>JAUPFR010000018.1:6072500-11072500 GCA_036925125.1 Oreortyx pictus | reverse complement strand
TGCCTGTCTTTGTGCAGTACATTCCTCCGACGTAAAAGAGGCTCATGCATACGGCAACGGACTCGTCAGGCAGCTGACTCATAGCTGCTGGGGAAAAGAGGGAAGACATTAATACAACATGCTATTTTTATTTTTTGAGTGGTGCTCTTTGCTGTAGGGGACACAAAAAGCTCAAGAAGACATGTCACTGTGTTGGATCCATGTTCATGATACTGCATCCTTCCACTCTGCCTGAAGGACCCCCACCACCTGCAGCCTCCTCCAGCCTCTCACATCCCACTCCACACAGTAGCTCCAAACCCTTTCTTCCCCAGGAGAACCACAGTGCCCTCTGCACAGCCTACCCATCCCCAAACCCCACAAGGGTTCTGCATCTGCGGACAGAGGATGTGCTCTGTGGGGTGAAAACAGGGCATTTCCCATCTCTACAGGAGAGTGCAGGGTGGGACACGTGGAGCCCTTCTCCACGCTGCCGTGCATCAAAACACAACCTCTCTGAGAATGGCAAAGCAGCCCTTCATTCAGACACAGCGAAAGAATAATGAGTTCATTAGATACCAATTGATTGATAAAGAGGGATTTATTGAAAGGTCTAATGTGTGTAGCCAAAATTAGTTTGCCATGTAATTAACTAAAAATGACTTAAGCAATGCATTCTTAATTATTATCTTAGTACAGCCAACTTGTAAGAAATTTCAAGCATCTAATTGGCATTTGATAGAATAGCTATAGCAAGCTAATTAGGTACCAAATTATGGAATGCGCTAATTGATATTTAATAAGCATGTCAATTGGTATCTAACTAGCCAATATGTTATAGCTATCTTGGAATATGTCAATTAAGTGCCTAAAGATCTCTTTCAAGTAGATTATAAATGTAATCTATTATGGATGTAATTTGCAACATTTTTTGATTATGGATTGTAACTTATTTTCTTCCTGATTATGTTATTGCTGTTCCCAGGCTCATTCATACCACGTACGGAATTTTGCCTACACGAGCAACTTCGACAGTCCGTTTTTTCTGGGCTGTACTCTCGTTGCACTTACACTGATGTAAAGATTTACAGAGCCTCCACGGGACACAAAGGGGAACATCTGAAGTGGATTTGCCAGCACAACATCTGCACTTGAAGCTGACAGGACTTAACAGCAGTGTTGTTACGTCAGTGTCTGAGTGCAGAGTGTTGGCTGCCATTGAGAGTGGTGGTTGGAGAAGCGGTCGTTGGAGGGAGGCCAAGGTGTTGGACTTAAAACACCTCATCTGGAAGGTGGCCCCAAGCTCTGGGATGTTCAGGTTGGATGTTAGGAAGAACTTCCTCTCAGCAACAGTGGTGATAGAGTAACACAGGATGCCCAGGGAGGTGCTGCAGTCACTGTCCCTGGAGGCGTTCAAGAACCACATAGAGAGGTGGTTTAGTGGGCAATACTGGTGGTAGGCAGGTGGTCATACTAGATGTTTTCAGAGGCCTTTTCTAACCTTCATGATTCTATGTTTCGGTGTGTGGCCTTTTTCCTCAGCAGTGAGAACCAGGGAGATGCCACTGAACTCAATGCTGTTGCCTAGGTGTGAACCCTGCAGGCTGGTCTCATCTGAGATCATCAAAATTGCTGCTCTCAAGGCAGGAACAAGAGGAGGTGGTGCATAGGAAATAGCTTGATTTAAGTGTGAGGTGTGTTCAGTGCCCCTCAGTCACTGCAGTTGGGGACATCAGACATTGCTTGTGGGGACATCAGGCATCGCACATGGAGACGTCAGGCTAGCTGTTGAGTTCCTGATGGGATTTACCTGTGACAGGGCACTGCAGTCAGCCTGCAACCCCCAGGGAACCTCACTAAATAGTTAATTTAAAGTGCTGCGATGACCGCTGTTATTTTCTTTTGATTTCTTTGATGCAAGTTGCCATTTACACTATGCCTTCTGAGGTCTTTTCCCTAAAGCAATCCACACATCTCTTTGTATCATGTGTAAGTGTAAGGCTTGTATTATGAGAGGTGCAGCACATAACATTAGTGTTGGAGCGATCTGAGCACTTTATCTTCATGAGTAAAGTACCCAGCTGCTCTTGAATTCAACTGAAAAAAAATATGCTGCCACTCGTAACAGCAATACATTTTCAGTTACTAATAACAACTGTTGTCATGGAAACAGCTGGTCCAGCATGAATGTAAGGATTTGCTTTCAGGTCAGTGCTGTATTAGTCAGCAGCCTTTCACAGCCCCATCTCCCGGCACTGTGTCTCCCGCCCAATTTACTCTGTACAACACTTTTTCTCCATTGTGAATTACTCAAAATTAATTACATTTTATGACAATTGTGTGCAGCTCCTTTTCAACTCTCTTCTTCGTATAATTACTTGTAGATGTTTGATGGAGGCCGAAAGAAAATTTCATCCCTGCACCCAGGTCTGGGAGTTCTTTATTTCACCTTTTTTTTTTTTTTCACAGGAACAGTAATAATAGTAATAAGGCTGAATTATGATTGTGATCATTAGTAACAATAGAGCTTTCAGCATGCAGATGGGCAAGCGCTTGGGATGTGTCCTCTGCTCCTTTCAGAGCCCAGGTTTGGGCTTTTCACCACAGAAGGTGCTTTGAGACCTTCTAGCACCACTTCTGGGCTCAAGGTTCAGGAGTATCATATGTCCAGAGCTCCTGTTGATGCCAGGAGGAGCAGGAGAGCTCCAGCCCTTTTTATTCCTCATTGCACACCCAGCAGAGAGAAACAGTCCCTTTCTAAGTGTGGGCACACTGTGCATGGGAGCCCCTGCTCCTCTTGCAGCTCCCTCCTCTACCTACTCTACACGTCTCTACCTTTTTCTGAGAGGCAGAAAAAAAATTGCATCTATTTCCCACCATAGTGGCATACAACTTGCTGGTAAATATCCTCAGACACAAGTGCAGAATGAAGGGCTCGTACTGCTCCCATCCACTGCCTGGAACTGTGCTCCAGACTTCTGGTGCAGTGAGGAGCAGAGGCTGGTCCTTCTCCCTTTTCAGACCTGCTCCATCCAGTTTCTTTTCTATTTCTCCTCCCTTTTAAGGACCATAGCTTAAAAATTAAACTAATCCTCTGTATCCTTTAAGTCAGGTGTGGACAGAGCCCTGGTTGGAGGATGAGTACTTGCCTTGCTGCTGGGCAAGGGGCCACCTCACAAGCCCAACCACGTGTTGCTCCACAGCAGCCATCACTGAGAGCTTTATTCACCACAGTCACTGTTTTTCTTTGAATGAAGAGAAAAATCAAGAGTCCAAAAAGGGCTGAAAGTCACATGAAGGGCTACAGATGGATCAGCTTTGACAGCAACATATTTCCCTTCACTACAGAGGTACCCTAATGCTTTCAAGTTTGGAGCACCACTGGTGCTGGTCTCCCTCTGGACAGCTCCATGAGAATTCTCTTGCCTCCTTCCATCCCACCAGTATCTTGTTGCTTCCTTCGGAGGTGACTGTGTCTTCCCTCTTATCTGTATTTTCCCATGTCTCCATCTCACTTCTCCCTGCTTGGTCTGCTTCCCAGTTCCCCTACTTTCCATTCTCAAGCATTTTTCTCACTTTGTTTTCTTCCTTCCCACTGGTCCTGGTGAAGAAAGAAGGCTGAGCTGAGTGCAAAGAAGTGATGTTCTTCACGACAGCCACCTGCACATCTTCTGCAGTGTGAGGACATGTGAGATTTGATAGCATTTTTTGCTCTGGAACCATGGTGGAAACCTTCTGGCTCTAGTTGGGTAGAAGCTAGAACATGATCACAGGACTGATGCTTTCCCATCTCTTCTAAGACATGTTGAAGGAAACTTCTGCTTCCTCTTGTCTTGCAGAGAAGCTCTGTAGGAGGACATGGTAAACAAATCAGCAAAGGACTGAGGCTTTGTGGAGGTTTTCTGAGGCAGAATTCTGAGCCAAAAGCTGTTCAAAAGGTTGGAAGGACTCTGGCTCCAAGGCCAACAGTTGCTGACAGAGAGGGAATAGAAGGGCTGAGTGAAGGAATGTGATCTCAGCTGAGGACCTCAATGTGCAGCCTGAACACCTCCACCACCCAGAGCTGCTCTGCAGCCCTTCCTCCTCCATTCCTACCCCAGCAAGGCTGAACAATGGAGGCAGTTTGTTTAACCTTGAGCACTACGTGCAAAATCAATACAGATAATGATAGCAGAAAGGGAAGGAGCCTGGCAAAGACTGCTGAAGAAGTGTTTGATTTCTTGTTTCAGTGTAAGTTCTGCTCACCCAGGTGGAAGTCATGGTCTCACCGTTTGCCTATTAACCCAGACCCATTGATTTATTCATGGGTGCTTCGGGGGGCTGAGGGTCAACGGAGCTGCTCCTATCTCAGGCTGTAGTGTTGCACTGTCTGCACAAAATAAGGTTGTGTGTTCGGCAGGTTAGACTAGATACATCTGATTTGTTCTGATATTGCTCATACTACCTGAACCACAGAAAGGCATCCTGGTCCAGGGGTCCCTCTTCTCACATCAGTCACTCCACAAACCCTCCTCTGCACGAAACTCCCTATTCCAAGGAAATGTGGCACCATCTACTGCACCCCAAAAACATCGAGGCCCTGGAATGTGTCAGTGAAGCTGGTGAGGGGTCTGCAGCACAGGCCTTATGAGGAATGGCTGAGGGAGCTAGGATTGTTCAGCCTGGAGAAAATAAGGCTCTGGGTTGACCTTATTGCTCTATATAACTCCCTGAAGGGAGGTTGTAGTGAGCTGGGGATCCACCTCTTCTCTTGAGTAACTAGTGATAGAACAAGAGGGAATGGTTTTAAGTTGCACTGGGGAAAATTCAGATTGGATGTTAGGAAATACTTCTCTGAAACAGTGGTCAGGTGCTGGAATAGGCTGCCCGGGGAGGTGGGGGAGTCACCAACCCTGCAGGTATTCAAGGAATGTTTGGATGCTGAGTTGAGGGACACGGTTTACTGAGAACGATTGGTAATAGGTGGATGGTTGGACTGGATGATCTTGTAGGTCTTTTCCAACCTTGGTGATTCTATGATTCTCCGCATGAGCAGGCTGACTTCTTCCTCTTGCTTTCCAACCTTAATGATTCTACGATCCTATGACTGAGCACACTCACTTGTTGGCACAGGATTTGGGCTCACTCTTCTTTACACTGCGACTGCAGACTGAGCAGGGGCAAAGCTCCCAGCCTGCACTTTGGTCTCCTTGTGCTGACAGTGCAGCCTGCTGAGGGGAGCTTGTTTCCTGGCTCAGCCCCAGTAGCCAGGTTTTTTGTTTACTCAGTAATTTTCAGGCCTTTGTCAACTGTTGGTGAAGTAATATAATATAAAAAGTCGTTAACTGAAGCCACAAAAATAACCATTTTTAGAGTTAGAGAAGACGCAACTAATGATATCCCAAACCTCTTCTCAGTGCCTGAGTCAAAAGCAGAAGGGAAAGCTAGCCTAGCAAATACAGTCACTGTGCCTTTTCTTTGACTGAAAGACAGGTATTTTGAAAGATATGCACGCTGGAAACATAAAAATAGAAAATGAACATGTCTTGTGCCCTGAGATCAGTCCCAAAGTGACTGGGACACCTCAGCTGGACCTGTCAAAGAGCCCTCCCAGGATCCACTCAGCCATAACTGCTGTACAGCAGTGTCCATGGCTCTGCTGCTGCTATCTCCCTTGTGCTGGGGAAGATACAGTTTTCATGCTTAGCTCACTATTTTTCCACCTTTTTATTATTCTATTATCTGCTCTGAGATCTTGAAAAATGCATCCTGGACAGGGTATGGATGAAGTTCTGTTTCTACCAATGTATGGCACTGAAAAACAAGAGGACAACAAATTGTGAATTAAACAAAAATAATAGAATAGCCTGGCTCTTACATAATGCACAATATGCACTGAAATAAATGAGTCTTCAAAATTATAATGCTCTCATCCCCCAGGCCTGCTCTGCTGTGAAGCTGGACTGCTGCAGCAGGAGCTGCCCTTGCAGCTCATTATGTATGCTGGAGTTTTTCCCTTCTCCTTTTCTTTTTGAATTTGTTTGTAGACTGTAATGGGACCCTTTCTGGATCTTCCTCATATCCTCTGATATATAGGAGTGAAATGGAGTTTTTTGATATATTGAATATATTTAATATTTAAATGCTGCGAATTTGCAGGACAGAGCAGAGACTGCCTCTTGTGATAAGAGACATTATTATTGTTGTGAAGAATCCCTTTTAGATTCCATCTTAATCATTCTGCTATTGAAATGGAAGAATAAAGTAATAAATGGTTTGAATAGACTTGATTAAAAAGAATAATTATATTCCTTGGGTGGGTTAAATATATAAACTCTTTGTGGTTTTGCATTCTTTCAGCATGTGCCTGCTAGAGAGAATTTTTCATTTCAGTGAGTGGGGTGAGCTGCAAGGAGGAGAAACCCACGGAGTGCTGTATCCCTTGGGAAAGAAGCAACCCCAGGAATTGGGGTGGAAAAGATGGATTTCCCATCAGCAAAGGCTCTTTTGCCAATGCTGGCAAGCTGTGGAGGCAGCTAAGAGCCAGCTGGATCCACCCTGCAGCATCTGCATCCTGGATGCATCCTGCATCCATTGCAATTCAGAGGTTGCAGTGTACTTTTGTGGCTTGAGCTGGGAGGAAAATCTATATGGCAAAATCAGGTATTCCAAGGTGTGCCTTACTGACACTCCGGGCTTCGTGTGGGATAATTGTAGAATCATGGAACTGTGTGAGTTGGAAGGGACTTTTAAGGACTATCTGATCCAACTCCCCTGCAATGAACAGGGACACTTACAGCTCCATAAGATGCTCAGAGCCCTGTCCAGCCTGACCTTGAATGTTTAAAGCAAAATGTTCTCACTAACTGAAGTGTGCACCTAACTCAAATGTGTTGAACCTTCCTCCTCTACCTTAATTTCCTACCAGTAGCTTTCCAAAGATGAACACTCAATGGGCAAAATTAAGATTTCATTGCACCACCAGTTCCTGAAGGAAGCTGCTCTACAAAAAGTCCAAAAAGTCACTTTGGAAAAGTGTCCCTTTAACCCCCACAGTGCTAGGTCTACTTTGAAAACTGTTAGTGATGAATTGCTTCCAACCTACATTTCACTTTCTGCTCACATCAGAGAGCGACTGCCGATCTCCCCCTTCCCCTGCAGATCTGATTGTAGATGCTATACTACTAAGGCTTCATTATTTTTACAAAAATCTACTCCAGTACAGTATGAAGTGTTATAAATAATTAAAGAAACACCAGAGTTGTCAAAATAAATGAACAAAGTACACTTTGAGATGCATGCTCTTGGCTTATTTGGGCTTGTTCAGTTGGCAGTTGCATCACACAACTCAGTCCCTGGAAATACCCACCAGAAACACAATCAGTAAGGCTCAGCCAGCAGACAACAAGGAACATTTGTCTTTCCCCCAGAGTCATCTAGGAACAGCGATGGATGCCAAACAATGTGCAAAACACCAAGTGCAAGTCTCCTCTTGGCTTTTGCAGTGAAGGCAAGGACTCAAAGCATCCAGCCAGCCATGTATCCAGAAGTTAGCAGGACCTCTTGTATGGCTGGCTTTGTGCAGTGTTAATGTTCCAAGTGAATGCCTCATTGCTCTGCACAATAAACCTTCTTCTCTCCTCAATGCTCTTTTCCAGAAGGCCTTCTTTGTCGCCATGACGACAAATAAATTGCTTCTTGTTCACTGAGATCTGCTAAAAAGCTCGTTATTAAGCTAATGTGCCCAGGGTGGCCACACAGCAGGGAAAGGCAGAGGACACCTTCTCCTTGGTGGTTTCTGTCCTGTGGGCACCATTTCTCTGGGGTCACCCAGCTTTGCTCTCAGAGGTTTTTCGAAAAGTTAAAGATGTCTCAGAAAGAGGAGGAAAAGCTCCCGAGTGTGAACCAAAGACCTTGATGAGCACCTCCTCACCTGTGCCCTCTGCCCCTGCCCACAGCTGTGCTCTTCCCATTTGGGGTCCGTGTTGGCCTCCAGCATGTGCAAACAGCAGCTCCACCACAGTGGTGCTGTAGGGACCTGCATGAGTTGGAGATATGAAGTGCACTGGCATTTGGAGAAGGGTCTCAAGGAGTAGCTGTGCAGCTCAACATGGTATGGATGGAGCTCATGAAAATCCCCAGGAGCTGCCAGTTTCTCATGGGTTGCCCATACCATTTAGCATTGCGGGGTTAGCTTGTTCCTTTGCCAACCATATTTTTACCAGCTTTCTTGCTCTCCCCACAATCCAAAGTGCTAAAAGGTCCCATGAGAGTAAATGTGAGCACTTTCATGTGGTTACTGTCACTAGGGAAACCACTTCCTTGTGATTCACATGTTCTGTGAGGCTTCAGTTCTCTGCATTCAGATAGGTAATGTTGCGCTGGGGCATGTTGGGGGTTGGGGCTGGGAGCAGCAGGTTGATGTGTTACCATGTAATTGATTGTAGGGGCTGGAAAACCTGAGCATCATGCCAGGATGAGGTAGAGCCAATTTCTAGGAAGGGGTACGTATCCAAAACTAAAAGAATAAGTCAAACTGATAGTATGGGACTCAAAGTCAAAGTCCCACAAAGAATAAAAACATCGATTTTTCCCCTTCTGCTGCTACTTTCCTTTTCTTTCCAACCTGCCTGCAATAGTTTGAGCTCAAAATGAGAGGACAGTCAGCTTTCAGCTCAGTCCATCTCAGACATGCACCTGGCACCAGGTCTCATAGGTAGTCCCATGCAAACCCCCAAATGGCCAGGCCTTGTGCTGGGGGCATCCACCCTCAGTGTTCCTTCATCCTTCTGTCTCTCCTACCCTCACCTCCCTTCACACTGCCCTGCTGCAAGCAGATTTGCGCTGGCAAGGGTAGGCGACCTGCAAATTGAGTTAGCATTCAGGTGCCTTTTCTAGCCATAGGAGGTGGATCCTTAAATCAAATGAAGATGAATATATTTGCTGACATATAATTGTTTTCTTTAGTAATTGCACTTGGGTCTCTTTATCATTAATGCTGGGAGAGGATTGTTTGTGAAATGTCTTATTGTTTCTGATGAACCCTATGAAAAGTGACATTCTTGATTATTTTGCCATGCAGCAGATTACACCAGGTTTCACTGCTAAGCAGTATTGATGGACCTTGCGCTGTCTTTTACCATTTAGCTGCTACTAATAAATCAGAACTTGGTTTGTTCTCCACATGCTGAATCCTTTATCACACACAATGACGAGAAAAGGGAGCTTTCAGTGTGCCAGGGCATCTTCCTGTTTTGGCCAGCCCAACGGACCTAGGAAGAGGTGGGGACCTTGGTGCTACCCGAGGGTGGGTCCTGAGCACCATCCTGGTGGTAGAAACCATGACAAGGGTTTGGGACTGGACGGGCTTTAAAGTCCTTTTCAACTCAATCATTCTTTCTATGTTCTGTGATCTTAAAGGTCCTTTCCAATTCAAGCCAATCAGTGATTCCATGACTCTATGACTCTGTGACTCTGTGGCTCTATGATTCTATGACTCCATGATTCCATGACTATGACTTTATGACTCCATGACTCTATGACTCTGTGACTCAACGATTCAATGACTCTATGATTTTATGGCTCCATGGCTCTATGACTGCAATTCTATGACCCTCTGCCTATAGCAGGGGGGTTTAAACTAAAAGATAAAGGTCCCTTCCAACTCAAACTGTTCTATGATTCTGTAACTCTGTGATCCATGGTGGCTGGGATGGTGAGTGGCCACGCCTGGCAGGTGACCATCCCACTGGGACAGTGATGCACTGGAGCTTGCTGCTCACCCACCTGGAGGCCTGGGAGCAGGTAAGCAATCAGAGAGGGAGAGTGAGAAAAAACACACACACATGCCTCTCCCTCCCTCTCAGCCTAATTGAGCTAATTAATTTAGTGAAGATCCAGTGCTCTGTAATTTGCTTAGCCCCACAAGCAGCTCTGCAGCAGCAGCAAGCCCTGCTGGCCATGAGCAGGGTCCTGTCAGGAACTGTGCACCCCTGGGCATCTACAAAGCCCCACTGGGGCTCATTGCATAGCCAGGACCACGCCTGGTCCCTACACAGCTACAGATTAAAAAAATAATAATTAAATATTCCCCATGGCAGAGGCTGCAGTTTCTAACCTGAATTACTTGAAACTGAGCCTCTGATTGTCAAGAGCAGTTAAACTCTCATCTGCTGGTGCTTGTTTATTCCCCAGCATCAGGATCCCTTTCCTGTTGTGATTAGAGAGCTCCCGGCAGAAGGGGTTTTGCACAGATCCCCCTCTTCCCGAGGCTGCTTTCCTGCCTTTTTTCCTTTTTCTCTCCCTCTTAATGAAAATGTTGCGTGCTCGTCAAATAAGTGTTTCTGGCTATGGATGAAGATGTGGAAACTGCCATAATAGGAGACCAAAACGAGCAGGCAACCGCACACTGATTAGAGACCATTAAAATCCCCTCTGCAATTGGCACCAGGGTAGGAAAACAAGAGGGACTTCTATGCTGAAGTGGATTGCAAAATAAAAATTACATCTCGCTGAGGTCATTTCTTGCACGATGTATCTTGGGAAAAGAGGGGTTTCTCTTCTTCCCCTGTGATATGCAGAAATTCAAAATAAAAGCTTTTTGTCAGGGGGAGCTGCACAGAGACCCGAGAGCCGCGTTAATTTTGCCTTAATCCTTTCCTTTCTCTCAGTCTGACAATTTTTAGGGAAGAAATAGCCTGACATTTTTGTTTCCTTATTTGCTTGTCTTCTCGGTGTGTCAGGAAAGAAACGAGATTATAACACAGTCCCCGCTTTCAGCACAAGGCATATATTCGCCATCCAAACAGGTTGGTTTCTCCCTTTCATGTGAGCTATCACATTTGCCCAAGTTGTTGCCATCGATGCAGCAAGCCACATCTATTTTAATCAGCTTGTTTATGAGTATCCTTGCATTCCCAAATTGCACGGGAGCTCTCTTGCTAAATACCCCTTTCTTTTCCAGGTAAGATAATTTCTAGGACAACATGTCAGAAAGCTCAACACATCCCTTCAATTACTGCTGTACAGATTTTCTCTGAGCTACTGGACAATAAGTAGCTTTCAGGGAAGCATTAGGGAGATTTGCCCTCCAGGGTTTGCATTTCAGTGGAGTGACAGTTATTTTTGTAAATACACACATACAAAAAAAAAAAAAAAAAAAAAGAAGAAAAAGAAGAGAGAAAAGAAGGAGAAGAAAAAGAAGAGAGAAAAGAAGGAGAAGAAACAGAAAGAGAAGAAAAAGAAGACAAAAAAGAAAAGAGGAGAAAAACCCATCCGGAATGCCTTCCCCCAGCCCAATAAAACAGACAGACATGGGCTAGACAGCTGCTTATTACCCGAGAACCTTGAATCAGATAGGAAAACCAGAGTTTCTAATGTCTTCAAATGTCACAGCATTGTGATTTATACCAGTACACAGTGTACCACGCTTCATTATAGAGAAAAAAAATTGAATTACAGCTAATGTCTTCCCCTTTATTTCAGAAGGCTCCGCTAGTAGTCTGAGGATATAAAATACATCATTAGTTGTTTTTAAGCTTGTCTCTAATGATGAACAAAATAATGGGGCACGAAACCCAGCCTTAACAAAACAAAAATACAAAACGCAGCATTTTACAGACTTTACGTAAACATAATGTGACAATGCACTTCCTTTCATTCTCTGCTATGACAGTTAATTCCAGACCAGGAAAACTGTCAAAAATGTTTAGTTCTGCTTGGGTTGAGTTAATTACAGGCCCCGGGGCTGTGTTGACTTTCTCCTGCTAATGGCACTGTGCTACAGGTAAAAATCCATTTGCAAGAATGTTTTCAGAGCTACAGATCTAATTTACCGAATATCAAATATTTATGCCATTGCAATTAAAGTGACAACGTTCCACCCCTCTTCCCCATGCAAGCTCGGGCTTTTTAATAGAATTTATTATACAGTAAACATTTGGTAAAAAGTTTTACTCGAGCTTATAATGTGAAAGCTTTGAATATTTTATTGATTTTATTTCTTTTGCACTCAATTCCTATCAACGCTGGAACGTTATGAACTTCTGCAGCGCGGAAAGGATCATTTTTTACTGTCAGAGCCCTGCAAGCTGCATGGAGGGCTGGGGCTGGGCTGCATCGCTGCTGCAGCCTGTGCAGGGAGGAACAGGAGGCACTGAGGGGGGGTGAAGCGTCAGGATTAATCTGCCAAGATGCAGGGTGCCATTTTACACCGGTGTGAGGGAAGGGCAGGACCATGGGGGACCTTCCCTGGTGGCACAGGATGCCCAGGGCCGTGTGCTGCAGGATCCCAAGGTGTTCTAACGAGTGCTGTGGCAGCCTGTGAGGTGAACCACGCTTCTGATTATGACTGTGAGAGCAGAGGGAGGGAGAAGATTGCTTTCCCCCTTTCTGTTCTACTGTGTTTTATTTAACACCAGAGGTCAGGTTGCAAGTTCTGCACTCAGGGCATTTTGTGCAGCTCCTCCAGCTTTACGAAGCCCTCTCCAGGAGAGCATGTACCTGTTGTTTGGCTCTGAGCCTGCCAGGTAACTGTTACTTTTCCCATGTGTCTTGCTGTCTGTTAATTTGCATCTACCCCTTTAGATCCTGTTGACACCACCTACCTCCTTGGGGCAGGCAGCTTCAGAACCTCGGTGTGCTGTGAAAAGCTCCCTTGCTCATATACCAGGCTCCCAGAAGCTTTATTAAATTCCCCTTGCACTACTCCGCTCCTCCTTTCGCTCTGCATTGCTCCATTGTCCTTCAGCTGATTTCCCTGATTTTCACATGGTTCTGTTGGAGCTGAAATCCACATAATGCAGGGGTTTATACCATAGCACACCTGGAAGAGCTGTGGTCTGTCCTGCAGAAGAGACATCGCTGACACCTGGCTAGTCAAGCCCAGAACCAGCCCAGCAGCACTCCTGGTGGGCTGTAGGGCTGCTTGCTCTAGGACACCTCTATCACAACCCACGTGCGACCTCTTCATCTGGACCCAGCGAGCCACTGAGCTAGCTGGTGTATAGGTAGCTGATGTCTCCCACCATCACTGCCTGCCCTAACTCTGCAGCTCAGCTCAGTCAACTTAATGCTCCTCACCACTCTTGTCAGCGTGGTACAGCCCTGCAGCACGTTTTGGTTACTGGGGCTCTGTTTTTCAGCTCAGAGGGGTTCCCAAGGGCTTCTCTTTCCACCCAGTGTTTTAATGCTGTTCTCTGTCTCACCACATATGCCATGCCCAGTTAGGTCCTGAGCACTTTCGTGGTGGTAGAAACCACAACAGAGGTTAGGACTGGATGGGCTCAAGGGCCCCTCCACCCCAACCATTCAGTCATGCTGAGGTTCTCTGATCTTTAAGGTCCCTTCCAACCCACGATCCTGTGATTCTGTGACTATAATTCTGTGATTCTAAGGTTCTCTGATTCCATCACTCCATGACCCACAGTGGCTGGGGACAGTGGGTGGCCATGCCTCAAGGGAACCACCCCATGGGGGCAGTGATGCACAAGTACTATCATCATATATGCCATGCTACTCTCCCACCTCCCCTGGCCACCACCACCCTCCTCTGCCCTTCCCATGGTGCTGATAATGCAGCATCACCATGTTTCATAGATCCCCCTTCAGCCAGGGCTCCTTGGTGCCCACTGAAGTAGGATTGGTGTGGGTACAAGCATACTGGTCCCCATCTTAACTGCAGCCCTCTGAAATTCTGCAGGAGGTTGTGCTGCTTCATGTGGAAGCTGCTGGTCAGCTGGATGGCAGATGTCCTGTCTGATCCCTCAGGACAGCTCTGTGTGCCCAAGAATGGCATCTCAACATCCCCAGGTCTGCCAGCACCAGGCCATGGCCCCAAGTGCTGCCAGCTGCTGACCTCTTGCCTCCTGCCTCCCTCTAATCACTTCGAAACTCAACTGCTGTCATGTCTTATTGCTTAGACACCCGCTCTGCCAGCTGCACATTTACATCCCAGCACTGACTCAGCTAATGTATCTGTCACTTAAGCACTAGTGATCTGCCAGGAATACTACTGCGTACAGCAGCTATCGAGGTCAGGGCCCAGCACCTTCTGGATGCACTGAGCATTCCAGGATTGTCCTGAGGGGCATCTGTCAGGACATCCCAGGGTTGCAGGATGGTGCTGACCCCAGGGCATCCCTGTGGTGCTCAGCAGAGGGCAGATCACACCTTCCCTGCTCCAAGATCTTACTTCCAGCTGCTCTAGTGTCAAGAAAATGCTGTGGGAAGCTGCTAACCACCTGGAGCTGGGCTCTGTGTCACAGGAGGGCAGGGGAAACACACAGCACTAATTCCTCAAGCCAAGAACTGATATAGAAATCACAGTAAGGTTTCACCTGAGATCCTTTTCCCTGTGAGCAGCTGCCATATACCTGCATAAAATATTTGCAGGAAAATCTGTCCAGAGGACAAGATGAGGAGGGAGATATTCTGGGGATCAAAACCACACACTGAAGGGACAAGGGAAGATGTCAGCAGGGGTGCCACGAGCACCTGGACATCCCCTGGGGCATGGATCAGGGCCCTGTTAAGAGCTCCCCTACCTTGAATCCCTGTTGCTGCTGCTGCCCAGAACCCTCCTGAGCCTCTATAACGGGGAGAGCTCATGTTCTGCCTTTGTCGCTGCCTTGTCCTCATGAAACTTTAATGCATCCCTTCTCTCTCACTGGAAGTGAGCTGGCTCCTGGTGTCCTGCACAGAATGCAAGCAAGGCTGCACAGCCAAAGCCAGCCCCGGGACTGAGCAGTGCAGGCAGGGGGCAGGAGGGGTGGTTAGCCCCTACCTGCAGGTGAGCAGGGATGTCATGGGGAGGCACAGCTCTGCTGCTTCAGCAGTGGGGCCAGGACCCAGGCGAGCCTCTCCGAGGTCATGCTGAGCTTTAGATAGCAGGCAGACCTAATGAAATCTTTCCTTTGTCGGTAAGTGCCACTGTATGAAGTGTAATTAATGGATTTACTAGAGCTGGATGTAGCCCAAAGTGAAATAGAAGCACTCAGGGAGCCAGCCCAGAGCAGTGTCCTCTGCACCACTTAATTACAGGGTCACTGCTGGAGCGGTGGGAGCTGTGTTGAGATTCCCACTTGGGAGGAACCTTGCCAGCTCTGAATTTCCTCCTGTGGTGCCATGGTTTCACGGCTGGAGAGCAGTAAGCAGAGCATGCAGGGCTGCAGGCAGAGCCCAGGATGCAGCCAGCAGTGTGCAGGGCTGTGGAGGAGGTTTGCTCTGGTCACAGGGATGCCAGCGTGTTCTTTGCTCTGGCCATAAGTGTGGCTGACATCAAGTTTTCTCCCCATCTGTTGGGTTTTCCTTCTGATCCCCCACAGGTACTTGTGGGTAGTGGAAGGGCATTGATGATTTCCAGCTTTTGCATCTGGTTTTCAATGACGAGAACTAAGTTCACAGATCAGACCTCAGATGGGGGGGGGAGATAAGGTGCTGGGGTGCCTAGGGTGGGGACAGGGCCAGCAAGACATATCACACCCCAAAACAGCCCCAGTGTGAGGCTGGAGGGAAGGGGTGATGTGCACTGGAGATGACCAACCACCAGCAGGAATCCAGCAGGAAGTGGGAGCCTGCAACCCAGCGGGATAATTACTTTTTTAATCAAGCCTTTTCAAAACATCTAATTTTATTACTTTATTCTTCCATTTCAATAGCGGAACGATTAAGATGGAATCTGAAAGGAATTCTTCACAACAGTAATAATGTCTCTTATCGCAAGAGGCAGTCTCTGTCTGCTCTGTCCTGCAAATTTGCAGCATTTGAATATTAAATATACTCAGTATATTAAAAAACTCCATTTCATTCTGAAAAAAAAATGATAAAGGATACATATATATATATATACACATACAGATAAATACATTTTGTTTTGCTGAAAAAAAAATAATATAACACCCAAATGCTTTTCTTCTCCTTCCTGGGAAGGGAACTGGGACAGTGGGGGTTGTGGGATTGATGGGATGCTCCCAAATAACACAAGAGGTGTTTGCATTCTTGCTCTTCTCTGTGCTTATAACTGATAGAAGGAAAAGCTGCTGTGCAAGAGGGGAGGAGAGGCACAATGTTGGGGAGAGGCATGTGTGTGCTTTTGGGTTGTTTATGGCAGCCTGGGGAGAAGCTTACCTTTGCAAGCCCAGGGTGCTGGGCATGCAGACTAAACAGAAGGCCCAAAAAAAAAAAAAACCCCATAAAAAAACCCAACCCAAAACACCCAAAAAGGCTTGCCTTGAGAAAAGGAAATAAGATACAATGTTGGAAATAAACACAGATGACCCTGAGCTGCCGTCTCCTTCCAAAAGTACACCTATAATTTCCTATCTTGCTTTGCTTTTCAAAGGGAAAAGGTGAGAACAGATTCTCCTGCTGCTGCTGCCTGGCTCTGCCTGCAAAGCTCCTATGCCCCCAGCTGCCCCACAGCACAGCTGCCCCACAGCACGCCTGCCCAATGCAGGCCTGGCTGTTAGAATGCAACAAGCACCTGGAGCTCCTGAAGGAGGAAGGAGCAGCCCTCTCGTGGGTACCACCACCCTGGGCTGTTTGCCACCGACCTCCAGATCTGCTCCCCACACCCAGCATGAACTGTGGAGGTACTGCGACCCGGCAAAGAGCATCCTTCCTGTCAGCACCTGCTGCAACAAGTTGGCTGCAAAGGCCTGAATTTGAATCTGCTATCTCACAGCACAGTTCTCTACTCCGTAATGCTTTCCCCTCAGCACCGATACTGCCATGAGATGAGTGATTTCAAATTGATGTCTGCCTCTAATAGACTTTCCTCAGGCTCCCCTCGCACTGGTTGGAGATTAAAACCCACTCGAGCCTGCCCGGCAGCACTTCATCAATGCCAGTTGTTTCATTTAGTTGATGCAAACCCGCTTAAAATAAATTCTAATTAAACCAGAAACTGAAATCATATGTATTTCTGGAGCAGGGCTGGCTGCCATGCTGGTGGTGCTCAGCTTCGTGCACTTTGCTCCCAGACCCACTGTTACTCAGTCCCCTCAGTGCTGCTGTGGATGCAGTGCAGACGACGCTAAATAAATAGCGCTTTCATTAAAGTCCCGGGCAGCACAGCAGCAGATTGGATTAGTTGTTCCTCGAGGTTCTCATCTGTGAGGAGGGGGAAAGGAAGAGAGGAGGCAGGAGCAGATGCTGTCCCATCCTCCCCAGTGTTGATGCCTGCAAAGGGGGTCAGAAAAGTTCCCCCAGGCATTCCCTGGCACCAATGTGTTTGGCTGCTGGGACAGGGGCTCCCCCAGCCCAGCACCAGCGAGTGATGGCAGCATGCAAGCAGCTTTGCACACAGACCTTCAGGCAGATGCCAAGGAAAGAAAGAGAGATGGAGAGGGATGCTCTGATTTTATCAAAATCCTTTCTCCTGCCAAGGGAGCAGCTCCTCACGCTCTGGAAGATGTTTCTATTTAAACCACGGGATCATGTTGTAGCTACTTCTTATTTACCAGACTGGAAAGTTACATTAAGAAGTTATCACTTATCTTGCAGGAGAGCAGATTAGGAGTGAAGGACCGTTCCCTGGTTTGCATACAGCTGCACTTCCCAGGTTACTAAAAAGACAATTGATGTACCAGTTCAGGAAGAAATATGATTTTCATTATGATATGCAGGCACCAGGGACTGTGTTCTAATGGTCCCCTGTCACCAGTGAAGAGCAAAATGGCCTGTGACCACTGTAATGGAAAAAAAGGTTTTTGTGATATTTTGCATAGCATGGAGAGATTTTTTCCCCTTTTTTTTTTCCTTGATGGCTGCATTAAAGGGAACTGCACCTATTTTTCCTAGAAGAGGAATTTGGCATCTCACAGTGAGCATTTTTACCCTCTGCTCCCAGAAGTATATCTCAATTTGAGATTAACTTGTCAGTTAACAATAAGATTAAGTCCTGAGCCACAATTCCAGCAGCCCAGGGGGGCACTAGGGAGTCTGTAAGCACACCCGTCTCAGCAGGCAGGAGTGCATGGTGCTACCTGATGGCTCCTCCCGTATGGGATCCCTCAGTCCTTCAGGCAGTACTGTAGGGCCTGCAGGCTGTGGGCTTCTGGAACACGTCAGATTGCAAAGCACATTGGGCTGGGTGCTCACACCACCCTTGAGACCCAGCAACAGCTTTCAAACCTCCAGTCTTCAGCACCCATTATTCAGGAATTATTCCAAGAGGGGGAAAAGAAGAGTCCCCAGCTTCATTTGAGAACTGGAGAAATGATTCAGAGTTGGTAAAGAATTGCACCGTTATCTTCAGGACCACCGAAACAATGTGGGAAGTGCTGCAGTGAGCGATGGGCTGTGATCATTATTTTTTTTTTTCCTCCCGTTTAATTACACAACCAAACTGAGTTTCAAAGGCGGATAACTCCGATCCCTCAGCAGCAGCCAGCATGCAGCCCTTCCCATCCCGTGAACTCCAGACAGCTGGGCTGAGCAGCTTTCCTTTAAACCCGCCTAAGTTAAAGACAAACAATTTAGGTCCATTGATCTGGAGCTGCGGAGCCTCCTGTTTAAACTCAGGGAGCTGGAAGAAGCCTAAAGCTAGCACGCAGGATTTTCTTTGCACTGCTCAGATTAAAGGACATGAGGATGAGTGGTGTGTGTGATGATCAAAAGATTTAACACGCTCTGCACCTGTCACAGGTACGAGCTCAACTCCATATAGATAAAAACAGAGTGGAGCTGGCATAGCATGAGAGACTTACAGGAAGGCATGTGCGGGGAGTATAGTTTAAGCAGGCTGAATATGGGATTAGATGCTGGTATTATATGATAGGATGCTAATTTTCCTTAATTAGGCCATTCCTCACCTGTAGTTCCCATTGATCAGAGCACTCTCTAGCAGATAAAGAGGGGGATGAGGAATTGTCTTCATAGAAACAGGAGAAAGTTTCTAAATACTGATTAGGAAATAACCACAGTAACTCAGCACTGCTTGCACAGCAGCCTCATCAGAATGAAGGGAATGGACGAAAAGTTCCCATCCTGGGCATCAATCTTGCGAGCTGCAGCAGGCAAAAGTGAACCTCTCTGAAACGGATCCTTTGTTAAGTCATCCCCTCATGCTAAATTTACATCTCTACATGTTCACAGCAAGTTAGAAATAAATAGATAAATGTAACAATTAGGCAATTAAGCGACGCCCAGATAAAGACAAGAAGTGGCAGGATGCCAAGGAACAGGCTGCGGGGAAATGCTAGTTCTGCAAGACCGTTGTTTGTTCATACTATTTCTCTCCCGTTCCACACATCACATCAGGCTTACCACCCTGTCCATCAGAATAGACTACAGGAGATGGGAAAGATGAGCTGGGAATGAGAGGAGGTGCAGGTACTTCTTTCCTGCCTGCCTTCATCCGCATGGAGCATCCCGTACTGCTGTCACGCTGTGCACCAGCACACCACGGGGACCACGGAGACCCAGGAGCAGAGCCCACACTTGGATTTGCAAGGTAGTACAAAAGAGTAAATGACTCCGTGGTGTCTCCTGGAAAACCCCCACCTGTGCTCAGCAGACAACCCAGTGCTGCACTAGCCTAGGGGGGATCTAAGCAGCTCACCCCGCTCACCCCACACCCCAGCTCTTCCCCATCCAAATGTGACAAAGGGCATCACAGTCCACGTCAAGCCCTTATCTCCTGCAGCAGCCAGGGGTGCTATTTCTCATCCCAGGTAGAGCTCAGGAGGTGGCTGAGCCTTAAGTCATCATGGTCAGGTTTCCCTGGTGTGGTTTCAGCAGATGCTTCACTGTCGATACAAATTGCAAGCAGAAATTCTGCCTCTAGTCATTCTTTGAAGACCCCAAGTAGTAGCACTACTATGATCTGATCAGCACACATGAGCAAAGTGACCAGGCAATTTCTTCCTGGATGCTGGCTTCAAAGAAGCATGTTCATAACCACATGCAGAATCACGGAATACTCAGCATTGGAAAAGACCTTCAAGGTCACCTTGTCCAACCATCAGTGTGACCTACCATGTCCCATCTCTAAACCATGTCCCTTAGTGCCATGGCCACATGTCTCTTAAATACCTCCAAGGATGGAGACACCACTACCTCTCTGGGCAGCCTGTTCCAACACCTAACTTCTTCCTAACATTCAAAGGAAACCTTCCTGGCATAAATAGATTAGAGAAGCATACATGGATTATAGGAGCACGTATGGGTTACGGAAGCACGTATAGATTACAGACACATATAGATTACCCATTCTTCCCAACATCTGTCACTGGGATGTGACAAACCACCATAGCACACAGCATGGCGTGGCATGGAGATGGCTGGTAGGGCACACCATGCTTCATTGCTGATGGATCATGCCATCCCATTGCCAGGCTTGGAAAGGGTTCTCCTTTGTAGGGAAAAAAGAATATTAAAGATTGCAAAACTTTCTTTGACAGAACTGTCTTTTAATTACCCTGTGGAATGGTAAAATCCCAGCACTGAAAATGTCTTTACAAATCTCTATCTGGAGTAATTAGTCCCGTGCCTGGCTCTCCTGAGAGATTATTGCTGCCTTCTTTTCAGATTACTTACCCAAATAGAAGTGGAATCACTGCTATGTTTGACAGCGAGATATAAAATATCAGATAAAGCTGTTAAAATACTGTTTCACACACTGTGCTTCTGCAGAGTAAGAAAGCATCTGCTCTCAGTATCAGCAGCAGAGCTGAGCAAAAAATTCACAGCTGAGGGCTGAGATGATGAATCTCAATTCTTTTCTTCTTCCTGGCCATTCCTGGAAAGATCCAAGTAATCAAGGATTCAGTCATTACTGAGTGGCTCAAATAGAGTGCTTTGCAGTTTGTGTTCATTTCAAGGCTTGAGCACACTCGTGGGCTTTTAGGTCTGGTACGATCTCAGGAGCTTGTGAGCTGCACAACTAGTATTTCACCTAGAAATACTTCTGTGACAAAGGAAAAGTTGCTCGGTGGTGTTAGTGAGCTCTGAGGGTCTTGTCACACCCTGAGGGGCTCTTGGGTGGATATCTCCTTTTATGCTTACAGATAGATACCCACAGGGGATGCAATCCGTAGGCAGTGTCCTGCCTCTCCCACACTTCCTGGCATGAACTCAGGCTAAGTTTCTCATTTGAAGTGGCATGGATCTATGGTAAAACTTCCCTTAAATATGTTGCAGTTGTTATTTATTACTTTTTGGGAAAAGAAGTCTTGCTTTGGGAATTAAAGTGCTCACTACACTTTATCAGGCTATTAAGCTTACAGCGCTCAGAAAATGCATTACTGACAACCCTCATCAGTTGCTGAGCTGTTGTACAGATTGCACCCTGGTTGGTTCATTCTTTTCTTACCAGCAGGACAAATCTATCCCTGTATATGAGTATTTCCCAGGCCTGCTGTAGCTGCTGAGTGAGCTGCAGGGGCACAACCCCAGAACACCAACTCCATCATTAAAGCAGTGCCCCAGCACTGCTTCCTTGATGTTCTGTCCCTTGTCCCCTCAAGTAAATGTTTCGTGTAATTCTCATCCCTTCCAAGGGCCATCTTTGTCTCACTGATTTCCAGTGTAATCCAACACCAGGATGGAGCCATCCCCTGGGTCACCAGTGAGGAGAGAACTCAGGCAGCCCAGCCAGGATAGGGAACCACCTAAAAGAAGTCCCTTGGGAAGCTAAACCATCCTAACACCTCCCACAGGTGAACTTTCTGGAATAATTCTCTGTAGAAGGGCAGAAACCCCATCCTACCCAGGCCCCAGGTTGTGACCACCGCTCCCGGCACTGTCACATGTCCTAGGAACATCCCATGGTCTGGTGACCCTGTCCCACTCCTGCTCCCATGTCCCCCCCACAGATCTTATCCATGTCCTTGTCCCCTTAGTCATCCAAGTTCCCAGTGTCCATGTGTCTGGCCACGGTAAGAGCTCGCAGCACTAGGACAAGTTGGCTAGATGGCTGGGAGTCCAGGTTGTAAGGAGATGGTGGCTGGGTGGCTCATGAAAACTTGAAATAAAGGAATCTTATCAGAGTCAGCAGGGTGCTGTGCAGGTCTGCAATGCAACATTCTGCTCCAAGCAAGTCTTTCTGGAGCAGATTTCTCAGGGCCCTGCTTGGTTGAGCTTCAAACGTCTCCAGGAGTGAACATGCCCACAGTTTCTCCAAGCTCCATTTCCACTGTTTCAACAGGACAGTGAGAAAAAAGATATGTATGGTAGCTAATGGGAACACCTCCTCGTGCAAACAACTCCTGTCCAGGTTGGTGTTTTTTTATCCACTAGAGGATCCTCAAAAATGAGGCACACTCAATGATTTCCCACACCGGGAGTCGAACCCGGGCTGCCTGGGTGAAAACCAGAAATCCTAACCGCTAGACCATGTGGGAACACACCTGGGTAGCCCACCTGCCTGGCTCTGAGGCCACAGCCACCCCCAAACCCTGTAGAGACCCCATAAGCCAGCCCCTCTTTTCCTTCCCTGCTGCGTCACACAGCTTGGAAGGCAAAAACATAGAAAAGGTGGGAGGAAAAAAAAAAAAAAGGGGGTTCCTGGGACCCTCCTGCAGCTCTGTTTCAGAGATGCACAGTTTGCAGTGGGGACACGCAGAGCTGGTGCATGTCCTGTCCCACGGATGGCTGCGTTAGGCTGCTGCCCACCTGCAGTGCTGGCACTTGCTGAAGGCAAGGTCACACACGCGGCCATTAACACCATTACATTGGTGTTAATTGGCGGCAGGAGCTAATTCCACTCAGCGTGAAGGCGCACTTCCCCTTTATTTTATTTGATTGCACTGTGTTGTTTTTTTTTGTTTTGTTTTGTTTTTGCATGATTTCCTACGGTAAGTAGCTCATAATTAACGGAGGATGAATAACATTTCTGCCACTCTGCGTATTAAGTTTTCCCACAACAAATGAAAATATAATTGCCATCGTGCAGCACCTTTATCTGAGGAAACACGCTGCAGCCAGGATGATGGAGATTTGCTGATAGACACGCACACTTCAGCTACTTAGAGATGAAAACAAAATGCCTATGGCGGGGCTGGGACTGCCTGGCACGCTGCACAGCTTCCTGTTGAGAAGAACATTCCAGTTCTCGTCTCCTCCACAGACTCGCAGTCAGGAGCTGGGCCAGTGGGCTTTGCAGAAGAGGAGCAAAGGATGGGCTGAGGACACCTGGTAGGGGATGTGTGGGATATTGTCCTTCCACCCTCCGCTCAGGGAAACTCCAAAATCTGATAGCGTGCGGCTGGGCTGGCATTTCCCTTTGCTGACCTATGAATTGTCCCAGGAGCCATGAAGCAGCCATGAAGGGTTAGTGCAGACACTGCGCTTACCTCTCCCAGCAACAAGGTATTGCCATGTCCCGGTGAGTACTGCTTCAGGGCAGGTGAAGAAGTGTTAGGCAGTTAGGATACTTTTCCCATATTTTTCTTTTTGATGAAACCCATTCTGCTGCAGTTGACAACTGACAAGTCTCCCTGCTTCCCCTAGCAAAGACTGCACAGAGTCTGTCCCCACTTGGATGTCCATGAAGACACAGGTACCCACAAGGTCCAAGGTTAGGCCAGCCTGGCTCAAAACCTGTGCTCTCTGACTGTGTACATCCAGCTCCTGATGGGCATAGGGAAGCAGCTTGCAGGTCCATGTGTCCTAACAGTCACTGGAAGAACACCTTGAGGTGGGTAGCTTGGTGCACTGTCCTGCAGCCCACAGGAAATGAGATATTGAGCAAGGTCAGGCCAGAGGACTGCAAGCTGCTTCCTCCTGCCCCCAGAAGGGTCCAATTTCACCTAGCCCACCCCAGATGAAGATGTGAAGAAGCATGTAATATGTGTCATATTCACAGCATGCTTGTTTGCTTGTCTGGAGCACCTGTCCAGGGTAGTGAAAAGCAGGATACTTCACAACTATTCCCAAAAACCACAGTCTTTCTTCTCCCGCTGCTACAACGGCCCCATGGAAAGGCCAGTCTGTTTTTACTTTTCCTTCTTCAGTAGGCTCAGGTGAAATACGGACCCTTCACCCATGTCAGCTCTGCTCTGCCCAAACCTGGGATCTCTCCAAGGACATTTGTAAAGTGATAGCTTACCCACAGAGGACAACCTGGAGCATTTCCCATGTCCTGCCCTTCTGATTCGCTCATGCAGCAGCTCAGGCTTCCCTTTTGCTGTTGTGATGCTGGTGTAGCATTGCAGACAAAATGTTCAGGAGGATAGAATTGCCAGTTGCTTCATGCGTTGCCTCCCAACATCTTATCTGAAAGTGAGTTCTCATCGCAGAATAAAAGAAATAATGAGTTTCTGGGAACAGACCTGTCCTGGCTGTACTTTGCAAGCAAATGGGGGTGCAAAACGCAGTCACAGCAGGAAATGCTGAACTGTACTGATGTGCTTCAGAAAAGAGCTGCATCACTTGTGCTGGGTGTAATTAGTACTCATTAGAGCTACTTATCATACAGACACCCCCAGAGGCCCTGCCAGGATTTCTGCTGGGCGTTGAGCGAATCCATAGAGAGATCTTCCCTGCTCCCAAGACATCTTGAAGGGAAATCTCCCACAAGTATGGAGTTAAACTAGTTCTAAATCAGATGTTGGTCAGCTTACCGATGTGACACAGCATTTCCTGCGTGAGCAGAACACAGGACCTGGTTTCACGGGGCTCTTTTTCTCCAGTTCTTCTCCATATGCACTAGACCAATCATTACCTACATACCAAATAAAAGATATCCCTTTCTACAAAAGCTGATGCTCCCACTGCTCTATGTCCAGTAGAACATCCAGTCTGGGATCCATCCCCTGCAATCTACAGCAGTAAATCTGGGTCCTTGGAGCAATGACAGACGCATAGAAAAAGACCCCTGATGGCCACAACACAAAGTCCACGCAAGAAGATGAAGAGTTGCAGTAGCTAGAGAATTTCGCTGCACACTTTTTTACTCCTGGTTTTCAGACTGGATTAGAAATAAGCTGAGAATTATCCAAAAAACTTTGGTGCCCTCAGCACTTTGTTCAGGCGTGAGGGTATCACACCAAGGGTGATGTCCTGGTGTGGCTGCCCCAAGAACACTGCACTGAAATGGTGCCTGCCAGACCCCACCCAAAGCTATTTCATTTTTCTTTGTCAACCGCAAGCAAAGAGCTGGAATCCAAATAAAACACAAATGGAAACCATCCCTCCCGAAGGGATGAACGGCGTTTCAAAGATTTAAAACAGATCTTTCAAGATCCCAGGGCTGGGAGCTGGATGGTTTTCTCCTCGCAGCAATCTTTCAGGATTAACACGCCATTTTCACCATGATCACGGGCCAGGGAACAGCTAAGGGAGTGGCAGAGTCTCAAGGACAGCCCTATCACACCATGCAGGGGTACGCTCTGTCCCCAGTTATTTGCACATGGACAGCATAAAGAAGCTCTCACTGCATGTCAGTGATGTGACAGTCTTAGGACTTGTCAAAATAAAGTGCTTTTTTCTAATTAAAAAGGAGTTCTCTGTATACTGTGAACAACACAGGAGCACCTGAAAAGCCAGGAGCAAGCAAGAAATTGTCCAAGATCTTTTGAAATTGAAGAATTCTCTTGATAAATAAATCTCTTAATGAAATACAGGCAATTAAACTAAAAGCCCTATCGAATGCTGCTTGTCACTCCACACTTTGACATTTAATTGAATTTTTTTTCCATCCCCTGGTCCCTTTTCCCTGATAAACAAATTCATTCACAACGGATCAGGTTTCACTAACCCAGAAACCAGATGATAGTCAATCAACTAATTGACACAACAAAGACTTTTATATGAAGAAAAAAAAAAAAAGAGTCTAATTAAAGCTCAAATGAAATTTAATGATACACAGACGTCTTATAATAATGAACAGTCTTCTTATATTAATTACTCTGGGCTTAACCCTTTCCCTTCTTCTGGTCACCTAGAGCACTGGCACAGGCTGCACAGAGAGGTGGTGGAGTCTCCTTCTCTGGAGACATTCAGGACTCGCCTGGATGCCTGCCGGTGCAACCTGGGCTGGGAGCTACTTTGGCAGGGGGTTGGACTCAATGATCTCTAGAGGTGCCTTCCAACCCCTACAGCTCTGTGATTCTGTGATGGAAGCACAAGGAGTGTCCACTGAGTCCCTCCTGGGTGCTGACCTCTGGGTGCTCCCACACCATGAATCATGAGTCCTGCTCAAAGAAGGAGGGAAAAGCATTCCAAAAATAGTGAGCAGTTGTTTGAGGAAGAGGCAGATAGATGGAAGAGAGGAGGGCTCACCAAAGGGAATAAGAGCTACGTTTCTTAAAACGCTTAATTGCTTTGTGCAAGGTGAACCCAAGAGAGATGTCAAGTGCCTTTTCCATTCCAGCTCCCTGCACATAGTGCTCCGGCCCTTCTTGCTGCTCTTGGCTCTCTTATTAAGAAGCAGCTATTATTTTCACAATCATTTTCTAGTGCACTTTATACCATTAACAGAGCAAGCTGTTGTGAATGGTCATTTTGTTTGCAAGCAAGTTTGGACACGCACAGCATCCAGCTCTTTCACCAGCAGAAAGCATGCTGTGCTCCTCTCCGTGCACGAGGGCTCGGATACCCGCAGAGCTTGTCAAGTGCCCAGGGCGATCCCGAAACACGCTGCTCACTGGGGCATGCCACTGCCGTGAGAACTCAATTATGCTAAACAAAAGCTAATAGGGCACAAGAGGGAAGAGGAAAGGGGAATTAGCAGCCCTGTCAGACTCCTCCAGGTAATTACGGTTTTTCTATCTAAAAATTACAACTGCTGTGGAAGAAAGTGCTGTTTTGTGATGCTGGTGCTCTTGGCATAAACACGAATGGAGAGGACTTGGTTCCACAGTGAAAGCTCTTATCTTTGAAAACGTTTTGCAGAAGTAAAGTTACTGCAGAATTAATTGCCATCAGTTCTGGTTGTTGCCATGAGGTTCAAAGATACCAGAGGATGTAGAATGCTTGAATAGCTGGGCATGATCCTGCTTCACCATCCCAAATGGAGGTCCCCCATCTCCATCCCTTGAGGAGCTCAAAGTCATGTAGTATAGGCAGGAGGTAAATGGGGAAAAAAGAAGACTGCTGCAAAGGAGTGAGAGAGATGGTACAGAGAGCATCCCCAGAAAGAGCCCAGCATCCTTTTCCAGTGCCCTCAATAACCAAGACAACTTGTCCTGATCCCAGTCCTCTCCCAGTGAATCTCAGCCCACCAGAGCACCCTCCCTGGCAGAGATCCCTGGGCCCAAGCACCACATCCTCAATGGTGGCACAGGGATGTGTGGGGGAGAAGGCTACGTCCCAGTATGGCTGGTTCTGAGCACGCTGGGAGCAAAAAGCCCCCAGGGAACACACCAGAGGTGCCTCACACTTGGGGATGCTCCTTTCCACACCCTGCAAGTTTTCTGGGAAATGGGAACACCAGTGAGAGAAACCACAGTGCAGCTGTTGAATTTTCCCCAGTATATTTAAACACACTGCTTGGCATTCATGGAGGTGGCAGGCTGACAAATGCTAGTGCTCTAAGGGTTAAGCTCTTTCAAATGTCTTGGGAGTTATTTGTAAAGCTATTACTTCTGAGTTTGTTAATAAATCAGGATTTAATACACCTGAGTTACATTATCTCTCGGTTCTAATATATAAATCCTGTCACTAAACCTTCAGCCCCAAGTGCTGTGTGCTTTTAGTCTTAGGTTTAGCTACCTGGTTTCTAAAACATTAGATTGTTTCACAAGTCAAGAGATGGATTTTTAAATCCTTCAAATCTCCCAGCAAGTATACAAATCTGTGTCTGGAGTTACAAATCCGATCAGAAGGTTTGTAAATCCTACAAAAGATTTATCTGAAAAAGTTTTCATTTACAAATTCTTGCTTTGCCTTTGGGACATGTAAGTGACTTATTTACAAAGGAGGATTCGGCAGAGCTGCCATAGTTGGGTTAGGTTGAGAAATCCTGCTCTTCCATCACAACATACAGCGCGGGATAAACCTTCATCCAGCCAGCCTACATCCATAACCCACACGGAGGCTGGGGTTAGTGACAAGATGCAGAGAAGTTATGGAGGGGAATGGGTGGCACTGAGTGGGGTGGCAGCCTCCCCTGAGGACAAGACACCGTTCTGGGACACTCGTGATCAAAGATGCCAACTCTTCACACCAAGCACAGAGGGAGAGGAGTGAGTAGCTGGCAGTAAAGGCTCTGCAGTCAGAGAGCTAGAGGTGAACCTGAAGCATGTGAACACCTTCAGAAATTTGGGCTGATGTGGTCAGGGAGGGGTAGAGGAGTAATGGTGCCACCCCAGCTTGTCCCATTCTGTGCTGCTCCTCCTGCCATAGGTGGCCTCCCCAGGTGCCACTAAGCCCAAGGTGCTACCTACCAGCAGTGACTCCGTTCCTAGATCTGAACCCAAAGGCAAAGCAAAGGTCGGCAGTGCCATCCGGTACCAGAAAGTCAAGCTTCACTGTGGGTTACCTTTCATGTCTGAGTTAGTTCCTATCCTTCAGTCATCTCTGTAAGTAGAGTGCACCAGCATGGTTAAAGAAATTGGGACAAACAGTTTGGGTCAGTTCAACTGCCAGAAGTTTTTTAATCTTTTTTCTCCCATTTGTCCTAGAAAACCTGGTTAAGATGTGAACCTTGGATGATATGGAGGCAAATTAAAAATGAAAGAAAAAAATACAGGGAGGTTTTATCAGAAGTAGATCACATTAGACTAATTTAATATCATAGTAATAAGAAAACAATCAGGAGCAGAGGAGCTTCTCTATCTAGGCTTAAACAAAATATTGCATACACAGACTGATGGGAAATTGTTATTTCAGTAGAGATTCTGGGGGTGAAGACCACAGTTACCAAGTGACTGCGGGTCTAGTTAGAAAGAGGTCATGAAGGGCTGCAAGCACAGAGAGCAGTGCTGCAGGCTGCTGCCTGGGAGCAGTCCGGGCTCTTCCAGCAGTAGTTAGGTGTGTGATCATGAAACTGGGAGTCTATGAAGTCAGAACGTGTTGCCATTGCTGAGGGAGTCCAGACTGCTGTAAATGAAAGGCTGAAATGGATTCCAAAGTTAAACAGGATCTGACCACAACATTTTATGCCCAGCTTGCTTGTTCCAGCTTCAACCCATAGCTGAATTTGGACTCAGAAACTACTTTCTTCCCAGGCAAGGTAGAGATGGACCACAGGACTTTCCTCTGTAGTGTAGGACATGATTCAGCATCCAGACTGTGTGAGTGTGATGGCAGAAGGGATCAGTGATGCCAAAGGCCATTGGTATTTTGGGCTTTTCCATCTATCTCTCAGGGCACTTTTTGGCTTCTGTGTCTTTATAAAGGTTCTGCTTGAAGCAAAGCTGGGTGGGCAACAGAGCTCCCACCCACATTTCCTTTCCCCCTCTCTCCCCTCAAATGGTACTATGCTTGTTTTTAGGTGCAAAAAGGAACAGTGGGACACCTCGCACATTCTGTCTCTGAGCTGTAGGCAACCTAGTCTTGGGATGGTGGTGATGCTGGGGATGCAAAGATGCTGGGAATACTGCGGATGCTGGGAATACTGGGGACACTGGGGATGTGAGGGTGCTGGGGATGCTGAGGATTCTGGGATCCTGGGGATGCTGGGATGCTGGAGATGCTGGGGGTGCTGGGGATTCACTGCCTGGTGTGCAGGCTATTCATGTTCTGGGCTGCCTGAATACAGCAGAAACAAACACCAGCCTGACTGTTTTAGGGTGGCCTAAAACGATACAGCACTTTTTAATTATTGAATCACCAACATGAAATAAAAAGACCTACTAAACCTCCCAAGGACAAACTTGGGCTTAACATTAAAATATAAATAAATAAGTCCCAAGACCGGTTCAGCTCTGCATTTCTGTGTGCTTGAAAATCCAAAATGTCTTTGTCGTCTCATACTGCTTCTGTTTGTCCATTCTTCCTGCCTCTGTTTTCATGTTTTCATTTTTCTATGGCTATGTGGAACACATTTCTCAGTTAAGTACTTGCTTTTGAGAGTTGTTGCCATAACAACCGTTTCATTCCACGATATGCACACTATCTCTGAAATACAGAATTTCTCCTTAAAGGAGCATGTGCCACACACATCAAAGAGGAATATGGACTCATTATTTTTACATTATTTTGTGGGCAAATAGATGTTTTCCAATGCATTTTCTTTCTAACCGGATTTTCTTGTTCAGTGGAACTATGGTGGTTCTCTTTTAAGAATTCCTATCTTACAGCATAATTTTTGCCTGAAACCCAGAACATTAAGAGACAAGAATCTTTATTGTAGTTTCTTTTCTCCAAAGGTCTGAGTTAACTATGCTGCAGATAATGCATTTAAAATCCATCTTAATAGACAGAAAAATTACATAAATAAAATATTAAAAATGCACAGTTCTGGAAGTCAAACCTTCACTTCACTGCATGAATTGGTGGTGATAGGAAAAAGGGGACCAAGCACAGGGAAACTGCTTCATTTTTCAGCACCTTGTTTTCAGTGCTCCTTGCCACATGCACCACGTGTGCTGCAGAACTCTTGCCACAAAACTTCTGAACGTTTCCATGTCAGAAGGTCCAAAATGCAGAGCTGCAGCTGCACAAGAGCAGGACCCTTTCTGGGAGCTTTGAGCAGGCCAGGAGCTCCCAAGGGCTTTGTGTGGTCCCAGCATGGGAGGGAGGAAGGGGTCCTGCCTGTTGTTCAGGGCTCAGCAGCCCTGCTTGGTCCCCAGGATGCTTCCATAGGCAGAAATGGTGTGAGTCCATCAGGTACACAGCAGCAGAAGCACTGAGGATGGAAGTACCAAGGGCAGGCAAAGGAAGATCAGCCTTTTATCAGAAAATCTGCACTTTTTAAGGACCACTTCATGGGTCTCTCATTTCATCAATCTGTTAATGAAGGGCATTCAAACACACATGTGAGCCGTGCAGAATAGCCATTAGCTTTTGCTGTTTACCCATGTTCTACATCAGACTGATGTTTTCTAGATGCATTTCAATCCATACAGTGGCCTTTTTAGCACACATTACCTCTTGCCTTTGGCTAGCCAACCACCACATTTCTTTCCAAGTGCCCATTTAAATTAAACTTACCCCAAAGATGCAACACATCTCCCTCAATTGCCACCTGAGCTTTGGCTAACACTCCCACTTAGGTTTCAATATGCCCTGCACGCACAAGCTTTATTTCAGAGTGCTTCAGACAGAAAGTTGGATGCGTTGTGTCATTCGTGTCACAGAGTTATCCTCTGCACAACTTTCCATGCCTCAGCAGCATGAATATTCAAGCTCACTCCTTTCCCTGGACTCCTTGCTAGCCTATGCTGCAATGTGGGGCTAAGGCAGCACAAGGAGGTACACCCAAGCAGTAGGCTGAAAACAGGGAAGTATCTTGGGTGAGCATGTGTCAAGTGGGACGCTGCTGTGGTTCCACCATTTTGGGTACCCAGTAGGGACGTTTCCCAGCTCCAGTTTGGCCCCAGCATCCATCTCATTCACTCCATGCAAGCATGGCAACCTCTGCTTTACTGCATCCAAGGTCTTCATCGCACAGCAATCATTATGGGATCTGAATGACCTTTAGAAATGCAATAGCAATAGAGACATGGGGTTTTTATTTTGGATCTCTTCTTTGAATAGCCACCAATCCTAAAGATTTGCCTTTATTTCAATGTGTGGCACATGGCTGTGCTTCTCAGCCAGTGCAATTGTCCTTTCAGTCATCAGTCAGATCTGTCAAGCCAAACCAAACAACCCTTGCTACCAACAATATTTTTAATGCTCCAGCTGCACTTGTTTAGGTCATTTGGTCCAAACCTTCAATTCCAGTTTTCACTGGAAGGGCACACAGCATTTTGCATGATTTAAAGTACCATTCTTTGTCGGTAGTAAAAAGCATACTGTTAAATAACACAGCAGTTGTCTTCATTTGTTCAGTGGTAAAGTGAAAGCAAATGTTGATGTAGCAGAGGAGGGGGGAAGGGACCTTCTTCTGCTGATGTTGCACACCACAGACTGACTTTCCAAGCACGCTGCACATGTCCATTATTTCCCTGGGCAGGCAATGGCACATGTGGCACTACAGCTTCCGAAGAGTCCTGAGACTCATTCACCACTCTGCTGAACTTCTTCCTCTGCTTCCTGCAGTGAAGCAGCTGGTTTCTACGGACCTCTTCTCCTGGATTTGCTCTGACCTCAGTCAGAGCTGTGCAGGGATATTCAAGCAGCCTCTCGCTGCTGGCTGGGGCTGCCCACTGCCTGCAAGGGGCTGAACACTCCTGATCCAAAGATTAAGTGCATTGGTGGGATTACAGTCTCATCCCACCCACAGTGTTTTTCCATTGATTTCAATGAGTGGTTAAGGGCTGGAATCAGAAACCTGGAGGTCCCAGGGTGGGGTTAACCCATTTCTGCAGACAAACAGTGAGCAGGGTGGTGTTGTGGCTCCTCTAAGGGGAATGGGATGGCCAGGAATGTCTCTCCAAGCCCAGAGAGCCTTTAGCCATTATTCCGTGCACCACCAAAACCACTGACTTCAGTGGGAATGAGCTGACCAATGGATGCCAAAAGCTCCTACAAATCCAGCCAGGGGCTGTCATCAGGGATGGCAATTAGCCACGAGCTTAAAGCTGGGAATCATGAGATGAAATTAAGAAAGGGAAAATATGAAGTGAAGAGTAGCAAACATTCCCCAGAGTGGGATCTACCAGCTGCTGAAATAATCTCTCTGGGGAAATGGCAGCAGGTTTATCACTCTGGAAACTTAAATAAAGCACAGGGCAACACAGAAGGAATAGCTCATACTGATGGTGAATGGGCAGAAGTATTTGGGAGAATTTTTCTTGCTCTCCCAGACCTTCTATGGCTCCACATTTTCTATCACACTCATGAATAGCATCAGAAGTGCTCAGCAGTCCTGGACAGCAGTGCAACGTGGGGCAAGCAGCAGCTTCCCATCACCTGAGGATCAGTTGAGTGTGAAAGATGTGCCAGGACTGAGCTGATCTGGGAAAGATTTGACCAGCCAGAGAAAATCTATTTCTCTCCTCCCAAGTTTAAAAAAGTTCTGCAAAGCTTCCTACTTCATCTAAGTCCCCAGAGGCTGACAGCCCCTACATGTCTGCCCTGCTGTGTCCCAGAGGTGGGCAGCAGGGCACAGCTCCACAGAGATGCTGGTCCTGAGCACGTGGACCCAGGGGCAGTGGCTTTAAACTAAAAGAGGGGGGATGTTAAGAAGAAATCCTTTACTCAGAAGGCAGTGAGGTCCTGACACTGCTGCCCAGAGAAGTGCGGGTGCCCCATCTCTGGAGGTGTCCAAGGCCAGGATGCGTGGGGCCCTGGGCAGCCTGATCTACTGAGTGGTGTCCTTGCCATGGCAGAGGGTTGGAACTGGATGACCTTTAAGGTCCTCAAGATTCCTCTCAACCTGAGGTTTGCCATTCTATGATTCTGGCTTTGCCCAGCCCCTCCATCCTGGAGCAGAGGGATCCAGGACAGAGGGCCCTGTTGTACCCCAGAGTGAAGCCCTCTCCTCACACACTGCTCTCAGGCTCTGCACTGGCACTGCTATCTGTTGTTTTCCATTTTCAGTTCTTGCAGAGGAAGAGGGAAAAGCCATTTCCCATGGAACTCAAGATCAGCACTGCTGAGCTTCCAGGCTCTCAGGGAAATTAACACAGGGTATTTTACCTGCCGAACATGGAGCCTGAATCTGTGTTTCCACCTACGGTGAAGAATTTACTTTGGCATTAGTTTTTTGTTGAAAATAAAACTGAATTGAGGGCAGGATGTTGTCTTTAACTAGTCTGAGATGACTAATTATTAAACTCATTTTCTAAAGGTTACCATATACAGAAAAGCAATTATACAGAGATTAAAACGAGTTCAGAAACCTGATTCATTCTGAAACTATGGTAAACCCGAATCTTGTACTATTTCTGATTTTTAATGACCTCAGAAACATTTTATTTAACTTTGACGTGAAATGCGATTCCAAAAGGAGAGATTAAATATATTTAATGCCTTCTTTTTCCTCTAACATCGTGCAGAGCACAAACACACAGTGCCAGTTCTGTCAGTGGAATCCAGGGGACCGGATGCAGAGCGGTGCACAGAGGACAGTCCTGCTTAACCCCTGCATGCCAACAGTGCCTGCAGCATGGTGCTACATGGCTTGGACAGGGAGCCAAGCTGTGCTTTGGGATCAAGGGGTGGGAAGCAAGGTGGGGCTGGTAATGCTTTTTCTTCTCCGTGGTGCTCTGTGGCCCTGAGCACAGCATTGCAGATCCTTTTCCTTGTGTTGGAGGGAGCACAGGGAGCATGGTGGCCTGCACGTCCCACTTGGAGCTGCTGGGCATCTTCCCTCAGTGGGTCTCTGGATGAGGAAGGAAGAAGAGGCAGTTGCCTGGTGTGGCACAAATGCCAGATGCATGAAGTCTACCAAAACACACCCAGGGTTTGGCATGGGGCTGAAGGGAAACACTGGTTTTCTCTGTCATTGGCTGCCCACTGAAAACACCCATTTCTGGGCAAGCAGGAGAATTCCTCCCAGCAAAGAGCAGGTCCCAGACAGGCTGAACTCCAGGCACAGGCTGTAACAGCGCAACAAAAAGTTTCCAGGATCATAGAGGACCCAAAGCTGGACCCATCCCACCTTGTGGCAGCGATGAGCAGCCGCCTCCTGGGTCCCGGCCAGCAGACCCTGTGCAAGAGGTCTGTGCAACAAGAGCTCATCCTGCGAGGAACATCGGCCTCCCAGCAAGCAGTTATTAATTAGTACACTGGCCTCAGTATTTAAGGTGCACACTGTCCTCTAGCGGTGCTCAGACAAACCCCTTGCAATATAACGGGCTGTACGGGAGCGGGTGGCAGCGCAAATGGTATAGACAGTGTTGATGCAGACATACACACGTATATATCTGTGCTCTTGTCCATTTATTTATATAAACACACACATATGTAACATATATCCGATGTATGTCAGTGCAGCGCACCCTTTATACAATTGCTCAAGCTGCCAGAGTCTCCTTTGGCTAAAATCTGGAAAGCAGAATGTTAAAAAATGGGAACAAATTTGGTCTGAAGTTGTAATGCTGAAAAGAAAGCACTCAGCTTGTTTGGGCTGCAGATTCCTGCAGAATCACGTGCATGTTTGGTACACTTGGAGCTAATAGCTGCAGTTATAAGAAAAATATCATAAAGACCACTGGACAGTGCCAGCAGGTCAAGAACACAAAGGGCTCAGCGTGCTGATAGGAAAGGCAGGCTCTTTGCCTAGTGGGTCACAATCGGAACTCCTATCACATCACTGCGGCCCATGGGGAAACTGCAGTACATCAGAAAGCAATCTGCAAAACCACTGCAAAACTCTGAACTACGTAAGAGGCAGCAGACACACACCCGTGGATCTTTACAATCTGGTGATTTTTAAACCTGTCTGGAAACATTTGTAATTCAAGCAGCCAAAGTTCCCAAAACTTGAGCTTTGCTCTCCTCAGCGCAGGGGTTTCTCCCCTATGTCCCAGGCACAATGTGCCTGCGAGGCTGCATTGTGGGCCTTCCATGTGGCTCAGAAATCACAGGTTGTCATGGGTCTCAGCCCAGGGCAGGTGGCAAAGCCCCGTGCTTGCAGGGACCTCTCGCCTCCCAGGCTTTGGACAAGCTGGCTGGAAATTAGTCATCAGATTTAAAAGCTCTGTAGGAGGACTGACAGACAGATGGCAGAAAGACAAATAGGCAGCTGGCATGAGTGCAGCCTTAGAATAGAAGAAAAGAATGGGACGCGTGTAGTGCCAAAGCTTTTCAGTGGGGCTTGATGAGGCCAGAGCAGAGCTGGGAAGCAGGATCCCGGCTGTGGGGATCAGCAATGCTCGAGAGGATGGAGAGGGCAAGGGCTGGGGAGCCAGGCATGTTAGAAAACAAGAAAGAAATTGCAGCATCATCTGAGGAAAATCAACAGGGCAGAGCACAGCCTGTAGCAAAAGGACACAGAGGAGACTTCCCCCATCCCATATAAAGGATGAAGAAACCAAATTGAGCACAGTTGCAAAGAGGGAGAGATGCAGCAGAGGGTCTGACCCCAGAATTAAGTCCCCCTCCAGCCCAACAAGTAGATGAGATGAGCTAGCAAGCCGTGGTGCTGTCACAAGTACTCCTACATAGCGGCCCACACAAAAGCAGGCAGCAGTCCTTGATGCAAGCCCTGCAAGGACAGGTTTGTCATGGAGTTGTTTTCTATCCCCAGTGAAACGGGGACAAAATGAAACCAGAGAATGTTTTGACTTCCATGGAAACATTTTGATTTCCCCCAAAGAATCTCCCGTGCTGTGCCTGGACGTTATCTGAAGTCTGCCTGCATACCTCTGAAGTTCTGATCTGGCGCAGGTGTCGTCTCAGAACATGAGTGGGAGATCGACTTCGGAGATTCTGAAATGTTTTATTTTTCCTTTATTTCTTTGTCAACCACCAAGCGAAACATTTTGTTTAAAAAAATGCCTAAACACAATATTTTGACATTTTCAAAATGTTCTCCTGTTCCCTTTAGCCAAAACACACTGCTGTATTCAAAGCAAACTCGCAGATCCCTCCAGCCCTCCCGAACTGGGTTTGCTGAATTTCACGTGAACTGTGCCACGGGGTGAGGGGCAGGGAGGAGTGGGTGAGGTGGGATGGGGCTGAAGGAGGCAGAGAGAGGGAGAAATGAGAGGGGCAGTGGGTTTAGGGGTGCCAGAAGGAGAGGCTGTGATGCAGAGGTCTCCTGGCAGGGATGGAGGGAATCTGGGAGTAAGGCAGTGTGGAGCAGTGGGACTCAGGAGGTGGCACAGGGGGTGGAGGGGTTGGTCCAAAGTGGAGTTGGACACAGCTCTGGTGTCCATCACCTGCAGGACAGCATCCATGGGAGGATCAGTCTCCATGCAGGCACCTGAGCTGGGTTGTGCAACCTGGGCTGTGAACCCCTTTTCCACCAAGCACCCAAGTTACCCTCAGCAAGCTCTGCTCTGCTTACAGCTTTCCCCTGGGGAGAAGAAGGGAGGAAAACAAAATAACTCCATCTGAGAGGCTGTAGTGAATCTGCTCATTGGCAGCCGTGCTCTGTGGCCATTCAGGCACTGGCACAGGAGCAGTGGCAGCAGCAGCAAGGCACACCAGAAGGGGGTCTCTGCCACTCTGTCCTGGATCTCACCCACACGGTGAGGTGGACAGACAGGACTCCTCGCCCTGCTGTGTGCCTGCAGGGCTGCTTGGAAGCATCCTGCACCATTCCCCCCACCAGCCCTGTGAGCCAGGCACAAGGCAAACCTGCAGCCCGAGCTTGGCAGAGAGGAGCGTTCACATTGTTGAGTCCCATCCAAACCTGTTTCCATGGCAAAGGAACAAGTGTGGTACATGCTATCAGCATCATCAACGAGGTGACATCTCGTTATGCCTATATTTCCTGTTATTTTACCAGAGTTATATGTGGATTCAGAGGTGATTCACAGGGTTCGTGACCTGCTCAGATCTACATTAATGGGGACACCGTGGGCGGCTGCAATAATTAGTGACTAATTTCTTGAGTTTGGTTGCATGATCATCACTTTACTCTCTCAAGCCAGCCGACCACATGCAGACCACGGGTAGGTTGGCCCAGAGGACGCGGTGCATCCTCCATATCCCACCATGAGTGTCCCTGCTTCAGTATGGCTACAGGAACATGTGGTAGGAGGGTGATGTGGGGCTGTAGGACCCCCAAAGGGCCCATGTCCTGACCCACAACAGCCTTTCCTAGCTCTACTCCCATCTTAGCTCTTGCCCCAGTGCACAGAGCACAGGAATGATGGCCTGTGTGAGGCCAGCATCCCCCAAAAAATTGGAAGCCCAGAATTTGGCCTAATCTTCTGCCAGGATGGATAACAATTATGAAGCAGATCAAGAGCAGCAAATAAAAGACTTGGAGAAGTCTGCTCAAGTGTCTCAGGCTCAAAACAAACACTGAAGATTGGGTGAAACCTTCTGTTGGCCAAGACAGATCACGAAGGCTCTGCAGGAAGCTCTAAGCTTTCCTCTGATACTGATCATAAGCCAAGAGATGACCAGATGGGTATTCCTTGGAAGCACTGAAGTGATCTAGATTTCCAGAAAATGCAGAGTAGACATCTGGCCTACCTCCTACATCTGATCTGTCACCTCTCTGGGGGCATCTGGCACCACCAGCGTCACCTGTGGAAAGTAAGAGTGGAAGGTGACCTCTTGGGGCGTGATTTGTCAGCTCTCCGCCTCAACCATGCCGTTACCAGGACAGAAGTTGTGTCCCAAGAGTTTACCCTCTCATCAACAGCATAGAGCTGCACAGATGGAAGATTTTAAGGGGAAATTATTTAGATAGGAGATTATCAGGTATACTTCAATGTCAGCTGAGCTTCTGGGCTTAATACAGAATGATGGATCACCCATCCAAGTACATATTATTTTCCCTGAAGGCTCTGCCCTTGTGAAATTTATTTCCCTCTGAAGGGCCTTGTAAATCATTTATAACAAATAACCCACAGTACTTCCAACCCCACATGTTAAAAAATCCACAGTACCATAGAATATCCCAAATTGGAGACCTTCCCTCAGCCTGCGCTGCTCAGGGCTGAAAAAACTCAGGGATCTCAGCTGCACCATGCATGCTTGGTCCTCCAAACCCTTCTCCATCTCCATAAACCTCCTATGGATGCTCTCGAACAGTTTTCTGTCTTTCTTACATTCTGGATTCCCTGATTAGATGGGCCTAACGACACCTGCAGTGGCGGTCAGCCCCATCTCCGACCTTCTGGTTGTTGGGATTCATTGGTGGCTGTCTCCCAGGTGGGAGTGAAGATGCTTCACTGTGGAGGATGAGGAAGGGCAGTGAGAAGGGCTGCCTAGAAATACATCTGAGGAAGGGAGATGACTCCCGCAGCAGCTCTCTCCAGAGCAAGAGGAGCTGTTGGGGCAGACAACACTGGGGAAGCAGCTTGCAGAGGGACCAGGACTGCTCACATGGTCCAAAAGGTTCAGGACCTTTCTGAAGTATCAGAGATAACAGGCACTGCAGTTTTTTACAGCTTCAATGGACATCACTGGGAGAGATACTTTGAGTAAAAGCTGCAGCATTTTGCTACCTCTATCTGATAACCTCCCACGATCAGCCCTCAGCCCTATCTGATCCTGCAGTTATTGAAAACCCAGCTGGGTGTGACTGGGATCATTTTTCAGGGCTTTCATGTTGTTCTTTGAACACAGTGAAAATTAAAGAGTCAGTTGTTGAATGGGAGAAAGCACTGTACTTTCACTATGATACTTTCTGGTAATGAGATATTTATTAATGTTCATTTCTCCTTATAGGAAACAAACCAAACCCAATCCCTTATCTCTCCCACAGTGTTTAAGTTCTGAGTAACACAGGAAGCTATTAGGCCATGAGACAGCAAATACACCCTGCTCAGGAGCCTGTGGGTGTAGGAGGCACAGTGATAAAACCAAGATAGATCTAATCACTTCCATCTACCTTGTGCTTTCTGCAACTCTTGAAATGATGTAGGGATCTAAAGATGCTTTGTCTTTTTTTCATGAAAAAAAAAAAAAGCAGCTGTGATTTAGCAGTTTAATCACTTCTGTCACAAAGAAATGCAAAACAAAGCCTATCACCAGGATATATTTTTTTCAAAGCTGTGTTTTGTTTCCCATCAGCAAGGAACAATTGCAACACCTAACAGCAGGCTGAGATAGATGCATATTCAGTGACACTTCTGCAGCAGCCAGGCCTAGATCAGCTTTCTGAAGCTGCTGTCCCACTGCAAGTTTAGTGATGATGGCCACGGCCAAAGTCTTCTGGTGCTCAGCAGGTCTCAATGATCAGCTGGTTGACTTGAGGCTTTAAACTACCTAACAAAGAGCTGCTGGAGCACCCGGCAGGATTTGGGTGAGAATTTTCTTGCCCTGTGCTGACTTCAGGGTGACCTTGTTCAGTCTGCAGGACTCGAGCTGTGGCTGCTACAGCTCTTGCTCTCACAAACAGCAAGAACGACCCGTGCTCAGCAGTCTGGGTTCACTCCCACAGTCTGGATGTGCAAACCTGCCCCTGCTCTGCAAATAGGCACTGTGATGTGAAGAAATGGGTTTCTCAATGATAAAATGCTTCAGAATAGTTATTTCCTTAGTCCTTACACTCATAGTTCAATAGCAGGGCTGGAAACTCCACAGGTCTCTGCCAAGGAAGCTGGGTGTCCCACAAGACCTCGCTGGCACTACTCCCAGCCCTGGAGCTCCCTCACCCAATCCATGTCACAGCTCCAGACTCATCTCCCCACAAATTCGGTCATACACCCCTTCCCATGCCCTCCCCCCTGCTGCAGCCCAGCTCTCCTGCTCATACCCAGGAAAGAGCCAGGAGCACTCTAGGGAAACCATCTCCCACCCTTGCCCAGTGCAATTGGGAGTTCTGGAGTTTTTAATTGTGAAATTATTACCAAGCACCCTGCTGAGTGTATGCACAATGTGGTTTTTCCAAAGGTTTGTGATATAGCCAAACAGGCACGTGTGCATAGAGAAAGCAAAACATCCCCACAACAAAATGTCTACGCCTCACCAGGCTCCAAAGCCTTGCTGAATCTGCCCAGACATTGGAAATATTGGTGGTAGGAGGACAATTGCACTAAATAATCATGGACAACTTTTCCAACCTTGGTGATTCCGTGGCTCTGTGATTATGGATTATGGATATATATGATCATGACTTTGTGATGCACCTTCTCCTTCGATGACTTAACAGTAGTAGTCAAAAGATCCAGAGCTCACGTGCTACTGCCAGCCCAGACAAGAGGGATTAAACAAGATCTAGAAGCTTTCTGTCCTCAGTGACCTTTTCCAAAACCACTTTATTTATTTATTTATTATTATTTCATTTTTATTGGCTTTGATATATGACTGCATTTCTCAATGTCAGCCCATGGCAGCACAGTCTTGCAGCAATGGCTGAGGGCAGTGAGATTTGGGACAAAGACTGGAAAAGGGAAAAGGGAAAAGCCTTCACAAAGCTTTTGATGAAAATTCACCCTCTGACATTCCTTCTTTGTGGTGTGTGAGGGTTTCCCACCCGGTCAGGTTGGTCACTGCTCCCCAAATGATCCCTGCAATATGGGGACAAAGGTTCCTGCAGAAGCAGACCTGTGACAGATTGCATCAAACTTTGGAACTGAACAGCAAGGACAGTTCTGTGCAACTGTGAAGAGCTTATGGACATGGCTCAACTCAAGTCCATGTGAAGGAACAAGGGCCTCACTGCAAACAAAACATCCTCATTTATTTCACGTGCTCCTCCTCTCCTCTCTGATGGCGACATTTTCTGAAGCTCCACCAATTGGATATATCTAAATAATTTTCCTGTTCTTAAGTCCAGGTCAGGCAGGAGAACACATGCGGTTGATTGAACATTTAAAAACAAAGTGGGTCATGGCAACACCCCCCACTGTATCACCATCCAGGGGTGGCTTTTGGCACGGCTGGCCAAAGAGCAAACCAAGATTGGAGAAGTCTTAGAGCAGCCATGCTCATAGTGGAGTGAAGGTGCAAAGTCAAGACTTTTTATTTTAGTAAGACCAAGCCAGGTGGAGCTAAATGGGAATTTCCTGAGCACTCTGTTTTGAAGCATCTGACAACATTACTCTGTCTTGGAAAGTGTGGATTTGTTGAAACAGATTTTTTTTTCCCTGCCATGTGCTACAGTTTCTGAAATTTGCATTGAAAATGGTTTCTCTGGTCCAGAAAGAAAATCTGGTTAAAATCAGAAACAGCGCTCAGAGGCTCTCTATGAGGAAGCTGATGACCAGGTTTGAACTGGCTGCTCCAGAAAATGAGCATTTAGCTCATTTATCTCTTTCTATTAATGACATGGAGAGTGAGGATCTGGCAGCCAGATGAACACCACGTGGGGCCAGGTGGGTCTGGAGGGAGGGAGACATGACACCACAGGAGACCCAGCCCCATCCTGACCACCAGCTGTGTTCGGCTGCAGCAGGCAAGCCTCGATTCTCATGAGAAAAGTCAGTAAGTCGTGTTTCCACTTCAACCTGACACGGGAAGGTGGCTGAGATCACGGCCGTGCTGCAGAGCGGAACAAGCACTCCTCACCGCCCGCATACATGGAGCATGAGCACCTCTGATCACTATCGCTGCTCCACTTCCGCGCATCGCACAGCAATGACGGCAGTTCTGAGATGAGCTGGCCACTGTGCCCCAGGGCACCACGGCAGCTTGGCTACGGAGCAGTGGATGTGACACCAGCATGCAAAAAGTCACAACTGCTAGGCCTGCGGGGTGGTGATGCTCTGGTGTCAACCCTATAGCAACCAGCTGGCTCTGAGATCTCAGGAAGAACCAAGCTCATCACCTGCTGCATGGGCTACTGGGGACACTTGCAGTTTCCTTTGATTGTAGGTTAATAGATCCCTCCCTCATCTACAGAAGAAACCTCTCGGAGATTTTTTTCCATTTCGTTTTCTTCAGAGAGCAAGGGAAACTTTCAGAATTTTGGAAATGTCATGTTTTCCCCTTCCAGCCCTGAAAACTCTTCTTCATCTGTATACAAGTGCATGAATTCAGAAAGTATGTGTTGGCACCAGATATTGCCCTCAAAGACTTGTTAGATTTAAATCTAGATAAGCAGGCAAGCTTAGTCATCTGAATTTTAAATACATTTTACTAAGCTTTGGTGGATGAATGGTACAAGAAGAAATTCACCACAATGGCTTATAAACATCCAAGTATTGTTCAGTACATTCCTAACCCACTTCTAGTTCTCCACCACTTCTAATTCTCCACCAAATTTTGACACCACACGAGAAAACACAAGAAAAGACAGGAAACTAGGTCTCACAATAAGCAAAATTCAATTCAGATCTGCTGGCAGAATCCATAGAAACCTGGTCCCAAAATCGCAGTGTATTCTTGCAGTAGGCTGGTATGTTGTTGTCGTTATTTGCTTGTTGGTACTCATCCAATTTTTGAGAAATCACAACTATAAACTTGAAAGACGAAGCCACAGCACTGATATGTTTGGCACAGGAAAGCAGATTCAACATATGCTGACATGGGGATTTAACAAAGGAAACGACTGGTTATAAATGCATCACATCCTAAGAATGCTGCAGGAGGGGTGCAAAGTGTGGGATGCGAGGTGTGCTCTGGCTGCTTTGAGCTGCAGGTACCCATGTCAAAACCAAGGAGAGGTTGGTATGCCCTTCATACCACTGCTGGTTTCTTCTTTGTATGTGGCTGAGCAGAATGGTTGGGTTCAGAGAGGATGAGAAGCTCAGAGGCAGGTGGTGCTTTTATGTTCTGTTCAATCATGTCCAGAGCTAAGGTCCACTCATAGGTGTCAGATCTTCTACTGTGCTGGTATCAGTGGGAACCTGGTTCTGTTTCAGTGGAGCTGGAAGCTCATGGCAGGGAGCTCTGCATGGCCCTACACACTGCCAGCCAGTCATCCTCCCATCTGGAGGACGGGCTTTCAAACCCATTGCCATCGTGTCACCTCACTGTCTCAAAGAAGCTGAACCTGAAAGGTGCCTCAATGCAGAGCCAGCACTCATTTTCAAGCAGGCTTTAGAAAACATTGGGAGTATAAATTAATATAACTTCCAAATAAGAAATGAAGGAGCTCCTCAGCCCCCAGGTACCTGAGGATTCAGACAGCAGCATAACTGCTGGGAATACAGACCTCTGGTCACACAAAAGCCACCTGACCACCTATAGCAATTGTAACAAGAAATGCAAGAAGACTTTTTAAAGAATAATTTCCATGTTGAGAACTCTGCAGTGCTGTGGTCACCCCTCTGCTTACAGCCAGCAACAGAGCAGGCTGTGGGAGAGGAGACCAGATCATGTTCCCACGGACCAGAGCATGCTGGAGAAAGACAACGAGCCCAATGGCCACCACCAGCATCCAAGAGCACAAGCACATGCTCCAAAGAGATGTTAAGATCAACAGCAGCACCATCACCCCTGTGTTACACCTCAGCAACCTCATGTGCTTCAGAGGAAGACAAAATGAGCAGCAGTAGTAAAACTCTTCTGCAGCAAACAGGGGGCAGGACCTCCCCAGGGATAAGAGCTGGGGACTCAGTGATGCGAGGCCACCTTCAGATCCCTTACCGTTCACCACAGAGGGAGCTGGTGGTTGGCCACCAACCCTGCTCTGGGAAGTGAAAACAGCCTCGATTTTTATCAATAATACCAAACCAACAAATGAAAACTTGAAGCTGTGTTTTTAAAGAAAACTTTTCATTTTTTCTGTTCTCTGCCGACCAACAATTGCTTGGCAGAGAGATTTCAATGCAAACATCTTCAGGAGCACCTCCCTTTCTGTCCAGCACCTCTGTCCACTCTGCTGCTTGTGTGGCCGATTCAGGATGGATTCTTGGCCATCACATCTGTCCTTGTCCACAGCTTTGCCAGGCATCATGAAGAAAACTCCAATGGGAGAGGACACTTTGCCCCACTGAAACACCACAGGGCAGTTGCTGCTGCTAATGATCACCTCCAGGGACTGACTGCTGTTTTCACTGTAATACAAGCACTGCAGAATTAGCAGTTATTTAATAGCAATGTGGTTTTCACAGTGAATTCAACCAAGGAGGAACTTCCTATTTATTACTGCTAAAAGTTAGGCATAGCAACAGAAGGCAGCCATCGGGCTGTCACCTGGCCAAACATGGGGTGCCATACCTGGTGTCATGGCAATGAAGTAATTTCAGGCTGAAAGCAAAAACAGAAAATGAAAGGGAGATGAATGCTGGAGAGAAGGGATTCCAGGCCTCTAGAAGCTTCTAGACAAAATTCTCACCTTCCATCCCCATGCACAACCACACAGCTGTCTGTGCTGTCTCCCCAGCCTTCGGCAGCATTACCAGCTCATACACACAGCCCTTGTCTCCTGCCTTGAAAAACAATCTTACCTTCATTCCGACCTTTTCCTAGCAGCAGAAGACCCTTGTTCTGTGACAAGTCTCAGCGAATTTGTTTTACACAGTCATAAACAAGGGAATAAAACATCTCTGCAGTCTCTCTGTGTTTCAGGCACTGGAGGATTAACTCGTTGCTTCTTCCCAGCAATAAACTCCGTCTTTCTTAGCACGTTCAGTGTGTGAATGTGAAAGCTGGGAGACAAAAATAAGGAAGTTTTTTGAACTTTTAAGACAATCTCAGCAGTGCTGGTGCCAAGAACCAAACTTTCTCAATCCTATCCCACCAAGCATGGTTTTAGGCTATAGTTCGAAGCCCCCTCTTTTTTTACTCTATCTTTGCAAGAATCCTCAAGAAAAATGCAAGATGCAGAAGCAGTGCATCCCCAGACATCCCTGGCTTGTGTGGCCCAAGGGGCTGACTGCACATCATGATGAACTGATGCAGAAGGAAAACACAGCCCATCCTCTGCTTTGCCTATCTGTATTCTACAGACACCAATCATCCAAACACCTCTAAATCTTCTTGGTAAAAGAATTCAAAGCCACAATCCCTATGGGAAAACGCTAGCACTTGGATCAAGAAAATGAAACCTCATTCGCACCAGTTGGCAGCTTTGGACTTTATCGATATCATGTAACGTGGGTGCCATAAATCCCTGCACTAAAAACCAAGACACACTGATGTTAACTCCATTTTATTTTTGCTTTCTCACTTGTCAAAATCTCAACAGTAAGCCAGGCTTGCATAAAATATTCAATTCTATATGGAGCCACAATTCTTTGTGAACACAGTACAACAGCTCCTGCGTGAGCCTGCTTGGAACAGGAGCTCTCACTGCATTAATTCTCCAGTAGCTGCCTATCAACAGCTTCTGCAAGTACTTGCCAGTTAAGTTCGTTAAGACAGTGAAAGAAAAAGAAAGGATGGGGAGACGTAAAGAGAGCGAGTTGAACTCGGGGAAGCTGCACTGTGGAGTGCTGCAGAACCAGCTCAGCTCATCTTTGCTGTCACTTCCAAATGCCATCTTGGTGGGACACACAGATTTCCTGCCCAGAAGCACAGAGCAGTGCAGTGCTGGAACACTTTGCCACAGCCGTGCAGCTCACAGCTCAGTTGCTTTGTTCCGAATTTGCAGCGTGGCTGATATCACAGCACCAAGAGGAAGGCCGTGTCTCCTGTTTGGCTGTATGTCTTTTCTCTTTTATTATTTTAGTCAGGTGCTAAACAAATAAAATCAATTCTGAACTTATAAAAAAGCAATTGGAAATGTCTAGTCTTTTATAGTGAAATCTCAACTGCAGCAGCCCACAGCACTTGGAGAAAAATCAATCATCGTTTCCATCCCACTATGCATGCCACTAAAATTAAGAATTGATGTTCGGCTGCAAAGAAAATTATTTCAAGAGAACCACCTTAGCAACAGTTTTCAGTGTTCATAAAACTCTTGTTTACGTTTCTTCTCATAGCAGACAAACTCCTACATCCCGCCATGAATTATAAATATTAATGGCTAATCCTGATTTACATAGTTTCCATCTTAATGGGCATCAAAATTGCAAGCAGGGCAGCAGCACTACTTACCGTAATAGCAAGCAGTAAACAAGCCGTCAGCCTAAGGATGCCATAAACCCATGTGTTCAACGGCCCTGTAATTACACTCTCCCTCACATTCAAATGAAACTTCGGATTATTTCGCCAGTGGCCTTTTCACGAAGACTGAAAGCCTGTGGAGTAAGACAACTGGAGCAGCACTTATATGTATTTTAGTGTTACATCCGTCCAAAAGCACTGCTCCCCCACACCTACAGTTTTCTACATCAGCATCGACCTGAGGAAACTTGCATTCCACTTTGGTATTCCTTGGGCCACATCAGACATCACCCAGCCATAGAATCACAGAGCTGTAGGGGTTGGAAGGCACCTCAAGAGATCACGGGGTCCAACCCCCTGCCAAAGCAGCTCCCAGCCCAGGCTGCACAGGCAGGTGTCCAGGTGGATCCTGAATGTCTCCAGAGAAGGAGACTCCACCACCTCTCTGTGCAGCTCCAGTGCTCCGTCACCCTCCTCCCTGCAGGTGGAGAGACAGAAAGTTCTCTCGCATCCGTCAGCTCCAATCGGTCATAACCAGGATCTACGTTCGTGGGGTTATTTTTCCAACGAGAACAGCTCAGTGACTAATTACCAGGCTTTAATTAATGCCCGTGATGCGGCAGCCCTGGAATTCACCCAGTTTGAGCCGCGGTGGCAGCACCTCCCGGCCCCGTGCAGCTGCAGGGCACGGCGGCTCCGGCTGCAGCCGAGCGGCACACGGCAGCGCACTGACACCTAGCGGGGCGGCCCGCAGAGCCCTGTGCTCCGCAGCACCGCCTCGGCTTGAGCCGATGGTAGAGCTGCCAGCGGCAGCACCACGCAGCGCCCGCGTCCCAAGGGGAGCGCGGGGCGGCCGCGCTCCAGCCCCCGGGGCCGCGGAGCTCGGCCCGCCTTGCCGCTGAGGCGCCCCGCGCGCATGCGCTGTGGCGGCGGGGCCGTGCGCGGCCATGGCGCTGCTGCGCTCGTTGGGTTCGCTGCTGTGTCTGTGCGTCCTGCGGGTCCCCGCGGGGCCCGGCGCGGCCGCACGAGGTCCGGACGTGGCTTCGTACCGGTGAGCGCGGGGCCGGGAGGGGCCGAGGGGCGATCGGCGGGGCCGGGGCGGGTGAGAGCGGACCGTGCCGTGTGTGCCGCAGGGAGCGGGTGCGCGCCATGTTCTACCACGCCTACGAGCACTACCTGGAGAGCGCCTTCCCCTACGACGAGCTGCGGCCGCTCACCTGCGACGGGCACGACACCTGGGGCAGGTAGGGGCGGGATGGGGGGGGGGGAGGTGGGGGGTGGGTTCGGGTCAGCCGGGTCTGAGCTCCGTGCTTCCTTTGCAGCTTCTCCCTGACGCTGATCGACGCGCTGGACACGCTGCTGGTGAGTGCGGGCTGCCCCCAGCTCGGGCACCTGCAGGGATGGGCACCGCGCTCTGAGCGAAGAATTCCCTCGCACGGCTAAAGCTCAGTCCCACTCTTGTAGTTCAAGGCCATTCCCCGTCGTCCTGCTGCTGTCTGTGACTTTTTAGACCCGACTGAGCCCCTAGTGTGGCTCGTGATGCTTATGCTAGGAGCATAAGCCCCTAGCGTGGGCTCGTGATGCCTTTTTCCATGCTGTCACGCTCTTTGTCGCGCCGCAGATCCTGGGGAATGTCACCGAGTTCCAGCGCGTGGTCACCGTGCTGCAGGAAGGGGTGGATTTTGATATCGATGTCAACGCGTCCGTCTTCGAAACGAATATCCGAGGTGAGGTGGGATTTCCTGTGGTTTATGATTGTGTGGGGACCCCTGCGGTGCAGGCAGTGGTGACAACCTCAGAGGAGAGTCAGGACACAAATGCTCAGGAAAGCTGCAAATAAGTACCACTTCCTTTGTGTCTTTGCACTGCACCTTTCCGCTTCCTGCCTCAGCGTAAACAGGAGTTACACGTGTCACTTTCAGAACTCTGGTGCCCAGTTTTCAGCTCTGGTGTAAATATATTTTCCACAGAAACAGTGTGGATTTAATACTTTACTTCTTGATATACTGTTTTGGAAGGAAGTTTATTAATCTCTTCCTTCGGTGCTGTAAAATAAAACCTTTGAAAATTACAAATACATTTGCCTTCAGTGCAGTGGAATCTCGTACTCTATTGAGCACCTCGCTGCTTTGGTATTGTGAGACCAAGAGACAGGAAACACAGCTGTTAGTGATGCTCTTTTCTTTTTGTTGTTTCCCCTATTAAACAGTACTGAGCCAGCTTTTGCAGCCCTGCAGTTTCTCTGTGTTTATGCTCCTTATGTGGCAGCAGTCAAACCTGTGAAAAGGGCTGAAAACTCCCCACTGCTGACAGTCACACTGGGATTCCTGACTCTAACCTAGGCTTTTTTTCTCCCAGGAATTTGGGAAGTTATGCTGCATGACATCAGCGTTAAGCTGTCTGGAAGAAATGAAACACAAATCCTCTTTCGAGCTTCACAGACACTGTACTTGCAGCTTTTTGATTTTCTGTGGGGCAGTGCAGATACAGGAGGGCAAGTGGGATCTAGTGCTCCTAATATAATGGAATGAATATGCCCAGGTACCTGTTGCAAACAGGAAGAAGCAAACAACTCTTCTGAGGCATTGAGTTAGGGTGTTAATGATGCGCCACCCCACTTTTCTTCCCCATGAAATACTGTTCTGCATCAAGATAAAATACAGCTGGTTTGGGATTTGGTTCTTCCTGTGTCCCAGCATTTTTTTTTAATGGGCTTCTTGCTGTGCAGTGGTGGGTGGCCTCCTTTCTGCTCACTTGCTGTCCAAGAAGGCTGGCGTGGAGGTGGAGGTGGGATGGCCGTGCTCTGGGCCTCTCCTGAGGATGGCGGAAGAAGCAGCTCGCAAACTGCTGCCAGGTGAGAACTTGTCTGCTGTGTTGTGGTTCCTGAGGTGGCTGATGCATTGGAGGAAGATGGCACGCATGATGTGTGAGCTCACAGAACAGTTCCACGTTCCCTAGGCTCAAAGGAGATGAACTTCCTTTGTTTGTGGGAAAGCACCATGTAAGTTCATGGCATCAACTGTCCACGTGCATGCCAAGTGTTGTGTATACTTAATGCATCCATTTGTTAATTGCTTGCCACGGAGAATATTTTATATGCATGAAAAATGCAATAAAGGCTGAAACAACAGCTTGCAAAGATAAGAGGATGCAGTCTTATTGCCCCTCTGTGGGCTATGCTAGGACACACGCTCTGAGAGCCTGACACCATTTCCTTCTCTGCATATACCTTGAGTTACCTTTGAGCAATCGTGAGCTCAGTGTTCGTATGCTGCTGACCAGCATGTGTAGTTATGTTTTGCTGACTACTGTGTTTGTACAGGGTTGCAGCACCTGTTCTGGGGGGAGCAGATCTGCAGTAGCTTCTGTGGCTCCAGTCTGATTAGTTGCTCGTGTATGTGCAGGAGACTGTGGGGTTCACCTGCTTATAAATCTGATAAGATATAATAGTGAACGCCCTCATGTGAACCAAAAACTTTTAGCTTTTCAGACTCCCACTGGGATGCCGTATGGAACAGTGAACTTGTTGCATGGAGTAAACCCTGGGGAAACCCCAGTTACCTGTACTGCTGGAATTGGTACTTTTATAGTGGAATTTGCCACCTTAAGCCACCTTACTGGTGACCCAGTGTTTGAGGATGTTGCCAGGAAGGCTCTGAAGGCGCTGTGGAAAAACCGCTCAGATATTGGCCTGGTGAGTGAGGAAATAGACTTTGAATTTTCATCTAGCTTGAGGGGATGCAATTCTTAAGTGTTGAAAGTATAAACTCAGGAAAAAGGATTAGATGAATAGCCACAGTGCTAACAACTGGGCTGAAAGTCATGTGCTTGATGTCGTTCCTGAACACATACAGCGCACACATCTTTGCTTTAGTGGTGCAACTCAATGTAATGCTGTTGTTTTGCTCCAGAATAGATGTGGCTGGGAGACAAAAATGCCTTCCTCTGGTCATTGCAGCTTTTGTAACATTAACTGTACAGCTTTAAGTGAAAGATCTATCTAGTGCATGGTGGGGCAATGTCCTGCAGAAGGAAATAAGAACACCAGGGTTTTTCTAGCCTCTACAGCTTTGGTGTTCTGGGGATATCCAGAGCTAGAGGTGTCAGGTCTGTATTCACTGTCATATGTCTTTCTTCATTTAACATGTCTGGCTGATTTTGAACGTATGCAAAGTATAATAGGTGTATTCATATGCTGTGTGAATCATAGATCACCTTGAGTTGGAAGGGACCCAAAAGGATCATTAAGTCCAGCTCCTGGCTCCACGCAGGACTACCCAAAATTGAAACCATACTGAATTTCAGCAGGCTTGGTGCCTACTGGAAACACTTCTGTTTGCTTTGGGATCTGTTTATTTTTATTTTATGCCCTGTTTGTTGCACTGGAAAGAAACAGAAAAACTTTTTTTCCTGTCTTTGCAAAGCAAGTCACCATTGTTTTTATATTCTCCTTCAGCTAGATTTCTTTGGAGGCTGAAGACTGCCCAGTGTGAAGGATCTATTTAAATATTAGCATGGCAGCTCTCTCATGCCCCTGACATTCTTGGCATCCTGCTCTGTAACTGTACCTCATCATCCTTCTCTATGCCTTTTTAAGACAGAATTGAGTACCATGATGTTGAAACTGTGGGTTTTTACAGTAGCATGACATTTTGTTTTGGCCGGTGCAGTGTTTATAGTGGAAGCAGAAAATCCTCAAGTAATGATTTTCTGTGGTTTGTACTTCTCTAGTACTGATAGGCATCTCTTGTACTAGAGAGAATGCTCATTGATATTGTCATTGTGAAACTTTTTCTGAGAGAAGATTAGAAGCTTTTTGTGTTATCATTTTGAAGATGAACTCTCTTTCCACTTTAACTCTCTCTTCCCATCTCCCCACACTTCTTCCAGGTTGGAAACCACATTGATGTGGTTACTGCCAAATGGGTGGCCCAGGATGCTGGCATTGGAGCAGGAGTGGACTCCTACTTTGAATACCTTGTTAAAGGAGCCATTCTTCTGCAGGACAAGGAGCTGATGTCCATGTTCTTAGGTAACAGTTTTGTTCGTTTTTTCCTTGTGTGAAGGGTCCCAGGAATGTGTCTTTGACTTCACCTGTAATTGCTGTAATACTGTGGAACAATCTGTGATAACAGTTATCACAGTGCACATTCTGACAGAGGAGGAAAGCACAACTCATTCATTTGATGCAGCTGAGGGACTTCAGTCACATTACCTACTCATGTATGGTTTGTTTGTTTAATACACAGAATATAACAAAGCTATCAAAAATTACACCAAATTCGATGACTGGTACCTCTGGGTTCAGATGTACAAAGGAACAGTATCCATGCCTGTTTTTCAGTCCCTGGAGGCTTACTGGCCAGGCTTACAGGTGAGAGCTGTCGTATCAGTAGCATAGGGTGACTTTGTTTATGTTGATCTGTATAATAAAAGTTACAGATATAACCCTCCTCTGTGCTGATTTAAAGTGTTGTTCTAATCTCTGGCTATGTCTGCAAAAGTCCTGAGTTTTGGAAAGAGTAAACCTTGGCTCTGTCTGGGGTCTAATTTTAAAATAAAAGTCTTAGTAAGCGTAGAAAATGGTTCTGTTGCAGCAAACTCTGCTGATAGTAGTCTTGTAATCTAGATAGAAACCTAAAGGAAAAATAAAACAACTTTTCTATGACTGCCTCATAAATATATTGTTTTTGTGAATGCTTCTCACAGAAATAAGCTGAGAAGTTTGCTTTCTTATCAGTACTTACGTTTGGTCTGAGACTTGGTTATCCCTACTAAAACAAACTGGATCTTGTGCTTGACTAAAGGAAGCAGCCTTCTGCTAACTGAAAACCAAGGTGACTTCATATTTTGTACAACTGAAATAATATTTTCCAACAGAAAAGCAGTATTTAGTGCCTCTTCAGTACTACCTATTCTTAAGGCGTCACACCTAAATACCTATCATACCTTTTAGATTTGCTTAACAACCCATTTCTGTCATCATCCCATGTCTTGGGGAGTGTTAGTGAATCAATTCTTGTACTGTTTCTTCTTCACACTCATGGTGCTTTACTAATTGTTTCCTCTCTCTCAGAGCCTTATTGGGGATGTAGATAATGCCATGCGAACCTTCCTCAACTATTACACTGTTTGGAAGCAGTTTGGTGGGCTGCCTGAGTTCTACAACATTCCTCAGGGTTATACAGTGGACAAGAGAGAAGGATATCCCCTCAGGCCAGGTAAGCAGAAGTGAAATGAAAAGGAACACGAAGTTCTGGATTTGTTCTGGTGGTGAGATCAGCCCGGATGCTAGCAGAAACTGTCATCTTAAGAACTCCTGCCCAGTTTTGTTTTGACTTAGTTCCTGGAGGGTTTCACCAGTGATGTCTGTTGGTCGAAGCCAAATATTTTGCCTTCTGCCGTTCACAAAGGCAGGGCTATTAAAGAAAGCAGACAGTACTGTTATTATAAAGGGGCCCTGTTAATGAATTGAGTTCCTGATGTTGGGTACGACAGGTTTGTGTAAGATTCTCTAATGTGGGGTATTTTTACTTCAGTTACGTGAAATGTTAATGTGACTACTTATATCCTTAGATTTGGGAAGTGAAAGTGAGTGTGGATAGACTGCTCTAGTTCTGCTGAGTTCCTGAATCAAATTAATTCCAATTACATGAGTAGAGATCAACACGTGAGAGGATTAATGTTGTCTGTAATATGCAGTGCAGTCTCTTTCCTATTAAGGTTTTTTTTGTTCGTTTTCTGACAGAAATTTCACACGTCGTTACTAGGTCAGTAAGGCTTTGTAATTAATAGCCTTTTGGTGTGAGCATTTAGATGAAATCCACAATGACGTTTCTACGAAAATTAGCAGTGTTAACTTTAGCATGTATTATAGCAACAGCAGAAACTTGTTTTTTGTACTTGCACATGTTGCCTATGTGCAGTATTTCTATACTGAGTTTTCATGGTGTTCCAAACCTTTACAGCATTTTTTTTTAAGATTACATTTGAGAGGTTCAGTTGCATTTGTAACCCTTTTTAGAAGCGTCTGTTTTTGCTTATTTTGACAACTGAGTTTTAATCCTTTTGTGTTGCTCTTCTTCCTCTTCTTGAATGTGGAAGGAAGCACTATTCAGCCTTACCCGAGTTGATGGAACATGGTTATGCTGAATTTCTTTGCAGCACATCTTCAGTAAAAGCAAGTCTGTGTGTTTTTAACTAGAGGGAGCATGAGGCAAGCTAAACTACTTACACGATCGTGTTAAAACACTATCTGTAATTCAGAGAATATCTTCTCTTCCTCTTACGCATGGCTTGGTAATCTTCACACTTGCAACTGAATGTTAATTAGTTTTGGTTTGGGATTTTTTTTTTTTTTTTTTTTTTTTTTTTGCAGAGTTGATTGAGAGTGCAATGTATCTGTACCGTGCTACGCAAGATCCCATACTCTTAGAACTGGGAAGAGATGCAGTGGAGTCGATAGAGAAGATCAGCAAGGTGGACTGTGGGTTTGCAACTGTAAGTGTGGCTGCCGAGTAGCAGCTTTTGGATAGAAGGTGTACTTATGGATGATGTTGTGCATGGAGTCTAATGATCAGATCTATTGAAACATAACTTCTTTTTCACATAAAACCCTTGTTTTTGTCTGAAGCTGAACTGCTGATCCATGTTTCCAGGAGTAACTTTCCTTGCAGCCTGAAAAGTGGGCCAAATTCTGTAACTGGTTGTCGCACCAGAGCTTAAAATGAAGAAAAGCATCAGAATCTCTTCAGCTGATCATCTGTCATCATCTGATCATCATTCATCTGTCTCTGTAGTCAGTTTCCTAGGGGACCTCATACACTCAGTTGTTAAACAGATGAAAGTTCTCTTTGTGAAAGATTTCAGAGAATCACAGAGCTGTAGGGGTTGGAAGGGACCTCTAGAGGTCATCTCATCCAACCCCCTGCCAAAGCAGCTCCCAGCCCAGGTTGCACAGGTAGGTGTCCAGGTGGGTCTTGAACGTCTCCAGAGAAGGAGACTCCACCACCTCTCTGTGCAGCCTGTGCCAGTGCTCCGTCACTGCACTGTGAAGAAGTTTTTTCACACATTTGTGCAGAACTTCCTATGCTTCAGTTTGTGGCCATTTCCCCTCATCCTATTGCCACAAACTGCAGAGAGGAGTCTGGCATTGTCCCTTTGCTTCTCACTCCTCAAATATTTACAGATGTGGATCAAATCCCCTCTGAGTCTTCTTTTTTCAAGCCTGAACAGCCCCAGGTCTCTCATCCTTTCCTCGTTAAGAGAGGTGCTCCATGCCCTTTATTGTCTCTGTGGTCCTCCGCTGGACTGTTTCCAGGGGATCCCTGTCTTTTTTATATGGGGGAAAAGAAAAAGTTTTTAAAGATTTTGTTTCTTTTAGTTAGGGAAATGATGGGAGGATTATTCTTCTTACCCTCATAGGAAGTGCATTTCTCTTGACGTTGTTTCCTGTTTCCAATCACTGGATTATAAGCTGATAATGTGTTGGTATACTGGGGTGCATTAATACTGTGCTGTTTGACATAGACAAACTGCAAGCTGGTTTTACTTTTTTTTCCCCCTTAAATTCTTGAGTTTGATATAAATGTAACCCACGGGTTCTCTTCGTCCTTAGATCAAAGATTTGAGAGATCACAGACTGGATAATCGCATGGAATCTTTCTTCTTGGCTGAAACAGTGAAGTATTTGTATCTACTGTTTGACCCAGACAACTTCATTCACAATGATGGATCAGACTTCGATGTTGTGATCACCCCTTACGGTGAATGCATCTTGAATGCTGGAGGGTACATCTTCAACACTGAAGCTCATCCCATCGACCCTGCTGCGCTGCACTGCTGTAGGAAGCAGAAAGAAGAGCAGTGGGAAGTAGAAGACTTGATGCGGGAGTTTTACTCACTTCAGAAAAACAAGAAATTCCCCTTAAAGCAGACTTCTGACTGTGGTGAAGGGGAATGTGCCAAAGACCCTAGAGATGCATCTTTAGGTGTAAAGCAAAGAAACTCTAAGAAGAGCTCACACTCCCTTTTGAGTTGCCCCAGTCAATCTTTTAACTCTAAACTTGCAGTACTGGGACAGGTCTTCCTGGACAACACTTGATTATATTTTTACTATCTGTGTAAATTACTGAACTTGATCCAGACTCTGGGAATATATTTTTATAGTTTCGTAGTGGCAAAAGCAACACCTCACAATGTGAACTGTATGAAATGAAAAAAAACCCTCACTTTAAATTCTGCTGCTGCTGGTTCATAAATGCGATTCACACATCAGCTGTTGATGCTGTGAAGTTGCTAACCTCAAAACTATTGGTTACTTGAACAGCAAGCAGGTGTTCAGAAGGAAAAGCCTCTCCAGGTTGGGAGGTACTGTGTTTGTTTTGTGGTGACTTCGAAGTTTGCAGCCTTTTGCAGAGTCCACAGCTTACTCTGCTCCATAAAAGTGAGCCTATGTGGTTGTTCCCTGTGGATAAGGAAGAAGCACTGGATTATGAGTTCTAGCTGCAGCTCTGAGCCTACAAATCTGCTCTGTGATATGCTCCACTTTTTTTCACTGGCTTCTTTATAAACATGGTTAGCCTGAAAGGTCTGTGATTATTTTGGAAATCCCTGTGAGTCATGAGGTGAAGGCTCAGATTTGTAGATCTAGCATGTCTGTCAAGCTTGAAGGATGGCTCGGTGGGAGGAAGGCTCTTCTGACACAGGGAACTGCTTGCTTCCTGTGTGTGTAGAATCAGCATGAGTCTGTATGACCCACCTGAAAATGGTTTAATAAGCATCCAGGTAATGTTATCTGCAAACCGAGGTGTAATGTGGACTAGCGAAAGGCTTGCTTTGCCCTGTAGAAGTGTGTGTTCTCCTCTTCAGAATCTGATACACTTTTCCTATGAAATTTCCCCATTTCCTTTCTCTTTTAAACTTCTCTGGTGCCTCACTTGTCTGACTCCGCATCAGCTGCCTCTCATAGTGAAGCTGGCCTCCAGGTGGACCTGCTGAGCTCTATGAGTAACACCAATAAGGGTAAAATGGAAGGAGACTTGATTCAGAATGAAATGCAACTGTCCTGAGGTGCGGGAAGTCCTTAAGCTGCTCCCTGCAACAGGAAGTGAGAGTTTCTTTTGATCCCTTCCTGCAGTGGAAACAAAGCTGCTTTTCCTTAGTTGTCTCAGCAGGTGAAAGGCGTGAAAGTTCTCAGTGTTTGACAAACTCAAACCATTATTAGTGTCTGAATACATGTATGCAATGAGCAAAAAGAGCTGATGCAGTATGGCTGCAAAAAAGTTGTTCTTTTTAAATAAAAATTTTACAAAGGGCAGAAAAAAATGCTGGGCTTTCTCCAAGCCTGCAGGGTGGTGAGCATTCAGAAGCGAGCACAGAGAATCCCAAGTCTGTGTCAGAGAAGCTCTGAGCTGACAGTTTGAAGTGAAAGTGTGAATGGCAGTGAAATGGTGTCTCCTGGCCTGTATGGAAGCTTTTGCACAGATTAGTACTTCAAGCAGCCAGGAGAATCCTGCTTCCCCATGTGTGGCAGCCAGTGCTGCCTCAGTGCTGTATCTATTACAGCTGTTTCTCAAGTGACTGAAGTGCACCCCAGGCAGCTCAGGAACATGACTGGTTTGTCTTTCCATCTTTTTTTCTTTTTCTCCTATGTGTTTTGTCTGCTACAATGATGTTGACCTGGTACATAGTATTGGTTCTGTGAGTTGTAGTGCAGCCTTGGCTTTCTTTATTTGGATGGGCTAGAGGTACAGGACAAATAAACACACCTGGCTAGTGAAAACTGAACTGCAGCTGAGTCAAGGCCTAGACTTTCCTGGGGCAGGATCACTGATTTGAGGAGCTCTTGTGTCCATCACCAGTCTGTAAAGTTACCAGAAGCCTGCAGTCCAAACCGCTGAGGATAGAACTCCTGTTACAGTTGTGAATAAACTGTACAAAGAGGCCCTTCCATCTGTGATCAGTCTGAGGGGAGCATCCTGACCTCTACAGATAGTTCTAGCTGTATACTTCTCCCATTAATCTGGGGTGACAGCTGCTGCTTTAGCAACACAGTGTGCAACTGTTGTACTGAGAGCAAGGCACCCTAAAACAGGCAATGTTACTGCTTAGTGCTCTTTCCTTTCTTTTCCAATAGTTCATAACTCAGCTGTTCTCTGTCCAGTTCCAGAATGATGAAATACAGGTGTTTTCCAACAGCCTCACTTGGTGCTTGGGACCAAGTGTTTGTTCTCTTTCAGTGCTGCTCCACCCACAAGCTAGATGAAAATGAAGAACTTCAGGATGTGTTGCAGGTTGTTAATAGAGTGGATGGATGCTGACCACGAAATTTTGGTACCCTCACCTAAGGTTCCAGTAGCAGAAATGAGGTAGTAGCATTGGGAGGTAAGATCTTACCTCAGCACAGCTGGAGGTGAAAGAACTAACCTGGCCACAGCCATTCTGCTGAAACTAATTGGATGGATTTCATCAGTGTTACGGGGCAGAGCAGTAACACAAGACAGCCTTAATTTTGGTATGCTCCAGCACTTCACCGTGTCCTGCTGCCTCTCCTCTCAGAAGCTTCACAATGAAGGACAGCTGTCTCTCAAAGAGCTGGCAGCTCTCTTTGTAGTATCTTCCAGCAGGAGGCAGAACTCAATCAAGCAATACAGTGAGCACTTAGTTGTGTTAACAGAATGTGGGGTTTCATCAGGAATCCAAAATGAGATGAGCATTGGACACAGAGTCGGGGTAGTAGAAATTTCTCCTGGCTTCCAAATGAGGCAGGTCAGAGCTCAAAAGGTCCCAGCTATGGTGCACACTCCTGGTAGCTGCCAGAGGCTGGAATGAACCTGCAATTTTGTTTGAGTTGTGAAAAATAGCACAGAAGCCAGATTTAGCATTTGCTGTTGATGCTACCTTTGTATTTTTTCTATACTGTAGGCAGCCTGCAAAGCCCAGAGCTTTGGGCGGACTTTTTTTGAGATATTTCAGAAGTAATTGTAGTTGGAGAGGCTGTGGATGTGGCTGGGTTGATGAAATGTCTGACAGGTGTCTTTTAGTGGAGCTAAGCAAGGAGAAGAGAGAGGAAAATGAGTCAGATCTTCACATGAATTCCAAATAGCATAAACCTTCGCTAAGAAAGCAAAGAGGGAGGGAAGCAGGGGAAGCAGTAAGAATGCAGACTGAAGGCAGCCTTTTCTATCTATTAAGCAGAGTGAGTAAGTGAGAAGATTGCCATGTTTGCATTTCATTAAATGGCTTTCTGTGAACAGCAATTTATCTAAACAGCAAGTCATCCATTAGCAGAGCCTGGTCTTTATAAATAAGCGTGTTCAACGCACACTCTCCACATTATTCATAGAATCATGGTGCTGACTAGTGACGTAAGATGGGATGCTATAAAATTTGATAATACTTCACCTGGATCTCAACACAGCACTAGTTAGACAGCTTTGTTAAGCAACTTGTTAATCTCTTCTGTCTTTGTTCCTTTTTACCCATTGTTCTGTGCACAACAATGGCAAGTTCAAACGGAATATAAACTAAGGTTTGTGTTTAAAGTAATTGTTCTGGCAACCAGACTGTGTGCTGCAATCCTCACTGTCTCTGTAAGAACCCCATCTGGGCTGCTCTGCTTGGCAGGATATAGCAGCTCTGGAAGTCTAGGAGAGGCTGCAGCAAGCGAGGGAGGAGGGTAGCTACTGTGATGGTGAAGTTCTGGGAGCTGCTGCCTGTTATGTGAGTCAGGAACTCATGCTCAGGTGTCTGCTTTTGTAAATCGGTGTGACCTCTTATTTGTTTGCTTTATTAGCCCTCAGGTATTTGTGATGTTTTGCACTTGTCTTGGCAGTTTGTGTGAACCCAATTTTTTTTTCTTCCAGGGGCAAGAGCAGGTTTTTACAAAGGTCTGTCTTGTGGTCTGTGCTCTTCTGGTCACAAGTTGCCGTTTTGTTGTTTATTTGACTTGATTTGAGAAGCTCCTTGGGTGCTGCACTGTGGATTTTATTTCTATGTCTGAATTGCACTCCTCAGCTAGGTTCACAGGGCACTGGGCTGCTGTGCTGACTGAGGGCCAGTTCCTCTGTCCTGAACTTTGTGGTGTTGCACAGACCGAGGTGCTGGGAGCAGGGTTGTTGGTAAGCGGCCTGCACAGCATGGTCAGGGCAGGCTGTTTGACATCTGGACCATTACCTCGGCTGAGTACATGAGTTAATCTGCATCTGGGGGTTCCCTGGTGTTATTTACGGTATGGCTGCCTGGTGCTCACCATGGGCCCGGGGTTCCAAGGGCCACAAGATGCTGATTACAGGAGAGACATAGGAGAGGTGTTCCAACAAGTCTATGAGGACAGGCTGTGAGGTGACCTGACAGCTGCCCTTTGGTGTCTAAAGGGGAAAGAAGGGCACAGACTAACGGGATCTGTGGTGATTGAACAAGATTTCAGGCTCGGAGGGGGTTAGATTTAGGTTGGAGATAAGGAAAAAGCCTTTTACAGTTGGGGTGCTGTGGGTCTGGCACAGGTTGCCTAGGGATGTGCTTGATCCCTTGAGACTTTCAAGGCCAGGCTGGATCAGGCAACCTGATCTGGCTGTGTTGTCCCTGTTCGTTGCAGGGGAGCTGGGTTCGATGGCCCTCAGAGGTCCCTTCCAACTCTGAGGATTCCGTGATTCGGGAGCGTGCCAGCAGCTTTGCGTAATATCACTGGAGCTTAACCAGAGTGCCACAAATCCAGTCAGGCCTGTGCTGGAGGAGGGCTGTCTGCTAACCCTGGTCGCTCACCGCCGCCGCCTCCGGAGCACTGACAACGCCTCCGGAGAGCCCCCTCTGGGCCGCGAGGCCGCGCTGACCCGCGCTCACACCCTCTTCCCTCACCGCGCATGCGCGCAGCGCCCCGGACTACATTTCCCAGCAGGCTCCGCGCGCAGCCTCTCCCCGCAGGGCGCGCGGTGCCCGGAAGGGGGCGCTGCGGACGTCCCTCGCGCCGCTCCGTACAAAGCGGCGGGGGAGGGGGCGCTTCCTGTTTGTGTCGGCGGGGCAGCGGCCATGGCGGCGGTAGGCCCTGGGCCCGGCGGCCGCCGGCGGCGCGGAGCCCCCACCAACATCGTGGAGCGGCTCCGCCACGGGCAGCTCAGCGGCCGCAGCCTCACGCGAGGGGCGCAGGTACCGGGAGGGGGTGAGGCCGGAGGGGGTGGGGGGGTTGTGCGACGGCGGGCCTCGTGGGGCGGGCGGAGCTCCGTGCGGCGCTCCGGGCCTGCCCCGGGGCCCGGCCCTAAGGCTGAGGGCTGCGAGGCGTTCCCGCGGCTGCCGGGCCCGCTCGGGGCTCCCCCGCCTCTCGGGGCAGGCCGCCCGCGGGCTCTTCTTCCTCCGTCTTCCCGGGGAAAGGGCGCAGAGCCGTGCCGTGCTGCTGGGGGCTTCGTGCGGGCATAGGGCTGTTCTGCCCAACGGCGTGCCGTCGGATGAAGGCGTTTTTCTAGGGCCAGGTGCCGCCTCGTGCTTTTGGGGCTGTGAGGGGTGCAGCTCGGCGCGGGTGGCTTTCCGTGGAAGCGTTCCAGGTCTGCTGAAAGTCGTCATCCTTCCCGGTCAGTGATGTTGGGGAACACTGAAATGTGAAAGCAGCTCCTTCCCCTGTCCTGCGAGCCTGTGGCTTTTTAAGGGGGTACCGGGCTGCTCGTCTCTTCTTGCAAAGAGCAGTCGATACTTCTTTTAAATCTTAAATGTTAAAAGGTGCAAAGCCTGGGAACAGAAGCAAGGCATAAAGAACTTATTTTCCGGTGGTCACTTGTTAAGCTGAGGTATCTTTAAGGTTTAAAACGTGAGAAAAATGGATCTAAGTTATTTTTGTTAGTTCAGGCAACAAGGTGTTCTCCTTTACTAAGAAGGCTTCTGAGCGCATACAGGGAGGATACTTGCTCATCCAAATTAGCATCCATCCCTAATGCTGTAGTTGAGGTAAGTAGAAGAGGCAGGAGGTGATTTTTAGCTGCTGCTCCGTCCTGGTTCTGCTGCTTCCTCAGCTGCCAGTTTGGTTAACGCTTGCTGGGATTTAACCCTGTTACTCCCCATTTTACAGTCAGCTATTTCAGTGTGACTGTTTTAGGAAAGCATTCTGCAGGCACAGAGCTGTGTTGTCTCACCAACCTGCGTCTCTGCCTCTACGTTCTGGCTCCCGTAGCAATTGAAGCCAAATAAACCTGTAACCATGTGTTGCACCAACGTGAAGCACTAGGCTGCTGCATCTGCTCTGGACTTCGCTGCGCTTGAGAAGCACAGTGTTGTACCATACTTTAATTCAGGACTGTTGGGAGCTGTTTAAGACCACTGCAAATGGCAGGACTTGGAGAAATCAAGGAGACTTCCACCACTTACATCTTCCTCCTCACAAGGCCTGAATTTAGGATGGATTTTCTTGCTTTTGTTTATTTGTTTCACTTTGTAAACTTCACTGTGTCTGTGCTGAGCTGAGAAATTTCAGGCTTGGGCCATAGGGCTCCAAGTGCTTTGCAAATGCTGTAGGAATGTATTTTTAAATCACTTTGACTGAAGGGAAGGAAAAAGAAACAAAACAACAGAACTTCCTGAATGATTTTCAACATTGTGAATTACGTCTTTGTTCTGTTACCTTGGAGCAAGTCTTGTGTTTGTAGATCTGAGTTTAAAACGCTTTGAGGTAACATTTAAAGAAGTGCAAGGCAGTTTGGGGTACTTCTTTAGGTCCTGTTTCTATCAGTCAGACCATTTTCCTCCTTTGACTCCTCAGTAGCGGTGTGGAGCCCTTGACTGGGGTTCTCAGCTCATCTGCTGCGAAAAGCCCGAGAGCAGATGGGTTGCATGCTGCTGAGTTGGGACAGAACAAGTCAGGACAGTTCCCTTCCCATTCTACCTTACTGCTCTCTGTAGGGAAGCTGTTGTGGGCTGCGTGAGCTGCACATCTGGTGTCCTGTGGAGAAACTCTTTTCAAGCACTTGCTTCAGAGAGATTGGGAAATGCCGTTGCTTGTCATGGTGCCTGCCATCCGAGCCCTGTTCTCCCACAAAATTGGCGCTGCTTCAGCATCTGGTCTCTGGGAAGCAATTAGTATTCTTCTGTGAGCAACGACCGAGTTGCTTTGTATTTAATGAAGCTTTGAGCACTGATTCTAGGTGATCTCAAAATGTCTTTTCGTATGAGGAAAGCAGGGACTTGTTCTCGAGATGGTGAGGGTGTCAATAGACAGGCATATATCTGGAAATTCATCTGCCTGATCTTACAAGGACACAAAAAGAATTTGGACAGCAGCTACCTCAGTATCTGGCAGTGCTAAGGACAACTAAATCTGGATCTTTGCCACGTGCTCCTGCTGTGCTTACCTACCTGAAGTCACCATGTTCTTGGCAGTTGGCCTACATGCATGATAGTTAAGATGAATGAAAGAGTTCTTAGCAAACCTTGCCATTATCTGTTCTATATTGTTTTTAGCCATATTGTCTGCATCAGTTGCTGCCCTGGATGTCTCTGTTTCTGCTTGTATGACCTCAGATAAAGGTTTGCCTTGGTGCTGAGCACCGAGCAAATGAAAGGGGCTTTTCAGATGCTGGTAAACAAGAAGCAGACTGACTTTGCAGAAGTGACACGCATCTTCTTATAAGGAAAATATTACTTGTGACCTGGCTGGCCTGTGGTGCCTGTCCTGGCATCGCTGTGCTGAGCACACAGGCACTATTAATAAGACACAACGGGATTTGTGCTGCAGTTCCATGGAGTTGCAAGGGAACATTTCACTTCACTTGGTCAAGCTCACAGCAGGGCTTCATCCCCGCTACAGAGGGGCTTACACCTGGTCTGCTGCAAACCAGCTGCAAAAAGCATGTCTATAACATAAAACCAGAAGGTATTTGGACACAGTGATGTGAATCCCTGTGAAGTAGTATAATAACAGATTAGCCAGAGATTTGCTGGTAAATTAGCATGCTTCTGGTGCAGTCCCAAGAGCAGATTGTCAGCACTGGTCTCACACTCTCACAGGATTGCCAAGGCTTAGCTGAAACGATCAGAGTGGAAAAGTGAGTCCAGTTTTCCATCTCACAATCCACTGTTCTGAGGAGTAGAGGCTTCCCTTGGCAGCGTAGTCCCTATTTGCTTTGAACTGTTTTGCTGTGAAAGAAAAACATGTTCTACCTCATCATGCAGATTTCCCTCTCCTACCATTACAAAGTATCTGTTTTCTGTATAGTAGTTTCCCTCCAAACCTCTGAAAATATTTTGTTCCTTCCTGATAACAATGACAAGTGGACGTTCACGTGAATATAATCCGCTTTAGCAGCTCTAATTGTATTGCTCTGAGCAGGCTTATACCTCTTCAGGAGAGCACAGCCAGCTTGTGCTGAGCAGCCTGCACCAGCCTTTATGTAACAGGGAGCAGAGCTCTGTCATATGCTGGAGATAATGTTGAGAAGTGGCAATGTTAGTCTTTGGGAGTGTTATTTTGCTTGACTAAAAGCGAGTGGGAGGAAAACAGTTGCAGATGTGAGAGTTCCTTGCCTCCTGCCTTTTCCTAGCTGTCCTTACATGCTGTTTTCTTTCAAAATGGATTAAGCAGCTGGCAGTTCCAAGAGTGATAACTGAAAAGTTAGTATTTTATGGTCTTCGTGATGTATTTTTTTTTTCCTCTGAGCATAAGGCCATCAAAGCAAACACTGGTAGCAAACACAGTGAATCCTGTAGTGGTTCTGAAGAGCTGCTGCTGCTGAAAATCTGTTTTGGAGTCGTTCTGCTCTTGGAGAGGGTTGTGGATTTTGGAGGTAGACGATGTTGTCTCGTAGACCTGAGGAGATAGGGAGTGGAGCACTTCTTTGGGCTTCACAGGGATGGCTGGACAGGGCTGGAAGCTGCAGCAGGGCCTGTCCTGGTCACTGTACCTCGAGGCCCTCTTTTGGGATGTCAGGAGGAAGGTGGCAGGCTCAGGCTGGGCTTTGCAGGGCATGATCCACACCTTGGAGCTGCAGGGAGGCTGGCAGTGGGGATTTTTGCCAGCTTCATGGCACCTGCAGAGAGTTGGCTTTTACAAGTAAAATGTCTGGGTTTCAGACGTTTTCTTACCCAGAGCTCTGTGCCAGAGACCCAACAGGTAACTGTCCCGCAGCTGTGGCGTTCAGCACTTTTTCCTGAAGCTCTTCCCAGAGTTTCTGCGTGGGCCTGAGGTTGTGTGGCTGTATGCTGCCTTGCCAGAGCATAGATGGAGCAGGGGTTAGCCTGGTGGTGGGCTGCCTGTGAAAAGCAGCAGGAGGAGGGAGGCACACTGACCAAATGAATGTTCAGTAGTGACTGGGAAGGGGAATGCAATGAGGAGTAGGAAGGACTGGATGGTCCTCAGAATTCTGAATAAGCATTTTCCTGGCAGGATGTCAGAGACAACTTCCTAAATTAGTACAGCGGAGTAGAAAATTGAATGTTTAATTGCACAAACATTAGTTTCCTGTTTTATAAAGATGCAACCAAAAAGGTTTGGCGGAAAGGAAATAGAAAGGAATGGATTTTCATGTGAGTACAAAGAGACCGTTTGCTTGCATCTGTTTCTTGGGATCTGTGATGTTTGCCCGTTTCTCCTCTTAAACTTTCAGAACATGGGAATGTGCATTTGCACAAGGGATCGAGGCAAGTATGGGGAATGGAAGTTCTGCTTTTTTAGAGGCTTCCAATCTTAGCATAATACGCAGTTGCAACAGCCAAAAAGTGAACTAAAAATCCCAAAACCTACAAATGAGAAGTCTTGGCTTTAAAATCTGTCACAGAGTGAGTCCTTTAGTGGTGTGAGGGATGCCCGGACACCTGAGTTAACTGTTTTTGCCTGTACAGATATCAGCTTCACAGAAAGTGCTCTCCTTTAATGAGTTGAGTAAGCCTGAAACATTTGAAGGGTACAATGTGAAATAAAGCATACTGGAGCTTTGAAGCAGTCATAACTACAACAAACTTTAGACAGCTAACACACGTTTCAGCACCTGGTGCAGCTCTGATCCTACGTGAGGGCACTGTCACAGAGCAGCAGGGACTGTGCGTGGAGTATTGCAGTCCTGCGTGGGCACAGCAGCATCTGGTGCTGGGGAGAAGGGAGAGGGGAGCTAGACTGGTGGGGTGTAGGTTCCCATTGCAGTGCTGGGGGGCTTGATGGGGGCATTTCAGCTCTGTGCCTAAACCTTCCTGAATGTTTGTGCCCTTCCAGCAGGCCCAGGCTGCCACAGCGTGGAGCAGGACAGTCCCAGCAGGGTGGGTGGTTGGCAGGTTTGGGTAGGCTCTGATGTGGGTGGTTGGCAGGTATGAGTAGGGCCTGATGTATCTGAGCTTCCTGTGAGGATCTCTGAGGTATGCTCTGCAGCTATCCAACAAGTGAAGAAGGGTTCTGATGAGGAGGCCACATTTGCTTAGAGGAGACCAAAAATATGTTGGAGAGGGAAGGGGGCCGGGGGACACCCACCACTAATCCTGATGTCTGCTCACTGGTGTCTACCCAAAGAGAGCAAGGAGTAAACTGGATTTTCTTATAAGTGAAAACTGGTGACTTGCTACTATTACAGAAATCATGAGATGCACGTCTTAAGTGGTTGCAAAGCAAGACAACTCTGTGTGACTTAATTAGATTTGAATCCCTCCATGGGATCCAAAATCTTCGTGTTGGCAAATACTGCCCTGCCACAATGGAAACACTCAGAGCCAGGGCAGCCTCATAACTGTAGAATGGGGACCACAAGCTGGAGTTTGCAATGAGCCCAAGGATGGGTTTTAAATCAAGAGAAGGAAAAACTGCTCTCGGGAAGCAGTTAAAAGAAGATGAGAGCAAGGAAATATTTACTACAGTCTTTCAGCATTTCAAGTCTGGAAGTTTTCTGCAGATTAGCATAGATACGTCAGCTGGGGAGAGAAAGAGCTGCTGCTACTGAAATGAGAGTGGAGATCCTGCCCCCAGTCTGAGAAGTGTGTGTGCGTGGTTAACAGATGCAGCACGAAGCCCAGGACAGGGCTTTACTAATGCTGAAAGGCTTTTGGCCACCTCTGAGGGCTGAATGCTGAGTTCTGTGCTGCACCCTGGAAGCCCATGCTGCAGCCCGCGTGCCTCAGTGTTGCTTGCAGTATCTTTTCCATCAGCTGGAGCCTTTCCCTGGCGTTCTGCTGCTCATTCTTTGCACTTTACCCAGCAATTAATCCGGTTCCTCCTGCAGCTCGGCGTTGTGTGCTTCTCCCACGCTGACATGGGGCAGAGGTAGAGCTCCTCACGCTCTGTGCTGGGTGCTGCAGGGAATGGGGATCTCTGGCTTCAAAGGAGCTGACCCATTATTCACAGCCCAAGTGACGCAGAGCCATTTTGACTTTCTGGTTTTGTCCTGCCATTTCTTGTAGGGACAGCCTCCGTGGAAGGAGCTCTGCGTCATTCCCCAGCAATGCTGGTTGATGACTCTTATTCCAAGTTGGAAATATGAGAAAAGTTGAAAACTGAAGAGAGCAGTATAGACCAAGCTTGCTCTTTCTGCTTTGAGCGCTTCTTGTAGCAAGAGAAACTGATCCTTAAGAGCCTTGAAATTCTTAAAGTACCGCTTAGAGTATTCAATTCAAGAAAAAAACAAACTCTTTGTATCTGGGAAGGTAAGAAAGGAGAGGACCCACAGGGGCTGTTGTTGCCAGTCTGAGTTCCTCATGTGCTCACGTCAGTTTTCTGGATGTATTGTGTCTTGCACGGAGAGGAAAGGTTTAAATTCTCACTCAGAAATAGGAGTGTATTTGCATATAATTGTGTCTAATCAGGAACTGAAACGGCTCTTTGTAATTGTGCTGGGGTATAGCTGAGAAGGATGCCTGGGCTGAAACAATAAGGAAGGAGATTTCCTGGCTGCAGCTCAGAACAATGGGCGTGAGGCAGCTGGAAGGAAGCACGGAGCTAAGCAGGGATCAGGGCACAGAGAGAGGGCAGCTTAAAGTGTAGATCTGGGTAAGAGAAAATCCACTAGCATTGCACTGAAATATGGTCCTGCTGGCCTGAGGAGTGGTGTGTAAAGCATTTTGCCAGACATCTTGCTGGTTGCCATTGTTGGCCGTATCTCGCTGTACAAAGTTCAGTCCCCACTTCAGGTTTGTTTGGTAGCTCTGGCAAAGCAGCACTAAGGAGGGAGCTTACATTTTGGTTAACATTAACAGAACTGGGGGCTTCACAGAGGAGTTCCTCCTTCAGAGCATCTGCTGGATCACCATGGAAGCCTTCTGGCTTTGCAACACCTACTGCAGCTTTGATGCTCTGAGCAGAATATTTGTTAGCATTGTGCTGCAGCTTGATTATTTCAGGTGTAAAACACTGTGATAAATACTGAGGATTTGTGTATACTTGGAAGAGGAGGAGGAGAAGTGGAGGAAGTTTCCAACAGCGTGGTAGCACATGCTGAGATGTTCTTGGTGATTGCAGCCTTCTTACCAGATGATAACACAGTGCTGTTCTGCTGGTGGTGGTGTTGGTTGCCATTTATGACCAGCCCAGGACTGCCGGAGGAGTTCTTAGTGTGGTGTGGATACGTTCCTCAGGAGCGTGCTTGTCAGTCCTGGTGGTTTGGGTCATTGCTATGCCCAGTAATGGCTGAAGGAGGTACTCATTACACACTGAGTGGGAAAAGGAATGAAGTCTGTCTGTCTTCATTGCATGCTCTCTACTTTAGTCTCACATCGTTTTTGATAGTCACTGATTTCCTCCTTCAGTGACTTGTCAGTCAGAGGTCTGCTGGTAGAAATAGTTAGGAATGAATGTGATCCCTCTTAAAAACGTGATCGATATACAAATATGGAATGAGGCTGGGTACTTCAACATCTGCTTTAAGTCCTGTCCTACTTAAGATGCATTGACGATCTGTGAAATTGTGCTGCTGCTAGCCCTGGATGAATCCCTGCTTGGAGAGGGGGGCTGCGTTTTTGGTACGGTACTGTCTACAGCACACAGTTTTTCTGTGATGTTCCTGTATTGCTATTACGGACAGGTTGTTTTCCTGAGTGCTGTGCACTGCACGCGTGGGAATTACATTCTTCCTTTGTTGCAGATCACAGAGGCCTTGCTGAAGGAAAGAGATAAACAAGCAAAGTGGAATGGGATTCCCCTGCTGTTACAAAAGCTATACGAGCATAGCCACCCAAACAGCGATTTCTCCCAGTGCCAAAGCATCTTAAAGGTAGTGTCTGCCATGTACTTCTGGAATTCATGTGTTTTGTTGCTGCTTTCTTTACAGGCCAGTACAATGATACGCTTACTGATTTTTGGAGTTGTTTCTGTGATTGTACCTGTGAACTGAATGTAGATAAGAGCTAGGAATGCATGTAGTTGTTCAGTCAGTAGATCACATGGATGGTCTGTGGAAGTTGTGTGTATGCAGATGAATAGTTTTCTTTATTAATCTTTTTTTCCTTCTTTTGCATGCAGGAAATTTCTCCACTGCTTTCAATGGAAGCCATGGCATTCGTGACAGAAGATAGAAAAGCTGCTCAAGAGTCCACTTTCCCAAATACATACACTTTTGACTTATTTGGAGGAGTTGATGTAAGCACACTTCACTTGATTTGTTTTGCTGTGGTGTTTGGGCTTTTTTTGGTTGGTTGGTTATTTTTTTCCAGAGATGTCTGCAAAGTTGTTGTACCATTGATATGTCTGAAAATGGGATGTTTGAGGCTCTTCTTAATGCAATCTGCAGAACGATTTTACTGTTTTGATGTTACACTTGTGGCTGTTCTGCCCCTCCACTCTGCTGGTGCCACCCCACCTGGAGTACTGTGTCCAGATGTGGAGTCCTCAGTGCCGGAGAGATGAATTCTTATATAAAAGACCAGATTGTTTCTTCAGATAGCTCAGGTTACAAGCAGGCTGCAGCACCTCTATGGTCTTAAGAAATGGTTTCTAATTATTTCTGGTTGTTAAGTACTGTAGTTGGTACTGGAGCACAGGGAGTTTCATTCCCAGTGAGGGATATGTGTGGGGACTTTTTAAGCACTCTAAGTGTTCTCTGTTAGCAGGGTTGTCTGTGTTTGTTGCTGGCATGCAATGCACGCCATTTCATCTATGGGAAAGAAAAATTAAGCAGGGCTGCTAGGTTTATGTGTAAACGTTTGGACAGTGCGTCTTTTATTCTATTTGTTGCAGTTTGGCATTACACAAATACCCACATGTACTCAAATTCATGATCCTCAGTCACTGTGCTCTTAGTCACAGGTTTCTAATGACAGCTAATGTTTTTCAGTGGACTGACTTTTTTTTTGCACTTTTTTTGCTGATTCACTCTTATTACAACAGCGTGCCTTTATTTTAGAAACAACTATTTAGGGTAAATTGGTTTGGAAACAACACCAGCTTAGTTGCTAGCATCTTGTCAACTGAGGATGAAGTTCTTCAGCTACCCAATTCATTTGGAACATAATATGAAACTGTTTAAAGTAATACTTTTTATTTTTAAAGCAGAAATATTGATCCTTGATGTTGAAGGATGTTTACTGTAAGAATACAAAGAAAAATTTGTGTTATATTTCAATATAAGAGCATGCGTTTGAGCTTTTGATTGTTTGGTAGAAAGCAGTTTTAGTTTTCTGCTTTTAGCTTTCATGGGTTAGAGACTACACATCAGATATGCAGTTCATAATTACCTGGTACTGTGGCCAGAGAGATTTGTCTGGCTTTAATCTGGTTAAAAGTAATGGTAGAAGCCAGTGGTAGATAGTTTGGAAATCCTGATCTAGGACTTGAAAGACAGTTAGTCTGATCTGCTGCTGGGTCAGTGTATGCCACGTGCTGGTTATGCGTTGCAGTATTTTAAACCACAAAGCATGAGAAACTTTGAAAGGCTCTGAATTTGCAATGCACTCAGTATTATCATGCTGTAATGTGATGGCATGTTCTCAAGCACATTTTCAGATTCTGTTACATGAAAGAAGAACAGAAGCATGTATGTGCATCATCCCTATATATGAATGCATCGTAAATACTGCCTGGGAATAGAAGCACATGAACTGGTACATGAGCCTCATGGGCTTTGGGCATGAGTGCAAGCTCTTTCCAAGAAGTGAGATCCCATAACTCTTTTTTCTGGATAACTGAGGCACCCTCTTACTCATTCTCTCTCTCTGCCTTTGGCCTCTTGCACTTTCTTGCTGCATGCTGTTACAGGATGGCTGGAGAAAGCCCTCTCCAAGGAACATCTAATGCCACTGCAGTCCAGTTGCTGTAGCATATATGAGAAGCATGCCAGTACTGCAAGAATAAGTGATGAATTTGTGATAGGTTATAGTACTGACAAAAAAAAAAAAGAATGAAAGGATATGCTCTATGACAGAAGAGGTCTTCACTGCAGCCACTCATAAAAGACAGACTGATTGCAGGAAGTGTCATTTCTCAGAAGGAAAGCAGGTGGCCTGCAACTCAAGTGCTTAGGGATGTCTGTGTGCTGGACTCAGGTGCCCACTGTTGAGATGTGCGTTCCCCTCCTCTCCATTTGTATGAGGACTGTGAGTGCTGCAGTCATTTTTGCTGCCCTACCAATGCAACAAGTGCTATAGCAGGTATTGAAAAACATATATTACTGTTTCAAGTTGAAATGTATTTTGAAGTCCAGCAAGATTTAGGGATAACAGTTTCAAAATGTGCATGTATTTGCAGGTTGATTTATTAATGAGGGATGTGTGATAGCCATCCTTCATGTTACCTGGTATGTGGAATTACTTTCTCTGTAGATTCACGTTCTTAAATGTTTGCCATAGGGAGACTATTTTATATAACTCCTATTTTTTCCTCAAGGTTTTTGTCATTTTTTACATCAGTGTTTTTGTTTTTTTCTTCCTGTAAAGACTAAATCTTAGTGATTTCAGCAGAGATGGACTGAATTTGAATTTATCTCTGAGAAATTAATTGGTCATTTGTATGTTATTAATGCCTTAATTCTGTATCTGTTGTCATTTCAGCTTTTAGTAGAAATTCTCATGAGACCAACTCTTATGACACAGAAAAAGAAACAAAAAAGTAAGTGAAGAGTTGTCCTGCTTTTTCTTCATTCTTGCTGTGTATCCTCCTTGAGACATGAGCTGTTCCATTTTTCTCTTGTACTTTTCTCCATACCTGGGATTTTCTGTTGCAAAATGAATCACTGGTTTCTTTATTTCTGTAGTACTGGATCATGTTGAGATTTAGGATATTCACCTGCTGCAAATTGTAGCTCAGGAGTATTCCTGCTGTTGGCATAACTTTTCTCAATGCAGTAAACCTACAGCCACTAGAAACTTTTCTTCTTACTGTGGTTACAGCTGCTGTTAACAGTTACTAACGATAACCCAGAAAACATAGTTTATGTAGTAGGATTGGTAGAGACTGTAAGATAATGAAAAGTATTCTGGTTTCCTAACCAGGCGTAGTGACTAGTAATTTCCAGAATATTGTAAAGAGTATTTGTTACTGTGGAGCAATAGCTTCAGGGCAGCTCTCCTGCTGGAGCAGCATGAATTTAGTGCTTTCATTTATCTTGTCTGTGATTCCATTGGTTCCACACAACCCTTCTGAGGGAATGTCATGGTACGAGCCATGCCCATCAGCCAGACAACTTCAAAGGTGAAATGACCTGTGCTTGAGGCAGTTGTCTGTACCAAAAATACATTCTAAATATTGAAATGCTGGAATAGATAATACTGAAATCTTTTCCAACACTTCCTGATGCTGCATGAGGAAAACCATGTGAAAAGGCACATTTGTTTTTTTTTTTCCTGTTTAATAACTGGAATTAATATGTCTGTCAGCAGTTTTTCAGGTTGACAGACACAGAGTTAATTTCTGATTTTCCTCTCCTGTCTTAAAATATTTCTTACACTCTGTCTTTTACTTCTGTGAGTGACTGAGCAGTGCACTAGACCTCAAGTACACCTTTTTGTCTGCAGTCCAAGGCAGAGGTGAGTAGTAGTTGTGGAAGAAAGCAAGCAAGCAGGGTAGGTAGTGATTCTTCCTCTGTCTTTTATTCTCCAGTTATTTGCAGGTATGATGTAAGCCAGCACTTAGCCTGAAATTCTTGGTCTTTTCATAGCTGTTCATATCGCTGCTTTGGATGTTGGTATTCCTTGTCATCATAAGGCTGGTGAATGTCTGTTTTCTCCTTTGCAGTAAGTGATGATCTCATCAAGGACTGTTTAAGCATACTGTACAACACGTGCATATGTGTAAGTACCACTGCTGTAAAAAAAAAAAAGTGTTCTTCTAGCTTGGCTAGTACATCTGCTGGCTATGTTTTATATGATGATTGCTTTATGCTTAACGAGATAGCAGACTCTTTTAAGCATAACTTGGAACTTCCTCTGAAACTTTTCATTACAGTTCCTCTGGATAAATACATGACCACCATACGTTGCGGATTATTATTCAAAGATTTTGTTTTCTTAGGCACGTTGTCAAGCTTATCTTCTTTTGTTTAGATCTTTGAGTATCTGTGTTCCCATCAGAAAGCCATGTCAGCTTTTGTTGCCTTCAGGCTTAACATTTGAAACTGGGAATGGATGCCTGCAGTCTAACCCCAGCTATGTAGCATCTTGTTCAGTAACACTTGACAAACTCTTAAAATTTGCACAGTCAAACTTATCACACACTAAATATCCTTTTGGTGTCCAGCTGATGGCAGATCAGTGCCAGCCATGGAGGTAGCCTCAGAATTTTAATAGAGATCTAGAAGGGCATGCCTCCCATTGTGCTTACAGGAAACATCCTCAGCATTGTTTACTTAATCACACAGTTCATTATGTCATAACCTTTTTTCATTGTTTAATGAAAAAAAAAAACAAACCAGAAAGGTAGTTACTGGGCTGGAACTCTTCCAAAGACAGCAGCATTATCTCAAGAGTTTGAGTACTCTGTATCTGAGTACAGAAGGAGAACAGAGGGAGTGATACTTTACTTGACTTACACTCATTTTATTGTTCTTAAACCAGAGCTAATGCAACTTGTGTAAACTGCATAATGTAATAGCTAAGAAACAGGTCCTGTTTGACTTGATTTGCTGTGTTGTGACTGATTGCTTGAACAAGAAGTGTTTGGGGTCATGAATGTCTTGTGTGTGCAGCATTAACTGCTTTCATGCTTATCTGTAGCTGTTTAGGAAGTGTGCAAGGTAGTCAATTTCTGAGCGCACTGCTAAAATGTCAGTCATGATAGACAACTGCGCAAGCACTGAACGTGGAGTTTTAAGTTATGATTAGTTCCAGAAAAGATGATTCATGCTGTCAGCAGAGATCAGAGCACAAAAACTAGTTTTAATGATGTGCACGAGGACCCCAGAAGTTAATCTTTAGCATACTTTAGCATGACTGTTGTGCTCTGCACTGAGTTTGTTACGGCTGACTCTGGATTCTGGTTGCCCGGACTCTGAAAGCAATGCTGACAGTTTAGGAAGAGTTTGGGGGTGGAATTTGTGTACTATGAAATGGAGCTGATTAGAACTTGTATGAGAAACTAGAGGCAAGTCTCTCTGACGTGTTTCCAGGCATGCAGTGTTTACTCTTGGCTTAAGCAAGTAAACAACTTTGTTCTGAGATGAAGAAAGCCTCCCATCCTGGAGTCTGTAGTTTTTGCGTGCCCATGTTAACCTCAAACAAGGGTTGGAGTTACTCGTGGTCATCATAAGCACAGTGCTTTCTGGTCTCAGGAGCAGCTGATTTGGTATCACATCCTCTTAAAAAAAACTGTTATGCACATGCCTGTATCATGTTTCTCTTCGAGGTGAGTTGTGACTCCAGGTCTGTTTGTGCTTCTTTCTAGACGGAAGGAGTCACAAGGCGACTGGCAGAAAGAAATGACTTTGTGCTCTTCCTGTTTACGCTGATGACAAACAAAAAGACATTCCTACAAACTGCAACACTCATTGAAGATATCTTGGGAGTAAAAAAGGTTTGTTACTGCTTGCTTCATTTTGTGTGGCTTTTCAGGCCAATGGGGAAATGCAGCGCTAACACTAAGATAGCATTCTTGCTTCTTGTAGCTTGTGTGGAGCATGACCATTTACACCAGTTATTAACTTTAGTTACAGTTCAGACAAAAGCCAGATTATGTGTGTGGCTGCTTGTAATGGTTTTGTGTGACTTAGGCAGGGTGGATGCCTAGCTCCCATTAAAGCACTACCATCATTTCAAATGGAGAAAGCCAAACCAGCATGAGTTCATTCTTTAGTCCTTTCCTTCTGATTACACATTGATTCTTTCTGTGGTCTTGCTGACATCTGGAAGGCTTCATGTGCTTCTCTCTTACCATGGGTTTTGTCATCTCTCTGAGATTACTTGAGATTGTTTGCTGCGGGCTGGGGCAGTGGGCAGTGAGGTCTTCTGCATGAGCTAGGTTTCTGAGCTTGCATGGAAATACTTGCTGATATCATTACAGCTTAATAGCTTGATGTGCAAATAGAACAGCTGGGGTGTAACCCTGAGGAAATGTACGGATTTGATTTAGTAGCTTGATGGGTAGGGATGGTGATGTGAGGATGGTTGGTCTAGATGATCTTGTAGGTCCTTTCCAACCTAATGAATCTATGAATCTATATACATTATGTGAAAGGGGTTGTGGTCCTGTAGCTGGTGCTGGTTTTGCTTGCTTGTTTTCAGTTGAAGATAGTGTCCTCCCCTAGGAAGGAGACTATTCTAGTTCATCTGAACATAAAAGTTTATGCTGAAAATGGCTTCAACATCATTTTTTATTTTTTAATGAAGAAGTCTGTGGGAAAAAGAAAGCTAGGAGTCGGTTCTCATCCTAATAAGTGATTTTTAAATTGTCTGCACAGTTCAGTTTAGCTGCATAAAGGTTGGATTCTTTGAAGACTTTAAGCATGCATTTGTATCCTTCTGGAACTGATAAACTTAAGTGATGCCAGTTGCAAATGCACAGCTGTTTTCAAACTCTTCACTTATCATTGCCTATTTGCTTCTCTTTTTACTAACTTTGAAATAACACACAAATCTCACCAGGGAGGAGCTGTAGATTTCAGGCCGTGCCATGTGTTCCTTTGTTGAATATCACGTGTGATTTACTCAGCAGATTGTTGTCTCTTCCAGGAAATGATACAACTGGATGATATTCCCAACCTTGCAAGCCTGGTGTCCAGTTTTGATCAGCAGCAGCTTGCGAACTTCTGCAGGATCCTAGCTGTCACAATTTCGGAACTTGACACAGGAAGCGATGACAAGCACACACTTCTTGCAAAAAATGCCCAGCAGAAAAAAAACTTGGGTCCGTCTCGTGCTGAAGTTAATCAAGGTAATTGTTGTGCTGTGAACAAATGCAGAAAAATGACAACTATCTGAAATATAGCTCTTCTCAACGTCAAATCTGCAGTTGCTTTTTTTTATCAGGTGCTGTGCACACTATGTCCTAAAAAGCATTTGTCTTTATTCCCTCTCTTTGAACAGTTTCCTAGAGATGGTCTTTTCAGTTAATGAATCTTTGTAGCTTTCACTTTTGTATGTGATCAGTGATTAGATCTGTTGAGTTCTGTCATTTCAGCCCTCTTTGATCAACTGAATGGCTTAAGGTAATTGGATTTGTTTTCTGTTGCTTGGTTGTTTCCGTGGCCTTTTCTTTATCAGCTCTCATTAATTTCATGTTCTCCTTAATTCCTGAACTGCATCTCTGCAAGCATCATGCCTGCTGTCAGAGTGTTCCCTTCTCTGATTTTATCTGATGTTGTCATGAGAAGAATGTCTGTCTTTATCAACAAGGAAAGTATGTTTAATATTAGTCACGTTGCCTATCTTTACCACACCAGCACTTGAAATCTATGGGTTTAATCTAAATTTAAACTTGGGGTGCAGTGCCCATTTTCTCATTTTGCTGTGTGGAGATGCAGAAGCCTCGCTTATATGCTCAAGTCCTAAATTCATACTCAGCCTTCTAGGCAAGATTTTTGAATTAAAATACCCTCAAAGATGGAATCTGCTGTTTTCAGTATATGGAGAGGTGAAAAGCTTTTGAGCTTCAGGGCTTGTGTCAGGATATCTCAGAACTCATAATAAATAAATAAGAAAAGGGGAGTGGGGGAGTAAGGCTGGTTTGGAGCTGCTTCTCTCATCTCCACTCTGCTTTGGCCATGAGTTATAAAGCTCTGTTTGTAACTACTGCCAGATCTGGAGCTTGCACTGAGAGATGGAGAGCATAATATGGCAGGCAGAAGCTGAGAAACTTGAGAGGAGTGTATTGTCTTTAGTCCTGTGGTCACCAGAGCTTGCTTGTAGAAAGCAGTGGACGTACGTTGGTGTGGGTACAAAGATTAAAGTTATTTGAACAATAAGCTTGGATCCCACAGAGCTGAGCTTACCCAAGCAAATGTTTAACTAACCATTTATTGTTTACTCAATCAGAATTGCGTCTAGGATTTAATTTAATTTTAAAATCTATTTCAGGGAGTTTATTCTTTCCAAGATGGTACCAGCAGGCAGAATCACAGCTCTTAGCATAGTCATGGTTAAATTCTTTGTCTTTTTTCTACTTTATTTGCAAGCTTTAAGACTTAGACATGTGTCTGTAATAAGCAGGTCCTGTAATTGTGATTCTCTGGAAACTCTGGGACAAAATGCACTTCCTAGCACCTTCCAAGGCCCCAAAAAGATTTCACAGATTGATGACATCTGGCCTTGGCCTGGCTGCTGATTCTAAGGGTGTAGTTCTGCAACAGTTACGATCTTCCAGCTTGAGGCAGATGTCACAAGCTCCCCTCCTGTTCTGCTCTATAGTGAACTAGCTCAGGAAACTAGTACATAAAAAAACTATGACCTCTCCAAACAGCTACTGAAGTGAGTTGGTTTGGTTTGCTCCGAGGCAAAGGACTGCAGGAGGTAAGATGTTGGAGGTGGCGCTGCTCAGAGGAACAGGGGGTAGAGCTGGCCCTTGCAGGGGCTGCTGCTTTATTTCTTCCTGCTTCATTTTCAGCCAGGTAAGTTTCTCAGTACTGGCTCCCTGTGGGCTGGAGAGCAGCAGTGCTGGCAAAAGGGAATTGGCCAGAAAGAAGCAGTTAGAGTAGGGTAGAGCTACTTTTTATCCAGTGTCAGTCTAACATAAACCAGGTCAGAGCTGAATTATGCCTAGGGTATGAATCCTGTCTTCCAGTCCTTAATAGTAGAGTGCTATCAGTCTTCAATCTTTGAACCTTTTTAACTAGGTGAAACGTGTTTCTCTGTACTCTTCCGTGTTACTAATGCTGATGTTTTGATACTTGGAGATGTAGAGGATTTGACAACTTCTGTGTTGGTGATCTTGAATCACAGCAAAATGATGTTTCTTTTTCAGCTACGCTTCTGAATATACCAGGTTTCATTGAACGACTATGCAAACTGGCAACACGGAAGGTATCTGAAACAACGGGCACCTCCAGCTTCCTCCAGGAGCTCGAAGAATGGTACACGTGGCTGGACAATGCCCTTGTACTTGATGCACTGATGAGAGTGGCAAATGAAGAGGCAGAGCAGAGCAGTACAGGTATCCGGCCTGCATTCCTGTCGCCACCGCTAGCTAATGGTTATTTTATCTTCTTCGGTGTTTGTCATTTGTTGCTTTTCCTTTCAAATAGTATCAGTTCCATTTTTCTTGCATGAAATACTCAAATATCAGCATTTAGGTCTGACTCCTGTTTTGTTCTCAGGTAGCACTGATCTGATGTTCATGAACTAATGTTAGCAAAAGGGAATTAAATACTCCTTTTCACACCATTTATTTGTAATCCTATGCACCCTCATAACTAACCTCCCTCGGGGACAGGAACACATCTGAGGTAGGCGACTTTACCAGAATCTGTCTAAAATTCAGGCCAGTAGAATTCAGTTCATACACTTCATTTAAAGCTGGCAACCCCACACCCTCTTTAAGAAGGAAATCCAAATTTTGATGTCTACATATTTGCCTTTGTGCTTCTTTAGAAGCTTTCATCGTGATCTGGCTTTGTTAGTTTTGTAGAAATCATTCAAAGTTCTGGAAAATACGTGAGAAGAGATAAATATGTGAATGTTCCAACAGCATTTTGTACGTACCTTTGTGCACATCCTTTGGTGCAGGCTGGGACTGCTCAGTAGGAAGTAGGATTCACAGGGCAGTTTTGCTGAGATGGAACATGCTCAGTTGCATCTCTTGACCCACAACATCAGTTAGCAAGCAAACCTAGACATACTTTCCCAGAATACTGTCTCAGCCTTCACTGACTTGTGGCTTAGGGATGTATGAGTCAAAGGTGGTGTCTGTGCTTTTTAGCCTTTGATGGTTTCCTTCCTTTGTGTTCTTGTCTGCTGTCTGTTTCTTCGCATGGCTTCAAAAAGCACTCACGCTATCCTCTAGCAGGGCAGTTTGCAGCTTAGTTATGAATGTTATAAAGACTTAATTCTTTTTCGACCTGCAACCTGGGAGTTTCACCATCCTTATTTATCTTTGTTTGTGTCACTCACAACTTCGGTGTTTTCCTCTTGAATTTGTGGCATCCAGTTTCTGCCCTTAGCAGTATAATAGGGCATGAAAATGACTTAACTGAGGCCTAAATATGTGCTGGTATTGAGGTGTGAAATGCAAGTAGATTAACCCTGAATGCTTCTGATACTCTCACTCCTATTTTTATTACCTTTTCTTCATGTTCTTTCTGATTTGTTAGTCTACGAATTCGTATTAGTTGATTTTGCTTATTTTGATGTATGTGATGTCTTTTATCTTATGGAAAAATTTAATAGTTGTAAAAAGTCAGTCTTTTCTCTCTTCTAAAATGTCGGGTATATTTTTTTCGTCTTCCCTTGCATTTAATTTAGATTGTTTATTTGTTGTATGCTGCTGCTTTTAGTTACAGAGAGGATTCATGCAGACACACTGGTCTTACATCTGCTGTGTTTGAGTGCAAAAGTGATAACTGTAACGAATCCTTTCCCGTTGAAACTGCCTCAGGCTCACATCTTTGCCCTCTTGTTCAGAGTCTTCTGATGAAAGTGGTTTGGCCAACACCTCAACACGAACACAGCTTCCACAGTCCATGAAGATCATGCATGAGATCATGTATAAACTGGAGGTGTTGTACGTTCTCTGTGTGTTGCTCATGGGGAGACAAAGGAATCAAGTAAGTATTTGTGGATGGTTGCAATGCAGAAGTTGATATCCCTTTAAACTGAAGCACTCATTAAATAGGTCATGGACACAGAAACATGCAGGGCAAAGCTCAAGGCATAAAGCTGAGAGGGTGTACTTCAGTTTTGTCAGTGGTAGGTGCTGCGTGGAAATCCCATCCATCTTTTCCATTTGCATTTCTTGCATTTGAAATGAAAAATAGTTTCTTCCCTACCTTACCTAACTTCTGGAGAATGTGCCACTGCAGTGTGGCTGTACTTGGATTTTAAACAGGTCGGTAGCATGTTGAGGAGGGAAAGAAGTAATCTGTTGGTGCAGGTTTGACAGATTTCCAGCGCTGATAACCTGCTCAGCTTAGCATAGCAGCTTGGAATAGCATGGTATTGGGATGTCCTAGAGGCTGGGAGGAGCCAGTTGTATTTTTGAGTCCTTTAAGGGCTGTTCTATCAAGCAGGAGTTAGCTGTACTGGAGGCTGTTGCCTGAGCACGTTTATCTTGAGTGCTTTGTTCTTTGCTCCTAACCTTTCACCCTGTAAGAGTCACAAATACTTGTCACTGACAGTCCTTCAGATATCTTAATTTGAATTTAAAATAGAAGTGTTTGTAGAACTAATCTGTCCACAGTGAATCTACAAATAGTTACTCTGCATTAGAAAGAAATTCTGTATGACAGTAAGCAGAGGAAGTATGCTGCTGAAGTAGCTGGCTTTGAGGCTGATTCCTGTTTTGATTTGCTTGAAAAAACTCCTTGCTCTTCCTCTTGCCCTCATGGGAAATCTTGGGGTAAAACTGGCTCGTGGTTTTTTCTTCTCAGGGATTCATTCAGGACTGGGTTTGGATTGTTGCCAAGATCAGAAGTTACTTCGTTCCTAAAAAGGCTTTGTTGAGAGGCCAGATCCTTCTGTGGAATTTGCTGCTCTTGTTTGACACACGATAATATCGTTAATTCTTTAATCTGTTTGAAACTTTCAAGGAATTGTGTGGCAGATGTAAATCCATTCCCCTCCTTGAGAGGAACTCAAGAATTAGAGCTAAGCTGTTCTGCGTGCAGCTGAGCCCCAGTGAGCAGTAGTGGCGGTGTGTGCAGTAGCACTCTTGCTGACAAGCATTTCAGCTGCTTGATGGTATCCTTTTTCTACCAAGAAATAAAAGCATTGGGTCTGTAACATCAGTCTTCCTGTGTAAGCAATTGAAGGTTATTTTGTGCAGAATTTCTAAAGGGCGTCACAGATCTGCTTCAGTCCACTGTGGTCATCAGTATAACGGTCTGGCATTTGCTTGAAGCACAGTGCAGCTTCTTAACAAACTAAACTTGTTGCTGAATGCTTTTTCTAAGCCCTTGGTTTAAACTTGACTTGTGTATATTGAGAACTGTGCTAGCAGTGACTTGGCTCCTATTTGCTGCCACCTTGGGATGAGTGGTGTTTCACTGCAGATCTGTGCCTCTGCTTCCTTCTCCTTATGGTCATGCCTTTAATTACTCTCCTCATACGTTTTTCAGCTCTGTCCTGCGTGTTCCTATTGTGACAATCAGTTGGCTCTTTTACCTGCTTCTGCTATGGACAAGCTGCATGCAGCACAAACTCCAAACAGTTTTAGTTGTGAGAAGGCAACAGAAGTTTATGCAAGTCTGGGCAGCACCAAGGGAAAGTTGAAGGAGTTTGAAGGATGGGCGTAGAACAAGGAGTGTCTTGGCATCCCTGGATTGAGTTATAGTGAGTTTGGGTCTGAGGGGAGCGTGATCCTAGGGCAGTGGCTGTCACTACGGAGCTTTATTCTGCTGAGGTCTGACAGAGGAAGGTCAGCAAGCTGGAATTAAACCAAATGCATTTCAAATCACAGAGTTGTCACTTGGAATGTGCAGTTATGCTCTGCGTGGGAAGGGGCAGGTTCCTGAGTTAAAGCACAGAGCTCCTCCTGTAGCAGGAGCCCAGGCTCTTGCAGGCAGCTCCCATGCTTGCTCTCACCCCGTTGTATCTGTGTTGTGCTGGCTGTTAAGGCACGGGCTGAAGGGAATGCTTTGTCCAAATGCCTCAGAGCTGCTTCTGCTGCAAGCTTGTGACTGGGTCAAGGCATTTGAAAATGCCCTCAGATAAGGGAGCATAGAACTCTGAGCTTTGTAGTCATTTGAGCTGGTTTGGGTGAGGTGGGAAGGAGCTGTGTCCTTCCTCTGAGGTGATGTAGAGGTTCCCAGAAGTGGGAATGCAGTTTCCAGGTCTATGGGAAAGTTTGTGGCTACAGCCTAAAGGAATGTGGAAAGCCCTTTAGCTGTGCTGCTGACAAGGAGAAAACCTGTAAAATAGCACAGCCTCTAGTGCTGTAGATCCGTTCAGGTATTTGAGGAAGTAAAGCTGAAGTGATCTGCTTAAGTACTGCTCATTACAGTCCTGTATCACAGACACAATCTAATGTTCAGGTAACTGTACAGATCTTTGCTGTGCAGAGGACTTAATTTTTGCAGCTCCTTGGGCTTTTCTATCTTGTGTTATTTCCCTTTGCAACACGTTTCAAGGGATACTGCTCCTCAACTCCTGAGGATCCTACCTTTTATTTCTCCTCATCATCATCCAGGTTACATCAGAAGTATCAGAGCTAGGACTGCAGGAGTTTAGCAGCTGTTCACACCAAAATTACTAGCCTTTAATGAGGAACTTTATGGTTCATTTCAAGTACTGTGTTGTCCAAACCCAAGTGGCTGAACTGCTGTGTGATCATGTGGAAAGCTTCCCACTGCTCTGTAGACTGTGTGAACAAAAGTTGTATCCATACTTGTCTTCAGAAGACAGCCACAGCTTCAGAAAGGCAAAGGATGCTCAGAGGGTGTCTGGCAGCAGAACATATGCAGCTTAGTTTTGTGACACACAGAAGTTATATATGGATGTATTTTCAGTGTGTTGCAAGTGATCTCTCAGTGTCCAAATGGTGGTTAAATCAAATCTCAGTGTTTTCCCCCAAATGTGTGTTCTGTCCATGCCCACCAGACAACACACCGTGCTGAACATCCACGGTACTACACACATATGCTGTTTGGTAAAGAATTTCCTTTTCCTGTTGTCAGAGGGTGGTGTGTTTTCTGTGCTGTTATAACTGTACAGGAGGCGGCATCAAGTGATTCCTTCCTTCTTTTCCAGGTTCATAAAATGATAGCAGAATTCAAACTGATTCCTGGCCTCAATAATTTGTTTGACAAACTGATCTGGAGGAAGCATTCAGCATCTGCCCTTGTTCTGCATGGACACAACCAAAATTGTGACTGTAGCCCAGTGAGTACATTTAAGTTCTGTACAGATTTTGACGTTATTTTATTATACAAATCTGAGAAGTTGTATTGAGTGAAGGAGTGCCTGTGAAATCAGCTGAGTGAAACGTAGCAGGACTCAGTTTTATTGCATCTTCAACTGCAAATGATTGTTCTCACTGAGGTCTTCATCTGTGGCTCATTGTAGCATTTATCAGAGGGCAGTTTGGCTTCTCCCCTCTCTTCTGTACTGGGAACTGAGTGTTCTTTCTGTGATTTCTGGAGGCCAAAGCTAGGAGAAGACCAAGACTTACGAAGTAGTTGCTGATGAGTCTAGCAAGGAATTAACTGTTACATGCATAGTCTTGCAGTCAGCCTCCAGTTCTGTTCTGTTTTTGGGAAGCCTGAAAAGTGCATCCTTCCCCATTTATGCAAATCATTTGTTCTGCTGTCTGAATGGGTTTGATTGGGATTTCCAGTTCAGCTGTTTCATGTCTGCTTGGCAACTAATGTTGTCCAAAAACACTGAAGCATTTTTGTTGACATTTCTTCATTCTTTTTTAGGATATCACTTTAAAGATACAGTTCCTGAGGCTTCTTCAGAGCTTTAGTGATCACCATGAGTGAGTATGAAATGCTGTGGTACACCATGACTCAGTGGTTTTGTTTGCCTGGTTGCAGTTGTAGCAGGTGTCCTGGGCATGGTGCAGGCTCTGTGTGAATGGCATACTGTGCTGTCCTTAAACATCATGTTCATGGTTAGCTCCTGATAGAAAGAGGTGAGAGCTGAGCTCTCCAGGATGTCTGTGGATGATTAAAACTAACCCATTTTGCTCAGCATTGAATTGAGCTGAAACGTTGATGTGACGAGCAACCAATTTTGGCTGCAGAAATAAGTTGCAGCTTTTGTGGTGCTGTTGCTGTCTTTTTCCTGAGAGTCCATAGTGAGGCAGTATGCTTGCATCAGATGTTTTCCCTGTGGGTGAGTGTGTTAAAATATCAGGGTGAGCAACAACATGTTCACTGTCAGAACGCTGGGAAGATGTAGCTTGGTGCCTCACTGGTCTTATTTATAGAGTGATGGTATTTTGTGTAGGTTTTATCTGGTTCCATTAAACGTGTCATATATGCATGCTGGAAGTGGCAACCTGTTTGATTTGGCAATATTAGCTGTAAGAACTGGGGATCTGCTGAACTTTTTGTAGATGTAAGAGGAACAAATCCTCCATTAAGGCAGTGTGTGCTGAGGTATGGCTCTAGGTTTTCCAGTCTCTCTGGATTATGTTACTTAAGTAGCTGCTTTGAAGATCTCAGACGTTTTTTGTTTTTTAGGCAGAGACAGCTTTCATCTGTAGCATTTGAGCAGAGGGTATGTGTGGAATCTGGTCAGGGTTTTTAAACAGTTGCCTGAACTCTGAAACCACCGTTCAGTGGAGTTAGCTGAGGACACGATGGGAGGAAGTATTTATCTCCTGATTCTGACTGCAGTAAGATGGTAAATAATCTAAACTTGCAGAACTGTTTGCGTGTGGAGAGAGAGGCTGTATTTTCAATGCAGAAACCTGTTGATGTGGATCAAAAGAAGCTTCACGTGGCAGTCTCATTGGGCACTAATCTGGAAGAGTGTTTGAAGCCAGAAGGCATCCCTATAACCTTTCTGGTCTAATAACTTCTTTTCTTTACAATTGCCACGTTTTGATGAATAGATTCCCTTTGCACACCCCCACACCCACTGCTGTATCTTGTACTCGTCTGTGTTACTTGAGAGTACGACCTTGCTATCTGTTACTGATGAATTTGAAGTAGAGAACATGGGGATTTGGGGAAGTAATCAGCAGTGGGAGCCTCTGGGGTACATTTCTGCATTGTCAGACTTGTTCTGCTCAGATAAATTAAGTGGCTTTCATTAAAGAAAGATAAACACCACCACTATTTGATGAAGCACTTATGCAAATTCCTTCTAATATCTATTCCTGTTCTCTGTATTTTATGAAGCCTTTAAATATTTCTGGAGTAAGCAGTTTGCTCAAAGTAATAAAACACTAGGAGGACCGAGTACTCTTGCGGTTGCTGCTTTCCAGTTGAGGCTGATTACTGATAAGCAACGTAGTCATTATTTGACAGAGAGAAACTGTTGGAAGCTGTGAAAAAGTTTGCTGTTTATGTCTGCGGGAATTCACCAAACTGTTGCTGAGATTTTCAGCAGCCAGTGCTGTCTGGGAGCAGGTAGTGGTGAAGCTGACTGCAAGGTGGTGAACAGATCAGCACAGAATAGGCATCTCAGGGCTGCTTGGTGCTGAAGCTGGTGTGAGACACTGCTTACAAAAAAGCAGCCAGTGGACCTAGCTTGGGAGTGTGCTGTGGTGGAGGGTAGTAAAGGCTATGAGAGTCAGAGAGGTGAAAACTCATTGCCCTGTTCTGTAGCCCTCAGAGGCCTGTGGCATTACATCCCACAGAATTGCATTTTTGCTTGCCACTTGGATGGATTCATCACTTTTTTTTCCTCCCCTGCTCCCCAATTGTCTTGTTATAGGAACAAGTATCTCCTCTTAAACAGCCAAGAACTTAATGAGCTGAGTGCAATCTCCCATAAAGCCAACATCCCTGAAGTTGATGCAGTTGTCAACACAGACAGGTGAGCAGGGACTCGGGGTTCAGGGCTGGCAGCTTCTAGCACTGACACTGGAAATTTGGTGTCGCTTGTTTTGTTTGAGATCCAGCATGCTCGCTTTGATTACAGTCAGATTTCTCATCAGGAAGTGCCTTGCTCTGTGTAGTGTTTATGGTCATTAGCAAACCTACAGGGTGCTATTGCCCTCTGAGTAAGGCCCTTTAAAAAGAGAAGCCATTTAAAATAGGGATTTTGATTTCACAGCCCAGACTTTAAGTGCCTGCCTGTGTGTTTGACATTTTTCACTGCTAGCAGTGCAGACACAGCTGGGAAGTAAGCTGGGATCCCTCTAAATGCAGTGCTGCTACTGAGAAATCCTAGTTTTCAGATTCAGAAGCAGCTTGTGCACACACAATGTCGATTTGTGGACTGCATGAGCATTTCTGAATGTGTCTGCCTGAAGTCCATATTTTAAGAGCAGCTAGGAGCTAGAGTAAGATAGATTAGATTAATGTGTTAAGCTGCTTACAGAATCTCTAGTGCTATAGTTGAATATTTGTTAGATTTAGTGGTTTGGTTTAATGAGCTCTGATAGGCAAACCTCCTAGAATGGCAGGTAAACCACTCCTACAGGGGCTTGGACAGCTACCTCTTGATTGTCCAGCAAAGGCACAGGTAATTGTGGACGGGTTAATGCGCAAATGCATCAGCTGGATGCAGGTGCTGAGCATCTTTGAGTAGAGGAGCACCGTGAGAGGCATCCTGCTCTACCTCTTAAAATCCTTTGTGTAGCCAACCGTGCAACACTGTTTGGTTTCTGGCATAAACTGAGTTTCTTTTCTGTCCTTCATATTTTGTTTCCATATTGCCTGTCTTGATACATGAGTATCAAGATACAGACAAACTTCCTGCCCACTGAGGAGGCTGCTTGGTCCAAGTAGTAGTGCAGTCCTTTCAGCCTCTGTAGTTTTGTTAGTACGTGCAGAAGGCTTCCTTGTGTGGAGTCTTAGAATCATGAAGGTTAGTAAAGGCCTCTCGTAGTGTCCAACTTCAGGCCCATCCTGCTGGTAAAATGCTGAGAGAACGAGTATGTTTTCTTCTCGGATTTTTCTGTAAGTCGTGTTGCAGGTATTGCGGAAGTTTACCAAAACAAGAACTCTGCCACTGGTGGAACCATCAGTGGGTATTTGTGGTGCATATTGAATGCTGTGGGTTTTATCTTTTGGAGCACTTCAGTGTTGTACAAACCCTCCCAGTCGTACTGACATTTCTTCCTGTGCTTTAGGAGTCTTGTTTGTGATGGGAAAAGAGGTTTGTTGACCAGGCTGCTTCAGGTCATGAAGAAGGAACCAGCTGAATCTTCCTTTAGGTAGGTTCGCATTACATTGCAGCATGCTGCTTTGGGTTGAATGGAAGGTCGTTTTGTTTTCACGGAGCTCACGTGAAAATGCAGTTGAAAATGCTCAAAAACCATAAGCTGTGAAGATAATGTGGCTTTGTTGTGCTTGGCTAACAGTGGCAGTGCAGGTGAGGGAGAGTGCCAAAGCTTGCATTGGACCTCATACCCAGTACAGTCTGGAGGATCAACAGATATCTCTCCAGCTTCAGATTGGAATGAAACTGGTTAGGAAATTTGGTTTAAATTGTAGTTGTGATAGAATTCCTATCCTTGTTGCAGGATTAAAACAACTTCTCTTTCATTTCTCAGGTTTTGGCAAGCAAGAGCAGTTGAAAGCTTTCTGCGTGGCACCACCTCCTATGCAGACCAGATGTTCCTGCTAAAGAGAGGACTCCTGGAGGTAAAGAAGTACCCATCAAGCTGCCAGTTGACATAGCTGTGTAGAAACTGAGAAGGATTTATCTGTAAAAAAAAAACAAAAAAAAAAACAAAAAAAAAACATTCAAATGGGGGTACAAATATAGCATTAAGTACTCTGCTGTGTAACAATAAGACAAGCTGTAAATGGTGTTTGTGAGTTGATGGCAGCCAGGCACGGGGTGGCCAGCTCTGCGGACTGCATCGCTGGGAACTGGAGACTCCTGAATTTTTGTCTTTAGTTCAAATTTAAGAACTAAACCTGCAGAAAAGCATTTGAAATTAGTGATTAAATCAAAGTTTGTGCTGAATTTGGGCTAAACTGTGACAATGTTTTCGTCCCATGCCAGCACATTCTCTACTGCATTGTTGATAGTGAGTGCAAATCACGGGATGTGCTTCAGAGTTACTTTGACCTGCTGGGAGAACTGATGAAATTCAATATTGATGCGTTCAAGAGGTTCAACAAGTACATCAACACAGAGGAGAAGGTAAATATTTGCAAAAGCTGTCAGCAGCAGGTCAGCTTACACCCTCCTTACCCAAACCTAGCACGTGGAAACTCGGATTCATGTGCTGCTTTTGGCGTGACCGTTGAGCTCAGTGCACCGTTAACACAGAAGAGCAGGCTGCCAAAATCTCTTCATGAGCACACATGCTGCTGCACACAGTTGTGTCTTCAGGGGCATTCCCAGTTGCTCTGAGTCAGCAAGTGCTGAGCCGTTGGGAAAGCATTGCCTGGTTATGTGATCAGGCAGGGCCAAGGTCAGGGCTCAGGGTGGTGGAGCACTTCGTGTGAGGTCACGGTGGTTTAGGGCAGCGTGCTGGTTACAGCTGTGCTCCAAACAAATGCTTTATTGGAGCTTGTTTAAAAAAGTAAATGCATCCTTACTGGAGTTGACTTAAATACACATGTGCCTTTTTTGTAATATCAAATATTAATGTTTTCTTTGATATTATTTGAACTTGCAGCCATTTTAGGAAGTCACGCCTGATGTGATTACCTAGAAAACTGAGTTGCACATGTAGATCAAGAAGGGGCAGCTTTCTTTTTGCAGAGGGATTGTGTGCTCTGAGGCATAGCTCTTGGGTCAGTTTCGAGTTGCCTCCTACTGTTGCGTATGAGTTTTCCTCTGGTTGCTGTCAGGTCTGGCAAATCTTGGAAAGTAGAAGCAGAGATGTATTTGCAAGGCCAGGAGTGTACATCTCCATTCTTGTTAGGATTAACAAAAATGAGTGCATGCATTTGTGTGAGAAGGAAATAAATAACCAGATGTGTTTTGGCATTCAAACCTTGCCTCGGCCTCGCTGACTCTTGTGACGGGGAGTGGTGCACACCTGTGTTGGTGGTGTGCACACTTCAGGTGTTTGTGCTCAGAAGCACCTTGTTTCTGTGATAACCTTTGAGAGCTGTGCTCATTCAGCATGGAGTATCTGGATGTGCTTGCTGTTGCCCAGCTCTGTAGCTCTCCCTGCTTTGTGCTCACCGCCCTGTTCCCCTTTAATTAGTTTGTTACACCTGCAGGCCACACACATTCTGAAAAGGATATGAAGTGCTGTTCTGGTAGGCCTCATTTTTGTGTCCCCGAGTAATATCGCTCCTGTTTCGTTAATGGAACGCTGAATTATTTCTTTTTAGTTCCAGATATTTTTGAACCAGATCAACAGCTCCTTGGTTGACTCGAACATGCTGGTGCGCTGCATCACGCTGTCCCTGGACCGATTTGAGAATCAGTCTGATGCTAAAGGTAAAGAATAAGAAACGTGCTCGATTGTGATGATGGTTACCTTAAGCCTGGACTTGGAAAGGTTTTATTATCAGACAGAAATGTTGCCATGCATGTTTGTTCGCACAGCCCATCCCTTAGCTCTCAGTGCCCGTGTGGATCAGTGTGTCTGAACTTCAAGCACCTGATGAGTGTCTTTTTCCTCTTGCTGCAGTTGCAGAAGTCCTGTCAGAGTGCCGCCTGTTAACGTACATGTCCCAGATGTCCATGAGGATGTCCTTTCTCTTCCGTCTCATTAATATCATTCACGTACAGACACTTACACAGGTAAGGAGCTGGCAGCAGCTTGTGGTCCCAGTGCTGCGTGTTGCAGTGCTGGGCTGGGAGCAGGGAGGAGCCTGGCTTTGCTTGAGGAGTTCCGTGTCCCTTCTTTCCTGATACAAATGGGAGCACTTCCTCTGCCTGCTTACCATGAGGACATGTCTGCATACAAGACACCAATTTATTTTGTCATTTTCATTTCTAGGAAAACGTCAGTTGTTTGAACACGAGTTTAGTGATCCTGATGCTGGCCCGAAGGAAAGAAAAGCTGCCATTTTATCTGCGCACTTTGCAACAGATGGAATACACAGAAAAATATCCAGGCTTCATCCTGAACAACTTCCACAGTCTTCTGCGATTCTGGCAACAGCATTACCTCAACAAGGATAAGGACAGCACCTGCTTAGAAAATGTACGTGGACCTGTGAGCACAGCCAGAATCAATACGGGCAGTGTGTGACAAGCTGGCAGCAGTGAAGCTGGACGTGTGGCCCTCAGGGCCCTGCAGTGGTCGGGCATTGCATTGCAGCTCATGCCGTGGTTTGTGCTGATGCTTCCACAGTCTCTTGGGCTGCAGGCAGGAGATGCTGCTGAGAGCAGAGTTGTCCACCACGCTGGGTTTTGGGGTGCTGTTTGGTGCATGGGAGCCGACGGTTGTCCAGCATGCAAATAGCAGGCAGAACGTAGTGCAGAGTGGGGCTGCTGCTGGCTGGTTGTGGCAGGAGGGGCTCTTTGGCTTTACGAGATGGTCGTGCGCAGGGAGGGCACCTTGTCCTGCCTAGGAGCAGGAGCCCCTCTGCCAGCTCTGGCTTCATCTGCAGCACCACAGTGATCTGCTTTGTGCCTCATTTGGGCAGCAGAGGAGCTGGGGCTTGTGTGTGTGGCCTGCTCCAGGGCAGCTCTGCCTGCCCACCCCATGCAGCTCTCAGCAGGGTTATGGGTGCCCCAAAGGATGGAGCACTTCCCCTGTGAGGATCAACTGAGGGAGCAGGGGCTGTGCAGCCTGGAGAGAAGGCTTTAAAGGTCCCTTCCAAGAATCTGTGAATTTGGTCTGGGTAGGAAGCAGATCTCAGTTTTCTGTGCTGAATTCCTTTGTGATGTGTCTCCTGCTGCACGTGATACTTGCTGACTACACTAACTGCTCTCCATCTCTTCCCACAGAGCTCATGTATTAGTTTTACCTACTGGAAAGAGACTGTATCTATACTGCTCAGTCCAGACCGGACCTCCCCTTGTGCCATAGTTAGCTACATCGATGAGGCATATATGGACATTGACAGAGACTTTTCTGAGGAGTAATTCTTCGCTCTGGCTTCTGATGGACAGCGCTTGGAGGGTACCTCGCAGCCCGTGGATTTTCAGGGATACGCTGTGGTGTGTGTGTGTGTGTGTGCGTGCACGTGTGGAGCGTCACCGCGTTGTCCAAACCCCGGTCCCTATCTCTGACCTCTGATGGATGAGACTTTGGAAGCTCTCTGGGCTCACATTCAGGGATGTATTTTTCCAGTTGTTCTGGGATTAAAATTAATCACCTGCAAAAAAAACAATGACCCCCTTTCCCCCCCCCCCCCCTCCCCCCCACACACTTTCTCTCTTTCTCTCCCGATCAGCTGTGTTTGGTCAGAGCGTTTTGAGCTGATGGGTGAAGACTGTGTGTGCCAGCTGAGTGATGGTTCTTCCCCACGGCTACCAGAATTAGCAAATTGAAAAGCACAGGAACTGCCCTCCAGGTGTGAGCTCGGAGGAGCGGGGCTGCTTGGGGACCTCGATGCAGCAGCCACAAGCAGAGGCACTGCGAGGGCTCCCTCCAGCTGCAGCTCTTCTGTTGGGGTTTGGGTTGGTCAGTGTGCGTGCGTGCGTGTGTGCTTTTAATTCCTGAGAGCCCTTGCTCCCGTCACCTCTTTGTCATCTACTTTTGGATCATTTGGTACTAAATCTGTTCAGCCGCTGTCTGTGTTAGGAGAGAACCTCTGCTCCTGCTCTCTTTTCTGCAGATCCTCCCCACCTGAAGGCGTTTTGCAATGCTGCGGAGCACGGAGACATTTCAGTGGTGGGACTGCAGCAGGCGTTGGCTTTTTCACGGAGCACTAGCATTAAAATGTACTCTTTTTTTTTTTTTAAAACTCGGGGCTTGTCCCTTCTTGAGTCACTAATCTGGTTTTAAAACCCCTTTCAGGACCATTGCTGTCGATGCTAACCTGCAGTGCGTGGAAGTCTTAACGTCGGTCTCTGCTTTCAGTCCTTGGTATCAACACACACATAGATCTTAAGTGCAATACTGAGTGGAGATGTCAGTTTTCTTTTTCCTGGATCTGTTTTAATCAGAACGTGTTAAATGCTGGGAATAAACGCTCCTCATTGAAAAGAGCTTTGCAGGATCTGTTGGGAAAGGGGGAAGTGGGTTTTGGCAGTGCCACAGCTGTGCCCCCCCCCCCCCCCCCCCCCAGCAGCTCCCCAGCGTTGTGCTGCTCCGAGGTCAGATTCCAAGGAGTGAAATACACTCTGAAGTCTTGCACCACTGCATTGAAGTCAAAACGTCTGCATCTTGCAGCTCCAGCTCAAAGGAAACGGTTTTTTCCTTTCTGAAACACGCAGCTGAATTTTTTAAGTAATCTTTTAACTTATGTGAGACCATCTGACGCTGCTCTCTGCGGGGCCTGGTCCCAGGATGGCCCTGAGCTGCAGTGTTCTGCCAGCACAGTGAAGCTCTGAGGGGTCCCTGTGCTGGGACCTGGCTCAGAGGACGAGGCTCCCAGCCCCCTGCCCAGGCCTCGCCCTCTGAACTCACCCCTTGCTTATCTCCTACGTGTGTCCTGCTCCACTGAGTGGGCACTGCTTTGCTTGCAGCGCGGTCAGAGCTGCTCAGCTTAATGCCTGCAGGAGTTCCTGGGCTGTTCAGTCCCCTGGGCAGGCTGTGCCAGGGAGCTCCTCCCTATGGCAGCTCTGCTCTTCATCAGGTTTCCCCTCACCCTGTGCCCTACCCTCCCCCCTTCCCCCCAGCTACATTTCTTTCTCATCTGTACTTTTTTGTTCTTTGGGTATTTGTGTTTTTTGGTGTATCTTTGCTTCTTCTTAACTGTAATAGATGTACACTTCAAATAAATGCTTCAAATTAAAAAGGCTTTTAAAGTTAAGGGACACCTTTTCCGTAGTTAATTGGGGTATCCAAGGATTGCTGCTATAAAGTGGCGGAGTCCCGTTTCCATCTCTGTATTTCAGTAAGGAGCAGCGAGGGGCCGGGCTCTGGCTGTGCTCCCAGCTGCTGCATCTTCCTCCCCCGGTGGCAGTGTGGCCCTTTCCACTCTGCCCTGCATTTTGGGCCCTGCCTGCTGCAGGCAGCTCTGCTCTGCGTCCACCTGGCTGTAGGGACCCAGCTGGAAGCGTCCAGCCTGCAGGGCCGGCTCTGCCCGCAGCCCAGCACAGCGGGGCCGTTCATTTCAGGCAGTGCTCCTCCCTGGGACCAGGCTGGGGGGGGGGAGCGTGGGTGAGCGTGGGGACACACCTGGAAGCCTGTGGTGTCCCCGCAGAGCGCTGAGGTGTGTGCTGCCCACCTTAATGCCAGTTTACTAACTGCAAATGAACGTATCAAATGGAAACTATTAAAGAAATCTATTTTAAAGAAACGAGTGGAGATGTCTTGTCTTTTATAGCCCCTGTGCCAAAGCTGTCATCGACCTCCCTGCCCCACACAGTGCTGTGTTTAGGGGGACTGTGGTGGCCCCGTGTTCCCCCCCCCCCCCCGGTGCAGGGTGGGGGAAGGCCTGTGTGTGACCTGCTGCTGCCTGGCTCACCCTGCACCTCTGCGACCATCACACAGACACAAAGGAGCCGATCCGGGCACAGCTACGTTTATTGACTCTGTGCAAAGCTGGCAGTGACTGTTGCAGCCGTTCTGGGGTGGCAGGGCAGGCAGCCAGGCTCCTGCTACTCGTGCTGGCCAAAGAGAGAAGGGTGTTGGTGCTGCGCTGCCGCCCCTCTGGCTGCAGAGGGTGGGCAGCAGGGCCGGGCCTTACCTTGGAGGTGATGACCTCCCTGGTGCGGGCACGCAGCTTGTTGACCTGCGTCTCAGCGATGTCGGCCCGCTCCTCGGCGTCGTCCAGCTCATGCTGCACCTTGCGGTACTTGACCAGGTTGGAGTTGGCCTGCTGCTCCTGGGGGGAAGGCACGGATGGGGTGAGGGACTGAGCCGAGTACCCCGAGAAGAGCAGGGGAAGGGACAACGTGCACTTACCGCCTCCTCAAACTGCCGCTTGTAGCTCTTGACCTTGCTCTGCAGCTTGTCAATCAGATCTTGCATCCGGGTCAGGTTCTTGCGGTCTTCCTCAGTCTGTGAGCCCCCCCACCCCAGTCAGCGTGACCCCCGGAGCCCTGCTGCAGCTCCAGCTGCCCCAGGACCAGGCAGCCCAGCGGTACTGGAGCCCTCTGCATCCACCCGCTGTGCCACGTGGGCTGTCCTCCCCACTTTGTGTCCCAGCCCTCAGCTGAGGCTGTGCCACCAAAACTGAGCAGGGGATGGGTAATGTGAGGGTCAAAGAAAGGGGAGAAGTGTGGGGCTGGAGCTGGGCCCGGTGCCGCCATACCTGGTAGCTCAGCTCCTTAATCCTCCGCTCGTACTTGCGAATGCCTTTCTGGGCTTCTGCCATCTTCTTCTGCTCCATATCCAGCTCTCCCTCCAGCTCACGTACCTGTAGGCAGGAGAGGCCACCTCAGCCACAGCATCCCAGGCAGGGCCAGGCAGTGCCAGCCACTTCCCCAGCTCAGAGCAGCTGCAGCCAAGGCTGAGCCACTCCAGGCAAAGGCAGGGAGTTGGCTCCAGGCTTACAAGTCCTTGGGGCCTGCCCCGTGCAGGCCCAGTGCCACCAGGCCCTGTTCCCTCACCCTGGCCTCCAGCTTCTGGATCTGCTTCTTGCCTCCCTTGAGAGCAATCTGCTCCGCTTCATCTAGGCGCATCTGCAGGTCCTTGATGGTCTGCTCCATGTTCTTCTTCATCCGCTCCAGGTGCGCGCTCGTGTCCTGCTCCTTCTTCAGCTCCTCTGCCATCATGGCAGCCTGCAAGGCCAAGCACACAGAGACATCGCTGGGCACACAGGCTGCACAGAGGAGCTCTGAGAACCCCTCCTCCCACCCACCCACCCTTCCAGCAGCGTGCTGGGTACCCTTGCCAAGCCACGCAGCACCGTCCCCATCCCGCTCTTACATCCGTAATGGCTTTCTTCGCCTTCTCCTCAGCATTGCGGCACTCCTGCACAGCATCCTCCACCTCGCTGCTCAGCTGGGAGATATCTGCCTCCAGCTTCTTCTTTTGGTTGATCAGGCCGGTGTTCTGCAGGCAGACAGGCAGTGCCACAGGGGCTGGCCGTGCCCCACGGGCTCCTGGCTTGCTGGTGCAGCTGGGCAGCCCCTCACCTGCGAGTGCAGCAGGTTGACCCTCTCGGTGGCCTCCAGCAGCTCCTGCTCCGCCAGCTTCCTGCTCCTCTCAGCCTGCTCCAGGGCGGCCCGCAGCTCCTCCACCTCTGCCAGCAGCAGGTTGTTGCGGCGTTCCAGGGCGGCCGCCTGCTCCTTCAGGTCATCGTTCTGGCGCTGGGTGTCATCCAGCTCGATTTGCAGGTCCTGCCGGGCAGCGTGGGGTCAGCGGGGATGGGAAGGAGAAGCAGGGGGTGGCACAGGGACAGCAGCCGGCCCCTCCCCCCTAACCTTGATCTGGGCCTGCAGCTGGCGGCCCAGTTTCTGGAACTCGGCGGCCTGGCGGTTGGCATGGCTCAGCTGGATCTCCATCTCGTTCAGGTCTCCTTCCATCTTCTTCCTCAGTCGGACAGCCTCATTCTTGGCCCGGGCCTCAGCATCCAGCGTGGCCTGCATGGAGTCCATGGCACGCTGGTGGTTGCGCCTGTAGGAGGGACAACGTGTCAGCCCCACTCGTGGGGGACACCTGGCCAGGTCAGCTCCAGCAGGAGGTGTTTGTCTCATCATGGCCATGATGACGGCCCGGCCTGTCCCCACGCCACACATACCTCAGGTTCTCAAACTCCTCATCCTTCTCTGCCAGCTTCCTGTCCACGTCAGCCTTGATCTGGTTCAGCTCCAGCTGGATGCGCAGCGTCTTGCTCTCCTCATGCTCCAGGGCTCCCTAGAGACAGCAGCAGCTCTGGGAAGTGTCCCCAGCCACCCCAGCCTGGCCTCAGCCCACGGTGCCTTGAGGTCTCACAGCCCCCACGAGCAGGACCTGGGGCTTCATCCAGTTACCCCAGAGCTGCAGGGAGTTTAGGTGCTGTCAGGGGCAGCAGACACCTGTGAGCTTCAGTGAGAAACACAGACTCACCTCGGCCTCCTCCAGTGCTGCCTGGATATCGCTCTTCTCATTCTCCAAGGCTTTCTTCAGCTTCTCCAGCTCATGAATGGTTTTGCCACTCATACTGATCTGGTCGGTCAGATCAGCAATTTCCTCTGGCAGGAGCAGAAGATGTTTGGTCAGAAGGTCTGTGGGGCCAGCCCCACACAGGACATACACCTCCCCTCCCTCCCACTCGGGCTGAGCCCATGAGCTCCCAGCACTGGGGGAGAAGCAGTCTAGGTGCTGAGGCTGTGCCTGGGGAATAGACACCAGCCCCCTCTGCTGAGCCCCCACTGGGGTCAGGGGAAAGGAGAGGTAGGAGAGAACACAGGAGAGATGTGAGGAGCCATAGAGACCCTCTTCTCAAAGGGTCTCAGTGCTGCCTGCCTAATCAGATGCCCATCCTGCCATACATCTGTCTCAGGGCTGAGGACATGGGAGCTATGGGCTGCCCCTCACAGCAGGGCCCGAGGATGCCAGCAGGCTGAGGGGAAGGCCTGATCTCAGTCCTACCCTGCAGGTTCTTGTTCTCCCTCTTGAGGGTCTCCAGGTTGTCCAGAGACTCTTCATAGGCATTCTTGAGCTTGAAGAGTTCCGTGCTCAGGCTGCGTGACTCTTTCTGCGATGCCTCCAGCTCTGCCTGAGTCTCCTCGTATTTCTGCTTCCACTCAGCCAGGATCCTGTCAAAGTTGCGCTGCTTTTTGTCCAGGGCAGCGCAGGCAGAGTTGGCTCTCTCCAGATCCACTGAGAGGTCCTCAATCTCCGTCTGCAGCCGGTGCTTGGTCTTCTCCAGCGAGGAGCACTTGGCATGGGCAGCCTCCACAGCCTCCTCTGCTTCCTGCAGCCGAATGGCCAGCTTCTTCCTGCAGACGGCAGCAAGGAGTAAGCACTTCCAGCCCAAGTGTCAGCCCACCTGCTGCTCTGCAGGGAAGGCCACAGTCCACCCAAAATGGGTTTGGGTGGGCCTCACCCTTAAATAGAAACCTGCCACCCACAAGTAAGCTATCCCTGGCACGAGACTCACTTGGCTTCCTCCAGCTCCTCTGTCCTCTGGATGGCATCTGTTTCGTATTTGGTTCTCCACTGGGCCACCTCAGCATTGGCCTTGGACAGGTTCCTCTGGAGCTCGCTCTTGGCCTCCACCTCCTCCTCATACTGCTCCCGCAGCAGGTCGCAGTCATGGCGGGATGCTTGCAGGGCATGTGCCAGGGCATTCTTGCTCTGGGGAAAGAACAGCTCATGAGATGAGCAGTTGGCCCCAGGCTCCTGGATGCCAGTTGGGATGCAAGGGTAGACTGGGGTTAGTAGAGAAGCAGTTCTGTTTTTCAGAGGCTGAAGGCTGCCTTGGTGCATCTGAGTGCAGGTTGTGTCCCACTGCGCTGCCACCCATCACTTGGAGCCACCCAGAGACCAGCCATTCCCAGCAGCCTCACCTTGGTCTCTTCCTCTAGTTGTCTCTTGAGTTCCTCAATGGTCTGTGTGAACGAGGTCTTGCCCCGGCTCAGCTGGTTGATGAACGATTCCTTCTCCTCCAGCAGTCGGCTCAGCTCCCCTGGGTTCAAACAGAGCCAAACTACTGTGCTGGGGCCAGACAGCCACGCGTGAGCCCACACCCACACACATTTTGTGGCCTTCAGTTGTGTGGAAGCATGCTGTAGCACCAGCCAGGCAAGCTGTGGCCCATGGGTAGCGGTGCTTCCCCCCTCCCAGAAGCTAATGGCTAGATGTGACAGCTAAGAACTCTCTCCTGATGTCTGAGATTACCCCAGCACCAGAAAAAACAGCATCACTCCAGAGGTCCCCTCCCTTGCCACGCTGTACAACACTACTGCAAGGCCTGAGCAGAGGCACGTCCTGGACATCCATTCTCCTTTGCTGCAGACAGAGCTCCCACTGACATCTACCCCTGGGAGGAGCTGGGCAGCCTGCACAGCTGAACCACGGGCTCCCCAGCTCCGAAGCCCGGCTCAGGAACACGTCCCCACCTACCGTTCTCAGTCTGCAGCCTGCCCCGCTGTGTGCTCACGTCAGTCAGCTGCCGCTGCAGCTCATCCACTTTGGACTTGGCTTCACTCAGCTGGTCCTCATAGGTGCGGCACAGCTTCTCTGCGTTGGCCTGTAAACAAAGTCCACGTGAGACCCAGCTCTGCTCCAGGAGCACGTTGCCAGGAGGGGCTCAGTGACTGCATCGCCCCTGGGGCCTCGCTGCCCTGCTCAGCAAATCTCTGGTGCACACAATGGGGGCAGGAGGAGCCTGGCAGAGCTCTCACACCTCTGCTAAGCTGAACGTAGCACTCTGCAGTCACTCAAACAAGCTGTGTCTTCCCAGATCCTCCAGATCTGACAAGGACAAGCCAAGCATCCTGCAGGTGCTGCCACAGTGACACAGGGACAGGCTGTATATGCACACACAGGGCTGTGCAGAGTGCAACGCAGCGAGTCACACTGGTGGTGGAGATTCCTGTTCACAAAGGAGGCGAAGCCGCCCAGGCCAGAGCACCCACCTTGTTCTTGGTGAGGTATTCGATGTTGGATGACAGGTCATCCACCTCCATCTTCATCTCGCTCTTCTCCTTCTCCAGCTTCTGCTTGACGCGCTGCAGGTTGTCGATCTGCTCGCTCAGCTCAGCCACGCTGTCCGCGTGTTTCTTCCTCAGGGCGGCCGCCGTGGACTCGTGCTGCAGCGTGGCCTCCTCCAGATCCCTCCTCAGCTTCAGGAATTCTGCCTCCCGCTTCTTGTTCATCTCCAGCTGTGCGGACGTGGCTCCGCCGGCCTCCTCCAGCCGCTCGCTCAGCTCCTCCAGCTCCCGTGACACTTCTGCCCGCTGCTTCTCCACCTTGGCCCGAGCGGCGCGCTCAGCCTCCAGCTCCTCCTCCAGCTCCTCAATACGGGCCTAGAAGGGACGGGACGGGGTGGATGCCCCAAGCTCCGGCTGAAGTTCCAGCATCTTCGTTCCCCACGATGGGCCAACCCATGCAGATGCCCCCAGCATGTTACATCTGATGGGAATTTGGGACTGCTTCCCACCGTACCTGGAGCTCCTTGATCTTCTTCTGCAGCTGGGCCTCAGTCACTTGCTGATCTTCAATCCTTGAGTTCAGCTGACTCATTTCAAAGTCCTTCCTGTACAGAAAGAAGGGGCTCTGCTCAGACAAGCCAAGTCCCTTCACATCCCGAAACCAGAGGAGAAGTATTCCCTGCACTGTAGTATCCAGGACCAAAGAAAAACAAACCAACCCTCGCAGGAAAGAACCGGACAGGGTGAGGAGGAGCTCATGGGCTGCTCTGAGGGAGGTTTGGAGTGCTTGAACTGGCAGATGTGCTCTTAGATTTTTCCTGCGAGTTCCCTAGGTGCTGTTCTCCAGTTCCCCAGCCGGAGCTGAGGACATAAGTGACAGCTGAGGTAGCTGAGGTCTCAGCCCTGCATTAGAATCCTTTGTACGAAGGAAGTCCTACAGCTCCCGGAGCTGTCAGCCTGTGCAGCCCCAGCAGTACGGCTGCACGGTGACCATTAAACCACTAAACCCTCAGTTTGCTCAGACTGATCACACCAGCAGTGCTCAAAGCCACATCCCAACAGCTCCTGCAAAGAGCACGTGTACACTTGGTTTAGAAGCAGGCCCTGACAGATTAAGTGCACAGCTCAGTACACATCACACACTCACTTTTTGAGTTTCTCCTCCAGCTGCTGTTTGTCGTTCTCCAGATCCATCACAGACTCCTGTGTCAGCTTCAGGTCTCCTTCAAGCTTCCTCTTAGCTCTTTCCAGGTCCATACGGATTTTCTTTTCTTGTTCAAGAGAGCTTTCCAGCTAGAGAAAAAAGGGAGATAGGCTAGGGAGGGAAGGAACCTCCTGCAGCACCTGACCTTCCCCACACCCATTGCTTGGGAACTTCCCCCAGCCCTGAGAGCCATAGCTGTGTCCCAGTTGGCCTCCTGTTCCTTTCCCTCAGCCCAGAACTGCTCTCCACGGGGGTACTGTGGGCCATTTCTTTTGGCAGTGAGGTTATTCACCAGCTGGCGACACTGTGTGGGAATCAGATGTTCAGAGCACTTTGCAGACCCCACTCAGTGGCAGCCCGTGGGCTCTCCCAGAGGTTTGTGTCTCAAACCACTCCCACTTCACGGCCACTGGCCCACGACTCACATCATCCACTTGCTGTTCCAGTTTGACCTTGGCTTTGGTCAGCGTGTTGACCTTATCTTCCTCAGCCTGCAAGTCATCCAGGGCCTGCTGATGGGCTTCTTGCAGTGCCTTCTTCTCCTTCGTCAGCTTGGCAATGATCTCATCCAGAGCAGCCATCTCTTCAATCAGGTTTTTAACCTAGATCAGATAGGTAGGTAAAAAATTAAGTGCATCTTAGGTAATGCAAAGCTAATACAGCAGCTTGGCCCATGAAAGGCAGGAACCCATGATCAACAGCAGCTCAGCACCACAGCAGCAGCCAGCTCCTTTTCCCTTGGCTGCCTTCGGTCAAAACCCCCATAACATTTACTATTGCACAGAATCATTTGCCCATGCCAATCCTGTGCAGTGAGGCAGGACAGTGGGGGGGTTTACTCTCTCCCACACCTTTTTGCACTCTGCCCAGCCTCAGTTTCCACACATTAGCAATATTGTCCCCAGCAATTCCCTTACATGCTCCTACAGTGACTGACATCTCTTGGGAATTAGGTTGTTCCCTGCAGGAAGGGTCAGCTACCTTGTTCTCTGTGGCATGCTTCTCCTTTTCCACCTTGGCCAGTGTGATCTCTAGATCATCAATGTCTTTCTTCAGCTCTGCACACTCATCCTCCAGCTTCCGTTTCTTGGCAGTGAGGTCAGAGTTCATCTCCTCCTCATCCTCCAGACGCTCTGTCATCTCCTTCACCTTGGCCTCCAGCTGGATCTTGGACTTGATCAGCAGGTCACAGCGTTCCTCTGCATCTGCCAGGTTGTCTTGCTCCTAAGACAGATGCAGGAGAGTTAGCATTTTTCCACTGCCCCAAAAGCATACAGCAGTCACACTGTCCTGGCAGAAGTCAAGGAGTGGAAGACACACCTGATCACTTTGGGCTTGCCCTGTAATGAAAGCAGCCCCATGCAGGGCCATGGAACAACAACTAGCACTGAACAGGGCCCAAGAAGTAACAGCAACCAACTTCTTCCAGAGGCAAGAAGTACTAAACTGACACTTCCTGGCACAGAATTGCCACAGCTTGGACAGCAAACATTCCCATCTCTCCCACCTCCATGTGAGGTCACTCTTTCCAGAGCCAGGGAACCATGAATTCCCTGAGACAGGAATCCTGTAGTGTAGCTTCAGGTTTTCACTGAGTCTAACATCACATTTCAAATGGATTGTGGCAATGAATGGGTCTCAGAACTGCAAGAGTTTGAAGAAGGGACCTAGCACTCTGTGCTCCTTTCTCTACCCACGGACTGGGCACAATCTTTATGCTGCCAGGGAGAAGGTGAGGCACTCACTGCCTGCAGCTGGAGAGCCAGGTCGTTCTTCTCCTGGATCATGGAGACCTGCTTCTCTTCCAGCTCCTTCCTCTTGGCCTCTGACTTCTCCAGAGCCTCCTTCAGCTTCTGGAACTCCTCTTTCAAGTTGGACATCTCCTTCTCAGTCTGAGCAGACTTCAGCAAAGGCTTGATCTTGAAGAACAGTTTCATCCAGGACCAGTTCTTAACAGCATTGAAGGCTCGGATGTTCCACTGGATGGTATAGAGGGCTTCCCTGGAGGGATAAAAGCACAGGGATCATCACGGGTGTAGATTCCCCACCTCCCACTCTCACTGCAGCAGAGACCCGACTCCATCCTCCACCAGCAGGACGGATGGCAGTACGTTGTGTGAATGATCACACTGCAGTGGTGCTGCTGGGACAGGTGGTGCGGTTCTCAGATCTCTTCCCTCTGCATCCACTGAATCCTTCCAATGGAAACCAAACACTTCTCCAGATACACTGACTCTTCCCATGCCTATGCCAGGCCCTGTAGGTCTGCCTCCATTCCTTCCATGCTGCTGTGGTTTAACGTGGCAGGTAGCTGAGCACAGTCATTCTCTCACTGCCCCCCTTGGCTCTGTACAGCACTGCTCAGCAGCAATTAACACATCAGTGTGTTATCTACATTATTTCTTTTTTCTAAATGCAAAACACAGCACCACAACAGACACTATGAAGGAAAAATGAGCTTTGGCCCAGCTGAAACCAGGATACATCCTGTGCCAGCCATGGGCAAGCCCTATAAACCAAACCTACTGAAATGCACAAAGGAAAAAAGAAGCACTCACAAAACCCTTTCTCCCCCCACAACTCTTACCTCCTGCTGATGATCTTCTGATACTCAATGCGCATGAGGTGTCCACGGATCCTGGCCTGCAGCATGGTCAGGATCTTGGCCAGACGCTCATCTCGCATCTCTTCCAGCAAGCCCAGCAAACCAGCCTTGAAAAACACCTGCAGGCAAAGGTGTGAGAACAGAGTCAAACGTAAAGAGGACGGAGAGCTGATGGGTGACGTGACCTGTCAGACAGGCCTGAGCTTTAAGTGTGGCCCAAAGTGAGGGCATACAGAGCAGCAGGGCGTGGGCACACACCCAGGCTCTGTAGACAGAGACCAGCTGGACACCAGCTCTCTTTGCCTTTCATCCATCCACTCATACCCCCAGTAGGACTAGTTGCTGCATTGGGTGGTACGAGCTCCAGCAGCAGTGCCCAGAACTGCTTAATCCCAACCCTCTTTTCCCTTGCCCTCCTCAGTCTGACAAGCACAGGGCTTCAGCAGGGCTGCAGTAAGAGAGCAAGCTGGGCAATGCCAGCCAGCTGGGGCTGCAGAGAGATGGGAAGCATGTGGCCTCCCTCCTGAGGGCAGGCAGTTGCCTGGCCTCACCTTGGTATGACCAAACTTGTACTGGGAGTGGTCCAGGTCCAGGGAGCTCAGCAGTTTTTCTGTGGCCTTTCTGCTGTCCACAAACTTGTCATCTGGAATGGCTGCTGGGTTCAGAATACGGTAACTGCAAGCACAAAGCAGAGGGAGGGCATTCAAGAGAACCTCAGCACAAAGTTGGTGGCTCCATCATTGTCCTTGTGTACATGCCATGCCAGTTGCCCTGGCAGCGTGTCACTGCAGCACATGCTGAAGCCACACATGGACCAGGAGCTCCAGGGTTCGGTTTGGGATCTGCTGCAGAGCAGACCCCAAGAAACCCTGCCGTATCTTAATCCTTGTCCACAAGGAGGAGGCCGCTGGCCTCACCTTGCCAGGCTCGGGCCCAGGCCTGATGGAATCCATCCAGGATGGATGGAATCAACCTGGGGAATGGTAAGGATCCCAAGAGCAGAAACTGAGCCAGGATCAGAAGTCCTGTGCCTTGCCACCAATCACCTGCATCAGTCCTGCGTTCAGCAGGACTTAAACTATCAGTAGCCCTGCTGTCTCACTGTGCCTGGCACAACATGATCCACGTTTGGCATCACAGAGGCAACTGCGCAGCTATCCTGAACTGTGCGCACTGAATTTACTGTGGGGCTCAGAGCAGCCCTGCACAAGCTGGGAGTTTAGCTTTCCCAGAACACACATTGTCAGCTGAGGAGGGGAGAAGAGGGAGTTACCGCTGCTTGAAGTCTGCGTAGAGGATCCTGTTGGGAAATCCCTTACGGCAGATGCGAATCCCTTCAAGGACACCGTTACAGCGCAGCTGGTGCAGCACCAGGAAGGCATCCATGGCTCCTGGGGGTGAGAGGAGGGACAGAGAAAACACTCAGCCCAAGAGGACAGGGGAAGCATGGCCTGAACTCTGCAAACAGCCCATGGAGGTTGTTCTCAGAGCACGCGTGTTGAGCTGATGTGTAAGCCTATACTGAGCACCAGTGCTGCAGCCCAGGCCCCAGAGGATAGAAGTCCGTGTGAAAAATTAATCTATGCTTGATGTCAAACAAGTGCAAGGCAGTCCAGCTGCCAGCACACAGCCCAGCTGGGAGCCTGGCAAAACTTCCTCCCTGGTAGAGGAGACTGGCAAGGGTTGCAATGGTTTCCACAGAGATGCAACCAGGCCTCAGCAGCAGCAGAAGTGCTGTGAGAAAAGGACTGGGTAGCAGGCAGGTACAGGAGCAGAGCAGGAGTCCCTGCCAGGAGGAGCTGCCTGAGTGCTGCCTCGGTCCATGCATACCTGGGGTCTTTGTCTCATTGGGGATGATGCAGCGGACAAAGTGGGGCTGAGTGGAGCGCAGGTTGGTCATCAGCTTGTTAAGATTCTCCTGTAGGGCAGACATGGGGGATGAGGCATGAGGTGATGTCTCTGCTCCCATGGCACTTCTCTCCATCTCCTTCCCCCCCACAGGCAGGGAGAGAACAGACACTGCCCACATACCACTGCTCTTAGGGGTGGGGGAATTTCCTCTTGCTTCACTGCTCTTGTTGCTGCCCACAACAGCACCACTGCCTTCTGCCAGCGTGGGTGCAACAGCAGAGAAACCAAGGCGGGCAGACGTGCCAACTGGCACGTGCTGGTTTTGCTATGCCAGACAGGAGTCAGTGCCTCACAAGTGTTTGTAAGTAGTTCTGCTATAGGGAAGGGCCAGAAACGCAAGACTGAGCTCATTTCGGGCATACAGTTCTGCTGGTGTCCACCAGCCCTGCCCCCAGCACTCTGCAAATCCAATGCTGGCATCCTCATCACCTGCAGCCTTCATCTCAACAGGGGTTTTCCCTGTACCCCACGGTGCTGCCCATGCCCTTTGGCTGTGACAGGGGCCCCTGCCAGGCCAGCCGGGGCCTTCTCCATCCTACCAGTAGCTTTGTGTCAGGTCTGGTTCATGAGGGTTGCTCAGTGAACGTCTGCTAGAAGACCAGTGTGCCCTGAAGAACAGTGGAGGTGAGCCTCTGGGATGAAGGCCCTACAGTAGAGCATCATCGGGGGCCCCGGATCCTGGGATGTCTCACAGTCCTGCCTTTTCTTGTGGGAAAGGCATTTGCATCCTTGTTTTTTCCTAGGCTGCCTCTCCCTCCTTAGAGGCTCAGCCAGTCCAAGACCAGCTCTGGCACACCCTACCATGGGGCAACTTCTCACCACAGACACTTCCCAGGGTCTGTGACCTGTCCAGAAGAAAGAAGGCCACCCTAAATGGGTTTGCTCAGGAATTTTGCCCCCAGGAACCTCTCCATGGCTACCAGAGCTTTAGGTGGATCTGACAGAAAGTCTCTTTGAACACCTTGCAGCCATAAGGCTGCCACAGCAGGCCCCAGCTTTGGGATTAGACACCCCTCTGTGCTGCTTTTCAGTTGTTTAAACTCTGGGATAGACAAACAAATGCCGTGGTGAGCACGGGATCAGGGGCACTTGTTATCCTGAGCCGTCACGTAGCTCTCCATGGGCAGGAGAGCAGAGAGCTGCCTGCTCAGAGACCCGTTAGAGCCTCTTCCATTTTCTTCTGCCCAAAGGCTGTCCTTCCCGCCGACAAGAATGAGGAGAGAAGTAGCACAGACTTAAAGTGATGTTCATGTAATACATTATCTAAACATCACTACAAGTCTTAACTGCCGCTCCCTCAAAGCTGAAGGAGCTGCTGGGCAGCACAAGCATCACGCGGGCAGAGGCAGCACGAGTCCCAGCTCAAAGGGAGCTATGGCTCTCCCAGCCTGGAGCCTCACATCCTTCCCTAGCAGTGTGGGGACAGGGCTGGGACTCTGCCAGGCACAGGGCCGACCTTCACCCAAGGATGAGCAGTAGACATCAAGAGCTTTTGCCTAGCCAAGACAACTCTCTGGATCCCATGTGGTCCTTCAAGACTGAGGAGCTCATGTGTAAGCCTGGAGTTTTGGGAGGGAAGTGGAGCTGGTACTGGGATGCTCTGTACATAGATCCCTCATGGCCATGCACGAGGAGTTGGCTCTTACCTTGTGTAGCTGGGACACTGTTTGGAAGGAAGCTGCCTTCTTACGTTTCTCCTTGGACCCTGGTTTGTGAGGTTCCTCTGTCGGGTTGAAATATGGATTAAGTAAGTCAGCAGTGCAACCTTGTTTTGGAGGACTTCAGAGTACCTCCAAGTACCTCTGCACTGAAAACATCAGTGATATACATCAGTGATATACCCACAACCCCTGCTCTCTGTAAAGCAGAGATGGTAACACCCAGCTGCAGACTTAGCCTGACAAAAGCTCCTCCCACAGCATCCAGCTCTGTGTGTCAGCCCCCATCTCTTAGCAGCAGGTCAGCCCTTCACACCTCCTATGTCACTTCCTGCAGGGTCATCAGGACAGCTCTACAGTCCCACACAGGCTCGGCCTGTTTCTGCACAGCCACTTCAAGCCCCTAAGCTACTGCTGCGCATCCAGATTACTCCACCCAGCTGGAGGCTCTGAGAGCTGGTGTGGGTCCTCCCTTTGCCAAGGATGCTCTATCTACAGCTGAGTGTGGGTATGATGAGGTTTTGCTGTTAAGGGATCAAAGTACAGCTTGAAGAAGAATGAGGCTGTTCCTCACCTGAGCTGGAGCCCACGTAGTTCTCATAGAGGGAGGCCAAGAGTTTGTTTTGGGACTTCTGAAAGACAGACACCACTGTCTCATTCAGTGGGTCCTTGTTTTTGTCCAGCCACCCAATGATGTTGTACGGCACCTGTGGGCAAAGGAGAGAGGCAAAGGTAAGCTCAGCCCTGCAAGAGAGTGTGAGTGCTGCAGAAGAGCAGACAGAGACATACCACACCAGCATAGTGCACCAGCTCAAAGTGGGCCTCATATTTCCGCTTTTTATCCGGACGGGGTTTCTGGAAGTTGGGTGACTTCCCAAGGTGGTTGTCATAGAGCTTGGCTTTAAACGACATGTCGGAGGCTTTTGGGAACATGCACTCCTCTTCGAGGATGGACAGGATTCCCAGTGGCTGCAGAGAAAAGGTGGCATGAGGAAATCTGATTTCATTGTTGCCACGTGCCAGTCCCAGAACAGGGGATTCTCTGTGCTACTGGGCAAGGTGAGGACCTCCCTGACCTGGGAGGTCATGTCCTCATTCAGGCAAATAGTGCAAGGCATCTACTACGGGGCAAACTCTCCTTGCTCCTCTGGTGCACCCCAAGCTGCTTCTTCCACCCAACCAGAGAGGGTCTGGCCAGACCTACAAGGCATTGGTCTTGCCCAGATGCAGACTATTGTCAGGAGAAGGGTGGTCTCCTCCAGTAACCTGCCAGGTGTACTCCTTTCCAGAAGAAAAGAGTGCATTTCCTCCATGAAATTGTGGAAATCTTTCATAGAAGGTTCTCAGAATCAGTGAGAAGGGGCAGAGATCACCATTCTCTAGAGGAAAATTCTCTGTCTCCTCCATTCTGTTGTCCCCCCTCATCTACAAGTTTTACTGCCCTCTGGTGAGTAGGAACAAGGGAAAATTGTGACAAAAAAGGTCCAAGCAATGAGACGAAGGTTATGACCTACAAATGTGAGGAAAATAAAGTTGTCCAATTGCCACTGACTGGGAAGAGACTAATTTTATTTCTGGAAGCAAAGCACCTCTCATTGCTCCAGTCTTTGCAAACAAGCTGTCTACCAGAAGTATCAATTCTGTGTTCTGGTTTATGCTTTACCTTCTCAATCAGGTCAATGCAAGCCTGCAGGTCCAGGCCAAAGTCAATGAAGACCCATTCGATGCCTTCCTTCTTGTATTCTTCTTGCTCCAGTACAAACATGTGGTGGTTGAAGAACTGCTGCAACTTCTCGTTGGTGAAGTTGATGCACAGTTGCTCAAAGCTGTTGAACTGCAAGAACAAAACCAACCTGATTCAGCAGGTGGAGCTCCAGATATGGAGAGAGTCACTCCTCTGATTTGTCTGGGCGTGAAGAACAACCTCTGCTGGGCTCAACTGGATTGCTACCAGAACAGGCAGCCAGGAGCTCATTGGAGGCTCCACAGCAATGTTAGAACAGCAGTTGTGGAGCTGCTTGTTTATTTCAGATGAATAAATACAGGCAAGAGCTCTTTCTAGCAAGAGCAATAGTTTCCTGCTAGTTTCTTGGAAGAGATAGAGCAGCATTGTCACAGCATTCCCCTGAATCCATCGCAGGGGGAGTGAAGAACTCACATCAAAGATCTCGAAGCCTGCAATGTCCAGTACTCCGATGAAGAACTGCCTGGCCAGCTTGGTATCTAGGGTCTTGTTGATCCGAGTCACCAGCCACTTGAACATACGATCATAAGTGGCTTTAGCCAGGGCTCCCACAGCATAGACAACCTGCCAAAGGAAAGCAGAGAGCAGGTCGTGAGCACTCGTGCATCATACTGCGTTTGCAGGAAGCAAGCTGCTGAAGAGTACTCCTCTTAAAGCACAAAGGGGAGAGACTGACAGATCCAGAGAGCTCATGGCTATGGCATTCACTCAGATAGCTTTCACATGCTCATGAGTGTCTTCCTGCATCCCTGGCCTGGTGAGCACCAAGACAGTCTCTAAGGGCTTGAGATACAGACTCAGATCAAAGTGATATTTTCAGGAGACGTGCATGGCAGGAGCCTACACCTCACTGCCTCTGGATAAGACTCCAGTCAGTCTCTAAGGTCCTTTCAAATTTTACTTAAGAATTGGCTTGGACCATCCAGGCCAGTCATGGGTACCCAACTGTGACGTGGCTGAGCAGATGCATTTTTGCTGCATTAGAGTCTCCCAAAAGATCACTTATTTACATGAGACTTCTGCTGTCCAGAACTGAACCTTTCATGGAACTGTGACCATCTGAATCAGATCCACTATGCAGATCTCATTATGATCCAACTCACAATTCAAAGATACTGAATTGAAACTCAAACCTTGTTTAAAATCCATAACTATCTGCCAGCCCAAGCTACCCAAACTCTCTGCCAACCAACTGTCCCATCTACCAGAAGCCAATAAGTGTGGATACACCTTGTCATGGTGCTCTACAGTCTCCTCCCACACTGAAGCAGCAGGCATCCTGTGCAGGTAATGTTACACAGAGGACCTGACTGCAGAGGAGTCACACACCAGTGTGAGTACAGAAGGCTGTGTGCTGCCACACCCACCTGTTCCACGTTCTGACCTTTGGTCACGTATTCATTGCCCACTTTCACACGAGGATGGAGCAACCCCTTGATGAGGTCAGCTGAGCTGATCCCCATAAGGTAGGCAGCTTTGTCAGCACCTGTGAAACAGCAACGAGACATTAGGAAACCAGAAAGCAAGCCATGGAAAAGAAAAAACACCAGCTATTTCGCTGATCAACACTAACTATGCTGTTCTGTCTACCTGCTTCAGAGTCTGCTCCAGTGGCTGTGTTGTGATTTCCTATTATGGATATCTTATGCTGTTTTTACACGCTGGACCTCCTGCCTCAGAAGTTACAGTTTAGAGGGGTGGGACCTTGGATTCTCACACAGCACATCTGGACTGATGAGGTGATTTTCCTGTGTGTCCAGAGCAGGTCCTAACACCGCAGCTGATTGGGATCACCATCACTGACATTCACAGACCAGGCTGTTAGCACAGCCTGTCCTCAGCACAGTTTGGATGCCCAGCTCAAACTGAATGAATCAGGCAGCACAGATTAAAACTCACTTTCAGTGCCGTCAGCCTCTGCCTGCTCTTCCCGCTGCTTTTGCTTGAACTTCATGTTGCCAAAATGCATGATAGCGCCCACTATTTTATAGGAGCCATATTTCTCATCGTTGCTGAAGCCCAGGATGTCCATGGCATGCTGAGGAGAGACAAAGTAGCACAGACAGAATAAAATCACCACTCTGAGTTGAGGGTGGGTGCTCCCGTTGTCTCCCAAGGTGCTTCCCCTATTCCGGGGCTGTGGGACAGGGTGCTCCAGTTGGTGAACCTCTGGCTGAGGAATCCCACTCCATGGAAATCTGAATGCAAGTCCAGCTTCCCCAAGATGTCCACGCCCTCCCCCCCAGGCCCCAACTTCTGTCTCTGTGGCACGAAGGAAGAGCACGTACATCTGTTGCCATGAGCTCCTCGCCGTCATCCAAGTTGTCCACAGTGGTTACGCCCTGAGAGCAGAAGTGGTAATCGTAGGGGTTGAGGGAGAGCAGCAGCATATCTGTTGTGGGGAGACATGTAGACAGTGAGGCCAGAATAACAAAGTTGGTACAAAAGGGGCAACACTGGACGCAGAAGAAGAGATAAGGCCATCCTGGCCTCAACTAGGTGGCACCAACCAGCAGGACAATCTCCGCAACCCCAGGCAGGCCTTCTCATGGGTCCACCTCTCAGTGATGTTCCTCCCGCTTGCTATCTTGGGAGATGGCTTTGTTGCAGTCTGATTTAGAAGTGGCCATCCATGTCCTTGTGACCACCAGATAAGATTACTGCACAGTGCAGTAATCCAGACCTTCCTAATAAGGTATTGTTCGGGAGCCAGCAGAGGGCTAAGGAGCCTGCAACCAAGGAGGCTGAACCCCCCCAGGGCATCATGCCACCGATCATTCTGCAGCATGGAAAGGTTTCCTGAGCACTGTGCAACCTGGCATCTGGAGGGCAGGGCTGCTCTGTGCACAAGAGTGACTCCAGGGCAAATTCAGGGTCAGCTGGGACTGTATTGGGAAACTTTTTTAGGATATGTCTGCACCTGGGTCACTGCAGCAAGTGAGCTGTGCAGCTGCTTGCAAGCTCACCTGAAAGAAAATCATTCCACTAGGGTGGCAGAAGGAGCTCCGAGCAGGCTGCCAAACACTTTCCCCTACCCCAAAATGAGTAGATATCCCACCTGCACCTGCTGAAGTCAGTGCAGAGCCACACAACAAGGAGTTTCTGTGCAAGGCAACTTAGCAAGGTGCACTTCCACCCCGCAGACAGACTCAGAGACCACTATCCTGCTCCCAGACAGCTCCAGAAAGGGCTTTAGTTTTCAGACTAAAGTGACTGGTTTCTCCACCCTGAATTATCTGAAAATCCTACAATCTCACACAGCATTTGAGAGCCAGACTTGTATGGTGAGCTGGGTTTGCACAGCCCTTGTGAGATGCTCAGAACAGCTCTTGCTGGCTATTTTCAAACTGTCACACTGTAAAGGTAGTGCTGTAGCTCTGGCCACCTTACCTTGCAGCTCTGGTTTCTTCCCAGAGAGGATTTGGTAGTAGATGTGGTAGCTTCGCTCTTTGGGTTGCTGGAAAATCACTCTTGATTTTTCCAGAAGATCTAGAAGCAAACAGGGCAGAGGGGTTAGAAGACGGCTTGCTTTTCCCTGGAGCCGACCCAGCATCAGCAGAAATGGTGAGGAAGAAATACACCCCACTGCAGCTGGCACGTGTTACTCACAGATGTCGATGTCTGCAGAGGCCAGCTTCCCCGAGGGGCCAAAATGGATGCGGATGAACTTGCCCTGAAAGCATTTACAGGGAGTTGAGCTCTGGGCTTGCCTACACAGGCACAACTCTGGGGAGCTCCTAGTAAACTCATATAGCTGAAGCACACTGGTAATTTCCCACTTCTTAGGTTTCTGCTGATGCCAGGCAAGATAGTGTGCTCAGCGAGGGATAAGTGGGTGAAACTCTCTGGCCTATAATGTGCAGAGGGTCAGGAGGTATCACCTGGGGCTGTGAGCACTGGGTAAGCAGAAATTCCACTCATGCAGATAAATCCCTGTGCTCAGGCCTGCCCTGAAAGCTAAGCAGTCCTGCAGGGCAGTACCACACTGAGTCTGCCCACAGCCTCCTGGTCATCATGTGCTGGACAATCTCACCCCTGCAACCTCTCCATCCCCCACGAGGCACAAGAACAGATATCAAAGCCATCTGTGGTCAATCAGCTCCACGTCCCAGTGCAGACACAGTCTGGGCTTACAAAAGGGATGCAGTGCCTGAAAGGGGCATGCTTATCTGCCCCAGCTCAAGCACTCTGGGCTGTGTTTGCTGGCCCCTCAGTGCTGGTCCAGGAAGAGATTTCTCCCCAGCCACAGGCTGTGATACGGAGACAGTTTGCTCTGACCAAATCCACTGCACCAATTTAGCCAGCAGAATTTTAGCCCCAGCAGTCCAGGCCTCCTAGGAAGAAGAGCTACCTCTGTGTCTCAGGTCTCCACTGTACAAAAGCAATCATGCTATGGGTGATGCATTTAGCTTACGTAAATCCTGCACATCAGCCACGTCTCTCTGAGACACTTACAAAACGTGAGGAGTTGTCATTTCTTATGGTTTTGGCATTGCCAAAAGCTTCCATAGCTGGGTTAGCCTCAATGATTTGATCTTCGAGGGTGCCCTGGAAAACAAAACCGAGGAATACATCAGTTCCCACCCAGCCAGAGGGGATCTGTCACCAAAGTCACAGGGAAATGGAGCATGAAGCTCTGTGCCCATCTGCCTGCTGCACTCGATAGCTGTCTTTAGAGTGTGCTGTTCCTGAGGCCTTTTCTTGTCTCACCAGCAGATGCAGCTGGGTCTGGGGTCAGCAGAGCTGGATTTTGTAACAATGCTCTCTCTGGGATTCCCCTTGCCAGAACTGCACCCAGAAGTCCTTCACTCCCTTCCTAGGCTGCTATGACAAGCAAAACAAGAGCATGCACACACTGCCACAACAGTGAATCAGAAGGGTTTCAGGTTCTGCCAGGCATTTCCCCTTCAGCCAAACCAGGGTCTTGGTCAGTTCAAGTGTCAGCACATTGTGAATGAAGAGATGTGGTAAAGAGGTTTAGCTCCCTGCACCAACCAACCACATGGCAGAGCCATAGTGTGACAGGGACACAGCGTGGTTCCCAGGTGGTGTGATCTGCTGATCTTTTTGGAGCAAACCTCAAGATTAACGGCTCCATAACCACGCCTCACACACATAGTTCATAGTGTGTTTCCTACACGTTGTTTAAAGAGATAGAGACAGACACCACCTAACACAGGCAAAGCAGAAGAAGAATTCGAAGAGAGACGCAAGAAACTTGTGCCAAGCCACACAAAGGACAGTGGAGTCTGACAACAGTGACACTTCCCATAAGGGAACCTTTCAGTGCCTGCACCCTGACACTGTAACAGCTCCCAGTGCTGGGTGCCAGCCACCACCCTTCAACTATTTGGCCCTGAATGGGCCAAGCTTCACACATTAAAGAGCATTTCCCACCCAACAGGCACAGATGCAGTTGGCCATGTGTATAAGCTAAATGCAGCCCCTTGGTGCTCCAAAAGAGGAGCTGGGAGCTGAGCTGCTAAAATGGCTGAGCCAAGACTGCTGGCACTGGCACTCCCTATCACCCTGCCATAGTTCCACTGCAGCAGAACCTTGCCCTCAGCATTAAAGATTAAGAGTCTGTAACACTTACCCCAGTTTTAGTGGCAAGAGCTGCCTAGAGAAAGGAAAGAAAATAGTCTTTAGAAATCCAGAAAAGCCATGCAAGAACCACAAGAAGCATGGTCAGAAAAGCAGGACACGGCCACTTAGTGCCAAAAACGGCCAAGAAAAAAAATGGGAGGATTAAACTTTTTAAGATATGCCAAAAAGTGGTTAAATTGATTAGCTCAAGAAAGTGAAGAAATGCATCAAAAAGCAAGAACAGTTAAATCCAAACCAAGTAAGAGTAAAGAAAATATCGAGGTATTGTTTGGCCGATACCTAAAGCAGCCAGTTTGCTTCTGTAAGGGGAAAGCAGGCTGGAGCCCCAATGTATCAAAGAAGAAATAAGCAATTGCAAGAGCAGCTCAAAAATAACCAGCACCAAAGAATCAAAACAAGAGCAAGAAAAGCACAAGGTGGAAAAGGGTCAAAATCAACAAAAGAGAAAATAAAAAAAAAAAAAAAAGGAGAAAAGGAGGAAAAGAGGAAAAGCAAGGCTTAAAAGAGCCAAGGTGGGAAATGGCAGGTTTACTCCATTTCTTTAGAGCTCCTTAAGAAGATCTGTGGGGTGTTGAAGAAGGAAGAGAAGGTGAAGAGGGCATCTGAAGTGCCTCCTCCAGGCTGCTCAGTGTGAGCAGACACTTAAAAAAATCCATTCCCCCTTGAGCAAGATAGTTTCAAGCCTTGCTTGTTCAAAAGTCAGGGAAAAGCCAAGCCCTGGGCGGGTCAGACCAAAACACGGTTCCAAATGCAAAAAGTTGGGAGAATAAAAAAAAAAAAAAAAGGAAAAAGAAGAAGAAAGAGGGTAGGGAGAAAGGGGGAAAAAAAAAAGAAAGAAAAAAAAAAAGAGGAAAAAAAAAGAAAAAGAAAGGAAGAAAACAGCAAGAATTTCTTTCAAAAGAAGGTCTTACTAATTTCTTGCCCGGTGTGTCGCCCAAGGCTGCGACAATGGCAAAGTACTGAATGACCCGCTTGGTGTTTACAGTCTTACCAGCACCAGATTCTCCGCTTAGAGTAACAGAAATACACAGATCAAGGATATGAGGCAAAGAACAGGCAAAACTTCAAACAGAGACCCTGCGAACCTGCCGGTGCTGCCCAGCCACCCTCTCATCGTGCCAGGTAGGGTAAACAAAGCGCGAGGAAGGGATGGGGCCATCACTGCCATCCCGGGCAGCATTTTTCAAGGGGAAGGCAAACGTGCTGTTCCCTCTGCTGTGGGGCCGCACAGCGGCTGTCAGGAGGTGCCATCCACGCTGGTGGGCACGTAGCCCTGCCCCAGGGCTTCAGCTGTCCGGGATTCGGTGCTGGCTGCTTTCAGCACGCCCTGCTTTGTTGGCTGCTCAGATATGGCCAGGGCGGTGCAGCATGGCCGATCCTGCCCAGGTTGTGCCCACATAGGGCCCAGCGAGCAAGGGGCTTGGGTGGCTCGCCGGCTGCGAAGGCCCCACTGAGCTCATCCCTATAGATAGCTGCTCCCTATTGTAATCCCAGATGACAAAGAGAGGGGGGAGCCGGGGAGCACAGCACGCAGGACCAGAGCCAAGCATCTCTCCTCGGCCCCTGCATTACCTAATTAGGCTATGGCCGCTGCTAAAAATGTCCGTGGCTCCTGGCAGAAGCCTGGGGTCCTTCTGAGTCCTTTATATAGCCCTTATCTATATGTCACTTGAAATCAACCTGGCCTACACCCTCCCACGTCGCCCGCTGCCCCTCCACCCGCAGCGGCCATCCATGGCACAGGGATGGGTGCTGCTGGGGGGTGGCGGGGGGTAGTGTTGCAGGACAGGCTGACAACCACTGGGGTGGGATGACAGTGTCAAGATGGCAGTGGGGGGGCAAAACGAAGGCAGGAGAGACTTACGTGATGAGCATGGACTGGTTCTCGCGGTCTGCAAGGGAAGGAGGCAGTGGTCAGCAGGTATTGCACCCCACCCCTCAGCCATCCCTGGAGGCATTTCCCCCCCCAGCACCACCATGGCCCCCGCCCTTACTGCGCAGCATGTCGTTGTACGCGTTGTCAGCGATAGAGTAGATGTGCGGCGGTGCCTCGGAGCGCCGCTTCCCCTTGTAGGCCGCCACCACGGGCGCGGTGTAGACGGGCAGCCATTTGTAGGGGTTGATGGTGACGCAGAAGAGCCCTGAGTAGGTCTGCGGGTGGGAACGGGGTGGCTGAGGTGACGGGGAGCCCCGGCAGCCCTCCCCGTCATGGAGGTGGGAGGGAGGCAGGGACCCCCCAGCGGTGGCTTACATAGATCATCCAGTGGGAGTAGCGGCGCTTGAGGTTGTAGAGCACGGAGGCCTCGTTGAGATGTGTCAGCATGGCCATGTCTTCGATCATGTCAAACTTGGGGGGGTTCATGGGCTGCAGCTCATCCTCCTTCACCACCCGCGTCTGCCGGAGTGACATGGCGGCATTGGGCTTGGCCCTGGGGCAGCATCTAGCCCTACATCTTCACAGCTCTGCCATGGACACATCCTCTGCCTCGTGGGGTCTTTCTGCCCTCCTGGCAGTGCCACCCTCGGGACAGGGGGACGGGCACAGCCCCTGTATAGCGCTCAGCACCCCTCGTCCCACCAAAGAGGTCTCTGGTTATTTGGGCAGACAGCTGAAGTGCATACCCCACCACTTCTAGCTGGATCCATTTAATCCTGCAAATCCCAGCCTTGGGGAACTATCACCTTACATATCTGGATGCGAGGACCTGGATTTAGCAAATGGGCTTGTTAATGCATCTGAAACAAAACCCTCCCGAGATTTTTTTATTATTATTATAGGTGACTATAAAGCACGGGGTGTTGAAAGGTGTTAGCTGTTAAAAGAAGGGAAAGAGATGGAAGAACAAGAGTGGGGTTTGTCTCTTGAAACTGTTTCTGTTGGAACTGAGATCCAGGGGCGGCAGGTACAGCTTCAGGGTTTGCAAATCCGTGACAAATTTAAACAAAAACAGTGTCAGGAAGGTTTGGAAACTGCTTTGTTTGTAATCTGGACACCAAAGCATTTAAATCAGCAAAAGAAGATTTCAAACTGACACTCCCCTCCACAGAATCTTTCGTAGGAGGAAATGTATTCATTTATTCTCCAATTTCAGGGAAAAACCTTTTCAAAACCTTGGCACATTTCAAAGGCAATTAGATCGAGTTAAGTTAGGCGGGCACGAGCAGTTCTCAGTGCCATCTAAAATCTACTAAGAAACTGAGAAACAAACACAACCACATCTACCAGTTACTGCCAGGTCAGCACCTGGTTCTTTTTCCCCGTTTTACACCAGCCTCTGGGCTCTCATTGCTGCCATGCACTTCCCATAGCTGAGAAGGAGATATTAATTAAGCTCATTCACAGCTATTTGCAATGGGTGTTGTTCTTTGCCTGTTCTGTTCCTCAACCAGCACTGCTTAATCTGCTGCAAATCCAGGCTAAAACATGCAAGACCTTACCTCTGTTTTTTACCTCCAAGGTCAGCAAGGCAGCAGTTCAGCATCACAGCAGGCTGTGCTGTTGCTGACCACTGTCCCCTTGTCCTGCCTGCCCGGTACTCCAGGTTTGGAAGCAAACACTTGGTGGGAGATGCTGAGCAGCTGGCACGACGGGATGTCCTTGGCCTATAGTGTGCTGACACACTGTGCAGTGACAAACCCCACGGCCAGCCCTGGGGGGACAACTGACTGCTGAGTGGGGATGGGTTCTCAGGGAGAGCTTGGCTGGTTCAGACGTGATCTTGTCACGCATGCAGCCCCTCTACACATTCTTGCAGGCCCTTGGAAAAGGAAAGGTATTTTGCTTACTTGCTTATCTTTAGTTTCCACAGTGACTTTGCCACCGGTGCTTTCTTTGATTTCCACTTCAATGTAAGCTTCTTTCTCATCTGGGATCCAAGCACGTTTCTTTCCTGGGAAAGGGAAGGGAAGGGAAGGAAAGGATAGAAGAGAAAGAATAGGAGAAGGAAAGAGAAAAGAGGATAAGGGAGAAAGGAAGGGAAAGGACAGAGAGAGAAGGAAGGGAATGGCATAGAGAGAAAAAAAGGGAATGGAGGGAAAGAGAAAGGGAAGGGAAAGAGGAAGGGAAGGGAAGGGAAGGGGAAGGGGAAGGGGAAGGGGAAGGGGAAGGGGAAGGGGAAGGGGAAGGGGAAGGGGAAGGGGAAGGGGAAGGGGAAGGGGAAGGGGAAGGGGAAGGGGAAGGATACATTTACATGTAGGAAACTATTTCAAAGTGTCAACTGAATGCTGCATGAAAGCAGTCTGATAATGTGGAAGGACAGTGACTGTTCCTTCCTACGCTTTCATTTCTTTGCCTTTTCTGTGTTTGGCAGCTGCTTAATTTGCCTGGATCAAATGTGGGAAAGAAGTCTGCTGTTTCCCATATGCTTGCAGGCAAACTGTAATAAAAAAGGAAGGGCAAGAGGAAGCAAAACTCCCCTGGTTTGCTGTGTTGAAAGGCATGGGGCAGAGTGGGATGGCTTAGAGCAAGTTCTGCATGTCTCCAAAATGATGCAGAGCCGGAGGAGGTTCTGCCACCACCAGTCCCTCAGCCCATCTCCACCAGTCCTCCTGCCCCTCAGGGTCACAGGAGATGATGGGCCACCTCCTCCCACTCCTCAATTGGCAAAGGGACACTCAGAAACCTTCCGAGATCCTTCTGAGATCCTTCTGTTCTCTGGCGTGCTGGGGGCATTTCTGCAGCTCCTGCAATGTCTCGGGGAGCACATCCAGGGAAGGGATGGGAGCACATCATCTGAGAGCCATAGCCAAGGGCTCGCAAAGGGCTTGGGGCTTACCATCAAATGGGATTGTCTGAAGCTTCAGCTGCTCTGTGTAGCTTTTCCGGAGGTATTCAGCAGCCTCCCCAAACTCGCTCATGTCCAGCATAGACATCTTGTCTGGCTGGAGTAGGAATTGCCAACACCAAAAGAAGAATGAAAGACACCTGAACGCTGAAAGGAGGGAAGGGGCAAGAAGTCAGTGCACAGAGAAGGAACCCACCGCTGGGCTGCTGTCAGAGGTGTGCAGTCACCAAACATGCTCTTGGTATCAGAGTGAAAGAAGACAGAGATAATACAAGCAAATAATAACCATAATAATAACACTTTCCCTTCTGCTGCTTTCAACACTGCTGCACGAGCCTGTACCACTTGTACATTGGTGTCAAAATCAACACATGGGGTTAGGGCTTGGAAAGACCTTGTTAGTGGCACCTGTTTCCTTGACAAAGCCATCTAAAAGCTATTCCAGCTCTACAGACCTGCTGGAGCCTTGGTGCTCTACACAAAAGCCTCTGTAAAGACCCACATCCATGCTGCCCAGCAGTATTGCAGAACGATAAAAGCAGGAATGGAGGCATTATTCCCTTGGAAGACCTGTTCCAGAGGACTGCACTGACAGCTGCTTGGAAAGGTACTTTTACAACACTGCTTTCTAATATTCATCTCATGCAGTGTCCCGCAGCAGGATGCCAAAATGCTGCCAACTGTCAGGAACAAAACCAGAGCTGCTAGCTGGCAAGCTGGCAAAGCACACCAGCTGTAGAAAAATGCTCTTGGTTCAGGTTCATCCCACCCTGTGCCCACAGTCAGTCCCTGTCCTGCAGAAACATCCACCCTGCAGCAGTGAGGAGGGTTAGTAGTGGAGGAGAAGCGCGCACACAGACATGCTCTTTATTACTAACCTTAGTGATAGGACTGAGTGGCTGTGTGCATGCCGCAAAGCCCCTTTTTATTGTGTCTGTCAAGGTCAGAGTGGGAAAAGATATGTCAGAAATTCCCATGTGTCATGTCCACACAGCTCCATTGGTGCTGCTGTCCCACCTCCCGGAGAGACACAAAAGGCAAACTTCGCTTTTATCTCCCTGCAAATGCAGCCTGGTTATTTTTACTCCTGTATTGTCAGGCGAGCACAAAGGCAGAGACAGGGACTGCAGTCCCTGCAGGCAGTGCAGCTCTGCAAGCCTGCTCCAGTAAGGGGTGCAGCACTGAGAGCTTTGCTTTCTGCCTCCCAGGGCCAGCACACCTGAACCTCTGTCTCAGTGCCCTCAGGGCTGGCTCCTGCTACCTACTTGCCTTCTTCCCCAAGGGTTTCCCTGCTTCACCCAGCCACATCAGACTGTTCCCATTTAGCACCAATAGTCATGTTTTGGCGTTTCTGGTTATAAATAAGTAAAACATGATGGTTTTGACAGTGCCTGATTCTGGGTTGGTTCTGCCCATCATTAAACCCCCAAATCCTGCTCCCAGGGCTTGCTCACCTCAATGAGGGACCTTGGTTCCTGACTAGGACAGATTAAAAATTTTTCTGTACAGAGGAGCTGCTGAGTTTCCCCTGTATCGTTTTACCCAGGCTGGCCCCAAAGACTCCACGGGCAATGCTCTGATCACCACCCAAAGCACAACTCTGTCCTGACAGCACCACCATGAGCTCTAGTCCAAACCACCATGGAAGCAGGTAGTCTCCAAAGATGGAAGTGAGTCTTACCAGAGAAGTGATGGGAACAGTGTCTGGCTGGGGACAGCTGGTTGCTATCCCCCTCCTCAGTGTCTGTGCTGAGCTGTCTCTTGGCTCCCTACTCCTGTGCTCATGCCCTGGAGACACAGAAATGACAAACAGACCCATTAAAGTGACTCTGGAGTGAAGCACAATCGACTCATGGGATGGAGGAGGACTATGCAAACCCATCCCTGTGGCCTGAGCCCCAGTGGAGGGGAGGGATTGGGATTGCCTTCACTGACTGCTCAATGCAATGAAAGGGCTTTGCACGGTGTCAGTCTTCCCCATGAACTAAAATGGAGCGGAGTCTGTGGGCACTAACAAGGTGACTTGGGGCCCATCAGGGTTAAGCAGTCTTCAAGCCCCCAGCACCCCATGGCCAGAAGTCCGTGACTTTGTCAGGATCCAGGAGCAGCTGCTGCAGAGCTGGACTCCGCAGATGGGACTGCACACGGCTTGGTGAAACCACTGAGGAAACACCGTCCCTGAGATCCCACCTGGCCACGGCATCACAGAGGCATTAAACGTTGTCAAGATGGCAGTGTTGCCATGTCAGGAAGAGCGGCGGGCGTTTGTAGACCACGGGTTCCTCTGAGGCCACCCTGGTGGTCTTCTGCTTTGCCCTGGGCTTGGATCACATTTCCACCCACACCCTGGAGGGGCCCAAGGCCCTTGGTACCTTTGCCACGAGTGCCCCGGCAGTGGGACGAGCTCTTGGCCCAGGCCTACCAGCTGCCCAGGCTTCGTGCATTCTTCTCAGGGCACGTACCCATCCCATGCTCTGCTCACCCCCTCCCTGCCTTATCTTTAAAGAGGTTTTATTTTTGGAGATTCCTTCTGCAGTTCCTTCTGTTCGCCCTAGTTTCTCTCCCTCTTTGAAGATGTTCCAGCCGGGTCCATCAAAGGCCGAGCAGATCTGTAGAAAGGGAAACGTGGAATGGTCACTCTGGCAGCTGCTGAAATGCACTTCCTGCGGGTTTGGGTGTTTTCAGAGCTGGCCTTTGTGATGTGGTTTTCAGGGTGGTAGGAAGCTCATCCTCACATTGCTGGCTAGGCCTGAGCTGTGCCCTGCTCGGACTAGTGCAAAGCAGCAGGGCAGCAGCTCCCATGGAACCCCACAGGCACACTGAGGAACCCACACGTTTAGCTGGAGCGGAGAGGATTTGCTCTCCACAGCCATCCTCAGCAATGTGAGCATCTCTCCAGCCATTGAGGCACCCCTGCTTTTCCTTCTGTAGCTCTCTGCTTGATGTGTTGGCATCCTGTGAGAGATCGGCGAGGATGGGGATCCTCAGCTGTGCCCCTGAAGGATGGACAAGCACCTCCCTGCGATCAGGACACCACCAGCACCCAAGTGTTGAGTGTTTTGCAGTCAGATCAGCTCCTCAACGGAGCCAGAGATCTGTGGGGTGCTCAGGAGCTCAGCCACCCCCAGGTGATCCCTGAGCTGCTCGCCGACCCCACAGGAGGAATACTTCCCATTAGCAGCCTCTGATAAGTGGCAGAAAGGAGAATTACACTCCGTGTTGGGCAGTTTGCTAGAGGTTTCCACACTTAACATATCACTGCTATCAGCTCCCTGAAATGCACGGGAGAGGAGTGAGAAGGTGGCTGATTAGATAAAGACAATCTGCAGAAGGGCTATTTCGGGCATATTTCCATCCAGTGGGAATGTCTGCACACAGGAGGGGGGTGACAGCCCAGCACTGCCACCCGACAGCGTCCCTCCAGTCAGCCTGGCCCCACAAGCCCATGGCTGCAAGGCTCCCTCCAAAGCAAATGCCCGTTCTGCAAAGCGCTTTTTCACCAAAAAGCCTCTGGGATCGTATGTGAAGTTGCTGCTGCCTGCTATAGCAAAAGACCTGGGCATCAAGGGAGCCTGGGCATTGTGCTTCCAGTGCATGCAAGGAATGAATATCCAAAATGACTGCCAGGACGGAGAAAGTACCTGGAAGAAACATGAGTTGATAAATCAGGGGCCAGAATTTGCAGGCAAGGTTCTGGGAAGGTCCCATTCAGGTACAGAGACAACAACATCACCTGGAGATGGGGAGACCTGGAGAGTTTTATTTGTTCCCTCTGATTTTCCCAGCTCCGGGGACGGACGGATGGTCACTGAAAGACCCAGCATCTGTTTAGTAGCAAGGGTTGTACTGAACGCTGCAAACATCACAGGAATGTGTGAGCTGACTTCAGTGAAGACGCTTGAGGTTTTGGCAATGCATTTCAAAAAGAGATGAGAGAAAAGAACTCCTTGCCCCACTCATGTGAACACTTAATAACACCTCAACTGCAGCTGGCTTGCCAAGACAGGTCCTGGCACACAGCAGCCGTTGGAAATCAGGTCCAAGAGCTGCCTTGGTCTTGATTTCCAACACGTTTCTGCAGTGTGGGACAGGACATATGCTGAGCCCACAGCACCCAGCTGCTCAGCACCTGCTCTCTCCACTCCTTGCCACATCCTCATTGCTTCATCAGAGCCATGCTGAGGAGGCAGCTGATGGAACTGGGCTGTGCTAGGATGTGCTGCATGGCCTCAGCATTTGTTTCCTTGGCTTGGCAAATGCTGTTGCTCTGCTCTCCTAGCCCATCAGCCCAGTTTTCTGTTTGCTGTGTGCTCAGACACTGCTTGTCTCTCTCTCTCCTTGGTCAGTAAGCCTCATGCTTCATCAGACTCATCTCATCTCATGCCAAGGGACAATTGTTCAAGGCAGAGTGGAGATTTTTGTGGGACCTGGTAGGCTTGGCTCTTCCTTAAAGACACCTGGAAGGGAGTGATATTCCTCCACGATTCCATGTTGTGGCAGACCTTCCTACATCACTGTGGCCCATCAGATGGTCAGAGCAAGAAAGAGGCTCACTCCAGGCTGCCAAGCAGGCCTTGACGTGGTGAAGGCAGACAGAGATGGCTGTGACCAGCCAGGACTTCTCCTTCTTGGCCAGGAAAGCAAATCCTTTACATCTGCTGGTGTTCCAGATCCATGCAAAAGGCTGAGGCAAGGTCCTGCCCAGGCCTGAGTTGAGGATACACACTCACAGCATCTTGGCTGAGTGACAGACGACCCAGAAATGTCTGGTGGAACCTCCCAGCTTATGCTCAGTATCCACAGCACTTTGAAGGGCTGCTGCTGTCCCTCGTGGTTGGTGCACCCTTCTCCATCCTGGGATCCAAGCTGAGACTTTAATTCACCAGATCAGTGTGTATGCCCAATTCCAGGTTTCCAGTTTGGACGTACCCTGGGGCAACAGCTTGCAGAATGCAGCTTTTCCTTACAAGATCCTTGGGACCAGAAAAGACCCTGTCCCATGGCTTTTTGGGGTATGGGGCTACCCTGAGCAACCTGATGCAGCAGGAGAGCTGGACACAGCCTGAACTTTCACCTGTTTGTTGGCTGCTGAATGAAATAAACCTCCCAGAAAGCACCACAGAGAGCAGATCCTGGTGCTGCAGTGACCCTGGGTCAATGGGACCACTAAGAAAGAGTGAGAAGACATTAGGACAGGCTGCACAGGGAAGTGGTGGAGTCACTGTCCCTGGAGGTTTTCAAGAAAGGGGTGGATGTGGCACATGGGGACATGGTGGTGGTGGATTGGTGGTTAGACTGGATCTCAGTGGTCCTTTCCAGCCTTAGTGATTCTATGATTCTATTCAATGATTCTATACATGGCCGGCGTGGTGGCTGCTGGAGAGCCAAGAAGAAGGGGATGAGCATCCATGACCATGATCCAGGGCACATCCAAATCTTGGAGCTTGTGCTACATTCTGGGAAGAGACTGCACAGCCATCATCAGGTAGAAGGCGATGGTTTTGTTTTCCAGGTCCCATTGGATCACTCACAGCCCGGCTCAGTGCTATTTATACTTCACTCCATGGCTGCTCCATGGCACAGAAAGGCCTGGTGGAAGAGCTAAGGAAGTGAAATTACTTTAGGGAAGAAATGACACTACTCATTTATAAATAACTTGGGTTTCATTGATCTTTTAGATGCTCCCTTGGCAGAGAGTCCAATGTCATCGCTCCAGTCATGCAGACAATACTTGGGCATTGTTTTATTCTCAGTTACAGGGGAAAGGACAGCACCAGCTGCCTCGCTATCTTTAGCCCATGAGAGCACCCCTCAATTGTTCTGCACTTCAAACAATAGGCACACGTGTGGAGGGTTTAAGATTGCTGGCCTTAGCAGAGCATTTCACATTGAAATGCAGCCTCCGAGACAATAGATTTCTTTCATGACCTTGGTCAAGCTGGTATTCCTATGACGAAGAAGCCAGGGTGCAGGAGCTCTGCCTTGTTTTCCTCTAGCATGATGGGCCAGAGAGGGGGCTGGGCTCCCTGGGGAGCCATCCACAAAAATAGCCCTATTGTTCTGCCTCTATTTGGCTGATGTGGAACATCGCATCATCCTCTCCACTTGCAGGGTCAAACCAGTGGCTCTCTTGCTACTCTAATGCAGAATGTGTTTCAGCGCCGGCATACAAACATCTCAAGACACAGCGAGTTGGCCAAAACCCCAGGGGTTGATTTCTCTGCAGCTGGAACTGCAGCAAGGCAGAATGAGGGGATTTACTTATTCTTTTTTTTTAACAGGGTACCAGGGGAAGTGAGCACAGAGGACAGGCACTGCTTGGAAGGCACAGGCTTGGAGAGCACTGGCAGCTGTGCCGTATCAAATGCCCACATACCTCAGCAGCACGGCGGACTCACAGCCGCCCGCTCGCTGTCCACCCTGCAGAGCACTCAGTGCTTGTACCCCAACACCTGGGAACACTGCAGGCATCACAGGTTTGGTGCGGGGCTGCTGGGGATGGACCTTCCACTGGAGGGAACGAGAAAAGCAGCACTGGCTCAGAGCCGTTTACTCCCTCCTTGCTGAAGCTGATTTGTATTGAGTTTCACCTGCCTGAGCCCTAGGCGGCCTTGGAGAGCAGACACCGTACCCCAAAGCCACAAAGCTCATCTTGGAAGGCTCTGATACAGCCAGAGGAAATGTTTACAAGCATAAAGTGCTTTTCTTTTAAACTTTGCAGGACTCTATTTTTAGCAAATAAAGATAATGTCCCAGTTGCTGTTGTTCATCTTTTGTTGCATGGAACATGCCAAATACTTACCATGTCTGCCATATTTTTTTATCATTTAACCTTCTCCAAGATGCATTTGTGGCTCCCTCACGCTGCAGCAGAGATTATGGGCTATCTGCATGTGCTGTTCATAGAATCACAGAATGGCTTAGGTTGGAGCGGACCTTAAAGATCATCTGGTTCCAGCCCTCCTGCCACGGGCAGGGTTGGCAACCAGATCAGGCTGCCCAGGATCACATCCAACCTGGCTTTGCATGCCTCCAGAGATGGAGCATCCACAACCTCTCCGGGAGACCCATTCCTTATCTGCCCTGAGTTACTTAGGAAAGATCTCCTTCTCCAGACTCAATTTGGGAACGGGAACAAAAGAGAAGGCAGAGCTCCCTATAAGAAGAGCTCTCCCAGCCTGAGCAAGCTGCATGCATTCTGAACGCTGTGAGGACAGGGCAGGACCTTTCCCAGCTCTCCTGAAATGAAACTGCACTGCATTTTGCAATGGTGGGATTAGGAACTCCAGCTTGTCACGTCCTTCCTTTACTCTCACAGCAAGCAGGGAGCGGGGCAGACTCTGGACCTTGCCAGGAGCGAGAACTGAGAGGGGAGTGTTACTGCCTGAGTGCAGCCTGTCCTTCTGCACCCAACCCCTCCTACACCCCATGTGTCCTACACCCCCAACACATCCTACACCCCGCGTGTCCTATACCCAGTGCATCCTACACGCAGTGCATCTTAAACCCAACGCGTCCTACACCCAACGTGCCCTACATTCACACATCCTGTGCCCAAAATGTCCTACACCCAACATACACACGCACAACCCACCCACGACCCTACACCGACACGGACACGGGCACAAACACTCTATCTCTATCTCTATCTCTATCTCTATCTCTATCTCTATCTCTATCTCTATCTCTATCTCTATCTCTATCTCTATCTCTATCTCTATCTCTATCTCTATCTCTATCTATCTCTATCTCTATCTCTATCTCTATCTCCATCTCCATCTCTATCTCTATCTCCATCTCTATCTCTATCTCTATCTCTATCTCTATCTATCTCTATCTCCATCTCCATCTCCATCTCCATCTCTATCTCTATCATCTCTATCATCTCTATCATCTCTATCTCTATCTCTATCTCTATCTCTATCATCTCTATCATCTCTATCATCTCTATCTCTATCTCTATCTCTATCTATCTCTATCTCCATCTCCATCTCTATCTCTATCTCTATCATCTCTATCATCTCTATCTCTATCTCTATCATCTCTATCTCTATCTCTATCTTTATCTCTATCTCTATCTCTATCTCTATCTATCTCTATCTCCATCTCCATCTCCATCTCCATCTCCATCTCTATCATCTCTATCTCTATCTCTATCTTTATCTCTATCTCTATCTCTATCTCTATCTATCTCTATCTCCATCTCCATCTCCATCTCCATCTCCATCTCCATCTCTATCATCTCTATCATCTCTATCATCTCTATCTCTATCTCTATCTCTATCTCTATCTCTATCTCTATCTCTATCTCTATCTCTATCTCTATCTCTATCTCTATCACTATCACTATCCCTCCCCCTCCCCCTCCCCCTCCCCCTCCCTCTCTCCTCCCCCACCACGTCCCCAGTGCCAAGCACGCATGCGCACTATAAGCCCCTCCCCGTCAGCTTCCTTCCAAGCTGATAGGTCAGCTAGGCTGACAATCACCTGGCATTGAGGGGCGGGACCAGGCTGCTGTCCAATCGCCGCGAAGGGGGCGGGGCAGCCCGGGAGCGCAGGAAGCAGGTACGGAGCGGGCGGTGTGGGGTGCGGGGCTGGACTGGGATGCTGTGGGGTTCAGGAGTCTAGAGGGCTCTGGTGGGCTGTGGGATGCCAGGGGGGCTACGGGATGCAGGGAGGCTATGAGGGATTCGCGAGCTGTGGCGTGCACGAGGGGCTGTGGAGGGCTGAAGGACGTGAAATGCGAGGGGGGGGGGGGGGGGGGGGATGCGAGGTGCCTGTGGGGTGCAGAAGGGCTGTAGGCGAGAGGGGGGCCATGGATGGCAGGGGGGCTATAGGGGGCTGCATGCGGCAGGCTATGGGTGTCAGCGGGTTATGGGGTGCAGGGCGCCGTCCAGCCGAGGCATAGTGTCTACAGGGAGTCGTGGGGTGCTGGGTACCACCAGTGGGGCCAGTGCTGCTCCTCACCCCCAGCCCGTGGGTGACCCCGCAGTGCCACAGCATGGCAGGGCTGTGGGACGAGGTGCTGCGGGATGAGGCAGCCCTGAGGCAGGCAGCGGTGGTGGCGGTGGATGCAGCGCTGCTGGAAGGCGTGCTGATGCGCACTGATGCTGAGCCCAATGCCTCTGAGGTAAGTGTAGCTCCCCCTGGGCCCCCCAGAGCCACGCAGCTCCACACCGAAGTGCTGCACTGTGCCCCTGCAGGTGGTGAGCTATGCACCCTTCACACTGTTGCCCTCGGCCGTGCCCCGTGCCCTGTTCGAGCAAGCCTATGCCGTGCAGCAGGACTTCAACCTGCTGGTGGATGCCATCAGCCGGGACAAGGAGTTCCTGGAGCGCACCCTGGCCAGGTAGCGTGTTGCAGATTGCATTTAGTGGAATGCAGAATCATTGCATCGTCCACAAAGGAGGATCGTTAAGGTTGATGAGCACCTCAGAGATTGGCTAGTCCAACCATCAACCCACCGTGAGCACTAAACCATGTCCCTCAGTGCCACATCTCCACAGTTCTTGGACACCTCCAGGGACAGTGACTGCCACCTCCCTGGGCAGCCAATGCCCGACTGCTCTTTTGCAGAAGAAATTTCCCCTGAAATCCAACCTAGTTAAGTTAAAATGTTAAGTAGATCACCTCTGCAGGAATTCTCTTCTTTGCTGACTTTTTGTCCTAAGATTCATTTCCACCAAGTCTCTGCTATTTGAGGTCCCCCTGGGCCAGCATTTGGACTCCTGCATTGTCTTCTGCCTCCACCAGTACCTGAGCCTTGCGGCCTCTGGCTTCTTTGACACGGGCTGTGAATTCAAGTACCTGGAGGCTTCCTCATGTCCTGCTTATAGCAGCCTGCTTTGCTCTTGTCTGCACTTGTCAGCAGCTGGCTGCTTGCTGCCAAAGCCTTTAGTTGGCCTTACATTGTGTCACGGGAAGCTCAGGTTGGGTATTAGGAGAAATTTTTTCTCAGGAAGGATAGTTGTGCATCAGAACAGACTGGAGGTGGTCACCATCCTTGGAGGTGTTCGAGTAATATATGGCCCTGAGGGTGGTGGGCATGGTGGGATGGGTCGGGATTGGAATGGATGATCTTAAGAGGTCTTTTCCAACCTTTATGATTCTGTGAAGCACTCAGCACTGCAGCACACAAAACGCAGAGCCCAGCAGGACAGGCATCTGGTGCAGCCCCTGGGCTGTGCGTGCAGACACAGGGATGCCTCTGCCTCCTTCCCTGTAACTGCAGAACTCTGCTGTGTTCCTTTGCTTTTGCTCTGTGTTGTGTCTGCCCCACATCCCCACGCACTGCTCTAGGAATATCCCCAGCAGGGATTCTCTAGTTCCTCTGCAGTGCTGTGTGGGGACTGACCTGGTCCTGCCATCCCTGCAGCACCATCAAGGTGGATGACTTCACGGCACGGCTCTTCAGGATCCACCAGCAGGTTCTGGAGGAGGGGCTGGCTCAGGTAGGCCGCAGCAGGGTGGGTGGGCTGCAGCAAGCCCCAGCCCTCTATGGGTGATGTTAGAGGTGTTTGGAGCTCCCCAGCTGGGTCTGAGATCACTGCTGAGCTGTGCTGTACAGAGCCAAGGTCGTTCACAGCGAAGGGCCCAAGGAGCTGGGAGGGAACAGAATAAGGACAGCTGACTTCAGCTGGCCTAAGGGATATTCCATGCCATGTGACATCCCGTGGAAGCAGTTTTCAAGGGGGTGGGAGTTCGTTTCACTCTGTTTCACTTGCCAGGGGCTAGCTGGGCATCAGTTAGGGGGTGGTGAGCAGTTGCTTGTGCATCACTTGTTATATACATAATACTGTAACTGTTAACGCTTTTCCTTTCCTATCTTAGTGGATAGTTTGATCTCAACCCACGAGTTCTGGTTTGTTTGTTTGATTTCCTTTCCCCCATCTCACTGGGAATGGAAGGGGCTGAGCGAGCAGCTGCGCGGTGCTGATCCGCCCGCTGGGTGGGTGCAGGGCCCCACCTCACTCCGTCCCCTCCGTCTCAGTCTGTGTTTTTAGGCATCAACCGCTCTGACTACATGCTGGACTGCGGCGCGGCCGGCCCGCCGGTGCTGAAGCAGATTGAGATCAACACCATCGCTGCCAGCTTTGGTGGCCTCGCGTCCCGCACCGCTGCCGTGCATGGGTAGGGAGCCCACCCTGTGCCCCAGCCCGGACCCGTGGTGCCTGGGGCCAGGTCTGGAGCCGCTGCTGTCCTGCAGGCGGGTGCTCAGAGTGCTGGGGAAGCCTGAGGAGGCGGCCAGGTTGCTGCCCAATAACCCTGCCCGTGGGCTGGCCATGGCCATCGCCAAGGCATGGGAGCTGTACGGCTCGCCGAGGTGAGTGCTGCCAGCTCCTGGGGGTGCACAATAGTTAGTTTACAGCTGTAATTTCTGAACAGTGCTGTTGGTTTAATGACACCGATAGAGCCCAGCCTCCTCCTGCCCCTCCCTCTGCACGTGTGCCTAACACGTGGCGGTGTCACAGGGCTGGTCCTGCTCTCTGTGCCAGGCCACGGAAGTGCTGCAGGAGGCTGTGCAGGAAGCCTGGATCACAGAGATCAGGGGTGGTGATCTCTGGGTTAATGGTGCCCTGTGTGTCTCTTCCAGTGCCGTAGTGATGTTCCTGGTGGAAAAGGCCCAGAGGAATATCTTTGATCAACGATGTGTGGAAAACGAGCTTTGGGACAGGTAAAGCAGAGCCTGTCTGCTTCTCAGTTAAAGTTCAAACGTGTTGAGGTTTCCTGGCCTGCTGGAGGGCATGCTGTGGCGTGCAGCAGGGCTGCCCTTACTTTGAACTTCTCCCTGAGCTCTCAGCTTTCCTTCGCCAGCCTCCTGCTCCAGTAGCCAAAGCCACTGCTCTCCACGGCTGGTTCCTTGCCAGCGATGTACCTGTGGGTCCTCAGAGCGGCTTTGCTGTTGGCCAAGCCACTAAGGAGCAGAGCAGGGATACCAGTGGTCCTGTTTTCTCTCTAAGTTGGGATTGGGCAGAGGGTCTTCTGTAAAAGCTTAATTGGTGAAGTTTCAGCCCCACTGGGAATGGCTCTGCAGATCTGAGGGGCTCTGGGGAAGGGGAGGTTGAAGGAGGCGGAGCCCCAAGACTGAGTGTGGTTGGGCTAGAGCCACAGCCCCACCAGGAACTGTGCAGGGCCGCAGTGCCACTGTGTGGGGAGGGACGATAGAGCTGAAGGGGTGATGTTCCCCAGGAAGGAAAGTGTCTGCAGGCACGGGCTGGGAGGCCAGCAGTGAGCCTGTCCTGTAAGGATGACAGGGCAGAATGAATGTTGGCTTCTCTTAGAAAAGCTTGAGGAAGTGAAAAGTGAGTGTGGAAGAATGCGGGGTGTGTTCAGCACATGCTCTGCTTCCTGCAGCATTTGAGCTGGGGCTGTTCTGTGAGCTGTGTGTGCCTCTTGTGACCGCCCCGCTCCTCCTGCAGGAACATTCGGGTCATCCGGAGGCGGTTCCGGGACGTGTTTGAGCAGGGCTCCCTGGATGGCACCAGGAGGCTCTATGTGTGAGTACGAGCAAGGTGCACGCTCTGGTTCTGTGCTGGGCACGCAGCTCTCAGCTGCAGCCACTGCGATGTTTTGAGTGTAAATAGCAGCTTTCTGAGAGTGCAGTTCTCAGCCCCAGGCTGCTGCCGCTTCCCTTAGGGATTGTGTGATTTTGTTTTCACTGTGGTGGGACTTTGCACATACACGTCAGTATCTTGCAGCTGGAAGCCCCGTTTCTCTCCCTCAAAGCACAGCCTCTGAGCTCTGCGGGGCCTTTTCTTCCTCCGTGCACATCTGCAGCACAACCAGGCTGCTCCTGAGGTTTGCACCCTTCACATGGTGCTCTGCCCAGCTCTGGGCTGGAAGAGGAAGCACAGCATGTCTGCGAAGCGTTGGCACCCACGCAGCAGCTGGTGCCAAGCATGACGTTTGTCCTATCCCCAGGCCAACGTGCTCGGAGCTGCACGAGCCCAAAGGAAGCCGTGGTTGCACGCCAATGTTTTTTCTGTTGTTAGGCAGATTCTTTTCCATGCTCTGACCTTTGGGGCCTCCGCCACGTTTAATTAATGAGTGCCTTTGTCAGTGTCAGGCCGTTAAGGGGAAAGTATTGCAGTGCTTCCTCTGGAGCATCCTCACCAGGAGTGCTGGGCTGTGTGGCCGAGGTTGGGGTGCGTGGTACCGTGATGCTGGAAGCCGTGCAGTCACCCTTGGATAAGGATCCTCTTCCTTCCCAGCCACAGGAACACGAGGCTGCTAAACAATGAGCTCCTGACTTCCCTCTGGGCTGTGTGCCTGACTTCTGGAGACTTTGCTTAGGGCAGGGCTTCCCGCGTCCTGGTGCTGCTTCTTGGGGAGGCTGAGCAGAAAGGGCAAACCCCACCACTTGCCCACTTGCTATGGGCAAGAGGAGCTGCCGGCTCTGATGGCTGCTGCTTTCTGTTCCAGGGATGGCCAGGAGGTAGCAGTGGTGTACTACAGAGAGGGCTACGTGCCAAGCAACTACGATCAGCAGGTCAGTGCCCACTGCTTGCTCCTAGAAGCTGTGGCAGGAGTTTGGAACACCCCACGGTCCTGTTCTGGGTGGGGTTAGTCCTGCCCGGGTGGTCTTGGGATGCTGCCTGTCCCCACTGCTCGTGTGGTGCTCCTGTAGTAAGGACAGCAGGTGGCTTCCTTGTGCAGCCACCACTCCTGTGGGCAGCTCCTGTCCACAGCATTGAATCGCTGCTGAGCAGTGCAGGGTAATGCAGATCAGCACATACTTTAAAGGCTTGAACCACAAACCATTTCCTGCTCTCAGTTATGCATTAGGACTGGTAGTAGCTGGTGAGAAGAGCTGCTCTGGAAATGGCAGGGCACAGGGGGAGGTGACAGAGCAGCCTGTTGTGCTGCTCCCAAGGGCTGTGGCAGACCCACAGGTGCAGCTCTGCTGGGATCAGAGCTGCCCCCATCCCCAGGCTCTCACATGGATGGCTGAGCAGAAACAAGAGGAGGAATCCTGGCGGTGCTGATGGGCTGATTGCTCTCCCCTTGTCTCAGAACTGGGAGGCACGGCTGCTGCTGGAGAGGTCACGGGCAGTGAAGTGCCCCGACATTGCCACGCAGTTGGCTGGCACCAAGAAGGTGCAGCAAGAGCTGAGCCGCCCGGGGACGCTCGAGAAGCTGCTGCCTGGCCACGCCGACGCTGTCAAACGCTTAAGAGCAACGTTTGCTGGGCTGTACTCACTGGATGTGGTGAGTGAGATGGGAACGAGGGTGAAGACGAGACATACGCTCGGCCTGTGTGATGTCATTCCTTGGTTTGAAAATGTCATTGTGTTTTGCTGGCCTTGGGCCCCTGGTGGTCGTGCTCAGAGGGGTCTCTCGAGCAGCTCCTGCTCCTCTCTGACGCTTTGTTGTTGCTATCTTTCCTCCAGGGTGAAGAGGGTGACCGGATCGCTGCCACAGCCATCGCCAGCCCCGAGCGGTTTGTGCTGAAACCGCAGCGAGAAGGAGGAGGTGTGAGCTGGAGTGGGTGCCCCTGGGTTTTGGTGTGGTCCACGCTGTGTCTGGGATCCCCTGGGGTGGCTCCTGGTCCTGGGTGGGGGGGGTGAGGCAGGGTGGGGTGCTTTTGTGCCTATGGGTACGAATCACAGCAGTGAGGGAGTGCTGCTCGTGCTGAGCTCCAGGTCCCAGTGCTGATGGGGCAGGGCAGGCACCTGACCCACCTGTTCCACCCTTAGGGAACAACCTGTATGGTGAGGAGCTCAGGCAGGTCCTGGAGAGGATCAAAGACAGCCCCGAGAGAACCTCCTACATCCTGATGGACAAGATCCAGCCACAGCCAGCAGTGAATTACTTGCTGAGGGCACGCAGTCCCCTGAAAGCCTCCGAGTGCATCTCAGAGCTTGGTATTTTTGGTGTCTATGTCAGGTGAGAATCATGCTCGCAGTATGGAGTGATTCTTGTCCCTGCTCCTGTCCCAGAGGAACATCTCAGCATCAGGGTGGATGTGCCAGGATGGAGGGACAGGGACAGCTGGGGTTGGGTGAGATTCACACCCGGCAGCAGCTTTTTTCCATGCTGTTGGTTACTGGTGTGAGAGCCTCATGAGTTGGGGTGCCCCATCCCCAGTTGCTGGGGAACCTCCCAGCACCTGCACGCAGCCACACTCAGAGCTGAAGGCTGAAGCTGCTCAACCCTAAGTAGCTGCTGCTTTTGTTTAAAACCCTCTTAAGTCCATAGAAACACTTCCCCAGCTCATAGATCGAAGCCCTCCTACAACTCTAGAAACAGGTGCACCCTGGCAGCACCCACAGGCAGCGCAGCCGAGGAAGGGTGGTGTCACCAGCAGGGGCCACAACTCAAATTGTCCCAGAAGGGAGAAATGCTGCAGGCTTTGTGCTACACTGTGCCCCCCACTCCCTTCTCTTTGCAGGCAGGGCACAGAGCTGGTGCTGAATGAGGCAGCCGGGCACCTGCTGCGGACGAAGGCGGTGGAGCACGCAGATGGTGGAGTGGCAGCCGGGGTGGCAGTGCTGGACACCCCCTACCTGGTGTGAGCTCCTTGTGCAGCACCCACAGGGCTGGGCTGCCACGGGGCTGCCTCCCTCAGGCTGTTCCTCGTGGGGTGGGACGGGCTGGGGCCAGCCAAGGGTTTTGCATTGGTTTTGGAGTGTGCTCTTGTGGGCTGTAGCAGCGCTGGAGGTGACCCTGCTCAGTGCTGGTCCCAGGCCAGCAGCACAGCCAGTGGCTTTACTGTGGGGCCAGCACTGAAGGATGGCAAAATGCCATCTGTCCCGGGTTTCCTGAATCAATGGGAACAGCGCAGTGAGTGCCCCTGCCTGTGGGCTCGTGGCTGCAGTGCACCCCTCTTCCACTCCAGCCCTGCTCAGCCAAGCAGCTCCACGTGTGACACAAAGTGCCCCTTCCTGGCAGTGCCCTGGTGGCAGCCTGAGCTCTGCTGCTCAGTGAGTGCAGTGAGGCTTAGTGCCAGCATCCCTGCTGCTGGTGCTGGCTGTGCCTACAGCCTGCAGCCCAGGTGCCTCAGATCAAGCATTGATCTGCCACAGTGCAGTGGTTCTGCTCTGTGGTTGATTCCACAATCCCTGGTGTTCAGCTGGGGGTTGGGGGGGGGATTTGATTACCCCCACCAGAGATTAAAACATATGTTCAATCTGGACAAGGCTCTGGTGTCAGTTTTGTCTGGGGATGTGTCCTGTGCTGCAGCTCCAGCACAGCACGAGCAGCCAGTGCTGAGCTGTGGGTGTGATGTACTCGAGGAGGAAACAGTTTGGTCTTAGTCCTTGGGTGCATGTTTTGCTGGAGCAATGAGCAGGGAGAACACAAAGTTGGCTGTAGCCGTGAGGAGCAGGAGGGGAAGCACTGGAGCAGGGCTCTGAGCTGCTGGAGGCAGCATGTGCTGCCTCCTTCCTGGCCCTGCTCCTGCATCCATCCTGCACGTCGATGACACGAGGGTGTCACAGCCTGGTGCTTTCCATCCACCTTGGTGGAATGATGTTGGCTGTGGACCAGGGAAAAATACAAGGCACAGGCTCCAGCCCTGGAGCTTCTGCCCTCTGCCCAGTGTAGGGGGCAGCACAGGCTGAGCCACAACACCACTGCAGCCACATTAAGCATCTGCAGTACACAACCCCAACATGGGGACAAGTGTCTGTCTCACACCACTTGTGGCTTCCAGGCCAACTCCTGGTTATGGCACAGAGGTCTCCCCCTGGACTCTACACCAAGCATTTACAGTGCACCTAACCACACTTGCATTCCAAGCCTGTTTCTGTTTCGTTTCCTTGTATTTTTATTCCACCTAGCATAGAGTTCTAGCTGTCTCCAGCCAAAATTATGCAACAGTAGTAACAGAGGAGGAGAACAGGTGTAGGAACTCATGTCAAAGAAGTACAATCCCGTGGAACAGAGCAGTGGGTGGTACGTGGGACACAGGGACGACTGAGGTTATGGGTCACAAATAGCGTGCCAGTGGGAGCAGCAGGCGAGAAACAGGACTTGGGCAGCAGCCCTGCAACCCCTGCCCTGAGCCTTGGAAGAGTTACCTCCTCCTTTCCAGCTCAGTCGAACTCTGGCTCAGTTGAAAGGTAAAGCCTGCAGAACAGTTGTTGCAGCATGATTTAAAGCTCAGTTCTCCTTTGGTTTAAGTGTAGAAATCGAACAGCTCGGGTGTGATTTCAATACAGACGTTCCAAGGAGGTGTCTTTTGCAGCTCAATCCAGGGCTGACGTTCAATGTAATCAACTTGAGGAGGAAACGTTGGCTTTGGCAGTACCCTCATGATGTTCAGACTTGGGCTGGAGTTACTGTTTTCTCTCATCATCATAAAGTCACGCCAGATTTAAGCAGAAGTAACACACTCTTGGTTTGCTTGTGGTGGGAAAGGTGCCTCTGCTGTGCTCTGTCCTCTGCTTCCTTTGGCACCAGCAGCACACACCTGCCCCAGCCCTCACAAGGGACACTTGGCTGCACTGCCTCTTTCAGGATAGGGGACCTAAGCTAGAAAACAGTGGATGCATGACTAAAACTCAGTTGTGCTTATGTTGTAAGAGTGCTTTTAAGTTTTCCCTTAGCCCTGAGCAGAAAAGGAAGCTTACTCAGCATGTAGACAGTGGCAGATGAGCCTCCCTTCCCTGCCTGCATTGAGTAACTCCAGTACCACTTCCCTAGCACCCTCTCCCCCAATTTCTTCCCACAAAGGGAAGGACACCAGGGCTCCTCAACTACATAAAGTTAGTTAACACACACCCCCTCAAGAGAAAACTAACTACAAATTGAGATTGAGGTGCTGAAAACAGAGGGGCACAAGTCATCAGTCCCTGCGTGAACAAGGCTGAATCTCAGATGAATGATACTCATCTCTGAGCGATATGCACACTCCTCCAAGGCAGGAACATGCTGGTGAGACACAGCTCTCCAGGCTCAGCCTTTCTTTTAACATTTATACATTCAGTTCAACAGGTGAAGGTTTCTTTCCCAGGGCAGACAGTGGTTACTTGAGGGACCTGCTCATCGGGACACTGCTGCTACAGTTCTGTTCAGCAGGCAGAGATCATGCTGCTACAGTTTAGTGTCACATCTGTTGTTGAAAAGCTGGTTTATAATGTCCGGGTTTACCAAGGTGGAGACGTCCCCCAGATCTCTGTCATTTTGGGCAATCTTCCTTAGGATCCGTCTGGTGATCTTTCCTGTAAGGACAGCCATGAAAGAAAAGGAGGATTGAGGATCTCATCAGCATTCCTAGAAGGGATCAGTGCCCAAACCTACAGCATCCCACATGCCCTAGGGTTGCTCCCTGTGGATTTGGCTGGTCCCAGACAAGCAACACAGGTACAGTTCCTTCCCACTGGCAGGAACTGATGGGTCCTTCCCAGCACAGCAGCTGGGCCCCTTACCTGAACGGGTTTTGGGCAGGCTGGGGGCATACTGGATGTAATCAGGAGTTGCTATCGGTCCAATTTTTTCCCTGACTGCAAAATAACAACAACAAAAAATAATCTTCAGTATAAGCACAAGAAGATGGCACACATTTTTATGGCAGGACAAATGAGTTCAGGCATGCAAAACCCAGCTCCCAGGGCAGCCCGGTGCTCACACAGTGCAGGGCTCAGCACATCTTCCCAAAGGCAGCTGTATTCCAGCTCTCATTCTCTCCATTTTTGAGAGACCTCGATAATTGCTGTATCAATCACTGTTACCATTTTGACAAAGCTTTGTGTTCTTGGAGAGAAGACAGTCCCATGGCAGGTCAGTCCTTGCTCCATCCTGGCTGCAGGAGACGGGTTTGCAAATGTTCCCTTCTCCCTTCCCAAAGTAACCAGTTCCCAAACCCACCAGGGAGAGAGCCACAGGACCCATGCCCACTGCTGCAAACAAAAGCTACCCAAGTTCTCCCCGCAGTTGCCAGCTCCCAAGAGGTAGAGACAGCATCACATGAGCTACCAAAGGCCAGGAGAACTAATTTTAGTCTTTGCCAGCCGTGCTCTCTAATCAGAGGGGGCACCTTGATGCAGTTGTCCATGCTGCATTCTCCAGACTACATGCACTCTCGTTTAAACAGCCAAGCCCTTAACCCCTCCCCTCCCTGCCCAGCACTGCCCTTCCCTCTGCATCACAGCCTCCGACCTGTTTGGTTGTTACTACCTTGTTTTTTCAGCTCATCTGCCAGGCTCGAGGTGAATTCATGGCCATCTTTCAGGGCCACAAAGCAGTAGAGGCACTCGCCTTTCAGGGGGTGTGGGTGGCTGACCACAGCAGCCTCAGAGACAGCTCCGTGCCCGAGCAGAGCTGACTCCACCTCTGCAGTGCTCAACAAGTGCCCTGGAAACAGAGAGGCAGAGCAATGCAGAGCTGCTTGGGGGACCCGCAGCCCTATAGCAGCTGGGAGGAAGAGGTCAGCAAGTGTAAAAAGTCCCAAACTGTATGTTTGAGAGGGCTGGTTTCACTCATTTCTCTTTCCAGCTGTTTTCTCAAACCCATTGTAGCAGTGCAGTGCAGTGGGCTGTCCCAGAGGGCTGCCAGGCATCACTCACACGAGATCAGGCTGCAGGGTGAGGCTTCTCTTGCCCTGCCTTAGACCTCTTTCTTTCACAGATCTGTGAACTAATCCCATGGCTGTGAACAAACAAATCACAGGCTGAGAAGGGGTTGGATTTGGTAAGAGGAGAGCTGTCCGCAAGGTGAGCTAAGGAGGAGCAGGCTGGACCTGCAGTGCCCAGGAACCAACCCTGCCATGCACTGCTCCATGACATTGCTGTGGGGATACGAAACAGAGCTTCCCAACACAAGGTTGGGGCACAATTCATTTTTGTGTATTTCCTGCACCCACACTCTGACATTCCACCTTGGGACTGCTGTCACAGAAAACCACAACTCCCAGAAAGACCAGTTGGTGAGTATCTAGCTTGTGAGATGAAAGAATCTAGTTTGATGCAGGCAAAAAATGATGAATCTAGTTTGATGCAGCATCTCAGAGCCAGCAATAAGTACCTGCAGGCTACAGAACTCAGAAGAGGAGAGAGAACCTCCATCTCTGGGGGTTGATCCAGCTTTGGTATTACCTGGAGCTACGTGCTAGATTACAGACTGCAAGGTCTTTCCTGACATGGATCACCATGCTTCCCTTTGGCACTGTATGCTTCAACACAGCAGGACATATGCTGACTGGGGATCTGTTTTATGATACTGCAGAAGGCTCTGTCCCTCCAGAGCACTGCTACTGGGGGAATTAATTCAGAATCACAAAGTCAAAGGCCTGGTTGATTTGGAAACAAAATTGACCCAGCAATGAGATCCATCTGGAGGACGGGCTGCCTGGCAGCTTCACACATGGAGAAACGTTCCCTATAAGAGCCAGGAGGCTCTTCAAAGTAGCATCAGGAAGCACACTGGCTCCTAAGAAAGACAAAAGTTGTTCTTACCAGAAACATTCAACATGTCATCAATTCGCCCTGTGATCCAGTAATAACCATCTTTATCTCTCCTGCAACCTAAAAATAGCCAGAAATGACAGCATGAGGAAGCAGTGCCAGCTCTCGGAGCAACCGATAAGGGATCCTGAGGCCAGGACATTGCAAGATTGTAATTGCTGTCCCCAGGCCTCTGCGCCCACATGCTGCCCTGACAGCCTTACCGTCACCTGTCACGTAGTACCCAGGGAACTTCTTGAAGTACGTGGTTTCAAATTGCTGGTGGTTTCCATACAGTGTACGCATTATTCCTGGCCAGGGCTGCTTAAATACCTACAGTGAAAAACGCAGAGCTTAGTGGCCTGCTCTTAACCAAGCAGCTTCTGCTGTTGGTCAGTGTTTCCAAACCATCTCTGTGTACCCGAAGTACTGCTGCCCAGCTAGAGCACCTCCTGCACTACTTCAAAGCTTCAGCAGAAGCCTTTTGTAGCTCCTGGGGACACAGAAAGAACCACTGCACTCTGAAGAACTCTTCCAAGGGTCAAGGTATCCATCAAATACCTGCTTTCTACCTCCTCCACTTCAGGATTCTGTGAATTATTTATTCTGCTAGTGGAAGGAAAGTAGCTCAGTCTTCTGCGCAGGGACAGAGATGCTGCAGAGGTGGCCGTAAGAGATGATGCTCAGACAGCTACTGCCTCATGCTGATCTACTGAAAAAGCCTCTCCACTCCCTCTTGCCACGCTCACGCATGCAAGTGCCTTTATAGATCAGTTAAGCAGCACATTGTTCATGGCACAGAACTCCTAGTGAGTTACAGCAGTAAAGGGAGCTCCTACCACCCAAGGGATCCAGTGTAAGCAGAGATGTACACACACTACCCAGAATGTCCTGGAGCTCGTGGGGAACAGACAACGGTAGGGTGAGGAAGATCAGCCCCTCTTTACCAAGTAGCCTTCTGCTTCTCCTTCCAGCTCTTCTCCTGACTCATTCATGATGGCAGGGACCACACCAAAGAAGGGGAATGTCTGCCATGGGGACCAAACAAAGCAAGGAGACAAAGATGAGCCCAGGGCATTTCAACTTTGCTAACCAGAGGGATGGAGAGCCCTCCCCGACAGGGTAATGGGAATACTCACAGCAGAGCCTGGCTTCATGGGGGTGGCAGCAGGGAGAGATGTAAGCATATGGCCACCCTGTGAAGAGAGGCAAAAGGAATGAGATCAGGTGACGCCAGCATGTGGGGAAGGGTACAGCAGAAGACAGGGAGCCCACATTTGGGCACAAAGCTTTGGAGCTGCTGGAGATGATACAGAGAGGGAGAAGAGGGTTCAGAGCAGACCTTGTCAGGAACCCTTTAGAGAAGGTCTCCCCATGGAGCCTGTTGGAGGCCCTGGGAGACAAGGGGAACCAACAATTGCAAGCTACGTGAGATACTGGGAAAAGCTCCTAGAAGAACAACCAGTCCCCATAGCATCAAAGAAACACTGTGGAAAACCTGCAAAGACACCATGCTGCACAGAGAAAAGGGAAGTCCCAGGGACACCCAGGTGAGGACTCACCGTCTCCGTCTGCCAGAACGTGTCCACGATGGGACACCTCTCCTCCCCCACCACACAGTAGTACCACAGCCAGGCTTCAGGGTTGATGGGCTCCCCAACTGACCCCAGCACCTTCAGAGATTTCCGGCTGTGCCTGCAGAGAAGAGGGGGCTCACAGGAGCTCAGCAGGACGCTGCAAAAAGCAGCTGTGTGTCTGTGGCACTGCAGAGCCTGCAGTAATCCTCAGGCCTCTCAAATATATTTGGGGTTTCAATGGTTCGGTTCAGCACTCTCCCACAGGGGAAGGAAGAGGGGAAACCCTTGTAGTTTTGCTGCCTCCTGCTCCAAGCTCGCACTTAGCTCTGCTCCTTCCCTTCTTTGGGCCAAGCTGCTGCACAGTGGCCCTCTGCCCAACACTCCTCTGTGAGCTTTGAGTGGGGAGCAGGGGAAAACCACCAGTCTCTAAGCTTAGCTGCAGCTCACAGTGAAAGAGAAGGAGCTGCTCTGGAGTGCCACACTGAAGGCAGTGAAGGGGTTCAAGCTGTTGGGTTGCAGGCCGTAGGTCCTGTTTTGTTCAGACACCATGGAGGGACGCTGCTGCTCAGAGAGGAAGCTGTGCTGGTGCCGGGGACCCCCATGCTGCTGGGGACTGACTCACTTTTTGACGGGCTCCTCCCCACACTTCATCAGCAGCCGGATGGCTGTGGGTGCCGTGTAGAACTTGGTCACCTTGTACTTGTCAACGATACTCCACATTCGTCCAGCGTCCGGGTAGGTGGGGATACCTTCAAACTGAGTGGGTGACAGAGCAGTAACACAGCTGTTCCTTGCTGCCATCTCCCTCCAGTAACCTGCAGCCCTTTCTCAAGCAAGAGGAGCTGAGAGCAGCTGTGACCTTGTTTGACCTCAGAAGCAGGCAAGGGGCACCACACAGTGAAACCAGCTCAAGACCCTTCTTACTGCTTCCTCAGGATGGATTTAGCACCCTTTCACTCCAGGTGTCCTAACAAATGCCCCCTAAAACACCCTAGCAGGGAGAACAGTTGGGTAGCTATCACAGTGACACACACCCAAACAACACTGCCTATGTGCCATAGGGTGATAGATCCAAACACAGCAACAGACCCACAACCAGCAGCACCAAGAACCCTAAAAAGGATTCTCCCAGCATCACATATTTTCCTGCATGTTCTTCCACACGGGAATCTTGGATCCAAGCCTCTGGTTCCTGATACGTATACAAGTTACAGACATACACTGCCAAGGGAGATACAGGTACAGGAATTAAATGCAGGTTGTCAAATTAGTGCCAGCAGGAAAAATTTACTCCCTGGCTCCTGCACCAGCTTTCACATTAGCTCGCAGTGGCCCTGATGCCTCTTAACACAGTGCTGGCACTTCTAAGAGAAAGAAATGCGAGCAATTGAAAAACAAATTACCTGGAGGTTATACACACAGCCTAGCCCTCCCCTCTGCCACTAAGGAGTAACCCACGTCCTCCTTGGGGAATACCATCCTCCCTCACAGAGCACAGTGTGCTATGACAAGGCATAGACGGTATAGTGGGGCTTTGTACAAGGGAGAAAAGCAAATCCTGATGTGCTCCTCACATAGCAATGCACCACCCATGTGTATCTTCTTAAAGGACAGGCAACCAGTGGTCAGCCAGCACTTACCAACACGCTAGTTGCCCCATTTGCCAGGGGTCCATAAGTGATGTATGAATGGCCTGTTATCCATCCAATGTCAGCTGTGCACCAGTAGACATCCTCAGGCTGGTAATCAAAGACGTACTTAAATGAGGTGGCAGCATAAAGCATGTATCCACCCATTGTATGCAGCACACCCTGCAAGGAGAAGGCACAGAACCATCAGCTCATGCTCCCACCAAGGAGCCAGGCCTCTGGGCACCACTGTTTCACTGAGATTAAACAGCAGCTGAGCACAGTGACAAATACAGCCCTTCTTCCAAGGCAGTCAGACCTCCTTCACCCCATCACTGAGGAGTTGCTCTGACTCATCCCATCCCCACAGGGCAGCAAGTTATGTAGGACACATACCTTAGGTTTCCCAGTTGAGCCACTTGTGTAGAGGATGAAGAGTTCATCCTCTGAGTCGCACCACTCGGGCTCACACTCCGTGCTGGCATCGCTCATCAGATCTTGCCACCACACATCCATGTGCGGATCCCACGGGGTCTGAGAAAAGCACAAGATTAGGAACAGGCTCCCCACAAAAGCAGAGAGAGGGGACAAGAGGCTGCTGCCCCAATCTTGTCACCTCTCTTGGCCTATCCAGGCAGGTGCTCACAGAATGGCTTCTGCCCAGAGCCACAAATCATGCGTCAGAGCTGCAACTCCCAGTCAAGAAGTTCCTGCAAGACCTGAAGTAGATTTTCCATACCACTGTCAACACCAAAAAATTCCTCTCGGCAGTGTGCCTTGCACTGCCACAGAAAGCAGGACCCCTCCTGGCTCTCCAGGCTGCCACTGAGCTGCAATCCAACAACAGAGCCAGGAGCCTTAGCACAGCCACACATCTTCTGGCCCCAGCCACCTTGCAGGACCCACACTCATCATGGGGGTCACAAGACCAAGAGGAACACATCAGGCTTCTTTGTCTCTGCAGACCCAAATTTCCACGATCCAAATTTTAAGACAGCTATCTGAGAAGTGGCTGTTCCAACTCTGAAGCACCCAGCACTGGCTGCCTGTCAAGGATGCTTCCAGCACCCACGGGTTGGGCTGCCACAGGGGCTGATGTCACCCTGAGATCTGAGCTGGCTGGCTCCATCTCTAGAATGGACAGCACAGTGCAAGATCCAGTCCCACCCAACCTTCTCTCCTCCTCTTGAAGGAGCCTGGGGACAGCTGAGCTCCTCATTCTGAGAGCAGACCTCCACTGCCTACATCCTCACAAAGCCAGGCACACTGATCCCCAGCCTCGTAGCACGTGGAAGGCTCACTGGGGCATGTCAGCTGGAAGAACAAGGGCCCACTGTGCAGCACGGCCTGTGCAGTGTCCCCAGGCTGTGACCCAGGCTCCACTAGTTACTCACACAAGAGATTCTTGTTAGCAAACAGGACTGGAAGGTGCCTTTGGTCCAAGAGGAAGAGATGCAAACAGCAGGATGTCACCACAGCAAAGCAGGATGGAAACGTCAGCATAGGGATCTTCTGGCTCTGGTGGAGCCCCGTGGCTGAGCAGACTCAGAGCCTGGCACTCACCAAGGCAGGAACTTCCTCCACATACAGGATCCCAACAGCCCATAGCTGCAGGATGTACAGTGGCCCAAGGGCAGCAGATGTACCCCAGAATTCCCCCAGCAGCCACGGGGTGGCAGTGATGCACCGCAGCCCTGAGCTGTGCATGGGCCGTTTGCCGAGGCTGGAATGATGCTGCCCGCAGGAACACCAGCTCCTCTGCCCCTTCAATGACAGCGCTCGGGCAGTTCAGCCCACACTGCAAGCTCCCACAGAACCCCACGGCACCTGGCTTTACTTGAGGAGAGAATTTCCATAAGTGTGGCAAGCTCCCAGCGAGGCACCACACTGAACACATCCACGCTCAGCTCGTACCTATCCGTTGCCTTCTGGCATCCCTCCTTCAAGGACCACTTAGTTTTAGCCCCACACTTCCTCTGTCCCACAAAGCAGCTCAGACACGTGCTTGGCACACAGCCCCTGAGGCCAGGGCTGGTTGACAGCACCCAGATTGCTGGGCACAACAGGGCATGTTGCCTCTATCCCACACAATTACACTACCAGTTATACTCCAGGAGAACCTGGAGCCGAGGGACATGGCAGAGACAGAGATGCTTGCAGTCTCTGAGAGCTGGGTTCCCTGATCTAGGCAGCTCTGAGAGTTAGAGTAGCCAGGACAGGAGCTAGCACACACCTGCCCATCACTGGACATCCCACTCGGGTAGGCAGCAAGGCTGTGGGGCAGCTGATGCCAAGGGACTGGAGAACATCTGAACCTCACAGTCACATGGTGATGCTGACTAATAAAAGCCCATCCGAGTGTGCAAGCCCTGGCTTTCCTGGTGCTTTAGAAGAGGACACATGCTGTTTGGCCTGCGTTCACTGTTCACTTAAGCACTGTAACTGCAGCTCCTCGGTCAGGCAAGCAAAGCCCTGATGCTGGGTTGGGCTGTGGGGCTGCAGGCTTCCTGGCCCCACACACCACTGTGCCTGGGGAGCTGCCCCTGGTTCCTGCCGGCCCATGATGATGGGAAGCACATTGTGAGAACTGCCTGTAGAGGTGAAACGTCATCCTGATGCTGACAGACTGGTTCTGAGTTTCACCTTGCAAGCACACTTGCGTGCATCCAGGTGTTTTCATAGAGGCCAATCTGTTTCCAGCAGCAAAACTGGTGCTGCTGACCCCAGGCTGTGCTCAGCAGCCTTCCTGCTCCCACCAGGAGCAGGACTGGTCTTTTGTGAAGAGGAAGCAGAAGGCAGGTAGACAAGTCCCAGCACACACACACCTCCTCACCCTCTGATTCCAGAGGTCATCCTGGACATCACAGCATCCCAGACAGAATTGGTGCCCCTGTGCTGCTGGTCAAAGGGCAGCACACTTGGTGTCTGCAGCCAAGCAGAGGAATGGCATCTACTGCTAACATGCAGCTGCTGGTCACTCAGTTAGCAGGGCACGTGTGGCGATGCAGAGTCGGTGCAGTTAGAAAGGGCTGGAGGGGGGAACAGAGGGGAAGTGCCAAGAAGGGGAAGACAGCACTGTGCGTAAATACCTTGGGATGGAGCCTCTGTGAGCTTTCAGTCTTTTTTTCCTGTTAAAAATCCACAAAGAGGGTGTGAAAGTTGAGAAGAGGAGGATCCCGACCAGGCTTTGCAGGCAAGGAGTTGCAAGTTGACCTGGCAGGCTAGAGAGAGTTCTGATTCAGGGCCCAGGTCAGGAGGTGCTCTCTGAGCACAAGTGTGATCAGTCTGCCTTCTCTAGGGGCTCATCACCTCTGGGCAGGCCCCAGAGTCCCTCCTACACACAGCCAGCACAGACCCAGACACAGCCCACTGACCACCCAACAGTGTTACAAAAGCCAACAGAGCAGTAAAAATGCACTCAGAGGGGAAAGTGATCCTTAATAAAGTGTCCAAACCAGAATCAAAGGGTAAGGGGCAGCCCCACTCTGTCTCTGCCTGGAAGGCTGCTCAATAACCTGACATCCCCAGCAACCAGCACAGGGACAGGTTTCACCAAAGCGTCTCATCCAGGAAAAACACCACAGAAATGCTGCCCAGCTCCACTTTTCACACTCCTTGCAGCTCCCCACTCCGAGCAAGAGACAGGCAGAGGAGCTCCATGTAACATGGCCAGGCTGGTAAATGCTGCACAACACCCCAGTATCATTAACATGGCTGAACAAAGGTAACCCAAAGACACCAGCTGCTGACACAGATGCACACCGACCATCCTTCTGAAAGCAGAGCCCAGAGCTCTGCCAAACACAGTCTCCAAAACACAACCCATCTCTGGGCAAGCAGCAGCCTGCCCAGGCCGTACCCCGGCACTTGGGGATGACTCCATGCACTGCTGTGAATTAATTGGCAGACATCTGGGGACAGAAGATAATGTTGCAAGACAGAGTGCGCTGTTAGTGCTGGGTGCTGACAGAAGCATCCCATCGAGGCAGATGAAGGCAGAACCTGGCCGTGCTGTGCAGCAGGACTGTGCACAGCCTCAGGAGCTCAGCAGGAAGCCACAGCTCCCTGACACCTCCATCCACTCCCTCTCGCCCCATGTCTCTGCCCCACAACCTTCCATCTGGTTTTATTTGCAAGGGAAAGCCCCAGCCCCAGCAGCTGACGCAGTTCCTGTTCCAGCATTACTCCCAGCATTTCTGTGATTGTTATCTTGGGGCCTGAAGCCAGGCACAAGAACAAATCTTCTGCTTCTTTCTTCTGTTTCCACTGCTACAGTGCAGGAATACATTGCTCCTTGCACAAAATGGGAGACAGATACAGGATTGAAAAGAAGAACCCTTCTATTGCCAGACGAAAGCAAGTATCTTGTCCTTGTCCTAACAGTTTCCAGCCTGTGGAAGCTGTACCCTGCTGTGCAATCAGGAGCCCTGTGGGCTGGCAGCTAGCAATGCTGTTAAAGAAAGCAGCAGGAGGGGACCTGGGAAAGACAAAGGAATCCTTCTTTGTACCACTCACAAAGCAACAACAGCAAGCAGGGGAGAAAGCAGGAACAGGAATCAGAAAACAGAAGCAACCAGGGAAGCACTGCAGTGGTTTCACACTGACCTGCTGGTGGGGGAAAAAAATAGTAACAAAAAAAATCCCCCCCTCCCCCCCCCCCGTTTCCCAGCCTCCTGAGAGCATACCTGCACATCCTGGCACAGCCTTTTGAGAGGGGGGGACTGGCTGCACGCCCCATCTGCTGCCACCTCTTCCCGTCCCAGGTGCTTCACCACAATGCACTTTTTCAAAGGGAATCCCCTGTTAGGGGGAAGGAGCTGTCAAGATGAGGCTGCTCAGGTGATGCCTGTCCTTTGTGTTATATAGACTGAGCTGAAGGCAGAGCTGAGGCCCTGAGCTGCTTTTCTTCAGCCAGAGCACACGCTGCCTGCACGCCCTCAAAGTGGCTTGCTGGGAAGAGCTGTTCTGCTCCTGGCAGCAAGGGAAGAAGAGGACTGCACACTGGGCAGCCTGGACACAGCTGCGCAGGGAGGCCCTGCTGCACATCTCACCCCTCCTCATCACCTCCCCTCCATCTGCACTGCAGATGCTGCCATGCAAATCTCAGGAGTACCACGAGTTGCTGTGGGATGAAGAAAAGGAAAGGTCTGTGCAGAACATAATGGAGCAGCACCCATGAGATACAAGGCAGCTGCTCCCATACCCGAGTGATCGGCTGTGCACTTCAGAAAAGGGAAAGACTTTCAAAGCCAGGTTATCTATCAGGGAAAAGAACAGGGCTTTGTCCCTTCATGGGGACTAGCAAAGCATCCTGCCTCGGAGCTGTCAGGGCGCCAACACACCATCTCCATCAGTTAACTTCATCAGCTTTAAATTCAAATTCTGTTCTACCACGTAACTGCTTCTGCAAACAAAAGACTTGAAAACACTTCTAAGGAGCTTGAAGGATATCTGCCCTAGATTTGCATGTTTGATCTAACAAGTTGAATGCAAAATCACAGTGAATGTTAGCAACTCTTTTCTACAAATACATTGCCTTTATTCTTTCTTAGCAAGCAAGGAATACTTTGCCTACCAAAGGTTACAAAAAAGTCATGACCAATATCTGTGTGTTTTTTCCCCAGGTAAAGTTATCCACGTCATGGCATGTATCTGCCTTGTCAGTGCAGAAGCTAAAGCAATTGGAAGAGGAAATTTTGGCATGGAAGTGTAAGGATCCGGGTGTGGTCTCCAGTGTGACAGTAACTGCATCTGTAAGCCTGGTAAAGTCACATCACCATGCTTAATTCCCTTTCTTTACAATGTGATGGTAATATCTGCCCCTCTTTACGATCCACCAGTATTGCAGTGAAGACATTTTTAAAGAAATAGAGTCAGGCATTAATCCTGTGCACGCACCTCCCACAGCTGAAATATTTGTTTTATTTCATTCAGGTTGAGCAAGTGGCTTTTGGGCAAGATCTAAGCTCCATCTTACCACGCACCACAGTACCAAGCTGGACTGCTCACAAAGGTGTGTTATTCTCTGCCACAGCACTGGGAGACCATTGATCACGGCCACTTTCACCATAAAAATTTATGTTCCCATTTGCGCAGGAGTAGATTCCAACAAACGCCCTTTCACAAAAGAATCTGAACTTACTTGTCTTTGCTCTTCTGGAGGGCTTCGTCTGCAATCTGCTTCAGGTTGATCAGCTTGTCCCCTCGATAAAAGGCATCTGCAGAATTGGAAGGACAATGTGAGAGAGGCTCTGCAGACAGGGCAGCCTGGGACAGCTAGAAACAACAGCAGCTTCAGGAGGTCAGAGCAGAACTCATGCACCAGAAGGAGGGAAAGCAGTCAAGCAGCTGCTGGGAAAGGTTTCCTAATACGCCCTTTTAGCCTAGAGAAACAGATGCCAAGGGAAATGGTGAAATTCCTTCCCTGGGAGAGGTTCAAATTTGACCTGAAAAGTCTCCTAGGAATATTCAGAGGGGAATAATCCAGCTGGGACAGAACATACACTACAGTATTTAATGGGTCCCTTCCATGCCACGGGCCTATTAACGGAAACAGCACTACCTCAGAAGATATGTCTTTGGAAAACGCACTGGGTTTACATGCAAACACTGCCACTTTCTTGATCCCCTGCTTTACAAAGCTGAGGATCGCAACAGGAATTTCCTCAAAACAGGGAAGAGAGGGAATCCCTCAAATTTGTGCTGGCCCATGAATGATACACATCTTGCAAACATCTGGTGTATTTTGAAGAGGAACGTGGATGAGACGCGTTGGGAAACATGCTATTAGCAGCTGGTGACATCATGCTTTACAGGACAAAGTGGGAGGGCTGCTTAGATGCTTCACTGTACACTCAAAGAGGAAAGCAGCCCTCAAGCACAGCTACAAGCAGTGTATCTGCCTTGCAGCAGCTCAGCTGAAGCACTGCCCCTTCCTCTTCCATTTCCAAGCACATCTGGCTTTTAAAATACAGACATTTCAGACAGCCAAGAGAAACAGCTCAGGGTCAGGGGCACTGAAGCATGTTTTACCTGCTGTAATGAGGAGGGAGCAACCACAGTCAAGGATCCGCTCACAGAGAGAGTCTGCTGAGAAACCTGCAAACTGGCAGATCACACAACCGAGATAGCAAGCAACACAACAGGAATGGCCACAGCCATGCTGTTATCCCATGGTAAATGACAACAGCACAGAGCTAGAGGAGCTAGGACAGGGCTAGGAAGCACCACATTAATTTAGTTTCCATCCATACTTCCAGCTCTTCCAGTTCCTCTCCCTCACTCTCCCAGAACCAAGAGCTGCTCCCCACAGTAATGCACAGGGCTCACTCTTACCACAACGGAGTGGATGGCTCCAATCCTGGCACAGGCGAGCATGGCTATGACCAGCTCCAGGATCATCGGCAGGTAGATGGAAATTCGGTCACCTTTCTTCACACCTGTGGCAGGAAAACAGGAGCACTGAGCATATGCTTTCTGCCTTTCAAGCCCTACGGCTTGAGTAAGCTGGCTGCAGTGACGAGGATGTGCAGCAATGAATGTGGCATGTTCAGTCCCTAGAAAGAGGTAGAACCCCACTGCTAGTTGGAAAATCCCAGAGGAGGAAGTTTTCAGCACAAGTTCCTTCCTTGCACAGCTGGAAGGAACAACCACACTGATAAGCTTTCACAGGGCTAGAAACGACTGCGTAAGAGCACACTGCAGAGCAAACCCTCCTCTACAGCTGTGGGAGCAGACAGAGAAATGAAGTACGTCGCATTTAATAGATCAGCAACCACACACACAAAAAAAAAAAACTGACCCCCATCTCCAAAAGCTGCTGAAATGCTTTCCCAGGCCGTAATGCTCCCCTTGCTCCAGCCACCTACCGTGGTTGCGAAGAACGTTGGCAAACTGACAGACTTTGCACAGCAACTCGCTGTATGTAATCTTCATCATATCCCCCGGTTCGTTCCCTTCCCTGGAAAAACAAGGAGACATTTGTCACTGTACAAGCACTACAAGGGAACGGTGACCCTGCAAATTCAGAAGTATGCTCCCCACAGACAACACTGATGCTCACACTTTTCCTCCTGAGCACTGAGTAGACAAACCACAGTCAACCAGCTCTGGACTGAAGTTGTCCTTCAGCAGGATGATTTAGTCCCCATCCCACATAGTTCACCACATCTACAAGCAACTGAATGTGTGCAGTAGAACCACGTGGTACCATCAGAAAGGAGACAGAGGAAGAAGGAGCTGACACATCCAATGCTAGGGATGCCCACACTGGAGAGGAAGCCAGGATTTATGGTATGGCACCCCTGCTCACATCCCTGCAGACACGTCTGCCTAAGACACTGGCCAGTGCTGTCCTGCAGGAGCACCCACACCCTACATGCCTTCCTTCTGATGGCCTGGAACTGATGCCAAGGGCTGTCTTATTCTCCAAGGTCACATATAACAAATACATGCAGGTATATTTAAGTTACTGCACTGTTATGCATTATCATACACATTACTGTATGTGTTAAGTTGTGTGTTATTCTCTCTGTGGTCCTCCACTAACAAGCTCTGGGCTCCTGCAACAGAGGTGCCAGTACAGTGGGACCTTTACATTGGACACAGCAGTGCAAAGAAGAGCCAAGAGTTTCACCCAGAGATAGAACAGAAATATCCCATTCCCCAGGGAAACAGACTGTTACCAAAATAAAAACCAGCTGATTTTAACAATGCCTCAGTCACCGCACAGGGGAGCAGGAGACTAACGATGCAAACCTGAAATGAGATCCCAGGTGGAAGAGCAGCAGTCCCCCATGTCTGGGGAAGGAGACATTTCCCCAGTTCTCTCCCCAAGGCAGGCAGCACACCACTATCAGTCATTCCCAGAAGAATAGCTATCGCTCTCAGCTGCCTGTTCCCCTTGAAAAGTGTCTCCTGGGGTATGTGCAGGCACATGAAAGCCAACACCAGCTGGGGAGCTGCCAGGACGCACCTCCGCACAGGATCCTGCCCCAGGGCTGTGCCAGGCTCCCTCTAACTTGGGAGCACAAACCTCACACCTTGAACATCTCAAACAGCCCAGAGCACACAAAGCCAAGTGCTGCCTTCTAGCTGAAACTGCCTGCTGCTTCCTCTTCCCCCAGTAACGCGAGCAGAGGGAGAGCTGCCGTGGCACTGAAGTGAGTTAAAGAAATACATCCCTTCTCAGGAAGGGTGTTCTGCATCATCATGACAGCACCAGGGAGCCATGCTCTGATGGCAGATGGGATCCAGGTGAAAACAGCACAGAGCCTCGCAGATACAAGCTCTGTACTTCCTGCCATAAGCAGGGTCACAGAATTGAAGGGACCTCGAGAGATCATCTAACCCAACCCCCCTGCCAAAGCAGGGGACGGGGCTTTCAGAACTGATGGCTACATCTGGATCATCTCCTTTGAAAACCACTTCTGGATCAGCTGTTTACAAATCTGACTCCTCATTCTGGATATCTATTTATACTTGTGGCTCCCACGGGGCTCCAGCTGCCAGGCCCATTGACACCTGCACTGCTGCACAGCCTACATTTGACCCAGGGTTTCTGAAAGGGGATCCCTGGTACGTCCCTTTACCCAAGTCTGTCCCCTTCTAGATGCAAAAAGAAACTTGATGGGTACAAGAAGCAGTGCTCAATGCAGGCAGTTCAGCCCTGGCTTGTAACCAAGAGCATCTCTTTGAGCCATGCAGCACAAAACCATTACATGGGTTGCTTACAGCAGGGCTCTCAGCTTGTAAAGAGAAACCAGGAAATCACAGGGTTTCCTTTTAGATTTATATTACTTGAAGGTCAAACATTCAAGAGCTGGTTTCAGGGCTGGACTGAGCAGCTGTAACTGATCTGACTCAAAGCAAGAGAATCTGCTTCTGTTACACTGCTGCCAGCCCTCAACACGCAGTGATCTTCATCAGGGCATCTATGCCATGTGTACAGCAACAGAGAGATAAGCAGTGTGCAAACCAGCTTGGGGGCAGACTCACAGGAACACCGCAAACACAGCTCGGTACTGCACTAATTGCACTGGGTTCGTGTATGGCAATGGAGGGCTGCAGGGCGGCCTCTGTGAGCAGGGAAAAAAGGAGGTGCTCCAGCCACAGAGCTGAAGCTCCCTGCAGCCTAGGAAAGGCTCGTGGTGGAGCTGCAGCCTGTGGGACACCCACACAGGATCCATTCAGGAAAGAGAGCATCCACAGGAGCAACAGTCCTGTCCCATATTTCCTCCCCCTCTTCATTTGAGGAAGGAGAACAACAGACCTGAGTGGTGGAGTTCAGCTACCCCTCAGGGTAAACCCTAACCATCTCTTCTTAATGCAATTATAAGATCTCCAAATAGGAACCAGAGCATCCCAGCCCCACTGACTCCTCACTGCTGCTCTCTGTACCAGGTGCTGGGCAACAGGGGTTGGTAAGGCTGCAGGAACGAGCAGCCCAGCTCCTCTGTCTGGCGCCTCCACACTGCCATCCCGCTCACAGCACCTGCTGGGGACACAAGCCTGTTCTGTATGTCTCCTTTTCCAGCTCACAAGAGACCCACCCAGGCTGTGGCACACATCCAGCCTTGTCTCTAAAGCCAGAGCACACAGGACATGGCAGAACACAGGGTGAGAGGGCAAGGCCAGAGAAGTTGAAAGCCCTCTGAAAACCTTGGGGGAAAGGTTTCAACATCCTTCCCTGGCTCCATCCTCACAGCTAGCATCAGCAGGGGAGCCTCAGGCTTCAGAATGATGAGTTCAGATCTTAAGGTGATCTGCACCTTAATGGAGTGCTGGCCACATTTCCATAGAAGATGCCCACTTGCACATCCTGCAAAGACCTCTGAGCACACTCTCAAGAGCGAGCAATTGTTTCCATCCTCCTTATGTCTGAAAATAGTTTGCAGTGCCCACAGCTACACTTGTGCTGCAGCAGCACTCAGGCTGCTCTGTCCTCTTCTCTGGCATAAAACTGAACACAATCACGCATTTCAGATGGGGCATTTAGAGGAATGCCCACTTACAAGCTACAGAGAAAAGTATTCTGTGTGTCAGAAATGAGTTTGAATTCCTGGAAGCAAAGCTTTTTGAGCAGCATCTTCCCTCTGGTGCCCAGCAGATAAAAGCCAGAGCTATCAGCCCTGAGCCTCTCACAGAGAACTCACTCGTCCAAATTCAACTGAAAGGTAAATAAATAGAACTCAAACAGCACGACTGCAAAGTGCTCACCTCCACAGCCCGAACCCCACAGAACCCAACCCTCTGACTGCATCTTCTTTAAGCACTGCTGATGAGAACAGGCAGCGGTGGCCCCGCTGCAATTGCAGGTATGTGACTGAGCTCACAGCAAGCCTTCCTCTGGAACACAAAACAATTTTCAACTCCACAAGCCTCCTAGAAGTGCTGTTAGTTGAAACACATGGTGAACCATTTGAGCCTTAATTTAATCCTGCACTTGACAGCTAGCAATCCATAATGTTACAACATCATCTGGACCACAGCAGGGATGCATTCACGTTTTTCAGCACTTGAGAAGCCTGTGTTTTACACACTCCATGTTGCATGCATACTCAGCTGGAGAAAAGAATTTTTGGGCCACATTGCCTCCGCTGAGCCTCCCATTGACTTGAGTAAATGCAAGTTCTTGAAGTTAAACATGCAGATGCACACCTAAGGATGCTCTGATGAGAAAGGCAAGTTTCCTGCAAGGGTGAGAGCTTTTCAGCTTCCTGCTGCCATTCACCTGGGACCAGACAAGGGCAGCAGTGACCACCTGCACAGCAACATGCAGGACACTAGAGCCAGGCTCTGCACAACACAGTGCCCTGTCAACATACCAAAGGTAGAGTAGGCTCTGCAGAACACCAGCAGAACCGCTCCCTTCTGCCATAAGTGAAAGTAAGGGGCTCTCTGGGGTGGAGCAGGTGTCACGATGCATGGGGAGGAAGATAAGTGCAGATGGGAAACCTGAATGGTTATCACCTCTGCAGCAGAGCCACGCTAATGGGAGGATTGCAGACTGGCTGCCTGCTCAGCCAGGGGCCTGACCTTGGAGATGCAGAGCTGCTAAATCAAGGCAAAGCCTCCCTGTAAGAGTGATCACACAGGTTAGTGAAAGACTGAGTGCTGCGCAGTAAGGAAAATGGTTTGTAGGAGCAGGACACATTAACTCGAGCAATGAGCCTGTGGAGCAGCCAAGACTGAGGAGCAGCCACGTGGGAGCAAAGCTGCGGCCAGAACCATGCCTGGGGAGCTGCACCACAGCAGGTTAAACAGTTTTGCGCTCCATCAAGCATCAGGACTGACTACCAGGCTTGTTATTCTTCAGCCTGCTCCAGCCACACATCACATTATCAATGGAGCATGACTGTCCATCCAAGCACACCGAGCCCGTTTCAGCTGCTACATCTCAGCTGCAGCATAACAGGCAGCAGGAAGGAGTGGGAGCTCCTTAACCTGCTACAGCTCCAAGGAATGAGTGCTTCCCAGAGCATTCAAAGTGAGGCTGAGGCACCAATAAACTGGCAGCACTCTTCAGTGTCTCTCTTTCCTCAGAAGTAACACTAGTAACAATTATTTGCATAACCTGATTGAGTAATAGGGCCTCCTTGTGCTATGCTGACTGAAGAATGGCATGGAGCACACAGGTTGCATCACTGAGAATTAAGGTTTGTAAGGTAATTACCAACGAGAACTGTGGTCTACCAGGGTTGTAACACCATTAAGAGTAGCTGGTTGTGCAGGAGAAAACGATGAAGTGAAGCTGAGCAAATGAAGTGTTATGAGATGTCAAGATCTGTCAGACCATCTGCAGAGCCACATGGCATCAGCTCAAATGAGATAGGCAAGAACAAAAAATTAAAAATACTAAAAAAAAAAAAAAAAAAAAAAATCACAAAAGCCACAACAAAGCACTGCACAAAGCCAAAGCTTACCCTGGAAACACTACCACTGAGAACTTTGTTTCTCCTCTAAGCTCCTGTGCCCACAGCACTCTCAAGTGTCACTAGTGCCCACAATTAACAGACAGAGGCACTCATCATCCCTGGGGTCACCAGCTGCCAGCCCCCAGGGGCAGCAGGGATCTGGGGCACAACTTGGCTCCAGGGGTGCCCAGCAAGGAGGCAGGAGCAGCATGGAAAAGCTTCCAGCAGGGCAGGCATAGGGACTGTGAGAAACTCACTCCAGTGCCATCCAAACTGCAGCAGTCAGAACTCCAAACCTCTCCCGAGCAAGGGACCGAGCTGCTGCAGGAGGGAGCCAACAGCCCTGCAGCTCAGATATGAGAAAGCAGAGCTTTTCCCACCCAGCAGCAGAAGCGGCTGCCCCTGCCCCACAGCCCCTCCTCACGTGCAAGGTCGCAGGGGGCAGCCAGCCAGCCCTTGGCTTCCCATCTCTCAGGCTCCAGAATTAGAGCAGCCAAAATGCCAGGCATGGCATGGCCGGGCTGAGCCGCTGCCATGTGGGGAGCGGGCTCATGTGCACGCCACGTGGGCAGCAAAGCCCCCAGCCTTCCAGAGCCGTGCCAGCACGCGCCTGCTGCGTGCACACAGGCAGTGCTGTCATCACAAGCCTCCTCGCTGCACTCAGAGCCAGGAAACCTGCAGCCTGAAGGGGAGGACAGGGACAGCCTGGTGGCTTGGTAGCAGCCACCCAGCCTAAAAATGGCCATGTGTCACACTGCAGCTCACCTCGCTCATCCATCTGACGCAGGAACAGTGCTGGAGTACAAGGACAGATTTGAAGGGCTCCGTGAGAAAGCAGAGTAGGTTGAGGTTGAAGTCTGAAGAGGCTGGTTGTGCAAGAACAGTTCAACTTAAAATAAAACAACACATGCATTTGCTGGGACAAGGATTGTTCAACATAGGAATGCTCCTAAACTGACTTCCCGAACGCAGAACTGAAATTTCACTTTCACTCCAGGGGTCTGTAATAGGTTTGCAGAAAACCTCCAGTCGAACACTTCATAACAGTGGGACAGATCACCCACCTCAGTAACACGCAAGCAGGAAATACCCCAAGGAGTTCTGGGAAGGCTGAAGGCTTTTACAGGGGGTTGCCAGAAAGCTCAGCCTCCGCATTCCCTGCAGTCACACTCCATTCCTGTTGCATCATGGCAGGGATCAAGAAAGAAGAAGTTGTGTAAGGGCAGTGCAGCCAGGGAGGGGCTGGTGCAGGGGTTTTCCCAGTCCCTCCAGAAGTGCTTGGTAGCACTGTGTGAGAAGGCTGCTGAGCAAACCTGGCACCTGAGGAAAAGAAAAATCACATCCATTTATCAACACCGCTTTTTAAGTCCGCATTTAACTTGGAGACTCGTTTTCCACTCCACCACCCTCTACACGCAGATTAACAAAGTTCCACTGCCAAACCTGTCAGCCTGAGCCAAACCATTTCGACCAGGAGCTGACCTGCACCTGGGGCGAGCTGGTTCCTACTGCTGCAAAAAACCCAAACAAGGGCAGCATACAGCGCACTGCAGCAAAGCAGGGTACACTGAGCTGCAGCCAGCCTCCCTCTGCAGGCCTGCCGGTGCCTGCCATTCACAGCAAAGCTATATGAAGCTTATCTCTACAGGGACACTGAGCCACCGCCTGCTTTATGGCCAGGGAATCAGGCTTCTAATTGCCTATGAAAATAGCCATATGGAAATACAGGCTGGAACAAAAACACCAAAGATCCTGCATGGTTACTGGCATCCCGTAGCAAAAACCCAATCAATCTTCGTCCTTTCCTCTCATTAAAGAGGATTTCAGCTCTTCCTCCTACCCTTTCAGAATCTGATCGAGTACCAGAGACATCTGAAGAAATAATATTTACCCTTTGCAGTCCAAACACTATTCACTTCACTATCCCATGGGCAATGCTTCAGCACGCAGCCCAGCTGCAGTGGACCCTACTCCACAATTCCTCCTTTATTTACTAACAGTCCAGAATTCCCCACAGGTTGTTTTTTTCTCATGGTTACACCTTAAGGATCTGCTTCAGGCTCCTTTTGCTAGACTGTACAGGATGCCCTACGGGAACCAACACCACCAGCCCAGCTTGCTGTTGGTCAGTCAGCCAATACAAGGGAAGAAAGCCAATGGGCAAGGTTTGTACAGCCTGCAGAGCCTAACCCTGAGCAATGCTTTTAGAGCAGGGAGCAGTTTATTACTTATTTTATCTAGAGCCCACTCCATCTGGCTTGTTTTAAACAAGGATCACGGTGCTGCAGCAGAGCTCCCATGCAGGGCTCCTTCAGCAGCTCTCTGGGTTTGGTGACCTCATGAGCCAAACTGCAGGATGAGTGAGATAGCTGACATGAGAAGAAACATTTTAGATGTTTACCACAAGTAATATTGTCAGGAGCACAGACTATTTTTACCAGCCCAACAGGAGGAGAGCTTATTTCCAGCACCTCGTGCTGAGTTCTTGTTTAAACATTTTGCAGTCAGGCCGTGACATGAGCTTTGGAAAGTGCTGCAGCCCTGCACCACGCCAAATTGTCAAGACCTGGAAACACCAAAAGCCAGGCAAGCTGATATCAGTGGAGCTTCAAAAGCCATCCACGGAGCCCACGGTGGGAAGTTATGCCATTAGTCACATTTTTTGGTTGCCTTTCAACTTCACGCCTCGGTTCTCTACAGGTGGCGGCCAGATGTCCTCTGCTGGGCTGTCCTCTTGTTTGCTCTCAGAACATTCAACACATGGTGCTCAGTGGCAGTGTAGAACGCATTCAACTCTCAGGTATGCGGATACAAAAAACCAAGCAGGAAGGTCATCCATTTCCTTGAGGGTTCCCCTGAGAAGGGAGCTGACACCCACTGACACCACGCTTGTAAATCAATAGTGCAGCCTCACAGCTCAGGCACAGAAACCCACCAGGCACAACAAATGCATCTGTCTGTGATAATTGTTCCATGCTTGGAACAAGGGCCCATTTTCACCTCTTTTTGCAGGGCCTGACCACTTCAGAGCAAGTCTCACCCATCTAGAGCCTTGTCCATGTCTTTGCCTTCCACAGTAGAGTGAGAGGAGAATGTACAAACAAACCACCCACACAGCTACAGCAAAATAATCAGGTTTTCTACTCCAGTGAGCAGACTGAAAGCTCCCATCTTCCACAGAGGGATCCACACAGGAGGTCCCCATCCTCTGCCCATGCAACCCATGTACACCCACCTTCAGTTTCCACTGCTGTGCCAATATTCCTGATACACAGTCCTTGCATAACCCCACACCTCTCCCAGCAGCAAACTGTTCTATCAAGGTTCCCAGGTGTCTAATACCTGCCACAATTGTGAGACACCAGTTGCACAAGCTGTGAGAAAATCCCGGCTCGTCTGTGCACACCACCCTCCCTGTACTTCCCCAGGTAGGTGTTGTGCAACCACACAGCCATAGGCATGCAGAGGAGGCTTTGGAAGAAGCATAAACCAGCGTTAGGATAGTGGTGTAAGACGCAACTCAAGAAAAAGGACTCCTCTCTGCTGAACCAGCAGAAGTGGACCCTCTGTCAGATCAACGAGCAGCATCAGAAAAATAAATAAGATAACAAAACTAAATAACACAGGAGCTGCCACAGGCCTCACATAGGCTGAGTACAACAAGCAATGGGACGTTCCTCGGTCAAGAGCCTGCCAAAATGTTGCCTGAGGTCAGGACAAGGCCTGGAATTTGGTCTCCAAGAGCAGCAGCAGGACATGCTGTTCCAGGGGGCATCTGAACCTGGCCACATTCAATAGAGTACGCAACAATTCCAGCACTGGAAAAATCTGCTGTTGCTACTGAAAGGCAACCTTCAGGGAAATCAAGCAAAGGGAAAGGCTAAATGAGCTTGATTAAGAAAAGAAACCTTTCTTCCTTTCATGGGCAAATTAGTTTCCTGATTCATGTTTTGTGCAAAGCCTCATGAAGACTGCCTGAGAACAACTTCACCCATGTGCTCAAACACTGCACCAAGCTCAAACTGGCCTTCACTTTACATTACCCCACCAACCCTGTCACGGTTCCATGCACACAGTGACCCTATTCCCACCTCCAGCACCCACTGCACCACTGGGGATCAAAGCAAGCCCACATCACTGCTTCTGCACCACCAGACTGCTTGCAGACCTCTCCAAAGCTGTGCTAGCAGCCTCCCAGCCCTGCACACAGCCCAGTGTGCTGCTGCACGACCCAGCCAGCAACTCTGCTATTTCACGTGCAACTTCCTGCAGCACCCTGAGAAGCACACCACCTAATACTGGGCACTTACTGACGTCTAAATGGTGGATCTGGTCGAATACTTCCTGCGTGCTCCTTTGAATTTATACAGGCAGAAACTATATCCCTTCCAGTAGCAGCTAGCAAGGGGTGCAGAGCAGAAGGCTGGGAACAACCAGCTCTGGCAGACCAAAAACAAGCTGTTCTACTGCCTCACTGCTGCCTTGTGCCCTCAGGGATGAGAGCTTCCTCATCCAGCCCCTCTCCTCACCATGGAGCAATCACACCAGTGCCATGTCCCCACACTGCCAGCTGCTAGGGAGCTTACAGCAGGACCAGCAGCTGCTGCTGCAGCACTCTGAGCTGAGGACAAGTGCCAGCCCACTGCTCTGTCCTGCCCTGACAGCTACCGCAAGACAGAAAAGGCTTTAGTTCGGATTTTGGGTGGTCCTGTGTGGAGGCAGGAATTTGATTCAATGAACCTTGTGGGTCCCTTTCAGCTCAGGATACTCCATGACTCTGTGAGTCAGTCCTGAGAAGGGAGAGCAGCGTGTGTGCCTGCTGCCTGAATAACAGCATGCTTTTGACACCGACTCATATCCAGGAGAGCACAGCTCACACATCACTCCTGTGAGTGGAAGGGCACAGGACAGCCATAGCCTGAAGAAGGCATTTCGCTGCTCTCACGCATTTACTTCATCCCTGTGGCACAGACTTTCAGCTGGAAACAGTCTCAGAGATTTCACTAGGATCAGGGATGGATACAACACAAAGCACAAGCTATTAACAGAAATGCTCAGGACAAAACAACCTCAAGGTTCGACAGGAGAAAGCTGGCAAGAGTCAGATCTCAGCACAAACACACACAGCCTCCAGAAACAGGCACCCAAGCACAGCAACTGCTTGCACTTCCAGCACAGCATTAACCACATCGGTAGGTGACTGTCCCTGCCATTGGGACAGAAGAAATTCCAGAGAGATCAGAGAAAAAGCACTCCCCCTCCAGAAGCATCCAAGATACAAAAGCAGTGCCCTTTACTCCTTGTTTTAGCACCAGGTTTCTGCTGATGATCCCTGTAGCCAAGCAGCAGGTTTGGGGAGGGCCCTGCAGAGCCATTTCCATGAGGAGCAATAGGCACTGCTTTCAGGCACTCGGGTACAGCTATTACAGAAAGCTCTGCAATCCCCTGCCAGGCTGAAGGACGCCACAAAACACACCAAATGAGAGCTGGGATGGAAAGCTAGCCTTCCAAGATCATTGAGATCTGCCAGCACCACGGATCTATCACTCCACTTGCAACACGCACAATGGGGAGACTATACAGGCCCTACAAAAACCTCTGCTCTGCAGGTACCAGTAGGGTCACCCCTTCCCCAGGGAGCAGAAAGGCACAGTCCCAGGCCTGGGCAGCACCACAAACATACATCAAACACACAGTAACCTTTTCTTAACACTTCTTGCTACTGCAGGGCTTCTTCTGATTCCCCTGCAACAAAAGGGATCAGCAGTTCAGTGGCTCCTGTGCTCCTGCCGCTCTTGAGCGGCTCATAAGCACATGGCTGGAGATGGGCATTGGGAAATGCAGCCTTCCCAGGCTGATTATTTTACCGTCCTTTAAACAAGCTGTGCAATCCAAGGACGAGCTTTCACTGTCAGAACAGTGTTGAAAGTGACCATGTCACTGTGTATGACAAATCATCCAGGAAGTTACCAAAGAAACAGAGTCCATTTGGCACTGGGTTTGAATGTCCTAAAGCTGGTAGGAGCAGCAGAGCCAAGTGCACCATGTGGAAGCTGGCTCTGATTAACATAAAGAAGTTCAGGGCAGTTTAACAGCCACCATCCTCAGTCTCAGCATCCGTGCACGTGACATGGATTGAACACTGATACCTGTGTGAAGACATCCAAAGGAAATAAAGCACTCAAACCCACTCTCTGATCTGGATTCTGGAGAGTGAGCACTTGACTCCCAGCAATTTAATGCAGACCTCAGGAGAAATGCACTTGCAACTCTGCAGCATCTGGATTCAATTCTGGCTCAGAGATGGCACACCCCAGCACACAGCACTCTCTGATGAGCTGGGGGCTGCCCAGCAGGGAGGTGGCATCCCACTGGGCCCCACAGCACACACAGACCCAATGGGCATCCAGCTCTGTTTGAATGCTGAGTTGCAAGGGGCAGCCTGCACCCGAAAGGCTGCTGTCAAACAAAACAAAACAAAAACAAAAACCCTGAGCTTTTCTGAAGAAAATTCCAGCAGTGAGCAAGGAGTACTGCTTTGCTTGCCAGACAGTTTTCCTTTACTACAACCATTCTCTGTGCATCTGTTACAGAAAGATTAATTGGAAGAACTCTTACACCTACTGGCCCCTAAATTCCTCATTACATTTAGGAAAACACCTTCTTGCATTTGCGTGCCCTGCTTGCTGCAGCTCCAGAAGAGGAAAGATCACCATTTAAGCTGATCTTCCATTTAAGCACGGCTGCAGTAAGCCCTGGCAGCCATCACTACCTTCTCTTTTCTGAATGTGTTACTTCATATGCAAATACAAGAAAGCAGAAAGAAAAAGAACAGATATGTTTTTCTGAAGGCAGCAGAAACCACAGCCCCCTGCTAGACCCAAGCAATGGGGAAACTAAAAGCAGTGTGTGCCAAGCTCCAACTTCTGCCCCTTTTCCAACAGACACCACCAGTGCTTCAGCTCTGCACAGGTCACAGGCAACGTGCTTCCTCCATAAGAAGCGTTTCCCTTTTTAAACCCAATCTGATTAAATTTTTACCTCCACAACCTCACCAGGCAGGCGTTTACACCAGATGATTAACATGCATTTCAGCACGGATGCGTGGACCGTGTGGGCAAACTCTCAACTCCTCTGGCTGCCAGGGCAGGGATCAACCTGTGCAGCAGCCGCCGAGTTAGCAGCCCCATACTTTCCATGCAGCTACAAAAGATTTCACAGCACTTTATCAGACATTTCCTGTCTCTTCTGTTCCTTCTGAGGCCGCATCAGCAACGCCAAGCAGAGAAAGAGGAATCAAAAGCGGCAGGGGCAGAAGTACTCGTAACGTTCACTGGCAGCATGAGATATCAAACAGCAACAGGCAACGGAGAAGCAGCAAGTGCTTCCTACCGACTCAGGACAGTCACTCTGACTGCACCACGAGTGGGACCCACGCAGTCCTGTCCCGGCAGCAGTACAGGAGCCTTCAGAGCAGCCCCAGAGCCCATCTGGTGGAAGTGCCAGCTCCTCCCAGCCCTCGCCAAGCTTCACCTGGCCAAGGTGTTTCAGAACTCTGAGCTTTCCCTAAGAATTCACTTTGGCTTTTGGAGGCTCTTATTTCCCTCTTGGCCGCTCAACCACTCACCCACTATGACAAACCTCAAGTGGAAGCGGGCTTGCCCAGTAACAGTGTTAAAAGCGAAATGTGGCAGAACAGACGACAGCAAGTATATTTTGTTACTGAAGATAAGCACTTGCCCTGAGAGGCAGCATACGCTCCCAGAATAGTGATTTTACAAATAGCAACCCTTAGCCCAGCTCCTCCAGACCCAAGTGCCACAAGTTCACAGGTCAGCCCTGCACAGGTCACGCTGACCATGCCTCTCTCACACAGTAATGTTCACAGCTGACAGCCCAGCACCAGTCTCAGGATCAGTCACTCACATCAGACCTTACCCCAATACCATAGTGGGAAAGAGCACGTTAAGGAGCAGGAGGAGAGCCGTTTGCACTGCAGGTATTGCTCAGTATCACATATATCTCACTAAGGCTGCCAGAATAACAAGAAAAACCTTCACTAAAGACCAAATGAGAGCTGAATGCTACTGCCTGAGTGGCACGTGAAGATTCCCAAGCAAGAAGGCTGCACCCGCTGCTGCCAGAAGCCCAGCAGCCTGCTGAACAGCTCTGTTTGCCAACACACCTTCACCAGGACAAGCTCACAAAGGTGCTTTCGTTCAGAAGCTGAAGTCACCTCTCATCTGAGCAAGCTGGAGAATGTGTTTGACTATCAGGGAAGTAAACACTTCCCACCATTGCACCTGTGCGAACTGCAGCATAATCAGTGCAATTATCTGCTAGGCAGCAAGTGCCATTTTCTTCTGCTGAAGCAGAAGCCATATGGATAGAAGCTCCTGCATGAGCTGAGCTCCACATCTGCAGCTGTAACTGTACCGTAGGAACACGCTTCTTCCCACAGTGTGGTTGCTACAAAACACCCCTACGGCGGCCACACACAGCACACACAGCTCCGTGGCTGCACAAGATTACCAAGGAGCAGGGCAGCTCTTGGTAGCTACAGCATGTGGCCCTTTTATCACAGTGACAGGAGGACTGCTCAGTGGCACACAAACAAGTTCCTGCATCCCAACCAACTGTGCGTGCTTCACTTCGGACCCACACTGCCCCACACAGCCCTGGGAACACGGACACGGTGCAAACACACGCTTTCAAGGTGTGTGAGCAAACAGCACTGCTCCCAGCCCAGGGCACAGCTGCGGTGCCAGCTGAGCTCACCCTGCAGCACAGCCTGGGTATGGATCTCACACAGCACGACAGAAGCTCAGTTTGCATCACGATACAAACTCCAGCCTCGTAGACCTTCTCCAGCTATAAGCTACTCCGAGAAACGACGATGGAACAGAATAAAAACACAAGCACGCTTCAGGTAGGGCTGAACTCCACTTTTCATCCCAAAGACAGTAGCAGATGAGCCAGCTTTCAGGACAACACCACAGCACTATAAACCCTCCAGCACAAACCACACAGGCTTGTTTTTATTTTATTTTTATTTTTTTTTTACAACCTTCCCACCGCAGCAGTGAAGCGTGCCAGGCTCACGGAACGAGGAATAAGGGTGAATTTGCATCCCAGCTGCTCCCAACCCCATATCCTCAACCCAGCCCTTCCTACTCAGGTGCGGACAGCCACGTAGCAGCGTTCGGGCATCGCAGCACCGAAGCAGCCCATGACAGCACAGAAAGCCAACGCCTGCTGCCCGGGTACAGCCGTGCCCTGCGATGTCACTTCTAACTCACTTCAGCCACAGCACCTCGGCGTCACGCCAGCGTGAGATAACAAGAAGAACTTTACCAGTAAAAAGCCACTTTGTCCCCAAGTTTCTTCTCGCCGACGTTCCTGTCCAGGAGGTTGTAGCACACGTTGGTCTTCGCCCCTTTCATCCACTCCACGAAGACCTTCCCCTTGGTCACGTCGAAGTTGTAGGCGAGGAACGGCCCCGAGTGCTGCCGCTTCCAGTAGAACTCCTTGGCGACGTCGCCCCAGAACTCTGCAAAAAGCGACGGGCACAGCTCAGGATCACGGAGCCGGGACGGGGAGCGGGGAACGCCCCGCAGCGCAGCGGCCCTCACCCTGCGGCTCCTCCACGGAGCGCCGGTACAGCCGCCGGTAGTGCGGCAGCGAGGGGACGTGCGCGGCCGGCAGCAGCTCGGGGCGCGGCCGGTACAGCCGGGCCCGCTCCTCGGGCCGCACCATGGCCGGCTCCGAACGGGAGGGCAGCGCACAGCCCGCTTCAAAGCGGCGCGGAGCCGGGTAAAGGGGAGAGGAGGAGGAGGAGGAGGAGGAGGAGGAGGGGTGGGAGGCGGGGACGGCTCCGCCCGCAGCCGCGCGGGGCCGTCGGTGCCGGCCCGGCCCGGAGGGGGCGCGGGGAGAACGGGGGCGGCCCCGCCCCGACGGAGGAGCGCGGCCGTCCGCGGTGCCCGTGTGCTGCCGGCAGCGCCGTGCGCCCGTCGCTGCTGTGTCCCGCCGTCGGCCATGTTCCCCCGCATTGGCGTGCCCTCTTTCAGGGTGTCTCGCGTCGGATGCAGCCCAGCCGGCCGTGTCCCTGGGTCATCGGCCGTGTCCCTGTCAGCCGCGTCCCCATCGGCCACGTCTCTGACAGCCGTGTCCTCAACAGCCGCATCCCCATCAGCCATGTCCCCCATCAGCCGTGTCCCCTCCTCAGCATTTCCCCCATCATCCATGTCCCCATCAGCCATCTCTCCCCATCAGCCATGTCCCTCCTCAGCATTTCCCCCATCATCCATGTCCCCATCATCCATCTCCCACCCTCAGCATGTCCCCTATCATCCATGTCCCCATCATCCATGTTCCCATCAGCCATGTGTCCCCACTAGCCGTGTCCCCATCAGCCATCTCCCCCCAGTCATCTCCCCCCATCTCAGAGTGTTCCCCCATCAGCCTTGTCCCACCCCATCGGCCATGCCCCCCTGTCAGCCATGCCCCCCATCAGGCACATCTCCCTGCCATCAGCTGTGCCCCCCTGCCAGCCATGCCCCCACTGTCATCTCCCTGTCTGCGGTGTCTCTGTCATCAGCTATTCCCCTCTGCCATTGGTGTCCCCACCCTATTGTTGTCCCCCCATGCCAGCAGTGCTGCCCCATCAGTGACATCTGCTCCATCAGCAGCGTCCCCACGAGCCATGTCCCCCTCCCCTTGCCAGGCACAGGAGAACGCAGCCGGGATGTTGTGCTCGCATTGCCCAGGGAGGATGCTGAAACACTGAGGATCTCTTCAGCACCGATGGACATCATCCCTGCAAGTGAAACTCCACCATGTCGGGGGAACTGCCCGCTACAGGCGACTTCTATGATCCTTAGTGCTGGGGCCCAGGAACACCCAGAAGATAAAAACCCAGGAGCTCACGCTTGGCACGTATTCCTGTCAGCGATTATGTCCAGTCTATTCTGGGATCCTTGGTATTTTCCATGTTCAGTGCACCCCCTGGGAGCATCGTGTTGCTACCAGAGAAAAACCCACTGGTGCCCCCGCCCAGGCTCTCTCCATGGGCAGACATGGCACAGGCACAGCCAGAGCCTGCAAGGTGCTTCCCTCACCAGCCAGCACTATCGTTACCTCCACGTTCCCTACAGAAAAAACATGGAAGAAAAAATGAATGAACCCCTGCAGCCTGGGTGCTGTGGCACGGATGTTTTGGCAGCCACGGGCAGCACATCTGGAGCCCCATTCAGCAGTGCTGGTGTGGGCTGTCGAGGCCAGAGGTGTTCTCATGCCTCGGCTGTGCCCAGGACACTGCCTGATGGGGTGCAATTACTACACCTCTCACAAGGCACCCACAAAGAGGAAAACTGAGAGTAGCCTCCTGGACCTGCTTTGCCATGCAAACAGCCATGTGTAGGGCTGAGAACCACACTGCTGGTCAGACCCAACCTTGGCATAGGCACGGCCCTGATCAGCTTTCATTTGGATGATCAGCAGCTGAAATATGGAAACTGCCCGGGCTCTCTGCAGTGATATTATAGGCTCCAGGGCAAGGGCTCCTGCTGCACAGCCACACTTTGCTGCTCCTCAGCCCGGAGCAGCTTGCACCCAGCTGGGCTCCTGCCCTGGAGCTGCGGCTTGGTGGGGCAGAGTGCTGCAGGGTGTGCTTGGAGCTCAGCTCCTGGCTCACCAGGAAACCTTGGGCAATCAGCTTTGCTTCAGACCCTTCACTTCCACTTCCAGTAAGGGAATAAAAACACACACACAGGGCACGTAGGGTTCTGCATAGCGGGTTCAACACTGGGACACCATCTCACTGCAGATCAAACTCCTCTGCGTTGACTGCAGGAGGAAACATTAATCAGCACTGTGATTACAGCCCTTGGGTCCTGCTGGGAGTTATCAGCACCTTTGTTTGCAAGTGGAGCTGCTCCAAACCACTGCAGCTCTGGGCACAGCGTGGGCAGCTCCACAGCCCCTGGGCTGAAAGGTCCCCTCCTCCTGCTGGCATGGGGAGCTAAATTGGGTCGGGTTGGGCAGAACCAGGCCTGAGCCATCCCATCCCTCTGCTGTCACAGGGAGACAGATGGCTGATTTTCAAGCTTCAGAGAGAAGCTGATGAATATGAGAGCCTGATGATTTTGCCTTCTGCGGAGCGTGCACAATATATTCATAATCATTTTGCATGTAGATGAGTTTATAATGCAACCACGGTTCTAAATCAAACCCGGGAGACACATTACTGCTGTTTGCCTGAGCTTTCAGAGTGATTGAGCCACAAGAAAATGCCTTTCTGTCTCCTAGATGGGGCCAATTAAGCTTGTAAAGATGCTCTTCCCTCTCACAACGGCCTGTTTGTTTATCTGGGCTCTGCTGGTTGCTGCTATTTTCCATCTGGAAGATGGAGCCGAGCTGGAGAGAGACTTGGTGGTCGCTGGGAATGCAGAGGAGGTAAACCAGGCTTGGGAGTGACTGCCTCGGTCAGCAGCGCTTTAGAGAGGTTGAGATTTAGGAGCTGCTTTCCCCACGGGGCTTCATCTGTGTCCCAGAACTCCCATGGCAGCGACGTGCCCTCTGCTGCCGAGCTCCAGCCCTGCAGGCCTGCAGTGCCAGCCATGCAGGCACCGTGGTGGCAATGACACAGGGTCTGAGGTGGCAGCAGTGCAGGGTCTGCTGTGACAGCGACGTGTGGCCGTGGGGTCAGTGATGAAGCCTCCAGGCATGAGTTCATGGTGCAGCACATCCCAGCCATGGCATCTGAGCACACACGTCCCCTTGGCACCCTCTGCTTTTGCCCTAAGCCTGGAGCAGCCTAAAGCTGAGCTGCACTGTGAAGCTCCTCCAGCTCCCAATATTAAGAAGGCCACTAGCTGGCTGCACAGGGGTGAGCCAGGGCTGGTGGCCAGCCCTGCATTCCAATGCATCACTTGCGCTGGGGAGAGGGCATCCGCGTGAGCACAGGGCACAGCAGCCCATCCCATGCTCAGGCAGCTGGGGGGTGGCAGAACTGCACCTGTGCTCTGTGGGACAGCAAGGGCTGGTGACAGCACCCAGCAAGCAGGCCTGCTTCTTTCTTTTCTTTTTTCTCACTTGACCACATCTCACCACACAGAATGTGCCTATTCCTGTCCCCTCAGGCTGAGCTCAGGGAAGCCCCCGCTGTTTTGTGGGGAAAATGGGACAGGGCACGTGGTGGTGGCAGGAGAAAGGTCTGCAGGCAGAGGATGCTGGAGAGGGACCAGGGGAATACGGACTTCCCTGCGCTCCCTGGCAGCTCTGTCCCCAGCTGAGAGCTGGAGGCACCACTGAGGAAAGCTGTGGTGAAGCTCACAGTCATGGCTGAGCCACCACATCTGGTTCTGCTTCCCTGGCCCTTGGCTCGAGATGCAGGTTTCATCTGTGCTCGTTCTGTGGCTTGTATGTGGCACCATTCCACCGGCCTGGCCAGGTCCCGCATGTGCTTCCATCACCCTGGAGTCAAAACATCTCCCTGCAAAGAGCATTTGTTTCTGCATAGAGATGGATACGGAGAAGGACTGGGAGCAGAGCTGGGCTCCAGGTCAACGCTGCTGCACAGGAGCCCTTCATTCATCACCCAGGACATTACAGAACCTCAGGAGCTGTATCTTCACCATGGTTGACATCTCCAGAGGCAGTGGCCAAGAGGCACTTGGAATAGGAAAGCCACCACTGAAGGTGATGGCTGTGATGCACTCATGAGGCAAAGACTTAAAAGGCAGTTTTTATTTCAGCTTTTTCTTTTTTTTTTTCTTTTTCTTAGAGATTTTTTATTGTTTATTTTTAAACAGACTTGGTTTAGATTTTTGTTTTCTACAGTAATTCAATGTAAAAATCCCAGTACAATGTACAACGGTTTGAACATTTGGAATAAGAAATCCAGCTTGGGGAGACACGTAAGTTCAGCTAGGTTCTAACACAGGTAGGAAATCCTCTCCACCCCCTTGCAAGATCACCAGCCAGGAAGGCATTTGGATGGGAACGCTTTACAAATGTCACCCCTGCCCCATCCAGACTCTGGCTGTCTGTATTGCAGTGGGACACATCACCTCCATGGGGTGGTTGGGAGACTCCAGCATTGCAAGGCAGTCTTGTGCGTGAGCGATGTAGGATGCTATGAGGGGGTCCTCCAGGAAGGTCCCTCAGGGTCTGGGGCTCCAACGGGATGGAGAAGAGACCTGTCCTCCCCTAGGCAGTGCCAGCAGTTTGTGCCCTGCTGTAGTTAAAGGTCCCTGCATGGCCCAATCCAAGGGAAGGAAAACAAAGGTGATGCAAGGGTTCCTGGCTCTAGGGGCTGAGGTCATCTCAGGGATATCTCACTGGCCTGGGATCTGGCAGTTCTTGAGGAAGCCATTTTGGCTTGGCTCACGGTACTCAAGCTATTTGGGATGGTCCTGCTTGAGCAGTCTGGAGTGGTCCCACTCAAGCTACATGGGGTGGTCCTGCTTGAGCATTCTGGCATGGTCCTGCTCAAACAACAAGGAGAGGAGCAGTGGAATAGTCATGCTGGAGCAGCATGGAGTGATCCCGTCTGAGCAGTCTGTGATGGTCCTGCTCAAACAGCATGGGCTGGTCCTGCTTGAGTACCTGCTTGAGTATTGCAAGCACTGCACTCAATGCCACGTTTGGCCATTCTCAACACTCTTGGAAATCCTCCAGTGTTTGGAGAAATCTCCTACAGGTGTGTGTGCTTCAATGGATGCCAGGACACTCTGACGGAGCTCCCTTGTTCCAAAGGGTTATTGCTAACAAGTCAGAACCCCATTGACTTCAGCTGAGTTTTGTAATCTTCCAAGGGCAGAGATCCTCCCACTTCCCCAGTGACCAGCTCCAGCTGCACCAGCTCCAGGGAGAAGTGTTTCCTGATGTCCAGCAGGAATCTTCCAACCTGCAAGCTGTGGCTATCACCTCTGCTATGAAAATGTCTTGAGTAATGAGGATGGGATGAGAGGCTGGTTCTCCATCCAACCTAACCCCACATCCCATCCCCAGCAGCGAGAGTTCTGCCCTTCCTGCTGGGAGTAAGAGTGCAGGAAGGATGGAGGAGAGGAAGAATGGCAGGAGGGGAGGCTGGGAGAAGATGGAAGGCAGGGTGGAACTGGGAGGTGAAAGAGAATGAAAGGATGGCAAAGGAGGGAAGTGTGAGGTAGGTGAGGATGACTGGAGGTCAGGAAGAGGTGGAGGGGAAATCAGTGAGGTAGGTGGGATGTTTGGAGAATGAGGAGGGATAGGGAGGTGGAGGAGTATGAGCAGAAAGTGGAACGACGACAAGGGATGGTGAGATAGCAGGAGAAAAGGTGTGAGGAGGGTTAGGGCAAGAAGCAGAGCTGAAAGAGTATGAAAAGGGATGGGGGAGGATGGAAGGTGGAGGTGGACAGGAGGGACAGAGATGGAGGTGGAAAAAGAGGTGAGAGATGGAGGAAAGAAAAGGGATAGGAGATGGTGGAAAGCAGAGGAGGACAATGACATACAGGAGAAGATGGAAAGTGAAGGATGACAAAAAGACAATGAGAGGCTGCAGGAGGATGAGGAGAACTGAAAGGTGTGAAGCAGAGAATGAGGAAGAACAGGAGGTGTTGGGGCATGGAAAGGGATTGGGGACAGCAGGAGCTGGAGTAAAATGAAGGAACAGAAAAATGGGCTGTAGAGGAAGATGAGAGGTGAGATGGCGGGTGATGGAGGACAAGGAGGGAAGGGAATAATGATGAAGAGGTATGAGGAGATGGTGGGAGATCACAGAATATCATAGAATCATTTGAGTTTGAAGGGACCTTTGAACTGCCCTGCAATGAACAGGGACATCTGCAGCTAGAAGAGACAGCGGGTATCAGGAGAGATGGGGAGGTGTTTAAGAGCTAGAGAAAGACAAACTGTTAGGAAAACGTGGGAAGATGGTAGGAAATGGAGGGGGAGTTTGGAAATATGGGCGTGAAGGAAGAGGAGGCAGGATCAGGAGACGATGACGACTGGAGGTGCAGGGCAATAGTGAGAGGTGAGAATGGATTTTGAGATGGGGAAGTGGAGGAGGATAAGGAAAATGGAGAAGGTAGAAGTGGATGGATAAGGATAAGGAGGGGAAGTTAAGTAAAGCAGGTTGTGATGATGGTGGGAGCTCATGGAGGATGAGAAGGGATGGTGAGATGCTGACATGAGGAATAAGAAAGGAAAAGAGTGAGGGGACGTGGTGAGTGATGGAGGAACACAGAAAAGATGAACAGGATGTGACGGCTAATGGAGGAACATGGCAGGGAAGGATGAGACACTGAGGTGATGGCAGAGCACAAGAGGAACAGGATGTGTCTGGTGATGGGAGAACAGAGAAATGAAGGATGATGGAATGAAGGATGAACAGGAGGCTGTGAGTGATGGAGAAGCAGTTGGGAGAAATGGCACATGATAGGTGATGGAGGAGCATGGCAGGAAGGGATGAGGGACAGTGAGCAACAGGGACACTGAAAGGAGGGGGGATAAGTCAGAAAATGGAAGTGCAGAGGAAGAGAGGTAGGATGGAAAGCAGAAAATAGATACGTGGATGATGTAGGAGCAGAATAAAGAGGCGTGGAATATGATGGCCAGTGGAAGTGCATATGAAAGGGATGTGGCTGAGGATGAAGGAGAACAAGAAGAAAGGATGGGACGTGGGGGACTGAGGAGCAGTGGCAGAAGGGATGGAATACAAAGGACAGTGGAGAAGCGTGACACAGCAGGTGGTGGAGGAGCTCAGGAAGGGGATGTTTTATGTAGTGAGCCTAGGGGGGGCTGGGCCCAGCAGGCGATGAGGGCAGGAAGCTGGGGCAGCGATGTGAGGTCTGTGCCCAGGTTGGAGTGAGCAGCTAGGCAGGACGGGGCAGGGAGCCATGAGAAACACCAGCAACACAGGAGCAACACGGAGCCAAGAGGTGTCTGTGTGGGGTGAGAGCCCACAAAGGACACAGGGGTGATGGCAGGGAGCTGTGTGGCACAGCCACAGTCTGCACATGGAGATGGGAGCGGATGGGACACCAGGTGTGGGCAGCTGGTGGGGATACTGGAGACAGGACCTCCCAACCCTCACTGCCCCTGCAGCCCGGGGAAGCAGCACCGAGGGTGCAGGAAAGGGTTTGCAGGGCCTTTATTCATCACACGACAAGCAGGCACAGCACAGGACGGGCAGGTGCCATCATCAGGGCAGAGAGAGCCCTTCATGTGACCTTGGGGCAGGGACAGGGACCGTGGAGAGGATGGGGGCAGAGGCTGCAGGGGCTGAGGCCAAACCTGGCACCTCCACAGCAAATTAATTATCCCCATCTCCCCAGGCTTGGCCAAAGCAGCTCCTGCCTCTCTGTAATGCTGCCTTCACAAAGCCCCTGCCCGTCCCCTGTCCCCGTTCTCATCCTCACGGGTAACACCCAGCACCACTATTTACAGAGCAAGACAGAACTGACTATTATTACAATAATTAGAAGGCAGTTGTAAAAATGAGAAGAAAATAATAATAAAAAAAAAAAAAACCACCAAACATTCCGAAAGTAGAGTCTTTAAAAAAACAAAACAAAACAAAACCCCAAACCTATTTTTCAAGGAAAATGCTAAAAACCACCCCGAAAGGATCTATGTACAGCAGGAGAGTGCCGGCGGCAGTGCCGGGGACGTGAGGGCGGCAGGCAGGGATGCTGCCCGGCCTTGGCTGCTGGTGCTGGGGGCAGCTCTGCCCCACGGCTCAGTGACAAGGACCTGGTGGGGCCGGCCAAGTGCTCCTGGAGTGAAAGGCCATTGGTGCTGGGCCGCCTGGCCCTGGCTGATGCTGGTGTGTCCGGAGACACAGGCAGTGAGCAGCCATCGTGGAGATGCTGATGGAGGCTGCGACGTGGCAGTGATGCAGCCGTCATGCTGCGGGCAGTGTGTGGCTGGACGGGAGGGGGCAGCAGGAGCAGTTTCTGAGCGTGGCTGCGAGATGACTGCAGCGCCGCAGAGCCCCTGGAGCGATGTACACAACGTCAGAACAACGCCCACAGGCTGTGGAACAGCACAGAGAGCCCCGAGGGTAATGCACAGAGCCCCCAGAGCACCATACACAGCCCCTGAACAATGCACAGGCCTCTGGAGCTGTGTACAGAGCCCCCAAAACAGTGTACATACCCCCCAGAGCAAGGCACGGAGCTCTAGGGCATTGCACACAGCCCTGGAACCATGTGCAGAGCCCCTGGGGCCATGCACAGAGCCCTCGGGGCAGTGTACACAGGCTTAGAAGAGTGCACAGAGGCTCTGGAGTAATGCTCCAGAGCCCCCCAAGCAACGCGTGGAGCTCCAGCAGGCACAGGCACCTGCAGGCAGCTCCATCTGTGCAAATCCCTGCCCGGCCCCTGGCACGCAGCTCAAAAATAGGTCAAGCAGCCACCTCAGAAATTGCCCTTCTCACCCGGCACAGACACTGCCGGGATGCTGTTCTCCTCCCTCCCTGGATAAGGCTTTTCCCCATGGTGATGACCCAACCTCCGGGCAGTGGAAGCTGCGGGCCACAGTGCAGCCTCCCAGCCCACAATCTCTTAATCCAATTGGTACATCTCCAATTTAGCTCATTTCAGTATGTTTGGTTCTTCTGTGTTGTTTGTTTTTAAATGCACTTGGTTTTACATTGCAGGCTGTTCGGAACTGGGTAGAGCCAAAAGAGAAAAAAAAAAAAAAAAAAAGAAATAAAAAAGAGGGAGGAATATGTAAATTCAGCACTTGGAAGAACAAATCACTACAAGCAGCCCCGGGCAGGGAGGTGGGGGGCTGAGCAGGGGGGGGGCCCATACTCGTGCACCCAGCAGCCCATCCCATGAGCTGGATGGGAACGCCTCTGTGCACCGCCCAGCCCGGGACCCCCCTCCCCCCCCCCGCCTCCCTCCAGCACATGGCTGATGCAACCACCCTGCAAGCAGAGCTGGCAGGGATGCACCCTGCACCGGCCGTGGGGTGGATCCACCCGTCAACTCCAACCCCGCCGAGCTTCACCCCTCCCGTGGACCGGCAGCATCACGGCCACCGCCTCGCATGGCAGCTGTCCCCTTCACGGGGCCACCGCAGGGACCCCGATGCTTCCCGTCGTGCCTGTGCCGCGGTCACCCCGGTGGGATGTCCCACTGCTGCCGGCAGCCTCCGCTGCTCGGCGCCCTTCGCCATCTGCTTCTTAAGCATCCCCACGAGTGAGGGGACGGTTAGGAGACAGATGCACCCCCGAGAGCGGCCCCGTGGGTGCTCTCAGGGAAGGAGAGTGGGAAGCAGGCCAGGCTGCGCGCCCCGTCTCGCTGCCCTCACTCACTCAGCGGCCCCGGCTTCTCCTCCGCCCTGGGGATGTCTATGGGGTGCAGCCTGCACTTGGAGGGCGAGTGGCGGGCGGCGGAGCGGGACGGCCGGGCAAAGCAGGAGGTGAGGGACTGTGAGCTGCAGTCGCACGCCATGTCCTGCAAAGAAAGATTGAAGTGCAGTTAGAGAGGGCTGGAGCCATCCCCACTGGACAGCCAGGCTTGTGGGGCTCCCCCGAACCTCGTTACCTCGTTGGCCATGGCTGAGATGAAGTCAGGGTCCCGGGGGAATGCCTCTTTGCTCCCTTGGCCTGGGGACATCAGCTTGGGGTCCTCACAGCTGCTTTGCTTGAGGACTTTCTTGCTCAGGATGCGGGAGGTGTTCTCAGTGGGGTGGTAGGAGGCCAGGCTGGGATGCTCGGCCTTCTTGGAGCCCTCCTCCCCACCTCCTGCATCCTTCTTCTCTGTGGGGGCCGTGGGGCTCTGTGCCCGCCCACAGACGTTCCTGAAGAACTCCTGCACCAGGCCGTACTTGGGGGCCTCAGCCTTGGCCCTGCCGGCCTCAGGGCAGCCCGGCTTCCAGATGGATTCGGTGCTGCCCGCGTGCTCCACCACACTGAAGAGGCTGGACAGGCCATCGTTGATGTTGCTGAGGACAGGGCTGTCACGGGTGGTGGTGGAGCGGGCCCAGGCGGAGCCGTTCTGCTTGCCCTGGTGCAGGTTCCAGAGGCTCCTGTCCTTGGAGGCATCCAGCTTGGAGGAAGACCTCCGCTGCAGCTTTGGTGAGCCGTACTTGGGTGAGCAGCAGGGCCGCTCGATTCTGGCGTGCACCTTGTCCAGGGAGGAGGAGATCTGTTTGCCACGCACTGAGACGAGCGAGGAGCTGCGGGGGGACCAGCTCTTGCCGTGCAGGCTGCCACGTGGCAGGTCCGTCTGCAGGCCCACGCTCACCGTCTGCGTGGTCTGTGTCCCCACGTGGGCCAGCCCCACGGTCTGGCTTGAGGTGCTCTTCACTTTCCTCTCCAGTGAGCTGGAGCGGATGGCCTGTCGCACACAGTTGGTGATCTCCTTCATGTCGTCGCTCATGTTGCCGGAGATCTCCAGGTCGTGCAGCGAGGGAGGGAAGCGTGGCACCGGTGGCACCGTGCTCTCCCCCGTGCTGCCATCGAGCAGCTCTCGCTGCTGCTTGGAGAAGTTGCACAGCCACTGGCTGTACGTGCTCTCTGCCCTGGCCGACTCCTCCGGCTCCTTGGGCTTGGCCATGGTGAACAAGAAGCCGGGCTCGATCATGATCTTTCCCTCCTTGTTGTGCACCACAGCTGCCTCCAGGCGCCGCACCACAGGAGGGCTGTAGTAGATGCGGATCCCTGTCTTGTCAGGCGCTGTGTAGCTCCTCTGCATCTGTTTCTGGGCTGGGTCGTGGCCCGAGAGGCTGCTGGCCCGCGAGTAGTCCCAGGAGGAGATGCCCAGCTTCTCCTTGGCCAGGCTGTCGGAGGCGGGTTGCTCGATATTCACATAGGTACAGTTCGGGGGAGGAAGGCCGGTGCTGTCCCGGATCCCATTGGGCAGCAGCTGGGGGACTGCAGATGACTTTTTGCCTCGGGAATGGTCACCTAGCCCAGGCACAGTCTTTCCAGGAAGGTAGGGAGAACAGTCGAGCAAGCTTTCAAACTCTGACATGGAGGAAACGGACTTGGTCCTGTGGGAGAAGAGAGGACGGGGCTCAGCAGTCATCCACTCAGGCAGTGGGACAGGGTGATGATGTGGGGTGCTGGAGGCACTGCCCCAATGGGACCCTGCTGGGCAGCCAGCCCTGCTCACTGCTTCCAGGAAGACAATTCTGGAGCACACCAGTGTCCAGACAGAGCTGGAGGCTGATCCAGCTGTGAGAGCCACTGGTCTCCTCACACCCCAGGGATGACGGTCACCACCATGCTCACCTTTTTAAGTTGGTTCCCTTGACATCTTCTTCAGAGATCGTCTCTTTGTCTGTGATTTTTTCATTGAGAGCCTAGGAGGACACAGAAGCATGCTCTGCTGGATTCAGACACAGGACCACAGAACACAGGCATGCTGGCACAGGGGCTGCACCCTGCTCCTTCCCAGCACCTCCCCAACATGACCAGGTCCTGCACCTCACTCCCAAAGCTACATAGGGCTCACTCTGCCCACAGCAATTCTCTTAACAACTTTCCGAAGCCCTTGTGGATTGGCACAGCAAGATGAGCCATGCTCTTTGCTGTCACCAGCTACTTAATTCCTGGTGACCCCCTTGCAACCACTTGAGACATGAGACATTGAGAATGCTGTTGTGGGGTACACACAACCTTCATCTTATTTATAGCAAAGACCTGAGCCCAACTGAAGCCACAACACATGTAGCCCTCTCTTGCCCACCTCTTTCCAGTTGCTGCCATGCTTTTCCATTTCAGAGTGCTTCAAAGCCCACGGGTTGGCTCCTTTCTGCAACTGGAGAACACGCCTGTCGCTCAACACGTGCACAGCAAGCAGAGGCAGATGCTGAGTGACACGTGCATGGGGACACCATACCTGGTTGAGTTTGTTCTGCAGCTCCTTTGCTTGCTGCTCTGCCTGCTGCTGCTCTTCCTTGAAGCGGGCCAGCAGCTCCACCTTCTCCTGTTTCCAGTTCTTTTCACTGATCTGCAGCTGCTTGGTCAGGTCCATGACGGCGCTGTAGGATTCAGCCAGGAGATGCTGATGCTCCTCACGCTCCCTCTTCAGTGCCACCTTCCAGTCTGGTAGCGCCCGTTCTGTGATGCCTTTGCCCACTTTTGCCTCCAGCTGCAGGGACACAGTGTTGGCAGCCACATGTCAGATGGTCACCCAACGGGACAGGGGCTGGATGTCCCCATTACAATCCTGCCAACTCTGAGAGGGTGGCATCCCTGGGGGGTTGGCAGAGCACACCCCAGGGATGCCGCTGCTGGTGGCCAGGATGGCATCTGGAGCAGGGGTGCTGCCACCACAAAGGCTCTGTTCACTTCTGGGGAGGAGAGAGGGGAGCTGGGGACTAGAGATGGAGACGATAGAGAAACACAGCCCAAGAAGTGCTGGCACCACTCTGCTGAGCAGATGCAGAGCCACAGGCTCCTGCCAGAATGGCATAAGGGATATGCAAACTCTCATCATTGGGAGTGCTGGGTGGACTGGGGCTGGGGACTGATGGGACAGGAGAGGAGGGCTCTGGTGCTGCTCCAAGATGGGGTAATAAGCATGGTGCATGACCAGAGCATGCTGGGCCCTGGTACCATCCTACCCAGCCTAAACAAGCCCATCAGAGGAATAAAGCGCATCCTCTGCTCCCACTGTAATTTTCATGCCAGCCCCGTTGCTATAGAAACTCGCCTGCTGGAGTGGCTGCTCATTGTGATTCCTGCCATGCCATGCTTTCTCCCAGCAGCCAAGCTTTGGCTGACTGTGCAGGCAGCCTCAAAGCCCCACGTTCCCCCCCACCCCAGGCTCCCACCTGAGCGATGTGGCACTTGAGCTCGGCGCGCTCCATCTCCCAGGCAGCCTTGGCCTTGGTGAACTGCTGCTGCAGCTCGCCCGCGCCACGCCGCTCCTCCCGCAGCTCTGTGCACAGCTCCTTCAGGGTGACCTTCATGTCTGCCAGTGTTTTGATGCACTCGTTGGGCTGCAGGGACAAGAGGTAAGCAAGGGGTGCCACCTCAGTGCCCCAGCTCTGCTCGCTGCCACCTCCACGTTACAGATGTGGGATGCCACCAAGACATGGCACCCCCCTGCCAACCAACAGTGACAGTGGGGACTGATCCTGCCCACTCTACTCACCGTGTTGGGAGTCCAGGTGTCCCCAGAGCAGGTCCTGTTGTCTGCCTGCTGCTGCGGGGCGAGCTCCTCCTCTTCCAGCAGCATGTACAGCTCCTTCACGCTGTTCACCTGCAGGAGATGCCGTGGGCAGGTTGCTGAGGACCCCAGCCAGGGACTGGGGACAGCTGAGTGTCCCACTGCCCCTGCCCACAGTACCTCCAGGAAGTCATCGCCCTCGCTGTGCACTATCTTGCCCTGGCGCCAACACTTGAGGAACCACTTGAGCTTCATGAAGAGCAGAAGGAAGCTCTGCCTGAACTGCTGCGACTCCTGCACCAGCAGGTTCTTCTCCTGGCTCCAGAACTTCTGCTCCAGCCGCCTCTGCAGGTTGAGGCTCTGCAGTTCGAACTCACGCCGCAGCAGGGCTTTCTGGTGGTCCTCCTTCAGCTGCAAAGTGATGTGCTGAGCCATCAGCATCCATCCAGGCTGCTGTGCCTCTTCCCAGCATCAGACCCCAAATTTCATGACCCTGACTCAGTCCACGGGGAGCTGCAGCTTCCCTGGGACAGTGGGGTCATAAAGGCAATAGGGGGAAGTCCTGCATGGCTGTATACCCGCGTGCAAAGGATGGGCAGGCTCAGCCCCCACATTCCTCAAGGACTGTTCTGGGTGTCCTCAAACAGCCTGGGGATGGCACAGCCGTGCTCATGGGGATCCCATCTCCTGGGGCCAGCACCCTGCTCACCTGGCAGATCTTCTGTGAGAAGTTGTCCACCTCATCCTTCCGCAACTGCCTCTCCTGCGAGAGCTGCTCCTGCAACCCCCGCAGGCTCTCATTGGCCTCTGACAGCACCAGCTGCAGCTCCTTCATCTGCAAGGGCAGGGAGAGGACGGTGGGTGCCCACCAGGCAGGACTTAGCATCCCTGCGTAGCTCCCGACCACACATCACTCCCACCGGGGCACCAAGCTCCTCCTGGGGCATCCTCAACCCTCCAGCCCCACTGAGGGAACATGGCTCCCTGTCCACCAAGGGACAGCTGCCTTCGTACCTCGGTGGCATAGGAGTCGTTCTCGTCGGGTCGGCAGGTTTTGTAGCTCCGGGAATGTGCGGGGTCCGTGTCCTTGGGGTGGGTGATGCGGTAAGGGTCGGCATCCCTAAAATCAGGCTGCTGCATGCGTGGGCAAGTTAATGAGAACAAACCAAAAGAGCGGGAAGAAAAGAAAGCCAGAAAACAAAACAATGGGTTTCCGAAACAGTAAAGAACTACAAGACAACAAAAAGGATGATGAGGAGAAGGAACTTCATCACCATGGCAGGAGACAATGCGGAAACCAAAAGGAAACACAGGATGAGACACGTGGCCTGGATTGTTTGGGAAAGGGAAGGGAAAAAAAGAGAGAAAGAGGGAAAAAATGTGCAAACACCAGTTACGGTGCCATGCAGTGACTAGGGGGGACCGGGACCTGGGGCTGGTGGGACTGCAGTCCAGCAGCATGCAGAAAAATAGGACTCTGAACAAAGTGAGTGTGCTCCAGAAAGGGGCTTGTGCCCATGCAAGGACCTATGTCCCCATCCTTGGATGTCCTGGCAAGGAGGGCACAAGATGCTCACCATGGATGTGCTCTCCATCAGACCCAAATCTGCCTTGCCATCTTTGCTCTGCGAATTACCCTGTCTGGGAATTATCTCAGTGCATGCCATGAGGCTTTTTCCAAGCTGGGTGTCTGCAGTTCAGGGGGATCTTGTGATGCTGCCCATCCCAACAAGCAGAGAGCATCAGCGGAGGGGACATTTGGCTCTGCAGGAAGCAGAGGCGAGCAGCTGGGCCACCAGCCCAGCCTGGGCAACAGCACTGGGGTGGGACAGCACTGCAGCCACCCAGACTCCTGCCACCACCTCCCACCACACACACTCTGTTGGAGCAGAGTCCTATCTTGTCCCAGGTGCCACGGCATGCAGCGAGGCGAGCATTAGTTTGGGGATTGCTCTGGAGAGGCACGAGGAGGGATATGTTACGGGTTGGGGTTTGTTCTGTTAAAGCAGGAAGAAAAAGGCAAAAAAGTGGCAAATAAAGCAACAAGTGCTGCGGGGCGGCCATGGGGCATGGGAAGGAGCCCCGTACCTGCAAGTCGGAGCCATGCTCCTTCTGCAGCCCCTCTTTGGTGGCCTCGTGGCTGCTGGAGAAGAGGAAGGAGGAGCCGGCGTGCTCCTTGAGGCCGCTGGCTAGGAGGTCCACCTTCCGCATGAAGCAGCCCAGGTCCTGCTGCAGCACACCCAGCCTCATGAGGAGCACATTCATCAGCTTGGCGTCGCTGGGGCTCTCGCCGCTGTTATCCAGGGCCTCGGCCAGCAGCCCCCCCACGCACTCGTTGTCCAGGCACATCTTCAGGCTGGAGGTAAAGCCATTGGCATCTGAAATCAAGATGTCGATGGCTTTGCTGATGAGTGCCGCTTGGTCCCGGATGCCCAGCAGGATCTCCAAGTCCTTGACCTTAAGCAGCTTGGTGCTGGAAGCGCCGTCCAGCACCCTGTCCTGCACCTCAGCCTCAGTGCCACGCTCGTCCCTCCAGCCAGCAGTGGGCACGCACTGCGCCGAGTCGCCGGCTTCAGCGTCGGTCTCCAGCATGGGCCGGGTGGTCTGGCAGGAGGCGAGGTCGCAGCGCTGCAGGTTGGAGAGGAGCACCCGGTTCTCGTACTGCAGCTTCTTCACCTTGCCGCTCAGCTCGCTGATCTGCACCTTAGCCGTGGCCAGCTCCTCCTGCGAGGGCTCGCTGACCACTGAGCAGCTGTCCTCCGACAGCGTCACATCCAGCTCGTGGTCCGACTTGTACTTGTTGAGCTCGTTCAGCAGGAGCTTGTTCTGGTCCTCCAGCTCCAGCAGTGAGCGGCGCAGCAGGTCGGCCTCCTCCTCCACGAACTGCAGGTGCCGCCGCAGCTCCGCCACCGTGTCCCCCGCGTCCCCGCAGGCCGAGCTGCAGGCCAGGAACCGCAGGTCCTGCCCCGGCAGCTCCCTGTCCCCCTGGCACTTCATGTCGTCCATCTCGGCCCGCAGGCCGCGGTTCTCCACCTCCAGCTCCACAATCCTGCGGCTGAGGATGTTGGCTTCTTCCTCCACCAGCTTGAGGTGGACCTTGAGCTCGGCCTCACGCGAGTGGGGTGAGTCAGCAAGCTCCTCCACCGACAGGGAGCTGTCGAGGTCCCCGTAGAGGGATCTGTACTTCAGAAGCTCCTCTTTCATGCCATCGTTCTCCTTGGCCAGCTTGGTCAGCTTCTTGCACATCAGGGCCGACTCCTCCTTGGCAAAGTGCAGCTGGCACTTCAGGTCTGCGCTGTCCTCCTGGGTACAGGGAGGGGACAGGCATTAGGATCACGGGCTGAGAGGTGGTGGCTCTGAGGGACATGCAGAGCGGACACCAAGCTGAGGATGTGGGGACCTGGCACTGACACCACCCATGATGGGGAGGAATGCTGCCAGATGCCATGGGAGAAAATCCCAGCCATCAACAGGCTTCCACTCCATCTGCTTTGTGGTGACACAGCAGCCACCTTGCTGGGACACAGTAACAGTCTTGAGAAGCAGCTACAATGTGTGTTTGTTTTTTTCTAAAGGGCTGGAAACCTCCCATGGTCCCACCCCTGCCCAGTCCCTTTCCTCCCAGCCACTCACTCCTCCCCACCATTACCCTGTACCTTGCAGCCCCAGCCAAGCCCCTGGCCCTGCCCCAGCTCCTTTGCCACCCCTCTGCTTGGAGCTGTGCTCAGGCTGATTTTACACCTATCAATAACCAGCTCTGCCCTTTGCTCTGAGAGACCACTTCCCAGCTGTGAAAAGACTTCTGGATGATCAGGATATCCTGACGTCCAGCTCGTGACTTCCTGCCCGGCGTAGGTCACTCTGGCACAGTGACCGTCCAGGGGGGACACACCAGTGGCACCCACCAGCCATCACCCACCAGCTGGCACCCACCCCTGGCTCTCCCTGCCCCCAGCACTCTGATGTCCCCCAGCATCAGTGCCCACAAAGCTCCAGGAGCCACCGAACATCGTGTTGCCTCCATCCCAGCAGGACTGCCACGGGTTCTGGGTGCTGCTTTATTCCCCAAAATAGCCACGGGGGGTGGGGGTGGGGGCAGCGCCATGGGGCTGCTATCCCAGCCAGGCAGACATGACCTCAGTTCCTGTTTTTCCAGGAAAAATAAAGCTGTAGCCAGGCACTTCCCCCTGCCCGTGGCACAGCCAGAGCAACCAGCAGCACCTCAGCTGCTCCTTGGGCTGGGGACGAGAGGGGACAGAGCTCAGTTTTGAGCTTGTCTTCCCCCAGCAACTCCATTTTCTGAAAGCGCCCAGCACTGTGAGGCAGGAAAGGAGCCCAGGAAGCTAGCCATGAGTCACAGGCAGCTGCGCCTGGGGCCAGCAGCCCATGCTGTACAGGAAGCACACGGGGACAGGGGGATGCTGCCAGCCCATGGCACCCCAGAAAGCTGAGACTGGCTTTGAACCTCCAGCACTGAGCCACAGTTGGGTCCCTCTAGCACTGCTCATCTGCCCCACGTCCCTAAATTGAGGGCTCTGTGAGGATGACAGCATGGGAAGCAGGGGGTGTTTTCCTGCATGCTGTCTCCAAGTGGGGTGGGATGTGATAGCAGCAGTACAGTGAACCCAGGGGTTGTCATGATGAGATGCTTACAGCTTTATGGGGCTCCCTCCCTGCCCAGGCTTTGTGGGAGCAGTTCTACTCCCCAGAATAGATCCCGTGGCTGCCTGCATTCGGAAGAGGATTTTTTGGGTATTAAAACATTCACATAGCTATCACCACAACGGCAGCTCTGCCCCTCTGAGCCCTGGTAACAGCATTAACGTCTCACAGCAGCTCAGTGCAACCACGAGTGACAGATAAAATCCCCCTGCTGCCAGCACAGCCCCTCCTCAACACCCGCCTAGCAGCCTGCACAGGGCAGGGATGGTGACAGTGGCCTAGAGCTGCTGCCACAGGGCCCCAGGCCCCTCAGGATCGCTTGGCTACTAGCAGAGGCAACAATGACACATGGAAGGGGCTTAAGGCACTGCCTGCCACTGGTACTCCATTGATAAAGGAGACAAGGGACCCCTGAGGACAATGAGTATAGCTCAGTGCATCAATCCCTGCCTTGTGCACAGGCTGGAGAAGGCAGATCAGCTCTGAAAGGAGGAGATGGCTCTGCCCTGCCCAGGATTTCTTTCCATGCTGGGTGCAGCATCCACTGATTGGCACCATGGCCCCTACCTGCACTGATGGCTTCTTCTCGGTCTTCCCAATGGAGCGAGATCCCCTTTTCTTCAGGGAATTCTGTAGAGAGAAGATGGAGATGTCACTCTCACAGCACCCTGCTGCAGACAGACAGAGCAACCAGGACCCCCAGGATGGGGACACCACAGCTGGGACACTGCTGACTGCTCCAGTAGCTTGGGAGGGGGCCAGAGAACTGGTGGGATGAGACCCTGGCACTGGGGGAGCCAGGATGCTTGGTGTCATGTCATGGGGTTTGGCCAGAAAAGTCCCTTGCGGGCATGAGGGTAAGTGGAGAGGCTGAGTCATGGGCCGGATGGAGTGAGGAATCCCAGGCTGGGATGGCTTCAAGGCATCTTGGCGTGGGAGCAGGAGCTGGAGCTCCTCTGTGCCTCTCCCCAGCCCACATGCAGAGAGCAGGCACATCCCTGCTGCCTTTTGCAGGGCTGGGTCTACAAACTGGAACCTGGGATCAGCCATGGGCTGTCACCCTGCTAGGAACTGTGGCATCTGGGCAGAATGGGACACCAAGATTCTCAACCATAAATCCCCCAGCAATCATCCTCCTGCCCCTCTGACCACCCCAGCATGAAGAGCGCCTGGCAATGACTGAGGGCTCCCAGTTTATCAACAGAGAAATGCTGTCCCTTCCTCCGGGGTCCCTGGGCACACAGGGGACAATCCCCAGGCTACCAATGATAGCTGAGACATGGGGAGCCCAATACAGGAAAATAAAAACAACAAGTTGACCTGTTCCCAGCCACGCACTGCCCTGCTGGGTGATGCAATGAGGCCAAAGCCCCCCAGGCTCACAGAGCCAGGGCTGCCCCAGGCACGTTCCCATGCTGGTGCTGAGGCCCCAGCAGCCAAAGAAAGCAGCTGTGAAATGTAAGCTGCTGCCTGTGCCAAGGTGCACGGCTCCAGCTTTCCTATTAAGGCCAAGACCAGTGCTGGAGCTGCTCAAACCCCACCCGGGGGCTGGCTGTGCCACGTCGGCATTGCTTGCCCCGGCCGTGCTAGGGACAGGCGTGCCCTCACCCCACAGCATAGTGGTTAGGGGACACCATCGTCCCTGTGTCCAGGACAGAGCTGAGGGAAGGAGATGCAGCCTGGGGGATGCACTGCTCATCCCACAGCAACCCAACCAAGGGGAAACCTCTTGCAATTGAGAAATAAACAGTCCCTAAGGGCAAGCCCAGCCCTGCCCAGCCTGCTGCTGTTTGCAGGCTGCTAACAAGCTCTGCCACTGTTTCATACCCTACAGCAGAAGGGAGGAGGTGGCTGAGGCTGGTAACTCACCCTGTTAACTTGCTTTCTTAATTAGTGTTCCGGAATAAGTGAGTAACCCCAGTGCCTGGGGAAATGCCCTTTCCAAGAGTGGATGCAAACGCGTGGTGCCTGCTGCAGAGCCCAGCAGGAACTGCAGGAACACCATGCTCTGTCCCCACAGGGCTCATCTATGGTGATAGCTGAGTTTGCCCCCATTAGCATCCCAACAGTGCAAACCTGCCAGCCTCGGGGAACTCAAACAACCTCAAGCACACCAAAGTCTGTCTAATGTCAGCCAGCAGCATCCCACTGGGACTCACATGGCTGCAGAAAGGACACCATTCTACTTTCACAACCCTCTGTCCCCACCCCCGTTCCTACACAGGCAGCGAGGGCAGCAGGGCTGGGCGATGGCACCACATCCTCTCTGGCACAGTGCCTGCAGCTCCCCAGGGACCCATCACATCCTGGGCAGTAGGGAAGTGGGTTATGTGTGCTGTGATGGATTATATGCTCGTGCTGTCACTACGATGCTTTTCCTGTCACCAAGAAGGGATGTCCCCTCACTGCCTGGGGACCAGCAGCACTCCTGGCCAGGAGCCTGTCTCAGACTAACAGCCCTGGACTCCTGCATAAGCATGCATGTGGATTTCCAGGACACATGCAAAGGAGCCATGCCCCAGAGGACAAGCCTGAGCAGCGTGAAGCTGTGGAGCAGGAGTGTGTCCCCCCTCACAGGCAGTCAGGGCACAGCCTGCCCTGGGTGCGGTGCTGCCCGCACACCCCAGCATCACTCTGCACAGAGCAGCACCGCTCGGGTTTCATGAGCATCTGCAGCACAGTTTGGATTTCAGTGACATGAATGCCCCGCGGCACCAGGCCAGGACACCTGCCAGGGGCTGAGCCTTGGGGTCACCCCCTCCACGTGCCCCCTGTGTTCCCCTCACCTCTCGGAGCTTGTCCATCTCGTTCTGTACCACCTGCTTGGCCAGCTCTGTCTCGATCAGCCGCTGGCGCAGGTCCTCGTTCTCTTCCTCCAGCCTGATCCTTTTCTTCTCCACCGCCTCCAGCTCATTGTGCAGCCGCACAGAGACGTCCTTGGCCACCTGGGGATGCAGTGGGGCTGTCACTGGACTGGGTACAGCATTCTGGGACCACAGCACAGGGGCAGTACCTCACGGGCACTTACCAGCCCAAACAATACCCACGGAGATCACCACAGGACCCTTTGGATCAGGGCTGGGTAACATGCTGTCCCCCGGCCACGTGTCCTCTTTATCACCACCGTTACTCCTGCCTCTACTTCTACTGGTCAAACCCTGCTTTCCCCAGGCACAGCAGAGTGCTGTGAGATGGATGCCTGACAGCTTTTCGTGCTTTTTTGTCCCCCACTGTGTTGGAAAGCAGCTGCTGCATGGCTGGGAGGGGAGAGGAGCAGCCCCTCGGGGAAGGAAAGGCGAGCTGCTGCATCGGGTTACGGAAAAACCGCACAAGAGCCCCCAGAGCAGAGAGAGTCCCTGCTGCAGCCCCTGTGGGAGGCACTGCTCAGGGTCAGCACAGTGCTTGGTTTCAGGCTCCTCTATCAATTCTCTCCAAAATATGAGCTGCTCCCTGAGCTGTTACTCAGCACTGGAGGCACCCCCTGCTGCCACCACTCCCTCTGGCAGCAGCATAAGTGATCGGCAAACACAACTCAGCACCAGACTGGTGGCTGGGGAGAGCAATGCAAGGCCATCACATTGTCCCCATGCCAGCCTGGGACTTTGCAAGGCTTCCACAGTAGCCAAGAGAAGCAGCAGCTCCCCAGCTACAGGGAAAAACTGTACCCCAGCAACTCGCTTCCTATCTCACCCCAAACCGCTTTGCGACAGATCCCGTCCCACACTCTGGGCACTGCCCCCCGCATTTGGGGTGGGAGATGTGGGGAGCGCACCCCCCGAGCATCACCTTGACATCCTGCTCCAGGCTGTGGATGAGCTCGCCATCCACCTGGCCGGTCTGTGCCACACGCAGGCTGCGCCGCTCGGCCTTGCGCAGGCGGTACTGCAGGATGCGGCACGTCTTGCTGGCCTGGTCCAGCTGCTGCCGTAGCTCCTGCAGCTGGTAGACGTCCTCCTCCATGTAGACATCTCTCATCTCCAGCATCTCGGCACGCAGCTCCTCGATCTCATCCTGCAGGGAGAGGGGTGTTGGGAGAGGTCAGGGCCTGCAGCCTGCAGCTGCCCCATGTGCCTGTGATGAGCACCCCACAGATGGGTGCTACCACCTGGAGGGGTTTCCTCCTTTCTTCTCAGGGCACAAACAACATCTTTGCTCTGCACACAGTGGGGTGCATATAGAGGCAGAGGATAACTCTGGGCCACGTGCACTCCATGCACACCACAACAGGGGGAAACAGGTATCATGTACAACCCACCTGCAGCACTGAGATAACAGTACCAGGGCAGCAGGCAGAAGCAACCGACGTGGCTCATAAAATAACAGAATATCCCAAGTTAGAAAGGACTCATAGGGATCACCAGGTCCCTCTCCCAGCCTGCAGTGCTGGGCCTGATGCACCCCAGGGGATGTTGACCCTTCTGGCTGCCAGGGCACACTGTGACTCACGGACAACTTGTTGCCAACCACAACCCCCATGTCCCCTATGGGATGTAGGTGTGAAATCCCCCATGAGCCCCACAGAGCTGCACGCCGGGGGGAAGGGGCACTGTGTAGGGCCCTGGGGCTCCCAGTGAGCTGTGCTGCTGCCAGTGCCTCTCGTATAAATAAACCAAAATAAAGAGGAAGATGGGGGAGGGAAAAGGATTCGCCGTTGAGAGCAGCCCAGGCAGCAGTTGCTGAGAAATGTAGGTCGCCTTGGAAAAGATGTGTCAGGAGGAAGGAGGCAGGCACGGGGGGGGGAGAGGCAACGCAGGGACATGAGCACGGCTGCCAGCGCTGGGCCCCGCGGCTGCCCCACTGTTTGCCACCAGGCAGCCACCGCCACAGAGGGGGAGCACAGAGCTGGGCTGGCAGCACGCACAGCGCCTGGAGCTGCCCCAAATTCGGGTGGCAGCCACTGTGCCCAGCTCCAGCACAAAGCCCCAGCTGCATTTTCCCTTTCTCCTCCCCCCCCACACCCCCCCCCCCACACCCCCCTGAAAAACAAAGCCCGAGGGCGGCAGCTGCGGGGATCAACCACAGTCGCTCACTGTTGGCTTTCACAGTGAGATGGCAAATCGGGGACGTCACCGAGACAATCCCCGATTATCCCCGAGCTGCCTGCAGTGGTGGCTGCACGGCACCGTGCTGGGGCTCTGGAGCAGGCAAGAAGCAGGGGGTGACCCTCGGAGGGAGCAGGGTGCTCTGGGAACTGCCAAGACTGCCCCACTGAGGGTATCGCTACAGGCACATCCCACGGCACTAAACCCTCCAGGCACAAAGCACAAGGATGCACGACACCAGGAGACGTTGTTGTGAAGGCTGTAATGCTCCCCAGGGAGACAGCCCTACTGGAAACCCCACACTGACCTGGGGAAACGAGCAAAAGCTTTGGAGAGCCACACCGGTCTGCGAGCTGCTGGGGTGAATTTGGGATGAGATTGAGAGCTATTGTGGAAAAAATGCTTTGCACATCGCAGGTGAGCAGGTGGCCGCCTACAAACAGAGGACTGCTAGAGCAGATCCTGTGTAGCAAAGTGAGCATGTGAGATGAAAACACTGCCCTGATGCACCACAGAGTGTTTGAGAGAAAAGGAGGGAGGCTGAAATCAGCCTGATCAGGTGGCTCGGAAAGCTTCACCACCAAAGCTATTTGAACAGTGGCCTGAACAGGACTGTGAGGCAGCTGAGGTGCTGCAAGGGACACTCCCTGCAGGGCGCCCTGCGGTGCTAAGCCGAGGTAATGGGATTAGGATCGGAGAGCAGCAAGATGCCAGCAGGCTGGGGGCAGCTTAGGGCGGCTGTGCTGACACCCTCTGCGGGCAGAACAGCCCACCCTGACCACCCTGCAGCTGCACCTCTTTGCAAAATGCAACCAGAAAATGCAGACTGAGGGAGGGGTAGAGCCAGGAGCAGAGGAAATCCTTGAGAAACAGCCCCGATTCAGGGCTGGCATTGCAAAAGCACTGTAACTGTGCACTGTACTGTGGTGCTGAGTATGACACGGCATGGAGGTGAGGAGGGAGCCAGGAGACACGATGGGCGTGCAGAAACCAATGCCTGGCTCGTGTTTGCAGGAGCCAAGCATCACCCATGGAGGAGCACAAGATAAACACCAACCCGTGAGCCTCAGAGTGACGACATCTTTCAGGTGACGGGCCCCAAAAGGCAGCACAGCGGGAGCCCCATCCCCTACAAGCAGAAAGTAGTGCAGGATGCAAAGCAGGGTGATGCAAATGACAGCACTGCTGGCTGCCGTGCTGCTGGCACTGCTCACCCCGCCGGGCTTGGCAGCGCTCAGCTCTGGGGCACAGCCAAGCTGCAAGCACTGAGCCCTGGGGATAGCCACGTGCAGACACACACTGAGCCCCAGTGCAGGATGAATGCAGCGAGGAGGGGTGTGGGTGGGGGGGCTGCTATGTGTCCCCACCTCTGTGCAGAGCTGGGAGCAGCAGGAGAGCCCGCAGCGAGCCAGGACCAGCACCCTGTAGCTGCACTGGGGTTACAGGGCACACGCTGCAGCTCGCAGTGAACTCCGAGCCCCCACTGGACAGAGGAGGGTATTATGCTATAATTTGCTAGGGAAATAGATAAAATCCAGCCGGATTTCAAAGGGAAAACACCCCAGCACACAGCCCAGTCTACCATGAGATGCAAGGTTGGTAAGGGGCACCCCAGGCTGGATAACACCAAGGATTTCTTCAAGCTCTCCAAGAGCACAACAGCCACTCTTCTCATCGTGCCTCACAGCAAGACAAAACCCAGAGCTTCCCAGCTCTGCACCTGTCCCCATAAATTACCCTGCACACAGCTGGGGGCTCACTGCTGGCCAGGCAGCAGCGATGGGCCGCGCGCTGCCAAGCCCCTCGTGGGGCTGGGAACCATCAGGCCCTGGGGCTCATTCCAGTGCTGCTGGTGTTTTGCTGAAAGCTTTTGTCAAATTTATTATTATTATTTTTTTTCTCTTAAGCCTGGGGAAATCGCTGCTGCAGGGAGCAGCAGGAGAGGTATACTGAAATACATACGTGCTCTGGGTTAGAGCATCCAAGGAAGGAGCAGCACGAGCTGGCAGCTTGCCCTGCCCAGGTGTGGCACCGCAGTGGCACCACGCGTGGCCCCGCTGGCAGTGCCCCAAACCCCATCGCTTTAAACGTGCTTTATCCAGCTCCGACCAAGTGATATTGCACCTGCAGCTGATCCAGTTAGCACCAGGACGTGCTGCCTCTGACAGGTCGGGCAGATCAGTGTCAGAGGGGAGGGGACCCTCTGCAGCATCCCTGCTTCACAGCCCAGCCCATCACTTGGCTTAGGGTTGGCTTTTTTGGGCTCTGAAGTCCCAAATCCATCTGCTGTATCCTGCTGCAGCCCAGCCCTTTTTTCTGCTCCTTGCTGGGCACAGACTGCTTGGCAGCTTTTACTTTTTTGGGAGCACCACAAATGAGCATGGCTGCAGTTTTTGGCCAGGCTGAGCCAGGAGACAAGATCTGACCCCGACCCACCAGCAAGGAGGATGTGGGATGCTCAAAGCACTTTCAGCAAGATTTCACACCTCTCTGCTGCTTCTCCACCCTCCTGGGACTGAAAGGAGAACGTGGGGGACACCTGGGGGTGGCCCAGAAGGGCAGCCTGGCCACACGCAGCAGGAATGGGGACACCAAAGTCCCTGCAGCCTTTCTGGACACCGCTCCCTGCCACGGCTGGTCCTCGCACAGCACCCCGAGCCCTGCAGCCTGCCGTGATGATCACGTGAAGATGGAGGAAGCAATTGCATGGCCAGCCAGCGCAGCAGCATTTTCACACGCATTCTTGGAAACCGGAGGGGCCTCATCTGTATTTTTCCAGCTCTCCGTAAATCAAAGCCCTTAAGCTCTTGCTGCTAATTCTGGCAGGAGTTTGGACACCAGCTGCGAGCTGGGGCTTTGCTAATGGACAAAGGGCTTGGTCAAGCATCTCCAGGGCGTAGCACCTGGCTCTCACCTCACTGCAGCAATCCCAAGCTCTGGCACTGAGCCACACCTGGCCTGTTCCCACCTGCCACACTGAAGGGATGCCACCAAGCACAACACCGACACTTGCCCCCACCCAAGGTGTTGCTGCAGCCTGGATGGTGGCACTGACATCTTACCTGATCAGCACCCTGAGGAAAAGGGGAGGATGCAAAATGCCTGCAGCCCACCAGGTCGCAGCGTCTATCCCCTTTGTGTCCCATGTCCCCAAACCTGCCCTGGCATCATTGTGTGCCCATCAGCCAGCTGCAAGCCTGGAAGAAGGCCCCGGGGAGCTTGGGGCCCCCACAGAGAGCAAGCACAGGGACTGGTGGAGGGAAATGAGCTGGAAAATTTCCCCCTGGGGACCTGCCAGTGTCAGGAGGCAGAGAGGACAGCAGCAGCATCCTACTCTGTGTTGTGCCACGCCATAAGCTGGGCTGTGCTGTGTTTCTCCATGCTGAGCTGAGCTTGGCCCTGCCAGGCCATCCCATGTCATACCACGCTGTGCCAAGCCAAGCTGGGTTCAGATGCACTGAGCCTGGCTCCTGGCTGTGCTGCCCAGCTGAGCCACGCCACGCTGTGCTCAGCAGTGCTGGGCCACACCAGCTTGAGCTGAGCTGAGCCCTGTGTTTGTCTGTGCCATATCCAGCCATGCTCAAAGATGCTGGGCCATTCTGTGCCCAGGGATGCCCAGAGATTCTGAGCTGCACTATCCCCAAGGATGTCAGGGGATGACCAGTGATGCTGTGCCCAGGCCATGCTGTAGCATGCCCAGGGATACTGTATTATACCTAAGGATACTCAAGAGATGCTGTGCCCTGCCCAAGGATGTCCAAGGATGCCCAGAGATGGTGCACCATGCTGTGCCTAGGGATGCTGTGCTCTGCCCAGGGATGCCCAAGGATAGCCAGGGATGCTAAGACACATTACGACCAGGGATGCCATGGGATACTCAAGAACGCTGTGCCTTGTCCAAGGATGCCCACTGTGCCCAGAAATGGCATGCCCGGGGAGCAAGTATCACGATCACAGGGATGCTGCATTACACCCAGAGATGCTGAACTACACGATGTATAAGGTTGCTGTGGGTTGCCTGGAGATGCTGTCCCCTATTCAGGAATACCCAGGGATGCTGTGCCATGCCCAAGGATACCCAAAGATACTGAGCTGCGCTGTGTTCGGGATGCTGTGTCCTCACCAGGGATGTCACGCCCTGCCCAGGGATGTTGTGCTCTGCTCAGGGACGCTGAGACCTACCCGGGGATGCTGTGCTTCGCTGTACCCGGGGATGCCGAGCCCTGCCCTGCCCAGGGACACCCAGAGACGCCACACCCGGCGATGTCGCACCGTGCCCACCTTGAGATAGTCGTTCTCGGAGCGCAGGTCCTCCAGCTCGCGGAGCAGCCCGTCGGTGCCGGCGTCCAGCAGCTCCTCGGTGAGATCGGAGAAGGCGAGCGAGGTGCTGAGCTGCAGGCGGCTGCTGGCCATGGAGGCGGCCGAGGGCTCCTCGGGCAGCGGCGAGGCCTCCCCGGCCGAGGGCGGCGGCGGCGGGGCGCTGCCGCCCGGGGATTCGCTGTCGCTGCCGCTGAGCTCCAGCGACATCAGCTTCGCCTCCTCCGAAGCGCTGCAGTCCGACACCTCGGAGCTGCTGTCCGTCAGGCTGCACCCCCGCCCCGGCCCCGGGCCCGGTCCCGGCCGCAGCGCCCCGGCCGCCGGCTCCGCCCCGCGGCACCGCCCCTTCGCTCTCGCCGCTCCGCGGCCCGCCGCCCCCCCCCTGCCGCCGCCCCGGGCCGCCGCCGCCGTCGCCGTCGCCCGCGGCCGCTTCTCGGGGCGCGGCTCCTTGCCGCCTCCCGCCCGCCGCGGGTGCCCGGAGCCGCCGCCCGCCGACAGCCTCGAGGCCGCCGCGGGGTGCGCGGAACCGCCGCGCCGGCTCCTGGCCAGCGACCAGCCCGGCACCTCCTTGGGCCGCGCCGGGGACGGCGCCCGCTGCAGCTTCTTCTTCTCCGGGAGCGGCGGCGGCGGCGGCGGCGGTTCGGGCGGGCACAGCTCCGCCGGCGCGGCCTCCATGTCCCCGCTGTGCTGCGCTGCGCTGCGCTCGGCCCCGGCTGCGGCTGCGGCTGCCGCCCGGCTCCGCCCGCCCCGCACTGCCGGGCGGGGACGCGCGCGGGCGGCGAACAAAAGGCGGTGGAGGCGGGGGGGGGGGGGGGGGGAGAGCGGGGGGGGGCTCGGCCGATACTGGCGGCAACAGCGACCCCTCCGCGCGGCCGGGCGGCCTCGGCATCGCCGCGGGTGAACGTGGGGCGGCACTGGCGAAGGTGTCGTCCCCCCCCCCCCCCCCCCGCCCCGGAGCATCTTCAGCCGCACGCATCCTTGGGGCGTCCTCGTAAGGTCCCCACCACCCCAACATCTCTGCGAGCGAGGTCCCTATAGGTATCCCATAGGTATGTGGGTCTCCTTTGGGTGAGGCCCCCACCCGGGGCATAGCAGAGGGTGGAGGGAAGCAGGCTGAAAGGCCCCTAAAGGCCCCCCCCCCCCAAGGCGTCCTCGGCAGTGCAGGTCCCCTGGGAACCCCTGTAAGCACGGATCCCCCGGGGTGGCCTTAACAGTTCTGGTCCTAGCGGTCCCACTGGGGGAATCATGGTTCCCAGGGCTCCCTTAAATTCCCCGTTGGTGAGAGGGATCCTCCAGGACCGGAGGGGGGGCGGGGGGGGGCTACAGGGGCACGGCTTCTAGCACAGGGCATCCTCAGAGACAAAACGCCCTCGGTACCGCACGGGTGCCGGTCCCTCGCACCCCGTGTCTCCTGCCAAGCTAATCTGGGCACACACACAGCCCTGCTCAGCGCCTCGCAAGGGGGCGGGGGGGGGGAAGCCTAAGGCAGCAAGTGCTCCCACCCACCAGCACGCGTCTCTCGTACGTTAACAACCCGGCCCCAAACCCGCTGCGAGCGGCCAAAAGCTGGGTTTGAAAAATGCTCAGGCTGCAGCGCAGCAGGAGCGCTGCGGCTGGATGCAGCCCTGCAGCAGGAAGCCAAAGCCCGTTCCTCCGCGCCGCTCAGATTCGGCTCTGCACAGCGGGCTGTGCGACCCCGATGCAGATGCTGGGAAAACAGCTCCATCATCGTGCTACCTCCGGCTCTGAAGAACCCGTTCTCCCCAGCAGCCCCCCTGGGGGGCACCTGCCTGCCCTGTGGTCCCTTCTGTCCCCAGATTGACATGCTTGGGGCAGGACACCAGCACCTTGGTGCAAAAACAGTGAGCAAAGGCTGCGTCCCCAGCTCAGGGGCTTCCAGGATCACGAAGAGAGCTGTGACCCAGTCCTGCTGCATGACTGCCCGTACGCCTGCGCGGGATGCTGTGCCATGACCAACTGGTGCCATGCTCATTAGTGACGATCGTTATTTTTCCACCGAGCAGTGGTTAATTGTGTAATGCGAGGCATATCATGTGCTGCCCTCACCAAGCTGCAGCGCAGCAGGAGTGCAAGCACAGCAGCAGTATGGTTCCAGCCTTGTCCTTGGAGCCCCAACACAGGGCCCTCAATCTTGTTCAGGGGCACTTTTAGGAGTACAATGCATGCCCCATCCTCCTAGGCAGGCTTGCATGTGTTTCCCAGCACTGCTACATGCTCCTCAGGCTTACCTGACCGTAGGACAGTGTGTGCCTGGCTCCAGCATGCAGTGGCACGTGGGCATCCTGCTCTCACCCATGTGGCCCCGGGCTGCACATCTCCCTCCACCTCCCCACCTCTGGAACCAGCCAGATCAGGACCATTCCCTGGGGGAAATCTGCCCAAGGGCAAGGCCAGGTTTGGGGTGGAGGAGGGAAGGACATTAACAGACCTCAAAACATGCCCTGGGGCTGAAGGCAATGTGAGCAGCCAAGGACTAGAGAGCTTGGCAAGGGTTGCTGAGCCAAACCCATCTCATCGTGGATCTGGTTTAGTGGCCGGCCTTCAACACACTGCTCCCAGGAGAATTATTCAATAAATTTGAATTAAATGCAGGCCGGCGGCTTTCTGAAGCCTCAGGAAGAAAAGCAATGAGCTTAACCAGCCCCCTGGGCCCTGGAGGGCTGGACGGCAGCCAGCAGCACCAGGATGCGGCACAGCCCCGAGCAGGAGAAGGAAGCCTCTCTTATTCACCCGCACTCACCTTAGCATCCTCCTGGACCAGGCCCCACTGCTCCCAGCCCATGGCAGCACCCTCCCTCCTGGCTCTGCTCCAGACCCCTGAGGCTGCTGTCAGGTGTGTTTGGGGCTAAGATGCTAAAAAGCTCGTAGCAAAGAGCACTGGGGCAGCAGCAAGGAGAAGGCGCAACCTCCGAGACTGTAACAGGTCCCAACTGCTGGCCCAGTTCCTACCAGATTGTCACGAAACAGAGAAAACCCCATGAATCAATGATCCCCTAATTTCTTGGCAGAAGAATATTTACAAGTGCTTAGCCAACATTCAGCATCTCTTTTACACAAACAGTATTTGACAGTGATATTGAACACCTACGTTTATATATGACACGTATGCAAGTGCTGAGCTTCCCTCTCCCCAGTGCTGCGCTCACAGAAGGGTTTTGCTGTTTTGAGGAGGGAACACAAATGAGGGACACCCATGGGGACATGAAGCCAAGGGAGCAGGCAGCACATGGGGAGACCAAAGCCATGGGAATGGAAGAGACAGCACTGTGACAACCATGCCTTGGTGCTGTGCTCACACCCAGGGAAGCACTTGCTTTCCAGCTGTGCGCATCATTTTGCTGCTTCATGCAGCACTGTGCTGGGGCCGGCTCTGTGCAGCCATAGCAACGGGGCTGCCTTCATTTTGCACCTTTCCCTGCTAGCAGAGATAACACTGATTTCTCCCAAATTTGCCACTGCGTGAGCAATGCCAGCAAAAGCCTCTGCCCAGGGGCTGATGTGTCCCTAGGAAGGTGCAGTCCTGCTTCTGCCAAGCCCCCATCTGCATCCCAAACTCTAGATTTCTCCATCCACCATCAGCAGGGTGGGAATTACTGCCTACCTGCAACAGAAGGGTGGAAAAGCCAAGCAGCCAGCACTGCTGGGGTCAGCAGCAATCTGTGAGCATGCAGCACCAGCACAGCACATTGGGGTTTCTCTGCTGGGATTTGGAGATGGGGTCCTGGGTCGGGGAATGGTCATGGGGACTTGTGACAGGAGCAGCCCTATAGATGACAGCACCATGGGATCAAGGCAGCAGCTGGTTTAAAAGGTATAACATCAGCATCTTCCCAACCTGCGGACAGGTATAAAAAGATGCAAGGATGGATAAAAGACAAGACCCAACCTAGTCCCCCCTTAACACACGATCCAGGTGACACTGTGCTGCTCAGTGCCCCGCAGGAGGCTCCCCGGCTCCTCCCCAGGACCGCTGCTACGCTGGAGGGGACAAGGACATCGCCGGGGCCAGGGCTGTCCTCCCACCCGCACCGCACGCCTCTTCCCGGCCCCAAAACCCACAACAAACCCCAACAGACGCAGCTCTGCGGTAACCGTCCAAATCGGCGCTTCCTGCCCCATTTCTCGCCCTGCATTGCCACCTGGTGACCAGGGGAAGCAGAGCAGCTGCCTTGCAGCTCCTGCTGGCGGTGCTTGAAGAACGCACCCGGCTGAAGGAGTCTCTTAAAGACGAGGTACTGAAACCTGTTAGCAGCGAGACAAGAAGATTTACACGCATGGATGTTGCAAATGTGCAAATTTTCTGGATGCCCAGCACTCAGCAGCGCTGAGAGCATGAAATGCAGCCAGGGCAGCACAGGCTAGGTTGCAAGGGTGTGTGCCAACCTCTATCCCCCTGGCAGTAATGGTGGGGGAAGCAAAACAGACAAGGAAAAAAAAAAAATCAAGATAGATTCTTCTTTGCTGGCTTGGCTGTTGAGGAGCCGCGCCAGTGCCCAGAGCCTTCAGGTGGGACCCCACAACCAGCCTGGGTGATTTCGTCTTCACATTTTGGGCACAGCACAGTGAAAGGGCTGCCACAGCCCCAGCACCAAGCCGAGCGAGGCCTCCTAAGGAGTGACAGCATTAGGCAGCTCCGTAAACAGATCACAGTAACTTCACTGAGGCAGATGATTAAGCATAAAGGAGGGAAAACGCACAGCTTTCCCTTTGGGTTTCATCACATAAGCTTAGCTCAACGCAGGCAGCAGCTCTGCTCAGCAGAGCAGAGTTTGTTCCAGTCCTCACCCGGTGCTGCCATCCTTCTGAAGACGGTAAGTGAGGGCTCTGCTGTAGCAGCCCTGACGTTCGGCAGCTGTTGTGAGGAGGGGTCTACCCCTGCCAGGCCAGAGGAGCGGGAGCTTGGTGTCTGTGTGTGCTGCGGTGGGTGGGAGAAGAAAGCGAAGAAAGTGATGAATGAAGGCCGTGTTACAAAGAGCATGTTCTCTAGTAGCCGGCTGCCCAACATGTGGCCCTTCATGGGAAGGCTTAGGGGGCTTTGTTCCCCGCCACCATTGTTGGTTGTTGGGGTCTACGGCCTTAACGTACATCCCTGGGTAGCTCATCCCGGCTGCTTTTGTGTGGCTTCAGCTTGACTGGTGAGAAACCTGGTTTGAGATGAGATTCTTTTTAGGGAAACCTGGGCGCAAATGGGGTTTGGCAGAGAAGTCAAGTGTTTCTACATATCCACATATCCCAGGCCCATCTCATTGCAGCTGCTCCTGCTGTCTGGGCCCATGGAGAGCTTTGTACCCGCATGGAAGGGGACAGGCCGTGGATGGAGGCTGGCAGCAGGTCCCCGTGAGGGCTCTGTGTGGTGAGGAAGAGGAGGGCTGGCTGTATGTGTGAAGCAGTCCAATGATTTCAAACAAATTTTAAACTTTAAATACAACGAGGAGGCCTCTTTGATCAAGACAGGAGCCCTTCACCACTGCCTCCCCTGTGCCCAGCATCTTCTGCTCCCTCCTTGCCTTTCAAATCTGTTTCATGTGCTGTCTAAAGGCTCCTTCCAATTAGCAGAGGGTTGCAAAATCCAGAGGAGAGGCAGTGCAGAGGCCATGCCCCCATGCTCAAGGGGATTTAGTTCAGACAAAAAGAGTGGTCCACTTAACCAATTCCTGTGAATTCATTATGAACAGCCTCCCTACCTGAAAGTGCTCCTCTTCAGGGCGTGAGGAAGGCCACATCTTCTGCAGCTCAAGCTGGGCCCCTCAGTTCTACACCTTTCTCCCTCTCCTCCTCAGTCAGCCGGTGCTGGGTGCTGCCCTGGCTGTCCCTGTGCTGCATTGCTTTGTCCCATGCTCACAGCTTGTCTCTCCTGGGTTAAGCAGTGTTGTGTCAGGTCAGCGGTAAACAGAGGAGGTCGGATTTTGTTAGAGGAGTGCCTGTTGAGGAATAGAAGTTGTATGCGCATCACGTTTTCTTGGTCTTGGACAAAATGGGATTCAGTATTTTAGGAATTATAAAGTATTTAGAAAAAAGTGTTGATAAAAATCAAGCCAACTTCTCATAGTGGATGCTGTGAAAACTAATTTTGGATGAGAGACAGAGAACTAATATGAAAGAGGATCCCAAAACACTTATGCACAGTCCAAATTGCATGGCTCAGATGCACTGCTGTGCCCTGTTTGCCTGGCCCTTGCTGTACTGTGTGGGAAATGCTGAAGCAAGAGGAATCTCAGTAGGGATGCTGTGTTGTTTTGGTGTGACTGCGGGTTTCTGGGCCAATGTGCTGTGTGGTGCTGTCACTGAGCACATGAGGTGATGGTGTGCAGGGTTCTTCTGCCTCTCTGCCTACATTTCTGGTTGGTGTTGGGTTGAGATTCCCAGTTTCCCCACACTACGAACATAACTAATATAACTTTCTCTTATTACGTATGCTTATATACATATGGTGTGTCTGTGTTCTTTGGTGTTCTGCCTTACTGGGAGCTGGGGTGCCTGGTCCATGTCTCCCACTGGGGACTGATGACAGGAGGGATGGAGTGAGGTATCTTCAGTTCTGTCTGTGCTGAAGATGGCAAATGAGCAACATAACAAGCTGGCCAGTGCACAAGAGTGCAGTTATTAACTTCCAATGGAATCAAGGTTGCTTGGCTCAGCAGCAGCCCTGATTGCTTCTCATTAATGTGAAGACTATTTTTGCTTAATTGCTGGGAATGAATTCTTCTGAAATAGAGGATCTAACCTTTTCTCTGCTCTAAACCTTGTCCTGTGGTGTAGGTAGGAATCTTGGTCTCCTGATTGCAGCAGAGCTTGAAATGTGGTTGAAGCTTTACCATGCTGTGCTCGAGTCCCTGAAGTTCTACATGCCTTTTGCCTTTCCTCTTAGTCACATTTCCCACAAAACAAAGCATGAATATGTTGTGAATTGGGGTGTGGAAGCACTGGGAGCTAATGGACTGATAGGTTGACAAATAGCTGAGTAAACACTGGAGGAATCTCCTGAGTGAGCTCTCAACATATTTTAAGAGGTTTGAGATCGCAGCCAATGTTCTGTAGAGGCAGGGCAGAATCTCTTGGGTGACAAAGTGTGCAAGTGCTCATGGCTGAGAAGGAAAACTGCACAGCCAGCTGCAGGATGTGACTGGGAGAACTTCCATGCTGGGACATAGACAAAGCGATGAGGTACACCTTGTTTTCTGCCATGCTAACCCCTTCCTGGAGGGCTTGTGATGGCTGTGAGTCTGCAGAACTAAGAGTATCAGGTGGAGAAGATAAAGGGTGGGTCTAAGTGGGGAGGTGGAGTTGCTTACCCCCACTACCTGTGTGTGATGCTGATTGTGGGATCAGCATGTACAGTGCTTCCCCCATCCGCAGGGGATTGCAGCAGATGCAAGGCAGTGAGCTGTCTGATGCTCCTGTGCTCTCACAGCAGTGCTGGCTGAGGGTGACACTGTCCTAAAAGATAACAGATGTTTCTGGGAAGCAGTTGGTGTGGGTGCCCATGAGGGAAAGAAGTGAAATGAGCTCAGTGTTCCATTTCTGAGAGGAGGAAGCATCAGATGTCCGTGTGTCCCAGGAGAGGACCATCAAGCAGTGACCTGTGGCAGAAGCATCTTCCCTCTGATTTCCCTCGTATCCAAGCGAGCCATCTGCAGCTGCAGGCAGGCTTTTTTCATAAACCGATGTGGAAAAAACATCCAACTTAAAGCCTATTTTTTGCATTCTTGCTGCTCTGAGTGATGACCCCCTGCAATGTGCTCTCCAGGACAGCGGGAAGGATGGGCACAGCCCCTGTGCACGTGGCCTGCCCTGCAGCCACCCTGCCTAGCTCTCCTTCCCTAGCTGCACGGAGCCCCGCTGTGGGATAAATAAAGGGGAAAGCTTTGAAGCTGCAAATATTTCCTAATCCAAAGATATTTAAACATCCTGAAGATGCGTGGTTTTGGGCCCGCCGTATGACCCAAAAAAGAAAGGCTTTATGAAAGCGCTTTGTCTGAGGGGTGCTTTTCAGAGACATTTGTAGCTTTGCCAGCCGCTGGACGTGTCCCCCAAGCCATGGGGGCTCTCATGGGCTTTTCTTACCGCTGCTTGTGTCCCAGGAGCTGAGCATGCGGAGTTAAGACGGCTTCAAAGAGGGAAGAATTGCAACAGGGCGCTTTATAGATGGGCTGAATGGGACTTGAAGCCTTGGGAAGAGCAATGGGATGCTGGGAAGTGGGTTCGTTCCGAGTCGGCTGGCTGCTGTTACAAACTGCAGCTTCCCACGAGGTGGTGCTGTGGGATAGAGGACTGCCACCGAGTGATCGTCACGGGGATTTATGGTGCTGGGTGCAACAGAACCTGTGGCTTTGGTAGCTGGGGAGCTCCGAGCGAGCAACAGATTCCTCTCCACAGATAAATCCGGCAAGAGGAGAAGTATCCCTCAGCTCCCGTTAAACTGTGCATAAATGACTTGCGCTGAGCCCACACACGCTCTTGTTAATGTTGCTGTGCTCAACACAGTGTTAACGAGCAAGGAGCATGTTTTGTGTGCAAGAAGAACCCAAGAATGTATTCTTACTGAATACGATAAGAGTTCAACCATTTTTAAAGCTTGTTTGTATGAAGGAAATAGCACATACATGTCATCTCTATCCCTTGAGGGCTGTGCTACCTCTGCCCTGCTCCTCTGGCTGCAGTTTCATTCTGGTAGTGATGCAACTTGTCACCACCTGAGACCTCTCCTGGTAAGAATATGATGTTCATACCTTTTTATTATTATTATTATTATTATTATTATTATTATTATTATTATTATTATTATTATTATTATTATTATTTTGCTTGTTCTGTTGTGCACTTGATTTTTTTTTTTTTTTGTTTAACACTTCAATTCATCTTTAGGCTTTTGCTCTTTCTGCATTGGTCTACAGCGGGATGTCTGAATTCAATATGTGCAGTGCCCCCTGCATCTATTAGGCACTACTTTTGTGTTCCTCATCACCCCTAAAGCTGATTCTGCCCTGCTTCAGGTCTGCGTTTCATTCTGTGCATCGACACTGCATCCCCATTACCTGAGTCCTTGCAAACCCAATGCAAAGCTTATGGCTTGTTACTGTTGATAGCAATCCTGTAGCACAGGGCACGTGATCATGCTGAGCATGAAGGCTCTAAAGAAGATCAGATGTTTCTGCCCCGAAGCTCTTCCTGTGGCCTCTCCCTGTTTTTGATGCTTTCTGCGCAGGAGGGTTCTTTGGGGCATTTTTTATGTCTTTTTTTTTGATGCTGTGTTCCTGATCTGAGTCTTGTTAGGGAGAGAGGTCTTTCTGAATGTGTCCTGCCCAGTGCTGCTTTTCATTAATAATGATACTTTTGATCAGTGTCATGGAACATGTGGGCAGTTCTTGGAAGATTTCTTTGGTGTATTACAAAGAAAGCGAATGAATGAACAAAATGTTTGCCATGAGAATCCTTTCTTGTCAAGAAAACATCTGGGCCGTGCTATCTGAAAAACAGTTGTTCTAGAGAACAGAAAAAGGTCCAGGTGTCAAACATTAACTTATGCTTTATTTTATTTTTAAATCCAGATCCCCATCGTGTAGAAATGAAAGTATTATTGGGGTTTGATCTGGAGTCCTCTGAAGTCAGAGGAAGATTTTTTTCCTCAAAGTGATCCTGAAGCAGTTAGTGCTGGACCGAGAGAGGCTTAATAATTTACAGAGCAAAATTCCCACTGCTGCCTGTTTGCTATTCAAACATGCACTGAGCTGAGGGGTGCAGGGAGACATCCACAAATAGAGATTGCCTTGACTTCAGTACATAAGCTGGATCTGGAGGCTGCTCACTGATGGCTGTCCTTCCCTCTGACTCCTTAAAGCCTTCCCGTGGGTTCTGCCCATATTCCCAGTACCGGTGTGGTCGATCCAGGTACAGCCTTCCCCATATCTTCCTTTAATAAACAGCAGTGTGTCTGTTCTGCCCATCTGCTCTAAGAATGACCATTCCTTGATGTTGGAATGATGTGGCTGTGGTGTTATTATTCTCACTTCGGGGTGTGTGACCCAGGGCCGTGCTGCAGTGCAGTGTCGTGGTGGGAACAGTGGCATCTTCTCCTCAGGTCTTACCTGGAAACAGCTTTCTGCAAAGTGATGTTCAGCTCCTGCTTGTTTACTGATGGCTTGTTGGTCATATGTCTATCCAGTCCTGTCCAGATGTAAAGGTCAGGCTCTCAATCTCTTCCAGAGATGCTGTACCTCACCAGCTCACTCTGAGCATTGCTGAATGAGCCTTCAGTCCTCTCCCTGGTCTTCCTCCTTGATTTGCCTCCGATGCCATGGTTATCATTCAGGTCAGCATACCTTTGCTGCTTTGGACTTAGATTTCCCTCTGGGTCCTGATGTTTGAACTGCTGAATTTTGCTATTTTTCTGCCTAAAAGAAATAAAAAAATCCAAACAAACAAACAAAAAACCCTAACCTTAGCTCTTCTGATCCTCCTGTACGGGCTGAGTGCTGCTGCCTAGTGGTGTACCTGAGGCTCATGGTTCCTGCTGGTGCTGCCAGCTAAGCACAGCACAGGCAGGCCTTGTTACCTGCAGGAGGTCTGGAGCTTGGCCAACTGGCTGCAAGTTTGGTGTGGGCTTGTTTGTGGATGCCTTTAAGCCAACCCAGATTTCTTCATTAACTGTTCTTCCAGAACAACAGAAAACCTGGAGAAGTGCCACGGATCTCTTCTTCCTCTCACAAAGACTTTTTCAGTGAGCTCAGGCATGCCAGAAACTTGGGAATGGGCTCTGAGCTGCTGCCCCATCGTTGCCTTTGGCCTCGGCATTGCAGTCCTGTCCTGTTCACCTCAGCTGAGATGTTTCGCTAATCTTGTCTCTACCAACTTGTTGTGACCACCTCTGCCTACGTCTGTTCCTCTCACAGGGCTGCAGTGCCAGAAAAGCTGTTGTCTTTGGTTTTAAACACTCTCCAAGCATATTCCTTCCCTGATGCCAACCTGTGCCCTCGATGACCATGCCTGCAGCCTCCCACAGCTATGACTACCTGCTCAATTCCTTACACTGGCCCTTTATTGTCTTCCTCTGACATCTCTAATGTTATGGCTCACCCCCAAACCTTGCCCCCAGGCAGCCCGCTGCACAGCAGGATGATTGCCCATGGGGCTGCTTGGTTTCTTTGTTCCTACTGCTTCCCCCCTACCTTGTCCTGAGGACAGCAGAGTGCTGTGCAAGAAGTTGGTGCTCCCTGTGCTGCCTTCAGCCTCTTGCTCCCTAGTCAGTGCTGACCCATTAACTTCACATGTGGCACCCTCATTCTCTAAGGAAAAGGTTTGCTTTGCTCGGTACCTTGAGTATCTGGCACAACTGAGTCACGCACCAGTTTTTAGACATTAGTGCAAGTAATGGCTAGTTGCATCCCAGGGAAAATTGTCTCCTGTTTTTCTGTTGGCAAATCTTCTCCTATCAGTGTGGGAGAGAAGTGATGTGTGCTGGACAGTGGCTGTGGCCCAGATCTCTCTGGTTTACTTTCTCTAAACTCAACAGGCTTTATTAGTGGCCCTTGGTCACCACAATTGCAAAGTGGAACAGCTGAGGCTATGGAAACTGGGTCACATTACTGAGGAAGAACACAAAAGGACAGTGTGTGAGCCTGGCAGGACAGAACCAAAAGGCCAAGGCACAGGATGATTACAGAACCAGGAAGGACATAGGATGAGAAGAAGCTGCAGTATGGGTGTATTAGATGCAAGAGTTGGTCCCCTCCTCAGTGAGGAGGGAAGGCTGTGGATGAAATGCCTGGCACACTGCAGTGTCTCACGATGAATTTCCTTCAGCTTCAATTAAACTGTCTGGCAGCCAACACAGAAGAATACAAGAAAAAGAACGTGGACTGTTCTGAAATCAGTTAGGTGCAGCAAAAGTCACTGTAGGGTGTGTAGAGAAAAGGCTGGAGCAGTCTCAGAGCTGTTCACTACTATTTTTGAGACCTAAAGAAGAATGAAGGATGTCTCTTGGCAAAGATCAAAAATAATTCCTTAAAGTGGGGACAAGGAGGCTCCAGAAAGGTGCAGACAGTGAGTTTAATTTCCTGGAAAACACTGGAACAGATTGTGAAAGTTGGCACAAAATGAGGTCAGCAGCACCATATTTAAGCCACTCTTAAACCATCAGCATCATCCACTGTTATGGTGTAAAGAGAAAGAGTTGATATAATGTAACCTGATTTTAATTAAGCTTTTGATTTTTTTTTTCCCTTATATTTTCAGGAGGAAACTGTATTAGAAGAAATAATCGCTTTTTGGTTGTAAACTGATTGGGAAACCATGCTAGGAAGTTGTTTCTTGTCAAAACAGAGAGCTTTGTAAAGTGGGTTCCTGCATGTGTGCCTCCTGGGTTTACAATTAATATTTTCATTAATAATCCATAATATTGTCATTATTAAGTTTGCAAATGAAGTGAAGCAGAAGGCCTTGGCTGAAGCTACGTCAGAAGGTTTAAGAACCAAAACAATCTTTGAAAAGCAATTTCTGGACTGATTCAGCTCAACTCTTCTTTGCTTTCAGTTTTGAACTTGAGGAAGATACCCAATTCAGTTTCATTTTGATAAGGATTTTCATTTTGCATCCCATACAGGTCAAGTCTTGCTGTGTGCAGAAACTCTTGCTGTTTTCTGAAGTGGTTAATTCTTCAGGACACAAGACCACACTTGTGTGATGTGGTGATGAAGTGAGATGTAGCATCCCACAGCTTGGGATTTTCTTTTCATTTAGCTGAGACTTCTGCAAGAGGAAGCACTCTTTCCTAGAGCCAAGGAAGACCCTTGCATGGGGCTTTCCCCAAACCTTGGGTTGTGTTTTAGAACCTGGACCTGACCTGAATCTTCCTTTTGCATCTCCTTATATTTCTAAGGAGAATACTCTGTGTCAGGGTAATCTATAGGCCAGGAACACTGTGCAATCGGGTAGTAAGATCTGAGTTTCCTCTCTGTTCAGTACTGGAATGTGCTGGGTGTTATTGGGGTGTGAGCAGATAGCCATAAAGCAACAGCTGTGCTAGCTCTGTTTTTCAGGCTCAATCCTCTCCTTTGCAGAAGGACCTGGTCAGTCTTTGCCTTTTTGCGGGTCTCCTTGACTTACCCCTTCTTCATTCAGGGATGGGAGATGTTGAAGATGGGCAGAGCTCAGCCAAAGACTGGGGTTGGCACACGGCCTGTCCTGTGGGCACTGCCAGTACCAGGAAAGGTGGGTTCTGTGCCACAGGGATGTCCCCCAACTGCTGACTGCTTCAGCAGCCTTGGCTAAGGTGCCTGGTTGCACCAGATATGTCTTTTAAGTAAAGTAATAGTTCTTCCACTCTCTGTCTTCATTGAGTAGTCAAGTAGAGAAGCCCAATCTCAGGCTGGTCTCTTACTCAAAGCTTAGTGGTATCAGAGTGATTTTATAGCTACTAGGTATAAAGTGCTGGGACTGGTGCCCAAGGCAGAAGAGATTTTTGGTACTTTAAAATGCAAGCACAGCTGGTAATCCCCTTTCAGTTTCATTCACAAAGTGTACCTGGTAATGTTAAGAAAAGCTCTTTTGGCCAAGGTGATACTCTGAAGCTAGAACTTGTCTATAAATCTGAACAGTGTTTTCAGAGATCATGATTAAGGAGCGGCTCCCACATACCCTGTTGTTATTGTTAACGGCAGTATCTTGCTGCCGGAGTTTCAATTTATGGAAACATTTCTTTCAAGAGCAGGTCTCTGACTGCCTTTAGGCTAATTGAGCTGAAGCATCAAATTACAATTAAATCAGAGCTCAGAAAATGGTTGTAATCAGGACCCTCTGAGGGCTGTTATTCCTATTTCTTATAAATCAAGACGCACGGCTGTGCTTCTGGTACAAGTTCTACTTTTATTTTTTCCTTTAACAGAAGACTAACTTGAGAATTGTTGGATTTTTGCCTCTGATTTGTGCAGGAGGTGGCTTGAAGCAGCAATCTGCATCCTCTGGTCAAAGGACAAGGCAATGCGTCTGCAGGAGCAGGAGTACACTGGGTTATGTGCTGTTTGCCAGGCAAGGAAGCAATTTCCCCATGGTGACTAAAGGCCTCCATTTCCCTACCAAGGTCAGCGGAAGCATCCTCTGCCTTTGGCTACATCATAATTGCATTAATAAAGACTGAAGCTCCCAGGGGCAAAGGCTGCAATTAGCGGCAGTATCAGAGGCTTCATTGCTCTCCACTGTGTTCCCCTGCAAAGCAGACAGGCTCTGTCTGAATTCATTGATGTCATTCCCTGCCTTTGAATATACAGCTCCTGCTGTGCTTTCTGCACCTGGCAGGACTCTCTGTGGCTGTAAATGGGTGCGGGGGGTCCTAATGTGGAAATCAGGTCCGCTCCCCACTGCCTGCAGCACTGGGGAGATGATGCAGGAATGGTCCTCAGGTGAGCAATGAAAACCAAGGTATCTAGAGGCATCAGTTGGTTTTTATCAGAAAGGAGGACCATGATCAGCTGCATTACTTCCAGTGGCTCTGTTGGCAAATGTTGATTTCCACTGTCACTGTGCAGCTACTGTTGGAGAGACTGCTGGGCCTGGGCTTACACCATGACTGTCCCCACACAGAGCTCACCACCTGGGTTGTCATCCAGAGTTGGAAGATACCAAGGAGAAGCACTCATGGTGATGGAGAAGCTGCTCCAGGGCTAAGTGGAGTCCCCACAAGCATCTGGGTATGGAAGGGTTGAACATGAGGAATGGGGGAAAACAGTGTTGCTGGAAAAAAAGAGCTTCTCAAAAGCTTTTTGTTTTGGTGATAGTAAAACTTAGTGCAGCCAAAGCGAGTAGCAAAATATCTTAAAATAAAATAAGCTTTGATTTCTAAGCAAACACTAATAATACTGGATCAATGCTTGAAAGTCAATTACAGTTCGTCTAAGCCGTGACCTTTAAAACCTCCCAGAATTGCTCTGCTGTTTTTGCCAGTGACACATTGAAGCTTTCAGGTCTGCTGAGACAGAGCGGGGAGCTGTATTCACTTCCAGAACCTGCACTTTGATTAAAATAAAATGGTCCTCAGTGTTCTCAGAGAGGGCAGAATTCCTTCATGTCTGGGGAACTGTTGAGGAGAAGCAATGAAAAGTACACTTGTCCATCTTAAGTTGGACACTGACACGTGCCCTCCTGGCACCTCCCACGTTGGCTGTTGGATGACAGCCATTTGTGCCTTCGGAAGTGGAGCAGCCACCTGCAGTGCACAGGACTTAGCAATCCAGGGTGCCCTTTCAAAACATGGCAGTGTTACGGCTGCAGTCCTGCTGTAAGCATCTCCTGGGGAAGCTGGAGGATAGGACAGTGCATTCAGCTCCAAAGGGGATCAGAAAGTTGGTCTCAGGACTTGCCGAAGAAACCCAGAAATCAGCATAGTGGAGCGGTCTTTGTAGACCTTCCAAGCATTTTTAAATACATCAGAAATCAGTGTCAGAACTCATAGGTGTCAAAATGAGTGAGAACAGTTTAATGGAGCCCCCAGATCAAAGAGTGCTTTGTGGAAACCTTGGGTTTGCCTAACACAATCATTCCTTAATTACACAACAGAAAGGACAGCGTTTAGGTTTTCTTTATGCTATTGAAGTATTAAGTAAGGATTTGCATGTCTGCATTGGTCGATGGAGCTCTGCCATTGCAGCTGGGCTGTGGGCATCTCTGCCCCGCGGTAAAGGGAAGAGGAAAGACCTGTCCCTAACTCTGAGTTAATCTGTGAGCATCCTTTTAATTATGCTGATGCCAATCAGGATGTGAGTGAGCATCTCTGTGCACCTTGGCCTCATTGATGCACTAATGATCCCAGGATGCTTTATAGAGAGTAGAAGAAGCTTCTGGAAAATGTACCTCCCGAGGTTTTCCAATTACTGCTGCCCTTTGTGTGTTTTGTTCCTTTTGCATTGATTTGTGTGGATTCTGAGATATCAGGCTAGCCAGGATGATAAATAAATTAACCTTTATTAATTAGACTATTTAGGAGTGATTCATTTATTTCATTTCAGCATTTGTGATTCACCGGTGCTATTTTCTGCGCTGCCTCGCAATCTGTTTGTCTCGAATTTCAGTTTATTGTTGCATCTGTTAGAGATCTTTTAATAGGGGGGAGAGTTATGATAGCAAGATTATAGACGCACACATAAACAATGTATGACTGAATTGAGAGGCTTGGCGTATTACCTTGGGCTGCATGCCACGCTGACGTGGCTACCAGGGCTGTCTGGCCTAGAGCTGCTGCACGTCTGTCTGCTTTGCAGGAGAGAGGTGATAGCAGCAGCTGTCTGTGTCTGGCTGTGCTGATGTACCTGGCTGCACAATTTCTCCTGTGTAGGATGTAGCACGTGGCTGTCTCTGTGACCTGTTTTTGAGATGAGTTTGGGTTCAGTAGAAGCATGTCTTGTAGTTTGTTTGCTGGACACTCCTGAGGCTGAGCAGAACTCCCCTGCGTTAGTGGATGCACACAGAGGATGCTCTGAGCTGTATTTCGGTCTGTCACTGCTCTGCTAAGATCACCACTGTGAAGAGCGTAGCTCCAAGGTGTCCCATTGCCTCAGGCACCAGCCATGCCCAGCAGTGGTACAGCCTTGCATTACCCATCATGGTGGCAAGCCGAAGCAAGACCTTACAGCTTAGACTGTAGTTGCACTTCTCTCTTCTCTAGGCTTGTGCTCATTTCCTCTTCCTGAGGAGTCAGAAACGTGGCAGAAATGGATGCAATTTTTTCATCTGACTGTTGGAAGGCTGCTCAGGAGGGGAATTCAGGGAGGTGAAGAGCAACTGTTCTGGGAAGGGCAGCTTGTGTTCTGCAAGGCTCTGAGCAACACCATTTCCTGGGGTTTTGTGGACATGTTTTCCCTTATCAGAGTTGTTCCTGGCATACACAGCCTCAGTTATTCTGAGATGTAGCTCCTAGTTGCATCGTGGACGGATCCTGCAGGTCCTTGTGGCACACCCAGCCAGGCTGTGCTATTTATCTCACTGCTGGGGCTGAAGCTGTCCTTGCTCAGAGGTTCTTTATCACGGACAGCGAAGCATGCCTTCTGCATGGGGTCAGGGTTGTGCATTGACAGGCTCTAATAAAGCCATTTTTCTTCCGCAGCCTTGATCAGGCAGGTCTGCTCTGGATGCTGATCAACAACTTAGCTTTACGTGGGTGCCTTGGAACGAGCCTGACTTTTTCAAGGCCAAGTGGAAAAATGTGCCCAGCATGTTTGGTGGAAGACCTCAAAGGTTTGCCTGCAGCTCCTATGCTGGTGCATCCCCCAGGCATGCGATTCCTGTGTTTAAATTCAGAGCAGAGCACAGTTAGCCTTCACCAGCATGCTTTCCTTTGCAGTCCCATCAGCATATCTGAGAGCAACATTAATACTTTACAGTGCAAGTCCCAAACACCCCAGCTCTACTAGGAGCAAGCAGCAGGCTAAAGCACCCCGTGATAAGTGAGCCTGGCAGATGATTTGTACGGGTAAGGGAATGGCTGTGTTGGAATGAAGCAAAATGTGAATCTATTTGTTTCCTCATGTTTTCTGGAAAGGGGCACAAATGGCTTGCACACAGAGCTTTTTATTTGCAGTTTGCATGTTTCTGGTTTGTTTGTACTGGTGTTTGTCTAATAGGAGATTGTACTTGCAAAAATTTTATGTTGCTTTTAGGCAGCAGGTACCAGCTCATCCCTGCAGCCCTGGGAGAACTGAGGCTTTGTGCATGGCTTCTGTCTTGAGGCCTGCCTTTAGACACGCATTAAATAAATGGGAATATAGTACTGACAGCTTCAGGTAGGGTGCAGATGGGTGTGCAATGCAGATTTCTTAATATGATGTTGGGACGGACGAAACAGTTCCCTCAGGAGGTGGATGGGATTAAACCCTCCCAGCAGTGCGTGCTGCTGGGCTTTACCTCCAACAATGGCTCTGTCTCAGGCTTTGAAGTGTCCGTTTCTTATTGAAAACGTCATTGTGCAGTAGCTGGAGTGAAGTTCTCAGAAATCTAGCCTTGGGAATAGACGGCTTTCTTTGCTGGAGAACGCAGCAAATTCACAGTTGTTTTCTTTTAAATGGATAACCTACAAATAAAAAGAAACAATAACCAGTCTTGGCTCTAAGCAGATTTAAGAATTGCTTGTAGGGTGTCAAGGTTGTCTATTATCAAGACAGGCTGGTGAGACAAGAGCTCCCATCAGTCGCGCTCCAGTAGTGCTGCGCGTTGAGTAGGTGAGAGGTTAAAAAGTAACTATAATAGAAGTGGTTTTGGCAGATTGGTTAATGGGACCGTAGCTTCCCTCCACCCACTCAGCCCCCTCCCTGCAGGCACGAGTCACAAAGCAGGGCTTTTTCTCGTAGCCTGTCCCTTACAACTTTCTTGGAGCTGCGAAGCCATCTGTGTTTGTAAAACAGCAAATTCTCAGCTGAGCTCCTTTGCAGGCCACTTTTACAGGCAAATACCACGCAGGCTTTGAAAATGAAGGTGATGCTTTCAGAACCGTTTCCTGGAAGGCCTGCTTCCTTTGCAGCAGCCCTGCTTTATGCCCAAGGACTCCAGCAGCAGCCACAGCAGCTCCTCCTGAAATAGCCACAGCTCAACATGCCCGAGGTGCTTTAGCAGCAATGCTGAGGAAGATTTGCTAAAAGGTTTTTCATCTTGACAGCGAGTGGCCTCCGCTGTGTGTGCCCTGCAATTAAATGGGAAAGGAGAGAGCCTGTGTGAAGTTTGCGTCCTCAGACCCGAGTCTTGGCATGCATCCCTGTGAGCAGCTCCTTACTGCAGCTGCCCATCAGTTCAGAGAAAGTTTCCTGATGAAGAGCTGCAGCCAGTGGAACAGAGGTGCAGACGTGTTATGATGCCAAAGAGCCTCTGGCAGCTCCTGCCACACTCTCCAGGAACGCGAACTTCTGATTTCAACATGTGAAGTTGCAGTATCGCTGTATCTTGCTTGTCTCTTAGCAGCAAGCTGTTCATCTCCAAGGTGCATCGTTGAGGCCTTGTAATGAGAGCATTAAGACCATCAGTGCTAGCTGACCACACTCACTTGGATCTCACATACCAGAACAGGGCATCATTGCAGGATTCGAGGCTGGGGAGGAGGACGGGGTTGTGGAATGGCTGGCAGCAACCGTTCTGTCCTGCTGTTCTCTGGGCTGCCTGTCCGACTTCAGTGCTATGGCCTGGCTGGGTCTGCTCTGATTTTCATCTGTCGAAATCAGATCAAACCAAAGCACTGCTTTCACCTCCCCTCATTTGATGCATCTGCCCTGAGGTTTCAAAAGAACGGCTTGGTTCTTGCAGATGAGCCCTGGGGCAGAGCAGGGTTAATATTCTGGGTCTCAGAGTTTGTATATATTCTGTACTGTAAAGACTGGTCACCTGTAGGTACCAGAGCAATGCCATGTCACTTTAATTTCTTCTTTTTACAAAGGTTACCCCTGCCTTAACCCATTCCCTCTGTTCTTCCAGACTGTCCTGCCTGGCATTTGGGCTTGCTGCTTGCCTGCTTCCAGAACCTGCAGCAGCACAAGCTTATCTTGCACTGAAGCTGCTGGTGCCGTGCTGCTTACTCCGTAGTGTGTGTGCTCATTGATCTTGACTGGGTTCTGCACAGCACTGAGCGTGTTTACAAGTTCTCACCAGTAAAAAAGGCCTTGGATAGAGGGGCTGCTGCAAAATCACGTTCAGCCCTGATCCTCCTGGAGTCCTCTCAGTGCACATCTGCACCAATACGTGATGTGTATGTGTGAATCTGGCCGTAATGTCAGGCTGGTTTCAGGCTTTTATCCCAAAGCCATCACTTATGGTTTCCTCAGCCTCTGCTGAAGACAGCAGTAATTTGTTTCACTGGACTCACCAATTTGTGGCTACAGAAAGTGATTCAAATGCTTGAACTCCTCAAACCACTGGATGCAGTTTGCAGAGCAGTGTGTGTACCTGCTGTAGTGCTAAGGGGGAGATCTGGGGAGCACCAGGAACCTGCAGCTTGGCTGGCTTCTTCTACTGGACAGGGTTATCAAAACAGGAAAAGGTGTCTACATGGGAAAGAAAGGGCTTGCAACACACACAATTTTGCAGGGTGTGATTATCAGTGAGATTATCCTGATGAGAACTTCAGCTCCTCCTTGTTCTGTGGTGCTGATGCACCCAGCAGCCCCATATCCCCTCACTCTTCTCTTGGCCCCCATCATTGCAAAAGGCCCCAGGTTCTGTAGCTGAGCAGGAGCTGTGCAGGCAAGCAAACTCCTTCTTGTTGGGTCTGGTTCTCTGTTCCCCTGCTGGCAGGAGTGAAGCAAAGTGGCCTGGCTGCAGAATGAGTGCTCGTGGGGAGCAGCACTGTGTGCAGGTCTACTCACTGCAAAGCAGTATTGATCTGTGTTCAGGCATTCAGGAGCAGCTGCAATACAAAGAAATAGAAGTCACACCCATAAATAAGAGTCAAACTAATCTGAATTACCCTTGCAAAATAATTAGGAGCTATTACAGCTCCAGATCTGTGTGCTCCCTGCTTGCAATAAATCACTTAGCAAGCAGAGAGCCCCTTTCTGCTCTATTTGCTCTTTTTGGAGCCTTTTGAGGTGCTAGCAGTCATGTCGGACAGCAGTGAGGGTGGTGCAGAGCTCCCCCAAGATATCCTTTCCTCATTCCATATCAATTAAACAAGGAAAAAAAAGCTAAGGATGGAGGACAGAGAACCAGAGCCTGACATTTCTAGGAGCAATCTTTCTAAACTCCTGTTACTTTCTTTTAATTGAAAAATGACCTTCCATGTTGTTATCTTTCCAGCTGCTCCTGGCAGTGAGCACGTGTGATCCCTGCTCACCTGCAGCCTTCCCCCCCTGCCCTGTGCTGTGTGCTCACACCTTGGCTGCTCACTGAACAGGGCTGGGATCAACACCGTCCCAAATGGAAACTGCTCCGTGACTCATGGTAACTACAAAAAAAGACTTCTGATGAACTGGAAGCTTTCCTGGGAAGATGATGAGTTCCATCTGATTGCCTAGAGCTGACTGAAGAGGAAAATAAACCCACAGAGGGGAGGAAAGAAAAAAAGGTGGATGATAATACAAAAGGCACTGTGCTGCATATTTTAGAGAATAGATTTGAGATTACCCTGTCAGCCTGGATGGGGGCAGGACAGCTGTGGTGAGGTTTGGCCATCCCAGTGCTACCACCAGTGGGTTTGGGCAGAGGTGCGAGCAGTGATGTCCCCATTCTGTTTGCTGGTGCACCCCCAGCCCTGTGCAGGGACCCCTGCTCACATCCCACCGTGCCTCACTCTGTGCCCTTTACCAAAGCTGAGAATAATCTCTGTTTATTTGCTGGCATTTAGCAAGCTGGCGGTATAAACCTGTTTTAAATTTATTTTGTGCACCTGTGTCTCTTAAAGGTTGGGGTAACGTGTTAGTTCACTGCTGCCGCCCTTTGTACTGCGATCCCAGGTTAGCAATGGGACGTTTTCTAGCACCCAGTGCTGTGCTTTGTCTCTAGGGAAGTCCAGAAACCATGGAGGAGCTGCTCAGGGCTTGTCACATGCACTTGATGAGACAAGCAATGTTATTTTCCAGCTCATAGTCAAGTATTGCAAATAATTACAAACCAGAGCTCTATATTTGTGCAGCTTAGTGTTATTTTAACTCTCATTGATCAATGCTTGCCTTCAATCTAATGCATGAAAAATTCTATCAGGGATAATGCTCATGCAGTGTGAATCTGTTAGAAACAGGTCCTTGGGTGCTGCATCCGTGGTGAGATGTTTTCAAGAGGGTATTATACGTCTCTCAAAGACTTTGGGAAGGGAGGAGGAAAGAGTCCTTTGAGACCATGTGAAGCTGATCTGATAACACTCTGGGAGGCAGCCTGTGTGCAGCACGAGCCATTTAGAAGCAGCGATGAGATGGAAGAAGAGAAATGAAAGCTAGAGCAAGGGGCAGTTAAAATGAGATGGGTGCATGTCTTTGTGGGAGTTTGGAAGGAAAGCAGGGATGCTGGCATTGGACTGGTAGCTGGGACAGGTGCTGCTGAGCTGCTCTGAGCACTGCGCCGAGCTGCAGCTGCCCAGGGCTGTCTGACAGACCCAGAGGGATGGGTGAGCCTGGGATGTGGCTCCCAAGTCCTCATTGAACGATTCTTTAGCTGAAAAAATAGTATCTGGAAGATGCTTTTCACTATTCTCTTAAGGGTGCAGTGAAAACCCAGCATAGCTGAGACAGATTTGTGCTGGTTTGCCTCAGCTCTATCACATGCCGCATGTCCCTGCTTGAGCAAGGAGCAACTTTGGGAAAGGAAAGCAATCCCATTGCTGGATGGCTCAAATGCCATCTGTGCATGACAGTGACACACAGAGCAGGGCCACAGCCACACTGAGAGCACACACAGGCATTCAGGGGTCTCAGTCCCTCTCAGCATCACCCTGGACATTCCCACAGAGCAAACCTGGTGGCAGAGCCTTCAATTCTGGTTCATCATCCCGGAATGAAACCGTTTTTATTTTTTTCCCTGAATGCTGATTTCTTATAAAGAAGTTCACAGCTAGAAGTAGGTGAGACTGAGGGTATAATTAGAGGTGCATTCATCACTCCTGCTGGTAATTGTTTTCTAAGAACACATAAAAAGAGAACTTAATGCCTTGTGAAGTGCTGCACAGCGCGCAGGTGTGTGCCACAGGTCTGTGGAATGGACGGTCCCTGTCCCCATGATGGACCCCAGCAGTTCCCCAGGTCCATAAGGGGGTGTAGAGGCAACCCAGGGCTGTGAGAGCATGCTGGGTGAAAACCTGCTGGGGAGATTTATGGGGCTGGGAGGGAAGCCCAGTGCACAGTGTTGGCTTCTGAACTGTTGAAACGTGCTGTTTGCAGGGGGCCAAAGCGAAGAGAAAGGCAGAAAATGAAACAAAGGAGTTTGGGACTGAGCCTCCACCTCCTCTGTGACAGCCTGCATCAAAACAAGTCTATGCTAAATAACTGTGACTGAAAACGATGCATTTCTTGATCTGGTGGTGGTGAAGGGGGGTTTAAAAGTCTCCCTGTGAAAATGAGGTCAGTTGATGTGTGCCTCGGTTGTTTATTCCACAAAATCAAAGTGGAACAAAGCTCTCAGAAGCAGGATAGCAGCACTGCCACCAACAGCAGTGCCTCCCCCTGGCTCCCCTGTGTCCCACAGTGGGTGGCCCGGCATGGGATTCAGGCATGGGCTGTGCTGGCCAGGAGGGGAACGGGTCCACGTTTTGGGAGAAGGGCTCAGGGATGAGCAGGGAGTGCCACCTCTCATTGCTGGGTCGGGACATAAATTCATGTGCTGCTTTAATATAAGTTCTTTTATACAGAGCTGAAATCAGTGCCCCAGACAGCACTGCTGCTTGCTCTTCAAACAAGTTACTTCCACAGAAATACGCGTGCCAACGTTTTGTTCTATGGGACTTTTAATGGGCTGTGCAGCCCATAATGCATAGCATCATACCCCGGAAAATGACTGTACTGTGGTATTGCAACGTGTGTGATTAGGAGGGCTTGCTGCAAACACTGTGTTTTGCACATGCATTAAGTGCTGAATAGGAAAATCCATTCTTCCGTGAGCTTTCCTTACGAGCAGACTCTAACAAGCTCTCAAACAGCGTTCAGTGCAGGAGTCAAGAAATCTGACCGCGGTGATGGCCCCTTCCCGAGCCCAGCACACTGCTCAGAGTGTGGTGAGTGCAGCAGCAGATGGTGCTCGTGCTTTGCATGAGCTGCCTGCAGCAGTGGGAAATGCTGCACATCAGCCTGGCCCCAGCGAGAGACCTCCAGGAATCAGAGCTGGAGATGCCAAGCACTGATGAGCCGTGCTAAGCCTCTCAGTGCTGCAGCCCCCAAATGCCACATAGGCAGCCTGCCAGCATGTCCTTCAGGGAGGTGCTAATGTTAAATTGCATGCAGTGCAGCCCCAGAGAGCACCGTGTCCTGGAAAGGTCCTTCTGCAAAAGAAAGCTGGAACCTCCAGAAGGCACCCTGAGCATCGTGGTGCAGTGTCCCGCGTGTGGTGTGACCCTGTGTGGCAGCCTGCTTCCTTTTTTATGCCCCCTCTGTAAGAAGTGATACAATAGTTGGCTTTGGGATGAAGCTGGGAAAGTTTGAGTGAGGTTGTTGGACAAGACTCTGAAAAACCAAATGTGCTGGACAAAGCAAGGGGAAATGGTTTAAAATTAAACCGTGGGTGATTGGGTTGGATATAAGGAAAAAGTTCATTACACTAAGGGTGGTGAGGCACTGGCATGAGCTGACAGACAGATGGTGGGTGCCCCGTCTCTGCAGACAGCCAAGGCCAGGCTGCTCGGGGCTCTGAGCACTGATGGAGCTGTGGGCGTCCCCGTTCATTGCAGGAGGATTGAACCAGTTGGCCTTTAAAGGTCCCTTCCAACTCAAACAGATCCATAATTCTGTGATTCTATGATCTCTTCAGTCCAAATGTGCTCCAGGGCCGAATGTGTTCTGTGAGGGACTTACCTACGTGCACTCAACTTTTTTTGGTTTATCACCACTGGTTTAAGACTGTCTATAAATCTACACAAAGCTATTTCTGCTTCAGAGGCAGTGCCCCAGCAGGAAGGGGAGTAGCTGTGTGAGGACGTGAAGGAGAGCAGTGGTGGCTGTACACATGCAGGTGTGTGCGTGTTGATGTGGCTGCTGCATGCAGAGGCTCAAGCAGGGTGTTTTAAATCCTCCCTGTTGCCTGGACATTAGAAGGCTTAAAAAAATGAAAGAAGAAAATGAATGCTTCTGCAGTTTCCTCTGTGCTCATTGAATTTCTGTCCGCAGCGTTTACAGACTTTAAGAGGAGCCTGCATAATTACCTTTTCTTGTGGTGTTTTCCTTTTTTTTCTCCTCTCCGTTTAAAACTCATTGTATTGTGTCATTTTATAGGCGCCAGGAATAAATCTTTTGTCAGCTCTATTGCATTATTATGCAAAGTACACAAAAAAGTGCGGGAATAAAACAGGCCTGGAGAAGCCGTGCTTCCAGCCGCCGCTGTGCCCGGCAGCAAACCTCCCAGTCTGCTGCCACCACCTTTTTCTCAGGCAAACTTCCTCACCCGCAGCCACTGATTGCAAAGAGTGCACTTGACCGTGCTAATGCCTGCTACAGGGATGTGTATTTAGTGTGGGAAGAAGGGCTTGGTGAAGGAGCCATCCATTACCTCCGCAGAGCTGATCCCGATGGGAAGGAACTGCTGGGGACTTTTGGCAGGATGAGAGGGGTCAGCCCAAGTCTTCTTCCTTTCTGCCCATGCTGAAGTGTCCCAATAACTGATTTAAGGAAAAAAAAAAAAAGACAAACAGCGGTGTTGCTTGACATATTTCAAAGGGAAAAGCTCAAGTGGTACATGGGGCCTTGGGCTCTTATTGTTCCATGGAACAAGGGACCCTAACCTGGGGCTGGCCCTGCCCTGCTGTACACCGCTGGGTATCTTCCAGATGGTCGCAGAACTCCGAGGGAGAACTCATTTAAACTCATTAGTGGGTGCTTTAACTTCTCGCTGAAGCTCGTTAGCGTTGCTGGAACAGAGCTCTGCTCCCACAGTGTATCCACAAAATGGAATTAAGCAACTTAATTAGGTTGGGTTAAGCACAAGGAGGGATGTCAGAGCAGGGGGATGGCAGCTGGAACAACTCACTCTCCCCACTTGGCTGTTGGGAAAAGGACTGGAGAAGGTGTGTGCCTGTGCTTGGGATTTGTTTTGTCCTCCCATGGAGCACTGCAGAGAGCGAGACCATGGGGTGGGAACACCCACCCCATGGGTGTCCTGCAGACATTCCCTCCCTGTTCTTGTTCCTCCTCCGACGAGTAACCATCACTCACTTTGCCAAAAGAAGAGGATAGCAACTGGGTGTGCTGGAGGAACAAAGGGAGATAATGGTCATTAGGGAGCCAGTAGCAAACTCATCTTTCTTGGAGGTGAAGGATGAATCTGTTGTCACTAGGGAAGCTCACCCTGCATTTATCCACTCATGTCTAGCTCCTGCTGTCATTACTGTTTTGAGCTGGCAACATGGAGGTTGCAGTATGGTTGGAGAAACCCTTAGTCCCCATGCCAAACAGGAAAGTCTAAATTTATTCTTCATTAATTATTTACTGACCTACATCTTTAGACAGAAGGTTGAGTGCCCTGCACATGTTTTCTGGTGGTATATTTTGACATTTTGTGGTGGACCACAGGCACACCACCAGCAGGTCGTGCTTTGGGCTGGATCTGTGCAGTAGGTTGTGAGGTCCTGGGAGCTCGCACTGGTTGTGAAGGTGAAGAAGATGCTGAGGAGTGTCTGGCACTATTCCTTGGCTTTTGGAAGTTAAGATGGAGATGTGTATATGCAAGATGATTAGTTGTGGTGCTGCCATAATGGCCCAGAGATGCCGTGCTGGGATATGATGAATGGGGTTGGGTTGCCCTTGCTTGGCATCTTGGACACTCCTTCCAGTCCCATAGGAACTGCGCTGCATCTCCCATCAGCAGAGCTGGGAAAAAAACCCACCAAACCCCAACTTTTAAGAAAACTAACAAATGTAGCCACGTGACATTACCTTCAACTCTTCAACAAGCACATCTCCAGCTCGCTAGCCCTGAGCATTCCCAGAAGTATGAACCTTTATATCCTCTAAAATACTAATGAAATCAGACAGGTCACACTTCCTTGAGATGGGATAACATCTGTCACTGTACCTTATCTTCTCTGTTTCAGTACAACCCATTGCAACTCTCTGCTCTGCTTCCAGGCTGCTGCTTGGGAACAGTGACAGGAAAGGGGTTTGAGCATTGTTGCACAAACAGATTTCTGTTTGCGTAGCTGTTGGGGAACGGCTGCACCGTGCAACCAATGCCAGGATGTGCAGAAACAAGTATTTATGAATTATTTACATTTCTTTAGTTGCTGCTCGTCGTTTGTTGTTTTTCTGTTTAATCAGTTTGTCCTCTGTTCCAGGAGCAGAAGGAAAACCGAAATGACTTCAGTGACAGCTCAGATATCCCACAGAATGACTAGTAAGTCGTCAGAGTAAACAGCTTTGGAAGAAAATACAGACAGAAAAATTGTTCATCTCATCCACATGGCAAATTGCTCGGAAAAAAAGAAGAAAGAAGAGATTTCTGTTCAACAGAAAATCCTCAAATTAAAAAAGTTTAAAAAAGAGGAGAAAAATTGTTCACCTTTTCAAAAGAATGAAAATGTTACGAATAGTGTTCGTTGGATATAATTGTGCTTCCTTTCTTTCTGAAATATGACAACATCAGAATTACACAGAAAAGTAAAACGGAATGGGATCAAGCCAGTTAAGTCAGTGATGTGGTGTGTTTGTTTTTTTCCCCATCAAAATGAGAGAGAAGTGCTTTATTTTGACTTTTTACCATCAGAAATGTTGTGGAAATCAGTGGTTTCCTATGCAACACTTGGAGGAAAATGAATACCACATTTGCTAATGAAACATCGCTGAAGTGACATCCCTAGTGCCTTGTTGCAAGGTATGGGCCTGATCCTGGCACCAGTTTCCCCAGTAAGTCTGCTGAGTGAACTGGAGCTGCTATGGACATGCACAGAGGCTTCCTGCTCTGGGAAGGGGCTGTGCTCCTCACTAATTTATTCACCATGAATAATTCAACCACTTCTTGTCATTGCTTTGCCACACATGTTTCTGCCATAGCCTGCATCTGATTTTATCTTAAAAACCTCAAAACTGGAGACAGAAAGTGTGAGATATTTTCCCACCCCCCAGGCTGAGCTGCTCCCTGCACTGTGCTGGTGGTTTGGAACCGAGAAAGCAAACATGGGAAGTGGAGAACTGTGCCATTATTGGTTTTGGATATTTGTTGTAGTTGTGGTGTTTGGCACAAAAAGCCAATAACTGGTTTCTAAGAACAGATGAGATACAGATATAGAAAAAAAAATGTGTTTTTATGTAGATAAAAACTGCAGAGAAAGAACAGTTCTTCCTCTGCCCAGCTTAAATATGAGAACATACTGTAGGATTTATTTTCCAGGTGAAATATCGGAGCTTAAACTCTATAAATAAGCCTAGCTCCATTGATCTCAATGGCACGATGCTGATTGACACCTACTGAGGATACATGCATAAGTATTTTTCCTAATGAGCTCCTTCTGAGCCTAAGATTGCCAATTGATGTGGCAATTACATATTAATATGTGCAACTGTGCACAATCAAACTGGGCTAGAGGGGATGCAACCTTTTGTTTCTTAAAATTAATAAAATATTTATTGCAATCAGCTCATATCTTCCAATTTGTTGCCAATTAACTAAAGTGTGCAGCTGATTGAGGCTGCAGCAACAGAGCTGCACATGGGGAACAAGTTGGAGGCTTCTTGTACTCAATTTCTCTCTTCCCATACTTTGCAAAGAGGAGTGTAGCAGCAGGAGCTGGAAGTGGTGATGACTTTACCTCCAGGGAAAGACATCTCCACTTATCAAGAGGAGATGAAGGCAGCACATGGCCAGAACGGCACCAAACTTCTGTTGTTGAAGACCAGAGATTGTGTGTTTTAAGTGGGCTTAAAAATGCTTTTCTTTTTTTTGGGGGGGGGAGTATTGACTAAATGGGATGGAGGCGGAGAGAGTTGCAATGCAGCATCAACTATGGAGATGTATTTGTCATGGAAACACTAATCCTGTTTATTATGTGGTCAGGTTTATGGCATAAATTAATCCAATATTATGGGATTCTAGCATTATGGGACTTCACATTGTGGTAGTGTAATTGTATGTATTTATATGGTGGCTAAGAAAGGAGAGGGAAAGTTCCAGAGGTTATATGTTTGAGTGGTAGAGGGCCTTAAAAGGTACTACAAACCACACTACTGCTGTTGGAAGGCTGACTTAAAATCAGAATATCGCAGGTTGGAAGGGACCAAGAGGGAAACCCTTCCCCATCTCCATAGCCCTCTTTTGGATGCTCTCTAATAACTTTGTGTCCCTATATTGTGGCACCAAACCTGCACACAGTAGACGTGACTGCTTGGATGGTGTTACAAGTTCCAGTGGTGATGTGGAAGCTCTGCAAGTCAGGCAACAGGATTACCCCAAGTACTGGGCACTAATGAACATCCACTGCTGTCCAACACTGCTCCGGGTTCGTTATGAGTGTCCCCTGCCCCTGGAAGTCAGCAGGAGGAGCACAGCCCATCTCCTCGTGTGCAGCCAAAACACACAAGCGCACGAACTCCCAGGTTAGTGCACTGCCCCTCTTCTCACTTCTGTCCCACAGAAGACAGTTATTTAAATTACATTCACAGCCTTACTGCTTTGATGGCTCTTTTCCAGAGCTTTTCCCTCCCCACTTGTTTGTTTGTTTTTTTTTTAATTTAAACTAATGAGATATTTCTGCGTTCCTTCCTCGTGTGTCTGAGAGCTGGAGAGACTCATTAGAACTCCTACAAATTCTGGAAACGAGCTTGTAATGTCTTTACTTGGGATGTTTGAGATGGGTGCACACCTGCCAGAGGAAGAGCCAGATCCTGTTTTTTAAATGTTTTTTTTTTTTTCAGCTTTTTCAAAGCTGAACAAAAGTCCCTATAATGACAGACTGTGTCTTCATAAAATCTGTCTAATGGGATCTTTGATCTCCATTAGGAACTGGAACTCAGTGAAGAGAGAGTCGGCGTCAGTAGCCTGTTTCATCCCAGCCTCACTGCTCTGAAGCAGAAAGGATGATTCATCCCCCAGCCAGGCCATTTTTCTCAATGAACTTGCCATTCTTGTGAATTCGGTCTAGTGCACGCCGCCCTAGCTCACATAATTGTTAATAAACTGAAAGTTTGCATGTAGAATAAAATCAAATAGCTTCTCATTTTCTAAGAATGGCTGGGCAGAGCAAAGGTAATTTTGTTCTAGCTTAAAATAATAATAATAGTTAATGAAAGCAGCCCAGTGCCAGTAGTGTGAGTGCTCAGCGTGGGCTCACACCAGCAGTGTGAACAGCAGAGGACACAGGAGGTGTCAGTGCTTTCTCAGCTTCTTGGCTTGCACTCTCCATGAATTGTCTTGAGCCAAGCTGGACCATGAAGATTCTGCTTGGAGCTACTCAAGCATTCCATTTGAAGAAGAGCGTGGGAAGAGGAGTAAGCGCTGAGGGGCTGGGGGAAGACAGAGATCCTGGCGAATCTCCCTTTGCTCAGTGATGCCATTTTGTTAACACTCAGTCTCCAGTGTGATGTATTTTTTTCTCATTTTATGGGAGGTAGCCACCTCATAACCTTTACACAGAAATAGGGCATCATTTAAGCGCAGTCAGTGCTGATGTTTTGACTGGTTACTGGTTCAGAGCCAAGGAAACCTAATGACCATATTCAGCACTAAGCACCAGGGAAACTATCCCTCTGGAGCTGTAAACAGGACAAATGTGATAAAAGACAGCAGTGACCAAATTCCACGATGCCATTTTCACAAAGTCACTTTTCAAAAGTGGAAATGTATTTCCAGCATCTTTATAGTTCTGAGTAGGTACACTGCTTGCATGACAGCTCATTCAGTAAATTCAGAATACAGAGACATGGGAAGCATGGTGTAAGCATTTAATGTTCATCCAGTCATCACCAAGGGTATGCATTTACAGTCCATTGCAACAGAAAGTAGAAGAAAGTGTTTTGGTTTTTTTTTGTTTTGTTTTGTTTTGTTTTTGTTTTACCTAGGAGTAAAAATAAAGTAAACCTGACACAAGCTATTGTGCAGGAAGAAGGAGCTGACAGTTTATTTGAGGACAGAAAGAGGTAGTGCATAAAAATAGTCACTTGCAGACATGGTATTGCAGTAGATACTCTGCTTTACTCCACCAGGGTGCAACCCTTTGTATACTTTGCACTGTAACATTATTTCTGATAAATTATTGAGATATGGAAGATATTTTACCCTCCCAACCAACTCAGGCAAATCATTAAGTGCATCAAACCCTCTGCTATTACATCTGGAAATATTAAAAAAAAAAAAAAAAGGGAAAGGCATATCTGCTTTTATCACAGATTTTATCCTTTTTATGGTTTTTCCCAAAAGCCCTCTCAGGACTTGAGAAATTTTCTCCATTGTTCATGGAGTTTTGGGTGTTGTTTTTTTATTTTTACTTTTTTAAGAAAATGTTGAATTATTGAAAAACACTGAAATATTTATTTTCTAGTCAATAATACATTGGATGTTCTGCTACTTATTTTTCTTATTGACAAAAGCAAGTCATCCATCTGAGATGAGAATACACTAAGATGATGCTGTAATCAAGGCCACGGGGGACTGGATACATGGTGGCCACAAGCTGGGCTATGGATGTCCTTTCCCACTTGTGAATATTCATTCTCTTGGAAAGAGGTGGATCTTCTGCAGAGGATGTTCTTGAAACTGCCAGGTGCGTACATCTTTCACCAAGCTGTATGTTAGCTGAAGTGAACCCAGTGAGAGGCTGCAATGGAGCGAGACCCAAATCCCTAATGTGCATCCTTCTGAGAGATGGGGAAATGGAGATTGAGATGGAGGTGGGGATGGAGGTGAAGATGGAGATGAGAATGGAGATGAAGATGGAGATAAAGATAGAGATAAGATGGAGATTGAGATAGATAGAGATGGAGATAACCCTGTCAGTGCATGAAAGACAGCCTTGCAGATTGCACAGCTCTAGGGACATCCGTTTCACTGAACAAAACAGGCTTGTTCAGGGTTACATGGTAGAATATGACATGTATGTCTAACCAAATGCAAACAGGTTCAGATTAGAGCTGTTCTATACATAAATGAACTGAAAGCAATTTAAAAAAATGAGATGAGGCAAGTGAATCAAACTCTTGGAAAAATATAAAGCACATAGAAACCAACTATCTGAAGTGTTATGCATCCTGGAATGATAAAGGGACTATGAGATGGAGTCACGTATTTGTCTTGACTTATTTCTGAGAAGTTGTAGGAGCACCATCAGAAAGGGAGAAATGTAAATACTGTCCTACTCATCAGAAAGTCAGGACTGACAGTCAGCTACTGTACATTTGATTTCTAAGTCAGAAAGAAAAGAGGAGAAAAATGCTTCTTTGAGGGTGAGTTTGTATACAAAACAATAATAATCATGCAGACGAATTCAATATCTTATTAAAATAGATTTACAGTTACTAGCTGAAGGGAATGTGGTGGGTGCAGTCTATTTGAATTTTAGAAAAGCATCTGATGCAATCTCTCATAAAATTTTAATCTTGAAATAAATTAAAATTGCCTTTGATATAAGAACAGCAACATGGATCCATAACTGGCCAAGAATCATAAAAATAAGAATGGGAAGTGGCATTTACATTGCACTGCAGGAAGTAGTGGTTCCTAATGCAACCCCGATAAGAATAATTGGCCTTATTTATTATCTCTCCAGCAACAGAGAATAGAAAACACACTGGCATGTTGCCAGATCAAACAGGAAGGCATGTAATGGACAGCAACACTGGGAGGAGGTAATATAGTGTTTTTATGGCCATGGTGGACAGTTGCAGTGGGCAGACAAAGTGCTTTAAATTCATGGCTCTGCTTACCCAGGGGGAGCTTGGGCCAGCAGAGACAGCTCTGCTGGTTAAACCAACAGGCATGCAAGAAAATGAAATGCTCATCTGTCATGAACAGTGATCACTGAATCACCAAGGTTGGAAAAGACATCCAAGATCATCTAGTGCAACCATCCATCTGCCATCGATATTTCCTCACTATGCCATGTCCCTTAGGATGACATCTAAACATTTCTTGAGCAACTTCAGGGACGGTGACTCAACCACCTCCCTGTGCCACCACCTGTTCCAGTGCTGCACCGCTCTTTTGGAGAAGAAATTTTTCCAAAAATCCAGCCCTAATATATCCAACCCTTGTGTCCACCACCTCTCACCCCATTGCTGTGCACTTCCAAAAAGAGTCTAGCTGTCTTTTTTGCGTCTTCTGCTGCAGTGCATGTGATAGTCATTATATGAATGCATTTATTGGTCTTTTCCCTTAAATTGGTGTTGCCTGCAAGAAGGAACCTGCTGTGACCCCACAGGTCCCCACAGCAGCTCAGGGCCGGACAGGCTTTTGGCTGTCTGCTTGTGGGAAAAGGGAAACTCTTCTGCCCCATTGCTGAGTCCACACCAGCCAGGCTCGGGGCTCTCATAACTCACCTCGTGAAGGAGCCATATGGACCAGAGCAAGCAGCTGTGTTGGCAGGGTGTTTTATAACGCAGTACAGCAGTTCTGGGATTTGGGACTTGCTTTAAAGTTCTTTGCTCCAGTTAATCCACGCACACAACAGAGGGATCCCAGGCTGGATTGACTGAAAAAAAACCCAAAACGTTTTGGAAAGTTCTGGGGAGTGCAAAAATTGAGCTGGAGAATCCGGATGAGCAGAAGTGAGAAGCAGCTCTGCACAGTGGTAATTGACTCTGAAGCCACTATTCATCTGAATTACTCAGTTTGCGAGGATTGCCTTCCTTTCCATCTTCACAGAGGAATTCTATATATTCAAGAGTAAAGCTGTGCGAAGAACTGATTTTTCTCTCTGTCGCACAACTCGAATCAGGAAATGTAAAAGAAAATCATTTCCCATCAACCTGAAGCAATTCATAAAATTCTTCTTGTGAATTTGAAGTAAAAAGCATTTCTTGTGAAATGAAAGAGTTTCCTTGTCCAGCTTTTAATTCTTTTAAAGAAAAATCAATGTCCTGCTGTTACATAGCTTAAAAGGCTTTGTTTAAAGACATCAAGAAAAATTACCTTCTTTTAAATTATTTTCCTAAGGATTTCTGTTTTTGGAACAGTTTCTCAAACCAAAATGTGTATATTCTTTCAATTCTGATCTTTGTCTTTGTGATGGAAGGCGTTTCAAGGAAAGTCTTCCCCAGCTCCAGCTGCTTCTGGAGGCTCCACCACGCTTCCTTTGCTTCGTGCATCTCAGGGGCTGCAGGCAGGCACTGCTTTGTTGCTGAGTGGTGAGGAGGTGGCACTGGGTCACCGGGTACACTCTGCATTTACTCACAGAGAACTCACAGTGGTGGTGTTCTGAAGTCCAGCCACTGCTGTGGAAAGCAGCTTCCAGTCACCAGGACCTTCCATGGAGGTCCCATCCCTTCCCACCCCCCTCCTTAAGCCTTCCATGCCCAGGCTCGTGTTAGGGTGAGCTCGATAGCACCCAGAGGAAGCAGTTTCATCAGTTCATGTTCAGCTTGATGGCAAACACAGCTCTGTGTCACCACAGCCACGCACCTGGTGTTCCATCTTCTACCCCATGAAGCACTGCTGTCACATCTGGAGCTGTGCACTCTGCAGCCTTTGCCGCATTCTTCATCCCTCAATCCAGGTTTTAAATCACAGTGAGTCCCCCATTGCTCATTAGCAGGCTCAGAGAAACGACTTTTATAGACCCATGTATTAAACAAATAGAAGACGTCAAGGAAACTTAAAAACACATCCAGCTGCTCGCGAATTTACTGTGTGAACATTAAGCGCTCATTAAATGTACCTTCATAAAAGGTGGCTTTATTTTTCCAATCTGAATACCTGTGACAGCAGGAAGCAGGGATATCAAAATGAGCTGGCTGCAGGGGAGCATTTCCCAGCCCAGGGCTCACAGGCCAAGCGTCGGTGATGGTGCAAAGGAGCTGCTGATTTCTGCCTCCTGTCCTCATGATGGCCACAGCTAGCAGTGCCTGGGAGCAGCCCAGGTGCCAGCCCAAGCACCCTGTGATCCTGGCAGAGCTCTTGTGGGCGTGCAGCACCAAACACAGCTCTGATCTCTTATGTTTGCAACTGTGCAAAGGCAAGGAAGGGAATCTGCTTGCTGCAGCATATTTACACATCAGACGCTCGATTGATATGGACATATGTGAGCAAATGGAATTGGTTTATCCTCGATTTGAATTTTTATCTGCAAGAATAACCCATTTATTAGTGAATAATCCAGGCTATTGAATACTGAAATCTTTGACTGCAGAAGTCACTGCTCCATGAAGTGCTGGCAGAAGATGTGGGGTGAGCCTAAGACATGTTGCTCACCCCTGCCCGGCCCCAGGCAGCTCTGTGGCCTCACTCCTTATGACCACGCTCACTTTCTGATATTAAGGACTTTCTAACGTGACTCCTTTATTCCATTTCTGATCGCAGAAGCAGAAAGCAATTTGATATCAGAAGAAAAGATTTCCATCGTTGGGGCCTGATTTACTGAACACTGCACAAAAATTGTACATGCAGTTCTTGGCAATGATCTGGTTTCAGTATGCAAATTGGGTTGCTGCGCGTAATTGCCTTTTTCATGCATAATTGCCCATGGGCAGTTTTTGCAGAAGATCCTATTGATTGTGTGTGCAACTAGGTCCTACATTTCTCTTCACTTAGGAAATGTGCCCAAGCAGGAATTTAAAACCAGACACCCAGGAGGGATGAGGACTTCTCTGCAGTCTGGGAACAGCAGCATGATTTTGGGAAGGCAGTGCACCTGAGAAATGGAGAGCAGTTCCGGATGGGGGCTCGGGACAGCCACAGCAGAGGCAGCTTCCCTGATCCCACCTCGTGTGCTCAGATTAACCCTTCCCTGTTCCACCCAAGTGCTGTGGAGGGAAATGCTAAAAAAAGCATTCTTGGGTATTCCTTCATTGTGTGAGTGCTGAGGTCTGGAGGGACTGAAGGCCTTTCCTTCAGGACATGCTGGAGGAAACCTGCTGCAGTGCCTGCAAGGAATCATCACTAAACTTGTTTGAGATTTTACTGAAACTGCAAGCCTTTGTTTCATCCTTCCCCAATTTTTCTGTCTCACTTTTAAAGGCACTTTTACTGAAGATTTACTGATAGAAACCTTCTACTGAGTGCATTTGATCGCTTCATATTTCAGAAACAATGTGAGAGTGAAGAAATCTCTCTCTTTAGGCTCCATTATCTTCCACTCTTGTTGTCGGCGCTGAGTTATAAAGAACAGTGCTACCCTTAAAGCACTGAATGGCTTAACTGCTCAAAACATAAAATGAAAGCACTAAACTTATCAGTTTTGGGTAAAAAACGCGTGCCTTTTCCCTTGTAATAAACAAATAGATATATAACAGTGGGGGAAATAAAGCAGGTAAATGCCTTGGTTTCTCTCCTCGGCGTGCCGGGCTGTTGCTGCCTGCTGTAAGAAAATACATCGCTGGCATTGACTTCAAGCTCCGTGCCAGGAATGAGAGTTGCCATCTATTCACAGCCTCGGTGGCAAATTGGGTCATTTCCAGGGGCAGCACTGTAGGAGATTTTGTCTCTGAAATTAGGGCTCCATCTGAAAGGTCCAGCATAGCTGCAGGGCACAACCCCATTTCCCGCTGCGGTCACGATTGTCCTGCTGGCAGTGAAGCTCTGCTGGGCGAGCCGTGTCTGCTAGTGATAAAATTGATAAGATAAATGATTTTTCTAGACAAAGGAAATGCAGGGTATCTCATCTATCTGGACCAAAGAAATCATTTGATATAGTGCCACATGGGAAATTATCAGCACGACTGAAAGCGCTGCAAATTTAGACAAGAGCTGTAAAGTGGGTACAGTGCTGGCTAAAGGGAAGCCAGTGACAGGCAACACTGAAAGGGAATCATTGCTCTGAAGTGAGGTTACCTGTGAGCATCCCCCAGGACTGAGAGTGGGACTGAACATATTTCATTTCTGTGCTGACCTTGGAAGGGAAGATGGGAGTGTGCCGGTGTCATTTATAGCTCCTGCGACATGGGGAGCATCGTCAGTGTGCGCCAGGATGGGGCTACAGCTGACAACTGACCTTGAAATCTGAAGTGATAGAAATGGGATAAAATGGGATAATATGTAATGTATGGAGAAGTATTTATGGGACAGCAGCAAAAAAATCAGCTGTTTGTTAGAAATGATGGAGGATGAGAAGGATCTGGGTGTACCTGAATGTCACAGGTTAACCATTAATGATCAGTGAGGTGATCTGAGAATAAAATGATAGGATATGCCCGAGTGGATATATCCAGGTAAAGCTGGAAATCCTGAGGAGCACTAATTTGGTTTTATAAAATTGTGTGCACAGTTCTCCCAGATGTGAGAGCAACAAATTCAGTGGACTGCAGGTGGTCTGGGGAAGGGTTTTGGAACAGTCAGAGGAACACAAGGACCGTTCATCTGTGAGGGGTAAAGAGCACCGTGCTGGCTTAGGTGAAGACTGGTTGTGAGAAGAATGGGAGGACAAATAGTTTAGATAAGCCAGAACTTAATCCAGACTTGAAATTAGAGAAAAATCTCTATAGTGAGAAGTGAGGACAGACTCCTCTCTGGGTCATGTTGGTGAATGGTGTGTGGCAGTGTTGACCTGACGGAGCTGCCAGCAGGAACTGGTGTCAGGCCAGGGAAAACATCATCCAGTGTAGCATTATCAGTTTGCACCTGGTTTTAAACAGTTTAGTCATGCAATGAAGACAGCCCAAATCAGACCGTGGCGTTCAGCTGGTCATGGTTAGCAGAAACCCAGAGGGGCAACCTGGGCTCTGCCATCAGCTCAGCACTCTTCAAAGGACTCAGAGGGTACGTAAAGAAAGTACACACATTTGCCAAAACTGGGCTTAGGCCATGAATGATTCATGAACAGAAAACAAGGCTACATTCATCAGATAATTTATATGTAAACCACTCATTCCACCAGCTACAGAAATAAGCTCGGATCCTGCAGGTCAGAGCCTTGCAGTGCTTCTGGCAGTGCCCTCTTGGCCGTGCAACATGCCACTTCCCCCAGCCCCTTCCTCCCCAGCACTGGGGATGTGGGGATGCTCGTGCCCTTTGGCCTCCCTGCAGTTGCCACACGGATTTCTGGTGCTTTGTTTTGAGAAGCAGTGGCAGTGATCGCCAGAAGACGAAATCCTGAGGTCCTTTGGGGGCTATGGAAGCACTGGCTGAGCAGACATAAATTGCAATTTGTTGGGATGGAAAGAGGATTTGAAGGCTTTCTCTGTCCACAAGCCTACTATATTCTATATTGCAGAGATCAAGGGAAGAGGCACTCGAGCATGCTGCATGTGTGAAAGCAGGCTGTTTTCTGGGCTGGAGGGTGCTCTGCAGATACTAATCACTGTGTTTGTATTGGTCTTGCTAATGTCCATTCCTCGTTATGAGCATAGACTAGGGTCACCAAGAACTTCTAATTAATTCCATTGCTCTGTAGTGGATAATGAACTGCACATAGAGAAATAGGGGTAGGAGACCACAACTCCATGTTAGAATTTGTGCTGCCTAAGACAAACTCAGCGTTATGGATCCCCAGTTCAGTCATCCTCCTCATCGTCCCTGAGCTCTGTTGGTGTTGGTCCTGGCTTTTTCTGTTTGCTTCCCATATAATGCAAGCATTCGTCCAGTGGCCAGTTGACTAGCAAACAACAGAATTCTATTTAAATAAACAAAAAAACAAAAAGCAAAAAAACTTTTAATAACCTTCACTAGTATTGATCTGACAGATAAGTCACTGAATCGTCCTGAACCTGCTGCCGAGCATAATAGGCAGCAGAAATGTGTTTTGCCCTCCAGCAAATGGCTTGAAACCTATGAAATTTAACTGAATGTGTTCACCCACCGCCATTCACCTCATACCAATAGAAGCAACTCCACCAATTAGCCTCTTTAAACCTCTTTGTAGCAAATTGGGCCAGATGGACAATTGCTCTGCCCCAGTAGTGCTGCTGTTTCTTTTTTTCATTAGGAATAGTCTGAGTTAATAGACAGATCCTACTGACTTGCAGCTGGGGCTGCTCCAAGGCTGTCCAGCAAAAGAGCAGTGAGGTCGCTGGGGAGAGGCAAACGGGCTTGGAATACAGATGGGCAAACCAGGAAAACTCGTGGCTTGGGTTTTTTTTTTTTTTTTTTTCCTTGTAATCATCTGTTTGGGAGCTAGGAAGTCAGCCAAAATGCCTTAAGGGCATTAATAATAGGAGTTGTCTAACACTCTGCTTCCTCTTTACCTTGGGGAAAAAGCATGAGGGATGGCCGTGCTGCAGGGTCTGACCACGCCAGGAAGCCACAAGTGCTACCCTGCATCCACCAGGTGTGTTCCTCCCACTACCCAGCTGTGGACACGCGTACTGACCTTCTCCTTGGCAGATGCATCTCTGTCAGACCATCTTGGTTATCTTCTGTGAGCACGACTGCCAAGTTCTGACGAATTTCCAAGTTTTGAATTGTTTAGCAACATAAGCTTCCTGAGCATTTGCTTTCAAAAGTGTGTCATATCTGCCTGTATCTGCTATGGACTTCCAGATTTTGCATCCATATGATAAGATGAAAATGGAAAAAAGCAAAAATGCCCTCTTTGGTCCTAAGTTGCAGGGTTTCAGTAGGTTCAGTAGGTTTCTAGGGTTTCAATAGCCTAATCTTTCTTCAAAGCAGTAGAAGCAATGACCACTTTCTGACTCATAACATTATTTCCTTTCTCCAGTCTCTCTGACCCTGTACCACGCTGACAGAATATGCAAAGAAGTTAGGTGATTGTCATCCCTACATTCCAAAGCTGTTCTTGGGTTTGAAACTCCTACAGGTCTTGTTTTCAGTCTGAGTAATTGTCAATATTTACCCCATGAAGCACACTCACTTTAGTATTGGCAAAGCTGTCACTTGCAAGAATGATGCTTTCAATATTAAATCTTTTTTTTGTTGTTGTTGTTCTATAGCTATCTTGAAAGCAGATCATATTTTTCATTGGGAAACCAGTTTGTTATTTTATTGCTGTGAAGCTGAGGCCAAGCAGTGGGTATGGGAAAACTCACCGTTGCCTTCATCACTGCTGTAGCACCAGGCACACAAGCAGAGGACACATCTTCAGTTGTCTTGCATTCCACCTCCAGACATCCCAGATACTTACACTAGACAATGTTGAATGCTTTTCTCAATCCAGAAGTTAAATGTGGATGCTTCCCTGAGCTCCTAGGGCCAGCTCTGTCTTGAATATTGTTCTGTTTTTTCTTATTATCATTGCTGCTTTGATTTGTTCTTAGGGTAAACATATGCTCTTCTGAATCAAAAGACCATCCTCCTCGCACAGGTGACCAACTCTCCCACTTTGCTGAGAGTGGCACTGCAGAAGCCATTCCCAATCTACCAGACATTCTTTCTTGTATTGACCACAGAAGTTTCTTCTTTCCTTGCAGAGCTTTGCTGGCCCCATTTTTTTCCACAGCAGTCTTGTTTTTTGTTCTTTTATTTCTCCGTGCTCCAGCAAATATTCACCATTTCAATAACACTGATGGAATTCAACTTTGAGAAATGTTTTGGAGAGGCTGCTGTGGCTGTTCCAGCTTCACACATTTTCTAGATGTTCTTCCTGACTGGAGGTTGTCCTGCCTGTAGGCTGGCAGCAGCTATTGCTGGCTGATAGCATCCTGAAAGGTGTGTGACCTGTCTGGTTCAAGCTGACATCGATTCTGTGCTTGTTTACAGCCGTTCACCTCTGAGTTTGTTAATTCTACTTGGTTTTAAATTTAATCCTAAACTTTTTGATGCAAACTGTGGTAATTTGTAACCTCATTCAGTCCATTCCAGTGGTCATTCTGTGTGTAAATGCTGCCAGTCTGTCACCATTTTTATTTTCATAATCCAAATTGCTACTTGATTCCTGTTCTCCCACACTGCTTGATTATTTGTGTCTGAAATTTCCCATTTTTTAGTGGAAGTTGTGCCTGATTTTCATCAGAGTCTGGAGACAACCAAAGCCCTGACCCTAACTCTCATCCCCGCTGCTTTCTGTGGATGCCTATTAGATAAATTACAACCAGCTAACTGGCTCCCAGATTGTAAGCAGTACTTCTAACCTTCAAATTACTGAAAATTATTAGTTGTGTAGACATCGTATTAAAACCAGAATCATCCGTATAACCTAAAGATTTCAGACCCAGTACAAACTCGTGCAGAAGCATTCCTGCTCTCAGCAGCGTTGTGCAGGTAGAAGTGAGGGCAGCTCCTGAGGAGCACACCAGCACACATTCTGTTCTTCTATGGATCACAGGGCTTATCGTATCTTCTCTGCATTTATCCAGTGTAATGTCCTTGGTGTTTGCCTGCATACTGCGGTCACAGGGCTGCTGCCTCTCCTCTAGGACTGTGCTTGAAATCAAACACAGCGTTTTAATGATGTTTCATATTCTTGGGAAGAGTTCCTTCCGAAAATAACCCATTGCATGCAGTCAGAAGCAAGTATCATGCATCAAATCTCATTTACCTCAAATGAAAGGCACATAAAGAAACTGTCATGTGAAGAAGTGCTTAGAAGGAGAAGCAGTGTGCTGAAACATTTGCAAGAAAGGGTGAAAGCTAAGCAAGTGGGTCAGGGTATTTGCTAGGGGAAGTTCAACACTGACAGTGACAATAGTTTAAGGTCTGTCTTCAGTACCAGGATGGATTCACTGCGTCCTCTGGATATCCACATGAGAAGAGTGTCACTGTTAGCTACTGCTTCAGGGCACTGCCTGGAAGGCTAAGATCAGGCCAGCTCAGCCTTGAAGTTCAGTGCTTTAAGTTCAGTTTGCTGTGTGGGTGCTGGAGGGAAGGCCCTACCTGCCTGCTCCTGCTATAATTCTGCTGGTAGTTCTCTCTCCTGGTGATGTGGGAGTGGCTCCTTCCCCATCTCCAGCTTCATGTGCCACTGAGGAATCCACGCTCCTCCCTCTTACATCACATACACAGACTCTATTAATAGCAAGAGAGAATTTTTGCTCTTGTGCATCATTCCAGGCAGCAGAAAGCAAACCATGAGGAGCCACCAGTGCAAGAAAATGCTCCCATGAGCTGGATTTGGAACACAGGAGGAAGGATGCTCTCAGTGCTCCCACAGAACCACACGCTGGCTGCTGCACGATGCCCAAGAACCTTTTGGAGGCCTCCATACCACAGGGATGAGCACATTTGAATTGAGCCAAGTGTATTTAGTTTTTAGAAGACTGGCATAAGTCATCTTTATTGAATATAATTTAGTTTTAACATATTGCTCTGTGCTTGAGTTATTATCTTCACTGTGCTTGGAGAAATAAATTACATTGAAGCCTTTATTTTTGACCTGTGACATCAATACACGCCATGGACAGATTCCAAAATCTTATCAGCTTTGGCACGGCTATTAAATTACAGTAGTGAACAAACCTCTTTAGAAATGAAAAATGCTTTTGGAGCTTTGACCTTTTACATTTCAATTCGTAAAGAGCCCAGTGCAAATGGGAAATGCTGATCAAAATCCAGTTACTTTCATCTTGCAGGGTGTCCTTTCTGCAGAAGAAAAGAACAAAACGTATCTCTTTGCCTTTTGGCCCTTCAGTTCTTGACACCAGAGTCTGCTCGGAACGATGGGTTCGATGCTGGAAAGCAGTTCCTATCAGTGAACGTGGCAAATATGCCTGAGAATTTCAAAAGGAAACCTGCTCGAAAATGAAGGCAGGAATTCAAGTTGGGCATGGCTGTTCAGCTGGCAGGTGGTCACTCTCAATCTGAACAGAGCAGGTGCTAGGATTCTGCTATATTTTAACCTCATCTCCAACTCTGCCATCAACACTGGTGGGGCTCCTTCTGTACAGAAAATGGGGGATCGAACCAAAATAGCTATTTTGTGTGTTCTTCACCCAGTGAGCAGCATTCCAAGATTTGTTTTTTTTTCTCACTTCTTCCAGTGTGGCTTCTGTCTTTGTGAAATGCTTTCCCCTCTTCCAAAAATCGTGCATCATCCCTTGAGCCAGATACATCAGGTGGGGAATCAGACAGGGATCAGAGGACAGGGTTTAGGAACTGTACTGCAGAGCAACGCATAGCAGCTGGAGGGAGATGAGGTGGAAATGAAGGACTCCAGAGCAGAACTGATAAAATTTACAGAAAACACCATTCAGTGTTCCCTGCGTTTAATTCCTCATCTCTTTTCAAGCAATAGTTTTGCTGTTTGCAGGTAGGACGAGGGCATTCCCACATCCTTCCTGAGACACCAGGTGCTGCGCAGCCTCTGTAGCACTTTGAGAGCTGCACTGAAAATTGATTCCTTTCTGGACGCGTCTCCTGGCGCAGCTCGCTTTCAGTGCTGTTTGATGGTGCTTTATGTGTTTCTGACAGTTTTCAGAGAGAGGAAACATTCCTACTGTCGATGAGAACAAAAAGTAAAAGTTACACTTCAATTAACAAATGCAGCTGGGCAGAGTCTCTTACAAATCCATCTTTCCCTCCCAGGCTTTAATGAAGCAGCAGCACTGGGGAGATGCGGTGCAGTTTCTGGATTGTTTGTGATTTTTCAAGAGAGTAATTCCAGCCCAGGACATCCATCAGCAGCACGCATTTATATTCCACTTTAATCCCATATTACCTTTTAATAGCCGGTGAAAATCTTGACATTCAGGGGAAGGCACCGGCTGGTTTCCTGGCTGAATCAGAAACAGGCACGGTGCAACTGTCTGGGGCATAGGGAGCCCCGTGCCTTTGTGAAGCAGAGAGGATAATTGAGTATACTGCTGCACCAAACGAGACCTCCGCTTCTAAATGGATAACTGCAGGCCAGTAAACTCATTAAGAGTGGGTTTGCAATTAAATTTTATTTATCTACGACAGGTGTAATACTGGACGTCAAATTATGGGCAAGAAGGAGTTAACAAATCTGCGAGCGTGGTCTGTTAGCCAGGCAGTTAAAATAAAGCACCGAAAAGCCTAATGTATGTTAATTGAATGCCAATTGATTAAACATATTCATTGAGGTTTCACATCTAGGTCATAAGTAATCTATCTATTACATACTTGTTAAACCTCATTAAATAATTGCCTAGTGGTATTTAACATGCAATAAGTATCCCCTGAAATGCGACTAAAATGTATTCTTACATCTGCTTAGGAATTTGCCTAAGTGAATTGATTGAAGGATGTTAAAAAAAAAATAAATTGTTAAATACTGCAAGTGAAGTGAAGATACGCACTGCTCTGTGGTGTCAGATAACCCAGTGAGTAATCCTGCTGGAGGACGTGCAGGAGCTGCACGGTTATCCATGTCATTCCGTGGGCCCTGCAGGAGGCAGAAAGCCATGCAGGGAGCAGCACTGCCAGAACTTTGCATGAGAAAAGGACCTGGAGCTGCAAATGGAAGTTTGATTTTTGCAAAGAAGGGTGTTGGCTAAAAATCAGAATGTTTATCCACAGGTACAAGGCTTGTTTATGCTGCTTGTCCCTTCCAAACTACTAATGCCATCTTGCAGCTTGACAGAAGCAGCTCAGTGTCCCCCCAGACATAGATTTGAGCTGCTTCCTCTGCGCCATGCATTGCCCAGATGAGCCTTCCTCCAGGGGCTGCCAGGCCCCCAGGGCCAGGTTTCCAAAACTCTCAGAGTCTTTAGAAGCAGAGAAGAGCCAAACTTGGAGGCCTAATTCCACTAGCAGCCATTCCAATTTACAGCCAGCTCCAGAGCTGGAAATGCATTCCCAGTATCCTTAGCAATTGTTGCAGCTTGCTCTTTGCCTCATCGCTGGCATATAGCTCAGCAGAAATGCCTCGTTTGGAAAGACAACTTCTGAAGTGCAGAATCGAGACTGAAGTGGGTATTTGGAGCGTCCAGCATGCAAAGGCAGTGCTTGGCTGTCATACTAAATATCCTGCAGGCTGCTTTTGTCATGTTTATGCAGTAAACATTTGTGGAATGGATGCGATGATTTAATTTTTGGAGCACTTGCAAAGAGAGGAGATTCAGGAGCATTGCTTAATACACAGCCAAAACATAAAAGCAGCTATTAAACAGTATTCTACAATTAAATTTCCATTTAATGGTGTTTATGCATCTGTTTCTAAGCTGGGTACGTGATATATGCACACACTTCGTAAAGGATGTGTTGGAAGGCTGTTAGCAGGCACTAATGATAATCCTGTGAGCTCCTTTAATTCATTTTTGCATCCTCACGTGAAACAATCACACAATTAACCTCGCAGAGGTAAACACTGCAACGCAGGAGTGATGTTTCCTTCCTGCTGCTATTTCAGGAATAACTTTGGCCTTTTTGCTTCACCCAGGTGGTGCAGTTTCTTCATCCGTGCCAGCCTTGCTCCTAACGAGGGACCAAGGAGCGACTTTGCCTCATTTAATAAGACCCAGGAGAGACAAGAGGGAAGGAGAGAAAGCTTTCTTACACACAGACACAGAGAGAAAGGAAATTGCACTGGAGCTGTATGGCTGAAACAAAGAAGTGATTCATAACTGAGGCTGAAGAAGAGTGTGGGTGAAGGGAGAGGAAGGCAGGTATTTTTCTTACCTATTAAAGTGTGGAGTTCAGTTAGTCACTGAAATCAGTTCTTCATTTGACTTATTTATGTAACTGGTTAGTTTTTAATATTAATGTGTAGGGTAACGCTCCAGAAATGAGCTAATGGTCTTACAGCAAGCAACCTCAGATCCACAACACTTCAATCACGCGCTGGCTTATGTGAGTGCAGTGGTCCCTGGGAGGCTGCAGGCAGGCTCTGGGACTAAGCGTGTTGTACTGATGAGTTTATTTCAATGGCAAATAATGAATTATTTTGTCCCCCTATTGTGGATATTGGGGTGAAACGGAAGAGGATTGTTAGCAGCAAGTAGGGATAGTGGAAAATTGGTATGGTGATGATTGAAGAATGGATTTTTTGGGAAGTTAAGAAGTTGTGGTAGCACCAAGTGGTACGGGTAAAAGGGCTTTATAATGCTGCTGGTGGGGTGGGTTCACTGTGCTTAACAAAAACGGGTCAGCTCTGTCTCCGTTAGCCAGAGTCAAAGCGTGCAGCGTCCTTGTGTAAGTCAGGGCCAATCACACGAGCTTACCTCTGCAGCACGAGGAGCGTAGTGTGCTGTAGGGCTGTCAGGTACATAGCATGTGTGAGTGTCTCATAGTAGGAATCATCTGAAAAGCACCGAGAAACAGTACTCACTTTAATCAGACAACTGAGCTAAAAATATGGTGCTTATAAAATTTTGTTTAATGTTATGTCATGGACAAAATGGTACTGTTGTGTAGGAAAAAAAGCCACGTAACTCTACGCTTCTTTGTGTTTCTGCAGCAGAGCAGAGAAAGTGCTGTCTTTCAAACATTTTCATCTGCAGTGAGGTCTTAAATGATCTCCTAAAAACTATTCTTGGGAAGGAAGCAGCTGACTGGCATCAGAGCTTGTATGGGGGAAGGAGTGATAACCACATCAGGTCAGGGTTAGTGGTGTGGGGCTACAGGACCTGCCCTACTGCCAAGCTGAAATAACGGTTTAGATTGCCAAAAGCATCAAGAAAATAGCAAATTATTTCAAGGGATCTTAAAGAATGAGGTGGACTACATTTGGGAGTAAGCATATGGTGAGGCACACTGAAAAGATGGTTGGGTTGGATGATCTTGGAGGTCTTTTCCAGCCTTCGTGATTCTGTGGTTCTATGAAAAAGGGAACAGGTTAAACTACTTGTCTGTGGAATTAGTGGTAAAGTAACCCTAGGTGATCAGGAAAGGAGGAAGGCATCGCTGGCAACAGAACATCCATTCAACATGAAACGTTGGCTGGGGAAGCAAACAAAATGATTGCTTGCATGAAGAAAAATCTTGTTAGTAGTACAATATTACGATGTAGCTTTTAAATGAAGTGACACCTCGATGTGTATTTACTCAGCTTTGCACTCCGGACCTAAATGAGGACAAGGCAGAAATAAAAAAGGTCGAGGAAAGGCACTGAAAATAATGAAGAAAATGGAAAACCTTAGTGTGTGGAGACAATAAAAGATTAGAAGCGTATATCCTAGACATTGGAATAAGAAGCAAAGTGTTTAAAGACAGTAAGGCAAGAAGTCCTATTCCTTGAGAAGAAAGCTCATAAAGTGAAATTAAAAAGCTAGCAATACCCTGCAGAAGACTGATGTCTGTATAAGGGTGTCCAAGTATACCTCAGGAGCACTGACCTCACTGTAATGAATGAAAACCACAGTGTTGAGCTTGGCCGTGGCTTCTCCAGGTCTGGGCAATTCTGAGGCATCTTAGTTCATGAATGGATTTACTGCCTCCACTCCCAAAGCAGCAGACAGAATAAGCTTTAGAAAAAAAACATGATTTTAGGTATCTGTGAGCTGAGATAGAGATCAGTTGTTTTCTTTTTTTTTCTTCTGTATTTTTTTTTTTGAGCTAATGAACTAGAAACCTTTCTGTGTGAAATCTGCAGTGATAGGAATTATCCCTAGTGCCTGTTGCAGGAGATATCTTAGTCACGTTAAATAAGGCACCACAGCTCCGCTAGGAGACTGTTACGATTGCTAACAAAGTGTGAAAAGCAGCTTTGTAAGACACATCTCTGCCTCTCCTGACCTCCTGCTGCATTCCTGTCCAGAGCAAACCTGAACACCTTGGCATGCACCAGCTTCATGCTGCTCAGGGTTGAGGTGCCATGCTTCTGTTGCGTACTGCGGACCCAAGGGAAGGCACAAATTCCCTACTCATGTGCTCAGCCTCACAACGAGTGCCCTGGGCAGCTCCTCTGACTTCTTCTCAAGCAGCTTCTGGGGCTGATGTGAAGCACTGCCACAGGCTTGGACGTGGGCTGCAAAGTTGGTCCTACTTGCTGGCTTTATTACATTAAATTTCATTGCAGCAACAGCAGTCTGGGCTGGGCATTTGCGGAGAATTGTTGCACTTCTCAGATAGTTAATCGCTTGGCCTTTGGCCTCCTGCTTTATAACTCCATTTGACATCTCCTATAATTACTGCCTGGAGAGTTTTACTACTTACTTATGCCATCAGCTATTGCAGTTTAACATGCCATCAATCTCGCCAGGCCAGCCCCTGTACACCCCCAGAAAAAACCTCCCCTTTCACTCATACTTTTCTGCAAATGTCTACAAACCAAGGAAGTGCTGAATTTCTCCTTTGATCAATGTACAGTTTGATAGAGTAAAAAATTCTCACCCGTCTCCTATGCCAGTCCCACTCTTCCACTTCTGAGCCCTTTGATTTTCAGACTTTTATTATAGATGGACTACGAGCAGCCAAATGGCCTCATCCATTTTAGCATGTCTCCTAAAAACAAATGAAGGCTCCGCCACACAAGCTGTTGGCTTGGTGGAACATCTGCCTGCTGCTCGTGGGCCGCATGCTGAGCACTCTGAGCTGCTGAGCCACATCCCATGCACAGGACAGCCCTCTCCAGCCAATGTGGGTGTGCCCAAGTCGTGAAACATGTCAGCAAGACCTGAAGGCCAGCTTTGCTGTTGCAGGAGATAGAAACCATCACTGAGTTATCTCGGTTAGGTTTTGAGGTAGAGGCCTAAACCATTTCTGCTTCCTTTGGTTATTTCCTTAGGAGAAGCATGAGGCAAAAGACTCTGTAATGGTTCCTGAAGGCAAAATACTTGTGATAACAGAAAGGAAAGGCATAGAGTGCAAGATAATTTTAAACCATCTTGGCTCTCACCAATGCAAGGGTGTGCTGATTTATGACAACCTCCCCAAGCTGCCCACAGACTGCTTGACAGCCCAGACAGACATAGATTCTTAATGGTCCGTGGTGCAGCCCCGTCCCCTTCCACCTCCAGCATCTCTCCTGCACCAGGACCAGAGCTCACCATAAATCTACTGTGCCTGTGCCAAGGGAATTGTCCCCAGCCTCCACGGCTTGGGAGGGATGCTTCAGGGGATAGAATTAGTACCTTGATGCTCAGTATTGATCTCTGTTTGATTTATATGCCCTTGATCTGATTTTCTTTTTGGCGTCACAAGTATAAATCAAAAGTAACACCCACAAGAGTTAGAAGTTAGGCTGCCTTTAAACTTGTGGAAGTGAAATTGAGGTTCTGCTTCCTTCCGTTAAGCCTCTCCTGCTGCAGAGGGAAAGCAGATGTAAGAAAAGTCCGCTGCCATAGCTGCAGGAGTGTGGCCAAGCACCAGAGGAGGCAGTCTTCAGACATCCTTTTAATTACTTCTCGAGCCCGAATTTCAGAGGAATTGATTCCTGGATTCTCTCCCATAGCATCAGTCTTAACGCCTTGAAGCCTCCCTACCTACTGCAGCCAGCAGTCCTCCTCTTCAGACATGCGCTTCGGGGCTGAGTTGAGTTTTCCTGGTGAGAAGTGAGGAGGAAAGTTAGAGAGGACAAAATAAAACACTTCTGCAGAATGATTTTCAATGCATGTCCATTTTGTGTTGAGTCATTTGGACAAGAGCCCACAGAGGTCAAAACTTCTAACAGTTTTCATTCCCAAGGCTGCTCAGCATCTAACATTTCTCCTTCAACTTCAGTAGCGTTTCAAAGCTTTATCACAGGGCTTATTATGGTCCTGAGACTCTATTTAGGAAATTCGGTGCATCTTTCTGAAGCCATTCTTTGGATGTCCTAAAATATCCATTAGTTTGCCCTGAAACTCTCTTTTCTGTACTGAAGAGGTACTGCATGGTAAAGGAGAGAGGAAGAGTGGTCTAGGTGTGCTATCTTCCTTCATCCTGGCATGTGTGCTGAGGGTTGCTGAGGGTCTGGGGGGGATCAGGCTGTGCTGTTACAGTGTGGAAGTCCACTCTAACTAACAGTACCGTGGTGAAAAATTTATGAAGGAGAAAGCTTCCAGTGTTCCCCTGGCGACTCTGAGCAGCAACCCCTCATGAGGTTGTGGTGTGACTGATGGAAAAAGTAAGTGGATCTGAGCAAAGGCCTCGGACCGTAAAAGGGCTTTGGAGACAAAATGGGCCTTCCTAATTAAGTTCTGCATTTTTTGCATCGCTGGGGAGGGGAGTGCTGCTTGTGTGTCAGGAGTAAACTCACCGCCTGCTCCTCGATGGTTCTCCTTAGTGCCCAGCTGTGCTTCAGAATCCCTCTCGTGGTGCTTTCTGACAAGGCACAGGCAGCATTTAGTGAAAGCACTGCAAGATTTACAAAAAGGTGTTCATTTTTATATCAGACATGTAAAGAGCAGGTTCCCGTGGTTGTACAGCCAATTATTCCCATAATATTAGCGTGACCATAATTTATCTGAATTTTACCTCAAACATGAATGGTCTGCATTTACAGCACTTTCTCTTGGGAGTAATCCCAGTCTTTTAAAATCCTTTACCTTAAATTATTGACTGCTGTGGCTAACTCTCAGATGATGCAGTAAGGCAGTGGAGGAGATGTGTGCCAACGATCTGAAAGCATCTTGAAAGCAGCTCATTAGCTTGTTCTGAAATTATGTCTGATTCCGTGTTTTTTTTTTTTTTTTTTACAATGGGTCTTGAGACAGCTCCTCCACTGGGAACATGCCCCATGGGACAGCTCTGCGTGCTCAAAGAGCCACGTGGGGCTGGAGGCAGTGTGCAGGAGGGCTTGGCGATGTATTGCCGCGAGTATCATCTCCTAGCCTTGGGGAAGGATGAGAGGAGAATCGATGCAGGCAAAGTGATACCTGCTCAATTTGTTTTCAACACGTTGTCAGCTCTTTTTGGTATTCATTTACTCCTGGTAATGACAAAGGGAAAGGAGCTGATGGAGAGATTGGTTTCTCCAGCTTAAGCCTTGATGCACCTCGTGTGAGCAACATGCTGTATTCACCGCGTTGTCCTAGGAAGCTAAAAGCATGGGGATCTTTCACTTTGATGATGCTTCATTTCTTCAGGTAAATAATAAGCACATTTGGTGGAAGTCCGAAGAGATTCTCTGATTAGTTACAGTCGCTGCTGAGAAACCAATTACTCTGAAGTACGGATGCTCTTTAAGATTGCGACACTTGCTAAATTGGGTTCAGAGAGCAGTGGGTGGACAAAAAGGTGCCTGTTTTTATTATTCTGTATGGGAGCATTTGTGTGTGTTCAAACAAAGAGGGGCGGATAGAAAAAGGCATTTCTCTCCAAATACCAGCCTCCATTTCCAAGCAACATCAGAGGGAACAGAAAGAAGCATAGGGACAAGAAGAGATTGGAGATGAGTTCTGCTCATCGCTGCAGGATAGAGGATGGAAATATGAACGGCTCCCTTTGATTAATGTATGCCCAAGGTCACACATGCAACTGTAACAGTCAATAGCAATCAGATTAGTGTAATGTATTATTCAGTGTTTATGGTGGTGAATTTGTATAGCGCCCGTGAGGCAGCTTTGATCCCCTTGAAATGTTTTCTGAATGCCATTTGGGATTGACACAGAGCCGAGAATCTCTAGCTGACTTTCCTCTGGTATAATTACCCACTACCATTGTTTCTGCATGGATATATGCTTGGATTTAGCTGTTGTGCAGTTGGTTACCAGCCTGGCGTTCTCTGCCTCTAAGAGTTAGAGTACGGAAAATAACAAAAAGTAATGCTTTTAATTGAAGGCCCCGTGTGCTTTACAAATCCTGTGTCATTAGGCTTTGCTGTAAATTGGTGATCGCTGTACATACATGTAATTCTTGGCCCGTCGATGTGCATGCAGCACTCTGCAGGATACAAAGCTGCTCCATGTGAAATCCCACCATTCCTGTTTCCAGAAGATCCCAGGCAGGGGCTGATGGGACTGGGAACAGATGGGAATGTGAAGTCTTGAAGCAGCCCCACAGGCAGCTGACATCTGGTTAGCCATGTGCGGCAGGTCTGTGGACCTTTGCAGAACTCAGGGTAGGGGAGTGGTGCAGATGGGACAGTGGGTGCTGTTCCTTACTGAAAGGAACTCGCTGGGTTACTCGTTTTATTACATTTGAAAATGTAGGCATATCAGACCAAGGTTTGGCCACTTACAACTCCAGTAAGTAATCATTTACAGTAGGAAAAGCAAGCCGTCACTTGAAGACAGACTCTTTTCAATTGGCTTGGAGGCATCTTTCATGGACTGCAAAGTGTCTAGAAAGCTGTTGGCAGTGCACAGCAGACACTGGAGTGCTGGATCTAGTAGGGGAAGCAGCACTGGGAATGCCTTGGGGACTTCTATTATATCTAGTCTTGTTCAAAAGCACTGTTAACGATCTGGAAAAGCAGGTAAAGAGCGCATTAGTTAAATTTCCAGATGATACCTAGGTTTGAAGGCATAACAGAACAACAATGGGAAAACCATCCTGGAAAAAAACACTGGTGGATCAAGAAACAAAAGAAAATGCAATCAAGTGAAAACCATGGATGGGTGGGTTGGTGGGTGGTGTCAGTTGGTGTTGATAGGTGAGTGGAAGAGGTGATCTGAGGTCAGATTGACTGATATCTGACAGTATGGTTTGTCGAGGCAGCATGGCTGTAGGTAAGGCACGGTTAGGTCTGAATGAGCAGAAGCACTGCAGAGAAAGGATGTAAATATTGACCAGAAAGCCCCAGCTGGGCACAAGCAGAAAATTGCCTTCATTTATGACCATTTCAGCCCCAGAAAGAAGCTCAAAAAGAAAGGCAATTAAAAAGGAGTGACAGGAAGTTATCTGATAGGTAAAAGATTTATAATGGCAGTTTTGCTGAGCTACAATTTGGATGGAGGAGGGAGAAATATAGTGGCATCAACATGCATTTAAGATGTAGATAGATGTATTAACATGTAGATAGAAAAAGAGGCAAGGACTCCTGGTGGCAGCCAGAAAGTGCTCACTAGGGAGGATAGAAAAATATTGGCTGAACATCAGCATCAGTTTCCTATTATCAGAGCAATTAGTCCTGTTGAATGAGCTCTCAAAAAAGTGCTGAGTGGTTTTAAAGTGTTACGGGCTGAGGACTGGGAAACAAACCATACTGCAGAAAACAGCCTTCCAGTGGCAGTAAGTTTTAACAAATCCTCCTTTTCTAGCAGTTTTGCATGTGGCTCTGGCAGTTAAATCATCCTGACATACAGGACTGTGATTGTTAAGACTTCGCTGTTACCACTTTTATTCTTTCACATGGGAGGGCAGCAGTTAATAAGGAAAAGCCTCCCAGTGAAGGTGAAGGCCCTTCCCTTTTAATTCCTTGTAAAATTGCTAGCAAGGGAATACTCCACAAACTTCTGTCAAACTTTGTGCAGCTCTGGGCTGGTGGGAACACTTCTGCAGCTCCCCGGTCTCCTCCATGTCTGATCCCTGCTCGTGGAAAGCCGGAGGAGATGGGCAGCAGTATTTCAGTGTGTTGCACATCATTTCAGCCCTACATCCTTTTATTTTTTTGATTACCCAGAAGTGGACATTAAGCACTTAGTGACATATTTGCATGGAAAGAGTCACCTACAGAGTGTAACGCTCACTTCTGTGGTTGCAGGAGAGAAAAGGGTTGTTAGATATAGGAATATCTTTCCTGCAGTCTGAGGCGTAGCAGAACCTGATGGCTCTTGCAAATTCACTTCCTTTTTGATTGTGTGATACTGTGAAGTTAGCCCACCCTGAGCAGTGGGTTGCAGTGAGTGGTAGAAGACCCTTGAACACACTCCAGCCTGAATTATCCTGATTCTGAGATCGTTCTGCCCTTGCATTTTGTTGGTGGAGTTGTTCCACGACATGTCCTGTTGATCAACTTGTCTTTGTTCCTGAGACTTCTAGACGTTTCCAAGGAAACTCATTATGTTCTGAGTAAGTCCCAGTAATGGACATTTGATTCCAGTCAGCATAAGAAGGAAAATTAAGCCTTCCAGGGTCACATCAAAATGAAGTTGAGCACAAAGGCTTGACCTGATGCATGCAAGGATCAGACTGCCCAGAACAAATACTTTTTCAAAATCAAGATCAGGATGCAAGAACACTGTATTCATCTCCAAACCTCAAACACTGTAGAAGTGCTTCAGTAGGGGCCTCTTGTGCAGTGTTGGGTTGGGACCTGGGCACACCAGCAGCCCCTGGCCATCCTGTGCTCCCTTCCACAACACCTGACTTCCTCCACCCACCTGCACTGTCCCCGTTTGCTGACCCTCAGTCCCTTCTACAGAGGGGACACAGCCCAAGGGATGGGACTGGTGTTGGACTTCAGCTCCATGCAAGCAAACAGACAGCAGGTTCAAGTGCTCCTGCAATCATATTATTGCTTACACAGTGATTGTGCAGCACTGCAGGATAAAATGGTTCTTCAAGTACAGCAGCCAGACTCAATCCCTATTGTACCCTCTCACTCACTTTATTAAGTTTACTTCATTTCTGCTCTGTCTCTGTACCTCTGTGCCCTCTGCTGTGTGTACCAAATCTTATTGACATTTTAATATTAAATTATTATGACAAGAAGATATTCCACTTGCTAAGTAATTTGTTTTATTCTGAGGAAAATTGGAAGCTGCAGAAAAACCATTATGAAATATTTAGACAATGGAGTGATACTGACTGCTACAATATAAATAATTATTTTGTCCACAGCACACCCAAATTCTCTACTAAAAATGTAAGTGATAAAGGCAACAAGTTAGAAAATTAAATTTGGGGAGATGAAAAGAATATTATGTACAGACGTAAAAAAAGTAACATTCAGACACAGATGTTACAGAAAAACACATCACAGAGAAATCTAGAGCAATAAAAGGAGGAAATCACTAGATGAGCACTTGGCCCCAGTGTTGTTCGTTCAGTGTTTTTGAATAAATTTTCCTTGACTTTGGGACACAATTATTTCTCACATACACAAATCTGTAAGGAAGAATTGAGGATGGAATTTATTCCAGTATGTGTTGAGAGGCATAAATATAGAGAGGTGATAAGGAGCATGGCTGCACCGAGGGCAAGTCTTGCCTGGCCAACCTAGTGGCCTTCTGTAGTGGAATAACTGTGTCTGTGGACAAGGAAAGAGCCACTGATGTCGTCTGTCTGAGCTTCAGTGAGGCCTTTGAAACAGTCCAACACAACATCCTTCTCTCCTAATTGGAAATATGTGGATTTGCTGGGTGGACTGTTTGATGGATGAGGAACTAGGTGTGAGACATTACCCAAAGAGTGGCAGTCAATGGCTCAGCATCTGGATGGAGATCAGTGATAAGTGGTGTCCCTCAGGGGTCAGTACTGGCACTGATGCTCTTTGATATCTCTACCAGTGACACTGACAGTGGGATTGAGTGCACTCTCAGTAGTTTGTGGATGGCACCAAGCTGTGTGGTGTTGTTGACACTCCTGAGGCACAGGATGCCATCCTAAGGGACTGAGACAGGCTGAGCAGTGGGCCCAGGAGAACCTTATGGGACAACAAAGCCAAGTGCAATATCTTGCATCTGGGTTGCAGCGACCCCCACTATCAGTGCAAGCTGTAGGACGAAAGGATAGAGCACAGCCCTGCGAAAAGGAGATGGGAGTACTGGTGGATGGCAAGCTGGACATGAGCCAGCAGTGTGTCCTCACAGCCCTGAAAGGCAACCAGATCCTGGGCTGCATCCAAAAGGGTGAGGGAGGAGATCCTGCCACTCTGCTCTGCTCTGGTGGGACTCCACCTGGAGCACTGCATCCAGATGTGGAGTCCTCATTAGTGCAGGAGTGACATGGAGCTGTTGGAGCATGTCCAGAGGAGGGACAGGGAAGTGATCTGGGTGTGGAACACCTCCTGTACAAGAGCAAGATGAGAGAACTGGGGCTGTGCAGCCCAAAGAGGAGGTTCTGGGGAGACCTGAGAGCAGCCTTTCATTATCTAAAGTGGGGCTGTTAGAAAGAAGGGGATAGACTCTTTACAGGGCCTGCTGTGATAGGACAAGAGGAAATAGTTTCAGATGGAAAGGGGAGTGATGTAGATTGGATATAAAGTTATTTATGGTGAGGGTGGTGAAGCATTGGAACAAGTTGCTCAGGAAGGCGTTGGATGTCCCATCACTGAAGGCAATCTAGGTCAGGCTGGGTGGGACTTAGAGCACCCTGACTGAGCTGTGGATGTCCCTGTTCATTGCAGGGCAGTTGGACCAGATGACCTTTAAGAGTTCCTTCCAACTGAAATGATTATGTGACTCTATATCGTTCCTGTAATGTAAGAAGTACAATAATGTGGGCTTTTCTTATTCTGATGTCACACCTTCTCTTTGTGAAGGCCTGAAGATCAGTCACCATGGAGGAACATGAAGTGGCTCAACACATGACATCTCATCATTCAGAGGCAGCCTGGGGAGCAGCTGGTGGGGACAACACTCTGGCAACAGGTAGGGATTGTGGGGTGTGGGGATGTCTCCCTGCTCCAGGGATAAATCCAAGCTCATCACTGTCTGGGAAATAATGAGCTGGCAAACATGGCTGTTAAAGAAAGGATTATTTTGCATGAAACTTATGGTCCTAGAACATCACTGCCAAGACTTGCGGTTGGGATTTCATTTTAAATGCTCTGCCTTTTGTATAAAGAACGATTAGCCAAAATATTGCTCCCACTTGGCAATTAACCTAGATAGCAGTGGAGCTGTAGTTTAAACAAATGTAACTCGCTCTTTATCATTGTGATATTTTTAAGAGTAAGGTTGCTGTTGGCTTTCTGGATGGAGGCAAGCATTAGAGTCACTCCTGATTTGAAAACTCTATTGTGTGCTTAACTTAGATACAGATTTCTTTGTTCAAACAACATCGATAACACTCAAGGGAAGCAGCTATTTTGTACCATATTAGAAAGCCCGTGTGTCGCATTTGCAGTTAGGAAAGAAATGGCAGGGTTTTTCCCAGGTGTCAGTGGTCTGAACAAGGTAAAACTGTCCCACTTGTCATGTAGGAAAAAGTCCAGCTGTGACCTTTCTCAGAAGCTGGGGAGTCGCATCTTTATGGCCCAGCTTTACAAGGATGGGGAGAGATGAACATCAACTACTGAAATCCAGCTTGCCTGGTAGTTAAAATCAGGATAAAACTCAAAGCTCGGTGTTTGATGGGGATGCGAACCTGTGTCTGACACCTTTGGAGAAACCTGAGGACCACCTGTAGGTACCTGCTTGCCCTAAGAAAAACTTTCCTACAAGGCACAAGATAGGTCATGTAGGTTTCTCTGGATTAAATAGATCACAGAGACCAGAACTGTCATGTGCATATGCTCTATTTGAAGGTGAGCTGATACACCATGGCTTGGCTCTTGATTCTCATGGGATTTTTTCTTTTAGATGATTACAGCAGCTCTGTGACTACAAGTCACTGTATAAGCAGCTTTGTCCTCTGCTAGCTGGCTTTGTGCATAATCTCTCTCCACATTAGAAATGTGCCCTCAGTGCTAGCACATGCTGTCTGCAAAGGGCAATGTGTCCAAAACTGATGGCAGTTCCTGGTGTAATCCATGGTGGGAATCTGCAGGATATTTGGGTGGTTGGAGTGTGTCACCTCAGAAACAGAATGACTTTTTACTTGCTAGCAAGGGAAAAACAACTACTGGTAAGAAAGTAATCAAATCCTTACCTAACTGAATTTCTGAGTAGTGCACGAACACTTACCTTGATGGATTCAAGTCTTAGAAACTGAGCATATGCACTGTTCAGCTGACGTTGCTGTAATAAGGACATCTCAAGCACTCTCCTGTTTTAGACAAGGGTCTTGGGACCCTAAGAGATGGAATCGGATTCCTTTTAATCTTGGGATGATGACCTCAATTGCAAAGGTATTACCTGCCATCTTGTCCCAGGAGCAACCCGGATCCTCTTAGCATTTCACACTGGAAGCTCAACCATGCTGAATTTAAGTTGAAAAGAAAACAGGTGATTAAAGGTGTTGGTTCATTTTTCAAGACTCACAGGAATGCCAGCACTGCCTGTAGGAGACAGCTGGGGGATTTAAGAATCACTGTGTTCATAAGGTATTGTTATCATATTGAAGTCTAACTTTTGTAGGTCTGTGATGATAAAGTTTTGAAGATGAAAGATTGGCCTGTAGAAATTACATTACAGAACATCCATTAAATATTAATCCTCGGGTACCAGAGAGATTTTGGATTAAAATTTATGATCTAGGAGCACATCCATGCTCCCTTCACATAAAAGCACCGATTGGCTTCCTAAATGCAACCCCATTCGGGCAGAGAAAGCAAGCCAGGTGTAGAGAGAATAGCAAACAATCCTCGGATAAAAAGTGGGGGGTTCGTAGCGAGGTAGCAGAGCGTGGCATGGCCACGGGAGGGCAGCAAGGGGACACCGGCAGCCGTGGTCTGCGCTGGGGAGCGGGGACAGCAGGCAGGGCCGGCCCGGCGTGCTCGGACCGGTGTGCAAGAGGAACTGCCCGGAGCGAAACTGAGCTAGAAGACGTGCAAAAGTTTGGGGGAGGGAGGGAGGGGTGGGGGGGGGGGGTGGGGGGGGAGGCGGAGAAACAGCCATCGCTTTGAGGAGAAAGGTGCAAAAAAAAAAAAAAAAAAAAAAAAAAAAGCAACCTAAACTAGCTAGTACACATCTCACTGCACTGCGTGCTGTTTTGGGATTGATTTACCTGGCTTTTTGCTTGCTTTCATCATGGCCAAAGTATCTGAAATGGATGGAGTGCTCCTGAGCATCCTAGGAGCTGCAGTTCTGTGCCTGGTGCTCTGCGGTGTCTGTCCCAGCAGTGCTGTGCAGCCCTCACTGCCCCCACCCCAGCTCTTCCAATCAACAACATTCAACAGAAATGAAATAGGATAAAAGGGTTTCAAGGAATGATGCGCTTTGGCAGGCAGCAATTAGGCACAAGGGCTGGGTGAAGAGATGTGTAATAAGGCTCCGGTGAAACAGAGATGATGTGCTATATTAATGTATATATTTTTTCATTTTCTATTGAACTGAAAAGCTTGAAGCCAGCAAACGGAAAAAAAAAAAAAAAAAAAAAAAAGAAGTCCATTTCAGACTTAACAATATACTGAGCCTTATCTTAATTGAACACTGGGGGATGTTCGTGTGGGCAGCGCGGGGCTTTTGCTAGTTCAGCATTCAGGATGATATCTTCCAATTTCTGTGATTAGCAGTATGCTTTGGGGAAATGTTTTAAGTCTTTTACGGGGAGGCCGAGCACCTGGAGGTGTCACTGTGGATGAGCAAGGGGGCGAACCTGCAATTTGTTAGCTAGTCCAGTGTGAGTGCCCTTGTAACTGCTTTTAACCTCCTAATAAATACAATGTTGTTCTTTTACTGTTGGGTAAGACGTCTGAAATGACCTCACACAAAGCTGTGACATTAAAGCAGGCAGACTCTGAGTTACTATGGAGAAGATAGCGGGCTGTAAATTCGCATCCCGGCGTGTTCTGCAGGAACTTCTATACTCACATAACCCTTCCCATCCCTCACCTCCAGCGCCACAGATCTGGAGCTGCCATGGTGACTGGACCAACACTTCCAGGAGTCAATTTCTGACTGTTTGCATGCAAGAGTTTTGCTGGTTTATCAATTTACACGTTTCTTCCAGCCAGATTCATTCCAGAACTAGAAGTCCAGTTAATCACATTATGATTTTCCCTTTGGAAATGATTGGTGACTAGAGCGCTACGAAAATGTTCACTGGCTTCAGTGTTATTGGAAAAACTGACTTCAAAATATGTATTTTTTCAGCATCCAAAGCTTAGGGAGATGATTTCTTTTGTTCATCCACTTTTTCCTGCTGGGTGGAAGTGCTGTGATACTGTAGCTATCTTACAGTATGCCCAGAACTGCAGATAGCAATGCAGTTATTTTCCCGTTAACCTCACTCTTTCCTTTTGGGGATGTTCCAGTGCATAGTAACTCTCCCCAGATTTGAGTTCTGAATGCAGACTTCTTCAGATGAAGCTTTGGATCTGGTGTGCTGAGCCCCTGCTGCTGGGCTGGCCTGTGTGCAGCTCGGAGGTTTCGCTCGTCATGTGCTTTCTTTACCAAAACAGTGAAGATCATGTTTTTCTCAGTTCCTACCCAGAGACGTGCACAGAGTGGTAGATGATTGTCATTTTGGATAGCTGATTACCATCCAAGAGCTGTAAATGTGCTCTCGCAGGCAGCTGCATAGTGCACAGCTTCATGGAGAGGGTTGTGGAGCATCACCACTTGCATGAGCAGAAGTGACACATTTCAGATGTAGGCTGCACATGACTGAAGGGACACAGCTCCCATTTTCTGGCCAGGAAGGGCAGCCATTCTGACAGAAAGATGTAGGAAGCAAAAATACTTCCTTTTCTGCAGGCAATTTTTGGTCTTCTTCAACAATGCAGGGGGCCAAGGATGGGCTTGGGTGAGGGGAAGAGATCATAGAGGAGGGAGCGTTTTAGCTATTGAGTGTTCTAAGGAGAGTTGCCAACTTGATGCTAATTATATAGTATTCATCTACCACCCGGGCCAAAAGTGATTGAAATAGACTTTTTATTCTGTCATGCAGATTTAATTGCCTGTGCCGAACTGAAAATTGTCTTTGGAAGTCACTCCATATTTCCAGTGTCTTGGAAACTGATCCTCGTTAAGGAAGAAGCCTAATAATATATCTCTCTTTCCCAGCCAGAATGTAGCTTAACAAACAACAATGATTAAACTCAAAGTTCCAAGCAATTTTAACCAACCAGGACATGGAAGCTCTTTCAACAGCGAGGGTTCTGTGCTGCGCTGCGCGTCTGCGATTCCCTCTGTTCTTTCTCCAGACTTTGAAGCTTTAAACATTCACGTTCCCCGTCTCCTTTTCATGTCTGTAGTTTAGCAATTAAGTTTGGATCGGGGTTTCCAAGCAGACCTCTCCAATAATATAAGTATATAATTTTCATTCATTCACTGAAAAAAAATAAATAAATAAAGAACGCTGATTTGTTTAAGGAAAAGGAGTGAAAGTAATCTGCTCTGTGTTACCAGTAGAGGTTGATGTGCAGGATGAGACTTGAGTTACCTTACAGATTTTCGGGTTCATCTTTTAGTTTTCATGCAGGGCTGAAAACTCCTTCTGCACATCTTTCTGTCGCCTCATTCTCTATATCCGTGAGGACATCCTCCTGGGACTGTGGAATCCCATCCAGGACTGCAGCCTCTCCCTTCCTCCCCCTGCTTGCTGTGTGGTGTCCAGCAATGCTGCTCTTGGACTTTGTTTCTCGTTGTACATTTCTATCCCAAACAGTTGATCCAAATTGCAGGGGTGGTATGTGTGTTCCATCAAATAGCTCTTTCCACCTCACTTTTGTCCCGTGTTACCCCTCGCAGCTGTGATGGTCGTGGTTTAGTTGTTCTCCAGCACACCCAGGTTGGTGTGAGTGCCCCATCTCTGCAGCACTGGGGCAGGTGGCACTGGTGTAGCTGCACTTCAGCTGTGCCATTGGCTTCAGCCCCGGCTCCAGCATTGTTCCTCCAGGCTCATCTCCAGAGAGCTTTGTTTTATCCCCTTCCCCCTTCATACCTAGGTTAAAGCTCCTGGTTTCATGCAGCATGCAGTATGGCTCCATTCTGCGTAACCTGGGTTTTTAGTTATCCCAGTGGCCAGGAGAGAACAGCAAACTCTTACGTGTAGAGCATGTATGAACCTGTTACTGCCAGAAATGCATCTACTCTCTCTCCCTTTCCATTTATAGTGTTGCCTTGTGCTTACGAAGTGCTGAATAAATCCCTTCTGGTTGTCTTCCATAGTTTTAGATCATCTCAGCTCTTCTGGAACTTTGCTGCTGCTCCTGTCTTCCATTTGGGATGTTTTCTGTAATTTCTATTCACACCTGATAGTGTGCTGTATTCAATAACCTCTCAGTGTCCAAAATGCTTGAAACAGATCCTCTATATGCAGCCTCACACTTGCAACTGCTTCTGTTTAAATGAGCATGAATTTCTTCAGCACGTCATGCTCAAAATCCCAGATTCTGAGATCTCTTTTGTAGTTACAGTCCCCAGTACTGCAGTTAAGCACCCCTATTAATTTCCCTTCTCCATTTTTTTTGTTGGTAAGTTCTTGTTAAGGGTCTCTTAGAGGGAACAAAAAGACATAAGGTCTGTCAGTCTTAGGGTTGGGTCAGGACAGGTACCAGTTTGACATGCACAAGACCAGTTCCTCATCCCTGAATCTTAAAGGTTCACTGAGCAAAAGAGGATGGTCTCCATCTGTCACGTACAGATCAGCTGTAGTTTGTGCTACGCTGTGTGACACTGCTGGGGGAGTTCATTGGAAGATGGTGGGCACTTTGGGCAAAGCTGGTAGAGCTCTATTGTGTCAGTCTTTTCGGAGGCCATACCTCAGCAGCTTCACTGTTTTTTTTTGTGCTTCCTCTAACAAGCTGGCCAGCTGTACCACAACCAGTGGGGAGACATGCTGCTTACACTGAAGAGGGACCCTGGTACAGCCCTATTGGGCCTTCTCTCTGCTGTGCCTTTCAGAGGGGAGGGGGTAGGCCTTGCTCCTTGTAACATCCCTGTAGAATTACATCACTCTATAAGACCAAATCTGGAGACTTGTTGTGAATGTGGCTATAGCACTTTATCTCATCTCGGTTCCTGGCATGAAATCTGTTTCATTTACACCTTCATTTCAATATGTGCACTGGGAGCATGTAGATGCTACAGAGTAGGTGAGGCTGGGAGGGACCAGAGGGACCGTCAGTCATTTAACATCAGCTTTGTCTGAACAAAGCTTCATCGTTGGTGATAGCTTCCACCTCCATCCTCCCAAAGCTCTGGTGCAACGCGACACTTTATGCAGTAGAGCTGTAGAGCTACGCAGACTCTTGCCTGGCTCTGCATGGGTTTGGGAGTAATAGAATGAGTCATCAGCTGGGAGCTTAAAGTTACGACGTGTGCCACTGCTTTTGGAAAGATAAAGAGATTAATAATAATAAAAAAAAGAAGAATCTGTTCACTCACTGGTGTAATGAAGAGGTATTACTCACACCAGGCACCTGTTGGTTAAGGTATACATTTAACAGTCTGTTACCATTTGAATGCAGGGAGATTAAATATACATTAGGAAGTAGGCATGAGGGAAGTTACACTGTTGTTTGTTACATTGGGAATGCACTAAGGAAAAAAAAACAAGCAGCAAGGAGAAATGTTAAAAAACAAACAAACAAACAAAAGAAGACTTAAAAGGATATTGCTGTTCTATATGTTGAATTTCCTTGATCCTCCAGCAATAGTTTTTTGTGTATGAAGACACAAATTCAAGGATAAAAGACACAAAGTGTACAGAGATGTGCTGGTAGGAGAGATTGGTCCATCATCTGTCCAGCAAGTGCAGGAACTGGTTCTAAAATGCTGTAGCTGAGATCCTCCCAGGTGAATTTCCAGTCCTGGCTGTCTGGCACCCTTATACATGTCGCTGATGATCGTGCTCTGTTTGAAACAGCACTCAGGTGAAGGTAGGTCTTCTATAATAAACACCTGCCAAGCTCCAATAATCTCATATTTAACACTCAGTGTCATCTTACTGCACACTTACAAACAAATTCTTCTCATGTATTTTCCTTTCCATCACTGCTGATAAATAACATAATCTTACTTTTATCTGGTGCCTTTTTGAAGTGCTATACATATATATTTGCAAAAGAAGAATGCCAATGAATGCATTCTTTTTTCCTTTGCTAATGCAAAGCCCAGCTTCTCCAAAGAGATACTACAGGCTCTTCAGCAACCAGATGGGGCAAGGCAGATTCTTTTTTTTTTTTTTTTAAATCTAGCAATGCTGAGTTTACTAACACAAAAACTACAAAGCTTCTGGAGTAGATCACTGACATAAGGAAATGCTACAGTCACTTCACTGAGCTTCACTGCAAAACCTCCACAGTCACAGTACCATCTAATGTTGAAGGCTGAGGGGCAGCCAGATTGTATGCAGCTCAGTATAGGTTTTACTGATGTCTGTTTAATTGCTGGTTTGCTTGTTTCCCATTTGATGACATGCCTGACCCACTGTAAGTTATTCAGAAGTAATCTCTTGATGTCCTCACCACAGTGCCCTCTGACTGCCATTTTATGGAGAGGTGGTTTTGGAGCAGAGAAGCTGGATTGTGTTGCCACGTCTCTCGCTCTTCATTTCTCTTGGGAACTGTGGATGTCAGTGTAAGCCAAACTGTGTCGCTGAATGAGGCATAAACTGGGGATCGTAGTTGCCTTCACATTAATTTACATCTTATAGATATACGTTTTTGTCTGCCCCACAATTGCTCTGAGTTCTCTTTGCCTGGCAGAGATTTATCAGAATATCCCCAACTATCTTGCAGAACTTGATTTGTTTTATTTTTCTTGAGAAAGATAGGCAGTTGAGGAGGAAGGATTTTTTTTTTTTTTCCCTGCATTAAAGCCAGCAAAGAAAGCAGCTGAAACCTAAGAAAATTGCACTACTAATCATATTTTCATAAGCAGTCCTCTGTAGCATTACAGTCACAGAGTATATTTATAATTTGGTTTATATGAGCAACAGTTTAAGTTGAGGAAAATTGGTTTCCTTCTCAAAATGTCATGTTTCTCATTTCCTCAGAATCTTGGGCTGCTTCGAGCTCTTATCAGCCTTTAAATCATTCAGAAACACACTCCATAATTAAAATGCTGTAAATCCTCGTGAATCAATTTAGTTTTTTTGATTTGTTCTAAAACAGATTTAAATAAAATTGAAAGCTTACTAAAATATGGGATAATAAACGCAAGTGCAAAGCAAAGGAAAGATAAACCCACTCTGGGATGATAGCTGGTGGCGGAGTCAGATTTGAAATGAGAAACTACGCCTTCCCAACACAATGGAGGCGGTTCTGTGCTCCCCAAAACTTTCATTTCTGGTAAGGGCATTCTTGTGGCTTCCTTAATTTGTTGCTGGCTTGGTTTTGACATCTGCTCCTATGAGTAACCTGTAATGCAGATATTTTGCTCCACTCAAGGATCTGTTTCCATTTGTTGCTTGTGCCAGAGGAGTAACAGGATTTCAAATGGCTTGCAATTACTTATATTCTATTTCTTCCTCATATAAAGGAAACAGATTGGACAGAAGTATCTGCAGGGCTCAGATCTTCCTTCAGCAGTTCCTCCTTTACTTGTCAAGCATTGTTGGTGTCCTTTGTCACTGATCACTCCATGCGGCTTGTTTTGCTTTGGATATTTTTTCCCTCATCTCCTTTTCTTCTGGAGTGTTTCAAGTTCTGTCTAGCAGACACAGAATTCAAGCACTCTCCTGGCTCCACAAACTCCCCTCTGCGCTACGTGACATTCTTTGCTGGGCAATTGCTTGTGGCTTTGCCAACACTTCACACTGTTTCTCCTAATCTTCCTCCAAATTCCATACTCTGATCAATATTTGTATCTTGTAGGGAACTCTGAAATTCTGCTCCCTTCAAGGGATAAAATAAAAAATTGCAAAATTGTCTCTGCAGCCTTGAACAAATTGCAAATTGGGTTATGTTTTCTCTTTCTTCTGTAACTCTGCTCTGTTCAATTTCTGGAGTTTTTCTATTCCCTGAGTATATGGAATGCAGTTAGTTTTTTCAGCTGGACTAGCCCAAAATCTATTAAGAACATGAAGTGTTTCATGTCCAGCTTATGTCAAGAAAGGAAGACACTCAGAAAGCAGCTTTGCAAAATTTTGTTTATTTATTTCCATTCCTGTAGGGTTGGAATATCCAGTTCTGATGTATCACCTGAGTTTGTTTTAATTCCTATGCCAGAGCCCAGGAGCTGAGCAGAGATCTGTCTCGCTCCTTGTTAGAACATTTTTAAATAAGGGATCTAAAAGCAAAAGTTGAAATCTTTTTTCCTCTATTGTAATGGCAGAGGAATGCTTGACTGGCTAAGCTATTGGTATGAGCCCAAGAAGCCCTGGGTTCTTACTGTTCTGTCTTCCTGTGGATTTAAGGAGAAGTCATTTTGAATCCTGTCTGATGCAGGCAACAGATTTGCAAGGCTGAATCCCTTCCTCTATCGTGGTTTCCAGTGTGTAAAACAGGGCTGGGGTAACCATATTCCTTGAGGTGGTAATGGAGACAAAGTCAGTGTGGGCTCTGAGATACTTCGATAGGATGCTCAGGGACACAGTTCTGCCACAGTTCACAGATGCTGAATAGATATTTTGGGCACTTATCACCATGAGGGATGGAACGAACCACTGATTAACACAAGAATCTGCTTCTAAACTGTTGCATAGACTTGTGGCATTTGGTCTGGGGTTTGGACTTGTCCCTTTTGTAATTAGAAGAATGTGATAAAATCACAGTTCATGAAAAAAAAAAACAACAAAAAAACACAGAGACAAAATCTGTTGTTTCATAGGGCAAAAATTCTGAGCATCACAATGTGATGTTGGTCAACTGTCCCTTCCTTAAGCCTACTTTATGTAGCGTGAAAATATGTGGGTTTATAGCATTACAGAAGCCCTTGCTAAGGTGCATCCAATTATTGGTAATGGTATTTAGATTTATTCAACCTGACTAGTTGCATTCAGATCTCCATTAGTGATAAAATAAGGGAAAATAAATTAAAATTAAACCAAAGAGAAATGAAATAGACAGCAGCTGACCCTTGGGCCCTAAGAACATCTTTGCTTCCTGCTATTCTGGTTGTAGAAGCAGATGCAGTAACAAGCTGGTTGTATAAAAAACAGGAAATAAAGATGCCACCCTAGAGGGAACAAAACATTAATATTCAAGCAAAGATATTTCCAGAAGGAAGATACCGGGCCTTTTTTTGTTAGGACTCTTCATGCTGGTTGTTTGGGCAGGTAGAGCCGAAGGAAATAATTAAATTCTTTGCAAATGTGTGGTCCTTTTTCTAGAACTTTACCTTCAAGAAAAGGTGGTGAATGAAAAGCAGACTGTTGAGGGTAAGGATTGTTAATGCAAAACTTCGTGGAAGAGGAAAATGAAGTTTTCCTGGAAAGGCAGGAAGATCAGGACCCTTATATGTGTGTTTCTATTAAACTGTGATAAAGCCCCGTTCTCCCAGGTTGCAGGACGTTGACAGACACTCTGCATATAGATTTCTCCTTTCCTGCCAGCACAGGGCTGGATGAAAGCCCAGCGGTGCATTCTGTTAAGGAGCTTATTCATACAATTAAGTTTAATTGTCAGCAGTTTTGATGCTTCAAACTAAAATGAAACCTGGCTCCATTTCTGCAGCTTAGATACACCTGCAGCTGGGGAGGATTCTGCTGGTATTAATACCAGGGGCTTGTATTGCTTAAAGACCAGCAAGTCGCAAGGACAAATTCTGCATTAACAGGCTCTTACCTCTGGGGCCTGGGTAACAGAGCAGCAGGCTCTGAATGCTGCCCAATTATTTTTTGAAAGCAATAATTTCTCAAATATTGGAGTGTAGCAAGAGAGCCTTGCCTTGTTCATGTCAGTGGTGAGGCTCCAGAACAGTACTTTTGAAATAAAGACATACGAGCTGTACTTCATATTTACGTTAGGCTGAAGTATATGGAATTTTACATATGTCACCAGGCTCATATGCAATGCAATTGTAAGCCTGAGTCTTACTGTTTCTCTTAGTACGAGGCTGTATCCAGCTTCCCCTACTGTTTTGTGAACAGTAGCAAAGTCCTTCTCTAAATCCACCACTTAGCTTTACGCTTATCCATCACATTTTTCAGTACCCCAAATCAAAGTGATGCAAAGGTGGTGGAGTCTCCTTCTCTGGAGATGCTCAAGACCCACCTGGACACCTGCCTGTGCAACCTGGGCTGGGAGCTGCTTTGACAGGGGGTTGGACTCCATGATCTCTGGAGGTCCCTTCCAACCCCTACAGCTCTGTGATTCTGATTCTGCGATTCTGTGATTTTCTTTAATGCAAACCATAGTTTTGCGTGTTCATATAATATTTGTGTATTTTAAGTCCTTTTTCCAGATGATGCTAATGGACTCTTGTGGTCACCTTGGTTAAATATCAGTGATCATTTATTCACATTATCGTCAACATCAGCAGCAGTGCTCTTTGGAGAAGAGTTTAGTGCATGGTCCAACTCACTTTTCTGTGCTATGAGCAGCAATTCGCAGAAGCAGGATGGCTGCAACTGATCACATTTTGGAAATCACAGAAAAATGTGGCATTACTTAACCAAATGCTGCTGTAAACACCAAAACCGCTGCCTTTTTTTGGAAATAGATCACAAGAGAAAGACAATTTCATCAGAGCTCTACCGGCCCATTATAGTACTGCTGGCTCATTAGGTAGAGTAATTAAACACCACGCAGAAATAATTATTGTAATTATAGGACATTTGAGATTTCGTTCGCCTTCATGAAACATGAGTTACATAAACTAATTCCTTTTGTAAAGTCCACTCCCAATAGCAATGAATGCCTAAACAGCTCCACCCCTTGCCTACTTATTTCTGCAGCATTATTGGGCCAACCTTACAGTAGCCATTAAGAACTCAATAATTACCAACTATTACGGTACCAGGATATCCAAATGGCCTCTGTGTAGGTAGAAAAAAAGGAAATTACTGTAGTAATTGTGTTCATTTGTTCTGTTCCTGCTTCTGGAATGAATTCAGAGAGGAAAAAGAGTATAGGGGAATAGTTTGGTATTTTCTCTGTCATGCTTACTGCAAGAACAGTTTTAGCTCCTAGAGGCAACAGCCACTGCGAGTGCCTTTTGTTCTTTTAGTGTTTTGCACACAGCTGGATTACGGTGCTGTGAGTCCTGTGTCAGGAGATAATTCAGCATTGCAGCCCTGTGATGACTGGAGAACCTCTGCCAGTGTGTCTGAGACAATCGGTCCAAGCTCCAACAGCAAGAGTGGTACCGCTGAAATATTTCATGGGGAAGTATTTATTCCTTGGGAGGCTGTTAAGATGCAAAACCCCCCGTAGTGAAATGCAGAGCAGCTTCCTCAGAGACACTAATGAGCGTGTTCCCCTGCAGCTGAACACAGGGCTGCTTTGCAATGTGTGTAGAGAAATAGAGGTGGTGCCAAACAGTGCATGCAGTTGGGATGCAGACTCGTTGTGAGACAAATGCATCAGGTATGGTAAACTCACCCCCAGGGCCTTGCAGTGGAGTTCCATGGATCACGCAGGAGCAAAGTGCATGCGTAGCAGCAAGAATGAGGAACAGGAGCACCAGAAACACTATTGTAATACTATCTTATCATTGAAGTTTGCTAAAAAATTAAAAAAAAAAAAAAAAATAAGGTGTGAGACTAGTGGGTTCCAAGACACTGGAAAAGACAGAAGTAAAACTGTGTTTGTGTAAAAACCTTAAAATAGTTACCAGAGCTTTGCTAAACAAAGCTGTGAGCCTACATTCAGTGCTCTCAGGCACAAACATTGTTATTGCTGCCTGTAGCAGCCCTGGGCTGGTTTGTAGATGATGAGATGCTTTGCATGCAGGGTCCTGGGAGAAGGATACCAGCTTGGAAACACATCCAGAAAAAGATGCCAGCAAGAAGGCAAAGTGATTTCAGATGATCGAATTCACTGAGGATTGCTTCCTGATGTTGAAATGGCAAAGGAGGGCTCCAGAGTCATAGGTTTACCCTGTGAGAGACCCTGGGCTTGGCCAGGCACTCTGAGGGCAGAGCTGAAGCGGAAGAGGCCAACTCTTAACTTTCTCCCACAGCGGTAGTTCTGGATACCTGCTCTGTACTGCTCATTTAACACAAGCCTTCCCATTCTGCCCCTTCTGCCCTTTCAGCTCCCATCACCTGTGGCCACCTCACCCAGCAGCCCCAGCCATGGTTTGCACCAGCTGTCCTTTCAAATGGAAATAAGCACAGGCTGGGCTATGAATGCAGACTCCTTGAAAGGTTTCCAGAATTACATTACAGCAGACAGCCTGGGCAAAGAAGATCAAAAAGAAAGTCACAGTCAAAATTTACCTAGGCTTCCAGGGAGCAACCTAATAAAGCGCCGTGAATAATACCCAACAAGAGGCAAAGACTTCTATTAATTCATTTGTTTACTTGGCTCCCAGAGAAGCTCCTGAAACATTATTCTGCAAAGGAGGCTCAGGTGGCTTTTTATTTGCTTATTTGAGCACCTTCCCCACCTTATGCTGAGTCCTGGTGGGTTTTGTGAATGTCAGGCTTGCAGTGCTGCCATTATTCCCTTGAATGTCTGAGTTTATTCAGTCCTCCCTGGGATTATCAGGAAGGGAAGAAGATAACAAAGAGATCCATCTTCTACAGATAGGAGAATAGGCATTTAAAATGAGCCCAACATCTTCACAAAAGTGTTAGCTCTGGAGGAATGTATCCCTTCTCTTTGTGTAATGAAAAGTGAATTAGAAAGCAGCAGTGAGAAACCAGATTAATGCAACAAGCTCCCGTTAATGTACGAGCTCAGTAACCTTACTTTTTGTGTGCTTCTTTTTTTCCTGTTCGATTTCAAATGCACATAATTAATTACTGCATTTAATTTCTGTTCTCCCTCCAGTCTGCAGTGAGCAAAGCGGCACTTAATGGTGTCAAAGCTCATATCAGTAGAAGATGAAAAAGTATATGGGCTCTTGTCATAAAATTTCTAAGCATCTTTGGTATACCCGGACTAGTAATTAAGGGGTGATTGGAAAGAAATTAAATAATATAAGTAAGTTATTAGCATCACCATTGACTAAGTACAATCAAGATCAGACTGTACGTGAGGTATTGATTGCCACTTGTTTTTTGGAAGTGTAATTATTGCCTGTGCATGGCTGGCCTTTTTGTTGTCATAAATACCCAATCGAAGCAAGAGCAGTGCAGGCTTTAGAGTGCCTGGAATAAGGAGTGTGACACCCTTACTTTCACTTGTTGTTGCGAGGATTTAAATAGAACATGAAGGAATAGGTTTCTGTTTCCTGGATTAGATTAGTCTCTGCCCTGTTTGCATGAGGATAACAATCTCTGGCTGTGAGGCAGGACTACAGCTGAGGCAAAAGTGGGTCTGCAGTCTCTCAGGTCATATCTGGCAAAGCCCACAGAACTCCTGGTGCAGGAGCAGCTTGTTGTGCAGGACAGATGGGCAACTGCATATGCACAATTCGACTTCTTTTGTAAGCTCTCCAAGCTGATCGTAGGTCTTAGCCGATACCTGACGCAGCAGGATTTCAGTCCCAGCAAATCTGGAGCTGTTACAAGCCCAAAATTACTGTGTCTGATGTTTGCTTGTGGACACCTATGCTACTTGAAAAGCTGGCCACATGTTTCATCTGAGGTATTTATGGCATAAGAAGAAGAAAGAGCTGACTGTGATGATTCATCCCTTTGAAGAAAATACAGGAATTATAATAAAGTAGAAAAAAATACAATAGGCGATCACGATGGTTAATTAGAACACTTATCTTGTTCTACTTGCTCTTTTTTTCTCCTTTCCAAACCTGAAATCTCCTTGTGCTTTTTGCACTCTGCACACAGCACTGGGCCTCGCTTTACCTTCTGCCAACCCAAGGAGATGGGTGCTGGGCATTTCTTGTACTTTTGGTGCATCTCGGCCACATTCTCCTCGTTCCCTGCTGAGCTGCTCCCTCCCTCCATCCATCCATCCATCCAGCAGTCTGCACTCAGCAGGGTGAAGTATCGGCACTAAGGGCAGCTGGTGTTGCCCCCCACAATAGATTATTAGACACAGGAGAAGAGGCTTTGGGACCCTTCTAGCTTCGGTACTGTTTTCCCAAGCCAATGATGAAACGCTCTAATGAGCGCCGTGCAGCTCCTGTGAGTGCTGCCTGCTCTGCACATCAGAGATGTGCTGTACAGAGCTGGAGAATGACATCTCTTTTACTTAACATTAACCAAACAAAATATAAATACTAATTTTCCCTGATGGCGTTGCTGTTCCCCGTGTCTGGCATACGAGATGTGATCAGCTCACTGGAACGGGATGGACGTTTGTCCCTGGCCTATTTAGGGCGTTGGTGCTATCAGTGCAGGCTGCATTGAGCTCTGCTTGCAAAGAACAAATGTAGGTTGTCTGAGAAGGGCTTCCAGTGCTGTTTCTTCACCCTCATCAGCAAATTTAGAAAGAAGTTTGAACTGAACGCGTTTGGCTCGGGGAGTTGCCATGGTTGCAACACAGACGATCTAAATGTGGGAGATTATATAATCAGCCAGAATGACTATTTATACAAAGAGTTTAATTTAAACAAAAAAAAAAAAAAAAAAGAGAGAGAAAGAAAAGCAAATGTGCTGCACAATACATGACTTTGTCACTTCTGCTCCCGCACGGCAGAGCTGCGCTGGCACCGACAGTGTTAAATCACAGCGCTCTCTGCAAGGTGTTTATAGTGTGCTTTAAATCTAAAATAAAAATACAAAAGCATTAAGTAAAGAGTAACAGAGCAGATCCAGCCAGTCAAGAAAGAGGATATTTTATTATAAGTGAATCAGCAGCAGCATCTTTACGGCAGATATGTAAGATTCTCTACGATTTTTGTTGTTGTTTTACTATAGACTTTTAAAGCCCACTAGCACAGCTCTCCTTTACAAGGATCATCCCATGAAACAGTATCACAGGGACTAATTTATCTTCCCCCAGAAGCAATTAAATGTACGGGAGCAGATGCTACGGCCTGTAAGATATTACTCATATGTGGTAGCTTCATTCTTTCTGTGTAATCTCCCAAACAATCTGAACACCTTCTAGAAAGGAAAGTTTTTGTTGTGTTCTGAGCTGGGCTCTCTGCTAAGGAGTGTGGTGCTAAGGGTGGTTTACATTAATTTTTCAACAGCCTGGTGGGAGGGAGCACTTGCTGGGCTCCTCGTGACTTGAAACATGTGCAGAAACACCAAACTAGCATTCTGCACGGCTTTGGCCTCCCCACTAAGCAGGATTGGTGAGCAAGATGCTTCTTGAAGTGAAGCAGTTCCCTTTTCGGACTGTGTAATGGCCTCATTTGGCAGCTGGTTCCTGAGCTGCCCTGCAGGCTGGTCACTGCTCAACCTCCTTGTGCATGCTGCAGTCAGGGCTGTCCCCATAGGGGATCAGCCCATAGGCAATCAGGGGATCAGCCCATAGGCAATCAGGGGATCAGACCCAGCCAGCACGGGTTCACAAAGGGGATCCCATAGGGGATCAGCCCATAGGCAATCAGGGGATCAGACCCAGCCAGCACGGGTTCACAAAGGGGATCCCATAGGGGATCAGCCCATAGGCAATCAGGGGATCAGACCCAGCCAGCACGGGTTCACAAAGGGGATCCCATAGGGGATCAGCCCATAGGCAATCAGGGGATCAGACCCAGCCAGCACAGGTTCACAAAGGGCAGGTCGTGCTTGTCCAACCTCATCTCCTTCTACGACTGGGTGACCAGACTGGTAGATGAGGGAAAGGCTGTTGATGTAGTCTACCTGGACTTCAGCAAAGCCTTTGACACGGTCTCCCACAGTATTCTCCTGGGGAAACTGGCAGCCCGTGGTGTGGACAGGTTCACTCTTCTCTGGGTTGAGAATTGGCTAGAGGGCCGCGCCCAGCGGATAGTGGTTAATGGAGTCAAGTCCAGCTGGCGTCCTGTCACGAGTGGTGTCCCTCAGGGGTCGGTATTGGGGCCCATACTGTTTAATATCTTTATTGATGACCTGGATGAGGGGATTGAGTGTACCCTCAGTAAGTTTGTGGATGACACCAAGTTGGGAGGATGTGTCGATCTGCCTGAGGGTAGGGAGGCCCTTCAGCGGGATCTGGATAGGCTGGACAGTTGGGCTGAGGTCAACGGGATGAGGTTCAATAAGGCCAAGTGCCGGGTCCTGCACTTTGGCCACAATAACCCCATGCAATGCTATAGGCTTGGGGCAGAATGGCTTGAGGAGTGTATAGAGGAAAAGGACCTGGGGGTGTTGGTTGATGCTCGGCTCAACATGAGCCAGCAGTGTGCCCAGGTGGCCAAGAAGGCCAATGGCATCCTGGCCTGTATTAGGAATAGTGTGGCCAGCAGGAGCAGGGAGGTGATCATCCCCCTGTACTCAGCTCTGGTGTGGCCGCACCTTGAGTACTGTGTTCAGTTTTGGGCCCCTCACTACAAGAAAGACATCGAGGCACTGGAGCGTGTTCAGAGAAGGGCAACAAAACTGGTGAGGGGTCTGGAGCACAAGTCTTACGAGGAGCGGCTGAGAGAGCTGGGATGGTTTAGTCTTGAGAAAAGGAGGCTTAGAGGAGACCTCATCGCACTCTACCACTTCCTGAAGGGAGGCTGTGGTGAGGAGGGGGTCAGCCTCTTCTCCCAGGTAACTAATGACCGGACAAGAGGGAATGGCCACAAGTTGCGCCGGGGAAGATTTAGATTAGATTTGAGGAAAAATTTTTTCTCTGAGAGAGTGGTCCGGCACTGGAATGGCCTGCCAAGGGAGGTGGTTGAGGCACCGTCCCTAGCGCTGTTCAAGAAGCGTTTAGATGAGGTGCTGAGGGATTTGATTTAGTAGCTTGGTGGGTAGGGATGGTGGTGTGAGGATGGTTGGACTAGATGATCTTGTAGGTCCTTTCCAACCTAATGAATCTATGAATCTATGAATCATAGATTCCCCATCAAACAGACAACAATCATGCATGGAACACAGCAAGGAGCAGTTTATAGGAACTGCTGAGTCACAGCCTGAATCACTGGATGAGCACCTGAAGGAAAGATATGGTCAGCCCTGGGAGCTCAGGTGAAGGTGATTCACCTGTGTGACCAGAAGGGGTGGAGCTCTTAGACCTCATTTAAGGGCTGACTGTCACTGAGAAACTGTCTCTTGTTGGAGATTCCTCCTTTGTAGAGTTCCTTCTCTGTGAACCTAGATCTTTGGAGATGGCTGAGTGCTCATTTTTCTTCTTTTGTAACACCTCCTTGTTCATGCTGGTCTCTTTGCATTTGCAGCCTTTACAAGCAGTAACGTTAATAACGATTAATTGTGACAATGGCAACCAGGCAGATTTGGCCGACATGTAATACTGTTTGTTTCTTTGTAGCTTGTTCTTCCCTTTAATCATCATAGGGTGGAGAGGCCTGAATAGATTTCTTCCACTCTTTAATGCTCTGCAACTGTTGCTCCCTCACCTTTGTGCCCACTGGTTGCAAGCACAGTGCTGTTAGCCTTCCTTTCGAGCAAGGGTACTGCTGGCTGGGGCAGCAAGGGCTGAGCCACCAAGCTGCAGTCAAGGGAGTTGGAGCAGTGAGTGTTGCTCCTCACTGCCTTTCAGTTCCAGTGATGATAAACCTTGTTTAGAGGTATGGTTCTGCTCAAATGACAAAGAGAAATGAGCTATGTAACTGCAGGCAGCAAGGATAGAAGAAAATCTCTATTACAGACAAAAGTGATATTAAAAATGTTAAAGTTGTGCAAGTAAATCCAGTTGGGGGGGGAGAGATACGCAGCAGAATAACTCTACCCAGCAGGCCGTGGAGGAAAGTGTGTGCCTCATTTCACCCTTTACTGAATTTCCAGGTATTTATTGTTTTGCATCAGTGTGAATACATCAAGTCTGTATTACAATATACAATTCATACATTGAGTACGAACAAGCTGTTTTCTTTTTCAGTAGAGCTAGCTCAAGAGCTGATGTTTGGGACCAAGGGCTGGTGCTGGAGCTGCCATAGCTTTCTGTAATGGGAGCACGAACTCTGACCTCTGCTGTGCCCTGGGACTGCATGGCTGACCTTTTGCTGGGGTGCCCAAAGTGGGGGGGGTAGTGGGCTGAGGGGCCAGCCCCAGTCTGGAGGGACAAGGAAGTCATGCCCTTGTGATTTAGGCTGTTTGGGAGCTGGATCCTGTCTTGCTGCTTGTTGAAGTCTGAAGGACACGAGCAATGCCTTTTGTAGGACATCCTGCTGCTTTATGTTTGCTTCCAGTCTTGCAGTGTGTCTCCCTTGCTCAGGTAGGGTTTACCTCTCTACAGCTGGATGCAAAAAAAAAAACAAAACAACAAACCTGCAGATATTGGCTGTCTTCTGTGAAACCCATTTTCATTTCAAGGGAGCACAGAGAGAACGCTTGCATTTATAATTTAAGCAGGGAGCATGGGCTCTGCTCCGCTTTTTTAAACCAAAAGTGCTGTGAGAGGGAGGCCTTGAAGCAGTCCAAAGCAAGTTCCTGCTGCTCTGCTATAAATACCAGCAAACAGGGATGGTGCAGCCTCAGCTCCAGACTGGTGCACGCTGATTTCGCTGGAACACCAGTGGCTTTTCAAAGTTGCTTCGCACTGCCCTGCCATGTCTCAAGCTGCAGTATGCAGGGCTCATTTCAGGGCCAGGGAGGGATGAATGCAGAGAGAAGCCTTCAGGAAGGGCAGACCACGGGCATCCTCCTGGCTGTGCCCTGTGGCCTTGCTGAGCTGTAGGTGTGATGTGTGCGTGCCTTAATGTGTCAGTGGCCTTTCCTCCTGCTGAGACTATTAGCAAAGAGCTGCGAGTGCTGACGTGCTGCTCTGCCTCTGTCTTGCTTTCTGTCACATCAGTTGAAAGGATTATGAGCAGCGATCCTTGTGCATGGTTGCTGGATGTGGGGAGCACTTCCCATGCCTTCCAGCCTTGGGTGGCTTTTCTGAGCTGTCAGTTCTAACTGTGTGTGCTTCTGATCCACGTCTGGAGGAAGTAGTTTTCCATGGTTACATGTGCTGCACAACCTGTGGCACAATGTGGACAGGACCGCTTCTTCTTAGTCCTGTTTGGCACTGGAGGACATCTCTTGTGGTGTGCCTCCATGCCCCCAGCCTTCTTCTAGCTATGGATCTTGAGAATGAAAGCTGAAATACAGGCAAGATGTTTCTAGAAGTCAGAGAGGCTCATGAAGTTTCTCCCACCTATAGTTCAGCTTCCCATAAACAAGCCTTTGGCAAACAGCAGGGTGCTCATTGGGACAGGATGCGTCCCTCTGAGTTTTAGGGTCCTGGGGTGAAATGGAGACATCAGATTTTGGGCAGAGTCCTACCCTGATGGGACAGCAAATCCAGGAGTCTGCTGTTCAGAGAGAAAACACATATGGTGAGATCGTGAATGAAATTATTTGAAGGCTTTTTGTTGGTTTAAATTGTGCTCTAAGGTAGTATGCTTTCCACTGTTTTCATTCCAGGCATTCCTTCCATCAGGAGTCTTCCTTGCAAACTTTTACTGTCCCCAAAGTCCTATTCATTTAAACGTGTTTCCTCGGTGGCATTTCTGCAATGACATGGGATTGTATGCAGGGACTTCAGATGTCCTTTCTCATCTGTTTTTTTTATCTTTCTAAAGCTCCATGTTATCTTAGAAGTACTTCAAAACTGAAGCCCCATTCTCTTCTCATGTCTTCTAAATAATAAGTATGAAATAAGCTTAGTCCAAATCTCTGGAAGAATTTCTTTTCTGATTGACAAGTGCTTGCAAATATGTCCTGGGACCTGTCTGTTCTGCCTAATAAATCATCATTAACTCTCACCAGATAAAGAGAGATTTTCTTTGTCTGGCAGGGTATCAATTCAGTGCCTTAATGTATATAAGGTTTTAGGTCCCTTCACCAGCAGGCTTCAAGAGAGGCTTTTTGTCAAGTGAAAAATGGAATTCGTGCAGCAACATTCAGCTGCCAGGTTGGCCGGTGATGGACGAGGCAGATGGGAATGCAGCTTTTTCTGTCTCTGCTTTATTGATCCCATGGCTCTGACCACTGTAGCAATGTTCCTGTATCAGTAAAATCAAAAAGGAACGAAGAAGGGGGTAGTGATGGTTTAAGGTCATTGTCAAAGCCAGAGCAGTCTAGGGGAGAGCTTTTGGGAGGTCACTGGCAATGGCAGCTCAGTGTGGGTCAGTCCTTGAGCTCACAAGATTATAAAGTACAGTGTGGTACCAACCCAGTGCATGGGAATACGAAGTGGAAAGTTGTTTTCCATTTTCTTGGTCATCTCATTTAGGCACAGCAACAAAGAGCTCGGTGTCAGCATATTAAGGAACCAATACATGGTGTACAAGCCACAGCTTCAATTCTCTTTGTTGACCAAAACTATCCTATGCTGGACTTGAGTGGTTTGCTCTGGATGTTGGAATGTGTTTTCCATTGTCTGCCCTTCCCTTCTGTAACTTCTACACTCCTGACATCCAAAATTGCTTGTGAAAAAAACCACGTCTTTCTCTGCCTAGGCTAAGATTCTGAAGGAGGGTTTCTTACCTGTAAATAATGTGAATTTCAGTTAAATGGCACTGATAGGAGAAAAAAACTAACAGATTTTGAAATTAAAATAAAAACCACAATGATATTTTAGCATTTCAATTCCTGCTGCCCTGAAAGCAGTCTGGAAATTTCACTGACTCCTTTGTTTTCCTTAGTTGTCATTCTTGGTCTTAAGCTTGTTTAAACTATACTAGTAGATTTGGAAAAAAAAAAATTAAGATGAAAACATTACCATTTTGTGTAACTGCAAGCTATGTCCTATTGCATTTTTTCCTCACAAACTACAAGATTAAAAATAAAAAGGATTTAAGGATTTATTTTTTTTTCACTTAATCCTTTCCCTGCAAGAGCTGAGCTATTAAGGAATGCACCAAATGGAAGTCTTGTCATGCAGTCACAGAAATGACAATACTGAAATCACTGCAGTATTTCAGTCCTTGTGCATAAGTATCAGGATCCTGCTTAGAAAAATATATGCATTGATACCTAAAGTAGTTTATTGTCTGTTTGCTGGCTTAGTTGCTATGGCAGAGAGTTAAACATGAGTGAATCTGCAGGGAGGCAAATGTTGCCTTGTGTTTGAAATTGGGCTGTGGTCTTGGAGGATCATGTCAGCAGGATTGGTGTGCTGCCCATCACATGAGACACACGGGGGAGGCTGACTGGGTGTTGCCTTTGAGGAGCCCAGGATTTTGCTGGAACGTTGGTGTCCCATCCTGACAGAGGTTGGTGCTTTCAGATCCACAGTGACAACTATGGAACTGGGGAAAGTCAGATGTTGAGTTGGTTGTTACGGATTATCTCAAATCAAACAGGAGTAATTAAAAGGAATAGTCAAATATTTTCTTTCTGGCCCCACAAAGACTTCATCAGTCATCCTTTTAATACTGCACTTGAGATGTATTGAGGAAGAGCTGGCTCATCTGCACAATGTGCTCCTCAGGCCTCCCTGGATGCTAAGGTGAGCTTTGCCTCCGAATCTGTTCTTCTTTGGAGCACTGTATCTATAAATAAATGAAGAATGCTGCTATTGTATGGTCCAATTCTTCAAGCTTTTGACAGGGCTTTTAAAGGTAGCTACTTGAAATCTATGTTAAAATAGAACATTATAACACTGATATCCTTCAAGGCTGCAGAATTATCTTTGCCCAGTACTTAGCATAGTGAAAGCCAAGTGTTACAGTAAGGGTCTGCACGTGGCATTCAAGGGAGCAGAGCTGCTGCCTGGGGGGCCCTGGGGGTGAAACTGCTTGGGACAAGGAGCAAGGCAACAAGAAATACTGCAGATGGCCACCAACCAGCAGAAGAAGGGATGGAGAAAGGAAAATTGAGACGCTTGCATAATCAAGGATGTGTCATAAACACAGCCTAAGTGCCCAAATAAGGGTGTTATCTTATTGGAATTTAAATATAAGTAGTTTTGTTCTGATATCTTCAGTTAAATCAGCATCATGGGTGAGCACTGAGCAAGAGATCTTGAACCCTTTTGTAGTACAAGGAAAATGATGTTCAGCTCAGTGTGTGTTATTGGTCCTCTTGCTGGATGCAGTCAGAGCTGATGGAGGACTGCAGGCATGGGGCTTGTCCAGCTCCCCAGCCAGACCACAGAGAAACTACTTTGTAGAATAGGAGACTGTGAGTTTTGGACCATCTTTGGAAGCATGTATGGTAAACTTCCATAGCACAAACACCAGCAGACTCTTTAGAGCATTGTTGCCTGCTTATGGGCATGTTAACAAACAACAAAGAGGCTTTGCTGCCTTACTGCATGTGTTGGCTGTATTTTCTCATGGCCTGTTACTGAAGCACCACATCTGCTGCCTTTCTGTAGATAACGGCTTCAGAGTCCCTGGCCAGTTTCCAGAACAGCACCTTTTCTTCATCACTGTCAGCTTCTGTCAGTTCATCTCTCAGTCATCAAAATTATGAAATGGAATCTGCTGTCTGTCTGCTATTGCTTCCATTAGAGATGCCCTGCACTTTCATTACGGGGATCTGACTTAGTAATTTTTGGCAGACGTTGTTTTACAAACTAAAACATCTTGCTGTCACTAGCTGACCCTTCCTACACACTTGGGAAATTGCTGTAACTATCTCTGTTTTACAGAGAAATTTGAAAGGAGGCTCAGACTGAAGTGATACCCCAGTTTTCGTTCAGGGCTTGCAATTTTGGTGATCTGTTAGCTGTGCTCTCAGCACTTCAGCCTGACTGTCACTGCTGCTCAGTAATCAACTCTAATAGAATACATCTTTTGTCTTCTAGAGACGGGGTATTGCCAGTGAGATGCCCCCAAAGGGTGTGCACCAACAACACAGATAAAACCTGAAGCTTAAGCCTTGAATGGTGGACAAGGATCTTAAGGAACCATGCAGATCCCCTGCAAAGACTTTGATGTGCTTACAACTTCTTATTACCCGGCTTTTATTTATATTTTGGCTTACCTGTGCTGTTCTCCAGTAATATACAACCATCTGCTGAGGTATGCTGTGTCCCAGCTAGCGGCGGTCTTCTTCCTCAGTATTGCCTGTGCTGCATTATTGGATCCTGTGGCTTGGTTTATAACCCATCATATTTTCCCTGACTCTCTCCAGAGAAATAGTACTTCTGATTAATTTTATTAGTGGGTTTATTTCAGCTCAAAATGAGGCGTGGGTTTCCAAGTGACAGAAAATAGTCCTTTTCTTAGAGCATAACAATGTAGTTCAGAGATGTATTATCCAGAGAAAATGAGAGGATTCTAAAGGCTTCTTTAGAGGTAGAACATTTCAAGCTTGATTAAAAACAGAAAGGAAAAAAACAAAACAAAACAGTAATTTCAAAACAGGAGTTGTGGAGGCCACTTCCATGTGTTACTGCTAGTCCCACACTCACAGCAAAACTGTCCTGCCCAGGAGAGGTGAAATAAAAATTTGAATTGGGTGTTAGTATACAAAATCCAGAAATTTCCAGACAGAAGAGTGGTGAGGAACTAGGAAGGTGATGAGCAAAGCCTGAGCACAGGAAGGAGCAGCAGTCTTGGTGGCAATCTTTTGATCCAAGGACCAGTGCTCTAAATGGGGTATTTATAATCATAAAATCCCCCATTGATCTTAATTTCTTCCTCTTGCCTTGCTAATAGCTGACGTCATTTGCCATCTAATGATCACGACTCCTTTCTTGTTCACCCGAGACACAAAGTATTCTTTCTACACTGACTGTGTTCCTCACAAAACATTTGCTCATTCTCATTCCACATTCCTACCTTTACAGCTGAGCTCCTTTCTCATCTGTGAATCACGTGCCTTGCCTCTTGACACAAGAAGTGCTGGGACTACTATATTTTGCTTAAATTCAGTGATCTTCTTTGCCAGCCCATCTCTTTTTAAAGCATTCACGGAGCAAATTATGGAGTCTCAAGAGCAACCAAGTCTTCCTTTTCAACCATTTTCATCAGTTTAGTTAAAGTTGTGAAGATACAGAGCAGAACTCATTTTCAGAGAACTGAATGTAACGTTTGTCTCTGCCTTGGCTCCTGAGAGCTCTTAATACAGAGCAATTTCCTCTCATCAAAAGCTTTCTCCAAGGTGGTGCTCATTTTACTCAGAGTAAGCTTATGTGCATTCATCTTCCTCAGTACTTCATTAAACACACAGGTGGAGGTCTGTTGTGGAGGATCCTGACTGAAATCCTGCCTATTCTCATTTGGTTTACACTGGGAGTTAATGGCTTAGGATCTTTGTTGAAGAAACCTCTATGGAGGGGAAAGCTATGTGGGGGATGGAGGGACTGAAACTGCTCTCTGTTGTTGGCTCTGCTGCCTCAATCAGACTGGGAACATAGAATCATAGCATGGCTTGGGTTGGAAGGGACCCCAAGGATCATCAAGATCCAACCCCTGCAGAATGCAGGACCACCAACCCCCAGATCTGGTACTAGCCCACGTTGCCCAGGGCCCCATCCAACCTAATCTCAAACACCTCCTGGGATGGGGCCATTAAGGTTTTCCAGTGTTATGAAATTGAGCGTTACTTGATTCTAATATCCTTTATTGTGGCTCACAGAAGTGTCTTACTTTTCAGTGGTTGACATTTATAGTCATTTTCCGAATGAAAGATTAGATTAGTTTGTTTATGGTTATGAAGTTGTTGACAGCTACATGCATTTAACTTCATTTTCATGAGTTATTTACAAGGATGGAGTTAAATATAATTATTTGTAACACAGTTTGCATATGGCACACATAGACACTCAGTTCCTATGAAATATTAATGGTCTTTGTGAGTTTTTCTAAATGGCTTGAGTTGAACTATTGCAGAAAATTAAATCCAGACAAGTAACCCCTTTCCTCAGGAGCTCTGATTTAAAGTGAACAAGTGTCCTGCCCAGCAGCTACAAATCAGGTAAAGACATAAACACTTTTGTGTACTCCTGGTATGCACATACTCCATTTTTAAGCTATTTGGATTTTCATCTTTAACAAAAGGCAGCTCCTTTTGGTATCACCTGTGGTAGCACAAAGCAAAAAGATAGAGGAAGACTTCTGAAGCACAGCTGAGTTACAGGTCTGAATTTATCTGTCATCAGACAGTTAATTAAAAGTATTAGTAGTGTATGTATGTCCCCCAGCTGCTCATTGGTGAGTCCTGCATACTAGGGCATATCTTGAAGAGGAAGAAGCAGTTGCTCAAAAGAGGAAAGGAATCAACATGTTCAGAGCCAGTCATGGTATAGGAAAACTTAGGAAGTGTTTTACGTATGAAGGTGAGTATGGTGTAACTCCAGACCTGGCAGGAAATCAGGACAGAAAAAACAAGCAGGGAAGGATCAATGTCAGTCTTTAGCATTAAAAAATGCTTTGCATCAGACCCTAAGTCAGCAGAAGGTTGATCTAATTAGCCATAATGTTTTCTCATTTGACTTTGTTGTTGTTGTTATTATAATTATTATTTAGAATGCACAGCTTTGTGACACAGGCTAATAGATAGCTGAAGCTCACAAGAAAACTTCCTAAAATTCAATTGTAAGTCATCAGGAGTAGTCCAACTATATTACTTGAAAAGCAGGCTGAGGTAAGGATGTCAGCATGACCCTGTTAGTGTTTCACACTAACTAGTTAAACAAACTGCTGGGAGTTGAATTAATAGACTGCAGGCTGCTTAGTCCCATGGTAACAATCAGCCTTAAAGATCTTTCTAACCTTTTATTAGAGATATAGGAAAAGGAAAAATAGTTACAGAATTTAAGATGTTTGGCATTAAGTAGAGCTTTCATTTTAACAATATCCCTTAATCCTTTTTCTTCTAACTATACAGATGGAAAAAAAAAAAAAAAGGAAAATGCAGGTTAGGAGACTTTCAGGTGGTGCAAAAAATATTTGGGAGTAAAGAGCTGTTAACAGATAACAGAGCTAATGTTAATGCTGTTGCTGTTGTTCCTGTTGAAATATAATTCTGTTTCTTTGAAGAAAAACCAAACCAAACCAGGTCACTCAAACAAGAAGCAAGAAGAGATTAACAAAGAAAAGATGCATCACCTGATTTTCATGGGACAGATATTTCCCAGCAGTCTCCACTGGTAATAGTGGAGAAACAGCGATGGGATGTGGTCCAATCAGCCTCTGCAGCACTGGTGTGGTGGGGATGAAGATTTTGCTTTCAGCTCCATTGCCAGTAACAGATACAGAAGTGCTGTGAGAGAGCAAAGGAAGTCTTGCATGGCTGATGCTGTCTTTTTTTTTGTAGTAATATAAGTCAAAAACAGAAGCAAAGAGTAGAGAATGCAAGTAGATCTGAGAGCGCTAAAAATAATGTGTTTTTTTTTTATTTTGTTTTTTTTGTTTTTGTTTTTGGTAGCTGATTGAATTTTCTGCTTAAGATGTTCATAGTGGAAACTCTTGCATAGTTATGACCCCTCTCTTGCAGTGACTGCTGGGTGTCTAGTAGCATTAGCTACTCCAACCTTTTTAACTCACATGGGACATTTCTCAGCAGCAGAAATAGGGTGTTTCCCTTTCCCTTTCTCTCGGCATCCTATCCTTGCAGTGCTTTTGAGCATCCAGTTATCTCTGAGCTTTCTACTGATCTGTCAGCTCTGACTGAGACAGACCCACAGGCTTGCAAGTGGTAAGTGAGGTGAAGGGAATAAGAAAGACAGTGGGATCACACGAGCCTTGTTTCCATAGCGAATGAGCCTGTGATGGTGGAGGAAGGAAGAGGAGACATATGGCAAGTGGTGAGAGCAGGAACCAGCTTTCTCCCTCTGAGGGTGGCTTCATGGTTTAGTAACGCACTGGAGAGGGTGATATCATTTCTCTGAATCAGCCAAGCTGCTTTTCAGGATCACATGATGGTGCAAAAGTATCAGGGATGCAGTAAATAATATGTGCTCCTATGGTGCTCCATCTTCTTTTCTATCCATCGTCCAAGTATCCCATCCCCTCCCTTTTAATGTTTGCAGGGTTTCCTTAAAAGATTCCCAAATGCTGATGGCTTGTGTGTTTTTGAGGATCATTTCTTTCCTGCTTTTGCAGTTTAACACACTATCTATTGACAAATAATTGTTTGCCTCTGCATCCAGTTGTATTTAATAGTTGATAGCCTTTAGTATTCTTAGACCATTGACCTCTGCATTACAGGTTGTGCAGAGCTGTAACCAAACATCAAGAATTCCTGGCATTAGGAGGATGGCCAGGATGGTGTGTCTGCAGTTTTAGTGGAAAAAAACTAATAATATTGCTACATTATATAGATGGGATTTGCTACTTGCTGTTTACTACTAATAATCTGCTTTATAATGTGTTCTTAATTATCTTCATTAAAAAGAGCTCAGAAAAAAACTTGTTTACAGCAGCAATGCACTTATGGCCAAAAAAGCAAAGTGTTTTCCACACGTTCTCGGGAGAAAATAGGTTTTAGATGCACTACTAAATGGTTTGGATCACACATTGGAACCAGCCAGAAAGAGATAAATGCTGTAAAGAACACATGAATTTTAATTCCTGAAAATATATAGAAGATAACAGGCAATTCTGTGCCTCTTGACACGCTGCATGGCTGGAGAAGGGCTCCTCTGGCCTCGTGTCAGTGCAGCATCATTGACCCACATGTTGGGTTCCCTTCAACGTTTCTGGGGCTGCCATCTGATTAGGATTCTCTGCCTCTCAGCATCCAGTGCCAGGTTAGACTGTGGCACAAGGAGGTATGTCTTTGCAGGAGGAGTTAAACCATAGGGGTAGATGCCATGGGGCGAGGTGCTGTAGGACAGGTGCTGTGCATCTTCCCCACATGAGTGGAAGATGATCCCTGCGTGTTTGAAGGGGTTTGTTTCTTGACATGCCAGGCACCATCACCACTGATGATGAGAAAATCAGTGTGGGTTTTCTCATCACTGATATCATCACCGGTGATGAGAAAGCCAGTGTGGGTCCTTCAAACTGTGGGCAGCGAGGGGGAGGGAGAGGTTGCCTTTTGCCAAGAGTGAATTAACACAGTGGGGGAAAGTTTTGTGCTTTCCAGTAATTGCAAAGCATAATGGCAGTTACCTGCCTGTTTTCTTGAGGGATTTGTAAGAAGAGCTGCTAACAGGATTGCAGGGTTGGGAGAGATCTGGGAGGAAGGAGCTGACGAATTAAGTGTGCGGCGTGTAGTGAGGGAAGATGGTAATGAATGGATGTATCTGCCTGGCTGCACGGTGCCAGCTGCTTCAATGAATTTACTTAAGGAAGAGAAGCAAATAGCTGAGTTATTGTGATCTCCATCCAGAAAGACACTTTTTTCTCTTCCCCCTCCCCCCTTTTTTTTTTCAGTCTAAAATGTCAGCTACCTTAAGTAGCCTTCCAGTCCTGTGGGTCTGACTTGTTCCCACGGGTGTACCTTCAGGATGATCCAGCAGTGGTTCCAGTCACTGGAAATGCTTTCTTTGACCAAGATGCAGAAACCCAGCTGCTACAACAGAGGAGGAAGGGGTGTGATAGAGCTCGGTCTGTTTTGGAGGTTGTAGATGTGAAGCTGAGAGGAGGGGGGTTGCTTTACATAGTACAAAGAGATCTGTTTGAGCTCAGAGTTGCACTAAAATAGGGATTTTCATATGAGCCATAAGAGAGTCAGATGGCTCAGATAATAATAATATCACATAAAATAAAGTAATTGCATTGCAGGGAGGTTGTCAGTTTATTTGCAAAGCATCTAGTCATAACGCTGATCACTTTCTGTTAAATTAAGGTTGCACGATTTGCCACTGAGCAAGAAGGGATTGGTACGTTTCATTTTGTATTTATTGCTTTTCTTTATTTCATTGGATTTTTAAGTCATTAACTGAAAAACAGTGTGCCAGGCGTTCATGGTCTGAAAGGCAGCGCCTTACAACCTAAAAAGTTGTCTGCCTCGGGGAGTTGGTTTCTTTCATTTCTGAAAACCCACAGTAGTGGGCTTAAACCTCTCAAATCTAGGACAGAAAATGCAAACTTGGGAAAAGGAGGCTGTTCTTTTCAGCACGTTGCCATGAAGTGTCCCTGGGAATGGGGCTGCCTCAGCAACACATGGCTTTAGTGGCGTGTGATTCCAGCTGCCTGGTGATTGCTGCTGGAAACTATTATTCTTTTTGGGGGTGACGAACTGGTGCCTCTTCTGTTCCTTCAGCAGCAAATCCTATACATCTTCCATTGCAGGGCAGTGGTTTGGTCACCTGCACTGAGTGGCATAGCAAACAGGCACTCAGGTTTGATTTACTCCCTGGATCAGGGCGTATATAATTGTCAAACCTTTTAAAATAAATTCTTTTTTTTTTTTTTTTTTGTCCTTTGCTAAATAAGTTTAAAACTGCAACACTTCGGATCAGCTTATAGAGAAGATGAAGTGGGAAAGCAGAGAAAATACTTGTTGGCAAATGGATTAGGAAGTGGAGAACTCTCTCTGTATAGGCTATAAGCCCCAAATCAGATTTGATAAATCAAGTGATATTAGAAGAAGAGAACTGCAGGGCTCAGTAGACTTAAATATTACAAGAAACTGATACTCTCATATTCATCCTGGAGTGCAATGTAAGCTGAATATTAAACGGTGATAGATCAGTTTCTTGTCAGTCACTTGTCACATTTTTGAAAGATTATAGATCAGTAACTTGATTAATAAACAAAATGGGGCCAGATTTCTATTTGAGTGGAGCTGCATGAAGGATGGATTTTATTTATTTGTTTATTTAAAGACTACTGCGTAGCAGAGAGGAGCACTTGGTGCACTCTTCCTCTCCGCGGGTGCCGTGCGTCCATGGTCACGGGTACCAGAATGGAGCAAAGCGTGGCTGGGCTCTGCTCTTTCTCTCGTGTCATGTTCTGCCCTGTGCTGACGTGAGGAGTGGATCCAGTGTGCAGCAGGGGGAGCCCTCTTGGGGTGGGGGTCCCCTTTCAGCCAGTGGGAGCACGGTGCTTCCAGGCTCCCTGCAGATGGCACTGAGGAAGTTGTTCAGACCACGCGTGCTGAGCTGATGCTGTTTGTGCTTTTGGGGTTGTATAGGACCAACGAGAACCACTCTCTGAATTTCTGTGGTGTGTACATGGGTACATAGCGGCGCTACCATGAGTTCTTTGGAGAGAATTGTATCTTCTTAAATGTAGGTGCTCTAAATTCCAATGCATGTTCCTGATGTGCAGTGAAGTAGAGGCTGCTGATGCTGTTCAGACTGGTTACCTCCATGCAGAGAGCCAGGCTCGTACTGGAATCAGCATCCAGCAGCTCAAGTCCTCCCACACTGATATCAAAACAGTGGCATTTGTGCTGATAAACCCAGGGTTACTGCAGATCTGATCTTCCAGCCCCCATGGAGCGTGCAATTGGCCACGAGAGGATCTGTGTGACAAAGGTAAAGATAATTCTGTCAGCTGAGCCTTTAGCCTGTGTTAAAAGCCTGGGTTGAGTTGGACAGACGGAATATTTCTGCTGGAAATTATGATCACTTTTCGTTACTGCCACAACCAGGATCCATTTAACTAAAGATATCCCCATAGGAATGACTCTCGCTGTCGTTCAGCTGCACCTCTTCCACATGCCCCGATTGTGGGGTGACAGGCAGAGATGAGCCCCACAGGGCCCCCTAATGTTTGTGATGTTTGTGCAGTGTCCAGCATAACCTACAGTCCCCTGGTGCCTAAAATCAGTCCCTGGACATGTACAGACGTACCCACATGAGGAGCCTATTGAAAGGGGAACTAATTAGAGCTATAGACAATCCACCTTTCTTCAATGAAATTATTGTACCCTCTGATCCATAAATCTGACATTTATCCATATTTATATGCTATCGCTTAGTGAATACCTGATTAAGGAATACAGCTGCCAAGTGAATAAATTTGTTGTTAATCAAACGGCGCTATAAAGACAGATCATCAGACCTATTAGAATATATTCATTCAGCAGATAAATCTGCGCGCTGCCGCCTGTGAGTGCAAAGTGTAATGCAAATCTGATTGTTCTTTGGAGTTAAACCTCGAGATCTGCCAGAATAAAGACGACTTTGTGTGGAGGCAGATGAGATGAAATCCTATAGTTTTGCTGAGGGCCTGAGAGCCCTCGGTGTTATGTCGCGTTTTGAGACTAAATTTCACCGTAATTGAGCACTGAAGACTGAGGAATGCTGAAGTCTGTGCGCTGAAGATTTTGCTGCAGTGTGTAATTGCCTCTCTCTCTTTGTTAGTGTATCTAATTTGGCGATATAAATTACCAGCTTGATTTTATTCTTATTGTGTGATGTACAAATACTATTATTTTGTACTGGTGAGAATTAGCAAGTGGCATTTATGTTTATAGAGCCTTTCATCCAGGGAAAATCTAATGACAACGTTGGTGTAAATATTATGTTAAAGGGCTGAGGCATGTGGAAGGTGAAAAGATAGCCAAAGGTGACTGGGAAATGGCCACTGTGCTTACGGGGGTCCTGCAAAGCACCACAGTGACTTTGGGGAGCTTTGCCATGCTGGCACATCTGTGAACCCAGATTTGAGGTACACTTTGCAGGTCTGTGCTTTGCACTGAACGAGTGCTTGTGCTTCAGGTATTAATGAGGGGCAGCTCCAGTGCTTCCAGTGCGGCCTGTGATGTGAACCACCCGCTCTTGTCCAGCAGGTGCTGGTTCTGCTGCCATAAGGACAGAGAACTCCATTTTGCCTGCGGATAATGTGCCCGTGCCCTTACTTCAGGTCCCTGCTGAACCAAAGTGATACTTTGGTGAGGAGTTCTACATTGGTGGTGGGTGGAAGGTTGGACTGGAAGATCTTGAAGGTCTTTTCCAACCGTGGTTATTCTATGATTCACGCATAGCTGAAGTGTTTATGACAGTTTTACAGTCAGTGTAACCCACTTTGCCCTAATTCCAAATTACACATGCAAAACCCCTTGTTACCTTGCTCAAAATATGAAGCTGGGCAGGTGGCCCCTTTTTTTCCCCACCACTTCCATCCTACTTTTATTCCCATTCCCTTCAGCTTATTCTCTGCCTAATGACTATTTTCTGATGAGATTATTTGATCCAAATAATCCAATAAACCCAGTGGAGAAAATTAAGACTCAAGTGGGGAGGGGATTTGTTTGTCTTCCTTTGACCCTTGGCATTCCGTACAGGTGTGCAGATGTGCACGTACACACACCACGGTGATCCTTGAGTGCTTGGAGCTGCTCCTGGTGGTTTCTTATTCCCCAGCCTCAATGGGGACCTCTCCTACTGCCAAGCAAGCCCTGTGTCCACTAAGCTAAGAAGTTTTCCAGCATCATTGGTGGGCTTAATGAATATTTTAGTTATTCTCTTCCTGATATACAACATGATACCCTTTTCTCTAGTACATGTTCAAAGTCTTGATGGGCTTTACTCCAAAACTTGCTCAGAAGCTTCTCTGAGAACTTCTCTTGAGAAGATTCAACTGAGATTCTATTTGCGCTTGTCAGCATTTCTCAGGTTAGTGTTTGAAGTGCAGCTGAGAAGAAGAAAAATTATTTTTCAAAGAGTCCGAACAGTTTTGCACACAGTGGAGTCTGCCCTTGTGTCTCAGTGGTGCCAAAAGGCCATTGTTTGTTTTTTTTTTCAGTTTAGGAGTTGGCAAAACAAAACTGAGAAGCACTGTTTTGGTTGAAAATACAGGTGCTAAACTGTAGGAAACCTATATTTGGAAGCATATGATGTGGATAACCTTGGGAGGAACATCTCTCCTGAAAGCAGTGAGGGATACTGGGAATAGAGAAGGGCAAGTGAGAATCAATCATAGAATCATAAGAGGTTTGGATTGGAAGGGATCCCAAGGATCATCACATTCCAAGCCCCTGCCACAGGCAGGGCCACCACTCTCCAGATCTGGTACTAGATGAGGTTGCCCAGGGCTTCATCCAACCTGGTCTTGAGCACCTCCAGGGACAGAGCATCCATAGCCTCTCTGGGCAGCCACAGTGAGAGGGAGGAATTGGAGGAGGAAAAAGCATATAAAATTCAGAACAGAAGAGAGAAGATTAAGCTGTGATTGTAAGCGTGCTGTCTGCAGACTCAAGCTGTGCTTATGCTTCGTTTCTGCAGAGCTCTGAGCTCTTGCATCACTGCTGCCTATTGACTGTCCTGTTGGTTGTGTTCCTGTGTGTCACTGAGACCTTCATGGGAGGAGATCTATGCAAAGACCTGTATGCCACCCTGCATTCATACATCATCCAGTGCAAAGGGCTTCGATGCCGACTGGAGTTTCTGAATTCTACTATGACACGAATCCAGCCCTCCTTTTCTGTAGTGTAGTGGAACAAGCATATAGCTTTGTGTTCTGATTTTTTCTCCAAAGAACACGCAACTTGAGGGGTTCAGTACTTTCAGTTCTGTTTCCAGTCTCATTTTGTCTCTGCCAGTCCCTATCAATGGTCTTGTTGTGCTGAACCATCTCAGCTGCTGGGTAACTTGGTGCTGTGGGGCCCTGCTGTGCTTTTGCCAAGGTCTTCACTCCTGCTGACCCCAGTGAAGACCACTGTGTATCACAGAACAACAGGGATGGAAGGGACCTTAAAGCCCACCCACTTGCCACCCTGTTCAGCAGGCATGTTTTTGCTTGCTGTCTCCCATGGAGAACGATGCACGGAAAGGCCATGAAACTGCATCAGCAGTGAGTTGGAGGAAATTACTAAATCCACAGTGATGATAATCATAGCCTGAGCAAACTGACTGAAATTAATGCACCAGCTGAACTGCTCTGTCTGCTCTGCCTTGATGTTCCTCATTTAAAATGAATCTCTCCAGACCTGAAGGCTGTTTGGGAACAGCTGACGGTACCCATAATGAGGATCCCGATCTTCAAGTCTCCAAACTGAAATTAGACATATGTCCTGACATGCTGACATTAATTTGAGCTGTTATAGCTGTAATGGGTTTATTTTGCTAGCATTTTTAATAGAATTTCAAGGGAAACAGGCTTTGCTCCATGAGTCAAGTAGGGGAAAGGCTGTGAGCAGACATAATTTCAAAGGTTAATTTGAAAATGCTTTTCTTGACAGAACTTTTCTGAATTACAAGGTTCCTTGAAAATGTGGTATGGTAGTAGTGATGCTGTGGCTGTAAAGGAGGGCAAGGTGCTGCGGTGGGTGTACAATTGACAGGGACCAGTGTCCAGCTGTAACATGCAGCCATAAATCAAGGCAATCCAAGCAGATAACTGACTGCTGAAGACGGTTTTAGTAATTTAATGTGTGGCATCAAGGGAGTGAAACAAGTCCCATCAGGGAGCACGAGCTCCAGTCCTGAATGTTTCCCTTGGGTGGAGCTCGGATGGTTCCCCTGAGCCCCCCATCCAGCCCCAGTATGGAGCCCGCTGCTCGGCCCCACAGAAAGCCAACAGATGCTCCAAATCTGTGTTCAAACTGCCTCGTTAGTTTATTGGGTATCATTTAAATCCCACGATCTGAGAAGGAGAGGCTGGATGGGGACAGCTGCTGCTGCACTGAAAGAGCTTCATTTAGGCCAACGGGATGCAGCAGCTAGCTGTGTTTTTGAAGGGTAAAATGTCACTGATGGCAGATTTTTAACCCGGTGCAATTCAGCAGATATTTGATACTTTTATTTCCTTCTGCTGACTTTATACGGTGGAACAGGAGGCGGGTTGCGCGGATTAAACAGTATTCTGTCTGCAAATTAAAATCAATAACTTATTTATAGGGCTGCCAATGTTCCCACAACAAAGCAAGCCTGCCAAGTGGCTGTAAAAGTCCCGAATCAGATGCCATGTATCTCCAGCCCGTCTCCACAGTTGGCTGGCTGTGGCTGCAGATACAGCACAGCCTATCCAGTAACCATACTGCCTGGTAATTGCAGTGCGTAAATAAATATGATTCCTGAACCAACCCGTGGTGATGGCTGTTTCCAGATCTATATGCTGCCTGCTCGCTTCCCACATACGCTGTTCTTAAACCAGTTGTTACTCATCAGGATTTTGCAGGAACCCGTTTATTTTCCTGAAATGGACTGGTTAGGTAGAGCGCCGTGTTTGAACCTCCTGCAGATGCTCAAAAGGGCAGATCACAGAGCAGGATTGGTAGCATGACAGGAGATCAAAGCCTGATAATTGGTTTTCTTTCATATTCCACCCAACCAATTTCTTCCCGTGATACGTGGTATTTTGAGAAGATGGATAGCAACATTTAGTGTGAGTGCAGATCCTGCACCTTTGGTACGCTACCATTGTGTTCTTCAAGAACAAGAGGGAAGGGCCTGAAGTTGTGCCAGAAAAGGTTCAGGCTGGATGTCTGAAAGAATTTCTTCTCAGGAATGAGTGGTGTACAGACTGCCAGGGGAAGCGGTGCAGACACTGTCCCTGGGGGTATTCAAGAACTGTGGAGATGTGGTCAGCGCGCACAGTGGGACACGCTGGTGGATCTTAGTGGTCTTTTCCAACCTTGATGATTCTGTGATTTTGGGGGTTAAAAGGCTTCTGAAATGGTACAACAGTGAGAATGTGAGTGGGACAATAGAGCTGGCAGCAGCAACATCAAACAGCAGAGTGCCCAGAAGCGTTCACTCCTTCCAGCAGGTTCCTCTCCTCAGTGAGGAGTGTTGGTGAATGGATATTTCAAAACACAGTGACCAAGTTGCCCGTGGCTACTTGGAGGGGAAGGATCATGTAAACCATGTGTTGTACACAGCCATTATGAAAACAGCAGTGCACATGAGCACAGCACAAAACCAGAAGGACATCTTTGGTAGAGGCCATAGATTTCAGTAAGTGGCTGGAAGTAAGTCGTATGCTTTTATTCCTTCATAGGTTCTGGTGGTAGGATGTAGCTAGACAGAGTACAATACAAGCAGGCCACTGGGGCAGCTGCCTGGATTACAGACTACAAGCATTCAGGGTGCTGAATCCTAGTGAAATCCCTTGATTTGTTCCTTCTATAGATCCTCCCAGTCCCCTTTCAGCTTTCCTGAGGTGTTTTGGGTCAGAGTGATCCTTGTTGAGTTCCCAGGACCTCCTGGGTTGCTGTGCCACGTGTGGCAGCACTTAGATGGAGATCTGGGATATAAAGATGAGCACTTGCGTGGGAATTGTATTTAACAGATTTATCCCTCTGTGCTGTGAAATGAACATCTTGGAAAGGTGAACTCTGTTTTCAGAGAAGGTTAAAATAAGAATCATGTGTTTAGGTTGTGCTTTTGGTGGGCATGATGAGATTATTATGGCTGGGACTGGCCAAAGTGAATATTTCTCAAAGGCTATCTGTTCAGGTGCTTGTCTTGAAGACCCAGTAGGAGCTAGGATGTACTGACGCGCTGGTGGTGGGTTATAAAAGGGCCCAATTTTAGAGTCTTTTTTTTATTTCTTTTAGGCTGGGACCACAGCATCAAAGAGTTTTGGTGAGTTGTAGCTGAAGCAGATACATATTCAGATCCTTGTGCACTGGGGCTTCAGCCTTTCATTCCCTTTGCCTACGGATATGCGTGATCCTTAGGCTTATACATCTCATCTGAGACTGATAAAATGGAGAGTAACTTCCCCGCTCTGCTTCCTCCGCAACCCTCTCAGAGGCCCTGCAGCTCTCTGCCCCTTGCTTCCCTTCCTTCCACAGCAGTGCCTGCCTCGTTAGCAGCGTGGAGGTGACAGAGATCTCCCCACCTCTGCCAGGAAAATGGAGTGAGCGGGCACAGGAGGAGGGATGGAAAGAGACGTGATGCAAATTCTCGTTTAGCAAAATGACTTTTTGCCAGAGCGCCGCTCTGAGTCCGCTGTGACACCGCGCAGATGATTCTTGGCCCGTTAAGTAACAGTTTTCCCTATATTTATTGCTCTCAAGTTGGGCCTGACAGTTTTACTGCATGCAGACTGGCACATTATGAAAAGAAAAGTAAATAGGTCTGCGGAATCATGGCCGCGGTATTCCCGTTTAAGGGGAAAACAACTCGCTGCTTTCACCACATGTTTGAAAAGAGAAGACAGTTCTCCCTCAGTGTTTTATAGCAGCTCCCCCTCCCACCTCCCCCTTCTACCTTAAACAGTCTGGATTTGTTTGGCTTGTATAATTAGGCAACAGCAGCTGATCGGGTTTGAATCAGCAGCATTATATCACTGCAAAAACCGCCTCGATTGATGGACAAGAGAGGCAACAGCCTGTTTATTTGCAAGAGCTATAAAATGGCCCGCCTGTGCCATGCTCGCAGAGAAGTACATTAGCTTCAGCTTTTTTTATAATTCTTTGAGAGTATATATACGGCTTAGGCACTTGAACTCTATTATGATGTCAAGCTTCTGCTATTTTCTATTATCCTTGGGACAAAAGCAAAAGAAATGCTGTATATAGTCTCATGAAAGAGACGGTATTCTTTGCAAATAATTGTGCCCGTAGCCCTTAGTGCACCACTGTACCTACTCAAATTAAAAAGACCATGATCAAAGTTAGAGCAGTATTTATTTCGGCTAAGATGCCTCTTTGCAAAATAATTGCAATGGTTGTCCACGCCAGCAACGCTGAAGATGCTTTAACCTCTTATTTCCTTCCGCATAAATCCCATGAGAAAAGATCCAGCTATCTTGTTATATCAGCTGAGATTTGGATTTAATGACTTGCCCTCTTCCTCCCAGCCTTTTCAGCCTGGTCAGTTAAGAGCAGAAGTTGCTTTCTGTCCGTATATTCCTCCCTATTTTTACACTCAATTGCTTGCTGTTATCTCCAGCTGGGGCCATCTTCTGGCTCGTGTTCCTTGGTGTGCATGGGAGCTCAGCAGCTCCCCAGGAGTGGTTGCACACAAGAATGCTGCAAACCCAAGGGGGAAAAATCCTGCAAAGCCAGGAGTTTTCCACTGCTTTTCTTGAGACATAGAGGCTTAACTAGTTGGGTATAGCTGCATCTACTTGTTCTGTTGTATCCCTCTAGCAAAACAGTGGGATTGTCTGCAGGAACTCCTATAGGATTGGAGCTGAATTACTTGCAAGGCGAGATGCATATCTGATGTACGTGGCTAGCTTGGGTGGCCCAGCTGGGGTGGATTTCCTGGTGCCTGACAATGTGTGTGAAGCCAGCAGCATGATGCATTTCCTAAATCTTCAAACATTGGGTAAGAGGAAAAAAGGAGCTCACAGTCATCTGATCTTGTTTGCTTAGCCTAAGAAATTAGGTTGAAATTGGACAAAAATTGAATCATAGAATGGTTTAGGCTGGAAGGGACCTTTAATATCATCCAGTTCCAACTCCATTGCAATAGGCAGAAACACGTCCCTCTAGACCAGGTTGCTCACAGCCCCATCCTGCCTGGCCTTGAGTGCTAACAGAGTGAGGGCATTCACAACCTCACTGATTGAGCTTTTGTCCCCTTTATTCTCATGACTCTTCTGTCTGTAATACAGCTCTAGTATTCTGCAGAGCTGAAATGAACAGAAGGGATTAAATTTGGAAGGAGGCGCCTATAGCCCAGAGGTGCCACGAGTCCCCTGCTGTCCCCTCGTCCTTCCTTCCTTGCTGGTCAGGTCACCAGCAAATGGTGTTTGTGAATCCATGGAAGGCTCCTTACTCGTGCCACCAACATGGCCAGCACTGGTATGGCTGTTCCTGGCCTGCCTTGGGTTTTCAGTTCCACGTGCATGGATATCAGGGACATGGGACATTACAGCTAGTATTTTTCTCTGTCTGAGAGAGGGGAGAGCAAGCCAAACAGTTGCACTCAGCTAAACAGGCTCTTTCCATTCGGCTGTATAAAAGGTACCTTGCCACACTTGTAAATAACGGTGAGAAAATGGTGCCATCAGTCTGTAATGAGGTATTCCAGCCTCAGATTGCCATCTGTCAATGATATTTTAGCTGATTTTCTTTCAGGAAGGAAAGTGAGCTTATTTCCTTTAATCTCCTGAGAAATTACTCCAGTTATTTACAGCATTGGATTTCCTTAAAAAAAAAAAAGATTGTGCTGCAGCTGAGGGGATTATTTGAGCAAATAGAGGGTTTCTGCCTTTGTTTCATGGCACTAGCTCATTTAAAGGAGTAAACCTCGGTGAGTGCCTTGTGGAGGCTGCTACAACTTTCTCTACTTGCCGTTTCTTATTTCTCTGCAAAACCCCCACCTGATGCAGTGTTATCAACTGCACACCCTTTAGAAGTAATGAAACTCTGTCTACCTGGACTGACTTTAAAAGAGTCAATTTTTACAGTCATATTTTCATGCTTCCGTTCACTTTCTGTTTTGAGCCTCAGCTCATTGGAAATGCTGTATCATTTGGATGACATCAAGCCAGAAACTTCTGGAAAGAAAGCAGGGCTGTCCAGCAACCCCAGTGAACTGCTGCAATGCCTGAAACTCCCGAGCGGGCGGCACTGGCCCAGCTCTGATCTTCGGGGTGCACGTGCAGCAGCAGGGCTCCCTGCAGAGGAGCAGAGAGCATGGATGAGAGGACCCCACTGCCCTCTGGGTGTTGGGGCTCGGTGGGCAATGGGGCTGAGTCCTCAGGGTGACGTGGGGTGGCTGTGGTCCTTCTGTTGTCTATGGCTCCTTCCTGAGAAATGCACTTCTGGCTCCTGCTGTGCAACTGCGCTCTGCGAGCTGGGGTAGGAGAGGGGGTATTCAGACTTTTAATTACACTCGGGGGACTCTGATGAGATCAAATCCTGGATCCGGAAGGGAGGGGGAAGCACCTGAAGGCAGTCGCGTGCAGTTAATGATGTGCAGGTTCAAAACTGGGAAACACGTCCCCATAGAACCGCTCTTCCCTAAACATTGTGGCTGCCGCTTATTAACACTGCTGTTGCCCAAATAGGCCTGAAGAGTCAGCTCCAAACCCTGCATTCGTTTCACTGCCAGCTAATGATTTTCCCCCTGCCCTTCCACATTAGTTTTCTTCTAGCAGGAGATGTCATTTTTCATATGACTTTCAGCTATCTCTGGTTGGAGCTCTGATATCTGCTCCGTGCAGTCGGTAAACATGGCTCTGCAGACACTGCTCAGGGCCAGATTCTGACCCTGAGTGCTCCCACGTTTCCTTCCTTCACCAATAAATCTGCAAGGAGCCGTGCAAGGAGCATAGGGCCACACTGGGAGTTAACGCGGGATGCAGGGAGGGGAGCTGACCCCTGCCACACACACAGCTTTGACATTAAATACTCCGTTACAACAAAGCAGTGCCATCTCAAACCATTTTTACATGGCTCACTAGTGATATTTGGGCTTTTCCCCATCAGCTCTGCTCCTGGAGTCACACCAGCTGAGAAACTTGTTTTTTCCCACCCTAAATGTAAGTTCTTACTTCATGATTAAGAACAGAAGCTTGAAGATGTGATTAAATGCATTTGAAAGCTTTCAAAGAGAAGCAGAAGGTAAATAACTCATCGTGTATTATCTTTCAGAAGGACAACACCTCCTGTTGTTGCGAGGGCTGATGCGGGACCTCAGTGGTTTGCAGCACTGTTGTTACAGTTCATGACAAAGTTTGATTATCTTGTTGTTGCTGTCATTCACAACTACACACATACATTGATATACATTGCTAACTGAGCTCATGTAGCACATGTTCATTCTGCAACAACGGATTCCTCTCTATCTGGATAGACAACTCTACAGATAGCGTGTTAGGTGCAAAGAGGAAGAAGAAGCAGAGGTGTGGTTGAGTTTGGATAAGATACCTCTGCAGGGGCATAGAGAAGGTGGAGAAGAGCCTTCTTCCTCCCCTCATGGAACTGATCTGTTTCAGAGTGGCTCAGGAGCTGCTGGCCCTCTGCTTACCAACCCAAGGGCTGCTGTACCCTGTTTGCAGCCATCTCCTGCCGCGCTGCAGGGGCTCTTGAGCTCTGGAAGAAGGAGACAGAGCTCCTCACTCCCTGTTCCTGCTTCCAGCACGGGGCTTTTTGCACTGTGGTTTGCCAGAGTAACCACCCATGAGCAGGTTTTGTGCTGAACACAGTGCTTTCATCCCCCCATAAACAGCCACTGGCCACCAGGACTTCAGAGTGCCTCCTTCCCCAGCCCCAGGAACATCCCATTTTCCCATCAAAAAACCCAAACAAATGATAACGTTGTACCACAGATAAATGTATTTACTGAGATACTGCAGAGTGGAACATTTTATCATAAAGTACATTGCAGAAAATTGCAGCCTGGAGAGCAGTACTTTTTCACAGGTTCTCTTCCCTGTTGAAAATACAGGATTTTGTGCATGCAGGAGTCTCCTGCTTGCTACAGAACTTAGTGAGGTTTGTATTTCAGTAAAGCCTCTGTTTTGCAGCAGTGAGCAAAATCTACTCACATGGAAAAGTACAGAAATAGTAAAAAGAAATCTTCTGCACCCCAAATGTGCTGAGCAGTTACACTTCCTTCAGTGGGAAGGTTTGTGCTTGTCCATGTGGAGGGTGCAAGAGCTGCAGAGGTGGAAGTTCTGTGGTGCTGAGACCGCAGAGCTGCTGCTGGCTGCGGGTGTTCAGCCCTGCCCATCCCAGCAGCCCCAGTGCCAGGTGGGACCAGGCTGAGGAATTACAGCATGTCTCCTCAAACTGCCCCTAGCTTTGCTGCTTGTTTTCTTTGCTCATCCTGTGCTTCACGGTCCAGAACGCTTCAGGACTGCCTTCTAAAGCCCAGACTTCAGTCTGTGCCCGGCATCTTGCTCTCTCAAAAGCCCTGGTGCCTTGCAATACATCAGCTCTCCATGCGCGTGTTGAGCCAGGCACCAGGCAGCAATGTTGCTGCTAAAGGCTCTGCTGAGAGTTTGTTGCAGTGCGTGTAGCAAGAGCACTGCAAATTTCATCTACGGTGTTCAGAGCCTCCTAAGGATCTTATTGCAAAATGAAGAAGGGGAAACCTATTTTTAACATCTTGGAGGATGAATAGAAAGCGGTAACTGTTCTTCTTGCTTAACTTACACTTTTGTTCCCTTCTATCTAAACATAGTCTTGGTGCATCTTTATTTCAGGCTGTGAAATTCCTGGGGGTTGAGTAGCTGGAAAATCAGGGGTGACACTGAGTTTAAGCTTTCAGACTGAAAACTCCTTGAATGAAATTCTTCCTACACTGTTTACCCACATTCCATTGACGCTTTTTCTTTGTTTTGGTAGAACCCCACAGATTAGATCTGTTTTGTAGTTAGGCTTTGGGGCCAAAAAAGTCTCATTTCAGTCAGTTTAATACATAGAATTAAGTTTGCATTGGATGTATTTGATTTTTATCTCAAAGATATAACTGTTGGAATGAAAACATCTTCAAGCTGTCAAGGTCCCCATGAAATTCTCCATCAAATACTAACCCAGAAACTGAAGGTACGTGAAGGAAATCAGGAAAAGGCTCTTGTGGCATAGAGATCTTATAGCCCTTTCCTGTACCTGAAGAGGACCACAGGAAAGCTGGAGAGGGACTTTTTATAAGGACACGTGTTGACAGGATGAGGGGAAGTGGCTTTCAACTGGAAGAGGGCAGATTTAGACTAGAGATCAGGAAAAGATTCTTTACTGGAGAGACACTGGAGCAGGATGCCCAGTGAGATTGTGGATGCCCGAGTTGGGCATGTTAGCACTCCAGGCCAGGCTGGAGGGGGTCTGTAAGCAACCTGGTCTAGAGGGAGGTGTCCCTGCCTGTAGCAGGGGGTGGGAACTAGATGATCTTCAAGGTCCCTTCCGACCCAAACCATTCCATGATTCAATGATTCTATGGTTCTGTGACAGGAGATAAGCTGTGTCTGCCCAGCAATGATAGAGTCAGAGCTTCTGGCAATGTATTTTCCTTGTATTTTCTTATGTAAAGAAAATAAAGCACTCATTTGTGTGCAAGTGGTACAGTCAGGGAGCCTGAAAATCAAATCATGGGCTAAAAAACTGATGGAAAAAGGCTTGCAGTTTGAACGTCCTATATGGTTTTGTTTTAAGAAATATTAAGATTGCGACGAGTCTTAAGGATCATTGGCCTCCTGAGGTTGGTTGTTCTGTAATTGTATAAAAAAGAGACTCAGGCCTTCTGGTTGTATGGCAGGATCTCCAATACACTTGTGAATACTGAGGGTAAGTAACCGTGTCCAGCTCCAGTGGGAGACAAATTCATTGCTGCAGCAGAGGTTTTCCATCATATTGCTGTAATTTGATAATTTCAGCGCTGCTGGTAAGGGAGTCCACAGCAGAAGCTTAGAGAATTATCAGCTAATAGCTCCTGGAGGCCTGCAGCTGATATTAAACTTGAACTTTTATGAAACTGGATTTTCTTCTACAAAGTGGTAAAAAGCATACTGAATCTGTGCTAAATGAGAAAGCATTTTCTCCGTTTGCACAGAGAACACGCTGTCCAATCCCCTGGCATGGATGCAGCTCAGTGCTGGTGGAGAGCAGCAGGATAGAGAAGGTTCTGGAGAAAACGTGGCAGCCACCATTGCTCGGGGCAGCAGCTGCAATTAGTGTGCACACAAGCTGGGGGCTCGGGTTTGGCCATTCAGAGCCATGGTTTGAGGTTTGTGCCACCAATTTCAGCAGGCTCAGGGCCACGTGCAGGAGGACCAGTTGAATAAAGAATCCACATCCCAACAAAAATGATGAAATAAAGGGCACAGGCGGTAAGTGAAAAATTAAATCCTGATGATATATAACCTGCAGTGGCATGCCCTTGCATTTACTAACACAGTGAGTAGCCCACATTACTAGAAATGGTCACTTGAGTCACTCTCTCACTGGATGAACTTTGAATGGAGATGAACAAGTGAGCAGTGTCCTTTATTGTGTCTGCAAAGAGGAAACATTCACTGTCCAGTAACAAGCAAACGAAAGGAAAAAAGCCAGCCACAATCTGACAGAGGGAATTTTTGGAGTGGTTTTGGTCATTATTTGGAGTGACCTTGGCTTTTAATATATCTGTGGAATAAGGAAAGCTGCCTTCGTGGAAGCAATACACTGACAAACAGGTTGCTTCAGTGCCACAGTGAGTTAGCTGGCATCTGTGTGCTTGTTGTGACTTGCGTGATGAGAATAAATCATATACAATATCATATTTTAATCACTCGAATTTTAGAAAAGAGCTCTTTGTGAATTAAATGAAGCGTGTCGAACATCCTTGCAGCTACTTATTAATACCTAAATTCTCTGCCTGGGTGAAGCTACTTTGGTCTGCAGGCATATGCCTGAGCAAGAGAATTTTAACAGAAGATGAGCAAACCCATGCCAACTGCAGCATGTACATTTCACTTCAGATGAGACTCCCACCATGGAAGATTCCCAGGTCCCAGCAATGGGGAGTGACCCTGGGTTTGAAGGCATTGCAGCTATCTGTTCCTCTGCTCAAGTGAGGCAAGGCTTCACAAAATAGCCTGAGAATGCAAAATATGGGGACTGGACCAATCTTTTGTTTTTAATTGATTCTAATTAAATGTACCTTGTTCAGAGAAAATTAGGTCAGGAAACCTTCATAAAGGCATGGAGGACTGGATAAGACTCAAATTGACAGGCTCCTCAGCAAGGAGAAGAGACCTTCAACATTAAAAAGCTGAGTTTAATGCACAGTTGACTAAAGGCTTTTTAGCAGCAGTTTCATGGTATGCTTTTTCCTGTAGCCTACAAGTTAGTCTGCTCATTGATCCCTGCAGGACTGGAGCTAAGAAACTCACAGTTGTTATAAAACCATCATTACAAAACCGTGGGGATAGAAGAAAGAAAATGAATTGGTACTTTTCTTAGGTTCTCGCAAAGTTTCTCTGACTGCTGCGTCAGTAAAAGGTGTGATTCCTCCATCATTGGGAGCAGCTGTGCAGAGCTGGGGGAGGCAGGTTTCCAGGGCACGAAAAAAGAAGGGGCAGGAACCAAGCCAGTGAGTGAGCAGGGGGATACAGGTGTTTGCAGTCAGGGAAAGGGTCAATAAATGCCCTGCAACTCCAAGCTGCTGTGCTGGATCTGCTGTAGGCTGGAGAGCACCTGAGCTGAAGTTGAGCTGATGGAGGAGGGCTTGTCTGGAAGGCTATGGTAGGCTGGAGGAGTAAAGCTTTTACATTTTGCTTTATCTTTGGTGTTTTGTGCTTTTGATGTTGGAGGGGAAAATAACTGGTCTAACTTAATTTCTGCTGCGACCTGGTTCTTTTTAATTCAAGAGCTGTTTTTGTCTTTTCTTGGGGCCTGTGGTAAGGGAAAGGTTTGGTTAAGCCTGCCTCAGAGCCTGGCCTGATTCATGATCCTCCCTGATCTGTCTTACCTTTGAAGTGAATCTGTGGGCTAGTACCCAGTGGTGGTTGCATATATATATATATATATATATATATATATATATATATATATATATATATATATATGTTCAATTTTAGCTGAAAGAAGGAATGCTGAAAGGAAATGAAGTATCAGTCTAACTCATTCCAGGTCAGGTTGGTTAATTAAAGAGAAAAATCTAGCCTGCGGCAAAGACCAGTAGGGGCTAAAGTGTGTGGAGCGAGGGAAGATTAAAATATATGTAAAGATAACCTGCTTTTGATAGCTGCAGAATTCCTGTTCTTTAAGTCAAATCCCTGCTTATCCAGTGCTGTTAGTGAACTTCAGCAGATCAGCAGTTTGAAGCCCACCGTGATGAATGGTGTTTGGTTTGTGGACTTATTTTGTGTTGTAAGATTTTGTTGCTGTTGTGGGTTGAGGGAAGTATTTTCCTTAGAATGTGCATGGGCATCTTTTGTTGTTGCTCTCTCCAAATGAGGAGATCCTCATTTGGGAGAAGGGAGAGCTGTGGGTTGAGGTGGGCAGGGAAGGCTCTGCAAGATGGGACCTTGGGCAGGGGGTGGACAAAGGGACCTGATTGGGCTTGGAAATGCCATGAATGAGGTTCCAAAAGGAGTTCTGTGGGGGACATAGAGCTGGCAGTAATGCCATAAATTAAATTGGATTGAAAGCAAACTTGCAGAGAGTTTGTGTACATGGATGTAGTACTAGAAGGCAAAGTTCTTAGAAGTTTGTTCTACTGTGTTGGTTTCCCCTATTTTAAGTTACGTCTGTCTAGTATTTCTTCAAAGAAAAAGTGGCTTTCAGCTCCACTTCAGAGGTCTAGAGAGCTGTGGCTTGCTCTGAACCTCGCTGTGTGTGGGAAGACAATCCTGCCACAGAATGGGAAGAGTTGGGCAAAGCTGATACACAGATGTGGAAGTTGCCCTGTGCACTGGTGCTCTGGCTTTGTGGAGATCATCCTGCTTAAATCCTTCCAGTGGTCTCTCTGAAAATGAGAATGCAAGTTCTTCAGAAGGATTTGTAAGTGTTGACAGTGAATTATTATAGGTCTATTGAGTGTTTAAATTGCAAATATTGTACTCAAAAGCCTGCTTTACAAGGCAAGCTCTTCTTGAAAGATTTATGACTGTGTTCACAGAGGGTCTAGTAAACTTAGCATTGACTGTGAAGCTGTATCAGTCACAACAACTATCCGTGCTGGATTACTGTTTGCAGTACTTGTAATATCTGCTACCTGTTCTTAAACCTTTAACATGTGGACCTGAGCGCAAGGCAGAGGCAGGAGGAGTTCTTTCTAGAAACTAGAAGACATCAACTGATGTGTAAGAGCATGGTTATCTTGGGACACAGTGATGGAAACTTGCATCCTCTATGTGGGAAGCAGATGGAAGCAAAGTCAGGAATAAGTTTTGACCCTTAGAAATGAAGCATTTCATTTAAACTTCTGGACACCTTTCTGGTAGCAAAAGCAGAAACGCACGCAGTAGGACTGCAGTTCAAGGGATGCTGCCTTATCTGTATAGCTTTATTATGGGTTACTTACCTATTTGGGGGTATTTTTCTTGAACTTACTGTTTCAGTAGCACCTGGGGTTCACTTGCTCATAGGTATTTATCTTCAGAGTGTGATGGCAGCTGCTAATCTGTTGCAGCAGGAATAATACCCCCACACCCCATCCACATGAGGCACCGAACTAAGACCAACTGCATGAATAGCAACCCTGAAATCCAATCTAATTTGAATGAACTGCTTAGCAGAGGTGTGCCTCTTGCCTTTCCATATTCATACGTTCCAAAAGTAGTCAAAGTTGCCTTTCTATTCATTTTCTTTTGTATATCAACCTAAAAGATTTCTGGAGTGTAATTTACTGCGCAGCTCCTGTGCTTTGCTCCATTCTGAAATAATTAGGAGATTATTTTGGTCAATAGGAACGAACTACGATTTAATGCTTTTCAAAGGCTAGTTGCATTAGTGACTCTTCAAGGATTAGAAGCTTAATGAAATGCACACATCAGGGCAGTGGTTTAATCTTGTTCTCATAAAATCTTCACAACAAGATAATAAACCATAGGAGCAAAAAATCATTTTGACAAACCTGTCTAGCTTTCAGGCTGTGTGTAGTCTGAGATAATTACCTGTGGGCTGCTTTTGTCATACAGGGGATTGTTGGAAGGGCAACTTTAACTGAAAGCATGAAGCTTCTGTATAGGCCATGGAAGTTCACAGGTAAGAAATCTCCCTTCTGTGCTATGATGTACAGTCAGATGTATCAGTGTGTGTTTGCAATCAAGTCAGTTGAAACTTTCCCGTCTTCATAAGGAAAAAATCCTTAAGATCCTTAAGTGTAATATTGAAAGGAATCACTCTTATGAAGCAAGTAGTTTCAGGTTCATTTTCAAATTTAGCAGTGGAACAGCACGGTGCTTGCAGCCTGTTTGGTTTGGTAACTTTTGTTGACTTTGGAAACCATTTTCTCATTTCTATCAGTCAAGCAAAATCTCTTTGGCTTTCAAAGACAAAATTCTCCAGCGCTGTTGGAAACACTGACTTAATTTGGTGGCTGCTCAATGGCCTGTGAGAAACAGGCTGGGAGCCCCAATCCAGACTGCAGTAAATGGGCAGTTCTTGCATCTTGTGTAAATGTGGTGCTCTGCCTCCTTGTACTGGGAACCCTTTTCTCTGTTAACTGGGGAATGCAAGTGATGGGCAGAAGGGAAAGTCCTCTTGTAACTGATCCTATACTCTGCAGCCTGTCAAACTCATGGCCCTTCATGCAAGTCCTCAGCTTCTGAGTGGTATTTGAGAAGGGGTTTCTGCCACAAAAATAGAAATTGAAAAATTACTCACTGAATAACTCATTTAAATTTAGAAAAGCTTCTAAACTTGAGCTAGATCCCCAGTACTGTCATACTGCAGGCTATTTATTGCTATCCCTTTTCCCTTCTTGCCTTGCCTTGGTCAGTGTAGGAGCAGTCAGGTGCTAGATGTGGTCTCCTACCTCTGTAGGAAAACATACCGTGTCTGCAGATTGTCCTTCAGATATGGAAGTGTTACAGAAGCCTAGAAGAAAATAGTGGTTGAATAGGAAGAAGGCAAACGCAATGCTGTGCACAGCATCCTGCTGGAACTCAAGTATTACAAATTTTGCAGCTTAAAAGCTTTTTTTTTTTATTTTAAAGAATGGCGTTGAAAACTGAAGGTGGGTGAAATTTGTTTCTTATCAGACTTCATCTTGAGTTTTTCATGGTGTTCCTCCCTATGGCAGCTGCTTTGTGGGCACCATTGAATTGCTTTGTAGATGGTTATACAGTGGGCAGTGCCCTTTAAATGGTGTGATTTCTCCTGAAAAAGATGGACCAACAGTCTAGGGCGAATGTGAGAACTTTTACACTTTAATATCTCTCGAGCAGTCTCTTTGCACTTTATTTTGTGCAGCTCAAACACTGGGGATGCTGGGAATGTAGGGGAGAGCATCTCTTTTTAGATTTATATAACAGTTTGAAAATGAGGAGAACTTGCATAGGGGAAATCTCATTTATCATAGGCACTACTTCTGAAGTTGGACTTCTAAGATGGATGTGAGGAGGCTGAATAAAGCTCCAGGGAGGTTGAGATGTATTTTCTTAGGGATAATGGCAAGACTTCCTCGAGAACTCTCTCTGGTTTCCACAGACTGGATGCCCTTAGGCTGCAGTGCTGACATCTCATTCCATATTTCTGTCTTCCTGGTAATCAAAGCCAGAATAATTCTTAGTTAATACATTTAAATGAACTGCTTTCTGATGCTGTAGTCCAGCTGAGATTATTTTTTTATATACAATAACTTAGAGTAACTTAATCTGAACTTGGATGTAAACAAAGCACATAAGTAGAAGTTCTGATATTGATATAAATTCTCAAACCATTGAGTATTTATTTGAATTATGGAGTTCTGATTGAACATGAGGCCAGTTGGTCAAACTGATTAGAAATATCTTTCAGTATTATTTGAAAGCAGATAGCATATAGGTATGTCTTTTATTCTGTCTCAAAAAAAATCTGCCTGGATCTAGCACTTCGTGGTTTATAATGAGTTTACTCTGACCATATGTGCAATGGCCACTTCTTTTACTCTTTACTTTTGAGGTGTTGTGATGCTTGAATGGCTCTTCTCATCTTTGGGATGCTGCTGGTGATCAGGCATGCTTTGTTAACTAGATTACTTGGTCATGTTGTCCCTCACTTTGTATTTAGGTCACTGGCACTCCTTCCACTCTGTGGTGTGTGTATACAAAAAAGCAGCTAATTCCAAGCAGTGCTTTGAGGCCACAGTCCTCTTCTGAATGGGGGCTGAAAAGTTTTGTGGATGCAACCAGATTTAAAGCAGAGAAGGGGAGAGCCTGCTGGTCTGGACAGGGTGGGAAGCAGGGTAAGGGGGACGTGGTCTTGTTTGCCTTCATAAAACAAGGCCTGTGGTGTGATAAACAGCTGAGTGAACCTGTTGGTAATGAAGAAAATAAATACAGCAATGGGAAAATCATGAGCTTGATGGTGGAACAGTTTAGCAGGAGCAGGGAACAGCCATATTCTCAACCATCCTGAGAATGAAATAATGGCTGAAATCAATTTTTCTTCAGTACAGTTGGCAATAAAAGCTATTCTTTCTCTAGAAGTCTAGCAACCTCTGAAATCAGGGAAGAAATTACAGACCTGGGAAGGATCTTAAGAGAGCAGAGCCTGCCATAGATGAACTGTGCTGGAAATTGAGTCAAGGTGGGAGTGCAGCTGTGTGTGTGTGGGGGAGATATTGTTTAAAGGGAAGATGTGTGTAGCTCATTGAGGGATGTGCAAGGTACACTGTTTTGGGCTTTTATAATAAGATCCACAGGTGACTGCTGGTAGAAAGCTGCTCAGTGTGGCTCAGAACTGCAGGAATTTGTGACAGCAAGAGTGAAAAATGTGCAATATGCATAAACTGCAAGGGTTTAATAACCCAAGTGCACCTTTTAATAGATGCTCAAGTTTCTAAAGGGTGTCTCCAGTATGATGAGGGTAAACTCCTGTCATCTTCTCACCTGTTGAAATAAGTGGCCCAGTGTCATAAATACTTCAGTGCTGGGTGATAAGTACAGAACTGGCTGTTACAATCTCAAGTAAATAACTGGAAGTGTGAGAGGGAAACAAATGAGTGTGGCCTTGAAAGGAGGCAGGCTCTTGTAAAGAAACTGAGTTGGTCATAAAATGTTTTTATGTGGACATGAGTTGTGGAAATCAACTAATAAGCTCTTCAGTGGTGCAGTGCAAAATTAAATATCCAGGGGAGCAGAGAACTGACCACATGAGCTGACAAAATAAGCTATGAGCTGGTGCCTGCTGAGAGTATACTGGAATAACAGAAATAAATAGCTGAATTTAAGGGTCCAAGGACAGAGTCTGATTGTGAGATACTAAAAGCTGCCTGTAGGAAAAGCTTTCAGTATGAAATGTAGTCACATGCCGTGGTCCTAGGAAGACCTGAGCTGCAGCCAGCTGTGTGTGAGGGAGGCTTGGTGTCTGCAGCAGGCATGGTAGTGAGTTGCATATCTGGGCAGGAGGTGATGGTCAAGCCCAAACCCTAGAAAACAGAACTGCTCTAAGTCTTCAGGGAGAATGTCAAGATGTAAGCCTCAGAAAGCAAGGATGGTGTCGTAACAGTTTTCATGAATGGAGATAATTAAGCTAAACATGACTTGACGTGTAGGGACTACGAAATTGTTGTGAATGAAGTCTTCAACTTAGGTGGTTGCTGTGCTCTGTGCACCTGTGACATGCTGCTTATGCTGTGCGTTAGTGTCTGTGTGGCTGGAGGAAGAAAACTGATAGAAAGCTGAATGTGTTACGTATCAACTGCTGGCTAACACATAATCAAGTTTACATGTTACAAATAAAGCTTATCCCAGGGGAAAGCTAGAGTTTTGAGATGAGGAAAATTTGTTGAAAGACATGTTGTGTAGTGAGGAGTGACAAGCCTTCCGTACTGATGGAGATGAACCTGAACGTCTGTCACTGGGAAAAGTGTCTCAAGGATAACAGTGAACAAGTTCTTACTCTTCCTGCAACCAGCTGTGAAAGGCTTGGGATGGGAAGGATGTATGTGTGGAGAGCCATGCCTTAGTAGTTGTGCTGCTCTCTGAATGCACATCCCCTCCAGGCTTGTTATCTGTGCTGTGCTGCTGTTGCCCTGCTTTGCTCTGCTGTCACTATGTTCAACACCCATCACCTGCTGGGAGGTGTCACGTGCACACAGGGTTTTTTAGAAGCCTCAAGTGCCTTACCGCCTTTCTAAGAAGCCTTAGTGCCCTTGTGCATCTTGAAGTCTTCTTTTTTTGCCAGTCTGGAGATGATGCCAGTGAAGATCTCATGTGAGTGAGCTGCCTATCTCCAAGAAGTGTAGATCATTTGCAACAATCTGTTGGAGGTCCTTCAAGGAATTTGCAGGTAATAAAGATCAGCTTCAGTGCTGGAAAATCAGTTTTGTTTCATTTTTAAGGAGGCTTTCAGAGACTAACAAATCAAGATGCCTGTCAAATGGCATGAATTGGATTACAACATGTGAGCAGTGCAAAGAGACCTCAAATGGGCTGAAATCAGCAGTGTCTCTGCCTGGCTCCTGTGCTCTGCTAATGGGGACCTCAGGATGGGCTGAGGAGGGAGTGAGATGAGTGCTTGGCCATGGCCTGGTGCTTGATGTAGTGGCTGACAACCCTGCTTGCAGCAAGGAAGTTGGAACTAGATGTTCTTTGAGGTCCCTTCCAACCCAGGCCGTTCTATGTTGCTGCTGTGTGCAGGGTTAGGGTGTCCTTCACGGGGCATTGCATTTGCTCACTGTGGCATGCCCGGAGTTCAGGGTGCAGCTCTGAGCAAGCAGAGGCCTCCTGTGGTTGCTTATTTTTCTTTTCCTTCAGCACAATGATTGAGAAAGTTTTGTGCATTGATTGATGCCTCTATTTTGAGGTATTGATTGGCTTTGTTGAAAATGGTCAAACAAAATAAAGTAGCATTTGGATCGGTGCACACTGAGAAATTCATCTCTTGTGGACTCGGTGATTGGATCACGCTGGGCTTTTTTTCTTTGCACATCTTTGTTTCAGCCTAGTATTAAAAGCCCTGTGCTGAGAGGCACAGCAAACAACACTGTTGCAAACCAAATGCACACGCTGTTAGAGGGGATGAGGACTGTTGCAGTGACCCTGCCTCGACTTCAGTTATTCAGTAAGAGGCAGAACTGTCTTTTAGAGAGAAGTTGCTCCCAGCATTTCAGATGAGCTTATTTCTTGCTTCATTTTTGGGAAAAATGCAGAAGTAGAATCATAATCTGTTTTACTGGAGAAGCTGATTACTATGATAGTGGTCTCTGTGGGAGACTGGGTGGGTCTCAATGAGAACTGCTGAATGATATTCATACCTTCCGATGTATTAAATCCAATTTAGGAACTTGAAACCTCTACGAAACCTGGCACGTCTGACTGTAACTTTACAGTCAGCATGACAGAATTGCTTTTTGTCACCCAGTTTCCTGAGGTGAGAAGTGAATGTACCTCTTTGTCAGGAGGGATCTCATGAAGGGCTTTTTTGGATCCCAGTTCTGGGGCCTGTAACCTTGGGAAGCTCAGAAAGATGTGTGTGCAGCAGCAGTGAGGTGTTCAGAGGGTGCTTGCAGTGAGTGCTGGGGTAAAACTGAGGAAGCGCTTGGTTCCTGAAGGACCCTGTAAGAAAAATGAAAAATACAGAGTGACTTCTCGGCACAGCAGTCAAAGCACTGAAATGAGCTGAGGGTTCAGGGGCAGAGCTGCTTCCAGGGTGATGGGATAGCTTGGGGAAGGGGAGAGCTGCTGGTGTGGCTTCTGAGACTTAAAGGATTAGTTCAACAATCTGAATATGCATGGTTTTGATGCAGTAAGAGCTCCGTATGTCAATCCCAAGGGATTCCTCTGTGGGAGCATCCTACAGCCTGATGTTGAGTGATAAAGAACCAGAACATCAGGAGCCCAGGGACAGCCACGGGCAGCTGAAGGCCTCATCCTCTGTGGCAGGCCATGGGGTCTGCAGAGGTGACATCACTGCTGTTGTGTGTGCCTGGTTGTTTGCCACAAGGTGCTACAATAGCACTGGATCCTCCTGACTGGGCTGTGCTTCCTGTGCTCTATGCCCATAGCAGGTGCTGGTGTGTGGAGCCTAGAAACTGGCTGGAGGTGACATCAGGCCCTGCTGTAACCAACCTGAAGGCAGGCTGGCCTGCAGGTGTGATGGCTGGGGCAGTGTGCTGAGCCACGTGTGGGTGCTGCAGGTTCATTGCCTTGCACCTGGGGTGGTCTCCAGCAGCTCCTGATCTCTAATGCATGAAATAAACTCAGATCTGCCCTTGAGTTAGATACCTTTATTCACCTGAAGAGAATGTGCCAGCAACTTCCCAGCAGTTCTGATAGCTGGGGACAGAGCATGTAGGGCAAATAGGAGCCCACAGCAGTTGCAGGTTGATTTACCTATTGCCTGTCCATTTAGAACAAAAAGTTAGTTGCTGTGTTGGAGAAAAATGTGCTGATGTTCTTTTGCACTGACAGCTAAATGACTGGATCCGCATCGCCTCTTTGCTTCAGCATATGGCTGTTGTAGTGGAACATTTTCAGTGGATTAATTTGTTTTAAAAACAGTTGATTTAGCCTTCGCTATAGCATTAAATTCTGCTATTCTGCTTTCTGGGAAATGATTTCTCTTTTGTTGTCTCAGAGTGAAAAAATATTTCAGCCACTTGGCAGAAGAATTAGCAGACGTGGTTTCTAGATAATGCGTTCAAAGTTCCGAAAAATCTCTCTGGGAGAAAACAACAACAACAGCAGAAAAAAAAAACAACCCACAAACACAAACCAAAAGTAACAGCTGGGAGTGAGGTGGCTTACTGTTTAATACCTTCCTACAATAACAAATTGCCCAGTTCCAGTGCTTTTATTACTCAGTTATTGATGTAGGCTTATTTTTGAAGTCATCAGATAGAAAGCTCTGATTTTTTTTTTTCTAGGACTTCCACTGTGCTGCATGCCATTTCCAAAGGAATTTTAGTTTAACGTATTAGAACAGGGAGAGCGAGTGGATTTAAGGCAAGGATATATTCAACTTGGAAGCTCTTAATTCCGGCGCCCCTTCTGTAACATGCAGCTTACAACTGTGAAATAGCTGTAAATGTCAGTGTTCTGTTGTGTGGGTTAGAGGCACATTGTGTGGCCTCAACTGGTTTTTGGGAAACAGTCATTTCTTTTCAGCAGTACTCGGTGCATATGTTTGAGCTCCTATGGGTAAAAGGTGGGAAGATGTTGATACAATCTGGATTGAGAGCTTTCTTGTGAAGCGTGGTCACTTAGCTCTCTCCTAATGGTAGGAGAATGGGTAAATGTGGGTGTCCTTGGTACTTTGTTTGCTCTTCAGATCCAAGATGCTGCTAGGGTGAAAAGAGAGTGGTTGCACCAGGCAGATGTCTGCATCAGAAAAACAGCAATGCTGGGGGCAGACCCTGCTGAGCCATTTAAGCTGTAAATCATAGAATTATTTGGGTTGGAAGGGACCTTGAAGATCATCCAGTTCCAACCCCCTGCCATGGGCAGGGACAGCTCCCACCGCACCAGGTTGCTCACAGCCCCATCCAGCCTGGCTTTGAATACTTGAAAACAGTTGAGCTCACCTCTTAGGCTCCAAGTCACGAAGGAACAAAGGGTCCTTCCCAGCTGTGTGGCATGCCATTCCCAACATGTTGGCTCTTTGCGTCTATAAAAAAGAGATATTTCCTGGGTCTGCAGGAACAAAATGGATGGTTTCACAGCAGCTCTGGATGAACTGTGCTGCTTGTAGTGTGCTTGCTGCATGTCCTGAGCTGGCAGTGTGTGAGGAAGTCCTATGGCTGAAACAATTGATGTGCCTTGAGTGCCTCAGTTACTTCATATTTCCTAGTAACTCACTTCCTACTAGATAGCTTCTTTCATTCAGGATGGTGTAATTAAATGGATCTATGGGTGCCAAACCTACTGGACTGCAAAGTCTGCATGTGCTTTCTGAACCTGTGCTTTTTAGTTATTATATTTTTATAAAGGAAAGTAGCTTGTGATAGCCTAGGTGGGAGAGCACTGAATAAGCAATGTGAGTGCCTGTGATATTCAGGATTGTTTGAAATAAAACTGTGTTTTGTACGAGTCTCTTGGTACCTCCTCATTGTAGGGCTCTAAGCTATGCTACAGTGGTGTTCCTGTGCTGTAAGCTCGTGGAGCTGAAACTAGAGGAGTAGGCAGAGCCACCTCTCAGAGAGAGCCTGTAATTGCATTTCTGATGACTCAAGGCTGGTGTTTGTCTTTTTTGTTTGATGCTGGCAGGTAATGTGTAACAAAAAGGCTTTTGAAGTTAGTACCTAATTAAGATGGATGGAGAAGGTCACCACCCTAGTGGTGCTGTTGGTTCAGGCTGTCAACTGCCTCAGTAAGACATCGGTGAGAAGATTTGCAGGGAATGCTTTTGTGTACCCAGGATGGGAAGTGTTATTTAAAAATCAATCAGTAAACAAAAGTCCCAAGTTCTGCATGCAGAGCTGCCAAACGAACAACCAAGACACTTGGCATGTTTTCTTGTAAGAATTTCCTTGTCTCTGTTGTTCTCCTCCATTAAAATGCAACTCCTCTTACTGTGTTTAAAATCCCCCCCATGTACATCTTGCTGCTATGTTCACAGGCATGCCATGCAAATCCATCTATGGTCTGAGTGTCAGGGTGGAGGTGGGGTGGGCAGGAAGTGGATTTGCCCCCTCTCACTGCTTCCTGTAGTGGGATCTGTGCCTTTGTGACCAGATTACTGCTGGACCCACAGCAGCACAGCATGTGGGGCACGGGCACTGGAATAAGAATGAGAATATGTGCCCCTGAGTTAATGTTAGACTTAGAGTGGAAGCTGAGCGTGGGTTTCAAGTTAACCTCAGGCCCAGTGGAACAGATGAAAGGAAAGAACGAGGTGAAATTTTTTGATGAATAATGCTAATTAACGCGTTTCAGAGCCTAGTTCTGCTCCTGTGCAGTGTGGATCAGCCAGCACTGGGGAAAAAAGAGGTCAAATCATTGCAACACCATCAATCTGCTTCATGTGCTCATGAGTTTATGGACCCACAGAAGTGTGATGTCTTCTTTCTGAATCAAGTTCCTTCTATCTGCAACCTTGCTGCTTTATTTCACTCCTACAGCATATCTGGCAGAGAGCTTCTCCAGCCTTGGCTAAGGTGTTATGGCTAAATTACAGAAGCCTTGGAGAAGCTGGTGCTATCATGTGAGCTGTGCTTGAATTCATTTGTGCAATTAAATGCTTTGTGCCACTTCAAAATGAAGAACAACTAACAAGGAAATGCTATTGGGTGATGGCAACACAGAAATTGGTTTTATTCTAGGTAATTTCTTCTTGCTGAAAATGAGGTCTTCATTCTGAAGAATGAAAACCCTTTTCAGAAGGGTGTGAGCAACCCAGATACATGACTCCTTTGCACACTTTGCCATCAGCTCACAAGCTTCCAGGTCTGGTGGTAGAGGAGAGGAAAATCCCCAGGCTGTTCCACATAATCTGGTTGGTGCTAAGCGCAACCTTGTGCCTTCGTGTCAGTTTGTGATTGCAGCCTCCCACACTTCCCTTCACGAGTTGGCCCCGTCACAGTTTCTCTGCTGCTTTGTGTACTGAGCAAAGCATACTCCTGTATGGAGTAATTGTGTATGGACAAACATGGGAACTTTGGAGGCATATTTGTGATGATGTGGAAGGATGGGATAGGAGGTTCAGCTCTTCTGTGAAGGTGTGTGGGTTTCTAATTGGGCTTTGTACTCGTTCAGACAGTTGAGAATGGTTGTCTTGTATATTACATTTTTCAATTAAATGTTATTTTTGCCTATAAGGAGATAGATACTTTGGCAAAATCTTAAAAACTTAAAGAGGAATAGGGGAAAATAAATCAGGATCCTTCGGTGACATCAACAGAACAAAAACTTTTTTGGGGAGAAAAAGCAATAATGTAGGTGTTTTCAACACTTTGTAAGCATGCTGTTACTAACTTCTGATGAATTTTAGCTAGAATCAAATCAGTCCCTTTGTCTTTGTCCATTGGCACCTAGGATTAATTATGGGGAGAAAAACAGTGATTTGTTTTCTTCTGTTGAAAGAGATTGCTAAATATCTCCATCAGGAGAACACCAGGGAAGAGAGAAAAGTGAAGAATTAAAATTTGTAGATATTTGGATAGTGTCTCAGGGCACTCATTAGTAATGCATCTCTTATTTTTTTTTTTATTTAGAGGCCCATTCAGGAGTAAAATCCCTCCTGAATAACGTGGAGGTAAAATAAATCCGTGATCTAAAAGTGTATGTTTGGTGTGCTTAGAGCCTATACCCTCTGCCAGCAGACACTGCAGGGTGAGCATTTACAGCAGGCCTGAGGGTTTCTTCCTGCTTAAGGCCTGAGAAGTAGTGATGAGAGTTTGAGGGTTTTATCAGATGAATGATAGTTGTGGAGGTAGGTAACTTTGGCAGTGAGAGCTGAAATACTGCAGAGATGTGAAGCCATTAGTGCTGCTGCAAACTTTGTGTGCTGTAAATACAGGTGAGTGTTCACTCTGAGATGAGTGAAGTGATGGTGGGGTCAGGCTGCCAGCATCGTATGGGGATGACCAAGAATATATTATAGGTAAAACAAACCTTAAGTGAGGTTGCTCACTTGGAGCAGATGATGGTTATCACCTGCGTGTGTTTCTTTGCTTTGTGCTTCTCAGCACCAGTGCTGTTTCAGCATTGGGTCGGTGTGCTGGCTGCCTCCAGCAGCCTTGCCATCAGGCGCAAATGAGATCTCCATAGCTGATATTTATTAGCATGCTATGCTACGGAGTACTTCAGAGCCTTTCTATCGTATATGTTTCAAATGATTCTACTTCAGCCAAACAAATTGTCCAGACTTAATTTCCAAGAAATCATTGTCAAAGTTGCTGAACCAGTTTAATTCTAAAGTACATATTTATACTGAGCTGCGCAGATCAGGCTGCCAAGTGAGGTTACGAATGGGAGAGAGAGAAAAAAGTTTAATCAGAAAGGAGATTGGATTTGAAAACAGAGTGTTAGCGATCGCTGCTGAGGCTCAGACAGGGTGTAAAGTCATGGGTTTACATCGTGGGCTCAGAATAGCTTGCCTGGAGAAGCTGTGGAGTGCATATGCCCCAGCGCTGACAGTGGGAGAGCGCGGTGGTGGCCTGCGAGCAGGAGGCGGTTATTTGTGGCAGGTTGCTGCCAAGCTGCTGCTTGGAGTGAAGCTGAAGTGGGAGGAAGAAAATAATGCAGAATGTGTGCACTGGTGTCAAGGGGAAACGAGGGATGGGGGCAATGGGTTGGTCTGTGCTCTGAGAGGTCCCACCTGTGGCTTGGTGGCAGGTAGGGACCCCACCTCCATGCAAGGGCTGTTGGCTTTCCCTGAGTGTTTGTGTGGCTGCTGGGTGCCTGAGCAGATGGATATGCAGGCTGGAGCTGGAGGAGAGGTTGGTGGGATGGCATTTCTCAATGGATGCCCAGATCTCTGTGGTAAGTAATAAAATAGTGCTTACTGCTAGCAAGGGTTGACTGCTGTCCTTGCCCAGCCCAATCTGCCACTTAGCTGTCCTCGAGTGACTGCAGCTAGATGGAGTGTTCTTATTGCTGACTGTCCGTGAGCAGTTGTGTAAATGCTGCACCTGCATTCATAGGGCTGGGGTGCACTCACACATCCTCCACGCAAAGGAACCCTGTCCTGCTTCAGGGAGGAGTGGGGGAAGGTGCAGTGCAGCACTGTCTGAAGCTAGTTTTCTGTGTGTGTGTGTGTGTGTATGTATATATATATATATATACACACATATAAAATAAGAAAAAAACAAACAAAAATCCCTAAACACATATGCTTGGCAGCGCTTCAGTGTTTCTTGTGTAACTGTTGATTGTTTCAGCTGTAGGAGGGAAACTGAACCTTGAGAAGGAATGTTTCATCTTGAGGGAAATGGATGGATTTCTTTTTAATTTTAAACACTTTTGTTTTTTTTTTCCCCGAGTCACCTCTTGCACATTTCTAAATAGGAAACAAGAACTGGTACAAACCTGCTGTCATTGCAACATCCCCCGGGCTTCATGATGAGCTGCAGAAAGCTGTGAATGCTTTCGTAGCTGAGAACTGAGCAGATCCCTGCCCCTGCTGCTTAGAGAGGTTGTGCTGGATTCCAATAACAGCATGGAGAAGCAAGGCATAGCAGCAGCTTCACTTCTTGTGGGAGAACCAGGCTGTGCTCAGCAGTCTCCCAGCCCTGAATTTAGTTGAGAAGACCTCTCTTGAAATTACAGGCTGATAGATGTGCAGCCCAGCACCATTGCTACCATCAGCTGAGGGCCAATAGGTCATACCAGCCACTCCTGACCTGCTGGTGCTGCTGTACTCAGGACTGAAGTATGCATCTGGCCACAGCAGACGTCCTGATTTTCCGTTTCCTTCCCCCTCTCCCCAACATTTAAGTACCAGTGAGATGATTCCTAATTTGTTCTGCAATTCTTTGTGATGGGTTATTTCTCAGCTCTGTTGGTATTGCCTTGTTTACTCTCTTGCAGCTCCCTGGTTTTGACTCTCCTCCTTAATCTTTGTTCACCAAGTAGGTCTTTCTTGCTGACATGCATTTGCAGTGTACGGTGGAAGTGAACAGGAGTCGGTATCTGGGTTTAAAAGATTATGACACTGATTTAAAGGATTTTCTGTGCAGCATGAAGGCACTGCCACTTCTTGGTGTCTGTCTGCTCCCTGGGTAGAATGAAGAGAGATGGGGACTCTCAGTAGGCGGTTCTTGCATGCCAAGTGAACTCATAGGACAACTGTGAATGATGTAGAAATGACACAAACCATAGAAGAGGTACCAACCATTTATATGGATGGACACAACAGACCGTGACAAATGGTGCACATCCCTGCAGTAGGTAGATATGGTAAGTAGTCCTGCCCTGGGAAACCCTTCTACCTTGCTTAAATCTTGGTACTCTGTGCTGTGCTTCTTTAGAAATGTCTGAAAAGCTGCCTGAAGGTGTATTGGGTAACCCCAGATCCACCAGGAATAGAGTGGAGTGCCCAGGGAACAACAGCATTTTTTTGCTTCCCTTTCCAACCTGTGTTGAATGCTTTGGGTAGGAAGACTGTGGTGTAGTTGTTAGTGGTGCTGGATTTGGAGCTGCAGAGTGAATTTAATGTTCAGTTATTGTGAGTGTGGTGGCAAGGTGCTCAGCAGGGCTGCCTGCCTTGTGGACATGGTAATGCACTTCACTAGTAAATAAGAAATCGGAACTGTGATATGAAGCTCCAAACTATAGGTAGCACAGGTGCTCTGAAATGTCTGTCCTCCTGTGAGTATTGGTCGGCTGACATTTATATTTGCAAAGAAAAAAAAAAGTTCCTGACACACAAGCACCTGTTTGCCAAACTCCTGTCATACTCAGTTTTTATTGTCACTTGGTAGGGTGCCAGTTAGCCATAAACTGGATTGTGGAGCTGCTCTCAAGAATAACGGTTGCATTCCATCTTTGAAACACCCAACAGTGTTACTTTCTTAAAAAACAAAACAAAATCTTTACGGGCTTTTCAATACTGTAGTGGTAAAAATCAGTCCACGGATTATATTGTCAGATTACCTAATTTAGAATTATTAAAGCATATAAGGAGACGAGCAGAACTGAAGGCTAATGCATCATGCAATAGACTTTGTGTCAGGCTGCTGCGGGAGCGATGCTCGTGCAGGCTAGGGCAGAAGTGCTGCTTCACACGCAGCCTGATCGAACACAGTGGCAGAAACCTGTGCTAATGTAGAACAGCGGCCTTCAATTAGGGAAGGATGCTACTTCCATGGGGAAGAGGAAGCTGGAGGTCATGGCACAGACCAAACTGTGGGAAGGAAGAGCTGTGCTGATCAGATAAACTTGGAGCTGTGTAGAGATCTGAGAGCATCCCAGAGGGACCCATTAGGCAGTAAACACTGTATGTGGTCTTGCGCAGAGATGGCTGTGAAAAGCAAGGAATGAATAATATTTGGGGTATTAAACTGCTTGGTTGTATGCCCTTAAGTGCAGTGATTGCTACAGTGTTAAAGTGGCAAGCATAAAATGGGCTCTAATGTACTGTATGTATTTCTTCCTTAGCCCTAAAGAGGTGGCATTGTCTGCCTTTAACAAGAATGAATTAAAATGTCAAGGCAAATCCTGAGTGCCATTGCTCCTTAGGAAATGATAAGCTTTCCACTGACTGAAGTTCCTCAGCTGCATGAGCACAGAGTCCTCCTTTGGTCGCATCATCACTGTGATGACTTCCTGAAGCAGTAGTGCAGGGAGGTAGGAGCAGGTTGGTCTGCAAGCCACACTTGCTCACCAGGAGTGAATCTGACTTCTAGCTGTTGGGGGTTGGCTAGAAAGAGCTGAGCCAATGTGGGTTAGCCATTTTTAATGGCACAGCTTTGCTGCGCTTCTAATAGCCTGTGGAGGGCAGGCATTCAGTTATTTGCTTTTCTTTGCTGTCTCTAAGAAAATAGAAATAAAATAGGACAGAGGATGAAGAGAAACACGGCAACTTCTTGGCTTTACAAGGGCTGTCACTTTGTTCTGTTTTTTTTTTTTTTTTCCTTCTATCCCTTCAATGTTTTCTTTGCTTCACATCTCCTTTCACTTCAGACTGTGCCGTGGGTCCTTGCAGAGGGCCCTGCTGGGATGAGGTGCCTGCATGAGCTGAGCGTGACAATGAACGTGCGGTCAACTGCGTGAAGGAGTGGGGTGGTGAAAGCTTTGGCTGTGGACACAGAGCTTAGATATTGCCTGTACAAAAGATAACATATCACTTGTATCTCAAAAACTTTACCAAGCATTGAAGAGGTTGTCCTTATTCCATGCAGAAGGGAACTGGTAGTAGAGGCAGCAGTGGTTTGACAGCCATGTGGGAGCCTGTGTGACTGGTCCAACCCCGTATGGGGCATGGGATCTCACTTGAAGATCCCATGGAAACTCTATTATAATTTAATTTTGTAGAGTATGATGTCTTGAAAGGAAACGGTGCCAAGCAGATCCTGTTGAGATCTGAACTTTGTGGCTGCACTCAAACCATTAGGTGTGACTGTCTCATTTCCTAACAGCAAGAGCTAATGAGAAGGTTAGGTGTGTGAGCCACCACCAGCACCCTGTGTACAGCGATGGAGGGTGCTCACTTGCTTCTGTCTGCTGGTGGGGAGCAAGGAGCAGACCCCAGGCTCCTGTTGGCTGCAGAGCTGCCTTTCTCTGGTTGGTAGCCAGCAGCTTGCTGTGCTGCTGTCCTGTCCCTCAAAGGGGCTTCCTCAGAGAAATTAAGAGCAGAGATGATGGAGAAAGAAGTGGCAGTGGTACCAGAAGATGCCCTGAGACTTATATTTGCTTGGTGAACCAGAAGATCCCACAAAGCCTTGAGGGGACGGAAGTAATAGCGCTCAGTTCTGCTGTCACATGAGACCTTTTCCTCATCTGCTGTGACTAAAATGGGAACTGGGCTGTGCTCCAGGTCTGGAGCCTGTGGCACTGGGCTGAGGAGATAAGAGTTCACAGAATGTAGAGCACTACGAAGCGTACAAGTAAAATCAAAATGACAAAGTTCTTTAAGCAGAACTTCCCTGACTGGAAATGTTTCAAACTGTTTTGTCCGTTCAGACAAACATAGCCAGCTTTCACTCTCATATCTTTTCTTGCTGTGTGTGCAGTTAGCAAAGATGTTTAAAGACCTTGTGTGTTCTGTGGGAAGTTGTGAGAGCCAAATGCAGGGTGCACACAGGTGCCCCCTCCCCAGAGGTGTAACTGGCTGATGCTTTCTGCATCCGTATCACCAAACATGCTTGTAAAACGGTATGCAGTGCAGCAAGGCTTGGTGTTACAGGCACGGTCACTATGTACGCACGCATATACAACTTGTTGAAATGTGTGGTTTGCAAATGGCAGGTGCAGAGTCTTGCACGTTGTTTTGCAGCATGTTTACCTGCTGAACACCTACCTTGATGCTGACATATGCCAATGAAGCAGTAGCTATAGGTTTGATATATTGGAAAAAGAAGGTTGGGCAAATGCCTTCATCAGCCTGCTGTGATCTTTCCCCAGATCCCACATTTGCAGTTCAGTGAGCTGTCCTGCTTAGCAGTGACCTGACAGCATTTGGGGGAAGGGCTTGGCACCTTGAGGCTTCAGCAGTGGTAGTGATGGGGCCTTGTGCTCTCAGCTCTGAGCAGAGGGGTGTGTGGTGCCTTCTGGGGGTGGTGATGCTGTGAGCTACAACCTGCGGGCTTTCATGTTCTTCTAATCTTGTTACTCACTTTCCCTTTGGCAGTGGACAAATCAATTGACTTCTTGTGCTCTTAAAAACGGGCTGCCAATTTATCTGCCTTACAGTGCCATTTATCATTGTGTCAGAATAACATTACTAACCAGCAGGTCTTTCCTTTGCAATAAACCCATTCTCCTGGCTGGCTGAATACTGGGGATGATTAAGGCATGATCTTTGTTCCACTGTGATGCATCATGCTTCTCATTCCTTCCTCCTCTTCCTGGAGAGCAGATACTTGTCCAAGACCAGTACTTGGGGATGTCTCAATGGGAACATCCTTACTTCTATGTTCCTATTTCTGTCTTCTGTGTCTCAGTCCTGTGTAGGGTGGGATTAGAGATGGACTGAGAGAGGAATTCAGGAGTTAGTGTACCCATCTGTGTGCTTGTATGTTCTCTGTCCCCAGTCATGCTCTTTTGCCAGCAGAAGAAAGGGGAAGTATAATGTATGAAATAGCTTGATCAGGCTGATCTGATGGATGTCATCAGTCTGACAGAGCTCTTTATGACAATTCAATAGCTAGAATAGACTCAGTAAATTTTCCAAGCCCTGGAGCTCAGAATACACTACCTGCTCATCTATTGCTGGACTCCAGCACTGTAACTATTGACAGTTGTGTAAAGCAAGCAACCCTGTAATGTCTTTCCATGGGGTGTGATTTACATTGCCAGGTGTAAATGGTGCTATCTGTTGGAAATACGATGGAATTTTTTTGCTTTTATATTATAATGGAAGTAAATCTAACATCCATAAAGTCACCTTTCTTACAGATGCTCTGTTTAATATTGTGTACATACATACACTTCCCATTGTATTGCAGGACTGTACAGGACTCTGCCTTACTTAAATCTCCAGCAGCAGAGAAATCACACAACCATGTTCAATAAATAAGGCTACATTTTTGGGGAGGATGGGGACTGGTAAACTGAAGGATATGAGATGGTGAAACACCATTTCCATCTACTCACTCACAAATGTCAATGAATATATGTTGTAGTAAGAGATACAGTGATACTTTTCTCCTCTTGCTGACATTCAGAGATGCTTTGAAGACAGCAGGAAACTTTGCTTTGAATCTCAAGCATATCAAAATTAGATAATTTAAGGTTTTTTTTTTGCCTCCAAATGTACCTTATCCTCAAGCAGTTTTTATTAAGGATGCTAATTGCCCAGACCCTGACTAATGCAAGCTGTTCTGTGCTGCTGGATTATTCTCCTTTGCATCTTCTGAAGTCGAGCAAGGCAAATATTAAAGAGGAAGATGTAAGTACTCCTTTAGTACTTTATATTGCAAATGCCATTGCAAGTGTAATTTAGCCTGAAGCCATGCTGCTGATGGACATCTCATGTTGTTCCTGTAACTGTGTTCCCTATTGGTGTGTACCAGTCTACAAAGCTGAGGGCATCCCATACATCACAGGGCTGGCTGCTGGTTTCTTGGTGCTATCTGTCATGTATGCAGGTACACAGACTGAATATGTGCTTATATGGATGTAGATCTGAACTGGATCATGGTTGCCACATGTCAGCTTCATTATACTACACAATTAATTACAAAGCTAGAGTAAGGTAGCCATCCTGTGGCTGATGCACATCCTTTGTGTGTGAGGGTTGCCACACGCAGCCCCTTGCTTGTCCAGGGTGAAAGAGACTTTAAAGCTCAAGTGACGGCCTGCTGTGTTTTCCTTCTTTGTTGCTTCAAGGAAGCTTTCAGTTTCTTCTTTTAACTTTCATGTTATGAAACCTCAAATATAGCCATCAAGTCTCATGAAATATCACCATTTTCTACTGATAGTTATTCTTTAAAATCAAGACTTCTTTCCTTAAAGTCTTTCAAAAATCCTCATGTTCATTGGATTTAACTGTTCCAAGTAATACAGTGCCTCTTTGAATGCTAACTTTCTTGACCATTTCATTCTGTGTTATTTGTGAAGGAAGAGACTAGAAGTTTTCATTGGGGAGCCCAATGCATTTCTTCACAGAGACTGAGTACTAGCATCCAGTTGTTTATGAATTGCATCAAGTTTTATCTTCTCATTCATCTTAATGCTTGTTTAGAGGAACAGTTTTAAGGATGTGGGATGATTCCATAGCATGCACTATATATTTAAATGTCCTTGTAATTTTTATTTCAATTTATTTTTGCTCTTAAGCTCTGTCAGTTTAACTGGTGACTTATCTTGCTGCTTTTGTATGGAGGAGAAATTAATTAAAGGTACAGCAGAAATACAGTTCTACAGCTGATGATATGCAGCAGCTCCACTGGGCACCCATAGGTTCTCATCTGGAGTCTACAGGCAGTTTTGTCTCCTTGGATTCACTCCAACACTGCAATCTTTGTGTTTCCCTGTACTCCTTTAAGGCAGAACTCTTACTACTGACTCTTGCTTTGTTAGCCCAGGGGTTGCCTGGGAAGAGAAGCAAAATCCATCATTGCAGAGGATGTCAGAGCAGTCTCCTCTGGAGGGGGAGGGAGTTCAGTAGAAGTTGGGATGTCTGTGGTTTATTGATGAATAGCTGCCCTTCTCCTTACTGAACTTAAATAGCCTACAGAGCGCTTTTCAACTCTAAAATAAGCTGTAAGGGAGTGTACCTACTATTTGCTTACCCTAGTACAACTAGTGCAAAAACACTTCAGGTTGATGCTTGCATTCAAGGAGCAGCTTTGCTGCAAATGTAATAATTTTGTGTAAAATATAAAATTTCAGGAGGACTGGAATCAGCCGTGTCCTGATGTGGAGACAGTGCTTCAAAATGGTGAAAGGCCAGCAGCATTTCTGCAAGAGGGAGCTGCGAAGCTATCAGGAGAATGGTGAAGTTCAGTGTGGAACTAAAGAGGAAGTTTAAAAGTGTTGACTTTTCCTGTCTACTACCTTAGGCCTATTGTGTTCAAGTGTGTAAGTTGCTGAGCTGCTTCACGAAGAACTCATCCCTTTGTCACTAATCTGCCATTAACTTTGACTTATGTACTCAGGGAACATGGGTAGAAGTATCAGTGAGAACAGATAGTGCAGTAGAGCTGCAACGTGGAGATGCATTGGAAATATTCTTGGATCTAGAGGGCTCAACAAATCACAGGTTGGAAACCTCCTACGTGCCATCCTGCAGCTTCTGTTCACCACTGGTGGGTTCTGACTCCAGTGAAGTTGTGCCCCATAGCCACAGGCTTGGATGTGTTTGCTCTGTGGTCCCAGTGTGCCTTTAGGTACTGGAAGAGAGTTGCAGGTCAATGCTATGCAGTGAACTATTTCCTCAGCAACACAGGTTGCTTCCACTAATATCAATGGCTTTGCCAGGATCCTGGTTGTACAGCACTGCACTTGAGAGCTGAGAGGAAGGAATTATTGATCGAGACTAAATTCTGGTAAAAGCACCCTGTGTTCTGCTGAAATGTTTTTTGTCGAATTGTGATCACCTTCTTCTATCCTGTTTTGAATAGTGAGAGTTTGGAGAATGAAGGACATTTGTCCCTAGATGCACCTAATCACTGCTTGCAATGTTCCCCGAGTCTTTCAGATGGAAGTTGCTATGGAAGAGTCAAAATAGCATTTAGAAAAGGGGAGGGAAAAAAAAAAGTACCTGCTTGGAAAATACAGCATTTCTAAGTGAGCTAAACTGTGCGTGTGTATGTAGTTGAAGCCTCAGGCACAGATCCTCAGCTTACAGAGAGTTGACTTAGCTGGGGTTGTGGGAGGTGGGCAGTGGGGAAGCAGAGCTCAGCAGCACTGTGCAGCGAGCATGGGTGAACCCTGAAGTTGAAGAGCAAGCTTTTACATTCTGATTGCACATTATTATTTGTCATTTCTATGAGTCTTCCCCCCAGGGTGGTATTAGCTGTATGAAATATGCCTTCATGAAGGTGTAGAGATGTGTCATAGGCTCCTTTTGTTGTGCTTCTTGGAAGGCATTGCATGCTGGGCAGGATGAGACAAAGTGGTGCGTGTTTGCAAACTGCGGGTAGGGAGAATAATGGGCTGCTTGTGAACTTCTGTGTGTAGTTTTTGCTTCTTAATACAGAAATCTACCTTGAAACGAGTTTTGCTCATTGTGGTCATAACACAGCATCAAGTTTAGAGTGATGACTTATGGTACACAAGTGCTGAATTAGTTCAATTTTGGTTTCAGTGTGCCATGTTTCAGAGTTGAGTTGTAGAGCCAGTTTTCAACTATTTGGTACAGCATCCCTCATAGCCGTTCTGTATTTCAAGGCAACATTTTATCCCCTCCTTAATAATTTTCTATTCTATAAACGAGGAGAAGTGGGGGAAAAGCAAACCCTCCCTGGGTTTTCAAACTCCTTTGGCTTGGCCTTTCAGAGATTGCTTCTTGTCATGTCTTTATTACATTAAGAAGCTCTTTAGTAGCTGGTGTCTTATCCCCAAGGACACACTTGTAATCAAGTCCCTTTCAATCTTTTTGATAAAATAAAGAGACTGATCTTTCTTATCCTTCATAAGACACACTCTCCTCTGGCTTAAAGCAATTGCTCTGACACTTTCCATGCCATCTCAATTTTTTCAGCATCTTACCAGAACATGGGCATCAGTTTCTACCATTCCAGTAACAGTGTCTGCTCTGCCCTAGTTTGTGTTGGGAGTAGCTGCTGATTTGTTAATGTATGCTTGCTGCTCCTGTTCCATACATCTGGAAAAGCCTTGTTGCTTTAGAATTGCTTGCTTTTTTTTTTTTTTTGTTACTGGTTTTGTTAGTGGTCAGTATGACCCATAAATCCCTTGACTGCTTTCCTGAACAGGGTCTCCATTCTGCAAGTGCTGGCACCTTCTCTAGAGCTTAGCCTAGAGTAGTACTCTACGCTTAGTGCAGAATAGTACTATAGTAATATTGTGAGAGAGGATGAGTACAAAGCTGTCCAGGCTGCTTTAAATGACTGGCCTTGCTGAGGATGACTTTGAGTTTATCCCGTTTTATTGATAAACATGACACTATTTGATATACTTGCTGTCTGTAGCTGGTGAATTGCATTACAAACCTGATCAGTTTCCTGGATCACAGCTGTTTCTGGAGAGCTACTGACTTCCTGCTGCTTACTGTGTTTTGTGTTCCTTGTAGCTTCTTTAGTGAGAATGATGTCATTAAAACACATACTTAACATTTGAATATATCACATTTATTAAGGCCAACTTTGAGTGGGGATCAACCCAATTTTCTGTGAATTCCTGTACCATAACCCTCTGTCAGTTAAGCAGTTGTGTGCACTGAGTGTGCCCTTCTGGCTTATGTCTACCAGTATCCCCAGGTCCTTTTACAAAGGGCTGTCCTCCATATACTTTCCTTCTAATCTCTACTCATGTCAGGGGTGTCCCTGACCAAGTTGTGGGAGAGGATGAGTGATGAACACCTTGCTCTTGGCCTTGTAGAATTTCAGTAGGTTCCATGGGGCCCACCTTCTGGTCCTGTCCATATCCCCTCCCCTTGCATGGCATCCATTCCTTTTGTATCAGTTGTATCCCTCAGCTTGTTGCCATTGATCAGTTTTTGCAAAGCTGAGTCATTTTGTCTGCCTGATGTGGATATTGGTGTGATGTTATCAGCCTTCAGAGATGTATTAAAATTAGCACAGGGCATCAAACATGCCCCAGGGTGTTTTCAGTGAGTTCCTGTTGTTGTCTTCACTGAGTCGCTCTTGATTGCAACTGCAGCATGAAGCACTTCATCTTTCTGAAGTGATACAAGTATATTCTCCTGTTTCTTTCTAAATATAAACCAAAAATATTTATTGAGCTTTTCTGTGGTTATGAATAATTTTACCCTTCTCATGTAGCTATAGGCCTATGCCAATGATAACGTTTCATTATGCTTTTAAACAACAACTTTATCGTACCAGCCCTTCTGTTGTGAATTCTTCTCTAGTTCTCCTCTTGGTTATTCTATATTGTGTGTTTTTCTAATGTCTGACTCCTCTGTTCATACATAGAGGTTTTGCTTTGTTTTGAACACCCTTCTCTGGATTTTAGCTGAAGGAGGATGGGTTTATTTTCCCAGTTCTTACTGAGATTAATGTTGGCTCCATGTTGACCATATCAGAGGTGGTGGTGATAAAATTGCTCAGACAGGAAGGAAAAAACTGGGTATCACAGCAGTGCTGTGTACTAATCTATTGTATGTGATAGTTGAATGTTATCTTGCTGCTCATCTGATGCCTGATGCTGCTTTTAAAACACGATTTTAGAGCAAATCAACTAGAAAGAAATGTCTTTTTTTTTTTTAATGTTACCTGAGGGAATTAATTTTAACTTTGTTTGGGATTTAGAGGAAGTGTAAATGCTACCTTTGAGTCTCTCTAAACTCCCAGCCTAATTTCTTTTTTTTTTCCTAAATGTCATGAATATATGCTTAAGTGCTGTTGACTTTTAGTGCAAAACTGGCTCTGGTATTGCTATTGGAATTGAAACAATCCACTTCTACAAATCGTTGCTTTCTGGCGTTGAGCAGTCAATTATGTATCACATAACTGCACAGAGCACAAGGTTTGTGTGATTTGTTGGGGTGAGGTGGAGATGGATCATCATGCTCTAGACACAGTGTTCTGCACACCCCACTTTCAGGGTGTGTGTGAATGGGGAGGGAAGATGCTGGGTATGGCAGAGGAGCAGAGTTTTACTGCCTGTCAACGTTAGGGGCATTTCACCTGCAGTGCCTACAGGATTGCAAAAACCTTGTTTTATGTTGTGGGTTTGCCCTAAGATTCAGAGGAAATCCTGTCTGTTTCTCTGAGGAGAGAAGGAAAGCAGATCTACCTTCTACGGGCTGTATGACATGGGCAGCAAAATGTTACCTTGAGAATGGGAATGGTTCCCCTGTTGTGGAAGGGGGATTGAATACTATTCAGTAGCACTCTAGAAAGGCCTTGGGATCCTGGAATGGAGAGCGTTACGTAGGCAGAGGTACAGGATGATATAACCAACGTTTGTTGGTTGTTCTTTCCTTTCTGTAGAGTGAGTCTGTAGAGTGGCTGACAAAGGGAATCCCTTTTTCCCAGAGCTTCTGAACAGGAAAGCCGCTTGTACACGTATTACAATTAGTTAGCAAAATGCTTCCATCTGAGATTGCTCTGATTACACAGACTTTGGAAGTTGTGCTTTTACAACTTCACTTGTCATGGTATTGCTTTTACTGCACACTTAACAGGTTTATTTCTGGCTCCAACAGAAAGCAATTACCGCAGCTACCAAAATATTAAGTGCTGAACTAGAACATTCAGTTTCAGAATTTCTAGGCCAAATTTTTTCCTAGCGTAGCACAGCTTGGTGTTACACCAAGATGAATTTGATTTATGGAAGCTTGAATTTTTGATTATTTTCTTGCTTAGGAAAAAAAATGTTTTGAGGCTCTGTATGTGTCAAGATTTGTCTGTGGGCTTTTTGAGACCTTGACTTGGGCAGAACTGTCTTGTTTTCACTTTTGTTGTATGACGGCTTGCTTATAAAGTTGATTTTTTTTTGACTCCTCGAGTCAGACATAACATGAACACTACTGAGGACAGTTTTTATCGAAGCATCTGATCTGAATTTGATCTTACTGCTGAACTCAAAGCCAGTACTTGCTTCAGGGTACTGAGTGCACAGCTTTTAGTGGTTTCAGCTGCAGCATCGCCTACAGTTGCTTACAGGAATAGAAGCAGTGCAGCAAACACTAAATGAATGCTCAAATCTGTCTGCAGACATTAACTTGTAAATATGCTCGTGAAGAGTTCTCGCCTCTGAGTTCCTTTATGTGAACATTGTTTCAAGAGATCTCGCAAAATGATTTTTCGTGTTCTGTGAGATATGTGAAACGGGCGTGCCTGGAAGAAGTGGCTGCATGAATTGAGTTCTTGCTGTGCGGTCATAGAGCCCAAATCCTGGAGCTCCAGCTTGCCATGCAGTGAGGCCCTCAGCTGCAGGCAGCGATGTGCTGGATGTGGATGGTCTTTGTGGATTGGAAGCCAACCAACAGCACGGGAAGGAACTCCAAGTATCAAATCACTGCAGCGAGCTGCTTTCAGAGAGTGGTGGGATTGCTGCATGCATCTGTCCTATAAAATGACTCAGGCATGTGGCAAGCCCATCTGCTTGTGGTTGCTTTAAACAAATAATTGAACCATTTCTATGTATCTTGTGCTTACTGCAAGCTGGGCTTCTGGAGAAGGAGCTAGGAGTGTTTGCTATGTTTTCAGTTGTTTTGTTTCACTACCTTGAGCCATAAGGATGCTGATAGCATTGTAATAACACTAATAATTACAGTTTTTAATCCTAGTTCTGCTATGTACCTCTTCAGTGTGCAGAGAAAACTTGACCCCTCTGTTCATGTGACATCTGCGCAATGGAGATAACAATGCTGCTCTGTTTGGTGGAGTCCTTAGAAGAGCAGGTGCTTGAGTGTGTGTGAAAGGATGCTGACTGAAAGAAGTTCGGGGGAGAAAAACCTATAGGTATGCCTACAGATCGTGTACAAAACTAGAGGGATTTGTGTTCTTAATTTGAGTGGGAGTATGATAGCTGTACAGCCTAGTAGCAGGAGGGCTGAAAATGAGGTTAGATGCTTTTATAGGGAACTCGATAAAATTCTCTCCTCTATTAGGGGGTAGGGCTGATGCTTTCTAGTATGGAGATCCTTGCCTCGTTCCCGGTAGGGGACTGATTCTTCACACATCTCTAAGTGCACAGCCACTTAGTGACTTCCCAGGCTGAAATGTTTTCTCCATCAAAAGCTTAAAGCTTTTGTTCTTTTTTTTCCTTTTTTTTTTCTTTTTTCTTTTTGAGACTGTATGTAAGTGAACTGGAAATATCACCAGTAGCTGTGATTCAAGTGAAATTCCTGCTGCTAATTACACAGGCTTTTTGCTAAAGGTAGTAAATAGAAATCATTCATGTGTCCTTAGAGGCCTCAGAATCATTCAGTATTCATGGTAAATATATCAGGGAGCTTCATAAGAGAATTATTTAAAAAACAAAGCCTGGTCAGCTGTTTAATAATTTACTAATAGTGATAGCAAGGGGAATGTCTAATAACTAGCAAGATTGCTTTCAAGTAGGAAATAAATTACCGTTATAAGATGTCCTTCTCAAAGAGTCATAATTACTATTAGAGAAACATTTGGTTATTGTGTCAGTTCTTGATTGCTTTACAAGCACTTACTAAGGCAACGACACTTCATTATTTAGGAAGCTGCAAAGCCAAATTCGTTTGTGCACTGATGTGAAATGGGCAGCTCTTCTGACAGTTTCATAGAGTGCAGCCTCAAAATGCAGGGATTTTTTTTACTGGATTGAGTACTGTATCTGATGTCAGTCCGTACTTGCTGGTCTGGTTATTATGGAAGGATTCACACCCTCTGCTCAAGGAGATTGGTGTGTGATGTGAGGAGCTGGGGCTTGTACCTTGTGTTGATCTATGGCTTTGTCTGGTATTGTATGCTTTTTAAGATGGGCTGTGCCAAGGGATATGATTGCCATAGTGGGTGAAGCTGGATCAACTGTGGAGAGGACAAGTGGGGTTTTCCAACAGTCCTAGTTCACCTTACTGGCTTCTTATTGGCATGAAGTTGTTCCTTTGGTTTCTGAACTAATAAAGCTCTGCTGTGTAATACTGTTTCTGTCTCTTCCAGTGACTGTGAGTGACAGTGCTGTACATAGAGAGGAAAATATGGCCTCAGTGAACCCTACTGATTACTTGATTTGTTTTATTCAGCGTTGGGTAGTTTTTGAGGGAGAGAAGGCCAAGATACAGTAATTCTGATTTGAATGCTGCTCTGTTTTCTATATTCTTGACAGAGTTCATGCCCAACTATGGTGATGCAGTAAATTCTGAACAGAAGTATTTCACTGGTTTGCTTATCAATTTGTCTTCAGCTGGTATTAGATGGGTGTCATGAGTAATACATTGAGAAATCCTAGAGTGCCTATTTTTAAGTTTTTGACACTGTTTTCTGTGCCCTCCTATGCTTTCCTGAATGAGCATGCAATGGATGTGATCCTTTGGTGGTGACTCACCAGCCTGTTTCTGGGATTAGCACTGAGCTCGATGTGCAGAAGGAGAGGCTTGTGCTGCCTGTAGCTTGCTTCTTTGTGGGTTCAGAGCGCTCAGTGCAGCCCACAAATGAACAATCTGTGATGAGCTCTGGGTTGACGCGCACCATCATCAGTTAGAACGCAACTGGTTTTATTTTAGGATGTTTCCCTGTCACTAATGCTCGTCCTTTCTTTCTTCCTAGAGATCTCCCTGTGTTGATTGCTTTGTGGTGTACCTGTGTGATCCAGGTTATGACAGATGATACTCTTATGTCTCCAAATTGGCATAAAAAAACCTGCCTGAAGTTTGCATGCAAAGTGGTGAGGGTTTGTTGCTTCTCTGTCCTGCCCTGGCAAACCTCACTTCTAGGAACTTGATGAGTTAGAACTATTAGGAGGTCACCGACTTTCATTCTTCGCCAATTAACTTAAGTAGTGCTATTTTTTATCTGACTTGGGAATTTGTGTGATATCCTTTGAGGAGTCTGAGCTGTCACAGCAGGATTCTGCAGTTTCTTGGAAGGTGGAGACAGACAGTAAAGGAACAGGCATTGATTTGTCATGCCAGGTTGGTATGCTGGGGGGCAATTGACTCTCAAATAATGCAAGCTAGACTTGTACCTGCTGTAGTCATTGATTCTCTTTCCTTCTAGCCCTAAAAATCAGGGGACAATAAGGATAAAAGAAACAACAGATGGAGAACTTGTAACTGGAAAGTGCATATATATATACTGAATATTAGTTTTGGTAATCCCGTGTTATCAACAAGCTTGCCTCTGGGAGTTGTGATAAGTCAAATTTTATCCTTCATATTTCTTCTTGAGCCTCTCAGTGCTTAATATGCTTTGGCCACAAAAGCACATAGCGTTCTTGCAAATCGATTACTTGGCTGGCAAGGAGCTGCTTGGCTTGGTGCAGCACTGTGTGATTTAGAGCTGTTAACGTTCAGTGAATGGGGGACGTAAGAGTCATGTTGGATATGTTGCCCTGACATCTTCTGAAATCTTCGGTTTAATTATTGATGACTTTTACTGTGGTTTCTTCTGATCGTCCCATTACGCTAAGCATTGCAGAACAAGGATTTCTCTGCCAGGGGTGTGTCTGTTCCCAGGATAGGTGAGCAGTGAAGTAAAACGGGCACCGTGGCTTTACCCAGCCCACCTCCTTGGAGTCATCTGGAGCTTCCCACTCCAAGGCTTGTTGTGCAGGTGGTGGAGAAAGGGAGAGAATCTTTCATGGAACAAATCTTTTTGCTCAATGTTCATAGCTGTTCTCAGCAGCTCTCATGTAAAGAGAGCAAGGCTTGTGGCTGTTGCTTGAGTTGAGATGGCAAGTGTTAACTGTGTGATTGCAACAAGTGAGTTCTGTTGTTCATAATATGTTTGCTTTGGATAGCAAAAATGGAAGTAAGTGCAGAACAAAGTGCATTGGATGGTGAGAGAAATTAAGGTTATAAATTAAAGAAAAAAAGTGCAGTGGGAGCTCATCTTTGTTAGTGTAGGACTAAAAAAAAATGATTTGAATTCTAGAAATTCCAAATATCTGAAGGGTTTTTGTTGTAGTTTTATTAGGTACCTCAGCTGTTTTTTTCGTTCTCCTACTCCATAAGTTGGGTGTATGTGGTCTCCAACAGCGTGGTACCTGAGCGTGGTTTAATTTCACCTGTAAGAATAGGGAAGAACTAATTGTGGTTGGATGAGAAACTGAAGCATGAGGTTTAGGGTTAGTTTGTACTGGGGGAAGAATGGTTTGTTTCAGGGGTGCTCATGTGGTCTCCCTGTTCTGTTGTTTGCTTCTGTTATGGCAGTGAGGGAGCTCTGACGCTGTATCTGGGGGAAGGAAGCTCCTGTAAGTGGGAAAGCTGAATCTGAACTCATGTGATCACTTTCCTGAATTGACGTGATCCTGAAAGTAACTTGACCACAAACTTTGAGAAATGGTTGTTAATAGAGAAGTGATGGTGCTGAGTGTTCCTGGAACTATGCAGGAGTGGTCTTCAACTGGAATGCAACTGTGTGGCTTTTATGCCTTGCAGCTGACAAACTTGGTATCTGTTTCTGAAGGTCAGCAGCAAATCTGTCCCCTACCTGGAGGAACTTCTGCTTGCTGTGACTGCTGGAGAAGTGTCTGTTTTCTCTTTTAATGGCAGAGTCCTCTGGAAAACTTTGTAGGACACATGTAATCATGTGCTGGTGATCCCAGGGTGATCTAGATCCCAGTTTCAATGGTTGTAAAGTAAAACTTGATATCAAGAGTGACTTTCTTGGAGTTTTTTGGTGAGAAAAGTGAGCAGTGTTAAGGAGTGCTGCTTGGAACACGTCACAGCACGAGCAAGTGATGATGCTCACAATACTACTGAGTCAGAAGATGGCAGTAATGACACCAGCATCCCTCATTGTTCTTTACCACGAAAACACTGCTAGTGTAACAAACTTACTAAAACAGTGAGAAGCTGGCGATCTGGAAAATAAGGGGCAAAAGCAAAGGTAAGTCTTGCCCTGTTGACTATGTGTCTTCAGGGTCAGCTTCGTCCTTCAGGTTTGCTTTCAGCAAATACGGTGGCTTACTGCAAACATTCAGCATCTATTCTGGGTGCTTAGGAAAGCATCTCTATTCCCTGTGCTCTGCAGTCCTTTTGCAGTGCTGCTGATGTGGGCTCCCTTTGGGCTGGGGCTGACTTTGGTGCCGGGAGCTTCCTCCCCCCTGAGCATGTGCAGGTGTTTTCCAGAGGGAGTTTCCCCTCTCCCCATCTGGGATCCCACACCCTTGTCAGCAGCCTGCACAGCCCAGGTGCTGCCTTTGGAAGGCTGAGCAGCAGTAAGGGCAGCATGCTTTGTGGGAAGCTGCAGGGAAACTAAGGGCTATGCATTACTGTTGTCTTTTCGTTACTTATTGCTAAGTTTTGGAGCTACAGTTGCAAAGGTGCTTCAGTCGGAGTACACCTATGTGCCAAAGCTCTGGGTTTCACTATTTAATAAAATAAAGGTCAATGTTAAAGTTGAAAATTCATGGCTACTGGGGAAGAGCTGTTGGGCTGCGTGGCATTTTCGGGCTGATCAGTGCTGCTGCTTGTCTGCCTGTGTTATTAACATGCTGCTTTCCCATGATGTGGCCTTGTCAAGATAAACTGCTGTGTCTGGGCTGCTCTGGCATTTCCTGGCAGGCGTTGTTGTGTTAGTGTAAAGGTGAGCTTGTATTTGTGGGTAATGAAAGGTGGGAGCAGCTAGCTTTTCCTATTTGGAAAGGAAGAAACTGAGGCACGAGATGCCAGTGCCAGCTGAAAGTAATTAATGGTTCCATCATGTAATCAGATTAAAGATGGCTGGCATCTGAATGTACACATGTGGTTATCTGTAGGGAGAAAAAGCAGAGGAGATAACACCTGAGGGTACAGGCAGTGGGACAGAGGTCTCCTCCCTGATTTAGAGAGTTCAGCCTGCTGTTAGCTTCAGTAGTGAGGTGTGCAGCTCAGTATGGATTCCTTTTTCCATGAGGGTGGATGGTCTGCACATGTACATGTGTAATACAGAGCTGAAGTCAGTGCTGGAGAGAAAACTTGTTAAGGTTGGGAGGACAGATGGGTGAAGGTGCATGTGGTACCAGAATGGCACAGGGTGTGGTGCTGCCTCTAGCACCTCTCCACCCACCTGTGACAATGAGAACAGCACATTCTAGATCCAAATGTACAGTGTAGGAACAGGAGGAAGTGCAAACTTTGAGAGCTCAAGGAACAACTTGAGAAGCTTCTCTTGCTGCTCCCACCTGGGAATCCTGCTGAATTGCAAGGCATATGCTGCACCATAGGTAGTTCTGTCATGAAAAGTCAAAGTGGTGTGTGTGTAAGTATATTTATATATGTAATACTTGCCTCAGAGGAGGAATATGTCCACCACATTGGAACAGGCTGATTATAATGTGTGCCAAACTGCAAAAACAGATGAGGATTTGCAGGCACTGATGGCGGAGTGATGCTGCAGGAGTGGAACAGAGCTCCTCCAGAATCTCCAGCATTTGCAGCATCTCTAGGAGCTGCAGTCCTGTTTTCATGTCCAGTGCCCGACTGAAGGGGCACATGGTGCTGCAAATAGATAGGTATTTCCTATTCCTAAAGCGGCATGTGGTTGTGGAGTGTTCCTTTCCTCGTAGGAGCAGTGTTGTCTATGGGGGGCAGCAGCAGCCTGGCTATGCCTGAGCCGGCTCTGGCTGCAGCAAGGATGCTGCACGCTTCTATTTCCAACCCGCAGCAGGCTGGGGTGCTTTCCGACTAACTCAGTTGTTCAACGTTTCAAAAACGAATGTATTGATTCGGATCCATGAGCTGATTTTTTTTTTTTTTTTGGATAGATTTTTTTCTCGGGGGTTAAATGCATTTAGCGTCGCGTTTTGACAGCGCTTTCAGTGGTTTAGCGCTTTGTTTTCCAGGGGCCAGCAGTACCATCTGTGTGTGAGTAAAAGGAAGGATAGCGTTTCCTTATCTGACACAGCGAGGGAGCGGTTCTGTGGAGCCAAGGAGCCCCGAGCAACAGACTCAAGCAAACTTTAGAACTTATGGTAATGTTTGCCTCCTTTTCTTCCCATTTTTTTTTTTTTCCCTTTAAGTCACTTGGGACCTTGCTCTGAATCATTAGCAACAGTGAGACAAGCTGTGCTAATAAGCCCCGGGATGGAATCGATGTACAGCTCCTCTTTTTGCCAGTTTGACATCGTGATGTTGCATAGGACGCAAGCTCAGGAAGATTTAGTGTAAGACTGTTTTGTGGGCTTCTAATTCCTCCTAATAGCTGCAAAGGCCACAGCTTACGTGTGTGTTACTGCCACTCAGTGCTGGCACACGGCGTGCTCTGCTCTGCTTGGTGGTGGAGTGCTGAACCACATCTCATGGTCCTGTTTGCAGCTCAGGGGTTTTCCTGGCTGTCAAGCCCACTGCATGTAGTGTGCGTATTTAAGTGACCCATTCCTGATCTGCAGGTTGTTTTCTCATTGCTCAATTGTGGTGATGCATCTTCATATCTTTTATGGCTGGATTTCATCCCTGTGTTACACATCCAGTCCTCAAAGATGCTGCCACCACTCTCAGTCCTCGTGTCAGTGATAACTATTGACTGTGTCATCAGTGTATTTCATTAGGAGACAACCAGGGGTATTAATACAGAAATTGAACTCGATCAGGACTCTGACAGAGCCTTGCTGTTAACCTGCATCTCTGCAGTCCCTGCTTGCAGCCTGTTGCTCCGTTACTTTTCTTTTAGGGCAGCCTTGCTGTGTATTTGTTGATAGCAGTGCTGTTTCCTGCATGCCATTTCAGCAGGTATTTTGGTAAAATCATGATAAATGTGACCTGACCATGCTTTGTTATTCAACTGGCATTTTCTGTAGGGTTGGATCTGCTAATTTCCATTAGAACACTCTCACTGTAATCTAACCTGTGTTGTTCAGCTCTAACCTTGTTTCTTCAGAGTGTCTCCTACCAACCTGTGTGCTGTTGAAGTTGAGTGGCTGCAGAACTGACCGTATCCCTTTCCCAGTGTTCAGTATGGGTACAGTGTGCTATTCTGCAATTCCTTCCCACATTAGCGAACAGAAATCAAACCAAAATGCTTACACCAGTGTTTGGCTCTTTTGTGCCAATTTCTGTGCAACTTCAGGTTCTCCTTCTCACTGCAGCTGTTGCACATCTCCTCTCACTTTTTCTTCCTTACAACGAAGTGCTTTGGTCAGACAGTCCTTTAAATGTCAGTTCAGCCTGAGGTTTGGCTCTGCACCTATTGATGCTGAAGCAGTCGGTTTCATGTGATCAATTTTCTCCCAGATGGTTTATTTCCATTTTTTTGCTGCCCACCCAGTGAGAGGTCAGGATCCTACCTTCTCTCCTCTACATTACTTATGATGTGGACCTCTCTTAGTTTATCACCTCTTCTTGGAAGAAGTGGTCAGCTTCTCTGCTTTCCCTAAGCTCCTTGGACCTTGGTAAATCTGTTCGTGAAACTTGGACATTCTGAACACCCCTGGCAAGCTTCCTTTTTTCTTCCTTTTATTTTATTTATATAGAGACAACCGGTGATCACTTGATTTAGGATCAGTTTTTGCAGTTTACCCATTGCTCCCACTTTCCTCACTTACCAGCATCACCTCTGTGGTTCAAGCCTCCCTATTCTTACTGTCCAAGCACTTTGCACTGACACAGGATTCCCTCTGCAGTTTCTGCCTGCTCATGCTTTACTTTCTGAATTGTTTCTGTGACTTAGGCTGCTTGGACAGTGACGTTTTCTGTCTCCTTGCCATCGTGTTCTCTGCTTTCACATTATACTTCTAGTTGTATACTTGTTTATGTGATTGTCCCTTTACTCAGCAAAAGATAGTGGCATGCCATAATTCTTGAAGTGATGCTGACACCTACAGAAAGGACTGCATTTCCTTGGCTGGAGGGCTTTTATTTATTTATTTTTTTTTTGGACTGGCAGATACTTTGTTTTGAGCACAGTGCTCAGACCTTCTCTCTAACTCCTGTCTGGATGGAGATACTCAATGCTAGTGCAACTCAGCTCTGTATCTATTTTTAAATAATAGCAATTACTTCAACACTTCACTTCCAGAGTGCTTGTCATTGAGAAGCTGTTCCCACAGGCTGGCAGGCAGAGGAGGGAGGAACTTGGAAACAGGTGCCATTGAGGGGCAGCTTCAATTAATGTGCCAAGTCCTGGACGTTGATGCTGTTGCTCCTACCAGAAAGCTGCTGTCTGCTCTCCAGGGTCACTCAGCTCACAGTGTGGCAATCCTGCCCCATGAGCAAGGTGCACTGATGGAGTTGTGGCAGTGAGAGGGGTGGGGGCTGACTCTTCCCTCTCTCGCTGAGGACGAATAACTCATTCTGCAGAACAACCTTGTCTTTGAAAGAGGAACTGCATCTTCTTGGAAGTCTTTTTGTTGGGTCTATGGAGGAAGGTTGTATCGCTGGAGGTAGTGTTGTGCAGTTGATAAGAAACGTGCTGGTGTGATCCCCGCTTTGCTCTGAGCCCATCATTACCTGTGCTGGTACCCACACTGCTGCCTTTACTTCTGCAGCAGGTGGATAACAGCAGCGAACTGAAGTTGTCAGGTGATGCTTGGCTGCTGAAGTGTCCATGCTCGACGAGATGCAATGTGAAATACTTCAATAGTGACTTCCAAATGTTAACCTTGATGCTGCGGTGCTAAAACCTCCTCACCTAAGGAGTCTCTTCTACCTGTTGTTGGGATCTGGTTGGAGGGGCTGCCAGGTGAGTGCTGTGCTTGTCAGTGCCCCATCCCAGCTCCCTGCAGCGTGGCCCTGCTGCGCTGCTGGGTTCTTCCTGGGGCTGCTGCAGCTCCCACCCTACTGTGGTTCTATGAGTTGGGGGTACCCTGGGGGACTGACCCTGCTCACCCCATCCCTGAACCCCCTGTGCACTGGGAGCAGAAGGGGGAATGGGATCCATGTGCTGGAGTAGGCACAAAGAGGGAAGATTTAAGTGACACTGAGAGCAGTATTACATTTAATGAGGAAGCGGTGTTCTATTAAACCTAAAGCAGACAGAGGAAAAGCATATGTAGCACCGCTGGAATTTCTTGGGGAAGTTGAGTTACTGTCACAGATAATCTCCTGTTGTGCTGATGATTAAAGACTTGCTTTCTCCTGGGTGAGGTGGTCAGAGCTTCCCCCTTCCTGTGCAAATCCCAGCTCAGGTGGCTGATCAGTATTAACGCGTCCCAATTCTGCGCTTATAAAGTGTATTTTCTTTTTTTTTTTTGGTAACGAAGTTGCCTATGGAAAGCGATTTCTTTTGTTTGTTTTAGCGTTTTGCTCGAGACCGTGTCCGTGCGCACAGCCCGTGTGCGTGGTGTGACTCGGGCTTTAGCGGTTAACTCTCTCCAAAGTGAGTAATGACGAAAATGACTGTGTTCAGCGGCAGCCTCCCGGCGAGCTGCTGACAAAGGACCCCGAACCCGCGGCCCTCGCCCCCCCTCCCCTCTCTATTCCCCCCCCTCCCCCGGCAGAGGGTCGCTCCGTCCCTCCTCCCCGCTCTGCCCCAGCCCCGCTCAGCGCAGATCGCTGCACTGACGCTCCATCCCCGCTAGAAAGAGACAGGGCAGGAGCAGGAACCCGAGATTCGCTGGCGCGATGCTGTACTTCAGCCGCTACCGATAGCAGATCGCGGTGCGCGCAGCCGGGCTCGGAACCGGGATTTTAAAGAAGAGCGAGACAGAGGAGAGCGGGGGGGGGGGGTGGAAAAAAGACCGCTACGGAGGACGGCTTTTCCTCCGGAGGAGGGGGGGGAGCCGGGCTGAGCCCCTCGGCGGGGCAGCGGGGCGGCTCTGCGCGGGCGCGGCCGCTGGGGGGGGGTCCCCTCCGCCCGCCTCTCCCCCACCCCACCCCCCCTCCCCCCGCCGCCACTCGGCGGCTCCGCCGAGCAGCACCGCGGCTCCGGCTGCCGGGGCCGCCGCCGCGCCCGAGCTCCGATGCGGGGGAGAGCGGCGGGCAGGCAGCGGCACGGCGGCAGCGGGGAGGGCGGGCGGTGAACTCGCTCACTCCCGGGAAGGATGACCGGCTTCGCCGCGATCGTCTTTTTCCTGCGGCTTTTGCACGAGGCGGACGGACAGGCTTTCCCAGGTGAGCCCGGTTCTCGCGGAGCGCCGGACCCCGGCAGCCTCAACTCTTGCAGCCTCAGCACCGCGGCGGATCGGCCCCGGTGCGGCCGGGATGGGGGTGGGGGGCTCGGGCCGGGAGGGTCCCGGTGGCCGCGGGCCGGGTTCGCTCGGGAAGTTGTGCGATGAGAGGGGCTGAGCACCGCCGGCTCCTCGCCGGACATGCAGTCTATACGAGCAGAGAGTACTGCGGGAGGAGGTGCGGCCCCAGAGGGCTCCCTGCCTTCCTCCTCCTCCTCCTCGGCTCGGTTTCGTGTTGTTTCAAGGAGTTGGGGGCAGATTTTTCTTATTTCCCTCCCCCCCTCCCCCCCCTCGCATCTCGCTGCTCAAGTAACTTTCCCCGGGAAGCCGCTCGGGCTGGCTCCTTCCCAGCTGTCGTTCTCGCCGTGGCTCTCTGTGCTAAGGAATACTTTGCTCCCTGGCATGTGTACATTAATAGCAGCCTGCTATTCCCCCCTCCTACGAGTTCCTTTAGGCATAGTTTGGATGGCTTCGAGACGACAGGTGCAGGCTTCTCCACTTGTGCCATTTTTGTAGGTGAAACAAAGATGTGTGTGGTTCTGGCTCTTTCCTCGGATATTTCTGTCTAACTGCAGTTCCTCTTTAACGTTGGGAAATAAACAGTTATAGCGTTCCCCTTTTCTGACTCAGTGCGTTTAGTTTTTGAAGTTTTGATTAAAACCTTCGCGGGCTGTGTATATACAGGACGTAAATTTCCCCCCCCTGTGCGATGTTGTTTAATAGAGATGAATCTCCGTGCTGGAAGAGCGGGCTCCACGCCCGCAGCTTGCCTTAGCTTCCTCTCTCCCAGTGCTAGGTTTTCCTTAAGACTGAGAGCTCCGACGGCTTCATCTCGCTTCTTTAAAACAGAACTAGTGCTCGGAGCAGCAGACGCTGAGCGAGCTGTCTGCGCTGTGTGTGCCTTTCAATAGTACCTTCGGCGCAGCACGGCTGGAAAAGTTTGGCATGGGGAGGGCTGGCCGGGCACCGAGCCCCCCGCTCGGCAGAGGGGATGCTGTAATCCATCGGTACTTTGGCAAGACCACGGCATCTTGTTGACATTGCTAGGCAACTGCACATAGCTGCGGAGTTATTAGGAAGCCGGGAAGTCTAACCTAGTTAGGGAGCTTCTTCCCTGAGTAAGCGATACGTGGGGCTGTTTCTGTCCTTTCTATTCCGACGGTGTTTTTTGGGTTCTCAAGTGTGTGTCATATCGCTTGGGGTGAGATCCTCGCCTCCTGATGAGTCATTTGGGCAGGTGCTTGGGAAGAGGCTTTCCTGTGGAAGTGGGGAACTTTGTATAGGGGCAGGGAACGCTTGGAATTGAGGGGAGTAGCGATATAATGCGAGCTAAGCACGTTTGAACTTAATGAAAACATCTGATCCCTTGCTTTCAGAAAACCCCACGGCGTGTTTGGTTTTCGGTCTGTTCCGTGGAAGTGTGGTGCCCGTGGGGTTTCCTATTGCCTCCTCCTATCTCAGCGCGCTCTTCAGAGCGAGAAGCGCTCCTCCTCGCGTTATCGCAGCTGCTCGTGTCGGGGAAACCAAAGGACAGCTCCCTCCCCTTGCACCGCAGGAGCTCCGTCCGCTTCACCGACGGCTTTACGGGGGAGGAAGGAAGGAGGGAAGGAGCCGGAGCCGCTCGGGCGAAGTCGGCGCTGCCGCACGGAGCGTTCCCGCAGCGCCCATGGGGTGGTGCTGTGCCCATTACTATGGGCGCCCAGCGGCGGCCCGCAGCCCGGCGCGCGGCTCGGCAGCCGCTTCTCGGGCATATCCCGCCCGCTTTGGGCGAGGAGCCGATGCCTTGAGAGCGTTATTTCCAGTTGCGCTACCCAGTGCCGAGGCGGAGCGGTGCTGCACGAATTCTCACCTGTTTCTTTCCGTTGCCCTCCCGGCACGTGGAGCTGGGAAGGGCTGCAGCAGGCTGCCGGCGGCATCCTGCTCCGAGTGCGCGGCTTCGCACTGAGGAGGCAGGCTGACATTTATTTCCTTACGTAATTTCTGTGTTGTTCTATTTATAACTTCCCCCCCCCTCACCCCCCGCCCCCCCCAGCAATCGCTTTGGGTTGCGCGTGAGCTCTGTGCTCATCACCGAAGGCACGCGTCTGGATTCTAAACTTTTGGGTGGCTCTGGGGCCAGCTGCTGCTTCAGCTCCTCTGCTTTCCCACAGAATAGGCGATGCATTCAGGAACCGTGTAGGCATTGTACTAAGGGACGTGGTTTAGCGGGGAGGTATCGGTGGTAGCTGGGGTGGTTCGACTTGGATGATCTTAGCTGTTTTTTCCAACTCTTGGTGCTTCTGTGACTCTTTAAAGTGGCACTGAGTAACTCTAGTGATTCTGATTCTGTAAGAGCTCAGGAGTTAAAGCCCTTTTCTTAAGGCAGGATGTTTTCTGCAAAAGCACGTGTGCAGCTCTTCTTCTGCTCTGAGAAAGATCCTGCTGGTTGCTGTGTGCTGTGCTGCAGTCCTTCGTGTGTTCTTAACACCAAAGTGTGGAGCACATGGGTGATAAAGTTCATGTGCAGCTGTGAAAGGCAGCTGGGGGGGAAATCAGCCAGTGAGTGGGCACTGGGGCTGTTCACCTGGCCATCAGGGCGCTTGGTTGTCTTCTGATGTCAGTGTCAAGCTTTCTTTTCTTTGTTAGTACGTATCTTTTTCTTTCGCTCGTTTGTCTGTGGGAGGGCTCCCCGGTGCTGTCAGCTTTCAGGCTGCTGCACATCACAAAGTTCCCGTGCTGGATGGGTTGTGGCACGGTTTGTCTGGGGATCAAAGGAAGATGAGATGGTGGACAGACTGAGCTGGAAGGATCTGGGGGGTTGGGGGGGGGGGGGAAGAAGGGGGGGATGAATTCATTTCCCAGGAGTTAATTGAGTCGTGGATTTTGCTGTCGGTAAATTGGCAGTGAAAAATGGATCTTTCTGAGTAAGCTACTCAGTGTGGCAATTGTTAACAATGCAGCCATTTAACTCAGTAATCATTTTTCACTCTCGCTGGGGAACTGTTCAGGCTACAATTCAACTTTATTTTCTGTTGCTGGCTGCTGTGGTTTGTTTTCTAATAAATAATTAATATTAAGAAGGTGACTTGGAACTGCCTCCCCTACAGTGGCTGTGAAAGGCCGCTGTGTGCTGAGGTGTTTGTGGATCTGAGCTCTAGTCCTACAGATGCAGAGCCCCTCTTTCCCTTCACCCTTCTGAGAGTCCCCCAGCCCTGCTGTTCTCGTTTAATTGTACTTCTGGAAGAGCCTGTATTTCTCTGTGCGGGCCCACGTGCTCTGGCTTTCAGTAATACTGCAGGAATGATTTGGGATACTTGTTCTAGAATATAATAGTATTTTTTCAAAGGCACCACCATCTGTTGCCATGGAAACCTGCGTAGTGGTAAAGATGTAGGTCTGAGGCTCCGTGAACCTCCCAAAAAACAGCTGCGATCAGGGGCTGCTTCTGATGGGAGCATCTACTTTTGTAAACCAAAACCCAGTTAAGTGGAGATGAGAAAGAAGAAATAAACTGATCAATTCTGTGCTGCGCTGGCAATCCTTCTGAATAGCTTTCAGCAAAAGATTAGCGTGTCTCTGATTGTCTGTGTTCAGTGTTTCTTTTTTTTAAGCTCATTATTTATCATAACGGTGGTTATGTTTCTGTTAACATCCATTGTAGTTTTGTAAATGGGGTAAACTAATATATATCGATGGGTGTTGTTCTTTGTGTGAAAAGGAAATGCTGAACATAAAGCAGAGAGGTGTGGAATGTTAACTCCCAAGTTGACAAAATATTTCAATGTGTAAACCTGAGGCTTGCTTGACAGAGAGGTCTGGGAAGCCCAGCTGCTGAGGTGCGATGGGGCATGGGTGGGTTTGCTCGCTCCTGGGAGCAGTAAGAGCACTGCTTGTCTGTTTCACTGTAGAAATTCCAAAGATTAGCTGGCATTCATAAAAACTCAAGGTGCTTGGGTGAAGAGCAGCAGGAGTGCGTGTATAGCTCTGTATAAAGCACACATCCTTCAGAGAGATGCTGCTTAATTTAGTATGGAAACTGCTTTGGAGTATTTCCCAGGTGTCTTGTAACACACAGACATGACGTGCCATGAAGTTTTAAAAATGTGCTTGTAGGTACGTTGGTAGACAAGGCAGAGAGCTTAAAGAGCAGCAGTGTGTGCAGGGCACTGCTGGGATGCTGCAGTACAAGGGACCTCTGGAAGCTGCAGTGCAAGGGACCTCGTGTGTCTCCTGGTGGCTGGGTCCCAGGGGGGTCTCCCAGATTGATGCAGTTTGGTTCTGTGTTCTCATTTCTGAGAAGAATATGGTGCACTTGGATTTTATGGAACTTCTGAGCATTTTATGGAGCAGCATTACTTGGCTCATTTAAACCACAGTGTTCAGACAGAGTCACCTTTTTCTCGTGGCACTTGAATTTTACAGTTCTCCTATTTTTCTTCTGATGGTGTGCTGCCTGTGTGTGCTGCCTGGCACTACTTGGGTATTGTTTCATTGCAGTGATACTTTTTTTGGAGAGAGAGTGCAATTTATTTACCTGTCAGTTCTTACTTCTGGATGCTGCTTGCTCACTGCTGTGGCATCATTAAGGGCTTCATACAACCTGGCCCTATCCTTCTGTACATTTGTAACCAATGTGCAATTTGCTTCTAGTGTTCATTATTGCAAGCTCTAAAGATGATCTATTTTGATGGAAGAAGAGATCATTCCCGTGTCTTAATCAGGCCATACATCATTTAATCAGAGCCACTTGTTTTTTAATATCTGGTAAATACACCCTATCCATCACACCGTGGTTCAGAGATGTTGGATGCTCTGCAACCTGGATGGCAGGGCACTGCATGCTCTGCAAGAGGCATTGTAGAATCAGAGGGTGCTTGGTTTGGAAGGGGACCTTATAGCCCTCCCAGTCCCAACCTGTGCCATGGGCTGTATGCCTCCCCACCAGATCAGGCTGCCCAGGGCCCCATCCTGCCTCAGGTATAGCTCCCATGTGGACAGACCCTGCTGCAGAGGAGGTGAGGCTGCCAGTGAGTCTTCTGGTCTTATTTGTTTTAGCAGGTTGCCATCAGGTGTCTGTCACTTAGTACTGTGAGTAATAGGGAATATGGATAACTACATTTGACTTAATGTCCATTGTGTATGAACCTGTGCAATGGAAAGGTAGACTCATTGTAGCCTGTTGGATTTTTTTTTTCCCAATATTTGTAGCATATGTTTGTACCAGATCTGACTGCTCTTCTCAGGGATCACAGTTTTGCTTCTGTGTTTTGTGCTGAAGTGGCCTCGAGAGTCACAGGCAGGACTTCATTTGGGCTGGGGGCCTGGGGTGTGGGTAGGCACCTGCCCCGTTGTGGGATCACGAGGTGACTGTGACTCTGTGGTGCTCTCTCAAGGCACACAGATAGGTGCAGGTTTCCTTTCTGGTAGCTTTTGCATTAGTAGTTTTGATGTTTGCCTGCCAGAGTCCATCTGATGGTTTTCAGAAATACTGAAAAATGATTTTTTTGAAGCAAGAGATGCAACAGATTTGAGAATGCTATTGATCAGTGCACTAGCTGCTGCAGTAGTGCTGGTGTATGATATAAAATAAATGCTGTCTTGGGTATTCCTCACCAAGTGGTAAAGGGGCAGTGCTTACTTTCTATTCTAACCTTACTCGTAATCCTTTCAGGGATGACTTTAAACATGATTTGGGTGAAGAGTTGAGCACAGACTTAAAATCATACTGTTATAGGCTGGCTTGGGTTGGAAGGGACCTAAAATACCATTTAGTTCCAACCTCTGTGCTGTGGGTGGAGTGGCTAAGCACTAATTCAGGCCCTAGATGCTCTCCCTCATCCTGCTGCCTCGTGGCCCTCTGTTGATGCAGCCCAGCATGCAATTGGCCTTCTGTGCTGCAAGCACACTCTGCTGGCTCGTGTTAAGCTTTTTGTTTACCAGGACCACAAGTCCTTCTTGGCAGAGCTACTCTCAAGTTCTTCTTCTCCCAGTCTGTACATATACCTGGGATTTCCCTGGTCCAAGTTGAACACCTTGCACTTGCCTTTGATGAGCCTTATTTAGTTCACATTCCTTCCTTTTATCACAGCAACTATGTCACACACTTGTTCCTATCAACTGGGCCACTGATAAAGGTGTTAAAGAGTACTAGTTCCAAAATGCACCCCCGAGGGACACCACTCATCACTGGCCTCCACCTGGGCATAGAGTTTTTGACCACCATTCTCTGACTGTGACCTTCCAACCAATTCTTTATCCACTGAATAGCCTGCCCTTTGAACCTGTGTCTCCAACTTAAAGATAAGAATGTGGGGTGGGACCATTTCCAAGGCCTTGCAGAAGTTAAGGTTATCATCATACTCATGGGTAACAACTGCAGTGTTAATTCTATCCTTCATGTCAGTCGTCACTTTACTTTCCTGTCTTATTTGTTGGTGGATTGGGGATGTATATTTTAGTCTTCCTTTTCTGGCCAGTGTTCTTGTGGAAGTCCTTCCTATTAGTCTTCATGTTTCTTGCCACTGTCACTTCCAAGTGTCATAATCTCAGCTTTCATCCCACATAGTGATTTTGTTGAATGGCTGGTTTCCCAGCCATGCTTCTGTGGTTCCATAAAACAGGTCTGGGCTCAGTGCTCACAATAGCTGTGCTGAGAGTTCTGACTTGGTGCTTGCCCTCTGTGAAGTTGTAGAGGATGACAATAGGAAGAGAACTGCACTTCAATCCTGAGTTCATCTTTTTTTTTTTTTTTATGTTGGGGATCAGTCCTTCTCTTCTTAAATTTGAAGAAAATGCTATTACCTATTTGAGCAGAAATAGGCCTTTGAACTGTACTGGGGCTATTCATCTTGAAATGTTGTGCTTTTTTTTTTTTTTTGTTTTGTTTTGACTCCGGTACTGCTGAGTTTGTCAGTGTTCCTTGAATGACCTACATCAGTGCATCTCCATTACCTGTGTAGCAATTCAAAGGCCAGCTCCTCAGCGATGGAGGCTGGAGCTTTGCAAATAGAAAGAAAGGTTTAATTAGGCAAATAATGATTGTGTGTGGAGTGCTTTCAGGTTCCTTTTCTTTTTTTTTCCTTAATGAAAACACTGTGCTAAGGGTTCTGTTCATGCCATGCAATTTTCTTTACGAATGTGATGGAAACAGATGGTACAAGTGTCTCTTGGTGTAAGTGTGCATGGCTGTGACTGCCCAGCAGAAGGAAGGCTTGAAGTCAGAAGAAGGGAGTTAATGGAGTTTGGCTGCCATAGAGGGGGCTCTTTTCCTGTAGAAGTACTGCTGGAATTGTGACAGTACTTACTGGATATGCAGAAGAGCACTTTGTCAGCAAGATGGGAAGTTGCTGCACTTGAAGTTCCTCTCTCCAAAACGTGTTTCTGTCAGCATGCCCCTTTTTGGTGTTGGCAGCCCAAATCTCATTCTTGGTGTCAATTAAATGTCCTAACAGAAGCAGTTGTTGATGAAACTGTAGAGCACTGTGTGTTTCCACCATAATCAGTTTTGGGGTTTTTTTGTTTAATTATTCCATGTCTTGGTTGTACTTCAAATGTGTGGATGAGAGGTTATTATTATTTTAAATCTTACTTCTTTGTTCCCTGAACAGCATCGGTGTAAACCTGCGTGCACTACCAGTAATGCTGTTCATGCACTCTGGACTGTTTTTAGGAGCTGTGTGCGTGTGTGCATCTCTGGTGGGCAGGAAGACCTGCCTCTGATTGCTGTTTAGGAGCTTGTCTTCTTTCTTGCTGTGCACTTGATGGGCGGTTGACAGTTTCTACCAGTGTCAGACCTCCCGTAGCAAGCACCTTCATGTTAAAGTCCTTTATGCCCTCCTTTTTATTCTTTTAAACCTAATATGCTTGCTTTACTTCATAACAACTCTGAAGTAACCAAAAAGCCACCTGTGTCACTTGCTGCAGAGGCAGAACAACTATTTTTGTACCCTGGAGGTTTTCATCTCCAAGAAAAGAAGGAATGGCAGCAGCAATGGTGGCTGCTGGCAGACATCAGCTGGGGGATGCTCAAGAAGGAGTCGGATGTGGGTATGGGGTTGTTGTGGGGGGGGGGGGGGGGGGGGGGGGGGAAGAGGAAAGGAGGAAGCATGAAAGAAGAAAGGTGAGGGGAACCTGCTGGGATAGGCCTGGGGAAGGAGCAGGCATGGAAGAGCTCAGCAGCTGCTTGCAGCTTTGGAGGGTGGCTGTCGCTGCCACTGCCTCTCTTCTCCCTTTCCCTGAACTAATTGCAGCTAGGAAGAGAGCTTGTTGTTGCTGAAGAGTTGGCCCTTAGGCCAGAACATGGGCTGCCATTTATTTTTTTTACTGTTCTCCCTCAGTTGCACTATAGTGTTTTCTCAAACTGGTTGAGCTTCTCTTCACAATCCAGGCTGATGAGAACACTTTCAATTTACTAACAAACCATTCTGTGTTTGCTTAGAAAAGTGCGAGTTTTGCTGCTGCATCTGCCAATCACTTAATATTTTAAGAGCCTATAACTTGACAGCAGCAAGTTTTCCCTGTTGTTACTCTCCAACTGATACTTTAGAGATCTCTTCCTGTGAGTGCTGCTGTATTTACGGTACAGTTGCGTGCTGCTTGTTTTAGCAATGGGAAAGAATGAGTATGCAGCAAGCAAAGGCTGATGTTCATCTTGTAAAATGCTGTTACCTCTTGCTGCCTGTACCGAGCTGGCTGAGAGAGCAGCAGCATCCGAGGAACCTGGAACTTGTGAAGCGTAGCTGTGGGTGCCATGCACAAGCCGTTATGTCCATCAGAAAGCTGAAGCCAACTGCGTGTCCTTGCATCTTTTTCCTTCCAGAAAAGAAAAGCCACTTTTTGGAAATCCTACAGGATGAGATCTGATAAAGCTTTTGGGTCGGTGGCTTTGTTGTCAGAGCTGACTTCGTTCCCTTTAGGGTGGCCGAGTTTCGTGCTAGAGAGATGAAGAAGCAGGCAGTGCCGTCCTGTCCGTGTGCCAGCAGTGCAGACAGTTCCCTCCTGTTCCTCCTGCACGCAAACACACGCGTATCGCAATTGCCAGGGGTGCAGCTGACTGCTTGGATGCTGCCTGGCTGGATTGGACCCACTGTTTAATTTCTGTGGGGAGGAAAATAATCATTAATTCTAAGCCCCGCTGAAAAGTTTCCATGACTGTGATCTGAAAATTGATATGAGGGATAACAGCTGTTCTAAAATGAGCAGTTTTGCTGTTCTTGGGGGTTCAAACATTCCAGCATGAATTTGAAAGGAAAACAGTCCATATAATTTAGTACAAAATAACAGTAAGCCATATAGGAAGTCCCATGTATACTTTTTTAACAGAATTTCTGCTTTCAATGAGTACTCATATTCATACTATCTCATTCTACAATGGAAGAAGCAATGTTTCAGCCTCCCAATGCATTGCCATTGTTACAAGTAGGGTTTCCTAGAGAAATAGTGAATATATTCTTATGATTTGAAAACTGGAGATGGTTTATATACTAACAAATATCAGCACGCGGTAGTAATACTCAGAGAAGCGGAAAGCTTGGAAATAAACAACCGCTGTCTCTGTTGGCACTGGGATAACTCTGGAGACTGCCAAGGCCAGAGCCTGCAAAGATAAGAAAGTATAATTAATTGTCCTTAGATGAACCTACCCAGCAGAAGCAACTCTTTTAAAGTCTGATCTCTACACTGCATCTTTTATCCTAAAGCTTTTCCACGTGCCAATGTTTTTAATGTTTTCTAATGTACTTATTTACATTTCTTTGCATTTTTAGTGTCAACACTTAGCATACTGAGTGTAGCTGCATTGGACATCTGTTTTACTCTCTTACTTTGATGCTTTTCTAGCAATAGCACAGTTATTTCTGCAAATGGCTTAGAAGTAATGCTTTGGAACCAACTTGTGCTGTTGACTGAAGGTCACTCAGCAGCTCCCCACATTAAATCACTCCTTTTTGTAGTTGTTTTTAAGAGGCTTATTCTTTGCTGTATCAGTGGTAGTGCTCTAGCTCCTGTGGAAAGAAAATAAGTCATTTCCCTTCGTTAAAGTTCAGGAGAGACTTGGAAGCAGTTCCTCTGCAAACTGTTCTTAGTGATGGTGAAGTGGAGAAATAACATCAAGTTGTCGAAGTTATGATTTGGAGACAGAAACTTTGCCCCAACCTTGGGAAACTGCAGTTCTGCAATACTGTAGTGTAGATTTGGAGTAAATTTATGGTTGGATGGGTGAGATCTTGGAGTGATGTGGAGAGTCTGAGAAGACTGACAGTTGGCAGTATGTTTTCATATGACTGAAATGATTTTGAAAAGAAGCAAGTAAATTGTTGTGATCTACATAAGCTGCAGGTCAAATATTCTGCCTTTACTACGTGCTTGGGATTTATTTTTTTCCTGCCTTGAATATGTGCTGGATGTTATTTTATTCCTGCCAGTGACAAACTATTGTGAGGACCTGGAAGTGACCAATGACTTATTCCCTTTTAGATTAGAGTCATAGAATCACCAAGGTTGGAAAAGCCCTCCAAGATCATCTGATTTCCCCACTAAATAGTGTCCCTCAGTACAACATCTAAAGGCTCAGGTATATGATCTCAGCTGAGAAGACCTAGGAGTTAAATTTAGAAGTGAGCTATGTCAGGGAGAGCACCTTGGAGGAGAGGAGGGGAGGAAGGGAGAGTTGTATAATGTGTACCGAGGGTAATAGGATGAGATCTGAAATGAGAGCATAACTTATTGTAAGCACTGGGAGAATCTTATTGCAGGTTTGTGAGGCTGGAGAACTGCGTCCCCAAGGAAATGCTGGAAGCCCTTTTGCTTGAGACATTTCTATTGAGACAGGGTAAAATAACTGACTGCCATTGATAGAGGAGAAAGTAATGCTGTCCTTGCAAACATCGATGAATCCTCTGCTAGCTTTTTTTTCTCCAAATTCCAAACTTCCTTGTGAAGTCATTAAAGAGGGGAAAGGTATTACAAGAAAAAGGAGAATCACAGATTTGTAAGGGTTGGAAGGGACCTCTAGAGATCATATAGTCCAACTCCTCATGTTTATGGAGGATGTCCTGTTTAGCATGCAGTAAGTACAAGTGACATTAGCTCACTAATACTTCTCAACTATTTTCAGTTCATCTGATTAAATATCTGAGAACAATAGGTTTGACAACAGTGGGATTTGGTTGGGGGTCACAGCGTATCCTCTCCTGCTTCCCATGTGTTCTGCTTGCACTTGCACTCACGAGGAAATAAAGGGCATGGCTGCAGTTTTTGAATGAAGAACTCTGGGTAATTACTGGTTGGAATAGAGTGGGTGTGTGCATCCTTCATCTGTTCTTTCAGCAGCAGTGGCAGCGAGTTGAAGATTGTATGGTAGCATCATGTACCCCTCTAAATTCCTCCCCGGTGGCTCTGGATAACTTGTCAAAGCTGGGCTTTGGTGTCTGTCTGCTGACTGTCACCCTGGTGGAGCCTGATTCTTAGACCCTGGATTTAATATCCAAAGGGCTTAAGAAGCCATATCTGCAGCTGAAGTCAGTGGTACTGTTTCTGGGGCTGATGCAAGTTCCAGGGGATGCTGGAAAGCCCTGGGTGCTTCAGATGGGGAATACAGAATTAATGCTATCTTCCCCTTAATCTCTGAAGTCACTGAAAATGGAGCTGTGGGGCACTGCTGAGCATGTGTGTGTGCATGGTTGTGAGGGAATAGAAATTCTATAGCTGTAGAGAAATCCAAGAGGAAATTAATAATTCTCTCTGTGGAGATCAGTTTGCATAGCGTGCAGTAAATAATGCATGGGGGTCACACGGCTAACAATAAGATTAAAACAAAATATTGAATAGCTGCTCATTCAGTAAGTACCATCCATCTTTTGCACAGAACAACAAAAAGGTCCCATGGCAGAAAAGTGTATGGGATCAGGTAATTATTCTTTTTTTAATGTCGGTTCTACAGGAGGGCAGATGCCAGGTTCTGTGGATGACCTTTCTGCTGTGGCAATTAATAACCTTCTGAAAGCTTGATTTTTGTTTTTATTAATAATACTGTTCTTTGCTGCCTCACTTTGAGGTGGGGAAAGCCCAGCAGCAGCCAAATCTGGACAGTAATTTGGGGACTTCTCTGTTGGGATTGTACGAATGCATTGGCAGGGGAATTTACTGCTGCTTTGTGACTGTGAGCTCTTTTGCACCATACCCTGCCTCCTTTTTTCTTTTGCAGTATCAGCCTTGACTCTGTCCTGTAGGTCTGTAAGCAAAGCTTCGGATAGTTGCACATCAACCTGTGCATAGGGCTGCTTTCTTTGTGGAGGGTTGCCCAGGGTGGTGGCATGTCTTAGGCTTGGCCCATGAGCAGGCAGTTGGACTAGGATGGATTGGGATGTTTGAGAGTTTGTGTCTCTCTGTCTGTAATCATATTTGTTACGTGATGCCTCATGGTGCAATCATTTTATAGTTGTCTGAACCAAAATCAGTATGTTATGTGCAATTAAGGTCATCCTGTGCTTTGTTCACTTCAACTTGAAACAGTAGAAAGCTGGGTGGGGAAACGAGTTTTGCTGCAATTAAATTGAACTGATTATTTGAATCACATTAAAGAATAAAGGAGGTGAGAAATAGGCTGTGTAATTTATCACTCAACTTGAGAATATTCATGCCTCCTGAAAATTAATTTCAGTTCCATTCACTTTTTTTTTCCTCTGTATTTACTTTGTTGCGGAGTTGAGAACAAATAATGAGCTTCATATAAAAGAGCTTTCTGCTTTCTTCATATGCCCTCAGGCTTCCAACTTATCCTTGTTCTGCTCTCCTCTTCACAAGCTGTATCTAGTGGCCACTTGTTTCTCCTGCGTCCAGTGTGTTGCTGCTAATGCCCACTGGTGCTGTTAAATTCTGTTCCAGGCATTTATGTGCTGTGATGACAGGTGTGTGCCTGATAAATATGCAGAGCAGTTCCTGTTCCTAGGCCATAAAGGTTGAATGGATTTATTAGAAATCCTCTTTAAATTCTCCTCTCCTTTGCAACATCTCTCTGCTAAGAAGAGCAAGAAGGTAAGAAAAATTCTGTAATTAAAACAGTTTTAAGAGCTTTTTCCAAGGCAGGATTTTTCTTAAAGAATCTGACTTTAAAAATGCACACTTGCAAACCCTTGATGGAAGCCTGTGCTCTGGTGCTGTTGGAACAGGGACTGGAGCTCTGGTGGAGGTCTTCTGCTGGTGCTGGGCTGTGGTTGGAGCTGGCATGTTGCTTTCTCCAAGGTGCTGGCTTGCCTTGCACATTCCTGGCAGACAGATGTGCCTCTGCTGCCCCTCTCAGTATCTCCCACTGAGAACCATCGATGCTTTTCCTGCTGTGGATTCAGTTTCATCTGTGATAATGTCTGCAGAGGGAAGGAAGGCTGTGTGTTGGAACAGTTGACTGTATATGGTATCTACTTTCAAACCACTGATTTCTCTTAGCATGGGAACTTGGAGCAGAGCCTGGGAACTTAAAATGCAGTTTCGTGCTGTTACTTTGCCCTGTGGGTGCTTACTGGGTAGCATGAGGTGGAGAAAGCACGTATCGTGCACTCAGGCTGATCCTTTTGTTGGACTTGACTTTGACTCTGTTCTCTTCTTTCCATTTTAATGTTTTAAAGTAAATACAATGTTTGTCGTATCAAGTACTGTTCCCCAGGATACCTGTTTCTTCAGATAATAACTTTTGATTCCAGGGAGATGATGGAGAAAGAGAAAGTATTTACATCCTCGCTCTGCACTGAGGTGAGTTGGGTACAAGAGCATTATCTGTAATATGTGTGTAATTACATGGGGAAAAGATTTAAAGAAAATGTATTTTAAGACTTAACATGAATCAAGCCCTTCCCCTCCCCCAGCCTTCTGTCAGCTCACTGCTAATTAACCTTTTGGAGGTAGGCATATTGCAGCCCTCCATGCTCCTGTGTTTCTGGGAGAATCAAGGAGCTCTCACAGCTATAGAAGTGAAGCCTTGGCCTTGTTCAATCACTGGAGGTTTTCTTGGTAACAAAGCAGCCCACTGGATGTTGTACCCACCCAGTACCAGTTGAGAAATATGCTTCCTTTGTAATATTTGTGTACTTGCAGGAATTTCAGCTTGGTGTGACACCTGGGGACTAAATGAATATTTAGTCATGCTTCAATGTAGGATCTGGAGGCCCAGGTCCTCTGCTCCAAGTTCTGTCCTGGCCTTGTTTTATAATTCTGGTTGAGTTTATTTTTTCCATGTCTCAGTCTATTGCAAATGATAAATGGGAAGCTTAATTAACACTGAAATATGATGAAAAGCAGTGAGTGCGTGCAGTGTGATGTCAGGCTGGCTCCTGATCTCCCCTTGTTACCAGATGACCTGCTGCCTTGGAGGTTTGGTAAGATCTTGGCTTGACATCCAAGAACATGTTGAATGAAACTGGTAGAGCTGCCTAGTTGACCTGCCAGGAGCTTTACTTCTGCCTGAATGATGCACCTCATGATGGGTCCTCACCAAACCTGTGCTTGCTAAAGCAGAGCTGGGTGGTCCCACTGCCACCTGCAAACCTGCTGGAACCAGTAGTGCGAAGAAAGTGCTTTCCAGAATTCTAGTGTTGGACAATTTTGTTATAAACTTGGCTACAAAAGGCAATCAGGACAAGAATAGAGGTTGGGGTTTGGAGCAAACTGCTTTCCCTCGTCTTACACACAGGGCTGTAGAGGTGAGATGAATGGTGGCTTAACTGGGGTTGTGTGCAGGAGGCTGCAACAATCTCTGGGGAGCTCCTTTGGGTTAACAACTATGTGCAACCTCTTTAGCAACAGAAATCAGAGATTTGCTAGAGGATGTGGACGTCACGGTCCTCCTGAAATGGATGTTGCAATTCCTCAGGCAAAAGTAAACTCTTATTAGTGAGCCCTGACCCAACTGTGTGTCCATGTGTGTGTTTGTGCTCCTGCCCTCCCTGCAGCTGGTCAGACTGGAGTTACAATCAGCATCAGGAATACTTGCGTATTGGAGCAGTGTCTGAATGAGCAGAACACAAATACCATGCTTCTGTAGTGTAAATACTTGAGGACCATCATAAATGAACCCTGGAGTTTGCTCTTCTGTATGGTGGAGCTCTGGCAGGTCGCAGGGGCATTGAGGCAGGCAGACACTGATTTTCACATAGCTGAGGAATATTAAGAAAGATTTTGCTCTTGCACTTACACAAATGCTGGGAAGTGGAAGGTTTGCTTTTTCATTTGAGAGGTTGAGAACTGATTTTGGAGGTGAGCCTGTCTTTTTCATTTCTGACTGACCTGTGCAATTATTGTAGCGGAGAAGAATGTTAATGTGGTTAATGTATTTCTTTTAGGCACTGGGGTACTCATAATGGACTGAAGTCATTCTTCCTTTACTTCATGAAAATAGAAGGGTCTGAGAGTGGTGAAGCTAGGGATATTCAGATGTGCAGTTTTCCACCTTGTGTGAAAGCAGCATCCAAATGGACTACTGAATTTCCCTTTTTCCTCAAAAACAGCTGAGAAGTAACTCCTCTTGTTCTGCCATGTCTCATGGAGAGCAGTGAGAATGTATACAGTTAAAAATGTTCCAAAATGTTAATTCCCACCTTCTTGATCTACAGTTGTTCAGGTATATGTAAAGGGCCATCCAGGTGTTTCATTAAATGTCATCGATGTTGGAACTGAATCAGTCTGGCTGAGGTGAGATAGGACCTCTGGCGATGGCCCAGTCCACTACTCTGCTCAAAGCATTATCACCACCTGGAACAGATGCCTTGTGGCTGTGTCTGTGTGGGCTTTCCACATCTCCAGAAGAGGATGCCACAGCTGAAATGGGGCAGTGTTCCACTCTTTGACCACCTCTATGTTAGCGTGTTGTGTTGGGGGAAGTTTTGCTCAGTCATCCTTATGCCTTCCCTCTGGGTTTTTATAAGCACTGGTAAGATCCTTCTGACCCTTCCTGCCTCTAGGCTAAGCTATCCCAACCTCTTTGGGGTGTCAGATGCTCCAGTCCTTCAGTCACTGGCATGGCCCTTTGCTACACTTGCACCAGTGCACTCACACACACAAGCACTGTTGTTCCTTGCACATGCTAGTGCAACCCTAATGTATTTCTTGGCTGATTTACATACTGTCTTTTTTATACATACAGATATACAAAGGATTTTAATTGGAGGTGATTGATATGTAGGACAGAATTTCCCAGGTGGTTCTTGTCTGATTGTATTTCAATTTGTGTGCTTCATCAAATATTTGGCTGCACTGAATAAGTTGGTATATTAAGTTAGGCTGTCCTGATTTACTGTCTCAGTCCTGTCCAGTAGGCAGAGGAAGGTAATAATCAGTCTGTCAGTTGCTATTATATTTTCATTTGAGGAAAAACATACTGCCTTATATATTCCCTGAGCGCAATAAATAAATAAATAAATAAATCGGTGAAATGCATTTCTAGAGTGGTTTATTTTGGCAGCTGTAACTTTTCTAAGATATCTTGAACAATTCTACTCCTTTATAGACCTGAAGCGATTTCTAGTCCTTGGACCTCCTTCAAGTCTGGAGGTATCTTTGCTGCCCAGGGTGCTTGGCTTCATAGAAATAAACTCAGAGTGTGCTTTGAATTCTGTAAATCAGAAAGAAAAATCGATGATTTATTCTCTTTTATGGTCCGCTGAATGACTTAGGGCTGTTTGTGGTTTAACTTCTCTAAACCCTTTTATTGGGAGTGCTGCTACAAAGCACCGGTGCTTATTTGATACCTTCAGGATTGTATGGGAGTCCTTTTTCTGCCAGCACTATACTTAAAATCTGTGTTTGTTCACATCTGAAGAATTGTATAATAATGTTTGTAGGAAAAAAAGGCAGGGCTTTTGCATGCTGGGTTAGACTTGACTAGAAAACTGTGGAAGTAGGTTCCCTGTTTGTGCTGTGAATATGCAGACAACTCAAATCATGGCAGCTGTAGCAGGTCTATGGCTGTTCACTTCCACTTGTGTGGGGCTCCATTGGTAATTCCAGTTGCTGCTACTGGGCTGATAATACTGCTGGTGTGCCTGCTTGGAGTAATCTTGCTGACTTTAATGATTTGCAGAAGGATGAATTTGCCTGCTTTCAGGAGTCTGTAAACTGCAAGTAGTCTTGAAAATGCTTTTTATAGTGTTTGAATTCATGCACTGAGCAGGGTAAGGGCAGGGCAGGCCTCTGTCTGCTGAGAGCTTAGCTGCTGTAATGATGAAAAGTGGAGGTGTTTATGCAGACTTGTGCATGTAGCATGGGGTTAGAAGTCTGAATAGTTGAATCTCTCCTCTCTTGAATCTGAATGATCTCCTGGTTTACTGTTATTTGTGTCTGGACCAGCTGATAGCCGCGGGTGTACAGACTCTTCTTGGGCTGTGGAGAGGCAGGTACTAAAGTACTCACTAGGGAATGGTCATTTCTGGATCAAAACAGCCCTTAGAAGTGTCTTTGAAATGCCTTTAAAACACCCAAGTCTGCCCTGACAACGAATATTCATAATGTCCCATCTTCTTCTCAGAACTGGAGAACTCCACATTGTTGTTCCCAGTCTGGGGAACTTACACCTGTGCAGTGGAACAGTCAGAGCAAATCCCCTGTGTTAATAGTGCATGTGATTGTGACTAGCTAAGGATGACAGAGCCACTGAGGCTAGAAGGACTAGTAAGATCACCAAGTCCATCCTCAATCCATCCCACCATGCCCACTGACCACATCCCTCAGTGCTGCATCTCCATGGTTCTTGAACACCTCCAGGGACTGCACCACCTTCCTGGGCAGCCTGTGCCACTGAATCATCATTCTTTCTAAGAATTTTTTCCTAACATCCAACCAGAACTTCCCCTGGCATAACTTGATGCTTCTCCCTCTTGGCCTGTTGCTGTTACCTGGGAGCAGAGGCCAACTCCCACCTCCACCACCTCCTTGTGGTAGAGAGTGACAAAATGTCCCCTGAGCCTCCTCTTCTCCAGATTGAACCGTCCCAGTTCCTCAGTCACTGCTCATAAGACTTGTTCCAGCTTTGCTCCTCATAGCTTTGCTGCCCACCTCTGGATGTGCTCCAGGGCCTTGGTGTCTTTCTTGTAGTGAGGGGCCCAATACTGAACACAGCACTTGAGATGCAGCCTAACCAGTGCCAAGTACAAGGGGACGATCACCTCCTTATTTTGCTGGCTGTGCTAATTCTGGTACAAGCCAGAATTCTGTTGGCTGTTTACATATATATATATATATATATCTCCACGTTTTGTTCCTTCCCTATGCTGAGACTCAGAAGCCAACACAGCCTTTGAATCTGTGTCAGGGATGGAGCAAGCTCTTCAGTCTAGGACCTAAAGTTAATTTCCTTCTACAGGAGGATCTGCAGCTGTCTGTGTAACGTTACCACTTGAAATCTGTAGTAATATTGGCTGGTAAAAAGGGAAGAATAGCAGCACAGAAGTGCTAGTTGTGAAGCACAAGGAAACATAAGAAGCCCAGGAGGAGGGACTTCATGAAGTCACAAGGAAAATGGCCCCTGCTGAGCTGCAGCACTGTGAAGGTGAATGTTTTTTGTTTTTGTTTTGTTTTTTGGGGTTTTTTTTTTTTTTTTTTTTTGGAAAAGTCCTGTTCCTGTTTCTCAGAGCATCCCAGGCTGTGCTCTGCTTTGAGTGCTTCCCTGCAGGACCTGTTGCTAGCTGTGCCGGTGCAGGAAGGTGAGGACTTGAGCTGTTGTTCATCTGCTTGGTGACTTGCTGCTCTATAGAGGATTTAAGAGAGCTCCCCGCAAAGACTTGCGCTGCAAGAAGTGTTTTTCACCAGCTTGAAAGAAAGCTCCTTTCCTCAGCAGTGGGTAGGAGGGGAAAGAAGGTAGTGCTGAGCGTGTCTGTCTTCTGAGCACTGCCCTGCTTTTTTGCCTTCTGCTCTGAGCAGCATTTGGGTGGGAGGCAGGCGTCAGTCATGCTGATAGATGGCCTGAGATTGATTTACTTTGTAAAGCCACTTCAGGGATCCTTAGATCTGATGTGTGGAAGCACAGTGGAGTCAGAAGGAGAACTGGGGCGAGGAGGGGGGGGGTTGCAGAAATGAGTAATGGGGTAAGAATGCAGGAGAACATCACTTTGGGTCAGACAGGTGAGAACTGCTAACTTACAGTTTGGCTTTTTCTGTGATTCTGGAACCGTGAGTTGTTTGCACAAGTGGAGCTCCCTCAGCCCATGCCCTGAGGAGAGTGCTCCAGGCCCTGAGCATCCACTGCTGGGCTCAGTGTGACCTCAGCCACAGCTGCTGGGTGCCAAAATCCCACTGTGACAGTATTCTTGAGAACTAAACAGTGAAAGGGGTTGTGGATATCAGGTAACTAAAGGGCGGCAGTTGGTTGTCTTGCAAGCTGGTGTTCCAGAGTTCTAGCTCTAAAACTCCTTCAGATGTTTTTTGCCTTTTTAATTGGGAATCTAGAGATTTAAGATTTTATTTTTAAGGTCCCTAGTTAAATATCCTGCCACTGCAACTGACTACATCTGTTAAAAATGAAGAGCATAACGGAGACCTGTTAAAGAAGTGTCCTTTTGTTTCTTGTCTGCTCTGAAGAAGCTAAGGGTCTCTTGGATGGCAGAGTATTCCATGAGATGTGTGGTGAAAATATGGTTAATATCTCAGACATTCTTTCTAGGAGTGGGGGAAAAAAGTTTTTGCTGTATCTGTTGCTTAATTTTTCTGCTGGAAGCCAAGTTTTCAATTTCAACCTTGTATAATGTAAGTGTAGCTTGCTTTCAAGATGAAAGAAATCTTGATCAATACCAAATAAACACTTGTTTGGAAGCTTTCTTTAGCATAGAATGTGAAAACTTCTTGCTTCAATTCAGAGCAAAATGTTACTTTGTGTTACAATTAAAATCTATCGATTTTTTTTTTTTTACTCGAAGGTATTAAAGCAAAGATGTTCACGTCAGCTCCTCAACTGCTTCCTTGTAGCACTGTTTTGCATAGAGATAAAGCCTTGCACATACAGCTGAGTTCTGTTTTTCAGCACCCTCCTCCGTATCTCTTAATGTTTGTGCTAAGTTGTAGATATGCACAGACTGCTTATCAGAATTACCAACGAGCGTCTGCTTGCAGATGCAGAATTATTTCTGAATTTGATAGGAAGATAGTGGATTTTTGCTAGCTTTGGGAATCTGCTGGAAGCTGAACTTTGAAAGGAAGTTTTGGCATGCTCCTCTGCTCCATATTCGTCCCAACCCCAATAGTATTTTCTACACTGTAGAAAATACATATACATGTATATAATATAAAATTTTAAACACAGTAGGACGTGCATACATCTCTGTAAAAACACTGCAATTTCAGCCCAAATCAGAGGCTGAGGGAGATAACACTCTCGGGTTTCTCTTTGAGCTGTAGGATATTAATGTGCAGTGGAACTCCCCACACCAATTAGTGATCTCTGCTGAGGAAGCTTCTAGGAATGACCCTGCTCTCACAAAGCCACGTGGCCTCCTGCAGATGGTTCCTTATTGCCTCAAAATCAGCAACCATTGTGCTCTCTCCTGTCATGACTTTTTAACATTCCAGGATTTTGGGTGTCTTTATTTTGTAACTACGAAGGTTTGAGCTGTTTGTTTACATCTGTGCACTCAGCCCAATGCAGCAGAGGGCACAGATGCTTCTGGGAAGGTCTTGAGAGAGTTCTTCTAATGAAGCTGGAAACTGAATTGTGACCCCATATGTAAATGTTGTGCTTTTGTTTGGAAGTCCTTTGTCTAATACAGTGCTGCAAAAAAAAAAGTCTGAAAAGGTTGTGATGTGAATATTTCAGACAAAGTGTCTTTTTGGGTTTGGCAATTTTCAGCAAAGGGAGAAGGATGCTTAATAGGAAGTTTGGGATAGAGTCAGTAGGTTAATCTCTGATTCAGAAAAACCTATTTCTGATCAGTCTTGCTTTCATTGATGCTCCTTAGAGCTAAAATGTAAGCAGCAGAATTTTGCATACAGCTTCATAGAATCACAGAATCGTTAAGGTTGGAAAAGACATCTAAGATCACCCAGTCCAACCCCAACCCATCCCCCCCACACTCACTGCCATGTCTCCACATTTCTTGAAGACCTCCAGGGATGGTGACCACCCCCCCCCCCCACCTCCCTGGGCAGCCTGTACCACTGCATCATCATTCTTTGAGAAGTTTTTCCTAACATCTAACCTAAACTTCCCCTGCTGCAACTTCAGGCCATTCCCTCTCATCCTAGTGGAGTGGAGGTCAACCCCCACATCACCACAGCCTCCTTTCAGGGAGTTGTAGAGAGTGATAAGGTCTCCCCTGAGCCTTATCTTCTCTAGACTGAACCATCCCAGTTCCCTCAGATGCTCCCCATAATTCTATTTATGTGCTCCAGACCCCTCCTGGCTTCACTGCCCATCTCTAGACACACTCCTGGGCTTTAGAGTCTTTCTTGTAGCGAGAGACCCAACGCTGAACACAGTATTTAAGGTGTGGCCTCTGCTTCAGTTATACAGAGGAGATATAAAGGTGTTACCTGTGTTTATTTTAAAGGCTTGTGTGTTATCTGAGCAGTTGTGTCCAAGGGTTTGCTCCAAGGCCCATCAAAATGCTTAGAAAATCTGTTAATATGAATGGTGGTGGGTCAGCTCCAGCCTGACTGTTGGTGCTGTTGAAGCAGATGAGTCCTGTCAATCTCTAAGCCATCTTTCTTTGCTGTGCTCTTCTCTTGTGAGCCTGATGTCTCTGTTTGCAGCCCTCAGATGGTATTATTACAGCAGTTCAGCTGACAGAGGGAGTGCTTCCAGGAGGTGAAGGTGCTTAGCTCAAATCCCGGTGGGATGGAAGCCCTATGCTGCTTTGATTGAACATCTTCCCATTCTGTCAATATTTGGTTCTTACACTTTTCATCTGTTGGAACATCGCCCTTCTCAGAAAAAGCAAACATTTGCTCTTCCCTCATTTCAATATTGGGCTGCGAGAGAATAGTTGTGATTACTGCTTCATACCAAGTGCCTAAAATGCATCTTAACTGTGCTTTTGAATTTGCTCCATTGCAGTACCACTTATTAAATGCCAACTTGATTTTCTGCTTGGATTGCTGAAAATATTGTATATGTGTGTGTAAGTGCTCTGTAGCATATGCAGATGGAGGACCTAACTATGAGTTTCTGGGCGTAGCTTGGCCCAGTATTAAAAGAATTAATCATATATGTAAAGCTCTGTGTGTACTTTCACTTTTGCTGAACATGAATCTTCATCTGGCATCTACAGCATCATATTTGGGATGGTGTCCAGATATTAAAAAAAAAAAAAGTCAATAACCATTGCCAGCTACTGTGGCAAGGAACCAATTATCCCATTCTGTTTTCATCCCTCTATGCACATGTCAATAAATAATCAGTCAGCCATAATCCTAACCAACTCTGATTAAACGTGTGTCCTGAAAGCTTCTAAACTGTAAATGGTGGCAAAAATGCCCTTACTCACTTGTTTCTTTCGATTTGTTAAAGTACCTATTGAGGCCTTAAGGTGTTTGACTATGCTTAAAATATACTGTGGAAAATCAGATACCCATTACGTGGACCGATCCAAATTGACACAAATTCCCATGCGCTGTATAATAGCTCTGGGGAAGCATCTCGGCCCTGACTAATGGGAGGCTGTGCTACAAGTAAGTGGATTCGTCTCTTTTGGAGCTCTCAACTTTGAAAGTTGTGCAAAGTGACTTTGTAGTTTTTCTTGCTTGCGAGAAGATTTATAATAAGCTGTTCTGCATGCAAATTATGCATCTTAAAGGCTGAGATTAAAAGAATTACGTTATAGGCAGAAGATATGGTTAACTGGAGATGGAGCTCATGATAGCGATGAGTGATTTGCAAGATTGTGGGGTCTTTTAGTGGTAGTTGGAAGGCAGCAGGTTCCTAATGCTCAAAAAATAATGCTTTCCACAGCACTCTGGTCTGCGCCAGAACTACAGCTGATAGCATCACATTGGTTTTGGGCCTTGTGAAAGAGGGCGGCTGTGTCTGCACCCAGTGATGGAGGTGGTAACTGTGCTTCTCCACATGTCTGCCACGTACTACAGGAAGAAAAGAGGTTGTAGGGGAAACTGTAGCGACAACAGTATGTGTTTTTCTAGGGAACCCTTGTGCTGTTAGTTCACAGTTGCTGTGAACCTCTGGATGTCAACAACTGAAGCACTTGTAGTTCTGATGCAATGACATCAAGTATTGTGATGCATCTTTTAACTTCGAAGATATGTTTTCCTTTGAACTTTCAAGAGCAGCTATTGTTTTACTTACAGAGGTTAACATATGGCTGTTAAAAGAGGCATAGGAGTTTCTGCTGGAGTCAGACTGAGAGTTTGTGGGAAAAGTATAAAGCACAATTTAACGTTAAATGGAAATGGAGGACTGCAGATGGTTTGAAGCATGTGAATTCAAGCTGCTGCTTTGCTGGCTTTGAATCTGTGTGCAGAAGCTGAGGCTGCACAGCCCAGACCTGGGTTTTTCCTTTGTTTGAAGGAGAACAGATTGTTTGCTTTGTGATTGACAGAATTTTATGTTGGGGGGGAAAAAAAAAGTTCTGAGTTACAGCTGCAAGGTGCCCTGCCTGGAACAGATTGGTTTTTGTCTTAGTGTTTTGTTTATCTGATGCAGCCATGTTATATTTCATGCATCAGTAATAATTTAATTTGTAATGATACTGCACTTCTGTGGACTTTGTGCTAAGTCACCTACCAGACAGCACTTAAAAATAAAATAAAAATTTTGATGCTTTCATCAAACTTCCTCAAAGAACAGGGACGACTCTTCAGGGTGAACAGTCATACCCTACTTGCTTGCACTTTCTTGTTTCAGTTGAGTTTGTCTCTTCTAGTGCTTGCCCCCCTTTGTGTTAGCAGCTGGATCACCCTTACCCCTCCCCAAACCTGCCCTATCTGCATGTCCATACAGAGTAAGTCATAATACCATCATTTTTTTTAATCTTACCTTGAGATGAACGAATGCTGAATATAAATTCATGATATTTGGATTGGGCCACATCTCAAATATCAATTTTCCTCTGTGGCACCAAAACTGTACCAGTTCGTGTTCATTTTGCTGCTGTTTCCTGGTGTTCGTGTAAATGAGGAACATGAGTATAAATCAATTATTTGACATTTTGTAACATAGAAGATACTGTGCTTTAAAAAGAGACAGGAAAAAATGTGTGTTTAAGGTTTCTATTGCAGACTTAAATATATGTTGGGCTGTTATTTTAGAGATTATTTGCTCCAACAACGTCGTGCTTCGATTTCAGTTTTAAGGTAGTTTCTCTGTGTTGGATCAGCCCACTTGATTTCAGTGGGAAAGAACCTTCATTTAGAAGATATGTTCCGCATCACCCAAAGACAGCTGTGCTTACTTTCCAAGTAGTCCCTCTGGAGATGGATCTGTATGCAGCACTTCCTCTGACCCCTGCTTTGGGGGCTGCCCAAAAGCTCAGTAGCTTTACCTGGGCTATGAGATGCTCTGATCATGTATGTCACATGCACAGTGTGCTACTGATTGCTCCTGAGATGTGTTAGCTGTGTGGTAAAGGGGGTGTTTAAGTAGCATACCCCCGTGCAAGCACTTATGGACCTCTAGCTATATTGTCCATGCGCAGCCCAGATCAGGAGGCATGATCCCATTCATCAGTGAAGTTACATAACATTGGCTTCCAAGTGTTCTCTGCACTACTGTGCTGAATTTTGGAAGGCACCGTGAGTCCTTATATGCAGGCAAGGCATATTCAAACGCAAACAAGGAATGTATTTAAACTGCGCTCTTTAAAAGAGAAATTGGTTTTCTTTGCTTGAAGTCTGGAAGCTGACGTACGGTTTGACTTCATCTGACAGAGTTATTTCCCTTTTCTAGAGAGGCTGCGTAAAAATGCAGGCACCCTGTGAAAAGTGAAGAACCCATACCTAGAACCCATACCTAGAACCCATTTAGTAACTCTAAAAAGAGTGACAGCTGTGTAAGCTTCCATAGAACAGAATTTTGGAGGAAAAGTAATTTGTAGAAGCTGCTCTTAACGGAGCTGGGAGGCTGTTTGCTGTTGTTTCTTAATCCCCTGAAGCAAGCTGAGTAGTTCAGCACTTTAAAATTAAGGTTGCCATTGGGTAAATAAGATGCGTAAGTGGCTCTGAGAGCACTTCCTGTGCTTTATGAAAGCATAAATCATTTGTCACCATCTATAGTCCTTCAGATCTTGAGTTTTGCCAACTTATTCCTTTTTGGGACTTCTGTGTATGGGTAGAGCCCTTGGTTTAGAGAGCTCTTGTCAGGTGCAGGAGATGAACCCGCTCTAAACAGACAGAGTCTGCATTAAGGTGCATGAGTGTGTCTGGGAGGTTGTGCACAAAGTGTTCAGGAGGTTTGGCTCTTATTGCTGTGGGGCAAGTTAGTAGCAGTTGTCTCCATACTGAACATGGGAAATGGCGTAATCTGAGCGGTCTGTGCCAAGGGCAGCTTGGTTGTGCTGTAGATAATGTGATCAACAGAGAAAAACATGAACAGGTCGATAATTTCAGATGGTTCTTCTGATAACAAGCAAAGGCACAGCATTGATTTGTAAAATAAGAGTATGGATGCAGCAGTTAAAATGTGCTCTGTGTATACACATTAGATAATAAATAAAGCAGAACGCCCTCGGCCTCAAAGGCAAACAGTAAATCATCAAGCAGCATGTGAGCCCTCTAATGCAGGAGGCTGGGAAGCGTGTGGTGAGTGCTGGAGCCGGGCAGGATGGATGGTGTGAGGGAGAAGAGAAACCCAGAGTCATTATTAGTCAAGAAGATGAAGGGTCCTTGTTCACGTGGCATTGTCCTGTGTGATGTCCTGCCCTCAGCTTCCCAGACAGGCACTGCCAGTGTTACAGGGATGAGTGGAGTGGAGAGATCCAACATCATGATGCTCAAGTGAGGGTCCAAGGGGCCTGCTTGCAGGCAGCAGTAGCAAGTTCTGGGTGTCTGGATGGCAAATGATGTTGGCACTGACCAAAGGTTGCTAGTGTTAAAAGAGCAGTAACCTGAATAAACCTGAATCCTATGGCCCCTCCTCAGTTGCCAGTGACTTTGAGTGCTGCAGTGGTTCTGGAGTTGTTGGGTTGGTGGTTTTGGCGTTGGGTTTAACACACCACCAGTTGAACCACTATAAGCGTGGGCATCTGTTAAGCCAGTGGAGATGGTGCTGTGTGTGATGTGGGTTAACACCTGTCCAGGCCAGATGTAAGCTGCTTTCAGAAACTTCCTGCTGGGAACGCAAGATCGGAGCTGGGTATCTGGGACCCATGTGATGAGGCACACAGAACTACTCAGAATTGAATATTGATCTGCAGCTTTCATTTCAGGAAGGCAAGCACAATTAAGTATTAGGAACTATAAATGCAGCTGTGATGTCTGGTATTAAAGTTTTTCAGCTGTGGTTTTTACAAGCGAGGTTTTGTCTTTCTGAACGCACGTTTGCTTTGAGCTGAGTAAATTCTTCACTTTGTTGTGGGGAAAGAGTATAACATCAGTGCAATCAGGAGCTGTGATCCAACCTGAAAGCATCTCTGCAGTGATAGAATGACAGCTCTTGAAATGACAGATTCTGGGAGTTCCTTTATGCTCTGAGCAAATACGTGCAGGGAATTGGTGACGGAATCTGCTGTATGCTCTGTGCAGGTGTGTTCTGACTGTGTAGTACCAAAAGAAATACCTTAGGACAGTCCTGTGGACACAAAACCTGTCTATAACTTAAGTTGCATTGGGCAGCTGCTTGGATTTGCCTGTGCAGACTGAGGAAACTTCAGAACATTTAGAGAAGGTGACAGCTGAGCGGTGACTTCTGCCCAGAAACTGGACGTAAGGATGTGCAACTCTGTGCCAACGTTTATATGATTGGAGAGCAAAAAAATAAAAAAGCACACCAAAATAATCCTCCCCAAACAAATTGTGAATAAGCAGTTCTAGCTGCACAATTTCACTTTGCATCTAAATGATACCTTGTCAAAGATAATGTTGTACAGAGTTGTTGAAGTATAATAAAAATGTTATTGAACTAAAATGCAAGCAAGATTCAGCCCAAGCCATTCTATAAATATCTTATTATGAAAGGCTCAGAGATGTTTCTCTTAGCAAATTTAAAATAATCATTAGAATCCTTCAGCAGATTGCTGTTAATTGGATTGAGAATTAAACAGCTTTGTATGAGTGCAAAGTTAATTAATAGCTCATTACCTTTTTAATAAGGCAAATTCATTTGGAAATAAAAGAGATGCCATGAAGTTTACTGCAGATTTGATCTGAAATTGGGAATATTATCTATCTTCTTTGTGGGAAAAAATTTATACCCAAGTCCCAGTGGCTGGCTGGCGCTGGGATCCTGATCTTCTGAGCAGTTTGTTTGCTTTCTCCATTGCTTTTTCTCCTGTGTCCTTTATCTCTTTTCAGGTTTTCATGATTTCTCCATAGTCCATGTCACTGTTCAACTCTGTGCATCTTTATGCCTGGGACTTCAGCTTCACACCACCACACTCTTTGAGGAATGAAGAGCAGTCATCAATTTTTGCTTCTATCCCTGGTTCCTTTTATTTATGCTGATGTAGACTGTACAGAGAAAATATTTTATGACAGTGATGCTGAAGGAGCCTGGCAAGCAGTTGCTCTGGTGTTGGTCCCTAGTTATTGGGAGCTGGGAGAATGCTTCCTATGGAAGTGTTCCATGGTGTGCTCCGTGCTCCTCCAGCAGCTGGTGAGGTGTCGAGTGGGAAAGTGTGAAGTATTTTTGTCAACGCTTACCCTTATTGGTATTTAATATATTTCTTTAATGGAAGAGATTGCATTAATCTGCCAAGGCTTGTTATTTCAGTTAACGTGGGTTTATGGATGAATTATGTTCATTCTCTTTAATTCTTTGTTAATCGAGCAGTTGATAGAGAGCTCAATTATTTTTTACCTGGGATTGATGCCAGCTGACAACTGTATAGTCATTCAGGTCATTTAATTTGGCCTTTAAAAGCATATTAACAAAAAGTCCTCCATGTGTATTTCTGAAGTTAAGGAATAATTTCTGCCTTTTCTCAATATGTAAAACTGATTTAAATAACTTTTTCCCCTCCTCCCTTCTGGTGGACGTACATGGATACCATTTTGGACTCCGTGTGTTTTGGAGCCCTATCTTTGCTGCCCCACTTGCATGGACAGGGATCCTCACATGGTGGGTACATTCCTATGCAGTGAAGGAATTAAATTTCTGTATGTATCAGATCCAGAAATCCCTTTTCTTTCATGTTCTTCTCTATTTTCTTTGCTTTTTTCCAATCATAAGCACTCTACCATTCGTTAAACCTGCTAGGCTTTAAAAAAGCTTTTCCCTTAGTGTTCCCAAGTGAAGTCAGAATGTGATCACAATCTTTCTCCCAACCCCCCCTTTTCCCTTCCTCTTCTTCCTCTCCCCTTCAATAAAATATGGCCAACATAAAATTAGCCAAGTGCAAAGCCATTGTGATGGCTGTTAAGAAATCTGTATTGCTTCTTGATGCCTTTGAGAGAAAGGAGACCCCTTTACCTTCCATACGTGCCCTCAGATATGGCTGTGCAGCAGGACCAGCCCATTGGTTTGCAAGTTGGCTTTATGGGCAGTAACTGAAAATGAATAAAGGGTGAGAGTTCATTGCCTCTTATGGCTTCCTGAGCTATGGCCTTGGGGAAGAGGTAGGAGGTCTCGAGACCTGGTTTAAAAAACAGCAAATAAATGAAAGAGCTTAGCTTCAGTGCTGGCTTCTGAAAAGGGGTGATTTTTCTCCTACTAAAAGCCCAAATAGAAAGTGAAGGGCTCATCTAGGTGAACTTGGGACAGAGGAGTTTTGGTACCACCAAAATGAGGCTAAACATCTCCAGATGAAGTTCCATCCAAAGGGTGGTGATTTAGTGGGCATGGTAGTGGTGGGTTGATGGTTGGACTTGGTCATACTGGTCTTTTCCATCCCTAATCATGCTGTGAGGCTACTGTGAGAGCTGGGAGACCTGACTTGATGCCTGCAGGGAGTGTATATTGCCAGATAAAGGCAAACATTAGCAGCGGTTATTTTCAGAATCAGAACAAGGGAAATAATTTAAATGTTAATTTTGTTCCTGAATTGAGCAGAGCTTCACCAGGATCCCTCTGCTCATCAGTTTCAGTCCAGGAGTTCCACCAGCTGGTCAGAACCTGACCACACACTTGGACCAGGTGGGCTCCCAGATGCCTCTCACAGAAGGCCCCCGTTGTGTGCTGCAGTTGGTCCCAGCAGTCAGTGGTCTGCAGTTGGAAATGATTGCTTAAAAATTTGAAAGCATTTAAATAAACCATTCCATCTCCCCCCACTTTATCTGTTACTTGTATTTGAGAAGGACATTGAGAATCATTGGGTTAGAAAATGTAGTTAAGAATTCCCAGCGTTACCTGAAGGGGGTGGGAATAGAACAACCCAAACCCCTCTAGACTCATTTCGAATTAATTAGGTCAGAACAAATGCCTGAACTGCACAGCTGATCCTCTGCTGCTTCTGGACTATGGAGACCTATTTCCAGGATGGTGCCCTGTTTTTACGCAGATCTCAGAACTGATTGTAATGGTGAAATGGTCACTGTGTTGGTGATGACAGCTGAAAGTTGGCTGTGAATGGTTTGGATAGAGTTTGTAGTGGAACCTGCAGTGTTGTTGTCATCTAATGAGCTTCCACCGTAGTTAAATTGGGGAATTCTACCTTCAGTAATGGATTTTGCTATTTCATTCTCTTAGTTGGCTCACCATGAGAAATACAGAGTGCTTTTACTGCACTGAAGTACTCATCACCTCCCACTTTACAGCCAGAAGAGTTAGGCTGAATCCTAATATGATAATCCACAGGTCTGTAATTGCTGTCTAATACAGTTCATTTACTTATTTTTATACACACTTATCGGCCTGTTTTGCTGCAGTAGTGGGAAGAGATGCTGGCTCAAAGATCTGAGATGCACTTTCAGATCTGATGGCCCAATTGTGAAGTGTGGAGTTGGAGAATGCTCTTGGGATGAAAAAGCAAATGTAGCCCTGTTCAGTGCTGCCAGCAATGGCGGTGCGAGCATGGAGTAGTGGTTAATACTGTTGTTATTGCTCAAAAAATATATTGACTAGGCATTAATTTCTTACATACAGGTTCTTGAAGACAAGGAATCTAGGCTTCAACTAAATACATATATTTCTTCTTTTTTTAAATTACATTGGCATTCAACCAATATGTTTTATTCAGAGATTTTATTCTGTACTGCAGGAACTGAGTGCATTTAAGGAGCTTAAATTAAAAAAAAAATTTCTTAATATTGTGAGCAAAGCTGCTGGATCTTCAGATGTAGTGAAACGGTGGCCTTGGGGCCAGGGTATGTGGTCAGCACAAGGAAACTACTTCTTGAATGGGAGTCCATAAGAACTACTCAGTTGTGGAGCTGTTTGTCAACTCTTGACCAGCAAAGGGTGAATGGGAGCTGTGAGGGCAATAAGCAACCCTACCTACGTGTTCTGTGCACAGCCCTTCTTTGGGCAGAGGGTGGGCTGAGGCCTGTGCTCTGTTTTGTTCTCCTTGCAGAGAAGTCATGGCAGTGAGCTGGCATTTCCTCTGATAGGAGTTAATTGTGTGTGATCATCAGGAGTGGTGGCAGACGTGCAGGTGTGAAGCAGTCTGCTCCTGCTAATTGCCTGTGGCAGAACAGCCCGTGGTGAGGAAATCTGGCTTGACACCCATGGCATCTCTCAGTGTAGGGTTGGTGAGATCCTTCCCTTGGTGATGTGTTCAAGACCTAGTGGTGGCTATGGCAGGGGGACACTCAAATGAGCTTGCTATGGGAACAGGGTTTCCTTCAGATTGTCTGAAGGGGTTTAATTTGCAGTGTGGTAAATGACTTGTGATAAATGGTAACAGTAAACCGGGCTTGTCCTTTTGCTTTTACCTTTCTTAATTGCCAGTTAATCTGCTACTTTTGGTAGGAGCTTAGTCTGTGTAAGCTCTCTGAAGAACTTGAGTTTTAAGTGTTGCTGTAAATTAAAACACTGACTGTTGTACAAGCAGACAAATGGAAAATGAGATCTCTGAAGCTGCTGACACACGTACGGAGGAAGGAAACAGGCAGAGCTGTCTTCGTTGTTGGAAAAGCTCCTGTCAGTTTCATTACGTTTTTAATATGTGCTTAAACTAGAGTGGTGCATGTAAAATACGTTCTGCATTGGTGCGCAGATAGTAATACTGCTTCTTATTTACTTTGATTTTTGGAAAATGAAATTCGCTTGAAATGTTTTTCAAGAGAAATTGGTAACAAATTTGTAATGTCGCTTTGTGCCCAAAGCACGTGTCAAAATTTTAAGGTGATAAATAGCTGGGAAGATGAAATTTGCACCTTCTGCAGACTGTTTTCTAACACTTACCTCCAGACACATACAAATCTTCCAATATATTTCCTCCTCCAGCATTGCTCTGAGATGCCTCAGCCTTTTATATGGCATTTTCATTATGTCTCAGGAATGTTTGGGAGCAATTGTTTTCTACTGGTGAACATGTCCAGCAGACGGGCTTGGTCGCTGCTTTCCCCTGGGTTAGTCCTGTCTGTTCTGCATTTCTGATTTTTTTTTTTTTATCCCTCACCAAATGCCTAGGATGAACTCAAAGTTGAGCCATTTAAATCTATATTAAGGAAAAGCACTTTTTTTTGTGGACCCACAGATAATATACCTCTCTAATATTGTGGAGTTTTGGGTCCTGAAGTGATATATGGGCTGCAGGGCCGTGCCCTCAGTTATCTGTAGGGAGAGGTGAGTGGCTCTGGATGTTGGTTAGACTTGCCTGTAGTTTTTTTTTGTATCACAGTGCCCAGTGCATGTACGTATGCATTGCTTACAACTTGTTTCTTTTCATTAGCCCGAAGGTAAGGAATAATAATTAGTGATGAGTAGTAATAGTGACTGAAGCTGGCGTTCACAATGGATTAGAAAACACGAGTTCAAAGGTATAGATGGCTCCTCTGTGCTGTAGTCAGCTGGCGGTCAAGGGAAGTTGCTTCTGTTATTGAAAAGCATCTCATGACACTTCTGGAGTGTTTCCTGAGTTTTACATCTCTGTTTCCATAGGCGGATGGTGAAGGAGCACTTAGTACTGTCTGCAGTGCTTCTAAGGGCAGCTGACCCTATAGCCAGTGAAGGATTTGTGTGTTCCAGGCTCTGAGCCCCCTTCCAGTTTGCAGTGAACCACAGATGCCATGTGGCTGGTGCCCAGCTGGGGGGGGCTTGTTGTTTGCATGTCCCATACTGCTTTGAGGACTGAGCTGCGGCATGAAGTGCAGGGCCAGGCTGGTGAGAAGTGGTGATTTGGGAAGTTACTTGAATAACTCCAGTTCTGCTCTACTTTGCTATAAATCCTCCCTCCTGAAAGGGGGTGACAAAATGAATGCTACTCTTGGAGAACAGTGGTGCTGAGGAAGAGTCGTAGAATGGTTTGGGTCAGAAGGGACCCTTAAGATCATCTAGTTCTAACCCCTCTGTTATAGACAGGGACACCTCCCTGTTGCTCACAGCCCCATCCAGTCTGCCTTTGAGTGCTTCCATGGAAAAGGCATTCACAGCCTTGCTGGGCAGCCTGGGATGCTTGCCTCAAGGAGATTGCAATAACTGCAATTACAGAATGATTTGTTTGGGGAGTGAGGTATTACTGTGTATACTTCCAGTGTAAATATTTGGCTTCTTTGGGGTGCCATAGTTCCCTTCTGGATGGGAGCTTGAGTGCTCCCCAGCCATGTGTGCCCCCAGGGGTTCTGTTCCTACAGCACTAATGTCTTTTGGCTGAGGCGGGGCTGCACTGGGTACTACTAGGAGGAGGGCAATGTGTGGTGGTGGTGTTTAGACAGCAGTCTCAAGAATGTTCTTGTTCTGGAAAAACTTCTGAGTTAGACTTGTGCTTGCATGAAATGTTGGGGACTGGTCTGTCTTTTTTCATTCTTAGGGGTAGGGTAGCACAGTGCCTCTGTGGGCCAGTTTGTGAGGAACTTGCATCACAAGGCAGTAACTGCTGCAATATATGAGTCTGCACTGGGAATGTGCAAGGACAAAACGAATGATGTTGCCTAAGCTGTGAATGATTACCAGCTCTTTCCTGCCTGAATGCACTGGCCACAATGCTTGCTGTCTACTCTAGCCAGCCCTCCTGCTTTTATCTCTTACTCCTTTGCTCTGTATGGTGTTTTTTATTTTTTTTCAAACGCATTTAGGCGTTTGAAGTTGAGAACAAAACAGATGCTGATTTATCCCATCTGGAAGGGAGCTGTTGCCCTCCTCCTCCCTCATGGAGTTCCTGCATTGCTGTCTGCCTGGCTGAGTACGTCCATTTATACCTATTTAGCACCACTGACAAGATAGCTAACCTGCATTTGATGGATTTTTGGCACTCCCCACTCTGCAGCATCTTAATTATTTTCTCTTGAAGCCTATAACTTTAAGATTTGATCTGCCTTTTCTTTCCATGTAGAGCTGTTTGACTGCAGTTCAGAGCAGGCATATGTGCTCTTAGTGGGAGCTGTGGTGCCAGAGGCCACAGCTGAGCGACTGTTTTAAGGCATGGGTGGCTGTGATGAGTAGCATAAATGGCAAGATTCTTCTAAAATAGGTCTGATCATGTTTTTATAGTGATTTTTTTTTTTAAATGGCAGCCCATCTTGGCTACGTTGCTGCTATGAATTGTCATGTGCCAGCTTTGTAGCTATGCTGGTGAGAGGGGGTGAACACTTTGCAGCGATGTTGTGCCAGCACTGATCTTGTTCTGCAAGCCCCCAGTGCCTCGTGCTGAGGGCCTGGGAGCAGCAGGAGGAGCTGCCAGGTCCTCTTCCTTCCAAGGTGGACTTCCTGTTAGCTCCAGGAGGATGTTCTGGTGCCTGGGAGAACTGGTGAGGACAGATGGGCTGTGTTCCTGGGGGCAAAGACCACTCTCTTTCTCATCTTGATCCTTCTTGGGAAGGAAACAGAAGCTTTGCCAGAAGGAGCATCAGAACGCCATTTGGTTGCTGCTATGGATGATTCAGGAGGGATGTTGCTAAATGGGTTTGAAATGCCATTTACTGGTTTTGCTTGCTTTTGGCAAAAGGACCATAAACAGACTTAACATAGAAAGCTGGCTGATGTGTATAGGGGGCAAGCAGGCCATTAAATGAATGACAGTAAACTTGAGGATGCTACTTATCTTTCTCCTTCGATTGCAGCCTTCAAATGAAATTCATGAGGTTTATTGGCCTATAGTTATAAAGCATCAATAATGTTCCCCTTGCAGGCTTGTGTGTAAGTGTATGGTGAACAGAGGGAAATGCAATCTCCAAGTTATCAAACTGTTTTACAGTGTTCTTCTGAACTGCAGAAACCCTTGGGAATATTTATGCCTCTCCTGAGTCTTATTACCATGAAAATTATTTGTATTTTATGCGATAGGAAATATATTGTGCTTCTTTTTGACAATAAACAAAACTGAAATATGAGTTCTCACAAAAAAAAAAAAAGGTAGTGGATGCTTTTGGGCCAGTTTCAGCTGTTGTTCTTAGTGGTGTTTTCCCCTTGATTTTTGACACTGCCATCCTTGAGACAGTTCCTGGGTCTCTGGCTTCCTTCTCCTGTGGTTGTGTAGTGCAAGTTTGATGCTCCTGCCCACCAGAGCTCATGATTTCCTATTAGAGCTGCTCTCTCAGTTGCCCAAGACCCTCAAAAGGCACTCCTGAATGAATTGGGTATGTGGGGCTGCATGCTGACTTCAGTGCTTTCCCTCAGAGAAATTGTTAGAGCACAGTGTAAAGGAAACTTGGGCTTCACTGAGAAGTGAAGAACTTCTGTATCACTTGAGCCATGTGGTTTTGCTATGGGCTCTTCCTCAGGTTGTGTATATCCTGCCCTTCTGTATGGAAAGACCCTTTAAGGATGGGAGGCCAAGGTGAGGGCCAGGATTCACTTTGCCTTCTCTTTAAACTTTCTGGCTCATATGGGGCAACTGAAGTCAGTAGTAGCTCTCAGGGATGCCTGCAGAGCCCTTCTGTGCTTATGTACCTGCTTTGTCTTGTGAAGTAGATGTGGTTCTTGGGATTTGCTTAGAAGCGTAATATCTAAAGAAGCTTTCCCAGGGATAAAAGCAAATTAACAACAGTGAAGAAGACAGTGTGTCTAGGTACTCTGGTCATAGAGGACTATGTAATTACAAACAACCATACAGACATGTAACACGTGCACGTGTTCCCTTTCCCAGGCAATATCAAGCCATAGATGTGACTGAGCATCTGTAAGGTTTGGAAGGTTTTATGATGGTGATATCTTCGAATTTTAGTTGTGTAAGAGAGTTAAATCAGACCAAGGAGAAGTGAAGGTGTAGAATAAACCATCCTGAATGTTTCCTGCTTCATTGCTGTGGGTCGAGTCAGATGTGTGAGCAGAGAGCAGTTCCAGTTCTGCACAATATATGAGCTGGTGAAAGGAGTGTTCAAAAATAATCTTCTTCATTGTATTTGACACACAATCTATCACTTTTGAAACTTACAGAAACGTTTTCTGCTAATTTGAGATCCTTGTTTCCTGATGCTCTCAAAGCTCTTACCCTCACCTGAAGGAGAAAGGAAACATCATCTGTTAGATCGTGATCCTGGGGGCAGAGTTGAGGAAGTAGGAAACATTTCCTTTCAGATGTATGAGCATTGATGTAGCCACTTGTGTTTGGCTACAACTCGAATTATAAAACAGAAATGAGTGCACTGTCTTCTCCGGGGAAAAAAAAAAAAAAAAGCTACTCCGTATATCAAAATATTGCATTTATCTGCTGGATGTGCTGGAGAGCAACAGTGTATTGCACCAAAGGCTGTGCTCACCTTGCTGAATTTTTTTGTTTTCCAAATGGTTGACTACTAATTTACTTGAAATTAAAAGAGGAAATAACCACAAACCCAAATCTTTACTGAAACACATGAAGAGGTGAGGGAACTTATCTTCCAGTGTGCCCTATTGGCCCTGAAATCCACTGGTGAAACATTGGCACTACTGTGTTTGTTGAAGAGACAGTAGTCGGGAAATTGGAATGAAACCCAGTGTTATGAGTCAAGCTTGCTTTAGATAACTAAGCAAATTTCCTGATAAAAAGGTTTTTCACTATAACGCACTGTCATCAGGATGTAAAGCTCTGTTCTGTCAGTAGGGGTTGCTCCTTTTTTCCTAGCTCTGTTTGTCTATAAATATTGTTGAAAGATTTTTTTTTTTTTTTTGCCCCTAGGAGACACTAAATATTTTTGAAAATTGCTCAGTATTTTTTGCATTACTTTTACCATGAACATGCAGCTACCTGGAGAGTGAAATATTGTTCTTGCTCTGCTGGCATAAAGCTGCTTTGCTTTTGGCCTTGTTCCCACTGGTTTCTGGCTCACAAGCCAGCTCTGGATTGTGAACCGTTCTTCTGCTGCTGGTTGTGTGCTAGCACTCCTAATGGAGGTGCCATGAACCACAGCGAAGAACAGAGCAGCTAAGTAGGGCAGACAGATGTACAAGTGGCAGTATTATTGTAACTGCAGGAGGATGGAGCGGGAGTAGTTGGCAAATGTCAAGGGAATTCAGCAAGGGCCTTGGAGAAAAATATTATTCTTAAAATCTGCAGTGGGAATTTTCTCACTGACCACAGACAGGACCTCTGCTGAATCTTTTAGCCATTATTAATTAGCTAGTCCACTCTGATTGATGCTTGCTCTTGCAGCCTCTTCCAACAGCCTTCGTGTCTCGCAGCTGCTGTCTTGATTGAAAGGGCCCTTCGTTGTTCCCAGCTGCCCCATGGCTCTTGCATGGATGATGGCCTTGGGCAGCCCTGGGTGTACAGGGCTCCTGTATAGTTGATAGAGGTGGATGCAGGTGCTGGAATTAAGTACTAATTAAGTTCCTGAACATGAACCACTTCATGAACTCCACTTAAAGGATTTGTCTAATTGATTGAGAAAATGGTTTGAAGTGGAAGAACATTTCTTTCCATTAACATTCAAATGAACTGCAAATTGCAGGACTTTGAAACTTCTGTCTTTCCTTAAGATAAAAGCCTTTTTAAAAATAAAATTTAAAAATCAAAATTCAACTTTGTTTGAAATCAGAAGCAGATGCATTTATATGCAATGTGGGGAGGAAGGGAGTGTAAGAACTTTTTTGCATGAATAATATGGTAGCCAAACTGCTGATGACTAGTGATGATGAGCTGTAATGCTTCTCAGGTCTTAAGGTGTGTGTGTATTTTTATGGAATGAGGGTTAGTAAATGTCTAGGTACTTGGACTGGCAGCTGCAGAGCTGTTTGCTTTATGAGGTTGTGGGTATTATGTTGAAGATTTGCCTTCATATCATGATATGATGACAGAACAGATGTGGGATGGAATAGTTTGGTCTTAGGGGGCTACTGACCTCAGAATGGAAATAAAAGGGCAGAAACAGGAGCTGTGCATTTGTTCTCCCTATCACTCTTTGGAGAAGTATGCAAGACATCCAAAAGTTATGTGGTCTTGTGCAGTCAACTCAAAATCTGGCACCTGGCTATATTGCACATCAGCTGGATTCTGGTGGATGGCTCGTAGCAAATGCAGCATACTGTTATATATCTCTTCCATGGCAGGTTGTTAAACAATGTTGTATCCTTCTGTTGTCAGCTGAGAGCATTCACATGCATTGTTAACTGTGCAGTAAGTAAGATAATAGCTAGCTGTAAGCAGGTGAGGATGATTCCTTCCTTTTCCTTGGTAATGTGAACAAATACACGAACCAGGAGACTATGGCAAGTCTCCTGAATATTAATACTTGCTCTTCTGTTTCTGGAGCTGTGTCACATCCACTTTGCTGTGATGGCATAGACGTGGGTAAGGAGGTGAAGATCTAAACCCAGTCTTTTCCTTCTTGTGTAGGATTCTGCTCATACTACTGGATGGCTATTTGTGGTCTACTGTGTGCATATTCTATAGCATGCCTAGCCGTTGTTAGGCAAGGAGAGAAGCTGTTCACTCAATGGGTTGTCATGTTAAAATGTTACCTGCATCCTTAATAGCAGTGAACCTCTATCAGCACTTCCATTATACAACCTGCAACCAACCAAAAAAGAACTACAAATCAAAGAAACGTTGTAAATATATATTCTCCCAGTAAAAAACTAAAACCAAACAACAAGCAACACTATGTTAAGAAGGTTTTATAGAAGCTGTGTGTTAGACTCCGAAACATATGCTATTGGCTTGCATTTCTGATTGTTCCACACTGACAGGAGCATGAGGTAGTTTTAGCACTAAGAAATTTGCCAGATGCTTTTCTGTGCAGCACTGAAGAGATTTCTTTATCTGGGGACTGGATTACCAGTGCTTATTGCAGTAGGTGAGCAGTAGGACCTTGCTGCAGAAATCCACGTAGCTGATATGTGTGTAACAGAGCAGGGATGTGAGGGAGAACCTCTAGGACAAAAAAGGCTTAAGTGCTCTGACCAAACTCATCTGATGAAGGGGACCCAAGGATGTGTGGACTTCCCCTCATCAACTCGAAATTGGAGAGGTAAGGGAGCTCCAGTTTAAGCACTTGGCTTGAGAGAGCCAGGTGCTGCAGCCCTGCAAGCATACAGTGATGGTGGAGGGGAGCACCACTGGAAACAGGCTCCTTTCTAACTTGAACATATTCCATACTAATGGAATAATACAGCCACAAAGAGTTTCTATTTTTCCATCTTCTAATGATCCTTTTCTTCTTAATCCAGATTACATTTAGAGCATTTAAAAGTGCAAATGCTGCCCTTTCCCTATAAAGGCTCATTACTGAAGCGTGTTCTATGGAAGTTTTAAATCTCCAGAAAATGTAGTGTCTGCCTACTGTTTTCTCCATACCCTGCTGTAATTGTGTCAGGAATATAGCTGTTCTATAGAGTATAAGTTTGTCCTGGTAATGTTCTTCTATTCCCCCCAACACACACATCTGTTCTGCAGCCATTACATTTCTGTGTGGTTTTATCTGAGGAGTGGAATCTTTACCCGGAGCAGAAGCAGAAATTCTCAGGGGATGTAAATATCATGACACTTTTTCTGGAAAGGGTAACAGATGGCACCTAGCACAGACACGCTTTGATTTTGTGAGCTGCTTTGACACTCTCAGGGGGGAAAAAGTTGAGCATGAAGCTGTTCCCACTGCCCTCAGCAGCCCAAAATCTCGAGTGGGCTGACCTTGGGTGAGGAGTGTCAGAGTGGCGAGCAAAGATGACAGGGAAATGTTTGCATGTGCTTGTGTTACGGGGAGGGCACGCTCAGATTTCTGGCACCTGGTTGCAAAAGGCTGATAGACAGTCACCCACATCCCTGAAACGAAGATCAAAGTGCTTCCTGGGGAGAACAATGCTGCAATATTTACCGAGAAGAGAGGCAGATAAAAGGAGCTGCTTTGTTCTCTCTCTACAGTGTACGATGCTGCTTTGTCTTGGTGATAGTTGCAGGAAGCTGGCTGTTCAGCACAGAGCCTTAAGGGGCGAGTCACATCGTAGGGTCTGACTTCCCTTTGGGTTGCTTAGCTCCACAGCTCTGTATCTCCCTTTTATTATGGAGAGATTTTTCTTGGTTTGCATTAAATTAATGTTGATCTGCACTTTGCTATGTTGATTCTCATCTATAGTATGCTTTTTTTTTTTCCATCTTTCCAACTGAGTTCTCTGCTTTTCAGAGATGTGGCTTTGTAGTGCTAGGGTTTTTCCATAGAGTTTCCAGTCCTGGACCTGGATGTGATGCAGATCAGTCTATGACCTCTAAGGGCATTGGTGGGGGGAGCTGCAGCAGCTCAGGTCCGGTGGATTTGAGTACCTGTGTGCCGTTGCTCATGGGGGTTACTGGGTTTGCAGAGAACTCGATTAGCTCTTATATATATGGTAGTTCTTGGAGGTAGTTATGGATGCTTTCTCATATTTCTCAGGGAGTGATTGGGAAGAAATTAATGCAATTGTTAGGATGTTCTTCCACTCTGTTTAGTGGAGAGGGGTACACAACATGTTTCCTACAATATCAGTTAAACATTCTGTGAAACATTTCTCCCTGATCTAAAAAAAGCCCCAGACGTGGCAGCCTGAGCAGTGTGTGATCAGCTGTAGCATACTGCAGGTAAGCTGTATGTGTTCACTATGGGCTGCCTCATCCAGCTGAGCTTCTGAACAGAGCTTGTCTCACAACTGGGATCTGCAGATGTGATGCAGCTTCAGGTGAAGGAGCAGAGCTTTGGGAGCACTGTGTGCTGGCAGCTCTTGTTTGCTGCAGGTTGGTGGCTGCCCAATGGGAACCAGTATTTCATTCTCCTTCTCTATAAGACTTGGTGAGGAATGGGTGGCTGAAATTTCAGATGCTGAGATGAGAACCCTGTATGGCTGGGAATCATGAGGTCATTGCTGTGTGCCCCAGTGATGAGGAAAGTGAGAGCCGGGGCAGATGGTTACAGCAGGAGGTTGGAGTCCTGCCCTTGCTCTCTGGGATGGGCAGAAGCAGACCTCCAGCTGAAACCCACAGTGGTAACGGGCCTGTCCCCACATGGAAAGGATCCATAGCCCCAAAGGTCAGCCATCCAGCTGCTGCACAGTGTTTAGGTAATATCCTATAGGAAATCAGTTCTTTGTCTAATATCTTGTGTTCATTCACCTGTTGAAAGGAGATGATTGTAACATCTCTAAATGCCCTTTAAGTCTTTTCTTAGTTCCTGTGCAGCCACACACATCTCTCATTTTCCCCTCAGGGCTGCTAAGGAAAAGCCTTGCTGATGAATCTGGAGGCAGCTCATGGGGAGTGATATTGATTGTTCTTTCAGAACGTTAAAGTATATGAATGGTTGTTCCACTCATGGTTGGCGTTTTGGGTTTTATTCCTACAAGTTTTGTTACAGTGCCTTAGGGATGTCTGGAGTGATGGCAGGTGGTACAGGGACTTGGTGGGAGCTTGTTTTAATTGACTTTAAATTGGGTGTTACCGAGAAATAGCAGATGATATCCAATTCCTGAGTGTGTCATTTGTCTATTAAGTACTCTTGATCTAAGAGCCATTTCTGGCTCTATCACAGCAACTCCTTATTTCAGCCTTTTATGGCTGTGGAAGGAATGCTTTGCTGATGAATACCACACAAGTGTGGATGTTCCTGCATGGACAAAGCTGCAGCATCTATTGCCACCAGTGTAACTGATACAGTTTGTGGACACATCTGCAGCTCTTCTTATATCCCTGTGTCTTGTGTTGCATTTGCTGCAGCCAGGCCCCTGTGTGAAATGGGACCTTTGTCAATACACGACAGTCCTTAATGGGAACATGTCTAGGACAAGTGTAAATGCTGGGAATCAGGCTGCAGTGCTTGGAAACTTCTGACTTGTGTATTTGCCAAGAAATAAGAGCATATTCTGCTTTTTAAACCGCTAGGCTTTCCTTAGTTAGGGCTTGCTCTGCCACAAAGCCCATTCACATTGCTGCCTCCAGCATCCCTCGGAGCAGCAGGTATGTTCCAGTTGAGAACAAGCAGCTGAGCTCACATCTTGCAGATGTGCAGTGGTACTGATGGGGGAGAGCAGATGAAGTACTGTTGTGTTGCTCTTACAGCCACTCTTGAATGTTGGCATGCTGTAAATTCCAGTTCAGCAGCCTCTGGATGCAACCACCATGTCAGAAGGAAGTGACCCTCTGCTATCTTCTTTGCTACTGCCAACGTTAGCAGAAAATGCCCAAATAAAGATTTGTTCCCAGCCCTATGAACAGTTCAAGAAAGTATTGTGCTATTGCACAATTAGCAAAATCTTGCATAGATCTCTATATATAAACGCAAAGTCTATTTTCAGTGGAATAAAAATGATGTAGTCTGTTTGTCATGGGCTGCCCAGAAAGAATAAATGTCTTTTACTGGAACTTCTCTGAAGAGATCGAGATGTACTTTTTAAAGATGACATTTCAAGGAGACAAAAAAAATAAAAAATACTGTCCTATAACTCTGGATGATGTGCTGTGTGGCCACTTGCACTGAGAACCCGGTGTGTGTTTGTGATCCCAGATGCTTATCTGGAAATACATTGTGAGAGTGGAAGAGAACCATTGAAGAAGTGAGGCTGCTCTGGGTGGGCTGTAGTTGCCATCCTGGCTCTGTGCTTTGGAAGTGTTGCTATTGTGTGGGGGAAGTCACAACACTTGGTATAGGGTTTTGAGGGTTTTTTTTTTTTCCCCCTTCAAATCTTAACTCTTTACCTTCTGTTTTTGTGGAAGTGCTAGCTGGTGTTATTACACTGGGTCTGGGTCTGGGGTCCCCAATGCAGGAAGGATGTGGACATTTTGTAGGTGGTCCAGAGGAAGGCCATGAGGGTGGTCTGTGGGCTGGAGCACCTCTGCTATGAAGACAGGCTGAAGGAACTGGGGTTGTTCAGTCTGGAAAAGATTAGGCTATGGGGAGGCGAATATTTAAAGGGAGTCTATAAATATGAGGGAAATCAACTTGGTCTGGCACTGGAATGGCCTGCCAAGGGAGGTGGTTGAGGCACTGTCCCTAGCGCTGTTCAAGAAGCGTTTAGATGAAGTGCTAAGGGATTTGATTTAGTAGCTTGATGGGTAGGGATGGTGATGTGAGGATGGTTGGACTAGATGATCTTGTAGGTCCTTTCCAACCTTATGAATCTATGAAACTTTTTACGTGGATAGATAGGATAAGGGGGAGTGGAAGTTCTTAACTGAGAGAGTGGTGAGGGGCTGGAGCAAGTTGCTTAGAGAGGTTGTGCATTTTTTGAAGATGTCCATGGCCAGGCTGGATGGGGCCCTGGGAAATCTGACCTAGTACTTGATCTGGCAGCTGGCAGCCTTGCTTGTGGCACTGACTTGGAAATAAATGATTCTTGATTTCCCTTCTAATCCAAGCCATTCTATGATTCTAAGCCTTGTTTCTGAAGAGGAAATTGTATAATCAAAATGGAGTTGTTTGGTGTTGTAGCTGAACTTACCCTAAAGATCTTACCCTTGCACAGGGAGTAGGATGCTGCAGCCTCTCCTCAGCCACCACAGTAAAAGCAAATCACCCACCACCAGCACTTGAGAGGGGGGAAAAGATGAAAAAAAATCAGTCCAGTCTCAGTTTCTGATGTGCTTGACCTCTACAGCAGCCATTGGAGGGAGTCTGTATTCCGAAGTATGAGAAAAAGCTGAAACTCAGGGATTGCTAGATTCTGCCATAGGCAGCAGCTGGGGATGAAGGCTCAGGGTTTATATTTGCAGCAGCTCTGGGTTTCTGGGATCCCCTTGATGGTCCTTCTCTGCGCTGGAAGGTGCTGTGGCACTCAGCACAGGTAGTTTTGGGGTGGGAAAATGAAACTGGTGCCCAGATGTCTGCAAGCCTTGTGTTAGTGTGTGCATCCCCCCTCCCTTAGAGGGAAAGCACTTGTGTGAAGGCAGAAAAAAGGCTTAGTGTTGATGCAGTGCTGGATGGTGAAAATGTGAACAGATTAAGGCGTAATTACCTCCAAACCCATTGTTTCGAACCCAGGAAGTTCAAAGCAAAAATTGCTCCCCAAGATTGGAGGACGGTACGGTGTGACGGAGCTGTACTGCTCAGCCTGTGTGTTCAGCTCGGAGCAGGATGCTGCACTCCCACAGTCGTGCTGTGTTCCCAGCCCTGAAAGCGGGGATTGTTGCAGCCTGGTGCTGGCAGCACAGCTCTGCTACAGCTCCGGAAACCCCAGACCTGGGGCTGGGGAACCCCTGGGCTCCTTCCAGGTCCCTGCATGCAGCTGGGGTACTGCCCTGGGGTTGTGAGGGTGGCTTCCACACACCTGCATGGTTTTAGGAATATGTGCCTGTTACGATCCGAAACGACTTTTATATCTCCGCAGTTTAAGTGTATGTTGCTTATGGCCATTTGGCAGGGCTTTGTTTCTGCTTCTCTTGCCTTAGAAGCTCATAACCTTGCTTTGTATGATCATAACCCCTTTCATTTAGAACTGTAAGCATAACAAACCAACAGTTTCTTTTTTGCATCATAGATTTGTGCATGCTATACTAAGTGTGAAATGCATCTGGCATTTCTTTGTTTGAAGTTGGAGTTGCATATCTACGTGTCATCCAGAGAGCCCAAGAGAGGCTGAGCAGTGAGCCTGGTAGAACCTCAAGAGGTTCAACAAATCCAAATGCAAGGGCTGCACCTGGGTTGTGGCAAATCCTGCTATCAGTACAAGCTGAGGGAGGTAAGGATGGAGCACAGCCCTGCTGAGAAGGACTTGGAAGTACTGGTGGCTGGCAAGAGGTGCATGAATAAGCAGCACAGAAAGCCAGCTGAATCCTGGGCTGCATCCGAAGCAGCGTGGCCAGGGAGGGAATGCTCTGCTCTGTGCTGCTGAGATCCCACCTGCAGCACTGTGTCCTGATGTGGAGTCTTCAGTGCAGGAGAGAGATGAATATGGATAGATTAGAGTGCATCCGGATGAGGATCACAAAAATGTTCTAGGGGATGGAATGCTTTCCCTGTGAGGACAGGATGGAGAGAGCTGGGGCTGTGCAGTCTGGAGAAGAGGAGGCTCTGGGAGGCCTGGGAGTGATCTGTTAGTGTCTAAAGGAGCTGAAAAAATGAGGAAACAGACTCCTTAGCAGAGTCTGTAGTGATAGGACAAGGGTGAATAGCTACAAACTACAAGAGGGGATATTTAGAGTGGATACAAGGAAAAAGCTGCCTGTGATGAAAGGGAGCAACTGGCACAGGTTGCTCAGATTGGTGAGGGGTGCCCTGTGCTCTGCTCACGATCAAGCTGGACAGGGCTCTGAGCTGTAGGATATTCATTGCAAGGGGGTTGGGCTGGGTGGCCTTCGAAGATCCCTTTCTACTCAAATGATTCTATGATATATGCAGACTCAAACTCTCAGCTTCTAAAATCACTCTTTATAGCAAGTACTGTTGTACTTCCTCTGCATTCGCTGTATGCAGCCACGTATCTGTGATCATAGCTGCAAAGCAACTAAATTACTCAGTGGGGATTCTCTGCTTTGGGAACGTGGGTTTACCTTGTGTACTAATAGAGCAGGCAGCCCGTCCCGTTGTTACAGCTTCTTGGTATAACTGCAGTCGCTGAGTGTGAGGTGGGTGTTGAGCAGGGGTAAAGACAAGAATGCATGAAAACTCAGCTTCTCATTGTCAGTGCTGTCTGCAAAGAACCAGAGGGTGCCACGGTGCTGATGAGGGGGTCATCACAGAAGTTTGGGCTTGCACTGTGGGGTTGGACTCCTGCTTGGTTGACTCCTTCTAGCTTATCTCTGTGATAACTTATGTGAAATAGGAAAGGGAAAATATATGTGTTGTATTCTGGGAAGGGGGAGGGAAAGAAGAGGAAAAGTTTTGTAAACAAGGAATGCTCACAGGGAGATGAGAAAGTGAAGTCCATAAGATTTCCTCTGTAAACGTGGAAGCTTAGCCGAGGAATATGTGGCCACACAGCACTATTATATTTCTTGATGTTCAGGAATTAATGAGGAGGGTGGCTGTGAGTGATATAGCTGAGCTGTGAATTCAGTCCTTGCTTTCATACCCAGGCACGACTTGTAACAGTAAGAGCAATGTGAAGTCAGAATTCATAGCAGAGACTTCAGCCTTACATACAAGGGCTGCTCCAAAAGTAACGCCTCCTGTTTTACTAGGTTGGCCCATGACATCAGAGGCGGTTTTTGTAGTTGAGAGTACTTTGTAGCTGAGAATCTGTTCTGTTGGATGGGATTGTTGTACTCTTTGTTGTATGTTGTAGTTTCCACGGAAATAAATAGGAGGCATTGCTTTCAGATTGCCCTGTGTGTGTGTGTATAATTATATATAACTTGAGCATTAAGACTGAAAGGCCAGGATAAAACTGAAGTTGGGCTCTGCTGAGTTTGCAGTCAAAATAACAGTGTGGTCTTTTTGATTCTCACCCTCATTCTCAGAGCATTACCAGTGCCTGTTTCAAAATCCATGATATCTGTATTGGGAGGCAGTATGAAATCTCCATAATAAGCATCTGCTAATAGATAACAAAGTCATTTTCCTTAGTGAGAAAGTCAGGGTCTATCGTAGCCTTGTAATAAAATCAGATTTAGCATCAGCTATTCCAGTTTAGTATCAGACAACTAATCAGAAATGCATAACGAAAGTAACCAGTACTACCAGAGTAAAAAAAGAATGAACTGCAAGCATTGCACATTGCCATACCAGCCACTGTGCTGAGGACCTCTGTGTCCCCAGGGGCTGCAGTTGTCCTGGGGTTTCTTTGGACAGTGATGTCTTCCTGAGACGGCTGTCCAGCTGCTCCTGTTGGATAGCTGAGAGAGAAGAAAGATTAAAAAAGTGTGCTTAAGGGGATGTGTTTTTGTTTGTTTGTTTTCGGGATGCATTAAGATAGCTTGTTGTGGAAATATTGCTCTGAGTGGAAGTAAATATTCCTGAACAAGAAAATCTTCCTGTCCTAGGGGAATTCGGAAAGGGATTTCTCTGCTGTAATCAGGTTGTTAACGTTCAGTGCATCTTGACACATCAAAGGGACTTGTGTCTGAATGCAGCTGCTTGGGAAGCAAGGCAGAGGAGAGCTCAGCAGGGGGAGCGTGACCCCAGCCAGCCCTGTGCAGCCTGGGAGCACATCGTTGCCCATGGGTCTGCAGCTCTGCACTGAACGCACCTGTTTCTCCCCTGGTTCAGTCCCCAGCACTGCTGTTGCAAGAGGCAAACTAATTAGGACTCCTCAAAGCTTTTTCTATAAAGCTACATTTGAGTTATGTCCAGTTTGTATGAACCTGACTGAGACCTTTTTAGTATCACAGGCTTGTCCCTGTGTTATTTTGTAAATCTGAGTGGAAGTAGTAAGTAAGAGGTTTTAGTGAAGGAGGGTGGTTGCTCCTGCTTAGCCTTCATGCAGTGGTCGCTGCTGGGGGATACTTTCTCTGTGGAGCTTGCTGAGTTGGGTGCCCATACCCTGCAACAAATCACTTCCCTTCTGACAACTCTGGAAAGGAGAAATGAGGGAAATATGCACATAACAGTAGTTTTGTGGTCTTTCAGAGAGGGGGAAGAAGGAGTTCTGTAGTTGTGTGTTTTCATTATTATTACAAATGGCATTTCTAGGATAGCATTTAAAAAGCACACATTTGATCTTCCTAAGCTCTAAAAACATCACATCCTATGCAGAACAAGACTGGGAGGATGAACTGAAAGACTTAGGAAAGCTTAGGCGCTATTAGCGTCCAACACATTTATTTATTATGCTTATTTCCCATTTTGTTAGATTTTAAATGGCAACCATTGCAAAAATGTTCTATCGAGGTCTCTGACCTCGTGAGTGTTGTGCAGCACCTGCAGCAGAGATGCTCTATAGATTACCTCAAAAGGAGCGTGTAGTGTTGAGACAGATAATTGCAATTGCTCAGGTAGGAAATAACTTTGGTCAAGCAAAATGTTCTTTCTTTCCTTTTTTTAATATATTTTAAAGACCACTCTTGAGAATTCCCTGTAAAACAGCTTGTCTCCTGTATAAATTTAAAGAAGATTATCGGTTAATTTGTCTCCGCTTCATACTCAAGTATGCAAAGCTGCTGAAGCCTATTTTTGCCTTAAACATCCCTGGGCTTTTTTTTTTTTTTTTTTTTGTCCTAATTTATTCTGTATTTCCAATTAAGCTGTATGTTTGTCAGAAAAAAAGTTTTTTTTAATCTTGAAAGAGAAATTCCTCTTCTAGTTGAATAAATGTCCATGCAAGCCTCTTACTACAGTAAATTACAGTGGTTTTTCTGGAAAATCAAGATCTACTCCAGAGTAAGAAACACAAGATTTGTCCTGCAGGAGCCACTTGCAGGTGATAATAAAAATGTGGTGTGAACCTCACAGCATTCTTACACGAGCCTGAAAATTCAAATGTTGAACATTTGAAAAGGTGGAAGGAGGGGGAAGATAGCTTTGGGGCTCAGTTTAATATTTTGGGGATGCCTGTAATGAAAGGTAGTTGCGCTGTTGAATGCTAGTATCGAGTAGGGTAATTGCAACCCTGTGGTCTTTATGGGCCTTCCTTTGGCAGAAGACCATGGGGAAGTGATAGTTGTGCACAGTAGGGACAAACGAGATCTGAGGTGCAGTGTCTGTGTGCCGCAGTCATGGTTTATTTCAGGTTCTCACCTCATTTCTTCGATTCATTTTTCCCCCCTCTAACCTTTATGGCAACTGAGGAATCACAGATCTCTTGAAATGTCATTAATGCTGATTTATATTCACCAGCCACGGAGAAATTGATTACATACCTATGAAAGGGAGCACTGTATGTGTGGCTCAGGGCTAGGACCTCTATGAGAGAGCAGAGGGGAAAGGACACAGCTGAACAGATACTATACGGATGGAAAGCTTCTTTGACTCCCAGACTAACTTCTGTACGTGACTGTGATGAGAAGTTGTTGGCAATGCCAGTGCTTTGGCTGTAATTTCAGGATGTTCCTCAACATTAACCAACTATTTTTCCCCCAAAAGCTATTTCAGAGCTGTAACGAGGGCATCTTGTTTCTGTGTTCACGTGACTTCACTGTTACTTTTAGATGTTCTCAGGAGTGTGACAGCAAATGTCTCTCTTAAATACAGGTAGCACATACCTTGTGATTTACATAATACTGCCTAATGTCTGTATGTAGCAGAAAAATTAATTACTGCACATGGTACTTAGGAAGAGAAGGCAGGGCACTTTCTTGATAATTACAGTATCGCTGCAGTGTAAATATATCTGTCTTCAGCTGACAATATAATTAATAACATCTATTGAGCAGTTTGACTGCTCTACTTTATTGTTACATGATTTTTTCAGTGGTGCTGAGCAGCTGTAGCCCTTTGTAGCTCAACCAGAACTGTTTGCTTGGTGCCCTGGAAGTCACAGCAGTGTACCTAGCTCAGGGATTTCTTCCTGATTGAGCATCTGCTGAGCTTGGTGTTGGGATTAAAGCAAGCTCAGTTCACCTACTCAACCTGAGACAAAGAGAGGTAAAGATCTCCAAAGTGGGCTTCTGGTGGCAGATCTTTTGAGTTGCTCTTTGAAGTCATAAATTGGAGCACTGATGGGGATTTTGAAGAGCAAAACTGAAAATACTGAGTGCTGAGGACTGGCAGTTCTGGCTGATGGTGTGCTGAGTGGGTGGGCTTTAGGATATGCTACTGGAGGATCAAAAGGTCCATTTTGTTGTTTCCCTTCATGTCCAGTCCAGCCTTCACCACCTCTCTTCACTGGTGGTCATTAATACAGCTTTGACTAATGACATGACACTGAGAGATCTTGCTACTGCTTCTGTAGACCCCCAACGAAGGGAAAAAATAATAAAAGAATGTTTTTGCTGTCTTTCCAGTATTTCTTACGCCTCTTCATAGTTTTCTCCATCAACAGCAGCACTGAAGGGTCTTGGGCAAACTGCTATTTTGTAGTGGCAGTGCTTGGGAGAGAGTTGTCTTGGTGTTATCTATTTCTCACTCCATTCTCTGCTTTTATAACCATCTCTTACATGTTCCTGTGTGTTGCCAGCCATTGCCTCCGAAAATAAGCGTGTGCGTTTTCTTTGCCAAATCTGTGAAACTTTAAATTCACGATAGTATTAATTAATACCATTAAGACTATATTGCCTCATCATTTTTAACGTTAAGCCTCAGGTAACAGTTAATGGTGTTGCAAAGTATTTTAATAAAATTACTTGCAGTAATTAAGGAAGAAATGAGGAGTATGTGGGGAGCTCAGTGGTGGGTTGAAAGGAAATGGGAGCACAGCCCAAGGGGTGTCTAGCTGCTTGTCTCCATTCCTGGATGGACACGTGGACCCCAGAGCTGCAGGAGGACATCCCCTGCTCCTCACCAAGGGCTGGAGCTGCCTCTGCCTCACCAGCACTTACAAAAAGGCAGCTGAGCAATGGGTTGACTTGTTGGCACTAAGAGTAGGATAGATTTAATTTTCTCTTTATTTACTGGGAGGAATTAGTTGTGGATCGTTTGTAGTGGTTTCATTGCTCATGGAGAGGCAGTGTAAAGACCCAAAGATTGATTCCCACTGGTTCTTTGCGGGAAGCATCTCATGGAGTTATGCTGTCAAAAAGCATTCTCCAGCTTTGTACAGAGGCTGCAGGCAATAACTTGTGGCATATTGAGTAACACACGCATGAACAGAGACATGTGAGTGGCTGAGATCTCGAGCAAATCTAGCTAAGGTTGGCTTATTTTGCTTCTGTTCTTCAATCTGTTCATGTAACTGTGCTTGTTCACAGCTAACCATTAAAACCAAAGATGTTGTCTATGCATGTTTTCCTATCTTGCCCACTGCTTTTGTAGCGTGTGGCTGCCAAGTGCTTTGCCTATTGCCAGGCGTGGATGAGCTGTAGTGATCTGAAGATCTGGCCCATGCTCCTAGGGGCTGCACTTACCTGCACTTGTTGTGTTTCTAAACAACGTCCACTTTGGCATTGCTTGTTGGTTCTTGTAAATCTACCATACATTTTCACTGTCTGCTACAGAACAGACAGAAGAGACTAACAAGAAAAAGGATATTAATGCAGGGAGTGCTGGTGATCCAGCAACCAATGCCTAGCCCCAAAAGAGCATTAGAAAACAAGCTTTAGTGAACAGCTCCACTGTAATTTAAAGTGCTACTTAAAAAATTATTCGGGGGTTGTCATAGTTGCTGTACAAAGGTTGCTATCTGAGGCCAGTCTCCTTGTGAAACTGTTAGTCTCAGTATTTAAAACAAGCAAGAAATTCTTTTCTCCCTCCCCCTTAAGCAACCAGACAAGAGAAATGAAGAAAAAGGAGAATGCAGGAAGCATTGGCACTTAAATGAAAAACATCTGAGCTACCTTCCTGTGCTCTCCTTTTGAATCAGGAAAGTTGCCAGGGGCTTTATCCTGACACGAGTACTGTACCATCCACCATTTTGCAAAGCTGCTGTGACTTCTGAAAGGTTTGAAAGTCCCTGTAGCAGGTGAAGCTCAAGGCTTGTGACACACCACTGGTGCTGTAGCAGGGATGTGGTGGTGCTGCCAGCTGTAGGAGATGGAGCTCAGCTGCAGGAGGATGCACTGCTTGCTGTCAGGCTGGCCTGTGGTTTTGCAAATTGGAAACAGAGTTGCTGAAATATCAGAGTGTTATTCTTATGAATAAGGCTCTTGAAACCAAATTTGAACATTGCTCTTTTGGAGGTTAAAAGAAATGGAACGACTTATTCTAATTTGGGATGCAAATAAATATTTTAATGTTCGAATTTCTCCTGGCCCAGAAATTCTGAATTCCATTCAAGTTCTATTATAGCCTGGCAAAAAATCTCTGGTGTCTTTGATCCTTCTGTTCATTACAGAGAAATTTAAATTGAGACTGTTTCCAGTTTATCCAAATGAGAAACTAATTTGAGACTCAGAGCAAACAATCAATGCAAGTGCTTTCCGATATAGATCCATTTCTTTGAAAAATCTAGCAGGACCAGAAGAGACCTAGATTGCATGGTGGTTCTGCTGGTGGTATCCTAAGAGTTTTGTGGTGGAGCAGATAGGAGCAGAGCAGATGGCCGTGCTGGCTGCTGGTTCTTCCGTTCAGTCCTTGTCTGTCTTAAGGCTTTGGGGCAAATCACTTATTTCTTCATTTGTGAAGTGTGAATAATAGTACTTAGCTCCCTGGAATGCTAATGTACTAATCTTGCCGCAGAAACTTGCTTCTATCATGGAAATAGAAAAGATAGTAATGCTCAAAGCCAGGTTTCATCTTATTTTCCTTAAGTCTGTCAGTTTAGGGTGGAATTTAAGAAGTGTTTGACATGGTGTTAGTTTTATTCCCTGGTGTAAGCCAGGAGCAGTACTCATGTCAGCTTCATCCCGGGTGGATCTGACCTTTGCTTGTTTTTGTTTTGTTTTACTTTTAATAAATAATAAAAAAAAGTCCTTTTGTAGTTACATAAGGAGACTGACATTTGCAGAGCAAAAAGGGGACATAACTTTTCTTTCCGAAGTTCAAGCAGCATTCTGGAATTATGGATTTTTTAGAAACAGCTCTCCAACTTTTTTTGGCTGACTTGGGCAGTAAGCAGCAGAGCAAGGTCAGCACGGGTCAGGACATTGCTGCCTGGGCTTTTTAGCAGCCAGTATAATATTCATTGCACTGGTAGCAACATTGCATTTCCTGAAGTGATACAAGGTAAATAAAGCTGACCCAGACCGAACTCAGCCCCAGTGCGTTAAGAGCGATGTCTGACAACCTCGGTCAGATCAGTGCCTGACAATGAGACAAGGAGGGAAAAGACTGTAAGGATGGGTGCAAAGCCAATATTGTGATGCTTTCTTGCCAAAACCTCGCGTCACCGCCCTTCACTGGGTCTTATAAAACTTGGAATAAGGTTTTACTGGGAAGGTTGGGAAAAAAAGCCAATTAGCCCAGGTTCTTGAAAGTGACTGATACGGATCATAAAGGATGTAAATTAAAAGCATGTTGCTGCTGCTGCTCCTGCAGCTGCTTTATGTGCAGTTTCACTTCAGATGGAACTTTCAGGCTCTTGTCTTTTAAATTCAAAGTTGCCGTTCTGATTCTGGGCTCGATCAGTAACCTCTGAAAGTCATCACCATCTGACAGTTCTCAAGTGGCCTAGGTGGGGATTATTTATTCACACATATATTCCGATTTAAAACGAAATGCGCTGTTGAGTGCTGTGCTGCTCTGGCCTGCAGTCATTCCAGACCTGACCTGTGATTTTTACCTCTCCCCATAAATGGGCTCCTTGTTTTTCTGAGTGTGTTCTGCCTGAATGTCCTTTTGTTCCCATTATCACCGATGGGATGGCCATTCTGAGTTGCAGGCACGTTTTGTTTTTTCAGCCTCTTGGAAGAGTGTGCCTAGGGTTCTCTTCTGTGTCTGACACACAGCAACTGAAAGTCTATTAAAGCTCTAGCCGGGGAGTTTCAGATGACTTCTATGTCTGCTTTTCCTTCAGGTAAGACAGAAGTCAGCTCAAGAAGTGAGCAAGGCATTTTTCCTTGAGTGTGGAAACCTAATGCAGACAAGTGGCTGTGTCGTACCAACTAGCAGCACTCATCAGTCTCAGGGAGGAGGTCATGGGCTGAGCAAACCCCGTTGCTTGAGTTATGCTGTGCGTTAACTCAGATGAGGTACAAAGCTGAAATATGTCTGTAATGAACCATACCAAGCTTCTTGTTGCAATTTTCAGTTTGTGACTGTTTTCCTGGATTAGTTGGAAGAGGTTGAAGCTGGCCACTGCTATGTGAGTTCTGAGTGCCCTTTGGGAAGAGGAGCCAATGAGGAGAGCACTGTAGCATGCAGAATTCTCCAACTCACTCCTCTGAGAGCACATCACCAGCTGCCACTGTGAAACTGAAGCTTCAGCTTTAGTGAAGTGCCTCCTCTGTTATATTCTGCTTGCAGTTCTTAGAACTTCATTTCTAATGGCTAAGATGGGCATTATAAAAATTTATGTGCTTTTGTAGACCATCAAGAAGCTTTTAGATAGATCTGTGAGGAGATGCTAGGAAGAGAAACTTGGGGCTGATAAACTATATAGCTCTTCTCCTGAAAAAAGTCTTGCTGAACAAAAGTAGTTAGGTAAAGGTGCTCATGTTTGGGTTGCTGCGTTCAGTTTCTGAAGGGTTATTTCATTAATGTGTGACATTTAGCGTAGATTTGGACAATGTTATTGAAAACTGAGCTAAAGGAAAAATGAAATTGGGTGGAAAATACCTAATGCTCCCACACAGATATCAGTTGGAAGGCACTAGGCATCAAATGGATGGGTGCTGAAGGATGGAGAAGAGCTTGTGGTTATGGTGAAGTAATAGCAGCTCAAATTTGAAGCCCACTTCATCTTAAAGACATATGGAGTCCTTTCCTCTAAATTTTAGGGATTGAACTGGGGAGAGCTGGTTCCTGAAGAATGTGAGATCCTCTCCATTTCTATTCATATATTCCTGAATCACAGAATTTTGGGTTTGGAAAGCATCTCAGAGACTGGTCCAAGCTTCCTCCTCAGTTGAGGGTTAACCAGAGAGGGTCACTCAGGGCCTTATCTATTCTGGAGTATCTCAGAGGATGGAAACTCCACAGCCCCTCTGGGCAAACAATTCCCTTCGTTCAATGTTTAGCCAAGTTTAATTAAAAAAAAAAATGGTTTAGAAGATTTATAAAATAGCATAAATGGTGTTTACTGTATTTGACTGTGTTCCCATTGTCTCTTGTTTCACTGGGCACCCCTCAGAAGTCTAGATCCATTGTCTTTGTTCCCTCTATCAGGTAGTTATATCCATGGACAAGATCCCCATAGATCTCCTCACCTCCAGGCTGAGCAGTCCTAGCTCCGTTGAGTCTCTGTTCTATTGAATTTAAGACTCTAAAGATTCAAGGGCAGAAAAGTCACAGAAAGAGTTGGTGTGTATGGCCCATCAGAAGAGGATTAGTAAGAGCAAGGTGTCCAGTGTCTGGATCCAGAGGACCCAGGGTGGGTGCTCCTTAGGGTGACTGAAAAGTTGGGAGAGTCTGAGAATAGTTTTTATGATGTGGGAGAATGGGAAAGGACCAGAAGGCCAACTGTTTTGCCCCCTGAATGGAAAACTGTTATGTCAAATTTGTAATATCTGGCTCCGTATGAAGTGCAGCACCGATGGTTTATCAGATCTGCTGAACATCTGCTTTCCAAAAATTTCAGGCAATATTGTTAATGATACTCTTCCATAACAGAATGTACAGAAGCAGAGATGACTGCTGTAATTGCAAACCAGAGTAAAATCTAGAAGCAGTCCTGCTCCTGGCAGTAAGCATTTGTCTTAAGATCTTAAAAATGATCAGAAATACCTTGAGCATAGCATTAAAGTTCTTCAGTGGTGGTAAAGGCTTTTCTAAATGGGCTTGTACTGCCTTAATCGTGGTGTAAACGTGAACTGAAACATTAAGAAGTACTTTAAACTTAAACTTGTGAATGTCCATCCAGCTGTGCAGAAGTATGTGCCGGTGTTGAATTACTTCTTCGTAGTCACCCAGGTCTGTATTGCAACACTCGCTCTGTTTCTCTTGACAGTTTGCAGACTCAGAACACTGATCCCTGTACTGGTGCAGTGTCCCTTCTGTGTTCGCTGCAGAGTGTGAGCACTCACACCTGCCTTTGGTTCAGCCCCAAAGCTGCAGCTTGCAGCAGTCCCTCTGTGGAACTTCACCTTTCTGTATAATCTGGATTTTTCACTTTAAATGCTTGGGTTTCTTCTTGCTGATCTTTGATCTCATTTGGTCTTAGGCTTGCAATCAGACTTCTGTACCTCCATTGCATGTATTTTTTTTTTTTTTTTTTTTGGTCCGAACCCTCTGGGATGTAGGAAAGCCATCACCACTTCCAGCTGCAGTACCTGGTCTGCATTGCTGCTGTGATGGTTGTGGGTCAGGACAAACTGCTGTACTTCATGGGGCTGTGTTCTTGCAGCTCATTCCTGGTGACCGTTGTCACACGGAGGTGCTGTATGAGCGATGATCTTTGTCTAACTGCTCAAACCTGGAGACAGATTTACATCAGGCTATGGGAATTAGCATGCTAACATTAAAACATAGACATCTGAGGACCAGTGTCTTACATAGGTAAAACCTTGTGCCAAAGCTATTTGAATGCTGCAGTACTAAGAGTGGTGGTGACAGTGAAGCTCCTGCTTGAGGAAGGCAAGAAGCAGCCTCTACAGATTATTTATTAGCATTTGCATTAAAAAATATATTAAAATGGTGCTTTAAAGAACCAAAGCTTGAGTCCTGATCTCCTTTAAAAGCATAAACAAACCTGAGTGTTTAAGGGCTGTGTTATTACTCTAAGAGATTTGGAGGCATTATCTTGCTAACCTTCACGTGCTGTTATTAGCAGAGCTGTGCAGATTCCCAAAACATTGTTTGCAGTTTATGGGGGAGGATGAGGACACCAAACCCACCCAATCTAAACAAAATTGCACAGCCCTACCCCTTAGTCAGAATACGTGGGTATATTCAAGTAGTTGTCACATCTTCTCAGATGGATGTTGGGTAAAATCTCCTTTTTTGCCCCCATCTTTCTGTAGTCGGAAGGTGTGAGGCTCTGTCCACCTCACTCAGCTCTGTGCTCACCACCATGTCCTGTTGCTGTGCTGATGTCCATCAACCATAGGGCAGCAGTCCTGGGGGTGCCTCAATCTCTGAAGGAAGCAGGGACTTTGAAGGACAGCCAGGCACCAAGATGCATGCTGGTTTTGCTCCCCGCTCTCAGTTGCACCTGTGTGTTGTTGGGTGTGCTGACCGCTCTGACTTTTCCATGGTGCCCTCTTTTGGGCTTTGATATCTTTGCATTCATACATTATATGGACAGATTCCCACTACATCAGTTCCTGTTGTTTTGTCCTTCCCTGCAGTGAGTTAAGTCAGTGGCAGTCATTATTTTTGCCAGACGTGCCCTGAGCAGCTGGAGCTTCCGCTGCTGCTATGTCATTGTCTTTTCCGCTGACTATTTCTCCTTTATTTCCACAGTGGCATATCTCTAGCTTAATTAGTGGTGGCAGTGCTCATCTGCTGCCTGTTGTTTGATGGTGGTGGGTTTTTTTTTCCCCTTGTTTTGGCATTTAGGCACTCCACTTGGAGGCTGAGTGGTCTCCCTGCGCCTCATCAATGCAGTTGGCAGTGGAACTATTTGGTAAAAGTTGCTGGGAATCTTTACATGAATTTCTGAATAACGTGACAGGGAAGGGGAAAAAAACAAGTTCCAAAATAATGTTGAATGTCACATTGAAGCCCAAAGAATGCCCTGGGTTGCTGATATTTCTACTGCAGAAAAAGATTCATATTTAGTGTGTGCGCTAAGAAACTCCGTAAATCACGGCCCCTGTCTCTCTTCTCCATACTTTTCCACATATTGCCTCTGTTGCACGTTGACCCGTGCACTTCTGGAGCCACAAACAGCCAAGTCAGCAGAGTCGAGCTTTGGTAAAATAGGACTAAAGCAAAGACATTGCATTTGCTGTAACAGTTTATAGCAGTTATCTGTCATCTTCAGTGTCTTATTTTTAGCCTTGTCCAATGTGTGATTCTTCAGAGAAAGACAGTGTTCCTCCCCAAAAATACACAAGGTAATGCTTTGGCAAAATAACCCTGTAGTGATGTGCTTCATCTAAAAGCAAATCCAAATGTGATTCTGTACTTTGTTCTGTGTATGCTATAGAAAAAATTGACATTTATAATATTCTACTCTGTCACAGTGTTCGATGCAACCAATTATTTTGGCTGATGGATTGACTTTTTCTCTGCAAGTTATAGCTAGCTCTTTGATACCTAATGAAAGCACTTGCCACTTTCAGTACTTTACATCTTCAAAGCACTGTATAAACATTTAAATTAATACAAACCCCACTGAGGACGGTAAATGAATGAAGCATGTACAGACTTGCACTTACAGGACTACGAGGCCTTTCACAGAAGTGATGGGAAGTTAAGCGTGCTTTACACGGCGCGTTATCTGTGCAGTGCTGATTTGTGCCCTGCAGGTAACATGCAGGTACGTCTTCCCTGACTGGATAAGCACAGACAAGAATCTCTCCTCCTCGTCATCCCTTGCAGCCATTCCTTTTATCACTGCAAGACACCAAACTTGTTTCCACATCAAATAGAGCGGGTTTTCTAGGAGGGGCTCTGCTGGCCCATGAGCTGCCACATGAGCTAAGGGAAGTCCAGAGCTTCGTTTGTACGATGCTACTTCAGATCCCATACCTGCTCCAGTGTCCTAGGGGGAACAGTTTGATCTACTCACAAACATGTTTCTTATCAGCTGTCACTGTCATAGTTCAGTCTTCCTGGAATGTCCATCATCATCGCAGGCAGCCTGTCCCTTCCAACCCAGACCGTTTTGTGATTCTGCAGTCTGCTTGGTCTGGGAGCAGCACGCAGGGTTGTGCTTGGAGCGAGGTTGTGGCTGAGGCTCATTGTGCTGTGGGGCACGTGGGGTGTTGATAGTGGTGTTAATTGATGTGGGGACCTCATCCTTTGTGGGTGCTGCCACCCACTGCTGTGCGGCGTTCAGAGGCACTGAGTGTTTTGGTGTTAGCAAATGGATTGCAAAGCCCAGTAAAGCCGAGGCTGACATGTAAGCTCAATACTTTGTAAGTAAAGCTGCTGATTTCCAGCTGGCTGTGGAGATTGGAAGCATTAAACCAGCTTACAGAAGTCATACTGCTGACCAGCTTCTGAGACGTGGGGGGATGCTGAATCTCCTCCAGCACGTGAGATGTCTCTATGCAGTGCTCTCTGCTTTGCAGCCAATAATTTTTAAGAGCTGTTTCTCTACTGTTGTCTCTGGAAGGTAAATACCCACTGTGACACAGAGCTGGGGGGCCCTGTGGAGCAAGGTTCCTGGGCTGTGGCTCCTTCTGATGCTGCTTCTTTGCTTTGTTTGGTGCTCGAGGGCAGAGCAGTCTGCAAATTGAGCTCCCAGCAATGCAGGTGGGCCCTCAGTCAATGCAGGAGGGTCAAAGTGGGGGACTCAAACCCACGTCAAGCTGATGTACTGCGTGTTATACATCTCGTGCTCCCTGACACTTCTCAGGAGCATCTCTATCCTCCTGAAGGTGTTATGGTGATGTGGTCCAGTAAGGAACACTTCTGTCAGCATCCTTGTGCCGTGTGCTGAATTCCTCATAGAGCTGTTGGTTAAGAGCTGATCGCAAATTGCCTTGTTAATCTTTCTCATGTAAATATCATCATAGAAGAAGCTGACTTTATATTCACGCGCGCTTTCGTTATTGTGGTAATTAATTTCAATTTACAACAAATGAATGTGTTTCTGTGTCAAACTCGGCTGTGTTAGCAGCGACGAGCGGAGTGGGCAGTGCTGGGCTGTGCCTGGCAGCAGTGCTCTGCGGGGACCAACCTCACCTCGAGCTCAAACCTCTGCCCCACCCCATGCCTGTGGGTAGAGTGTTATTGTGGGGATGTGGGGGGAATGGCTCACAGTCAGCAGGGACAGCCCAAGGGGCAGAGCTATTGGGAATACAAACTGGTCTCGTGGAGGGGAGGGGGAAATGCGATAAGGCGAAGCACGGCTGCTCTTTGATCTTGACTCTAATTCAGAGCAGCTCAGTCCTGCTGCAGGTGGCATTAGATAAGAGGATGTATTCCCTGGGTGGATTTTGCTGGCACTCTGAGGCAATTAGTTTTTGCTTGTTTGTAAAGTGAGCATAACAAGGTGCTCCCTCCCTCCCTTAGAGTTTGAGATCCCCATCTCCCGAATGGATTAATTACAGCTTTGTCTCCCTCCTGTATCAATTACAGTAGTCTGTGTTACTGGGCTCGCTAAGGGGGTTTCTTGTTCCTTTTCCCTGTCTTCTCACTGAAAGATATTCTTTTACTGAGATCGCTCTTAATGGATGTAAAGCAAAAAGTCCAGAAGCCCTGTAGCATTAAAATGAGACCCACATATTAAGATGGTTTTAGTTCGGGGGCCTGAAAGCTCCTTGTAGGCGTGCACTGACATTTTGAAGGTGGGGAAGCATTGGGTTTGATGCAAGAGAGAGGCACCCTCAGGGAACGAGAGCGTTCTTCAGGGGGCAGAGAAGCTGTGTGTCCTGTTCCAGCCACACACTCTGATTTTCCAGGCTCTCTGCTGTGCAATAGAGACCTGTATAGTTGCTTTTTTGCTTTATTCTATCTGTGTGCTGAGTGGTCCTTGCAAGACGTGATGATGTGCATTAGGAACTCTAGCTGGGCTGGTGGCAGGGACTGAAAGCTTTGCAGACCAGGAGGCACTGGTAAAGGTAAGGCCAACAGAAGGATACGTTCTGCAGCATCCCCTCTGAGGTTTTGAGATTGTGTTTTGAGCCATTGCTTACCGAAGTTCTTCCCTCCAGGAATTAGACTAACAAAATCAGCTTCCTCAAGATCCTCAGCCATTTGCTGCCTCACAGTGTAATTGTGCGTGACTGTTCCTCATTAGACAGCAATATGTACCTCCAGGGAATGGGCCTTTACAGCTGAGGATGAATTAAAATGAAACTTTGGCAAATGTCTCTGCTTTCGTCAGGGCTGAACAAAACGAGAAGGCTCTGAGCACGTCTCTTCCAGCACCTGGGTGCAATGCCCCTGGGTGCTTTCTGCTTCGGGAGGAGGCAGTGAGGCTGTGGTAGAGCTGCTGCCCTTAGTCCATCCCTTTTTCCATTGAACAGCAACACAGAATTCAGAGCAACACCGGAGTGTGTTTTGTTGTGCACATTTGCTTCGTGCTGGAGACCAATTGGCAGATTGGCAGAGATGCCTCATGCATGCCAGTGCTGCCCAGGCTGCCAAATGTGTTAGCACTTGTGTTTTAGGGTATACACATCTGTGGTTCTGACTGGGATCCAAACAATTAGCCTATTTGTGTATGAGAGCTAGGGGTGCATTCCAGCCTGAAGGTCACGGTTCTCTGCTCCGCTCCGCTCCTCTCTGTGGGGGAAGGATGGGAATTCCCCTTTGTTCAGGGCTTTGGCAGAAGGCAAAACCATCATGCTTTGCTCACTATACGGTGTATTATTTCATCACTTCGTTTTGTTGTCTTCATCCGATACTGCTCTAGACAGTGGGTTCTTATCTCCAGGGTCAGAGCACAAGAAGTTAATGAACCGTTTGAACTCCGGTAACCACAGATCTCTGTTTAAGCTGAATAATGCAGACTGCAGCTGTCGGTGCTGCTGGCATCATGCAGAAGGGATGCCAATAGGGCAGGCTGGGCAGAGGGAGGGGAGGGCAGGTGAGTGCACAGGAGCTATCTGGCTTGGGAATTTATTTGCTGTTTCTTTTCTTTTGCCCATAGTTCATTCTTCAGAGTTGCTGCCTTTCAGCAGAAGGAAGTAAAAGCCGAAGGGCTCCTTTGCCCCTTCAAAGTGGATTTTGCTTTGTTTGGGCTCGGAAGGTGTTTATAAGGAGACATCAGAATTTTGTTGAGGCTGCCTGGTTACATTTTGTTCCCCTAAAACACTGGTTGTACCCATGGGAAGGAGAAAGGCCTGAGTTCCCATATCTCAGCCTCAGTGCTCTGTGCCCCTCTGGCACTGAGCACTCCTGGTGACATCTGGTGTTCAAGTCTGGCAAAGAGAGATGCCATCCTCCTACACCACAACTTTTTCACGAGGTTTCCAGGATTCTTATTTCTCCTTCTACAATCCATCTTTTCACTTCCTGTTATCAGACAGGGTATGGGTTTTCTCTCATTAGCTGTAGGCTTCCAAACACAAACAGCAGGCAGATGCTTGATCAGGATGTCAAGCTGCTCTGCCTGTCCTCCCCAGTGGTACTTCTCAGTTCAGTGTGACGCATTGTTTTTTCTTTTTTTTTTTTTTTATCAGTAACAAAAAAAAGAAAGCTAACAAAGCTATGTCAGTACAGGACAGGTTGAATGGAAGGAGTCTGGCTATGGATGAACGTGACTGCTCTAAGAACTGAGCTGAATGTTCAATGTCTTGGTCAGGTTTCAGTGGGTGGACAGCGTCCATTTGGCTTCTGAGCCACGGAACATGAATGCTGAGGTGCATCTTGCTTACTTACAGATGCTTACAGAGTAGTTGGCTGCACTGGAGCTCTCTTTAAAGTCAGTGGAGAGGAACAGGTGGCTCTCGAGGATGATTACTCTCACTCAGACATCTACATGAGGATGAGATATTCACAATAAAAGTACCAGCATCTCTTTGCTGTCTGTAAAGACAGCAGAGATGGCGTGAATGTCTGTGTTACAAACATTTAAGATTTAAGTGAATCCTGGCTGACATGCTTTCTGCTCCTCCCTGGAGTTGGTGGGATTTCAAAGCATTCTGTTTGATGCCAGGGATGTACGGCATTCACAAAACCCAGCCCGTGCTGCCTGAGAGATGTGAAAGCCGTTCCGCATTTGTCCTAAACTTCTGTGGGCGGCGAATGCATTGCTTCCACTTGTCAGGTGGAAAAGCGTTACTTCTGGGGGCTCTGACAGTAAGGGAAAAATGTATGCATTCTTTTGATGTCTGCACGGAAATGCAGTGTGGAGATTTGGAAGGCGCTGCTGTCCAGTGGCATCCGAGCACAGCTCAGTGTATCAGCTTAAATGCTGGGTATATCCAAATATCCGGACGTTTCTGAAGATCTTTGTTATATCCGTTTTTAAAGCTTTTCTAGGGCAAGATAGTTCATTCTTCTCCTTGCATTTCGCATGCAAAGCATCCAATTTAAAATACAAATTAGTTTGAAAACAATCCTCTTTTTACCTTTTTAAAAAACTTTTAAAGCTTGGATTTAGCTTTTTAGGCTCATTAATATTCACAAACGCTGCTTAGTTAAGCTTGCTTTAATTTCTCTGTGTGCTTTGTTAACAGGGATTATAGTGATGTTTGCATTTGCATGCGAGACTTTTACTATTGTGTAAATTCTGGTCATTATTATGGGAAAAAGAAAAAATGGAAAAAAGAAATCTACCTTGCTCCCTTTAGTTCTTTAACTCTTAGAGCCCTATGAGAGTGTTTCTTTCTTGCTTTCTGTATTTATTAGGCAGGTTTTTCATTTCCTAATGACTTTCTGGAGCCGAAGTCTGCACTCAGCAAAACACCTGTACACCAATGGCTGTCTGGCTGCGGGGGGTGTAGAGTGTTTGCAGCAGGATCATCCATAGCTTCTTTTTTTCCATTTAATTCTAAATGCATTCAGAGTTCTTAGACAATGGCATGATTACCTCTAGAAGTTACAGCTTTCTCAGCCCTGTGAGAACAAGATGGCATGAGTGGTCACCAAGAGGCCTTGTGCCCACTGCTGCTCTGCTGGAGGTCCATGGGGACAGGAGCTGGTGAGTGCCCCATCAGCAGGGCATGTGGTTGTTGAACCACCATTGGGTGCCAAAAGCTCATTGTAAACAGGTTGCAGAGGAGCCATTCCTACTGTCAAGCTGGACTGGTTGGCATCACCTTTTGAAAAGCGTGAAGACTTGATTTAACTTTTGTTTAAGTATATCCTTGAGCATTTCTAAGACACGGAATCATTAAGGTTGGGAAGACCAAGATCATCTAGTCCAACCCCAACCTATCCCCATCATGCCCACTTACCATGTCCTTCAGTGCCACATACAATGAACAGGTTTGACATGAAATGCATGAAGTTGTTCCCCTGAAGCTCTCAGGGCTCTTTGGGTGTTCATTGTCATTTTCTTTCCCCCATCCCATCAGCCTGACCTATAAAATATCTCAGCATGGCTTTCATGAAAACATCTATCCTGTATCTAGCTAAGAAGCACTTCTTAAAGCCTTCTGCTGCATGGTTTTTTGGCAGCAGTTGTCTGTAGAGATCTCCACCTCCTGTGTTAAAGGCACAGACAACTTGGTCCTTGGAGGACCTTAGCATCAGTTTCTGTCATATATCTGCAGGTCGTACTTGTCTGGGTAGGGCTGCTGAAGTGTACCAGTGGTCTTTAAGCACTGCTGTTGCTTGTTTGAATCCCTAGAGCTAGGTACAAGAGCACAGAGGGGGTGCTCCCTTTCCTCTCCTCCACAAAAACCCCAAACTAACAGATCAGTCAGAGGGAATTCGTACACCTAGGAAGGTTTCATGCAAAAAGAGCTTTGTTTCCACTGGCTGTTCTGGATGGATGCACCTTGTATCTTCATTTGGCATCTCTGACAACGTGTCCCCTGTACTCTGTAATTTCATGCATCCCTGTAATTTATCACTCACAGCGTGGTTTGTGTAGCAAGAGATGCAACCATCTATAAATCAGATAAAATATCTTGCATAAGGAGTCCCTATATCTTTCTCATGTTATATTTTCAGAAAAAAAGATGGCTCTTGTTGGGTTTGCTGGGAATGGGGTTGCTCGGGATTTGGAGGGTGAAGTAATTCTCTGGCAGTCAAGTATGATTTCCTTTTGCATTTAGACTTGGCAGGAAGTAACCCATTAATTCACACAGTATTTCAGAGCAGCAGTCAGCCTGGTTCAGCTTCTTTCTGCTGCGGGGAGTTCCAGTGCAACTCTTTGGGATGTTTTCTCCCCTTCTTCAGCTGGGATGTGCTGCATGCTCCAAGCTGCAGGGCATTGATAAACTTCAATAAGTAAATCCTGTCTGGTGGATTTGGACTTTTACATCCTCCTTGTCAATATCTACGCTTTTGTTCCATCAGTTGCAGGATGCAGTCTTTGTTTGCTCTGCCTTATTCCAGCTTAAAAAATCCTGGGAAATAGTGGAGAAGAAGGGGTAATGGTTTCTGTACCTTTTTGTATCATGGAGAGCTTCATCTGAAGCATCATTAGGCCATGCTGTCCTATCCTTGAAGGTAGTCTTTGCTGATTAACTTAGAGAAAGCAAATGATTAAGTACATGCAACCCGTAAAACTTCAGTTTAATGAGAGTTCCACACATACATAGTTCGGGGTGTTTTTCTGCACTTAGATAAGAGCAGTGCAAGTTTTTTTCTTGCTTCAGCCTGTTCAGCTGCTTTATGAAGTCAGTTTGTAATGAGTATTACTCTGGAGACACTTGTAAATTTGGGTGATGTCTGTCCATATAAACAGAAATTATAATAGCTAAGTAGAGATTAGTCCTTAAATAATGGATGTTTATTCTGATCAGTGTTTCTCTAGGACCAGAGCTCCATTTTCATTGTCTGTTTTTCATTGTGGTATTTCAGAGTGAGAAAAAGAATGTGTGGTCCCGGTGTTAAGGGTTTAATTACCTGAAACTTAATTGCTACAGGTTTCTTTAAGTGTGCAAATTGCATCGTGGCTTTGAGGTGTTCCTTGCATCCATCACATCTGAGCACGTGAATAACCATGAGGCATGTGAGGTCTGCTGGCAGTTCTGTGAAGCTAAACACAGCATCGAGGTCTGAGAATTCCTCTGGTAGAGCTGGCACGTTCATTTGTTACTGTGAAAGAAAAGAAGGAATGTAAGGAAGTGACTAACGATCTTATAAGAGCCATAAAAACATTCAATTGCACAGATGTATAAGCTCTAAAGCTCAGCTCTGGTAAAGATGAGATTATTGTTTCTGAAAGCATGCTGAAATAATGCACTGTTTGCTTCTGAGGCCATGGTAAGTCCCTTCATACCCTGTCTCATTTTAAGAGATGAGAACTGCTAAGCAACAGAATATTTTAGCTTTGTACTAGCAAGATTTTTCTGATTATGTAGGAAGGTAATCACAAAATCACTTCTTTTTGAAAGCAACAGCAGTAAAACATGTATCCAAAGCAAAATCATATATATATATATATATAATCCTATATAGAAAATAATTTTAAAGCATTTGTTCAATCTGGAATAGTTCTTTTGGACAAATTTTTTTTTTTCAGTTGGGTTGGTGATGAAAGCAGCAGTTGTGAGATTGAAATGGTTTGGTTTTATTTCACCTTTTAGTTGGGTAAAGTTCTTATAGCTCTGGACACTTGGTCTTGCATATAGAAGACTGAACAGATTAAGTACTTTATTGAATCCTCTTTGCATTCCCACTTGAGCCATAGCAGTCACTTCTGCTCAAAACAAAGAAATGGTTCAAACTCAAGCTGTGGCTTATCATACTATGGAAAATGCTTGCTAGCAATGGTAGTGTTATGTTATTTAAAATGAGGCAGTTTTAACATCCTGTGCCTCTTGTAGGCTTGACTTCTCAAGCTATTGCCTGAAATGTCTTTTGCACGAAATGCACAAGCTGGATAAAATGGATCTTGTTTGAGTTGTCTCAGAAGTGGACTCCCTTTTGTGGCTCACTGAAGCACGTGAACATCCTAAGGGAAATCTTGTAAAGCGCGTGATGCATCATGCTGTGTTAAACCTCTGAGGTCAACGGGTATCAGTCTAGCCTTTACATATAATAACTGTGCTTATGTTGGTTTTCTGGGAGGAAACCACTCTGTATTTTCAGCTTTAATACATCTGCAGGTTTCCCTTCTCTTTACCTTCCTTTCTCTGGGATACTGCACTCTTTGCTCTGGGGCTCATGCGTGGCTCTAAATCAGAAAAGCAGCATCATGGCAGAAGGGGTGTCCTTGAGAATGAAAGGGTTTTTGCAACATCAGTGTTTATGTATATTTCTTTTTCTAAAGGTAAACCAGTAATCTAAAAAAAAAAAAAAATTCTATATTTTGGTTCTATATGCTGAGGATTGGAGCTCGATCATCTTTAAGGTCCCTTACAACCCAAGCCATTCTCTGATTAACCTTCTAGTCCCCTATTTATTTCTTTTCTCTAAGTGCGTGTTTTAAATATGCTTAACACTTGCATCCTACTCACAGAGAGAACCTCACCAACACTTGTTTTTCCAGCTGAGCCTCACGGAAACCTTGACCATCCTCCAGGGCTGGAGCATCATTTCTGTCAGATCATGACTTTTCTTTAAGGTTTTCTTCTTACCCCATGTTTGCATGTGATTGTTGCTACTCCAGTGGAACAGAGGAGTTAACAGAAGTAACAATATCAGAAGAATCAACGAGCATGCTTTTTTTTCCAGTTTGTTTTCCTCTAGAAATAAATCCCAGCATGTGAACAGATAAACTATATTAATGGATGTTTTGTCTGTATTAATCTTAACAACAGTAACAATTATTCTCAATGGTCTGGTTGTTCTCTTCAGCAATCCTGTTAGAACTGTTTTTTAAGCCTGCTCATTAGCTCTTTGGGGTTTCCCTTTCACATGTTCCTTTAAATCAAGGTGTTTTTTTTTCCCCATATAGTCATCTTCTGAAGGATCATTAGTCTGTATCTTCTTCCCTTCCTTTGCTCTCCTGCTTACCTATTAGTTCTCACTGTGCTTCCTGCTTGAAATTTAAAGCTCTTCATCTAACCAGCGGGCTTCAGTAGATATCTTCCTGTATGAGTTTTCCTAAGCTCAGCCACTGCCTTGATTTTTATTGAAGCAGTCCTTCCCGGGCTGTTCGGCTCATTTTCAGAGACAGTGAATTTATTACTTTCCTCCCATTTGTAGTTTTGAAACCAAGGGGGCTTGATGCGGTGATTAAGGATAGACTCACACAAGGGCCCTGCTTGGCCTTGGTAGTTTTTTGTTGTTCTTTTAAGACACAAGATTCAGAAGTTTGTAAAGTGAATGGTGTGCTAGAATCGTCCCCACAACTTGTCGGTTCCCAGGAACGAGCTATAGGAGGGACCATCCAGTCCCACACCTCCTGGCAGGCACTTGTGCTCCTTCTTCACTTACTTTCTCACACTTAGAGCAGGGAAATGAACCATAAACGTTACCAAACCTAACGTATTTTGGCTTGTGCGTATCTTTAAGAAATTCATCAGAGATGTGGAGGATACAGCTCTTCCCATCATGTTCTGCTATAGTGGTTAATCACTCTTGTTGTTAAAAATGTGTCCTTTCCTTCTAATTTGAAATTTCCTGGAGCAGCAGCTGTGCATCTGACAGAGCAGTGTTTCATGATCTTTCCCTGAAGTGATCTAATGGTGCTTAACATCTGTGGACCATTTGGGTTGCCAAGGTTTTACACGCCCACCGTGAGTGTTTGCACACAACAGACACCCCGTTTCTGTGCTGCTCTCATACACGTCATTCTGGTGACTTCTTAAAAATGAGCTGACATCTCAGTATCTGCACAGCTATGCAGCAGATTTATTGTGCATTAGAGTATCAGTGTTGATATATGTTTACAGCACTACTCATCTTTCATCCTTGTTATCCGTTCTGACTCCACATCCTCTGTGCCATAGCAGTGGGAAGTATGTAGGAAGCTGGTGGCTTCATTTGGGCAAACGTTGTGAGCATTGTCAATCCTAGAGAAGAGACATCCACACACAGTGTGTACTTCAGCTCAGAACTTCGGTGGGATCTGTGTGTGTTTGTCTTGTTTGTTTAGTTCTGTTTTCTTAAACAAAGATCTCGTGTTACTCTGAAACAGATTTGCTTCAAGGTTGTTTGTGCTGCTTTATTTTATTGCTTTTCACAGATGAGAGTTCTGTTGGTGCTCTGAGCTGTGTGTTTGGAGGCAGAAGAGGACCTGTGCCTGAAGGTTATGCACTGTCTCTGTTTGGGTTTGTGCCATGCTCCTGAGGGACCCCAGGGCAAGGCTGTGTGCAGCAGCTATGGGGAAAGGACATGAGGGATGTGGGTGACACCTGACCTGGGGAACAAATCTGGGGCCTGTGTGTGCCAGCTGTGTGCCTGCTTGAGGAATGTGGGGTGTGAGGGCAAAAGGAGCCTGGTTGTTCACGCTGGGCTGATTGGTATGAGCTGTGTGGACCTGGCTGCTGGTAGCCTTGCTAATTACCTTAATGTGGCTTTGGGATAGTGCTGCTTCTAGAAGCACATCCTGCAGTCTTTTACTTTAAAATTACTCACTTTGTTCTTGCATTCTGTACGATCATGAACTGCATGTGAGTGCACTTGATCACAAGTGTCTCACTGCTCCTCACCTTTGCTTGCTTGGTTTTCTTAGCAGCACCTTGAAGGTTCTCTTATCTTTCATCAGAAAGTTCAGCTTTGGAGGTTTGTATTCATCCTGCTCCTTGGAGCAGTGGGCTACACACAGATCTCTGGGGAAGAGGATGTTTCAGAAACCATAACGAACCTGGAGGACACTGGGAGGGGAGTGGATACTTGAATTAATTTCATCTTGTTTCAGGGTACTTACTGGTCTATGTTTTGTATTGCTGCAGTGCGTCAGTGGTTCTGGAGGGGATGGAATTAGAGGAACAGCAATTCAGATTATCCTTTCCTCTTAATGCTGGTATTATATCTGTATTGGAATGGTCACTGTAATTATCTGGGTACCCTGAGTCTGATTTCTTCTTGTCCTTCAAAGATGAAGGAGTAGAAGTGGGGCTTTTGTGTAAATACATTGCAAGTGTCAAACAAACTCAATACTGGTTAAGAGCTGAGAGGTTTTTTCTTCAGGCACTGGTGTGAGAAAAAGTTTGTATTTTGTTTTTACTCAATCTATCTGCCTCTGGCCTTCAAGTGAAATATGCTAGTCCTTCCTGCTCTCCATCTCCTGTAATAGTTCTTGAAGTGGAATCAGTTTTTTTCAGATTTAGAAGTGCTGCTTTGTTGGATACCAGTCCAGAACGTACATAACTTGAAATTATGTTATATTAAAGTTTAGTGAAGCTGAATCTCTCTATTTATTTCTGTGCCAGTCAAATCAATATCCTTCATCTATTTGCTGATGGGAGGCAGCATAAAAGGAATTGTTGTGTGGGTGGTAGTGACTTGATTGGCACATAGCAGAAACAAAAGGGGGAGAGATGCTTTCTTTTTCCTTTTTTCCACTTTGTTACCTTGTTTTGAAAGTTCCATGATTTCCAGTAGGGTCTGAAGAAGTGGTTCTTGGAGTGATGCAGTTCTGTCCCATGTGGGGCACGTGTTTGGCCAGCTGGTGCTGCAGAGGCTCTTCACCAGTACAAACATTTAGGACGAGCTGCTCCTGCAGGATTCTGCCTTCCCAAAGTCATCTCAGTCAGATACCATTAATTCCTTCAGTCACATGTGGATGACCATGAAAAAAGATGAGCTTGCTTGGAAAGGAAAGCATGGGTACGATCGACTGCTTGAATCTATTTCTCCTCATAAGAAATGCTAAGAAAGCCCCTTCAGTTTTTAAAACAAGAGTTGTAGGATTTCATTATTGCTCTTTTTTGAGTCAATTAAAGCTGAAATACCACTGGCTGTGGAGCGGAGCAGAAGCCAGGATGGATCTGTAATGTGTGGTGACTGCAGTCATAGCACCCGGTGGAAATGTTAGCGAGGTTAAGATCTCAGGAATATGCTCTGTGGTGCCCTAATTCTGCTTCCACCAAGGTCAGTGGTGAAAGGCTCTCTGGTGTAATTTAGAGCCAATGTAAGCTAATGAAGAACATTTTGACAAGTCCATGCTGCAGAGCCTGGCCCCTGTGAAGCTGCAGTCAGCTCTGTAAAGCGGCCGTCTCTGAAGAGCTTGTGCTTAACCATCTCAAGAGTGGCTTGATCTTTTTTAATCTTAATTTAACATTTTAATTCAAGTTTATAATTATGATTGTGAGCTGGTGTGCTGGATGTGGCCTTGCTTTGCTTTCCCAGGTAAGAGCTGATTCTTGGTGGATGAGAGATCCTCGTGCTGGAAAGGTTAACGCAGGGTTCATCCTTAGAGTTTGGCCCTTCAAAGCTACGACTGCAGTGTAGAGAGGGACACTTAATTAAGCAGGTTTACACTCCATATGGGTTTTCGGTTGTTTTCTATATGTTTCTGCCACTGGGTGAATCATTCCAGTCCTTTTCATTAGATTCAGTTGTTACTTTTGTCTGCATGTATTTGGTGTTAAAGTAACTGGGGGGAAAACAGGTTGCTTAAATATTTAGACACATAGAATTGTCTTTAATACGCAGTCTACAGAACAAGAGAACAAGCTTATGAAAGCTTGTTGCATTTGCAGTGGATTTTCCCATGTAATGTAATGGTGCTTCTCTATGTCATGGGTGTAACACCCCATCCTGCTGGAGGAGTCTGGCACTGAGCAGGAGCTGTGTGGGAGCTGAACAGCAGCTCTGCACTGGGCACTGTGCAACTTCAGGGATCAGCTCCTGCCAGCTCTCCCTTCACCTTGGTTCATCCTGTGATTTTTGTCAGCTTACCACAAGAGGTTTTTCGGATGGATTTTCTCCATTGGAAACCTTTTTCTTCCACTTTTCCCTTCTTCTGGGCTGCAGATAACTTCTGCAGTGCAGGAAGCAATGACCTCTGTAGCTAGTTCCCATCGAGCTAATGGGAACTGGCTGGCAGAGGAGCACTTATTTCTCACAGCTTGAACACTCCTACCTGTGAAGCTTCGTGCGTGGCCAGGATGAGAGCTGGTAGCTCTCTGCTAGCAGCTGCAAGGCTGGTTTCTTCAGTCCAGGAAGGCCCTATCTGCTGCCCTGGACACATCTGTTGATGCTTGCTAGTGCTTCTCAAATCCATATTTATCTTAGTCGAAGTTGGCGTTGCTTCTGTTCAACATAAGTGTGGAGGCAGTAAACTTTCAAGTAAAAATTAATCTGTTGATGAGCTCAGTTCTTGGTCAGGAACAATTAATTTTTTTCTATTTTGGAAAGGACTTAAGACTTCCATCCTGTAAATTTTAAGTGAGGTTGCTGCTGAGGTGGACTGTTCTATATTTTGTGAACCTGCACCAAATGTGTTTAATGAGGGTAGACCCAGCAGACACATCTGACAGCACTTTAATGAAGTTGATGTCCATATACTGTTGAAAAAAACCAAACCAAAAAAACAGTCTGGAAATGCCAGATATGCTTTCCATGCAGATTCAGACACCACTATTGATGAACCACTATTGATTCATAGACACAGATGTTCAAGTTCTAAGATGAGCTCCTGGCACAGATGGAGCTGTGTCTGAGAAAGAGTAGAGGAGTTTTGCCCTTTCATTGGCAGAAATGCAGTTCCTAACAGCTCAGGCTCACTTCTGGTCCAGAAATCAATCATCAGGCTTTTACTCAGCTCTTTGGTAACTTCCTTTTCCTTTATAAATGAGACAGCAGTCCTGCTGCCAGGGCTGTAAATCAGGGAGAGCATCTCTCTGTGGAGATGGTTTCCCCATTCTCCCAGTTGTGGTAAAGCCATAGGAAGTAAAGCTTGGTGCATGTAGTGCAAAACCTGTGCCTTCTAGAAATGTTTTCTCATTTGTGAAGATGCCCTTTAGCTGCTGGTACTTCTTCAGGGCTGCTGTCAAGTTTGGGATTGTGGCGAAAACTCCAGGGCTGATGGTCCTGGCTGCATGTTACTGCATGCTGTTTGGGCTGTGTTTTCACAGTTCAGAACAAAGCTACCCTGGCTCAACGAGTGGTAAAGTTTCAAACTTGGCTCAGAGCCATTGTTTAATATATTTCTTATGAAATTTGAGGCATCCGGTGAGTTTTTATGCTTGCATGCTTATGAAAGACTAAAACAACTATATTTGGTTTTCTTAAGCTTTTCTTTTTTTTGTGCATGTGCTCTGTGTCCCACCAGTGGCTTTTAGGTATTCTGGACAACTGTGCCATTGGAACCAGATGAGGTTTAACAAGAGCAAGTGTAGAGTCTTGCAGCAAGGGAGGAATAGCCGCATGCACTGGTACAGGTTGGGGGATGAGCTGCTGGAGAGGAGCTCTGAGGAGATGGACCTGTGTGTCCTGGTGGATGACAGGTTTAATGAGCAGTGTGCCCTGGTGACCAAGAAGGCCAATGGGATCCTGGGGCACATTAAGAAGAGCGTGGCCAGCAGGTCGAGGGAGGTGATTCTCTCCCACTCTGCCTGATGAGGCCTCACCTGGAGTACTGTGTCCAGTTCTGGACTCCCCAGTACAAAACAGACAGGACTCTGCTGGAAAGAGGTCTAAAAAGATGATAGAGGATGTGGAGCACCTCCCTTATGAGGAAAGGGTGAGTGACCTGGGGCTGTTCAGCCTTGAGAATAGAAGACTCAGAGGGGATCTGATCAATTTCTGTAAATATTAGAGGAGCGAGAGGCAGAGGAACGAGACCGGACTCTTCTCAGCAGTGTGTGGTGATAGGATGAGGGGAAATGGCCACAAACTGAAGCATAGGAAGTTCTGCACAAATGTGTGTAAGAACTTCTTCACAGTGCAGTGACGGAGCACTGGAGCTGCACAGAGAGGTGGTGGAGTCTCCTTCTCTGGAGACATTCATGACCAGTCTGGACACCTACCTGTGCAACCTGGGCTGGGAGCTGCTTTGGCAGGGGGCTGGACTCGAACTCTAGAGGTCCCTTCCAACAGTTCTGTGATTCTGTGATTTTAAGTTCAGTTACTGTGAAAGAAGTTGTTGTTTGTCAATGTAATTGCTGTTAGCAGCTGGAGAAGATACTGAAGTACACATATGGCTGCAGAAAAAACACAAAGCTGAGCAGTTCTGCATCACAAAATAACCAGCCAAACCTTCAAACCAGCGCTGCAAAAAAGGTGGCAGCTGCTGCACTGCCGCTGGCACAGTGCTGCAGAGCAAGGCCTGGCTGGATTTGCCCACATCACACCAACTGAGGCTGCGGCTCCACACTCTGTGCTTTTCTCCTGAGAACAGAGATGTTAAAGGCTGTGGGACACCAACCATGTGGTGCTGGGGGCTGTAGGCACTAGGGATGCAGGGGGGATACCCAGCTGGTGTCTTGTTTCAGAAAAGAAAAGCTTTCCTTCCATTTAGTATGGGCATGGGAGGATCCTGGCTGGCAGCACTGGAGCCAAATCCTGTTCTGAAATGTGTTAGTACAGACGTAGAGTTGCTGCTTAAAGAAATAAACAGATGAAGACATCTGGATTTGTGCTGCCGCAACAAAGCACAGTGTTGTCCTCTGGGTATAGTTTCCATGCGCTGAGCAGATCGAGGCTCACACATCTTAAATATTGAAATTTTATGATTTTTCAAGGCACTCATTTAGCAAAAGCTAAGCAGGGTAGGGAGGGGAGCTGCTTCTGTGCCATGTGTCTCCAAGGGAGAGAATCCATCCGCATGCAGGGAGATTACTCAGAGATGTCAGCGCTCTGATGCAGTCTGTCCTTTCCCAAAGACACCATTGCACAGAGGAAAGCAGTTTTCAGTCTGTCTGCATTTTTGTTCCTCTCCTGGAGCGCAAAGCCTCGGGACCAGAGCCATCCTAACTGCTGTGTCCTGAAACCTTCCTCGCATTTTGGTTGCATCTGATGCGCTTAGTTCTCTTGTGTATTGCCTGATCAACAAATAAATAGAGCAGAGTTTGCATAAATGTTCTCTGTTCTGCTGTGGTTGGGTTTATTGGAATTTGTAATCATAGATTGTGTATTAAGAATAATGTTAAATGTTGACACAGTGTCTCCCTCTTAATTTCCTGCCTTTTCCAGGCAACCTCGGCAGCAGACAGTTGCTCTTCAAGCACTGCTGTGCCAGACTTGACCTGAAGACTGTTCCAGATGATGCTCTCTCTGTCTTGCCAAGCTGGGGCTATCTGCTTGCTGTTCTGTGCAGAGCTCACTTTTTGAGGCCCCTTTCCTTTATTAGACCCCAGTGTGCCACACCTCCTGGGACAGGGAACATTTTCCTCCTGGGGAGGGATGGGCAGACTCCACCTAAGTGATCTTTCCTTGTGCATTACTAAAGTGGGCATTGTTACATGTGTTGTTACGTCTTGTATCCTTTTGCACTATGTTAAACCTCCCTCTGTTTAACTTCTTGGCTTTGCCATGGTAGAGGTGTCCTATTTGTCAAGCGCGGCTCTGCTCAGTGATGTACTCTGACAGCCAGAGATGTACATTAGAGGCATGGCAGCTGCTGTCAGCTTTCCAGTCCTGCTGCGGTGCTGGCATTCCTGGGTGTACTCCTGTGCTGGAGAAGCTTTGAGACAGGAGCAGACTTAAGTGGGTGCTGTCATCTTAAGTGACTCATCAGGGTGCTGAGAACAAGCTTTCATCTTCACTGGGAGCTATTAACAGTGGATGGATGAGGCACATCTTGTATTACCCGAGCATCCTAATTATCTCAAATACCAGGCATGATAACCTATTACATTTCTTATGTGTTTTGGGCACCTAGTGGATTTCCTGCAGTTTTCCATAATCTTCCTGAGGATGTGTTGTATGTCTCCCCTAATAGCTAAGTCTTTTATTTTTCCTTCTCATTAAGAAAGTCGAGGATAGCCTTTGGTTGTCTCTACCCTTTTTTCATTATCTTTCCAGATATCTGTCTGTAAGAAATGAAGGGCCAATGAAACACGAAATGATAGACTTGTCATTTCTGTCTTGATTTGTCATCTACAACAAAGGCCCTTTATGCTGGGGAAAGCAGGAGCTTGGTATTTTGGGGAGGAAACAACAAACTGCATCTTGCAGCCTTCCCATGAGGGTGACACGTCTGGTGGCTTTAAACTGAAGCTCATCCAATTAAAAGCAAACACTGAATTGTGGTGTTCTGCTAGTCTAGAAATATGGACTATGGTGATGGATGATGATGACAATTTATTTTTCTATAGTGATGTGAATAATGAAAAGTCATGGGATGTGTTTTGTTCCAATAAACACAGGAGACTTTGCCTTTTGGAAAATGAGGCATCTAATCTGTGTGAACCACTTTGCTGTATTCCTAAACAGAGCAACACATTAAGGAGCTATTGGCGGCTGCTGATCTATATTTAGAGGAAGACTAACTGGCTTCAGCCACTTTATATGGTTGCTCTTTAGTTGCTTTTTTTTTCACCCATTGCCCAACAAAAATACTAGCAGATGCTTTCAATTTATTTTGCCTACAGCAAAAAATCTACTCAATGATTCTGTTTGGAAATAGAGACTTGAATAATAATGTAAGCATTTGGAAGTGCTTTGATTAACCACATCGCCTTCTTGCAGTTTTGGATGAAACAGAAAAAAGAAGTTCTAGTCCTTTTATAATGGGAATTTTAATTATCTCTGTGTCTTTGAGGCAGTACTGAATTGGAGATTTTCTCACTGGGTCACATCCGTGAGACCGGAGGGATTGTTTTGAGGGAATTCTCCCTCCCCCACCTTTCACTGCAGCTGTTACACATTCATCTGATCATTGGTCTACGATTACCTAGTGTGGTACTTGCTGTGTTCCTGAACACCTTGCAGGAGTCACACCTTCACCTTGGGCTGCAGGTACTTCTCTTTGTGCATATTGACACTGCAATATCAGAACAAGGGAAGAAAAAGTTAATTTATAAACTTTGCAAAAAAATTGGGAAGAAGACTCCAAGATGGGAAATTTGATCATTGGGAGTTAATATCACGTAGCACCTCCTTTTAAAAGTGGATTTGCATTTGAATATGTGCGTGGGTTTGGCACCAAGTTGCCCAGCTCCTGGGTTTCATCTCACAGATGAGGTGATGATGAACTTGTGGTTATTCTTGAAGCTTGTTATCCACAGCAGCCTAAACAGGAATGATTGCCTATGCAGAATGAGAATAGTAATAATTCTTTTGCCTGTGCAGGATGAGAGTTTTCAAAAATAATTCCTCTTGCTCATTTTGAAACACTGCATATAATTTGGAAAAGTGGGGATTGAATTTCTGGCAGCAGTGCTGGATGTGGCGTGCCCTGCTGCAGGCACCAGCAGCTGCAGGCAGGAAGGGCTGTGGTCACCAGGTAAAGGCTTTCTCCTTGTTTCTGATGTCTGCAGCATCAGCTGAGATAGGCTTTTGTCATAGGAATGAGGTCATCTCCTTATATACCCTTTGAAGCCTGGGACTCAGGCTCTGTTCTTTCCTTATTTGCCATCCCGAGTACTGGTGAGTTTAGTTTGTTTGCTTTGTTGTTTGTTCTGAAGCAGTTTGGGTTCCAGGCATGGACCTTTAGCAGTGTCCTAAAGCACAGCTGCTTGGAGCAGATCTATGTCATCAAAGCTCTGCAGGATTTCTCCCTGTCTGCCGACGTGTGGCTTGGTCAGACAGCGGCTTAGCTGGGGAAAAGGCTTTTCACTGTGTACGCAGCTGATTTCCCAGAGGCTGTTAGTGCTTAAAGAAAATGTAAAAGAAATCCTAAGTGGCAGCCAGGGCATCTCTGACAGAATAGCACTGCTGAGGAGAGGCGGTCAGGAGGAAAAGCAAAGTGTCGTTGCTGTGGCATTGAATCAGCGTGGAGTGAAAAGCACCGCAGGAGTCGCGTGGTGCTTTGTGTGGTGGAGGAGAGACCCCAACAAAGGGAAGGTGGATGTGGAGGAGCAGTAATGAATAAAACGTTACCTGTGGAAGTTGGCATTGTCTTCCTTCTCTTTGCTTCAAAGCGCGCACAGAGTGCTGGGTGGGCACTGAGGCCCTTGTTAAGTGAAGTAGGGAATGGAGGGTTTGTCCTGGCCTTTTAGTGACATACATGAGGGAAAAAAAAACCCTGTTATTACCACTAACTAGAGAATGATGTGGCTTTTCTTCTCCCTTCTCTTCTTTCTCCAGTGAAATTGCACACATCCTCAGCTCATAGGTCAATTCTCTACGTTTTGCTTTTGACTTACAGTTATCTTTCTTGCCTGGGCCTCTTCTTGTCATCCTTCGAAACTCAGAATATCTAATCCAAGTGATTTTTGACAGAGCCCCGAGGAAGCTGTGTGTTTCTTTCAGAGATATCCATCCTGTTATTTACTTTGATTGTTTTTTCCTTGAGCTGAGTCATGGGTGGCAGACACAAACACAGCAGACTTCCTGCATCATGAGCCGGAGTAGGGACTTCTCAGAGGAGTTTTTAGCATTACCTCAAGAAGGGAACTGCTTGGCCCGTACCATAATGCTGTGATATCTGAAACATGCGTCGTTCTCCTTCCCCAGCTCTTCAGCTGTTTGGTTGTTTTTTGTTTTTTGTTTTTTTTTTTGGACAGGAGGAAAGCCTTTTTAGTGCCAAAACCCCTGTCCTGTGCATGGAACATTCAAATAGGACAAATCTTCTGTGACAGAAGTTTGATACAATAGTTAATGTTAGAAACACAACAGTGATGAGAGCTTGATGATCTCAGTGTTTCCAACCTCAAAGGTCCTATGAGAACCCACAACTGCTGATTCCTTTTGTACAGGGAAGGATCTTTGCTAGGTGATTGATATCAATGGAGTGGTTCTGTGTTTACATCAACTGTCAAGAACCTGTGCCCTTGATTCTACTCCAAGTCTAGCGTATGGAAAAGCATTCTCACTGATTGTGATTAGAAGACTTAAAATAGAATCAGAGAGCATTATTACCCTTACTGCCCCTTCCTTTGGAGTTTCTAGAGACCTGAGAGGTCCCTTTCATCTCCTAATTGAAGGAAAGAGGGATTCTTTTTCTGCTGAGTTCTGGTTCTGCTTGCTTAAAAGCCTTTCCTTCAGGCAGAAGTCTGTGCAGTACTATTAATGCCAAGTGGCAGGGTTTTTCTCCCCCTTCACTTGGGATAAATCACAGGGAAAAAAGGAGAATTGGCCACTTCTGTGAAACTCTGGAAGTGAACGATAACTTTTCTATTCTCATCGAAGCGTAGTATGCAGGTATGAATTTCAGAAAACTCGGTACTTAAAGTGTGGGGTATGTAGCACTGGAGAATCTTAAGAAGATGTTAAGGTAAGGCTCTCTTAAATTTTAGTGGGGTGCACCACAACTGAAAGTCTGCTTTCAGTTCCTTTGCAAATCTTGCCTTTAACCTTTGGGATTTGCAGACCTTGCAAAGAATGCAGGATGCACTTGATAGCTTCTTCTGGATAACCTGTTTTAGCCTCCAGTCTTTGCTGTGCTGTGAAAGGATGCTGTACTCCAATGGTATTGTTATTACCTTTATAGTGTGTCTGTACTCTAGTGCAGAGCTGCTCAAACTCTTTGAGATGTGAACAGATCTTGAGCATAAAAATGGTTTATAAAGACCCATTCACAATATTGAAATAGAAGATGGCTTATTTTGAAACAATAGGAAACAGCAGCTACCAGAATCTCCATAGAACACTCAGTCGAAGGAGGTGATGCCCATTTTGTTGTTTGTTTCTTTCAGAAGGCTTGAATGTCATTCCTGCACAATCTGTGACATTTCCCGTGACAGAATTGATAGTAATTCTTCAGCAGATGGGTTAAGCCAACTCCAAACTCAGTTTTTCTTACCTGAAAGCAGAACAGTCCAGTTAAGGGCTGGAAAGACTTTCTACATGCAGATACCTTAAATATACTTAAATGTATGTCTAGGAACTGATTCCAGGTGTCACTGTCTAAAATCTCTGCCTTATAGAGGTGAGCACTTGGGCCTGGCCATGCTATTATTTGTGTGGAAGTTAAATTAAACGCATCTTGTCTCTGTGCTCATGCAACCCTGTGCCACCAGCAGCTGGGGAGGAGCTACTCAGTCCTGCATACACCACAATGCAAACAGACCCTCCTGCCCCATCAGCCTAAGGCATGGGTGGGGAGAAGCCTGGCTGTGACTGCGAGTGCTGCATCTTGAGGCCATCCCCAGGAGCTGCACTGGGTCGTGCCTTCCTGTGTGCATTTCCTTCTCTGCTGTTTCAGGGCATGAGCAGAGAAGCTAAGCAATTCCAGCTATTCCCAGGGGATTTCTCTGGTTTTCCTTTTAGCAGACAAAATGCCTAATTTTTCCTAAAACCCTGGAGTATTGCAGACTGTAATTTACAGAAATTAGTTTCTTAAACTGAAATTGGTTTAAGTCCATGAATTTTGCAGAACTCGTGGAAGCCATACTGCATAAATAAACCAGCACTGAACTGAAAGAGGTTGAACGTGGTACCAGTGACAAGGTTTTCTGCAGAATTGTTTGGGGCTGGTCTTTTTCAAAAGGAATAATTCAACAGCAGGCAGTGCATTCCTGCTCAAAGTGTCCTACGTGCATCCCAAGTTAACCCTGGCAAAATCCTTTGCAACGCTTTGGAATAGTGAGGAAAAAATGTCTTCCAAAGCTCTAAATGGGGGACCTGTACCGCGAAGTGTCATGTTTAAAGCTGTGAGGAGCAGCTGTCCTGGAGATGGAGCACTTGAAGATTCGTTACTCTGTGCTTAGATTTCCTGAAGCCACACCCAGCCCAAACAGACTGGTTTTTATTATTTTTTCTTTTTAATTTTTTGACATAACTGTTGTTGAGATCAACACATTTTGGATCAGGCCTCAAAAAACACGTGGTGTTACACAGTGAGTTTTCATTGGTTTTGCTGTTTGAATTTATATTTCTGGAGATGCGTAAGTGATGTACATCTGTCTACAAAGCAATTTTTAAATGCAGTGTCCTTTTTTGGAAATTACCTCAGGTAACATTTGTATTAAGAAACAGCTTGGCTTTGCTTCGCTGGTTTTGAAAGCTGTCTGCATTTTCTTGCAATTTTAAATGCCCTGAAAAACCTATCAATCCTCTTTATAAAGGAAAGGAAGATTGAAAATAAAAATAAATTTTGTATGCCAGCTCTCTCCAAGTGGTAACAAGAAATGAATGTAGCTATAGCAAATGTCACTGTTTCTGATTTTTATGATGTAGCCGTGGCTTGTAGATATAAATGTGAGCCCTTTGCTTGTTTATCACCTTTTATTCTGTAATCAGAAGTGAAGCAATGCCAAGTGTGTAATGCTGCTGCTCTTTGCTGCTCCATTGGCACAGGCTTTGGATGAGGCAATGCTGCAGCACCCTGTTCCTTAGTGCCTGAAGGAGTGATGGTAGGTTATTGTAAATGTAAAGAGCGTTCCGCAACGTCGAGGAATTCTGGCTACTCCATAATTTATTCTTTGGTTTTACAAGAAGGGTGTTTCCATGAGGATGCTACCTGGGTCTGTCTCTGAATTCTTCCCATAAATGAACTGAGTCTTGGAGGAGCTTTACTTGTAGCATTAGCTTTTGAGAAGATCTCCCTCACGGCTACAAAGTTTTGGCCACTCCTCCTTCACTCCATGCTGGTTCTGATAAAGCTCAACCACAGCCACCTCCTGATTCTTACACTGACATTGGGCGGCAGCAGCTTCGTTGAAGAAGTGAACCTCATCCTAAAGTAAGGGCCCGCTATGTGTATAGGATGTTGTTTGGTTTCCTCTGTGTGTGCGACGTGCTGTACGCACCTTCCAGGAACAGCAACGAGAAATGAGCCCTGTGCTGAGCACCGTGTGCCATCTGGGGATCTAGCAGCCATGGCATCCTTTCCCACTGTGTGGTCCCAGAGCAGCAACCTGTGCACCAGCGCAGTCAGGAGGCAGAGCAGCAGGACAGGTCACTGTATCATTCCTGTCTGCCTCCCCATCCCCTTGTGCTGAACTTGAGCTTAGTTCTCTAAATTAGCTTTTGTCCTTTTCTTCACCATGTATTCCACTGATTAATCCAGAATGAAAGTACAAATCTCCAGTATGTTTTGGGTTGGGTTTTTTTGTGCAACTCACTTAAAATGCATAAAAATCCTTCAGAGGCAATGCAACATCTGTGCAGTTCTTTGTTAATGGCTATTCGCTCTTCTTGCAGTGCAGGAACAAAGGGACATCCGAGGAGTTTGGAAGGTAGCGCATCGTGCTTTTAGAACTGATTAAGAAAGAGAAGTGCACATTCTTACTTGTGCCATTCTGTCTCGAGGCATTTTGGGAAAGTAACTTGCCTTGGCGAAAGATCAGACGTTTCCTTGAAAATCCATGGTTAAATTATGTAGGATGGGAAGAGATACAAAGCTGCTGCCCCAGGCCGTCGGCTTGTGCTCTGCTGTGCAGTCAGGAGCTGTGGAAGGGTCCTCAGTGCATCCCCTCCCCGCAGCACTGGGGCTGAGCGCGGGGCAAGCTGCTCCGCTGCTTTCATCCAGCGTGTTACTCCTGCTTTCGTTTACCTAAGTACACCAATTAATTGGTCATAAAGTTGTTCAGGCTTTTCATTAATAGGGAACGTGAGTGATTTACAGCCCCTGGGAATAATCCATCAGATGAACCGCGGAGCTGAGGCTGGCTGTTTTCTGAAAGAGACTGTGCGGCGATGCCGCTTGCATAGCAAAGAGCCGTGCTGCAGCCATTGGTATTCCAGGAGTGCTACCCAAAGGGAATTTTTTAAAGATAATTATGACGTTTTCTCCTTTCCTTCCCCTCTTCCTACCACACTTTGCCGACGCGATGTGATGGAGACGTAGCGGTGCGGGCTCCCTCCCCTCGGTGTACACGGGGTTATTGTTCCCGCAGCACGGGGAGGCGGCCGCTGAGAAAGGGAAGAGCCTTACTGGATCACAGCGCTCATAAATATCAGATGGAACCAGCAGGGAAGAATTTAGGTTGGGAGTAAATGACACAAAGCCCCCGTGTTGGTTTTACACAGGTGTGGGGAAGCCTAAACAATTATTCTTTTTGCGCTGACAGTTGAATATTTCTTCCCTTTGCCTTACTGTGGTATTTCAGTTTCCATGGCAACCAGGGTCTTTTTTTTGCAGGCTGGCAAACCCTCCCAGAGCAAACACAGGGAAGCAGGTGTTGGCCGTGGCTTTGCATGTTGCCTGGGCTCCTCCAGCTGTGGCCTCAGATCTGTAGGATGCTCCTTGGGCTGTGCCACGAGCTGGGCTCTGTGCAGCATCGCTGTGTGCCACCGTTAGTGCTACCCGAAGGATTCAGGCTGCAAACTGCAATGAAGTTATCAGTATTCCAGTCCCAACGGGTGAGTTAAGCGTACAGAAGGGCTCAGGAAAGCATCGGTTGGTTTTCTCACAGAACGCAGTGGAGTGTTGATATTTTAGGAAGGCATTATTTCTTTTACATTACCTGTGAGTCACCGTCATTGCAAGCTCAGCCACCTCATTGCCTTGAGTCTCCCAGATTGTCTCATTGATCCCAATTGCTTCTAATGAGCTGCAGTAATAACCAGCACACCTTATCTTTAGATGCTTAGAAGTACAAAAACTAGCTTATTTAGATCTAACCAACCTTAATTTAGATCTGTGCTTTGCCACTGGAATGAAAAGAACCTGAGCAACTTTGCAACAGGCAAAGCTCTGCTGTTCGTTTTTCAGCTTGGACTCTGTTAGGAAAAGAACTGCAAGCTTTTCTTCTTGTCAGCCTACAGAGACAGGACTGAGTTGTCTTGTTGATGTTTTGACTAAGGGAAGACAAAGCTCCCGCAAGCACCATGTTCAGTGCCATGTATCTGCAAGAAACTCTACTGCCATTATGCCATGATTACAATGTTCCACTCTCTGCAAATTTCTGATGTGGTGAATGAGTGGGGAAGAAGGTTGTCTGGCCACGTTTCATTGGCAGCAACAAAAAACAGCACAAAAATACTAACTAAAAAAAAAGTTGGTTTGATGCAAAATGTAGTATCCTGTTGCCTTGCTGAGGAAAGGACGTAAAATCAAACTACCAGAGATTAAAAGGGATTGTTTTCCTCCCAGTGATATTGTCAGTAATAAGAAGACGTGAACTGTAATGAAACAGTAATATGGATTTATAAAGCAACAGGTGAAATTAAGAAATCTCAGTTCTTAGCTCACATTTTGATGTTCTCCAGTTCCCTCCAGAGCTGGGCTAAAAGCATCCCTGGATAGCAGCTTTCCATACTGTGGTGGGTTGGCAAATGCCCTGAGCAACCCTCTTTGCTCATACTGGTTGCATCTATTTCTGCTCCCAGGAGCATTCTGGTGGCACAGAAGCCTATGGGTTGGGTGAGCTTTAAGGTGCTCAGATGTGAATGTTCTTCTCTGTTCATGCCTGATTGACAGCAAAATCTTAAAGGTCACAAACTGCCCAAATGTAAATGTCTTCACCGACAGGCACGTGTACGTGGAGTCTGTACTCAGTCTCTTGTGCAGTACTTTCATCTCTCAGTACGGTCGCTGTTTTGAGTAGTTCATGTGTTCTGCAAGTCAGCCTTCAGAAGAGTACACAGCTGTGAATGATTCCTTTAAATCAGTGCACCTTACTGCCCACTATGATGCTGAAGCACTGTTTGTTTCTGCTGCACCTGGAGGGCTCCTTTGGATGTGGCCACGGCACCGGGAGCTGAGTCCTTTCCAGCAGTGATCATCTGAGTGTGATCCTTCTGGATGGTCTCACTCTGCTGTGCCACTGCAACAGGAATCAGTGCCGAGGGGATAGATGTAGTGCTCATCTGAACTGAGCTGTCAGCGAGTCCACGTGCAGGCTGAACAAATCAGCGGGGCCTGTGGCTTCTCCTTACTGAGAAGGCAAGAAATGGATTCAGGTACAGTGCTGGTTATCCTCTAGGTACAAATGTAGAGAAGTGTTCTGGTGCTCCCTGTGCTCCTTCAGAGACTAAAGAGCCCAAGAATGAGCCCAGTCTGAGCGCTCAGAGCTGCAGGAGGATGCACTATTTGTTGTTGCTGGCAGAGAAACACAGGAACAAACCACTCCATGTCCAGTTTGGCCATTTGCACAGGAAGGTGCTGCAGCTGTTTCTTATGAGCATTTATAGAAAGAACCACTTTCAGGTGATGAGAAAATGAAAGCTGGGAGCTCAGCATGGTATTTGCTCTGTCCCAGCATGGGGTATTCAGTCTTCATAGGAGCAGCCTACTCTTCAAAATAAAACCCAAGCAACAGCAACAATAAAAACAGTGAGTCAAGCAGATGTTACAGCTTTACAAGGAAGAGGAAGAAAGGGAACGTGTTGCCCTTTGCTAATTATTGGTGCATTGCTTAATATCTCACTGTTCTGGAAGCATATATTAGCCAGTGAGCCATGGAGTATTTGGGGCTTTGATTTTACCCTAAAGGTGAGCATCCTTATTCTCAAGAGCATAGTGTTGCTGTGTCTGTGCAGAGGGAAGGATGCAGAAAACTTAGAGTTAACCAAAGAGCACTTCAGGCTGCTTCAGCACATTGTAGGTGTTCTGCTGTCACCTTTGCATCCCATAATGGTCCTGGCGTGCTCTCTGACCTGCCAGCAGCCCCTGCACACTCAGCTGACACACAGCCGTGATTACAGAGCCCCACTGCCTGGCTGTCTGAGAACAGTGAGTTTAGGGAAAACCTGACTAATAAGAGACCTTAAGCACACGTGGGTTTTTAAAGCTCTGTTATGTACCTTTAATCTTCCTGAAGATTATAGGGTGACAGGATTTTCTAGAAACGGGCAGGATTGTTAAAACAGTGTGCGGAGATCAGCTGTGAAATGACTACTTTTATCGTAACCTCTCAACGAGACCTCTCTTTATGCTGTTGGGAGATAAGCGTAGGTTGTACCTGGGAAGTTATAATAAATGCTAATTGAGTTTAAGAATCGCTTCTAAAACTGCTGCTTTTTCTATTTCTAAGAAGGAAAAAAAGAAAAGGGGAAAGAAGGAAGAATTGTGACTCCTTTGAATGGCGACTGAGCTAATTGACAAAACATGTTATTAGACTGTGTGCTGGAATGTTTTTCTGTGCTCTGTAATGGATCCCCCTAGTTTACAGAAACATGCTTTGTTTAGAAACAGCCAAGGCTGCATGAGAACTTGCTTCACACACCCATATGCTTGAAAACAGAAATACATGAGGAACAAGGAGAGGAATTGCTGCCGTTCTGTTTTGTAGCTGGTTTCATGATGCCTGCTGAGGTGCACACTCCCCTCACTTGCAGCAGACACCAAACAGCAGCCAGATCCTGCTGTCACCCAGCAGCACCAGTTCTCCTGGCTCTGCAGTGACGCTGTGCTGGTTTGAGGTGTTATCTCACAGCTGCCAGTGTGAGGCTGCACCTCTCTTAATTTTCCTGATTTTTTTTTTTTTTGTAATTCTGGGTCATAGGCAACAATTCTGACTCTTCTGGCTGACCAGGTAAGCTGTGATGGATGGGGTATGTAGGGCATATAGGCAGCCTTTCTTTAAATAACAGACAAATAAACACCAAGCAAAAAACAAACCCCACAGAATATCACCAGCAAGAGACTGTGAAGAATAAATCCCAGCTCACCCCATGGTATAGAAGATCAAGGATTAAAAAAATGTCCTAGGCACAAATCCTACCTGTCCAAAAGCTTGCCAGATGTAGCCTGGTGGTCTGATCGGACTGAGCTGCTTTGGCTCAGCCTGATGCCTTTGACTTGATTTTCTAATGCTGTCCCTTTGCTCCCCAGAGAGATGTTTGCTCTTCTTTTCATCTCATTTTCAGCTGTGACAGAACACATCCTCACTTCTCTAGAGCCAAGACAGGTTTGTCCCTCCCAATAAGTAACAGACTCTGTTGTCTTTCTGACTGTTGAAGTGTTTCATTCGAGGCATCATCTTTTCACACTCCTCTGCTTCCTGCAGCTTCTAATTAATTTTGATAATGAGATACTCATTGCCACAAGAGTATTCAAAATGTAGGTACAGTTAACTCTTTGGGAAATTGGCCCTTCTTCTCCATGGAGGAATGGAATGGCACTGACCATTCCTGGCAGTGACCTCTGGTTTCCAATATGGATGGAGGTCATTGCCAGGAGCTGCACAGCTTCTTCCCTTTGGGTTTTGTGGCTGTCCCTGGAGCAGGTTCTGCTGTCTGTGCTCTCCCCTGGTCTGAGTGATAGAAACTGTGCCAAAGCTGTCTCCTGATGAAAGGGACAGTGGTGAATTCCTCGTGGGGCCTTACAATAGGCAAGGGAAGAAGCACCTAGTGAAAACTGAGTCTTGACCACAAGTATGTAACAGGCGGTGCTCCTGCTGCTGAACCTCCCTGAAGTCACCGTGCCATCCAAAGAGCTCTGGTGAGGCTGAGATGGCACTGACAATGTCCCCAGGGGTGAAATGGGCTCTTCTGCCAGCAGTGCCAGCAGCAAAGGAGCACACTGCCTGCTGAATTACCCATTTGACAGCCTATACGCACATATGCTGGTACTGGTGGTTTATTTACTTACTGTTGGCTCTCCGTGACCTCTCCACTGCAAATGTTGTGTGACTGCAGCCAAGCCCCTCCATGGGTCCCTGTGTCCCCAGGAGCTGTGTTGGCAGTGAAAGGTGAGAGCTGGTGCCTGCCCTTGACCTAATTTTGGAGCTTGTGTGTATAAATCCATCCCATAGTATTCATTCCCCTGGAGCAGACTTCAAGGAGAACGTCATTACGCATAAAACAGCTACTAGGGAAGGGAGAAAATATCAAAGGGCTGATGTTAATGCATGATGCAAAGTGCCATGTGCCACAGAAATTTAAGTACTTTGTGTGGCTATGGGGACTGAACTCTGTGCTTCTAGGCACTGCAGCATCCAGAAGCCGAGTTGGATGAAATCATAAACAATAATGAAATTCATACCTCTATAGGTGGGCTGGGAACTATAAAGCAAAAAGCGATGGTGTTTCAGGGGTTGCATGTTCCTGCTATCGGTAGGAGAAGCCCAAAGAGTGTTTTGTGGGAACAAAGAAAACCTCTTAACCCACCTATCTGACTGGCAGGAAGCAAGAGGAATTGAGAAAGTCCAGGTCACTGCTCAGGGGTAAAAGAGCTGTCAGTTCTTAACATAGCCTGAAGGGGTACCATCTGAATTTGTGTCAGATAAAGGTGGGAGGGATCTGAAATCCTGTGCCAGTTTATTAATAATGATTATTAATCACTGATGGGGGTTGGAATTGGGTGATCTTCAAGTTCCTTTCCAATCAAAGCCATTCTGTGATTCAAGCCGTGCTGTTGCTAGTCTGTGTGCAGGAATGCTGTTTTGGTGGGGTCCTCCTTCGTGCATTTCTACCTACTGATCATCAGCTCTGTCACTCATTAATTATTAACGTGATATCAAAAGCTTTTGTATTTTAATAGCTGTGGAAACCTTCACGATTAAACAGTACCTACTGCAACTTTGAAGTTCTTTGGTGCGGGGATTAACCATACATAATCCCTTGGGTTTGTTTCTTTTGATGGTTAAAATGTACTAAGGAGCGCTTCAAAGGAAAAGCAGTGACGTGCCATGGTAGAACAGCCATGTGTAACTGTTTTTCCCAGTGCCAGCAGTGAAAAAAAAACCCCACTGATTTGAGGTTGTTTGCAAGGTGTAACAAACACTCTCTGATAACATGCGGGGCTGAAGTTTATTCAGCTTTTTTATGGTGTTACACTAGGAATCCTGCTCAGCCATTTCTACAGAAGGAAACTATTCATTACACGAAGGGAAGTACAAATATAGGAGGTAATTTCTTGCAGGTCTGTAGGGAAAGACAGGTGGTCAGCAGGGAATGGAGGGAGAGGGCTGTCTAATGGAAGGATGAGTGGGAAAGTCTGGCATTCAGAGCTCATCAGGTCAATGAGGGAAATGCTTTCCTGTTTTCTTTCCTTCCTGTTCGTGTGAAGAAAATAGTAGGGCAAAATTCTTCAGATGTAATATTAGGAGGTTGGATAAGCTCGGTGATATACCGGGCAGCGGAATCTATTTTTACCTTAAATTGCAAGTACAGGACCAGAAGCATAGTGCTTTTTCAGTCTTATGAACTCTCCAACAGAACTGTTTGCCACAAACGAAAAGTATGAGATCTGTACATAATTGCGTTTTGGATGCAAGATGTAGAAATCATTTGCAATTTCACACTTGAAATTTCCATATGATTCAAATCACAAGACAGTGAGAGCCATGTTTGTATCTTATAGCAACCACATGAGATCACATACTTGCTTCACATCTAGGGCAGGCAGAACAATTGGGAACCTATGCACTGGATGTTGGTACCTTTTCAGGTTTTATGGAATGTAAAGGGGCTGCATAGATATCCAGACATCCTCAGCTGGCACTGAATTTGGTAACTTCTGTAACCTACTTTCATCAATAAGAATAGGATCTTCTGTGCGTGGCTCTGTCTATACGCCTGTGATATATCATCACAGCCTGAGATCCCTAAACTTCACTTCCAAAACAAGCCATCTTTACCAGTGTTGTATGTTCCTTTCTCCTGATAATTAGCAATTATAAACAATTCGAAATTTCAGAGAAATTAAAAATAGGAGTTAAGTTTCACATTTTTGGCAGTGGTGAAGTAGGCAGGACTAGGATGCCCAAATGACAAATGTTTTTCTCCAGCTGGCTTGGGTTAGCTAGCCCCAGTTTTGGGAGGGGACAGAGAAGTGTGCCATTAGGTTGTGGGACTGTGAAGAGGTGAAAGGCAGCATGTTAGAAAGTTAACTTCTGCAGGATGTTTTTATTTTGGATGTCATTTGTGCCTGGTGTTGACATTTTTTAAAGATGCTGTTCAATCCCCATTCACACACTTTGTCCCAAGCTACTTATTACTTTTAACAGCCCTTTGACTCTGACCTTTTTTCTTGGCAAGTCCTCTCCTGGTTCAACAGCTGTAGGTGTGTGTTTGTGTTTTTCATGTATGTGTGCCTTGCCAAGAAGTGGGAAGGTATTTATTCTGTTCTGGCTCTTGGACTTACATGGCAAATGCTTTTTGCTGCACTTTAAAAAGACAGCTCTCGCTCTGGAACAGTTTCTTATAGTTCCTTTAACTTAGCTCTGTATTTAGGTGCTAAGTGGCACTGTGTTAAAACCTGAGGTGTTTGACTTTGTATATAGAGAGGGTTTGAGCAGAGCACTCCCTATGATCTAGCTGCTCCAAAATAAGTTTATTCTGGATGGAACACTTCATGCTGTTGTGAGTTTGTGAGAACAGCAATTTCTAGATGAAGGGCTTTGGGAGACCTCCACCCTGTTTCTGGCTTCTTGATGAGGTAATGCTTTGTTTGAGTTATGATTCCTTATTTAAGGTCACCAAAGTTAGTGCTGTGGCCAGATCTTTCATGATGGCTGTTTCTCTTAAGTCCATTTCACCCACCTGATTATGTAGCCTCAACCAAAGAGGAAATAAGGCAAGGAAGCTGCTGGAGACTGGTCCTTTGGGCTGTGCTGGGCCATTGAGCTCTTGTCTGCAACCTGCTGAAGGCACATTGATATTCTTCTTCTACCTCTACTAAATAAAAACACCAAAAAAACCCACCCCAAAAATCAAATGCCCCCTCTTCTCCTTTCGGCTCTCCATCAAAAATTAGTGTTATTTGGAAGTTCTTAATCTCTAAGTGGTCTTCTAGCCATTTGTCTGTATGTTCTGGGTGTCTGGTTAGAGAGTTTTAAATTGGTAGAGAAGAACTCTGATTTGACAGCCATATGCTTTGAAACAAATCTACATGATTACTCCTGCTTTTTTTTTTTTTTTAATCTGGAGTTGACTACAGACATCAGTTCTTAGTACTTTTACTTCAAAATATATGCATTTATTTCAAAGCTCGTGCTTGTTTGCAATCCTAGCTTTGTACACAGTTGATTATTTCCATATTATTTCCCTCCTGAATGAAAATCATCTCAGGCAGTATTACAGATTCAATTTTTATTGCTGCTGCACATCTGTAAATATATTTTCAGTGAATATTTGTACATGTAGTTTAATGTTTTCTTTCTGCAAAGTGTGTGCCAGGAATGACTGTATTTAAGAGTTGTACACCTGGTGTCAATATGATTAGAGGCAAGATTGCTTCCTGGTTTTAGAAGGAATTTACACTGCTTGCTCACTTGTTGCCATGGTGGCACTGGTTTCGTTTCTGTAAATGTAGGCTGCTCCTTCTTCATAAAGGGCCTCTGAATTCAGTATTGGCTGCTGGGAGTGCAGATTGCTTGAATTCTCATTGTTTAAACAGGCAAGTATGAGGATGAGAATAGAATGGGCAGATAAACATTTAAGTGGCTTATCAGAAAAAAATTCTATAGCCACATCCTGGAAAGTTTTAGTTGTTTACTCCAATTTGTGTCCAACTGCTTTGTTTTCTTCAAACATGTGAGGCTAACAGCAGCTGGTCCTGTGGCTCTCAGAAGAGCAGGGACTTGGATGCAGTATGTCTTACTGTGGACAAGTGGTAGACATTAGGGAAAGTAAGAATATCCTCTTAACATTCTCTGTCATCATTTTGGGATCTGAACAATTTGACTGAAACAACACATCTATGTCATGGAGCAAATGTGCATCTGGTTCTAGTTGTTATGGAGGTGATGGGGCAACTGAGGAACAGTGGAATGCCAGCAGTGAAGCAAACCTTCACCTCTGTCTTTTCCCCCTGACAACACATTCAGGTGAACATATTTGTTACAGTGGATGAGGAATGGAAGAGCCTGAATTTGTTTCCATGCTCCAAATAAAGCGCTCATTTCAGCATCATCATCTGAGATGTGTTAACAGTAGCAGTACTTTTGTTCCTTTTTGTCGTCACTTAAGTCTGGAAATCAAGAGCACCTGGATATTTTCTGCAGTGTTAGGGAAAAAAATTGTACTTTGTACTACCTGCTGTCTGTGCTTCAGGGTCTGTTATGGGCTACAGAGCTTGAGGTTTGGTTTGCTGGTTACAGAACAAATTGGGAGAACAGCTGATAGTCTTCTGTGTGGTTGTTGCACTGTGGAACGGGAAGGCTGACATCTGCAATGAGGCAGCTCCTGTGGAGGATGTCTAAACAATACTGTTCACACAGTAAATAGACTTTCTTTGGTCATCTGAGGCTTTATCTTCTCATGTTTCTCTACACAGATATTTTTAAATAGGGGAAAAGAGAAGGATCCAAAGCAGCAAAATTTTTTTTAAACTAAAAGTAATTGGAAGTCTTAGAAAGTGACTCCTGAAATCATCCGAACAGCTTTTTTAATGTTAAGGCTTACAGCAGCCATTTAATGGGTAGGAAAGGAAGGCAGAGATTCCTAATGACATGAGCACAGTGTTCTTTCTTTCCAGGAGTCAATCCTGTCATTGCTTATGGTTTGCCTTGAGATTTGAGAGAAATTTCAGATTTCTCACATAAATATTGATCACCTCTTCCTTGTTTCTTCCTCCGTGGCCCCTGCACACCTTCAGCACCTGAGCCAGCTAACCCCAATTCCCTCGTCTTAATTTCCCAGTTACTTGCAGCTGCAGGAGGTGTGAATGACAGCTTTCTGTATATTGATGAATCCTGCAAGTGTTTCAGAGTAGGGAAACAATAGATTTTGTGACTCTTGAGTTCTGCAAGGCTTTACTGGCTTAAAGGCTTTGTAAAAATCACTAAGAATTAGGATTTGCCTGTGCTTCCATTTGTAGCATGCGTAGGGTCACAGCTGTGAGTATGAAATTCTGAAAGTTCAGTGTGTCAAACCTCAGCATCCAGCAGTGCTCTATTTGCTGCTGCTTCTCTCTTCCACCATCGATGTTTGTCTCCTGTATACTGCCAGCAGTGACAGCACCTGGAGAAAGGGTTAAAACCACAGCACGGGGCGTGCTATTCAGTGGCAGCAGCTCTTCAGAGGAGCCACATTCATCCTCTTAGGGGCTGGTTCCCAGCCGAGGTGCCAGTCCCAACCCTTCACAACCTGCAGAGCCCAAGAGCAGAGCAGGTGCTGTGCCCATACACTGGTTGCCTACCTGCAAAGCAGAGTTCATCTAGAAACCTAGGTAAATTGACTAAGGCTCTGCAAAGCAGGAAAAAGCAGATTTGCTGGGTTTTGGGTGATTTTGTTTTGCATTTCAAAATGATCGTTTGATTTGTGGGAAGCAGTAGAGAAATGGAGAATCTTCCATTTTCCACAGTGCTTGTGGACTGTCTGTGATCAGCCTGAGAAGCAGCAGCTCTATCAGTCATGTCCAGTGGCGCAGAGCAGGCACATATCTGTCTTCACCTCTGGGGGGAACTGATGCTGTTTACTGTGAAAGATACTCTCTTGTTTTCCTCTAGAATAGTCAAATCCTCCTCTGAGGAATTCCTAAATTACAGGATCACGTCATTGCTTGGATGCATGAGGATTCTGCTGGAGAAGCACAAGCTTCTTGTATTGCTGCATTGTGCAAAGGTAGAGGAGTCCTGGCTTTCCAAACTGCAGCTCAGGTAACAAGGGAAGATGATCTGTTCCCAATGGCCACAGCTCCTTATTGCACACTGATCTTTGTGGAGTAACTGCTCCTAGTGACTGCTTGTCACATTCTGCAGTTTCTCCATGAGTGTGCTCAGCACAAGCTTTTCTGGGCAGATACACAAGCCCAAATTTCCACAGTCTGTTCATCTTTCTGAATGTAAGAGAAGTTTCTTCTCAGAAAGAGAAGCACTGCTGCCCAGGGAGATGGTCACTGTCCCTGGAGGTATCTAAGACCTGTGAAGATGTGGTAACGAGGGACGTGGTCAGTGGGCATGGTGGGGCGGGTCAGGGTTGGACTTGGGGATCTTAGAGGTCCTTTCCAACCTTAATGATTCTGTGAAAAGCAGCTGTTCTCTGGGCTTAGTGTAAGAATATTGCTGTGTGCCAGAAGCACCGACTTGGCAAAATGTCAGGGTGTTGTGTGATGGTTGTGGAATGGGCTCGGATGAGGCCTGGTGCTTCTGGGTACTTTCTGTTCAATTGCCTGGAACCAACGGAAAACTCTTAGCAGTTAATGATTTTTTTAAAAGCAGTTTACCGATGGATAAATGACACTATTACCAAACAGAAGAGCAAGGAGCTTGCAGGAACCCTTGTGCAGTGCCACAGCAGGCCCTGGACTGAAGTCCAGCATCCCAGCCCCACTGCTGTCTGACAACAATTGGAAGCAGGGATTGTTTTCCTTACATGGTCATGGAGAAATTTTGTTTTGTTTTGTTTTCTTATGACTTTTTTCTGTGTCACAGGAAGACCAGAACCGTGCTGCTCAGACTGGAAGTAGAAGAAAAGAGTCTGTACAGGAAAGCTCATGCTGCACTATATATCTTGCTGGTTACTCACCAGCCATCCTTTCTGCAGCCCTAAAGAATTTATCATGTTAACTCCCCTCTCTCCCACATATAGTTTTAATATGTCCACTTGTATGAAAGAGAAAATGCAATTAAACCCTTGCTTTTATCATGGTGTTATTAGGGTGAGCTTGGCAAGGCCTCTGGCTTCAAACTTGCTTCAATCTAATTTTTCTCCATTCCTAGTTCTATAGTTGACTTTTTAACTGAGCTTTTCATCTCCACAAATTCGACTTGAACTGCGATTTTTCAACATAATGATGTTGCCGGAGAGTGTGGGGGTGAAGCACAAACATTGCTCTGTAATTATTTTTTGATTTGAACTCTGTGTGATGCTGTTGGTATTGGAAAAAAAAGATGGAGGAGTGTGGAAGGTGCTGGAGGAGGTAGAACATAATGCTGTGACTCCTGGTGATAGGTAAAAGGAGGGCAGATCCAGGCTGTGGTCAGCTCAGCACAGCAGAGAGGGTGGGGAAGGAAATATGGTTGTTGCAGTTGCAGAAAGCATCTTTGAGCAATATTAATTGGACTAGAAAGTTGTAATAAAGTCATCTATGTTCAAAAAATACCAGCAAAGGCCAGTTCAGAGACTAAGCCACGTTTTCCTGATGCACAGAGCAGTTGTCAAAGGAGGTCACCAAAATGATGGTTCCTTGTCTGTCCTGCTTCTTACGTCCTTGGCTATTTTTATTCATTGTTTTCATAGCTAGCTCTTCCTGATGTGCAGTTCTCTGCACATAAGCCCAAATTAAAAGTCTATAAATATTTATTTTTCCCGCTGTGAAACAAAAAGATTTTGCGTTGCTTTTATTACAGCATTATCCTTGATGTCAGATAATTTATCTGAAATATATAAGAAAGAGACTCAGAAGACTTTTTTACATACTTGAAACTGAAGGCAAATATTGACGGTGGTTTTCCCTCTGGAAGAGAAATCTGGTTATTTTTGTATTTAGGCTTCTTATCTAAGATATAATTTGAAGGGGAAGTGACTTTGCTGCTTTTGTCAATTAGCAAGTCAGCAGTTTCAGAACTTACTCGTGATTTAAACATAGTTACCCGAGGATGCATTTGAATTTTCTGTAGATACATTTATCCCACGTTATGAAAATGTTTCCATCGTTTGCCTTTCAGAGAATTTCAAACCTAAATTGCAAGTGAAAGCTTTATAGTTACAGGCGCTAAAAGTTTGCTCACTCGTGAATGCAAACATGACGGCGGAGTGTGCGTGTGAATACAATCTGATGGCAGAAAATAGAACACCACATTCTGCAGCTGTACTCCATTGTGTCAGAAGCGTGAGCGGAGATGTGTGTTCCACCAAAATGACGACTTATGTTCTCTTTGCTGATCTGCAGAGCATTGAGTCAGTTCGGTGCTGCTGGGGAATTCTTGCAGGAGTTTGATGAAGAAGAAAAGTAGGAGAGAACATGTATGGGTGGAAATCTATGCATGCTTCTATATTATGCATCTGCCCAAAGAGAAAGTAAATGAACGATACAGCATCATAGCGTTTATTTTGTTTGAAAGTGGTGTTTCATATGCCCTGTGAAAAAGGGGGAACAATAACACTTTCTTCAAAAGCAGTATTTATCTTGAAAATGCCTGTTTGCTGTTGTACGGTGAGCATTTGAGGACTCCAAGGAAGTCAGAGTATCCATTTATTTCTGGTTTTCCAAGGGTAGCAGCACAGAAAGTAGAACATTACTTTAATAACCTGTCTTCCTTTATAGACTGATGGATAATGGTGGCACTGTGAACTTTCAGTCAGGGTTTTGCTGAGCCTTTTGTATTCTTCAGGTAAAGCAGATGTGTTGAGAGAGAACAATGCTGTGACTGTTTTGAAGAAAAATTAAAATACTGACTGTCCGAAAATAGGTACAATCTTAATAGTGCTGTGTGAAAAAAGAAGATACACAAGTTACTTTTGTCCCTGTTTAGGAACTGTCAGGCTGTCTACAGTCTGCTTCCCTGAACCATGAATTATCCAAGGGGGAAGTAACCAAAGCAGATGCTTGGAGCCAGGCATTTAGAAAGCTGGCACCATCATGAATGGCATCCCTGGCCGGTGAGCAAATTCAATTTGGGTGTATAGATAGCAATGTTTTTTTTATTTGTCTAGGAAATAGTAGGCATTAATTCGAGAGCTCAGTTTTGTAAAATGGGGAATTATCCATTTACCAGCCAGAGACTGTTGTTGAAAATTCAGTATGCACTGTTCCCTTAAATGTATTCCAGGAATCCAACTATTGCACTTGTAAGTTATTTTTACTCCCAGGTCTGCTGTTTGGGATGTAACTACAAAAGCAGACAGTCTAGCACCATGATGCCCTATCGGTGCACCAGGCACAGTGTAGGGATGGAACATAAAAGAGGAATCAGATATGTGCTCGAGTTGAGCATTTTTGGCTGGTACCAGCCAAACCTAAACCATACTGTGGAATCTAAACTATGTTTTAGAAACCAAATTATGCCAGAAGTAGGATGGCCTGTAGTCCTTCAGCTTTCCCCTGCATAGTATAACCTTCTCATGAGGATTTCATTCAGTAGCTCTGTGGTCAAACTACAGGAAGCCAACATTTTAGTAGATAAATTAGTGTTATTGTAGCAACAAATCTTAGACTAGTATTTGGATTCTTATGTTCTCAGCTTCCCAGCACGTTACCAAGACCTTGGTTATCTGGGGAACCCATTACTGATTCTTTAAAGCATGCGGTGTATTAAAAATTCCAAAGAAATGAAGAGGTTTAGCACAATAACATGAATTTGTTCAAGTCCTGACCATCATTTAGGTCTCTAGGGTGCTCTGATAATACAAGCGTATGGAAAGTTGCATATTCAGCTGGGTGTAGTTTTCATATCTGGCAAAATGAAAAAGGATGGATATCCATTCCAGGAGACATTTTTGAAAAAGACTTGTGATTGATACCTTAGTCAAAAAGACTTAAGGCTCTTGGAAAACACTTTATACTTGTCCAGAAATGTTGGTGCTGAAAGGCAGCAATTTTAATAATTTAGAACATTAAGAATATAATCATTTATAATCCACTGGTGTCTTTCTACGTGCCTATGTTCTGGGGGTTTCAAGCAGATAATACATATTTAAAAGTCATACAGAAAAGGAACATGACTTAAAAAAAATCTTAAAGAGATAAAGATTAGTTCAGTAATCTGTTTTGCATATCTCTTGAAAACATTTTCAATGTATCATGTGAGACAAAGGTTTGTGTGTGTGTACATAAAATAGCTTAAGAGTTCATGAAGGCTACAAAGGTTGTTAAAATCAGTTGAAGCTTTTTTCCATCTGCTATAGAAAATCACACATTAATGGGCAGAATTAGGTGACTCTTGCAGGAGCCTAGAAATATGTTAATGTTAATAAGTGGTTAATATGTTAACCAGTTAATTTGGATGGCTCTAAAATGAAGGACTGTGGAAAAAGAAAGGAGGATGACAGTATTCTCCACTGGTATTTAGTAAAAGAGACTTAGAAAGGGTTTGAGTTTCTTTGATGTGCTGTTCCGTTTCTCTTATAGCATACCCCAGATGTTATATAGTACCATGTTAGTGTCCTATAAAACAAGGTATATATCTGAAGTTTTCAACAAATTTCTGTGGCTTGCTTGCTTCCTAACCAAGCACTCTCACCTGGTGTCATCACCCAGTCACCAATTGCTCTTCTTACATGAAAAACAGGTGATTAGCTATTACTTCACAGATGATTGACATTTTCAATCTCTTTTTTTTATTTAGACTGAAAGGAAAACAATACTTACTATCAATCCAGGTATAAAAGATTGGAAGTAAACTTCCTGACAAAAAAACAGGATATTATTGGTTTTCTTACCTATGTCTATGTATATTACATATTATCATATTATATATATATGTATATAATTATTTTATGTAAGTAAACTTTTAAAGCCAGGTTGAGAAATAGCATCCTTTATAAACACAGTGCATATCAGCAGTATTGTAAAATTATGCCCTAGTTTCCATGAATGAAGATCTAAGCTTGCAGTAACTGATAATGTACTTATGAGTTACTAATTTCTAAATCATTGATGTTTCATGTCAAAACAGTAACTTAAGATTTGAGAAAGTCAGATAGAAACTTGTTAAATGAAGGGTTTAGAACAAGTGTACTTGTTCCTTTGTTTCTCATCATTACTTTTCTATCTGTTAAATACTGTATCAATTTGACAGTACTGGAAATCAGATTCTATTAAATAATTACCCAGTTTTAGTAGTACCAGCATGACAGTCCACTGACTTTATCTAAGATATTAAATCAAGTAGTCAAAACCTTTAATAACATAAACTCTGTGGGACTGGATGGATGAAAGATTGGCTCAAGCCGGTACAAATTTTTTCAATCACTACTGAATCCTGCAATGTTGATTGCTAAAGCTAGATAAAGATTTAATTTAAATTCTAGGTATTTGGAAACACACTCATAAAGATCCTATAAGATAGACTTCATGAGGGAACCAGTATGCAGGCATACTGTTTGACTGGATGTTGCTGAAAAATTTTTAGTGGGTTTGAGGTGCAGTGCTTAGGGGTGGACTGCTTAGGAAAAGGTGATATGATCGGTCTAATTCAGGTTTTAGAACATAATACTATGGAAATAATGTTTTTTTTTAATAGAAGAAATATGTTGAATGGACGAGTCTGTGACTAACCTGGGCAGTCGTAACTTTGCGTATACCTTTCTACTATATGAGGCTGATGGTGAGTTAGCTAAAGGTGTAAAGGATAATTCTTGAGATCTGTCTTCTTTACACTGATGCTCCTGACATAGAAGCAAGGAATGTGCTATCCATAAACAGTCACTGACACACACTTGGAAGAGGATAAATTAATCAGACTGGAGGAATGAAAAATCTGAAATGTGGTGAAGTCAAAATTGGATGTAATTTAGTATTGCAGTGTGTAAGGTCATGCATGTCGGGATTAATTAGATTTTTGCTTTAAGATAGGAAATCAGCTGAAAGTGACAAAAAGCTGCTGGAGCATTAATAAGAGGAGATTGAGGTGAGTCTGAGAGATTTGTCCTAAAATAGGGAATGTATTTCTGTAAGGAAGGATGTTGAAATAAGAATGCTGTTGTACAGATAAAAAATATAACTCAATGTGGAATATTCTGTACAACTTAGGTACTCCTTTAGAAGAGGGATTAACTCAGGACATTACAGATGCAAAGAAGGGCTATGAGGTTTATTGGTAAAATTGACAGCTTTCCCTGTGAGAAGACCACAAAAGTGTGACTTTATTAATCTGGGAAAACAGAGGCTAGGAAGTGCTCCTCATGAAAATACATAGAAAGCAAAGGAAAATCACAGAACACTCCAGATTCCTCTCATTGGGGCACCCCTTCGCTGGCCGGTCACCAAGTTATTTATTTAGTTACGCATCCAGATGCATCATGGTAGGATGGCTTATGAGTCTTGGTGCTTTCCACTGGCTGAGGCAATTCAGTTTTACTTTTTCTCATTGCACAGGTAATTGTAAACTTTGTTGTTGCATCCCCAGTTCTTGTGTTCAGGTGAGAGCAGCCTGCACAGGTCTGAGGATGCCATTCTCACAACGGTATTTTTCAATGATATTTTTCTTTGACGTGCAACCTCACTCTAGAGCAGTCTGACAACGTTTGCTGAAGTGAAACAGTGCTTTGTACAAACTCCTTGAGACTTGGAAATATATTCTTTTCCACATAATTTTGTCCTCCCTATGGTGCCCTTTGTCTACCCTTAAAAGGCCACATCAGGATGTTCTCTGGTGACAGGGCAAGAAAATGTGATGCTACCAATGGATGCCATGCCATTGGTTGTAGTCCTGTCGAGAATACCTTGATATTTTCTACCTCAGTCAGTGCAGATAATCAGATAATTTAGCTGGACTTTCTGCAGATAGATGATGTAATTTTTATTCTTCGCTCAAACAATAATAGCTCAGTCGTTCATTACCTGCTTCCATCATGCACACAATATTCCCAGTGGTGACTGTCAACACTATAGAAAAAGGAGGTTTCTTCTTTTAATTTTGTTGTTTTCAGAGTTGAGTGTAAGCAAATTCACTCAGTGTTCGTGGTAATGTTCATTCTGCTGAAGAAGTGTTGTGTCAGTTAGCTCTATGTACAGTGCAAAGATCGTGTGATTCTGTGAGGAGTGGGATCACTGAGACTGGAACGGTGTTATTAGAGGTTGGTGACATAATTTTAAGGCAGGTCAAATATATTCCGTAAGTCAGTGTTCCCAGCTGTCCTGCAGATGAATGCAGATGATTTATGGATTTAACACCATTCAGAGGGAGAAAAAAAAAAAAAAAAGAGAGGAAAGGGGAACAATTTCACTAAAGTAGAACTTGAACTACACAGAGCAATTTTTAAATTTTAAACGAAGTCCATCACCTTGATTCTTTTTACTCTTTATGCTAATAAAATGATAACTGCTAGTTAAATATTGCTTTTTAAAGTCCATGTTAATTGTGGTAACAGTTCTGGGAAAATCTATTAATTTCTGCCACAGATGAGTGTTTTCAGAGGTAGTTAAATAACATCTTTATTCCAGCTGGGACCTCATTGTCAGGTTTCTCTTCATTAGAAAATCTTAAACTACTAGAACTGCTGCAATACAGTCAAGTATACTGATTTTTTTTACTCCCTGAGAGACAGATCTTCACAAGGAGAGAAAAAAAAAAAACTGTTGGCTGATAGCCTAGTGAGAAGTCTGTCTTGTCCCAAAGTGCAGAATGTGATTTAAAACAGTTATGCCTCCTGGGTACAGCCCGACAAGTGCTGTCACTTACATGGGGAAACAATATACTGTAATCCCTTTCTCATCACTAAAGTGTCAGTTCAGCACATGAGGCAAATGCCATCTATGCAAAGATAGTGTCACTGTCCTGAGCTTGTATGGCTTTGCATAAGGGCAAAAATAACCCCATCTCTGTTTCTAACTATCCCCAGGAAAGTAGTAGCCAGGAGCTGTCAGAGCATGGTTAAGCTGTAGAAGTCATCACAAGTGTGAAGGTTCTGAAAATGGTTGGGCAGATTCATGGAAAAAGAACAGCTGGAGTGAGTGAGGCTTGTTTGAGGCTGGGAAAGGGTTTCGAGGAAGATCTGCTGTGTGCTTGTCCTACTTTTGCATCTTTCTCAAGTGACGTCTAGCAGATGTCTGACCTTTGGTCTGACGTGCTTCTGTCACTCTTCTGTTCTGTAAGCTGCATGAAGTGCTCTGCTGTCTTTTCCTTCTGCCAACCTCAGATACATGCTGGTCAGGTGATTATGATGGGACCTGGGGGGATCAACAAAGCTCTGATACCGTACCATGTTTGTTCTGTTAGGCTGAGAAGTGCATGAATAACAAATGGAGATGCCCGTTGAGCTTATATTTGTCATTACCATGCTTGATATGATATGCTAAAACTTTCACCTGAAGCCTGAAAGATTTTAAGTTGTCTTTTCTTGTGAGGAGGACCATGGGGCAAACACCAAGAAAGCATTACCTTCATTTCTTCCATTTTTGGCTGTAGTGCATAATGCATGGTTGTTAACTCAAGTATCAATGGAGTTACAGTGTGGTTCTAATTTGACAGGTATATTTAGTACCAATTCATTTGATCAGATACTGAGTCTAATTTTTGAATTAAAATTATCATTGTGATGTTTTGAAGCATTATATATTTAATGAATCAGATTCTTCACAATTACTTTAAAATTACAATGTCTTGCATGAAAACGTTACTGAAGAGCACTGAGTTTATTAGAATTTTTACACTCAATTTTAACTACATAGCTGAAATCAGGATGACACTTTCATCTCTGCTTCTAAGTATCTGCACTTTCACCTGGGGACACTGGGAATGCATTACATGTTAATGAGGTTGCTTGTGTCATCTTCTTGTGAAGCAGCTGAATGCATAAATGCCCTTCTCTGTACCAGAATCGAGTGGGAGAGGAACTTTATAGGGCTTGATGGTGTGTGGATAGAACGATATTGTACAGTAAGTGTTTGTCTAATCCACGGAGACAGCGTCATTTGACCTCTAGTGCGATGAGAAATGTTGTAAGCAAAGGCAGTTACTTTCTTAAACCGATGATAAGACCTTTTTTCCAGAAGTGGATTTCAGCAAATGAGCTTTTTGTGCATGGGAATTGCCTGGACTATTTCAGTGTAGGAACAGTGACTGAAGGTTTGGCTACAAAACTTCCAGAGTGTTTTGTATTGCACCTTATGTAGAAAGTGTTACAAAATCCTTGTGTGTTACTAAAAAGAAATATTGACATATTGTGTGTTAAATGCTATTCAGGCCAGGTTTTAAAGTTGGGTTTTTAGATGCCTTTCACTGGGCTATCTCAGCTGTACCAAGTACGTTTACGTTTGAAGCACAAGGTTATTCCTGTGTGCACTTGGGATAAAATACTCAGGGTACCCGGTTCATGTGTCTCAACTCAATGACATGAGCCTTAAATTGTGACCAAATATGACAGGAAAATGTTTCTTTTTAGAATTTGGTTGTTCAGTGTCTTGAAGGGTGATTGCACTGAGCTTCTTTCATGTTGTGCCTTTCGTATCTTAGGAAGAAGTGCTTTAAACGTTTAATGCTTCCCTCCAGAGTTCAAACTGGAAGCTATTTTAAAGAAATAAGAACTGAGGAATTCAGAAAATCCTCCTTTAGAAATAGTTTCCATTTAAAATGTAGCTTTATAAGTTTCAGACTCAAAATGGAGAAGATATATCCCGGAAAGAGGAAGAAGGCTTTGGACGATGGCATACTTTTTTTTTTCCCTCTGTATGTGTGCTACCAATCAAATTTTATATAATGACAGCACAGCCTGAACCTGTTTTGAAATGAAATGCATAGTGAACTTAAAACATTACAAATTAGCCCATGTGTGCAGTTTGGAATTCCTCTAAAATGAAGAATCTGAATGGATAGCATTGAACGTTTCTCAGCCTTTTATTAGCAAATGATTTTTCACCTCAGAGCAAAAGCTGTTCTCTCCCTTAGTGGAACTGCCTCAGTATTACATCGCTGACAGTCATTTTTTTGAGATTACCTTTGATTTGTCACTGGTTGCAGCTGAGGCTGCTTCAGAACAACGCTGAGAGCTGAGATGCGCTGTGGTGGCCTCCTTTTTAACCAAATATGAGCTTTTAGAGAGCTGTGTTTGTGCTAATGCCCTTAATTTTTCTCCTTTCCCCTGCTGTCCTTCTCTAATACAGAGTTTAGAAGACAACAGCTGTGCCTCTGCTAAATGCATGTTCTGGGTCTGGTATTCTAAGCTGAAGATTCATAGCTGTAATTAGAGGGGCACTTTTGTATATCTGCTCACATACCAAAGTAGGAAATCTGGTGAAACAGAAAAGGAGCTCAGTGTACTTTCAGGAACTCACATGTGCTGTTAGTCAGGGATCCAGTCTTTCCTGGCTTCTATCTATGTTTTGCTCTTTGGACAATAATATTGGTACTGGAGGCTAAAAGTAAGCAAATCTTGCCATGATTCCTGTGTTTACAATGTGCTGCCAAGGATAACAAGGCTTCTGGTGCTGTTTGTCCCCACCTTGCTACGATTCTGAAAAGCATCCTGGTTATTGCAGTGCAAGTGGTACATTCAGGATCATCAAAATGTCTGGAAAAAATAAAGAAAAAGGGCTTTAATCTGTTACTTGGTTTTGGTTTGTTTCATTTTTATTGACTTTTAGTTCTAGCTGATTGTTAGCACCTTGGCCATCACTCAGCTGACCAGACTTTGCAAGGTCTTTTGTGAAGCCCATCTAGCATTTGACATGCTGCCCCCAGCCTGACTGCAGGGCACCTGAGAACAGAGCAGCTGCCTCGCCACTGTTATTTCAGGGCCTGACTTTTCCTGACACATTAAATGAAGATCATGATGTAACTGAAAACAGTTTTAAAAACACATCTCCAAATATCCTTGACACTGAACTTTACATGTAAATGGAAACTGCTGGCAACAAATAAGAGGGTATTTTGTGGAACTCAGTCTGTGGAAGGTACCAACTTGTAGCTGCAAGAATTGGTGGACCTCAATAAAATTTATTTATGCAGCCACACACATGGAGTAGCTTCCCATAACCACAAAATGAGATTTAACGAGTTATGTCAATTGCAACACTCATTGAAAATTATTATCATTCCATTAGCCAATGAGCTTCTGTTTTAACAGATTATATCCATCTTTCTAGATAACTTTCAGGTATTTGACCAGCATACAGTTGAGCTATTACATTTTAAATACACCAGCACCAATATCAAGAAGCAATTTTTGGAGGTCTACATGATGCTGGAGTTTAAATTTCATGTGTGCTTCAGAAGCAATTTAACAAAAGAAAAATCAGTATTGATCGACACGAATCAAACTACCACATTTAGGTTTCTACAAGAAAACATTTAAACAACTGGTATTCTTTTTTTAACTACTTGTGTGCACATGATCTGTAATCAAATTCTGATTACCTTGTCTTTATCCATGCTGTGGGGAGCTTTCTGTGAGTATAGAATTGAGGTGTGGTCCCTAGATCATGCTAGGTGTTAGTGGGGGTTGCCTCTGAAGATGTGGTGAATGCCAGCTGCAAACAGCTTTACAGAGGTCATTGCAGACTGTGTGATGGGAACTGACAGTGAGGAGTTATTTACTTCACTTGGGAAGAGTGCTGAGGTAATAAAATGCTTCTGAAAATCTCAGCTTAATTTTGTCTCTAAAATGGATAAAAATATGTTTTGGTTACCTTTGATTGCAACCAGATTGTGTTTAACTGCTTTCCTTTTTTTACTGGTGTGGCAGCTAACAGTTATTCCTATTCCCAAGCTACTCTCTTCATGAGTTCTGGCCATGAAGTCTTCAAAGAAAGCATCTCAGCTACAAGGAGATTCTCCTTGGAATTCCTGGTGTTTTATCTTTTGATACGATATTTCATTCATTGCCAAGCACAATATGAGTCAACCAATGGCTGCTTCTTGTTTGAAGTTCCATCATTCTAAATTTAAGCTTATTTAAAAAAATAAAAAGGCTTCATAGTAGAATAAAGGAAGTAAGTGTGAAAGAGCTACCTTCAGGCAGCTTTTTTGCTGCCTTAGTGGAAGGAAAAAGTCATAGATATGTAATTTAAATGACTATGTAGCTTGAATATCTAGCTATTCAATGTGACATTATAAAATGCTGAAATAAAGTCAGTCAATAGAGCGTTCTGACTGATCCAAGACTCTGGAGGAATAACTGATGTAGAGTTTGGACAAAATGCACCATGCACGTAACATTAGATAACCTGGTTCCATTTACTGAATAAGTAGACCCAGCAGTTTTCTGATGCTGGAAGGAAAGAAAAGCAACATTACTAAAATTTGAAGATTAATTTTGGAATGTAAAGCAGTATTTTAAGAGGAAAAAGGTGGTCCTGTAACTTAAAAAGCAGATATTAGAGCCAAGTAGAACTTGCTTATATTTAATGTACAAAAATAAAGGCGAGTGCTACGAATTTGCATTTTGAAAAAGGAATCTTAATTTTATCGTACTGTGAATAGCACAGGAGCCTCCTACAGGAGTAGGAAGCTACCTGACTAATGAATTAAAAAGATATGATTAACTGGAAGTATAACAAAAGCCATTGGGGAATGTCTATTTAAGAATGTTTCATGATTTTGAAAACCTGTGTTAATTTTGCAAGTTTAATTACATGAGGATAGGCTAACCTGAAAACTTCATGCAAGGGAAACCCGGTGTTTCAGCAGCCTGAAGTTAAGCTTAATTTTCAAAGCCCAGATTCCTTGAGAACCTGAGTTGGTTCTGTGGCTTGAAACCAAAGAGAAACAATGAGATTGTAAATGTGTATAAGTTTAAAGCAATTAAATGTTAACATTTGAGTTACTGAAGTACTGACAGCTGAGTGATCATAAGCAAAAAAGGTATTCTTGCTAATAAACAAAGGACATGTTCTGGCAAGTGGAGTTAGGTTAAGTCGTACTTGCTTTGGACATATCAATTTAAACAAATGACATTTAGTGTTAGTTTTACTTCTAGGATACTTTGAAGGGATTTCACTGATCTTTAATAGAAGATGTGGCGCAGAATTAAAAATGAGTGTATGAGCTGGTCTAGGGCTCTAATTATAAGCCACATGGACAAACTTTTGCAAAGATAAACCTGCAGTAATGGATTTAAGAATGAAAATGTAGCGTAACCTGAGAAGTCCAGAAAATACAGCTTAAGTGCTTGTTCCATATGTGACAGGTTACAGAAATCACACTCTCCTGCCTGTCCCTATTCCCACCTCCATCATCTGGAACATCTGATTGCTGTGGGGAGGAATGTGCAAAATTTAGTCAAATGCAACAAGAATAGGCCATACCTAAGATGGGCAATTGTTCACAGCATCTCAAAGATCCAACTCCTTCTAGAGTAGATAGAACCTCCCTTGCATACATCTACACCAACTAATACTAGGTGTTAAAAATAAGGTGGAAAGGAAATTGATGAATCTCCCCTGTGGCAGATGAATCAAACTGTGACAATGAGGACTGATGGTGGCAGCAGAGAATCAACAAGTCATTGTGCTTGAAGGGGAAATGAAAGGAATGTGTTTGAAGCACTGGAGTTTCTCCTGATGTTTCCTCCTGAAGCCCAAAATATCTGGATACTTTCAGAAAAGCACTTCGGTCAGCACCAGACACATTTACATGGGTAAATGTGGATTTGTGTTTCATGGTTGTGTTGTCTGAACTTCTGATAGGTATGAATTCAAACTGATGTAAGAAAAAGGTGTTAGAAATACTTTACACTGGAGTTTATACCTTACTATATGCTGGGGAATCTACTTCTCAGTTTCTCCTGGTGTAGCTCCTCAGGTGACTGAGGGACAAAACCTGATCAAAGCTTTCCCTGCAGTTTAAAAGCAGAATCTTCCTCATAGTCTGAGTTTTAATACACAGTGAACACATGGCATATTTTGACTTGGTAAAGGCAACTTTTCTCTTTGCAAAAACCTTTCTTCTTGAAAACCTGGTAATATAGAAGTAGTAGTTCAGTAAAATAAGGAAGTATTGATTGAAATTCACCAGTTACAAGAGCAGACTGATAAGATGGTAGAGGGATGATTTTCTTAGGAATGAGATAGCCTTTCTATCCTGTACCATGCACATGCACAAAGCATATCACTTCCAGGTTGTTATGCTCAAAACTAACGATGTCTGCAGTGTCAGGCACCCTCCACCAGTCCCTCTGCACTCCTACTTCTCGTTGGTATGATGCCTGTTGAGAGCTGAGGTCATTGAACAGTGCTTATATGTCTGATCTGTAGAATTTGGAGATGATCTCTGGTTCAAATTATCTTTTCTGGTTGCTTGTACATGTATTTCTGATGCCTACTTGTATTAACCTTTCTGGATGGAGTAGAAGGTATGTGAAGTTATAACTACTGCTCCTGATGGACGAAAACTCAATAGCCCTTGAAAAGATTTATACTGTCTTAAATGAAGTGACTCAACACAAAGTTTATATGTACGCTTATTCTCCTCTCCTTCCCAGCCCTGTAACAACATGGAACAAATTTTTCAAGGATACACTACATGAAGTTTGCATTCTGAAAAATTTGTCATAAATGGATTCTTATGAGACAAATCATGTGGAATAGATTGTTTTCCTAAAGAGCCAAATGCAGCTCTTTCAGTGAAGTATAGACAAAATTTATTGATCAGAGAGTGTTGTTTGATTTTGTTTTAATTTCTGGAGTTTTACAGTCCATAAACACTATCTCATTCTATGACGACTTGTTTCTTCCCATACTCTCTTAATATTTTGTGAGGCTAAGAGGGTCTGAACTAAGTGACTCAATTTCAACATATTTAAAAAAAAAAAAAAAAGCGTTCCAGGGAAAGAGCATTGGTTCATATTATGTGTTTTTATAATTTCTATCTGTAAAGAAAAGGCCTGGAAGAGGACAAATGGGACCGTTGAGGTTCCTGCTTTATTCTGCCCTCCCCACCCTGGGAATGTTGTAAATGCCTGATCAAACTGTCTAAGGATGTGTTATTTTCAGTCTGTATCTAAAAACACAGGATAACTGATGTGGTTTCTCCCATTAGTATATTTCTTTATCCCTCTTTAGGAGTATTGTTTTTTATCTAGTGAGTCTGTGAGAGTTTGACATTGGATGACTTTATAAAACATTCTACTAATTGGATTTGTTAAAATAAATAAATCAAACACTAATTGGAACGTGCCCTGCCATTATTTTTGCTTACTGAATTAGATATAATGGCGTGAAGTCCTTTTTATCATATTTGTGCACTTATTTAAACACCCCCCTGGCGCACACTTCTGCAAATTCAATTATATATTCAAAGGAGGCATTCAATTTATGCAAGGCTGGTTTACATTTAATCCGGGGGCAAGACTCAGTAACTGATGATAGGTCTGCTCAAGATTAATTAGCATCACTCAGATGAGCAGTGGCATTGTTACAAGCCTGCAGTGTAAAACAAGGGATATTTTATCTGTCCTCTGTGAGCTGTTATTTGCTTCAATATGACCCTTTTCAGGAAGGGAACGACTTCATTCTCATTTGGCTTTCATTTTGCGAAGAGAGATGGTCAACACCACATGCATTATCTTAACAGTATCAGAGTAATCTCAATTTCCTTTCCTTTTGCCCTACTTAGCAATTGTATTTTTGACTGTTAATTTTTAACTGATTAATGGAAAGATTCTATTTTGCTTCCTGAAATCCTTACCCCTGTTAACAGCTAAGGAAGACGCCAAACCCCATTTTGGTTGATGTACAAGTGCTTTACTTTTCCTCTAACCTCCTTTGTGATGCTGTGGGTAGAACTGTGACGTGCAAACCTAATATCCAAATTCACTGCATGGTGCATCTTTTTTCGTGAATTATTTTCTTTCTGCTAATGAATATCCCTGCACTGCTGCCAGGCAGTTATGTTTTGGTGATGGGTGACTTTATACGAAGATGAACCTTATCTTTTTGTGCTTTTTTTTCTCCCTCATTATGTTCCAGCATGTTTAGGTAGCTCTTAGCTGTCCATATGGGTGTTGTCTTAGGAAATACTAAATATTAAGCTTGTGCTGCTATCAGTGAATGGAACTCATCTGCAGGTTTTAGCCTGCTGTACCATTTTGGAGTCACTGTCCCTAGTTAAGTGGGCATTTAGAGTCTGTAATTACATTTTTGTTTAGACTGAAATTGAATTTCCAAGGTTCTCACAGCAAGGTGCTTGTGTAGCAGAGGGGGATGGCTCCATCCCAGCAGGTTAGCACCTGTGCAAATGCAGTTAGACACCACGTGCACCTTCACCCTGCTGCCTTGCAATCTTGTTCGGGAGCTTATTGTCCTCACACGTGCACACTTGAATGTAATAGCACGTTTGGGTCAACAGTCTTGCCCAGAAGGGACCAGATGCTGTGCTTCTCTTCAAACTTTCCCTCCTCTCCTTTGCTCTGCTCAGGGCCTGCTGCGTCCTGGGCAGGGCTGTGGGCTCCATGGGCAGCAGGTGCTGCTGAGCGCTGGTGGCACAGACAGGCCTGCAGCTGCCCAAACCTGCCATGGAGGGGTGAGGGCAACGTTCCCATTTGACTTGCAGGCCATATGTACAAGTTTAAAGTGGAGTTTGGTGTTTGAAAGAGCTGCAGTGGGTGTTTGTGGGCACGTCTGGGAGGAGAAGGCTGTGCTGTGCTGGGCGGGGCACAGATTATTTGAGAAAGGGCAGAAATATGAGAAACGTTCCTGTGCACGACAAGGTCAGTGAAGAAGAGGAGTGTGTGAAGTGGGTGTTGGATTTATGAGGTAAAGCAGGGTGGGGTGTTTTTGGTTGCCTGTTGTTGTAGGCCCGTTGCCACGTTAGTCTTCTGTGAAGAAGGCAGAACTAAGTCTGCCTGCCATACGTATTGTAGATGCGAGCAAAAAGCACCTAAAATTCTGCAGTATTTGTGTGTATATGTGTGATTCTTTGCCTGCGCTGACTGAAGGTTTTCCTGTTTAGTAATATGGTATATGCTGTATTTTAATAGTGCTAACAGAGTTGATGGCTGTCTTGCTCATAAGCGAGCGTGGCTGTGTCCCAGCAAGGCCCGCTTTTAGTTCTTGTCTTTTTTGGCACTCTCTAGAATAAAGCTGATAGGCGTTTTCCTCTTCTTGGTCACCAAGACTGAGCCGTTCTGAGCTCCCTGTGCAGCCACTCTGCTCATCCAAGCTTTGAGAATCGACTCCGGTGCTTTTTCCCTGTCCTCATTTCCTTCCAATTCACCTCTCCAAATTCCAATTCTGTTGCTTCCAGTAAATTAATCCATCTGGTTTATTGCCCTGTCGCTTTGAATTTGGTGGTTCCTCTTCTAACTTTTCTTTCTTTAGAAATGTAGATGTGTTGCAGCTGCTTTTAAGACTCTCCACAGTTTATCCTTTCTTATCCAATCTTACTACAAGGGTTAGCCTTGAATTTCAGACGAGGCACTTTCAAGCTTCCTGAGGTGTTGTCTCTTATCAGTGGAAACTCCTAGTTAATTTCCAGGAGCTGTCACTGTCCTTGTTCAGCTTATCCTCCAACTTCACCTTCCCCTGCAAGCATAAAGCAACCTATTTAGCTAATTGTATCTATGTATCAGCAATTACATTCCCTGTTAAATAAGGACTGCTACCCCATATTTTGTTGTTGTTTCATTTTGCTTCAGAGACTTTATATCAGCACCTGAGTAATTTTCTTTGTACATGAGTGCTCATACAATTGTCTGTCTTGATCAGAGTATTTGTTCACAATTCCTTCAAAGAAATAGCTGAGATACAGCACCATTTATTGTACTCTGTAGCATGCTGAAAAGAGATGTTGTGTATGTGGAGTATGTCTGAAGTCCTCCTGTCAAAGAGAATCCATCAAAATTAGAACACCCTGTGTGGAGACAGAGCAGAGTATCTGATATCATCTCTGGTACCAGGCTTGCTATGAAAAAGGTGACTTTCAATTGCATTGCATGCTCCTCACAGGCAATCTAGAACATCTGTTTTTTGTTAGACATTTTAATGAGCACATTTAATACTTTAAACTTGAACTTTTTCACCTAAATTAAATTAAAACTTTAGGGAAACAGCTGAAGTGTAGTCCTGCTCATTTTGACAGCTGTGAAAGCCTCGCAAGTACAGTAAATTTAAAGCAAAAAATACTTCTAAAAGTTGTAAAAAAAAAAAACAAAAAACATTTGAAAGGTCTATACTGAAGCAGGAAAGGTAGCAATGGTCATAAAATCTGCTATATTCAGAACCATTTATATTAAAATTACACAACAATTTTATCTTCTAGGACAAGCTTAATCTTTAATAACATGTAGTGTGATCAATAACTCTATCTGACAAATCCTTCAAGTATTTGCTTAAATAGAAATAATTTGTGTGAAGTTTCATAGAAATTGTTAGAAAACCAGTTGTGGTTGGAGTACACATTAAGTCCTTTAACAAAATAAGGATTTTAGGAGGAATTCCATAGGAACTGAGATGACTTTGGGTTTTCTTGACAGCTAGAAAGAAAAAAATATATGTGAAAACTAAATATAGCCTACATGACCCAGTGCTGGATAACTTTTATTGAATGGAAACCACAGATTCCTTGCGTACTTGCTATTTATTGTGCATGCGTAGGGAATGCAGCCTGTGGGAAGGTAAAGAGTAGGGAACATCTCTGTGCATGTAACTCTGATTAGTGTCAGGAGCAATTGGCAGTTTGGCTGGCAAGGCAAGTTAGTGTAGCCCCGAGCATTGCTCAGTCCATGCAGCTTCAGAAGTGTTAGTAGATATGTCCAGCTGACTTTGGAGTACTAGTAACAGCAGAGAAATTTCTCCTTGCTTCTGAACAAAAGCAGAGCAGAGACACTTGTCATAATTAAGGTCAAAACCCAAACACCCAATGTAACTGATGTAATAGATCCAGCGCATGTGTTACGTTTGGCAAACCAAGTTGGGTGGATGTGAGGACTGAATCTGAGGCAATGGAAGTGTGGTTTGACAGTGTGTTAATAATCCAGTAGTTCTAAATGAGGTCGAATTTACAGCTTGAATTTGTTTGCCTGACTCACAAGTACACGTTGAAATGCTTTTTTATTTTTGTTTTTCCCCACTGTTAATGCATTTCTCTTGATGCACAAGTGTTCAGACAGCTGCCAGGTGACAGTTAACCACTTCCAAGTATTTCAGGAATTGCAGTAGGAAAGATCACTTAGTCAACAGTCTGGAAGGTGTGAAAGCTACTTTCCATCCACTTCTTGTTATTCTCCTGTTGTAGTGAAATTAAAGGCTTGCACTCAAAGGTACAGTTCTGAAAGACCTGGAGAAGTAGTCACGTGTTACACAGAACCTCATGTTATTTAGCATTTGAGATGGTTGAAAGGAAGGATACACTTTTTATATGTGTAATCCAACCCTGTGCAATTTGAATGTTAACAGAAAAATCAAGTGAGCATCACTGTAGGATAGTGATACTTTGTTTTCTTTGCCACTCTGGTTCTTTCTCCCTCTTTTATTTTTCGAATATCTGACATAGAGGTTTCTGTAAATATCAGTACTGGGACCTGAATGCATGTGCTTATTATGTGCAATTGCCTGTGAAAATGTTAAGAAAATAGGTTGAAATAAAGGGAGCTGATAGAAGAGTAGCAAAGAGAGAAGAAAAACTTCAAAGGGATACAAAGGGTTGAAAATTCAAAAATATTTTCTGGATACCTCCTCTGGTCTCTGAAATATAATAAGCAGGAATTTTTTTTTTCAAGTTTATCTCTCTGCAAACCTAGGTACAAAAAGTTAAATAATGTTAGTATAACGATTAGATGTGATATTAATGCAGGAATGTATGTGTTTTTCTTGTTTTTAGGTGGTTGTTCGTTTGATGAGCACTACAGTAATTGTGGTTATAGCGTGGCCTTGGGAACCAATGGATTTACATGGGAGCAGATCAATACCTGGGAAAAGCCAACGATGGATCCTGCAGTCCCAACTGGTAAGTAAGGAGCCTCAGCAGCAGCAGAGGTATTACTCTTTGTGAAGGTCAGCTGTTAGCCCAGTATAGATTACTGACATATGCTGGGCACATATAAATAGTCTTATCAGCATTCCCCAAAGAGCTCACAGTAATGATAATTTCTAGTGATTTTGTTTCTTACTGGAAATCAACATTATATTGCTGGTGTATATGGCATAAATTCTACAGAATGCTTTGTTCACCTTGAAGGATAACTTGTTTTAAGAAAAGGTACTAAATTTTTCTAAAAAACATAGTTTGTAGGTTTTTTGGGGCAATTGAAATATCAATTGAAGCCCCTGCTCTAAAGCAGTTGACACAGTGGAAACAGAACTGACCAGCCAACTTGACTGCAGTTTTCAATTATTTGTTCTAGCTAATTGATTGCACTTTGAAGAGCATGAGCTATTTGGCGGAATTAACATCTTGTGTTGCTGTAGTGGTATTTTTATGCCTGTAAATTATTGGTCTAAGAAACCTAAAATTGCTAGGTGCCTGTTAAGGGTAGTGTGTAGAGCCGATGTAACAATAGTGTCCTGCTGTAGGCAGGGATAGACGGTCTAGTGTTCATCCCTGCATGTTAAAACTGTTAATAGAAACAAAACCACAGGATAACAAGCTAGCTGCTTGCTTGTTTGTTTGTTTTAATTACAGCCTAAATTGGAAACTGTTAGTAACAGAATCTTTCAAAGTGTGTGACATATTGTTTTGGCTAATTCTGAAAGTTACTCCTCTGCTCTTGTCTGTAAGAATGTATTTCATCATTCTGAATGTGTTGACTTTTTAATAAGGGCAGTTTTATTTCTACAACTCCTCAGCTTCATCTCCTGTGTTTCACACACCCTGTTTGTGGTTGACCTAACTTGAGAGACATGGCAGATACTTGAATTTACAGAACTCAGAATGATCTGAAGGAATAGGAACACACATAGCTGTGATGCCATCTGGAAGGCAAGGAATTAATAGGAGGGTTTGTACTGGAGAAGTTCAGTACTTTGATGACTCCAGATGTTATGGAAAATCTATCTTCCTGGCTTCCATTTGAAAGTGTTTTATCATCTGATACTGGATCCATGGAGAAATTGATAGACAATCAACAGTTTGGAATGGCAATCAAGCCCCGGAGTAGTGCAGTGTGTTTCTTAACAAGGCTTTCAGAATTGTTTTCCCCAAAATCAATTAGATAGAAAAGTATGTGGTCCTTTCCCTTAATGCTTTGTTCCGTGTACTAATAGATATATAAAAGTGTTAGAGCAACTGCAAATTAAAAACAACAAAAGAAAACCAACATAAGAAATACAGAAAGCTCAAAACTATATGGGAATATGGAAGAGGGAAGTGGGAAAGCAGCTAACCACTTCTAGTCTGCTGATAAAGAAATATTATCTAATCAGACCTTAAGGAATATGAGGGGTTATGACAAAGTGCTTCACTTTACTAATTATGTGTCAGTACTGGTCACACAGAGTATGAGGTCAAATCAGCAGGTAGGACAAAAAAGACTGACCGCAGCAAATGTGTACAGAAGGCTCCAATAACAAAAATATGTTTTCAAGAGCTGTCCAAATAATGCTACCCTTGAGGTAAATTATGGTGGTCAATTAAACTGCCTCAAGCTTGCAGAGATGCTAGAGCTATTAATGGGAGTCTGTATTGCTGGATAGAATCTTAATGCATATGTTGTTTGTATTGGTTACTCATTGAAAGTCTGTTTTGTGAGAATAAAGGATTACTTAAAATTCATCTAGTGGCAAAGCCAGCCAAACAAACTGATGAACAGCACGTTCCACTCCTACAGTCAGAGACATCTTTAAAGCCAGAGTACCAGAACATTTGGTGGTTGACTTTCTTTTCTGTTTCTATTTAATTTTCCCACTGCAGCTGAAAGCAGCAGGGTGCAAATCCATCGAGCTGCAAGGGTGGCAGAGGTGGTAACAGTGTTTGGAATAAGCAACTTCTAGTGGCCAACTGTAGGTGGGAAATCTCTTTAGCACAGACAGGAGCAACAAGTGTGCAAGAATGCATAGAGTTCTGAGGATGCAGGCAGTTCATGCACATTTTCTTGATCAGGATGATGCTGTTTCAGACACTGCGCTGTTTTTGTGTGACTGAAAATAGATTAAAATACTGTACTGTGGAAATGGTAAAAAAAAAAAAAAAAAGAGTGAGCAGGCATTAAATTGGTTCCATGGTACTAAGTAAGTCTGCAGCGCAGCCTGCTGGGAGATGCTGGCAGAAAAGCGTGGCCTCACCCTATCCTGGTCAGCCCACATTAACATTGCTGTCAGAGCTATTTCCTTGTTTAAAATGTCGGCTTTCATAAGCACCAGCAGATCCCTTTGAATTCAACCAAGCCACAGAATCCCATCCTCCTGAATACTAATGATAACATCTAGTGCTTTTTACAGTCCTTTTCATCGTTAGATCTCAGAGTGCTCTTCAGAGGAGGTCAGTATCACGAATGAGAGCCTGAGTCTGTAGTACCGTGTAATTCACCACTGAGACACTGCTGCAAAGGTCTCTGCTCAGGGCTTCCTGTTTTCATTTTTATTTTTTGGGATTAAAATGCACCCCTCAAAGGGGAAAAAAAAAATCAAAAAAATAAAAGCACAATTAAACTGCTCTATTAGCCATGTAAAAGTTTGCAGGCAATTTGTTTTACACCATTGCTTGCAAATGAACTGTTTTTCATGCATTCTGTGGTTTATTCCTCAGGGCCGGAAACTGTTAATTGGGGGATTAAGAAGCAGATGTTTGTAGTTTCAAATAAATGTTTCAGAAACCTGAAATAAATGAATTGTAGGTATCCAATCCCCAGACTTCGGTGCGACTCTTTCCACCTCCTTGCGTGATAGCAGGAGCGATTATAACAGAATATTTTGTAACAGATGGGTGTTTACTTAAGCCTGAATATCCTCAGTGATGAGTACTCTGCAGCCTCTGGGCTACTTGTTCTACTCTTGGAGTTATAAAGGTTCTCAGTACTCATCTCCCATTTTCCCTTTTATGGCTTAATCTCATTATTTTTTTTTTCTCCATCTATGACTGGGAAGAATAATCAGTTGTTGCTCTCTTTTATTATCTCTTATGTAGCTGTACGTGGTGAATTCTTTGTTTCCCAGGACTAAACATGACCCAGCGCTTTTAACCTTTTTAAATTCACAGTGTTTTGTTTCCTTCTCTCTACTTGATGCCTTCAGTCATTACCTTCTTATCTTTTTTGGGGTATTTGCCTACAGCTGTATCACCAAGATGAGATTTGGTACTCTGCATGACAGTCCTGGCAGGATGCAAGGCTGTAATTCTGTTCCAGAAGGTTAGACTGCAGCAAGCAGTTACGTCCTGCTCCTTGTCACTTGTGCAGTTTTTATTCCCCCTTTTTTTTTCCCCATAAATAACCAGTCTTTATGTGCTTATGTATTAGATGATATGAGATGAACATGGGGGTCTGGTTTGTGTCGAATCACAGAAAATACTTCCCTGGTGGTAAAAGGTCCTGTGCTTTTGTGTGTGTCAGAGGCAAAAGCTTGGTTTGTAGAACAAGTTCTTGTACTGTGTTAAAACTAGGCTTGGAAAAATACTGGCTTTACTTTTCGTGTTATAACACTGTAGCATTCCAGGAACCCTGTACCTGCCCACCCTTGCAGCATTTGTGAGAATAATATTAATAATGTCAGTGTTTAACATTTAACATTTGCATGTTCGAAGTATTTTACTAGCATTTACTAATTAGCTCCAATGGACACCTAACTGGGCTGACTAGACTGGAGCAATTATTTTAATTGTGTTAAATAGGAACGTCCTCTGAATGCAAAGCTATGGTGCAGAGTGCCTGTGTGCAGCAGTGTTCCACAGTGCTACAATGACTGCTAATCTCCTGGCTGGTTGTGTGAAGTTTCCCTGCTCTGAATTAGTGGAAAGTAATCGGCACACAGCAGTTGAAGGTCTGGCCACATCTTCCTGACTGCTAATTTCCTTTAATTTATACAAATTGGCACTTAGTGTAAGTGCTAGTTTACTTTGTATGTATATGTGTGTATATACATAGTTACCTTTCTGTAAAGATGCACAATATCACTGCTGCTTTGAGCTGAATCAAGTAGACATCCTGCTTGCCTAAGAAACAAATTTAGATGAGTTCAGAGATGAGTGAAATCTTTAGAAGAGATTAGAGCACTCAGAATTAGCACTGTGGCAGTTGTGTGTTACTTTATCGAGTGCATGTTGCTTAGCTTTCCTCACTTACTCCACAAAAATTCCACCAATTTTCCACTAGGAAACCAGACCCATTATCAGTCAGTGGTATTTTCATGTTAGAAATGGGTGCATCGTTATCTAAGGGTTGAACTTGCTTGAAATGTGTAATTCACAGTTTGGAAGTTGCAAGTAGTTGTGGAAAATGACACAAATACATAATTTATTATTATTATTATTATTATTTGTATTTATGAATGCTTTTCAAATAGCAGATAAGTAGCATTGAACCACAAATTTGAAAGTGTGCATGCACTGCATTTACACTTCTGCTGTTTACAGTTGAGCTGAAGCATTTGAACTGTTTCATGGTGCTTCAGAAGACAGAGAAGGTCAGTACCAAGTGACTGCTAACTTCCACATCAGTTGAAACCCTAATGGCAAGTGCAACACTGAGATGACAGGTTCGCTCTTCAGAGATGCAGTCAGCATTTGTCCTATAATCTGTCCACACACAAATTCCGAGAAGGGCTGTGCTGAATCCTCATAGTGGAGATAATGGTAAGGTTGAGACACAAAAATGTTCTGAATACCTTCTTAGGCGAGTCCATATTGCATGGCACAATGAAGTGAACATAGCTTGAGAGGTGTTTGGTGTTTGTCTCTCATTGCTTCCTTGAACGTGTAGCAGATTTTTTCTTTTCTCTTGCAGCAGAGATCAGGGATGGGGACTCTTCTCTCATCTAATTGGGTGTGTACTTTTGTTCCAGTAGCTGGAGGGCTCACTGAGCGTCTCACTGAAAGAACAGAAGGGTTATCATCATTAGCGTTGCTTCACGAAATAACCATTTAGCAAGTGAACATCATTGGCATGATGTATATCTGAATACCAGATGGCTAAATTCTACTTGGACTCCACTGAACTGAGTGAAGTTTTATGTTAATCTAATAGGCCAAATGCTTTCCGGTGTCACCTTCTTCTTTGCAGTGAGTGGCACTGTGAAGTTAGTGTGAATGAACAATTATGGAACAGCTTTCCTTAAGGAGGATGATAAACTCTCCATCTATGCCCACACTGATTGTTCAGTTTCACTCACAGAGGACTGATGTGCAGTTCATGTTAACCTCCAAAAAGAACAGGGAAATTCTGTACTCAGGTCAGGCATATGTCTTTTTTCAAGGCTAGAACGAACACAACATGAGTTAGGCTCAGCATTTTTAAGTTAGAAAGGCAGTGCAGTAAAATTAACATTTTCCTGTGTCTGAGTGGATTAATACTCGCTTACAAGAAAATAAACAAACTTGTTAAAGGAATAAATTAAAATCCAACTGTGTATATGATGAATCATGATCCAATTTTGTCTGAGAGGGGAGAAGGAAAATTGGCTCAGCTGTCTGTGTATTGTTTCTCCAAAAAATATTTTTTTTTGTAGGGGAAATCACTGAGAATGAGTGAAATATGTTTGTCCCCATTCTTAACTTCCAGAGAAGTAAATAGATTAGTCTGGGGACTGAGTAATGAACTCAAACTAATTTCTTTGCTTTTAAGGTCTGAGCAGAAATGGATCTGTGGAGTCTTTTCACAGTTCATTTTAATTTTTCTCTTCACGATCTCACTTTGTGTGTCTGTATTGTGTCTGTAGCAATTGTAAGTAATTCTTCCCAATTTTCAGAATTTCATCCCTAGTTTACACTAACTTGGGTTTGGGGGGTTGATTTACTTATTTTTTCCTGATTTTATTTTAGGTAAATGTACATAGGAGTGCTTAAACCTAGGAAAATGCATGATTTTAGATCTATTTATGAATACTGCTTTGGGATGGTCAGAACCTTGTAAACAGCTAGAGGGAACTTATTTTGAACTGCACCTTTTAAATTGCTCACTCTTACACTATCTATCACATCTCCCCAAAAGCCATTACTGTAGCTGATTCTCTAATAGCTGCTTGAAGCCCACCAGTATTAGTATTTAGCTTTCCCTCAGAGGAACGTATTGTCATCCATATTTTTTTTTATTATCTCTGGTCTAGGTTATCTGTAAGTAAATCACACCTGCATTAGTACACAATTTGCTTTTCAACCATAGAAAACCAGCAGTGAAGACCATGAGCAATTGCTTCTGTTGCACACAATTGCTTTCAGAAAGGTAACTCTAAGCAATTAGCCTTGGGGGTCATTCTTACCAAATATTTCATTTTTATCTTGTGTTCCTGTATTCTAACACCAAGTCGATTTCTTCTGTGGGTGGACCTACTGATTTTGGGTGGATCATAAATAGTAATGAATTAAAGTACTTGTGAAATTACAGATGTGTAAATTAACAAACTTGCACTGAAAAATTAAGCATGAGTTAGTCAACTATTCTTTGATGTTATACGCAGGAGAAGTCGATTTAATTAAGAACACTTACCTCTCCAGAGGCTCCCTTCTGAAGGAAATTACATCTTGGTTCGTGATGTTTTGTCATTCGTACAATAAATGTGAAATAGAATCTCTCCTTGTGCCCCAATGTGAGAGGTCTGAAGAAGCATGCTCCCATGTAGATGGCACTTTGATACTGTAATCTTGCTTAGCAAGGGAGCATAGTTTTCTCTGAACATGCACAGTATAAAGATACATCAAAGAAGATGGAAAGAATGACTTCTAGGAAGGCCTTTTAATGACCCTGAAGGGATCATGTCGGGAATGCGTGTAGTCACTGCACCTTGATGTGTTAAATGGTACGTTTGAACTTTTGTCAGTCTATTTCTGATCCTTTTCAGTGGAAACTGTCAGATGAGGGACTGTTTGTGAGTGTCAAGAACTTTCCATTATCACCATTAGAGAGACCATGACACTTCTAAAGCACTGCCATAACATCATTAAGCACCAAGCTAGGAGGAAGGACAAGTAAGCCATTGTTGTACATGTTTGTCTTCCACAGTTTCAGGCATATTCATTTTTCTCAGAACCTGTTGGCTATAGCAAGAACTGATGGTTTTGAGCATCTTAGACTAGGAAAAATTCAGACTATTCGGGCATGCTGTCCAGGTGCCAAGGAGTAGTTGTCTGAGAGCCAAGATATGGCGTTGCATAACCAAAGTAATGGAAAAACATTTATAATTTAGAACTTGAAAATGCTAGAGAGAGAGTTGGAAAGGTAGAAGGAAGATATGTTTATTTCCATGTTAGGTTTTGTCCAAGTAGATAAAGACTATCCAGTTTAAAAGCCACAGGAGTTAATATAATTGCACTGAAATAAAGCTAGCCTACAAAACAAGTTTTGTGATCCTGTAACTAAGATCTTCAGTTTTAAATAGTTATTTCTCTGGAAGTTTTTTCTATGACAAGGAGAAGACTGATAATTTTATACTCCTTCATTTCTATTAGGGGATTCAGAGCAAGAAAAGATGCATGCTATAGGAAGAAGAGGAGATACATACGTAGGAAGAGGCTCGGGGAAGGTCTTCCTGGTGAAGCTGGTATAGTAAATTAGATAAATGTGAAAGTAGTGGCTGCTAAGGAACAGAGGAAAAATGACAACTAAGGTCATCTGGAGATGGAAAATCTAAAAGGGAAGAAATCTGAGTAAGAGTGACCTGAGTAGTCTGTATAGGCAGATGGACAAAGTCAAGATAGTTTAGATTTGAAAAAAAGGATGAGATGGTGAATGAGGAGAGAACACTGAAAGATAAGGATTTACAAAAGGAAATGTTGAGGAAACAATAGGCAAAATTGCATCTGAGAAGTGATCCAAGAGAGCAACAGAGGTAAGCCTCAGAGGCATGCAGAGCAGAGGCTGATCCAAGTACAGGAAAGGCAAAAAGTAGAGACAAGGTTCAGTCCGTAATAGCAGAGTCTTGGCGAGACTCTGAATGTTCAGCTCTTTGCAGTTGCTTAACACCAAGTCAGTGGAATTTTCCTGAAGTCCTTTAAATTCAGTGGAAATTGAATATAATCACTTACAGGTACTGTGTGTAGCCGTGATTGTCTGACTAATGCAGTACTTTCCCTGTTTTATTTCTTCCCAGTGAGCTCATCTTTCTACTCTTATGATTATTTTCTTTTATTTCTATCACAAAACCAGACTCTCACCATCTGAGCACAAAGCTATGTCGTGCCTAAGTGTCATTCATTATTTAACTTTACCGTAGGCCTAATTTGTTGTGTAGCAAAATAAGTGGAAGTCTTTCCACCAACTTCAAAATAAATAGGATGAGATTTGATAATAGGCAGAGTACACAGTCTAGTCTTTTAAATACTTCAGTACTTTCTTAAAAGGATGTGGGTTGTTTGGATTGAGTGGTAATAACCTCAGTTAAGTGATCCTGCTGAGAACTGTGGCTACTAAGAATCCTAAGTCATTTTTTATTCACAGGAAATACTAGCATTTTCTGTTTCCAATATTAGAAATCTAGTGCATGTAACTCAACATGTAAAAAAAAAAAAAGTCTGTTTTCCTGAAAGTTGTTTATGTGTGTACAAAAAGAAGCTGATAGCAACAGTTCTCACATATTCTCATGGGGAAAAATAATGTATGCATCTCCTGCATTAGGCAATCCAACCTCTTCTGTATCATTCACCTCTTTCAGAAGGAGTGGAAACTGTTGTGGTTGTATTCCTTTGAGATGAAAGTTGTAATACTGCAAATTATCACTTGTTTTCAGTATTGACTAGAAAAATAAATGCAATTGATGCTTTTGAATGCGGAAAATTAGGCAAAATAAAGCAATTTTATATGTTTGAGGATCTTTTCAAATGAAAAGCTGCATTCACTGAATTCTCATCAGTTCCTTTTCTCACTGTCGTGTTTCACGATGTGAACTCTGAATTGAATGAGCAGCTGCAATGAGATGGTGCCAGTCAAGTCACAGGGAACTCACAGGAAGTTGAGATATTTCAGACAGTGACACAGGGCCTTTTGGGCCCTCATTTATCTTGAGAAATGGTTGACTTTTAGTGTAATGTCTTCAGAACAGCTCACAAATAGAGAGGTGTCAGGCCCTTATTTGCAGTACTTAGTATGTAAGAGTCAGCCTTGTACAAACAGAACAAAGACTCTTACTATCACTGTAAGGGGTTTATATTTCTAATTGTGGAAACAGATTTTTCTCTTGGTCTTCTTCCGTTTTACTTACAGTGCAAACATGAGAGTTAATATGAAGGAAATGGTAGAGTTGATCTTACGAGTGTTTTAAGGAAACCAGAAGAGGAAACGAACGGCACAGCTCAGGTGTCTAAAAGCCTTCTTTATGCACATGAAATCAGGCTGTTCTCGCCACTGAAGATCTGACTACATCCCTTTGGTCTTTGAAAATGCCATCTATTGCAATGTATGGATGTTGTTTGACCCAGTCTGCAATCTCAGCTGATGTGTTTGTCCAATCCTGTGGCCATGCCTCTGCGCACACCACAACAGAAGCAGTGGGAAGGACCATGCTGAAAGAGCAAACCTAGTGGCAGTAAGTGGCTTGCTCTCCTCAAGACTTTGAAATAACAGTTCTTATTAATTTGATGATGTTTTAGAACAAATGCTTTATGCACAGAGAGTATATTGAATGCTTCCATATTTAAAATTCATGTTAACATCATATATGACTATAACACCCAGTACAGCAACTCTTTGAAGAGGGTGATTAATATTTTCATAGAATGACTTAGTGGTGGTTTTTCACAAGTCAGTGTGCCCTGTGAACTGGGGTTTTGTTATTTGTTTTTCAGTTATCACATGAAAAAAGGAGTTTCTTTTCACTCCATTCCTCTCTTTAAAATGGATAGGAGAAGTTTGGCTTTTTTTTTATATTGTTTTTCCAGTGCCATCTTCTTTTAATCTGTACCAACTACAGTGGTGAAGATTGAGGTGTAAAGACTCTTGGCATTAAAGCTAAAGTCACCTTCTCCCTCACTCCGAGCCAAAGTAAGATCTAATCAAGCTACAATAACTTAACTTCTTGCTAAACTTGATGCAGTCTGGGGTGACTGAGTGAAGGCGCATCGCAGATATAATTATGTGCTCTCATGGCCAATCTTACTAGTCCATCTGACCATAGCAGACAAATATCTTTCACTCTTTCCTTTTTATAGGTTTTAGTTGTTTGGTAATATAGGGAGTATTGAAAAGAGGAATCATAACCAGATCGTGTTTTAGCTTAGTTCTCATTAGCTGTTCATCTAGAACAGATTGCATAGGACAATCTTCTGGAGTGTGTCTAATTGCTGCAACATGGTAATTTAATGGGAACACATTTTTATAAGCTTGTTTAACTGCATCTGTGCCAACTGACCTCACAGCTTGGTGTGCAGTGATGCAACTGTAGCAACCAGCATTTAGATATAGGATCTTATTTGTATGGCCCCTTTGAACTTCATTCACTGTGGTGTCTCTTCTAATAGGCATCTAGCATCACTGCAGTATTTGAACTCTGTTTATCTTACATCCCATTCATCATCCACAAAGATTTGTTCTTCAAGATAGCTTTTAATTCCAAGCAATCTTATTCCTTACGTTTTTCCTTCTATTTCCTTGTGTTATGAGCTTTTCTTTTCATAAAATTTACTTGTTTTTTGTCATAGTTTGTCTAGGAACTAAGTTTTCTCGTTCTCAGGAGTGTTTTTTCATGGCGGCAAACAAAGCATCTCTCAGTACTCTGTACTCCTGTAGCTCATTCCAGAAGATGACACCATTTCTGTTCATCTATCTCAAGACCTTGTGTCTGCTTCTATTTTTCCCTTGTTCCCTTCTTCTTCGACCACATCCCTCAGGTTTCCCTGTCACTCACAGCCTTAAGTCCACTGGGACACACCTGTTTCATTTAGGTTGCCAGGAGCACAAGGCACGTGCGTTCTGTTGCATCTTAGCCGAACTGGTACAGTCTCAGCCTTTTACCCTGTAAGTGAGAAACAGGATTTCAAAAGCTAATCTGCTTGTTTTCGTAGCACGATCTTAATTCTACAAGGGAGAATAGATGATCTAATCTAATTTAATTTTGCTCTTTGAGAAGAAGGGAGACCACTTGGCCGGCTGCTGCTCTGAGCAAACATGGAGCATGTAGGCTACAAGATAAGCTTTGATAAGTCTCTTGGCAGTATATACTAATGTGCGCTGTTGGGAGATTTCTGAAACTTTTTCTTCTGATTGTATTAATTAGCGTGCTGCTCCAAACCAACAAAGCAATTGGAATGAGCTGTAACTCTGTAAAATAGCTAAGTGCTGTTACGCACAGGGCTTCCTCTGTCCCTGGTGCTTTACTGTTTTGGCAGAGTGGACTGTGAAGATGTATATTTGGCCTGATTTGTGAAATCACAGTACTTCCATCTACTTCATCTCTTTTCATAACTTTAAGCATATTTTAGCACTTTAATCTTTTCTGTTCAGGCTGTTCATCTGTTAGAAGAGGAAAAAGTGTATATGCCAGTCCTGCAGTTGAAGGGAAGCCCTTTTCTCCACAAATACTCAAATGTTTAATATGAGGTAAGAAAACATCTCCGAGCATCAGTAGCAATACCAAATTTCTCTCTGCTCTGCAAAAAACTCCCTCAAAAACCAAGCCTTCAAGGCCTCAGAGTTATAAAACTAGTGTTTCCCAAGGATTTGTTGTTTGCTATAATTTGACAGTTTTCAGGTGGAGTAAGTTTACACCAGTACTGGCTGTTGGGATAAATCTTAATCTTTAATGGTATTTAAAAAAAAGAAGGAAAAAGTAAAATTCAGACACACACACACAGAAAGAAACAACAAACATTCTGCCACCTTTCTGCTGCAAGAGGGGAGAAAAGATCCTCCAGACCTTCTACTAACTGGGATTTTCCATCTCTGCTCCTATTCCTACTCTGTAGGCACAGTGTAAGGTCTGACGCCTGTGAAATCAATAGAGGTGTACCAGGTGCACAGTGTTGTCAGAGATGTGTTTCAGCCGTGTAGGTTTTTTGAGAATCTTTGGATGTATTTGGACTTAAAAGCTGCTTTTTAATGATTTTCTCCTTGCTAACACTTCCAAGTTAAGCTATCATCTTTGTATGATTATAGTGATGATTTTAGTTTCACATCTAGCCTGGCCTATTTCTGAACTGACCAGAGAGGTGGTGAAGTCTCCTTCTCCGGAGAGAAGACCCGCTTGGGCACCTACCTGTGCAACCTGGGCTGGGAGCTGCTTTGGCAGGGGGTTGGACTAGATGATCTCTAGAGGTCCCTTCCAATCTCTGCAATTCTTTGAACTTGAGATAGCAGAAGTCTCCAGGTTTTAACTTGTATTTAGTCCCCTTAAACTTCTCCACAAACAAAGAGAACAAAAAGTTAGCTAAAATCATGAGATTGTTACAAAGACTGGTGTGAACTGCTTCTAAACTGTTATTTGGATCTAAGCACAGTTCTGAAAGAGCCTTCCCAATACTGCTGCTGAGGAATTATTATTTAGGCTTTCATACTCTAACCAGCTACCTCTTAGCTTTCTGTTTCCCCTTGTTTGATAAATACTGATAAAAATTCACCAACAACCTCAATTTGAAATAGAGATCGCACCTCCATAGTAAAAATAAAGCACTGCACCAATTCCTTTGTAAGGACTCTCTTCATCTACATCTTTATGGTGGGAAAGAAGCCACAGGCACCTGAAATCACCTCCTTCCTCACATTGAAATTAACCTAACGATTCTGCCATACTGCTTCAGTTAAAGGAGTGTGTCCAACAGTGGGCTTCCTTGGCCATACTTAAGGCTTTTTCTTTTCCCCAGCATTTCGGATATCAGACTTAATCCTCCCACCTGCATTTTCAGAGTACTTTTTCATTATTCCAAAAGCAAAAGAAATACAGAATTTCATTTATGATAAATATATTTAAAGCTGTCTTAAATTCAGACAAGAAATCTAAGAAGCATGCCTTAGGGCCGTATATGTACAATATAATAGCCCATCCAGAATTCATCTAGCTATGACAAATTGTTTCTACAAGCATGAATGCAATGTCTTTTATGTATGCACTCACATATATCAGTTGAAACTTGAGAAAACAGTAAAAACCTATCAAATTTAGAGCCTATCAATACTTTACATAATAGATATTTAGAGGGTATCAGCTACGTTTTTTCGTTCAGTTAACCTACACTTACTCCTGGAAATGTGTTGCCTGTGTAGCTGTCTATTTGTTTGATTTAAGAGATGTCATCCTTTCCTTTTGTACCTTGCTCACAGGGCACAGTTAGAACACAGCTGAGCTTTCTTGTACATCTATGATCAGAGTGTCATTCTGCAGTAGAATGATTACAGAGCGTATAGAATGTGTTAGTTTGCAATTAAATGATTTTTGTCTGCCATCACGTCATGCTGCAACTTGAGATCCAACCACCAGTCTACATTTTTCCTCCCTATTTACATCACCACATATTATATATATATATATATATATATATAGCCTACTGATCATGTTTTCAAAAATACACAGAGTCTTTCCTGTCTTCAGATGTCTAACTGAAATTTTACTACAAAAACGGTTATTCTGGGCAGTGTAGTAGTTTCTGTTGCATTTGTTTAATTTTATTTATACTGTTCAGGCAATAATTCAGTAGCATGGTGGCTGCTGTTATAGTATTACTGAAAGGAAATCCAAAAATCCCTACGCAGAATTGATGCAGTCACTTCATACCAACACAACTGCCACTGTGCTAAGAAACAAATGCATAAATGTGTGTAGGCACACTGACTAATTAGTCCAGGTGCATAGGAGAATTCAGCTCATTTTGGAGTCACTGGACGTGGGGGTAACAGTGGTGGAACAGTTCAGCGCAGAATCAAAGAGAATGGTTTCAGCCCCATTGCAGGGCAGGCTGTGTTTTCCACAGTCTTTCCACCACAACTTTACTTCAGAACACTTAATAGTTGAAAGCTCTGAACTCTAAAAACTCTCTAAATGAGTGTTTAAAAAATAAAATGAAGATAGGGAGATGCTGTTACAAACCAGTCAGTCAACACTGCGGTAGTGCAGTCTTACTGAAGTTGTGCCAGGAAAGTAGATTATAAGCCATTCTGTTTTAAAATCTTCAGCTAAGATAATTAATTGCATTTATTTTCAAGGTGATGCTGTGCTTGTTTGTGCGAATGAGCAATAGAGAATTAAAAAAAAATGGGAATTTCATCAGTGATTACAAAAGTGATAGTGATTTACTAATTGCCTTTTGCTGTTTCCTGACAGTTTGTATCTCTTATAAGTGAAACAATCTGCCTCAAGTCACTGAAAACATTTGTGTGTTGAGGGATTAGGATAAAAATACCACAAGTAATTGTTCAGTTGTAAATTTGTTCTTTTCTTTTGCCTTCTGTCTTCTGTGGAAAGTGTACATTTGCCCAGTAACCTGTAAGGTGTGCTCAGAAGACCCCAAGCAAGATTTTGGCAGAACAGAACGTGGCCAGGAGCAAAAATCTCCTGCCAGATGTGGTGGCATAGAGCCCTGCCAACTTTGCTCCTGTAGTTGTGGCTCTGGGAAATGCTTGAAAGCAGTGGTTAACATCAGTTGCAGTGGTTAACATCAGTTGCAGTGGTTAACAGGTTCTGCATGTACCCCATGTAGCGCCCTTATCAAAACTGGGTCTCCCACAAACTAAATGAAAAGAATTGGGCTCAGTCACCTCACTCAGCTTGGCGATGCCTGGAAGGGCAGCAGATTACCCACTGGGATGAATCCTGCTCACTTTATTTCTTTACTACCATGGAGTTTAATTGTACAGTCACCTGTCTGAGATACATTACATCTTATGTTCGCAGTCATTTATGCTAAGATTGTGAAGAAGAGGATGTTTACATTGAAACTGAGGGTTGTAAGCATTTAAGGGAAGCATTTCTTTTGTATGAACGTGAGTGCAGGTGGATCTCTTACCTATGTCCTCCTCCAGTTCAAAGCTGGCAGCCTGGCCTAAGTTTCACAAGGCAAAATCTAAAAAGAAAAAGCTTCAGCACCAGTGAGCCATGAGAACAGATATGATGGGATGTTCAGGAATGCTTCTTAAAGTTTTTTTCCCTCTGTAGCCCTGTGTGGGCTGGGAGTGGGAACAGTGATGCAGTTGCATGACTAACCACATTGTTTGAGCAGGGGCTGATCCAGGGCAGTATTTTCTGCAGTTTTCTTTCTCTGTGCTCTGGTGTATTCTTGCTGGCAGCATGTGGATAAAGCATTAATCAATATAATGAGATTTGTGTGATTCCGTTGAGTTTCGTAGGAAAACATATTGAATGTAGATTGAATCATGGAAATGAAGGCTCAGGCAAACGTCTGACATACGCCTTTCTTCAGGCGTGTCAAAGTTTTATATGCAAATGAAAAAGGTGTTGATTTTGCGACCCTTGTGAATTGGCAGATCTAGATCTGCAAACCCATGGATTCAGTGAGGCAGAGACCTGCTGCTGCCATCAGTAACTCAGTTCCTGAGTGTTTAACAAAGTAAAGCAGGAGCCTCTAAAAAGTATCCAGAGATGAACAGAAAGTATCAAAGCTGAATAAAAAATAAAAGGTTGAGCAATGTACCAAAAAAAAGTCAGGCTACACTTATTGCTTCTTGGAGGCTTAAGTCATTTCCCTGTAGCCATTTCTATTTGTGAAACAAGAAATAAATACCTTGTACTGCAAATGGCTTACTTGTGTAGTAAAACCACATTCACAGGTTTTTGCTCTGTGGCTATTTATTTCTTTTTGTTTTTCCTCCTGAAATAGTTTTTTTTTTTTTTTTTTCCAAATTAAAACTAATGTGAAAGCATGGAAGAGCTTAAAATTAGCAAGGTGCTGCATGAAGTTGCCCTGTATAACCAGTGGCTGGGTCTATCTTTCTCACTGTTAAAACAACAATGCAGTTCTACGTAGTACCTTGGTTCTCTATTACAAGCTTGTGCATTGCCCGTGTCACCTTAACTGGTGGAAATCTGAACTACTTAGGACACCCACTGAACTCTGAATTCAGCCCGCAGTTGCTTTCATACCAGCAGTTGCTGGTTGCATTTAAAGCCCCTGAGCCCTGTTGAGTTAACTGTTGTGACTGTCACCCGGCTGTTTTTCTTTCCTGCTCAAATGAGATGTCTCCCCTGAAAATAACATGAGTCTCACATGCAGAAAGCACAGCTTTCAAATGTTAAACCAGATGGCAATTATCCTGAATTAGTCTCTCATTTGCAATGCTCTCATTTTTTCTTTTTTTTTAGGTCTTTTTTTTTTTTTCTTAAAAACAAAACAACAACAAAAACAGCAACAAAAGCAACCCCTCAGCCATTTTTTATTACTTTTGTTTGGTATTTAAAGACTTGTTTGCTTTAATAGATTGCCAAAGTCATGTACTGTTTCTTATACAGGGGAAAAGCAATAATATCTTTCTGGGTATAGGACTTGTACTGTGACATTCAATGGCAAGGATGTACAGGAGGGACAAGGTTCGTTTCTAATCTATATGGAACAGTAATCATCAAGTACTTAACTGGAGAATACACACTTTTACATTTGGACAGTCTACATTATTTCCCTCTAAATACCATGTTGGCTATATCCCATATTTCTCTGCTTTTGGAGCTTTTGTTTTCTAAATTACATTTAGAGCTATAATGCAGAACACAAAGAGAAGGCAGGAGACTCCCTGTAAGCTTATTTAACTTACTTATGTAGACTGAAGATGGGTTTGTGGAGTCTCTAGCTCTGAAAATGGTCATCGGAAAGCTTTGATCTCTCTCCTGCCTTCAGTCAGGAAGTACTGTTCCAGTAGTTAAATCTAAAGATACAAAACAATTTTATTTTCATTTTGTAGTAATTTAAAACAAATTTGTTTTTTCTTTTTGAATAAAAAGGAGAGTAATTTAGAATTTTAAAATACGACTACTGATTTCTGATACATGAGATTCTCCAAAAGTAATGCCTCCTATTTTATGATGCTGACGCACAACGTCAGAGACAGATGTTGGTGGTATAGCAGTCAAGGTTGAACCTTTGCACCACTATCCCATTAAATTTTGTTGCCACATGACAGATGGCAGTAGCAGGGCAGTCTGATAGAATGGTGTCTGACATGGGAGGATGTAAGAAGCAAAGGTTTGGAATTGAATTCCTCCATGTGGAAAAAATGTCACCCATTGACATTCACTGACATTTGCTGAAAGTGTATGGAAACCAGGCAGTGCATGTTAGCACAGTGGGATGGGGGGGAGGGGTGCATCTCAGCAGTTGCAACTGCAATGTGAAAGACAAACCATATTCTGGACAGCCATGCACACCTGTCACACCTTGAAATGAAGAGTGCCTCCATCAGCTCATCCACATGAATCAGCAACCTGGGAACTGTGTGTGGAGCTAAATATCATCTTCTGTGCATTGGAAATGAAGGTGGCTGAGTTACAATACTGCACAGTTTGTTCCAAGTGGGTCCCATAAGTGCTCACACAGGGACAGAAAGAGCACCATATGTAAGTTTGTCAGGACATACTGAACCGCTATGAGGATGAAAGTGACAGTTTCCTGGATTGCATCATTGTCGGTGACAAGACGTGGCATCACTGCTACAAGCCAAAGTCAAAATGGCAGTCTGTGGAATGGTGATGTGAATTCCCCATTAAAGGAACAGTTTGAGATGCAGCTCTCTGCGAGTAAAGAAATGTGCACTGTCCTTTGGAATAGGAAAGGGAGGGATCCTTCTGTATTTCCTGGAAACTCAACTAACCATCAGCTCTGACCATTACATCACAATACTGACTAAGCTGAAAACTTGAACTTTCAGAGTCCCACCAGAAAGGAAAGCAATCTTTCTTTTGCAACATGATAACACCAGGCCCCATGCCAGTTTAAAGACCATGGAACACATTGCTCATCCTTGGCTGGACTGTCCTACCACACCCATTATATAGATCATAGATTTTATATAAAATAATATATATATAATAGATGTGGTGCCTTCTGACTTCTGTCTGTTCATGTTGATGAAAGATGGACTGTGTGTGCAGCATTTTTCTTGCAACAATGCCATCACAGCAGCTGTGAACCTGTGGATCACTTCTGCTGGTGCAGATTTTTATGAGCATGGCAAGCAGGCTCTTTCTTGTCTGTTGCTGGTGAAAATGCACATCTAATGGCTATGTGGAAAAAGAGTGTTTTGTAGTTGAGAATTTGCTCTAACAAATAGTGTTATTGTGTTTTCATATCTGCTGTCATTTCCTTGGAAATAAATAGCAGGCATTACTTTTGGAGCAAACTATAAAACGTCTCTTTATTTGCAACAGCGTAATCTCTTAGGATCAGGTAAATGTGGAAGACAGCCGCTGCTTCCACAAAATCATTCTGCTTTTAGGTAGTTACTGTGTGACCATTTGGGGGGTTTGGAAAGCAAAGTCAAACATAAGTGAGAAGGATGGTTTAATTCCAGTGTGTTGAGGATTACTTTTCTAGTGTGTAAAACACACAAATATTCCTATGTTCATTCTGACTTAAAAGAAAATAGTATTCCAATGCTGAATATGATAAATAACTTTAGTTAGTGCTCTGAGGCAGTTTGTTTTTTTTCTTTATCAGCTGAAAAATCTCATAGAAATTTGCAGTGTTCAAGGAATTCAGGTGCTTATATATATCTGCACTCTCAGATATAACTCAGTGTTTTGAAATGTAAATCCTACTGGTATCTTAAGTATGTACATATATATATATATATATATATATATATATATGAAGTACTTCAGAGAATGTTACCTATAAAGTATTTATTTGCAGCCACAGACTGTTCTGAGTGTGTGCAATAAGATACTGCGTACTGCTAACATAACTCCTAATCACATGGTGAGAGCCCACAGACAGGTTTCCTATATCACTGTTAATGCATTTATAATGGGATCAAAATGTTAAAACAGGAGAGTAGAAGGTATGGAATGATTCTGCTCTCTTCTTCCAAATTTTGTCCTTCTGATCCAGGTGTAAAGTGAGATGTTAAATGCAAGAAGAAATTAGTTGTTGAATTGATTCTTGAAGCTTGAATGTAGACTGAGTAGGCATCACAAGAAGTGTACTTAGTTCCTCTGTGAGGCTGGAGATAAAAGAGCAATGACCTCAGAAGGAAGAGAGGGAATTGCATCAGGTTGATGTTTGTGTACGTTAAAGAAACTATTAATATTCTAAAGAAACGTCCATGGAGGAGGAATCCACTGAAGATCTGAAGCTACTATGTGAGCTGGGATGAAGTATGTATTTTAGGTCTTTGTAGTATACGAAGCTGTCAAAATGATAATTCCTAGAACTGGTCTATGGAGTCTTTTGACATATGAAAACCTGTAGCAGGGTGCTGAAAATACAAACTTAGAGTTTGGTAAAAAGAAGAAAAAAAGGACTGTAGTTTGCTCCTGCCAAGGGATTAGGACAATAATTGATTTGTGATTTCTTGACAAATGTAAAGAAATGAAACACAAAAAGCTGAAAAACAGGAGTGTAAGTGCACGCACACAAAGGCAGTAATAGAAAAAAAAAAAGGATTAGAAAGGATAAAGCTGATGCCTTTAATGCACTGCTTGGCAGTATTAAAAGCACAATGAAAAGCAAACAAATTCTGCAGTGAATATGCAGAAGCAATGAAAAATCTAAAGGCGTCTTCATGGCTGCTGGATGACTGCATTTAGTGGAGCTTACCCCCTTACAGAAAGGACATGAGAAGAGGGATGAGGATTCGGCGGAGGTCAAACTGGAGTGGTCTGGGGTCCTGATATCTGAACATATTAAGTGAGAACAGGAAAATATTGTTTTAATAGCATTTAGAAAATCGAGGAGGAAAGTGATTAACAGAGGGCTTTGTAGGATTGTAAGAACGTTCTGCTGGGAATAATATGAGCAGATGCTACAGGAATGTCTGAGCTGGTGATGCGTTTAAGAACAAGGTATTGAGAACTAAAAGTGAGAGGGGGCCATGCACATTAATTTAATCACAGTTCCTTAGAATAAAGAGTAATGCATCAAATAGACTTCCAAGGAGACAAGTAGGGTAAATGCTCCAAGCAATTTTAATATTTTGGTGTCTCTAGCTTGTCTAGATAATTGCTGCTCTAGCAGGTCAAAGTTTTCAACACTTTGGTTGTGCAAGTGATGTTTTTCAGACTCTGAAAGCATTACTCTGTCCTGAGGCAATGATATTTGTCTTGGTCAAGTAAGAATTTGTGTATTTATTGTGGTAAATAGAACTAACTTATAAACATTGATTTTTGCATTTCAAAAAAAGGAAAACATACAATGCTGCCAAACTAATTCTTGCAGGCAAAACCTAAGCACTTAAGTATTGTTTTTGTTCATGAAGCCATCAGTTTTCCCAGAAGGCGTGCTTCAAATTCGCATGGGTTGCTACTGAAATCTGTAGAAGGGTTCTCTCAAGTGTGCAATTACTACAGCATAAAATGGTAATATTTCAGAGGGACTAAAAACAGTACCATCTGTGATACTGCTCTTTGGACAGTGGTGTTGGGAACATCCTTCCTTTTCTGTCTTCTCTATGCATTCCATTGAAACGACTCCAGTGGCAGGTAGTCCATCTTTCCTCACAAGGGACTCACAGATTAAACTGACCTTGCTCTGAGGAAACATCACGTGATATCCAATGTAAACTTTTTTTGTTTAGTTGCATCTCTTTGAAGGATTGATCTACTGCAGGAAGAAATTACAGATTTTGCATATCAGGCAAAATTTAGTATTAGTATTGACAAATGTGAGGGATCGATACAATTTTGTAGTTCTGAGTGGTTAACATAAAATAACCATACAGCAAAAAGTGGTACTGATGCACCTCAGCTGTGGTGTGGAATTCTCTTTTTCACCAGTTCATTGACATCACTGCAATGTACATCTCTTCTGAAAGGAATTTGCTCAGTTTGGTCCTGTGCGTGGTGAAAATCTCCCTTGTATTTCGATGTTTGGAAAGTCCTTCAGCAGGGAATGCTGCTTAAGTCTTTCAGTGCAGCTTCATCTCCTGTAGGTAGGCTTTTGGTGAAAGCCAGGATGAAAGAATGGGTCTTCAGAATAATTTTTAGGGGAAGACTTGAATGTTTACTGCTACAGGGCAATCTTATCATGAACTTCGTAGTGCTTCTTTGCCATCTCAGGTCTACCACTTTGGATAAGGTTTTAGCTCCTGTTAGCTAGGAAAGAAGAACTTAAGAAGTGTTGAAGGTTTGTGCATGCTTTGAGGCAAATGGTCTTTGCAAATAATAACAAAGGCAGCATTGTATCCTTATGCTGAGCTGAAGATGAATGGAAACTGGTGGGCTTTTCTGATTGTGAGTTTTTGTTGCTGTCATTTTTTCTTGGTTGTTTTTTTTTTTCTCTTAACCAATAGGCCAGATTCCCACATGGTGCTTTCGGGGTATCTGTTGCCTCTCTTGAAGCCTGGACAGTTTGTATCAGTTGAGAATTCAATTATTTCTTGGAGAGTGTACCTCTATCAGCTGCCCTTGTTTTCCCAAGAACAGAACAGTCATTCTTCCCATTCTGCAACCTGCCTTCTTATTCCTGGTGCGTTTTAAAGGTAGCAATATCTTTGCACCTTCTAAATGTTGCAAAGGATTTGAATAACCTCTGCTTTGGCGTATGGTGTGTATCATCAGTGAACTCCACTACAGGTTCTGAGAGCTGATAGCAGACTGCGTGAGCGCATCTGTGCAGAAAGTAAATGAGATGGGGAGAAATTTTAAATATGGAATTAGTGCAACAGTGAGATAAATCAACAAACCCATTTAAAACATTGGGATAAAGTAATTTGCTTTGAATGCTCAAGAGAATTTACTGTCTTGTGTTCAGTTTGTATCCCATATTTACTTCATTTTGTCTTCTGCCTGTTTGTAATGGGTTTTTGTGTGTTTTTGTTTGTTTGTTTGTTGGTTGTTCTTGTTTATAACTGTGCATATTTGAGGTAATTCAAGTAATGAGAGAAATTGACACTTGCGATATATAAATGATTGTTTTTCTTAATTAACAGCCAGAAGACAAGTGAGACAAAGCTTGCTTGTGGTCAGAGGAGGTCTAAAGATAACTGGAGAGGGAAGGAGTGCTTCCTTCCAGTGTCCCCAGAAAGCCCTGCTCAAACACAAATTATCAGGAGCACATAGGTCGGGGAGTTACTCATTAGTTAATGTCATTTCGAGGAATTTGTTTCTTTTCACTGTGGTTATTTCCAGTCATTGAAGTACTTTACTGTGCTTGAGTATACTATGACTATATATACAGGGATGTTCAGCAGAGAAGAGATGGAATTATCAGAACTGCATGTGAATTTACTGAATTTCAGTGTAGTCAGTTCTGAATTCTAGTGTGACTGCTGACTCTTTCTGAGGGAATTCATGACCCCAGTCTTCCCAGTTGGACTGCCATCATTGCGTTGCTGAAATCTACAGTTATGCTTCTCCAGTCTGCCTCTCAGCCAGGTGGTGAATGCCTTACTGTAGGTGGCAAAGAGATTGCTTTGAACACTTGCCCATGTCTCAAAAAATCTCAGGAAAAGAAAAAAAAAAAGAAGAAAAAAACTCCAACCAACAAAAAATCCCCAGGTGTCTTGGATGGCATTGAAACCACTTCTAGAAGTAAACAAGTAACATTCAGGAGGTTAGTTCTTCTTCACCTGCTACTTACTCTGCATATCTTGTTGAGAAACTGATGCTTCAATTTACTGTGCCACCTGGCCTCCTCTACTTTGTGCCTTAAGCATAAAGATTCTGCACTCTCTGGAGCTTTGTTACCTCATGCTGCACTTTCTGATGCATCAGCTTGTGGAGGGAAGATAATGGCACAGAGTTGTTCTGTGGGATTTTTTTTTCCATTCCAGTGAAAATTCTTTCATTTAATTTGTGAATGTTCCTGTCACTCCATGTAGAGCAATGTCTGTGTATTCAGTTTTGCACAGAAGTTGGAAACACTGCCTCATTTCTCTTAACCACCTCAGTCCTTGAATTCAGCCTGCTGAAGTAAACCATCAGAGGCTGAATTCCTCTTACAGCAACAGCTGCAGGAATTAGGGATTTTAGAGGGTCACACTGTATCACACGCAACAGTATGTCTTGCTTCACTGGAGCTGGACTTCCATAGATTTAATTGAACTATGTTGCCGTTGGGTTTTTTTTACTGCTGCTTGGTCTCACTTTATTGGATATCTTAGCCATAGCTGTTAAAGAGCAACATTAAAGCTGAGTGAAAAACAAAATTGCAGAAGAACAAAATGTTACAGGAGGCAGATATCCGCATGTGTTTTATAGAAATAGGACTTAGGTTGCCAGAGGCATTGTTTGTGACTTTATAGCTAAGTTGAATGCTCTAAACCATGTACAGAACTAAAAAATGACATGATATAATGCAAGATTTAAAGATGTAGACAAGCACAGAGCTGTTTGTCTTATCCTGAAGCATAGAAGGGACCTGTGGTACTTCTGGAAGGAATCACCTTGGATGAGGGACATACTTAACTCTAATAGCTTAATCTTTTTACGCTTTCTCAGTTGTCTCCGGTGAGACACAGGCTACATCACAGATTTTATGTTTCAAACAGCTATTTAGAAATGTATTATATTAGAACTTAGAAATTTCTTGAGAAACTATTACGTATGCTTTAGGACGACATCAGCAATACATGCCAGCGCTCGTTTTCAATTGGCCATTAAGCAAAACTTCCACACTCGATTGCTCTTTTTTTTCGAGCTGACAACATCAATGTATTTGATGTTATTGTGAGATGATGATGGCAGAGATACTTGCAATGTAGACTTACTGCTGTCTGAAATCCGTGAGGATAGCAAGGAGCAGCTACATGTGATTGCCCCTGTTAGATCTGTTGGAAATTAACATACATGTTCTGATGACATGCAGTGTATTTCTGTAGGATCTTAAGTTGTAAGCTATTACGTGTTGTTGAAATTATATTGGGAGAGTTTCTTTTCTGCTTAAATTCCACTCAGTACCAACAACATGTCCCTTTAGGGGGAAAGTCATAATTATGATGAGTCTTAACAGTCTTCTGCAGCTTTGGGTGATGACATTGGTACAAAGGGCTCAGAACAGAATGAAAGAAGAGCAGTTGAGGCAAGGAGTGTTTCTTAGTGGGTCTCTGTAGTTTGCTTGACACCCACAGCTAAAATAGTCCTTAAAAGAGATTTTGCATTGAGCACTAAAAGATTTTCTGTCACCATTTTAGACAAGAAATTCCTTAAAATAGAAATACTTCTAAATAATGCAAAGTAATTATTGAGGATGTATATTCCAAATTCGAAGTGTCTAAGAGCAAAATAAAAGGTTAATTGTAGTAAAATATTTTTAAATTGAAATTCTTTTAAGGCAAAGCTGTTCACATATGTTGGGAATATTTTTTCTGTGCTTTTGTTACCTATGCATCAGTGGTTATATATTTTCTTCAGTTTGAGTCTGTTATTATGATGAGGCTGGTGTTTATTTTCTGTATCTAAAGGAAAAGATTGGTCCAGAATCTGGAAATGGAGTTGATTTCTGCAAAGCTCCCACGTATGATACCATCCAATCAAAATCTGCTTTCACGCTGTCTCTGGTGTAGCTGTCAGAGGCTGCCCACCCTGGGCTGATGTTGATGTTTATCTTCCACTTCAGAAGAGTGTTCATCATATTGTCTCAGTCAGGCCAAATAAAATACAAACTGGATGCAAGAGGAAGATTGGGAAATCAGTTGTGGTGCAACTATGTTTGGGGGTTTTGGGAGGTTGAAGCCTAGAAATTAGGGCAAGTAGGTGCTATTGAGAATTTCATTGCCTACCTGGAGGAAGAAGTAAAATAAAAACCTGTGTGATATTTGCTATTTCTGTTGGAAGGAGTTGTTCTTTGCTCATAAAAGGCTCAGTGATCAGATCCACAAATAGAAACACTGCTTTGCTGCTTAGAGGCATGGGTTGTGACAAGTAGAAATGAACAATGAGTAACCCATCAGCTGAAAAATGCCGCATAGATAATCCGAACTATTAGAAACCCCAAGAAAATTCATAGGTGTCAGGCTAGGTTTGTGAATAATTCATAAGTTTCTGTGTTACAGGGTAAATCTCTCATGAGGTTCTGCTTAGCACCTTCTCACAGCAGTGACTTCTGAGCTTGTGTAATTGGTGTTGGCTTTTTTAATTTGTTCTGTTTGGTTTGTTTCAAAATAATTTTTTTTTTGTTTTGTTTTGTTTTGTTGTTTTACTTAGATGAATAGCTGTGTCAGAAATTCAGCTGACATTCATACTCCTCTGCCAGAATTTCACAAGGAACACCTCCATGACCACCTCCATGAACAGATGACCTAACAGGACAAAAATAATCTAGTTAATGCCAGGATAACCATTTACACTGCTTACCCCAAATCCCACTTCCATGTGTGCAGAAAGAGTAATGCAAAGCATTTCCAATCATATTACAAGGGTTTGCGTAACATAATGGCATGGAAAGCTGATTTGACCTGGGTTCCTGGTACAAAAAGCTGGGTTTCTTATGCTTCAACATTTTTTCTGTATATTTTTCTTTCCCTCTTTGAAAGGCATTTCAAACTAGTAAAGTATAAATGTCCATTCATTTTACCAAGCCTTGATCACCCTTGCTAGTTCAGACTTCCAGTGACTTCCAGTTTCATGTTTGCTTTGTTTTTATGTCACTGCTAGCAACAGAAAGTATGGCTTTATAGGGCAAGGGAGGCATCTGGCTTGTGAGGGAAAGAGGGAGAATTACAGAATAGTAGAATGGCCTGGGTTGGAAAAGAGCACAGTAACACTATCTGATGGAACAAATCCTCAGCTACACCACGCCATTAGCTGTGCATTTTCACTAGTAAGGAACAAGAGCTACATGTATGCCTTGCTTGTTACAGTCTGCACCAGTGGAGGTGACCTACCATTGCCACTGCAGTCCCAGTCCTTCCCATATCCTCAGAGTGTGGGGAAGAAGAGGTGAGGGGTGTTGGGGAAGGATGAGGATGGAGGACGGGGAAGAAAGGGCGGCAGGGAGCAGCAGCTGGCGCAGGGGCTCTCTGGCGGATGGTGACTGCTCAACGCCAAGATCGAAATCGAGAGCCCCTGGTGTGCTGCCGATGGATGTAGCAGCGTCTCCAGGCAGACACGATGTTGGAGTGCCTGCCCCGCCTCGATGGAGGTGGATCCACCTCCATGGGCTCCTCCTCCTGAGGTTCATCCACCTCCATGGGCTCGACGCTGCTCTCAGGTGGATCGACATCCATCGGCTCCGGCGTGCTGCTGCTCTCCTCAAGCCGAGGCTTCTTTGGTGGAGGAGGATCCATCCTCCTCCACCGGGGACAACACAAAGGGTGGGGACGGACTATCAGAATTGCTCCTTGGTCCACGAGCGTGCCACCAAGTCGCGACTCTTTTACAGACTGGTGTTCTGCTGTCAGGGTCCCTGTATTTATAGGGGTTGTCAGGGAGTTGGCTCGTGACATCAGAAAGCCATGGCACTGTGACCCTAAGAATGTCCCATGATGACCAGAACACGGCTGTGTTGGATGTGGAAAGGCCATTGCCTGAGTGTCACACTAGTTTTGAAGATGGAAGGAGGATGCATATGACATGAAGGATGAATAGAAAGGCTCACCAGTAATAAACAGACAAACCAACAAACTTTGAGGCACTGTGTGTTATTGAGATCCTACAGTCTGCTCCATGAGTTATAGGGTACAAGGAAGCACATTTGAGATGTCTGTACGCCAATGCACACTGCAGGAGGAAGTAGCCAGAGGAGCTAGAAGTCTTGGCTTCATCCCATAGCTGCAGTATCATTGGCATAAGCAAAATGTGTTGGGAAGAGCCCTGTGTCTGGCGTATCATGATGGACAGTTACCTGCCATTCATCAGGGACAGGCAGGGCAGTTGTAGGAAAGGAAGTTAAGTGTTCTCTACCATTGGTCACCCTTCCAGGATGATGGTACTGATGATTAATTCTTTAAGGGTCTAAGAGGTACCTGTATGTCAGGTGCTTTTGTCCTTACAGTGACTTCAACTTGCCAGACATTAACTGTGAATACCACACAGCTGGTATAAAACAGGTTCAGGGAGAGTCCAGAAGATGGCTTGATGATAAGTTCTTGGTGCAGGTACTAGGGGAACCAATGAGCAACGGTGCTTGTTGATTTGTTGCTTTCAAACACTTGAGGATTCAGTTTTATATCTTTGGTGGTAAGGGGAAGACTGTCACAAAACTCCAACCCAGGATATGGGAAGAGTGGACCTAAGATTCCTCAGGGAACGAGGTAGCAAGGTCCTCTGGGAAACTGCTTTTGAAGACTTGAGGATCCATCAGTGCTGGTCAGTTTCATATAACAGCTCTGTAGAGTACAGGAGTAGACAGTGGCATATTGTTGGAAGTCATGCAAGTGGAGCAGAAGGTCAGCTTGCCTGAGCAGAGATCTTGTACAGCTTAGTTGAAAAAGTTGAGTGTATGACCACTGGATATGAGGTTTAGTAATGTGAGGGGACTATGGAGGTGTTACTTAACATTATCAGAAGAACATTTGTGTAACAGAAGCTCAACTATAATTGAAGACAGAAACAAAATGTAACAGAATTTTGGCCATAATCACTGATATCTGCCTCTGATATTGCGGTCCTATGTAATACATTAGGAGGACTTACTTTTGGAGCTATTCTCATAGCTTGTATTTAATAGGATGAGCTTGAAGTCTGACCCTTGATTCTGAAATCCTATGCATCCTCTGGTTACTTGAGAGTAAGCTGGTGATTGGATTTTTAACAGATATGAGACTGTTTTAAGTCCTTATTGAGCTGTGTAAAATGTAACATAGCTCTAAGTAGGGCTGTGACATGGAACCAGAATCACAGCTCGGGGATCATTTTGTATCCTCTAATTCCTGAAGGAATCTCTGGTACATTCTTCCTGCTAGCACAAGTTATACAGTTGCTGCAAATACTAGTGTCTGCTTTGAATGAAGATTCAAGAGGTCCATAAAAGCATTCTGCATATATATCTATTTTCTATTACATTAATCAACATACAAGATCACTGTGTGTGTATGTTCCACGTGTTAACAAGGTGAGGCAGAAGCCTGTCATGGTTTTATGATTTTTGGTATTGGTATTCCACATCATAACAACATGTCGTGCATTAAGAGTTAAAGAGTTAATACTCCAACTCCATAGATCATTGATATTTTCTGGGTATACCTGTCTCAGAAGAGAAGAACTATATTCCCCAGAAGACTTTGCAATGCTTTACATTTTTACGTATTTTCCGCTCAGAGGGAAAAGATAAAAACCCTCTGCGGTCACGGGACACTCTCTTTCCTTCGGGATCGACTCAGCAGTGGGTGCTCGCTGCCGTATCGCCTTCAGCGTTAGCGTAAGGCCTTCGGTTTATCGGACACTCTCTCTTGCTCATTTTCTTTGATTTATTAGCTTCAATTCCAATTATATTTGTATTATATTGTGTTATTTTGCTTTCTGATGTCTTATTTAGTAAATTAGCTTTCCTCCTCAGATCGTTGCCGCTGTTTTGTTTCTAGGCCCATCTCCCTTTTTCCTTTTCCCTTTCCCCCTTTCCCTTTCCTGGGGCTTGGGTCTGCGGGTCCCCCACACCAATCGTCACGGAACCGGGCCGATCCAGCCCGGTAAACCATTGACAAAGCCCAAAGAAAATAGAAAATAAATCTATGAATTATTATTTTGAAATTAGACAGTGTCAGCCTTGAAAGTCCTTGTTGTAAATGTAAATAATAGGACTGGGTTATTGTTATCCCTAATGATTTATTCATCAAGTAGAAAAATATCTGTATTGACAGAGCAAGATAAATCCATGCTTCTTCACAAACATATGCATCAGCACATACTTCAACAAGCCCTATAAAAGTATGCACTCTTCCCTCAGCTTGTCATAAAAGACTAAATTATGCTGCTGCACTGTGTGGTGGGGTAATATATCTGAGCAGTTCTCACTTCTGAACACAAACCGCATGTCTGTCCATTAATTAGAGAACTCATTCTGTCGCGTTTGCCTTCAGTAAGGGAGATGGCACACGCTGGGCACTTGGAAGTGGAAGGATAACTTGATTTCTGAGCACACCTTTCCAATCTGCTTTCTATTTTGGCACATTTATGGATTGGAGTGGGTAGGGGCAAATCCCCAGTGAAGGTGTAGTATCAGGATGATAAAACATGAGGGAAGTATCTCCACTGATGTGCTAAAGGAAAAAGAACTCTGAAATTTTATGGGGTTGGATGTGGCTTTCAGGCCCCTAACTCACTGAAAGCTTGTATCTGAAACAAATTCTCTGGCAACATATCCTCAAGAAGCCACAAGTTTGCTGTGATTCTCAGTAGTTGGATCAAATTTAGTTTGTTTAGTTTTCTTTTTTTCTCCCCCTATTTTTTTCCTTTTTTTTTTTTTCTTTTTTTTCTCTGTATAGTAAGCCTTGAAGATGCTATGTTTGCAGTTTTCAAGGTTGATAGCTAATTAGCCAGGCTTAGAAGAGTTTCAGTAAAAAGATGTTATTCTCATAGTGTTCCATGTAGGATGTCTTGGACTTCTTGCTCTAGAAGGTTTTATGGGCTAGTTGATTCTAAAAAGAAAATACCAATCTAATTAGTTGTTTATCTGATATTTTATGTCGATTTCTGTATTTGGAGTTTAAAATAAATCTCACATTGAATTTTAAACTACTACTTCACTATGGGAAGTGTGGGTGAACTCAGCAGTGACCTTTGCTAACTGCCCCTGGAGTCTGGGTGTCTAGGCCTGCTTTTCCTTGTCTTGATATCCCCATGTCCTACTGCATGTAATGCTTGTCTGCACTATGCTGAGGAGGGAAAATGGTTTTTTAGAGGGTTATCTGTAAGTTATGTTTGCTTTTCTATGAAAATCTCAGTTTTCATGTTAGATATGGATGGAAAATCAGCTCACTACAGTACACTGATTCAGAAGAGAAAAACTGTGTAATACATTTTCAATGTTCATTTTTGCATAATATGTGCAATGTATAATCTTTCTTTCATTGTCCTTCCAGTTTCTTTCTTAGATCTCTGAGGTCAGCTTTTCTTTATGCTCTGGTGACTTCCATTGCTAAAAATGGGAAAACACTTCTGGTAAAGGCTTAGAAAACCTTCAGAGCCTTTCTAAGGCTTGTACCTTAACTAGCTGTAGAGCACCTTAGTCACTGAAGTAGCAAGAACAGCATCTTTAAGAGAGAGATTCACACCTTTTCAGAGTTTCAAATGTGTATCTATACCAAAGGCTTTACATGCTAGCACTTGTTACAAACATGTCTACAATTGCCATACAATTGTGGGCTGAGTAAGTGGAATCATGTCATGCAGTGTGCGTGCTTGAGAATGCAGAAATCGAGAAGAACTCATTGTACTTCATGTGATTTAAAGGTGTCTGGAGTTGTAGGGAGTGTGGATGCCATATTTAAAGTGTTCTGCCTTCTCTGACATTGTCACGGTTTGGTATATGCCCTTAGTTGTGAGTACTTCTACGGCACTGGTGTCAAAATACTTGGAAACATCTATGCTGGGACTCAATGCTGAACATTAATGTGGTAATCTAGCTGTCCACAATTTATTTTGTGTTTCTCAAAACCAACAAAGAGTATCTGCCTGGTACCATCTGGAATTTTAGATGCTTCTTGATATTTAATTTCTAGCATAATTGCGTAAGAATTAGAGTCACTTAGTAGCTTCCTAAATAGTAAGAAGTTCAAATCTACTTTCATATTGAGCCACAATGGGAATACTAGGGGAAAAATAAATATGCTGATGGCCAAGAGAATTTGAGTAAGATTAGCAGTAGATACCCTTTGGCTCTTAACAAACTGTTTGAAAAGCAAATTGTTGCATGCTGGGTCTGAGAAGTTCTGTGACTGGGAAGAAATCATCCTTCACTGTTCTACCACATCAGTACCCTTGATGGAAGCTGTGTGAATGCAGAATAGAAATGGAGCAAATGATCTCAGTTCTTGTTTATTCCCTCATGCTTCATCGTAAGGACACTGGTTCAAATCTTGAGCAGTTTAAAATAAAAATGTTCTACTATTAGATCCAATACTTCAGGGGGAAATTAAAACAGGATAAAATTCAGAAAGATCTTTTGGAGGAAAGGTTGCACTCAGCACTCAGGTTGCACGGTGCTATGAAATCAGAATTTCACCAAGTTATCTATGTTCAAAATATTAACCTACGGCCTGTTACCAGTTTTAGTGGAATATGCTGAGCCTTTGCCTTATTAGGATGGAACATAATTGTGTGTCCTCAAAGCACAGGCTGTGAGTGGAATGCGTTCGAAATGGAAAGATGTGTTTTAAATGAACTGTCTGTAGGACTGGAAATTGGATTCTTCCTTACAGTATAAGGAGGCAAAATTGCACAGGAAATTGTCAGGCATGAGGACTGCTCAAATTCCATTCCTCTGGGGGCTCACATCATGATGCTCTGAATACCAAAAGTAAGAGTGAAGACTAAACAAATGGAAAAGAGCTTTTTTTTTCTTTTTTTTTTTTTTTCTTAACGTAGTTTTTATGTTTATATCACAAGCAGCAGTTGTCTGTTTTGGGCACTATCTTCCCCAGCTGCTGAAAATGATATGGGTATAGAGCAAATCTGAGCACGGACTACGTTATAAGCTGTTATCATTTTTACTGTTCTTCTAGACAGTGTTTTCTTTAATGTAGTATATTCTCTATTCCTTGCAGTTCAGAGCTGGGCAGGGAACATCTCTGTGCATATAACAGCACTGCTCCCTTCATGTTTGGTTAAAGTACCTCCAAGTTGTCGCATATCACTGGCTCAAAGATGGTGGAAAACTTTAGGCAGTGTCCCACAGTCAGTTTTTGGGTATTGGGCTCTGCATTCCAGTGCATCTCAGTGCTTTTACAAGTAACTGCAGAAGGCAGTCTAAATGCTCTTAAAAAAAAATAAAAAAATAAAAAATTGAGAAATCTTTATAGCTTGAGAAATGCACAAGCTATCCCAACACAATTCCATTCTTCTTGAAGAACTGGTTATCCTGGTGCTCCACAGGCTACCTGTATGTACACTCACATTTAATCCTACAAGTTCCATGAGGTTGCTCACCACAGTGAGTTTTATAGATCAGTGCTCTGTGTGAGCAAGCTAAGTAGGTTATTTCAATTGAGCATCCATAGAACTTCTACAGTGGAAACACTACTGCATAGCTGTCATTAATGTTGTGCTTGCTTCAACAGTTGTTTCCCAGGGCTATAAACATCCTGGTTGATACTGTAAGTCTTCGCCTGTGGGTGGACTGCCATGCCAGTACCTGTGGACAGAGTAATGCACGCTAACCCTGCTGTAGCACACACGGAGTAATGCTGCTTGCAGTCACAAGTGAAAGTGGCCTCTAGAAAAGGTCCTAAAATCCCTCTGATGTTTTTACTGCTATGTGTTTGCCTGAGTAACTGCCTTTGTTTTTGGACAACATTGCAAGCTCAAGTAACGCTAATAAATAAAAGTTTAAATTATGTTGTACATGATCACCAGGGGAAAAAAAAATGTACTTATGCATTTTGAGACATTTTATTTCTAAAAAAGAACAGGATGTGGATGCTAGAGAAATCTCCATCCCAAAATCTCTGCCAAGGTGTTAACTCTTGGGGCTTTCTACAGCACAACTTTTGCTGCAACAATAGTATTTGATATATTAAGTCAGGAGGAATAGAAATATGATTCCAGACTACATTTCTATAATAGAGATTAATGGGAAAACTGAAAGCCTGAAAGCTTAATTGTGTCCACATGCTTGGAATGGAATCTGTGAAAATTCTAGTTAGCTCAGTGTAAGTCCTACAAAAATTGCTTGTTTGTTTGCAAGGCCGTGAGGAGCAATTATTTTTCAAAGAGAGATAATCCTACTCAGAAAAATGCTTGTTAATAATTTGGCACTGATCCTGATCATGCTGAGTTCAGGAGGAGCTTTATTTGTCTGCTTCATTTAGAATGGCATCAGAACCTAAGAAAAGTGCTCAAGTATGTTTTAATTTGAGTTCTTTCTACCTAAAGTGTTTACAACCTGTTTCAATGGCATGCTCTTGGAATAGAAAGGGTAAGCTTTGCCTACGGAAAAATCTGTTTCCTTTTGAACTCGTGCCAGTACTGAAAACTTCCTTCATGTTCAAAAAATGTGACTGAAGTTTTCACTTTACCTCTTGGCCATCTTGAATGCTGTGCTGTAATTGCCCAACACTCCATTCAAGTCTCAGTACTTCATGTTGTTCCAAGGCTGTCTCACACAGAGAGTTTTATTCCTATTTATTCTGGTGACATCTGATGGTATTGCCTGCTGATGATGAAAATGTGCAGTCCCCAAAAGTTGTTTCATAACTGCTTAAATTGTGACAATTTTAATACAAGGAATTAGTGAATAGTTAATTATTAGAAAGATAATTTCAGAATAAGGTAATGTGAGACTCTACGTTGATTTAAATCTCCTGGCAGCAGGGAATAAGGACTGATGAGTCAGCTAGAATTGGAACACCAGTCATTAGATTCTTTTTTAGGTCTTAATTCTTTTTCGGGGAAGGAAGTTTTTCTTCTTCCTTCTTTGATTATTGGTCAAACAACCAGTTGTGGTTTTGGCAACAAACAAGAAAACTTTATGATACTCTGGGGAATTTTTTAGGGGAAGTACTTGGTTTACTAATGTGTTTTTTCACAGCTGCTTAATTGGCTACTGAAGAGAAGAGCCAGGAGTCTCTTTCTTTAACAAAAAGAAAAAGGGATCATCCTAGAAAGCATGGAGGTAAAATGACTGAAACAATAACAAATAGATGAATCCACTTAAGTGGATCCAGCATGAAAGACTAACTAGAGGAGCACTATGACTTTATAATTTACAGAAATTTCTTCAATGCCAGTGTAATAATGGATTAAAAACTGGATTTACCAGGGATTTCAAAGCTTTTGAAATACCTCCTGAGAGTTTATTAAATAAAGTAATCCTCAAGGGAGGGTCAACATTCTGTTTGGGATTTGAATTCTACTGGAGATAGAAAATAGTTAGATGAGGCAGAAGGTTAACAAAGGATTGCCCAAATGACTTTCCTAATAATGTATTAAACTGCATTCTCTAGGAGGAAATGAACAATTAAATAAGTAGCATGGGTGTGACTGCAAAATTTGTTGAGAACTGTGAGGAGCTTGAGATGAACAAAGAGCTGGCATGCTTGGGGTTGTTAAGAGGCTGTCTTAGGATTTCTGAGTAATGTTATGAATTGTTTATGCCACATTCTAAACATCTCTGTGCAAACTTAACCCTTTTGTCACTTCCAGCCCCATGTATTTAACCAAAGTGCCAAGACATCGTGCGTTTTTTTATGTGGTTTTAAAATATTACTTTTCATTTAAGTGAAGTCCTGGTGACATCAATTCATAACCACATTAACCAGTTATTTTGGTGTGGCAGGTACTACATTTAAGTTATCCTCTGGGGAAAAAGGTGGATTTAGGTTGTGTCAAAGAACTTACCAGGTCAAATTTCGGAAGTTTCCATCCATAAGTGCTGTCAGCTCAGCCTGTCTCACCTGCAGAGCTTGGAATGGATGTTGCACAGCCATGTTTTTCAGCAGGAAAGAGCATGGCCAGATAATGTGATTCATTTAATGATATTAATTTCTAATTAAAATCCAACGTTGTGTGTGTTACATAATTGGGTTCTAAATGAGCTGCAGTCCACGGGACATAAATGTATACACACTTTTGGGCAATTTAGTAAAAATAAATAGATTCACACAGACATCCAGCTGGGCTCAAAATACCACATATGAATAATAGCTCTGTGGATATTAATAATCTTGTTGCTCCTTACTATGAAAAAGACCATGAAGTGAGTCACGATGAACTACTGCAAACTACATGCACATTGACTGTATTGAGTGTATTTGTTAAACACATATTAGCATATTTGACTAAATATCAGGGATGTGTCCGGAGGCTCAAAGGCAACTCAAAGAAAAACTTCATTATTGAGTGCAGCTATCAAGTTATTTAAGTAAAAATGTTTGTCAATATTCAGTAACTATTAGGTGTTTACTTAAGCTTCTGTGCAGTGATGGATCCAGTTCAGTAATCGTTAACTGGAGCTACATGGTTTGGGATTTTCTTTGAGCACAAATATTGTCTTGTGTCATCAGCCAGTCACTAAATTCTTCTTGTTACTGAGAAATTTCTTTTGTTTGGATTAAATCAGTATTTTATTGCGGAGACTTTGCACATTCTCTGAATGCTAGTGTTAGCCAGGGTTGGCAACTGAGCTGCTTCAAGGCGGTATTTCATTTTCTCTTCCTGAAGTATAAATCAGTAATGTTCAGCCAGAAAATGACCACCCTTGGAGGACGACATGCTTGGAAATGAGGATGCTGTCAGTGACTCTTCTGCTTAGGTTGCTGTAATTATAACAGGAGTTACGATAGGCATTGCCCATTTAAAAGAAAAATCTGGTTTAATTTAGTTCCCATGCGAATGAGCAGATCGCAGTGATCACAGCTGGTAAAGGTGTGGGCTGAAATGACTGAGGCTCCTTTCTGCTGTGCCAATACGCCTCCACAGTGCCCTGCGTCAACCTCTGCCTTTGCAGTTTTGAGCTGCTCCTTTTGAGAAATTTTTGCTCTGCCATACTGTGTGGTGACTTGTGAGATGGTCTTAATTATTTTCTGAATTCGCTCTGCCAAACTCCTTCCTTGGCTATACTGCAGTAAACCCAGAATAGCATCACTGACTTAACAGCAATTAACACTTTCTGCTGAAACCAAGCTCAGCGGATCTGGGAATGTTTTACAAAAATGGTTCATCATTCAACCTTTGACACATTCTGAGTTTGGAGTTGAGGTGCTGATTTCTTGAGTGTGCAAATAAGTGACCATATGGTTAGAATGCTGCTATGTGAAAACAAACTCTTTAGAAACAATTCCTCTTCAGACATTGTTTGCTATAGTTGCCTTTTGGCATTGCATTTAATATGTGTTTTCTGTCACAAATACAGAAGGTAATAATCTCTCTGCAGTTGCCTAGTAAAGTTATGTAGGCAAGACATATGGAAGTTTTACACGAGTTGCAGAGGCCGTAAAAATTGGCCAGCAATGGAGCTGCATGCTTACTAATGAGACAGTTAGTTCTGCCCGGCATATAAAGCACTTCTCATGCTTTGGAATTACATAATTCATTATTTGGCCATTTGTCTTTAATGATTAAGCAAAGAAAGAGTCCAGTGAATTGGAAATAGGACTGTGCCTGAATTACTTGGAGCGTAGTACTTTTTAGTAAACTTATTTTTGCCAAAATAATTCTGGAAGCCCTCATGCCAATTCCAAAGGTGATTCCAGAGTGCCTTTCAGAAAACGTACTTTGGTTCAACTCCTGGGGCCCAACCTGTGCAGCAATTTAGATTTTTAATCAATTGCAACAGCAAGAAGGTAAGCATGGTTTCTTGTCAAAGCCAGGAGCCTATGAACACATCCGCCCCAGATGACTGATGCAGAGTTAGGTGCCTTGGAGTGTCTCAGAACCTTGAGCTCTAGCAGAGTAACTGTCTGGTGCAATTCAATCTCGGTGGCTTTAGAGGAGCCAAATTAAAGTAAACTGAAGCGAACTTTTCTGTGAACCTTGAGCCATTCATCTGCACGCCTCTCAAATGAGGCTGCATCTGACAGATGTCTGTTGCATACTTGAAGAATAAGGCACAATGGAGTTTGCAGTCATCTTTTAGAACGCGTGTAGAGGAGAGGAAAAATGTGTTCAGAAACAAACCAGGACTGAGAAACATTCTCAATACAAAATAGAAGTAGAGAACAAAAGGGTATACTGGAAAGGGGCTGTTGTTTCCAAATGTCTTTAATTCATCAGACATCACGTCTGAGCAGGGCAGGGTTGCTGCTTTGTGAGGATAATCATGAGCTGTTATTTCATGTCTGTTGGCCACTACATGTGTATCAGATATTCATAGAAAGCAGCTTTCACAGCCAGAAAAAAATTGTATTCCCGATTTTGTGCATACCATGTATGTTTAGGCATATCAAAGCCTGTTTCTGTTGGCTGTTCTGATCCGGAGAGGCAGCAGAGCTGTTGTTTGCCTTGCTGCCCTCTGCCTCCAGGAAGAGCTGATGTTGCAGTAGCTGTAATGTACTGATTTAATTCTTTAATGGCTTGTAACCAACAACTGAAAACACGCTTTCCTTGGGTCTCTATCTACTTGGTTGGAGAGGTCTGTGAGTTTTAATGAGATAGGGAACTTTGTTTTTAAAATAAGTACCGTATGTGTAAGCAAAGCTGTGAGGTGCACATAATAAATAGCAATTCCTTTTCAGGAAAATCTTTACTGACTGCTACCTCTGAACTCATTTGTTGTTGGCATTTCCTCGTGAGAGCATTCTTTAGCATCTGTTTGTAAATGAAGTTCATTATGCCAGTAGTTGAGTGCCTGGAACTTGCAAAAGGTCAGTTCATTTGCAGAGAGTGGGTACAGGGGCTCTGTGCTGAAATGCTGCCTTTTCCCCAAGTGAGAGAGGCACTTGGCAGCAGCCAATTGGTCACAGGTTAAATCAGGTGAAGAAGATATTTAGCATTCTGCTGAACTCTGAGCCTTCCTGGAACTACATTTCCAAGAGGCTTTGAGGTTTCCTAATGTCCCTACAACTCATTTCTGTGGGCCTCTCTTTCAAGACTCAGCTGTAATAAAGCTCTTGAATGCTAAGAACAAGATTTGCAGTGTCTTTAAGCAAAGATATTATGCTGAGTTATGAGCATTCCCTCTGTTTTGCTTATTTGCCCATTTAATAACCTATACTTTATTAAGTGTTTAAATCAGTTCTCTGCATTTTACCAAAGTGTTAAGACAGTAATTGATAGGATAAATAGTAATCAAACTACTGGAATTGAAAACCAGCAATACTTCTTCACAATTTTAGTGTATATTTTCACGCATTTTAAAAAATGATGATACAGACAAGAAGGTATAATTAAAATTATAGAGAGTTCTGATCTGCTGGCTGTAGAGATCCATGTTCATTATTACAGATTCATTTATCTGATAAACTGGAGTAACTTCATTCCTAATGGACCATTTTTTTTGGTAGTACTGTGAAGCAGTTTATACCATATTTATAAATAATGGAATGAGGACAGTCTCAAAGTATGTGCTACAGCAGTGACCTTAGCAACAATGAATGCAGTCAGTGAATCCATTAAAAAGTTTTTCACTGTTGAGATTTATAGAATTGTTTGTGGTTGCACAGCACACACCACTGTTTGCTTCTCGGGAACCTAAGCTTATGGCTGTGGCAATCAGTCTTTCAATAAAGAAGCACCTACAAAACATGGAAAGAAAATTCTAAAAACGACTGAGGTGTGCGGAGCATTTGTAAGATAGCCGTAACCTTCCAACAGGGGCTTTTATCAGACATTTGATACTAAGGGTTCTTGATTTGTAAGTCAAAATTTGAGTTTGGTGTTGGAGGGGAAAAGGTGATTGGACCACAGATGCCATTCCAGCAACCAGCAGCTGCAAGTGTTCTTTCCCTGAGTTATGATGGAAGTGACCTGCTCTTGAGACTCAAGTGGAAAGCAACAACACTGGACATCACCTTGCACCTTTAAATGAGAAATTTGGTCATGGATCTTCATGATAAACTGTATCATTCCTGTTACAGACCAGGGCTGTTAGATGTCAGTGCTTTCAGGACTCACCTGGTCAAGGTTTTGATTGAGGGTTTTTGAGTATAATAATAGTTAAGTGTTGCTGTTGTGTTTGTGCTCCACACAGATGTTAGTTAACTTCTAAGTGCTGATTTTCCGTTGAATCTGGCAGTAGTTTGGAGGCAGGTATATTTGTAATGAGTACAAAGGCTAGGGACTGCTCTGGGCTGTAGGTGAGGCCAGAAAGTCCCTCTGATAACGTGAGATCCCATCACTCCTCCAAGTTCTTCTTTTTATGTCTGTTTTTGTTAAAGTTGTGCCTTCATGTTACAGTTTAATTTTCTTTAGGCCAGTGAAAAAATCCCCATTTGTTACTGAGGAACTGATGAAGTCAGAACCTGAATCCTGCATGCTGTTTCTTCATTGCAAATATGTCAGTCTCTGTCGTTGCCTGTCCTTGGTAAATGTCGTACAATTATGTGAAGAAGAGCTACAGATGTGGTATTTTTTTCTTTCTAGCCTATGATGTTTTTTTTTTTTGTTTTTTTTTTTTGTGTTGTTTCTTCCATCAAGGTTAGTTTAGAGTTTCTGGTTTTGTAGAATAAAGTCCCTGTGCTACTACCCAAGTGAATAAAGGAGGGCTGGCATCTGGCTAAGTAATCAGTGTTCCACAGTGTCTGTTGGATCACCATTACCCAGCCCTTAGAAAACATTTGTAAGAGGAGTGTATTCTGATAATACATGAGATTTACTGGTAGCAGTATCTTCATGCTACTGAAAATGCTTGTATTCTGGCTCAGACAGTGGGATCAGCTAGAAAAATTCTGCAGTTTGCCATTCGGAAACTGTGTGGAACTTGGTTTCCCTGCTTCTGAGTATTGTCCTGTAATTATTGGGTTTTGTATGAAACAGAACTGCAAACATTCCCCTTTCCCAGAGAAACTATGAAACGTGCAAACGAGACTCCCACTCATTTGTTGCACACCTCCTGTTTCAGAAAGGTCAGTGAGGTGGCAGTGCCACAATCTTCACTTTCTTTAAATCAGTACAGCAAATATTTGCAGTCGCAAAAGCAATATGTAATCAGTCTTGTTTCCAGAGAAGATTTATCTTATAAAAAACCCAGCAACATAATTCTTCTCATGACATAAATTTCCAGAAGAAAATGTCTTTACAAATAAAGGCTGTCTCTTTAAAAAATATTTTCCTATTATCCAACAGTTTCCCAAGTGAATGAATTGTCCTCATGAATTATATGGGACTGAACTCTCAGTTTATATTCCTATTTATCTGTGAATCAAGCTCTTTTTATTCCATGGCAGATTAATTCAGTGTGGCCCACGTTTGGGAAATAAAATCCACGGGTCTGATTTTGTCCTAATATTTGAAAAAGGGATAGCAGCTATGAGATACGCCTTGTTTAATTTTGAGTTTGTACAAGCACTGCTCTCTGTGGTTCATCAGTCAGGAGGAGAGATTTCTGAGCTTTCTTCATCTGCAATACGTGACTATGAAGGGTAGGGATATAAAAATGTGGAAAGTAGGAAGATGAGTGACTGTAACTTTTTGTAAAATAAGAGCTCTGGATTTCATGGTTGTAACTTAAAGCAAGTATATGGAAATACTTTATTTCACACTCAGTGTCGGTGCTCTTCAAAAGCTGTTCTATGGCATTCAGAATGACTAACACTATTATGAATGTGCCTTGCCAAAAGCTGTGCAAGTGTGTGATACCAGGGAGCCTCACTGGGAGAGCATGGGCTTCCTTAGCTGGCTCGTGTGGTGCCTCCTGCTTGATCTGTCCCATAAACACACTACTGATTGTGAACTTCCAAGTCGTTTTATGAGATAATGAGCTGCCTTTGACCCTAATGCACTGTGACTGAAGTACTGGGAAAGAATACTGTTGGAAAGTCACACTTCTGCAGTCCGTTGGAATACTTTCAAGAAGTAAAGAATTGTTGAAATGGTTTTCAAATGCAAAGGATTTCCAGAAAGCGTTTTGAGAAGACTGTTCCTAAAAAGAGTTAAGGTTGCAGTGAAGGAGACTAGATGTTTAAAAGTGCACAGGTAGTAAGCAAAGACTAACAGCAAACTCCTTTCCTCAGTAGAGGACATTGGAGGTAACCCCTTGGGTCTGTGCCCTGTGACATAATAGCCTTGACAGGATGGTGAGAAATCTGCTACTGTAAGATGAATCTCCTTAACGATAAACTGCCCTTTATCTGGGTATCTTCCCACTGAGACTATGTGGCAGGATGTCTTTATGTGTGTGTGTGTATTAGGGATTCATAGTAGCAGACTTTTCTTATGTCTCAGTTGAAAACCATGGGGATGTATAGTCTAAAGCCTGTAGGTAAAATTGAGCTATGTAAATTGCTTCTACTGTTTTAATAAGCATCTTTCTTAGAACATTTTAGTTTTTTAAGATGTAAAGTTACCAGAGCTGTCTTGGTCCTGTAATTCAACTGCAGAAGAAGTGCTATGAAACTACAGATACCAGAGTCAGGAGAGAGCTTCATGAGTTTCCAGTCAGGGTGTTATGGTCTGGGTTTGCAGTGGCAGCTGGGAGGTGCACGCTGGTTGGCTGGTAGCAGTTGGTGGCAGCTTGAGTTTGGCATCAAACTACAGGAATGGTTGATAGAGTCAAGAGTAGGACCACCATCTAGAGGAGTAGAGGTAGGCTGGAAGAAATAACTATGAAATTGGACATGGACTAGTCGGGTAGAGGGCAGCTTGAATATAAGCCAGCAGCATGTTCTGACCGCTTGTGGCATCCAGGGCTCTTTTAGCAGGGTTCTAGGCAGAGGACAAATGGGAGTGCTCCTTCCTTGTTTGCCACTCATTTAACTACATTTAGCATACTGTGCCCAATTTTGGGTGCCCCAGCGTCAGAGATGCTGATGAAAGGGAGCAAGGAAACTGAAGGCCACCGAGTGGTCGGGGCTGGAGCCGGCACTCTGGGACAAGAGGCCGAGGAGTGGTATGGGCTGAGACGAGAGGTGATAGGGGTGACAAGAAAAAACATGAGGGCAGCCAAGTACTGGAGCAGTCTACCCACTGAGACTGAACCATCTGGGAGGTTTTAGAAACTCAGTGGGTAAAAGCTCCAGGAACGCTGGCTTGGAGGTGACTCTGCCCTGAGCACAGAATTGGAATACATATGATCTGATGCCCCTTCTGACTGGGATTATTCCAGGTTGCTTCATTCCATGCTAACAGGGTCAGCTGTCAGGCCCTTCCTTTTTGAGGACAGAGCTGTTCTTTGGGAATCAGCAGTGCCATGTCTGAAAAAATAAAAGCCTGTGCTGTGAAGCTGCTGGAAAGCAGATTGTTGTACCGGGAGAAGGAGTTTGCTGCTTAAAAGAAAGTTCTGTGCTTGATTTTGGTTCTCAGAAAGCTCTTTCTGCAGTTGAGCATTTTGACAGTTTTCTTTTCAAGTTTACATTCAGTCTTTAATGGTTGCTATAATTTCACTTTTAAACAGCGCAGCTCTTCAAAGGCAGCAGTGAAAGAGCATCAGCTGAGGTCTGTCTGGTGATGGTGAGGGGTTCTCAGTGGCTCATTCCTTCAGCTGTCATTTGTCAGAACGCACTCATGTAATCTTAATGAACAATGTGCAAAGCCATTAAAAACTCAATTACGGCTTTCTTTTTACTGCAGACGTGAGAAAATGCAATCATAAAGTGCTGATGTGTAAACACAATAGCCACCATCTGCCACCAAGCAGCATTTCAGCTCCGAGAGAGGATATATGTTGCAGATGCATCAATAATAGGAAGCTTATCAAGGCATCATTATGCACCAAGCAGGGGAAAAATTGAAATTTATGGCCAGCTAGAGAGCTCTTCATGGTTTAATTCCCCAATTTTCAGTGGTATGTTTAATAACTATAAGAGAGTGCCTTTTTATGCTCCCTGTCATTCGAATGGATTTTTAAAAATGAATTTATTTACCATCCTTCTTTTCCCGTGCCTTTGACTGATCTGAACACAGTACATTCGGTTTTAGTTATTCACGAAGGTGGCAAAACCAGCAAGATATTAATTATTGTGACCTGTTGGTTCAAGAGCACTACATTTAATTGACCTGATATTCAGCTGCTTTAATGAGGATGTACTTCTGCTTCCAGTGAATACAGAAGAGCCCAACAGCTTTCACACAGCATAGATCACTTCTCTCCAAACTTTTTTTTCCCCTTCTCAGTGTCTATCTGATGACATAGATGGAGGTAAACGAAACAGCACTCAATGTTTCTTCTACTATCACTACTGTTCAAAGTCAGTCTGAGTAAGAGTTTCTACAAGAAGTCTTTTGTTCTATACAAATTCTTGCCAGGAGAAATTTAAGTAGGTTTTCAGTCATTGACTGATCAATAATATCCATTTGTGACATGTTCACGCATCCCCTAGCTCTTTATGAGTGAGAAATGTGACAAATGCTTTGTTGGTGCCGGACTAGCTTGTACCTCCTTTATTTGCACATACAGGCCTATAAATTCAAAAGAAGTCCCATCAGCCTCAATTCTGTGCTCATTCTAAAGAAGGCTGTCAGACTCTGAATGGCAATGCATCAGTTTTTATTACAGCTAATAAGGAAAAACACGCTTGTCCTTAAAGGGCTGTTTTGAACTTTATTTATTTCTTTATTGCTGCTGGGAGTGATTGTAAGTGATCTCAGAGCTACTGTAAGCAACGTGTAAGGCCCAGAAAAGCTTCATGGCTCGGACACGTGGTCAGTGCATCACAGCTGCTGGTCTGCAGGCATGCAGAGCAGCTTTTAGAAGGTTCTTGAGGGTGGGGGACGGGATACGCATTCAAGTACAGTGTGAAAAGGAAAATGCAAATCACATAGAGGTTTGTTTGGAGGCCAATTTGTGGTACAGGGTATAAATTATTCAGGACAGCAAGGTTTTGCGAGATAGAGGCATTCTTGTGTCTGCTATCAGTTATGGCATTGTTGAAGCTTTAATTTAATAATATCCCCTCCTAAGGACAGGCTTGGGGTGTTGTGCACCAACTTGACTTGGCAGGAAAAGGGCTTCTTGTGGCAGCTGCCATCGGAGGTCTCTGTGGAAGCAAGGGCAGATAGAGGCACCACATGACACAGGTAAAGGTGGGAGCCTCCAACAGAGGCAGCACCGTAAGTGGAAATTTTTCATCTTTTTCACTATCATATAAAACACTTCCTCTCCTCAGGACTTTACTGGAGACAGTTCAGGTTTTATAGCATTTTCTCCTAGGCATTGATGTGGGGTGTGGGTTTTTGTTCTTAAGGCATCCATAAATTATAACCAAGGCTATGAATAGTTTGCAAATGGCAACAATTTTTTTTTGTAAGGCTATTCTTCCAGCAACGAGCACTAATTATATTGTTAAGTGTTGTTGGGCCCATGGACATTTTACTCACTCACGTTGTGTCAGTCACTGTGTACAGGCTCTGTGCTCTCTGGAATTGTCAGCAGTTGCACAAAAGGCCATTGTCACACTGCAAATAAGTGTATGATTCATTTTTTTTTGTGGGTGTCAAAAATAAAATTGTAATTATTGCTTTGAACTTTTTATAAAAGCTGATGTTTTTCTCCCAGAGGAATACTCATTATTTTTATACATGAATCTGTAAAAGTGAAATCCTCCTCAAGCCTATTTATCATTGAAACACTTACCTAATGTAGTGCAGTTCAAGACCCTATTGTGTTAGGCACTACACAGCTTCAGAGTAGATCTTTAGGGTGCGGACCCATCTATTATCCAAGTATAAAAGAGGGAAAGGTTGAAGAAGGCACCCAGAAGTGAAATGATGTGTCCTAAGATCCAGTCAAAGACAGGACAGAAGTGATTTTTCCTGGATTCGAATCCAGTGTTACAGAAATCCTTGTTGGGTGTACAGCACCTCTGCTTTTCTTTATTGACTGTTTTAATTGGCTGTACCATCACCCCTCTGTCTTAGATCTGGGAAACGTATAACTTGTCTGCAGTGGATTTTGTACTGTTTCCCAAAATGTCACTGAAACGCTGCAGGCGGTGCATTTCACAGCAGCTACTTTATTCCTCCACAGGAAAAACCCACAATACCATCACCACCAACAAAACCCATCTGTTATTGAGCAGCTATACAGCGGTTTTTGTCTGTGATTCTTAGCAGTAGATGTTACTAGTGCTCCGAATTATACAGGAAGATATGGCAGTCTGTGCATACAAAGGTCATAGAAGTGAATGTTGTCATTAGACCTAGAAACCAGCCCATCGGATTTCCACCGTGCTGCCTTAACCAGCAGCTCTGCTGCCTCACCAAGCTTGTTGGTAACTGTGCTTTCTGGTAATAAATTACCCTAGGTCATTCTTTCTGAGCCCAAACCTCAGGTTCTCACAGTTTTGATTTATTTGGGTGGATTATAAGATTACTGCAGTGCTCGGTGAAATCTCTTATTTAACTGACGAAGGGGATTTTGTGCTTGACTGAGAACAGGAGCGTATCAGCAGTGAACATTTGTGGAAGTCTCATCCTTACAGACTTTGATTATTAGAGAGAAAATTAAAAGTTTGCATGCAGCTCTTCTGTTTCTTGAGGGTCTTCACCGTGAATCTGGAATTTCTTGATTTGGGGCCATTGGGATTTTCAACCTATCCAAATGGAAGATTGGATTGCCAGAGAGCACCATGACTGTAGCTTTTCTTACATCTTCTTCCCCAGCTGTGCTTGCACTGCGCTTGTGTTTTCCAAGGTCTCCGGAGTGTGATTTCTTATGAAAGATCCATTTCCTTCTGCGTCCATGCTTTTCAGTCCTTTACAAGGTGTACGTATGTATCATATGAACAGAAAAATAAATAAATAAATAAAACCAGAACACCCAATTATTTTTGTGTGAGAAAATTACTGGTATCTGTCATCTTAAAAAACTAAAATAGAAAATGTATGGCCGTTCATTGGACAGAACTGATCAGAATGTTTATCTGGCTCATCCGAGTCTCTGTCTAATTGCTGTGGCAGTTTGGAACTGGGGAAGTCGATAGGTTGGAAGTGAGGCAAGGCTTTTCGGACTCAGTGTTCTGTGAACTGCAAGAGGCCAGTGGATAAACACATTTGTAGCATGACTTGGCAGCTGCATGAGGACTCGGAATGTCAAGAAGGCTGCATTTGATTAAAAATTATTATGCCTCGCTGCTGAGACATAGATTTTTTCCACCCAGATCTTGATATTTTCTTCAGCTTTTTTCTGTGAGTGTCTGCGCACACATAAAGCAGATCCTTTAAACAGAATTGAATCAAATAGCTCTCATAATGTTTTTCCTTATTGCTAACATTTGTCACCTTGATGCATCAGTAAAGAGATGAGTTGAGGCACAACGTGCTGTAAAATAGCTGCTTGATGAATCAAAACACAAGTTCAACATCCAGTGACATGGTTAATATGATGCAAGCTTCGGGGTTAACAAACTCATAAATTGCCTTAGTATAGATTTCCCTCCTAAAATTCAGCCAGTCCTTCTCTCCTAGAAGTGTAATTGTCCTTGTTGTGGTATTTCTTGTTGAGATGTTGCTGTTGTGCTAACAAGCCTAATTCATCTGGGCTCTGAACAACAGGTTTTCTTAACACCTTGCCACTTTCTATAACTCGTACCACCAAGATAGAGAGTTCCCAGGTATAGATAGGCATGAAGTTGGTAGGGGCCATGCAGGTTAATGCCAGCTGGGAATTTCATCTTTTGTAGTAATCTTTTGTATTGAATGTGCCTTTGGGAAACTAGGTATTTGGGGTTGTATGCTGTAGGATTGCCCTGTGGCTGCTTGAAGGGTAAATATGATTTTGTTTAGAGTGACTCTTTTATTGCAATGTTATAAAAAGATAAAAGCAAAGTCGTATTTTTAATTTTTGAGTTACCTAATTAAGGCGGTTATAGCTGGCCATGAATCTATTTGTATTTATACCCTGTAATTTAGATATCCTTTCTTTTCTGTTCCGCAACAACTGGCATGAAATAGCTGGTTTGAGTTCTTAGGAGGGAATGTTTTGTTTGCTGGCTTCTGAAGGAATCACCGACTTTTCTAAGGAAGCCGTTTTTACTGAAAGAGCTCAGCAGATGTTTTGTGTTCCTTTTTTCCCCTTCTCCGTGTGTAGGTTCCTTCATGATGGTGAACAGCTCTGGACGGGCATCCGGGCAGAAAGCTCACTTGCTTTTGCCCACATTGAAGGAAAATGACACGCATTGCATCGACTTCCATTATTACTTATCCAGCAGAGATCGCTCGAGTCCTGGCTCTCTGAACGTCTACGTGAAAGTGAACGGAGGACCGCAGGGCAATCCCATATGGAACGTCTCAGGGGTCGTTACAGAAGGATGGGTGAAGGCAGAACTTGCCATCAGTACATTCTGGCCACATTTTTATCAGGTATGAATTTGCAGTATTTATCTCTCTTTTTCCTTTGAACGTCTGGCTTGGTGTGAGCTGTAAGCTGTTGGTAGCAATAAGTCTTCTGAAATTTAAGTACATTTTTTTTCCCACATCTTTTCGTATCAAAATGGGCTTTCATACAGCAGTTTTATAGCAAGAGATGCCAGAGAAATCTTGACATAGTTCTTCTCACCCTTTTTCTTCAGATGTTCTCAGGTCACAGAGAAAAAGCTGGACAGATGAAATAAATTATTGGAAAGTTAGAACCCACTTGTGGATTATGAAATATGCATGTAAACAGACTTGGATTGGCACTTTTCATGCGCACAATGGACTCACATACTTCTTGTTAGGCAGTGAAAGGATGAGGGCCCTTATCTTCAGGCTTTTTATATTCAAGGAAAAAAAAAATGGTGCCTGGGAGGTAATTACACCCTACACCTTCAGGAAAACGAGAAATACATATTATAGTTAAAAAAAAAAAAGTGTGATTGAGACGGGGATTACAGTAAAAGAGGCTATGAAAAGGTGATGAATACTCTGAAGATAGAAAACAGTAGGAAGAAAAGCTTTTTTTTTTAATAACTGGGTAGTAGGTCTATAAAATCTGAGCAAAAGTAGAACACTTTAATGTTCTGCCTCCAAGGAGGAGCGGAGGATTTCAGCAGAGTAGATAAGAGCACACTGCACAGGGTGAAGGGAAACGGGATAAAGAGATGCAAATGCACTGAAAGTGGTGTTGTAAAGGCTGTGCACAACTTGTCACTTGCTCTGAAATCATGCTAAAGTGATCGATACTACTTTCATATTAACATCAGCCAGAATCTGCTTCGTAGTAGGTGCTACAGGGAGATAACAGAAATGATCTTTCACCCAAGTAATCAGTGCTTGAAAAATCTGGAAAAGACATTCTGATCTCAAACTAAGAGATCCAACTCTTAGATATACCCATACCAGACTTCCTCGTTACATCTTTTGCAAGTCTTTTTAGAGGTCAGACTTGCTTTTCCTGAGAAAGAAAATCCTTTAAATCAAAGAAGAATTTTGCTCTGCTGCACAAAAAAAAGAGGAGCCCAGAAGGCAGCAGTAACTGGCTGGGAGTGGTTCCTTCCCAGAAAATGCAAACGCTCTCTCTCTTTTTCTCTCCCTCTGCTCAGCCTCACCTTGTCGATGAATGAGGTTCCAGTTTCCTTCTGCTTATTTCTGTTCCTTAAGTATGGCTTTTAAAACATGAGGTCTTTCCCATGGGTTGCATGGGATCTGATAGACTGATGTGTTGTTGGTCCCTAGTTTTATACATCAGTTTCTGCAGTCTCATGACTATCTATGTTTAGATAAGGTATAAAAAATAAAAATAAAAATAAAAAAGAAATAAAAACTTAAGCTCTCTAAAGTGAGGTGAGAAGTGCAATCAAGGAATTTTGTCAGAATTATTGTTGTGTGGCATTGTGACGCTTGTGGCTAAGGGAGTCCAGAGGTGGCAGGATGACAAGAGCTTGGGTGTACTGATGCCACAGGAATGTCTCCTTTTACACTCGCAATCTAGATTATTCTATAAGAGTGTTACTTGTCAGCTTGAAATCAAAGTGGCATGCCTGAAGAACAATTTGTACACAAGAGGTCTGAAAGCATTTCAAAAGCATAACGTAACACAGGAAAATATATATATATATATATATATATATTTCTTCTAAATAATGAAATCTCTGTCAAGGAAAATGTGGATTCATCTCGTAATGCAGGACAATCACACCATCAGGAATTGCTGTGTGCGCTGAAAATTCTGTTAGGCAAAAAAATCTGAAGCCATCTGCCCTGAGTGTGAGGTTTTGACAGGTACTTCTGCTTTGGAGATGCGAGTAGTGGCAAACCAGTACCAGACCTATTGCCAGAGGGTCGTGGTTTGTGTCTGTTAGTTCTGCACAAGGGTTGTATGAGTTGTCCACGTCCAGAAGCACTCTGCTGAGGTATTAACATGAGGGTTAGTCGTGCCTGGATTCCCAGACTGTGTACGTTTTTAGTGTTGAGAGGAAAAGCTGTAATAGTGCTTGGAGAAAGGTAATACGTGTACTCTTGAATTACTGCTTGCCATAAGGATGAACTTAGTCCCAGAATGCACCAAGCACAGTGCTGCAGTCTGCCAGGAAGGGGTGTTTTGACGTATAGCAAGGAACAGTATTGATCCATGCCTGAAGAAAACTGTCGTACCACAACAGATGAGCCAGGGTACATTGTTAACACAGACGTTGCTGGTAGATAGCAGCAGTGAAATGTGGGTTTGTTTATAGGTAAGGAAACATGAAATGACTTGGTATTTGCAGTTCTCAGGAGCAATTAAGAATGTTGAAGAGTAAAGCTTTGGATTTGCCAGTTACATTAATTTCTGAGAACTTCCAAAAATGTAAAGCATTAAACACCTTTTCCTCAACCACTTTATTATATTTTCAACTGAGAGAAATTCAGTGTGAAATTCGCCAAACTGTGCCACCTGTAAGCATGGATTTCTGCCTGTTCCTCACCGCTGGGTCTCAGTTCCCTGCATCTAGAAAACCCATTGCTTCTGCTTTTTGACAGGGCTGAGGGGATGCAAAACTTTGTATAAGGGCAACAGTGTGAAAATCTGAACTGGGAAATAATGAGATGTGAGTGTAGAGTGAAACAGGTAACAGTGTAGAGTGAAACAGATAATAAAACACTCCATCAAAACAAAATTAAGTGAATTGAGAGGGACCCTCCACCCTTGCCAGTGATTTCGGCACCAATGTGAAGATTGGTCTTTTCAGGAGTTGACTCAATCATTACTGACTCTAGGTTTAGGTTATTTTGTGCTCTCTTAAAGACACTGAACATGTCAGTGATTAACAGAAGGCAGTTCTTCATGTATGTTTTTTTACCTCAAAGAAGTGGGGAATTTTTCTTTCCATGTTCTTGGCTTTCAGGAAACTGATGTAGCAGTTCAGAAAAGCTCACAGATTCTCACTAAAGGAAGGTTTGGTAGCTGTCAAGGTGCAGTTTAATCCTCGTCTGAAGAGACACAGTAGTTGCTTTGTGACCTAACCCATAAGTGCCATTTTTGTCACAAATGATTTCTCATTTATCAAGCAAATTGTAATTTCTGTACTAAGGACATGCATTATATTCCTTGTTACGCAGTCCTAGAAAGTCTGTTGAAGCTCTTGAACACAGGAAACATTTATTGATGGTTTGATCATCTTCCAGATTTTGACTTCCTCTTCTTATCCCTTGGACAACTGTTTTTTTGTCCACCTCTGGTGTACAACGCTGTTTCTTTATATTGCTAGCACCTGAGCTTTTCTTAGTTTGTCCTTTCCCCTTTATGTTTGTATTCTACCTGTTTTTATCATCACATTTTTCTAAAGGGTTTATTTCAGGAGTGCTTCCGCTTGGAATGCTTTGAACTGGGGGAGCAGATCTTTGGACATCGTGGGAATATGAGTAGTATTAAATAAAGTTATGGAAACCCAAATGCAAATCAAAATGATTACTGCAACCTGATTATGAATTATATGCCACTCTACTTCCATGGCCTGAGCACGTGGTGATCAGCATTCAGAAAGTTAAATCTCCTGTTGTGTTAAATCTTCTGCTGGAGGAGGTGGAGAAAAGGCTCAACAGTGACAGGCTAGGAATGCCAGCTTTTATTTGAAGTAGAAATAACAGTGTGAAAGACTGGCTTTAAGTAGTTAACAAACTTTCTGGTGTTCCGGTAATGATTTTAGTAGTCACGAATTATCCTGCAAGATGAGTAGCTGCACTAGAATGCTGCTGCAATAGTAGTAACTGTGCCAGCTGAGCACATCCATTAGCTCTGTCCTTGAAGGCATTACTGCAAACTCATACAAACATGAACAATTTAGAGTGTGGCCATTGCTGTAGTAAGAGAAAACAAAACTTGGGGACATCTCTTTCAAATGCTGCAGACAGCATTCATTTCACCATAGAGTTAAGGATAGCACTCCGTTCCTTTCCTTTGAGAGAGCATCACTAACTCAAGAGGTGACGTTACCGTATTAGTTGTTAAAATCATTCTGCATTTTTTTTTCCTTTCCCGCTTAACTTTGCCATGTTCCCTGTTCCTCATGTCCTGGTATCGTTTTAACTGATGTTTGAATGAACTTCACACTCTGTAATACAATTTTTCTCCTGAATTGTATTTTACTAATTTGGTAATAGTTAACTTAGTTTGAATGACTTCTTTATCTCTCCTCTAGGGTCCCCTTGCGCTGCCCCAAACTCTTTGCACACAGTCTGTTTGCTGTACTGACAGAATGCTTCAAATCAGAAGTAATGGCAGATATGTGTAATCAGTCTCAAATTAGTGGAACACTTTTGTTGTCTAGATACATAAATAAAATAGGACTAAGCAGTGTACCATTAATGTAGTGAAACATTACATTTTTACAAGCTCAGAAATTCTCTGCTGGTTCAATCCAAGGAAAGGCAGAAGCAACTTTGTTATTTCTGGGAGAATCTTATTTCAGTCAGTTATTAGAATCCAGGGTCATCTGCTACTGGTTTATTGCTTCCTGGTACTGCGATGGCATGCGTGTGAAAATGTGAAAGGTTTCCTCCAAAAGAATCCATGCAGTGTTATTGATTCAATAAAATAAAATAAAAATCTATGAGTGGCATTCTACAACTTTCCGAGGCATGCTAATTGGAATATGTCAAATGATTACACATCTGATATTCTTGGACTGGTGCTAGAAGTGAACAGAGTGTGTGTGTAAACACTGGGTATTTCTTTGTTCCAAATGGAGTAGTACATAGTTCTTGCTAATCCTGATTAGCATTGCTCTAACTTTTTGCTTTCCATATCAAATAATTTTCAGTCCTTGATGTGCATCTTCATGCTGTATTGCATAGGTACCCCTTGGTTATTAATGATAAAATGCTTTGAATGGATCAGACATTGGAATGAGAGTGGAATGTGGTAACTGGCCAAATGACTACTGCAGTTTTTCTATTTAAGAAAACCTTTTCTTTATGTTTCAGGTGATATTTGAATCTGTCTCTTTAAAAGGACATCCAGGGTACATAGCTGTGGATGAAGTCAGAGTTCTTGCCCATCCATGCAGTGAGTATTCTTTGTTTTTCTAACCATCTCAATCTGTTATATACCAGGCTTTGCACTCATATATCCCAGGCTTTGTAGTCTACAGTAGTGACTTACTCAGTTCAGCCAACTCTAAAATTTTTATCCCCTGAAGCAACTAAAGAGAACCAGCCTTGTGCAATTAAATAACCTGACAATTTGTACAAAAGGCAAAGCTGCCCTGAGTTCTCACTAGTGCCAGGATGTCTGTGGAAGCTTCTCTTATGGAAGTGTCACAAGAATATAAAGCTCTGATTGTTTTGTTGATTCGGAACTGTACTGCTGTAGGAAAAGATCTAAATGTTTCTGATGATGTCCTGCGTGGTAGCTTAAGAAAAGAAGAAAAATTGATTCACTGTTTCCTTGGTAAAGGACATATCCCAAAGGATTCTCTCAAAAGAAATGTTAAACCCACTCAGATTCTGCATAAGTTATATGAAAAATAAATCTCATTTAGATGAAAACCAGTGCAGGTTTATTACACAGTTCAAAAATATTTGTTCTATTTCTGTCTTAGCTGCACCATGCCCAGCTTACATTTTTGCTTCTTAGAGACACCCTAAGCCTCTATGTTTGTGTGTGAACTTCTTTTGTTTCTCTGTGCATCCACAGAGAGGCTTGAGGACTTTCATGTTTCTATACTGTATATGTAGCATACAAACTCTCCTACGTCCGTCAATGAGTTTAGACATACCTCCTTCAAACACGTTATTTTTCTCAAAGCAATCTGTAATAAATGTATGTATTTTAATGCTTGAATTATTAGTTGTTATATATCATATTAAATTGTGCTTTTGGGTGATACTTCGGTTTATTACATCACACTTACATTTGTTCATCGTTTTGGTTCTGCAGTGTTTCCAGGTAGCCTGGTGCCATTTGGGAAGGCAGAGCTCTAACAGCCCCTGTCACTAGTTGGTAGTCTCAGTAAGTGAGTGGCAGCTCTTCTGACCAACATTCTGTGGGGCATTTCACTGGGGTGAGATCCACCCTTCTGATTGCAATACAGGCTGTGAAAGAATAGCAGCCATTCCATGTGACAGACACGGCTCCGCTCAAGTTTAACAGGACATTTCTGATAACTGCAGTATGGTTAATTGCTGTTTAACTAAATTATATTTGTATTTACCATGTGCTCATTGCTCAGGCCTTTGGGTGTATTTACTTCATTAAGAAATACTTACAATCTGTGTTGACCAGATGTTGCTGATAACTGGCAGGCTCCAAACAAATCCCCCAAATGATGTGCATGCATTCCACAGCATGTTTGGTGATGACTGATCCCTTTACTGGGAAAGAGGCCACAAAACCCACTGTGAGGCAAAGACAAGAAGGATTAAAAAATACAGATATACCAACCTCAAACCCTGCTTAGTGAGGTATTAACTGTTGTTTAAATCAGTGTCTCCAAGTGCAGGCAGGTCCCTCTTGAAAATTAAGAGCAATCTTAGTGACCCAAAGCTGAAGTGACTCAAACTGTATGTAGTGCATTTGGAATCAGTTGTGCAGTGTGCACAGGTCCCTACAAGCTATGCGATCTCTGCAGGCTTTGTAATACTCCTCTCTGATTCCCAGTGTTGTCTTTGCTGTTCAGCAGTGACAGCCACCAGGGTAAACGTTAACAGTGATGTTGTTCAGACTTACTTTGCCCCTTGGATTCATTTTACAGTTGTTAAAACTCAAAGCACAGGAATGAGGAAGCTTCTGATTGAGCCTGAACGTCACTTGAAATAGTTGGTGTCATTTTTTTATTTTGTTGGTGTTCTGTTCCTTCCTCTTCTTCATATGAATGTGGCACAGGAAGGAGGTAATTACATTTGACATAGCGTATAGGCGAGTGTCCTCTTTTCACCTGCCTGCAGTGGACAGCCCTCTGTTTGTCATGCTTCCTGCATGCCATGCCCACGTCCTTCTGAAGCTATTTAACTCCAATAGAAATATATAGGTTAGTATGTGCTCTGAAATTATATAACTCTTGGACTACTTATACTCAAATGTAAAGATGAAATTGAAAAATGCTGACCCTTGCTGTATTACAAGGCTGGTGTGTGTCCTAAGAGTATTTGGTTGGTGCATAAACCTTCTTCTGAAGGCCAGCAAGCATGAAGTTCATTTGGAAGCGTCGGATTCACTCCTGTTTTTAAAATTATTTTCTTGTCATTTTTCTGCATATTTTGGTGATATTAGCATTTTGAGATCAGTGGTTTAGTGCTGAACTAACACTGAATTTGTTGCCAGTGAAAGACAGATATTGGTGTTGCTAACCAATGCAGCGATACACTACTACCAGTAACATCAATTTTTCATTTAGTATCAATGATTTGATATCAGTGGCATTGTTATTCCACAATAACAGGATGTATTTGATAGTCAGTAAAATAAAAAGGAGAAAATGTCCTTTCTAAGAATTTGTTTTGTCCAGTCATGCTTGGCAACCTCAAGCATTTGATTTTATTTTGCCCTTTTTAGCATCAGTTTTCTAAAGAAAATAATGTACTCAGTTATTCCTTGTAAAGGGAGTAACAGATTGTTTTGGTGACCATGAACTCGGGCTGGAATCTGACAGTAAGTCTGTGTTTTCAGATGTGCTGGAGGTTTGTATTGGCTTGGCCTGTTCTCTGTAAGATCACCTTGCTCTGCAGCAAATAGTTAAATGCTGAAGGACAGCTGTGTTTTGCTAAATCTCTTTGCCAGGAATAGGATGATTTGCTAGGTGCTGATACCTGTCTGTGTAATCCAATTGCTGCCTTGCTCTACCCTTCCTATTCTTTGCATCTCTTGTTAGGAAAAGCACCTCATTTCCTACGGCTTCAGAATGTGGAGGTTAATGTGGGACAGAACGCGACATTCCAGTGCATTGCTGGGGGCAAGTGGTCCCAGCATGACAAACTCTGGCTCCAGGTACAGTGATGCCATTTTTTCCAGTAAAATAAGTAGATGGAAGGACAACTTGGAGGGTGGTGGGCCAAATACTTATCGTCAAGATCCTTTGAGAACTGCCCTAAATCATTTCCAGATGAGAGTTTAAGATGATAAAATGTAGAGTTGTGCTACAGAAGATGGAGAAAGTGGCCAGGTACAGCAAAAGTTAGTTCCAAACAAATGTCTGCACGCCTGTAAGCATTGGTTCATAAAGAAGAATAGACAGAAATAGTGGAATAGTCCCTCCCTTCTGCTTAATTTTCAGTCTTCTTTACTTCTTGCCTCCAAAAATGTTGTTGACAAGGGCTAAAGAAAGTGTGTTGAGATGGGAACATACCCTGAGGTCTGGCTAGGTACGAATAGGCAAAACCAGTTTGTAGCCATTTTGTTTCTTCCTCCCAGTTTCGTTTGGCTGCACTGACAGCAGATTGTTCCTCTGGTTGCTCACTAAATGACCAAAGAGTTCCTTCTCTTGATGTCTGTTTTCACGGTGCTGGTTGGGCTTGAAAGGCTGTGTTGTGCTGTTCACATAGTAATAAAATCATTTTCAGTTCTGGAGTTAGAAATGGATTTTAGCAATTAAATTAGATTATTAATTAAATTAAATTAGAATTTAGCAAGCTCGAAGGGTGGAGTGCTGTTTCCCAGTGAAGGACAGACTTGTTGCCTGTGCCTTTGCAGGTGCTTGGCTGTGTGGAGTCCCAGCATTGCCATGTTCTATACACAGAGTTCTTCTAGAGGCTTTTATTATAGCTCTTTGCATTGTCTAAGCTGCTATACCATGAAGCACGTAGTGTCCCAAACAAGGACTCTGTTCCTTTATTTACTGTGCACGGCCATGGAGCTGGCATGCATTGTTAAAATAATTAAACAAGTCATCAGCTTTTATTCACAGCTCAGACTGGTGATAGAAGGACTCTATTGGCAAGAATGTTTGTTATGGACGCTGCATACAGTTGAATTGAAACATGTTGTTTCTTAATTTAATGTTCTGAGGGCAGGAACTTTTTTGTAGTTCCTGGTAAAAAAACAACAAACAGGAAGCTTAGAAAACAAATGAGTAGAAGAAAACTTGCAACATCATCTGTGGCAGACCCTTCTCATAGTTGAATAACTTTTATCGATTTCATACTTTTTAATAAACTTCAAAAATAACAGTTTAAATTCTAGTCTAAATACTCACGCAAGAATCAGTTTGCCTAATGGTATGAATGAAAATTAATAGTGGGAAAAAGATCGTGTTGGTGAGAAATGTGGTTGGCATTATGCAAAAATAATTCAACCATCATTTTAACTGTCCTCTTATCATAGCAGTTATCATAAAATTCACCTTTTAGTCTGAAATTTATTAGCCTATGTTGTACTTCTAGCATTATCAGAAATATATTTTGACTTATTCTGTCTTTTTTGAGTTCTTTCTGTGAAATCTTTCCACAGCAAGATCAGATGTGTGTGAAAACATTCTGATCTGAAGCACTGTGAACCTTTTGCTAAGAGAAGAAGGGGTTTTGGAGGAAATCATCATTGCTAGTGGGGACCTGTTTTCCATTCTTTAAAACTAGAGGATTTAATGAAAATAGCCTTGGAAATACCTCCCAAAATTGATTACTGGGAGCTGGTGAAATGGCTTTGTGTTTTCCTTTGAGCCTCCTAATAAAATAGACCAACTGAGCAAGTTGAGGTGTTTATGCTGATTTCTAGTTAATTCATCATCTGTCACTTTTCCAGTTGGGAAAACGTAGTGTGGCATTGGTGGAGAGAGGTTTATTGAGAAATGCTGGACATAAAGATTTCTGTTCATCCAACTAATGCATTTAAATTGTTCTGGAAACGAAGTTTCATGCCTGAAAATGCCAGGTTTATAAAATCTGTTCATTTATAGCATTTTCACAGGAGTACAAAATGCATTCATTTGTAGTATTTTCATGTCCTAGCTAAGCTTGTGGATATACTGTGTACAAATAGTCTGAGCTGTCACTCTCCAGCCTTTTCAAGATACATAACACATCAGATGCACAAAAACATATCAGAATTTAAGTAGCTACGTAAACTTAAATATCTAAGAACATTTAAGCCCACTGTTCATAAAATCCAGAGTGCCTGCAGATTTTTCAGGGACATGACTAGCTCTCTCTTCCTGAACCACTGTGCTTATACAAGACCTAACCTAGTGAAGGTCTCAACAGTTTTAAGAATAACAAGAAACGAATAAATTGAATGCCTTTGTGACTTCTGTTGTTTCTGTCTGTCTTCACAGCAGTGGAATGGGAGGGACACGGCGCTAATGGTCACTCGAGTTGTCAACCACCGGCGTTTCTCCGCTACTGTCAGCGTTGCTGACACCTCTCAGCGCAGTATCAGCAAATACCGATGTGTCATTCGCTCAGACGGTGGATCTGGAGTTTCAAATTATGCAGAATTAATAGTGAAAGGTAGGTTGCATTCAAACAGCAAGTTTGTGTTAGCTGAGCGTTTCCTCCCGTGTCAGCTGTGTATGAAATTTGACATCCTATTGGGCCTTTCTCTTTCAATCATTGAAAATCAAATAGGAGAAATGGGTAAAAGTGACATGAATTTCAATCATTTTCTTAAAACAAGCGTTTGAGTCAAAGCTTCATCTGCATACAGCCCTCTTCATGAGCTCTTGAAGTAATGCATGGTAGCTGTGGATACTTTTGATGCAGTCAGCAGTACAGTTTAACTGTCAGTCAGCTTCATCTGACTTGCTTTACATTTCCTCGGACAGAAATAATCCTGTGATAGTGGTGCATGTCAGAAGAATCTGCTCAAGGCTGTTGGATGTAGATGATGAGGAATGATTCTGCTGATGTCCTGAAGCACACAGTAGGGATATCAGTAGCTCTTGATGGAAGTTGAAGGTTTCAGCTCTCTTATTCACTGTAATTCAAGAGGTGATGCTGTGCCTGACACATTCAAGGTGGTATTTACTTAAGAACATCCATGATGTACAGAGTGAAGTGCTATTTACTATGCTGCTCTATTAATGTTACTCAAGCTGCACTGCAGGGATGCTCACTGCGTCTTAGGAGAAGAAACCAGAAGGTGACTATCTCCCCTGAGACTGCTTCAGTCTCTATTGAAAGTGGTAGTGATGTGGGTGGAAGGCATTTGTAGTATGGATCTTCTCACAGAATATAATTCTATTGATCTAAATGTTTTCATGTTTGATGGAAATGGAGGACTGTTGGAGAAATGAGGTCACTTTCTTCCACTGTAGTATCTTTTTACCATCCTATTCTGTCACTTAGTGCTAGTACCTTCACAATGCCTTGAATATCAAATGTTGTAGATACTCAGAATGCATTGATCATGAAGAGAGTGTTCAGATTAGGCGCCAAGTGCTTTTAATTCCCACCTAATTATCTAGTATCTTACATGTTCAAAGCTGGAAGAGTTAACTCATGATTAAAATGAAATTGAGTTGCCAAGAATGGCATATTAGTACTGCATGATTGTTAAGCAGGAGGAAGGCAGTCTTCCAGAGCAACCAATATCACAATATGCAAAGTTGGGCTTGTGCCTGACAATTCCATGTTTAACAATGTGAGGAGGACTAAAATAGAAGAGTGAATTGTAGAAGTGAATGGCTGGACATCCAACACAAGGGACACTGATAGACTCACTGCTGAATTACCCAGAAAAACGTGAGGAGAGTAGTATTGTTATGGGAAGGCACACTCCTCTGTTCCTGTATAGTAAGCAGGCAAAGTTAAGTGGTTCATTTGAGGTTAGCTTGATGCAGCACTGTGAAACACTGAGATTGCATGGATGAGTACTTCTAGTCTGACTAATTTTAGTGTGGATAATAGCAAATTCGTAACGCATACATACAGGCTGAAATGAAAGCAAATTGGAATTGTTTAATTCTGAAGAGATGTTTATTGAATTGCAGTAATGTACTTGGGTATACATTAAATTAGTCTGTAATTGAAATTCTGCTCAATTGATAGTCCTGTCCCTAAACCTACTAAATCCAAGCTAAATCTGCTTCATGTGCTTTCTCCCAGTCAGCTGAACACAAAATCATGTGGGATTTTTTTTCAACAAGGTCAAGGTTGAAAAAGCTATCTATGTATCTTTCCCATTCAAAGATCTGTTTGCTTCCCTGAGCCATAAGTTATTTTAGTATAGTAACAAGAAAGTTATCATAATCATGAAGCCTGAGAAGCTCCTCGTTCCCATCTGCACACCGTACCATCCCATGGTGCTCCCATGGAAGTACCTCTGCTCTATTTCTTAACTCTCACAGTCGCTCATGCAGTAATTTTGTGTCGGGCAGTTTTCAACAAACCTACAGCTTTTACATCTTGCTGTTCCGATCACATACAGATGGAATGCTTCCTGTCTGTAATTTTCTTTTAGGTGAAAGCTGCATGGCAGTTACTCATATTCTGAAATCAGTGCGTATTTTGCTTGGGTAAAGATTGTTTAAAATACTATGAAAATACTTGACCAGAATCTGAACACTGAAGATCTGTATTAATGATGTAATTAGAATGTCCTTCCAGAAAACCTGTCACTTTGTGTGCAAGTGTGGATAACATTTTAAACTGTGTGTGTGTTTGTATGGCAAGCTGTTTGCAATTTATTTTTCTAATCCATTTCAGAAAGTTTGAATGCCCAAATTGATGAGTGGAAGAAATATATGTATCTTATTTTTCATGAACTGGTTTTTGGTTTTTTTTTCACTTTTGACTCGAGATTATGCTGTTGCTCCCTGATGACTTTTGTAAGATCTGTTCTATTCTGCCACAACAGGAGTTGAGTGTGCTACAAAGCCCCTCTACAGACCTCTTAGGATATGTTCTTTTTCTCTTCAGTTTTGTCTTTGTTGATTTTTAAAGCGTTTGATTACTCAACACAGATGTAAGACAGTCTGTTCTGTAGCTGAGTGGCTTTCTGTCATCCTTGTGATATTTGGGACAGCTCATCTGTTTATCAGTCACTTTTTTCTTGAGGTTTTCAGACATGAAGCTGATACCTTCAGTGATGCCAGAGGGAGAGGTGGATTTTTTTCTCTTCTTCTTTTCAGGAGTTCTATTAAGGAAGAACAATTAGGAGAGAGCTTTCCGGAGCCTAAAAGAAATAAATAAAAATATATCTGCTACATCTGAACCTACTTCTGGGCTGGAGCTGGCCCTAGAAATGTTGCACCAGGCCCTCCCTCCATAGGTCTGCTTGGGTGAAACAAGTGGAGTGTATTATATGGCATTACACATGTACAGCAAAGTAGAGCTTGTGTCTGCAGTGGGAACATAATTAACTTCAGCATTCTTCCTTTGGATGATGTTTTATAAGGGCACGTAGAGACAGGATGAGGAGAAATGGCTTTAAACTGGGAGAGAGCAGATTTAGACTGGATATCAGGAAGAAATTATCTTCTGCAAAGGTGGTGAGACACTGGAGCAGGTTGCTCAGTGAGGTTGTGAATGCCCCCTCTCTGTTAACACTCAAGGCCAGGCAGGATGGAGCTGTGAGCAACCTGGTCTAGAGGGACGTGTCCCTGCCTGGAGCAGGAGGTGGGAACTAAGTGATCTTCAAGGTCCCTTCCAACCCAAACCATTCTGTGATTCTATGACCATAAACACCATGGTCTTTCACTTCATATAAAGCAATTACTGGGACATGGGATAAGAGAAAGGCTCTTGAGAGACTTTTTAAAAGTTACGATTATTTTCATGCTCAGTACATGTGTAGTTCTGTACCCTAGGATATTGGTATGAAATGTACTCATATATCCTCGCCAGCACAGGATAATACAGCAGCTATTGCCGTAGTGCTCCTAGGCTGGGGATGCTGATAAGAAAAGGAGCACTGTTGCAGCTATCTTCTTTTGCCTGGGAGTAGCTGGAAGATCCTAGTCTGGTCCCTCACTTGGAGCCATTTAGGAGAGAAGCTCCTATGGTCAGAGATAAATGATATTTAGATTTCACTATTAAAAATATTTTTTATAGTATGCACAAGTTCAGATAGAAATTTTCATGCCTCACAGCTATATATCAGAATCATTCAGGTTGAAAAGTTGCTGAGGAGATTTGAATTCATCAACCTCAGTAATGCACATTAATCAAGGCTCTCCAAGTTATCACGTTGTGAACAGGAAAGCAGCTCTTGTTGGCACTGCCAGCAGTACCAGGAAAGCTGTGATAATGAGGGCTTTCCTCAGGCTTTGTGCTCTCACTCTCTCACACTCTCTCTCTGCCAGTTTACAAAACTGTGTTGTCTGCAGAACTGACGTGTGCTGCATCATGAGCAGTGTAGGTCTGATCAGGTGTGTGATAACGTCACTCTTTGGAACCTTGGACCACCACAGAGTGGTCTGTGTGTGCATGTAAACCATTTGTGGAGGTTATGAAATTACTGAAACAGAAGAAACTGTCTTTGTGGTTGTGGGGTGCCTGAAGAAGCTGCTAACATTCCTTTATTCCTTTGTAGTCACAATGATGTGGGGAATGTAATGCCCTCTTCCCTTTTGTTTGAATCTGGCTAGTAATTACTTGAACTCTTCACTCTGTTTTAATCATCCAGTTCAGTGTTGTCCAGTAGCTCTTGCTTTAACTCAGTTCTAATCATTGGATAGCTGTGGGCTGAGAAAAGAGGAGATGAGATTTCGAACACTCATTCCCTCTCCCTAAGAGCTTTACCTTCACTTCCTCTTCTTTCTCTCCAGCTTAATAGCTTTTTGAGGAGGGGTGAGATATGAGGACAAAGCCATTGTTTCACAGAAATAGGCAGTTAGAAAGAATGATACGTGTTCTTTCAAAAGAAAATATTTCCTTCTCCTTCTGTTTAACCTCCAAAATAGAACTGGAAATGAAGCCCTTCCTTGAGAGCTGATTGATAGATATAAATGGTTTTATAGACTGGATCCATTTTTCAGAACTGCACAATGCAGTGTGGACTTGCAGTCGTGTTGCCACTTGTTTTCAATGTTTACATTAGCCAAGGAGGTATAACTTAGAATAGGTGTTTCCAGGAAAAATACAGGGCTACTGCTGGGATACAGGGAAAGTTCATGAACTAATGGTTAATTGCCAATTCAATTTATTCTCCAGCGTTTTATATTTCTTTCTACCATAGCTCTTCTGTTTCTATGCTAAGCATGCAGAGAGTGCTGCATAAGCTTTATCTTCATTGTAGCCACTTGGGAAATTAATAGAGCTTTCCAGTCACACCACTAAGTTGAGTTTCAGGAATTTCTTGAACTATTAGTGTTGTGCATATAAGAAAGAAATTGGAGGGAGGCTTGTTTGGTTTTGGGGCCGGGGGGTGATTTGATTTGCTTGTTTTCCTTCTGGAGACACGTTAAGTCAAGAGGTACATTTTCATCCTTGACTGAGCATGGTAGAGAAGAATGCATAGGATTAAGTTCCTATGGATTGTTCTTAATATACAGATTACTAAGTATGATGCTCAAGATGTATAAAGGCAGAGAGCACTGTCACAGCTTGTATCAGTGAGGAGGCTTCTCCCAGGGTTATCATCTCTTCTCTTTCAGGACTCTAGAAATAGCAAGGTATGATTAACTTAATAAAAGGCTTGTTTGTTTTTATTTTTGTTTCTTTAAATCTTTCCTCCCAGCTTGAACTGAGTAACTGCAGGACTCCCTGTGGAAAGAAGCTTTCTTGCTGCTTTGAAGTAAGATAATGCTGTGATTGGGTGAAAGAAGAAGCTAGCAGTTGCCTTTTGTGCCCTGTCCTGTACCCTCTTACCTGCGTTCAAAGGGTGTAGAAGAAATCTCCAAAGAGCAAAAAAATGAAAGAAAAAACATCACTGGGTGGTACTCTTTTTCATCTTGCTAGGCCCCCCTGGCACTCCTTGACTTTTCCATGAACTGTTCTTGTAGGGTAGACCTGTATAGAAATGAAGATAAGCTTTATTCTTCCGCCTGCCGTTCTGAGAAGTGTCTCCCCACATCAGATGAATATAAAGGAGAAAATGGGGAATCAAAGTAAATAAATGAGCTGTTTTGTCACAGCAACCTCAATTTTACTACATTTTCGATGTATAAATAATTTATATTAGGTTTTGGTCTTCAAATAAAAGATGAGATCCAAAAAATGGTGGAAATAAAATGTTATTTTTTGGTTAGTATTCCAGTAAACATCTACCTATTAGCTTCCTATTGAAGAGAAAGCTCCCAGCAAACAGTGCAGCTGGTGGAAGGAGGGAAGCTTGCAAGAACAAATGAAAGTGTTTCAGACTACCTAGGATTACGCTGATGCTTGAAAAGTACAGACAAGATTATTTCATATGTTTCATGCTGCCTTACATCTTGGAGGAAGATGGAAGCAATGCAGTTTTCAAGTATATTGCTGCTGGGGTGTATAGAGTATTAAGTTAACTTGTTGGACTTTCACTGCTGGAGGCTTCCATTGTTCTGTAGTATTCATTTGACAGTCTGTAGAGTGTTGCTAGTACCAGTTCTCATTTGTTTATTTTTATAGGGAAGGGAGGAGTAGCAGTTACTTGGCTAGTAGTGTTTCTTGTCTCCATTAGCTTTCTCTCTTGGCTGCTAAAATATACTCAAAATACACAATGATCACTTTGTAAATTGTTCTGCAACCCATACTGCTGTTTCCTATTAGGGTTTGATCCTGCTGGGTCAGTTGAAATCATCAGAAAAGTTTAAGTTAGCTGTGCAGAAATGAGTTCAGGAGTGCTGCTATCAGAGAAAAGCATCAAATGCGGATGAGATACCCTCAATATCTTTGTTTAACTGGAAACGTTCTTTCAATGGGCAGCTTGGCAACTCACACCATCAGATGTATAGCACTGCAAAATGTAACTGGAACTTTCCATTGTTCTTGTTTCTTTCCTCGCTACAATTTTTCATAACAATTGATTACTCATGATGCTCATGTGATATTACAATTCAAAATAACACTTTTTTTTCCCCCTTATGACTCAAGTAAAAGATTCAGTAGAAAAGTCACATGCATCATAAACTCTCTTCCACTCATCTTTCGTCTGCCTTTTTAATTATAGGGAAGTTATTAATAAACTTTCAAACCTCTTGGCAGATGGAACCTAGAACTATTCTTCACTTGCCCATGCTGTGGTTACAGTCTTGTTAGGTGCTTTTAATTCAAGAGAAGACACTTGAAGTACCATCTGCCATTGTACTGGATATTGGTGAGGAGTCTGGTATCATCAGGTGGCCTTTGATACTTGTTAGATATAATTAGTGGACATGAGCTGTTATCACAGCAGGAAGGATATCCTTTCCACATCAAAATATCTTTCTTGTTGCAGTGGGGAAAAAAAAAGTAGTGCTTAAGTGTGGTGCCTAAAACTGCAGTGCTTTACTTAATATGAAATATGGGCAAAGATTCATTAAATTCTTAGTATACAAAGGGAGTAAACTCATTCTGTTGGATGCAAGTGCCTCAGATCAAGGTGTCTGAGCTTATAAGAAATTTGTGGTGCTGGACACACAGAGTGTGAAGAAGCATAGTTACTGATCTCTTTCAGAAATGCAGTAGTTACTGCTGCATGCTGCAGTAGTATTACATTTGCTTCAGGTTGACTGAAAGAAGGAGTTCAAAATCACCTGCGGAAGTGACAGTTTCCTGTTTGGAGCAAAGTGCTGAAGAGTTCCCCAGCTCCCTTTGCCCTGATTTAAGCTTTCCTCTGTCAGAAGTGTGATATGTCTGCTTTGCTGCCCAGTCAGACTTCTTAGGATTCATGAAGTGTTTGCCCAGAATTTTTTTTTTCTTTCTTAAAAAAGCAAACAGAAACTCACAAGGCACAACACAGAACAGTTAAGAGAAACACAGTGGTTCCCAGTGATCTATGCTAAAGCACTCAGCTGTTTTTTCCTTTGTCCCTATGAACCACATTTGGTTGTGTTGAGGTGTAAGCCTTTCTTGAACAACGTTCTTCAGGTGCATATTCACACTCTTTGTCCCTTCCAGGTCTACATGCAGTACACATCTTTCCACCTGCTTTTCTTTTGGCATAGCACTCCAACTGCTGTACTGTTTGGGCACTCGTTAAACTCCTCTGCTGGGTTTGGGGGTGTGGGCTGTTACAAGCTGCAGCTGTAACTCGGAGGTAAAGGAGCTTGCAAGCTTTGCGTGAAAGAGATATGGACCCCATAAACACTGAGTGGCTGAGTTCAGAGCTAAGGGCATTCACACTGCAGCAGCTCCAGAATCCCTTTATCTTCACAGCAGGAATTCACAGTCTGTTGAAGTCGGGTGTGCTGAATGGAGGCCCTTCAGCCACCTTCTCTTAGGAGTTCAGGGAAATGGAGGTTTAAAGTTTGCGCAGTGTTTGCCTCTGAATGATGGAGCTGAACTGCTTTGCTTTTGAAGCCAGTAGAACTGAACTCCAGGGAGAAGCTGAGTGTTGGTTATGTTTACATCCATCCTATCTGCATGAAAAGATTAGGGAGTGTTTTTCAGCATTAGGGGAAGTTTGCTCCCACTCAACTTGGAGATTATTTGAGGTAGGAAAATATCCCAGGTGAAAATTTTGCATTGGGATTTTGCAGTCCTGCTTCTTCACCTCTGCTCAAGTGAAGGGTTTTTCTGAGTGAATGATTTCCCGGCATCCATTGTAGCTGTCAGGTGAGGAAATGCAGTTCTCAACGTGTTGTGACGCTTTTCAGCTTTGATGTGATGCGTTAATCTTCTGCCGCGATAAATACCACCACTTGTTGCCCTCTTTTAGTGGTGCTGGGACACTTGCTCGCTTCACATCCTCCCCGTTACCTCTGCCCTGCTGTGACTCTGTGAGACTGCTTCAGATCTAGGGGCAGAAACCTGCTGAGCAGCAGTTAAGTGGTGTGACTGCAGCAAGCCCTGCCTCTGTTGTAATCATTACCTGTGGATTTGAGGGTGAAAAAAGCCACCAACGTCATACAAAGTTTCTTGGCTTTCTACAGACTATATATATATATATATATGTTTGAAGTGTTTTCCCTCCCAACTGCCTCTTGCTACTCTGCCTCTTCCTCGGCAGGGATCTTTCCATCAGCTCACGTTTGTATGTGAGGAGGATGCAAACAGCTGCACGACTCAGGCTCTCTCTCTTTGGATCCTGTAGATCAGTCTGTGCGTGTGCTCTGCTGTCCTATTTATCAGCCTGCAGCTAATACAGAATTACATGGCAGAATGCAGCTTACAAACCGCTTGTTCCCTCAGCAGGATGCAGCAAATTAAAATGGAGAAGGGTTCAATTGCTTATTTCTTTAACTTTCTCCTGTCCTTCCTTTGTATTATGGCAAGTGCTGCTTTTCTTTCTGCTGCTTCTGCTGCAGTGCAGACAATATCTTATTCCCTCTTACTCAACATTACAGTATTATTCAGTCTTATATTCCAGTATTTCTCAGTGTTTTCTGTGATTTTGAGGCTGAAATTTTCAGTGTAGGCTGTTAGGTGTTTGCTCTTGCATTTTCTTTTGCCACTGCTCTTCTACTTAGTCTGCCATGTACCTCTGCTCTACTTATCAAGCTTTGCCAAACCACTTTTGTTTCTTTATGTATGTTATGGATGACGGGATTTTGGTGAATTGGTTTTGTGCAAAATGGTTTCTTCGTTCAGAGCATGCAGCAGTGGCTCAGCTTATGGAAAGTTCTGTGATTACTGCACTCACAAACCCACAGATTCTTTAGGATCTTGTTTGTGCACAGTATTTTGTCCCAGTTTCCATGTATATATAACACAACAAGTCCTACAGCAGTACAGCGCTTTCTCAGTATTATTTTCAGGAAATAAATTTCGGGTTATCCACTTGATGATGGTATGAAATTATGTATTTGAAGCTCCGAGTGTGTGAATCTTGACTTTGTAAGTGCCCTCTGACAGTTGAGTGCTCTGTTTCTTTTCTGCTGCCTGCTGGGAATGGACAGGAGTACCTTAAAGGCTGTGTGGATAGGATGGCACATCAAGGCAGATGGGGCTTTGCTATTGGGCACTGAATTGCACACCAACAGTGATTAGGAAAAATATATTTCTTCTCTCCATGATCTAACCTTTTCACCATATTCATGGTCTTCTCAAAAGCTTTGCCAATTGAATATAATTTAGCGTTAGTTAACACTGCATTTATTCAAGAATTCAAGGAAACTCATTCCATTGTAGATTAATCTTCAAATTTATTGTAATTACTTTTTTTGTCTCTTCCTTGGAATCACTGTACTGGCACAGTCTTTGCAGTAAGATTATTGGTACTTCCTCAGGAGTGAAAAGAAACACATTGAAGAACAGACACCTTTACATTTTTCATTAAAGTTATGATAGTTTCAGTAGGAACTAGACTTTCAAGCTAGAAGATCAAAATGTAGTTAATTATCTTCACCACTTAGTGTCTATATCTTATTCTAATTACTGTTTCCAGTTTTTGAAACTGACCAGTGGATCTTAAGTCTTCTTGCTAAGTATAGTAGATCTTCAGGTGCTGAATGGTTGTGCTTGTGTAGAACCTTGTACTGACCATGAGTTTGGCTTCATTTGATTAATTAATAAGAGTTGTAGGTTTCTTTGCAAGTGGAAGTGGAAGTGCTGCTGTCAGGTCTGGGGAAATAGCTCAGGCCTGGACTTCTGCATATAGCTGTGAAACATTACCTTTTGTTTTCACAGTGAATACTTTGCTTACCACGTTTGTTTTCTTTCTTGAGATGGAATGGGAAACCTTTAAGCACACTGATATATATTTTTTTCCATTCCGACGCAAGCGCTCTTCAGCAGTGACAAAAAAAATATCTGCACCCATACACGGCTTGCTAAATACAGTTCTTTCCAAGCAGAGCATTTCACATCATTTCTTGTGTTGGGAGACCATCATTACCTATGTGATAATCTTCCGGACTTAGAGTAACAAATAACAGATGTATTGAAAGATAAGAGAGTGTAGTGAGTGTCCCTCGGAATGGCTTCCAAGGATAAAAAAAAATCCAATACCTTAAAATTGTCTTTTGTCAGAAAACTTCTTGGTGCCTGTCATAAAAATAAATAAAAAATAAGTCTTCCAAAAGGTATTTCTGTTTCAAAGAAAAGCTTTCCTGATTGGAATGCATGGGACACACACTGTGTACTTTCACCAAATTTGCAACATTTTGTGCCATGAATGCTGGACTTACTCTGCATTGCTGTTACGTTTCCTGGCATGTTCACTTTGAGATGTTCTGGGGGAATACGGGGGCTGTTGCACAGTGCCTTTCCCCAGCTTTGGGATCAGTGCACGATTGTATCAGGAGAAATGTGTTGGTTTTTCAGTGTTGAACTTGGTAGCAAGAATGTGTGGGAAAGGATAAAGGAATTGGAAGTGTCTGTGATAGAGCTCTCACTCCAATAGCAGTGAACTGGTGTATGGCATGGGGATGGGTAACCCCAATGCTTCAGGCTGTAAGAAATTTCAGATCCACACTAAAAGTTCCATAAGGATGAGCCAGAACCTGAGCAGTCTTTAACTTGGGAAATAAGTTTTTTACTTGAAACAGTTTTCCTAAATTGTGGAGTCTTTGCCAAGGCCTATCTCTACAAATGTGAAGCAAATGTGTTTATAGCAGTAATGATTGATTCTTGGAGAAAAATCGCAGCAACAGGTTGATTTCTGAAGTTTCTATCTACCTCTTTGTTGGTGGATCCTCTGCTCTCTTGCATCCGTCGCTTGGAAGTGACAAGTTAACCAATCCTTCCATCTCTTTTGACACTCGACGACCTCCACTCCATTCATTAACACTTTTTAATTGCTATATAAGGCATGTCCTGTCTACATCATTCCCTCAGTCCTTGTTACTCACTAGCCAAGGTTCCAAGCACTGAATCCTGAGTTAGGAGCTGTCCTTTTTCACCATGAATCCTGTAACTTGAGGAGGCAATAAACACACCATCTGCAAGTCCTCCTCTGTCCACCAGAGCCATAATTCATTGATATAACCATCCTGGAAGAGTAGCATACAGGCACAGGGCTCTTCTCATCCACTTTCTCTTATGCCAGTAGTGTTGTAGCTCTGGAAATAAGCCTTCTGGCTTCTCTTGCTGGTTCTTCCACTGGACTGCCTTGGTGCACACACATCTCTGTGCTTCATTGTATGCTACAACTCGTGGAGCAGACTCAGGGATCTTAATAACACACAGTCCCTCAAACTTTGACATGTTCTCCCATAGTTTATTACTGGCGAGCCTCGTTTCTTTCCCCTCTGAATCTTACTTATAGCTGTATCAATCAGCCCTGCTAAATCCTAAGCAAAAACCCTTCCCCTCCCCAATATCAGTGCTCCCCTCAGGTGCCAGCAGGCCTGGTGCGGTGTGGGCCGTCCCCTGATGGAGAAGCGCAGTGCTGGGTGCCTCCAGCTGCACGGCCATGTGTTGGTCAGCGGGCTCTGCCTGTTCCTTCCGTGCTGTTTGTGCTGCTGAACGACAGAGGAAATGCTGCCTGTGCCCCTGACCAATGCTCTTACAGTTCTTTTTGCTATTTCTACATCACTGTGCCAGACGGGGTTTGTGATTGAGAGCTCCTCCGTTCCCCCCTGGGCCTTCTGTGCCCGGCACCGAGCACAGGCCGTGCCCGCAGCCTGCCCTGGGCTGCCGTGTGCCCGGGCCCCTCCCCAGCGCTGAGGCCTGGGCTGGGCCCTCACCCCGCGGGGCAGAGTCGTTCCCACTGGGGACAGCGGGAGGGGACGTGGGAGTGCCCGTGCAGACCCCTGAGTACCCAAATGGAGAGGCACGGACACATTTTGTTTATTTGTGTAATAATTGCTTTTGTTTTTATTACTATTGTTTTGTGTTGCCCTTTTAAGTTGGTTGTGGTCCGGTGTTGGAACAGAAGTCCATATGGAGCAACAGGAATGGACCTTTGTTCTGCACTTCATCCCTTCTTCCCGTCCAAACCAAAGTCCTCCGCTTTTCCAAAGGAACAGCCGCCTCTGTATCTCCTCTGACAGCACCTGGAGGCCGCAGGGAGCTCGGGGCCATGTGCTGGACTCCTCCTGCTGTCCCAGCACAGCAGCTTGTAGGACAGCAGTCCTGGTCCTTCCCGTATCCTCAGAGTTTGGGGAAGAAGAGGTGAGGGGTGTTGGGGAAGGATGAGGATGGAGGATGGGGAGGAAAGGGCAGCAGGGAGCAGCAGCTGGCGCAGGGGCTCTCTGGCGGATGGTGACTGCTCAACGCCAAGATCGAAATTGAGAGCCCCTGGTGCGCTGCCGATGGATGTAGCAGCGTCTCCAGGCAGACACGATGTTGGGGTGCCTGCCCCGCCTCGATGGAGGTGGATCCACCTCCATGGGCTCCTCCTCCTGAGGTTCGTCCACGTCCATGGGCTCGACGCTGCTCTCAGGTGGATCGACATCCATCGGCTCCGGCGTGCTGCTGCTCTCCTCAAGCCGAGGCTTCTTTGGTGAAGAAAGGGGGACAACACAAAGGGTGGGGACGGACTTTCAAAAGTGCTCCTTGGGCCGCGAGCGTGCCACCAAGTCGTGCGTCTTTTACAGACTGGTGTTCTGCTGTCAGGGTCCCCGTATTTATAGGGGTTGTCAGGGAGGTGGCTCGTGACATCAGAAAGCCATGGCACTGTGACCCTAAGAATGTCCCATGATGACCAGAACACGGCTGTGTTGGGCGTGGGGAGGCTGTGGCCTGAGCGTTGCCCTAGGTGCCACTGGTGGGGTTCTGCAGGGCTCCATTTTCAGACGGTTCAATTCTGTTTCCTCCAGTAAAGATCTGAGTGTTACATGCAGTGTATTTGTGGATGATGCTGAACTGGGAGGAGTGTTGATTGCCCTGAGGGTTGAGAGCACGCAGAGGAGGGCTGCGGAGGTGGGGAAGGCTCTGAGGGCCGAAGTGTGTTGAGGTCGCGGTGTTTGTTGGGCCCAGAGCAGAGCAGGATGAGGGGAGGCCTCATGGCGGCTGCAGGGAGCACAGGGAGCGGAGGGCAGCAATGAGCTCTGCTCTTTGGGAACAGGGACAGTGCCTGAGGGAACGGCACGGAGCTGTGTCAGGAGAGGGGATCAGGGAAAAGTTCTGCCCCAGAGAGAGGTGGGCAAGGTCACAAGCTTGAATCTTATGTGTAAATGGCATAGAAATTAATATATGCATAACTTGAAATGTCTGTGATATTTGAAGACACGAAGGACACTACAGAAGATTTTTGTATGTTACATGATTTGCGCTGTTCTGTAAAATCTAAACAACTTCAACTTGTCCTTACTGAGGGACAGTTGAACTTTCTTTAGGAGCCTGCACCTAAATCCTGGGCTTTTTATGATGAGGACTGTTCCCAAGTTTTAGCAGAGGATTGCATCTCTTCTTCAAACGCCTTGCCACAGTAATGAATGGCAGTGGTGTATCAGATTTCTCTAAAGCCTCAGCAGGAAACCTTAAAAAATGTAGAGGCAAACATTTGGGCAACGGAGTAACTCCTTACCCCTGGGTAAAGGCTTTCACAGTGATACGTACAGGAAAACAATTTGTCCTGCTCAAAGCATCAGCTTAGAATGGCATAAGAGCATGATAAAATAATTCTGAAGTTTAGTATTGTACAGTTGGTGAGGTATTCTGGTTTATTATTTCAAGTGGTTTGTGTACACTAGATCAGCAGTTTCTTATCTTTACTGTATTTACTGGCATGTGCTGTACTATCTAATTAGAAAAACAGTGAAGTTTCTGTCCTAGGTGAATCCACTGCACATCTTCATGTCAGTTCTTATACTTTTATACGCACCTGCTACTTCTCTTTCTTGTTAGCTGCTCTCTAGAGGAGCAACTCAAATGACAGGCCATAATGTTATCCACTCATTGACTTGTCTGTCCACATCAAAATGTTTTGCTGCAGATAAGGCAATAATTTTCCTTACATCAATCAAACTTCTGTCAGTGAGATCACACAAATGTCCCTCTGGTTGCTGCAAGGTATATTTATCCTGTTTCCAGTCTGAACAAAGAAAGAAACACTAGGTAATTCTGGTAGAACTGAATGGAGCAAATTACTGATAATTGGCATGTAAGACACTTGAGTTGCTAGGGTTACTCCAGAATAGTTGAGGTTTATTTATAATTACAACAGTTCAGTTCCTTGCACTGGACTGTGCTATTGATTCTCCTTGCTTTAGATGTGTTTATGAAAAAAATAAAAGAGGAAAGCCAGTGTATTTCAAAGCAAGTAATGAGAATGCTGTACACAAAATATTCTTTTATTTTTGTTCTTCCATTAAACCAGAATTCCTTGGGCACTAAGCCCAAGAGTTTGGAGTGATATTTGGAAGGTTACAGTCTGTTATATGTTCTTTCTTTTACCATTCGTCTCCAGCAGACCAAGGATCCAGACAGTCATATCACAAATTGAGAGCAGAAGAGTTCGGTTTATTGCTGGATATGTGAGATGTTTATAACCATGGGAACTACTGTGTCAACTTTTCTGACCAAACTATGATTTGATAGTGTTCCACATCAAAATGAGAAGAAAAAAAAAAATAAACCCCAAAATAACATATTAATAGAAAGTGTGAGAGAATCTGACTTAAAACATAGCTATTGTTTGTTCCATGTGTTCTTCTTGTCCCATCTGCTGTTGCAGACTCCATCATGATTTACACATCTTAAAAGTTCATGTTAAGGATAAAGGCATCTTAGTCACATATACATGATGAGTCTTGACTATGTGGTCAATTCTGGGATTCATCAGTGAGTTTCTCTTCATTTTTTTTCCCTCAGGCATAACATAGTGGTTATGCGAAGAAGGTGTAATACCTAGAGCCCTAGATAGTTGCTTTTTGTGTTCTTTTTGGTTTTGTATTTGCTGATACTTTATCTACGTCTGGTCTGAGTGGCAGCGCTGTGTGCATACACTGCTTCCAAACTGATTCATGTCACCAGACATGCACCACAATTCAGAAACTTCCTGTGCTTTTTGATGCTTGAAGGAGAAAAGTGTTCTACGTGAGCAGTAGTGAATCAAATTGGGTATTTGCTCTTGGAAATGGATGGAGTCAGGAGACAAGCTTTCAGCAAACTCAAAGACGGTGATTCTGGTGGTATTTGTAATTCTAGCAAGCTTTCAAGCAGAAATTTGGTAGCTAGTTGACAGTGGATGGCATCCAAGCTGCCAAAGCTGAGGTATCTGATCTTGACCTGCCTGGATCTTTCTCTCAAGGGGTTTAAAGGCATCCGCCTTTCAGAATTAACTGTTTGAGAGACTGAGAAACTTGTTCTCCATGGCCATTTCATTAGATGACTAAAATTCATCCTCAGGATAGCTATACTGTATGTCATTTCTAAAGTTGCTGCAGCTGTATGCACAGCAAGCTTAAAATATTCTCTGTAGTTAGGACAGTGTATGCCATCACAGTGGAATATAAGCACAGGTACGGATCTCACTCTGCACTACGTCACATGTGTAAAAGTAAGCATTTACCATATTGCAAATCTAAGCCTATATTCGTTAACATGCATGAAAAACTGAACATGGGGGACTTTAAGATGATATCTAAATAAATGATTGTGCTCGGGGCCCTGAGGCTAATGGCATAAAATGTGGCAGTGCATTAAGATCACTTAGCTGAAATAGCACCTCAAACAATTTATATGTTAAATGAGTTGTCACGTATCTTGCTGGGATCTGCAGCCTGCTTTTCATTACATGCATTAGTATGTTCCTGTTTGGAGCCATCCTTTGGGAGCCGGGGGAAAATAGAAAAAAAAAAGGAGTATTCAGTAAAACCCCACTGGGTTCAATTTTCAAGAAAATTAACAAATGCAAACTTAATTAGTGTAATAAAATTGTGAAGGATGGGGTGTGGTTAATATTGCATGAAATGCATATCCAAGAAGAAAAAGAAAATGGATCTTTATAGGAATGCACATTTGGATCCATCTACAATTCATAAATATGTTGTTCATATCTCTGCAACTTGCTCTGTGATCTCAGAAAGCCAATCCAGCATAGCAGGTATACACTTTTACTTTAAGCACACTGATTAGCACCTGCTTGCTCTACCCTCTGCTCTCATTCATGAACAGTATCATGCTAGAGTGAGAAAATTCACTTTTCATTCAGTTATATCCTTGTTCATTTGCACTGATGGTTGTTTCAGGATGAAACATAGCTCAGCAGATGTGACCAGCATTTCTGGTCGGTTTCCACAGTCTGTAGGAGTGGTCGCTGCTCCCAGCTCTGTGGGGATATATATGCGCTTGAATCCATCCTTCTCTCATTCTTCTGCATGTCCATTACAACTTTCTGCATTACCTATCATCCTACTCTATCTCTCCTTCATCACTCCATTCTTATTTCACTCCTTTTGTCCTATTCCTGCCTCCTAATCAGGAAAACATATATTTAACCAAATAAATGGAGCTTAGAGTCCCCGATGCCCTTAGAAAGGAACAACGCTGTTTGGATCTTTGCGTAGACAGGCCATGACATGCGTCAATGGAAAAGAAGTTTTTCTCCTGTTCCCAACCACAACTTGGGAGGAACTTTTACTTAAATCAGTCCTGACACGCAAATTTCTGTGCAGTGGGAGGGCCAAAAATGATACTTTCCAGATTAATAATGCTGCGAGTCAAAGTCACTGTATTGTTCATCAACAGGCGAATCCTACTGGGTAGGAAGAAGGTTTGAATTCTCCAGTCTTTCCAAGTGAAAGGCAAGCAGACCATTAGCACAGTGCCTGGGATATCTACGATCATATCAGTTATAAGCAATTAGTGTTTTATTTTCCAACTGAATACACAATTTCAAATTTAATTAGTCAACAAAATGACTTTCCTGTTCTTTAAGTACAGCCTTAGGGAGTGCTGGTTTCAAGCAGGTTAAAGTCAGTTCATTTTCAGTAAGATCAGCTGGAATGTTGTAGCAAGGTTTATTTTGGTGCTGTATAGTTGAAAAGAAAAATTTCTGAAAACGGCTTTTTCTTTGTGACATTTAGGAAGAAAAAAAAAGCCTATGGTAAACACTACTGCACCTGTTTCATGTAGGAAATCTGGGGCTGTGAATGTCCTTTCAAGATCTGGAAAACCCATACAAATATTTTTTAGTAGTTAGGAACGAGGGAACTTCAGAAATTTTGTTTGATTTCTGTTTGATTGCATCGAACCAGATGTTATTTTTTCCCCCTCAGAGCCTGCACCAAATGAGTTTGTATGTGTGGTGTGCTTTGAAAGCACAGGGTGAGCAAATACTGAGAGCATAATCTGGAGACGTGAGGATGCTGTGTCTCACACATCTCTTACACAGGGAAATAGCTATGAACCTGCAGTGCTGACTGTCACAAATGGCCGTATTTGTCCAAACTGATTTTCTCAGCATAACTTACTATCTATCTATCTATCTGTCTGTCTGTCTGTCTGTCTGTCCACCTGCTTCTCTGGCACATCCAGTAAAACTTTGATTCCAGAACATATTTCACTCTCTGAGGCAGTGTTTGCTGATCACTGTTGTGGGCCACGTGAGTGGGAATGAACGCTGTGTATCAACTAAAAATAAAGAAATAAAAACTTTTACATTGGTTGTAAATTGCAGATATAATCACGGATGCTTTTATGCTATCTGGAAACCGTGTGCTCCTTTAAAAGCTTACTAATTTTATTTTAGGAAGGGAGCATAAATATCTGACTCATTCTCTCATACGTCTGCTGTTCTATAGAAAATGCCTTCTCTCCAGTGCTCAAGGCATCTAACAATACTTCTTCACATGCCTCTTGTTTCTTTAATAACTAAATGAGGATTTCTGAATAACTACCATTAAGCCAATTAGTACAGAGCATAAATATCTATTGTATTGTTGCTGATAAAAGAATAGCCTGTGTTTCTGCTTTCTGATTCAACCCTTTCTTATATTAACAAGTGTCTTATGAAGAGTCCGTGCTAGCAAATCTGCTTGACCTCTGCTGTCTGCTGTACCAAGCTGACACGTAGTGCTTCCTTGGGAAAGGAGTTGTTACTCAGTGTAAGTTAAATGAGCGTCTCTGAGTTTCAGTTACCTCACAGCCTGTGTCTGTTTCCAATGCCCACTCCCAGGTCTGGGTGGCACTGCTTTCTCATCTTCAACTAGTTTGATAGAAGATCCCAGAAGTCATCCATTGGGCAAGACTGCCCATGCTGTGCTCCTTCTGTGCTTCCCACTGTCTGACTGTGTTGCTCGTCATGCTATCGATGACTGTTATGAGTTTTTACTGCATTCAGAAAGCCGTCTTTTCCTATTAATGCTATTTATGTCAGTAGATAATTTGTATGAAATAATGATTATTGGTATAATTTTGCTCTTATATAGTTACACCTAAGCATTATTAGACGTGTTTCTGAGTATTAATAAGGAAAACACTGGAGCACAGAATAGTTTCTCTCAGTCATCCCAGTGGCAAGGCAATTAGTGCATCTCCACTGGCCGTGGGCTTGGAATCTTGCACGGTTATAGTGCTTTTATTCACAAGCTGTCACTGTTACTCTCTAATCTGTCTAGTTCACAGGGAAATAAAGTATGCCATCTTTCAGGATTGCATTGGAAATGGAAATAAAGAAAAGAAGAGATTTAGTAAAAAAAGTAGCGCCTAAACTGTAGCCTAATTCTTCAGGGAGAAAATAAAACACCTGCTGACAGCTCTTACCGTAATGACGTTCTTGCTGCTGTCAAAACATCAGACGCCCCATCATTTCCATTGGCATTTGCAAGACTCTTTAACGAGATGCACAGGAAAGCAGAATGTTTTGATGGGTGTTTTTTTCAGTTGGAATCCTGTAGCCACTATTTTGCTTGAAAAGGATCTTTTTCTGTCTGTCCGCTCTCAGTTTGATTAGAGAAGGGTTTGGGAGCAAGTGAAATTGAAGGGCATGTGAGAGTTATAGGTGTTTCTCCTGTTGCATAATTGGACAGTGAGAAATTCTGATACACAATATATCTGTGATTATTTGGAAAAAAAAAAGGGTGTTTATAATGTGGGCAATCTGGAATGGGGAGTTGGGATGCGCTGCTGATCACAGTCGCTTGTGTGTCTGTGTGTTATTTATAAGACATTGAAATTCCTCTTTTATAGAAGTATAAGGTGGAGTGAAGGATGTAACGATGTCCACTTTGAGATAAATATAATTTTTCAGCGTTCAAGGCCAGTGTTAGCCTCCTCCTTTCAGGTTCTGGTGCTTCTTTGGAAGGACTAGTCTTGTCTTCCTAGGACATGCATACCTATTTCTGGCACTGGTAGAGACTGGAGTCATCAGCACTCAGCCCTGTGGTACTGCTGATGTGTTGGAAAGCTGGCGTGAGGGTAAGCTATGACCCACACTATCTCCTGTATGCTTAAACTCAAATCATGTACGGTTTTAGTCCAGCTGATTGATAAAGGAGAAGTGAAACGTCTGATAACAACATCTGAGGCACTGAGCAGGTGTCTGAGCTGTCATTGAAATAGGAGGAAGGTGCATACCTGAAGAGGAAGAAAGTATGTAATGCGTATTCAGTGCTGCAGCTCAGTGTTTTCTCATTCCTTCAACAGTCTGCTTAGCTTTTCTAGATTCGGGGCAACCACAGTTCCTCTAGTTACAAGAAAACAGCATTCACTGCTTTTTTACCAGAACAGTTGTTTGTAGTATACTGATCTTCAGTGAGTTTAAAGAAGGTTCCCTTCCTTTCTCCGGATGTATCACCTAAATAGGAGGTGTAGTTATATATATAGTGTGCCAACAGCTAGCTGGGACTGGGCCATGGTACCACAGCGGATAGCTGGACGTTCACACTGTGCCTGGTGCTGACAGAAAGGATGACAGACTCAATACAGAGTATATTAAGTGGTAACATGCTTTACTTCATCTACTCTTTATCAAACCAAACCCCGTAGGACGCCAGGCTTTTTTTTGTCTGTGTACACACACAGCAGAGAGAAGATGAGACTATAGAGAAATAGTGGCCAAAGAGGCAAAAATGAGAAAGCTATTCCAGGTCCAATTACCCTCATCCACACCATTGTTTTTTGCAATCACTTTGTCAGGCCATGTCATGCTGATTGGCAAGGAGTTGCAGACAGGATAAGAACAAATTTATTGCAAGTAGGACTTCGTTTTCTCTTTCGCAGTGTACGCTTCATAATAATGTTGGAGTGCCTCTCCAAAAGTTGAACCAGACTGTTCTTAATTGCAGTTTCTTTACGTGCCCACCTCAAGTATTCTGGTATTTGCTTCCTCTCTTGCTCTCCAAACAGAATTCAGGAGCTGGAGTTGTTTAAAATAGATGTCATCAGGAGCAACTCTATTTTCAGCTGACACAGAGGAGAATTCTAATTCTGGTTTTGAGTCCTGTCATGGCTTTTGCTCCCCCCCAACAGGTAGTACTGCTTTCTAATGATTTATCTTATGGCTTTTCTGAATCTATTCTGCATACTGTTGGACCCTGTTACCCCTCTAAATTTTATATGCTCTCAGCGAAGGACAAAAGCTATATGACTGATTCATTAGAAGTTTTCATTTAATACTTTATGAAGTCTTTTCCTCCTTAAACTTTCTTTCTTCACATCTTCCTTGATGAGATGGATTAGAACTCCAATGCAGTGAGCTCTGTGTTCATTGTAATGGGGCTTTTACAGGAAATAACAGATCAAGGGAAATTATATCCCTCCTTCCTCATCTCTGCTCTTCAGAAGAGATTTAGATTGCCTCATTATAAACCCTATTTTCTTTACACTGAGAGTTTCCTCAGAATCTTTGTTTACCATTCTGCACCTCTACGGTGTGGAAGTCACCTTTTTACTGCATGGATTTTTTGGGTGTGTTTTTATCAAGAAAGGTTAATAGGGCTGATATTTTAGAATGCACAGTCTGAGGCAAGGCACTTGGGTGGCTCCTCTGTGGTTATGAGAAAGGGAAACCATTTAAACACTTTCTTTCACATTGCTGGCATAGCATAGTTTTTGACAGCTGCTCCTTTCCTGTGAATCCTGCCAGATTTGGCAATGTGTATTGCAGGCTAAACATCTTGATCTCTCAATCCAGTGGTTGGGGAAACCATTACGTTAAAAATGGTTTTATGACAACAGCTGCAGTAACAGAACCTGTCATACAATTAAGGACTAAAAAGGAACTGTTGCTGCTCTATCAGATACAGTCTGCAGCTCCTCACTGGTTCATCTACTGGATATGTGTTCAGGAAGTAAGACAAACAGTCCTCTAAACCTTTACACTAGATTACAAGATGCACTGAGCTCCAGCAAACAACTGGAAAAGATAACCCACTAAACAAGCTGGCCTTAAAATTACCCGTTATTGTCATGAATCCTGGAGCGTTCCTGGCAGTCCCAAATGCCACATGCTGAAGGAATGGAAGAAGTCCTGTTCTTCGCCTGGGGAAACCTCTGCAGTTCTGTATGGATGCAATCAGTATTTGCACCAGGCCTTCTTTGTTTGGTATTTGAAAAGGTGTCTCGTAAGATGAACAAATATGACTATGTAAGGGATGTGTGGGTGGTTATATGATGAGAAATGTCTAAACTTGGATCTTAAAGTACATCTCCCAGCTGTGAAGTGACTGGGCAGGGAACAACTAAATCACTGAATTCTGGAATGCTTTGCGTCAGAAAGGACCATCTACTTCCTTGGGAAGAGGAGGCAGAAGAGTTCCTAGGGTCCCAGGAGGGAATCCGTGTTTGTTTGTGACAACCTGATAGGATGAAAGAAATGGAATGATGTTTAATATAGGTGGGATTAATTATTTAGTAAGGCTGGGTCTACTGGGTTCTAACTTGGGCACACTTATGTGGATTAACCAGAAACTATAAAGACCAGGCAAGTAGGAATAGCATAAAACAGTTCTTCCCCTTCACAGCAAAAGATTTATGGCTGACAGAGTGAGTTTTTGTGCGTTAGTGCACCATCCTGTCCTGCTGGTGGGAAAAGAAGGGGTTGTAAATGTAAGTGAATTGCATATTCACTTTACTATTCTTTTTAACTGTCCCCTGAGTGGCTTGTCGTTTGAGCAATCATAAATGATCCATGATCACATTTTCCACTGCTCTTTCCAACACATGATGCAATAGTAGTGCATCCTGTAAATCCTATAATACAAATAATCTTAGGATGGAAGTAATGAGAAGATATTTTTCACAGCATAAACCATATTGCTTTTTTTTTTTTTTTTTTAATCAACATACATCTGTATCTTGTTGAGCCAAGATGGTACTCAACTACTGAGTTCAGACATTCCTTAATCTAGATTCTCAGGCTTTTATAGACAGGACTTGTTAAGTTTGCCCTCAAATTGGCTTTGTATAGGAGACTTGTGGTGTCTATTTAAAGCTTTCTTGAGTCATTGCATTTACCTTCTGTGTTAAGCTACTCTATAGTTAGTTCCACTGAATAATTTGAACCAACATTCTGAGAAACACAAGAATCTCAGGAGTGACGACTAATTCGTGATCATATGCAGCTGCTAAGCATTTTTTCTTGTTTACATACAAGATAACAGTCCAGTAAGATTTATTTTATAACTCCCTGTGAGATGTGTATGCTGTTATTATCTACATAAATTACTTTTCAGTGAGAGATCTTTTATACAAACAACCAAGTTTAATGTCCAGGCGCTTTCAACTGAGCAATGAAGAATGAGTAGTTTCCTTTAGCTGACATCACATTGGGACATCTTTCTTACTTAATTCCAGTGATTTGAAAGCAAGATAGGCTGCCCAGAGGCAAGTGTGCTGGTAGTGCTGCTGCTCTTCCACCTTAGCTCTATGGCAGGAGCTCATTGTCCCGCAGAGTTAATAGATGGCTAGATTTTCATCACTGTGTCTTTGAAGTATGGTTAATATGACTCATTTGGATCGTCATAAATCTGTGCTGTGATTTCTGAAGAAAGGAATTGGGTGCCACTCTGTGGTAAATTAACCTAGCCGAGTAATTAATTGTATCAGATGGAAATTTCAAATTCTCCACTTTAATATACCTGTGCTCCTTTCATGTGGTTAGCTCAGGTCTCCCAAAGGATTACACTGATTGAAGAGCCAGATACTGCTGTTACCAGAAGTGTGAAGGAGGCATTGAACTTAATGAATCAAAGAAATGAAGGGATTTGTAAGGTACAATTTCAAGTGAAAGCACTTTAAAGATGCTTGAAAAGGCCGTGTGGGTCAAGTTAGCTAATTGTGGATATTAACTTGTGGACTGTATTCTGGCAGTTTGGGATACCTGTGGGAGTGGGCCGTGGAAGCAATGTGTGTGCTGCTTTCTTCATGGTCCGTTTTGTTGCCTGCTGTCTTTACAAAATTAAAGCTTTCTGAGAGCCTTTGCATACCAACCGTTGGTAAGACCGTGCACTGTAGTTCAGTTTTATTTTATTCAGATTTTTTTCCCGTGTTTGCTAATGTAAGGAAATATTTCTGAGTTTATTTTCTTAGTGTTTTCTCTAAGCTGCAGGTCTTCTCAGTGTTTTTGCAAATTCCTTTTAGAAAGTATTGAGGTAGATCATTTATTTTGTTCAATTTTATAGCTTTGATTAAGCCTGCAGTGAAAATAGGCTTAAATGCATAAGTACAAATTTTAACAGCAATTCTGATGAACACATGTGTAAAGTTGTCATGAAAATTTTGGTTTTCTGATGAAGAAAATCTTTATTGTATTGCAAGCACCAGATCTGTGGGATGGCCAGCAAGCAGCTACAGCTGATGTGAGCCCTCTCTGACTTCATTAGGTATTCTTTCCTAGTTCTGAACTGCGACAGACTGCTGATGTATGCATGTGCTTGGAGTTTGTGTGCCGTGTGTCACTGCCATCAGTCATTGATCTGGAGAATCCTGACACCAGCCCCACGTGTTGTCACCGACGGTAAGAACTGGTTTTAATAACTAATAAATGGAACCCAGTCTTGTGTTCCATTTAATGTTCATCTTAAGGAGGTTATCTTTGAAAACCAGCCACCTCTCCTGGACTTCTCTTGTGTCCAGGACCTGTGGGATTCTTCTTTGGTTACTAAAGCAAAGTCTGCTTTCTTGACACCTAAGGTTCTCAGCCTGCTTAACGCCATGTTCCTCTGCCTCAGGATCATGGCCAACTGGAGGGTGTCCAGTTACTCACACAGCTCTCAGAAATACAGAGTGCTAGATTTCCTAGGAAAGGAATTGCAGCTCTCCACACTGGTGTGGCAGAATATGAGGCTGTCGTGGCAGCTAATGAGATGGGAGAGGCAGAACTGCTTTTTTTCCTCATGCTCTCACACGTTATGGTAATCTCTTAAAAAGAAGCACCTTCAACTGTTGTGGTCAGATTTAATAACTGCCTGTATAAGTCATTTAGCCATAGAAATCCTTTGCTATGGAGCTAGCAGAGATTATTTGCAGCTTCCTGTGTGCTCGTTTCCTTTGTAAAACAGTGGGCAATGTTCTGTTGTAAGCACAACTTTATTTAGGAGAAGGTATGAAATGTCAATACTGTGATTTCCACAAGATAACAAGATTGTCTAAACAGTAAGTGATGAGCTGTGTAAGGACTAGAATCTGGAATTGGTACCACAGGCAGTTAAGAGTTGTAAGTGAAAATTGCATTGGTTGTGTAATGGATTGGCAGCTAACACAGTACTTGAAATTCATTTGGCATTTACATGCACGGTAAATTCCAAACGAGCTCCTAAGAACCCTATAAAAAGAAAAAAGTGCATGTGTGGACTGCTTGTTCCTCCCTGTAGTGTACGTCCTCGTAGCACCAGGTTATCATTTTCCTGTGTATCACTAGGAGTTTTTAATGTATGTGAAGAGGTGAGTTACATTCTCACTTATAATGCATTTCCAACAATATCAGAGTAAGTAGACTATTGTTATCTTTGCATCTGAAGCTTGCACTTTCCATATGAATTTATCTGTTATTCTGCCCTGCTGCTTTTATGCGATGAATATTGGTAGAACCCAAGAAAATACTACCACAAATTTTATTACCATTGAAGTGATTGCCCAGCAGATCACATTCAAACTGGCAACTTGTGACATGTGTATGTGTAATGGTCCTAAATCACTGCATGGATTCACTGCATTCTGCATTTTACTTGAATAAGTTTCAATAGCAGTTATCCAAATAAATTAAAATGCAGCTGTCAAGTTCACCAGTGGGAGTTGAAGGCATAGACATAATATATTAAAAATCTGATTCCCCATGGAAAACTTTCAAAATATATTTGCTGGATTCTGAAAGCAGCAGATTCATCTCCACTGTTTGTTTTTCTTCTCTCACTTTTAATAATCAAGTCAACTTGTAATTGAGCTTACTCCAGGTTTTGTTACAGTTCTGGGACTGGTTCTATATCTAGTCCATCAGTTCTGGTTTACTTTTATTCTGATTGTTTTATAACTTAAACCATCCTGGAATTACTGTACTGTAATACTTAATATAGGGTGTCTAATACCTGTAAGTCACAGAATCACAGAGCTGTAGGGGTTGGAAGGGACCTCTAAAGATCATCGAGTCCAGCCCCCTGCTAAAACAGCTCCCAGCCCAGGTTGCACAGGTAGGTGTCCAGGTGGGTCTGGAACGTCTCCAGAGAAGGAGACTCCACCACCTCTCTGTGCAGCTCCAGTGCTCCGTCACTGCACTGGGAAGAAGTTCCCACGCACATATCCTCAGATATTTATAGATGTGGATCAGATCCCCCTCTGAGTCTTCTATTCTCCAGGCTGAACAGCCCCAGGTCTCTCATCCTTTCTTCATAAGGGAGGTTTTCCACATCCTTTATAATCTCTGTAGCTCTCTGCTGGACTTTTTCCAGGAGATCCCTGTCTGTTTTGTACTGGGGAGTCCAGAACTGGACACAGTACTCCAGGTGAGGCCTCACCAGGCAGAGTAGAGGGGGGTAGAGGGGGAGGATCACCTCCCTTGACCTGCGGGCCACTCTCTTCTTAATGCACCTCAGGATCCCATTGGCCTTCGTGGCCACCAGGGCACACTGCTCATGGCCAGCCTGTCATCCACCAGGACACCCAGGTCCCTCTCCTCAGAGCTCCTCTCCAGCAGCTCAACTCCAAACCTATACTGGTGCGTGTGGTTGTTCCTCCCTAGGTGCAAGACTGTACACTTGCTATTGTTAGATTTCATCCTTTCTGCCTTCTGAACATAGCTGCTCTGAAGGTCCACATAGATTTGGCTTCCAGTTATTTCCTTTCATAAAGTAATTGCCTAGGTCTTAAAATTGCAGTCTTGTGTGATCTTAAAAATAAAAATCTACTGACAACTCCATTTTAAACTCCTGCATTTTATCTTTGTGCCCCAGAGATGTCAGTTGATGTCTAGTGATGCCAGTGTGCGCCTAACGGTTTGAGTAGCTCCCCAGCCATTTCCTTTGTCTCTAGTCACTTCTTATCCAGTTGGCATGGCTTATTTTAACTCAAAGCTGCTGGCTCTGCTTCTCCCTGCATTTGCTGGAGAGCTGAGCCAAACCCTCAGGGGCCGGCTTCACTCTACCGCCTTGCTTGCAACCAATGTCTCCAAGTAGCATCCTTTCCATCCTTTCTTGTCAAACTCTCTTATAATCTCCTATTTCCCAGTACCCCAGGACTTACTCATTAATTCATGCTGTAGCAAAAAGTGAAGGAAGTTATGCAGTGGCTTCTTTTCTTTTGTCCTCACTTCTTACCCCTGGTCATTGATGTTTTTGTCAGCCAGCAGGATGCCTGACACACATCTCTCCTCATGCCCATAGATCTATCAGCGTTCAAGCATTTCTAGAAAGCATCAACTCTTTCTGCATAGCTGACAGTGTTTTTCATTTCTCTCCAGGCTCATTATAACCACCTGTTCAACAGACTAAGTTCATCACATCATTTTTAATCATGTTCATTGGGCTGTGGAGCTGTGCCAGGGTCCTACTAAGCAACAAATGGGTTCAGAGCAGGCACAGCACAGATACTGGTAGAAAATAGTTCCCTCTGGTGCTGGTTCTTATCAGCTTGCCTGTGAAGGATAAGGATTTATCAATATTTCAGATTACTTGGGGACAAAAGAGCAGAAACTTGGCTTATTTACATCACAGCGGTAACTCCATTTATTTTGCATTTGTACCAGAGTAAACTAGGGAAGAATTAGGCACAGAGCCAGATAATCTTTGTGTTTCTTAAATAATCAGCCAAATCTGCAAGGAGTTAGGCTGATGAATGTTTAACAAATGAGTGAGAGGTTCAAATGCTATTCATTAAAGCCAAGTATTATACCATAATCTCTGTCTTCCTGTTCTCAACCAGGAGATGTTTTTAGGGATATACTTTTGAAAAGAAGGCTGAGAAGACTTCAGACTAAATAGCCCTTCAGAAGCAGTAGATTTTGGTGTGCAAGTATGTAGGGTAAGATTTGACCTGTAGTATTTTACTCCAGCTCTTCTAAGGTGTGTGATTATCTGCTTCACTTGTTGTGATTCAGATTTGTGGGGACATAAGGATACAAGTCTAAGAGGATTTTCTGTTGCATTGGAGAGCGATCTCATCAGGTATTACCTGAAGTTTGTTTGGACGAAGATAGAAAATAGGAAACTGAACTCTTAACTGTGGCCAATCAGACCATTCATATAATGATTCAGGACAGTTGTAGATGTGTTGTGCTGCTGCACTTTGTTGCAGTACCTGTGTTCCAGTGGCACAGCACAGTACTGCTACATGCTGAGAGGCGTTATGAACCGGAGCATTTCAGCAGGTACACGGCAGGTGTTACTGGCAGTAAGAAAGGTGAATTCTGACCCAATGCTTCATAATTATGTAATGAGAAATTTGCTGTCTTTTTTAGCACAGATGTTCATGATTATGTAAATGACAGCTTATGGAGGACTTGTCAGCTTAAAGTTTCCCATTGATCTGCATCAGCAGGAGTTCCACATGTACACAGTAATGGGCAAAAAAAACCCTAACTCAATTTTATGTACACACCAAATGCTGAAACAATCAGCATATGGCCTTTGCCGTTTTGCTTCAATGTGAATGACGGCTCAAAGTTTCCATTTCTAAATTCTGTGGGTTTTTTTTAACCAAACCTGTTTTTCCATCAGTGTTTCAAGTAGATGTAAGTTAATGACTTCTCTACTGAGTTAAGAAGTACAGACCTTGCACAAAGTGATAAATGTCCATTACTGAGGAAAAGAATATTTTTTTCCTGTCAGAATTTCCGTCTCAAGTAGGAGTAACACTTTTTCACACCTGAGTAGTATGTTGGTCATTTTGCATTTTTGTTGCTGATTCTTCAGATTCACTGGATGGCACATTGTTCAGGCTGCTGCTAATTATGTATCAGCCATTAAGGTAATTGACAGCTCTCAGTTTTGTTGTTGTGATTACAAAGTACTTGGTTGTACGATGATGTTGCTAAAAGGTTTTAGCCAGTCTTGCTGCTAAGAATCATCAGTGTTCCTGCTCTCCTGCGTGGGTGTGCAGGTCTGAGCTGTTAGGTGTAGAGGTTGGTTTATTTGAGTAGTGCTTATCACCGTAACAGAGATAGTACGGCCGTGCAAATGTGTACAGGTATGTACTTATGTAAACACATATAATCCACTCCTCATAGTCAGCAGTGATCTCAAATCACACTTTGGAGTAATGTAGTGTTTAATCAGATCTTGTTGCAGCCAGAAGGCACGCGTGAACTGTTCTTTCTTGATGATTCTTGGCCTGTTTGATGGACACGCTTAGGGAATGCTGCTGTTAGAAACTGACAGATTGTATTTCAAAGCTTGTGTACCACAGCATCCTTCCAGGATGGTGAATCATTGTGGCCTGAATCCTCTGCACTGTTCTTGATATGGTGGTGTTTTGTTGTGTGTTTTTGTTTGTTTGTTTTCAGGATTGTCTTTGCATGTCTTTATAGACCTTCCATTCTGTTTTTAGATTTTGCAACACACATTGAATGTTGGACTGTATGTCTGTAGGGAACTAAACCATCTGGGAAACACTCAGTTCATTACATCAGTGTGTTCAAATTGAATCTGAACCTGCTCAGGAGTGCCCAGGTTCAATTCATGTGAGGAGTTGGAGTAATAACATACTTTAAACAGAAAACTCTGGGCAGAAAAGTGTCCTTCAGCAAACAAACTGCTAGTAATCTAATTAATGATACATCCAGATGGTTCTCAGATACCTGCAGATTCTGCTTAGGTAAGATTTTTAGCAAAGTGAATATTCTGTCTATTAGTTCTCCCATAAATCATTTTAATCCATCATTTGTATCACTGGAACATACACTAAAATATAGATTTTGTTTAAAGGAAGTTGATTTGAGGTTTTAAAGGATGTGCATGAAACTTGGTGTAATGTGAGTGAGAAATAGCACCTTCTCAAGAAGAATGGGGTTCTGTTCCATAGGCTCAAATAAAGGATCCCATCTGTGAAGGATCCAGGTTGTCTTAATACTAATTTCACACCAACTTCTAGGTACAGTACACTATACCAAAACCACTTCAGTTTTTCTACAGTCTGCATTCCAGCAGCCATACCCCAATAAGCTTCTGGGTTTGCCCGATGGTAGGAGATCTTGTTTCAAATTAAGTACCTCAGAGACAGGATGACAACAAGCAGTGAACATGGACTTACTGAAAGAGTTTCTTAACTAATTACATTCTTAACAAATTATGTTCTTGGGAATACTGGGAGACTGATTGAAAAAGAACCCAAACCAGTAAAATGTTTGGGATCTTGGATCTCTGCTGGTCTTCAAGTCTACGGGAAATACCCTGCCTGCCTTCCCCTAGTTGGACTATTAGATTTAGTGATGTGACCTGGCCTCTTGCTTGGGGAGTTGCACTCTGTGCTTGGGACATTTCCTCCATTGTGCTGCAGCTGGGGAAATTACCAGCTCTCACTTCTCATCCCCTGTAATTTCTCTGCGATTGGCTGCTCACTCAGTTGGTAGCTCTAAGAATAGTTGAGTAGAAATGTCATTCATTGTTCACCACTGTAGATTGCTGTCTTAGACCTTCAATCTCTTTTCTTTAATGGCCACAAAATAGATTCTTTCATACACAAAAGAAATTTTGAAATGCTTCTTTTATACTGTTTCCCAGGGAAGGTTATGATACAGAGTGAGACTTTTTAAATTAAATGGGGATTTATCGAACCTGAAGATCGTGGTGTCAAGAGGCATAGCTTCCCAAGAGCAGTGCTCCATTAGAGCTGTATACATTTTATGGGTTTCAAAGGGTACGTGGGTCTCCATGCCACAACGAAAGCCCTGCTTCAAGAAATTCTTCATTTTATGGATGTGATTAACATAAGAAGTCAGAAAACAAATAGAGTGCAGTTTGTATTGTCTCTGAAGTAGCAAGGTTTTTAGGGCTGTGTGGATATTGCCAGATACCTTTTGAACTGTAGCATTTCAGCATGGAGAAGATCTCAGTTTGAAGCCCCATTCAACTTACATTAAGATAGATTGGACTAGACAGTGAAAGTAGGTTTTTGAAAAACTCCTCATACTGTTGGAGCATATTTGGGGTTAATGGGATTGACTTTGGTTAGGTGCATTCAGAAGTAGAAAGTTTGTTCTTTGTAGAAAAAAAAATCATTGGAATTCATAAGTACTAATAAAATAACCAGTTTTGGGAGAATCTCTTGGTGTAGTGGAAAGATTTCTTTCTTTGTGGTTAATGTGAAGTATGCACAAGAGACTGGCGAATAACCTAAGGGTGGGGAAGTCCCTTCATGATCTGGAAGTCAAAATGGGGCTTCAGGGTGTGCTACTGGCAGCTACTTGACTTTTTCACACTTTACCTGAATATCTGCTGTCAGTAAAAATGGAGCAGTAATTATCTCTATTGAATGTCTGGGATGAAAAGTGTTGGTTGAGATGTAAACCATAGCACAACGTAGATGTTGTTAATGTAAATGTTTTTGGAATATTCATAGGGAATACCTGGATTGATATCCATGTCCTCAAGTAGTTTCTGTACACTCTACAAGACTTACATCTATGCTTACTGTCAGCAAGAGAAGTAAAGAGAGAAAATTTAACTTTGAATGAAGCGTAACTGTGATAGAAGGAAATTCTGTTCTTCCCTCTTGCAAACCACGTTCCTCACGGTCTCCTCAAGTATAAGTGTCATTTCAGTTGGTTAAGGCACGCAGAGTGACGTCCTGACATGAGCACTCAGCAGAGCTTCTACTGAAATAGTAAGTTCTCATTTATCCAAATTTCATGTGAATACTGAACTCTGAATTGCACTTAGATCAGTGTCAAGAGTACAGGCACACAGATGTCCATCCACTCTGGAAAGTAGCTGCCTGGATAGTTTTTTCAGCACTGCTCATGTTACACAGGTGTGTTTGTTCAGAGGTCCCTGGATTTCTGCTTTAGTGCTTTATCTTGCCCATGGTGGCTGGCCAAGATCCCTGTTAGTATTTTATTGTATACTGCTATTACAGTGTTAGCTTCTAAGAGGCTCCATCAAATGTGACTTGTTCCTTAATCGTCAGATGTGTTCAATGTTTTTCATGGATCTGTCATGGGGAGATAATGAGAATATTTTGTTATATGGGCTGAGAAAGCCTAAATCTGTACATCAAGCTTGGCACACAGGTTTTTGTTGGGAGACATCAAGTCTGTTGGCTGGAACACAGGGCTACATTGCATATGACCTTACAGCCAACCATAATTTCCAGTTATATTTCCAGTTATAAAACAAGGCGGTGATCACCAATACATTGCAAGGATTATCTGTGAGCATGCAATTCCTGGAAGTGCCCTGTGTGTGCATACTGCAGTGTCCTTGCTCTACACTGACCCATCCCTGTGGTTCACTGAGAAGAGAGAGCAGTACCAGTGGTGCAGCAGCAGTATGGAAGTTGGTGAGTCTGCATGTCTCCACCATCACAGGCTCTTGTGTTAAAACTCAGGCTTGACTGTTGTCTTAGTTTCCGTTCCACATGCTTTCTGGAGGTGGCTGGGCTGATGGTAAAAAGGTGGTGGGATGTTTTAATTCCACAATTTGCCTTAAACGAAATGAAAAATCCTGCCTCAGGCTTTTCCTGCAAACCTAGCAGGTTGCTATGGATTAAGCTGCTTAATCAATCTGGACAAACTGTTCCGTGCTGCTCATAGTAGTCAATACCACCAGTCACTTGCCATTTCAGCAGCTTAGAGACAGACAATCCTTCATTCTGCAGACAGAGATGTGCCAGAAAGCCAGAGCTGCTAAATAGCCTCTCTAGAAGAACCTATAAAATCTTGTTGCCTCCATCCTTTCCCACCATCATAAGCTAGTAGCGTAGCAACTGATGAAGCCGCTTGAACTTGAGTTGACCTGAAATTGCATGTTTCACGGTTTATGTGTTTACTACTGCCTTTCTACTTCTTTTATTTTTTTTTTTTTTGTGCTTGTTGAATTTACATTAGCAGTCCCTGTGGGAGATTAGCAGCTTGTTCATGCGAAAAGCTGAAATAGATTTAATAACACATGATATATGAGCTTAAATAGTCCTCAGAGTTAGAAGCAGGAGAGAGCTAAAGCTGGCCCTGACTACTGGCTGCTGAGAGCACCCTGTGTTTGAATAGGATGTGGACACAATTCTCAGTATCTTTGTATAAACTAGGTGCAGCTAAAAGAAAGGAGAGCTTCCCATCAGCTGATGTTACACAGTTTACTGTTGCACAGTTTGCTATTACAAATAAAGCAGTTTAAATATTCACAGATCATAGTAATCCCAGAGCTTCTCATGTGGGTAGGACAGAAAATTTAGACACAGGTTCATAAATGAAACACAACTTGAATGACTGCTGGTTTCTGGTGGAGAACTTGAGATGTTTTCTCTACTGTCTGGAAAGCTCCAGTGTTTTCATCTCCCTTGTCAAAGGAAAGCTGACACTGATGTATATGTGTGTTTGTAATTGCTGCACTCTGATTGTCTTCAGCTAAACCCTAACGTGACTCTCTTCATAGGTCATTTCAAGACCAATATGAATGTTAATCTACACATCAGGTGTGTCTGTCATCAAGTGTAAGTTCCAAGAGATGAGGGAATTAGTGTAAGTAAAAATGATTAACTTGTGAGAAAAAGCACATCAGAGATGAGCCTGGAGAACAGGGCTTGCTTGGTTCAAGTACCCAGGATGTGCTACCAGAGGAGCAAAACAGAACGGGTAGATGCCAGATTGAGAAATTAATTGTTCTTTTTCTTTGGTTTGTGTGCGCGGCAAATGAAAATGGAACTTTTTATTTCTGCGTGGTGCAGCCTCAACAGGTAGGGCTGAGATGCTTCAGCTTCAGAACAGTCTGAGTAAGAGAAAGGAATTCTTTCTTTGACAAGGAATTTAGCCATTGAATTGTTAAATCAAAGGGCAACACTCACCAGTGCATGCTCTGGCTGCATATATAAAAGAAAGAGTTTATCATTTTTTTTTCCAGAGGAAAGTATCATTGTGAACATTTTGGACTGCAGCACCTGAGCTTTGCTGCCCTGAATTGAGGGAATTCTGAGAGCATTCAAAGAGCATAGAGGTGCTCAGTATTACTTCTTGCCAAGCAGTTCTTCACACAGCTTGCTTTGTGGCTTCCTCTTTAAATAGACTAACTGGTGTGATATACCTCACTCTATTTCATGTTGAAGGCCAAGCACTGAAAACCTAATGTTAAGGATGTAAATAGCATCTCACATAAATCAGAATACCAGCGAGAAGAGGTACGGTTCAGGAATTGATGTCTTAGATATGAAACTTACCTTGAACATTGTCTGAAATTGTCAGTTTCTCTGCATTGACTGTAAAGGGAACCTGAGATGACTGGTACAAGCTTGAGAATGTGAAAGCTACACAGTAATAGTTCAGAGTATTTGTCATCAAAATACTCTGAGAAAATCAGAAAATCACACAAACTGTAAAAATGAGACTCACATGGCCATGACTCCCAGCCTTGGGGAGCTTGATGCCCTTAGGGAGTAGCTGGAGACTGCCTGTGCACTCCTATCTGTATAAAGAAAGGTTGCCTTGTAGCACTCTCAGAGCACAAGATTATGAGTGTGTTTTGCTGCAGTAGTGGAGGTTCTTGATTCTTTTGATAACAGTTGTGGCTCATCAGTACTGAGCCATTAGGGAGCCATGGAAGAGTCTACATTCGCTTTCTTTTTTCCTCTTCTACAGTACAAATGATGACTCAAAGAGAAGCATTCAGTTCTAATCTATGTGAGTTCTTGTAATAAGCTTTACAATTAGAGCAGTCTTCCATCTAATTCACTTAATTTACGCTGGGAAATGAGATACTGTTCAACTAATCCGATGCTATTTTCTTCTTTATTAGAGAATGAAAGCATCCTTGGAAGCTCTGGTGGGATTCAGACTAAGCTTCTGAGACACAAATAGTGTGAAAGGCTAATGAAATAGCATGCTATGGTAATTCCCAATCGGTATCTGGTGCCCCACTCCTTTAACCTATAGCACAATTAGGAGAAGAGTTGGTAGGAGGCAATGGACTATACCATTTCTGCTCTCGGGGTGAGTTCATAAATTTTTGTTTAATAAGATGACACTAAGACAGATAAACTTTGTTTAGCTAAGGTTTGTTCCATCTGTCTTGTCTGGTGATTGCAGCACTTTCAGGAAAGGTTACAAGAAGTTTTATGCTGGATTATCCCACCTCTTATCAGTTCATTGCGTTCCACTCTTAAACCCAGGCAGCCCTGTTGCTTAAATTAGAACATACATATTCAAATCACTAAGGAGCATTTCCACTGCTTCTGAAGAGGAAAATACATAGAGAATATGTTTTTCATTCTCATCAGTCTGCAGCAAGTTCTTTAGAACAAAAGCACTACACCTACGCTGTTGTGCGATGTAAAGATTATAATTCCATACTTTTTGAATATTGGCTCTTTGGGAATGTTGGGAGATGAGCATCTTGTCAAATATTGGTTAGCTTGCTCCACTGGCTTTTATTCTTACAATAATTACCATCCCCAGAGATCTGTTCTTCTCTTGCTTTGATTGCCCTTGTGTTGAGTCTTTGACCACTTTGCTTAGTTCTCTGACACCATTCTGGATCACATACATTTTCTCCCCTGCTTCTCATACACATGGGCTTTGTTTTACTTCTTTCTATCCTCTGAATGATCTCCTATGCTTGTGCCTTTTCAACTCTTACTTCTGTCCTTCTCAGCCAGATCTCTGCCTTGCTGTGAACTTGCAGTTCTGCTTCTACACAAAACCTCCCACTTTACACCTGTAAGTAGCAGCAATCTTTCGTTTCTTACGCTTCCAGGAACTAAGGCATTTCCAAGCTCAGTCTGTCGCATAGAACTACATTGTATCGGCTCCCTCTGCTTCCCTGTTTCAGTGATATCCGTGCTTCTGACTGAGTCATTTACAACTTCAGTTTTTGGGAAGGAATTCCTGCCTTGTGACATGGCAGACATTGGCTAATATACATTGGTGACCCTTTTGTTGTAAGACTGGAGGGGGTTGATCAGATCAATTTCACGTCAAGTCCCTTGAAGACAGAGGTAATAGCTGTGAAAGCAGAAGTGATAAGCAGATGATATGCTATGCTGTGACATGTGATCTATATAACAGAGTAACTGAAGTTATTTATTGTGTGCTAGTAAATTCTGGAGTGGAAGGAGTATCACATAGAGAGGAAAAATTTGCTAATCCTTAGAACAATATGGCAGCATCTGGTTGCAGCTCCCCAATTAATGCTCCAGTGTCCTAGATCCTCAGCTAAGTACCGACCTGCCAAATTTCCATTCTTTGTGTCAGTCTTTGATTATTAAGCACATAAAAATCCTTTGATGGTTCACAGGAATCACTTCAGCGTTGCTCTCAAGAGGGCCAACAAGACACCTGCACACCCACAGGGCCACTGCATGCAGTGCAGGAGTGCTCATGGAGGATGAGCAGTGAAATGTTTCTAAGGGTGGTGATCTCCTGTTGGGACTGCTGTGTTGCATAAAGGGGTACAAAACCAGCTTCACACATAAAGGCCTTTGCATCTGAACAGTGTATAGATCTGTAAAACCATTGCTCTTTGTTCTGTAGACTGTAGAAACCCTAAGACGTCTTCTCTCTCTTCCCTGGATTTTTGCTTTAATTCAGTATTAAAAATTATTGATTTTAGACCTAGTTCTGGGCACTTTTCTGTGGGAGTAGGCAGACTGGTGCAATTTACCCATGCTGGTGAATTAATGAATTGCTTTATTAATGCCACTGGCACATTTCTTCCAACACAGTTGACATGTGCCACTGCTGTCAGCCTATTACATTACTGAGAGATGGATTTGAATGTCTCTCTTTTAGACAAAAGAGCTATTAGTACCGTGCTGTCAGTGCGGTGAAATAGTCTCGTGCTGAATTTTGTAAAATCCTTGTGCCATTTCTTTGCGTACTTAATGGAACTGGAAGTTCAGACAGTCACTGGAAAACAAAATTCAATAGCTGCATTTATAACAGTAATGTGCTCTTAATAAGCAATAGAACTGCTATGATTCAGAGCTCAAAATGCTCATAGCAGAGGTGTAAAAGCAGAAGGAGTCACACAGATGTTGTTCAGGCAGTGACGTGGCTGGCTGTAAGGGCTAGCTGTCATTACAAACAGGGCATGCAGCATAGCTGTGCAGAGGTGACAAACTTATTGTCAAGGACAGGAGTGCAAAAAAAACAGAACAAGGGCACTTCAACACGTTTCCATGTCTTTTCTTAAAACAGCTGGGTTTGTGTTCTTAAAGGCAGATTTAATTACATGCGTTCTGAGCTGCCACTGTTTGTGGCTGTTGAGTAGAAAACTTTACAAGTATATTTTGTTCTGCAGTTTTTGTCTTCTTAAAAAAGAAAAGGGGGGGTGGGATCTGAAGCAGCTTGGTATTTGCCATCTGATCTCATCTTCACCCCCTTTGTCTACCCAGTCTGCAGCAGCTCAGTGAGAATGCTGTGAGAAAACTGCACACTGTTCCCATTAGTAGGGGAATAAGCGGTATTGGGATTGGAAACACAGATCCTGCTTGTCCAGCAAACATCTTTTGATAGCTCCCCATCCCCACCTCTTCAGCTCCCATAGAAGGAAAAACACTGTGTGTCTTCTGAGCTCGTTGTTTGAGCCCGTGCTGTCATCTGTGCACATGTGAGAGCAGCCAGGGCTGTCCATGGGCAGGCTGCAGCTGTCCTGCAGCTCTTCTGGAGTTCTGGCTATGGATAGGACACACACAGCTGATGTTATGGGATATCAAGTGCTGTGGCAGGGACAGACTGGGTGGCCCAGGCAGCCTTGTGGCATTAGGGGTTCTTTTTGTCTTAAACCACCTCTTGGACAACGGACACAAATGCGAGTTCCAGGTCTCCTTGGTTGTACATTCCATCAGGTCGTACGATTAGTGTTGTGAACAGTTATTATTCTAAATTCCAAGAGAGTTTTCAAATAAAATAAAGAGTTCGATTCAGGTGTTGTAGGATGGATTCTTCTATAGCGCCTTTCTCTTACAAATTATATCACAATAGACAGTGAAAACAGTTTTGGGTTCTGATGTTTTGGTATTTCCAGTTTATTCTTACTCAAAAAAGAATAAAAGGTTTTCAGATTTTCAGCTATTGAAATTTCTAAGCTGAGTTATTGTATTTGATTCATTCTGTAACTTCAGGTGGATACTTTGATTAGCAGGTAGCTGTCCTGTGGAACTTCTTTGGGTGATCCAGATACTGGAAGATTATTTTAGGGAGCTTGGGAAGACCTGAAGTAGTACTGTGTGATGTGGAAATTCAGTGTGTAATTCTGCTGTTCTTACACTTCCTGAATACAGACCTGGGGCTGCTTTTTGGGTGGTGCTGTTTGGTGTGATGGACCTTTGGGCTGATCAGGTAGAGCTGACCTTGTGTTCCTTTGTGTTCTCTGTCTATGGAAGTGGGACTTGACAAAAATCAAAGGTACTTTTCCCAGTATTAACACTAACTCTCTGCAAAAGAATCAGCGAGTTCTTACTCTCAGAAGATCAATCTCTTCTTTTCCTGTTTAAAAAGCAGCAACATTCCATGGCTTCAGTTTTGTCAATTAGTGTTTGTGAATCTTTTGCAATTGATGAAAGCTGCTCACAGAAGTATTCCCCTTATGTCATGAGATACTTGCATGAGTTTTTCATAAACAAACAACAAACAGCCATCCAATTGCAACAGCAACCCTGAAAAATAACAACAGAAGTGTGCCAGTTTGGCACAGAGCATTTTTTACTTTATTATAGAAATCAGAAGCACTGATTTAGAACAAACCAACAAACATAAAAACTCCAGCATTCTTCTGTTTTCACGTCGCATTTTGAGACAGCTTTGGCAGTTCCTTTTTGCTGCCCAGAAGAACACTGGAGTGCTTATAAAGGTCTCTTGGTAGCGAGTGACCTTTTATTTTGGGCAGACAGATGTCATGGCGATGGAACTTCAGCCTTCTTTCACAAGGATTAATACAGCAGGATCTCAGCTGTGCTCCTTTCCAGCTCCGTACTCAGGAGTTTTTCTTAGTTAGATCATTGCCTCCTGGCTGGGGTTGTGGTGGTTCTGAATGGGCATTTGGCAAGGACTTGTGCAGGCATTTGCACAAGCTGAAATTGTTGCCTCCCTTGCCTTGCCTCTCTGTTTTGCAATAGATGATGCAAACTTTCAGACAGAATTAATGCAGGTGACATTCGCTGCAGCATTTAGATAGCTGGTTGGTTGTCCTAGCGGGTATTATCTCCCCTAAGATTGTCTCCTTATGGAATATAAGCAACGGTTTCTGTTTGTATTTAGTAATTGATAATTAAATGTTTAGCTTTAGCTTCGTTCCTGTTGGGCTCAGCATGTTTCTTGCAACTCTATTTCAAATACTTTTTGCCATATCTGCTCCATCACATACCTCAGCCAAAAGGAACTTTTTCCTCAGTTCTATTTGGCTATTGAACAGGCTGCTTAGTTTTCAGCAATCTCATCTTGCTTTCTCACACAGGGGGTTTAGATGTGAGAGGTAAGTTGGGCTAAAGTTGGCAAAAAGAGTTCAGAAAAAGCACTCTGTGAAATAATCTTAATGTACCTCCGGGTGCATTTCCAAGATGAAAGTCATTGCTGATTGGGGAGTATTTCTCACACTGCTGGGAGAGCAACTACACGCCTTTTACTTGAATGATAGCCAATCTAGTACATTTTCCAGTTGCTTATATATCCAAAGTCTACTGATACTACTTAAAGGATTACCCAGCACCTCCTTTGGTGATCACTGCAGTTTCTTTCGCTGCAGCAACCAATGTCTGTGATATTTCATATTTTTCTTGGGAGCTCTTTGTTTCCATGAAAGAGCTCCAGAACTGTTGGGACCACTGCTGAGGGCTGACAGACCAGCTGCTTCCTGCCGTGTTTCTAATGGACTTGCTGATTTTCTCCAGAACATTTCCTTACAAACAGTACATCGTCTTTATGGGAGAGAAAACAAACAAACAAATACTGCAGTGAAGGTGATTCAAACAGATGATTTGTCTTCTGTAACATTTTTTTTTTCCTTCGTGGTTGATCCAACTGCCAGAGCTTAGCAGACTTCTGTTGGTTTTCTCTGTCTTTTGGTCCACTTCACAGTATTTTACCACTGAGCTATAGGTAACTGGAAAACTAAGTATAGAACTGTTCTCATTTCAAGTTCTTTCACCCATCCTGCATCCAGTGTTTTGTCGCAGAGCACTTGGTTCATCCCCTTTTCTCTCCATCATTTTGGAGCCTTCTGAGCCTTATTAAAGCAGTTGTTTAAATTGTCGCATAGACAAATGTTCCAGTAGTAGAGTACACATAACCAGAAGTGGTTGTCCAAGAGTAAAATGGGTGCAGTATGTAAAGTGTTTCCTCTTTGTATGGGGGAAGATTACACCCTGAATTCCATCCCTGACTGTGTAAGTGGACGTGCTTTGTGCACAAGGTAAAATCTATGAGTATTCAGTAACTCCATTTCTTGGGCTCATACTACATATGTCTTTTCTTGAAAGATGTCATTTGGGACTCTCATTTCTGTGTCCTTCCTGGATTCAGCCTGCATGCTGTCCTGGTTGCAGCAGCACAGTTCCAGATGTGTGCTTTTCTCCTGAAGAGTCTGCAGGAAAAGGGAGAAAGGTTGAAAGGGACCAACATGATGGGCAAAGCTCGCAATATAAAATACTGGCTGGATGGATCAAATGAAGCTTAAAATGCTGCTGATCACAATTACACATGCACAGGCTCAATCTGTTACCCTGATTATTTAATCAAGATCACATAGGGGTTTTAATTACAAAAGCAAGCTTATAGTACGAGGCTGGTCATCTGTAACTGACACAGATATGCTTAGTTACAATGGCTAAAATTGGTCCTTATTTATGTGCTAGTTGTTTTCATAATGAATAACTTGTTTAGATCACTTGGAAAAGAGGGATATTGAAAAGCAGCTTTCTGTCCAGTTGGTGCCAGTAGGGAAGAGCCCATTGTATTCAGTAAGGTGGTGCTGAGTCTTGAAAAATTTTAGTTACTGCTGCTCCTCTTTGCTTCTTGAATTTGGAAAATGAGAGCAATAGTTTAAACTCCTAATTTTCTTATATTCTGCAATGTCTATTTCTCTGGTGTCACTAGAGAGATGAAAATAAACAGGTAGAAGAAAATGGAAACCATCATCCCTGTTTTGGGAGAGATGGAGGGGAGGGAGTTTAGATCTGGCCTGAAGTAGAGAGTGAAGTAATGCTGGATGTCATCTTAATCTAAATTGCTTTGGCAATATTAGTATCTAAACTTGCTAGACAAGACTTTAATATCTGGTTAGCAGAACAAACTGTTCTATTAATTAATCTCAGGCCCATAAATCTATTCTAACTGGCAATCAAATCCCAGGCTAACCTGGATCATGCTGCTGTTGAAGCATCTACAGCCCAGGAGAATGAGGCTTAATATTTCATTTGTATTGTGTTCAGCTGTAATGTTACTTGCAAGATGTCATTTTTGCATTGGGAATAAAAATCAGTAAGTCTGTCTTTTAATGGGCTAGTACCAAGAGACAAGTAATAAACAATTTAAAATCTATAATAATTTTTAATGAAAATGCATCAATGTGTATTTCTTGAAAACATTTTTTTTTTTTTGGAGAATAACTTTACTGTGTCAAAATATAATCAGCCTGACATTTCATATCGGGGGGCAAAAATCTGCCTGGAAGCAGGGGAACATTGCAGGATAAAAGCAGAAGCAAATCATCATGCAAAGATTTAGCTCATGACACTAGGTTATGTTCTTGTTGGATATCTGTTCCAATTACAGTTCAGACTGGTGGTTTTTTTGGAGGTACAATACACAGCTGATGCAATCCATCTCAGATAGCATAACTCATTATGATTAGTTAACCAGAGGAGGTGAAATCAGATAACATTTTGGTTGGTAATTTTGTGTAATAATGGTTTCTGTGCATTTGTTTCTCTTCACTGAGCAGATGTTAACCCACAAAACTTCTCTGGAGGGGAAAGTGCTCTGTTCCTCCCATTCTGTGGAGCTCCAACTCCTTTCTCCCCTATTCCTGTGGGAAGATCAGGCAGGCAGGCAGAGCCCAGGAGACCACCGGTGGGTTTTGTCACAGGGTGCTGCTGAGATATTGGTGCTTGTCTTTGCTTTTCTGTCACAGAGCTTATATTCAGAGACTGGGTTCCCGATGATGCTTCTCAGACATGTAGGCGCTCATCCAAGTCTCACGCAGACTTTACTTGAGTACTTCTGCTCATGAAATTATGCAGACTTCACAGTCAAATACTGGAGCTGCTGTTGATTCATTTCTGCCTTTGTTTTTCTTAGCTCTGAGCTACCAAAGTCCTCAGTCAGTGTCTGGAGGGCAGGACCACTGGAAGATCCCCAGTGTTCTTAACTGCAGTACCTTCTCAGACAAATAGCCAGTGCTTTCATTACAAATATATCCTATTTTTCATGTTTGTTTGCCTCAAAAACCACAGAATGAGCAAGTGATTTGTGCTTTTTACTCATTGCTAGTTGCATCACTGTAAGCATTACACAGGTATGCTCAATCTGTCATTTAAGACTTCTTTTCCTCTCCCCTCTGATGTTATAGACTGCCATTATGCATATGCATAAAGGAGGAAATAAGTATAAACCTTCTGATCTTTTAAATATGTGACTGTCTTGCTTTATTTTCAGCAGAAATTGCTACGCGGGCACTGTATTCTTGAAGTAATGTTTCTGCACTGGTAACGCTACCAATTGCATTAGTACACCAGTACAAGGGGACAGTAACTTTAAAACAAATATAATGTCAAATTTTTTTCAATAGCAGAATAAGTTCCCATGAAGGATCTGGTAAATGACCGGGAAAGCTCTGTAACTAACAGAAGATTTTGGGGGGGACTTGCTTGCCAGGTACATAGTGGAAATTCGATCCTTTTGACAAAATGACCTCAGGCCTCTCACGATTTCTTTTTGTCCACAGAACCCCCAACTCCTATTGCCCCTCCTGAGCTGCTGGCTGTTGGAGCCACCTACCTGTGGATCAAACCCAACGCCAACTCCATCATCGGAGACGGGCCCATCATACTGAAAGAGGTGGAGTATCGGACGACCACTGGGAACTGGGCAGAAACGCACATTGTAGACTCTCCCAATTACAAACTGTGGCATCTGGATCCAGATGTGGAGTATGAGATCAGAGTGCTGCTGACTCGCCCGGGGGAAGGAGGCACAGGGCCACCTGGACCACCGCTCACCACAAGGACAAAATGTGCAGGTAGTGTTTCTGCTGCTTTCCAGTACTGCGTGGATGTTTTGGGTTGTTCATGGATGCGTTAAGAAATGGTACTCTGCCTATTCTTGCTGTAGATGTGCTTCTTTAGAGATCTGAATTAACTTGATGAATTTTGATATCTTGTAGGTATATTTTGCTTTTCCATCCATAGGCAAGCGTTTGAAAGTGTTGTTTTTATTCATACAGCATGTTTGTTTGCAAGACTTTCTTCTACAGTATATGTCTGCTTTCTGTTGAAATGGGCAATTAAACAAGTCAGCTTTCCAACTGATTCTCTGACAGGCAAATATCAGGACTTGACGATTATCAAATTTTCACCCTGAAAGTTTATAGCAAAGTATATGTTCTTCTTGAGAAGCAGCAGTTCAGTGTTGGTTATTCAGTTCAATAGGGAGAAGCAGTAAGGATTGAATTGTTAGGACATATTTCTGTATTCTGCTTGATTGTGCTGATTCTTCCCCTCACTTCTGATGAAGAAACCTATTTGAATACTGTGCAGTGTCTTCCTTTTGCCTTTCATATCAGAGCAGATCAGTTTTGATCCAAGGATAGGAAAAATCTATCCTCTTTCTAAAGCATGTTGGCCTTCTCAGTAAAAACTAAGGGATCACGTTCTTCGTGTTTCAGGTATGTTGGCTATTCATCCCATTTTCGTAAATGAATCACTAAGGGAAATGAAGATTAGTGCTCCTCACACAGCATGAGTATCCTCTTCCTTAGCCAAGGAAGCATGGCAGGTTGAGAGTGCAGGGCACTCTGCCTTTGCTTTTTGTGTGGTTTCTTTTTGTGTGGCTTATACAGCAGTGAACATCTGGTGTCTCTTTGAGAAGTTTTGATTGGGGAAACAGAAAGAAAGGAAACCTTAGCATAAGGTTTTGGCACGTAGGTGTTTGCTCTATTCAGCTCTCATCCATTGGCAGAAGACAGATGTTTGGAGGCTCTTCTGCAGTGGTGTGGATGTCCTGCTGGCCTGTTTGGGAAATGGGCACGTGCTCTGCTACCAGCTTTTGTTTGTCTCCTCATTCACTAGTGTTGTGGTCATGTCGTTGTCAAAGATTTTATCCTTCAGCAGACATAACCTGGCACGTTGCATCTGCATATGGAATTGTGACATGCCTAGGTCAGATTTCTAACACACTGTAACTTTGCAGGCAAACTTTCTGCATCAGCCAAACTTGCAAATCTGGCTGGTAATAGTTTCTACATAATATGGGGGTTAAAAAGGAAGTGGTTAACTCTGTGCTTAGTGATGGCTTGTACGGGATCCCAGATGGCTGTATTTACTGCTCTGAGTATCAGGTGGCATCATAAATGATGATGTAGATGTTATTCAAATTGGCTAAGTGATGCTACTTACTGTTTTCCATCCGAATTTGCTAATGAAAATCTTACTGGAGAAGGTCATTCTGTTAATATACGTTGCAATTTAGAGCTTGTTAAGACTGATGATGATGGCATTTATGTTTTGTTTAGGACACGGGGTGGGAGAACTTGTAGTGATTTTGATCTAAACATGGACTCCATGGAAGGAAGGGACCCCCCCACTGTCTTCTCAAAAAGGCTAACAGAAATCATAGACAAGAAAATATATCTTATTTCCCAATTTTCACATGTGGTGGTAGGACTTCAAAATAACCTATTTGTGGTATAATTACACAAAGCTTAATAGTAAAGGTTTTCAAAAATGTACTGACTCAGGAAAGCAGCACTGCCTCCTTGCTTTTCCTTAGAGCACCCAATAACTGACATCAATTGAAACAGAGCTGTTGGTTTTCAAATACTTCAGTGACGAGCAATGCTGCTTTTTCTCCGAGCATTTCTTCTTTTGTCATTGTGCTTTCTTAGCAAGGAGGGAAGTACCCAACTCCTGCTCATTTGTATGTCATCAGTAAGGGATGAAGTAGTCCTGTTTTATGTTGTTTGTAGTGTGTTTATTAGGCCAGCTAATGCAGATAGCAAAACTGAACGCAGAGACAATGATAGGGAGCATAACTTATACTGGAAAAGAAGTGTTCACTGTGTTGTTTAACTTGCAAGAAATCTTTGTAACCATAAATGGAAGTTGTCTGCAACTTTCTGACAATGGGATGTCGGTGTCTTTTTCACTAAACAGTCTCCTGAGCATCTTTTCATGTTGGCACTGTCTGCTCATGTGCTGGGGAGCGTATGTATGTGCTGGGGGAGCCAAGAATTTCGGCACACCTCGAAGTGAGATTCTTCCTTTATTTTCAACTCAGAATGAGAACAGGGTTTGGGAAGAATCAGGCTTTTCATTTATTTGTTTTTTGCTTCAGTTCAGGTGTTGGGAGCTCACTTACAGATACAGTTTTCTGGTACAAATGAGCTGACTCCAGGTCTTGCATCAAAGCCAGTGTTGCCCGGAACACTCAGTGTGAGCTTGGAAGGTATTACACCATCACAGAGCTGTTATCTGGATCATTCCCGATTGTCACATTTTTGATCACAGTAAATGGAACATGTTTACCCAGACTTTAAAAGGTTTTCATTAAATGAAATCCATAAAACTAATTATGGAAGGTCTTGCTTTAAACAAACACAAAGAAGTTTTATTAAACTGGATAATATCTTATCTAATTTTTTATAAGCAGCGTATACCTGGGCATCCATTATCCCATTGGTGATGCTTCTGCTTTCACAGAGGATGGTACTGCAAGACTTCATTTATATTTGATATTTAGAAATGATACTGAGAAATAAGTCCTACCTTGCTCCCTTGCAGGAAGAAGTCAGCTGCAGGGAAAGAGCAAACCCTGCCTTTGCAAATAAATGATCATTTTTGTTGTTTGTAATTCTTTAATTTGTTTCTGTAGGCTCTGATAGGTCATGAGTTGGGGCAGGAGAAGGTTAAATGTTCTGGCAGTGGATTGGCAGTCAGGTGGAAGAGATGTGCAGGGGGGAACGAGGACACCACAAAGACTGCTGGAGGTTAACACCAGACACAGGGTCGAGGGGCTGTTAGAGGAAAGGATGATATAAAATATTAGGTTTTTCCCCCCACAATAATAGGGAAGGAGATAACAGGGTCAAAATAATATGTCTGAGCACAGCTCCCAGTTGTGATCTGTTCAGCACTGTCTTCTGAGTGAACTGAGCAACCAAGAAGTCCATTTGTGCTAAGGCTGCAAACAAGGAGTTTTTATGGTTTCAAAAATATTTTGAATTTAATTTTAAGGTGATAACTGCACTTACATGGGAGACATGACCTGTTGATGCTGAAAAATAACATTTGGGGTTGCTATACTGTTGCTTTAATCTATTTCGAGCTTACAGAAACACTAGTAAAATTACCTGATATGTGGGTCAGAGCACCAGCCACGTGGCATATGAAGTGATTTGAAAGAGTTGTGTGCAGTAAATGTGTAGGTATTGCTAAAGTCACTGACTCACACACAGTTCAACCTGGAGTTACTCTAGGTCCGCCCTAATAGGGACCTTAATACAACTTGTAGATGCACTGTCTTCTATAGCTTTAAATGCAGACAACTGGGAAAATAGATGCTTATTTAGCAGGAATGCAGACTTCTGAAAAACACTTTGAAAGAAAGAAAACAAAGCAAACAGCAACAAAAAGAACTCGCGCACATTAGCAGTGAAAGAATACCTTACTTGTGTTACTTGTTGTCTGTTTTTATTGGTAAATATTGTGAGGGACTTTCTATTCTTACTATACTAGACAAGCCTCTGTGGCACATGTTCGCTTGTGTTTGGTTTTGCTAAATTCCCTGAAACAAAGGCTTGTATAGCACAATGAAATGAGTTGTTCTTCTCTTGATAGCTTCTGTTCCCAAGAGCCACAGAGCCCTGCAGGTGAGCTGCTGAGGACGGCACAATCTCATGTCTGCGTTTTGATATGTGGATCTCGCAAAGCCTGTGGGACTGGTACCTGCTTTAGCGACTCTGTCTGTGAGCTGCAGCGTTTTGTTGATGACTGAAACTCTGCTTTCATTCCACCTCAATAGCCTTTGGCATGGCAGCTGGGGAGATAAGAGTAGACTTACAGAAATATGATATTCCTTCTTCTTGATCCCCAATTTGTGCTTGGAAGCGGTCTGATGGTGTTACTGAAAGACAGGGACTTCATCTTAACAGCTGAAGTCATTTTACATATGAGATAATGACTTTCTCTGTCAAATTGATTAAATTGATAATGTATGTTTCTTGGTTTATCCTTTTCCCCTCCTCACTTTTAAATTCTTGGGGAGTAGAAAGACAACATCTACCCCATAAATAACAGAAAGAAAGGGCGTAGTATTTCCTGATGACGTGCTGGAGTGGTGCAATTTCCGTGTCTGTCTTTGTCAGGTTTTATGTTCTTTTGGCCCACAGTGTGCACCTTCAGACCTCCTGGACAGCACAGACATGGTGTCAATGTAAAGAGCAGAGCTCCATAGGAAGAAGTTTTGTTTCTGGTTGGTCTTCATGCTGGCTGGCTGTTGATGAGTTGCAGCTGGCTGTTGATGCTGGGGCTGTCCCAGGCAAAAGGTGTCTCTTGGAGGAGCTGCCTGTATCAGGTTAGAGACACGCTGCTGTGGAAGTGTAGTCAAAGTAGAGTGACACCTTTCAGAGAACAGAGGATTGGTTGTATCTAACTATGTATTATGGTTACTAGAAAAACAATGAGGAAAAACACAACGCAGCCATGTTGTCTGGGCTATAACAAGGTGATGTTTTACAAGGAAGAGAAAGAATCTGGGAGTGGGAAGGGATGTAATTAAATGGTAAAATGAGAAGCAGGATGCTTCTCAGGACTCCTGAAGAGCCATAATGGAGCTGACAAGTTACCTGGGTAGGCTTGAGAAGCACAGCCCAGCCACAGTTCAGGCAGAACATTCAGTGCAATGGGAAATGATAGTGTGCAGAGGAAAAGCTGGGATTTACTGTGGGAGTGCATCAGCACGGCACAAGTCTGAAGTTTGCTTCTAGCAGCTCCTGGGCCTAGCCAAGCACGTCTCCTGTTGCCCTGAACCAGGGCACGTATGGTGAGGAAATTTCTTTATCCTGACCCCTGCAGGAGATCAGCTTTTGTCCCAAGGCATGTGGATTGATTGCCCTTATCTTGGTCTGCATAAATACTTTCATGAACGTAGAGGCAGTCATGATAGGGCTTTGGTCTGGAGATTTTTTCCAGTGGGATTTTGCTTATGATGGATTTAAATTCTACAGATTTATTTCTTTTTGTCTGCAAAGGCAGTTTGTTATCCCAAAGTGGCTTTTTATTTTTATTTATTTATTTGTATGAAGTTTTGTTATTCATTTCCACATCAGCCTGTTTCTACTTGGTGTTGTTGGTGTTAAATTTAATGACTTTATATAGTGGGGTTTGAAAATAGCACTATATTCCGAGCGGGCTGGCTGGCCAGCAGGATGACAACTTACAAAAATACTTTAGGGTTTCATGGCAAGAGGAGGAGATCTCGCCGGTGATGGGACCTCATGCCATTTCCCAAGAGTTCAACCTACCTGGCACCTGTTTCCATGCAGGTTGTGTTAGGAAACTGTTTAGATATTCCTTGGCTCTCAGGTCCAGTCCAGGTTTCATCCCAAATGGACAGATCTGAAGAGGCAGAAATGCAGAGGGAGACATAATGGTGTGATAATGGTGTGATTCAGCTCACTTAAAGAAGGGCGAGAACCCAAACAGGTGGATATTTGGCGTGCTGATAGCTTCTTTCCGCTTTGCTTACGCAGCCTCACTTGAGCATCCTCAATCTGAGGGCCTCTTCAGCATGACTCTAAAGGGCAATTCCACAAAACAGTGTTCAGGGCATGTTTAAAACTGGCACTGCTGTGCCAAAGTCACCATTTTACATCAGTTGAAAGTTGGGCCCACTACTTGCAAAAAAAAGGCCAGGATTTTTTTTCTTTTTTTTTTTCTTTTTTCTGATTGTCACTCAGTCTCCTGGTAAAAGCAATTTATTTAAATTGCATGGTGTCTTTTAGTCTTCAGTTAAGTGCCATCTTTCATAAAATTTCATCCCTTATTACCATATTATTACTGCTTCTGTAGCTTTTTGAGGGTGCGATGAGATGATCATTTCCAGATGTCGCTTTATACAAGAGTGAAAAGCCCAGTTAGTGGGAGGAAACTGGAACAGATAACACTGCGTGTGTGTTCCTGCCGTGCCTGTGGGAAGCACTGAGCTTCCACTGGGGAGTGACCGAAGAGAGGAGTCTGTTTTTCTTCTCTGCACAGTTTATACTGTGAAATGACAGACCCCTCTCTCACAAAGCATTTGTGAAGCTCTGTGTTTGCATAGTCATGAACCTAGCTTTGTCCTGGGACAAATGATGCTCACTGCTTCCTGCTTATGCTTCTCTTTCTTCTTTTCTAAAGGCAGCTGAAAAATAAATGCCTTTTGATTTGAAATGTTTTTGATTTACATGAGTCTGTATGAAAAAGCACCCAAATAGTAAGAGATGTTTAGAGTTTGTATGCTGGAAGTGCCCAATTTTAAACATTTCATAGAATAAAAGGCACTTTAATTGGCTTTTTTAGAAGCTCTAGCATGTATCACAAAAGCAAGGTAGGGGCTGAATTGAATAGAACACTGCATCTTTAGCCTCACTTTACATTTTTAACCCTGAAATATTTGTAAAACATTTAGAAAGCGTTTTGTTCCTTACATTTTCAGTTGTTTTACATTGCCATGAATATTTTACCCTTTTATTTTTTCCCCAGTGGACACTGAAATATTGAGATGAGTATGGCTTCTTGCTCAGAGCTCCCTAGTTCACCCCTATCAGCTGGGGTGGTGCACAGCTTGTGAGAGGAATGGGGAAAACAGAATTAAAAAAACCGAACAATCACACAAATACAACTGAACCCTACTGAGGAGAGCCAGCAGATGGAGTATGAGAGTACAGAACCTTTTTTTTTGTGCTGGTGTGTGTGTTTGCCTCCATAAATACTTTGCATTTTCCTTTGGTTTTCACCCTGGTTGAGCTTGAAAGTAGGACAAGTTGGATTGTGGGTTTGTCTGTTTGTTTGTACGGGTTTTTACCACCTATTTTGTTCATGGATGTTTCTGTGACCCATTATGTTAGGTCATCTGAACATGACAAAGCTAAGAGTGAACCAGACCTGTCCTCCTTCCTCAGAGGGTACTGAAATCCCTCTGTACCTGTTTGCAATGTGCAGGCGGAGAAGCATAGACCCTGAACTCCAGAGGCTTTGTATTGTTATGCAAGTGATTGCCATGGGATTGGTAGGGGATGGAAGCTTCATTGCCACCTTACTTCTTTGTTATTCCACTGAGCACAAAGGGAGTAGAAGGAAATGCTTTCAACTCCTTTAAACTTAACGTGTAAGCTAAAAACCTTATCAAAGCCTTTTATCGTAATTTAATAAAAGCTGTGCTTCTAAAAAATATGAAGCAGTAGACTATTTTTTGACTCGAGACTTAGTATTCAAGTAGACCATAGCTGTGACCATATCAAAGTATTCAAATATTGCTGGAGAAGCATACAGGCCTGAGCATCATAATCAGCCTGACAGTTGTTATTACAGTGTACTTCATTCAACATCCACAAATCCTCCTCTTAGCTGCCAATAATCCTTCAAGTATTAAACTAAATTCTTGGTGCAGAAACCATTGGAAGGGGATTTATATGAAGACCACAACTGCCAAAATAACACAATCTGAAAACCTTAACATCACAGCTTTCTCCCTGTGGCACTTTGAAAGGTTTTCCAGCATTTACTAGAGAATGAAAAACATGCAGGAGGGAAGTAGGCCTTAAATATATCCAGACCTTCAGAGGCTGATTTGTGAGTAAGGGAAGGGTGATGAAAATATTTGGTGAGCTTGAAAGATGAGGCCATTTATCAAGGATCTCCATCACTTTGAAGATGAAGTCTTAGGGTGATCTGTTTGTCCAACTTGGAACTTTTAAAGTACATTTGGTTTGGTAATGCTTGTAATAGGTAGGTAAATTGTTAGTATTGAGCCATTTGTAACAGAGAAGGGAGCAAGGCAAAGTGGGACATGAGCTACAAGGCAATGGACGCTGTGCCAAAGGCAATCTCAACTACCAGCTACTGTATGTGATGGACAAAGTTGTACACATTAATAACTAGCTCTTCCCAGTTGGCTTTGTTCTCAGATGGATTGTTAAGCTCCTGCAGAAGCAAATCTTTCCACTTCTTTTTTGGGTCACTTTGATACACTGCTTATTTTTACATTCATGACCTCTTCCCTTGCAAGAACATGGTTCTTCATCCTGGGCAGAATCTCGTGACTGTGAGCGTGGATTACCATCCCTCCACAGCTCATTGTCTTCCTTCTTCTAAGTCATCCCAGTTTCAGTTGACTTTCCTATATGAAAACTCAACTTCAATTCTCATCTCTGTCCTACTCTTCTGAAGAGATCATGAAACACAGACATGAAAGATGGGTTTTGAAATACCCAACCTAATGCCCACGGAGTCAAAATCAGTCCTCTGTATGCTGCTTGTGCTCCTGCTTGTTCCAAAGCTGTTTTCAGTCGCTGGTTTCAGTTTGTGCTGTGCATGAGAACTGCAGATAGGTGCCTTCTGCCAGCCTGTTCCTACCGCCTCTGAAAGGTTCGGGCAATGCATCGCTTTCCCTTGATCCAGTTGGCACAGCAGAGCTAATATTTACTTATTTTCCCTCAGAGGCAAACACCTCAGTGTAAAAGAGCTGGAATCACACTCTGTGCAAACAGGTGTACTACAGCCAGTACAGCATGCTGCTGCCCATCAGGAGCTGGCTCTCCCAAAGCTCCTGCACTGCTGTGGCACAGCAGTCAGGCTGGAGGCACTGCATTGGCAGTGTCCCCTTGTTACTGCTGCCTTTTCTCTGGGACACTGAGGGCCCCTTGGGAGTAGAATGCAATAATTAAAAATGAAGAATGTTCTCCTCACGTTCGTCCTTCAGCCATGTGATAGTCCCATGGCCCTGAGATCCTTGGATCATCTCAGCAGCACACTGCTGGGAGCGTTCCCCCCCTTACTTTATTTATTGCTGGGGTAGAGTGTCTGCCGTGGAAAATCAGCGTGGTCCTGGCACAGCCAATCCTTTTTTGTTTTACTGGGTGGGCACAAGCTCATCTGTGGTGATAGGAGTCTAAAGGTTCATCATGCAGAGCTGTCGCCCAGCATTTGTTCCCTTTAGAAGCTGATCCTAAAGTATATTTAACAGCAATAAGGTATCTTGTTTTTGCTTGGGGTTGAATTATCATTTAAATATCCTATGGAATATTTGGGCTTCATGAAAAGAATCATTTTACAGAATGGTTATGAGTTTTGTTTTTGCAATGCACAACCCTCATTCACAGTATGAAAAATAACCTTGTGTATCATTCTGCATTTCTTTGTCCCTAATTGCTGCATTAAGTAATCCCTGATTCCTTTATTTCAGATCTGGCAGTGTTAGTCTCTAAAGAAGTACATATGAAATCATACAAATAGTGAAATAGAAGAGATTATGAGGCACTATGCTGTTAATCTTATAGAAATATATGTATAGTTTTTTCTCATAGAAGTGATAGGAAGACTAACATTAGAGCAGAATGGTGCCACATCCAGGCTTGGAGGAGGCACCAGAGGTTTCTGGTGTTTGCATCCAAGATCTAGAACCACACATTTGTCTTTCAAGCCAAAGTATCAGCCCTGCTGTGGGAAGCAGGCTCCAGCAGCCATGGGGCAGGCCCTCGGTGTCACTGCCACCCAGGAACAGGGCCACGGCCAAGGCACTCCAAACCAGGCACTATGGCTGGACCCCTGCCCTGGGCAGCCTGTATTGGAGGTGGGGAGTTCCTCTGAACCACGAGCTGGGGAGAATTCAGGGCTTACAGCTAATTGCGTTGGGAATGGCCCATCATTTGAAACGCTTGTGATGGGATTTTATAAAAGAAATCTCATGCAATTGCTGCTATAAAGAATATGGAGATTTAGACATCCATATGCATCTTTGTTTTCTCCTCCATCTCTGCCTCATTTCTAAATGGATTTTGCCTATGCAGCTTTCATCTAATTCAACCTTTCCTTTCAAATAATATTTTCTTCTTCTGTCTCTGATTTCTGAAATCTGAGTTGAGTTTTTCTCCTTTATGACTGAAATCGATGCCCTCTGGTCCCTGCAAACGGCTTGCCTGCACTCGGTGATGGTTTTCTCTCTGCTGGAATGCCTGTCCTCAACTAGCTGTCCCACTTGGCACGGTCACTTTTTATCTGTTTAACCAGTGACAATTCGATTGCTCAGACCTTCTCGGTTGTCAGCAAACCTTAACAGTTAGTCCTTTAAACCTATGTCTGTTTGACCACGTATTTTCCATTGCAGGTAAATAACTCTAAAACCAGGTTACCCTCCGGGGTTTAGGGGATAAAAAAAAAAAAAAAGAAGGCATGATTAAACTGCTGCCTGAGTCACGGGCTTCATAAACATCATGCAGAAATCTCCAGTGTCCTCCACAGCAGGACAGAAACGGCCACACTGTGCATGACAGTTGGATAGGAATCGTGAAACAGCATTGCCTCAGATAATGTACTTGAATGTGTTGACAGCTTTGAAACCCAAATACCTTCAAGGGTTTATGAAAAAAATCCTACCTTGGGTTGTCCCCTGGGCTAAGGACCAGGGCACTGATGGTGTATCACCTTCAGCATTTCCTTTAAATTAATCTTTCTCAAAGGAGTCAGGCTGAAAAATAGCAAATTGTAGCCTGCAGCCGTCCATCTGTTCCCTCCTGAGAGCACGAGGACAGTGTGAGATGCTCCGGGCACCCTTCGCACCGCTGCAGGTTGCCTTCTTGTGTATTCAGATCACGGAAGGAACAACAATGTGATCGGATTCCGGGCAGCAAAGCTGAGCGATTCCCAGATTGTGTTGACAGGTCTATCCTTAAAAACCCTTTCTGCCTTGCTTTTGTGATTTTTATGACAGCTACAGTACCATTGGTCCAAAGAGCTGAAAAATTTGGAGTCAGAAACCATCTATCTGTTTTGCCACTCCCAGCATAGTACAACATCAGGAAATTTGGTCTGGATTTTGGTTTTAAACCTTCCTTTTGCTTATGCTTTTGTGTGTATTTAACAGTCATGAATGGATGATCTGTTTTCCATGCTAAAACACTGGCACTGAGCTGGGCTCCCAGGCTGCCATCTGCATTCATCCTCTCTTCTGCATTGCTCCACCTTAAGGCTGAATGCAGTGGTAAAACCAACAGCTTTTTCCCTGTGATGACCCCAAGGAAGAGGAAAATGGGAGTGCATTTTGGTCATGCGCTGGGTGCGCATCTAGTTCTGTGCAGAAGGCATGTTGGGGAGCAGGCTGCTAGAAACTGCTTTGTTGTTCTGCTGCCTGTTTGTCCTCAAGTCCAGCCCCAAGAGAGTCAGCACGTGGTGGCACGTATCGCCCCACGTCTGTGCCGGGCTCAGAGTGCTGCTCTTTTATTGTACTGCAGGGCTGATGGCAGAGGGCCTGGTACCTGTTCCTGGTGTCTCCGTAGAGCACCACGAGGATCTTTGCTGCAGCCAGAAGTATGCAGCACTGTGCCCTTTACTGGTCACAATTAGCTCAAACAATTCCTTTGAGCTTCCTGGGTTTCTTGCAATGCTAATTGCCAAATTATATAGCTCACAATAATTTTAGCTCTACTTACACTAAAATATTATCCTAGACTATCTAGGGAGCCTTATTCTGTGTAGTATGTTGTCTGCTTGAAAGGAAGCGTGGGAGCTGAGGAACTGTGCCAGTCAGTGTGATCTGCAAAGCTTTACGTTTCCTACACTGCTGAGACAACATATGGGTGTCAAGATGTACCACGCTAGAGAGACACTTATCAAGGGAGGTTTGACATGAAGCTTCAGAACGGCACTGCTTCTTGGCAGCTTTTGCTTTGCATTCTACCAGTGTATGGTTGTTATTATTTTTTTAATGTACAGAGCTATTATGGTATTAATATACCGTGTTCAATTTAGTGGAGAGGAGCAGCGGATGTCTGGAATGTTGTTGAGTTCACTGCAGATACAGGGCTGAATGCTGTTCAACTTTCACATTAAAATCTCTTGCTTCTGTTTCCTTTATTTTCTTTAAATTTTATTATGTCTTTCTCGTCTGCTGAAAAAGTATTTTTGCATTTCAGAGTTGAGCTGGTGCTTCATTCCCATGGGAATAAGAGCTCAGCTTCTCCTCCCTCGGAGAAGGGAGTCTCAGATCTCTGCTTTCTTTAAGCTCTGTGCCAGCTTTCAGCTCTCGAGTGCCTGCTGGCTTTGACTGGTGTGTCAGGTGGGTAGTGAGTGAATTCCAGGTATTGTCCTAGGAATACGAAGCATCGTGGAATAGTGTTTTTCATCCTGCAGACTGTGTCATCTATTAGACCCTTGGGTTATATTTAAGCTTCTTAGGACCTTGCATGCCACTGGAAAACAACACATTTTCATATAATCAAACTGTTATTTCTTAGATATGATTTCATAACTCCGGGTCAAATTGCCTGAGAACCTGAACTTTAAAAATTGTGTGTGTGGGGAAGGGCAAAAAACCTCTGAGTAAAATGTATGGCAATTAAATATCTAAGCAATGTCACTTGCTTAGTAGCAGCTTTGTGGGAGATCTCATTATTTGATACCATATAGAGTATTCTTTACAATAACACAAGTTGGAGACATCTTGCTTCTGCGGTGTGTTCTACAGACTCTGATGCCCGTTGTCTGTGTGCACAGAAGTGCTCAGTAGGAACTGCAGTCCTGTGTTTCTGTGCAGCGGGAACCGAAACTGAACCCGGGGCTCCCAAATAATGATAAATACTAATAAATGCAGAAGGAGGTACAAAATGTGCTAAGAGTATCATTAAATTGTATCCCGCTTTGGCAGCTGGATGAATGTACTTCTTGCCCTTGTCCAACCTGAATGTGCATGCACAAAAAGTGGATGCATGACCGTTTCTGCGACAAAACGTGAAGTTTGAAGCTTTCTGTTGTTTTCATTGTTGCTGAGGCTGCGTGAAAGAGGAAGAATCTCTTAATTACTGCCTAATTCCAAATATTGGTGTTCAATTGGTGTTCTGCCAAATGGATGAGGCCAGGCTCTTCTAAGTGGCGTGTAGTGACAGGACAAGGAGCAACGGCCTAAGAGTTGAACGCAGCAAGTTCCATACTAACATGCAGAAGAGCTTTACAGTCAGGGTGATGGAGCACTGCAACAGGCTGAGGAGTCTCCTTCTATGGAGATATTCAGGACTCAGCTGGATGCCAACCTGTGTGACCTATTGTAGGGTACTCATCTCAGGGCCAGCAGGCTGTGGTCTTCCTTCGCTCTCCAAACAGACTCTGAAGTCCAGATGGCAAACGGAGCAGCTTCCTTCCTTTGCCTGCATGCGGTAAAGAAAATAGTTTTAGCGAAAATAAGTAATCTGGTTTAGGTTCTAAATACATAAATAAATAAGTCTGTGGTAAATGAGATTTAACTCTGACTCCCGACCCAAGCGGTAACTGGCATTTAAAATGCAGGGCAGGTTCTCTTCTGGGTTCTTAGTTACCGTTTCTGCTATCCCGAGATGAGACAAAATGAGGTTTCATCTGGTACAGTTGCTGGCAGTTTGAAGCATTAACTGCTGCGGAAGAAGATTTGAAAGGCAATTTCCCTTCTCAATTTTCTCCTAAGTCATTAAAATTCATCTTTGGTTCTTGAAACATCCAAATTCTGTTCTGCCTAGTTATCTGGATTGGAGATCTTATGATTGTTCGCTGCATTGAATATCCCTTAAATTTATAGCAAACTGTTTGACACCGTTTTACAAATCGTCCGTGGTTCTACAGATTTATCTTTAGAAGTTTAATTTTTTTCCTGCCAAATGAACGCTAATCTCGCTCTGATCTGAGTTGAGTGCTACTGAAACCTGACGCTGCCTCATTGCCTTTGTACTTATTAGCGTTATACGCTGCTCAGCACTTTCTTGTAACTGTTCTTACTTCAGGTGGGATATGTCCGACCATCCAACCTGTTTGATATGTCCTTGACTCCTCAGCCCTTTAGTTTCATGAATCTTTCTGTGGAGCTAATGGCTATCAGCAGGAAAATGAATGAAGAGAGGGACTGGAGGGCACTGTTTACTCATCCATTCCTATTTGGGAAGAGAAGAGACCTGAAGTTTGTCTTACAAGTGCAGAGGAGTATAAAAATAACTGTGTCACCTTATTTGAATTTAAAATAGATCTTTTTTAATTCATAAAAGCTCATGGCAGGAGTTGTCAGGCTGTGGGTGTCAGAAGGGTGATGAATTTGTGTGAGTGGAGGCTAGAAGAACACACAGGACTTTGTGCGCACCTTTTCTTTAGGAAGCTGGTGGAAAGGGAATAGCCTTTTGTCATAGTCATGTCACATTTTATTTTAGCTTAAGACCGATGAGAGAGGAGAGGGATCTGTCTGTCAAGAGCATCCTGTCTCCTCTCGCCTGTCTGTTTTGTTCCTCCAATCCTCAGCTTCCACTCCTTGCAGTGTACAGCAGAGTCAAAGCTCCAGCTAATCCAAGCATCCAACCGGTGTTGCTTGTGCCCTGCTCACACTACTGACTTTTAACAAATGCAGTGATGTACCTTAATCTTGCCTTCTGAAGGTGACCCTAAGCCACATTTATTTACTCAATACTCTGCACCTGGTTTAAGTGTGGACATTCTGGGGTGCACTAATTTGCCTGGGATTTGGGAGCTGGATTTTTTCTGTCTAGATAACAACTTTAACAAATGATCGTTTCCAAAAGATAAGGTTAATGACAACATACATCTCAAGATGCTCCAATAATAAATCACTAGGAAGTGAAACATGGGTACACGGTACTTATTTATATCCCAGCTTTGACACTTCTCGGTCATAGAAAAGATTGGCAACTCTCCCTGTTTGTCAAGCACAGCAGGAAAGAGAGGGGATGAGCAGATTCATCTTGTTCTCAGGAGTTACTTCGTGTTTCAAGGCAGACACCGGAAAAGAAGGTTAAATGAATGGTAAGAACCTCTCTTTCCTTTATTTTTTCTCTTCAGTTGTGCCTGTGATTGTACCCTGCTCATTAAGTAGCCAAAGGCCCTTTTGAAAACTCTTTTCATTTGAGAATGATACCAGACAGAACTGCTTGTGAAATAATTACAGAAAATGAGTGTTGATGCATGTTTTGACTCTGCTGCACAAGTAATTCTGTCTTCTCTAGTTGAAGTAATTACATTTGTTTCTAAATAGAGGAAAAGAAATGGTAATTGTCAAAAAAAAAAAATAGATCCAACTTCTACTTTATGTAGCAGCAGATAGTTGGGAAGCAAAAAACTAATTATTATATTAGTGGAGTCATTGTTGTGTATTATTCATTGAGTGAAGTACTGTTATTAAACACATCGAGTCGTGAAGGATTTGTGGGTTTTACAGAATAGTTTGCCTGATGGTTGCTTTCTGTAGCTTTATGGAGAATAAACGTTTTTACAATATGGTTGGCTAATACCAGACCTAGCACAGAACTCTGCAGGAACTCATTAGCTGTTATTACTTTTTAATTTTTTTTTAAAGGGAAGGAAGGTCTTCTGTCATTTGAACTGGAATCTTCACCTAGAGGAGGAACAAGACTTTCACTTGTAGTTCCATCCAGCTAAGTTTCTGCTCCGTGCAGTTGGCCAGGGTGAGGTTGTGCTGTCCTTCCTTATGGAGTGGGCTGGAACTGCCCTGTTCCCCATGGGGCAGCAGCACGGGCCTGGAGGTACTGCCACTCAGTTCCTATTTCACTGCCTTTCACTTCAAAAGGATGGAAAGTGTGTGTGGTTCCCCTGAGACTAAACCCTCCGTGGCTTTGGTGCAAATGGAGTGATGGGAGAGCTTACAAACATCAGTAAGGATGGGCGCTGATGCTCATGGATTAATGTGCTGGACATGTAATTCTCCTTAATGCCTTGCTGTGATGCGTGGTGTCTTGATTTTATCTTCTGTCTTTCACCATTAGGAAGCCTTGTCCTGTCTGGGCTGACAGTTATCTCATGCTCAATTTCTCCAGCTATTCCAATATATGTGGGTGCCTTTTTTTCCCCTCAAAAACCAACAGTCACACCAGAGCAGGAAAGCTGACCTTAACTGGAAATTGGACTTCACTGGAAATCGGGATTCAGCCTTTTGAAATAAACTTTGGCTACACTTCTGCCCAGTGTACTGGAGTCCTGCTGGTACACATCTGAAAGCAGAACTGGGCATCTGTCATCATGAGTTGTTTAATGAGAGATTTTTAATTGTTGAGTATGTTGTTAAATTTAGAAATTAGTGAAAGGAACTACAGTGGAACATCGCTCTACACTCTTGATGAGGCACCTGATACTCTGTTCAATATTCGTTAATTTACTAGTTTCCTGAAGAGACTTCTTAATCTCTTCCTAATGCTTTTACTCATTCTGACAAGATTCATTTACATAGCTAGTGTTTGACTGCACATATTTAACAGGTGTACGTCACTGCAGAGTCACGGACCTAACTGGCCATCCACCAATAATGGATTTAACCTAATGCTTTTTGTGTTCCTGAGATACGTGGTGATAGGGAAAATTCTGCATCTCCCAGTTGGTCACAGCCTGTGGAAAACCTGTCCGTGTAAAATCATTTAACGTAATTCCAGTATTAATGCTGGAAAATCTTTTTTCCAAAGATTTGCCAGCTGTTCTGTGCACGGTGAGCTGAGCAGCAAAGCAGGCAACAAGCCTCTCTATTCCACACTATTAGCAAGGCACGTGAGATTTTAAATAAAAAATAACGGCCACAGAAATTAACAGCATTTAACGTCCTCCAGGGATAAATTCTATTTGCAAGGCAATTCTTCTTTCTATTTTTAAGGGAGAGCTGTCAAAAGAGATGCAAGGGCTGTACCTGCTTTTTGGAGCCCAGGTCAGAGTCGTAAAAGCTTTGTTTTGGTGCAAAATTTTGATGAGTTAACCAAACCACTGTGCAGACTTGCATACAAATTGTCCCTTAGTGAGTCATGAAATTATACTCACTTTTCATTTTGATTTTTTTCTTGCTTGTGCTGGAAAGCTTTGGATGACACATGATGCTGTCAAGACTGTCAAAACTTCACACAGTGTATTTCAGCTAAAAGAGAAACCCACAAAACCAACCTCTGGTGTGAATGGGAAGAAGTAGAACCTGGCAAGCTCTCTGACATCAAGGAATGAGAAGGGCGTTGAGAGATTTCTCCCTATCCAATATCATAAGCAACATATGTTCAGTATGGTTTTTTGTTTTTTGTTTCTTGGAGAGTAAAACACAACTACTCTTTTTTTCATTGCAATGTTTGGTGCTCGTGAAATAATGAAGATCACACTAGTTATTTGTGCTAGCATAGTTTCACTGTGGATGAACTATCTGCATGGCTGCTTTCAGGTCAATAGCAGTAACACAGGGCTATGGGCTGGCAGGACTCGAGGTGTGAAGCCTGTCTGTAGGGTCTCATGGGAGCCCATGGACCTTCTTGGAAATATTCTTCTCACGCTGAACTTCAGTTCCAACATCTGTTGGAAGGGCAGCATGGCAGGACATAAGCAATCCGAGGAGCTTTTGGAGTACAGCAAGAACAATTTGATGAAAGAAAGATTACAACTTGAATAATCTGGTAGATGATTGTTGGAACCAGGCATCCTTTGAGGTCTTTGCCAGCCCAAGCCATGCTGTGAGAAGCTAAAAGGGGGTCATTCCACCAGAAAACATGGGTCTAGAGGGGAATGGTGGTTGCTGTAACTGTCCAATGAGTTGTAATAAAAACAGCACAGCCAAATCAACCTTTTGATGCACAGGGAGAGGAACAGAAGAAATACACGTCTTGAATTTTGAAGTTGAATGTAACTTAGAAACTATTTTGGATGGGGAACGGTTGGATCAGATGACTTGCAAAGGTTTCCCCCAACTAGAATGATTTCCAGATTGGTTCTGTTCCTTCTCCATCACAACCTTTAGTGGGGTATAGAACAGCTTCTCATGTCCTTTAATGGAAAACTTCAATTTACGGTTCCTCTTACTCAACAAATTCACTGCCTTCTCACCAGGAGTACGTTCTCTCCCTCTTGAATTTTAATGTTGCTGTACCAGCTATTGGTTACATGTTGGAGGTGGTGGGAGGGGAATGAGGAAGCGGCAAACTGAATGAAGGACCTGAGGATTTTTAGTCAAGGACTGAGGAGAACAGGGGAAGCAAAAAAAAAGGGACTTTAAGGTCACCCTGTTTGGGGATTGCTCTACAAAAGCCAGCTGTTCTCCCATAAGTGCTATGAATGAAGGCCTTGCTGCCTGCAGAACTGCTGGAGGACTCTTTCTGCAAATACCCTCTTTAGACTGTTCTTCACATAACTTCATTGTGCTTATAACTCTGAGGTAACGACATTTTGTGTTAACTCTATTATGCCACGTTTATAAATTGTCTGAGCCACCAGATGTATCACAGACTACCAAAAAGCAGCTGCATGAGAAGTGCACTGATTTTACTCAGTGGGGAATTGCAGACACTGGACTTTGAAAGACTTCATTTAAGGGAGAAAGAGATCTTCAAAGCTGGCATTTTTCAAGTAAATAACTCCAGATCTTTGATATGCCTGCTTCGTGCTGCCTTGTCAGTCTGGAGAAAGATGTACCTTAAATCAAAGTGGACAACTGAGAATGAAAGCTAATAAAAGATTACAATAAAAGAAAGGAATCCCTGACATAAAAAAAAAAAAAATCAAGACATTTTTATATCCATTACAGCAAGCATTCGTGGGAATGGATAGCTAATGTACAGTCTAAACTGAGTTTTTTTGGGTGAACTTTTATCATGTGGTTAAAGCTCTGCAGGGTGATGTGCCCCCACAGGGCAGGGAAATCCCCAGCCACAGGTTCTCTGCCACCGTGGGCTCCACTATGTTACCATTATGAAAGAAAAATCACTGCTGGGCTGATACTAGTTTTGCTGAGCAGGCAAGTACACAGCGTGTGTAAGCTCATGGATGAGGATTCAATAGCCTCATATTTTATGACTGAAATCAGCATGATTAATATTTATCAGAGCAATAGATCCCTGGCCTTGAGCAGCCCTGCAGAGGCCATCATCACAGACCGGCCGTGGAGGAGGCAATAGCACTTCCCTAATGGAGAGCATTTATCACTTTTAGGGAGGATTGTTTGAGCTCCTGAACTTGGACATTTCTAACTAGTACTGCTGAAAATTAAGATTAAACCAGTCTGGAGCTTAGTTCTTTCTTCAAGAACTTGAAGTTGATGCTGGTTTGGGAGAAGTTTCTGGTTCAAGCATGTTTCCATGCATGTTTCAGAGGGACAGCACAGTCACTGGGCATGTTAGAGGTGGTGCCAAGAGGTACAAGAACGGGATCTAAACAGACTTCTGGAAGCTTGCAGTGCATGGAGGACATCTCAGCCTGTTTTACTTGTCCTGGGACAACTGCCAAGTGCTATTTGTAATGGATTGAAGGGGCAAAAAGTGTCCTTGTTGTCTCTGTGGCTTGGTTCCTTTGCTTGTGAGCTCTGAATGGTCTGTGGGGCTGGCTCAGCTAGAAGGCTGAGTTGTTGGGAGGCCCAGAAGGACCTGGAAGTGTCTGGGGAAATTGAGAGTTCATCGCTTCATTTTCCCACCTGTAAAATGAGGATTAGCAATGCTTCTGCTTTGCATGGTGAGAGACACTGAGATGGTTTTAGGTACTGCAATTGTAGGAGCCCTGCAGTATCTGAAGCACTTTGCCATCCTCTCTTTAGTCTGGTAAACAGCAACAAAATGTTACCCCAGCCATCCTGGTGCACTTACAGAGCATTTACAGAGTTCTTCAGCTGAGCGCTGCCTTCGTGTTTGTTCCCTGTGTAGTAGTGTTGCATAAAGGATGCTGAGACAAAGTGCAAAACGATCTTTCAGTGGCATCTGTAGCTGATGGCAACAACAGCTCTTTCTGAGGGGTAAAAACGGAGAAAGGACACTGTGAGCCTTCCAGTGGCAGCTGGGAGGAGAAGCAATTCAGTCCTCTTGCTGCCAGTTCTCTGCAGCGAAGCTCAGTAACACTTGGAATGATGCAGTTTCCATTGGGATCTTCTCAAACTCACTGCTGGCTGCAGCCGTGTGGGTTTGTGCTGGTTGGAGCAGGGGCAGGGGGTGCTGCCTGCTGGGTGCTGCTAAGGGCAGGTCCTAGCATTGCCTGGGTTAAGGCACTTGAGGTGCTGTGTGCTGTGCCCAAGTGGGCTTCTGCCACTGGTGCTGGGGGCATAGGCCTCTTGTCGCTGTGGATTTTCCATGCCATCTGCTTTCCTTCTAGGAATTCAGCTGCAGAAGTTGGTGACATTAAATATCCCTTCTTCCAGATAATCACGTTCATGACTTCACAAGTGAAACAAAGTGCCAAGTTCTGAAGCAGGAGAGCACCAGGCACTGCCAAGAGTAGGATTCGGCAGAACCTCCAATACTGTCCCTGATTTTGTTTTTTGTAGGTAGCAAAGCTTCTCTGATAAAGCAGTAAAGTGGTAGCATGGGTAGATTCCCATGTCCTACTGTGCATACACATCCAGCTCAGTGTGGAAAATTGTCAAAGACTTTCAGAGCACTTTGTGCTGAACTGCAACAGAGCTGTGCTGCACGGTCCTGTGAGTGTCATGATGGCTCATTTTGTCTTCACAGCCAATGCCAAATGAATAAATAATGGTCTGCCACTTACTATAAATAATGTCCTATTTCCACCGTGTAACCGTGTGCAACCTGCGGAGCACTGCGACTCTGACACACGAAGTCCACAGAGCTGCTTTTGCAGAGTCGCTTTGCTGGGCTGGTGGAATCGACGTGTGCGTGGCTTCAGGCATACAGTCAGGTGGCCCAGCTCTCTGACAGCCACTCAGTTCAGTTGAAGCAGTCAGAAAAAAAAAGCAGGATATCTTCTGGAACAGCTTATGTGAGCAGCACCAGGTAAAGGGGCTTTCATCAGGGGGTGTTCACAGCCCCCTGTGTTTGTGTGCAGCACCCCGCTCTGCTCTGCCCCTCAGATTGCTGGGGGGTCACATCCCTGCCTGCCCTCAGACTGCCTCAAGGGCTGCCTGATGCTGTAACGGGGCTGTGTGACACATAAGGGCTCCTCCAGGGAGGGCTGGTTTCAGTGATGGTTTAGGTGTGAGGCACAACCTGGTATCGTTCTCAGCCTGTAAATGATGTTAAACCAGACTACGCGCAGACCTACAGCGTACTGTGTGCAGCACTGTCCTAAGGAATGTGGAGGATGTAAATGTGCTTGAGAGTGTTCTACTTTGATTGTATAAATAACATTTTGTGGACAGAAGTAAAGAACCGTAGGCTGAAGCAGCCGTAGCAGTCACATTTCTCTTACAGGGAGCTGACAAGTTTAAATGTCAGGGCCATAATAATAATTAATTCAAAATGCTTAATTATCATTTTGTATCCAGTTTTCCTCTCCGTGCCATCATGCCAGACATAAATTGCCTGCTGCTGAAATGTGGCCACCAGGAGAAGCCATGGCAGGCATTTTAATTTTAAACAGGAATCACAAAATAACCATTAGTTGAAGGTAAAAGGGGTGGAGGCATCTCTTAACTCTCCACTTGCACAAGAAAAGGACATCCTGGTGTATCCCTGCCTCCAGAGACCTGCCTCCACGTGCTGGGTGTTGCACTAGGGATGGTTTTTTGTGGTTAGATGGATTTCCAAAGGCAGACAAATGCTTCAGTGCCCTGGGCTTTATGGTGTGTGTTTTGAGTAAGAGAGTTTGTCAGCAAACAGTGCGGCATATTCCAAGAGAGCAGGGAAAGCAATTATGTTCCCTGGCACCCTCAGTTCCAAGCCTAGCAACACTGTGGGGCAGGGAGCTAATTGCTCCATCTGTTGCTTTGGGTCTCTGAGAGGGAGCGGGGTCTGTCTGCCCCACCCCATGGAAACTTCAAGTGTCATTGCATTGGCTCTATTAGAGCCCACATGATTTTCACTGCATTGCTGCAGCAGCCCAGGTTTTCTGCCAGTCTGCATTGGTTGTGTTTTTCTGCCTGGTGGTCGAGTTGTGCTCTTGAACAAAAGTTTAAACTTTAAACTTGTCCTGCACTGCCTTCCTGTCCTGGTTCATATATATGATGCCCTGATATGTATTTGCATTGGTTTGTAGTTTTAACATTCATGAACTGCTTTTGTATTTTGGGATGGCAGTCACAAGTATTGGTGACTTACAAACACAGACCCAGCTGCTCCCTGATATCCACCTCCTGTTGTTTTAACACAGCTGTTAATGTGGGAGGGCCCTAACACACACTCCGACCAGAGCCACAGCTTTCATCCCCTTGGAGCAGTAGCTCAGCACTCCACTACAGGATTATGGCAGCTCACGTCCTTTTTGGTAGGTCAAAGGAATATAAATAGGAAACAGTATTCACCCTTGGACAGGGAGAATTTGATTTCTTGGATCTCTGTGTATCTAAATATTGAGTTCTCAGGGTGGTTCTGCTGGGGAAAGCTGTTGCTTATGAGACCTCATCTTCCTTACAGACATGGCCAAGGGATGTGGGGCAGGGTTCATTTTTCTGCCTCTGATGTGAGGAAAACGAGCCTGCAAAGGCAGGAATAGCAGCTGTTACAGGTACAGCAGTACTGAAATAACCAGAGATGGAAGAGACCTGAGAGGATTGTGCTGCTTCTGGTGCCACAGTCTCGGTTGTATAGAGAGCTGAGCTCTTCTGTGCTGTGCCCAGCTGAGCTTTAGATTGCTGAAGGGGTGGGTTTGCCACAAGGCTCTTGTACAGATTGCTTTTTAGGTGCCTTTTGCTTTTGTTGCTTACATTATGCATACCCCCAGACTGGAGGCAGTGCTGCTGATTAGCTCATCAGGCGTGTGAACTGCGCAGCTCCACACTTTGATCTTTGCTATATTAGAGATTTAAATGATAAAGCAAGCCTGATTTTCTGTTGAGGAGTCAGAAATAAAAAGCACAAATTTAAAGAGCCCAGGAGGCTTCCCAGTGGGCTAACATTCTACTTAAAGGTATTTTATATTGCAATATGTTCCAGTTAAATATCTCTCCAAATACCATCGTTAGCCTTCCAACCAGAGGCACGCTGCCATGCTGCTTTCAATCAGACCCAGACTGCGGGGGATGTCTGAAGAGAAAGCAAACCTTTAGTTGTGACTTGGAGCTTTCTCCTCACCTGACTGGCCCAGAAATGCCCAGGGAGCAGTTCCCTTTGTTCCAGTTGGTTATGGGATAGCAGCACTGGCTGCACTGGGAGTGTTCAGAATGACTTTTCTGTGCTGTTTCCCTGCTCAGCCCCTCTGTGGTAGTAGCAGCAGCTCACTGAGTTGCATATCTCTGTCTAAGAGTGATTACAGCTAGAGACAGGAAGCACCTTGACATGAGGAGCTGGTAGCACGGGTTCATTTCTTACCTCCTTACCTGCAGCATGCCCTGCTGTCCCTGGAAGAGCCACATCTGTTGCACTGTTGGTGAACCAGGCTGTGGTGAAAGGGTTTATTTGACCTCAGCGACCTCTTGATTTTTTTCAGTTCATGAGGATGAGAAAAGGATGTTACATTGCTTATTTTAATAATTAAGTTTTAGAAGTTGCAGCTTATCTGAGTATGCTTTTCAGACAGATGCTGCTATTCTCCACTGAAACTGTTAGAAGTGCAAAGATCAATGCTTTCGAGTTGGAGTAAAGATGATTGAACGTGCTACAGGAGAAAAACAAAACCAGGTTTGCATTCAAGGCTGGTGTTTGAAGAATTGTTAACTGTAGTAAGTAATATTGATTTATTCCTGGAGATGGGAGCTGGGAAGGAGTGCTTTTCTCCTTGCTCCTCGTGCTGCAGTTACACAGAGGAGAACGGAGAGGCATTCCCCACATCCCAGCACCCAGCTGCAGGAGTGGGGCTGAGCTGTCCCACCACGACTGCAGTGCAGTGTCTTCATGGTACCCGAGGCAGCAGCTGCAATGTGTTCTGTTCCAAAGGACCCAGGTAATGCCAGACTTTTGTCTGGGATGTGACATTTGTTTGAAACGTAATGAATGTGTGCAGTGTGTAGTATTAAATAGCCTGGAAAAATCTGCATGAAAATGAAAGGTGAGCAACAAAACAAAAAGCCAGAAGGTGAAATAATTACTTAAACAGCAGCTTGTAGATGCTAGAAAAATATATCTCCGTTTTCCTCTATGTGAAATAATTTTTGATATCTTGATGCTGTTTCCTGAAGACCCACGTGTCTGCCTACTGTTGCTCATGGGCTTGCTTTGTTGCCAGCTCCCAAAAGAGTCAGCACAGAATCACTTTGCTTCTAGAGGTCAGAAGATAAAAATCTGAAGCAATAGCAGTCCTCGGTTGGGTTTTTGTAGCTTAGCCTGGAGCAGACGTGAGGAGGACATGCTTGCTCTCTATTTTTAAAAACAAATACATAAATCCTAGGTGCTTTTGCAGTCCATGAAGATTTATTTCCCAGGCAAAAACCATACATCCTGAAGAAGACTTCTGTGTACACTGTGGCTTGCTGAAGAAATAGAATTGGAAGACATAAGAGATAAGCAGACAGGCATATGTGTTAACGCATGCATTCATGTGGACTGTAATAGTTCGTTCCATGTACATGGAAATCAGTGACATGTAGTAAATGTGACCTGACACGCTGTGGATAACTTTGTGATTTGGTGGTTTTCCATTTTCTAAAACTTGGAACCACTGCCATAAAGAGACTTTGGAATATGGATGGTCTTGGCAGAGCACACCCTGAGTGTTGGATCGGCTCAGAGAACAGTGCCAACCAAGTGATAGGAGGAGCTGCATTAAGAAGTTTGGTTTCTGCAAGAAGCTTGAAAAATATAAAAGTGCAGATCATTTCACATTTATCTGTTTTAAATTTTGATTCATTTCTGGAGCTGTAGATGTTCTCTTGATGGAAATCTGTGCATATCACCCTGTAGGGAGGAGCTCACTAATTTCAGGAGAGCTTGAGCATCAGGCGAGTGCAGGCAGCTCTGCTTCCCTGCCAGCCCGTGTGGGACGAGGACCCCTTGTTTCACAGCACTCACCCACTCAAGGAGTGCCACTTGCTTGCAGCATTAAAGACCCACATTAAGGATTTTTATTTTGCCTTGCCCTACTGGCAAGGTCAGTGGCCCTGAATCTGTGGGTGTCCCTTGAGCCTTCCAGGATGAATTTCAATGGGAAATGAACATGGTGCTGGATGGCATGGAGGCAGATGGAAGATGAAGCACTGGCAGGAGGAAAAAAAGGCTATGACTATGTCAGTACAGGCAAACGTGCAACACTGCGGTGCTCATACGGTGTGGTGATGGAGCCATCAGTAATGGGAATGCACAGAAAAACAAGGCTGGGGAGCAGCAGACTTCTTTTTCACTATTAAGCCTATAAACCTTTAGGCTACTTCCTATTAAGGCCATGCAATAAAACATTCCCAGCTGTTTCCAGAGCACATTGTGTGGCAGTGACCACAGCAATATAGTATGAGTATTGGCTGCATTTTATAGAGGCTTCTGGAAGTATGAGATACTTGAAAAATACACTGGAGTAATGCTTGAAAACACTTAGGATGTGCCCTCAGGCCACATCTATAATGCTGGGACTGCTTGTTTCTTTCCTATATTGTTAATCTTTCCTTTTTGTGTGTGCTTGGTTCCACGCCAGTCCTGCGGTATAGGAAATCAAGTTGTCACCAGTGATGGAGCTGTCTGAGGGATGAGTGTGCACTGCTGGGAGCTGGGTGCTGTGCACCTTCCTGGCTCTGAAACTAAAACCTAGCAGTGTGTTTCCCTAGCTTGCGTGGGTGGCTGCAGTCAGATGTGTTCTGATGAAGGAGCCCAATTGCACTGCCTTGTTCTTTTAAAACACTTCTGGTTAGGGTAAGCAGTCATTCAGTTGCCCTTGTGGGTCACTGTCCAGATGTTTTCCTTTCCCATCCATCCCTAGAAGATGTTGCTGAGTTTAAAACTCAATTTTCCCTTTCCTCTAGTGTTATATATTAAATTATGCAGCTGATTGCAGTTTGTTTCCATATCTTGTTCTACATCTTTCCTGGCAGTTTCATTTCAAACTGCAATTAAAAGAAAGGAGCATGTTGGTTATTTTCAAAGGAACTGTTGTTAGGGGGGAAAAGCATTTGCTGCAAGTTTGTTGCTTCGTTATTGGAGCCCTTACATTGGTCTGTCAACAAACCCCATCGATATTCACTGCTTTTGGTTAAAGGACCTTGCGGTTCCTAAATGGAATGTTGAAATGCTTGGAAATTCAGTGATGGAAAAGTTGATTATTTTGAGTGCTGTGATTCGTTCCATTCAAAGAAGCACGTTTTCTTTCGGCTCCCATAATCTTTGATTTAAACAGTTATTCGTCAGAGTAGCTCCTTGTGATCACAGTATTTGTAGAGCACAGGCCATAGATGATAAAAACAATTTGTAGAGGACCCCAAAAAAGGTATGGCTCAGTTCTGGAGAATAACGGGACTTCTCCTGAGCACGCATGAAATACACAAAGTTCAGCATCTGTTGTTGTGTCTGCAGTGTGTGTTTGGTGCTCAAGTTGTGTAGCAGAGAGAGGACAGCCTTTCTGAAATGGACAGCCCATTTCACCTATTTTTGCAGTTTGTTAAAGAAATGGGAGCTGAGCACCGGCGTGACTGTCTGTTTGTAAATCAGAGCAAATAGGCAAAGAATGGAGAGACCCTTTGCAGTATGGCACAGGTTGTCCCAGCTCAGTGCTTGAGTGTGCTGCAGATGCTGTGCTCCTGACCTCTGCATGTTCAGCAAACCCCCACATTGGTCTCTGAAGAATTTCTTAAGGATGAAACTAAGGGGATCCTGCTTCAAAAAGCAGCAGAAATTAATAAAGGATATCTCTTCTTAATGATTTTTTAGGACTCTCTCACATAAAATTCTAAAGCAAGAATAAAATATACAGCAATATGAAAACACTGAATGTAGAAAGTAATAGAAAAATTAAATATTTTGTAAAGTACTTCCCCATCAGGGATAACCAGACATCACTAGTCTGTCTGAACTTCTAATCAATATGAAATTCAATTTGGAAGTGAATAAAAGGGCTTACAACTTCTTTGCAAAGAGAAGATAATACATCTCAGTTCTGGGAACATAGGCAAGTACAGCAAAAATGTTTGGGCAGAAGAAAAAGATGAGGAAAAGCATCCCTGAGTGGTGTTTTCATACCAGAAAGATCCCTCAAACATTTGCCAACGGATGGCTTTGTTCTGCTGGCTCTTCAGTGAGGTTTCCAAAGGCATCCACTGTGCTGAAAGCCTTGGTTGTCGTGAGGGTGGTTCGCACGATGAGCTTTTGCAGGTAGCTAACCTTTCCCACTGCTGCTCATGATAGGTGCAATTAATGCTCATGTTCCTTTGGAGCTGCAATATGAATAACTGTCAGCAGCATGCAATAGCTGGTTCCGTGCTGAGAAAGAGGTGTGCCAGCAAGAAAGGAGAAAGTATAGGGGAGAACAGACAGTTGCAGAGGGAGGTGGGTACTTGCGGAGTACGTATCTGTAGAACGTGCTCATATTTTTGGCAGCCTGGTTTGTTTGGATTTCATCATGAATGTGATAGGCAAGGCCTCCAAAATCTCTCTCAAATCACTTGTTCTCATTTTGAAAACTGATTTTTAAAGGTGATGTATAGAAATATGTCCAAGGAGTGCCAGCATGTGCCTCAGTGGCAGCAACCGTATCCATCTAATATCTTACAGCTGCCTCATGTCACATTGAAGTTGTGTCAGTGATTTCTTCCTCCACCCTGTCCTTCTCCTGTACCAGAAATGTTATTGCTGTGGCACTCATAGAGCATGCGTTACTTGGAAACTGAGTGCAACAGAAGTCCATGGGCAGCATTTCAAAGTAGGCAGTGGCATGGTTTCAGGGGTTGTTGGCTTTTGGGATCAGAATTAGTTTCTGACCAAAATACTGTCGGGGATGGTTTTATTTGATTGGTTTTGTGTGTAAATGTTTAGGGCAGTGAAAGTCCCTAGAGGAACTAGAAAATGGGCAAACAGAAAGAAATCTTAATATTATTTAGGCTGTGAAAGTAGTGTAAATCTTGTATGCAGCTATGGCCAGCCAACAGGTAAATATTCTGTCTGCCCACTGTCACTAATTAGAAGATGGCTGAGCCTTCTACTGATGCAGTGCCTTCAAACACTAAGCACAGGCAGTGCAGCAAAGCACTATCCACTATTGACTTGCATTCTTTTATGCTTTCACCTTTGTGCTGTATTGCTGCAGACAGCATTAGACGTCAATCTGCTCAAACAGAAATCTAATTGAGCTTCCAGATATAGTGTCTCGTTCTAATAACGTTAGAATAGATGGATTAAAACTTTGTTATTGCTCCCTATATATTTAAAATTAAACAAACAATAAAAAAGCGGGCAGAATCTGGGTTTTATAGCTATAGCCTTTGGCAAGAGCAGTGTATGCTTCTATAAATTCTGTTTGATATTGTTGGATCTGTTATGTGACAACAGTGTTGAAATGAAAGAATATTACTGCAGAGAACCCAAGCACAAATAACACACGGGCCTGGCGGTGTTCAGATACGGAGAGGTGGCCACAGCTTAGAAACCAAGATGTTCACTTTGTTTTCCTTCCTGGAGGATGAGGAAGAATGTGCTTGGATGCTGCTCATTTACAGCCAACAGCTTGGCTGTTCACACAACTCCCATTGTCTGGTTTCTTTTGTTTTGGGTGTTTTTTTTTTTTGTTTTTTTTTTTCATTTCTCTATAAATAAATCGCTAGAGGGAAATTTAGCCAGAGAAGATGTTTGTAGATGCCTTTGAAGATGTAAAGACAGCAAATGGAACGTGCTGTGGCGTAAACATCAAAGATCTGCCCAAGAGGAATCAAAGGACTGTTGCAAGTACATGAGCTTGCCCATGAGCTGAAATGCTTCAGCTGCTGTACGGTTTCCTCATGCACTGAAATTCCGTTTCAACAATACTTGACGTAATGATTCTCTTTAGATGTGTTCTGAACTACTGGCTGCTAGAAGAGCCCAAAGAATTTGCTGTAAGCAAATTTGTTGGTTGAATTCCATTCCAGAATGATTTAAACCTTGGGAACACCTAAGAGATGTGTTTGTTAGGGAGTGGGGGAAGGCTGAAGCTGCCTCATTAGAGAAGCATTCCTGGGAAATGATTTTGGACATTCTCTGAGAATAGTCCTGCTGCTTGGCTGTGTCCAAAAGGTTTTCATCATGAGAGGGACAACTTCACTCAGTTCTGGATGCACCCAGGTTTGATTGGCAGTCTGAACTCAGGTACATTGCCAAACCTTTTTGTATGTTACTGAACAAAGGTAGCTCATCTGTATGGGACAGCCACTAAACTCCCTTTGGTGTTTGTGTGTGCCTTGAGAGCTTGGAAGCCAGGAGAAGAGAACAAAATGAGGCCTTTCTGGGTGAAGTCTTTCTTTTGGAACCATGGTTAGGACTTCTTGAGAGGTTCCCACTTTGGTGTGGGGCCATAGCTGCACCCCACACCTAGTGGCAATCTCTGCCATGAAGCAGTGCAGAGTTTGGGCATCAGTAGGTAGGGTCCTCCTGAATCCCAACTGGCACTTCAGGACAATGTTACCCCAGAGCACAATGCTTAGAAGGAAATGCCAGCTACCTGAACATCGTGTATTTTCTCTTCCCATATTTTCTTTCCCTTTGGATAATTTTCAAATCACCTTACTCTCAGTGCCTGTTGCTCAGGTTTCCGTGCCTGCAGAGCCATGCAAGCAATGTCAGGGGAAGCTGTTGATGTTAAACTGATAAAAGAGTGAAAAGAAGAAAAGGAACAGCTTTGACAACATGCCAGTTTAATAGCTGCACCCTGTAAACTGTGCTGCTGGCTCTAGTGTGGTGTCCCCGCCAGCTGGGCCTGCAGAAGCAATGAGCAGTGTGATCCACTGGTTCTATTTCTTCTCTAAATGAGAAAATTCCTTTTGTGTTTCCCCACACGCACCTTGTCCAGGAGCTGCTCTGTCCATTTAACACCTCTCCTTTGGCATTAATTGAGCTAGGAAGGTGTGATAAATGGAAAGCATAGTTTGTTTGTTTCCTTTCCACTCTTGCAGTCACCCAATACTTGCCCATTACAGTGATTCCCTTTGTCTGACGTCCATGTGAATGCTAAAAGAAGGTTTGGTGCTCGATCTAGTTGCATTTCTAGCTGCCAGAATTGAAGACCTTATTTCCTTTCCCTTGGCTCACGCCAGCAGCTTTTCTCTTGCCTTATAAAAGCTTATTGCTTTCAAAGGTGGCGAAGTAATATCCTTGTCCACTAGGTCAGAAGTACATGAGAGTATTTTCAAGTGGTTGGTTTGGGAGAAAGAGGAGAGATTGGACGAGGTTGGTTCCTTCTGTCAAGCTACATTAGTTGGACACGTCTTTCCGAAGGAGCTGCGTGTCCCTCTGCTGCCCAGTGCTGCACTCCATCTGTTTAATAACTTTTCAGCACTTTTCTGAGAGTGATTGGAAAAATGAGAAGTTCTGCTGTCAGCTGGTGCCCATATAAGCAGGGGGCTGCTCGCAGCGTGGAGCAGTGGAGCTGGCTGCTGCTCGTGGGCACAGGCAGGGCCCCCAGCTCAGGGGGCTGACTGCAGCAGGACATCCCTGGGGACCTGGGGGGCTTGTATTTCTTCCACACAAGGATTTCTGAAATCCCACTGAGGTGGGGGGAGGAGTGGGAATGCCTGCCATCGTGCTGCACGTGGCGCTTACAACATAGTTTGATTTCTACGGATATAGTCCTCTGTGTGCTGAGAGTCCCTTCTGTGAGTTTCTTTCACGGCCATCTTTTCGTCTCTCTCCTTCTGTGCTGAGATACTCACTGAAACTAGAGACAAAGGAATAGGAGGCCACTTTAAAAACAGGTTTTGTTCCTGAAGGACAGGGAGCCATGTGCTCCTCTTCTCATGTTGCGTTTTTCCCTGGGAGAACTGTAGATATATAACAAATCTGATGAACTTCTACGTTATGGAATACGTATGGATTTTGGGATGCTTTGCCAAAGACAGCAGGACTGTTCAGACTGTCTGTGGAGAAGTATCTTCTTTAAAACTGGGTTCTGTTGCAGGACTGATGTTGTATGTCAATTGTTTTTCACTCCTTGTGAGATAGGAAGCCAGCACAATTATCTAAGTGTATAAAGTGAATGGGGGAAAGATCACTTTGTACATTTATGGGAGGAGGAAAAAGGGCTTCCAGCTTGTTGGTGTGAAACAGACAGCAGTTTCTGTTCAGGAGAGGACTTCATATCAGCAAATGGGCTGCTTCTGAAATGGGGACTCAGTCGATTTCTTATTATTGTTTTTTAATTTTATGGTATGTTCATGCATTTCCTCCTGCCTGGAGCAGGCTGCTTACTGCCAGGTCCCTCTTTTCACTCTCCTTTGAAAGGCCAGGAAGGCGCTTTTATAAACCTAACTTCATTATCCAAGCACGAGTGTAATTATTAACACTTACAACAAAGCTAAATGTATTTCGGGTACTTCTTGAGAGAAAACACAGCTCATTCAAGGACTGTTTCAAAGGATGCCCAGTGGGTCAAAGCAACCAGAGCGCACATCCAACAGCAATATAAGGATTTTGAGTCAAACTGCACAATATCAAACCCGCTGTCCTACAGTCCTGCATTGCAAAGTGAATCATCTGAGCTGATCAAAGAACACTTCCCCCCTCCCACGCTTACTGCAGCGCTTTGAATGAAGAGTTTCCCAAGGTTATGTTTGTACACTGCTGTGTTTTAAAGAGAGAAGTGTGTTGTGTGTTTGGGAGGAGAGGGGCAGAGGTAGGAAGGAAACTGATTATTTTAATTGGAAACACCAAATTCTTTACAGTTCAGGAGGCGTCACAGATAATCTTCATCTCTCAAAGATATCTGGGACTTTGGAGACTGTGAGAGAGCCCAGGGTGTGCTGATGGCTGGTGGTTTTTCTGCCACGTCTTCATGCAGCTTTTGCCATTTGTCTGCTGTATCGGATGCTCAGAGATACGTGGGGGCCCCAGTGTTAGGCAGAGGCAATACATTTGGCTTTAGGGACTGTCTTCAACTTCTAGCAGAAGTGTAATATAAAAGAGGGAACTCTTCTCTTGCACATGATTAATAAAATAGAAAGTATCGGTTAATTTTATTTCTAGCACAAACGTGAGAGCTCTTGATGCAACTAGACAAAAAATATCAACCCCAAAATACCAAATAAGCAACAAAAAACCAACCTAAACCAAGCAAAACCAAATAAATAAAACCCAGAAAAATGCAAATCTGTAAATATCAGAGTTGCAGTACCTGGCCTGAGGGAAGAGTTACTGCCTCCAAAGTAACAGCCTCGCTTGCAGTTTTGTAGTTCGGCTTTCCAAAAGCTCTGAAGAGTCATAGAGTCATTCAGGTGGAAGAGAGCGTTATGATCATCATGTCGGTGGTAAGTGTGGGTCTTAAAATAGTGCAGGAAGAGAAGAAAGATGTTAAAGTATTCTTTTATGCTTTACTTAATTCATTTGGTTTCTGTTTGAAAGCCTGAAGTGTAGATGGGGAAGATCCTTTCTAATAAGATCCAGCTGGCTGCTTGGATGGGGGATGAGATGCAAGGAGAGGAGAGAGGAAAGAGAGGAGTGTTTTCTCCTTCTTGGTCTGGCAGGTGGAAATGTGTCTCGTGGTTGTTTCCCCTCACTCAGTACTGCAGGATATTGGTTTTCTTCCTGCCTATTTTATCAGCTTCCAGAAATTTTTGAGTACCAACACATTTGTTTCTCTTTTCCTAGTTACTAGTAATGCGCTGCTCCTTTTTTGCTAAATACATTGTGAATCTTGCCAATATTACTAGAGGAAATTATCGGTATTTCAGCTGCCATATATTATGAGGATTGAAGCTCTTCTGTGCTTGGTCTTCTGATATTTTAGAAGAACAACAGCCCTGACTCTTCTAGTTTTGCAGGACTGCCTTGCTCTAAATATGTTAATGAAAGATCTGCATTCCTCAACTGAATTTCTGTGCTGACGGGGAAGACGTGGCCATGGAATACGTTAACTGTTCCATACCTCAGACTCTAAAATGATACATCAGATCTCTCTTTCAGGGGAGTGAGCTATTAACTAGCAAGGAAGAAAATAAGCACAACAGAGAAAGCCCAAAAGCAAAGAACCCATCAAGCAAGGGCTACATTCCTGGCAGAGTGTGTTTAGTGGCAAGTTGCTCACAGCAAATTCTTTGGGCTTTTTGAACAGATTTCGTTTCTCTCACATCTGTTCATGACTTGAGAAGTATCTGCAGCAAATCCTAAAGAGGTAGCAGGACTCAGACTTACACTTTCAAGCACAATGCAAAAATGGTCCTATGAAGAAGGCCTGTAGGTGTACGGGGAACAAGACAACGTTATTAAAAAATGAGTAATTAATCTCCCAAAGCTTTTTGTTTATCGCTTTTACAGTCAGCTGTTGCTTCTGGGCAGGCTTCAGATGCTGTAATCAGTGTTTAAAGTCTGTGGAAAACTTGCAGTACAATGTGTATCAGCTTGAGTGTGTGTGGAATGGGCTGAGATCATCACCCTCCTTACCCTATAAAAAAATGATTCCTGTTATCCCAGCAGCAGCTCTGTCTGGACAGCCACAGTATCTTTGCATGCTAACCCTGATTTCTTTGGTCCTCTGTCAGGGACAGACTTGGTTTTCCTTTGTGACATGAAGCTGTTGGGTTGAGTTGCCCTTGCTGCTGTTATCCCCTGGCTGTAATAAGGTATTAATAAGGCTGCAGCTGAAGGATCAAATTCAGGATTGGATGCTGTAAAGTCAGACATGAAAAGCAATAGGAAGAGCCCAAGGGAAAGCAGTAAGAACAATCATAGGTCCGGAAGGCAAGATTAATCATTAGGGTGGTTTTGTCTGGAGAATAGCATATAAAGAACATAATGTTCTTCGGGAACAGTTAAGGAAAGTAGAGAGTAATTTCTTTCCCATGTCTATAGTGAGCAAGGAGAGAAGCAGTCGACTTCAAGATCCATTTGGCAAAGGCAACAGCTGTGCTCCAAAGTATAATTCAGTATCCTGCAGGAATGGAACATCAGCAACGAAAATATAAATTATTTATCTAAGTAAACTTTTTTTGGTAGTAATGCTTAGAGATGTGTGTTTATGATTAAATGCCTAATTAAATATGAGCATCTCACCTTGATAATTAAGCAATAAAGACACATCAGGCTGTGCATTGTAGGGTGATTATAGTCTGCCTTGGGTGTTACTCTAAGGCATGAGGCCAAAGATTAAGTGGCTTAAACCACCTGAGAAATTCATTAATATCTAGTAATTTGCTGCTTGGAGTGTTTTGTGGCTATTGAGAACTAGATTCACACATAGAAGCAAGGAAAGCAGGTCTTTGTGGGGAGTTTTAGGCAGTGTGGCTAGATGAGGCTGTACATGTGCTGTGACCAGACCACTGCTGCAGGCTTCACTGTACTGGTGTAGGAAGACAATCTGAAAGGACAGTGCTCCTTGTAAGAGCCCGAACAGGCAGCCACAGACTGAAGCTGTGTGATACTCATTAGTAGGATACTGAGAACCCTCACAAAGACATTTTCTTCCCCTTCATCTTGTTTCTGAGCACTTCTCATACCTTTCCTTCACAATTTTTGAAAAAAACAAACCCCAATAATTATGCACATACTCTACCTAATAATATATACCTTCTATATCATAAGAAAATATGCATGAATACATATGTATCTTACTTGCTATTTCTGTTTGACTTCTCTAAATATATTCTGAATCACTGAATGGCTCCTATGACTTCACCGAGCTCTGTGCACGTCAGTGTATTAACCTTGACAGGATTCTCTGGGTACCACTTTGAGATAAACATTAGGCAATAAAGCATATTGTGGTTGGTATTAAGCAGAGAAGAGCACTGAATGTTTAATAGCATTGTGATTCTGTGTGATCACTTCATAAAATAACCTACATCGGAGTCCTTTCTCTTGCATCCAGCTTTCCAGCAGAGAGCTACCCTTAATGGAGTTATGCTGGCTTTGCAGGCAGGTATGAAATCTGAAAAAAATCAGTTATAAATGTTGATGCTGTTGTTTTTCGTTTTCATCATCTGAGATTTATGTTCTTCATTTATCTCTGCTTCCGTGTCCATTCTCAAATATGGTGAAGTTTTTTTTTCTGGTTACTCCAGTGAAATATATTGCCTCACCAGCAGCACTACCTGTGTACAACTGTGTGTCAGTGGGGACTTGATGAGAGCCCTCCAGCTGATAGGTCTGCGTGCCATCCAGTATGTGATGCCTGTTTATTTTCGCTTGGGTGAAATATAATTGCTCCTCTGGTTGACATTGATAAATGGTGTTGACTGGAGCGCGTTCTGATTGCTTCTATGAAGGATGTGTACCATGTGCCGATTTTGGACTATTAAACAAACATCTTCTTGGTAGAAAGTAGGTTATTAACCTCGTGCAACGACATCCTAATTAGCCACTATAGAAATGGGAGAAAACAGAGTCTTATGCTCACTGGTGTTTAGTGAGGATAAAGTTTCCTGAAGTTCTTAGAGAGATCACCAGTAGTCAGTTCATGCTCCCAGAGTAGGAGGCGTTACTTATGTTGTTCAGGAACTTTGAAGTTGAATCTGATGGATTCAGAATCCTATGTTCTGCTGCTTTGTAATGCAGAACTGGCATATCTCAGCGCAGATGTGATTGCTGTTTCAGAATTAGAATTGAGACTTGGGCTGCAGTGCGTGCCTCTGGTTACATTTTGGCCCAAGTTCTTCTTCATTTGAATAAACAAACTGGAAGGATTTTGGGAAGTGACAGATTAGAATTTCTTTGCCATTTCCAATAAGAAACACCTTCCAAGTTCTCTCTGTTTCTGGCTGCAGTGTTTGAAATACCTTCCCCTTTCTCTTGCAGTTCTGTGAACGTTCTGCCCAGCTCTCATCTCATCACCCCCCATCCTTGATTTCTAGATTTGTACCCTCATGATTTATTTGTGACATTTTTCTATGCTTACTCATTTTCCCAAAATAATGCACAAACTTTGGCATTGAAATTTGTTTTCAGGTACTTCTTTTTCAGAGTAGTTTGGGATGCCGAGTTCAAAATGAGAGCAAAAGGAGTCAGGTGCTTCCCAGCATGAATGGAGTACCTGCTTCCTCCCTTTGTTTTTCAGAAATCTTCCTCGCACACCTCCTGTGTGCAAGAATTTCCAGGCAGACAGCATAAATGCTGCTCGATAAGAATCGAGTCTGCTGCTGCTCACTTAACCCCACACTGTTTTCTGGTTTTTTATAAGTAAAGACGATTCCACTTGTTGCATTCATTTTGCTTGGCAGGCCGAGCAGTTAGGGAACACTGCAGGTCCTGACTTAACTCAAATGCTGGCAATCAACAAGAGTGTTTTTTTTTTGTCTACTGATTTATTTATTTTTCTCTCCTTGTGCCATTTGAATGTAGAGCATTGTTGTTTTTTTCACATTTGCCCAGGTGGTTTTCCAGATGTGACTTCCAGACCTACCATAGGAGTCTGGAGGCACATCTTATGTTCTGGCTGGAAGCATGAAGAGATGTGAAGGGGAGAAACTGCATTTGTGAACACGCGGTTGTAATCCGCAGGTATCTTCAAGATGTTGAAAAGCTGGAAGGATTAGAAATAATAGTACTCCAAATGCTCAGGGAACTGGAAAGAGGCGTGGGTTGTAAAGAGGTAATTAGACATACATGTTGTGCCTCTGTTGGCCAACATCTGGGCAGAGAGTGAAAAATAATAATTTCTGCATTTGTAAACATTTAGAGGGAAGAAGAATTTGGGATGGTACCGAGAATAGAGCTATGAACTGCTGAATGGGAATGAAGAAAGAAATGAAGCAAACTGATTATAAAAAACCTCAGTCTTGGGAAATGTAGTAGAATTAGTAACCTCTGCCTGGGGCATTTAAGATTAGAACGGAAATTACAGTGCCAGCTCATTTCCTACAGCATGCTTTGCAAAGACAGAGGACATTATCTTAATGATCTATGGTCCTGAGGCATATCGAATTTAAAGTTTTTGTTCGTGTAAACATAATGTTTTGGAAAATAGGATCATTTATTTTTCTCTGTCACTTTTTCTGATGTTGTGCCTTGGATATCAACACACGGATGAGCATCTGTGTTGGCAGGTTAGAGGGATATAAGTTCAAAACTCATGGCTTTGGGAACGGTGCATGCCTTACAGAGTCCCTTGCATGGAAATGTAGGGGATGTGGTGGATGATTCGGGCAGTGTGATGGCACATGCCTTGTGCTTGTTTCAGTTTTTTTAGCTAGAAGGCTTTGAGTAACAGGTGGCCATAAAACAAGTCTAAGGAAAAGCTGCGTTTAAAAGGAAATGAATTGTGATATAGTTTTGGGACTGATCTCACTGGGACTTGCTTGAGGAATTTTAGTCTTTGATTGTATTCTCTCTGGCACTGTCCATGCTATCGATCACCACAGGGCAGTAGCTGCTAATTTACAAACATGCTTTCTGTCTCCAGAACCCATGAAACTCGTTTGGATGCTTTGGATAATGAGCAAATCAGAGTGCCTTTAGTTTGACTGGCAGAGAAATAGCCAAGGCATTTTCCAGGGACCATAAAAACCATCTGTGTCAGCATGCCAGTGAGCCCTTCTTTACACTGCTGTTTGCGTGTACTGCTTAAAGCCTATTTTGATGGAGAAATAATTCATGTATTGCTTCCTAACCACGATTTCCTTCATCTCTTTGGTTGTATTTCTGATGTAACGATCTCAGTACCGTCTGCACCGCACCCACCCAGGCTACAGAATTTTCCTATTACTGTGGGAGAAGAATGAGGTCTTGAGACCTGTTTCTTGTTTCAGGTGCTCTACGTACTGCAGCACACCCCCGATTTACATTGTTTAGTCTGTAGCATAATGTGCATACAAGCTCCTGTAATTTGAATGCAAAGTAAACTGTGAAAGTAGATGGAAATAAATGTGTTCGGCTTGCATTCACATGCAAAACTATTCAAGACAAATACCATAGTACAAATTGCATACAAGCAAACCAATGCATTCCTGTTTAGTGAGGGAGATTTCAGTGCTTTTCTAACACTGCCTACCATGGCCGGGCAATTACACAGCAACTAACCACCCTCCCCTGAGTGCCCGATCTGTGAGCCTGAGCGTGTAATTGAAAAAGCCACAAGTACATTGAAGAGCCACCTGTTTCCTCTTAGGATTATTTAAGGATGTAAATATCTCACTTCAGAAAATCTTAAGAACACATGCAAGTATTTGCTGATTCACGAACAATTTATCTCCAAGGTTACCTACGCTGGGAAAAAAAGGATGTGCAGCAGTTGTACTGAAACATAATCTAAAATGGTTTGTAAGCAGCAAGGAAACCTCCGAAACATGACAGCGGCTCTCACTGTAGGGCTCGTCCTGAGCTCCATCTCCAGCACAGGCATTTCATGCCTGCCCTTCTCTTCCTCACAGCAGATGAAAATCTATCAGGATCGAAGACGTGCTAAGGGCACATTCCAGTTGGAAGAGCAGTGGTGTGGCAGTGGTGCCAGGGACGATCAACTTCCATTTCTTCTTGAGCAGGTTAAAGCAAAATGGATGCCCTCTGCACTCAGATCAAAGCATGTTTTCAGTGTCGGCTATGAAAACCCAAAGGGAGCAGCTGGTTTGAAAGGAGTTTGTCAGCAGGCTATTGTGTGCACCAGGTCGGTGCCAAAGGGCAAACGTACATTTTTGACAAATGGGACCGTTATACTTTTGAATAACACTCCTGGAAAGTGCCTTTTAAAAAGCTTCTTATCTCTTATAACCATTTGAGATTCTGAATAGGTCAATATAAGCACATCAGCTATGATTATCAGCTGACAAAAGCCTTGCCTGGAGTGGGCAAAATGACATCCAGGTACAGAACTCAGTCCTTCCTATTACAAACACTGAGAATGAACCAAATGGATGTTTGCTAAAACAAAAATCTATGTAGAAATGCTGAGCTAAACGGCTGCTGATATATTAACAGAAGGGATACCAAGAATTCAGTGGCAGTTCAGAACTTGAAGCAGCAAGAGGGGGCTTGCTCCCCTAGGGCTGGGAGTGGGGAAGGATGGTGGGGCAGCCCCAGTGGGGCAGTGGTGCAGCGCCCAAGCACCTGAGCAAGGAGAGCTGAGCACAGCCGTGAGGCAGGCCTCACGTTAAGGCAGAAAGTCACACTGCCAAGAACTGGTGGGCACAGATATGGCTGCTGTGTGGGTCAGGCTCAGAGCAGGGAGCAAGGCACGAGCATCATCAAGGGGAGGAACCTGGGACCCTTCCCATTCTGCCACATGGCAGCTGTGGCAGATCTGAGGTTACAGTTACCAGCAGCTGAGTGCTGGCACAGGCCCTCAGCTCCTTCAAGGCACTGGCACAAATCAAGCAGCACCTCTGCTTCTTATGCAGGTGTTCATTTGTAAAAATATGCCTTCTGGGACTGACACACAACAGAGAGAAACTCACAACTCTGATATCTTTGCTGTTTATGGGTTTTGTCTACTTAGCTTCAATTTGAAGTACTCATAAAAAAAAACCCCTTTTTATTCCCATTTGATTAGTGTTGCATTTCTGGACTAGGAAAAGAAAGTTTTGAGATAGAAGCAGACTATCACTAATGAATGAGAGCAATTTCCCTCTCTCTTCTCTTAGGTGTAGGTGATCTCTGTGAGCATTGATATTCAGGTGTCAAATTCGATCAAGCCAGACTTACTCTGTCATTCTGTGTTCCTGAACACAGCTGTTGTGGCACAAGTTCTTTCTCAGCAGTTTGTTTCTTCCTAAGGGGGTAGATCATGCTTGCTGCAGCTGTGTAAGCCTCACTTTAGTACCACTGACGAGCTGAACCCCACATCATTGTTGGTATTCCAGTAGCTGAGGCAGAATCCCCAACTCTTGCACAGTTCCAGGACTGGGAAGGGAGCAAATCCCCACAGACAGCGTATATTCCTATTGCATCTGATCCAGCAGCAGGATGTTCCCAAACTGACTGACCTTTTGCAAGAGATTCAAATGAAACAGAAATATCACATTACAGCAGTCTTTGTGTCAGGGTAAGTTGGAAGCTTCCAAGCGTGAAGCAGTATGGCTGTCTGTAATAAAAATGAATTTGGATTCCTTCATCCGTGCATTTATTGTATCTATGGGCCAAACATTTTCTTCCTGCTCAAGGAGATCTTTTTCCTAGTGGATATAGGTAGAAATTGAAGTCCAGGGACGTGTGAATGTTCCCTTTTCTTGTGTCGTGGCTATTGACGAATAGCAGACCTAAGATTTTTTACTATCCAGTACTCTATTTAAAAGTTATGGAGTTGGAAAGAGATTTGCATAGGTGCACACTGTAAGCAGAGCAGCTTCCAGCACGCCGCCGCTTCAGGTGCAGAGTGATGGGATGTGAGCTCCTCTTCTCAGGTTCCCACCCTTCCTGATTAGCAGACCAGGATTAGCTGACAAGGCTGGCTTTGTATCGCAGCGATGTATGAGCCTGGAAATGCCAGAAATGTATTCTTATGTAAAGGCTGGTATTTCAGCTGATGAGCTAAGTAGGACTGATTTATGGTTATTTCTACCTGGGTATTAATTTCTGCTTATAATAGAAGCACCAGACACGTTCTGTCCACTTCAGCTGAATGCAGCTTTATTTCTCACAGCCATCTCCTAGGAAGTTGGATTTGTCATTTCTTGGATAGGATGATTATTGTCACAAGAATATTAACCCTGCGGCTGAACATTTCTTTTTCTCCATTTCTAGTTCTTTCCTCATACATTACTTGTCTTCTGGTGGTTTGTCTGTGTATTTACCATATACCCCACTTTCTTTTTTGCTCTCTGGTGTTACTGTTTGTGGGTTTTGGTGATGCCCCAAAGTGATTTTTAAACTGCTTGTTGGAAAGGAAGCCCAGAAGAGCATGGGATTCAGCAGCAGTTCACAGACCAGCACTGCTGCGCTGATACATCATATGTGGCTGTTGCAGCATATTTCAGTGGCTACACTGCTAAGGATGCTCAAACCATGAATTTTAAAGCTTGGTTGGATACATATAGATGAAGGAAGTAGGTAAGTATGCTTAATAGGCGTCAGGCACGTTGCTTTGTGCTCTTGTATCTGAAGATCCAAATCTTCTTTGAGGAAGGACTACAAAGTCTGCGATAAGAATCTTTCTCAGTATGGCATCAGGTGAGCGTGTGCTTGGAGGAACACTGCATCCAGTGAGAGGGTTTCCCTTACTGGTGTCGCAGCATCAGTGCTTGTTTCATGTCCCTTTGCTTCACCTATAAATTAAGGAATACTACCAATTAATAGTATGAACTGAAATGTTTTGTACACAGCATGTAGAAGATGATTTCACACAAGAGCAGTATTCCTTGTATCTTATCTGGCACAGTGACCTTGTCTGTTTGTCGCGTTGCAGGTTTATCTTGTGTCATTTGGAAGTGCCCTGTTTTATGAAGTTGAGCTGCAGAGGGGCTGCAGCCCCTAACTTTGATGGCTTCCAGGAATTTATTTAACTGGTGGGCCCAGCACAGTGAAAAGGTTATTGCTCTGCTTCCTGCTCTTAGTCTGACACGCTGGGAGTCGTGGCTGGACACGTTGCCTGAGTAATGAGACAGCCCATGACTTGATGTGTTATTCAAAATAATGGATTTATTCCAAACAAGTGAAAGTCCTGTTACAGAAATACTTGTAACAAAAAGTTAGAAATTTCAACAGCTGTCAGTTGGTATCGAAATCTCCTTATACAGCAACATAAACAGTAAACTTCTTTTGGTGTACTTGTATAGCACGTGCTATGGGCATATATAAAGAGATTAGTATTGTATGAATGATCTATAACTTAGAAACCGTTCTCAGGATTTATTTATTTAAAAAGCTCAGATTTTAAGGTCATAAGCCTAAGATAAGATAGCTCTTGGGAGAAAGCAGGATGTTCTGTGTTTGTGTAGTGGGTCTCAGGACTCTATTTGGAATCTATAATTCAGTTTCTTGCTTAGTAAGTCAAACTCATCTGCTCTGCATAGGTTACAGTCCCCGTGCAGACCCCCAGGTACCCAAATGGAGAGGCACGGACTCATTTTGCTTTTTTTTTAATAATAATTGCTTATGTTCTTATTATATTGTGTTGTCCTTTTAAGTTGGTTGTGGTCCAGCGTTGGAACAAAAGTCCATAGGAGCAATTGGAAGGGACCTTTGTTCTGTACTTCATCCCTTCTTCCTGTCCAAACCAAAGTCCTCCGCTTCTCCAAAGGAACAGCCGCCTCTGTATCTCCTCTGACAGCGCCTGGAGGCCGCAGGGAGCTCGGGGCCGTGCGCTGGACTCCTCCTGCTGTCCCAGCACAGCAGCTTGTAGGACAGCAGTCCTGGTCCTTCCCGTATCCTCAGAGTTTGGGGAAGAAGAGGTGAGGGGTGTTGGGGAAGGATGAGGATGGAGGACGGGGAAGAAAGGGCGGCAGGGAGCAGCAGCTGGCGCAGGGGCTCTCTGACGGATGGTGACTGCTCAACGCCAAGATCGAAATCGAGAGCCCCTGGTGCGCTGCCGATGGATGTAGCAGCGTCTCCAGGCAGACACGATGTTGGGGTGCCTGCCCCGCCTCGATGGAGGTGGATCCACCTCCATGGGCTCCTCCTCCTGAGGTTCGTCCACCTCCATGGACTCGACGCTGCTCTCAGGTGGATCGACATCCATCGGCTCCGGCGTGCTGCTGCTCTCCTCAAGCCGAGGCTTCTTTGGTGGAGGAGGATCCATCCTCCTCCACCGGGGACAACACAAAGGGTGGGGACGGGCTTTCAAAAGTGCTCCTTGGGCCGCGAGCGTGCCACCAAGTCTCAAGTCTTGTTAAAGACTGGTGTTCTGTTGTCAGGGTCTCCGTATTTATAGGAGTTGTCAGGGAGGTGGTTCGTGACATCAGAAAGCCATGGCACTGTGACCCTAAGAATGTTCCATGATGACCAGAACACGGCTGTGTTGGGCGTGGGGAGGCTGTGGCCTGAGCGTTGCCCTAGGTGCCACTGGTGGGGTTCTGCAGGGCTCCATTTTCAAATGGTTCACTTCCGTTTTCAGTGATGACTCCAATAAAGGTCTGAATGTTACATGCAGTGTATTTGTGGATGATGCTGAACTGGGAGGAGTGTTGATTGCCCTGAGGGTCGAGAGGTCTCAGGACAAAACACTGTGAGAGAGCACCCAGAGGACGTCTGGTGTATCATGATGGACAGTTACCTGCCATTCATCAGGGACAGGCAGGGCAGTTGTAGGAAAGGAGGTTAATTGTTGTCTACCATTGGTCACCCTTCCAGGATGATGGTACTGATGATTTATTCTTTAAGGGTCTAAGAGGTGCCTGTATGTCAGGTGCTTTTGTCCTTACAGTGACTTCAACTTGCCAGACATTAACTGTGAATACCTTCACAGAGGGAGAGTCCTGAAGATGGCTTGATGATAAGTTCTTGGTACAGGTACTAGGGGAACCAGTTAGGAATGGTGCTTGTAGATTTGTTGCTTTTAAACATCAAGCTTTAAGGTATTTTTTTTTCACATCTTTGGTGGTAGGAGAAAAAGTGCCACCAAAATTTCAGCCCAAGTAGCAAGGTCCTCTGGGTACTGCTTTTGAAGGCTTTGGGGTCCACGAGTACTGATCACATTGATGCGCCAGCTCTACAGAGCACAGGAGCAGGCAGTGCCAAGGTGCTGGGAGTCATGCACGTGAGGAAGAAACTCAGCTTGGCTGAGCAGGGATCTTGTGCAGCTTAGGTGAAAAATGTATGGTCAGTGGGAATGAGATGGGCAGTATGGGAGGACTATAGAGATGTTGTTTGCCATTGTAGGGAGAACATTTATGCAACTGAACCTCAGAATCGAAGCTGGCCAGTGGTGCAGGGAACCAGAAAAAGGGCTTTTAAAAGTATGTTAATAGCAAAAGGTGACAGTGGTCTTCTACTTGATGATCTACGAGGGCATAGTGTATTGCTGCTTATTGCACCAATTACTCCATGTAGGTGTGTAAGTTACAGTGTAAAGTTATTCTATGCTTTACTGTTTTCTGCTACTTTTTTTTTCACATTACTTCTGAATAAAATAATTCCCTTTGGCTGATTGATTCTGGAATTTGTTGCATTCGAGGCTTGGCATTTGAAAATGCATACTAATGGACTGTGAATGTGTTGCTGCAAGTTTTCAAGTGATTTTTTTTAATGTAGAGATGAAGCACTAATATCTCTTTGGGTAAAATCTATTGCCCCTAGAAACAATATTTTAAAGTTCAATCGTATTCACGACTACATTCTCCTTGTAATTGCATCACTAAAAGAAAACCAGTGTTCTTTATATTCCAACCTTTTCTGAAATAGCTTTGCAACGACTTCATTTTACAACAGCCTGTTGCAGAAAGACAAAAATAGTGCCAGATGAGTAGCTCAACTTCAGTAAAAATCAAGCTGCGGTGGTCTGCATCTCCAGTACTCTGCTTTTTGCATTCATTATGGCTTTCTGGTCCTTCTATAGTCAAATGCATTGCTACTGTGAATAATTTAAAGGGCAGTCTTCCCCACTTCTATGTAGGCGAGCATATATTGCACCCTAAAATAGTGCAGCTGTGACACAGTGCTGGATTATTTGTACCCTAAAATGGATAGCACCTCTTAGAGCGAAAGAAATGAATATTCATCAAAAATGTAAATTGAGAAGAGCAAATATTTATTGAAACTCATGGTATTATTACTACACATGTACTGCTAACAACATGTTCCTGCTGTCAGTAGGTGTGTGGGTGCTGCTACGGTCATGTAGCTGATGAGTTCTTAAAATTGAGTTGTGATCCCCAAGGGTACAGGGCTGTGGTGCTGGTGTCCTTGCCATACAAAGCACAGTCGCCGTTCTGCTAGGGCACTAACCTGTGTTATTATTCTTGTGGAATTTTAACTTTGAAGTGTGGGGCTTTTTGGATTTGAGGATCTTATGCCGGTTTCACATCTAACGAGTGCAGAGTGCATTCCCTCAAATAGGAGAGTGGGGCCCTGAGTCCTTTTGTTGCATTGGTTGTGATGTGTGTAGTAAATAAAAATGGCATGTGACAGCGTCCCACGGAGGACTGGCAATTTTTAAAAATACCTTTCTTTTTTGTATAAACAGAAGATGAAAAGCTTTTAGAGAGCTTCTTCCTAGTGCAGTGACGGAGCACTGGAGCTGCACAGAGAGGTGGTGGAGTCTCCTTCTCTGGAGACATTCATGACCAGCCTGGACACCTGCCTGTGCAGCCTGGGCTGGGAGCTGCTTTGGCAGGGGGTTGGGCTCCGTGATCCCTAGAGGTGCCTTCCAACCTCTACAGCTCTGTGGTTCTGTGAAGAATGAGTGCAGACCACCAAAATGACCTTTTCCTGGTATCTTGACCACCACCAGTGCTTTAAGATGACTTTTAGCTTTCTCTGCTTTTATCTGCAAGTCAGTAGTGGAAGTTTATGCTGTGTTTAAGTCTATAAATGGTGATAAACTACTAATCATATCAACAATTAGCAAGCAGCTCAGCTGATGAAGTGAGCTGTGGTTAGATAGCTTCTGCAGCCTGTCGTTTGCTCAAGGACAAATGGTGTGCTTTATAGAAAAGATGCTGGCCTTTTCCAGAATAATTAGAGAAAATGTAGACGAGAGCTATATGTCTGATAGAGTTACCCTCCACTGTTGCTCTCAGAGGGCTCCCTTGAAAATCAGATCTGTAATGGATATTATGCAGATTTAAAAGAAAAATTGAAACATGCAACTTTTTTTATCTGCTTTTGATGTTACATTCCGCTGCTTTCATCTCAGAGGATAAAAGTAATTGAACAATAATCCCAGAGCGAGTAAAATACACAAATCAATAAACTGCTCTCACAGGAGAATTTTATTTTGATGAGTATAGTGGTGCGTCACACTTCCCCAAGCTGTTAGGTTTCCATTAGGTGCTCTTGTACTATTTAATTCAGCTGGCGGTGTCTGGGTTGGAGCGCACAGCAGCGAATGAGGCAGGTACACTGAGCATCACAAAACAAGAACAGCTTTTTACATCCTTTGATTGATCTCCTAAACTTTAATTTAGAGCTGAGAGCTGGTCATTGTCTTTCTATTTTTGTTTTCTTTGGGGAAGTGTAATGGAGGCAAAGGGTTAGTGCTTCCATCAGATGTAGTGGTAATGAATGTAAGCAGTCGTTAGGCAAGCTTGCTGTGTCGAGAATTTTCATGTCCTGACTGATGTGCAGAGGAATTGGAGCTCTTTGTAATCCTTTGAGGCACTTTCCAGGGCTCTTGGTTTTTCTATTTATTCTTCTCTACTTTTCTTCATTTTTTGAAACCAAGACCATGCATACTTAGTAAATATTGCAAAAGTACCCCTTGCTTTTGTGCAGGATGCTTTGACAGACACGCAGAAAAAAAGGAATCCAGGATCTTTCAATCCAAAAATGAAAACCGGCTGAACATTAGTTTTGCATATACAGTTCTACTGTGTTGACTAATACATTCATGCTTAAGCTTAACCCTGTGTGGAGGAAGCAGCTGAAGCATCTCTGAGGCTAACTTTTCACTCTGATGTGTGGGTTTTATATTGCTTTTCTTTTGATGTTTTTCCTACCCACATGAAAACCCATCACAATTAGGTTTTGTGTGATTGAATTGGATGAAATGAAAAACAATTATAGCCCACTTAGATGCAGTAAGAGGTTCAGAGATGGTAATGGGTAAATTTTTCAGGAGACTTCAGTTGGACTGCATTTCTCTTAGCCTGTCCAAGGTTGAGTCCTGGATTGGAAGGGAAAAGATCCTTAAACCTGTGGGGAAAATGGTTTCCCTGCTGTGCTTAGGCAGTTTGGAGGAGAAATCTGCCAGATTTGATCTCTGAGCTGAGGAGCTGTGTTGGGCGGTGGAGCTGGGATGTCTTTCGGGATGAAGGAGGTGTGTATGAGCAAGGCCAGAGACTGAGACCCAGTGGCTGACAGGGATGAGGCTACACCTGTGTACTGAAGGGGTTGGGTCGGCTCTTTTTGTGTCCCTTGCTACTGTAGACACTTAGAAATCCCTTGAAGACCATGGGCACAGTGTGTATGCATGTTTAATACAAAATTCACACTGCACAAGCAACCCTAATTCCATCTGGTCCCAACAAATGATTGCTTCACTTTGTAGCTGTAATGCTTTTGGATATTGAGTTTCACAGGAGATTTTCTGAAGATTAAGAGGGAAGAGAAAGTGGTTGTATCTGTAAGTCTTGAGAGAGAGGAGCTGAGTGGATGCCAGTTGGAAATCCCTGACATTTCTAATATTCTGCTGCATGAGATAAATTACAACCATCCAGGGAGCAAATGCTAACACATACCCAGTAGGAATATTATTATTTTAATAATAAAGCTGTAACTATTTTTTCTCTGCCCTTCTTTATTGCCCTCTGCTCTGAACAGAAGGAAATCATTAACAGCTGGAAGATAACCAAGCATCAAAGTGACTTTTTCGGCACTTGTTTTAGGAAGGAATATTAGAAGAAAAAGAAATTAGGAACATGGCGTTTTCTTTATATTAATTCAAGGCTACATGAAGTGAACAAAAAGTGTCTCACCATAAATGCTGTTAGAACACGCATAGCTGCAGTGCCAAGCTGTGGCAACGGTTATTGGAATGTTTCAGTGACATATTAACAGGTCTTTTCTTAGAAACTTCGCTTCCTTAACACACTTCCAGCAAATGGATTTCCAATAAGAATCTACATCCTTTCTCCTCTTTCCATTTCAGAATAAACTCTTTCAGAGCACAGTGGCACATTCGTGTGGAAATGGCTTTGCTAAGAAATGGAAAGGCAGGATCTGGACCAGTTCCCTGCCTGAGATTTGCAGTGTCCCCAAAAAGTGTTGTGATCTTTATTTGATGCCCAGAGCATTGCTTAAGCTAGTGAGGGGAAAACTAATCTCTTGCGCTTTCATTGGCAGCACTGTCTGATAGTCTGATCCTAATGGGGTGGAAATGAGCTCAGCTGCCTAATTCTGTTAAAAACATAGGCTTTTTTCACACATGAATGCTCATCTGCTTCCTTCTAGCCTTGCTGTTAAGGCCATGGCAGCAAAGAATCAAGCCATAGTTGCTGAAAACAAAACAAACTGCTTTTTTTTCCACTTCAGTTCTTCTTTTTTTGTATGCAGTAAGAAATGGCAAGTGCAAGAGGCTTCATTCACCCAGAAAAAAAGAAACTTTTACAGTAGCAAGATCTTGAAATGGACAAAAGAGCTTTGCCCTAACCTTTAGGGCATGACTAACTGACTTGCTCATTAGTATTGTATCCTTCAGTCGTGCCTCAAACATTGTCACCACTTGTGTTTCAGAATCAGAAGCCAAGAGCTGTGCACCCCCAGGACCAGACACGGGTCCTGGCACCACAGCCTCCCTCCAGCTGTGACAGCCTTCCCAGGGCCTCCTGCTGGGCTGTGTCATGGCATTCAGGTGCAAGAACCACGCTCTTTGTAATGGGGAAAGCTAGTTTCCTAGCAGGTGAAGGACCAATGAGTTTTGAACAAAGTGAGCAGACTGTAAATCTGCCTTTCCACGGCCTGTGGATGAGGACGTGGCCTATTTCTGTCACACAGACAGTCCATTTTATGCCTCTCTACCTCTAGGTCCATTAGAGCTGACCTTCCCATGCTCATTAAAACCTCAAGTTTTTACTTCCAAGACAAATGGACCGATGTAGGACTTGGTAGAGAAGCTTAGAAATCCATCACCAGCACACTTTGTGCGGCTGTCAGTCTTCATTGCATTCTGCAGCTCTTTTCCCCTTTTGAAGACTGCAGAGTTTTTCCTTGTGGCAAACTGTAGTTTGACTCTCTGTGCATGTGTGGGTTCCTCACGTGGAGGAGGAACTGTGTGCATGTGTGTAGGTGTATGCACAGGTTCGTGCAGTGCTGTCCCCTCTAAGTGCCTTTCCTGGCTATTAAACCCTGCTACTACTCCAATAAAACCTGCTGGCTGCTAATGGCTTGCTTTGCTATGTAAATGACTGAGAAGTGATTTGAACGATGTACCCTGGCCTAAACTGCAAACAGGGACTAGTAATGTGAAGTTACAGCTTTATGTTATAAAATAGTATTGAGCAAAATCAAATGGCACTGATTTGGTATTCTTTGGACAGCCTTGATTTTTGTGTGTGTGTTTTGTCCAAAGGGGCATTTAGTCTGGCTCCCTTTCCTTGTGAGAGCTGTGGTGGTGCCACTATTGGTGGGGAAAGACTCAAAGGCAAAAATCTGGGCAATCTTGTTGTAAAAAGTACCTGGCTACTGCTGCAGTTGTGGACCATTACCTGAGGAGTTACTTATTGACACTACTGCCTGCTGACATCTCGGAGAGTTGACAAAACTCAAAGCAAGAGAAGAGACATTGGCACTTTGTAGCTCAGTGCTGGAAAATCTGCATGTGCAGGATGACGCTGGAGTCATTTTGCATCTGTCCCTCTTGTGAGTGGGTGTTGAAGCATACCTGGATTTTTGCTGCTGCACTGTAGCAAGTCTTCCTTATTAACTGAGTCAGAAAATCCAAAAGAATGGGAATAGCTCCCATTGGGAACAAGGACGTCTTTGGACAGAAATATTATAACCAGATAAGCTTAAAGTTATTCTGATTTATTTATTTATTTATTTATTTATTTATAGGTTATTTATTTATATCTATAGGTTAGGCAATTATTGGGCTGTTGATTTTGTTCAGAGCAAACATTTTTCCTTCATCCACCATCCCAAGGAGTACCTACAGCAGTTTGAAATAACCATTTGTTCAGATACGTATATTCACGCAACAGTTAACCATCCCTGGCAGTAATGACGTTGCACTGTAGATTTCAGCGTTCCAGTGGAAAAAAGACATGGGCATTAAATTAGAATTAAACAGCTACCCATAAATTGTATTTGGACCCTGCCTAAAAATATGTTTCTAAAATCCATTGCAGACAGTACTCAGGCATGGCAATGTGTAAGTCTCTTGGCCCAGTGAAAGGAATGACTGGGAAAAGATGCAGGTTGACATCTTTACCTGGATTTCCAACTTCTCTCTCCTGAGGACATCTCCTTCCTTTGTCTAGTCTTATTTTTATGGCTCTGACAGTATCTACTTTGCCATAAGTAATTATCCTATCTTAGTGTTCTTAGCAATTGAAAACTTGGATTTTTTTTCTCTCCTAGCGTGGCATACTGTGGAGAGAATATCACTTTAAGTATCGGTAAGTGCATAAATATCACATGTCCTTATCATATATGGATTTCTCAAGTCTGAGTGCCATTGCTGGTGACAAAGGGAGTTGTTGCTTCTCTTGAATCTTGACAAGATAGGATGAGCTTTGACCAACTAAGGTACCACCATAGCCCCCTCAGAGCCAATGCTTCGTCAGCTAGGGATTCTTTGAACCAGACTGACAAGTAGAGATGGAAAACTATTTTTCTTCATTTTTATTTGTTTTTGAAAGGCTTCCAAAAGATGATGGTGAATTTCGTTTGCAGATTACATGGACAAAAAAGGAAGCTGCAGTTAAGAACTGTGAGAAAGCCTACCTGCAGGAGCAGTACTTCTCTCTGCTGTTCAGAGTCATTCGACTGACCTATGGCTGCATAGAGGAAACCTCTCAAACATTTGTTTCCCTGCTGTTTTGATGGCCGTCTTTAGTTTTATGGAGATAATTTCTTCTTTGTCAGGAAGTACCTTACATAGTATTCCAGTCTTTTCCCCTTGTTCCATTTGAAGCTAACAGCAGAGGTACACAGAGAAAGAGGTAATAAAATTAAATACATGTGCATGTTAATAAAATTGCTCAAATAAATTTTATTTATACATAATAAAATAAACGGATTTGTGGGGGAAAAGAACACATTTTACTTCTGTTTGCCAAAGACCAAGCGGTTTACCTGCTTTGTAATTTTGCTTACATTAGCATATTTAATTATGCTTCTGCATTTAATCATCAAAACGCTCAGTAATCCCCATTTTGTTCCCAGCCACAGAACAGCACCGTTAAGTGTTTCCGTGATAAATGTTTTTAATAAAATCAGTAATTACCCTTTATTGTTGTTTTAAATGATTATTTTTAAGTGTGTTATGGAACAGCAGTTTTTGGTACCAGAAGAAGGAAGCTTTCTTCTTCCTTTTCCAATTGTAATGAGAAAACACAATTTGAAATCTTGAGTTTTGTACAACACAGAATTCAAAGTAAAATTTGCAATTGAAACAAAACTGGGTTGATCAAAAAATGAAGAAAATGTGCTGTGAATTGCAGTGAAATGCTCATGTTAACTGTTGCAGGAGCTCAGTCCCTAGCTTATCTTAGCATGTAGTCAACGATGCAGCTTATTTCATCTTTCCCTTATAACAGATCCAGCTGCGTGGCACTGCTCCTTCATTTCTTGCAGAATGCCATCGAATGGCCTATTTTTGTTCATCAGCTGTAATGACGCCCATTTCTTTGTGTGTGATGTGGGGATGAGTTGATTGTACCTACCTCAACAAACAGCTTGCTTGCTCCGTGGCCATTTCACTGTATTAAGTTCCTTCTTTTTTTTTTTTTTTCTTCCTTCTTGTTTTTTCTGTTGAAACTCTTCTCTTGGAACACACCTTTCTGTATAATTGTCTGCCTTCAGCTTTCTCTGCCCTGTCTTTGGAGCACTGACACCCAAACCAGTTAAAAAAAAAAAGGAGATTCAAATTAGGGAAATTTTCTTTATGCAGGAAAGAGTAAAGCCAAGGAAGGCTGAGGAGCTCTGCTTAATCAGTGTTTTCATCTGTCATGTCTGAAAGGGCATTTCTACGCTCAGGCTAAGAAAGCACTGAAACATGACTGGCAGCACCTGTATGTGTTGATACACTCAACAAAGAAACTCTGTCACCAAGAAGACGTGCAGTACTTCAGGGATGGACAGAGATGTCCAACGTCCTGAAATGTCTGCGCATGGGATGAGGATACAGGGGGTGTTTAAGAGCAGGTTGTCTGTCAGCATCTTTGAAGAGATGTACAGCACTCACTGGTGTTATCTGTTCTATCCTGAGCCACCACGCACATTTGAATTGGATCAAACAGTTGAATGCTTTTATTTTGTTTGATCTTGCTACGTTATTTTGCTAGTAGGAATGCTTCCCTTGGTTTGCTTCATCCTATGGAAATTTAAGGAGGAAGATAGGAAACAGGGAGTCAAAGGTGAGATGCAGAGGGCTTCGGCTCTCATCTAATACCTGGAAAGAAATCATTGCCAGACAAATTACTGTCTAGATTTCCATCTGTGAAACAAAAAGGTGTCTTTGTAGAACAGGTAGGGATCTACAAAAGAGTCGTCCCATTTTCCGATTTACCATTAGTAGGAATGTTGTTGCTGCTACATGAAAAGCAGTCAGTCTCAATTTATTGTAAAAATGAAATGTCCTATGAAGTTCTCAAATCTAGCACAGACTATTCTGCCATGCTACCAAAGTTATATTTTGTGAGTAAAATTGAATTTTAATACTTTCTAGACAAAAGAGAGAGGTCATAGCATGCAGATAGCTGTGAGAGCAGAGTTTTGGTCTTATTAATTAATAACGCTCACAGGCATCTTCCAGTCTGAAAGAGGGCCTGCCTAGGAAGGAGCAGATGTGGGCCTTATAGGGCACCCAGATATTAGTTGGCCTCTGCTTGGAGTGACTGGCGGATGAGCACTCCTTTCCTTCTCTAGTTGGTCAGAAAACATCGGGTCACTCAGAAAGCAGCTGCACCTGATGCACCTGATTTTCCTCCCTTCGTGCTTTCTCCGTCTCTGTAATCTACCGCTGGGAAACAATGTAATCAGTGGACAACTGCACTATTAATAAAAAGGGCCTCATTTTCTGTAGAATCAGGAGACATGGGCTGTAGGGACTCGGAGCAGATCCGCTGCTTTCCACTCAGTGCTATGTCCTTTCTGACAGTAACAATGTCTTGCAATTAGACTCCCACAGCAGGTAGTTAACCTGAAGAGCAACAGCTGATTTTCCCTATTTAACTTCTCTGCTTAACCTTTGCTTCATCTTCCAACCCTGGTGCTTTGCCATTATGTCCTTTGTTCTTTGGTCTTTCGTAGGTGGAGAGGTATTAAGCAGAGACAATTGTATTAATAATCTAAATTGAGTTTTGCCTTCCTACAACCTCACCTTGAGTGAGGCAACTACAGTGAACAAAACAAGACCTGCAAAATTCAATAAGAAAACTACGAAAACAGCCATAAAAGTCCACTTTCTGTGAAATGGTGATAGCAGGAGGTGCAGTCCCTGAACAGTATTGGTCAACACTGAGTCAAAAATGTCCATTTACGTGGACTAAAGACTAGGGGCACACCTGAACAATCTGCTGGGGTACTTTGTTTCCATCGTGGCCATTTTTCTATCCCAGGAAGTTCAGCAGCATTCATGGCCAGCTACGAGTTTGCAGCAGCCTACCAAAGTGAGGATAGGAGTTGAAGTGTTGGTGAGAAATGCAGTATTAAAAAATACTGTTCGGTCCTTGATTTTGATGTAATTAACAGTTCAGCCAGGCTGAAAGGAAAATGAAGTGTTTGCACAGTGAAATCCCAGAGACTATGATTTTCTTTGTATGGATTCAAGGCTAGTTTTAACAGTGACAGCTATTTCATTGCTGCTGCCTGTTAAGAATTTCCATGGGTTTTCCAAGGTCTCAGTGCATGTAGAAACTTGAGTATGTGAAGGTTCCACTGATGTCTTAATATATATGATCCATCACTATTCAGATTGGGTCAGACTGTTTCTGTCTTGCTTTGGTAGTTTTTCAACAGCTGAAGTTGAGATCTATATTAGCAACTTCTCTTCAGCTAGCCAAGTAATAATTTCTAGATTTCTCCTTGCCTTATTGGAAAGCTATAATTTTTGTGTTCTACACAGAATCAGAGCTGTTTGTCCACCCTTCAGGTATTTCCAGTAGTAGAAGACTATGGAGAATAGACTAGTACTGTTGGAAGGAATGTACAAGTATCACCTAGTTAAACTGCCTGACCTCTTCAGGTCTAACCAGAAGGTAAAGCATATTAATGAAGGTATTATCCATTTTCCTCTTGGCCACCTTGCTGGGAGGCCTGTTTCAGTGTCTGAGCGCCCTCACAACAGGGCAGTTTTTCCTCGTGCCTGGTCTGACACTCCCCAGCACAGCTTTGTGCTATTCCTGCCCTGACACTTGTTCCCATGAGCACAACCCATCACCACCTTCTGCTCCCCCTCCTCATGAAGCTGCAGAGAGCAGTGACATTTCCTCTTGTCCTCCTTTTCTCCAAAGTGGACAGCCCACGTGTCCCCAGTCTCTCCTACATGGACCTGTCTTCCAGCCCTTTTTAACAGCTTTGTTGTCCTCTTCTGGATGCTTTCAAGGACCTTGATATCCTTTTCACATTGTGGAGCCCAGAACTGCACACAGTGCTCAAGGTAAGACCACACCAGTGCTAAATGCATCAGAAGAATCACCTGTTCTGTTGAGATGGCAGTGTGGTGTTTAACGCATCCTAAAGTTTGCTTTGCCCTCTAGGGCACACTCCGGGCACATGCTGAGCCTGCTGTCACCAGCACCCCCAAATCTCTTTCTGCTGAGCTTTAGTTTGCTTCGTTCTTTTGGGGAAAATAAGTGATTACATTATGAAAAACATTGCGTGCCATGAATGCTGGACTCATTCCGTATTGCTGTTACATTTCCTGGCACGTTCACTTTGAGATGTTCTGAGGGAATATGGGGGCTGTTGCACAGTGCCTTTCCCCAGCTTTGGGATCAGTGCACTATTGTATCAGGAGAAGTGTGTTGATTTTTCAGTGTTGAACTTGGTAGCAAGACTGTGTGGGAAAGGATAAAGGAATTGGAAGTGTCTGTGATAGAGCTCTCACTCCAAGAGCAGTGAACTGGTATATGCCATGGGGATGGGTAACCCCAATGCTTCAGGCTGTAAGAAATTTCAGATCCACACTAAAAGCTCCATAGGGGTGAGCCAGAACCTGAGCAGTCTTTAACTTGGGAAATATTTAAGTTTTTTACTTGAAATAGTCTTTCTAAATTATGGAGTCTTTGCCAAGGTCTATCTCCTCTACAAATGTGAAGCAAATGTGTTTATAGCAGTAACGATTGATTCTTGGAAAAAAATCGCAGCAACAGGTTGATTTCTGAAGTTTCTATCTACCTCTTTGTTGGCGGATCCTCTGCTCTCTTGCATCCGTTGCTTGGAAGTGACGAGTTCACCAATCCTTTCATCTCTTTTGGCACTTGACGACCTCCACTCCATTCATTAACACTTTCTAATTGCTATATAAGGCATGTCCTGTCTATATCACAGGGCATTCCCTCAGTCCTTAACTTGTTACTGACCAGCCAAGGCTCCAAGCACTGAATCCTGAGTTAGGAGCTGTCCTTTTTCACCATGAATCCTGTAACTTGAAGAGGCAATAAACACACCATCTGCAAGTCCTTCTCTGTCCACCAGAGCCATAATTCATTGATGTAACCATCCTGGAAGAGTAGCATACAGGCACAGGGCTCTTCTCACCCACTTTCTCTTATGCCAGTAGTGTTGTAGCTCTGGAAATGGGCCTACACTTCTGGCTCCTCTTGCTGGTTCTTCCACTGGACTGCCTTGGTGCACACACATCTCTGTGCTTCATCGTACAGCTCGGGCTGTGGCCTGAGCGTTGCCCTAGGTGCCACTGGTGGGGTTCTGCAGGGCTCCATTTTCAAACGGTTCACTTCCCTGTTTCCTCCAGTAAAGATCTGAGTGTTACATGCAGTGTATTTGTGGATGATGCTGAACTGGGAGGAGTGCTGATTGCCCTGAGGGTTGAGAGCGCCCAGAGGAGGGCTGCGGAGGTGGGGAAGGCTCTGAGGGCCGAAGTGTGTTGAGGTCGCGGTGTTTGTTGGGCCCAGAGCAGAGCAGGATGAGGGGAGGCCTCATGGCGGCTGCAGGGAGCACAGGGAGCGCTGGGACTCTGCTCTCAGCCGTAGGGTTTGGGTTTGGGTGGAGCCAAGGGTGGGATGCGATGATCCCTGTGGGTCCCCTCATCCACATGGTATTTACTTCAGAAGTAGCTGTTTTCCTATTGCCAGTTACTATGCCAGTTGCTAGGATATGTTATTTTTGTTTTATTTTTTAAAGTAATACGGAATATTCTGCTTTTTGCCATGTGTTTTTTTTTCATGCTTTAGTACTTTGATCACAGTGTGGATGTTGTGTTCCTTCAAGAATCATTAGAAAAATTTTCCTTCTACTTTACTGTCTTCCAGAGAAGTGCAACTTCTATTTTGGAGTCCTGATTACTTTTTTTTTTTTTTATTTCCATAAAAATATTCTCTTACGATTTCATCATGTGAAAGGAACAGAATGGGAGAAGTGGGCAAAACACTAAAGTGCGACATAAATCAAAAGCTGTGTGGAATAATGTATTTTCTAATTATCTTTCTTAGATATGTATTGAACAACAAAGCAGATGATCTGACCAAGTTGAAGAAATGTCAGATAAACAAACTGTGACATGTGTGGTATTATTACCTTCTGACATAACTCAAACACTGATTTTACTAATTTATCTTTCATTCTTCATATCTGTGTGTGTAACGACGCATGCATTCATATTTCATAAAAAGGGCAGAGTCTGTAGTCAAAGCTTTTGAGTTATGCTGTTAAAAATAAATTAAGGAACAGCAGGTGAAAATGATTCTTACACATGAATATTCAAACTGTACCTCAGACAGATACTGTAGAAAGAATAATAAAATATGATGAAACTTTGTTGAGGCTATGGCAGTGATATGCTCTGAGGTAAAAGTTTTAGTGGCATAAGGTTGAGTTGGCTCACAAAACTTTCTGAAGGAGAGTCATGGTCTGCTCGTGTATGCCATTGCCAAAACATCCAGCATCAGCACTTGGGCAGAGGATGTCTGGTAGTGTCCCTCTTGGTTCTTCTGCTCCTGTGCCTTTTCTCATACACCTGTGCCTCTGAGCAGAGCAGGCTGAGGGTTGTGAGGAGGGTGTAGGAGCTACACAGCTAAATGGAATAGTGAGAGATGTAAATTCATTCCTTCTCTTCTGACTGCCATTTCCCTTGCATCACCATACAAGGTATTGGGAAGTAATGTGTGTGTGAAAGTGAAGAAAGTGCAGCTTCCACACTGCTCAAATCATGCTGCCATTGCTGGGTTCAGTTACATTTCACAGGACTCGGAAACGTGACCTCTGCTCAGTGCCCTTTGACGGGATTTTCACTGGTAGCTCAGCAGCTAGGATACATTCATGGATCAGACCTTAATTTCCCTTTATCCTTGTTCCTTCTCTCAAAAATATGAGTAATACTGCTTATACATTGTAAAGGCAAGAACGCTCAGAATTGTGAGGAGCCCAGATACTCTGGCAGTATGGAAGGAGGCCTCTTAATGAGTGGCCAGCTTCTTTTAAAGTTGAATTAATTTGTTATTTCTTCTGTTATTTATTCCCTCTTTGCCTCACAGATCCTGTCCATGGACCACAGAATGTAGAAGTCGTTGATATCCGTTCCCGGCAGCTGACGTTGCAGTGGGAGCCCTTTGGTTATGCGGTGACCCGCTGCCACAGTTACAATCTCACAGTCCAGTACCAGTATGTCTTTAACCAGCAAAAATTTGAGGCAGAGGAACTCATCCAAACTTCTTCCCACTACACCTTGCGAGGTCTTCGGCCCTTCATGACCATCAGACTGAGGCTGGCCCTTTCAAATCCAGAGGGCAAAATGGAGAGTGAGGAGCTGGTTGTGCAGACTGAGGAGGATGGTAAGTTATGCCATGTTTGCTTGCTTGCTTCTTTTTTGTGAAGACACTGTAATATTTTCAAGCTGTAAATAACAGCATAATCCCCTGTCCCAGAAGACTTATAAATGGCTTCTCTGGACAGGATGTATGTTATGCAAGTTAAATTTGTAGGTGTAAATAATTTCCATTTCACAGCAGTGTTCTTGAAAGGGCAGGGCTCCCTGAGGTGCTTGAAAATGACAAGTACCAGGTTGAGCAGTTACTGAACAGCAGTAGGTTTAATTCTGTAAAAGTTGTGTTCTGAACTACCCAGGACCTACAGAGCAGCTTCCTTTATCATATGGGGAAATATAATTCTGACATTAGTCTTTATTTTTTTCTCATTCCTTTACATCTCAGTCCCCAAAGAGTTATAATGTCTTCCTTTCCAAAGTGTGTTTTTTCTTAATGCTGACCTTCTAGATGTAACATTTTATATATGCCTCAGATGCTAAATTCTTTTGGTGCTAACTCTTCCATTCCAGATACAAAAGAACACTTTTCGAGAAGTACTGATGGAAAGCTTTAAAGTGTTATTATCCCATCTGAGCTATTTCAGACTAAGAACTCTCCTAAACTACAAGCTTCCATTCTGTCTAGTGTTAAAAAGAAATGTTCTTCCTCTGCCAGAGCAATAAGAAGTTGCTTTCCTAAGTTTCTCTCAGCTGAAAGTGGTTCCAGTCATCCAATACATCATACTAGGGATGGAAGAGGATGGCAGATCTTTCTGAAAAAATGAATGGGTTTTTTTTGAGTCAGGCTTAGGAGCGTATTTAGTTATCTTTCACAGCATTAAAATTTTGCTTGAGTAGGTGGACTTTTAGGTGGCCTTGTAGCCATAATGAAACATAAATCTTATGTCGTCCTTAACTAGGGAAATCAATCTTTCATATTGATAAAGGTGTGCAGCCCGTAGCATCTTTATGCCAAGGTACAATCTGGCTGTTTAGGAGCTTTGCTGTTGTGCAGGTGAAGGAGGACATGGTATAATTCCTACTGTGTGTCACTGTCCTTCAGCACTGCATCCAGATGACTGTGTTCTCAAACCCCCTCCATCCTGTGTATGGGAGTCAGGTAGATGGACAAGATTTAGCTTGTAAGCAAAATATAAATGCACAGCACTGCAGTCTTGCAAATTAGGAGAGGGCGCACTGAGCGTTTAAAAGAGAGCTATCCCTGTCCTGCCGTGTCCACCTGCGTAACACCTTGAGTTGTCGTGTGCGTATCTCATGTTCCCAGGTGGAAAGCATGAGCTGGGAAGGCACTGGTCAATGAAGCTGGAAGAAGAGCTGAAATTGCTCACTGAAAATAATTTTTAAAGGAGGCCACACTGCCTACATTATTACTGATCCTCACAGTGTGTTTGGAGGGCAAATCCTGCTTCCTTGTGGATGTGTCTTTCTTCCATCTCTCAAGCGGTTTGTTGGTGCAGCAGTGTCAGGATTGTTAACCAACCAATATTGTTGAACTTTTTCTAAATGAAGCACAGCCCCACTGGAAATACATGTGTTATTTCACAAGGATGCTGTAGTCCAGAGCAGGGGGAGGATTAAAGAGAGGAGGCTATGTCCTGTAACTACCACTGCTTGACATCGTGTGCATATTGTGCACAGTTCTGCAATGTTACAGTGATAGTGGTATGGCCTGGGGAATCTTAACAGCACAGAAAAGAAAAGACATTTAAATGATCAGAAGATTGTACCGAAACTCAGAGTAAAGGAACAGTGTGCCATCTCATCGCTCTTTTACATGGTAAAGACAGGCCTGGCTTATGTTCCTGCCTCAGTGAGTCAGAAGACTTCCAGCAAAGCACTGCAGACCAGCTGGAGTGAAGCACTGCCAAACAGATCACTGAGCACTGCTGGTGTTCTCCTTGGCCAGTTTGCTGAGTTGTGCCTTACTGCACTGTGCTGCAAGGACGGGCCATGAGGTTTTCCAGGGGTGCAAAAATACGTGCAAGCAGGATGATGATCTTCATGAATCTTTATCTGCAGTGTTCATTACTGTTATTTGCACTAATGCAAATGGTCGAATTTGAGGTGAAGTTGAATTCAGTTCACTTGCTTAGGTTCTTTTAAGTTGAATTACATACTTCTTGCTTCTTCATATTAGAACAGAAGAGAAAATTAGAAAAATATGCACATAATGCAATAGTGGTTTTTGACTTAATAAAAATAAATGCATAATTTGGGGTAAAATTCAACTTTTATTGTGTCATGTGTGGAAGCAGGAAACGAAAGTCTGTGTGTTTATGCAAGGAAAACACTTTCAGGTGGTCTACTGGATAAATTCATGAATTCATTTTCTGTAGTCTTTGGTTCCTTTTTAAGTACTAAGATATTTTCTACTATGGGCATGGGGGCATACTGGAGCTAGCTTTGTATTGCCATGGATTCTGATTTGGTTTGTCACTTAGACATTTTCTTACTTGAACCAAATGTTGAGAACAGGCCTTTCATATTGGCAGTGCCTTGAGGGTTATCTTTAATTACTACAGTTTTTATTTTTCACTTTTAACTATGAACTTTGTCTGATGGTCTCCTGGTATCTTCTGACACGTGCGGCAGCTGGAGCTTGTGATAGCTTCTAACACAACATTGTGTTTGCTTTTTTTTTTCCCCTTTCTGTAGTTCCTGGACCTGTTCCCTTGGAATCCATCCAGGGAGGACCTTTTGAAGAGAAGATCTATGTTCAGTGGAAGCCTCCAAATGAGACAAATGGCATCATTACACTTTATGAGGTGAGGAGAACTGGCTGTTGTCAAGGCACACATGCCATAGGGCCTTTCTTGTATGTATTTAAGGCAGTCACGAGCTCTGAGAGATTTCAGAAAACAATAAAATAAGCCTGAATAAAACATACAAGAATATTCACGATGGTCTGCTGTTGTCACTGAAAAAGTTTTCCAGTTCAAGGCAAGCGGAGACTGGGGAGGAATGCTTCGCCAATATATGTGGCAAACTGAGCCAGGAGATAATCCTTTACTGAAGTGAGAAATTGTGTTTTGTTGATCCTTGTGGAGACAATTGGAAAAATCTGTGCAGATTGCAAATGACTGTCCTGAACTTGAGTAAACCCTTGGAATTCCATGGCTTTTGCAGGTATAGTAGGCTATCCTCTGTTTATGAGTGAGGAGTTACGCAGTAAAACTCTGTATTTTTTAAGAAATTGCTCTGAACAGACTCACTTGTGACTGCATTATTTTTCTGGCAATGGACATGACCTATAATGAAACACATTTAAAGCAATCGCAGTCAAATGATGCAAAAATAACTCCTTTTAATTTTTAAAGAGGCGGTTTCCTTCTAAAATATTGCCTTGGGCTCAGCTCATTGAGAGGACTTCAGCAATCCAAGTAGCTTTTCTGGCTGAGCAGCTGCATTGAGATATTTTATTGCCTCCAGGGTAGTGATGCTTCATGACTGTGCCTTTGCCCCTAGAGTCACACCACTGCTCGCATCTCAGTGAGGCACAAACAGATCTTTTCTTCTCTCATAATGACTCGATGCATATTTGACAGCTGAAGCCAAAGAGAAGTCAAGGTGAAATCCAACTTTTCCCCTTCCCTAAAGGATGAAAGTCCAAGCATTTAAAAATACCAGGAGAACTGGAGCGTCTGAAGTTTGTCAAGAAATGACAAAATTCATACAGAACGTTCCCATTCTCCTTGGTTAAAGAGGAAGAAAAAGCTACTGTGATAGGTTTTCAGTTCTTTCAGATATCTGTGTCCTGCACTACTGATGTAGGTTGAAGTATAAGGCCTTAACTGCAACAGGAAGTAAAATAAAAAAGGTCAAACTAGGAACCTGTGCAGTGCCACTTTAATGAGGTCTCCGTAGGGAGCACAGTTCCTGAAAGCCAGCGCTGGCAGCACTAGTCTGTCACCAGCAGGAGCAGGAAACTCAGTGATGTCTGCAGCTGCCTAGGAACACTGCAGTTGTGTTGCTGTCATTAGGGAGAAACAAGGCCAAGAACCAACTAAAATTTATTAAAGGAAAATCCCCTCCAAGGTACAGATCAAGAAACACCACATTATAAATCTGAGCTAGTGATGTCAACTTCTGCATTACACCTGGGAGTAGCTGCCTAGATTCACACATAGGTATTGCTCAGGTGACTCTCTTGCACAAATATACTTTGGCACAAACTTTCCTAAGAAAACAAAAACAAAAAAGCCATATTCCTTCCCCAAAGGAAGTAACCGTCCCTCCTGTACCATCATCATCTTGGTCTGACCCATTGAATTTTCTGTACTGTATTTTCTCTCTAGTTCTGTTTAAAACAACCAACCAACCTCCCACCCCCTTTCTAAGCTTTTGTTTCACTGGTACAGCCTCAGCTGGGTTTTTAAACGATGGAATCTTCTGGATCATGGAATCAGTGTGTAATTGAAGTCTGTTCCTAAGGAGCAGAATATTTGTAGCAAGAGAATGTGGAGAGCTCCAGGAGTTGCAAGTCAGTTATCAGCATGCTAGAAAGATGAAGATGTGAGTCAGGAAGAGGTGAGCGATGGTGCAGTACATCCTGGGGATGTTAGGGGAGCACAGCAAAGCAGTTTAAGTGATGAACATGTGCTGTGTTTGTGGGTGACAGTTTGTCCAGTCATGTGAGCTGCTGCTGCAGGTAAACAAAGCAGGGAGCATAAAGCTGAGGAGCTCCAGCTCCAGCCAGGTCCCCAGGTAGCTTCAAGTTGTGTAAGTACTTACAGGAGACAAGTAGATCAATCTGTGTTTGGAAACATAGCTGAACAGTGATAATGGATTTTGCTGGTACACTGGTTTGGGTAGAAAGCTCTGGAGAGGTGTTTTTGCATGTGCCTTTTGTGAGAGAAGTGTTATTGCAACTGTCTCATAGCGAGCTGTGACTGGCAGAGGAACAGTATCATGATAAGCCCTGCCCCCTATTGAGTCTCCCAGAAGGCTGAAAGCTTGTTGAATCTTTCCTTTATTCTTTCTTTTTTTCTTAAAAAAAAAAAAAACAACAAAAAACAATCCTGTAAAAGCTGCTATGCTTTCAAATCCCTAATAATCAAATGGTGTTTATACCCACGTGGGAGTTCATCTTCAAAGCCTTAGTGTACAAAGACACGCAGCAAAGATTTCTTTCTTTTATCCTGAGCGTGTGTAAAGTCAAACCAGCATCAAGCACTGGGAGGACCTATGGTGTCCCTGGAATGCAGGAACAAACAGTCTAATTCAAGGTCATGGACCAGCTTTGGCACTTCTCATGCCTGTAGATTATATGAGGTTGTCTCAGGCATTTGTTCTGTGATCCAAATGGAAGTGCATCCTGCACACGGGTGGACTCATAATTTCTGAAAACCTGTAAGTGATCTATATGATGTAAGTAAGCAAAACTTTGTATAGCTTTGTTTTACTGTTTATTTGGGCAGCTGCAAGCTTACAGGGGCACTTAGAATTGATGTTGGTTTTCACCGTCATAAGCATCTTATTTGTGTGTGATCTAGTTCTTCAAATTGTCAGTTTTTAGAAAGTTTCTTCTTTAGTGGGGACGAAGGTCAAACAAGCCACCTCCAACAGAAAAACCCTTTGCATTCCTGTCTCAAGTATCTGTCGTATTACTGTGGGAAGGCATTGTTTCAATGCGTTTCAATCCTAGAAGCATTTCAAGTGTAGCTGCAGTATTTTCGGCTCCTTGGCTACAAGAAAGGCAGTCTATTGAAGTCCTTTCAAAGCCATGCCTAAAGGCAACATTTAAACAGTAAACTGTCTTTTTAAACATTGCCTGCTATAGACTTGTAATCACTTATGTTCTCATCTTTACATTTATTAAGTCCCATGTGGACTGCACATGGAGTCCTGGGAAATAAGGATGTATTTGCAGCTTCTAACTACTAGTTTTCTCAGTTTCTGTTTCCAAAATGCTGCAAATCCCCATTTAGATGCCAGGAATAATAATATAAGGGATTTCCATGGGCTGTTTCAGCTCTCTAATGGGGTGTTTAGAGATCAGTTGCTGTAAGCCCAGCTCACTTCTCAATTACTTCACTCACTTTCTCAGCAGGAGAGGTCATTACATGCAAACTGCTTCTCAGATGGTCGTGTGTAGGGTCAATATTTGTGGGATGTACTGCCTGCATTTACAGTAGAGTGGGAACAAATTTCTTCCAGCTTTGTCCCCTCCAGTCCCTTCCTTATTGTAAGATTAAGCCTGATTATCTTACGTGATAGCTACCCACTGCACAGTTATGCTTGTGTTTGTGTTCCTATCCCCTTTTAGAGCTATTCATGAAACCTGACATTTTTGGAATAAAATCTTCCCTCAAAAAGGTGTATCAAGTAAACTGTTCCTGGAGAAGACAAAAGGGTTGAAATCTCAACTTGGCTTAGTCATTTGTTTGTTTATATAAATGCTCCATTTTTGGGGGGGTTAAGAAGAATGAAAAATGGCTCCTTCAAGAAGGAAGGCAACAACCACAAAACCTTGCAACCAATTTATATAAAGCTCTACAGTCAAAATAGTAGAAGGATGACAATTCTCAGAAATTGCCTTCAGTGAGAAGTGGCTTTGAATGTTCCCATGAAAATCAATCATTTTACAGCTTCTCAATTGCATTCCGTGGAAGCACGATCCTCCTGGGACTAAGCTTGCTCACTAAGTGTGCACTGAAGGAAGTCCATGCTGCACACAGCTGGCTGCTGCCTTTAGCTGAGCACTGAGAGAGCATTAATGAAACACCGTTTAGTGCTCAAAACCCATAAAATGATCAATTAACAGTTGTATATTTGGTTGTAGCTTTCTCACCCCTCTGTGAGGACATTTGACAGTGCAGTCTTCCCACAACTGGATGTTCTTCTCTGTCTGTAGTGCTAACATTTGCCTTTGACACGGTTTCTACATGGTGCCTTGTTCTGCAGTGTGTTGTTTGTCCGGAGTCCATGAAAGTCAATTATAGGAAGAGTAAGTGCTTTACTGCATCTGTGTTATGTTGAATTAGAATCCCTTAATAATCTAAACTAGCAGCAAAACTGTGCGGCCATGCGTAATCTGTTCAAGTTTGAAGCTGTCAGCTCTGTACTTGGCTGCTTCGTCCTCTTGATTGCATGTTAGGAAAGCTGTGCATATATACACAGCTAAATTAGTTCTGTAGCTAACAGATTTTTGTGCAGAATTGTGCTGGAAGAAGGCTGGACTGGCTCAACATCAACTGTTCTTTGTATGGTTGCTGACTGTTGTGCTTTCAGAACACTTGGTGGCTGGGTTGGTCAGAGCTGTTGCCCCCTCTTAGCCAGGATTCAGGCCAGGATGTGAAAAATGAATGGTGCTGACTGCAGTGGGTTATCATTTCTTTTCAATGATTGAGATGGTCTGTACCTCTGACTCTTTCAGCAGGTTGGGATGTTATGTCAGCCAGAAGACTGTGGTTCTGCTTCTGGGACAGGGCAGGGGGCAGAAAGAAACTTCTAGTGAGATCTGAGAAGCACCTCTGTCAGTGTTGTTTGCCATAAGAATCTCATAGAGCACCCCTCCCCTTCCCACCATCCCCTCATGTTATTTAATAGATAAATATGGCTTCTGAGCTCCTTGTCAGACCTCAAACTCTAACATAAGCCTGAGCTACGTGTCTGTGATATCCTGGGTGCTCAGTGAGCGCAGTGCTGCTGCAGGGAATACCTCCCTTACCTGGTATGGCAGAAATGCTGGTCACAGCTTGAAGCAGTGATGGAGCACCTGGTGGGAAGGCAGGGCCAGCCCAGGGGAGGTCAAGTGCATGCAGTGTTCATGAGTGACCAGAAGGAGTGGAGCCAGGATCCACCCCTTCCCAGACCTCATTTAAGGGTTGGCAGTGGAAGAAAGGAGATCTTGCTTGAGATCCCTGTGTACTTGAGGCCTTCTGAAGGCAAGCAGCTTCTTTCCTTTGTTTCTGTGCCTATGGCTGTTGTATTTGAGAAAGTCCTTGCTTGCTGCAGCCTGGGACTTTGCTGCTCTGCTGTCATTGCTGTGCTTTCTATTGTATTAGAGTATCACACCTGGGCACAGCAGTGTGGGAAGCTAATGTCTGTCAGTACTGCTCCTGCAAAGCTGGATGGCTTTCCTTCTGCTGCCATGTCTGGCATAAAATGCTGTGGCAGCATTGAAGTGGGTTGTGTTGGTTTAGAGCTTGTGTGGGGGGTAATAGGAATTAAGTTTTGCTGTGTTTGTGTGGTAGTTTCTGGGGCAGAGTCTGCTGGCCGTTGGTGCTCCTCCCATCCCAGGGAGATGGGGCAGCAGGTGTGGGTTTTTGGCACAGCAGAGCTGTGTGCTCGGGTGTGGACCCAGCTGGGTGCAGCCAGCCCTGCAGGGCTGCCCCTGTCTCCCCCTGTCCCTGTTAGCTTAATGCAGCCTTCACGTTACAGGAATGTTTGAATAATATCCCAGTTAGCGATGGCTTTATTTTTTGAGTAAGTACCTTAAAAAGCTTTTGAACAAACTTCTACAAATTACATAAGATTCTTAATCGTGTGCTGCTCACTCACTGTTACTTGCACAATATACTTGGAAGCAATTGTTAATGATGCACTTTTAAATCCTATGGTTTCCAGCAACATCATCACCATGAGAAAATGAGAGGCAAGGAACTCAGATGTCAGGGCTTTTCTTCTTTTTTTTTTTTTTTTTTTGCTAAATGTATGGCAACCTCCAGGTAAATAGCATGCTGTGTTATAAATAGTATGAATCAACTGCTAAAAAAATCGCTTGATCAAGCTTTCCTGAAATAAAAGCATAATCCGGTCCCTGGAGCGCAACGCTTTCTTTGATTACCTCTTTATTGTTCTTTTGAAGCCAATGGAGTTACAGCGATATAAATCCAATGCAAATGAGAGAAGACATTTGGCTATGAGAGGAAGGGTTTTTTTTGTTGTTGTTTTTTGTTTTTTTTTCTCAAAGAAGGGACTGAATTATTTTTGTGCACGTTAGGCTTTCTAAGCCAAATGAAATGATAAGAATGGAAAACCAATGCTTATTCTAATTTGTAATGGAGCTGAAGTTTTTCAAACAGTGAGTCTTTTTGGACTCTGGGCTGTTCTCCCTTCTTTCAGAAATACTGCTTCTCCTGATCAAGTGGCCAAGAAACCCCTTGGTTCCTAATCCCATTCCTTCCATGTAACCTTTCCAGGTGCCAGTGTTCCTGTGCAGTTGTGGTAGTACAGATAAAGTTCTGAAACTACTCCATATTCAGGTGTGATGGTATCCTGCTTCCCAAAACGTGATAGCTAACTAATGTGAGAGCAAAGTGCAGATACAGAACAGAGGGCTGCTCTGAAAGTAATGCCTCCTGCTTTATGCTGTTGGCCCACAATGTCAGAGGCAGATGTTGGTGGGTTGGCAGTAGAGGCTGAGCCTTCCCACCAGTATCCTGCTCCATTTTGTTGCTGGGTGACACGTGGCAGTAGCGGGGCAGTCTGACTGAATGGCATTGGAGTGCATATGAAACAAAGGAGTGGGATTGAATTCCTCCATGTGGAAAGTAATGGCACCCAGTGCCATTCACTGATGCTTGCTGAATGTTTATAGAGACCAGACTGTGGATGTCAGCACAGTGAAAGCTGCTCTCTGTGTGCAGCATTCTCCCAGCAAGAACGCTGCCGTAGCAGCTGTGAGACACTGGGCCACTCCTGCTGATGCTGAGCATGACATGCAACTCTTGTTCTTCACAGTTGAAAATGCACAGCTGTTATGGGGGATCTGTCAAAAAATGCTGGTTTGTAGCTGAGGATGTGCTCTTCGTATCAACTTCCATGGAAATAAGCAGGAGGTGTTACTTCTTGGAGTGACCTGCAGTAGTCAGAATTGGCTGTATGCTGCGTAGCAGTGCAGCTGAGGAACTGTGTAACAGAGGAGAAGCCGTGCAGCTCGCAAGCACACAGCTGTGTGAAGAGTGCCCTTTACAAGTAATTTTATTTTTAATTTCTGTAGGAAATCAGATTCTTTTCAGGGAGGACCAGCTGATGAAACAGTGGTCTGCATGTTAACGTACATAAATAACACGGGGTTACAGTTTACTGGTACATGCATTGAGAAAGCTTTCAAGTACATAAAATAAATGCAGTAAAAGCCAGTCAAAGTGTTCTCATTGCCTTCAGGAGGAGATGTTCCTTTGGAAACTTATGAGTGCTGTCCTCATTGCGTTTTAGACCTGAAACTCTTAACTACAGTCCTGCTACCCACAGTGTACCATGAGTTTGGTTTTGAGTTCAGTTTCCGCACTCCACTTTCCTTACCAACCACCTTGCTTTCCTCTTTTACCCTCTCCATTTGTCACTGTGTCCCCAGCTTTCTATGCTCTGTGCCACCCAGGTGGCATTGCTGAGAGCAAGGCTGGGACAGCTTCAGAAGGTGCTGGCAGCTGCTGGCACTTGACAGGAGGAAAAGGGTTGTTTGGGTTGTTCCTTCTCTCTGTTTCTACTTATGGTGAGGCAGACACTTGTCTTGGAAAATAAGTACAAGTGGATAGTTGAGTGTTTGCATTGCTAAAAATCTGGTCTTACAGTTGTGGGCTACTTTAATAGCTAGGAATGATATTTTACCTATTGATGTGGCACAGTGTGGTTCTCACTGCTGTTGCTTTGTGGCGTACGGCACGCCGACCAGTTGAAAGTGATATTACTTGCGTTCCTTTGGTGGTTTGGGGTTTTGTTTATTGCCTGCAGCTTTTGCTTCAGTAAGTGCAGCGTGGCAATCCAGTGCTGAGACATGGAGCAGTGCTCTTGGCATCAAGAACAAACTGAGGAGCAAGCATGGGGGTTGAATAACCGCCTCAATTCTGCAGTCCTATCAAAGCAATTTCTATAGTTGTCATTTTCTGCTATTAAACTGAACAATGAGGCTCTCCAATAAAATCATATGAAATAGCAGCTCATTAAAAACTCTCTTTAATATATAGCATGCTAATTAATGTCAGTGGGGTGCAAGCTTGAATGGCAGAACAGACTATAATGTTTAGAAAGTATGTAAAATAAAAGAAGATATTTTATCATTAATGACCTTTTAGTAAACCTAATGAAATCCTTAATGGCCTGAATACATTACCAAGGCACTCCCAATTGCTTTGTTACCTACTCCATTCTTTCTCCCTTTCTCATAGACATTAAATTTTGTTTTATTTATAGAAAATAAAAAGCAATAAAGTCCGAGGAAAAATGAATGGGAAGGAGGAGCCTGGGCAAGAAGAATACATGAGAATTATGAGCCCTAAGGTTCCTGCTCCTGGTGAAGGGGAAGGCTGGATGACATTCTGTGTCCATGCTGTGTTTGTATTCAGGATTAATTGACTCTGTTTGTGTAGCTCACAGTGAACAGGCTGGGGAGCAAATGAACCTCTTTTCTTTGCAGGGTCTCCCTGGGTTAACTTCCATAGCCATTCCCAGAGCTGTGCAGTGCTTTTTATCCCTTTATACTAACCATGCCATGCTTTTGCTGTGCCTAAATTAAGGGACTTTATTCTTCAGGGCTTTTAGTCTGTCACCTGTTGCCAGCCTTAAATGTAAGGCTGCAAAGGCTTGCAGAAATGCCATTTAACTTTCCTTAACCTTCTTCCAAAAAAAAAAAAACAACTAGTTCACGAATGGGAGAACAAAGGACGTTTCCTTCCTCCCGTCTCCTGGATGGAATGTACCGGGCTGGGAAGGGACATAAGTAGCAATAATCATCTGGCTTAAACTGAGTTTTAGAACAGAAAATGTTCCCAAACATCCAGTCATGAAACATTCTTCAATTCTGAAGTCCAACACTGTAGGAAGATTAACCAACCCACTTTTTCCTGTTCATTAGAAGATAACTTTCTTCAAATTACTCCTTTTGTGTAACTCTTGGCACAATTAACTTCAGTCTTGTACCCCCAAATGTCTGAAACTTCCCGATAAGATTGAAACTAATGTCCGTCCCAGTAGCAATCCGAATTCACCTGCAGTAGTAATTGTTCCTAAGAAGCACAGGCAGTTGGCAAGTCTTAGAAAAAAGAGCCTATGGCTTGCTGTGTAATCATGTTTCAATCAGCTTTAGAGAACCATGAAATCGATTGTCCTCCTGACGTACCATACACTTTGGAGCAGATACTGTGCTAGGCAAGTTAATTCCTTATTTGGCTCCAAGCACACAAAAGAGAGCTTGCTGCTTCCCATCCTGTCCTTACAAACCAAGGAGGAAGGAAGTGCAGATCACCTTGAAATCAGAATTTGAGAGTGTAGCAGCATCAGCCAGCTCTGCTTTGTGTTCCTAATCACCTGGGGAAAATCACAGTGATTTAGGAGAAGGATGCCCAGGCTGTTGGCAGCACACATGGGAGCATGGATGAATCACAAAACCAGTAGTGGTGGTGATCAGGTAATGGAAGAGCTATAGGAGTCAGAAGTCTGATAGGAAGAAGAGCTGAGCAAGTGTCTCATTAATGTATTATCTTAATGTTGATACTGGAGTCAGCTTCTCTGTACTCCTGAAGCTGAAATAAAGGGATGCAGTGAAGTCTTGAGGCCATGAAGAGTATTCTTTTTCAGATACCTATGAAGGAGGTCTGGCTCTGCCCTCAGAGATTCTAGTTTCTTTTCAAAATCCATCATTTCAGGAATATTTTGATCCTTGAACAGGAGTGAAATCCATTTCGAACTAAATCCAAAATAATCCCTGTGAAATTTTTAGGAGCTCCTTCTTGTCCTCACTCCTGTCCCTTAAAGATGTTCAACACAAAATACAAGACTGGTGATGTTACATTTCCCAGATCAGTTTCACCCATCTGTCAGATGGCTCACGTGTGTGCGAGCCTCAGCTTTTCCTGTATCTTGAAGTACTGGCGGCAGAGCTATGCCATGGGATGAATTTTGGGTGGTGGTTTGCTTTACACAGGCCACAAAGGGGTTGTGGTTGCAGAGCGACTATTAGCTTGGTTATTATCATTCAGAAATGTAAACATAGATCATGAACGTAGAACTCCATCTTTATACAGTCCAGGGCATTGTTTCTTTTAGTGCTTGGTTCCTTTTTCTGCTGAGCCTTTCCTGAGCTATTTCATTTACTATGTCTCTGTGACAGTGTGAAGCTTGTATTCAGTTTAGAGGAAAGCACAATAACAGATATACAGCATTATTATCATCTTGTTGTTTTCTTATTTATGACACAGACAAATGGGAAATGATCTGAGTTTTGCAGATTACCTGGAGAAAAGTATACATCCTTACCCAGCTCTGTCCTTGTTCAGGATGAACTGTGTGATCCTGTCTGTGCTGCTGCTGAGTGAATACTGCTGCTTGGTAGATCTAACTCTTTTCCTGATTACTGTCACTTTTTAATTATTATTTTTCCTGGTTTCAGCTGGGACAGTTTATTTTCTGTGGTACTGATTTAGGCTGGTTTAGCAGTAGGGATCAGTGTATTAGTTAAAGGTTGAGTATATTAGTTTGTCAAGAGGAATCAGTGAGTGCTCATTCTAAAGCTTTCCAGTGTAGCTTTGCTTGGTGTGTGAACAGCCTTGTTTGTTTGTTTTTTTTTTTTCAATGGTCCTGCTTCACAGGAGTACTGGGATCACAATAAACTGCTTTTATCTTTGCATCCACCAGGTGCAAGGACTTTTTCTTCACATTTCATATATATTGTTTTAGGTTATAGTACACTAAGATAGGAAGTCGCTCATTATGGCCTAACAAGCAATGGAAATTTGCCAAATTGGGAAGAAATAGCTAAAGGTCAGCCAGAAGTCATGGTGGGGAAAGTAATGATGGAAAAAATGAGGAGAAAGTTAACACCATAGGTCCTTACTGTGCATGCCCAGAAGGTCATTAGCGTATATTACCAAGTTCTTGGAGAGGAATGAATATGTATCCCACTGTATTGTGTATGTGAGGCACTAGAGCAGGTTGTCCAGTGAGGCTGTAAATGCCCTCTCCCTGGAAGCACTCAAGGCCAGGCTGGATGGGGCTGTGAGCAACCTGGTGTAGAGGGAGGTGTCCCTGCTTGTAGCAGGGTGTTGGAACTGGACGATCTTAGAGGACCCTTCCAACCCAAACCATTCTGTGATTCTATGATATGCCTTAACTGTTGAAATGTAGAACTTGAACTCTGAGAGTGCACACTTGATTTGTCAAGTCGCCTGGTATGTATCATGAGGAATAAAGGAACACCGCTTTCTAACACCCCATTGGAGTTGGAGAGTTTTCTTCCTGGGTTCAAATGACTGTATGATGCTACATTTTGGTTTTAGGAGAGAAAACAGTGTTACTTGCACACTGATGGTTTAGTTGTTGCTGAGCAGCATGGAGCCAAGGACATTTCAGTTCTCCAGCTTCTTGTACCATCCTGTCAGCAAGGGGCTGCTGGGGACAGAACCAGGCCAACTGCCCTGAATAGGCCAGAGGGCTATTCTGTACCATCTGACATCATGTGAAAATGAGTTCTACCTTTTTTTTTTTCCTTTCTGATTCTCTCCCTCATCCCACTGAGGGAGATGGAGTGAGTGAATGGCTGTGTGGTGTTCAGCTGCTTGCCAGGTTAAACCACAACATTATTAAATAAGATCAGTTTTGTATTGCTTCACTTTTCAGAATGGTTTTTCTTCTTTCTAGGCTTCTCTATACAGCAGAGCAGATTTCCAGCTGAATAAAATTGTGGCTGCTGCCTAAGGAGTGCCAGTGTGAGATGAGTCTGTTGCTGAACTGTCACTGAAGTTCCAACAACCTTGGCTTGGGCAGGAGTAATGAGACGTAGCCCTGGGCTATAAATTGCACTGACTTGGGAAGGAGGGGAATTCATTCTGCTTTGCCTGAGGCAAAGGTCTGCTGTGCTGTCAGCTGAGCTTCTCAGCCTCTCAGTTCCCTCTGTCATGGTAATCAGGCACCAGGAAAGCGGCTTCTGAAAGAGTTTGGAGGAAGTCCCTTGTTACCTGCTACTAGTTTAACTTGTGTAATCTCAGCAGCACTATGGAACCGTGAGGGGCATCTGCTCCTAGTGCTGTAGTGGGAGCCTGGAGTACAGGCAGGCGGACCTTGTGGCAGCTTGAGGAGTTCCTCACAGCCCCAGCAGTGTGCTAATAGTTGTCATACAAATAGACGGTACCGGTGAGCCGCAGCTGTGTCTGCTGCATGGACACGTTGGTGTTCTGCTACCCTGAGGTCCTTGTAAGAAGAAAAATGGTGCATTTCCCGTTTCTAATGGGAGAAGCATGGTAGCAATTGGATTCATGTATAATTTTCTTTCATACAAACCTGAGATAAAGAGGGATCCCTGGTGAAGCTTTTGTGGGGAATCAAGACGTGTGGCTTACCCACTGCTTTTTCACGTCATTACATAATTGTCTTAGCAGCTTTACTCCTGAAGGGGTTCGTGCTCATCTCAGTGACCACAATTGCTGGGATTTAATGCTGTGCTGTCTAAACAGAATATCTCTGAACATAATCCTTAATGATATGCTGGGGGCACATGCTGCTGGTGGAAGCCTTGTCTGTGATTAATCAATTAAGAATGAGATGCGCCCAACAGCGGTTCCTCTGTTTTGGTAGACAATCAGAAACACGCTGAAGCTGAACTCGTGTCTGGATTTGTTTGCAGTTCTACATGAGATTTTCAGGGTTGTCTCAAATTAGGTGAGCTCAGAAATAAAGTACTCCACCAGTTGTTGCTTTGCACAGTGGGTCCTTTAAGAATTACAGTGTCTTGTTTTTGGAGGTTCATCCTTGGTTGTGCTAATAGTAATATGCCAGAGACTAGCTCAGTCCCACCAGTCTGTGTGCAGGTAGTCAGGAGAATGTGTTTTGGATCTATCTGTGATGAGATTGGCTGAATTGCTGTGTGGTCAGGAGGTGCTCAGTGCTTTCACAAGTCTGACGCAAGCCCTTCCTGAATTCACGTACTGTGTTGGTGTAGATAAGGAAATCAATGCAGTCTGAACTGGTGAGCTGGTACTGTTGCACTGTGCTGGTTATTAGATTTGATTGCTGCACGTCCTTATGGCCAAGTGCTGGCATGTGGACCCTCAGCACTCACATGTTTGCGTCTTGCCCAATGCAGGTGTCTCTCTCTCTCTCCTTCTCTCCGAAAGCAGAATAAAATGAAATAATTGCAGAAACATTTAATGGATTTCTTTTTCAACCTCTACATTAACTTCTGGAAGTGAAGGATGGAATGTCTGAAAGTAGAAGTATGCTTTGCTTTCCATTTAGTTTCCTTCAGAAAATTCTGGAGATGGTTCTTGGGAGCTTATGCTAAAGGGGTACAGGTGTTAGTTTATGTGACAAACACTTTCTTCTGCATCCCCTTCTCATCTGAGGGGGTGCAGCATTTGGGCAGGGTGCTGTGTGGTGTTTAGCACAGCTTTAGCGACATGTCAACCTCTAAATTTACTGCTTATAAATATTTCTGCTTATAAACCTCACTGATTATAAATACTGCCAGCAGCTAAATGCACTGCAATCTGGTACAGCCCATTCAGCCTCAGCTGCCCCTCAGAGAGTCTTTATTTTAAAAGCAGGTAACAGATGAGGTGACAGAGCTCTGCTCTGAGGTGACACTTGTTTTTTCTACTTGTCATTGCAAGCAAACAAGTCCCTGGATTTGAACATAGAGGAAGATATGTTGCCTTCTGTTCAACAGCATTTCTTTTCACACCAGAGTCCCTGGAGTGAAATATGCTTCAGTGGGTGGGAATATTGTTAGGTATCATTGCAGTCTTCTGCTATTAAATGAAGCTTAACATCACTGCCAAGAGCCTGCTGCATGGAGAAGTCAATGTCATGCATCCCTGGCAGGGACAAGGGATGAGCACCGAGAGCTGAGGGGTTCCTGCATTCTGATAAAGGGTTTGGGAACTGGACTGTTGGGTAGATACTGTTCTGTAGCTCAACAACCTGCATATCTGTGTAGCTTAATTTGTACCTGACTCTGTTTCTGGAGTGATTTTAGAGGCTCTTAACCTTCACTAAGAGCAGACATTGTGTAAGAACAGCCTTGGCTATTATTACTATGATTTTTTTGGAAGGAGGTTGTTTCTGCATCCAAGTTATAGCTAGTTACGATGATAGACTTGTGTAATAACAGTGGACTTGAAGTTTTGTCATTAGTTTTGCTTGGCTCTTAACCAGAACTGGCTTTTCTTCCCTCCTTTCTTGGTTTGCAGCTACAGTCCCTGACTGGTACCATTCCTGGGAAATGTTACAGCTCCTTCAGCATCTCCCAGGTGCTGGACAGCCCATGCAGGAAACCTCATCTTGCATCCAGCTGTTTCTGGTGACTGTGCTGTGTTGTCATTGTATAGTTTTCAGGGCTACAGTGAAGACTGAAGTAGCTGCCCATTGGAGTGAAAAAAGGGGTGAGGAAGAAGCACCCCGTGCCTGGCAGGATCTGTAACTAAGCAGGTCCTCATTGCTACAAGAGTGGAAAGAGTGCTCTCTCTGCAGATGAATTTTGTGAGCAGGTCTTGCAGACATGAGAGCCTGAAAAATAATGACTTTGTGTCAGAGCATAGCTTGTGCTCTTGTACTTGCATTACTTCTCTTCCCACTTAGAGTACTCATTGTACCATACTTCTAAACACGGTACGTGTGCCTGGAATGGAAATGCATAGCTATATCCTAATTGTGGGAGTAGTGCTTCTTATTTTGGGAGCCATCCTGAGGTTATGATGACATGCTGAGTGAATGCAGAGTGGTGCTTTTCTGAAGAGTTCTTTTGACTTGGTTTGCTTCTGTTAATGTTGTGGGGTCAGGCTAATTCCCTAATGGCTGTGTTTTCAGGTCGCATCTCCACTTGTGCGATGCTGTTCCAGGTATGCTGTGATTAGCTCTGTCATACCATGTTCTACCCAATAGACTGTGAATATTTGGACCTGCAGGGTGTAAGTTGGGAATGGCAGATCACTGTGGATGTCATCTGGGAAGGTGGATGCGATTGTGAGGAATGACCACGAACTGGAGCTTCTGCCAGGAGAAGACTTGTCACGGCTTCTCTGTTGTGTTCTGGGTTCTGCTCATACTGACTGCCCAGCACCAGTAGCACTGCAGCTTCTGGAAGGCTTTCCTGTTTGTCTTAGCTGAGAATTTAACTCCATATTTTGTTTTTTAAGTGACTTGAGCATAGTTTCTATTGAATTCAAGCCATTAAGTACAAAAATCTCCAATATTTCTAATTTTTAGAAACTGCTTTAAAAACAGGATCATAACTAGATCAGTGGGAAGCAGTTTTTTTGAACTTATTGCAGCGTGGAAGCTAATAGAAACTTGATGTAATAATCAAAGTACTCAGCTGTGTTTTAAGTTGTGCTGGTTTTGTCCAGAAATGACCCATTAAAAATCATATTCTTTCTAGAGCTTTAATTATCGAAGTGTGTAAACTAAAATAGATTTGAGCTTTGGAGACATTCAGAGGAGGAGAAGAGATGATATAAATGTTCATTCTAATTCTTATTTACTTGAAGAGTAATTATTTCCTTTGATGCTAAATCACCTTTTCTTCTTCTCTCTCGATCCATGAATTTTCTATCTGCTAAGAGAACCTTGGGATCATACTCCCAGCACTTCGCCTCTGTCATTCTGCTTTATTAAACTGGCAATTTGTTTGAACACTTCAGTTATTCATTAAATTTTACATTTTCTCTGGCTGTATTAATTACTGCTTTTTACGAACTGGGAATGTAGATGTTCCCTTTGCTATCTGTGCAGTATGGTAATGTGCCTCTGGAAGAAGCTTCTCAGCATTTCATGCAGTTTCCCTCATCACAAGGGATTTCTCCTTCACTGTAAGATTTATTTCGAGTCTTGCTTCCTACCATTGTTTTCCACAGAGCAGTTCCCCCAAAAGCCTGGTTTCCATAAAGCTGTCTGAATTTCTGTTTGTGTGCTTCCCTGCTGTTAAACTGTGTGTGTGCAAAAGGCAAAATGCAAACTTGGGCTGCTCGGACCCCGCTCTGCCTCTGTGGGGTGATTGCTTCTATCACATCCTTAACTCCTGGAGCATGTACGTGCAAATGGAAACTGGCTTATGTCCCGTGTGAGCATTTAGCCTAGTGAGATCAATAACTTGCATGCCTGCCCAGCGTGCTGCTTGCAGAGACTGCATCTCTGATGAACTTGTTCACAGTGTGATGGAGCGATGGCAGGACATAGTATGTGCTGAAAGCAGGTAAATGAAGGCGCCTTTCTTCTGGTTTCTTACACTCTTCTATTGAAATCAAACTTCCTTGTAAATAGGAATGCTTTGCACTAAGGTGCTCTGGAAGCAGTGGGCTTGTTGAGTCGAGAGCTGGGGTGCATAACTAAGTCCTGGCTGGTGGTGGTGGGAGCACATAGGAAGCTGCTTCTTTGCCACAGCCTAGGAAAGGAAATGTTCTGAGCCATCAGTGCCATGCCCACCTGGTCCTGCTGGCACTCAGCTGGATCCCCATGTCTGTGGCTGTGTTCCTGTCCCTCTGGTGGGAGGGATCCTGCGACTGAATGGAGGCAGAGCATTTAGGTCAGGAAATGTTGGCATGTTGAGATCCCTGAGGTTTGTTGAAGCTGTTGCAATCCCTCCAACAAATTATGCCCCATCTGTGAAGACATTCGAGGTCAGAGCACCTGGTGGGGCTGTGGGTGTCCCTGTTCATTGCAGAGGAGTTGGGCTAGATGGCCTTTAAGGATCTCTTCTCACTGGAATGATTCTATGATAAGCTTCAAATCTCAAGTCTGAGAAGCACCTGACCCCGAAGACTGAAGCCACTCTCCATGTGGAAGCTCCTCTTAACAAGTGGCTTTGATTCGAAAGCACTGATCCTGCTGGGATTGAGGTATATGCTCAGGTGGCCTTGCTGGGGACCTGAGCTCCCTGTGATAAGTTCTAATTTACTCTCTTGTTTCCTGAAGCAGAGAGCTCCACAATGAAGGCCTCATGAGGACCAAGGCAGCTGAGAAGGGATCCTGGTGCACCCCACAGCTGGAGCACTGTTTCATTTCTTGGGAGGGATGGAGTGGTTAAGGAGAATCAGACTGCTCCAAGTTAAAAGAAGAGGAGAGGCTGCTCCTGAAGTGTGAAAGGATTGAGTTGTCTCAGAGCAGTGCCTTATGACTGATTGGTTTTCTCTTGCTGATTGATCATGAACTGAGGGAATCGCTGCAGCATGGTGCAGCTAGCTATTTCACTTAGCAGGGTGAGCTGCACCAAGCAGTCTGTGTCTGTATGCATGAAATATATCAAGACACGCTTAGACTGCTGTGTCTTTAGGCAGCATCTTTCATGCAAATCGTGGCTTTTTTTCAATAAATTACCCTTAATTTGAATCAATATAAAAACTGCCTTTCCATTACTGTGCGATGACTCTCTGCAGTTCCCCAGTGAATTCATAAATCTGTTTCACATTTAAACCTCCAAATTATTTTAATAGGAAACAAGGAGAAGCAGCATAAGCTAAGGTTTCAGCATGACTTTTCAGACCCAGGTGTCTGCACTCCAGTTTGCCACGTTTTGATGCTAACCTACTTGTGTCTTATGCGTAGGAGCCAAAGCTGAACCATAGTCAAGTTTGCATTCTCATTATTACTATTCAGAATCTGAATGCTTGTTGGTGAAAAGGCACGAATGTTGCATGGAGTCCAGGAACAGCTGCTAAATCCATTTAGGCTTGCTGCAAAGCATAATTCAAGATGTCACTGTAGCAGCCTTTTGCTTCTATACAACGACGATATTTTTTCAGGGTAGTTTAGGCAGCCCCCACCAGGCGTTCCCCCTACCTGTGATGTATGGCTAAGTGTGATATTTCCATCCCTCTTTCAGCTGATGGAATAGATTGAGAGAGCACACAAGGGGTCTGTAAAATCTGGAAGTCAAGCTAAAAAACTGTGGCACAAAATACTGTACTCAGCTTTGATGTGTCCAGGAAGAAGTGATTATTCTTACTCTATTTGAGGTTGAACCTGCTACAACGTTTATTTTGGAATTACTGCAGCCCCATCTAGGAAGCATGTAGCTTTTGTACTGTTGTCATTTAGGTTTCTGAGTCCTGTGATTCCTGTAGCAACGTGTACGTACTCTCCCTAGTTTTGATTTGTGGAAGCCCCTGGCCTCATGCCTTCCTTGGTATGTTGTGATGATGGAACCAGAGACCACAATACAGCAAATTAAGCTGTTGAGACTTGTTTGATAGGTGGAGGTGAGGGTGGCATCAGGCAGTTGTACCACGCAGTGTGTGTCAGCGTTCCTTCCATGTACACCTTTGGTTGCAGTGCTGTGTGCAGTGCCTGGGCAGGTTCTGCTTGCCTTGTGCTCCCACTGTAGGAGGAACAGCTTAGGGTGATGGGTTTGGGAAATGCAGGGTAGTGAGGGAGAAAGAGAGAGCAGTAAAAGAGGGAGAAAATATTTTCATCTTCAGCAGAGAACCCACTCTTTCATGTTCTCTGTTCCTCCAGTTTTGCTTTTTAATTGAAATCTAACGAGGTCCATTTTGAGAAGTGCCAACATCTTTCATCAAGTCTGGTTTTATTGTGTGACTCCCAGTGTGCGGAGCTGAAGTCTACATCTGCAGCAGTTAACCTTGTTTACCTCCTCGCCACGACAAGCTAAAGGCTGTTGGCTTCCTCCCTGCCACCTGCTCCAGCTCTGCGTCCAGACGTTGACACAGCAGTGATGTTGGCACTGTGACTTCTCCCAGCCCTCTGTGACAATGTCACGGAGAAGCCAAGCTGTTTTCTTTTACTTCTGGCTTCTCCAAACACTTTTGAGGGTGGAAAGGAATAGGAGATGGGGTGCAAGTTCCCATCAGTGCCAGCGGAGCACTGGTGGAGGGCTCTCAGCAGAGGACCAAGAATCAAGGCAGAGCTTGAAAGAGGTTTTGTTTCCTATCTGTGAAGCAGAGTTGGAGCTAGTCAAAGCCAGCCAACAGCTTGGTGCTATATTTTCCAGCTCTTTGTTGAAAGGGAAAGGAGCAGAGCTAGATTATCCTAATAAGGGGGAGCTGGGAGAGTAAATTGGACTATTTAAAGCTTTATCTTTTGAGACTCTTTTAATGGTGATGCCTTTAAATGTAGCCTAGAAGAACCCTAAGAATCTTTGGTGCATCAGGAGGAATAGGTTGTGTGAAGGGAAGGCTGCTTGGAACACTGCTGCTAAACGAAGAAGAGGAGATGGTGTCCATCTGGGAGCACATGAGATTGGCACAATTTGTTTGATGATAAGAGACGACGACTGTAACCCTACGTGATGATACAAAACGGGGGCTGGGGCCACACTGCTTCCCTCATTCTCCATAGTGAGGCTCCCACGTGCCTTTCCCCGCTGCAAAGAGTGTTCAGTGGCTCAATGAGACGTCTCACTTCCAGCTAACAGATAGCTCTGAGATGCCTTTATGTGCCGAGTCACTTAAGCATCAAGGTGTTCATTTCTTGGTAGGAGTTTTTAACTTGCTTTACACGATGTGTTTTATAGCCTGTGGCTTCGGCAAAAATACAGTTCAGGTGAATAATCCAGAAAACTTACTGTAGCAAATCTGATTGGAGAAGACCTCTTCTGTGATAGTAATTGGATTTTATTCATGTAGCACCTAATGTATCTGCAAAGAAAGAATGCATCCCAGGTATTTCCTCTCATGCTGTTATGTCTTGAGGAGTGAGAGATGTTGCTTCTCCAAGGTGATGGAAGATTTCCAGCTCTCTTCTGACTTTGGGCTCTCCCCAGGACATCAGAAAATGAGGCTCAGGATTTATTCAAGAGGAAATGGGCAGCAGTGGCTTTATTCAGTGAGAGTCGCAAACAGTCTGTGCACAAACGAAGGCCCTCAGGGTATGAATGCTGTAAAGTCCCTTTAAAGGCCTCGATGTCTCAGGCATAGGGTTTGTTTTCTTTCTGATGGCAAATTTTGATTAGTGTGGAAAGCAAAATCATGGTGTAAAGCCCCATGGCCCTGAGTGAGAGCAGGATCTTTTCAGCCAGGGAGAGCGTTGTGCGGGTGATAGGAATTCATGGTTTTGGGGGAACTGAATGGCTTTTTCAAATGGAAACAGAGGGAAAATCCTTTAGGGTTTAGGTGATCAAAAAAATGTATGTTTTATGAAATGTAGAAAGATTGTCAGAAAAGGTTTTGGGAGCTGAGGAGCAGCAGGCTGTTTGCCCCACAGATTTGGCTCCTGCACAGCTCTGCAATGGGGCTGGAAGGAGCAGAGTGGCACACACCTCTGTTCTACGGGGCTCCTCACATCCCTACACCGTGCAGCTCTGTACATCACGGTCTGGTAGGGGCTGGGTTTGGCTGCAGTGCTGTTTCTTTTTGTTCATGAAGCTTCAGGGCTTCCTAAAGCTGGACCCCAAGGCTCTCCCTATGCAGCTGGTGCAAGCTGCGTGGCTCACAGGTGCTCCCTGCTTCAGTTCCTTCCCCACTTCTGTGAGCATGAGAAGGGTGAGTGTGATGGTGTACACCTGCATTCCTTCCCATTTCCCTGCTCCGTGCCTGAGTGATGGGCTGTGTCCTTACCTTTTGTGGCACTGCCCTAGCAGGATGGGAGCAGCAGGTGCAGCCTTCTGCTGACAGCCACGTGGATTGCTGGGCAGTATTCATGAGAACCTCACTTTGTCTACCTTGGCAAAGCTACTCAGGAAAATATGTTCCATCTTGCTAAAAATACTGTTATGCAAGGCAGCATCTTAACCACTAAATCCCAAGCAAATATTTTGCATAGAAAAATTTATTTTCTTTACTCGGTGTTATCTGGCTGGGAAAGCTGGGCATTTTTCTGCAAAAAGCAACTTGGCTTTTTTGCTGGCTGAAGCAGTTTGGGTGGATTTATTTGCTTTTACTCAGAACATTTAAACAAGGATTCTTACGTTGGCTTCAAGAGGAAGTTCTGGCCCTGTTATTTATGGCAGGTGTGCATTTGTGGTGGAACTGGGCTGTGTTCTCTTCTGCTTTGTAAGGCTGAATTGTAACAGATTGACCTGGAGCAGTTTCCAAAATCTTTGCAACCAGCCAGCGTTTATCTTGGGAAATTACGCTGGATGGGAGGTGGGGAGGTTTTAACTTAAAAAATAGGAAAATGGGTATGGAAATTGCACGGCCTGTTTCTATTCTTCACTTATGTGCATAACTTTCTTGCCTCCCTGGTGAGGAAAATCCAAAGGTGGGACGGCTGCATGGCATAACTGGAGAGAGAGCTGTATATACTGCAGTCACTTTCTTCATTGTTAACAGGCAGTGCCAAAAAAAAATGCATACCTTCTGTCTTAATGTGTTCTGCCATTCTGGCATGCTATGGAAAGCTCATCTTGGGAAGTCAGTAGTGTCTGGAGAACTTGGCTAGGTACAGGCAAGCAGGTTATTGGATGAGTAGCAGAGCACAGCAAGCCTTATGCCTTTTGTACTTACGTATTTGGTGCTTGAGATGCTGATGTTTCAGTACCTTGCCAAATCGGACAACTGAAGGATGCAGGCAGTAAGAGGGGGCAGCCAACATGGAAAAATGGAATTTGATTGTGGTGCTGGGGTCCTGGGCAGTGCTGGTTTATGAGTGAGTTCTGATTGTTGCTGTCCATTCCTTCTTTTTAAGGTAATTTTTTTACATTTTTTGTATGACCTTTTCATAGGTTGGTGCATCTTATCCTAACAGAACAGCTCTGGCTTTGATTCACTTATCCATTCCTTTTGAGATGAGCAGATAGTCATGCACTTATGTTCCCTTAGCAGTAAAGGAAAATAAGTACAAGTCTGAGTAGGCTGCTAGGCTCAAAACATTTGCTTAAGTGCTTCCAGCTTCCAGTACAAAACGTTGTCAGCAGGTGAGACACTGCTGGTAGGTACTCAGCTGTACAGTTGCTCTTCTTGCTGTTTTTGTTTGGTGTCACCAAGACTGTAGAGATCCCCATGGTTGGGGTTTAAGCTGTGATCTGACCAGTGTTGGCAGCTTTGGTTTGTGCTAGCCATGCTGTCTGCTGGAGGGCCCATCTTTTTGGAGGATCTGTGGACTCCGTGTGAATAAGTTGAACTGCCACATCTCCCCCTCTGCCTCCTAAGTGTTACCTGTTTCAGGGAGGTGGTGTTTGGTGAAATGAATGGGTTTACTACTAGCTGCTGTTCCTTGCCCATAGTGCAGGCATGCCCTGCAGCATCACAGGGTGGCACCCCTGGATGGGGATCAGGTCCCTCCTGCTCCTTTCAGGGAAGCGAGCACTTCAACCAACACACATGGAAGTGTAAGATTGGGTGCTGCACTTTGCTGTTGGGTCACAGCTGATGGTGGCACTACGTTGTAACTTATTCCTTGTATTGCAGGGCCCTCTTAAAATGCCTGGCAGCCATCTGTGCTGTGCTGCTGAGGATGGTCCTGAGCAACAGGCTTCGAGAAGAAAAGAGCTGATTTGCATTCTTAACTAAATTCCAGGCTGGGCGAAGGCCTCGGGCTGTCACGTTGGAATTCAGCAGTGCTAATTATTTGCATTCAGCTGAAGTCCTGATTCTAGGAGATGTCACTGAAGAGGACAGGGCAATTCATTGCAGCTTAGCCTGGCATGCAGTGACTGGGCAAAGCCAGCTCCAAGTTCCCTGGGCTGAACTACATAAGGAATGCATGTCACTTCAGGAGTGTTTTACTAATCCTCTTGTAGTCAGGTCCAGCTAGAAGGTAGGAGTGGAAGCTGTGGTTGGGACCCGTATTTCACCAATGTTATATGCTCAGTTTCAAAAATACATGTTTCAGGAGCTTGGGTTAACACGGCAGAGCAATCCAGGTATGGTATGAGCAGCTCTTTCTGAGGTCAGTGATTCCTGAAGTGGTACCACACGTGATGCTCAGAAAGCAGATTTTATTATGCCCCTCTGGCCCCACCTGAACTGAAAGAGACACCATCCAGGAGATGCTGTAAACTAGAGCTGGTTTCCTTCTACAATAAATAAATTGCACAGTTAACTTGTAAAGCACATGGCTTCTTAACACCTGGCTTGGAGAGCACTGCTTCCCTCAGGCAGTGACTCAGGAAATGAAGGAAATGTTCTAATAACTTTGAGTTCAAGGATATTTGTCAGACTTTAGTGCATCAGTTTATTTGTGTTTATTTTTGGGAAACAGGGGAAAAATGAAATTTGCTTGTAGGCTTTATTAGAGCATGGAGTGGAATATGTAAAGCAGAGATTAAAAATGAAATAGCCTATTGTTTCCCAAGGTAATTTCAATCACGAAGCTTCTCAGCTGCTTCCCCTCCCATCCATCTGCAGGCACGATGCTGATATCCCACCCCTTCTCTCTGCACGCTTCTGACTTGAGTTAGGAATTCTTGCCCTGGAAAATCACACTGTGCCTGTGACAAACTTTTCTTATCTGTCTGGGGAATGCTGTGCCAGCCCTGTTATGGAACCAGAGTGTGGAGCAGTGCAGGGAGGTGGCTGCCTGCAGGTGGGGGAGCTGCTGTGCTGGGGTGGGAATGGGGCTCAGGGACAAATGAAGGACCAATTCCAGGTCTTGTCCCACAAGCCAGGGATTGAAAAAGCTGTGATAATCCGAGAAAAACTTCCTTTCCTTCTGGCTCAGCAAGGTATAAGGTACACCAGGATGTCCCTGCTGATGCTGGTACCTGTGCATGTGGCACATGTTGTTGTGTTCCCAGTTCTCACTCCGTAGCAAGGAGCAAGCTCTGCCCTGGCATGCTGCTAACTGAAAAAGCAGGCGTGGTGCCAGCTATCAACTCCAAAGCATCCCTTGGTAGTAGGGGTTGTGTGGGGGAGAATGGGGAGGCAGGGCAGACTGCTTTATAGAGATGGGATATAAAACATCAGTGGGGATGCAGGGGATAGTGCAATGGATTTGTAGGTTTCAGATGCCTTTACTGAGCTGCTGTGCAGTCTGTCACAAGAAATGGGAAATAGAAATACAGTTGCATAATGACTCTACAGAGTGGTGTTTGATTTACCAGCTGTACTTAGCATTTGCATTCCAACAGGCTGTGGCTCCTGAAATCGGAGGGAAAGCTTACAGACCTGATGTTTGGTGATCATATGGCTGTGGAGACCAAGTTTTGCTCACCAACACTGATTAATTCTGTGTGACAAAAAGTTTAACATAAAGCAGTGCATTCTGTTGTATTGGTTTTGGTGAAGAGGACCATACAAGCAGGTTTTTCGCATTAACTGGTGAGCTCTCAATCCTGAGGCATCAGAGATTGCTGCCCTCAGATTTAAGGTTATTGCACATGAAATCCTGAGAACTCCGTTATTCATCAGTGTGAAAGCTTACCTGAATGTGCTGATGTATGGGAAGGGCAAATGGATACAACAGCTGTGGCTGGAGTGGAATATCTCCATTAATTTCTTTATTTAAGAGGATTAAAGAGAATCTGAACAGCCATCCAGGGCTCCCAGGGCAGTTAGTGCATGGTACTCGAGGGTGAGAAGGGCCATTACAACGAAGTGATGACATCTTTATCACAATTTACTGTTATATTGAGCTTAGGTCCTCATGGTTGTGCCATGGTGCATCCTTCCGAAAGGAATGTGTAAAGCTGAAGGGTAATTAATCATGTCCCTTGATGATCTGCATCACTGTTTAATTACCATGTTCTTAACAATCCAAACCCTACAGGATCATTTATTTTAACCTACATTTTTCAACTGCTCTTTCCATTATTGGTGTTTATATGTGACAATCCTGATGAATGTCTCTAGCAGTACACTTCAACATTACAAATGCTCTTTTGCTTGTGTAGGTGCACAGTTGCCCACAGTTGAGAGAGAAGGAAAAAATCACACAAGTTAAGGATTACTTCTTATGCTTCTTTATTATGTGTTTCCTTCTGAAGAAAGATCTGCAATGGAGAACAGCCCTGTGCTTTCTAGTTTAGTTATCATCTCTGCTGTGGTCTTTTCCTTTGGAAGTCTTACATCGTAATAGAGGTTTTACAGTCAGAGACGATGACAGCTAGTAAAGCATTCACTTTTCCCCAGCAAATTGTGTTAAATTAGGTGCTGTGAGGGAGAGGAGAGCTGTGCTCCTGCTCTCAATGTTATGTCTTCATTTTGTGGCTGTTAACACAGTGTTTGGTCAGTGATTTCAAAGGGTTGTTCAGAACTGAACTTTAAATTGCATAAGACACAGAGAGGAGGATGGAGTAAGCTTGAGAACTGCAGGTTAGCAGGACTGGGAGCACTGGCATAGGTTGGATATCTGCTTAAGTAACAAGGAGTGAACTCGGAAACCACCCTATTCCTGACACTGACCTGTTGTGGTTTATTCTCCATCGTCTATCACAGCAGAAATCTGTCACTTAACACTTGGAAATCAAATAGATAAACTCTTGTACTTTTCAGTGAGCTAGGACTTGTACTGCTGACCTGTTCTACATTTTATTCATGAAGAATTTGGACTTGCCTGACCAGAGTTGGCACAGTTGGCTTGGGCAGTGAACTGAGCAGAGCTTGGTGTGCATTCTCTGCTCTCACTGGGGACATCACTGCTGACTGGCGGTGCTCATCCTCCTGCTCTGCTGGAGCACTGGCTCTTCCTTATCTCTCCAAGTTCCTCTGCCTTCTGATTATTTTTTTTTTTATTAATTCAAATTTACTGTTCCTATTGCTTCAACTTAAGGAACATTTCTTAAAGAAGAAAATGGAAGAAATATTTAGGATCCGTTTGTCTGTTTCCTGCTCTTGCTGTGCAGTAGCCTGGTCTTGCATTTACCATGATCAGAACAGCAGCAGCATTGGCCACTAAAACTTTTCCTGGATACCACTGAGTTGCCCTGAAGCTGAAATGTACTTTCCAAATAACGTCTGCAAACACAGGACAGGCACTGCAGCGTGCAGGGAGAGGTGGCTTTCAGAGGACAGCATCTGTCTGCTGCATGGGCGATAACCACAGAGCTGGTTAAAAAACATAGAGTTTCAGTCTTGTGAGACGTTTTCTCCTCTTTGTATTTGCATTTATTCTGTGTCAAAGTCAGAACAAATATTTTCAATATTTTCAAAATTGAAATTCTTGTTTTTGAGCCTCTCCTTGTTTGTTTTCTGTCTAGGTTTTTAAATGTTTAATTCTATTGTCTCTTTTTCCCAGAGTACGGAAGTGCTATATGACATGGCTTGTCTTTAAAATAGATTATTTTAAAATAATTTGGAACAGCTGTTGTCTGGTGATTGAGTCATATCATTTTCTTAGATTAGAATCTCTTGTTTATTTTGTAATGAAATGGTTTGACACTTGGAACAAGAAATGAAGATAAATTGTCAGCATACCAACAAGGAAAGCAGGTGCTTATTTCAGCAGCCTTCTTATTCTAGGAAATGCCATATTTCTTCTCTGCACATGTTTTGATGCATTTTTAAATGATTCCAGAGTCAGAAATTTCCATGGTTTCTTACTGAAATATTTTCTGCATTTGATTCCCTGAAATTTCTCCTCCTTCAGAACTTTACATCAGTTCAGGGGAGGAGTTGCACCTTCCTGGAGCCTTCTCACCTCACCAGAATCTGATGAAATGTGTGGATGATTTGCAGCTGTGCTTTGTGTCAGCCTTGCTGACATGTCGTGGTTCAGGACCTGAGCCAGCCCTGAGCTGACAAACACTCCAGGTTCAGGATGGGAATGCAGTGTGTTATCATATTGTTTTCTTTCTTTCACGGGGAAGAATCCTTAGAGAAATGTGGGGATGAGAAGGCAGTTGCTGCCTGCAGGAGCTGTTCACATCAGGATGCTTTGCCCATGAATAAATCCGTCAGCGGATCTGTGCTGATGCCTTCAGGAAAGTAGTGGTGGTGTGTGTACAGCCTGCAAGAACAAACTCCATCCGTTACCTAAACATGAAGCCCACTGATATGTTATAGCATCTTTTTTTTCCATATGGAAACACATGTGCATACACACAGATACGTGCTCTAGCACTTTGCAGATGTCTTTGGTGAGGAAAGACCAAAACTTCCATAACTAGAGGTTGTCCTGGCTGTGAGAAGTGCATGGTGAGCCTGAGCAGTGGGGCTGTGGGGTGGCTGGCAGTGAGCAGCCAGCTAGGCTGGCACAGGAGGGGAAAAATGATTTTTTTTTTTTTTTTTTTTCTGAGCTAGAAGTAGATTTGTCTCCTTTTCCAAATAGTGCTCTGTTTTTGGAGCCACTTCACATTTCACCTGTGATTTTTGCAGCTTAACCATCAGCACTCAGCAGTTACGGAAATGCATAGAAGCCCTCGACCACAAAAATGTTCATGCAGAGGAGTGTAATAGCCCTCATTTTATAAATGGCAAAATGGAGGCTCAGAGAACACGGTCATGAAGGAGGCCATCAGCAGAGCTGGGAGCACAGCTGCCTCTCACCCTCGGTACCTCCCTCACTATGTTATTCTTACTGTGGGCAGCAGAGAAGAGCTTGACTCTTGCTCTGGTATGAACAGTAGAATTGTAGAATCACAGACTCATTAAGGTTGGAAAAGGCTGCTAAGATCATCAAGTCCAACCCCACCCCACCATACCCACTCACTGCATACCTCAGTGCCACATCCCCACAGACCTGGAGCACCTCCAGGTGTGATAACCCCACCACCTCCCTAGGCAGCAGTGCTGCTGCATCACCGCTCTTTCAGGTAGGAAGTTTCTCCTGATATCCAGCCTGAATAAGCACATAACGAGCTGTGTCTGCTGGCAAAGTCATGCTTATCCATCTCCTTTTTCTGTTGTGGGCTACACGAAGCAGGACTGCATGCATACTAGCTGTTTTTTACTACTTTGTGTTTGTTTTCCCCCGTTCTGTTTCCACATTGAAATTAAGTGGTATGTTTTTGGGGATGAGGACTGTTCTCTCTCGCTTGGGCTAGTAAGATCCACATCAGTGTGAGTGGAGTCTGCTGCTGTCACAGCCTTGCAGCTTGGTTATGTTAGGAATGTGTCTTCACAGAATACATTTCTTAAAAAAAAAAAAAAAAAAGAAAATTTGGGTGGGGGGGAATGATTAATGTGAGTGAGCAATCATTTTGGATGCATTCTCTCAAGTATTGCTTCCTCTTTCCCCCTTCTTGTGACTTAACCCCTCCTGGTTTAAGATCCCTTGTGCTCATTTATTGAGCAGCAAGCCTCCCCCACTTTTTTTTCTTTTTTGCATCAGTGATTTTTCTTGTCATTATTTTTTTTCCTCTCTCTCTAAAACACTTTTATTCATGTGCCTTTGGGGATATGCATATATATTGATGAAGAAAAGTAACTCATTTTATAGTAACTTTAGAACTGGTGAAGGTAAGTGAATGCTTTTATTTTGGTGCAGATCAAAGACAGTCCCATCTTCTGCTTCCATTCATGGCCTTCTGTGTAATGTGGTGGAAAGCAAAGTGCTGGCTTTGTGCAGGGCACTCTGTGAGCGTGGTGCTCAGTGATCTGGTGGACGTTCCTTGTCATTTTCCCAGACTCCCATTTGTTCCTTCTCCTCCTTCCGTCTTGCAGAATTGTCACTTCCCTAACACTGTTTACAAATAGAGCACACAGACTGTGTCAGTTCATTCCTAACGAACACAGTGCATACATCTCTCATTTCATTGTGGAATTTGCTGTGGCATTGGCTGGGTCGTGTCTCTTTGTTTGAGGTCTTTGACCCCATTTGGGTTCTGTCGGTGGAGGTGCACAGGCTCTGTTCCCTCCAACTGCCACAGCAGCGCCTGAGGACAAGGAGCAGGAGTGAACATTTCTCCCCCTGCATTTAATTGCCTTGTTTTAATGATCATTGTCCCAAGTTCTGTTTCTTTCTCAGGTTTCTAGCAAGTAATAAGAATTTAAAAGCCAGTTGTAATTCCTGGAGAAGTTAGCAGGTTTGCAGTGAAATCGCCTACAAGCTGCTTATTTATAATTCCCTTTTTATCCTGTTACTATTAAAGCCCTATCTTTTAAATATTGTTTATTTATTTTTCCTGTAAACTGAACATTTTCCTCCTGTCACAATACAAGCAACTTAAAAATTTTCAAAGGCTCTTTCAGCAAAGCTGGGGATTAGGTTCTCGTGGAGTCCTTCATAAAAAATTGACGACTTCATATATTAACATACATTGATTTATTCATAGTGTTTCATTACAAATAAGCGAGGATCCCATAATATGAGGAAAGGTTAGGAGAGCAGCGGAGCACGTTATATTATATTGACAGCTCAGTTGAAATTGAGCTGCCTCTGAATTGAATTTGGAAGGTGAAGAAGGAATTGGCTGGTAAATAAGTCATGAGCTCTCCTTGCAAGTGTCTGTGTATCAGCGGGGTTGTCGTGGGTAAGCAGAATGGAGCTCGAGCAGTATTTCAAAGGTGTGTGTTCAGCTTGGGTTCCCCTAAAGGTGTGTTAGCAGCACAGCACACGTGGGGCCATGGCTGGCTGGGTTGCTCTCAGGCATGGTGGCCATGTGTAAGCCTGCAGCCTGGGGCTAAAAATGGGAAATACTATCAGCAACTGTCTCATGAGCTCAAGCAAAATGAGCAGGGCTTTTGTCTAAAGGCTTGGTGAGATTTATTTCATGTGAACCTGTCATTTAATTTCAGTGTTTCACTTTGGCACGGTGTCTTTCGCACAGGAAGAGAATTCAGGGAGTTTTTGTCATCGGTAAAAGGCTCCCATTGTTTTCAGGAGGCTTTTGAGAAGAAACAACTGCTTGATTGAAAATGTATCCCTGTGTGCACTGGAAGTTCCCCTGTGCAGTGGGGATCGTATGGGAAACGCTCATGAAAATTCTGCAGGTTGTGCCGTGCTCAGCTTTGGCTGTGGAAGATTGGGGTTGGGAACAGAAAGCAATTCTTAGCAGCTTTTGTTGTACATCTGCACCTGCTGAGATTGTAGTGGAGAGAAGAAATTAGTTTCTTCCAAAGTAAAGCCCTGGAAAAATGGTCATGTTTACTTGCTGGCATCCAAACATGGGATGGTTTGCTGGGGATACTGCCCTTATATCTGCCCTTTCAGTTTCAATATTGAGCTCCAAGAGGGGAGTGAAATAGGATGCAGAGAGAAAGCAGGTGCAGAAGGCCTCTCTCACCTTACTGTCCTTGTTCTTCATTTGCAGATCACTTACAAGGCCGTTGGGTCTCTGGATCCCAGTGCTGACCTGTCAAGCCAAAGAGGGAAAGTCTTCAAGCTAAGGAATGAAACACATCACCTCTTTGTAGGATTATACCCAGGGACCACATATTCATTCACCATCAAAGCCAGCACAGTGAAGGGCTTTGGACCACCCATCACAACACGGATTGCAACTAAGATATCAGGTACTGCTTTGGAGAAGAGAAAAATGAACTTCACAGGGCTTTGTTCTTTAGATGTACAGCTGATGTGTGAAACATGAGAAAGGTATTTAGTTTGGTGTCTCCAAGTTTCATAGGGACCACAACCTATTATGTGTTCATTCAGGTTACGAATGCAGGGGTTAATTTGTGGATGCCTTGGGAGGATTCTGGATGGGAACCTTTGCTAGTTCCGTAGATGAACCCTCACTGCAACAGATAATTTGAATTATATGCTCAGCCACAGAAGTTCCTTCAAGAATGTGGCTTTATCTCAAGAATGCACTGGAAATGGATGCAGTGAAGTAATTGAATTAATAGCAAAAAGAGATGAAAATAAAGGGAAACTGTATTTGTGTTTGTTTTTTTTCCCCTGAGTAAGGCCTAAGGAGCTTGAGGTAGGCAGGTAAGGACGTGAGAGGCACTGCAGGGAGAATGCTTCTCTTGGGTACCCAGGGGCAAGGAGACTTGGTCTACCAGCAGCACAAATGGGTAAGGTTATGGTTGAGGTGACAATGAGCAAACATATTAAAATTTTACTGAACAAGGCTCTCTAACAGAGCTCAAAATGAGCATTTATTTGGAATATCTAACTCATTGAAGCTAAAACAAATGTTTGGGACACTTTGTAATGCTGAAATATGCAGCACTGCTTGTTTTCCCTTTTTGAAAACTGGTTAGGAAGTTGTTAGCATTAAAGTAACAGCATATAAAAGTAAGGAAATAAAATCTCTAGTCTCTGCGCTGACCATCAGTAAATTTGGAGCCTTTTAGGTTTAGTGCTAAAGCTCGTGTCACAGCCACCTGGAGTACAGCCATGGGCTGCAAGGCTGTCTGCAGAGGGAAGGCATGGCATGTCCTCTGCTCACCTCCAGCCAGAAGAACAAAACAGCGCAGGACTGGGAGTGCTTTTCTCCTCTCATTCAGTTTCTTTTCATTTTATTTTTCAGGGAGTGCTTAAATCTTGTTAGAAGCCTGCATGGTTATAAACTAGGAACACTGAGCTCAGTTTATCTTTTCTGTTTCTCTGTCCTCTAAATGTCTGATTCACAATAGGTAGGTGCAGTCCCTGTGCAGGCAGCTCTGATGTTAGATTATACTGTTGTATGGTCAGCCCTGTTGCGTGGGTTTTTGAAGTTACTGTTACACTTGCTTTAAGTTGCAGTCCTAAAGGAAGTAGGGAGAAAAATGAGGTTTCCATTGACTTATTTTCACTCACAGGAATGTCTTTGTAAGGCTGTCTAGAAACTGATATTTTTTAAAATGAAAAGCCATCTATGTTATAGGAATGTGTGAGTTTATATGGGTGGACATTTGTTCATTTATTTATCACAACTAGGTTCCTGAATTCCCAAGGACTTCTCTTTGAGCAGGACTCAGCAAAACAGGCACCACATGAGTGAGCAGTGCTTGCTGCTTTGGGGAGGTCACTGCCAAGAGTCATTTTACTGAGCTGCTGTCCAACTCTTCCATGTTGAGCGTACAAAAATGCTGTATCACATTACAGTGTCTTGTGATTAATATGGCACGATTGCTGAATGGTACCTGCAACCATTAGCTACTCCTGCCAAAAGCTACATCGCTTCCATTTATTTCTTGACTAAATAGCATCTGAAAGTCAAATGGTGGATTCTGTGAAGGAACCAGCCAAGCTGGCTGACACAGCAGAGGTCATTAAGTCACACCAGTGCAGAGTTTCAGCTAGACCAAGAGAAGCTGCTCCAAAGCAGGGTGATGGAGCCTGCAGAGGTACAGCCCAACTTGCTTATGGTGCCCAGGGAGCTCTGCAGCTCCTGGTGGCACTGCAACATCCCCTCTGCCCAGTTACAGGAGCAGCATAATTCTGATTTTGGCATCTCCGGTGAGTATGGTGGTACCAGGCACAGGATGCCACTGGTGGCCTACATCTTTAAGTGACCCGTGCTGCTTCCCTTGGTGCACAGCACCTTCTGCTGAGGGGTCCCTGCTGAGGAGCTGGCAATTGTTCTGAACTCGTTGCCAGCTTATGGACGGGGAAGTCAGTTGCTGAGCTGATAATAGGAAGCACCATTCTTAACAGTTTTCAGGCATTTAGATAAAAATCCTGATTGTAAAAAGGATTACTGTGGAAATCACTGTGAGAGGATTAAACGTGGGACCCCCACAGGGCAGCTTGCCCTTGAGAGTTATAGTCTGTGTGGGACTATGCTCTTCATGTATATTGTTCTATTTGCTTTATAGTTAGGGATGTGTCAACAAAGCTTACTACTTTGTAATCTATACAGTGCTGCTCAAATCCTTCAGATCTTCCACAGAAAAATTTTTGTTGCTAAGGGATGTCTGCTGCTGGGGTAGGAAGAACCGACATAATGAGTAGGCTGTGTTTCCTTGGGAAACCTGTCCCACCTTGATGAAATGACCCTAGCAGAAGGTAAGAAAGCAGAAGTAGGAAGAGCACTGTGGTTAAGTGTGAGTAGTCAGTGGTTTTCTACACTGCCATGAGGCACACCATTGGTGGAGTTATGGATGCTGTGGCTGGCCACTGCCCACAACACACACTGGTGGACACACCACTAAAGCACTGGGGTTAAGTACCCATTTGAGTCTCAAGTAACTCCACGCTCCTCTTTTGATGCTTTCCCACTTCATAATGTACCCTCCAGCTAATCAAGGAGACACTGCTCACGCATGTGCATTAAAAATTCTCTAAGATGTTGGAGTTCTGATGTGTTGCCATGAGCAGTGAATAACAGCCAGGTTCCCATGTGCAGCTTTCAGCCCTGCCACAGGTTCACAGGTCTCACATGGTGTCTTTCAATGTCCATGCAGTTCTTGTTCACTGTTTTTAATGTTGAAGGAGCAATCCCATCTCAAAGGACTGCTAAGCCTTAAAAATTCAAGGGAGGATTTTCAAAGCCAGTTTGAAGATTTGGGTGCCCTGTTTGTTTCTAATAGGAATCAAGTGTACAAATTTTCAAACAGTTATGACAATTTTGGTCACAACATTGAGCAAGTATTTTGATGTTTCATTTGAGAAATGTTAAACGGTCTCCGAGAAATGTTAATAGCACGTTGCCATCACTACCAGAGGCAGCAACTGGTGCCTCAGTAACGTGTTGCTCTTCGTTCTGCCGCAGCGCCGTCCATGCCGGAGTACGACACGGACTCGCCGTTGAATGAGACCGACACCACCATCACTGTCATGCTGAAGCCTGCTCAGTCCCGGGGAGCCCCTGTCAGGTGCGTGGTTTCTCTTCCCTTTTTTTGCAGCACTCACCTCTCCTTCCTCTTGTTCTCATCTGGTAACGGAGCTGCTGAAAGCGGATGCTGGCTACAAGGCCAACTCGAGTGTTGGTTCTGCCTTTCACATCTCCTTTTATTGACGCCTGCTGCTGTTAACCTCTGGGAGCACAACCTCTGATGGCATCGCATAGGGTTACTGCCCTTTCAGCATCACCTCAGGTGCCTCAGCGATGCTGGAGTTTCAGTATATGGAACTGTGTGCTGTGATGTGAGCTCAGCAAAGGTGGAGGAGGCTGCAGGCCTCCATCTCCTGCCCTCAGTTCCACAGTGGGCCTTTGTTGTAACTGTGGTGGGAACACCTGAGCTAATGCTTGCAGATCGTTTGCTCCTCATGTCTCAGTGTTACAAACCAGCTGTTGCTCCCAGCTTGTGGCAGAATGAGGAGCTGATGGAGGCTGGTGGAGTCCCACTGCCTTAGAGAGGTACCACCAGGTGTAGGAGAGCGTTTCCATTTGCAGAGCGGAGGACTTGGGGCAGGAAACTGTATGGATGGAACTTATGAGTGTGATGGTGGACTTGTAGAAAACATCTGACTAATCCTGAGCTGGATGCCATTCTGACCAAGCTCTCCAATGCTGTAGTGGGGCACCTAGCTGCAGATCCCTCTCTGACTGTTGAAACATGACTTGGAGGCCTATACTGCACTGCCATCTTTTGCCTTGGTAAACGTGCACATGATGAAAGGCATCAGTACAAGAGAACAAACTGCCCCTCAGAGGCAGCACTGCCTTACCTGAGGTTGGTAGGAATGCCAGACACTCCTCCATCCTTTGTTCTCTTCAGCTGAGCATATAAATTAAACTGCTTACGATAAAACCAGTTGTAGCTTACCTGTGAGGATCTGGGCTGCTATCCCAGCAGCTGTTGCCTTCTTGTTGGCTCTTTAGGATTTCCATTGAGTTTTCACAGGACACATTTTTGTTTCCCCTCGGGGTGGTATTTAAAAATAATTCTCTCAGAAGTGAGTTGACTTTATACATCCCACGAATGAGTTCCTAGTGTTCTTTCACTAAGTGTTCAGGGAGCAGATCACTCATGTATAAACTTATTTAATTTAACAAAGTGTCCTAAATCAATTAGTGCTCTATCATAGTCATAGCTTTTACTCAAATTGCACTGATAGTTAAAGCTATACATATATTTTAAAACTTAACATCAACCCCTTTCTAATTGTTCTGAGATGCAGGCTTCAACATTTCCCTTTTAATCTCTGGTATTCCATATGAACGAATTTAGCAGCCTATTTTCTGAGTCCTTTAGGGATATTGTTGTGCTGGAAAATGGCAGTAAAATCACAGAGCTCTGTTTTGTTTTATTTCTTTATATGGGGGAATGTTCCTGTATCTCGTTTTACCACCTGCTGTCTTAAGAGTGTTGCTATTTTGTCTTTTTATTGAAAGTCTTGCAATTTTTCTTGAAGCCAATTTGCTATACTTTAACCTCTTTCAGCAAATAGTGTCTTTTTCAGCAAATGCATCTATTGTAAAAAAAAAAAAAAAGAAAAAAAAAAGAAAAGAAAAAACCCATTATTTTTTCATAATTTTTCAGTCTAGTTTCTTTAATTGTGTTGTAGACTATAGTACACATATTTGCAGAGTGTAATATTTATGCCATGTCCTAATGATGACATTACTTCATTTATTGAGCCCAGTCCATCGACACAGATGTGTATGAAAACCAGAGCAGAGGGGTGTGTGTGTGGCAGGGGAGGAGTCCTGGGGAGATGCTTAGCTTTTTATTAGCTGCAACAACCCAATAATGAGTGAATACCTTTTGCTGTATAAATATAGTTCTTAGTCTAACCTCAGGAAATCAACAATCTTGACCTTGTATCAGATTTCCCCAACCAATTCCCTTTCCTTTCAGCCTTTTCTGCGCACTTTCCAGTTTGGGTAAATCTTGCAGTACAATATCCAAAAGCAGGTAGCACTCCCTCAGAGGCCTCAACACCATGCAGCCAATTAGAATAATGTGTTATGAACTGTTCGTGACACTTAACACACAAAGATGAGGTGTTTCTTCTCTTTACTTTTTGTTGTTGTTATTTTTCTTTGTTTGTATTCATGTTGAGAGCTAATATATCCTCTTACGTTTCTTTCTCCTTCACAAGTATAGCATTTTGTATTTGTCTCCACTAATTATCATCAAATTGAGTTTCAAAATGCTTTTAAATCTTGATGTGAACCTAGAGTAGCGCTTCCAGCCCCTCTTAGTCTGATGTATCTCCCACTCACTTACCAAGGCATGACTGAAAATACAGAATCAGATTCAGGCAATGCAGATGCTGAGCACTGAGGCTGTGCAGAGATGGGTGGAGGGATCCCAAGTGATGCAGCGTGCCAGAAGGATGTCTGTAGGATGTCTGCTCTCCTGGCTTCCCTTGTAGGCATGGCCATACGTTCCTAAATCCATTCTCTTTTCCACCTGACCACCCAGCCTGCCTGAGGTGTTTCAGTCAGGGCTCTCGAAGGTGGTCAGAAATAAATACTGCTTGCAGTATCTCATAAAGCCTCTGCTCTTTGGATCTGTCACTGTGTGGGAATAGGTAGTCCCCACATCCTCTTGATAGTTCTCCAGGCAGCCAGTTTCTGCTCTACAGTGCCCCAGGTTTTCAATATAATCCTTCTAAAATGTGAAGGTAAATTAACAACAGAAAACACCTTCAGTACATAGCAATTCTTCTTTGTATTTCCTCTTGGATGCTAGGGAGGTGAGTTGATGAGTTGCAGGGGTGTGATTGTAAGCTAGTATCTGTCCAAAAGATAGTTATGTGACTGCACTGTGTTGTTTCATTCCGCTCTAGTCTGAGCTGTACGCAGGTGGAGTACCATTTGCAAGATCACTTTTAGAGCAACGTTAGAGAGTATTTCAAGAAAGATCCATTGTGCTTCCACTCATGTTTAGTATGGGTGTGCCAAAGTCACTTTCATCATTAAAACATTTCTGATGTTTCCTTGTGCTCATGATCAGTAACTTAAATGTGGTTGTTTATAAACATAATGATCATGAATTTGACATTGTTAACAAACTATAGATAAAGATCAAGACACTTTCATATGAGCTTATAAAAATGATACGAACTTAAGACAAAGTCTACAAAAGTCTACTTCTTGCAAAAAGAAAGATGGAGCATCAGCAAGGCACACATATCCTCCCTTGTGTCCTGGGCATTTGGTTCTTTCCTTGTGGTGAAACCTGCAGAGTTTGACTCCACCTTGCCCTTTGAAAATAACTTCTGTTACATCCTATATCAATCAAAAGCCCGTGAATGGTGTTGTGATTGATTGCTGAAGACTTATATTCATCTGCAATAGATTCAGAAGAGGAAAAGAAGAATATGAGTGTTCCCAATCTTTATTCCTCAGCTCCTTCCTGAAAAAAATCCCAGTGTGATTTTGAGGATAATTTTACCTTTGAATCTGTTATTGCCAGGAGGGCTGAGTCAGTCCTCCATAGATTATTCACGTATGACATCTTTAGACCTCTATTTGAGAATTTATATCTCATTCACTGCCTGAAAATACTGCTGTGAGGTATTTTACCTCCGTGACGAGTCTGCTGGGCTCTTCGCTGTGTGCTGAGTATTTGGGAGTCCATCTGGTTTATTAACAAGTCATTGCTTGTATCCACCTATACTACTATTACAGAGAACATCGGATTTTCGGAGCACATATTAGTTTTCGGCATTTCAGACTTTACAGAAATGCTCACCTTAAGGGTGATTGCATTGTTGGCATGCTATTCCATCTGTCGGAGCCGTTGGACCATTTAGAGCAGAGTCTGCAATTACACTTTGGAGTTTCAGTTGGTGCAGAATTTCTTTGCTGGAAGAAAAGATGGGTTTAATTTCTCTGTATTGCCTTACTGCAGTTCTTCAAATTGTATCAGTATCCAACCTGTGGTGTTCTTTTGCGTGTCTGTTGGCATGCAGGGTGGTAGCTGGTGGTCTTCAGGCACCTGAACCTGTACTGCACTAAGAGGAAGTAATTTTAGAACTTAACCTTATGAACTGTGCACGTGACCTTGTGCATCTCTATATAGATGTGTGTTGTGTAAGGAGAAGGTGTAAGTAATAATGGATAAATGTATTCAGGTCAGATTTTATGTTGTGTTTGTGCAGTGGTTGGATAGACTTAATCACTGTGCTGAGGATGCATGGGTTATTGTATTAATGTGCATCTTAAAGGAAATAAGCAAATCTACGTATGAGAAGGAAACTGGAAGCATTTCGAATATATTTAGAGGCACTGAGCAAAAGGTGAAACAAGTATTTTCATTATCAACGTTCAGCCAGCAGGAGAAATTAATTTATACGAACAAAGCCCCACGTTAATCATGAGTACTATCTGATTTTTGGTTTCCCAAGCATGAAATAAAGGATTTTTTTTTTTGTCTGTGTTGCTAAATGAATCAAGAGAAAACAGTTGTGTTCTTATTGAACAGAACTCCTAAGAACCGTGCTTGTTTCTGTTTTTCTGCTCAAGCTGTTCTCCAAGCAAGAAGTCCTCTATGATGTTTCTGTGTGTTCATGTCTTCCTACATGCAGTAACAAATGAAAACTTCTGGTAACTGGGGAGTGGTATTGCTTCCACCTTGTGTGGGAGTGCTGAGACTTTCACTGTTTGCCTTCCACCTCAGTCTGCAACAAAGTAGAAATGCTGAGTCTCTGAATTCATATGATATAATGTTCATCTCCATATCGTTCTTTCTCATGATTTCAGTCACCATCTGTTTGAATTGAAGATACCTTTCCTAAGTCCCTCTTGCCAACATCCTGGGGTTGGTTGGTTTGTTTTTGGAAGCATGGTAGCTCTTTCCATCCTTATGAAGGAATGCAAACCTAACAACCTCGATTCTGTGCTGGGGAAGGAGTGAGATCTACAAACGAGCAGCTATAAATTTGCAAAGTCTGTTGGGTTTTTGTTTGTTTTGCAGATAGGGGTTTTGTTGTTTACATTTGGTGTCTACGTTGGGAGCGATGCTGTTTAGCTTGTTGCTTCGCTACTTTTGAGTGTTATCACATGAGTTTGCCTCAGGCATTTATGTTGGTAATTAATTCATTAATGCCAGGAATGGGTGGCAATTTCTTGTTGTTAAAACTCCCACACAGAATACCTTGTGCTTGAAAATAAAGGCTGGAGTCATGGATCAGCAAAACAATAAAAAAAAAAAAAAGGTTCCAACATTTAAAGCTTTGGGGAGCATAGCAAATTATTATGCCCTTGGTAATTCTGGAAGTTCAGTTGCTTTAATAGACATGTTATAAATACCTAGAAAATAAAAATCCTAGCCTGCCTTTTCTAAACTCTTATTCAAATGTGTGCATCACATGACTCGGCTGATTGAACACAGGGCAAACAGTCATCACATTAGATCTTTTAATTTTGTAGTATCTAATGAGGAATGAGATTATCAATCTAGGCTTCTGATAGTATAAGCCTAATTATCTGTATTAATTAACATCTCCCATAATATACCTCAGGGATATTGTTCTGAAGTCATTCAATTGGGTTTCTCTTGCATGGCGTTCTCCCTTTCATTTGGGCAAGGGTTTGAAGGTAAATGAGCAGAGTACCTTTCCTCTTAAAGGTAAACCAGAGCTGCTTTTTCTTCAACAGTGTTGTGATTGTGACGGAGAGAATGAGAATTTGCATGAAAGGTAATAATGGCAGCTGCACAGACTGCTCCTTTTTTGTATAATAAGCATCATACCAGAGTTTCACATTAAATATTTGTGGGTTGACCTCAGCAGTGTCTCCTACCCCTGGCGAGCTGAGCAGGGCACAGAAGGACTGAGCATACACATCTGTTTTGGCTGGAGTCATTACGTGGTGAGTTTGGGGCAAACAGAATGATTTCAGTGACACTTGGAGTTGTTCTGGATCTTAAAAATGCTTTGCCTGCTGTATCAAGAGAGAAGCACGACGGATGTACAGGGGTTGAGACAGGAAAGAAGGCAACAGCTGTAAGTATCAGGGAGGAATCTTTTGATTTTTATAGAGCATGGCATAATCAGTTGAATGGATGTTTCAAGGTCTTTTAGTTCCCCTGAAGAGTCAGATGCTGGCCCTAAAAAGTGAGGATAAGTGGCATGTTGGGTCAGTTGTCTCATGTGGTCCTGGAAATACATTCTCTGACTGCAACATCTGAGAGTGCTGTCCCTTAAAATGTCACAAAGCTGCCGTTACCCATTTATCAGCCCTCAGAAACATGCCTGCTCCCTGAGCCTGGGTGACCTGCTGTGTCTCACTAAACCACTCTGCAGAGTTCGGCAGCAGCAAGGATTGGGAGAAGAAAGCCATCGAATTTACATATATTTTAATTATAATATTTTAACAATCAAATTACACAGAGACAATTCTTTTGTGTCAAGCAGCATTTTATTAGCTGCACAGTGAAGCTTTTACTAACATTTTTCAGTGTGCTTTGTTGAAGGCCTGAGGATATTGAGAGTCAGGGAGTGTGCGTTTTTGCATAAATCTTTCATGCTATCCACATGAACTGTCAGATTAAATTCCAGCAATCAAAAGGTTAATGAAGTCTGAACTTTAAGCTGAGAATCACAAATTGATGGCCATTTTCTCACATCAAGCTGTCGACTGGTAAGACAAAGAAGGAACAGGGGAAGGAAAGAGGAAAATGCCCCCATTACCAGTGTGAGGGTTTCTTTTCTCCAAGACACTTCTTTATTGGCATTGGAGCACCTAGAGTCAGTGTTCCCCTTCAGTGTTATCCCGGAATAAAATGACAATGGCAAACTGCATGCAGTGTGTTAAGAATTGGACGCTGCATTTGTTGGGATGTACCACCCAGCCTCCTTTTGTCTGCAGCAGCCCCTGCATCACACCCTGAGGTGTGCTGGGCTGTCCCAGGTGGGAGCTTGCCCACAGGCAACAGCTCTGTTCCCTTCATGGGCCGCAGAGGAAGGCTTGCCTCATTGAAGCAGCTCCTTTTGGTGCTTTAATTCAGGTGTGATGAGTCTGGGCAATAGCCCCTGGCAGATAGCACCCCTGGGAAGCAGCATGTGAGCCCTATCCAGGCAGCATCTCTCCAGCAGCAGCAAGGCTGAGATGTTCAGAGGGCAAGTGGGTGCCTTCCTGTGTGTGGCAGGCAGTGTTTGTGCTAGCAGGTGCCCCTCAGTGTGTCTACAGTAACACAGAACCGCAATAAAAGGGAAGATGAGTAAGCTCTGCTTTGCTGTTGCAGACTAAGGCATTTCAGGATTTAATTATACTACAGGTATATAAATTCCGGAAACATGTTAATGCTCCCGTGATTAAAATTATAGAGGGCCTAATTGAAAAAGCATAAACCGAATTGAAGAATTCCTAATTATAGTTTGCTTTGAGGTGTTAATTTCCTCCATAATGAATGCATAATTTCTTGAACTAGAAAAGGGGGCTGCTGCACCAGTGCGTGGGCTGCAGATGGAATGAAGGGATTATCATAAATGCAGCCAGACAATTCAGAAGAGTAAACCTCTCCAGCCATGGAGCTGTGCTGCCTCTCTATAATTTCAGTTCTCCTACCACAGCGCTTTTCCAAAGCAAAAGGCAGAGCTAGGAGGTGGTGAGAGACTTGCTTACGGTGCAGAAGGAAAGGGAAATGGGACTGGTTTAATTAAAAGTAGTCACGGTGCAAAAGAGGAAGGCGAGGAGAGAGGTGGAGAGCAGTACTTCACTGGAAAGGTCAAACAGTAGAACAGAAGATGCTGACTTTTCTCACTACCCACCTCACCTGATTCAAAAGTAATTGCAGGAGCCATTGTTGGTGCAGGTTGAGGGTTGGTCTTTACTTTCCTCCGAAAGGGTTCACCCTGTGTTTCAGCTTTTCTCTTGCATCAAAAAATGCAAGAAGGAACAAACGGTGAAGTATGTCTTTATCAGGTACAGCCTCCTCTTGGATAAATCTGCCTCATTCCCTCATTGGGAATCTCTGAAGGTGTTTACGGGTGATGACAGGCCAGCTGCCAGCCCTTGTCCTCGAGATTTCAGTTTTCCTTTTTTTCCACCTGCAGCTTACTTGTGTTCCAGGGCAGATGTACTGAAGGTGCCACTTCTCCCTGGTGTCAGAAGCGTGATCGTTTTTTGCTTCCTGAAAAGCACAGTATGCCCAGAACAGGCAGAAAGAATCTGCCTGGTATCCCTCTGTAGCTTTCAGAAGCTGGAAATCTGTATTATCTTCCAGGAGAGTTCATCCTCTCTGTTGTCCATTGATGCTGTAACAGTGAGTAGGCAGTGGTGTGAACACACTGGCCTTATCTAATAATGATGCTTCCCCTGATGTTAGAAACAGGGCAAGTTCCCCTGTTTGTCTTGTGTATTTCTTATCCTTTTAGTTACATAAATCAGTTCTGCTATTCTGTTTTTTAAAAAGATTTTAGTTTTGTATCTATGGGATTTCCCTATATTGTCCAGTAGCTATTGTTCTGTAAAATGGGGAAAAAAAACAGATTTTTTCTGTATGGAAACTGGCTTAATTTCAGGGAAGCCATTGGAAGTACCCAAACTCACTGAGAACAGACGCAGATACACGCAACCCTTGTGCAAGGCTGTGCTTTATGGAGGGCATGGCACAGGGTGCTAGGAAGGGCTTGCCCCACTCTCTCCTAGTCCTGTAGGTAGCCAAAGAACTGCTTTGGCTCTTCTTGTCCTTGAAACTTTATTTCTTCTGGTCTCAAGACAAACCAGTGATCACTGAGACCTCAGTCAGTGATGCCTGTTTAATGCTGAGCGACATCAACACAAAAGGGCTGTGGTGTTTTTTTCCTCTCTAGATCAAACAGATGGCAGGTGGTTCAGGAGGGAAAAAACACCTCCAAAGCTACAAACATTAGCTCCTGTTGCAGCGAAAGCCCTATCTGTCTGCACTCATTATCTTTAATCTGCCAGCACAAAATAACATTGAGCTGGAGAGATAGGGACTGGGCCTATTCCACGGGGGAGCAGCAGCTATTATGTCTAATCTGTGTTGCAAGCCAGGTCAGCCTTATGGAGATGGCTGAGATAATGGAACACAGAGCTTTGAAATGTCCTCTACTTCTATATTATTTTTACCACTTTTTTTTTTCTTTTCCCCAATAAGAGTAAACGGGGAATTTTAGGCATTTTAAAAAGTGCTTTATATATATGCATATGCAGAAATATACATAGGTCAATCTAAAAGTAATGCCTCCTATTTATTTCCATGGAAACTGCAACTGATATAAAGAGCACCGTAACACTATTTGACAGAGTATGCTCTCAGCTACAAAATGCTATTTTTCAGCACAGTCACTACTGTTGGCTGTGCCTTTTTGCTATTGATGAACAAGATCCTGCATGCTGTGCTTGTAACAACCTGCACCAGCATAGGTAACACACTGTCGCTGTCACTACTGCTGAAATGCACCACCCACCACCTCACTGTGCTCACATCTACGGTTTGATCTCCATCAATGTTCAGAAAGCATCAAAGAATGTCAGTGGGTAACATTTTTTCTGCGTGGAGGAATTCAGTTCCACTCCTTATCTTCATATGCAATTCAGTGTCAGATATTCTTCTGTCAGACTGCCCCTCTGCTGCCATCTGTCACACAGTAACAAAATGCAACAGGATATTGGTGGGGAGGTTCTACTCTCTCTACCTTTTACAGCTATCTCACCAATATCTGCCTCTAACATTGTAGGCCAACATCATAAAATAGGAGGCATTACTTTCAGAGCACCCTTTGTAATTCCAGTAAATAGGTGCATGTTCTGGTGGGCCGAGCATGGAAAGAAGTATGGACCAAAGGACAGAGCTGTACGCTTTTAAGCATGCACATCCTTCCTTTGGTCAGTAGACACTGCCTCTCAGTACAGTTGTCTTCTTGACAGCCATGTGCATTTTGTACACACTAATGCATCTCTGGTTGGAGTTCACTGGCACTGCTGGGGTTATTAGTTTACTCCATCAGCTCAACTATAGGGAAATACTGGACTGCAGTTGGACTTTTAGCCCAATGGGCACAGGATCAGCCTTTACATTTTCGTACCTTTTTCTAACGCCCATTCCATTTGTCATAGAGATTTAACAGAGTTTGGCATTCTAGTGATAAACAAACGCCCGTATGAAAATGATGGCTGCAAATAGTGTTAGCCAAGTGTGAAATCACTACGTTTTGTTTCATGGATTTTGGGGTAGAAATGCCACAGTAAGCTGGTAAACCCAGGCTGCTGGGCTGAGTGTGAGAGTGGAAGAAGACGCGGAGAGGCTGTTATCAGCCTTCTTGATTAAATGGATTGCATTGCTACTGGCTCTATCTCAGCAGTTTTTTTTTTTTCACAGCAACGGTAGTAATTAGCATCTTCTTTCTTTTCTTTCTTTTTTTCTTTTTTTACAAATTTGGCTGAATTTTGATATTTTCAACTTTAGTGAATATAGCCGAAGAGTTGTTTAATTTAAATGAGTGTTTAAAGAGCACGCAAAAATAACTTTAAGATGAGAGATCTGGTGTAATAACTTTGCAATATGAGAGACTATTTCCTCAAGTAGCATCACTTTCATGAGCTTTATTTCTGTGAATGCCTTCTTGCAGATGTGAAGAAGCTGATTTCTTTTAACGATTGTATTGATGGAATTGCAGCCCAATATTCATAGTGGGCTGGTTTTTGAATCTTTGAAATAACCAAGCATTTTGCAGACGACACTGCAGAAAATCTTTATTTCATATTCTTTTCCATAAAAATGTTTATTGAAAGCTGACCTTAACTTCAGTATATTGTGTCCTACGTGGAGCCATATGGAAATAGTAGCAATCTTTAATTGATTTTAATAGCTTTAGAATCAGACCCCAGATAGAGAGAAAATTGCAGGGTGGTATATTGTGTCCCTGTATGTACATCCTAGGTGGCTGCGAAACCCAGTTCATTACGTTTTGTAGATTAGTTTCAGAGCTTCTGATTAAAAGTACATAGGAGATATTAAGGCTGAAATTTGGGAGCGTCTGAAGTAGATAACTCAATTTTTAGGAACGTATTGGCACTTGAACATTTTGTTACAGGGTCACAAGAGGAAACTACTGAGGGAATGTTCCACATTACACTGAAGCACTGCAGGGTACGCGCAGAACAGTCTCTGTGTCTGGCTTTGTAAAACCACAGAATGGCTTGGGTGGAAAGAGGCCTCCAAGTGCATCCCATTGCAGCCCCCTGCCATGGGTGGGATTGCCTTCCCCTGGCTCACGTGGCTCGAGCACTGCTCAGGATGGAGCTTCCACAGCATCACTGCTCAGTGTTACGCGTTTTGTTCCTGTAGATTTTATTAACAAATCACTTGCATTCTTTTAAATCTTCTTGAGAGTTATTGGGTTGAATTTATTACAAAAGCCCTTCTGTACAAGTTCACAAGGGCTGGAGGCACGCTTCATTTACTGTTTGCTATGTAATCTCTCTTTTTTGTTGTTCTTTTTGTTTTTAATTGTTTCTGAGTGAGCTCTATGGAGAGCTCATGGATTTACATGTGGTATTTCTAGCTTCCATTGTATTGTATTTCATCAGACTTCCCTTTAGGAGAAAACATGTGCCTGGATAGAGCAGTGTTTCTGACTCACAGAACACCCAGTTTCCTCAGAATCCTTGTTTTCTGTCTGGGATTGCTATGTGATTCACTTATTGTGGGTGGGACCATTTTGTTTCTTATTGTCTGTGTGGCAGAATTTGGGGTTTCAATAAGACAACTTCAGGAAATAAAAACTAAAGATGTTGTTGCCACTCTTCTGGCTCAGTTTGAATCACCAAAATCAACTTGGCCAGAAAGTAAGCATTTGCAGGCGCTATAGCTAATCTGAATCTGGTCTACAGGGAGATATCCCTGCCTATATCAGAGGGGTTGGAACTGATGATCTTAAAGGTCCCTTCCAACTCAAACCATTCTTATGGTTCTATGAATGCTGCGGTGTGCATATCGTGCACTACATCTAACCCTGTCTCATTCCATCCTGGTGGGAATGGGCTCTGTACTGGTGGAATAAAGCCCTGAGCTTTCCTGTATACATGCAGGCATATTTATAAATATATTTAAATTATTTTAACCCAGTTTAATGGGGTTACAAGTGAAATGATGGTGAAAGGTGCTGGTGTAAGTATATATAGCCTGGGTGCTTGGACTTAGCTGACCATGTAACAAAAAAAAAAAAAAAAAAAAAAAGAAAGGAAAAAGAAGTGTGGCTTTCTTGGGATCAGGACTGCCATACTTAAAAAGCACAGGGGGAAATGGGTGTCAGGGTGCATCTTAGGGAGCACTTCCATGGGCACCTGCTGTGGAGTCAGACAGATGTTCTCTGATTTCTGTGTTGTGCTGTCTCTGGGACATTCATACCATCTGCCCTCTGAGGGTGAGCATTAACTTTCTGAGGAGATCATGGTCTTGGGAGAATGAGTTTTAAGAACTTCAGCAGTGTGACTATGAGGAAAGAAGATTTGGTTGTTGGCCTTCCTGATTACCACACCTTGCCCCTGTCCATGGGCACTCAGTGTCTTTTGATCATCTCGTGGATTTGTCAGACACTATTTGGGTTTGATTTCCATGTGTTTGGATAACCTTTTCAGAAGTGCTGCATCTGCTGATTCCACAGAAGAGATGCAACAGGGGAAATGCAACGTTGGCTGCTATGCCCTCGGTCTGAGATAACACAGTGTCAGGATGGAAAAGGCTTGCATCTTCATACTTCATTTGCCCTTTTCATCTTTGAATTAAGACAGCTATTAGGAAGGAAACCACTATGCTTTGGCAGTACCTTGATTCCTGCAGCCTGTCAGACAGTTAGCCTGGAAATACTGTGTTCATTTGAACCAGAAATGAGAAGTTCCTGTTTTCTGTGGGGTGAGCTACAAAACGTGTTCAAAATGATCTGCTAAAAATGCACTGCAACGTCAGGCTGCACTAATTGCCACTGGGTTTTATTCCCAGGGTGAAAATATTATTGGAAATAATGCACCACTGATAATATATTTGTGTGTTAAATATTAAAATCAAATGAAAAAATGTTAGATCTTAATGTGGTACGTTTAAGAAGATTTGGTACTAAAACGGTCCAGAGGGGATACTGAACTGCTGAAGCACTGCTTCTTTTAAGCTTTAATAAGTCAAGTGAGGAGATCACTGTAGGGTTAAGAAGAAAGTGTATTCATTGACGTACTCTGTTATCATTGGGGTGTTGTGAAGATGCTCCTTGATGGAAGTGCCATGTCAGCGTACCAAAGTGCACAGACCAGATGTGGAGTGCTTTATAGAAAGCTCTGACATTTCCTCCCACATTCATACACATCATACACTCGAAACTGGAGCCTGGACTAAATACACAGCTAGATTCTGGACAATTGCTTCCTCAGCCCATCCTCGAGCAGCACAAAAAGAAATCAAGAGCAGGGGAAGGCAAAGTCTGCCAGAGCTCAGAGATCTCTCGGTAGCTCAGAGACAGGGCTGTGATTTGGAATGCTGATTATCACACTTGTGCTTCCACACTGAATAGAGAACTCATAATTGAAGAGATTACCTTGTAGATGATGATAAGAGCACATTTTCTTCCTGTGCAGACAACATTTGTGCTGTGGCGACCATTACGGCTGATGCTTTTATCAGTGATTTAGAATGGAACTGTCAAAAACTTTAAAAAGGTTCTATTAAAGTAATGTGGTTTTATCTATATAAAACCTGCGAGATTTATCAGGGAAACCAGGTTTGTCCTCCTTTTCTAATAAGAGTATGCAGCTGCACCACAGGGCAGAGAGCTCTCCAGCCTTCGAGGAAGTCAGGCGTCTGATCAGTACCAGATTGAGAATCCCTGGAGAGAGCTCTCTCTCAAGAGCAGAGCTGAGGATATCTGAAAACAGTCCTTCGTTGCCATTCATGGGGATAAAGCAGTGAGGTGGCTTGGAGTAGCTTAGCACAAGGAGGGCGAGACCCCTGCTTCTGTTCCCCCGCCACATGCAGATGCGTGGATTTGATCGCAGTGTCTGCAAATGCGGGTGAATATTAAAAATGGAAATGAAGTAGTTAGTTTTACTGTGTCGTCTTCCAGTTTATTGGCACTGAGGTAGTTATATGGAATTGGTAGTTTCAATGCTCCGCTTTTGTTGTCTCTTTTAATATAATTTCAATGTATGACACTGAAACTTTCTTTCATCCAGCTGGGCGTTTTCAAGCAATGTATTGATTCCTGCTATGAAAGCAGTGTTAGCTGATACTGGCTGGGAGCGATAGCTTTGAAGCATGAGAGGAGGAGAGCCCCAGGAGATCCATTTTACTGCCTACCTGGTAGCCAGAATAAGAGCTAGTAGAATAGTTTGGATATCTCCTCTGGATTTCCATTGCCTCCCTTTAACTTGCGTTTAGCTCTTCTTTTTGGGAGGTGCTCCTCTTTTCTTTGCTTATAATCACAAAGCTGTGTATTGCAAACTTGTCGGTCTTAACAGGCCACAAATGTTCGATCCTGGTCCACATCTCATCAGAAGTGTGGCTACAGCTGGATGCCTCTGCAGGCCAAAGGGGCAGCTCATACTCACAGAGTTTGTTTTGAGCTAGTGCCTGACTGCAGTCTTAGGGGTCACAGTGCATCACAGAATGTTATCGCGTTTTGAGAAAACTGAAATTACTTTCACTCTTTTGAGAATTTCCATAGTGATGCAGACAGTTTGGCCATAATTTGGGTGAGTAATTGCACGCTTGCTATCCAGAATTCCCACGGGGGTTTCATTTGGTTGTAGGATCACTGACTTTTTGTTCCAGCGGAAGGGCAAACAGAAAGAGCTGTGATGCTTCTATGAAGAAAAGAAAAATACATCTAGGAAGAGGAAATAAGAAAATGAGATCGTCTCTTTACTGGAGTAGGGGTGAACTGTGAATCCAGCATTTCTGGAGGGACCAGATCAAAATATCTGAATCAAAATAACAATAAATGAGATTCAGAGTAATAATTTGGTAAGGAAACAATTTCCCACAGTGATCATCTTCAGTCCAGAGTGCTCTTTGAGGGTGGCTGCTCTCCTGGCCACTTGACCTCTAGTAAATGACAGAGAGCCTAAGGAAGGAGTGAGGCTGAATGATGAAGGTCACTGAGCTGAGCAGGTACAACATGAAGAGGTGTGAGTGCTGTGTCTGTTGCTGAGAGCTAGGGCACAAAGGAAAGAATGCAAAGTAATGCCAGACGTAACTCATTCTGTGTTTCACCAGGGAGTAGTTTTTTAGACAGAGGGAATAATGACAGCAGTGCTGGCTCAAATGCTTGTTTCATAGGAAAAGGTGACAGTATTTGAATAGATTAATGGTGTTTTAACTTGCACACAAATGGGACATCTATTAAATTTCAGTTGAATGCTCATTGTGCTTTCAGAGGCATCTGAAAAGATTCCAAAAGAATAAACATAAAAAATAAGTTAAAATTTCAGGTTGTTATAAGGTTGAGTTATCCCCAGGATAGGAAGAAGTGTGCATTAACAGCAAAGGCAGAAAGCTAAAGTGGAAAAGAATGCAGGCACAAGAGTATACGTTACAAGGTTCTGTATGCACCAAAGGTGTTGCTTGTGATAAAAATGAGTGCATATGGTAACTCAGTAGGTATGAGAGCAGCCAAGGGACAAAGTGAGAATGTCTTAAAAGGTAAATAAGTTATCTGATTATGGATAGAGCTTAGTTACCTGGCCATTAATGTCCCCTGGTAGCTTCCCCTTCTAAACCAGTGAGTTCTGTGGGCTCACTGCTTGCATGTGGCACAATGGGAGAGAATGAGGTTGTCCTTGAATGCAGCAAGTATGGGAGAAAGAGGGAACCTGTGGGCTGAAAGGAGAATTAGATATATATGTGCGTATACAATGATTTATGTATGTGTATGTATATAAAGGAAACATTTCTAAACCCAGCAGAGTCAGGCTCGTATGCAGCACGGCAAACACTTTTTAGGTTAGAAGGCATATGACAAATGCCCATAGAAATATCCATCACAATTCGAAGTACTTTTGTCAGCAAACAAAAGCTTCCTTTGACTTTTGTCAGCAATGTAGATTATTATTGCCAATCGGAATAAGGCTGTGCATATAGTCAGGTTGTGAGCAGTATCCCAGATGGCAAGCTACAACTCTGTAACTGAACTGGACTAGGTATTGAAGTTAAACACTCTTTTGCTACTGCAGTGTCCTCAGTGGTAATCTCTAAAGTGTTGCTGGGAAACATGTTTATTGTTTTAGAAATCCGCAAATAAATACCAGAGACATTTAAAATATTCTATTAAAACCTCCAATGAACAGAAGGATTGAGGAGAGTCTTCCCAGGTGCTGCCAGGATGTCATTGAAGGCTGCATCCATATGTCTGGGTGCTCCTGCTGCATTAGCAAATGTAAGTACCATCCTGCATAAGGACAGTTTTAATAGTAAGCAATTCATAAATCGGTCATATTCGTAACGATTATTTGCTTTGGGCCTGGCAGTGGGAGCTGCCCTGCTGTGCTGATCGCTTCTCTCTTAGCACTGAGTGTGCCAAGTACCTGCAGCCCTGAAATAGTCATACATTCCAAAACGTGATCTAGGTTTTGCTTTGCTCCTGCCTATGGAAGGTGCCAGAACTTCGCTCCCCACAGAAGCACTGATGAGCCATTGCTGTGCGAGAAAATTTTCCAAGCAATCCTTCTGCAGCAATGAGCTTGCCAAAGCAGGGGCAGGGATCTGCTGCTAGCTGCCTCCAATCTTCTAATCGATCTCCCCTGTCCAAGTAAACAAAGGAGCAGCCTGACACAGGCAGGTGAGGGCAGCGCTGTGAATATCCTGACAAAAATTGAAATGACTGCAGCGCTATCTCTCTTTGTCAAAGGGGAGAGTCGTGTCAAGCAGGCACTAAAACCTGCCGCAGCTGTAGCAGCATTGAACTAAAGGGCTTTGTTAACTGTCTTTGGAAAATAAAATAAAAACAGCGTGCATTTGAATGCAACCTCCTTGAGCCTGGAACTAGCAAGCTAGCAATGACAAGGTTGCTATTACATATCGTACAAGGCGAAGGCTTAGCATGAATCGAAAAGGATTAGGATTTCATAGTGCTAGAAAGAATATCAAGAGTTTTTTCCTGAAACAAAAGTGAACTGGGGGAGAGATGAAGCCACCTGCTCACGTACTGCTCTGTAAGCCAACCTTTCTGTGATGCAAGGTAGGAGGAGACTTGCCAGCAGGAATCACTGCTAGAGACCTTTTAATTACAGGGTGTATCTCAAAAAGAGATGTGAGGCGGGGCCAAAACTAGTTACAGTCTTAGAAGTTAAGGGAAGTTAAGGTCATCTAAACCAGTGTCTGCACCCTGTAGCTGACAGCATTGCCTCCTGTGGGTGCTCCCCTCCACTGCAGTCATCCCTTGTCAAAGCAAGTCTTCACATTTCTCCTTGGTGGCTGGAATGGAGGGAATATTCAGTGCACTAAAAATCTGTTACTTAGTGGGTGTTGTATTAGCTACTTCTTTTCCCAAAGCGTGGCACGATTGAGATCTGTTCTGACTTTTATCAAGGTGTAATTCTGCTAAAGCAATGGAGCAAATGAGCCAGCACCTTACTTACAAAGCAGCTTTCAGCAGCCCCTGTTAGTGGTGTGCCAAGAACTGTTGCTATCACACCCTAACAGTGCTTTTGTTACTTCGCTTTTTTTCTTCCACTGTTGGAGACGTTGTTAGTGTTTAAAGATCTTGAGACTCAAGTCTTACCTTCTCTCCCCTCTTCTCCTAGTGTCTATCAACTCGTTGTCAAGGAGGAGAAGCTACAGAAGGCTCGCAGAGCTGCAGACATCATTGAATGCTTCTCCATCCCAGTGAGCTACAAGAACGCCTCCAGCCTTGACTCTCCTCACTATTTTGCAGCTGAGCTGAAGCCCATCAACCTGCCTGTCACACAGCCCTTCACGGTGGGCGACAACAAGACCTACAATGGCTACTGGAACGCTCCTCTTTCTCCCCTGAAAAGCTACAGCATATACTTCCAGGCTCTTAGCAAGGCCAACGGCGTAAGTGCAGAGAATACTGTCTGTGTCTGTATGTGTGGCTACCTGTGGCCTCCCTATCTTTCTCCTTCGCCCTCCATCGGATGGCAGTTTAACTGCTCATTATTACTTTCGTGCAGAAATTTGATAAAAATTATACATGCCCCTACTTGTCCTTCACTCAACTTTCTCTGCAGGTGCAATGAGAAGCCTGTAGGAGAGCCAAGCGATGGAAAGGGTGTGTGTTGGCACATGATGTGTGAAGTGGATTGTTTCTAATTTTTTTCTCCTGCATTTATGTCAGAGTAAAGGCTGTTGTCCTTTTAAGATGTAACTGCTACATCCTTGCAGTTGTTAGTTCCCAGTGCTTGTGATTTTTGATGAGACGTGAGATGAGAAATACCAAAAGCTATTAAATTGGTTTACTTTGTAGCCCGTATTTGGTCATGTCAGAGTTTAGCAGTTGTGGTTGAGATTTTCACCTCGAACAAAACTTATACGCAAAGAAGATGTTGTGCCTTTCTTTTTACTCCTTTTGCATATCCCAGAATGTATTTTTAACATAGCTATTTTGTGATATTAAGTTAAACTGGAGACTGCATGGGAACTGCAGTTTGCCCCTTCCTCTGGCTGAAATACCACCCATGTCAAGCCTCAGCAAATCCATACGTAGGAAAACTGAAGGCCTCTTTTCCCTCTTAAATTTTTCTGGAAAATGGTTTGTGACCCACTGTCCTCCTGTTGTCCTGCTGCTGTTCTGTTCAGCTAACAATGTGTAGGCTAGATCCAATCTAAGCAGTCACTCAGCAGCATCCACCCTGAACCCTCCACACACGTTGCAGGTTACCACTCCAGCCTTCTGAGGAGACTTACAGCATTAACATACTGTCAAGAAGTTGGGTAGCCATAGTTGTTTTTAGTACATTGCCAGTGCTTTCCTGAATCCAGCTTTTATTTGGATAAGCTCTCTAATGCATCACCTCTGAAAGAGCAAAATTAGAAAATCTGTCAAAAATGAATGGCAAAGGCTTTGGTCTCCACTTGAGATAGTGACTTTGCTACCCAAAGCACAGGCACGCATCACTGAGGACTGTACGTCCTTTAGCAGGCTGGCAATGCCAGTGAGGGTTCTCAGCACGTCATGCTGTTTTACTGCCTTCATTTATCACCATTCTGCAGAGCATCAGCTGTGTGGCTGACAAACACACATCTCTTCGGTACTGTGCCACATTTCACCTTGGTTTCCCTTCTAGTTGGTACAGTTTCCATTCAGCACTCGTCAATTAATTCAGTTTTAAATTTGCCTCTATAAAGGAAATTGTGAAATATATGCATATGTCTCTCTGTGTCTAGTTAGTTCCCCCTTATGTGGTAGTTAATTGCTAGTGAATGGATCCCGCGGGATGAAAAAAAACTTTTATTTGCTCAAGTACAATCTAATATGCCGTAACTGGGTAATAAGAATGGAAATGTAGGCTTCCCTTGGCATTCTGGAGTCAGGCAGCAGTAATGTGTGGCTCCTGTGTTTTCTGGAGCTCTGTAGCTGACAGGTTGCTCCACACTCAAAAAGGCATAAATTACTTGGGCTGCTCAGATAGGAAACTGGGAGTGTAAAAGACCTTTCAGAAAGAAGTAATCAAAGTCTGTATGCAGCAATAATAGTTTGTGAAGGCATGAGAAGCACTGGATATATGTTTGAGCCGGCAAATGCCTCTTATGTTAATAATTTACACCAGTACATTATATGGTTATGTATCCTCCAAGTGCAACGCTACTGGAAAAAGACATAGGTGAATTGTCCAAGAGTGGAATATGGATCTTCAGTGAGCAGCTGTGGAAGTGTTTTTTGTCCTGATAGAATCCTTAAGGAACTGCATTTCCAATGTTAGGATCTGATTTGCCTCTGCTGTTTTGCAGCTGTAAATGTGTTCTTTCATACCCAGAACTGTTTGCAAGTATAATTTGTTTTTAAGAGTTGTGGGAGTTCACTTCTGTCAACAGCCTGAGGCACTTTGACGGTGGTCTGAATAATTGGCCCTCCAGTACTTGAAAGGACCATATAAACAGGATGGGGAGTGATGGTTTACACGGGCTGATAGTGATAGGACAAAGGGGAATGACTTTAAACTAAGACAGGAGATGTAAGTTAGATGTTAGGAGGCAGTTCTTCACTCAGAGGGTGGTGACACACTGGAACAGGTTGCCCAGAGGGGCTGTGATGCCCCATCCCTGGAGGCACTCAGTGCAAGGCTGGATGTGGCTCTGGGCAGCCTGCGCTAGCGGTTGGTGACCCTGCCCATGGCAGGGGGGTTGAAATTAGATGACCTTTGAGGTCCTCTTCAACCCAGGCCATTCTATAAAGCCTACCAAAAATCATGGCTGCAGGAAGGCGCTCTTTGATAACGCACATCCGCAAAGTATATGAGATAGTAACAATTCAGCCCAATTAAAATCCAGCCTTATGTTCCTTTGCACATGAAAAACTTAACATCACCGCTCATTTTTTAATAAGGATATTCTATAGTTTCATTAATTACTGACAGTTCTGGAACGATGAAGCTTTTTTTGCACACCTGGAACTTGCAACGAGAAGCCTTTGTGCAGTGAACCATAACGTCTTCCTTTGGAAATGTAGGGCTCCAGGGGGAGCTTAATTTGAGGCAACATTCTGTGTTTGGTCAAAAAGCTTGATTAGGAGGTAGTGGTGGTAGAGGAGTTCTGCATTGTTATTCTACATCTCCTCTGTATGTGGAGGGTTGTGCTCATTTGGTGTTCTTGTCGGCTCTGTAACCATTAGCCATGATTGTTGCATTGAAAGGGACATAATTAACAGCTGGATGCAAAACAAGTGCAGCAAATTGCTGCAGAATCAGATCTCGAGCTTTGCTGCCTTCTCTTGTGCAGTGTGGCTCTTGTTTTTTGACAGCTGGACTAAGATAGCTGTTGCTCCCTGAGTTCTGTGGGCAGTTGTGTAGAGTTTGGTCAGCCTGGTGTTGCTTCCAGACAAGGGTCTGAATAGAACGTTTTGTTGTGCAGAATGCTTCCAAACTGTGAAATTCCATCCTAGGGACTGATGCTGAACTGAATGGTGTCAAAGTTTAAAAGGGAGGGAGGGGAGGGGAGGGGAGGAAGGAAAGAGAGAAAAAGACAACAGAAGCTCCAGGCTTTATAACTGGGCAGGAGGGAAGCACAGTTAGTTACTGATCATTTGTTAGGGGCAGCTAGTGCAGGAATTGGCGCAGAAGGAAGAGCAGACAACTGGCTTTGCTGTCCTCTGGCAGGAGCTTCACGCATGCCATCCCAGCCAGGTAGCTAAGTGACGTTTGCTGTTTGTCCTGGTGCCACCTGCTACGAATGACTGCTGGCAGAGCACGATGCTTTCCCTGTCTGTAAAACCACCCTGAGCTCAGCCCCTCTAATACACAGCCCTGCGGTGTCTCTCCTGAAAGGTTCAGCCTGGGTGACAATATTATCCTTGTTCAGAATTAATAATCAGAGTTAAATATCACAGATTTTATTGTCCCCAAGTTCTTTATCCAGGTGGCAGTGCCCAGTCAGTGGATCAGACACACTCGGATGGGGACAATTCCTTGGCTGCTGGGATGTCTGCCTGAACTTCAGAGCAGCTCAGAAAATGGAGCTTCCTAGAAATCCTTTCTGTAGCTGCTGCACTTTACATCATTGAGTTAAAATGAAATCTGTAATGACACAGTTGCAATCAATAACCCTTGGCCATTTTTCCTCTAAATGGGAGATGAGGCAGGCGGCTTTGTAGCACAGCTGGAGATGATGTGGGGGACGATGCCAGCTGCTCCTGCAGCCTGGTGGTCCAACAGGTGAATGATGTGTTCAGGCCAGATTTGTGAAAAGTGGCAGCACAGGAATCAATGAGAATATTATTTTTGAAGGAATGATGGACTCTACAGAGTTCCTCATTGATTTTTTTTTTTTTCCTCTCTAATGACTTGTACTACATGCACAATCGGGCAGCTCATTGTTATCAGGGGACTTCAGGCTGGATTCCTGCTTGCTAACAGGTCTACTCACACACTCAGGGAAGATTTTGGAAGTATGGGCAGAGCTGCCAGCAGGAAAGTGTCCTTCACCCCTGTGGAGATGGCCTTCAAAAAGCCAGTGAGGTACTTTAGCACAAGGCCTGTTCTGAAAGCCAGTGTGCTACAAAAGCTGCCTGCAATGGTTTTGCAGACAGTTAAACAGCTGTGAGCACCTCAGTGTTCTGTGATTTCAGCTATACTGTTTTGCCCACTGATGTTTACTGTTTCTTACTGTCATGCTGGAGCACCTGGGGTAGCAGCAAAGCAGCTGTGGATACACTTTACTCTTTGTAAGCCCTTGTTTCCACATCTGGCTGGCCTTCCTGAACCAGAAGATACAGACCTGAATTGGTAGTCCTATCACTGCATGAAGAAAATCATCCAGTCAACCTCAAGTTTGGGAGGTGTGGGTATTGAATAAACTAAATATCCTCAAAATCACTTTCTGTTGTAAATAATAAAAGCCCAAACCACTTTGTTAAATCTCACTTCTCCAGGTAACACAGGTACTAAAAATAACTGATAATTGGAAAGTCAATACTGGGTTTAGCTGAGCCTCCTGAAGAACTAGCAGTTTCCTTGAGCTGGCAGTGGAAATTATAAGGGAGTCCATGGGCCCTGCACACTCTGTGCATGAGATTAATTTTAAAGATAGCGAACAGCTGCTCTCAGTGGAATAAGAAAGAAACACATGGCAAAAATTGAAGAGCAACAAAAAAAATTCCTTAGGACATTCAGAGAATGGAAGAGTGGTTCCTATCCCACGGAACCAAGCTGCCTGCAAGTGTGCTTGGTTCGGGCTTGGGACATGGAGTGCTGGAGCCAAGTGCGAGATTGTTAATTACCTGTCTGTGCAGCAGTAGGAGTTAAAATTGCCTGTCCCCAGCTGGGGCTGCCTTGTGACTCGTGGTGGGGTGGCATCTGGGGGCAGCAGGTACATGCAGGCGCTGGCAGGGACCACTTCAGCCAAGGAAAGCACTGTTTAACTAAGGCAGGGTTGTAATCAGAGTAAAGGAAAAAAGGAAAATAAAAAACAAGATGGGTGTGAAAACAGATGGATGAAAAAGCTCTGCTTCTTTTATTGTTCCTAGTCTGTAAACAGCAAGCTGTCATTTTAAAATAAAAGAAAAAAAATCATTTGGCCTTTTAGGTTGTGAAGATGCGGCTGTCACATAAACATATGTCCTCCTGCCCTCGTAGACCTTCTCTGCAGAAAATTGTCCCCATCGAAGTACTAAAGACAAAGGCAGAACTTGTCTTATTATCATCCTGTGCACTTCAGTGAAATGCACATTTTGGAGCCTAAATAATTAGTAGATGGCATCAGCTTTCTTTCTTTGAAAAGGGAAGAAACAAACTGTATTAAAAAGAATGAGAATTCGTCATGATGCCCACATGGGCTCTTGGCTTGCAGGTGTGGATCCAAAACAAAACAGTTGTCCAGTACTAGGGTGTAGGTTAAAGCATTTCTACATTGTTCTATCACTGCTTGAACATTCCCTGTCTGTGATAGCAAAGCCTGGCAGCACCCCAGAGCACAAAGCAGCAGTGGTGCTGGGATCTTACTCTGGGTTATTCGTGTGCCTTCATCTGTAGCACAGAGCAGGCATCTTACTGCAGCTGGGTGGGAGCTCAGTCATCGCTGAGGTTGTTGTATACATAAGGGCTTGGAAAATGTCTGTGATACAGTCAGATGGGATTCATGTATCAGAGTACTTGAAGGGCGTATGAATACAATTGGGAGACTGAAATTTAGGGAGATCGTTTTTATGAAATTTTTTTGCTACCCATTTATTTCATTTTTTTTTTTAACAACTTCAAGCCATCTGTGTGGGTTATTTATTCCTCTTTTGCCACTGGTTAAGCAGAAGCATCTTTACTCTGGTAAATACCTCATCTAAATCCAGAAGAGTTTTTCAGGAAACAGATGTGATCACGGGCGAACGATTTCACTGTTTTGAGAAAAACTATTTCTTCTGTCTATTGACAAAAGAGTTCAGACAAACAATTCCCAGTATTAATCAAAGAAAAATACAGTAATTGGAAGGAGGTCTCATTTTTTGTGAGACATCAAAGAGGTGAGTGGTGGGAGGATCAATGAGGTGGTCAATGGAAATCAAAGGAATAATCAGCCCTCATCAGGAGTATGGACCGAGCTACGGCCTTCAGGCTCCAGCATCCCTACTAGCTGATGCTTGGTGGCTGTGCAGGTTTCTTTTATGTTTTTCTCCTCAGAAGACACCATTTGAAATTAAGTCCAGATGTCTTGTTCCTCTGGTGATTGATTGCCCTTGCTTTTGGCAGTGCCTGATCACTGTCTTCTAATAACTACAATTGTCTGGGCTAAATTAGTAGATGTAAATGCAAACAGAACACACTGCATCCTGTCTTCTCAATTACCCTGTGGGTGAGCAGCGTGCAGGAATATGCACATGCTCAAATGAGATCAGTGACAGCATAGTTAACAAGATTTTGTTTTCTCACCTCTTCTCAGCATTGACTAATTTCTCCAGCCTTTTGTTGCACTTCGAAGCTAGCAGAAAACAACAGATACACAAGAAAATTTTTCCACAACGAAATGTGTGCAAGTGTCCCACCTACTTTTAGCCTGCAGCAATACGAGCTTGGTATCGATTATATTTATTTCATTCGTCACTGCTGATTTTTTTCCAGGTCATCTTTGCGTAGATTGTGAAGTACATCAGATGTCTTCTGACTCCCTGCGTTATTTGCTGAGGCTGTGCTCTGAAAATAAAATGATGTTTTTCCTGCTTTATATAACATCACTAGTAATAGGGATTGTTGGTTTCCAGAATAGCTGGCAATTCAGGCCGATGATACAGGAGGCAGCAATGGCCGTGGAGCAGTGCTCTGCAGCTCTGTTGACTTTGCAGTGCCCACAGTTGTACAAGCTGTGCAGAGATCTTTGTGAGCGAGAGAAGTCATGCACCAAAGAGAGATACCTCAGGTTTACAGAGATAAGAAACAGTTCAGTCCCGCACTGAGGCTGGGAAAGAATGTATGGCCGACTTATCGATGAGTGCATGGAAAGGGAGCAGGGGGAACTGGGGCTGCATTTCCCTGTGTGTCTCCTGCAGTTTTCCCCTTCCCCTGTACAGCGCTGCAGCTGAGGAGGGTGTGTTGCAGATTAAGTGTGTTTTCTTTACAGCCTTCATTGAACTGCTTGAGGATGGAGCAAGGTGCTCAGCAGTGCGTTTGTTGTTTCCAGAGCAGCATCCATATTAATGTGACATTATCATATGCAGTAATTTATGCGGTATTCATTACACCTGGGACATGCACAGGAGCATGTAAAGCCATAAAGTGCCTAAGAACACCCTGCAGCAGATTACTGCCTGACAAAGTTTTTTAACCAAAGGAACACACAAGGTTTGGGTGATGATCATGCATCGTGGGGAAGCAGCCGCTGCCAGTAAGGGCTGCAGAGGGAGGACATGGGGGTAGCAAGAAGGGTTTGTTTTCAGTGGAAGCGGCCTGAGGAGGCTGCTGTGTCTGAGCCTTTAGCTAAGCCAAATAACACAATGCTGCTGCTCAGATCCAAAGTCCTGTTTACACACATCTGCAGACTCTGAGGTGCGTTGAACAAAAGCGTTGGGTTTTATCCCAGCTCTGCAATGAAAAGCTGCGGTGCTTGGGGTTGTGTTTGAATGGCTCATTTGGCAGAAGTAGCCATGCAACGTGCTGTTTTGCTTCACATACATATCAGAGGGCTGAAATATTCAAATGACTGCTTAGGTGCCTGTTTGCTGTGTGTTTAAATAAATACCCAATTTGCAAAATCTGCAGTAATGGTGCGTGAAAATTAGATGTACAGTCTCATGTTCTTCTGACCCAAAGCTTGCTGGCCTACTACAGATCAGGCCATTTAGCTGGTAAATTCTATTAGTAAATCAGGCAGTTACGTGGTACCCATTACTCACATTGAGTATGGAAAAACATGCTGTCACTCCAACTTCCCAGCAGTCAGGGAAGCAGCCCCTCAGTATGGAGTGTTCTGTGCCATTCAGACCAATGGTGGTACTTCCAGTGATGAAGTCTAAGATAAATGCTTATTTGTTTTAGTGCCTTTCCATGTGAAATTTATGCTTATTGCAGATGGACCAATCACACACCTTGATGTTTTCCTTTTCTCTCTTTTTTTTTTTTTATTTTTCTTTTCAGGAAACAAAAATCAACTGTGTCCGGCTGGCAACTAAAGGTACGTGGGTTTCCTTTTCCTGCAAAGCATAGCACCAGTAATACAAAAGCTGCAGTGGTGACACAACTAGATTACAGTTACTACAGTTGCTATTCAGGGAGAAAGCTTCTTTTTTAAAAGTTTTGTTTTTTAAGGGAGGTATCAAAGGCAGAACATCAGTTTCCAGAACCACTTCACTATATGTGTAGACCCTGTTATTTCTCAAGACAGGGTCTCTCTCTTTTTATGGTTCCTCCTTGTTCCTACTTTCCCTTGTGCTATCAACAGCTTTCCTGCCCAGAGGACTACTCATGCTATTGGCAGAATGTGATTGAAAAAGCTCCCTACTAAGTTCATTCTCTCCGTAACTGCATAGAGTAGATAAATAAAAGGAGATCTCATGCAAACCTGACTATTAATGAGTTTTGAAAAACCTGACCTTGAACACAGTGGGGCACAATTCCTACATCACACCATTTTCATGGTATAATGCAGCAAAGTCGTGGAGAGTATTTCTTATTTTCATCGCATTAAGTTCAGAATAGACCTGACGTTACCACTGAGCAAACCCGATACAAATGACTTAGCAATATGTTAAGACGCAGTGCTTTGATCCCCAGGTTGCTTCACAAGATGTAGCTCTTGGGGAACCAGTGATGACAATGTCTGGGTTACTTCTTGGAGTTTAGAGTTGCTTTTAACAACTCTTCTAAGGACTTCTAAATCACCCCAGGGGATACTTTGCCAGCAAAGGTGTCAGTAAAGCAATTTACTTGTAACACAAACTGAGTAGCTGTAAAAAGACTTCCTCAACACATATCTGGTCTCAAAATGAGTTGTAAGGAAATGCTAGGGTAATTGCCATGGGCCATGCTGGAGGTAGCTCTCCTTTTCCAATGCTCAGGGGTGCATCCTGTGCCCTTGCTGCTTTCTTGTACCGTGGAATAACTCCATTACTGCCTGTGGAGCCTTTCTGAAGTTGAAAAAAAAAAAAAATGGGCAGAAACCCACGGCTGTTTTTCTTTTAAAGGCATCGCCCCCTTTTTTTTCCCCATTCTTTTCAGTCCTCTCTGTTTTGAGGCAGTAGCAGAAATCAATTCCTTTTTTGTTAACTTCCATGGTTCACTTCTGCTACAGCACTTACTGAAGAGATTAGGGGATGAAAGAAGCCCCAGCTCACAGTTGCTGGGAAGCAGCAGAGGACTTTTTTTGCCTTTGTGTGGAGACATCTGCAAAAGTCTTACTGTTAGGAGTGTGTGAGATGCAGGTGCTGCACAGGGTTCCTACCTGCACTGCCATCAGAGGCCTGGTGTGGCAGGCTGGCAGGGCTGTAAGCAGTTGTGTCACCACTGACAGCCAAGGATGAGCCATTTCTCCCCTCCCTCTTTCATCTGTGGCTCTGGTGGACCCTATATCCTCCCGTTGTTTCCTCTTTAAGTGTTCCTTGTAATATTGTCATTTAATTCATTGCTCTGGGTTGCAAACATTCTGTGTCTCAGTCTCCTGTCCTTTCCCCCACAGTTTTTCTGGCCTGTGGTAGTGGTGTGACTGTTTTGGATGTCTTCCTTTGGCTTTCTGGTGGTAGAAAGATGAAAGAGCAGCAGTGGGTGACATCTGGGAGAAATGAGTCTCCCCTGGGTTTTCCCAGCTCGTGTCTGGAGGTCTCTTCATCAGTTTGGAGAATCTGGATTGATTCATTTTTGGAATCCTACAGTTTCGCCTACTTTAGTGGTTCCTATATTTAGAGTTACTGGAGGAACGTTAGTTGTGGTGCTAACTAGGAGTACACTTTGTTGTTCAAATAAAAACACCCGGGTAGCTCGAAAAGTCCTGTTCTTCTGTGTTCTCTCAATTTGCCCTGCCTGATTTCAGTTCTTCTGGAAAGATTCACATAAACGTTTGACCCTGAGCTGCCTTCTGCAAATGGATTTAATTTTTGTTATCCTATTGGGTCACCAAGAAGAATCATCAGACTGCCTTTATTCTGACACTCTGAATGCTGACTCCTTTTAAAAAGTAACCTCTTACTAATATTAATTTGATAAGAGGAATCAGAAAGGTGGGTAAAGCCTGAGGGTGCCTAGAGCTTTTTGGTGATCTTATACTTTCGGACTTTTCTTGATTGACATGAATGGGAAAGGGCAAAAAATTACAGTAGCTCTGGTGTTTATTACTGTCTTGATGTGTATTGCTTTGATTTATAGGCACGTCGTGTTTCTTTATACATGGTGTATGATGTTGAAATCCTTTTTTTCTTCTATATTTTTTTCCTTGTCCTGTGAGTTGTGATTTTGTTTTTCTCAGTGCCTGACCATTAACAAGGACACTGGAATGTAGCTCTGGCTAGCTTATGCCAGTTTTGGCTTTCTAAACATACAGAATGGGCTGCAGCACTCAAGCTGCATAGCACTGCAAGTGAATTTATAGTCTTAATAATTGATCAGTCCATTAATAGTCCGTTGCTGGCACCTGTGTTGTATGGGTGGCTGAACCAAAGCTGAAGAGTGGTTCTGTGGTTTGGAGATTTTCTGTAGTTTAAGATTTCCATATGTCACAGGGCTCAATTCCATCCACATTAACTCCATGTGAACAGGACTTGGCCTCTCTGCATCCATCCAAGCTACTGAAGAGGGGTTTCATATCTTCCCCATCTCTGCTGTGCTGGCAATAGGCAGAGGCAGTCACAAAACATTGTGACGTGACCAACCACTGGTTGTTGGGCTGTTGTGTCTGACCTATTGTGTCTGTGTCGCCTCTTATGTCTGCTCATTAGGTTGATTATCTTTAGTGGCATTGCTCTGTGTTCATCTTTGTTTACATCGTTGTCTTTCTGAGGATAGAAAGAGCAAGCCTGTAGTGTGCCTTCAACTAAGCACTCTGAGCTGCTAGCAGGGATGCCACTGCAGTGTCCTCAGTAACAAACAAAGACAACAAACTTCTTGGAGTCGGGCTGAAATGAGCTGGGATGCTCTGAGCATTGTCAGCTCTCAAGCTGGAGATTGTACCAGAGAGTATTTTGTTTTGCAAATTGTTCCAAAAATAAACACAAACTACTAGTGTCAGAGAAAAAGTTCATTTCTGGCTGTTGGTCTAATTTTATTCCATTCCTAGTAGCACCATTAATGTTAGTGAAATGAGTTCTGATTTACACCAGTAGCAGGTAGATTAGAATCGAGGAACGTTTAAGCAGGGCAAGTGTTCTCTTCAAGTACTGGATTAACAAGGGCAGTAAACGTGAGCATGGGAGTAATTAAGCAATAAAACGTGTTAGGCAGCATGGTACTGGGGGATTATAGCACATCCTGGGTGTTGCTGCAAGGCACCTGCTCGGAAGCTGTGTAGCTCTAATTACTTGTCACTGCTTCAGCGGGCTGGGAGGCAATTTGTTTTGTATGTCCCATTGCCTCAAAACCAATAAAATGAACTCAGACGACTCTTTAAGAAGTGTTCTAGTCCATTAAGAGTTCTGGACGCTTCTCATTTTCTCTCCTCCCGTTTTGTGTTGCTGAGATCTCAGCTCCATTACAAGGAGACTTCAGATAACCCCTTGTCATTTCAGCTTCTCTCCACTCAGGAGCTGCATCTCATCTGCTGCATGTGCATTCCTCTGCACGTTTCTCCTGCATGCTGCTCCTGCTCAGATCACCTCGGTCCTTTTGGTCCCAAGAGACCTCTTAGATCTTTGTCTGTTGGCTGAAATGTCAGGGGTGGATTTCAGCATCACAGAACATGAGGTCATGACACCAGTACAGCAGCCTTCAGAGCAGAGCTAGTAGATACCCACATGGGCAAGTGCATCCATTGAGCACATTTCCTTCCTTGTGGCACCTCAGCAGGGGGCTGGGCTGATGTCCTTGGGCCCATGGCAAGGACTTGGCACCAGCATTTGCTGCGGTCTCGTTTTGCAATCCATCAGAAAGCAGTCTGCGTTTGTCCAGTCGGTGTAGCCTTTCCCTCTTTTGCCAGCATGTTTCATGTCCACAAGCATTATTAACCTTCTGTATCTACACGTGTATTTATTTCCAATTTCATTGGTCTCAGATTTCTGACCATTCCTGGTCATAACCACCTCTCCTCAGATGGGCTACTTCTCAAGTTACCAAAGTAATGTCATCTTTCATAGCATTGATCACTTGGATGCATATCATTAGCATTAGACATTCCTTAAAAATAAGTTTATAATTCTGTTTATCAGCTCTCTGCCATACAGTTTTCATTCAGCCAGCTTGTTTATTAATTTTGCCATTTGGTTTCCATGATGGCATTTGCTTTAATGTGTCCCATTCTTTCTGGAATAACTTAGTCGTTCTCCTTGTTTTAAAGCAGCATATTTATATTGACACTTTATTAGAGAAAATTGCAACCTCTTACCAGAGAGAGCAATTACCTCTTGTATTCTTAAAGTGCATTAAATTACTTTCACGGTGTAATTGAAACCAAGGCAGAGGGCTCATTAATGGTTCCTTATCTCTTGATATTTATTTCTTCTTTTTTAAAAATGTGAGTTCTTGCAAATGAAAGAATGGAACTTTAATAACCATTATGAGGTACATTTTTATTTTTTTTCCTTTTTTTTCCCCTCATGCATGCTGCCTGGAAACGGTTTTGCTTGTTCTTAGCAGTACTAGGTAGGCAACAGGCGACCACGCGAAACCCGCCCAGCCTCCTGAGCACAGGTGATTATCAGCTCAGGACCAGGAAGACTGCTGCAACTTCCAGAAGTCTGAGCAGCTTCATGACTTCTCTTTTTGTGTTTTGTTTGCATGGGAAAAATGCTTTTACAGCTATTCAAAATGCAATATCAAGGGGACTTTCTCTCACGTGGCAATTCCTTTGTGCTGATGCAGAATATACAGCGTAGCAGAGGGTTGTCTGGAGGCCCGAGCAGCTCTTAAATCTTCACATGAGCCTCTCTGAGCACGAATGAAGGGGCCCACAGATTCCTTGCTGGCCCTCTGCAGAGGCTGAACATCTCCCTGAGCACGCATGGAGATGATCCTGTATTTTCACATTACAGTAGCTACTGCATTTTCTGGGGCTGATGATTAAGTCATTAAGCCATGACTTTGGCTTAAACAGCTGAGTGGTACTGTTGAAGGGATGATGACAGGAAAATGAAGACTTGATTCTCTGAGTCCTTTTTGTGCAAAGTCCTGCAGGGATCAGAGACCTTGCAGAATCAAATGGTATAAAGCACCTTCACAGATCACTAATAGAGGAGCTCAGAGCTTCTCAAGCGTTTTGCAGTTTGAATGTGAAGGCCTTTGTGTTGTAAACTTCTATAATGCTGGAAGTGGCACCTCTGCATGGCTCTAGGAGATTTCAGTCTAGAATAGAGTTCCATCACCTTGTGGAAATAGTTTCCACTGCTTTAATTTGGTATGTACATACTGGCACATTACAGAGTTGTGTGTGATTTAATGCAAGAGGATGGGAAGAGAGGGTTGGGTTTTCAGTTTCGGAGTGGAGTACAGTTTTGTAGGGATGCACCTCTTCCCATACTACAAGATTATCTCCATATAGGTAAGACTTTTCTTAATCAGCATTTACTTAGCTACACGTAAGGGCAGCTGTGGTGATGATGGGCAGAAAGACACAGAGATTTCTCTGAAGGTCAAATGCATTTAAGATTGAAAAAAATCATCCTGCTTTTTGCAGAGGATTAACACTGTGAAGGGGAAGTGCCTTGAAGATGAGTGCATGATAATATGGAGAGCTCGAAATGAATGGGTCTGAGAGGGGACTGATGAAATCATAGTGGGAAAACATGCAAAAGGAATGGGAAAATTTAGGAGGAAATAAGTTCTTACCATACACTGTTTTGCTGCAGGTGAAAGCTGTTTCTTTAATAGCTTTTCTTCCCTCAAATTCATATAAGACGACTCAATTTTGGTCTGAAGTACATTCTAGTTTCATAGACAGATAATGTATTTTTTAAACAGATTTAATCCCACTTCAAATCTATTTGTTATTGCATTTTGTCTTTTGATATGCTGGAATATTACTCCTTTGACAGGTTTATTCTGTTTTGTGCTATTTATTTCAGAAGGTTGCATCACATTTTTAAGTCAGAAACATGAGTATTGTTGTTTTTTTTTCTTTCTTTCTTTCCCTTGGACAAGTCTCAGCCTTCAAAAAGTTATTTTAACACAAATTCATGTATCATTCTAATTAATTGTTAATGACAGACATGCTTGTATTGCTCTTACTGAAAAGCGTTTCTAGCTGGGAAGACAGATTAAAACTTCCCAGCATTTGGACGTCCCATTGAACTAGTGAGCAGCTTTATTTGTTCAGTTTGACATCAAGACTGATCTAGAGGGGTTCAAGGTGTCCTGAGGGCAATCTTACCCCAGGTTGCTAATGAAGCAGCTCGGAGTTAGGGAAGAGCCTGGTGCATTGCAGGATGAGGCAGGAGGTGAGCAGGATCACAGCATGTTCCTGAGCCCTGCAGCACTGCCAGGCCCTATCAAGGGCCTGACACAACTTTCTCCATGAGCCCATACTCAGAACCAGGCAGGGTTACTAATGCAGGAGCTGTGAAAAACTGTATGGCAGCATCTGGAGAGATGGCAGTGGCACAAGAGAGGTAGGTGTGGAACAGACTGCTTCTTAACTGAAGAATATTCTTAGTAGAATAATAGGAACAGAGGGAGGAAAAAAATCTTCCTTCCAGACACGTCTGGAAGTGCTGCTAAAACTCAGCGAAGTGCAGAAAGTTTCCCAGGATCAAATGCAGCCCACGTAGAGCACGTGTATGCAGACAGACTTCCTAATGCATTGGCCACGTGGATCCCTTTTTACTGTAAAGCAGTCAGCTTCCTCCTCAGCTTGCAGGTGAGGTCTTAGGCACCGGTTTTGTAGGCTACCAGGGTTCTTAAAACACCGTTGTCAGCCGGGCTCGGGGGTGGCCTGGTTTCTCTCTTCTTTCTATCCACACCTCTGGACTTTGCTCACTGCTTTTGCAATTTCTGCAGCTGCTCTGACTGTGAGTTTTTAATGATAACCACGAGGAGAGCAGAGTAACGGGCACCGTCTGTGCGAAGGTTAATTAGTTGTTATTCAGAGTATGAGTTCTGCTCTACATCCACACCATCATCCTGCACTGAAATGCTTTTGCCTGTTTCGGTCAAAAGATTGATCCCGCTCTGCGTACCTAAGACCAGACAGAAATTAAGTCGTCGCATCTGTAAATTTGGACTTTGAGAAATGTTGCTCTTTCTTCTTCTTTTTTTTTTTTTTATATAATTGAAAGGCAGTTTTTAAATAGCTCTGCGTAAGTGGAGAGTTAAAATGGAAATGTGCTTTCACCTTCTGAACCGTCACATCGGTTGTAGACATCACAACGGCTGCTCTTTATCCGAGCTCTTCTTTCAAGTAAATGTAATAACCTTTCTCATTCCTGGGGCCGTATATCTGCTGTTACCACAGATTAAGCGCTTCTGCTCCGAAGAGAGAGGGGGAAAAAAAAAAACAACAGGAGGAAAGAAGAAAAGCCTTTGTGGTGGATTTACCTGGAATCTCGAGAATCAATTATTCTCTTGCTGCTATTTTTTAATTCTCATTCAGTTTAGTAACACTAATCTTGATTCCTTGCTGTTTACCCTCATCCTCTTGCTGATTCAACCTGTGTGCCTGATAATCTCTCATATAAATTCTGCACGGTCTCTCCATACAGGACTGCTTTGCTATGCTGCACTCTCCACTTGGAATATGGTTGAAAGCTTTTGGCTCTCATCATTCTTTCCACTCCTTTTGAGCCTTTTTTAAAGAAATGAGATTGTCTCATTGAGCACTGAAGCCAGAGCAAGTAATCCTGTGCTGTTTGCAGTCCTCAGGAACAGGGAGTGGAAAATTGGCATGGTGATGTGATGTGTAGGGAGTGTGGTGGTGGTGCTCCTTTCTGCTGAAATGCGACAGCCAAAGACATAGCCAAGGAGAATTGTTGTTGTTTGAGGTCTGCCCTTGTGTCCGGTTATCTGAGATTGAGTTTCAGAGATGTAGATATAATCTGGAAGGATAGGGGAAAATAATTCTAGATGCAGAGTTACTTTGAGTGTTTTAAGGTTACTTGTGAAGGAGGTGCTGTAAAAGGAAAGGAAAGGGAAAACAATAGGAAATGTTGTTTACAAGTGACAGGAGAATAATTGTCTTTTGAAATCAGCCTGCAGGTGTGTTACATTCAGCATGCTGTCAAGCCATTATATGCTGCAAAGAAATTACTCTGATTAATTGAGCAGATCATTTGAACTATTGATGACATTTAACTCCTTATGCTCCATTAAATTTGGGGGGGTTAATTATTACTTCAAAGTATTTTTTCTGATTAGTTTTTGTTTCAAGAGTGATTTCTAGATTTCAGTCTAGGAATGTCTGGTGCTACAAGTGAATACTGGCTGGTAAGTGGAAGGTTTTTCATTTTCTCAGCATTTTGTGGACAGCTTTGTTTCCTCTTTAAGAACTTGAATTCTGGCTGCTGGAATCACTTGCAAGCCATCTCCCAGCTCAGAGCAGCTAAACGTGGCAACTCTTCCTTGTGGGCAGAAGCACTTTCAGCTGAAGAAATCTTCTGGCAGATCTAACTCTGGAGTAGAAGTGGCAGCCCTCTTTGCTGGGATTCACATGGAATTTCAGAATTCCCATAAGTTCAGCCCTTTTTGCTGGGATTCACATGGAATTTCAGAATTCCCATAAGTTATCAGCCAGGACAGTGCCAGCTTTAACCAGGAACTGGAGCAGCGGAGAGTTCAGAAGGCTGTGAAAGCCCCAAGGATCTGGAGCAGCAACATTCCATTTTGTCAGTAGTCAGTTACTGCAGCCATCCTGGATTCAGGTATCTCTTCACCCACGGCAGGATGTTTGGGGTAGATGTCAGGTGCCTGTGGGCGAATTGCTGAAGCCATCGCTGCTCGTGGAGCCATAAACCCAGCTCCTCCTGCCTGGTGAGGTGAGTGGCTGTGAGGAACACATTTGCTCCTGCTCCGATCTCTGCAGTGACACAGGAACAGCATGTCCCAAGAGCACATCGCTCGGGCCGTGTCCTGTCTGCAAGGTGCCAGATCTCAGTGTGGGAATCCTGAAAGGCTGAAACAACAGAGCAGGTGGGGTCAGTGGGTGAGGACTGCAGTCTTTAAACAGGTATGAACATGCAATGGAGTGCTGGGTGAATAATGGCTCCCACAGAAATCAGATTCGTGCCACTGCCTGAGCTTCTAGGACACTGTAGTTTGTACAGTACAAAAAGTACATAAACTTGTATCCCTGAAAGCTGTAACTTGTCTGGTAGATAAAGCATAGATAGGGAGTCAAGGGAGCTGTGGTATTCCCTTCTCTGGATCTGTCTTCTGTCGTTTGCCTTCCCTATTAAGAAAGTAAGCTTAGGGCAGAATATTGTCCTACTTGTGTTAGTGCACTGTAATGGAGTCCTGCCCTCAGTGGGGGACTCTGGGTGCCACTGAAATACACACAGCAATAACAGTGGTGACCTGTGCTGTACCCTGCTGCACCAGCATCCAGGCTGCAGTTACGAGGAACAATTTACCCTAGGAAATGTGGTGGAAGTCACTGCTTGAAACTGGTTATAGTTTTTGTGGTTTTTTTCCCTTTAGATGTAAACAGTATATAAACATTGTTTTTTTTTTTTCAGAACAAAAAGCGTTTTTAAAGATATTTTTATGAAATGAAACAGCCATGCGGGCAGTTTTTATGGGCTTCTGTGCTCAGAAGATTTCAGGTCTGCATGTGTGCCTGTGAAAGAGGGAAGCAGAACTGAATTCTAAACTGTTACTGTCAGGAGCAGCAGAAGTCATCTTCTGCAACTGCACAACAGCTCGTGGACCTCCTGATCCCAGGACAGACATGTTCTCCTTGCCTGCAGCTGGTCACTGTGCAACCATAGCACAGTTAGGCATCTACAGGAAAATTCTGGAAAATTCTGCCACTGGAATGACAGGAAAAGAGTGCACTTCTGTGGGATGGCTTCACTGCGAAGGTTTAAGAGTGTGAGGCTCAGGAAATTACTGACACTGTCATATTATTATCAGTTCCTCAGTGCTATCAGCTAAGACAACTTCCAAATGGTTGGACTAGTAGCCTAAAGGAATCGTTGGCCTTTGCCAAGATAGATAGGAAGAGTTGCACAGAAGATTCGAGTGAATCAGTCACTACAGCGTGTAGGTGTCAGGATGGATAATGAGGCTTTAGTCTCTTTCTAGAACTGCACTAGTCTACAATGGGAAGGGAAATATCAAATAAAAATACACTCAGCACACATTGCCTGTAGGAACAAGCAACAGCCTGGCAGAATCAAACCAATCCAGGGAATTAGAGGATGGAGCTGACAGCACATTCTGATATTTTTTTTTTAATGTGGTTCACAATTCGTGAGGGCATTCAGATGGAAAAAAAAGGGAGGGTCTGACTGTGCCGTCTGTGGCTGAAAGCAATTCTCCAACACCTATCATTTAGGGTCATAGGAGTAACTGCAACATAAGTGAAGGGTAATTTGGAATGCTACTTATTTGCACATCAAGCAAACTGAGTTTCAGCCATTTTCAAGGTAAAATTGTACCTCTATCATTTATTTTTGTTATCTGATAGTGTCAGGATTGCCTGTGCGATGACATAGAGCTCGCTTCTTGGACATATTTGTTCTAGGAGATGTTGTCAAACAATGATGGTAATATGCAGCTGATATGCTATTTTATTTCCACGCTCAGGAGTCCCTTCAGTGTATTTTAGATATGTACACAGAAGTTACTGCTGAGCTCTTAAGTGAATGGGAAAATTGGTGGACGCAGCAGAGCGGTGCAATTGTCAGGGACAGAAAGCTGAAAATTACATGTGTGCCTCAAACAGCAAAGAACATTTTTGCTTGGTAAATATTGGATTTTCCTGTGGCAAACTAGATTAACAGCTTAGCTTTAGGAAAGCTGAAATCGTACCTTTATCACCGCATGTGGTGAGTTTCCTTCTTTTGCATTTATTGTGTCATTGTTCTGTATTTACCCTTCAAGATAAGATGAGAGGAGCGTGTAATACTTCACTCGAGATCCGGTCCTCGTCCCAGGAGGTCGGAAGCCTGTTTTACATGAGGTGATCACATCTGGGACTTATCTGTGCAGACGGATCTTTCAGACCTCACACATATTAACAAGAGGGAATGGGGTAGAACTGCAGCACAGTGAGGCATTCTACTGTCTTGCCAATACAAGAACTCAATTGAATATCCTTGCCATGGGCAACTGCTGCATGAGCAGAAGTGGTGCAGCTTTTCCAGGAGGTCAGCAACGGAGCTGTGAAAAGAGCACAACCTTACTGCCTTCTCATGACAGCACTGTTTTCACCTCTTACTGCCTGTTCCATGTCTGAACTGCAGGGAAAGCCTGCCTTGTGCCAGCAGCAAAGGTGAAGCCCTAGATAAGATTGTGATCTCACGTAACATGAGTTCATGTAACTCCACCAAATGCAGATGTGCTATTTTTAGTAGTAGTTCCTTAGATAAGTAGGGGCGAGGGGCTCTCGAAATCAGATTGTAACAGATAAGTAAAAGAAGAAACGCTTTGCAAGTGGTGTTTGTAAATGTCATTTTTAGGTGTGTAGGATGTGCTGTTTACAAAGGTTTCCTTGCCTGAGCCACAGAAGGACTCATGCATGGAATACATTAGGCGATGTGGAGGGGGCTCTGTGGGTTGGATTGGTGCTTGTTATGTGTGTAACTGTAACTGTGTGTTTACACAAGCCAGGCCATCAAATAGTGTGAAATACAAATTTGTTCTGGTTTTAGAAAAAAAAAAAAAAGTTTCTGCAGGAGGTATAATGGGATATATCACTGCAAACTTCTACATTCACCATTTTGATGAGTAAGGCTTGCACCTTCCCATAAGCTGCTTGGGGTGAAAATTATAACTGCTGTTAATCCTCCCGCTTCTGGGTGTAAGCTGAATGCATCAGAACATTAAATGCCTGAGTACAGCATAATATTGCAAAATATTGCTTGCATTATACTGGAATTTCACACCCTACTACTGCTCTGAAATTTCTGGCATTGGCCATAATTAAAGGCAGAAAGTTAAATGAGATGGCGTATTGCAATATAATTGCATGTATGATTTTAGGCTTTCCAATGAATATGAAAACTGGATCATTGCTAGATCTTTCTACAAGTTCTCTCTTTATCTTCTCCCTCCTTTCTCTCCATCTTTTAAGGAGCTTCCACCCAGAATTCCAATGCAGTGGAACCAGAAAAGCAAGTTGACAGCACAGTGAAAATGGCTGGAGTTATAGCTGGGCTTCTGATGTTTGTTATCATTCTCTTAGGAGCAATGCTTACCATCAAGAGAAGGTAAGTTTCTGCTTTGCTTACATCTTGGGCCTCCTGGCTAGAGTGCTGCTGTTTCAATAAAACCATAGATTTGTCAGACATAAATCATTCCATTTGTGCTACCGGGGGCAGCAGTTAAGATATATTTATATAATGATACTTAGAAGTTGTGGACACAGAAGAGATGGTGTTCTGCCAGATATTTCATGAGCAACAAAAGAATGGTTGTTACTCCAGAGAGTTAATGATCTAAGAGAAAGAACAGAAGAGGAAAGTGTTGCAGAGGGTTAGAAGTCTTTGCAAGAATTTGATTTAGTTTATAGGGGGATGAAACTTTAAAAAAAATAAAATAAAATAAATGTCTGATAATGACATTTATTCAAACAGTTCATTTTGTGTTATTTTCTGTAGACCATTTGCACTTCTACTTTGAAGAAGGCTGCTTGTGTTTGAAGAGCTTCTCATTTTCAGTGTAATACACTGATTCAGCAAACCACTTAGAGATTTTCTTCAGAAGAGGATGTGCTTTGTATGTATTTTTACCAGTTGCATTTCTAAAGCAAGCTCTACTTTTCCTCAGTAATTTGCTTCTAAATGAAATGTGAGCTAGCCAGCCTGGCAGCCCCTTGCCTAGGGGGCAGGCAGTGGACCTGTGAGTGCCATAAAGATTCTCCTTGGTCTGCTGTAAGGAATGAGACTTGGCAAAGCAGAGCTGTTCCTTTGAGACCTCTTTGTCTCAGTGACAGTCACACAAAAATAGGAGGAGCAATTAAACTTTGACATGTTCTCTATAATAATGCAGAGTGCACACGTGCAAATGCACAGTGCCCGTGCTACAGATGTAGAGTGAAGGACTGGGATTGCTAAGGACCTCAGGAGGCTGGAGAAGCAGACTATGGGAACCTTGTGAAGTTTAGCAAAGTCCTGTGTTGTGCAGTGGAGTAACCCCACGCAACCTACAGGTCTGCAGAAAGGAGGAGGAGTGCAACGCAGGAGAGCAGTGTGTGCCTGGAGGCAGCTCGGTGCATCCTGGGCAGTGCTAGCATGAGAGCAGCCAGCAGGTTGAGGCACTTGTTTATTCCCTTGGTTTGTTGCTGTTGGGGTTGCTGTGGGTGTACAGTGTCCAGTTTTTGCAGAATCTCAGCGCAATAACGGCACTGACTCACCAGAGCAGTCTGGAGGAGGGTTACCAGAAGAGGTTGGAAGTTGGAGAGTCTCTTTCCTTTGAGAAATTCAGAAATCTGCCTTGGACAAAGCCATGAGGGACTTGCTGAAGGTGGAACTGGTTTATTCAGGGGGTTGGGCACGAGGACCGCTGAGAGGCTTTTCCAAATCAAACTGATCACATATCTACCTCGTGCTGTCAGTTCCTGTTGACTCAGATGAAGGTTGACAGTCTAGATTTTGAGTCCATTTTTTTTTTTTGTGTGTGTGTGTACACATTTCAAGCTCTGTGGACAAATGTGCATGCATTTTGTAGTCATGCCTACTGCACCTTTGTTCAGTGTGAAGCCCAAACAGTACAGATGTCTCTGATCCCCGCCTCTCTGCAGCTTCTCAGTTCACAAGCAGAAAAAAATACAAAGGCCTCCAATTAAACAAACAGAAAAAGAGCTTCAAGAGGAACTGACCTGAGTTTCTGGTTTGTTTAATGTCCAGCTGTCATCCATTCCTGCTACCTTCCTAAATGCTCTTTAAGAAAAGCTTGTATTTACAGTCTGAAAGGTGAAACTTAGAAGGAAACCCATCATGACATACAGAGTAATGCCACCTCTGAACATCCTGGTGTGATTCATAGATGCTAAGAGTCAATAACATGTGGGACAGAAACAAAAGATGATATTACTATAAGTCACATATATTTCTGAGGAAAAAAAACACCATTTTTCATGACGACAGGGAATTAATTACTTGAGGACAGTCTTTGCTGTGGTGTAGTCTGCCAGCAGCTCAGTAAGCGGGGTACCCTCATGAACCCCACACTTCCCTGTTGTGAATGCAGACAGGCAGAGTCAGCAGGCAGCATCCCTTGGCCAGCTTGCTGTCACTTGCCAATTTACCCACCGGAATATGCGCCATTGTAAGAAATAATCTGGCTGATTGACTTTAAAACCTTTTCCCTTTTAGAGGCTATTACAGTGCGTGGAGAGGTTCTGGAGGTGTGTGCTCTCCGGGTCTGTGCACCTGACAGACCTGCTGCTTGTGTCAGCCCTGCTGTCCCCAAGGCACCACCACTCACATCACACCGAGGCATGGGGCTGTGCCTAGACAAGTGCTCCCCAAAGAGGAAGAGCTGAAGGCTGTCGGGGTCATTTTGTTTGTTAACCAGTGTGGATTGGGAGCAGATTTTATAAAGGGAAGGGCTGCTTTGGACCACAGATCAATCTGAAGTTCTAGAGGAGTGCAGCTGAAGGCTTGTCTGAGAGAGCAGCTTAACAACTTTGTTCTCTTTCTGCTTTACAGAGAGAAACGTTAGGAACTTAAGCACTGGCATTTGATTTTTGCGTTAACTTTACTTTAAAAGTAATCCCCTTTCCAGTTCACAAAGGCCTCTGTGTACGAGACAGTAATGCTGAAAAATAATTAGATACGTTTAGGGCACTTTCCTCAAGTGGAGCTGGCAGGTATCTCAGTGGTGCTGGTTCATGGGACAGGACTTTATAGTTGGTCAGTAACAGACACAAGCATGGATTTCCTGAAGCAGAGCACTGCAAGGAGAGGGGCTGGGAGAGGAAGAAGCACTAAGAGAAAGAAACTAGCTAAGCATTAGGTTTAGACAGATCATCTGTTTTGAAAATCTGTTGGTGTATATAAAGTTCTTTTATAAATATGACTGTCCTGCAGTACTTAAAGTCAAAACATTTTCCTAGATTTGGGGACCTACCAGCCACATGAGGCATGTTTTTGCAGCTCCAGCATCATTACAGCACGTGAGCCTCCATGAATTGATTTCTTTAGTGAACAGCTAGAGACAGAATACCTTGAAGGACCTTATTATTTGTGGTATCAAGATATTACTAATAACATAAAGAGTTTATCCATTTGTACTCAATATAGATTAAACATATTTGTGGGAGAGAGAATCTAGGACCAGTTAGTAAAAACATACTGAAACAAGAAAACCAAGGCATTTGTAAACCCTTTTTCTGGAGGAAATACCCTTTGACTTTGCACCCCAGAAGGATTAGGTCCTGGTCAATTCTGATTTTATCTGGACAGCTTTAACTCCTCTGTAATCGTGACTTGCATTTCCCTGGGGTAAAGAATCTGACTTTTCAGGGTTGTGCATTTGAGCAGACAAAGCCTCTACTGAACCCTTTAAGTATAAGACTGAATAAATTGGATCAGACAGCCTGTCACGGGTGCACTGTAAATAAGTTCTTTAAAGTGCTGTTGGTGGCAAGAAAAAAGGAGATTTGGGGCTATGTAGGGTCTAGGGTTAGTTCCTTCTACAAAACTCCAGCTCTTTATTCTGGATTAGGATTTAGGTTGTAACCTTAAACTAATGAAATAAAAGTCAAGATTTTCTTGAGCGCAACATACCCAAGCTGTAGGATACAATCAGTATAGGATATACTTGAATGCTCAGGGACCCCAGTACCTTCTGTTTCCTTACTGGAGACAGGTGATAGGCAGGGTCTTCAGGTTGTGTCGTGCATTCTAGGGTCAAGTCATGTTTCTAGTGATCCATAGTTCAGATCAGTTTTTACAGATAGTCTTAAAATATTCCTGAGGAAGCCCTTATGTTTGATTGCATATTGTGGGTGGATTGAAGCCAAAATGATATGTCACATCCCAAATTGCAATCCTCATTTTCTTTGCCTTCCTCTGCACCTCATCTTTAAGGAATAAATCTTTTAGAGGTGTCCTCTGCAGCCAGAAGGATGCACAGCTTTTGAACGAGGACTGAGCCTTGGGTGATCAACTTGTCCAGTGGCTGTGGCATGAGAAAAGCAGAAAGTACAGCAAGATGTCCAGCTGGTAGTGCTGCATGGAGCCTGGTCCTGGTACAGCAGAAGAGTTTAATTAAGGAGCGTTTTAGGGTGTGTAGTGTGGGATTTCATTTTCTACATTCTTTGTTTGGAGGTTCAGAGGAACTTAGGATCTCACAGAAAGTGGCCATACAACACCACAGTTGATGTGCTGATATGATGCAGTTTCTGAGCTTCAGGGGATTCTGGCATGATGTTATCAACATGTGTTCAGGTGTGTTTTGGGCTCATTCAGGTAACTCGTAATGTATCAGAATCTGAATTTTGGTTTTATGGCAAGGGCCACCACCGAACACAGTGTGTCATTTTGGAGTGTCATCTGTAGTCAGCTGTCTTTGCCCAGGGGGGAATCTCCAGGGGCAAGAGACTGTAAATGTATGAGGAAATGGAGCAGGTTGTATTTTTTAACAAGAGAAGGAATGCCAGTTGTGCCAACAGTTCAGGAAGTGCATAGCAAAGAGAGTGACTGTGTGCAGAGAACAACCCCGCTGAGTCTGGTTTCTGTGTGTACCTAGGAAGTTTTACTCAGAACAGCCTTGAAAGTGAACACCTGAATCCTGCACCTCTGCTTGTCTGCATTTCCTAGTGTTCATACTACCTTCAAGGATGAGACTTTAAAGTTGTGTAAAGGGCTACATTTTGTGTTTCATTGTGTTTCCTTGTCTTGACCACGATAGCTACTTCTGATGCTGCCTCATACTATGCCATTAATCTATACTAGTGTAATCTATACCTGTTGTGCGGCAGGATTTTCTAAGTTCTTCTCCAGTTACGAAAGGGATGACATCACCTCTTAAGTTACGACTGATTGCCAGAACTCATTTTGTCTTGCTGTATCAAAACGTTCTTTGTAGAAAACTAACAGAAAAAGCTTAATCACTGTGACGCAGAACGCTAATACATCCCCCCAGAGATCGTCTATAAATATGTAGCGATGCTTGAATTGTTAATGAACTATTTGCATTTTAGAGTTTGATGAAGCTTGATTTGTCATTGCACAATTTGTTCATTGTCTGAATATTCTGAAATTGAGATGTTTTTGCTCTGCCACTTTCCTACTTGTTGTCATTCATATCAATAGCTCTTACGTAATCTTTCCCATTCTGAAAATCTTAGAGCACTTTGCAGGGAAAGATAAGTTTCATTGTCCACATTGCTGTCACAGTCAAGTTGAGGAAGAAATCAGTGAAGGGATTTATTAATGGCGATGCAAGTCAGTAGCAGAAGTGAAAGCACACCTGTGTGTTGTCTCCAGCTCAGTATCCATTCCCTGTGAACATACAGCTCCTGACAGCAGTGCTGGAGGAAAGCAGCTCAGCACCAGCGGTAGCACAAATACTTTGTGTTTTCAAAGTTAGCACTGAGTTCATATAAATCTAATTATGTGTTTTTCTTTCTTTTTCTCCATTTGGATATTTTGTTCATCTGGCTGGCTGTCCATATTTAGAAGAAATGCATACTCCTACTCCTATTACTTGTAAGTACCTAGCTGGGGATGGTGCTCCTTGAGCATGCTCACTGTGGTAATTTGGTGCTTTCTTGTAATCTTTTCTTTTACGACTTTTTTTTTTTTTTCTTTTTAACCATTGTGTTCAGTCTTGTCTTTCCAGTAGCTTGTGTTTTATTTTCTCTTTCACATTTATATATTTTCCCTGTTTCACCATGTCAGCTGTAACTATGCCTGTAAACACATAAATGTCCATAGATCTGTCCGTTACATTTATAGTTCTTCAAATGTTAATGAATATATACAGAACAACTGCACTTTTTTTTAAGTTGTCCACCACACTTAGCCAGACTGCCAGGAAATTCACAACCTAAGTCATGGGGAGTTTCTCAAGCCTGGTGGAAGCATTTCAAAGTTGTAAGGTTTCTGGCAATGAGGACTTGAGTCTGTCTCCACAGCTATCCCTGCCTGTGGAGCTGCCAGGTTCAGATCAGTGGATACTGAAACAATTCAGATTGTCAGATCTAAGTCACCTATCCCTACCTAATGACAACGCTGCATAATTAGGGCAGTTAAGGCTCTAGAAAATACTTTGCACTCCAGAATTTTCTGGGGCCATCTGTTGTCTATAGATGGAGGAGCTGGAAAGAAATGAGGGCCAAGCTGGTTCTGCCATGTGTCTGAGGATCAGAAGGAGGCGAGGGCTGGATCAGTAATCTGAAGAAGGAGTCTTGAAGTACAGAGCCTGAATGCCTGTGTTGTCACCAGAGAGTTGGGGGAGTTGGAGAAGGTAGCTTTTACTGCTGAGAGAAACAGGTCTCCTCTCCACCTCTCACAACTAGCAGCCGTATTGCCCTCACAAGCAGCAGCCTGCCCAGCTTTTAGGGCTCTGACATAGACAAAATAGTTGAAAGGACCATGTCTGGTTTGCTAGTTTCTCCTAGCCTGACACGCTCCTCCTTTGCCCGTTCCTACTGTTCATCTCCATCTTGACTTGTGGACACATGTGAAAGATGTTCAGTAAGTCAGTGAAATGAATGTATTCATGTTCTGCATTTTAGAGGAAGTCAACTTATTTTCCATGAGAGTTTAATTTACATCCTAAGAACAGGGCAGAGAGTGGGATCCCTGTTCACCTGTGGGGTGATTTTGCTTGGTGATGACCTATCAGAAAACAATTGGTAGAAGAACCTTCACAGCTTGCTGTGTTTCCAAGAAACCAAAAGATGCCCTGTTGAGACTTGACTTTACCCAGCTAAATAGTTGTAAGTGGGAGATAACTCCATTTTCTCCAGACTCCACACTCCTTCACCAAGAAAAGAATTTGACCATAAATAGAAAGATTTCAAGAGAAGCTTAGCTTAAAGTCGGGGACAGTTTTAGCATGTAGATGCTGCCAACTGGTTGCATTTACTGCTACAACCTTTCCTCTTCAGTTCATTTCCTCTGAACATCAGAAAAGTTCTGTCTTCACAGAATCACAGAGCTGTAGGGGTTGGAAGGCACCTCTAGAGATCACGGAGTCCAACCCCCTGCCAAAGCAGCTCCCAGCCCAGGTTGCACAGGTAGGTGTCCAGGTGGGTCGTGAACATCTCCAGAGAAGGAGACTCCACCACCTCTCTGTGCAGCCTGTGCCAGAGCTCTGTCACTCCCACCATGATGGAGCCCCCACGCACACCCATGTGGAACTTCCCATGCTTCAGTTCGTGGCCACCTTCACTGCCTTGCTGTTCTTGTTACAGTGCAGTCAATCAGTTAGCACCATTGCCTGAAAAATGCAGTCCCTGTTTTACCTGTACAATTTCATCTTCCTGACGGCAGTGTGTGGTCAAAATGTTTCCTACTTGTATTGTATTTTGATATTTGTGCATTTAAAATCATAAGTCAACTTTGAGCCCTGTATGACCCATTTTTACAGCTGTTCCACAATGTAGTTTTAAGCAGTCAGCTGAGGATTACTCTGTACGGAGGAAATAAGGGCATTATTAAGCAGTCTCTTTGCTGTCTTTCAGTGGCTTCAGTGGATCAATATACTAGTACTTTTCTTCTTGGGGAACAGGAGAGTGACTCAAGAAAAGTGTGGAGACAAACCTCTTCAGGTCACCAAAGCCTGAGGTTGCAGTGAACTTCAGCAGTAGCAGAAGCAAGTGGTGATGGGCTGCAGAGATGTAATAAAGTAGTTGTGCACCATGCAGCATATCACAGCAGGGGAGAGCCAGAGGTGTCACAAGACAAGTTTATGTGTTTGTAGCAACTCACTGTAGTACTGAACGGGGATTTGAAGTCAGGATACAGAAAATAGAGAACTGTAATGCACCCTAAACAGAGTGCTTGTTCTTAGCTCAGTGCTTATGCTTTCCTAGGTACCACATCAAGCATGAACTCTGTTAGTTGGAACATTTCAGTGGTAGAGGTAACACACAAATAGACACTGCACAGTGAACACTTCCAGCATCAGTGTTGTACATGGCAGCATTTGGTTTCAGATTAACAGTTGACTCCACTGTGGCAAAACTGAGCTCTTTATTGGTCTCCTGAACAGCTGTCAGGGTGTGAAAGACCTTCCAATAAGTGTGGGAAGGGAGCAGGAGAATCCATCAAGGAGCCTATAATGAAGTTTTATTGAGTTTCGTGTTTCAAATGTCACTTGAAATAGGGTGTTTCATTATGATTGCAGGTGAAAATCTTAAATTGCTAAGGATTGTGTAATTGTTAGCCAAAGCTAATAGAAATCACTACAGCCTCTTATGAACAGAGGAGTTTGATTTCAGTTTATTTGACGTGTTGTGAAAATAAGAGCAAGGATATGAATATATATAGACTTTTAAAATAAAATTGGTTTCCATGCTATGACCTTATATGAATGTTTTAGTCCTGAAGCAAAATTGAATTGAGTTAACAGTATTGGAAAGCACGTTCTCAAATAGATCTACTGGAACACCTTTAAATACAACCACACACATTGCATTGTTCTATTTTTAGTTTCAGTTTCTGGGCTTCAAAGTTGTGCTTCCTGGAGTAATTCTCATCTGCTTTCAGATAATTCCTTTTAACTTTTTGTCATCTGCTGTACTGGCATTTCTTCTTCTTAGGGACCAAAATCCTTGAACTCAACTCATATTCTTAAATGGAGTTTATCTATTAAAGTCACTGAGATTTATATCATGAATAACTGATTCTTGCAGACATGGGCCATCAGGGTTGTGCTAGTTTCTAGGCTGAGTTCTTCCCTCAGACTGTCCTGTCACTCTCTGGGACTGACAAATCCAATCCTGGCAAGATGGTTATGCATCACACAGAATCACAGAGCTGTAGGGGTTGGAAGGGTCCTCTAGAGATCATCAGGTCCAGCCCCCTGCCAAAGCAGCTCCCAGCCCAGGTTGCACAGGTAGGCGTCCAGGCAGGTCTTGAACGTCTCCAGAGAAGGAGATTCCACCACCTCTCTGTGCAACATACCTGCAGCTGTGGTGAAACCAATCCAAATAATCATTCTCACGAAGCTCCTCTGGGCTTTTTTGTGCACTCTGGGTAAATACTGATGGGTTTTTTGTACGGCAACACTTTGTTCATAAGCTGAAAGTAAAGGCCATAAAGGTCTTTAACACACAGTGGAGATACAAACCCAGCAAGGCCCTGTTTCCCACGTGTCATGCAGGATGACAGCATTTTGTGCACTTCACTTTACCCTTCCTTAGAAGTCAGTTGCAGAGAAAGCTCCTTGGGCAGAACCTGCTGTACCAGTGGTGTGAGTTATGTCCTCGTGGTTTTGTGATGGGTGAGGAGGATGCAGAATGGTGAGTTCTGGATCACATGAGCTCACTGCAGCCCTGTCACTGCGGTGAGGCACAGCTCTTTCCAGAGGAGTGCTCTGTATTTACATCAGTACAAGTGTTGCCTAAGTTTTCTGTAGAATTGCCAGCTCTGACACATCATATGCTAATTTAATGCATTGTAAGATCTGATACACTGCGTAAGATAACAGCCCATCCACCTCTGAAAGTTTTTGTTTTTCTTAGGTGAAGCTGTAAAACATGGGCAGCATTGCAACTGCTTTAAAGGGGATTTGCATGTAATGACACCTCTTTTCTCAGTGTTTTCCCCTGCAACAAGACTTCTTGAGGCTTTGTTATTTCCTCACCAGAAAAAAAAAAACAAAAAAGGGAGAAGTGGAAGTGTTTTACCTTCCACAGCTTTTTGCTTTTGCTTTTAAATTGCTTTGGTTTTTTTTTTTTTTGTTGTTGTTTGCTTGGGATTTGTTTGCTGTTGTTTTTGTTGTTCTTCCCTTCTGGTGCACTGGGTAATGGTTGCAGACTGCTGTTAGACCAGAGAAGTGTTTCTGGAAATGCAGAAATTCATGTGTGTGTTACCTGAACTGTTGAAGTTATTTGTAAGAAGAGAGCACTCAGTGGCCAGAGCACTACTTCCCTTTGCCCCTGATCCAGCAGGAGTAGTGAGGACCCTGTTGCACTGCATGAAACCCCTTCAACTCCCCTTGTAATTCAAAGCAAACTTTAATTGCGGTGGTTTCAGCTCGGAGCTTCTCTTCGTAGAAGATATTCTACCCCAGTTGTAGAGGTAAATGTATGCTTGCATTTTCTGAACTAACAGAATTTGTACTGAATTTATTTCCACCACGTGGGACATTTGAAAAGAAATAAAACAACTTTATTTATGATCATACTTCTGTATAAATAATACCTATGTGCCTATATTTCATGTATTTCCAGTGATGGTGGGATCTGCCTGCACAGCTCAGCTTGCCAAATCAGACTGTTCAGAAGAAAACTTTTTCTCATTAGATACTGGAAGAACAGAGACATAAATCAGTGGCTATGTCAGTTTCATTAAAGCACGTTTAAAAAGAAAATTGAGAAAACATGCAAGAGTTTGTTAGGATGTGTCTGTTAGGTGAGTGCAAACCTCAGCTTCGCAGAGGACCGTGCTTTGCCAACAGTTCTATGTCTGCACGGCTCTCACGTGCACCTGTCTAGTTGAAAATGGATATTGTTGTGACCAAAGGTACTCCACAAAAAGTGATTGATTTGCTTCGAGAAAAGCTTAGAGAGCACATCCCTACGTTTTTCCTGACGCTGAGTCTGTATATGCAGAGTGAAAAACATTCAGCCCTGAGCCTCCATTACAGTGCTTTCCTCATGCTTTCAGTGCTTGCTGAAAGGAGAAGAGCTTCCCTGTGGTATTCTCTCCTAGGTTTGAAGATGTCAGCTCTATTTCTTTGTCTTTGCTCTAGGTGAAAGAGCCATAATTCTTTTGGCCTTTGCTTGTAGGTGGTGTTTTCCAGATTTACCTTTCTTGTTCTGCTTTGGTGTATGTCCCTTTGGTACACATCCTTTTGAAGTGCAGAACTGGATGCTGTACTGCAGCAGAGCCTTTATTACCAGAGCCTTTATCACCACTGGCTCAGAGCAAAAGGATTACCCATGTCCTACCGTCTGCAGAGCCATCTATAATCCTCACCTTCTTTTTGCACAAAAACGGGACTGCGCCTTCAAGTTGAGCTTATAACATACTACAGACCTAGGGAGCGAAGATCCTTTTCTGTAGATCCACTGGCTCTCCAGTGCTCCCTGTAGGGTGTTGGCATGGTCGATCTCTGCCTTAATTTGTGCAGATTTCATATTAAATAACGTGTGTACTCCTAGCAGGCTGCTGCGCACAAATATCTACCAGGAATTGTATGCTGTAGCTTTCTTAAATTGCTTATTGGAAATGAGGGCAATATGCAATTTTTGTCTGTAGGAGGAAATTTCATGTTTAAGTTACATGATCTATACCTAATGTCTAAATTACCTGTGCATGCAAATCTGCACTATAGTATATATAATCCATCCTTGTGAAACATCTAAAATTAAATCTGTCAACGTTCATGTACAAGAGCTTTTTAGGAGTGGCAGTTACAGATTTAACGTTCATGCATGTAAAATTGATATAAAAATTTGAAGAAGAGCTGCTTTTAAAAATATAATCCTTGAAGTTTACCCAAGCCTTTGCTAAACTGGAATCTGATCCTATGAATACTTTGAGCTGAAAATATTCCTTGAGGTTTCTGATGAGTGCTCGTGGTAGTGGATGCTCTTTACTTGATGCTAAATTTGTATTCCTGGATTGTTAAACTGGAAGTTCCTCAATTTTAATTTAGCGTTTCAGCATTTTATATTCTCTGATGAGCAGAAGTTTCAAAAATAGCTAAGCCAAATCTCCATCATATTTTTTTTCTGAATTTGCACTTAGTTCAGGTTCACTGCTAACAGCTCTTGTCCTCGCTTTAGTTGGGTTAGCTTCAACTGCCTGATTATGCAGCTGGTTTCATTCTTTTTGTTCTGCTTTGAGCATCTTTCTGTCTCATCGCTCGTGTGTGTGTATCGTGCCCATAAACATCATCTCTTCATTTATGAATCCTCTTGAACTGAAAAGGGCAACCCAGTAAAACCCCGTCCATGGATTCTCGTTTTCTTCCTGGCACGTTCTCCTGACGCTTAAATGTAAAACCGCCGCTAATATCGCCTCATTCACATTTTGACATTTCCGTCTCTTCACCCTGTGTTGATTGTATCAGACTCTTCTTCCAAGTATCTGCCCAGTCCTTGATTTCTTCCCCTTTGTAACTGCATAATGCATGAGACAGAAAGTGTCTTCTCGGTGCCTGGTGACAGCCGTGCTGGTTGCATGCCGGAGGCAGCCTGCAGCCAGCCCGTGATTGACACTAATGCACTGATAGCAGTTTCCTCGGGATGTTGCCGTTGTTGTGTTTGGGGGAAGCTGGTCAGTTTGGAGAGCAGGAGCTGTGTCACTGATGCAGCACATCAGTGATCCGCAGAGATCTCTTCAAGTGCCCTATTTTTGGAAATCGTGTTTTCAGATAAATGCTTCCCCAGTTCCAAAGGCATTCTGACATGCTGGCAAATAAACCTCTACCTTGCCGTGGGTTTAAGTTGCATCCCTAACGTTCCAGAAAGTGCTAGTCATTTGATTTTATAATCCTTTCTACGAATTATAAAGATGGCGAGGACCAAATAGGCTTAGTCCTGTGCTGCCACTCTATCCAGACACGTAACTGAGACAGAAAAGGCACGTTTAGAAACCAGGAGCCCCTTGATGTGTCTGGCAAGCTTAGCTCTGAAATCCTCAAAAGAGATCTGTCTTCCTTTTCCCTCTAAATTTAGACGAAGAATTTTTACATCCTTGGAAGAGCGAGGGAGAAAGGTGGGAACCGATAACAGCGCGTTGAAAGCCAATCATTTTCTGTGTGGCTTCTCCCGCACGCTCCCCCTGCGCCCGCAGCAGCCTCCGCTGGTGAGCAGCCTGCGCAGGAGGCTGCCGCCCGCGGGTCGTAGGTCAAGAACCTTAAACTCATCTCACCTTTTCTTTTTAGGCATTCAAGCCAGTGTTTTAGGGGCCTCTCTGTCTTCTACAGGACCAGGTAGAACTGCTTTGCCATAGGGATTTGTAAGCAGGCCTTTGGGGACTCACGGGCTCGGGTTTGGGGTGATTTTGTCCCTGCGCAGAACATGCAGAAATGGTATTGCTTGTGTACTGAAAGAGAAAGGAGCTCGCCAGCTCTTTGTAGCTTGTTGGCATTTCTGAAAGGAAACCAAGCAATGGGACTTAGGGGTAATTACGGCCACAAACATTTTAATCTGGATTTAATAAGGAAGTCACCCTTTTTGACTCGCTATTTTTAAACATCAGTAGTGGTAGTGTGTAATGGCTCACCCCAGCAGTCCAGAGTGCTTGTTATTAAGGACTTGTGTATTTTGGATTAGTGCTTCCCGCTGAGAAATTTTAATTCCTGTTGCCAAAGAATTCACATAGCCATGTATGATTAGCAAATCTAAAGGATTAAAATAACCACATAGCAGGGTTAATACGCTCCCAAACTATTGTTGTTACCTCAGGGACCGCAGCACAAAACAAGGGGGCTCGTGGTTAATAAATCTGGCTGTGCTAACATCACTGCGTGCTGGAAGCAAAGCTTTTAACATCATTAAACGCCAGCTTTTTGCTTCAGCATTCAAGGCCGGTTCCTCTGTTTGCATCTTTATCTACAGAAGTGGATATCATGGAGATTTTGTGAGATCTAAGTATGCACTCTATAATTATGTCTCCAATTGGAATAGCTGTGGGCTGGAATTGAAAACACAAACCGCACAAGACTGAACCTCAACTGGCTAAGCAGATGAGAGAGATGCATTTGTTCACAAGTTTCCAGCAGACATTGGACACTTCTGCACAGATTTTTGCTCTCCCGGTCCGGATTCAGCAGCTTGCCTTAAGATAGCCACTCCTCGCTGAGATGGGCAGAAGGCTTTAGTTCTCTTTGAGCCTTCCGTGCCAACGGATGTGGCTGGCCCACCACAGGAGGGCTGGGGCTCAGCTGTGTGCCGGGACCTGCCTGTAAATGCCACTGACAAGTGCTGTGAATAAATAAAGCCTGTTGCGAGCAATATCCTTTTAAGAGCCTAATGAAGTTTAAAAGATGGGGAGTACTTACCGTAAGCATGTCATTTCACTGAAGAAAAACCTCTTTGCAAAATGATTTAGTTGTTAGGATTTTTTTTGCTTTCTTTCATTTGAGGGGAAAAAGAGAAAACCCAAGCTCCTACTTACAGTAATCTGTTTTTCTCCCTTTTATTTTGTTTTATTTTCTTATCTGCGGAAGCCGTGTAAGCAAAGTTCCTTGCTGGTGCTGGGGATTTGTGTGATATTTTTTCAAGATGCGGGCTGTAGAATGTCACACATTCATTTTTAAACAGTTTTGCTCTCTGGGATGAACGAAGCACAGGGCAGTCAAATGTCAATGGAAGCTTAGCAGCTCACTTTTCTGCTTCTCTCCACTTCCTTACTATTAGCTGTGTTTGCAAAAGAGGAGCCTCTTAAGTTCTCGGCTTTGTTACTCTTTTTGGAGCTGGCAGTGTTTCTACTTTGAGGTCTCCTCAAAGACCCAAATTCCCAGAAAAGGGACATATCTGAACACAGTCGTTTTTTCAATTATTGCAGCCTTTCACTTGCCCCACTCTTCCCTGAGTGCCGATCCTCGGAGCAATTTGTCAAATTCTAGCAGAGGCCACCATCCTCCCTGCCCTGCTTGGGTCTCCTGCCCGGGCACAGCCTCGGGTTGCACTGCCCACTGGTGCCCCCAAAGACAGCCCCAGGTGCAGGCAGCCCTGTGGGATGGATGAGAAAATCCCATGTACCTCCAGTGAGCCTTCCCATTGCTGCCCGTGCCCAGTGCCCTCTGCTCTTCCTGGAGCAGATGACACCTGCTCCAAGGGCTTTCCTTATTCCCTCTTCTTTGGTGACGTAGTGCTCCTACTGCTGGGGTGATGTGGGTTTGTGCACGATGAGTTACTGGGAGGGACAGCCAGGCTTGCAGACTGGCATCACTGCATTGATTTTACTCCACGATACATTAAAAAGCTCTGTGGGGTTTTCTCTCGTGAGGTTCCGTGTGCCCTGCATGTTTCTTCAAGTGTGATAATTGTGATTTTCAAGATATTTTCTCACTGTTTTGTTTCTAATGAGGGAAAACTGACCTCGATTTCTCCCCTCTTCAAAATGCCCCAAAGGAAGCTAGCCAAGAAGCAGAAGGAGACTCAGACCAGCACGCAGAGAGAGATGGGTCCCGTGGCCGCTTCAGACAAGGCCTCTGCCAAACTCAGCGCTGTTCACAATGAAGAAGCTTTCTCTTCCAGCTGCCAAGATGTTAATGGATTCAGTAAGTTTAACTTGCTTGCAATGGATATGTCCCCTTTGGAGAGCTCTGGGTTCTTGAAAGGACCTATTCCTATGGGCACAGCACTGAGGAGCTGGGAATGACAGTGAGAGGGTTTGTTGTGAAAGCTTGCTAGAAATCAGTTGCTGGAATGCCTCTAACACTGCCCCTGTTTTAACTCTTAGCTGGGTGGGGAACATTCCTTCTCAGTCTAAGTCTACTGAGAATAATTTATAAAGTCTGTTTTAATAATTGCATCAGACATTTGAACAGGCACATGTTCATTTGTTCTTCAGAAACAGTTTTTCCTTTGTGAGTTGATGAGTAAAAACACTTAGCTGACGTTTAGGATGGAAACATCATTTTCTGTATTGAATTTTTATGAAAAAAAAAAAAAAAAAAAAAACGTGGTCTCATGGTTAGAAGTGGAAAGAGAGCATTTCTTCTTTTGTCTGTGTCCTCAGTTCCGTATAGCACTAATCATAGTTAATAATTGTAAACCACTCAGACCTCTGTAGCTGGAAGACTCTGGGCAAAGCAGCACAGAGTTATCCTTTAGCCTCTCTAGATCCAGGTCGAGTGCATGGTGGATTGCATGGCGGATTTGTAAACCTTTTCATATTAAATAAATTTTAATTTAGACACTATGGGAATGTCACTCCTTCTTTTGACGTTTACCCTATAGTTTGAAGAGGGTTCAGCTCTGAGAACAAAATGCATACTAGAGCTCTTGTTATTTTTTTAACATCTTTAGTGAAGTGTTTTTCCCCTGATTGCTAACAAGGAATGTGGTAAGGTCTATGATAAAAATTAAAAAAAAAAAAAAACAATGTTTTTTTATTGCCGAAACCTTTCTTTGTAACCTCAGGTTGATCGGGACAGGCTGAGTGAATTTTTCTTTTCCCTGTCTTTAGGTCATGTCAAATTCCATCTGCATGCATTGCTACTGTCACTCTATGTAATGTACCTGTGAGATGGATAAGTAGGTGTTTGGGAGTGTCAAGGCTAGCAGTGAGCACTTCTCTCTGATATTAAATTGACTTGACTCAAGATCTAATTTTCTCAGGTGCTCTGTAGCTCTGCCTCCTGAAGAAGACAGCATGAGTTGTCAGTGGCTCGTAGCTTTGAAAGACAGGGTAGCAAAGGGCAGCACTGTAACAGGCAGCCTAGAAACAGCAAAGGTAGTTTGTTTGAAACGGATGAGGAAAACAAAATTCTTCAGTTTTCTTCAGAATTTGGATTTTTAAAGGTTGCTTTGGGTTTGGTTTTTTTCCAGCCAGAATATGAGAGAAGAGATGTAATGTGACCTCATTTTTTTCCTTGATATTTTGAGGCTAATTAAAACAGCTGAGTCATTTGCTTGAAATAGCAACCAGGAAATGTTATGTCTAATTTTGTAAAAGAAGCATACCTTCAGGTTTTCTTTTTTGTTCTTTTGAATTAGGAAGTCCTTTGCTTGTCTGACATCATTGCAGGTTTGATCACCACCTCCCTCTGTAACACAGCCTGATTTAAGTCATGGGCTGCTCCTTTCATTTTTTTCCTCTTAATATCCACGAGCAATAACCACCAGTAAGCCTTCATGATTTCTCCAAATTTTTTTTTCTGCCAAGTCCAGGATGCTGAGGTGTTGGAGGTAAGTTCTCTTCTGTGCAAGAGCGTGCACGTGCTGGTGCTGGAATTTTATGAGATTGCAGCTGATCAAATAGTTGGGAAAAAAAAAAAGAGTAAAAGCCTTTCTTTCAACAGGAAAAAAAAATTACTTTAATGGAGTTTAATACTTAAGGGCTTTTATATGGGCATGCTCCTACTTTTGAATAACGTAATAGGATTACTTCGTTACTTTCCTGCTAACTAATATGGTTTTACGGGGCAATTCATCCTAGCTTTTGAAGTCAGCTCTCTCTCAACAGAGTCACATCTCATCTTAAATGTTCCTTTTACCTCACAACAGAAATTAGTGCTCGTGAATATCTTATGATAGGCACTCGTCTTCTCCTTCTTGACTTCAGATATGAGAGTCTGAGCTCACTGTAGCAGTGACCAGGAAATACCCCCTCTTTCTCCTGTTATGTTCCTTCACTGACTGCAGTCTCATTGCTTGAAAGGGAATGTCTTTGGAAATGTTCAGTATCAGTTCTTGCAAATGGTGCTGTCCATAAATTCATGCCCCATTGGCCATGTGCAGATCTGAAGTCTGTTGCTTGGTAGAGGTTTTTGTTTTAAGACATACTTACATCTGGAACATCTGTAGCCTCTGGATACAGGCCAGGTAGGGGATGGATTAAGAGCAGCCCTGAGAAGAACTCGAGAGTGATGGTCGATGAGAGACTCAACATAGGCCAGCAGTGTGCAGTTGCAGCCCAGAAGTCTGAATGTACTGCATCAACAGGGAGAGGAGGCAGCAGGGTGATGGAGGGGATTGCCACCCTCTACTCTGTGCTTGTGAGGCCCCACCTGCAGTACTGGATCCAGGCCTGGGGCCCCCAGCACAAGCAGGATGTGGAGATGCTGGAGCAGGTCTAGAGGAAGCCATGAAGATGCTCAGAGGGCTGGAGCAGCACTCCTATAGAGACAGGCTGAGGGAACTGGGAGGGCTGGGGGGGCTGTAAGAGCCCTTCCACCCCAAACCATTCTGTAATTCTTTGATTCTCTGGTAGAGTAGGGAGAGTTCAGGTCTTGCTGAAAAGTGGAACAGAAATGAGCACTTAACATTTCTGGCCCAAAGGGAAAACCTTCATCCTTCTTTCCATCTCAGAATGATAGTTCTTGTTCCGGTCAGTTCCTTGCTGGTACTTGCAAGAGTTTTAACTGGAGAGATTTTATGAACTCAGCCTGTGTCTCTGCCACCACATGGAATCAGAATAGGTATTTGCTGAGAGACAAACTAGTCCAACATCATTGCATCTTGTCGAGTTTTACATAAGACTAAATTGAGTTGTTTTTGAGTTGACTTATGCATATCTTAAATCCCGTTAAAGTAAATGCTGGTATTGCAGTATTTGAGACTGCTCCTTATCTTTCAGGAGAGTTTGGAAGGCAGTGTCATTTTCCTCAGAGTGGCACAGCATGGCCACGTGCAGATACTGACTTGGTGCAGGGTTGTTGTGAAGCAAGGTGACAAATGGGAGACAAGGAAGGCCTAAAATTATCCCACAGTATCTGTGCACAGCATGGGTGGTACTTAGGTTGTTTATGGTCATCTTTAATCAAGAGCCATCTAATTTCACATGCATGCATGCTTTTGTGATGAAATGCAAAGGTCTTACAGATTTGCCATAGGTCAAAATAGAGAATTGCATCAAGATCTAGTTGATCTTGATGATTTTCAATTTCAGATAGGATGCATTGTGAGCATCTGTAGGACGAAACATTTTCTTCAGCCAAAACTTTTAAAATAAAGTGTAATGAAGTAAAAAATACATATATTATTTAACTCAAAAGACACAAAACCCTTTTGTTGTCTTTCATGCTGGTTTCAAGTTGGTTTCTTTACAAAATTTTAAAATAAAATTAGGGAGAGGCATTTTCAGAATAGTCCACCATTCTGCATGAGTAGAGTGGTTTCTCATGCCATTCCAGCGTACAGAGAATTTAAAATCAAGTCTTAATCTTTGCTTTGCTGTGAAGTCCTGTCTGGAAGTGTCTCCTGTGTCTTGCACACACTGGTGCTGGTGGGTCTCTGCCGTGAAGCAGCAGCACTACGTGTGCCTCTCTCCTACAACAGCCACCTGGCTGACTTTGAGAATGAGCTCTCTGAATGTCTGAATTAACCTCTCTGTCTCACAAATGTGGTTCATTTCAGAAACCTCTGGTGGTAGCATTTGTGATCGAATTCACCCAATGTAAGCAATGTTTCTACTTCTAGATGCCCGAGTAATTTACAGTTGGCAATTCCTGGGAAAAACTGTGTCCCAATGAAACTTTTCCACTCCCAAATTTCAGAGAATTGGAGGAGTTCGGATTACTGACTTACTCTGTGACTCTGGCCAACCAAATTATTCTTGATAGTCTTTATCTTACACATCTGGAAAAGTGGCCATGTTCCAAGTGTAATACAGGGAAGGTCTGATTTAGGCTAACTGACAAGGGAGAAGGTGGAAGAGGTCCCAGATGAGGGATGCATTAAGGCAGACTAACCTATGAGAAATTGGATTACCTTAATGTGTTTTCAAATGGTCAGAGTCTGAAAATGTAGCAGAAGAATGCGAAACTGGAGCAAGCTCATTTTTAGTTTATTATAAACTACTTAGGAGGTGATTCTGAAGACTTCATGAAGCTCCCTAGGATAGTGCCTTCTTTCATTCACTCCATAGAAGAACTTGAAATTTTATAAGTGGTGTTTTTCCTAGAGATACAAAAATTGCTTCTGAAATTACTTTGATGTATACTGACTTTTATCTACTTCTACTGGATTATGGAGTACTTTTTCCTGTGTTTATCTATTGTCATCTTTCTGATGTACTGAGATTTGTATTAGCATGTTCCCCAACATTTTGAGGAGGAGATAAATGTCTGTAAGTCTAAGAGCGAATGCAAAATGATAACAAAAGAATATACATTCAGAAATGATGGATTATCATAAGAATGTACATGTATGCTATTGTGGATAGAAACCAATCTCATACATTTGCTAGTAAGAAAAGAATCTGCTGAGAAAATGTGGAGCCCTGCCTCCTTTCCATAAATATTTGATTAATATGGGAATCATTTGTGGATTTGTTCCAGAGAAAGCTAATGCTTTAAATGGAAGAAAGTAGGGATGTATGTCCTGCTAAAAGAACCCATCTCACAGGGGAAAAGATTATAGGATTTGCTATTAAGTGTTCTGGGTTGAAGAACAATTCCCTTCTTATCTTGTATGGTTTTAACAAAAAACTTGCTACCCTGCCTGTGCATTTTTGTGGGACTAGTGTACATTGTGCTTAGCAGGCTTATTTTGCTGTTAATAATGCACTTTATTCTCTGTGGTGTGTATACTGGGTGTTGTTTTTAAGGATCTTTCTCTTAGATGTTCCTTTGGTTAAAAAAAAAAAAAAAAAAGAGATCTGCAGAATATAGTCCTATATGTGTAGGAACATATTGATTTACAATAACCATAATACTATATTTGGGGTCTGGAGTGCTTATATTAAAGAAAATCCATCATGATGACATTGTAATAAATGTAACATGAATGTTGAGATGAAAAATATAATTCATTTTGATAAGCCTTATATATCCCATATTACTGTGTTCTTTGAGGGACATTCTCCCTGTTCTTTCTCTCTATTAATATATGTCTAAAGTCTTTTCCTTATGTCTTTCCTACCTAGCATCACCCTCTCCTTGTTCATTTTCTGTCCAAAGCAAAACCCTTCAGAGCAAATCTTTGTTGAATTCCTACTACTCAGGTACTAGTGCCAGACTTTTTTTTCATTTCTAAATTTTCTTTGCTTTTGTGCATTTCCCAATGTGACCTATAGACTGAATCTGCTGAGTGTGAGATGAAGCTAACCTTGTTTTCATTTTCTGTAACTTTTCTTTTCCTATTGATCTTCTGTTGATTTTCAATGACCCGTGTCGTGTGGGTGAACGGGATTCCATCTCAAAGTATCATCAGACACCGTTCCATCGACCACGCTGTTAGGTAAGAGGACAGGTATGCTGTGCTCCCTTCGTTGGAGAGAAAACATGCTCATTGCATCCTGCAAATAACTGAGAGAACGTTAAATGGCTGGGCTTCAAAATCATCATTAATCCCGTGGTCATGTACTGTGTTAACTGAAAAGTCTTCGGTTTCACTCGTGCTTTGTTATCATTATTAATTGATTCTACATTTGTTTAAGAAAAGACAGTTCAAAGTGTATGGATCTGTGTGGAAATTAGAGGCTAGGTTTGGGAAAGGGGCCCGTCACCTTCCGCTTTGCTGAGAGTTAAATGCTAAATCTTGCAGCAGTCAATGCTGGATGTGACAGGGTAATAAAAAGGCAACTTCTGAGAGATGCAGGCTGTGCTGTGGCTGCTGGTATCTTTAGAGGGAGATGGTTTTGTGTGGCAGTGTGTGCAGCTCCTGGCTCTTGGATTTTTAAAGATGTGTTAGTACAGTAAGTTAACAGAGAGAACAAAATTGACAGAAACTGTAAGCTGATAAAAAGAAGTTATTCAGAAACTTACCGGAGGTATACCCTTGAAAGTGAGTAATAACAGCCTACAACTTCAGGCTCTCCCTGGAGGATGCTGCCTGCGTGTGGAATTTGAAGAAGGCAATTCCTCTGCTATGAATCAGAAAGATGATATGTAGTTGATCAGAATCTAACCAGTGGTATTTATGAAACCTGTCATTTTGGATTATCTACAGTAAATGTTCAGTTCCAGACACAGTAATCTACCATGTCTGCTTTAAACATTACTCTGGGCACACTGAAGGCCTATAGTTAGACCAGGAAGAAATTACAACCAAGCACTTAAGTGCCTTGGCTTACAGACTAACAGCCAGAGAGGCTTGGAGGGACTGCCACAATACATAAGTTTATCCTGCTATATATCATCGTGCCTAATGGCAATGAATAAGCCCTGTTTTAAAGTGATGGAGAAGGAGCCTTATTTCCAGAAGGTTTCTTCTTGTTTCCCAGGGACTCGTTGTTAACAGAGAAGTCTGAAAGTGGATTTATCTTTCTGATTTATCTTCTGACTGTGCTTTAGCAACATTGCCCAGACCTGCATTGTGCTGGAAGAGGTCAAATCACCCTCAGTGCTGCTCAGCATCTGTGAAAGTGGGGACCCCCATCTGAGGGAGGTGTTATTACCCATATCCAGTGAGTGAAGCTCAAGGATTAATAGGCAGTCAAGCTATGCCCCTTACACGGTAAAGCAAAAGCCAGAAAACCCGCCAGAGCTTTTTAAATCCCCACATTTAGAGAGAAAAAGTGAAAAAGAAAGTTGGGAATTAAAGTGTTATGTATTCAAAACTCTTTAAGACTCAGCATCTACTAACCACTATGTTTAAGCTAAGTGAGGACTGATATGTCTGTCTTCCACACAAGAAATTTTAAGCACGGAGCGTTTTAAGACATGACTTACACAGGCTGCTCACCCCTGAGTTGCATCTGCATTGGGCAGCCACAGGTACTGCAAAACAGCTCTTAGCACCTAAGAAATTTATATCTTGTGAGTCGTAGACAAATGAAAACCATGACATTCTGGCCTCTTGGACAGATCAACCAGACATCAGGTGATGCTGTATGAGCAAAATAAGTTTAATTTTTGACGTTTATTAATACTCGTTTCTGGGAAAGAAAAAGAGACCTTAAAAAGGGCATCAGTCATCTCACCACCAGTATCTGACTCTGGGCACCACCTGTGCTTCAGTGCTATTTGTTCCCATCTGTTGTGCCTTCTGCTAATAAATGTTCTGTATCTGCTGTGCTAGATGACTCTGTAGGCTTGACTGTGGCATGATTTCTTGATTGTAAGATACAGGGTGTTTTGTTTTGTTTTTCTGCCCCTGCCATGTCCTATGCTTGACTACTCTGTAACACATGTTTTTAGCTCTGTAATTTTATCTTAAGAGCTGTAGATTCTAAGACTCTAGCTTTAATGGCCTTTACAAGCATCTGTGCTGGGGAGAGAGAGTATTTAATAAAGTTAAGGAGGAATTTCTCTGTTTTTAGTATTTCAGTGAGGTCCGTGTTGTATGACCAATGTAAAGCCTGAAGGGGAGATAGCACCACATTAAGGGTTGTTTCTGGAGAAAATATGCATGGCTAGTAGCAGTCAAAGCTATTCAGCAAATGATGTCAGTGCAGGTTCTTCAGGGGAGCCAGCACACCTTCCCCTTGCATCCCTTCATGTCTTCTTCTCAAATCACTGACTTAAGAGTATCCTAAGAATCCCCTGAAGAAGATGAGGACTGTAGTGCCTCATGGTTCCTTGCAGGTGGGTGGAACAAGCAGACAAAGCTCACTGGTGGGACATCTTGCACAAATCCTGGCTTGCATTAAAATAACTACATAAATTAGAAATTTGCTCTGAATGTCACTGTACTGTAGCTTGGGTGGGCTTTTGCCCATGCCTACCCAACCTACTCAAGGTTTATGCACAGTCTAATAGCTGAAGAACAGAAAAGACATTTAGAAGCTGATACTGCTGATATTGCTGCATTAGCAAGTCTGACTTTATAAATTGCGTTGAAAACTCAAAAATAAATGGCTCAAGTCTGTTCAGTGGTATCTGCAGCCTTCTGGGCCACATGTCAGTCTCAAAGGGGTCGTGGGGAAGGCTTTCATTTCAGTTTGCTGTGGTGAGGTTGTAATACAGCAGAGGTGTGTGACATTAAGGGCTGTTGCTTGAGCTGAATTTCTCTACATTTCTTTTTGACTACAGATAATCAAAACTGTCCCAGGCTTTAGTAGCTTCTGGTTGGGGATGCTGGTTTGAAGTTGCCAGCAGCACTTCAGCTAATGAATTGCTTTGTAATGCAGGCCGATCTGCCTCTTTTCATGTAGGTTTGGTGAAATCCACACATCCGAAGAGCTGCATAGTGACGTAGCCCCGTTTTCAGCCCCTATCACCAACCATCTTCCTTACATTTACAGCAGGGATTTCCTGTATGCTGATGGAAAAAAAAATAATTGTGTTTCAGTAGTTCTATTAAGATTAAAATGCTCTTTATAAAGTATTTACCAAGTTATCGTTAAGAAAATCTCTTTAAATCTGGAGCAAATAATTTACTCCAGCCATATGGCTTCTTTATAGCCTTTGAAATGAACAATGTATGCTCTGCTCTGTCAAAACTGATCTCAGAAGGCTTTTTGTTAAGGACCTCGCCTTTTATGGCTGAGTTGATATCATTAGGCAAATGATGTTTTGTCTTTGCTTTGCCATACCACTGATTGTATCGTATGTAGCATAATATAGCTGGATATTTACCATATAATAAAGCCCTGGTGCACTCCAAAAGAAAATTAGTTTTACCAAGTGCCACCTTATTTCTCTCTAGTGGAAGGAGAATAGAGATCAGCCATCCTGTAGTCAGCCTTGGAAGACGTCAAATAATTGGCAGCACTTACTCCAGTAGAGACACTGAACATGCATGTAATAAAATCCATCACAAACACCACTCAAAATATTACTTATTTTTTTTTTGCTAAGGATATTAAAGCAAAACTCTTGAGAGAAACTCTGTGTATGCAAGACTCACATCAGAGCACAGCATTGCTTTCAGTTGCTTGAGGTATATAAGTTAGGTTTGTAATCTGAAGACAGCATCACAGCATGTGTCTAGATATCACTAGTCTCACAGACTACCAAAACCAGGTTTATGAAACAAGGTAACTTCTGCAAAAGAATCCATAAAGTTTCCATCATGAAAGCTGCCCTGGGTGGGCAAGTCCCCTCCCAGGAGCAGACACTGCACGGGGCTGCACACCAGCACTTGCAGGCTGGGGCTCTTGGTTTCTCTGCTGCTCTTCACCTCAGCGTTGACATCTACAGAAAAAATGTATGGCTTTTTTTTTTTTTTTCTATGGAGGGAGACATTTATTTTAGTTGTCTGGGAAGCAACAAAAGTGTATAATAGAAGGTATTGTTGCAGCAGGGAAGCAATATTATCTTGCCCTCAGGGTTACCCACCAAATGGGGAAAGACGTAACCTCGTCGGCCTCTGCGTGGGCTTTTCTCAGCACGTGATGCTCCGTTTTGTTTCTCTTGGCAGAATAGGACCTCACAGTTAACTTCAGCAAGTTTACAATTATTTCTCCAGCAAAGCAGATAATCACAGAAGTGCCATTTCATAGGCAGGGGAGAACTTGGGAATATTAAAAGTGTAGTTGACATTGTTAAATTTGATTATCTGCAGTTACGCTCCCAAACAGATAAGCTGAGATGCCTGAAGAGTTCCACATACAAGCAAGTTACGTGTGAGCTGGTGAGCCATTGATTTAATGTCTTCCACAGAATTTCAGGGCATTCTATGAGCTATTTGACTGATAATGAAAGTGCCAGCTTTCAGAAATCAAAATATCTACATTGGCAACAGGCGTCTTAGTGTGGGGACAAAGCTCGTTGTGCTAACGAAGGCTAACGAGCAAGCTGACAAAATATTTTGCTGTTGCAGCTGCTGGTATTAGAAAAGAGCCTATTACCAACAGTGGGTTCCCAGCAGCACACAGAATATCTGTTTTGTTTATGGCTGCACAAAAAGGACTTTGGAAAATTGGAGATGGCTGTAGGAAGGAACTGCAGTCCTGAATGCTCTGCCCAAATGAGACTTCAGAAGCTCTCAGTTGATTTACCTTATCAAAGAGAAACTGCAGAAGGGATTTGATCAGTGCCAGCGTAGGTCAAGATATCAAATACTCAGAGGGCTCTTTAATCTAACAGGAGATATAATAAGATTCACTGTCTGGAAACTGAAGCTAAACAAAATCAAATTGCAATTAAGAAATGTTTAGACAGCAAGGGTAATTAACCATTGGCACAACTTTTGGGGTCAGGATGAAATCACCATCTCTTGTAATCTTCAGATTTGGATTATTTCTTGATACTAGTCCGTTTTTGGCATGAAGTCAAATGTGGTGGTTTGTGTTCCTATCAACAAAATGAAAATGTATAACTAGAAATGAGAAGGGCATATGAAATATCATCCTAAAAACCCGATTTGCAGCTCTGTGTGTTTTCTAGTTTCTGAGTATTATTGTAAATTATTTCATGCATCTTTCAAAAACAGGTGTTGTTGTTTTTTTTTTTTTTCCTTAATTTGCTCATCTCAGTGAAAACTCAGGAAGGGCACAGGTGCTCTAGAGGCACCAGCAAAACTTCAGTGTCATCCCCACTCCAAGAAAAACAGGCGGTGGGTGGTTGTGAGATGGGGGCAGACAGGAGGGACTATGGTAAATTACTGTGACTTGCCATCAGGGCAACAATTGGAGCAGAATAGGATGTGGCTGAGGGGCTGGTGGTTCTGTTGCCTCTTCCAGTAACAGGAGCACCAGAAGCCACAGGTCCCCTCTACTGCTGCAACCAGCAGGAAGGCCATGCAAAAAAAGCAAAAGAAAAACAAGTGCTTGAAGGCTCCTTGGTTGACTGTCCCAGAGAGAGACGGATTTGCTACTGCCTCCCCTCCAGAGTGCTCACAAATTGCTGTGAACAGCACATCTTGAAGGAAGGGGCAGTGCCTTGCCTGAGCGCCTCATTAACCATGCTCGGGTTCCAACTCGTGGTGTGATTACACCGGGAAGGAACAATATGTTTCCGCAATCAGGCTTTATTAGCAGAACATATGAACACTAGACTCACCTCGTGCGTAGCAATTTGTCTCCATAAAACCCCCTCTGATCTCTTCCTTGTCCCAGATAAGATGCTTTTGGAGAGAGCTGGCAACCATCCCGAGCTGGTGCAGGTCTCAGGCTGTGGTTTTCTATTGGGCAGTGTGCAGAGGCCGCTTGGGATGTACTTGTCACAGAAATCCAGCAGAGGTGATGCTCGATGTCAGCTCTGTGTGCTCTGGGGTTGAGAGCAGGATGACTCAGATTGTGTGACGTGGGTTTTTTTTTAGGAGAAACACTTGGCTGGGTGAGAGGTGATGCTGCTAGAGCTGCTGTTGCAATCAGTGGATTTTGTGCTTCTGTCTGACCAAAGAGACCAGAAGCACAGCTGTCACCATAAACTTAAAGGCTGGAGTCAGACCTTTGCTGCTGAGCTTTTTCTACTTCCAGTCCAGTTTGAAAGAAGTTATTCTGGAAAGGGGACTGTTTTCACCCCTCTCTCGGATACTATTGGGAGGGGACCTGAAAATACCAGGATTAAAGATTGTGAAAAAGAGAGAAATTAATAATATCCTGCAAAAAAGCTGATCTGAGCTCTGTTTTACAAGTAGGCTGTGCTCTGCATGTACCCTGGCTCTATTAGCCCTAGAACCACACATAAGTTTTAAGTCTGCCTCTTGAATATGGCTGTAGTAATGTCTTTTAATTGGGGCTGATAAAAATGTGGCATTACTTGTAGGTTCTTCAGAGAAGCCAATTGTGAAATTGGGTTTGTATTAAACCTAATGATGGAAAATTAAGCATAGTACGTCTGCCGGAAATGGTCCGCGATAAAAATCTTCTCCTCTCCATTACAGGAGGTTAATAGGGAATAGGGGAGGAAAGATGCACTGGGAAAGCAAATCCAACTAGGGGAATTAATAAGCCTTGAAATTCCCTCTGTTCAGAGTTCTCACACTATCATTAGCAGGAGCATTAGGGATGATTATACAAATGCTTTGGATGTTACTCTTCCTTAAATCCCAAATTTATTCACATTTTGTATGTGAAGGTTGCTTCCCTAGAGCCATAGGTCTGTAAAGCGTGCACTGCCTAAGGAATGTGATTGTTTATGAGAATCTTGGCTTGAGAAATCTTTAAATCCAGTAGCCTCATCCTCAGAGCAGATGCTGGATGTGGTGGCCATTTGTTTCAGAAGCAGCAGGACGTGTTCAGCATTTATGATAATTCAACTGTCAGGCTCATCTATAACTATCTATATCTATCCATCTCTGTATCTATCTATCTATATCTGTCTATCTATATCTATCTATATCTATGTTTCCATCAATATCTATAGCTAATCTTCTATGTCTATATCATCTATATCTGTGTATTACAGAGATCAATTTGTCCTGTGGCAGTGTATCCACTGCAGTCATTCCTTTCTCCTTCTCGTAGTCCTCCAGAACAGCATATGCCTGTCTTGATAACTTACCTCCAGTATAACAGTAAAGCAGCTGGAGCATAATTTGTCAAGTTTTGTCATGTCATTGTTTTGCCATTTGCTGAAAAGGCAATCTAATGCCCTAATCTGTCTGCTGCTGCCCAATTTTGCAATGAGGGACAGAGCAGAGATCCTGACTGCTTGTGATCAAAACTTCATGGTGATTTCTCAAGGATAGCAGTGTTTACAGTAACTCTGGCCATATTTCTGTCTCTCAAAAATCACCCTGAAATTGCAACTTGATTCATTTATTTTTTATCCCTTCTAAAACATGACTGTACTGTTGCTGACAAGGAGTAGTGTTCGGGCTCTTCTTCAGTCTGGTTCTGTACAAAATAAGTCTTGTGCGTGAAATTTTCAACATTTTCCTTTTTATTGGACGGTGGGAGGAGGATATATTTTCAGTTTGCTAACAGGCTCTATTGGGGGAAGGCCAAAAAGAATCCATGTAAGATTTTAAGGCCTGTAGGTACCAAGGAATCCAAACCCATCAGGAGCACCCCTGTGCTGTGCAGATGCCAGAGCTCTGGCACAGGGACCGGACAGGTTTTGGCTTTGCTCCTTGGAGATCCCCAAAAGCCACCTGGACATGGAGCCGGACAGGAGCCCTGCTGGGGCAGGGTGGCACCAGAGGGACCCAGAGGTGCCTCAACCTCAACCGACCCGTGACTCTGTGACCTTAGTTATCTGTAATCATAAGAAAAAAACAAGCAAAAAAACCCAAACAACAGTGTTTCATTTGGTTAACTCAGTCTGGTCAATTCTGGTAGATAAAGCCCTGAACTGTTCACCAACTCTGAGTTTTTCTTTTTAAGAATGATATCTTGTAGTCTCGCTTGGTTATTTAAGTTTCTATTAGTTCAACAGGAAGTGTTGCTATGTCTTTGGAGGGTATAAGAGGTTACAATTCCAACTATATAGTGATAGAGGTTATTGAAATGTTTCTTCTAAAAAGAATGATATCTGTTAAGTTTACATATCTAAATGTTAAGGTTGTGCACACTCGGTAACTGTTTAACACTTCTTTCTACCCAACATTGCCATTTTGCAATTGACATGCATTTTAGGCTTGAGTTTGCAGAGTGTTTTAATTTGCCACCAGCATCCTGCGTGGCTTATTTGAAATGCTGGCAGTTTGTTTGCTGTTCACTTGGGCCCCTTTCACTCATCTCATACTGTGCACCTCAAATCTTGCTTGAATATCTTGCTCATCTGTGTGTATCTTTTGGTCCCGTTCTTTGCAGGTTTGTGAAGAAAGGTATGTAATCCCAGTGCAGCGGTCACACTTTGTTTGCTGTTTCACTATATGTGCCTGGTTGGCTGTTCATTCCATTCCCACCTCTGGGTTTGTCTCCTTGACACAAAAAAAAATAGTTGAATGCGATCTAGTCTTTCTGGGCAACAGTCAGCAGTGTGTGTTTCTTACTGATTTCTTTTCTTTCTCTTGCCTGCACCATCCAGTGGGGTGGTGGAGAAACAAATGGAGCAGGGATGAGAATGGCAATCACAGATAGGTGACAGCTTGTTTTGCCTCCCTGTCTTTAAAACAGACAGTAGCCATGGAGAGATGAACCAGCCAACCTTGACTATCCAGACTCACCCGTACCGGAGCTGCGAGCCGGTGGAAATGTCCTACCCACGGGGGCAGTTCCAGCCAGCCATCCGAGTGGCCGACCTGCTGCAGCACATCACCCAGATGAAGCGTGGACAGGGATATGGATTTAAAGAGGAGTATGAGGTGAGAGAAACCTTTGCTCACATTAGTCAGTAGAGAAGTGGCAGTCACAAAGGACAGATGCCTTGGGATGGGTGGTTAACTGTGTGCAGAGCTCCTCTTTCCTTAATTCACTCACTCTCTTGGTTGTTTCCTTCATCCGTCTTATTTCTGTTGATAAGACTAGGATTTGCAGCACTAGCTATCTTTAGTGGCTCAGAGAACACTTGTTTCCTACATGGTAAGAGAATGACATCGTGTCCATGTGCCTTCTGTCCCCTGGAGAGCAGGTATTAACTGTTACTGAAAAACTGTTACTGAAAATTTTGGAGTCCCACAGTCCCTCACTTGTTGATGTGTTTTATATGACCATAGCACAAGTCAGGCTTGAAGAAAAAGAGAGATTTTTGCTTTTTCTTTGTGGGGCCCCTTAAATACCCTGTAGCCATTAATCAAATTAAATCACAACTTAATGACCTCTATGTGTGGAATTGTAAGGCGACACAGCAACCTCATGTAGTTTAAATGGAGTTTTTTCTGTATACTCATCCCTCTGTCTCAGAATGCTTTTAAGTGGCCTGCATGTGAAGAGAGAGGTGAGCAGTGAGCTGCCAGTATGAAAACAGCTCCTCCACTCCCCAGCCAGAAAGCTGGAGTGACCAGAAATGTAATGCAAACGACAAGACCAGTGGCACTGGGGAGGAGATGGAAGACAAGTATGCATTTAGAGGAGAAGGAGAAAATGGAGAAGTAACATCAAACATATGTAAAACTTTGCTGTAGCAAACGATCATTATAATGAATGTAGTGAGCTGGTGGGAAGGCAATAAGTAATTAATATGCACAGTGGCATTAAAACTACTTAAAAATAACTTAAGAGCTGTGAAAAGTAAGTTACATAATGAAAACAGCTCACTTTTCTACCCTGCAAAGTGAGAGTCCATAGGGTTTGTATCACTGATGCTGGGGTTTGCTGTAATTGCAAATAATGTTTTCCCAGTTGTCACCAGGGAGTTCTTTTTTTAATCAGATGGCATCAAAGATTGCCACAACAAATATTTCTGGTAACTATATGTTAACCAGGGCTATGCACTCATGCACCGCAATCAAGGACACTAATCAAAGTGTTAGTAATTCAGAGAACTTGGATACATATTAAAGAAGGGTAGTAATTCTCTTGGGAGTTTTACTTAGCCTCCCTTGGCCTCCACTTCCATGAACAGTACCCAAAACCACATTCAGCACAATTACAGATGCCCTGAGATCTAGTTCTTGATGTTCAAGAAGAAAACAGGTGCTGGCATATATGTGATTTTCTGGCGCTGGCATTGGTAGTTATCAAAATAACACATTAGCATGAAAAATGTCAATGCAACTTTCAGCTCCACAAGTTCTGCCTTTCCCAGAAAGTGCTATCTAAATACGTATGTAATGACGATGACATTATATACATTTGCATAATTCCTTTCTTTACGAGAAGTGTCTGGAGAATGCCACAAGCTCTTAAATCACTCGTGCTGTTCTACCCTGCAATCAGAGGCAGTTGCCCTAAGTGGCAGTCCCTTTAGTTGGTGGAATTTGGTTTTCAGAGCATGGGATGCAGCTCCAAGCAGCTTTCAGCCAGTACTGCAAATTGCAGGGAGGATGCTGAGGAGAGCTTGACTCCTGGGAGGTGGGAAGAGTAGTTTTAATTTGGCTGGAAAACCTGCCTTGCAAAACATTTTGCAAAATGGTTGGTAAGCTCTGAAAAAGAAAGGGTCTGAAAATTTATTTTTGTCTCTTAAAATCTGTTTTTAATACACTAATATCAATGTCATCAACGTGTATATTTTTTCTTCTAAGAAGTTGCTTTCCTACCTACTTTGCAGATTGATGGCTTACATGGGAGCCTGTTTAGTGACATGTTACCAAATAATTGCACTCTCATGAACAATCACGTTGAACAGAACGTATCAGTCATAAGTGACAGTCTTTGATCTACACACATTCCCATTTCTGCTGAGGAAACAGGGAATGGCATTCAGGCTTTTCTTTGATAGTCCTTCACCTGCAGAGCACTAGGGCACGTGTTCTAATGATGACAACTTGAAAGAAAGATTTTCAAGTGCTTGCATCTCGCATCTAACTCCACACTGAGGTAACGACCAGGATGTGCTGGTGTGAGTGGTGACAGTGCTCATGTGAATTGGCTGGTAACTGAGTGTGAACACAGGAACCTGTCAGCACTTGCAGCATGTGCCTTATTTCCCTCTGCCTGCTGCACCTCAGGCCAAAGTGACTGCTCCTTGTGCTTGGCAGGAAAACGTGTGGCCCACGAGAGAACAATCCATCACTGACACTGGATGTAGATGGCACTATGTGGGATTGGGCACGGCCATAAACATTTAAACGGGACTTGTTTAACTGTCGCCTGCTCCTTTCTCAGAGCATATCAGCCCTGATTTGTTGTGAGCTGCTAGGCTGGTCCCTCACCGTACCGCAAGCTCCAATTACTGGCTGCAGAGATAATAAGCATAAGTATCCAAATTTCAAATATGATTTAGGATGTCACTGAAGCACATTTCTCTTGCTGCATTACCAAGATTGCTTGCTTACTTTGGATTCTGTGGCTCCTTCCTCAGGTGCCTCAGTATTGCTAGCTTTCAAAGGATTGAAGTCACCTCTCAATTTTAACCCATTCATTTCTGGCTGCCTACAATGCCTCTATCTGGTCAAAAGTCCAAACCCAGCAGTTCAGGCTGTGACGCAGCATGACAAAATGTTTGTCAGCAGGATACATACGCTGTCCTTGAATCACACTGGCTTAAGGCTTTGTGTGGCCTTGCTGAGTTCTGCAGTGGGGAGCAGAACTGGCTGAACTATTTCTTTTCCATTGCTGGCTTGTTGCTGTAGGTTTGTTTGTTTTTTTTTTTTTCTCCTGTTTGTTTCTTCTTCTTTTCAGCCAAAGCTGCTTTATCCCTGGGTCACAGCAGAGTTGTGGGAAGAGCTTTGCCACCTCTGTTGGGACAGCAGCTGCAGGGAGAGGCTCAGAGCTACGTGGCAGGCCATGGGATGAGCAGCGAGGCTTTGAATGGATAGCACTGCCCTCAGCAGCAGTGCTGCAGCGTTGGGGTACATCAGTGCAAATGAATGGTTCAGGTTTTCATACTTCTAAATGAAAAACAAACTGCAAACTAATTACATGCCTCCATCGGAGAGTTGTATTGACTTGCACTAAGCGTCAGCTGAATGTGAGCTCTTTGGTTATCTAGCCAAGTTGTGGTGCTTGGAAATTCTGATTGAGACAGAGCTGTTTTTTAGAGATCCGTCCCTGTAATTTCAGATAAAAATTAGATCAATTTAGTTTAAAAAGCATCATTATGAATTCCACTGCAGAGAAGGCATTTCAGTATGCATTTTATTAGTCTACTGTAAAAGAAGAAAAGAAAGGAAAGCTTGAAAATTAAGCCCAGACTTTTAAACACCAAAATTTTGTAGTTAACAAAAAATCCAGAGTGTTTCCTGTAGAAATACCACATGTGGGTCAAATTCTGATACCTGAGAGATCCACCCTGGTGTGCCCATATTCATACTGCAGAGAGAAACAGAAGTATTCCTTTTGAGAGGACATTTATGAAATAGGCCATGCAGTTCACTACACAAAGCCCATTAGGAATGCAGCTTTTCCTGCATAGGAGTGGATTCTAACTGATGTTTTTGCTTTTGTGTTTTTAATGCAGTTTTGATTCTCAGTACTGCATTGTCAGTGATCTCTTTTCAGAATTTTCAGTGCTGTACCACCTGAGTATGTGCAGTTACTCCAGTTTGTACAGCTGGTTGTGTAGGTGAGGTATGGGTACCTCTGCTTTCTGTAAAAATGGTTTGTGTTCCTCACCAAGCGGAACTGCTCTTCGTCTCTTCAGAGACAGAGAGTTTCGTGAAATGCAGAGATTTTGAATGTTTTTTTCATTTTTTTTTCGTTATGAATGAGGTGAAATCGATCTTTGAAGGCTATGCAAGGCAAGTAGGAGAACAGGAATTTCAATGGAGAATTTCAAGTTCAAATGACCTGAAAGGATAACATTAGTTGAAAAGGGTTCTTTTTGGAACTGAGAGTATATTTTCTTTGGCAAGGATATCCTCCTCCGGGTGAAGTGATGAGGAAGAATTTGTTTTATTTTTTTCCTTTTCAGATGGCTGTGATTTAGATGTGTAATGACTGTTGCCATTCTCTGGTCAATTTCCTGTGATTTGATATTGGTGGAAAAATAAGGCACCTTTTCCTTATTCTTTAAAGATGAAAACGAACTGTCCTTCCCTCTTTTCTTTTACTCAGGGATTATTTTTTGTTGCTGTTGCTGAGTGTGAGTTTGGTGTTCTTATTGTATTTATTTATTTATTTTGTACTCAGAAGATGAGCTTCTATTTGGAAACAGCTGTCTGTAAAGGAAATATATGTGTGATCAAAGCCCTTGCCAATTACAGAGCTTATTACTCTTTCTCCTGGGCTTTTGAATAGGAACTCACTGTCCCTGTCTCTTGTCAGCAGGCTGATGGCAGTGCTGCAGTGCCTGACATTTGCTGTCCTGGAACCCCTTTGGGGGAAATTCACAACGATTTGGTCTGCAAGAGGGTTGCTCTTATTAAATTTATTTGTAATGCCAGTGTTGTAGCTCCTAATAATTGTGTCTCTCTGCTATTGCATTCAGGAACTGTAATAGACCTGGATGGCTTGTGAAGATGAATATACATTCATTTTCCAGTTGTCAAACTACCTGCTGCTAGCCAAGGCAGATATGATTCCCTAGTGAGTACAGTATAAAAAAAACTCCATAATTCCCTTGGGATCATAAACAGTACAATTTGTAATCTTGCTGTTGATTTTAGTAATACAGGCTCACGTCAGGGCGTAGATCTTGGAGGAGACCAAGAAAACATGGTGGAAGCTGTTTTTTTCCTCACCTGTGCATTCAGCACAAGTCAAGTCTGGGTTGGCTACAGCTGCCACCAACTATGTGCAGGTTGTGGCTTTCTGTCCTGCTAGAGACCATCCTTCATGGACAGCCCAGGCCATCTCCCAAGGAAGGCAGGGCCGCTCTCCAGCCAGACACCATCACGAGTGCCACTTCCTTGGCTCTGCCTTTATGCCTTTAAAATCCTTACTGGACATATGTCGAAGGGAAAGTGGTTCATCTGCTTATGTTTGAGCTATATTGTAAAGCAGTACTGTCAGCTGCTGGTTTCCTCAATGAAAAGGGCAAATCTGGGGAAGCTGACCGTTTATTTTGTCAGTTTGTATGTTTGACTTCTTTTGCCTGTTTTCTATAGACATAATCTAAAACTCTGAGCTTTTCATTTTTCCTCAGAGAAAGCCACCGAGTGATTTGTATTACATCACCCCATCACCGATATAGAAATAGCTGAAACCACTGCATGTGCTCAGCTGAAAGCCTGCGCCCTTTGTTTCCACCATCTGTGCTTCCTTAGCTGTGCAAAGAATCACAGACTGTCCTCTCTTGGATCCCTACCCACAGGGATCACCAAGTCCAAGCCCTGGCCCCACACAGCACCACCCAAACCCTACGGCTGAGAGCAGAGTCCCAGTGCTCCCTGTGCTCCCTGCAGCCGCCATGAGGCCTCCGCTCATCCTGCTCTGCTCTGGGCCCAACAAACACAGCGACCTCAGCCACTCCTCACGCACACCTTGCCCTCAATCTCCTCAGCCCTCTTTTGGAAGCTTTCTTACAGTTCAATGTGTATTTGTGAAATCTCTCTTCTACAGGACTGATGAGCTTAAGCTTTGACTGTGCAGCCAGAAACCAAGTCTCCTCATCCCTTTAGATCTGTGTTAGCAGCCAGCAGAAGCCAAGGGATGCAAATGGTCTGCGCCAAGCTCTGTTTTCTTCGTTAGTAAATGTGTCCTTTCCTCAAGAACTGCCGTTTGCATGGTTGACTAGTGAATTATGCAGTACCATTATTTTTGCCCTCTTTTGCCATTGTAACCCACCTGTGGGCATTGCCCAGATTTTCATAAACCCTCCACTGTTGTTTATTTTGCAGGCACTACCCGAGGGGCAAACAGCATCCTGGGATACAGCCAAGGAAGATGAAAATCGCAATAAGAATAGATATGGAAACATAATCTCCTGTAGGTGTTAAGTCACATTACACTGTGCTTTCTCTGTGATTTCATAAGCATCTTATGGAAACGGGGTATGCTTGAAAACCTCACTAAAAAGTGGTTTACATTGCTGAGCATTCGGTAATTCAATCTGATTGTTATGTGCTATGTTTAATTCTAGGAATTTTCTTTTTGCTTAGATTCTTTTCTTTGTCCTTTTTAATGCTTTTTTTTAACCTATCTTTTTATATAAATTAAGGACAAAATCCTCTTTTCAGATTTTCACAGTAGGTGATTTTGCCCATTTTCTATTCTTTTTTTTTTTTTTTTTTGCTATATAACTCAGATCTTCCAGTGCTGCAAGTGGGATTGCAAAAGATGTGGAACAGTGGTCAGTCACCAGTGGAACAGCTGCTCCGTGTCTGTAGAGAGCTGGTTTGATGACTAGGACAAGCTTAGCTTCTGCTAATCACAGTAATGCAGTTGAGAATACACTAAAAGTTCTTAGTTTTATTTCATGCAGTAACCAATTATGGTTGGTGTTATATTAATATATTGTAGAACTACAGGGCAGGGGAGGACTCCATAAAACCACTTAGGTCTGTTTTATTTCGTTGTAAGAACTAGCTGTATCTCTGTCATTTTTTGTCAGATCTTAGTGATTTTTTTTTTCCTGAAGATCTCCAAAGTTAAGCTTTCCAAAAGCTCTCCAGGCAGCTTTCCCCAGTGTTTCATTATTCCTTACAATGTCTGGGAGGTATGAGGAGAGGTTCAATAAATCATCCTTTTTAAGGGTTGCTAAGCAGTATCGAATTGGAGAAGCCAGGCCTGAGACCATCGGAACAAGAAGTAAGAATGAAAATAGGTGTGCCGTACATTTCTGTGGCTGGAACACTGTAAAAACAAAATTAAGTCACAAGGGGTGATATGTTTAGTAGTGTATTTTTTCTCAGGTTTAATATATACTTTCTGTAGGACAAACAGACTTAAAAAAGAAGTGGAAAAAATCGTGGTCACAAGGAAATGTCTCTCACACAGGTTAACTTTCCTCTTCTCTTTTAAAGACTTAAAAGAAGTGATTCATGTAACAGTTTTTGGGGAATGGCACAGAACAGCTAAGGGGTCATGGTAAAGGTGAAGAAGTCTGGAAATGAAAATGAAAGGTTTCTGAGCCCTAATCTAATCCTGCTTCTGCTCCTGGCTTTCTGCATTGGTGTGAGGTGGTCGCCAGTTCCATCAGTCTTTATTTCTTCATGTGGAAAATGGAACTACTGGAAATGTGGAAAGCGTTACTACTGTAGCACCGTAGTTAGCGTGGGAATCATCTCCCCTATGTTCAGCTGTCTAAAAGCTCAGCCTTGCTGTAAGCTTCCCGTGTTGCTAGTGGCAAAGAAAGATACTTCCAGACAGAGGTTCAATTTGCCTGTCTAGACAATTAGCTTAGATCAAATTAGTCTGAGAAATGAATCATCCAGCTATAACAACTGCACATCGGTTTTTGAAGGTGGAAGTGCCGTAGTATGCTATAAGGAAGTTAACGTGAAAGAGTGTGATTCTTCGGAGGGTTTTGGAGAAGCAGTTGACCTAACGTCAAGGTGGAGGTGAAAGAAGGCTGGACTCTGTGAGAGAGCCACCATTTAAAGCTCAAAATTGAGGGAGAAAAAATCAGAAGGATGTTGAGGCAATGGAAAGACATGGATAAGAAATGCAAAAATAGTGGAGGAGCAGAAGGGTGCAGAAGATTGGAAAGTAAATAACAAGGCCGGGTGGATTTTCTTCACTTCAAATATGTATGAAATAAAGATGACGAGAAGGAGAGAGTAATTTCTAGATTTAATAACGTGCCATGAAGAGTGATGAAGTAAAATGGATTGAAATATTTGCTTCACTTTGAAGATGCCTGGGAGAAGGAAGAGAGGATGCCCAAGGAAGGGGCATAACATTAACCAGACATTTTGTAAAAATGGTAGGAAATTATTAGTGATGTCTTTGGCTAAGACCCACTGAACCTTCTGATGGGTGATGTTGGGCAGCTTTCCTTAGTTAGTAAAGACAGGATCCAGAAAGGCGAATTGACAGCAGAGCTGAAAATAACAGGAGAGCAGTTCCCTCCAGGCAGATCATGAAAATGAATTGTGCTCTGTGGGTACGAACTGTGCAAAAGTCTGAGCAGAGGAGAGGAGACAGAAAACGATTACACCCTTAGCTGTTTTGTTGTGCAAGACCTGCAATTGCAGGTAAATCCCAGAGTATGCACTGCTTACTCTTACCAGTGTATGTGGTAGAATGCTGCAGATGGCAATTAACGTTATTTGTTTAATCACAGTTGCAATTTCATCGGTCCTGGAACAGCATATTGCATGTTTTTTGGGGAGTGAATTGAAAAGACAGGTTTTGGCTAACTTTTGTAACTGCTTCAGAGACTTTTGTTAAAATGTGAGCTGATCAGCGCTTGCAACAAGTGGCATTGCTCAGGGATTCTCAGCAGGTTTGATCTTGTTTTTACAGCCTCCCATGTAACAGTACACTCACAGAACCTTTTTACTCAGCTCACCACTTTCCTAGTACTTGATTAACACTGCCTCTGTGTGAAAACCTAAATTTTATTGCCAGCCCCAACATCTGCTGCTGCTCTTACATCTGCAAGCCAGTCTTTGCAGACAAGCTTAAGGAGCAGAGGTAGGTAGTGGGTGCATTTATGTGTGGAAACTAAATGATTTAAGTTTGATTTAGGGTATAGATGTCAATGCTTTGAAAGTGCATCAGCAAGTGATGGTTAAGGGAGAGACTCTGCACTTGTGAGTTGAGCTGATCCCATTATGTAGAAGAGAAAACATCCTAAAGCTATGCAGGACCTTTGCTTCTATGCTGTTTCTTAGCATATTATTCAAATGTGGAGTAAAACTCTCAGGAAAGAGCTGAGAAAATAGAGACAGAAGTTTGTTTATTGCTTGAACTTACAGGAGAGTACCATCCTTTTCCCTTCTTTTTTTTCCATTTTTTTTTTAGCATATTTTTACAGGAGGTGCTTAGTAGTCACAGGGACATTTTGACATTTTGACTGCTTCACATGATTCTCCCATCTGCAGTGGAGCTTTACCATCTTCTCACTTAGGCCTTGCTATTAATATCCTGTGGTGATCTATTAAAACCTATTGAGTTGGTGACAAAAGGCCATAGAAAAACTTTTCTTCCTGCTCTGACTACCTGGGCTGGAAGACTGCAGATGAATCAGAATTGTATGGTGGATCTGACAGATATCAGAGAAAGATTAAAAGATCTCCCAGCTGAAACACCTCACTTTTACCCTGTTCTCAAGGTGTCTAGGGCTGTTGGGGGTAGGATTAGAGGGCAGTGTGCCTTGAGTGGTCAAATCATCCTTTCTTACCAGAACTATGTTGATTTGTTTCCAAAGATGGCTTTATTTCTCCATCTACTCTGTGGAGTACATTGACAGCCAATTTAGACTAGCTACATAATATTTAGATGGCGAAAGTTGCATGAGATTAATCCAGTACTGGTGTCAAAATGATATATGGAAAAATTGCAATGATATTTCAAATGATCACTAATGGGGATTTTGACAGAAGTATGAAACGATAACATTTTTGTGCTAAAATGGGAGCACAGTGCTTTTCAGTGAAATTCCTGTCACTTCTGAAATCAGTTTTAAGACCAATTTTCAGTCAAAGTACTCTTCATGCAGACTTCTGCTAACTTGCCTGCCAACTATAGGCAACAGGAAGGGGTAAGCTCACGTATACGTTCGTAAAACCACTTCCGTTTTTGGCAGCCCTGAATATTGCCAGGATGCATTTGCTTCTCTGCTTCTCTCTTGCTTCTCTCTGTTTTTAAAGGTTTTTGTAAGCCACACGGTGATTTTATGATGTCTGTTGAATGTGCAAGAGAGTTGAGTGATGCTCTCATTTCAGTGTGCCAAGTTATGTTGTCTCTTTAGCTAGTATAGTCCAGAGGAACGGATGCAGAGTGAGGATTTTGTTCTAGTCACTGGGAGTAGTGAAGATACTTGCCTCTCTTTAAAAAGCCATTTAAAGTCTATAAATTAAAAATAAATAAAAAAATAAGCACAAGACCCATGAGCTTTTATTCAGCACAGTCTCCTAAACTTAGGAACTTAAAATTAAAGATGCCATTAAGACATCATTACTACACGTATACAGTTTTTCCGCTCCACAGTTTGTACTCTTAAGATAAACAAATTGCACACAAGTATTGATCACTTTCCTGTTATTTGCAGTAAGAATAACCATAGTTGGTTCAAGTGAACAAAAGAAACACTTTTTATGAGCCACAGAGCACGTCATTTATCCATATCTGTGCTAAAGGCATAGATCCGTTCTGCAGTCCTTCTCAGATCTCTCTCAGCCAGTTCCCTTGAGGAGGCATCCATTTTTTTCTGTTTTAAGTTTCTAACTTAGGAGTGGCTCGTAGAGCTGAAGTGTGATTTGTGAGCTTGGTTCAGTTAAATGAGGAGAGGCAGGTTCTTCCTTAAGGGCTGTGCAAAGCACTTCAGCCACACGCTGTTTGTAGACAGCATCTACATCCCACTTATTAAAAAACATCTTGAGATTCTTTTCTGCCATCAGGGTCATTCTTGGTCTCACAACTTTTCAGTTGTCTTATTGCAATAAGCCAGGACTTTCATAACATCATAATACTGTGGCATCACAAGGAGGATTAGTAAATGTTCCCCTCAGAACCATTAGCTCTAGGGATTTTATTTTATTTTTGCTTTGCTTTTGTTCTGTGTGATTCTTAACTAGCTTACTTTCCTGCCTTGAATTGCAAGTGTGAAATTGGCTACAGGAGGCTTGGTGTATTTCATCGAGATGTCCACCTTAATCAGCTCGTTGTCTGTCTGTGTGAATTGCTCTAAGTATAAATTCTTTTGTTGTCTGTCTAACCACATGATTTACTGCAACTCCTAGCATGCTTGCCTTGAGCACCGGTAATTGTCTAGAGCTGGGAGCAACATCAGCACTTTGGGAAAGATACCTCCTGCATTTACACAGTTTGTATTTATTAATGCAAGCATAGCAGAGCTTTTGATGGATTCACCAGCATAACCATTTCTGAATGCAAATATAGCATTTGAGAAATACAACAATGTGACTGTGGTTTGTGGGTGTGAAAACCTCACCCAAACAACGAATAGAGTATAGAATCATTGTTTTACGTGAGCAAATGAATCTTTAATGTACATTGAAATCTCAGTTTTCGGAGCTGTACATACATCTGTCTCTGATTCTGACTTTAATTAAGTCATGACTAAAACCTTTTTGACTGCAGAATCCCGCCTCATGTTTTTGTTTTATTGTGATGATTCTTTTTAATTGAATGTAAATCATGCTTAGGCTCATATTTTGCAAAGTGTTTCTAACCATTAATGCTTTACTGCCTGGGAGCTACTGTCTACATAGCTAGCGGGGAGGAAATAAACTTAATGGAATCTGTATTCTGCTTCATTAAAAAACCCTTTAGAAATGAGCCCAGCACGCCTGGCTGTGACCTCTGTAACCCGGCTGCCTTTCCTAAGCAACTGGTCCTTAGATAACAGCTCTGCAATTAATTACGTGCCAGCACTGGGACTGCCAGCCCTGATCAGATCAACGCCCAGCTCACTCAGTATCTGCTTTGACAGAGCTCAGCACCAGCTGTTCCAGAGGAAGATCAAAATATTCTCTTGGTGGAAAATTATGACATAATCTGCCTGCTGGGGTAGTTCCTTTCTGTATCTGAACTTTAGAGCATAGTGGGAGAGGAAAAGATCTATATCTGTTAGTTTATTGCCTTATCTAAAGTAACTTCAAACGTCCTCAAAAACACGAGCGCTTCCTTTTTGCTGCAGTGAACCTGCCATTTTGCTGCACTGGGTTCTGTGGGTTGTGTAAAAGAGCTCTGATTTCCTTCGGTATTTTCATTCTGTTCTTTGGGTTACCCCACTTTTATTTGTAGCATTGAATTTGTCATTTTTTTCTTCTTTAGTCTTCTGTACCTCTGCTGTGGCCAGTTTATTTTTATCCTGATTTTGAGTGCGCTAGCTCTTGCCTTGCTTTCCGTGGGTCTGAGGAGTCCAGGCAGGCTGTTACTTCCCAGGGTGGAGGTGGCTTTTGGAATGGAGATAACCTCCTGCAAAGACCCCCAAACCAAAAGCAACATCTGTGTTCTTTGCAAAATCTCTGTAACAAATTATAGGGATGGCAGTGAATTCAGTGACCACTGAGTATGAATGAACACTAACCTAATGTACCTTACGTGCAAAAGAAAGGAGCTGGAATCACTCTGATATTCTTTCAGCATTTTTTTTAATTATTTAAGCATTCAGTTACTCACTTTCAGGAATCGGCAGATAAAATAAAGCACTGACAAAGTCCTCTTTATCGTTACTGTCACTTTTCTCTTTCCTTCTTTCAGATGATCATTCAAGAGTGAGATTGCAGCTGCTGGATGGGGACCCTCACTCTGACTACATCAACGCCAATTACATAGACGTAAGGCTCAGGGACATTTCCAATGTGACAAACACTGCTGACAAGTCTGCTCACCAGTTTTTGGTGCATGTTATGCAGGGACAGGCTGCTGGTCTGATGTGAATGACAGATGAATGTTATACAGACATTACGCTGTGACAGGGAGAAGGTTCTTGGTCTCCAGTCTCTTCTTTCTGACCAGTCTAGACAGATGGAGATTTCCTATATCTGACAGCTCCACAAACACAAGTGGAATGTGGGGTAAATGCACGATGTATGTGGAAATCAACATCGGCCCCTCACAATAACACCAGCAGATATCTGAGTCTTACTGACTGCGTACAAAGTCACAGTGTAGAAGGCATCGGTGGCTTGACATTTTTTAAAGCATTGTAAAAGAGCAGGTAAAAAGCTGCCTCCCTTGCACAAACAGAATGCTAACTGATGTGCGCTTCTTGCATGCATTTCCTCATGCTTAGGAATGTGACACTGTTCAGAAAAGTATCTTTAATGGAGGAAAATGGAACCTGTACTTCATACAGTCACATACCACTGACACTCAGTGTTACCATGAAGGGGAAAACCCACACCTTTGTTGTTTTCCAAGCACAAAGGTTCAGCTTTTTTCATGGTAGTTTTCAGAGCTGCCTGTGGGTCAGTCATGGCACTTTTGTTTCTTTGAATAGTGAAAACTGCTCTGTCCCAGTTCTCTTTGCTGTCATGAAGTCCTGATCTTGTGATGTTTTTAATTAAATTATCTGACCTGAGTGAGATACCATCACTTAGCATCTCACAGGGCAACCTTGTTGCTTATCTTCAGGCGTTCAGTAACCAGTGTTAGTGCACAGCAGTTCTTGCTGCCTGCAAGGTAAAAATGCATGTTGTTGCGCTTTGTGTAACTGTGACCTCAGGCCATCACATATTTGTCTTTTTTTTCCAGGGGTACCACCGGCCTCGTCATTACATTGCAACTCAAGGCAAGTTCATTCTTGTATGTCTGAATATTTGCAAAACCACTGCTGTTTTAAATTGCTGCAGGAGTTATTTATAGGGTGATATCTTCTGTGTTGGGAATGTCCAAAAACTTGGTATAGGGAGCGAAAGGCAAGGAGATAGGATGTTCCAAGCCATTAAAGGCATTCAAACAAAAAACTCTCAACTATATGAGTAGACATGGAGGTGGCAGCACAATCTATAACGTGCCCTTTGTGCATGAAATACGAGATTATAACTAAAAGGGACTTCATGGAGCTTGAGTTTACTTGCTGAAGTGAAATTGCTGTGGGAAGGAATATGCCTGTGACTGATGAATTTTTGTTAGTGGGAGCTAGTAGGAAATTGCATTTGAACACCACCTTCTATAAATTAGTTTCCTGTGCCTTTAGGGCCAAAAAGCAAAAACCTCAGTGACGCAATTGGGTGCTGGGAATGTTAGATGGTGAGCCTCCTAACTCCAGTTCTTTTCACTGCACTGCTTTTTTCCTGCATGACCAGGCAAACTCTTTGGCCATAACCACTTTCTCTATGATTATTTGTTGTCATTTCAGTGCATTCCTTTCTCCTCTGGAAATGTGTTATTCTCATAAACGACCTTGTCCTTAAATTCCACCTTATGATTTTTTCACATTTGTCCCTACTGAAGGAGTAAAGGAACATAATAGAATAAAATTGATGTCTGGGCTTATAAGGGTGTAGAGAACATCATAGCATAGAACATGAAGAATACAGTTTGGGCAGAGTGATTGTAGGATTTCATCTACAGAGTAGAAGAGAGAAGGGAAATAAGAGAGAAGCTCTCGTCTAATAAATTGTTTGTGAGTGCTGGCTGTTGGAGCCCAATGTTTCTCCTTCTAGGGACACTCAAAAAAGGGCTAATTTCTGAATATTTTCTCCTTCATAATTAATAAAGGAATTTTAGTGTTGCATCTGCTGCAAATCTCAATGCTGCCTTAATTGCAGAGTGACTATGGGGCTCATCAATATCCCTTTGCTTATACGTTGTTTTCTACCAGAGTTGTCAGCTCTGCTGTTTACAGCACAGCCATCACCTCTGTTTCTGGCATTCTGGAAACCTAAATACCTGCTGCAAGGGAGGTGAGGTGTCTGATCAGCCACAGAGCTCCAGGCTGTTCAGTGTCTATAGCCCTAAATCACAGAAAGATGCTCTGAAAGGGAGAGTAGGATCCTGTGAGAACAGGGCAGTGACTAGGGAACAACTGAAATGAGTTGTTGGCATTAGATGCACTCATTGAAGATGTCTTTTTGTCTTTTTCTCCTGCCCCAGGGCCAATGCAAGAGACAGTGAAAGATTTCTGGAGAATGATTTGGCAAGAAAACTCTGCAAGCGTTGTCATGGTCACCAACTTGGTGGAAGTGGGCAGGGTAAGGAGACCATTTTCCTAGCACAGAAAACCTAACCAGTGCTGGGTGTAGTGCTGCATTGATGCTGCAGGATGCTCAGCAAGTGAAATTATTTTTGCTGACTGTAGTGAAGAAAGGAATTAATCCACTCAGGATTTTTTTTTTCCTCTAAACTAGTAGATTTTGTAATACTTAGCTGCTTCCCTTCCAGACTAATAAGGATCTTGTTCCTGCTGTAAGTCTTGCTTTAGCAAAGTTATACAAATTTATGCTAGCTGAGGAGCTGTCTCCTTTTTCGGTACAGAGGGAAAAATGTACTTCTATAATAATTATTCTTTATCTCTGTAATTTGAGTAATTCTCTACCCACAAAAATCTGGAGGCCTGAGGACCTGCAACTGGTGTTCAAAGTGATCAAAAGAGATCTTTAAATGGTACTTCAAAGCTGAGAGTTGCTGATCATTTCAGAATATCACTACTCTGTTGTGGCCTGAGCCTGTGCACAGCTGGGTCCTGCAGCCACCTAGGAGCAGTGGTACTTCACGCACACTTCCACTCTTTTGGACTCAGCTAACCAGGACTCTCTGTGTTAGCTCAGGGCTTTTACTAAAGCGTAGAGTGGGAGCAAATGGGACTGACTCAGAGGGCACAGACCAGCATTAGGGAATAAGAAGGAGGCACATTTGGGACATGCTTCTTCTGGCCCATTCTCCCCACACCTGGTAGTCTTTGGTTTAGATAGATTCTCAGCCAGAAACTGGCATTTTAAAAATGTTCTCCTTCTGTTTGTCACCTTCCATTCCCTTTGTACTAAAAGAAACGTTTAAGCAATAGATTATCCACAACTGCTAGTAATTCGACTGCTTTGTGTTTGATTTCTTTTAGATCTCGTGTTTGAATGCTGCCTGGTCCTGTTTATTTATTGTTATTTATTCTATTCTACCTTCTCCCAACACTTCAGTTTGAATTAAACTCCTCTGTGTAAAAAAACAAACAAGCAAACAAAAAACCCAAATCCTAAACTTATTATATAATCATAGCTTCTTTCACTGATGACTGGAACTGGAACTGAATTAGAACCTGCTTTGCAGTAGCTATTCGGTTCAGCTTCTAGGTGCTGTTCCACCTCTTCATGCTAGAGCATTTAGTAACTTTATATTCTTTGTTGACTTGTATATCCTAGAGCTTTAATGCTTCACCTTTTACTTCTACTGTTTGTTTTTCACATGGCTTCTAAATGTAGCTGTGCTATGTGTTCACAAGATCAGGAGATTTCATTCATGAGCTCATGTCTTCTTCAATTTGAGAGTGGGGTAAAATGTGGGTCAGCTCTGTCTCAGTTGGAGCTAGTTCCTCTCAATATTTTCTTTCCCTTCCCACCAGGTGAAATGTGTTCGGTACTGGCCAGATGACACAGAGGTCTATGGAGATATTAAAGTCACACTAATTGAGACAGAACCACTGGCAGAGTATGTCATACGCACATTTACTGTACAAAAGGTAAGGAAACGTTCAGTCAGCCCATCTTTTGGTGTGACCTGAAATGTGAGCTCTGTGTAAAACATCCAGAGGTTATGGAGAAGGGAGCAGCTGCTGTTTTCACTTCTGGAATCTGCATTTTTGGCAGATATTCCCATTTTACTCAAACATATTGATGTAACAACAAAGGTAAAATCCACAGCGCATGAATCTTAAATAAATCCAAAAGCCAGCAGGTAATTGACTATCCCAATTCACAGTAGAAAACTGTAGGTGAAGAAAAGATATCAGCTAAATTGGATGCCAGAGAGAGGTTTCCTTTTCAAGAGAAATAAAGTATGATAAAAGCTCAGCTATTAAAATTGTCCCCAAATCGGCAGGATTTGGAAGATTTATGTTATATGTAATTAGAAATTGGATACCTAAATGTCAGGGTATTCCAGGTCTGTCCAAATTACTCTCCAAACACTCAGTAAGTGGTTTTAAAGCTTTTCAAAAATACCCACTAAGCCACACTGGGAGTATTGTTCTGGTTTTCAAGCTTACTAGGTCCACGCTCCACTGAATCACTGAAGAACCTGGCAGGAAATGCTAATGCCAAAATCTGAGATTAGTGGTCTCCACGTACATTTTCTATACAATAAAATGTCTAACTGACACTTCTGTGTTACCCTTGGTGAAACAAATACAAGTGATGTCAGTTTTCACACACCTGCAACTCTGTCTCACCAGAAAGGCCGAGTGGTGGATCTGGGTACCACTTTCTGCCCTTCTCAACACCAATCTGAAACTTGAGATTTTTTGACAGGAGGTAGCAAAAATCTACAGTTGCCTGGGGCCTCTATTTAGCTGTCCATTCCCCAGGCTTTTGTTTCAGTGCCTAAAAAGGATTTGGGGGTGGTGGTTTATGGAGGTATCACCAAAGGTGAGATGGGCTAAGTGCATCCCTGGTACTCTGGGACAGAAGTCATCGCGTAATGTTCCCAGTGAGTTGATTTTGAACACTGAGACCACAGGTTTGAATCGGGTGCTGTGGTATTCACCTCCACTCTATAATTGGAGTGCATCTTGATCCTTCACCTTGCAATCTCTTGGAGTGAAAAGTGGTACAGGACATATTTCTGCGCACGATCAGAACTGAATTGTTCAAGCCCTCTGTACGAGAGTAGGGAGCAGTGGGCAAAATTCGCTGAGTGCAGTCTGGTGGAAGAAAAATAGAGGCTGTGCTGTCTCCTTAGAAAGGCTACCATGAGATCCGAGAGATTCGGCAGTTCCACTTCACCAGCTGGCCAGACCACGGGGTTCCTTGCTACGCCACGGGGCTCCTGGGCTTTGTTCGCCAGGTGAAGTTTCTCAACCCCCCAGAGGCAGGACCCATCGTTGTGCACTGCAGGTGAGTGGGCTCTTTACACCATCAGCTTTTTTAGCTTTTTTTCCTTTTTTTTTTTTTTGGTCCAGCAATAACAAACTGCAGTTTGTTTGTTTAAGAGTTTAATTTGTGGGCCTCGTGGGAAGTGGAATCCAGTTTCTTTTCTAAAGTGGCAGCTTTGGAGCTTCGCCGGCATGAATTGGAGATAAGTAGGTCAGAGAGGGCCATTCGAATGTAGAAGACTCTCTGGTGGCCTATACTCTCTTAGATGCTTACAGCAGAGCTGGGAAAATGGTAAATATCTGGGACAGCGAGTCCACTCATTATCCACAGCAAACCTCACGTGGCAGTAGGGATGATGCCTACAAATAAACAAGGCTGCAAGAGGGGTTTTAAAGCCACTCTGCTTTTCTGTACCCACACACACTGCAGTTTAGCTTTGCAGCAGGGTCAGTGGTTTTATCTCAGAGGTTTTTCTGCCTTCCCGGGTATGGATACCAGCCGTATGCATCTCAGCCTCCTCAAAACCCAGTCTGGGAATTAATGGGAATTTCAGGCTAAAAACCTGCCCAGTGCCTTCCAGCTAGGCATAAGAGGCAAGTGCTTGAGGAAAACCGCTTGGCTTTACAGCTGTGGGAATTCAGATTATTGATTTGCATTCTGGCAGACTCCCCAGCTCTGCTGCTGGTACTGGTGTGTGCTCTTTCTGCACTGCCTTCTTCCAGCTGAAGGTAAGGCCGTGCTGTGCAAGGCATTACCTGAGCAGGGAGGAGAGTGTCCCTGACATGGGGAACTAACAGTCGGAGATGCAGTCAGACATGCTGATGATGGTGCTTGGGAGAGCAGGGGCACTCAAGACTAGCTAGCATTAGAGCCAGGTAGAGAAACCAGCTCTCCTGAGCAGGACTCTCCTAATCCTTACTACCATTCTCCATCAACTTGCAGCACAGGAAAAACTGAGGGGAAAAGTAATAGTGGATTGGATCAGTAGATCGTATCATTTTTGTGGGTGATACACTGTGAGTCAGAAGAAAGTAGCAGACCTCAGAACTGGTGTTAGTGAGTGTTGGATGTGAGTAGGTGTCCTTTCTTAGGCATTAGAGTGAAAACAGTTGTGATTGTAGCATACCTCAGTTGAGAAAACCATAATTATTGCATGACTTCAAATGCAGAGAAAGACATTATGAGTTTGGGTTCATAGCAGGTGATTCTGCAGTCACAGTGCACCTGATCTGGAAAGGAGATACAGACACAGCACCAGGCCAGAGAATGGAGCTGACTGACCCATACTCTCCTCCCGAGCAGTGCACACACACTTACCTCCCAGTGCCAGGTTCTGCCATCGGGAGGAGAGAGTATGTCCCACAGTCACTTGGAGAAGGAAAATCAGCTGAATCTTTTTAACAGCTTGGGGTGTTTTCTTTTTCTTTTTCTTTTTTTTTTTTTTTGTGATTTTTTGTTGTTGATTTAACTTAGCAAGTGATGAGTCAGATCCATAATAAAATACAGCTCAGCCAGAGGAGCTGGTACAAGGGAATTCTCTCAGAGCTTACAGGGCTTGAATTTGCTCCCTTGGTGCTGTGGCATGGAGCTGGCCTTGGAAGGAGTCTGAACTTGATTCATCCTTACCAAGAAAGCAAGAAGAAATTCTTCATCCTTCACATTTTAATGAATAAATGCCATTTCCTCTCTGTTATTTATCTGCTTTTGAATTTTAATGACTTGCTTTAAGTGGTAATTACCAAATTCTCCCTACCAATGCCTGGCTGGATATTATCAGTGTTCGATATTTATGAAGTGCTAGGGTCCTCTAAATATAGAAGTGTTATAACTATTTGTTAAAATTCTGAAAAGCTGAGAGAGAAAGAGAGAGGAAATGCCACTTATTCATTAAAATTCTGCAAATGAAAAATATCTTCTCTCTATTCAGCAGTTGATTAATCTGGTCCATTAATTTATGGTCATTCATATCTCCTTGCTTTTGGTGGCTCTGCTGGAGTTTTCATGCAACTGAAGTTTCTTCGATTTGAGCTGAGTTTTCCTTTTTCTTCAGTGTGACATTTAGGGACATTCTCCTCTTTCTGTCCTTCACACCTAAACAGCTTTGGATGATTTCTCAGGAGGGAAGGAGGACACAATGACAACACTCTGCAGGAGATGCTTCCATTCTCATGTTCAGTGGGGAGGGGGAGCGGGATGGGTCTAAACTGAAGGTTTTGAGTAGCCTCAGGCTCCTTTCTCTGTAGTGTTACAATCCACAACTTCAAATAATCTTTCTTGGGACCCAACCTTCTGATTGAGAAGGGAAAAGAAATGTTTGTGGCAATGGACTAATGGACTAACCCCTTCCGTCAAACCCTCTCAAGTAAATGTGCATCCAAAGTCCCATGGGAAGGAAAACCTTGGGGAAGCAGACCCCGCTCCCACCCCCTCTGAACCGTATCTTTTTGCAACCTGGAGGCTTCTTTCTCACATCCTTTGTGATGTGCATGCAAGCTGACCTGCAAAATCAGAGTTCTGTAGAACAATGCTTTTTTTGATGATCAAGAAAACAAAGCTTTCTGTGCCCCTTCCTGGTCCCATTGCCCTGCCCAGAAATACTAGTTCACCTCATTCTCTTAAATTCAAAGCTAATTTAACCAGGCGCAAAAATCAGTCCATAGGGAGTGGGGAGTGGCTTCCAGGAGCAGCTGTGTCCTTACAGCTATTTTCTGTATAGTTATTTTCTGTGTAGCTATTTTTTGTATGTCTATTTTCTCCTCGATAAAGCTCTGCCTCCGTATGGTCCCTTGATCGTGCAGACCCTCATTGTCTTCTCTGTTTTTCAGTGCTGGGGCCGGGAGAACAGGGTGCTTTATTGCCATTGACATCATGCTTGACATGGCAGAGAACGAAGGCGTGGTTGACATATTTAACTGCGTGCGAGAGCTGCGTTCCCAGAGGGTCAATTTGGTGCAGACAGAGGTAGGTGTCAGCCGGTCCCCTCTGACGTGTGCTGCTTTCCTGGCAGCTCTGCTTCGCAGGGGCCCAGCTCTTCATTAAGTCAATACTTACCTCCCCTGTGATGGGATTATGCAGAAGTTTATTTGCTAAACATGGCCAGATGCGTGCTGGATCCCGGACACGGGCAGCTGCTGAGATCTCAAGGCAGGAGGACAAGCTCTGAGGTTTAGGCCTTAGCATTGCTGATTGATTTTATTCTCATGGTAGAAGAGGTTGCTCCTGAATCATTCATAGCTGCACTGCAAACTCAGTACCTATTTTGTGTCAAGTGCAGGCTCTAACAATTAAACATCCTGGGTCTAAGCACTGGGTGCTGATGAAGCAAGCTGCTCCAGAACATACCATTTAGCAGCTACATAAACTCCTCTGAGACTATTGTACCACTACACAAGTTAGACATGTGCTTCCCCTCCTGATGGACAAAGCAGAAGTCTGGAACAGAGAAGCACTTTTAACTTTGCAGACTTCTCATATCTCATATTTTGTTCAAGGAAATATCTTTTCCCAGAGTACCAGATTCTCCAGGAGCTTTGAAGAGACAGGTGGAGCAGACCTCCATTTTTGCTGTCATTGTTGTAGGTGTGAAGAACAAACCATCCTTAGTGGTTAAAGTGATCCTTAGTGATAAAGAGACCATTGCCTTGCAATTGCCTCCTTGATTTGCTCCCTGACCCAACCCTGTTTTGTCCCATCTTTCTCAGTACTGGTGATTTACCATTAGACTTGTAAATTTGAAATGAATACATGAGACCTCACATTCAGTGATGGATGAAATATGCTCACAAAGCTGTCACAGAGCACAGTGTGTAATTTGTCTCCACATGAAACTGAGCCAAATATGCATAGCAGGCATGTCTTAAGAAAAAAAAAAAAAGTGTGATATTTCATGATCTGTATTGAAAACATGACTTTAATATCTCATCCCCTCCTCTGTACAGGAACAGTATGTATTTGTCCATGATGCCATTTTGGAGGCATGTCTCTGCGGCAACACGGCCATTCCAGTTTGTGAGTTCAGATCCATATATTACAACATCAGCAGATTAGATCCACAGACCAATTCCAGCCAGATAAAAGATGAGTTTCAGGTAATGTCATGTCTGTCTTGGTCATTGCAATTGGTGTACTGATGGCGTTTAATCAATTTTTGTGCTATTTTATGGTTTCCAATATAACAGAGGAGGGTGACACTGTGGTGAGGTCTGATTTTGGGTGAGTTTTGTTGTGTTGCCACTGAATCAGGAGCAGGTTTGTTTTTAAGCATGCGATCTTCAGCCTTTGGCAAGGAAAAGTTCCCATCACTTCAGCAGAGCAAGGATTTTAATTTCCGCAGATAAGGTTGTACTTCTCATTTCAGCAAATATTCAGTTGTTCATTTCCTTCTGTAATTTATGCAGAAACATTTCTGCCTCAAGGCATCTTATTAACTGTTCTTGTGGCTTGTATGTTGCCTCAGAGTCTTGACAGTCAACTTGTTGATGTCCTTCCATACAAAGAGAGTGAGCTCCGTGCACACTGCTTTTTCCTGTACTAACTCTCAGTGAACTGAAGCCCTCAGTTCGCCCAGAACATTTTTATGAATACTTTGTAGACAGAACTGAAAGGACCACAGTAAGACTCACAAGTGCTGAAGTAGCATTGTTTGACTGGGGCAAGGAACAGGGACTGCTGGGCTTATCCTTCTCTAATAAAATGGGGTTTGGGACACAGAAGCTGCCAGCCCTGTGCAAGAGTACCTCCAACACAGCAGAGAATTCACCCTGCAGAACAGTGAACTGAATCCTAGGCTGATTCTCAATATATCTGTAAGTCCCAACAGCAGCGTATGGAAAAACATAATGTGGGAAATTTAGGGCAAGATGATTTTGACTGGAAAGAGAGAGTGCTATTTATTAAGAAGCTGTTCTTAGTCAGCAGTGAAGAGACAGAGATTGCTTTTGTTGTGGGAGATGCCCCTCCATCCCCCAGCCAAGTGTCTTTTCCAGGAGGAGACTGTCAGGAGCCGCCTCCTGAGCCAGATGCCTCATTCCCTCTGCACGAAGGCAGAATGAGTGTGTTTTATCTGAAACCTTACAGGGAATCATCAGGGTTGATATAGTGAGAATAAAGAGTGTGGATCCCAACTGATGGCAGTTCAATTAAAAAAAATCTGGTTTTATCAAGTGATATCAGATCTGTAAAAGTGTTTCTGGTTATGGACTCTTGGCATGAAGGAGCCGAAGCCTGACTTCATCAAGTGCTGCTGTACTATTAAAGAAATGACACTGCTCAGAGTGCTTATTTTCTCATGACAGGAAGTGAGATTTGTCGCCCGCGTGCTTCTTCTTTTGAGCTGCCAGGGGCTGGCAGCTCCTTTGGGAAGGAAATGCTCCTCCATGCTTTGCATAAGAGGTTCCTTTTCTGTCTAGTAGTAGGATGCTATTTTTACAGAGGTCTGGCTTGGAGCATTCTTCAGCCATAATTGGCTTTAATGCATAGGATGGTATCTTTTGCTATGATCTTTATGAACCAGTTGATCTAACTGTATCTGTTGGTCCAGTTTGTACTATTTAGGTCTCACTGTCCCTCAGGTAAGACTGCACAGATTTCTAACACACTGCACATTGTTTGAACGTATGAAGGCTCATTCTGAGAAGTCTTTATGCTCTGAGTAAGCCACAAAAGCAAGTGAGAGAGGGGAAGGACATAAAATAGACAGGAGTAAATCACTAACAAGTTACTCACCTAATTTTTTGCACTGTCAGAGATTTCAGGTTTCATTGTGCTTCCCATCCTAGGCAAGGGGACTTATGCACATGATTTAGAGCCAGCTATATCCTTTCAGACGTTACTTTTCTATGTGTAACTTCCCATAACAGGTTGTCTGACCCCTCTCCTTTCTCCATTCTCTCTTTGGACGAAGTCAACGTCTCTGTAAAAATGGTTGGCCTCTCAATATTTTGTGTTCATCTGTTGTTTGCAAAGGAATTCACAGCATGGCTGCTTTGCTCAGGAAAGAAAACATGACAAGCAGAAATAAAATGCCATCAGATAGCTGCTGATCTACCTTGGCTTAAGTGACAATGTTAAAGATGCGTTCACTGCTGTTTTTAACAGCTGCTGAGTAACCTGGGCTGGTTTGTCAATGGATAACACGAAGGAAAATTACATATAAAGAAACCCATTCTGTAAGGCTGTGGGAAAGGCAGATAAGGGTAAAAGAATGACAGCAAGACCCCAGACATAGGGTGTGAGTGGCGAAGGGAAGCAGCCCATGTGTCTCCCCACAAGGAAAGGAGCAGCCTAAATAATAGGGTGACAGCTTGGCTGTCTGTTTAAAACAAAGTAAAAAACCAACTCTTTAATCTTAGGTTTTTGTGCCTATTGTTAAAAGAAATCAATAGTTCACCTGAGGAGTCACGAGGTGGTCTGAACCCAGTTGCCCTGTGGGAGAACTCAGGGTACTTCTGCACAGGATCTTCTCAAAGAGCGAGGATGTGTGTGCACACCCTCGAGAGGCTTCACTCCATCACCAGGTCAGAGCTGCAGCAAGGAACTGTGCTGCCCATTTCCAGCCTCTGGAAAGAACAGAAACATTATCTAACTGCTGTGGTGTTTTACAGCTGGAGTTGTTTCCTGATGTTGAGTGCCCTCCATTTATGCTGGGGCTCATGGTGTTTCTCAGGAGGATGTGAGGAATGTGATGTATTCTAGGAGCAACAACTCCTCTGCGCTCGTTTGTTGTTCCTTCTCTGGGATCCCAGAGATCCACACGATGCAGATGGCATTGTTTCTGGAAGTGAATTCAGAGATGCTCAGCCTGCTTCTGCATTTCCCTCCCTCCTTCCCTGCTCCCTTTGCAGACTCTCAATATTGTGACACCGCGGGTTCGGCCGGAAGATTGCAGCATCGGCCTTTTGCCGAGGAACCACGACAAGAACCGCTGCATGGACGTGCTGCCCTTGGACCGGTGCCTGCCCTTCCTCATCTCTGTGGATGGCGAATCCAGTAACTACATCAATGCTGCACTCATGGATGTAAGCAGCCCTGCATGCCCCACCCCATCCCCTTATCACTGGCCCTGTGTCTGCACCAGGTTTATTCGTTCTTGGGTTGCTTTTCTAAGAGAAATGTTCCAAAGCGAGAAGCCTTTTTTTTTTTTTCTCTTCTTTTCACTGTAGTTTCTGAGTCTGATATCTCCAAACTGGGCAAAGCCACATGAATTTTCTCTCCCTCACAGAAATGTGTCACTTGGTGATGTGATAAATCACAGCCTGTGTCGTTCTGCCTCAGGCTAGTGGAAAACTTTTGGCTAAGAAACTCGTGGGCGTGCAGTCTGAGGTTGCATCTCAGAATGCCAAATGAACGCAGTGGTGGTGGGACAGCTCTTCCCACTGATGCTGCACAGGTGGGAAGAGAAATGTTCACCAGTCAGCTCTTTGAAAAGAACGGTTTGCGGCATGGAGAGAGTGATTTATCTGAGCTACTGCAGTTAAGAATATGGGATCAGATGTGCAAAAAGCTTCAGGGATGAAGGACATGAGCTGAGCTGATGTGAATCTGTCTGAAGGCACTCTCCCTTGTGTTGTTTATGGTCTCACAGCACAGGGCATTTATAGTGGGTGAATTATGTTGATGGTTTCTTTTTATTGTAGTACCTAAACTGCTTTTGGACAGAGGTGCCTTTAGAACTGCTAATTACTGCAGTTGGAGTATGTGTAAATATGATCTGGGGTGAAGTGTCATCATCTTTTCCCCAGCAGAGTTGAACAGAGTCAGTCTTTGTTAACATCATCTGTTCCCTCTGGTTTTGGGGAATAGTGATACTACTGCATTTAAGAGGTTAAGAAAAATGGTCAGAGTGTTAATTTTAGATTTTTTCTCAACAGAACTGATGTTTTTATTGCAAATATGCTTGAGGAAACTTTTTGTCTTTCTTGTGCTTTGGCAGATCTTATTTCCTAGGGCCAGGGAATGTGTCTGCGTATTTTAGCCTGCCATTCCCTCCAAGCTGTCATCACCTTCCACACAAACTTCCTGCTAATCACTTTTGTATAAAGAAAGAGGAGAGTCCCTTCCAGACTGGTCACTTCCCAACAGCTTTCCTTTACTTTCTCTGTACTGCACTTCCCATGTTCCTGCTCACACGGACACCCCAGAACACAGTGCAGCCACCCTGCAGAGTGGTGCGGGGCACTCAGCACCCCGTGCCCTCCCACCATGGGCTCATTGCACCTACAGCTCTCACAGGGAGGTGACAAGGCCCCCACAGCTGCTAGCTTAATGCTTTGAGCATTTATTTATTTCTTTACTTTAAAGCCGAAATCCGATTTATAGTTTTTTTAAAACCCAGAATTATACCTTTTGATTCAAGACTGCTCCACAGATGTACAGCACAAAGGACAGAGCTTTTGTAGGCTCATCTAAGCATTGCCTGCTGTGGTTGGAAAGAGATAAAGTTTTGAGCCACTGCCCTTTCATCTCAAAGTGCCTCACAAACATTCATTACCACTGCTCCACAGAGGTTGGGACCACAGTTCCTCCCCTCCATGGTTAGGGAAATTGAGGGCAGAAGGCTTTTCTGATGTGAAAGAATAGCAGCAGAAGTTGAATGCCAGAGATGCGGACTCTGAACACTCCCCCATGTCTTGTTAAAGGATTTCTGTGACCTGAATGTGCCGCCTGGGTAACACTGTGCCACTGGGGAGCAATGGCAGAGGGACTAATCCCTCCTCTAGTTTCTGGAGTCCACTGCAGCAGAAAGGAGAGCCTTTGCTTCTAGCTGTTTTGTTTCCCATTATTAACATTACTGATAGTAGTAGTAGTAATTGTAGAATTAGTATTATTTGCTGAGTCTCAAAATATAAATAATTGATTTGGGTAATCTCTGCTCTTGTGACACTTCTTTAATGAAATGTCTTCATTGGGTGCAAAAGAATCCCATTATGAGACATTCATTCATTGCACAGCGATAACAAGGAGAAGGATATGTGATTTGTATAATCTGGTTAAATGGCTCAGATTGCCTAGCCACAGCCTCCCGGGTGTAATATTCGTTTGAATAAAAGTTGATTGATTTTTTTTTTTTTAACTAATCTTATTCTTTTGTTAGAGCCACAAGCAACCTGCTGCCTTTATTGTAACCCAGCACCCTTTGCCCAACACCGTCGCAGACTTCTGGAGGCTGGTGTTTGATTATAACTGCTCCTCCGTAGTGATGCTCAATGAGATGGATGCTGCCCAGGTAAAGCTTCGTTCTCAGTTCCAGGAGAATTTCAGAGGGTTTCTGCTGCCATTTCCTTATGACCAATAAATAAAATTAAGAATGGGAACCGGAATGTAATAGGCAGTGTTTTGGGGTACTATGAAAGAACAAGGCTTAGGTCTACATGCTGGACTCCTAAGGCAATGAATTCTTCCTGCATGTATGCTGCTGTTGTGAGCCTAAGTTTTCCTCCCAAACCCATTCCCATTTCCTCCCAGGCCTGCATACTTCATGCATGCCTGCTCACCTGTTATTTCCAGAACACCTCATGGATCTTTTCCCAAAGCCCTCTGATGAGGTTTGGTAATAGTGAGACGTGCAGCCCGTTCTGTTTTTGGAACAGCACGTTGTGCTGTGTATTTTTCATCTTTTTTCTTTCACGTGCCACGTGTGCCCTGCTTGTTTGGCTGCTGACCATGGTGCTCTCTTCAGAAGTCGAGGCAGCAGGGCAGGAGCTGCTGCACCGGTTTGCAGGCACCTTGCTGATGGGTGGCAGAAGATAACAGCTTTCAAAAAGGTGCAATCATGCAATCTGTGTGGAGAGTACGTTTGGCATTGCAAATTCACGCATTACAGCACTTGTTAAACTAGAGAAGAGCCCTCAAGTAGCTGGTGCTTCGTGGATTAATTTTTCATTTGTCTCTTGGCTGACTTTGAAACCTTACCGCCCTTGAAGGCAGCAGGATCGTCGGTCTCTTGGGCTTGTTACACTGAGGGGAGCTCCCTTCAGGTGATAGCTGTGGGAGTTCATTTCTGTCCATGTAAGGGCTGTGCTGAGAAGTGGCCCTCCTGGTGACGGCTGAGTCACAGCCCTCTATGAGACCCTGGAGCCCATGGCCAGGAGAATTTTCTTCTTCTTTTTGCAGACACTTGAAAGAAAACCACAGCATTTGCTGGAAACCAGGCCTTATTTTTCACCCCTCATTCTTAGAAAGAACAAACCTATCAGCCTCAGCATTGTTTTTGCCAGCTGTCTTTCTGCAAAAGACTTTACCTGTGATTTTTTTCCCCTAGAAAGTCACTGTTTTTATCAGGGAGTTTCCAGGCACAGAAGGGGAGATTTGGCAATGCATTAAGTCACTTTGACAGTCATTCCAGCATGGTCTCAACTACCTTGGGTCTGCAGCCAGTGCCAAACTCACCCAGCTACTGCTGAAAGTTAAGAACTGCTTTAAAGTTTGTATCTGAGGAGCTCTCAAGGCAAGGTGTGAAAGTTTGATAGCAGTTGTGAAGGTGAGATATCTGAAGAGGAAGCACAACTGCGTAACAGCGTTATCTCGTGCTGTTATTGCACAGCAGTGTTGTTATCTAGCTGCCTATCGTTGCCTAACCCAAGTGCTATACCATAAGCACGACACAACTGTCAGTGTATGGTTGTGTGTGGAAGATACCACGTCTGTGTGCCTAAGTGGGATGTTTCACTCATCTTCAGGAGTAAAACACAAATAGGAAAACTGCCTATGTGAAAGCTGTGGTTAAAAATAAGTATGTGGTTAATAAAGGAAAATGTAGTAGACAGTGAAGTGAGCAAGGATCAGTGCAAATCAAACCATGCTTCAGGGAACACAACAGTTCATTTTAAGCACCGTACAAACGTGTCTGAGTGACCATGCACAGACCTGCTTAATGAAAAGTGATTTTTGAAGATAAGGTAAAATATAATCTTCCTGTTCTTTCCAGTGCACTTTGAGGTTGGTTCCTAAGGCTCAGCTCAGTCTCCTTGCCTATTGGGCAAGTGCTTTGAGATGAGATCTTGGAGGCTGCGTGAAAGTCTGGGTGAAGAGAGAAGATAACCTTCAAAGGAGAGCTTGCTTATGTGGTCTTGGCATGCTTTGTAATCTTGAGAAAGTAACAAGGGCAAAGATGCATAAAATCCCATGAATATCCCACCCAATTTCAGCCCCATATGATCAAAGGGAAAACAGAAGTACAGAATTAATGCAGTGGTGTGCACACTCTTGTCATTGTTACTGATGATGATTGAACTTGAAAAGCTTGAGATCAAGTTCAAATGAGCACCCGGTGGTTGCAGAACTTCTCAAAAATTACTCTTGAAAATAGGAGGAAAAAAAACCTCAGAAAAATACAATCTCAGCGGAAACTCTTAATGAGATCTCATGCAAAATATTTTCTTGCCACGATCTATTTCCAGATGGATTTGAAATACTTAGATTGTAATTTGTGTGAATAGTAGGGTTTTGTATGCTGTGAATTCAGAAGTATCAGCACAAAAAGTTCATTTTGCAGAAGAATTCCTCTTTGCTTGAATTCATTCTGTTGGTGTGTATACCATTTCCTCATTTACACCACACTTCTGTGATTCTATCACACTTACCTGCAGACACTAATCTTTTAATGTTCTTTTCTAACTCCATGGGTTTCAGACTCATAATACTGAGACGTTTTGTAAGTTAGGAGGTCTTCTCTGAGCAATTGCATTCTGTAAGAGAGGATTGGTTCTGGATTTTGTGCTGGCTGTCCATCTGAAGTGAGGCAAGACTGACGGTGCATTCCCTTGTTAAATTCAGGTGCTTTCTGTTTCCTTTTGGTATTCTCACTAGCTCTGCATGCAGTACTGGCCAGAGAAGACGTCCTGTTGCTATGGCCCAATTCAAGTAGAGTTTGTTTCAGCAGACATCGATGAAGACATCATCAACCGGATATTCCGGATCTGCAACATGGCCAGGGTAAGAGTGGTGAACACCAGATTCCTTCTTTATTCCCACAAATACGTTTTGGCACAGGAAAGAGGTGGAACCAGGTCTGTGGTTTCGAGATGCTGAATCGCTCACCTAGCAACAAAATTCCACTGCAGAAATTTAGTAGCTACTTCCTTTAATTAACATTTAATTGCATTAGTCTATATTGGTAAAAGCCTTTTGGCTGAAAGTTGAAAGTGGATGGTATGAGCTGAAAATCTGTATTCAGATGGAATGCATTTTTCTATGTATACTTGAGGACAATTAATCACTTAGGAGACACTATAAAACTATCAGCATCATAGGAAATAAGCTAGAGTGGTATCAACTGCTAACTATCTGTCAGCTACCCTGCAGTGTCTCTGAAGACAAATGCAATATTTACTGGCTCAACTGGGATTCCTAATTGCCACTGTTCTCCTATAAATAAGCAGCTGCCATTTCTGCAAGCAGCGTTTTGTCTGTATCCCTCAGCCCCTGTATAGCTGACACAATAGAAGCAAAGTTTATCTGCACTCTGGACCCATGCAATACAACTTCAGGGCTGCAGCAAGAGTTTCAGCAGAGGATTTTTCTCTCATTAGTTGTTTCCCAGATTGATGATATCTCTTCTTTTTTGTTCCTTTTTCTTTTTTTTCCTTCCCAATCAAAAGTGAAATTAGGCTCCAAAAATTACGTTTCCATACCGTCTCTGATTGCGTGGTCAGAGCCTGTGCAGTAATTCTGTTATGTCACTATGGAGTGAGCCTTGGGGTTTAACTACATGAGCAGCTGAATCAGTTACCTCTGCACCACCCCACATCCCAAGCTGTCTGCTGCTGAGCCGAGGGCAGCCTTGCAGTGCCATGGCTGGGAGCACTGTGTGCTGAAGCTGCTTTGTAGATGCACAGCTCTTAGGGCGGGTGCTGTGAATTCACTTTTCTCACACCCATCTGCGTTCAGCAGCAATAGCCACTTCTAAAATCCTTATGAGGATCCTTTCTGCCATAATCCCCAGAGATCTTTTTTTGTCTGGCTTTACCATTAGTTTTTATGGCGCCACGAACCTCCAGCACAAGGTACCAGGAAAGACATAGCCGATCCATTCTTACAATTCAGTGAGCCCTTTTTTCCTCTACTGGAAGCAAAACAAGGGGTCCTTAGCGTCTAGTTTCTGCCTGGCTTCATAATATCTGAAATCGCTGTTACCATCCAAAATATGGAAGAGTCATCGTTCCCTGCTGCGTCCACAGTGGAGAAACGCTAGCAGTGATACCAAATTAAGAGGGGAAGGCGTGTGAGATCAGTACCCTCTGCTTCACCCTATCTCTGCTTCCTGCCCCATTCCCGTTAGCATTTCAGACGCTCTTTGTTTCAGCCCCAGGATGGCTATCGCATAGTTCAGCACCTGCAGTACATCGGCTGGCCGGCGTACCGGGACACGCCTCCGTCCAAACGCTCGCTGCTGAAGGTGGTCAGGAGGCTGGAGAAGTGGCAGGAGCAGTACGACGGGAGAGACGGCCGCACTGTGGTCCACTGCCTGTAAGTAGGGCTGGGAACTGTCCGTAAGCTCACGAAACACGTCCAGAAGACTGATTGCGGGTCTGGAAGTCTGGTGGTTTGCCAGGCTTCGGCTGGGGAAGATGAAGTTAAATTACGTTTGTAATGCACTTCAAGTTGAATGTTGTGCTGCATTATAACAACCTGGCCCAGAGATTTTACTGACTGTGGTGAAGAGGAGCCAAAGGCCCTGCTGCTTTCTGCTCTGAGCCCCAGGCGAGTGAGGAGACGCCGGCAGTGCCCACTCCACTGCTTCCAGGGCCCTTCCCTTGTGCCATGGCACAGCCAGGTCTCATCCTGCCCTGCAGAGCTGTGCTTTCACAAACCCGTGAGCTTCCTCACACATGCTGATGAACACATCCCTCTCTTGGTGTATGTGCTGATGTGTAAGCTGTGTTTTCATCCCTTGCCTGGCTTCATCTGCTGCCTCTTTTCTTCTGCACCCAGGAATGGTGGGGGACGCAGTGGCACCTTCTGTGCCATCTGCAGTGTGTGTGAAATGATTCAACAGCAAAATATCATCGACGTGTTCCACATAGTGAAAACGTTACGGAATAACAAGTCCAACATGGTGGAGTCACTGGTAAGCTTGTTTCCTGCACTTTCCTCCACCCAGCATATGCCTGGGGACTTCACCATAGGTGCATGATTTTATGGTTTAGTCCAGCCCAAATCAAAACCAAACGTACCATAAGTGCAGCAGGATTGAAGCCAGCCCCATTTTGGTACGTCTGATGAGTCCCCCAGCCCCACTGCTTCTCTGCTTGAATAGATGCGGAGCAGCCACGCTGGCAGCAAGGTGGGCAGCATCTCCTCCACACAGAAGGTTAAACCCCAATCCGCTGCCACCTTAGCTCTTACCCTCTATTGGGTAGAATTTGTCCTCCTGTGTCTCCTGTGTCTGCATACAGCCTGGTGCTTGTTGCTGAGACATACCTTGACACCATGGAGAGAAAAGAGTGCACCCCACACCTTGCTCCCTGCAAGAGAGAGATTAAACCGTTCTGAATTCAAACATCCCAACTGATCATACTGAGTTCTTTCCTCAAAAGCAACATGTGTGATGAGGGCGTGAAGCAAATAATGAACAGCCCATTGGGTTGCTGTCTCTTTGAGCATTTTTCTCTTCCATTGATGATGACAACCCTTAGTAATGCTTGTTCAGTATCCCAGAAATGCAATTAATGTTTGCCTGGTTCTGTTAAAAGGCGTAAGAAAGAGAGGGGAGGCATTTTTGGCAGCTTGTAGAATGAGTCTTCAAAGAGTTCACTTGTATCCTAATGTGACTGACCTCTGTTGTCTCTTTCAGGAGCAGTATAAATTTGTATATGAGGTTGCACTGGAATACTTGAGCTCCTTTTAGCCCAGCAGAGGGGGGGGAGCCTCCGATGTGGCAGACCCCAACCCCAGCAGACGCTTCTCCCCTGTCCCACACTAGAAGGCAGTGACAAGTGTGGGAAGGAAAACCTCTCCTTCCTGGAGAAAGAGACTGAGGCTGCACAGACCAGCTGGAAGGAGGAGACGATGCCTGTGTTTGCTGCTGCCTGCTTTCTATTGGAGCATCTACCGCTTCTTAAATAACCTACTGTAAAAATAAGCAAAATGGGAGACAGGCTGAAGGACTGGACTTTCTAATCCCCCTCTGACTTCTTCTCTCCTCTTTAGGATTGTATTTTTGCTGTCCTTGCTGAAGAGTGGGGAAAGAATGAAACCTTTAGGAAATTTTCTTCAAAATGTCTCGTTTTTAAGTTATTATTTTGTTCTCAAATCCCAGTCTTTAATTTTTGAATTTCATGCAGCAGTCGTTTGGGAAAAAATGAGATAGCCATAGGGAATTTATGAAATGTTTCATTACAATTTGCCTATCTTATCTGTTTTTGTTTTATCTTCCAAACGAAAAGGCCGGCACCAAAAAATCACTGGATATCTTTCTGCATCTGGTTCCTTTTAGCATGAAGATAGTGGAGATGAGGAGCTATTTGTTTATGGATTCGCATCTTGGCTTCTACACGTTTCCTCCCTGTTTCTCCCAAGGCTGTGCATGAACTGGTTACATCTCTCTGATCCGTGTTCGTTACAGTGCTGGCGAAGCAATAGTAACGAGTTTCCCAGCCACTTAAACCCTGAAGTTAAATATTTGCATCAAACAAATTGCATTTGTCTTGCAACTTCGGTAACGTCGTTACCATATTTTTCAAGTATTTGCTGGGGTGCAGTGTGACTTTGAAAAACAGGGTATAAAGTAGGTATTATTGATCACATACTATGTATTATTATTTTTTTATTTATTATTTGTATTGCTGTAGAACTTAGGACCCCTAGTCCTGACAGATCCCTGCTGAACTAGGCTAGGCACTGTGCAAATGAAGAACAAAGAAGGTTCCTGCTCAGGAGCTTAGAATCTGGAGGTGATCTTAAAATTCAGTTTGATCAAGTTTTCCTCGCTGTTCCCAAACTGTTGTACAGTCAGACATAGTTGAGTGATTTATTCAGATTTCCAAATTTGAAATGGTAACCCATCCAAGCTGTGGGAAAGGTGATGTACACACACAGAAACCTGTTCTGGCATCTGCTAAGAAAGGGCTTCAACCAGCACAGCAACTTTCCATCTTAAAGCAAAACAGCTTTTGTTTTGTTCTGCAGAAATGCCCGTGCAGCTCTACTCCTTTGCAACAGATACCAGAAGTGTTTTGCCATGGTTCCGGATCTTGCTCTGACTTCTTAGAGGCTAAGAATTGCTTTTCTGAAAGAGTTTGTTTAAGTAGCTAATCACTAAGGTCTGCAGGATAATCTTTGAGATTTTTTTTAAATGAACAAGGATTTACAATGCTCAGTATTTCAATTTAGCCATTTATTTATCTTGAGAGTGCAGGGATTCAAGATTGTTCAGTGTGCAAATTAGATTCTAGGTGATGTAGGTTTCTTCAAACATAGACTTGCTTAAAGCTAGACAAGTAAGGGAAGAGTTTAAGGAAATTCCACTTTCTTTACATTTCATTGTGTTCCACCCTCCAGTAAATGCTCAAAAACTGTGCTGGGAGCTCAGTCGTGTCAATGCCTAGCACAGAGAATGCCAGAAGTGTAAGAAAAAATTACCAATTCCATATATAAATTCAGAAGACACCTCTGCTTCATGGTCGTTCTTTTCTTGGTAATTATATCTTTGTCTTGACAATTGAATCAGATTGAAGCTGCCACTGACTCAGATATCACAGTACCTAACAAAAAAGTTACGATCTCTGTCAGGACCTGCAGCAGTCTAAGAAACAACACTCGCTGTCTGAAAGCAGAATCCTTCTTCCTGCTGAGCAGATGAGAGGTTTGCATAGAATGCTCATTTTCTTTCCAAGAAGCTTTGGATTCTTGGCTTCTTAGAAGTGAATACGTTGAGGGTCTCAGGCAGTTGTGCCACCAAGTGTCAGTGAGAACCCCCTCATGGGTGCCTCTGCTGTGCAGTAAGTTGGTCCCTGACTTCCTGCGGGAAATCACAAAGTCACCATTAGTTCACACTGGGTTTACAGGTGAATGTCTGCTTTTCCACAAAATAAATTAGTTGGGTTTTCTTTCTGTTGCTGCTAAGCTGCACAAACAATTCTGAAGTAGAATAAGAGGCAAAGTTAAATTATGACATAAAAATGAGAAGGAAGGGATGATATTACTGTTTGAATTACAGCTGGCTTGCTTGGGGGCCATTTGCAGAGAAGTGAAAGGTGGAATCCTGCTTCCAGGGTGGGAAATTGCAATTTACCAAGGAAAGAAGAAGCTATCAGCAAAATGTTTGTGACTTCACTAACTCCAGAAAGCCAGAGGGAATGACTCCCTATGGATGCTATGGAAATATTAATTAGTATGTCGCATTCTGTTAATTTTACATGGAAAATAGCGTACCCATAGGTCCCTTTCAGGAGGTACTGAAAGACTAGCTCAGGTGCTGAAGCTAATAGCCAGGGGAAAAGGAATAGAGAGGTAGAAGTAATGGCAATAGAACCAAGAAATGAAGGGCAGAAGGTAGTTCCAGGCTGAGCAGTAGCGTGAAGGAAAGTGGATTACAAAGCCAGCAGTCAGCCTATAGGAGGGATGTATATACATGGAGAGAAGCAGGTGTTGGATGAGCTGAGTAGAAGAGCTCTTGCAGTGAAGTTGCTTAAGGTCTTGAGGTAGGTTTAAATGTATTTTCATGATATGAGAAATGCCAGAACAGGTTCAGGTGCAAGTATCAGCCAGCAGTAATGCACCACATGCTTTTAGCCCTCTGCAAATGCAAAATGATAGCATGAATTTCAATGAAAGGTGTTTAAGCTACATTTTACCTTGTGTTTGCAAGGAACAAATCCATGTTGGTTCACACAGCCCAACTGTTAGCCACAAGTGATGGTATGCCAGCTCAGGTCTGTGTTTCAGCTGTATGGTGATGTTCAGCGTATAACTGGCATGGAAGGACACTCAGCAAGCACTAGAGGTGATGCTGCTCATGGCCCCATCACCACTCAGCTGCACTGCTTTTAGGGAACCCAGCTCTGGTCTGTATTGGCTCTTTGTGCTGCTCTTTATGGCACAATGCATATATATTGAATATGAAGTAATGATAGAGCAAAAGAGAAGCTTGCTGTAATTTACCTTCTTACCTTGAGGTTGTTTAAACTATAGAGAAGAGCCTGTAGCAACGTAGGTAATGTGTTTGAAGCAAGACTGTGGATGTTGGGTCTCAGTTTTCACTGAGAAATTCTGAGATAACTAAGGAGGCTGCCTCACTCTTGACTGACAATCTGGGGCAAGCTTTCCAACTTAAGCATTATCTGCTGTGGTTGGGGAGCAATAATGTCAGGTAGAAAAGGGGAAATCCTCGTGACTGAGTTTTAGGCTGTGTAAATATGATAATGACAGTATTTGAATAGTCATAATGAAAACATTGACACCCATTCTGACATTCTCCAGGACTGGGTGAGAATTGTTTGTTAGTAGCATAGTATTGGTCTGAAGTATAATCTGAAATTCAGGGAACTAGAAATAAGTAAAGAGGGGTAAGGGTACAGGGGCTATGTCATACACAGGGCAAATAACATCTTAAATTATTATGGGATGTAACTGAAGCAAAGATTTCCAGAGCTATCTAGATTGACTGATGGAGAAGGAGGAACCTGAGCTGTCTGCAGAAAAGAGATAGGGAGACCAAAATCCCTAGAAGATACAGTGGGTCTTGACAGTCTTTCTTAGTTCATTCGTTAACTCTGAGAATACTGCATCCTTTGCTGCCATCTTTTGTTATTTTTAGCTCCCAAGGAGTGGCCTGTAAAGAAAATGGCATTTGACCTCCTGTAGATTGACTTGAGGTACTTGTTTATTAACCTCAAGGAAACTGACCAGCTTTGGGAGTACAGTGTCAGTGTGAAGGAAGGGAGCACTGATGGCAAACAAGCAGATGGGAATTGGTGGCTTTATTTAGGTCTGCAGATAGAAGCATCTGGTGTTCTCTGGTCAGGGAAGTCTCTGGGCTGTGGTTGGTCAGAGACATTTCAGTTCGTGATTGAAATTAATTAGCAAAGTTGCACAGAATGCTGCCGTTAGCTCCAACTAGTTTTATTAATACACTGGTTGATCCCCCTTAGTTTATTTGCATTTCAGCCATTTAAGTGAGCTAGAGTTATCCGTGTTGATCCACTGACAACAGGTAACTAGCAGTGAGCACCCAGAAAGTAGACAGATATCATGGGCAATGTCTGTGAGCTCTGACCGGTCTTGTCCATGTATTCTGTAGGGCAGAGGAGGGAATCCCAAAGCTTAGCTTTTGCCTAGAGAAGCCCATGTTTGTTTGTCAGTGGTTTCCTACCTTTTATTCTGATCTGTAAACTCCCTGTGAAAACATCCAAAGGCAACACAAGACCCCACAGCAGAAGATTTAAGCCTGCAGATGGTAGAGTTGTTTTTCCACGTACTTTGCATGGGTCCATTAGGAGTAGTTGGTGGGGTTTCCCCTGGGAACCTCAGGCCAGGCACAGTGTGACACCACTCTTGGTGTCCCTCAGTCTGAGGAAGAAGAGGGGCTCCCATCAGCTGAACCAGCTGCTGCCTGGAAGAGAGGGAAAGGACAAGGAATCTCCTTTGGGAGAAAAGCAAACAGTGGAAGAGATGGAAGATTAAACGGTGTCCTGAAACAGATGAGAAACTTCTGCTTTATTCTGTCTCTCATTCTTGCAGGGATATTCCTATGTCTTTCCTACTCTTCTGAGTTTGTGGCATGAGCATTAAAAAACAGGTAGTAACTCGTTCCACGCTGTGGGATTCTCTAGGGAGGGAGCAGATGGTGTAATGGGGAATAATCCCCAATGGACAAAGATAAAAGTTTTCCTTGAGAAGAACCTTCGAACCTGAGGTGCCTCTGTCTGTCACACTGGCAGAATTCTTTCCAGGTCAGCACGGGCACTGCACTGTCCTGGTGTATTCTGTCATGTGCAATTCAATGCAAATGTTGCCCTTGGAAAACATAATTGTCCTATAATAAATGTAAACAATGTCGCATCGGTAACAGTTCACTTTTGGTCATTGCAAAGGGCATCTCAAGAACTTGGTTTGATTCTGCTGTATTCTAATCTGAGGTTCCTCCATAAGTGTACAGAGTTTGTTAGAAACACAGACAGGACCTTGTGAAAGTGCTTCAGCATGGCTGCTGCCTGTGAGCATGAGCCTCCTTTAAGATCAGGAAACAGCAGAGCAGAACACTGCATCTTCCCTGCACAGACCTTTCCAGGAGCAGAAGCTGAGGGAGCCAGCTCATTAAGGTTCGATATGCAGAAGAGAGAAATGAGGATTCTGTTAACCCTTCTACGTTCATACTTCTTTAGATTGCAGTCTACTATAGCCATACATACATGATATACAATTTAAATGCAAGTGCCCTTCCTTCCCCTGTTCCCCAGTTCCCTGTAGCTCTTCCTCCATTGAGGGCCATCCAACAGCATAGAAGCAAAGCCCACTTTCTGCAGTTCTGGCGAGGGATGCTGGGAAATTATATCACATAGTATCTGTTTATCGATTTGGGCAAGTATCAGTCATCTTTCTCCTCATATACATACCTGAAGAATGTCCAGCTGAGTGTAGTAGTTGAGTACATTCACGCGTTTTCATGCACCAAGGCCATATCCTGGTGGTTCCGAGTTTGATGGAAAGACCAAAAGAACTCACTGACTTCCAGTGGCCTCGAGTCTTTAATCTTTATTTTCTGGGTTAAAAGATTTTAAAAGCCTCCCTTATAAACACTGCACTGCACTCAGAATATCTGCGGTTTCGTTTCGGAGTTTCGCAATGGTGAAAACCTGGCAGCTTCTTCCATCTGTGAAAACGAGAGAGAGCTGAATCTTCCCATCCGTCCCAGTGCATCTAGCAGATTTTTCACCCTTATTCTCTGGTTTCAACCTACGCCTTAAGAAACAAAATTATGCAGCAGACTGAATGATGGATGCTGGTGTTCCCATAGTATTTATTTGTGGAGGGGGGTGGGGGGGGGGGAAGAAAAAAAAAAGGGAAAAAATATTTTTCTTGCAAATCAGTTCAGCATGAGCTGACTGTAAGCTGCACGGCCACGAGCCAGTTCACTCTGTCTGTCAAAAGCGAGGTTTGCTTATTGTTGCGATGTGATGTGTGCCATAGATGTAACCTTCGGGATCAGCCCTGGTCTGTTCCGTACAGGTTTCCAACAGAACAGGGGTCATGCGGAGGAAGCACTTGTTGCAAGTGATTGTGTTTCAGTGAAGAGTTTTTAAGGGAGATCTGATACTCGGGAACATGGCTGCTTGGGGGATGTGGCGAGGTGGTTTAGTAGGTGGCTCTGCAGAGGGGGACTTCCTTCTGTGAGCATATCTTTCACTGGGCAGCTCCAGGAGGTCTTATCTTGTGCACAGCAATGAAGGAATGCGTTGGCAGGGGTGGGTTTGGGAGCAGGGCTGGCACTTAATATACTTCCATGAATTTAGCTGCTTGGAAAGCCTCCCCGGGGCATCTGATGGTTGTTGGCATTGCTGAACTAGCTCGAACACCTCACATGCAGAACTTCCACGTGCATGGAGCAGAACTGGCATTCCCCTCTGTAGCCCTTTCTTAAGTCTCCAGCACTCGTGCTGCGCATCACTGCAAAAGCTGTGTCCTTGCCACATTGAACCCGCACTGACTGCGCACACTGGCAGCATTCACTCCCATGTTGATTCCATCTCCTTCACCTCCTTCCCTGCGCCAGTCCTGCTGAAATTGAAATGCCCTAGCACCACTTGTTGCCAGAGCTGTTAGTGCTGCGGCCGGATCGGGGCGAGCAGGACCTGCCCAGCACCCCGACTCACGCTGCGTCAGCGCGTCTCTGCTGTTGCGATTCTGCCCCCATCTCCCCCTCCTTTGGCCTTTATGGATTACTGGTGAAACTCACTTGTACAGTTTGGATGTTTGATAGATAAAGCACGTATGAAAAAAAAAAAAAAAAAAAGGAAAAAAAATATAAATACAAAAATCTCAACACTGTGCATTCAGTGTCTTTTCTTTCTAGCTTAAAAGAAGGAAGGTAAATAATGTCAAGTCAATGAATATCAGATATATTTTTTGACTGTACATTACAGTGAAGTGTAATCTTTTTTTTACAACTGCGAGTCCATCTTATTTATTCTTGTAAATGTTCCCAGACAATGTTTGTAATATGGGCTGTGTTGCAAATCCATAAAATAAATCTGTGATCTGAGATTCATGTTTTACTAAGAGACTCTTGTGCTCGTGCCTTTTCTTCGCACGTACAGGGGGCAATATACTGCAGGCAGTACTGTTAGAAGCAGCGAGTTGGTGGCACGGGAAAAGCACGAGATAGCTTCTTGTCACATTGATGGGCAGCTGGCTTTATTTCACGAGCACGATTCAGAAGTAGCTCGACAGCACCAAAGGGAATGCACCCAACATTTCAATCTAGCCGCAGCTTTTGAGACAGCCCTCTCAGAAAGGCAGTGTACGTGTGCTGAGTGCTGTTAAAAATTACAGTCCTAGAAACTCAAGTTAGAACTGAACATATTCTTGCAATGTTTCCCACCTAACAGATATTACCGTCTTGTTTCCTTGGTGTTCAAGTGTTGCATTGCTAATGTTGACACTGCTAACGTTAAACACATCTTTCTGGTGCTTTCTACAGGCAGGCCTGTGAGGGCATTTTTTGTGCAGGTGTTGCGTGCCAAACTTGAGCGTAGGCTGAGATGGCAGTAGAAAATATTTTCACACATCTACCAGCAGGCTGCCACGCTCATTCATTCCCAGGCGCGTGGCAGTGCTTTGCCATCCAAGTCAGTCTGTGAAAGCAGGAGGCTGTAGGCGAGGAAATAGACAGGGATCCTCTCCTCCAAAGACCACTTTATTCTCTCAGTACAGGCACAAGTGCATCGAGATTCGCAGCTTAGCATCAGGAGAGTCGTGTCTTGCTGCACTCATGCGACCCAAGTGGCAAGAACTGATTCGTTTTACATAGTTAATTAGCCTTACTAAAAATAAACTAAAAGGATGATGTGGTTCCTGCTTTTCTGAAAGCATGGTAAATCGACCTTGGAAGCATATTCCTTTCTCTATGCATGTTTTCTTTTGCAAATACTTAGCTTGTTTTGTTGATACGAAGAAAACTCCAGAAAACTACACAGGGTATCTGAGTTTGGTTCGAACACAGCATCTGCTCACACATTTCCTGTTGTTCTGGGCAGTCAGATAGGAGGCAAAAGCCATCTCCTCACCAAAGTGTTGCACCTGGTGCGTGCAAGGAGTGAACCCACAGTGATTTCATCTGCCTCCATCACTGCATTTGAGTACAGCTGCTCTCATTTGCTAAGGTTAAATCTTCGGACACCACACACCAAGCTAATATGCAGATACTGTTTAAAAGCAGATGTCAAAAATGAGATTGTTCTTACTAAGGCATGGCTGTCCTCACAACATCCAAGCCTGGAGAGGGGATGGAGACGATCGCTTGGATGGTGAGGAGAAGGCCTCTCCAGAAGGTGAATCTGGCTTGGATATAACAGCCAGGTGGTTGTCCTCTGGATGTGCCTGCTTTCTCCACTGACCAAGTTAGCTTGATGACCAGTACCAACGTGGAGCATTCTGAGATGTCTGCTGTTAGTGGAGATGTATCCTTCCACTGACAAGGAAATTAGGCTGTATAACAGCACAGAGAAAGAAGAGATTTAATTGTTCACACTTATTCTGGGAAGTTCATCATCTAAGCCATCTTGGTTGCCCATTTCAGGTCCTCCCTCTTCGGTCAAGTTCAATAATTGAAAATAATGAAAATGTAATAAATAAATAATAATTTTAAGGGAAAAACAAACCTGTTCTATATCAATTTTACTTTTGTACACTGACATGTAACTTTGATTTTACAAAACTGGCATATGGTTTTTCTTGTGTTTTGTTTAGTTTTTGTTTTGTGAGTCATCTCTGCGTGTGTTTGGCAGGATGTCCTATTTCCTGCAGAGAATGTTTGTAACTGGCTTGTAAAAGTTGATCCATTAAGTGTTAATGTGTGGTGAATCAATAGCTACAGAGCATTTACGGGACAGGTCAGTGGGGTCACTTAAAAGTCCATAACATTTAGTAATGTGTTTATAAACACCTGGAATGTACTCCTTATGCCAGAAGCAATATAATATTTAGCACTCTATTATTAATATAATACCTTGTAAATGATATAGTGGTAAGATAAGCTACAACCAGATGGATTTTTCAGCAGTGTGGTGAAATAGCTTTTTTATTGCAAATATAAATGGTTCCCTCTAAAACATTTGTGAAATAAAGTCTGGCTTGCGTTGGGGAATGAATGAAATACTCAGAACTTTTGGAGATGGTTACGGCCAGAAGATACTAACCACAATGCTCTTGGTGTTCTCACACGTAGGGTGGTAGGAAAGGCCTAGGGCATCTCTCAGCTCCACCATGGTCTTAGTGTCTCAGGGAAGTTATTTTGCTTTCTTCCAGCTGTTGTGATGGAAGGTTTGAACAATGTTAGGAGATAGTCCAGTGGTGCCACCAGTCTCATAGGCTGTCTCTGATATTGGCAGATTATGAACGAAAAATGCCAGTGGTGTGTAGATGTGTAATGGTGTTATCTGATGCAGTACCTCAGCGTTGGAATATCACAAATGAGAGGTGATACCCACAGGGATCTTTCTTCTAAGTGATGTTTTGATTGGGGTCTGATCTGACTCAGGCTTCTTCCAACCCTATGATCCATGCAGGGCTTCTAACCTAATGTCAAAGCATACCAAGGGCACATAAAGCACAGGTCTCCTTTCAGACGTTAGGCTGATTTGTGCATCGTCCATGCAAAGAAGCCTGTTCCAACAGCAGAGCAGGGAAGTGATGGTGTGCACAGCTCCATGCTGTGTGTGTCTTCTGTGTGCCACCTCGTCCCACAGCTGGAAGCTGAGCACAGGCAATCTGCTACAAGAGCTGCTGGAAGGCAGTGTTTGTGCAGCCATGCCTGCTGATGGTAAATTAATAAGAGGTCGAGGATGAGGCAAAGAACAGAAATTATTGTTTACTCTGGTGCCATAGGAACTATTTTGCAAAATGAAACAAAAACAAACAAATCAAACAAACAAACAAGAAGCTATAACAAAGTTGGGAATGAGCAGCCCCAGCTCTGTGGTTGTATGCGCTCATAAGCAGCCGGTCCCACTCATACGTATCACAAGAAGCATCATAACTTGCCGTAGTGATTCCTGTGCTGGTTATGGTTTGGAGGACAGATGAGCTGTGACCCGTGTCAATACCAGAAGCCAAAATGAGCCATTAGGTTTTCTTTCTGCTTTGCACCTTCACGAAATTGCTTGCTCTGTATAGAAATGAAGTTTGTCTTCATGGATGTGGATTACAGCGTACTCTACACTGACGGCAGCAACTTCATGTTTGCAGACAGAAACTTGGCTTAAGAAGCATGCAGATTAGAGTGTTCTGTGATATCTGAGGGGATTTATTGCTTTTGGCCATGGAGGTACTCCCTGCATGCCTTGAACCCATGTTTGGCACAGAACTGAGACCCGTTGCTTCAGTCTTGGGCTGCCCAGGGATGTCTTGTATCCAGGTACAAAACATTAATTGATTCACTATTTATTTTCAGTAGTATTTTAGACTGAAGCATGCACACATTTTGTAATGGATAGTAGCTGTTGCAGACATTTGCTGCTTGCTGTGCTACTGCTATCTAACACTTCAATCTGGCTCACTCCAGCTAACAGTGTCCTCGTTCCAGCAGGTGTTGAAAGAAAGGAGAAAAACCTCCAGAAATTCAACCCCCTCTTGGTACGATGTGCTCACACTGCAACAGAATCAGGGCTGAAGTGTGAAGCAGTAGCTTGGCCCAAGCTCAGGAGCTGAAAAATGAGAAGCAAATGCGTCCAGGGAGGAAGGGCAGCAGCCAGCACTACCCTTCCCATGGTGTCAGAGCAGGTGGCTTCCACCTTCCTGATAATCTCCAGTGCTTTTCAGAGCTGCAACAATTTCCATCCTCCACTCTCTGGGTCCAAAGGAGAAAACTGGGATTTGGCATTGCCTCTGACCCTGCTCCAGAAGTAACCCAGGGTTGGGCTCGGGAAACCTGGGCAGCGCCCAACGCAAACAGACTCCATTCCCCACCTTGTTAAGCAAAATAGCTGCAAAAATATCAAGCAGTGAGCAAGTATGAATCAAAGCGGAGTTTTGGCTGTAAGCACGCAAATTATTCCCATTGGCAGACTCCTACCACTGCTGTTGCTTACATGAATCAGCTTTGCAAGTTTAGAGGCTAATTTTGGAAACTGCAGCTTGGAAGTGATAAGTCCGGGTTAGAAAGACACTCCAACTGTGTGTGTGTGTGTTTGTGAAATGAAAAGCAGATGCAGCTTGCTGAAAGAGAATGGATCCCTGTCCCTCCCAGACATTGTGACAGCTCTTGGTCTGAAAGCACGAGGGATGAGGTCAGAATTTTGGATGCATCAGTCCATGGAAAATACTGCCATTGCCTCAGTGCTGCTGCTTTGTCTTGGACTTCTTCTTCATCGTCTGCTTTTAAAAGACATACATCCCTCTGAAGATGCTGCATGAAGCTGTGTGAGCAGTGGCAAGGCTTTGCATGCAGGGCACAGGGGGAGATAGAGAGGAACATTTTGTCCTGGGAATCAGGGTGCAATTACTGTAGGGAGAGAACTCCAGATGCAAATACTCACAATTTTTTGCACTTCCACAGGCTTCTGAAAAATGTGTGGGCTTAGAAGTTATCGGTCACACATGCAGCTCTGTAGGAACGATAAGAACACAGTGCGCCCTTTGAACCTGAGGGGTGAACTTTTAAAAGAAATTGCAGATTTAATTATTTTTTTTTTCAATGAATTCACTTGGAGTGCAAAGATCAAAATGTCACATTTTGATAATGCATTCCGTGCAGTTTTAGATTACTTAAGTACTGAAATCATTCTCTGCTGCTTTTTTCTGCAAAGATAATAAAACGTGTGGAAGAACACATCCCTTATGAGGAACGGCTGAGAGACCTGGGGCTGTTCAGCCTTGAAAAAAGAAGACTCAGAGGGGATCTGATCCACGTCTGTAAATATTTAAGGAGTGGGAGACAAAGGGATGAAGCCAGATTCTTCTCTGCAGTGGCAATAGGATGAGGAGAAATGGTCACAGACTTAAGCAAAGGAAGTTCTGCACAAATGTAAGAACTCCTTCCCAGTGCAGTGACGGAGCACTGGAGCTGCTCAGAGAGGTGGTGGAGTCTCCTCTGGAGACATTCATGACCAGCCTGGACACCTACCTGTGCAACCTGGGCTGGGAGCTGCTTTGGCAGGGGGTTGGACTCCGTGATCTCTAGAGGTCCCTTCCAACCCCTACAGCTCTGTGATTCCTACTCCTGTTTGGTGCTCTTCACTGGGAAGCCATTTGCTTTGGTTGTCAGGGCTGCCCCAATCCCTCCTATCTGCCTCACTGTTGGATAAAAGGTAACACTGCTGCTTAGGACACTCCAACAGCCTGGCCCTCTCAAAAGGGAGAATCATGCACATTTGGATAAAATATCATTCTAATGTTCCTGGCCTTTACACCTTCACTTCTGGGAAATCCAGACTGACTTTTCTCCCAAGTTTAAACTTTGTGATGAATAAATCTAGTGTCAGTCACATATACTAAGTTTATATAGGCATCTGTATATATATATCCCGTAAAGTCTCCTTTTATATGTATATATATATATATATATAGCCTGTAAAGTCTACTTGTATATATAGAAGCACTTGTAAGTGTCTGGATAACATAAACAGCTGTCATGGTACTTCATGCAGGGTTATCTGGCAAGCTCAAAGCTGTGCATGTTGTCCTGGAAGTGTTGGCCATGATGGACGTGTGCTGGAGGAATCCCTGTTGATAAAGACATGGGGTGCTGCTGCTGCTGTCATCACAAAGGCCACAATTTAATGTCTTTGGAATCTTCCCTTGAACCTCTCCAAACTTCACTGTGTGCATTGACACCTCTGACTCTCTTTGTAAGTGCTGTGAGGACACGGCTCATCGGGTGACAGCGATTCAATTTTCCTTGCAACCTCACTTCCCTGTTCACTGTGGGAAATTACAGAGACCAAAAACCCTTTTCTATTCCTGTTTCGTCCGATGCCCACTGGCACAGTGTTTCCAGCAAGCCTCCTTGGGTCAGGACTTGGCCTTAATTTGCACCCCTCCTTTTGGAGCAGCGTGTGCGTGAGGAGGAGGGGCTGTGCTTGTTTGCAGCACAGCGCTCGCTGTGTGCAGAGAAGCACAGGAGGCAACTGGCTGGTAAACAGAATTTAAATTTCTGAAAGCTCTCTTAAACCTGTTCAAATCTCTGTGCTGTGTAGATAAGGCCGTGCTGTTGTATGAGCTGACACAGTAGGAACAAACTTCTGGCGTATGCGCAGCAGTCACAGCATTGGAAATTGTAAAGCGCCTTTTTTTCTTTTTTTAATCAAGGTAGCAGCAAGTTTGAAAGGATGATTTGTGTGGTGCGTTTGCAGTAATGCGCAGAAAAAAAATCAAGAGGGTTAGGAAGGGAGGGGAGGCATCCGAGCAAGCGGGAACAGTCTGATCTAATCAATCTGTATGCCTCAAATGTCATCACTGCTCTACCTCAATTACCTTCCAGTCTCAAGTTATTACAGATTTTAGTGTCCTTTCAATGAGCCAAACCCCACTCTTCCCTGATGCAATTCTTCCTTCAAGGAAGTATTAACCTAAAACTGGTGCCTAAACTGACCTTTAGCTTTCTCCCAGAGAAAATAATGTACGATGAGCTAGAAGCAGGTGAATCCGTTTTTCCACTTTGAGACATCTTTGGGTTGGTATGGGCTCGTAACAGCAGGAAGCTTGGGGTTCTGCCAAGCCCCATCATTATGAGGGCTTTGTTTTCTTTGGCTCCACAGCCAGGTAGGAGTCTAACAGATGTAAAAACTTCAGAGATGCTGACTTCCACCCAAAGCAGAACGTGAGTGTATTTTAATAGCGTGACTGCATCAGGTTTAAAAGATATTGCAGCAAAGACACGCACAGAGCAAATGTCCCTGAGTGTGTGATGTCATTTAGAAAAAACATCAAGGTAAGGTGCATTACTCTGTGATTTTACTCCTGAAACAAAATACTGGGATGTTCTCAGAAGATGGAGAGAGCAGTACAGAAATCAGAAACGCTACTAAAACAATGGGATCCAGGGAAAAGAAGAGTGAAGGACTCAGAGCAGCTCCTTCAAGAACCGTGGTCCATGAGCAGCCCCTCCATACAGAAGATCTCCTTATCCTCCTGAACGCAGAGCAGGCAAAAGAGAACTTTGCTCCTTCATGGTTCACCTGGCTGTTGTATGCGCATCTGATGCCAATGGAGAGCAAAGCTCTCTTTAACCTCTTCTTTAACAAGGGGCTGTCACCCCACGGGAGAGGGACCAAATGACAACCACAGGGCTGTCCTGGTAACATCTGAGTGCGGCAGCTAGAAGTGCTGCAGTGGCAGAGGTAGGGCTGCCATTTGAAGGAGGTACTGAATAGGAACACATGTATTTGTCTAGCTGTAGATACTTTAAAACACAAATACATTTCTAATTAGACAGTTGGCAAGATGAAGGCTGCCCTGTTGTGCCACAGTGTCTCATCAGCACTGTGTGCATGCCTGGTGCCACTATCACTGGGCACTGTGCACTTCCCAGCCCCTTCAGTCGCATCAACCGACAATGAACTAATGAGTGTAGCAAACAACAGAACCACTGCCTCCAGGCAAGGTTTTGCTAGCTCCAGTTTTGCTCCTTTCAGCTCAGTGTACTCATTAAGCAATGGCCACAGCAGAAAATGTCATCGTTTTATTTTTAAAGCATAAAAACAATAGCATTTCATAAATCCAGCAGTTTCTCTTTGTCCAAAAGGAATGGGAGCTCTGGCTTCCTCCATGAGATGCAGTCACCAAGAGTTGTTTAAATCCTGTCCCAGCTTCGTGGTCCACACAGCCTATAGCACTAAGAAATATAATCCTTCTGCCATTGTCTGCCCTCTTTCTGTTTTGAATACACTTGCAATTGCAGGCGTGAACAATTGGAGATGGGAATGTCTGTTGGCTTTAAAACTTGCTGGCTGACAGCTCAGCCTGGCTTCCATCACACATGGTCAGGGAATGAGCTGATTCCACCAGAAAATATGGGGTCCCACATCTGCCCTGGGAGGGCTCTGCCTAGACTCCTGTAGGACTGCTTTTCCTTTTCTGCTGATATTAATTTGCTGTGCTTGGTTATAAATGTTAGAAGCTGCACAACCTTGTTTTTCCTTGTGTTGCTCATTTCTCCAACTCTGCACTAGACTCAAAAGGACTCATGGGAAAAGCCTCTGGGCTGTCATTCTGAACTGTCTCCTCATCCAGATGCTAATGATGGGAGTTTTAGCATTATATAGGTTGGTGGGTAAGCAAGAATGACTTTTCAGCACCATTCTTTGCTTTAAATCATTGCAAGCCTTCTAAAAATGCCTGTTTTCCAAATCACATCTCCTTTCGGTGTTGATGTGTGAGCATTAGAAAGGGAAAGTACTGGTGAAAATCAATTTCAAAAATCAAACAAAGGTTCCTGCCATTCCCTTTACTGAAAACCCAGGCTGCTTTCCCTCTATTAATTCTGTAAGTGTATAGCTACCTATTACCTCGGAATGCAGTGCCTTCAATGGGGTTTTATAAACCTTTGGCCTCATCGCTATAAAACTCTTCCAAGTTTTTGCCAAATCTCCCTCAGAAAGATTACTTCTGCTTTGAAGATGCCAATAAAGGAAATTGCTTTCACAGGGAAAGAGCTGGGAAGACAACCCTAGACCCCTCATCTGGCTTCCCTCCAATCTTAAATGTATTAGAACTCAAGTGCAATCCTAAATACATGATAAAACACACCATGGTCTGGACAGCAAGATCTCTTGGGGCAGTGCTTCATCATGTCCCATTGCCCCCTCACTGTCCTCCAGCTTTTGAGCAAAAACTGCAGGAAAAAGAAAACAGCAAAACTCACCCAAACTCTGTCGTATTTGGCAATGGGCTGTGGATGGCAGCAGCTGAGCCAGCCTGCTGCTGGCTGGGAGAAATCCCAAATGGCAAAGGGCAAGCCTGGATATCATTGTAAAGGTTGTAAAAGCAAAGAGACCAGCACAAACAAGGAGGTGTTACGGAAAGACGCAAGATGAATACTCACCCTTCTCCAAAGATCTAGGTTTGCAGGGAAGGAACTCATAGATTCATAGATTCATTAGGTTGGAAAGGACCTACAAGATCATCTAGTCCAACCATCCTCACACCACCATCCCTACCCACCAAGCTACTAAATCAAATCCCTTAGCACCTCATCTAAACGCTTCTTGAACAGCGCTAGGGACGGTGCCTCAACCACCTCCCTAGGCAGGCCATTCCAGTGCCGGACCACTCTCTCAGAGAAAAAATTTTTCCTCAAATCTAATCTAAATCTTCCCCGGCGCAACTTGTGGCCATTCCCTCTTGTCCTGTCATTAGTTACCTGGGAGAAGAGGCTGACCCCCTCCTCACCACAGCTCCCCTTCAGGAAGTGGTAGAGTGCAATGAGGTCTCCTCTAAGCCTCCTTTTCTCCAGACTAAACAATCCCAGCTCCCTCAGCCGCTCCTCGTAAGACTTGTGCTCCAGACCCCTCACCAGTTTTGTTGCCCTTCTCTGAACACGCTCCAGTGCCTCGATGTTTTTCTTGTAGTGAGTCCCTCCAAAAAGGAGGGACTGCCAACAAGAGGTCCTTCATCAGCGGTGGTCAGCTATTAAATGAGGTGTGCGAGGAGTGCAGCCTGGTTCCACCTGTTCCAGTCATGCAGGTGAACTGCCTTCTCCTGTGCTCCCAGGGCTGACCAGCTTTTTCCTTCAGGTGCTCAGTCAGTGGTTCAGGCTGTGGCTCAGCAGTTCCCATGCACTCATCTCTGGTGGCCTTGTGCCATTGTGACATTTAGCGCTGGCACCGGAAGGAGGATTCTTGTTTCTTTCTTTCCCTATTTTTTTCTTGGATTTTTCCTTAACTTAAATCTCTGTTGTGCAATCTTCTTAAGAGTAAGACATGCCATCGGTGCACCTGGAGAGTGCTGTCTCATGGCGTAAACCTGTAAAGAGGAGCAGAGCACGGGCACAATGGGAGCAGAGCCTTTCTGCACAAAGGGACACATGGAACAACAGCAGGATCATGATTTAAGTTAAGTTGAAAAAAAAAACAGCAAACTTGGAAAGTGAGAGTGAGCTCATGAAAGTAAGCTGCAAAAAGAGGCTCTGCAAATGAACACAAGCTCACTTGTGCTTTTTGCCCAGATTTCCTCTATGGAGCTGAGAGCTTGAACCAGCATAAAAGCCCAGGGCAGAGTGAGAAGTGACATAGAAAGCAGCACCCCTGTTCCTCTTCTCGCTGCCGTTCCTGTTATTTTTTCAGCACATACCTTACGTCAGGCAGGCAGGTGACAGTGTGGGAGTGCTTCCATGGGCACTCGACTGAATTTAAGGGAATTCTGACCTCCTCTGACAACAACTGTCCATGTTCAATCTGATAAATCACCCAAACATGGCCTCAGTGCTATGAGTAGGTGAGTGAGCATGGACTCAGGGCTGCACATACATAGGTATTGTGGCTTAACCTCAGGTTAGTGGCCCTGAAATGGCTTGTGGCTGCATGGGAGGGGCACCAGAGCTGGACTGGGATAGCTGAGATAAGGTACTCATGGTGCAGGGAGTGAAGGGAGCCTAGAGAAGGTGAAGGGTTTTTTGCTGGGAGAAGCAGATTGACACAGCAAAATATTAGTCCTGCTCTGCGTCTCTCCAGCTTTATATTTGCGTGAGAAATAGTAATCCTACCCTTCCCCTGCTCTGAGGATTGGGACATATTGAATAATACTGTTTCTCAGTGCTGAAGCCACTTGATTTTTCTCAATATTTTTTAGTTTACCTTTTATCTTTGAATATGATGGATGACTTGATATCTTAGAACGTTTGGCTGCTATATGGCCACAGGAAAAATTTGGTGAGCAGCGTTTTGTAAAGAGGCAGGGGGACTAGTTATACCAGCAAGTGTTCCACTGCCTGGATATACGAGTGAGCTATGAGCTCTGGATGCCCACTAGCACATCCAGTGCCAAAACAGAGGTACAGCTCCATTGCTTATGTGAATTACTGCATAGGAACAGGCAGCTTCTGTTCTGTCCTCTTACAACCACTGCTGGAGGTTCAAGGTGCATGGAGACAGGTGGGCCCTGCAGCTCCCCAGGCTTCAGATCAGGGGAAGGGGCTGCAGGAAATGCTGAGCCTGAAGCAGCAGGCCTCAGTTCAAGGTAACATACTGGGACTCACTGGGTGTGTGAGCTTCTTCAGCCTGAACATCTTTTCTATTAAAGCTGGTCTAATTCAACCAAGAGATCTGGAGTGCTGGGAGGTATTTAGGAAAAATTGGATGTCTAAGCATGCACATGGGATGAGCTGTTTGCCTCCATCCGTCTAAAGCAGGTCAGGGACTAGTTTAGGTCAGAAAGGGACTTCTGGAGGCCTCTCACCCAACCCTCTGGTTAAAGCTGGGCTAGATTTGAGAATCAATCAGATTGCTGCAGACCTTGTCACATCCACTTCTGAAAATCTCCGCTATGGAGATGTCACAGGCTCTTTGGGACAAGTTCCAGTCAAGCCCCACTGCTATAAGTACATCCAATGAGTTTTCTCTTTCAAGCTGTGACTGTTACTTCTTGTCCTTTCTCTGAGCACCTCTGAGAAAAACCTCTCTCCGTCTTCTCTATAACATCCCTTTAGATCCTCTGTCACCTTTAAATAGATCTGTAGACGTGCTTTGTTTTATTGTGGAGTTTACTCTTGATGTTTGGCTCTCCTTACCTTATCATCATCAAATTCTGTTCTTGTTAGCAACTTGTTATGCCAAAGCTGATTTCTTGGTTGGACTTGCAGAAATATCTGCATCCCCTTGACTGCAGAGATCTATAGTTATCTGCTTGATGACATTGTGTGGAGCTGCAGGGCTCTGCCCTTGGGGAGCTCTCCCAGAGCTGCACCCTTGATTGTGCATTCATCAGATCCTGTGTCTTTCTGGTCCTGGGCACAGTCACCCTCTTCTGAGGTCAGCTCAATCAAATCACTACTATTCAAGGTTTCAGAATGCAGGGGCAAAGTTCTCTTTTGATATCATATTCTTCAGTGATAATGGCAATACCTTGGTTTTCCTTGTAGTTATCAAGATGCTTTTCTGTATGCATCAAAGCAATAATAATTTGCCTTGTCTTCCTTGAGTAATGATTTTGTCTTGTACTTTTTTCAGTTACATTTATCTTCAAGGCATTGATTTCATTCCTTTTTAAATTTTTTAAAGTTCTTTCACCTTGGACTTATTTTGTGGTGATTCTGAATGAATTATACTGGCTTTGCAATTATTTTAAATAGACACTACTTTTATATGTAGTACAAAAAAAAAAAAAGGTAAAATCCTTAGGCTGAGCTATTCTAAAGGTAACTTTCCCTTCACCCTCAGAAGGATTTTTGAAATAAATACCGTTCTGTTAATAGTTTCAGTGAATATATTAATGACAGTAATTGTTTCCTTGTTCTGTGAAAATAGTGTTGCAAATTGAATTTAGTGGTATTTAAGTGTGTGTGTGATATAAGGATCATGAGATGTGTCACAAAGCTGGTCCAAAGCTCTGCTATGAAGATACAAGTCTAGATGCAGTATTGGTGGCCTAAAGTGAGATGTTTGTCATGATGAAGTTTCTGCTGTCCTCAGTCACCCTGTGTGGCCATGGAGGGGATTGAGTCCCCATGGACTGATATTTTCTCTTCCTACGCCAACCCTGAGCCATGTGGTGTTGGCATGCTCAGCCCAGCAGCCATAAGCAGATGGTAAGATGGTTTGGTGTGAGATCTGAAGGACTGTCCCAAAATTATACCTGAACATTGATCAGTCACAGTTCATTCATGTGGAAATGCAGCACAAATTCCCAACCGTCCTGTATACCACCCTTCAAAGGGCAAACTCAAAGCTGATGCTCTACCTCACCTGTTGTGAGTGAGTGATGGGTGGGTGTTGCCCAGTCCCTCTGCTCCAGCACATCTTCATGTGGGATGTAGAGGCTCAGAGAGCATGCATACACAAGGGAACCTTACTGTAGATCAGATGGTCACATTTAATTTTCCCAGATTCTCAAGCAGAGGTCTGAGCCAGAAATTTAGATTGTTAAGTCTCTGGAAATTACGCTCAGCTCTGTATGCTGCTGATCGAGACCGAGCAGAAGGGTTAGAGTGAAAGAAGGAATGAGTGCTTTTTTGTGTGCTTGGATTTGCTGAGCAGCTGTTGAGTTTACTTTTGATTCGTTAGAGCAGCAAATTTGCATTCATAGCATACAGCCGACTGTGCATTAAGTCAGTCACTACAATCAGTAGAATAATTTATTTACATAAGTTTGGTTTCCAGGAGCATGTAGCAATGTGAATGCAACCAGATTTGATGGGAACTGGATCGATGCTGCCTACTTGGATGCAAAGAGCTATGAAGATTGACAGGGTTATTGGCTTGGCTACATGTTGTCAGCAGACAACCATACCCCACCTCTGGGACCCAGACCTGAGTGACCTGGAGTTTGTGCAGGGTTCAAGGGACCTCCTGGACTTCCAGAGAGCTGTAGCAGAAATAAGGGAAGGGTTTGTCCTGCTCTGCTCTGTGCTGCTGTGACCTCACCTTCAGCACTGTGTGCAGCTTTGGGCACCACAATATAAGAGGGCCAGAGTCTGCTGGGGACAGGCCATGACAAGTGCTCCTCGCCACCCTCTGTCCCCCCTGGGCCTTCTGTGCCCGGCACGGAGCACAGGCCGTGCCCGCAGCCTGCCCTGGGCTGCCGTGTGCCCGGGCCCCTCCCCAGCGCTGAGGCCTGGGCTGGGCCCTCACCCCGCGGGGCAGAGTCGTTCCCACTGGGGACAGCGGGAGGGGACGTGGGAGTGCCCGTGCAGACCCCTGAGTACCCAAATGGAGAGGCACGGACTCATTGCTGCTTTTTTAAAATAATTATTGCTTATGCTTTTATTATTTTGTGTTGCCCTTTTAAGTTGGTTGTGGTCCGGTGTTGGAACAGAAGTCCATACGGAGCAACAGGAATGGACCTTTGTTCTGCACTTCATCCCTTCTTCCCGTCCAAACCAAAGTCCTCCGCTTCTCCAAAGGAACAGCCGCCTCTGTATCTCCTCTGACAGCGCCTGGAGGCCGCAGGGAGCTCGGGGCCGTGCGCTGGACTCCTCCTGCTGTCCCAGCACAGCAGCTTGTAGGACAGCAGTCCTGGTCCTTCCCGTATCCTCAGAGTTTGGGGAAGAAGAGGTGAGGGGTGTTGGGGAAGGATGAGGATGGAGGACGGGGAAGAAAGGGCGGCAGGGAGCAGCAGCTGGCGCAGGGGCTCTCTGGCGGATGGTGACTGCTCAACGCCAAGATCGAAATCGAGAGCCCCTGGTGCGCTGCCGATGGATGTAGCAGCGTCTCCAGGCAGACACGATGTTGGGGTGCCTGCCCCGCCTCGATGGAGGTGGATCCACCTCCATGGGCTCCTCCTCCTGAGGTTCGTCCACCTCCATGGGCTTGAAGCTGCTTTCTGCTGGATCGACATCCATCGGCTCCGGCGTGCTGCTGCTCTCCTCAAGCCGAGGCTTCTTTGGTGGAGGAGGATCCATCCTCCTCCACCGGGGACAACACAAAGGGTGGGAATAAACTATTGAAAGTGCTCCTTGGGCCACGAGCGTGCCACCAAGTCTCAAGTCGGCTAACGACTGGTGTTCTGTTGTCAGGGTAGTCAGGGAGTTGGCTCGTGACATCAGAAAGCCATGGCACTGTGACCCTAAGAGTATCCCGTGACAAATGAAACATGTCTGTGTTGGGCATGAGGAGGCTATAGCCTGAGCGTTGCCCTAGGTGCCACTGGGGGGGTTCTGCAGGGCTCCATTGTCCAATGTCCCGTGGGATGCATCAGGCCCAGAGTTGTCACGTGGGCAAGGAAGGGGGTTATCCCACTGTGCTCTGCCTGCTGTGGCCTCACTTGTTTTGTGAGGGTTCCATCTGCACTGGAGAATGTTCCCAAGTTCTTTTTTTTTTTTTTTTAATCTCCTTCATTACTTTATTCTTTTATCTCATTTATGCTTTCTGTAATGGTTATAAATGTTTCACTGTTAGATCTGTTTAAACATAGTTTTGCACAGTGCAACCAGATGACCACAAAATCCTATCATTTGAGATGTAATGTTCAGTGTAATAACAGCTACATCATGTAACTTGTGACAGTGATGGTCCTAGCTGTCATATTAGGAGAGACACAGAAATGTGACAAGCACTGGGTTTTAATTCTGTTAAAAAATAGAAGCTTTAAAAAGTGTATGTCATGAATTTACATCCATCTGAGACATTTAACAAAATTAGCAGTGAAAACAACCCATTCACACCCAGAAATGAGATATTTAAAATAAAACTTATGTTTGTACCTCAGATCATCTACCTCGGCCTCAGAGAAGCTAACATACCACTTTCTGTTCTGAAGTGTGGTCATCTTATCCAAAAAGGGCCCAACTGTGGAAAGTACTTGCAGTATAAAATGAACCAAGTCAAAATCTGGTTAACTTAAGAAACTGGTGAAAGTCCATCCTCATGTGTGGCACTGCTTAAAAATGCAGCCTGCTTTCACCCTTACTGGAAATAAGCACACGTGGACTCACTTGGCATGGGATTCTATATGCACCAAAAACGAGAGAGAGACAGCAACTCCACAGGGACTCAGAGTTCGCTAATTTGCTTTACGTTTTAGATGTTCTGATACCATGGTGATGGGCAACAGTAGAAAGGCCTAAAATAGAGTATAAGTGTTTTCAACAGCTTTATCTTACTAAGTGCACTTCATACTATCATGAGAAAGTCCTCTTGATTTTTTTTCCTCTTTCTCCCACTTCAAATAAATTGTCTAGTACCTAAAAGGTCATTCTGAAGAACTTTGCTTTTCTATAAATTACTAGATTTTGTAAAAACACTGAATATAAGTGACAATCTCTTGTCTGACTGTATTTCGTGTCTTACTTTTAGGCTTCTAAGAGAGAGCCTTTAACTGTTCTCTCAAAGGAAAAGGGATGAGGGAGAGAGGAGACACCATACTGCATTTTCCTCCTGAATTTTCCATGTTTCTTGGACAAGAAAGGAATGACTATCCCAGAATAATTAGTGTAATGATAATAAAGAAGACTGTAAAAAGGCTTATCTTCTAAAAAACATGTTTGTTTTTTCTTTCTGCAAAGACTGTTTTAAATGGCACCCTGTCTGCTGAGTGAAGCTTCTTGATAGAGTCGCATTTGAATAAAAAGCGGCAGTTCTGTGGGATTTTGCTGATCTTGTAATTACTTTTTCCCCGGCCTTCTGGAGCTAATCGGATGCCTGACTTCAATAATTTTGAAGGTATTTGAGACTAGCATGTTACTTGATGGAGCTCGGTTTATTAATGCTTCTGTCTACTTAAATCCACTACATGATCCCAGCGGTGACAAACTGGCAACCACAATTAGTGCCAGTAATTGAGAAGTAACATACTGCTCACGTAGGGCTGGCTTCCAACCTGCTCCAGACCATGCAGCCTCTCTACAGAACAGTGGGTTTTTAAAGGCTAAATTTATAGCCAGATCATGTCACCTTCTGTTACAGAGGCACTCTGTGCATCTACAATGTGCTTTGGCTCTTGCAGGAGCAAGTCTTCTACCTTGAAATTTACCCCGTACCTTTCTATTTTCCTCTCCATGCTCTAGATACTTTCCTGTTTGGTACTGCTGTGATGCTCCATGCCCCAGCAATTTTCAGTTCTTAGCTCCTCAGGCTTCTGCAGTTACATTCTTCAGAGCTGTAGCAAAGCCAGAGTTCTCACTGTGCCATACTTCATTATCAACATCAGGTACCTTTATCGAGGAGTATTGTGTCTTCTTGCATCATCCAGTGCTGTTGCTGGTAGTTTCTGCTGATTTCTCAAGTTCTGAGTGGTGCTAAGGTGCAGTTGTTTGTGCACTCATTGTGATATTACTTTTTTTATGTACTCAGAAGTGTAGTGTGAGATTCAGATCGTGTGGCTGCCATGTAAAATCTTGCAGGGAGGAGGAAAGACTCTGTGAAGGTAGGAGGATCCTTTCTTTTTGCTTCAGTTTAATTCCTAACCTATGTCCTTGGTTTTCCAGCTCTGAGGTCCAGCCAAGAGCAGAAGGAGAGCTCTCAATTTCTACTCAAGATTATTCCATTTCAGATGTAATTGAAGCACTCCATGATTTGCTTCTAAAAAAGGACAGGATAGCTTGAGCTTTTGTCACTGGCAGTGACTGCTTTGTTATCTACTCTTCATTATAATACCATTTCCAATAGTATGATGCTTGTAGAATGATCTGCTGCTCCAACATTTGGGGCAATGCTCTACTCGCTTTCAGGGCTGCCAGTTTTAGCAGGTGATGAGAATTCTCTTGGGAAATACTGGAGCTCAGACTTTAACAGAGTGTTCTGCACCACAGTGGAATCTTTGCATTGATTTGCAGGGACTTCGCTTCAGGCCTTCAACTGATGCAATTTGGGATTTTAGAAAGTGGGGGACCTATGAGAATTACAGTTTGCATTTCTTCCTTGCACACACCCATTCAGAGAGTCCCACAAGTCCTGTAACCATGGCAACAGAGTGCCAGTTATGGATTTATCCATGCCAAACTGTGCAAAGATGGGATATATCAATAACCCATTTTACAGAAAAAGTGGTGAGAAAGATTAAGTGATTTCTCCCGATTAACACATGCAGAATAAGGCACTGCTGGAAAAAGCAGCTGAGCTGCTGTAATGGCTCATCACTGCTCAGAGGTGCAATCCTTCTCTGTTCTTCCTTCCTGCTGGCAGGCCACCAGCCCTGCTGTGTGGTGGCTTTCTGAGCCACAAAACACCATCATTTGTCCATGGTTTGCTTCCACAGGAGCAAAGAGAGCTGTGGAGGGAGGTGAGGACTGAACTCAGGTTCCTGTCCGAGCGATGGAGGTACTCAGCATCCTGTCCTTCTCAATATTCAAGCAAGAAGCTTTCCTTTCTGAAAGGCTTGGGTGGAGACATAGGTCATTATGCAGACCCAGTTCTTTCTCGCTGCTGTCATCTTCTGATACACCAAGTGACATGCAGAAGCCTACTTAGCTGGTGCCTTGCTTTGAATTACTGCGTAGCTTGCAGAATAATTGCCATTTATCACCAGTGGAGCAAAACCTCTTGCCGTGCTGTCACTGCTGATGCCACCTGAACCCACGGGGCCAGTGCTGTGAGCACCTGCAGCTCCAGAACACGGTGCCTGCAGCCCTCTGCTCCCCTCAAGCTGCTCATCTCACACTTGGCCGAAGCAGCTCTAAAACCCCCCAGCTCCCTTCCTCTGCTCCCCAGGGTGCAGACGGCTCATCTCCCCAGCGTGTATTTCATGAGACAGCATATTTGTTATCGATTAATTCCATGCTGGAAGTGCACCCATCATTCTTGGCAACATATGGCAACTAATCTGTCCTTAAGCAGTTAATTAGGCACCATTTGTATGCACATGTCGCCCTTAGCTCACTGCCGATCCTGTCGGAAGCTGTTTGTTCTGGGCTTTCGCTTTCCTTTGTGTGGAAAAATGAGATGTTTCTTACCCATTGTCTTCGTCTGTATTCTTCTTAAAGAACAGAAGTAATGAGGCGCTGCACCAGGCTGTGAGGCTGGGATAAGTGCGATCTGGTCCAACGGCACTGGCCTCAGATTGGGATGCAGGGAACACAGCTTTTACATCACTATAGAGCAGGGGCTAATTTGGCAGGAACTGCTCTCCCTGTGCACTGAGAGTGGCAGAACTTTTTCAGGCAAAGATCCATTGCATGGATCGGACACATTTTCAAAGCAAAAAATAAACAAAAACCAAACCAAAACAAACAAAAAAAGCAAAACACAAAAAGTAAAACTATGGAGCTGTCCAAGACTGCAGACATGGTATAGAAGTTACAACACCCTTTGCTTATTGTTATTATCTATAGTGTTGAATTAAAGTGTTTTCTGCAGTCCCAAAACATCTCTCATTTCTGTTAGGCACTCTCTGTATCAAGGGCCATGAAAGTTAGATGCTGGCGTTGTCCTTACTTTTCTGTTAGGAGTGGTGAGGCACAGCAAGGTGGGATGATGTTCTGAGAGTCATTGGATCTAGATGCAGATTCTCACTCTGCGTTCTGAAGTGTCAGGTCCAACATTTCATCCAAAAACTGCCTTTCTCACCTAGTTCAATTTGTAGTTTAAGTATCTCATGGCTGGCATCTGGAGACCTAACAATTTCAGAGGAAAAAAATGTGTAATGGACGATCAATAAACTGTTCATTGGGGAAATTTTCTCCAACTAGAAGGATAGAATCAAGGACTGAAATACACGGGAAGACTTCTCAGTGCTATTCATCAATTATCACTGCTGTTTGGCTCCCAATGTTGAATGTAGAGCTCAGTGCCTGACTTGGTCTGAAGACATGGAAAGCACATGTTGCTCCATTACCTCCAACTTCAGTAAACTCCTTGTAAAGTCTATGACAAATTACTAATCTGTCTGCAATTTTTCATACCTGTCCTGTCTCCATTCTGCTGTTCTTTCATTGTGATTGGAGTACATTCTATCTCACAGCATACTGTAAATGATCTATCAGCCTTACTGAACTTGTGGATCCCTCCTGTATTTGATGAGCTAAGTCTATCCTTGGATGCTTGCCTGCAGCTGAGTTGAGCCCATGTGTGAGAGTTTTCCCTGCTGCTCAGTGCAGGAGGCAGATCACTAAAGCCAAGCTCATAACAAAAAGGTTCTGAATTCCCCCCAGCAAGTCAAACTTTCTCCTATACTTTACAACAGCAGCTGTGTAGTGTTTCAAATAGTTTCAGACTTTCCCCTAGTGTTTACTGTATTCTATTACAGTTTAATGTTCTTTTCTTTAGAAACAAGTATAAATGCCCTAACTACAAACAACACAGAGCAGAAGCAATGTTGTAACATGACTGGTTTGTTTAATCTGTCCTTGAGTGCCTCTTCCCCCATTATCAGCCTTGTTAAGCCAATCTAATTTTTGTTTCCTTCCCACTGTGATTGCTTTTTCTGTTGTGTACAGCTGATAAATTCCATTCTTGCAATGTAATGTATCAATCACAGATTTCTGTATAAGTTCTTCAGGGTTCTTCCTAGGAAGGCCAGAAATCTGAAGTGCAGCAGGATCAGGGGCAGCTGAAGAGATCTTTTCATACTTGCACCACTGCTACTCATGAACCTCATCCAAATCCAGGTCCTGCTGAAGTGGGTAAATACACATTTAACAGGAGGATGCTGCCTCTTCTTCAAAGACTTCACAGGCTGCGTACACAAGAGAGTTAAGGTATAAGAAAAGATAAACTGATGAGAAATCCATCAAGGCAGATTGCCTTGAAATTTGAGAACGGCAAGTTCCAGGTAATAGAGAAAAAGCAGCAAGCAGCAAAGCAACACCACAAGGCTCCTTCCCATATTAGGGACAGATAAATGAGATAGAAAGCACTTTTTCACAGCCATCACTGTGGCATCCCCCAGCTGCTTGGGAGCAGCTGACTTACTGCATCACTTAGCAGAGAGGACAGGTTTGCTGCCTTTCAGGTCTGCCCACTCTAATGGGCTTGCTGTTCTCTGATTGTGTTTCTGCTATTCCATGGCAAAGAGACCCTGTGGGGAAAGAATGGATGATACTAACAGACAACAGTTATTGGTTTGGCTGACTTTCCCTTGGAAGTGTTAAAGGATGGGAACAATGCAGTGTTGGCTATGAAAATAAAGCCTTAAAAAAATGAAAGGTGGCAAAAATGTACATATTTGAGGAGTAGAAACTCCTTGAGATCAAGAACAACACAAAATCAGGAAACCATCGGTCATGGCAGGAGATTCTGTACAAAGGGATACTGAGCGCTGAAATAAGTCCTGTTTGCTGCACTGCTGCGGGAATGAGATGGTTTAGAAGGACTTTAGAAGTAAGCCAGCCCCAAAGGGAAGGAAACCATTGTTGGAATTTACATAGCAACAGCTATTTGTATGCCAAAGTGACATAGAGAGGAAACTTAAGGGCCAGAGGCTCAAAAGAGAAGAGGGCTTCAAGTGCCATCTGGGGAAAAGGTGAGAAAGAAGAAAGGGAGGAAAAGGTGGCAAAAGGAGGGAGGTGAGAGGTTGCTACAACTTGAAAAAGACATTTGAAGTGCCACTAGATTAAATAAGGAAGGGCATCAGGGGCAAACATTTCGCTTTTTTCAGAAGTTCTGAAGAACTGTGCTAATAAAATAAGGTGAGCACTGAGGCCAAGGAGGCCAAAAGTGAGCAATGAGACAGCTCTGCTGTTCTGACAGATGCATGGCTCTCCACCTGCCATGGCCTAGGTGTGGGACAAAGACCTGGAGTAAGAGGCATAAGATAAACAGCAGTGCAGGAATGCTTTAAATTATCAGGGATCAATTTCTTTGACATACACAAAGTTGATTTAACCTCAGTTCTTCTATGAGTCAGCACATCAAACTGGAAATGACTTACCAAAAGAAAAAAAAAAGAAAAAAAAAGAGAGATTGGAAAGAGAAGGCAAATTTAAGAAAATCAGTGATTACCTAGGAAGGATGAAAAAAGATGCAATTCCGTAATTAAGTAGGGCTACATAGTGATTAGCCTGTGAGCAGGGGCAGAATGCAGAGCTTGTTGTTCCCTAGATGATGGTTTCAAACATCTTGAGTTCCAAGAGTGCCTTTACTCATTCTGTTTCTATTAAAGGCAATGTATGTTTTATGCCAGGCTCCCAAGGGACTGGACTTCCTCAGGCTCTAAATAGATCCACTCCTTTGTGGGCGGGTAGAACAATGGCACTTGCCTATTAACCCTTGAACTTGGCGTGAGCAGGAACTGACCTCCACTGTGCTAGCACTTAAGTTGTCCAATTTTCTCTCATTTGCACACATAATTTGCTGCCAAGGTGACATTACCAAGTGCTTGTGGTGTTATTTAGGGCAAGGGAAAAAGAAAAAATCACAAGCTGGAAATCTGAGCTGGAGATAAGGTTGTTTGAAGGGACAGTGAAATAGAAAACATGAAGACAATTGTAGGGTAGGGCTTGTTTAGTCTCTGAGAAGCCTGTGGGTCATGAATCCATGTGGCTCCAGCTGCTTTTGTGATACCCACAAATGTTTTTAGAAACCTTGCTTGAGGTTTCTCTTGGATTTCCTTCTGCCTGAGATTACACTGAGAGTGTAATCAAATTGTTTTTTTCTATTCTTGTACCGAGGTCCTTTTTATTTAATATTACAACCACAATAGGCTTGAGTCTTTGAGGCAATTTTTGCATGTTAATAAATTTCTCATCTTTGTGTTTCTTTTTCTTCCTACCATTGTGGGATGTACAGAAGGCAGGCAGCTGCAGAAACCCGAGTGTGGCTGATGTGGCAGCATCTCTTACTCATGCAATGAGCAAGAATCTTACTTGGATGCAGCTTGAGGATGGCTGCAGTTCAATCTGCCCAATAACCATTAGGCTGACTTTCCTCAAGAAAATGCCCAACAAACCTGCTTAAGTGTTGGCAGTGGAGACAAGGGGATCTTCCTTGAGACCCCTACGTACCTGAGGTCTTCTGAGGGTAAATGTCTTCTTCCTTATATTTCTGTGCCTACAGCTCTTGCATGTGAGCAAGTCCTCACTTGCTGAAGCCTAATACTTTGCTGCTCTGCTGTTGGTGCTGTGCTTTTCATTGTATTACGTACATATATATGTATAAATATCAGAAGCCCTTAGAAACCAAAACTGTCTTTCAGCTGCAAGGTAACACATGACAAAAGGATTCAGAAAGGTTGTGCACACTGCTTACATTCCTCCTGTTCTGCTGTAGTTGGGATCAAGATGAGCAGCATGGGCACAGAGCAGCTGGTGGGAACTGCTGGACACAAACCTCCTGAATCTATCTTGTGGCCAGACATCACAACTGCTCCTCATGGTGCTGGTAAGCCCTAAGAGTGGGCACACCAACTCCTGGAACAGGGAAAAGTGAGGGAAGAAGGATCAGAGGGATGAAGACTGGCTGCTTTTTTTTGTATCCCTCTGAGCTATAAAAATGAATGGGGAAAAAAAAAAAAAGCCTTTTTTAAAATGCTGAAATAAGTCCTAATAATTTTACATATTTCTCCTCATTTTACAGCATTAGCTATGAGTACTTCTAATGAGTCTTTTTATGAAAAACTCTTCTGGTGTGGGGGGAAGTTATTAAGCCTCCTACAAAGGGATTTTATGGTTTTAATTATAAACAGGTAATGGAGTCTATGTAAAAATTACCTTTTGACTTTGCAATAAAACCCGTTTCCCCCAAGGTAAGAACTCCATAAAGAGAACATTGCACAGCAAGGCAGTGAAGAAGCCGGCTCCAAAATCAAGAGGTGCCTATTGAACAGCAGCTTTCCAGAAGCCCTAGAGATCCACTGACCTCAGTCTGGGTGCCTGTGTGTCACCTTCAGCCCAAGGAAATTGCAGAAGGTAATTCAAGATTGTGAGGTTTTCCAGACTGCCTTGCTGTGCTGCATTAGATTGGCCTCAGGACTTCTGTAACATGGGTAATAGTGACAGGACCTCCCAAAAAAAAACAGCTGGTGACTGATGCATGGTGTACACCCTGCTTCTCTACTTTGAGCTGCCGTGATTAGAAAGAATGTTCTGGGCAATATTCTTAGACTTATCCACCCTGGCTTTCATACTGGGTTTGCCCACTCTGCAGCAGGAATTGCTTGTATCTGAACCTCAGGCAGGTTCCCCTGTACTGGGAAAAGCTCTCTTTTCCTGTGCTGTTCCCCTTTGTCTTGCAGCAGGGATTCAGATACACTTTGGGCTGCCTCCAGAGCTGAAGGCTATCCATGAGACCCCTGCTCCCCACCCTGTGCACCCTCAGGGCCAGAGGCAGAATGGGCTTCAAGTGCAGTGGTGCTGGCTGTGGGCTGCAGCAGGGCTGGGGTGACCATGATGCACTTAGGGGTAAAGTGAGACACCTTGGCACTTTCCAGTCTTTCTGCCTCTTCCTCCTTTTTCTTTCACGTGTCAAGGAAACCATATGAAGAATAAAGGAAAATGCTTTGTTCTTTAACTACTGGTCAAATTAATTGCTGCGGTTACTCAGCAATGTGCTTAACATATTTGTTTCTTTTACTGACCCCTTGGTTTTTGTTTGTTTGTTTGTTTTAACTCAGTCTGGGGAACCTGTGCACTTAAAGTACCGTGAGGGTGAAGGATGGGACAGCCTCCTGGAGATGGGTCTCCTGCTCTTCAGTAAGGCCCCACAGCCGGTGGGAAGCATTCAGCTGCTCTCCTCCTGCTTCATCACAGCAATAGGGTGAGTATGAGACTTCCTCCTTCTTCAGCTGCTCTGCTGGAGGTAGAGATCACCACAAAGAAATCAAAAAACCTCTTCTGTGAGCCCTGTTCTTGAAGAGGCAAGTCAAAGTTTGAGCTGTCAGAACAGCCAGGGCCAGATGTCACCACCACCTTTTTTCCTAACTTGAAAGGAGCTGGTAGTTTGCCTCCTGAAGCGCAGTATGTGGTTGTCTGATTATTAGAGGCACTGTTTGCCTCGCCCCAGGTCCCTCAGCTCAGCCGCGTGGTCCTGCAGGATTTCTGTGACCTTGAGGAAGTTGTTTCATTTTGCTTTGCTTCCTCTTCTGCCCCTCTTCCTTCTTCCCTTCCTTCCTGTCCACAGGGAAGTAAATAGTTTGATGAATAAGTTGCCATTTTTGCATAAGTGCAAATGATTCAAAGAGTCTGAGTTACTGTGACTTAATGAGTTAATTACGTCACTTGTCTGTCAGCAGTAACGGGCTGTGCATGTGCTCTTAGCTGGCTCTGCCAGGAAATACAAGCATTGGTTTAGAATGCCATAAAAAGGATTACTTCAGCTAAGAGTCTCCTGTATTAGAAATTAGGAAATAAAGCAAGAGGAACAAAGACCCCGGAAATAAAATGTTTCTAGAAAGCATAAAACTTCTTTACAGTCAGAGCTCAACCCTGGTGTCCTAGCACACATCCCCATTGCAACAGAGCTCAGTGAGGCAGCGATGAGAGCTTGTCTTGCAGCAGGACAACTCAGGGTGTGAGCTGTGCTCCCAGGCTGTCAGCTCCATAAAGGAGATGGCTGAAAACTGACCAACTGAGGACCCTTCAAGAGGGGCAAGCCAGCACCACACCAATGGCGTTGGCAGCTCTCTGGTGCTGATGGCACCAGCTGCTGTCATGGTATGTGTAGCCCCCTGCCAGTGTCAGCCTCCTTTCCAGGTCTCTGGAGATGGCTGTCACTCTCCAGACTGGACCAACTGTCTATTCCACACACCTAAATCAGCTAGCTATTTGACTAAGCTGGTCAGTATAAGTTTTAATTGCTTTCTTGGAACTGGAAAACTGAGAAAGAGGTGAAGAGGGAAGAAGCAGCATGAAACGAGAGTCTGTAATTTGCTGCCTTCTGGCTCTCCTTGTATATAATTTATAAGGATATATAGACTGTTATGGCTCATCTGTATCCCTCTAATCATTAATGAGGTGCCTTTCATGTCTTAAGTTAAAGTCATAAAAGTAAAGAGTGTTTTCTACTGCAGGTCCATTTCTGTTCTTTATACAAATGTCCTAGTGCCCTTTATAATGTATTTGCTAGAAATCTTGACAGCATTATTTGTTTTGTTTTTCTATCTAAGTGCATTGTTGAGTGGGAAAAGGCTCATTATCGTCCTATTTCTGAAGAGAATTCTCTGCCTTTGAAAGGTGCTCTATTAACAGCCCTAGAGATAGGGAGACAGAGAAAAGGCAAAGCATGTGTGGGCAGCATGAGCCCCCCTTCCTTGCTGTTGTGCTCTAAGTGATGGATGGGTGGTACTTTGCTTATCTGTCCTGGACTTGTGGGTTCAGCAACCAGGAGGCTCATCCACACCTCATCTTTTCACTTGCTAACAGCAGTGCCAGATGAAAAGATTTTACCAAATCTAGGGGAAGAAATATTTTGCTTCTTATAAATTAGTTTCCTTCTTTGACTTTGAGACAGTTGGCTTGTAACAGGGTGACCCTGGTATATTTATTTATAATAAACACACAGATCACAGAGGTAACTGACAGTTAATGAGCCTGAATCCCCACAGTACCAGCCTCCCTTTTAGATTTTTTGGAGGTTCCCTTCCCATGGTATTTTTGTGGCTGTCTCTGACGCTTCTTTGCTTTCTTCTATTCTGCTTTTAAACTCCCAAGCAAGTACCTATCCCACCAGCCACTGTCTGTAACTTTACTGAGTCCTTGGTAATGTCCTTCAGGTCCATTCCTCATTTTCTGCACAAATCAGCCCATGTGAATGTAACCAAAGGTCCACTGCAACTGCCTTAAATCAGGTTGTATAATTGGGTCTCAATGAAATTTAACTCAACTCATGTCAGTATTTTACCCAGTGCTAGAGAAGTAATCCTAGTTACCCAAAACACAGAGGATCTTGCTCAGAAATCTGGTGCTAAATTGGGGCTTGTAACCTTTGTCAATACACTCCCTTCCTTTTTGCAAAGTCTTTCACTGAATACATCATCAGCCCTGGAATTGGGATAGCTTGCTGAGAAAGGTGGGCATGCATTTGCTTTTTGAATCCCAAGTTTACTTATAAAAAAGCCTTTGTTTCCTGGTGAGAGAAGGAATCCTGCTACGAATGTGTGCATATATATTAGGTGTTAGAGAGAATGGGAAAACAGCAATAAGTGAAAGGAGGTTAAAAAGGGAGACCACTTTGAACATCTTTCTCCTCTGCCCTTCCCCAAGGCAGAAGCAGCTCTGTGTCCAGCTGTATCCTGGCAGCACAATAAGGATTGCTTTAAGACCCATAATGTCCACCCAGGGCTGCTGGCAGTTGTCTCTTAGATGGAGCTGATAGCTAATCTCTTCCCTGCATGTACTACGTGCATGTTCTCCTTTTGTGATCCTCCACATCTTCAGAGAGCCTTCATAAGCATGTTTAGGGCGTCATTCAAAGTCCTCTGAAATCAAAGAGTCTTTCTTTTTCCTCCCTCTGGTGGGGTTTGGCTGTTGGGATTATCTCTCTTTCAGAGCAGGTTTATTTTCTACTTAGGACATTCCTCAGCAGCTTTTCAGAAGAGGTGAAAGAAATGATATCTACACCTCAGGCCTCTTCCTGGGACTGTGAAACTATTATATATCAGCTTCAGTTCCAACCTGCAGATGTTTGAGGAGTTAAGAAAGAAAAAGCAATTTTTCTAAGATCTCATGAAATGTGGCCCAGCTCAACAGACCACTCATTAATATGTTCAGATCTTGTTAATCTCATTGGGAATCCGCTCCGTATTTTGTTGTATTTCATCAAAACACAGACCTCCTGGCTCCCACTTACCCAGCAGGAGGGTTTGGATTTATTTTCTCTTTCAACACATTTACCAAGGGTTTTTAAAACTTGCTTCTAAGCTGTAAGTGTGCAGGGTTTTGTGAATTTATGTCACAGAGTCATGTTGCTGAAATCTCATTTTAGAAGAGTTCTCCCCTACATATATTATATTAAAATCATTGGATATATGTCTTTTTCCTCCCACCTATTTTTCTTATTTTCAGTCATCTTGTCTGGTCTGCAAAAGCGTTAGCTCTGAGATCCTCTTTGCACAGCTACTTTGGTTCAAAGAAATGCAGATTGGGTTCTACTTTACTTCAAAGAGCGGTGAGCAGGCAGGGGGAAGGCACCTTTTGTGCAGGGAGCTGCCTGCATATCAGTCAGTGCTTCAGCTCCTCAGAAAATGTCTTGCACCAGAGAATAGTTCTGTCGCCAAAATATACTTATCCATTTTGATTTTGACAATTAAGCATTGAAGAGATTTTTGGGTGTGGGTTGTTGGAAAAATGCATCTTGGTGGAAAAAATCTGTTCCCAGTTGGATGTTTTCCTTTGTTCTCTGTCTCTCAGGCTTCCTGACACCAACCAGCCACCTCTTCCAGAGTCCTCTCTTCTACAGAACCTGTGACACCCCCAGAAGTACTGTCAGTGCAATCTAGTCAGAGGCAAAAATCTCTTTTATTTAGAATTATTCTCTTTCCATTTCTCTTTGTTATTGTAGGGGAAGCTAACAGCATGCATGGAAGAGAAGTAAAAATTTATCTGCTATAGCATTTATATTCAGGTAGATCCCCAAGCATGATTTTTTTTCATTAGAAGACAAGTGGTTGAGTTATGGGTTTTTTTCTTCATCTTACATCCACAGCTCAACTCATCTTTCATAAATTGGGTGTTTACAACTAATGGGCATAATATTAAAAACATAGCAGTCGCCAGACGCTGCTGAATGGTTCATCAGATGTGGAAGTTTTTTCACAGCTTTGAAGCTAATGAGTTGTAGACATTGGCAAATACTGGCTTTTAAAATTAGAACTACTATAGTTCAAAAGAGACAGATGGCTTTATTTATGAAAAGGGATTTAAGGATCACACACAGAAGACTCCATAGAAAAGCAATGTGTTGTCAGAGACCATATATCATAAAATGCAATATTTAAAGCAGTTCAAATTGAAATTCCCTTTTCATCATTGCTAGCCAAATCTGACACAGTTGCTTTTTTTTTTTTTTTTTTTTTTTTTTTTTTTAATGGAATACTTGAATCTTTTTTAATAGAATGAAAACAATCAGAAAACAAGAAGAAACTTTGAGAGATCTCCTCTGGGTATGTTGTAAAGCTCACACTGGGCCAGGTAGAAAACCCTTTGAATGCTTTTCTGTTAGTGCCAGCATGCTTCTCTCTTATTTCCACACAATGGCTGTTGTATCAAATGGTGGTGACTTAGTGATCCATCCTATTACTTCTTTCCAAGTTGTTCTTATTCAGTATTCAAGGTATATGGAACACATTGTTCCTTGGTAGAAAGCTTGTGATGAAAATTTGCCAGTGTTGTATTTTGAAGTGATAGCCAAGTACAAATTTGATAGAAGGTTCAGATGGCCCAGTGCCACCTGACTTCTCCTCCCCCTGTTACGGGGAGGAGAAAATTATTCCTCTTCAGAAGAAGCTGTCCACTGACATACCACACAGGAGAGATCAGAAGATACTGGAGGCAACGTACATGCTGATGAGTTTTTAACTACAGCACAACGTGTCCAGAGCTGCACCAGGTTAGAGAGATTCCAATGGGAAGGAACCCCACTGGAGACAGAGCTTTAAAGCTGCTTCTGTGTAGGGAGGCAAGGGATGAGATAGTACAATGATACGCAGTAGCAAAAAACTTGTGCTTTATGATTTCAAATGAGGGACAAATTGTAACCAAGAGTATTACATATCTGTTCATGCTCTAAGGGGGAAAGTTCCTCTTAGGGGAACGTATTCCTCTTTTGCTTCTGTTATTTTGTTTTCCAGCTTTGAGAGTGACTCCAACAATCTCTTTCCTGTCAGTACAGCATATGTCTACTCTGCTCTGCTGTTATCTGAACAGAATACAAAATGGAAGCTATTTCCAGAAATCACAGCTTGTATTAAGACATGCAGAAGTTCAGGGCACAGGGAAAAAAAAATAAAATAACATCCCAGCAGTTATTTAATTCTCCTGAATATAGAATGGCAGGCCAAATATTCTTTGGGTCCAGACTGCTCCAAATAAGCAGACAGAATCTGAGCTGCTTTGTTATACAAGGTTAATCACTTGTGTGTCTCATAGACTTTGTGCATCAGGATTGCTCTTATATTTGTTTGGTTCAGTGCCTGAATTACCCAGAAAGCTGGGGAGCCTGCACTGTCCTGTCCACACATCAGGATCTCTAGCACTCAGGTTGCTGTTTGTGGCTATTTGAATGCCAAAGATCATTGGTGTAAATTGTCTTAATGAAGGACAGAATACTGTGCCTCAGTACGGGAAAGATACTGACACAGTGGTGTGAGTTCAGTGGAGGATGTCAAGAGAGTCACGAAGTTTTGGAACCTTCATTCTTTGTGATGTTGAAAGCTTAACAGGTTCCTGAGCAACTTGGTGAAAGGCTTCAAACTGCTCCCAATGATAATGTAGGGTGCCTGCAGTGTCTGCTGCCAGCTCAGAGCACTGAGAACTCCGGGCTGAATGGTGGATGTTCCGTAGGAAAGCAGAGTTGCAGGTTGGTTTCTGCACTAGAAATGAAACTTGACACCGCAGGGACAGAGAGTGAGCTGCAAGCTACTGCGAAAGGCACGATCTCTTGGGCTTGGTGTTCTGTAAGATCTAAATAAAGCAAAATTTAGTTCTCAAAAATAAGCACTTATTACTTCAGTGTTAAAACCAGTATGATCACCAAGGCCAACTGTAGCCAAGGATAAAGGCAGTAATAGGAAAATGCAGGAGAATAGAGTGATACAGTTTAATTTCCAGCAAAACTCAGGGAGAGAGGAGGATCTATTTATCTTAGGTTTATAAAATTGCGGTGTTTTTTTATTGTTCTTGCGGTTGTTATTTTGTTTTTAAACAAGATTCCAGCAGAAGGGGATAAATGAAGATAAGTGGCTGACTCAGGCATTCTGAAATTAGCACTGAAGCTTTCTGTTGTAGCCCGTCATTACTCTGTGGACTTGTGAAGCAAGAAAAGAAAAAAAAAAAACCTGAAGATTAACTGAAGATGCCATTGTAACAAACTGTTTGAGTTATAAGGGCTAAAAACAGCTTATTTTTATTGTCCCTTACACATTTTTATTTTACTACTCATTTCTTGTTATACAAAGCATAGCTCTCTAGAGAGAGAGGAAAATAGACATATGGAGAACCTGCCGACCTGTGTCTGCTATTTAGACTTTGTACATGTGTTACTCTGCTGCACGGATTTGTTATACAGTAATAAATAATATAATGATATCTTAGATTTATATAGCACCTTCTTACTCCCAAAGATTCCAAAGCACTTTAGAAACAGCAGGACTTAATTGTCTTCTCACTTTGCCTTTATGCACTCCTGACTTCAAGGGAATTACTCGTGATTTACAGTAAAAATATACAAGAATTGGTTATCTTCCCTCTGGAGCATGGCTGAGAGGAATCATAGCAATTATGAAAGATCACTTAGAAGCATGATAAGCCATTTAGGACAAAGAATGAAAACAAATTTCCTTGGCTTAACAGAAAGAAGTGCAATAGAAAAGTAGAATGCAAGAAGGCAAAGCTGGAATTTGGTTCGGAGCCCATGGTTCAGAGCCATTTTGTTCCAAGTTGGCCACTTTAAACATGAGATTTCTTAGAGTCTTAAGTGGCCAACTTTGGGATAATATCTCATGGGAGATATCATCCCAATTAATATTATTAACACTGCAGTTTTTGTTCACCTATGAAGTGTGTACGATCTAAAATGTGTAGCGGGGAGATTGGTGTCCTATAAAGAACCACAGTATGTATTGCAGCACTGAGAGCAGTGTCCTCAGCTGGCAACTGAACATTTTTTTTTATTCAAAACACAGAAGAAAAAAAAAAAAAGCAGATTTCCATTTCTGCAAAAGCTGATGCTTTAAAAATCTGTGCCAAACTATTCAACTGATGCAGAATTATTCATTAGAAAAGAAATCAGAATTTTCTGATGTTTTAAAATGCTTTACTGTTTCGAACTTTCTCTCAAAGTGATTTATTTTTTTATGCTTGATCTTTTAAATGAGACAGTACAAATAGCATTCAGCCAACACCAGAATGGAGGGGGAAAAAAACGAATATCTCCTCCATAATTTTAGAGCTTCTTAAATACATGATGTTCTTGCTTTGATTAGAAACTTCTATTTTTTAATTCCTAAAAATAAAATCCATAATTGTCTCTCAAATGTGGAGATACTTCTGAAGTTATTGTTTTGACATTCGACCTTCGGAGCCAGGAGGGATTAACTCCTCCTCTCTCTACCAACTCAGCTTTGTCCATTGCAGTAAAAAGGAGAAATCCTCACAAAGATGATTAAAAATGGATAGCATGCCTACAGGCATTTGGGGTAACAGTGCTCCTGTAGGAAGTTCCTGCATTTCCCAATTTGTGCAGGTTTTGATTTAAGCAACAGCTGTCCTTGAGAGCGGTGTTCAGCTCCATTTACAGCAAGCTTCAGAAAATCTGTTTTTTGGCTGTTTAAGATCACAGATGCTTTCAGGGCCACCAGGACAGGACCTGCCCTCTGCTCTGCAGCAATTACTGTGTCAGCAAAGCTTTCTGATTCGGGTTGTGCTGGGCATGGCAATGGGCACCTCAGGTGTCCACAGAGAGTCGTGACTTAGGTTAGGTTAAATCAGCATCTCTGCTTTGGCAGCGCTCATGATGTGCCATGTACCAAAAGAAGATGATCTGAAGGTCGAGTCCAGGTGGGAAGGATTTGCTGAGGTTAGTGGGAGGTACCAGAGGTCAAAATTCAAGCTGCAGGCACAAGGTATGGTGGGATGGGCAGAGATAGCCACAGCCCCCTGCAGTGGCAGAGGAGGTGGATAGAATGAGGAATCATGAGCACACTTCCTAATGTACAACGAGACCAAGGAAAATGTTTCGAGCTCCATCCAAGGCCAGAAACTGATCGCAGGGGCACAGCTTCCCCCCTCCCTGCCCATCCCATGCACAGCCATGGTCTGGATGCCGTTGTGCCCAAGCAGCCCTAGGTCCAGTGAGAACACAGGAAAGATTTGAGAGCAAGATTTATATCTTCTCTGAGGAAATTACGAATGATCTGCAAAGTTTACTGCACAACAAATGAGAGCCAGTGGGTGAAGGCAAAGTGTGCTGGCTATTTTAAAAATACACTTGTTTGTTCTAAAGGCTGAAGTGGTGCTTTAGAGAGATATAAAAGGAGGGTGAGGAAGCAGCAATAAAGCAGGGCTGCTGTGCAAGCAAGCAGTTGCTTTCCCAAAGGAGTACTCGCAAGCCCTGCCAATGCGTGATGTTGTTCCGTACAGGAAGTGCTCTGTGATGGTGGGTATGGGCTACAGGGGTCTTAGAAGGCACCCACCCATGTCTCAGTCTCAATCTCTATTTTCCTATTTATTGATCTCCAAGGAGAAGTTTCTGTTCTGGGTATTAAGGGTTGTTTCTCTCTGCCAGCAAGCTAAATGGTGCAGGGCAAGTGGTAAATACCAAGAGGAAAAAAGTCATTTTAGTGAGTACACAGAGCTGGAAATGCAATGATTCTTTGCAAATGAAGAGGATGCTCATCTCAGTTGAATAACTCTTGATCCTATCGTGTTACACCACTTTGAGTCAGATGTTTGGAGCTGAATTCTTCGAAATGGCCTTGGAAGTGAACAGGCTGCAATAAAGTCCTTGAAAACAAGCTCAGCTCACAGGTAGTGTTAACTACAAACTGAACTTGTTCTCAGGAGGCATTTACATGTGAATCCTGCCAGAATTTGTTTCAAAGTGCAAGAAGTAGTCTGAACTCCTCCTGTGCTCAGTGTCAGCACTAAAAGAAATGGTTAGACAGAAGTAAGTGGAACTGCAGCCTGTTCTGGCCGTATGTGTGGATATCAACTCAGACAGGTTTGCTGCATGCAACTCAGCCTCCTGTGTAATTCATGTAGCTGGAAAAGGAAAAACTGCAACATTCTTACCCTGACCTCTCATTTTCTCACCTTTGCCCCAGGAATGATGTAGAATGGGAAAGGACACTTCCCTGCATGAGAGACTTCAGGTAGCTCAGGCCAGAAACCAGCTTTGAGCCCCTTCTGATGCTGGAGCAGTGTGAGCATGGTCAGGCAGGAGAGTACCTCTCCCACACTGACTGCTGAAGGAGTCTACGTGGTTTTCACAAACTATTCCCAAGGCTGGCATTATGTCAGGTGAGTCTGGGTCTTGGGGAGCTCTTGACGGCTTTCCCAAGCTCTCTTGAGGGCTATCAGAAAATAAGCACAGCATTCTGGGATGAGATATTCACAGCTGCTTTTTGCAGACAAGAGTGATTCTCTGCATCTTGTGCACAGCGAAAAAGCCTTGCCCTATTCTCCCTCCAACACTGCGTTGAAATCCTATGGTTTTGTGTGTGTTCGTATTGCTAAGACGTTGTGGAACGCTGCCCTCAGTTCTCAGTGGGTCAGCTCAGGCTGTCTCTAGGGCCCAGCTCATGGTGCAGAAGGAGGTCCAGAAGTGCTCCTGAATGCTGCTTGAGGAGGAAGGAAATTTTATCTCTTTCCCATTGAGAAGTATGCTGGTGTTCTGCAGTAACACCAGCATGCAGTTACAATAATGCTTCCAACTGACTTTGTACAAGGTCTTTTTCAATACAGTATTTGAACAGCTCAGCAACTTCTTAGTTGTTCTTGAGACTCTTCTGTAATGGAAACTGAGGCTCAGTGAGCTGAGGGGCTTTCATTGGGTTACATGAGGATTCTGAAAAACCTGGAAATTAGTCTCAAGACCCAGTGTTGTTCCCTAACCACTGAGCTTCCTTCTGTAGCATTTTGGGATAAGGCTATAGAGCTCTGCATGTTTCCTAATAAAAGTTAGCAAGACTTCACAGCACTTCTCCTTATCCTGTTTGCAGCACGCTCCCCTTGGAGATGCTTTGGCAGGAGTTCAAAGCTGAGACTTTCAGAAGTGACTACCATATTCTGGTACCTTGGGGGTTACAAAATAAATCCAAGAAGTAGCAAACTTCAGTCTTTCTCTTCTCCCAAAGGACAGAGCACTACCTCTTCTGCAAGTTTGCATTCGTTATCGTTATTGAAATCGATAGCAGAAAAACAGTTGGAAGTTCACATTTTTCACTCCCTCTGTCTGTAAAACAAGGTATGGATAGAACATCTCTTTATCGCTTGGGCCTATGGAGAATTGAAACACTTTAATTTGATGAAGTGATTTTGTATTATAGGGAAGACAATGCTCTTCCTAAAATAATATTATAAGCATAATTATTGGAACTCCCTTAAGAAGGAAGTCAGCACTTTCGGAAAGAAAGAATCAACCTTAGGTAAACAGTACTATGAAAGGGCAGATTAGGGACTTCTAAATGCTACATTCTGCATTGTCTCTGTAGTATTTTTGCTTCTAGGAAGAGGTACTCTTTAACAGTATCTCCACACAAATGCTACTCACCTGTGCTTAAGATAGTTGATCATTCAACAGGACGCTGTAGGAAAGATAGCTTTGTCCCATTCAGCTACAGCAGGAGCTTTGTATTCCTGCACTGTTTCTGTCTCTGCCTTTTTGCTCCTGGGAAAAAGCTGCATGCTGTGGCCACAGCACCTGATCACAGCCACTGGACATGGCACAGTGCTGCAGGGTTGGGGGAGTAGTGACGAGACCTTCAGTCATTTCTTCTGGCCCACCACAGCTTCCTCTTGCTGGATGACAGCTGGGTTGTTTGTTTGTTGTTTTTTTTTCCTTCAGGAAAACAAGTGACTTAAACTTGGTGACCAGCAAAATCCCATGCAGAAAGGAACTTCACTCAATCTGCATTCATCTATGTGGAACTGGTGTAATATAATGGCTCTGCCAATTTATTCATACATCTGATATTTGCTAATATGCTTTGATTTATAGTCTTTCTTTTATCACAGTAAAACTGTATTTTTACATGCTTTATTTCCACCCCCAATCCTCAGCATGAACAGTTCCTGCTGGGCCTTCACAAATTAATCTGTGATATTTTTTCCTTGCATCTTGCACAAGCGGAGAGCACCATCCATCTCAGTTGGAAATTGGTTTTGCTCCAGCTTCCTGCCTTCCCATGATCTCCTGTCTGTTCCCTGTCCCACAGCACTTTTCTGTGGCCACGTGTGTGCATCTTTGTCTCAGCACTGGCCAGCAGCTCCAATGCACAGCGTGGCTGTGGATGCAGGGACAGAGCTCTGCGCATCCGTGCTGTGCTTGCATGCAACACAAACACTCACTGGAACTCCCTCCTCTGCCTTTTATTGTTTTTTGATCCTCCCTGCCTCTGGCACGAAAAGAACAGAACAGCAAAGAGAAGCACTGTCACCTTTCCACTTATCAACAAAATAATGTAATTGACTGCAGCAATCTCATAGATGTTTTTAAACCAGAGAAAGCAGTCATGTTAAGATTCCATGCCAAGCTGGGCTCCCACTAAATTATGATCATGCAAACTTACCCACTGGTGGTTAGAAGGTCCATGTGTTAAACTCCTTCGGCCCTGTACAGATAACAGCACTGTCCTTTTTTTTTTTTTTTTTTTTTTGAGGCACCCCAAACTTGCTATTTGCTTAAATTTTTGTGTCCAGGCCTTAGAGAGGTGTATTTTTAAAAGATTCTCAAAAGGAATTATATAAAGCTGAGCCGGAGTGCTGAAAATAGGTTGGCATTTAGATTTAATTGTCTCTTTGGACTTGTTCAAAATTTGATGGACGATAATATCTAGCAAATTGGTCTTGCTATTCTTTGTTGCTGTTGATGTTTTGAAGGGTTTTGGTTGTTGAGTGTAAATAGGAATGCCTAAAACAAGCACGGCTGTTGTAAGCTCCATTCTGGGCAGACTAAGAATGGAGGACAGACAATAGGCAGCAATAAAGGCTCTAATTTTGTCAACCAACTTTGAAAGCTGGCCCCACAAAATGCTTTAATGGGAGGAGCAGGATGCCAGATAACTTTTTCCCAGCACTTTTAGGTACACTAACTGAGAGAGGATAATCAAATTTAAGTGACTCTGCTTAATTCACTGGAAACCATATGATCCACCACTGCGACAGCTCTTTTAAATGGCTTGTTCCATTATCACAAACAGTTTGGGACCCCTGATGCACAGACGAGCACAGAGCCCAGGCAGCAGAAGCCAGCAAGACTATTTCCCAAAGCTGCTGGTATTTTTATGATTGCTGTATTTTAAAGTACTTACAAACATACTGTTAATCTGCTCCCAAATACACCTATGTTTTAGGATCCAGATAAGTGCATTTGAATGCAAATGTAGGTAATGCAATGCAAATTGCTTTAATGAAAATGAGGCTGCCTCTTTAAAAGCATTGGCATTACCAAAAGAATACAGGCTAATATAACTTCCCATAGTACACAGCATCAGGAATGTGCTTTCAGAACAAGGCACTCACCGAGGAAGGCACATAAAAAAGAAGTACAGTGAAAAGGGAATAGAGAAGTGAATAAAGCTGAGATGAAAGGAAGGATGGGAGAGAGCAAACTGAAAAGGAATGAGGGTGCTACAAGAATCAGCAGAAGATGAAACTTGTGTCTGCTCACAAAAGAAGACAGAACTATGTTGGCACAGCCTAGATACAGCAGTACATATACAACTGAAGGAAAATGAGAGTGGGTGGAATGATTTTAATCTGACAATGGGTTGTAATGAAAACCCTGAGGCCAGTGCTGACGCAGATCTATCTGATGCTAGGTTGGGTGCACGGGTGGGATTTCCCTCCCTGGGCTGGAGGCTCTGTCCCTGGGTGCCCTAGCTGTGCCGGGAACCAGATCCTCTTCTTAACCCAGCAGCAGATGCCGGGTCTGAAAATGCAAATGAGGTGAGAAAGGGTCAGCCTACCTGGGCAATCTAAAGTGAATCTGCTTGGCGTGAACTGGGATCTGTATACGAAAGGCAAAAGAGACCTGGGATTGATACGCTAAGCACAGCAGTTCTTATTTTACTGCATCACACCAAGAGGAGAAACAGAGAGGGACGGAAGAGCTGTGCTAGCTCTGAGGCCATTGCTGGGGCTCCATCCCTTTTCTATTCAGCACTTAAGCTGAATAAGTATTCCCACCTATTCTGGTGGAAAGGATGCAAGATTTTCCTTTGCCATGGCAGTTTCAAATCTGGTAAACAAAGAACAACAACAGCAACAAACATATGGGGAAGATCTATTGGTTCCTGCTCCAGATGTTTTCCTCCTGCCTTTTGGTTTCTCTTCTTCCTAAGCTCCACAAGTAAATCCTCCTTGGTAGAAGTAACAAAAATGAGTGGCAGCTGTTGCTGGCTCCTCTCTGCACAGCCCTGGAGAAGGAATTCTGCTCACATGCCTACATTATAACAACGCACAGACTTGGATTTATGGATACCTGGCTTGCATCTCCCTGGGGTAGAAGGGAAGAGGCAAAGGCAGTTGCAAGCAGAGTGGCATTCCAGTGTGGAGTGACATTTTGCATTGCAGCTGTGTGGTGTTGGCCTGCAGCAAACTGAACGTTGCACGGCTGCAGGGTTGGCTCCAGAAAGTTATGCGCAGGATGGAAGGTGCTCTGAAATCTCTTTTCTCTCTTGCACAGGAGAGTGGATATTTAGCAAACCTTGATGGATTTAAATGATTGATTACTCAAGAGACTGTGACTGCCAGGGATGGTCTTGAAGTCTCAGGTGGTAACTCTCAGACCTGTATTCCCTGATTACTAATTCCTTCCACAGATCAGATCTGTGGTTCATACCTTCAGAGTGATTCAGAGTTGTGTGAAGTGGCCTGATGAAGAAGAGCAATCCCCACACTTGATGGGGCTATGCAGAAACCCCTCTTCCCTTCTCAAATGATTTGTATGGACATAATCAAGTGGCTGTCTCTCCTTCTGCCTTAGAGTGCCCATCTGCAACTGGGGGCTATGAGACACACCGCATTGCTCTCCAGCATGCCACTGGATCCATCTCTGTAGTGCTCAGGGAAGTATAACTGTCATTATGCAGTCTCTTCTCTAATAAACTGCCTATGGAGCCAGGCTGGTTAAAACACATTTGTATGAGCCTGGGGCTAGGCTGCCATTTAAGGCTGGATGGTTTGCTATGGGCCAGTAAGCTGCAAGTTGAGCAGAGGGCTCTGCTGGGTCCCAGTGGTTACAGGTCAGTACCAGTGTCAGCAGGTTTTATTTCTTCTCCCAGCTTCCATGGTGATGTATTTAAGGACTTTTCCTGTTTTGTATGTCTGTGAAGGGATCTTGTATGGCAGTAATGGAAACGTGCATTCCTATCCACTGTGTTCTGACTAATCTTTGTAGGTCAGATAGGAAGGAAGGGATGGAAGTGGGAGCAGGGAGAGCACACAGAGGGCCCCTTCATCACCCTGGCCTCACTGCTTTGTCTACAGGACAGCACAGGGTAACAGTTTATCATCACAGCCAGCAGCTGCAGAGCTATCAGTGTAGCATTAGAGCATGACTGACAAAAAAACAACTGTTGCACTACCAAAGTGGAGATATGTGGGCAGCATGCTCTGTGTAGGAAGGTGCCTTGGCAGTCTGTATGCCAAGAAGATTCTTGAAGCTTCACAGAAGACAGAACCACTGCCACACAGTCACTGCAGCTGTGCTCTGGCACCTTGCTGTGTGTCTCTGGTCCCATTCTGCTCCCTTAGGTTGAAAGGAGCTGAACCCACCTCCAGCAAGCTCTGGGAACAGTGACACTGCCAGCTTCCCTAAAGGGAACTGTGCAGAAGAAGTTAGTGACAGCAGCAAGGACAGAGTTGGCTGTCCTGCTTCCAAGGCACACTGCCCCTTCCAGCACTGAATTAATAGCAGTGGGGCTGTCCTGGGGTTGGACAGTCATGATCTAGGCTGATAGCAGTTTTCTACTTTGTCAGTTTTCCTTCAGAGTCCATTATGGAAGACCGAGATGGAGGCTTTCTCACATGAGCTTTGCACTGAGGTAGCTTCATGTTAAGATGTTGATTTCTGCCCGTGGCCCTCTCTGGTTTCCAGATGTCCCAAAGACATTAAAAACAACCTGTGGAGAGCAGCAGGAGGAACAAAACTCACTCACATTTCTTTTTCTCTTCTTCTTGTCAATTAAACAGGATTTATGTCGTACCTCTCTGTTCTGTAATTACCCCCCAGGATTTATTTCAGATGGCTCAGGAAGCCAATATACCTCCAGAACTTTCTGGCTGCTGACAAGAGTTATTGCTGCACCTCCTGATTGTCTAAGAAAAAAACAACTTCCTTCGTTACTTACTTTACCACACTGAGGCAAAAAGAGGGTATCCATTGTAATTTTGTTCCCTAGATGAGACTGCATAAAAAATGGCCCTCACCATGTCAGGTAGAGTGATTCTCTAGGATAAATTTAATCACAGATCACAGAGAGCATTAATTAACCCCTCTGCACATCAAGCTGTGAGAGCTTCCCTGTGCTAACCCAGACAGGCTTTGCTGCAAAGCAGTTGTCATTAGTGATGAGTGGAGGCCAACCTTGTGTTTCTGGTGTGACACAAAGGATGGACTGAGGCTACAGGATTTTTATTTTGTGTTCATTTCAATAGCAAAATAAGGAATGTTTTCTTTTTTGCATTTGCGCTTTGAAAGCTGGCACTTTCAGATGCTATCTGGTTGCTTGCTTGTTTTCGAAAGCTGAGGGATGGAAAAGGGATTTGTTTGCATTTAAAGGAAAGCTTGACAAAAAAAGAGAAATATTGACTTAATTTAGGTAACATGCTCTGTAAACAAGCTGGTAGGGTTTTTTTAATAATAATTTACATCCATTCCTCTGCGGAGTACACCCTCTGTGTTTCTTATCCAAGACAAAGTCCATCATTCTGCCTTGCAAGATTTTTTGTATGTATTTCTGCCATATTTGCCCTGAACTGTGGGTTTGATGAAGCCACTTATCAGCTGAAAACACCTAGAGATGAGAGTGAGCATAGCTTCCTTCAAATACTCAGCAGTAGAAAATAGATTCCCAAGTCCACAACACTCATATTCAGGTATATATTTGATCTTTTAACAAGACTGGTCAAAAATAGGTACACATTTCCAGAGTTGCCCAGATTCGGCCAGTTGTGGGCAAGAACTCTGCGAGTCCAGTAAGTTCCTATCAAGGCTAGAAACAAGGAATGTGTAGCTTTGCAGTCTTTCTGTGTTGGAGAGTTCCATGATGGCTTTGATGTTTGCCTTGCAGAGTAAACAGGCGTGTAGGTTTGTCTTCACTCCCTGTGTCCTTCAAACTCAGGGAATCTGTGAACAAACAAGTTGCTGGATGGCACTGGAACTGGTGGGAGAAGCCACCTCTTCCCCTAATGCCTGCTTCAGGTGCTTCAGAAGTGGGAGGTATTGCACTGGACTTACTCTCACCAGGAGAATTTGGATCAGATTCTGCTCTTGATTTGCTATTGTATGAAAACCTCAGTTTCATGCCTTGGGTGGTGTCACAGCTGTGTGCACAGTGCCACTGGAAAGCCTCAGCAGTTGCAGTTCCAGTCATGTTAAGCTGTTCCTGGTTAAAGCCATGTGATTGTTCCTCTTTGCAGTTAAAACTGCAAATCTGTACTTTAGGTGATCCTGGACCCTGAGTGTCTGCGCTTGCAGAATAAACCCAACAGGGAGACTTGTTGTGGAATGATAAGAAACTGTGTTTGTGTCAGATATCCCCGTGCTTGTGTAATTGCAACTGCTTCTGAATCTTCCCAGATTCCCTGCTGCTGCCGCCCCCATTTAACTCGGACCTCAGCATTGCTCAGCCTCAGCTGTGCTCAGCTCCCACTTCACATGCTGTCAAATGACTGCTCCAGACGTAAAAAAGGTACAAAATCTGTCGTGTATTAAATTACTGTTAGCAGGTAACTCCAAATTGGACTGTGTAGGTAGGCGAAAGACGATGAAATTTAACACTTTACAGATTGCCATGAACAGAGAAGAGCTAACATTCAGCAGAGGAGTGCATACATTTGGAATAGCAGTACATTCTTCATAGCAATTGTACAGCACCTTGATGCTGACACCATTAGTGCCTGCAGCAGTGGACCTGAGGGGGTTCTGACCAGGGATATATATTAGCTATAGACTTCTGTATGTGTTAACACAATAAATGTTGCTTTTTAGAGGGCATTCTTGGGTCTGCATTCGGGCCAGGGTGGTGGACATGCCACTGACCCTACTGGGTGTCTGTGATGTGGCATCAGGTAGCTGTGACTGCAAGGGGCAGTGCCTGAATATAGAAAATATTTGAATACTTCACAGTAACAGACCAACCTGTGGGTTTGGTGATCTGCTTGTAGACAATTCATAGGTGGTGAGAGGTGAAACTAATAGATCTGTCAGTCCTACATCCCTTTCCTTTTCTCCAGCTCTCATCTGTGGTCAACAAAGCATTGACAAGCTGCATGCCATTGCCAGCTGTGAGGCGTGGTGCAGTCAGGGCCGAGCAGTCCATCTCCTGCTCCTAAGATTTAATGACTGCTGGCTCTGGCGCATCCACAGGCTACAAATCCCTGGGGCTGTGGATTGGTTTCTGCCATCCCATGAGATGGGCAGCACCAGGGTGCTGCATCCAGCCCAGGAAAGATGATGGCTTTCCTCCAGGTTGTCTTCTCCAGCTTTGTTTGGAGGAGCATGTGGCTGAACCCTCAAACATGAGATCAGCCCAGCCCTCAGCCTGGTGAGGAGAGATTTGCTCACACAGACAAGTGAATTATTAATGCAATTTGCAAGAGGTAACCTCACTGGATCACTCACAGAGCTGCTTCTTAGCCTGCATAGAGAGCTACAACTGTGGCAAGGTTAATACAGAGCATCCATCATTTCTGTTAATAGATGGCAGTGCTGCGTGGATCCCTTCTGTGATCTGCCTTTCATTATTTTTAAGGTGGCCTCTGTATGTTTCCTTCAGCAAAGGCTGTAACAGTGAACAGAGGTCAGGTCTGTGGGCTGACTGATTAAACCTGCCCATCACACCTTCTGCACAGGGTTCTTTTCTGATGCAAATGTCCCACAGCAGAAGAAATAGATAGCAAAATGTGTTGGTGTGGCCTGTATTTGTGAGTAAGCAGTTTTAGAAATGATTTGTTTTTCTACTAGTGGGTAAAAGCATTTCTTTTTCCCCTACCCAAAAGACAGAGGGGACACTGAGCTGCCTTTCCTGGCCCCATCCCCCAGGAGTGCTGAGGGAGGAGGGCACAGCATTTCTAAGGGTATCCCTCATTACTGCTCTATTAGCGGTCAGGAGTGCTCTCACTATTTCAATTTAATAATATGCCTATTTAAAAGGTTGCCCATTACCTGAGAATGCTATTATGTGCAAGGATATCACTTGCTTTTATCTATCCTCTGGGCATCCAACCGAATTCACATGGTTTATATCACATGCACCTGAAGCACAGGAAGGATCTGGGGTTTACCAGATTAGTACACCTTACCCGACAGATTTCACAATAATTTTAGCATGCAAGAATCCATCCAGAACAATCATTTCTTTCTTGTGCGCTGTTCTGGCCAAGAGGGAAAAGTTCATGTGGGGCCTGTGTACATACAAGAGCTTATGAAAAAGCAAAAATTAATCTCCCAAATAGCAGTGAAATACATTTTCCTGAATGGAAAAAGCTTATGAATAGCAAATAGAGAGAGGCAGCAGGAACAGGACCCCTGGCCCTGACCGAAAGGGAAATGGATTGGGTCTTGGGGAAGAGAACTGCATGTCAGACTCAAGTTAGTGTGGCAAGTACTGAAATAACCTCTGTTGTCATTGTTCCATAGACTCTTCTGTATTTACCCTTACAGTAGTCTGTGAGATTGGACTAGATCCACTATAATATAAATATAATTAAAATAAATGATGGTCATGACCAGGATGGAAAATAAGGGAGGGCTTCAGATTTGTGTGTATCTCACTTCCTCTGGCATGCAGAAAAGCCATGAGTGCTTGCACCTGCCCAGCCTTGCACATATTGCACATCTCTATTGAAGAGAACTGGGAGCTACTTAAATTTTCATGGCTAAACCTCTAATTGGACCTCTAAATTAGGGGTCAGGAAGCATGGAAAAAACTTGCTTGCAGAGTAGATTTCTAATGCGGTTCTCATCCCGACTCACCAGCTTGTAGGCCACTAAATAATGTCCATCCTCAAACCAATGCAAGCTGCTAAGGGGTCATTAAAATTCCTTTTCAGTCCTGATCATTAAACAAACCATACGAGAGGCAGACTCCGTACCTGGAAAAAGTGGCATGTTAATGGAGATGCACCCAGCATAATTGCTGTCATCCATCACCCCTGCCCCACTGATATTGACAAAGTGCAGCTAAATATTTAAATAAGCCATTTTTCTTCAGAAGCCAAAGGATTAGATGCAGCCAAATTCCTCAGTCTAGTCAGCAAACGATACAAGTACAGGGATTAAAGAGGATTTGTTGCAGTGAATGAGAGCTGCTCCTGCATTAGGCTTCATGAAAAAAAATATTTGTGGATTCCAGAACTGTTGTTTGGGATGAGAAGGGGAGGAGAAATGACTTTCCTTTCCATTGAAAGCAAGCGAAACAGAATTAGTACCTCTGAACTTGACACCCTTGATTTACTTTGAGGGTGTAGTTGAAGGAATCTCCGGCTTTCCCAAGCCCCATTACACCTACACTTCTTCTAGGAACACTATATCTAAGATGAAGATGTAGGGGTTACAAGGCTACGTGTGCTGGTTTTGCTTCAGCTCCACAGAAAGTTTGCTAGGTTACTGTCAGTAAAAGAGACGGGAAGTGCTTGTGGAACTCATTATCACTCAGATGTTCCCTTCTTTCAAATTCAGTGATGGGCATATTCAGTGTACAGGATGAGAGCAGAGGCTGTCATGAAACTACATCAGGAATTTGCAGATGTAGGCAAAGAAGTCCTTCAATACTCTTAAGTGTAAATTTTTAAGCTTTGGTTATTGCTTTTTTTTTTTTTTTTGGGGGGGGGGAAGAGGGGGTGGGCAAAATGGTGTATTTTTATCCTTGCATCTTTAACCGTAGTTATATTATGGATAAAAAAGCAAAACAAGAGAGGATCAGAGTAAACCGAACTGATTCTAGTTAAGCTAACCTATTTGATCTGACCCAAAGAAAGTTAGAAATTTTCCTCTGAATCTTGAGTTTCAGAACTGACTTGAGTTTGAAGAGTGATCTGAACAGAGGGAAAATGCTCCCAACAGTTCTCAGGAGGTAGGAAAGCCAGCTCCCTTTTCCGTGCTCACCTCAGCACTGACTGGAAAATAGCATGAGGCATTTGTAATTTCTTTTTTCGCTCTGGAAGTGTGAAATCTTACTTTTCCAATGGCTTACATATTGGTAGGGGGAGGAAAAACAGATTTGCTTTTGCACTACTTAAAGAACGTTTGCATGCCTTAGTATTTTGTAGGTGGTGTCCTAAACATGTTGGTCTGACCTGGTTTGCAATCTGAGCAAAAATCCTGTCCGTTCACTTTAGGCATGGTATGAATAACAAGAAGAATTGCAATAAATGAATTGGCCACAGCTATTCAGCTTATGCAGTGTCTGCAGAGATTTTTTTTTTCTCCCAGCTCTTCATTTCTCTTTGCGTATTCACAATAATTTCCTGTAACATCTGAACTTGAGTAATGCTTGGGCAGAGCTCTGTGTAAGGCTCCAGATATTACCTCTCGTGGTACATCTGTCCAGCCATTGCATGTGTTTGTCTTGTCAGAACCAGCTACGTACTTTTTCCCCTTGAATCAATCAATGTCAGGAATCCAGAACTCATGCCCATCTCTAGGGAAAGACACCAGAATTTATAAATCATGGAGGAAAAAAAAATGAAAATGGTAAGATAAATGTTCCTCAACTCAGCCTTGCAAGGGACTATGGATTGAATATTTTCCCCTAAATGATGAGAAATAAAACTGTTCTACCCTGATATTATAGAGAGTAGGCTTCAGTGGAAATTAAGTAGATTATTCCTTATGACTTTATTGAAATTCTACAAGGATGTCCAAAAACGCACGAGCCTGTTGCTTTGCAGGGAGCTCAGTGTGTTTCATCTTTGTGAATTGATAGTGATACATAAATGTCAGCTTTATTGAACATGTCTCCACTGTCTGGCTATCCAAACAGTATTAATTAACTCCCAAAGTCCTGTTCCAGCATGCATTTGGACTCATTTAAAAACTTGCACTAGAGCAGTAGCTAGACGGATGCAGACTAGAAATATGGTGCACATTTTTTAGTGAGAGTAATTAACCACTGAAATAAATTACCCAGCGGCAAGGTGGATTCTTCATCATTTGAAGTCCTTAGCTTGAGGCTAAATGTCTTTGTAAAAGATATGTCATAGCTCCAGCAGAAGCTATAAGTTTGAGGATGGGCAGCCTGTAGGACATTTATGTATTTACAGCTTCATTGAGCAGGGTGTGTAGGAGAGTTATTCATGTTCTGTGTACTGGTTACAGAAATCATGGGTGAGACACAACTCTCCTGCTGACTGGGGGCAGGAGCTGGCACTTGGGGGTTTCTTGGGAAGTCTCCCCTACCTGCTGCCCACGGTGAAGTCATCCAGACGGAGCGTGAGCTTGAGTTGTTCTCAAATATCTCTAAAGTGGTGAGCGACTCATTCAAATCTGCTAAATGTCAGCAATGTGGAAAACGTTTCAGAAATACCTTAAGTATGTGTGTATATATATATACATACATACATATATACATATATATTTTTTTCTGTTCTGTGAACTCTTCTTTTGACTGGAGGATGACTGGTGAACCTCAGTGGAGTTAGTCTGCTGAAGTGAGAAAGTGGTGAAAATAACAAAATTCTTTGTATTTCATCTTTGAAAAGGGGGTCTCACATATATACGTGTGTCTGAACGGGGATCAGAGACCCTTTTTCAAGCTACTAGAGCCAGCCACACATAAGGGAGGGAATAGAAAAATGAAGGCAAACAACTGAGCATGAAGGGATGTGCATGGTACAGCCCTGGGACCCCCAGAAATGTCCTGATGGAACTGAGCCCCTGGGGCAGCTTTGTGGGATCCCCACTGCAGGTCGGTGTCAGACAAACTCGCTTTAGCCTAGCTGGAAGCTGGCAGGTAATGCGATTAAACAATAAGCATTTTGTCACAGTAATGAGTGCTGGCATCCGTCTTTCTGATATGATTAAATCAGTCTGGAGACAAATTCTTCATTCCTGACACTAGGTCACTGCTGTTTGTTTCATTTTTTTATTATTGTTATTTGGCTTTTTGGCTTTTTTTTTAGTTGAGAAAGGTGCCACAGGCAGTAACGAGGTCACTCAGGATTAATTCCTTCCTCAGCAAGCAGCAGGAGAATCAAGCTTGCTTATTTGTGAATGCTTTGGCAAGTCTCTGTGTAAATGGTAACTGGTTCCTTCCTTTGGAGAGCGCTCCCACCCTGCGTGCGCACACACACACACAAATAACATGTTCTCATTCACTCAGTGTTCTTCAGCCCTTGTCATTAATAACAGAACCCAGTGAGATGCGTTGAGTGGGATCACGCCATGAGATGCGCAGAGAGCAGTTAAATGGCCATATAATTATTGTCATTGATGAAATGTCCCTTTCACAGCAGTTCTGATGTTTGCAGGTTGAAGAAGGCTTTGTGAATAGACAAGCAGCCGTTCACGATTAACTTGGTTATTGATGGCACTCCATAAATGTTTAAAAACACTGAAAGAGAAGTAATAAATGGTTGATTTGTTTGCTTGACTGCAGCTGCTGTAGGCTTGCACTGTTTGCGTATAATTCTTAATTCCACTTAGCAGCAGTGGATATATCTTCTCTTACCTCCTTCTCTTTTAAACTGGGCTGATATCTTCTGCATTTTCTGTGGGCTGAGCAGAGCTGCCTGCAGTTCAGCACTGATAGGACATTCAGCAGGGCAACACCCAGCTCCCTCTCTGCTTCCCAGGGCTTTGAGAGATTACCCCAGTTCCACCCATGGAATATGGACGTGTTTCCAACCTTCTCCTGAATTCCACCTGAATTCTCGACTCTTCCTGGCTTGAGAATCTGGGGTGATGAACAGAAGCCCTGTTCTGTCACCAGGGAATACCTGCCACATGTTCTCATTGACACACGTATGCACTCACCCCTCCTCTGGATCCATTGTCAGTCCAAAATCATCTGGCATTTTGTGCCAATACAACTTTGGACTTCCCTTCATTCGTCATTAAGATCCACAAATACAATTTGTGCTCAAACACTGATCCAGGCCTCTGTAGTTTAAAGGCCAGTGCATGAGTCTTTCTCCCAGACCTGTGTTTTCTTTCTCTTCTGAAGCTGCCGCAGCAATTCACAGGGCACAGATTACAACTTTGGTTACAGGATTGCAGAGAGGAAAAAGTAACTGCGTGATCAACAAGAAATTATAACTTTGGTGCTGTGGAATCAGCAGGCAGCACTGCTGCATGGCTTAAAAATAGCTGTCCTTGCTCCATGTCCTTTTTCACTTGCAGCAATAGTTTTTAGATGCTTCTAATCACTCAATTTGCTTTCCTGTGGGCTGGCAGGGGCACCAGCTACTGTAAAAAATAGTCTGTTCACTGGAATATATCTTCTCAGAAGGACAAGTTTGTTCTTATTGTCTCTTCAAAAAAGTCTCTGGAAAAGGGAAATGTTTGCTAAAATTCGCTTCAGAGTTACTGGATATTCGATGAATTTGTATTGGCTTATGGTGCTGCAGACTTGGAGCATCACAGCCCCTCTGCACTGAAGCCTCCCCATTTCTCATTAGGAAGAAGGCTGGTCATTAGCATAAGCTTTCTGCTTTCTGTTTTCATGAAAATTTCACTGAAATGCCTCAGCCTATGTCATAGAAGTCTGCAATGTTCTGGTTCACTAAAATAATCCAACCTTTGAACTGTGGTGGTTCCTTACCTGCTGCCCACCATGAAGATGTTGGCACAGTGCTCAGCTCTATGGTGACTGTCCAAGAACTTGTGGTCAAGTACCACATAATTTCAGGCTGAATACCATCAGAGTTCAGCTGATAGAAGGAAAATGGTAGGAGGAATCCACTGAATGGGAGAGTCTGAGTTGGAAGATGGTGTCTCCGGGATGGATTTGGGATCATCATGGTTAATAACTGCAACATGAGCTCTCAACATTGCAACAGAACGGCAACGCTGTGTGCACTTGAACAGAAGACATCAGGTGGAATGAGGGGAGCAGCTGCTCAACGTGCTGATGGCTGCTGGAGGACTGCATCACCCTCAGCACTGCCTCTCAGTGAGCCACAAAATCCTACAGAGCTCTCAGAGAAAGGCTGTGAGAATGACTCAGGTGCTGGGAAATGAGCTGTACAGCACAGAGCACCCTATATATTAGCTCATTGGAAAATGGAGAGGAGATTTTACTGCTCATTTTAAGAACACGTTCATGGAGAGGAGTCTTGAGAGTCAAGGGCCTTTTGACCTTACAAAATAGAGCCTAACAAGAAGGTTGGAAGACCAAGCATGGAGAAGTAAGACATTTCAAGCTGAGCAGAGCATGCTGTGGGCTCGCAAGTGAATTGTGTATAATGAGATTTGGTATCTTAAAAGAAAAGAATTTCCTTCTAGTTTTTGTGTGAAGCTCTCTTCCCCATGTGTCAGAGCAGGGGAGCCTGGCTTGCTTGCATTGCTGTCAGATGTCAGAGCCTCAGCCCCACAGCACCAGCCCTGCAGTGCAGGTTGTGCTCGTGTTGCTGCTGCTTCTCAGGGCAGGGAGCAAGGCTCTGACTGTTGGCTGCAGGATGCTTGAACTCTGCATTCTTGCTTTTCTTTGATGGTTTTTGTGCTTTAATTGAGGGGCTTTTTAAAGAAATTCAAATCTCTCCCTTGGTGGTTGCAACAGCCAGGCGAAGGAAACAGGAGGCTATGCGATTCTTTGGAGACTAAGTTTTTCCATTTCTTTAAGTATTTAAGTGGCAGGAATGAAGGCTGGGAGGGAGGCACTGGGCATAGGTTTAACCCTTTTCCTAGAAAGGTTTTGGTAAATAGCATTAGCAGGCAGAAAATGATGCAAATTCTTCCTAAGTGCCTTGCTGTGAAGCAGAAACATCATACACTGGCCTTCTGTGGAAGGGAAGCCAAGAAGAGAGGCAAAGTAGATCTTCTTTAGATAAATTATTTGCTATTTTCTTTTTTTTTTTTTCCTGCCATGTTACTTGTCCATCAGCTTAGACCTAAACGAAGTATCAGAACCTCCCATCACACCACTGATGCCTTTGACCCGTTAAGTGCTCACACACTTTTCAATATCTGCTCCAATGTGTGCTCTATTGAAAAAATAAAAAAAGCTTCATTAAAGCAAGAGGCATTTGATCCAGTCGGCCTGGACCTGTGTGCCTCTGTATAAATGAACACAAGGGGAGCTAATGGGGGATTTCAGGGGACTCAACTGTACCGGTGATAATTGAAACAAACAGACCTCCGTGGCCTGAACTAATTCAGCAGAGCTATATTCCTCTTCCTTTTCTATTATACATTCAGTAGTTTAGCACTCCCGAGCTCCCCACTGGCATTAAGAGACACTTACAGCTGTTCTCGTCTCCCTAATAACAGCACTCTGTAGAGTTAATGGTGGCCTCTGAGGGCTGATGGAGTGATGTGAGGCTCTGCTGACACCAGCCCGAGGACTTGCCATATGCCTGGGGAATTTCACCTCTGTTTAGACTCAATTCAGCCAAAACTCCCAAGGTGAAATTCCATTTAGGTCGTTGCATTTCTGCTCTAACAATTACAGTTATGTGTTGAGCACTTTCTTTTATCTCTGCTGGCCTGGTGTCTGTTGTATGTAGGCAGATAGGCGCTGCCTTCACCCCTGCAGTGGCAGTCCCAATTGCAGATGGAGAAAGAAAATTGCGATTTCAACAGGAAAAGCTTTGCTTCCAACATAAGTAAATAAAGAAACTCGAGAAACATTGACAGCTTTTTATGCTGACATTCTCTGCTGCTTTGCTTAGAGAGCAACAGGGAAAGGAGTTAAGTAGTTGCCCTTTCTGCCTGATGTACTCTTACCCATCCAAGAAATCTTATAAAGGATTTCTTCAGATTCCATAGCAGTTGTGCCAGAAAGCAGAATGTGTGCTGGTCATTACTAAGCATGAGCAATGATGCCCAAAGGAATAAGAAAGTATCTATGCAAGGCAGGTGGTCAGTGACTCCTGTAATAACACCAATGCCAACCTCTACAGCTGTGAATGGGTGGCAACAGCCTTCCCTGCTGTATTTGTTGATGGATGCTGCTGTGTTGCCCGTGCTGGTTGGGGAGCACCCATCAGCTCAGCAGGATCAGAGCATGTCTGCAGACATCCACTAAGCTTTAGCCCCACTAGAGGCTTTGTCAGCAGCATCAGGGAGCCTGTGGGCCTGGATATTCTATGGGGATGTGGGGTCTGTCACTGCAATGCATGCGGGTCCAACTTGACAGTTACAAACATGAGCCCATTTCAGCTCATTTCCAACCTAATGTATTCAGCCACTGTGAGCATGGAAACGCATCTCTGACCTTTTGAGACTGTAGCTTCTATCATTCATGTCTCTTACTAATTGCTGCCGCAGTTCACAGCCCTGGATGGAACGAAGAGCGTTACAAAACTGCCCTCTCCAAATATAAATTATTTTAATTACAGCCAACATGCTCTTCATGTGAAACTTGGTGAATTAAGTTTCCAGCTGGCTTTTTTAGCAGCATCTATAAAATGCGCAAGCATACTCCGGCTGTGCAAAAGATGGGCATGTTTGTGTCTGGGCTTCCTGAATTACTGCTTCGTAGGCTCTGCAGCTCATGTGTGTGCTCCTGCTGTGTGTGCCTCCATGAAGTTGTTACACAGGACAGAGTTACAGTTCCTGCAGATGCAGTTAGAAAATGTGATCTAATCTGTTGCTTTCTTTTATTATCAAATAATTTTCTGTTGAGGCGCTGCAGACAAATAATGAACCTTCCTGCAGGCTAATCCTATGTTTAACTTCATACCACAGACACCTATTTGAAATAACAACTTTCTTCTGCAGTAAAGTTCATCAGGAAAGATGCAGGCTCTAAAACCTAAAGTAGCTACTAACACACTGGCTTGTAGTTGATTCCTATTAAGAAAAGCCCTTAAGAATGTGTATCTACTGAAAACCTAAGATCTGCTTGGGTCTTCACTGAATAGAGACTAATTTAAAGTTGTGCTTAAATACCTTGTGTGAAGAAAAATGCAGCTGGGGTTTCTCTTCTTTTACATGGACATGAATCAGACATAAATTCACTGAGACCAGTGCTATGTGTGGGAGAAGAAGCAGGTTCCTGGTGCATTAGAAAATAGCTGCAAATATTTCAATTGTCTTAAAAACTAAGCCATATTTTTAGGAAACTAAAGCTATCAGTCATAGCTCTGCTTTAAAAAGCAACCCTTCACCTGCCAGAACACGGCCCTTTAGCTGTTCCATTAGCTCATATCTCCTTTCTAAAAAAGATGAATTTGAATGTTCATGCAATCAAGCTATCATGTTGGCTGAGCATCCTTCAGGGCTCTCTAATATACAGTAATATGGCTATCACTTTGTGCCTAATGTTTCATAAAAATGCCATATGTAATGCTACCTTCTTGCCTTCCTATCTTCCTTAATGAAAGGTTGCAGGAGTTTCATTTCCAAATGGTTACTCTACCAATCATTAAAAAAAAAAAAAGAAAAGAAATGGAAGAAAGAAAAAAGAAAATAAAAGAGAAAGGATGCTATTGTAAAATGCTCTGTAATTGTGGTAGTGCAGAGGGAAGTGGGCTTCCTATTCCCTATAGCACAAAAGCAGAAACATAATGAATGATCAGCAGCAGCACATCATCACATCTCATTCCTGCAATTATACCTTTCATTTGTGTTTGTGTTCAGCATTTCTTACGCCTCCCATGTATGTGCATATCAGATACTGGGATTCAGAAAGTCTAAATAGACACATTGAGCCCTTGACTTTGGTGACACTCCTCCCAGTATTAATTCAAATAGCAGAAAGATGTTGGAATGCAGAAAATGATACGAACAGCTTCCTGAGTAGCAGGCGAATATGGTGTTTGTGCCTCCTGTTACCTGACTGCCCAATAATATTGTCCTATGTATTCAAAAAGAATTTGTCATGGGCAATTACTTCCCTGGGCTATGCTTCCTGCAGTTCTCAGGGAGAAACTGAACTCCAGATTCTGAAAAACATGCTTGTGGGAAACTCATTTTTTTTCCCCACCAATCATTTCCAATCCGTGCCTCCGTTTTTAGAGGCTTGCAAAGGCTATGTAGTCATTTGCACTCTAACTCATCCTAGTCAAATATTATAGGTGCCTGACTTTGCCCGTCTCTAATAAGCTGGCAGCATCTGAAAGGCTGCTCACCGTTTCTGTGGGTTCATTGACATTTTGAAAATGTGCTCCTTTTTATCATCTGTAAAATGTCTTTCCCTACAAACATCATACTTAGAATGATTTATCAGCCTTTCTGGAGCTTTTTGCCTTCTATTGCTCGCTGGGGAATTTTCTAGAGAATTGCAAGGGTGTAAAAACTTTGCAACTGAATGCATACATATATGTGTACATCTATACACATGTAAGTACAGATGCATACATACACATTCCAGTGTGTATCTATGTATATACGGCTGCACTTAGCTAACAGCAGAAGGGATTAATCTAGACTTAGGAAGAAAATGAATATGAAATGGGTATGGGGCAAGAAAAGGACAGGAAAAAAACTTATCTAAAGCTCAACAAAGAGGAAGTGATTTGAAAATAGAGCACATAGAGAACAAGCATGGTTTCAAAATCTCACTCTCCATGTGACTACTGATCATTTCTGTGCTCTGTTTCTTGTCCCAGTTCCCACCCATTGCACCTGGACAGCACTGTGTGCCCTCTGATAGTATGCACAGCTTCTCCTGCTGTAGAGGGGCTATGGCTCTCCATCAATGGAGCACTGGTCTGAAATCCCATTGAGAAAGGGCAAATGCAGTTCACCCTTCATGCCAAGGATACTGTTATTGGAAATTCAGATGTGGATCTATCAATGTCGGAAATCTCAAAAACACTGACTTCCATATGTCAGTCCAGATTTCTTCCTTGCCTCCCAGATGGAGGTGCAGATGCTGTGCTGCATTTGCAGAGTCAGCCCGTGAATCCAAGAAAGACGTGTTTTGGGTCTGTGGATACCCAAATGGAAGTACTTGTGTGTTGTCAGATGCTCATGTGCCCTTCCCATTTGTCCAGGACAGTCAAGAGCAATGACTCTGCCTGGGTGTTTGGCGGCCTGAAAAAGCCCGACAAGTGGCTTTCTGCTCAGAAAGGACATCGACTGTGTGTGAAAAGAGAACAAAGGAGAGAATATGGCCCATGGGGTCAAGAGCAGAGATTTCAGTGAGTTTCTAGCACATCTACCTTTGGCATCAGAGAAAGGGACAGATTTGATAGTTCTCTGTGATAATGTTGGAGTGCCATGAAGAGGCAGAGTATGAAGGTGCAGCTTTGCCTTCCTCACACCTCTCCTGAACTATGGAGGTAATCCTCCACATCCCCACTCGCTTCTATCAACACTTGCTTTCTTCAGCCTTAATAGGATTTTCAGAGACTTGAAGCTGTCTGGCAGCCTCCCTCTTGAATCCTTTTGGAGATAATCAGACTGATGTGTTAATCACATTTATGCTGTATTTAAAAATAGTGGGATAAAGTCTGAAAAGTGCTGAGCAGCACTCTTCGCCTGCAGCTTGTTTACAAGCAAAACAGAAAGAAAGGTGGCAGACAGCATAGCAAACAAGGATGTCCAGATGCCTTGCATATGGATTAGTAAATAACCCAGACCCTGATTATTCACTGGATTGAGGTTCCTTTGCTATGACTGAAGAGGAGGAATGGAGAATTGCTGCCTCAGCTTGATCTCATCTGAGGATAACCACCTCAAGCTGATCCTTCCTCGGCCCCGTGAGCAGCCTGTGATCTGTGGGATTTGTGCTATGCCTGATTAGGTGTGAAATGGAGAGGAAGTTTATTGCAGAAGTCTTGGCATGGGCTTGGGGAGTAAATTGATAAAGATGACATGTACATTGTCAAGTTGTTCTTAATTTATAAGAACCCCAAAAGCCATTACTCAGTTCCACCTCGTGCAGTTCTCCCTGCCAAATCCTTGTGCGTTCATAGGAATAAAAAGGAAGGACTCGTCGAAGACAAAGAAGCCACTGAACACACACACACATATACTCATACAAAATGCTCAGTTTTTGAGATCTGACAGTGCGTCTACAAAGAGAGATCTTATACCAACAGAAAACCAGGGCAGAGACATAAAATGATTTAATTCTCCTTTTTCTTCACTAGGAAGTTCTCTTGCATGTAATATAAACCACTCTCTTCAGTCTGCTAATTGAGTGCAAAAGTAGAACGAGAAAAGGCAATGCATTTAAAATTTCCTAGAACCACTAGAGCTCATCACATCCTCAAATGATCACCTTTGGTCTCAGGGAGTGCTTGCTTGCAAAGGGACTAAATTTGTTACTCTGACTTCCAGGTGCTTTTTAAACTGCTGGGGGAATGCATAGGCTGCAGTTCCCTTTCTACCCTGGTCCCAACCGGACACAAAGAAAGGAGAAGATCCAGGTGTCCTTCTCCTCTGTGCTGTAGTGAGCTGGAGATGATGCTGGGGCATATCTGCTGCATCTCAGCTGCCTTGAGCAGCACTGCAGCGATGGCTCCAGTCAGAGCAGCCTCACACACATTATTTGCCCTTGGTGAAAAGGCACTGTCCATGTTAGTTTTGGATGTCACTGTTAATGAGTGTGATTATTCTCTGGCTCACATGTCTCTCCCCATTAGCTGTAGCGTGCAGCTGCTGACACCCTGAACATGTTCTCTTTCTGCTTTGCATCGTGCAGCCTGCTGCATAAATGGCAATGCAAATGTTTCCTTGATAATTTTGTCACACCAAATCTGATCAAATTTATTCTGTCTCATGCACACGCGCATACACGCAGAGACATTTGCCCCGAGGCATTAAAGCCAAACTCAGCTCTCATAGTTGAAAAAGCCCAGCAGGAAGCAGTACAGACACTAACTGGCCTGGCTCACTCCATCCTGTGGGCTTTGCAGTACAAAGGGAAGATGTGGTGTCAGTGCTCCTGAAATAAAACACTGTTTTGTCATGCACAGGGTCCCAGCCTTAGCAATAGCCTTGCACAAATCACATAGTCACTCTGTGCCTGCACTTGATAAACCTTCCCTACAGGTTTATTTACTGGAGGCTCAATTAATCTGTTTGCCATGTGCTTTTAGATGCTCAAATAGTGTCAAGATGACAATAAGAAGAGCTGTTTCTTAGTTACAGGGCATCAGCAGCCATTTCTAAAGCTGAGCTTCCTAACTGCAGCTCTTCCCTTAGCACACATGGCAGCTCCTGGATGGTGTCAGTTCCCAGGCTGAGCAGGGCTGGGCTTGGTGTGACTTCTCAATGAAGAGATTCCTCAGAGACTTCTTTGAAGCCCGGAGCTGTTCCAGACCCTGAGAGATGAAAGCGTCCGAGCAAGGTTTGAGAAGGAGCTATCAAAATCTGAGCTCAGCTGCCAGCTTCTCCTCATGACATCAAAGCCCATCTATTCTCATTTGCCACGGCCTCCATATTTCAAAGGGCGACTAATTCCACTTTCTCTCTCCTCCTGAGACCTGCAGTTTGCTGCTTGCCTTTTTGATGGTTTGATTTTGTATATACTGCTGGGGAAACAGGTGAAAGCCAGGTGTGCCTGGAGGTTGCTGGCAATGTCCAGCTTCATTCAGACATTGCTCCCCACCTGGAAAGCTCTGAAGTGGAATCACAAGAAACCAAACATTATGTGGGAAAGCAAAATAAATAAATAAATAAATAAAAACAGTTTGTCTTCCTATGATATGGGGAACTAAACCATCTCTTTTTGATATGCTGACACAAAAGAAGGGAAGAAAACATTCCCTGCTTGGAAGTTATTTTGTTTGCTGTTGGCTTTTTTTTTGACAGCAGATTTAAGATTGGAATTTCTCTGCAGTGTGAGACCAAGCTCCAGGACTCTTTGAAAGCCCAGCAGCTGGAGCTGATATGAACAAGGGTTTAGATGAGGCCTCACCCTACGCTGTTGTATTCAATCCAGCGTGGAAGCAATAATGCTGGAGATAAGCATTGCCCTCCACTCTACAGCTCATGCACAAGCAAAACAGAGCATTAACAGCTGCTCAGTGTGTTGCATCTCCATTTCCAAAGCATTTTACGTAAAAAATTAAACATTAGCAGCTGTTTGCGAGTGAATATGTAGCAATTTCTCATTCGGCATAATAGCCCTGAAGGACTAGTAAAACTTTTATCTATTCTACTTGGTGACATTATTGGGCTGATGCAGATCTGAACAAGGGCAAGGAAAGGAACATTATAATTAGAGGCTTATTGATTGCCTTAAAAAAATTAAATAAAAAGGTTTTATGGGGTGGGAATGGAGTCTTCTTGTGAACCAGCAGATGAGTCCTGAGCCTGTGGGGCTGTGGTGCTGCACTGAGGCTGGAGGCAGCAGAGGGCTGTAGGAAAGAATCCCAGGAACAAAGCCCAGAGTTCTGCAGCTGTGGGGAAGCTTCGGTGGTCAGACAGAGGTAGCAAGCTCCCCGTGCCCTAGGGTCACAGGATTGTGGATCTGTGAGGCTCTGGTACAGGAGTGGCCCTTTCCATCCCTCAGCTCCCCCACCTTGGCCTGAGCTGTGGCTGCTAAATGATGTGGGTCAAGAGCACAGGCAAGCTCTGCATACACACCTCAGCCTGACCTGGCCTGACCTTCAGACAAACTTCTAAAGTATCTTCATGATCTTCCAGGCTCCCTGAGGGGGTTGTCCTTCATGTCTTTCAGAGCTGTTTCTTGGGTTTTAGCAGATCCTGGCTAATATCACTTTCTTGGTGATGTGCCGGTTATGCTTTTCCTTTTTTTTTTTCTTTGTATCCATGGGGCAACTGGAACTTTTCCAGCCTTTTTAAATCTCCTGCATCTTCTGAGCCCATTTATCCCCCATAGGAAATAATGTGGTGGTTTGCAGAGGTCCTGGACTCCCTTGTGGGTGGGGATCCTGCTGCAGGGCTGGGGGTGGCCTTCAAGGAACACCTAAGTCCATTGCCATGACTCCATGGAGCTGCATAGCTCTCTGCTGCTGCTGCAATTATCTGGGATCCTGGGGCAACCCCTGTCTCCATGGCTCTTTCTGTATGAATGCACCTTGCTTTTCTTCTCTCTAGCAAACGCGTTGATAAATGCCAGTGTGCCCTCTCCTATATCTTGGTCTTGTTCTGCCTCCTTTTAGTCTGTCTGCCCTTGGGAAGTGATGTCCCTTCGCTGCTGAGAAGGAGTCCGAGTGGTCTCACTCTCTGAGTACAGAAAGCAGACCCCTACCTCTAGGGAAGGACCTAGCTTAAATTAAATACTGCCCTCACACCTCTGTTAGTGACCTGAAGCCAAGGGAGTCTCCTGGATGCTTCACTCAGCTGCCCCAAAAATGACATGCAACTCTGCCCTTAGAGGGTGGCTTTCCATTCTGGAGTTTCAAAGAGTCAGTTTAATGCTTCAGCTCTGTTCTACCTGAATTCCTCCTCATCCCCAGAGTATTTTAAGCACAGGCAAACTGATAATTCTCTGTCAGATCTATGTCTTTATAGTGACAGGCATCCGGCTGATGTAAATCACATTCCATTGAAGTCAAAATTAGTAGCTTGCCAAGTGTTGCATAAGACCGTGTTAGGCCATTTATTTTTGTTAATTATTTTCGGTGGTAAATCATACAAAATCCCTCTGCTGTATGAGCTGTCCTTCATGGTGCTCATATTTTCTGTTCTGTGCCTTCTTTTATATAAAAAGTGCACAAAGTTTTGCTGCTCTTATCCCCACGGAGTTGTTAATATGGACCGTGAGTTTCTGCACTAGTGGGGATCCTGAGAAAGCTGTGGGGTTCTCTGAGCTATCCCAGCATTCTTTTATGGGGCTTTGAATTTTTGACACATCCCAGCTGGCTCCTTGGGATGGCAGAGCTTAGGGCTATGCGTGCCTGAGTTTGGCCTGGTGCTGTCGTGGATGGGGAGTGAGATGGAGAAGCCCAACCTGACCCTGCTCGACTCCTGCCCATGTTGGAGAACATGGGGTCACATCAGGACAGGCTCTGACAGCGAGGGCATGTGGAGTGACTGGAAAAAATGAGGCTGTGGCAACATCAAAAGATCGCTGCATCAAAGGGTAATAATTGCCAGAACAGGAGAGATCTGAAATATCTGATAGCTCTTTTATGAGATTACCAGTTATCAGAATGGAAAAAAAAAAGAAGAAGAAGAAGAAGAAGAAGAAGAAAAAGGAATTATAAAACTCATGCGCAGAAAATGAAGGAATGGAGGAGGAACGGCAACATGGCATTTTGGATCCCATTCTCTGACACAGAGTGTCAGTGTCTGTGTGGAGACGAAGCCAGCCCTGACACTGTAACAGAGCCACCAGAATCCTTCCAGGCTGGCAGAAATTCTGGGATTTGTGCGTGGCTGATGGGAGGATTGCTCACTTAATGTGTATGTTGCTACGAGGAGATGATGCTGGCATCAAATCCGATGTCATTCTTACCCATCAGAGCATTCCCAGCCATGTGAGCAGGTGGAGTTCTGCAGCCACCAGAGCCAAAAAGAAGTCTCTGAATAATATAATCATAGAATCACTGAGGCTGGAAAAGACCTTCAAGGTCATCCAGTCCAACCGTACACTGATCACCAGTATTTCCCACTAAATCATATCCCTCTGTACAACATCGAAATATTTCTTGAACGCAAACTCATACTTTTGGTGGTTCCTGAATGACATCAGCCTACATTCTCTTCACTCCCCCCACTGGCCTGTGCAAAGCAAGCACAATTGTGGCTGTTGTGTGCCTCATTTGGTTGGACACAAATAGATTTCCCTCTCAGGTTAAGGGGGAACGCTCACATAGTGAAGATTTCAGTCTTTACTTTGCTGTCATTTCTGCCATTCCACTGCAACATCGAGCACAGCACTTGAACTTGTGTAACTGAGGGGATGGAGTGAGCACGTAATTGCCAAATTTACAAAAATGGGGGAAATATAAAGGGAGAATGGAGAAATATTAAATGATCTCATTCTCCTGAGCCTTAATGGAAATGAATAGAAGCTGCTAGACAGCTCAGGAAGGCAATTATAGGGAAATAATCTGTGGTGTTTAGTGAAGCGGTGATGTGGGGCATGCTGAACATGATGGATCTGGCTGCTATTTCCAGTTAATAATAAAGCATTTTAAGAAAAGGCGGTGATGCACATGTTTGTGCTTTTGTGTCTGTTTCTGAAGTAGAGGAACCAGCCAATTTATTTATCTATTTATTTCTTTTCCTGCCCTGGGAATTGCCTTGAACCCTGTGACTGAAGCAGCTGTAGCAGCATGCAGCTCCCCTTAAGGCAAAGCCTCTGCAAGACACTGTTTGCTTTTGTGAAGATGTTGGCCTTCTTTCCACCAGCCCAGCTGCTGGAAAATTGCGGCTTAGGGAGCTGTTAGGCTCTTTGAAAGTTGATGTGCGCTCTGCTTGATAGCCATTGTTGGCTGAAATCTCTGATATAGGTCAGAAGTAGTTAACAATAAGAAGTGTCTATTCTTTGAAAAAGAAAGAAAAGTTCTTATTAATAAAATCAAGCAGGGGAGGACTTTTCCTTTTCTCAAACCTTAGGTCTTCCTTTCTGCTGCAAGGCTGTAAAGACAGCTGGGTAAGCTGGGACAAAAGAGCTTCTTAAAAGAGACCTGAACTATTACTGAGGTGTGTAGTTAGTTTGAGTTTTCCTGCACTTGTCTTGCTTGGAAGCAAAGAGCCCATCACTGCAAGCAGTGCTGCCTGGGGGAGTGGGCAAGGGTGTGGGTGGAAAGGAGGTGCCCAGGTGTACCAAGGTTGTTTTGCCTCCCTGTGGCAATAAAAGCAACCCTCAGACTGACTTCAGAAGACCATGAGTTGCAAAATGAGCCTTGAGGAAATTGTAATTGGGCCTAATGAGGCTGTGTGTGCTGTTCCTGTTGGTACAAACAAGTCCTCTGTAACTACTTTTTTTCCACAACAGTCTTAAATCCAATGACACCACGCACTGACAACCTGCCTAGTGTGGCCACTGGGCATCACTGAATTATTCCACATTATGTCTGTGGGAAGTGCCAAGCTGAATCAGACTCCTAAATCCTCAGTCTGATTTCCAGATCAAATATACTAGGATAAGCCCAGAGAAAAGTAATAAAGACAAACACACTTAAATATTTATCTGGAATGAAAGGAATGAAATTCCTAACTCTTGAGATTTACTTGTTGCTAATGACTTGCTAATAAGTCAGTCTGATGCAGGCTGACAAAAAATACATTTCCCAACATGAGGGACCCATGTTTGCATCTTGTACTGATTAGTTTAGGAAGTATCGTCTTTACCAGTAGGCATCTACAGATCAGGTGAGTAGGGAAAGAGAGAACCAAAATATGATGCTCGGGAGCATTTCCACAAAATGCTTTGCAGAAGTGTAACAGAGTCCATGAATTTATTGTTCAAAGATTGATTCATGAGTAACATTTCATAAATTCTCCATCTCATTTTAGAGCTGGGATGTGCTTCATTATTCCTGAGAAAAGGAAAATGCAGATGTATTTCTTCCTACTTTTCTATAAAGGTGCTTGTAAAGCTGTTTCAGTGCTGGTTAAAGTTGTGGCCACAGATTCATGCCCTCTAGTTATCTACACATTGTCTATCTGTATATCCCCATTCCAACCTCTTTGCAGGTCAGCAAAGAAAGTCTGTTGATTCAACACCTAGTCAGTTGCTCTCATGTTCTCACCAAGGGTGTCCAACTTATGTGGAAGACATTAAGTGGTAAGACCCATGCCCACTGGGAATGGCATCTTTTGCTTGTGGGAACTTCTCTGCTCCACAAACAAGTCCAATCTGTATTTATAGAAAATATATTAATTGTTCTAAGCTGGATTCCAACAGACTTTGATTTTCTCAAGGCTCTATATGGATCCTTACAAAGGGAGAAAAAAATGGCATAAGTGCTAGGAATGAATGGCAGTTCTAAGCAGCAAAACTGAAAATCTAAGCTGAAAATTAGAGGGGTCAGATTTATGCACAACGTAGGCTGCAGCTAAGTGTGTATCTTAGGTGGGGAGAAAGAAACTAGAAGGAGATTTTGAGACTGTCAGCAGTTTCCTTTTTTGACATTTCAGAGTGTCACTTTGCAATGTCTTTGTGTTAAAATAGCAACTTTTGAAAATTAACCTTCAATGTAAATATTGTTGAAGTAAAATAATCCAAGAATGAAATGAAAATACATTAAAAAAATGTTAGATACTGACTGGCAGGAAAGTCCTTTTAAAATTTTATTTCATCAAATACAACCCACTGTAAAATCCATACATGTTTTACATTCTTCTTTTTAAAAACAACAACAACTAAAACTGTCTTCATCGTAAACTGTTAAGTATGTTGTGCACCCAGCACAAATTCACATTGAAATTGAAAAGGGAAGGTGACATTTAGCTGATTCTTTAATGCCTCTATTTTTCTTCTGGTATGCAAGTATTAAAGTAAAAAGAATTCATCATTCAGTTGGATATGCTTCTGCAGAAATGTATTTCACTCTCAAAATGGGAGGAAAAGACAGCTGTGGTGAAATAGCAGAGTCCTGAGCAACTGATGGAGAAGGATACCCAAAGAAGATAGCACATGGTCCAGAGTAGGAGAAAAGACCCTGCCTGTGTGTGGGGTGTTAATAGGGAAGAGCCTATGTAGCAACCATGGAATCACAGAATCATAGGAGTTGGAAGAGATCCTTGGAGATCATCAAGTCCAACCCACCTGCTGAAGCAGTTTCTTTACATTAGGCAACACAGGAAAACACCCAGACAGACTTTGTATGTCCTCAGAGAAGGCTACTCTATAACCTCTCTGGGCAGCATATTTCATTGCTTTGTCACCCCCAAAGTAAAGAAGCTTCTCTTGATGTTCACATGAAACTTCCAGTATTTCAGTATGTGCCCATACTGGAAGTGGTGTCCTTGTCCTGTCACTGTAGTCCAATGAAAAGAGTTTGGTCCCATCCACTTGATTCCCACCCCTTAGATGTTAATAAACATTTATAAGATCCCCACTTAGCCTTCTCTCCTCCACGCTGAACAGTCCTAGGTCTCTCAGCCTTTTCTCATATGAGAGGTGCTCCAGGCCCTTAATCATCTTCGTCACCCTCTGCTGGATTCCTTCTAGGAGATCCCTGTCTTCTTTGAACTAGGGAGCCCAGAATTCCAGATGTGGCCTCATCAGGGCAGAGTAGAGGGGGAGGATCACTTCCTTTGGTCTGCTGGCCACGCTTTTCAGTGAATCCCAGGATACCACTGGCTGCCTTGGCCACAAGAACACACTGCTGGTTCATGGACAACCTGCTGGCCACCAATGAAGTATCAGTAAGTATTTCTTTCCAATGGCCACAGGGCACCACCAGCAGGGGAAGGTAAGCTGCCAGAGGAAGCAACAACTGAGGAGGGATGCTCGTGTGTACGCAGAGCAGGATGCTGCCTGAAAACAACAATTCCATCAACTTGGATTCCCATCGCAATTCCTTTAGATTTCCAGTCACGCCCTGGATCTGCAGACTGCCATCAACACCTGCTCTCCTGCAGCGCCTGGCACTCCAGAAACCCCAGGCTGCCTGTTGTGAGGCCAGGGATGAGCAGCTTTCCCAGAGCCAGGCATTTTACATTGTTTGTAGTCTGCATTTTGGAGTCATTACTCAGTGGTACAAGAGCGCGTGCATGCATGTTGGGGGGGAATAATTGTGCCATTAATGATTGCTGTTTTGATTACAGGATGCAATTGTCACTGCAGTTGGAAGCCAATCAATGCGTTGTGAGTGGGAGCCCGCTGGTACTTTCCAATGGTCCTTGATTAAAAAGGAAGCTCTTGGCTATCTTCAAGCAGCAGGAGAGGAAACAGCACGATGTAGGTGAGGCAAGTGCCAGACTCTCTCTCCCGATGGATCACAGCTCATTTTCACCCCCGTTTAGTCACACAATCTGTTTTTTTTCTCTACTTGGAGGCCTTCTTCACCCTTTGCTCCCTACTGGTCAACGTCTAGAATAGCTTCTGCTCTTCAGTGATGAAATCCAAGTGATCAGCCCTGTGCTCTGCTGCATTTTCCTGCAAATTAAATAGCTGTGTGCCTTCGCAATGCATCTGCAGGTTATGCAGGCTGTTGCTAGCCCCTCCACACACTCCATCCCTTTGCAGTTGCAGAAGTGTGCAACTGAAATCCAGCACAAAACAAGTGACAAGGTACAGGCACCCTTTTCAGTGGAGCAGTAGGGCATTTTAATTAAAGTGACATCTGAAGACGAAAAGATACATTTTTTCTCCCCAGATTTCCAAATTTGCAGATTTTCAGATAGTGGAATTCCTTTTAGAAAATTTCCCAGCATCACATATGTCTTTGTCTTTTCTTTTTTTTTCTTAGGAATGGAAGCACATAACCATTATTTCTATGTTTAATAACTTTGATCTGTCTCAAAGTATGGGAAAATTCATGAAGAAAAAAGAAAACATTGAGTTCTTTGTTGGGTTTCACATTGCAGGAAACATTTTCTGATTGATGCTGTTGGGATGTTTCCCTTGCAATCCAAAATGAACACCAGCTAGGCTTATGGGGATGCAGGGTAAAGCTTAAAGCTTTACTCAGCTTTCCCCTTTAAGTGGATATATGGAGTAGTATTATCTGTGTTGTAGAAATCACTGTTATTTCTAATGTACATTTGTAGATCAACACTGATATCTTGCTCCTAATAATTCCTAGCAGAGAGGTTGGCTCTCACCCCAGCCCACAGTGAGGATTTCAATTATCTGGTGGGAAACACATGGCCTCTGGTACCTGGAGTGCTCTTGTCTGGCTTGAGAGTTATCTGATCTTCTGTTTTGCTACGGTTAAATGAAAGTGGAGATGTATTTAGAATTTAAAGGTGTATGTTGCTACATAAGCTTTGCTAGCCATTAATATGGAATTGAATCTGCTGCGTAGAAGGGGCCCTGTCAGACCACAGCCTTGTGCTGTGATGTGCTCGTTACATGATATTCAGCTGCACAAAAAAAAACAACCAACGGAGTGTAAACATGTTTCAACAGTGACTCAGGCTAACTGCAAGCATCTGTGCCCTATGCTTTTAGAATCATTCCCATAGCTGCAAACGGTTCTAAAGATCTTATTATGCTCTTTTCCCCTTGTAAACCCTGCTAATGCATCCTTCTTTTTAGCTTGTTAACTATGGGATAAGGCGGAAAGGTAAACACTCAGATGCAATTGTCATAGCAGAAATGATAATTAAAAAAAAAAATCCAACTTGAAAGATCTCTCTTGATATCAGAAATAATTACATGTATACAGAACCAGGTCTTAGGCGGTTTTCTATAAAGTTTCATTACCCAACCAATGTGACAAAGCAACCCACACACTCCTAAATAACTCCAAAAAAAAAAGAAAACTCTCTTATGGGAGGAAGTTTATAGGTAACATGCATAACAATGTATCTTTGTTCCTTAATAACTTACAGGTGACAGCCACCAGCTGAGTGGGTTTCAGCAGATACCAGAAAATCTGAGATTTGGAAAAACTGGCCTGAGTTTGATCAGTTTGGCTGTGCTGAGGGGGTGACAGGGAGGAGGGCATCACATGGCTGTGTACAGATTCAGTGCAAGGACTAAACCAGCCCCAGAGAATGTCAAGTGCTTCTTGTCTTTGGTATCTGAGCAGCTGATTCTGATCTGCAATTAATGGCTGAGAAACAGCGCGCGTCACTGCTTCGCTGGTAGTTATCTTCTGTAGATGACCTATTCTGGGAATTGAAACCCAAACCCAAATGCTGCAGAACAGAGCCTCTTTGGCTTCAGAGGTCTTTGAGTAGAGGATGGATTTTTTTCTGGATGCTTTTCACAGCCCAGCACCTTTCCCTAAACTCCTAATGCCCTTAAAGGATCAGGAAAGGATAGAGCTAGTATTGGGATAGAGCACATATCAGGCTCGTGGTCACACTGCATGGACTCTGTTTTTTCTTTCACCCCTTGCCTCCCTGTAGGCAACCTTCCCTATTCTCCCAGTTTGGCCTCACCACAGTGTCATCCTTTCACTAAGAACAACTATCTAAGCTCACACCAACAGCTCTACTAAAATGAGGTTAGATTTATAGATAATCAGATGGGGAATCTTATTAAAGTAGCATTCTTAACTGTTCTTTGCAGCCAGCATAAGGCTAACAGGGAAAGAATCTACAAGAATACAGGTAACTTAAGTTTATCCTTTTCCCAGTTTCTGGATTTCGGTACTTTCTAAACTTCAGGTGTAGTGTATGTAATGATGGTATACAGTGCTAGTTTATCTCAGTGAATCTTATTCTGATGTGCTCTTGGTTTCAGCCTCTAAAATATCCTGTGACAATGAGTGCCTCGGTTATTCTTTGCTTTGTGCTGTTTTTGTCTGTTTTGACCCTCTTGCCAACATGCTTCATTAGGTACTTCTCTGATTTCATGTTTTAAGAAACTGTAAACAATCACTCCTTGTTTGCCTCTTCCATGTAATTGGTAATTTTGTGGGTTTGTCTCATCTTTTACCCTTCTTCATCCACCCCAGATGAATAATCCTGGTCTACTTCACCTAGAATACCAAATTTCTAGAACCTATGAAGTCATCAATTCCCTGCCAAAAAATTTCTCCTGCCATTTTTATTGTGCAGTGCCATAGGAGCTTTTTTGCACTTCTTTGAAATGAACTTCAGTTTTAGTTCTTTTTCTGTTGTCAGCAGTTTGCCATATTATTGTTGTTCCCCATTTTGAGGTAACATAGTGTTCCCGAATAAAACAAACTCCAGCAGACATCATTTTAAGACCTTGCTGGTGTCCAGTGAGAGCCGTCCTTACCCTTTGTTTTTCATTGTATGATCAGACATTAATCTACGAAAGGAGCAGTCCTCCTATGCCAGCGTTGTCTTCCTTCTTTAAGACCCCTGGTGAGCAACTTCAGTGAAATCCTTTTTTTGAAATCCAGCTGCACTATATTGACAAATCCTTTCTATATACAAGGTCATAAAGATTCTCAAAGAACTCTAGTAGATTTCTGATCACACCTTGACTCAACAAAAGCTAAGATGACTCATTCCGTTTATTCACACACATACTTATTCTCTTCTATATTATCCTTCCATAAAATTTCCCGTAATTAAGGGAAAGAATGGTAGATGGTGGTCCTGATCCTTTAAATTTAAGTTGTGCTTTCTTGAGAACATCAGTCAGCTCGAATTTACGCATTCTTTTTTTCTGTTTGCCATTCCTGTCTTTCAAGGAGTAGGAAGTAGAAGGAGCACCAGCACTTCCATATAAGCAGAAATACGGACAGCAATACATTTACTTATGCTGGCATCGTGGAGATAGAAGTAGAGGAACAGATATTTTGAAGAGTAGGATGAAATTTCACAGCCAACTGACTTGGATCTTTGTGTCCTGAAATCCTTTTGAAGATTCTCTGCGTGGTGGTCTGGTGGAGGAGATAGTAGTAAAAAGATAGTAAAGTCAAATTTCCTCTGATGTGAAAATGCTTTTCTAGCTTCTAATTTTTCTTTAACATTTAAGTTTTCTGTTGGAGGATATTTATTTCCTGGGTTTAGTTTGCCACCTGCAGACAAAGTGTAAACGAGAGAGCTTTAGCACATAGCCATATGTGATGGATATTTATAGGTGACACATGTTTTGCAAGGAGAATGGTTATTGAACTTGAATTTTATTTTTAACTTTGCACCCAGAAATCCCACCTAACAATGGACACCGAGAACCTGCACTTCTGTAACGGTGGTTGAGTAAACCTGTAATGCTCTAACAGGACAGGAGGAAGCTTGCGTCTGTTGCACAATGTAGTTTTGACTGTTCTCAATAGCTGCAACAGTAAATATTCTTGGGTAGAGCATGTCAGATTGTTTACTTCAGTTATGTAAGAGAATGCACACAAGCAACAACTGTCTGACAGCCCACAGACTTTCATCCAAAAGCAGTATCTGCGACAACACCGGTGTTGCAGAAGTAATAATAAATCACAAGCTCAGACTGATCATCTGGAGCAGGTTCCTTTTAAGCTACAGCCTGTCCTGCTGCTATTAAAGTCAGTGACCATTCCGTGCCCTGTCTTTTTGTCACTGATGCAGAAAATGGACTTTCTCAGCCTTCAGAGACAACCTAGTATCCACACTACTAGACAGATTTTCGGAGCTGTGTTTTACTCAGCCTTGATGACTGGTACGCTGCCCTGGAAAATGAAGGCAGCAGGTGCTGCTGCAGCACCTCTTGCAACAGATTCTTCTATGAAAAAAATCACTTTGGAAGGACAAGGAATACCAAACTCAAGTGACCTACAGCACCCAGATGCTCCATTTGTAGAGAAGCATATATTTTTTTAACTTGGATTTTCATGACCTATTACAATTAAACCCATGTAAGTGGTTACGCTTGGATTACAACCATTGGCATGTATTGCTTGACTGAAGATGCCTGGAATTTGTCATTGAACAGAAGCAGTATTTCTCCCTGCTACTTATGAACATGCTTTGCCTGCATAAAGAGAGATGCTGGGCACCAATGTGGTGGGAAAGCCTGTAAAAGAATGGAAAGAAGAAAAGGATAGACACACTCTTGTTTATAGATGGTGTCAGGAAAAGAAATAACCTCCTCAACAGTGCCTGGGCCTCCAGGGCTGTGGAGGTGGAACTTTCCACCAGAGTAAAATTTACTGGAAACATAAAATCCAACAAGGAGAAATGTATCAGTTGTGCTGATAGTTTACTACAGAGATTCTGCTGGGAAAATTACCTCCCATCACTCATTTCCTCCTAATAGAGGATCACCTCCACTCTTCCCATCTGGAAAGGCCGGTTAATCAGGGTCTGTACCTACACAGCCATGTTATCCTCTTGCATTATGATAAGCAGATGGTGCCCAGTCTCGGATAAGGTTTGTCCAGGATGCCAGCTTCATTTCATCTCCTGTGCAGAAGGACATGGTTTTGGTCTCAAAGAGGACCATTAAAATATCCAAAATGGTAATAGTCATGAATGTGTTAAGGTTTCACAGCTCCTCTTTAGACTTATTTCATATTACACTAAGTATTTGTTAAATTATTTTCCTGGGTGGTAGCTTTTTGTATTTTGCCAGGAAGCTGCTGCTTTGATCATTTTCTGAGATAAGTCGCTGGGTTAAATGGTCACTGGCTCTTCTTTGTGCTGGTAATATTAATATTAGTCAGAAAGATGTGGGTTACCAGTGAGAGACAGAGCAATGGTAGCACTGCCCCACAGCTGTCCTGCCCCAGCCTGACTTCCAGCATAACTGAAAGGAGCCTGAGCACAAACGAGCTGTGCTGCTCTGCCCTGTGCCTCCCAGCAAAGGGCTGCAATCCAGTTCTGCTTTCCATTCTTTCTTTTTTTTTTTTTTTTTTTTTTGTCTTTGAAGACAAAAGGAAACCAAGTGCTGAAAGAAGAAAGCAGACAGACACCAGAAAAGAAATCTTACATTAATGCAGAAAAGAGAAAAAAAATCTCTCTTCTGGAGAGTTGCATATGCGGCTGTATAAATTCCTTCTTGTACTACGCTTGCAGGATCAGGCAGAGCTATTGGCAGCAGGAAAACTCTCCCTCCCACGTACTCTCACTTCAGTTTCCATTCTGCTTGGTGGCTTTTGCTTGTGGTCACTCATGAATTGACCCACTGTCTTCTTCCTGAGGCTCCACAGTGAGAAACGTTCTGGCTCACGCAGTAGGGAGGGTGTTGGTCTCTTGTGTGACAAAGAAGATGTGAATAAATGATCTCAAGTTCCACCAGCAGGGGTTTGGATTGGATATCAGGAAGAATTTCTTCTCACACAGGGTGGTCAAGATCCAGAAGGGGCTGCCCAGGGCTTGGGTGAAATCCCTATCCAAGGCTGTACTTAAGAGATGTATGGATCTGGCATTAAAGAACTCAGTGATGTGACTCAGTAGGTCCAGTTGGTGCTTGAACTTGATCACAGAATCACAGAATTGTAGGGATTGGAAGGGACCTCCAAAGGCCATCAAGGCCAACCAACCCCCCTGCCAAAGCAGGCCCCCTACAGCAGGATGCACAGGTTCACACGGGTCTTGAATATCTCTAGAGAAGGAGACTCCACAGCCTTTCTTGAAAGTCTTTTCCAACCTAGATGATTCTGTCATTTCAGAGCGCTCTTGAACCAGCTCTTGAACAAAGATGGTCTTTCAGCAGCAAGACTTCTTGCCTTTGTTTCAGGAAGCTTTGACCACATGCCAGGGTTTGTATTTTGGGAAGCAAGCTTGGCCCTGTGACTACAGCTGTTGAAATCATGCAGCAGGAGGAGAGGGCTTGTCCTGCTTGAGGCTACACCACAGAGGCAAACTTGGGCAGCCCAGTCACAAAACATGTTCAGCTGTCAGCACACAGTGTAGTAGAGAGAGAAACAGAGGTGATCCTTTATGTTTACCAAGAACCAAATATATATTTTTGTGAGTCAGGCTGCTATTTTTGGGCTGAGGATTTTTAAGGTCCTGGTATTATCTTGAAGGGGTATGCATGTATAGAAGGATAGTATCATAGAAGCATTAAGGTTGGAAAAGACATCTAAGATCATCTAGTCCAACACCAACCCACCCCCAGCATGCCCACGAGCCATGTCCCCCCATGGTTCTTGAACACCTCCAGGGATGGTAATCTCCTTCCTGAGCAGCCTGTGCCAATGCCTCACCACTCTTTTAGAAAAGAAAGAAAATTTTCCTACTTTCCTATTTAGACTTGAATTTAAGTAAAATTTTCTTACTTTTCTATGCATAACATATGCATAAGAATGTGGTTATAAATGTTTTTAATTGAAAAATTGGATGTTTCTGATTGCTGTTATCTCCTGCCATCCCTCCCAATAGCCAAAGACTCAAACTGAAATTGACTGTCAGGGCAATAGATTATTTTTCTTCCCTTCAGCGCACTATTTTCTATTTCTTTTTCTCACCAGTATTTGTAATTTATTTTGGACATATCTTCATCTTCCATTCATAGTCTGAAAATACCCGAAGTTTAACAGTTGCCTTAGAGGAGGAAAGCTTTGTGATGTGGATGAGATTCTGGCATCTGAGCTGCTCTGGGTTCCTGGTGATGCAAGTTTCCCTGGGGGAACAGTGTGCAGCCTGCAAAGAGAGGTCCCTGTGCTGGCGATTTGGGCACCAACACTGTGTGAGTGAGGGGACACCGTGGGGACACATGCATCTTATGCAATGTGTTGCTCCTGTATTTGGGTGCTTGGTGCACCTTTATGTCCCTACACCTCCATTTACCCTCGAAAATCAAACCACAGACTCTTTTCTGTCCTCTTCTGTGTTTGTCCTCCATCTCCACTCTGCAGTTCTGCGGTGAGCAGACACAGTCAAACTGGGATAGATCTGTGTCTGTGTGCGTGAGTGTGTGTGTTTAACAGATTAAGTTAAAAACAATCTTTATTGCTTCATTTAACTAAAGCATTTTTCCAGACAAGTTCCTCTGCTCGAATGTTCCTTCTAATTATCATTTTCCCTTTACAATATGTTGTGTCATGCTGCTCAGGAGAAAGCTCATAGTGAGAGCGAGCGCTGGGGCTGCACAGGAAATATGTCCTGGCTATTAGAAAGTTCAATGAAGCACTGACTTTTATATCACCAAATAGGGATGGGTGAAACAGTCCAGAAAAAAATGCCCCCGGCTGAGCAGCAATGTGGAGCTTAAAAATCTCGCTTTCCCTATGCTTTTTTAAGGTTTCTCCATCAGTTGCAAGATGATTTTTTCTCCCTTTAAGTGTTTTTATCTGAACTGATGGGCGGCAGAAGCGGAGGCTGCGTTTGCTTGGAGCTGCAGCCCCCACCAGTCTGGGTGCTCTGTGCTCTGAGCTGCCCCAGGCTGTGCCTGGCTCAGGGGGAATGAACTGGAGTCGGATTCATTTGTTTTTATCCCAATTCCATGAGCTGTTTGCAGCTGTTAATTTAACAGTTTAGTGCTTCCATCTTCCATAGGCAGGAGCGATTGCTTCGGTGCCTCAGACATCGAAACTTCATTTCCAATAACAGGACTTGGAGGATTGGGAGAAGGCAGCAAAATGCTTCTGCTCCGGTGATCAGGGACGACGTGGTGGCCACAGATGTCAGCTGAGAGTTGTTTCATAAAATGAATCTCTGTAAGCTGCTGCTCTTTGGGGATGGAACGAGAACAGAAGAGCCGTGAATGCAAGGCCATCTTGGGATGATTTTTCTAGGACATGGAGTCTCTGCAGTGCCAAGGGACCTCGATTAGCCCAAGCTGCTAAAGCATTCCATCGAAAGAGTCTCTGCTCTAATGCAGGCTGGTACTGTCTCTAAATGCATATGAATTCAGAACTTTTATCTGTAGGAACTCATCAAGCTGAACCTGGATCTATTGCCTCAGCAGTAGTTACACCAAATGAAGAGAAGAAGGGAGCTGCTATATGGCATCTATTTATGGAAGAAAATGTCCTTTGATTTTACATCTTCTGAAGGAGTGATAAACTTTAAAATCATGAAGTTGCATTCAAAAGTTCTTACCCGAAGGCTGCATGTGAGCTAGTACCACTGGAATCAATAGTAGTCTTTCTGATGCTTTCAAGATCAGGTTTTTTTTTTTCAAAATCAGGAATTGTTTCCCCTCTTCCTTTAAGGAAAAAAAAAAAAACAAACAAGTTTTTTGTTTTCCAACCCATGTGTTAACTTGTCAGAACAGTTGTCAGGCTCCAGTAGGAGCTGAAAGCTTAATCATTGTGCTTATTATTTTTATTTAGAATTGTATTTATGTACTCTTTGTTTTGTCGAGTCTGTTATCTTAGAAAGAAGAGTTCATCTTCCAACAGGGTTAGAAACTTTTCTTCTAAAGTCAGATTTTCCATTGCAAACACCTACATTTACCATGAAATGCTCTCCCTTGCTGCACATCCGTTACACTGCTCTGTCATCCACTGGCTTTATTTTGAATTCTAATGCCACATAAAAACAAAACAAAAAACTTTATCCAAGATTTCAGCGTTAATTGTAAAATTGTATTTTGCTCAAATACTAAGGCATTCTATGGCACTTAATATTTCATGCAGTGAATCGTTGTCAGCATCAGCAATCAAAGAACAGGAGCAGTTGGAAAGATTGCAGTTTGTATTGGATACCATTCAAGGTCTTCCACACAGTGCTAGAAATCTTGCTAAGCTTTCTGCTTTAGGGCACTTTGCAGGGCATTTGTACCACACAACTTTAGGCATCTAATTTATTCAATTAATTCAGCTACCTGATCTCCTCTAGTTCCCTCTATAATCAATGGGTAGCAGGGAGAGCTCCTCTACACTGTGACTTAGAGCAGCTAAATTAGGTTCCTGTTTGAAATGCTGCTTCATAGCAGGCTGAGTTTCTCCTTTAATTACAGAGAAAGTCAAATTAGACTAGTTAGTCATCTAAAAACAGGCACTGTGAATTCCTGCTTCCATATACTTACCTTTAGCATCTCAATGAGAAAAGACTTCAGTCAAGTCCTCCTTCCATAATATATGCCACCTTCCCCTGCAGCTCGCTATGCCAGGCACAAGCATGAGAGAATCCAAGACTTTCAGAAGTAACTTTGTTGTTCCCACTCAAAACACACACTTATGCAACACAGAGCTGCAAATCCCGAATTTTCACCAGTTCAACCAGTCCAGTTCTTGTCCTACGCTACACTGGAAAGTGCCATTACATCCCACCTCTGCATTCCTTTGGAGCTCAGCCGTACCCCATGGACCTCAGCTCCTGGCTTTATCCAAGGTGTCTGTGCCTGTGTATGTATGATTTTCATGAAGGAACCTGAATGCCCTTCTCAGAGTCATTGGAATATATAGTTTTGTCCTCTTGGATGATGCTGCCAGGGTTGTTTAGGATCTCAGTGGTAAGAATGGTTTTTCCTCTGATGTACTTGGTATATCTCTGTGCTTTCAGTATTGGCGTTATTTATTGGCAATGCTTTCTACTTCTATAATTCTCCTTTGAATGGTCATTTGCTTTCCTGGCCAACATTTAAGACCTGAGATCAGTGATTTTTCTCATGGCCCATAAAATAAGAGAAACCTGCGCTAATGCCATTTTTTACTTTATTTCTTCCTGATGGAAATCCATATCTGGAAAAGGTGGGTAGACTCAGAATTCATTGGCAGGCACTGGGGAACTTACATAGTATGAAATCAAACTGTAAAATATTTTTATTAGTAGGTGTGCACATTTTCAAAGAATCCTTGTGATCAGCAGAGTCTTCCAGGTTAGGTAAATAATCCCAAAATGTACAAATAAAGTAATTTTATGGATATTTTAGGTTGCCTGGTTAGACAGCTATAGTTATTATATGAGCTGTTACACCCAATGGGAATTTTTCTATGACTTTATTGATTTAGCTTATCTTGCAGCACTGGAGTATTTATAATGTTTTTCAGATACTCAGACGCAGTGGAATTCAAGCATGAAACTAAACAGCTTCTCAGATATTATCTATTCAGCCATCTGCTTGACAGACAATGGATAACCTTCCAGATTCATGCAGCTGCATCTGCCTTTTAATCCTGGTAAGCAGTAAGTAGCAAGTGTGGGCTTTCTGAAGTGGGAAACCTGGAGGTCAAAGGAGCATCCACACTCATGGTAAAAAAAAGTGCAGTTCACAAAATATTCCTAGAAAGGGAATTGAAATCACAGCCTTTTGCATTGTAAACCAGTCTTCAAGGCGGGCATGTCCAACCCATGACCTGTGGATCATGTGTGGCCCAGTACAGCTCACAGTGCAGCCTGCCCCTTGGCAGCAGCTCTGCCCCACCGAGCAGCCTGGCCTTGCGTGTGCCCCCATTGCTCACTGCAACCAGGCATGGGTGTGTGATCAGCACTGTGTAGGCTGAAACAAGGACATGGGGAGGGCACAAAGCAACACTAACTCAAATTATGGCAAGTCACTGTATGCATTTTGATACGTTGCCTAAACACTGTCCAATGAAGAGTGACAAACATGCAGCCTTGCCTTCTGTTTTAATACAGGAATTTGAGAATAGGTTTCAAGATTGCAATATATACATAAATATTTGTGACTCAGTTTTCAGTCAGCATTAATACATTACCTGCAAATTTTTGAATGGAATGTATAGAGTTGAAGATATTCAACTCAAAACTTTACCAGACCTGTACAAGCCCTCTCTTAGCGGAGAAAGATATCCCTCACTTCTCAATCATGTCTTATTCATGTCTTCAGTTTTTGGCAGTATGTACATTCATGAACAACTATTTTCAATGACGAAACATAAAAGAGTAAAATTCCATCAAAAATCTCTGATGAACACCTTGAGAGCTCAGCCCTTGAACCAGTCCCAAAAAACAAGGTCAAACAGCCTAATAGTTCTGTGGTTTTGTTTCTCTCCCTTTTTTAATGTCCTAATAAAAATATTAAATTTTAAAATGTTTTGTTACCCACACATTAACTAAAGTACGTATTTTACGAGGGCTGCTCTGAAAGTAGTGCCTCCTATTTATTTTTATGTTGGCCCACAACATCAGAAGCAGATATTGGTGGAATGACAGTAGAGACTGAACCTTCCCTTCAATATTCCATTCCATTTTGCTGCCTTGTGAGAGGGGCAATCTGACTGAATGGCATCTGACACTGAAGTGCAGATGAAGCAAAGCAGTAGAACTGAATTCCTCCATGTCACCCACTGACATCATTTTCTTGCTGAATGTTTATGGAAACCAAACAGTGGATGTGAGCACAATGAGGCACTGGATGATGCTTTTCTTTTTTTTTTTTTTTTTCACTGGATGATAGGCTTTGATCTAGAGGACCCAATCTTTTGTTTCTATGAATGCCAAATTCACCCATAAACACTTTAGCACACTGCAAAGAGCTAAACCTGTGTTCTCAAGCTAATCAGTGTGTTCATATACATTCAGGTGAGAATTTTTAGTCTACAGGCTGTAGAAGACAATACAATATCACTGCCCTTTTCCCTTCTGTTGTTACGAACTGTAGCTGGTATAGAAATGGTAAAAGATAGATATGCCAACTTGGTAATTGTAAATTCAAGCAACTGATTTCTTAAGTGTTGAAATGTAGTTCCTTGATGCAAAGCAATAATAATAATAAAGCAAATAAAATCAAACCCAGGAGCTGCACTGAAAGAAAACTAAAGGTAGACCTGGCGAAATTACCAAGGTGACAGAGAGTATGCCTTCAACATGTCTCATGCTAAAGGAGCAGCTACATCAGCGCCAGGATTAGCAAAGCAAAGCAGGACTGAAGTCAGTGGGTATGGACGCTTTCACTCTTTGAGGCGTGCCCCAGAGACTGTAAATTGAGATAAACAGCTTTGGGCAGATTGAGCGATAGGCATATGCTAACAAGTAGAGATGAAATACTGTAAAACCAAGTGTTTGGGTGCAGTTTAATAATCAGTGTAAAGACAGGCTGCACCTTCTGCCTTTGTGCCAGTGTCAGAATTCATTTGCTGGGTGGGATGGTCCCCATCCCCTTTCCAGGACTGATTTTGACTTCATGATTTATTCTGGTGTTGAAATTGTGTGTTTTACTTTGTCTGCAAATTAGTTTTGACCCAAAGCCTGGAAACATCAGTAGAATAAAAATGTCCTCTTTTGAGTGAATTTTGAATTGAAGCTCATAAGTAATTTGACTCAAACAACCAGACTTTGTGAGCACGCCCATGATTCAATTCCATCCGAGCCTGAGTTTGGCATCGAGTGATGAGACTCCTGAAAGGAACTTTCCAAGTCCTTTTAATGCATCTTTTGGTATTATAATATGAGCTGTTTGCTTTCAAGGCATTTTCTCTGGGTCCAGCTTGCAGTTTTGATTATTCTTATGCAAGAATAGTGACTCTCATATCAATCACAACACTGCAGAAGTTGGGCCTTTGGGGAAAAAATTAAAACTTTCACTGCTAAGGCAAACCAAATATGCATTTGATAGTAATGGACTGTAATCAGAAATGTTATGTCTACCAGAAACTAGTCTTACAATTATTTTGACTTGAAATGTCTTTGCTCAATAGGAAAAAAGGGAAAAGGTTATATTCTGATATCAAGAGCAATATTGGGTGACTTAGGACTCCTACATTTGGCCTATGACTGTAAGTAACCATTATTTGTATCACTGCTATCATAAAATTAATATTTTGTATGGCTGTTCTATCATTGTCATTGCTAAGTAAAAATGAAATAATGGTTATTAGGGTCATCTTCTGTTATGGAGACCGTATTATATTACTTATGGATTTTGCCCATAATATTTTGCCTAAGACGAAAATAAGATTACTGTTTGAAGAAGTGTAAGGACCTTCACATTTAGAGGAATGTTCTAATTTGGCACAGCATTGACTGGGAATTCTTGGAAAAAAAATAATGGACTAAATGAGATACTTTGTCAGATTACCAGAAAGTAAGGATGCATTTCTGTACTTGGGAAAAGGAGTCTGCTTTCTTAATGTTAATATTAAAGAGTATGGAAAAAGCTCTACCACTGATTTTAATTTTTTTTTCCATCATAACTTATTTGAATTCATCACAATATGGTGATAAATTGAAAGGTAAAAATCCATTTGGGAAGTCAGGTGGTCAACTTTAATGGCTGTTTCATTTGATTATTAGTTCCAGCATTTAAACAAAAAGAAATGTTTTTGTTTTGTCTGCTTTTTCCTCTAATGGTAGTAGTGGTTTGTTTTGGTTTGCTTTGTTTTCTTTCTTTTGTTGAATGGTGATAAGAGGTTTCAAAGGTTGCATTTTACATTAAAAACAAAGATTTTTCATTTGTTTATCTAATCTTCTGTTCATTTCCTTTCATTGTCACAAACTGGAAGGTGACAAATGACTTCGTGAAGGGATGAGAAAAAGCTTCCACAGTGACATTTAAATTGGAACCAAAGTTTGATGGCATGCAGATGATTTAAATACATGTCACAAATGCAAAGCTATAATGGCAGATTTTAAAAATGCTTTTGCTTTCTTTATTGCCATTTTAACATGCATCTGGAGAGTGCTGTGATCCAATGGAGCCATTGTAAACAAGCTGCAATAGTTGTCTTTCCAAGCTTTTTCTTTACTTGCATTCCTCAGGTGAGCCGTGTTGTGGGGACTATAAATAATGATTATAAACTTAATGCTTACTATGCAGACAGAATCAGCAGTGATAAAGTCACCTGGCAGTAAGCATTCCTGACCTGTTTCTAGGTTTACTATTCAGCAGAGGGTCCTTGCATGTCAAATTCCCATAATTCAGAACTCCACATCAATAACCAGCAAACAAATTCATCCTTTCTCTAAACATATGAAGGAGGCAGAACCAGGATCACCCCCACTGGAAGCATGGAATTTATCTTCTGCAGTCAGCATGTACCTGATACATGTGCCTAACATATGTCCTTTGTAGTTCTCAAAAAGATCTCCATCCTCCTCTAACAAGAAGTACGCTACCATCCCTCCTAAATCCAGGCCTGTGCTTTCAGAATCCTCTCTTTTTATGTTAGGAGTCAGCTGGGATTAAATTCAAACCTGTGAGCACCACTGACATTTGGGAAAATGTGGGGCTTTATCTGATTGTGGTAGCTAGTGCTGATTGGTTTATTGTTGAAGCAGAGCCTCTTTGTTTGGCCGTGCGACCGTGTTGGTGCTTCATGGCCAAAATCCAAATGTGTCTTGCAGTGTGGGAGAAGACTTCCAAATCCAGAGTTATTGATGTTTAATTGGCATAAGAAAGCCCAGTTTCCTTTGTGCTGTTTTACAAGCTGGAAGACTTTGATTTCAGCAGATTAACAGACCCCATTAAGTAAATTCCATTAAGTAAAGGCAAACCCAATGATTAAAATCTTTCAGTGCCACTCATGAACTTACTGAGACATTTTAACAGTGCTTATCTGCTTATTTCTCATGAAACAACTGATGTATAGATAGCTGATATGGTGGTATCTAAAAAGGAATAGCTTAATGTTTTTTTTATATATATTTAGCTTCTTCCCTTTAGGGAAATGGGAGATGAAAGGGGAATTGGCAATTGTGTACCACAAGGAACATATTTGCAACCCATGAAGCAACTTATTTCCCTTCTATCCCATGCTGCCTTGCACTGCATGACCTCTCCCTGATACAGATACAAGTCTGGGAAAGCAAAAACTCTTCAAAATCTTTTTGTGAAGAGCTGGATTAAGGGCTAACTTTGCTGTTTGCATGTGTCACAGTCTCATACTTGCACCCTGCTGCCCTTCTCTCTCACCTGATGCTTGGTCATGGAAGAGTTCAGGTATCTTAGTGCCTGGATAGATGGTGATGGTTCCTCAGTACACCAGAAAGGCTTCATATCCTTTGTGGAGGGTGTATTCTTACTTTTGTCTTGGCAGTAGAATACCTTTATATCTAGAGACACGTAAGTATGTACTGAAGCTGAAACTTGCCTCTCATTAGCTGCATTCACATCTCTTTTACCTCAGTCCCCAGTATGACAAAGCTTATAAGCCACAAAATTGTTTCTGTTTTAATTTTCCTTTACCTGTATCCTTTTTGAATGCAGTCATTGGTGGGTTTTTTTCTTTTTCATTTTTTTTTTTTCGGTTGTAGTGCTTGTACTCACTTAGCTCAATCTGCTCTCCAAAACAGACCTTTCAAATCTTTGCTTTTCCCCTGACTAGTTACTGTTTTTCACAGCCTTTTTGTTCTCCTATTCCCTTGCATTCATCATTCTTGCTGTTAGACCCCCAGTTGTGCTGCCCCTTCTTTGTACATCCCTTTCCTTGTCATCAGACAGCCTTTTCTCTCCTCCATCAGACCCAGCTTCCACGCATTCCCTCCAGCCATCCTTTCCATCTCTTTCCCTTTACCCAGGCTTCCTCACCCCATCCAACACTCAACTATTATCTACATTCTGCTTTGGCTCATCTGTCTTTGCTGGAGGCTCTGCTGGGCACAGGCTCAATCTTATTTCAGATTATTAATGTGGCTGGGAACCCCTGGTGGGAGGCTGAATTCCACGTTGCCAGCACAGCACAGCATCACCACTTGAATGCTGTGTGTTCTCCTCACCCCGATGACTTCAGACACGTTTTGTCAGTACTGAGTCCTGGGGAAAACAGCACTGCATAGCACACGTGAGCACCAGAGGTCTGCGGATGACTTTCACAAGACAGAGATTTGTTGTGGAGATGGTTCTGCTACTGTGTTACTGAGCCAACTGGAGCCAGCCATGGAAATCTGGGCCAAGGCTGAAATGAAATGTGCCAGAAGATCGTGAGAGAGGAGCATTGAATCTCTGGGCATCTGGGCACCTGGATGGCAAGCAGATGCAGCTCAGCCAGGACTGAGCAGAGCAGTAGGTGTCCACTGTGGGAGGAGTGTGGACCAAGGCCTGGAGGGAAAGAGATGGTTGCCAGAAGGAAGAGACGTTTTGTAGAGCTCTCAATGGCTGCTCTGCTGCCCCTCTGCTCAGAGACGTATGTGGAGAAGCTGGCAGGAGTAGAGGATCGCTGAGAGGGGCTGAGGCAGTCACCAGTGTTACTGGGTTGATGCCTCAGTGCCCTGAATCTCTTGCTGCCTCAGCCCACACTTGGGGCTCAGAGGAAACAGAAAGAATCCAAGCGGGTGAGGAAGAAGTCACAGAGGGGCTCAGTTGCCTTGAATTCCCCCTGGAGCATCTCCGCCCACTGCTAGACATCTGAGTACCAGGGAAAATCTTGACCCAAGCATATAACACAGTGAAGGACAGTTCGGGGACAATTGCAAAGTGCACAGGAGAAGGATTCATGGAGTTGAGGACCTGGAGAGGCTATTATCATCATCTAGTCTGACTTCCTGCATAATACAGCTATGGAGACCTCAGCTAATAATTTCTACATCAAGCCCATAACTTTTCTTTGAGTTATAGCATCAATTTTCAAGAGACATCCAGTCTTGATTTAGAGAGGATAAACTTTGGGTTCTTTTTATCTGTCTTCCAGTGTCTGAGCCTTGGGGGTGCGCTCACATCTGGTTTTGAGCTTTCCCCTGCAAACATAAAGGCTCACTACAGGCTTATCACAAAAACTAAATTAAATTAAAGCTGAATTTTTCACAGTGATTTGTTCATCCATGACTTGGGGCTTTAAACTGTACACCCCTAAAATGTGAATCATTTTGATAACATTACAACTGCTCGATCAGATTAATGATTTCACAAGGCAACCTCCTCCCTGAAGATTTGCATCCCAGAGGAGCTGACCTGACAGGCACCATAGTGGTGCTTCATGTGCCCATCCAAGGTGGGGTTTGGCCAGCTCTTGCTCCAGAGCATCCAGAGCCACAAATTAAAAAGGTATAAATGGGACTGAAAAAAAAAAAACAACGAAGGTTAATAGATGCTGATGTGGGAGTAACTGGGGCTGTCAGGGAGCGATTAAGCTGCCGAATAATCTTCCACCTGGAGCTGTCAGGCCAGTGTCTAATGTTTCATTCAGAGAAGAAGCTCTACATTCCTGATGAGCAAATGACAGAGAAGATTTCAATTAGAACTGCTCTGCGCCTCAAATCCTGACATATCCTGATGGTTTACTTTCAGTCCTCCCGCTGTTCTCCAGGGGACACCAACCCATTAATAACACATTTTAAGATGCAGATCAGGGGCACTCCTGCAGTTGATTAGCAGGTAGCCATCAGTGGGAAGGAGAGTGCACCTTACTCAAACTGAGAATTGGCTTCATTACAGCTAGTTGGATGGGACAGGAAAGGAGGCTAAAACTGCTTATTTGCGGGAGCTGCTCCTGTTATTACATCCCTGGTGAGGACAGCAGGCATTGCACAAGGAGGAACCTGCAGTGCTATTGATGCTCCACTAGCTCCAACTGAGGTACGACCTGCAGTACGAGTTCCTTTCACTTTCCACGTAGCTCAGAAGGAAATCAGAATGGTTCACCAACTCAAATTGCATTTAGTGCAGAGTGCCCTGAGTGGGAGGGAGGGTAAGGAAATCTATTTAGGTAAAGGCAAAACATTTTGCTTGGCAAGTTTTTTTTTTTTTTTTGGTTTGAATTTAACAGGAATTAAGAAATGGTTGAGTGCCACGAAAACAAAATGAAAGCTTTCATTTTGGGTCAGATGGGATGTTGCAGTTGATTGAAGGTGAATTTTCGCTCCTTTTCTATCATTATAGTGGAAAAAATGTTTCAGGTCAAGAAAGACCAGCTCCAGTTTATTTTCCAAACAAACTAAAAACTCCATTACACTCACAGCTGTACCTGCAATATCTCCACTACTCTACTCCCGAGGTCCCCTATGGAGCTGTCAGCAGAACACAAGATAGAAAACAGATTAAATTGCACTTTTTTTTATTTGTTTGTTCCCTGATCTTGTAGAGACAACTGTGAACCACACCTCACAGCCAAAGCTGAACCCTACCTCCAGATCCCATTTGGAAGTTTTAGAGGTACGGCACTTACAGACACGTCTAAAAGGGATAAGGATTGTTTCTCACATCTGTTTGTTTGTTTTAATGTAATATAACACCAGAGGAGAATTGGCTTCATCCTCATCACTGTGGAGAAACCAACCATCCCAGGTGAGTCCACCGGGCAGTGGGGACTGGACTTCCATTCTGGGATATATGGGATTTCATTCATGCTTCGGTGTGACAGGCTCGTGTCAGGAACGACCATTGGTGTGCTTTTGAGGTTTCTGGGTTTGAGGAGAGCAACTTCTGATACACCTGGTCAGAAAGATGTGTGTATGTCATGGACATATTGGACATGTATGTATGTCATATGGACAGCCCACAGACTGTGGGTGGGGCTTTCCTACAGCCTGGGGGTGTTGGTTCCTTTGGAGAGCAGCTGCAGGTGTGAACAGGTGATTTAGTAATATAATTCCATTCAAATAAGCCACTGCATTAGAGAAAGAGAGAGACTGTACTGACTCATCTCCCCCAGTGTTTCAGTCTCTCTTCTCTATCTTTCTGCTCTCCTTGCGCATACTTGGGATATGTCGGGCTGCAGAAAAGTCAGAGAGCACTTTGCTTATTGCAGCCAATTTGCATCTTGCTAAGTCTTGTTTCCTCATGCTAATATGTAGCAACAAGCCACTGCATTTGCTGCACATCACGGCTAGCATTGTGCTCTACAACAGCACAGCCTACTGCTGCTGGCCAGGTGTCCCTGGCTGCAGCAGAGGCAATGACTGATTGTCCCACAAAGTCATGGCAAGCTAGGTGAAAATAACGTTCCCACTCTGTTAAACTTGATAAAAATGATTCTCAAGCTGTTTCACTTCTTGGGGAGCAGCCCAGTGTGTCTCTATCATGTTCTGCTCGCCTCAGCGCAAATTGATGGGAAAGTGGGTGGAAAATGCTGCCAGGTGTGAGCCTTCAGATGAAGCCAGTTGGGGTTTACAGGGAGGACGTGAAAACAACTTTTTTTCCCTCCCCTTTGGGCTGTGACAGCCCAGCCTGACTGAGAACAGCCTTATTTACATCTCTCTCACTTTTCAGCACCCCTCGGTTCATCCTCATTTCCACTCCCTGCATGCAATAAATCTCAGCAAAGAAGAGTCAGCTCATGTTTGGGGATTTGCTTTCCTCCCGTTTGCACTCTGAGAAGGGACATGCATGCAGCGACACCTCTGAGCTGCCTCTGAACCTCAGGAAATGTTGTCAGGAGGGAGCATCATTTTCTGACTCACTCTTTCCTCTTCACTGGTCTCCACAGGCTCCAGCAGGGATTTATTGCCTCGTTCTCTCCGTTATCCACTGGGCTTTACTTTAATGAGTGCTCGGAGGGCCATTCCACATTACTGTGCTGCACAAAGGGGCACAACCTCAGTTTGGGATTTAAGACCAGAGCTCCCTGCTGCAAGGCTTGTCCCCACCATAATGTTGGCTCTGTGGATAGCACTTACTTATAAAAGCCCACAAGGAAAGTTAATGTATTTTTTGTTAGCTTGCAACGGTGCTGTGCATGTAGGGCCAAAACTACTCTATGAGTTTTCAAGTTATGTCAGGTCGGATTCATCAGCAGAGAGTAAAATTTGAAGTAAGTGTGCTCTGGAGTTTGTCTTGCACATGCTGAGCCTAATCAAGTTATACAGCATGGGATGAAGATTTCCATTTGATCTGCTTATCCAGAGCATAGAAAGAGGGAAGAAGTGGTCCAGGGTTTGGCTGACGTCTTCTAAATGCCTTTTGTCTACATCAGCATTTGAATGACAATAAATATGAAATAATTCTTGTGATAATTGCTAGGTTCTGGTATTTTTAGAAAACTATTTGTAGCAGCAGAGACAGAGAGCTGAGAACTTCTTTCCCACAGGCTCCTGGAGACTAAAAACTTCTCACGTTTTAGAAAACAGCAGTAGGAAATGCATTGTCAGCTTTTTCTCCCCTGCATCTCCTTTCACGTCTGCTCCTGGTACCTTTGCTTTGACCTTCATAAGGGCTCTCATATTTTTAGTTTCTCGGGTCTACAATGCCTCTTGTCCTGCTTTCCTCACCTAGGGCTGCCTCTGCCCTATTGAGCTCTCAGAATGAAATCTACTGTTCTACCCTTGATATGTGATGCAAGTCCAAAGCCAGATGCATGAATGAAAATGAGTAGTGCCTTGGCTGTGAGTACACTGTTTTCTGAGGTACCCTGTCGTTTGCCTCCTCAGGAGTGAATGCATTTCCAGAATCTTCATCACATGCTTGTACAATATTCATCAGATGGCATCTACTGCCTTCACCATGCTGTTGCTCCTGGGCCCATCTCTGATGGGAGGTCTCCACCCCTTCTGCAGGGAAAGGCTTTGGCTGAGAATGGACTTTATAGGGCCAGCACATGTCCACTGCAGCTCTTCGCGTGTTCGTGGGGCAATTTGCAAGTCTTACTTTTATCCTCTAGCATAGAAGAGAGGAAGAGGGCATGGAGACCATGCTGACAGCCACCCAGTAAAGTTAGGGCTGGCTGCTGCAACCAGGCTCCTCTGCAGTGCTGCACAAGGGGCCCCTGGGTAGGGGTGTCCTACAGATGGATCTGTGAGAGGCAGAAACATTCCTTCCTGCAGAGAAGGTGGCGGTGCTTTTTGGAGTTTGTAGTTCCCCCACACACCCCACTGCGAGTCCCCACAGATGGACTCAGTCTTGGGGACATGCTCATAACTCTGGGGAGGGGTCGAGGAGCTCACAAGAGGTGTGCTGGTCATCTGCACCTGTGAGTAATGCCCACGCTGTACCTGGGAGGGGAGCAGCTCATTAAGCATTAGGAGGGTTTGCTGCATTCCTGTCACTCTGCTTTGCTTTCTTTTTATGTGTGTGTCAGCAATGGGAAGGCAGGATTTATGGTCACTGCACAGAGTTCCCAGTGCCTGCCCATGCAGAGGAGGTGTGCAGTACAACGCACTGCATCAGTCTTAACAGAAGTTGTTCCACAGGCTCTAAGTGATGAAATTCACTAAATGGAGCCTCCTTTTAATAAACTTGAGAATAAAGTGTGAGCAAGAAAGGAAAGAGAGGTGGGGGCAGGAGGGAAGGAGCAGAGGCAGTGAGCTCCAGGCATCATTAGCTGGTGGGCTCCCTTTGACATGCAGGTCTCCGCCAATGTGCTTGTTGAAAGTTTAGTGGTGAAGACAGCACACCTAATGGGATCTCAGGGGAGGCATCCTCTCGCCCATGGATAACAGGCTGCAAGACAAAGCTGTCAACTTGCTCTGATTTACTGCTCCTTTGCAGTGGGGAGATAAAAGTTCCCACTCCTTGTAACAGAGCAGGCAATGGGACTTCTTATGGCAACACTACGTCAGAAACGAAAAATCTGTGAGTGACTTCAACCCAGCAGGACAGGGAGGGAGAGAAATGTGAGAACCTGGTGCTTTACATCAAACTCATTTACTGAGAAGTGCCTCCTATAACTCCCTGGCTCAGCAGCTGCAGGAATGCCTTCCGAGTCAGGCTCAGCACAGGAAAACCCTGTGAAAAAAAAATGATAATTAAATCTATGAATGTTTATCTATTAGCAGATTTCCGAGTGACAGGTTTAGAGTTGTTTTTTTTTCCCTCAATAGGACACGGCAACGTGAGTGTTGAGATGAGATTTTGCAGGCTTCAGTTTTGTGTTCTGCTTTGTATTTCCCATGCAGCCCAGTCAGCCCCTCCTTGCTCCTCTCCCCTCCCCATCACACAGCTATCACTGCAGTTCGCAGCTAGCTGTGCTCTTGCTGATATGTTCCTTACAGCCTGAGGGACAAATGAGAACAACAGTCATGGAGACAACAGAAGTAACTCAGGAAGAGTTACAGGTCTGCACATGTGGCTAACCGAACTCAAGGTCACAGCTCCAAATGCATTATGATCTCCAGGAGAAGCACCTCGCTTTTGATTTTGCTGATAGCGGTTGCTAAAAGGGATGAAAGGCCACAAGCAGGGCCAGATTGAAGACTCAGTGTTGTTATAGGGGCTTTGGCTGGGGGAGAGATGAATTTTTCTCTGCAGGGCAAAGAATCCAGGGGATGTGCTGGTGCCTGAGAATTCACAGGCCATGTCAGTGTCCAAAAAATCCGTGAGCTAAAAGAAGGGGTGACGCTGCAGGTGATACCCCAGGCAATGTGCAGGGCTGGTTGAGTACTCAGTTGCATGTTCTTCAACCTTCCTTTATCCATAAACAAGTCTGAGAGGAAATATGACAGAATTGGAACCTAGAGGGGATGTCCTTCTGTCCTCATCTCTCACATTCTCCAACAGCATGTCCTGTGGGAAAAGCAGAGGATGGGTGCAGCAGGGTGATGTCTCCTGGGGGAATCACTGAAGGAAATGTCTCTGGGCACGTCCTCAGGTCAGCTCCCAGGAGTCAATGTCTGGTGTCATTGCTCAGGACTGCTGAGCCTGCCCTCACCTCAGCCTGTTGGGATTTATTTGGCTTTTATTTCACTTTAGACAGGTGGTAAGAGATGTACAGGTGTACAGATGACTCTGGAGTGGAGTCAGTGTGCATAAACAAGCAGGGAGAAGGGAGACATTCTTCTCTTTAATGTCATCTCAAGTCTTTCTAGAGCTGCCTATTTATCGCTAGTCTGTAGGTCCACAAGATGATGAGATGGATAAAATGGGATGATAAGCTTGCGCTGGAAGAGAAACTATCAACAGACCTGTTGATTTATTGCTCTTCACAACTCAGTTGGATTTAGGGATGAAGGAAGGATAAATCTTCCCCCTACTTTGTTTTCTTTTTTCTTTTGCTGCTCTTGTGTAACCATTAGCACTCCATGGACCGTGAGTTTCATTTCCCAATGGCTTTGATTTACTCTTCCTGGGACCAAGCTGAAATGTATTTTCAAGAGGCAAAAAGAGGTGGGGCGAAGCCCAATATTTGTATTTAGTTTTGACTTAAATTCTGCCCTTTTTCAGGACTTGCATCAAAGGCAGACTTACGGGGATGCTGTTGTGGCAAGAGGAGAGGACAGGCTTGCCCACTGGATGAGGAACTGTAGAGCAGTCCTCAAGGAACCCCTGTGACCAGACCAATTCAGCAGAGGTGTGATTGGAATTACGTTCAGGATAAGGACACTGATATTTACAACCATGTAGTCTTCTCCAGCTATTTTTACCTGAGGTTGCATGCATCAGAAATGCTTAAGCCTAGAGGGCAGGGGAATTTTTGGGATTCTCCCCACAAATTCCAGCTTTGTCTCTCTCCTTCCCCTTGAAACAGTGCTCATAGACAGAAGCACCTCTGGTGGGAGTCCTGGCTCTGAGTAGTGACTCTGGGTCAAAACTGTGGAGAGGGCACTAGAAATTAATACAGATCATCTTTTTCTGAATGGTTACAGTGCGTGTTAGAAAGTGCCACCAGTGTTTGGTGGCTCACTTTGCCCCATGATACGTTAGTTGGGGCTGCTTTGCATCCACCTGCTGATTACTCCACTCTCCCACTTTCACTGTTAAGAGAGGAAAAGATTAAATTCATGTTAATTAAAAGTTAATTGATGATAAGTTGACAATACTAATGTAGAGGCTCACGACCCTGAGTAACAAGCTGCTGAATATCACCAGTTCAATTTAAAAATACAGCAGCAACGTTTGCCTGATAACTAGAGAAGCATTCCTGCTAACTGTGGGAAATGACTCAAAGGCCTGGCTTGGTTGTTATAGGATAATGGGATGAGCCCCCACAGCACCCAGTGGGTGCAACCCAGCCTGTTGTACTCCCCCAAGCCCTGCACCAACAGGTTGCCATGGCATTGTGCACACCTGGCTGCGCTGATGAAGCCAAATCCCTGCGAGGACGTGGGATGCTGTGCATGGGACCGAGGCCTGGCTGGCTCTGTGGGGCAAGGCATGCTCAGAAGCAGCCTGTCCTGAATACACCATGGGATCCAGCTACATTTGTAGGCTCTGGCACAGGCACTGGCAGAGCATCCAGGCTGCTTTGCTGGCCTGAGTATGCAGTCCTTCCCCTGGGCAGGGACAGGCATGGCAGCAGTGACCGTGTTCTGTCAGAGCAGGTTTGCTTGAGCTCTCTCATGCCCTCAAGGGGAGGAAGCCTGGCCCACCACGCAGGGATGGGATGCCAAACTGCTGTGCTGCTTGTGGCCTCACATCCCTCCTGCCTCTGCCACCAGCTCTGGGATCAGCACATGCACGCTGCAGGACTGGGGCACCCAGCCCCCACATCACTGCCTTGGGACAGAGACCTGCTACCTGAAGGTAGCAAATAATTAATTGAAGTCCATCCTTTTCCTGAATTCTTTTTTTTTGTTGCTTGTTTTTGCTGTGAATCTCCATTCTTGTAGAAAAGTCTCCCTGTATGGTAACGCTTCCAGCAATTGGGAACTGGAAACGGGGAGCAGAGAAGGCTGAATACAATTCAAACCCAGGGAGGCAGTTTGGATCATAAATCTGCCAAGCCATCATGGAATTACAGAACGGTTTGGGTGGGAAGGGACCTTTAAAGATTATTGAAACCATGGACAGGGACATCCTCCATGAGAACAGGCTGCCCAGGAATCGATCCAGCCTAGTCCTGAGCACTACCAAAGATGGGGCACCCACAGGTTCCCTGGGCGTCATGTTGAGCCACCCAAGGAAGCAGAGAGGAAGAAACCTAGGGGAAGGTGCCAGCAGAGCCCTGCGAATAAAACCAAAGAGAAGACAGATGAAATGTGTTCTGCGTAATGCAGGCTTGGTTTCATTCAAGACCATTTTTTAAGCAAGGTTTCATGTTTCCTCTGAGTCAAAAAATTAGAGCTTGATGGAGCAAGTCTGCACAAGACTTGTGACTTCCTTCATGATTTTACTGCGCCAAAAATGTTCATAAAACCACAAGAATCCCTTTTTCAGTAGATCTGCCTCTCTGTAGAAGACCCATTACAGCACATCGTAACAGAGACATGCATCAGCTTTGCCCTGGGACCTGAGAAGAGGCCTGTGCTGGGACAAAACGGACCCACAGAGCTGAACTCAGAGGTCCTCAGCACCCTCTGCTCCACCTGAGAAGTATTCTGGGGGCAGCCATGCAGAATGAGGAGCACTGAGCACACGCAGGCTCCCCCTAAGGACAGATCTTTGCAGTCAGACCAAGGGAGGAGCATCTCTCCTGCACTCAGCAGGCACAACAATGCTGGGTCCTGCCGGGAAAGGTGCTCTGTCACCCAGCAGAAGCAAAGTTTGCACATTTTTTCCTTTGTTCCCAGGGTTTTGTGCCTCATGTCAGAAGATGAGATGGGGTGTGAAGTGGGGTGCTGTGCTTTGGCTGGTCCACTTGGACAGATTCTGGTGGCTTGTGAGAATTATCACGTAATGCTTTGGGTGGTAGCACTGCGTAAATGTCAAATAGTCATATTTTTTTTTTATAAACATCCCTCAGAATCAAGACCCTGAGGGATTTGGTCACTGTCTTACAGAAAAGAACTGCTGGGCTGGGACTTTGTCATGAACAGGCAGCACCCCTGGGACTCTTGCAAGCAGCTCTGATCTAATCCTTATGAAGCCTGACCCTTCCTTTCCAGTGAAGCCTAATCCATCACCCCCTGATTGTGCAAAACATTATCCGCTGACACATGCGGTGATAACGGTGGTAATAGAAGCCTGACGGATGGCCAGGGCTGGGACTGAAGCTGCAGCTCTCCTGCTCAGTGACTCCTAAGTGAGCTTCAGCATCTGTGAGTGGGAACTGGGGGAACAGCGTTTTTTCTGGAGCTGCCCCATACGTCCCAGCATTTTGGCCAGTCTGTGCCATGCCCTGCCCTCCCAGGTCTGCAGCCAGGTCTGAGCCTTCTGCTGCTGAGCTCCAAGCTCTGCTGCCTTCACCCAAATCAGCACAAAGGAATAAGCTTTCCTATTAGCTTTTATTGTTATTGTTATCGTCTAAATCATGCAAGAGAAAGCATTCACTGACCTGCTCTGCTATGAACTATAAGTGGTTCTGAAGACCATGGAGATGGACAACTTTTTAAAAATGCTAGGCAGAAGTGTTGCACGCTCTGTTGAGTTTTTCATTAGGATTTTTCTCTCCCCCTGTCTATTTTTCACACCCACTGGATTATGAATTTACATGCATTATAATGAAAATAACTGCAATCATGATAGATAGGATTTATTTATTTTTTTAAATCTTTACATAAAATGTTATGGAACATAAGCAAACTGCCAAAGTTTGAAGGAATCATCCCCATTTTGGTCATACACAGTCATATTTCTTGTGGTGGGGATGCAAAGTCAGACTGGGATGCAATCTGAATTCTGCAGGGAGTTGTGGTTGACAGAAATAAACCATGTGTTGAGGGTGCCACGTGAGCTGAACATAAACATGAATTAAACCCTGCAACTGTGAAGGAACCACGGCTGCTGGAAAACTGGTGCTAAAAGAATAAATTTAAAGCCTAAAAGAATAGATTGGAAGCCGGTTTAATTGCCTCAATAAAAGGGTAACATGAAAATGATGGGTGTCAGAGCAGATTAAATGTGCCTCAGAAATCAGAATACGGTGTTGATGCATGATGTGTGTATGGCAGAAGCCAAGTTGTATAGCAAAAGTGGTTTCATGTCTAAAAAAGCTGCGTGGAAGGCAAGAGCTCCTGTAGGGACACAGCAACAATTTGCATTGCTTGGGCTGAAGCTGCTCTGTGGGGTTTGTCAAGTGAGAGCACCTTGCTTGGTCCCTGGGTGCTGTGCAACCTTGTTGGTGGGGCGGGAAATCAACCTGCGCTTTGAAATGTGGCATCTGCTGATTTGGGCAGTCCGTGTCAACATGCTCCTGTTGGCAATGGGGCACAGGCTGGGGGCCCTGCACGTAGCTGTGCAGGCAGGACAGCAGAGAGCTCACCTAGCTTTGTGCACCTACACCTGCACTCAGCACTGAAGCACCTTTTGCAGTCAGGAAGGAAAAAAAACCTCCCAGCTATTTCTGGACTGAAGTTCATCTCGCTGCTTTTAGACCTAAGCATGGCTACAAAAGGAGGAACTTCTAAGGCATAGATGAGAGCAGGACAGGGCTTGCTCACAGGGATCCTGCTCTGCTCACACTGAGAACGAATGACAGAATTGCTCATGCAGGCATTGCACACTTAAATCATTACAGGAATATCCTCGGTGTTGCAAAAGAGGAGCCACGAGTTTGTGGCTCCTGCAGCCTGCCTGCGGGTGAAGGATGTCTGTCAGCACACCCTGCAGCAGGGTGGCACTTAGTCGATAGGAGGTGACAAGGGCTCGCAGAAGCAATGGAGCGTCACCACACTGGCACACAAACGAGGGGCTTTGAGACAAAGTGCACTTGCCAAATCCTTAGCAATTTTTCTAGTATGGTTGTGGCTAGCAGCAGGAGCACTGGGAAGGACTTGTGCCACTCAAAAAAAAAAAAGGCTTCCATTGCCCTTTTCCAGAAACTGATTGCTTTGGTCCAGCACTGATTTTCCAGGAAAAAAGAAAACAAATTCTCCTCCCAGCAAAAGAGCAGATTGACAAAACCAGGTGGGTCTGAATGTGCACGGGTGGCTTAGAAACAAATGGTGATGTGCTGGGGAGGAGCCAACCTGGTGCAGATCAAACCACACACAGCTGCAGGACACCCGCAGCAGGAGATGCTGGCTGGTGTTTGCCACAAATTCACCGTGGCACTTCACCTGCACTATTTAAGCTCTGAATGCCGCAGGCAACTCTTGGTAGAAGAATACATGTGTGCTGCTTTACCTACAGTTTGGAGGAGCTGCGGGGTTCAATCAGTGGTACGGAAGCATTTGTGTAGTGGCAAGATCAAAACATGATGTAATGTGAGAATGGAAGTTTGTTCTGATAGGGTTTGCTGTAAAACTACTCCTGGTACTTCCAAAGCAAGGAAGGCTGCATTGCAGGCTGCTGGTTTTCATAAACCAAACACAGCAGCTCCTTCTGGCCACAGCAGGTCAGTGAGTTATACAGGATTGGATGCTGCTTAACTTCAGAAATGGCATGGATGGCCCAAGAGGAAGGTAGTGTCTGCAGGAAGATGAGGCCAAATGAGGAATGATGTCATCCTGTGAGCAGGATTGGTCCTGTGGGGTCATCAGACATCTCGATGGATGTGCTTCTATGTGCAAAGGAACTGTATTTGAAGTTTTCGTGCAGTGTCAGCCAGTGGCATTTCATAGGGTAAAAAAAAAACACCCACAAAAAAAGCCCCCAACAATCTCAATTCTCACTATTAACTTTCTGAAACTGCAAGGAGTGGCATGTGTATCTCAGGAGACACATGTACACCCCAGGAGACACATGTACACCCCAGGAGACACATGCATATCCTGGCTGTACAGCTCCCTAGATGTCTATCCCTTTCTATTCTTTGTCTGTCTCCTTCTCTTCAATTTGGGAGAAATCTCTTTATCCCTGCCAACTCATTTTCTTCATTATTCATCCATTCCTGACTTCCAGTGCGGGCTGTCAGTGCTGCTCAGGAGTCACGCCGCCTGTGGATTTCCTGTATTCATCACCTGCTTCTGAAAGCCCATCAAAAGCCTCCATAGGTAGAACAGCTGCAGGAGGCCATACTTTGGAAAGTTTTCAGAGCCTCTCACTGCTTCTTTGCCTGCTGCCACGGCTGACAACTCAAACTGGTGGAATTATTCATTGGAAAGAAAGCATTGGAGGAATATAGCTATTGATTGTTATGAATGATTTATGCACTGTTGGTATTACTGTAGCCTTCATTGGCTCCTTTTGGATCGAGGCAGTGCTGTGTTAAACTTTCCACTTAACTGCCCTAACACAGTATCTTTAGCCAGGACAGTGAACCAGGCAGGTATGATAGGGATCACAGAACCATGGAATCATTAAGGTTGGAAAAGACCACTGAGATCAACTGTTCCAACCATCAACCCATCACCACCATACCACTAAACCTTGTCCCCAGGTGCCACATCTCCACAGATCCCAAACACCTCCAGGGATGGGGACTGCCCTGTCTCCCTGGGCAGCCTGTGCCACTGCATCACCACTCCTTCTGATAAGAATTTTTTCATAATACCCAACCTGAATCTCGCTTGCCAGCACAAGGTAGGTGGACCAATACTGTTTGGGTGGCAGTGATTGTCACAGCACAACCTGCCCTGCTGTTAGCAAGCATTTTGTAGGCATCTTGTCATAGGTGAACCTGAACGAGCTATTTGGAAGAGAACAAAACAGCCTTTTGCATTCCTCCCATGGGTTGCCCAGTAATGAGCCAAAACAGAAAGCAAAAGCTTGCTGGAAAATGGAACTGATGGGCAACAAAAGCTGGCACTGTTGAGAGAGCAGAAGGCAGGTCTGATATTTTTTACTCTGTCTGTGTGCAGGTTCCCTTTGTGAGCTGCCTGTTTCTCATGCTTGCCTGTTACGTGCTGAAGTCCATCTGCACTCTCACACACATTTTAGCCCAGAGTTGGCGTGTGCAGCCAGGCTGACATCTGTTAGAGTTGGTGTTCGGTCTGTGGATAGGATCCTTTGTCCCTCGGTGCTGCTTCTGCTCTCTGCACGCTCTGCCCTGGCCCATCTGCCTGTGAATAACACCGCTGGGGCTGAGGCTCAGATCTCCTGTGAGATGAACAAGGTGAGCTTCTGAAGGAGGCAGGCACCATCCTTACTTAGAATGAATACACTGATACCAGTGAAAGCAGCTTGAATTCACTGAATCGTTACAAAACAAGCTGAATTTCATCGTGGATTAGCATGTGCCCGCAGGTACCACTGAGCTGAACGGCACGAAGCCCGTGCCAGACCCCAAAGTAATAGAAGATAAATGATGATGTCGGTAAGCTGGCAAATTAGGTTTAAGTGATATTGAACAGCTTCTCTGGTGCCCCATTACCTCCGCCCAGGTGACCAATGGATTTGTTTCAAAGGTGCTCTTTCAGCAGCCTTACTAACTAAGTTGTCTTTGCAATGAACGCCAGATAACAGTGTTTCGAATACACAGCAAAGCCTCCTGCAACTTTCTGACTATTCAGCATTTCTGTTGAGACTCCCATCTGCAAACACTGCCGTGGTATATCCCAGAGGCAGCCCAGCACCACAGAGCAGTCCGCTCACTCTGCCTCCAATGGGCTGGAGGAGAGAATGGGACAAAGATATAACCTGTGAGCTGAAGTAAAGGCACTTTAGTGAGATGGAAAAGGAAGGGAAAATAATAACAGCAGTAAGAGTAAAAGCAATAATTATACCCCAAACAAGTGATGCATGGCCCGATTGCTTGCCACCAGCCCACCAATGCCCGGCCAGTCCCACAGCAGTACACCCCCTAACTCAGCTCCCCCAGTGCTATCATTCAGTAGTGCACCAGATATCATGGAAGGTCCCTTTGGTCAGCTGGGGTCAGCTGTACCCTCCTAGCTCCTTAGAAATCCGAAATCCAAACCACAGCACTGTACCAGCTGCTAAAAAGAAAAATGACACCAGTGCAGCCAAAACCGGGACACCAAAACCACCACCCCTGCCCCCTCCAAACTTTGCTGTGTTTCTTTCAGGAAGGAAATTTCCCTGCTTTGGCAGAGCCCTTAGTAAATACATTTTTATTTACATGGCTGTTATGTTTCTGTCTTCCATCAGGCATCCATCTGGATCGGCAGACGTGAAAATATTAATCACAGAGGTGTTCAGGCATCCACTTCAGAATGGGAAATTCAGAAATTCAGTGCAAGATTTTACATCAAATTTCACTGCTTCAGAATACCACTGATTTCATTTGAAGAAGGCTGAGTACTTTGAATGTCTTAATGCTTTTTTTTTGTTTTGTTTTGTTTTGTTTTGCTTTTTGCCCTCTTTTTCTTATGACCAGCTGGGAATATCCGTTATTTCAAATGAGTTTTTTACTAAGCATCCTTGTCCTGACCAAAGATGAAAAATTATATATAGAAACAGAAGCCTGCAGTGGTTTGGGTTGGAAGAGACCTTTTAGATCATCTAGTTCCAACTCCCCTGCTATACACCTCCCACTAGACCAGGTTGCTCAAAGACTCATATAGAAGTTAATGAACTTCAGCCATGGAAGAAGTTTATGCTTTAATAAATAAGCCTGGTATCTGGGTTAGGAATGGATGTGAGGTTTCACAGGCAGAATGCTCTCCAGAATTCAGATCTTTGTGCTGAAGCTCCCACCTACCTCATAGCTTAATACAACCAAAAAGTCTGCTTTTTTGGCCCCTTGAATTCATGGAGCTATGGTTTAGCTATAAGCCTTTATTGTATGTTTTTTCTTTGGTGGATCTGCACCTTCTAAATTGTAGCTATTATTGAAAGTAATATAACATCACTGAAAAGGGATAATAACGCCAGAGCTATATGTATTTAATGAATACCCAAAGGCCACAAAGAAATAATTTTGACCCAACAATGCCCCCGAATATTGAGTTTTGCCTGGGAGTAAAGATAGATTTAAAACATAATTTTGCAGCATCCATTCTGCCATCCAGCAGCAGCAGATTATTATTATTATTATTTTTTAAGAAAACAAAGATTAAAATTGAAAGCAGAGCAGAGGGAGAGGGCAGGGAGGATGCTGCAGGAGGCTGTGGTCCTGCAGCAGCTCTATAGGCTGCCTTCAGGGGTGGGAGAGACCTTCTGAGGAATGTTTTTGAGCCATGGATCAATACTCGTTTTTGTTGTTTGTTTTTTTTTTTTTCTTGTGTTGAACTTTGAAATCTAGCATCATCAGTAGGGCAGGAGGATACCTCCTAGGAGCTAAGGTGTGTAGAGCCCAGGTTGAGTGGCAGAATCCTTTTGTTGTTTGGGAAACAGAAAGTGAGAACTAAAGGATACTACACTGATGGAGGAAATCCAATGTAGAATCTATTTCTAAAGAGGACAGTCCACCTACTCTCAAAGTGAGTCACCTTAAAGAAAAGGAAAAATGAGAGAACTACCAAGAGTAGGCCAGTTTCTACTAAAGGTCAAGATGGATCGTGTGAGTCACTCTCTGGAGGAGAACGAGCTCACCTTGGTGCCTAAGTAAAGATCTTCAATAAAAGTATCACATTTCTTTAGAGGAAAAAAAAATCAGTTTTCATTGAAAAAGAAAACCAAACTTATCTTAGAAGAAAAGACACTGTGGAGGCATTCAATATCCATAGAGTGTGGTTTGGTAGTAGCTCATGAACATAGCTTCATACTCATCAGCCCTTTGTTTCTGGCTTCACTAGCAGGGCAAAGCACAGCTACACTGTGATTTTCATTATGCACTGCTTCTCTCAAAAGGAGAGGGCATGATGGTGCTCCTGGAAGCATGGCATATTGAAGCATTCCTGTTGGTAAGGAAAATCAGGAGCTTAAAACAATTTATCTCCTCATGCATTCTGATAGAACCCCAGGATATAGGTACTTAGGAGCAAAAAGTATAGGAAAAAATCCATTTTCTGTTTGTCTTTGTTGCTTAGCTGGGTCAAGATCAGATAAATACTAGGAAGTCTCATAGAGCTTAATAAACAGTGTATGAGCTCAGAGGTTTAGAGTACCACCAGGACCTGCAGCTTTGCCCAGGTCAAAGAGAGCAATCAGCTCTCCCTGCCACCCAGAACTCCCACATTGCTTTGGAACCCCAGTAATCTCCCTGTGGATCTGCTCCTCTTGCTGAATTAGGTGTTGCCACCTGGATCCTAAAAGGCTTTCTTAGTCTCTTAAACATATATTGGTTCAACACAGGCCCCTAAACTAGAGAAAGCTCCCTCTGCATGATTAGGAATCATCAGGTGCTGGATGGATGATGTCATGCACAAGGCCTGGTGTTATAAGACAGGAGTCCTTCAACCCAGTGCATTATTATAATAAATGTTATAGGAATCACAGCAAAGAAGCACTGAGCTAAAGTTGATGGAGCAATTCAAAGCATACCTGTTGAGATCTGCCACGGATCAGCACATTTTCTTGTGCCTTCTTGTTGACTTGAATGTGTTGCAAAAGTGTATAGCATGACAGCTGGCCCCGAGACAAAAAAGTAACTTACATTATAGGAAGAACCTGCCTTTTATACAAGACAGATGCACAGTTCACCACCTGAACCGAGCTTCCACTGAATGTGCAAAGCAGCTAAATGCATCTGCAGATGCATTTGGTTTAAAAAACTGGGTTTGCAAATAGCACGTATGATTCAGTGCCCAGTGTAAGAAGCAAGCTCACATGACCTATCACTCCTGTCTGTGCTTTTCGCTGGTCCCTCAGCGAGTGGAAAGTTTCCAAATGCCTGACACACTGGGCTTGCTGCTTTTTAATGGATATTTCTTATTGCAGAGTGATGGTGGCATACACAGTTTGAGCTCCTACTTCTTTGTGTTGCCCTTGGGGAGAGGCAAACAAACCTTAGTGACTTGCTTTCTCCTCCTTTTCTTGAACAATCCTTTAACACATGCCACAGTCACCCTGAAATGCATTCAGTAAATCGTCTCTGATTACACAGTTAAAGAGAGCTACTCTATGTGGGTCATTTAAAACATCTTCAAGGGTTTCATTGATGAAGACTTTCCGAAAGGAAAGTGACAACAAGAAAGATCTATTGAATTTTGAGTCACTGTATGCTGGGTGTTACATTAGAACCTAAATCAGATCCAGCATCTCACGAGGAAAAGAAAACAGAAAAGTCAAGTGAGATAAAGGGCTGTTTATCCATAGGAAGACGTGAGATGTGTGAAAACAGCCACCTTGCAAAAGGCTTGGCTGTTCAAAACGCTCCCTTAAAGAAGATACAATTAGAGCTTAATCGCTTCTCTCTTCAGTTCAAAGCTCCCACATCTAAGTTAATGAACACGTATGCCAAGTCAGCCCTATCTGCACCTTGCTTATCTTGACCATTTTAAACAAGCTGCCTCTGTGCTAACGTTGCTGTTTGCAGAGATCGCACATCCCGGCGTGGGAGCGTCAGGTTGGTTTTCACTCCGTACAGAGCACTGAGGATCAGATGTAATTTCTTCCTTCTAACGAAGTCCTAGCAATTAATTTACAAATAAGTTGATAGAAAGTTAAGAGATGCTAAATTAACCACAGGAGGGCTCCTGATCTGTTCCCTGAACCGCAGGAACATGGTAGAAAATTACAAGAAAAAAATCAATAAAGAAAGAAGTTGGAGTCCGCCAAGTTCAGGCAAGGTACAATTGTTACTTGACACCAGCATCTGCTCGCATAGCAAATTAGTTTATTAATGTGCACAATGCAGCCCACTGCTTTTCAGGTTGCTGTGTTGAGGGGAGGCTGAAAGAAGGAGCCAAGCTCTCCAAAGCTAATTCTGGATGGATAAATATATCCCATATCAGTCTGACAGTGAGGCTGGCGGGCTCATGTCTGTACCATGCAGCTGTTCTCCTTCAGTACAGGCTGCTTTTTTGCAGGATGTTTGTTGACATGATCCTAAAATGTTAAATCCCAAATCCTGCCTGGCAAATATCTGGACTGGGACAAAACTGGAGTGCTGGAAAGATTTTTGATCAGCAAAGAGCTGTTGAGTGTGCAAGGAGGAAGGTGGGGATGTTGCTTGGGACCTGGGAGCAGCACGTTTTTCGTGAGGGAGAGCTGAGCACTGACATCAATTCAGAGACACAGCCCTGCTTCTGGAACCGGCTCTTTTTGAAGCAGTGTTCCAAATTCATGCAGACAGCCTGGGTTTCTGGGGTCAAACATTTCTCTATTCCTCCCCACCAGCAAGGTTTTTCCCTGTCCACGCACATCACTACAGCTTTATGCTGTTGCATCTTCTGTGCAAGCATCCTGCTGAGGCCAGAGGGTAGCAGCATGTGTGTCCTTGGGGACGTGGCCTCTGATGCTCACCCACAGTGCCCATTGACTTGATCTGCTTTACAGTGTGCTGCCCTTGGTGGTCTGACATTGCACTGTACATACAGGTAACAGCACTTTCCCTTCCTTATGCGTGTAACACTGCATATACACACCTGTCTAAATGGAATCACAGAATATTTCAAGTTGAAAGGGACTCATACGGATCATCAAATCCAACTCCTGTACGCATGCACATACACCTGTACTGGCTGCGGGCTGGTGATCACTGATGAGTGATAGCATGCACACACCTCACTAAAGATCTCTCAGGTCAGACTGATGGGATTGCTTCAGGTATGCGATTTCTGTCCTTTAATTTTTGCTGTGGTCATATTTAGGGAATTACGTGCTGTGGTCTCTTCATGGTTAATTCTCTGGCTTAAGGTGGAGCACACAGTGAGGAGCATGCAGATTCCTCGCGTGTTGGCTCAGCTTTTACAAATTGATGCCCATCACACTTTGTCAAACATGTTGTTTCCAACCCCAGGAGCTGCTCGTTCATCCTTCAGCCCGAAGTACCAATAACACCTGCAGCACCCAAGGTCTCTTGAAAGCAGTGAAATCCAATCCCCAAAGCCTTGTAGTAGTGATGAGCAGAAAATCACAGCAGCCAGTGTTGGAAAAATAGGAATTCAGCTAAAGCAACAATACCTTGACAACACTTGGCACTGCAAACATCACTTAACTTGACAAACAACCAGTAATAGCTAGAGTGAAAATAAAGGGTTAGGCAGGTAGAGAGATAAAGTATGAAGAACATGCTGAGCAAATAACAGCCTTTTGAGAATCAACATTAGCATAATTACTAAACATAGGTAATTGCTGAAATAGCATTTGCTGGCAGCGTTGATGTTTCTAAATGCAACGCTTTCGCTCTTCCCTATGTAATCTTCTGCTAGGACTATAGAGTATGCTTACACTCTGCTTTTAGCTGAGAGAGAGCTGGTGTGGAAATTGGCACCATCTGAAAGCCAGGGGACAAGCACGTTTAACATCTTAGAGTCCAACCATCCTTTTAAACAAGGTTGTCATACTTGGGACTCCGTGCCTTGTTAAAATCTATATGTTATACCATCAGCTCAGTGATCGTCACAGCGCCCTTCTCAATACTTGATAAGATTGGATGTTCTCAAATCAATTCTTATCGATTTCTTGCTGCTGAAATAGGATAAGCATGTGACAGACACAATGAGCATTTAGTACAGCAGATCAAGCCATTCCAGCACTAGAAAACAACTTGGCTGTTAAAAGAAGAAAAAAAAAAAAGGAAAAAAAATCAAAATATCTCAGAGAAAAAGTAACACAGTAACACACAGTGCATCAGCAGAGGTCCTGGCCACTATCAAAAGCATGAGCTGGTGCTTCACTTGTCTGCAGTTCTGATGGTGGACCAGTAGGCTGGGTGGAAATTTAAAAATGATAGTAGCAATAATAAAAATGTAATGAATGAGGTTACATCTGTAAAAGGTATAGAGCTGATCTGCACTTACTTATGGTTCTATATGTGGTGTAAATACTGAGGTCGTGCTGTCCTGGCGCCTACAGGTCTTACTGCATGCTGCTGCACAGGGTAGGTAGGAAGCTATTGGAGACATCCAATATCATCAAAACGTCCAAACTATTGGTGGCATCTACCTCACAGAGTTGCTGGTACATAACTATAGGGACGGGGAAACCATCTCTGCACTGATAGCTGTGAATATTCCTCAGCCCACATGGAGAAGGTTGATGTAGATGTAAAGAAGTCATACACAGAACCAACTCTCACTGGCTGAAAAATCTTTTTAATTGTAAAAGCTGCTGCGTTCTGGTTGTGAGTTGGAAGCTGATTACCCCCGTCTGGCCTATCGATTGTCTCATGTGGGTGTGCTAAGGGAAATGGGTTCTGGCACCAAACAGAAAGGACCATTGGGTGCCAAAGTCTGGAGGAAAACCATGAGAGCTCCTTTCTATGCTCAGCTTTCCCAGCACTGCTCCCACATGGCTTCATGGGAAGCAGCCCAGGCACCTTCCTCCTCCAGTGGACACTGCTTCACCTGAGGGCTTTCTCAAGCCTTGAAACCTTGCATGTGCACATAGTTCCCTTGAAGTAAACTCAAACACAACAACCAAAAAGCATGAGCCACTTATTGATCCATCCATAAATACAAGCTAAAAAAAAAAGGCAGGACCTTCAAAAATAAACCACGAAAGCCGTCTATTGCCAGACCCCAAACACGGTGGCATTTAGATAGACAGACATTTCTTTAGGCAAGAAGATCAGTATTTTGCTGTCATTCATTAAGGATTTACCAGTTTTGTATTGATTTTGTTGTGGCCTCCTATGTACTTTAATTGCTGCAATAGAAAAACAAGTTGCTATACATGACATTTCTTTTCGGAGAATCTGGCAGCAGAATTGCATGAACCACTGGTAAATTCACTGATTTCCCTCGTGAGTCAGTAATAAAATGATGACTGAAACAGTTTGTCCTTTTTTCTGTTCCAAAACAGCTATTTTATTTTTTTCAAGAACTCTTGCTAGCTGCAAATTTAAAAACAGAACTTTCCCTAATTGCTGGATAGTGTGGTAGACATTGCTGTGGCATTTCAAGGTTATTAACTCTAGAGCCTTGCTGGTTTCATTTGAGGCACCTGAGTGCTGTTGCTGGAGCAAGCAGAGAGTCCAAGGCTGTGGGTAACATGCACCCAGGGTTGATCAAGGGCAAGTGGAATAATTGACAAAGTGGTTTGTGATACTCTCATAATTAGATCAAAACACAGTGCAGCTCTCAGAACTGTGAGTTGAAATGCCTCCTTCACCTGAGATGCCAGCCACCAGAGCTCCTCACCTGGGAGATCTGCAAAGGATGGACGTAATAGGCTTTTTTCTGTATTTAGCCTCTCCTGATACCCTCCATCAAGGTTTCCATAGCTCTATTCCTCTCACTGTGCATTTCTCATCCCGTCCCAACTTGTTGGTATATTTTTAAAGCTGCTGCCTGTGAAAAGAAAATCCAAAGAAGGCAGTAGATGGGATGGAAGTGATGGAAACTCAGATTTAGAATTGACTACAATACTGACCATTCTCCCTAAACTGGTTTGAGTCCCAATGCATGTATTAAATGTGTTAAGAAAAGAGCTGCAGAATTCTTCCCTCCAGCTGCTTGGTTTGTGCATATTTAGGCAATGTTTTGAGCAGTGCTATGAGAAAACACCAATTAATGCCTGTAATCCATAAATTAAATCAATTCAGTGTCCATAAGTGAAATTCTGCTACAGCTCTATGAGGTAAGTCAGTATTATGAGAGCTTTTGAGAAGGATGAGATGGGCTGTCCCAGCAGCATGTGGCAGCGGAACTTGGGCACCACTGGGGTTTCAGAAAAAGAAAACCAAGGAGCTCCAGGAGTGCACCCAGGAGTTGTATGCAGTTTCAGGATACACTGAGTCTACTTTCTAAAAAGCGTGATTGACAGAAGTGGTACAAAAGTGCTCAGTGCAGAAAGCAGGTGAAGGAAGACCGTGGTTTTCTTTGCCTTCTGCTGATCCTGCTTCAAATCAGAGCTGCTGGAAACCTCCACAAGGAGCATTTGCAAGCTGTGTTGCATGGCCATTTCAGCACAGCCCAGCTGGTTAATGCTAGCAAATCTGGACTGGTAGAGCTTCCTGAAATAAAACCCATCTTGCCAGAAGAAGAAAGCCTAAGAAGAGAAAAGTCTGGTGGTATTTTTTTCCCTCATTGCCTATGTACTTCTCAGAGACATGTAAACAAAGCCAACTTGTTGATGAGAAATATGTCAATCAAAGAGCTGCTGAATGTTCTGGAGACAGTTATCACTAGATGTTTTGACTAAATGTCTGAGAGCTCATGCTCTTGGGAAATTTCCCAATAGATATGAAGATAAACACGCAAGCTCTTGGCATCTCTCCTGACTGGATGAGAATCTGAGAACTGATAATTATTTACATTTAACTTGTGCACCTTACAAAGCACACAGTGCACCTTTCAGAAGGCATCACCAGAGCATTTCACAGTGGTGTTTATTAATGGTAATATCCCAGTGAATATTTAAATTCTGCCGGAGTACTTGTCTACATTTCACATCATGTCACAACACAAAAACTGAGCTTTGTCATATTCACCTCTAGTCGCTGTGGTAACAGCTGAAATACAGAGGTAACAAAAGTCAGATGAGAGAAATCTGGAAAGCTCTCCATCGGGGGGTAACATCTGATGCATTTGGTAAAGCAGGGAGAAGGAATTTGCTATTCAAAGTGACTTCCCTAAGCACTCATTTAAGTCAAAAGTTTAATGATGCCCTGCTGCGAGAGGTCCCCTGCTGCTGCCATTCTGTGCTGCTGAACAATCCTTCAGGGGCAAAACTCCACTACACTGAGGCTGGGCTTCATGGAGGCGAGATGAATTGCTGCAAGGTTGGCCTCAGGAAACACGAGTTAAGGGCTCAGCCATGCGCCTGAAAGCACAGAGCAGTGCATTGCAGCCGATAGGTTTGTTGTTTGCTTTCTGCACGGTCTGCAGATGAGGAAGGTTTGCTGTGATCCGGCCTTCTCCCCATGCATCCGTGCTCTTCTGGGCAGTGGCATCCAGTGCAACAGCCCACGGCAGCTCAGGCAATACGGAGTGGTCACGAAGAAAACAACACCTCTTGTGTGCCAGGAGACCACTTTGCTGTCTTATTTCTTTTGATTCAGTTCTGCCTTTGAGAATATGGGCAGTTTCCCCCACGCAGGAATCTTGAGGAGCAGGCAGAACTCAGGAGAGGAATCACTGAACATATCTTTAATCGGAAAGCTCCAATTTTTCATCTCTGTTAGCAGCGATCTTCCTGATTTGTTCAGCAGGAACATGCATAGGAGTGATTTTTTTTCTGTCATTTTTGTGACAAGAATAACAAAGCAGAAGTGATTTTGTTTTCCACCCACATCACAGATACTCTTGTTTTGCTTTACCTGTTACAAACAGTCCCTCCTCCAGAACACCCATCCAACTGGCAGAAACACAACCACCCCATGGCCCATTGAGCAGCAAACAGATCTGCAAAATGTCATGGCATTAACCAGAATTTCACAGATCGGCATAAGAAAGAAGTATAATGAAGAAAAATAGTTTGCTTACAGGAGTTTACCAGGCTCCATTACTGGAGTGAATGACTGACTTTCCTAATTCCTGAGACCCGTAGACTTTCACAGTTGTACACCTCAGCCATGAGCCCATTATTTATTGGCTAGCCCAGACTTTACATCTCAATTAGGTCGACAGTATGAGTCTAGTTCAGAGTAATCTATTGCAGGTATACACTGCATTAGTATAAATATCACTGCACAGTACTGCAACAGAGTGAGCATTTCATCTGATCTGCAAAACAATATTCTCCCCCAAGCAGTTCTACAGTTCAAGATGGGCAGTGTGGTGTGTGTTGTGCTGGCCATCAGTCCTATGCTGTCTGATCAGTGAGGGAAACGCTGTTGTCATTATTCACATCCTGAAAGCATTCCTCTGGATAGAAACTGTTCCTCTGTATTTATACATATGTCTATATACACAAATATGAAACGAAGGTCACCAGCCATGCTCAAACCCAGCTCCGGATCACTGGAGGAGAAATACCACTGGCAGACAGGACTTGTGGCTTCAGGAATAACTTCCATATTTTCTACCTGACCCCAGGTACTGCACTTCAGCTCCGGCGACCCACAGCAGGAGCAGCATCTCTTCTTTAGCCCATTCCGTCCCTAGCTGGCGATCTCAAGAGGACAGAGGGACAGAGGGACAGAGGGAGGAAGGGAGGGAGACCATCATACAATTTCAGCTTACAGCTCACACGCAGTATTAATTACACAAGGCCTTCAGAGAAGACTGCTTGTCTGGTTATCGCCTGTACCTTTGTGGTAGCAGGGGTGCTTTAGCTGTCCTCATTGCTCCCACCGTACTGGTTTTGGATGTTATTCCTCCTCTTCATCTTGAATAGCCAGTCTAGGCCTTAGCTAAACAGAGGGCAGCTGTAATCGTGTTCTTGCAATTAAAATTATATGAACTATGGCCTGAGAAGAACGGGAGCACTGCAGCATTTTCCTGCATAATTTTGGATCTGTATTCTGCCCAGCCTACAAACCAAGGCAATGTCATTCTGCTGTTGAAAATAGTCTGTATTTGCTGATCCTTAGAGGTTTCCACAAAGACCACTGCTGAGAAAACTGATATCCTGAAGTACTGTCTACATATTTGTGCAGTTTCTGAGTTACTGTTCATTTACAGTCGTGTTACTGGAGCAGTTAATTACAATAATTTGTTTGCATAAAAACTCTTCTAAAATGCCTAGATCTAAACATATGACTTTCCTAATTCCTAAGAAGTTCAAGTAAACAACTCAAGAGCAAATAAACACAAACTGTAATGAATTTTTTATTCTTTCAGCATTCCTAAACCAATCCTGGGACTCATCAGCCTTGTCAATATTTTAATATGTTCAGGAGCTCTTGATAGTAAGCAAATGGCCAGCAGTGAGTAAGCTCTCCTGTGTTTACTTTGCAAAATTAGGTGCTCAGATAGGTTGTGTGTGTGGCTGGGTATGTTTGCCTCAGAGGTACAGAAACCAGGCCTAGGCATCTGCAAATGCTAAAATCTTGAATATGTTCACATTACACCCAAGCTCCAGATTATGCAGAATGTTTTCTCTACCAACTAATCGGCTAAACACAAATACAGGGCAGATGGGAAACCAGTGTCTCAGACGTATTAATCTCCCAGCGCGTTACTGACCTCTATCAATCTTTTCTACTAGGATTTCATTTGGCATTTCACAGCATGTAAAAAGAGTCAAATCCAGTTTGCACAGATTCAGTCTGACAGTATCCCTTAAAAAAAAAAAAATCACAGAGAAACAATATTCTGAAAGAACCTTTGTCCTCCTGGTTTTTGCACTGAAACTGTGGGTGACCACGAGTGGCAGCTCATTGCTCAAGACCAGAAGTCAGTGAGGGAAAATCCACAAAAAAGTCATTATAGACAGACGGGGAAGAAAACTCCATCGTCAGACCGCAGCTCAATACAGGCAGCTCAGTTACTGAGAGCCTCAGAGGATGGCCGGATCCAGCTGAGCTGTGTGCCTGTAGCAGCCTGGTGGAACAACCCTCAGAGCAATGATCCAGCTCACGCACCTGTGGATAAATTAGGCCCCACCATCTACACTGATCTTAAAGCTGTGGAGGGTGCTAGAGTGGTGAAATTATGCCAAGATCTTCCTGTAGGACTCTTGCTCAGAGCAATTTTCCTGCCCTCCTGCAGGCAGTGCTCAGCTGGGGTAGTGGCTTGGAGGGAGCTGCAAACACGGGCACTGTGCCCTGGGTCACAGCTTGCCTTACCTGCACGCTTTGCTCACCGTAATGCAAGTAGCACTGATGCACGGAGGCGTCTGGAAACAAATACTGCAGCCAAGTCCTCTGAGTGTACTTTCTTTTCTGTTTTTGCAGAAGAGTGGAAACAGCTCTTCGTCTCCGCTAGGTCACCATGCCCCTTACAACCTGAATTATGCTCTGTTGTCACAAAAATGACAAATGATGTATCCTGCTCTAAAAGCCAACCTCGTGTCAAATCTCAGCGCCCTGCTCCAAGGTGCCAGACATGTTTTACCTGAGCAAAATGCATGTATATTTGTTCAGAAACACTTGGCCAAGCAACACAGAGGTTTTCAGCTTACAGTCTGGTGTAGTTCTGGGTCACTGAAAAGAGCTATGAAAGTACAAGCATCAGATAATTATTATAATAAACAGAGCTATTTCACGGACATCGCCGCTCACAGAAGTCGGTGTTTGTGCTGATGTACTGATTCTTATTAAAACTGGCAATGAGCTAGGTGTGCTGTATGACTGCGTAGCCCCATTACTACATATAAACACATTTCCTTAATTGCCATGTGAAATTGTTGCCTCCTAAAATTCTGTGGGTGGTTGGAAACAAAATACTGAAGATTAATACACTCTTGAACTAGCAAATTACTTACTGCATAGCTTAGTTTAGCTTTCTGTAGCTGCAATAAATGTGTATCTTGATGGTATGTTTAATATTACATTACATTGTGCTGTTTTCCATTGTGCTGAAATACATTTTAGCATTTTTCCACACTGTAAGATGACAGAGATCAATTACAACACTATTAAATGTCAATTAGCATCTTTGCAATCTGAATCCCAAATGAACCTGCTAAAACCACTTTGTTACATGTCATTTATATGTATAAATTCTGGTTGCATTTTTAATGAATGCATGGAAAAGTAATTACCTATTTACTGCTTATGTAGTGGTAAACTAATCCCATCACCATTCGTGGTGTCCAACAGAAAACTAAGATTGGATTTGCAAATCTGAGTGGCTAAAATAGGCTGTGAAATGCATCGTTCATTAATCAGCTGTACTATGTAGTGTCTAAATATAGATTTGGGAATCCAATTTTCAGCACTTCAGCAGGACCATTTTGTCCTATTAAGCCGCAAAGTTGTTTTTTAGCATGGCCTAGGCAATGCTGGTGCTCCTTATTAAAGAGCTTAAACACTGTGCTGCAACTACGAAGCCTTCCTGGAAAAGGCTGTCCTTACATTAAAAAAAAAATACATTTTTTAGCAATAATTTAGACAAAAATGTAGTCAGTGTAACAGCATTATTGCCTTTACTCATGGGAAAATGTAGTCAATGCCCTTGGGATAAGATCTTTCCCCTTGCAGAAAATTAAGAGAAGTATTTTTATTTATTGCAAGTAGTCAAGATTTTGGTATGGAAACTTAGCTAAAAACGAGCACTTCTTTGAACGCTGCAAAAGAGATCGTAGCGCCTTTGTCATGTGTCAGTCTCAGTCCCCTTTGCTAAAAGCCAGCTCCCTTGGTCTATGGACAGCGGGGAGGTTGAAGTGCTGAGAAGCACGCTCTGCTGGAAGCACAGCTTCTTCACCACTGACTACAGAAAGGTGAAAGGAATGAACCTCCTGAAACACCGTGTTAGGGTGGGCAAAAAGGGAACGGTGCCGCTGCTAGGGCAGAGCTGACCCAAAGGCAAGCTGCTTCTCAGGTCACTCAGGCCAGCACCAGCTCTTGCCCTTGCAGTTTGAAGAAGTACGTTTATTTTCAATGGCTGTTGTTCACCTGTCTTCCTTTCCTATCTTGAGGAGTTATCTGTGTGGGAGGGAGATCAAAAGGGCTGTTAAAGCCAAGCAAGACCAGCCAATGCATGAGCCCTACAAAAATAAAGAGAGGAGTTGCCAACTTGGGATTGCTTCTGCCTCTCTCTCCTGGACGGCAAAGTACAGTCTTCCTAAGGCTAAGCTGAGGATCAAAGGGGGATGTAAACCTTACAGATCATAGCCTGCAGAAAGCAGTAAGGAGGAGCTGACAGCCCTGGCAGGCAGGTGAAGAGTGGGAGAGGAGCAAAGGCCTCAGTTCTCCAAGCATTGTGGGACCCCATGGACAAATCAGACTGTGGCTGTCTCCCTGAGCTTGGCACGGGTCTTGAGAGAAACTTGTTAGCCTCATCAGAAGTTAGCCAGATATTCTGTGAAGGCAGACACTGTTTCAGATTAATTCCTGCTTTTAGGCATGCTGGCTCATGCCAGCTGAAGATGTTAGGGAATTCTCATTAAAATAAATGCACGTTGGCCAGCAGACCTTACTGTATGGTACTGCAAAGCTTTTCTTCAGCATCTCCTCTGATTTTTATACCAGATGACTACACACTGGGCTGCTAACACTAACTGGGTAGGAAACAGGCCAGTGGTAGCCTCTGCTGCCAACTCATCCCATCTGCAGGTAGAATAAAGTGCTGCCTTGGAGGAGCCCAGAGCCGTGCTTTCCTGCTTGCCTGGGGCAGAGCAGAGCAGCAGGACAAGAGTGGCTTTGCTCCTGGAGCCTGTCATTTCAGGAAGTGATGCATTTTTGTGGCTGGCACAATTTTTAATGGAAGAAAGGGCATTAAGAGCATTGTTAAGCATTGATACTCAAGAACATTTTGCTCTTCTGGAGCTGCAGTTATTCTGAAGTTGTTCTGGCGGCTCTAATGAGAGCAGGTGCTCCAATATAAATTTCAAGAGAAAACACTAGAGCTTCCCCGAAACTTCCCCTAAGAAAGAGTCACAGGCAGAGTGGCTTTCTTTGTTCAGTTGTTTTAGGAATGTAATTTAGTAATTTGGTTGCTTGTCGGATAAATGTCTGACCCCTGATCCCAGCTACAAGAGATGGAGTAAAATGAAACCCGATTTGACAGACAGAATTTGTCTACTGTGTTTGAGGCACAGTGAAGCAGCCTGGGGAGAAAAGCATTACAGCAAATTATGTTTCTTTATCTGTCCACGTGGAAGGTGCCAGGTCAGCTCGGAGCAGGGAGTGAGCACGTCTTCTAAAGGGCAGCACCCTCCTAGCTCAAAAGCAAAGTACCTGCTGCCCAGACTCCATGGCTGGAGATGCACTCAGACAGCTCAGCTCCACAGATGTCTCTGTTTTTCAGGGGGTGGGAAATGCTAAGGAGGAGACACACAGCAAGAAGGGGTCTCAGCACCCTGCCCAGAGCTGGCCCAGCCCAGCACCACTACAGCAAGTTGCTTCTTATATCAATGTTTTTGACAAGGCTGTCTAGATGTCCTTAAAATTTATATTGAAAATACCTAGAACAGGGTGTGAAAAGGAAAAAGTCTGCTATCCTCACTGGAAGGGAGGACCTTGCCCCAGAGCACTTGCATTCTAATCCCTAAATTCACATAGTGCTTTTCCGTCAGCACAGTGGCTCTGATGTATCTTCAAAGTGACAGGGAAAGGAGATGGAAGACTCTTTTATTCTGTGTTCACTACCTGGATTGCAACTATCTAACTTGCCCAGATGTCCTCCATTCCTCCCACGTCAAAGCCTGCCCGTTCCTTTCCTGAAACATCCATCACACTCCAGGTCAGCTCTCCTTTGATTTGTGGGAGATGGCTTTCTAGACTGCCTCCCCTTAAATCATTCCTCCGACAGCAGCCAGAGATGAAAAGCTGGGGGGATCCAAGTAATCCATTTCCAAGAGTAAAAAGCCCCAAAAGTGGGGGGAGAGTGGAAGGGAGTGAAGCAGTCCTCTGAGCAAACAGCCTGATTACGTCAAGGGACAGGAAGAGCGGTGCTTGGAAATCAATACGGATGAGGCTTTGAAAAGGTTGACTGACTGCACTGGATTAGCTATTGATTTTTGTCATTTTTGCAGCTAGTGCCATGCTCTCCACCCGCTGAGGCCATTAAGCTCTCAGGCCTTAAGCTTCTAATCTCCCACTAATAACAACAAGACAACGGCCCGGCGAGCTAAGGATCTAACAGGAAGTCCAATCACCTTGGTGTGGTACCGAGTGTGCCAGTGTCTGAGGAACAGTCACAGGATGCCCAAGATTACATACAGGAACCAAAAGCATATGCCCAGAAGGATCCATCTCACATCCTGAGGCCAACTGCAAATCAGTGTTTACAGATAAGAACCTCCTACAGCTTTCCAGTTAGCACTGGAGGCAACATTTTCCCAGGATCTCTCTGATCACTGATTTTTATTAAATATTGCTGCAGACAAGAATCCTGCTTGTTTCAGGATAACTTTGGTAGAGATGCACGACAGCACGGGCTCCCTCTCTGATGGCTGTAGGGCCAAGGTTACATCCAAGCATCATGCCATCACCTCAGCTTTGTGCATTCAGCACACCTGGCTGCAGGGAAGTCAAAGAACACCTGTTCTTAATTTGAGCTAGGAGTGCGAAAATGGGATATAGGAAGGAGTCAGGAGGTCCTTTCCGAGCAGAAACAGAAAACAGGAAAGGGTGAATGGAAAGGCTCTGGTGTTGGGAAGGCAACTAGATAGTGGATAGAAGAAAGTGATAGAAGAGATGTGGGTTGTGAGTGCTTCCAAGGCTGGGAAACAGAGCTGGTCATATAAAGCCTACCTTTATATAAATCAGACCAGCTTTGCCAGGTCATGTCAAAGAGCTTGTCCTGGCTCAGCTTCCAAGTCTGCAAGCACCTGCTGCTGTGTCAGCTTTCAGTCCCAGCTGTGGCCCAACAAACTCATGCCATGCAGCTACCCTACCTCGTGCCATCTGAAAACAGTCTCAGTCTGCTTGCAGCCTCCAGAGCCTTGAAAATTAAGTGTCTCTGGGTTCAGTCCCACAAGGCAAGTCATCTGCCCATCTGAGCTGTAGTCCCTTGGCTCTGGAGGTGGGATGCAGATGGGTGCAGGCAGCCATGGACCACGCAGTTCCCGCTGCCTTGCACTGCTCCAAACCACACCCTCCATGATCTCTACAAATTCCCCAGAGCATCATTAGGGTTTACTTATTTATCTGTTTGAGAAACTGCGAGCTCTGGCAGCACCATGTTCCCAAGCCCCCAGCACACAGATGTGCGTGCAGAGGGCTGATTAGAGCCTGCCACGAGGGCACTCAGCCCATGGTGCCTGCACTGCAAAGCGCTTTGCCGTGTGAGCGCTCAACTTTTCTGAGAATCCTGGCCTAAATGTTGGCAGTTTGATTCTGTTCGGGTTTAGTATTTGTTTTAAGGCCCCTTGTGGTTCTCAGAAACTAAGGGATTATTGTCAATATGTAAAACAAATGGTCTCTGCCAGGTTTCATCCCTTTGGAAGCAGGTAGATAATGCTCCTGGAATGGCAGCCACTCAATTGCCCACCCAAATGGGCAGCAAACAAAAGCAGAGGGACGTGCGTGGGAGCAGATAGAGCTTCTCCATTCACAAATCCCAGGATTTGTGAAGCGCAGTGCTGCGCTCTTCCTCGAGCCCTCTCGCCAGGCAGCTGGCCAGCTGGCAACAGCGAGTCAAATTGAAATGTTCTCTCATTTTCTGTTCAGATTGCTCTCTGCTTTTTTTTGGGACTGGTGCACGGCTTCAGCCCTTCTGTCATGTAAGTCCTCCTGACATTCCCCAGAACCACAGGAAAGGGAAAATGGATGAACAAAGGCACAGGAACAAAGGGAAACGACTAATTTCTTCTGCTTCCCACAGCACACTTGAATCACCTGTCCTGAAATCAATGGGACTGTTCAGAGTCAGTGCTGGGGCAAATGACAGAAACTCATTAAGGTGAATCGCTTCATGGCCAGCGAGATGAAAGTAGCTCTGTCTGTCTTCTTTCTTTTTTTTTCTAGAATTAATTGGTGTGTGTTTTAACATTCTTTTGGATTTTTTTTTAAGTATTTAAACACTTCCTTTCAAGAGTGGCTGAAAAAATGGATATGGAAATTTGCATTTAATCTGAACTAAAGATTTTTTTAATTTGCTTGAAGAATTAAAAAAAAAAAAGAAAAAACTGTTTTTATTCTACTCAAAATTATTTCTGCCTGTTTTCTCAAAACTGAAGAAAACAAATCCCTTAATTTCCCAGCTCTCATCAGCATCCCCCTGAGGCTTAAGCAAAATGTTTTGAAAGAAGCATTTGAAGGGATTATTACTTTACAGCTGCTGGGAAGGGGCAGATTGGAGGTGGGGGCAGAGATTAGGCAACACAATCTCTCACCTTATGAGGTCAGATAACTTGGGGGAGACTCATCTGTGGTGCAAGTCATTTTAGCTCAAATATCCTTTTTGTTTTATTTATTGTTTTATTTTATTTTATTTTATTTTTAAGAAGAATTTCAGTTAAAACTTTGTTGCTCTGAATGACTATCAGTTGCCTCAAGGAGGTCACGACTGGAAAAATGAATCCCCTGAGCAAAGCGACTTGTTTATTAGGTAGTATTATCATGCCTCCTTTGCCATGCTGTTAGGTTGGTTCCCTCTATTTGTTTTCTTTAAAAGGAACAGCCTGTGAGTGGTACAGGGAGATGCCAGCAAGAACCAGGAGAAGACGTGCCCCACATCTGTGACAAGTTCCTGTTAACCTGTGCAAGGTCTGAGTCCCCAGAATGTAGATGGGAGGTCTGTGGGACAGAAGGCAGAGGGCAGGTGCCTGCTTTCTCCTACCACCCTGCAGTGGCTGTAGAACTCTCCTGGGCCATAGAACAGGCTGCACAGGGTCACTGTCACTGGAGGTGTTCGAGAAATGTGTAGATAGATGTGCATAGTAGGGAAATATTGGTGGTTGGACTGGATGATCTTGGAGGTCTTTAGCAGCCTTGGTAATTCTATGACTCTATGATCCCATGGGCATCCTCCTCTCCCCACCTCCTCAGACGACCACTGGCTGAGACCTGCATTCAGATGATGCTGCGTCAGTTTGCAAGGGCAAGATGAACCACCTCACGTACAGTGCTGATCTGTTGATTTCTTTATGAATAAAATTATGGTAAAAACATTTGTCACAACCGATCATAGTAGCTAGCACCACCACCGCTTTCCTTTGCAGACTACACCCACGTTAGGTCTGGAGGCTGCTCAGCACTGTGGCACTTTGCACAGGAAAGCATTCATGGGATGTAATACATGAGCAGGCCTCTGCTTGTGTATGTATCTCCAACATTGCTCGAGACTTAGCCATCTTCCATTCTGCCATATTCACAGGCTCTCTCACATCTGTCACTTCCTTTGAAAGGGCAATGCAGGTCAATCTCCATCCCAGGAGAGGCTGCAGCCTCCTGATGCCCACACCAGCACGTGCACCCCACCAGCCATGCGATGACAACACAGCACCATGTGCTATTTATTTCACAGGAGGCAGAACACTTTTTTTTTGTTTTGTTTTATCTCTTTCCAGACAGTTGGCTCAGTTTAATGGACTGTCTTTCAGCCTGTGCATAATTCTTCTCCAAATTAAATTCTCTTAGAAGCCCAACATAATACAGACCATGTTGTCAGCTCATTACTTTTACATCCTTTCTTGTTCTGTTTATGTGAGCAGAGGTTTAATTAACTATAATCTACTGTGTAGGCAACAGGAAAAAAAAAAACACTTTACTTGAAGGTATGTATTTCTGTTCTATTATATTTGTGAACATTTTTGGTGGGGGGGAGAGTTAACCTTTCTATCCATGAGGAGGGCTGGCTGTAGGTTTCTATGCAAACGCTTGAGGAAGCCTAAGACACCTGCACACGTGTGTTCCCCTCCTGGATGCCCTCATCAGCATCCTCCTCTGCAGTGAGGTTTGATGTAAGAGGAAAAGCAGAGCCTTTGTTGGCTGCAGCCTCACGAGCTGACAGCACAGGCTGCTCCCTCGGGGGAGAGCTGGGTGGGAGGCAGCAAGAAGCAGCTCTCATCCCCTGCAGCTCAAGCTGCCTTGCTGCATGTGCTGCACCTAAGACTTCTCGTGTGCCTGTGAGGTCAGTGCAGTAAGCATGCTTGGTTTTGCACAGATCACAGAGTTTGCTATTGGGTTGTAACAGGGTTAGCTTGGGTTCGGTACATGGGGTGCATTAAGATCTCACCAACCAGCCTCAGATTCCCTCAGAGACTCACCAGCTTCATTCAGAAGCTAGCAAAACATTTCTATCATTCATAATTATTAAATGCAAAAATCAAATTAAGCTGAAGTTGAATTCAAATTAAGCTGAAATTAAGCTGAAATTGTTGTTACGCACTTGTCACCATTGTGCAGTGCAGTCCTTAGTTCATATGCAAAGAAGGGATGAATCTTTGCTGGCTTTCCTCCTTCATCAGAGGTTCGGAGGAAAGCTATTCCCCATCCCGCTCTGCCCCAAATCAAAGGTGCCCTCCTGCTGGTAGAGGACAGCCCTGCCACATCTGTGCTGGGTAGACTGGCAGAATGAGGTTACAGCCAGTGGGGCAGGTGCTGTCCTGGGGATATCTCCAAAGCACTCCCAAAACATGCTGTTCTGTAACTGCAGCCTTCAGATTTACATATGAAGCTACACCACCTACTTAAGGATCTTTGTTGTACTGGTGAAATCCCACTCAGGCTACCTTGCTAAGGTCACAGGAGAATTCTAAATAATTTATCATAGTTGCTGGTGTCAAAGCGTCCTAGACATTTCAAGAGACTGTTACAATAATTTTAACATTCAGTCTCAGCCCATCTCATGGTTTTGTTGCCTTACACTCACATACCAATAAAGAAGTGGTCTCTTTGCTGAAGGCAAATCGGCCTCCTCTCATATCCACTGCAATGCCTCATTTCTTTCTACTGTTCTCATCACCATTGCCAGAAAAGTTCAATTTATCCAAAGCAATGTGTATGCATGAGCACGGGGCTTACATGGCAAATCTAATTAGATGTGGCCTGGCAGGACATGGTTCACCAGTGACTGGCAGCTGTCTTCCACATGGTTAGGAGGTCTGCTGTCTATAAGTATTATGCTGGAGATAATTCTCCAGAAAGTCCAAGAGATGCCTATTGCTAGAATCATAGTAAGGGAAACATATTCAAAAAAACTATGGTTAATGCGTGGTCTGTTGAGGTCTTGCAGCTTGAAAGAAAGCCATGCTTCAGTCACAGAAGTGGAAAGCTACAGGTGTCGCTCCACACTCTCATCCTTTGCCCTCAGTAGAGAAGTGTTCCCCATAAAAGGTAATTAAGTCTTCATGAGCCCTTTCTAATGGTCAAAATGTCCTCTCCTCCCACCCATAAACTGTTAGCAAGATGTCACTTTTTACCTAGGTGCTTGGCTTTACTCAGGCTCATCTTCATTACCATTTTGTGGGCTATAACATTTGGACTTCAAAAGCTGGGAATGAGTCCCACATTGCAGACAGAGCTCCCTGCTCCTCACCGTGGGGAAGTGACCCCTGCAGTGGACACTGCCACTGCAAGACCTCTCCCACGGGCAGTGACTCTTGGCTTCCCTCTCAAGCCCCAGTTTGAAGCATTCGCCCTCCAAATGGCTGCAGGACTGCAGACGTTGGTAATTGTATTTACAGAATGCTCCTGCATGCACCAGTGAGCAAAACTCACTTTCACACCAATGAACATGAATGAGCTTGAAGCCAATATTTTTCAGTATGAGGGACTATTCATGCAGCTACTTTCTGGCATTCCTTTTGCTCTAATTACAGCTACTTTTTTTTTCTTTGCTTCATTAATGAACGAAGACACACAAGGCTCAATTCACAAAGGCATTTAAGCATCCGACTCCTGCTGAAATCCCTGGTGAATCTCAGCATTAGACACTCCTCAGCTCTCCTCTCGTTCACAAAGTAACACTGGGGACATGCAAGGCATTACTTCTGCTTTGTACCAAGCTTGGGCAAGTGAAGAATGAGAGTCTCTGCATTTGCAAAAGAATGTTTTGGTGACTGAAATATGAACAGGGAGGCCGATGATACAAGTGCTGTTTTCCAGCTCTGCACGTGACATTGCAGATGACCTTGAATAAGTCACGTCTCTCCTCCTGTCTGCAGCCACCCAGCACGTCACTGCCTTGCAGGTTCGTCAGGCTCTCTGCTTTCATGTTCTTAGATAATCCAGTCTGGGCCGTCCTGAGGGGACTGGAGGTTTATGTCCCCTTTGGGATTCTTACTTCTTCAGTCTCTTTGAAAATGCCAGTTTTAGAGATTACTGCAAGGAAAGAGCAACGCGAACCAGAGCAGGCAGGAAGAGTCTGTCACTCAACATGGTATTTCCAACTTTTAAAAACAGGGAAGGGGACACCAGAAAAGCATCACAGGCAAAATTAATTGCCTTATGTTTATACTGGAGGAGCTCAAGTTTCCCACTAGAGTCACTTTTTGTCTGATCATAGGCAGGGCTGTGGTCTTCTGGTTCTGAGTGGCAATGTGTCTGTAGGCAGAGCTTGTTGATAGTTTACCACTGTTGTTTTGCCTCGCATCTCAGTCAGATTTTTCAAGGGCAACATGATTCACCAGCAAAAGATTGTGCTTTAGTGGAAAGTGCCAAAGAGTGGACTGATCCTCCTCCACATGTCACTGCTGCGGGGCACAGGGCACTGAGGGAGGACCCCAGACGCATTCCAGAGTATGGAACTAATAATGTTTAGTGTTCCTGTCATGCCCTCAATTGTTCTGCTGGGTTGTACAGCACTCTGTATTCAGTAAATTGCAGGGGGAGAAAGCATTTAAAGCTTTAGTTTTCCTCCCTCCCAGATTTTGCCTTGCAGCCATCAGACATACCAACTCTGGCGTCCTCACTGCAGAACCCAATTTGGAGGTAGGGAGGAGGCATTGTCACCTGTCACAGGGAGTGCTGCTCTCACATCCTGCCAAAAAACCCTCCAAAGCAAACCCTCTATTTCTTTTAGCTACTTCTGTTTTGCTTTCTTGTCTTTGTAATGTTATAACCTGTTTCTTCTCCAGCCTGCTATAATCACGTGTGAACAGTTTAATTGTCGACAGAATCAGAGAATCACTTCGGTTGGAAAGACCACTAAGATCATCTAGCCCAACTGTCAACCCCACATGTTCATTAGATCATGTCCCACGATGCCACATCTCCATAGCTTTTGAAAACCTCCAGGGACAGTGACTCCCCCACGTCCCTGGGCAGTCTGTGCCAGTGCATCACTCTTTCTGAGAAGTTTTTCCTAATATCCAGGTGTCAGATGTGGAAAAAAGACAGAGCCTAAAAATCACAGAGAACCAAAGTGCAAGATTAGGGTTCAGTCAAACCTGAATCCTTAACAAAGCTGAACACAATGGTGACTCATCCCATCCCACACAGTTGAGGTAGGGGTACAGGTCCTGGTGTGCTCACCCACCCACAGCACCCAGCTGGGACTGGGAGGGGCACGGAGCTGACAAGGACCTGCAGGAGGTGCTCGTGGGCCGGCAAGAACAAGCCATCAATTTCATCCCAAAGAGGTTTTAGTGAAAAGCCACATAAGACAAGGAATGAATTACTGAGCCCATTCATGCTTAGTGAGTTATTAAGTGTAAGGCCAAAGACTGCAAGCACTCTCTGTGCTCAACGTCTGAGTTAATAAACCATCACTCAGAGACAGAGAATCTGACTGCAGCACTGAATGGTTATTACGAAACATATTCTTCCTTCAACAAGTTGTATTTGTTTGTTAAGGGAAGGTGTTCAGAACGTGAAGTACTGCACATTTCTCTCTTTCTATACCCACAATCCAGGCCTGCTGCCTTGATTCCTGCAGTCTCATTTTACAGCCAGCAGCAGCACTACTTCAGAGACAGTGTTTCAGGACAGCTTCTGGGTTTGTCCTGCACCAAGCCTCATACTGGCCAGCCCCAAGGCAGGAGAGAGACTGTGAACAAGATGAAAGCAGAGAAATGACTGCAGGCCACTTCTCCATGTGGGCTTCATTAGGTCTCATAGAAATCTCCTTTCGTCTCCCTTATTTTAGAGCTGTGGGATTTGTGATTTAGAGGCAGCACTTCAGGAAGACCCACGGTTCCGTATATTTGTACAGGAAATCATATAACTTAGGCTCTGGAAATCCTTGTGAAGACTTCCATACAAATCTAATGCTCTGAAACAGTAGCAACTTAAGGGCTGAGCTCCATGATGCTCCAAATGCCATCGTCCAGTGCCTCTTCTTCAAGGTCTAGAATTGTACTTTGCTTGGGAATGGCTGCATGAACTTGCTTGTGTACAGAGAGTGGCTGTTTCTTAATAATGATAATAGAGAGTACTAGCAAAATAAACACCCTGAAAATTCATTGAGGACTCACTAAATACAATCATCTTGCTTTAAGTCTTGCTTTTCTGAGTGTTCCTTACTTGCTTCCAGTTGTGAAACTCCTCTCTTCCCTGTGCTATTCCCACCTGCCTTCTCCACCTGCATTTTAGCCAAGACTGAAAAGTTATCATCTGTTACTGTAAAAGAATGAGACTATATCAGCATATCCTTGCAGAGACATTTATTTCACAAAGCACTAAGCAGAGGGAAGGCTGGAACATTAGTCTTCTATGCAAGGGCTGTTGCTTACCCAATATTTCCTTTGAGATTCCCTACCATCCCAGAGGTCTACAGGGCTTTCCAGTCCCTTAAACCTGGTCCTCACAGTTAAAACAGACGGTGGTTTTTCAGACTTAGGGATTACTGACTTATATAAGGGAGCCGTATCTAAAGGAAAAAAATCTTATCATCGTAAAAGTGAGGTTGGCCAGAATCATGCCCTGGTGTGGAATCTAGCTTCCAATCTAGCTCAGTATCTGCAGGGGAACTATAGGAAGAGAACAGACACTTTATCAGAGTCAGTTGGGATAGGACAAGGGGAAATGCTTTCAAAATAGAAGAGGGGAGATTTAGGCTTCATATAAGGAGAAAGTTCTTGACGATAAAGGTAGTAAAGAACTGGAACAGGATGCCCAGAGATGAGGTGGATGCTGCATCTCTGGAGACACCCAAGGTCAGGCTGGATGGGGCTCTGAGCACCTAATGGGACAGTGGGTGTCCCTGTTAATCACAGCAGGGTTGGACCAGATGGCCTTTAAGGGTCCTTTCCAACTCAAATGTTTCTATGATTCTATGAAAAGTAAGACTTATTTTTTTGGTCTTTAAATGTTAGAGTATCATCATTTGCATGATCATCAGCACAGTTTATCAGAAATAAATAGGAGACATATTTGGATGTTCTCAGAAATTTATTATTAATTTTTCTTATTTTAATGTATTTCATTGAGCATAGTCATCTTTAGTGCTTTTAGTGTCACAACACTGCACATATCAGGTACTACTCTGCACTACTCTGTCATGCATTACGTGTGCAACCTGGCCTGCTTTGGCAGGGGGGTTGGACTCGATGATCTCTAGAGGTCCCTTCCAACCCGTACAATTTTGTGATTCTGTGATTCTGTGTACTGTTCCTAGACAGAGACATCAGCTTTTTGCCTGATGATAAAACGCGTGTGTACACATAGTAAAGAACTCTCTTTTCAACAAACCTTCAAATAATACAGCATTAGTGGGTATTTCAGAATAAGGGATTTAAAGTATATTTTGAACCTACAACTTAGGTTCTATAATGTACTGGTAATATTTTCAGTGGTGCAGAGAGTTGCAGGATCCTCTTTTTTCTATTTTCCTTTCTTTTTTTTTTTTTCCAGTGAATTTAACACAGCTCCAATCATTGCTCTTAGAAGAGCTTTGAAGTTTTCATGCTTATGTGGAAATCCAGTTTTTTTTCAATTTGAGATAAATTCAACTTCTTTTCTCCCTCAGCCTGACAGCAGCTATGCTATACAGTAGTTTTATGGCACATGATAACTAGCTCAGAAAGAAAAAATTGCACTTTACAGATTGGAATTCTCTCTAGAACATAATTATATACCATGTGAAAGGCTCTGCTATTAAAGATGTTCATCAGCAAACTCAGATGGGGTCCACATGCCTCCAACTTCCATCGATGTCACAGGAACTCTGGGACACTTAGCAGCATTTCATGAAGATAAGATCCCTCCAAAATGAGAATATTAAGTTATTATTCTGCATTTTTTATTGACCATCACTAAGAAAAATAGGTGGCATTTATTATTTCTGCTTATGATCAGTTTATAGCACCTGAAATTCTCCTTGGCTGAGAGTAAGAGTCCCCATTTCAATCCCTATCCCTAAGAATCCAATTTTAAGGGGGATTGGTGGTTTAAGTGCTTTTGAGAATTCAGAATTAGAAATTTAGATGTGAGGACAAGCATAAAGGAGCCATGAACTTGACAGGAATATCACTGGGACACTCGGGGCTTTGTCCTGGAAGGCCAAAAGTTGCGCAGCCTCCTTGGACAAGCTGCCCTGATGGGGAGAAACATTTTCCTCATACCCAAAATGAACTGCTTCTGTTTCAATTTACACCCTTTATCCTGTACTCCCTCCCACCACTTGTTGCTGTTGCAAAGGGCCTGGCTCACTTTGCTTGATGACCTGCTAGGTGCTGGTGTCAGCTCCCTGCAGCCTTCTCTGTGAGCTGAACATGGCCCTGTCCCTCGGCCCCAGTGTGTGTATGTGGGATGGCACTGACATGTTAGGGCTGTATCTCAGTGCCTGCAAAACCTTACGAAAAGCAGAGTGAGAAACTGTTACTATGGTCTCACATTAGAATTCAGAGCAATTCAAAAACGAAATTAGCACAAAATAACCACAAACAAAATATGGTAATTAATGTCAATTACCCTGGTTGCTATAGAAACGTGACTGAAACAAGCAGAAGTTACCGATAAGTTCAAGGTGAACCACAACTGTAAGTGGTTGGCTTGGTCTCTTCTCTCTAGCTGATTAGGACTTCAGCTCTTCTGGCTGACAACCAGTTATCGATAGAACTTAATCCATTTAATAAGCCTGTAATCACTTTAATCCGGTTGGCTCAAAGCATTTTGCAACTGGTTGCTGTAGTTGATTAACAACTGTCTTTTAGGAAACAAATAAAAGCTATCTGTTCACTGCATATGCATCAGCATTTCAGAAAGAACTTGTTTTCTGCAAGGCAGGATTGAATGCGTAGCAAAATCTTTGTAAATTATAAATGTATAACCCTAGGGCAGAAAGAGCTTTTAAGAGTCTTTGATTTCATTAGCATGCACCGATATCCCTTTAGCTTTTGCAAAATATAATTAGGAGCATGCAAAAGAAACTTGTCAAAGGACAACCCCTCCACCAGGTACCTTCAGCCACAGATATGCAGTGGGGCACCTGCTGGGCAGGACGGTGAGCTGGGAGGGCAAAGACACGCAGCACACAGACGTTGTTCCTGTCCTTCTTTCACCAAGAGCTGCTGAAATGGTTGACTGATAATTCTGTGGCAAATACTTGAAGATGTGTTTTCTTCTGGCTTGGAACAACTCCCAGCTATTTGTGAGATCCGTTGTGAACTATAAATTCCTCCCCACTCCCCAAAATGCTATTCCTGAAAATTCCATTTCGAACACAATTTATGGCTCAGATGAAAAATAGAGATATCTTTGAATTATTCTATTTTTGCATGGCATTTCAGCATCTGCAAGCAACATGTAATGGGACATCATAGGCTTATTGAGACACCGCGTCCCAGTGGAAAACAGTTAAGATAAAGATATGCTGACCATATCTGTAATGGCACACTTTTTCAAGCACTTCCAGATCTCCTAATGAAGAAGATAGTTTCATAGAAGATCAGTATTAATAACTATGATGATTGTTTGGTTGTTCAGCTGCAGGACATTTCTGTAGTCCTCTTAACTCAGGATTTATTGCACTATGATTTATGGGTCTCAGGATTGGTTATAAATACTGTCTAGCCAGTGATTCTTCTACATCTGTGCAACACATCTGAGCTTGGGAGCAGTTCTAAGGGTTTTGATTAACTACCCCTCAGCAGATTGTGAAGCCAAACCTTTAAAAGTTTTAAAGAAAAGGATTTCAAATAGGTTTTCTGGATTTGAGCTCTGCCTCATCATCTGAGCTTACCTAAGACAGTACAGAAGGATAGCTGGTGGGATTGGATCTGCCAGCTGAGATCTCAGCTGTCACCTGCAGCACCTGGGAAGAGTAATCAGCTTGGGGCACATTTCCTGGCTTGTCTGAGTCGTTCTCACAGACATCTTTTAACCATTCCATACCAAGAGTAGATTTTGTCTCCAGACACGTTTCGCTGTGGGCCATCACGTGAAAGTTAAATACTGGCTGAGGTTATAGTGCCCCTCTGGAACCATTTTGGGGGCTATCTCTGCTTTTTGGGCTCAGCACCGCAAGTTATGAGGCTCTTCTAGGCTGGAACAAATAGAACAGAACAAAGACAACACAGATTGATGGCTGAATTGTGTTTACAGCTGTAGGGAGGGGTTCTTTTTGTCTTTCTAAAGTTTGACGGAGTCAAACTTAAGATATGAGTGAATCAAGATAGGGATTCAACTCTGGATTGAAACTTGTATCTGGAAATTGGAGTCAAGCCTCCTGTGATCCCAAGTCCACTCTTCAAGTGAGGTAGACTTCATCTCTGCTTGCAAATGAAGGTCTGGACAAAATGTAGACTTTGATATGAGCTGATCTAGAGGCAGGATAAGGGGGACTTCATAGGTAAATATGAAAAATAGCATGGGTAAAAATGCATTTCAGTCCAATCGAAGTAGGATATGGTTTGAAGTTTGGGAGATGTTTTTGTTGGGGATGGGAAGAGATAAAAAACAGGAAAGCAAATCTGAATAAAAGGTTTTGGATCAACCGGGAACACTTCATCAAACTTAGAAATTGACACATGCTTTTCATTGCTTGGTTATTTATGTCTTTCTTCAACTCTGTAAAATCTATGCCAGTTTTATTTTTGGAAGTCCAATAAAGAAATAAGCACTTTGAAAGCACTTGCTTTTTTCTTCTCCTATAGCAGTTCATACCATAAGCAGCATCCTTTCGAAACTGCATTTTCCTCCAAAATTTATACTTCTACAAATTTATCCAAATATTAAAAGAGAAAAAAATAGCACCCAATAAAAAATAAATTTTTGCATAAAGAGGGAGTTTGAGTCAGAGTTAACTTTGTGCTGTAGTTTCTTTCATCCACTGCTCTTCGCAGAGCAAAAGGGCTCCAGGTTTATTTTCCCATGTGATCCGTGACTGAAAATGCCATTCACCACTAATGGAGCTCTTGCTCATATCTCATTTGCTATAGCTAAGACTTATCTACATTATGAGTTCATTCCTGCAAATAAAAATGGATGGTTTTTTCTCTGTTCTACATGGAATGAACATTTTCTTTTTCTCCTTCAGGCAAATTATGTAGTAGAATTAATGGGGCTGCAAGTCCATAAACTAAAGTACATTTTTGAAGTGGGTTACTTGCACCTTGGTTAATATTGTGTATTACTTTATAGATGTAATGAAGGGATTAAAAACACCCAGCCTGTGCTCAAAGTGCTATCAGGCTGCTCCTCGGGCTTTAAGATGGTGTTTTATTTAATGCGTTTGCAAACTAGTGAAAGAGGAACGTTACGTGCTTCTTCATCTATATTTGGAAATGAAAGGGTTTGTTTTCAGTGGGTTTTATTTGAAGAGTGGAGGGAAAGTTAGGCCAGAGAAGGGAGTTGTGATCAGGAAGGGATGAAGCGGGATTGGAATGGCTAACAGGAAAAGATTAGGGAAGCACTGGCACAAGCTGCCCAGAGAGCTGGTGGTGCCCCATCCCTGGACACACCCAAGGTCAGGGGTTGGAGCTATAAGCACTGATGGAGCTGTGAGTTGTTCATCACAGAGGGGTAGGACCGGATGGTCTTTAATGATCCTTTCCAATTGAAATGATTCTATGATTCTGTGATCATTGGAAATATGAAAATAAGTATGGAGATAAATGGGAAGCAAGCATTTCATTGGCAGCCTTTTCTGGATTAGCAGAGGCTTTGAAGGGAACATTTCTGTCAGGGGGGAAGGACTTTGCACATTGTCTGGGTCATGAGGGTAGCGATGGCCCACAGCAGAGGAGAAAACCAACTTGACTGCTGTCTTGATTTCCTATCACTACTCCAAGGATTTGTGGGGAAGCCAGCACTGCTTACAGTTTCCAGAAGCACCAAGAACTTTATTTTCTTCTTGTGTGTACTCCTATATCTGATTAAATCACCTGGCAAGGAGAACCTTCACACAGAAGATATTACATTTTGATAAAGTTTGGAATAGTGTCCAGCCAATGTCATACCACATAAACCAGTGCTAATTCAGATATGGACAAAGCATTCTCAATTTATGGGTCTCTGCTGCTCTTAGAAACAAATCTAAAGTCCTGTTTTTGTTTGTTTGTTTTGCTTTTTTGACCTGGGTAAGAACCTGACAATTTCAGCTGAGGGCATGTTTTTTTGGGATGCAGAAGTTGGCTTGATGCCTGAAGTGAGTTTGAGGACTTCCAGATACTTGTCTATCTTAGGAAATATCAATGAAAGGGAGATGGAGTAGCTCAAAAAAAGTCCTTTTTATGAATTTCCAGAGAAGTCTCTCCTCTCTCCATTTCAGGTTTTGGGTGAATAGTATGATCAGTTCTTATCTGATCTTTCCCACTTTCTACCAATCCCAAGGACTACCTGGACCTGAAAGGTGACACTTGAGTGCCAGGAGCCCTACAGACCCCTGCTGGCCCAGGTCCCAGCACCCCCTCTGCTATCCAGAAGGTATCAGCATCTTGGGACTGATGGATAAATGCACTGTTCACTGCTTTAATGGGACTTTCTGATATGGCATTATCCATTTGGTTGATTTTCTCCTCTGCAGCTGATATTATTTTTACACAAAGATTATAGAGTGAGTGTCCCTAGACTGGAAGACATGGGATTATTCTGTACTTGGGTCACTTTTGTTTGATCCTCATTAATTCCTTTCCCCAGAAACTGTGACATCCTAAAGGAGAAATATTGCAAATGCCTCATTCTCTGAGCAGGGATATAACTTCCCAGTGAGTTTGTTTTCTGCTTGCTAGCACTTACTAATGCCTAAAAACAACTTCTGCAAGAGGAAAGCACAAGGCAGCAACTCTTTGTCCACGCAATTATAGTGATTGTCTACACAAATCAAGTGTTTTTGTATGCAAATGGCCAGTAAGCATCTAGTGGATGCAATGGCTTGAATTTCAATTGGCAGTGAATAGTCACATATGCAAACACGTGTTAAAGTGTGTATATATTAATATCTTACAATCATCAACCTCCTTTTCAAATATTATTTGGCTCACATCATTTAAAAACTCTTCAGTGTGCCATATGTAACCTCTTCCAAGTGAATAGTGATTCTTCTAAAAGCAATGATCACTGTTAACTCCCAGTCACTATAATGCTTCCAGATACGGTAGAACGTGTATTACCAATAATTAGTAATTAGCAGTAACTATTTTATGGAGCAGAAAAGAGTTGATTACAGTTGTTTTATCAGATGGTATAATAATAGGAAAAAATCTTGTTTCAGAGAAAGGAGGAAAAGGGATGATTTCACAAAGTTGGCTCTCACTTGCTAGCCGTCCATCACCGAAACTACAGCTTCAGGGATCAGGAATTATTGATTTCAAGGGGATTAACTCTCAGCTACAGATAGTTCAGTTTCAGGGCATCATTTGTAAGCTGAGCTGTAGCCATAAACCAGCTGGCACTGGGGGCCTGATCCAAAACTTGCACAAATGACTCGGACAGCAATTTCAGGGGGATCTTTGGGTTAATAAGTCCCCAGCTGCGAGGGCAGCTTGAGAGAAGTCTCAGTTCTCAGAGCATCTGGCACAAGAGAAAGGCCCATTTACAGACAATTTCTTCAAGACACAAAAAAAGTGGTTTCTGAAACGAGGAAGGGGCTTCTTTCATGAACATTAGCTGCATGTGCCTAGCACACATTAATTCCTTCACAGCCTCTACTGCCCTTTGAGTTGGCAGAGAAAGAAGAACAGGTAAACATGAGGTCTGCTCAGACCAGGCTCTCCCTTCTAATGCTTTCCGAGTAAATTAATTTTTGTTCAATTTGAACTGACATTCAGATATGTGATATGTTTATCCTTCTAATGGGCACTTCTCCCTTTTCCTTGCTGCCTCTAAAAGGCTTAATAAATGACAGAGAGTTTTTGGGTGGGTAATGAGTCCTTAATATTGTACTTATTTATTCATTAAGCTTCAGTAGTGTCTGGAAAACAACAAATCGAAAGGCTGTCTTTCTGTTCTTTAAAAAATATATCAGAATTGCCTGCAGCCACGGGTCTCTTATCGCCTTTACTTAAGTTAGACCTAAGCTATCTCAGGGATTACATTTGCTACTCTGTAATTAAGATATATATCATCATGATGAGTCATATCCCTATGAAAACCTCCATGGCCTACTCAGTCTTTGGGTTTTCTCTGGGGACTTCAAACAATAATGCCAGGCAGATTTAGCTCTAAATGTACTTGTGCAGACCTGAAATGAAACTCGTTTTCCATTTTCAGTTGGCCTCTGCACATTTCTGTTACTGAGCTTGACCTCTGCATGGAAGCTGCAGAAGGGTCCATTTCCCCATTCAAAGGCTACAGACAGAGCTTCCTTTAGTACTGGTGCAGAAATGGGTATGGTTATTGTTATGGTAACGTGGAAGATAAATAATGATTTAACAAAAGAGGAAGCGAAGACAGAAAAGAAGGAATAAGGCAGTGAAATAAGAAAAAATGTAAGACAATTGCAGATACAGAAATGAAGGGAGGGGAAGAGTTGGTGGAAAGAAATATAACACAGAGCACAGAGCCAGCTTGCTTCAGTGACCATCAAGATGGGACGAGGCCCTGCTAAGACCTGGTTGGACAACTGCTATGAACTGAAGACAACCAAATCTGCCCCACAACTGTAATTTTAGATCTGGTGATGTTAGCAAAAGTAGGCAGACAGCTGGCTGCCAGGCAGAGACGTTAAGCAAGAAAACTAACCGGGAAATCGTATCTTTTCCCTGCAGATAAATTTTTCACAAATAATACTGAACTGTGAGAGGGAAATTTTCTATTTCCTTGTGGAAAACAAAACAAAACATATTCTGCCCTAAGGATGGGGAGGATTTAAAGGAGCTATATGTTTTTTATTAACCTACGCTGCTCTAGAGCACTAATTCTGCTTCCAGAAGGACCTTCCTGCAACATCCCACTTCACTGAGCCATCTCCAGGAATATCCCAGGACAACAGGTCTTGCTGGGGCTGCCCTTCCATGCAGCCCTTCTGCTGCCATGCATACCTCCCACTTCTTTTCTTCTCCTCTCTCTCTCCCTCCTTGTAGTCTTCCTTTTCTCCACATTTACAGATTGCAGATGCCTGAAGTGGGGACTGCTGCAGAGGCAGCAGCAATACAAAATGAATAGTGCAGGTGCACAGATAAGTGAGTAAGGGTGGAATACAGAAAGGAGTAGGACTAAATCTCCTGGAGGTGTCCAAAGATCCCAGAACAGCTTTTTGTGTCTAGCAGTCTGATGATCTATATGTAGATTCTTGCTTTTCCAAAGCACATTTTCCATTCTACCCTAGAAGTGGTTTCCTTCTTAATACCTCATGTGATACCATGCTTTCAGCACTCTGTATGTGTGTGTGTGAGTAAATGTGTATGTGTGCAGGTTTACCCCAAGATTTGCCCCAGAATTGCTTTCTATTCTGTGCCCATCCATAGTTTCCTACTGTGCAGCTCAGCTCTCGGGGAGCTCTCAGCTAATCAGCTGATATACACTTGTTATTGTAACCCTATAATTTTACCTAGTGGGTGGCACTGGCATGGCTGACAGTAATGGGAAAGAACATAATGTTGTGATTACTAATTGTTAAAAGAATGTCGCTTTTTACCTTTGCATGCAGGTCTGTGGGTACATTTTGTGCCCAGTTCCTGTGATGTGGTTCATAGCTTCCATGAACATGACGCTTTTCACGCCTAATAACAGCTTTTCCAAAGCTAATTTGGTTTTGCTGGCTATCTTTGCTAGTTTTCATCTCCCATACCCTGTATGGGGCTGATTTACTTCTGAATACTTATGATCCATAGCATGCTTGGAGAAAAACACCCTCACCTTCCCATTCAGCAACTAATACTTTCACAACAGACAGCTTAAAGACAACTGAGTGAATAATCATCGTAATTTATAATTATTCTCACTTGTAGTGCTCACTTGCCCTCCTGAGCCAGAAGCAGCAGGTCCATAGGTGTGACATATGTGCAGCACCCTTCTCTTCTGATGGACAATGAGGAGCCTCAGGGCTGCTGGCCTCTGCCAATAGCAGTGGAATGAAAACCCACAGTAGCAACCTATATCCATGAAGCAAAGTACATCTACTGTGGTTGACTTTACCCTCATTTTCACTTTTTTGTTCTTTAATGTATTCTTCCTCAATGTTGTAGAGCACAAATTCATACTCCCTGGGTCGGGAGTTCTCTGAAGAGGCACCAAGGCATCAACAGCCACTTTGTCTACCCACCATACACAAGCTGCCCAGAGAAGAGTGGGTGTCCCACCCCTGGAGGTGCCCAAGCCATGCTGGATGGTGCCCTGGGCAGCCTGATCTGGTGGGGGGCAGCCAGCTCAGCACAGGTAGATTGTAACTGAATGATCTTTAAGGTCCCAACCAACCCACACCAACCACACCATGATGATGATTCATACCAAGACCCCAGCATGGAACAAATTGAGAGAGATCTGTACCAGTGGAGTTTTGCAGCCCCGTGGTGCCATCAGAAACATAAATGAAATGGGGATGAGTCTCCCATTTTCACCCCTACTCTTAGTCCAGCAAAGCCACCTGGCACAAGCAACATGTAAGTGTTGCAGGGCTTTAATCTGGGTACTGAAGCAAAAAGCAGGATCTGTTTTGCTGAAACAAAACTCAGGACAGTGAGCCCCACATGTGGTGCTCATTAGTGTTGCCTGCACCAGTCAGTAGCACCTTCTCCTTGTGTCTCACTGCCCTCTTGCTGTCTTTGCTCAATCCCATGCTTTGGATCCAGCCCGGGGTGGATGGCGCTGCCTGTTTTGCCATTTGTTCATCAGTAACAGATTTCTTTTTAGTTTTAAAGCCCAATTGTTTACCACAGCATTTCAACATTTTCCTCATAATTGCATTGCCTCAAAATTAGGCTGTGCACACAAAGCAGGAAGCCAGATGCATCCACCCTGCTGCTAATACAAGAGCCCACCCAAACAAGCAATAAGAACCTACCACATGCTGGAAGGAACAAATGCAGCAGAGTTAGCAGGAAGGCTGCAAGGGAGAGGCTGAAGGCAAAGTCCATGCCCAAGCACCTGAGATCCCTCCATGATTCCCAAGGCACCTCCTGGCTATGTGACTATTTCTCATCCTGATCTGTTTGGTGGCAGCTCCTCCGGCCTCAGTGACATCTTCCTGTACAGAAATTGTGATTTTTAAGGAGGCTTCTGGTGGAAAGGTTCCATCATCCCTGCTCAGCCTACAACACAGAGGACACGACCTTCCTGATGCCTGAGATACCTCCCCTGTGAGCAGCACCGCACCACCAGGGCTGCTGAAGGCAGCATCAGAAAGGCATATCCGTGCTCACCCAGTGTGGCAAGGAATAATAAAAGGGGGAAAAAAGATGCAGGCTGAATATTATGCCTGAATTTTCTATTATTACTATATCACTGTGTCAAAATTGAAAGCAATGTAAGATTTCTCAAGAGGGGCCATCCATAATGCATTGCAGAGCTGTGTGTAGGTGTTTTATGAAATGTATTTTATTCAAACCAGTATATACAACACTAACATTATTGAAAGAAATTGAAGGCCCAGTCTTCTCTCCTTAAAATATTCATTATTCATGTTATAGTCCTTTAACAAAAACTAAAGACAAATACATATTCTTTTTTTTTTTTTTTTTTTTTTTTTCCATTCAGACTTACCTGCTATTCATCTCTGGTGTCCAGTGGAGATGAAATGTCCTCTTATTATTCTTGCATTAGCTTCTGACAGTTCAATTTCTCTGAGTGCTGTGTTTGAGACAACCCTTAACAAATAGCCACATAGGTAATTGCTCTGATCCAAATTCCTTGCCAAATCCTTTAGATCTAATGTAGATCGCAGGCAGTAGGATGTTGACACATTCTGATTCAGCCCTAGCATCTGACTCTGTGAGGCTTTTTCTTTTGATAAATATTATTAGAATAGCTTTCAACACATGCACAGTTTCATTCTCTCCTTCCCAACAGGGCCTTGCAAAGGCATTGTGCCAGAAATGCTATACAACCCTGTTTCTGACTTCATTTTGCATCACAGAAATGATGAAGGGTATTTTGTGGGTTTAAATCGCTGTTACTTTTCAGGTGACTTTTGGAAAGAGAGATCATCTCACCCATTCGTATGACTTACTAGCACCCCGGGCACCTCATAACTGCTGTAAAAGGTTGCAAGCCAACTTCATCTCCAACAAGTTCATGGCTGTCTTTCATATTATGTTTTTCCCTGATGAGGTTTAAGAAACTCATTTAACAGAGTTTTCACTTGGAAATATCAGATGTTTGCTGAGACCAAGGCTCTCCTGGGTGAAGCTCTGGGCACTCCAAAAGCAAAAGCTTTCTGCCTTACATCAGACTGAAAGAGGTTTGATAGGAAACAAAATAAACGTCACAGTTTTAGAGAGGGGAAACTGAGGCAGGAAGACATTATGAACCACGCTTTTTGTATCATGTTGAGAGAACTGAAGTGCCTAACTCGTTTTCAGTGTTACCTAAATTATTCACCAAATCTTTGAAGGGGATCACCCTGAAAGGCCCATTTTTTTCAGGAAGCTTGTGTAAGAGGTGCAGGGTGACACAGCTACTCCTCCGTTTTAATCACAGGCTCATTATCCCTTCTACACACTGCCATAATTTGGCTTTGTCCCCCCCAGTGGGGTTTTGTGTTCCAGAAGATTTTGACTGTGATGAGTTGCTATTGATTTTCCCAGGCTGCCATTAATCTTTCAAGCACTTTTAAAATAAAAATCCCTCTGGATTATAAACACGTCTGTGCCTTTTTTGTCACTGAAATCAGAGCAGAAGATGCTGTCTCCTTCCTGACCTGTCTCGCTCACCTTTCCCATGGCTAGGTGTACTTACATCTATCAAATAAATGTAACGAACCCTCTGGCATCAAAAGCTTAATAACAAGGGCTCAGAACCTTAGAAAGACAAAAGGAGACAGACTGCTGAGCTGCTGTAACTCCTGCTCAACACAGGGTGTTGTGTGGGAGCAGTCATCTGCTGTCCCAAAGGGAAAGTGTCTTTAGTTCTCCTGCTGAGTGAGAGGGAGCTGAAGGAAAAACGCTTTTCCACCGGGAATGGTGCTTCCATAGACACTGCATTTACTTTTGGTCCCCGGAGAGAGGAGAATAATACGTGCTATAGAGCATGAATGAGGAAGACCTCTTCATTGTATTTGGAATGCCACATCCTGTGCATGTGCACAGATGGAGCTAGGAATTGCTCACAAGGCCAATGGCAGGAATTAGCCTCCTTTTCCTCCTTGTTCCAACCTAAATTTGAGTACTAGAAATGTCTGTCTTCAACTGCAATGTAAATATTAAACTGATGCATAAAGATTAGTGCCAGTGGGTGATGTTGTAGCAGAACACAGATGTGTGCCATGGACTGAGATCTGTTGACGTTGCATTCACACACCAAAATACAGCCTCCACAACAGTGCCTCACACAGCTGTTCAGAACCATCGCAGCAGTTCCCCTTTCTGTCTGGACATAGGTATGTTCTGGGAGGGCATGACATGAGGTATTGGTTCTTTGATGTCAAAGATAGCATTCCCAATGGGAGGAAAATCATTTCCTGGTACATTAGCCATTTCCAAGGCTCCTGAGAGCTGGCAGAGGCCCCATTTGGCATCTCCTGAGCACCACAGGGAGCTGGGCAGTTCTGCTCCACCTTTCCCTGAGGAGAAGTACCAAACTGGAACCATTTTAGGTTTCATTGCCAGAAATGGCTCTGATTATACTGTTGCATTGCAGTAATGCTAGTGAATTTGCTGAGGACCGACGGAGTGCAGAAAAATCCATTAGTCTGATCTCATCACCCCAACTGCAAACAACTACAAAATGCATCTTCTGAAGATCATGATAGCTTAAAAATTAACAAAATCATATGTTATGTGAGATGGTTATAAAACTCTTGCAGAATTAAGGCCGGGTCACCAGAAGATATTTGGTGGCCCTCGCAAAGCTAGCTCTAGATAAAATTGGTAGATCTTTTTCCTCTGAAACTGGCAATACAATGACCAGCATGGAGAAACAACTGTGTGTCAGCATCCCAGCTAGCACCAGTAGGAGATCTGTACCTACCATCTAAGATAAGACTGACTGACCCTCTTTAGTAGGTACTGGTAAGGCCACACCTTACGGTGTTCAACGTTGGGCCCCTCACTATGAGAAAGATATTGAGATTCTGGAGTGTGAACAGGGACAGACAAAGGAATTGTGAGGTGTCTGGAGCAGCAGAGGGAACTGGGATGGTTCAGTCTGAAGAAAAGGACACTCAGGGGAGACCCTATCACTCTGTAAAATTGCCTGAAAGGAGGTTGTGGCAAGCTGGAGGTTGGCCTCTGGTCCCAGCAATAGGATGAGAGGTAATGGTTTTGAATTGCAACAGAGAAGGTTCAGGTTGGTATTAAGAAATGAGTGGCAATGCAGTGTCATTGCTGCCCAGTGAGGTGGGGGATTCACTGTCCCTGGAGGTATTCAGGAAAGGTGGAGATGTGGCACTAAGGGATGTGATCACTAGACATAATGGGGATGAGTTGGTGTCAGAGTTGGTGATCTTAGTGGTCTTTTCCAACCTTAATAATCCTATGATTTTTCATGCAATAACTCTTCCCTCTTCACTTGGCATACAGATATTTTAAAGTACATGAACTGTTGCTAGGAATTTCCTAGTACAAGGGAAATTCTACTTGCTATCTGAATTTTCTGAATTGTCTGCATGTGCACTTCTAAGTCTGATCAACCAGTTAAGTAAAATGTTAGCGTAGCCCTTGAGAAAGGTAATAAATGTAACTGTGCATTTGCACAGACAGTGGAAGAAGACACCTGACAAGCAGTAGTTGCATTGCACAGCCCACAGCGATTTGCTGGGCTATAGGAGAAGAGAAGAGAGTTCATGAAATTATTATGGCTCCCAGTTTCTGTCAAGTCCTATTGTCATTTGGGTGGTGCTAGGCATTATCAAACATGTGGACTTACATGTTACTTGTTATTATTGTAGGAGGAAAAAGAGCTTTTTTTTTTTAAGGGAAAAAAAAAAAGATTATTTATGCAAAAGTAATATATTTATCAATTTTTCAACTACCAAAAAGCATTAGGATTCACAAAACTGTGTGGAGGTTTTGTTCTTCATCGTTTTTTTTCCTAGAGAGTTTAAGTGATAAGTAATAAAGCCTGAGAAAGTCTGTTTGCAAGTACAGAAAAGGCTCTCTCGTACAAGGGCAAACGTATCTTCCAAATCTGAGAGGAAGAAAAGCTTTAAAAAATAATTAAGATTTCCTACAAGTGCCTCATTCACAATAGGCTTTCATAATATGGTTATGCTAAGAGGAAATGAATGCCTCTCATTTGAGGCTATTACCACAAATGAATTAAGTGAGCAGACACCTTTTGGAGACTGGTTTTAAAATCTGGATACAGCTCAGAAATTGAGCAATTCCAAAATGCTCCTGTTAGTGTGATGGCACAAGAACACGCTATGTACTACAAGGTTCTGGTGCCCAGGTCAGGACGACACTTCTACATATTTAATGTGTATGTGCTGTACTCAGCCTGCACTTCATTACCAACGGATTTGGCAGGATGAAGTCAGTGACTTTATGGCAAAATAAACCAAATGAAAAGATGTTATTTTTGAAAATCATCTGAAATAACAGACTTGGACAAGTCCCAGTAGCTGCCATCCTGACCCTACTGAAATCAGCAGAAGATGAGCACTAAGCAGATGTGCTGGCCTGGATGTGCATGAGCAGCTTCATTGCTCTCTGGCTCTGTTTCTTCATCATTAGACTGTTCTCAGAATCAGGTTGGAGAAGTGTGTATTGAATCAAATTACAATTGATTATCTTGGCTAAATATGTTTAATGAATCACGTAACTGGGGTAGTATATGTAGTCTAGATACGGTTTACACCTTACTCAGCATGAACACTTTGTTTTTCCTTTAAGAATCCTAAAGTTCCCCTGTTAGAGGACCTACTTCTTTTCAGTCAGTCAAAGCTAAATCCAGGGAAAGGAAAAGTTGCTCTCCTGTTTGAATCAACCCTTTACTTCCACAGAGAGAAACTGTTGGTTAGTCCAAAGGGACCCTTGGCAGCTAAAGCTGGAGCTTTGTCTGTTTCAAAAGAATGTCTGAGTTGTAAAAACAACTAGGTTAGTTTGCAGTGAATTCTTTCAGCTTAAAAATTAATAGCAAGGATAAATAACTAGCCTATGCGTACAGTCCATGAACATAAGGATTTATAACCTTGTTAACAATTAATATCTACTCTTCCTGCAGTAACTTCTCATTATAGTGGGCTTCTGTCTCTGTACTATTTTTTAAATAGCATTTGCTGGATGTGTTACAATTTTCTGGTAAAAGACATTAAGTCTGAATCTTGTCACTAATTCAACAAGGAGATCGCTATATTTCAGCCACATGCTTTGATATTGTCATTAAATGTACAATAAAGCTGCTAATTCCTTAGCTGTTCTGCTCAACACACACAGAAAGGCTTTCAAACCAAGGCTAAAAAAAAAAATAGAATATAGCTTGACATGGAGACCAGTTTATTAGATCCTCTGTAAGTACTTCTGTGACTAAATGTGTCTCTTGTGTTTTCTCAATATTTGAAACAAGATGATACAGAGAAGGGCACGCAGCCCTCAGCCCTGTGAGACTCAGCTATTGCATAGTCATAAAGTAAATATCTGTCTGTTGCATTCCACATCAAATATCAACTGTGTGGAAAGGCATACAAGGGCCCACAATCAGATGTTTAATTAGATTTAAATAAGAAAATAAGAAAAACCACAGACATTCAGACAGCCTACTTGCGCGTAACTGATATGCTTGATTTGTGAGAATTATGGGCTGTAATCAAATTATCATTTCCACTAGATTTTTCACTTCCACACTTTCTGTGACTCAAATGATTCATCTTGTGGGTGAATATAGAGACACAAATACTTGAAAATGCTTTTTCGAGCTGTTTATGTTTAATTTGACACATAACGAGTTCATCTCACCTGATTTTCCAAGCTGTTATTACAAAGACATACAGAACACCATGGTCACTGAGTAGCAGAGGGGAGAAGAAACGGGGCTTGGGAAAAGGATGCTAAGAGACAGCAGTGTGATCCCATGCACCTCAGGGAGGGATGAAGATTGACAACTGGAAACAAACAGTTACAGCTCCTTCCTTATCATTTGTGTGAAAAAATCCTGGAGTATTATTAATTTCTGGTGATACTTGCAATCAGTAGATCTCATTCATTTTTTAAGTTTTGCTTATTTGCAGTGAATGGATCTGCTTCTCAGCTGGATAGCTGCATTCATTTTCAATAATGGTGTTTGTTTGACATCTGAGAAATTAACAATGCAAATGCCTCTGTATCTTCATAACACATTTAAAATAAAATATCTCCTCATACAGAATTGATGGCATGAGTGTCAATAAAAAAAAAAAAAAAAAGAGAGAGCTCTATAATAGTCAAAGCATTTTTCAAAGCCCATTATAATGTTAGGCACTTGACTATGGTGGGATTGTCTCTCAGGGCCAAGCTCTGCTCCCCAAAGATAGGGGGGCAGTCTCTGCAGGGTATAAACCAGGATGTGTCCATCTCTGCAGTGGATGCAAACCCGTGGCCAATGGTTCCTGAGCAGCTTTGCCTCCAGACATGACCATGGCAGCAGATAACACCAAAGGACCCCGAACACCCCAATTTTGGATGTTTAAATGAGAATCTGGCAGAGTTATGCATTGTAATTCAGATTCATGTGCTAATATGAGAAGCTTACTGGCAATAAAATGATTTTTAACACTTGTATCTACAAATAAGTTTGAAAATGTTTAGTAAGCTCTGAAAGTGGAAAAGAGAGGAAGAAAAAATATTGTTATTACTGTTGTTGTTATTATTGACATATTATTATTATTATTATTACTGTTTGGGGGCTGGAATGTAGTTTTTTAGCACACAGAAATAATGGTGGATCCCATTCCTCCCTTGTCTGACAAGAAAGCTCATGACCATCCATACTGCACAGTAGATGCTGACCTCCTGATTCTATAATCCACTTACACTTGCTCATTTCTGCGTTTTTGTTGTTCCATAACCACAAAGAAAGACCTTTGTTTAAAAGCCATTGATAAATTGTCATTTACTCGACACTATAACTTCCTTGAAAATTTGCATAACGTTTTTCCTGGTCATTTACGGCCATTGCATATTATATTAAACCTCAAATGGCAGATCTTTATTACGCATTAAGCCACAAATAGCATTAAGAATCCACCAGCCTCACTGGAATATTTTCTGTTTCCTGAAATTTAATTGTGTTACAAGCCAAGGCAGCTCATAAGCTTTAATAAGCCTCATTACTAAATTGGGGTGTTGAACGGGTAATTTCAGATCACTTACATTAACTAAAATGGACACACTGCATTGCCAGCAGGCCTGTGAGCACCGAGGTCAGGGGTTAGTTCTCCAGGGACAGGCTGAGGAGCTGTCCAGCTTGAAGAGCACTGGAAAGCTCGGATTCAGGTCTTCTCCATGCTTCTAAAACTCTGGTCTTGGGAACAACACATGTATATGTCACAGAATCACAGAAGCATTTGAGTTGGTAGGGACCCTTAAAGGTCATCTAGTCCAACTCCTCTGCAGTGAACAGGGAAATATATGTAGACTCCAGAATAAAATATTCCTCCAGAAACTTCCCTTGAGGCAGAGGGATGTAACCAACTGCAGGATGATGTGAGAGCTGGCACAGGAACAGCTGATGTCCAGGTGAGAAGGAGGGAAGAGGACTTTGGGAAACTGCACCTTCTTTTCAGGGTTCATGGATCACTGGGGCTAGTAAATCAACCAGCACCATCAGTGATGGCTGATGTCACCCGAGAGCTGCTTCAGGAGCCATTAAGTCAATTGAAAGACACTCATGGACATCGGATGGCTTTGAGTCAGAGCCCAAGGTCAATCTTAGCTTAAATTTACCTGGCAGTGTGATTTGTCCTGATGTGAGTAACTGGACTCAATAACAAATGCTCGGCCGTCATGGACCACCTCACCGCCTAAATTAACATGCTGAGCTGGACATTCAAATAAAGCTGTTTTAAGAATGCAGTGTACCATAGAAAGCAATTTGTTTCTTTAAGATTTAGTACCAAATGCTTAGTTTGATTTTGATTTTAGAGAAGGCAGCAACTGGCGAAGTGGGTAATTTGGAACTTAACATATTTCTCCTCCCTGAGATCTGAATGCATTAAAATTAGGTGCAAAGTGCTTCTAATTTGCCAGTCATTCCTTGTGTAATTTTATTCCTCCCAGAAAATTGCCTGTGAGAGTGCTTTCTCCCTTCCCCCATTTCCCTTCACTGCTCCAGGCTCTGTCCCAGCAGTGAGCAGACCCCGCTCCCACCCTTATGCAGTCCCATGGTGCCAACGGCTGACCCCAGGTGACACCTTCCTCTTCCCACCTGCAGAGGAGCTGTGTAGGCAGGGTAAAGTGCCTTAGGAGAGGAAGGAATTGAACTATCCAAGCACCTCAAAAAAGAAAAAAAAAAAAAACGGTGCTGATGTTTCCCATAAAGTCTGCTAAGTACCAGAAAAGGCACATGACTGCCTTTTCTTGTGAAGTTCCATCTTACATCTATAGCTAAAGAAGTTCAGATTGATTCTTGATTTAGAGGCATCGAAAGTGTATGCAGTGCGATATAAAACCAAAGCAAAACACATCAGTTCTTGGAGTTTGTCAAAAACTCTTGCATTTACATCCATTTCACAGAGCAGTTTGGAAAGGTTCATAAAGTCTGAGCCCATGTTTCAGGGCTGCATTTCATGCAAGCTGTGCAGAGAAAAACAGTTATCTGCTTGCTTCCAGAAGAGTCTGTGTCAAACACAACCAGATGGTGTATGCAGCTCTGCACTGCACGAAGACACCTGGGATAACCTGAACTGAGCAGCCCCTCTTTCCAGCTCTGCTCCACCTCTAACAAACTCAGGTAATGAGTGCTTAACCCTCTGGAACCACAGGAGATCAGCCTAGCAGTAATGTGTAATGGTCAGAAAAAGTGTCTATCTGCAGCTAGGTCATAAATTTTGCTCAGAATTGAAATGTACTGTTGTTATTTACAATTGGAGACCCCTAAGCTCAGCCTGAACTGCTTTGATGATTGGATAGCGGCTGCCTTTTCTCCAGTGCAGAAGTGTTGGTTTTGGTGCAGTGGATTGATTACTCTCTGAAAGTGGCCAATATCAGCTCAGGGTAAAAATCTGCTACTATAGTAGCAGGTGTGCAGTGCTGCAATAGGATGGTCGCAAAAAAATGGGAATGGAAGAGCAAGAGAAATTCCTTTCAAGGGTTTCATTCCTTTTATGTTCCTTTATCACCTGAGTTTCGAGCACTCTGATGAGTTCTTGTAACTATAATGCTAGAGTCACCCCTAAATCCAGCACAGCTTAGGCTCCCTGACCTCTCAGCAGTGTGGGGCTTTCATCAGCTGACTGAATTCTGCATGAGGCAGCTTTTCCTGTCTTCTTTCATAGACTGAGCTGCCATTAATGCTCCTGAGTGCCCCAGTGTTTCCTGTGTTGTGAGATACACAAAGAAGGGTATCTGTGGGTGTCACCCTCTTCAGGCCCAATCTCTGCCAGTGCCAGGAGTGATGATGAGCACGGAGGTGTATGCAGAGGCTTGCTTTGTAGCCACAAAATGTCAAGTGGTTTTTAAGGACAGAAATAGACAAAATGCAGTGATGTTGGATGACTACGACCCAGGAACCATTTTCCCAATTCTCCTCCTTTCAGGAACTGGTGGGTCCCTTCCAACCCCTATGATACTATGATTCTATGACAAGCTGGCACTTGCCAAGTAAATGAAGACTTTCGGGTTGGTAAAGGATGCCAAGAAACAGGCAAATTTACTCCTCCCCTTTCCCTTTTACCTCCTACACTCTCTACCATTCATCTGGGATAATACAGGTTACTTGGAGGGATCCCTCCGGACAGCTGCTCATCTATAGCCCATTGACATAAGCAAAACTCAACTGCTGTGTGATGCCAGCAGAGCTGCGGAGGAACCTGCCCCACTCCTTTGTGCCTCATGCACCAGCAGCAAAAAAACTTCTTGCTTTTCAGACATTGGTTTTACCCTTCCGCTCTGGTAGAGAAGGGAAAAGAAAGAGGTTGTAGAAGGAAAAGAAAATCAAGTTTGGATTTTCAAAATGAGCAAATTGATGTGGCAGTCACAGATGGTGGATAAATATGGGACACAGAATCGTCATTTGGCAGCCAGTTCTCCTGACCGATTTAAGAGGGAGATGCTGTTATCCAGTTTGGTTCAGGGAAAATATATTCTGGGCAGCAGTTATTCATTTAAGAGGCCTCATTGTTTCATAAAATATATTTGGGTTTGATACAAACACAATTAATTCATCTTTCTAACACTGTGTTTGAACCAAACCCAAAATATTCGTTGTGAACATTTATTCTTTTATGTCATTTATTGGTTCCAGGTTCTTTTCAGAAGGCTTAGATTTAAAAAGGGACTTGCAACAAAGAAAGAACATTTGGGGTGACTTCAGCTGGTACAGCAAACTCCACTCTTGCGCACTGTTTTGAGATGTGCTTCCAAATTGTCTGACAAATGATATGTTCCAATTTAAGTCCCTCATTACCCATGCTTTTCTACTGCTAAGTGCTGCACAACATTCTCCATTATTATACTGCTGTATTTTGGGGACTTGTTAAGCCTTGCTTGCTGGGTCTCACGACTAAAGCAAAAGATTTGAATGAGGCATAGCAAAGCCAGCAGTGCTGCCAGATGAATCCAACTGCATTTAAGCTCATGCTTTGGCTTCCTGGCCTTTGAGGAGATAACAGGAACATCTCACCCCAGCCCTCCTGACCCAGAGGCTTCTTCTCTCCCAGCTCTCCATGCAAATCTCCTTGGTGCTGTTTAGCAAATTGTGCTTTGGAAGCTGAAAACAAAGAATATTACTGATTAACTGGAATGCTAAGTGTTTTTGTTCTGTTTCTTCAGTGTAGAAGCAGATTTTTGTCCCCTCTTTTACTCTGTTTTTCCTTCCCCAAAATGTCTCCTATCCAGTGGCTCTTGCAAAACCTTATTTTCCAACACGCAGCACACAGAACTTACTGCAGTTGCTAGAGCAGGTGCAGCATCCAAGGTCCCTGCTGTACAACTGCCAATTGCTGACACTACTGCTGACACGGGGAAAACTGGATCTCCACATGGAGATCAGTCCCCTTCTCCAATCTATGTAAATCTGTGGAGAGAGGAGTTGGACACAAATATTTCAGAATATTTCATTTTCCCACTCAGGTTAGAGGCTTCATGGTGTTGAGCACTGTAGCTGATGCTGACCTGTGACCGAAGGGAACTGAGCCAATGCACAAAGCCTGCTGTGCTGTACACTGTCCTTCATGATGGGGAATCAGGACCATGCATGTCACTGCTGATCTGCAGAGCACAGCCCTCCGTCCCACGCATCAGTGCTAATTAGCAGGATTTCTGCTTCAAATTAGTGATGCCAAAGCACTTTGAGATCCATACGTGAAATGAGCCACAAAGGCCAAAGTGCTACTCAGTTCTTTGGTCACAGTGTTTGAAATAGATGCCCTTTAATAGCCATGTTTGCCCCTAACAAACAGGTAGTTGGTAAATGAGCCCTGTCCCAGCCTCCCTCAGCATCACAAGGAGGCAGGAGGGGGCCCTTTGAAGCTCCTCTGCAATTACAGCCCTGTACTGATGAGCCCTGCTGGGCAGAGGCACCGCAGTGTTAATGAGTTTCAAAACACACACATGAACCAGAGCGATTAGGACTCTCCTAAATACCTTTGGTGAGAATCCTCACTGAGACAAAAATAGATATCTAGTTTATTAAATATCTCCCAGATGAAAGCAACTTCTGATTGTATCTTCTCTGCTCACCACATTATCATATCTGTTATAAAAAGGTCAGTCAAGCTTCTTGGCTTTGGAACTCATCATGCAATGATTAATTTCCTCCTGTTAGTTGGTATTGGTACGAGGAGAGGGAGAGGGAGAGGGAGAGGGAGAGGGAGAGGGAGAGGGAGAGGGAGAGGGAGAGGGAGAGGGAGAGGGAGAGGGAGAGGGAGAGGGAGAGGGAGAGGGAGAGGGAGAGGGAGAGGGCTCCTCCCGCAGCCCTGCTGGCTCTCCCCAACTCTCAGAGCCCCATCCCTTTCCTCCTCTGTTTTCAGAAGCCCAGAGGTGCCTCACACCTCCCTGCCCATCTCAGGCTGCCAACACAAGCGCAGAAGCTCCAATCCACCCAGCCCTGCCAAGAGCTGGCTCCCGCCTGTGCAGCTCGCTAGCCAGAGGCAAATACATGAACTTTAGCGATTATCTAGTGGGAATATTCCAGGAATTTAGATTTCAGCCACAGCAGTAGGGCCATACATCATTAAAGCTGCCTCCCCTGCCAATGTAAAAAGCAAACACTGATGATTTAAATCAAGGTTCCCCGATGGCTCATTTAAATCACTTGGATGGAAATCAGTCCACCTTGTCACCGAGGCAGAGGTAGGAATGGAAGCTGGGGATTCATGACTCCCAGGTCAGCGCTCTGTATCACATACAGACCAGGTGACAGTAAATCCTGTGAGGCACGGGGCATAATAAGCAACTTAAGTTAGGTGATGAAGGCTGGTTCCTATGGCATGCAGCTTGCGTTTGGAGCTGCTGGGGTCTGCAAAGTGCAACTATGGCCAGAGCTTTTCCTGCAGTCATGGTGCTCCTGGGTGTCTTCTGAGGATTAAGCTCATGAATCAGCCTATTTCTGTGAAATTTGCTGAACTAAAGCACTTCTGGGAGACATGGTGGACAAACGTGAGCCCATAAACTTTTCATTGTCCAGGAGCACTTCAGTGCCTCAGCTCCTCCTGAACTGATTTCAGACACTACTTTTTAGCAGAATAGCTACTTGTTAATGAGGATTTTACTTCCTGTAAGTGGATACTGTTGGCTCTATTTAGGAAGTCTGCAACCTGTGCTCACTTTCTCTGTTCCTCTCAAATACTTTCCAGTAATGAAAGACTCAAAATAAAAAAAATAAACAAATAAAAATTGTTCTTATTTCTGTTGGAGCAAAGGCAGTGATGTTATACTTCTTCCAAAAGACTGACTTGCAGTTGTCAGTCTGCCTTACAAATATTAATCTGCCATTCTAATGCTTTGGAAGCAATAATGGAAGCCTGGCAGCCAACAAACACCCAAGATCTGATAGCTTACAGCATTGGGAAGGTTGTGAGCTAATAGCTGGTGCCCTGAGTGAGATTGGGTCTGCACTTAAAACCACAGAATAGAATAGTAGGATCATCAAGGATGTAAAAGTCCTGTAAGATCATCTAGTCCAACTGTCAACTCATCCCCACCTATGCCCACTGACCATGTCCCCATGTGCCACATCTCCACAGGTCTAGAATGCCTCCAGGGATGGTGACTCCACCATGGACAGCCTGTGCCACTGCATCACCACTCTTTCTGAGAAGAAACTTCTCCTAATACCCAGCCTGAATCTCCCCTGGAACAACGTGGGCCATTCCCTCTCATTCTATTGCTGTTAACTGGGAGTAGAGACTGACCCCCACATTGCTACAGCCTCTTTTCAGCCTCCTTGTAGAGAGTGAACTTGAATTGCTTTCGTTCTACTTGATCTATCACGTAGCAGACCAGTCCTCCCTGTGCCACGGCCTCAGGCTGCCACCTCCCCCCAGGATGCTGAGCCCCAGCTGATGGAAGAAGTCCTTTTCTGAACTGCTGTTCTACCCGTGCAGCTTCCAGCCATGAAATGATGAACCAAGAGCAAGTCGATGTCCTCATCACACCTCTAGGAGGTGGGGAAGGACCTGAGTGTTCAGTGCCTTCTCCCACATTCCTGATAACACAACGACCTTTCTCTCTGCAGCTAGCAGCATCATATAGGATCAGCACAGAAAGATCAAAGAACATTATGGAAAAAAGTGGTGGGCAGCGAGCAGGCTGTGTGTAAGTGAGAGCAGGAGGAAACATGATAAACCCGTGCTGAGACCTTTGAAGACAGGGATAAGAAGCTAAAAAAAAGAAGTCTGCAGAAGAGTACAAATATGACTGGGATATGGCTGGGGCTGTGAGATCTGTTAAATTGAATTTCTGTTTGGTGTAACATCCCCTGTATATGTTAATCGGTATGTGCTCCTGCAGCCTGATTTAGTGTTATTATCAAAAAGGGTTTCTCGACCGCCTTTGTCGGAGGAAGATTACAAATTATTCCAGATAAGTAATGGAACTAAAGACCTTTAAAACTAATTGGCCATTGTGCAATCCTGTTAATATCCTTTCTTGTCTAACAAAAACTGAGGAGGCAATTACAGGCAAATACCAAAAAATCTGTACCTGGTCTCATGCATGAAAATATGATTTATTTGTCCTTGACTTTTCCATTCAAGAGAAGAAAAGGTGGCAAATGATCATCCATCAGTAGCCAACATGTCCTAGAAAATGACAGCTACTGAACCAGGAATGGTTCGAGATTCATCCTCCCCAGGGTATTCCACAGAAACCAGGAACTTCCATAGGGCGCCCTCACAAGGTAAGGAGCCTTGTAAGGACTTGTACTCCAGGCCCTTCACAGTTCTGTTGCCCTGGGGCGTCGCTGGAGCAAAAGGAGGTGGCTCAGGGGCATCACCCTGTGAGCTGTCTCTGGCTGTGGGGACCTTATTGGACCACCTGGACCAAGCTGGAAGAGATAAGGTGCAAGCATAGGGAATTCTCATTTGGTAAATGAGATAAAGCAAGATTAAAAGAGGAGAGATTAAGTTATTACTTCTTCTGGGTCTTTAAAGTTGTCTAAAATTTCATGCTTTTTTATTTTATACCCCCAAGCCAAGGCAGTCTTCTAGTGAGTCAAAAGCTTTTGCACCTCACCTGCAGTGCTGTTTGCCTGATCGACCTGGCAGGCCATTGCTGCAATGCTGTGCAAGGGCTCCATCAGGTTGTCATCATAAACAGAACCTCAAGCTCTATTTTTTCCTAAAACTTGTGACAGCATTAGTTCTGAAAACCCAAGGAAGTAGGAGACAGGAGACAGGAAGATCAGACAAGGCAGGTTTGACCAAATTGCTTTCTCTGGAGTGGAGCGAAGTGTTCAGGTTGTGCACGTAAGAGGGAACTGCAGACAGATGAAATTCTGCACCCAAAGGAGCTCTGGTCACTGCATCTTATCATTACCGTAATGGTCAACGACCACTGCTGCTGCTCAGCAGTCCAGGTGGGCATGTACAGACATACTTTGTCTTTAATGAATTATTGTTTCTCACCTGGCTGCATTTTCCCAGAGGCAGAGTCTTCAGCCTCCCTTGTAAAAGGGATCTTAGGAAATCTCATTTAAATTTCAAGGACCTCTTAGGGATAGTTGCTAATGGTTATGCTAATTGGCATAGGGTCTGAGTGACAGTTATGTCCTGGAATGATTTGCAAATCACATTTTCTTGGAGCTTATTAGCAGACTCATTAACTGTACAACAGTACATTACTTTCAGAAATTCAGATCTAAGCAGAAAATTAAAATTATTTGCTAAATGACCTAATAAAATCGAGCAAAAATGTGCTGAGAAAGTGAAAACTGAGGTATATCAGGACTCTAGATTTTGGCTAAAAATAATTTCAATTTACCATTGATGTTCACCCCTCCTCTGTGAATATTTTTAGCCCAGGTAAAACTCAGTCAGAAACTAACCTGTCACATTCAGAGTCAGCATTAAGATTTACTGCAGGCTTGGACAGGACTTTTTCCTGGCAATGCATCCTGTGGTCCCTTCTGCACACCCCTGTTTGCAGAGATCTCTGTCATAACTGAAATCCGCTTTGAAGTCCCAATCAATGAAGGAATGGGAGCTCAGGCCGTACTGAGAGGTGAGACGGGAGTCACTATGAAACCTGCAGTGTGATTAGGGTATGATATCTAGCATTCTTCTGCCTTCGTCCCAGACTTCACCATGTTCACCTGCAATATATATCTTAATGAACATCTGTTTATAATGTTAGAAAACTGCCAGCATTTTATGCTATTCCAAAATACACATTTCAGTGAATATATACTTCTGTATATATATAAAGAGATGTCAAGATGAGCAGTGCCAGTCTTTGAGGGAAGAAGCATCTGAGGAGTAACCTTTATGACTGTGTACACACATCACCTCTATCCTCCATATCAGTCTGCTCCCAGGCAAACCCTCATACATTTGACAGTTACGGACCAAAGTCCCAAATCTGCATTATCACCGATTGGAATTTTCTGAAATGATGCCCCCAGTATCTGACGTTTGAGTGCCAGGTGAATGGTTTCCAGCACCAGTTCTACCTCCTTCATTTCTTTTGTTTCTTAGTTCCCTATCCATGAAAGCGACCAACACTGTCGTAAAAGACGCCTTCCTCCAAGAGGATGTCAGTGCACAAAGGACAGAAACCTCCCTTAACATCTCGGGGAACTCCGTCTTCACCTCCTATTCAGAATTAAATGAGGTGATTTCTGTTGGCTCTGGATTTTATTGCCGACGGTTTAAATACCTCTACTTAAAGAAACCCTGAGCTGTGGCAGGAGTAACTGATGAGTGCACAGTTTTCTCGGCACTACGAAGTGTTTGAAAAATTCTCGGCAGTTCACCGTTCCTCACGGGCATTGTTGTACTGCAATTTATGGAGGGGCAAATAAAACACATTCCAGTTTGTGACACTTTTTCGCTGGATTCTTTTTTAATGCACATAGCAGCAGGTTTTAAATAGAACCCATAGGATGTATTTTTCTTTCATTAAAGACGTCTCCAACGAGAAGATCTCTACATTTAAACCCGCTTCTCATCCTCAGAAAACTTTGCTTTACAAAAGAAGGAGCCTGATAAAATTGATGTGCGATCAAAAGCTTTTTTTCTTGAATGGAAAGTCCAAAAGAACTAACTTTTGAGTTAGAAGGAAACTGGAATTAAATATTTTGATGTCATAGAAACAATCACTTCACATGAACAAAAAAATGCATTCAGCTCTAGTGGTTTGGAATTGAAATGCTTGAAACTGCGACACGCTCAATAAGTGAGGAAATCTGTCAGGAAAAAAAAATAGCTTTTCAAGAGTTCCATATTTTCAGCATTCAAATCACAGAATCATGGGATCGTAGAATCATTAAGGTTGGAAAAGACCACAGAGATCACCTGGTCCGACTGTTAACCCATCACCAACACATCCATTAAACCACGTCCCTCAGTATAACTTATAACATTTCACACTAACCTGTGGTCCCCTTCACATGGCAGCAGACCTGCTCTAGAAGAGTCACTGCAGATCATGGATGTAAGGTCAAATGGGAGAAATTAGTGGGGCAAGAGAACCATGAGATGATGGAGAAGTCACCCCTGGAAATGTGTCAGCCTCGTGTGTTGGGACTGACTCACCCCAGCACCCAGCAGCAGGCAGAGTGGTGTAACATACTTTGCTACTAGAAAAGGTAGGAAGGGACCATCCTTAGAGGCTGGGGTAGGTCCACTGAAAGCTTTTTTTCTCCAACTGTGGTGGAAATACTTCTTTAATCCAACTATTCTTGTATGATCCAGACTTCAAGTGCTTATACACTGCTATTGAGCAATCTCACTTGCAGAGGCAAGGGAAAAGCAAGCTCTAGGAAGATCTGCTCTCTACATGCTCCTTATACCACAATTTGGCCAGGTTTGTCATGGTCTCTCATGATAAATATGAAAACCTTCTGTATGAAAGAAGCTGGGAGAACAGCACAAGAACAGAGACCTTGAAAAATGGTGTTCTTTGGTGACAAGCATAGAGACAACAGGATCATGTCAAAAATGAACTAACACCATGGATGAGTGGTGCCTCAGGATCCAGACATCCCCCAAACTGGACCAGTGTTTTGTCTGACCTTTTGTATTGGCCAATGACTTGTCTGACCTGATACCAGAAGAGGGTCAAAGCCAAAATGTTTGCCTGCAAGTCTGAACATCACTGGTGCTCTGAGAGCTGGACATGGCCCATCTGCCAGATGCCAGAGGGCAACAAGTAGCACACAGGGTGCCCAGGAAAGAGACATACCAGCTTGTGTTCCTGCCTCTCCCCAGCAACCTGCTCAAACATGTACAAACAGAACCTGAGTCCCAGGCATCTCCCTCATTTCAGAAGACTAATGATAGTAGATGAGATTCAGAAGTTCAGACTTGAGATGTAAGAGACCCAAGAAGACCAGTAGAGTTGTCTTTACTCTTGTTTAAGCTTCAGGGGCTGCCTGGATGTCCATAGAGACAAAGCAACCGGCATACTGAAAAGAACAGCGTAATTGTTTGGGAAATAGCTTGCTAAGTAAGGAACTCAGCAGTGCACTTCTGCAGGAGGAAAAGTTGTTCTGACTTGATTTCTGTTTACGTAGTTTTAATACTGGGAGAAAGAAATCTCCAAATCTCACACAAATCTCTACAATTTTGCACCAGGAGGCCCTCCTTTCCCAAGATTTCCACTCAAATCTGTGTCCTGGCATTGGCTGGGATAGAGTTAATTCTTTTCACGGTGGCTGGTGTGGGGTCAAGTTTTGGATGTGGGATGAGAATAATGTTGATAAGACACTCTTGTCTCAGCTGTTGCTGTTCAGTGCTCACTCTACATGAAGGACTCATGGTGCCCTGTGGGTGCACAAGTTGCTGGGGTGAGCAGAACCAGGACAGCTGACTCAAACTGGTCTAAGTGATGCCACGTGGGAATGATTCTATCATGTGCTGAATGATGGAACCAGGGGAGTGGGCTAGGTTGGGGGCACTGCTCCAGTTGTGCTTGGGCATCGGTGGAATGGTGGGGAGCAATTGAATTGTGCATTGCTTGTTTTGTGTGTTCTTTCCTTATTATAACAACATTCCCTTCCTTTTCTATTGAACTACTTTTATCTCAGACCAGGAATTTTACCTTTTTCTGATTCTTTCCCCCCATGCAGTGGTGTGCTGCTGAGCTGCCAGCCTGGTTAAACCACGATGATCTGCAAGTTACAGCCATTGTTTCAAGGGATTCAAGCTGTTCACAGATTGCATTATTCTAATGATTTTACAAGAGGAAAACATCTCTAGCATTCACTTTTTTAAAAGTGTACCTGAGTATTAGCACCCATTCCTGCTGGCTTCTTGCACTTTCTCCCTGCAGCTCCATCTTCCCACTCTATTTCTGTGCCTGTAGTAATAAAAACAAGGCAATAATTTCACTCCCATGTTTGCTGTACCAAAGCTTGCTTTTTATCCCAGTCTCTTATCTTCTCCATTCAGAGCCAATGTATCTTATTGCATTGCAGCAAACACGGTCAGAGATGAAAGATTCTGCCATATATTTTCCTTCATATTAAACCACAAGGCTTTATCCTTCTCTTCCTTTTTCAGTCTTGGACTTTATTGTTTCCAACTATCTCTGCCACATGTGATTTTGGCTTTTGTGCGGATGTGAATATGTGCATTTCTCTATTTATCCTTTTTATCACCACCAAACAATATTGGGAGCACTTTAAAATAACTGGCCACTGAACGCTGGTTCATAACTTATTTGATGCAATAACCTTAGCAGGGCAGACTCAGTGTTATGCAGATACCAGAATAAAACATTTTGGAAGACTTGCAGTATTTCTACACATTCTCTTTACCTGCCTAATGCATAACTGCATCACAGCAGAACAAAAATCACCTAGAAGCAGTACTGCCAGACCAGATCCTGCCCACTGCAGTGCAGAGGATGAACCCAGAGGACGAGAACCCAGATAGGGCTCAGCAGGAGCTGTGGGAATGGATAAACCAAATGATGTTGTCCTATCAGCTATGTACAGCCCAGCTGCAGGTTAGGATTAAAATTCTTGATCACTCAGTGGCACAGTTAATTCTTTTTACCTCTATCTCCCCCCTTCAGATCTCAGGTGTTTGTTGTTTTTTTTTTTTTTTTATTGGAAGGAGCAGGGTTTGCTCCAGACACAGTGGACCTCATTTCTATCCTGCTGAGGCAGAAATGGGGGTCAGGAAAAGAAGAGGAATTTTTAAAACTATTTAAGTAATAGTAGTTCACCTTTTTAATTTGTACTTGGTGAAATGAATGGAAGAGAAGCCAGGAAGATCAGGGTGCCTGAAGGATTAGCATCTGATTTCAGTTTAAAGGAGTAATCACATCACCTAATTCAGTCTCCAAATGCCAGAAGCTGTGTTTCTCTAGAAAATGAAATGAATTGGTTATACCAGAGGGAGGAATGCTTAAACTATGAAACTCATAAGCGCTGCTCAGCTATGTTTTATCCTAATTCTTCCCTTTCCATGGCAGTTCTCAGCCCTTTCTGATGGGGCACGTCTCAGCCAGCACCTCTCCAGGACAGCAGCACACAAGGTCGAGTGTGCCTCACCAGCACACCCGGCTCTGGGAACCACCAAAAAATGCTGATGTGTTAGAACAGGCTGCCCAGGGAGGTGGTGGAGTCGCCATCCCTGGAAGGTATTCAAGACCCGTGGAGATGTGGCACTGTGGGATATGGTCAGTGGGCACGGTGGGAATGGGTTGGGGTTGGACTGGGTGATCTCAGTGGTCTTTTCCAATCTTAATGATACTGGGATTCTATCTGTAAGAAGATGGCAATGGTTTGCACTCATCTGGTGTAGCACCAGTACTCCTAGCCATAGATGACCCTGTCCTTGCACAACTTCCTAACAGTCAAGGTTTACTTGTTTGGTAGTTCTCCTAATACATGTAGAAAGCCAGGTATGGCTGGATGCCATCAGGGCTGTCCTGGCAACACACTGTTGTCTAAACAGTGCACAGAGAATTGGTCAGCCCACAAAACCATCAGGTGCCAACTTCACAGAGAAAAGCTACAGCTTTCCCATGGGTGCAGTACAATGAGATCACACTCAGCGTGCTTTGCTGTTGTCCACCCACTGTTCAGCTGAAACAGTGGGTTGGAATGAGAGAAATGGACACCCAATGGGGAACAATGCTGCATGTGAATTCCAATTCACACCTCTAATTAGTGTCACTAGAACTGCCACTGTTGTGGTCACATTAATTACATGTGAATGACAGTTAGAATAGCTTTGAGACTAAGGACAATTTCACTAGAGTGCCAAAGGTGACATATCTTTGACACAACGCTAATATTGAACATATTAAAAAATAAACAGAGATGTAAAGATTGTAATATTTTAATATGAAAATTGTAGTTAGCTGAAAGAGGCTGTGGCGGTTACCAGACGCCAATAGGACCTGCAGGGGCCCCTTGGATCTTGGGAAACCATGGTAACACTATCTTGAAGATAAGAGAGAAGAGCAAGTAAGGCCAAATACGGAGAAGACAAGACATGCCACACATCTATTGGGTAGAGATAACCGTAGCATAGATGATTGGTAGTACTGTGATGTAGAAAGTTATAAGAAGAGCGTGTTGCTTGCAATAAACGCCATTTTGCCACCCATCACATTGATGCAGTCATGGTGTGCAAATGACCCAGGCGGGGTGAGGGACCAACAGGGTCAGGCGCTGGGCCTGAAGGCTGTCAGACCACTGCAGGCCGGAGTGGACCGTAACCTAAGTCACCGTGAGAAGTAGGCGACATAAAATTATCTATGGTGTAGCAGCAATAGAAAAGGAGATATGAATGGAATAACACAGTTCAGAACTACAGTTTGCATTGGTGGCAGTTCCAAAAGTTTCTTACAAGAAGAAGCTATAAATACTTTCATGGTGGTCATTAAGCATCCCCAGATCTCAGCTGGTGGGCACCATCTGTTCTTCTGGCCTTTGCTGTAGAATGGCATCCGTGCTCTGCACGCACAAGTGCACAGGACCCCTTGCAAGCTGGAAGCTGCACAGCCCTCCACAGCATGAAGAGCAGCAGCATCACTGCAATGCACCCCTCACCTGAGGGGTGATTCTGACCATGCATGAGTTCAGTTCTCAGCTTCCTTAATCACGGGGAGCCTGGGGCTTCCTAATGCTGCTCAGTGACTGGAGCTGGGTGGAGGTAGCCCAGTGCCAGTAGCTTGGCCATGCAGATGTAGATGAGGATGCATCTTGTCAGAGGGTATCTCCACCAGACTGTGAGCTGTGATGGTGGCACAGGTGGACATGCCCACAGTAGCTCTGATCTGTCACAGGAAGCCAGTGAACACTTTGCAGAGCATCTCTCCCAGCCAAGCCAGCTGCAGAGATCTGGAAGTGGCTGTGGCCGGCAGGGCAGCCCAAGCTGCTATCCCTTCCCTGCATCTTGGTTCCTCCTTAACATCTTCATGCAAAAAGAAACAGCTTCCAGACACTACAGAAAACTCAAAGCTTGCTGCAAGCAGCATCCTGCCACAGAGTGTTAACAACATTGGCATCTTTTGATTTTTTTCATATGGAGGCATTTTGCTGTCCATTAGTATCTCCAGTCCTCCCATGCAGAAGTGCATTATCTCTAACACGATAGAGCTGACAGGCAGCGAGAACTGTGCAGCTCCCCAATGGTTAAATCTATGGGAAACCTCTGGTGTTTAATGAAACCCCTATGGAGACCTCCATATTAGCCATGGTTTAATGCTCCTTAATGGCAGCAGGTAATTTATCTATGAGCCACAACTCCCAGTTCTCTGTGCATTAAGAGTTATTTATGAGGTAATTTTAACAGTTTCACACTGGCTGGTCATTATGTTACTGAAGGCTAACTGTCGGCAGTTGTAGCCTAGGAGGAGAAAAATACTTTCCCTGTCACTGCCTGAGTAGTAAACAGTGACAGAGGGGCACTGGTGTGAGGGCAGGAGCACAACTGGGAAGAGATGGCAGAAGGGAGAGCTCTACAGGGCACCTTTCCTCTCCCTCCTCTTGTGAATGCTCCCAGAGCTCAGAAGGGCAGGGGGAGCAGGGGGAACATGGGTAGCTCAGAGATGCTGATGGGCTGGAGAGCTGAGATATGGCATCACAGACAGGGACTTTGCTGAGATCTCATGGAGATCCAGACAGGACAGAAGCTACTGAGTTGCCACCAGGACCGTGGTCAGAACAAAGAAATCAGTGAGAAACTGACCTTTAGGTACACAATTTGAGAGCTGGTGGTAGCTTTGTTAGCAACGTAAGATGGTTTATTACTTGAGATTTGTTTTTCCTTTACAAACTTTCTTACAAAACCCCAGTGTAACAGCACATGAAGTGCTGGGCAGCATCAAAGCAGTGTGGTCTTATATGCAAAAGGCTGCAGAGTTCCTAAGGGTCAGATCCTGGCTCAGCTCTCCCTCCTGGCACTTCCCTGCAATACGCTGCAGTGTATTACCAGCCCAGTGCATGGAGTTAACAGTGTTGGTCTATTAGGTAGCTTCAAACCATAACTTGTTCTGTATTCATTTTTTGGCACTGTGCAAGCCAGAAATTAAGCCTCCTTTTTTCTCCCTCCCTCCCAGACTTATGCAGGCAGATGTGATGCTGCACAAATTTGCAGAGCAGATGTGCTCACTAAGAAGGTCCTATAGCTAAGCCACACTCTCAGGCTGGAAGCTCATATCAGGAGAGTTCACTCTAGGGAAGCATAACTCCTTGGATGTACATCTGGGTTTGCTGAAGCCAGTTAAAACACATTTGCTGATCAGAAGGAGCCTCATCTGGCCTTCTGGATTCAGCCCAATGGAACTACTAAAATGAACCTCCTGCCTCCACAGCCCATTTCTCTCAATGTGAAAATTTCCACCTCTGCGAAGCGTGCTCTGGGACAGGTGGATGTGGTTATGACACCCTGAAACCTTGGATGAGAGCACATAGCTCTCCTCCTTCCAGCAGCAACCATCACCCTTAACACTCATAAAATACAACATTTCCCAATGACATGTTGCTCAGTCACTTTTGATGAGACCTTTCAAAAAGGATTCAGACTGAGACAAGTTCCCAGAGCAGAGAATTTCGGTTGTAAGCAGCAAAAAATGCCTTCAAATGGGAAGTGCTGGGCCAGCCCTAGAGTGCCTTGTGGCCTTAGTAGGTGTATTAACTGCAGTTCTCCATCCTATGCCCCACCCCAGCAGTCCTTCACAAAACATACGACTGGAACATAGAGAAAATGAAGAATATTTTTCCTAACAGTCATTAACCACATGGGGTTCACACTGTGCTTTGCAGCATTAACCAGACCTCCAAATAGGTCTGTGATGCAGTAGAGATGCAGAAGCATTTGCACCAAGGCTATATTTCCACATTTACAAAATCAGAATTGGTGCTGAGCTCAATCCCAGTTTCTAAAAGCCAACAAGACTTTGCTGATGTGAAACCACCTGCAAAAATACATGCTCTTATTTACTCTGAGAGTAAAACACTGCGTGAGAAGGTTCAGCTGGAGAAACCCCTGGGTGCAGAAATGTTTGCTTTCCCCTCCTTTTTCCTATCCTGAGCATCAAATGGACAGAGAGGCAGAGGAGCATCAGTTCCACCTCTCTCCATTTGTTTGGTGGAGAATCAACACTTCTCCTTGAATTCTTCTGGACTTTATGCTCCAATTTAAAGTAACATCTGACAGCAAACATAGGGACAAGGACAGCAGAGGTGGGACAGGCAGAGCCTGGGAAGAAGAGCGATGTTTTGGCATGATAAAATCAACATTATTCAGAAGAAAAAAATGTGGGAGCAATGACATGTTTATAGGCAGACCTAACCTGTTATAAACTTCACTTTATTTCACTGAGATAGCACGAAACAAAAGCTCCTTGGTTCTTTGACAATGCTCTTAAGTGGTCAAAGAGAAAAGAATCCCCTTTAGTTGGAATTCCGATATATACAACTGCAATGATTCACACTGCTGGAATAATTTACCTACACCTGTAAACTGGGTACATTTACAAAGCCGCCCGCAACTGAAATCAATGGAGGTGCTTTCATGCTCTTCAGATTTCTCCTGTCCACCTCCGTAAGTCTTCTGCTTTTAAAACACTTCTTAACCTCAGGGCTTTACTTTCATTTACACGAATCACATACATGAATAGCATCAGAGGAAAGATATATTTGTGTGATAAATTGAAGGTGCTCGCTGCATACCTGGAGGGGGAGCTTAGTGTTGGCTGTAGCTGGGCTGCTGCAGACCAGGGCAGGAGGAATCACCCCTTAGCTCCTGTTTTGGATTCGTTTTGGCTTTTCCTGGCTTACTATGAAGCCCCCTAATTCCTGTACCAGGGGAAATGGCGGGCAGTCAACCTCTATCCATCCCCTTCCTCTCTCCGATACTTTTACACATCTCCAGATCTTCCTCAGCTGTTTCCTTTCCAAGCTGTCACAAGGGGAGTAATAGTGCTGTAAATTATGGGACGTATTTACAAACAAGCTATTGTGGTTTCTTAAAATCTAGAGCAACTACAGCAGCCCCCCACAGGGTAACATTTGTGTATACTGCTGATAAAAAGATGCTTTTATGTGAAATATGTGAAGAAGAAAATCAATGTAATTTCCACTAATCATACGAAAGCAGTAACTATATTGTGATTATTGCAGGAGTTTTTCCATTTGTGCGCAGCGCAAAGCTTTCCAGCTATGCTAATTAAATCTCCAATTTGTCCTCGTCACAGACATAAAATATAAAGGTGACAAAAGAACAAATGAAAAACTATGGCCTGGGGCAAAGAGTAAGTTTAGGCTGGAAATTAGAACGTTCCTGCATTAAGGGAAATGAAATATTTCAGCATCCTCCGATTTCTGTTTGGAAGGCTGGAAATGTTTAGGTGGCTTTGCCCGGCCTGGCACAAACTTCACACCATCCAACACAAAGCAGATCTGCAACAGGCACAGGGCAGGCAGAGAGATGCTCCCAGAGAGAGCCCATTGCATTGTATGTGTACGTGACACAGACCAAGCTGACGGAGCCTGGGCTGCACAAGCTGAGCTTTCATTGCCAGGGCTGTCAGCGTTCACTTGGCAGGGGCCAGGGGCTGAGCTTTTCTTTTTGACCTTCACAGTAGGATTCAGAAAGCTGTTTCCAACACAATAACGTGCAGTGTCTTCAAGCTGGTGATTTTATAACTTATTTATTTATGAGTACTGGAATGGTTTCAGGTTACACAAAAGCCAACTCCAGCTGACATACATAGGGCCCAAACTAATCACTGGAAAGAGAGGAGTTCTTTTCCGGTGTTTACTTGACCTTTGCCCTTCTAATTGCAGTGCAAGAGAGTCCATAGGAAAGGCCTTTTTTGAATCTGTGCAATTTGAAGACAGCCAGCAAGATGCTTTGTGGCAAAGCAGAGCCACATGTGATCAAACCATTCAATATGTGCTGTAGCAAACACGGACGGAGAACTTGGTGGTGCAGGAGCATGAGTGCAGCATGGGAACTTTTCCACTGCTGCTTTTGACTTAAAGAGTTCAGTGATGGACATTTTTGCTAACCACTGGGCACAGTGCTTTGCTGGCAGAAGAGATCCCTACATGACACAGGCTACAGCAAAAGGCAGGAGGAAATTCAGGTGAAAAACAGAGAAGACAGTGCTGGCACGGTCCCATCAACCTGCACTGCATGCTTCAGGAGAACCATGGATCTGCCAGGGGCTGTTCTAGGACGGCAGTGATGTGTAGGAACACATCCCTTGGCCAAACTGGATAGGAAAAATTCATCAGCTTTGTAGGATTGTGTTTAACACCTTCATCAGGACAGGCTTTTAAGAGGAACAAATTGAAAAGACTGGCTGCCAATAGAGAAGACCACAGCAAGCCACTCCACTAGCTGTGTTTGGGTACGACGTGCCCACTCACTTCGCGTTTTTGGACGTAACTCTTCACCAACTGTATGGCAGATGAGGCTTGTAGGAAGCCCACACTCTGACTATAAAACCACAGAGGATCTCAGTTGTTGCTACGCAACATTCCAGCAGTGCAATTATTTGACAACTTGATGCCCCCGGTGCCCTCAGTTTTACTGCCCACTTTGCTCCATCACCAGCCTGTGCAGCTCTACTGTCACTCAGCGGGGTGTTGCCATTTCTATGTGCAACGAATGGCCACCTCCGCACCATGAAAATAAATATAATCAGTGCATTATCCTCAGACCAAAGCTCATGTCACAGAGCTGCTTCCCCATCTGGAAAACAGCAGGTTTGTTCTGTTGGTTTTTGTTTTGCTGGGTTGTTGGGTTTTTTTCCTGACAATAGTTTGTCCAGTGAGATTTATTGCAGGAGGAAAATGAATATATTTGCAGCCCCTGTCATTCCCCTCGCGAGGAAGTGAAAAGCATCAAAGCTGCACCAGAACTGGCAGACAAACCCTTGCTCTTCCCTCGCCTGCAGCATCCTCCCTGCCCCTCTCGCTGCTCTTATAACTTTATCTTCTCATTTACTTTATCTGCAAAAGATATTTGAGAAGGCCTTACAGCATCTTCAGCAGGAATCCACCGCAGAGGATGTTACTGACAAAGTTCTCTTCTTTTTAGAGCAAGACAGATTTTGAAAGTAAGGGTTTTGGAAGCTGTTCAGTGTATCCCTTTCTAGAGAAGCACAAGAAAATCCAAATGCTGAACAGCTGCAGATTTATTAAGTAATTGCTTAGGGATCCTACGGGCAGCTTCAGGTCTAAGGAGAGTATGGTATATTCCTATGATAGATTCAGGAACGTTTGATGTTCTGTACCATATCAAGATGAAAGAGCAAACTAAAAACCCTAACTAGACACTTTCCAGTAACTTTCCAAACCAGCACTGACCCTTGAGTATTGGAATGGGCAGTTTGCACACCCAGGTACAATGTCAGCATGAATACACCAACCTCTTGTCGTCAGCCAAGTAGGAACTAACCTTTTTACAAGTCTTTGTCTATGCAACCTTAGAGCAAATAAGTACTAGGTCGAGATGACCATCCTAGAAACCACAAACCTGATTAAGTAGAGGAACTCTTTAATCACAATATGATGACTAAACTTCTCTTTGAGTCAGGAGCATCCTGAAAAAAGAATTGAAGTTAATCAGCATGACTAGCTAGCCTGCAGGCAGGGAGCTCAGCCCTGCCTTTCACCGACTGTGCTGTGTCTGCATGCCTAAGGACCCTCTGGCTGGGGGCAAAGCCAGCAGTTCCCAAAAGCAAAGGGAAGGACTTCATGCTGCACGACTCCAACTCGCTCAGAGAGCTTGAAAGCGACCAAAAGAAATCCTCGCTTCTTAGAAGAGTAATGCTTTATGTTGCCAGCATCCACTGAAACGCCCTTACAAATCACAGTCTGAGCAGCACCGCCTGTAGCACCAGCTTCAGTACAACTAAGCAGGCACACAGAGCGTGGTATTTAGCTTTCTCAGCCCCACAAGCCCTTCAGCTCCTACTGAAGCTGTTAGTGCCACAGTAACTATCAGCCTGCAAGGGAGCTCAGCAGCAGAGAACACGAAGCTAAGCCTTAGAAGAAGGGTTTCATGGGACTAAAGAAATCACACCCCCTCCTCCCATGATCAGTGCAAGTAATGCTAGGTTCAATGGGGACCCCTCCAGAGGGGAATCAGTCCCACCCACAATAAATAAAGCATCGTCATTTGTGTGTTAAAAAAGATCCTCACAAGCTGGCTACACTAATAACCCATAAAACCCAAATCACACCGGCATGGGGCTTTACCAGTTCTGTGACTTATAACTCTGTAGATTGGTAAATAACGGGGACTCTTGCTGTTTTTTCTTTCCTATGTGAAAGCTTCCATTATCTGAGCTAGAATTGAAAATGCAAAATGAAACAGATGTTTGAATGCCCTGGTACTGTACCTTCCTTCTCCTGAAAGAAAAAGGTATTATTTCATGTTTCAGAAGTTGTCTAAGCAATGTGATTGCTACTAAAAGGGAACGTGTCAGAACGTCGCCAGCCTTCAGTGGTTCCAAGGCACAGCAGAGGCACCCCGTGCTCAGTTCAGTGCCAGAAGTGCATTAACAACCTTACAGGATTTTGGACAAAATGCCACTTTCTCATCTGGAACCCAGGGGACAGCCACCATTCCCTGCCTGGCCCAGCTACCATCAGGCAAGCCCATGGGGTAAGGAAGTGCCCAGGCCACCCCAAGCAGCCACAGTGGAGGAAGCAAAGACAGACATAACACAACCATACTATCTTAGTGCTGGAGGAACATGTATTTTGTTTTTTGGTGTCTCTCTAGATGCTGAAAGTTTTTCTTTGCGTCATACGAAGGAGGAATTGGGTCTCTGAGGCATAAATGTCTTGAACAGGATTTTTTCTGTTCCTTGTTTATCTCAGGTGAAGGAAATACACTGGTTCATGAGCACCACTACCTTGATGTCAGCTCACCAGGGAAAGGGCTCGCCTGAGCTTTTGGCTCAGACTGATGTGGGATTATGCTGTACGATTCCTCGATCGGAGTGAACCTGCTTGGATTTTGTTCTCCATGTCTTTATTCACTCCTGGAAGAATTTGAAATTCCCTCCTTGTTCAGCCAAGAACTAAACCACGTGCTACAGGGCCTCGCCAAACCCACAGCCTTTTCCATGGGCTGTGGAGGAGACAGCAAAGGTAAGCTGCAGAGAGATGATGGAGGAAACATGATCAGCCTGCCCAGACCTGCTTCATCCAACCTACAACATCAGGTGTTTGTAGCCTGCTCTCAATCTGGATTTTTGGGAACAGGTGGCCCTTCTCAAACAGGCACTGTGTGCTAATAGTGGGATGGGGTAGAGCAGGAGAGGTTGCCTGTAGGGTCATCAACAGTAATGTGAGGACATACACAATGTCTGGACATGCACTGGTGATGGAAAAGAAGCCTAAGGGTGCTCTTAACTGCTGATGCATGTTATGCAAAGACAACAAAGAAAGAATTCAGTGTTAATTTAGGGCTGGGTGTGTGTCTGCCGCAAGGTTATCATCACCTGGGTTTGGAGAATGTTTCTTGAATGGCTCTACTTAATTCATCCCAATTTGTTACACCTCCATCAGATCAAAGTTAACTGGATGACTGAAACATGCCCATGAAGCACAGGTGGGATCAGCATCTATAGCCACAGTGGAGAAAAAAACAAATATCACAAAATTATTCTGGTTCTTTTCTGAAGACTTTTTCATAAGTAACCAAGGAGCACACAGAATTATAAAACTGAAGCAGCAAAATATCCAGGAGACATGTTCATGTTTACATTGTGTGCATTAAAATATATAATAAGGCTTTATGAAACAGGCTATATTTCTCCTCCAGACATTCCTGATGTGTAATAGGGCTCATTTGAATTGGAAAGCAGAAAAGTCTTGGAATCGTTCTAGACATGATCTTGGGGATTTTCCAGTAAATTCAGTTTATTTTGGACTTCACATGTGGGCTCAACTGAGCCTTGGAAGGTGTGGGGGTAGTTTTTAGAGCCCCTGTGTTAGATCTTTATCTCTGTTTCACAAGTGGGAGCCTGAAACTGTTGTATTTACAGCATGAAATTCACTTCAGGATTACATCTGGATGCATTAATCCATCTCTAAATGTTTTATTTTTGTTTAGTTGGGTTTTTGTTTTTGAATGGAGATGAAAGGGAAGGACAGCATTATGATTCTTCATATCAATCACACCCCAATGGCATTTATCTTAAAAAAAAAAAAAAGAGGAAAAAAGGAAAAATCAGCAAAATATTTTCCCTTCTTTTAACTATCTGAAGTTTCTCGTTTAATTGACTTCAGCTCTTGGACAACATGAGGAAAGAAAGAAGACTATCTTCTGGTGTCCATAAAAACTTTGAACAGCAGACAGATGGATTTTTCTACTTAATTTCCACAGAAGAAGGATGTTTTCCCAGCTTCGTAGCAGTGCCATTTCACTGTCATAGGACAGGGCTTTTTCTTCAGTATTGTTAAATATAAAGAGATAGGCATGTGTGTGTCTCCTGCATCAGGAGCTCAGGGCCTGAGGGGCCTCATGAGATTGCCTCGTTTATTTTCTTGCCCTGGAGCAGGATCAGACCTCCCTGCATCAGCCCTGACAGGTCTCAGTCACATGTGTCCTCAGCCGGTCTGTGGGGAACCACATTGAAATTCAATGAAGTACACCAGGATCCAACAACAGGCAACTATTCACATGAAAGTGTAATTACTGTTGGGCAGGACTGCTCCTTTGGAAATGGTCTTTCTTAAAAGTGATGCTGGGAGCAGGAGATCAAACTGTCCACTGCTCAGCCCAAGTGGGCAGAAGAGAGAAAGCTTGGGAGGCTCACTGCATTCTGGTTTGCATGGGATAGAAACTGGGTAGGGAAGTAGAGAGTGGCTGCTTTGTTTTATTTTTATTTTTTTTCACCCTTCCACTTATCTGCAGAGCTTCTCCTCTTTGCTTAGACAAAGAACTTTGGCACTGGAGGCTGAGGAACCTCAACAAGAAGATCCATTACCACAAACTGAAAGATGAAGGATCAGCTCACTCGTTAAAGTTCCTTTACTGGAGGTACTTTGCAATCATTCACGACCACATGAGTTTTACTTTGGCTCCGGTTTGGGTGGCTTCCTCCTTTGCTGTGGTCAACCCAAGGCCTTGTGCTGTCCCCCTAACCTTGCTTGGAGCCACCTTTCAGCTCTTCACCTCTTTGCACAGATGTAGTTGCTTTCCCTGCAGAGTGGCAGTTAGAGAGCTGGATCTGACAGCCGGGTGTCTGAAGATCTGAATATATTGCCATGGTTAAAAACCAATGTAATTATGCAAAATGAGGCTCAGTGCATGCCTGGCAGTGCATGCGGGTGTGCAGATGTACTGAACGTGGCAGCTTCACCCGAAACGCAGCTGCTTTTTTTTTTTTTTTTTTTTTTTGAAGATAGTGAAAAATTTCTCCTGTCAAAGAAATGCTCACGGAGCGCTAACGGAAGGTGGAATCTGAGCAGAAATCAAAGTTCAACCACAATGCACAGATTGGATCTTCAGTCGGTATAAATCGGTGCCTCCAGCAGGTCTGACAAATCGTGGGGCTGGAGCACCTTCCCCAGAGGCTGCTGTGCCTCCTGTGCTGCAGCTCAGAGGATGCTGGGACACCCCAGCCCCTCTCCTCCAGCTTGATGTGATGCCAGACCAGAGCCAAAAGACCATTCTGATGTCCCAATGGCTGATGCAGATGCACATCTTTATTAGAAAGCTTTCCAGGTTCAATAAAGATGAGATATTCAGCGGAGGGGATGAGGTCCAGTGGGATCTATGTGTGGTGCTCAGGCGGACCAGGATTTCGAGCTGTATTTCAAGAGGGTGAATTACTGTCTCATTACTTCCACATCCAAACAACGTAGCATAGAGTAACACAGAGCATCCAGAAAATGAATCTTAGGAGATACTGACCGTAAACAAAAGTGAAATAAATAGTTATTTTCCATTAGGCAGGCAGACAGTCCATGAGCATGCAGCCAGACGAGCCAGCACAAATGTCAGTGAACTCAGCACGGCCATTTATTGCCCCACTGCTCACCCACTATCCAAATGTCCCCAGCTCTCTGCCCACGTGGGACTCTTCCGCTCTTCCTCCAGCCCCTTTTTGGACATGAACACAGTGCATTTGAAATCAGAATGGTGATCCACAGAATGGTGGAACTTCACCTTTTTTTTTTTAACATGTGCAGCCACAAAGCAAACCTGACCTGTCCCGATGCCTGCCAACAGGGAGCAAACCTGGGAGAGGCAGGGCTGCATCTTCATCATGCAAAAAAAAAAAAAACAACCCTTTTCACTAGTTGGGATCCAGATCTGCACTGTTATGCTCTACCTCTGCCAGCCCTTCTGCTGCTTTAGCGCAGCACTTTGTTCTGCAAATGTGTCTGGAGAGCTCCTAAAAGGATAAGCAAATATTTGCAGACCTTTTGTCCTCCCTTACACATGTTTAGCCTTTATTTGGAAAGGCATTCAGCATCCAGGATGCCAAGGCGTATCAAACAACTCCATCCAGATTTAAATACAGCTTTCGTACTGCACTTTCTCCAACAGATCTCCAAGCGCTGCTGTGCATCATTTAGGGTAGCTAGCATCAACCAGTCATCTCACAGATACACCTAAATCAAGACAGCCCAAAATCCCAGCGCCAGACTCCAGAGTGCATTGGATGGGGTGTACATTAATGCAGATTTAATGGATATACATCACTGTGCAGCGACATTTAATTAGAGGTGCTCTATGAGCTAATAAATAACATGCAGCAATATAAAGCACATAATTTTGATGGCCAAATGCTCCTCTAGCGTCAACAGTTTCTGCTAGTAGATTATTTGGCTAACTCCAAATAAGGCCAATTAAGGAGACATATAATGAACTGACAGCTCCTCATCTGAGATTGGACTGTTCTCATCTAGATACGACCAAACCGCAATCAGTTTAGATATTAGGTACTTTCAGGATGAGCATAAGATAAGGAAAGAGAACGCAAGCAGAAGATGATAGGAGATAATAGCAAATGCCAGTGGCTATATATAACAATTAAGATCTTGGGTTTTTGTGCATTTTATGTAAAATTTAAATATTCCCTTGTTTATGAGATATTTTCAGCAACGAGCACTGAAGGTCTGAGTTCTTACACAAGAAAGCAGATAAAGAGGTGTTCCCAGCCAGAAAAGGACAGGCTCAGAATGAGGGAGCAGGATTCACAGCCAGCAGGAGATACTGATGGAAAACTTGCACAAAACCCCATCCACATCTACTGCCCTGTGTGGAACTATGGGACGTGGGAAGCTTGGAAGAGGAAGATGGTAGCTTATTGTTTCATGCTGCCTGGGCATCAGCAAGGGGCCCATAGAGCAGGGGAGGGCTCTCTGCCCTGTGCCTATATTTGCTTTCTGCAGGTCTGTGGTGTCCTATGCTCCTCCTCCAGCAGCACCTGAGCATTCCTGTGTTCTTTCCCTGAAGCCTTTTTCCTAACAGGCTGAAATTATCCACAGGTATTCTCAGCCCAAATCCTTTCGTTCTGTCAGCACTGCGAGCAGCTCATGATGAGATGTGGTGTGGGCCTTGCTGACCTGCATGGGAGCTGAAGGGTGGCTGGAGAATGAAGGATGGGTGTGTGTTTAAAGACTGCTCTTATAATTAATTGTAAGGGTTCCATAAAATCACCCTCAAAGGAGGGATGTGACTAAGGCTAGCCTGGTAAACAAATTAATTCAATATCAAGTTATTACATTAAAAAAAAAAAAAAAACAATAACAGAAACAAATAGATGAAGTAACCTTCAGCTGAACCAGCTCTTTGTCAGTTTGTATTCCGCTTACCAATAAATAACAAAATCCATCAGTAAAGCTTGTTCACACATTTCTACTTCAGATACCAATTTCAGCCCAAAGATCAACTCCTGACAGTTAATTAGGTGAATTGAGGTGAGAGGTGTTTCTGCTGATTGAAAAGTCACAGGGAGGGAAAATAATGCCATGATTTGGCCATGCAGATGGAGGCTGTGGAAACAGTGGGAGGTGTGGGCAGCCCTGGACTGCAGCACCAGGTGAAGGCACACACCTGGCAGCAGCTGGGAGCATCAGTGCTGCTGGGATCCACCTGCTGTAAAGGGAAATGCAAAGGTCCTAGTGGCTTTCAGGCAATAAGAAGGGTCGTTACTGTCGAACCTGAGCTCCTCAGGCTGGAGTAGGGTATTCTTCATGGTGTGAGATGGCACACCTAGCACAGCACAGCAGTGAAAGGGGTGTGAGAAGAAGGTCCTATGTGCTATCAGCACCAGAGTGCCCAAAAGCAAGTGGTTAAGCTGCACCCATGTGTTGTGTCAAGAGTTCATGGGCCACCAGCACCAACACAGCAGTTGCCACTGGTCACATATCCCTGCACACCACCTGAGGACACATGGCACAGGGTTGTAATCCCCAGGGATTAGGACAGGTGGGGAGATGTAAAGACATTGTTCCACTCCCAAGATGGCACAGCAGCTAACAGCAGCAGCAGGAGCAGAAACTGGCTGTTTGCAAAAGCTCAGAAAGCAAACACTGCTTCTGAATATCCCAATGCTTGGGGATTTAATTCCAGCAAATGTCTATGAATATCTTTTTATTTTAATGAATAACGTCTCCTTTCTCATTTTAGTGAACAGTTCCAGTGGTGATTATCATGCATTTGTATTATTTATAGACAGCTAGTGAATATGGAGAAAACAGCAAGATTACCATACACCAAATTCCATTTTCCTCCCAATATGGAAACTACCCCAATGTCTGATTCAAAATACATAAGAACAACTGGAAAAAAGGAACTTCTTTGAGTCCGCATCCTCAATCCCAGTTTCATACCTGCTTGAGTGATAACTACAACCTTCCTAAAAGAGGGATTTGGTCAGCACTTGGTTAAGAGGAACCTGAGAAAATCCCTGTTGAATCAAGAAGAAGCACAGCTGCATCGCAGATGGAGCTTTTCCATGAAGCTGGGATTCTACCTCAGCTCCAGTGTTCACACCTCAGCCCAAAGGAAGTCCCCAAGGACTCTCAGCAGTCAGCACAGCCCATAGAAGAACATCAAAGACAAGGTCCAGTTTGCTGACACGACCTTAGTCAGTGAGTATTTTGCACCCTGGTGTTATTGGCACCGCTCTTCTGGAGCTGACAGCCAGAGCCCAGCTCCATCCCTGAATATGCAGTGTCCTGGTCCGTTGGCACACTCATTTTAAAATACCAATTATCTTGATTCTGTACATGCTTTTCAGGCATAATTACAGGACTGTCTTGTCAGAAAATTGGGCTTAGCAGTTCCATCCACAAAGTAGTTGAAGGTGACTAGGTGTGTGGGAAAAAGGTAAAGCTGAAAGGTGGCTTAAAATCATAGAAAAAACAAACTGACCTTAAAATGCAATAAACAAGAGTGCATTAAGTCCTACGATTCAACTCTGCCTAGAAATCCCAAACTGACTTAAAGTGGAGGATCACATCCTAATCTCATATAATTAATGTCTGTCATCTTGCTGGAAACTGCCAGATTATCAGTAGTTTATCTTTTGTGTTTCCAGGAGAAACTCATTACTAAGTGAGTGAAACGTTAGGAAATTATTTACAATTATGCTGCCGAGAGCAGTTGGCTAATTCCATCTACTAATTAGCACCACTTGCATAAGTATAGGTAGAGCACTATAAATAATAGCAGTAATGTGTGCCATCCTGGCGCCCGCTCTCTGGGTCTTCGTTGCAGCAGAGGAAGCTACCCCCTCTGGTGGCCTTTTAATGGGATTTTATATAAACCACGGGAAAAGCTCCTACAAGTTGTTCTTTGCATAGTGTGGAGGGAGCTGCGGTGATGTGCAGAGCAGGCTCCTTTAGATCCTTTCTGCAGTGGGCACCTTGGCTCAAGCACCAGTCAGTGCTTTCCAGTCTACTCCAACACTGCTGGGAGGAGCAGAGCTAATAGGAAGGGGAGAAAAAATTAGGTATGACCGGAATGTTGTTGTGCAGGTTCCAGGCAGGAACTACAGAAGTGCTGAGATGCTGTTAGTTTGTTCCTCTGGTGGCTGAAGTCTTCCTCCCTTAGCCAACCTCTGAACCAGGATGGAGAGCACATCTTCATTGCACGTCCCCTTCACACCGGTCTGCTTGCAGTCTCCAGCAGCAGAAGCTGCATTTCATGTTCAATAGTAAATCTGAAAAAAAAACACAAGAATAAAACAAAAACCTAAAAAAAAAAAATCCCAGCCCTTAGGGCAGGAATCTATCTCCCAGCCAGCTGCATCGATTGACCAAAGGCAGGGGAATCTGTCTTGTTTGCACAGCACATGTGAACAGGTAACCCTCATTTGGATGAGACCTGAGCAAACTGATATAATTGATACTATTTTTTAAATCTGATCTCTGCACACCAACAGTCATGTTTTTCTATGCCTTCTTTTGCATCTCCATCCACCTCCATTAATCTCACTCCTCCCTGCTCAGTAACTTTAGCAGGGATTCACTTTAACCCCCAGCCCGGTCTGCTCCTTGGAGACCTGGGGAGCGGCTGGAGACGCACATTTCTATGTGAATTAAAAAAAGAAAAATCAATTAACTCTGTTTTAAAGAAAGATATTCCAGACTGAGAACCTCCCATGGACAAATGCAAGTCCACTTTTCCCATGGAGAGTACTCATCCCCTCAAGTGCCATATGGAGTCAGGCACTTTCCCAGCAAGCTTGTCCCTCAAGAACGTCTGATGCCTAGAATGCAGAATCCTTCTTTGGATCAATACTGATAAATGAGCAAATGCTTGGGAAAAAGGAAAAATTAATGCATGCTTGAATTGTAACCACAGAATCAGAGAATGCCTTAGGTGGGAAGTGACCTCAAAGATCATCCATTGCCCCCAGCTCGGGCTGCTCACCCCATCCCTCCGTGACGGGACACCCTCAGCTCTGGGCAGCAGTGCCAGGGCCTCACCGCCCTCTGAGCAAAGCATTTTCTCCTCACCTCTAACCTAAATCTCTCCTCATACAGTTTAAAGCCATTCCCCCTTTTCCCATCACTATCACCCCCCTCAAAAGTCACTCCTCCTCCCTCAAGCACTGGAAAGCCGCAGTGAGATTTCCCCACAGCCTTCTCTTCTCCAGGCCAAACCAACCTGCAGTGCCAAAGTACGCACTGACAAAAGAAGTCCGGAGAACATTTTTTTCTTAAGGCCTTGGAATGGGCAGAAACGAACAGCTGCCATCTTAAGGCACTTTAAATATTAGTGACATAATGAAACACTAATTTCTATTGTTTCATATGCCTTTCAGTTTGTACACTCAGTCACAGCCAGAATTTCCTGACTAAGTACATGGAATCGGCCAACAAATTCGGCTAAACAGCCTCAGATGTTGGAGTCCTTATTAACAATGTTCCCAGCACCAACTGCCTGGAACTGTTTAATAAGATGGAATTGCAGCTTGAATGACACATATAATCAAAATTCTCATTTGTTTTCAGAAGGAAAAAAATCCATCTGATCTCCAGCAGAAGAGAATGAAGCAGTTTTGAGGCAGGCGGACCATGCTGCAGTACCAATTTAGATGCAATTCGAAATATAGGATTTGCCTTAATGGATCATCAGGTCTTAATACAGAGGGAAAATGAAAGTATAAGAAGGGCTATTGAATGTGAAGGAAAGGCTATTATTAAAAAAAAAAAATCAGGGAGGGAAAATAAAATATATATTTCTATGGCTATAAGTAGAAACAATTACTGCATACCATAGGATATTTCAGAGCCCTTTGGTCACTTGCTATGTCCAGAGCACTTTTCTGCTGCAGCAGGAATGTTCCCTGTAGCTCATGATCCAGTTTTCCAGGCAGTTTTTCAGTGACCCATGCAAGACACCAAAATACCCCTACATGAATACTGCACCACTCCAATCTGTGAGAGGAAATCATATAATTTTCATTACAGGGGAAAGCATCCATGCAAGGTAGCCTGCTTCAAGAAGCAGCCAAAAGGAATAGTTTCTTTCTTATGCAGCTATCTTAAAACGCATAACACTGTTTCCTGCTCAGTACCTTTTCTTTTCTTCCACAGTACCATTCTCCAAGGAAAGATGGTTTCTTCTTCCAGCACTGAAATCACAGTGTTTGGGTCTTTTATTTGCTGCCTGCTGATTCTCTCTCATGGTTCTTATCAAATATGTTCTTTAGGAAAAACATACACTGACAAAGCCTACGCCTCTCCCTCCCCACATGCTTGTTTGATTTACTTGCCTGTTAAACTGATGAGCTGTCCAACACAGACACGGATTTTCTTTCCCTCAGACCTACAGAAGCCATGAGAAGGGCACAGCCAAGCACTTCAAGCACTTTGTTCCTCACTGCAGCCTCAACCCTGGGCCCAAAGCTCTTGAGCACCCAGTGGCTGATGCTACATCAACATTTCAAGGTACAGCTTACAGGACCGTGTGTGTGCCCTTGTGCTTACTGGCCTTGCTCATCTTCTCTCCCTTTCTTGTCATCCAGCTCCCAGAAGGACTCCTTCTTAGAGATGGCAATGAGTATCTGTACCCTGAAAATTCTGTGTGCAGCAAATCACCCCACACCCCTCAGGTGCAGCAGCCCAGAAGTTTCCAATGGGGGCAGCAAAGTTTTTGCTGAGAGCCCCCGGGACCAGTGCCCAGCCAGAGGGAAGCAGCTCCCCACACATGCAGCCATGCTCGCCTTCTGTCCTGGTAAGTCAAAGACAGAAACAATTCCAGTTTGATCCCGCTCGCAGCATTCCCCCTGGGTCAACTGATATCAAGATTTGCTTTGCTGAGCATCTGCAAAGAAAGCCTGGGCTTTGAAAGTTACCTTGATATACATGGCTACAGACACATGCACATTCTGTTGTTTGCTTTGCAAATTTTGAAGTCGACGCAACACTTTTTTTATATGTCAAATTCAAAGGGCAAAAGTTTTCCGCTGCTTTATTTTTATTCCCTCTTATTTGATTTTGTACTTCCAGCATGGCACAAATCACAGGCTTCCACCAGGATGGAAGGCACAAAAGCACTGCCTCATTACACACACAAATGTTTGGGATTAAAATTATAGGCTAGTGGCACACATAAGAGGCGGATCATAATTAGTATCTGGATGCATGAGCGATGATTCACAACACAGCATTACATACATTGGCCTTACATTATGTAGAGGGTCAAAAGACAACGATCCCAGCAATGCCATACAGCACAAGGGCTGCAGGATGGGTGCCCCTTGGCGTGACCCAGAGCTAGCAGGTGTCCCCACTGCTTGGACTTCCCCAGAAAGCAAAGGCAGCGTTTGTGAAGGCTGCTCCAGAGTACAGAGTATCCTCTGCCACAATCTGTGGCTGCTGAGTATCAGGAGGGGTGAAGCAGAGAGAGAGCTGGGAAGAAAAGATGAAAAGGGTTGAGGAATGAGTAGCTGTTAGTATTGGAAAAATTTCAGAGGAAGAGATTCTTTTTAGGAAAATCACTGAAATTGAGCTGAAATTTGAAACGTGAAGCTTGACGTTTGATTTGGATTGAAGGTTTCTACATGGAAATGCAAACTTCAGAGAATGTTTTTCTGGGAAGGAAAGGCCAAGAGATGGGAAGGTGGGCAGGGAGACTTTCAGCCTCCCTGAAGCATGGGCTGTGGGCACTGAGCTGAGACCGCCCACCTCCACAAAGCTGAGCAGCTCCTCCAGCCCCCTCCTCACAAGCAACTCCCAGCATGTGATGACAACGTGGAGATGCTGAGCACCAAACCACCTCCCTGCACGGGGTCTCCAGATGATAACAGTGATCCTTTCCAAGCCTGATGACTGTGTGACTCCGTGACTCATCCCCACGCTCTGCCAAGCACCCAGTGCCACCGCAAGCCTTGCGCACTGCTGCTGCTTCTCGGGGTATTTCTCAGCTGACTGAATAGTTAAGGAGATGCAAATTCAGTTTCAGCGCATAATCTCCTTTCTGAATGCATGATGCCCCCAACGCTTAGTCTGCATTTTAAAGCACGGCACACACGCCCGTTTATATACACATAGTCACGGGTCCTCATGAGACACACACACGTACGAGTGAACATTTCAATTACAAAAACACCCCGCGTCTCATCTGCAGTAATTCTGCCCTGCAGGGAGACACATGCGCTGACAGTGAGAGGATTGTGAAGGTGATTGAGCTTTGAGACGTATTGTTGCTCTGCTCAATAGTGCTGATTGGCAGCGGTGATTAAATGACTCAAGCAAGGGGAAGTGGCATTCAGAAGCTGACCAAACGGATCAGGGATGCAATCAGTTACAGCATCTGAGGATAAGAGCTGGTTTCTTCCTGCTGCCGTGGAAGCCAGGTGTCAGTACATGTCTGGTAAGGTTAGGGTAGGAGGATCAGGCTGGCTATTTTCCCATGTCTTTAAGTAAATCCATCTGGTGGCTTCATGGGAAAACCCAGGTGCTCTGTCACTACCTCTTAGGCATCAAACCCAACCAAACTTGGAAGGCCAGAGACTTCCAACGTCAACTTTGTAGTAATTCCCTCTACTTCCACCGTGTGTGGGTGCTGGGCCTCAGGGCTCATGCTGCTTTTTTCCAGCTCACGTTCTGGTTTCTCTTCCTAGGCATTCTCTGATACGTGGCAGCACTGGAAGTGCTAGGGAGAAAAGAGGGGTACTGAAAACAAAAATCAAAAAATGCCCTCCTGAGCACTGAACCATACATACTGCAAGTGCACTTCATTTTAGAATGCTCCTCTGGGTGTGCTGGCACCTGAACGCTCCTTACTGGTCTGGAAGAACCGCATTTGTCACATGTAAGAGATTAGGTGTCCTCACAATACTTCCACCAAGTTGAGGGAAAACACCTGCTGCAACAACATCTCAGAGCTGGCTGCATCCTAAACAATTTCCCACTCTCCCTTTCCTTTCCCAGCCAGCCTGCTGGTGGATTAACATACATACATCCATGAACACCTCAATACCCTCAGCATGAGCCAGCATTCACAGATGGGTAGGGGAAGCACTTAGTGCCCTGTGGCCATACAGAAATCCCACTGTGGGTAGAGGATGAAGGCCAGACTGCCTTCTCCCTCACAACCTGGATTCATATTCATGTTACTGAAGACCTCACTCCTCCAAGCCTGGTGGCCTCACAACATCCCAATCTGGAAATGCTCCTTCCTCTATACCAGCAGCTGTGACAAGGACTGTGTGGATTCCACCTTGTGCATTTCTAACCACCAGACTCCAAAGCAACCCCACAAGGGTTCAAACAAGACCTTTCCAAGCTCAGCTGGGTCTGGAGAGTGCTTCATTCGTATATGTATGTATCTGTGTGCCATCTTCATCAACCCTCATGAAGTTATCAGAAGTTCAAATTTCTGTCTCTGATTTCTGTTACTGAGAGGAGGGTGAGATTGCCATCATCAGTTAGAACAGGGAACATGACATAGCCAATGCTTAAATACATTTTGTTTTTTTACCCCAATATTTATTGAAAACCATCAAGCCCCATTGATGGGGTCTAAACTAATTGCAAGCCATTGGAAAAAAACACCACGCACCAGTGTGAGACAACACAGAGGAATCAAAGCAAGCAGAGCATCTGGATGCCCATATCAACGTGCTGTTGTAAAAGCCACTGACATCATCTCACTTGAGCACTGCGTTCCGTTTTGGTAATGCTATCTCAAAAGCTGTGCGAACAAAAATAGCAGTGAGGAAAAAAACAAATGCAGAAGTAATGGCTTTAGAAGAACTTTCATGAGAACAGAAAGCACAGAAATCAGGAGTTAGCAACATCTAACAGATGAAATGCTGGAGAGGGACACGGGAGGTCTGAATTCCATTCCCCATTGCCTTTCACAGACAGTAACCTCAGATGAGTTATTTTGTCTCTTTATGCCTCAGTTTCCCCTTCAGTAAAATAAGGAATAAATGACACATTTAAAAGACACGCTCTGAAAGAACCACATGAGAAATCCTCTAAGATGAAGGCTCCTATTTGTCATTTAACATCTGCATATTGGCATTGTCTTTCTCTCTGCCAGCTCTCCCTCTGCCTTTCTCATGCCCCATCTCAAGGCTGCTGCAGTGGCCCCAGCAGAGGTGGGATTCCAACCTGAGAAAACTACTTTTCTGATCCTGTGTGGTAATTCCTACCTTCTGAGCTATAGAAATACCAAAACTGTAAGGTTGAAAACAGAGAGTATTTATGCAGAATACAATACTCCAAGGAACAGCCTTCAAAATAGGCTTCTAATTTAGAGAAGGCTGTCAAATGCCCAGTAGGGTTACTGTGTCATGCATCAGATTTCCTTTCTGCAGGTTTTAATTCACGACTTCTCTCATAAAGCAGAAAACAGATGAATTATTTCAACAATCGCTGACCGCGATTATATCATCGCAGCTTCAGCTATTCCCTCGGGTAGGACACAGCCACCAGAGCAAACTGCCCAGAGCAAAGGTGCCCGAGTCTTGCTCCCCAGAGGAGGTGCTGCTTGTATCATCTCGCAGCACAGCCAAGTTTTAACCCCGTTCATCCCACCCTGTGGTTGAGTGTGATCATTCAGAGTGGTGGCAGAGAAAGATGTTCCTCCCCTGAACCATGGGTGCAGACGTCACAGATGGCAGAGGTCTTCCTCAGGAGCACACAGACTAACCTGGCCCTACACTCCTTAGCTTTGCTTCAGGGAGGTTTCACTGCAACAGAGAAGGGCTTTCCTGGAGGACAGCCAACCTGAGTGAGGTTAAGAAAGGATATGGATTTTCTGATGTGCAACTGCCGTTGGTTTAGCACGAAAATTTCATCCTATGAAGGGCGGCAGGAGCACGGCGCTGCTCACATGCCTGCCATGCCTGTCATCCACATCCTACTGGTCTGGCATTGCACAGGCTGCCCAGGGAGGTGGTGGAGGTGCCCCAGAGGTGTCCAAGGACAGGTGTCATATCAAGTGACATGGACCAGAGTGGTCACAGGCATGGGATAATGGTTGGACAAGATGACCTTAGAGGTCTTTCCAACCTTAACAATTCTATAATTCTCTGATTCTATACTGCTTGTCAGCACAAGCTTGGAGCAAGAAGAGGACAGGCTGAGAAGTGGGAGCCCACAAAGGACCTCAGCCTCTCCAGCTCCCCAGGCACACTCACACAGCTCTCAGGACTCATTATCACTGAATTCCGCTTTCTTTCCTTTCCCAGTGTACGTTTCATAAATTGCAGAAGCCACGTCTTTCAGTATTAAAATGTAATTAATGATTTCACTGTAATGAAATTAATAATTAACTGGAAAGACATTTGAACCCTTTGTTGAACAAAACTCACTAATGTTATGATGTATTAGGGCCGTCTGGGCTAGTCTGTCTCCGCAGCAGCTATCGTGCAGCTGGAAGGAAGCCAGGGGCTGCAGAAAACATATTTTCTTCCTGTCAGAGCCTTTCTGACAGGCCTCCATGGCGCAGAAGCAGCCCCCACTCACGGCACTGTAAGATTCTGGTTTCTGGATCCAGTGGCATCCATCTGGTGACAGCCAGTAACTGTGGGCCAATGGGTTCCTTGAGCCGATCCCATCAGCACTGCACACAGGATTAGGTCGGATGTCAGGAAACATTCCTTCTCTAAAAGAGCGGTGCTGCAGTGGCACTGCTGCCCACGGAGGAGGTGGGGTCACCGTCCCTGGGGGTGTTCAAGAACCGTGGGGATGTGGCACTGAGGAACACGGTCAGTGGGCACGGTGAGAATGGGTTGGGGTTGGACTGGGCGATCTCAGGGGTCTTTTCCAATCTTAATGGTTCCATGATTTTAGCAGTTCTTTTGAAAATCTTCATCTGCTGCAAACACGTGAGCCGCTGAGGCTTGAACTCGGAAACTTTGCATAAAGCCTTTAAGGCCTAAGACTCAAAACAACCGATTAGTGACCTCTGCAATACCACCTTAGCTTCCAGCTGAGCAAGCTCTCTTCTTTGGCACTGAAGCATCTTAAACTACGGTTTTAGCTTTCCCCCGAAGAAAACTGAATTAATCAATTCCTCCTCGGCATTGAAATAAAGCTCTCTTTCTGCTAGGTGGGTCAAAAATGCGCAATCTATTTCAACCGTTCTGTTCCCATGAATTCTATTACAATACATTGCAAAAGGGAAGATTACAGAGAAGGCAGAGCCAGCGGCATGCCTTGCTTTATGAGGGGGAAAAAACACACACACAATTTATTTTTCATTGCTTTATGATGAATATGAATTCAATTACATGCAGAGGAGAACTGCGGTAGTCAGTCAGAATTATACTCAGCTAGTTGCAAATATAATGGCTTTTAACAAGGAGAGCTTATCATCAAGGTTCAGACAAGCTTGAGCCTATGTTGCACCTGATGAACCTGCAGGAGGAGACAATGGCTATCAGAGCTGAGAATTAATCTCTCATCTTTTTGCCTTGAGAAGGGAGAGGGAAGGGGGTGTGAGAGCAAGGCTTGGTCACAGCCAGTCCTCGAAGCACACTACTGAGCACCAGGGAGCAGCCGGACCATCCCTTGGGACATGAACACACACACCAAAAGCAACTCATCTCCTTCCCTGCTGGTGTTGTTTTCCTCACCAGACAAAGCGCATCTCTCCCTGCTCCTGGTTAACATTTCCAACAGCCTAGTTAAGTTGGCTCACAAAACTCACAAGCCAGACGACAGCCACACGCTATGCGTTAACCTCACACATGTTCTGAGCCTTTCCAGATTGCCACTGGCGCTCGTGCTACCTAATGTGTCCAGGATTCTGTCTTCCAGGTAGTTCTCACATTGTTTCTTGGGATGCTTAGCATCTCCAGATCAGAAAAGTTATGCTAATGCACTGAGCCAAGCACCCACATCCAGCCTTTCTCAGGGAGCAGGCACAAGATTGCATACCATTAGGTAGCTCCTAACAAAGCAGTCCTAAGACATGAGTCCATCTAACCCAACACTGCTTCAACCTAAGGAAGAAGACCCCAAACCCTCAGCAGTGTGGGCAAAAACATAAGAAAGTGTGCTGATGCCTGCCCGATCTCAACATAGAGCAGAGCTTGCAGCTCTGCAGCTATCAGGGCTCAGTGCTGGATTGGGATCCTAAAGGATGCTGACGGATTCAGCTTCCTAAGAGGAGCTGGTCCTGCCATATACAAGCAGTGCACACAAGGCTTTGTATGTTTCAAAAACAAGATGTTATTTCTTGAGCAGATGCCTGGGAAAGGATGTAAAACAAACATTAAATATGTTCTTGCTGTTTTTCATCAAAACACTCCGTGGGTATTTGTGGGTTAAGCTTCACATCTTCATGAGGGAAGGTCGGTGTTGCTACTCAGAGACAGGAGAAATGTGGTCATCGCATCTGCTGGCCAAACTTATGAATCAAGACAGAGCAAATCTCATACAAAATCTCAACATCTGTTCTCCTTCATCCCCACTTATCCGTTTCCAACATCTGTTCTCCTTCATCCCCATCTATCTGCTCTTTCTCGTCAGCTGAGATGCAGCATGGCAGTACTGAGGCTGTGAAACAGCCACTGCTCACACGCTGCTCAGAGAACACCACGGAGCTTTTTGTTCCTGCACTTTAAGGAAGATGAAGGTGCTTATCTCCATTCCCATCCAGGTGGAGCTGCCCAGCCCAGGGCCCCCACCCCACCCAGAGCAGCGAGGTGAGCGGAGCTGGGCTCTGCTGTGAGCACTGGAATCAGGCTGCAGCAGCAGACAAAACCCAGGGGTTGAATCCTGACATCTGCTCACCAGGCTTGATTGAAAGTGGAGGAATTATATTAAATTACCTGATTACGTGAAGGCTGAGAAATGATAGTAGGTATTACAGCCAAGGCTGAACAAGAGCTTGGCAGTTCCCATCTCTACAGGAGGAGTGGGAGTTTTGCCCTGGTAATAACAAGCTTTGCAAGTTCCTTTTCTTTAGAGAATTTTCTTTTTCTTTTTTTTTTACTGAAGATGGAGAAGAAAACATACAAATTGCACATAATAAGGGGAACACAGCAAAAGAACCAGCTGTACTCGCAGATGTTACAATACAACCAAAGGTGCTTCTCTATTTTCTCTCCTCTTAGAACAGGCCATATATGTCTGATGAATAATGCAAGAGATTTCCTCTATAGAATTACTAGCAGGCAGCCCTTCCTGACCTGGCTTTAATCACACTCAGCACCCAGCAGGCCTGGAAGGGAAGGCAACACCATTCCTACCAGGCAATCTCAGTGAGTACCTGTCACCCCAGTCCTTGGCTTTAACACCTCAACATGGGGAATGGAAAAAAGTCCTTGAGAAGCTTTACAGACTTCGCTCCTCACCTGTGCCAAAGCTTGGGTTAAAGTCAACTGATGTTTCACATCCCAGTTGAACGCAACCAGCACTTACAAATGATGTTTGCAAAAAAAAGCTTTTGCTTAATTACACAGACTTGTTCAACTTAACTCATTAAATCACAGAATACCCCAAGTTGAAAGGGACCCATAAGGATCATTGAGTCCACACTCCTATTCAGGGATGGTGATGCTTCACATCATCTTTGTGCACATTCATGGAGATCCAGAGGCTTTCACTCACTTGCAGAAGGGCAGCAGTGGTCGATCTGACTCTACTGGGAATTCATTCCGTCAGAAACCGATCACCAGCAGCACAGATGGTGGTGTTTCAAGCACTGGACAAGCCTACCGATCAAGGCTGCAACCCAATCTTTGTCCAGAAACTAACTCTCACAGAAGTATTTGGGAAGATTTTCAGGCTGAGAGATTACAAGAGAAGAGTCTGGCTATGTTGAATCTCAAACAGAAGGGATTCAGGTCACTCCTACTCCATCCAGGGCTGCTCAGCCCAGGAGACCGCAAGGTGCAGCTTTGTGCAAAGGAAAAGGAAATTAAATGTGAGTCATAGGCTAGTGTCAGAGAAGACTGCAAACCCAAGCTCTCATTCATTAGCAGATCTGATTACCTTAATGCGCTTTGTTTAGAAACGTTTCTACATACATACATCAAAAGGTTCCGCTGTGCCTCGCGGAGTTGTCGCAGCAGCCCAGCAGCAAACATCTCCTGCATGGGCTTTCTGCCCAGACATCATCAGCCTGCAGTGTGCTGCCATCCCTCTGCCCTCCCAGCCATCCTCAGGGCCCTGGGCTGTGCTTTGAGGGCACAAGAGCCAGCACAGCACCCGGGCAGTGGGAGGGTGGCTCACAGCATCTGAACCTCGGCTCCTGAGGCACTGGGCCAGCTCTGGCCAACAGAGAGAAACCCTGAATTAACTGAAAATGACATGTTTCGATTTGGCTTAATACGCCTAGATAGTTTGATCTGGATCCGCCAGGCAGGAATGATGCGTTTCGTTTAAATCTTCTTGACAAAACAGAAACATCTATGTGTTTCCTTTAAAATCAATTTTTTTCCATGGAAAAATCAATCTTCTTACAGAAAATGCATTTTCTGCATCCAGAAACACTCAAGTACCCCAAATTACCACACTGGTGAGTTTGATAACAAACTCCTTGTGAGCTCTAGTCCCAGATACAGTAGAGCCACTTTCAGTCCCCTTACTCACTGCAGCCCAGAGCCATAAAATGGTGTAAGACACCATTATGGTGAAGCATTCAGAGCCCCCACTGCCTGCGTACTGGGACAGACAGGCACAAGAACAACCATACACAAATGACACTCACAACTGACCCCAATCCCCCAGCCACATGCAGCTCTGCTGATGGAGCCCTGTGCGTTCCTCCTGCTTCCTTATTTCCCTCCCAGGTGTCAGCAGAAAGTTCAGAAGAAAAAGACATGTCCAGGTTGGAGGAAGGAAGGGAGCTGATCTTAAGTACGTCTTGAAAAAGGTAAATAGACTTTCCCCCTCCCATGATGGTTCATATATTTGTCAACTGGTCTTTATGGGAAAGCGGTAAAGAAGATTTCCAATGCCTCGTGGTGACATATATTCCCAGCGAGGAACAAAGTTTGAACCAATTTTTGAGTTTTAAAATTATTGAGAGGAGGGATTACCGCGGCCAAGAATAACTGTGCGTGGAAGGAAATTGATTTCTGGTCTGCTAATAATTTATTTTACATTCTTCATAATCATATTCCAAAAAGCATATATTCTACAGCAATAAATAGTTCCAAGGGCTCTCCTCATTTACTCCCCCCACTGCATTCTTGGGACTTGCTTAATTTCATAGCCCAAGGCTGCTGTGGGATTTGGGTGAATATCATATTGAGCCTATTAGAGACAAGAAGCCATCCAAATGCTGCCAGCGTGGGGCATCCTACCGCGACGGCTCCCAGCTCTCCCTGTAGGGAGCTCTCTCTCCTGCTCCTTAACAAGCATTTTAATTTGGTCTGTCTGAGTAGCATTCAGGTGTTTCTACATCCAGCCTGTGCTTCCTTCCTTCCATGCCAGCTGCTGCTTTCTGCTCCATTCCCAACTTTATCCCATCAGGCAGAAAATCTCAGGACTGAAATCCTCAATGAACGCTAGGAGCTGAAAATTCATATTCCATTTATTGTTAAATGCATTCCTGACATGAAAAGGAAATGGTATTTAAAGACATTACCCAATCCCTAACTATTAAAGAAGTCCAGGGAAGAAATGTGGGACAAACAGAAAACTGTCTGACTTCCAAGTGAAGTCACCAACATCAGTGTTTCATCTTTGCTATGTTGTTTTCAGGTTTTCATTGTTTTCAGGTTTTCATTGAAGCCATCTAACATTTCATCTAACAGATACAAAAAAAAAAAAAAAAAAAAAAGCATTGTATTTAGATAACTTACTCACCAGGTACCTTTGCACCATGATTTTGAAATGCCTCTGTTTTCATGACTGGAAAAGGCAAAGGATGCAGCTAATTAGGGCTTTCTTCCTCCATATTGATTCATCTGCAAAGCATGCAACCACCTGCATTATCAGAAGCAAGAAGGTAACTCAGCAACAGGGTGAAAATTGTCCCTGAACAGCTCACTTCAGGGATGAGCTGAGACTTTTCTGAAAGAGGATAGATAGCTATGGGGAAGAGGAAAAAACCCTCTTGGGTTTTACCATCGCACTGTGTCCTGAGCACTGCCTTGGAGCTGTGCTCTACCCCAAAGGTCAGAGTGCCCTCGTTGAGCAGAAGGACCCAAAGACCTCAGATGTAACCCTCTACCTGGGGTTCTGAGGACCTGAAGCCAGACTGAGCACAGGCTGGGAGGCTGCATCCCCATGTACCTGAGGGCTGAGGCTGGTGGAGATGACATGGCCCCAGGATCTTAAATCTTGTTACCTTCCACCACAGCAGATGGGATCCGCAGTGCAGCCTGCCCAGGAAGGCACGATGGAAGTGCAGGTTTGAGGCTGGGGATGCTGCAGGCTGCTGCTCCCAGGACAGCTGAGCCACAGAAAGTGTTAACACAGCTCCCACACTTCACTTTATGCTGTGAAATGAATGTTATTCTCAGGGGCTGCAATAAGGTTGTAACAAGCTTAAATACTTCATTAATGAGGGCTCTGTAAGTAACGCAGAGACAAACAAGATTTGAGAGGGGCAGAAGCCTTTGTGCTTTCCTCTTCTCCACTGGGGAGAATTTCAACTCGCTGTCCAATTTGCAATTGCTAACAGAAAATTTTGCACGTGGAAATGGATTTGCTTGCACAGTTTGTGCCTCCATCTAATTGTTTTTAAACTTTGCATCCCGGGAAGAATTAGCAATCATGTTTTAGCAGATCTCTGTTCTTACAGTCTTTGAGTTTTTGGGGATTTTCTTCATGTGATCTCCCATATGTTTTGATTTTTTTCAGGGGAGCAAAGTCTAGTCATCCCTAACAAATACCTGTTAAATCACAGAGCACATCAACTCATTGGTCAAAGCATTTACAGTCTGTTATGGAAGTTATGACACACTCTTCCCTCGTGAGGAGAATGATACCAGGAATAAACACAAGTCTTGCTAATGCAGTTGTTTTTATTCTTCTTAACTATACATGCCAACACATTTTCTTTGTTTGTTTGTTTTTAAGAAGGAATGAGAAAGAAAGAACAAAAGGATGTATGAATAAGACAGCTTCCATGGAGCCACTCCTCCACAGCTTCCCAGCATGGGTTCAGGGATGCTGAGGAAAAGCTGGTGCATTAGTAACTTCTACTATTTTCCTCATTCCTCTCCTGCTATAACCTTATACCACTTCCAGACTTGACTGCTTCCACGGCCAAATGCCACACTGCTATCCAGGATGTGTCCCCACCACCCACTTTGACACATCAGTCCCACTGGCTTTACTATCCCCTTGGGGACCTTAAAAGTGAGATAAAGGGGATGGATCTTTCAAACATTTGGTCTATTATGGCAATAGAAAAATCCTGAACTATTGAATCTGTTGTGCTTAAAAATAACATCGGCTCTGTTTTTCAAGTCCTCTTAAATCCTCCTACTTGGGATAGGATAAAAATATCCCACTGCACCTGGTTACCTCAACCATTTCCAACAGCCACTGCTTCCTGAGAAGAACTCCTTCAAGATGTTGCCTCCTTAACTGCTTTGTCCTGACGCTGCACGGGTCAGATATCTTAGGACTTAGGCAATGTGCACCATATCAAAGAAAAGGCAAAGAACTGGAGGCACTTGTGTACAATGGAAGTGCAACTTGTTCCTCACTGCAGAACTGAAACCTTCGTCCCTTTGGTTTTGCTACCACAAAAGCCTCCTAACTCATTCCCATCAAGAGAAACAGTTTTCTTTTCCATGGCTCTGTTGTAGGCTTGTAATCAAAAGCAGGCTCCTTAAAACTGGAGCTTGACCCTAACATCTGTGCTCTCCTAATATCAGCAAAAGCAGGGCATGAAGTGCTTTAAATCAGAGCTTCATTCCCTGGAATAAGGAGGATCGTCCCTCTCTGGTCAAAAGTCACAGATGGCAGCTGTTCAGTTTTATCCCCTTTGGCCACTGGCAATGGCAGATTCAGAGCTGCGACACAGCGCTGAGGCTCTGCACCAGCTCATAGCTCTGGGAAATACCAGCTGTCTGCTCTCATTCATTCTCTTGAAGCAATCTTTAATCTTCCCAAAGTCCCCTTCAGGCTCTCTCTTCCAAGGCCACAGCTAAAAGAATGGCTTCACCCAACTGCAAACGCAATGCAACCTCAAGGCACGGAGCGAAAAAGTGAACACGGCAGTGTTTAAGAACAGAAATAAAATTTAAAAAGTGAATTACCACTAAATAGAAGTGGTTACCAAAATCCCCACCCATTGAGCCACTTGTTCTACTCATGCCTCTGAACACCGAAGCTGAAGTCCTGTGCTTCCTCCCTTCATCTTTTTTCCTTCCTCAGTACAACAGAAAAACCAGCCTTGGACTCACTGAGCTGCTGGGTCTGCAGCAGGTCATTCACTGTATGGCAACTGGCACTTCCCATCCATTTTGCCTCTCTCCACCTTGCTGACAGCCAATCTGTGGTGGAATTTATGGCCACAGTGCTCCAACTGCCTTCATCTGAAGCTTGGGTTGCCATGAGCCAAGGCCTTCTGCCCACGACAAAAGGACCTGTGAGGTCCAAGAGCATGAACTACAGAAGGTCCTTATGCACACCTTGCACACACTTTACACGCTCGCCTGAATAAAATCCTGCCATGAATATTGCTACTGTCCTTAAATGTAAGAGCTAACTTAGAAGAAGCTTTTCTTCTTTTTGGAGAAATTTGCAAGCTGGCAGATCTACAGGTGGAGGACCAAAACAGACCTGAACTGCTAACCAGACTCCTGGAGTCATCTGAGGTGAGACAGAATCAGCAGAGATGACATTACTAACAAATCCCTTCCGATGCCTTAAATAATTCATAGCAAACACTGGGACATGAAGACCAGAAGTCCCATTAGAAGGCACATGGCATTGTTTTTGTTCATTAGGGTGAGTCACACAACACACGTTATTACATAAAATGGGAAGTCTCATTATTTACATCTGTCTGGGGGCTATAGTGTACCAGTGCCTGGAATAGCTCTGGGAGACTGAGTCCTCATCCTCATCATTGCTTGCAAGAAGCCACCATCATTGCCACCGGGGCTCTGGCTCCCTGCACCACCTTTGGCCCTGCCTGTGGGTGCCAGTGTGCATCTCCCCTGCAAGATCCCTTTTCTGCTGAACTGCCCCCAAGGACACGGATCACATCGCGCTCACCCCACAGCAAGGCACAGAGAGGGAAAACCCACCCTGAGCCAAACTCACGTCGCTGCCGTCCACGCTGAGAGAACAACAGGCGAAGGAGGGGTTGTAATAAAATGGTGTTTGGAATAGGAGGCAGTGCCGCACTGTGGTTTCCAGGGAGAGGGGAAGCAGAGCATTGCAACAGCAACTGCCAGTGTTTTCCTGTGCAGACAGGTGGTGGCTGTGCCTGCCAGCTGCAGAAGGGACCACGGGACCCACTCTTCCTAACACATACGTGAGCATCCAGGAGGGCCAGCCCTGCTGGCAGGAACAGCCGTGTGAAGGGGTACGGTGCCATCCGCTTCACTTCTGTTTCCTGCAGGCCCCCAGATGAGCCTGAATCTTCACTAACAAAGAGAGCCTCAAGGCTCCCTCCTACCTCTTCAACAAGGAGAGCTGTTAAGGAAACATACACCTCTTAGCTTCTCCGCAAACTCAGACTCTGAAATCTTAGGTCAGCTAACAGGAGCGTCCCGCAGTTCAGTTATATGGGGTGGACTAAAAACCCCCGGATCCCTTGCAACCCCTTTTGTGCCCTCCTACAGCGCTGCAGGAGGGGCTGTGCCTGCTGGAAGATACCTGTACCCTGCAGCGATGTGAGACAGAGATCAGAGACAGGAAGGGGAATTCGATTCTGCTGTTTGGCACAAAAGAGGATCACAGAACTAAGTCAGGGAATCACTGAGATCTGCACTAAACATGACCTCCCTGAGAAGCACTCGGCCCTGTGTTTGATTGTATCCAGACTTCATACTGTGGGTGTCACCGAAACACTGCCGCCAGCAGACAGCACTTGTTGCCTCCACAGAAAATACAGGATTTACTGGTGGGGAGTAGGGAAAGGTCAGGGAACATCCTCACATGTTTTGCTCTCTAACAGTTAGTCCTTGTGACTATATCAATATGCAGTAGCAATGACAGGAACAGATGATCTGGAACTCCCTGCATTATTCATACACGGAGAAAGAGGAGGCAGCTATTGTGAGAAGTATCTGTTGGCATGTTTAATATACAAGGCTCTAAACCTCAATGCACTGCCGCAGATGATGCTGTATCCAAACGTAGCTAACCTATTGAGAAATCCCACACTGAATAGAACAGGGCATGTTTCCTAAGTTCAAACCCTCCAACATACTCCAGGCTTGGAAACAGGATATTAAGAACAGATTGGGGAAAATTAAAAAAGGTAGATGGTGGATATAGGGAGGAGGAGAGGTGGATATGGGAGCTCTACCAGCTCCCAGTTGTCCCAGTTAGGGCTTCAGCCCCCATGAGACACCCTTACCACCACACAGAGCACCGCAGCACATCTCACAAGTGGGAAGTGCTTCCTTACTCCCCTTTGAGCTCACAAGACACCACCTGCTGCTGCCTGCCTTGCCCAAGAAGAGCAGCTCACCGCAGCACTCCAAACGCCAGATTCTCATCCTGTCACTGCCTGAAACAAAGTCCATAGGTAGCTCCAGTTTGCCTTCTGGAAGGGGATTTCATCCTCCATCTCACACTCGGTCTTGTGATCAGAAAAACAAACAGTGAGATTCATCTACAGCAGCACAGCAGCAGAAGAACAGAGAGATCTTCCCCCTCCATGTACCCCAAATAACCACACTGTACCTCATCATGGCACAGCCCTGTGAAAGTACAATGTAGAGGCAGTGCCCCAAGTTCTGTAGTAACCAGATCTCAGGAAGACTTTATCCTAAACTCTTTAGTATCCAGTGACTAAGCAACACATAGCAAGCTCTAATGCTCACAGATACAAGGAGGCCAGGAGACGTATTTTCTCCTTCTGCTATGTTAAAATTTAATAGAATTATACGGTCTTTAGTTTACCTTGCCATGCAGGCACATTAAGCATGGATTTCTCTAAAGCTGGAACATCACAAGATACCCAAACAACCTTGTCATTGAGATTTTGCACATTTTTCCTCTTTTGTGTATCCGTGAGCTCTGACTGCAGTAAAATTTCATCTCAGCCCACTGCCATCTGGAGCAAGGTTCGGCCTCAGACACAAGCGTAATGGGAATGGATATTTCTGGGGAGTGGTGGGAAGGTTAATCATGTGAATGCTTAGAGCTGGTGATTTCTTTCAGTGTCCCACTGTGATGCTTCGTATGATCTGGATCCACCAAGACAAAGTAACTGGAGAGACAGAAAGAGCTTTGAGATCTGATTGGTATTGGAGTCTACAAATCCTTAGTCATCACAGCAGGAAGATTCACCCCAAATGAATTTCAGTTTGGAGTTACCCTGATTTATCCAGGAGACTAGAGTGACCTAGACCATCTGCAGAGTGTCAGAAGAAGCCTCTCAGCTGTTGCAGGGACTCTAAAGCTCCCAGCTCTGGGTCCGCTCACTCGCAAGGGACACGGTGCTCAGATGGGTCCACTCCAGGTTACCTGTTCAGCTTCACAGGGAGCATCAAAACCTTAACTATCAGGATTCAAAAGGAACATCAGAGGATGCTTTGCAACTTCCTACCACCAAGACAACAGATGGTACCCACTGCTTTGCACTTTTCAGACATCACACTTGCTTCCCAGGTTGCCTGCCAGATATAGGCTGGGTCACTCTCTGCTCACTTCCAACAGTGCATGGCACCTCCTTGAAAGGTTCTAGCCCACTGACAACAACCTTCACCCATTTTAGTGCTTGTGCTCTTCCTGCCTTGCAAGGCTGCTCCCCCACATCCCCAGCACTGCACGAGGGAGAGACCAGGGAGGAGAAAAGGAACAGCAATACTAACGATTTCTCAGACCCGTGTCAAGCAGTCTGCTTACTTCTGCTGGGCTGAGCTGGAGATGTTTAGATGCTTTTATACGACTTGACATCCACCTCTCAAATAACAGATCCTGCATCCCCAAAAAGGCCAGACAGACATATCATCTTCTGTTGCTATTTCCAGCATTGTCCGGCAGACACCGCTGGGGAAGAAGAGCAGCTGCAGCTGGGGCGGGTTTACAAGCTGTTACTGGCCTGCCCGTTCCAGGCGATGCCTGTCAGGTCTGCGTGAGCTGGGCTCCCATAATCAGCCAAAGCTGTTGTTTGTTAGCCCCTCGCGGTCTCTTGACTTTTCATCTTGATTAAAGAGCACGCCAAACAGCAGAATTAGCAAGGCAGGGATCCCAATCCTTTTGCTGCTCCTGAAATCCAGTCGCCTGCCTACCGCACACGTGCTCGTCCTCGGGGCTACCAATTAGTGGCACCAGCTGCTAGCCTGGATGCCAGGGCCAGGAGCTATTAGTGCACAGACCATTAGCTTTAAAAGGCATTTGGAACTTCTGAACGTATTAGGGTTCTTATGACTGACGTACAGTACAGCCATATGTGGCTCACTGTTTGTTTTCTGTCAATATATTTCTCCAAAACAGTGTTGGGTTATCAGAATGATCTAGGTGGAGCGCTTGGGAAAGCACCTTACCAAGAGGACTCAGTACCACATGCAGTTGAATAGTTGTTACTTGCTTTAGCTAACTTCATTGGCAGCCTTCCTCTGAGTTAGGAATGGCAATGGGTTGCTTAAATGGCTGGATATTGGGACTCTATTTTTAGCCCTGCCATTTGCCCACCAAATGATTCCAGGGAAGTCATTTCACTTCTTTATGCTTCAGCAACCCCATCTGTAAGATGGCAATGATGAGCCTGTACCACAGGACTTGGAGACCTACGCTTATTAAACAACATAATAACACTTCAGATCACCATTACTGTCTGAAGCCAAGGTGGGGAGGAAGCCCCACGGGTCTTTGCATATTTTGCAGCAGTACCTTCATGGATTTGTTAAAATCTTGCATTCCCACTTGCACGCCACTTGAGGCCAGTGACAAGAGAGAGAGAGCACTAGGCTGGTTGCTCTGCACCTCGTGACAGTGGGTGCAGACCCGAGGAGACTACCCAGCCCTCAGGCCATTACGACCGACTCACAGGGAGGAGCCAGGTTGCAGAGCAGAGCCTTGTCTCTAAATCAAATTAAAAGCCAGACTGCCTTACCTGCCTCAGCCCATGGCAATCTGACCACAGAGAGATTTCCCCATTACTTCCCCAGCTTTTTGTTTAAAGCAGAGCTGTTGTGGAATTTGGAGCTCAAATACAAGATCTCTTCGAAAGTCTTTTGAAGAGATTTTATAATATGATGTTCTGATGAAATTTCCAAGCCTTCTTGCTTCATACATCTGGCAAATACCAGCAAAAGTCTTTACCATTTTTTTTAAATGTTTGAATACTGTTTCCCAAAGCTAGATTCTTGAAATGCATATATTAAATCCATAACATACAAACTGTCCTTTTTATCCTGGGTCTGGCAGATTTTCAGGCTCAGGACAGTTTTTCTGTCACCTGAAAGGGCTCTTCCTTCAGTTAGACACACGTGTCCCTCTACTTACCCAGATGGTTTCCTCCTCCAACATAAAATAATGTGTTTAAATTTACCCAATGGTTTCCATGACTCAGATTTCCCGTAGCTGGAAGGTTTCCAGCCGTCCCCTGTTCCACCTGCTCAGATGTTGAAGCAGCCCTCTCACTGGCTCACAACCTGCAATGCTGTGCTTCATCAGTGGAGTGTGACTGCTGTCAAGAAGCAATTCTAGAGCAGCTTCATGTTCACATAACCCACAGTCCATAGCTTGGTCCCTGGCAGTCTTGGAGAGAAACCACAGCACTTAGAGGTTTCTTTCCTCTGGGGAGGAAGAGTGCATCCTGAAAGCTGTCATTTAATCATAGAATCAACAAGGTTGGAAAAGACCTACAAGATCATCCTGTGATCATTTAGTGATAGAACAAGAGGTAATGGCTTTAAGTTGCACCAAGAGAGGTTCAGATAAGATATTAGGGAAAGATTCTTCTCAGAAGGAGTAGTGATGCACTGGCACAGGCTTCCCAAGGAAGTGGTGGAGTCACCATCCTGGGAGAAGATTCAAGAAACATGGAGATCTGGTACTGAGGGACACAATGAGTGGGCATAATGGGATGAATTGAGGTTGGACTTGGTGATCTTAGCAGTCTTTTCCAACCTTAATGATTCTATGATTCCATGATTTCAGCCTCCTGATCAGTCCACTGGAAAACCAAAAGTTCCCTCCATCCCAAGCCTCCATCCCCCAGATATTTCTCACTAAACCACACCTCCTATCCAACAGCAAACTCATTCAGCAACCACAACGCACAACAAATTCACTGTCTACATAAACAGATCATTTTCTGTTTTGGATAACTGGATAGAAATGCAAATCCTTGCATACTGATGTTTCATCACTTGCTTCCATTTCTTCAAGACAACAGGCATATCAGTGACCAAGGCATCCTTCACTACTGGTGTTCACTTGGACCTGAGATCTTGTCTACGCAGCCCATTTTGAAAATGCCACCTGGTGCCTTCCAACTCACAGGAGCCCTTCTGTAGAAAATATATTTTTGGATAAAAGCATCCCAAATGATACTGACGTTCGAGAAATCCTTTGAAATTGCTGGCAGGCATGAGAGGTGGCTCATCATAGCCTGGAGCTGCTGAAAGCCAGACACAGGAGAAGCAGCTGAGAAAGAATATAGTGATATGATCAGGCTCAGAGAGGGAAGGTGGTAGAGAGGAACAAGGGCAAGAGGCTGGATAGTTTTCAAAGCTGCTAGATTGGTTTTAAAAAACATGTTGGAGTTTAATAAAGGAGGAGAGCACTAAGCTGCAGGGTTCTGTCCTGCCATCATCTTCCATGTGCTATTCCCTTCTGTGATAACAGAAGTCCCAAGACATTTGAAATTCCTGTTCTTCTTCTACCTAGACTCTACAGGGCACTGAATAAACAACATTCAAGCAAGAACCTGGCTTGGGAGAAGAGAAACAATGACCAGCAAAGTCTTGCCTCAGTGGCCCAACAACACTCACAGTATGGCACAGATCACTGCAACCAGGCAGGCTGCATCAGCCACCTTCCAAAACATCAACAAGCTATGGGGTGTCTCAGAGCAGAAACTCAAAAGAAGGAGAGATGCTACATAATGTAAAACTAAGCCTCTTGTCATAAAAGACAACACGAGAAGGAAGATTGGCAAGGGCAAACAGTCAAGCAGTTAATTACAGAGTAAATTAACTCTCCAACCATGTACATAATCAGACAGGAAACATTATAAGCTTAAGCCAGCAGTTTCAGTAACAAGATTTTGACAAAATTCCCATTTATCAACCCAGGGCTTAGGCAGTGAGGTTCTGCTTGAATGTCTCAACTGTAGTCCCCTTCACCATTATCGGCAAAGCCCTCGCACTTAACCAGGTTGTGAGGAACAGACACCACTAAGCCAAATGCAGGAGGGGAACAACAGATTTGAAATCACTAATTGTCAGAAGCATTTCCCACCAGGGCCCCAGGTCCTTGCTTCAGCACAGAGCAGGGAGGCATTCTGGCCATGGATCAGGACTCCAATGGGAAGATGACCCTGGTGCATAAGACCCTGATGCCATTTGTCACGAAACTCTGAGACAAATAAGGACTTTATTTTTCCCTGGTAAACTGTTCCACCATTTGAGATTATCCAGGGCCAGATTTGTAGATGTGAACATACGAAAGGCCACAAAAATCAAGCTAGAGAGATGAGTGCTGTAAACAAATAAATAATCAGCCTCATCAATTTTCAAGTTGGGAAAAAGAAACCTCAGTGGAAATTTTTTACAGCTCTTCGATGCCTCAGTTCTCTGACTGGAAAACAAGAGGATGTACGATGCTTCTGGGCTATTCTTAAAGAACATAAAATCTCAACTGCAAAGCTCAGGCACCACAAAGAAGCACAGTTAGGGAGCGGTGAATCTGAATCCCACACAGTGTCTGAGAAGGATCCCGAAAGAATGGGGAAGAATTTGTCCCATGAAACATCAGCAGAAGAGCTTGCATGTTGCCACCAGGAGCACGTGTAACCAAGTGAGCCATGTTAGAGTTACACAGCATCAAAGAAAGCATTTCCATCAGCTGGTGCTGATGTGGGGTCGGTGTTACTCTTCCCTGGGGTTGGAGCTGCCACCTTCACCTGCAGCAGGCTGGGTGCCAGGCAACAAGGAGCTGCCTGATGGAGAAAGAACAGTCAGCAGATGGCACCAGGGGGTAGAGTGCAATGAGAAAAGCCCCAGAGAATGGGAAACGTCTGCAAGTATGGGCTGTTTTTCCACAGCAGCAGCGAAAGAACCAAATAATTTTTTTTTTTTTTATTAGTTGAGAGGAGCCCTCAGCAGCCTGAGGACAAGTGTGCGGTTTTTGTCAGCCTGCCTGAGGAACATTTAAGGCATTCAGTATCAATATGTCACTTCCAAAAACAGCCCATCATAGGGGTAAGCCCTCCAAACAAGCCTTCACGGCCATAACCAGTGTTTCAGTGCATTTCTCTGTCCACAGAGCAACTCTCCAGGCTGCAGGCTGCAAGTGCTGGGACCACCTCAGCAATGGCAATCCCACAGCTGCTGCTAACAGGACAAGTCTGCACACAGTGCCCCGAGAGCTGCCTGCCCACATAATCCTTCCTCCCAGGCATCAAAGTACAGCGAGTTGGAGATATGAGAAGACAAAGCCCTGTGGCCCAAAAAGTTATCGTGGGTCGGTGCCAGGGATGGCACTTAGGAATATGAAGCAGCAGCTCTGGGGTTTGGAATTGTATGGCTTGAAACTATCAGTTTTGGGGGTTTTTTGGGTTGCCGTTGAAGCTTCTTATGATTTATAAAGGAATTTTACCTGGATTCACTGTTAAGCTGTGGCCATGCACCTCCCTGAGAAATTGTAATTGGACTTTAACCAATTTGCCAAGGCCAAAATAGCATCCCGTATCTCAGATACAGGCATTTCCCCAAGTAATCCGAAGACTGCTCTATTTCTTTGTTGAGAGAAAAGGTTTTTATAATGCTACGGATTTCACTGGCTTTTAATGATAACAGCGTAAGATCAGATTTGGCTCAGTCTCCCACACTTGCACTTGGTGCTTTTCAAGGATCAGCAGGGATCAGAGCACAAGGGCTGAGGACCTGCTTGCAGGACATGCAGGGTTCAGAGCAGGATGGCCAGGGTGCCCTGTGCTCCAGTCTAACCCCCTGCTAGGGGCTGTGCTGAGTGGTTCCAGCAATCAAGCCACCACACAAGGGACCACAGACCCTGGTGTCAGCTGTGCCAAGCAAACCTCCTCCATCAAAAGCCCCACTTTCTCCAGCCCTACCTGAACATAGCCCAGAATGACACACAAACCAGCAGACAGCTTTGTCTCAGAGGCCAGGGGCAGCATACTGGAACTTTGCAGCTTCACTGTAATGAGTTTGGCAAACAAGGTAATGGCATGCTTGTCCTGCAGTTCCATTTGTCTGCGCCTGTCCCCGGCAGGCTGATCTGGCTCTGTCCTCCAAAGTGGCCACACGCCAGCACCATCCATCTCTCACTGTCTTCTGGGCTGCACAGGCCAGGTTCCTAATAGACATGGCCTGAACAGATTCCATAGGCACCCGGCAGAGGGAGAGATGCTGCTGAAGGATGACCGAGCACTGCCTGTCCTGTAAATGCCGCTCTTCCTGAGGTCCAGGGGTGGAGGGGCATGAGATCACCACAGCAGGCACGGTCACAGCGAGAGGAAAAAGAAATGTGAATGTGCTATGTATTTAATCCCAAAATATTCTTCACCTCATAAAATAAGAACTGGGAACAAAGTCCACACTGCCAGGTGGGCAAAGCTTGGCAGGGTTCAGGCTCGTACATAGGCAGGATGCAGGAAGGCATGAGTGACAGAATGACAGAGGTGGCCAGAACGCACAATTCTTCATTAAAACCCAATGAATTAATGAGCTACCGGTGCCTTTCATATCGATCAGCCCAGGAATGCTATTTGGGTATGCTTTCAGAATGCTTGCATTTAAATTTCTTTTTTACATCTGGGATTTGTGATCGGAGTTTTATTGTCATCATTCGGTTCTACAGCTTCAAAGTGGTTTTGTTTGTTTTTAATCTGTTCTACTCCTACCAGGAAAACAGCAAACACAAGCTAACCAAAGCTCTTATGGAAAGCAAGATTTCAGGACCTTCTGCAAGGAAGACAAAAGTCAACAAGAAATCAGCCTTCAAAGGAAAAACATAAATAAAATCAATAAAGCAGAAGATGGAAGAAAAAAACCCAAGTGGTAGGAATTAGTCTGATTTCACCTGAACTTTCCCCAAACGGAGAATCTTCCTCAGAAGTCAAGCACAGAGCCTTATTTCACATTTTCCACAGTAACCTTTAGAGTTCAAAACACTCATCTGCTCACCCTCCCGCCCCCATGTCCCCTCGCAGCGGCGTTTGGAAATGACACAAACATTTGACTATGATCTGTGCTCTCCCTAACGCAGCCGAGCTCGTGCCCGCGCCTGCTAACAATTTTCTCTGGAGCAAGTTCAAGCACAATTTGCTCATGCTGGTATCTATCTGTCATCGGATGTGTCAGCCGAATCTCTTTCAGCTCAGGTGGGGAGGAAGGAGACAAAAGGTCACCTTCCACATACGGTGTGTTCTCCAGGAGGCACGGAAGAAAAGGAGAAAAACCAGAGTTTTCATCTACCTGACAGGAATCAAATGCCTTTTCCCTTTTTCCTCTTGCATTTCATTCCACGCTTGCAGCACAGCTCAGTGTCCCTGATAGCAGGTGGAGATGTTAAGGAGAGAGGAAAATACTTCCTCCTGGAGAGCCAGGAGGGTTAAAGCACACAGCAGCCTGCAAGGTTGCAATGTGTTCCACCAGCCTTTGAACCCTGACAGTACCCCAGCTCCAATGGCCCTGATTAGCACCACAGTTACATTTGGTTGATAAAGCCACAGTGCTTTCAGGAGCTTTGGGTTCATGGCACTGCCCCAGCTGAAGTCACACTCTGCTGCTTGGAGCTCATCCTCCTGTGGGAGATGCGAGCAAGAAAGATGACTTTAAGTATCATTCTGCACTGATAAGGGGTTAATGTAGAACAGTGCCTTTCTGCTCCTTGCAGGAGCTCCTGTGTCCCATCTTTCTGCTGCCTGCATGCAGGCACGTGCAGATCTGCAAGCTCCTCCCACCATGCTGCAGTCTGGACCAGCTTCTACCAAGCATGCCAAGAGGGGATGTGCTCGCTGGGGAGAGGGGGATTTCATGGCCAGACACTCCACTCAGGCACAGGCAGCAACCCGCAGCAACTCAACAGTGAGGAACATATGCTCTCAAAAAGGGCAGCTTGGGTTATAAGGACGAGGGACACCAAAGCATCACCTCTGTTGAAAAAAAATCCCATCTTTACTGTAGTTAGGAATTGAAGGGTTTTTGCTTCCTTAAATGCTTGATTATTTTCTTTTTTAATTAACATTTCTGTATCTGACACAGAAGGGATTCTGGGAAAAAAATACAAATGGTACATTTATTTTTTTTTGTGAAAGGAGCTGCATGATCTCCAGCAGTACATCAGTGAGAGCAGGAGACTTACAGGAAGGCAAGGAATAGAAGAGCTTGGAGATCTATTTCCCATTAGAGAGTGGCAGATGGAGAGGAAGGGGGCACAGCAAATAATTTGATGTGGAGCCAAACTGAGGAAAGGCAAAAAAAATCAAATCAAGACAGGATGAAAGTTTTCCAGTGAAATATTCCCCTCCACCCCCAACCACCACCACTAAAAGAAGGAGTTCTCTACAAAACAGCACGTTCATGGACAGCCCCACTTCTCACAGAGTTGTTATTATTTTTCAGTTAGCATTGAGTAACTGACCCAAAAAGGATTAGCATCACCAGAAAAAGAAGTCAGGTTGCAGCAGACTTATTTCCATGGAAGACGTGGGGGAAAGCAAAGCCTCATGTGCAATTCTCCCCTCAATAAAATCTAATTCTCCAACCATTTTTAAGGTTAAAGTGGAAAAGAGATTTAAAGAAAAACATTCTCAGGAAAAGCAAGCTAGATGTTATTGACAGCAAACCTGCAGAAATTTCCCCCAGTCCGGCTGCTGTTGCTACCTACCCATCTCCCAGAGTCTCACTTGAAGTATAACCCTGTCCTGAGACAGCCTGCTGCTAGAACAGGGACAGACTTCCCTGTCAAAAATACTTATTCTTCTCTTTCTCCCGTCATATCTTCTCGATTAATAAAAGGCTTTCCCTCCCCCTTGCCTTGCCTTGCTCTGACAGTCCTCGCTAGCTACCAGCGTCCAAAATAGCCTTGCCAATTTTGGGGCACAGCAGAGGACTGGAGCACAAAAGCAGTGCACCCAGGCTTGCAGAGGGTTGTGCTGTCAGTGGGGCTGTGCACGAAACTGAAGATTTTCCTTAGCAGGAGGACAGGCTGACAGGATGAACCCCTCCTTCAGCCTCACTCCAACCCCACATTTATTCTGCTGTGCCTCAAACCATGCTGCCCAAGCATCTTGTTCTTCCTTATCACAACCCAGACACTCCCTGTTGCCCTATTAGATCTTTCTGGAGTCACTGAAATAGGAACTACACAGGTGAACACCCACAGAAGTGAAATCTAGTAAGATGAATTGGGAGAAAAAGAGCACTTCTTTCCAAGGTGTTCGGTACCAGCACACAGCAGCAATGGGTGCAAGATGGACATTTTTGCAGCACACTGAGACCTGGGCTCAGAGCTGTGACGGAGCTAGTTTGCATGAACCACCTTAAGGTAATGAAGCAACGGTAATGCCAAGCTGCCATTTGCCATGCAGCCAAACTCAGCGCCTTTCAGTCCTCCATAAATGCAAACTCCTCACACTAAAAGAGAGGAAATCATCCTTGCACTTTAGTAAGAGGGATGACTCAGGTAGCCCCAGGCAACAAAGATCTGAGCCAATAAAGAACAACAGTGCTTGACTGCCTTTGGAAAAGCATTTGCTGATATTTTTTCACATGTAACATTGCTTTAAGCTCCAAAAGACACATACGTTTATGGCAGCTCACTAGGAAGACGTTACCGTGTTATTTCTTTTCATCATGTCTTCCTTGCATAGTTTAGAGATGTGGGGACAGCTGGGGGACGGGCTGTCCATGGGAGCCTCCGCTGCTGTTCTCTAAGCAAGAAAGGAATCAAAAAATTGAAACATCATAGGGTGAAATCTGAGCCTAAGTCCATAGGAAAAAAACTCCTCCTGGTTTCCATAGGCTCACACAGATTCTCTTCTAACTATTCAAACATCCAGACAGGCTCAGAAAAACTTATCAGGAAGGATTGTGCTCAGGCTGTCCATCATTCCGTCTGCAGTTCCATCACCATGGTAAGAGGTCAGGTAAGGGCACAGGTCCTGCCAGCAGCTCTGCTCTGACAGGGAAGAGGCTGTGGCCTTTTGACCTTCTCTACTGACTACAAGATCAGGTGAAGGGCTTTCTCGTCTCATCTCCTGCTTACGTGGGATTTCTGACATTTCTTTCAGTACGAAGAGAGAGCTGTAAAAGAGCCCTGTCTCATGAACATCATATTTTTCAATGAATGCTTCCAAACTGATGAGATGGGATGGACAGAATGATTCTCTCTACCCCACACATGAGAGCTCACCTTCCCGGCTCTCTGACACATCTGCACGAGATCTGCTGAGGGAGTAGGCCTCATCTGTGCCCCTCACCCATTAGCCCCATGCTGGAGTGAGACAGACTGACTTGCTGCTCCTTCCAGCCTTGTGCATCACTCCCTCCCAGCAGCAGCCAGCTGGAGGATGCCTCAGCCCTCCCAGGCTTCCTGCCCTGCCCTGCTCTTCCAAAGTGTTGAGAGTGCAAAGAGATGGCCCAGCAAAGCTGGGAGTCGTGCCTGGACAACTCCAAGAGCAGACAAACCACCTCCTAAGGAAATAGTGTTCTGCTTCCCTGACCTGCCCTGTGACAGTTGCTCTTACCAGTAAAAAGAAGTGCTTTCTTCAACAGATACCTGCGTTACGTTCACAGGGCCAGCAGTGCAAGTGCAGTTTGTCAAGGCCTTGGGTACACCAGAGGCCTGTGGAAGGGCACTGAAGAGACTAAACCAAGCACAGTCCAAAGGAAAATTTACTGTGGTTCATGTCCTAACCTGGTGTTAAATGCTGAAGTCATTGTTCAGCTTTCATCATCATGACCAGGCAAAACTTACCTCAGCTTTCCCTCAGTGGTCATCTACTACTCTGGACACAAAAGCATGTAGTCCTTACCCTGATGGTTGTCCAGTTCACAGAAGTGCAATAGCTCTCTGATTCTATACAGACCTTCAGTGGAAGCTATTCTGCATTTCAGTCCAGAAAGCAGGATCTGAAAGCAGCAAACATGCACAAAGTGATCATGGAAAAAACAGCGCACATGAGACATTTATAACTCAAAACAAAGAGACTGAAGTCAGGGAAATATCTAATAAAATGGAGAATACTTCAATATTTTCCTCCTCCTCAAATTTATGTTTTAATTACGTATTTTTTGACCTTCATGCTTCCAACATCAGTTATTCTGTGTGTTCCAGTACCTTTACGCATCGTTAAAGTCACATTTGTTCTTTTACTGACAATTAATACCTTATTCCATTAATATTCTTATATTCACCAAATAGGCATAAAATCTCTCGTCTTTGCAAAAAATATTATTTTAATGGTCTCTAAAATTCAGCTCCAGGCAATGTTCTGCAAGTATACAAGGGAGTCGGGAAACAATTACAGAGAGCTGAGACTGCCAATGCTCTTCCTGTGGAAGGAAGGAGGATTCCAGCACTCCATCTGCAGCAACTTGTCCCCCATAGAAGGAGGAATATTGCAGGAAAATAACTGAAGATGGCAAGGATACTACTTAAACCGTGGAAATTAGAAAAAAGAGTCTAAGTAAACAGTTTCTAGTTTAGCAGCTTGTGAGCTAGGAATACCTAGATACAGAGAGAACCAAGTATGCAAACTCACCTTCAGGATGCTGGGCTGACAGAGCCCATTTTGTGAGGGAGGACTTTCAAATTGCTATCTAAGAGAAGAGGTCATACTGAAATCAGCTTCTTTGTGAAATGCAGCTTAATATGAGTTTGACTAAATACTCCACTCACTGCCAGTCAGCAGCTTCAGAGGTGCTCCTGCAATGTTTCCTTCGCTTAAGGCTTTCTTAGTTAAGGAAGGAAAGCAAAGCAATGAGATCAAGGGGTCTTCATAAAGGAAAAAAGACAGGGCCTTGCCATGGAAGAGTTATAACTAGCAAGTCAAGGTATCCATACTAGACAGTGTCTCATAGTTTTTCTGCTGGGCTGCATTTGAATGTTTCACATCAAAAGTTTGTCGCAAGCACAAGGTAGGATGGACTGAGGGTGGTGTAGTAGCAAAATCCTTACTTGTCCTAATTTCATGGATAGATTTGTGTAAGAATGAGGACCATTCTGAGAAGCATCAGCACAAACAGGCTTATTTTGTTGTGGTTTTTTTCTTTCTTGAGGCTTAAAACTTGACATATTCAATCAATTCTACTGCTTCTGTTGCATTGTGGATTAGTTAATTGCAGAAGCGAAAATGTGTGCCTGATTTATTATGTATAGAGCTTGGGAAAATTACAAAAAGCAGGAACCTAGACAAGTCATCCAACTCCTCTCTAATGGCCTTTAGCAACAAGGAAATGAGACTAACTGTAGTAAAAATGCAAATAAACACCACAACATACGAATTCAGGCCCCTGCCTTTATTACAGAATCAATAAGAAATACTTCAGTTCAGGCAGTCCGAAAGTTTAAAACCAAAACAGAAGAACAAACTCCAGTTTTTCACATCTGTAGTCCTGGTACCAAGGAAATGTTGTCAACTTCCTTATCATTTACATGGTCATTTATACCCCCCATCACTCCACACAGGCTTGGGCAGGCTCTGACAGCAATTTAGAGAACTAGTCTCGAGAAATGAGAGGTCAGTCTTGCCTGGGAGACAGGAGGATCTTCTCCTGAAGTCTCTTCCATGATGACAGCATACAACTGCTGAGACCTAGAATCATAGCATAATTTTGTGTTGGAAGGGACCTTTAAAGGCCATCTGGCCCAACCCCTCTGCACTGAACAGGAACATCCACAGCTCCATCAGTGCTCAGAGCCCCCTCCAGCCTGACCTTGGCTGTCTGCAGGGATGGGATTCCTCTGTAGGCAACCTGTGCCAGTGCCTCACCACTCTCACTATCGAAAACTTTTTCCTTACATCTAACCTAAATCTCTCCTCTTTTAGTCTGAAATCATTTCTCCTTGTCCTATGACAGCAGACTCTGCTAAAGAGTCTCTCTTCCTTACAGCCCTGCTATTGAAAGACCTGTTGAACTGAGCTTGAACAAACCTAAACTGGAATTTATGACCAGTCCAATGCTTCCAGCTCAATTCTTCCTCCGAAATGTTTCTCTTCCAGGTTCGTGCCTGTCCTGCTGAAAGAGGGCTCAAACACAGCAACAAACCCTGCTGCAAGGGCACCTCCAACACACTACAGAGCAGGGCTGAGCAGCAGCTGCATGAGAAATTCTCTTTGGGAATGTTACAGACACCAGATCTACTCAGGATAAAACATCTGAACTTGACGAGTTTGACTGTGATACAAGCTGATTTTGAGGAATCCATTACACAGCCATCAGCTCCTGACAACTCTTGACTTTTAAAGACAGAAGCAATGGCACAGAGGAAAGATCTACATGTAGTTACCTAAGCTCAAACCCCTTTGTGGTGAAGCATCTGATAGCACAGTGAGCATAAGTTTAGTGATAGGAGAATGGAGCTCAGACGAAAACAAAGCTTTCAATCACTGCATGTGCCTGTATGCATCAGATTTCTACACTGCTCTTTGCCAATTAATATTTCCAGACAAAGCACACCGAGAAGCAGCTTTAAATCTCACAGATTTTGTTTGCTCTAATGCCCTGATAGACTTCTTAGCATTTTAACACCGGTTTGCGTGTCCAAATATTTGCCTGGATAAATAGATTTAGAATAGTTTGAATAAGCTGCACTTTCTCTCAGGAAGCTAGATGAGTCAAATCAGAAAAGAAATAAGTATCTTGGGAAAGATCTACAGCACAACTACAGACAGGAAAAGGAAAGCAGAACTCAGCACTAAACTGGTCAGCAAGGGTAGACACGTCCAACCTATGCAAAGCATGACTAGTTTCTAGAGTCAAAGAAAACTTGCCAAAGGTTGCATTTTCCCAAGCTTTGTCACTATTAAAACAATTTGTTTCATAAAAATATTAAATATATGCTTTCACTTTTTATTATTATTATTATGAAACATACTTACACGCAGTTAGAAACCTGCCATGCTAGAAACACCTCTGGAAACACGACACATAGCTAAGGTGCAACGGAAACAATATTGCTTACTCTTTTGTTACTGGAAGAAAAGGACTAAAATAACAGAAGCAAGAGAGGGTTTGAGTTATAATTTGGCATATCTCAGGACACAGGGTGTCCTCACGTGCTTCAGAAATCCCAGTGTAGATATAGCAGGTTACACAGATCAATTGCACACATAGAATGAGGGAAGCAAAAAGTGATATTCCCACCATTAAATATAGGTTGGAGACTTAATAAGGCACAAAGTGAGGGAAATTAGAGGCTTTTAGATTGAAGTTATTATGTGCTGAAACAACTGCCAGAAATTATATGCTAATGTCATTCTCCTGCTTTTATTCCTCTCCAGTTCAGCAGCAATCCACTCCCTTAAGTCTCTTCCTACAACTGCAACTGCTCCTGTCACAGACTTGTCTCACACTTTCCCCCAGCAAAACTCACCATTCTCCCCTAAAACACTCCAAGCCCAACAACTTCACGGAGGATCCAGCAACCTCTCCCCTGTGACATCACATCACTGAGTGTCCCAGGACTTCTCCACGTCTGTGCCACAGCCTGGACCATAATCTGAGATTTTTCTCCTACAGTAAACCTCATGCTAGAAGGATGTGATTAGGCATTCAGGCTTTCTCAGCCTTGTCTTTTGTTTCTGTATATAGGAGGTAGTAGAATTCAATTAAGGTTATTTTTCCTCCTTCCTGATTTGCTTCAGTTAAAAGTAAATGACAGTCCAACATTGGCCAAGCAGAAATTCACAGCATGGCCAACTTCCATTGGATTCCTGCCTCCAGGGACACAAAGAAGAATAAAAGAAACAAACTTCCAAAGCAAACCAAAGTGATGGACTGCCTAGGAACAGGACTGTCCGCACCGGGGAACTACCCAGAAGAAATACAATAATGATGTTCTGTATTCTGCTTACAACACCTCAGCCGCACTGTCCCAAATCCCCTTTGCAGCCATAGGTAATTCTGGCTCTGCTGTCTCTCAGAATGGCTGATGTTTTCCAGTCACCGTGGCACAGGCATCCAAAATTGGTCTGTGGCAGAGATTTAATCACATCAATAACAATAAGCATAAAAATGGTACAGCATAAGGTGAAGAGCCTGTGGAGACGGGAAAAAAACTGACAGAGATTTACAGGAGAAAACAGGATCGAGGAGAGAAGCAGAAAGCCACAAGTTCTCAGGCAATTATGGGTGACTTTCCTGGCAATCACAACTTGCAAATGAAGTCCACCTCCCGCCCTGGTGGCTGATTGCCAGGAACAAGTTAATTAACCATCACTAACAAACGCACGTCTAGTCTAGACTTTAACAACTCCGCTGACACTGGCCCCACCGCCTCTTGGCAGCTTCCCCTGCCCAACATCCTGCAACTGCCCAGAAGCCAAATTCATCCTTGGGGAAAGTCTTTTTCTTTACATTGCACCAGGAATGATCGCAGCCCAGAAAGTATGCCTTGGCAACCTGCCCGTAACCTAAAGGAAATCATCAAATCTTCCTTCTTCCTCTCCTTAATACGATCGATCTTTTCATCCTCTTCCAATCACCTTCACGCCAAAGACTGACAGCCAGCACTTACAAGCATTTACTTCACATCTTGCTCACTGAACTTTTTCTAGTTCATGGGTCTTACTTTAAAATTATAATTCGCAAAATAGTCTAATTCTCCAAATGGTGCTGAGCTGAGTGGAATAATTACCTTACTTGTTTTAGGCCTCTGCTGGAGTCCAAAATTATACACTTGGAAAATTACGATTGTTTTATCTTCTTTTTTCTTTTCTTTATTTTTTTTTCAGTTTCACAAGATGTGTGAAAGACAGGTTTTTATAAAGGACATAAAACCAGCCAAAACTATAATTACCACAGACAGAAAAGAATCCAGAGAAAAGATGATTTTATGATGAAGGCACTGGATTAGAAATTCAGAAATTTAGATTCTCTTTGTAGTTCTGCCAAAATCTCTCTCTCTAACCTTTACCAAGTGAGTTAATTCCCTTGTGCCTCAAAGAAAACACTCTGCCACTTCCTTGTTTCATGATAGATGCTGTGAAAACACATTCACTCACCTTTGTGAGATGTTCAAATACACCAACAATCAGAAAACCACAAGAACGGGGATGGTTTCAGTCATCTGACTGTGTTTAATCATCTCTCGTCAAAAGCATATTGCATCTTTAATCACCAGCACATGGGATGCATCAGCATCACTCCTGAGAAATAAGTGCCATGCTAAAGGAAAAAGAAAGACTAAACATACCTGTTCCTAACAGAAAATAGTTTGCAAAGCAGCACAGCAAATACCTAAATGTGGATGTGAAGCTTAGAATCCGCCCATCACCTTCCCCTCAGCATAGGGATCAGCTTAGGTCTCTTATAATTGACCAAAAATGTCAATTCATATTCCACTGGAGCTGTACCAACTCAGGAGCTTCCACATTTGCACCTTGATAATGAGAAAAAGAACAAAAAAACAAAAAAAAAAAAAAAGAAAAAAAGCTACTAAAGATATACAGCTTGTTTCCAAACTTAAGCTAACAAACAGGTTGCCCTGTGCTGGGGCATTAGCTGTGTATGGCTGTGGGCTGCTGAGCTTCCAGTGGGAACTCCACTTAAAAACTCAGACTGGGGAGTGAATGAAATGAGGATGTAGGACTGGACTGCATCCCATACATGTGAAGGGACCCCCAGCCCGGGCACGGCAAGCTCCTGGGGTCTCATCTCTTCTCCTCACAGAGCACCAGGGCCTAGGGATGGTGCTCCATCAGCCGATCCTCCCTGTCTTTTTCATTGCTTTAATAAATTAAGCCAAGCAACAATAGAGATGAGAGAAAGCAGGACAATGTGGTAAATGTAGCAGAAAGAAATTTGAATTGTAATGAGGAGAGCTAATCAGAAAAAGAATGGACTATAGAAAAAGCGCTAATGAGTTTCTAAATAAATTCAAAAGGTTAATATTGTTCTATCTAACAAATACGAGAAGATTCCTAATGCGAAATGAAAGGCCTCACCCCAGTGCCCCCGTGGCCACGTGTTACAGCCACATCCAACTCCACTGCCAACACCTGGCTGGCCGCTGCTGCTCCTGCTGCCCACCACGGGCTGCCCTGGCTTCCAACCAGACTCATGTCTTGGGCTCACGTCCCTGTGCTTGGAACATCCAAGTCAAAGTCCACTCAGTCAATGGACAGTCTCCCTTAGACTTGGAGGGATTGCATCAGGCTTTTGTGGCACGTTGACGTTAGCATTAACAAACCAGCCATCAGAACGTGGTCTGCAAACTACAACGTGTCTGAACGCTGGATGATGTGGTGCTGAAAGCACAGCTGTATGCACTTCTATTACCGTGTGGATTGTCAGGGTGAGGAGAATGCCCTGCAGGTGCACTACAGAAAGGGCAAGTAAATAGGAAAGTTTATAGAAATAAAAAGCTTGAAGGGCTTTTTTATTTGTTTGGGTTGTTCCATTTTTTTATTTTTTGTAATTTAAGCGATGCCAGTAATTCAAAATGCAATCTAAGACTTTCCATATATAAAATCAAAAGTGAAAATATTCAGAGTTCTTTATGCATTCTATTACAAAACATGGTAAAAATGGTGTGCCAGTCAAAATATGATTTTTTTTAAGGCAAGAAAAACAGCCCATTTCAAGAAAAAAAAAAAATCCAATTCCCAGGAAAGTAATAGACTCACAGGCTTTTCATAAGAACAGGAGATCTGCTCAACCATTTTCTTGCTTGAAGGAAGGAAATCACGCCATTATAATATTTTACTCTGAATACAAAAAAATCTGCCATGACATCATTCTTCGGGGAGAAATCTGTGTGTATTTGTGTACATGGCTGTCCATATGTCTTCTGAACAACAAACAAAACGTGGAGGGAACAGGCGAGGGAGCAGCACATCCATCTTCTCCCACTTCCACAACGCAAGGAGATGAGTTAGATGCAGTCCCAGCTCCACATCACCTCATTACGGTCATACTGCACCCACAGCAATATATCTAACTGCACTGCTGCTGGTGTGATCACATGCTTGCAGAAAGCAAAGGAAATTAAGACATGTACTTTTTATTTTTCAGATATCCTACAGCTGGTGTAACACCGCTGTGCCACAGCTGCCCATTCCATGTACTGTCAGGGGAACTTGCAAACTGCTACTCAGCCATTCATCTGCCATGAATAATTTTTGTTCCACAGGCAGATTAAATACTTCAGCTTTCCTCTTCCCCTCCTCCTTGAAGGGACAACGAGCAGTTGTCTATCACACTGAGTCACCAAAGCGCAAACACTGACTAGAGGTTTCGTCAGAGTGCAAGGCAAGGATTGAAAGCCAAAATCCTTAGAGCCAAGAGACCACAGGATTGTGAAATGCAGACAGAGCCAGGATAGGCAGGACTTTTTGCACATAGCCCTGTGAAAGCCAGTGGAAATGCCACTTAACCTCATATCAGTTAAGAGTACCTCAACACTTCCAGCCCAAACCATGAGGGAAATCAGATGGAAAACAGTAGAGCAACTCATCCTCTTGAATTCAAGGTATGAGTCACCCAGCTGGATGCTCCTGGCACTGCTCTGTAAAGGGTTAAATGTAAAATTATCTTTTGTGACAAGGGGCACTGCAATGAAACAGCTAACTGTGGATAAACAAGACAGTTGCACAGCTCATCATAACCTTAATGATCCTCTCTAAATCATGCAGCCCCATCACCTAGATCTATTGGCCACATTAGCAGACTGCTGAGTGCAGGAAATGTGGAGAGGATCATTTTTAAATGGTTTTACGTGCCGTGCTCATTGGGAACCCTTTGAGATAGAGTCTAAAGCAGATGGTAAAATGGGAAAATTATTCACATTAATTCTTCAGCAGCCTAAAATAAATAAAAAAATAAATGAAGTAATGAAAGCCTCATTCAGTCACGCTTTTGCAACAGTCATAAAAGCTCCAACAGGAAGAAACTGGCACTGTTCTGTTCTTTGCCACAAACCTGCTGCTAGTTAATTGGCTTCAAAGACACAGGGACATTAATATCCTGTAAAAAAAATAAATGATCTGCTCCATTCTTTGGCTATTGTTCAATGGCCTGATGAAAGAACAGGCTGAAACAGCAAATAAACCTCACTGTATACAGTGTGCTTTGTATCTGTTTCAATTTTCCTTCACACACATTTCCTACAGAACAACATCTTTTGCTTTGAGCTTCTCACACACTCTGGAAATTGTTACAGGGAGATTACTTGTACCCCATTTTACAGACAGGGAAGCTGAGGCACCTCTTTCATAGAAAGGGGGAACAGCAAAATCATAACAAGAGCTTATATTTAATCCAACCCCAAGACTATGTTTTCCTGCTGATCCCACAGGACAACCACTTCCTCCAAGACCAGGTTCATCAGAGCACTGATGTCCCCTGAGCTGAACAAACTGTGGCCCCTGCCAAATAATTCAGCAGCTCCAGGACTGGTTCTCCCTCACCCACATGAGCCTGAGGACCTGAGGAATGTGCCACAGAAGAAGCCTGCTCCAGTAGCAGTGGGTTATACAAAACTTTACCTACACTCTTAAACACAAGTAGCAAACAAAGAACACAGCAGCACTGGTAAGGTATTTCTACACAGCGGCAGTACAAAGCTCTGTGAAACTACTGAAAGCAAATGATTCTAAAACACTAAAAATGCACTTTTAAAATCACTACGGCCAAATTTACCTAGTATTAAGGTCCAAAGATCCAAACTTCCCCATTGCTGTTAGAGGAACATGGTGCAAGCTGTTCCATTATTTCATTTCTAATACAAAGTTGCTGAAAAATCAAAGTTATTTATCTGAAAGATGATTCACCTCTCCTGCTTGTTATGGTCAAGGGCATTTAGCAGAATTTACTACATGGAGATCTCTGACTCGATCCTTGTACCTGAAACAACATGGCCCTGTTGCTTTCTGGCTATTTTATTTCCTATTCATTTTTGGCACAAGCAGCAAAACCTACCAAGGCTTACAACAGCTTGTAGCTCTCATCTGCATTCCTCCAAGTTCTGCCCATGGTGCCTGACACTATTTTAATTGTATCTTCTTCTCTCTAATGCGCTAAGGTGTGCAAAATGAGTTCAGCTCTCACAGCAAGAGCTGCCATCAGCAGTGAGCTGCTGCTGTAGTGTTTTCCCGTCAGGTTAGTGCTAGGGTAAGCAGCCAGCTGTTTTGGTGAATGAACATATGTGGACCTACATCAGCTGGATACACCGCCCTGACTCATTTCCCAGAGTCCAGCAACTGTGAGACAAAATTTAACCACTCCAGAACTATCCATCATCTGGACAGTGGTTCCTCTACAGCCCAAGATTAAGGATGAGAGGTAACAGCAGTGCCCCAGCTGGGAGCAGCTGCCTCCCATCCAACTTCTCCCAGTGCTCAAACACTCAGGAAATCTTTCTTTCCATTTTGGAAGATTCCCTGGTGCAATCCCTGGGGCTGAGGCTTTCCTGCCTTGCTCCTAAAATGAGATGGTTCCTGGAGTGGAGGAGATGAAAAATGTCTCTGTGCTCCTCTTGTCTCTGCCTGGCATCAGCTGAAAGCCTGGAGCCCTGGAAAATGCACAGCTTGGTAAAGGTCATGATCTGAATGCAGATTATTCATGGACATGAATTTATCTGATGAATTACTCCAAACATAATTCAAATTACTCCACTGAACAGGTATAGGACGCATTTCTGCAGCTACCCTAGATAAAAAGCAAGACACTAAATAAGGACAGTCACTGGCTTGAAAGCATAATGTTTTATTTGTCACAAATATGCTAATTCTTTAATTTTCACTCTGTGTGCTAACTAGAAATACAACCTGAGGAAGATCTATTTACTTGTAGCTGACTGCTTGGTAGCATATTACAACTGATACTGTAGGCTTTAGACCAGGATGTTCTGATCACATGGTAACTTTGAATTGCTTACCACCACTTAGGACTGCCACATGTTGGCAATGGCTCTGTGCTGCTCACTATTTTTGCCTACTGGGTATATTTATTGTCAGGATTGTCAGAAAAAGCATCATTCCTTCCCATTTCTTCTAAATAAATAGCAAGAGGCAACAAAGAGCCCCAACGTCCTGATGAACTCCCTGTTTTCTGGACTTTAGTTCAGTGGATTTAGACAATGAAAGCAAAATGAGAAAAAAAATTGAATTCCAAAAGCTCACTGCAAAACGAGGAGAGCTGGAGCAATGTGTCTGCCAGGGTGCAAAGCATCCTCTGAAGCCCAGCAGCTTGTCTCCATGCAGCACATACCAGCTTGAGCCCCAGGCAATACAGGTAACTCACAGGGACCCATTTCATTTAATGCATCCTCTTCTCTTAAGCTTCACTGGTCCTGCTGTTACCACTATACAACTCTTCATTTTAAAAAGGCTGTTTTCTGTCACTGATCTCTGTGAGTACAAGCTCCCACATGGAGGGATCATAGGTATCATTTTCAGTGGGGTCTGGGGAGGTTAGAAACAATTTATTCTGCCTGTTGTAGGTAGGCCTAGGCAGAGTTAATCTAATTATACAGGAACTATGGGAATTGTCTCTAAGGAGGAAGGCACAAGGCCACAGTCCAGGAGGAATAAATTGCAATTCACCCAAGCAAAGAGGCTCAAAGATACAGATCTAGGACTGAAGTATGTAATTCCTCTTCAGGAGTACACTTGCACATGGTTAATTATACTGACTTTGCTCACTGTGTAAATGGAAGCGTGCACTTAAAGCTGAGCGCACATTTCAGTGCCTTTGGAAGCTGGGACAGTACGAACATTTCAGCTTGAGTCTTTCTTGGAAATTAGCAGCCCTGGGGGGTCAGCCCTTGCTTCACAAATTACAGAAGCATCTCCAAAGGCTTTCAGCCACATGTGGTGCTCACACCTCCTGCGGTGTTTTGCCATGACAAAACAGAGATGGGGAAGTATGCTGCAATGGAGTCTCACTGAGGCGAATTTACTGCCACCCCACTCCGTTTGGAGCTGTTGATTGCTTTAGTGCTCAGGTACAATGTCAGCACAGAGAATTTCCAGAGATGAAGAAAGCCAAAAAACCATTTTAAAAACAACACAACTTTTTGTATTTCCTGAAAAGTTCAAGAGCATTGTAGTTTCAGGACAAACTTTCAATTTAATTCTTATCTTATCCAAACTCCCAATCTCTTTTGTCATCTGTTATTTTCCAAGGCACTGAACAAGAGAGCTCTGCACTTACATTTAAAAAGGGACAGCAATGGCACGGAGCACTTCAGCTCGCCTCCATGCTGAGATAAGGCCACGCCAGGCAGCAGGCAGCCTTGGGTCTTGGGGATGTTCAAATCCAGAACATGTCAGGGTGAAATCACAGAGCTCCAAAAGTAACAGCAGCTATATGTTATATACTGTTATATACAGTATGAGGAGCTTTTCTCTCTTGTTTTCTCATCCTACTTTTCCACTCAGCTCACAGGCAGGACAAGCAGCACAAGCAGGACATAAGCCAGGCACATTTCTCGGCCACGTCCAATCTATGAAGCTGATCAGTAAAAGTTTAACGTAATTCTCTCTTTGAAAAATGTCCAGCTATTAAATGGAAGCTGTTCAGAAGAAAGGGTGACTTTCATATGTGGGTTTTGATTGATTTATAATAGGGCAGAAAGATGTATTTAAAGCTCAAATTAAAAACACTTAAAGCTAGATGAACTATTAAAAAGAATTCAGGACAACAACGACTTTGTTCAAGTAAAGCAAATAAATTAACTGATTAGCAGAAGTGTCTGGATTCAAGTTATTTCTTCTGATTTTAAATCTTACACGCTTCCCTGAAAGAAGAAAATAGTTGTTCCTACCACTTTACCAATTCCGATACTGTCACCAAACTTTCTCTTTGATAACACTTTTCCTATTCTTAGGTAAATTATTTATTTTCTTCTCCCACTCCCCTTTAAAATCTCTTTGTTTTCCCCTGAAGTGTTGCATATGTCTCTTGTTGTAAGGACACAATGGATTCATCGGACTTCAGAAAGGAAAACAGGAGAAAGTGTAACTCCTTCCTCTTTTATTTAAGCCAAAGCACAACTCCACTCCTACAGCCAAGTCCTTCAAAACGGAGGAGGTACTGTCCTTACACAGACACCAAAAGTTGATCCAGGACCCTGAGACAATCCAGGGGACACCTGGGATTTTGTGAGCACAACCATTCACCTCCTGCTTTCTATAGGGACCTCAGAATGACAGGTCAGCCCGATTGTGCATAACACGGGGCTTGGAACAAAACATCCACTGTGACAGCAGTGGTAGGTCTACGGCAGGCTTAAACTCAGCAGGGCATGTTATGCCATAGAATGTACATGTGGGAAATAAACAGAAAAGAAACTGCTTCAGAGTGCATCTTCATTCAACCAGTAGAAAAGCAGATGCTCAGCAATGGGCTTCTGGTTTCTTTGTGAGAACAGGCAGCCCAAACCTGGGGGATTTCATAACACCACCATGAGCAAGGCAATAGGTGCCACCAGCACGGGCACTTTCAGCTTTGCTTTAATATAAGGAAAGGGAAGGAGGAAGGAAACAAACGCAATAGGAAGGAGAAGAGCAGCAGAACAAGATGACAGCACAGTGACAAGAAACAATTTATAACTTACTCAAGAGTCTTTTCCAAGTCATCTGTTCCACAGCACAAACAGCCGTGGAGGTTTGTTTGGCTATATTGTACACAGACACACAAGCATACACATATTGAATGCTGTCTGTAACCACCTCATCCTGACTAACCAACTCATCCTGAGCTGCAGGATGGTTTCATTGAGCCACACCTGCTCTGATTTGTTGCTGTGCTTAATGCTGAACAGAAAAATTCAGAGTATTACAATGAACTGAAGAGGGAAACTCACTGAATTCCATAGAAACTTGTCCAGCAATACGTGTGACTTGGGATTCATGACTTTTTGTGCAATATGTTAAAGCCAGAAATAATTATCCCAAAGAATATCCCTGAGATATCGTTTCACCATAACCTATTCTCTATCAGCTTATGAGAAAGAGGCCAGTGCTCCAGGTCAATAAACTCTGGCTACTAGAGCCCTGGAGAGGCAAACCCCAGTGCTGCCCTCCCTCAGGTCCTGGTATGAACCCCAGCACTTAAATATTGGATTTGATTCTTAGTGTCCCCTTGGATCTCATTAGCCACAATGGTTTGAATAGGGACAAGAACGTTGTCAGAAGCCTTACAAGCCGTACTTTGGCATCACTGAGCTTGTGCTTTGAGCTGGGTCACAGCCTGCATCTGTAAAAACATTTGCTGTTGCTCTCACATCTTTACTGCAAACAGAGCTTGCCTAGCAGCAGTGCCAGCCCCTGCTAGTCGTCTGTGTTCAGAGCTATTTCTTACTCAGGTTGTTAACTAGCAATACTTCACCCATACAGAAACTGAGACTACTGAGCTAAGGAGAAAAACTTAAAAGGAAAAAGTCTTCCCTCCCAGTGAAGTTGTATGGGAATGACTTGTTAAATTTACACCCAGAAAATCACAGAATAATTACCCAGGCCTTCTGTTTGCACAGTAATTACAACGAAACAGTTTCTCGCTGATCAGTTGGTTGGTTTCTAGCCACCTCCCTCTCACACTCCCTCTGTTCCCATACAGCAGAGGGGATCCATCAGCCCCAAAGCTCCCCTTGGTCATGGTCCCACTCCAAATCCACGTGCTGTCAGAATGGGCTGTGGTGGCCCCGGGCCCTCTCCTGCCATGTGCTGGGGCACATCAGCAGCTCCCACAATGCAGACAGCACAGGTGCCTTCAGGTGACCAAGCGGTGCCATGGGCAGAGCTGCCACCAGCATGGGGCTTCCAAAACACAACACAAGCAGAGCCCAAGCGACTACCACCTTCCTCAGTTCTAATTAAACCCATCAGCAAAACACAACACGAGGAAGAACCCTTTGACTCGAAGTGACAGAATGCCTATTTATAGCTCATGCTGAACACACTGAGCTCGCTGCACGAGCTGCTTGCATGCAAGAGCTCTGTTCAGAGGCTGCACTGGGGGAGAGGGCATCTCCTCTTCATCCTCCCAACCAGCACCCCATACCCAGGGCAGACATTTGCTGCATCTTGGCCATCTCAAAAAAATGTAATATATTTCTCAGACCCACACTTTTCATCAGAATAAACCTTCACTGGCTTTCTAGCCCCTCCTGCCTGCATTAGAGGAAGTCCATTAGTTCCCTTTTTGGGGATGGAGAACTGTCACACCAGCTCAGCTGAGATGAAGGAGGTGGGACCTTCCCCTCGTCGGCAGACGAGGGCTTCAAAGCCTGCAGGTGACCACAGCAGACCGCTCACAGCCTCTTTTAAAACACCAATACAAACTCCCAGCTTGAGGCATTAAAATTTAATTACCAGGGACAGCTGGATCTGGGCAAGGGTCTGACTCTAAGGACTTGAATAAAAAAACTTCATTCAGCAGCAAGCTGTCCGGCACCGAGGAAATGGACTCAAGCCAAATGTTATTCATACATCTTAAGGTCTTAGAGATTTTGCTCCAGCAGGCTTGGCCAGCCAAGCAGCCGAATGCAGGCTTGCTGTCTGCGGTGCAGATGCCTGGGGACCCACTTTTCCCATCTCTACACTTTTTCGGAGGGAGCCAAGTCCTGCCACGTGGGTGACCTTCATTTTAGGGGACACGGGTGGCAGTGGGACGGGAGGACACGGACTCCTGTGTGCACACATTGGCTCAGGTACACACCAGCATCGCTGCTGGAGCATCCTGCATCCCATAACCACAGCTTCGAGTGAAGGTGCAGGCGACAGATTTCATATTTTCAGTTGGAAATGAAATTCAGTCTCACACAAATAATTATATTTGTTTTCCCTACAGGTTCCAGTCAGGCACAGCTAGCTATTGAAAAAGCCAAATACTCATCAAATTTGCTTTTCCTCTCATTTTCAATGCCAAAAGTTGTATTTTTTTTTTCTCTTGGACAAGTAGCATTAAGTTAAATACCTGGGCATCAGCTGCGTCCCAGTTTTTAGTGAATCTGATCAGAACTGGAGAGAGCAGCTATCTTCCTATAGGCAAACAGCAATTTTTAAAGAGCATTTTGTTTACAGTGAAAGAAAGGGAAGACTGATCAGTTCTGAAATCGAGTTTGCAACACAGACTCAATCTTCTCCTTTACCCCAGCAAATCTACAGTCCTCTCAGTAGTTTTAAGGGCAAGTTGATTGTTGCCTTTTTCATTTTTTAAACACAAGCATCTTTTCGGGGCTGAAGTGGTGGAGGTGTCATGCAGGGACATAGGCAGAAGAAGACCCCGTTGGGGCACCCAGGGGTGCAGCTGGCACTCGAGGTTCCCCGGAGCCTCTCCTGCAAGGAGCTTTCGGGGGGTGTCACTCCTCAGTGGCGGTGCGCGGGGCTTTGTCCCCCCCTGGTGCACGGCTCACGGAAGGACACGACAGGAGGAGTCAAGAAAAGCACAGCCCGGCTCACGGGCTGGGGTCGGCATGCAACCGACTGCATATGGGTGACAGATACATTGTAAAACCAATTAAATAATCCTCGGTTAAAGAAAAACATAAACACAAACGCTCGATGCTCTCTACGCTCCTCTGGGCAGGGGCTGTGCTGAGGCTCGCTTTGCCCTTTCCCAGGGGAAAACTGAGCAGAGATGATGCTGTGGGTCTGAAAAAAAACCCACAGCAAGCAGGCAGTGCTCTGCCTTCTCCAGGAAATGCATTGCGAGTGTGTTTGGAAAGGTTCTGAAGAGCAACGTGGCACTCAGCACCCTCAGGAGGAAGTGATTTCTGCTTCCCTGGAAGGCATGTCTGAAGGATTCGCTTTCCCCACTTCTGTTTTGAGGTAAAGAAAGGCAGGAGAGTTCTCACTGAAAGACAATACCATCCTTAGAAAAATGCAAAAACAGTTTTGCATTAAGAAATTTGTTTGTTCTGCTAGCTCAGCTTTTCAACTACATAAAGCACACTGGGTATGCGACCATTTGGTGCTGAATGTTTTTACCATGGGGGTCCCTCGTCTATGATGCAACTGGAAAAAAAAAATCCATCTTTCACTGAGAATGAGGAAAAAAACATTTTTAAAACACATAACTGCTATAAATTCATCAGACATCCACCTATTGCTCTCCAAAATATTTTCATTCTAGTAAGAAAAAAAAAATATAGCTTTTCAGTGTGTTAATTGAACGAGAGCAGAAAAGCTCTCTTGGAAATCACTTTAAAATCTTCCATTCAATGTTAGGCCTAAAAACCTCTGTAAGTTTAACAGCAAAAACAACCTTCCTGGCTATTGCAAACAAAAATAAACAAGCACAACATACGTGGTGGGTTTTTTTTTACCATATTGGTGGAAAAAATTGAGAAACGTGTACTGGTGGATTTGGTTAAAATTACTTGTAGAAATATTCTCAGTCTCATCAGTCCTAACACTGATGGGCAAAGCCGCTAGCATTAAAAACAACCCATAGCAGGCAGGTACTTTTGTGTGTGTGCTATTAGGTTCTTAAAAGCAAACTCAGCACCATTTAAAAATTCATTCTGGAGATAGGTGTAACGTGTTTCTAAATGCTTTTTCCGTTCCCTGTGAAATAGTTTACATTTTCAGGATTTAGCTGTATCAAGGCAGAGAATGACACGGGGAAGCAGAAAGCCAAACAAAAAAATCCTGTTACAACTTCAGCAATCAGCGCAGTTTTTGGCCTGATCTCCATCAGATCCAAGGCTTCACGGAATCACAAATCATAAATACCCCAAGCCAGAAGGGACCCATAAACAACACCAAGCCCAGTCCCTGGCTCCACACAGCATCACCCATACCCCGAGCTGGAGGAGCTCGAGGCTGTGCCCACTGCCCTGGGCAGCTTGGGGCCCTGCCCACCACTCTCTGAGGCAGAACTTTTCCCTGACCCCCTCTCCTGACACAGCTCCGTGCCGTTCCCTCAGGCACTGTCCCTGTTCCCAAAGAGCAGAGCTCATTGCTGCCCTCCGCTCCCTGTGCTCCCTGCAGCCGCCATGAGGCCTCCCCTCATCCTGCTCTGCTCTGGGCCCAACAAACACCGCGACCTCAACACACTTCGGCCCTCAGAGCCTTCCCCACCTCCGCAGCCCTCCTCTGGGCGCTCTCAACCCTCAGGGCAATCAGCACTCCTCCCAGTTCAGCATCATCCACAAATACACTGCATGTAACACTCAGATCTTTACTGGAGGAAACGGAATTGAACCGTCTGAAAATGGAGCCCTGCAGAACCCCACCAGTGGCACCTAGGGCAACGCTCAGGCCACAGCCTCCCCACGCCCAACACAGCCGTGTTCTGGTCATCATGGGACATTCTTAGGGTCACAGTGCCATGGCTTTCTGATGTCACGAGCCACCTCCCTGACAACCCCTATAAATACGGGGACCCTGACAGCAGAACACCAGTCTGTAAAAGACTTGCGACTTGGTGGCACACTTGCGGCCCAAGGAGCAATTCTGACAGTTTATCCCCACCCTTTGTGTTGTCCCCGGTGGAGGAGGATCCATCCTCCTCCACCAAAGAAGCCTCGGCTTGAGGAGAGCAGCAGCACGCCGGAGCCGATGGATATCGATCCACCCGAGAGCAGCGTCGAGCCCATGGAGGTGGACGAACCTCAGGAGGAGGAGCCCATGGAGGTGGATCCACCTCCATCGAGGCGGGGCAGGCACCCCAACATCGTGTCTGCCTGGAGACGCTGCTACATCCATCGGCAGCGCACCAGGGGCTCTCGATTTCGATCTTGGCGTTGAGCAGTCACCATCCGCCAGAGAGCCCCTGCGCCAGCTGCTGCTCCCTGCCGCCCTTTCTTCCCCGTCCTCCATCCTCATCCTTCCCCAACACCCCTCACCTCTTCTTCCCCAAACTCTGAGGATACGGGAAGGACCAGGACTGCTGTCCTACAAGCTGCTGTGCTGGGACAGCAGGAGGAGTCCAGCGCACGGCCCCGAGCTCCCTGCGGCCTCCAGGCGCTGTCAGAGGAGATACAGAGGCGGCTGTTCCTTTGGAGAAGCGGAGGACTTTGGTTTGGACGGGAAGAAGGGATGAAGTGCAGAACAAAGGTCCATTCCTGTTGCTCCGTATGGACTTCTGTTCCAACACCGGACCACAACCAACTTAAAAGGGCAACACAAAATAATAAAAAGCATAAGCAATAATTATTTTAAAAAAGCAGCAATGAGTCCGTGCCTCTCCATTTGGGTACTCAGGGGTCTGCACGGGCACTCCCACGTCCCCTCCCGCTGTCCCCAGTGGGAACGACTCTGCCCCGCGGGGTGAGGCCGCGCCTCGTGCTGTGTCAGCGCCCGTTGACAGCAGGCAGCACGGCGGGGGAACCGGCACTTGGGGCTGCGGACGGAGCTTAGGGAGGAGGAGGGCCGGCCGAGTGCAGCCTCTCCTGTGTCGGATTACGGCTTTTTACGAGAGCCTCGGTGCTCACCGCTCCTCTGAGGTCCCCAGCACTGCACGGAGAATGGTTTGCTGTTTTTCACAAGGGGAAGAAATGCTTATAGCCGGCTTGGGTACCGTTATTATGCGGGGTAAATGCTCACGTTGGTGCTATCTTACAGCCCTAATTGCCCTGCTGACATTATTACTCTCCCTTTAAATCTCTCAGTTCAAAGCGTACAAACCTTGCCAAGCTCTTCCCCTTCTTTTATGGGGAACGTGCAAGAGAGATCTGCTGTATACTTCCCAGAGCTTCTCCAGGTCTATGCAGAAGCTCTGCACCCCCCCCCAGGAATCCTGTCCCATGGCTCCCGAGCGCAAGGAAGGAGAGAGAGAGATGTTTGTTTTTTTTTTTTTTCACATTTGCCCTGGATTTGCCCATGTTCTGCTTCTGTCACACGTTCCTGCAGGTTTCACACATTTGCAGCTTCATCCCTGGCTAATGCAGACTCAGCCTATGACCACGTCAGATGTCAGCACCTTGATCCTCTTCTGAACTGTTTCATTTAAGCCTGCTACAGGAACCCTCAAAAGAAAGCCAGGTGAATCTCCAGCAACTGCAGGTTCTGAGCTAGCAGAAACTGCTCTGGCCACAAAAGACTCAGAGGCATTCTCCATCGCTCAGCAGCAAACTGCTTCTCCAGGCAGATCCATTCTGGCATCACAAGATGTAAGGCTGATGAGGCGTTGCAGGGAGCTGTGCATTTCCAGCCCATATCTGTTGGCTGGCAATAAGAAGATGCTGGATTAGTTCCATCCATCCCCAGGGGATGGTAGGAAACAGCACTTCCCCATCCCTACTCCTTTTTTTCAGTTCTTCTGATTAGAGCAGTGCCTATTTACTTCATGAGTCGTCTGGTGGTGTCCTCTAGTGGTTCCTACTCATACAGGAAACACCACTTTCCTGGGCTCATTTATGTTAGCTGCATTGTAAAAAGCATGTGGGGGGAAGGAAAACCACAAACTTAGGACATGACTCAAAGGAACAGAAAAATATGAAGTTTTCTTCCTTTGATTATATGCTTAAAAGTTATAGCAAAGTTATATAGGAGTCCTCCCTGATGTTGAGGCAGTTTTACAAAAGGTAACAAACAACAGCACAATTAAATACGTTTGAAGCAATGGCTTTCTATAAATACAGGAACAATCATAAATGGCCAGTAGAACTATTAATTAAAATGTGAAAGTAGATAAATAATGAATAACAGTGTCATGTATTCATTAAGATTCTACAAATGAAAAATATCTCTCCCGGTTATTCCTTTGATGAATCTAGCCCAAATATACTTGAACTGCAACATGAAAAATTCAGAATGCTCGTATTTCATTCTGTATCAGCCATTCTCTGATCCCCAAATCTCAAAGCCAAGAACTGCAGATGCTTAATCACATCACTGATATCTGCCTCACTCTGCAGCCTTAGACAAGTCATTTAGTCTGCTGTGACCTTAATACAAGAATCTCTCTGATAAACCCTTGTGAGGTCGTGCGTAATTTTTGAAGATGAGACACCTGCAAGGTAAGCAGTTAGCTAGTGGGAGGTCCAGGGATTTGGCTGGAAACCTCACTGTTTGGTCCTTGAACTCCTGAGAGCTGAAACTATGGTTTATTCAGGAGATCGTTTTAGGAAGACAAGAAGGTCTACATCTCCTATTTGGGTCTACTTGCTGCAGTATAAAAATGTGTTTAAAATAAATCCGCAGTGATACACACGAATATACAGTGATGTTGCTTCTTTGCTAAAACATTTTCCAGAAGTACCCAAGTCTCTTTTGAAGAACCAGAACTAAGCATGCCACTGAAATCCAAAGGCAGCCTTGAGCCTTAAGTCACCTCTGCACTGAACATCTGCCACGTCACCAGCCTTCAACACAAGGAGCCGCACCACACTGCAACTTATTCATGGAAACTCAACAACTGCCAGCATAGGCTGGACCTCCTCCCACCCCACCAGTGGCTCCAGGCCCAGATGTGTATGAGGGGAAGTCGTCACCGGACTCTGCTGCCCCTGCCGAGGGATTTCTCACCTCAGCAATTCTTTTTTCTCTCACAGAAGACGTGTTCACTAAACATTAAAATAAGGCTCCTGAAGTGTACCAGCAGTTGTTAATAAAAGACATGCTTTCCCCTGGGGTTTGTCAGCTCTGCACTTCAAAGCTCATTTTACACACAGGCCGTCGCTGTATTTTAAAAAGTGAATGTTAACATGAGCTCTTTAGTCATCTGAATAAAAGTATCAGGAGCCCCCTCTCCTTCCCCTTCCCATCAAATTAAAAAAAAGAAAAATCCCAGCAGTTTTGGATGGGCTTAAAAATGCCGTTGTTTTTCTGATACATCTTCACTGCTTTGCTTTGTGTTTTGGACTCATGCTGTCCCACCACCGTCAACCCTCCACTCTCCAGGTCCAGAATCCCCCCAGATCCTTTGCTTTGTTCCTGTCTCTGCGCCTTCACAGGCAGCCCAGATTGCTTGGGCATTGGCAATGAACTGGAGACGGAGTAGCTTTGGGCTGAGACAACCCTCGTGCACCACAAAGCTCCCAAGGCATTTTGCTCAAGCAGAGGAAGGCTGACCTTTGCTGACAGCAAGAACAGAGTGACAAGTCTTGCCACCATTCAGGTAATGTCTCCCCTACTCTAAAGGCTAACCAAAGAGCATACCAGCATCCTGATTCTCTCTCTATTTAGAAATGGGAGATGTTGGGAGAGAGAGGCAGGAGCTTACCCACTCCGAGGTCAGATGTACTGGAACTGGATGCTGCAGCCCAGACTGGTGAGGGGATGGAGAAGCTATTTCCTTGTGTTATGTTGTCTCGTTGCCCTTGCTTGAGTTCCTTGGCTGAGGCCTTTGTCTTACTCTTTTCTCTTCAGACCTACAGGAGCTCCTGAGTGGCCTGCATCCAGGCCAGAAATGGACTGCCTTCTCCTCTCACTCTCTCTTTAACAATGCCCATCTTTGGACGAAGCCCAAGAACCCAGCACCAGTGGTGAAGAAATGCATCATACCCAGTGGGTCTTGGCCAGAGTGAAGACACCTGGATTTACAGGCTGCAGATCTGCCAGCAGCAGCCCGGTTCAAGCAAAACTGGCTGACTGTGCACGTGAAGGAGCCAAGCTCCTATCACAGCCAGAGAGGAAACTCCTCATAGCGTTAATTAAGAGTGTATAAATTAGGTACTGCCTACTGATAGGGATAAGCTGTGGGATGGATGTAGGGTCTAAAGCAAAGAGCAGCTCTTAAAGCCATGAAACCAAGAGAGAATTAAAGCAGAAAATATATTACCTTAGTGATTTGGATAATTACAATGATATTTATATGTATATTAAATTTATATTTATTGTAATTAATGGATCACTTAAATTACTGTGCAGTTGATAGAAATTGTGTAGACAAATTAGAATGACTTAGAATTATTTTAAATCCTCTGAGAGTGAGAAATATTTTCCAACACATACTGAAGGATTCTAAAAATAATTGTAACACCAAGTTGCAAAAAGCCCTGTTTTGGCTGGTGTTTTGTTTTTTTTCCCTGGCAATTAGAAAGCAGTTGATGATGTAATTACACTCTCATGTATAAGATCTTTGCCACTGAGACAATTTTTTATTGAATAATAATCAGAAAACAATATGTGGGAAGTAGTTTTATTCTGTTTTTCTGTCGTTTCTACGGACACATTCTGTAGCTCCAGTGCAGGTCTTTGCACTACAAGCAAGGTGGGTGGAAGTGGAGAAAAAAAAAGGAAGAAAAAGAGTCAAGCAATTAATGCACAGTAACTTCCCTCCGATAGGATTATCTCACTCTACATTAGAAGAGTGTGCAGTTAAGGTTAATTTCAGATGGAAGAATAATCTCTGCATGAGAGCAAGAAGATTAAAAGTCAAAAGACAACATAAAAATTCTTCATCACATTTTGTTTGCTTGATTTAAAGATTATGATTCAGTGGTGGTGTGTTTTTTTGCCATTTAGGTCCTCCCCCTCAAGTCCTGACCTGCAGCACTGCAGCTTTGGAGCATCAACCAAAGTCTCTTCGAAAAAGATGGGTTTAGACAAAGGCAAGGCCAGATTCCCTTACTCAAGCAGCAAGAACCTGCCTCGGCTCAGCTCTGCTCTTGCAGGAATTGTGCTGATCTCCACAGGGGCAAGCCAGACTAAGGTGACTGAATCAACAGAAGCAGAGGTGGCATTGGCATCAAGGTTCAAAGAAAGCAACTCTCCAAGTCACCTGGAAGCTGGAGTTCCTTCCAAGAGCTGTCAGGCTGCACTAGTCCTGCTCTCCTCCCTTTTTTCTTCTGCTTTTCTGTTTGAACTAGACTTCCAGCAAATCTGGCAGGTCAGGATGTCCAGCCTGTCCAAATGCCAGTCGTCTTTGAAAGGGATCTCTTGGCTGATTATGAAAAGCTAGAATTTGAATTGTTAAGATCTGTCAGCGGATTAGGAAATAATGGATGAAAAATCAAAGACTGCGCAATCACTCACCAATAATAAATGTTTCTCTCTAGAAAATGAAAATCTTATGCAAAGAAGCATTCATTATCATCTATCATGGGTGCTTCTGCAGAATCAGTCTTTACTGTACCCAGAGATGCTGCAGTTTATCATTTGCACTGAAATGAGCAAGTTCTCCTTAAATCTTTATCCCGCACTGACTTCCCTCACTCATTTACAGCAACTGCATCTCCACTGAATTCTCTAACGCTGCTGATTCCCATCAAATGGAGGACACTTCAGGGCTGCATAGCCAAAAGCAGGGATCTTCAAGAAAGCTAGAATCTCAGGTCCACTTTACTGAAACACACAGAGAAGCACAATAAAAAGCAATCATTTAAATACTGAAGCTTAAGGGGTGCCATCAGCTTCAGTGGTGAGAGCTGGAAACCAACACCTGGCTCCTCTCCAGAACTCCATTTAGGCACGTGCATCTTGTGGGCAGCAGGACACCGTGGGCACAGGAGTGCATCAGACCACAGCCACAATATGCAGAGCCCACACAGTGGCCTGCACACTCAGCGACAGCACTGATCGATGACAGTCCCAAATCTGTTATATATTTTGCTTCAGTAAATCATTTATTTGTCATTTGTGAAACTGTCCCAATGAAAGTCCTTGGGTGGACTCCGGCAGGCAAAAGTCAAAACTATTAACACGACAACTGCCAGACAGCAAACCTCCACCTATCCGTGTGCTTTGAGATGGCACTGGAGAGGCACAGTCACCCCATAACCTCACAGCGGGGTGGGTGCCTACCCATACCCCAGGCCTCCAGCCCAAGTGGAGTCCTGCTGGCAACTCTCGAAGTGTCAGTGTCTTTTTGTTGGAGCATGAGATGCTGAGACCTTGGTATGTGAGACATCAGAGTCTTGTGAGCGGATTGTGAGTCGCTGAGGATCCTGCTCGAGGAACACCGGGTATCAGAGCTCCTGCCAAAGGCACACAAGGTGTTCATTGCTTCTGGGATGCACAAGAGGAGCTGAGTCCCAGAGGCCGCCAACTGCTCTGCAAGAGGCAGCCTCCAGCAAATCCATCCTTGAGATGACAAGGACAGGGAATGGCTGAGGTGGGTCCCACAGGAGCAGCTGGCTGCCGGACACTTGGTCATGGAGATGATGACCAAAGTCCCTTTGCATTTCCTGTGATCATCTCTGCAGTACAGTGTGTTGATGGATGGCTCTAAGGGATTGTCCAGAACTGTAAATACACTCTTGTACACTCCTGGTAAGCCTTGCTTTACTACTGCACGTGTGAGCACAGAGCTGCCGTGCTCCACCTCAGCTGATGCCCATGATGAGGCACTGCAGGGAAAGCATTACACCACTGCATGTTTAAAGGGCAGTCCCTGCACTCACCAGTACTGTAGATCTGCCAACAAAATTTACCCTAAAACACACCAAAAAACCCAAGCATTAAAGAAAAAGAATCCTTTGGAGGTGCTGAATTTGTGGTTTATTTTACAACACTCGGGGAGAAAGAAGAGAGATGATAAATCTAGAAGCTAGTAGCCACAGCAACAAATTGCATTTCTCCTCTGGTTGGCTTCCCCCCCACAATCACCAGCAATTACCATGCACCTCAGGCTAAAATAGTGAATTTTATTTTGATTCTATGGAAAAGTTTTCACATGTCTAATTTATTCCTCATCTTTGAGGTGCTGATTCATTATAGGACATTACTGGAGGTCTGATAACAGCAACTCAAGAGACCAAAGATGTGGACAGAGCTCATCCTACTCTGTTGTTTTAAATCAGGCTGCAAGCACATGGCTTGGAAGGAGGATCCGTCCCCTGACTCTAAGGAGCAGGGAGAGAAAGCAAAGAGCTTGGAGAAAGCCACTAGGAATGAAAGGAAATGTACATCAGCGTCAGTCAGGGCTGCAGCTACGTAGGTGCCATGTGAAAAAGTACTTTCAGAGCTGCAGGATGCCGCGCATCCCGTTGCAGATACACCACTTGCTCCTCCAACTACATGTATCAATGCAGGACAGACCAAGCGGAGGTACCTGCACCGTTTATTGGCAGTACACACACTGGATTAAACAAACTTCATCCAGTTTTCAAAAACTCTCCTTTATTTAGTGAGGACTACCAGTATGGATGTCTTGTTTCTGCTGCACTAGAAAGGCTTATTTTCATGCTATATTTGTGAAACACCGTGATCTCTGCAGAGAAAAAGGAAAGCTTAACAGTAGCCTAGATCAGGGTCCTGGAAACACGCCCAGCTTGCTAATACAAAGCACCAGGGCTAACACAGAAACCTCTTCCCTGTCTGAACTGTCTCTTCAAACTACAGGCACCCAAGCAATATTTTTCTGCCAAAGTAGTTCACTGGCTCTCTTTCCACTGTTTTTCAGACTGCTTTAATCTAGAGCCAAAGCACCCTGCCCTGCTGCCACTGAAATTAATAGATGTTTTGCCATTACGTTCAGTGGGATGAAAATTAAGCCTTAAGAAAGCCAGACAATCACACCACAGTCCATATTCATGTAGGGAATACTGCAAGCGGGATTTAAAAGGACCCTGCATTTATCTTTGTGCTGCCCGTGCTCCATCTGCATATAATTGCTTGTGTCTACTGATGCTGCAGTGCTCTAAGGCTATATTCTTGCCCACACCAGGTCTCTCTTTCAACTGGCAGCAAATTCTTAGTGCTTGAAGATCTGCACACAGCCAGTAAGCATTTAATAATTCAAATTAGTGATGGAAAATAGACCTTCTAGGTTTGTAGTGCAGTGCAGGTAGCTGACGTACACAAATTTTGGCATTTCAGGAAATGAGCACTGTTTTCATACAGAGCTAATCCTATAACAACAACAACAATAAAAGCATACAAAAACATCCATCATATTGTCCATAATCTTGGGGTTTTTTTTTGCATGCGTCGAAGGGTTTGGGTTGATTTCCCACCCACCCCTCGTTTTTTTAAATGTTCCACCAACTGAGTTACAGCAGAACATTTTTCTACGCCGTGAATCTTATTTACATACTGTAAATAACTGTGAAAGCAATAAAATTGTGGTACAAATAATGTGAAATAATGCCTCAATTTGCAGTTGTTTTACATCAGCGTATTTTATAGCAGTGTTTACTGTAGACTTGGAAACAAATTAATAAAAAGACAAAGAGAAAAACTTCTCTATTACCCACGCTCCAGCGCGGCTTCCAACCCACTAACCTGCATTGTGCTCAATGACTGCTTAAATAACGTTAAAAATCAGAGAGTGCAGAAGATAGCAGATCCCAAACTGGAAAGTGCAGCACGGAAGGAGAAGGCAGCCAGATGTGGGCAGCCTCCCACATCACCCACAACTTTGCGTCCCAAGATGAACACACAGTACCAAGCATGGTGAGACCAGGTCACTGCTGGGACCTGGACAGATAGCTGATCCTGGTGCAGGTCCTTCCCCATATCCCAGTCTCCATGTGTGATACAGGGCCAGTTCCTCCCTCCCTGTAGTTGAGCTCCCAGCTGATACTCTCATCTTTCTGGCCTGACCATTTGGGTGATCTAACTGGAGAACTTCAGACCATGCTTCTGGTTTCTATCAGTTTTGTGATACACTCTAGGCAAACAGTTCTTGAGACTATTCCTCACCCTCTGCTTTCTTACACTGAAGGCTGGTGGTATCTGCTTGAGCTGCCCTGTTTTCATAGCCCAGCTCCATATGATCACCAGAAGCAATTTGTCTGGTGGGAACAAGGCCTGCAAGCCTGGCAGACTCCAGATCTGGGGTACACACAAACAGGATCTCATATTCCCTTCCAACAACCCGCTGCAAATTACTGATGATACAGACTCATCACCTTCCTGGACAGAGGCTTATTGTTTGTTCCTAATTTAGATTGCTATGCAAGACCTGGGTTTTTGATGAGACAAGTTTGCACAGTATCTACATGATGATTTGATCTGCCTTTTATAAAAAAACCCTTTTAACAAATTAGTAGGGCTCATGGGGATAATTCCGGGCTGTCAGCAGGGCTTAGCCAGGATAGGCCAGGTGTGATGGCAGATCTCATATTCCACTAGCCACCATCCCCACCAGCCAAACACATGTGTCAGACTCTGCTGCTGTGTGGAACAGATGGGTCAGGAGAAAGATTTCTCTATATTCTTTGTTCCTCCTGGAATATCAGAGACCCAGAACAGAGCCTTGAAACGGTGGTGCACAATTTTCTCTTTCCTTTAAGCACAAACCGAGATGCAAACAGCCATTTCCTAGAGCTTAAAACCCCAGGGAAGTAGATAATAAGCAATTACTCTCACCAGATAGCACTGAAGTCTAAAAAATTAATTTCCTCGCTAACATTTCACCCCTAAAGTTTTAAATTTCCAAGCGGAGCATCTTCTGAAGAAGATACTCAGGTGTACAATTAGGTTCCCCAGACGTCTGGCTCCATCTCCACATGGTGCAATAACCCTCCATGGCCTTGAGTAAGCAAAAGCTCACAGAGGTGCTGCAGGGCTGCTGGCCCACGGGGTGTCTCACCTGCAGACGGACTCAGGCACACCCAGCCCGCAGCCTGCAGGCCGCACACAGCCCAGCCTGGCCATGGTTGCCCCCTGCCCCACTGAGAGGCCCCACACATCCATCACTCAGCAGCAACCAACTGCCTGGGAACTTTCAAATGGAATATAAAGAGTTGCAGTCAAAATGCCATCATGTCTCTTCACCAGGCTTTTATGAGACCTCTTTCGCCACAGGGTAATGTCCCTCACTTCACAATCATGTCTTATTCACAACATCACTTTTTGGCAGTACATATATTTGTAAACGACTGTTTTCAAAGATGAAGCACGGAGGAATGAAATTCCATCAAAAATCACCAACAAACACTGTGAGGGCCCACTGAGAATGGCAACCAGTGCCATCGAACCAGACTGATGCACTTGTTCACAAAAACAAGGTCAGGTACCCCAGCAGTTCTATGGTTTTGTTGCTCACTCTTTTTTCAATATTGTAATAAAAACACAAAAACGATAAATTATATTGCTCATATACATTAACTGTATTACATACAAGGGCTGCTCTGAAAGTAATGCCTCCTATTTTATGATGTTGGCCTACGACATCAGAGGCGGATTTTGGTGGTATAGCAGTAGAGGCTGAACCTTCCCACCAATATTCCATTCCATTTTGTTTCCATGTGACGGATGGCAGCAGAGGGGCAGTCTGACAGAATGGCATCTGGCAATGAAGTACAGATGAAGCAAAGGGATAGAATCGGTGGCAAAAGCAACAGTGTCTGCACCTCTGCTGTTGCAGACTGCTACAGTCGCAGCATGAGCTCTTTCTTCTTCATTGATGGTGCACAGCTATGCACAGCTAATAGTGATGACTCTGATGAAAAATAGCCATTTGAAGCTGAGAATTTGCTCTACCAAGTGGTGTTATTGGGCTCTTTGTATCACTTGTCATTTCCAGGGAAATAAGTAGGAGGCATTACTTATGGAGTGACACACATATATGCAGTCCAAGGAGATTCCTCTTCACTAAGTACAGCCCAGGCAAGCCAAAAGTTTGGACAGCCATGTGCTATCTGAATATTCCTTCTCCTCTCTCTAAATTTAGAGATATCACCCATAGAATGTCCTCAAGCCTTAATGGTAAAAGGGTATCTTTTCCATTTAATGGAAAAACAAGATATGACACAGGGTTGCAAGTACTATGAAACCACAGCACTCTATTTAGTCCTACAGAACCATTAAGAATAACCAAAATAAGTCAAACGAAGACAAATAACACAGGTTTAACAGCAGCACTTTGGGTTTACAGTGCGGTTAGTTGAATGTGATTGATAATAAATAAGCCCATCATGGCCAGTGTATCTCGCATCTGAGGTCCTCAGCCACATCTAAAACTGTGCTTAAGTAACTATCCCAGGCACCTGCAGACAACTTTTATCATTTATGTGCAGTCACACTTCGAAGGTAAAATACTGAAAATAAATAGCAAGTATCTACATATAGTGCCTTCCTTAGTAAGTTCTTACATTTGGAACTGGCTCAACAACCACTGTGCAATCCTTAGAACAGGGAAAGGCAGCTGCTTGGAAAGGGTTCCATGAATATTCATTGTCAAATATCTATTAATTTGTCTTTGGGTGGGGGTAATGGAGAACGGCACAACTCAGGAGCCCACCCAGTTGCCCTGCTCACTCCCCCTTAGCATTCTGAATGGTCTCAGGATATTATCTTGGTAGTAGTAACTTGGAGCCCTGAGATCTCATTTTTTACTTTATGTCATTTGCCAAACATTCCTTTATATTTTTTTCCTGCAGCCCTGAATGTTCTCTGCCCTTCATTTCAATTATCGATGTCATAGATCAGTATATTTTCCAAACAAACTATTAAATTAACTGCCAACCTCTTCCTTCATTTTTTACTCACACAAAGGAAGAAAAAAATAACCACCAGCAAACTGATGCACTTAACTCTTTATGATTTCAAATAAAAGCCGGAAAAAATAATGGTAATGCTTTGCTAGCCCTGTGGTTTAGCCAGAAAGCACACTGTACATCTTAGTTATGTCGTGTTTTATTCCTCAGCCTATGAAGATGCTGGAGAGGAATGTGTCAAGGTCCAAAAAAAACCAACAAAACAAAACCAGAAGAAACCAGCAGCAACTCCAAGTCAGAGATTTTTCTGTTGCTTAGCTTAACACCTCCACAAATAATCTTGTTCTCCTTTCCCCCTTTAAAAACAAAGAGGCAGTGCAAGGAAATAAAAAATGCCACATGAAGCTTTTATTTCCACGTCTGTGGAAGTAGCAGTTTTTCATCTTTAGCTCTTGCAGTTATAACCCTCATCACGTCCCCTCCCTGCTGGCTCAGGGAGGCTGACTGACAGCGCAGTCTGCATTCATGCCACACTGGGACAGGGTCAAGCACTGTCCCAGACAAACGGGCTGCAGAAGAATTCCCCTCAGAACCCTTTGTATTAAATATTTACAGATATGCTTCCTCATGACGAGACCACCAGGAACAAAAAAGTGTCTGCCACTGAATTCATAAACTTTTCACCTCTTTTCCACCTGCTTTCTCCCTTATTCTGAGCAGCAGTGCCCACCTTTCCCCTTCTGGACCCCTTCCTCGTCCTGCCTTCCCCTTTCTACAGTTCCTCCTCTCTCCCTTCTCCCCAACTGTCTCCTCCCCCAAATCTTCTATTCAGCAGCGTCCTTTCCACCTCCAACTCTACCGCTTCTTCATTTGTTCATTTGAAACTGCACTTAATGTACTTGTTTTTGTGGTTTTTTTTTTTTTTATAATAACGCAGTAACAATGTTTGCCAACAGCTCAATACTCTGATGGGGATAAGCAGTGCGAAAGGATTTATTGCCACTCACAGGCCTGCAACAGATCTGCTGTGCCTCTGGGCTGGTGCTTGGCAGGGCACATACTTGTCAGAGGGGAACACATTCACTCACCCCATGGTTGAACTGAGCCTAAGGGTTGTTCCAGTGATTTCATGTTCTTCCTGCACATTTTATTCAGTTCTGTCGGGAAAGGATTTTAAGGCCATCAAGGAGCCTTCTGCCCTGCCCCAGGCCACTGCTGCCAGTGAGCAAGGAGCTGAATGGTGGTCAGGGTTTGGGGCAACCTCTGTGCATTACCTGTTGTGCCTTAGCAATTAGCACTGCAGCACAGGTGGACCCCAAAGCAGAAGGAAGATTTGGTCACTGGTGCAGTGCCTGGGCTAGGGAATAGGATGCACAGGATTAACCCCCATGAAGACCAACTCTGGTCTAACCACCAGAGTTGGTCTCCACCAACTCTGGGTAACATCCTTAGCAGTCGCAACCTGTATGGGGACTCAGAGCAACTGCAGCATCACAGCAGTCCACACAGATTGCTGACATGTGTAGGGCTGAACTCCTGAAACCAAACTGGGCTCCCAGACCAAGGGGAGAACATCCAAAAGCAATATGGATGTTAACCTGAAGATCTGAATCTAGGGATTAAAGAAACCTTCTAATACCAATGGTTGCAGAAAGCCCTTTTAGTTGTCCTCTCCAAGAACTCTAGAGATGCAAAAATACCCAATGAGTGTGTGTAGGAAACCTTACAGGATTTACCACAGGGCCTGGCAACAGGCACACTGCACACTCAGCACTGAGCTGTGCTTCACTGCATCCAGGAAAATTGCCCGTTGCCATCAGGCTGTCTGCAATTACAATTGCCTTTTGATGTTTGTTTATGATTTCAGAAGAAACAGGACTGAAATTCATTACAAACGCTTCACAGCTGTATGCTAATTATTAGTTTTCCTGCTTTCTAAGGGCTGTGGCTCACAAGCTGGGGTGCTCTCTCTCATGTTCCCAGTGGTTACTGTTACAGTGCACGAGACAGCTCTGAAGCCTCATTCCTTCTTTGTTCCAGACAGCACCTAGCACACTGCCCATCAGCTCCATGAAGAGGTGCTGCTCAGTGAGGCTGTCGCACCAGCTTCTACTGAGCAGTGGCAAATAATTTTCCCTGGGTTGACAGATTCATCATATGTTAATTGGATTTTAATTACAGACCTTAGACAGCCCACGAGCCTTTGTTGCCCTCTCATGGCTGGCCCACCTGCAATAGAAGCACTGGGAGCAACAAGATCTCTCAGGTCATCAAGGCCTATCATCTCTTATTGCAGACAAATGCATTATATAAGCCCCCTAATAAATGTTATCAATCTCATCTGTAAAAATTGCTTAGATTAATATGATGCTATTTTCATTAAAGCTCAGAGAACTTGTGTTTAACTGCAATTACACTGTTTAAACATGAAACAACTCTAAAATGATGGGAGCGAGAGTGAAGTCACAGCCCCAAGTCCGTCTCTCAGAGTCAGGATGACTTTTTGGTTCAGCAATTACACTCCCCATCTTTCCTCAGCAGCGTCAGTGATTCCACGCTCTCAGAGGATTCATATCTACCCCTGAGCAAATGATTTGGCTTCCATAAAGAAGGCCACACAAAGGGAAGGTATTGCCACCAGGTCCTCACTCCAGCACTTAGAACATCATCCCCAGGAGGGTCACTTATTGGACACTTGACTCCCTGCAGCACGTTATGCAGCAGCTAACATGAAAACTGTCTCTTTGGTAAGATTCACCCATTAGCTGCGATGCTAACTCTACACAGTGAGCCAACTGCTGTGGTAGGGCACCTTTAGGAGCAGGGGAAGATCTTGCATGCTTCATTGGAATTCCACCTCTGTGTATGCGCTCTTTTTAGAGTCAGACATGCAGAGACAAAACAGGAGCTTCAGCCACGGAGTCTGAATTAAGTTCATCAACTCCAATTCCTAGCAAGATGGCTTCCATATTGTACTAAACTCTTTAAAACCTGCCCAGAAAGTCTCCTTAATCTCTCTCTGCAACCTGGCAATTGTCATGTGCACTATGCAACCAAGATGACAAAAGGCCATAGATTAAGTAAAGTTGGTGCTGAGCCCTCATTAGTCAGGTGTTGGCAGGACTTTATTAAGGGCAGTAATTAGTCGAAAAAAAAATTCAGTGGTGGCAGTGGAAAATTCCACCGCTTAAATATTCATTACTATCGACTCCTCCAGCTTCACAGTGCAAAGCATTTTATTAGCTTCCTTTGGGCCAGCATCTCAGGTCAGCTCAGCTGGTACCTCTGAGGGTGAAAGGCTGCAAGTGCTAAACTTCCTTCAGAGATCAGAAGAATTATGCTGAGATTAACGACCACCCCTCAGTTTCGTTGAGCATCCACTACTGTGCCGTCAGGGAACCCTGAGCGTGGCTAACAACTACAAGTCTTCACTTTGGCCTTTTAATTCCTAAACAGGAAAGCAGTAAGGAAGACCAAAAAGAAAGTAAAGCACTGAGTATTGAAACACGTCCTAAATACAAAAAGATTGCAGAGGCATAGTGCCCACAGAGCTCAGTTTTATTTTGGATCTGCCGCAGGATATGAAGGCAGCTCAGCAGCTCTGTGTTTATCCTTTGGCTTTCAATTGACCAAGAGTCAAATGCTCTGCAATGGAAGATGTTCTACCTGAAATCATTTGGCGTTGGGTGTCTCAGCTTGTCCTTGATCTTGTACATGTCATACACGCTAAATCTATGACAACCAACATATTAAATAGGAAGGCACTCCAGGCATGTGCACAAAAGTTAAAATATCATTGATTCCACACAGCCTAGGATTCTGAACTGTGCTGATCTTCCCCTTTAAAGCACATTTCAACTCAACTGTCCACAACCAAGGGCAAAGCCCATCAGCTACGACACAAGGGTATTCGTGTCCTTTGGGAAAGGAGGAAAAGAAAAAGAAAACACAGATTGCCCATCACATTTCTTACCTGGCAGTAATTATTCCATCAGCATGCAACTAGATGGAGCCTTGCCAAACTCCGTCAGCTGGAGGACCTCATTGTTCAAGTCTGCTGGTCCAAAGCATTTGTGAGATAAGATCTGTGATGCTCAAAAGATGACCAAGTCCTCTGTGGTTTATTCCTCAGGTTTATGAACCTGGGGTGATGCTTCACCTTGTCCTAGAGGTGCTGTACATCATAGCACAACAGCTGGTAAGTGCCAGGAGAGCTTCAGGCTGGAGGGGGAAAGCATAAACCTACAGAGTGTTTTATTGCTTAAAGTAAATGGTACTCTTAGTGCAGCACTCAAAAAAAAAAAAAAAAAAAGAAAAGAAAAGAAAAAAGAGGCTGAGCAGATCTGACCTTTCTGTGGTTCTCTTACTTAGAATAAGATTCCAGACTTATCTGGCAGTGAGATAACACAAGCTTCCAGTACACAGCTACAGCACAGGGTGACCAGCTCAGGAAAGATGGTGCTTATCAGAAAAGGACAGAGCGAAGTGCAGCTCTGGAGAAGGCAGTGTTGCATTAAGACACCTTCAAAAACAGGAAGGCGTTTAACTGAGATTATTCCATTCCTGGAGTTCAAACATTTCCACAGATCTAGCCAGTCCCACTTATTACCCTTCCAGGTTTCTGCACATGGGGAGGATTTAAGGCAGGGCAACTCCATTTCCCAGCCTACTTTATGTCCTGCAATGCTCTTCTATTTGCTGTTCTCTTTGCAACAGTTCCTCACCTCCGGAGTGCATAATTGGTTCTCATTTGTGTCTCCACTTTCAGCTCTGCTAAATTTGGTCTGCAGTAACGTTTTGACTTTTTGCTGGGAGGTTGGTTTAAATGAAATGTATAAACGGAAGAGCGTGGAAATCCTCACGGTCCTAGCAAATGAAAGAAAGGAGCCTTCCCCTGTCACCCGGGCTGGAAAAGCACTGCTCCCTGCCCAGCATTAGGCATGCAGAGCACTGGCAGCAATGCTCCCGAGACACCATCTGTGCACATAATAAAGAGCAGTGGGATTTTAGTAACAGGAATGATTGAATTTGCTTTCTGCCTCCCTTGCAGTGGGAGTATGCCAGCTATTAAGTGCCATAAGAACTTGCCAGACTACCTCTGAATATCAAATTTATCTTCTCTGATTCATGCCCTCTCCCACCTCTGCTGGTAATGCTGGAGCTGTTATAGGAAGCGTTGCAGTCATTTTGTTTAGACAAAATTAAGCCTACCTAACCTGTCACAGCTGCCTAAATCAGGAGTGCCAATGTGCTGGGGGACAGAAGCTGGAGCTGCTTCCAGGCCTTACCTAGTTCTCTGACAGTGGGACAGACCCTGGGTGGCCGCTGTGCCATAATGCTTCTCCCAAACCTTTGCATTTCAGTGCCAAATCTGAGTCAAAAAACAAAAGGCAGATGTGCCCGTCTCTGTCTCATTATGAGCTCCTGCCCCTGGTTTACTCCAGCACTTGGCTATCGCTTCCCAGGTAAGAGGGGAATTCTGGATCTCCAACTCTCTCCTCTATTTTTTCTCTGTAAGTAAGTATGTTTTATTTTTCAGCTGCATGGATTACCTTCAGTATACAGAACCAGCACTCACAGAAGGGCCTCTTGTTGCCCTATTTGCACTGCATTACTATGCCAAACTCTCCACAAGGGTTCAACGTGTGCCTACCTCGGGCTGAAGAATAAGGTCTGGAGGTCTGAAAGAGCTTGGCTAAAATGGGTCAGGGATTTCAGACAACAAGAGAAATAAGCAAACAAAAACGTTCCTGTGTTACAAAGAACACCAAACCAGGTGGCGATGCTCTCCCTAAGAGGGTCAGAGCATCTCAACCTTCCCTGCCAAGTTCCAACACTGATGTGCAGCAGGCAGATCTACAGACTGATTAATTCTGGCCTCTTCCTGCCTCTGCTGATCTTCGCTTTGCTTCCCCAGTATCTGCTGTGCAGCTCATAGCGTTCCTGCTTTACAGCAGATCGGGCGAGTTGTGGGTTTCCTGTTTCCAGAAGAGGAAGGCAAGGGGAAGCAGAGCTGCAGAAGAAAGGGAGCTGCTGGTCTGACCCACCGGCTGGTGGATTTCCTCACAGCACATCTGCATGGCTGGCATTCTGCAGCCCGGTGCCTGTCCCTGGGGGGTACCCATCACTGGGAGAGGCAGCAGGCAGCCAAGACACACACAGCAACTTGTCAGAATTAGAGGTGGAAAGGGAAAGGCAGTGGGCTCTGCCCTGCTCTGAGCACCGCTCTCAGCCTGGGGGGGTATGGGGGGTGAGGGCCCACCAGCTGTTCTCTGTGGGACCCTTCAAGAAGATGCACATCTTCCCTCTGCTGGACCATCAGCCCCTACCCCTACCCACCTGAGCTAACTCAGCTCGTTGCAGGAGCCAGTGGGCAGGCCTGGTTGTGCTGTTAACAAAGATTTAAATCCACAGTAAAAGAAACCTAATGTGCAAATAAAAAGGGTTTCTCGGGCTCCTATTAAGCTCCTTTCTCTGTTAAGCTGCAATGACATGCATTAGCAATGGGGGCATTCCTCAGGCACTCCAGCAAGCACTCACTCTCCTCCCACAATCACTGCTTGTCTCCTTCCTACCCCGCTCCTGCCCATTGCCAGTCTCGACTGACATTTTTTTTTCTTGCACTGACTTCACTACTGCATCTCCAGAAGATTGGGGAGGGGTGAGAGGAAAGGAAGAATGAGAAAAAGGAAAAAAATAATTACAACGGGATTTCATCGACAAGAAGTAAAAAAGGAAGCGTCCCTCCAGGTTTGATCAATAATGCAGCACTTGTTATCTTGATCTTCTTAATAAACTACAAGCAACCCACATATATTTCTATCCGAGAATCAATTCTTTGCGATGTTTCCATCACAATATCGCCGGTACATGCAACCACACAAAAATGAAATGGAATGGGCTGGTTTATTGATCATCCGGACAGGAACCCTGGTAGTCTGCATGGATTATCTAGCAGAGAAGTGCCACCTGCTCTGCCTCTGTGCAATTACTTTTGCTTTGTTTTAGATTTTGTTTCTTTCCCCACTGTGACTTAAACGCACCACCAGGCAATCCCCTGTCCTACACCAGTGTATAAACCTGTTCATCTTCACCCCACAAACATTTGTTAAGCCTGCTGTGGGAACTGTGTTTGTACCTGCATCCCTCATTGGAGGAACACTCCTGGGCACAGCTTTTGCACGCATCCAAACCCCACCAAGCAGTAATTGCATTGCTGAGCCAGGGTCAGACCTCAGAGCCCTCCCAGCTATCCTGGGAAGCAGCCTCACGGAGCCAGAGGCAACCATCAGTAAATGATCCCAGGTGTGTCATGTGGGTACCTTCCTCTCTCTGCCATACCCTCCCAATGACAGCGTGCTGGGGCCAGGAGCTGCAGCATGGGGAAGGAAGAGCTCTGGGGGGATCTGTCCTTGGGGGTGTTATCCCTGCAACCAATGCAGTCACCCCACAGGACAGCCACATGTGCATCACACACACACAGCCACTTATACTTGGTCATCACCTATAGGTAACCAGAAGCTGCTTTATCATTCCAGATTGTATTCCAACGTCTTTTCCCTTTCCATAAATTTCCATAAATTTCCTTTTGCAAAGGAAACTTAAGAATCACCCAAGTTAAGCCTTCAAGGTTTGATCAATAGAGGAGATAATAATTTTTAATTTTTTGGTGACCCTGTGACATAAATAATAAGCACAGAAAGTAACGTGACACCTCATTCTCTCTTGATCTGGATACTGCCCACAGTACTGTTTCCCGTGGGTCTGGCAGCTCTGTGCTGCAGCTTGCATTGATCAGAGGGTTGTACAGTCATTTGCCACCTTCCTCCAGCCTTTACCATGGATATTACTAATCGATTTGAGAAGACAGACCCTGAATGTATGCAGATGAGCCTCCCCTTCCCACTGAACCAGCATAACATCCTTCAAGAAAAAATGTAATTAAGTTAGACTTGTGAACGGTAATGAGTTTCTATTACACCCTGCTGAGAGTAGCAGCAACATCTGAAAATTATTTTTCTCTGTCTACAGCCAAGCAACAGCTCCTTTATTAGACACAGGAATGGAGCTGATAGCTCGGACTGTTGCAGTTTCACGCTTAATTCAAGAGCAAACTGTAGTGAAAGACGATGCTGTGGATTAAAGCTGGGCGGTAACACACACGGATAACCATCGCTCACTCCAGCAGGACGGTGCTGGAAGCCTCAGAGGGTGATGTGCACCAAACCCCATCCTTTCCAGCACAGCACAGCCCTGTGACCATGCCCACAGGCTGTGCTCTGGCTCTCCCACCTCCTGAATGGCCACTGACTTTTCCTCCATGTATGCACTTTACATTCAGCCGCACTGAATGCCACCAGGTGCTGTGTAGCCTTCACTCATCCAAGCTCTTTGTACCCAGGCCGCGTTCACAGGAGGTTTTATTAAGGAGGAAATGGAAAAAAATCCAAACAATCCATCGGTCCTTATGATGCAGGAGAGATGGTTTCTTTCCTAACACGAAGTAATAGCTTATCTAGGGCCCTGAACACACTAGGATGAAAACCTCTTGTGAATTTTATCCAAGAGAGTTCATTGCCTTAATCCTGGATAATCCATATCTAATCCTTTTTATAATCTTACTCATCTACTTGCCTCAATAGTTTTCCACAGTGGGGAGTTTACATTTCATAAAAGGAACACTTTTCTCTCTCCTTTTTTTTTTTTTTTTTTTTTTTTTTGAAATGAGTTTTACCATCACGGGGGTTTCTCTTCTTCGTTCATACTGAAAATAAATTAGCACCTCTGGATGCCATACCTTGTAAGGGACTGAGCAGCTGTTTGGCTTCCCAGCAGGTGTCTCATGGCTGCTGCCAGGGGCGATTTGGACCCCAGAACCGTCGCAGACCCCTGACATCCACAAGTGTGAACATGTACTGCATAGAGCAGATATGTTTTCAACATAGTGTATTTTAATCAGAATAAAAACAGGATGCAGACACCAATCTCCTCTAACAATGCAGTGTATCCCAGGTCTGGCCATTGAGACAGAAATCCTGCCGTATAGGTGGCATCATATGGGACAATGAAGACCTGAGACAAAAGCAGCATCCTGAGGACAGGACAGGACAGGCTCAGACCCCACTGGGCACCCTTCATCTTCCATGCCAGGGACATCCACCAGCAAGGATGCTGGTGTCCAGGAGCCCATAGCAGGTGCATGAGGTGGGGGAGAGGGCAGGATGTGGCCCTCTACTCCATGGAGGCAGCAACCCAAGAGAAATCCCCAACACACAGCGTGAGCTTTCCCATCGTAGAACCCATTGGTGTGGCAGACATGTTGGTTTCTGGCTCAAAATCTGCTTGAATTATCTCTATTGGGCTGAAGGAAACAAGACTGATATGGATTTGTTTTATTATGTTATTGTTTTATGAATAATTTAAACAAAAAAAAAAAAAAAAGAGAGAGAGAGAGAGAAGGCTACATGAAAGATGTAGCTGCCACATATCACTGCCTTCCCATCCTAACAAAAACAGATCAGCCAGCCTTCAAACTTTTGTTTACCACTCAGCTCTGAAGGAGCCATAGCATCTCCTCTGACATAAATAACGTGAATCTGGCACGCATTCGAGGCAGGCATAGCGCACAAAACCCAAAACACAACGTTAGACTGAATCATCCATTAATGATCAGAGATCTAGAACCGAGCCTGCCGACTACAAGCAGTGTGCCAAAAATGAACTGGAAACCATACACCAAGGTGGATAACAACTTGGAGAAACTGGCAAATTTGTCCCCAGGGCGTGGGAGGTGCTTTTTGCTCAGGGAACCTCCAACCTTCAGCAGGAATGAAAGAATCCCACCCTTCATCAGGCTGAGCATCATCCACGCCTGGAACTGAGATCCCTGCATTCCGCTACCTGCTTGCCAATGAGGGCAGCTTCCTAGTAGGGCTGATCTTAACTGCAAGCAGATCACTTCCAGCTGCTTCTTATCCAATTTCTGTTGTCAGCAGATACTGTTCCTTTACAGTATGTCATGGGAATGCTTGAAATATTAATTATTTAAGAGCTCATTACCACGGATGCATTTAGCAGGATGCATACCTGCTTGCAGGTAGCCAAACTTGTGCAGAACAGACAGTGCTTTCCCCTTAGAGTACTGAGCTACTAAAATTCCCTTTAATTGAGGCAGGATGGGCACTCCACTAATGAGGAGAGGCAGAGGGATGGGGAGCTGCTGAATGCTCCTCACTGCAAGAAAGACATTGAGGTTCTGGAGCATGTCCAGAGGACAGTGGAGCTGTGAAGGGTCTGGAGCCCAAAGAAGTCTTAAGGAGATTGGCCGAGGGAAATAGGATGGTTCACACTGAAGAAGAGGAGGCTCAGGGGGAACTTATTGCTCTCTACAACTCCCTGAAAGGAGGTTGTGGCACGTGGGGGTCAGCCTCTGCTCCCAGGTAACAGTAGATAGGACGAGAGATGAGGGCTTCACACTGTGCCAGGGAAGGTTCAGGTTGGAAATTAGGAAACATTTCTTCTCAAAAGTGGTGATGCATTGGCACAGGGTGTGCTGGGAGGTGGTCACTGTCCCTGGAGGAGTTTGAGACCTGTGGAGATGTGACAATGAGAGACAGAGTCAGTGGGCATGGTGGGATGAGTTGTCAATGTTCAGAGCGGGCACAGACCAGAAGGATGTGTATCAGCCAATGTGGCTTAACCTCATCTTCTGATGAATGCAATTAACCAATGGCCCTGATGTTGGGCCTATCATCCCCCAGCATCTCTTGGAGGCTGCAGGTAGGGGATGTGGTGAGATTGGTGCAGTAGAGACCAGGGGCCAAGTGATGGGAACAAGGCTGTGTCCATGGAACCTGCCCTGAAGCAACTGGATTTCTCATCAACAAACACAGTGAGTTAAAGAACTACTTTGGGTCACAAGAAAGCAAACTCTGCAGCTCTGCTTCTGCCTCCAGTTTTCAAGAGGGATGAATGCAGCCATGCAATCATGTGTGCTACAGTGGTGCTGGCTGGGAAGCACTGGTGACCTTCATCCTGGGATTGAAATATGGCCACAGAGATTGCAATGCCAGGAACACGGCCATTTGTCATCCTTAGCCCTACATCTTTTCACCTGTCTGAGGTTTCTCATCCATCTCCCCATCACAGTCACCATTTGTCAGTGCAGCTTGGTCCCATCTCATGCTGCTTGAGCTGGCAGCAGGGCCAGGAGGATCTGCACTGCAGTGCGAGCTGCTCTCTGCCCTCACCCTCCGAGCACAGAAGGATGCTTTGGGACATAACCACACTTCTTTCCACAGGGCCCCTGCTAGAATTCATTCTCATCAGATGCAGAACTGCTGCCTGTCTTTCAGGGGCATTTATTGTGTGTTGGAGCTAAGCTGCTGCTCTGCCTGTTGCCAGGAGAGTGCAGGAAAGCAGTCCTGCCCTGGGTGCAGGTAGGGAGCCAGGGCACAGGGACACCCACAGTGCCCAAAGGAAACCAGAACTGAGCTCAGGAGGGCTCTCCCTGCTGTGCCCCAGCTGCTGCAGCCTCCCTCCGTGGGATCACCTCTGGAGATGGACCCAGCATCTGCCTGGGGCCAGGAGGAGACCCTCGCATAAGATAACCCAAAGAACACAAAACCCCCAAACCACGTGCTCTCCAGCATCCCCATACCCCTCTGCCCAGAGCAGCTCGGCCACCTTCCAGCAGCTTGGGGATCACGCCCACCCTTGTCCACACTGATTTAAGTGATGCGCTCTCACTCAACAAGGCAGCATCCTTAGGACTGAAACAGTCTGGAGCAAAGAAACTCCAGCAGAGAACGTCCCTTGGGGGCATTCCACGGCAAGGGAGCTGTGCTCACCCATCAACCCACTGCGTCCCAGGGGCATGGGATTCACTGCACTAACAGTTTAAACAGAAACATTCTTTTTGGTCTGAGTTTTTCCCCGGCCAGGATGTTGTGTTTTACTCCATTATATTTAAGGCAAGGAAGCGGGGGGGAAAGGAAGGGAAAAAAAGTATTAATTACATGCTGCCAAGATCTTTGGAGAAAAATTCAATATTATCTTTTACCGCAAAGCAGGAATGAATCGAGGCTCCGTTCCAACTCCGGCAGCAGCCCTGACTGTGACGTGCCAAGGAAAATAATAACTTCCAGCACATACTAATTGTCTTGTTAACATGGATTATGCAGCCAGACAAATAAATGTCATTCATGCTTTTATGAGGAAGAGCATAAATCTAAAAATCAGAAATGCAAAGTATTTTGTTGGAATTTTTTTTTTTTAATAATCTTTTCTTCTCTCCCCATTCCGCATGCGTAGCCTAAATATATTTACATTTTTAATCCACGCAAACAAAGCACAACTCTGCTGGAGACTGAGGAAACCTCCCCGGGGTCCCAAGCTCCAGGTGAGCAGGTTTTTTCAAGGCGCCTTGGAACCAGTTTGTATTCTCTTGGCACCGTAGAGTGGTTTTGAACTCGGGATGATTTACAGCCGATGTAATTTGCACTAAGTCGGCTGCGCAGCATCGCCTTCCCTGCAGGGTGCCAGCAGCACAGTGCTGGGGCTGGGAATGGAGCCCAGTGCTCCTGGGTAGCTACCAGACCCTCCTGGAGGGCAGGAGGCTCATACATGGAGATGTGGACTAACACAGCTCTGACAAACGGCACTCATCCACGGCACTTCTGCAGCTATCACAATTCAGCATTTGCCTCTCTGCTGTGAACCGGGAGCAGCTGCCATGGGGATGCACAGCACAGCTGGCTTCTGACCTCCCCAGCACTGCATCTCCCGACACGACCTGTCCTCGGGCTTCCTCTACATGTGGGTTGCTCTGAAAGTAACGCTTCCTATTTATTCCCAACTACAACTGATACAAAGAAAAAAACAACGCTCTTTGATAGAGCAAACCCTCAGCTACAAACCACTGTTTTTCATCATAGTCACCGCCGTGAGCTGTGTCTTTTTGCCCGAGCGGAACAAGAGCCTGCAAGCCACACTCATACAAATCTGCACCAGCGGAGGTGACCACTGTCACTGCTGGAACACCACAAGTGCCCCACGCAAGAGGATGGAGGCAGCCCGGTCTGCAGGGAAGCAGCTGAGGGACAGATTGCTGCACAGCCCCAAGGTCCTGCTGCACTTTGCACCAAACCCACTGTAACAAACCCTCACTGACACCGTACCACCAGCCAGACCCATCTGTGGGGCAGCCAGATTGACACAGCAATTCCAGCAAACCTCATGGACAGGCACAATTAAAATGAGCACTATAGTTTCAATTAACTCTTCTCCCCTGCAGCACAAGCTTGGAAAGGACTCTTAATAGATCTCTTCCAGCACAGTGCACAAACTCTATTGCTGTTCCTCCACTGATTATTGAAAGTTAGCAGAGTGCGGCCGTTCCCTCACATCTTCACGGTGATTTGCAGATCAGCTTGTTATTAGCTGTCCATTTCACCAGCAGAGAGCCTAAGCAGGGGACAGCAGGGACATTCTGCAGGTGGCTGATCCACCCCAGCCTCCACGGGCTGGTTTTTGGAATGGGCTCACCCAGCTGCCACAGCTGTGCCCAACATCTGAGCCACACTGGCCCTCGCTGCGTCCTCCATGATTAAACCACGGGAGCGTGCATCCTCCTGTCGCCTTGGGCTGACTGGGAACAAGGCTGGGAATCAACTCAGATAGATTTCCTTTCTCAGGCAGAGAGACATCCCGGTGGTTTAAGCTTTTCTTTTTTAGCTTGCAAAATCCTCTCCCAGGAAGGCAGGCGGGTGCCAGCCGTGCTGCAGGACTTCCACACCAGGGCTCCTGGTTTGTGTCGGTGGGAAGGTCAGCACCCAGCTCACCTCGGCACTGGGAGCAGGGCTGAACTGGGCTCTTGCACTGGCAGTATGTGGAGGCTCTGGAAGAAATTCTGGCTTTGGCAGCCAGCAAAGAAAAAAGCATCAGGGAGAGCAGAGCTGAGCCTTCCCTCCCCATGTCAAAACACTACATGAGAAGCAAAGGGCTCTTTTTAATAGAACTTGTTAATCTTTGGGATGGCTGACCCAGAGATGTCCAAGATTCTCTAATCCTGCACTTCTTTAAAATCAATCCTGGCAGACTTTCTAGAAAACCTATTATAAAAACAGACAATATCACACGACATTTTTCATGAGAAATGGCAGCTCCCAATGGTTTCCTCATTTCCTTTACCTCCAATTTCTTGGCTACAAGAAAATGGAGTGTCCTGTGAGTGAGGCTCTGAGATGAGAACCAGAATGCTCAGAGACCACATCAGACCCCAGCACAGACTTCCCATGCCCTTCAAGCTCAATTTTCTCACTTTAAAAGGTGATGGCCCCACCGATTTTCTACAACAGGGACACAGAGATCTTGAATGGGAAGGATTAAAGAACTGCAAGATGTTCTTTTTCTACTCCAATTATTTCCTTCTTCACCTGTTGCATATGGTCTTGCCCCTTCTTGATTCTTTTTCTTATCAGTGTCCACCTTAATTTAGCTAACTACCATGATCCTCAGGCATGGAACACTATGAACATCCAATCCCACCTTTACCTTAGTGGGGAAAAAAAAGCCAGGAAAATCATCAAGTTCCACCTTCTTATGGAAAACTCCCAGGAATATTTTCTGTCACGGCCCTAGACATGAGTTCATGCTGTAGATTTTCTATTTGTTGAGCCCATGGAAGAGCCTCCCCACCTGCCCAGCTATTTTTTCCAGAGCCTTTCAGAAGTGTATCACCTTCCCAAGCTCTTGCCTGTCAAATTGCAATGAAATTGGCCAGTTGTTCAGAAGATGACAAGAACAGCCTGACAGGCAGATACACACACATTTAGCATTCACACAGCCTTTGTTCTCGATGCTAAGGAAGCCTACCAAAATAAAACAACCAACACAATCCACACACCTCCCTGCTTCCAGCCAGCCTGGGGATGCCAGGAGCAACAGCCCCAAGGCAACAACGCCTGGTCAGAGCTCAAATCAGCCCTCCCGAGGTGTAATCCCAAACCAGAGGGAAGCACGGAAGACTTTGAACCAGAAACAAAGCTTTTCCAGTCTGCATCCTGATCTGGATCAAAATTGGATCATTGCACTGCTTTGAATCTGATCCCCATACCCTCTCTCCATCTACCATGGGGTGTTTTTGGGAAGGTGTCCCAAAGCAGAGCTCAGAGCAGCAACGGGACTGTAAGCAGCAGGTAGAAATAGCCAGACCCTTCCATAAACACCTTGCATCGCTCCCAGGTCCCCATGGAAAAACAGAGCAAGTTAAGAGAGGAATTCCTCTTTGGGTGAAGAAGGCAAAATTAAGGGCAGACAAATGGTCAAATCACACCTCCCCTCCTGCACAGAAATCCCAATACACATTCACCAGATTTTTGAGATATTTGGATGATACACTGGCTTCTTTCCTCTGGAAAACCCTGCGATCAGGGGAGATGCCAGCACTAACCCTACTCTGCACCACACCATCCAAGGTTCTCGACGTATGCCTGTTCCAAGGAAGGTCAGCACCCTGCAGGCTGCCCACTCCCCTCAGCCATCAGAAACCTGCCCCAAAAGCTTCTCTCTTATTTTAGAAATCAAACTTAATAACGGGTGTTCCCCGCGCCTCAGGCTGGATCTATATCTCATTTTTCTCCAAGGGTTTTGATATACTGGACAATACAAGAGAGAAATCTTTTTTTTTCTTTTTTTTTGTTTCCTAACTTGAAAGAAATAATTTCACCTCGATGGCTGCAGTGAACATGCTGCAATAACGAGAAGCTTTTCCAGAAGGGGAAATTACTTAGCAGTGGTACCAACTGGGAGCAATGCTGGTTTACAACATCAGATGTAATCTTTCAGCAACAGGAGGGGAAAATGCTTTCAGAAAGATGCTTTTTGTCATCAGCCACTCTGGTGGTGCATCAAATCACATCGCTTTCGGTTTGGATCCAGGGGACACGGACAGAGGAAAAACCAGCAGCCACCACAACTGGAACTGCAGGTGGGGATGGGGATGATGAAATCTCCCCCTGTAAGACTTTGGCTCAACAGAAAGTCCCTCTCGGAAGCAGCTGATGCAGCCACTTGCACCCCCTGGGCCCTGCTGCTTACATCTTGAACTGTCTCATTGATTATTCCTCCTCTTCCTACTCCATTGCTCTCTCACCTGCCAATATTATCTATTACCTTCTCTAGCTGTCACTCACACTGGTTTTTCCAGATTTCCCCAGCTCCAGACCTGCAGCAAGGTCCAGGCCTGGTGTTTGTCAGCTGCAAATCCCCCCCACGTGTCTGTGAGCACACAGCAGGGTGGCCAGCCAGGAGCACGCTTCCCCAGGTGCATGTCACACCATGAACAGAGTTGGCAATCCCCTAGCAATGCCAGCTGCCATCGTCTGATATCTGCTGAGACATAAGCATGGAAAACCCGTGGAATGGATTGGTAGATCTCTGAGTTGTGCAGACCAGATGTGAAATCACGGTGTTATACAAACCACAATGAAGAAAATTAACTCTTCCTCAGCCCAAACGAGTGCAGCTGACTTGCACATAGCAGTGGCAGCTGCAGAAGCCTTCCCAGCCCTGCCCCTAGCTCACAGAATCACTAAGGCTGGAAAAGACACTAAGATCATCAAACCAAACCCAAGCCCATCCCACCATGCTCACTGACCACATCCCTCAGTGCCACATCTCCAGGGGTCATGAACACCTCCAGGGATGGTTACTGCACCACCAACCTGGGCATCCTGTGCCAATGCATCACCACTCTTTCTGAGAAGAAACATGTCCTAATCTCCAGCCCAAACCTCTCCTGGCACAACATGATGCCATCACCCCTCATCCTATCACTGTTACCTGGGAGCAGAGGCCGGCCCTCCATTCACTACAACCTCCTTTCAGGGAGTTGTAGAGAGCAATAAGGTCCCCCTGAGCCTCCTGTTCTCCAGACTGAACCATCCCAGTTCCCTCAGCCACTCTTCTTAAGACCCCATTGTGCTCCAGACCCTCTGCAGCTCCTGATTTTGGAAGCTCTTGCTTCTGTAGGTACAAAATGGAGCAATTTGTGTGGGAATTGGTTGCATAATATTCATTTCTTTCTTTTCTGCCAATGACTACGATACATTTGCAAAAACATTTTTCCAATATTCAGCCAGTCTAACAGGTGACTGAATAATATACACCAACTACATCATTTGCAATTTTTTCCTGTCAGTCATCAACTAATATATTCAGAGATGAATTCCCTTTTTCCAGGCCAGCCTTAAGTCAAATTTAGTGACTGAAAACAACATTAGCCTTATTGACTCTTTTATCAGCATCCCATTTGTTGGTGGGGAGAGACATCCCAGCTTCTCATGAATAATAAATAGAGCTGATCATACTTTAAAATCACAACAATCAAGGGAAGAGCAGAGCAGTGGCAGAGGCAGCTGCTTCCATGGGCAAGGTGGGCAGTGGTGAGGTCTGAGCCCTTTATCCCCCGAGGCCGAGTTTAGGTCCAAGTTTCACCACTGATCTGCCCACTCTCAACCAGCCCAGGCTGCCACCATGGCCCCAGCCACACACGTGTGCCTACAGACTGCAGCAGACTCCTATGGCAATCCTTCCCTTATCCCACAGACTATCTACAGTGTGTTGAAGTTACCACTCCCAGACAAACCACCATGAAGCCCCAACAGTGTGCAGTCCCAGTTTCTGTCCCATGGTCAACCCTCTCACCAGGACACAGAATCACAGAACTGTTGGGTTGGAAGGGACCTTCCATCCCCAACAGCTCCCGCTCAATAGCTCACAGCCACAGCACGTTTATCTGCCTTCAGCACTTATAATCTTCTGTTTCCTGTGTACCGGGTCCTTCCCTTGCAATGCAGATGCACATCAGCCTACACAAAGCTTTGAAGAACAGAGGCAAATCATTTACCTTTGGTTCCTAACCAGTAGCATTTTCGTTTCATTTCCTAGCTCCTTATTGTAATCACCCTCTACACAATTTCAATCAAATCACATCCATCAATTTGGCCAGCCCAAAGCTTAATGATGGTAAAACTTTCATGTGTGTTCCCAAATGCAGTAAATAATAGCAAATTGTAGCTTGCATCACTTATCTGACCCATGCTCACTCTTCATTAATAATCTTCTGATCCAGAAGTGACTCACTGCATAAATTTATCTCAGGGAAAAGCTCTCTGGGGCAGGAAAAGCTGTCACAGGAATCCTCATGTGAAAGTAAACTGCAAAAGGAGAGACTCATCCACTTTAAAATATAGGCAGCTGGCAGAAGAAGTCACATCTCCCATGTATCTCTCTGTTTCCCCTTATAAACCTGGCTTAGGGTTTCCTCTTCTACATTTTGATGGTAGATGGGTAAATCCATGTAAGAAAAAGAGCTCCTCAGTTCCCAGGTCTTCCCCCACCCAAACACAATCTGTAAGATCACCAAGTCCAACTCCAACACACCCCACCATGCCCAGTGACCATCTTCCTCAGTACAACTTGAAGTCATTTTAGAATCATAGAACCCTTAGAGCTGGAAGGGATTTTAGAGGCCATCTGTTCCAACTCCACTGCAATGAACAAGGACATTTGCAGCTTGATTGGGTTGCTCGGAGCCTGGACCAGCTTGGCCTTGAAAGTCTCCAGGGGCAGAGCAACTACCACATCTCTGGGCCAACCTGTGCTAGTGCCTCACCACTCTCACTGTAAAAGAATTCTTATACCCAACCTAATCATCTCTCATCCTATTGCTGTTACCTGGGAGAAGAAGCCAACCCTCACTTCACCGCCACCTCTTTTCAGAGAGTTATGGATCCCACCCACTTTTAAGGGTCAGATGCTGAGCTGCACTTGGATCTCTCCTGAGTTTTTCACCCTGCTAATGCCATGCTGGGGGAGGGAATGGAACACTCTAAGAGCCACATGCTGCTTACACCCACATCTACCAACAGCCCCAAGCCGTGCTGTGAGGAACAGCCATAGAAGAGTCGCTGCAGATGATGGCCAGGCCCTGCCATGCATGGCCCCATGAGAATGGGCGGCCAGCATACTGCCCATGGGTGGATCCAAAGGGTGTGGGCAGAGCCTCAACACCGCTTTGCATCTAAGAAATGCTTCTCATGGCCAGCTGGGCAGGACACTGGGCACCTCTTCTGGAGATAATGCTCCTCAGTGCCAGCCCAGCACCAGCAGAGAAATCAAAGCACTTCAGCAGCCTCAGGTCCCAGCTGTGCCTGCAGCCCTACTGCTGCCACCAGCAAGGAGCTGATCAGGCCCTGCAGGAGCACAGCAATCCACTGCCAGCAGCAGGGCATGCTGCTGCTTATGGGTGATGAGAAAGCTGGAATAGCAAGGGAGAGAAGAGGTTATTAGATAATAAATTATCAATGCACCAAAATCTACTCCATACATATTTTTCCCCCTTACAGCTTCCCTAATGTCCTGGGAAAGTGACAATTACACAATTTAAGGAGGTTACTTTTATTAAAATCCCTTTTTTTTATGACTTTGCTTTTAATATACGGCTGAGATAAAGCATCTGATTAGAGGAAGGCCGCAAAATAAAATATTTAACGCTCACGGAAGGAGCAATTTGTCCTTCCCCTGCACGCAACAGCAGCAGGGCAGGCCACAAAGGCTGACGAGCAATTAACGAGCTGAGTTCTGCTGTCACACACTGCACGTGTCACCAGCACCCGGATTTCGAGGCAGGATGCTGGCAGACCCAAAGGCTGAATGCTCCCACCTGGAAACCTCCACATCCTCTGCCCCACACTGCCCCCCTCACATTCCTTGGATGGTGGTAAGCCCCAGGAGCTTTGCAGTGAAGATGGATAGGCAGTAATGTGTGTTTTTATGAGACAGAGCGTTCTTGCATGTCCAGAGGTAAGAGGCCAGCACACTACACAATGGCCTTGTCAAGCCACCTGGATTAATTTTATAATAATGGCTTCCAAATGCTCCTGCGTGGCAGACAGTGAATCCTTCCTAAACACTGCTTGCAGTGTGCTGTGGAGGAAAGAAAAGCGTATGGATTGTTAACTGCACCACAGGTGAAAAATAATAGCACCACGCTCTCAGAGTCATGTACAAACACCATCTAATTACTGCTTGTTAACACCATTATGAGCCAGCCACAGATTTCTATTGCCCAAAACCATAGAAACAAAAAAAAAGGATTGGTGTCCCAGGGGAATTGGAAGTAATTCAATTGTCTTTTCCTCAAATCCTTACAGGTGGGAACCTGGAGATGGGAGAGCCATCTCGGAGATGGCAGCATCCCAGCCCAGGTTGCAGCGGGATGGAGATGGTGAGAGTGCTGCATGGGGTGGATGAAGTGGCCCTATAGGGTCCCAGCTGGGAACCAGGAGCCCTCCTCTGGTGTGGCTGGGTCAGCAAATATGCTGCCAGGTGATGCTGCAAAGGGCTGATGGTGCCCTGAGCAGCCTGATCTAGTGCTTGGCAACCCTGCCCATGGCAGGGGGTTGGAACCAGACAATCTTTAAGGTTCCTTCCAACCTAAACCATTCTATGATTCTATGCAACAAAGCCTCACCATGAGCCAAGGGGCCCTGCAAGGCTCAGCCTGGTAGAATTAGCAGGCTGAATGATGCTTCAAATCACTTCTGAGTTGCAGAGGTAAAGTAGCGGCAGGAATGGAGACAGTCATCATACTTGAAACACTTGTTTTAATTTAGAAGGGGTGAAAGTAAAAAAAAAAATCATCTGACTGTCATGTTTTCTGGTCAGCATTTGGCTTGTTAACTCCTGCTATGGGCACAGGTAAAGAGCCCTGAGTTACAGATGCTGTGAGTTGCTGCCAGATGTGACCTCCACAGCACCTAGTCTGGAAATGTGTATCCACCACATCCCAAACCATCCTGTCTCAGAGCAGAACAAAAGTCAATGGTAATGGGGAAAAAACCTTTTTGGGGGGACTGGAGTTATGTATAGCTAAAGGAAAATGCATTATCTCTACCCAAGGAGAAAGGAAGATAGTGGCACTGAGGGACAGGGTTAGTGTGCGTGGTGGAATGGGTTGACTTGATGATCTCAGTCATCTTTTCCAGCCTCTACGATTAGGCCATTTGGATTAAGCCAGTCACATTAGGAAACAACATGGACACTTGGCCATATATCTCCAAGCCACTGCCGAAGTTGCTCAGAGCATCACTTTTTAACAGGGTCACAAAGAGCTCCTTGTGCCTCTTGAAGGGGCATTAGAAAAGTATTTTCACATAATAATCAGACTTAATCTCTAAGTTTTGTTGAAGTCACTTTCCCAGGGCCCTGGGCAAAAATCAATCTTAAAAGCGTTACAAAGCTGTACCTCAGTACTTAGATAATTTATTATTCTGTAACTGTGGGTCTTAATCTAATTACAGATCATATCTGGGACTTGCTTCAACATCTATTTATTTTTCTATTTTTGCTTGCAAACATTCACAAAGAAATGACATTGTAAGCAGAGGAGACAGGAACCACGCTGTGCTCTTCCTCCCATACTTTCAGTTACCAAAGACCAGGAAAGAATGGAGGAACAGCAACAGGCAAAAATTTCTTCTTTCATAGAGGGTCTGAGCAGTTCTCAGCACAAAACCTCCATGCAGCCTGCCAACCACAGCCAGCTGTGGTGCCCTGGTGCAGGAGGGTGCAAAAGGCCATCTTCCCAAAGGACCACGCACCCTAAAGGCTCCCAGGAACCAAGGTGGCACCTCTATCCCATTTAATTGCTTCAGCGAAGCCAGAGGCTTTGGTTTCCTTTAGGTCCACTCCCTCAAAGGGGAATTCACCTGCTTCTGTCTGCTCCATGCAGCACCCACTGCAGGTTAGCTCTCTTCTAATCAAGAAAGTCAGGTCCAAACCAACAGAGCCATTTGCAGAACTTCAGAAACCATAGGAAAGCCTTCTCAAGTTCAACCCACAGGGAGAAAGCAGACCAAAGGCATCCGAACACCAGCACTTCCCAGGAGACCATCACATCCCAGCCTCCTCTTTGAGCATCCGTGTGGTTTGCACTGCAGCCAGGCAATGCATTGAGTCTGACATGTCATTTGCCATGGCCTGCAGCACAGGGATGCTGGCTCACCCCAGCACTGCACAAATCAATCACAGCATGCTCAGGGACATACCCCATCTGAACATGGTACCTCACCCACTCCCTGCCCTGGGGGAATCCTGCTGACAGTACGTGATTCATTTGTTTGAAATAACAGGAGCTTGTCGGGAGCCTGAAATAAATACCCGAGATGCAAAAAGTGCAAATAGAAATAAATAGCAATCTCACGGCATGTATTAACATTAAATCTCTGAGGCAGCGTGAAAACCAACTTAGCCCTTCACTTTGTTCCACAGTAACCCCACACGCATTTATTTTCTTCTTCTGCAAGAAGCTGCTAGCACGCAAGGGATACAAAGATCAATTCCACCCAGGCAGCTGCCTGCAAAGATTCGGGAAGAGCTAAATGATGCCAGCAAGGGCTGGGGAGGGATCCAGGCCTGCTCACTCCACTTGCAAGCTCAGCTGGGGGCAGGAAGATAATCAACTTTTGAGGCTTTTTAAGGCAGTGACATGGATCTGTTAGGGCAGGGCACAGCTGGCTGCTGGCCACGACTTGGTTCAGAAAGGGTTTGCAGACTCCTTTGGAACAGCGGTGTTTTCTAAGAACAGGTCTGAGAGATTGAGTTGGCCTTCTTGAAAGCAATAATTCAGGTTCCCTCCTGCTTATTGTTTCCAGAAGCGAAATTGCTCTGGAGTGCAAAAATAACACAACAGCTGCTTCTGCACCCCCAGGTCAGGGCAGCAAGTGAAGAAAATCAATGTCAAAAACTCAACATGAACACAGGCTTCATCTGAGGAAAGTGAGTATCCTCTTGTGGGCATGCAGCCTTGAAAGCCTTTAACTCTCACATCACGAGCAGATTTTAACACCAACAACAAAAGGAAGAAGCAAAGCACACCTGGGAGAACAGCCTCCTCAGCAACCCAACAGAAGATCACCTGCTACCTTCATGCACTGCTCTCCCCCTCTTGCACGAGATGTGCACAGCAAGCAAGGCTCTGCCGTGTTTTCCTGCAGCTCTTGGATGCCACCCCTTGGGTGCTTGGGAGAAGAAGGCACCTTTGCTCTCACTCCACTTCTCTGCCTGCCCAGCAGGCAGCTCACTGGGCCTCTGCACATTTACTGACCTCAACCTTTTCCAGTTTTAGAGCAGATTCGTGCCATGTCTGCACGTCTCTTGTGTGTCTTTGGAGGTACGATGCAGTTACGCGCCACCACGTTTCCTTTCCCCACCATCCCTCAGCAAGGAGAGGCTTCAGGAGGAAGAGGAAGAAATGAGGCTCAGGAAGAGCACTGAAGCAGGAAAATCTGCTGCACTGTTGAGTTTGCCCATGTCCCTAACAGCACATCCTTCCTCAGACCTCCACTCTCTCTGTGGAGGAGTACATGTCCCATTTTCTATATTAACTGTCAGTGTGGTGCTATTTATCTGAGTAATCATGAAAAATGAAGCCATAACTCATCTGCTTTCTGCAAAGGCCTTTGGCCTCCTCTCAGCTCACTGCTGAATTGAAATCTGCTGGGGCTGTGGGGCTGTTTTCTCCTGAATGGCACCAGGGAAATGAATGGCACTGCTATGGAAGCGTTGCTCCATTCCCTAAAGATCTCAGGAGCTGTGGGTTATAACAACAGTCCATGGTCCTCCAAGCTCGCAAGAGGACACCCAAACTGTGCCCAAACTGACACTGCTGCGGCCCAGCAGATGTTTCAGTCCTATCAGAAACTGAAAGCAGAAACCTGTAGCAAAGGTTCTTTGTCCTATTTTAATCTCCTATGACTACATGACTTAATTCTGGCTCTGTGGGCACTGCTAGAAGGCAATCAGAGCATCTTACAAAATTTTCATCAAAAAAATACCTAAATCCACACATTCACAACTCAGAAGTGTCCTCTTCCACAAATGCTCTTCATCATCTGCTCACATCTATCCTTACCTAACCGTGCACACTAAACTAACCACGTGCTGAAATACTTCTCCTACTGCCAACTTTGGCAAACCATCAAATGAGTAACACACATACACAAGGAAAGGAGCTCAACCCAAATCCCCTAAAAATAAGGGAAGCTCTCCCTTCAAACATGGAAGGACTTGCACATCAGCTCCCCAGCTGTGCCTGTTAACTAATGGCCATCCCCCACCTGAACCCCTTTCAGCAAAAATCCCCCACTGCCCATTGGACATTTGCACCCAGCTTTGTGGGGCAAAGACCTCCCCATGGGCAGGATGCTGCTGTGCAGGCTGAAACGACGAGAAGTTGTCCGAAAATCTGCTGTGAAAGTTGAGCTGACTGGTGAGTAATCACTACGCTTGGGAGTCACATTAATTATCACCAAACGAGGAAGGGCTTTATCCAGCCCTCCTCTGAGTCACTTGGAGAAAAAGAAAACTTATTAGCTTCTATTTTCTTCACTGCCTCTCTTCAAAATCTCCTAACAGCTAGAAACCCAGATCGAAAAAATATGACACACTCCAATTTCCCTTGATTTAATTTCCTCAAGCTGACTAATTTAATTGCAGTATTTGCCTGGTATCTTCAGCTCTGCCTTCTTACTGTCTTCCTGTGGATGAAACCTGCTCCCCAGTCCTATTCCCTAAGCTTAAATCTGCACAGATGTTTCCAAATTTGTATTTGTTAGAGACTAATTACCCTCATTCCCCAATGGATCGTTCCACAGGGATCAGATATTCTGTTTGCGATCACAGATGTAACGCACACCCATCCACACACACATCATGTGGTTCTCTGAAAGAGGTCAGGTAATTAGGTATCACAAAAAGGATAAATTGTTTGAAGTGAAAGGGAGATTAAAAACGAAATCTGGGTGATTTTTTTTAATCTTCTATGCGAGATGAGGTTGAAAGGCAGAGCTGGGAGCAGAGGTGTGGGCAGAATTAGCATTCTGCTTAGCCACCGAGAACCCAAACAACATCAAGGTGAGGCAATACTGTAAAATCCACAGAACAAAATAAAATAAAATAAAAGCTTTCAATGAATTTCAGTCTTTATATTTCCCCTTTGTTACAGTTTTCAGTTTGGAAATAATAATACAAAAAAACACAACAGCAGCAGTGAAACTGTGACTCAAAGGGACTGAACGTGAGGTCGCACTCCCATATAGGTCAGGAGGAGAGGAGCTGGTTTCTTTGCTATGGGCACCTACTGCTTCTCCCAGCCCTGGAAATCAGCCGAGTGCCTTTCACCAAGCCAAAGGCACCAGGGAACACATGCAGGAGGATCTGTCCTGTCACATGGAGCCGTGCATCAGCTCCTGGCTGAGCATCCTCACCGGAGCTCTAAGGCTGGTGACGTGGGAATGTATTTCCTGCTTTGGGGCTCTAGTTGGTGCTCAGGGCTTCTCAAGATCACTGGAAGAGGACACACTTCTGGCCTTATAAGAAAGGCTTTGCAGCTGTGTGTTCTGAGGTACTGCTGCATGGGATCTGGGTGAGTCCCATCCTCACTGGGCCCAGTTTTCTCTGTATTAGTAAGAACAGTTCATCAAAGGTATTAGGAATCTGCCTGGAGTATGAAGGGAAACCTCTGTGCACTGATTGCCCAATCTTGATGAGGACATCGCTGCACCAAGGAGATTGGGATTCTCTATTTAGTCATTATTCAGAAGTATATTCATTAGTGTTTTGCTTACAGAGCAGCCAAACCGCAAGCTCCTGTGAAACCAGCAGCCATGCTCAAAGCCAAACCTTTCCAACTCTGTGTCACTGGGACACGGCCCCTGCCCAGCTCAATGCCATTCATGAGATAAGTGCTTAGGCACACATTCATCACTGTATCTCCACTCTCATGCAACCCCCAGGATGCTTCCCTGTGTGCCTGGACACTGCTGCAATGCAGCCAGCAGCTGCTGGAGGGTTCAGTGATGTCACCAGATCACCACCACTCCAATCCTGCCCTGATGGCTTCCCAGACTGAACCTTCTCCATGATTGGACTGAGGCTGCTTGAAAAGCAAAGGAAGGAAGGGTGTACACCACAGAAAGAACCCTTCTCTTCCTACCTGCAGCACTTGGTCAGTGTCCTGCACAGGGCTGGCCATTCCCTGCAGAGATTTGGGATTTTTGTCCTGGGTGTAAATCCAGCTTTTTGTTTTCCTTTCTTAAATGGTGAAATACCTTTCCAAAGGGAAGAAGAAAAAAAATCTCATGTCAACTGGCATGTTTCTCTTCAGTTTGGGCTCTTAACTACTCCTCCCTCTCACTTCTCTGTATTTTGAAATAAAAGGTTATTTCAAACGAAAAATATCAAAACCTGTCATTCGAATCCAGTCAACTTACAAATACTGCCTTTTTTTCTCTGAGAACTTAAATTGTCAAATCAATACAACTTCTGCATGCTGCACATGCAAGAAAAGCATGACTGCAGCAAACAGGGCAGCAGCCTGCTGTGTGGCACGAGGGGCCAGGGTGGGGAAGGGGTGGGATGGGGAAGGGATGAGAAAGGGATGGGATGGGGAAGGGATGGATCCAGCAGATCTCTGCAAAGTGTAGGAGTTGTAAAACATAGAGGTAAAGAAAAATGTTCCTTTCTGTCCACCGCCACTAAGAAATAATGAAATGACATTGTGTCTCAAGTTCTCTCTTAAAAACTTCATTTCACATTTTCAGTGGTGGAGTTCTCACTGCAGTCAGTCCTACAGGTTTGTTTGTGTTTTCCCACTTTCTGACAAGTCCACTATACCTTATAATACTTGTTACCATTGACTGACAAGTTCTACCATGACGGATGCATGTCTTGAAACGTTGGCTTTTTACTTATTTATTTCTAAAATATCCAGGACAGCAGATACCAAATATTTCTCCAGAACAAAACATCTCCTGTTTGTTCCAATAAAGAAAGTTGAAGCAAGTTGACACACAGATCAAAGTGTTGCCTACTTGAGAACTGTCAAACCATTTCACTGCAAACTAAATGGGAAACACGGGAAAAATCAGAGGTTTCATTCAGCTAGCCAGATCCCAGCCACCCCTAATGCAAGCAAGAAAAACATTACCGTGATTTGTTTAACAGATTGCCATAGTATAGCCCATAGTATAGCATTATCAGTGAAATCTGCTCTTCATTATTAACATGGTGTCACAAAACGATAGGCCTTTGATATTGTTCCACATGTCATTCTTATCACTAAATTGGAGTACTGCATTCAGGTCTGGGGATCCAGCACATGAAGGGTGTGAGCTGTGGGAGTAGATCCAAAGGAGGGCCATGAGGATGCTCAGAGGGCTGGAGAAGCTCTCGCACAAAGACAGGCTGAGGGAGTTGTTCAGCCTGGAGAATGGAAGGCTCCGAGTAGACCTCACTGTGGCCTTCCAGCACTTGAGGGGAGCTTAGATCAGGAGGGAAGGTGACTTCCTACACTGTCCAGTAGTGATAGAGCAAGGGGGAATGGCTTTAAACTGCTACAAGAGGGGAGATTTAGGGTAGATGTCAGAGGGAAATTCTTTATTCAGAGGGCACTGCTGCCCAGAGCTGTCGGTGCCTCACCCCTAGAGGTGCTCAAGGCCAGGTTGGATGGGGCCCTGGTCAGCCTTACCTGGGGGGCAGCCAGCCCACAGCAGGGGCTGGAGCTTGGTGATCTTAAAGATCCCCTCCAATCCCAGCCATTCTACAACCCATGGACATGGGTTGCAGAAACTGATTCACATGGTTAAGGAACATATAAAAGAATAAGACATGCATTTGTGAAAAAAAATAATAACAATCAAGTCAGGTTATATATTGCTATAGAGTTTGTAAGGAACCTGAATAACAGTAATTACTAAAAAAAAAAAAGAGTCATGTTAATAATAAGACACTGGCAAAGGGAGGAGTTCCTCCGAAACTCAGCAGAGCTCACTTACCAGCTGCCATTACAAAGGCTAACAATGATCCCCTGTGAAAAGTGACCTGTTGATGTGAACTGATACCTCCACTGTCACTGGGAGAAAGAGGCTAGAATTCAGACTGCGGGAGATAAGTAATAATTTGGAAGATTATTGATATAAATTACACATTCGCAAATCAGCTGGGTCCGCAGAGATTCACTGCCAGGTACTTAGAGGCGGTGGAGGCAATCTCAGGGCTGTTAGCACTTTTCACTGAAAACTCATGGACTGCGGTTGGTCCCAGAAGAAAGGAGAATGGTGAACATAGCAAGGAATTACAGACCTGACAGCTTGGCTCCGATTCCCAGAAGAAGTATTGGAACAAATCATCAAATAAATGCTTTGCAAGCACCTGAAAGGTAACCAGGCAGCAACGAATGGCCAGTGTGGACTTGTCAAGAACAAATCATGTCGAGTCCATTGAACATTTTTCCTATGACAAGGCAGCAGGACTCACAGGGAGGACAGGTAGTTCTGTTGGATGTATCATTGTACACTGTGCAATTATTTGTCCTGGGCCAATATCATCCATTATTTTCACTATTTGACCTGGGGTGATTTTACATTTGGAGACAACTTTATCTGGGACAGAACCATGAGCAAACTGGAGACGATGAGCTCTTGAAGACATCGTGATACACAAGAGCTCATGTCTGACTTGCAGCATCTAGGGTGTGCATCAATAAAACCTGTTGAATTTGAGGGGCAGTGGAGCACCAGAACTGACTGTCCCAGTAGGATGCCCAACTCCCATCCCTGCAGCCTGTTGCCTGGCTGCCCAGCAAACCAAGAGGATGCTCCTTTATTTTTTAATAGTTTGTCTTGGAAAAAGTGCCACACTCATCACTACCACTGACTCAAGAAAGTATTAGCTCTGTGAACATGTAGCTTAATTCCCCATGGTTTGTTCTGCTGTACGGGGAGAAGCGTTCTGGTGCCCAATGAAGACAGTACTAAACAGAAAATAAAATATGCTTCCATAAAAGCCACAATAATCCATGTCCATTTAAAAGAGAAAAGCAGAACAGTGACATTTTCTACTCTGCTTTCCAAAGAAATAAATAAACAAATAAAGCCTTGGTCCAATAATGATGCATTCACGATTTGCACAAGTCAAAGATGCCCCTTTCCATTTTCCATCCATTTCTCTCAAATATCACCTACAGAAGGCCCCCTTGAAGGAATAACAAGGATGCTGATCCCACCCCAAAGGCAGCAGCTCTCGTGCAGCCCCCAGAGCAGCATCACCAGAGCCTGAGTGCAAAGCCAGGCAGAACAAACATAGCAGTGCTGCCCTCCTGAGCCCATAGGCAGCCCTAGATTAAACACCCCGAGAACTCTTAGCTCCCTGGTCATGCACGTGTGAGTAGCTCAGCGCAGCACAAGGTAGGGGGGACCTGAGCCCAGGGAAGGAGATAACTGCTGAGGTTCACCTCCATTCCCAGCACCTTTTATAATGACTGCCTGGAGCTCGTGTAACGTACAATTCAGACTCCTCTTGGCTGTGTTGTTTATTAATTATTAATGCATATAGGACAATCAATCAGACATGTTTAAGACAGCGAAATCTTGCTACACGTTTATAGCATTTCAGAATTGATAGCCCCTGTTTTAAATACAGTGAAAACCTGAACTAGAGTAACAACTGACGTACTTTGCCATTTCATCCGTTCTTAATTTATGAGGAACACCAGGCCAGATTTGCAATACTTTCAGCAGATTTTTATACGTTGTCACAAGCAACTAAATTATTGATGTGCAACACATTTTATTAAGCATAGCATTTCATGGGCACCAACTTTTGTGGATGTAATTTTACTGGGATTGAGCCTTCAGCCCAGGAGGAAGAACCTCCAGAAGCAGCTCCTGAAGAGGGAGGAAGGGAGACTGATTTTGCACTGCAATTAGATCTCACCTTTAGACACCATTCATTACTTCCTTAGCCAGCATCATGTGCTGCACCCACATGCATTAACACAAGCACAGACACCTCCATTCCTGCACAGTCTGAATTCCGTTGTTTTCTTTTTTTTTTCCAGTGCTAAACAATGCTAAAAGGATGTCTTTATTCACTAAATTGTTTATTTTTTCCTCATGCCAATCTATGTGGACCAAAGCTGGGAGTGAATGCAAATGCACAAATCAGCATTTCACACAGCTTTTGATTAGAAGCTCTTTGTGTGTGCTAGGTAATAAAAATATTTGTATTAAAATACGCTTTGAGTTTAAATCTGATTTACCATACAAAAGAAGAATTATAGGCACTCAGTAACATTGAACTGATTATTTCCAGTAACTGGGGCCAAATCTACCAACGTGTCAGAGCTAACTGGTATAGCCTTCTTGCATCAGAGTTTTATGCAGAGACTGCAGAAGAAAAACCACTTTACTGGTTTGGGGAGTTGAGGTCGGTTGGTTTTTATTATGATTAAAAAAAAAAAAAAAGAAGAAATCTGATGACTTTAGAGCCATCTGTTTTTATACGCCCCATCTCCTATTGAGGTCTCTTCACAGACAGAACAGATGTGGGGCCCTCAGGACAAGACTCAGCACCTACACCAGGATGTTCATCACATGGGGCCAGGATCATAGAATCATCAAGGCTGGAAAAGACCACAGAGATCATCTAATGCCATCTAGTCCAACCATCAGCCCACAGCACTGAGAGCAGACAGACCCCAGGGACCAGGCAGCAGCTTACCTGTGCCCAGCCCAGACTCCAGCAAGCCCTGGTATTGGGTGACAGTCCCATGTTCTGTGCTATAACCATGACCAAAACCCTTGTTGTGCTCAGTCCTGTGCCTTCAAAGCTGAACACGGGTCACAGCACCTCTCAGACACCAGGAGATAAACTTTTGCCTTCACCCAAAAACCACAACCACTTCATTGATGCATTATTATATCATTGGGGCTGAAGGAATAATGCCAAATCACTAATAAAAAGTCACAGCTTTTTTTGTTACATCACTCTGTTGTTGGCTTTAAGACACAGGGTTGACACCTCAAGCTCCAAATCACTGACATTTACCAGAAAAACCACTTGCACCCATACCCACAGAAAGGAACTTCAAGTCCTCCTTCTGCTCCTCTTCCAGGAGTCACTGGAAGCGCGTGTATGCAGCACAGAGGGAATGAAGGGTGACCTCAGCAACCTGTGCTGGTTGTCTTTGAAGTGAAAAATTAAATTGACGGGCCAGCACATTGTTTTGGACATGAGCGATACTTCTAGTGCCCTCTCATGCTACACCCACAGCCTCAGGACATGGGAGCAGCATCGAGGAGCTCCTCATTTCCCTGCAGGCCCAAGCAGACCCTGGAATGATATAGAAGGAATTGGAGTCCTCCTTGAGATGGAAAAGAAACAACGCTCATCACTTTGTTTGTGTTTTTGTCCTTAACAAGAAGTAAGCAAGCAGCAGGGAGTAGATGATACAGAAGAGCTTAAACCAGTAACGCCAACAAATGCTCTGCGTGAGCCAACACACAGTGACAGCACACACCCTGATGTCTTCATCAGCAGCTGTTCAGCAGCAACGCACCTCTGCACACCCAGGAGCTGGGATTTGGGCACCAAAGGAAAATTACTGCAAGAAATGGGCACAAAACCCAGGGACTGAAACACCACCGGGGTCACGACAGACTCCAACAGCACACACAGAAGACACAGATCTGGAGTACCAAGTCCCAGAGCATCCCACTCAGAGCTCTCACCGGGCTGCAGGATGCTATGTAAGAGCTAAAAAAATATTACCCCTATTTGCTGTCTAAACAGATTGCAGTCTGTGCTCATTACACAGCCCTGCATCTCTACTCAGTAGCACAGAGGCCCTCAGTGCAGCAGGCCTGGAGAAGGGCTCTGAGGAGACCTCGCTGTGATATTCCAGGATTTAAAGGGTGTATTTTATTTCTACGGGCTGATAGTTAATAAGACAAGCGGGAATGATCCTACAGCCCTCACAATATCACTCATTTCCATGATTATTTTACTAATCATAATTTTCCTGATTAATGTAGGATCAAGGAGATCACTTTCAAACGCTGTTTTTTCTTCGTCCTTTGAAAGCACCATCCCTCAAGCAGGCTGCCTCTGACTGAAGGATTTTTCTTTCCTCGAATTAAAGCCCCCCTCCATAAAGATCTCAATAGCTACATCTCCATGGCTCAGGTGAGCCAAGAGCAGAAATAACCCTGAGGTCCTGTAGCAAAGCAAGCACGCTACATTTCACTCTGCGCTCCCAAAGAGGCAAGAAACAGTCTGAACTAAGCTCAGGGAATGGAAGGCAGCATCTGGCAGCACTAAAAACTACAAAAATACCATGGAGAACTTCTGTTCCATAAGGCATCCCCCACCTCCGAACATCGCTGGGTAAGGAGAGCTGCAGGCAGTGGGGAGGCAGCACACTGCAGGGCAGAGAGGATTCGGGTGCTCTCAGGCAGCCCAGCTGGGCTCTGTTTTCTTTTTTAATGCAGCAGAACAATAAGTTGGAAGGGTGTGCAAAATCCGTTCTAGAGCCAAAGCCCTCAGCACACAACTCACACACCCAACCCTGCTCTGAGATTTCAGCTTTTCCTTGGTTTGCTCAAACCCTTGCAGAGGTTCCCTTTGGTACTGTGATTTCCAAAAGGTGCATCTTGGTGCTAGAATAAAATTACATCAATTGCTGTAGGAGGAAGATAACCCATGGGTTGGGGGAAGCTGTGCTCCGCTCCTTGCTTTGCTCCAGATCCTCTCTTCAACTCTGACCACATCACACTAAAGTTTACATCACCCGCCCATGTACTGTTTTTGTAGAGGCGATTCATCTTCCTACCTGCTTCCTACCAGGGGAGGGGGGAGAGGGATTATATTTAAAAAGAAAAAGGCTCTCTGCTGATGTCGCTTCAGTAGAAGTTGTGCAGAACCCTTAATGATTAGATGGGACCACTCTAAGCCAATTTGTTTCCTCTTCCCCCCACCTCCTAGGGGAGCTTTACAGAGTTTTCTCTAAAGAACAAAATACGTTTCAGTGACAGTTGCCCCATTACATGGAATAATCCACACACCCTCTTTGTAGAACCCTACAAAAAGCCCAAAGGCAGCACTACAGTCAATTTGGAGATCAAGGATCACACCTAATGGAGACAGCACAGCAGAATTTACTTAATATTCCTCCTAGGTTCAAAATAATAATATTGTCAGCTAAATAAAAGGCAAGCATTCATTTGTATGTAAAACAGTTGGTTATATCAGGCCTATTTACGTCTGCTCTGCCTGCCAGCTACAAAGATTTATGACTGAACACCCAAGGGACCTTTATACATCTATCCAAATTCATGCCTGTTTTTCATTAACCTGTGTACCGACATCTTGTACAAGATGGTGTGAAATAATATAGATTTTTCTCCCTTGCTACTCAGGCATCAAAGGAAGAAAAAGTTCTTGGCAATAATAGCAATAATAAATACGATTTCTGAGCTTGTAGGTCATATATAAACAGATAAAAACTTGTGACATGCATACGTAAATGCATCCCTGGCATGGCTGTGCACACGTGTGTATACATATAGAGAGGGGGTCCTTGCCCCCCCACACTCCCTCCCTCCCCCCCATTCCCACTTTCTCCTGGCTCTGCACTTGCTCTTCTTGCAGCATCTCCCTGGTGATGATGGGACAGAAACAGCTGCAATAAATTATCGTGTGCTTCTTCCATTACATATATTTTTTAAAAGCAAAAGTCTGAAAGTAGATTTGTATAGTGCAGGAACAAGCACCTTTTTAACCCCAGGAGAATTATTGTTGGATGAAAGAGGTGGAAAACTGGAGAATATGGAACATAACTCAGCTGCTGTTCACACTGACAGTAACAAAGTTCCTTAGCTGGAACATTTGTTTGGCTTTCCCCCCCCCCCATTACCAGTCAGGCTGACCATACCACTTGCCACATTTGTGCTCAAGGCTATCGATGCTACGCCAAAGATTTCCTCTTGACACAGAGGAAGGGAAAGTGAGAACAATGCACAGCCCAGCTCCGGTGATGGAGACATCAGGAGGGATCCCCTTGAGGCCACGCTCCCAGGGTCCCCCAACCCCTTACCCTGGGATCAGCAGAAGGTTTTCTGCTGGTGGTTGAGGTTCTTTCTGGCACAGCAGAGCAGGCAGGCAACCAGAGCATTTCTGTCCCTTCATGCATTCTCAGACCTAAGCCCTCACTTGTCCCATATGCACTGGGAGTGGGGGTCCTGCTGTCACCTCCACCCAAATGATGCTCGCCCTCCCTCCTTCCAGCAGCCAGGAGGCACTGCACCTCCCTGAAGCACCACACCTTGTCATGTGGGTGACAGCTTCCTTCCCCCAGCCTCTCCCAGGGCACAGCTGAGCCCCTCAAGTAAGCTGTAAAACAAATACCAAGGCTGGGTGGAAGAGCTCAAGCATAAATCGTTGGGGTTTATACCAGAGTTTATCCTCTTGCATTTTTATGTTTAATAACACTTGCTGAGGTGAAGTCATCAGTCTCAAGCGAAGAGACCAGACTTCCCAGGAGCAACCAAGTGTACATCCTAACATTTTCACAATGTAGCTCCTTGGAATGCTATTTTCAGCTGGGCCTCGTCACATTCAGGTCTATGGATGCAAGCTATCACTACAGCAATAGACACTCTACATCACAGCACCCACAGGGGACCAAAGATTGCCTCAGGAGGGAGTTTTTGGCCAGGACCTCACCGAGCCACCCACCTTGGAAAGGATCAGCAGGACACAGCCCTGCCTTCTGAGGGATGCTCACACATCATGAGTGAACAAGGTCTCTGCCTGGAAGGTCTGGAGATTCATTTAAGTTGTGGAAATCGAGTGCTGCATTTTCGCCTGATAGACCTCCTTGCTCCGAGGGCTGCCACAGCTCTTATTTCCCACACACCATGGAATGTAGTATTTTGCACACTAACTCAGAGACTAAATTGGACCTCCAGGGGAAGGTCTTGCTGAAATTTAAGTATTCACTACGTAGCCAGCAGCACCTATGCCCATGTTTCCTTCAGCACAGGACAGTGTGACTTTCTGCCCATTAAGGATGAAGTCCCACACCTCACAGACACTGGAGGCAATGGGAAAGAGCCAGCACAAGGGAAAGCACCAGCATCCCACAGAACACCAGGCTGGCATTCTCTAAGTCACATCCACAGCTTCTTCAGCCACTCCTCATGTACAATGTACCTTGAGGCCCCAATGAATGCACTGCTCTGTTCTCTGGTACAGCTTCCCAGGTACACTGAAAACAGTGATTTTCATGCCTAAATGGTTGGAAGAGTTGCAGAACATGATGTCAGCTTGCTAAGTGCCTCATCTCAGAGTTGCGCACACAATTATTCTCTCTACAAAACTCAAAGGCAATCCATCAATTACTGTCTTTTTTTACCCTACTTGCTTTTCTATGATTTGGTACTTTTAAAATATTGTATGTATTATCCACACGGAATTTACAGCACACACATTGATTTTTCCATTAATCTTGCTTTAGCTGAGTCTAGAAGAAAAATCAAGCCACTGCTTTCTGCCACCAGCCAGGCATGTGCCATTAGCAGCAGCACCAAGCACTTGGTCAGCCATCGGTGGCCAGCAATGAGATAGCTGCACCAAGCACCCATAAACACAGACTTCTATGTTGGATCAGTAGAAAATACTGGAAGGATGCACTGAGACCACATTACATGGGAGCAGCACCATCTGTTTTTGCCTCCTCAATGGGAAACAGCACAGCACATTTGGTGGGAGAGGGGGTGAGCATTCAAAAGGAGAGGGGTTAGAGAGGAAGTGTCTGAGACCACACTGCTCATGGACAATGACATTGATGTTTGCCCCTTCGAGGAGAAGTGAAGCATTGGGTGGTTCAAGAGCACACACTCTTAGGGGTGTTAGTGAGGAAACACCTAACTCTTGCTCGGGCTGTGCAAGCAGCTCTCTGTACAACCCAGCACTGGGCAGAGCACAGTACCACCCATCTTCCATGGGAGCAGGCTAGGGGTGTCCCTGCAGTGCCACTCTGCACCATCACAGCCACACACACCCCCTCACCAGACACTCTGAGGCTCCTAAATAAAAGTCACTGATGCAGAAAGGTGTGCTTTGCACACACAAGGAACTTGGCATATTTCTTCCTAGTGCATCAATGTTTTTAAATGGTCACAGATGAAATCCTGCTGCCCTTAAAGCCTCCCACCGAACTTCATATGTCCACTTCCCAGAGGCACCAGGAACAGCGGTGTCAGGACCTGGGAGCAGGGCTGAACACACCTACAGAACACCTGCAGGAGAGGCGGCCATGGGTCAGGCTGAGAAGGAATTGCATCAGACATTTTATATATTTTATTTATTTATTTATTATTGATATTTTTTTTCTTTTTAAGAAAAATGTGATCCCATTCTACAGTTTCCAGGCACACAACCCCAGCTGGGACCTCCACCAGCCATCACCACGAGAAATGCCAGCAGGGAAAAGACTGGAGGGACACTCAGCTCCCCAGTGGCACAGCAGTGACATTTTCTCAAGCCCAAGTGAGATGACATGATCCTTGCAGGCACTGCTCCTGCTGTGATGGCCGAGAGCAGCCTGCACCACAATCATCCCAGCACGCAGGGAGCTGCTCACACCCTCCTAATGGCACAGCAGGATGCTAGATGCTTCCTCACAGCCCTATTACTCTGCATCATCATTAGGTGGAGCAGGGACCCAGGGAGATGTGGGGGAAGGTGGTGTCTTTCTGCTCCCCTGTGTGCTGAGGATTCATTTAGAACTTATTAATTACATTTGCATATGCCTGAAAGCTGGCAGAAGAATGAGCACGTGTCTTGAAGGCAGCAAGCATGACAGGTTGTTTTGTCAGATGGTTCTTTGCAAGGTGGAATGGGGTGGGATGGGGACTGCTGGGGGCACAGCTCAGAGCACACTGAGCCATCCAGGCTCAGCCCCATGCAGCAAGAGCAAAGGGACCCATCCAACCCCAGCCTGCCTCCAAGGGGAGCGTCTTCATAGTGCTGCAGAGGAGGATCCTCAGCCTCAGGTCTCCTCTTGATCAAAGCACTGATGTTCTCTGTACTACTGCTTGTCCTTCAGCACTACCAGTGCTACTCCTTCTCTCCACAGGACTCAAGCATCAAGAAAACCTGGTGTAAAACTTCTATACCCAGCTGAGGCTGCACTGGGTCAAGCTCCAGACCCATTTCAAAGCAACTCACCCTCCTACTCCCCGCCCCTTCTCTCAGCATAAACCCAGCCCTCAAACACTTCCCTGGGGAGCAGAAATCCATAGCAAAGGAATCAAACAGGAGCTTCTAGTTCTGTATCCACCAGGTGAGAATTTTCCCATGCATTCAGCAGACATCTCACCAGCATGGTGCACACCAAAGACCTCTTCCACCGCCCTGTAGATGGGAAGGACCACATCAGCCCAAGCCCTGCTGGGAACCCAAGCCCTCCTTCCAGCATCTGAAAAGAGTCTTTGGTACGTCCTGCCCCAGGCATACTTCTTAGCACTTACTTAACTCTGCTGGGGATTTCTCACACTCTGTAGCAAGCAGCCATACGCTTCAAGTAATAATATGCTGAAAAAGGATCAAGTCTAGTTCCATTCTAGGGAGCTTTTTTTGTTGTTGCTGTTAAATGTAGGTTAAATTATAACTTCTCTAACAGCTATAATGAGGAATATAACACTCCTCCGTACTGGGAAAGCTGTTGCTCTTCCTTAACCATTGAAGAGCTACTTTCCAGTCTGGCTCCACACCCAGGATGGATGGCAGCCCAACCCCAGCTCTGCACCTACATGGAGGACCCAGGAACACACGAGTCACTCAATCTGATAAAGGTATCCCCCACCCAAGAGCTCCACAACCCCTGGTATTTCACTTCTGCCCACTACACAATGACCCACTCCTCAGGCAGAAGCTTTGTGCTTGGTGGACCTGTTGTCCTCTCCTGGGCTGTCCCACTGCTTCAGAATTCCCTCAGATCTTTACACACAATAAGAAAAATGCAAACTCCCCCATTTTTGACCTACATTCATTCCTCAGATTGTGACTAAAAATAGAGCAAGTTATGCAGAAATGGTTTAAACTGTTTTTTACAACTTCTCTCTTTCACCGTCTATATTAAGGATGCTCTAGCACTTCTCAAAGCCACGGGTGAAACAGAAGAGAGCCGTGTGGGCGTGCAGAGCAGAACACTGCCCTGAGCTCATTGCAAGGCCTCAGCCACTCTCAGGGCTGGGTACAAGCATTGCTCAACACCTTGATGCATCCATGAAAACCACAGCAGCTTTCACTAAAAAATACCTCAACATCCCAATTAAAAGCACCAGCACCAAAACTGAAGGCCTAACAGAGCCATCTCCCATGGGTGATTACAATATTCACGGAAAGAAACCAACTCTGAGTTGCAGCACCTCATTAAACATGCTGGGTTACCAGGTGCCATAGCAGCTGCTGAAGTGCTGGCTTCTCCTCACCTCAATGCAGCTCTCCACCAGCTGCCTCCAGCTCTCCTTACCTCTGTTCTTCACCCTTATTTCTATTTCTGTGCATCCTCAGATCTTTCCCCGTGACACATCCCAGCCCTGCGTCTGCACCTGAAGCCACACTGCTGAGTATGTCACAGGCAGCCTACAGCACTTCAAAGCTCTGCCAGCAGCAGGAAGCAGCATTTCACTCTGAGCACTGAAAATCAGCTCCTAATCCCTCAGCAGCCTGGCACACACTGGTAGGATGAATGGGGCGAAGCAGCCAACTGCACACTCAGAGGCAAGGGGAGTGAAATAGCCTGACTTACCTGGGGATGCAGCATTGAGAAACAGCTGCAAAGAAGCCAGGAATCAAGGTGGGCAGCAGGATCACTAGCAACAGAGGACAGAGCAGAGCAAGGAGAAGTGGATCCAAGGGCAAACAGAAAGCCAAAAGCAGGCACAGCCCAGACAGGAGAAGAATGGTGCTGGGAGCCTGAGCTTAAATGCAGCACAAGGTGTGGGGTGAGAGGCAACAGGTCCATGTGAAGCTCGTCCGGGTGACTGGAGTCTGGAGACACATGCTGACCTCCAGGAGACATCTCCTTTGTCCTGAGGGCTTGTCCCTATTCACAGCAATGTGGAGACATCACTGCTGTCCTCCCAGGCTGGCTGAGCCCAGCATGACCTGTAGGGTGAACCTCACCTTACAGCCCTCGCTAGGCAGCACATCACTCAGACCTTTGTGTCCCTCTCCCCTGGTGGCTTTGCCTTCATGCTCAGTGTCCCTGCTTTTGCCAAGCTTCACCACTCCTGACATCCCAACCTGGTCTAGGGAGCCCTATTCTCTGGCTCAGGAAGGATGGCAGGAGCAGGACAGCATCCCAGTGCTCCTGCCATGCTCGAAGCAATCTTTCAGCTCTTAATGACAGCAGAAGGATACGAAGCACATGAAGAGAGATCTATGAGAGATGTTTTTAGACAGAAAATTCTTCCTTCAAACTGGAGGACCTGAAGCTCTGAGGTGAAGCAGGAAATAGCAACAGCACCGTCCCATCTCTCTGATGTGCACACCTCCCCAAGGAGAACCTCCAAGTAGCAGTCCATCCACGGGAGCAGAGCCCATGAGCAGCACAGAACGGGAACGTGAGCTCTCAGCCCTGACCATGAGGAGGACAGCTCCAGGTTTGCAGGAATTCTTTGTCGTAGGAAAATATGAGCAGAAAGTGAAAATTAAACACCTGCAAAGGCACAGTCTGCAGAACAAACATGCACTGGGACTGGGGCATACAAAGGGGAGAGGGAGTAATAATTAGGGGTGTTTCTAAGGCCTTCTATGAGACAGTCTTCAGGGAGCCTGAGTTATTCTTTAACCACAGCTTGGCCTCCTTCTTACAGAATGCCCTCTCTGGTTTGAACTGCCTTTACAACTCTGCATAGCCCAAACTCTGAGAAACCACTGTGCATCCATCACAAGACTTTTGCTCCAGGAGTTGGGTCCCAGCAGGAAAGTCCAAAATCCCCGTGGCTCCCAGACAAGGACAAACTGGAAGAATAGGTAAAGGGAAACCCTCCCTGGGACCTTCGCTCACTCTTCTACACTCCCATTACACTGCTGAGCAGTTTTCAAGCTCCGATTTGCTCAGAGCTTTCTGGGAGGGTATTTCACATCCTTCTTGGCTCTGGAGGAGAGCTCTCTTATTGTTATCCTCTTCCTTCTCCATTCTCCGCGTTGCATCTACTCATATCGTTTCCCACCCCTCCCCCCCCCCCCCCATTTCTTCTACACTGAGTTTAATTTCCCTCCATTGCCCTCTCTGAATTGCTCCCAGGTTCCTCGCTAGGCATCTGGCACCACGTGCATCTCTGCTGCCTCTCCCAGCAGCTGCTCCATCAGATACCTTTTTCCAAGTCCAGGCACACACACACACTGGGTGGGCTGATGTTCTGCTGGTGAAGTTTTTTTTTTTTATCATAGTTTATGAAACATCTGCTGTTTATAGATGATTGATTTTGAATGCCATAATCTTTTTAGTTGTGTGAACCAATAAGCACCTCCGAGCAGTGGAATGGTGTTGCTGCAGCTTGAAATTGGCTGCATTCAGGCATCTTCACTGCAGACACTTCATGTGCAGAATCCTATCCACATGCACACACACACAAACTCATTCCTTCTCCCCTCCATGCGAAGCTCCCCACATCCACAAGAACGAGGGTTACAACCACCATGGGGCACCCTCAAACCCCAACCTCCACCCATCTCAGCTCCCAGCCCCAGTGTGGTCACGCACAGAGTGTTAATGTGCACGCACACATATGTTTTGGGAACCCATCAAAGCACAGTTAATTTTCTGCTGGATCGATCTGTCCCCAAAAGCCTCCCACACAAGCACACAACAAACCCAACCAGCTGCTCCAGTCATGGTGGAGCTGGGACCCTGCTAGGAGACCGGTGGTTGCCTCGTTCTGCTTAGAGAACATTCTTAAATGATGATAAAAAGTAAGACAAATTAAGAGAGAGTCATTACCTATTCAGCCTGGCATCCCTATCAGCCTGCCACCATGCACCAGCACCAGAGGTCCTCAGCCGAGAGGAAACAGCAAGTGCTCCTTCACTAGGAATGTCATAACTCTAACTGTGGATGCTGCCATCGTAACCCCCAACCAAAATGCAAAGAAAGACAAATCTGGTGAGTTAAAAACCCACTGAAGGAGAAAATGGCATTTATATGGCATTTATACCCTACCCCAACACTAAACCTCCTGTCAAGGCACTCTCATCGAGCATCTTTTCTGGATGTGTCCCTTCTGCTCTCCTGCCTCAGAAGCCAGCCAGGCAAGGCAAGCACAGGAAAAAATAAAGGATCAGAGGTCTTGCATTTGGGCAGGGAGAGAGGTGACAGCCAGAAGAGTGATGACAACCAGTAGGGCCGAGGCTCCACCCTGGCTCTCCAGGAGGCTGAGAGGTTTGTGTCAGAGGAGGAATGCGTACTAAAACCAAACTGGCCTCTTGAAAGTCTTTAAATAACAGAGACTAAGGGTATTTTACAAATAAAACAGTCAAACAACAAATGAGGAGAGACGATACAAATTAATTAGACAATTAGGCTAATCCTCAGGAAATACACTAATTCCCAGGTAGATAGCAGCTGGGGACTGATTAATTTCTCTGCCCTTGGAGGTACCGCATCGAGGATGAGAAACGCTTCACATCTCCTGCTGAGGGCTGGAAATCAGTTGGGAAAAGCATGGCCAGGGTCTGCTCTTCACTTCATCCCCTCCTGGGCCAGGTGGGGACCTGTTGGACCTCTGCCATCCCTCACTGGTGGGAACAGCAGAGGGGGATGATGGGTGAAGAGGTGATGGAGGGGATGGTGGAAGGGATGAAGGAGAGGAGGAGGATGCTGGGGTCACCTCATTCCTCCAGGACCAACGGGCACAATAGAAAATCTCAGCTGGATGCCCAGCACTTCATCCTCCCCATCTTAGGTTTTAATTTGATATAATAGACCAGATGATGTCAGGCAGAGCAGGACACAGCAGTCATTCAGCTTACACAAACACACCACGCAGCTGAGGCGGGCTCAGCTTGAGTTAAGCCAAGTGGAAGCTATAGGATTGAAAGCACGTGCCAGGCAGGGATGAGGCAGTGCTGGGCAGGCAGCGAGGATCCGCAGCAGGAGCACCGCTCTGTCAACAGGCATTCTTTTTATCTCCCTCAGATTAGAAGTTATGATCATATTTATCTTGCATCGATTTAGATATATTATGGACACAATAAAAGTGGAGTCCTGCATTAAATTATGAATTCACCACACCTTAGAGCTGTGTTGTGTTATATTTCAGTGTCTGGCGTTACATGGGAATGCATCACCATTTCTGTCCTCTACCCTGAGTGCTCCCTCCAGGTAGAGTAAGGCTGAGGACACGTTTGCTCACTGTACTTGCATGGGGTGTGCAGTGCCTGGCCACAGGCACAGGTGTCCCTAAGTGAGCCCACGTGGTGATATCAGCTCGGGAGATAATGAACACATCTTTCCAGTTCCTACATATCTGATAGTGATGTTACAACATCACAAGTTTGCCATTTTTCCTCCTCTCCCATTTGAATGGCTTTCCCTCGCACAGCTGCTGAAAGTCTGCCTTGGAAGCCTCCAGACACCCTATGTTGAGAAGCACGATAGAAACATGCTGTTTGAGCTAGCACTGACAAACGAACCAATCCCACTGCTGCTTCAGGAGGGCAGCTCTCTTAGAATTTACATTAATTTGCATAACATTACCCTGAATGCTAAGCATGGGGTTATGATGCAGTTTCCCCACCGAAGCCAGGCATGATGCTGCAGCAGCATTGTGGAGAGCCTCATGTATGTGAGCACAGCTGTACAGACATCCTCCTCCAGACCCAAATCCTCCTTGAACCCATGGTCCTCCTGCTCTGCCCACAGGAATGGCCGTAGTTGGTGCAGATGATGCCAGGATGTGTTTGTGGGCTACTTCACAGAGCAGCTGGGATGGATGGGCACTGGCTTAGGAGAAGGAGTCGAAATTTTGGTGCAAAAACACTTGCTCAGGGGTGTAACCTTCACTGTAGGCAGCTCTCCCTGTTTGTATACATGTCCAGAAAAGTCTTTGCCGAGCTTTCCTGCCTCTAATCCAAGAGGCAATCTAAACCAAGGCCCTGCATGCTGGCTCTAGCAGCAGTGCCACCAGCTGGATCTCTTGAGGCCTTGGTCAAAACGGCCTCAATTACCATTTCAGCTTGTTCTATTCTTGCTGGAGAAGTGGACCTCAGCTGGAAGCTGTCACCTTGCAGCAGAGACACTGCAGGTTGGAAACTCCTCCGAGATGAAGGCTTTGGATCATCTTTCCAATGGGACATGAGGTCCCGTGGGATGTCCAGAGCATCCCCCATTTCAGTCCTCCCCACATCCAGGACAGGGAAATGCTACACTGTGCCTGGGTGCAGCAAGGACGCAGCTGGAGGATCAAGAAGTCACACAGGTGGTGTGACAGCATGTTTTGTCTTGCCAGGATGGAAAAACAAAGCAAAACACAACAAAGCACAAATACGAGAAAATTCAATAATGTTTTTTTTCTTTTTTTTCCCTAATGAATGCCAGTGGGCTGGCTTTTATTCAGTACTTCAGACATTTACATATAAATTGCTCCATTATGCTTCTGCCCTCCTTCTCTTTAGTATTTGTTGTTAATGAGCTGCACAAAAGGTTGGAGCTGCACTGCATACTGCTGGGGGCACCTGCCTGCTGAGCCAAGCCCTGCCTCTCTCCTTCCTGCAGATCCCAGCACCCCAGAAATCACACAGACATCCCAAAGGTACAAGCCAAGCCTTATCCCAGTGGCAGGCTGTTTTTCATCCCATTCCCAGTGAGGTTTGGTTCCATTATAGTAGCCTGGTTGATAGAAGGGTTTGGGCTCTCATGGCATGAGTGGCATGCGGACCAACTGGGGTAACCAAGCCTGGGGAGGTAAGCAGAGCAAGAGGGGCTTGAGGCAGCCCCTGGGCTTCACAGCTGGCTGATAACCCTGAGATAAAGGAGAAAGTAAGGCCAGCATCCAGCTGCCTCAAAGGGGAGGCCACTAGTTGGAAGATAGCAGCCCCACACAGCAGAAGGGAAGGCTGCAGTGCAGAACTGACCTAGTTTCTGCCATCTCCCTGGGATGTGCTTGTCTCAGGGACCAGATAAGGCTCCCTGTGATCAAAGGAGACTTGTGCTAAAGTCAGCTTTTGCCCATGAAGAATTATGGCTGCAAGCACGGGATGGGAAAAGCAGCGGGAATGGGCTGGGGAGAAATACCATTGTGGGCAATGGTTTCCAGCAACAAGGGAAAAACAAAATAAGAACTAAAAACATTAAAAAGAGCAGAGTATCTTCATTGTGGAATCTAAGCTGGTGACTGTCTTGGAGGGCCATGGATGTGCCTTGCAGGAAACCACCATATAATAGTACCTCCTTGACAGGGATGAGTTGGCCATTCAGAGCTCAAGACTGTGATGAAACCCCACACCACCCAAGGTCCCATGGCAAAGTCCCACTCTGCATCTTCAGAAGGGGTAATAACTGATAGATGCGATGGTGAGGCCGTGTTACTCCCCAGCTCCAGGACTCCGTGGTGTTGGTTGGTGCAAAAAGGAGGCAAGAGATGGGGAAATCCAACATTTAGCAATTGCCCTCAGCTCCATCTATTCTGCCTCTTTCCACGGGGCCAGCACAGCACATCACTCACCTACGAGTCCCATCCTAGCCCTGTGAGCACCATGGAACATCAATCAATCCCCCACCAAAGGAAACAGAGACCAGCTACCCTTAGATGGACAGGATTCTGGGATCTCCTGCACAGAGTCAGACTGCTCAAGGTCAAGTGCCAGGTGAAAACACAGTGCTGCAACACGTCCACAGGAAACACAATTACAGCACTGAGAATATTCGCAGAAGGATTGTCTTGCTGCAATGTCTCCCTAATCTAGTGCCACAGATACTCACTCACCCTCCATGGCAGGGCAGCAAAGGAGATGGAGCATCGTACAACCTCCACAGGGAGTGGCTGGACAAAAGAAAAAAGTGAAAAAAGGCAGCACATCCCTCTTCCATCACGGCTCCATCTGGTCCCTGCAGCTCCCCTCAGTTGGAGCTGAGCACCCCAAAACCAGGCTGTGATGGGAGCACCAGCAGACAGCAAACCACTGCTGGACAAAGTGAGAAATATCACACGTATTACCACCAATTTAGTTCAATTTGGAGGACAACCTTGCCCAAGGAGACAATTAATCATTCCTTTGGACAAGAAGGGAACAAACAGCCTGACCCACGGACTCTCTAAGCTGGTGAGCGTGAAGACCTGCTCTTGGATAGTGGTAGCAGACTACTGCAGTTAACATCTGTGGCCCATGAGCTGCTGCATACAGAGCCAGTGCCTATTGGGGCAGCAAGCATTCCCCAGCATCCCCTAAAGCCAACCCCACAACCCCCCAGGGTCTGTTCCCTGCCAAAGGTCCCAGTACAGGTGACAAATGTACTTATGCAGGACACCTCCATGGCTGCAGCATCCAGCACCCAGGCTGATGTATGGCCAAAAAACTCTTCTCTTGTCCTTTAAGTTCCCAGTAATCTGCTGCATTTATTTCGATTGGCACTCGCGGCAAGCGCACTTGGAAACAGCGGCTGGGAAAGTGTAATTGTGTTACTATCCTGGGTGTGTGTACGGCCTGAGGGTCCTCTCATTGTACAGACCAGAAAAAAAGAAAAAAGGAAAAATATAAACAGTGGGAGAAAAGCAACAGCCAAAGCAACAGCCGTGAGCTTCTCACCATCCAGACCAAATCACAGCCATGAATTACCCCCAGCCCGGTGTGCCCCAGGAGGGTCTCCCTGTGCAAGCACCACACTCGCCCCTAGAACAGCCACAGAGGGGACAGAGAGGGGACAGTGCCATGCAATGCTGCCCCCAGCCCAGGCACAGCCGTGCCCCCCTCCCCCCCCAGCACTCCAGGCCACGCTGGGCAGAGCTGACTTTTACAGCACTATTTGTTCTTCCGTTACGGTCATTTTCTATATTAACTTTATATGGCATCAAAAGCCCTTTCATATGTTAAACTCTAATTCGTATGCTAATACCTAATTTATGGCAAGGTAATTATTTATTTTTTTTTTTTCAGTTGAGTTTATTATTCAGCCTTCAGCAGGGAAGGAAGAGGCAGGCAGTGGGGGGGGGGGGGGGGGGGTCAGGCACCGTGCACAGCAGGTGAATGGGGCAGAGCTGTTGAACGGCCCCCACACCTCGGCTGCGACCTGCTCCGTTCTGCTGCTGGGAGGGCAGGCTGAGAGCTGTAGCAGCTCCACGTGGGGCAGGGGGTTCTGTGCCACGGATCCCTGCAGGGAGCTGAAGGGTCAGAGCCAGGCTCTGCACAGCGGTGTCAGGCCCGGGGCACTGGGTACAACTGGAGCACTGTCCCGTCTTCTTGCAGTGAAGCGATTGCCGAGCGGGGCCATGCCCTGAACATCACCCTGAGAGCAGCTCAGCCCATATCAGGTCTTTTTAAGCATCTATTTTCTGCTCGGGGAAGCAGGCACGTTTCCTACCCCTGCAGCACCAGCAGCTAAAGCAGACGGAGGTGTGATGGCTTTGAAACGGCGACGCTGCTCCGCTATCACATTTCCAGTACATCTGCTAATTATGTCAAACGAGCTGCCGGCTTCTGAGCCACGCACGTTGCACGAAGTCACCCTGCCAGCACCCTGCTGCTGAGCGGGTCACAGCCCTGGAAGGGCAGGGACTCTTCCTTCCTACTGCAAACCAGCATTGGCACTCCCTCCCCACTCCCCAGCCCTCTTCCCAATCAACCCTTTTTCTGAATCCCAGCACTTGATGCCCCAGCCCGTCCTGGAGGATTCCACATACGCATATTCTCGGTTCTTCATCTTATGTTTTTAGCATTAAAAGCTCTCATTTGTTCCAAGGATAGGAACAAACTCCACTAGGCAAAAATGAAGCTGTAACTCCCTCCAGCTGAACACCGAATTCATTTTATAATCCTTAGATAAAACCTTCCAAGTTGGAATATTCATTACCACGCCGGGCTCCACGAGCAGCCGGGCAGCAATGGAACGGAGCAGATTTGACACAGGGGATGTTGCTATAGAAATTAGCCTGTCATGAGATTACAGGGACTAAGTGCTATTGGGTGATAAGGTGTGATGTGTTAATATTAAATTATCTCACCAGTAAGGAAAGGGAGAAGAAAAAAAAAAAAAAAAAAAAGAAGTAAGAAAAAAGGCTCTGATGAAGCTCACGTTTATTAAAAGCCTTGAATATGATATTAAAAGATCGCAGATAAGCTCATTTATTTCTGCGCTGGAGATCAAATTGAAACAATTCTCCAGGAGGGATTTCTGTGAATGAAGCATTACAACAATAAAACAAAAAAGAGCCTTTAATAAATGTTGCGGGACTAAGGAAGCCTGAACAGCCCCAGCCTAATCCCCCCAGGGAGGGTTCATTAACCCTTCATTCCCTCGCTTGTTGCATCAAAACAGGGATTAAACAGCATTTCAGTACAAAATAATGCTCTGTACGTAGCAAGTGCTCTCTCTATGGAGAGGAGATTAACTCTGCTGCTGCGTGACACGCGCCTGGGATGGGATGCTAACAAAGCTGGTTGGCACGAAATAGAAACCACGAGCACAAAGCTTAAGTGATTTGTCCAAGTCACCAGCACCGGGCAGATAACAATGGGGCCATGGAGCGTTGAGAGTTTGCTTAAAAATTTGATTTGTTGTAGTCAGGCAGCAACAAATAACACTGACACCCAACCCACATCCGTTCCGTGCCCACGCTGCCGCATCCATCATGCGCTGGCCCCGCTCAGGCACTCGTGGTTTAAGGCAGCACTGAGCTGCAGGAGTGAGAGCTAAAGCGAGGGAGGGATGAATGGGGGCACAGCAGTGGCAGGATTGATGGGGCAGGCAGGATTTATGGGGGCAGGCATGGTGCAGGCTGCATCCCGCTTCATCCTCCAGCTATGAGCGCTGCCGGTGTCCTGCAGCTGCTGCTCCCAGCTCCGGCTGTTGCTCTGCGTCCCCCTGCATGGATGAAGGAATGCCACGGACTCTCCTGTCCCTTCTGCCTCCTGGCACTGACACCACCCTGCCCAGCACCCGAACTATCCACATCTTCTCATATTCAGCCACATCACACTGCCCTGCTGCAACCAGCCCTGCTGCATGGGGCAGGAGAGTGCCACAGATGCACTCCCAAAACAGCTCCCGACCTGGCTCGGGCCATCCCATGCTGATGGAGCTGCCTGCCCTGAAATCACTGCTGGGAATAAGAAGAGACTGTTCCTCCCTGGTTACAGCTTATTTTCCAGCAGTGGGATGGTTCTGTTCTTTCTGCACAAAGGATCACCCTTTCTTTTTTCTTAAATATTCTCTCTGTGAAATCTTTTGTGATCCACATCACTATAAAAATGCAACCGAGGGATGCTGAGCAAGGCTAGATGTACATCAGGGGATTTGGAGGCAAACACAGCATTGGCACTTCACAAATATGAAATATCCATCATGAATTATTGATCACAACCCCAGCTAATCAAGTTTCACCCCTGTGGGTACCACGACAGCATCAGACCCCTTTGATAGAGCCTGCGAGGAGGGAAGCTGCTGCCAGCCCCCCCCCCCAGTGTCTGCACACACAGCTCGCAGAGCTGATGGGAAGTCTGCAACAGCAGCACGGTGAGGAGGTCTGCATTCCCTCTGGATGGTGAGAGCCCAGTGCTGACCTGACCCTGCTGGTGTTTTGGCTGTGCAAATGGGAACGGGTCCGAGAGCACAGCTGCATGCACGGCCCCGCAGACAGGTGTGGGATGGCAGCCCTGCTGCTGGCCTCACTTCACGAGCAATTTGTAAAGGTGTAATACAAGGAAGCTCTATCTCACCGTCCTGACACCAGCTGACTGCATGCTCCCTTTACAGGGCTGTTAAATCCTGTTATTAAATACAAGCCATTATCAGTATGTCACGGGCGCCTCCTGATGAAGCTGTATACCTGTGCAGACAGCTAGCCCGTGCTTGCTTATTTACTGTTCATTATAAATGCTCAGGATTGATCTCTCTCATCTTTACCTCTCTGCAGCTGCAAGATTTGCTCTCCCTACACGATGCCAGAGCTGAACCCCACTCCCCACTCCCAGGACATGTGCAAAGCTCTGTTTCTGCCCTGAGAGCTTCCCCATGTTAACTGCAGCCTTGGGCGTGCAGAACTGTGAGCGAACCACGACCCACTGGCTGCTTTTACCTCCGAGTTAAGGGCACATCTCACACACTGCCCTGGAGGTGACTTTGCAGCTGACACCAGAGCAGAAGCAGGACTGCCCCAAGAACACACGCCATTTGGGGTGCCAAGGGAAAAACCTGTTTGTAGCTCATCTAACCTCACATCCACATGTTTTTTCCTTCAGGAAAGAGAAAAGCTTTGCAAAAAAGAAAAAAGAAAAAAGAAAATAAAAGGCAAATCAGAGCAGGAAATCAACAGAGCAGATGGAGTCTTACCGGGACCGGAGCTGCACAGTGTTGCACTGGGACAAGCAGCAATCCCACTGCCTTCCTTTGAGCTTTCCTTTACTGCAGGAAGAGTGGCATACACGCTGCTGGTACTAAGAGCAATGTTTCTGGGAGCTTTGATAACACTGCAAATAGAAAACAGTGCACATGTTTTATGCAATTCCATCCCCCAGACAATTTTTGAGCCCTCATCCAAACAAAGCATCCGTCTTTCTTTTAATGACATTCACGCGCCTTCCCAAAACCTTCTTGAAAATGTGCATTTCAGTGATTTTTTCTTGTCACGAGTAATAAGGTGAACTCCAGAGGTAAAATTTGTCCACCAGAGCTCCCCAGCATGCATGGGTTGGAGCTGAATCTCTGCAGGCTCTCACATAACTCAGCAAATAGGTTTTCCCATCTCACTGGCACTCCTGCCCACGGCCCATGCTTGGATTCGGGTTCACTTTGCCCCAGGAGCGTTGGGTAAGGAGCTCCCAGGGCACATGCTAGCAACATATTCATCCCAAAGACACAAGGATGGCAGTCCCTTGGAGGAGAGCTGCTGCCTGCATTAAAAATCTGCCCTGTCCAAATTGTATTCCCTCTTCTTCAGGCACTGCGTTCTTGCTAACTCGTGGTGGAAAGGAGGGAATTGAATATTCCCTCCCTCGCTGGATTGGGAATAGCCCTAATAATGCCCCAGTGCCCTTTAGGCATCTTGATGGAGAATATTAATACAATATTACAATATTAATACAAATATATCCTCTTCCCTCCACCGAACCACCCAGCAGGAACAGCAGGCACAGTGGCTTTCTGCAATGCCATGGGACCAGCCACTGACCCCTCCTAGCCCCCAGAACGCATGAATGGGAACCGTCCCTCCTTTTTCCTCATGCTCCATGCTGTCCATTGTCCCACCCTGCAGGCCCCCAGCACCCATCACTGTGGGGCTGTCAGCGTGCCAAGCACTGGGAATGAGGAAAAGAGGTTTCTGAGCAAGGCCTCATGAAAAGGAAGGACGAAACGGTGCTCATGTTCATCTCCCCGCACCTCGCAGATCTCCCATTACTTCAGGGTTTAAGGCAGATCCTTGCTGCCTGACTCAAGGGATGTGGGAACAGGCAGAAAATGGGATTTAGGGAGCAAAGCCGCTAGCAGGGATAACTGAGAACAGAATAGGGAACGCTGCCCGTGCTGCCTTCACTGGTCTTCCTCACCAAAGCACCAGGGACAAGGGAGGGTTTGGGGCTTCGCAGCCAGCATAACCCCTGCCCTCCCATCCCCACATCCCCACTGAGTGCATGCCCCATGGGGCTGGAGCCCCACTGAGCCCACACGGTGCAGGAGCACAGGGCACAGCCCGGCCCTGCACGGCTCTTCAGTGACATCGATCATTTCTGCGATCAGCACCTCGTCGGTGAAACTGAAAAATCCATCATTACAGGATTCCAAAACAAAAATAACCAGAAAGGGGAAAGAAAAATTAATTCAGAAGCTGTCCTGCTCTCAACCTTGCACGTTGGGTCACTGCCATCTAGAGGCAGCAAAGCAGCAGAATGCACCCGAAGGCACCCAGCATCAGCATGGCACCACGCGGGCACAACATTTTGTGACCCCAATGAGGCATTGTGCCCTTGTGTGTCACACAAAGAGCTCCTGGGGGCATGGAGACATGGGACGGTGACTTTCCCACAGCCCCAGCTCTGCTCGGTGTGCCCCACGTCACGTGTGCAGCTCCATGAACACAGCGGCTAACCACCGCCTCGGGCCAGAGGAATATTTCAGCATTTCATTTTCATTCCAAATTAGGCTGAATCAGATAAATAGGATTTATTCTCCCCCCTCCAGCCCTTAAGGAAAGTTGAGGGAAAATGTTAAATGAGAAAAAGAGAAAAAAATATCACAGTCTTCCCATCGGTGGGTGGGTTCCAGGCCGGGGGTGGGCCTGCCTGTGTCACCCTGTTTTGCAGCAGTTAAGCTAGCCATGCCTGCACACTTCTAACCAGCCTTGGTTGAAGGCTTGGAAATGCTTCCCAAGCATTTGCTGGCCCCACATAGATCCTGCACACTGTGCTGGCCTTACCTGGCAAGCCCCAGTGTGTCTTGCACCAGACAAGGTCCAGTTCTGTTCCTTTTGTTGATGGTATTCCCCGTCCCTGTTCTGCTGGGTGCTGCACAGCTGTGATGGAAGCTTCCTTGCTCACCTGGGACCATGTCTGCACAAATCACACGGCATTTGTTCCCACAAAGGAATCGCACCCAAAGACATGCTCTGCTCTTTGATGAAGATCTCGCTTTCATTTCGGCGTGGCATGCTTTGACACAAAGGGAAGCTGCACAGAAAGAGAGAGGCCTTTGCTGACAACACCTGCAGGGAAAAGGGGCCAGAGAAGATGAAACACGGCCCTTTTCACCTTACAAATTTATTGCACTTGAGTTTGCATCATCTCACCAGCTTCATCTACTTACACCTGTCGATGAATCAGCCATGGGGTCAGCTCGTGCAACCCCGAATCACAGAAGGTGAACCCTAGGCCATCCCTCCAAGGGAACACAGAAACTCCAGTGACTCTGGAGTTGGGAATGAAATCGGAAATCAAAAGGTTTTGGGACTCTGTAATCACTACAGCAAGGCTTTATTAAGCAAATTATTATCAAGGTAGTAAATAAACCAGCAGGAATCAAAGCGATGATCAATAGAGCAGCTCAATGCAGGGCAGCCTGAGCACAGGCAATCCTTTATGCTGCTGCCACTAAAACAATGACCTCCCCAAAACCCACCAGTCCTTCATCACTCCAGGATGCTTTTTCACTTGAGATAAAGTTTCCCATCTCTGAGCTGGTCCTGTTAGCTGCAGTTGAGCAGGACAGTAGCATCCTCATACAGCCCCTAGCAGCCAGGTGGGGGCTTTGCTGCCCATCAACAAAACCTGGTCAGTGAGCACAGCCCCCACAGCCCTCTGTGGGGCACAGCACCAGTGCCACTGTCACTATTGGTTTAAGGGGCTGATGGCCATCAGACTGCCAGGGTGATCAAATCCCAGTGTTTATTAACAAAGAATGGCAGAAGAGATGGTCTGCACCCTGGTAAAGAAACATCATGGCATACTCTAATATTAAAATAATAATAATAATAATAAAGGCTTCTTTATGCCAACCAGCAGCAGCCATCCCAACAGCAGAGGGTCACCATCTGTCCAACATCTGTCTCAACTTCCCAGTGCACCATCCCAGCTGTAATGAGCTGGGGATTACTGCATTATTCTAAAGTACAAGGCACAGATACCTCCTGATACAGACTCTGAATCTCCCAGTAGTGCAATGCTTTCCCCTCAGCAACCCACCGCCAATGAACAGGAAGTAGAGGGGGGGAAAAAAAGAAATAAGCACTAAGCAAGAGAAAACCAGATTCTGTTGCAACTGCTTCATTTGCTGCAGCAGCAGCAGGACAAAATGATACCCAGTGAAATCATCTCACAGTGAATTTTGCACTAGCCAGTGATGAGGACATCCTTCATGGTCACACCCGCAGCACTGGGTCCTGCAGGTCCAACCCTTCTCCCATCACACCCTCATGGTGATACCAGCTGACAGCACAGGACTGACTTGTGGCCCCTGTGGTGCTGAGACACTGTTACAGGCTTAGAAAAGGAGCGCAAAAAGGAAGAAATTGCCAAATATTTCCCTAGCATCATACCACTTCCATGTGTGGCTAGCTCTGGGGGCACACAGTCATGCCCATGCCATCAGCTGCCAGCTCTGACTGCTGGAATTCATTTTTTATTTGCTTTTATTAACCTTCACACATCTAGACACAGCCTGAGATTTACAGCTCATGTACAGTAAAAGAGGAAGTCTCTATATCTCTCTGCCTAAGATATTTGTTATCACGCTATGTGATCTGCTCCATTATTAAATACCGGTCCCAAGTAGACTGATACAGGAGAAACAGTTTCCTAGCAGGTGGGGGAGCCCAGCCAACCCCCTCAGCACCTCGCTCATGTATGTGGTACAGCCCCTTATTACAGCCCATCTGCACATTGCCCTGCTCCTCTACCTCACAGTCTGGGCCAAACCCACCTTGTTCCTGCTACAGGAAGCTCTTGCATCTGATTTATCACATGCAACAAGGAGGAGGAATTCAAAAACAGAAGGGCTGCCCAGAGGCAAGCCCAGCAGCAGCAGCTGCATATTCCAGCTGCCTCTGCCCCTGCCATGCCAAAAAGCCTGTGGCTTGCTTGGACTGGATGAATGAATCTGGGGAAGCTTGTAGCTATGCAGAAGCCCAAGGAAGGTGCACTGCACTGATGCAGCTTTGTGCATGCTCCTCGAGCACTTGCATCTAATTACTCTGGAGAGCAAATTGCTGACACTGAAAACGCAGCTAAGCTAGCTAGGGTCTTTTTCTGTACCTTCCTTGCTCCTTTTGCCATCGTTCTGTTTCAAAGCAAGCCAAAAGGCCAAAAAGATTCTGTTTAATGCACTTGATAGGTATTTGACACAAGTGGTAGGCTCTTTCATCTGCTGCTCCTTCAGAAAAGGATGGAGATGAAAAGATGAAAGGGGAAGGAAGCCTTGCACCCACAACACACTAAGCTGAGACCTGCTGTATGTGCCACGCATCCCAGCTTCACCTCCCAGCTCTGATAGGGAAGGCAGTGCCACGCCAGCACCCCATGCTCCATCCCTTACCTCAGCATTCCCACAGGGAACAGGAAAGGGCAGAGCAGGAGCAGGAACCTGGAGATGGCAGCGAGCCCTACAGGTCCCAGCCGAGCACACTGAAGCCCCAGTTCTCTGTTGTGGTGGTTGGGAGCAGGATGGAATGGTTTCTGGTGAAACAAAGAAACCGTGCTTCCATCAAGAAGTGAAAAAAGACCTATTTGGACTTGGAAATCTTTTGCTATCATAAGTGAAGCAGCAAAGCAAACACATTTCATTTAGGTTTTATCATTATGACTCGCTCTGACATTTACATTGTATTAAAGTTTTAATATTAATAAGACACTACTGTATAGTATTTAATACAAAAAATTAAATAGATATCTAAGTTAACATTTCACATGCTAAAATTCAAATGACAAAATCCCTTTGCTCAGTTAAAGAAGAAAGCACCCAGTGCTAATTAAAAGTTATCTGATGCTACCAAGGTTCCGCATCAAATAAATCCCCTGGAAACAAGTGGTGATGATGCCAGCAGTGTTCACGAGAGCATCTCAAGGGCTCTTTGTGCACCCAGAGCTGGTTGGAAGCAGCCCTCACTGCTCCTCGCACCACTGTGCAACACCACAGCAAGCACAGGGAAGGGATGGAGCCTGACAAGTGTCACAGCCAGCAGGAAGGGGAGGTTGGTGCTGACCCTGTCCTGCAGACAGCATCACTGGAAGCCCCTCCAAGGCCCCAGGGCCCTGCTCAGAGCCCACTCCAGCTCTCATCCTGCAGAGGATGCCCCAGGGTTGGGTCTCCACATCTCAGCTCCCTGCCTTCTTCAGGTCATTCAATAGGGACCTGGGCCCATCCCCACAGGCACCCATTGCTGCCCGGCCCTGTCCTGTCAGGGAAGTGGGCAGAGCCGGGCCTGGTGTTCAGCCTGCAGAGGTTTAGTAGTCTTTGTAGTGGCTGTGTCTGGATTTCAAAGCAGCTCCACTTAATAGGGCTTTGTCTGGAAGCCGCAGCCATATAATAGGGTTTGAATTTAAACCAGGAGTGTTTAACAGGATCTGATGGTTGTACATGTATCTAATTGGAGCTAATCTTTATAATCCTCCTTTCCTCCCCCTTTTCCAGCCTTTCCTCTCTGCTGTTCCTCCCTCCCTCCAAAGCAGAGGGCCTGTTCTCTGCCTCAGCTTGTGCCCACAGCAGCCATCCCACAGCCACTCCTGGCTCCAGGTGTCCCCTCTGGATCCCTCTGGGTTATCCACATCAGTGCCCAGCTCCTGCTGTGCAGCCCCTGCTCTCACCCAATGATCCTCAGGAGCTTGCTCAGCCCCAGCAGGTCCCCATCATCCAAGCACAGCCCATCATTAAAGGCTTTAACAAAAACAGGAATGGCAGCAAACACAAATTAATAATAATCTTCATCATATGGTGAAAACTCTTCTATTCCATCCCAACCCCCATCCTGCTCTGCAAGAATCCTCAGGCTCAGACTGTTTTATTTCAGAATTGCCCTTTCTCCATGTTATGAGAGCATGGAGAGTTGCACACTTTGGAGTAAAAGTCCTCTCCCACCAGTAACTGAGCTTTACAGATTTGCAAGATGCTGAGGCAACATGCCTCTTGCCACGTCACTTGTCAAACGGGAGCATGGAAAGGTTGGAAGGACCTTAAAGCCCATTCAGTTCCAGTACCTCCCCCCCTAGACCAGGTTGCCCAAAACCCCAGCCAGCCTGCCCCTCCATGGTGGGGACACCCACAGCCTCCCTAAGCAGCCTGCTCCAGTGCCTCATTGTGAAGAATTTCTTCCTAATATCTAACTTTCCCCTCTTTCAGTTTAAAGCCATTATTCCTTGTCCTGTCACATACACAGATTCTTATACACTGTTTTCTAAGGTATTCAAGCCCAAGTCCTCCCACGCCTCCTGAGCATGAGGACACCTCACACCCAGCCCTTGGGGTGACCAAGGAAGCCTACTCCAGAACCAGGCAGCTCTCCTGCCTTCCAGGGACCCTGCACAATTAATTCACTGCCATTTACTTGCAGCTGAATTGTGCTCCGGTGCTACCCTAAGATTTATGCTCCACATGTGCCTTATTGACAGACAGAGGGGTTGAAAGGTTAGAGAAGCAATATTTTCAGAATTTGCATAAAACAAGGGCATTTCATAATTTAGCTGATGTAGATTTGGATAAGATGAAATTGTTGGCCATTTTATAATTAGATGGCTAATCATAAAATAACCTTTGCAAGTCGTCAAAAACCATTATTATACAAATGAATTCCTGCTCCATACTAAACTTATTTTACCCTTGTCCTTGAGGATCAGAGGCAGTAAAAAGATCTTTTCGGTAGAATTCATTTGCAGCCAGCCCCACGTCATTACTGTACTTTATGGATCACAAGTGCTTAATCAATAATGCAGCGCTTTCAGGAATGATGTTCCTGCTTGTGTCTTTCTGGGGCTGGAATTGTTTGGCCAGCTGCTCACAAATCTTTTGACAGGGATTCATCGTTTCGAGATCCCTTCATCTGCACCATAGGGCAGAGCTGTCAGCTGGGCTGCGAGGAATGGGAAGTTTATTGGGGTAAAAAGAGACATCCCAGCAAGCAGCTGGAACTGTCGCTCTGGGCTGGGCTTGGCAGGTTAACCAATGGCCCTGGGAAGACAGTAAGTGCACAGCAGCTGAAAGATTGCTCCATCAGCAGAAGAAAACAAAGCTATCTCCTTCCAAACACCAGCTTTCCTCTGTGTTGTTTTCATTCCCCTACTCCCAAATTTGTTTCCCAATAGAGGGGTGGCTGCACTGCTCTGTGGATGCAGATGAAGAACACAGGATCCACAGTCTCTCACGTGAACTGTTTCTCTGCCAGTTTTTATGAGGAAAAACTCAAAGAGCTCATTAACTTGGTTGACCTCAGGCCAACCCTGCCCCTAAACTCACATGGAGCTTCAGCAGCTTCCACACCTCAGGCTCCTGCTACCACGGTCATCCCTGCACAGCATCTTCTTCAGCAAGAGATTCGCTGAAAGATCCAGGTCCGGGGAAGGAGGCACTCTGAGCTGGTCCAAAGGCAGAAAACTGGAAGAAAAGGGTTGGCATTTATACACTTGGAGGCAAAGCAACAGCCATAGTCTGCAGGTCGTATCACCGACAAGCACGTTTTTCCTCCAATGATCTCAAAGTACTTTGGCAAACAACAGATAAGCAGAGCCTCCCTCACCTCCTGCATGCAGGTAGGAGCAAGCAGCTGGCATCACAGCCAGCACCTTTAGGCACTATTTCAGAACAAACTGAACCAAGACCTTACCCCCAGCTCTTCTGTGAAGGCTAGAAAACCCGGGACAAGGCAGGACAAGTATTTCCCCACAAGGCTGCACAAGGACCTCCAGTGCCTACAACTGGGAGGCCCATAAGTTTTCATGCATGAAGCACCAAGCTGCTGCAGAAGCATCTGCTGTCTCCCACCAATCACACAAACAGCACATTTCAAGGTCTGCTGCACTGCAATACACTCACTTTAATTAGCAGCTTACACATTGATTATGCTATCGGTATCCAGCACATCACGCAGCATGACAGCCTCCATGGGGTGCCATGGCATCACTGGCTGCTGCAGGGTTGTCCTCCTTCAGGGAGGAAGAGCCTCAGTGCAGGATGGGTGCACGGCCCTTCTAGGGGTGCCTGAAGGACTATCCTGCTGCTGGGGCTGGCTTTATTCAGAGGAAAAGAGGGAAACAGCCTATAGCGTGACAGATATTTCAGTCATCTCCTCCGTGCTTGCTACAGGGCCAGGAGCCCACGCCAGAACATCAGTTGGGAGTGCTACCTCCAAGGAGCTCGCCATTTCTTGGAGCTCTACAATCATACCCTAAAGTTTATAGGGAGAGAAAGACTCTGAAGACCTCCTCTTCTTTTGATCCTCAAGTGGAATCACTGCAGAACAGTTTTTAGGTACTGCCATAGCCAGAGCTCTGGATGGGCCAGCACCCACACCACAGCACCACAGCTGCCCTCACAAACCAGCATGTTTCCTAACTCCCTGCTCACCTGCTCTTCTGTGAGAAGCTGTGTAAGACCTGAAAAGGCAGACAGGCACCTTCAGAAAGGAGGGAGCTCAGTGCAGTTTTCTTTCTGCCTGCAATAAGTCACATCTGTGGAAAACAAAAACAGGAGTTTTGAAACCAAAGTGTTAAACAAATCAGAAGAGATTTACACCACAGCAATCTACACTCTGTCCAAGTCAGGATCTGTTCCACAGCAATTACCAGGACTTCAGAATTTTCCTGAACTGCAGCCTCCTGTTCCCATCTGGAGCTCCTCCAGTCCCCAAGTCACAGCAGACCTTCTGGGACAGGGGGTGCCACCAACATCTCATTATGCATCAAGGAGGCAATCCATAAAATAACATGAAATTTAGGAGGCTGGATCGTGTCACCCAAAAGCAATCAAAAAAAAAGCACCCAAAACCTGATGAAGCAGAAGTCTTCATTTTGGCCTAAAAAAGGGATTGCATAAGTTGGGTATGGATTGAGGATCGAGTCTGTAACCTTCATACCCAAGAAATAACCATAAAAAAGCCCTTAGAAATTAGATCATATATCACATGGCAGCCTCTCTGTCTACACCTCTGTACTGCAGCTCAGACACTTGTGATCCTCTTCTAAACCTGAAGCTAATCCTAAAAGCCTAAAAAGTGTTGACCCATCATTATTGATTGGCTCACTGCTACCAAAACACACAAGATGCTTGTGCTACTAACTGCTGTATGACTTGCTGTGATGCTGCCAGCAGCTGGAGGAGCCTGGCAGAGCACCCACAGAGGATTTCCCTCCATGCCCATCAGCAGCTCCAGGATTTGGCCACTGGTTTGGAGCATGGTTGCAGTCACATTTGCAGCATGGGACAGCATGTCAACATAGTAAGTGTGCAGTAAATACAGTTAGATAAGAAACAGGATCATTCCAAAGCGTGTGTGGGTAGAAGTAAGCCCTACATCACAGGAAAACAATTCAGCAACCAAAACAGACGTCACAATCTTCCAGTTTCATATTTTCCCAGCACAGAGGAAGATATCAGTGGAAGATCTAACAGACCTTCTTTTAACCACAGTCCTACACTGAGAGATCACACTAAGCAGGGTGCACTCATTCACACCTCCTCCTGAAGTCTGTCCAAGTGTTGCACAGTTGACGGCACTCAGCTGTGTTTCCCAGGAAAACATTTCCCTTTTTTCTGATACAAAAGCAGTAACCCCTCTCTCCACCTTGGCTAAAGCCAATGGAGAAGTCCCTGTGGGTAACAGGGCTTGCAGCCCCACCAGGAGCAAGCAGATGTCCTAGCAAAGCCCACCTGGAAGGGTGTCCCACCTGCCCAGCCTGGACCCAGGCTCCATCACACCTCCCTGACCATGCCAAAAGCACAGTTTTGTTGTGACCTGTGGTCGGAGGCTGCCCGTGAGCCCAGGCATTGCATTTGATTCCTATTACTCACGGTTTGGGTGACACAGAACATTAACACGCTCTGTGACACCATGGGCTGATGTGCAGTGCCAGGGGCACTTTTCCTAACAGAGCAATTCAGGATTTAAACGGTGGCATTTTCCAAGCACTTTCCCTAAGATGCTCTCAGAAGCCCTGCGTGCCAGCCCTTAGCTGAACTGTCTTTTGCAAAGATGGGGATGCAGAAAGGGAGATTTACTTGATTTTTTAATCAGCTCAGACCCACGAGCAAGCCAGATACAACCAGCCCACCTCAAAATACCAGCAATGCCAGGCAAAATCCAACTCAAAACCCAAACACTGCTAAGGCCTTATTCACACAGGGCAGCTATCAGCATCACCCTTCATTTTACACCTACACTGAAACTAGAAGGCAAGAGTATTTCTATCAACATCCTCCTGTTGCATTACCCAGCTTTGAAGTAACTCGTGGCAGAGCCCACCTCTGCTGCTTACATAGGGAGGAGGCAACAGAAGCAACATCCCTGAGCTGCTCCAGGCTGCACTTCTGCACTTCTCAGGCTCGCTAGGAAGTGCTCACACTTCTAAGGCCCAGTATTTATAAGGTGCTCGTGCTGGAGTCTGTGCCTCATCTCCCTGTTTTATTTTTCATCTTCATTTCATGGAGTTCAAGCAGTTCTTTCAAGGTTCCCGTGAATGATCTTTATCCCTTTTGCAGCTCATTCCGTTCTGTGAACAAAATCCCTGGGTGGCCCTGGAAGAAGGAGAGAGAAAGGATGACATTTAAAATGGAATAAGAAATTGAAAACAGAACAAGTTTTGTGGTGTTGTTTTTTGTTGGTTTTTTTTGTTTTTTTAAAGAGAATTCACAACTCTAAATCTAGCAAGCTGTAAACAAGTGTGTTCGGCATTTGTAGATCCCAAAATCTTCTGTAGGGAAAGATAAAAAGTAAATAAATAATCAGGATAAATGGATTTATCTGTATTTCATAGGCAAAAGAAGTAGGATCCTAACCAGGGAAAGGGATGAATTTTATCCAGCTTGAAATAACCTCAGCAAGGCAAAGCCAGCCTCCCTGTATCGCATCCCACAGGGCAGGCAAACAACTTCCAGGCCAACTGGTGCATGTAAATTACAACATGAACATCAGTTCTGACCTCTCGCAAGGTGAGACAAAAGAGCTGTTTGTGAGAGGTGCAACAGGGGTATCAGTGATACCCAGGACAAGGAGGAAACAATATCCCACTTCCCATCAAGCTCTGGCATAGGCTGCGCAGGGCAGGGGGCACAGCCCCAAGCTGCTGGAGTTGGAGGAGCTTTTGGAGATTGTTCTCAGACATAGGGTTTGGATTTGGGGAGTCCTATGTGGAGCCAGGGATCAGACTCAGGGATCCCCGTGGGTCCCTTCCAACTCAGGAAATTCTATGATTCATACAAAATCACTCAAAGCAGAGATCCTGAGGTGCACCTCTGTAACAAGTGACCAAGACCCACTTGCATCTTTTTTCCAGGCTCCAAGGAACCACTTTTACTTCAGATTTTTGGGGTATTCCTTCTACTTTGATGCCATGTTTCTGCAGCAGCACAGACCAACCCACCAGCCTGCATCCTCAATCTTCCTGTCAGCAGCATCTCCTGCTCAGGCCACACAGTGCTCCATGAGTCGGGCAGACCCCCCAGTCAAGCTGTCAGATCCATTAGCTGGAAGGGAAGGATAACATTCACCCTCATTGCCCAAAGCAAGTCTGAAATCAGGTCATTCTCCCTTTCAATGGGAGACGACACTCACCCTCTCCTTTGGGACAGTGTGTTTGGTCCTTCACGTTCTGCTCCAGACCTGTCACACAGGCAGGACACAGCCAGCAGAGCTTGTCACCGAGATGTGCAGTTGGCCACCTGGGGACAATGAGAGAGTCAGAAAATCACACTGGATCAGAGAAAGACAAACACAGAGGTTGAGCAAACTCCGAAGCAGCCCTGGCACAAGGCAGGGAGGGCAGGAGAAGCACCCGTCAGGGCTGGAAATGGCATCTGCTGGAGCCAGCCAGGAGCTGCAGGGCAGGAGGGCCCTGTGTGTTGTGGCCTTGGGGTTCATTGGGCTGAAACTGACCAGTAAAAAAACTTAGCAACAGTTAGAGACCAAACATTGATTTTGTGTGTTTCTGCTTCTGCGTGGACTGAGAAATAGCACTTTCAGACATTAGGTTTCTGGCTTAATTCAAACAGTGATTTACGCTAGCACTGAGAACAGACAAAAACACCAGCAGTACAGAATCTAAAATGATTACTTTTCCCCACCTCTCACCTCTTATCTAGAACGTTTGGGCAGATCTGACACCAATTCTGGCACCCATCACCTGGTGCACAATTGCAGATAACGGCCTTTATGCTTGCAGCACAGCAAGCTAACTCAATGCTGCAGTCGTTATCCTGACGCTCTCCTGAACAGAGGCACTTCCCTGCACCGTCCCCAGACACTCATGTGGCACCACTGCTGCCAGGCACCTGCTGCCACCACCTGTGACAGCTTTGCAAGTGCAGGATGGAAAAACAGCTGTACAGGCTGGACTTCACACTTCAGGACTGGATGCTGAAGTGACCAACTCCATGACTGATGCAACGCATTGGAGAATCTTGTCCACAGCAAGATGCTGCCCCACATCTTGTCTAATGCATGAGTAAAGAGTTTACAAACAGAAATAACTATAAACAAGAGAACAGCCCCTCCTAGAAGAAAAATATATAGAGAGAAGTATCAAGAATCAAACCCCATGTGTTGTGTACCTGCAAGCTGGCAGCGCTGGGCCTGGTGCATCCCAGGGGACATTGGCCCTTCTGGCTGCCAGGGCACACTGTGACTCACGGACAACTTGCCACCAACCATAAACCCCGTGTGCATTTCTGTGTGTCTGCTCTCCAGCCCCTCAACCCCCATCTGTACATGGAGACAGGGCTGCCCCGTCCCAGCTGCACAACCCAGCCCTTGCTCTGCTTCACGCAGACACAGAGGGCTCTCAAATCCAACAAGACCTCAGTGCGAGGCCTCTTGACCCTCAGGGCAATCAACACTCCTCCCACTTCAGCATCATCCACAAATACACTGCATGTAACACTCAGATCTTTATTGGAGTCATCGCTGAAAACAGAATTGAACCATCTGAAAATGGAGCCCTGCAGAACCCCACCAGTGGCACCTAGGGCAACGCTCAGGCCACAGTCTCCCCACGCCCAACACAGCCGTGTTCTGGTCATCATGGGACATTCTTAGGGTCACAGTGCCATGGCTTTCTGATGTCACGAACCACCTCCCTGACAACCCCTATAAATACGGGGACCCTGACAACAGAACACCAGTCTGTAAAAGACGCGTGACTTGGTGGCACGCTCGCGGCCCAAGGAGCAATTTTGACAGTTTATCCCCACCCTTTGTGTTGTCCCCGGTGGAGGAGGATGGATCCTCCTCCACCAAAGAAGCCTCGGCTTGAGGAGAGCAGCAGCACGCCGGAGCCGATAGATGTCGATCCACCTGAGAGCAGCGTCGAGCCCATGGAGGTGGACGAACCTCAGGAGGAGGAGCCCATGGAGGTGGATCCACCTCCATCGAGGCGGGGCAGGCACCCCAACATCGTGTCTGCCTGGAGACGCTGCTACATCCATCGGCAGCGCACCAGGGGCTCTCGATTTCGATCTTGGCGTTGAGCAGTCACCATCCGCCAGAGAGCCCCTGCGCCAGCTGCTGCTCCCTGTTGCCCTTTCTTCCCCGTCCTCCATCCTCATCCTTCCCCAACACCCCTCACCTCTTCTTCCCCAAACTCTGAGGATACGGGAAGGACCAGGACTGCTGTCCTACAAGCTGCTGTGCTGGGACAGCAGGAGGAGTCCAGCGCACGGCCCCGAGCTCCCTGCGGCCTCCAGGCGCTGTCAGAGGAGATACAGAGGCGGCTGTTCCTTTGGAGAAGCGGAGGACTTTGGTTTGGATGGGAAGAAGGGATGAAGTGCAGAACAAAGGTCCATTCCTGTTGCTCCATATGGACTTCTGTTCCAACACCGGACCACAACCAACTTAAAAGGGCAACACAAAACAATAGTAATAAAAACAAAAGCAATTATTACACAAATAAACAAAATGTGTCCGTGCCTCTCCATTTGGGTACTCAGGGGTCTGCACGGGCACTCCCACGTCCCCTCCCGCTGTCCCCAGTGGGAACGACTCTGCCCCGCGGGGTGAGGGCCCAGCCCAGGCCTCAGCGCTGGGGAGGGGCCCGGGCACACGGCAGCCCAGGGCAGGCTGCGGGCACGGCCTGTGCTCGGTGCCGGGCACAGAAGGCCCAGGGGGGACGGAGGAGCTCTCAATCACAAACCCCGCCCGGCACAGTGATGTAGAAATAGCAAAAAGAACTGTAAGAGCATTGGTCAGGGGCACAGGCAGTATTTCCTCTGTCGTTCAGCAGCACAAACAGCACGGAAGGAACAGGCAGAGCCCGCTGACCAACACATGGCCGTGCAGCTGGAGGCACCCAGCACTGCGCTTCTCCATCAGGGGACGGCCCACACCGCACCAGGCCTGCTGGCACCTGAGGGGAGCACTGATATTGGGGAGCGGAAGGGTTTCGGCCCAGGATTTAGCAGGGCTGAAGATCAATAAAAGGGCAGCTTTCCCCAGCAGAACCACAGCTGAGAAAAGACGCGCAGACTGATCTAGCAGATATGCAAAGTCTGTGTGTCCCCTGTCCAGAAACAGGGAAAATAGTATGCTTCCAAAGCACAATTAGTTCTGTGTCCAGCTCCAGACAGCTCTTCACATAAGTGGTCTCTAACCCTGCCAGGGAGCTGCCCAGCTAGTCCTCAGCACGTATCTACCAGCTTAAGACTGTCCATTTCCTAAGCCTCTAAACACATGAGTTAGAATGTCAAAAATAAAAAAAAAACACATCTTCAGTTTTACAAGGTTAGTGCTGAGCAACTGCTCACACAGTCCAAGCAAGGTGGGGCATGCTGCTGCTCTGAGAAATCCCAGGCTAAAAGCCACGAGATGCCAATTCCCAGCAGCCCCGCACTGCACCCAGGTTTTCCCCTCATCATGAGGGCTCATCCAGTGCAGCTTCCCTTCCTGCACACAGCTGGGATAAAGCTCATGAAACGTCATCACAGCAGCCACAGATGAAACAAGCTCAAGTTTAGCCACCAACAGAAAACTTGCATTTTTTTTTTTCCCTACAGGTGAATTTTGGGATCGTGTTCAGGTAACGAACGCCAGGAAGAAGAGAAAATACTTATTTTACCCTTTGCATTCCTCCATGGCTGCGTGCAGGTGCCCAGCCACAGTCCCTCCACACAGCACAGCCTGCTGCTTGCACAGCGCTTTAGCACCATCAGCTGAGAGAAAAAGGCAGAGAAACTGAGCACCCAGGCCAGCAGGAACAGGGCCGGGATGTGACAGCCCTCTGACAGACAGCAGCACGATACTGAGCCATACTGCCCAGCCAGGCACCAGCCGAGGTCCATCCCAAAATGGACCCTGACAAAAAAGAACAAGAAAAAAAGAATAAATAAATAAAAATAAGAACCCTTGGGTGTCACTTCCTTTCCCCCTCTTCTTTCCTTTTTCACTCCTTACTCCAATACCTTTGCTTTCCTCAGCTGGGCATCATATCCATATTGCAGTCTGGGCATTGCCATCACCCCAGGAGCTCCAGCATTCCCCTCTCACCACTGCTAAAATTGATCGATTTTCCATGCCTGGACTCAAACAAGGGCAGCACCCACCTCAAGTTAGAAGTTAGGAATGCAAAACACAAAGCAAATACAAAGCTAAGAAGGAATAACGATGGCAGCAATAAAATATCCAGCAAGCTGGGGTTTTCTGCAGCTTTCCCCGCAGCAAGGAAGAGGGCATTTCCCTCCAGCACATCAAAAGTACAACAGCCCATGGGACCCCTTCTTCCTCATCTTTTGCTTCAAGTTAAACCTCCATGTCTCTCTGGAAGTATTCCCAGCACTGCTTGGGACACCACTGGGACCCACAGGTCCCACAGTCTTCCTGCCCAGTCTCCCTAGCTCCATCCAGAGTGCCCAGGGCCCCTACAGCCAAGGCAAGTTGAACTGGTCTTCGCTGGATATAAACTGGAGCATCTGAATTGTGAAGTAAAAAGCAAGTCTACTACTTTTCCCCAGCTGCAGAGCAGTGCCTATTCCCACCCCCAAGCCCAAGGACGGACAAAGCAGGTTGGTAATATCCTCACAAGGAGTTCCATTTTCCAATTAAAAGCTAATTGTCTTTTTCCTCATTAACCGCTCTAGCCTTGCTCATTTTCTTTTCTATTTTTCTGCCCCTCAATCTTTCTTAATAAGCAATCTGCAATGCGGGACACCCAGCTCTATCTGGATTTACAACATTAGAGGAGCAGTTAATACTTCTCAGCCTCATAATCCTTTAATTTAGGAGCAGTTCAAACATATGCACTGGGATCGTGCACTGATTTATCCTGCAGTGGAGCTGGCAACACCCACTCAGGACTCAGCTCACATCAGTGCAGGAAAGCAAACGCAATTTAGTGTTTGTTTGTTTATTTTAGTGCCCAGAGTACTAAACCCAGAGAGCAGTGTCCTCTCGCCCCACAGGGGAAAGCCAGAAGCCACACAGGGATGGCAGAGCTCAGGGCATGCAGCAGTCATCGGGACGAGGCAGTCCTCACGACAAGCAATTCCGCAGAGGCTCTGAGGGCTCAGAGTAAAATAAGGATCAACATGGGATGTGTCCAACACAATTAGGGAACAAAAAAAAAAAAAAAAAAAAAAAAAAAAAAATCCTGGGAGGTACCTAAAGGCTGCCTTCCCCCACCGAAGCCAAAGTAGGAGGGAGAGTTTTACAACAATTTCTCTTAAAATAACAACAAAATTGAAACTGCTACAGCCAGGCTTTCAGACAAGTGGTCCCAGCCGTATTTCCAAAGCAAACACTGCAGCACAGAGAAACAGAAATAAAAATGACTTCCTGGATTTGCTTTGGCCCAGAGCTTGTAGAAATGAAAAATGAGCCAGCCTTCAAAAAGTCCCTTGGTTCCCAGGATCCAAGGTTTTATTAACAAGTTTGTTGGTAAGGATTTCTCAGCTCTGTATTTCTGATATAAAATGCAGCCTGAAACAAGAGGTACACAGCTCTTACGTTTTTGTGCCCTGCAAAGGGACTGCAGACAGTACCCTGCACTGGAGAGGCTCCAGGGCACAGGGATGCTCACCCTGCACTTCCCTGTGCTGCCAACCCTGCCACCGTGGCTTTGCTGGCTTACGAGGATGGCACCTCACAATGCAGAGCCAACAGAGCTTGCTTGCAGAGCCATTCATGTACCAATCTAACCAGTGAGCTGCTCTTCACTGTTCCCAGCACCTTTCCAATTGCAAGCAGTTGTGCCTACCCGTGAAGTAGCCAAAGCCATTCTTAAGTTAGCAAAACTGTTGAGGGGAAGAGGGAAACCCATTCCTTCTCCCCTAACTTGGGAAAGCTAACAAAGAAAGCCTCCAACTTGCCAGGAAATAAGAGATTCCACATGGAAATAAGTTTCCTGCTGAGCTATCCTGTCTTTCCCTCCTCTGTAGCAAACCCCATGCCCTTCTGCTCATTATTTGACCTCAGTGTATCTCATTCACCTATAAAAAAAAACAGCATTACCCCTTGGGTCCAGATCAGGCCCATGCTCAAGTGTTATTCCTCACCATTAATTAATAGCTGAGCAATTTGTTCAGGTGGATCAGCCTCCCAAGAGGCACTGCCCCAGGAGCTGAGGTCTGCACTGCAAAGGCTTTTCCAGGCCAGATGCTCACAGCAGCTGTCCAAGAGAGGTGCAGCCGCTCTGACCTGCTCAGAAATCCTGCAGTACACAGCACGCTCAGCTGCTTCTTGCAACCCTGGCACAGCACTGCCTCCCTCTGCACATTGTGAGGCCCCAGGCAGAGTTAAAGCAAGTTTGAACAACAGGGTGTTGGTAGCACCATTGTTTATTTCCAGAGGGAGCAAGTCCCTGGGAAAAGGCACCCGCTGCTGCTCCCATTGCAGCATGGCAGTACAAGCAGCCCCACAGGGAACAAGTGGCCACAGCTCCAAATGCAAACAACCCCAAAGCACATCTCCAGGACAGCACGCCATCTTCACCCTAGAGAAAGGAGGAGCCACCATCCCCTGCAGGAAACCAGAAGAGGAGATGCACGGGAACTTTAACAAGAGCCATTCCCAAGGTAGCAGAGCAGCCAGCATGAAATCCAGAAGCCATCAAAGTCTGTTTCCATTGCCTGTGCGTGTGCTGCTCCAAGGTGATTCAGCTTCCTATGCTTGCGGAGCCCAGGTCTTGCTGAGTGCTCTGCTCTTGCTGTCAGCTCTCCACCCCTCCTTCATTTGCCTTTCCATAAGGATTCCAGAACTTGTATCCCACATTTTAGCCAGCAGTTAACCCAGTTTATTACAATACAGATCTAACCTGGGAATATAAGGAAAAAATTCACCTCTACATGGTATGGCCTTGCAGAGGACTTTTTCCCCCCAACTTAATAGTTATAGCAAAATTTAAAACATAAAATAATAAAATAAAAAGAGAACAATCCTTCACGATAAGATTAAGGTCCTTGATGTGTGACTTTGTTTCAACGTGCCCAAGAACTGTCGTGCTTTCTCCTGCATGAAGAGTTGATCTTGGGTTCCACCACAGGCCACTGCTTTCCAAGCCCTGGTCATCTATGGAGGGAAAAGAAAGAATGTGTACAACACAGTCAAGGGAAAGGAAGGTGCTGGGGACTAGCGAGACAAACTATGCTGACACACTGTTTTTAAACAATGTGCATAAATAAAACAATCTGCTCCCCAGGGAAAACAAAAACAAAACTCCAGCCTGGGGTGTTACATTCAGCAGTTTCCCAGTTAAGAGCCCCGATGCAGAACCACCCTCTCTAGGGCTTTCCCCTGCTTGCCTTGGGACCAAAGCCCAAAAGAATAAGCCCACTAAGCTTCACTGTGCTGAACAGAGCCCGGAGGGATGAAAAGAATTCAACTGCAGCTTCCAGGTTTATTGCCAACCAGCTCAACTCCTATGGAAGCTGCTCAGCCCCAGACTTGAAGGCTCAGATTGGTCACAAAGACCATCCATCCTTAGCAGCAATCTGGTGCCTGTAGCTTCAACAGGACCTCACACAGCACATAGGAAGAGCTGAAAAAAAATCAGATGTGCTTCAGACACTGTGTAAAGCAAAAGCCTCTATGACGTGCTTTGCTACACTGGGAAAACCTCTGCAAATCCTCTGATAAATGCAGCAAAGCAATATATACTGCCCTGAACTGGAAGTACCCATTTACGAGAATGGCAAATAACCAGAGTCTGATGTGCAATATTTGCTAACAGTAATGCCCCGTGCACACACAGCATGGCTTTGGGGATAATTTACGTTCAGCGCAAAGCTAAGAGAGCTTTCTTAATCTATAGCTGCCATTGCTAGCAGCACTAGTCTGGTACAACAAATCCCAAGAGCCCAGCAACACCACAGGCAGCTCTGCTGTCTTTAGGCTACAGGATTTCTCAGCACACCTGTACTCTGTCACCACAGCAGCTGCCTTACTGCCACCCCCAAGTCACTTCCAGAGCTTTATTTATATGGATCTATTAGCACTCAGAGCAATACAGCTCTACCTAGGACAGGAGGAGAAATGGAAGTGTTTAAGAGGGGTCTATTTTGAGAAGGGGAAGGAATTACACTGGCTGAGGAGTACTTATTTGTCAGAAGAAAAAGCTTCCACAACAGACAGCTCTAATCCAGAGATGGATGCTCTATTTATCTGAAGACAGAGCCAAGGCTGCTCTGTAAAGACTGCACCTGGGCTTTTCCTAGCATCTGAAAACACCTTCTCTCCCTGTTTTCACCCCTCACCAGGAGAACAGTAGATTTCCACCCTACTAAGAGAGTTCCCATGACTCAGCCCAGGCAAACATCTGCAAAATCCATGCCCTTCTCCAAGGCACCCCACCAAATGAATCAGGGATCCATTTCTTCTAATGCACTGTCTGCAACTACACCAGCTGGTGAAGATTTTACAGAAAACACAACCATTCGTGTTTCCCAAAGGTTAAAAAGCTCTATCTTCAACAGCCCTCAAAAGCACCAGTCTCAGCACAGGTTACAAGTTATCTTTGAGAGGCAAGTAAACATCATACTGGAGCTCTGTAATTCCACTGTGCAGGTAAATGACAGGATAAAGGCAGCCTATGCTGTCTGCAGCACACAGATTTCACCACAACCTAGAAATACCCCTCACAGGGGTGGGAAATGTCTTTTTGGCACTTACATAGTGCCTCACAGAGTCATTACAGTCAGAAACAAAAAGGATTAACCTACCGTTGTCCACCCAAGAATCAATTCCTGAAAAAAAGCTTACTGCTGTGTTAGTCTTAATTTCTTGATGGGCTCAAACAACATATAGATTCCCAGGACAGAAATCCTGGGCCAAATAGGCCCTGCAGACCACAGCTCTGATGAGCCGTGGGGCTTTGAGCCCTAGCAGAAGGGCAGGTTTGCAAGGAAAGCAGAGACAGCTGCAGTGTGAGGCTGCTAGTTCAGCATCTCCAAAACTGAGTGCCAAGACAGCCCTGTCAGAGTATAGATGTCCACACAGGAGCACACTATGCTCCTCTTGAGCTTGACCCCCATACTTCTCCTCCTGAGGAAGAACAGGGGCAGCACTACCAGCTAACCTGCTGATGGAAGGGAGCAGCTGCAGGGCTTACCGGTGCTGGTGGTCTGAAATGGCTTGGCATTTTCCTGCAGGACATTTTCTCTGACTGCACTTGGACAAAGGCTCTGTTGAGCAAGCCAGAGTCATTCTTCCTGTTTGAGGAGGAGAGGTTCAAGGATCGCGACAGGAAATTCACAGGCTGCAAAAGGAAAGAAAACTGTGTAAAGAAAAAAGGCAATTTGCTGATACTTGATAGGAGTGCTGATACTTGTCCTGGCCAAAAGGTCAACTAACAAATCCCACCACTTCACTCACACACTATAAAGCACAGTTGCAGATGCCAAACTCACCACTGCTTTGCACAAGGTTTCTTTGGAGAGCTTACTAACCAAACCAGGCTTGCACAGAAAAAAAAACCAATAATGGTTATAAGAAATAAACAACTGTGCAAAAACACAGCTTTTGTCTTCTGAGATAAAGGTGCTTCTCACCCCTGCAGCCAGACAAGGGAACCTCCAAGAATGAGAACACGTAAGGCTTCTCCCCCATCCCACAGGTAGAAAAGCAGCTGGGCAGTAGTCAAACCACAAAGAAATTTGCATCTCCTTCTGCAGACAGCTTTTGCACAAGAATCTCTGTTCATTCAGAGTTTATGCCCTTCCAGCTATGATTCAGCCTACAGCCCCCACATCATGCCTGTACTCTGGATCCCACAGCCCTTGTGCTAAGTTGCTAGTATTAAAAAAAACAACTATTTCTGCTGTTTTAAAGAGCTAGAGGTGCCATACTTGCCAAGGTTAGAAAACAAAAGAAGCAGCGGTGGTGGGAAGAAGCCTGCAGTCAAGACCAGGGAAGTGCTGGAAGTGCAGAAGTGCTTCAGCAGCACCAGGCCATAGGACAGCACAGGTGCCTCAGAACATTCCCAGGAACTGTCTAATGCTACAGAAATGCTCCTCTTCCACAAGAAGGTATCTACTTTACTCTCCCCTCAGCAGTGCCACATCAAGGGCTCACATGAGTTCTGGGGGTACTCAATGCAAGGAGTCAACCCTGCATATCTCCCCTTGCAATATGGGTCTGCAGGAGCAGCTCCATGAACCAGCCCCTGGAGGTCAAGAAAACACAAATGGTGGGGTAAGAATGGAGAGGGCCACAATGTATTTAGAACTCTGGACACAAGGCACTTGTGCTGTGGTACTCGAGAACATGAACTTGTACAAGTCCCCTGCTTCCTCACCCTCATGCCAAACTTGGCAACAGCAAGAAACCCCTCACCTGGGTTCTTTTGAAACAGATAGTTTTGGGCAGGGCCGGCACATTCTGCGTCATATCTTCATCCACAATATCCAGGGCCAGTGACTTCCGGACCTTCTTGATTGGACTCCTGCGCAACTGGGGAGCACAAATACAAGTGTGAGCACGAGTCAACTCAGTGACCTCCCATCCTAATGGCCCAGGGTACACACCAAGCCCACATAGCCCTCTATGTGCATCGCACTAGCACCTCAGAAAGATGTGCTGCTGCCTTCCCCACCACAGGGCACAGCAGCTTCTAGTTCTCTCCCTGATGCCACTAAGTGCCACTGATTTAGAAGGGGAAACTCCTTCCAGCAGAAAGGGAAGGTCACATCACCTGGGGCTACTGAGCCAAGAGACTTTTTGCACCAGTCCACAGTCTGTGGGGAGCCCAACTCGCCACAGATGCTTCATGTCTGCCTCGAGTCTCTCCTTGCATGTTGGAGAGACAGCATCTCCTGGCACAGCCCTAAGTTCTGCATAAACCAGGCCACAGCTGGCAGTATTTTAAGCAGGCCTTAACCTCAGGCGTACAAACAGTCTCACTCACTAAAAGACAGCAGCCACATACTGAAAAACTTTTTGGCATAAACAGCAGGATGAACACAACCAGCAAAGTCACCCCTCACAAGAACAGGACAGCCCAATAGCAGATACTGGAAACAAAACCAGTTCACCCCTTGTTTTCTTTTCTGTTTCTCAGGCTTCACGTCGTCCTCAATAATAAGTTCAATGCCAGCTTCACTTCGGAGCACCTCTTTTAGGTCTTCTTCCAGGTGAGGAGTCTGGGGCTAGTGCAAGGAGGGAGGAAGACAGAGCACATGTCTATTACCATTTGCACACCAGGCAGACTTAGAATTCCCCCAATGAATAATGGAGCCAGGGTAACCCACAGGAACTCAAAGTGGGAAGGCAAACATTATGAAGTATTTACTTCCCAACAGGAAACAGGTGACAGGATTTCTGTTAGCCTGACAGAGTTACAGTTTCTCCAGGCATGGGAGACTCTTACCAGTTGAACCCCAGAAGTGCCATCATGACACCAGTGCGTACTGAAGGCATGGTACTGAAACTGCCATCCCCACAGCACCCACATTAAGTCCATGTTAGAGATGTTTCTTTGCTTTTCCTCAAGGTCACGAACCAAGCACTGAGGCCACATTCAAAGGCTGTTTTGGATTTGCTGGGTTGTTTTTTGGCTGCTTTACAGAGGAGCTAGAAGTCCTATGGCTACTTATCATTATACACGATTGATATGACAAGGTTTCCTTCATCCCCCTCATCTCAACCCAGCACTACCAGACTGTACCATATTACTGCTCAAATAACATCAGGCTCACAGCTCTGCTGCAATCTATCCCACATCCCTTTTGTATTCACTGAGCACCCTAGGAGAAAAGCACTGCCACCAGCAAGCAACAGATCCGTCCAGTACGTACCAAAGGCTTAATTGGTCCATATTTTTCCAGGGCGTTTTTGAAAGGTGTTGGGGTGTGTGGAGTGTTGTCCACCACATATTTCTGATCTGGTGTGACAAAACTGGCAATGGAGAAGTAGAAAAGACTAAAGATCAGACACGCGCTGTAAATCACAAAGCAAACCCCATCCTTTCAAACACTCACTACACGAGCCACCTGCAGTCTCACATGGTGACAGCAGAAGCCATCTGTCTGGATAGAGCATTCCTGGGGCATAAGCAGGGCCAAAGGCTATCAGGGAACCTTTAGGAAGGAAAACATCCTTCAGAAATGCCAGCTAGGCTTCTCCACTCCGCCAGCTGCCAAGCACTCTCATCAGAAAGTGGTACAACACCTGTGGCATGACAGATCCCTGCGGGCCAGTGCTACTCCATAGTGCTTCTGCTAGCAGAGCCCCTCGGGGCCAGCCAAAGCTTTGTAACCAGTGGAAATCCTGGTGCAATCACACTTGGAAAAGCCAAGCCAGCTCACACAAATGGGATGTGGTCGCTGCTCTGGGCCACAGCACAGCCAGCACCTCCACAAACTGTGCTGCATAGATGTAGGGACATGCAGTGACGGGCCTGCCAGCAGAACGCTCCCTGTGCAGGACCACCCTCTCTCACCTGGCTGGGATGGTGCCTCAAGATCACTGCCCTGCCCCACAGGTCAGAGGGTGCAGAGCTAAAGGGGTGGATCTGAACAGTCTTTGTCGAGAAGACCAAATCCCTTCACAGCTGGCAGAGGCTCATGGCATGGTAATGCTTCCCAAAGATGAGCACAGAAGGCAGCAGCCGACCTAGCAGCTGAGCACAACAGTGGTCATTTGGCTGAGGTCCCAGCCAGATGGGACACTTGTTCAATGCAGCTCACAGAGGAGCTGGTTTTGGGTGCCACACTGATTTCAGGAAATCCCTCAGCTTGCCTTGTCATTCTCAGTAGTGCCAGCACTGGGGAAGGTTTGTTTGACTTGGACCAAACTCCTGCATGAAAAAGGACGCTGCTCAGGTTGGGATGAGCAAGGAAAAATACAGGACTTACGCTGAGTTTTTCTGGAGCAGAGGAGTCTTGTCCCTGTGCAGTGGGGTGGTGACAATCACCTTCTGACTGCACACAGGCGTAGAGGTAAGAGATGGGTTCTCCAGTTCTAGTGTATCCTGTTTGGTCCAAAAGTTTAAGAACTGCACAACACAGGAAAGAAACAAGAAAACACACTCAGTCTCAAATTTTCCAACACGGTATCATTAGTCATTACCTTTGGAAATGGTAAACCTGGGAAGGTTTTTACCTTTGGAAGTGGAAAACCTGATGTAGGGACAGCTCTCCCACACAGAATAGCACTCACTGGAGGATCTGTCCCAGCAAGATCTAGAGTGATTCTTGTTGAACTGAGTGATAGAAGGGGGATCCATCTCAGTATGAGCTTGGATACCTTTTACTGAGGTAGTCCAGCACATGGAGTAAGGCATCAGAGAAAGAAAGCCTCACACCTATAAAGCTCACTTCTCAGAAGAGGGTAAGCAGCTACAACTAGTCAGCTACAAGGTGGGAGGGAAGTCCCTGCTTGCACTGGTCCAGATACGGCCTACCTGTGTGGTGAAGGAATAGTGCCACCAGCACAACAAAAAGCCTGCTCTGAGTTCTGGTCAGCAACCACAAGGTCACTCCAAGTAACACAGACTACTGACAGTGTGTTAAAAAAAAAAAAAAAAAAGTCTGTGTTACATCCAACTGATGGCATGGGCTCAGTCTGAGACTGAGCTCCCACGAGATCACAGAATCACAGAATTGCAGGGGTTGGAAGGGACCTATCGAGACCACCAAGTCCAACCCACCTGCTAAGCAGGTTCTCTACAGTAGATTACACAGGAAAACATCCAGGCAGGTTTTGAACATCCCCAGAGAAGGAGACTTTACAATTTCCGTGGGCAGCCTGTTTCACAGTGCTCTGTCACTCCCAAAGGAAAGAAATTTTTTCCTGATACGGAACTTCTATGTTCTCAGATTAATTCCAGGCATCTCGGCTTCTCACGACAGAACTGCACTGCTCAGCTCTCACTTTGATTCCCCAGTTCTTGGTGGGTGTGCAATCGAGGTTGACCTGAACCTGGGTATCAGAGCATCCTATGGTGCTCTACCATGCACTGCTCAGGGCAGCAGAAACACCAGAAATACAAAGTCCTGGGAGGTTCAGCTAAGGGAGACAGCATGTGAACGACAGACCAGCTGTGGAAGCTCTGCTATACGGCATAACAGTGCAGCAGGATGTATCCTGTCTTACTGACAGAACTTCACGGCGTCAAGGTAGGAGCCAGGGGGTGTGTGTGCCACAGCACTGCAGTAAGGAGTTTGTTGTGAGACCAGGTACAGACTTTACAAGAGTCGTGGTAAAGATCCAAGTCCCAAATTTACTTTGTAACAAAGACAAGGCCCACGAGCCATATCCCTGAGCCACCAACACACAGATACACACCAGCAGGTGCTGTCCAGACAGATGACTAAAGTAAAAATAAGGAGGGAAAGCACGCTGCCACAGCACTGCTAGCCCCTGCCAGGGCAGCAATGCCCACACATGGTACCCTGGACATGGAAGCACTGTGCTCCCTCCTGCAGTGGGCAGGTGCAGATCTGCATAGCAGGGCTCCTTCCTCACAGCAGGCACACGGCCCCATGTATCATACAGGGTAACTGGGCTTGGCCTGTGCTCCAAGTGCTCCTGCTGCGGGAATCGCAGGCTGCTACTCCCACAGAAGGAGCAGCACTGAAGACAATCAGTGCCAGAACCCAGCTCTGCACCTTGTTTTACCAGAAACACACTCATACCCTATGAATTGACATGCCTAATGAAAGAGAGGAGAAACACAAAGATGGCAGAGCTGATGGGATTACAGCATTAAGGCAAAGCACTGACATGTTTACTAGATAACAGATAAACCCAAGCAGAGGAGCCCAGGCTGGCCTGGGCCACTACTCCATACCTGAGATGGAGAGAAGGGCAGTGTCTTGACAGGAGTGCTCTTGGGCGTCATGCTGTTGCAGGAGTCAAGGAAGGAGAGACCGGTGCTGGGGGCATTTTCTGTGACAGGGGAGAGGGAGATCTTCCTCTTCTTCTGCCTCTTCAGCACAGAGGGCGGCGTGCCAAAGCTCACCTCCGCGTGAGGCGAGATAGGGATGAGCTCCCCCTTGCTGCTCTTGCTCAGGTCAGAGATGGTGTGGCCATCCAGGCGGTACTCAGTCACGTTGGGCAGGGATGGTGCTGATTTGCTGGGAGTTTGCCTCACCGGGCTGTTGCTACTGCTGCTGCTGCCAGCAGAGGGTTCCTCAGGCAGGTCAAACTGAGTCAGGTCACACCACCCATCCGGGTCCTGCATACAAGAGAAGCCATCAGCAGCAGCCCAGGAAGGAAAGCTGAGCAGCTGGCCGGTGTAAATACAGAGGTTAACTGGGAGGTGAAATAAGCAGGTGTGCAGTACTGCACTGAATTGTGCAAGGAGCCTGGCTACAGAAGAACTCAAGCTCTCCTTTCTCTGTGGTCAGTACAGCTGAGAACCAGACCACAGACCTGATCCAGCTGAAAGCTGTTTGTGCGCAGGGCAGGTTTTTTTTTTTTTTTCTATTTATACTAGGTCGGTTTCCCAGTTGAGTTCACAGCACAGCTGCAACACACAGCTGCATACACACGGGGCAAAACAGACGTGGTTGGGGACAGAGTCTAAAAAGGTGACTGTTGCCAAACTTGGTCACACCAATATGAGTGGATACAGGGCTAGCTGTAAAGCACACTGCTGTAAACAGATGAAAAATAGCCAGAGCCATTCACAGCTCATCCTCATCAATACAAGTACCTTCAAACAGGCCTCTAAGGACCCACAAATTGGCCGTTAAGCCTTGGGCACCAAGCCTCTGCTCTCCTGTGAATATTTCACAGATAATCAGCTCACAAGTCAAGCTGCAGAGATATTTCCCTTTGTACAAAGCATTCTGGAGATGAATCAAACTGGAGGCTAATCTAAAGGAATCCACCCAGCTCTCCTCAGGATACCTATGGTGATGAGCAAGCTGACCCAGCAAGTTCACTCCATGGAACAGTGGTGGAAATCAGGTCCCGTAAGTCTCCCTCCACTAGCTGAAGGAGCAAAGGTGTGCTACTTACAGATTCAATCATGTCCAGAGCTTCATTTAATGCTGGGACAGAAGTAGGGCACAGATAATTGGCAGCTTCGACGACCCATTTGTACGGAGATGCAACGGATGCTGAGGTATCCTCAGGCACCACATCATCTGGGGTCCCTTCCTCGTTGTGCTCAGCCAGTTCAGCAGCTGGCAGCTCTGAGGGTAACTCCTGCAAACCTGTCACCTCCTCATCGCTGACATCCTCCTCCTTTACTTCAGAGTTGTCCACTGGTCTGTCTGGCATAACGGTCTTCACACAAACAAGAAAGGAATTCCAGCCATTAGCAGAAAGCAAGTGAACAAGATCAAGTCCTAGGCCATGAGCATGGATCCTTGCGCTCACTCTGCCCCTCCTGCTTTCCTGCCAGCCACTCTGATTGTCTTACATTCCCATCCTCCCTCACTGCTCTGTCCCATAGATCACCTGAAGGAGTCCATACAAATTAAGAGCAGGATTATTTAACTGAAGATCTCTCTCAAAAGCATTCCAGAAGAAAGCAGAACAAAGGCTGGGCATGTAGCAGTAACTCTATACACTTCCTTTGAAGAGTCTGCCTTTGAAAGCGTCATGCTTTCTTCACACAAATAACCACGTGTACTTTCCCTGCTTCCTATTTTAAAGGGAGAGAACATAGTACCTCCTCATCATCCCCACCCCCCCACCCATCACCGCACAGCCTGGAGCAGCCTCTCCCCTGCTAGAAACAGTACAATGGAGCCTCTAGAAAGTGTTCAGACTCCAACACAGACTAGACACAGGGGGTAGCAAGATAACAATAGCAGACTGCTGTCTTCCACTTGGATAACACACCCAGGCACACATTATACTGCTAGCTCCTGGAGGGAGAGAGTTCCCAAAAGTCAATGTCTTAGAGAAGGGACTCTATATAGACACCAGGCTGTGCAAAGGCAGCACTAGAGGCAGCAGAAGATTAACTGAACAGCTCTGATGCACATCAGCAGAGCAGGGACGGACCCAGCTGCACGCATACTTGTACAGTACCTGGCTCCCAGCTCTTGTTTCGCTTTGGCTCTCGTTGTCATCCACTTCCACTAGCAAGTACAGCTGCTGGGACTCCTTTGTTTCACTGAGGAAACCTCCCGTGTCCACTTTGCGCTTGATGGTGGAGTTCCAGTGATTCTTCACAGCATTGTCAGTCCTGCAGAGAAAGCAGAAGAAACCAAAAGGTTACCGTTAACAGCAGCCTTAAAGCACAGATAAGAGCTCCCATAAGCTCCCCAGCCCCATCCTGTGAGACCAACACATGGATCTCCACAGGCTATGCAGCTCTGAAGGTACCAGTGAAAAAAGACACCCTACCTCCCAGGCAGCAGCTTGGCAATCTCAGCCCAGCGATTCCCCAGGACCTTGTGGGCCTCAAAAATGATGCGATCCTCCTCCTCTGTCCATGAGGATTTCTTCACCTCAGGGTTCAGGTGGTTATGCCAGCGCTCCCGACACTGCTTCCCCAAGCGTCCCTTCAGGTGCTTGGCTATCAGAGTCCATTGTTTGGTGCCATATTTTTTAACCAGTTCAATTACCTTTGAAGAAAGCAGTAAGGAAATAAGGAAATGGAACAACGGAAAGGAAGGTCAGTACAAGCACTGCTTCACATTTAATCTGCGCTGAGACAAGGTATGGGCAGACACAGAAGGATCCATTAAGGAAAAAAAGGCTGGAGGGATCCAGCACTGACACACGACAACATCGCTGACTGGGGAAAAACATTTCTGTGGGCAACAATTCAACCAAATGCCTGGAAGAGGCAGTTTTCATGCAGCCATTTTGCCACTTGGCACCTAGTGGATGTGGATGATGGCTCACAGAGGGCTAGGATGGAGATGGGCAGGTGCAGCGAGGAACAAGTCAGAGCAAAGCATCACATCCCATGTGCTCCAAGCCTGCTCTGCCCTCCTTCCTTCCCAAGGACCTGGCTGCATGAGTGGAGTTCCCACCATATCCACACTGCTCTGCCTGCTGGGACAGCACGGCACAGCCCTCCTTTAACAGAGGGTACAACCTACAGCTCCATGCCCCACTAACAGCAGGGCTTGTGGTGCAAGCACCAAAGCAGAAATGAGCAGTATTCACTCAAAAGCCATCTGCTTTGCAATTTCCTCTTCACCTAGGGCTTCAACACATCTGCCTTAAGCTCAGTGCAAATGCTCATATCTGGCCTGAAATACATCCATGCAACAAAGCAATGTAACAACCTGCTGCCTGCAGCACTCAGCCTGCCAAAAATCTCAGAGAGGAGGCCAGATGGCCCCCAAAGAACATTTTGACCCTGTCTAGCAGTGCTTAGCTGAAAGGTGCAGGTAGTGGGTACATCACAGAGCCTGCTCACAGGGTTCTTGGTCCTTAACTAGCATCCCTAGTGGAGAGTTTGCAGAGCAAAGCTATGCACAGTTTCAGAAAGCTGGAGCCTGGCTTAACCTCAATGGGATGGCTGGCAATCAGGACATAAGAACACAAGGGGAAAGTAGGCAGCAACTGTTCTGCTGTAGGAAGGTAGGAGGGCATTGTTATAAGCCTCCTCGGGAAGTGTTTGACATAACACAGACAGAAGGTCCCCAAGGCAGAAGGGATTATAATGGGTGTAAAATGGAAAGAAATGGGTGAGCAAGGATGTCACAGGGAATCTGACAAACTAGGAAATGTTGCAGCAGAACACACATAACTAGGAATTAAGTTCATCCTTTCTAAAGGATGTCTGAGCTGTTTGCTCTCAGCTCATTCTGGAACCAGCAGAGTGTCTCAGAACTCACAACTCATCTGTCAAATATTAGACACCATGGAACAGAAAAAGCCAGATTTATTTTCTCTTAGGTTCACCGTGGCCAGGTCAGGCAGAGAACTACATGCAGATGGATGAATTAATTCCCCTATCTGCTTGCTCCATTGCTACTTCAGCAGTACGAAGAGAGAGAGCGTTCAGCTGAAGATGCCTAGGCCCACTTCTGTTCATCACGACCACGGCTGCATTAGGCTGCCCAGAACAGTTCAAGAGCAGAGCTCGTATGGGTAACCACCACTGGAAAGAACTACCTACAGTTTGTAAGACCAGAGGGGCTGACACCTCCGCTTTCTCCAGAGAAGGTCACCATCCAGTGCTCAGACTCTCACTTGCCTCACTTACCTTTTGGTCCTCCTCTTTGGTCCAAGGGCCCTTAACCAAGTCTGGGTTCAACACCCTGAGCCACCGGTACTGACACTGCTGGTCACTGCGGTTCTGGGAAAAGGAGTCAGAGCAGACATATATTGGACTGGGGGCTCCAAAAACCCCCACAGAAACACAGCAGTCCTCACACACACAGTACACCCCATGGAAAAAGTACAGATGCATAGAGAACGCATATTGTGGCTATAGTACAGAGTACAGGGCATGGAATAGTGGGACGGGAACCTCAGTGTCTCACTCCAGTCCCAACAAACTCACCCATGAACTCCTCTAAGCAAGAAGGGTGCGCCACCCTGTCCTAGAGGAGCACTAAATTTGTTCAACAGTAGCAGCCACAGAACAAAGTTCCACCGTAAGAGGCATTGCAGAGACAGCCAGTGCCCCGAGCACAAGAAACAGCACGCAAAAACCACGATTCCCAGCCAGGCAGAGGGGCACTTACAGGAAAGTGACTGGCCAGGAACTTCCAGTCATTCTGCCCATAATGTCGTACTAACATCTTCAGCTGCTCATCCTGCAAAGAACAAAGACATCCACTTTCACATACACTGAGCAAAACGTGCCACAGTCACCCCAAGGCTAGCAGCATCAAGAGAACAATCTAGAATACGTTTAACTGTTGGACTTTTTATGTCTGCGTTACAAGGAGGGTATGAGGGCCCTTTAACAGTGATGCAGCGCATGGAGCCCAGCTGGAACACTTCTGGCTCAGAGCTCTGTACTAGGGTGAGTTCCTGGTGCGATCATGATGAGAGCAGAGTACAAATCAGGCTCGGATGCTGTGGTTGCGTTCAGGCCCACCTCAAGGTGTGTTCCAGCACAGCTTGGTTCAAACTGTGCAACCAGAACTATCTGCTTATCCAGCCCCAGTATGCTCCTGGGCAAGCAAGCCCATCTCTCAGCTCACATACTGCTTTTGTCTGGCCAAAGAAACAGACAGTTCTAAGTACATCACCACTGATGTGCCATGCAGCCTGCTGCCTCTCTACACTGGCAGGTTCTACAGCACTTCTCTCACAAACCCTGCGCCACAGCCCAGGTTTTCCTGCTCGCACAAAGCCTATTATGGGCTTTCTTGCCTGTGGGCAAGGAAATGAAACACCTTATGGGTGGGCAAAGGTAAGAAATAATTCCCTACCCAACATAAGCCCAAGGCTTTGATCTCTGCACAAAGGCCACTTCTTGCTTGATGCTCAGAGCCTGAGGGAAATGAGATGTTTTGTAGTTCTCACTATGAGACTATGGAAGGACAGAAAACACGCCATCTCCCTTCAGGCTCTTTGCCGCAACCCTAACGGTTCCAACTCTATCGCCTTTAGCTACAGAAGAGGGAGGACATCTGCACTGCATGAACCAGCTCCAGGCCTCAGCCCCCCAACAGCCCGTGGAGACAGCTGACACCTCACTGCAGGCCCAGCTACTGAAGCTCTTGGCTCCCCGAGCTTCAAACTCCCCTGACCTTCCCCTCGTTAAGACCCCAGCAAAACAAAGGCCCTTCCCCAGGGACGAGACACTGCAGGCAGGTGTTGTGGCAGCAGGATGAGGCTCTCACCGAGCCTCTACCCGCACCCCTGTGTGCAGCAGGCACCCGGCCCTCACTCACCTCCTCCTGCGTCCACTTGACCTTGCACCTGCCGTCCCGCTGCTCGGGCACATCCGAGTCGGTGTCCTGACAGTGCAGCTCATCCTGATCCTCACTGCAGAGAGCAACAGGCGGAGCATCACCATCTCCTCCGGGGAAAGCACGGCACAGGGAACACCCCGAACGCACCCCCACCCGCCCTGAGCTCCGGGACCCCGCTGTGCGCTTGCCGGCCCGGCGCTGACACGCTCCAGCCCCGCGCTCTCCCCCTCCACACATCTCCCCTTCCCTGTCCGCCGGGACACGGCGGAGCGCACGGCGGCCCAGGGCCGGGCACCGCCATCAGGCGCCGGGCCGAAGAGGCGGGCGGGCGGGACAGCAGCTGCGGGCCGGGCTCCGCCGCCCCACCCGCACCGCCGGGGGACCCCGAGCTCCCCTCTCGCCGTCCGCCAGCGACGAGACGCGGGATCGCGCCCGCGCCGGGCGCAGCCACTCACCCGCGGCTGCGGCGCGCCATGGCGGCGGCGGCGGCGGCGGCGCTTTCCTATCTCGCGCCAACGGCTGCCCCCCCCCCCGCGCGGGGCCGGGCCGCGCCTGCGCACTGCGCCAACGCCCGCACAAAGAGGCGCGCGCGCGGGAGGGCGCCGTCCGTGGCGGCCCCGCGCCCCCACCCGTGTCCGTGGCCAGGTGCGATCGCCGCCCTAACGCCTGGCTGCTGGAACTGACGCGCGGCCCTCCCTCTCCCAAGTGAATTTAATTAGGGAACGAGCCCGTCCATTGATTGCCGGAGCTATAAAAGCGCTTTAAGCAGCGCTGGTAAGGGAAGGGCCGCGATCCTGGGAGGAGTCTCTGTGGGAGTTGAAGGCAAGTGGTGCTCCTCTTATTTCCCAGGCGTATAGGTTTCCCTCTATGTATTTCCCACTCTATATAGGTGCTGTTTAAGGTTGTGGTTAAGAAGCACTTTGGTCTTTCAAATGTTTCCTTTAGGGGTGGGCACGTAGCTGTTTTCCCGAGTGAAGCTGGGAGCTCTCTGCCTTTGCTCTTAAAGAGCTCTCTGTGATGAGACTTCTGCTGCTGTGCGTCCCCAGGCCATCCCAGTGCTGCAGCTGTGTCTGTAACATGTCTATTCCGCCCCTGGAGGGACCCAGCCTGGCCCCCACCTGGGATCAGCGCTGTCCTGATCTCAGGAACGGGAACAAAGCTTCACTAATAGCCATCCCAACGTCCCCTGCAGGAGGGAACCTTCAGGCCTTCCTGCTCCTGGGGGTGCGAGCAAAACTAAGAGCAGCACTACGCTTGTTGAATGAGCGCAGATCTAGGGATGCTACCTTGTCCTCAGTAAGGGGTCGGAAGAGTCATTCCCTGGTGCAGCAGTGTGGGCTCTGTGCCCCACATGAGGAGACAGGGGCAGGGAGGGTACCTTGCTTGTGTTTGGAGGGATGCTGATGGGGGTAGCCCTTAAACTGTGTGCTCTAACAGGGACTCCAGCCCAGCGCCATGCTGTCCTCCCAGCAGCACAGCATCCTGACCATTAAGGACCTCCTGGACAACGGATTTGTGGCTGGGTCCTTCGGGCACGCTCACTTCTCTCCTGTGTGCAGTTACTACCTGGACTCCAGCAGCGCCCCGAAGCAGAGCAGCTGGGAGCTGCTGACAGATGCGGACACCACTAGGGGGAACTCTGCGTGCATGGCGATGCAATCCACGGGCAGCGGTGTGCGGGCCGGCCGGGGCTCCTCGGACCTCAGCTTCTTCTCCTTCTGCAAGAGCCCCTCGGGTCCCGCCGTCCTCGACCTGTCAGCCGTGCCCTGCGAGCTGCCTGCTGGGCCCGACTGCTCGCTGGACGTAGCGTCGAGGAACACCTCCACGCCGTGCAAGGCCAGGAGGTGCCTCAAGGAGAGCACCGAGCTGCTGAGTGACCCGCCCTCCCCTGGGAAGCCCCCAGCACCCAGGTGGGAGATCTCGGAGATAAAACCCCCTCTGGATGCCAGCCTCGATGTCAGCTTCGCGGGGTGCTCCAAGCTGGACGTGTCGCTGCTGGGCACCCCCGTGGTGGTCCCCGCAGCCTGGCCCAGGAGGCACGGAGCCCTGCCCCACGAGGCCCAGCTGGGCGATGTGGAGCCCTGCTCTGTGCTCCTGCACCAGGCCCCGGGGCCGTGCTGGTGAGGGGTAACGTGGTGAAGTTTTTTTCCCTGTGGCGGGAGGTGCCCTGCTGCCCTCCTCCTGCTGCTTTTTGTATGAAGGTAATAAAAGCTTTAAACTTCCTCCTGTGTGCCTTCCTGCAGGCCGGGCCTTGCTCGGTGCCCTCGTACCCCTGACTGATGGTACGTGAGGGCCCTGAGCCTTGCACACCCACTGTGCTCCTCCTGCAGCTGCTGGAGTTGCTCTTCCTGCCTCACGTTTCCCCTCTTTTGCCTCTAAAATCACCTGCTAACGCCAGCTTTGGGGGTGTTTGCAGGTTGCTGAGGAAATGCTGCTGCCTCCTGTCTTCTTTCTGGGATGGATGAAGTGGTAAAATGCTACGTGAGAGTGAATGGGGGAAAGCAACTTATTTCCCTTGCCTGTTAAGCCCAGGGTTACCCTAGCTGGGTTCCTTCCCTTTTTGAAAGCCTTCATTGGTTCAGTCTCCTGCAAGCTTCTGCCCATCAGCAGTAAAGCTTACAAGTACTTTATTTCCTCAACCGAAGCAGTACATCTGTTCATACAACAACAGTTTGAACACTTCCGAAGGGCTGTTCTGAAAGACAGAAGGCTGTGCACATGTTTCACAGCAGACATTCTGGCCAAAACAACCTCCATTCAGTGAAAAAAAGCTCTTCTTTTACTTCAGCTGTCAGAGCAGCACAAGGCACAAACAGCACACAGGGAGCTGCTTGTATTCACTAGCTGCTCAGATGACTTCTTTCTAAAAATCATGTTACAACATCAGGAACAGGTGACAAAAACAACTCTGAGAAGGGACACAAGAGGGTGTATTTACAGTTTACAGTCTAAACAGCAAAGAACGGTACAAACCAGATCTGTAATTAGCAAGAAGATCACACAGTTGTTCAGTTCAGCTGTAGTCTTGTGCTGGTTGACTGACTGGTATTGATACTGTGGGGGAAAGATAAGGCTTATTATGTAAATCCGGAGCTGGCACAAACAAAGTGCTGCTGTGAGTGAAAAACACAACCATATCAATAAAGAAAAGTAAACGAAAGAGGAAGAGATGAAAATTTTGAAACACACTGCTATGATAAACAATTGTCTGCAAAGCATACAGAGTATACCAAAGGGGGGAGGAAGACAAACCTTTTGGAAAAGAAGCAGCTTCTACATTAAAAAATATGGTAGAGAAAGATAAGGCACAGGTGTCACAAAGGCTTTACACAATGCTTGAGGGAGGGGGGGCGGGGAGGAATCAATCTTTACAGCCAGATGTCTGATGAAATACAGAACTCTTCGGACATCAAAGTGCAGTCTCACAGTGTTAAAACACCTCTAGCAACAATGACAGTGTCAACGACAGTGACAAACGTGCTCCTCTCACTGCTTGTACCCTTGGCTGTATTTTCACCATGCACTGAGCTTCAACATTTCACAGGCGATGAATCCCACTTGGGTTTCCATTCCTGTGCAATACCTATTGCAGTGTCTCCCTGAGTTTCCTGCACAGCATCAGCCTAAGAGTGATCCATTGAACCATTTTAACTCCAACGCCAACCCTTCTTTTTACGATGAATTTCCAACCTTGAATGAGGCAGCACTCTGCAACAATGTCAGCACTATTTGATTTCAGCTGGGAAGAAACCTGCTGCTCTGACAGTTACAAACCCACCTCGCCTTGGTATGTTTTTGCAGAGAGCCAAAAGGAGACTGCCTTGGGGTGAGACAGCAGTGTATTTTCAGCACCTCCTATATTTATTGCTGTATTTTCTTTTTCCAGTTCACCAACCAAAATAATGACTTCTCCCACTGTGCAATTAAAAACTAATTAAAACGTATGCCAAAAGGATCCCCCCTCACTAGGAGAAAATAAACACCAGAGCAAGAAAGGACCAAACCTACATTTTCTTAAGAGTGAGATTTATCCCAACCACTACATATAAACTGATCCACACACTCAGTGAAGTACTCAGTTTCAATCAACGAACTGAAGACAGAGGTTGAAGAAAACTGGTAAGTACAATTGATGACTCCATCTAGGGATAGTCAGGTCTCAGTTACCTTTCTGGAATCCAGCTTCACTTGTGTCAGTATCGTGTTCCTTAGGGAAGAGGAAAGGAGAAACACAAACAATTAAAATATATAGAGAGAGATTATATACTATAGCTTGTATAGTATAACTATTTAAATATCAGATTTTGACCTTAACTAGACTATCACTGTGAATACTTGTTAGTAAAAACATCTGATCTCCCAAACAGAGCTACAAGCATGAAGTACTCCTTTAGGTGAACACCTGAACACAACACTGGTTGTGAGTAACAAGGCTGGTTTCACATCTACACTGTAGCATCGGCAAGCATGGAAACATCCATGAAGGCAGGTTGCTTTGACACGCTGGGCATGTACATCACTGAAATTACTCAAACTACACTTGCACGCATCAGTCTCCCAATCTATTATCAAAAATACCTGATTGAGTTTCTTAAATTCAACCACTTGGAAGAAGATGTACTCCAGGATATGTTTGGCATCCTGCTTCTCCTTTGGGAGTTTACTTGTTACTCCCAGGATATCGCCGCACTTTAGTATGTAATACTCCAGGTCATCATCAGTACCTAAAGAAGCATCCGAAGGAAGGAGGCAGCGTCACACACACCTGTACCAGCTCAGCAAAGACATATCACTAAACTCCATTTCTGGTACCCTGGGGAGTCTACAAATAGGTTCAGAGAACGAGCCATGATGTATTCCTGCAGCTGGCACTTCCTCATCTCGCTTACATGTGTGTTTAGAATAACCTCGACAGGCACCTACCAACAGTCAGTGCTTGATACTGAACTGCTGACTTCCAAAACCATTCCCCAAAAGAATAGAAAGAGAGGCCAGCAGATCTCTAAAATAAAAGCAGGCCTTGCAAATCAAATGCCCATTTGAAAGAGGAAAAGACAGGGAAAGGAAGAGAAAGTTACACTGCTGCTAACTGTTGTTTCAGGAGCTCCAAGCCACGATCCAGCTTCCAAGGCTCAAAGCATTCCTGGCGCAGGATTACAACGCTGGACTTTCAAAAATGAGGCCCAAGTTGAACACCTATTTTCTTACAGAAACTTGCATATACACGTGTGAAAAATCAGTTTGCTCTGCTTACATTTGTTTGTAATCTCCGCAAGACGAGCTTTCTCAGAGGAAAATATTTCATCCAAGTCAAACAGCTCCAGAGGGGGAGGAGGCAATTCTCTGAAAATAGGTGGAAAAACCTTGAAGAGAATTAGCATATTTTGTTGACATATTTTTCTTATACTTCAGAAATTTCCAAGGCAACAGTTCCAGACTGCACTTCAATAAGCCTTTCGTAAGGTCAAAAGCAACACCAAAGTTGCAAAGTTTGGAGTACAAATGAACATCCTTTTAAAAATCACATTTGCGTTTTGTAAAAATAACTGCATATTCCAGAAGAGTTCAGCTCCTGGTATGCCAGGATGACCATCCAGCACAACTACAGATGCTATATTGCACAGCTGATCTTGAATTTCATTCCCACACGTCCAAGTGATTCTGTTTACTATTGAGATAGTCAAGGTACTAAGTGGACCAGAAAAACCCACCCTGAAACATTTCTGCACTGATTTTGATAAGGGCGTTCTCTTTTTCATGCAGCCACCACATATGCCACGAGTGTAACGTGGCACCTAACAGGGCTTACAAGTGCTTCAAAGAGCACTTTATTTCTAAATGAACCTGTTTTATAAGGGTAGTGCAGAAGATACTACTTTCAGCTGACCCTAGCTGTCAGTTATCACAGTAACATTTCTCAGTGGCCAAGGCACAGCAGGAGCCGTGATGGCAGAGCTCAGAGGTAACCACAAGTGTGACCCTGCTGAAGCTCATGGTGCAGGTGCCAGCCTAAATCTCTGCTGGTAGAAGTTTGGCCAGCCATTGCTGTAAAAGATAAACATTGCTTTCTTCTTCCCCCAGAAATGCACATCAGAGAACTGACTGGCTCCTCCCCAGCAGCATAATTATATGGATTACAACACCACTAGTTTCTGAAGCATCATCTTCCGTTTTCACGGTAAAAGCTGAACTCCAAAGCCTGATAGGGCCAGGAGTAGCTAGACAGCTGAAGTGATTACACATGCAAGGCATTCCTAGAGATCTAGGGAGTTATTCTACCATACCAGATGCCAGATTTTCCAGTTCTGACAAAAATTATAAGCGTAAATAAGAGCCACTTTTAAGAGCCAAATGTGTTGAAAGATGAGTATTCCTCTCCCTTTTTTTCTCAAAAGAGACACAAAAACAATGCACAGTGATCATACAAAACAAGGACTCTCCAGGTCCTGTATCAGCAAGACTACTTACAGCTGGCTGCAGAGCAGGTAGTGGAGTCTCAAACTGAGGCTGAATGAGCTGGAGAGGTTCATGCTTCACGTTCAACTCTTCATAAGCTCTGCAGTTAAGAAAAAAAAAAAAGGGAAAAAAAAAAAGTATGAGAAAAGAAATAACACCATTTCCATTTGCACTTGCATGCATTAACTACAGAAGTTAATTTTCACAAAGACACTAGGGTCAATGTTATGCAGAAAGTAATAGCACAAAAAAACCAGGATGCCTATTTTTCAAAGGAACACAGAGAAGTACATATTAGCAATGACTGACTCCTAAAGCAAGCAGATTGAAGGTATGGCAGAGGAGACAATGATAGATGGACACGTAAAATGATAAAACAGAAGGAAGTCATGCCTTTCAATTATTCAAATGCTTTTAAAGGGATGAACATACACAAGGAAAAAGTGATCCAGTTCAAAAGGACCTGACTGGAGATTTCAAAGGAGTTTTTCATCAGAAAGCCCCTAACCAAAAGCCATTTAAAAAGTTATTTGCAATGGGATGAGAAGGGACATTCCATGAACCCGTATCTAGTGAAAATAAAAGAAATAGAGAGTAAGAAGAAAATGCCCACAAAGGAGTGGAGTTTTATGAGATCTGTGTTAAGCCTGCTATTATTCAACACATTCATACATGATCCAAGTAGCACAAGTTACAAGGGACAAAGCTGCTCAGCTTTCTTCTGATATGTGGACACAGTAAACACAAGCACAAAATGTAGAAAAAAAGAATGTGGCACATAAATAAATAAATTCACAGCTGCTGACTTGATAACTGAAGGGAGGGCAGTTGTGTCCAGCTGATACAGGGACGTATCGAACAGCTTTGTGAAGTCTCTTGGGTTCTCATCTCCCTCTTGCAGGCAGACTCGCAGTCGTTCAGACAGTGCAGCTGTATCTGGGAGCATGGTATAGTCTGAAATCTGAACAAACACACAGACATGCACATTCTTTAAGAAGACCAACCCAATTACTAGTTTACATCCCTTCTAATATGTCATCTAGAAATAATTACTTCACTTTCCACCAGGTCTGACCCTTGGCAGTGCAGCTTACTGCACTAGAAAACTGCAGACTCTGTTCTTAGCTGCACAGCTACTTGCTACACAGACACTATCTGCATTTGTTAGCATTCAAAAAGACAGTTTACCACTCATCTGTGCAAAACCTGTTCTTATGATATATACAGAGCATACGATTTGGTCACGTATGATATTTCTACATAAGAACAGAATCTGCATATGCCAGTTTTAAAAAAAAAAAAGAAAAGAAACACAACTAAAATCAATACAAAGGTTGATCCTCAACTGGATAAACAAAATCTGCCTTCACACATTTCTCTTGACTGAAGGCTCAGAACTGAAGTACAAACTTAAGTTTGAACAGTAAATAATCTCTAACAGCCAAACTAGGAAGGGTCTTTCACAAGAAGCCTCACTAATAAGCACCAATCCACATCTAAAACAGATACATTTTTTTCTTCTCGGTGTTCATTCCTAGTCTAGCTAGGAAGCCTTCAACTTCTATCCCAAATAAATGATCTGTAACAGCAACAGCATTCACTCTGCTGTTGGCCCTTCTGCACTACATCAAGGTTTGGCAAAACTAGCACTGCTGGAGCACTTTTTATTTACTTCCTTGTGAAGGATCTCTCTTACCTCAGGGTCTTCTGCATCCATCTGGTTTAAATGAATATCTGATGTTGTGAGCCACTGGAAAAGTACATCCTGGAAAAGGGAAAAACTTTATTAACCTCAGGAAGGCCCAAGTAACCTATTGTAATGCTTTAACGTTCCTATTAAATCTAATAGTGTACAGTGAGAAAGAAAAAAAAAAAGGTACTAAATCAAAGAATATCTAGAGAGAAAACACAGACTTGAATTTTTATTTACTTATGGAAGCAATGATTCCCAACAACAAGCATACCCTGTGTGAGATGTGTGCTTCCAGGAAAAACCCCTTCTTACAGATAAGGGCAGCAAACCCTTCAGAAAACACATTACAACCTCCACCCAGCAGGAGCTACACATGCAAAGGTCTGTTACTAACCATGTAGCAGAAGTCAGGCTCTAAAGAAGCTAAGAAGTAACAAACCACAAAGACCCACTGATCATTTTAATAACAGTGAAGTGGTGAACAGGAGAAGGAAAAGCTTTTTAGGATCCTGAAATATGAACAGTAAACTTTATTGTTAAAAACTCCTTTCTGCTAATTGTGCTGTGACAGAGTCCCCAGGATGTTAGCTGTCAGCACTGGCTAAGAACACCCACAATGAATCAATTTAACAGCTTTCTTGGACAAGAGGAAGCATCTAAGCTTGAACTGCTTACAAACTGATGTGAAGAAAAGATATACGTACTTTTTAAACTTACCATGATCTTACCATTTTCCTCTTTATCTAAATATTGATCACTGAACATGTGGCAAGATCCCAGTGCTGCTATCTTTCCACCTTGACTCTATCAAGAAAGAATACAATACAGCAAAAAAAAAAAAAAAAAAAAAACAAACCATTCCTAGTTGCAGTTTTAGAGGCAATCATTAATGGCATGTAATTACAAAGCAATTTAAACAACTAAGAAATGTTGGAATAAGCATCAAAGGCAGTTTCAGACATGGGAAGCTCACAAGGGCACAGCATTCTTCTAAGAGCACACACTCCGAAGGCTCATAAATTCAGCAAAATACTGGTCTTCTTCAAGATTAGAAAGACAACTGGCTGGCAACCCAAAAAATCCCACATCATCAACAATAGCTCCACTGAGGTTATTTTGGCAGAAGAACACTTTCTTCGATGAAGCAAAAAATAAGTTAAAAAAAATGGAAACCTAAAGGACAGCAACGTGTGTGCATGTCAGTATAGCACACAAGTACATCAGCTCAGAAGTTCAATAATTTCATTACTTGTAATTCAAAATGCAAAATATTCAGGCCCTTACATTTTTCTTTAGCTAGATCAAACCTGCAGAAAAAGTTACTCATGAAACCACTTTGGTATTCCTCCCTATCCAGACACCCTGTGTGCTTCCTGCATCAGCTGTGAAACTCATGGCATAACATAACCACAAAGACTGCTGCAATGACTTTAAAGATACTCAAGCTCAAATAGAGCTCCAGTTTCTCTAACAAATTTCAGACTCCATGTTTTGCAAACAAAGCTTTAACTTGAATTCTGAATGCTTTATTCCATACAGCATAACTAGACAGCACCCCCTGCTTCTAATTTCCACTCCTTCGATTTTTGTTTCTGTTCTTTACTGCATCTCTTCTTTGCTCCAATAGATTCTGTTTTCCTTTTGGTACATTTCTCTGCTCTGCCTGAGAAAGAATCTCTGATGCTGCCATTATCTTCTGTCTTTTTGTCTACAACTTCTGCAAGCTACACGGGAAAAAATCATCCCATCTATTTGTTTTCACATTCTAGTATTATAATACAGGAAGAACTACCTGTATGACATGTAAATTGTTTCCATTTCAGTGAGAAATCCACGTAAAGGATTTCTTGGAGGTACAAACAACTTACATGGATTCCACATAGAGCACAATGTCTATGTTATGTTTCTCAGAAGAAAACACACCTCTGTGTACCCATCAGATGAAGCACAAGACTCCACAGAGACAGGCACACTCCTGAAATGAGAATGCTGACTGGCAAGGCTATCATCTCAGTCAGCCTTTACATAACTTAGGCAACTTATGTCACAAAAAGGCATATTTCCATTAATGTAAATAATTTCCAGACAATCATGGGTGCAAGATAAGACATAAGCCTATAGGTCCACTGGATTTATGTGTAAATGTTGCATTGGGGGAAGGGATTTTATTGTATATTACTCCAACAGTTGCACATAAAATACAAGCAACAAGAGTACTTGTAAGTTCACTCATACTGCTGCACTGTCTTTGATTTACAGGAGGCATTTCAGCCACAACATGGGGGAATGAAGACAGGCTATTCAAAATACAAAAAATAATAATAATCTCCTTCCTATCTAAGACATTAAAAAACCCACCACATCAGTGTTAGAAGGTTATCTACACAGTAAAGTGCATGTTAACATAGCTGTGTTCACTGTTAGTTCTTTGTACCCCTCCTCTACTAGTAGGTTGTTGGTTTTTTTTAAATAAACTAAGAAAGCTGTACAGATAACAGACATCTACCAGTTCTGAGCTGATGGTCCTCTTTCTTAATCCATATTAATTAAGCTAACAGCCTCTTTGAATGGACAAATTAAATGGTTTGCACCGTGCAGAATCATACCTCGTGCTGATAGAAAGCAAGGATAGGCCTGTTGAGGGGGAAGCAGACAGATCCTGTTGACAGAACAGCCACTGCTGGCTTCATCACGTTCAGTGTGGCACCAAATGGATACACAAAAGTGAGAGCTCTGCAGAAAACACATCCACTCCTTAAGTGCCTGCATGTATCAGATGGGCTCATCTTGGTTATAAAACTGTCCATCTGCCTAAGTTTAACTATGCACTGGTGGTAGAATGCCAAGAGCCAAGTTTGAGAAATCCAGATCACCATAATGACATTACTGTCCCTTTCCAGTAGGCATTTCCCCACTCACAATTTGGGCTAAGAAAAGACTGCCCCTGATTTCTGTTTGCACACTCATGTATCTGAGAGAAGAGCGGGCACACTTAAATCACAGACTAATACATATACTAAATGTTTTTACACTTTTTATCTTCCTTGTAACCATCCGCACATTTATTGCACTAGTCTATAAACTAGTAGCAAGAAAAAATAAAAACATCTAAAGTTATTTGTGGAAAAGCTGTTATTACTCTCCATGTCTTTTCATTCCTCTGCGGAATAAAACAGGGCAGACAGACGGGAAGCTAAACATCATAGCACACCTACCTTACCCTACATTAAAACTCTTTAGATAGAAAGACGTAGAGTTCCTCTTGTCTACAGCCAGACCACTCACCAACCAGAGGTCATGCATACTGAGGCTGTTTAATCACAGACACTGAGCAAGAGGCTAAAGCCTTTCACACCAGCTGCCCCGAAGGAAAACACTTACTGCGAGTCACATCCATTCCCATCTTCACCTGTTGCCTCAAGCACTGTTTTTCTTGCAGCTTCACTGATTCCCCTACAACATATTGAAAAGCAAAGACCTATTGAAAACACTACGGGCTAAAAGAGTTCGTTGTAAAGACATCTGTAGCCAAAATACTGACCTATTCAAAACTCCGTCAGAGATCAGTGCTTCTTTTGGGTGGTGGTACTTGTAATATACATTTCGTACAACAGCATCTTGAATAAAAAAGAAATAAGAAATTAATATCTGACCTGATGAGTATGATAAACACAGCGATCCTTGGATGTTTCTTTCTAACGCCACAAAGCTGGCACACAGACCCCAGAAGAGTTCCCATCAGTCTTCACTATTGTTCCCATCTGCACATAAAGGTTTACACCAGAAATATATTTGCAAATTCAAATAAAACTATGAAAAATAACCACATCCCCACAACTTCTCCGTATTCTCAGATTAAAAAAGAAGGAATACTGACCAAGGTTTTTAATACACTTCCAAATCACAACGATGATCAATAGCGCCGACACACACCAAAAGATAAACAACCCACAGTTTAAGAGATCAAATGCCACCAAAGAGCCCACACATGCACTGAGACACAGTTTATCGATTCACTCTGTGAGTGGGACCTGCAAGGCTCATACCCTACAGACTGAAAAGCTCTTGGACTTCACAGAAAACCAAAGACTAAAAAGGTATCAGTGAGCTCCGTTACCATTATTGAAAACAACGCCATATTCTTCTAACAAAAAGTTAATGTTTGTGCCAGATCTGGACTCTCCGCCTTCTCTCAGCATCACCAGGATGGCTCCACCATCCTCCAGGAATTTCTTCAGAACCAAAAACTAAAAGACAACAAACATCCAGAAGAAAACATAAGTGAAAGCAGCCAACCACAAAGACTGCAAGAAGCTACACTGAGATGATTCTGACAGCAATGATGCTACAAGAAAAGCGCTCAAATCTCAAGTTGTGCAAGTTCACATAAAGCAGTAACGCTACAAAATCATCTACGCTGTTTATTTTGCATTAAGCAAATCTTAAAGCGCAGCTAACCTGCAAACCGGTACTGACTTCTTACCTCGGCAGCACTGAACTTTTCTCTAGGACCAGCTGTTATCCACAGTTTCACTCCGAGCAGTTTCTCAGGCGTGATCTCATCTTTTAAGCTACGAACAGATGCACAAAGAGACGTGGCAGTCTCGTCCTGAACCACAGTGTTGCTAGCTTAAAGAACCAACGAATACACATAAATCACTCCAGCCACTTCGCGCCCTTTTAGCTAGGTTTAAAGTCGACAACTTTAAATCTTCAGAAATTACCACCCGTTAGAAACAAGGCACTATGAGCGAGGCCCTGCGGCAGATCCAGGTCGCGTACAGCTTTCACAGCAGCCGCAGCAGTTCGTGCCTGCGTTCCAAACGAGAAACATCCCCTAACCGCATCTGAGCCCGCGCCGTGAGGCGCCGAGCTAACCTCGGGCCCTTACCGCCAGCCGGAGGACGCACGAACGCATCGCTACTAACGGAAAAGCAACTCCTGGGGCCCCTCACCTCAGGACCTTCCAGTTCCCTCGGAGCTTCTTGCGCCAGGCCTTGTAGCTGCCGGCGGGAGTGAAGGCCTCCCCTTTGGAAGCGTTGAAGACGACGGCGTTCCGCGGCCCCTTCTCCATAGCGCGCCGCGCCCGGCGGAGCCGCAGCACGCCGACGCCGCCCAGCAACGCACCACCGCCCGCCCCAGAACGGCGGTCCGCTCCGCCCTCCCACCCCCGGAACGCGCAGAGTGGGGCCGGCCCAGCGCGGTCCTCCCGGGCCGGCAGGGGGCGCTGTGCCGGGCGGCCTCACCCGCCTCGGTGGTACGCAGGCGGAGCGTACGGGCTTGAATGGAAACGGAGGGGCGAGTCGGGCACTTGCTGTGAAAGAATCCCCCCCCCCCCCCCCCGCCCCCCCAGTCTTTATTTCACCAAGCACCCTTCCCCATCTATTTTTAGCCAGGAAAGGTCGCAGCACGCTTCAGGAGCTGGCAGCCAAGCAGCTGCTGAGCCCAGGATGAGGAAGGGGCTTCCTCCCCGCAGCAGCACCCATCCCTTCCACCAGCGCAGCTCTCCTTCTTCAGTGCCATCCATCGGCCTCCACATTTCTGCTCTGAAGCGGTGAAATGCAACGGGAACAGCTGCAGCCATGAGCTTTTTCAACGGCCCGAGGCAGCAGGCTTGCGGAACTGTGCTGCTTTAACTCCTTTCTAGCTGATACGATCAGATTGTCATTCTCCCAATTCGAATGAGCACATCCTACTTGAAAGGAAGAAGCCGCTGATCTTCCCCCTGCTGTATTGTGAAGAGTTTCCTTTAGTTATGCCCACACATGGCACAGAAGTGACCTGGTACAGAGATGTGGCTGTAATGTGAGCGACCTTAGCCATAAATACAACCACAGTGAATACAATCCTACCGAGCAGTACAAAACACTCAGGGAAAAATAACAGTGGTAATTATCATCACGTCTCGCCTTTCCTGCTAGAGGGACACACATTTAGAGGCAAATCCACCAAACAGCACAAATTAAGAGCTCTGTATCATCCCAACCAGTTAGTGTGTTAGTCCCAACTTCCTTAAACCATGAGCAAGTGACATTACCATTCCTTTCAAGAACAGAAATGAGAAAAGCCACAGCAATAACAGCAAACATAAAAATCCATTCAGTTAAAATCTGGCTTCTCAAAGCCTTTATAAAATCTAGAAGTCCTCTTCAGTTGGTGCATAAGAAAATCCTAAAAATGCATCTGAAGTACTGGAGCTGCTGGCTGCTAGGTCAGGTGTGTGGGTGATGGAGGCAGAGATCGCTTCCTGGGTGAACTCTGGGTCGAAGTGCCGCAGATCAGCCGGACCAGCCTAAACCAAGGAGCAGAGGTACACATCACTTTGGGCAAGCAGACCCCAAAAGCCTGCTTGTGGTCAGTCCCCTACCACCACATCTGCAGGGTATAACCTGCCCTTCAGTATCCTTCATCATCAGTGAGGGACATCTGGAGAGGAACCTCTGGACCTTGCAGCCCCAATTCCTTGTGGACCACCATAAGGTAGACACCAAAATAAATACCCACTTACCACATTAGGGTTGAACGGAGGGGTAATCCTCTTGTGGTACAAGTCATCCCAGTTTATTGGGCTGAAGAATACATGGTTCTTTATCTCAAGCTGCATGGAAAGGGGAAGGGGGTGTCAGTTGTCTGCTAACTTTCTTTCTCAGCACCTGCCAGCTGGTTTCATAGCAGTAAGTGACTGAAGCAACACTTGGAGCTGCCACACACTCATATAGGGTCCACGTAACAAGTCTTTAACACATGAGGGTCAAAGTCATGTAACCCTTTGAAGGGATAACACCATTGCAGGTGTTCTAGCTTGCCACCACATCTTGAACCATAGCACTTCCCTTAAGAAAGGAGTCAATCCCATATACCTCTTTTAGGGACCTGGAAAGGCGAACCTGCTTGGAAAGCCTTCCCCAAGGCAGTACTCTTATATAGAAAAACAAACAACAACAACAAAAAAAAAACCTCAACATAAGAAGGTTTCTTATCCATCCTCACTCTTAATCATAAGAGAGGCCACCTACAAAGTCTGCTTTGGCACCCAGCCTCCTCTTCTGGTCCTTGTGGAGAAGCCCATGGAGGATATCACAGGCTGCCACAGTCTTGCTTCCTTGGATCTGGAGTTGCTTGTGGAGAATGTTGTCATACATTTGAGACACATCCCGGCTATAAAAAGGAGGCTAATTTGAGAGAGAAGAGAAGCAGACTGGTCAAATACAAGCTACAGTAAGGAACCACACACCACAGGCCAAGATGAGTCCCACGGGGAGAAGTTATGACAACCTGAATCAAAAGGGTTCAAAGGGTAAGGGCACAGTTGAATCCTGTATTAATTTACCTGTCTCAGTCATCCATATTTGGTACCACAGGAACATGAGGTTGACCTCACTTCACACATTCAGAAAATAAAATGGCACTGCATAAAGTAATATAGCCTCCAAACTTACCAGTCCAAAAAGCATCTCATAGAGGACAGCTCCCAGGCACCACCAGTCCACTGTCCTGTCATATGGCTGCTTTTTTAGCACCTCAGGAGCTAAGTACTGCGAGAGTCAGAAGAAGATACTAGAGTCAAATCATAAAGGAAGGGTTTCACCTTTGTAAGGCATGCAAACCTGGTCACAGTTCAAGTTCAGCAAATCCATTTGGGAATACATGGCAGCATCTTACAGCCTTACAAAGATTCTGCATATAGCCTCAGACACCCACCAACACCCCCTTCCCACAAAAAGGAAACAAAAAATAAAGGGGGGTGGGGGGGGGGGGGGTGGGGGGAATTGTTTTCCTGGGCTACAGAGTGCTTTTTTCCTAGGAACAGCTTGACCAAGGATTGACTGCCCACCAACAAAACCAGCAAGCTTGTCCTGTGCTGACACATTACACTTCTAACAGATCATGTCATTTTGAGGTGGCTGCACTTTCCGTACCCATTAACAATGAAACTACTCATAGCCCAGGTGCAACAGGTAAGCATTCTTGTGGCCTGCAGGACAAGAATGGTGTCACACGGTCATTCCATGTTATCAGGCTCCCTGATTCAAGGAGGGTTTCAGCCTCAACTTGTAGCAAAGCTCCAACATGGGCCGTACCTCAGGAGTGCCACAAAACGTAGAGGTAGTCTCCTCTTCCTCCATTCCTTCCTTGCAGAGTCCAAAATCTGTCAACACCACATGTCCCTGACAAAAAAAAATTTCAGCTTGGCCCACTCTCTCTAGAGAAACGGCAGGATTTCCAAGCACTGGCCTTCAGATTTAATCTAATCTACATTTTAGTGGCCCACTGGTCACTTATTTTCCCTTCCCTCACCTTCTAGGCGTCCTATCATACAAGTAGGAAGTCTATGGAGAAAATTAAAAAAAGTCTAGGTTTAAGAAGTTTCTTTGTAACTGCATCATTGTGATGACATCCAACACTGCTGTGCTTTGGTACTGCTTTATACCAGGTGCCAGGTGGCACAGTGTCACCACTATGAGTACTATGAGTCGCAGTGACTTACTCTTACCCAAGTCCCTTCCCACAAGCCAGGCCCCAGCTCTTAGGACCAAGAGTGTTTTGTGTGCTGTTCTGCAGAGAGTGTGCTTGCCTCCTCTTGCAAGACCTGCACAGAAACTTAGTGGTATATAGATATAAAATCCATGCAGTGGAGTAAGCCATGGCTCATCAAACCGTAGCCCTCTGATTTAGGGGGCAATACTTTTAAAATCAGAAGGCAGGATGAGAGGTGCATATACCTGGCAATCCAGGAGGATGTTCTCGGGTTTTAAATCCCTGTAAGGCAAGAAGCTGTTTGAGCAGATCAGGCTTTTCTAAACATCTGACCTAAACAGCAACAGCATCAGGTGAAAAGAGGAACTATCAAAACTTCATAAGCCACCTCACCAAGACCTTTCCAAAGTGCAAACTCCCATTGCTCTTGGGTATTAATATGTACACATTAACATAGAACTGCTCTCATACAGGGCCAGATATTAACTTGCATTTTACTATGCATAAATTGTATGACAATCTCTTATTTCTTTAGCAAGGTTTATACTTAGCCTTTCTATGCAGCCATTGTCTTCTCCCACTATTGGGCTGGAAAAGCTTATTGCCCAGCAGGTCCCATGCAGACAGCACACCCCTCACAGTGCCAAATGTCACTGCACTTTGCATGGACCTGAAAACCTCCCAGCCCCACACCCAGTTGGTGGATCCATTGCCCCACTGTCCCCAGCACAAACATGGAGGTGGTGGAGTCGCCAACCCTGGGGGTGTTCAAGGAATGTTGTGTTGAGGGACATGGTTTAGTGGGAGCTATGGGTGATAGGCGAATAGTTGGACTGATTGATCTCGTAGGTCTTTTCCAACCTTGGTGATTCTATGATTCTATGTACCTTACCTATAGATGATGTTTAAGGAATGCAGGTAACCAATTGCACTAGCAACTTCTGCAGCATAGAATCTTGCACGGGGCTCACGGAAACACCGCTCTCTTTGCAAGTGGAAGAAGAGCTAAGACAGAGATGAGATTTTATGACATCTCTAAAAGCAGAAAGATATTTTCTGGCCCACAGATGAGGTATTCAAGGGAAAGCTGATCTGTAGGACAGGGCACACAAACAGCACCAAATAAGCCCAAACCAAGTAGCCTTATTTTGCTATCGAAGCACCTTTCCAGGAATTGCTGCATTTGTCTTCCTCTAACATCCACATTGCACCTAAGAAGTCACTGCCCAAAGCCTGACCAACTGCTGGTCTGCTCCAACTCATGAGCCAGTGTACTGTGGTCATAAGAGGTATTAGCCTAAGAATCCCATATGAATTGGAACTCTGTATAAAGACGACGTCTGTGTTAATAGCACCTCCCAGTCTGTTTCAGGGAGCACAGAAAGTGACAGCTGTAGAGAGAGCAGCTTTTACATTTCAGAAAAAGCAGCATGACATACTGCAGTAGCATCACATGAGCACTAGACTGAGACCTAGAGCTGTCAGGTGAGGGGGTTTTCCATGAAGTTCACAGACACTGGAATTCCTCATGCTCTCCATGGGATTTTAAAGCATCCTTAACATTTTTCTCAGCATATTTGTCTTGATAACCAGCTGGCACAGGTCATATTCAGCAATATTTTCACTTGTGAGATAGCTCACCAGACCCTGCTAGCTGTTCTTTCCAACAAGGCAATGTTATGCTTCAACATTATCTCCTGACAAGAAAGTTTTCTGCAATAAAACAGCATGCCTGGGAAGGACAAAACAGAAGGCTAAAAATAAAGACTGCACTCACCTCTCCTCCATTTACATAATCAAGCACAAAGTAAAGCTTCTCTGAGGTCTGGAAGGAATAATGGAGGCCCACAAGGAAGGGGTGCTTGACATTTTTCAGAAGCACGTTGCGTTCTGCCATGATGTGGTTTTGCTATCAGAAAGCAGGAAAGAAGACAGATTTTTTTCTGGCAGCTCTCCAGAGCAGCTTGCTCCACTGGCTCACTGTAGTTCTGAAACCACATGGAATATGGGAAATCCATGGACTATCTCCAGCCCCAGAAATGGAAGTATCCCCCCCTCTCTAACTTTGCTTTGTCTCAGTCCCTTCCCCATACTCCCATGGGGCAGATAAATCCACACTTACTGCATGTGTTGTCTATGTGAACGAACGCTCAGTTGCATTACCAGGATTTCTCAGACACAGACCTCTATGTGTAGGCAAAACCAAGGAAAGCAGACATACCTCCTTTTTCTTTAGGATGGTTTTCTTATGCAAGACTTTCACAGCATAAAAAGTCCCATCACACTTGCGTTTGGCCAGGAGAACCTGCAACAATCATGTCACAGCTCTGAGTCCCTCACACTCTGCCACTAGCTCATGCTTGCCCGCTTGCTGTGCTCTCAGAAGTGATTACACAGCTTCAGAGGGTCAGGTACAAAGTTTTAAAGACTGAGCTCCAGCCTACTGCCTTCCCCTACCCAGGGCTTTCAAGTTGCCAGAAAAAGGCACTCGGCATCTCCAGGTATCTTACACTCTCAACAGAAACGGTTTGAGAACATTTAGAGACAGTCCCATTCCAAGTTCATCTTTGCCATCTTATGAAACACAGATTTGCTTTCTGCTAACTGAAGGCATCTGAGGCCCTATTACAATCATTCCTTTCAATCCAGTGCTGTTTATCACCACCTTGAGCATGACACGCCCCACTTCTTCCTACAGCAGCTGCAGGAGAGCTCCAAGTAAGAAAGGACTTGCAGTAACCACTCTCAAGACCCATCCTGTCTCAGTCCTTCTCCAAACATGACCAAGATCCTCAGGAGAGGTGCAAACAAAGAACAAATTCCTTCAGCTAGGCATCTCTAAAAAGCTACAGCCCACCAGTAAAAGCCTACTTACTTTTCCAAAGCTTCCTTTGCCAATAACCTTCAGGAAATCAAAGTCTGTTGGCTTGGCACTGTCGGGCAAGAATGAAACAAATTAATGTTTCTAGAATAAAAAAAAAAAAAAATGTAAAAGCAACACCTTCATCAAAGCAATGGCCCTTCTTGGGAGCAGAAGCAAGTGATTAAAGGACACAGGACAGGTAATCCTCACAGCCAGCAAGCAGGGGATTCACACTGCACGTCAGTGCACTGAGCCTCTCAGGAAACCACCTTCTGTGAAGCTGGTCCTCATTTGTAGAGTGAAAAATCAGTTTGGAAGCCAGTAGTAATGAGGAAGATTTTACCCTGTTATCCCTCAGAAGAGGGAGATGTGATTAGAGGCTGCAGAGAACACGGACAGAGGATAATCACGGAACAGCAATGAGCTGTAGCTGAATATCTTGAAAGCTAATGCAGTGTTAAAAGCTAAGTGATGTAGTTATCAAGTCTTTTGCAGATACCACCCTTGCAAGGCACAGGGACTGCCTGCTTTTCCCTGCCAGATCTCTTCACAGCAAGCTCCACACCCTACCTGGCTTCTGCAGGGAGCTTACTTTGGGTTAGCAGAAGGTCCAAGGTTGATGTTGTCAGTTGGTGTTGGAGGCTAGAGAGAAGGACAGCAGTATTAGTCACAAGGAACATGCAGCAGTCTGTGTTTTCCTGTCCTTAACACAGCACCCCTTATCTTTAAGGAATGTCTGTCAGTGATATATGAAATAGATTGGTAAACTAAGTGATGGAGAAAGAGAAGACATAGCTAAGCTCTGCAGCAACATCATGCCCAAGATGGAGGGTCTGCCACACCACAGTCTGTGTTCAAATCCTCATCCCATGCATGCAGAGAACGGACTGAGAGGTGGCTTAGCTTCTGACGTGGTGCATCCAAGAACGGCTGCATTGGGACAGTAAGCAAGGCACTCAGCTCCTCACCACCTGTGCTGAGCAGGAAACACCTGAGACACAGGAGCACTCCTGCAGCAGGCATTAGCACCATCCCCAAACCCTACTGAGCGTGCTCTTTCCCACTGACACTTCAAACTGTCAGCTTTGGACTCCTGGAGGTGACCTTACACACAGCAGCACCACAGGTGCAGCCTTCCTCTTCCCAGTGGGAAGCACAGTACATACACATCAAATGCATACATTGCTCTCATCTCATTCTTACAGATTCTTGGGTCATTGTACCTCACTCAAAAGGCTACAGAGGACTTCTTTCCTCCATCCAGCATCATGCCCAGGGACAGGGCGGCACTGGATCTCCCAACAGGCTAACCCAGGCACTCCTCCTTTCTCCTATGGTCACCTGTCCCTCTCCATTCCCATGGCTGGGATTGCTAGGTCTGAGCTGGGATCTCACCTGGGCACTGCTGTCTGAGGTCCGGGAACGATCCATTAAAATAGCAACTCGTTCAGCACTGGGGAGGAGAGCAAGGGAGCAGTGAAAACAAAACCCAAGGGAGGCAGCTTCACACCATCAACCTACCAGGTACGATCATGCTGCCTCCATCACAGGACATCAGCTGAGGTCCCCAGCTAACTCCTCAGTAGTACTGCTGTTCCGAGGGCATATGTGCACATGTGATGGGAAGCAGGACAGTAGGTGCACATCAAACATACACGGGGGAGAGAAGCTTCACAAGTGCGCAAGGAGTTTGAACAAGTACAAACTTCCTAAATGCTGTGGCTAGCCCTCAGTTCAGGATGGCAGCAGCTGGTTAGGGCACTGACACATGGAGATCAGCAGAGCCCCAGGCACACACCCCACTGCACAGGAGTGCCACGGCCCCCAGCCCTGCAGTGCAGCCAGGTGAAGCCACTGGGTGTCCTGGTTGGCTTAGATCTGTCCAACTTGAGCATCACTGGGTCCTGCCAACCCAGCAGATCCCATTAGCTTAAAGGGCTCTGCTACACGCCTTGAAAAAGCCAGCATTAAAGAGATGATAGCGGGAAGGGGACCAAAATAAAAAACATTCCCCTTCTCCCCTGCTCCATAAAGCATTATCCCCCTGCAGCCCCACAAGTCTCTGAAACCCAGAGCAGCTCTAAATATTCCTCCCTCCCCTCTCCACCACCCTCTCTCCACCTCACCCCATGCACAAAGGCCCCACCAGCCCCCCAAAAATCTCACCTGCAAGCAGTGCCCCTCCCTGCTCCACACACAGACCCATGGTCACCCCACACCCGGTGGGGCAGTGCAGGGCTGGAGCTGCAAGGCAGCAGTGGGCACTGGCAGCCAGACCCAGGACAGCCCACATCTGGCCAGTGCCAGCCAGTGCCATCCACCACCAGTGTCACCAGGCTGAGCTTTTAAAGGGCTCTCAGCCCCAGGGAGTTCCATACTCACTATGAGCAGAGCCTGGAGCCGGATGCCTTGATGGTTTGTCCTATCCTCTCACGGCCGTGCTTGATAAATTCTGCAGGGAAAGTTGGAGTACGGAGCCAATCAGCAGGCAGTGCAATCGCGGGCACAGAGGCATGTTTGTTCTCCACTGACCTTGCTCCTGTCCCCACAGCCACCCTCCTTCCCTCCCACCCACATACCGAAATAACCAGGAAATTATAGGAACCAGGACAGCTCTCTCCCACCCCACCTGGAGCCCTCAAGAGCTCCCAGTTATCCTGGGAGCAGATGCCCCTCCCTCCCCCAGGGCAGGACCAGTGCTCCCACAGCACCACCAAGACCCCATCAGCCACCCCAGCCCCCAGGAGGGATGATGAACGCTCACAAGGTTGCTGCTGTGCTGAAGCACATCACACACTTGGCACATGCACTGCCACTTTCATTCAGTGCTCTGCAAGTAACGAGGGACCTGAATGAGACCTTTCAGGGCACACAGGAGGTGAACCAGAGCGTTGGCCAAGGGAATGCAGTCAGCACCAGGATTCCCACCCAGAAGCTGCTGCCAATACCCATCATCACCATCACCTCTGTCCTGGAGGACAAGCAGAGCCCTGAGCTCACCGCACATGGGACAGCCTCAGGAGGGCAACCTGAGCAGGGGAGCTCCCTGTTGTGTTCAGCAGGAGATAACAAAAATTCTGAGGCTCACCCTCAGGACAGGTTCAAAACACTCACACACGGCTGACTTCTTCCCCTCCCTTAAAAACAAGCACTTTTGTGGACACAAGCAAGCCGCCGTACAAAAATAGCACTACCATGGCTAAAGTAGTGGCTGCCAGAGCACACCTCCCCAGACAAGAGGACACATTCCAGGAGGAAACAAGCCCAAGTCCAACTGTAGAGCCCATTCACATTTCAACAGGCAGGGAAAGCAAGCACCCGTAGCAAACCCCATGAGGCATTCAGCAGCACCTCACCTTACAGTGGGTACAGCAGCACAGCCCAGCAGCAGCCAGGCAGTTTGTGCCTCGCTTCTCCTGCCAGGCACAGTCCTCATTCCCCTATTTTCCTCTCCAGCCCACTGAGGTTTGCTGAAGGTCACTGCCTGCCCCACATGCTGCCAGACAGACTGGGCAGATATTGCAGGCTCAGTGCAGGGAGCTCAGCCTTGACCCAAGGCTGGGGATAGAGACAGCATGGGTGACCAGAGAGCACATGAGCAAAGCACAGAAACATGTCCACGTAGCCTAGAAGTACCTGCAGGCAGCATAGGACAGTGGACAGGAGGGGCTGGGGGCTGCAGCAAGGCAGAGCAGTGCTGCTGAACAAAGGCAGGCAGCTCTGCAGGGCCATGCACACATTTCACCTCCCCCCCCACCCCCAGTGACCCGTGCTGCTCCTCTGCCTCCAGTAGAGATGCTCAACAAGTCCCTGCTGACCACAGGCACCATTCCATCAGGTGAGCACTCTCTGAGGCAGGAGCCTCTCTGCACTGAGGCACCGTGCACAGCACTGGGCTCTGTCCATCCCCATCCCATGCCACTTAAGACCCAGAGCCACCTCCAGCCCACGCTCACCTGCAAAGCCTGGCCAGCTCCTGATCGCTCCGCAGATTAGAGCCCAATAGGCTTTTCCTTACTGCTAACAAACCCCACTCCCCCTAAAGCTCAGAGATTTCCCAGTGCACACATACACGGAACAACAGAATCAGAACTAGGTCAGGGAAGCACACAGGAGCTCCGGGTTATCTATGCCCGACTGCCTCACTCCCTGTACCCACAGGGGCAGCAGGGATGCTCCAGGCACAGGGCCACAAAGCATCACCAAGTCCTGAAGAGTTCCATGGCACAGTGACTCACTGCACACCAAGAGCACAAGCCACGCACCCCACAGCCCTCCCCAGCAAGCATCACACCCAGTACAGAGCTGCTACTTACGGGAGCACTCTCTGCAGCACAGCCTCCCCCCAGAAGCATCCCTCAGTAACACGTTTCCTCCTAGCACACAGCAGCAGCAGCTCCCTCTTCCTACAGCAGCTCTGCCAGCAGTGACCCACATTCCCATGCCAGCCCAGCGTTATTTGCTACAAACACATTACGAATGCAACGCATACCTTGCAGAGAGGCAACCTCATGGACGCGTCATGTGCGGCTGCCTCCCACCTTCCTCCTGATGTCAGCACTCCCAGCACTGCTTCATACCTAACCCAGACTGCAAACCTGCTCCCGTGCTGGGAGCACTGCTCTCAGCGAGGTAGGATGGCCTGTGGGGCTTTGGTAGGAGCACAGGACTTAGAGGGAGCCACCAGGACAGCCCACAGCTCCCATCCCTCATACAGCACCTGGGGATGCCCCAGTTTCAGCTCAGAAGAAGAGTACAGGGGGAGGTGGGAAGGACTTCTGCAGACACAAGGTTCTGCTGGCAAGGAAATGCTCAGCTTCCCCTTGCTACAGATCTGAGAGACAGCTGCAGGCCAGCACTGAGCTCTGCTTGCACACTCATGAGAAACCAGAGCAAAGCGCAAGGAAAGACTTCAAGGGCTCCTCCACTTGAGGAAGTGCCTTGAGCTGTCCCTCAGAGCTCCTTGCCCACTTATCTCCTGGGGATCCCAGCCCCAACACCGACACAGCACTGCAGAGCAGGAGGATGCAAGCTGAGCTGTCCCAGCTCCAGCTGGAGCCTGCAGACAGCAGCCCTCGGGCTTCTAGAGAAAGCTGCATGCAAGCCTGGAGAAACAGCAGGTGACTGAAACCTGCAGCACTTCACAGAGATTTAAAAAAATAACACTAAGAAGAAAAACATTAAAACCTGCAAAACCAGAACAAAATATTGGCCACACACCTGGGAGCACATCAGCCAGCACAGGCTGCGCTGGGAGGCACGGGAAGCAGCGTGCAGTGGGGGAGCATGCAGCCCCCTCACCCTCAGTGCTCCCCAGCCCTGCCCCGGCCCAGCCTGTCCCCAGAAGCTCCATGGCCCCAGAGGGCTCTTCCCCACCCCCCAGCAGGGAGCAGCAGGGCTGCCTGCAGCACAGCGTAGAGCTCATGGGCACCCCTCTCGCCTTGGGTGCAGCTGGTAACTGCAGCCCTATAAAGACAGCAGGAAAGCTGCTGGCAGGGCTGGGCACCTGGCAGATATAGGCAGGGGCTGGGAGCCCAGCTGAGGGTGATGGGCTGTAGGTTGCTGGGGTCCTGTCAGGTGCTTCAGAGCAATATTTTGCCTGATTTAGTGAGCTGGGTATTTGGTCACGTGGTTGGGAGGAAGTTTAGAAGAGTCCTTTGGTTCTGCTTGAGTTTAGAAGCTCTTTGCAGTGTGCTCCTCCTCCTGAGCTTAAATGCAAGCACAGACACATGGAGAAGGAGAGCCAGAGATAAAGCTCTGAGCAAAAGCAGATATTGCAGAAGGGCTGCTGTCTTCTTTCTCTCGTCATTAAAAATAGAGCAGTCTCTTGCAGCTTTTTGTCATTTCCTATCACATCTCCTGCCCGTGGCTGCAGCAGGAGCATAGCCCACCCAGCACAGCTCTGCCTGCTGGTGTGTGCTGCTGTGGAGCTGTGGGTGCTGCAGTGCCAGTGATGGAGAGATCCCTACGCCCTGTGTCAGGGCTGTGCTGGCTGCTGCAGTGTGCCTGCAGGAGCCGCTCTCCCTCAGGTCAATGCTTTGGCTCAGCATCCTCAAGCTATCAGCACTATCAGCATTTTAAACTGTCTCCTACTATGTTTTAATGGAGGAGTGATTTCTTTTTTTTTTTTTTTTTTTTACATTTTTTCCTCTCTGCTTGCAAAGAAATGATCATATTTCCAAACACTTTCATCTACTGACTTCCCTTTTCAAATCAGTATATTCTCTCTTTTTTTTTTTCCCCCAATAAAAGCCTCAGTATCACGGACAAAACCTCCCTGATTGTGTTCTTTACAGGCAACACCTTTAGTGAAAATCTGCTTCCTAGCCAGAGCGCAGAGCACTTCTGGAAGGAAAAGTTCTGCCAGGCAGAATGCATAAAATACCAAACGTGGGGTTCTCAGCAGCGGCACTGAGCACAATGGGAGCTGTGCCCTCCCCCACACAGGCCCCTCTACCTGCTCCCACACTGCCCTCCCACCCCAGACCCCATTACCCTTCGTCTTCCCCAGGGCACTGGAGGAAGGCTCCATTCAGGCCCCGGTGTCCTTAGGTGGTCCCTGTGCGAAGGCAAAGAGCACACGGTGAAAGGAGGGATGAGCACGGGTGGCTGGAGGGCACGTGTGTCTTATGGGCACACGTCCCTGTAGGGCCACACACCTTGTGCACCAGGACAGGAGCACACGCACAGCCCTTCATCCCCCATGCACTGTGCTCCCCCACTGAGAGCAGGGATGGGGAGGTGATGCCGGTGGGAACTGGCCACAGGGGCTCTGCGTTTAAATCATTAACCCGTGCTGCAATTAAACATTGGCCAACATAGGGGTGGTCACAGAGGTCCCCCTGGCACAGGTTAGCCTGGTTTCCTAAGCAGAAGTAATGAATTCCAGGTGCTGCCAGCATTGCTGTCTGTGGAGCGGGGGCAGCTCACAGCAAGGCACACGCAGGCATCACCCCCTGCCCCACTGCACGTGTGCATTCCGCTTGGAATTGTTTCATGCAGCTTTTGTGCAGGAAGCGTGTGTGATTAAGATAGGGCGTGCTATCTTAATCTCCCTATCAGGCAATATCCATTCCCATAATCATAAATGTGTCACTTGCAGAGGAACCGTGCGGTGCCAAGCAGCTGGGATTACAGGGAAGGGCCCTGATAAGGGGAAAATAAACACTTCTGCAGAGAGCACTGTGTCAGTCTCCTCCAGACAGCAGTGAAAGGTGACCCAAAGCGCTCGAGGTGTCAACAGGGGCAGTTTGGAGCTGGGTTTTGGTGCTGCAGGAGGGATGGGGTGAGACAGAGTCAAGTGGGACAGGAGAATCTTTAAAAGGTCTGAGCCCACTTCTTCATCTAAGAGGATTCGACAAAGGATGAACAGACTGTAGATGGACAGCGTGGTTCTGTAAAATCTCTGAGCAGTGCAGGACTGGCCCTTAGGGCAAGGGCAGAGCAGCAGTTCTGTGCCGGATCGAGCAGGGCTCAGCAGCATGGAGACGGCTCCATGAGCAGCCCCGCTGTGCTGCCCTCATTAAGGGCACTCACGTCCCATGAGCAGCCCCCCCTCCGCTGCCCAAGAGGGGCTGTCCTCTTGCATAGAGGTGGACACAGCAACCTTGAACTCCACGAGATCAAAACCCCATTTTTGGTGCACATTTAAAGCAGGAAACCTTTTCACCTCCTGCAGTATTGATGATGCTATTTCTCTGCTGTGATTCCTGGGGAATGAGCTTGATTTCAGGTTGGGTATTAGTAAACATTTATTCTCTGAAAGAGCGGTGATGCAGTGGCACTGCTGCCCAGGGTGATGGGGTCACCCTCCCTGGAGGTGTTCAAGACCCATAGGGATGTGGCACTGAGGGCTCAGTGGGCACGGTGGGGTGGGTTGGGGTTGGACTGGGTGATCTTAGTCTTTTACAACCTTAACCACAGATTCACAGAATGGTTGGGCAGAAGGTGCCTTCAAGCCCATTGCATTCCAACTTTGACCATGGGCTGACAGTCCCCATCAGAACGAGGATGGGGGCACCCACTCATTTCTGGTTAGCAGTGCCAGTGCCTCATCATTTCCTAAGAATTTCTTCCTAACATCTAACCTGAATTTCCCCTCTTTTAGTTTAAGTATCTCTGTGATTCTGTGATTCAGGAAATGTGAGCTCCCCTGCTCCCAGCTGCCTCCCATGCACCCCAGTCCTCTGCCCACCAACTCACCTGGCAGCGAGGGATGAGCCCTCCGCCAAAATCTCTGTGCTTGTCCCAAGCTGGCTCAGCCCTCAGGAGAAGAAGGGAAAGTCATGGAGAAAGCGATGCCTTTACCTGCAGCAGCATGGGGCAGCAGTCCTGCAGCAGTGGTGGAGGCAGTGCTCCCCTCCCACCTGCCCTGGGGTTTTGTTTTGGTGATTCAGTCTGAAGGTCGAAAGAGAAGTCAAAAGGAGTGGCGTGTGCTAGGAGTAAATGATTAGCAAGGGACGGAAGAGCTGGATGGGAGAAGAAAATCCCTCCTTGGGGTAACTGAAGGACAGCTCGGCTCTGGGAAAGAGCAGAGGATGAAGGCAGGAGTCACTGCTGCTCACCTTATCGCTGTCTGCAGCTCCCTGAAAGGAGTTTGTGGTGAGGTGGGGGTCAGCTCCCAGGTAACAGCTATAGGATGAGAGGGAATGGCCTCACGTTGTGCCAGGAGAGGTTCAGGTTGGATATTAGGAAACATTTCTTCTCCGAAAGAGCAGTGATGCAGTGGCACTGCTACCCAGGGAGATGGGGGAGTCACCATCCTTGGAGGTGTTCAAAGAGCCATGGAGATGTGGCACTGAGGGACATGGTGAGATGGCTTGGGGCTGGACTTGGTGATCTTAGTGTCTTTTCCAACCTCAATGGTTCTATGATTATGTGAAGGTTCATGAAGCCTAGACAGTGCAGCCAAGGTCCCCAGGTCCCTGTGCATGGGGAAGTGCCGAGCCACGAGGGTCCCTCTGTGCAGCACCAGCACCCAGAGCACAGCAGGCAGAGCCTTCACACCTCTGCAGCTGCCACCGATGTTCCTGCACAGCCATGAGGACATGGATTTGGTATTGCCTCTATGTGTTAGAGAACCAACCCAAATAGGGGCCCCTGTTGTATGTGAGGAGCTACAGAGACACAGAGTAATAAGGAAACCCGTCCCCTCCTGGTGCAGATAAGGTCTTTGTGCCATTTATTTACAGCATGAGAAGGTCTGAGGGATGACGCGGCACATGACCAGAAGCTACGTATCTGCAGTCAGAAGCCATCTGGAATGGAGATCATCCTTTTCCATTTTTTTCTTCTATTTCTGCTGCTATTTTGGGCTTTGTTTTGCTCACCCCACTGCATCTCTTGCTGAAAGGCTGCGCATCCCCAGCAGAGTCTGCTCCCTGTGCTGTCACTGCTGCCAGCGCAGCACTGAGATGTGTGCTGGGCAGGTGGGGGCTGTCTGCACCACAGTACCACCACAGGGGCTCCACCACGGCCTCGGCCACGCGGGGAGGACAGAGCCTGGGCTCATTCCGCGAGCTGCTCATGCATTACCCAATGGAACAAAGCACAGAGGGAAGCACTTGAGCAGAACTGACAGCAAGACGAAGCCCAGGGGGGCTCCCAGAATAATACTGCACTTCCCACAGCTGACGTCAGCTTGTGCCCCTAACAGCAGCCCTTTGGCCCCTGACAAATTCAAAACAAAGGGCTGTGTCAGCCCACGAGCATCCCGCATCCCACAAGGACAGGGCACAGAGCACAGTGCTGCTGCAGCATGGCCCGGGCTGCATGCTTCCTGCGATCCCAAAGGGGAATTCAGGGAGAGAAGGGCCGTGAAGGGTGCAAAGCAGATGTGAGCACAGCTGTGTGTGCTGCTGTGCGGCAGCCCCTGCCCCTCCTGCTGTGGATATCCCAGTGCTGGGCAGGGATGCTCCAGCTGCACTCTGTGCTGTTCCCTCCTCAGGCCCCTGCAGACTGGGGCAGCTCAGCACTGCTCAGCCCCAGCAGGGCACGGCATGGCACAACCCAGGGGAAGGGCATCAGGAGCTCGGCTCATGCCAGGGCTCCTCCAAGTCCCGTAATTTGTTTTGTTTCCCCTTCCTCTACCTTTGGTTGTAAGGGATTTGGGGACTGGCCCCCTTCCCCTTCCAGCACCCACAAAACCCGGTGCCCCATGCCTCCCCTTGCCCCTCCCCAACCCAACAAAGCAGGCCAGCTCCTCAGATATGTTTTCTCTTTATTGTTTGATATATTTATGTACCACATTATATGTTAAAGATAGAGTTTTGTTTTTTTTTCTGATATACATTTTTCATCTTATTTACCACAATTACACCACACATACATTGGAAACAGCTCCACGGATCTGGTAGATTGCACAGAATGAGTTTTGTCTTGCTTTTGTTTCTGTATCCTGAACGACGTCGAATCCAGCAATATATATATTTTCCTTTTCATTATTCAGAAATAATTCTCAAAATGAAACGAATGAACAAACAAATGAAATAAACAAACAAAAAAACCCACTGAGAAGTGGACTCCAGGTCTGTGAATTCAACCAGAGGCGAAATGTCGTCATCAATGGGAAGCGCCATTCCTCGTGTCAATCCGGATGGAAGAATTGAGCAGTCTGACATGGGTGTGACTGCCGTGTAAACATTGCAGAGGGCTGCAGCACTGGCCGTCAACCCCAGCACGCCTTGCTGGGCTACTCCTACAGTCTAGGTCTCATCTACGTCTGTCTCGCGGTGCATGTAGAGGAATGTCACTGCTCCCAGCACTCTCAGCCCGTTTGCTTCTGTCTGTAAGCACAAATCCCATCGCGGCCGCGTCGCCTCCTGCAGCACTGCGGCGCAGACCTGTGGGCAGCGCTGGGAGCTGCGATCCTTTCCCTCCAGCTCATTCGTGGGGCCGAGCTTCAGGCAACTAGTGAGGAGGTCGGGGTGGGGCACCATGGGTTTTCCTTCCAAATATTTGAAAGAACAAAAATATATATATATATATATATTTCTTTTAATCTCAGCTTATTTAGAAAGGTGGCAGGGCACGCGTTTTTCATCTCTTCTTATTTCATGTAATGCACAGATTCTATAACGTAGAATTTGTCAGATGCACGTAACGAAAGTAATGACTCCTCGTTAAAGGGACGCAGAATCTCATGGCTACGCGGATGTTCGATGCTATTCTCGTGCTGCCTCCAGCTCTGTCCCCTCCTTAGTCTTCGGCGTTGGTTCTAAAGGCCTCTATGAGACCTTCTAAAGAGTGGATGAACCCGGAGACACTGCAGATCCCTCCTATAACGAAAATGGCGACATCAAAGAAGACATGGTGCCACAAGAGCTTCCTCCACAAGAGCTTGAGGTGGAAAAGACTGGGGAGCAGGAAGCAGAGACCGGCACCTGTGAGGCTCCCAGTGAGACCCATCAAGAGGGCAAAGTGCGGGACATAGATAGCCATGAGCAGGGTGAACACCACCAGGGCACACCTGAGGGTGAGCCCCCAGGACTTGAGCCGCCCGTCGCCTCCGTAGCAGTTGGGGAAGAACGCCCTGTTACCATCCTGGAAAAGGGAACGCTCCAGGACCTCCACAGCTGCGAAAAACGGCAAAGGGTAGGAGAGCAAGGCTTTGGCCACCAAGAATATGTTGACTACTGCCCTAATGGTGGACGGCAAGTTGTCTGTGATGACCTCCTTGGTCTCGTCAGCCCAGGTCAGGTAGGCGACCAAGGCAAAGAGTCCCTTGAGGATGCAAGCCGCTATGTGCGTCCAGTTCATCATGCAGTGGAATTCCTTGGGGTTCTGCATGTTCCCCTCCAGGGAAGGCAGGAAGATCTGAGAGGTGTAGCTGAAGACGATGATGCCAATGGAGATGGGGAACTTCTTCACATCGATGTAAAACTTGACCTTGTCCCACGCCCAGTCGCGTGCCCGGGAGAGGCAGTAGGCGATCACCAGGATGTTGATCACAAAGTGGGCTAACGTGCAGAGCAAGCTGAACTTGGAGACCGCCTTCAGGTTCTTCAAGAATGCACAAGGCAGGAGAACAGCTGTGGCAATAATGGACCACGACTTCTGGGAGACGGGCAGGTTAGGGAAGCTGTTGTACATCAGGTTCCCACTGACCACCACGTAGAGGATGCAGGTCATGACCAGTTCAATGATCTGAGCCACGTTCACGATCCTGCCCCCCAGCGTGGGGAAGCGGGGCGCGCAGCACGCGTTTGCTATGTCCACGTAGGAGTCTCTCACCCTGACTATCTCCCCATCCTCATTCTCTTCGTAAAGACAGGCAATAAGGATTTTCCCAGTGTAGCAGCAAACCACTGCAGCGAAAATTATTAAAAAGAGTCCTAGGTATCCACCGTGAAGGATAGCATAGGGCAGGCCCAGCACAAACATCCCCTAGAAAGAGACAAAATGGAAACTGTTGCTCGGCTGATGGAGGGGCCGGATGCGCGCAGTCGCACAGCCGCGAGCAGGCGCACAGCCTCTGCCCCTGTCACACGCAGTGACACCACTGGCACAGCCGCACAGTCACGCCGTGCGGTCGCGATGACACGAGCACCCTTCTCTCTCCGACGCACCGCCCGCGCCATCACGCCCGTGCATCACACCGCAGCATCGCACCCTGGAGCGCCCGCAGCAAGCACAGCTCTGCCAGCCCACGTCTCCACGCTGCGTGTGCCCACGACGCTCAGTGCCCCAAGAGCCCATCACCTCCCGGTGCCATCGCGGGGGACCGGCACAGAGCCCTCCCAACACGTCCCCCCCGCAGCCACCCCCCACCCCGCACGCTGCCGTGGGGGCAGGCAGGGCAAAGCGGTGCGAATGTTTTGTTTTGAATCGGGGGAAGAGAGGAGGGTATTATTTCCTTTTTTTTCCCCCTCTTTCTCCCGTTTTCTTTTTTTTTTTTTTTTCATTCCCTTTTCCCCCTTCTTCTTCTTTTTCCCCTTTCCGCCTCTTTCTTTTCTTTTCCCACTCTTTTACCCCTTTTTATTATTATTATTTCTGCCGACGGGTATTGCGCCCCGACACCGCCCAAGGGGTCCAGGGCTGAGCCTGGCTGGGATCGGGGCTCACGTCCCGGTGCGGGTGGCAGCGGGTGCCCGGCCGTACCTGGATGGCATTGGTGACATTCCAGCCCGCCTCCCACGCCGTGATCTTGGGCTTGCCCTGCCCGGACAGCTCGGAGCAGACCCCAGCATCCTTGGAGGCGGAGGGCGGCAGCGGCCCGGTGCCGTCCCGCTGGTAGTGGATGTCCCCCTCCAGGGGCTGCTCGCCGCCCTCCTCACCGCCTTCGGACTTGAGGATGTCCATCTGCAGCCCCTGCCGGTGCTCCATGTCCAGGTCGTCGCAGTGAGCGAAGCCCACCGCCTCCTCGTCGGTGGCCGCCTGGAACCCCATCCTGGCGAACATGCCGCTCATCTTCGCCTGGGACTTGTTGGACACCGAGGTGGCCACGTTGGACAGCTTGCTGCGGAGGAGCGTGGCCATGGCGGCTGTCGGGCTCGGGGAGCCGTGGAGACGCAGAGACCCGACGGGGCGGGCGGGCGGGAGGACGGCGGCGGCGGCGGCGGCCGAGACCTCGGCGCCGGGAGATGGACGGCAGCGGCTGCGGGAGGATCTGCAGAACCGCTACCTCCGCTCCCGAGCGCAGGGCGAGCGGCTGCGCTGCGGGCTGCCCTGGGGCATGCCACCGCTGCTGGAAGCCGCGGGCCCGCCCGCCCCGCTCCGCGCCGCTCCGCTCCGCTCCGCCGGTCCCTTCTCGGACGGCGGCTGTCACCGGGCTGCGGCGGTCACAGGTCTGCGGCCGTCACCGGACGGCGGCGGTCACCAACCGACGGCTGTCAGCGGGCGGCCGGCGCAAGCCCCTGGCAGAGAGAACCGCGTCTCCATCGCAGTGCGCCCACCTCGCGGAGAGAAGAGAGGGGAGAGGATTGCTGCATTTCTGGGGGAGGTACCAGCGGCCCCGGCCAAGCCCAGCCCCCCTCCTTCCCCCCCCTCCCCTCCCCCCCCCCCCCCGGCACGGTGACACCCACTCCCGCCGGGCCCCGCCAGCAGCGCTGCAGCGCGGCCCCCCCAGGCCCCGCAGTCCCCCGCAACCCCCGACCCGCAGCCCCGCAGCCCCGCAGCCCCGCAGCCCCGCTCCTAGCCCTTTCCCCCTCCGCCAACCGAGCAGCAGAGGGAAAACAGCCCCACTGAAGGGTCGGGCAGGCGGCTCTCGACAGATTCTCAACGAATTTCGCCTCCTCGCTGCCCCTCGCCTGTCGTTTTTCCACCCTAAACCCCTCGCAACCCCCTCGGAGCCCGGCGGCAGCGGGGACAGCACCGACGGCAGTGTCCCCGCTCTGCCCCGCACCGATCCGCGGGCGGCACCGGGCGCTCCTCGGGCTCCGCTCCGTCTGCGGAGACATTTCCCATTTCTCTTCAGAAAAATTCCCGTTTTGTTTCCCCGAACGCTCACACTGCTATCGAACAGAAAAGCCCTCCCCGAGTTGTCTTTGTTTAATCCCCCCCGAGGTGCGCAGCCCGCACTGCACACCACGGCCACGGGGATCCGAGCGGCGGCATTTGGGGGTTCGGGGCCGCGGGAGACGGCAGCGCTGCGGTTCTGTGGGTCGGGAGAAATAAAGAACAGGCGGTCCCGAAGCGGAGGTGGGGGCAGAGCCTGTTTGGTTCGCCGCTTTGCGGAGGTAACAATGAGCAGTTTTGTTTCACTACGACAGACAACGGAAAGCCCAACGCTGAATGATTTCCTGATGCCATTCTTCAGTGGTGTTGGGGGGGGGAGAGAGGGGGGAGGGCTGCGGTTGGGGTGCGGCACGGAGCGGAGCTTCCAGAAAACGCCTCAAATATCGCCTCCCCCCCCCCCCCAACCCCCCCCCCACACACACACCCTTTCTTTTTTATTTTATTTATTTATTTCTCCTTCTGACGGCAGCAGGAAGGGAATGAAGGGCAAAAATGCGTCAAAAAGAGCCTTCGTGGCAGTGGGGCTGAGCCCCACGAGGGTCTCTCGGCCGCCGCCGCCCTCCGGGCCCGGCCCCGATGGGAATTAGCACAAATCAGTGCACAAATAGGTCGAGAAATAAAGAAAAAAAAAAAAGCAACAACGAAGCGGCAGACTGCGAAGATGAGCACCTCGGGGTTCACGCAACGATTTTTCTTTTCTTTTTTAATTTTCATTGTCGTTATTGCTCGTAATAATATTTTTTAATTTAGCCTACGGTAAGTTCGTTGTAAAAGACGAGAAGGACATCTCTGCCCCGGGGCCGCAGAGCGCGTCGGGGACGAAACAACGAAAATTCGCCCAAATCGCGTCGTGCTGCGGGGACACTCGGGTGCTTCCCCCTTCCCCCCCCCCAACCCCGCACCCCGCAAAGCCCCGGCCCTGCCCCGCAAAGCCCTTCGCGGGGCTGCGGGGCGCGTCGGGCTCGGGAAACCTATTTAGAAACACCATTAAAAATGATCGTCGTCATCGTTAATTAAAAACATCCGCGGAGTTTGAAGATGAGCCCGGTCCGGTGCGGGACGAGCGTGTGTCCCCAAGCAGCTCCAGCACGGAGAGGATGATTCTGGGAGGGGGTGCGGGGGCTTTTTGCCGCTGCTGGATACAGCGGTGCCCCCCCCCCCCCCCCCCCCCCCCCGCACACCCTCACACCCCCGGCGTACACGTGCCGAGACACTGAGATAAACGGGGGTTGAGGGATGCCGGTGGGTTCAGGGCTGCGGGCACCGAGGGGTGCAGGGCGCCTGGGCTCTTCATCGACCCCCAAATCCCCCCCCCCCCCAGATCTTGGGGCATCGCCGAACCCCCCCCACTCCCCCCCAGCCCCATGGGATCTCCGTGGGGACCGCGGCCCTGGCAGCCCCGATCGCTTCCCCGCATCTGAAGGTGGAGAAGGAGATTTCGTTCGCCCCCGAACTTCTGCCGGCGTCTGAAAATGGGGATAGAACGCAGCGAAAGGAGGGGAGATAAAAAGAGAAGGAAAAAAGAAAAGGAAGGAAAAGGAAGAAAGAGGCAGAGGAAGAGAAGAAAAAGACAGGTACGGAGAGATGGCGGGGAGGATCGGGGCATTTACCTCCGCTGAACAGCGCGCTGATCCGCCGGGAGCGGGACTGGGAGGAACGGGGTGTGCGGGACGGGGAGATGCGGGGATGGGGGATTGGAAGGATGCAGGGGTGGGGATGCGGGGATGGGGATGCAGGGATGGGGATGCAGGGATGGGGATGCAGGGATGGGGATGCAGGGATGGGGAGTGCAGGGCTGCAGCCGCGTCCCTCTAGTGCTCCTCCTAATTCCTATTTAACGCAAACAAGATCGCGGAGCCAAACCTTACCCAAAGGTTAGGGGGTCTCGGGGGAGCGTTTGAGCCGCAAATCGTTTCAGATGGAGCTAAAAGGAGAGAGCTCGGCAACGAGATGCAGCCCCTGCTCTGCGGCTGCCGGGGGCTCCCTCTGCCTGGAGCTGGGGGCTAAGGGCACCGCTCCCCCCGCAGAAGGGGGGGTCGGGGTCGGGGGAGCAGCCCCAGGGGAGCAGCCCGCCCGGATCCCCCGTTTTCAGAAGGTGTAGATGCAGAAAAGACGCTGCCTTATCTGCGCAGAGCAGGCTCAGGGGTTGGGGCTGGGATTTCTGATTAACAAAGTGAGGGGAACGGAGCTCTTCACGCTTAAAAGTCGTTTGAGGAAGGCAGGGAAGGCTGAGCTTGAGCGGGCTGTGCTTCTGCATCCCTCGCTGCCAGCCCCTCTCCGTGCTGCGGAGCACCATAGCAGCACAATTACCCGGGGCAGGAAGGGATGCTCCGCGGGTCCAGGTCCCCGCACCTCAAACCATTTCATTCCCATGACCTTCAGCGAGCTGTGCGCTTCCTTGAGCACACCATCGCAACCCCAAAACGCAGCCACAGGATGACGAAAGGGATCAAACGCAATCCCTGCACGCTCAGCTTCACCCCGCACCGCAGTACTCACGGCCCGAGCAGGTCCGGACGTGGCTGCAGTGCCACAATCCCCGCACGCACCCAGTGCTCATGGCACACAACTCCACGCACACCCCCCAAGAGCCACTGCTGGGCATCTCAGCACGGCGAGGAGAAGGCTTAACCCTACCGAAGCTCTGCTGAAGGAAGGGGACCCCTCCCGGAGCCACACGTGCGTACCCAGCGAAGCGATAGCAGCAGCATCACCCCCAGCTCGGAGTGCTCCCCGCCCCGTCCTCCCGCAGCACTGACAGCATAATGAAGAGTGGCACGGTGTGACTATAAAAAGGCAATTAGACAAACTGCTGGATGGGGACCAGCACTCGTGACCTACTTAATAGCTCGGGGACTTTAGGTTGGATAGGGAAGGAAACGCAGCCGTGGCGGTGGGGTGGTGGGGAGGGAGGGAGGATGCTGCAGCACAGCATGCTGAGCCCCCAGAGCAGCCCCATGGCACAGCTCTGCCTCAGGTTGCTCTCTCCTGACCACACAGAACACTGCAGATGGGAGCAGCAATCACTCGTGGTGATGTTTGCTTCACGTTGAGGGTCCTGGTGGTGAGGCTGCGTCCGTTTACAGGATGGGTTTCGAGTCACAGACATCTGTAGGCAGAATTACAGCTGCTGTGGGGTGAGATGAGAGCAAGGGAATCAAAACCCAAAATAGCGTCGCTGGGAAAATGCCCACGATGGATGTATGCCTCCTCCTTATTTAATCGTGGTTGGTTATTTTTTACTGAACACAAAATGGCTGCTGAAATTGGAGAGATGTCAGACAAAGAGATGAGGGGCTGGGATATGGGCATCGCCAGAGAGCGTGGCTTGGGACTGTGCCCGGGGGAAAATTCACCTCAACAATCCATAGAAGCAAAGTAAAGGCTTCCTGCTCCGACCTGGCTGCTCACGAAATAGCCTTTGGATGTGTACTATGGGAGACGGCTGTGCAGGGATTTCTGTGATTTCCACTTCCCAGCCCAGCCTCGATAAACCATCACCATCCACAGACTGAACATTTGCTACCGTTTGACCGCAGCCCCTTCTCAACAACACTTCCAATTAATTGGAATTAAATTCAGCTCAGGGTTTGGCTTTATTCTGTCATAAAAATGAAGCGAAAGTCATCGGTTCCCCGCAGTGTCAAAGTCCCACTTCACGACACAAACTGCGTTGTTCCCACGAGCTTAACTGCATTTCCATTGACGAAATAGATAAGCTTCATCAATGTCAAATTCAGTATGCATGTACGAGCTGAAGGGTTTCATAGGAAACAACCAGGAGCAGCATCCCTCGAACACGCCGAGGCTTCCACTCAGTGTTTATGTAGGAAGCATTCCTGTCTTACAGCTGCAGAGTCGGAGCACTGCTGCTTTCCGCACAAAACGAACACGCTCCCTGCTCCCAGCTCAGCTGTTTTCCTCCAGCATGAAGTTAAGCTCACCTGGGGATTTTATTGTCTAACCATTTTACACAAAACAGGGCTCGCTCACACGCACGGTGTACGCTTCAGCTTCTTCTTTTTTTTTTTTTTTTTTTTTAATTCATGTTATTTTAGACCTGTGCAGCTGAGCAAAACGCGGCTCCAGCAGTTGCTTGCCTGTGGGGCTTGATGTCAGCAGGGCGCTCCCCCCCATCTGCTCATTTTCCCTTTCCATTTTGTGCCCACCACTGCCAGAGGCAAAGCAACCCCGCAGCACAGCCCGACCCGCACGCTGAGAGCACACGGCGCGGATTCCTCCTCAGACAGCACTGTCAGTTCAGCCAAGGGCACCAAGGGATAGCAGTGGGCGCCAGCTCTTCTGCTTTTCCTGAGCAGAACCTTGCTTTGGGTTTTGGATGGCACAAGCAGGGTGCACCAAAGCCAGGCAGGGAGCGGTGTAGGAGGTGGATTGCAGCTCCGAGCCCGGCTCTGCACCACAGTGCACCACAGGACTGCAGCCTCTGTGTGCTGATGCTGCGAGCTCTGTCCTGCCAGAGGCCAAAAATACAGCCACGTAAGGGATGCGGCCAACACTGGAGCTTTGCAAGGAGCTGCACAAAGCTTTGTGGTGTCAGAGGAAAAGCAAGGAGCAAAGCATGCTGCCACACTGGTGAGGCTAGCGGGCTGCCTGCAGCCAAAACGGGGCACGGCAGAACCAGTCTGCCTGCATCTGACTGGGGATAAATACAGGGAATACAGCTACGTGTCCAATGCAAGCGATAGAAATCACCTATTTCTTTCATGGCACGGAGAAATGAGCAGTTTGGAGTCTTCACCCACTGCTGCGTGCCTGCACAGCACAGCACAGCAGCATGTTGTGCTGCAGACACGCTCCTGCTGACTGTGGGTGCACTCATGGGACAGGGCACACCGATTAGAGCCCACACAGAGCCTTTCTGTAGGGTCTATCAGGCACTCTGATCTGGAAAGCCATATTTATGACTTTTCAGTCACAGCCCAGTTTAGATCTCTGCAAATGCATTCTGAAATCTTCATTTCTCAGGGGAACCTTAAGCAGGCACAAAACCCTTAAACGTTGAAGAGAAGACAGCAGTTCATAAGCTCAACGTGTTACTATGAGAAAGACAGTTCTCAACGCAAACCTTCTGGCACCGTAACAGTATCTTCTTTTAATAGTAAAGTGCTCCTTAAGCAATTCAACTAATTTGATTTATTAAAAAAATAAAAAGAAATTTGGAGAGCATACACTCTCAGGAAAAAAAAAAAAAAAAAAAAGCCAGCAGGGAAGGTAAATGTGTGATTAGCTCCCCCTGCACACGCGTAAATTAAGGCTGGGATAAATTAGCAGTGAGACTGAATGTTACTGCCACTTCTGGAGCACCTGAGAACACAGCGCTGTGAGCCTGGGGAAGGCAAAGATGTGTCAAATGAGTGCAGGACTGACACGCAGGAGCTCTGTTCCTGTGCTGAAACGCCACGTCGTAGGATTGATGTGTTACTTCTGTGTGCGTTGGTGTCGGCTCTGGGTAGAAGCTGTGTCAGGCTGGGTGTGAGGTTCTGCCTGAGGGCAGTGGGCACAGCCCCGAGCTGCTGGAGCTCAGGGAGCACTGGGACACTGCTCTCAGCTGGAGGGTTGGGGTGGTCGTGTGTGGAGCAGGGGGTTGGACTCCGTGATCCTCGTAGGTCCCTCCTGTCTTGGGACATTCTGTGGTTCTGTGGTTTTAAGGCCCTGAGGATATGTTCCCTCCCACAGCCACTTTCCCGTCCCTGGTGTCACTCAGGTCATCCCTCGGGGCACTGCTAAAGCAGACAGGTGGAAGATAACATGAACTGACTTTCTAACAGGCAACCACAGGGGGGTCCGGAGCTGCCGGGTCTACAAATGCACATAAACATATCCTTACCTGCCTTCATTTCTCCAGACTGACTCAGACTGGGACTCAGTTCAATGAGCCCTGCTCACTGTGACTCTGCAAGTCCCCGTGTCCCAGATGAGCCATAGGAGAAGCACCTGCTGTAGCTCTGAGTCAAACCTAGTGTTGGTTCAGATGGTCACCCGCGGTTCCTCAGCTCTGTTGTACTCATCAGTAAATCTATTTGAGGGAGGTCAACCTTCAAAACTTCTTTTTTTCCACTAACGTTCCCCATAGAAAGCAACCTAGAGGAAAATTAAAAACCAGCTCTAAAAGCAAGTGAACAGAGGCTGTCAGAGAAGATGGCAACCCAAAAAGGAGCGATGCTGTGGGAAGAGACTTCTGGAAGACCCAGATGTGAGCAGGCCAAAGCTCCAAGCAAGTCCTGTGCGCTCCTGGAGCTCAGGTGGTGCCCTTAGAGGTGTCCGTGGAGCTGTCACTGGTGCTGGAAGCCGGGAAATGAGTCAATAATTGGGTAATCAGTGGCCTCTTACTTTTTAAACGAACCTGTAGGATTTCCCCCGGCACCCTCCCTCTCCTGTCCTCGAGCTCATCTTTCACTCTGTCATGCAATTCCCCGCTGGCCAGCCGCAGCCTGCCGCGCTCCCTTCCCATTACACACATGGCTGAGCCGGGGACGAAAGGGCCCCTGGATTCCGGCGAGAAGGTAATTAATTGACTTTCCACTCTCGTTGCTATGCGGCAAAGGTGGAAGCCGCAGCAGCCACAGTTCATTTCTAATCCTGGAAGATTAGTCATGAATGGCATCATTACGGAGACAGCTGCCCGCAACGGGGATGCTGACTCGGTATCGGGGTTCTTGTGGGACAAGGGGGATGCAGGGAGGAACCAGTGTCCCGCTAACCCATCAGCCAGGTGCTTGCACTTCAGCTCCCATCAAGTACACCAGCACTTCCCAAGGCGGTGTGTGAAGCCCAAGTGACTCTCACGCTGCACAGCTCCGGTCAGCAGCACGTTGCACCCACGGGCACACCAGGACCAGCTGCCTAGAGCAAAGCTTAACATGTTAAGAGGTCATTTCTCAGCTCAAAACATCAAAAAGTATTCTCTGAAGTAGCAATGGGACAGCAGATTGTGTACCTGCACTGGAAAGGCGTTCACATTTCACTTCTAGACTTGCACTGAAAGCAAGTCTCTCTCCCCAGCAGCAGTGATGGGTGGCTGCACAAAAATCAACCAATTTTGGTGCTGAAAAAACTATTAACCCAGGGAATGTTTTCCTAACGAGCTTTATGAAGTTTACAGTAAATCTGAGTAAGAGGACAAATGTTTCAGGAACTGTACACAATAATTTCCTATTCTTTGAGAGCTGTGCATTTCTCCAACGATCTGTGATTTCGTTTTGCAAACATCTTTGCAACTCTGTCATAATGGTGCCAAGCCCATCTGTGGTGCCCAGTCTTTCCCATCCGCTGTACATCTGGGGCCACCCCCATACTGCCTTTAAAACCCCTTAAGCATAGTGATTACTGCCCAGATTTAAGGAGGTTCAATGAGGGAATTTTCTTATGGGGGCAAGGTGGGTACCAGCAGACCCAGTGATCTCTCAGCTGTGCAGGGGGAGCACGTCTCAATGGGACAGATGGGGCTCAACACCTAAAGCCCACGTGGGTTCATCCATCCACATAAGAGCCTCTCCCTGTGCAGGAACTCGGGGCTTTCACAGGATTCCTGCAGCTTATCAGCCGCTGCTCGCTGACTTCTCACTTCCCTGCAGCGTGACTCCTGTGGCCCACCAGGGCCCAAAGCACTATTTGCCTGAGAAGGTCAGAAGCAAAGCAAATATTTGAGCTCCTTGTGTCTCATTCAGGGCTTTATAAGAATTAAAGTTGTATCTTATGAACAAAATCTGTATTTCTTTCTCTCTTTTTTTTTTTCCCCTGTTCCTTGCTATTCTCAGGAAGTTCCTTTTGATTTTCAATGAGCAACAAATTCGTTTTGCCAGTGTGAGAACACACACAAACACAACATTTGCCAGGCTACAACTCTGTGTCCTAGTGACGGCACTAAAAAGCATCATTTTAACCTCATGTTTCCAGGTGTCAGCATCAGCCTGAGATTTTAGTCCTGCACACAGCCTGTATGGCCTGGGATACAAGCCAGCCTGTCCCAGAAGATGACACAGCTGCCCATAGAGCAGGGAGCACACCAAGGCTTCACCAGCCATAGAAGCACGGGGCTGGAGCCAGCAGTCATCCACCTCAATCCCAGTGGATCACAGCATGGGCACTGCATGCACGGAGCTGTGAGATCTCAGGTGCTCAGCACCAGGAGCAGAAGCACACAGCTGGGTCAGGGCACAGTCATTTTCACCTTCCTGAAATCTTTACAAATCCTAAAAGCAACACCTTCCACTATTCCCTGAGCAGTGTGAATGACCTTATTCACCCCGATGTGGTGTTTACTCTGAAACCTAATGAAGGTGACTTGCTAACAGCTGTTTTTCTGTGAACCTCACAGCCCACGTGGCTGCACAGCCAGTGCCAGGCAGCAGCGAGGTGTGCAGCAGTAGCAGAACCCCAAGAAGCTATTTTCAGACGTTCCCATCTGCCCTCTGCATCACCATGGATGAGGGATTTCTGCTTGCGTCATCAACAACATTAAATATATTTACCTTCAGAACAGCTGTGCTTCCCTTTTCTTCTCCCCAGCAGTTTGCTGTCAGAAGTGGGAACGCAGCTCCGAGGTGGACTCTAGAGAGACGCTGAGTACAATCCAAAGCTGTGTTTTACTGCATTTAACACCTCACACACATTTCATCAGCTTTGAATTTACAACCCACTACCCACAACAGTGAGGCTGTGAAGCGGGCACACTTAGCTGCAGAGCGCCGTGCTTTGGAAGTTTATTGTCTGAGCTGTAATGAAATGGATTGCCCTTTAAAGTGGGAAGCTGACAAGACGTGTGGGTATGCCCTGTATCAACAAGAAACTGCATATATATATATATATATAGATAGATAAGATAGATAAATAGATAGATAGATAGATACATACATACATACATACGTGCAGCGGCTAGAGTAAACTCCTTCATACTTTTCCCCAGGGAAAGAGTTGTTCCTCTGTCCCCTGGGTTCTCCTTGGTCTGCATGCTGCTGGGCAGGAGCTGCAGCCACTCACCCATGCCCACCCATGTGCATCCTGGTGGCTCTTTGTTCAGAGAATCCCATCATTCTTCTGGGGCCAATAACGCAGAGCAGCAAGCTGACACTTACACCTTCCAGAGCTGCAGAGCTGAGCAGATTCAGAGCACCAAACCCAAGACATTTTGCTGTGCTGCTGATACACTGCACGGGCACCGTGGGGCCGGAGTGCTGAACACTAGGCATACATGGAGCAGGGGGTGTGATGATGTAGATAGCAAGCCCAAAGCAGCAGGAGGCAATGAGGAATTATTCCTGGCCTTATCTCCTGTGCTCAGCACACGTCACTACTCCTGCCATTCCCGACAGCACGTCCCTGAGGACGCATCTGCCAGCACTGCCACCTGATAAGGGACGCTCCGCCACGTACCTGTGTACAGCTCCTTCCCTTACATGCTTTGCACAGCCACAGTGGTTCTTCTGCACTCCTTAGATCTAAGGAGGTTTGGAAGAAAGCACGTGCAAATTAATTCTAATTAACATGCACGTAATGGCTGGTGGTGTCTCACCAGGCACAGAGTCCTGATATTTGTGTGCTGCAATGTAAAGTGCAAGGTTGTGAAGGAAGGTGAAGCAGTGCTATAGTTAGCCCAGAACAAAATTTGTCTGCACAGAAAATGGAGAATCTTTCCCTCCTTGTCTCCTCCTGCCCTGTATTTTAACACCAGGAGTGAGTCTGTATGCAGGCACCTGGAGATGCTCCCTGCAGAGCAACTGGGGGCCACGAAGGAAGGAAGGAAAGAGAGGGAGGAAGGACAGAGAGGAAGGGCTCAGAACGGGATAAATAAAATGCATCTATGAACTCTGTTTGTGGACAAGAGAAAGTATCATCCAATTTAAAAATTAAGACAGTCAAAACCCTCCATTTCCTCCTATGCCTCAGCACATCTACTCAAAAAAAAAAAAAAAAAAAAAAAAAAAAACATAAGAAACAAAACAAAAAAGCCAGGAATCCTAAACCCTATTTTCTATAGATAGATAGATAGATAGATCTCTACCTTGACATCACTGCGCCCTCAGCATTTATTTCCAGTCACCTCAACCTAATCCCATCACAAGAGATGGGAGAATTTCTGCAGCTTTCAGTGGGATTTGGATCAGCTCCATCAGGAATTTCAGACTTCATCGTTTTTTTTTTTTTCCCTGTGTTTAAGAATTGCCTTATTTTCCAGCCTGCTAATGTTTTCAATTACGTGAAGCTCAATTCAATATCTCTACCTGATTGTGAGACAGCGGGAGTTGGCTTTTTGTGTTCCATGACCTAGAGCTGACTCCATTTGCTGCCTATCTGACTAACTAGTGAAGCAGAAAATGCTCACAATACAGCACAATTAATGACAGAGACTGAAAAACACACCAGATCCCAGCGGAGAGGAAGAAATTAGGCTCTTGCACAGTGACGGGGTTTGTTGATGATGTTTTCCTATTTATAACATTTGGAAGGGGGGGGGTGGAAAATCCTATTTATGTCTTGTCTAAAATTGGCTTAATTTTTTTTTTTTTTTAATTGAAGATGATAACATTAAAGTCCACACCAGCTGCGTGGCACCACAGAGCACCGAGAGGGGGGAACAGTCTGTCTCTTTCGGCAGATTCAGAAGAGTATTTAAACCTACAGGAAGGAAAGTAAGGTAACAATCCTTTTCGAACAACGAACCTTACTCTTACGTTGCCATACTACCCACAAACCCACAAACCTTTACTGTGAAGATATATAGCAGTGACATCTCAGTTTGACCCCTGTTTTTGTCCATCCAACTGAAGGGCAAGCGGTGATAGAGGCACGCAGGTGTGACCCCAGCACTGCCTTTCCCCCAGGAAGATGTTGGCACTGCACTGTAATCACTGCTTTCACTGAGGCCACGAATGAGATGGTTTTTCCCTGTTGGGTCTTAACATAGCTGGAAATTGCTCTTACACACAGAGCATCTCCAGAGAGATCCAGTGCTGGGAACACGAGCTGAGCCTGTGTGATAAGGTGGGCAGGGCCCAAGTTGACCCAGCAATGGGCAACACGGGGAAAGAGTTAATATGTGGAGGCACCTCAGTGCATCACCTTTGTAAATGAGGAATGTTGTGTTGGTGTCCCTACTTACTCTGCCCTTCTACTTAGGGCTATATATGTGTATTAATTTATTTATGTTTGAGGAGCAAATCCTACTGCCAGCGGGACACAGCTGTTACTAACACTTTTTAAACATAGTCACTCTTGACTATCACTCAGTACTCAAGTCTCACAGTACTCAAGGTGCAGTTGTTATCCCAAAGAAATGCATTCATAGAATCTTCTGAAGATGTTACTTTTTTAAAAGAGAAAAGCCATTAAAAATGTATTCGTGCTAAGCTGTGCACAACCAAGATCCTGCACAGCACTAGCTTACTGAATGACAGCCAAGCTGTCTCCTATATGAGCACACCAGGGCATTGCTTTGCCCACTGGCTTTCGTAAGGGGTGCCAAACAAAGTCCAGCACAACCTTCTCCCTAAGAAAATACACAGGCATTCAAAGAGCTTCATGACAATTGCAAATTGAGGGACACAGGCAACCAAAGGCATCAGAGCTGAGTTTATGACTACAGTCTTAATGCAGTACCTCTAAGCAAATCCAGAATACAGCTTTCCAGCCAGCACTCATTTCCCAGCGCATGGAAATACTAATATCCAATGAGAGAACAAAAAGCAATATTTCTTTTTACTGAGTAGGACACAGCAACACGATCTCCACCATCATCATGGAGTACAGTTCTTTGTTGTGCACTCAACTCAAGACGCACAAGACTTTGAGTGGAATTTAGCATTATTAAATGACTGTTATGTTCAAAATCCAAGGTCATCTGGCAGTATCTGCACTCCTGGGGCACTGGATCCATGAAAAATGTGGTCTCAGAACAACAAGTTATAAGACAGGGAAAGAAGAGCACCTGTGTGATTACCAACACCGCCAACCCAGGCCGTGCTGTGATCTATGATTTCTTGTCACCTAAGGACTCAAAGGAACAGCAGCGATGCTGTCACCTGATTTTGTGTCTGTAGCACAATATTAACGTAACTCCGCATGGGTACTTGAAAATAGATACTCATCAGCTTAATAATATTTATTTTAGTGCCAATACCTTTCACTCATCCTCTCAGGGGAGCACAGTGCTGGGCCAGGGCTGTGAGGAGCAGGAATGTGCCTTCTGTCCTTTGAGATTTGACATTTGCACTCTTTGGTAATTCCTTCTCTCCTCTTTGCAGGAACCTTAAAAGATGTTTTGTTATTATTATTAATTGCTAATAAAGTAACCCATTATTCATTTTAGTGGAAAAAAAAATAAAATGCAGAAATTCCACACAGACCACAACTGCTTTTCTGCACTTTTGGGCTGCTTATTAGTGAGAACTCTCACTGGATCTAAGTGGCAATAAAAGGCCTTGAGAGAGCTTGCAAATGGATTCTAAATTGGTGTTTAAAAGCCTTTTTCCCCCCCTAAATGGGAGAGGCTAATGAGTTTTAATACCTTGGAAGGTTAGCTCCTTCAGCAAAAGGGATGTTTCTATCAATACAAAGTCGTCTGGTTTGCAGGATGGTTTCCTCTATCCATACACATCCAGACCAAAAAACATTTGATTAAGGTTGTTTTACCATTCATTAAATTGCACTGAGAACTGCAGGTTTACTCCATGTACAAGGACAGGGAAGGAGAACAAATGTGTGAGCCCGAAGACATGATCTGGGCATGTGTGCTACCACTCTGCAACACAACAGTTCTCATGTGCTTGGAGTAGGACACTGAAAAACAACAAAAGCAGCTTAGGAGCCATGAAGGGATCAGCTGGGTCCTGCTCCAACACTGAAACCAAGAATACTTCAACGTCTGTCCGTGGTCCAGGTTTGCAAATCTCACGTTAATATCCAGCTCGGTTAAAATTCTGCTGTAAATTCTTTCAAGAAACCTCACTACATGGGGGAGCACTGGAGGCAGGCAGTGCCAGGGGAGCTCTCCTAATTGTCACCAAACATTTAAAGCCAGGCAGTGCCCAGCCATCCTCCACGCACGGGATGATAAGGTCCTGCAGCAAGTCCCCTGCCTGGAGAGCTGTTCTTCCTCATCCTCAGCCAATGCCTTCATAGAAAGGGCAAGATGAATTGTCACAGCCTTGTCACCTTCCTGGGCAGGGAACCTGGGATGTGACACAAAGAAAATGGGGAGGAGAGGAGGGAGAATGTGACATTTCCCTCAAGGAGCCCCACACACCAGAACATTGGCTTTGAGGTCCAGACACCTTTTGGCTGCTGATGGAGTCCAGGAGTCACAAGGCACCCTGCAAAGGGCACTGGAACCCTTCTTGGCCAGATAGGGCCGAGCAAACCTGGTCTGTGCAAAGCATTCAAGCCTTGACACTGCTCTAGGGTCTCCATTTGGCTCTGTGGTGAGGACAGCCCTGGTACAGGGCGTCCCCACGTGTGCTGGGAAGTGAGGGATGCTCACAAGATTTGCAAAGGACCACATCTGGCAGCAACAAGCTGCAGAGGAGCAACAGCTTGCCATGATGCTCACCTCTTGGCACCTCAAGGCCACAGTGTCTTCCCCCAGGGATGAGACAGTGGCAGCCCCATCCTGGCACGGCCCTCGCAGGGCAAAACAGGACTTGCAGGACGGAAAGCCAAAAGGAGAAGCCTAGGGAGTGAGATTTATTGCTGGGCTGACGATATCCCTCCTTTCCCAATGACCTCAGCGAAGAAAGAAAGAGCTGAGTGGCTTTATCTTTATTCAGCACCGTGGTCCTTCTGGGACACTTGACCATGATTGCATCGTTTGCAGTGTCAGACTCGATAACACGCCGGCCGTGTCTCAGCGCGGCGGAGAGCTCCCCTGGCAGCCGGGCTGGTTAATGGGAACCGACGGGTCCCGCGGCCGCCTGCTCGTTCCCTCGCTTCCTGCTGCAGCACATTAACACGACAAATTAACATGGTAATTGCCTTTTAACTATTTATCGCCGTGGAAAAGAGAGGAAAGAAAAAAAAAAAAAAAAAAAAAAGAGAGACCGACCACAGGCAGGGACCCAGGAGAGAGCTTAGGCGCACAGGTCTCAGCGCGCAGCTCCCTGTATTTCTATTTATAGCTGGTCATTAAACTATGCTAATATACAGCCAAGCACAGGGTATGGCAAATCTCTTGCTCAGGGGCAGGAGAACAGTGAGTCAAATATATTTGGCATACTCAAACCACAGGAGCAGCGCACAACTGCAGCCAAAATCACAGGGATCGAGCAGTGAGTTCTGAGGCTTTTAGTCAGGTCCACGGCAGCACTACGTACATTTGGCACATCATCCCAGCGAATAAAGGAAAGGATAAAGAAAACAGGGCAAATTCAAGTCTGATGACTCAGATTTAATCAATTACTTTGGGAAAGGACAATTCCCAGCGGTTCATAAAGCTATTTGTGTGGAGAGCCCTTTATCCAAATAGCAGCACAACGCATCTGCCACCGAATCACCCGAGCAATTGCATCAAGAATAGCATTTATTGTTGCTCTCCCTCGCATGCAGTTGGGCTGTTACACCATTTTCACATGTATACAGCGGTTTCTAAGGGGAGGCAAATCCAGTCCTCACATAACCTATATATTTAATCAGATTATCCAATTAAATAATACTGCCTTAAATGGAAAATCTGACATTCCCTCAAGCACTTCTGGGCTTTCACTGCATGTTCTTTTGCTTGAAATGCCTGAGCAGCACTGCCTTCCGCAGCTATTTTTAGACACCAAGATGTTTGTAAAGCACCCACCGCTCTGATTTCCAGATACCAATACCACACGTTCATCAAATCACAGCAACCAGAAGCACCACGTTAATCTATCCAGCTACAGGGCAGATAAAAGCAATGATTGTGGCTTTGTCTCCTGATTGTCAGCAAGCACGGGAGGAAGAAGCACTTGTTTGTCACGTAGGGAACCCCACAGGGCACTGTGCTGCTGCCCCAAAGCACGGCAGGAAGCACCGGGGTGAGGAGAGGCTGTGGGATGGGTTATCCTCTGTGGTCTCTGCACCTCCACTTGCAGCTGTCCCAAAATTACGCTGTGCCACAGGTTTGGCTTCGGCCCCTCCTCACCATGAGACCAACACCAGTACCAAACCATAGTGCTCCAGCTCTCCTGGGTGGGTGTGCTGCAGGATTAAGTCTTTCCGGCAGAGAAAAGCAAGCAGGGCAAGGTCTCTTATCAACACTGAGCGGATCAGTGCTGAGCAATAGGTGCTGGAATTGGACAGACTGGGAGGACCTCGCAGGTGGAATGTTGCTGCACAGCTCTGCCACGGGGAGCAGGTTTAGCAGCAGCAAACCCTGTGAGGGCTGAAACACCTCCAGTCATCTCATCCCACGGTCCCCTCTCTTGATAGACATGCTGCTTTGTTATTGATTTATGGCTTAATCCAATGTCTCCAAATCAGTTATTTAGCAGTGATCTAACAGGTCACAAAATACGACCAGGAAAATGGCTCGAAGGTGTTCCAGCACTGTGATCTCTGGAGCAGTAGAGGCACAACGCAGTGGTTCAACACTGTGCTTGAGGGAACACAAACACCATGTGTTACAACAACACAGTGTTTGCCCTAGGGCAAAATCGGAGAAGAGCAAGAAATTCAATCAGGACCACACACTGAGCAGCTTGTCTCAGGGCTGTGCTTGTGTCCTGAGATGGGACCCTGCAGTGAAGGTTCTCAAGGCTCTCTCACCACACCCAGGCTTGGTCTGCAAGCACTGGTAGCAGGTCCAGAAAGCTGCATTCAGACACCAGCGTCACCAGATTCATCCCAACCCAGGCAGTCATCTCTACAAGCTGCTACGGAGCAGATCCAGTGACCCCTTGGTTATCCCCTGCCACTAAAAGACAATACAAAGCTAATTCAGTAATTAAAATATCTGTGCAATTTCTCTGCCCTTCCTATGGCCACACAGCCCCAGCGAAACAGGCACCCCTTAGCACAGCATCCCAGCTTCCAAAGCTTCTTCCAGAGGGCAACTGGGTGGAAAAGGGGACATTATGCAATGATTAAAATTTCGTTTTGTTTTGCACTGGACAAGCTACCATCTCCAAAGCTCTGGGTGAGTGGAGGAGTGGTAGTGCAGAGCCACGTCACGCAGCCACAATCGGAACAGTCGGGATGCTGCTGGAGGGGGGGGGGGCTGGGCCCCCTGCCAGCCCACTCTGCTGTCTGAAGAACAGCAGAGCTAATAACCTCAATTACAGCCCGGCCTCGCCGGGGGTAGGCAACGATGCCTTTGTTCATCTGAATCCTGATTGTGAAAGCAAAGATTGTGTTCTGTCTGCGGGGGCATATGCTGTACAGATGCCAGAGAAATGAGCAGCCTGCAGAAGGGAAGGGAAGGTCAGCTGCGCTTTTGGCCAAAACTCACCTTAGATGTTGGCAGCTTTGACATGCCCTACGTTCTGGTCCCTTTGGGACCCTGACTCGTTAAATTTGGCAGTCAGAAGGCACAAAGTCACTGCCCATGCTCCAGCCTCAGCTCCTGGACCTGGACCAGGACTTGGGGTGACCTTAAAAATTGGTGTGAGGTCTCCAAGAGGCTCGGAGCTGTTCTGCAACACCACGTGGGGCCCAATTACCTACATATTTATTTTGTGAATGTATCAGGTGGCCAGGGATGTCCAGAAGGAATAGGAAAGACAACAGATGTTGCTGTTGAGATACAGACCAACAGAGTCATGCCCCAGCAGATACTCTGAGACTTAAGCAACTCTGGACCTTTTGCAGTTTTCTTCCTCAGCTACAAATCTAAAAACACACAGAGATGAGATCAGAAACATTCCCAAAAACACAAGGGGTACTCGGGAGAATTGGGTAGAGAAACTGCCACCTTCATCACCACACAAAGGACCGCAACACAGAGCATGCAGCATCCACACAGGGATGAGGAAACCGCAGCAGGCACGGAGGTGAGGTTTGCCACAAAGAAAAACTAACCACAGATGTCTGTTGCTACTCTGCTGTATCTAAGCACCTTCCCTGCTGATAACACGAGCAGCCTCTGCTCCCACATGAGCCCCTCAATGGGTGCAGGGCCCACTTCTTTTTGAACACAAAAAGTGACACAGAACGCTCTTTCAGTCCCAGGTCCTCTCAGCACGCCCAAGCAGAGCTGCCACCCAGTGTGCTGTCAGCAAAATGCCTTCAGGTTGCGTTCGTGTAAATTGCACTGTGGCTGAACGTATGTAATCGACGTTAAATTTCCGCAGTTCCCCTACAGAGCAGGGCCCATCAGTCAGCACTGATGGCTGTGTCGTGAGTCAAGTATATGCCCTACGTACACACTCAAGAATTCATAATTTGTACACCTGCAGCGGCATAAATCCAAAGGGACATGTTCCTGTTCCCTGTTGCAGACACGGGCACTTCCTCCTGTTGTAGCAGTAAAAGTGCACAATGCAGCTTCTGTCTGACAGCCCAAAGTTTGATGGAACACATCACCAGGGATGGGGTGGGGGGGATCACATTCACACGTTTGGGCTAAAACCTCACAACAAGGAGCACAGTGGGGTCACGGTGTCCGAGTTTTGTCTCTGGAAAGCAGAGTCTAACAAGACACACAGCAGCACAAGTCAGACACCACTGCCCCAGGCTAAGGGTCACATCTTCGCCTGGCTAAGAGAGCTCTGCAACTCAACCTTTGCATGATTTCGCACATGACCGGCTCTTGAAAAAAAAGAAATACAGCAGAACAACTGTGAAAATAGAAGTATGGTGCCTCTGGCCTTGACTGCTTGCATTGAGGAGTCACGGCAGGAGGAGGCTGGGCTTCAGCACAGCCACATCACCCTCACTATGGGATGCACTAGCCACAGGGGAATGTTTTGTTAGCCACAGAAATTCCTTAGGAACCAGGCAGATGGGACCCATAAACCGGAGGAGATGCCTCTGCCTCATCCTTCTGCGGGGTTGCCATTGCTGCTGTGCACCTCAGCCTGGCCCTTCTGAATTCCAAGTATTTTTCCTCCTTTAAGGACATTAAAAACCACACAGAGCTTAGAGCTAGCAGCTCACCCTGCCCACATCACCCAATCTTTCAGTAAAATCACAAAAGCTTGGGTTCAGCAGCCAAACTCAGCCTTGACAACTCATCCAGTCCCAGCACCTGGTTCCCTCCTGTTCCCCCTTGCCATTCTTGCCACATTTTGGCACTGTGATGACAGCTGCAGCATTAATGGCTCAGGCAAAAGCAGTCAGAGCAGCAAAAGAAGTAGGAGCGAACACATAAAAAAACCCACAGAAGTGAGCAGGGCAGGCTGGAGCAGCACCAGTACTACGGTGTGGGTAGACCTGGCCATAATGACAGAAGGCTGAGTGGACATCTGCATGCCACATAACACTGAATTTAAGCAATTCTATGGTTAAAAATAAGGCGCAGCTAAATGGCTGCATAGCCACACAATGAGCATATCAGACAGTGCTGCAAATTTTAAGCTTGGGGAAATTACAGTCTGAAAAGGATGCTTTCCCCCCCACCCCATAGTATGAGAGGGAAAGAAACGGGGGACAGCGTGGATCCTGCTGATGTTTCTGGGACAGCTCTTGGCTGAGAGCTGAGGAGTGGTTGGCAGCACACTCTGTGTGTTGGGAAGGTAAGCTAGGAGCAGAGCCCTGCAGCACAATTCCCAGCTCAAGGCTCACAGGGCTGAGGATGAGGAGCAGGGCTCATGATGCTGAGTGGTTCTGAAATTTGTGCAAAGGGCCCTGAGCCTACTAAATAAATCATGTCACCAGGATGGTCTCATCCCTACAGACAACAATTCTGCTCCAAACAGAACGAAGCATCCTCCAGTTCAAGAAGAATTGTAATATAATTCATAATTAAGCTATTGCTTGCCACCCTAATAATCTAAAAGCCCTGAAGTTAGTCCTAGAGAACATCAGTTTTGCACTGCCTCGCCCTACACTGTCAATAACAGGTCATGGATTTCACTGAAATCAGTGATTAGTTCTAAAACAGAACAGTCACTCACAAACTGGCTGGAGGTTTACATGGGACAGTAGGTGACTGCACGGACCTATACGGATTTGATTTTTAGCCACTTAAAAAAAACCACCATATTAGCATGAGATCTTACAGTAAAATTAAGCAGCACCACTCAGAGGAGCATTGATGAGGCTGGTGGTTTCCAGGTAGCTTTCTTCAGAGGGCACTGTACAGTTATCCTATGCTATTACAGTCTAGAAAATTCAACCAAATGCAATGCCCCTTGGTATAATGCCATGCAAACACTCTTCTGCAAGAGATCTTATGAACTGTACAGACCGAAATACACCAAAGTAATATTTTTATCCTATTCTACAGTGGCATCAGAGATGCTTAGAGGGACAGGGATACTTTCAGGCTTGTAATGACATTTATAATCAGAAACAAAGCTCAGCCCTTGCAACTTACCCATCCCAGCCCAAGGCTCCCCTGCTCTGCACACAGTACTGCTGGGGATGCCCTCATTCTCAGTTCTCTCAGGCACTGCTTCCTTCCCTTTCCTTTGCCTTGGCATTTCTGAGTTTCTCAAGGGGAGCCACAACTCAAACCACTCATGCCCTAGACTCGCAGGGCCTCCAGCTCTGCACTGCTGGCTCTGAGCACGCAGGGAGCTGGGAAAAGGCTCTGGCCAACATCAGGAATGTCACTTCTCCCCTGCATCAACAAGCTCACCTCCTGCTCACCACACACAAAAGGGACAGAGATGGAACCAGGCAGCCCCCTGGATAGCACTACAAACCCTCAACTGTCAATAAAATGAGGGGAACAGAGCCCTCAGGCCCGAGCAGGGTCATTTTCCCCCCACCAGCTGGGCAGCAGAGGGGCTCTGCACTGCAGAATGAGCACACACTCACTTCATGTAACAGCCCTGTGATTTAGACATCAAGCCCAGGCCAATGAGGGCTCAGGAGCAGTAATCACTGCGTTTTCAGCCTAGCACAGAAACCCTCCTGTAATTCCCTCTTCCTGGAACATTATCTTTAATCATAGACATAATAGAGATTCAATTTGAGCCCTCGGCTGCATTTTGTTCCTTATTATTCACAGTGCTGCATTTTCTTCAGCAATAAACAATTTTCCCCCCATTCCATTCTACACTGATCTACCTCAAAGTTCAAAGAGAATCTTTTAAGGTTCTTACATCCCTGCGTGGAAGCTCCTGGCCAGTAATGAAGACAGAAACTGAGGGCTTTTACCCTGAAAATGGAATTGCACAAACCAACTGCCAGCAGAGCACCTGCTTTCTTTGTTCTCTTTCAGATAACATCCCTGGAAACATGAGTTATTTGCAGCCATTTGCCAACACCTTTTTCATCCAAAGCTTACCACCACAGGTTGCTCCACCTGGACGCTGCTGGTCAGCGGGTGTCTGCTCCTCCCCAGCCCCGCAGGAGCGCGTCCTCCTCCATAGTTCAGTACCAGAGTCTGTGCTCCAGCTCCTTGCTCTTACCTCCTCCAGCACTTTCTGAGCCAGCAGCCTCTTTGAGCAATACCAGTAGGCTCAACTGTTAAAAAGAAAGTTGCCGAAACACAAAATTAATCCAGCCTGTGTAAATACACAGTTTTCCCTTAATTGACTCTTTAAGTGCACCTGCGTTGATGCCAGCACCACAGCAATGTATCAGCTTGAAAGACTGAAAGGTCTACTCTCCCCTAGAGGCATCTGGGCTAACATTTCATAAGTTACAACCATGTTTTCCTTTTCTGTTAATATTTTCATTCCAAAGGTCATTTAACACAAACACACACTCACAAGGCACAGGAAGGTGAAGGAAGATGCTTGATTCCCAGACCTGGAAATCACAGTCACTCCATCCGCAAATATAAAATCTTTGTGCAAAGATGTATCTATCTAGCAGCAAGCTCACTCACCTGGAAGCAGCCTGTGATCATCCAGGCAGTGGGGACAGGTGGGAGCCACTTATCCAGCCGCACCTCTGGCTGCTGGAGACATCGGATCTCCTCTGCTAAGCTGTGTGCTCGAGGTCTTGAGTGGAGCACCTGCAGACCACAGGTTCCTGGCTCACTGAGGCTGCGTTCTGCCCCAGTGGGCACCACCAGTGCGGGATGCTCAGACCCTGCCAGCCTGCAGCCTGAGCAGCATTGGACAAAAGGATGCACTCAGACCTGAGAGCTTTTGATGAGGGATCCAGGAACGGTTAATTCACTTGCACAGAGACATGAGGGACACAGCGTTGCGTCTTGCTACTGTCATATTAGGCAGAGAAGGTTTATGGGCCCCAACCTAGAGGGTGTCAGAAGCTTAATATTAATTAAATAGCAGATTTAAGGTTATTGCTCGTAATCACAGCTGTGATCTGAATTATTGCTTTATGATATTCCCCTTTTGCTTGCTCGCTTCTTTTGATTGATTATTTGCATTTGCTGGTGTATAACGGGCACGTATTGCTTCGGACGGAGGAATCTTTTTTTATTCTAACTGCATTACATCCTCTGGTCAGATGATGGATTGGACTCCTGCACAGACTATAAACACCAGCCCGTTCTTGATAGCACGATACGCATCTTATATTCTATATTCGCTCTTCAGTGTATCCTGTATTCAATCATTCCTATATTCATTTATCCTGATATTATTATTATTAGCCTTGGGGAGCTTGTTTTATAGGCTATTTAGTTTGAATTAAGCGTGTACATCAGTCATTTCTTGTTTCTAAAAATACAGATGATAAACGATGGGATTCATGCCCTGATTCAGCTTTAGACTCACATCAGTCCATACCTGTCTTATTGTTATCGTTACTGATAACAAAACAACTGCTAGATTCTTCACCAAAACCTTCCACATCCATTTCCACTTAGATTCATTAGGCAGTGAAAGTAAAAGCAATTTCCAACTAACAACTCTCACGTCTAATTTGAGGCGTTCTCCAAAGAAAGTGGCCTCCTCCCTTTTTCCCCCAGTAGGGCTCAGTGATACTTTCCAAAAAGAAACTCTAGGAATGACTGAGATACTGACATTTTAGCTACTTTTATCTCCATTTCAGGCTGTCTGTACACTGAGAAACTCATTGAATATTTTATTATTTTTAAGTTATTACTGTTAAGTAATGTGGTCATCTAAGAACAAGGGAATATGCAGACCCTAAGTGGATAAATGTCTGATCGTTCTTACACTCAGCCTACACAAGGACAAATCAGTGCACTCTTGGTGTAGATTGAACACCCCTGACCTCAGATGACCACGTGCACAAGGCACAGTGAAACGTTATAGACATATAACCACTTGTTCCCCCCTTCTTTTCTCAAAGCAGCCTCAACTTCAAACTTTATCCCCTTCCCACAAGGCTCGTGGCTAAGTTCCCCTCAGATGACACACTCCTTGGGTTACCCCCCATCATCCCTGCATTCTTCCTCCCACAGATGACTCACAGAAACACTCCAGAGGCATTCTTAGGCCATCAGCATCCTTTACAACAGAGGGGAGTGTGCTGTTGCCTGATGGTCTACACCCTTTTGGAGCAAGCGTGAGTCACCATCTCCTCTTTTTGGCCTCAAGACCATGCATCATCTAATATGGTTGAAAGCAGGGAGGCCACGTTGGGGGCACAGTACTGGGAAAGTCACTCTTCTGCTTGTGCAGGGGGTACTACTCAGCCCCACTGATTTCTCCTTACCATGACTCACACAAGTGTTGGTTTTTTTTTTTTTCAGGTGCTATTCATTTTTGTGGCTTTTTTGCTTTGAGCTTCCAACTCATACTGAAAATCACAGCTCTGCATTTACAGCACACCCACTTTTGGAGGCGTTTACTATACGTAACGTGACAGTCCTTCGGCTCACGCAGCTGAAGCCAGAATGGTTTTGTTACGTACCACAGGACAAAGCTATGCATTAGTCAGCCACAGCTCTGCAGGATGAGCAGCCTAAAGCGCAGCAGAGGATTATGAAACTATTTTGTCACATCTGCAGTGGAAGATTAAAAGCTGTCAAATGATTATAGTCTTGGAAATGGGTTCTGTAGAAAAGTGAAGATTGCAGACAGCTGGGACTGCATCATCAGAGCTCAGCAGCTAATGCTGATGGACTATCTGCTTTCTCAGCTATTTCTACATATTCTCCAGCCACCTGACCAGCCACTCCAGTTTGCAGGGAAGCCTTAAATCAGGTATATCTATATTTCATATAGAGATTTTCCTCTGCTGCTTGGGAAGGAAGGACAGGCAAACTCACACCCCTTAAGATCTGGATCGAAAGCAAGGCAGTGTCGAGTCAGAACACGAACTGAGAAGCATAAGCACCCACACACACAGGCTATACCTGAAAATGCTGTGATCAAGATGACAATTCTTACTCTCTGTGGCTTCATAAGCAAAATGACCTCTGCCCAAACACACTGGCAGCACGCCTTTAAATCTAAGGAATTAAAAAGCCAAAAACTAGTCAGCAAGGCACGCACCAGCCGCCTGCATGCAGGCATCCCTGCATGGCGTGCTGCAGCTCAGCCCCTTGACTTCGCTGGGACTCAGTCAATGCCCCGCAGCCAAACACATCAAGGGATGATTCAGAAATGGCTCTGAGAGCAGAGACATCCTTGCGGACAGGGCTGCGGGAAGACCAGGCGTCACGTCTTCTCCAGTTTATCCTTGCTAGGGCAAGCAAGCTGTAGGACTTGGTTGATTACAGTAGTCCTAAAAATAATCCTTTGACCATCAAAGAAACAGTATTTGTCACTTTATGGTGCATTTGCATCCTACTGTAGGTATTTATACGTGCACTAATTCACTAGGTCATGGAGATCACAGGCTTTAGGATATGGAGGAAGAGAAGGGGGGCAGGCAGAAGGGTGAAGATATTTTTTTGCCTTATCTGTCTTAGAAGTACAGGTTTTTGGGAGTAATCTTTTTAAAGAAACCGTTCTTGATCTCAGAAGGCCTTGCTGAAATACTACAGCACCAAGAGATACCATTATTAGGTACCCATGCTTGTAGGGCAAGGATACACCAAGCATCACAGGCAGAACATAGTCCAGGATCAAAAGCATTATTTGGGCTAACATAGGCTGAAGTCACGAAGTAGCAGTCATGGACCTTGACAGAACTTCTCACATATTTTTCAGTTTGCATCTTTGGTTATTGACACAATCACTGAAGAAAGGGCCCTCATAACTCCAGCATCACCCAGTCCAGCACTGAAACCCATTTCAAATAAGCAAGCCCACACATACTCAGCGACATGATTTAGCAGAGGGTTATTAGAATTAGGGTAGTATGGTTAGGTCATGGTTGAACTCGATGATCTTTAAGGTCTTTTCCAACCTGAGTGATTCTATGATTCTAAGTTCATCAACTTGTGGTGCAGCTCTGCCACCTGGGTAAGGTGAGGACTGTCACGAGTCAGAAGTATGGCACAGAGCAGTGAGAGCAGGTCCCTGCACAGGGCTGAACTAAAACTGTTTGAAAGGAACACCATGATTTTCAAAATAAGGATGCCACAGGAGGGCAGAGAATGTCTATTTGCAGTCTCCTTGTTAGAATAATGAGGAGGAACTATGAACACTACAACAACCCAGGACCTGTAGCCCACACTCATGAGCTTGATTTGAAGTACACAAACACATAAAACATCTCATGAATTCCAGGGGACTCACAGTGTGGGCCCTTCCAATAAGTGAGCACTCAGGAACATTATGAAAAGAAGTTGGGATACAAAGCAAAGCAATTCAGCTTCATTCTTCAGCATGTTCTGCACTAACTCAAAAACACCAACATCTGTGCTTGAACGTCCATAAACAGAAGCAGGAGACAGGTGGATGCTGTTACACATTCCAGTTGACCTGCTCAGCGTCCCACGTGGCTTGTCGAAGGTGTTTTCAACAAACAGTATTAACTCACTTCGTTTCCTACAAGACACCGATTTCCGATATTTTTAACAAGTCCTTTGAAACATACTGCAACACTTGCATTTATTGCTTGAATAGGTCTGAGGTCGCAGGTGCAAAGCAGTGCCTGGGGCTACACGCCTCTCTGCCAGACCTCGATTAAAGAAAAAAATCCAGGCTGATACACAGAACAATCTTCCTACTACAAGAAACAAAGCTATCTGGACAAGAGATTAGTGAAGTTTTCTTTGCCATGTACACCTCCAGACGTTCACTTCTTGCCAATGTTTCAGCAGAGAAATATTGATCTATGTGGAAATCGAGTTCCTCAAATGAGCCCTTAATTGTGTGGATCTAAAAGCCACATTATTCCTTGCACTTGCATATGTTCTTTTATTTGAAACGAGCTCTCTCCTATGCCAAATCTGCCACCCTGCCTTATTTATTATTGACCCGTCACAGTTCAGAAATGCAGCTTAAAATAAATGAGCCTGAATGCCACTGGCTCTAGAGTTATTAAACTGCCTGGCATTGAGGAAATTGCTTTTCATAAACATCCTGAGCTCTTCTGCTTTTTTCTTAAAGTGTTTAATACAGTGTGAGTCCAAGTTAATCTGAATCAGTCTGCAGACTGAATTGCTAATGAGAAGGGAAGATATATCGTGGTTCAATATTGAAAGGGAGAAGGGACAGAGCAGAAGAAAGAAAGGAGTTCCACAACACACAAACCACATTCTTTCTGCCAATACAGATGTTTAGAGCTAACCACAAATAACAGCGTGGTGATTTCCACAGTACTGAACACAGCTTCAGACATACCATAAATAATCTGTAGCAAATTCCCAATGAAACAGCTTCTTTCAGCATCATTACTGTGCTAGTGCTCTTAGGCTTGTGGTGAGGGTGCAGCACACAGGCCTGCTCAGAAAAGCCTAGTACGCTGTCCTGGTGAGTGGCACGGGGACAGCATGCTGCAATAGACCAAGTGGGCTCAGGGGCATTGAATACAGATAAATCCATCGGGGATACTCCTCTTTCAGGATGGAGATTTTACAACCCCACAGCCATCAATATACACTACCAATATACACCAATGAAAAATCGAAAGTAGCAATGACACGTCCAAATCTCATTGTCATTTTTGAGTCCCAGCAGGATGACAGGATGAAAACCAGCTGACAAAAAGAAACAACACAACAAAACAAACTGAGATTGCTCCATCTTCATTCAACCCATGAGTCCGCACCTACACGATGCCCAAACAAGGCCAATGCTGCCCACCATCACGTTGACAAGATGTAAAATCTAGTGAGTCTCTCATCAGTAATGAATTCCTGTTTACGGTGCCTCTAAATTGAGGAAAATGAGTATTTCTTCTTGCTCCGGAGCAGCAGGGCCACAGTCTGTCAGGTTGCTACGCAACCGCGGCCTGCACCGGGCTGATAACACTCGGGCATTACGTCCCGCCTGGCTGCTCCTCAGAACAAAGCCCGGGTAATGAAGCTTTCAGATGCTCTTGGCAATGCCTTTGATGGCTCAGTGTGGGTTTTCCTTGCACCAATGTGGCAGTTAGAGCAGTCACTCGATGCGCCCTCCAGCCACAGACGTCTCTGAAGCTGGACGGAAGGAACGCCCAACGGGTAACGATGGGCAGGATGGGAGAAGAGTGGCAAAATGCCCGACACAGAAAGCCAGCATCCAAAATGGAGGGCAATCATGCACGCTGTGAAACGTGCCCATCAAATGATAGCAGATTACAGCACCTCTGGTTCCCACTGACCCATGGAACAAAATACCCTTATCACACCAACACAGTATGGGAACGGCTCAGTTGGAATAAATCCGATGGAAACCATCTTACACAGCACGTACAAGCAAACCTCTTTTCTTTTGGATGTGCAGGTGTAGCAAGAAAAATCATCAGAAATATCATCAGCTTCCCCATGCCCACACAACCGCCCATCCAGCAGCCAGCTGATGCTGGAACAGCCCCATTTTGTAACTGGAGCAGTCTCACCCTCTGTCGTTGCTGCACCCAGCCTTCACTGAATCAACTACAGGAACATTTCTTGAAGACAGTACTTAGTTACTCTCCCCATCTTTGCACTCGTGGCCAACTGTTGTTTTCTTCCACTGCATGCCCACCATTTACCAGCTGGTTTCACAGGACAGCAGAACACAGAAATGCAGAGCATTCTTGGTTCACCAGTCCTCTGCTCACTGTAACAGCTACCTTAAAGACATGCCTAGATGCCGCACAAATACTGGAGTGGGGAGGCAGCTAGGATGGGCTGACAACACGCACAGTGTGAGCTTGCCAAAGCACCCAGACATACCTCAGAAGCTTAAACAGGAACAAATGCTGACCTTCTAGACAGCATCTGACTCCAAGCATTCGTTTTCATTAGGAAACAAATGTGAATTAAATCACAAAGCCTGGTGACTGTCCTGCACCCTGGACTATTTCAACCCACTTACGACAGGCTAGGGGGCAGCCTTATCAAAACCCAGGACAAATCTGCAGCTGCAGAAGAGCTCTCTGAATTCCTACACAAAGAGACCAACTGCAAACAGGTTCAGTTACCTAAGAGAAGAGCTGGGGATGACTTCTGCCAGTACATCACTGGGAGGAAGGGTAAGAGTATGAAGGTCAGTCATGGCAAAGCACACACACAGTCCAGTCCAGCCCTGGCAAGGTTTGGGTTTAACAAAATAACCCACCTGCCCGCACAGCAGCCACAACAGCCTCGCTGGACAGAGCTGCAGAAGGCACAGCACGACTGCTTTTTGTTGGAGACAAAATTATCTAACAAGAGACAATTATGTAACATTATCATTGAAAGCAGTGTGTGAAAAAGCTTTAAGCCCATGTATTCTGAAGTCTGCAAACCTCTTTCTCTACCTTTGTACTAAATATGTCTCATTTAGCCCATTTGTTCTGTCCCATCCAGCAGAGTTAAAGTAGGGTTGATCGATTTGTTAATTACAGTAATTTTATCTTAAACACAGACAGCTGAGTGTTCATCAAGTCACAGATTCGCCTGTTACTGAGAGACCTCCCCCCAGCTAAATAATTAGGTATAATAGTAAGTGGCTCATAATAAATGCAACCCACAACAACGTGCTCAGAGCACAGCACTGAATCAGGAGGGCTATTAGGGAACCCCAGGTCTATTTCTCCTGTTGAAGAAAACAATGCAATATCTTTAATTGTCTCTCTTGAAACCCTGGGACAGCTCTGCTGGTTTGTTATAAGCAAAAAGCAATTATTCCAATTTTTGACTGCCTCTTATGTCCAGATAATGGTTTACTATAGAGCCATCAGCATAGATGATCAGCAACACGGCATCTTTCTCTGTTTGCACTGACAAGGCAAACACAAATCACTAAGGCAGGAGGTAACACCTGTGGGTTACACACCACCCTGCTTCTCGATGCCTTTAAAATTCTGAATAAGGCTCAAAACATTCAGTCTCAGATACCTAGGTCTTTCTCCAACATCCAAGAATACTTTCTGATTGCAAACAATAAAATTCCTGCCCAAATCTCTTTGTCATCAAAACTGTGATGGGTAACCACATGGGTGCCAGGGTTCAGTCAAAGAGTCAGATAGAAGTTTTTATTATTATGAACAGGATCCCTTCTTTTACCCTTGTGCTCACATACAGTACATAACAACTCATTAGTTAACCATTCCGCTAAACAACAGCAACTGCTCTGTAACAAACAGTTCCCGACTGCAAGGCACCCAAGCACCTTTTCACTACATTACTTGCTTCCACTTCTCCCAGAGCTTCACAATGTGAAGAAGTGCTGAGTCACAAGGCAATATTCCCACAAAAAACACAAACCAGTTGTATAATTTCTGCACATCTGAACCTAACCCTGACCATCAGAGTCTGAAGCTGAGCCTATACTTGCACAGCAAAACTGGCCCCAGAATGGCAGATCTGGGGATATAGCAGTGCTTTTTCTCCTCTGCAGCAATCGCTGTGCTAGCACGTGTCCATCCACAACCACGTTCAGAGCAAGTTTCAGCTGCCAGCAGCAGAGGAACTGCTGTTGCTCACTTACATGATTACCTCATCAGCTGCTTTCTTCTTCTTTTCCTCTTTTATCCCCTAGTTGTTAGTTACCTCTTCAAATACACCATACAGGCAAATATGGACAGGCACATGACAGCATCACCACTTCAGATTTCCTTCCAAGAGCTGAGGATAAATGGATCATTATTCCTTCACGTTGCCTCAACTTTCCCTTAGATAGAGTTCAGTGATAAAACTGAGCGGAAAAACAGTTAAAACTCCTTAAGCACAGTAAACCCTGACAGAATCAACTGACCTGCCTCCCCCAGGCAACGAGGAACTGGAAAGGGACAGTACAGAGCTGCTCCAAGAGCTTGTCAGCATAAAGAAAGGCTAGGAGCCAGCCTGCAGAGGGATGGCTGGGAAGAATATGGGTCCTGATCCTGCCACAGCTGGTTTCTGGCTCATCCATCGGCACAGCTGTGCATTTTCTACCTAGTATCTCAAAACATTCAACTGTGGCTTCTCAGTTCTCTCTCCAAGGAGAAGGCACGTAGGAATTCAGTGAACCTATTAATAGGAGCTGCCTACAGAGGGGCTTCAGCCCCACAAGCCAGGCAGAAGAGTCAGGACAGTGGTGGTTTGCCCAAGAGAACAGAGCTCCAAGCACACAGCCATTGCTCCACTGGTTAAAAACACAGTGATTGCACAAACATTTTCAAGGTTAAGATGTGGCCATATGCTGTAAGAACCTGAGTTATAACTATGTCAGTACAACCATATCCAACTGTATGTGCCTCCAAACCAGGTTCCAGCTTGCACATGTAGCCCTGACATGCAGAGCCAGACAGGATTTGTAAGGAGCTTGAAAGTTTCCTTCCCACAGAAGCAAGCCAGCAGGCAAACACAGATGCCGTCTGTTTTGTTTTCAGCAGACAAACAAAGAGTGCCCTAGGAAAGGGAAGAAATGGACGTAATCAAATGCTACTCTTTTTGTTTGTTTGTTTTCAACTGTTTGCTGTCATTTACTTACTTTGCTCTGGGAAGCCCTTTGTTCTCATCTGGTATTTCCAAGGGTTGAGCCTTCACTTGTCCCTGTAAAGATCTTGTAAGGCTGCAGAGCTTGTTTTTTTTCTTTCCTGAAATAAACTACTTACTGTTAGAAATCTGGTATTTCAGTTCCACTTCATCCCACTAGGTTGAACCAGCACTGGCATTGGATGCTTTTGTGCTGCGGTGCGTTATCTCAGCGCAACCGACTAAGTTACATACAGAATAAACACTGGGCTTTTGCTGTGAGCAGGGGAGATAGCTGTGTAATGATCAATCAAAAAATGCCCTTGAGGAGGAGAGAGATTAGCACTTTGATACTACTGAAGATGAATGGGTGAAATGAGCTTGATAAGCTGGTGTTTTCCTCAGATAACTGCTTTGAAATCTTTCTATCACCACTTGGATCCTCCCCTCATTCCTTTTGTCTCAGGACAGGATGGCAAGTCCTACTGTCCTACCAGTAAGGCTGGACAGGATGCTATTTGTATCGCTTTTAAATAAATAGCAACAGATTTATGCCATATTTCGTCGCTGAACACGGAACACTTTAATATTACTCATAACCTAACGGTATGATTTCAGCTAGATTCCTGCTCTTCCCGGCCAAATATGGCCTGTCCCTCAAACATGTGTGCAACTGAGCACATATCAACAGAGAAGGGACTGAGGGGATGTGGAAGACTCATGGGGTGCGGACATCCTTCCCTCCTTACAATAGAATTTCATCCTTCAGACGTTGCTCATGTTTAGAGCTTGTGAAGGGAACTTAGTCTCCCTGTCAAGAGACCAGCTCCAAATTTCCTCTGGGCTTTCTGAACCCAATATGGACCTCTTCCTTGGATTAATCTTGTACAGCAACCCCACAGGACCATGCAAAGAGGAATTTATTGAAGCTGTAACATGGAAGTCAAACTTTTGTGTACTCCAGGTAAGTCCATCTCTCTTAAGAGGCAAATCCTCCTGGCATCCACAGACCACTGTCATTTTCTGGGCTAACTAATTCCCCCAATGAAACTGGAGCCAAGAGGTTTGACTGCATTTTTATTGTTCCACCGATTAAATGAACTTTAAATACAGAATTAAAAATCTGTAAATAAAAAAAAATAAACCAACCCCCAAAGTTATGAAAAGCCAGCATCCAGAAACAGGTTGCACTTCAGCGACTGTCTGCAATTCATACATGCTCTTTGGTACAAAATTAGGGGAAAAAAAAAGAAAGGATATTCATCACCTGGTACATGTCCACATATGTCTGAGAGCTGATATTTGTCTTGTGAGACCCTCCAAGCATGTTTACCACAGCACTGATTCACATTGTTTAGTGTTCAAAAAAAAAAAAAAAAAAAAGCAAACAGTAAACATACAGAAAAACCCACTCTGCCGTCCACAGAAACATCAATGCAGCGTTTTCCATCCAGTACGATATAAAAAATATATATATAAAAAATCCAGCATGTGATAAGTGAAGCAAAATGCAAGGATTTGCAAGGCTGCATTTTGGCCTGCAAAGCATCGCGGAGCAGGAACAGGTTCTTCTGTCTCTTTTAAGACACTATGACGCATCAGGCATTTCCTAGAGAGTAACACCTCTGGCATTTGCCCTTCACTGAACTTCATCACTGCAACAAAGGCTTCCAGAAGAACAAGCGAATAGGTACCTTTGATTTTTAATGCCCAATTTTAAAGCAGCTCCATGTTTCAAGGGACACAGAGCATCCAGCCTCAAGGACAACAACCAGGCCCTTTCAGGCCCAACTTCAAAACAAGAAAATTAAAAAAGAAGCATCTCAAGAAGTCCCGATGCTGGGATTCTGGGTTAGGAGTTGATGCGGGTTTTTTTCCTTTTTTATTCACTATTTGGTTCTTACAAAAAATTACTACGAATATGACCCCTTAAAGTCAGTGCATCTGCATCATCTTAACCAAAAATAAAAAGCAGACTGACTCTAATATATGCGTAACTTCAAGACATAAGCATCACTCACACCATATTCACAACAGGTTAGAAGGAACAACCTGTGGCTCATCTATTTCTCAAGGATGTTCATCGCCAAGAGAAGTTAACCACATAGACAAACCAGAAAATGGAGTGCTCTGACAATTAAGATCAAAACTTGGAGATAATGAATGTGATGATGAGCAGGGATAGCTAAACATCAGCCTAAGAAATAAAAACAGGAGGCTGCAAAGGAAGTGAATTCAGTTAGACAACAGAAATAACACTGAGCTTGTCACTAGTGCAGCTAGGAATTGGCAAACAAAATACTTCGAGCATACACTTGCAGGACAGCCCTGCTTCTGCCACATGAATAAATATCCAACAGTGTTTAAAAACAGTATAAAAAAGGATGTCGGGATTCTCAGAAGCAGTGCGTGTTCTGCCTCCTGTAACTGCACAGTATCCCTCATGTGAGGTATTTCAGCATTGCTGCAAAGGAGAACTATTTCTGCACTCCTCTTCCCGGAATGCAGTTGCTGGAGCTCAGGTCAGATGACAGCTATCCAGTGACACAGTGCAAGTGCTCTGCTCTCCCTTTGTCTCTCTCCAGTCCACAGTGACAACGCTGTGTGGGATGAAAACAGAGCAGTAATGGGCTCAGCCTGGGACCCACCATAGTGACCAGATGGATGGACGGATGCACAGACCTCTATTTCACTGCACAGCTTAATTTTTGCTTTGACAGCCGTGTTCATACAGAGCCCTGCAGAAAGAGGTTTTCACGTGGCCAGATCAGATTACTAACCTCAGATCCTTCAAAATATTTCCTTGGTTAACTGTTTTATATATAGATTGTCCAACAAGATAAATGCTTGTTTTATTCTGATGAACAGTAACCCACACATTTGTTCTTGCATCACCAGCAGACCTGTAAGGGACAGCCATCTCACCATCAAACTGTACAGCTGAAAGCCTGCTATCCATCCCATATTGTTTCCCAGGGAAAGTCATTTTCTTGTGTTGCATACATGTATTTAACTGCAGTTATTAAATACAGGATGTCAGCTTCACATCCCACCTGGCATCTTTGGAAGCATCCTTTTTCAGTCTTCAGTAACTAACACTCTTACTAGCGAAACTCGGGATCACAACCTGCTGGTAATGTGCAACAGCCAGTAGTGGATCTCACCAGAAGTACACAATTAGTACCATGGCAGCATCTGGTTGTCCCTCCTCCAAAACGTAGATGCTGTCAAAAGAAAGAGCAAACCCAGAAGAAACAAATGTATTTTACCATCTTCAAGAGATGCTGCTCCTCTCTGTTGCAGAGCAGCTGTAGCTTTGTTCGCAGGGTGATTGGAGGGCTTTTTTCTTTATGAATAATTACAATCCCACAAATTCTACTGCTTAATGATGATTGGTGCTGGTTAACGACTCCCCTGTTCACATGTGTGCTTTTGTACTCACAGCCAGCTGTCCTGGAAGTAGTAAATAAAACTGGTTTTGCCTTCAAAGACACAAGCACCATTCAAGGTCTGTGAGTGCACCAGGAGTATCTCTATGGCTTTCTCTTGCCTTCCAAAAACTTCAGTTAAATGCTCTGTTCTGCTCATGCTTCCCTTAGAACATCCGAGGATATGATGGGTTTTGCTTAATTATCCACTCAGCATGCGGATTGATATGATACAAGTCTAAGAGGTAAGTGTCTGGATCCAGACAATGTTCACCTATAAGAACAAGAAATACAGAAAAAAAAAGCATTTCTTATCTCCTCAGTCCCACTGTTATTTCATTTCCCCCCTAAAAACTGGTATTGGTCCACATTCATATTACTATTACAACCACTCAGAAGTGCTTTAACAAATCTGACAAAGTTCTAGTTCTTTATATTGAAATAGATGTGTGTTTCTTAAAACTATGCCGAATCCAAGCTTAAATTGGTGAAAGATACTCTAATATCCAATCACGTTAGCACCTGAAAAGCATTCTTATATATCAGTGATCAAACCCAGCAGCTGACACTGTTCACAGACACTGTTATGAGACATACTAAGAGGTGGACAAATCATTCCAGTAGACAACAGTCTTTGGAACCAGCTGGAATAGGACATCTGAATTCCTTCCTATTCTCAGACCTCCCTAACTTGCTTCTGTTACAATCACATTATTTAAGTTTCCTTTCCGTTTGATGATGCTACCCTACTCACAGAGGAAATCAGTGAGTAACGAACATCACGAGCCTGTTTATCTACCCACTCTGAGAAGCTTCCAACCAAGCTGGTTCTTTTGCAAGAAAGTTTATTGATAAAGGAAGGCATCTGACAATTGCTCTTTGCCACAGGTGAGATTAACCCACATTTGTTCCTTTTCTTCTGACTTTTGGAGCCCCCTCCAATTCTCATTATTTTTCAGATCTCCCTCCTATCACAAGCTAGATGTAAAAAACAGATATCAAAGCAGTTAACTTTCAACTACCACCCAGACTCACCAATATTGCCTCCCACTTCATACAGGAGCAAGTTTGTGCACTCCACGGAGTTGTTACTGCAGAAAGAAAAAACACAGTGAAGTTAACAAAGCTCTGTTAGAGGCAAGTTAGGTCGTTTAGTAACGTTTCTTCCAAAGCAACTGCTCACAGTGCAGTGGTCAGCAGTGGTCAAGGAAGCTGCAAGGCTACGCTGTCAACCTTGTCAGTCCTCCTGAAGCATGAGCTGACACCCAGAGTTGTGCAAAGAATGAGCCAGGTACTGGTAATGAGAAATGTGTTAGATACAAACACTTTTCAACAACCACCACCACCACAAGAGGCACAAATGCCAACATATATTGTCAGCAATCCTTCAGAGCCAATAGCCTGTTCAAGAGAAGCTCATCCAGACAAGGACTTCAGCAGCTGCTGCAGCTTCTTAGTGAGATCCTAATTCCCAGCTGACCCATATTCAGCCAACTCCTCATCCACACTCTTTGTCAAGACGTCTCCTGCTCAGGGACATAGCCAGGAGATGCACTGACACTTTACCTACTGAATACTACCTGCCTGGTGTGTTGGGAAGCTGTTTTGTTCTCTTGTTGGGTTATTTCAGCAGCTCATCACTGGAGCTTCCTTTAGAGAACCCAGACATTAACGTGAGCGTGCTGGAAATACTTTTCCAGGCAAGTTATGTGCCCAGGTGACATTTTTCTCCAGAAGAGCTATAGAGGGGTTTTTTTTTAGGGTGAACATTATTGCACTTTTCTTTCTCTCCAGCAAGGCCTTTCACATCCTGCTGCAGCACACCTGCAGGGCAGGCAGGACCACCACCCTGCTGCCAGGCTCAAGCACAGTGATGGAACCGCTCAGTTGAACTATTATTTGTCTGCCCCACCTAATACACCATTTACAAAACAGAGAGCAGTCCAGCAGCTCAATGTATTGCAACATTAGCCCTACTAGAAGGCAGAAAATACAGTTACTACACCACCTGATGTATATACATCTTTAATAAGGAGATAAAGAGCCACTTACCACTTGAGGAGGTTGACTGTGTTAACAATATTCCAGCCATTCTGGCACAGGTTCTTCTGAAACTGCCTCAAGACATCAGCAACTCTGGTAGCATTGTTCAAATGCACTTCTAGCGAATCCTTCAGGAGAAGCGACGCGTGGACTTTCACAACCTTGGAAGGCTGAGCGAGGAAGGCAGAACCAGAGAGGAAAGCGCTTAAAATACTTTGTTATCAGCTATAACGCCAACTTTCAAAGCAAATCGGAGAACGTGAGGAATGAAACGCACCCAGCCAGCTTCTCAAAGCATTTATGTTTGCTGCTTATTTCACGTAGCAGGGAATGGAAGCATCGAGGTGAGCACTATAGACCACCTGCATTTCAGCGCTGTGACGGGGGAGTAAAGCACTGATCTCGATCAGCGTGTTTTGGCGCTCTCTGCTGTTCTGATACAGTACTGGCACTTACAGGCTCAGACGACAGGATTTGTGAGAATAAACGTTGACAACCTGTTCACCGCTAACCTGATAGACCCCACTGGAAACGTTTAAAGCAGGAACAGGAGCTTAGGGAGTCAAACAGTCTTGCAGGCTATTTTAGAGCCAAAGGAAATTTAAGAAAAGAAACCACTGAGCTGCTACAGAACAGAGTTTGAGTGTCATTTTATCAAATCCATTTTCATCAGCTCTTCCATGAAGTACTTTTTCAAAAGTTTTAGTGTAGAACATTGAACCGTTCCCGCTGGGTCTGGTCCGGAGCAAGTCAATTTTGGAGTTCTAGATCTTCTGTAAAAACCCAAGCAATTAGGAAGCACTGTTTGCAGTTCTAAGCACAGCGTCATCTGCTGGGTACCTAAGTAGTAGCTACACTCAGCATCTCCAAGAGTGACCACACATCTTTAACCAGGCTAATTTGGGGCACACTTCTCAGTATGCCACATGGTACAGAAGAGTGGCAGATATATTGGCTTGTGAGAACACAAACTCCTACTGCCCTGCAGATTTAAGCTGTCCATGTATTCTCCTACTTGCAGGCTTCAACTTGCTCACATCCTTAGATGTCTGAGCATCACCACAGCATAATGTAACCCGGCTGCTACAAACCAACCCAAATTCAAGTTACCGTGTCAACCAAAAAAGAACAACTGATATTCAAACAGATCTGGTAGCAGCACCCATTTAAAAGTCTCAGCTGGGACCAACACAAGAGGTGGAATACAGCAGTTTCACTTCTCTTTTAAGAGAATAAACATGATCTCTAACCCTTCCATTCAGATAAAGCAGCATGACAGAGCAAAAAGATTCAAAAGGATATTTTATGCTACTGTAATACACAATTTCTTGCTTTCAGTTCACTAGAAGAATTCTGCCTTTATCACAGCAGACACGTGTCTAAATGCTTGGGACGTATAAAGTCAGGTAAATTCTATTTGCATGAAGTAAATTCCCATTATCTTTGCTGCTGTCTCTTTTCTTCTTCTGAAAACATGCAGCACAGTAAGTATTCTTCAGTCTGAAATTCATTCCAACAGCAGGTGTACTCAGTCAGTTTTTGCTGGGTACAACCTGGGCAGAATAGTTTGGAAGCTTCTTCTCATGGTTCTGCATGTTTTTCTCCCTCTTGCTATATACGAAGTGCCACTCTCTGGAGTTTTCCACATTCTCATGAAAGGATTTTAAAGAGAAAATATTTGTCACTTATGAAAGCAACCGGTTTTTCCAAGTTGTATCTCACCTCTGCTTGATTCTTTTCCACTTTGTCTTTATCAGCATGGATCTTTCTCAACAGATTTTTTAACCTTTTGTCACAGAACTGGTACCTTTTACTATTGCTCTCATTGAGTTTTCTCACTTGAGCTACCAGAAAAGAGGAGACCTGAGCAGCAAAGAAGGGAGAAAACAGGAATTAAAACAAACCAAGCAGAGATGAGGATGCCATTTAAAAACCCAATCATCACTTTATGAAGTTCCTTAAATAGACAAAGCACCTACACACCTTGAAAACAGGCAGCCTTGGACTTCAGCCACAGCTTTGGTCTACAGACATTTCACTCCTCTGAAATTCCCAACACAACCCTTTCCCCTACCCCAGTTCCAGACAGAAGATGACACTGCAGTATCATCCTGCACAACACTTGTGAAACTCACTGTCCAGAGCAAATCCTGGTAATGGATCATCATCCGCACCACATCAGCCGCCCCCTCTGCCAGCTGTTTCTCCTTCCCTTCAGGAATCTTGTTTGGCAGCCCTTTGTGCATGAACAGGTTTGGGGCCATGACTGTAGAAACGTTCCAGAGATTCATTTTGTTGTTGTTCTCCCTGGAAACTACTTTGCTGAGAAATTCAAGTAGAGCCTAAAGAGACAGGCAGAGGCTAAAGTTAATCATCCCTAATAACACTCAAAGAAATTAAGAGTTACAATTGGTGAGAAGAACATCTAATCAGTATCTTTTATAGATACATGTGAGAAAATCCAGTTCTCTAGTCAGGAAATACAGTAGTCAATTTCTAATACTAGAACAACAACAAAACCTGAACTGAGCAGGGACATAGTTTGTCCAGCACTCATGAACCAGAAGAGATGGTATGTTTGAGGAACACATTCATATTTCTTAACTAGTGGCAATTTACAAACTCCAGCTGCAAAAGTTACAGAACTCAAAGACAATCCTCTCTTCCTCCAGTATTCTCCAATGCTATTTCCAGACGTGGAAAACTAATCCATTTGGATTACACCTCTTCTGCCTCATGCCTTCACCAATGCTATGATAGATTCTTTGATGGTATCATGTATTCTAGCACTCTGACCTTTGCAGGGTGCTAAGTCATCCTTGGCATTGTTATCCAGAAATTGAACTACTTAGCAAAAAGAAAGCAGCAGCAAAAAAGAAGCCACACAGTTCTTATCCAACACAGCACCACAGAGATGCTGCACTGCCTGCAAAGCTGATCTATCCCTGCAAAGCTAATCTATCAGCATTTACTGTCTCAAAAAGGAGTAAGAGAAAAGGTTGGAAGTGCTCCTGATTGAAAAAAAGGCTAAAAAGTATTTTTTGATTTAACAGCAAACTGCGTCTTTGATAGAGAACAGCAGCATAAAGCATGAATCAGAAGACTGACTCTCTTTCCCTCTATATTGTCTGTGGGTACACTAAGATAAGAGCTATTCACTTTCTACCCCATATAGAAGAGCTTTAGTATGCTGGGAAGGAGGAGCACATTTCCAAACATGGTATAAAAATCCCCCTCAAAACCACACAGATTTCTCTACTCCCAGAAAGCAGATGTGCTTACAGCTTACGTTACAGACCAGTCTGAAGACTGGTCTGCTGCCCCCAGCTCCCCCTTGCCCCATCATGGGCTTCCATTTTCAAGTTAGTGAATATATAAAAGCTTAACGTACATTATCTATATTCCACTTTCAAAAAGCTGATAAGAGATCTGTGAATGAAAACATGGAACGAGAACATTGTTTTTCCAGTTACATCAGGAATAAGTAGACCTACCTTCAGAGTGTTTCTGTTGGGCTCTGGCAGAATCAGGATCAGGAGATTTAGAGCCTGCAACCTTTGCTTCAGGTCTGGAATATCTACAAAGGGAAAGCAACAAGAAGTTTCAGGCTTCTGACACTGCTCTTACTGAAAACATAAACTGTGTTTCTGAGTCACAGACTGAGAGTAGGGATAAGGCAATTACTTCTGGGAGTGTTTTTCATCTGTAGAACAGTATCTCAAATCATAGAATTTAATTAAGCTCATACAGCCCTTACAGAGGGAACTGTCTGGATTCTAGAAGATTGATTTGCTTTAGAGTACACAGTCTACCAACAACTCATCAAAAGACTTCACCTTCTAAGTTTCATAAAAACATTAAAAAAAAATAGAAGTTGTATGCTCAGTTAGCTCAACACAGTAAAATCCCTCATCAACGCACAAGCCTCAAAATAAGATGTGTGCAGAACAGTGCTGCTGACAGACCAAGACCATGCACTCTGTGGTCAGTGGCCTCAGCACAGTCTTCATGTCCTTGTTTATCAGGTTGGCCTAATTTGTGCAGTAACATTGCTTCATTTGAGGCTGCAATGTAATTTGTCCAGGACAGCATTCCTACTCAAAGTATATTGTATATAACCAAGCACTAGCAACTAAGACTCCAAGGTAGACACTTAACAGTACATGTAACACCTCACAAAGCAAGTTCATCTGGTAACAGAGCATATCCTGCTCTGTATTCCCATCAAATCCAGGTGCTAACAGCATACCTGGCAGGAGAGCCCATGGCCAGAAAAAGCACAAACTCAGAAAACAATATCAAACAGCCAAAGAGGAACTCACTTTGCACAGCAGCAAATGCAGGAAGATATTCTGCTGTCAGCAGTGGGGCAGGCAGCTCTCTTATGAATCTTTTCAGTAGCCCAGATACATCGTTCTGGTGCACTTCATCCCAGCGGAAAAGGCCAGTATAGAAGTCCCTTTCTAGCTTCTGTTCCAGGCTCTAAAAATAATAATACAAAGATGTATTACATGCCTCAAAACAGAAATACAGTTGAAATTCTGTAGCTGAACCCATTAAGTCAAAAGATCGCAGATATCCCACTGCAGATACTCTCAGATTTCCCAGTAAAGGACATTTCTAATCACAGAGTGAAGGAAGATGAGGCGATCTGAGTTAGCCCCTTGCTGGAGACATGCTTCAACAACATGCTCCCTCATCACTTTCAATATTTTCAAAGAATAGTTAAAAGAGCTCTGTACCTTGATTCTAGTCTGAGACCCTGAAACTCTCAAAATGCCCTCTGTTTCAAGTCCTCTCTTTTCCAAACAGGAAAGCAGCTATTAAAAGAGGAAAAAAAGAAAGCTCTTAGGTACAGGGGATGAGAAGTCAGCCCCTCCTTGTTAAGGGCCTCAAAGGCTTTCTGACTCTGAGGATCAGAAGTGCAAATGAAACTGTAAGAAAACTTACTGCCTGGAGTAAGAGAGGGACCTTCGTGTTGGGAAGCAGTTTTTGGTCGTTTTCCAGCAAAGTGTTGAGTGGAACTCCAAAGAGTCTTTTCTCTGCAACAGAAATAACATGTTTTCAGTCTGTACCACCATTAATAATAGTGTCAACGATACTTCCAGTACATTTTCTAAGCACTGGAGAAAACAAGGAAGAGTTGACAGAACAAGTGGATGTGATAGAGGTGAATGTGGAGCTCAGTCCTGGTAGCATAACCCAGTGATCCCAGAAGAAACTGATTAAAGCAAAAACAGCTGTCACAAAAGCCCTCTCTGCTCTAACGTTTGAAATCCAAACTCATATGAAAATCTCAATGGTTAAAAAAAAAAAAAAAAAAGACAAAAAATGGGAGGAAAAAGGCACAAGGCAACATACAACTGACCTGTTGTTTTCAGTTTTGCTGCCTTGTTTCTCTTCAATTCAAAGCCTAGAACATCACAAAGAGCTGTTAGTTCAATAAGGGCCAGCGTGGGGATCTTCTTCATGTCCTGAGCAGATAGATCTCCAATCCTGGTCACTCCTAGTCTGCCCTTGGGGATCTTAAATTTCTAAAGGAAAACACACACAAAAGGTTCAGTACAAGCAGCACTACTGATCCTTCTGATTATCATCTCGTGTTGCATTCTTACCACTCCATACCACTAACCAGGTATCTACACATGCTCCTATTTTCAACAACAAAATAACCAGAACAGCTTGTACTGCTGCTCAACCCTCAGCTCAAGAAACACAGCCCCATTTCAGCATTACTGTTTAAACGTATTTGAGATCCCAGTTTTCTGAACTAATGAAAGCCTAATATCCATTCTCATTGGCTGTAACCTTGTAAGCAGTCCAGCACATTTGCAGAAGATAAATCTTTGTCAAGTAAGACAACGGAGACCTGTTGCAACACTACTACAGAGGACGTTCCCCAAATCTAATCATATAATTGAATCAAGCATCTTGCACCACTCTAGGCAAGATGAGCTAATAAAGCTCTAACACAGAAAATTCCTGTACTTACGGTTAGGACATTTCCATCCTTTATCCTTTTAGATTCAGATAGGAATGACCCTTTGAGCAGGACAGCTGCTTGCTCTGAGTAGGCAACGTCCATGTTGAACACCTCCTCTTTCCCAGGGTTTCGAACCATGCAGGAGTAATCCTGGGTTTCTGCTACAGAGGAGAAAATATATTGAAGTTCAAAAAGCTAAAAGGTGAAGCTTAGAAAACAAGTGTGTTAAAACAGCAGCTTTAAACAGATTTGGGGATAATCACTTTTGGTAACAAGGATCATATCAGCATTTGTCAGAGCACAGTCCTGTGACGGATCAACAGGGTAAGTGAGAGCAGTTTAAAGCCACAGACATCAACAGTAAGACATGAATATCACCTGAAATTAAAGGACATACCCATGGACAACTTCTTTTTGTGCAATTGCATATGTTGTTTACAGAATTTCATCTCTTTTCTGCTATAATCATTTTGTTTGCATCTTTTAATTGCTTTGTTGATGATTTAGCATAAGCTTGAGTGATAGTTCATAATAGTACCTGGTGCTGGAAAGGTTTACTGAACCCAGGCATGAATTTAAAAGAAAAACACAATGTTTCATCATTCCCACACAGCAAGCAGCATTATATAAAGTAGCACGCATTAGTTAATATTAAAAGCCTTCCGTAATAGAGACAGAGCTGCTCAAGTTCAGAGCCTGAATAGCATAATTTCTTTTCCAGCTGCAGCTCCACTTCAGATCCTGCTCCCCTTTCAACCCTTCTCCACATTTAAAAATGCCTTCTTACGTTTCTGAACATTTGAAGTCCGTAGATTGTGCCACAGCAGATCTGGGCTGGGCTCCTCTTTTTCTTTTACCGTCTCCTGAAAAGGAAACCACAACGTACTCATCTAAACAAAGCAGAACAGAAGTCATTATGACAACAATTTGATTCTGAGAGGAAAACAAAACAAAACGGACACCCATCATAGCTCGCTGCTCTATGAAAGTGCTGCTCAAGCTCAGAGCTATAAGATTGCTCTGAAATTAACAATTATTGAATGAACAGAAATTAGGTGACTTGAAAGGCAGATGGAAGACAGATGACTAGATGGCTTTCATATACGGTACTCAGGATGACTTTCCACACTATTAAACTAACTTATAATTTCACATAGTCAGCATTGAGGGGCTAACAGTACCAACCAAACTCCATAGGAACTAGTCACTGCCTCTGGCCACAAGATCTCCTTCATGAGAAAGAGCACAGAGAGCAGAGATCAGCACCTAAAAGCTTCCCATTAAGGCTTTGTAGTAACCTACCTCCTCAGGTCTAAAGTACATTTTTAAAAGCGTAAGGAGGCGTTTGTCAGTCAACTCTACTAATGAAAGCCTTGCTTTGACGAGAACTAGCAAGGAAATATACTGTCACCAAAGCAACTTTCTGTGGACCTGCTCTTAATGCAGAGAAGTGGTCGACTGACAACTGAAAGCTGAAAGGAACCTGGCACAAAGTCAACACAAACAGACAAAAGGGTTGATCTGTAGAGAAGATGTGCCATATGTTTAGAGTAGGCACACAACTGGTGAGCTCACCACGAAAGAACAAACAATTCATTTAGCATCTGTAGCTAAGTCACACCAAAAAGTCACTTTGGAATATTGGATTGGATTTAGCTGTTCTGACTTTTAAGTGCAAATACCAGCAACGTAGTAAGCAGGCACGTACGACTAAGGGATCAGAAATCTCTGTTCCTATATGATATAAGGTACAACAGGTTTCTGTTCAATGTGCAAGTTTAGAAACTTGCAGAATTTCAGTTGAGGGACCTAAGACAGCCTTGCAGCTGGAATAAAATGTCAGCAGGATGAAGGAAACACAAGAGGGCTCCAAACGACATCAGTGCTCCACAAGGCTGCAGTGCTGGAGGTGCTGTGCAGCCTCCCAGACATCTCTAGAAAGATACAGATCTGTGGGGCTTGTAGCAATTCATTCTCAGTGCTTCAACCTAAATGCACAAATTCCACAATCTCAGCTCCATTTCAGCATAAAAGATCTTGGAAATGAAAGCAGCCCTGAACCCAGACAGCCAAGGTGGCTACCTTGGGGCAACAGAGCTTTTCAGGAGCTTCCACTCTATCAGTCAACATACCCCAGAGCCGACCACTCCAAAAATGTCTCGGACATCCCTCACGGGAGGTTTGTTCTTTCTCCTCCGAGAGCGGGAGTAGGTATCCAACCTTCGCTGCACGGCAGCAGCCTGGGTCTTTGTTAAGGTGGAGAGCAGTGCGTTGTCGTTTTCCGAAGCATGGTCCCCAATGAGGTCGGAGAGGCCTGCGTCCTGCAGCCACTCTGCTTCAGCTTCTCCCTCTGAGAGGCAACAGATGAGGAGGGGGAGCAAGAAGAGAAAGAAGAGCAATTTGAGTAATGAGCGCTGAGCCGCTCCCTCTCCAGGGGGCAGTGAGGTACCACTGGAAGTCACAAATTCCATGGGATGCCAAGGCTGTTCTCAGAGCTCTTGTTTCATTTGTATCCACCACTGCCACTCCTTTACTGTGTTAAACACTTTTAAGTGCATTGCTACCCACACAGTCATTCAACAACGGCAGAAGTATTATCCTTACTCCACATACACACTCTACATCTTTGCCTATTCAAATTTTCAAATTAAAGACCATTCCTGTTCCATAGTGAAGTGTGAGAAGCCTGGAGACAGTAACATCAGTGTTAACAAGCTCACTCCACTCCAGTCTTCAATATAAAGCTGCGCTTCAAACGCAGGAGGATGTCTCCCTTATTGGATGTGCCTTTTGTGCAAGCGAGAAAGTGCCCTGAGCAAGACAGTTACTTGAGATCCAGGGATAAAAGAAGCAATTTAGGAGCCAGCTTCTGCTTTGACAGAATGAACACCAGAGGGCCCGTGCCTTTTCAGTTCTCGGTACTGCATTCATTCACTGTGGGCAGCTCCAGCATAGCTCTACGGACGTAGTGGGGAAAAAGAAAAATCACAACTGAACTGACTGAAACAGAATAGTTCATTCCCATTCATCCTTCCTGAGGGAAAATGATATTTCCTCCCCCATCACTGCTGCTCGGGAACATTTCCTTATTGTTGCATTCATAATTAAGCCACACAGTTCTTCCTGTAAGTGACTGAAGAGACCACTGTTTCATCACAGCACCTAAAAACATCCTCTGAAGGCTGAAAAAGAGTTGAGTGGAGCAACAATATCTTTTTGCGAGTTACATGAACACAGAACTCTGCTCAGCATCACGCTATCATAAATAGAGCTGGACTTACAGCAACCTGGCTAACTTTCCCACATGCTCTTAACTTCATTTTCTTGTCACGCCCAGTTCTTCAGAAGCTGGCAGCATCCCCACAAGTCCTGCTCGGTTGGTACAGCCCCTCACACACACATAGGGTTGGACTCCTGGCCCCATTTAGGAGTTTTCCCTGTACAGCTGTTTGTCCTACTTCTGCCATTTCACAGAAGCACAGCGGGCAAAAGGCTTCTCAGTTATTTTTACCTCGGGAACTTCAGGAAGTTGGTGTATTGCTTGCAAGTTCTGAAAATATCCAAATCTACTCATAACAGGAAACTAGTGTGATACACAACATCAACCAGAAGACCATAAATTGGACATCCACTTGAGCCTAATGCCCCATCTGATGCCAAAGCACCTCAGATGTTAATTCATCCACTTTGTATTTTTGGCCTGATTACGTTTACTGGTGGCACAAAAGGAAACAATTAGAATAGGTTATTATGGGGAGAAGAGGAGAGCCAGAGTGGGCCTGAACTGAAAGTCCACAGAAGTTTGGCTGCAGATTGACATCTGAAGAGTTGTTAACATCTGCCTTGGGAGATCCAGACATGCAACACTTGGGGAGATGTGATTGGGAATAAATACGGTAAACTGAAGAATGACCATTTGCAAAAACTTATTTGAAACACGAGCTAACAAAAAACAGAATTTATAATAGTTATTACGTTCCATTAAAAAACAAACAAACAAAAAAAACAAAACCACAACGGAATGACAGCCAAGCACCCTGCAACATCAGACAAAACATTAAGAGAAACTTCCCACTTGCTTTTTGAAGGAAGAGGAGAATCAGTCTTTGCAGACACTTCCCAGCAGTGACTACATGTTACACAGCTAACAACGGATATTTCAGTGCCACCACCACACACAGTGCAAGCGTTCTCCATCTGCTGTGCCATCAGATCACGGCGCCAGCTGGAACAGACAGCGAGGGAAAGGCTACACTGATCTTGCCTCAGGAAAAGGGTCTTTTTGCTTGAAGGTGAGGCCACAAGTACCAAGTACCAACACCTTTCTGCTGACCCAGTTCTGCAAAGGCTTCATACCTGCCTCCTGCTAACAACTGATCACAGGCAGCTTCCCATCATGCCATCCCTGGCAGTGTTCATTCAGGAGACCAGCGTTTCCAACTGGGTCAGCATTTCTGCAATGCCTTATCTCCACCTAGCCTCCGTGCCATCTCCTTTCTGAGATTGCTATCAGAGATTTGTCACTCGGAACCTTACCACCAGACAGAGCTGCTAGCTGCTGCCCCAGCATGGCTTCTCGGGCAGCATGCAGTCAGCCACAGTGCCTCTGGCTCAAAGCATCCACACCACATTGCCACCCGACAGTGCTCCAACCAGAGACTGCAAAGACATGAAAGCCAGAAGGTACCGGCCAAGCCCAGCTCCCTGCATGTACACTATCCTGAAGGTTCCCCTCACTACTTACTCTTCAAGCACCACACACATTTGACTGAACTCCTTTCCAAAGGTGCCCAGAGGCCGAGCACACTGCACTCCCTCCCCAGCCTGCTAGGAAGGCTTCGTGACTCCGAGCGTTATTTCAAGTTTGTCCGGTTACAACTGCTGATTAACCAGTTAGCTCTTACCTATGAGATTAACACACAGCATTAAAGGAAACTTTTCCTTGTGTCCCTGCTTACATGCAGCAAACAGATCGCCTCTAGCATATCAGCATTTTGGATGTCCTAGACAGCCTTTCATCTGACGGCATGGGGCTTCTCCTCCAGAGTCTCCTCCCTGACGCTCTCTGTTTCTGAGTCACTTCTGTATCTCTTTCAGTTCTAAAGCACGTAAATCCTTTATGCAGGGACAAAGGCAGCGGGCCTTGAAGTTCACAGTGCCTTGCACAATCTGGTCAACACAGATTACCTTCCTGCCCCATTCTTCAAGGCCCCTTTATGATCTCAGGATAGCTGTTCACCCTTCCCAAGGGCATCACACTAGGACTTTCACTCAAACACATCTCCATTACCTACATGGATCCTCTCCAATCCAAAACCACAGCTGGAAGCTGTACAGGCTGCAGTCACAGCCCAGAATGGGCACAGGCAACGTGTGACCCCAATCCATGGGACCACTTGTTTCTCATCATTCATCACTCTTACAGCACCACAGGATGCTATACTTCTCATGTCGGAAGGCAACTGGTCCAGATTCCAATTATTTCAGGATTTTGGAATCACATCAGTGCCACAGAAAACCCACTAGAAACATCTGGCGTACGAGAAATGGTCTTTAAAAGAATCAAAAAATAAATTAACAAAAAGCAAGAGCATGTATGGATGTACCCAAGTCATTCTGGATGTTTATTATGGTTCTTTGAGCAGTGAATCACAGGAGGAAGTCTGCCTTCCACAACAGCAGCTCCTGTAAAAGCCACTATGGCAAAGTCTCAGAACCACACACACAAACAACCCCTCCTAAACACTGCTGGCTGTCGAAGCACGCTCACCACACAGCTACCTCGTAAGGAGAGCACCCACACTTAGTGGCAGCTGCTTGAAAAAGTCGGGAGCCTTGAATATATTTCTGAACAATTTTCAGTCAGCTTTTTTTCTTTTTTATCTTGGAAGCTGAAACTAGATTACACCAGCACTCCTTTTCTGTAAGGAATTAAGTTTCTTTCATCAAAAAATATATACATCTAATAAAGACAAGTCTGTGGTTGATAGGTAATATTCTAACCATGTGCCAACAAGTTTTTCAATCACTCAGGTGCATTTTTGAAGATGAATACCTTCCTTCCTCCACTCACTCCCAATGTTTTTGGCAACCTACCCTCTTGTGTTTTGACATCTGCAAGGCTGCATTCCTCTTGCTCAGCTTCAGTGCTCTGTTTAATGTTCTCCACTTCCAGCCAAAAGCTCTCCATTGGCAAGTTGTCTACCCTGGAAGTCGTGTCCTCTGACAACGGGGAAGCCAAAAGGCTCTTCTGAGGAAGCTGGCTCATTTTGCAAGGACAATTTCTGGTACTGAGAGAGAAAGAGATAAGGAAGAGAGATTAAGGTACACATGATTCAGGCAGGCATTCACAATACATCATTCTTCACTGTTAAATGGCTGCAGCCAAACAGAGGTAAGTGCTAGACTTCTTTTTGTCATTGTTTGGCAATAACAGACAAGGTCGAGATCAAATCCACCAGAGGAGGGGAGATAACTACTGTCCAAACTCACGAGAGGACACTGTACCAGCACAAGTTTTCCTATCAGTCCTTCCAGCAGCCTGAGATGCCTCCCGTCATTCCCAGCCTTGCTCCCAGGATCCCCCTGCAAGCCTGCACAGACACTCTGCACTCACAACCAAGGCATTTCCAGCTTTGCACACATGTGCTCTGCTTATCTGGCAAGTCTGACAGCTCCCAGCCGCAGCGGAGCGACCTCGGGAGGCTCCTCCTCCATCACACACGGTTTCGTACGCTGCAGTTCAGATCATGCAATAAAAAACTCAGATGTTTGAGGCCTTTTTTTCCTGCCCAGACCAGATTTTTTTGGCTACAAAGCAATAGAAGAGTCCTTGGAAACCCAAACATACAAAATTTTATTAATTCACAGCCAGCCAAAGTCCCAGACTCGTGTAAATAAGTGTATTCTACTGATAAAAACCCTCTATGGCTCAACTTAAGCTACACAGTTCAAGACCTTGCACACTACAGAAAGCTGGTTGGTTTGAAAAACGACACCAGGAATATCTCTGAACAGCCACCATCACCAAACCCAGAGCAGAACTGCTTTCCAGTTGCATGACAGAAGAACAGTTCAAGCCTTATGCCTTGAAAATCCACGATGACAACACCACCACCCAAATCAATTTCACCTCCCAGCTCCAGAAGGACCAAGAAAATTACTGGGGTCAAAATGCCTGGAAAGCTCAGGTTCCCTTTATGCTGAAAGCCATTATTAGCAGTTCTGGCCCTAAATGATAAGAAGCATTTTAAGTCTTAAAATACTAAATTTGAAGACCTAACACTGGATACTCTGTGCTGCTGGTTACATATTATGCCTACACTTTTCTAACAGGCATGTAAGCAGCCTCTCTATTCTAAAGGTCAAACCAAAAGCGATAACCATCACTGCAGGAACATCTGGGGCCAGCAACAGCATTGAGAGCACAACTAAGTCTTTTGTTTGTTTTACAGGGACACAAAAGTTAAAGATTGAAAAGAGCACTTGCATCACACAGCCCACCTCTGACGAAGGCAGAGTTGCCCCATTTGTTCATTATCCATCCCCATCATTTTACCCTCCCTGCTCCCGGGTATCCAGATCTCAGCTTTGCAGCTGAGATTCCACTCCACAGCCTGGCAGAGCACTTCAATATTCCAACCAAGATATTTATTTCTCTTTAACCCTCATAGTTCGCATCCCCTTTTCACAGTTCCAATACAGTTACCATCCCAAATCATGACTTTCCCTTTCAACTTTGTACCTGGATCTTTATCCATGAGGAAAAGGAGTTGTATTAACTCTTCATCCTTAATACACCTCCATGTCTCCTTGCATTGTCTGACAGTCTTCCCTGAAGAGGATTAGGTTTAAAGAAAGCCACCTTGCTACCATCAAAAAGTCCATTTCAATGTAACATTGCCATGACATCCCATTAGAATGTTATTACGTGACAGTCAAGAAAAATCACCCCTTGCAACATGAGATTAGAAGGTGGATTTTTGATCACATCAAGGAATCCAGTTTTGGCCAGTATCGGTACCAGGAGCACTGTGGCAGCCAAATTTGTACTGAAGAGCAGTCTCTCAGGGCATAACACTGAGCAGGCTAAGGAACTGTCTCACAAGCTGCCCTAATTGTTCTGCTAAGGGCATTCAGCAGGCACATAACAACTCTTGTCATAAGATGCTGCACTATTACATAGTGGGTGGGATCCAAAGCCCAGCATGATATATCCCAAGCTAACGCTGTCATTCCAGTCTCACAGAACAGCACCAAAGTAAAAATCAGGCCCTAAATCTTAGAAAATGCTTTATTTTCTGGTCTGTGTTTTTTGTTTTTGTTTTGTTGTTTTTTTTCCCCTGAACACACTGCTTTACAAACCCAGCTAGCCAAGTGGAGGCTTCATTTGAGATTCAGCACACCTAAGAGACGGTTCTTCCTCATTGCATTCCCAAGTCAACGGAGGGCAGTCTGTGACGTATAAGCATAGCAACAGTTTAGATTTAAAGTGTAGATTGTTGTCTTAAAAGGTTAATCACCCAGTTGCAACTGGGCAAAGAGTAAGTGGAATAATCAAGTTCGCTCAAATGCACTGCAAACGCAAAAATAAATAAATAAATCAAGGCTTCATATTATGAAGTTTTAAAAATTAACCCAGCAAAAAACGAACGGGGTAGAAAGATCTAGCTAAGGGCAATCATAAAGGAACAACTCCAGCAAGACCGACCGTCCAGTGCAACACCCTGCTCTTATGGGAGGGCACTAATTGCAATGGGGCTCCGAGTTCATTCAGCTGTCTCACCTAACACACCCAGCCCTGATTTAACAGTACTACCAGCAGTTATGAGACACTAATCTAGACTGACACAGACCTCCTATGGTTCATTTTCTCATTTCTTCTACAAAGAAGAGGATTTGTAATATTTGGAGCACTGGTGGCCCTTAATAAAGGCTGACCAAGAATCGGTGGCTCACCAGTCCCAGACTACAATATGAAATCTCAGAGTTGTTTTTGATCTGTTCCTAGATACTGTCAACACACCGCAAATATATTGCAAACACTCATGCAACTCTTGGCCCTCTTGAATATCAAAATAAAATAAACACTGTTGCTATGCATTTGCTCGTTCCAGGGTTGAATTATGTCTGTCAAAGACCTTCTCTAAGATCAGTGGCTGCCTAGGCTACTTCACTGCTTGCTCAGCCTCCTTCCCTCACTGAAATACCTCCCAAGCAGATGAGCAAATAAAGAAGGTTCAAAGTATTTCACACAAAACAGAAGGTGACACGTGTAGGTGAAGAAAATGCAATTCCTTTCATAGTGTTTCCAGAAAAAAAAAATATCTAAGGTGAGAAAAGAGCAACATGGACAGAATTAAGTTTACACAAGGCAGTCCTTCTGCACACAAGCACCAAGTTTTAAGGACACTTCCAAAGAGCTGGAGTACGAACAAAAATGTGCATGAAACAAACAGATGCAAGGAGTCTGAATTAACCTCAAGAGTAACTCAGGAACAGCACACCAATCACAACAGCAAATTTCAGACCCCTGCAACCCAACACAAACTCTTCTGAAAGGAAAAAAAGTGAGAAATTATTTTATCAACTGGTTGCAATATTCTGACAGATAAAGAAACTGAGCTGGAGAACAGAAATATGTTAGTGTCACAAAACACGCACATCTTACCAACTTGCAGTTTGCAGCAAGGTCAAAAACAATCTAGGAGCACAAGAGCACAAGATTAAAGGAAACAAAACAAAACCAGAAAGTATTCACGTGCAGGAAAATGCCCTTCTGTAATTTGCTTGCAAGTTCCTGAGCAAGCAGTTTAAATCCAGCTGAAGAACTTGGGAGGTCAGACCATCACAGTGCAAAAACGTGGCAGATTTCCTTGTTTAAAGTCAAGCAGTAGGATAAAGGTATCAACAAACAACACACAGGAGTATGTGGAAAAAAAAACACATAGGATAGCAAGTGCATCGCAAGAGACGTCTGGCAGACACAAGCTTCATAACTTTTCTATGAACAGACCAGAATCAGTTCAGAAGTCACACAAAGGTTGCAAAGGTTTTGTAGGCAGCCTCCATCACAGGCTGCCAACTCCCTCTGTCCCCTCCGCCCATGGAGCAGAAGAGCAATACTGGAGTGCTATTCAAACTTCTTGGAGCAGACCAGAAAATTGAAGACAGACTAATTATCAAATTACTGTGGCAAAGATCCACAGAAACTTACCCAATATACTCTCAGCATGTTTTACTTTCACTAAATTAACTAAGCCCGGGCTTAGAAGAACGAGAATCAAAGCAATCTCAGAAACAGTGCCACTGCTGATGTGACTTTGTGTATCTCTGACCACGGGATTTGCTCACACATCTATCACTGACACACAGTCCATCTCAGAGGGTATCCCCACACAAAGCCATAGTGCCCCAGCCCACTTTGTGCTGCTGCCAAACCCCACCTGTGTTTGTACCGAGGCCTTTTGGCGAGGACTTCCTATCCAAGGCATGACACACTTGAAGGTATCTGCAGCACAAGTGAGAATAGTTAAGATGTCACTACTACAATTTACTAATAAGATTACAGCTTGTTTTCAGTAACACAGCAATCAGATCATCGAGACCTTCCATTATGCAAGCAGCTGTGGGAGCAGTGCCACTTCAGGTTGTTTTGAAGGAGCCTGTTCTGCAAGCAGTAACGAGGACACACCGAGTGGCTCTGCATACGTGGAGGAGTCACTGAGAGCACATCCAGCTTTCCCCCACCACAACAACAACACAGCCTCTCCCCAGCTCCTGTCCAACATCCCAAGCGACACCAGAAAGACCAAACAGTGATTATCTGCCCGGCACTGAAGGGGCTGAAATCATCAGTACCGGGCCTTTTGCATAAGGCACTTCAGCCTTGCGCATGGCTTCAACTCTTGAGATGATGTCCGACACAGTATTGCAAGTTCCAAATAAAGCACAGGATGCAATTTGCCTGAAAATAAGTGTTGAAGAGTGTAGAAACTCCATCTCAACACTCACACCCCAGCCCTCAATCCAAAACAAGCTTATCTCCACTCTGCCTGGTAGGCATCCAAATCAGCAAGCCAAGGAAGAACAAAATTTGCCTGTAATTACACATCCGCCTGGAGGTCTCTCAGCCCGAAACTGAGAGCAGAACAAACACGGGATTGATAAGTCCATGCAGATATAGACAAATCAAAAAGACCTAAAGCCATGTTTAGTTCAGTCTGCCAGCTGGGGACCTGCTCCAATGCTTTCAGATTTGCTTTGGCCTTGGAAACCACAAGCTGTGCCCTCTCTGTTTTATGTTTCCCTGTAAGGTCCCTGCAGTGGTCCCTGCCTGCTGCTCACTTTCCCTGCCCCAGCAAGATGTGCCAAACAGGAAAGGATTTTAGCACATGCATGTCCTGCTGGCAGAAAGGGGCACAGGCAGAACAACGGCAAGCAGCACTGCAGTACTCAATGCCATTTTGGACTGATCTGTTGTACATTCACGTGAGATTCTTTAACTACTCATGCCCGTTAGTGCCTTGTCTGTCACATCCCTATAGTGAAGGCTGCAATGAGTCAGTGCCTCCCAGTTACTAAACCCATCCTCAAAACACGTGCCTGCTACCTTACATCAGATGAGATGCACTTCCTTTACTCCCATCACCTGTGACTTTAGGCAAGATGCTCAACCTGTACACCTCAGCTTCCCATGTTCAGGAGATATCAGAAGAGCGGTGAGAGTGGCCACGCAGCCTTCAGAGCATGCCTGGATCCCTCATAAAAGACACTCAACTTGTTTTTGAGGTTATTCATTCAAACAAGGGGTTTTTCCAAAAGCTCAGATTTACCTAAACATCTTACAACTGCATTAGCATTGAACTTCACTTCTTCTCATGACACAGCCCATCCCAACCAGCTGTGCCTACACTAGAGCAAAGAACAATGGTACTGCATTGTGCCAATACATGAGAACAGGCAAGGGACTACAAAGAGCGACAGGAGTAAGCAGTCAGCCAGGACAGGACAAGGGGCTACACTTCATGCATGAGAGGCCTAGGGGTGCTGGAACATGGGCAAACCAGAAATGAAGCCCTCACTTGTATTTCCCATGAGTTATAACACATAAGACAAACTGCTTGGCTGTTACACTGCCACGAAAAGCCTCCACTCACTGATGACCTATAAACAGTGCTTAACTGGAGGCCAAAGAGTGAGAGGAAGAAATGCTGGCTGTGCAGAAAGCAAGCCTTCTAAGAACAGCCTCCAAGCCAGGAGCGGATCCACAGCAGCTGCCAAGGGCAGGGAACCCCCTGCTGCAGCAGCACGACGGGGTCCTGCCTGCAAAGCCTGCACCCACACAGTGCAACGCCGGGCAGCAGGAGCACCGGGACAGGGAACACTGGGGCAGCAGCTCCCTTCTGTCAGGAGGACTTTGAGGACGTGACAACACCACACCTTCCAAACAGGGATGCAGTGAGCATCCCACAGTGAGTGCTGCAAAAATAAGGAGCTGTTAAAGGCAACTAATCAGACCGCACACCATTGCACAACCACCTCATTGCACAGGCACATGTCAGGTCTGTGTCACTGCAGGAGTGTGAGTAAGCTCAGGACGTATCCCACTTGCTTAGGGCTGGATGAACGGAGGCAAAGTGCCACTGGTTAGAAGTGAAATGTCCTGAGCAAACAGGGTGTTCTCCTGTTGCACCTCCTCAGGTCTGACCACAGAGGTACTGAGGCACCAGTACATACACACTGGAACAAATCCAGCTTGCCTGGCATAAAACTGAAATTGTTAACCAGACAAAGAAACCCTGCAATAGTCTTCAAGTGTTAGTCTAGTTCTCTTATGCACGGATAAGTTAAAGTAATTTACTGTAATTACTGATATTTTTTTTAAATCTCAAATTTTGCCCAGGACCTTTTCAAGCTGTCCTTTCCTGCTCCTACACACACAGACAAAACAGACTGGGAAAAGTAAGAAGCCAGAGACACGGAGCAGGGTGCTGCAGCTGCATTCACACAAAGCCAGCACACACTGATAAGTGCAGCAGGGAGACATGCAGAAACTCAGCGCAACTTTTAAGCTGATGCAAACAGACTTAAAGCTGATGCCTTGTAACACAGAGAGGAAGCTGTTTGTGAAAAGAAGCCATTCCACTTGGAGTTGTATCTCTCAGCACACAAGCTCTGCAGAATGTTTATAACTAAGCAGTTCTGACCTTCCCACAGCTCTTTAAGACGCCAAAAAGTCACCAAAGCACACGTGCTGCTACAGCACCTTCGCTGCCACGTGGGAAGAAGCACACCATCCTCACTAAAGCCTGCTCCCCACACCCCTGCAGCTCCCACCCACACTTTGCTGCACCAACACCAACAGACAAAACGACCAAGTTTATACAAAACAGGAACGTTTAGTACGTCCGACTTTCACGATGAAAGCAGCTGAAGCACAGTTTAAGAGAACACGCTGCAGCCTGATTACCTCTGGAAATCGACCTCCTTTCCATCTCCCCTGCCACAGATACCCACCCTTACCCCTCCTGCTCTCTGTAAGTGATGATTTAAGTGATGAACGCGCACAGAGCCGTGCCCCAGCCCAAAGCCCATACCTGCAGGAGCAGCTGGTTGGCTGCATCAGCTGCAGCACCACCTGGGGCCGGGGGATGCGGGGCCGGGCAAACCCAGAGCTCCGTTTGCCGAGCTTGTCCATGCTGGGTGGGAAGGGGAGCGGCACTCAACCCATCCGCACCTCTCCAAGCGCTGCTGTCGAGCCAAGGAGCCCGCGACCAACTGCCAAGGGCTGCTCCTCGTCACCGGGCAGGTGTGCAGCTGATTGGATGCCTGCACGCGTCTTCTCCTCCCTCTCCATCCGCCCTCCCCGGGATGGAGTCACTGTAAAACACCTGGGACTTCAAGGCAGCCGTGCCAGGGCTGAGCTCCCTGCCTGGAACACAGCGGCACAAGGCCAGCGTCCAGCACCCGGCACAGTCAGAGAATAGCAAGCAGCTATTCCAAGGCTGCGCCCAAGCTAAGGCTCGCTCAATAACCACGGAGCCTCAGCCCTGTGAAAAACTAACTCACACAGGCAGCACTGAGGAGGAGGAGTTGGTGTATTTGCTCCTCAAAGCTTTAATTCTCTGGAGACAGGAGGAAAAACAAGTATCTGACAGGGAACAGGGAGGGAAGGAGGCAGCAAAGCAAAGCACACTAAGCGGCAACAACCACAAAAGAAAGAGAGCACTTATTAAAAAAGCAAATCCAGCATACCCTGCCATAGTTCTGCAATGAGTAAATCACATTTTTATGAAAGACACTGGTGTTGCAAGAGCAGCACAAACCCATGGCACCTACAGAAAGCATGCTGCAAGATCCAGATCCCTCTTTAACGCCTCAACAACAAGCAGCACGTGAACAAGGAAAGGGTTAAAGCAAGCACACCCCTCATCTCTCTGATGTACCTAATGGGTCTTCTCCTCTCTCTACTATTTTCATTCTCCACACCAAATCTCCTTTCACAGTATTTGTGTAACTTCCCTTTCCTTTAACATTTATTATTCTCCATCCTGAAGTCAAAGTTACAAATAAGTCATTTGTTTGAAGTTTCCTTAATGAAGACATGCAAAGTTTCTTTGGCACAGGTAATAACTGCACTTGTTTCCGATGCTCTGGTAAGACTGGATCTATGGGTCAGCCTGCTTTGCCTGCTATGGCTTAAAAGGGCAGCAACAGCTATTTTGGAGACAATCCCTCATGAAAGCATGCAAAGAAGCAATCTCAGTTTCTTCCTACCCATTAATACAGCCCTTCTCCCAGCCACGACATTAGTCTAGCCACTGGAACCCCACCTTGCAAGCATGCACCCTATTTGTCCCACAAGTAACACAACCCAACTGCCCAAATTCCCATCAGATCCACCCCCGCCCCCTCAGACAGACTCGTTTCAGGGGAGAATTATTCCAGACAGCTGAGCTACCCCAGCAGCCCCACAGTCTTCACATTTACATTCTGTCTTACATTCCTAATGAGTATCATAAGAGATCGGATTCACAGCTTGGGTTATCCACGTAGCTTCCCTACATATGCCCCAAACCAAGATAAACAACTGAGTGTAACAGCCTGGAAGAGTCTCAGCTTGCAAAATTCCCACTTAGAAAGAAAGCCCATCCATGAGCCTTTACAGTAGCACTGAATGATATGCAGGCAGCACGTTATCAGAATATGTCCAAAACTAAAGACCTTAGTAACGTGCTAAAAGCCTTCAAAGCTGCTCTCCTGCTTCGTTCGCATACATGAGACAAAGAGTTGTTGCAGTGCTACACCTCACAGAAACGTAAAGCACTGTATATACATTAAAATAGACATACTCAGGAGAGAATGTCCAACAGAATGAAGAAAAGTGCTCGGACAGTCCTCTTCAATATACAGTTTAACTCTTACATTTCCCCATATGGAGTCAGGATTTGGAAACGGCGATCATCAGGGGTCCCTTCCAACTGATTCCACATGACCCCACAGATGGCCCAGCTTTTGAGAGGAGGAGGAGGAAAGCAGCAGGAAAGCCAGAAACATTTGTGAGCACGTTTGGCTCCAGAAAGAGTCACACCAAGCACATCTTGCCCTAAAATAATCAGTCATGCTTATTTCCAGTCCTGCCAGGACTGGAAATAGATGGACACAACAGCTCATAACTGCCTTTCTTTTAACCCTCAGCTATTTTACTTCTTGTCCCATTTCCTTTGCTAATTCCAGCCAGCTGCTTTGATTTTTTTTGTTAGATTTTCAGACAGACTGAGGCAGTCACAGGTATGAGCCAGCTGCATCGTCACAGGTTCCTAAAGCAACAGCAATAATTCAGCCAGGCTCATTGCAAAGCTAGGCAGAAATTAAAGGATTCAGAATGAAAACAGAATTCTTTAGCTGTACATTTAATTACTCTCATAAAGCAGTAAGCAAGCATTAAAGAACTGGATAATGAGGTGCACATAACTGCTGTTCTCCACTCGGAGCCTTGCACATTCACTCCCGTCTGGTCACTTGTGGCATTTCAGAGCAATAGTCATCAAGTTTATTTCCCAGTTTGTGAGAAAAGTAGGAGGAATAGGACAGAGAGGTGCAATGAGTCACTCACTGAGGACGGACTCAATCAGCATAAATATTCCAACTCTGGTTTTGAGCCTCAATTCACCAGGAGAGACCTCCTGACGTTATTAGAGATGAGCCAGGTCAACTGGGACAAGATCATCTTACTCAAACATGGAGACAAAGAGGCATGCCAGCACTCCCAGCACTTGCTTTGTTCACATGAATCACTGCTACCAGCCCAGCACTGCCAACATCACGGCTTTAGCGCGTGAGTTATTTCTGAAGGTATCTATGGATCCTGCCAAACCAACATGTCTTGACTTGCTCAGGAAGCCTGACTTATTTATTTTATTTCAGGACCAAAAAGGAGAGAGTAAAATAACCCCCACACTTTCAGACAGTGAGGAATTTCAGCTGGGCAAAGCGTGTGATGTCTGGAGACCCCAAGGCTCCTGCCATCCCAGGGACAGCCAGTGCAGAGACACATGTCCCCAGCAGAGCTCGGTGGCAGTGGTGTGAGCGCCATGAGGGAGAATTTCATTTGCCAGGCATCCCCAGAGTAATTTGCTTGCAAGAATATTAAATCCAAGAGAAAGACACTGCTACCTGGAATAGAGTGGAAACTCTGAATGTAGCTCAAACCCCTTTCACCTGATTCTTTCTTCCTCTAGAGAGGTTCATTTTTAAGGAGTGCTGAATACTGGGAGAGCTCAAAAGTAACCTGAACCCCCTCCACTCCATCATGGATCAAGAAAATACTCAAACAGCGTTGCCTACTCATCACGTGGTGTCATTAAGATTAACAGATTACAGTTTCTGGAGTCACCAAGGCGGTGAGATTATCCAGGTCCCAGCTTGCTCCCAGCCTGCCACGGAGGCAGCACCCAGGCCGTGGCCTGGGGCACAGCACAGTGCAGCAGGCACACAGGCTCTCTGCTCTGCCCTGCAAGACCTAACTGGAACCTTCTGGCTCAACAGCCAGCAAGAAGCAGCAGCTCTCAAGCTCTAGGAAGCACTTCAGTGCAAGGCAAGACTCAATTTGTCATGCTATGGGAGAGAAACCCCAGCTCCCCCAGGTGCACCTGTACCAATCCAACAAGTGAGGGAGGTAAAGCACGTGTGCAGCATCATCCCTTGGCCCTCCCTGCTCTGCACAGAGAGGATGGCTCAGACACGACGGTGAAGAGGTCAGGCCCTGCTTAAAGCAAAACACGAGAGCCACAAGCTCTGTGTCAGAGCACATAATCTGCTTTACTGCACCAAGCAGTTGTAACTGAGGATTAGGATATTGGGTGGTGGGCAAACAGCACAAACAGATGAATCCTAAGCAGAGACAGTGGACATGCAAATGGCTTTTAAACTCGTGTTAAAAAATAGAAAGTCCAAAAGAAAAAAAATGTTAATGGCGCACAATAACTCAGTTGTGAGAAAGTGAAACATGGAAGCCGTTAAAAAAAAAAAAAAAAAAAGACATTGCAAACACCAAAACCCAAATGATTATTTGTATGCAGTTTCCTGCCTTGCCCTGAAGCTTGTGGCCACTGGAGAAAGGCAAAAGGCAAACAGAAGGCAGTGCTGGAGGAGGCTTGGGGGAGCGAAGGAGGAGGAAAAAATCCAGTGCTGTTTATGTACATGTATATTTAGATCAGTGAACTGCAAAGTTGTTTAAACCTAATTACTACCGTAAATGTAATTTAAACCACCCAAAACCTTTCCACTGCTCAAGGAAGAGCTGTGACAATGGAAGGAAGCCGTAAGACACAGCAGCTATTCTTAAGACAGAAAACACTTACTCTGATGAATAACCAAGACCTACTTACCGACATAAATTGAACATCTTGCTGCCTGCTGGGCATTTTCAACTGTGTAAAATTAGAAACCACAGCAGATTTCTGAGGATGACCTTGTTTATCTCCCTACACGCCTGAACACTTGCTGGTACCAGGCCTTGCAGAAACCGTATCTTTCTTGCTGGACACTGAAGGCAGAAAAGTGACAGGCAGTACGGGTCCCAGACTAACAACCACCGGGATGCTTGTTCACTTCCTCTGGACACAGGGGCCTGCAATCACTGCAACCAGCTGACAGAGTGCCACGTACCATGTGCAAGGTGTGATGGAGAGAAGCAGAAGGCACAGAGGATCAGCAGTGACCTCACTGGCTGCAGTGAGTCACCACTGCAAATCGCAGCCCAGCCGGGTCAGCCCAGCTCTCAGGGACTGGATTCCCACGGCAGAGCTCACCCAGCACTGCCATCATCTCTGGCAAAGGCTGTGCAGTGAGCACATTGCACCTCTTTCATTTTCATAGAAAAAGAAGAGGGCAGAGCTCAAATTCCAAAGTTTCCACCCCTAACCATTTCGCAAACCTCATTTCTGATTTCTGAAAGTTGGATTTCCCTTTCCCTTTGGGGAAATGGATGGGGCAACAGCTACAAATAGCTCATTTCTGATGCTCCTCCTATCTGCAGCTGCTGCCCCAGTTCCCAGCCCAAAGGTGTGATGCACTGGGCTGTCACCCTGTTTGTTTCCTTACCACAATCACAGGCAACAGGATGGGCTCCATGGGCTGAACTCACCATGAGTCAGTGTGTTTTTGGGCATCCCGTAGGAGTTACTGCCCAAAAAATGCCAAGCATCCACTCTCTTAGAAAAGAAGTCATGCACACAGCTCCATGATCATTGCAAATGCTTTAGAGCTACCAAGGTAATGAGACAGCTGAACAGCATTACAGATAGCTTGGCTCAGATAAGCAGGAGTTTCAGCAAGGACAGTAAGACAATGGGAGGAATAAAGCAGGAGCAATCCAACCACAGCTCCACAGCCAACTCAGTTGGACTAAAAACAAAATACTACAGGTCCAAGCCTGGACAAAATACAAATGAAGTTTTCCAAGCTATGTCTTTGTGCGTGTGTGTGGTTTTGTGGGTTCCTTACTTTTTTTTGAGGGAGTGGAAGAGTGTAGAGTTCAGTATTTTAGATACATTACATTTGCTCAGATGTTTTATATCAGGTGAGACTAGCTGAAACTACACCGACATCCATCCTGTCTTTGCTTTGTTGAATGATTTTAATAAAAATGAAATCCACTTTCCCAGATATTCCAAATTCTTTCAAGATGTAGAGAAAAATAGCCCCTACAGAGGTTCCTCCACCCTTTTAATACAGAGCATTTTGTTGGGAATGGAATGCTCCTTCTCTCATTCCCTCCAACAGGAGGAGGAAAGCTCACTGATGCTGTCAGGGGTTTCTGCCTCCTGGGATGCAGTGGGGCAGAGACTCTCCCAGTGCAAAGACATAGGAGCAGGTCCCTGTGTTTGCAGAATGAGCAACTGTCAGCCCTGCTGAGGGCAGCAGGGACACAGCAATACCGCTCTTCCACAGGGAACACCATTTTTACTGATCCCTCTTACTCAATTATCTCCAAAATAAGATTTAACACAGCCTAGGAGCAGATGTTTTTAATTGGTAGACAATAGTTAGGGCCAATTACTCTGCTCGTAAGCAATAGTTGTGCTTGTACTTAGAAGTGCCATCATCATTCATCTTAACGGGCTTCTGTTCTGCTCTGTCATCTCCTCAACAGGTCCCTAGGAGAAATTGCAACTTCTCTGTGTGGAGAGATAGAAGCATCCCATGATTTATACTCATGGGCATCCTCCTTGCTTGTCCTCTAGAAGATAGCTGGGACAGAAACAGAGCTGGCATGCTTCTTTGGGAGTGCAGAAGCTAAAAAAAGAAATAATGGCAGCTGTCCCCATTTGTGCTACACCAGAGTCTCGCTCTGCAGTCAGCACGGAGCTTGTCTGTACTAGTTTCTTCTATAAACGATGCAACAGCTGGATCAGAACTCGCTGGGAATGCTGAAACTGATTTCACAACACAGCTAGCAGCTCTTTCAGAACTATTAGTAGACAAGACTTCATTAGCTCATTAGGGGTGGATTTGTTTTTCCAAAATATTCATGACCATATTTAATTATATGAGTCTTCATGAAAACCAGAAGACTGCAGACATGATCCGGGACTTTAGGGCCGGACAGGGGAAAAGAAGAGCTTGCTGCAGACCTTAGCAGACAACTTCCCACTGCAGGATTTGGGCAGGTTCACTGTGCTCTGACCATCATGAAGGTCAGTGGGAGACCACAACAGTGCCTACAAACAAACCCCCCCTAGGCTGCTCACAAACACTCTGCTCTGCCTGTGGGACTGAAGAGATCGGAGCTCTCATATCAACCACCATCAGCTAGGAAACCAATTGCTCATAATACACACGTAAGTTAATGATTTTGTGAATTAATGAAAATATGAATGAGAAAATTAACCAGTCTACTGAAAGGGGACTGAGTCCTTGTTTGATTTTCACCCAAGGAGCTTATGACATGGAAGATTGATTCATATGGTACATTGTCCTGTGTAGGAGAGGTCTAAACAAATCACAATATTTGGCTCAGTATTAATGTCAGAAATAACACAGGGTTAAATGACATTCATAGTCTCACAGCTAGCAATTAAGTGTCAGCCTCTCAACCTTCACAAAACTAGTGTCTCTTTGCTGCTTCCTTCACCTTAACAACATAAGCCAAAATTGCACAGACCTCACTAACAGAGATAACAGAAAACCCTTAAACAATACATTCTCCTTAGTTCTACTTCTTTGTTTGCATCCCAGCTCATGCTTTTTTCCTCCTAATTCCACCACGTCCTGGTGTTTAAAAAAAGCCCCGAGTTCTCCCAAGTGACCTTACAGCTCTAAACTCTTCCTGGCCTGCAAACATCCGGCAGCTCCATGCCTGCTTTACACTGGCTAAGAGAGCGTAGGAAGTGCTGAGTGAATGAACTCTGCAACTCCTGGATCAGGGATAGCATTAGGACAAGTGGACCCAGGAGAGATTCTTCCTCCCCTGCTAATCAAAGGAAATACTCCATCTAAATACAGCTGGCACCTTTATCTACTTTTACCTTTCTTATGCACAAGCTGGAGTCAGTCCAGGATTGCAGAGTATTTGACCAAAACAACTGTATCTCAGATCAGCTGCAGGGATGTATATATTGCAGCCTCACGCCTACCTTCCGCTACAAGGCATGAAAGGATTTCCTTCCACTGTGTCAGCCCTGCTGTTTTCAAACATTAACATTGTCTGAGCTTTACCTTGACAGAGAAAAACAACTTTCATCAGCAAAGCTGTATTTATTTGCTGACTAAAGAGGATATCCTTCCAGTTCCATTATATATTGGCCACCTGCTATGGACCTACCAGGAGCTACTGGCTCCTGTTCACTCAAGAACTTACATTAACTCCTGCACTACAGAGAAGCCTCACAAAGAAAAGGTACCTCACAGTGCATGTAATCACCTCCCCCCCTGGACGAGGAAGGATATTTTCAATTATTATGGCCCATCAATGAAGCAGTATTTCCAGTTTCAGACACATGACCTTAGCCAGCTGCATGTTTGGTTGGGCATCACTCTCAGCCTCCCTCCCCACCACACAAATGGGTAGAACACTTTTCTCTAGGCGCTATGAAGTTACCCTACACAGGGATGTAAGGGAACCAACTTCTCACTGCTTGGGAGCACCCAGCTGTGAGTGCTACCCTTTGCCTTGGGCCCAGGGCCTAACAGGCATTCAAGAAACCTGGATTCTTATTTTCAGCAATCCCTTCAGGGTTTAAACTGAGACAACAGGTCAGTACCACTGCCCAGCCATCCCAGAGCCTGCACATCGCAGCCTAGCCAAAGGAAGCAGACTTCTCAGATGCTCTGCATGGTAGATAAAGCCCAGTGAAGGTTCACCAAGAACTGAAGATGAAGGAAAAGACATCTGCCGTGCCACCTCCTCCAGGAAGCAGGCACTTACCTGACCTCGACTAATTGGCATCTGCTAAGTCAGAAACCAGGTGCTTCAGAGAGAAGAGTACAGATGTGATCCAGCCTCTTAGCTGCAGGGACGGCGAAAATTCACAACGTGTGTCATTATACTGGCTCTTAGTTAAAATGGTCTCTCCTGGCAGGGATAACTGACAAGTTTAAAAAAATAAATAAATACAAACCAACACAATTACTTGGTCAGGAGCTTGCTGCCACTACTCCAGCAACACCCAGGCTGCTCAGTGTGCCAGCACTGAACAGTAAGAGAGTGATGGTCAGACAGGATCCTGCCTTTGGGAAGGAAGTACCAAGGAGGTTGGGAACGCAAAACACCAAACAGCAATGTGTTAGTACAATCCTCCACTGCTATCCAAGTCCATCATCCCAGGAGGCATGTTCTGTACAAGGGCAAAAAGGACGCAGTGAACAGCACTTCAGTTCTACAACAATCAGCAAACAGGAATCTGTGCAGTAGAAACATGCCTGGGTCTCGGCCAAGTTGTTGCAGAAGTGCTGGGACTCAGCTATACAATGTATTCAGGATTGTTTCCTATGTCCAGGCTCCACCATAGGATGGCAGTGTGTACATTCAGGTGGACAACTCACAGACCAGGAGCAGCAGTATTCAAGCACTCTGTGACATCTCTAGTTGTAAAAGAGGGACACAATTTCATATTTCTTTATTTCATAAAAACTAAATTACTAACTCAGATCAGTGAATTAGCATTTGCCAGGCATTACACAAGAAGATTGAAGGGTCCCAGTGCTTTAACCCCTAACACTTTAAAAGGAGATGAAAGAAAGACCAGAACGTGGCTTACTTTAACAGCCCCCCCCAGTGAGGACTGCCCTCCTAGATTTCCATGTGACAACAACATTTCACTCAGACATAGCAAACACAGAAGATGTAGTGACAAAGACCCTCATTTTAACAAGAGCCTCAGACTTTGCACAGAGCTCAACAGCCCAGGCACTGGTGGAATATGCTATGCAGATGGAAACAATTATTTAGGAGGGGAAGAACTCCTGCATGCACAGAGCAACATTTCACTAAAACTGAATAACCTCCCACCAACACATTCCAGACTCTTGGAGTAATCTGCTTTGGGGAATATGCTTTAAGCTACATCAGCTTTTGTATTTCTTTCTCCAAACTTCTTTGCAATCACAGAACACACTCCCCTGCGAGCTGCACTAACAGTCTTACCAAACAGCAAATACCAGAAAGCATTATAAACATCTGAACCTAAAACCCAGTTAGAGACCTACATTTCCAGGCAATGGGTTCTGATTTCAGACAAGCTTTTCCACTGCACAGCAGACCAGGAAAGACTTATCCACACGATTAACCATGCTGCTGACTACCTAAAGTCTAAAGCACAACACAATGAATAAATCGTACAGGCCACCATTTGATATGCAGGTAGTTATTCCTCAGTTACTTTCTTGCTTTATTTAATATTTCACTGATAAGCAGAACTTGCCCTCCTGCCTGGCACTGGTAAGCTGGAGGCTGCTTTTTTAGCCAACAAATCAAAATCACGTTTCTTAGAAAGGAACAGCGTTACAGAAGGGAATACCAACTCATTAGAAACATCTAATTATGGGTGATTGTTTCAAGTCAGCTGCATGAAGACTATTTAATATAATATGTTGCAGGATTAAAAATAACTCCACCAGGTTTCAATTAAGAATCAACACCATATGGATTTTACATTTGCAACAGGAAAGCTCAAACACCATGTCAGGACTGAGACATTTTTATAAAGCACTTAAAGTGCACAAGTAGAAGCATGTGGGCCATAACTTCCCCAAGTGCTCTGAACTAAGAGCGTATAAGATGTACAAATCCAGAACACACTTCAGCCTTAGTCTTATGTTGTAACCTCCTAGACTTAAAGGATTTAAAAAAGAATCCTCCCTCCTCACCCAGCCAGAGCAAGTCACACAGTTCACAAACCGTCACAACTCCTCCGGTCACCACCTCATCCCCCACCCTGCTTAAAGCAAGGTCAGCACTGAAGTGAGAGCAGGATGTGAAGTGCTTTGGCCAGCTGGGACACGTGAAGGAGCCGCCACTCCTGCAGGCTGCATCTCAGCACTCCCCTGTACTCACAGCGAGCAATAGCTTTCCTTACAGCACGCTGGGCCCTCACCTCTTTCAGTTTATAATGCCTTGACAACCGATGTCAAGCACTGGAAAACAACATTTCTGGGTCACGCCTTCCAATGGTGAAAGCACCACCTCAAATGAAATAAATTCCTGATCGCCCCAAGCACTGCGCTGCCGCTGCTGCACCCTCTCGGGGCATGAGCCAAATCCTGAGCATTGTTTTCCAACACACAGCTGGACATACAAACCCCAATTCCTCAGCACCAAGAGCAGATGTTGGCTCAGCTGAATCATCCCAGGACTCCTCCAGGAGAAGGCAGTAACCAGCAGCATTGCAGCACCCAGCTACTGACCAGTGGTGTAACCCTGCACGCTGCAATAGCTCACCCTTAAGTGCTCCCACATACTGCTTTCTGGACACGTTCATCACATAAATCCACCAAAACACATTATGTCACTTCAGCTGACATGAAAGCTGAGCCTGGGTCTTTTGGTAGTTTCTTCCAGAGTTTAGAACTCAGAGGAGAGCAAAACCGATTGCTAAGTTTGTCAGTGCACAATGCTTCCTGATGGAGTTTTAAGAATGTTTATCCAACCCCACCCCTGCAACGTGCCTGCAAAGTAAATGCTTTACAAATAAGAAGGAAGAAAAAAAAAAAAAAAAAAGAGGGAGATTAAGTGATGTGCAAAAGGTCATAACACACCTACTTCTGGAATACAGCAGCGCAGGCTCCTGGCTCCCTGGAGGCTTCACCTCGGTCAGAAGAAAAAGCCAAAATACAGCTGAGAGAGGGAACCCAACGCCAGAAGAAACTGCCACCACTGCTGTGCCTCCCCAGGCTTTGAGAGCAAACTCTTTCAGCTAAGAAAGTACGAACTTGGGAGTAAATAGGAGTGCCACAGGGCAGAAGCTGCCGGGTGTATACAAAACAGCGTGCAGCCCCAACTGAACAGTCCTTACAAAGGAGCTAAGCCCAAACCGACAGAGGAACCTTGATTCCAAAGAAGCTCCTATTTGCAATCACTGCCAACAAACTAACGCTGGAATAAGTTCTACAGCTACCCAAATTCTGCAAGCTCTAGCGCTCCCGCGATGCTCGGAAAGCATCTGCCCACAGCACAAAGGGAAACCAAAGCACACGTTCGCGGATGCCGTTCAGGTCCTCAGCTCCCCAGGAACCACAGCACATCTGCTGCGAGCTCCCGACGCCGCACAAAGTCCCGCAGGCAGGCAGGCAGCGTACTGTGCTGTACAGCTCAAAGCACCTACGCGTCCAGGCTCACCTCCGTGCCACGTTCACACGCCATTCACCCCACGCTCCCCAAAAATCACTGCCCGCGTTCCTTTCGGCAGGCTCCACACCCGAAAGCTGCACGGGAACACCCAGATACTCGGCTAGGCGGTGCTCCCCGCAGCTCACAGACCCGCAGTGCCATGGGCAGCTCCTGGGGCACCGAGGAGCTGCTATTACGGGGACAGCAGGAGTGCCAGCAGCCCGGCCGCGAGACAGCTATTCCGAGAGTATTTACACAGCCTAAAAACTGCTCTAAACACACGCTTCGGTGTTGCCAGCTTTAACACGAGCAGCAATACTCAGGCAGACCTCCGCATCGGTTAGCTGCCCACCTCAGTTTCCCCAACCCCTTCCCCGCGGCGGTTACGCCGTTAAACCGAACCGCGACGGACCTCTACCTCGGCACGGCAACGCTTGGTACGCGAGCAGAGCTGCACACCGCGTGGAAAAAGGGCAGAAGAAAAGCACCCAAACCAACACCGAGACCACCGAGCAGCGCTCTGCAAACAATAGCACGGCGGGGGAAAGCGGAGAGAGAAGAGCGCGAACAGCCACCGCCCGCTCCACACCCCCACCGGGACCCATCCCCATCCATCCCCATCCATCCCCCTCCTCTCCCCGCGCGTTACCGCCGCGCTCCCGCAGCCGCCGCCGGCCCCGAAGTGCGCGCACAGCCCCGCACCGCAGCTCCGCCTCCCCCCGCCCCGAGGGCCGCCCCCAACCCCGCTCCCCCCGCACCTGCCCGGCCGCGGAGCATCCATACATATATATATCTCTCTCCTTTAAATATGCGACCGCGGATAGGAAGGCAGCGAGCAAACAACTTTTATTTAAAAGCGTGCTGCTCCGCATCGATATTTGGACGCGCGGACATCCGTGGGAAAGACAAACGCGGCGTGCTCCGTGATTACGGATCCGTGGCACGGTCTCCCCGTGCAGGGCTGTGGGGTTTCCTCCGCTTCAGCGATAGGGACAAACGGCAGCGTGCTGCTTAGGGTGCGAGTCCCTGTCCTTCACTCGTCCTTTGAGATGGATTTGCGGAACGCGTGCATCAGTGCGAGGTGCAAGCGGCTGTTCGTGAGCCTTTAGGGGACACAGCTATAGCGCATCCCCCGTCCTGCCCATCTCCTCGTGGTCCCACCGAGCTGGCAGTGTAATCCAACCCTATATGCTGCGCAGCAGTGTAGGAGCACACACACCGTATACGCTAAGGGTTTAATTATTTCTTATTAAGTAGAGGTAGACTTGTTTTTATCGTTAGACCTGAGTGTTGAAGAGCTGCTTCTTTGAGAGCGCACACTCGAGATCAGCAAAGTGCTAACTGCAGGATAAGTAAAATAGTCCCTGCGCTTAGGCTTGGGTAGGAGTGGCTACTGAGAGCCGTTGCCTTGATCTGATAGGTTTGAAATCAGCTAGTGGTGATGAATAGAAAGAGCAGCAGTAGTGCCAGCGTGGTGTTCAGCCACTGTAAAAGTGAGTTGTTCTTCCCTGAAGCAGACACCAGCAGAGCACACTGCCAAGCTCTGCATAAGAAGCTACTTGCTGTGGTCCATTTAATAACATACAACCAGTCAGTGCTGTCACTTGGAAAGCAGCTGTTGTGACCTGAGTGCACCGGCTTAGTCTTGACTACATTTTGCTTTTCTAAAGAATTAACCCCCCTGCCGTGCTGCAGCAGCTTTCACTGATGCTGAACAGGATTGCTGCTAACAGTCATAGAACTACCAGCTTCATGTCTGCCTCGAGGCAGTTCTCTGAGCTGCACTCTGTTCTGTTTTCTTGTGTCTCATCCCCACAATAGAAGTTACCAACCCTCTGTTTTGTAGCCTTGGGGAGCCCAGGATTTTCACAACATTTTCACGCAGCAAATCACAAAGCCGAGCCACATCAACAGCCGGAGAGGATGGCAGAAGTTGAATCCTCAGGATGTTACAGATCTGGAGCAAATGGCTGAGAAAAGTCCAGGTGAGAGAACAAAGCATGGAGCACAACAGCTGGTGAAGAACAGAGGAAGAGAGTCGTCATCACAATTATATTTTCAAAAGAGGTTCACTTTTCAGCGGGATATAAATAACGTGAAACTGTAAACAGCCATTCCTTCTCTTGTCCACCCAACATAACCAACAAGGCTGCTGGTGTCAGGTCACACAAGGGACAAGTTTAAACTCCAGTTCTTCGGGCTGCTCTGTACAAGCGAATGCTTGCACATACAAGTAGTTCTAGGAGAAACAAGAAGTAACCCAGCCAATTCCTTGCTCATTCTTGGCATTTCCTTCTACTAGTTTTTGAATACCAGTAATGGAAAAATAATAAATATATAATCTTATGACACTGCTCTTGCTCTGTCTTGGCAGTATTAGTAATGTCAGAAATCATTTGACCTGGGATAGTCCTGGTTCCATGTTAAAGGCCAGCTTGAGGGCGTGCTGCTCAGATACAGCAGTTTAAGACAATACCAGTCCTTCACAACTCCAGCCTAACAAAGCAGCCAGCAAAGCCCATTGAAGTAAACATGGGTAACTCCATAGCTGCAGTTCAAAACTTCATGCAATGTGAGTAGAGAGCACTGAACAGTGCCTAGCTTCCCCTTCCGAGCTCCTGCCGCAGAGGGGCAAGCAGTCAAAGAACATGGAAAGAAGGCACACGTGACCCTAATCTCTTCCACTCCTTCAGATGCATCTGTTGGGATTTCTATGAATTTGCATGCAGCTCTCAAAGAATTTTCAAGTCTGTATACATATCTTAATAATATATACACACTTATACATACGTATGGTAGTTACTATGTACAGTTTTGTACTGCCTTTTGTTGGTGTACAACAGGAATCATTCAATGCAGGGATGACAAGAAGAGAAAACCTCTTGTTGGTCGTTAACCAAGCAGAAACCAATCTTGCTGATATCTCTTATTCAAGAGGGAGGGGAGCCAGGCAGAGATAGAAAAAATAGTAATAATTCATAGATTCATTAGGTTGGAAAGGACCTACAAGATCATCTAGTCCAACCATCCTCCCACCACCATCCCTACCCACCAAGATACTAAATCAAATCCCTTAGCACCTCATCTAAATGCTTCTTGAACAGCGCTAGGGACGGTGCCTCAACCACCTCCCTAGGCAGGCCATTCCAGTGCCGGACCACTCTTTCAGAGAAAAAATTTTTCCTCAGATCTAATCTAAATCTTCCCCGGTGCAACTTGTGGCCATTCCCTCTCGTCCTGTCACTAATACAAGCTGAGGCACAAAAGCAACAGATATGCCAAGAGATAGTCTGGTCATGTTACTCACCATCACGATGTTACAGAGAATGCTCCTTTCCCTGTGGGAAGGTCTTATCTTCGGCTCTGAGAATAGCTGTCTGAGATTGCAGTTTGCTTTTGGCTTTGAACTTAGATAGGCAGGTTTGGGCCTCGGTTGTCCCACAGGGCCACACGATTGTTCGTCCTCTTCAAATTCTGTACTTGTTGTATCTTTCTGACTTTCATCATCTGTTGGTTCATCTTCACATGTGGATTCAGAATGAGACACATCAGCAGGTTGTTTCTTAGTTTCTTCTGCAGGAGGTATGTCCTCTAGAAATAGATTTTGAAACCTGTTACTTTGCAGTTAGTTCTACCTAGGAGCTGGACAAGGTTCTTCTGAATCCCTTTCATCTGGAATTAAGGATTTTCAATCACAGCTAGGCAACAAGAGGCCTATACAAGTGTTTGACTTTAACCAATTTGATTTTAATCAGCAACTATATTAAAGGTGAAGCAGAGATCAGCACCTGTGTTTTTTCCCCACTTGTGCCTAGTGTAAAGTGGCATAAAAGAAGTGGAGATGACTTTGTTAGTCAAAAATATATTAGAAAGAGCACTATTCTCTTTGGTTTCGTAAGAGTGACAGAAATATTTGAATGCTGCAGTTCTACAAGCACACTAGTATGTCAAAGTTTAGTAACACGTTTAGTCTTACTGATTGAAATGGATTTGTGATTGTGAAAGCTTGATGCAAATAACAGTCTTCCTAGGGCCTGGTATTATAAAGGTAAATGCAGTACATGTAGCCTGAAAAAGGTTTACATCAATTGAGGCAAAGTCTTCTATAAGCATCACCTGTACATTCAGCCTGAAAAATAGGAGCTGAGCGTCAAAAAATGCACGAATACACAAAGGCAGGACAGGAAAGGCAATCAGAGTGTAAGCCTCAGTTGTGGTGAATATCTTCTGCTCCAACACTGCCTGTAGGCCCAAAGGAATCATTTGGTTGTCACCACTCCTGTGGGATCTATTATAGAACTGGTTACCACGATGTTAAGAAAGAACCTGACTTGTTGCAGTCAGCTTTTATTCTTCTTTTTCTTCCTACACTCGTCTCACAAAGACAGAATTACTGCTTTTGATTGGAATCAATCATAAGTTGATTGACTCCTCAGCTGCAATTGCTTATGCTCCAGGATTAGAAAAAACAGCAAAGCTTTATGTACATCTGCAAGCCTATTACTAGGCTAAACCAAAGCTTCTTATTAGTTACTGACATGTTAGAAATAAGAACTGGTGGCAGATAAGGAGATACAAAATACACAAATAAAATGAAAATGCACATCCTGCTCCTCTAATGAACAATTTTCAATCAGACTCATTATTAATAAGAGAATCCCTTAACAGCTCTCCTGATAAAATCCACCCCCTCCCCAAAATACATGAAGATGAACTATAATGCTGGCATTTGAAACCACACAAAATTATCAGGAGGCATTTCCGTTAAACATAAACCTACAAAAGTTATTTGATTTTTAACTTTCTTGAATTACTTCTGGGGAAAAAAATAAAGAAAGAAATAACAGCTAGCATTTTAACAGAAGCATTTTAACAGAAAGCATAATCATTTGATTTTCCATATGCCACCAACAGTATAAAACCACCAAACCACACCTTTATTTTCCTCCTGTGATGAGAGGCATTTGGCTAAAATAGCTCATAGAATACTTTAGAGATGAAGTTAATAGACAAAGCCTTTCTACAAATGCATGCATGCAATCAGCTGCAGAACTTACCTTCATTAAGTAAGAGCCGTAGCCAGATCACAATTACAATCAGTAGTAGTATATATGGCAAAGAAAGACAAAAGAAAATAGGAAAAGTCAGCTCAGTCACCAAAGGAACTGGAGGATACTTCATTGCTAGCTTCAGGTTAATCTAAGTTTAGAACAGCTTGCTTGTTCTTTCCTAACTAGCTTTTTATAACTCTGATTGCATTGTGCTAATCACAAGAGGACTGCTGGTATCCTCAGCACAGATAGCAGAAGGGACAGCCCTGTGAGGGCAGGGAGGGGGTAAAATGGGTTAAGCACAGGATAAGGAGACCTGAGAAAACATCTGATTTGTCTGTCATTGCTTCAGCTGGTAATTACAGGATAAAAATAACTTAGAAAGCCTTCAAGGCTTATGTTAAAATGTTAGTCTTATACCTTCTAATGGGGGGGGGGGAGGGGGAAGGGGGTAGCCAGGCACTTCAATTGCTCTTCGAAACTGGTAGTGAAGGTAACTTTTGAGAAATCAGTAACCCAGAATCAGGCTTGCAGAGAGATTAGGACATGACCACTAGCTAGTTAAAAACTGCCTCTCTGCATTACTAATGAATCCATCAGGAAAATATACTTCGATACTTTAATCGCCTTCTTATTTCCCTTCACTCTTTTGACTTCAGAAAGTCAGACTAGTCATCTGTCCCCTTCACTTTTTGACCTTAGAAAGGCAAACTAGCATCCTTTATAGGACCCGCGTCTACATACGTATATAAATTGCTTAATGAAGGAGTTCAGTAGTAACTGAAGTAGGAGCAGATATGCGGTGTATGGGAACTGTTGAATCACGGCCTGAACCACTGATCGATCACCTGAGGCGAGCACTGGGTCAGCCGCAGGGGCACAGGTGAGTGTGATTGGAAGGGGTGGAGTTTGAGGGCTGACCACCACCAGGGAAGGATCTCTGGTTGGAGATCCCTCCCTAGTGGGGTTATCGGCGAGCCTCGACCATCTTCAAAGGTGAGCCGCTCTTTCCTTATTAACCATCTGTATATCATCTACTTAAGCCCATCAAAAACACACCATCTTTGGCACTATTTCTTTTGGGTGCTATTCTTGGGGGTTATTTGCCCTACGTGTGGCTTTGGTAACTTGGTGTTCATCACTTCTGCGACGATGGACAAACCAGTCAACCTCCACTCTGTTTCACCCTCAATACAACAGGACGATTTTCTACCACTTGTTCCCCGGCCCGGAACCCGAGGCGCTGCCCGCGTTGCCGCCCGGAACTCGAGCGCAGCCCTCGTTGGCGCCCGGAAACGGCGCGGGGCGCCCAAGATGGCGGCGGGCCGGGTGTTCGCGTTCCGCGACGCGCGCTGGGCCCCGGACCCGGTGCTGGCTCCGAGCGCGGCCGTGCGCAGCCCTCAGCCGGTGCCGCTGGTGATCGATAACGGCTCGTTCCAAACGCGGGCGGGTTGGGCCGCCGCCGACCCCTCTGTCCCCGCAGAGCCCCTGCTGCGGTTCCGCTCGCTGGCGGCGCGCAGCCGCGGGGCGCGCGGCGGGGCCGGGGCCGAGACGCAGGTGGGCAACGACCTGGGCAGCCCCGAGCCGCTGCGCTGGCTGCTCCGCTCGCCCTTCGACCGCAACGTGCCCGTGCAGTTGGAGCTGCAGGAGCTCCTCTTCGACCACGTCTTCCAGCGCCTGGGGGTCACCTCGCAGGTACCGCGCCGGGCCCGCCCTCACTGTCCCGGATCGGTTCTCGAAACGGAGATGTGACGCTGATAGTTTTATGTAGTTTCCTTGTCTAGGAGCGAGGTGTGTTTGCTTGACTAGTGCTTTGTGCCCCCGGATGGCTTGCTGTAGCCGTGTGATGTGGAAGCTTCGCCTGGGGCTGACCCACGTCTCCAGTTTTCAGTCACGTTTTGCATAGGTTTTGGTTGGTTGGATCTTTCGTCGTGAGGGTTCAGAGGGACCTCTGCGGATCGCTGAGCCCAACCACTGAGAACAGCAGGAGCCTGGCAGCATGTCCCACGGCTCCGCAGCCCTCACATGGGCTTCTGTGATGTGTCCGTGGAGCTGTGATGCTTTTTGCGTTAATGCTTTTAAAAGCCATTCTCCTCTATGTTTAAGAGTTTACTCTGGTTGAGTGGATGGGGGGAGCGCAGTGGATGTAGTCTACCTTGATTTCAGCAAGGCCTTTGACTCTGTCCCCCACAGCATCCTTATAACAAAGCGGAGGAGGTGTGGAATGGATGAGTGGATGGTGAGGTGGGTTGAGAACTGGCTGACTGGCAGAGCTCAAGAGTTGGGATCATGAAGTCAAGTTTGAGAATTGTACTTAGCAGTGTTCCTCAGGGATCGGTGTTGGATCTGGTCCTGTTCAGCGTCTTCATCAATTACTTTGATGAGGGGATAGAGTCCACCCTCAGCAGTTTGCTGATGATCCAAAGCTGGGAGGAATGGCTGACGTGCCAGAAGGCTGTGCTGCCATTCAGCAAGAACTGGACAGGATGGAGAGCTGGGCAGAAAGAAACCAGATGAGGTTTAACAAGAGCAAGTGTAAAGTCTTGCACCTAGGGAGGAATAACTGCATGCACCAGTACAGGCTGGAGATGAGCTGCTGGAGAGGGGCTCTGAGGAGACGGACCTGTGTGTCCTGTGGATGTCAGGCTGGCCATGAGCAGTGTGCCCTGGTGGCTAAGAAAGCCAATGGGATTCTGAGGTGCGTTAAGAAGAGCGTGGCCAGCAGGTCGAGGGAGGTGATCCTCCCCCTCTACTCTGCCTGGTGAGGCCTCACCTGGAGTACTGTGTCCAGTTCTGGGCTCCCTGGAACAAAACAGACAGGGATCTCCTGGGAAGAGTCCAGCAGAGAGCTACAGAGATTATAAAGAATGTGGAAAACCTCCCTTACGAAGAAAGGATGAGAGACCTGGGGCTGTTCAGCCTGGAGAATAGAAGACTCAGAGGGGATCTGATCCACGTCTGTCAATATCTGAGGAGTGGGAGGCAAAGGGACGAGACCAGACTCTTCTCTGCACTGTGTGGCAATAGGACAAGGGGAAATGACCACAAACTGAAGCATAGGAAGTTCTGCACAAATGTGCGTGGGAACTTCTTCACAGTGCAGTGACGGAGCACTGGAGCTGCACAGAGAGGTGGTGGAGTCTCCTTCTCTGTAGATGTTCACGACCCAACTGGACACCTATCTGTGCAATCTGGGCTGAGAGCTGCTTTGGCAGGAGGTTGGACTCGATCTTTAGAGGTCCCTTCCAACCCCTACAGTTCTGTGTGATTCCTTGGTTGAATTAACGTGGGGAAACCTACCTGTACCACATGCTGTCCCCTTGAGCACTAGGTGTAACAGAAGTGTTCAGTAGCCTGCCTATGAAGCGTGTGCTTGTTGCTGTTAGGGAGGAGTTGAAGCTGACCTTTAAAAGAAGTGAAAGTATCTCTGGATTTTCTCTTCATCCTATCTTTGTTTTTCTCTTTTTTTCCTTGTCTCTTACAGGGTTGTGTTGATCATCCAATAGTTCTGACAGAAGCAGTGTGCAATCCTTTGTATTCAAGGCAAATGATGTCAGAGCTCCTCTTTGAATGCTATCAAGTTCCTAAAGTATCCTATGGTGTGGATAGCTTGTACAGCTTTTACCACAACAGGAGGCAGAACTGGCCTTGCAGTGGGTTGGTGATATCCTCAGGCTATCAGTGTACACATATTTTGCCAGTCCTGGAAGGGAGGTAAGTTGTCAATATCTGAAATATCCAGAAAGTTCTTTTGGTCAGTGATCAAAATACCTGTTCCTTGAATCAAAGAATCGGTGCTGTCCTGGTGTACGTTGCATTTTTAGTCTCATGCTTCAAAAGTAATTGAGGATATCTGTCCTAAGTAAGACCTGGCAGCAAAAAAAAGAAATATATTAGATTTTAAAGTGGTTTTGAGACAGAAGAATGTACTCTGTGAGATTTCTGCACTCCTTAAGACTTTGATCATTCTGATGATGAAAGATATCACTTTGCTCAGGTTAGGTTTGGATTTGCCTTGTTTTTTTAATCCCGACTGCAGGAAAGGGCTTTGTGACATCTGGCAAAGGCTTCTGATGGACAAGGCTCACATGTGGCCAGCTGTGGAATCTTACATATGTCTGAGGCACAACTTTTAGCCCCCCTGAACCATAGCTTCCCTTCTTAAAAATACAGCAATGTCTTTTTGTTGCTGTAGCTGAAATGCATCTGCAAACAAAAATGCAGTGCTTATGGTTGTTGCCTGAGAAGAGTGGCAGAGGCGTTAGGACTTCCAGGTTCTTGAAACATTTACCTGTAAATATTCATCTGTCTACTTGACTGGGTTTAGAATGAGTAATGCTGAATAGAATAGGGGTTCTGCTGTAAAAGATCTCAGTTTCAGTTATCTCTGTGGGACTTTCAGGTTGGATGCTAAGAATTGCAAACGCATTAATCTTGGAGGGTGTCAGGCAGCGGTGTACCTGCAGCGCCTCCTTCAGCTCAAGTACCCCGGGCATTTTGCTGCCATCACTCTCAGTCGCATGGAGGAAATACTTCATGAGCACAGCTACATTGCAGAGGACTACACAGAAGGTAGAACCAGCTGTAATTTTTCGTGTTGATCAATAGTGCTCATTGAGACTTAGCTCTGTACCCTGTGTCCCTTGTTCTGGATGTACCCGGATTGAGGTACAAACGTTCCGCTGCTGTTTTATTTTGTTCCTGAGAGTTCTGTAATCCATCAAATGGGAAAAGCGTGGTAACAGTTTCAGAACTCTGTAGGAGTTCATGAAACAAGACTGATTTTTAGAAGTCTTTTCCTTGTTACTTCAGACTCGTTTGTGAATGATTTATTTCTACAGAGGCAAATATGTCGGAATTAATTTATTTTGTTTGTAGTTTTATGCTTTTCTTCCAACAGAAGGCTCAGCTGCTTAGGATTGTTTCTGCACCTGACCACATTTCTCCTCTGTGGGTGTTTTTCTCATATCTGTTTTAGTGTTTCCAAAATTGCTGAGGAGAATTCTCATGACCTTTTTTGAATTAATGAAGTTTTGAAATCTCCATGATAGTTGTCAAGCAGTGGCTGCAGAGTAGTTTTCTTCAGCGTATCACACATGGAAGAGCCTGCACTGGTTTTAAACCTGTCAGAGCTCTCCCTTAAGCTGGGAAGAGAGAAGAGACTGCGTGCTTCCCACTTCTCTGAGTGCTTTAATTGCACTCAGTGCTTTATCTTGGAGAAGCGAATGCTGAGAATCATTTGCACTGAGTGTGACTTGAAGGCAGCTCTCCAAGGAGGCAGCTAAATAAAGGGGTGACTGCCAAGAAGAGGGCAGAATCCTGGGTTGGACCGTTGCCTGCTTTCTCTTGAGCCTGAATGTGACTTGGAGCGTGTACAACGTGTGAGTCATCCTGTTCAACCTGACAAAATAGTTCTTACTTCTCAAATATTCAGAACTACAGAAGTGGCGATCACCGGAGTACTACGAGAACAACGTGCACAAGATGCAGCTGCCCTTCTCTAATAAGCTCCTGGGGAGCACTCTGACTTCAGAGGAAAAGCAGGAGAGGCGGCAGCAGCAGTTACGCAGACTTCAAGAACTCAATGCACGTCGGAGGGAAGAGAAGCTGCAGCTTGACCAAGAGAGGCTGGACAGGCTGCTGTACGTGCAGGTAACATGGCAGTTTTTTGGGAAGCCTTTTGGGAGGAGCGTGGGCTGCACTCACAGCTTTTCCAAAAGGTCGTGCATCACTGTCAAAAGGCTGTGACCCTCCTCTGCCTTTTCTGATGTCAGATCTCTGAAGTTAAGCACAGCATAAAAAAGAATTGATGCTACTTTTTTTTTTTTTTTGTGAGATGTTCTGTGCACTGCAAAGCCTGCACGGCCAGAGTCTCTCATAATGAGGGCACAGTATACATACATATCTAGTGTGTGTTTGATTACCTTGTATCATCCAACACAGACAGCTCTGATCTGTCTAGGAACTCCTGGACGATGGTCAAATGGATCAGTTCCACAAAGCTTTGGTGGAGCTGAACATGGACTCTGCAGAAGAACTCCAGTCTTACATCAACAAGTTGAGCCTGGCCGTTGAACAGACAAAACAAAAAATTCTACAGGCAGAAGTCAATATTGAAGTGGATGTTGTGGACAGCAAACCAGAGGTATCGTTTTCTCCAAGTTAATCCCATTCTTGTATCTGTGAGAATTAATTTTCTCTTTCAGAGTGTTCCCTATCTGTAAATATCTGGATATGGGTGGATTAAGGTTTTCCTTTGCATGCTCCTTGCTGCTTTGGCAGCAGCTCCTCTTGTTTGCAACTTTCCTATGCAGTTACAGAAATCTGGATTTTTAGTTGTGCAGGAGTATGCCTGAAATCAGTAACCCTTCCTGCACTGTGTGCTGGGACATATCTTGCAGTTTGGATCCATTTAGTTCTAAGCACAATCTCTAGGCTTGCTGACACTGGTTAAAATGCACCATTATATAAAGTCAATAAGCTTCCTCAAGGATTTCAACTGGGGATAAAAGAAAACTACCCTAAAAAAGGGGTAAGATCACCTGAAAGTACCACTGCTTCCATTTGTACTTATTTCTGGCAGCACAAGCAGCTTCATGCAGCTCATTACTGAAGGATGACTTGCTTATAGGGTTGTAAATGCAGCAGGTAACACGCTGATTGTGTTTGTACTGCAAACTAACTTCTGTCTTTACTTTTGCATTACTTTTGCTGAAATAATCTATAACACATCTGGCCCGCTTTTTTTTCTAGATAAAATTGATGACATTGAACTGTAAGTACTTACAACTCAAGTTGTTGTATTTGTAAATCAAACAACCACTCTTAAATTTATTTCTAACCTAGAGTTATAAGTATAGAACTGTTAAGCTTCTTTTAAAAATGGTATTTGTCTGCCTTTCTGTTCTTTGCTTTCACAGGCAGAGAGCTGTAGGTAAACAGCCAGCCCTTTGGTTCCTTGTGGGTATGGTGCTGGGGCAGTCAAGCAGCATGCTTTTTACTCATCTATAAAAGATTAAGAAGTGCTAGTCTTGGTTGTTGGAGTTTGAGAAGAGAAAGTTACTTGTTTGCTTTGCCAGACTGACACAGGCACAGCATGTTCCAGCTGCTTAAAAGAGATGGTCCAAAACCATTCCTACATTTGCTTTTAATTGCCTTGCAAGTCACAGAAGGACATTTTTAGTTTTATCTGTTTTTGCTCAGGAAAAGGTAGAGAAAACTGAAAAATGAAGCACGGAGGAGAGTGGTGCCAGAAGTAGCAATTCTCATGTTATATATAGAATTTGAGATGTAGCCAAAGCTCGCTGCTGAGGTGCTTCTTCTGGGGTTTATCCTTACTTACCAGGAAAGTTTGTGTAAGAATCAGGATGTCTGCACGTGAGCAAAATGGGGTTAGACTGTGGGCTTGAGCACAGTGTTAAAGGATCTTCTTGTCTGCTGTGAGAAAGAAAACATTCTAGAAAGAGATAGCTGTCAGCTCCTTCTGATTCTGCCAGGTGGTTGTGCCTAAGTTGCAGCACGTCTGTTTTGGATCACACGCTCCTCTTGTTTACAAGATGGAGTAACTCAGATGTTGGGGTGGATTGGCAAGCCTTTTTGTTATGTCTGGGCTTTGTGTGAAGGCTTACAGTTACTGCTGAATCCACTCGTGAAGATAAACCATTTCTGTGGCTGTGTCAAGGAGCTAAAAGCTGATCATGTTGTCCTAGGGGCTGTGCCAGCTCTTCTGCTCTATTCTGGTTTTCTCAGTTACAGTGTTTTGTTGTTGCTGTATTGTGGTTTTGTGTTGTTGTTGTTTTTAAGATGACAAAAATAATGGAGATGACTTCAGGTGACTGCCATTAGTTTGCTGTAACAATGAGCACGTCTTCAGTTTGGAGTAGTTGCCTGTGTTAAATGAGATAAACAAGATGCTTCAGCAGGTTTAAATGATCTAGCTTCATCTCGTCCTGCTATTGCTTGCTAAATAGCACAACAGATATTTACATTAAAAGTACAGAAAAGGCAAAACCAGATCTTTACTAACAGCATTAGAAATCTACTTAATTATAATGAAGGAATAAATGAGACAGTTAAATAATTGCTCCTACTTCAGAACAGTATTCTGTAATCTCGAGTGGTGCTTTCATTAGGAAGGAGCCTTGGGAGCAGCTTCATGTCTGGGTAAAATGCAAGGGCTTTTTTGTATATCCCATGTGCAAATGCTAAGCAGTTACAACGAGGCAACTGTCAGAAACTGCTAGCTTTTTAGCTAGCAAATATTTGTTTTCCAGTCCCACACAAGCAAAGCAGGGAATTAAGTGGTAATTATAGAACAGTTAGAGGTACTGGGAGAGCACCAAGTTTCAACCAACTGAAAAAGCTATTTTAATAAGCTTTAATATGTTGTTATGCCAGCAAGGTCCTGGCAGTCAACCTGTGGATTGAGGCTTTTCATTTCTGAGCTGGCTTCATGATTAGTTTGGAAGTGCTTGATTTTTATTCTTGGAGTGAATGTATTTCTCCACTCCTGTTTTCTGGGTTGTTGTCGTTTTGATTTTTTGTCTTCAGTGCTGAAGAACAACATATTCATTTTCAAGCGTGTCAGGGAGTTTGGATGTGAAGGAATCAGGGTTATGTTTTCTGAGTGCGTGAGTGCTGTGTAAGTGCCTAACACATCTGGGCTAACATATCTGAACGTTTTATTTCCAGACTCCTGATTTGGATCCACTAGGCAGTGAACAGTCCCTGGAAGATGTTGAAAGCATTAATGAGTTTGAACCTTTATTTGCTGAGGAACAACCTGAAGTTGAGAAGCCTGTTGCTGCAGTGCAGGTTTGACTTCAATACCTACAGCTTATGTCAGAGGTTACTGCCTGCTGTTCAACTAATTCTCCAAATACAAACAGTGCTGTCTGCTCGTGGAACAGATTCTTAAACCCTCTGAACTGTGCACAGAACAGGAGTGTCCTCCTGATCATGACTGATGATTTAGAGCATGAGTAAACCCACTCAGCTCTCTGCAGGCTGTGCATGCTTAGCAGCTCCATGTTCTTAGGGAAACAGTCCTGCTTAAGTTTTTGTGTGACTCATAGCTTATATCACGTTCCAGTGTGAACAAAGCTTGCAGTTTGTGAAGCTGAGCTTTAGAACTGAATGGTCACAGATAAGAGGGAAGGAGGGAGAGGTCAATCTTCCTTATCCTTTTGGGACCTTTTGCAGCACGGTCCTTTCTCTGAGAGACTATCATAATCTTTTTAGTTGAGAACTTTCTGGAATCTTTGCTTGCTTTGTTCTTTAGCGTAATTTTCTACTTTTCAATCTCATATTTTTGAAGCCCGTGTTTAACCTGGCAGAATACCATCAACTTTTTCTTGGCACTGAAAGAATAAGGGCTCCAGAGATCATCTTTCAGCCCTCCCTGATAGGAGAAGACCAAACTGGTATAGCAGAAACGATGCAGTATGTACTCGAAAGGTGAGTTTGCAGAGATACTGGGTGCTTTCTTCCAAACAAGCCTTTGTTTGGATACCAGCTTTTGCAGTACTGATTATTTAACAATACCTTGAGAAAGTATGTTAGAGTAGTTCTTCCTTGGTAGGCTTGAGCATTGAAGGTTAGAGATGCCTTTCTGTTCTGAAAACCACATCCGAGTTTCTGGTCATCTGAGTCAGTGGTCTTCAAGCTGTTTTTGTCATTCACTCCTATTTATGGAAAAAAAAAATTGAGTATAAACCATCAATATATGTGTATTTATAAATCAGATACATGTGCTACTCAACTAACATGTATGTACATTGTAAAACAAGTAGAAACTGAAAAAGAATGAGACAAAGATTGACTATTTTATTCATGCTATCAAAATTAGTTTGGGGCCCCTCACTACAACGGAGATACTGAGTTGAAGTTAGTTAAGTTACTTAGTGAAGAGTAACAAAACTGGAGAAGGAACTAGAAAGGAAGATGTGAGGGAACTGAATTTAACTAGGGATGGGAAGTCTGAGTCTTTCTCTGTACAACTGCCTGAAACAGCGCTGCATCAAGGAGGCTGTTGGTCTCTTTCTCAAGCAGCAAGTGATGAGGAAATGGCCTCCAGTTGTGCCAGGGAGGTTTAGATCAGACATTGGGAAGAATTCATTCATGGAAGGGTGGTTAGGCATTGGGACATGCTGTGTGAAGTGGTGAAGTTGCCATCCCTGGAGATACTTAAGAGACATGTTGCTTTGGGACGTGGTTTTGTTGTGGGTTTGGCAGTGATAGGTTGATGATTGGATTTGATAACCATAAAATCACTAAGGTTGGAAGAGATCCTTATGATTCTGTGGAAAATGCTTTCTTCCCACACACCAGTACATTGTCTTGCACACTTTCTGGTTTGAAGACCACTGATTCAAATTGTTGGCAAACAAAAAACCATTATAACTATTCTAAAATAGCAAGCTCTCAGTCTCTGTTCTTGTCAGACCAAAATTATGATGTTTGTAAGTTATCAAACTCTAGGAATATATGAGGTCACATTTTCTGGAAAGTAAGAACTCCAGCTCTACTGAATTGTTGCTTTATGAGGATACAGTTCAGAGTGCTTTGAAGGTTTTCTTCTGCCACCCTCTGAACTTCCAGAAACCTGATGAGCATAGGTTTTTTCATGCTAGTGAGGCGGAGAAAGTTTTTCAAAGTGTGAATCTTGAAGACAAACTGTCAGTGTTTTCCCACATAGTGTTCAGTTCAGAGAAGTAATATTCTTGAAAAAGATAGAATTTGTGTTGTTGTTTTTATCCTTGTAGGTACCCAAAAGAGCAACAAGCTGTTCTTGTTCAGAATGTTTTTCTCACTGGTGGAAATGCTATGTACCCCGGACTGAAAGCCAGAGTTCAGAAAGAACTCCTTGAAATGAGGCCATTCCAGTCATCTTTTCAGGTACCCATATTGATGTTTTCATCTCTGTTAGCAAGTACTTCAGGCTGGGAGAAGTGCTTCCTCCACAATGGAGGGTGTTTGCCTTGTGAGGAGGCAGATGACAGCTTTTTTTGACCTGAGAGAAAGAGGGTGGAACAGAGATGCAGTTGGTCTTTCTGGATACATTAGCAGGAGTAGAGTCACTGTGGAAAAACTGCTTCAGCCACGGGACTGTGCACTCACAAGAAAGCACATTTGGCTGGATGTCTGCAAAGTCAGACAATTACTTTCTGAAACAATCTGCTTCGTTAGGAATTGTTGCTGAAAACCTATTGGCTTGAAAATGAAGTTACTTGGTCTGCTGCTTACATGTAAAGATCATCTGGGAGAGCAGCAAAAGAGGAGGTATCTTTCAGACCTACAGAAAGAGCTTTCTTCTTCCCATTAAATTGTTCTGTGCTGTGGCTCTGTGAGAAATCTGACATTTCACAGATACTGTTTATAGCGCTTACAGGATGCCTAGTTCAGCCAGCTTATAGCTGCAGCAGGAAAGTGTTCTGTGCTGCAGGAGTAAGAATCATTTAAATGGGAACACGAATCTACACCGGAGGAAAAAAGAGCACGGGGAAAGAACATGTGTAGTCTTTTTCCTCACATACTGTGATTTCTTAGCCTGCAGTATTCTACCCTGCTGCTTTGAACAAGGAGAAAGCTCTGCTGGAGCACTTGATCCTTGTTTTGCATTGCCACCAGCTCTTCCAGCATTGGCTTTGAGCTGTTAGTGCTATTGGTTGTGAATGTGATGTGTGCACGTGCTTTGGAAGCTGTAGAAACTCAGTGGTTTCGTGGACAGTTGATGTGAAGGTGAAAACATGCTTCAAATCCCTTCCCAATGCTTCTTTCAGAAGCACTGAACTACCAGCTCAAACTACAGGAACTGGGATTTGAATTGCATACTGTTGTAACTGGGGTTAAAAGTTTTTTTTTTTTTTTTTTTCTCCTGTGTTTAGATCCTAAACAAGTTGTTACTGTCCTGCATTTGATGATGTTGTATTTTCCTTCCAGGTTCACCTTGCTTCCAGTCCCATTTTAGATGCCTGGTACGGGGCTCGGGATTGGGCAGTGGAACACATGACCCGTGAGGAAGGTTGGATTACCAGAAAAGACTACGAAGAAAAAGGGGGAGAATACCTCAAGGAACACTGTGCCTCAAATGTCTATGTACCCATTCGCCTCCCAAAGCAGACCCCACGGACTGCAGAGGCATTGGCACCCAGCAGGGCGCTGGCAGCTGGTACAAGCAATCCCTGTGAGCAGGCATAGCACAGGGCCTTAGCCTCAGGCCCTCCCATGGAGGTAGCAATGCAAAGAAAGAAGTTAGTGCTCTGCAGCCTGAGCTGTGTGTGGAGTAGGAGCCTTGGGCTCGCCTTGCTGGCTGCTCAGAGGGCGTGTGAAGCTTCTCATCTGTTGTTTGAAAGAGGAGATGTGCTACTCTGGAGCATCAGCTGGAGTGATTGTAATGGATAGTACTGTTTCTACACAGCACAGGAATGTGAATCAGCAAGGAGGAATTCAGGGAAAATGCATTCCAGAGGAGAAAAAAAAAAACTGCCTTATAAACTTTCATAATAAGACTCAGGTTTTTTTGGAAATGTTTTGCACTTTTTTTTTTTTTTTAATTAAAATGTACTGGATGTATGCTGCTCCCCCTGCACAGCCCAGGAGCTGGGTTTGTATCTCACAGGTTGGTCCAGCAGGTGTCTCTGTTGCTCGTTGCAGTGAGCCGTTGTGAAGCTGTGCTGCAGGGGCTGCTCTGCCTCCTCCTGAGGCCCTCTAGGCTCGTGTCCTGATTGATGTCTGTCCTGCTATGTGCTTCTGATAAACCACTGCATGATCAGTGGGATTTCAGACACCTGAATTTGTCAGCTGCTGACATCTTGGTTGGAAACAGAGCTGTGATCACATGGAGCATGGTTCAGCTATAAAGAGCCCTCCTTAAAGCATGGGCCAGAAGGAATTCTGTGTCTTGTGAAGTCTGTAGGTGATTTTGCAGGAGTGGGGCTGAGCAGGGCAGCTCTCAGCTGGTGGGACTCTTCTCTGCAGCTCTCTGAAAGCTGGCTGGGAGCACGTGCGTATTACAGAGCTTCATGCAGCGGTGTTTCATGATGTGAAAGCACTGGCTTCCTCTGTTAGAAGCCTCTCAGTAGCACATTCTCCTGAAACTGTCAGTGCCAGCCACAGTACAGCACGGGTGAGAAGGAGGAGGACAGAGCATCCCCTAGCAGGAATCCTTCACCATTCCTCAGGTTGTCTCACAGTACTATAAAGAGTGCTAGCACGAGTGTGGCCACTTCAGAGGTTCAGATTTACCTTCTGACTTACATTGCTTCTGAGTTGTTGGCAGTCTGACTAAGCCAGAGCAGGCGGTGGTCACCAAAAATCCTGTTAGCAATAAAGCAAACTTTTTGCTTTACCAGTGACGGATGTGTTTCAGTGATTTGAGCTCTTGGAAGAGTACAGTAATGGCATGCACTTGAGTTGATGGTACATTGCTGAAGGACGCAGCCAGGCCCTTGTCCTGCATGCCATGCTCCAGCTGAAGTTTAACTGAAGATTCAGCTCTCACACAGAACAACTCACTGTTGCTTTCCCAGAAGAATAATCAGTTCTACATGCTGGGCTGAAGCCTGAGCAGACACTGGCAATTTGGCAAGAGCCCTGAACTGTTAGGCTGGAAAAAGTAAGGCTGTGAGGAAACTATCCAGACCATAATTGGTATTGAGGGTAAGCAGGTGGTGGCTTGCAGTCCGTCCCACGGGAGCTGCAGAGCATCCAGATGTGTTATCCTGCAGAACAAAAGGTGTGATGTGTATCGATGCTGAAGCATTAAGTCTGTTGCCATAGGATGTGATACACATCTGATAGCAAAAATCTTAACCCGTGGTTTTAAGGGGTGAATTCCTCATACACTGAGGTCCTGCACACTGAGGTCACAGCTGTGCACAGAAGTTACATGTGTTCAGGGGTTGATGGGGGAAGTGGTGCGTCCCTGCTCTGCTGCCTGCTTCCTGAGGCACCTGGCACTGGTTTCTCCCCTTGGCCTCGTGCTAAGTGTGTTTGGGTGGGGAGGAGGAGGAGGAAAAGAGAGCTTGCTGCCTCTAGCTAGCATCAGCAATCCAGATTTGAGGCTGTCCCTCCAGGCATACCGCTTTTCAAGAATATTAAGGCCGTTCAAGGTGTTCAGAGAATGTGGAAAAACATGCTGTGCTGAAATGCAGAAATGTTACGCCCCACCAAAGTGGCTCTTTTGGTTTCTGCTCTATCAGTGAGCTGGGGCAGGGTGGTGTCCCGGTGCTGATTGACCCCTTTCTGACCCATCTCTAGCTGTCCTGGGCAGAGTGCTCACCATGGAGAGGCTTTGTTTGGGTTCTTGGTCGCTAACCAAGAAGTTGTTGTGCAGAAAGGTTCCAGAAGGAGAACCTGAAAGAATATTTAAAGCAATGTTACCACTCCAGATGCCAAACTGTTCCAGCCCTTTTGCTTATTAATTGAAAGCAGGGCTGCCTAATGCAGTGAAGAACTGCCAACTCAGCTGCTTTGTCTGCTTCAAGGAAGCGTGATTTTATAATCTTCAAAATATTAGCTGTTAATTTGTTACTGTATCCCTGTAATAACTGGAGTATCTAACGAACTTGGGCAATACAATTGCAGTCACAAGCTGTGCTGAATGTGCTGGTGTCATTTAATTGCTTGGAGTAGCAGTGTTAAAAGGTTGGACGCTGGAAAACGGGATTGATTTTTACCAGCTGAAGTTTGCTTCCCTGATTTGTTCTGCTGTAGTGCTGCACGAGCGTTGGCAGTGGCACAAAGGTTGAATGAGCGTGCAGTGCTGAGGGCAGGAGGAAGCAGAAGGCAGTCAGTTTTCCATACAACCGAGGAAGGGTGCACCAAACCCCGAGAGGGTTTGGTGTGTGTTGGCTTATGCCACCAGAGGGAGGAGGAGGCCACTAATGGGGTGTCTGGCTGCGTGGGGAGCTGTTAGTGGAGGGGGGAAATAAAACAGCTCTGTGTTTGGGAAACTGCAGGCCATCCTGCCACGAGGGCCTTTGCTGAGTGCTCGGTGGGCTGTGCAGAGCTGCTGTCTGCAGGGTGTTCCTCCTCTCGGGTGTCCTGCAGGCTGATGAGTGCAGTTGGCAGCCTGAGGTGGCCCAGTGGTCCGCAGCTGGTCCTCAGAACGTGAGGTTCGAAGCAGTGTGCAGCCTTACTGTGCCGCTGAGTTATCGCCTAATTCAGGTCAAAGAATACAAAAGTACAAGTTGCAATTTATCAGGCTTGGTGAGCTCGGTCTATTTAATCCAAAAGAGAGCTCAAACTGGGTTCCACCTTTCGCAGGGTCCCTGAGATCTGCTCGGAGTGGAAACAGCACGTCAGTGAGGAGCCCTGGAGACTGAACACGGCTCACGTGTGCCATGTCCCAGATTTGCAGCCGAGCTGTGTGCAGGGCTGGCTTGCTGTCTGCCAGGCTTCCTACATTTCCTGTGCCACGACGACTTCAAACACGGCTAAATCTCCACTAGGACACCAAGGTTAGAACTCTTCGCTCCAATTATTAATCTCCAAATTAGTTAACGTGCCGGGTGAGGCAGCGTTTCAGAAGAAAGAGAAGATGTCCGTGAGCTGTCACTTAAAATTTAGGATTATCCCTCCAGAGACAGGCTGCAACGATCATGCAGCAGCCGGGCGTGCACCAGAACTTGTGAAGCTTGTGTGGGATGAGCAGGGGAGGGCAGACTGCTGTAACGGATTTAACATGATCCCCCAAGTCAGATGGTGGGATTTCCACCCTGGTTCAACACGTCAGGCACAGAGCAGCTGCTCTGAGTCCCATTACCCACTCCCACTGCCAGTCCTCGAGCGTGAGCTTCAACGAAACTGTTTGGTCTTAATTGGTTCAGACCGCGGCTTGCCGGCATGCTTGGCCAAGAACTCTCCACGCTGCATTTTGCTCTCTCTTCAGATGCTCAGCTTCCTATGGTTAGCTGCTGCACACCTTTTGCCCTGCTCTGGGCCCAGCCCTGACTCTTAAGACAGCAAAGTGCCATAGGTTTCTGTGTTTTGTTTTCTTTTTAATTGTGTTGTTTCTTCTACATCCTTAGGGATCTTTCCCCTTTTTGAGCAGTGGGCTTGCTTTCCATTTCCTAAGGCAGTAGAGACCGTAATGAGAGTACTGCATGGAGAGCCAGGAGGCCTGCCTTCATTTTCATCTCTATTTACTCCTGACGAGCCAGTTTGTGCTTGTTTGCTTTGACCTTGCTTCTGTGCCTCGGCGTCTCTAACAGCAAAATTAACCCGACAGTCGTGCCGGTTAGAGGCTGTTCACACTGTGCAACAGCTGCTGGAGACAAGCAAGGGTGGTGGGAAGGCTGAAAAGGGATCTGTGGGGAAGGAGGGAGGTCAGATAAAATCCCAGGGGGTACGTCTGTGTGTGCTCCGTGCTCAGCTGGGCCAGGTGCAGGTGGGAGTCTTCTAAGCGCTCGCTGCCTGCGGCTGAGCGAGGCATGCAGCAGTGTAAGAATGGCTCTGTACATGTGTTCTTTAATTCCTTAGCAATTGCTGCTGATTGCTGTCAAAATGTGGAACAAGCTGGATTTATGGCCTGACTCAGAAGCTTTTATGCTCTCAGAATTCCTGATTTCAGGCATTTCGGGATTTCGGCATTTCAGGCAACGGGATTTCTTTACCTGTTTGTTTGTTTCAGGAATGAGGTGAAGAACAAAGTGTTTTCTCTTTACTTGCCAGGAAATAAAATGAACAGAAGTGATGTGCTGGTGTGGAAAACATCCTTCGTGTTGTCATTGAGATTCCTCGTAGGCACGCAGGCTCCTGCGCTCCCAGGAGCTGTGCTCAGGCTGCTGAACCAAGAGGCAGCTCGTCCCCGTGGGAAGCTGAGGGCACTGCTCTTGGCAGGTCCAGCTGACGTGCAGGGATAGCATGGCTTCGTTCAATCCCAGTGAATTCCAGATAAGGGAGACCTCTGAAAAGCGTCAAAGCTCCTTGTGCTTGGAGGATGCGAGGTGGGATACCTGAACATTAGTTATGGTAATAAAGAAGGAAGTGGAGCCTGACTCACTGACACTTGTTCTGCAGCCCGACCTGCCAGGTGAGGCGCAGCCCTGGGGGTGCCCTGGGGGCTGGCAGTGATGCTGTGCTCCCTGCACAGCTCCAGACAGAATTCTGTTTGCTCTCTGTCTTTATAATCTGTGGTCAGCGCTCCAGAGGCAAAATACCTTTACAATGTCCCCAGCTGTTTTATAGGTTGTACCCACAGTAACGTGGACTCCACTATGGCTTTTTAGGTTCACAGAGGGTGTTAGCAGGTAGGTTCTGTCTGCAGCACTGGCTTTGAGCTGCCAGTAAGCTTCTTGCATAGCTTGGCAAGTGTTAGGAAAAGCAGCTCTGATTGCTGGATGTAGCAGGGCTGCTTTTTTTTTTTTTTTTTTGTGTCATCTTTAAACTCGGTTTTATGTCCCCTGGGTTGAACGCATGCAATAGCAGGATGCTCCAGGCTGGCAGTGCTTCTCAGTGCTGTGAGATGCATTTCCAGCCCCGACCCTTAGATCACTATCATTTCATTTTCCGTGCTGCGGCTTGGTTAAAATATACCCCACTCCTCCTCTCACCCCAGATTCCTGCCACATACCTGGCATTCCTTCATCTTAATGAGATGAGGGAGTGGGGGATTTCACCCTCCTGGAATTTTAGAGGAATACTAAGTGGATTTCTCATGAAAAGCCCCATTTAGGCCATAAATCTCTCCAGAAGATAGCTTTGCATGGCAGACCTTGCTTTTGCTCGCAGTGGCAAGCAGTTCTTAGCTCCTTGTTCACTTGTTGCTTTCTGCTTGGGCTGTGCTGCAGGTATTGCTGTGATGGAGCGAGCTCCTGGGTGGAGGCTGAGCTCTTATCTGTTTGTGTAGGCAGGGCACCGGGCACCTCCTGCTGCTGGGTGCTGCAATCTGCCCAAACTCTACATTTATTTATTCTGCCTTGCCTTGTCTATGCGGGAAATGTTCACTGTGGAGTGAAAATTGTTCTGTTCCAGGCTCAGACGTGAGTTTACCCTATGGTTCATGAAGCTGCTCCAGACCAGCTTGCTGCATGCGGGTCCTGGTGGGACAGTGGTGTCCCACGGCAGCAGGAGCTCCGTGTTTGTCACAGCACTCACCTGCTCCCTCGCTGACGGTGGCCTTGCTGTGCTGCAGCCAGCTGGGAATGCTCTGTCCCTGCTGCAGGGAGGCTCCACATGTTTACACATCGCAGTGACAGCAGTGCCAGCTGCCCGGAGCAGTTTCGGGACTGCCCTGGAGCGCTTTGCATCCCTGCAGGAGACGGAGCAGGAGCGGTGTGTGTACAGCAGGAAGAGGAGGCTGCCAATAATGACAGCTGGCTGACGCCGGGTAGGCAGCGAGGCATGGAAATGCTGTGTGCCCTGAGCTGTCTGCGTGGGATCCAGCTCCATCGCAGGGCTCTGCCCTCTCCCACGTGTCACACAGGATGGATTAAGGCATACAAATCACAGAGCTCTGCACACAGGTGGATGCTGGAGCACCACGCTGTGCTGTGGGTGCGCCGCAGGCTGTGAGGGAGCTGCTGCGATGAGCCCTGCGCTGTACAGCTCTGAGAGTGGCTGCTGTGGAGCCCCACGGGGTGTGAGGGCTGTGGCTGCTTTCATCCCCCTCCACGTGGCCGCTGGTGTCCTGCTGCCAGAGGAACAGGGAAAAGGAAAGCTTTGATTCCCTGCGATGGACACCGCGGTGCTGGGATGGAAGGAATCGGACCGGGGGCTCCTGCTTTGCTTTTATCCTTTGTGACTGGGACTTCTTGTTGTGGGAAGGGCTGTGACCTCTCCTCTGGCTTTGTTTGTGCTCCCTGGCTGATATTGTTCGCGGCAGCTTTGATATGCTGCTCTGGGGGGAGCAGGAAGAGCTGAGCCTGGCTGCCCACTGCGCGAGGCGGCCTGGCAGGATCTGCCCCTGTGCTCAGATGGAGCTCCCTGTGCTATGGGGAGGACAGCTGAGCCGTGCCCCATTGTGGGCTGGCCCCGAGGTGATGACATGTGCCCCAAATCTGCCTCTTCTGGGTGTTTTTCAGGCTGCAGAGCTGCTGTGCTGTGCTCGGGGTGTGGGGGCACAGCTACAAGTGGGAGATGCCCAGGGTGAGCAATCCACAACGGCTTGGGAGCAGCAAGGCACGCCCGTCGGGGACAGCTCGTGATTGCTGTTCTCTTGGGTGCGTTTTAAAAGTCACAGTGAGTTTTGTTTTTCCCCAGCACAGCAGACTCCCTCCCTAGGCATCGGAGAAGACAATTCCCAGAAGCTGTAAAGCCCTCGACTTGTTTACACAACTCAACGTGCACTTTATAATATTGTGTCACCCTTCAACCTCCTCTGCTGCTGTTTTATGTGCTGGGTTCTGTAATACTGTAAAGCCCTGGTTGCGCTGTGTGCCTCACACCAGCTTGAGATGCTTTTAATTGCCAATTCAGTGCTGTCTGTATGAGCAGTGAGGACTCAATCACGGGAGCCAACTGCGGGAGGAAGGGCTTTTATCAGGTGTCAAACGCAGCCCTGCAGTCAGGCTCGGGGCAGGGGTTTGTTTCAGGCCGTGGGGTTTGTGGGATGGGTTTGGTGTGTGGTCCCCCCTTTGAGCCGTGCTTTCCAGCACCAATGCAGGAAGCAGAGCTGCGTCCAACCTGAAATCTCTGCGCTTAAAGAAGCGGATATTGACAAAAGCAAAACCAAACAAACCTTCCAAGACAAACGAACAAACTCCTGGGGTACCACCGTTGAGCCTTCATCACGAGCAGCTCTCAGCAGAGATGCAACCGACCGCGTTCTGTTTTCCTCCTTTCCAGAGGGGTGTTGGAGCCGCCCACCTCCTGAATTGAAGGAAGTCCTTTCCTGCACTGTGCACAGAAAGGCTCCAGGTTTCTGGCTCAGGAAGTCGCTCCTCGAGCCCGGGGCCGGCGCAGACATCCCCGCCAGGCGGGTGGAATCCCAGCGAGTGAAGTCCTGCCAGCAGCAGTGACTTGGTTGCTCCCACTCTGTTTTTTCTTCCCAGGCTGTGCCAGAGGATGAGCAACCAGGGCCCTCCTTCGTTTTCAGAGAAGGCACTGAAATCCAGGCCGAAAACAAACATAAATCTAGCTGTGTTCCTGGGCCACCCTACAGACTTTCCTACAACTAAGTCCACATGTGTACATTTTAAAGTGTTTTGCTCCCTGGGGTTGGTGTTTCTACTTGAAAATAAAAGCTTGTGATTCTCTAAGTGTGGCATCAGCTGCTTCTGAGATGTATAATTTAAGCATTTTGAATGCAAGCGTGTGCCTTTAACATCATTATTTCTTAACACCACTGCCACAACTGTTAAAACATGTAAGTAATTTGATTATAGCTTTATGCTAAATGCAGAACCATAATGAACACGATCATGTTTTAAGTTTCTTACCTACCAAGCATAAAGATAGAACGGTCGCTCCAGAGTAAGGAGAACCTCCTCCAAGGACTGAGCTGGAAGGCTTTTGCTAATAATTTAGCTCTTGGAAAAGAGAGTTGAGGCTGATTCGCGGATTGAAGCAGGGCAATGCAAAATGCTTTGGTGCAGAGATGGGACAGAACCCGGGTGCCACGTTCTGTGTTCCTCAGTGCTCCCCTTTCCCAGTTGTGATGTTTGTGCATACAGTCACAGACAGAAAAGGTTGAAGCAAACCCCAGCATGCTTTAACTTCACCCCGGCACCAGGCACTGCCGCCCTGCCCACAGGACACCGGTTTGCTTCAACGCAGGGCCACAGTCCCCAGTTCTGGTGCCAGGTCCCTCCATCCACATCTCTGCCCTGCAGGGAAGGGCCGCTCCACGCTCACATCTCACCCCTGGGAGCGTACAGCTCAGCACGGAGTTATGGAGAGGGTGGTGATGTAACGCGATAAGAGAACTTCACCTCCAGATTATTTGCTTAAACTTCTGAACGCGGGGAGGAGAACGTGCTCCGGTCGTGTGGGGCCGAAGCAGTTTGCCTGCAGCAGCTCCCCTGGTACTGCAGCCCAACATCCCGCCCAGCATGCTGGCATTATTCGGAGGCATGCTCAATGAGCTGTACCAGGAAGCAAGGAAGTGGGAGTAACAGAGATGTCAATTTTAGCACTTTGGGACAAAGGAAAATTAATGTTTGCTGAGCAAAAAGGATTTAAGAACCTAGCAGGGAAAGGGAGGAGAAGGAAAAACTGTAGGCCTTTAAAGAAAGGACTATAGAAAATATTTAACAATGCTCCTCAAGGCTCGCCAAACGAGTAAAATGCATTTTCACCTGCTGGCTCACACGGATTTGACTCTTGGTTCATGATTACATAAAGAGCTTTGCAGCACAGGTCTGAAGCAGGGCTCCAAGGTAAGTGGATCCCTGCGACTTTGTATTGTTCAGGAGAAGAATGTGGTCGAGCACTACTGACAGGCACAGAAATTTGCAGCAGGTCAGGCCCAGGCTGCTGAGGGATTAGGGCTGAGGGATTAGGTCGCTATCAGCTCCGGGTGCTGCCTTAAGGCAAACTGAAATTTTCACAGGAAAAGGAGAGGGGGAAGAAAAATCATCCAACAGCTTAAGGAACCACCTCCCATTGGGCAAGGCAGCATGAAGCTCTCAGCCCTGCACCTTGCTTTGTAACATCGCAAGTCGATGTCCTGCTTGATCCGAGCATCACTAATTCTTGCAGAATGAAAGAGGTGGTGCCCAGCTGTGCGTGGCTTTCCCTGGGGGCCCTGAGGGTGACCAGGTGTGGGCACAGTCCTGGAGCTGCTGGCTGCGGTGCAGCGAGGAGGAGGAGAGTTTTAGGATGGGGAAAGGGGTGTGCATGCTGTTGGGTCATGTTAAGTAATGCATCTTACATCGTAAGAGTTTGGTTTTGAGCGTTGGTTTCGTGCTGTGGGATCAATGGCTGCAGGGTGGGACCGGGTGCAGTTACCTGCTGGGTGTTGCTGGGCTCTCCCCTGCCCTGCAGAGCTGCTTGAAGGGATTCGCTATAGGTGAGAACCATGAGCTTCCAGACAGAAACTATGGGAGAGACAGCTGCAAGCTGCTGGGGGCTGTGGGTTGGGGAGCAGTGCTGGGACTGAGCAGGACCACTCAGCCCCAACATGAGCCCTTTCCTCCACAGCTCTGCCAAGCCTCAGCCTGGCAGTGGCTGCCTCGGTCCTGGGGATGCTGCCAAGGGCAAGGGACTGTTGTCTTGCATGAATGCACGTGTGAAGGGTGAATCTGGAGAGGACACAAACGAACTATTCAAGTTATTTTTTTCTGCTGGTGATGGGATGTGGTCTGTATGCCACGCTGACCTACAGACATGTCTGACTGTGGGCACTTTTGGTGGCAGTGATGCTGAGAGTCCTGTTGCAGGTTTGAGACCACAGGTGGTCCTGTGTGATCCCAGGAGGAGGTGACAGGGCACCGAGTGTTGGCACCTTAAATTGCAGGTCCAATTTGGTGCCCTTAGCGTGGGGCAGAGAGACTTCAGACTTCAAAAGGAGGGAAAGCAAAAGATTCCCTCAGCACACCTCACGGGTCCTGGTGCTCACAAGGAGGAAGACCTTGTTGTAGGGCTGGGAATCCCACCAGTGTGGAGCATCACACTGCTGTAGCCTGGGTATTGCTACCTCGGAACAGAGAAGAATCTCTTTTACTGTGAACACTTGCTACAGCTGCAACGCTTACTGAATATAAATCTGCATTTCTGACTCCACCGGTGCCTTTCAGCCCCTGTCACTGGCACAGTTTAACACCTCACCAAAGAAGCTTAGCTGCACTATTTTCTGCTATCTGTGAGAACCCTGAAATGCTGAGCAAAGGCATCTGAAGAGGAGCTGGGTGACCCAGCCTCCGCACTTTGGAAGGTTTTGAGAGCATCTGTCCAAGCTGGCAAGGCTGCATGTGGGGGGTCCTTCAGCACAAGGAGACCAACATCTGCTTCAAGCCCGGCAAGGACCCCTGGAGAACAGAGCAACACTGGTGTCAGAGCATCTGGTCAGGCAGGGAGGATTGCTGTGCAGGCTGCTGCAGGCTGGTGGGAGAGGCAGAAGTGCCCAAACCTTCCCGAGCTCCCTTGAGATAGAGAAGCTGTGAGGTTGGATTTCTCTTGAATGTGGTAACATAAACATATTGTAACTCCCTGAGAAATTAAGACCACTCAGGTGAGGCACTGCAAATCCTCCTTTCTTTCATTCTCCTCCAGAATAATCCCTTTTAAAAGCCCTTAGGGAAGGTGTGGTTTGGCCGGGCTCACGGGGGCTGGCAGCTGACCACTCTCCTCGGGGCTGTGCTCAGTGCTGCACGTCTGCAGCTCAGGCCTGCCAGCCTGCACCAAGGCACTGCAGCAGCAGCGCAGCCGGAATCCTGCACTGGGAGCTCAGGGGATGATGTGGCTCTCAAACTGGGGCTTTTATCCCTTTGCCTGTGGGGGGCATTAAATGGGAATGCCAAGCAGTTATCAAAACTCAGAAGCACCTCACGTGCTTTGTAATGACTGACCCCAAGTCCTTTCGTATTTCCACAGCGCTGGCTTCCCTTCTACTCCTGTGTTTATTATCCGAGGAGTCGAGCAGTTTAGTAACTGCTTATCTCCCTGCTAACGAGACAGCACCTCCAGCACTCTCAGCATGACAGATGCTTCTGTGTTGCAGGTGCTTATGTAATGTCAGTGGAGAAGGTTCTGTTTCGATAAATTGGCAGTGTGAGTTCTCATCTGTGCAGTCACCTCTGGGGCAGCTGCTAAACTGCACGATGAAACCCCAGTGCTGCCAGCAGCACAGCTCCCTGCAGGGAACGGGGTGTGAAGCGTGTCCGTGAATCCTTGGAACAAAGCCCTTCCAGATCAGGCAAAATGAGGTGTGTGTGAGCAAAACCCACCTGTGACAGAGCCACGAACTTGCTCTTTGTTCCTTTCCTCCTGGTATTTCTCCTCCTTGGGAAACTCATCCTTCTGGCTGAACGTATCTCTGCTGGAGAGCTGTGTCTGCCATCACCTCGCTGGTACAGCTGGAGACAGATGCTTAACAGGCACTCAAGCTCTCAGAGCAGGAAACTTCCCATTAATATTGATTAGAAACCATTTTTTTCTCATTGCAACTACTACAGCACGGTGTATGTTGTCATTAGCACTTCTCGTTACAGCTGCTTTTGGGTTTTGCTTCCTCATTAGGATCTGATTGAAAGCTGGTCTTTCCTTTCTCCTGTGACATGAACAAACCTAGTTACCCAGGGTGCACGTGGAAGCAGAGGTACTGGAGCCCTGCCTGCAATACTGTAGCTCTGTCCAGGACAACTGCTGGCTGTGGTGGGAAAGAAGGGAACTTTCTGCTTTTGCTAAAAGCACAGTGAAAGTGAGAACTGTCTGAGATGCTGCAGGACAACCCCTGGGCCGGTGGCAGGAGCGAGGTGTATGTTCCTGCTGCCTATGCTGTGCCTGAGCAGCTGCACTGCTGTCAGAGCAGCTGGGCCACCACTCTCAGGGAGAGGAAACTCCTGAACATGGACCGTGCACCCAAAGGAGTGGTGCCTGTTTTGTCCCAGCTGCATCCCCCCGTGCTCAAGCCCTGATTCAAATCCCGCTAAGAACAAATAGGGCGACTTTCATTAACCGCAGAAACCAGATCTGGTCCTAAAAGACAGACAAAGACTTGCGGCACGCCTGCTTCTGGGGAGGCTTTTATGCCTTCAGCTATCAAGTGTGCGCTCTGCTGAGCAGCAGCATTAAAGTTGCATGGCCCGCCGGGATCTCCGTTTCCTGACTGCTCTGTGTGCTGCCCGGCTCCAGCCCCAGCTGCTCCCCGTGTTCTGCTGCCCCAGTGGGACGGGACCCCCCCCCATGGGAGGGCTCTGCAGCACGTGTCTGCCTTTTGGCTCTTGGCACGCCTCGTGCTTCAGGAAACCTCGCTTTCTGCTTTCTTTTTCTCATCCCGAAGGCTCCGAGGCCGCGCTCAGATGGCATTCATTAAGCTGTTGTATATTAAATGTCGGACACGCCCTTGAACACCCCGGCTTGTCAAATGTCTGAGTGCCACTGGGGACTGTACGGCTCGACACCATGCACTCTGTGTACACAGCTTATCGGATGGTATTTGCTTATACTGGGGAGGAGGCTCACGGATGAGAACAATTATGAGGTCCAAGTGCAGCGCACAGAGATAGTTTAATAAATTGCTGATCAATAGATGTCTGGCAGGAGAAGGGAGGGCTCTGAGTGAGGTCAGCACGTGACGGTAGGGCGGAAAGCGTCAAAGCAAAGCTATGGGCAAAATCACCCCGAGCACCCCTGTCCCACAAAGCGAATGATGGGCAGAATGATTTCTTCAAGGACAAAACCCAAGAAATTCAAGGCCATCATCAGGGGCAGTGACTTCAGTGAGAGGAGGGAGTGGACACAGCTGAAAATAACTTTTTTATCTCCGAGCTGAACCATTCCTCAGTAAATCCAGCGGCGGGGTGTCCTGGGAGCATCTTGCTTTGACTAACGTGAGTTTTCTCCCCCAAAACACACTGACCCTTGGGCTGTCTGGAGGCTCTTCCTTCTGATTCAAAGCCTTTTTGGAACAGGAGGGTACTTGGAGCTGTCATCTTAAATTCCCTGCTAACAGCCTCTAAGTTTAGCTGTGCAGCACCAGAAGAGTTCCGTGCCTTTGTCTTGACTTTAAGTTGGATGTAGCCCTTAAAGCCTTTCTCCCAGGCACACAGACACTGGGTTAAACCAGCTTCCTTCTGACCTTCAACATTTCCAGCCAGATGCAAAGTTTGCACCTTGAGACAATCTTCCTAATTAATCTTCCCACCCTGCTGTGCAGAAGGTAAGTAACAGGCATTAACTGCAGCCCGAGGATTGGAGGAGAGGAACAAGATGCAAAGCTGCTATAATGCAAAAGCTTTTCAGCCCTTGACCTGTGCTGGAGGCAAAGAGAAGATCGTCATGGTGTCGTCCAGCTGGTCTTCCCCCAAAACTGCTCAGGTCGGAGCTTGCCCCACGCAGCTCTGCTCCTCAGACCCCGCAGGCCGTGGGTCTTTGCCCATCAGACTGCAGCATTTCATTCCTGCTAGGGCGTGAAATCTTCCAGCACATGCACAGGTCAGCCTGGCCCCGGATCTCTGCTTTGGAGAAGTTTACTCTTGGCTCTCTCCTGGCTTTTGTGCCCGAATTGTCCTTTCTTCTTGGATCTTGGACGTTAGAAGTGTTGCCTTGGGCTGGTGCGGAGTGTTCTACTCACAGAGCTGAAACGAGGAGAGATGGGTGCAGGGAGACAAGCTGCCCTCTGTCCCTGCCTTGGTCTGTGTTTCTGCTGTCACTTCCAGGTTTCCCTCAGTGCCCTCCTGCCTCCTCTCTCCCACTGATTTCCTTCCTCCAATTCTTTTTTAGCCAAGCCCTGGCTGTTCCACGTCTCTCTCCATAACGTCCTCAGCACAGGACTGGCAGCTCATCCCATGCACACTGCGGGCTCCACTCGCTGCCCTCCACCCACTGCTGCAGCACTGCAGCTTTGTGCTGAGCTGTTTTCGGACACCAGTGCCCGGACTGCTCCCTGAGCAGCTTGTATGTCCTAAAGACATGAGAGAAAAACCCCTTCTCAGACCTTCCAGCAAAGAGTGAACTCACCCAAGCAAGGAACTCGTGGGCCCACGGCTGGGAGCTTGGGCTGCGGGCTGGGGGAGGTGGGAGATGCTCAGAGCTGGGGCTTGAAACATGTTTCGTGCTTCCACTGGAGCCTTTTGATGCCACGACTGTTTTGAAATTACCTGACCCAGGGAATTTGGATGGCATTTAAAAAACAAACAGCCGCATTTCTATTCTATCTCCAAATCTTTGTGTTGGCAACAGAACGGAGCACTTTGATCCACAGCAGGGGCAGAGCCATGCGTCCTCCCCGGGCCCTGCAGCTCCTCCACCTTCTCTGCTCCGGGCACGGCGAGGGCCTTCAGACACAGCACTGCCCCTCTCCTTCCTGACGGCAACGCTCACACCCCATTTCAGGAGAAGAAAACGAATCTTTGTGTTTTCGGACCCTGTCAACTGTTGAGACGCGTTTCGTCTCCGCGCACTGACTCACTGCGCTGGCCCCGAGCCAGTTCATTTCTCTGAGTCCCCCCATCATTACCACCCGTGCCTCAGAAAGCAGCTGTGCTTACGACACGTTTTCAACAAACAAACTGAATTATGGGCTTCAGAGCATGATCCCCAGCTGCCCGGCTCTCCTGCAGCCCCAGGGCTCCGCTGCTGGCGTTGGGGTGTCCCACAGCCCGGAGCCTGGGGTGGGTGGGGGTCTCAGCGTGCTCCTCGCACCGCCACACACCTTCACCCTGCATGAACGATTTCCCGTTCCCTCCGTGCAGCACCGCTGCGGATCCACTGAGGAGGAGGACATAGTCGTAATTCCTTCTCGTTAGCTTTGTTATCCAGATGTTTGCATTCATGAATGCATCCATCAGACAAGTTGGTACGGTTAAGGCACTTCTCCATGTGTCACTGGTGGCTCAAACGAGAGGTAATGGGCTCAGGTTGTGCCAGAGGAAGTCCGGGTTGGATATTAGGGAAAAAATTATTCACCAGAAGAGTGGTGCTGCAGTGGCACTGCTGCCCCGGGAGGTGGGGGGGGGGGTCATGGTCCCTGGAGGTGTTCAAGAACCGTGGGGATGTGGCACTGAGGGACGTGGGCAGTGGGCACAGTGGGGTGGGGTTGGACTTGGGGATCATAGGGTCCTTCCAGCCCTAATGGTCGTAGGACTGTTGAAATGCTGGGCTGCAGTACATGAGTTATGTGTGCACCTCCTGCGATGCCATCAGATGAGATTCCCACCAAGGGCTTCCAATGGGAACTGAAACCCATTTGTTGTGCCGGGACGTGGTAACGCACCGCGCAGCTCGCTGCCCAGAGCCGTCTCCTGCCGCTCTGCCACCTGCAGCCGTGCAGAGGCCGTTTCCCAGAAGGAAATGGGGCCGATGGTGATTAATCCTCCAACCCTACCGAAACCCGTTTTGCCCTGCAGAAGGCACCGTGGCCGGATCTGACGGCAGCGTGAAGCATCGGCCCCGCAGGGTGGATGCGGGCGGCACGGAGCTGCGCTCCCAGGGCACCCGGCAGCGAAGGCTGTGCCCCGCTGTGCTCTGCCTGCCTGGGAAAGGGGCACCGCTCGGCATCAGGGGGTTCCAGCGCCGGACAAGCTCGATGTGAACGCCGCAACGGGGTTTTTCTCGCTGCCTCCTGCATCGCTTCGCGCCGTGACCGACGGGAACCGCTGCCACGCTCAAAAAACGGAGAGCATCTCCTCCGCGGCCCTTCCAGCTTCAGTAGGCGGGCTTCGATCTCCGCTCCAGCCGCCTTCAGCCACCTCAGGAACACCGAGAGACGGCTGCGTCCTCCTAGCGAACCCCCGACGCCCCTTAAAAGAACCCCAAGCGCCCGCAGCGCGTCGCCCGGCGGCCACGCGCCCGCCCCAACCGGCAACGCCGCGGGGCAGCGCGGCCCCGCACCCGCCGGGCAGCTCCGGCCCGGCCCGGGGACGCCCCGCACCGCCCCCCCCCCCCCCCCCCCCCGGCCCCGCTCCCCGCCCCGCCCCCGCGGCGCGGCCCCACCTCGGGGCGGAGCCGGAGCGGCGGAGGAGCGGAGAGCGCGGAGCTGGGCCGCGGGAGCCGCCGCGGGTGAGTGCGGAGCGGAGCGGGGCCGCGGGGCGGGGAGAGCTGCGTGCCCGGTGCCCCTCGGAGCCGCCGGCGGAGCGGGGCCGGGCGGAGGGGTACCGTCCGCCGCAGTCGCGGCGCGGAGTCGGGGGAAGTCGGCTCGCGGAGCGGGCGCCGCGTTGAGGGCTCCGGGTAATCCGTCCGACCTTATCCCGCACGCGGCCGATGGTGGAGGTGTGATCCGCCGCCTTTGCTGCCCGCACCGCTCGGTGCTCTTCGTGCCGGGGTCACGGCGCAGGTCCCGGAGGGGCCGAGGAGGTGCACCTTGCCTTGGTTCGCCGCCGGGTTTGTGCTCGTTGCTCGTCGGCGGTTCTGTCCCCTTCGGCGTGATTCGGGTGTGGATGCGATGTTCTCGGGGCGGTGTAAATATCAACAGCCGTAACTGCTGGAGCGGCGCCGGCGTGCCGTGTGTGTGGGAGCTGCAGAAGGTCGTCGGGGCTCCGGCAGCAGCGAGAGACAGCTCCGGCGGGCACCACGGGCTGGGGATGCTCGGGGTGACTGACAGGAGAACGAGTTCTCGCTCAGATCTCTGCTTAAGGACTGTGGGAAGATCTCCGTCAGGGTGACTCTGCTGGAGGAGGATGTTTGTAAGTACAGTGCTGGAGAAAGTGGCCTTTCCCAAAACTGCCGAGGGGAGCACAAAGCTGGGGAACAGCACTGTGCGTTGGGGCCCTCCTGTGCCCCCCAGGAAATGCGCTGGCAGCAGCGTGCTGGGAGCAGCGTGCTGGGCTGCCCTCATGCTCACCTTCACTCCAACACCCAGAGCAGAATGGGGCCCTTGCTCTGAACTGAGCTGTCAGGAGGGGCTGCTGCCGCGTTTGTTGTGCTGAACCGGAGTGTGAAGAGCCTCTTTGCGTTTGTGCTGGCCTTGCTTCGTCTCTGCCCTAAGAGTTGGAACAGAAGCTGTGCGTGATGCTGTAAACTCTCAGGTTATTTTTTGTGGGTTTTACTCTGTGCGCTGAGACCTCTCGTGCGGTTATTTTCCTTCTGCCCCGGGAGACACACATGAGTATTTCATAACCAAAGCGAGGTTCGAAGTGTTGAACTTTAGATATCTGCGCTGGATGCGATGAAACCCAGAGATACTGCTGCCGCTTTCTGACATCAGGGGCATGTGCCTGGGCTGCCCGCTCCTGACAATGTCCTCTTGTTGGGTCCCTGGAGCTGGAAAGCAGCCCTGTGTGAGTGTGCTGGTACCAATGGTACCGGCTCCCCGTGCCCCCGCATCGCTTCTGCAGCCACTTTGTTGGGCCCTCGGTTTAATAATTTATAAGATCCTGTTGCCTCTAGGCACGTTTCATCCAGAGCGAAGAAAAACATCAACCAGTGTTTACTGGAATACTGGTTGCAGAGTCGGAGGCTGACAAATAATGGGGCCTTTGTGGACGGAGGGATGTTGTTTTTTTTTTATCTTATGTAAATGAGTGAAAGAGCAGAATTTGTCTGGAAGGTCTTCTGGAGATGCCCTTCCCTTCTTATCCCCATCCTTAGAAATGTCTTCTCTTCTCTTGAGGCGAAGGGGAGTTTAAGTGTGACCTTCCTTAACCCGGCATTGGGCGTGAGTCTGCTTTGCTTTTATCTGTGTGTGGCTCAGTTTGGAAGCTCTCAGGTGTTTAGTGGTTATGAGCTAAGGCAGGAGATGGAGGGCCTACATCTGCACAGTTTTGGTTTCCTTGGCTGGAGAGAGGTTGGCCTCTCTGTGGGCAGTAAATTGCCCCCTTCACACGGCAGATCCTGTGCCGTTGGTGCTGTGCTTGGGGTCACCCATTGCAGGAGGGGGAGGTTGGCCATCTCCTTTGGTGATTCAGTGTCTGACTGGGCAGTCATATCCCGGCTCATTGCCCTAAGGGGCAGATCTTGCCTGCTGTCACACCAGCTCCCTGCATTCTTTGTGCAGAAGCCCTCTCCTGCCCCAGCTGCTCTCACTGGCTTCAATTCCTCCGATATTTCTTGTGGCACTGAAAATGGAGCGCAGTAAACTCTTCCTGTGAGCCGTACCTGGGGGTCCAAGCTGGAAGTGCTGCAGTCCCAGTGCCTTCCTCTGCCTCTCCTCCTCGTCCAGGTGACGTGGTGCGGTGCGCTGAGCATGGCATGGTTCAGGAGCACTGCGTTACCCCAAGAGCTGCGGTGTGAGCGGGGTCAGCTGTGCACTGCTGCTTGAGTTTCAGCACCTCCACAGGCGGCCCTGCCAGCTGGCTCTTCCTTCAGGGATGTTTTTAAAGAGGCTTACCGCAGTCTTACTAGAAATCTGTCTTCTTCTGTTAATCTACAGTCTCCTCATCTCCTCTCCACGTGCTCCTATCTCATTCATCTCGACAGCGCCCTTCTGCTGCACGTCGACGCTGCCTCGCTCTGTGCACCTTTGTAGACATACAACTAATGTAGCATATGCATAAATACAGACTAATAATAAATACATAAAAGTAATTGTAGGTATCGTTTTCTGTTGGTTTGAAGGTGATGCTGGTGCTTTTGTGGCTGGGGTAGGAGCCTGATGCCTGCCCCTGTGCTGTGTCCTGCTTGGCTGCTCGGTGCCAGGCACGAGTGTGAGGCTGAGCTCAGCAGGAGCCCTTGGCAGCCCTCCTTGCTGAGCATGTCCCGCTTTTTGGTGTGATGCATTTCTTCCTGCTGGACCTTCTTACAAATCTCGCAGCAGTGTGTGAATGCAGCGGCCAGCAGAGCCACGTACGCACCTAAAGGAGCGGGTAGCTCCAGGAACTCTGAGCCTCGATAGCCATGCAAAGCAAACACGTGTATCGGTTGATGTGATTAGCTGAGCTGCAGGGCTGCCCGCTCTCGAGGCCTGGGTAGGAAGTTCACGGCCTTTGACAGAGGTTCCGTGGCCATCCCTGCTTGCAGGGACTGCCCTGATTCCTACGGCCAGGAGTGGTGCCCCTGCCCTTCCTCCCAGCGCAGCGTGCTGGTGCTGCCCTGGAATATTGCTAGCTGGAGGGAAAGAGATAATGTGTTTTGTTTTGGTTTTTTTTTTTTCCAGGATAGTCAGCTGATGGAATGCCATGGGAAGGGTTACAAAGCAGGGGGAGGTGGGTGGGCATTCCAGCTCCATGCCTTTCTGTAATTCAGTGGGAGAGGGCTGAAACGAGAAGTGTTCTTGCTGGGTACTCTTTTCTGTTTGCATTTGAAAGAGCCTGATAGGCTGTGATTAATGAGGCTAAACAGAACTTTGATAAGTGGTAAACTCCAATGAACCTGAAACAGAAATGGCTTTATAAGGTGGCTTTACTTCCATGCAAAGCACAGATTGTGGGTTTCTTACAGTGCTGTTTGGTCTGGAGCTGGCAGCGTAACATGGGCTGCTCTCCTGTTGTGCAGAGGGAGGAGAAGCCAAAGGTTGTCCGTATGGCTGCTATAGGGACAGCTCTCTATGCAGACCCTCCTGCTTTCTGTCCTGCTCTAGGGTAACCTTCCCTAATTTGGGTCATCAGATCTGCATCCCAAAGCCCCACGTGTCCCCATATCCAGGCTCTAATTAAGGATGCTCTAAAAGAGGTGGGCTAGCTAGCATGGCCTTGCAGATCAGAACCATTGGCCTAATCTATTTTTAAAGTGACTTAAACTAGAAAAAGCTGGTGTCACTGTAAGGAGCCACCTGGGGAGTTAACCCAGAATAGTTGTTCCGCTTTGAATTCGCGCCCTATCTCATTTCAGAAAGACTTTTCTTTCCGTATATACGAAAGCTTTGTAAGCACAGAATGCAGGCCATGCTTCAAGCAACCCAAGGAAAATATCTGATTGTTCTTGAGGTGCTCCCTGCGTTGCCTCCTGGCCGCTTGCTCCCTAACATAGCCATCCTTTTCCCTAATAAATCTGCCCTGTTTCTTGCTGCCCCCTGCAGAGATCTGCGCTCCCTCTCTCTCTCAGCACGGCACGGACAGCATCAGGTGCCCTTCTCCAGCTGGGGCTGATAACCTGAGCTGCACGCTGGGGCTGGGTGTAAATTATTACCGGCTCGCTGTGCTTAGCTCATGTTGGCCAGGAGGAGTGGGGATCTTTGCGTGGTGTTTTGAGTTGCACCGAGACGCTCCGCTGTTACGCTGCTCCTTCGGATTTGTCAAGCTCAAGTTAAATGTATATAATTTTAACATCTCATGATTCTTTGGGGGCTGACTCATGTTTTTTTGGCCTGGATGAATCATAGCTCTTGAACTGCATTGCTAAATTCATTATGCAACAATTATAGGGTTGGAAATGCCACCCTAAGTGCACACAAACAAGCTGGCAGCAATTTTCCCTTCCTTTTCTCTCACCTCGTGTTGCCAAGAGATCTCCCTCGTGAGTTTGCTCATCAGCTCTTAGTGCTGTGCTGCAGGTGAGGGGCTGCTCAGCGCCCTGCATCACAGCTCTTTGCCCTTGAGCTGGGAGACCCGTTGTTTCTGGAGAGAAGAGAGAGGTCGGCCAGAAGGGGAGCTCATCCACTCTGGTTGTCTTCCCTTTGTGTGACGCTGTGGTGGGTTGATAGCACCTCTAATGGTCCGTATGGGGAAACCCCAAGGACGAGGTGTTGCTCTGCAGCAGCTGCACGTAGCAATGTGGGATGCTGGCAGTGTCACACAGGTGTGAGCTGTGTGCACCTACTGGCTGAGCAGCTCAGAGGTCAAATACCTGTCAGGAGAAACATGAAGGACGATGTGAGCCCCATACTGATTGAGAAGCATGTAGTGAGAGTCCGTGTTGTTTTCTCTCCTATCTAGTGCTAAGCTGAGGTTTGTATGGGGCTTGGCTTTTTTGCCTCTGAGGTCTTGAGCAAATATTCTTCTGGTACGTGAAAATAAGATGGGCTTTGTACCGGATGGGCTTTGCTTGCTGACTTCTTCAACTCACTGGGGCAGCTGGTGGGAGCTGTGCTCTGGGATACAGAAGGACCGTCTCCACCATCTGCAGGATCAGATTTCAGTCTTTAGGATGATCCTGTGCCCGAATTTCTCTTTTCCTATTGGAAGAGAGATTTTTCTGCCATCTAAATAAAACTACTTCTCAGAGCAGAGCATTCAGCTGAGGTAGGGATGAAATGACACGGTGAGTGTCTGGGAAGCTGCAGAAAATCTCCCTTGAGCAGCAGTTCCTCCCAGCAGAGGTCTGGGCCTTCCATCCCAATGTTTTGGGGGAGCCCTTCTCCCATCATCAAGACTGTTTGCCCATAAAGATGTTGCCATGCACTGAGCATGTTGAGAGACTCCAGGAATGTGGTTGTGGCACTGAGCTTGCTGGAGTTCAAGAAGCATCTGGACAACACTCTTAGACATTTAGTCTGGGTTTTTGGGTGGTCCTGTGTGGAGCCATCAGTTGGACTTGATCCTTACGAGTCCCTTCCAGTTTGGGATGTTCTATGATTGAACCTTGTGCTCGTGAGTGGACGAGGGGAGGGACCCACGAGCAGGGAGCCCTGGTATTTTTAACTGCAGAAGTGGCAGAAGCAAAGTAACAGCATCACCACTGAGGTAATAAGAGCACTACTGGCAGTTCTGGTACAGTGATGGTAGTCACCTCAATGTGAGGTATCCTAAGTCATGTTTGCAGAGTAATAAATGGTAAACGTTGGATGAAACTGTGTGTAAGAGCAACTGTATTGTCAGCGCAACAAGTCGAGCCAGTGTGCCAAGAGTAGATGCAGAAAACATGAAAAGTAGGGCATGTGTGGTGACGTACGGGTTGATAACTGCGCCTAAAAATAAGGTACTTTAGAAACATAAAATATGCCTCGCAAGCAAGGCAGTGGCAGGCTGCTCCGGGTGTTTGATTGAAGACTGAAGCTGGGGATGCTGGCGCTGCAGAAGGCTGTGTGTTGTTTTAATCTGACTGTTTGCATCTGAGATGAGACGAGCTGGGCCCGAGGTGGGGGGCAGTGGTGGGGCTGTTGGTGGAGATGCTTTCCCCTGGCCAAGGCCAGCAGCATCCTACTTTCTGCAGGGCTGATGCTGGTCTGCGTGTTAAGCAGCCTTTGTCCCCTTGAAGTGTTACGGGGTGGCATTCTGAAAGATGCACTGAAATACTCCTGTGGGCTTCAGGAGCACAGTCACCCAGCGGTGATGGTATCAGCTGGTACTGATCCTCACTGCCATTGTTGTGCCCGGGCTGATGCTGGTACCTATAGCAGCTGTAAGTTACTGCAGTGAGGCCTGACTGCGTGCCGTGGCTGCTGGGTTGGCAGCCTCAGGTCCCCTTCCTTGTTCCCAGCCTGAGGTGGAATGCCGGGGCTGAAATTTTTGGCATGGGGGAACAGAGGGCACGTGGTTTAGTAATGGAACAAGTAGGTCATCGTGGAGTCCACGAGGGCATGGGGGCAGTGCCGTAGGCCACAATCAGATCAGTGAGCTGTATGGAGCTGTAGTGTGTAGCCCCCCTGTCCCCCACAAACAGGAGATGTAAGGGAACCTCTGCGCTGTGCGGTTAAGATCTCTTGAGGGTCACTGGAACAGTTATAGATGAGCTCAGTGATGTCTGTGAGCATTAGAGCTGAAAGCATTTGGTTAACAGTAATTAAATGCTACTGCTATTTCAAAGGGATGAATCAGATTGTGGGGAAGAGCATCTTCTCCTACGGCTCCCGCAGAATCAATAGTCCTCCTGGCAGGTGTGTGACAGGCACCTTCAGGCCCCGACATCCATGCCAGTCATGGAGCAGCCGAAAGCACTGCATCACCCCGGCACTGCTGTGCTGCCACGTTGTGCTGCTGTCATCGCACTGGGTGCCATCCGTCCTGCAGCTGGGGACGCTGATGTGCAGAGGGAAGTTGCCTCTTTCTGAGGTGGGTAGTCAGGAACCGCAAATGGAAAATCCATTCCCTTATCTGACTCGGTGCTGTGCCCCAGGAGGGCTGTTCCCTCTGTTTTCTTTTCTCTCTTTTTTTTTTTTTTTTTCTTTTTTCCATGTGCCAAAATGTGTGCGAGTGGCTTTAAACAATGAAAGGACTTCGGTCAAAAAGCACAGCGTGCAGGCGAACAGTGCTCCGTGTCTCACGGGAAGGGCGTGGGCTTCTGCAGTGGTGCTTTTGAGGTCCTGATGGAAATTGGCCTTGTGTTTTATCCACGTTTTACTCGGATGAGTAAGTGACTGCTTGCTGCTTTCAGGTTCAAAATCTTCCCTGTGATGTCAGCAAGGAGGATCTGGGTGTGCATCCTCCTGTTGCAGGGCTGGTACGAAGAGGAAGCTTTACCCAGGAAAACAAATGGGAGGTGGTGATGCTGCTGTCACAGACGGGTCGGGCTGCTCCCCGCATCGCAACCCGCACACGTATCCTGCGCCGTGGAAAAATAAATGGAGAGCCTAATGGGAGACTTATGCCCTCAATTAATTTTCTGTTCCACGTAATCAGTGCTGCTGTGTGCTTTTCCTTCCCGGCCAGCTGCCTGCCTTGGGGCCGGGTCTGCCTCGTGCGAGGGCAGCTGGGATTGGGTTCGTGTTTGCACAGAAGTCCCTCTCTGATCTCCCTGTCTTTGCCCAGGGGCAGGGATCCCGCTGCTCCTCTGATGCTGGAGATGAATTTTGTTAGCAGACTCTCTTCTCTGGGAGAGCAAAGGGGAGTGCTGAGTGTAATGAATTCCTGAAGGAATGGAGTTTCCTGGTCTCTGAGCATCGCCTCCTCTGGGGCTGTGAAGTGCTTCCCGGGCTCGGCTGCGGGCAGAGGGGGCTTGTGGCTCAAAGCATGCGGCCCTAATTGGAGAAGACGAATCGATGCAATTAGCGCGTGGTCCCTGAAGGCCTGCAGGCTATTGAACAGTTTTCTCTATTACACAAGGCTAGTTCGGTGTGTGCTTTGAAACCAAGCCCTTGGACTTAGTTCTGATTTGAGCTGGATTCAAGCTCCTGGCTCAGTGCTTCGTGTCCCAGCTGATTGACGTGGCTCTGTCCCCGCTCCAAGCCGGTGCTGGAGCCCAGAGTGACCTGAGAGCAAAAGGCACAACTGAGATTTCATACTGCAGGGCCTGCTCCAGCAGCAGGCTTGAAGAGCACTGCATGGACCGGAGGCAGAAGCTCTGCAGAGCAGCTCTGTGGCATCTGATAGGAGCTCAGCAGCCACCACGTGTACATCTGAGCACCATGGCTGGCTTGTTTCGCTTGCCCTGGGCAGGGGAGGGCAGCTTGGCACAGAGGGCCTTTCTGAAGGAAGCAGGGAAGATAAGCCCGCGTTGAAATGCTGCTGGGAAAAGGAACGCATCTTGTGCTGGGTTGGGTGTTCACAGGAAATATATGGCGAAAATATGGAGGGGGCTTTCCTCAAACAAGCACTGAGGGTGGAACAGTTTTCTATTGCCAGCATCAGCTCCAGGGAGGATTTTGCACTCGCTGTTTCTCTCTTTTCCTCCTTACTCATATTTCATTCCCACTGCTCAGAAAGAACACGCTGAGGTGGGAGAGATTATCTGAAACCAGAGATAAAGCGGCCAAAGCTAAATGTTTTTAATTCTCAGGGGAAGAATTGAGCTTTACATTTCAAACTTTGTGTTCAGTGAGGAGTTGTAGCTTGCTTCAGTTCACCTTCACCACCAAATTCACCTCTGCATCAAGCGGCAGTGGAACTTCCCTCGTGGCAGGCAGGCAGGATAGTATCTGTGCTTCGAGAAGGTAATTGGGGCGCAGATTAAGTTACTTACTTTGCATACAAGAAACCTGTGGGAAAGCCAAGAATCTCTCCTGAAACTCCCAGTTTGTGATGAGATCCCTTGCCCAGAAGACGTGGGTGCCCTCTCTTCCTCGCAGTGGCCCGGATGAGTTGTGTGTCCTGAGGGCTCTTGGCTGAATTCACTTTTTATTTTTCCACATAGTGTTTTCCGCCCCTTTGGCTTTCTGTCCTTATGTTTGCTCACGGTGGATGCACGCTGCTTAGGATGCTGAGTGAGGAAGGGAGCAGTTTGCTTCTGAGATAGCAGTGCTATCCCTGTGCAGTATTCCCTGATAGCAGTGGCTTCCCTGCCATTGGATTGCTACCTGAGCCACTGCATGGAGATCCAGCCGGGGTGAGGGTGCAGCCTGCCTGGCGAGGTGTGATATCAGAGAATTGCACATTTCAGTTGCAAATAGAGAACAAACCCATGTGAGGCTGAGAAGCTGCATTGCAGCCTTTCACCGCAGGCTGTCTGGCATCCTTCTCCCCTGTGGTTTGTAGGAAATGTGACTTTCTTGTGGCATTGCAGGGGGAAGCAAGTGTTTGGGGCTGGGATTCCTTGCAGGTGCCGTGCATCTTCTGTGCTAGCTGTGGGTGACGTCAACTCCCAGTTCAGTGCCTGGGCTCTAATGTCAGGTCTTCTGTCCGCTGTCATTGGGCAGACCCAGCAGCTGTGTGTGAGGTTGCGGTGGTTTGGGCAGTATTCCTTGGAACAGCATCCCTGTAAGTGATGCTCTGATGAACCATTTGCTGTAAGCATGGGAAGTGACACATGCGGTGCTGTCATAAAGCAGGAAACCTCAGTTCTGGGCTCTGGTCATCCTAACAAGACCCTCTTGTCTTGCTGTATCCTATGCTTATTTAAAAAACCAAGCAACAAAAACTTTTTGATCCTTCGTCCTTCAGTCCATTGCTCCACACTCTTGGTGGTATTCTGGCATCTTGGTGGCTGTCTCTGCAAGCTGCTTGCAAGTGATGAAGAGCTGCTCTGCTTTCTCCAGATTGTGTGGAGAACCTCACTGGTCACCAAAGCTGTGATGCAGAATACTCCTTGTACTGATGAGCAGGGGCAGTGCTGGGGGTGATGTGTGGAAAGGGAACCTGCAAGTTCTTCACTGGTGCTTGTTGCTGGAGGATGGGTTGTGGTGGGCTGGCTGCTGCATCAGCGCAGCTGAGCCTGAGTGCTGTTGGTGAGGTGAAGGAGAAATCCCCCACCTTGCCTCCTTGCAGCAGTTGTTGCACACAAAGTGAATAATAGGGCAGCTGCCTCTGCTGCAGGCTGCTTATGTGCTCAGGTCCCTGCTATAGGCTTTCGTGCTTGGTTTCCAATTCCAGCTGAGAGAAGATTAACTTGAGGTGGAGAGGGGAGGGCTATTTCTGTCGCTTTTCACGCCTCTGGCTTGACTTTATGCTGTGAACGCAGATGTTTCACCCAGTCCTGCAGGTGTCTTCCCTCAAATAATCCAGTGAATAAGAGTGATCTCTTCCACATCAGCTCTTGTACGTTTTACCTTTACTTGAAAGTTGCTCAACTTGAAGGAATTCTTTGGCTATCAGATTGCCTTGTGTCCCATTTTGAGATTGCTCTACTGGAGTTTGTGTGTTTATATTTATCTTCTTTCTTTATAAAAAAAAAAAAATTGGAATAAAAATTAAGTCTCTTGATGACACTTACGTGAAGGGCTCTTTAAGCATGTGCACTCTGCTGGTGTCATGCTGTGCTTTAAGCGGCTCCTTGAGGAGATGTGGCAGAGGATTTGCAGGTCTTAGCTCTGCCTTGTCTGTCACCAGCAGTGGGGCTGCTTTCATGAGCCTAGCCACATCCTCAGCAGCACTGCAGCTACATGTCTGCACGTTGAATGCTTGGTAGGATGTACTGGGGGGCGGCCCAGGAACAAGGGAACAAGTGTGCTCTGTTTATCTCTTTGCAGGGTGTAAATATCAGCCACTGTATCTGATGTGGGAAAAGGTTTGTATACAGGAGGTGAAGGCAGGCGGAGGGTGCAGTGCAGCTTAAATCAGAGCCATAGAACGGTTGGGGTGGAAGGGACCTTAAAATCATCCAGTCCCACTCCCTGCTGCGGGCAGTTTGCTCCCCCCCCCCAGCTCCGGCTGCCCAGCACTCAGCCAGGGCCTCGGGCATCTCCAGGGATGGGGCACTCGCAGCTCTGGGCAGCAGTGCCAGGGCCTCGCTGCTCTCTGGGGAAAGAATTTCTTCCTAACGTCTAACCTTAATCTCCCCACTCTTGCTTTAAAACCATTCCCCCTTGTCCTGTTGCTGTCTGCCTGTGTAAAACATCAGTCCCCCTCCTCCTCAGGGGAAAATCAGGGTCTTCTGTAGTGCAAGCGAGTAACCAATGCCTAAAATAGTCCCCCTGAACTCAGTGAGATGCGTCTTGTATGCAAGTGAACCGCACTGTGCGGGAAATGCAAACTTTTCTTATAGGTTCTGTTTGCCCACGTTTGCACGCCCTTTGCAGGCACCGCTTTCTGACACTGCTGGAGCAGCTCCTTCCTGCGGCCGCAATGCAGCAACGTGTGTCTTGCCTTCCTCCTGGCCCTGGCACAGCCATGCTGGCTGCCCTACGTCTTGCAGGATGTGCTCGGCTCTCAGCTGCTGACCTCATGGAAACAGCATGCAAGAAAATGCTTTTTTTTTTTTTTTTTGTTTTGTTTGTTTTCCTTCTCTTTAAATAAAACAGAAACCAAAATGCACTGCCTCGAAAACCGCAGACACCCACACAGCCAGCTTCTGTGTCACACTGCAGGTAAACAAATGCTCGGGCCTGTAGCTTTGCTGTAATTAGATGGCCCTGCACGTGTGATGAGATGTCAGCGTACCGCAATTTTGGCGCAGAAAGGGAACCGGGTCACTGGAAACTGGGAATGGAGCTGAGCTCTTAGTGAGGCTTTTGGGATCTTTCATATTTAAAGAGGGGAGATTTAGGTTGGATATAAGGAAAATGCCTCCTATGGAATGTGGTAAGGCACTGGCAGAGGTTGCCCAGCAGAAGTGGATACCCTGTCCCTGGAACACCCAAGACCAGGATGGAACAGGCTCTGAGCAACCTGATCAAGCTTCAGTTGTCCCTGTTCACTGTGGAGGAGTTGGACCAGATGACCTTTAAAAGTCCCTTCCAACTCTAGGGATTCTATCATTTTCTTCAGGTAATTGTCCCATTCAGGAAGTTTTCCTGGGGGACCTCTCTGCTCCTTTAGGGGTTGGCTGGGTGCTTGGAGGATGGACTGGTTCTTGGTGCTGAAGTGGCCTTGATGCTGGTGAGAGCAGCAGATACCTCCTGGTGTTCATTCCCCCTTTGTCATTTTGTTCATTTCCCTCCGTGGGCCGCTCATCTGTCCCCATTTTTGCTGTTGTGAAAGGAGGAAAGCTGAATCACGGGTAAGCACAGAGCAAGCCACGCTTCTCCTTGCCTCGTAACTCGGTGTCCTGCTGCACCTCCCAAATTCAGTCCACAAGGAAAACTTCCATCTTTTCCTAGGTAATCCAAGAAATACAGACGTAATTCACATGCCTCCAAAATCCTGCAGGATTCGGCCATCTTTTCTACTTCAGGTGTATTTTAGGGCGTATTTGTTCATCTTTCAGCAAACAATGGTGGAAGCGCGCTGGGTGGGAGTCGGTGCGCTATGCCGAGAGGCATTTCCTGCCCTTATCTCTGCCACTCGTGGTATTGTCAGCAGGCTTCAGATCTGCAAGCCCGTGTTACTGCAGCTGAGATCGCCAGAAAAGATACCTGCAGGAACGCCCACGTGGGCCACAGCCGGGCTCACAAGAGGTGGGAAGAGCTTCCCAGCAAAGTGCTGTACTTGGGGAGGGTGTCGGTCTCCAAAGAAAAGGTTTTTGGGAAGAGGGCTGCGTTGGTGCCCACCCTGTGGAGCTGCTGCTGGAGGGCATCTTGGGCAAGTCCTTGAATTGCATGGTGGTGGCTGTCTTATGAAAGACTTCGCAAGGCTTTGGGTTTGTACCTGTGTGGAACTGAAGCATTATTATTATTATTAATTTAGTTTTGCAATTTTGAGTTCTCGTGGGACATAAACAGCTTTATTTTTGTTCACGTCTATTCCCAAACCCACAAAATAAGGTTTGCAGGGACTGCTGAAACTGCCCTTGGCCTCCTGTTGGCCCTTTGCTGGATAAAGTGACCTGCCTGTGTGCTCTGGCTGAGTTTGTTTGTTTTCCGTTTTCAAACCAATTATCTCATGGAGGAAGTGGCATGCCTCGCTGTCGGAGCTGCGGTATTTATAGGTGAGGTCAGACCCCGGTGGAAAGTCTGTGGCAATATTTGAAAGGACTGGATGTCTCTGCCTTGTGCAATTCACTGGGATGCAGTGGATGTGCTGCACGGTTTGGACATCCCCCAGCAGCTCCTCAGAGCTGTGATATTGTATGTAGTTACTTGTAGCTTGCTTTGATTTGGCATGGTAAACATTCAGCAGGTCTATTTGGAACGGACTTGTTCAATTCACTTGTGGCATTGACTTTATTTCGTGCGTTAAATGTGGGGCACACTTCTTTCTGCTGTGCAGCAGGTGATGGGTGGCTGCCCGGGGCCTCCCAGCTCGCTGCTCTGTGGGTGCTGCTGCTCGGTGATCTCTGATGTTGTGGTTGCACCACGAGTCCAGGTCTGCGCTATAACTGTGCTCGTTGCTGTGAGCATCGAGACTGTGCAGCAGAACTAGAATCGGGCTGCCATGTGGAGAAAGTGTCTAAGGAAAAAAAGGAATGAGCACAAAAACTCATGTTTTTAAGTAGCTGACATGGTTAAATGTAGGTAATATCTCCCTGCGAGCCACATCCTATCTGTCTACCCCTGGCCAAGACTGGGATAAGAGAGGGCCAGTGGAGCACAAGCGATGAATGTGGCAGATAGAAACCTGCCTGGGGATGTGTCTTTCCAGAGTTGTCTAGGGAACGATGTCTGTGAAACGCTGTGGAAGAACTTTTTGTTGACTCACTGAAGCTCTGTTCATAAAGGAGGGCTGCCTTGAACTTGAGTCATGAATGTGCTGTATGTTAGAGCTGCTGCTAAGACAAGAGGGTTTCTCTTGGGTATTTGAAGTGGGTGAGAGGTGGAATCACAAAGGCCAGTGAGAAGAAACAAGTGACGAAAATGCAATTAAATGAACCTTCTTTAGAGATGGTAGGTGTTGCCTGTTGAGTTTTCCAGTGGGTTGATCTTAATCATTTGTCTACATGGGACAGTGAGAGTCTATCCCTCATACTTACCTCTCATTTCAGGCTTCCACTGTCTTCTCATGGGCCCTTCCCAGCTCGGCCCCAAGATGCTGGTATAGCACCAGGCAACCGCGATCCCGAGGACCTGTGGTAGGACACCGTTTCCAGCTGGGACATCCTTCGGGCCCTCTCTCCCAGGAGAAGCAATGGATGCCCACGTGGACCTCCTGACAGAGCTGCAGCTGCTGGACAAGGTGCCCACGCTGGAGAGGCTGCGAGCAGCCCAGAAGCGGAGGGCTCAGCAGCTGAAGAAATGGGCGCAGTACGAAAAAGAGATGCAGCACAAGAAGCGGAAGCATGAAAAGAAGAGAAATGCTGTCAACAGGAAGAAAGTGTCTTTTGAAGCCAGCGTTGCTCTGCTGGAGGCTTCTCTGAGGAACGACTTGGAGGAAGGTAGGGAGCTTATATCTGGCAGTTTGTTTGTTTGGTCCATGTAGCTCCTCGGTGTGCATGTGTTGACATCTGTGGTCTGCCCTTGGCGTGGTGTTCACCTCTTGAGTGTCTCCGGCATAGGTATGGTTGGGGCATTCAAAGCACTGTGAGACACCAGCATTACCTAGAATGACACTGGAGTGGGTGCACAGTGACAGGATGGGGCAGGAGTTATGACCGAGATCTGGGAAAAGGAAGGCAGCTTTCATCTCTTTCCTTTTCACACTTTCCATTTACGGAAGGTGAGAAATGCTTCTTTGCCTTCTGGATGTGCCTATTTGGGAGGCTTTTCAGAAGTCTGTCGCAGGGATTTACATGTCAGTGTAAATCTTTTCAGTTTCCCTGCTTGGGGGATTGATTGAGAGCTACATGGGTGTATAGATTTTTTTCCCCATTTAACATAATGAAAATCATTTCTTTGCTTAATGCTTCCTATAGAAGAGAAAGTTCCAAATTGTTCGGGGATTGGTTTAATGGCACCATTTCTGTTTTGCTTTTGTTTGAAATGAAGGGAAGAAAAAGATGTCTAAAAGACAATCCCGATTAGCCTCAGCAAAGCACAGGGGAAAACCTGTGAGCCCTGGGAAGCCAGGGCTCTGGCAGTTGCTTGGAAGCGGGGCAGCTGAGCTGAGCTCTGGTGATGCCACCAGCACTGCTGCTGGGCCTGAGGGCTCCTCAGTGCTGTTGGAGGGACAACAAAAAAAGACCTTTTACTATCTCAAATGAGAGAACTGGGTCTTTGTTCCTACAGTGGCCGCTGCAATTCTCCTGTGATTTTTATAAAAGAAATACAGAGAACTTCCTTTCCGATACAGTAACCATTTTAATGAGAAATCTTCTTTGGGAAAAGGGCTTGGGTCACCGATTACACACAGTGGGCAACCTCCTGCTTTTCCTATTGCTGAAGGTACCCTTAAGAGAGAGGTATTTGTCTGCCTCACCTCTTCCTCCATATCTTGAGTATTAACACCAACCTTGCCTCATTTCCTAACAACCAAGTTGCTGTGTACCACGTGTCATGAAGTCCATGTCAAGGTAGCAGGCTCAGCCCTGCTGAGAACTGAGGGCAAATACTCCCCTGAGAGGTAAAAGTATTTCTCAGGGAAGACCTGGAGCAGCAGATTGCTGCTCTGCCATATAGTGAAGTTGACGTGATCTTCCACATCCACTGGTGTTGCAGAGACAAAGGAAGATGCCTTGGAAACCTACCCAGTTGTGTTGTATCTCTGCTAGTGAATGTTGCTTTGGATTCTGGCATCTCCTCCAAGAAGCAGTGTATACAGGTGGAAAGCTAGAACCTGATCTTGTTGGGAATCTCCCCAGAGTTTTGTCCCTGTGCCATGAGATGGTGTCCAGTAGAATCAGCTGAGATGTCAGATTTATGACATGCCTGTGCTGATGGACACTTGATGGGGTATGGTTGGGTTTTGGACACAGCTGTGCGGCTGCAGGTGGTCACGGTGCTGGGCTGCAGAGTACTTTTGTGTCCCTCTTCACACAGCTCAGTACTGGGGCTGCTATCACGTTGGCCTTTCCCTCAGCGGGCCCAGGTAGCGGTTGTAGGCCTTAACCACGGCTGCTTCCCCTGCACTGCTGGATTGCTCAGATGCCTTGAATTTATTAAACTCTGTTGTTTTGGTGGTCAGTCAAGTCTGACAAATAGCCTGCGGGCAGGTTCTGTCCCTCCATGCTGTGGGGTTGGTATAAAGGGAAGGAGGGGATGGCAGCGAATCCGAATGCCTAACTGGGGATATTTCCTTACTGAACGCTGGAGGCCAAGTGGGTGAATACCTGTCCTTCTGGAGGACCCTGGGGATGATTTCAGCATATGAATCATCCTTTGTTTCCACGTGGGAGGAGGAGGGGGAGGAGAAATATAAATGATGTAGAAAGTTGAGAAGCTCATGTGAGGAAAGTTTAGAGCTGGGGGTGCCATTAGCACTCGTCATCTCTTGAGCTACCTTGGAGCGGGCGTGCAATTTCCATCCTTTATTAACATTCTCTCTATATAAATTACTTTCTAACTTTTTCACTCCAGAGGTGGAAAAGCAGATGACACAGGCACCGTGCAATGAATTTGGGATGAGCAGAGCTGAAAAGCTGGATAGCTTTCTCTCAGGAGGGCACGCTGTGCTGTGGCACAGCCTCCTGCTGGAGGAGGACTAAGCCCCATGGTGGGGTGGCTGTGAAGGGAAAACCCAACTTTGCCGTTTGGAGCAGCCCTGGGCCCTGGTCATGCCAACTGTGGGATATGGCATGGTGGTGTGGGGCAGTTCTTGGTGAGGGAGCCACCTGTATGGAGCCCTGCAGGTCCTTGTGGGACAGGGTTAGGGTAGCCCCGAGCAGGCACAGCAGCGGGTTCCCGTGTGCCTGCAGTGATCACCCTCATCTCTGCTCTGTTTGGGTAAGAACCAGGCCGCCGTGCTTCCTATTTTGGGACAGCAAGGTGGTGAAACAGGGCTAAAGGAGGTGACACTGACAAGGAGCGTGGGCAGGAGCTGTGAGCATCTCCTGCAGCAGATCTGTCTAAATGTCCCCGGTTTAGCAAACAAGACGGTGTGAACAGCTTGCTGGGATCTGCTGACAGAACCGGGCCTGGGGCTGCCACCCACCTCACCTGGGGCCTTTGGCCTCAGCTCTGAGGAGAGAATGGGCATCTCTGGACCCATTCCATGCTCCCCACAATGGAGCTGGGAAGGCCATTCTCTGGAGGAGCATTGCACTCTGTAGTCATTTTAAATGACAACATGCTGAAGCCCAGCACTCGGCACAACCTGAGCTGGCTGCAGGACGATGCTGCAGATGAGTTGGGTGGGTGAGGGGGGTCGCTGGGAGATCCAGAAAGATGTCAGTTGTGTCTGCTGTGGGATGTGAGATGGATGAGGCCAGGCAAAGCTAGCCAAGGGGTAGGGACCCCAGGCTACCTCTGTTGTAGCAGTGTTGTGCTTAGCTTCTGATAGTTAGGAAGGAGAAATGCTTTATAATGCAGTAAAGCTTTGCAGCTACTGTACTAATTGACAAGAAATTGTGAGGGCTGCTGAAGTCTGTGACGTGATGGATGGAGGCTGGTCCCGGGGTGCTTGGTGGCCAGGCTGTCGTGTCAGGCTTTCTGCATCGCTGAGCTGCTGTGGGAGCGGTCCTGGGGAGCAGGAGAGGGGCTGGCATCCTGTAAGTGGAAGATGGAGCTCCCAGAGGCTGCCCTGGGGGGTGTGTGGCATTTGCTGCCTGGAAGTGCTTTTCCACACTCAGCCCATGTGCAGAGGGAGCTTCTACCCCCATAGTGGAGACAGGAAGGTTCACCGCAGGCTCTGCTCCTTTCAGGGAACCGACTGACAAATAAAGCCCCCTTAGGACCACCTCACCTTCCTGCAGTGCTGAAAGTGCCCCGGTTTCTCCTGCTGCCATTCCCGTGGGCACTTGTCCCCATGGGCACAGCTCTGACAGCATCAGAGTCCTTCAGCTCCCACCTTCTGCAAGCAGAACTCTGTGTTAGGGCAGAAAGTTATGTCAAACAGTGCTTCTGGAGGAACTGAAACCTGCAGATGCTCATGGTTGATGCCCCAGAAGAGGAATGAAAGCTCAGTGTTGGTCCAGTGGTGTGATCCTGTGAGCAGTTTGGGGTTTTGCTGCGTCCTTCCCTCCCCCTTTCCCCCCGCCCCCCACTTGACAGTTCAGAGCCATGCAGGGCAGGCTGAGGTTGGCTTTCATCTCATTGAGAAGATTTTCCCTGGGAGGGTATAAGTATTGCACGGCTTATTTCTGCAGGCACATCCCCCATGTTTCCCTTCATAATGACCCTTAAATCTCCTCAGTGCTCGGTAATAGGGAGGGTGACAGTGCTGTGTGCGAGAAGCTCAGCTCTCCCCAGGCAGCTCCTTTCCACCTTTCTGGAATAAAACCAACCTTGTCATTGCAAAGGCACTTTAAAGAGAGGCCCTAATTAGTGTCTATAAATTGCTTTCGTTAACCTTTCCTCGCTGATGCGATCTGTTCCCTTGTTACTAAAAACCTTTTATGAGGTGCCTTAATTTTCCACCCACATTATTAGTCTCCTGAAGCTTTTTACATGGAGTTCCTGTGTCCAAGTCTATGAACAAGTGCATTTATCTGTCTTGGAAGATTTTTCTCCTGGGTTTTGTGCCCTTTGAAGAGCTTTGAAAGAAAGTGCCTTTTATTGCCAACGTATACGTGTGCGTTTGGGGAACGATTCGAGTCAGAAACGTAGAGCTTCTGCACAACAACAGAAGTGTTTTTTCAGTCTTCAAACTCCATTGGTGTGGAAATGAAACCCCTTTTCTTGAAGGAGCTGTGCGTGGGAGCTCCTGGCAGCGAGGGATTTTGTTAATTCTGTTAATGGTGGCTGGTATGTCTTCCAAAAGCAGATTCACACACTTGGCCATGTGTAACTTGGCTTTTTTCACACCATCCCAACCTGATGCCAAGGCGGGGTAGCTCGCATATGGCAGCCAACGAGATGGCATCTGGGGCCACAAGAGCTACTGAATATGCCATTTTCTCTGCTGTCACAACAAATGGGTACTCTTTATTGATTTATTTTTCTTCACGACTCTCTGAAATTTCAACCAAGTGGGAGAATTATTTCCGTAAGAGCTGGGAATGCAGACTGTTCTTGTTGGGAGTTACAACTGAGAGGCTATATCTGGGTTTCCTGGGGTGGAGCCGCCTCCCCAACTTCAGAGTGAGCTGAAGCATTTCATTTCAAATCCCTTTCATCCAGAAGTTTTAGGACATGAGCAGGAAGACACGCGTTACTAGATGATCTTAAAGGTCTCTTCCATCTGATACCATTCCACGATTCTGTGGTTACCTGTTGTTGCTTCTGCTCTAAATTTCTCGAGTACCAATATCAGCATGTGGCATTTCCTGGCAGAAATGCAACTGCAAAAGCACTGTGTAACACTGCATGCTGTGTGTCCTTGCTAGGAGATGCTGGGATGCAGTGAGATAGGAAGCCTCGCTGGGATTTGTGTTATTATTTTTATTTTTTATCTAAAATGAACCCTCCCCCCCCCCCAGTGCTTGCATGCCTACCTGCCTGCTCACCTACCTGGGTGCATCTGTCCCTTCATGATGTGTCAGCACAGGGAAATGGGTAGTTTAGTGTTGGTTCAGTTCCTGACTTTTACACTTGAATGTTTCTATATTGCTGAAAGTCTTTTTTTTTTTTTTTTTTGTATATCCTGCAGTGGTCTTACAAGATGAACACCCAGTGTTGGATCAGAGCTACTTGCCCCTCTGGGAAGGTGGTTCTGTTTGGATTCGCGGTGTTTTAAATCCAAGTGGGATTGGCCAATGAATTGTTTCTTTCTAAATGCAGTTTAAATTGCTTAATCTGCTTCTAAAATCGGGCTGCTGGAGGTGAAAGTCAGAAACCATCTCCTTGGTTGTACTTACGGGTATCTGCTCTTAGATCCCTCTTATTTACAAAAACATGCTAGAAAACGTCGCTTCCTGGCAGTGAATGGCTCTTAGCCAGACCAGGCTGCACAGGCCATGTGTTTAAACCTGGCACAGCTTTTCAGCATTGCTGATGGTGTTGCTGGGATTGTCCTTCGTGCACCTGCAAGGAGGGAGCAGCACTCTGAAGGAGGTCTGGGCTGCAGGGAGCAGCTGGGGCTCCTGGCATGTGTATGGTGCGGCGGGCGGGCTATGTCACATCACCGTCTGCCCTCCCGCCCTGCCCAGCCCAGTGGGGGCTGCTTGTGCTGGGGCTCGGGGTGCTCATGCACACAGCACAGTGCTGATTCTCCCTTGCTTCACCTTTCTGCTCTCTGTCCTGGCTGCTCTGCTCCTGGTTGTGGCGGGGCGGCCTCGAGCGGCTGCACTGTTGTTACCCGTGGGCTGCCGAATGTCAAAGCCTGAACTTCTGTATCTCAGCCCATTAGTAGTTGCTGATCTATTGCTGTAGTTTTGAGTCGGTGACTTCCCAGCCTGTGCTGTTTGTCCTTGTGATTTCCCTGGGGGAATCGCTGCGTGCTGACTGGCTGAGGGTGATGGCTGCTGGGATGCCACGCAGCACAGCTGGCTTCCATAGGGTGATGCTGAGGGGCTGCAGCTTCAGCTCCTGACTCTGTGGGGCTGTGATGTGGGGTTTCGTGCAGTCAGTGCGTTTCTCACCTGCCTGGCTGCCGTCCAGGTGTGTGCCATCTCCTGTCCTCGGATAACTGTGTGTGTCGGCCCCCTCCAGTAACGGGAAACAAGAGAGCGTGGATAACAGCTCAGTCAGAGACCTCTGCTATTTTCTGCGTAATAAGCAGCAGCAACCTGGAGTGAAATGTCGGCTCTCTGCCCACGTTGGCTGTGACCTCCCCAGCCGAGGCTCTGCAGAGCTGTGCTGATATCTAATCCAATTCTGGCGGAAGCGTGCAAGGCGTCAGTGCGATCCCTCGCCAGTCCCTGGCATTTTGCAGCGGCGCTGTGTTTGCCAGTGGGTCTGGGTTAAGGTGGCATGGCCAGCTCTTCTTTGCAAATGAGTGTTGGTGGGGAAATGGTGTATGTTTGGAGGTGAAGCCTCCTTGCAGGACCAAGCCATTCATGATTGATGCTTGCTGTACCCTGCTGCACTTGAGAACACGATATGTGAATATCATGCATGGGCAGGAGGGCCTTGGCTGCAAGCTGTGGCTGTGCATGGCTGCAGGCTCTGCTTTCTGCTGCCTCTCCTGGTCAAGGGGAACTTTAAAAGTGGATTAAATCTATTTTTTTCCAGATTTAAATTCCTGCCTTGCTGGATGGAGGCCAGCGCTGCTCAGCTGGTGTGGGTTTCTTCCTCCTAGAATCATGGAAAATAGAGGTTGAGCGGGCCCCGGGAGGTCATGTAATCCACCTCGTGCCCCAAGGCAGGATCAACTGTATCTAAAATGCTTGCTAATGAGGCTGGGGTTAGGTATCTTAGGGTATTTATAGGCACCTCTACAGCATCAGAGCACATATACCTGTGCAGGCAGTCTTGCTTCTCGCTCAGCTCTGTGTATGCTCCTCACGTGTTCGTATTTATCCTCCTTTATTTTGCTTTGCATCCCATCCTTACGCATATTGACTGCGAGTTTTCCTACTTCCGTGAAGAATGCTCTGATTCTTTCCCTAACAGCAGTTGCTATGGCAGCTGGTGCAGGCAGTGCCTTATAACCCAGCGCAGAGTGGCTTTTGCATGCACTTCCACTGCTTGGTTCTTCCTCTGGAGCCTGCCCGGATTTTTAGGAAACCTTATCACCCACTGCAAATGCCTTGACAAAAGGGAATAAAATCAGACTCTGGCACAAGTATTACAAGTATCCAAAGCCTTGCTGCTTTCTAACCCATCGCCCAAAGGATGCTAAATAGGCCAGGAAGATGCGGTTTAATTCTGTCTGCCTTTGTAATCAAGAGCTGCGATGCAATCAAGCACCCTGCATTCCTTTTAATTCGGGGAACAAGAGCCCATGTGCAGCTCCTAGCAAGCAGATGCAGTTTCCACTGAGGTCTCTGCAATTTGCAAGTGCTTATTGCTGAGTTTGGCTTCTGCAGTCCGTATATGGCGTGAGGCAGAGTGACTGTAAGTGTTCTTCATGTAGGAAACTGACTTAAGTCGTTGTTTCTTATGCTCAGTGTGCATTTTGTACCAGCATCCATTCACACAGCCATATTTTTCAAGCCTTGATGGGCTTGGCTGCCTGGCTCTGCATAGAATGGTTGGGTTGGAAGGGGGCTCACCATGGGCTGGCTGTTCGCAGCAGCTCAGGCTGCCCAGGGCTCCTTCCAGCACGGCCTTGGGCACCTCCAGGGATGGGGCACTCATACTTCTCTGTCAAAAATGTCTGTTTCAAAAGAGCAGAATGGTACCGAGAAAATAACCTCGCATGAAAACGTACGTGCAGCAGTTTGCCTGAGTTGAGGCATCTTTGCTGTCAACGGAGAGATGAGAGATCTGAGCTGGGGGCTGCAGCCGGGCCCAGGGGGGTGTGGGCCCTGCATGGACCAGGTGAGGCCAGGCACACAGCTGCCTTCAACCTACTTAGCTTTCTGTGACTTTCGAACTTTTCTGACCTGGTTTATTTTCTTTCATTTCAGATGGATCATCTTTAATTAGCAAACTATCGGGCCAGAGCGGGACTCCTCAGAAACTAAATGGGGCTCTTCTTTTTGTTCACATCTTGGCTTGGCAGCCTGAAATAGCAGCCTTCAGGAAGGGTGGGCTGTGGGTGCTCGCAGTCTGTCCTGCTCCTGTTAGATGGGGCAGTGGTTGTAGAGCTTTATGTGAAAAGGCAACTGAAAGGGATTCCCTGTGTGCTTTCGTAGCAAATGCAGTCTCTGTTTAATGATGTGGTTGCGAAATGGCTGTGAACGAGCTGCTGTTCTCCCCTCTGCCCCAAATTATTCTCATCTGTGACAGTTTACCATCGCTTCTCAGCATGAGGAGAGCTCTCACTCCAGCTCTGGTCAGTGTTGGAGCTGCAGCATGGATTTGGATCATCATTGCAGATCCTTTTCCTCTGTGCTGTCTTCCAGCTGTGGGTTTCTTGTGCCATCCTTGGGATGCAAACCCGGTGCCATGGACACTTGAGCATCCCCCCTCGAATGGGCACAGCTCCAGGAAGCAGCAGAATGGCCAGGGATGAGTGGGATGCAGAGCAGCATCCTCTGACACTGCTGTCTGACCGGCCCTGGGGAGGGAGCTATGGGTTTGGAACTGGGGGGGAGCGGGGGCTGTTCAGCCTGCCTGCCTTTGTGCTTCTCACATTAATGCTTCTTGTGTCAGTGAGCGGCCCCACAGCTGTGCTCTGACTGGGAGTGATTAAAGGCAGACCAGTGGAGCAGGAGCCCAGACTCCCAGCAAGTGACTGAGGTTGCACTTAACCCAAATTAGCCCCTGGGAAGCAGTGTTGGTGGCTGTGAGTAATGGGGAGCTCACCTGGAGCAGTGCGCGTTGGCTGGACGAGGTGGCATCTCCTGGTGCTGGGATGTGCCTCCCTTCTGAGGGCAGACAGACGAGGGGCTGCTGCTGCACGTATGTGGTGCTCCTGGAATACACAATTGCTCCTAGCTGTCAAAAGGAAAACACTAATTATCCGTCGTGTTTCACTGAGCCTCTATTGAACCTGTTTGCCATAGAAAGCACTGTTTTTTCGTACTCTATCTTCAGGAAGTCTGATTTCTTTGAGTTCTGCTCTCTTGATGATGGGGGCTTATCTTTGGGTGTGGAAGAGAAAAAATAATAGCTCGGGGTTAAAAGGTGTGACAGCTCAGAATTTAAAACACCTGGCTTTGGGAGCATGAAAGCCTCTTTGCTGATGTGCTGTGAAGTCACTGCCCACGTGCACTGATGTGCTGTGCTTTCCTGGACACAGCAGGGTTTGGTGAGTGCAGTGGGATGTTCGTTCGCTTTGCATATGACTGTTTCAGAGTAAGCCTCGTGTTCCTGTGAGACAAGATGAGAGCAGTTCAGGGAAATGGGGCTCGGCTGCAAACCACGCTTCCCGTGACTCAGAGCGGTGGGCACCAGTTCCCTTTGGGTACACGGGCTTAGAAAAGCTCCTCGTGTATTTGTTAAATACGTGGGGTGTCTAATGAGCTGTCCTGGGCTGTAGCCACATGTGATGTCTCGAATCCATCTTGCTGTGCTCCTGGTGTTTCTGACACAAACGCAGAGGGGGCATCTTCCAGAGAGGCCTCACGTAGCCATTTCCTGCCACACGGTTGTTCTGTTTTGCTCTTGTGAGAAGCTGAGCAGCAGTCAGCAGTTGTTATCAAACTCACAAAAGGGAAGTGCTGGTGGAGGGAGATGCATTGCCCTGCGTGGTGCAGCAGCGGGTGGGAGCAGTCAGTGGCTCTGCACAGCAGGGCTGCCCTGCTCGCTGCTGTTCAGTCTGGGGATCTCCTGATTTCCAGCGAGAAATGGATGTTCCATCTCTGCAAGGACCCAAGGCTGTGGATGGGACTGGGCTGCCTGACCTGATGAGGGGAAGCCAGCCCGTGGCATGGGTTGGAACTGGATTTCAACCAGTTGGATTTCCTAGGGTCAGCCTAAAGAAATGGCCCTCGTGAGGAGCTCTGTGTGGGAGTGAGGCTCTGGCAGTAGAGAGGTTAACGTGGTCTGTCCTGCAGCTATCTGTGGTTCGTGCCAAGGCTGGTGGTCATCTCGCTGCTTTTAGCCCTGCAGTTGTTGTGTCCTGAAGCACCGCCTGCTTGATGAGGACCGCACGTGTTTTGCTGGGACGTCGGTCTTTGCTCCAGTGCTCTCTTAATCCGTGCTGTGAGAGGGAGCAGCACAGGTGCCTGCCCTCCATCTGCCCTTATCCAGAAGGGCACGGTGATGTGTGCTGGTCCTGCCAGCACAGAATGCTCTTGTCCTTGCTGGCAGTCTGCTGCTTCTCAGGTCTCCCCTGTGCTTATAAGCTGGAGAGAGCTGATGTGCTGATGGGGCTTGCAGCGGTGCAGCATTCACAGCACAGATGACCAGCAGCAGGAGAAGCGTGCGGGGTCAGCTCCAGCTGCACGCGTTCTCTTTTCAGAGGGGAATAACTAGAATTTGGTTTGAGGTTTGTAGTTCAGGTTTCCATTACACAACCGTACCACTTTCAGCTGCTCGCGTGACGTGCAGGCCTTGCTGGGTGCCCCGCTCTGCTTGGCCGCTTTCCCTGGGAGCAGCGCTTTGTGGTGAGGTGCTCAGGAAGAAGCAGCGCTGGCTGGGGTGGGAGTGGAGACAGAGAGAGCTTCAGTCTTTGTAAGACATGGGGAGCATCTCAGAAGCGTTCATTCCAACCAGGTGTGAGAGGTGCAGGGTGGACACAGCGCGATCTGCTCTTTGTTGTCACATCTCCTGTAATGAAGGACACCCAGCGGGGTCTGCCACCCGTCACCCCTGGGATCTCGTACTGCTAAACACATAATGGAGAACTCCCTGACATGGGGAATCCACCGGTGGAAGAACTCTCTCATAATCAAACAGGAGCAGGATAGAATGGTTCGTTAACAAAGCTGGGTTTGATAGAGCAGTTAGCGAAGTTCTTCCACCGCCGCGGAGAGGAGGATGGCCCTGCTGTTGCTAATGGCCAAAGCTGATGGGGAATTGTAATGGCTTAATTATTTTGAGAATTGCGTTTTGTTGGGAAACGCGGCACACTTGGGCTAACTGAAGCTTTTCTCCACTGTTGCAGAAAGGAAAGTGATCGCTCCTCTGAGCTTACACGTTGCTGGGTTGGGAATGGGAGGCAGTTGACTTGCAGTATCGCGGTGGAGTTTGACGATCTGTTTCATCCCGAGGCAGGGGACCACCTGAGAGCACAGAGAGAGGCCAAGCGGCGTGCCAGCACTGAGCTTGCTTCCCCCCGGGCTCACCTCCTGGCGGAGCTGTAATGCATCAGCCCTGCTCGGAGCACTCGTGTTCTGCTTATCGAGTCTGTAGGGAGCAGAACTCGGGTAAAACTTGTGGGAGGAGGAGTTCGTCCTCAGTTCTGCGTGCTGGGGCAGGTAGCACGGGCGTGAGGTGAGTTGGTCTGGGTGCAGAGCTGTACGTGTCAATTGGAGATGGACCCAGCTGGTGGCCTGCTGGTTTCAGGACAACCTGAGGATCTGTCATCTTTGTCTCTGAGGGCTCACGTAAGGGGATTTCGAACCTGCCAAGAAATTAGGAAATATTAAGGAAACAAAGTTTTTCTCCTATTGATGCTCGAAATAACAAAGCTTAGAGGTGGATTGCAGGGATGGCAGCCTGCAGCAAGTTCATGCTGCGGTCTTTGTTGAGTAGAGCATCCTCTGCAGGATCAGGTTTGGGATCTGTGTCCAGCTTCAGCCCTGCACTGGGGTGACTCGTGACCCCCGTGTGCAGCAGCCAGCACGCAGGTTTCTCTGTGAGCCTCCAGCTGGGACTGTCTCATTCATTGCAAATCCTCCAGTGGCTGTGGAAGGGCTGCGTTTCTGCCAAGCTTGGGTATTAATTTCTGATTCAACTCTTGAACATGTGAACCAGTTTCCAAGCAACACTGATTACCTTTGTCGATGTTTTTCAGGGATAATCTCTGACTGCTCTGACAACGGTCTGTGGTTGCCAAAGGCTCAGAGAGGAGTCCCTGTAGCAGTCCCACTGCTTCCTTTTTCCACAGCCTCCAACAGCAGCGTGCCGATGTGCTGAGTTAGTAGTGGGTTTGGTTGCTTGAAAACAAGCCTGCAGCGTGAAGAGCTGGGCTGTGCAGATATTTCCTGGAGTTCTGCTCGCTGGGAGTGCAGTAATACAAAGCTGTGCCGTGCCTGCAGGCCGGGTCCCGCTGAGGGGTGTCTTGGCTGGGACAGCTGCCCGTGCTGGTGTCAGGCCGCTGCAGTGCTGTGAACACAACAAATTCAGCTCCTTTGCTTGGTTCTCAAGGCTGAGTGGAGGAGAGGACAGCAGAGGACAGGAGGGGTCCTCTGCCATGCTCTGAGTAGGGGCTCGCAGGGCTGTCACAGCCGTGCCATGGGCTGTCATTGTGACCTTGGCAGAGAAAGCTGAGCCTCCGGTGCCTTTGCTCTGACACAGGCTGAGGCCTCACATCTGTGAAATGAGGCAAACGCTGGTGGTAAAATCCCAGGAGAGGGCCCGGAGCTCCTTGCTGCTGGCAGCAGAGCTTGCAGAGCTCTCAGGATGAGGGCTGTGCTGAAATTCAAATCTATGCGTCACTTAAAATGTGCTGCTGAATAACGGCAGGCTGCTCCAGCAGGAGGGCTGCGGAGGGGCGGCCGGGACCTCCCTGGTGCAGTTCAGGGCACTGCCTCACCTGTGTGGAAGTGCTCTTTCTGTAGTGCTTGCTTTTTAAGAGAAAGCTACAATTTTATTATTATTATTATTATTATTTTTTTTTTCATAAGGAGGGACTTTCTACTTAGATGTTTCCTTTCCGGCAGTGCGGCATTTCCCGTGAGAAACTGTGCTGTCAGTGGGGGGATGATGAGGCAGGTTGTGCCATACGTGCTGCTGTGCCCCCTGTCCCTGTGCAGGCAGTGGTGGTGGCACTGGAATAGGGGACCCGGGGCAGCTGTGGCTCCTGCTGTAACACAGGGCCGGCTCAGAGGGCTCTGAGGCAGAGCACATCGCAGCACGCTGTGCAGGACAGGCACCCGGGGCTGTAGGGAGGTTAGCAGCACCTGGTGCCTCTTCAAAATCTTCACCTCAAGTATCCTCCAGCACCTGGAGGCAACTTTGGAGGAAGAAAAAAACATAGAAGTGCTAATCAAGGTCGTTGCGGATGCTGGGGAAGGTGGAGAAGGTACCAAAAAAGCCAGAGGCAGGGGAAAGCTGGAGGTGCTCATCAGAAATGGGCTCCGAACTGGGGAGCAGCTCTCCCTGCGGGGAATTGCTCTGTGCTAATGCAGAGCAGCTTGAAAAGCACAGGGATGCTTCCCCTCCATACAACCTCTTTTCCGTTACTCTAAATAGAAAGTTTCCTGTTTTATAAGTGAGCCTCTTGAAGGCATTCCTGTCGCCCAGGTCAACATACAGCTGCTGAGCTGTGCCCATAAATGCCTGAAACACGAGCTGGGGAGTGGGCTGTTGACTCTGGAACCTAACAACACCGTAAAACAGCAATAGGAGCTATTTCCTGCTGCTCAGGGCAGGTTGCGGTGTCCTGTTGCAGGTCGTGCAGGCTGGCTGTGTACACAGCTTGGGGTGGTTGTGCAGTTCTGCCCCTCGGGCCCTATCTCCTGTTGTGCTGCTGCAGTAATGGAGCAGGGAGCTCCTCGTGTGCCGGGATAGCTGGAGAAATGCACCTCCTGACACCTCTGCTCCCTTTTTTTATTGAAGGGAAGCTGTAATTGCTATGCAAGCCAATTAATTTTTGTACTGCCTTTTCTCTTTTCCCTGAAATGTTTATTTTCTAATAGGCTTAGTGTGGGCTTCACAGGCAGTGCCTGCTGCACATCTCAGCAGATAGGTTTTGGTCCCATACATCAGAGGTCGCCTTCGAGCTCTTCCAGGGGCGGTGACCCCTCCACCTCACAGGGCAGCAGTACCACTGCATCACCGCTCTCTGTGAGAAGACATCTTTCCTATTATCCAACCTGATGAAGATGTCCAGTCCTGTCTGCACACTGTGCAGGGCCTCCTGCTGAGTGCTGTGCTACCCCAAACCCAGCACTGCTCTGCAGCACCTCCCGCGTCACTAACGGGGAACTTGACCTTGGTCTCCTTGACCCGTAGCTCTATAAATCTGGCTTAAAGGTTTTATTAAGGCCCCTTCAGCGAGTCGCAGATCTTAGAAAATATTCCAAAATGCCTCTTAGAAAGAGAAGAGGCTCCTGGGCAGCCCAGGTGTCACTGTCACAATGATACTGGGGAATCTGCTTTGCTGGCCGCCTGCCCACAGCAATCCTGCTGAAGGCAGCTGAGCCTGAGGGTTATATAAAACACTCATCCCTTCAAGCTCATCATCTGTTTAAAAACCATACCAAAATGATTTATTTATTCTTCCGATAACAGATGAGGAATGGGAACCGAGAAAATAATCTCCAGCTTTCCTTTATGTCTCTGGCACGGACTGATGTTGTGGTTAGGCCGAGCAGGAGGGGAGGACGAGGATGCTTTTTACCAGGATGCTGCGTCCTTTGGGGGCCCTGTCAGACAGCAGCACTCTGTAATTTTTATTTTCTCTACTGGAATGAATTTGGCTTTGTTTCTGCTGCGTCCTCTGTGCATTGCTGGCTGCAGATGGGTAGCTTGCATAGCGTTACTCATCTGAATAATCCCAGGTGGATGGCAGCCATAAAAGAAAGATGCTTCAGCACCACCAGCGCTGAGTGGATTGTGTGAGTCTGAAGATGCAAAACAAAAGAAGTGCGGGCTGCAGCAGGGCCTGGGCAGCAGCACAGTGATCAGAGTGCTTTATCTTCTTGGGCAGTAGTCCCTGCGCTGTGTTATTCTTGGTGCACGGTACCATGATGACGGATAGGGGTCCAAATGTGGTGCAGAAATGGTTGAAGTAGACACTGAGAGGGGGAGAAAGCGTTGGACTGCATGCATGAAATGAACGTGTGAGTTGCCAGCAGCTCTCGCTCGGTGTGAATAAAGGCTGGCTGGGAACCAGAGCGCGGTGCATTCGCAGAGGAGGCGGCCGCCCCACTGCTCCGTGAGCGTGGCACGAGGCAGACAGGGCTGTGCTGGCCTCTTCCCAATCCTCCCCGCTTCTGTGGGCGCGCTGGAAGGAATGCGTGTGCTGTAAACCAGGTGGGATCCGATCCGAGGGGGGCTCAGCTGCCATGGACGTCTCAGCTCAGCAAGCAAAATGGGCCGTGGTTATTCTGAGGTGTGTGAAACGTTTGAGGGTGGGTTTTGTTATCTGTTAATTTGCTTTGTGTTTCAGGAAGCCTCAGGGAGCTGCAGCACTTGTGCCTGGCCCGAGGTGGGCTCCCAGTACATGTTGCAGGAGCAGAGGATGAGGCTGAGCACATCCATCCTGCCACTGCTCCGTGTTTTTATGTGCTCATAAAGACAAACATCGCAGTTAGAAGCTGGGTGCGTTGCTGGCAGAGCACTCCTTGCCTCAGCACTGTCTCTCTGGTAAAAGTTCTCCTGCGTAGTGAACATCTCAGCTGGGCTCAGGGTTGGGAGCTTGGCCCCCATGGTGCTGGGAGCAGTTCTTCTATGTGGGATTTGTGGTGAGAGCCGGGAGCATAGAAGCCTGCATCGTAACACAGTTGGAACATCTCAGCATTTACCCCCGAGAAAGCGAGCACGAATGTATGAGAGTCTTTCCACCGCCTTCAGAATCTCAGTGCAGCAGTTTCTAACAGTGACCTTTAGGCGCAGAGGGCCAGAAAGTGAAATAGAAGAGTTTCAACATCACTTTTCACAAAGCAGTCACTGAGTGCAAAGGACCAACGTAAGCCTCCAAAGGGAGGAGGGCTGTGTGCATACGTGTGCCCGGAGCACGCAGGCTGCTCGCCAAGCTGGTTTGCCACTGTGTATTTTTGGGAGGAATCTCACCAAAAGAAGCATCTTTGGGTGTTGTGTGTTTGTTTATTTATTGTTTCCCTCCCCCCACGGCAGCAGTTGCCTTTTTGTGAGGCAGTAATACTTGGGGTCTGCAGGCGCCAGGTCCAGAGGGGAGCGTGACGGTGCCGTGTGGTGCAGCTCGCTGGTGTAGCAGGAGCCGTGCTGACGGAGGCTTTTCTCCATGGGAAAGCCTCTGTCTGCTTGAGGAACTTTTCTGGAGCAGCTGTTTCTGATATAACCTCTGCAGGAATGGGCAGAAATGAAAAACGATGGTGCTGTGATAGCTCGTAAGGTGAGAGCTGGCTCCCCTGGGGGGGCTTTGGCAGCGGCTTTTTGCTTTCCCTCTGATGGATGGGTTTGGGGCAAGAAGTGAGGCTGTGAGGAGTGGTTGGTTGTGTGCAGGGGGTTCTGCTCAGGCTGTCCCAGGACGTGTGACAGAGGGGGTTACAGCCTGCTCCGCTCCGGGTGTATTGTCACAGCTCTTTCCGTGCAACTCAGCACGCATGTGAACGATCAGATATAAATCGCAGATTGATGCGCTCCACCTTGGTGTGTGAGAGGTTCAATTAGAGGCAGAGCAGGCGGAATAATGGAAAATACGTTTGAGTGATGGTTTGGGTAGTATAACTCGCAATGAATTATTCACAACAATTTGTTCACCCCGCTCTCATTGTGATCGTTTTCAGGCCTTCATTCGCTGTGCGTTCGAAACCTCTTCCCACAGTGTGTTCCGAAGCAAATCCCCGCATGCAGCCCCTTCTCCCACCCACTCAAAGGACAGGTTTGAAGGATCTCAGCGTTTCAGCACCGAGCTCCCTGTGAGAAGTTAATCACAAGTGCTGAGGTTGAGGAGTCTGCAGCTATGATGCGCTGAGGTTTCCTCCACCCAGCACTGACCAGCTGCTGTCAGCTTGTCCGTGTCCCTGTAGCTGGGATGTGGGTTTCCTACCTGTGTAGCCTGGCACGGGCTGGGAGCTGGGAGGGAAGGGGCTGCCTTACACAGATCTGCTCCGTAACCAGCTGGGATTTAAGGCACTACACCCTCCCCATGGAGGGACAGCACTTGCAGGTCGATCTTCCAGCATCTACTTGTGCATATCTCTGTCATCAGAAGAAACACGCTTACAGGGCTGTGTGTCATTAGCGCACAGTGGCTCAAAAATGGCCGAGATTGAATTAAAGCCTGAATGGCAGAGCATCCGCAGTAAGAGCTGAGCAGACCTGCGGGGATGGCTGCCCATCAGTCAGCCCTCGCTGCTCAGCCACAGGCACTGCGTGGATGCGCTAGGTCGGGGCTTTTATTGCAGCTGAGTGCGTGGACATGGACGTGGGCTTCCTGCGCTGCCTCCGAGCTGGAAAGAACAGCCACAATTTGGGCTTTGCAGCAGCGTGGGGTGGGTTTTGTTCTTTGCTGCCTTTTCTTTTTTTGGTATCAGTTCTCTCTTGCACATCTGAATGCCTTCAGAGTGTTTCCAGCAAATTGGAAACATGCCTCACACCAGTGTCATCCGCACAAAATTTCACTCGGGTTTCGATTTGACTGTCTTGCAAGCGTTGTCTTCAGCTGAACTGCGCTTCGTTCATCAGCACCGCTCGTGGCCGCGTTTCCCAGCGCTGCCCTGGGATGTACCAGGCAGGATGGAGCATCTGCTGCTGTGCTGGTCCCGAGGGGAGCGGCTGTGAGCTCAGGCTCCTGCGTGTGCTGGCACTGACATCTGGGGAGAGAGAAGCATAGGGTGGTGAAGTCTCTGGAGAAAAAGCAAGGAGGGAGAAAGCAAACAGAGGACAGGTGTGGATCATCCCAACGTGTCAGTGGAGTTGAATGTGAGGAGTTCCTGCTGTTGCTGTCAGATTGCTTCCTCTGCCTTATTGCTTTACCCCCGTGCATGAGCTGCACCCCAGAGCAAACTTCATCTTTTACCAGAGGGCCGATGGCTTTTCATGTGCTTCCAAAATTTGCATTTTAATGGAATAAATCTTATCCTTTCTCCCCAGAGCAGCAGTAAAATAAGCTAAGCCTCTGGTATATTTTCCTCAAATACCAAACCACGCATGAGAAGTGTCCAGAGCAGCCCCAGTGTGTTTTAATGTGGCATGGTCTCTGCGTGCACTGGGTGCCCTGTACCAACCAGGCTGATGGCTTCTGGGGGCAACACCTCATCCTCCCGCAGTGAGATCTCAGACCCACAGGCCCTCTGACCACCTCAGCGCCCTTGCAGTGTGCAGAGGCTGCACTCAGCTGTCGCAGAGCAGAAGATGAAAATGTAAATTGTTCTGCACACCCACACGGAAATGGGAGCCGTCACAAAGCCTGCTTTGGATGGGTGGAAAGCTGTGTGCTGCTGCTCTCTGCTGGACGGAGCCAGCAGGGTGCCCGCTCTGACCGTGCTCTCCTCTTCCTCGTTGCAGTGTGCTACCTGCTGAAGAGCAACATCAGCCCCGACCTGTGCAACGAGGATGGACTGACTGCGCTGCACCAGGTGAGGCTGCAGGACCGGGCACTCCCAGGTGTTGTTGCTTGCACAGAGCTGGGTCGTTTCACCACTGTGAGCGGGCTGAGATCCATGTTAACTCACACCGATGGACTGTAGGCTGTCATTTTGGAGTGGGCTTAGATACGTGATGGGAGGGGTGTGGGAGGAGCCCCCCACAGCTCTCTGTAGGCTCGGGGACTTGGGCTGGTCTGTGTGAGGGGACAGCAGCTGATGGCAGTAAACACAGCACTGCTGTTCTGCTGCAGGTCTGTGTCCTTCCTTGGAGCCACCCTGCCAGGAGGGTTTGCTGTTCTTCCTACAGCCCCATCCCCACCCTGTGGTCCTTGGGGCTCAGTGTCATCGATTTCAAATCTCTGAAAGCACATTCCGAAAGACAAGTCCTTGTTGAGGAGACACTGATTCATTCTGTGTAGGGTGCACGAATCAGATGTGCAGAGTTTCTGCACTGGCTTCTATTTGTAGCCCAGAAAGTTTTCACTTTCACTTAGTTTGCCTACCTAATACATAAGTCACACCTACGTACTGCATATTCATAGCATTATGTAAATACAAGGGTGCGTAACATATTTGAATGTTCTGCACTTGCCTGGAGGTCTCTGATGGTTGTTTGGGAGGTTTTCCCCTCATCACTTTATCCATGTTCGGGCACAAGGACACCTGGTTCCTTCTGGTTGGTTGTTGTTCTGGACTCGTGCCTCATCTCAAGGATGCCTGTCCTTGTTTCTTACTTATGGCAGTCTTGGATCTTTGAAGAAAAACTTTTCATCTCAGGAAGATTGTTTTTCCTAAATAAGCAGGACATCTGGAACCTAAAACAGAGCTGCAACCTTGAGCAGAATACCTCAGCCCGACAAAAACGTTAAATAATTAGCTTTGGAGCATCACTGGGACTGTCCCCGCAGTGCCATGGGGCTGTGCCACCTCCACCCAGAGCAGCAGCTCAGCTCTGGAACATGGCATTTCTCCGTCTAAACAATCCCACTGACATCTTTTCTGCAAGTTGCTTTCTGTCCCTGAGCTGGATGGATGTTGGCCTGAAAAAGCCAACTGGCTCCTAGAGGGCACCCAGAGGTGCTGGCAGCCTCTGCTCCCTCCACCAACTGCTGAAGCCCTGGAGTGCTTTGTCAGCTGAAGGATCAGTTTTGGTAAAGGTTCGTTTGGTGGTCGAGGTGGGAGCTTTGGCTTCACAAGAATTAACTGAATCCCTGAGCAGGGAGAAGCTGCCAAATGATCACAAATGCCCGTTAGCAGTGGCTTCCAGGAAAGGATGCAGCGTATGCTTCTGTGATAATTTGGCTGCGTGACAGGCATGGTTTTAGCCTCACTTTCCCATATAAATAGTAAACAGAAATAGAAATACACACAGGGTGCTTGTCGCTGCTGAGATGCTCGCTGTGGGTGTAGATCAGCCCTGTGCTGCAGTGCGTGGGTCTGCAGCAGTGCACAGCCAACAAGCAGGCTTTCTGCACAAGGACAAATCTTGTTCTAGTGTCTCACAGGCACATTCACGTCACAGTGAGCACGAGGTGGATCACAGCAAATTCCACCTTCCCCAGAGGAAGGCAGTCAGGCCCTTCTTACACACTGCCTCTGGGCTATGGTGTGAGTGCATTGAGTCTGGGGAAAGATGCCCCATGGAGCCCTTCATATCTCTGGGAATCTAGCTTGCATCTCTTCAGATAATGTTGGTGGGTAGCATGAGCTGCTGCTCATCACATGCCACTGCGAGGGATTCTCCTTAAGAAAAGGGAATGTCAGCTTGTCAGCTCACCCCTTGGTATGTGGCCGTACTGGTTACCTTGAATTTCTGCTGCGTTTGTTCTTGAATACAGAAGGCTCAGAGAAGCAGCTGTACTGCATATGTACTGTTGTCCCACACTGCTTCAGCCCCAAGCGAGGTCCTGTAGAACAACAGTGACCTCAGTCCACTCAGCAGAGGTTTCTGCACAGTGCCTTTCTGACGTGGCTGTGCTGAAGGTGATGTTGGAGATGCTTTTTGCCAAGCACTGCGGTATAATGTAGGTCCTCGTGTCCAGGTACCATGGTACAACTGAGCAGATATGAGCCCTCTTCTTCCCAAAATAAAAAAAAAAACCAACCCAGTCTGTCTGCATCTCTCCTTCAACAGTGCTGCATAGACAACTATGAAGAGATTGTCAAGCTACTCCTCAGCCACGGGGCCAACGTCAATGCCAAGGACAACGAGCTGTGGACACCCCTGCATGCAGCAGCCACGTGTGGTCACATCAACCTGGTGAAGATCCTCATCCAGCAGTAGGTGGCTTGTCGTGTCTGTCCCTTTTGGCAAGTCTCATTTCACCCACAGTTTCTGTGGGTGGAATCTGGGACTGCTTGGGACCTCTCGAGGTGGTTATTGGCTGCTCCCAGGCTGCTGGTGAGAGCCCTGCCTGCACTGGGGAAGAGGAGGAGGAAGAGCAGGAGGACTGAGGAGGCACAGTAGAACCCCAGATGTCTTGACTCAGTTTCACAAAGCTTTTGGGGCTGAGCTGAAATTGGCCAAATTTGGGGTAAAAAAGGAAAAGGACCTGGAATCTAAATGCAAGTGGATACTGTCTGTTGTCTTTGCAGAGCCGGTAGCTGTCAACATTTTCTGCTATTACTTTTTTTTGGTTTTGCCAACATTCCTTTGGTTAGATGGAAGGCTCCCTCTGCCATTCAGCCCGTGTCTCTTCTTGTTCCTTGTGAACTTTTCATTCAGGGACTGCCAGATGCACAGGTAGCAAGCACATGGTGGTTGCTTGGCATGGTTATCCAGAAACTGCAAAAATAATAAAATCACTTCTATCGCTGAGAAGCTACTGGTGTGTTCATTGCCAGGAGGAGAGTGAGGACCAGGAGAGCTCAGTGCCTCATGTACTCCAGCCCATGATGGAGGTGCTGCCTTTCACCCACTTCTGGAATTCTGTAGCTAGCAGAAACCAGGCAGGGCTTCGTAAATGTTTATGTCAGCGTTTGGCACTGCCTGCTCTCCGATGTCCCAGGTCCTTCCTGTTAACACTCCTTTCCCCTCGCAGTGGAGCAGACCTGCTGGCAGTGAACGCGGATGGCAACATGCCGTATGACCTCTGTGAGGATGAGCCAACCCTGGATGTCATTGAGACGTGCATGGCCTATCAGGGTAAGGAGACTGAGAACATGCGAAACACAGAAGTGGGCCAACGCAGCACTAAAAATTACCTTCTTGGCTCTTGTTTGGCCCCTCAAGAAAAGCAGAGAGCTGTGCCTGGCATAGATTTCTGGAACTTGTCTCTGTTTAGTTTCCCTGATTCCTAAATAATGACGAGGGTGAAGTCCCTTCACCTCTGAAAAGGGCATGAGGCTGTGCCATCCAGCCAGGAGTATAGCTGTACTCAGCCACTGGAGACAAAAGCCGTTCCCAACTCTTCTCTCTTACTGCAATTTTGACAGGAATTACACAGGAAAAAATCAATGAGATGCGGGCTGCCCCGGAGCAGGTCATGATCTGTGACATTCACGACATACTTGCGACTGGCCAGGATCTGAACAGGACTGACGCCCAAGGTGCCACGCTGGTGAGTGAAACTGTGTGGCCTCGTCTCGCCTTCCTGCAGCCCGCGGGTGTCAGAACCTGCCCTGTGGCAGGCAGCCGTGCAGAAGCAACACGGGCAGGTCACTGAGGGGAGGGAGGAAGCTGAGCAGTTGGTCAGAGGATCACACCTTCAGCGCTTAATGGAGAAGAGATGTTTGCTGGCATGGGGAATGCAGAGTTCACAGCAGATGATGCTCTCCATTGCAGGTTTGCATTTTGGTGGTGCTGTTTGCTTACAGACTGGGAAGCACTTAGGAGATCTTGATTTAGAATAGAAAACAGTTTATTTGTAACCCACATGTGTAAGTGTATGTCTTAAGCACTTGCCTTTCCAAACTGAATTACACGCAGGTAGTGCTGAGTTTCAGTCATGGGAACGACATGCTTTTGATCTGATGGAAATGCACTTGCCAAATTTAAAGTGTGCTGCCTGTATAAATTTAGAGTCAGATGCTATGCACAGTGTTCCACTGAAATCTTCTGTAAAAAAAAACAACAACCCCGTTCGTGATCCTTGCAGGTGGCTCATGCTCTCTTCCTTGTCTCCTAGCTGCACATAGCCGCAGCCAATGGTTATCTGCACGCAGCTGAAGTCCTTCTTGACCAGGGGGCAAGCCTGGATGTGAAGGACTGGGATGGCTGGGAACCTCTTCATGCTGCAGCTTTCTGGGGACAGGTAAGGATTCTGATGCAACATCAGGTACAAGGGGGCCATTGCTTTCTGCCTGGACAGACTGTGGAGCACTGTGCCAATGGAAGAGATCTGTGGTAGGGCTGGGCTTGCTGCATAGTGACAGATGATAGCCCTGCAGCTCCAAGAAGAACCTCCTGAGAAAGCTTGGGGAGAGTATGTCTGTGTGGTTGAATGGTGGGAACTGTGTTTAACATTGTACACATACCAGAATAATTTCAGGCGAGTGGAGTATGCATACCACTGCCTCTTATCTTCTGCCAGCTTTTCAGTTTTGAGGCAGAAAACGATTGCCTCAGATACTTCTGTCAGCTGGGCTTCCTTTGCCTTCCTTTAGATGCAGATGGCTGAGCTGCTCGTGTCCCACGGGGCTAGCCTGAGTGCCAGGACATCTTTGGACGAGATGCCAATAGGTGAGTTTACTAAGATTAAAAAAGGAGATCAAAGTAACTAAGAAAAGTGCTTAGAAGCGCTTTGCTCTAAGCATGCTGGGGGCTTCAGATGGTGCTTTCAGAAGCATTAGTGTTTCATTTTTCAGGTGTCAAGAATCAAAGCTGGGTAGGGAATTTAAGGGGACTGACGTTTTAAAGAGCATGCTTCATTACTGCTGAAAATAGTTCCTCCTACTCATAAAAAAAAAAGGAAAAAATAATTTCTTGATCACTAAGTTTTATGGGTTTTTTTTTTTTGCACTCATGTCATCCCATTCCTGTGCTTTGGAGTCTCCCTACGCTTGCACTGTGGTCTTGGACTTGCCTCACAGCAGCAGGGTTTGGAGTACCACTTCTGAAACCATTGAGTGCAGCCCTAAGATTTGTATGTCTCTAGCTCTGCCCTGATGCAATGAAGCGTGGCAACCTGTTGGGGCTGGAGGAGAAAAACACACACAATTCCTGGAACAGACTGGGAGTAAAAGTGCTGAAGTGCTAGCACCTGGCCAGGTGCACGATAATCTTATGCCGTGTTTTCTTTTGCCCAGAGTTTTTCTGAGTCTTAACTGAAAAATCTGTGTTCTCGTTTTGAAGGATGGAAGCTCTTGTCTCCTATCCTGACCTGCTCTACTCTGACTCTGCTCTCTTTAATTTTGGAGGCTTAAGTAAAAAAGCTGCACTCAGGGGAGGCACAGTCTGGTAATTAGGGGTATTTATTTTCCTTCCACCTTGAAGCTCTGAGACACTGCTCCATATAACTCTCACCCATTCGCAGGAAAAGGTGAAGCCTAGCTGAGTAGCTGGATCCTGGCAAAGCTGAGCCACAATGAGCAGCTCTTGCTTTCTGATCCCAAACCATTGTGCCTACCACCGTTTGTTTGGAGACAAATGTGCCTAAGCATATTTTGCTTACGTTTCCCTCCTTCCTCAGAGCAATCGGAGTTTTATTTACTAGGGAGGTGTGACCGTTACCGTGGTGTTAATGGCACATTTGAATTCTCTGACTGGTGGCTCGGTTTATGTGTCCCTTAGATCTGTGTGAGGAAGAGGAATTCAAAGTATTACTTCTGGAGTTGAAACACAAGCACGATGTGATAATGAAGTCTCAGATGAGGCACAAATCCTCCCTGAGCCGAAGGACCTCCAGCACCGGCAGTCGGGGGTGAGTGGGCAAGATTCTATCTTCAGACACCATTTGCAAATGTCTTTATGTTTTCTAGACATCAGAGCAGTGCTGCAGACCACAGAGCTCCCTAAACAGCCCCTGGGCCCTTTCCCTCCATATTTACTCCGCTGGCGTTGCAGAGTAGAGCCATTAGGTGAGCTGTGTGAGATCATGGAATCATTAAGGTTGGAGAAGACCACTGAGATCACCAAGTCCAACCCCAACCCATCCCGCCATGCCCGCCAACCGTGTTCCTCAGTGCCACATCTCCATGGTTCTTGAACACCTCTCTTTTCTTTTTTTTTTTTTTTCCCTTGGAAATCACTCACCTTTGCAGTATTACTTTAAAACTCTTTAAAATTCCTCCCACCTTTAATATCCACACAGCTGCCTTTGTCTGCTTTGCGTGGGTGCCAGGAAATTAAATGCACATTACATTCCAGTGGGAGATGCTAGGAAGGGTGAGGAGAGGGTGAGAAGAGCTACAGGGTGAGGAGAACTTTCATGCGCTGCTCACAGCCCTGTGCTCCTTCCCCTGCCCCACAGGAAGGTGGTGAGGAGGGCCAGCCTCTCGGACCGGACAAACCTCTACAGGAAGGAGTGTGAGAAAGAGGCCATCGTGTGGCAGCAGCTGGGGGCAGCAGAAGAAGGGAGGAACTCGGGTCTCATTGGAGAAATTGGGGAGACTCGGTCCGACCAGGAGAACACAGACCCCGTAAGGAATCTCTTCTGTCTTACGGAGTCGCAGGGTGGGTAATGCTGCTCCTGGGATGGGAGGTGGCTGAAAAAATTCATTAACCTCATCTGTCAGATTTAAGAAAAAGACCAAATTTAGTATGAACTGAAATATCCCATTCCAGTGGAAAGGCTGCTCTAGATTTACAGGGGCATGAAGAGGTTTGAGATATGGCCCTCGTGAACCACAGCATCCAGAAGAAACAGAAGTCTATCGTTAGCTCTACAGAGAAATTTATAGGTCACAATCTGGTAATCACAGAGGAACTGCTGTCTTGCTTTGCAGTTATTTGATTTTAATTCAGTTATTATTGTGTTATATTAACATGTGTATCCCTCAGTATATATATTTATATTTTGAGTCCTTCCAAGCAAACATAGAATTAGAGTCATAGAATTGTTTCAGTTGGAAGGGACCTTTAAAGGCCATCTGGTCCTGCCCCCCTGCACTGAACAGGAGCACCCACATCTCTGTCAGTGCTCAGAGCCCCATCCCCTGACCTTGGGTGTCTCCAGGGACGGGGCACTGCCACCTCTCTGGGCAGCCTGTGCCAGTGCCTCACCACCCTCAGTGTAAGAAACTTTTCCTTATAACCCATCTACATCTCCCCTCTTTAAGTTTGAAAGCATTTCTCCGTACTCTGTCACAGCAGACCCTGCTAAAGAGTCTGTCCCCTTTCTCACAGCCCCGCTGAGATACTGTAAGGCCAGTGTCAGGTCTCTCTGGAGCCTTCTCTTCCTTTCCACGTTCGTGCTGGGATCAGCCCTTGGCTAGGGCTGCTGACAGTTTAGAGTTGGTGGGTGAATTCAGTGGTTTTGCTGCAGTAGCTCTGGATGAAATAGTGAGTGTGAGCTGGCTCAGGAAGTTGTCACAGGGATGACCTGTACGATGGAGAACAGGGGGAGATGCTCTTCTTTAATGTCTTCTTGTTGCAGAATTCCTTGCTGGAGAGCTCTTCCCTCTTTCCGGAGTTAGCAAACAAAAGCACTCAGTGTGACTCTGAAATCCCCCTCCAGAATGGACTCATGGCCTCCGCCAGCACTTACCCGTACACCTTCTCCAACGGGGACGTGTGGAGCATGCACGCTGACGCTGATGCTAACCCCGGCCACGTGCTGCCCTACGGCAGCCCCGCCCTTCCAGACACGCAGCAGTTCTGGGGCGCCTACAAGGAGCAGGGCCACCAGACGCTCTCCGAACTGAAGCGGCAGCGGGCTGCGGCCAAGCTCCTCAACCACCCCTTCCTCAGCACTCACTTTGGCAGCGGCGTGGGGGGAGTCGCCGAGAACGGGGCTGAGGCCAAGTCGCACCTAATGGCATCCAGGACTTCTCCCTACAGCTCCAATGGGACCTCGGTGTATTACACAGTGTCCAGTGGGGAGCCGCCCCTCTTGAAATTCAAAGCTCCCATGGAGGAAATGGAAGAGAAGGTGCATGGCTGCTGCAGAATTTCCTAGTTCCACCTGGTACTCACCTCGGAGGGAACGAGGGGGAAGTGGGCTGGTGGGATCTATCACTGCAGCCAGGTTGTTTGCATTCCAAGGGGAGAATGTGGTGGTGGACATCCTGACTGTGGCAGTCTCTTTCATCTTGAATTGTACTTTACCCTGCTGGTTACTTCCATTGAAGTCAAATGAGTAATGCAGGTGGAGCAAGGCTCCCAGGAGAGGAAGGGATATGCATCAGTATGGTGTTAAAAATACAAAAGATGCCTACGTCTTTCTCCCTGGGGAAGAAGGTATGGTGCACTGTCTCCCCATCCTCGGGAAGTCATGAGATGGCTTGGAAAGAAGAAATGATCGGAATTAAAATCTTCGCATCTGAGCCTCTTGCTGCAAGCCACCAGGCTCCCTGAGGGTAACAGTTCAGACCTGAATTCTCACTCTAAGGTGATGCATGTTTCCTGGAGGAGGGAGGTCAGCCCCAACATGAGGTTTGCAAGTGGACAGAGCTGTTTTCTGTGCATCTGGATCCCGCATCTACGGGGGCTGAGCAGCAAGCAAGTGTAGATACGACGTGTAGACGCTACGCTTGCTGGAGGAAGTTTGCAAGGTGTTGTCTCCTTGCAGTGACAGCTCACCATCAGAAACTGCGTGCTGGCTGGGTCCTGTTCTGCTCATCGAAACTCACGCTGCAGTCTGCCACCGGGTTTTAAGCGGAACTTCCTGGAGCAGGCGTCGCTCAGCAGGCTTTACAACTGACGTTGCAATAAGGGGCCCTGGCAATAGAATTTTACTGCAATAAAATACTGACAAAGGTCTATATTGGGATAAGTAATTTAAAACTCTTATTTGTACTACTTAGACTTAAATTTGTTTAAAACTGAAAGGACTTTTGTTGATCTCACTTTCCTATGGATTGATTGTTTACTCTGTATGCTCAGCACAGATTCTTGGGGCGGTGTGCTTTGTGTTCTGATCTTCCTGGATTTCCAGAGCCACAGGGCTCGGGAGGGGCAAAGAGGAAGGGCTTGCCTACACTAATCCAGAAAAGCCTGAAAGCATTTCTAATCTCTGTAGGTGTTACGATACTTGTGTTAACCTGAAGTCTTTGGCTGATGAGTAACTGAAATCATTGCTTTGGTAGTTGAACATTGCAGCAGGACAGAAGACTTTTTTTTTTTTTTTTTTTGCCTTCATTTCCAGCTTCCATGCTGAGGTCATCAGCATCCATCAGAAGAAGGCTGGAGTGCCTCTGTGTGTCAGAGCCGCCATGCTGCACTGAGCGCAGCCTCTGCTGCAGGGCACACCAACACCACTGTTTGAATGCAGGTCATGTTAGTTCAGACATACACGAGAAACTCTTGCGTGGTATAATGTGAGGTTTTGGCACTGGCATTTCCGGCCAGTGGAAGTTTCAGTTGTTCCTTGTGGAGGTGAAGGAGAAATGGCCACAGTTGAGCTAACGAGTTCCATCCGCAGAAACTGCTGTTTGTAAATGTTCAACCCTCTTTGTGCATAGAGGAGCTATTGCAGACAGCAGAGTTTGCCTGCGTGAGTATGTGTTGCCTTGGGCAGCTGAAATCCCGGGCTGAACACAGCCTGTCTGGGTCTCTGTAAGGCAGCAGTGGATTGAATCCCTCTTGCAGTGATGCAGTTGTGTCTCAGCCAAGCAGCAGAAAATGCAGCTTCCACCCATGAGCCTTTTATCTGCAGCTGTTAGACATCGGTGTGACATTCCTCCCCTCCACAGCTTTAGGAACAAACTGGAAAACTGCAGCGGTTGGTCTGATTTCATTTTGTTTGTTTTGAATCTTTCGTTCAGTTAAAGGCGAAGGGGTTCTTTGTATGTTTGAAACAGAGAAGTTGGGCTTTTTCTAACATAGCTCCAGGCAGCTTGCACTGCTGAGCTCCTCTGTGACTGGAACATATCGATATAAGACCAGAAAATACTTCCTGTCCTTAACATCAAGGGAAACTAAAAGCCACTCTCTGGTAGAAAGAGAGTGGTTTGGTACCCGGAGAGACTTTACAGCATCTGTGTGTGGTTAACAGCAGGACTTCTGAGCAGCTAGAGAAAATCCATCTGGGATGGTACCAAGCGTAGCTGTGTGTCAGTGTGTGGGGGAAGGTGATCTTTCGGGTGCCAGGGATTGTCACCTCACATCCATTCCCGTGAGAATTCTGGACTCAGTGTAAAAATTTTTGGTGCTGCTACTCACTAGGTGCAAAATACATGGTGCAGATTCAGTCCAGCTGATGCCTTCCTTCGTTGTTGGGCCATTCTCAGAGCAGTGTATTGGATCCTCTGTAAGTCCGTGCAAATGGAAAGGAGACCCTTGAATGCAGCAGTGCTAAGTAGTTTGAGGTTTGCTTTCACTGAGAGCTATTGATAGATTAAAGCTGTAGGAAGCCAGCCCATTTTGGACCAATAGATTTTAGTTAATTGGTATTTCACTCTGTTTATACGTGAACCCTCAGGAATTCTTAATTCTAGCTGTGATCTTAGCAAAGCAGCAATTGATTTACTATCGGGAGAAAGATGCTACAGGTTCTAGATTATTCATCGTCCCCTTAATTGGTCCGTGTGTTGTAATTTTAAAACTGGCCATAATAAACTCTTCCAGCATTACCACCGCAAGCTAACGTGCTCACTGAAGTCTGGTGCTGTCTGGTCAGATGGAATCGATTCTCATTTAGATGGGACAGTCAGTAACGGAGAAAAGCCCCAGGGTATGTTTGTTAGCCACGTCTTTATCTCCACTAGCTTTGGGCTGAACTCGCATCAGGGCTTGGAAGAGCGACCTGAAGTAGATGGGCACCTTTGTGTCAGTGATGTTCTGGATGTAACGCTCAGTGCGTGCGGAGCACTGGCATACAAGCTCAGGGAAGGCTGGCAGCTCTGTATGCAGAGCTGCTGGTCTGGGAGGAGTGATCTGTAAAACGGGTATTCAGCCTGCTCCTGGCAGCGTGGTTTGTAGAGGCTGATGGTGAGGGGGGGTGGGGGGGAGGTTAATAAAAGTGCAGAAGTTCTTCTATGTGCATTGTAGGAGCTTACCTCTAGGAGAAGGGCTCTTCATTGTAAAACTTAGCAGTGTTGTAACAGTAGTGCTTTCTCTATCTATGTGTTTTAATAAAGGCTATCCTAGTGGAAAGGTCCAAAGTACGTAGCAGAAGGCACCTCGGCTAATTCAGTAGATCTTTGTTTTGCTAAAAAGCTGTAGAAACTATGAATTGTGTTGATAGGCATATCAAGCACTTGGCTTATTAAAGGAAGATTTAGGGGTTTTACACTCTAGTCAGTGTCTCCAGGTTCAGTAATGCTCTAAATATAGATTCAGGGTCAGATTGGAGTCACGCTTTCATCAGCAGTAGCCTAAGGTTGTCATGGTTCATGAAGGCCACGTGGAGATCTGAGGAGTGCAGTGCTGGCCTGCTGTAGGCGGAGCTGTACGTAGGAATGACCTCCCTACTTTCAGAATCTTCCTTGCTTTCTATGTCGAAAGACTTTACTTAGCTGCAAAAGAAGTGTCTCTCAGAATAGCATCTCCACTTTCCTGAGCTCAACCAAGGAAGTCCCAGCAATGACAGTTAGATAAGGGCTTAAATTATGCACCATTGCTGGGATCTGTGTGACTTCAGACCTGCATCTGTACTTGGCGTACCCAGTGATGTGATTTTTAGCTCAGTGTCATTTCTGTGGTGCTCTGGAATCCTACAACCTCCTGTCCTGCCAGGAGCAGGCTCCAGCTGGCCTGATGCTGTAGCAGGTGTGGTTGGGCACCCAGAGGCTGAGGAACTCCTAGGAGGGAAGGAGCAGGGCATGGCAGGGCAGCAGCAATAACGAATCGGTGCAATCCGTGGCAGAGGCAATGAATTCTCTGGTGCACTGAGCAAGGTCTTATTTCGTGGGGGTGCAGATGAAAGCACTTCTGGTCTCCCAACTGGCTTTATAACTTTTGTTCGGTGTGCTTTTACTTTAATCTTGGACCTCTTGCACGCTGAAACAAGAATTACTTAACTGAGAAAGCAGCAGCACTGCTCTGTGGTGAGCTGTGGATTAACTGGGGTGCGTCTGCTGGGGGGTGTCCTCCCTGTGTCCAGGTATTTCCGTGCCTTATACTTGCTAAAATGACTGTGTTGTTGGTCTCTGGAATGCTTGCGGTGGCTGTGAGGTGCTGTTCGCTATTGCAGAGGAAAGCAGTTCAGAGCATGCCAGATATTGAAGCTTTTGTTTATTCGGTTCTCCCACGATCACTGTTACCCTTTATAATGCACAGAACGGAAATGATCAGGACAACTTAACAAATCTTTTTGACCCCTTTCGGTATAGCAGCTCTCCCCGGGCAGAACCCAGCACGCGCTCGGAGCGCAGTTCATATCTGCAGTTTCGTTTTGTTTTTGTCTGTGGTCGTACAACAGAATTGGTTGCACTCCAGCTGTGTTCATCAGGCCAGGCAGGCACCGGGCTTCAGTCTGGGAACCGCTGTGCTCTTCAGGCCACGTCTGACCCAGAATATCGCGATGTATCCCAACTGCAGAAGCAGTGTGTGCCGACCTCCACCAACACTCATCATCAGGACGGACATACGGGTTTGACAGCAGCACAGAAGCAGCCTGGCAGGGCAGCACACCTTCCTCAGCAACCTCAGCCCATCCGCCGCTGGGAAGCGCGCAGAGCCCGCCTGACCTGGTGTATTTAATGTGGAGAAACATACTGTAAGGACTGTATATTGTATTAGCAGCTTTGTGTATAAAATGGCATTTTGGCAATCAGAGTCTAATATATTTAAAACTTAAAACTTTTTTTTTTTTTAAGGGATATTTGATATTGTATGGGACTGACATTGTTTGTGTAAGTACGAAGAGATGGTTTCTTAGCGTGTTGAAGCAACGCAGAAAATCTTTAAAATTTTGTGTAAAACTCATGCCAAAAGGGTATGTCTGACAGTATTAGCACCTGACCTGCGTCTTTAATAGAGTGATTGAATTTTTTTTTAATTTAAAAAAGAAATATATATATATATATATTAAATTTCTTTTAATAACACAAGAAAACGCCGCCGGTTCCTCTCAGCTTACTGGAGGCGGGAAGCTGACAGCGGGCGGGGCGGGGCGGGCAGCCAATGGGGGCGGGGCGGAGAGGGACAGACAGCCAATGGCGGCGGGGAGGAGAGGGGCAGATAGCCAACGGCGGCGCCGCGCGGCGCCGTTTGGATTCAAAGGCGCTATAAAGGCGCCGCGGTAACGGCGCAGCGCGGCCGGGCGCGCCATGGCCAACGCGTCGCAGTGCCTGGAGGAGGGCGCCGGGCGATGGCCGCCGCGGCCGCCCGGGCCGTACAGCGAGGCGCAGCGGCTGGCGCTGGAGGAGCTGGTGGCGGGCGGCCCCGAGGCGCTGCGGGCCTTCCTGCGGCGGGAGCGGCTGCCGCCCTTCCTGTCGGAGCCCGAGGTGCGGGCCATCGCGCGGGGCGCCGTGCCGCCCGCCGCGGCCGAGGAGGAGGCGGCCGAGGCCTCGCCGGACGCGTCGTCGCTCACCTACTTCCCCGAGCGCTCGGACGCGGAGCCGCCGGCGCTGGAGCTGGGCTGGCCGGCCTTCGGCGGCGGCGCGTTCCGCGGGCTGACGCGGGTGGAGGCGCACTTCCAGCCGGGCGCCGGGGACAGCCTGTACGGCTGCAAGGAGGCGGTGCGGCGGCAGATCCGCTCCGCGCGGCAGGTGGGTGTGCGCGCCGACGCGGGAACGTTTCGGCTCTTACGGGGTCGTCACACCGCCCCATGTAACGGGTGTTTGCCCGAGAGCTGCTCTTTGTCGCGTTGTTGCTCGGAGCATCCCGCTCTGAGGCAGCAGCCGGGCGCGCTGCTCTCCTTGCTGCCAGGGGCTGGCCTGGGAAACGCTTTGGTGCGGGAAGAACAGATACCTCTGGAGATGAATGCTGTCTGGTGCCCTGTTTGGTCGTGTCCGCAACCTACACGAGGAGTTGGAAAGTCTCAGTCGTCGCTGAGCTCCTTCTCAGCTTCGGGACTGACCTCTCTCTGGTGACCAGCCCAGGGAAAGGCGTGGAGCCGAGACATCAGACGTATCAGGGAAAGGTTCTGCTCTGGAGGGCAGCGTGCACAGCCCCGAGCTGCCAGAGCTCGTAGAGCACAGGGACACCGCCCTCAGCCATAGGGTTTGGATTTGGGAGGTGCTGTGTGCAGCCGTGGGTTGGACTCCATGATCCATGAGGATCCCTTCTAGCTTGGGGTGTTCTGTGGCTGATGTGGGTGCAGTTGCTGCCTGCGTCTGAAAGAGCCCAGAGGGTTTTCTCTACCTCCTGTAACTGTTTTGTATACTTTGAGTACAGCTTTTTATCCTTTTCAGGTGCTAATACTGGGAATAGATCTGGGATTAGCCATTTGAAGGCAGCAGCTTTTCCAAGAAACTGTCTTCCTATTGTTCTGTTTTCAGGGGTTAATTTCTTGTTCACCTCATCTCATCAACAGTGCCTTAATTTTCTCCATCTGGCACTTAGAGAAGTGACAGAGTGGAGAAGACTGGAGGTGATCCATGAGAATCACAGAGCTGCAGGGGTTGGAAGGGACCTCCAGAGATCATTGAGTCCAACCCCCTGCCAAAGCAGCTCCTAGCCCAGGTTGCACAGGCAGGCATCCAGGTGGGTCTGGAACGTCTCCAGAGGAGACTCCACCACCTCTCTGAGGAGCACAAGCATAGCTGACTTCACCTAGAAATGCATCCTGAGTTTTATAACTGAGAAATCACCTGTTTAGAGCCAAACCCTGAGGAGCGGGGCTCAGGTGGGAATGCAGAGCTGTGTCTGTTCCTATGGGAAGCGTTTCCTCTGAGCGCAGGCAGTGCCACACACAGAGCAGCCACACTGTGTGCCAGTGCCTTGTTGTGCAGCCGTGGGTGTGTGCCAGGCGAGCTGATACTGGCAGGTACGTGCAACAGCTCTTGGTGCTTTTCTGCTGGGACAGTAGAAAGGCATGGAGCCAAACCTTCGTGTCTGTACCCATGCAGCTGTGCGTTGCCAGGTTTAAAGGGCTGGGATTCTGGGAAATGGTGTGCGGTGTTGCTCTGAATGGAGAGACTGTTTGCAAATGTAAGAGTGTTTTGTCTGTGGCCCGCTGAATCTTTCCATCTCTGGACTCGCCTGTTCAGAAGAACTCTCATGGCAAATTTGCATCTGCTTGTGAGTGGATGGGTGGCTTTTCTGTGAAGGTGTTGGATGGAAACCCAGAATGCACTCTTCCCAGGCTCTTACGAGATGGACTCTGTGAACTATGTTGTCTTGGTAATTTGTATAGGGACAGTGCTGCCTTTCTATCATGTGCCCTGAAGAGAAGACAGAGATTGTTTGTAGATGTCAAGCTGTGCAGGAGGCGTGAGCTATGTCTGTCTTGTATAAATCAAAGCTCTTGAACAAGCGTTGCTGCCTCTCTTTACAGGTGATTGCCCTTGTTATGGACTCCTTCACAGACATCGATATCTTCAGTGACCTCCAGAATGCTTACAGCAAGCGCCAAGTCCCCGTCTATATCCTTCTTGACCAGGACTTTCTACCCTATTTCTTGGACATGTGCAAGAACTTGGGTGTCTGTCCTGAGAAGGAGAGTGTGAGTACTGAATGTGGCGGAGTGGAGGTGTTTTGTTTTTCCTTCTTGTGGTACTGCTTTGGTTTTGTACATCAGAGATACCTTTCTGCTTCCCTAAAAGTCTGAAGCACCCTGTCTATTTGGGCACTGAAATAAGAGGGTGCAGAAGGTTAAGGCTCATTTTGGATGGTTTCAGTACACTCTCGAACCCAAGGGGTGAAATTTCTCACACACTCGTTGAAAACCATGTAGAAAAGTCACGTTTCCCCTCTTCACGCTTCCTCCTACCTCACGTGCCCGCAGGTAGGAATGACAGCCACGCTGTGCAGCTCCCCAGAGTACTGGGGGATCCCTGCTGAAGAAGTGGCAATTTCCAAGCATTTCATTTTGCAAGATCTAAGTACCTTTATTCTTTGGCTCACGGAACTGCTTGTTAAGGCAAACAACTCTTAAGGAAACCAAACGGGAAGCTCGAGGGTGGGAACGTCTTTTATCTTCTGGGTTTGGAAGATGTGGCCAAGGTAGCAGACTGAATTCCTCTGAATGTAAGCTGACGTGATCGTGTTATGTCCTGGCTTATGTTGACCCAAGTGAGGGCTCCTGTGGATGGGAGGCACTCCTTGCTTTGTGGGCCGTAATTAGCTGGAGCTGACCGTTCTCTCCAGGCTGACTCTACAGCCTTTTCTGATCTAATAGGGATTTAGGACTATGGAACCAGGAAGGCTTCAGTTGCAGGTCAATTTGAGGAAGCTTCTTTCCTTCCTATCTTCCACCACGAGTCATTGCTTTGATGCAGAATTAATGATCAAAAGTTTTTGGAAGTAAACTTAAATTTGATGCTGTTTCCACCCCCCTTTATTTATGTATTTATTTATTTATTTTGAACAGTTGTTGAGGGTTCGAACTCTCACTGGGAATATCTACTACACGAGATCAGGTGCCAAAATTATTGGGAAAGTCCATGAAAAATTCATGTTGATCGATGGCATCAGAGTGACAACGGGCTCCTACAGGCAAGTATCGGGATCCATTAGTGCTTAACGATGCTAAAAAAGGCAGGGGGGTGTTCTGCAAGAAGGATGTGTTAAATCTGTTTGCTTGTTAATAAATATGAAGTGGGCTATCTGCGTGGGACTAACACAGAGCAGGAGACACCTTTGGACAATGACTGCACTGCACGTCTTGCCACTAGCAAAGAACCTGGCTGTGGCTGTGCAGGGGTCCTCCTGAAGGAGCGAGTGAATGGTTGATCGAGTTTATACCTTCCCTATGCACAGCACTTCTAGGCTCAGCCTCGCTGTCTGTAACTGTGTGTCGAAGTGCACTGGAGTTTAATTGCGAATCTTGGTTTGTTTTCAACAGTTTCACGTGGACTGATGGGAAGCTGAACAGCAGTAACTTGCTGCTGTTGTCAGGTCAAGTGGTTGAACACTTTGACTTGGAGTTTAGAATTCTTTATGCCCAGTCAAGCCCTATCAATCCTGAATGTCAATCAAGCTGTGGGAACAGCAGTATATTTGATCACCTGGAGAAAAGAACAGAGTCCTCTAAATACACTGTGGAGAACAATTTGAGGGCAGAGTTTCCCAGGTTGTCTAGCACTCCAAAAAAACTGTTCAAAGATCTAGATGTGGCAGGGGATGCTCCTGGAGGCAAACCTTGTAACCTGGGACATTCTCACATCAGTGAGGAGGAGTGGCCCAGCGATCTGGAGGCCACAGTGGGACATAAGAACGCATCGACTCAAACTGGCTCGTGGGAGGAGCAGCCTGCAGTGGCCGTGTGTGATGTTGGCATGCAGACCAATGTTTTAACAGAAGAAGCTGACACTCAAACTTCAGTTGCTACAAGAATGGCTGGGACTCAGACTTCAGTTCTGCTGAAGGCTGCAGCAACGCAGACAAGGGAAGATGAGTACGTGGAAACCCCCCTGCTTCACAGGAAGCCTTCCAGGGAAGAATCCTTGCCACCTGTGAAGCTCTCATCAAATTCCAGTCTGCGATCGCTATCTTCATCGTCATCCCAGCTGTCTCGCACAAGCTCTACCACCTCTCTGTCTTCTCTCCGGTCCTTTGAATACCCCAGCGTTCACAGGGCAGAGTACTTCCAAAAACTGCACAAGGAGAGGCAATTCCACTACTCCACCATCAGATCAAAGCTTAGCCACGTGGTGGATATCCTGTCCTGGAGGAGACACGTGCCTGAAAGCTACATGAACCACTACAGGGGAAGGTACAACCTGAAGTAGGGGTGGGATGTCGGTGCCACCCAGGTGCTTCACTCCTTGGATAAATGACTGCTGCACTGAATGCAGAGCACGAAAGCTCTGGTCACAAAATGCAATCACTTTCTATCTGCTGATTGATTCCTCGAGTTCCTTCTAGTACTTTTGTTAATTACATGTGCACGTCACTTTCCAGCTCTTTGTTTTATACTATGCAATTTGGGCAATAAGGTTTTTCATGTGTACTGTAACCACCTGCACGTTCCCCTTGTATGCATCACTGGTGTCGGTTTATTGTACTTCTGGATGCTTGACTTAGAAAGCATTTAAGTTTTCTTTTTTTAGGATTGCTCTGGATTCAAGTTTTCTAAGCTTGGAAAAATTTGAGTCAGATCTTGCTCAGAATGACACTATTGATACTTATCTTCCCTTTCTAATAATAGGTTTTATTTCCATGACACGCTCAGAAGGAGAGATCACTTACAGAGTCAAACCTAAATTCCTTCTCACTTCAGCAAAGGATTAAAACGTTTTCTGAAGTTGTGGAAGGTCTGTTGGAGCAGTTGTAGGTTCTGATCTCGCCAGCTCTTCGATCTGACTGTCCTCTTATGCCTTTATAGACACACCTAAGCACGTGTATGTGGTAACACACGACGTTACACTCGGCACTGTTTCTCTGAAACCAAAAGGTAGCTTCACACCAGCCACTGTGAACATCAACTCTGTCTCAGCTGAGACTGGGACAGCTGGCTTAGTTCTGGTAGGAGACCTTAACTCTGGCTGGGGGTGAGGTGATCCTGAGGACACGTCACAAAGCCTCTGCTCAAACACACCACAGAATTATTATAGGTTGTTTGCCGTGGTTATATTACAAATATTTAGGGTTTGGGTTTTTTTTGGTATTTTTTGTTTCTATTTAAACTGTTCTTTCTGAAGTATTTCCTGCTCTGTATTTTATACACTAATAATTTGGTTCGGGGAACCTGAGGGCCACTCCAGTTTTGATAATACGTTCAACACACTACGTGGGCTGGGGGTCAGGTCGCTTTGCAGAGACACTGAATGTCTGCAGCAGTCCGAGTGTGTCTGCGCTTGGTGGATCAGCTCTGAGGCTGTTTAGATCTGTGCTCCAGCACGTTGTGACTAACCAGACCGAGTTCTGCAGTGAAATCGGCCTGGATAAGGGATTTCCTTCCTCTTTATGGCTGCGTCCGTCCAGTAGACGGCACGTTTCAGCTGTCAGATTCATTTCCCTAAGAAGAAACGAAGACTAGGAGAGCACCCAGCACAGCAGGGCTGCGATGGAAGCGTAGGCAGGCACGCTTTATCCCATCAGCCGTGGCATTTCATCTTTGCAACCTCTCGGCAAACCCTCACCCCATTCCCCCCCGTGCTGGGACAGCCGTCCTCGGAGCCGTTAAAGCGCTGGCATGGTGCAGCGTCCGAATGACCGTAATGAACTCGAGGACCTCTCTGTGTACTCAGCTTTGTTGCACTGTAGCATCGATTCGGTACTTCCAGGAGCGACGAACCGCTCACAAATAAACTCACCTCACCAGGAGCGTCTGCAGCCTTCCGAGCCGTCTTTTACCCGCGCGGCGCCGCAGCCCTTTGCCGGGAGCGGCCCTCAGGGAGCTCCGCGCGCTCCGTTCCCGGGCTGCTCCCAGCGGGGCGCGGCGGGAGGCGGGGAGCGGCCGCGCGCTATAAAGGCGCCGCGGTAACGGCGCAGCGCGGCCGGGCGCGCCATGGCCAACGCGTCGCAGTGCCTGGAGGAGGGCGCCGGGCGATGGCCGCCGCGGCCGCCCGGGCCGTACAGCGAGGCGCAGCGGCTGGCGCTGGAGGAGCTGGTGGCGGGCGGCCCCGAGGCGCTGCGGGCCTTCCTGCGGCGGGAGCGGCTGCCGCCCTTCCTGTCGGAGCCCGAGGTGCGGGCCATCGCGCGGGGCGCCGTGCCGCCCGCCGCGGCCGAGGAGGAGGCGGCCGAGGCCTCGCCGGACGCGTCGTCGCTCACCTACTTCCCCGAGCGCTCGGACGCGGAGCCGCCGGCGCTGGAGCTGGGCTGGCCGGCCTTCGGCGGCGGCGCGTTCCGCGGGCTGACGCGGGTGGAGGCGCACTTCCAGCCGGGCGCCGGGGACAGCCTGTACGGCTGCAAGGAGGCGGTGCGGCGGCAGATCCGCTCCGCGCGGCAGGTGGGTGTGCGCGCCGACGCGGGAACGTTTCGGTCCGTGTAGGGTCGTCACACCGCCGGGAGGGGGCAACGGGATGTGGGAGGTGGAGAAATGTTTGAAGTGAAAGTCGGATTCCTCAGATCTCCCTTGGGTTACTGTGGAAACAGCCTGATGATTTTCCTCCGAAACTCGTTGCAGATGATTGCCCTGGTCATGGATTCCTTCACAGATACCGATATCTTCAGAGACCTCTGGGAAGCTTGTAGCCAGCGGCAGGTCAAAGCGTATATCCTTCTAGATCAGGCTTCGTTTTCCCACTTTCTGAAAATGTGCAGGGATCTAGGAGTTGATCTTGAACAGGAGAAGGTAAGCCGTGTAAATACTTCTAGGTTCAGAAACACAGTTCTGTTAATAACTGTCATCTTTGAGCTATCAGAACTATTCTGCCTGCTGCCACAACTTAAAATAGGTTTTATCTCTAGTTCTTTCGTATGAGAGTTAACCTTCCTTGCAGAGGAAGGTAGTTAACAGAAAAGCAGAAATCCTTATCAGAGGCGTCACAGTGGCCCTCTGTGCACAAATGCTAACAGAATATTCAAGAAAATGAAGGGGGGCGATGTCCAGTTTGTAAAAGGATGAGTAGAATCGCTCAGGCTTGCTGAGACTTTGGAGGATGATGGAAAGCATGTTCCCGACATTCTCTGGAGTTCGAGTCCCTCTGAGATCAGACAGCAGTTTTAACAGCCACATTCTGCACCACCGGCCTACAGACATGCCCCTTGGTGCATTTTATCTTTGTAGGCTAAACCAAAACTTTCCTAGTTCATCACTGATGGTTACTGTCGTGTGTTACTTCTTTTAAGTATAATCGTCGAGCTTCGAAATTCACATATTCCTTTCCTTACCTCTCTTTTTAACAGTTGATGAGAGTTCGAAATATCACTGGGAGCACGTACTACACAAGGTCAGGTGCCAAAATTGTCGGAAAAGTCCGTGAAAAGTTCATGTTAATTGATGGCATTAGAGTGACAACAGGTTCCTACAGGTAAGTGGCATTTTTTCCCCTTTGTATGATTTCTTTAAAGAGAAAATAGCAACATTTAAAAATAGTTTTCATTACTAGCACATTGCTTGTCACATTTGGCCTTAAAATAAGGCACACTGCTACGAGAATTTTCAGTCAGTGCTTGGATATCTATTATTACCTTGAACTAACTTGGAACTTTCTCCGTCTTTTGCTAGTTTTACATGGATGGATGGGAAGCTGAACAGCAGTAACATTTTGATCCTGTCGGGCCCTGCAGTTGCACACTTTGACCAGGAATTTCAGACTCTTTACGCACAGTCGAAGCCCGTCAACCTCCAAGAATTCTCTGACAGCAAGAAGAATAAAGTGTTTGATGAGCTGGTCAGGATTACAGTGGCTTCTAGAGACTTAGCCAGGGAAAACTTTCTGAGAATGGAGTTTTTGTATCTTAGGGCATTTGTAGGAAATCTAAAAAGGAAGCGAAACTGGATGCATGCCTCAAGGGAGGCAGTCTATGTGTCAAGTAATGCGATGCATGTTTCTCCACCGCTGACTAAGAGGAATGGCTCTCTAGTTATGAGGCCACACTGGATCATAGAGAGATGAACTGCACGTTCACTCAGAGCGAGACACAAAGCCTCAGAAACCATGTCCCGTGCTCCGTGTCCTGTACTGCCCTACAGTATTGTCTGTGCAAGCAGCTGGGAAACCAACCTCAAGCTGAGGGAAAGAAATACTGGAATTGCAATTTCAGTTGAGCACCTCTCCAATATCAATCAGCAGATACAGTTATGGTATTGTCTTAGTGCAGAAGTGCTTTTGAAAAACAAACAAAACAAAGGTCTTTAACACCTGAGAAGTCATTACTGACTTCTGCTGTTCTGTCAGTTTTTCATTTTTCAATCTGTTTTTGATTGTTTTAACATAATGAGTGGGCAGCATCTTAGTTCGGTAGCTGAAACCTCATTTTCTATACATAGATTCCTTTAAAAATACATTGTGTAAGATTCTAAAGATGAATGGCGGAACTGCTGTACGGCTCTGAAATCAGTCTGTGCTCAGTCTTGTGTTCCACAAACAGTTCCATGATGCAGAAATGGACAGGAGTAGTCAGAAACTAGAAACTAGATCATACCTGGCTTCTAGTCCTCAGGTGTTACATGCTGTTCACACGAAGCTGAGCAGCTAGGCAGAACGAGTCATGTATCAGGTTAACATGTTTTTGCCATGACTGAATTTCAGATTATCTTTTTAGTGATGAGAACACTTGGATTGTGACCATCACAATAAACACATTCTAAACGCCTGCAGTCTAGGGGCTATATGACTAAGAACCTTAGCAGCAAAGCCAAATAAGACTTTTTATTTTCTGCACTGTGCAGATTATGGTTACTACTGTTGCCTGATCTTACAGGAAAAGCTGAGTAGATCTGAAATCTGTGAAGATGCTTCTGGTTCTAAAAAGCTTTGCTTCCACCTGACAGGTGACCTCGAGAAGTCATTTCCCCTAGTTGTACTTGAGGCTCTGTTGCAGCAGAAATCTTGGGTACGTGTGCTTGTGGATTCTGGGCCTCCGAGGGGAATTGGTAAACCTAGATGGGGAATGTCATACAGCTCTGTGCTGAACACCAGCAGAATATCAGATTGGATGTGTGGATCTTACAGAAATGGGATTTCCTCCAGTGCCTTGTGCCAGCAGACTGCTTAGGATATAAGAAATAAATGTCTTTTTCTTCTCTGCTTACAAACGTGGCAGTGTAGTAGTTCTGATTCCCGATCTGTAAACGCTCGGCAGCTTAATAGCGTTAACTTTGATCCTGATGTAAAGAAATTTTACGTACGCATTTATATTCTTATTCCAGACCGCGCTTTCCATAAATACCTCCACAAAGACAATTTTGCACTCTATGCAAACCGCTGTTTGGCGTCATCTTTCACGGTGACCGTGTGCGTGTGTGTGTGTCCAGGGGCTCCGGCAGCTTCTGGCTTGGTGCTGGCACCAATTCACGGCGGGCAGGGAAGCAATTAGCTGCGCTCATTAACCGCACGCGGACGGAGCGGGCTCAGCTCGCCCACGCCGTTAAGGCACGGCCCGCGCTGAGTCACGCGCGCTCGGCTCTTCCGCTTCCCGTCACCCTCTGGCCCCGCGATGGCGGCGGCCGTGGGGCCGGTGAGGTTTTGGAGGCCGGGTGAGGGCGAAGCGGCGGGAGGTTCGGGTCTGCCTGCTTTCCCTTTCCGAGCTGTCTCTGCTCCTCAGGCCGTGAGGGAGCGGAGGTCTCGGCGCCGGGGGCAGGCTGGGGCTCGCGGGTACCGCGCGTGTGTGTGTGTGTGTGTGTGTGTGTGTGTGTGTGTGTGTGTGTGTGTGTGTGTGTGTGTGTGTGTGTGGCGGGGAGGTGGGCGCGGTGCGTGGGGAGAGAGGACTGAGAGGAGAAAAGCGTCTCACAGAGATCCGGAGATCGCGTCGGTTGCTCCGGGGCTCCCCTGGTCACGCAGGCGTGGGGGCTCCGCGCCGTGGGTATGGGAAGGGCCGTGATTGTGGTCAGGGGCTGAAACACGGGGAGCTGAGGAGGGAGAGAAGGCTGGGAGGTGTGACTGTGGGCTGTAAGAAAGAAGGGCGCAGACCCTTCTGCGTGGAGACGTTCAAGGTCACGCTGGGTGGGGCTCTGTGTCCCCACTCACTGCAGGAGAGTTGGACTAGACGTCCTTTAAAGGTCCCCTTCCTCTCACACGATTCTTTGCTGTGAGCGGCAGTGGGCTCCGGAGCCTTCCAGCTTCTCACCTCATCCATTTGTTCCGGGAGCGGGTAGTGATCAGCGTCAAGGCTAATTGCTGTTAAAATTGGGTCAGTGTGCTACAGAACTTGCTTGATAGCTTTGAATTGGGATGAATTGTTTTTAAACAGTGGAAAAAGTACAAAACAATCCAAACAAACAAATACTACAGGACAGGATAATCCTCATAGCTCTCAGATTTTTCCAATTGAATTTGCAGCTGCAGATGATACGTTTCTTTAATGCAGTAAGTTTTTGCTTTGGCTTTGCCTGAATGATTTGGTTGGTTTTTTTTTTGGGGGGGGGGGAGGGTCATTAGCTTCATTTTAACACGCAGTAGGAATAAATCAAATTTCAGTTACTGAGGTAAGTTTAGAGCAGCAGTGGCATATCATCGGCAGGCAGGGCTGAGTGCTTACGTGGTCCGTGTTAGTCTGAACAAGGCCTGTTACGTGGCTGGTTGGCTTGAAGTTTACAGCTGCACTTCTGAGATGGATGATGAACTGTATCTGAACTGCTGCACAAAAGAGGAATGGTCCTAGGACCTTGCTGTTTGTTTTTCCCATGTGCTTTTATTCTCCTTTGTCTTCCTTTAAAAATTCAAGTGTATATTCATATTAGTTTTTTAACTAGCAGGAGAAAGACACAGATTCGATACAATTTTTGCTTGTTTACTGGTCTGGAATATTTTTGATTAATTTTCTAGAAAAATTGGTCTCTTGATATACTCTACTATGCATAATTCCTCCATGCAAGGAGCATATTGATTTTGGTTGTATCGTAAAAGTTGTCTGCTGTCACATAGGCACAGAAGGTCCTGGCGTCGGCGTCTCAGAGGAGAGGCAGAGTCCTGCAGAGAGCAGTGGTGTAACTGTCGTCTATAATCCTTATGCTTCTCTGTCTATTGAACAACAAAGGCAAAAGTTGCCTGTTTTTAAGGTACAAGAGTTCTTTTTTTGGGATACTAAATCAGTTGGGTGGTGCCTGGCTTTGAGAAAGCGGTATGCATACCTTTTACAACATAGAGCCATTGTTCCACGGTCTTGTTCTCTTTATTTGCTGAAATTGATTATTCTCATTGACAGCTGTTGCCATGTTTTGTGGGCTTTGTGGTTTTAATTTAGTTACTGTATTTTGTAAACATAATATTTATAGATTGAAAAGAATCTTTTGATTTTTGACGATATATTCCCTGTAAAATGAATTTACGCTTCTTAGGTTTTTATTTTTGTACAAATCTGCTTTTGATACCCAAATGTCATCTCTTTCAGCTAAGAAATCACATACTTTATCTAGTGGAGAACTATCAAACTCTGGTGATTGTTGGAGAAACAGGATGTGGGAAGTCAACGCAAATTCCACAGGTAAGCGTGTGTTTAGTTTGGTAAAATCAGGTATTCCCTCAGAGGATTTTGCATGGAATATTAATCCAGCATCCCAGAACTGCACTGTAAGAATGGAATTTGCCATTGCTGGGGGTATGTGTGTGTCCGTGACCAAAAGGAGAGAAAAAGCTTCATGTTTGATAGCATGAGCTGGCATATCTGTGACACGAAGCCTCCTCCCACTCCTAGGAAAGAGCATTCCCTACAGATTTATGCTGATACAAACAGTAGTTACTCTGCTAAAGTGAGTGGTTTTATAACTTTATCAGAAGTAAGTTTAAAATTGTGTTGAGAATACGGTTTTGAGAAGGAAAAAGAAGTATGGTTTCTTGTGAATTCTGCCCTCAGAAATTTGTGGACTGTGATACATTTCTGTATTTTTGTAAAATTTTCTCTGTTACAATGGATAGGAAGAGTGACCAGGGAAGTTTAGAAGTTAATTCTTGATTTTAACTAAAATAACTGCAAGCTGATGATGAATGCCATCTGTTTCAGTGTGAGCACTTGACTGGTGCTGTTTAACTTTTCATCTTCAAAGATGTTATAAATAAAGGAAAGAAAATAAAAAAATGAAGTAGTTCAAATTAATAGAGGCCCAAACAACTGCTTTTAGCATCCTTCTTAAAGCTTATGTTCTTAGAAAGTAGTTAGTGTATTTTTCTTAATTAAAACGAATGAGATAAAACTATATTGTTTTTAGTGGTGAGATGAGTAATGCACAAAAAGTCACTGATTTGCCTCAGATCATGCATCAGCTTGTGTCAGAATCAGGGTAAAACAGTCAGCTTGGGGAGCTAGCACCTTGATGTAGTCATGACACAACTTCTTTCCCTGAACATTTCTTTGCAGTACCTGGCAGAAGCTGGCTGGACGGCCGAAGGAAGAGTTGTTGGGGTGACACAGCCTCGTCGAGTTGCTGCTGTTTCAGTGAGTTTCTCTGTGTTAAGATTTTCCCACTTTATTATCATTATAACTTCTGATTTATTAGCAGTTTTTGCTGAATAACAGGAATGGCCACTCTGAGCACCTGAATGAGTAGGCATTTCTGCTTATCTTCCTTGCAGAATTTCTCATACTATATGCTGAATTCAACATATTCTGTAGGTCTTTCCTACAATTTCAAGGCCAGAATAGCAGGTGAAGAAGCTTAGAAATAAAACTGAGTTGCATCAGCAGAATCATACAGGGAGTTAGCAGTGTGCAGCGTTGAGCTGTGACTGACTCTGGGATGGAATTATGCTTGTATGATCTCTAACTTGTTTCCCTGAGTGAAGTAGTGGTACAGATCTGTGAGCAGTTATGTGGTCAGTGGAGGAGATTGTGTACTTCTTTCTTTTATAGCAGTTCGTACCTATTTATTTATTTGTTTTGGAGAGGGGAGGAAGGGTGTATGTGTGTGTGTTCCCTGGTGAGAGGGTGGGTGAAAAGAAGAAACAAATCTTTTTGCATTTAATTGGTGTGTCTAGGAGCATGTAATGTAGGCGAGGTGTGCTATGACAGGGAGAAGAGATACTGAGGACAGCAACTTGTACTCTGTTAGTAATCTGCACAGAAAGCACTCAGTGCTGTTTGTCTTCATAACTGCCACCAAATGCTGAATAGAAGGGCTGAAGCTTTTCTGCTGCCAGTTCCTCTTTCTTCAGTAAATTGATCGTCATTTTACCTGGGTTGTTTTTTTTTTTTTCATTAGTGATATTTAGCTGTACCTGCAATGTATCAGCACGTGTCTCTGGTAAAAATGTAGTGGATTGAACAATTGTCCACTTCAGAGGTTCACCTCATCCAGATTTCTTTAACTAGATCCGCTGTCATTAAAGAAACGATCTGTGGCAGTGATCTGCACCCTGTGCTCCAGGCAGTTTGCCTGCAGTGTCCTTCCTTTTCCCCTTCAGAGGACATTCAGTTGTCATTGAGCAATTCTACAGGAGGTGCTGCAGATACTGCATGAATTTTCACAACAAATTTATTTTCCTTTTCCCTTTTCTGTCTTAACATACTGCTTTTAAGTCTAAAATAGGACTACTCATTTAGGGCTACTATACTACACTATACTTATAGTCACAGTAGGACTTCTGTTTGGGAATGTAGTTGGAAACTACGTGTATCATATAACTGTTGCTGGGAGATGACAGATGTTGGTGATTTATTGCATTATCTTGAACTGAGATGGACTTTTTAATTTTAATTAATGTGCTTACCAACTTTCTCAAGTGGAGTGTGGAGTTTGTCCCGAGTGAAGAGCAGTAGTTGGCTAAGGTTGTGTGGTTTAGAAATGCCTGAAGTTCTGCTTGCATTACCCATGCTGACAGTTAATCTGAATGCTTGCCTGAATGTGATGGAGTGATAAATGATGAATTCACTGCCTGTCATTATGGTTTAGAATGGCATTTGGATTACTGAAGAAGCTTACTGTTGGAATTCTAATAGTGCTCATGTATATGTTCTGGGGTTTTATTCTGTCTTTAGCTTTGAATTGTCTGTTGTAATTTGCTGATACCATAGCCTGCTAGTACCTAATATTCTTTAGAATAGTAAATCAGGATTTCTGCTGAAGGAGCTATTGGCTTAAAACTGGTCCAGGGCACTTGTCTTCCAACAGTTGTTGCTGCTTTTAATTATTCTGCCAATTTTCTATCTGTTTTCTGCATAGAAATTTCTGCATTATGAAGAGGAGAGTAGCATTTGGTTAAGAACAAGGTATTCTTCAGGAGCAGTAGCTTTGTTTCTGTTTTGATGCTGACTTTCTATGGACAGAACAATGGTGTAATGAAGAACTTTGCCATTAGCTGCCTTTTGTTGATATGAATCTCTTTTGCCAGGTTGCAGGCCGAGTTGCTGATGAAAGGGGTGCAGTGTTGGGTCATGAAGTTGGATATTGCATTCGTTTTGATGACTGCACAGATCCACAGGCTACAAGAATTAAGGTGAAACAGTATGTGGTTATTCTGGGAAGGTTAGCTGGATCTCTTGTAGCATCTTTGCATAATCAGTGGGAAAGCTGAGATGCCTGCTAAAGGGAGCAGATATCCACCTGGAAAACCAGAAAGCTACCCCAGGAGTGTACTGAAATGGTTGTGGGCTATCTAGAACTTAAGTGTTTTATTCTCCTAGTATGACAGGCACTGCTGTAAAACTAAAGGAGACTTTCAAGGCAGTTGTTGCCAGCTGTTGGTGCAGTGCTAGTGTGACCTCATTTGACTCAAAGTCACAGTGAAGGGCTGCGGTGAGTCAAAGCTGAAGTATCCTCCCCATCCCAAAAATAGGCTTTTGATTTAAAGTGCAGGTAAAACAGAAGGTGGGCAGGCTGAGAGTGATTTTATGTGGTTTTAGTAGTCAGCTTCAGAGCTGTTCTTTAGCCCTACGAGTGATGTTACTGTTACTTGTATTGTGTACTGACAACAGTTTGCTTTAGTTATGCTGGAATAGGAATGATAGTGAATGAAAGTTTGCTCTGATTTTTTTTAATTTTTTTTTTCTTTGAAACTAATAGCACTTTTGAACTGAAAGAAATAAAGATGTGATGAATCATCAGACTCAAAAACTTGAGGTTGGAAATTTGGGGATTTTTACCTTGAAAACCAGTTCTTGCCAATTAAAGACCAGATTTATAGTCCTAGGTCGAACTCTGCTTGCGGGCTACATGAAGGCTAGAAATAAATTAAAAGATTGCATTTATTGTAATGTTAAGTTTTGTGTTCTGGTGAGATGTGAGAGAGATCTTAACTTTGAGAGGGTCAAAGCTATATTGATACAGGAAATGTTATTTGTAGAGGAAATTCAGTCACGTTACAGACAAATGTGAAGAGACTTCTTTTGCCATATCCCAGTGCTGACAGTCTGTGTTATTTTCAATAAGGAACAGCTATTTCTCAAAAATTTTAAATGATTAAATACCGATTTCTCTGCTTATCTCCAGAATAGCACTCAGAAATGCATTTGGCTGCCATAGCTGGAAATAGAACAACTTAACAGTTCAGTAGAAAATGAAAAAACGAGTAAAACTTTAGGTAAAAGCTTAGAAAATTACACATGCAATTTGTTTTCTTGAATAATTAGGACTACCCCCTAAGTTTTGTTGGTTTCATGTTTGTTTGTTTGTTTGTTTGTTTGTTTGCTTGACTTTTTACCATTTTCCTTTGCATTTGCTTTTAGTTTCTAACTGATGGCATGCTGGTAAGGGAGATGATGACTGATCCTCTATTAACAAGATACAGGTAAGGAAACATTGGACTGTACACTTGCTGAAGTGTAGCTTGGTAAGCAAGTGGGTTTTGTTTTTTAGGCTGAGCTATGATTAGTGTAAGTATAAAAAATGTGAAGATTGTTCAGAAGTCTGACTTTCTTTTATGTCTTGAAGCTTTTGGAAAATTGATTGCTGCAGTGTCAAACCCAGCAGGATTTGGTGTTGTGGTTTTTGGACTAGAAAACAAATGGGCCTTTTGGAGTCTGAATTGTTTCACCTACTAGTTTTAAACTCTTTTATTTTCACTAATAAAGCAAACAAAAATAATCATCTATGAACAAACTGATTCTGATGTATAGAAAACCTTTGCAGTATGCCAAAGATAAACCTTGGTTATTCCAGCCCGTTCAGAACAGCCTGAATAAAGAACACTGCATGTGCCACATGCCTGTTGGTTGCTATGGGCCTTTCCTCTCTTGTTTACCTCTGTGCTCTTGGTTGATTTTTTTTTTTTTTGTTTGTTTGTTTATTTGTTTTTATCTCTATTTTTCTAAACGAATCTAAACAATAATCCAGCAACAAATTTAAACAGTAATATTTAATGTAGGAAGATACTGATTCTAGCATCATTCAATCCATTTATCAGATCTTTCTGCTTTATTTACAGTGTTCTTATGCTGGATGAAGCCCATGAAAGGACTCTTTATACAGATATTGCCATTGGGTTACTAAAAAAGGTCATTTTTTTTTTTCATTTACATTTCATGTAACATTTTCCACTGTCATTATTTTCACTAAACTTCTGCTTATGATGTTTTGTTAATCAATTCATTTGAGAGAGGAAGATTTCTAATTCCTCATTTATCCCACAGCTCATTGTACACATCAACTGTTTACACATCTGGCACTCGGGATCCTCTATTTCCTCCCCTGAGGCTGAGTGTTTTCTTTATATCACATTAGGATAAAGGCAGTCTTTGTTCTGCTGCTGATGATTGTGAGAAGTGTCCTTGCAGGGAGCTGTTGACTTCAAAGCCATTAGCAATCTGACTCCCACCAGAAATTAAGAGTAAACTTTGGTTATAGACTGAATACCCTCAATTCTTCCTGAGCCTTAAATATAAGATGCTCCATATGCATTCCTCAGGTTGATACGGTCATGGGGTGATACAGGTGCTTCAGGTCATCAGCTGTCTTGATCACAAACTATAGAGAAGTCACTGGCAATCTGAGTGCTCTGAAACTTGTTTCTAACCTTATAGCTCAAAAAGCAATTTTTATTCTAGGTTCTTTGTGTCTTTGATCCTAGATTCAAAAGAAGCGTGGAGATCTTCGACTGATTGTGGCTTCAGCCACCTTGGATGCAGAGGTATCTCACAGATTTGGTTCAAAATGAAGCAGCTGTGAAGTGACAGCTCTGCTTCTGTTTGTGTGGAGCTTATCCTCTGTGCTGCTCCAGTTTGGGTGGTGAAGAAGAGAGGAAGGAGTGGGTCCAGAAGAGGCCATGAAGATGCTCAGAGGATTGGAGCACTGCTCCAGCAAAGACAGGCTGAGGGAGCTGGGTTTGTTCAATCTGGAGAAGGCCTTGGGGGGACCTCATTGCAACCTTCTAGTACTTAAAGGAAGCTTTCAATAAAAAAGAAGACCAGCTTTTTACGTGAACAGATGGTGATGGAGCGAGAGGACCAGTTTTAAACAAAAAGAGGGGATTTTTAGGTTAAATGTGAGGAGGAAATCATTTACTCAGGGAGTGGTGAGATTGGCACAGGCTGCTCAGAGCTGTGGGTGCCCCATCCCTGGAGGGGCTCATTGCCTGAATCTAAAGCAGCAAAATCCAACTTGAAGTTTTTTAAATTAGAACTTTATCAAAAGCCTGTTGAATTCATAAAAAATATATTCAAGTAATGGTAATTTGACTTCTTAATGTCTTTAGGTTTCTCCCTTGATTCTTCGAGGTTTCAAACCGAAAGTATTTATCTTTATTTTAATGTAGAAATTCAGGGATTTCTTTAACCAGAATGATACTGGTGACCCCAGCAAAGATACCAGTGTGATCCTTACTGTGGAGGGGAGAACATTTCCAGTGGACATCTTTTACATACAGAGGTGCATTTCTGTTTGATCTTTTCAGTGGTGATTAAGAGTGTCTAACCTGTGTCATTTTGTCTAACATGGCAGACCAGTTATACTGAGGTGTAACATCCAATTTGGCAAATGTAGCCATTCTTTCAAAATACTTTTCATAGTTTTGGTACCAAGGAATTAAGGATTTAAGCGTAGATAGAAAATCAAATGAATCTTCTGCTTATGTGAGTGGCTGGAATATATTTAAGTACAGAGGTGATAAAACATTGTAAGCTTTAGACAAATTAAAGGATCTTTTGTTCACTCCTGAATTTGCTGTGAAATAAATGCATGCAGCCTCTCTGAAGCCTCCTCAGCTTTACTTTTTCAGTGGTCTCTATTCTGCAAGTGATTTGTTCTTTTGCATCAGGACTGGTTGATCTTTGAAGGTCTGCTCTTCTGGGAGAGAGCAGAGGATTTTAAAGGCATCTTTCTCCAGCATTCTTCCATATGAGTACAGTTTAAAACAGAGTTCTCAAAGTAACTTTCTAATTAGAAATTTACAAATTCTCATTTGTATAAATGACAATCACTCTCTACTTGTGTCAGTTCACCTCGGGAGGTGCCACTCTTCTTGCATGTGTTGGGGAACATTTCTAATGATCAGCAAATGAATTGGATGGAAAAAGTAGAATAGCAGCATGTGGAAAACCTCAAGGTGACACTTTTTTTTCTTAGAGCAGACACGTGGTCATATGAGTTATGTTTGAAGTATGCATTTTTAAATGTTTGTTTGACAAAATGACATTAGAAAAAGCTATTGAAGTGATAGGATATTGCTTATAGCAGCAGAACGTATGTAGAATGGCTTTTATTTTTAACTCAGAGCAGTGTAAAAGAAACTATTTGCCATTTTTTGATTTAGAAAATGTATCTTCTGTTTTCTGTTTCTGCAGTCCTGTTCCAGACTATATAAAATCAACTGTGGAAACTGCAATGAAAATTCACCAGATGGAGAATGATGGTGACATACTGGCATTTTTAACTGGCCAGGTACAGACAGCAGCACTTTTTTGCTTTATGATGTGGTGGTGCTGACTTTGTGAAGCTTTCTGAAGACTCCTGCTTTTCTTTCTTCACTGTCATTGAGATGATGAACCTTTCTGAGTCAATGAGAGCAGAATTACATTTTCTGGAAGTCCTTGGGACCATTGTATTGATGCAGAGGTCTGAATTTATCAGAGCTGATGATAGTTTTTCTTGTTTAACACTGTGTACTTTTTTTGTGGTAGTCACACCTATAATATTGTTCAGTTTGATGAGTTAATAATTAGAATTTTACATATATTAGTCTTAAAATCTGAAGTCTTTGACAGGAAAAACAAATTGCTGTGCGATGTGGATGGATTTTGAAAAACTGAAATTATATTAGGATTATTGTGGTGCAGTTCTTATATAGGTGATATCTATAGGATATTGGTAAGCAAAAGCACACTCACGCTGTTTTGTCTTGCTGTGCTTCTAGGAGGAAGTGGAGACTGTTGTTTCTATGCTTATAGAACAGGCTCGGGCCCTTTCTCGTGCTGGAATGAAAAAGCATCTCCGAGTTCTCCCCATGTATGCTGGGCTGCCTTCTCCCGATCAGATGAAAGTGTTTGAGAGGGTTTCTCGCAGTGTCAGGAAGGTAAGGTTTTAATTTAATGTAATCTCTACCACCCAGAAGGCTCTCTGTGTTTCACAGGTTAATGGGAATAATGTTCACATCATGGGACTGATGCGAACTCTTACAGAGCCAGGACTTCTTGCATCTCCTAACAGTGCCTGTCATCTTTTTCTCTGGCTTCCTTTTTGATCGCTGATCGGTCTGAGATGTGGAAGTTCTGACTCTCCTTTCTACTTCAACTTCTCAATCTTTAGGGCTCTTTTTACATACCACAGGTAATTTATCTTTGTCCATTCGCAGCTTTTGCTTGTGTCCATGTGTAGCTTGTTACACTCTGAAGTCTGCTTTCTCCTGTTCTCGATTAAATCTGTGGACAAGGTATCTAGACTAGGCTCTTCTGTACCAAGGAAGGAAAAACTAAGGACAGAGTGGGTAAGAAGTTAAACCTTGCTTGGTTTGAGTTTAAAAAAATTAAAAAAAAAGGTTTGCTTTGACTTCTAGAAGCCTTGTTTAGATGTTTAACATCAAAGAACTGTCATCTAATTGGTCATGATTAGTGCTTTCTCCTTGAGCAGGGCTTGTGTTGGGGCTGAGATAAACTGACAATTACATGGTGTGAGTTGTTATGCTTCTTGTGCCTGCTGGAGTCTGATGGGTAAAATTGTTCATCTGATGCTGGAGGCTGTTGAGTGATAAATACTTCTTTTCTCTCCAGGAGGATTAACTTCTAAGATTTATTTCTTTATTTTCACGTGAAAAAAGGATCACATTGCCCTCTGTCACTTGGGAGCAATTGTTTTTAAATATTTTAGGACACATATAGAAGTGTCTGCAGGAATACTGAATGTGGACAGTTAATCAGCTCTGCTCCTCCACTCTCTCCTGCCCTGCTCCAGTATAACAAGGTCAATATAACTGAGAAGCATAAATACAGTATTTTAGTTCACTAATTAAGAATGTTTGATTTACAGTTAGATAACGTTTTTCTTTGGAAACACACCAGATTGTTTTACATTTATGGAGCGAGAACAAACCTAAGTAAGAAATAGACTGTGAAACTGTAAAAGCTAGAGCTGCATCAAGTTGAGAACTATTTCTGCTGCCTTTACTTTATCCCTTTGTAGTACAGAGTGCCTTTATTGGAGCTGTAATATCTGAGATCTTTTAGGTATCTTGTATTTGAGCCCTGGTGCACCGATGCCAGTGATAGCACAACTGAGATAGAGGGGTTCACAGTGCCATCGTTGTGTCCCTGTCTGTAGGTGATAGTAGCCACCAACGTTGCTGAGACTTCTATCACAATTCACGGAATTGCATTTGTAATTGACTGTGGTTTTGTGAAGCTTCGGGCCTATAATCCAAAAACAGCCATCGAATGCCTTGTGGTGGTACCAGTGTCTAAAGCTTCAGCTAATCAGAGAGCAGGACGTGCGGGTCGGAACCGCTCTGGGAAATGCTACAGGCTTTATACAGGTCAGTAACGTGATGTGTTGGGAAGGTGAGCTTGCTGACATGCATTTTGTTTTACAGTGGCTTTAGCGTTAGCTGAAGGACAACAAAACTGCATCTTCTTTCAGCAAGAGATTAGTTGTTTCCCTTTGTTGCTCCTCTGGCTTGTTTAGAAATGCTTTGTTCATACGTTCTCAGCACTAGAAATGGGATCCTTTTATGAAACAGAAATATGAACTGAGCAGGGAAGCTTCAGTAATTGCAAACCTGCGGTGTCAGTACAACTTTTGGAGTGGCAAGTCTGCAGAGAATTTTGCCTTTCAGTGAGTGTGATTTCTGAAGATTTTCTTCTCTCTATAACGGCCACCTTTGCCACACTCTTCTAGGATTAAAGCGTCTGCTGGACTGCATGTCTAACAAAGGATTGCAGACATCCATTGGATGGCTGTGGAAAGTTTCCTGATGTGGTCTCCATGGCAATAGGTGCCAACCTCAAATGGTGCCTTGAAATATTGAAGCTGGCAGCGTACAGAATAACAGTTATAAATGAATCTGTCAGCCACTCAGCACTGTTCAGAGTACTGCAGTCCAACTGCCTCTGTTCTCAGCTGTTGAACGGAAAAGACTTCACAGCTGAGCACTGCAGTTGCTTACGTGCCTCAGATTCCTTCTGATTTTATGAAGCTTTGAGACTTAGGGAAACCAAGTATATCTTTTCAAAAAGTGTGCGTGCTTGCTAGTAGTTGCCACATTATAAAAAGATGGTTTATTCCCTAAATTTGTGTGTCCAGTAGAGAATCAAGAATGAATGTAATTGCTCTTGCTTTAAGTTGAGCAGTATTTCATGGACTGTGAGAGCAGACTAAGGCTTACTGGACTGTAGACTTCCTGGATTGTAGAGGATAATTATTTGTCATTGAGTTTGGGTGACAGAGTTAAAACACATCTGTGTGAGATGTGCTTGTATTTTGCAGGATAGGTCTTTGGCTGCACTACAGAGCAATTGCTGATACACTATAAAATAAAATAACATTTTTTTCCTGTTTGTCTTTCACAAGTGTGATCCTTTCTCCTTAGAGATTAAGGTAAAATGAAGTACCTTCTCTCATGCTTACTTGCAGCATTTTTCAATTTGGCATTCTAGAGCATTGTTTAGGAACTGAAAGTTGTCAGTGATCTCTTAGATTGTGTGAAGCAGCACTGAGTGCTTCACTTCTGTAGGTGGCCACGATGATACCAAGTTTAACATCAGTCAGCCTGTGTGTTTTTAGTGTTTCTGTCAGTAGAATCTCAGTTCCTTGACTGCACTCCAGTTATTTTTGTGTGTCCCGGAGCTGGCCTACTGAGGGCTTTAAGAAACTTAAAGAAAAATAAATACACAGAAGGTGCACTGGGTGGACCCAAGTAGAGGAAAGATACAGTCTTTTCTCAGTGTCCTACAGTCTCAGTGAAGGCCACAAAGACCAAAGATAGGAGGTTGTTTGGAAATGAAAATAATTCAGGTAAAAGTAGTGTGTTTCTTGTATTGATTAGGAGTTTGCCTTCCTTCTCCAAAAAAAAAAAAAAAAGAAAAAAAGATTTATATAGTATTATATACCACTTTTTATTTTCTGATTTAAAAAATGAAACTGTTGGAAGTAAAATAAAAGATTTCCAGATTTCTGTGAAGAATCTATATTCCAAGTTGAAACGTGGGTCAAGTGCAGAATCACAAGTGTAGATACAGAATTTTCACATTAAAGTAACTGAAAATACAGTCATTAGAATATTGTCATTTTGAGGGAGAGTCTTTTCGACAGCTGCTAAATGTTCATAGTCAATAGTTTTTACTTTAAATGGGCACAGTTTTATTATGGTGACTTGCACACAGGAAGAGCTGAAACTCAATCCCTAATGTCTTTGCTTTCTCCTGCAACAGAGGAAGACTTTGAGAAGTTGCCCAAGTCCACTGTTCCTGAGATGCAGCGCAGTAACCTTGCACCTGTCATCTTGCAGCTGAAGGCTCTGGGAATTGACAACGTGCTCAGGTTCCCCTTCCTTTCGGTGAGTCCTAGGCAACAAAGTCTGGCATCTTCCTTTAGTGCCAGCAGTGAGCACTAGGAGACTTACTGGTTACCCACTGAGCCAGTGACTATTGCCTAATCTGGGAATTACACCTCACTGACCACTATCAAGGCAGCAAAGTATCATTTTGGGAATCAAGTAGTGCAAGTAATGTGTGACAACTTAGAAACATCAGCTGTTGTATTTTGGAGTTGTGGAGAAGTTGAGAGCAGTTTGGAAAGAAAGAGTCTTTGAGATGATGTGAAACTATAGGTAATTGATTTGCACTCAGTTTGGGGGGGGGGAGATAATCTACAGATTATTTTCTAAGCCATTTTTGTCCATGTTGTTAAAAAGAGCAATACTGGCTTTTAGATTTCTGTGAAGTTTCTGACTAATCTTATGTAAAACTGAGATGATAATGTTATAGAAGGGGAAGTTGAGAAGTAACTGATGTAACGATTGCTTTTTGCTAAGGCTTACTTTTTATGGCTTTGCCTAATGCTGATAGGATCTTGAGAGTGTTGTAGTGCGATGATGCTGAGCCTGTTGAGATGGTTCTGACTTGCAGAACTGGAGGTCAGTAGGAGCTTGATAGGAAGAGCCTGAGAACTCTTCATTTTGTACAAGTAGAAGGACAGATAATTAGAATGATTTTGTGGAAACAGATCTAAGAACTTATGTGAAAACTCGTGTGTTTTATGATGAGAACTTTAATCAATCCGTGTTTTTGTTTTCCACAGCCACCCCCTGCACAATCAATGGTTCAAGCGTTAGAATTGCTCTATGCTTTAGGAGGTGAGACTTTGGCTTCGCTTTTCACTATACTTTGCTTTACCTACAGTTTTCATATGGGAGTTTTGGGAAAAAGTTGTTAATCTGGATTTGGTGTTAGGGTGAGCATTAATCATTAGTCAGACTTGCTTTGGAGAACAGAAATGGCAGCCTGGATTAGTTGGAGTCTGATACATGAGTAAGATGCTGAATTCACCTGTGTCCATTTGGGTAGGTTGTTGGATATTAGATCTTTCATTTTGTGTTACCGTACCGGTGATGGAAACTTCAAGTATAAACAAACAAACAAAAGCTGGAAATAAAAGGTCTGATGTCTCTTTCATGGTCAGATTGATTATAATAATACAGAATTTACCATGTTTAATATAATTGCTACTCTATTTCTTCCTTGGTTGGACTTTAAGAAGCATACAAAGCATTTTAAGTTTTTCTGTTAACATTGCATTCTTTATCTGATCTTAACTCTGCCTGAGCATTGTAAGTTCAATCTGATACTTGAATTTGAGAGCAGAAAGTCTCTGGAGACTGGATTCAAAATCTAACAGTGTGTGCTTCCCAATAGCTCAGCAAAGCAGGTGTATTCGTTTTTGGAGCCTTACACTGATATGATTTTGCTGGCTTTACACTAAAAGGGGAGACTTAGGTTAGATGTGAGAAGGAGATTCTTGCACTTGGAGGGCAGGGAGGCCCTGGCACTGCTGCTCAGAGCTGTGGGTGCTCATGCTTGGAGGTGCCTGAGGCCATGGCTGGGCCCTGGTTAGCCTGAGCTGGGGGGCAGCCAGCACATGGCAGGGGTGGGGTTGGAGGGGGCTGTAATGTTTTTCCAACCCTGTCATTCTTCCAGAGGTCTGTGGCCTTTTTATATATCACTTCCAAATGCTGTGTCGTAACTTGTGGCAGTTGGTGTGATTCTTATTCTCACGGAGCTGTAGCTCGATGGCTGGGATTTTGTTCTGTGCTGGTTCAGTTGCATCTTGCAAAGGAGGGTTTTGCCAGAGGCACTAGGTTCTTGGCAGCCATTTCAACCTGGATCAAGTGCCTTTGTGCTGGCACTGAAGCATGTTGCAAGGATGAATTTGCAGCCAAGGCCACCTTAGGGGAATGGAGAGGAAAGGTCAGTATCTCACTGATCAACCGTCTGATGTTTTGGCAAAAGCATTAAACTCATGTTAGTTTCACAGGAAGGTATGGAGCTGTTGCTCTGTTGGCTGTCCAGCTTTTGTAGCAAAAAAGGGAAGCTCTGGTGTTGGTGTTTGAGGTGGAAAGGAATGCATTTATGCCTGTGATATAGATTAGCTCTAAGATTTTTGCTGAAATTTCAAGTTTTTGCTAGTTTCTTATGAAGATTTCCTTTTCTATAAGTTGCAGGGAGAAAGCTTCCCAGGAGTTGGCAAGTGCAGTAAGGATTGTATTTCTCTTATGCAAGTATGAACCTGTATTTCAACACTTGCATTGCAATATCATGTAAATGTGCAGCTTAGGGTCAGGACCCTACAGAGCAACCTGTGCAGGCTGAGATAGTTCTGTTGAATAAACACACCAGTGTTCTCAGACTGATTATTTTTGCAGTGATGTGAACAGATTACATCAGGAGCATCTTTTCTCAGCCTTCTCAGTCACAGTTACAAGCTAGAGTTTATTTTAAGCACAATTTAGAGGAATACAGGCAAAAAGTGGCTGTATTTATAGCTTTATTTCAGATTCAGTATTTTGTTGAAGATTTGTTTTTATGTTGCTGTCCAGACAGGTTTAAATCAGATGTTTTCCTCCCTTAACCCATCGCCTTTTAGTGACAGGGTGCTTGTAGCATGCTCAGTAGTAATCTTTTCAATATGCCTATCTAAGCAGAGCTCTGATTTCTTTCATAGCTGTATATGGCATATGCTTCTAAGATTAGGAAACCTGTTCCAAACTTGTATCTGTCGTATCCCTTCCCTGTATATCCAGGCTTACTGCTGCAAAAACATCTGTGCACAAGCTGTCTGTATCCATACACAATTGCACTGACACTTAGAGAATTCAGCAGAAACCAATGGGCTATGGCTAAATATTCCTGTAGAAAGTAAAAAAGATGATTTCTTTTTGATCCATGTCTATAAATACCTAAGGAGCGGGAGGCAGAGGGACAAGGCTGAACTCTTCTCAGCAGTGTGTGGCGATAGGACGAGGGGAAATGGCCACAAACTGAAGCATAGGAAGTTCTGCACAAATGTGCGTGGGAACTTCTTCACAGTGCAGTGACGGAGCACTGGAGCTGCACAGAGAGGTGGTGGAGTCTCCTTCTCTGGAGACGTTCAAGACCTGCCTGGACACCTACCTGTGCAACATGGGCTGGGAGCTGCTTTGGCAGAGGGTTGGACTCCATGATCTCTAGAGGTTCCTTCCAACCCCTACAGCTCTGTGGTTCTCCTCCATACTTTGGAACCCAGTTGCATTTCTCCAAATGAAGTGCTCCATCTTCTAAGATAGCACTTCAGCCTTGGTCGGATGGTAAATAATCATACGTTAATTTTTGCAGTTTCTCTGACTGTGTGTTTAAATATATTACTTCATCTCTACGCATTAGCTGCGTTTTAGCACTAGTCTCCAAGGAAAGCATTTTTACATTAGGTGAAATATCTTTTGTTGGTGTTAGGGTGTGGTGTGTGACTTACTGTATTGTCATAAAAAGTTCAATAGAAATCTTATCAAGTAGTAAAGGAAAGTAAACATTTGACAGAGATAGCTGTGGCTTTAGGTGTGCTGACACGAGCTGTTGGAGCTGTCCTCCTTTGACTTGACTTACGGTTTGGGTTTCTCTGTGTGGCTTTTTGCCACCACCCAGTCTGACAAATAGCATGCTTATGTATTGCATGAGCCACCGTTGTTTCCTCAGTCTGCTCTGGCATGGATATTTATGCAGTCTGCCGTGTTCCAGTGTCCTGCACCTTTGCTTCCATCAGTTTGTCCTTGTGTGACTTCTCTCATGCTCTGAAAACCAAGCTGCCGTGCCTCCATCCTGTTCCACTCCAGCTCCAGTGGGAAGGCTACGGCTGGAATTTGGCAGCCAGCTCAGTTACTGGTGTATGAGGCAGGATGCACTGTGAAGAATCTTTATCATTTGTGCTTCTCTAGTTTAGATGCTATTAAATTATTTCTCTATGACCCAAACAGATGTAAATCAGAAAACTGACAGCGTCCGTGGGTGTATTTGCTGTATTTTAACTCATGGTTCTAAAGAAATCTTTTTCGTGCTACTTTTACCCGTGTCACTGATGTGTTTATCAATGTGCTGCAGGTTTGGATATGCACTGCCGTTTGACTGAGCCTCTGGGAATGAGAATAGCAGAGTTTCCTCTGAATCCCATGTTTGCAAAGATGCTTCTGGAATCAGGTAGCTGGGGAAAAAATCAGTATTTTCTTTATCATCTTATGATGGGTAGTGGATATTGATTGCCTCTAGTAATTTAGCGTGGTGTTAGATGTGTGCTGAGCTTGAAGCATCCAATCTGTTTTGTGTTGGTATAGTGTTCAGTAAAAAGAGTCATTAATCTCATGGACCTCTCTAATAGTGACCAAGGCATTAAGCACACGAATAATTAAGATTAATACATTTATCTTTCAGTTTTCCATGAAAACATTCACTGTTGTACTTGCAAAAAAAACCAAAACCTATGAGTTTAGGTATTGTGTTGATATACTATAAAAACACATTTTTTTTTTTTTCCTTCTCTGTTCTGTATGGTGGTAAGTTGATTGGAAGAAGATTTCCTTCACTGAATTTCTTCATTTACTTCTCAGGAAATTTTGGCTGCTCCCAGGAGATTTTAACAATTGCTGCAATGATGCAGATACAGAACATCTTCTTGATCCCTCCAAATCAAAAATATCAAGCTGTAAGTTGAGTCCTATTTTTTTTTTCTTTTTGGTGCATTCAATATTTCTAGTTTTCCACCAATCATTTCATTGCTGTGTGCTACAGATTGCAAATTGACATGGAAATCAAACAAAGCTTTGGACTGTACCTAGTGGTTCTAGGTAAAAGGGGAAACTGAGTGAAAGTGTTGTCTGTGTGTCCTTTGCTACTGTAAACAGACTCCTTCAGAGTGAAGAGTTTTAGACCAATATTGGCCAGCATGAGGAGCTGTTAAAGAACGGGGAGGGAAATAAAAAACAAGCCAAGAAACTAACCAAGTATCCTGAAGTTCTCTTTTCAGAGAACAAAAAAGGAAGTACTAGGTGATAGTGAACTTTTAATAGGTAGCTGGAGCCTTTTTTAATGCACCTTTCTTAGGTTTTTGGAATTTGTTTTCAGCTTGTTTTTTCTAATTTAAGCTTAAGAGCACCACCTCAATATGTGTGGATGACAGAACATAGTAGTTCTGCAACGCAACATCCCTTTATGTTAAGAATTCTGATAGTCACGGAGATGCAGAGATGATAGAAACTGAGATCATTAAAATGACTGTTTTTAAAACACATTTCTCCTCCTCCAGGCCAGGCAACACAGGAAGTTTGCTGTGGAAGAAGGTGATCATCTCACTATGCTTAATGTTTACGAAGCCTTTGTCAAAGTAAGTCAACTCAAGTGTGTGTGGATCCGCAGGAATGTGAAGAACTTGTGTGTCCCCTTTTTGATTCTGGAAGTTCTGGGTGGAGCACCATCAGAGCTGAGGACTTGCCAAGTCTATTATGTGACAGTTCTGCATTTAAAGATACTCTGGTTGTATTTTGACACAGACCTTCTGTAGTTCCTTCAATCAGGGAACAGAAAAAATATCTGTATTTAGGTATGGCACAGAATTCTTATCTATAGATAACTGTATTTTCAGAGAGATTGGGATTTTTGAAAGGCTCTAGTAAAAACAAGTATCCAAATTCTGAGTGAAATTTGTGTTTCTACATCTTTTTTTATAGAGATATTTGAGTTTTAACTATGATAATTCATCTCATAATTCATTCATATCATCATCATATTCATATGATAATTCAACTCATTTAAAGACATTGCCTCGTTATTTTGCTGATGTGAAGCACTTCTGTTACAATGTATTTGCAGAAGTCTTGAGCTGAACCAATACAAACACTCTAGTATTTAAAAAGAAAACTTTCCTCTTCCTATTCCCAAAGCAGTCAGGCCCTGAATGAAACTTTGCCCTTCAGATTTTGAATCTGTGTAAGTCTCTTAGAAGTAGCTGAATACAGGATTGTTGGACTGAGTGCTGGCTTCTGGAGGAGACCAATGAAAAGAGTATAAAGAAAATTTTGTTTACATTTTGAAACAGGCTAATTTTTTGATACGATGCACTTGTGTATGGAAATGGAATGATTAATGCTTTTGTCTTTTGCTGCATTAAAAAGAAAAAATGAAGGACAGAAAATACCCCTTTGAGATATATTCTGCCCTTTAGAGGTTGCTTGAAATGTGCTTTGTTACTACTTTTGCTACATACACTTCTTGGCTGCCACGTAAGAAAATGATTGTCAGCAAAAAGAACAATAAATGGCATTGTAGAAGACAAAAGAAAACATAAAAAGACTGTAGTCCAAATGAGATTGCTTGTTACTTTACTGGTGGTTTCTCATTGTTATTTCTTTCTCCTTACTCTGCAGCACAGCAAAAGTTCTCAGTGGTGTCAGGAACACTTTCTGAACTACAAAGGACTTGTTAGAGCTTCTGTTGTAAGGGAGCAGCTGAAAAAGCTTCTTGTACGCTTTAAAGTGCCAAAGAAGTCCAGTGAAGGTGAAAGATTGCTCCTTTCTTCCTTTTTTTTTTTTTTTAAATCTGTTGTCCAATATGTTTTGAGGGTAGGCTTTAAATTGCCAGCGTACTATCTGCTTTTCTTGTATTTTTTCATAGTCTAAAAATAACATGAATTAAAGCCTTGTATTTTTTTCCTAAAAATGGCTGTGAAAGAGAAAATTAGCCTATTTTTACAATTAACAAGTAGACCAGCCTTCATTAGTTACGTTTTCCAGCAGGAGTTTGTCACCACTGATCTTGGATTTAAAGGACAAATTTACAAAGAAATATAGAAGAGTCACCCCATTTCTTCTTCTGACTTTATAAGAAGCATAGTTTTCTACTGTGCTCAAAACGATGTATAGACTTTGGCATCTGATTGCCTGCTCTGCTGTGTGGATGCGAATGCCATGTCTGGTTTTTAGCACTTGTCTGTAAGTGCTCTGAAAACCTTTAGTACTATCTCCTTGGAGACACCAGTGGTAACTATAGTTTTTTGGGGGTTTTTTTTTTATAAGAGATTGCAGGGCTTGTCTGCCTTCCAGCTTTATTTCCTATCCAAGATTGATGCAGTGTGAAAAGTTTGAGATGAATAAGTGATCCTTAAGGGATATTTTCCTTTCCACTGACTAATTTTACAGTAAAATTCTTTTCTTCAGGTGATCCAGATCCTGTTTTAAGATGCATAGTTTCTGGATTCTTTGCTAACGCAGCTAAATTCCATTCTACTGGAGCTTACAGGTAACTATATGTAGTTTCATTACAACTCTTAGTTGAAAAGCTTGTTTGATTGGGTAAATCTAAGCATAATCAACAAACAAGTCTTCTTCTGGACTCTTTCAGTATGAAACATGGCGACTGATTTACTACATCTTCAAAGTTTTGTCTGCTCAAGCTGCATTGATGTGTCTCTTCTCTTTGTCAAATATAATAATGAGTTATTGATAATGGGGAATCTATTACTAATAGTAATTAACTTGTGTTAATGCCAGCAAGTACCGTGTATTGGTTGTTCCAGTGCATGTAATTAAACTCTAAAGCACTGCTTCTTCATTTAATGCATTCACATTATCCGTTGTTTCTTTGGCCAGGATTTAAGCCTGGTTTCAACTGAAAGCTTCTTCGTTAAATATAAATCTTTTCGATTTGCTCCAGTTCTTTCACTGCTGCCTTTTATTAACATTCTTACTGGGGATGAAAGGAGCCAAATTCCAAATAATATATCTTGCTTTTAAGGACTATCCGAGATGACCATGAACTTCATATCCACCCTACTTCAGTACTGTATGCAGAGAAACCTCCACGCTGGTAAGTTTAAGCAGCTTGTGCTTGCTTTGTGATCTTTACAAGGCATTCCTGGCATCCAGACATTTCTATGATTGTCTTTTCTTTATCAGTGGAGGAATAAATGTACAAAGTCATGGTTCCCACAGAGAGAATCCATTTTGTATTTCCTTTGCAACTCTTTGTGGGCAATATCCAAGTAAATCAAAGAAAGAGAGTGATGTCTGACTATCAGAAAGCCTGCAGAGGTTGTACAGTAGAGTGACCCTTCTTAATAGGCACTGTATCTTGCACTGCAGCTTGGTCTGTGAGCAGTCTCTAAGGTTAAATTGTTTTTATTAGACCTAACAAATAAATGTACTCTCCAATAGCTGCTGCAGTACTTGTATGTGGCTTCCTAGGAGAGGGCATATGCATACAGTTCATGATTCAAAAGCAGTGAGAGAAGATATGGTTTTCTAAAAGATTGGTGACATAAATGATTGTACTTTCATGTTAGCTGGAATGTTACAGTTCCACTTACATGTCAAAAATGCTTAAGTAACAACTGCAGATGTCTTAAACTGATCCGGTGATCAGTATGATCAACTTGGAGTGTTTGGGCTCTTGTCCACTGCCTGTAGCTGACACTTTGAGCTCCTACTTCTCATGTGCAGGGCTTGCAGGAGTGTAACTGGTTGGAACTTAGCCATCAATTGCCGTGGATCACAAAATGGAAATGAATCCTGCTCACTTGGTGTGAACTGTAGCAATTTTTCAGGGCTGAGTTTAGCAGCTGATGTATTTTTTGCCATTAAAGCAAGCCAAGCCTGATTCTCTTGCTTTTTTGCCATTTATTTAAGCTCCTGTCATTGCTAATTAAATAAGATGCAAATAGATTGAAATAGTAAAAGAAATACTTTCCAGAAACTATCTGGCCTGCAGTAGATGGCATCTTAAAAGGTGATCGGATATGGGAGAGTGACAGACAGTAAGAAGACTAAATTGAGAAGGAAATGCTCTGTCAGGAAAGCACTGGATGAAGTTTTGTTCCTGCACACACCTCCTGCGTCCTCCTAGCAGAGGACTCAAGTACTGTGGTGGTTGGCTTTAAAGTGGAATCAGAGTGGAGTCTGTCCTAGCCTCTGTCCCTTCCACACATACAGAAAGTCAGAACCCTCAACTGCTGGAAGCCCTTACTGGTAGAACCTTACAGCTCATGTGCTTCACTGCCTGTTTGCTGTTGATGGCAGCAGTGTTGCTTGGAGGTGTGTTCCAAGGCCGCATAGGATCACCACTGCCAGCCTGAACACCATGCTCACTCTTGGAATCCTCTGGGACTGGGTTACCTTACCTGGCAACCCTGATTCCAACTGCTCGGGAGCACCTCCTGTGTGGAGGGCTTCAGTTCTCCATCTGTTTCAGATGTGTGTAAAATGTGTTCTTATTAGTGTTCGCTTTTCTTAGATTTCTCTTCTGTTGAATTGCTCCATTTGGCAGAGAAGAAAAGTTTGTACTCCTTTGCTCTGAGGGCAAAATACTAATTAAGGAGAAACCACAAACCTTGTGGCAGCTTTACTGTGTATAAGAGGTTGATAATGACTTGTGGCTTTGGTGACTAACTGTTCAGAGCGTGGGTTTGCACTCCATTGGTGGAAGTTCCTTTCTCTGTGGAAGGTTATCTTCAGAAATAGGTTGTCCTTTCTGTTCATGTGGGCGTGGATGTTTGAGCCCATATAGCTGGCTGTTTCTAAATCTCTTCCAGAGTGTATCCTGGCAGCACCTAAAGCTGTTTTCTTCCTCTAATTGTTATCTCTTGTCTGCATGAGGGATGTTCATGCTGTGACTTGGGCCCAGCTCGTTCTGGACATAGGGTTTTGGTGTCTTTCCTTCCTCATGATAGCACGGAATAATTAACCTTCTCTCCCAGAGTATTTGCTGTGAATCCCCTTACTCCCATTATCTCTTTTTATACCTCGTATTGGTCTGTCTTAGTAGTATGTGAAGTTGTTTTTAATGGTGGTCTCAAAGTTGTCTTAATTTAGAGAACTCTGAACAACCTGGAAGAAAAAAGGTAAGAGATCATTACACAATCTGCCTACTTTCTTATTGTGCAGGGAATATTATATCTGTCAGCTCTTATGTGCATCTAAATATGCTGTTCATCACCTTATGGCGCAAACATGTTTTTCTTTCCTTTCTCCTAGGGTAGTCTACAACGAAGTCATACAGACTGCCAAGTACTACATGAGAGATGTGACTGCCATTGAATCTGCATGGCTCTTGGAACTGGCACCTCATTTTTACCAGCAAGGAACGGTACGGAATCGGCATAAAGCCCAAACGGTACCATTGCTGTATTGACAGCTTTGTATCTGGACTTCTAAGAGATTTTTTTTTTTTTTAGTCATTATTTTCATCTATTTAATAGTAGAAAAATCAGTTTATTTATTTATTTAGGGGTTTAAATGTTAAAAAAAAAAAAAAAGACAATAGTAAATTGATGCATGAAATTTTTTTTACCCCATTATCTGAACAGCAGACACGACGGAGAAATTATAGAGCAACATATCCCTCCAAAAGATGAAATCTTGGCCTTTTCTACTCTTAAATATAGGTGCTTGGTGTGTCTTCTGCGAGCATCGCTGTGCCTGACAGTGGTCTTACTTTGTTCAGTCATTTACAAGAGTCTCTGCATCCTCTGCAAATGTTTGTGCAAATCTCAAGCCCCGTGTTTTTGATTGTTTGCTGCAAACAATCACCTCTGGTCTGTTAAAAACATAAAATGGCAAGGGGCAGCTGCTGTCTGTACAGCCTTTATTGCAAGTTCTATTGTGTGGTATGTGTGCGTAGAAGAAGAAGAAAGAGATGTCCTCCCTTTGGGCCTTCATAGTCACAAGGAAGACTGGGTCAGGCTCTTTTCAGCTTTGCCCAGTGCCAGGATGAGAGCTAGTGGGTACAAACTGGTACACAGGAGGTTCCATATGAGCATCAGGAAGCACTTCTTTGGTGTGTGGGTGATGCAGCACTGGCAGAGGTTGCTCACTGGGGTTGTGGAGTCTCCTTGGAGATCCACAGAAATGGATGTGGTCCTGGGCACCATTCTCTGAGTGCTTGAGCAGGAATTGGACCAGGTGACCTTCAGAGCTCCCTTCCATCCTCAGCCATGCTGTGATTCTGTTCTTCATCTTTTAACAGTTGCCTTTTTTATTGTTTTTTGTTTTTTACCATCTTTATCAACTCTGTCCCATGCAAACTCATCAGTTTAGTCTTATTCTCACTGATAATTTCAATATCTGGATTGGCATTCAGCAGTACCTAAATATTAGTCATGCTGAAGCTGCTGATACTACATTGTAAGTAAATACTGGAAAGAGAAAAGATTACCAAATTGATCTTGCATGTGAGTTTCCCATGAGATGTTAATAATTGAGCTTTATGTTATGAATTAGTGGACTACTTCCAAAATGCTGAGGGGAAGAAAGGCACTTGCACAGCAGACTGCAAAACAAGATATTTATTTGCATACGAGCAGCCATATTGCAAGAAGTACTGTTTCTGATTTATATTTTGATCTGCTGCACTATTTGACTTCTTTAAAAAATCTCATGTTTCCTTGCTTTCGCTTCCTGGGGTTTTTGAAAAAAAGAAGAGCACTGTATCATGTGTTTGACAAAGGTAGTAATGACTGTGCAGGATAGACCCTTGAGCCTTTAGCTGCAGTTAGATAAGAACTGCGTTCCTGTTGTATCAAATCTGCTCTTGCAGTAATTCATCCTTTTGACTCACACATTTACATGTTGTACCATCCCATACATAACACAGCATCTCACTATCATATACCCTCTCCATGGGCCACGACGTGGTGTGAGGTTTTCCTTTAAGTAGGTGGTGCTGGGCTGTGTGATCAGTGACTCATTCAGGCAAAACTGGAATTGCTTTTTTGGAAGAGGAGTTGCCTTGAATTTTTGCAAGGCAGTACTACGACTGTTGTAGATATTCTGTTAAATAATATCAGAACCTCATTCTCTTGCTTGCAGCCCTTTTGATTCAATCAGGATGTACTCAGCCTGCAATGTGACAGCAGCATTACCTTCATCCTGAAGTAGATGGAAGTTATTTGAGATAGAGCTAGTTTTGAGGGAAGCCACCTCTTTTGGTTCAGTCAGTTATCCTCGTCAGTCATGAGGCTTTGGTGTATTTCTAAAAATGTTTGAAAATCAGAAATAAAACTCTGAGTTATATGTGTGAATTTTGAATAAGCAGGTAACTACAAGGCACAGAAATGTTTGCTGAATTACTGTCATTCAGACTCTTTTTTTTTTCTTCTGAAAGACACATCCTTTTGTTAGCATGCCCTTGAAATAGGATCATTTGAAATCCTGAATCAGGTTTAAAAAAAATAAATTGAATAGGATTCTCTGTCAGAACTTTTTTCTGCCATTTGATTATGCTTTCAGACAACTCTGTCTCATTTCAACTTCTGCAGTGGTTTAAGAGGATGATTTTCATGTTTTTGATCCACGTTTCTGCATGCCTTTTTCTTGCAGAGCACATAGTTTCTTTGGACCTTGGAACCTATAGCTGTAGTGTTAATGCATTTGATAAAATCTTGTTCCTCATCATGTGTTCCTGGTGTCTGTGCAGATGCATTGTTGGGAAGATATGTACCCTTTGGTGCATTTTTACTTGTTGGAAAGCTGCTTCCAGTGCAGAGTTGTTTGTGTGATTGCAGTCAATACAGAAGTGCTTGAAGATATGTTACACCAAACAGGAACGTTCCCTTTGGTTGCATGGAGGTGTTTTGTTTTCTATTTAAGGGATAAGCAAGGGCTTGGGTAGGGTGGTCTTCCATATTTGCATTTATTTTACTTTGGGATTAACGAGTGGAAGCATTCTAGTTGAACTTTTTGATAATTGCAGTGCATATGCTAAGTGTTCTTTCTCTCTTCTTGCAGCATCTCTCCTTGAAAGCAAAGAAGGCCAAAGTAGATGACCACTGATTTAACATGACCTAAGTCTTGTGATGTCAGATGCAGAACCTACCAGTAATTTGAAGCTGGCTACAGTCCATCCAGCAGTCAGTTCATTACCAACTTGATCTTACATCAACTTAAATGTTAAATGCCTGCCAGGATCTGTAGGGATTTGTGCATGACCAGTACATCTTAAAGCTATGTAGAGCTTGCATTGTGGACATTTTATTCTTTGCCTAATTGACCACTGTTGTTAATCTAGGCATGTTGCTCCTTTTAAATAGATAGACAAAAAAATAAAAAAGAGGACATGCAAGACCACCAAAAAAAAAAAAAAAGGAAAACAAAAAAGCAAACCTTCAGGAGGGAGATGGATTTCCTGGAGAGATATGTCTGCCTTATGAGAGTGGGGAATAGGGTACCCTGCCTCCTGTTACCTAGAGCACTGTGACTGCTGCTGGCCAAACTGAGACTGACTCCTGACAGCAGGCAGCTCAGGCAACGAGCTAGCCCTTGGAATGCAAGGGACTGCCATGGAAACATTGATTTAGTGTTGGACCATACCGAACTGGTGCAGCTTGTGCCTCCCAAGCAGTAAAAGTCTCTTGCCTGGTGCTGAGCTGCCTCTTGCTCCCTGTCCTTCAGTAAGTAACAGTGTGTGTGTAATGTCTCTGTTCCTTTCGAGCATACGAGAGAATCTTGTCTGGGGAAGGGGAGGGAGAGTAGCTCAACCTTTTAAAAAGGATTTTTTTTTTTTTCCTCAATCAAGGGACCATATACATGTTCACAGTTATTCTGTTCACTGATGGGACTTCTCTCTGTTTTTCTCCTCTCTCCTCCAAGAAGGAAAAACTGATTATCTCTCACTGCTTGGAAACCAGAGAGCACAGGTTTTACCCTCATTCAGCAGAGATGAAGGATCACAGACCTGTGTATTTTCCTTTACTTACAGATTTGTCCTTTGCTGCTTGGGACTGCATACGTTACTATACGAGAAGAATGTTCTGAACATTTGCTGCTTTAAACAAGATTCCATGGCTACTTCTCAATAAAGAATTGTATTTTAGTGTGTTTTAACAGGATAGCATGTATACATGTATTTATTTTCTTTTTCTAACAATATTTATTTTAGAAACACGTCTAAAATCTTTATTTTTGTAAAGCAGTTGATTTGATGGATGTTTTTGACATGTTAGCCATAACTTTTTTTTTTTTTTTAATTAAAAATAAGAAACAAAAAACAGAGAATGGTATGTAAATAGGTGAAAATTCCTACATAAAGTGAATGCCTCCTTCGTCACAGGGCTGCCTTGGAGACTTTCCTGGAAGTTTCTTTATGTTCTCCTGTCCAAACAGTGCAGGAAGAGCATGTTCCACTGTGGGCGGTGCTCTGTGACGGCCAGCACAGAAAGGTGTTCTGGTCCCAGTGGTTGGCACCAGCAGTGTGACAAACTGTTATCACCTTCCTTGTCATTTTCACTGTGAGCCTCACCTTTGTATTACTCTCTTTTAGAATGGAAGCTGTCTGGGGCAGGAACTGTCTCCTAGCCAGAGCTGAGAACACTGTTGGCACTTACTAAAAAGATTCTATTTACAGTTGTTCTTGTTTTTGTTTTTTTTTTTTTCTTCTCTCTTAAAGGCTCAGAACTGAATATGAAGACTTTTAAAATGTCTGTGTCTCTCCATCCTCTGGAAATATTCTTAAGAAAAATAAAGGCATAGAATCAAGGAAGCTTGAGAGTGCCTCACTTCAGTGAGACTAGAGGTGATTCCCTAGCATAGCAGTGCTGGTCTGAATGGTGATGGGCACGTGGTGGATGGCTGCTGTCACCTGCTTCTCTTGGGAATTTTGGCTGATTCTGGATGAATCTTTTCTCCGGGTGTATTTCTGCCTGGCTGCGAAGCTGCACATTGTTTTCCTTGGAATGGTTGCTACGCTTGCCAAGCTGAATAGCCAGGGATGTAAAAGCTCTGTGCCACGCTGCGAGCAGTTGTACTGGTGTAAGAGTGGGTGCCGTGGGTCTTTGTATACTAAAACAGAAATGGAGACTTGTCTTCACAGTGGGGTGTTGCCAGAGGTGCACATACAAGTAAAACATGCAGAATTTAAGGGTGACGGAGCACTGGAGCTGCACAGAGAGGTGGTGGAGTCTCCTTCTCTGGAGACGTTCAAGACCTGCCTGGACACCTACCTGTGCAGCCTGGACACCAACCTGGGCTGGGAGCTGCTTTGGCAGGGGGTTGGACTCAATGATGTCTAGAGGTCCCTTCCAAACCCTACAGTTCTGTGATTCTGTGAGATTCAGGCTAAGAAGAAGTGTTTTTAGTATCTGTATAAAGTATCTTTAGAGAGGAAGCACTGCTTTCATCAGAAATGTGCCCTCTTTGAAGGTGCTTGAAGGCAGAGACCCAAAACTTGAAAGGACCAAAATCTCTTTACTTTGTACAGCTGTGGCCTGCAGCTCTCTGCTAGTCCTGTACGTAGCTCTGCTGTAAATAACTTTGATGGAGGAGCTGGGTAACTGCCTTGTTGTTGGCTCTCTGCTGCAGAAACAGTCAGTGTGTTATTGTGGGGCAGGTTGGTGGCGTTTGAAGATGAATGAGAAGTTTATGAAATGGTTTAAAGATTTAAAATACAACCTTTAGGGAGCAATGTTAAAACGCTGCAGTCTGGAATTCAAATGCTGTTTGAAAAAAGCTGTGCCACCCCTGAAGAGGTGGTAAGTGTTTTTAAAACCTAAGCCTACAACCCATCAGCCTCAAATTGCTGTGGCAGGAAAGCCGTGCTCCTGGAGCCCATTGGAAAGTGCAGTTGGTGTTTCTGCTCATGACTTTGGTATTGCCAGTAGCAGAAAGAGATGTCACTGAGTTTGAACAGGAGTTCAACTAAGACAAAGTTAATTGGAATGTGTTTCTTATAGATCAAAAAAGAATTCTGCTGAATGGACAGGGAAATGGTCACAGCTCTGCCTGTTTAATCTGAAGGAGGAGCCCAGTTATTAAACAACTTAATGGAAGTGCCTTATGATGAAAATATCCGTATAGTAGAATACTAGTATCAGCATCTGCTGTGGAATAATACTGTGTTATTGATGCGTGCACACAGTGGTATTATCTAAACTTCAAGATATGAAACTTATTTTTTAAGATGGTTTAGTTTTAAGTGTGTGTTGCAACAAGCACACTGCAGATAAGCATGGGAGAGCAGTGGTAAGTCAGTCTGTGTGTGTCCTTAGACTGAAGAAGTACCTTATCAGAGGCAGAGATCCATCTGACTCATTTTAGATCTGGTGATTTTCTAGCTCGTGAGCAAGTGCAAACTGAATCGCTTCCTACTGCAGCAAATGGTGTAGGGCAGGGATGCTGACATGGGGAGGGTGCATGAGGGAAGGCAGGGCTGCAGCGTTGGGATTTTTCAGTAATTGCTGCTGTATTCTGGAATATTTTTGACTTCAAAGTTGGGCTGGACCAGCTTCCATGATTCTCTTGGGAGCCTTGGTCCTAGGGAAGGGGAGAGAGAAAAGAACAGGGCAGCAAAGATGTCTGCAGGGAAGGTGCAGTACCTAAATGAGCAGTAATTTATGGCAAGACAGGTACTTTGGACTTGACCACAATTCCTCCATCATTTGCAGAGAAGAAAGTTGAGCTGAGCTAGCAGAGCTTTGTTCAGCACAAAGGTGTGCTGGTGGCACTCCACGAGCTCACAGAGGCAGCCTGGGCAAGAGCACTGCTGCTGTGCTTCCCAAGGGCAAGCAGCAAGGGGGAAATCCCTTCATGGAGCCCAGTGGTACTGTGGGCTGCTTTGTAGTGGGCTGGTCTCTCAGTTTTTACAAATTTTAGAGGATAAATGCCTTTCATTACCCTCCTCCCTCATCATTGCTTGGTTTATGTTTTTTTTTTTTTTATTATTATTATTTTCTTGGAATCTTATATTGGAAACAGAACTTGAACATCTGAGTTCTGGCATTGGATTTGCCTCTCACTCGGTAAATCCACTCGTATTTGGTTTTACTGAAGTGTGAACACTGGTGAAACTGTATCTCCTTGCAGCAGTGAGCCTGTAATGTGTGTCAGATACACTGACACTGTCGTGATGTCTCCTGGAATGCAGAAATGTTTTTGGCAAGTGGCTTTGTGCGTTGTGTGTTTTCTATCTGAGAGTGGTTGAAACATTTTGAGAGCAAAAAGTCTCCCTCCTGCAGCAGGAATTAGCAGATTGCTCACACTGGTTCCTTTTCAGCACTGAATTATCTTCATGTGCTATGTTTGGTTTGAGAAGCATTTTTTTCCTTTGCTTCTATTTCTGTCTTAGATGGTTGCATTTGTTTATGCTGCTTGTCACCATTTAATACCTCCTGTGGTCACTGGAGGAAAAGTAGTAGAGAAAGCAAAGCTTCCATATTCTTCTTTCCCAGCGTAGCCAGGTGGGAGAAAGCAGCTTGCCATGTATCTCTCTTCCCTATGTTTTTTTTTCATGGGCTTAAATTCAAAACATGGATAAAGCTTTAGAATCTTCCAAAAAAGGAGAAAAAATAATTAAAAAAAAAAAAGGGCCCAAGCCATTCAAATGAAAAGTTATCTTGGAGAGAAATGGAAGAGAAAAACAATTCACATCCAACACAGGTCCTGAGGGATAGAGGGTTTATGTGAAATATACAGCAGCTGTGATTCCATGTGCCAGAGCTGTCCAAGTGTGTGACCCTCCGTGCTGCTCCGCTCTTGTTGGGCCAGCATGGCCTGGTTCTGCCAGAATCTGTCCTGGCAGAGGCCGTTGAGTCCCACGCGTGGAAATGGTCTGTCCTTCTTTGCACAAACAGGTTGGGATTCCAACTATTAATTCATGGCAGGATTGAGAAAGCTCCTGCTATCAGCAGGCTGCTGTGAACATCTTGGTGCTTGCACGGTGCCAAACAGACAATACAGGACTCCTAAGTGGGGCAATGTGATGGAAAATGTGTGATGAAAATGGGCAAGTGGATCAAAACTAATGACTATGAGGAGCAGCTTCCCTAGGAAACTTCTTGTCTGAATGGCGAGTATGGTTCTGTGGTTTGGATGTACTTCTTAAATCTCTGAAGATTACATCCCTCTACGTCTGTAGTGTAAACTGGCATTAGTTATTTACAGCTACATGCATGAAAGGACTCTGGGGGTGAGTCAGGGATCTGCAAGGTCTGCCTTGTGCATGTCTGGCTCCTGCAGTGGACACCGCAGCCTCGTGTAGGTATGTTAGACACCTACATCCCTGCACGGGGACTGCTGATGCCAAAGGATAAGGCTCGTGACGTTCAGTCTGCTTAGAGGGGAACCCACCTATGGCAGCCAAGGAGAAGTGAGTTTGTGGTGGTAATCTGCCTGGGAGCTCAGGTTTTGGGGCACAGCGAAAACTTCTGGAACTGAGTTTCTAAAATCCTCCCAGTAATGTGATGTAGACATACATGAACCAGCTCCAAAATTGGAAATCCAGGCGCCAGTGGTATGCTGATGTCCAACAGAGATACAGTTGTGCACGCAGGTTATAAAGACCTTCTGAGGCAGATGAACATGGTCACACTGTGTAATTGTCCTCTGATAGCAGATGTAATGAGATCTGTAGGGTCGTGGGAACTTGCTGGATTTAGCTTGTGGTACCTCAGTGCTGTGCTCTGCTGGAAAACTCATCGTTACATCTATAGGGTCGGATGGACTGGCAGTAAATCCCTGCTGTGGGTGATGGCTTTGTGCCTGACGTGTTCACTTAGGAGCCTGCAGTGAGGCTTCTAATCCTTCTGTAGAAAGAGGTAAAACTCTGCCTCTGGAGGGGCTCAGAGATCAAGATGGACACGCTGCATCCTCTGGGTACAGGTCGGGTTCCTCTGTAGCAGGCAGCCAGCGTGCACTGGGGAAGCAGTGCCCCATGGAGCAGAGGGACTCCATCCCCTGAGCGAGTGCTGCTTGCGTACATGAGAGGGAAGGCAGAGAGAAGAGGGGCTTCAGGATGTGGCAGGGGCTGGGGCTGTGCAGTTACTGCAGCTGGGGAGCCTGTCCCCATAAGCTGGGCACGATGGGCAGCGTCACTGTGCTTGTTCCCCCCAGGGGACTCCAGCACGGACACTTGCTGCACGGCTGCTGGGCAGTGTGTGGTGCTGGGCTCAGGGGCACTCAAGTAACAAATTGAACAGTGAATATCTTAAGATGACTCCTGGTTTATTGTCCAGATCAGGTCAGCGGAAAAAATATTGGGAGGCCGAACAAAGAGACAGGCTGCTTGAGCAGATAAATGGACTGATCATTTCGTATTGAGGAACAATCTCTAAAACATAGTTTACTGCGCAGCTGAGGGCTGAAGCATTTGCTGATGCCAAGAGCTCCTGCTTTGACCCTAGGCACGCGTGGAATTAAATGGCGCGGTGTTTTTTGATGGTTAAACTCCCCGAAGAAGACACTCCATTTGTTACCAGGGCTCTGATGAAGTAAAGTGTGGTTTATATGTACAAGGCCGGCCTTCAACTCATCTCAGAATGAATGGAGAGGTAAAATTGAATTTTACACTCCTGCTGCTATGATTAATGGGTGGGCTCTTGGAGCTGGCTGGCCGCAGGAGGGCAATGCAGGCTCGCTGCTGCCGGGAGCTGCTGCTATGCACAGGGATGCCAAGCAGGAGGGAGTCTGCATAAATGAATAGGTGTTGTAAGAATAAACCTGTTCTATCAATAAATTCCCTGTGTAGCCATCTCAGACACAGCCCTCTGATATGAGGCTGCGCCTGACAAAGAAATAAACTTGTTAGATGAGTAAAAGAGCGCCTGTACATTAAATCTGAGAGTCTAATGCTGGGGGGGGGGGGGGGGGGGGGAGAAGGCTGTGCCTCACTGAGGGATGGGAACATGGGTACAGCTGCTTGAAGGACAAGTGGAGCACCTAGGATGGCTGGGAGGGAGGCACTTGAAGACCCTGGAGGGTTTCAAAGCTTCTTAGAGGCAGGAGAGGGACAAGCTGCCCTGGGAACATGCAGTGTCCTGACTCGCTCCAGGAATAAAGCAGCAGAAGAGATGGACTGTCTGTAGCTGTGAGGGACTGAGTGGCATCAGCTGGCTGGGAGGGCAGGCTCTGCCAAACATCCTAATGTTAGGAGAGATGTCCTCCCTCACCTTTTGCCATTCCTCTCTTCTCCCACTCCCCAGGACTCTGATTTTCCTACTGGCAGGGAGTTTTTTGCTTCTGAGTCCTTTCTCGCTCATTCCAGCTTCAGTAAACACTTCAATGCTAGAAACTGTTCACTGACTGCTGTTTGCTGTCCTGGGCTCTGGCCTCCTTTGCTGAACTCTGGGCTGGATGCCCTGCGTGTGCCCACGCTTCTGGCTTTCCCGGGTGGGCGATGATCTGTCCCCAGTCACTGCCCAGTGCAGCATCTTTTTTGCAGCATTTGAATTGGTTTTAGTTCCCCACATATATTCACTGTTCTTATCAAGACAGAGTTTTCCATCAAATTCACCGTACAATTTCCCTAAAAATAGGGAAACTCAAGCCATTGGCCTGCAGTAAAAATAGAAGCAATCACCTTTCACCATCCCCGAGCTCATGACTTGTAATGGCTAAAAATCATGTGTGCCTAGCAGTCACAGGATCGCACCGTGGAATCTTGTTTGTTCTGGTGCAGTGAAATCAGAGGGTTCCCCCCAGTGCTGTGGCTGTAACAGGGCTGAAGGAAGAGCTGTGTAAATCATCAAGGTGGGAGGGTGGGGGGGGGTGGGGAGGGGTTCTGCTTTTTCCTGATTAGCTGAAAATATCAGTAGTTAAATATGAAAGGGAACACCTTTTTTGCTTTGTAGTTTTCCGTTGGAATGCAAAACCACTGATACTGTTCTGGATGAGATGGAAATTTTTATTTGTTTATTTATTTTACTCCAGGCAAGTTGTATTTTTGTTCTCTTAACCCCTTTTAGCTGTGGGTGCGTTTGCAAGTGGAGATGTTTTGAAGTTCCCCGTCTCTGAGCAGAAAGCTCTTCCCAGCTGAGGCTGCGAGCCGTGCCCTGCCCTTCCCACCTGCTGGATGTAGTGCAGCAGGAGCCCTGAGGCTCTGGAAATGAGGCAGGATGGAGGGGGCAGTGCTTTCTGTGCCTGTGCTGTTTCTCAGGCGCTGGGCACTGAAAGAGCTTTCTCCTTGGGCAGCACCAGGTCTGTTTTATAACCAGCTGCCCACAGCCAGCTATGTGGCTGGAGAGGCTTTCCAGCTGCTTCAGAGCGGAGTGTGTATGGTGTGACTGAATGCCCTGTGCTTTGAGGGGCTTCCCAAGAGCTCCTTAGGACTTGGTTTAAGTCTGTGTGGTTTTTAGTGAGCTGCATTTGGAAGCAGCTGGCAGGGCTGTTTCGTTTTCAGTCCAACGTGAAATGCGTGCTGTTTTGCTCCCCATGCTACTGAGGCAGGCAGAAAGCTTTCGCCCTGGGTGAGGAAGGTAATCTTTTGCTTATGATCATTTTTTTCACTCAGTTAAGGGCAGGGGTGCACCTTGGGGAGGCAGAGTATGTGGGGTTTTCATAGGGACCTTTGCTCCTCTCCTTGGGCCACCCCAGGGCGGAGCTGTGGGTGCCCGACAACCCCTGGCTGCAGGATGACCACAAATCAGGTGCAAAAAGGAAATGGCATTTTTTGACAATCTGCTGGTGTGCGGCTGGGGAAAAAATCCTCTGTAAGAATGAGGAGCTTGAGAGGAAGGGGATAAGTTAACATTAAATGGGCATCCGGTGACAGGGGGGGAAATGGTGGGACAACTGGAAATGCAGCGGGAGCCTGGAGAAAATCGATACGAGATAAGCGTTCCAGGGGTAGTGCTGTTCATCAGGTGACAAAGTTAAAGGCAGCGAGCCACTAGAAGTGAGAAAATATCACTGACCTCCTGCAGTATTGATCAAACAGCTGAAACGCTCAAGGCCAAAGTCACTAATAAAGTGAGACGTATCAGCAAGGAGCCCGTGAGCGCAGATGAGTTGGCTTGCGAAGGTCTTAAAAGTAAAAATAAAACGTATCTGCAAAAGTTCTTGTTAACCATCTTCTTTGTCTCGTTCAGTGCCAAGGGGACAAGGCGGCTTTGTGGAGAGGCACAGAAGGGGAGCTGGAGTGCATGAAGCAGGCATTGCTTATTGTGATGGATAATATTACCATTAGAAATGTATTGCACATTTCAACTGGGACATTGCATATAAAATAGTCAACAAGGACAGACCAGTGAGCAAAGAGAGATTAAATTAATTAAATCAATATGTGAACTCTAAGCCTCATAATAAAATCTTAAATAAAAACTTTGGGAGGAAAAAAATGATTACCTTCACAGACTGTGAGATGGAACAGCTGTTTGTTCACAACATACTTTTCCAACAGTTTAACGGAATGTTTGGCTTCTTCCTCTCTCTGTCAGGCATCACTTCGCATGGTGGAAAAGCTGGCAAACAGAATTTCAGAGGTTTTCCTCTTGCTCCCAGCTGTGCAGTGTTGAAGGTTTGGACAGGTTTGGGTATCTTCCCCTCCCTTTGAGCCTTCGAATCTCTGTCCCTCCAGACAGGGACAGTTGTGCCTTTTTTTTTTTTTTTTTTTAATGGTGTTTTAGATGGGCTTTATTACTTGAACTAGGTGCATGTGGGCAGGTGTACTCTGCTGACCTTGAAAGTCCTCTGCAATAGGCTTCTTCCAAAACCATCCAAGCTTCGTTTGTTGTTAACTTTGCTAGCAGGACCACAGAGAAAGCTTGTTGTGTCTACTGTTAAAGCAAAGAGGCTTTCCTTCCTTCCGAGCATCCACATGTTCGTATGGCTCTGAGTTCTTGTAAATGTTACTACCTCAAATGATTTTTGTTTAGCCATGTGTGCTCAGAGATCCAACAGCCAGTGTTATTTGATCTTCTTTTTTGGGTCTGCAACATGATGAAACATTTTAAGTTTTTATCAAGATTTCTGTGCTGGACCCATGACTGGAGTGTGAGTAATCTAGCAGATTTTTTGCTGCCTCAAAGGCCAAGATCATCAATCCCTAGCAGCTTTCTCTCTGCTGATTCATCAGTGTCTTACAGTGTCTTCCAAACTTCTGGCTGTTTGTGAGCGACCCCATCTAGCCAGTTTATGTACAGGTGTTGGGAAGTTCAGGTGAGGCAGTGGATGTGATACGTGCCCTTCTGGACCTGAGGTCCATCTCTCTCTGGGTACTCCAGTCAACATAGACAACGACATATCGATGCCCTGGGCAGCTCTTCCCACACCAGCCTCCCTGTTTGCAAATCTTTTCAAGTTTTTTGACATGACTGGCCCAGGAGCAGCTCAGTGGGCTCATCCCATCTCCATCCTCACACCTCCCCCAAAGCAGAGCTGAGCTGTGTCCTGACCCTCAGCCGGCACAGAGCCCTCTGGCATGTTGCCTGTAAGAGGCAGCAGGTCCTCCCGACTGGAAGGGATGTGGCAATGCCCTGTGGCCTAGGCTGAGGAGTGGATAACAGATGATGTGCCACTGCTGGAGCGCCTGTGAGCGGTGTTAGGCCGGCGTTCGGCCCACCCGTTGGTATGGCAACGGCCATCCACGGCACAGCCCGGCTATTTGTACTTGTCTAATTATTATTACTCTTTGCGTTTTCTTCCAGTAGATGAGTAATGGAAGAGGGTTAGAGGGAAGGGAAGGTGTGGGGGGAAGAGAGTGGTGATTCGTGGGATAGGTATCTCATCTCGTGGAGGAGGACATTTATCTTGCCGAGGCTCTGTGAGCAACCCCGGTCGTCGGCACTGGGATGGCAGTGTGGGGGTCACCCTGCCAAGCAGATGTCCGTGTCTGGCTGGTGCTGAGGTGATGCTGTGAGCCGTGTTTGCATTGGTCAAGGCTGCCCAATGAGCTGGTTGTACTGAGAGAAGCCAGTTCCAGGAGACATAGGGAGCAATAAATATTGGAGACTTTTCAGGTCTTGTGCTCACCTGTGATAATTCAGATCTCTTGCTCTGCGTGTTAGTTCAGTGAGTTCAACCATATTAAACAGTCACTTTCTCTTCCTAGAGCCAAAGGTGATTTGAGATAATCTGGGGCAGAAATGTTTGCCTGAGTAGGGACGTAAGCACGATGGTGATTGCATCAGAGCTGTTGCCCCAATTGTTTGAGTTGGACGTTGTGTGGTTCTTGTCGAGGCCAGCTGTCATGGGTCCCTTGGTGCTTTTTCTTCCAGTATTGCTGGCCTCCTGGCAGGAACACTGCTGTAGTTTTCTACAGTCTAATTTGAAGCCAGTTGTCCTGTTTTGGCGGAGTGCAAAGTATCTTGCCTCTCTGAGGATTACAGGGTACAGAGAGAACTGCATATTTTGTAAGGGTGGAGAAAGGGCCATTAATTTCTGCTTCACAGAGATGTACATAAATGAGAAATCTGGATGTGTGGAAATAGAAGGTAGTCTGATATCTGCACAGGTGCACTTTTGTTAATTGAATATTTTCATTTATTTTACACAAATAATCTGTGATATCTTTAAATGACGTGCATGTGCAACAAGTAGCCTAAATGACAAATATGAGTATGGAAGTCAAACTTTCCTTGCCACAGTCATGTAATAAAGAGCAGATTGTACTTTCCGTAGTAGATCTGTATTTAGTGCAAGAAATCCCATCCCTCTTCTTTTGAGTAATACCTAGAGCTAGAAAAGCTCAAGTACATGCTGTCTGGCTTCTGTTCTCTCACAGGTGGGAGTTAAACAAGGTCTACACGCAGATGTAATGAAGGAATCTTATGGAATACTTATGGCCACAATACAGGAATTTTATCACGATTCACTTTTATTTCTTGGAGCAGGTACTTTTATGCAGCTATGCAGGGAGATGGATGCTGATTTTTTTGTTTGTTTGTTTTATTTTTGTTTTTCTGTCTTCTTTTTTTGTTTCTCAACTGACCTCCATGAGGAGGTCTCTTCAAGTTTTCACAAGCTCATATCATGCCCTATCCTGAGACTGTGGAGAATTTCATGTCTAAATTGCTCTTTGTGGCTGCAAGGTTCTGTGAGCTGTTCTAATAGCAAAGGCTTCCATTGCTGGTGCAGAGCTGTGCTCAGCAAGGTGAGGCCTTCACATCAGGGAATGGCAGCGAGTCACCACATTGGGAACCTAGGCTGGGATTTGCTGGGATGGGAAACAGTTTTGTTCTTTGTCCTTTGATGGAATAGCCCAGAATTGTTGAAATTCATCCCACGCAGACACCTAATCAAGGTTTCTTTCCCTTGAGCCACCTCGTCTGTTAGCTGCTGAAGGTCTCATAAAGCAGAGCTATTCTTTCTCTTGGGGCTGGGAAGAGTTTTGAAATTCCAGAACAGTAAAGCCATATTATGTCTCAGAATCCAAAATCCATGTGCTTTATCATAATTTCTGTACCTTTGAATAACTTTGGTGAATGAATTAGGAGATGCTTGTTGGCTGAATTTCTCTGCCAAAAGAGATGTCTGAGCATCTCTTTTCTCCTTGCCATTACACAAGGAGGGCTTAATTTGGAGAATGTCAGGACTGTGTTCAACCCACCCACCAGTTATGTGCCCTGGAAGGGGAGAAACAAAAGACCTTGGCTCTGAAAGGCCCCAACACAAGCCAATCTGAGGGCAAGCTGTGGTAACGGCCAATTATGATGGTATTATAAAAGATGGCGTTACAGCACTGAAAATATTGATTAAACCTTTAGCCATCGCAGGCACTGAAAGAGAGAGAAAGAATGAGTGCGAGATCAATATATGCATCTTTAGGCCTATTTATCTCTGGGTGATTTTTCCATTCCCCTTCCTGTTCGATATGGCATAATTTACCTTCATAAAGTGTTCAGCGTCAGGGGTCCATTATCAGAGTAATCAGTTTTGATTAGTAGAGAAAGGGTACAAAATTGTTTAGCCTCTAGATAGAACTGTGAAAAGTGAGTAAACTATGCTTGACAGCACCTAATGCAGTTAGAATGTAGACTTAATTTGATTCCAATTCTTTATGGCTTTCCGTGATTTCAAGCATCCATTGGTTTGTTAGAAAAATATAATAGGAAATGGGCCGTGGCAGGTGGGAGGGGAGAGGGAGGAGAGAGATAATTTAAGTTTGCAGGATGCAATTTTCCTCAATATAAACATTCTAATGCAATTTGATGCCCATTGTGTTTTGGTGCAGCAGGCGGGAGCTTTTATTTTGCGGATTTATTTTTAGGACTCTGAGTGTATTACAGGGGTAACCGAGGTGGCCTGGCTGGCTGCTTATTCTCAGCACCACGAGGCAAGCTTTAGAAGTTCTGACGTGTAGTACAGACCTACGAGCTGAAGCTCCTTCCCTTATGCTGTCCTACAGTCCCAGCATTCCCCCAACCTCTTTTTGCTTTTTATAGAACAGTGTGGAGAAATCGTGCAAAATCTATAAATGGTGGCAGTGCCTTTGGAGATCCTCTAGTGAAGTATGCTTATTGCTTTGAAGTCAACTGTTAATCAGGATGTGGTTAGTGCTACATCAATGGGGGAAAACAAGCCATCATAAGGAATATCTTTATCTCTTCCACCTAGAAATGGAGATCGGTTGGTGAACAACATGACTCAGTCCTTTCCAACTTCAGTTCAATGATATTTTGGGAAGAGCTGTGAGTACGTAGCTGATGTTGCTCCTTTCTATCCGAGGATGATGAAGTTACAGTTTAGATGAATCTCTGCTCAGGGTCTGGATATGTCTTGGTGTTACAGTTTGTAAATGTAACAAGTATTGAAGAAATTCAGTAAGATATTTCAGAATGTCAGCACGAGGTGATGAAGGGATATATGTACAGCACTGTGGGTTTGGGACCTGGGAGAGGGGAGGTTTGTGATCTGTTAAAAGGCCAAGGATGAGACTTTCTGAATGCTTCTTTGATAAATGGAGATAAAAGGACTTCATCCTGCATGTATTTGTGTTAAGAGATGTTCCTATCAAATGCATGTCCTTGTTCGGTTGCTCATATTTTTGCTCAATCTATACTGGATGAATATAAATGGTAGACAGTTTAAGTGCAGAAGGAGATCAGCAAGAAGAAGAAAAGTCTCTGCACTTGTGCAAGGTGTTTCTTGATCTACCTCATTTAAAGGACTACAGGGCTCCAGGATAGGACCCTCCTGCCCCTGAGCACCTCCAGCTCTGTGTTCTTTCATCTCCCTGTCCTGAACCCTTTCATCTTACAAGGTACTTTCCCTCGAAATATACCAGCCTTGCAAGAGGAAATCTCTTCCTTCTGCTGAGTGCATGAGGTGTCAGACAGGGTGAAAGCTGGCTGAGGAACTGCAAATTAATTCATCAGCTTGCTGTGGCACTTTGGGTTGGTAAAGAGTATTTGGACTGATCAAAAATCAGTGTTCTTGGCAAACAGAGCAGAACTGTTTAGAAGGTTTAGGTCTAAAATTGTCATGGTAAAACCAGCGTCCCTTCTCCATCCTCTTGTTATTTCTCCCTTCCAAGAGAACTGGAGAAGTTAGAGCAAAAGCAAGCAGAATTTCTTGGACCTGTCCATAAAGTCAAGCAGAGGACCTGCCTGTATTTCTCAGCCACAAAGCCCAGCCCAGCTGCTGGGGCTTGCACTGACCAGGCACATGGCTCATGTACCACCTCTGCCTGTGCCCATCGATGCAAGGATTACTTGCCCTGCATGAGCTGATCAATAGCTTCTTATATGGCATAATTATTTTTTGAGCTTCATCTATAAAATTAGAGCTGGGCAAATCAGTGCGTGTAATAGGATCTCTAGTCACAGATCCTGTAGTATTTGGTTTATATCCTCTAGCGACCAGAACTCTTAATACCTTTTAAAGCTTTGGAATGGAGACAGTGTTGCCTGCTCTTGTACTTTTACTGAGTCCTAAGATATTTGGTCTTGTGTTTATAGTCCCAGCTCCTGGAGGCAAATGGTTGCTGGAGAATCTTGGCTTCTGTTTTAAAGCATTTCTAGTAATTGTGGTTTGAGAGAATGTCTTTAAAAACGTGATCTGGCTCCACTGTAAAGACTCAGGAACTGGAAGGCAAATAAAAACTTGTGTTTAAAAAAAAAAGCAACTTTTTTTTCTTTCTTTCTTTTTTTTCTTTTAGCTACTTGTGCTATTTTCTTTTAGTTGGGGAGTTATGATACATGAGTTGAGCTGTTCACCTGTATTTTTATCACTCTAAAACTCAGGTCCATGTAAGACATTGGTGAACAGCAGCCATCAGCTACAACAGAAATACCTGAAACTCCGCTCTCCTCTAGTGTTGCTGCACTTGCTGCAAATCCAATGCAAGCCAAAGCAGCTGAGCCCAGGGCTGCAGAAATGGTTTTTCATGATGACTTTATTTCCACTTTGAAAGGCTGGAAGCAGCTGTAGGAACTTCTGCAACCGGAATTAGGGAAATGAACTTGGGGCTCTGAGGGGATGGACAGGACATGATGTGGCAATAGGAGGTTTGCACAGTGGTGAGTGTCCCAACTCCTGAAAGACATGGCCAGAAAAGAGAGAGAACTTCATTATCTGAGAAGTCCATATTTCACCCCCAGCTTTCTGGAGTCTGCCTGACAGCAGCTGGCTGTGTCTGTCCACACAAATTGGACATGAGACACCTGTGATGGAGCTTAGCTTCGATACTGCTCTGTCAGAAACATCAGCCCGTGTGTGGATGGACCTAAACTCTCCAAAGCAAAACTTCAGTGTGAGTGACAAGGATTTCCAGGACTGTTGTTTGGTCCGTAGCCTAGCAGAACTCCCAAACACATGCAGTTTTAAGGAGGTGTGTAACATCTTTAGTGAATTTGCTTCAGATGTGTTCACGCCTTCCTGTCAAGTGCTCCCCATGAAACTCTGGACTATAAAATCCTGATGGTATGAAAGCTTTTTTCCTATAAAGTTTAAAGCTGTGTGCAGCAATGCTCTGTATCCCAAGCTAACACTTTGCATGTGTGAATCAAAGTATTACGTTCACAGTTTCTGACCAGAACGAATATTTATGATGTGACACAACCAATCCACTTCTCATCTATTTGATCATAAAGTTGCTCCGTATGTCATGGAATTACAATTTGTACAGTAGCGTGCATTACATCAATGAAGTAGTTTGTCTAATTAGCTCATCATTATTCCTTTTTTTGAGCATAATTAGATGACAGCTAGAGGAACAGCATGCTAATGTTGAGGCCACATGCACGTACCATTGGTCTCTTAGGAAATTCATCCAGATTTCCTTAATTCTTTCCTTTTTTTTTTTTTTTTTTTTTTTTTTTTTTTTTTTTTAGATAACTCAAATTTCTCAACATTAGATCAATTTCAGACATAGCCTCGGGGAATGGATCCTGGCTCTGGAGGCTGTCAGTTGTGATGGGGAAGATCACCAACCCTTTTCTCAGCAGTTACCAGGCTGTGAGCTGATAGATATATCCGGGGCCACATGATTTAAAGAGGTAAGATTTTTCACAAGTTAAAAGCTGCCAGCTGAGTAAATAAACTCAGATCGTCGTGTACGTGTTCTCCTTCTTCCCAAAGTTCATCTGTGATAATGAGACTCTTGGCATTTGGATAATAAATGGGGATCTAAGGGCTATCGTAAGTAGGCTGAGGAACTCAGATGGTGACATTAATAATGCAAATACGGTAACATTTGGGAAGAAACCTCTTGGAAAGGAAGAAGGGGTGGCCAAGTGTGAGAGCGCAGGGAGAGCTTCATCATTACAGCCCTTTGCTGAGAGGGCATCCACCATGGACTCGCTATGCACGCAGTATTTTTGTGTCAGGTCTGTGACACAGCAGGAGACCAACAGTGGTTAGTTTCCCTGCCTGAACCATTCTGCCTGGTCACATCAGTTAAAGCAACCAGGTAACCTGTCAAGCTGGGGCTCGTGGAGCAAAGAGCAGCACTGCTGCCCTGCTAGGGCTGCTATGCGGCCTCCAGCTCTGGGCAGAGTCTTAAAGTCAAAGCCAGCTCTCTTGGTTTTGCTGAGAACCATGAAAATGACCTTTGGCTTTAATACTGATTGCTCTGGAGAGGAAGTTACGTGTGCTGCTGGCACAGGCCAACTTGTTTTCAGTGATTGGAAAAGGTGAATCTACCTCTAAAATGCTCTGCATTTAACACGTTTGCCTCGGGAAAATGTTTATTGCTTGAATGCTCGATCTGCCTCAGTAGCTCAACCTTTTCATGGGAAATAGCAAAACTGTGTTTGCCTAGATCTCTTCTTTGGTTAGAAATAGTCACAAAGCAACTCCTGTATTTCTTCTAGGTAGATAAGGAGCTATCCTTAGTAGGGCTGAGAATTTGGAAGTGCTAGAAGCACAAATTATTACAGATGGAGAGTAGATGCTTTCAGATAATTTTTGTAATTGCCATATAGTGCTTGTTGAGTATGTGGGAGGAATCAGCAGTACCTGGACCCATTCTCTGCAGTAATATTCAAATTCTTGACTTTGCCTTCTGTGTATTGTACCTGAATGAACTGATTTTAAAATCTGCCTCTTTTCCTTCCTAGATTTTAAGCCAAGTGTCAATTAGGAATGTGGGTGGCAGGAATACACAAACTGCACAGTTCTGTAGTACTGTTGGCCCTCCCCCACAGTTTTTAACCTACTCCTGGCAGTAGCAACCTATGTCAAATGTGAGCTGCTCTCTTATCAGGTTACAGCCTATGTAGAAACCTGAATTAAGTTTTTCTCTCATAGGACTATGGTGGAAAATATAATCAAAATTGGCAGGTAAACGAATAAAATCTCAAGGACAATAGCTGAATGAATGTTTCTAGTAAAGAAATTTTCTTGCAGGAAAATCTTCCATGTTTCACATGAGAAGTATTGGGGAAGAAAGGAGCCCCAGCAAACAGAGGCAGAGGTTGGTAGGTGGTGACAAGAACCAGGTTCTTGGGTAAGTGAATTAAGACTTTGCCCACCAGGCTAATGTGCTTAGCCACTTCCAAAAGTTGATGGACAGTTATCATACTTCCTTAGCTTACAATCATGCTTTTAGAGCCATCTCAGAGCATCAGCCTGTAAACCAGCCCACATAGAGGTGGTCTGGTGCCTTCTGTTACGTAGGAGCGCTTATGGGTTCTGGTGGGGCCCAAGAGAGCTCATGGTGTTATGGACCAAGACAAAGCAGCAGGATGTGCCCTATGCTTTGGGGACCGAAGACAGTAAAGGGGCTCATAAAAACAAATACATTTAATGGTATGGAATGAAACAACAAACGGAAATTACACTGAAATCCTGTTCTGGGTTTTTATAATCTACAGGAACTTATTAACTTCAGATACCTGAGCAAGCTGGAAAAAATGTAAGCTTTTCATTTCATCCCCAGAACTCAGATAATTCAGGGTATTTTTATGGTGTATTTTAGGGCAATGGCAATGTGTTTATTCACTTCACTTGCCTCACAAAACCGGGTTTATACACTCCAGGAATTAATGCTGCTCTGTTCTGGGGCTTTCAAGAACAGGGCCTGCAGGTGGCCATGTTTTGTGGCATGGGGCTGAAGTATCAAAGGGCTGCAGACCATAGCTATTGCATTCACCTCTATGTTTGGTAGGAAGCAGATTCGTAGACGTAAATATTTGCTGTGGGGCAGAAAGAACCTTTCTGTGTGCTCCAAAGCATCATGGCACTCATCTCCTCTCCAGGACCTAATTTTTTGAACTTATTTGAGTTTGATAGGACAACTAGAGTAAGGATATCACCTAAAAGTACCCCAAAGAAGGAATGTGAAGTTGGCGTGCCCTGTGCTTTTGGCTTGATCGTGCCAAGCATTCTTACTGACCAGTGTTGAGTTTTCTTTATTGCTGTTTGAACTTTGTGTATCTATTAAATATTTTTCTTTAAAGGCTAAGCTTTTCATTGGAAAATACCAAAATGCACCTTCAGAGCTGCAATAGTTTCAGTAAAATAACTTCATTTTCCAGTGAATAAAACACCCTGCTTCCAGGTTGCACTTGGAGAGAGTTGAGGAGAGTTAGCTGAACTCTTTTTCACTCTCCCCAAAAGGTTGCTTTGATGTCTGAAGTTGGAAAGCCTTCTTATTTTAGTTGTTTGTTTGCAGCTATAGTATTTCTACAGCTTTTGAGAGTCTTTAACTCTGCAGAGTGTCAGTTCTTTCTGCAATTTCTTCTCGCAGCAACATGATAGCTTGCATCTGCCCCTCCAACTGAGTGGCTGTAGCCAGCACATCGCTACCAGAGGAGAAAAATCGGAATTCAAGCCCTGTCTGAAAAGTAAAAGGGACAAATTAGTTTCTTGTCACTGCGCTGCAATAAATACATTGTCATTTTTATACCCCAGTGAATCATATTCTCCATTTCCCCCGTAACTATTATACAGTCTGCTGGCAGTACATCATTTTTTGGTAATTTTATTTTCGCCAATTGTTTTATGAAATTTTTGAGTTTTATGGACACTAAAACAAATCTAGCCTGCAAGTATTATAGCCCTTTAAATCACCGGCAGGAAATCTCAAGGTTCCTCCAGACTGTGAGAGAAGGAAGCTTTAGGAAAGAAAGATTGCTCCTAGCTTATAAACTGAGCAAAAACCCAGAGATAAGTTTGTAAAAGGGACATACATCATCAGTGGCAAAAGCCAGGACGTAAAACAACATCTCTCTGCTCAGCTCCCTTAAGAATAAAAATGGATTTTTATTTAGCAGAAACACTAAAAGTTGTTGGGGAAAGGAACACACAAGCTTTTCCATGCTTTCTTAACCATAACAATCCTTATTTCCTACAGAGCCACCATGTCAGGCACTCTTTGGCTAAACTGTAGTGTTACCATCCCCAACCCCTAACTCTAATCTGAGTTCACATGGAACTTTGTCTGGATTTTGTCTTCAGGATGCTGAGGAAGTGGTGGCACCCAGCCATGGTGTTCTTCTCTCTTGCCTATATGCTTTGCTTAATGTATTTTGTCACTAATCGTTCTAGACTTATTTCTGAGAAGGGTGAGTCATGATATGACAAAAAAGATGGTTAATTCATATTTTGTAAACCAAGGTGGTTTTTTTTTTTGTTCTAGATGGACTGCTTGGTGTGCCTGGCCTATCTCTGAATATAAGAAAGTAAAAGTAGGTGAGATGGTCTTGCCTGAGTGGAAACATTAAACAAGAACTTTCTTAACTGCAAAACCGATGTGTGCAGATGGACAAGCTTCCATCCAGTTCTGATGCAGCCTTTGCCATATCCAATGAACTACTTCTTCACTTCGGTTTTTAATAGCACCTTAATATATTTAAGTTTCTGAGAAGATTTAGATTAAATACTTGCTTTGTAAATTGAAAGAAGTGTTACTTTTATGCCAGATTGAATTGCTTTTGTTTCTAAATGATTTTTAAAAAAGATAATGGAAATAAGAGTTTTGAAAAATAACCAAAACATGGCTGCTCTCTCAGACCCGTGGTCCACTGTGACCAGAAGTGGAACAACATAAGCATTATATGCATATAATGTTTCTTTGGTATATCCTTCCGGCAATCTATTATGGAAGAACTTACGAGCCAACGGGAACACAATTATTAATGACTCTTGATGGATTTCTCCTCTGTGAATTTATTGAGTTGAACATATGCATGCTCATGACTTTCACAGTATAGTGTGGGAATAACTTCCTCTGTTTAACATGTGTGATGGAAAAATGCCTCCATTTTCCTACCTGTAGACTTGCTGCTCGGCTGACAGTTGACCTCATGCTCTACCTTTTCCTTCTGAACACTTGGGAACTATTATTGCCCATTGACCTGCCCTGTGATGCCCAGGATTGGAAGATTTGTGCCCTCTCATGGTCCCTGGCTTTGGTCTGAGGATATCCAGTGTACTTCTGTTAGTTCAACACATAACTGTCCAAGGGAATGGAGCTGCTGGTCCCAAAGGAGGTTTGGAGTATCTGCTGCGGATTTGGGAGACTGCAACAGTAACCGTTGTATGTTGGCTGCAAGTCAGCCCTGGGCTGAGGCTTGCTTCAACCTATCCTCTAACAAGTCCTGAAGAAGTGAAACCAGTGAATACACTTGCACTGTTAGATGCTCTTCTGGTTGCAAAATGAAACTTTCTGAAATGTAAGTACACTCTGAAATCTCTAGTTGTTAATATCCCCAGACTACAACCATCAGCCTATATACTCTGAATCAACTGGTGTAAACTAGCATGGGGCTACTTTTCAAGCTTTATTTTTGTATTACCTATAAAAGAAAGACACAGGTTTAGAAGCAGACTGGCTGTAAGTACTATCTGATGGCTGCTGTTGGCAGAGCTGGTTTGTCTATTTGGAGCAGGGCAGCCCTGCTGCCTTTCCTCTGACCTGTCCTGCTGTTTGGGTGCTTCAGGGAAGGTTGTGAATGAACTGAGGGTCTGGTTATCATATTCTGGTTACTGTACAGTGATTTTTCTCCCGCCTCCATCCTGAGGGCATTGTCCATCTTGAGGATTTATAACTGGTTTCTATTCTAGTAGTGGGTGATGGAAGTGAGATGCTGCTTAACTTAAATGCTTGGGCAGAAAAGCAGGGAGGACCCTATGGTACAATGAATGAGTGAAAAAGGAAAGTCTTTTCTGTATGTCTGTCTTTTTGGTGTGACTGATCCTTCAGGGAGGTTTGATTAAAAACAGGACACAGATGGACAACAGTCCTGAAATGTGGGGTGTGGCTGTACAGGACTAAGAGGTTTGCATCAGTATGGCTCGTCCTCTGAGAGGTGGCTCTCTGCTACCTCCTCTTTGAAAATAAAACCCATTGCACTACACTTCAGCTCATTTTTCACTATCCTTCTTCCCTTCTTTTCTTGATGCAAAGTGCAGTTTTTTAGTTTATTTATTTTTATTTATTTTTACTGTCCATAGCTACATCTACTTCTTCTGTTTTTTTTTTTCCTGATTTTTTTTTCTTCTTTTTTTTTTTTTCTTTCTTTCTTGCATGATGTTTAATCTCAACTCAAAGCCCCAGAGCCGGTGCAGTGTTACAACAGTTTTGTCATGTTGGCTGTCACAGCGCTGACAGCCCCGTGACAGCTGGCAGATGTACAGATGATGGATGTTTTCTCCCTTGTGCAAGGACGATGGGATAAAAGTGCAAACAAACCGGGTAATAGATGGGAAAAGCAGAGCAATGTTGATAAGGCTTGGTCCTCACTCTGTGATGTATGGGAAAGCAAGCTGTGGGCAATTTGTTTCAGAGAAATGAGGGGTTCTTTGTAGAGAGGGGCACAAGGAAAAAGAAGAAAAAAAGGAGTGAAAGTAAAGAAATAATAATAAGGGGAGGAGGGAGAAAGCACCCAAAGCTTGTCTTTATTGTGGCAACACTAGCCTGTTGTTATGACAATAAGCAAATCTCATTTCAAGGACGGGCTTTGGGGTCCTTGGCTCCAATCTGTGCCTTGCATCCAATGAGGGTCCTCAGGAGTTGTCTGGGGATGGGAACACTACCTTTCTGTTTGCTCCTTTCTGTCGCTCTGCTGGTTTGCCCATAGCACCTCCTGTTATTTATGGTGCCTAGGTGTCTTCTGAAGGAGACTAGGTTTGCACACCTAGATGCACAGGACAGGGCTGCTCACCTTTCAGATCTGGCACTGGTCACGTGTTGGACCAAAGTGGGCTCCTCCAGTCCTGACTCTTCCTTAGATGCTACCAGGCTTTCGGAGGATGCTGCACTGGTACAACTGGTCTTCAGCAGAGGGTAACCTTCACTCTGCCCCTGAAGGCAGTGGGGTCCTAGATGAAGGAGGAGGAGAGATGTAGCCATCAGATGCAGAAGGCCAGCCTCCTTCAGCCAGTATGTAATGCAAGAAGGGGGATGCTTACGTAATGGACTCCCTTTAGAAGAGACAGTCCTGGAAAGCCATCTGAAGTGCAAGAAGTGTCTTACAGTGCTTCCCTTATGTATCCTGAATGTTAATCCCTCGGTGCTGTTGTTGCTACATGTGCCCTTGCACACCCATTTAGCAACATGTAAATTTTCAGGATGCCATCGTCCCCCCTTACTTCCCTTCTACCTTTGGCTCTATCACTGTCAGAGACTTATTTAGGCCCATAATGGTGATAATTTATTACAGCACACTTCCTACTGTGAGTAAATAAGTCTGTCTCCCTTAAACTCCCTGGGCTATTAGAAGAATGAAAGACTGTGTCACGTATTAGCATTTATTTTCTCCCAGCATTTATACAAGGCCATTTTCTTGCTGACAAATTGTGGGGCAAATTGTTCTCAAGAAAGTCTGTCAGATGGAAAGGTGTTATGATTAAACTGTTGGCGTAAATTTGGGTGACGATAAATCCTTTTATTACATTAACTGGATTTATTTGCCTGTAAATGCCATTAAGGTTTCAAAGAAATAATAAACAAGTTGATTTTGAACCTGCTTAAGGGTCATTAATATGCATCCTAAAAATAGAGAGTCTGCTTAAAAATAAAATCCATTTGAGGATCAGACTTATGCTTGCAAGTGCATGGCTGTGCTGCAGCCACTTGCATCTCACTACGGGGCTGTTCCTGCTCCTGGGGCTCCTTGCCATTGGTAATGCTTTTCTTGTGGCATCCCGTCAGCTCCATCCCCACCGCAAGCTGGTCAGAGGATCTCAGCCCAAACTGGTCTGGGGAAAATGCTGTCAATTTATAACATGGGTTTCTCCCAGGAATGGATCTGTTTGAGTGTTTCTTAGATATAACTTGCATTAAATTTGATTTCTTTTTTTCTTTCAAAGTATCTCCCACCCAGGTACCGAGAAGAGTTTCTTCTTTTAACCTTGAACACTGTCATGAGGTATGTGCACCCATTTCTGCACTGTTCTACTTGTGTGATGGAGTTGCTGTATCAGATTGTTGCACATTTTATTTGGCACAAAAGTTTCCAGTCTGGGTCGTGTGGAGCAGAGTGGCTCCTGTCACCGCCTGAGAAGGTTTCTGGTGGGTGATGAGATAAATATTTTTCATCCATTGGTGGCAGTGCATCACTGCTGTGTGGCACTGTTGGGATGGAGGGCAGGAGCTGTGTCATTAATTTAAGTGGTACAGAGCCATCACTCTCCTGCTCTAAGAGGAAGAGTGTGCAGTGACGTCACAGCACACGTGTGTGCGTGTACTAATGCTAACCTGGTCAACAGTAGCACCGGATCTCTTTGGATTTTCCACTTGCTTCCATATTCCTCCTCCTCTACTTTCTTTTCTGTTTTTGTTTCTGATTTCCATTGTCTCTTCCTAATGTTTTCACTTAATTTTTTTCTTATCCCATGTTCCCCCCTCCTCTCCCCTCCCCCCCATCCCCCCCCCACACACAAAGCAGCACAAAGTGTGAGGTCTGTGCTCTCCTTGCCCTCCTCCCAAGAGCTTTGACCCGTCTGCTGAGTCTAGAAAGGAGACAGCACAAGTCCTCGTTCTGCACTGACCCCTCATCACTACTCTACTAAAAAAGATTAATAATATAAATTGTAAACTATTTACCGTAGTGCTGAGTACGGACCAATATAATTCTGTGTGGTTATTGTGTGCTTTCCCTACGAAAAGCAGGATTCAACCTCTTTATGTGTAAAATGATACTGAACTATAACTACCTTATAATATTGCTGCATTATTCTACAGTTACAGTCCTAAACACCGCAGCTTTTGTCAATTTTACTAGGTAGGTTTCATTCTTACCATAAAAAACAATAATTTTTACTAGGGGTAGGTGGCAGCAGGAGAAAATGGCTCATAAAACTCTTTTGATGGACTTGGCTTTATAAACCTGGGGCCTGATCCTTCTTTGCTTGAAACACATCTCTTAGTTACAGGGGGCTCTCGCATCTCAGGGTGCCCGGCTTAAGCTCCTGAAATTGAAAACACTCTTAAGGAGCATGGCTCCTGATTGCAGCCACCAAGGGGCACTGAGTCTGTGGAGCCAGGCTGGAGCTCACCTGATGTGGAGTGTGGAGGTCAGGTCCTCACAATTTTCCCTCTGCAGCTTCTTTTCCATTGATCTGCCTCCTCTGGCTGTACAGACGTGTCCCTATGGGATGGGGCCATCACCTGCTGAGTTGGACCCAGACTGGTGATCTGCTTGGTGCAGCTCACCCTCAGCCGTGGGATCAGCAGCCTCAGAGGTAACATGCAGCAAAGCACAGCCTTGTCACTTCTGCTGGGCCATGGTGCTGCAAGGCACTGCAGCATGTTACTGGTGGGACTGGGGATTGTGGGGTGTTGTGAGGCAGCTGCAGGGAGGTAGGGCTGAGCAAGGAGATGGGATGGTGATAGGGCAAGGAGGCAGAGGATCCACTGCACTTTGGCTTTCCCTAATATCAAGAACGGAATAAAAGGATGTTTCTGGTTATATGTGCTGCTCCAAGTCTTATTACTGGGACTGGCTTATGCCCTGACTTGGTGCCCTTCAAGCCTCCATTCTGATGGACAGCTTTCACCAGGAGCAGCAGTTGGCAGGCAGCATCTCAGAGAGTGACCGCGTGCATGCTGTTACAGCAGAGCACAGCAACCGAACCACATCCTCTGCCTTTGGTGGGCTCGTGAGAGCTCTGGTGAGGTTTGTCTTCCCTGCTTGTGGCACAACTGAAAGTTCTGAGGCCTCTGCCTCCCTCCTGCCTCTGTCCCCTTGCTGACACACCAGCAAGCAGACAGAAGTTCTGCCTTAAATTCTCACTTTCTCTCCCCAGTAAGAGTGATCTATGGATGCTCCTAGTCAGAACTACACTAGCAGGGAAGACCCTGCAGCGATGAGGCTCGAATTCTGTGCAACTTCTGTCCATTTAATTAAGAAACGCTACTCATACAGAACTGAATGTGCTAACCTAATTTACTGCCATGTCTGTCTGTCTCTCTGTCTGGCCTTTTGTCTCTCTCTGCATCCTACACAATGCCATTGCATCTTATTACTCGAGCTCAGGAGGTTCTTGCTTGGTTGAGCCGAGATCAAAAAGTAATTTTTCTTTTTGCAACAGCCGATTAGAAATTCATTTATTTTCACATTAGACGTTTGGCCAATACCTCCCTGCCCCCAGTGAACAGATCCCCCCCCAACTTCAGCAATTTAGCTCCATTTGTGTAGTCTGCATAATGGGAGACAGTGAGCCCGTTAGAAAAACGTGGCCCAGGGCAAAAATTAAATGCAGAATCATGTATCAGAAATGAGATGTATTTACTATTGTTTTTGAAAATTAATGGTGCATTTTTAGTTTTTATAATGTAATTTAATGATGCAATTCATCTAATAAAAAAGCACATTTTAACTCAGTCGTACAGACCTACTGGGGCAGGACAAAATGTACCTTTCAGATGTAAGATTTTTTACAAATGCTTCAGGCTCTTTCTTGAATACAAAAAAAAAAAAAGAGAAACTCTTTGCGTGCATTGGCTAACAGCTGGGATATCAGCAGGAGTCCAATAAAAAGGACATTTTTCTTTCTAAATATTGGTGTTTGTGCAGCATACAATAATATTATAAATGCAGCAGTGGGTTTGAAGTACAATGCTGCAGCTGATTATAGGATGCCATATGGTGCTGGCATGTTAAACTGATACAGATTGAACACGGACTGCAGCTTTAAATGCTGTGGACCAGCAATTGTGCTAAACTAGAATAAATATACTATGCAGTGTCAATATAGGGAGCTGTCATGTTCAGCAGCAAAAAGAAAACTGTGTCAGGATAGCATGAACTGGTGGGAGAGAGCCCACAGAAGTCAGCATGGCGCACAGATCCCGCTCGGTGCCTTGGTTTTCTCAACTAGGGCACTAAGAGCTCTTTGTTTATTTTGCATCATTATTTCCACGTGCTTTGCAAAGCTGTTGAATTCCTCGTGCTCTTGTGAAGAGGAGGCAGGGTAATTTGCTGTGGACTTTAAAACCTGTGAGAAATGTGGCTCCAGCTCCCTGCCACGTGAATGCTGCTGGATGGGCAGTCCAGCTCAGCAGGGCAGTGGGTCATGGTGCACTGCAACTCACCTCTGTAAGCCCCGGGTTTTCCAAGGTGCTCCTCCCAAATGCATTCAGGTTTGATTTCCAGCTTTGAAAGAAGTGTCTGCCTGCTTTTGTAAAGCCTTATTTTCATGAGCAAAACTTGAAGGTGCAGCTGAGCACATGGTGTCTACTACTGTCTCAAGAAAACTCTTCCTACCATTATTAAAAATGACTGTTTAGTAGGAGAGGTTGAGTTTAACTATAGAAGAACTCTACCAGGCTAACACTGAAGTAGATTTTGGCACAAAGCTATGGGAGGAGGAGACATCTATTCATTTGTGGATGAATTAAACGTGCATTTTTCTCTGTCTCCTGATGCTGGTTGCATGATTTCCCAGTGGGCCCCAGGAGACAGCTCCTGTGACAAGTAAAAGGGAGAGCTCACGAGCTCTGGCAAGGTGCTCCTTAAGGGAAACCCTTTGCTGTTCTCATGAGATTCAGTAAAACGAAACCTGAGCTGGTTTATACCTAACAGGGGCTCTGCTGTCTGAGTTCCTGGTCAGCGTGCAGGCATGAAGATGAAATACGAAGGTGGAAATGCTATGTGGACAGGTTTCACTGATCCCGGGATTGTCATTCTTGTCTCTTCCTCAGTAACTTCAGGACCATCGTGTTAGTAACATGGTGCACTGGAGTAGGACAGATCCCAGCCCTGGATGTGCTGCTGGACAAGGAAGGCAGCAGTTCCTGGCTTTCTGTGGTGTCTGCAGCACTGGGTTGCCTGTGTAGGATTTATAATCTAATGAGACAGAAGTCCAATTTGATGTGGCAGGTCCTATATGGGGCTTGATATCAGGAAATCAGTGGTGCTCAGTAACTTTAGCCAGAAATAGTGGCTGTATTTTGCAATTGAATGGTCTCTGACTCAAAGAGATTGGAGACTAGAAAAAGTACATGATGAACATCTCAGGTCTATCTATTAAGTAAGGAGGAGAACTTCTGATAGACTCTCCCTGTAGAGGAATTTTATTGCTGGGAGTTAGAATCCTTTTTTTTTTCTTTTTTTTTTTTGCTGAAGTTTGGGATATGATTGAGCAAATCGAAATGTTCAGGGCAGAAATCAGAAAGTGAACGGGCAGCAGAGTGAGTTACTCACATGGGGAGAGGTAGATGGCACAAAAAAACCCACATTTCCTATAGATTAAGATTTAATTCATTTTTAACATTGTGAACAGTGGAGTTGAAACAGACCTTTATTATTTTATTTTATTTTACATTTTACATTTTATTTTATTTTACTTTATTTTATTTTATTTTAATCTGATTTGGTGGATGCCTTGTTATTTGGTGCAGGCTCTGTATCAGTAAAATGGCAGTGGATTTCCAAAAAAGCTTCACATAATTTTTCGATGAGAAATCCAAGAGCCTGGGAGATGATGTTATGGTGTGAATTACATCGCAGAGCAGTTGTCAGCTGTCCCTGTCAGCACTTTCTTGGATGCCATAATGCGCAATAAATGCTGTGGCTGCAGCTATTTAGGATTATTGTGGTGGTGGTTTTAGGGGAAGCACCACAAATTAACAGCTAAAGAAACACATTCCTTTTACTTGAATTGCCCAATCCCTAAACAACGCTTCAATGGCTGCAGGGCATCACTCCTGTACCTGATCCTATTTCTGCTCCCATCTTCAAATGAAACATCTGTGTCCTTTTCCTCCTTTGCAGGTTTACCAGGAAGGGGAGCAGTATGGGCTCTGGTTCTACTATTAGCTCACGGACTCTGGTTGCTCTCTACCTATGCTCAGCCTGGACTGCAGAGCCACTGAAGTTAGGACTCAAGGTCATGGAGGACTGCAGGGTGGTGTGTCCCTGCCAGATAAACTGTGTGGCTTAAATCAGCAGGACAAAAGAAAACACATGTTTATTCTGATTTCAGATCAGGAATGGAGGCATGGATAGATTAGAACAGGTGGGATCTGATGCAGGGCTGTTTCCTCCTCACTCCTGGAGACGTTTCACAGTGTGCCATGCTGAACTGGGTCCCATTCCAGGTAGGGTTGGGATAGACAACCTGTGTTGTCAGCCTTTAATTCAGTAAATGTCTTTACATTCAATTATTAATTAGAGATTATTGCTTTTGCTAAAATACTATAAAGCTGACAAAAGGCAGCTTTCCTCCTGGAATAAGCTTTTGCAGGTAGTGTCTGTGGGCTTAGAAGTGGGGGTCACCCTGATGTCTCTGTGCCCCATCAGTGGGATTTCTGTGCTGTGTTGTCTCTGAAGGTTACTGCAGCTACTGATGGGTCTCATCATGCCTCGCTGAGGCTCTGGGTGAGCTGACGTGACTAGTGACAGGCTTGGCTCTGCTTACTTTCTGGTACTACGTGGGAGGAAATAAGCCAGTGATCCATCTTTTGGGGGGGGGGGCTGTGTGCACCCCACTGCACACCTTGACAACAGTGTGACGTCTTAAGGTGTTCAGCTCACAAATGCCATTCGTTCAGGGTTCTGCAAGAGTTTCATTACTGGGATAAATCTCATCATTTGCAATGAACTAGCTTGCTATGGCTGTGTCCATGTTATATTCTCCTCTTAGAAGGTGTCTTTCACCAGGAAATTTGTCAGTGAGTACCAAACAAACCCAGGAGTCCTTTGCTGCCAGCCGACCCAGTCACCCCTGTGACATCTGAAAATCTTCCTCGCTTGCAGTCAGCTGGGGAGTCAGATGCTTGGTCTTGTGCTCCTGGTCTGTGAGTCTTTCCAGCTCTGAGCTTCTTCCATTGAAACCCTGCACAGCTGTGCTCCCAGCTACTGTGCAAACTGCATCTCTCATAGGCGTGCTGGGTCCTGTGCATGATCCTGGGAGTGGTGTGCAGTGCACCCTGCTTGTGCCTGTCTGTGATTCCGATGCTCAGGATGTTTTTGCAAGTTTTAAAGATTGCTTTGTCAATTGTTTATTTAATTAAAAAAGAAAGAAAAAAGAAAAAAAAAAACAAACCCTTTCTGCTTAGCCTGTTCTCACATGAGCAACGCCAGCTGACAATCGGGCAGGGGGAACCCACCCTAGCTGGACCTTTACAGTTTTCCTGGCTGCCAGGCACCTCGTGCAGCTTTTCCTCTTCCCTGCAGATGGTACTGTTTGACCATTTTGCAGCCACCCACTGCAGGTAACTGCAGATTTTAGGGTATAAGCACGTCCAGGCACAGTTCCTGGAACAGCAGCAGCACTGGATCTGGCCCTGCATCTGTTGCTTTCAGATGTAGGACTGAGGGTGTTGCCTTACCTATGGGACACCCAGTGCAGTGGGTGGATATGAAGATGCCATCTGCATGGACAGCACCTTGAGAAAGTGTGGGAGGGATTTCTGTGCATGACCCCTATCAGAATGGCAGCCTGGGGCCCTGGGTGATAACTTTTCCCCATGGGAGTTCAACTCCTCTTCAAGGGAGTGTGGACAGAGGTAGTTTAATCAGCTCCCAGTGGGCTGCTGAACTGGGGTAGGGCTCTGGTGACTCCAGCTGTTGGTTTATTTCTTTTGTGAGCAGATGCACAGAGCACGAGGCTAAGAAAGGACAGTGGGAACCTTACAATTATATTCCATGCTTCTGGTTAGGTTTGTGTGATCAGCAGTGTGGTGTTTTGCTCATTCACCAGCCAGCTTTAAAGGCACAGTGCTAGCCCTAAGGTTGTTCCTGACTTGCGAAAGTCTGGGAAGAAGTTTTCACCTTTACCATTCCTAAATACAGTGTTGTTGGTTCTGCTCCATCCGTTGCAGTTTTGCAGTTTTTTTGGGGATGTGCTCAGCTCCTTGCAGTGAGACGTTCAGTTGTGTCCTCCCTTTCCTCTGCATCTGCCTGAACTACTGTCCTGGAGTCCCAGCGTTCCCTTAAAGCTGATCAAGTGGGAAATCAGCTCTCTTCCCCCTTTTCCCTTTGGCTCTGCTCTGCAGTGTTATTCCGCCCCGCATGGAGAGGGCAGCTGCGCAGGGCTGGGTTCAGCTGCAACGTGGACAAGGTGTTCGTCTCCTCCAATCCGGCCGTGCAGCTGGTCCCCGTGGCACTGAGCCAGGCACTTCATGCCTAAGCCTCCATCAGATCAATTTTCTTGCTTTGAAAGAGAAGTAGCTTGTTAACCTGTATGCAGGGCAATGGAAAACACCCACCTGCCTCTAACCAGTGCACTGAGCAGGTGTGGAGGGGCTTGGGAAGGCTGGTGGAAGCAGTTGGACAGCTGGAACTGAACGAGGAGCAGCACTCAGTTCCACAGCTCCCATGCTGTAAGACTTAGAAATATTAGGGCCCAGTTGTTGAATGATTGTCCGTCCACCCCTCACAGCTCCAAATGTCTTCTCTAAGGGGATTTCACTAGCAGGGTTCTGCTGGTTTGTCTTCTCATCATTTTGGGCTTCTCATCCCCAGACTCACCACTTCAATGAGGTGAATATTTGGGAAGGAGAAGGGAAATGAAGGCTGATTTTACCTAGATCCCCTGGCTTTGGAGGTGGAAGAACTCCAACAGCGAGGGGCTCAGTGTCCCCCAGCCCAGAGTGTGGGCTTTACAGGCCATGCCCCCAGCTCTGGTTCCTCTGCCCAAAGCCCTCCTGCCAGGACGACTCTGTTTCCCCCACCAACCACCCACTGCTCTGAAAGTCTCTGCAGAGCAGAGCAGCTCAAAGACAACAGAGGCACCAGATAAATCATTCCTCCCCTGCTTCTCCCCTCAGCCCGAATAGCTAAAGTGTCTTTATTATTTAAAAAAAACACCGTACACAAAAAAGCCCTAGTAAGGGAGACAGATACAAAGCAAAGGAAAAAGAGAGGTTTAGGCAGCAAGCCACAAATAAGCACCATCAATCATAGTGCAGTCAAAAAACGTACGTGTGTTGGTACCTTCGTGTTATTGGCAGTGCTCAAGGAGTCTCCCGAGTGCAATCTTCAGGACTCCTTAGATAAATAAATAAATAAAATTCCATGTTCCGCTGAAAAACTGCTTGTCAGCACCGCAATGGCAGGTGCATTAACTCCCTAAGAGCCAGATTATGCCCTGCATGGCAAAAAAATGCAAACACAGAGAAATAAGATGTCAGTCAACTCCTGCATCCTCTTCCTTCTTCTTCTTCTTCTTTTTTTTTTTTTTTTTGGTCGTTGTTTTTCTCTTTTCTTGTTTTGTTTTGTTTTTAATGTTTTTGAAATATACAGTCCATCGTACAAATGAATTCAGGAAAGAGAGAGACACATCTATAACTGCTCCAGGCATCCTGTGTACATATTTACCTGAAATTTGCCTCCACTCCTCTTCCTTGAAGCTCTGAAACGTTACCTTAGAACACCCTCCTCCTTGAGAACTACTGTCTTTTCCCTTCCTATCTATGTTGCACTATCCCTTTCCTTGTCTTCTATCTTTAATGGAGGACTTTGGGCTGTTGGTGATGTGGCCTGGACTTTATGCAGCTGTCCTCTACCATGTCTGGAGCTGCACCCAAATGTTCTGTTCTTCCCTCCTTCTTCTCATATAAATATATATTTTAATCCAGGAGAGTGGAAGCCCTGAAGAAGCAGAATCCTATGACAGCGTGAGTAAAGGTTGCATGACCTAGTAATAGAAAATAAATGGATATGGAGAAATGGCTGTTAGCCCTTCCCTTGACTTGACAATGTATTCTCTAAGATCCCTCTCGTATATAGGAAAATGCTGATTACTTTTAGCTGTGGGTGACCTAGCTGTCCCTCCTAGGGCAACCTTCAGCCCTCTGAAGGACAGCAGGAATGTCTGCCTGCTTCTGCTCAGCCGTCCTTGGGCTGAGTGATGGTGGGGCTGAGCTCAGCCAGTGAGCTATTTCCTATGGAGTGGAGATGCATCTAACAGAATTCAGTTTTTTGTTTTTTATGGCTTAATTTTAACAAGGCTCAACATTTTTATGGGCCTCCAAAAATGTATCTTCAGGGACACCCCTTGTTTGCATTGAATGTGGAGTGCAGATCTGGATTTTGAGCATGGAATCCTGTTGGAAACAGATCGATAGTGCATAAGGAAGATCTGGCTTCAGAGTGGGAAAACAAAGAGTAAGTTGGGATTTATTTGTTCCTGGTTTAGGAAAGCAAAAACCAAAATCATATTACAAAGATCTACAGTAGTAGACTTGTCTGTGTTATCCATGTCTGAGTAAACTCCAAGCAAGGTCTTCAGTTACAGTTCAACTGTATGACAGCAGAGCTGGAAGCTTTTCTCTATCAGATGGACGAGTTGGGCCTTCTTAATTTTTATTCATCCCTCTCTTTTTCCCGTGGCATCTACACATTCACCTGGATCCTCCCATGGCAGCAGGGCACGGCCACCTGTGCTGCGGAAGGGACAGTTTAGGGGCAAGACAGAGCAGGTTGTCCAGGTGGCTGGTGTACTTTGTGTGCTGCAAAGGCCTAAAATAGTAAATAACAGAAGCAGATGAGGACTGCAGAACCCAAGTCTGCCCCAAAGATCCCTTTGCGATCAGAATTAAGGAGGGTGCTTGGGCAGAGGGAAGCAAACAGCCCCAAAGTGGCTTCCATGTGTGCTTTTGGCCTCCCCACTCCATGACGTGCCCTCCTCAGCCCACCAGTTTTCTCTTCCAGACCACAGATCTATTTAATTTCGATCCCGCTGTTGGCAATGGTCTTGCAATGGGCTGCGGGGTAGGAAAATGTAGAGAGCTTTTCCTTAAGCAAAAAGGAGATGACACTGCACAGAAAAACAGAGCGAAAAACAGTTTGTTGGCCGTTACTCTTCTCTGCCTTGTTTCTGCATGGGATGCCAGCAAAAGGAATTGCGTTGTAGAGTGATTTAATAACAAAATGACTTTTATTTCTAATTCTTTTGCCTGCCGCAGAGCAGCAGGACCACACGGTGGAGCTCTGAGGCTGCCAGCAGAGCCTGCCTGCATTCACGGCTAGAAAGCCGTTTGGAGACCTTGAAATTACAGTTTTTATTAATTTTTCACTCTGTTTAATTTTTTTACCTTCATTTTAAAACGGTAAACGTTCTTGACATTGTGATTGTGAAATGTAATTTACAGCTGCTCGACGAAAGTTATTTACTTTTGCTTTTTTAAGATGGAAACTTTTATTTTTATCTTTACGACTGTAACAGGAACGTTTCTCCATCTCCTGGGAGGCTGCAATCCCAGAGACAGAGCTCACCGTATCATTCTTCTAAATGACACCTGACTGCGTGGGGGAAGCTCAGCCCTTGCCAGGTCTGTATGCAGATATCAAGCCCTGGCCTTCCTCTATGAGTGGGGAAATAAATGATGTTTTGGAGCACTCCTCGTCCCTGATAGTCAATGAGCACTTAGCTGGGAAAATTTTAACCAGCGGTGCAATAGGAAAAAAAAAAAAAAAGCAGATTCTTCAATTAAACAAAAGCATTTGAAATCCTAAATTACCTATCTATGATGAAACGAAAAACTCAATGTTCTGCTGAGGGAAATGAGAGCTTTTCTTCCTTCCTTCTGCTTCTCTCTGCCCTTCTTTCTCTTTCTTCCCCTCCTTGAAGGATGTGAGCTCTCCCGCGAGGTGCTGCCTTCTCTGGAGCTGTGCTGAGCAGGCTGACTGCTATGGTGGGCTGCAAGTGCTTAATTGTGGCTGTATGTTGTGGACAAGGGGGATCCTCCAGCTTGCTGGAGCTGGGCTGTAAGCAGTGTGCCCTCACGCCGTTTCAAGAAATGCATTTTTTGCACACAGAGAGGACACTGTACTGTGGTAGCTGACACTCTCCCGGTGCATCGCTTGCTAATCACTTACCCGACACGAGCAAACATTTTATGACAGCTTCATGAAACGCTTCTGGGCCGGGGTGTGCAATATCTGATGCCAAAAATGTACGTATCTCATTTGTGGAAGTTCACATTTTTATGAGAAATCCGAACCACTCGACAGAGGCTTCAGGAGCACTGGGTCTCCGGTGTACCCGCACTGAGAGCTCAGCAACGAGCCTGGTGCTGGAACTGCCTCCAACTTTACGGGGAGCTGCAATTGCTCCAGCGGAAGGTAAATCTGGCTGAGTGATTTACTCATAGAAATTATTCTCTTTTTATCTGCAAGCCGTTAGAACAGACTGCTGTTTGTACGTGCCCCTCTATTTGTTACGTGCTGCCTGCTCCGAGATGAATCCTTTTCCTGCAGGTTTCAGCCTCATTTCTCTGGGCCGGCGGAGGTCTCCTGGTGCTTTCTGTGCAGGTGGGAAAAGCACAGCCTGGAGTCCTGTGTTCTCAGCACGGAGATCCTCAGACTGGTGGGTCCTAGAAAAATCTGTGCCAGGAGACTGCTGTGCTAAAAGTCCTGACAAATAACAAAGGGGAAAAAAGAGCCTAAGCCAAGGGATGACTTGATTATTATTTAATTTTGTACTGGTGCTTAGTGGTGGGCATTATTTCTTACTGTAACCCAACAGCTGTCTGAAAGGACTTGGAAACGCACCAAATTCCTTAATTATTTTTTTTTTTCTTACGTTTTGGAGTGTTCAGGAAAAGTGCAATGTTAGACCTGAATGTGGCTCACAGAGGGAACTGTCGAGGCTGCAGCTTCCTGAGCAGCAACGAAATAAAAAACGTGCCACTTCGCTCCAACTTTTTGGTTCCTCTGTAAAGCACGACTACGGTTAGGTGGGAACGAGCTGCTCTGCCTCCTCCTTGCCCTGTGCCCTAATGAACAGCTAGTGCTCTGCCTGCATGCACCGGGGGCAGCGCAGGAACCTGGGTGATCCACAAGCTGCACTTTACACCGGGATGCACCGCTCCTAGTGACTGACGAGCATCTCCTGCCGCCTGTGAGCGGGAGGATGGGGCTCTGCTTCCCCCAGCCCTGACCCAGTGCCGTGCATCTGCTCCCGCATCCATGCACGGCTGTGCCGGAGCTCCGCTCTGCACAGCACATGACCCCGCGCTCCCTGAAAGCATCGGAGCCCGACTGAGCCCTCAGGGTGGGAGCGGGGGAAAAAATAGGGATAAAAAAATGACAGCAGGGGCGTGAAACTGATGGACGCCTTCATGCAGTTATTGTTTCGATCAAGCACCGCGCTTACGGGAAGGGATATGTTTGCAATTAAAGCCAGTGAATGAACTAAGATATTTATTGCTTTTATATAGAATCAAAAAGGAAAAGAAGCTTCAGAATTTCCAGTGGTACAGAACTGCCTTTGGAAGGGAAAATCCAGTCAGACCGAGAGCAGCGACTCTGCAAGTAACTCTGAGGAAATCACGGTCCCCCTCTCTTTTTCTTCTTCAGAGCATCAAACAGTCTGACTGAAAAAAACAGGGACTTCAGAGTTATTAAAATCCAGCTAAAGAAAATCTGCTAAACGTAATAATGATTATGTCAAATTTTCAATCTGCCCTTATGAACACTGATCTTTGTACTTAGCAATTCAAATTTCTTGTTCATGGGGTTTCACAACATACGTTGCAATATTTTGACAATTAATTTGTTGCTCCTTTTCAAGAAGTAAGAGAATTATTAATTATATCTTTATGAGAAATATTAATTATATCTTTATTCAAAACTCTTAGCTACTCTTCAATTTAATGTTTCCTAATAGGCAATTAATTCTGATCTAATAGGACAATTATTACAGGATAAACAAATATCAACTGATTATTAAATGCATTTATTTTGGATTAGCAGCAATTCCATAGATATTATAGCTGTCAAACATCAATGAAAAGACTTTCATTAATAAACTGATTTATTTGCTGTGGCATAAGTGTCCTGCTCCATCTAAATTAAATATCTGTTTGGGATCCTCAGCCAGTAGTGCTACCAAAGGCATCTTTGTGTTTGAACAGTGCACAAAAATGTTTTTCTCGTTCAGATTTGCAAAATGGAATCTCAAAAATAATCAATCTGTATAAAAAAGGCTTTGGTTTCTGCTAGATAACTAATTATACAGACACAGCCTTTGTGCGTGTCTGTAGGAGAGATTCTTTGTTATTCTCTTTCTTCTGAACTTTGATGCTATTTAAAAATAAATTTAATTACCCAGTGGTTATTTACACTGCATTTATTTCTCCCATCTAGAACTCTTTTTAGATTTAGAACCTGAAGGTCACTGTCATTTTGGAGCTGTTTATTATTCACAGATATTGCTAAATTTCAAGGGAGTAATTTTGTTTTATTTTAAAATTAGAAGGCAAGGAAAGAGTTTTGAAAATAAAGTGCATTGAGCCTGATCCTGCAGGGCACAGCCACGGGTGTTTTACTGAATGAAAACTGCAGGATTAGGCCCAGCATTTTTCTTCATCAACAACAGTAGTTTTAAAACTGCCATTTAAATAATGTGTATAATACATGCATATTTATAAAAGATGGCAGGATATCTATCTTTTCTCTAAGGGTTTTCCCATGAGACTGTAGGGAACTCAGCAGGTAAATGTGCGTGAATGAAAACCTCCAGGTGTACACATGCTGGCAGGGATGTGCTCCATGTCCATTTGTCTGTGCTTTGGTTTTTGGGAGGCCACAGGTTACGGGCAGCTGCTGACTTCCTCGGCACAATAAAACAAGGTAGGTTGTCTTCTGTTTGTCACATGGGTTATTATTATTATTATTATTATTACAGTTAAGAAGTTATCTGTTAAAGATAGTTAAACAGCCTTTGTTGCAGTAATCCAGGTGGGTGCTTGGATGACCAGATTTGCCTGCTGTAAGAAGCACGGGCTGTGATGATGGTAGCTGATGGTGTCACTCGAAGGGTAACCCAGGGCTTGGCTCACCGAGGCCAGGTCTATCTCCATAGGGATCAGGAAGCTGTGAATGAAAACATGGGGGTGCCCACTTGTGAGACTTAGAAACTGAATTATAGCTGTGTTAAGACTTCCAAGCAGTGGCTTTTTGTTTCTTGAGGCCATATATAAACATGATGGTTTCTACCTCCGTTCTCCTTCCCCACACTTGTGAAAAAAATGCAGCATAGTCAAGAGGTGTTGATGTGGGGATTCCCTCAGTCTATTCAGGTTGGACACTAGAAAAGATGAGTGGTCAGGTGCTGGTATGTGCTCCCAGGGAAGTGGCTGAGTCACTGTCCCTGTATGTGTTTGAGAAATGTTGTATCAAGGGACATGGTATGGTGGGGAAATATTGGTGGTAGGAGGAAGGTAGGATTGGGCGATCTTGGAGGTCTTTTCCAACCTTGGTGATTCAATGATTCTATGCTGGGGACTGGGGACAGCAGGTGATGAGATAGGTGATATTTTTTTCTAAGAAAGGTTGTCTAGCATTCAACCAGAATGCCTTCCTTGATTCTTCTTCTTCATTTATGATAAGTGAGACTTCAAATGAGTAATGCTTAAAAATAGGGAGGAGTATTTGAGAGCTCGCTCTGGTGCCCGCGGTCCCGCGCTTTTGCTGTGTGTTTCTTAGTGTCGAGTTTGAAACAGGAGGTGGGCTGGTGGTGTTTTCTGGCTTTTTCTTTTTTAATACCTTGTGTTTTGGTTAAGAATGATGGATGGTGGTTTTTGGCTTTTGATTTACTCATTTATTTATTATTTTTCTTCGTGTTTTGATTATGACACAGAATCATTGAATCTTTTGAGTTGGAAGGGATCCTTAGGGGGCCATCTAGTCCAACTCCTCTGCAATAAGCAGAGGCGCCTGCAGTTCTACGATTTTCTTCACTTAGAAGAAAAAAACACAAAACAGATCGCAGATGAGTAAAAACTCTTGAGAGAGGAATTAATGTTGGAGGTATACTGAGAAGGAGAAAGCTGCTTCTGCCTCTCTGAGGGCAGCCAGAGCTCAGCCTCAGCAGCACATAGCTTGCGGGCTGCCTGTGGGCTGGGGCAGGATGTGGATGCACAGAGGCAGGCTGGTTGCTCCCATGGCTTGGGCTGGGCCAGAGCCAAACCCAGAGCCACTGCTGCTGCTCCCCCCTTGTCTACAAAAGCTGCTGCCTTCAGCCCCCACCCATGTGGTGGGATTGGACCCCCTCCAGGGCAGTGGAGTGGATCTGGGTGGGTGCCTGGGGGCTGTTCCTCGTTTCTTGCTCCTGCAATGGACTCATGGATGTTGGTGAATCTCTTTCTGTAGAGTAGAAAGTGCAGCAGAGTTCCCAACGGAACAATTTCTCCCCTGCTTCCCTAAATGCTTACATTTTGTGCATGCACTTTTGCTGCATCCACTTGCCTCAAAGTAAGATATTTTTAATGGCATTTTTTGCACAAACTCCTGATGGTAGCAGATTGAGTTCGCAGGACATGTTGCTCTTGTGACCTCTGTCAGGTGGAGCTACAGACACAGGTGTAAAACACTTCCTACATCAACCCCTCATGGGATGACCCTTCCCTCAGAAGATCTTGTTAAGATATTTTGCAGCCTGTAAGAGGAGTGAGGGATGAAGTGTGAAGGGTTAGGTGCAAAGCTCCACTCCGTTCCCTCCAACCTTGCTGAAGAGGTGCCACAGGCCGAGATCCTTCCTCTGCCCACCTCTGGCTTTTTTAAGATTGAACTAAGTCAAATGATCAACTTACAAATGAAGAGATGACCCCGAAGTAGTCAAACCTAAACAGTGAAGGGAAACACCTACATGAACAAATTGCTATGCGTGGTGTGAGCAAGTCTGGAGTCAAAAGCAGAGTTTTGTCCTGCATGGGGAAGCTGACCACGGACAGTGTGAGCCGTGACTGACTGATGCTATATGTGGCAGCTCAACGTTTTGCAGGGCATCTGGATGACTTATCACACGTTTCCTACATCTTCCATATCATTGCCTTTGAACTACTCTTCCTTTAATTGGCTCAGGAGAAAGGGCTCATTCCATCGCCTCTAACTTTTTTTCTCTATAAAGTATTTTGGAAAAAAAAATGCAGAGTATGTAAACTAGAGATCATTAGAGGTTGCAAGGTTTTTTTGTTGCTGTTTTTATTTTTATTTTAAAGTCTAGATTCAGCAAAATGCTGTTTTCTCCCAGGCTCTGGGTCTCTATTTAAGTGATTTTAAGCTCTGTTATTTATTTATATATTTATTCATTAGATAGGCCCACAGTCAAGGAGAAGGGGAGCGCGGGGTTATTAATCTTTCCTGTCATCCACTCACAGATGTGAAGTTCACACCGCAGCAAATGTGAAGTCAGCAGTACACAACCACAAGGTGGAAACTTCAAGCGAAGAGAGGCTGCGAGAAACGGGGTGGGAGAGGGAGAGCGGGAGGGGAAGGGGGAGAGAGAAAGGGAAAGGAGGACAAGGGAGTGATGAATGATGGAAGGGAAAGATGGGTAAACAAGGGAAAAGGAAGGGGAGAAATGAGATGGATGGAAGAAGGTAAAGAGGAATGGCAGATAAAAGAGAAGAAAGTCTGAAGAAAGAGTAGGAGAGAAATGAGAGATGCCGAGACAGAATATTTAAGATAGGGCGTTAATGGAGCCGGGTCTGGGTCCTTGGATATCCAGAAGATGTGAGGGGTAATCACTTTCTCAGCATGTGTATGCTATTGATATGTTAATAAAATGTTCTTTTTTATCTGAGAGCAATGAAGTTTTCAAACTAGCTGATTAACTAGGTCTGGCTGGTCCCGGGTACACACACGTATTCACAAATACGTCACACATAAATATTTATGCTCTGCACACAATAGTGTCTGCAGGTTGCCATAAAGCAGTGGCCAGAATTCCTGTCTGTCCTGATGTGCCATTGGACAGATGTGTTTGTTCTGATGCATCTTACTGCAGTAGCAACCCCAACACGGCTTTTTGGGAACGCCAAATATAAAATCAACATTAGTAGAAACATTCAGCATGTTGTTCTAAAAACAGTCCTGCACTGATCAAAAGGAATAGTTTCAACTTGCTTCTGGCTACAGGTCAGTCAGCATGGATATTCTTCCTCACTATGATAAAGTTCATCTCAGATTTTTTTTTTAATGAGTTATTTCTCTTTTGTGTTATGTGACTGAGCTATTAGAGCTGGTTATTTTTATACAGTAGGAAGAAAACAGCTAAGTTAGCTCCTAATGTATCATAGAACTGTTAAGGTTGGAAAGACCACCAAGATTATCTAGTCCAACCACTGTTGTGTAATAAATACACATACTCACTTGTCCTAGAACTACTTGTAAACCACTGTTTTATTCATATTTACTGTACTACTGGATCCATGCTGGGAAGTCTTGGAGCCTTTCTGTTGCTGAGCTCATGCTGATGATCAGAGCAATGCCATCTTGCTTTGCTTTTGCTTTATGCAAAATAAGCCAACGTGGAAGATGCACCGGTGGGTGGGAATGTACACGAAAGATTTAACATCTATCAAAATTCCCTATGTAACCTTAACACTGCTCATTAGGACCTGAGGATACCTTCTCTCTGCTATTGTGATTGTTACAAAATGGGAATTTGTTACTAGTATGCAAAGGTGCATATGAATATGCAGAGGCAGTCTGTAATGTCAATTGTGGACGGGTCAGAAATAAACCAGGGGATTTAGTGTAAATTAGTGGAGTTAGTTTGACTTCAGTTATTTTAGCTTCATTTGCACAAGCTGGGAATTTGACCCTTTAACCTGAAAATGTATTTAATACCTGAATTCATTTGGAAGCCACTATGACCTCTTCCGCTGCCTCCTCTTCCTTGCTGCATTCTCAAACTCCTGATAGAATGCCACTTTCATGTGGATTTCTGGCTTTGGTCTCTTGTGTGTGTGTGATGAAAGTAGAGATGAGACAAACGTCCCATCTCTTCTGCAAAGGCTCAAGACAGAAAGGGATAAAAAAGAAATATAAGAATATAACTGTAGATTTCCCCACTTGGAAGGACCTCCCACTGACTGTATCATTATCCGTCTCATGTAGGATATTGGATTCAGGATCTATAGCAGTAAGTTGTGTTAGTATTGAATCTCATTTGATATAAAATACCTTCCTTCCCCCTTTCCTGCTTGGTCTTTCCAGTCCTTTTCACAGGCAGTAGCTCACCCATAGCTCTGGCCATAGAAGGATACATAATCCACTGCCCTCTCTACATGGCAATGTGGGGACATTCATGTGTTATGGGAAATGCAGATTTTTGTTTTGCAAATGCAGCCCCCTCTTCTTTCCTTCCCATTATGCATGTATGTCATTTGTCCCATTCTATATGTTCACTGTTTGCTTGCTGTTGTTCTCTGTAGGTGGACCCAGTTACAGTGAACTTATCCGTCACTAAATATTTATACTGACCAGACTTAAGATCTGGAATTATTTCAGGTTTCTTTAGTATATGAAATACAATTTTGGAAATAAGTTCTCTCAAAATGGGAGGGAAAAAACCCCAACAGGGAATAAGATTTAATTTATAGTGTAAAAGAGCAACACAAATGGTTGTTAATGGACATTTTCAAGGCTTTGGGAAAAAGGAGGATATTACAGCAGAGAGTAAAATTTCAAATCTTGCAGAATTAACTGAGTAGCAAAATCAATGCTTCAGGAAGAGAGAGCTTTCAGAACCTGCCTTTAATTTTCAAATGGGAGGTTTTTTTTTTTTGCAGGATGTGATGAGGCTTGGCATGTCTCTTGGAATGTATATGGATAGCAAACTCAGTGTCTATGGGCTCCAATTTCCCTAAAAGAATTTAAATAAACCTTTCTCAAGCCAATCCCAGTTAACTGTATAGTAAGAAACTGTGCTCTGTGTCTATATTGAGCTTGGAAAAAATGAAATTCTGTTCTGATGTGTCAGGCAAAGCTGGCTTCAGTGAGTGTGCAGATGCAAGATTTTGTTTCAAGAACTGGAAAAGACTGAATCTTGATTACAGGCAGTAGGCAATCTGGCAATCCTTTTCAGATTGTTTTAGGCATATACTGTGTGTAGGTCTGAAGGATATTAAGTTGATACAAATTTCACTGCAATAGGGTGCCTGGTGAGTTCCAGCTGGATTCCAGCTCCAGAAGGAGCTGTGTTGTGAATGCAACTCTTAATTTTACACCAGAGACTCCATGAGACCAAGCCAATAGGAGTGTTCTCACCAGATGCCAAATAAAGCTTACTAGAGAGATCCAAAGATATAATGTTAATCTGTAAGATACGGTAGCTCATGGAGCAACTTGTTTTGAAGATTCTTGCTGTGGCACAGAAATTAGGGCAGCCAAATCTTGTACACCTATGCCATCAATGTATACCAGCAGAGTTTATAAAATTTACCTGCTTCTGCTGTAGATTACTAAGTCAGAGTTAGCAGTGAAGCTTGGATCCCAGTGATTTCCAACAATTTTTTTAGACTATTCAAGTACTACTACTTTTGCTAGAGGAGATTCTTGGTCAAAAGGACCAAATCCACAAACACAGTAACAGTATTTTGAGTGCCTCCATCAGTCTCTCATCCGTCCCTTTGCCTTCATAATGGGTGTGCATTTCTTGATCCTGAAAGATGCAGTGTCTCCTAAAGCATCGCCCAACGGTGCCAGGCAGTGGGAAAGGTGAGAACTGGTGCTTTGAACTGTAAAATCACTGTATTCATAATGCATGAAAGGACCTGTGCCACTGCACAGCGTTTCAGTCCTCCTGCAGCTCTGGAAAATTGGACAACTTCATAGTCTTTTATGAAAATATAATGTATCTTTGCTGCCTTTTGAGTAGTAAATTATGAATTTGAAAGTGACAAATATTAGCAACCTGCCTTTATTGCTAACAAAACCAAAAAAGAGAAAAGGAGTCTGCAGAGCCTTTGACAGAATGTTTAATAACTTTTGTGATTACTGTTTCCCAGAGGTGATATGTATAATATGTATTTTCCCTCTTTCATTTTATCAAAACACTTACGCTGGAGACCATTGTTGTTTCTCTGCATTCCTGAACTTCTTTATCAGTCAGGGGTTATAGAGATTTGAGCAAGCACAGTAAAAACAAAGCTGTGAAGCCTACTGCATCCTTTAAAAGAAAATTGCACTACTTTGGCTTGGTCCAAAAGTATGTAAATGGATCATACTTATATCATAAATAAGCAGTAAGGTGCTAAATGTCTGCAGTAGTGAGGCAGCTGTGACAGAAACATTTTGCAGATGGATGGAGACTAATAGTAGATCATGCCAAAATAGACTCCATCTTTGGTGTATTCAGCCAGAAGAAAATTCATTTTCATTTTGGATCCCTTCCTGTGCAGGAAACTTAAAATTTTGGATGGCTTTGGCATTTTAATGTAGAAATATTCGTAAGATATTTGTACGTACACATGAACTGATTGTTGAATAAAATTTCAAGAGATAACATTCCTGACTTCAAAATAAAGCAGTATGTGAAGAAAGAACAGAAGATGGGCAACAGCACATGTGCTCCTTGGAGAGAAACAGCCTAGGAACAGGCAGTCAGGGAGCTCGCCAGGGCTGTGGTTCTCAAATCAGCGATAACAGAATGAGGTTGCAAGGTACATTTAGGAAGATTTTATGGTAACGAGGAGCATTTCTTCTGAATGAAAACACCAGAGATGGAGTGAATGCTGAGTTCCCACTGAACTAAGGAATGGTCCCACAGCTTCTAGATGCACTGTGTATGGAAAATAAGACACGGTGCTATTTTTATTTGCCTGCTGTTCTGAGAATAGAACAACTAGTGGAATGATGCCCCAAAGTCATTTTTTGTATAGATGTACTTATGTCGTGAAGAACTACTGAAAGCCAGGATTTTCGGTGCCTAAATTCTATTGAAAATACGCCTAGGGACTCCAACGGCACAGACTTGCTGAAAAGTTTGCTTTGAGAGGACTTCTTCGTGGGATGTTCTCTCAATGAGCAGCCCCCAAAATATCTCATAATTTTAGGGTGAGGAATCGCTCTAAGTCATCACAGAAGTTCTTCGGCAGCATAGTTTGGGGCTGGTGATAAAATGTACACAGCTTTTTTCATCTTGAAATATTTGGTATTTTAAAAAAGAAGACAGCGTTATTTACTTCCCTCCTTGCCCCCCCATGGCTGGTGTTGCTTATGTGCTGTTGGCAGATGGGATGTGGATCATTTTAATTAGATTTTATTGGACTGTTATACGGCCCATAATTGTGATCATTACTCATTTTCACTGTGGTTCAGACAGATCCTCTATTTAGACATGATGATGTTTTGATCAGACAAGTCCCATGTAACATGTTATGTTAGGGGCCAGTAGCCAAAGCAGTGGAATTAGGTGTTTTCACATCATAAAAATTAGAGTAGATTAATAAAGGATGTAATGGTCAATTTGTGTTTCTAATTGTGCCCAGATTGTGGATGCTATGGGCAGAGTGTCTCCTTGGGCTGCTGGGTTCTGCTGCAGGCTCTTGCAGCCAAAGGAAGGGAGATGGGGCATGGTGTGGGATCAAACCCCCATTTCACCCCTGGGAGATGGGCAAGCCAATTGTTGCTCTCAAAGATGACCTTTTGCTGAAACCAGAACTGTTGTGTTCATATTCACATCAGCTCCGTGTCTGGTCCTCTACTCTTTGCTCCTTCTTGGTTGTGTTTTAGGCACAGCTGTTCTCATGGCATGTCTGCATCTCTGAGCAGGGACTGGGGCTGGAGATGAGGTCTGAACTGCGAATGGGTCCATGATCCAGCAGAGGCTTTTGTGAGAGCTGTGTCCAGTTCTCAGACAGGACTGTCTGCTTACCTCCACACCACAGTCTCCTTATTGCTTGGTGATCAGTATCAGCTTTGGTCTCCTGACTATCCAGAATCACAATCTGTCTTTCCCTTCTTTTAAACAATGGTTATAACAAAGCAGAATATTCTAAGAAATGGGAACAGTTAACATACAGAACACTTTATTAGCCATTATGCTCTTATTTGTGGTCAGTGATTGTCTCATGCTTGAAAAATTTGTACTGCTCCAAATAAAATGCTTCCTGTGAAGAATCAGTTAGAAACTCAGTCATTTATTTTTCTGTTGAGTGATATTCTAATTTATTAAAATGCCTTTTTTTTTTTTTCCTTGGAATTGGATGACCTTACCTGAGAAAACTATTATTCTCTTTTGGTTAGTTCTAATAGACTCCAAATCAATGTTGCTGCATAGGATGAGAGAACCTTTCGTAACAAAAGAATAGCAGTCACTAAATTCTGGTATGAATTTTCACAGAATGGAAGTGTACTAAAATGGATGAAACATCATGTTTCATTTTCTCATGCTGATTTTTCAAGTGAATAATTGCGAGCCATGATTAATGTCACCCCAGAAATCTGGCATGCTTATTTGTGAACATATTAATGAGTCTAGTTTTATTATTATTCAACCAACTCTAATGCCTTAGTGTAAGCCTTACTTTTCCCACTGTTTCTATCCTTCTCCTAACAGGACGTTTTTTCTTCTCATTGGTTTTGCAATCCAAATTTTAAAGACAGTAGGTTTAGGCTTTTCAGGATTTTAAGAGTCCCCAGTGTGCTGATGGTACTACAGCAATCACGGGAACTGCTTTCCTTGTGCCATTTAATTTTGCTAAGTCCCTCTGTAGTGGATGTTATAGATATCTGAGATAGGCAAAAGTATTATACTGAGAGTGCTGGATGAATCTTTTATTTGGTTCTTGAGTAAATGCTCAGATAAAGAACATTACTCATTAAAACTGAATCCACTAGATGGATTATTCATGCACATTTTCACTGCAAACCAACTAGGAAGCCTTTCCAAGTAGCATGTTTTACGGGGAGGAACACACACTGGTTTTGCCTGGTACAAGGTAAGCTACAGCCTAAATTTTGAGTGGTTTTAGGTTAAAATTCTCACATTGCCACACTTCAGTGTGCTCTACATTTTGCTGAGCTTCTCCTACAATGAACTCCAGGCCAATTAAATTAAAACCACTACATGAAATTTTCTGTTAAAATGTGACCTTCTGTTTTTGACTCAGTGCAAGTTTTGCTTGGTGCAAGCTGTTCTGTCAGTGGTTAGCCCTGCCAGCTCCCAGTGAGAGGGCTGAGAAGGTGCTGAGATTCACTACTGCGTTACACAGGGCAAAGAATTAGGAAACTTCTGGACACTGAGTGGGTGATGAAGAGGTGGCTAAAATTTCAAGTTGTTAACTGCGAAGGAAAGGAAATGGGGGAAATAAATCCTAACTTTGTATGCTCAGTCATGGGCTGTGAACAAGATATTACTATTCTGGAAGGAGGTCTGGGAGGCATTTTTGCAGAAATGTTTCTCTTATCAACTTAAAGTAGAAATCTTTGGTGTGCGGACAGCTTGAATAGACTGCAATGTTTTTGTCCTCTTATCTCAAGCACAAGTTGGGAATAGAAAAGGTAGAGCAAAGGGTAATAAAGGTGATGTAAATATACAAAATAATTAGTCACACTGTATGGAGATGTGATCTTTGGATTCTTCAGCTCGGAAAAGGAATCCCTGCTGTGACAGAAGTGAATAAAAGCCTGAGCTGCCAGGAGAAAACATGTAGGGAGCAATTGATCATTGTGTTTTTCACAAGAGAAAATGAAAAACATCATCATGATTTATCAGGTTGCAAATTTAATATAAACAAAAGATGATACTTTTTCCTATGACATATGGTTACATTAAGGAGCTATTTGCCATGCAGTTATGGGAGATGCAAGTTTGCCTGGCTTCCGATATCCTGATACATGGAAATAATGTTATCACTAGATACTAACCATGCTGTTCTGTACCTTACTAAGGCTACTTGACTTGCTCCTACTTTTTGTTTCTCCCAGTTGCTGTTGGAGGAAGGTCACAGAAGCAGACAGGCTTTTAACTGACCAGTTTCTGCAATTACCTGTAATGATTTCAGGAGGAACGTGAAAAGGACCCCCCAGGTCTGATACTGCAATGATTTCCCCATCGGTGTACCAAAGGGTCAAAGAAGCAGTTAAACTGGAGGTTAACACCTTCACGACTGCACTGGCTGCCACTTGGATGGGTTTGTTCCAGCAAAGCCCTGCTGAAGTCTCTGAGAAATACTTGCATGCAAAATCTGAGTTTATTTCTGTGTTGCCAAGGATGAAAATTGGAGTGTGTCTCAGAATGGCAGAAATGAGGGGAAGGAAGAGAGGACTATCAGCAGCAAGGAAAGTCCTGCTCTACCTACCGAGAACAAATCGGACAAGGAAATATCTGGCAATGTTCACAATAACTCAGACATTGTCCCAGACCTTAATTGCTGGCACAGGCAACTGTAGACCTGGCAGGAGGGAGGTGGATCATGTCTGTGTGCTCCATCTGCTGCCTGCAGAGACAGGAACATTCCAGGCCAGGTGTTGCTGAGCATTGCTCTTGTCTAGCAGCAAGATAAGTTTAATTAAAGGGCTAATTATTCCCATTCTGGAATGGGCCTATTCGTTGTACTTGCAATTGCTTTCTAACTCTTTTCCTCTGGTGTTCATGCATTATACATTTATCTTTCATTGTCACATTACTGACTTGTTTTGCTTAAGAGAGGATACGTCTTTGGTGTGCGTGAAAATTGGAAACAAAGGGAATTGGCTAGACTTGAGTTTAGGTGATAGCTCATCGTAATGGCATTTGTCAGCACAAAAAGGCATTTCATGCTGGCTTTCTAACTTTCTTGTGAAATAGGTACTCTACAGTTGTGGTAACTAAGGGCTCCTATCAGTGGTGAATTGGACTCAGATGTTTTTGTTCTTCTACAACTATTAAGAGCATCAGGCAAAACTTGTCTTTCATTTAGACAAGGAGTAACCCACTGATTTCCAAAGAGCTGCTGGATTTACTTCAGAATGGTAGTCCCCTGGAATATGTCTGATTTGAAGTGTTATTCTTTTACATTCAATTTAAAATCTTTAGTGCAACCCACTCTTGCTTTCTTTGGCTCTGTGGGTCATGCAAAGCTCTGAATCTTTTCACTAGTAGTAGCAGATATTTTTCTCTCTCAAAATGTAACTCACTAAGACGCTGTGATCTTGTGGGTTACCTTTCTTTTGACATTTCTGGACCTTAAACAAAAACACTCAGTCTGGGTGAAACATAGGTTTAGAGCCAAATCTTCTTCCTCACTCTCATAAGGTCCACAGAAAGGATGGTCACAGATCATCCTGTTGACAGTGCAGAGCTATTTGTTGGAAACGGGAGTAATTCAAGTCAAACCCATCTTGAAAAGTGAGCAGCTTGATTGCATTTTCATTCATCTGTTCTCCACCATACAGTGGTGGAGTTCTGGAGGACTGGGAAGACAGAAGGAATCTTCCTGTGCCTAGCTTGTGCCTATGACTTCTTAGATTAAACTTAAATGACCATTTTTATCTAGACCAGAAATTTTATTTCATGTCTTTTTAGGCCTTTTGTTGGTTAAAGCTTTGAGCCAGGTCAAACCAATATGTCAGATTTTTCTCCCTCCATGCAGCCAAACTTTAAAAGACACATTACTCATCCCATTTTAGTGTTCAAGGCTTGCATTAATTAACCACTAATAGCATCTTTTTTTTTTTTTTTTTTTTTTTTTGCAGGAAGCACTTTCTATCTTAATCATAGAGCCAGGAGAACTATCACTAGGATGGATAAGTACATACATACAGTGTCTGTAACCTTAATATAATCTCTGAATATTCCATGACTCTGTAATGTCTGTCATGCTGGGATTGAGCCCTGGTGCTGATGAACTGCCTGGGGCACTGTGTTGCAAATGCATTCTTTCACAAGCTAAAGCAAAGCAGAGAAAACCATATAATGAATTCCAGTCATGTAACATTATGGACTAAGTAGAAGTGCCACTCCTTTACTAGAATAGTTGTAAGAAGACATTTTTGAAACCACGTAGCTCAAATGATAGCAGACACCAGCCAAAACCCCAAAATATTTCTGCATATGAAACGGGCACATGTGGAATATATGGAAAAGCTATGGACTGGTTTAAAAACATACTTGTAGAAAGACTGTGAAATTGGAAAGTGATAGCATTGCAAAATATATTGTGAAAATAATACTGTCAAGAAAATCTAGAGAGAGGATTTTGATCTGAGTGCTGATCAGAGAAGCCACGGTGTGGGCAGATCTGAATGTTACTTCTCACAGTTAATGCCATGGAAGGGAGCAAGGGACCTTCAATGTCCTTTGTAAACAAACAGGATCTGCTCATTGACTCCACTGTCAGTTCTTTTCTCCTTACAGTAGAGGAAAACTTGCAAGTACCAACATTTTTGGCTAACTATTGAGGACAAAAGGGGATGAAAATAATCTGCAATCTCTTGAAACCTATGCGAGCTATCTAGGGTATACCATGCTGTGATAGGGCATAACTAAGCTCGGAGATCTCCTATCTAAGTTTTCAGCGTAAATATGTCTAACCTGCATCCTGTAACTAAGGTTGAAGGCCAGGGACTGATAACACCCAAAACCACAGTTAAAAATTTTTGTTCCATAGGGAGACCTGAAAATGTAGAACAGTGACAGTGGGAATCAGACTTGGCAATATTTATCTAAGCAGATATTAATTTGTTTTAACTTGTGTTTTGAAAATACAGTGTTTCAGCAGGAGTATGTTGTTGATATATTTGTTGTGAAACCAAAGAAAAGGTACATTAAGTTCTTGTCAAAATCCTCATGGGAAGCAAAAGGGCACCAGAAGTGGAGGAACAAGAGTTTAGGGACTTCACAGAGAAGTCAGATGTGTTTGGATGTACAGGGTCAGAGACCACTTGAAGGTGAATTCCAAACCTGTGGGTTTGAAAGGACAAAGTGAGAATCAGAAAAATCAGCATGAGTTTATGAAGGGCAAATCATGCTTGAGCACCACAGCTGACTTTGATTAAGAAATAACTGTATGGGTATCGCACAGGATGAAGTGGCCCATCTTATTTGTGGAACCAAAACCATGGCCTGGCCTGGCCTAATGCTGGCAACAGCTCCAGCGCAGCAGGTGGGATCAGAGAGCCCTTCCAACCATCATTTCCTAGATTCAGTGGGCTGCTAAGCTAAAACAAATGAGGAGCTGTGAAAACATTTGTACGACTTGGTACAATGTGCGGCTATTCAGTGCCATGAGGAGCTATTAGCTTTTGGGAAAGATCTGGTATATACATTTCTGTAAGAAGAGAGGTTTTTTCCAAACATCCATAGGAAAAATCAACCTTCTTTAATTGAATGTGGTCAGAGAAAGCGTTCATAATCAGGAAGGAAACCTGGTCTGTCACGGGTCAGCAAAGCCCAAAAGCTAGGAACCCAAATTATTATAAATAATTTTTAATGTGTTTTAAAATAATTTAAACTTCAAACAGTTTTCAAAGCTTCCAAAAGCGTTCATCCACAACAACGTAGGAGTCAAAGATTTCCAACTTTCATTTCCACAGCCTGTGCCGCTCAGGCTGAGTTGACTGCACTGAGAGGTTGGGGTGTGAGCAGGCTGAGTAAAATGCTGCCTTTATCCATGTGTCAGATCCTGTGTAGAAATCCTTTGTATTCATTATTCATGAATGCAATATGGTATGAGGATCCATGATCTTTATGGACAATGAATTCTGAACTCCCCGGGAGAAAATATTTGCTATAGAAACCCAAGTCCAAGAAGTAAATGTGCCCAGCTAGGTACAGCACACACAGAAATATTCTCTCATTTCTGGCTGCAGCTCATACAGGCAGATAGCTTATTTACCTAATCTGAAGATTTGACCTTTCTGCTTTTTGGAAATTGTATTTTTTTTTTCTTCTTAATTATGTGGAAGGAGCACTTCCTTTCAGCACTCTGATAGACTTCTCTATAAATAGCTACTCACACCCGAGAACTTCACACTGAAACCTTCAGCAAAGTCAGCATCCTGAAGACTTTTTAAGCCTGAGATAGGAACCACGTGGAGTTTAATCATTAATCACCAGTCTTTAATTAACAGCTCTGGGCTTTGAACAAAAGGTGCTTACTGCAAAGCTGCTGAGGGGCCCTCAGCTCTTCAGTGTGCTTGCATTTGAGGGACCCAGTGGCATTCCGAAGGGGGCTGGTGGAGTAACCTTCTCCTTGTGGGAAGGGTCACGCTTCCTGAGAAGAGCAGATGTTTGTGGTTCGATCTCTGCTTTCACAACTGCCCCGCTGGCTGGCTGCAGGCCTGAGATGGCTCAGTGCAAGGATGCTACCAGTTCCCTCAGACCTGCTTAGCTCTGGAAAGGACTTGAGCATCTCCAGAGCCTTGTTGCCTCCATCAGGTGAGGTGGGCTTTAACCAAAGAAAGGAGGAAAGTTGCTCCAGGCTTGGAAAATTTTATAGGAGAGTGTTCAAAATTGAGCACTTGGGAGAGAAAGAAAACATTGCTATAAAAGTTGACTCAGCCAATATTTTCTACATTCTTGCTGCTGTGATTGAAGATATTTGTTTTTAATATAGGTTTCTCCCATTTGTAGTCTGGCTTTCCTGTAGTAAAAAACTAAAGGGCAGATCCTCAGCTGATATAAATTGGCTCCTCTGATGTTAATGGAGCCATGCTGGTTTGTGCCAGCTGAGGGATCTGGCTCGTGCTGCAGTGCTCGATACCCCCATTATGCTGCCATGATTACGATACTAATTCAGTAAAATGGCTTCGCAGTGTAATAAAACCAACCCAGAGCATGGAAGATGAAAGGACTCCCTCTCCATCTGACCTGGTATTTTTCAACAGAATGTTTCCTTTTATTTTCTCTTCTGTTAGGAAATGCTCTAAACTGTTTATTTATTTATTTAACAGCAAATGTACCCACTCTGATAAAACTTTCTCTGGGAAAAGCTTCTTGGCTTCAGCATGAAGGCTGTGTGTGCACGGAAAACGCGTGGCATGTGTAGTGGTGATGGGTCAGGGCACGTTGAGGCATGTGCAAGGAAATGAATTGGTCCTTCAAAGGGCAGGGGTGATCCTGCAGAGCAGTTAAAGCCCTGAGCTAACCTTGACTTCTGAAAAATGGGAGTTATCACACTACAGGGTATAGCATTGATCATTTTACTGATTCTCTGCCCTGTCTAGTTTTTCTTGATCTGCCTGCAGAGGGAGAAGCAGCCGAAGGAGCTCTATAAAGCTATATCCATTTCTGTCATAGGGGAAAAAGACATGCTGGTGGCCTTCCTCCTTGTGATCAGCTCTTCAGCAATAGCAGGAAGCTGAGCAGTGGGGAGCAGGACAAGCTGTGCTATCTGATTGCTTGGAGCTGTTGAAAGCTGAAGGGAATACAGAGACCTAAATAAAGGCAGACAGAGGCATAGCTGGATCCCAAGGATGAAATGCTTTCTGTGCCGTGGCCCAGCTGAACTACACTCAGGTTTTTTCTGTGCCAGGAGGGAGTTTCACATGGACACTGCTAAATGGAGGCAGTAAATTTAGCTTTAAAGGGCTACGAATGGAAGCTTCTGGCTAAAAGCTGAAGTGCTGTTACTTTTTACTGGGCCTTTTTAGCTCCACTTGGAACAGGATGGTGTATTTGACTTGTAAGGCTCCTGGAAGTGGAAGGCTCTGCCTGCGGGGCCAGGTCCTGGCAGAGCAGTAGCCCCATGCTGCAAGGAGTTGTAAAGGTGAGTGTAAGCCAGCCTGGCCCTTCTGGGCAAAAGGAAATGCAAACAGATCACACTTGTGACTTAGAGAGAGCTGTGGGTGAAAGTGCTGGGAGCAGGGCTGTGTCACTGCACCACAGTTTTAAGTGTCAGCATAGCTCAAAAGGCAGTCAGAACGTCTGATGTCCTGAATTGGCAGATTTGCTTGAATCCTGCTTCCAGACCTGTGCTAATCCCCTAGTATCATCATAGTAGTCCCAATTCAAAGAAGGGTTTTCTTACCTACTCATCACTTCAGAGCAATCTGAGCTATTGTTTTTGGCACTTCTGTAGCATTATCCAAATTAAAGCTGTTTACACTCTCTCCTTCTTTTAGTGAAAAGCATGCATTTTGCACTAAAGTCTCTTCAGAAAAAGCAAAACTTCTCTTGCTCTCATTGCAAACATTTTTAAACTCTGCCCTGTGTTTGGATTGTGCCTGAGACTGGGTTATTCACTGTGGGCATAGCAGCCTTCAGTCCCCTGCTGAAGGTGGAATTTGGTCACTTTCAACACCTTCGTTCTTTTCCTCCCAGTGCTATGGAAGCATCCAAAGTTCTTGTATTTGGCATGGGCTGGCAGTGGGTACTGTCCTGGACTGAGAGGACCGTTCTTCATGTTGTGTGGTTGCTGTTTGAGTGCCTTGGCAATGGGAAGCTCTGGTTACCCAGAAAGAAGAATGCATGCTGTCTGGTCAAGGGGACAGAAACATGCACACAGGTCCTCCCTATGGGGCAAGTGCACCTTATTCTTTCATTAATTGGAGAAAAGGATGATTGATCTGGAAAGCTCTGCAGAACACAAGTGTCAGTGTCCTTAGCCAAGCGATGGCTGTGCAGGGCCCAAGGAGCCTTTGTGCCTCCAGTGAGTGTGCCTTGCTTCTGAGAAGGGAAGACAGAGCTGAAGCAGTGGGTGTGGGAAGTCGTCACTAGACCTAATGAGGCAAGGAAAAGCTTTGGAGCATATGGACCCCAATGTGTGGTCCGAGTACAACAGCTTGGGTGAGTGTCCTGCAGGGAGACTTTTACTAGCGCTGCAACAATAATTCATCACTGCCTGAAGGCATCAAGCCTGGGTCTGGTACTCCTTGTCTTAACTGACCTCGGCTGGAGACCTGTGTTTCAGTCCAGCTTAGTCACTAAGGACCTGGGCTGTACTTGGGCCTTAAAGAGAATATTTATCAGAAAATCACATGATTAATGGAACTGACTGATGTCCGCTAGAGAGTGGCCAGGAATTGAATTAACAGAGAAGGAATTTTGGCAGGTATGAAGCGTGGTGAAGCTGAGACCAGTGATGTCTGGGAGACAGAGCACCCTGAACTCCAGTATTGCACAGCCATAGGCTGGGAGCTCAGTGAGGGTGAGTTGGGCTGGGAGAAATGCAGTGCCAGAATCTGGGCTTGTATGTGGGTAACGCACGGTGTGCAGGCTCTTAAGCCCTCACACAGCAGTGCCCAAACTGCCATCGCTTCCAAACCTCTTGGAAAGGGCTAGCATAAATAGGAAGCTGATATCCCCAAGTAAGTGGTGATGGAAGGGGAAGAATAAGTGAAGAAATAATCAGAAATTGTCCAAATGCTTTCTTTCTTGCCTGCTTTTTTCCCTCTCTTCTTTCTTTTTCCCTCCATGTCAACACCAAACAAGACAGGACTAAAATTAATGGGGAAAGCAGCAATTAGCAAATTAGGTTAGCGGTGTGTTGCAGTGTGCCATGGCTGCCAGGTGTGAGGGGCTCTGGCAGTATATTTATTAATGGCTGTCAGAAAAGTGACACTTTGATGAATGAAGCTGGGTAATCGGCACCCTCCGACAGCGAGCACTGAGAGGCCTCAACATGCTAAACTGCAAAATCAAACCTTTTCTAACCCCCATACAAAAATACAACAACAGAAATCGCTGCTAGAGGAGCGTGTTTTTCCATCAGGGATTGGAATTCACGTTCTCCCCTAAATACCTCCTTTCTGTAGCTTGCTGGGAGGAGTTGTCAGCTTGGAAGTTTTTCCCTTTTCTTGGGATATGGGCCTCAAGAATTTATTAATGCAGGCAGCTTAGAAGTATGTTTTGGGTATATCTAGCAGCCCTGTTAAAGGCAAGGTCCTGTGCTTGCACTTTTTGGCCTTTGCCCTTTAAACATAACGGTATCAGTAATCCAAAAACTGAGCTGATGAGCTAACTCCCTGTGTTAGATATCCTCTTCTACAGATGGGTGGCCAGCAGCTACACTGCTCCTCATTAATGCCGTTGATGTATGATGCCTATAGGAAGAGAGAAAATTCAAAGATATGTAAGGTTGACTGCAACTGATGACATTTCACCTGCAGTATTGCTGCATACTGAATTTTCCATTCCTGAGAACCACACCTGTGAGCATCTCCCTTCTGCTGAACGTGTGTATGCCGGGGACTTCAGCTGCCATGCTCACTTGGGGGCACAACTATAGGGTATATGGCAGAGAGCAATATCAGTCACTTGGTAAGTGGGAATTCAAAATTCTTGGCCAACAAGATGTGAGTTTTTAGGAAGTCCTCTTCAGGAAAAAAAAAAAATATCCTGAAGTTCTTGAGGAGATCAGCCCAGCTGCTGGGATGGCATCTGGATAAAAGATTGCTTCGCAAAACGCTGCAGTATGTGGAATTTTTTTTCCCAAGTTTTCAGACTTCCCGTTGCACACTGGAGGTAAGGTTTGTGCAGTGCTTTGATAGCTCAGCACAGGGTTGTTCAAATCCCCCAATTCCGTAGAGAAATTGAATACCTTTTTACAAAATCCTGGTTCTGGGTTTGGCCAGCTAAAAGGACCGTGTAAGTTTTGATTAAAAACATGAGAATAAATGTAAATCATATCCCAGGCATTCATCTGGTCTTCTAGTTTGAAATGAAGCTGCGTGATCTTTGTGGAGTTACTTGCCAGGATCTGTGGGCTTGTTAAGTTTGAATTGGCACTTGAAGCAAATCTGAAATTGTTCTCTTATGCTTTAATAATTGTATTTAGTTTCCTAATTTGGCTGGTGAGTTTATCAGAAGATAATTGAACTTTTAAAAATATAATCTGACCGGGCTGCAGGAAATACTTTAAAATAAACTTCTTCTGAAACTTTGATCTGTTTTCGCGCCCTCTCTCACGAAAGCAGCCTGTGTGCAGGGTTCCAACCTGCTGAGGTGCGTGTTCCTAAAGCAAACAGTTGTTGAGTGGAACCAGGTTGCTCGCTCTGTGCAGTGGAAGCCAGCAGCTCCCTGCCAAGGCAAACCCTGGCTGCGTGGGTTGCCCCTGGGTGCAGCCACCTGCCTGCATGCTCTGCCTGGGTGCAAAAAAAGCCTCTTGTAAATTATTCTAGGGAGCAAGAGAAGCCGCTCTCAAGTCACTTAAGTTTCTTGATGCAACTTTCTTTGCTACTAAAGGTCAGAGTATTGTTTTCTTGTACACTGAGCAAGGAGAAAGAAACTGGTTGCCTTGCATGGAGCTGTGGGCATGGTTCTCCTGGGTGTCTCGGGTTCCTTGCAAGCTGTGGATTCAGGTAATGTGAGCTTTCCTCCCTTTTGCTGTTGGCACCCATCAAACAGGCATGCTTTCCCTTTACGGTGAGTTTTAACTCAATTCCCAAAGTTCTTGTAAACGGTTCTCAAGTTTTTGGGGTAAGTGCAGTTCTCCAGTTTCAGTGATAGCGTGTGGATATTTATGGGCCCGCTGCAGGCCTGTAAACTCAGGTTTTCCAGGTCCTACATTAGCACTTGAACTACTGGGCTGCTTTTTCCACTCACCTAGCTGATTTCCTTCCTGTTTTAAAGAGGATTTGCTGCTTTTCATGTTCTCCATTTTATGAATTTGCAAAGACTTCTGTCATTGTGGAAGCATGCACCAAACGTTTTTTCCACTTCAGTGCTTATGGTTTACATTTCTTCCCATTGACTTGCTCAGAAGTCAGTCTGGAGAGGACCTCTGTCTTTCCTCTTGGTCTGTGGCATGGCTGGGAGGCTCCCAGCGCCAGCAAGCAATCACTGCACTGAGAGCAGCTCAAGGAGTAAGCAAAGATAAATGACTTGTCCAGGCTGAGCTTGTTTTGTCTTTAAAAGGGGAAATGTTGCTTGAAGTTCCCTCTGTGCTTGCCAGCAGGGTGCCTTCACCTGCTGCTCAGTGTGGCTCTGCTGCAGAAAAGGTCTCTTGGCAGCTGCAGTGCTGCCCCTCACAGCTCTGGCCATCCCTACCCATACAGAGATGAGGGTTTCCCCATGACTTGTTTCACCTGCACATGCTATTTTCTGATTTCTTGTCACTGTCAGCTCGGTAGCGCTGTCATTTTTCAGATACACGGTGTGTAATTAATGAGAATGTCATTTCCAGATTTGTTTCAAAAACTAGATGCAGTGTCTGAGAAATTATTTCACTCAATGCCTTAAGATAGCTTAAGATAGCTTTTTCCTCTTTTTTTTTTCTCATTCCTTTCTTTTCTTTCAGAAAGTTATCTTGGTTGTTTGATTTGAGGATACTTCTGGAGGGAAGCAGCAGTGGTTTTATTTTTAAGGACTGCCAGCCTTGAACTCTTCGTGCAGATGCAGAGCAGAGGTTCACGTGTTGCCAGCCAGCCAGGTGCACAGGGCAGGGGAGGGTTGAGCCCAAATTGTGGCAGCCTCAGCCATGAGAACAGACTCCTTGTGATGGTCTCTGGAGGTAGTAGTTGCATGCTGCAGGGCTCGAGGGGTAGGAGGACATGTTCTGAGCTGGCTCCAGTGTCCACTTGCTGCCCCTGGGGGCTCGTCAGGCTGGGCAGAGGTGTTAGCCAGGATATAAGTATTTTATTAGACCTATTATTTCTTTCATGGGGGCAATAAGTCTGCTTTATGTGAGACCTCGAGTGACTCTGTGTGGAGCACGGAGATTGGTTTTAGCCACCTTTGCTCCCCAGGGCATTGCTGTCCAAAGCTCTGGATGACTGTGCCCAGGTGTGGGCTTCAGTGATGCACGGCGTATAGCCATGGCAAGGGCATCTTACTTGAGTTCTTTCGAAGTGCTGTGTTTGGGGCTCATTTAGGTATATTCTCTGCCATTTTTCTCCTGAGCAAACACCTCCAAGTGTATCCACTGAACCTTATATTGCTCTATACTTTAATTTTATTTTGCTGTTTGTAAAATGAGGGGTGAAGGGAAGGACTCTGTCAGCAAATGCTTCTTTGCCTTCTTTCTGCCTCAGTGGGTTAAAGCTCCATTCCCTGTGCTGATCATGCCCCTGGGCACTCCAGCAATGCTATGCAATGCTGAGCCCCTTAGGTCCTACAGGCTGGCCAAGGCTATATGTGCTGGGTGGGTTTGCATTTCTATTTTTTGTTTTATACATTTTATTTCTATATTTTTCACAGCGAATATTGGTGAAGCGGTTGCTTCCAGCAGTTTTCTGAGCATTGGGGTTATTCCATTCCCAGTAATGTGCAGGTGCCTCTTGGGTGGGTGAGATGCGCACAAAGCTTAGCGTGTGCACGTGTCTGTGTCTCCTGTGATATACGGAGCTTTGGTGCTGCAGCTGCCATTAGTGTTAATGGGCTAAACCCCTTCACATCAAGCTGGGAATATACTCCTGCTAATTGTGTACCAGCAGTCCCCGGGGACCTCTGTGAGAATGATGCATCCGAGGAACGGTGCTTCCAGTGATAGGATGCTTTGGGATAAATAAATAAGGAGCTAAAGTTAGATGCTGGGTCAGTGCCAGCATTATAACACTGGGAAATCAGCTAACGGCCATGCCAACCTTTATCCTCTCGGTCCTGGCCTGGTCCACTGCTGCACGGTACCATCTTCTGAGCCATACATCACCACTCAGCCTCACCTTGATGATGTATGATGCCCATAGATCCTTATAGCGGGAGTGCACTCTGATGTATTGCGCCAATACATCATGGACAGGGTTCGCCCAGGTGATGTATTAGTGCCCTGAGAATGTATTACTCAAACGCTGGTATTGTTCAGGGATAAAGCCAAGCCAAGGAGAGGATTCAATTTAATTACAGCGCAAATGATAGCCCAGCGCCAGCAGCACATTGGTACTGAGATGCTGGCACCCTGTGGAAATATGAGTTGAGACTCTGGTGCCGTTGAGTCACATCACAGCGTGCCAGGAGAGGAGGTGCCATATTTTAAGGGAATGGTCATTTTTCAGAGAAGAATGGGAGGACAATTTCAAGACCTCTGTAGAGAGTGGTATGGCTGCGTGCAGGAACTCCCGAGCAGCAGAGCTGGGATGTGACGGTGCAGGTTGGACACTGGGACCTCTCTGGAGGGCTCTGAATCCAACCTCCTTGCAAATACTTCTGTTGTTTGTGGTAGGGTGATGTGATGAGAAATTTGGAGAGATGATTCTGTAGTTTCCTTGTATTGACTTCTTCAGTCGCCATAGAAACAAAAACAAACAAACAAAAAAAAACCTGGAGGAAGCACTCAGGCCATTGAAAACAGACCCCTGACTTAAGGAAAACCACCAAGTGATGTAGTCAAAGAGAGAGCAGCTGCGTAAGGAATCCAGAACTGAGAAATCCTGCAAAAAGACACTTCAAATGTTTGTCTTTGGTTACCTCTCCCTTCCTCTTTGCAGCTCTTTTCCAGATCTTGGATTTCTATAGTCAAGATTTGGCTTTGTTTCCTCTGAAAGAGTTTCTGAATGTTGTCTATCAGAAAACTGATTATTCTTTTAGAGAGCTGTTTATAGAGAGCCAGGGGTAGCAAGATGGCAGCAATATTTGGCTCGTGTTCGGTGTTCTATATCTGTAAATCCATGCATTTTCTAACAAAGGTAAATATAGTTTTGCAGATGAGATGCTTTCAGCACAGATGAAGTGACTTGCGCAAGGTCATGTAGTGAGCTGGTGGCAGGGCTTGCAAGAGAATCCAATTGATCTGGCTCACTCCTCCTCCAGCATCCCTGTCATTATGTCACTTCTACTATTATCTTATTTACTCTATTGTTTCAACTCAGACCTGCTCCTGCCTTCCTACTGTTCTTGGCTCTGAGGATATAATTTTTGGTACTCTACAATGGAGAGAAAAATGAAAAACACATTTTCTTTATCTCTTCCTTTCTTTGCCCCCAGTTTCACTGTCAATAGAATGGAATTTTCTCTAGTTTTGGATGCAGAATGGGGAAGGCTTAGTCTGATGCACAAGAACAGTGGGTGCTCCCAAGAAAATGAGCTCCTTGCAGAGCTCCTCAGTTGTCCTTCCTTGTCACAGCCATGCCTGCAGGTAAAGCAACACAACTAGTCCTCTGTTAGTTGGCTGCTTAAAATGCAAAAGAGAGGCAGCGTGCCTCAGGAGACCAGGAATTTAGACTGACTCCTGCAGCTCCTGGGCTTGCTGAATTTGGAGGAGAGCACACAGTGGTCCTGAGTACATTCCTTCAGGGCTAGTCTTCTTTATGCTCTGGACACGCATCGATGTTCCCATCTATGCATGACCTCATAAACTGTTGGTCCTTCCTGTGTTGTGTTGCCTCCATGACTGGTTCATCACCACCCCACTCGCAGTGGAGCCCGTGGTTAACAGTCATCCCTATCACCCTGTGATAACCGTTGTAAACATTTCTATAAATAGAATTTTCTCCTGTCCAAGTCATCTTGCTTACTCAGCTGTTTTATTTTTAATAGAAAGGCATGTTGATGCTAAGCAGATTTTTTTTTAAATCTCTATTAAACATAAAAAGATGCTGTGTCTGAATAAAAAAGAAAAGGTGCCCCTTAGATATTTTTAAAGCTTCCAAAAATAGCCTCAAGTCTGTGACAAAGATCGTTGAGTGGGAATACTGTGGACAGCAATTCTGCAACAGGGAATCATGTCTCCATGTGCTTCTGGCTGGGAGCTGCAAGGAGGGAGACTCGTAGGACAAAGACCTCAAAAGGAAAGAATTGACTGAGGGCTGCTCTTTAGAAGGAGAAGCAGCAGCACTCCCCAAATAGTTCTGCTGGTGATCTCATGTCTCTTTTCCCTTCTGGGTTTGTGACTGCCCTTGAGGCTGGGATCTTGCTGCTGGAATTGAGTCTTTGCTGGAGACCTGCGGCCCCACTGTGAGAGCCACCGCTGTGCGGCACAGGGGTAGCGAGGCAAAGCAGTGAGTACTCTGTCTGGCATTTCTGAGTGTAAAGAGAGAAGGAAAAGGACTGCTGATTTTGCCTTGTAAGCACAATTGATGTTTGACTTGAAAAAAAGGAAGACTTGGGTTATTGTTTCTGCTGCTGCACCCTCTGGGTCAGAGCACAGCCATATAAGCAGTTGGTGCAGCCTCCAGCACAAGCGGGGAGGCAGAAATTTGGAGGGGAGAGAAACACATGGGAGTGGAGCTCTCTGAGGAGGTATGCTATACAGGGTTCCCAACGCTTTCTTTCTCTGACACAGTGGAGGCTTTTGTTTCCTCACTCATGGCAAATGCCAAATCAACTGCTTGTGTGTTCATGCCTAGTGGGAAGGAAGAGGTCTCCAGAGGACCCGTGAAAATGAAGAAAGATAAACTGATGATTATTAAAACTGCAGAATATTACGTTGGTGACTGCTGAACAGCTTATATGGAGAAGAAAAGAAGAAAAGAGAGCACTGAAGAACAGAGGGAGCTCTTCTATTGTTTGCAGTTAGGAAAAAAAAAAGAAGAGGCAGTAAATATTAGCCTGCATTGATCCCAAAGTGAGTGGTTAGTTATGCTAATGCAGCCTGTGCTTGTGCTCAGGTTTAGTGCTCGCTGCAGGTGAACTTCTGCCCATGCAAATGTTGGGTAGTTCTGAGGAGCACAGGCAGTTCTCATCCTGTATGGAGAGGCATGAGAGGATGCTTCTGTTGGGCTTCACTGGTCTTCATACCAGAAAGGAAGAAAATGGGACCGAGCAATGGATGAATATTTGAGGTTCAGTTCTTATTTCTCCTGTGATTTATGGCTTTCAGCCATGATTCCTCACCTGTAAAATTGGGAAAAATACTTCCTCTGTGCCCCATTTATTTACGTGGTCATCTCTTCCTATCCAGCACTGCGCTCGGTGCAGAGGGACCTCGTCCCTTTCTCAGCACTCTATACAGAGTTTATATTGCAGCAATCCTCATAACTATCAGCAAAATGAAATTACTGGAGGCAGGCCTGACCTGTCTGAGGTGTCGGTTCTTCAGCTCTGCTCTGATTGTGATGCTTGCTGGGGTTTGGTGGCTGTCCCCTGCCCGTGGCTGTCAGTGTGTACCCACAGCTGTCAGGATGAATGACGGATTAACAAATGCATGGTGACTTTGTTCCTCGCTGCACCCCCCCAGTGCCATGTGCTGGGTCTGCAGTGCAGAGAGATGTGTGGCATTGTCTCACCCAGTAACGTGGTATCTGGCAAGTGGCAAAAGCAACGGTTTCCACCCATTGCAATGGGCACAAATAGGTGCATTCTAGAAAATGAAGACTGTAGGGATATGAGGATCTGGTTTAATTTGTTTTATTTTGCGTTCTTGTACCCTTGGATTAAAAAACTTCCAAGCTGAAAGGCTTTGTGCTCTGCTTGCTCCAGGAGATGTTAGTCAGGGATCAGCTGGGTTCACCAGACTCCACAAGGTACCTTTGTTTATGGATGAGGCCATGCAGTTGGGGATCAGAGGTTGTGCATAGCTGCTGTAGAGCACGCTGGGCTGTGAAAAGTCAGGCACCAGAGATTAATTTCTTGGTTTCTTAGAGCCAAGGTTTAATAGCAGACCTGGGGAGGACAGTGATTGAGCTCACAACTAGCAGAACCTATAGTTCAGGTCAAGTGAAAGGAAGGAGCTAAGGGACCCAGAGTGCTGCTTGCAGGAGGAATTCTAATGGCTTCGTGGTATGGGGTCTGCATAGAGCATACGGGAGCTGGTGCCCAGGCAGCCCTGTGGAGCCTGCACAGTCCCGACCCCTGCTCGCTGCCCTGCTCGCAGCTGGGCAAGGCAAGAATAAATCTGGAAGGGAACAAGAGAAAACAGAAAACGGTGCTCATCAGTATGGAGAGTGGTGTGTTTGAGCTGCGCTGGAGGGGGATAGCTTTTGGTCTTAACTTTGTGAGTTGCATACTTCAACAAACCATGTAGATTTGCCAGGATCAAGGCGGGGTGATCTATTCTGGCTAAATCAAGCACTGATTCAGAAGCTGAGATCTAATCTGATGCCCCATGCTACTGTTCTATTACACTTCAGCTTCTCGGTTTTAAGACTGCATTTTTTTTTTAAACAGTTGTGCCTTCCCTCACTGCCTTCACAAATGCTGTTGTATATATATGTAGACTTTAATTTATGGTATGTGTTACAACAACTGGGGCAAGATAATCTGCCTTGAGCTTCCTTACTTATTCTGAATAAGGCTGTATGTTGCTATAAACAAGACAAGTCTTAAGGTAAAGAATTTGTCAAATGATTTTAGCCTGATCATCCTGGTGGAGGGAGCTGGGCTGTATGCAGGATTGCTCAGTGTCAGGGGTACTGCCAGCACTAAGGACTCTAGATCAAGCACTGCTTGCAGAAAACTTGCTTTTCAAAGATGATTTGTTCTGGAGGATCCAGGGAGCAGGGATGTGGGGGAGCACAGCAGGCAGGACGTGACAGTGATGCACGCAGCTCTGCTGGGATGTGGTTTGGCCATGCAGAAAGCAGCAGTTTGAACCCAGTTCAGTAATTCCTCACTGTGTAACCTGGAGCTCAGCGTTCAGCGGATTTCCTATTAAAATAGCTTCCCAACTTGTTCTGCCTTAAATCCTCTACCTTGAAGTCTCCTGGTGTGCCTTTTTTCTCAGGAAGGTAAGAGAAGCTGTAGCAAATGCAAACTGAGTGGCACAAATTTGCTGGTTAGGCACTGATAGGATTCCTCTTTCAAAGTACTCTTGTGTTGTCTCCATTCATAACACTCACTGCAAAAGTTACTGGCACAACAGTGTTCTACTGTTAGTTTCTGGACTTTTTTAGAAGTAAGTGCTTGTTGGGTTGCCATGACCTGATAATGCAGCGAATAGGATCTTGGTTAGAGGTTTGGACCTTCAAAGCCACTGGAGAGGAGTCTTCAACGTCTCATGCAGTTGTTATGGTTAATTCATGGTGTCTTCAAGTTAAGACAATCCTCTGAACTGTCTCTAGTTTTATATATTTTTATTATGGAATTACATAGAATGAGAAAAACATATAAATCTCTTTATTTAAATGCTGGTTTGATGTCCAGTTCAAATTAGCAGGATGCAAGGAGTTTGGAAGCTTGTTTGGAAGTTACTTATGAGATGTTAGATTTCCTTGGATGGAAGGAAAGTTCGGAGATGATTTTTAATCTTGTGATTCAAATCCTGCAGCAGAGAAAGGGGCAGATTGTCACAGAGTTGCTCCTTTGTTCTTCTCCAGAGCACCCAGTACCGCTGCTATCAAAGGCTGAACAGCAGCACCAATGGAACCAGGTCTGTTCGATGCAAGCTCTGATTTTGGTGGTTTTCAGCAGCACGTCATCTTATATATACTTAATTTTTTCTTTTCTCTTTCTCTAGATGCTTTGTGTTCCAGCCAAGTTCCTCCAAGAGAGCTGCCAGTGTGTTTTTTTTTCACCAGAACTATGTGAAACACCTGAGTTCACTGGGACTGAAGGAAAACCATCTCAGAGACGAAGAAGCACAGCTTCCCTGGATTGCTGGCTACATGCCTGATCTGAGGTCTGTGGTCAGTTACTCTGCCTTGGATTTTTCACTTTTCATTTGCCTTGTACAGGTATCACCAAGTGGTTTATGCTTTCTGCTCTGTACATTCTTTATGGGGGGAAAAAAACTATACAGTAGTTCTGCACACTCCACGTGCTGTTAGTCCCTGATGTGACCTACCTGAAACAACACCCAGCTTGTGCCACTAAACTGCTGCTTGAGAGCTGTAGGATAATGCAGTTAGGATGGTATTTAAAGAAATGATATTGTGTCACAAAGGGAATTTGGTATAACCACACATTTACCAACACAAATGCACTGATCCGAAAAGTCAGAGCCCTATCTGTGAGTGAGCTGGAGCTAAGCAACTTTCTGATTTCGCTGCTAAACTTCCCCCTCTCAAACCAAAATCAAAACAGTTTATTCAATCAGACGTCTGTTTAATGTGTAGTACTGCTGCCTCTAACCAGGGTGGCATCTTAGATGGTGGAAATAATGGTTTCAGTAAGTCCCAGCTTGTTGTCACTGCCCCATGGATCGCCTGTGCACATTCTTACCCAGTCTCTACTACCTAGCTTCACAAGCAGGGCCCCAGCTTGGAGACTGAACCCCTCTGTCACAGTTTCTGGCCACATGAGCTGACACATGAAGGTGCTTTCCTGCACACTGCGCCAAGTGCTGTGGCCATCAAGCAGTTGGTAAACTCTGCAGCTTGTGGACAACTTTTCTTGCCAACCATGCATTACGAAGGGCTAATTGTAAAAGTGGTGCACCTGCTGGCTCCCTTGGTGGCTGGAGCCAACAGGAAAAAAAATAGTAATTTATTAATGATCAAGTCACAAATAGTAATGAAAACAATAGGAGCATCTGAAGGAAGCGCTGCCGGGGGCAGAGGTGCAGGTGCTCTGTGCCCTGAGCAGGCTTGTCGGCATTTTTATAAAGCTACTTTACAACCCTTATCAATTTCCTACTGCTTTCTGTGTACCCCCTGCCCCTTTGCAAATGTTTTGCCTGCACAACAGGCTCAGCATTTCTTGTTGTAGGTGATAAAATAGCTGTCACCCCGTGGAGGGAGAAAGGAAGCAAAAAAAAAAAAAAAAGTTAGGTCCAGGGAAACAAAGCAGAGGAACGCATTTCAGAGCAAACAAATGAGTGCTAAGGGAGCAGCTGAGTCGGCACAGGGAGAGAGATGATGGGAGCAGAGCTGAGGAATGCGAAAAGATTGGGGGTAGCAAGTGCTGGAGGGCAAGGGTGCCTCACTTTCAGGAGAGCCAGGGCTTTGTGCACAGCCTTGGGTTTCAAAGGAGACAGCACATACAGCCAGCACCATCCATGAGGAGTTTGGGATCTAGTGCATGTCTGTGAAAATCTCAGCCATAATTTAAATACTTGCATTGGCAAGACAAGAATTTGTTGCTGAAGTAGGCACAGCAGAAGGCATATGAGCAATGCCAGTTCAGACTACATCCCTGTACCAAGCGTTTTAAGAAGTCATAAGACATGGTTGTGCTGTCTCTCAAAATACAGAGTCTCTTGGAACACTGGGCTAGGGAACTTCTTCACAGTGCAGTGATGGAGCACTGGATCTGCCCAGAGAGGTGGGGGAGTGCCCTTCTCTGGAGACATTCAAGACCCGCCTGGACACTTACCTGTGCTACCTGGGCTGGGAGCTGCTTTGGCAGGGGGTTGGACTCGATGACCAAGAGAGGTCCCTTCCAACCCTACAATTCTGTGATGTCCTTGAATGATTATAAGTTTTCACTGCTGTGGCACAGCACTGCAGTGCCTGTGAGACCTGGAAGCTGATTGCAGAAAGACCTAAAGAGTCTTCAAGGCATGGCTGTGATCCCCTCATCATGCCCAAGGTCAGAGGTAACACCACAGGTATTATCGTAATGTTTGTTTCTCCTCTGTGCTGGCGGTCAGACACACTCAATGTGTGACACCCCCCAGAAACCATGAAACTTAGAGCAGATAGGAGGCAGTGCTGCAGTCATCAACACCCCAGCATTGTTTTGTGAGATGTAGGTAGGATCTGCAGTGCCCCTGCTAATAAACTATAGCAGCTTAATTGGGCTTGCAATGAAAGAAAGCTGAACTAAGTGGAAAACTTTTGCATTGCCATGGCTTAATTGTTCGTTCATGAACCTTGAAACTTTTTATGCTGTGGGAACTTGCCTGCATGTACTTGAGCCTCTGAACTGCCTTGGTCTGTGAGTCTAACAACAATTCTTGAAACGCTGTGAGTGCAGATTTCTCAGGGGAGAGGAATCAAACAGAGGTCAGCCTGGGTCTGTACCCAATCCACATGGCTCCTGTGCCCTGCATTCAGTGCTCTAGTGAGGTCAGTGAGCTGCTGAGCGCAGTCAGTGCTCTTTCAGGTACTGAAAAACTATCGTTGCTTCCTCTTTTCCCTTTTCTCACTCCCTCCTTCCTCTCATACATCCCAAATCACAAACCCTCACACAAATGCCAGAAGCTTCTGAGACTGTCATAAGCACACAGCAATCTGCGTTAAAAACAAAGCTTGCATTTTTCAAGCTTTTTATTTTTGTTTTTCTTTTCTTTTTTTTTTTTTTTTACAGCCACAGGACCTAGGAATCTTTTCCTGAAATTAACAGGAATTTGGGAGATGCATGTTTTAAGATCTGCCGCTAGTCCTGTGAAAGCAGAGGTAAGAAGCAGCAGTTTGCAATGCTGATTATTGCCCAGTGATTTGAGGGGACCTGCACAACGTGCTAACGTGCCTATGATGACATGCAGCATGATACATGGGGAAAGGTGAAGGCAAGGCTCGTATATCCCCATCGCACTGAAGGCATATTTCCCTCTCTAATAACTTACAAACAGTCACCATTTGCTGTCTGCAAAATTAACCTCTCATCTCCTCCAGCCTGCTGATCTGGTGCATAGATATAGGATTTTAAGCTTCTCTATTGAAAAATGTCCCTGCAAAGCTGTCCATCAGAACTCCTGCTGCTTTCCAGAGAGTATTATTAATAAGTTCTTCCTATCAGAAATGGAACCCTTTTAGAGCTCAGATAAGGCTTTTTTACCCTGTTAACCAGCTGGGCTGCTTGGCTGTGGACAAATGTCATGATGAATGATGGGTCAAGGATGGAGCAGGCTGATTTCTCTCCGAGCGTGACCTTGTCTTTTGTGTGACATCTGAAATGACAGGTGCATTAAAAAGTTATTTATGTAGGGGAGCTGAGATGCATTGTACCCTTTGCAAGGTAGCACCCAGTTTTGCAAGAGTGCTAGAATAAAGGCTGCCTCTGTGTCTGCTACTTCTTGTACTGCTAGCTTTCTATAAGCAGCTGCTGTGAAAGCAAGAGGAGAAGTATTGTGCATTTTTTTAATACGCAGAAGATGCTCTGGGAACTGAAAGGCAAAAAAGGGAGCAGGGTCCAAGAGCAGCAACAGACTGCTTCCCAGCAAATCACCTGTGTGTCTGCAGATTGCCTGCCTGGAACAGCAGTAACCAGCTCTGGAAATGCACCTGGAAGGTTCTGGGCTGTTGAAGGCCCAATGTTGTGGATAAACTGCAGCACTGAGGATTAAGTGACTTCTGCTGCTCAGCTCCGTATGGCCTCAGTGCACTTGTGAGGCTTTCTCTTTTGACTCCCAGATTCTTTGTGAGTAGCTGCACTGTGGCTCACTTCGGTCTTTACTATTGCTGAAATTAAAGAGACACTTCTGTCTTTGTCCTTCTTACTGTGGGACACATAGGTGGAATTGTAGCCATCCTGTGAACAGTCACTTCATTTTGGGAGATGAACCATTGCTGAATGGGAAGAGACCAAAGCCTAAATCTCCAGAAAAATGTGTGCAAAATCCATCAGGTTTCTCATTTCATCTGCCTAACGTTTTGCAGCAAGTAGGAAAGCTGCTGTGTTTTGAAATCTAAAGCTTTCCCTGCACAAACCTGGCCTGTACACACCTGCTGGTGCACGGCCAAATGAGGATGTGGGTTCCTATGGGATGGATTAAGTTGTAGAGCAGGGTTCATGGAAGAGCCCATGTGCAGTGATTTCTGCATCCTTCTGGAGTACTGATAGAGATCAGATTAAGGAAGACCACAGGAACACTGAAAAGCTGTTGTTGTGGCATATCAGTAACCCGTTTACTTCAACAGAAGTTTGATATCAGCTCTGATTATACCTCTTCCTTCCTTGCTGTATCTCCACCCCTCCAAAACACCCCCTGAAACAATTGCAGGAGAAATTGCAAAATGCATGTAATAGCTTATTTTGCACTATGGTTCTGTTAGAAGAGCTAGAGGTTGGTGTGCATCCAACTCACATTAATCCAGCTTTGGGCTGCAGCCATACTCGAGTGACTTTGTGAGTCTTCTCTGACCGTCCGATTAAAGTGCAGAAAATCTGCAGTATCTGTGCAGTATTCGATATCTCCATTGTGCATCAGGATTCTAGTGGTTGGGTCTAGTATGTGGATGAAGCTCGCCTGAAGGCAGCATCTGAAAGTTTTTTTTTTTTTTTTTCATCAGAAAAATGAATGATCTGGTATAATGAATGATTTCGTGTAATATCAAAGAAAGAGAGTATCAGCTGTGCACTTCATATACAGTATTGATTGCAAGTACACTCATTAATTTGTGTGGTACAGGAAATTCCAGCCAAAGTTCAGAGTGCTTTGCTGTGTAGTGGAGCTGTGACTCCTATTGCCTTCAAAGAGGTTTGGATCAGGTTGCAAACAGCTAAAATTCACACTTCAGTTCTTTAGCTATGGAATTGTGTTGTAACTTCTGGTCTAATAGCAAGGCAAAATGGAAATGTCCTGGCCCTGTTTGCTTCTGCTTAAAGGTTTGATCTGTACAGTTTGGGTTTTCTGGGGGAATGTAGGATGCGTAGTGGACCTGGGCTCTGTTCTAATTGCCACACAACAAAGAGAAGAATTGGGGAGCCGGGGGAGAAGGTATGTTTTCCACCATGGCCTGTTTAAAACATTATGAGCTACCTCTCTTCCATCACGAGTCGTGGTTTAAAGCTACTGCCCAGGGGCGTAAAAATCAACTCCTAACAACTTCCGGTGGGACCACTATTCCATCACTGCTCCCATCAAATGTTGACTCCATGATTAATATTCACCCTCTTTCTTCGTTAATCATCAGTCTTCATTCATTTCTTTGTAACTTCCCGCTGACAGGGGCAGTGTTCGTAGAGCAGCTGGTAGGGAAAACAGAACGAGCTGAACTGCTGTACACAAGCTGCGAAGGGAAAAAGCCACCTCAGTGCACTGTGTCAGCTCAAAACGATTCCTACAGATGCAGCTTTTTTTTCTCCTTGCCCTAGAACCAGTTGGTGCTAAATTTTCAATAGACTTTGTGAGCCGGGACCTTCAAACAATCCATGATTAGTACCGTACTGCTTTACCTTGAGTGCCATAGCACTCGGTAATTTAGAGCAGGAACTCCACTGATGAAGAATGAACTGTCAGAATTTGGCTCGTCAAATCAAATCTGTGTACATTCCTAAAATAGACAGTTTTGTAATTAATGCTTGTGCTGTCATTTGCCAACAGGAAGTCTGCTCCCAGCTTTGCCACAGCCCTCTTGAAGAACTTGTGTGAGAGACTGAACCTCTTCCCCATTGCCCAGCCTATAAGCTGAGAAGAGCTGCTCTTTTTTCTCTCGTTCTGTCACTCTGGGCAGCTAATATTGCCCCTCTGTACCAGAGGGATCCCTTACTGTTGTCCAAGGTGCTGTATTACCCGTGCGTGAGTGCTGGGATAGATAGGTGCTCCTCAAGTAGGTGGTGTATGTTGGTCTACTGCGTAGCTGCAACGTTCACTGACTGACAGTGAGCAAATGTCTGTGTACTTCTAAGTGTGGCAGCATCTACTGCAGCTTTTTGTTTAAAAAAAAAAAAAAAAAAGTGCTGGTTTGTTCCTTGGCTGTGCAGAATAGTATTGCCTTGTATGCAGAGCTTGTATACCTTTGCCTGCTTTTGTCTGGGATGAGTCTTTATAACTGAAGATAAAGATCGTGAGAAATAAAAACTTGTTCACTGTAAAGCTGCATCTTTTGCAAAGTGAATATAGAATAAAATATAATAATAATATAATAGAATAATATATTTAAAAAAACTTAAAAAAATATAATAATAATATAATAGAATAAAAAATAATAAAAGAATGTGGCGAAGATCTCATGAGAGAGCACCCCAGCAATTGAAAACCTCCTGGGCAATAACTTCCTAAATCTGCATGCATCTTCAGTCAAGAAATCTGGTCCTGCTTTAACATCATCATCCTGATGAATTCTTTTTTCTTTTCTTCATCTTTACCTCAGTTTCTCAAGTAGAAGATTCACAACACAGACAGCAAAATGAGGGCTGAGGGAGAGTGTGCTGCAACATTCGCTGCTTCGGTCAAAACAAAGCCAACTTTACTGCAGAAAGAATATCACTGTGAAGTTCCTAACCAGTTTTGGCTCTGATGTTTTTAAATATTTCACATTAGAAAAATTCGATCTGCAACAAAAATATTTGCATACCTCTGAACCAAAACTGCACTGTATTTCTGAGTGGGTTATTTTTTTAATTTATTTTCTCACTTCTAGAGAGAATCCTGCAAAACAGCAAAGCACCCTATTAGAAAGGGTTCACAAGCATTCTCTTCACTTTCCAAATATTTTCCCCTTCAACTGAAACAACATTGTGCTGGTGTTACTTCATTTTCCTGACCCATTTTATGCTTTAATTTTTCACCAGTATCTTTTCAAAACTTCCTCTATATTTCAAAACCTCACCTGATACTGAGAGACAGGGAGCTGTGAAAAGCAAATTCCTTCTAGATGAGGGGAGGCAGGGGAAGAGCTGAGAGCCAGGACAGCAGTTACTATGCTGCCCTTGATGAAGGGAAAGAAGAGATATGAACCATGTTCAGCATTTGCCAAGAAAATAAAAATTAAAACCGGTGCCAGAGTTTTTATATGATTAATTGGAAGCACTGCAGATTCATTTTGGATGTGTTTGTTTTTGTGGAAACAGAAGTTTTGTATTTTGTATGGTCTTATTCTTGCTTTTTAACCAATCCCAGCCTAAATGTCAGTATCAGTAGATTGTTGTCTAACAGCCTTTGCTTTCATGTCAGTTTTTTGTCTGAACTTTTCCTCTTCTCAGATCTCAACACGACAATTGATCTGATATCACAGAAAGCAGTCTTATACTCTTTTTTAATTTACTGACTCAGGAGATGGAGTAAAAGGACATAGTGCTGCTGTAAGTGCACACACAGCTGATCACACACCAGCATGGTATCTAATTCATGTACTGTTCTTGCTGAATTCATGTGAAGAGCTGCAGAAGCCTGCTATGAAAGTATAAGCGGCTACAAGTACATGTTTTCCCTTTTTACACAAAATTGGACCTGTATTTTGAAGGTGTTTTGCAAACTGTAGATTGCTGAAGGGATAGAGGCTTCATAGTCCTTGTACTGATGAGTATCCCTCTCATGTTCATGTAGGAAGTAAGCAAAGTTCACCCCATTGTTTTAGAGGTAGAAAACAATCACTAGGTAATTTGGACAATTCAGCACCACTGGACTCATTACTGACTGGCTTTGTTCCTTAATCGTGGTTTTGATTTTAACATTCTTTTGTTCTTGGTACCCCAGCATTTGAAAGCCACCTGGGCAATAGCTTCCTAAATCTGCATCCATCTTCAGCTGAGGAATCTGATCCTGTTTTCACATCTATGATCCTGATGAATTCTTCTTTCTTTTCTTCATCTTGCCTCGGGTTTCCCATATACGGGATCCATATCCGTTGTACAGAGCAATGAAGACTTAAAAGGGGAAAGGTTTGAAGGTGCTGATGCAACTTTATGTAACCTTCTGACACACAGCAATCGTGCATTGTATTTTCAAACAGCTTCAGCTCTGCTACCTTTCAGGGACATTTGTCATGGTTTTGCATTCTGCAAGTGACTGGCACACCATGGATGTAGGTAATTCCACTTATTTGTGTGAAGGGTCCAATAATAATTGAATTTGAACATTATTCCTTTAATTACTATAATTTTGGATCACATTTAGTATAATTTTTGGACAAGAAATAACAGTGGGAGCCTAGAGGGAAATTTTCATTGACTGTCCTCTACTATTAACCCATAGATTGCTTTCTGGAGTGCTGACACCATGAGGAGAAAAGGGCTCCAAAGCACAGTTTACCAGCACGCTCAATTCCAGACTGCAGCAGCCGCTGCTAAAATAAAACAAACATCAGCCACTGCCATGTGAAGAGCTGCCATCAGCTGAAGAGGCCAGTTAGGCTCTGTTACACAGAAGTGCCTGGACCTTGGAGGCTGCCCTTTGTTGGCCCAGTCCCAGATCCTTTCTTGGAAAAGAACCGGTGATGGTCTGGAAGTGCAGCACTGGAGTCAATCTGCTGCCATGCAACAGGTATGTGGAACACAACATGTAGGGCTTCTGATCTTTCAAACATGCAGGGTGAATATATAAGTGATTTAAGTCTCTTGCTTTAATGAGCAAAAATCTTTTCAATGCCTGTGCTTAAATACCAATAAAAAAAATCTGCACTTTAGAGCAAATGTAGGACTCAGAAGTGGACCATGGGGTTCTGCTGCACTCTGTCCATGAAGTGCCATCTCGGTGACTGACTTGGAAATGGCAGCATACCCTTTGTCCTGCTGCTGATGTGACCCTGTGAAAGGATGGTGATGGTGCCGCAGGGCACAGCTTGCACCCCAGCCCTGGGTGTCCCCCAGGGGGCCAGACACATGTACAGAATCACTAAGGAGGATGGCAAGATGATAAGTAGTAATAACTTTGGTTGGGTGTTTATTTTTTGAATCCAAATGTTATGTGAGCATCCCCACGGCAGAGGCGGTAGGGCTGGTCACTGGGCTCCTTCCATGGTGCTCCTTTTCTCCAGATGAGGCATCAGGAAGAGAGGGCTTGTCACTGCTGCACACGTGCCACAGCTGCGCTTCCTGGAGAAGAACCAGCTACATACAGAAACCAAGGGGTGGGGATCCCACCCATGGAGCTCCCACTCCCCCAAGCTCCCTGTGCTCTGGCAGAACCTGGGACCATCTGCACCAGCCAGGTGACCTCTGGCTTCGTGAGGAGCAGTATGTCCCATGGTGCACGAAGCACTACGCAGAACATGCAACTTGAAGGTGTGATGGCAATGCAGTTCTCCTCCATCTCTCTGTGGGCAGGTCATAAGACCTCAATTTTATTTTCCTGCTCAGCTGGTCCACCCCAGGTTGCTGTGGAACGGAATCTCCTGAATTTATCAGCACTAAATGGAAGCAATAAGCTCCTAGCAGGGCCGTGAAAAGCTTCTCTTTCCTGGGTAGTAAATCTGCAGTAACTCTCACAGTTTTATTGAGGGTTATCAAGTGTTTATTCAAAAGGCATTTCCGTGCATTCAACGTCCTTCTAATTGGGCAGTGACTGGTAACGTCCTCTCCAGACAGTCTGTTATTGCTGTGATGAAATTCCTGGTGTTTAGGGAATAGATTGTCCATGTTGCTAGCTTGCTGGGTGGAGAGGAAGCAGGGCCCTGTCAGCACATGGTTTCTTCCATGTGGAGTCAAAACAAACTATGGAAGGCAGATCTGAGTTCAGCACAGAAATTGTCAATAATCAGAGCGAACTGGAATGAAATCCCTTTGTGGGGGCATTTGGAAATGTGGAGAGAGAACTGAGAGAGGGGTAAGCCTGCAGGCTGGCTAGGTTTATTAGGGGAGGAGTGTTTGGTTTTTATTTCCTCCCTGTTGTTGTGATGAAGAAATCAGAAATGAGATGGACATAAATATGGGATGGAAGAAGAATCTCTCAAACTCGCCTTGTAGCAGGAAATTCTGTTGGACCCAATAAGTACAGGCTCACATTTGGGTGAGGTGAGAGCTCCCCCATCTTCCCCTGCCATCAGAGCCTTCCCCAGCACAGGATGGGAGAAGGGAGATACGGCTGCACTGATCCGTGTGCACCTGCACAGCTGGGAATGCTCATTGTGCCTTCATCCTAAAGCTACACATCATGCTCAGGGGATCACATCCAGCCCTGAATCACAGAACTGGCACCTTGGGAAGTGCTCAGCTGTGAAAACTGACTGGCAGGGCAGCTTTGCCATGTGAAAAAAAAAAAAAAAATGCTTTGACTTTCTTCTTTTTAAAAGGCGTTGTAAATGGGAGCAGCTGAATCGAGTCGCAGGCACATTCAGCAGGTATGTGCTTCTCCCGTGCCCTCTGAGTGCTGCTGGATGGAACGAGGCATCTGGTGCCACGCTCAGCTTCAGCCTCACGGTGATATGCGTGCACCTGAGGCAGGAGGGATCCGGGAACTGGAAATGAGAACTTCTGGTTCAGAGCTGCAAATGTTGGGGCTGAGGTTTGGCAGCAGTGGGGTCCTACGGTGCTGCTGGTCGTGAAATTTGGGTTGGGCTAACAGTGAGCACAAGGGATCGAATTCCTAAGTTGTCTGAATGTAGTGCTTTGGGATCTGCATTGCCACTCTGGTGAGAACACCTTGAGGGGCCCACTGACACCAGCCTGATGATCTGGACGTGAAAAGAAGTCAGAGCAAGGAGGTGCCAATGAATTTCCCTTGGTTTTATGCCCAATACATCAGGTAGGAAATGCTCAGCAATTTGCTGGAGGGATGGACTGCATGGAAACAATGTGAGGCTTAATTAATGTGCCAAGTGCTTTGAGATCTTTGAGGGAAGGTGGAATACATGCAGATACTTACCTTTCATCCTCAGAGGCTGTATTCTGGTAATGGATGAAGTGACCCCGAAAACATAATATTAATTCTGCAAAGCATTTGGGAGTTCTTACAAATCAAAGGTGCTATGCAAATGCATTCTCACCTAGCGTTACTGGCCCCTTTGAGCCAGCCAGTGCACCATCAGTGGCGATTCTCATTTAATCAGAATTCAGCCTTCAAATTTTCTGCAAGTCCATAGATAAATAAAGCAGCAGCCGTAGTTGATCATTTATTTATAAATCTATTTATAATCTATGTTTTGCATATTAATCAAAACCCCTTCCATGTGGCAACTCCTGATTAAGAGCCATTTTTTTTTGTCTCATCTCTCTTGCCCCTAGATAATATGCAAAGAATTAGATTAGAAATAGTTTTTATAAATAAATAATGATAAACTCCTGCTTTATTTATATACTCAGACAAAGGTGCCAGTCTTCCAAACGCTGTGTTTCTCACTCCTCCTGGTTCTGTTTCCATCTCTCTGCCATGTGGAAAGCTGCATTGGATGTGGCATTCAGACAGGTCCTTTGCACGGACAGCTCTTCATTTTAGGTGGAACAATGCCATGTTCCACTTCAGGTGGGAGGTCTGAGGTGTGAGCCAAGGCTGGCAATGTCAGAAGGAGTTGAGGAACTCACGCACACAGAAACTGAAGGGGAAAAGTTGATAAATTGGGAAAACATCTTGCCAAGGGTTGGGGCTGTGCAGTGTGAGCTGCTTGGTCTGAATAGCGTTAGGAAAAGTTGGGAAGAATGCTCCTGGAAAAGCAATTATCCAAACCTGCTCCTGTGGAAAAGGGATAAATGCAAACAGTTTGGTTAAGGTTGGGTGGATAAAAGTGCAGAAAGTTCCTGCTGGGTCTTTCAAAATACACCTATGTGGGAAGTAGGGAACTCAAGTACCCTATTGTGAAATATAATCACATACTGATAGAATTACAAGTGCTGCATATCTGTACTGGCCTTGGTGGGACCACAGTCATTTTACTTTAATCTGAGGGTCTGAGTTACTGTGCACGTTACTCGTTGTGTATGCATTTCAGATCATCAGGGAATGTGCAGGCTGCAGTGCAACATGTCAGTAAGAACTGAGAGAAGTCACTGGGCCACATTAACTCCCAGAGTCATGCATCTGTGGATATGGTTCTAGGCTAATGGGCTGAACGGAAAAGGTTCAAAATAAATACATTCTGAGTACAGGAAGAAAAAGGAACAAAGGAGAAAAAATCCCCACGTTCCTTAGGTCACAATGAAGGAGATCAGGAATCAGGGTATGACCAGGGCCAGCAGACTTGGCTTCGCTTCCACTCCTGCCATGTGCTTCTGAGAAAGGCAATGTCCTTTGTTTGGTAAAGTGGGAAAAACAACCACTTCCTATGTCGTGACAACAGAAGACATCTCAAAACTGCAGTGATTAGCGTGGTTATTTAAGTGAGAGATTTGGTTACACGGGGGTGATGCTAAAGGTCCTCACTACACCATGGGACTCTTTCAGCCAACAGCACAGTGCAGCAGTCCTGGGGTGGGACATGGCATGCCTAGGGAGCAGAGCTGTTGCCCTAGGGAGTGGACGCAGAGTCTGCAGGGTTTTGAGGGCTCCTGTCACTGCAGCTTTCCCGAAGACACCAGCTGGACATTCCTGTGCACCTGAGACTGAACTGTGAATACAGAGTTTGAGTTGCAAGCTTTATTTCCTTAAAGGTCCCTTCTAACTCAAACAATCCTATGATGCTGTTGTGCTGCTCTGCTTTGCACTGGCACCTGTCAGTAGCATCTATATTTGCCAGTCAAAATTTAACAGATCTCCACCACAGAGCGACAAACATTGACAGAGAGCCACTCTCCAACCAATTGAGCTCCTAAGTGCAAAACATTTAACTAGAATAATTTTGAGCAGCAAATTTAAGCTAAGAAACGTCGAGAGCTATTTATTCAGCTTCGTTTCAGCCGTCTGCAGAACCTTAATTTACCCAAGGGCTGGTGCAGGAGAGCAGCAAGGCACTGCAGCTCGGACTGCTCTCATTAGCACAGCACTTCCCAGCTTGCACCCTGCCCTGTCCCACTCAGAGCACCGCAGTGCAGGACCCCACAGCACCTGCCCCGCTGTGCTTTATCTTGCTTAATGAACACAGCTCCTTCGATAACTTTATTGCCCTCTGTGTGTTCCAGGATCCTTAATTACTTTCTGCTTAGCAGACGGGATCCTTTTATTATTTTTATTTTTGTTAAGCATTACCAGATTCCCCGAGCATCGCTATCCACAGGGAGAGCGTCATGATTACTGAACTATGAATAAGCTGTACAAAAGTGAAGACAAAAGGAACATATTCAAAGTAAATTCTTCTTTCACCATCCAAAATTCACTCACAGAAGACTGCCCCATGGATGCAGGAAGGGGCAAACTCACCTGAAGGCCATCACAGATGTGATTTTAAATTACTGTTTTTTTTTTTGTAGCTGCAAAAGTTGTTGCACTAGCCGTGAAAAAGAAAAGCAAGCGAACAAGCTGCCTGCTGCTTACTGCCAACAGCTCCTGATTACTTCAGCTAATTTCAGGGCCTGGAAACACTGTTGACAACCTGATTTTTGAAACATAGGAAGTGTTATTTGGTCCTGCAATCTGCACCGTGTCTGTGTCAGGAGTTTCACTGCTGTCACTCGCAGCAACTTTCACCGCTCTGTCGTCATCCCCCAGAACTAATTACCTTAAACTGATGAAAGTAGATTTTTTAAAAGTAAAATGCTTTCCTAAATTTGCTTTTCAGGTGCTTTATGAAGTTGTTTTAGCATGCTCCGTTGAGCTCTATGCTTACCTACACCAGAGAGGAGAACAGAGCGGCAGTAAGACGTTTTGGAGGCTGGCATTGACGGAGGGAAGAATTAAGTAAGCAGCAAAATGTGCTGCCCACATTGCCCCCCCCATGCTCTGTTTCATGCAGCTCTCTGCTGCCTTTGCATCTCCCTTCCATCTGCTCCCCGTGGCCTGCTGAGAGCCACATCTCTGTTGCTGTCATTGCACCCCTTTCTGGCCTCCATTTCCAATAGATGCATATGTCGTGGTTGTGTGTGTGTGTGTGTATATATGTATGTACATATGATTTTCCCCATCAGTCTGCACCAGTGCTTGTCTTTCACATCCAAATAGAATACTTTTGCAGAGCACCCTGTTCTTAAGGCAAACTTCAGGAACTGAACTCCAGCCTTGCCTTAGCAAGGCTGTATTCCGCTGCCTTTACTGAGTACTGTGGTTCATAACCCTGAGTGCAGGACTGGGAACGGAGGGGATCTCTGTCTTACCATGGGTTGAAAAAAACCTTTGAATTTTAAAGCAATCAGTGCCGTGCACTGAAGTTTGGAGGGGACGTGAAGAAAAATGCTAGCATTTAATTTCAGGGGAAAAAAGTGTAGTCATTTTGGTACAATGGTAATTATTAAGTACATCTGCCATTTTGCCGTTACTTGGCTTATGCTTCCTGCTGGGGCAATGCTTGGGTCAAGCTGAGAGTGTTGCTCACTAAGGCACGTTCTACAGCATCCAGACCTTCCCTGCTGCAGAATATGTGTGTCTGGATTTCCAGTGTCTCACCTTCTGAAGCTAAGTTATGCAATGTAAAGCAAAGGGGTGAATCCGCCCAGTAGGTTAAACAGCAGCTATTGCTCACTCCTGTGGGATGTCAGGCCTGAATCCTGCTTATAGCTGGTTCTGCCCTACGATCAAGTTTCTTTCATCAATTTATTTTGTGTTAAAGTGATTCACAAAGCTCAGTGCTCTTCACTTTCATCTGATTTTGAACGTTAGGGAAAAGCATCCTCTCTTCCTCCTCACCTCACTGAAATTACTGTTTTTTATTAATAATCTCAGAACTATTTTAAGCCTGAGCTATTTCAAATTACTAATGACATATTTATGAAAGAGGAAACTAAAACATAGATAGGCTTAATGTGTTTATTCCTTTTTCAGTTGCTCAGAGATAATTCTAACTAAAGGGAAAACTAATCTCACTTGTGTGAGACCTTTATCTAAGCAGCCACTGATGAACTACTGCTGTTTACTGCTCGTTCAGAACTGCTGTCTGAACAGTGGCTGCATCACCTCAGCCTGTCTGGCACCAGGCATCCTGGGCTTCCCTGCCTTCCTCCATATCCTCAGTGCAACTTTTTGCCCTCCCTTTGCCTTTCTCTCATCAGCTCCTTGCACTATGACACCTGAGATCACACTCAGCGTGTGGTTAAGGCCACCCTTGGTATCCTCACAAACCTGACATATGCAGAACAGATCTCTGTGTTATCTTATGAAAGGAATCCACTGCCTGGTTTTTATCTTCTTTTTCCTTTCCTTTTTTTTTTTAACCTAATGGATCACTTGGAAAATAAGTGGCACTTTTAGTGTCCATTAACTCTCACTTAACTGATGCTAAATTGCACTTGAGCACTTATGGATGCACTTGCGAGAGCCATGTTAATACCAGGTGAATTAATTAGAAGTTGGACTGCCACTTCCAATGTAAAATGAATTCATAATGATGGGAAATCTAAAATAAAGGCTTACCAAAAAATACTTGGTACCATGTTAAGCATCCATTAATGCAATGGAATGACACTCAGGCTTTTGCAAATAGAAATGAAGTCCTATGAAGGAAGGTGGCACCATGGACCTCTGAGCAGGAGAACATTCGTAATATAAAACTGGGAATTCTTCAGTTCATGTGTGGGGGAAGAAATTAATACAACACTTCCCTGCATACAGGTGTTTATAAATATTATAAATTGCACCAAAAGTTTCCTTTGAATTTTCAGATTTTCTCCTTTAAGGCTTGTTTGTTTCTCCTCTGTTTCAGATATTGCTGTTGCAGAGGATGGAAAAGGCTCAGAGGTGATGTGGTGGCCCTAGGGGTCCCCAGAGGTGCTGGCCTGGGTCACTGCCCCTGTGGGGCTGCTCAGTATTGTGCAGCTCTTGGTGCTCCTGCTGCACGCACTTGGATGCCAGCTCTGCCAAACTTTCTGCTGTCCTGATGCTGTGTGTCCCCATTAATACACTGATAAAAAAACAGCGCAGCAAAACACAACAAGCACTGTTAAGAATGTGTTGCAGATGTGGTAGTAACTCCTGGTTGCAATAGGCAGATGACTATTTTTTTTTTCCTGTTTCCTGTCCTATTATTGGGTCCAGCTGAGTTTTACATGTAGCTACACTGTCCCTTCCCTGCAGGTCAGGAACTGGTGAAACACATGTCCCAAGAGATGAAGAAACATGTTCAGCAGCACGCGGTGCAATCAGAGCTCTTCCCATCTCCCAGGAACCCCAATGTACACAGGCAGAACCATCCTGTGGTTCTGTGCCTCAGAGAGCTTTTTGCTCTCAGACCTTCTGCTGACCCTGAACGACTTCTGTTCTTTGAGAGCTCTTTTATTTCTCTCTCTCTCTCTCTTTTTTTTTTTTTTTCTGTTGTTGCTCATATTTTCCCCTCTCATTAATTATACAGATGTGCTGGGGGCCATGTGCTTTGCCACATCACAGAGGAAACCACAGGACTCCAGATCAGAGGAGCTGCCAGATGTCCTTGCCTGGTAGAGCACCATGCAAGGATCACGGCTACCAGAGCAGCCTGGCTGCCTCTGTGGGGCACGGTGGGGACAGCACCCAGCAAAGGGGCAACAGCTTAGTGGAGCAGGTGGTACTTTGTCTCCCTTGGCAGTGTCTCCAGCATTCTCCTAGGGAGGCTTTTTCTTTTGAACTTGCAGAAATGGCAGACGTAAATGGTTGGTTTCAATTTTGGGACTACGCTTATTTACTTTTTCTGCCTTCTTGAGGGTGACTGAAGGTTTATTTTTTGCTGGAGGGAACAGGTCCTGGCAAGGTCTCTGCAAGAATGGCATTTCTGACAGTACAGGTCCCACATACGGTGGGGCAGGGAGAGGGAAGGAAGCTACTAGGCTATTTGTATCACAAGAAATGAGAAGAGGAAGGCCAGCCACTACGTATCCAGCTGTTATCTCCGATCTTGCTGCTATTCTTTAATTTTCTTTCATGTTACTGAAATTTGTGATCAGTAGACACATGATTAACACAGCAGCACAAAGTTCCCTTTCTGACACTGGTCTCTGGATCCAGATTTCTACTCTGGTAAAAACTGAAATTGTCATCAAAATAACACTTGGGTTTCCGTCCCTGTGCTGCTGGTTCTAGACCAAGCTTGACCAGGCTTAGCCGGACAACTCTGTATTCAAGTACCACCAACACAACCAAGTGCAGGAAGTCTTTGACACAGGACTAAAGGATCTTTATCAGTTCAGACATCCTTGGAAACGGTGCTTCCTCTTAAACCTGATGACTTTGTCCTTAGTTATATTTGTGCAAAGTTTCCATTAAACAGATTATAATTCCAAATTCTTCCCTTTGAAGTTAAGTGGGAACTGCTCATGGCAAACAGATTTGCAAATCCACCTAATGCAGGTAAATACAAGATACCAATTTCAATTATTTGATAAATTAACTCTGTCCAAAACAAGTTAAAACCAATGTGGTATTTCAGTAGTCAAAAAAGTGAGGAGCAAATACATGGCCATTATTATTTTATAATGGTCTACAAGTGTTCCACATAATTGATAACTGGCTTAGGTTCTTGCTGCTCTTGGAAAATTCTAGCGGTGTCTTTTGCTGCTGGACACGGGATAAATAAAGATCAATCCCCTCTCACCCCTCACTATCATGTAATCTGCAATCTCTAAAGCAAAGGGAGGAACAGGAGAGAATCCTCTGCAAGAGGCAAATAGTGCAAACGATTTCTCACTGAAAGCAGGGCCTGTGGGAATTCCATGGCCCGAGTTTAATGGTGCTCCACGTAACTTCTCTTAAGCCTTTGTATGAATCAATGAGAAGGCTGTTTCTCCCTCATTCATAACCTGTAAGTTTCTGTAGTTTTAAGGAGCAAAAACCTCTTCATTTTTATGCGTCAGCCTGAACATACACTGCAGTCTCATTGGGGAGCTGTCTCCTCCCTTACACCTCAAAAGCACACCTAGGAAATTAATGATTTGGCAGCAAATCTTTGCAACTTCCAAACCATCGCAAGTCAGGCAGAACCTTCCCACTGGCTTCCCAGGCCTCTGGCCCATTGCATCGTTGGGTCTGGCGGGGGGGGGGGGGATGGGCCCTTCCACCTGCTCTGCAACAGGGCAACCAGCAGCAGCTGCAGCTGCATCATGAACAGGCATGTGCTCCACGAGTTCTGGGCTAGAAGGAGCTTGCTGTTGGGTTGGAAAGTTTTCTCCTCAGTTCTTTGTTCTGCGGTAAGTCTGCGGTACCGTTTTTGTTGCTAACGAGAGGGTGATGGTTTTTTTTCTTGTTTTTATGGGTAGATGTTGCAAAACGTTGTTGAACTCTGCTTCGGTTCAGCTTTCTGGTTTGGCCTCCCCAGCTACCTGCTGGCAGGGCAGGGAGCCGTGTGTCAGCACCAGCGAGCCTGGGAGAAGTTCTCAGCTGCTTTGCAGAGAGCTTTGTCTTTTGGTGCTGTTGGTGCAGAAGCACTGGAATGAAATGTTATGCTGGTCGTATCAAACTGCCAAGCCAGACTATTTCTCCAGGACTAATTAGCTAGAGGACCAAGAATGGATCCATATTGTTGGATTTTTTTTCCTGTGAGACTAGTGAGAAGAACAGTTGTGTCTTGGTGTGGGTTTGGACCTGTTTACAAGAGATGAGCGTGAGCTGAATGTAACTTGTATCAGTTATTTGAGCTTTAAGTGCTCCTGGCTAAGTTTTGGTTGCTTGTCAGTGCAATTTGTCTGCCAAAGAGGCATAGGTTGTGAACTGAGCTTCTCCCGTGGTAGGGGAAAAGGCTGGGGTTGTCACTCTTCTGGAGTTTCCCTAGAGCCTTTTGTCATGCAACAGGTCTAATTACTCAGTTAAGAGTTTCTTGAGGTTTTCCAATGCAGGCTGGAAACTGCAGATGATGGAGGAACACAATGGATGGAGGAGACAATGGGTGTGAGCGAATGGGGAGAACAAAACTGTGATGTCTCCCAGATGTTAAAGAAATTTCTGTGCAGCTGAACTAAGGTGCTGTCTGTCCAATATCATTTCTGTTCCAAACCTTCAATATTGCAGCTGACGGCAAAAAATGCGCAGTAAAACATGGGGAGGCCACTGGGTAATATCCACTGTAAAGTGTTAATTGCCTATTGAGACTGTAAACTATGTCAATATGCCTGGATCTGAGTTATTGACAGACTCCTATTTATTCCAGCCTCACAAAGCTGGGCTCTTTAGAACTGGGCTCTAATCAGTCATGCTTTACTGATCCCACCAAGAAGCACCAGTCAATAAATGCGCTTGCTGTCTTAACCCTTTGAAGTTTGTAAAATTACAAGTGGGATTGATAACATTGATTTGGGGAGAACTCCTGACAGTGGAAACCCTTTGGTAATAAAAGCTGCCTGCAGTAAATGACACCTCCTCTGGAGTGATGCTTGTTCTGGGTCTGTGGTCTGAATCTCAGCTCCACTGTCCTGCCAGCACCTGAGGTCTGAGCTGGAGGAAGGAGGAACTGCATATCCATGAACTAAAACCCCTGAAGCATTCTGCCTTTCCAGGGTCAATGGGATGCTGTGTCTGAGATTCTGTATCATAAACTGCTGCTGAGTGTTGATGTGCAGCAGCTGCAGTGGCATTTGAGGTGGGGAAGGAGCATTAAGCAAAGGGCTGCTCTGACCAGGCTGGAGAGAGGAGGAGGAGTGTCTTTGCCTTTGGGTTTTGTAAGCTTCTAAGATGTCATCGGCCTTCTAGCATGCATGGAGATGGAGGATGCTTGCTGATGTGAGAGCAAAATTTTACTGGTGGCTTTAGCAGAATTCACCTTGCTTGGTTCTCATGAGTACTGAGGCTAACATAGCTCTAATAATTTGCTGTATGGCTTTCTGTTTTCTTCTTTGTTTTTAAACAAAGTAGCTAAAGGCTGGGGATAGCTGCCTTTTATTTATAGGGATCAAATACAGATAAGCGTTGTCTGTGGAAGGCAGACAGAGCAAAGATGATGCTATGGCTGGAACTTGTCTGTGAGCAACAGAGGTCTCAGAATCTTAGTGGAGGACTAGAAATGAGGCAGAAAACCCTTCCTGTTGCATTTTCTTACGAAAATACCTGTTTGTCCTATAAACAAATCCTGGTTTTCTATTTCTTCTTCAGTCTTTGTTCTCTGATTTAGCTCTTTTTTTTTTTTTTTTTTTCTAGACTGATGCAATTTCATGCTAAATTTGGGATCAAAGTCTGTCCTTAGACCCCTGTACATTCTGGAAAAATATCCTGCATTACTGATTTATGCAGACCTACAGTGTGATGTAGTTCCTGGTGCAGGAGAAAAAGTGTTGGGTGGTTCAGGCCTTCTGAGACATGGGAACTTCACTGACAAGCTGATGTGTTGTTTTCTTTCTTTATACCCTATGGTATGCTTGTTCTTCATGCTAAGTGGCATTTTATTAATTTGTATTATACTAATTTGAATTAATTAATATGTAATTCCTAACTTAAGTACACGTGAGTTTCAAGCAGAGAGGTTAGGCTGAGATTAACTATTTATTCTGGCCTTTGCTGTAAAGGAGTTTGTATCTGCTGTCTGTCAGATTTAAGATGGACATCTTGACATCTACTAAGAGGGAGATACAGTTAAGAATTGGATTTTGTGCCTGAAAATATATGCTTGCCTGGTGACTTTTGGGATCTGTTCTGCAAATGAAACTGCATTCCATAAGGCACTAACTGCTATATGTCTACAGTGCTGCTCAGCATTAAATTGGTCCTCTTGTTTTAAGAAAATCCAAGTCGAGTAGGAGTCTCTGTGAGATAAACAGCTGTTTTAAATACATACGATGCTTTTGCAGCATGCAGAGTGATACTTTAAACAACCACTTCCAAGCTGCGAAGTGAAATAAGGAGTTCATTTTGTTTTCAGTTCTCTCCAGCCCATTTTCTTACAATGAATAGATACAGATTTTAATGTAACTTAATCAGTCTGATGGACTTGGGAGGAATTTGGCTAGCTGCTACTGGCAAGCTCCTGGGCTGGAGGTGCCACAGGCTGTGGGTTCTGGATGGAGCAGGCTGTCGTGCAGCAACATCTCTGTGTAGGAGTGTTAATTGCTCTGAGGGGAAAACTGCTTTTGGTTCTTGCATGCCCCTTGTGCAGTCTGTGTATATTTTTGGGAATGAGTACACATTCTTTTCAGGAAACTGTGAAGCACAGTGGCACTTCTTGAAGTCAAATCGCTAATGAAAGTCTAACGCTTCAGTGTCTTGGTTTATCTTATTTGCATTAGGAGGGCGGTAGGAGTATTCCTACAATACTAGGCTTCTTTATCCCAGCTGTGTTGCAGTCCAAAACGTGTCACTGTCTCTACAGCCAAAGCGGAGTTTCCAGTTTGGTTCGTGAAACTCAGCAAAATGCAAAGCTTTGCATTTAATGCAAGTAAAATCTGTGCAGGTACCCAGACTTAACCTGCAATGGGCTGCAGGTCTGGGTGATGCCGGGGACAGGAGGCAGCTGCTTGTGGGTACGGACAGCCAGGTGCGCAGGTTGCTCCGAGCAGCAGGAACAGTTTGAAACGATGTTCAAAGTAAGAAGTGTTTCCTTTAACGTGGCCACAATTAAACTCATTTTGCTCTTGTGCCTACAGGAGTCTGAATTCTGAAACGGGGGGAAAGATTTTTGCAGGGGAAATGACTGGTCCCATTTTCAGTAAGCACGACAGCTTTTGCTTATTTATTTTCCTTCTATTCGACGGAGAGGAGTTCGATTACTCCTGGAGAGGTTTTCTTTCGCGTTTTTATGCGCTGTGTTCTGAGCCATGTGGCCACTAGAGAGCAGACTTAGCCTAGTAACGGGAGCTAATTAGTCCTTGGCCTCCTCGTTTCCTCCTGTTCCCCTCCCCCTCCCCCTGAATGCGCAGGCAGAGGGGGCTTGGGTGGTTCTGAGCTCGACTCCAACGCTGTGCAATCTTAGGCCTAATTAAAACGCCGCAGACGGCCTGAACCCCACATTAAAATTGGATGAGGAATTGATCAGCCAAGCAAACAGGAAATTTAGCTGTGTGAGTGAAGGTAATGTTTGCTCAAATGTGTAATGAGGTCCGCGGGGAATATTTATGGGGACCTCAGTGACAGTTTCAGCAGTTCCTTCTCCTTGAAGTCATCTTCCCTACCTGCCCTCTCTGTTATGAGGCTGTAGGCACTGGGGGATCCGATGCCGTGTCAGCCAGGCCGGGCAAGCTGTGGAAAATGGGCTGTGTGTGTCTGGATGATGCCGTGGGCAGCTCTGCGAGAGGGTTGTGAAACTGCAGCCTGGCTTCTTTAAGGACAACGACATCAGTGGTTCCGTAACATAAGTTGTTGCGTAGCACAATTGCTGGTGGAACTCCTCCTGGTGTGTTAGAAAAGCAAACCCCCTAGAAAGGGTCAGGCATTGTGTTACGGCAGTTGTTAGCTTTATCTACCTAGACTACAGGATGAAAGCTGTCGGCACAGGTATTTGGGGGCAAGGCAGTATGTTCACAGGGTGGGGAGCAATGCCCTCCTCAGCAGACTTTATTTCTAATAATCACTTAACAGAATGTGCCTTCCACATGCAGCGGATGAATTCGCATGCTTCTTCTTTATCACTGTTCTGTCCAAGGTTAATCAACACGGGAGTCTTACAGCAAGTTGTTTCTAGTGGATAGGATCACCCTCACACCTGTGTCTGCAGGCCGCTGCTATTGCCCTCAGCTCCTGGCAGAGGCCGTGCAAAGATGTAGGGTTCTGCATTTAGGGCTCGTGCACGCCCCAGGCTGCAAATGTGGTAGTCCCAGCTCTCAGGCTTCCTGTGGTTGCCTTCCTGTGCCCTTCATGGCTGCTTCTGATTTTGACTGGTTACAATTAGAATTGAAGCTGACACCTATAAGGATTTGACTTTGAGCGAGAAGCAGCAGAGTGAATGACTGATGGCCTGTGCCCAGTGGAACAAAGTAGGAAGAGGAGATGATGGCTGTCTTGATGTGAGCCCTGCGTTTGGATGGGCATGGTGGTTGTAAACCATTGCTTTGCTTTCTACTATGACACAGCTGTACAACCTTGTGGCTTATCTGTTCGGCACTGAGCGAAGAGGAATTATCTTGGGCCACATACACAATATGCTATATAGTTAATGTAGATAAGTAACAAAACTTATTTTTATATGGTTTTTATAAAAACTAAAAAAGTAGCACAATCATAAAACTGGAGGGGTACCTGACCTTGTTTTTGTGAAACAAATGCATTGGTCTGGATTGATGGCAGTGGTTGTCATTCTCAGTGAGCTCTCAGTGTGTTTGATGGAGATTTGTAAAGGAATTTCAACCATGAAACAGAGGAAAAGTGAAAACAGTTGTTCACACTGCCAAAAAGTGACGACATGAATAAGGTGTGATGGTGAAGTGAGGGATGTTTTTCTCTAGTGAGAGAGGGCTTACAGAAGTCTCAGAGAGAGACATAATTTTTTCTTGAGTTGAATGTCTGATTTCAAATGGAATTGATAAAGTTGCAAACTTAGGTCTGCTGAAAGTGGAATTACAAATATGCCAAAAAGTTGATTAATTTTTCAGCAGTCTTGAAACTTATTCTCAAATTCCTTCAAAGTGGAAAGCATGCATATTTTTCACTGTTCACAAGGCTGTGTTTAGCCCATGTATCACAATGCATACAGTAATTTGCCATAACTTGGGTTAGCATTGCCCTTTGTGCTGCCCATGTCCTGCTCTCAGCCCAGCCAGTGCTGTTTGCATGCCTGTGTTTGATTGTGAGTGATGAGTGTGCACTGGGGCAGAGTCAGTGCCATGATGGCAGGGGGTGGCTGCAGGATGGGCTGGGCTGTGAGTGGCCTACAGGCTGTGGCTAAGACATGCTTGTGTGATGGAAATAGAAAAAGCAACCTGTTAACAGCAATGATGTGAATTACTGTCACTGAATACAGCATGAGAAGTTCATAGAGGTGTAGTACTGTAGGCAGTAAAATACCCAGTTTTAAATTGCTTAGTTTAAAGTATGTGTAGGATGGTGCTCCTGTTATATCTTTCAAGTGTTGTAGCAACACTATTGATAAGGGTTATGCAGGAGAAAGTGATTATTCTTACTTTCTAAAGGCAGGTATTGAGGGGAGATATTTGGAAATGCGATTATTCATAAATGATTAAAAAAGAAATTGCAGTAACATAATGTCTAAGTTTTTCTTAGTTGTCCAAGGAAACCAGATGCCAGACATTGTGCTTGGTGTGCTGGATTAAATGTTCATCTTGTACATCCAGGTTACGGCTTACAATAGGACCTGAGTGTTTTCTGGGAGGAACGTAGTCAGCACTCTCCTGACTGATGTGACAGTTGACACTGTCTTTCTTCCAAGGGGTTATTGCCTGTGTGCTGCTGCACAAAGCTGTGAGCACACCTAACTTGCTCTATCTTCAGTGTGGCACTCAATTTAAGTGTGCCTTTACAAGAGGAGAGCGGCTGTATTTAATTTCTGTCTACGCTATATTAGAAGAGTTTAGATCTGGCAGTCCAATCTAAGTGCAGCCTGCCTTTGGTGCTTGGGCCACTCAGCCTCGTTTGGTTGCACAGGGGAAGTGTTGTAAAAACTAAAGTGTGAGCTTGAAGTTGAATCTGATTTTCCATGTTGCAGCTGGGAGTCATCTGTTTACCTCCAGCTTTATGTCTGTTACTGAACGTGCTGCTTTCAGCCTTGTTGGTGCTTTGGCTTCTGAAATGTGAGTTTGAACAAAGTACTAAAACTTTAGGGAGTCATAGACTGACTGGGGTTGGAAGAGCAGGCACGCATTTGAGCATTAGCAGTCTGAGAGTTAAGAGTCTCTGGATTCTGGGAGTAAACTGCTGAAAAGTAGTGTCATACAGGTTTCTAAATTGTTTTCTTTTTGACAGTCTTACACTGCTCTGTTCCCAGACAGCAAAATCACCACGGTGGTTAGGACTTAGTGGGGCTGCATCACAGAGCTGTGGTCAGCCTCAGCTGCCTGAGAGACCTTTTCAGTCAATTTTTGCAATTGAAAGTCTTAGTCTTCATATATCAAAGCAGTGGCAACTGTTTTTCTTTGCATTTCTAGCAGCTCTTCTACAGCAGTGCCTGCTTTAAGGCATAATGTCCCCTCCTGCTCCAAAAGGGCTGAGCCAGAGCTAGCCTGGAAAGGAGAGCCCCAGTGGCATCTTCCATGGAGCAGATCCGAAAGAGAGCTGTCCCAGAAGCAGCTCCAAGGCTCAGCCTGCATGGGTAGCTGTTCTGGACAGGACAGGGCCCTGTCTGCAGCAGCTCCAGAGGAGGACAGGCATCAGCAACAGCCCTGTCGGGTCCCTGTCCCCAAGCACTGTGCCACAGCCCCTCCCTGGGTCAGTGCCTGCCCTCCAGGACTTTCCCTTACATCCTAAGCTTACCTATTCTCTTTTTGGGTGACTTTTAACATGACTTGGGTGGAGAGTCGTGTACAACAGTCATAGGTTTATAGCATGTTCTTATTGGAGGGGGTGTGAACTTTTAATATTAAATTTCAGTCTTGACTGTGACGGTTGTCATTAGTTCCTTTCTTATTTATTGGTTGGTTGAGGCTGTACACTGTCTTTCATCTTCCCTGTTAAAGATTCTATCACCACTGCATCTCTCTGTATTCTTAGAACCACAGAATAGCTTAGGTTGAGACAGGAGCTTAAAGCCCACCCAGTTCCAGCACTTTGCCATGGGCTGTGTTTCCCCCCCAGCAGCTCAGGCTGCACAGGGCTGATCCAGTCTGGCCTTGAATGACTCCAGGGACGGGGCACCCACACTTCTCTGGACAGTGGTGCCAGGACCTCATCACCCTCCGAGTAAACAATTTCCTCCCTGAACTGAACCTAAATCTTCCTCTGTTTCGCTTAAAACCATTCCTGTTTGTCCTGTCACTGTCTGATGCTGTAAGAAGTTGCTCTCCCTCCTGTTAATGAGTTTCCTTTAAGTACTGATAGACTTGAAGTCCAGAACCAAGAGGCATAAGATTTACTTGTAAGCATGGATGCATGCTGAATGCCTGCATGGGCAGGTGAGCCCTAGAAGTAGTAATTTTCTTCAGAAATATTTTGCCATGAATATTTTGTTTTAATGGTAATGGTCTTCTCAGTGCTCAACAGCAGCCTGTAAAGAATCAGAGATTTCCACTGCTTGTCTTTGTAACCTGTTAACTTTATTGATGGCAGTTTCATTACTGCCTTGTTCTTGTACAGAATACTGACCAGGGCTGGACCCCAAACTGATCTCAGTGTGACTGCTGTACTCTCTAGGAGCCATCCCTTAACAGCTGCGGTTTGAGGTCGGTCGGTGAGCAATCCGAACATTGGATTTTAAGATTTTAGCTACAGCTGAGTCAGAAATCTTAAAGAAGTCCAAGTCCTCTTCATTCTCACAGCTGCCGTTATCAATCAGATTTGTGTTCCTGCCAAAAAGAGGGGGGGGGGGGGGAAAGGTAAGTGTGGTTTGTTTAAACCAGTTTTCCGTGAAACGCAGCAATTATGGTTCTAGTCTGCAATTCTTTGTTGATAGTTCACGAATAAATCTTTTATTATTTTGCCAATTATTAAGACTGGGCTAGACAGTCTTCAGTTGTCGGAGTCATCAGTAACTCTTTAAAATTGAAACTATCTTGGCAATGCTGGAACATATGGCGTTTATGAGGCTGTTTTCCATGATGTTCTAAAAGATTAACAGCCTTCTAATTCCTTTAAACCCCTTGGTCTTTGTTATCTTGACCTGTTGATTTTGTTTTTTTCCTATTTATTTTTTCACGTTTGGCAGACAGCCCAAGTTAACGCAGGCAGTTTGTTTGAGTATCAGTAATCTGATCAAACTGGGTTGAGCCATAACTTCTTGTCGAACTCCCTAATCCGAGTTGTAACTGAAGAGTGTTTGTGAGGCATTTCTGCCTTTTTTGTATCTTCCTGTGTATAGTTTTACTGTCAGTATTTTGCTATAGGTGTGTACTTGCATGTAGGGTTTTGGTGTGTTTTGATACGTCACTTATTGTCCATTTTGTCTGTTGATATCCCGTTTATTCCATTAGCCTCCTCTTATCAACTTTCAACTTTCTTAATGTTGCTTTTGTGTCTTTTAAACAAGAATATTTTTGGCCAGCATATCTTCTTAGTAATTTTATTTGTGTAATTATGGCTTTTTCAGCATCTGTAAATTCCCTGAACAATCTGTAATTATCAGCAAGGCTTTCCCTGAGAAACACAGTTCTCCCAGTCAGTTATGTTAACTGTTGTCTGTGCCTTCAAGAGTCATCCTTTCCAAAGACCTTAGTCTGAAAGATGTTAAGGAAACACAAAACAGAATTGTTATGTTGGTTACTGAATTGTCCTGCCTTTAATCTTGCAGTCCTCTCCACGGCATTGGTAACTTCCTCTGCTTGTAAAGCTCCTGTTGGTTTTAAGGTGCTGTCTGTGCAAGTATATTTGAAGGATCTGCTTCTAACAAAGGACCTGTGTCAATGGGAAGGTTTAATGTGAAAATAATGTGATCAAGCGCTAAGTTGCCTTCACCAGCAATTAAGCATAACAGCACCTAATGGCAGACTAGGAAGGATCAGCCCGAGGGCAATTTCTACCACTGCTTCTCTGCGGCATCGCTGTCTAACTTAATAAACTTTTCACGCACCAAGTTTCAATTAAAGGGAGCGCTCCTTGTGTTTAAAATCAAATCGGGCATGTGCTCTCGATAGTCATGTGGCAGCTGAGACGCAATGGTGAGAGTGCTCTGTCTGAAGGCGTACGAGGAGGGACATCTGACACAAAGCTGTGCCCAGCACAGCACCACTGCGGAGTGTCCTCAGGTCTGATATTAAGCTACATGTTGTTGCAGTAAAGGTGAATGGGTTTTCTTACCATTTAAAGGCAGAAAGCTAACTTTGTTTTCAAGCAGTGTTCTCTCCTTGCTTCCCCCCTTCACACTGCTCCTGACTGAATCCCCCGTGGGCATTGCCCTGCTCCCAGACACAGTGACATTTACCCACTTGAGATGCCTCTTTGTTTTCTTACTGTAGTTCCTCACCCAACCTGTAATTGCTGTAGGAACACTAATGAGCATGTCATCAGACCTCTCTGTGATAGCAGCAAATGTTGTATTCATTTTTACAGACAGAGGATGTGTCTGGGCAGACTTGCACTGATTTTATCAGTGGAACCAGGAACAATCATCTTTTGCTGATTTTTTCAAAAGGACCCTTCTTCTGGGGTCATCCTTTGCTTATTTTTATAATAAACTTGGTGTCAAGAAAATAGAAGGCTGTGCAACTTCCAGCAAGGTCAGGTATAGTGGAATTTGGAAAGAGGGGATAAAGACAACGCTGACTGCGTGTGTGAAGTTAAATGGTGACTACCCAGAGTAGTGAGGTGCAGAGAGGCAAGGCAGGCCCACAGGATGCTGTTGTTGTCAGAGGGCCTTTGTAAACAATCTTAGTTGGGTGAAAGAGCCTGAAGTATACTGGGGAGACAGCAGGCTGAAAGGTTAATTAGTGGGGCAAGGTCGGTTGTAGCCTGAGCTGAGGCAGCTCCTGCTGAAGCCTTTGCATGGTAAAGCCCCTGATTTTGGCTAGGTTCTGTCTGGACAAAGAGCAGAGAGAATGCTTTCCATCCTTCTTATGCTTTTTGTTCTGGTGGTGCTGGTGGCTGTGGCTGTATTTCTAGTAAGTTTGTAGACTCATTAAATGTCTTTAAGAGCACAGCATCTGCGCACACATGTTACAGAGGCTGATCAGCTTTTGAGGTTAGTGTGAACCACCAAATACTGCAATCCTGAAGCTAACATTGGACTCCTTTATTGTTGTTTAAAAACTCAAAGATTAAAAGAAGAATAAAAGTACAAATACTTCATGTCTTTGAAATGGTACAGCACTTAGGAATTGCATCCCTGATTGTGTGTGAGCACTTCTGTGTTTTTGGTATGAGACCTCTGAAGCAGCGCTGTCTGCTTTGTAAGGTTGGGAGTGGAGGACTAGCCAGCAAGCTGTAGTGTAATGGCAGCTTAAGGTGTGTGGAAGAGTTTGGTGAGTCCAACTGATCCTTTGGCAAATGAGGTATGGTGGTGTTTTTGACAGTGATAGCAGCAGCAGCAACATTATGAAGGTGTGAGGGTTTTTTTTCATTTGTTTTCCACCTGGCCCTGGTCCTGCAGACTACCTGGTCATGCGCCCTGCAAACTTCTCTTCTGTAATCATGAGATCTGCAGAATTCAAACCCAACAGTTCAGCTCCTTCGGTATTTCAGGGTGTACCTATGTGTGTTTCTCCTTACTGAAATCCTTCAACGTTTTTTGGAAGGACTCCTCTTGTCTGAGGGCCTCAAGAGCCCAATCTTCAAGTTGATTCCTTGCGGAAGTCCTTCAGCATCCTAGGAAAGACTTCTTACAAATGTCTTGTCATCACTTCAGATTCAGTTCTGACAAGAGGCCACAAGGGCCCCGTTTGTAAAAACCTTGCACATCATATTATATGCCCACAGTTACTGTAGACATTTCTGGGCTGCAATAAACTTGCATGACAGAAACCATTCTTTCTTTTTACAGGTGACATCCTCAAATTGCTGGGTCCTATTCTCCATTGCTTTGCGCCTTTCTGGTGTTATGTAGCTATGCAAACTCCTACCAGATCAGAACGGTAGCACTTCATCCTCCTTCCCCAGGGAGTCGATGTTGGCAGAAGTGAAAGGCAATGGAGAATTGAGTTATACAGCCTCACTCTTCTCCCAAAGTGAGCATTTTAAAGGGGTTCATTCCAGACCTAAATGAAGGTGTGGGATTTGAAGATAGCTAGGATAAATGCATTTCTTTGTGTGACCTCTAAAAATGAGGAGGTGAACTTGCTGCAATATGTTGCAAGTTGCAGAGCAGTAATTAGCCAGGGTAGGGTCACCCTGTTTGTCAAAAAAACAAAATTAGATCAGAGAAGGCATTTTGGCCATGGGGCCTTCCTTAGGCGAAAGAAGAACAGGATGTTGTTTAGTTTTGCTGTGTCCTAGTTTCACCATGCCCCGAGGAAGACCCCCAAGGCTGAAAACTTATTTCTAATTGTTTTATGAATGACTTTTTCTTCCCTCTTTAGCATTTAAAGTAACGTAGATTTTGATCTGAAGTGTTACTGTTGGAAAGACGCTTCCCAAACAAAGGAGAAATTAAAAATATTTAAGTAGTCACTAAATTGTTGATGCTTTCTTAGTTTTCTTACGTGTTCTCTTTTCTTGCTGGGCTGAGTGTGTGGTTTATCTCCCAGCTTAGGTGTTCAGTGTGACTCTATGGGTATCTTGTCCAGAAGGATTCCAAAGGCACGTGAGATAAAAACATGGCGTGTTTTGTTTGCGTATCTGCTCCAAAAAACTTCCAGGGAGCTGATGAAGTCTATACCAGTGCTGTGCATGAGGTGAGTGCTGCCATTGTTGTTTCAGAAACAACACTACGCAGTAGGTGTAATGGCCCGAAGGTATAGATGATTAAATCAAGTGAGAGTTACCATGTCTAACAATATGAGCATTAAGACATGAGTGATACGTGTCATTATTTGACAAATTACTTAGAATGTTTAGTAGTAGAGCACTAGTCTGAAGAGAATCAGAATAGCCTGAGAAGCCAGAAACATCCAGGACTTCTAAATTTGGGCTGTGACTTCTGAAATGCAAAATGATCTCTTCAGAACCTGGTGACAGGCAAAAGAGCTGGAGATGTTGAAGATATGGTTGGGGGCAGGGGGTAATTCTTGTGAAGAAGTGGAGATTATGCGTATACATACATATGTACATATGCACATGTGTATTTTAAAGAAATATGCCTATATAGAGAGATTAGGAAGATGTAGATGTAGCTGCACGGATAACTTGTCATCAAGACCACAGTTTATTTACACCAAGTGGGAAAATTACATGCAAGTGGAATTGAAGTTCCTAGAGTACTTTGAGGTGTATCGGTGAAGATTTTTTTCTTGTGTAATGTTGAATATGGATCACACTAACCAGTATGGGTAAGATAGTTCACTCTAACGTCATTATAGAATGAAAACAGCAAGATTATAGAATGGCTTAGGTTGGGGATGTGGGGAGGGCTTAAAGATCATCCAGGTCCAACGAGACCTGCCATGGGGGCTGCCCCCACCAGTTCAGGCTGCCCAGGCCTTTAACATCAGCTTGGTCTTGATGAGGCACCCATGCTGCTCTGTGCAGCCTGTTCCAGTGCCTCATCACCCTCTGAGTAAAAACTTTCCCTCTAATATCTAAGCTAAATCTCCCTCTTTTGCTTTAATAGGATTAGAGGTGTTCATGACTGAACAGCAGTAACTGTATGGCATGTAATTTGTACATAGGAACTCCTGGTTTTGCTGTCATTACGTAACCTATCATGGTCTCAACTGCAGTCATTTACTTTCTAATGAACTATGAGATAGTTTAATTAATCTTTGGAAGGACTGTAACTCACAAGTATGACTTTTGTTTTTCTTCAGTTTTCTCTCACGAAAAGCCTGTTTCCAAATTGTGAAGTTCTCAGGAGCAGTCGCAGGGTGAGCTGCCCTCGTGGCACCTGAGTAATGGTTAAAGTTTGACCTCTTTCCTTTGTCTCTGCAAACTGCTTTGTGGTTATTTGATAACTTTTGAGAAACACTTATTAAAAATGTGTTTTCGGAATGGCTTTTGTTGGTGTGCTGCCTGTTGCTAGCTTTAGGTTGTCTCCTTGTGATGTTGGTCGCATCAGCTGTATGAGGTAGCACATTGATGTTGCAACACTTAAGAATATGAAATGTGTGGGGAAAACTCTTGAATCCTCATTGTCTTTTCCTTTTTTGACTGCAGATGGCTTTATGGAAAGGGAACCTTTTTTCTGATTGGATTTTTAAGAATTAAATGTTTCAGACTCAGTGTTTCATTCCAACTCCAGAAGCAAGCCTAGAATTTACAATTCTATCCAGCTAACTTCAGGTGATGAGTTCTGACTATCAGCTGATACTCAGAGAAGTGGCAGTCAGCACTTCCTGAAGTTGATGCTTCCTTTTAGGAGTACCTTTTAGATTAAGGTAAGCATCTTGTAGAAGATCACCTGCATTAGTGTGGGCCCACTGAGCTCTGCCCCAATGTAAGGCAGTGTGGATGGACTCATTTTAAGCAGCATGCAAAAACTGCTGTTGTGGTTGGAAGCTGAAATACAAAATAAGATAAAATAAAAGCCAAAACCAACATGAGCTGATGATGCATCAAATAAAAACATCTCGTGTGTTGCCCAGAATGTCAGGCTGTCCTCTGGGAAGAATGATTTCCATGGGGGCAAGGAGCCTGCTGGTGAAAGCTAGGCTGCTAGCCCTCTGTACATGTACATCAGATATTTATAGCATGCTTAGAAATGTAAATAGAGGGCATATGAAAATGCTAAATATAAAACATTATCAAAGATGACATGAATTGTGGTGCTTAATGAATCTAAGCAACCAGCTTTACTACTTGTTTATTAAATGTATCTTATCGTACACATAGATCTCTGATGAATGGGAAGAAACGCAAAATGTTGCCCCAGGCTATCGAGGCTGGATCTGGACTGATGCTGCCAAGTGAGTGCAGGAGGCTTGGGAGGTGAGGGAATTTTTTTTTTTTTTCCTCATGAATTTTGCATTTTATTTAGAAACACACCCGAAGGCATCACTGACTTTAAGGCTAACAGGGGGTCATTAGACTGTATTATCTGACTCCATTGTAACTAGGAGCATATTAAAAACATCTACTTCCTTCATTCTGAAGACGCTTGAAACTTTAGATGTCAGGATCACCCAGCCCTTCCCTGCATTGCTCGGAGGGATGGGAATGTGGCTTTGTCCCAGTACAGAAAATGTCAAGTGGTATTACATTCTTTACTGCTTTGTGCCAAATTGTGGATCAAGTCCAACTCCTGTCTCCATCCAGGACCACCTGAATCCTATGTTTGAGAGCAGTGTCCAAATGCTCCATGGGCTCTGGCAGCTTGGGGCTGCAGCCACTCTTCTGAGGAGCCTGTGCCAGTGTACGGCCAAGGAGAGTTCTGTACTTATAGGAAAATGCCCTGAACAAGTTTGTCCAGGACCAAATGCTTTCAGTGGTTGCACGAAGGGGAAGTTTATGAACTGACAAGCTGGTTTGATGCCTGCAGAACTGGTGAGCAATGTTTAGACAAGATGGTGCCTGCTGGTCATGGTGGTTGTTGCATTTGGGTGTGGGTCACAGAAGGCACGATGGCTTTGTAACCCTCAAACATGCACAGTGGTGTGCACAGACTGTTACAAGAGAGCAGGCAGTGCTCCCACATTGACAGATGGGAGCATCTGGGAAAGAGGGAGTGAAGCCCTGCCAGGCCACAGAGCCTGCTCCATCTTTGAAAGTACAGTAATTAGTGATATTTGAGTCTGGACTCATCATGTAGAGCACAGCTGACCTAATACAGGCAGAACTGATGAGCGGGGCCCCTGTGTGTTATAAATGGGAAACAACAAAATGCTCACTTTTGAGATAAGGTTCTCAGTGAGGGGAAAGAAAACCTGTTCATTAATGTCAAGCACGTGAGTGTTATGCATAGTGGAGTGTGTGCTGGGGTAGCAGCTTCAAGGACTGCAGCTCTTGGGAGTGAAAAAGGGAAAAAACTGGGTACACTTCTGGGGAAGTGTAGCATTGTAATTCTGTATTGAATGAACTCCTGAGCAAAATGGACTCCTGCTTCAGTGGAACACACCGAAACGTTTAATCTTATTTTGGTTCACACCAGTTTGAACTGCTTCCTTCCCCTGCGCTCCTTACACGTGGAAGTTTGAAATTTGGTGAAATTGCTGGAGGTGGGCAAAGAAGTGGGACTTTTTTTTTTTTTTTTTAATGATGGGTGCTTGTGTCAAGTATCTAAACAATGGCAAAGAATAAAGAGGTTAAATCTACGTATCTGTTTGGAGAACGACAGCAAGAAGAGTAGGGTTTGTTTTGAGGGCTGAGTGAAGATGTTTGGGCTGCTGGCCAAAAATAATTGAAAAGTTCCTATTTTTCCAGATTTGTGAAGAATGAAAAAACTTGTTTGCTTCTGTCTCAGTTTTTGTTATTCGTCGCTAAAGAAGCAAAATGTTCTATTTTTTGCCTTAGAGTGATTTTCCTCCTATTGTGGCATAATGCCTTTACCAAGAAGCTTAGTGTCTGAGTGTTAAAAAATAAATCCTTACGTGCATTTTTGTTCTTTTGGTGAATGCTGCTGTTGTTCTTACCTGGAAAAACTGCTTTTTGCATTGACAGAAATAGTGAAAAATGACCCAGTGTCAGATTATTTACACAAACTAGCTTTCATTCCACACTTCACTTGGAGACGTAGATCACGGTGCCGTGGTATTTAGAGTCAGGCTTAACTTTGCACTTGTGAATGGCTTTATTGACTTCAACGGAGCTGCTCATGTAGAAAGCTCAGTTTGTTGTTAAGCGTTAGGCAGATCACTTACAGAAAGGTCAGGTGGTTGTGCTTGGAATATGCTGGAGTGCCTGTGGACTTCCATCCTGGATCTACTTTATAATCCTAAATGAATTATTCTGAGCCACTTGATTCACAACTCCACACCACTGTTGTTCCCATTTTTTTTTTTTTTTTGTCTTCCCCCCTACTTTTCTTTTTTGATCATAAATTCTTCAAGGGGCTGTTTCTTTGTGAATAACGCTTGATGCTCCAGGTACTGAGCATGTCTGAGTGTACCAGTGTGAAAGGTGACCTGTCTCTGTATGTCCCACTTCTGTTCTGTGCTTTGGAGAGCTGGTGAGACTTGCTGGTGCACAGGTTATTCCTCACTTGCAAGCGTAAGCATGATGCAGTGCCGGGCACAGCGGAGTCCTCTTCCATTCTGGAGCAGATGCCTTTGTAATTTACACTCTGTGACCACTGTTAATGCAGCTCTGACTTTATATTTATTAATTAACAAATTTAGGAAATTGAAGATTTAATAAAATCATAAATCTAGGTCAAATTGAGCCTGAAATACTGAAGTGCATGTGTAATGCGTTCATCCACGTGATCCTTTCTATTAATCCAACAAATGTCTTCCTACAGTAAGCAATTCTGTTTCCTGTTTTTCACCCTCATCCACAATAAGCAGCTACATTTGTTTCTTCTTTTTCTTTAGCCTAAAGATAATTCATTAAAGTAGCTCTCCCTCCCCCTTTTTTTGATCCGCCTCTCCACCTCCTCACACCCCCCTAAAAAACACCATCAATATTTCATAAACTTACAGTGACAAATGTATTTTAATGTGGTCCACAGAGAACCTGAGATTGATTGGCCTCTCAGAAATATGACACGTTTCAAAGCAGGATATTCATGGAGTGTTTTAGTGCCTACATTAGTCAGAGAGAAGCAGCGCCTAAATTTATCATAGTTATGGCTTTCTCGGTATCCATTTTCTTTTAGCCGCTGACAGCAAGTATCTGAATGGTCCCTATTGATTGGCTTTGTGGTTCTGTCTTTAAAATGCATTGGCTGTGGGGGTTTTCAGATCAAATTAAGTCTTGGCTTCCTGGAGTTTGTGCATATCTACGGCACAAGTGCGGACAAAGCTGGCTTCATTCATGCTGATTTTCATTCACAAGGGCATTACACGTACGGGAAGGGAAAACTGAATCTCCGTTGATATTGTGGGTGAACTGATCCCGTTTGAAAGCAAGCAGTACGTAATCCCAGAAGGAAGCAGCAGTGGAGGATGGAGGACAGGAAGCACCCACTGGTGTTCCGGTGCTGATGGTACATGGCCTAGGGAGATGGGGTTTGGGAAAAGCTTAAGAAGTCTTCGCGTCTTCAGCGTGGCTCTGAATGCCTAATAACGAGGAGCACTGTCAGATGGGCTGTTTGAATTGTGCTGTTCTTGTCTAGCTGTGAACAGGAGTCTTGTGTGTCATTTAAATATCCTTTCCATCATATTAGAATCCTTTACTCTCTATGGATAACTCAGTACCATATAGACGTGCAAGTGAATTTTAAGTATGTTGACCAAATGTAATGTTATGAAGAAGTTGGTTTTCTGGCCCAAACAGGTTGTTGTAATTGTTGAGTCAATGAAAATACCTTATGTGTGTTAAAAGTTTCAATGCATGTCCCTGTTCATTGCAGGAGAGTCGTACTCTCCTGAGTACAGAGTACTCTGTACTCTGACCTTTAAAGGTCCCTTCCAACTCTAAGGCTTCGACGATTGCGTGCATTACGCAACAAAAATATCCAGAAAGCATGAAGGATAATGGTATTTTTTTACGAAGATTGAATCTGTATGAAGCTTGGAATAACTTGAAGATGAGTTCTCTAAATCTGGTTTCATGAAGAAATGATTGCTTTCCATTTCCTCTTTTCTTGATTTGAGTTGTGAGACTGCAGCAGAGCAAATGTGGGTGATGAACTGCATTATTTCATATACAGAATATTCCTTCAGGCCTCTTGTTGGATGAGGTGTGCTTGAACCATTTTAAATTCCTGCTTTCTCCTCTACTCATTTCCATCCCCTATGGTTTCAGTGTCACTAATCTAATACTCCCCACGAGCGCAGAACTCATTTTTAAAAACCAAGCACAATGAATTAGCTCATAGTGATACCTTAGCAAGTGGTTCAGCTTGGCTTCAGGTTGCACTCCAATCTTCTGTGCTGTCCTGTTGTAGAAGAGGAGTTCCCACAGTGACTGAATATGGGTTGAAATTCAGAATTGCCAGGTTTGTTGCGGAGGTGGGAGGATGGCTTTCAGTGTTCATAGATCCATGAGGCCAGGAGGGACTATGACAGTGTCCGTCTGACTTTATGTACATCATAGACCATTGAATTTTGCCTGGTTACTGCATCATTGATCCTTGTAACTTTTGAGATTGCCTATGAAATAATGTATGTCTGCATAATCCAGGTATCCAGACAGCATGTGTTTCTTGATTTGAATATATCAAAAGGTAGAGAATACCCCATGACTTACAAAAAAAAAAAAAAAAATCTGCTCTTTAATTTAAGTCAGTCTTGACTTCAGTTTCCAGCTGTTGGTTTTTGTTATGTTTCTCTGATAGATTAATGAGCCATTTAATACCCTTTATTTTCTCCCTGTGAAGGTACTTATACACTAATCGAGTTACCTCTCAATCTTTGTTGATAGGGGAAATAGATGGAGCTCTTTCAGCTCTTGTGATCTCAGTTGTTTTCCCCAGTTGCTCAGATCTTTGCTTTTTCTCAATGTTGTTAAAAAAAGTTGAGATGCCGCAACAGAGCTTTGTGCCTTCCATTGGCCTCAGTGATATCATAAATAAAAGTACAGTCACTTCATCAATCCTGCTTACTGCTCCTTTTGTTTATACCTCGAAGACCAACGTTAGCCATTTCTGTCACAACATTGTGCTGGGAGCTTACATTGAGTTGCTTGTTCAGTAACTTTTTCGAGGTAATTTATTTGTGGAGTAGAGGCCCTCCTTTAGCAGGGAAGGATGACATTCCTTTTTCTTCATTTTTACTGCACTGTCACTTATGGACAGCATTACCAACATACAAGATTTTTGCTTTCTGTAAGCTAGGAAAGCAACTTCATATTCACATGCAGGGTTTGCACTGTCACAACTGCCCACCATCACCTTGGACACATCTGGACGTTTTTCAATCTTGGCAGACACTGCCATGCTCCCCAGGGCTCCACCAGACAACCATTAATTGTTAAGAGGAAGGTTCCCCAGCCTATATTGAGCTGTGATAAAGCCTTTTTGGTTTAAAAATAGACAAAAAAAAGTCTGAGGTTGCTTAGTGTGTTAGGTGAGACACAGTGGTAAAGGAGGTGTAGTTAGCACCACAGAGTGGGACTGACAGCTGTGGTTCTTGGTCTGGGTGACTGTGACTTGACGAGATGCATTTTATGCAGTCAGCTCATCTGCGTAAACTTCGAATTACTCTTTTGTCTTCTTTAAATACTGAGTTACTGTAATGCTGGATGTGATAATTATGCTTCCCTCTTAAAGGAATCCATGCTGAGACTAACATATGCTTTCATCCTCCAGGACAGACTATTCTGTTAGTCTCTTTTAAAATAAATGATTAGAGCTGGCTGAGAGGGTTTGCAAGAAGGATTCTACAGTCACAGGTTCCAACAGACTGTGCAGTTGGACTGTGATTTGTTCCTCTGTATTTGTTCTTACAAATTAATTTTATTTGTCTTGGGAATTCACCCAGAAGTCTTCATTAGGATGAAGATCATAGTGAGAAGACGGATCCAACCACAAACACCAAACTGAGACCTGATGATAGCTGATGGTGATAGCTGATGATGACTTCTGGCATCTAATTTCTCGCACTTCAGGGCTGGCCAGGGCTGGGTTTTTCAGAGGCAGTTGATACATGGTTATGTCTGGCAATTGGGCTTCACAGGAAATCTCAGGTTAAACCCTCAGGAATTGATGCATCTGAAATTTCTTAGTTTAATGTCATGGTATCTCTTCTGGAAAGTATTAAAATGAATTAATGCAGATTCTTTGGTAGTGGCTCTTTTACATCCAAGGACTCATTTTTTCCTGTCAGCAGTGGCTTTTCAAGGTTCTGCATGAGTGTTTTCCTTCCTTCAGCCATTCTAGTTGTTCTGCTGAAGAGGTTCCAGTCTGAGCAAGGAGAACTTGCATGTCACGTAGCACCAGAAGCTTGTAACAGAAACTGCTCCTATCCATGAGGTGACGTGCCAAAGCAAGTCAAAGCAAGGGGCGAGGAGAAGATGGCCCTGCATTTTCTTTATTTTTTTCCCCCTTGTTACTTAAGTTGGTTGCTGCAGATGTCCCAAAAGATAAATTTCATTGGAAAACTGGGAGGAGAGGAACAAACCATGACTTCTTAGTAGCTAGGTAAGGTACCACAGTAATGCATGACATCTCAAACAAATTGCTCTATGCAGATAATAGGGTAGAACTATGGAGCCAGCAGGCACCTGCGTTGTTGTGGTGTTTTGTTTCTGTTTCTTAATATTGCGCCGCAGCAAAGGAATCCTTGGTATATCCTGTTTCAGGGCAGTCCCAATCCCCACTGAAAGCAAATAGCCATGGGAAGCTTTTTTTTTTTTTTTTTCCTTCTCTGTTTTAGGAGAGAAACTGTGAAGAAGAATCTATCCGTAATGGAAACACTTGATTTGAGCAGGCTGGGAAAAATGACACAAGTCAGTGAGGCATTTTGGATCTGGGAGCTGCCTGGTGTTTGTGGAAGGTGATGGAATATACTTGGAATGGAGGTGGCCATCAGAGCCTACATCTTGATTGCAGAATTCTGTGTTTTGTATGGGATACCTAATTGAAGTGGCCCATCCTTACAGGTAGAAGGATGCTGTTTTTTAACCAGAATGTAGGTTTTTTTTTTCCCCGAGGTAGTGAAGTGTATTTTTCATGTGCTAGTCTTCATCAGAAGAATGCAAAGCAGGAAGTGAACTGATGGCTTAGCTCAGGTGAACATCCAGCCTGTGCAAAGAGTACCCTGTGCTGATTGCTTCTGCAAGATGGCCAATGTGTTGTTGCACAAGAAAATAATGTGTAGTTGACTAGCTCAACTTTGCACCCTGATGATGCTGATGGTGCAGCTTGCTTTTGGTGAGCTTGGTTTCACTGCCTGTATACTCAGTTTTTAAACTTCTTCAAGTCTTTTCATTTGTTGGTTCAGTTGACTAATAATGACTCTTTGCAAGCTGCATCATTCAAGATAGGCAGAAAACAGTTTATTTACACTGAAAACTTGGAATACTTCAGCATTTTTCTCTGCTTCTGAATGGGATGTCAGAATGAAAAGAGGTTTGGGGTTTTGAAAGCAGAGGTCAAATCCACTGATCAGATCAGTTTAAGCTTATTAGGCTCAAAGATGCGACTTCACATAAAGATATTTCACAATCAGAAACCTGACTTTTCTAAGGAAAATCCATTCAAAGCTGTTTGTGTGTTTGTATTTTTAGCTTTCTTATTAAAAAATAAGAGGGAATTCTGAAAGGACTCCACACGGAGTTTTATTTTAATTCAGTTGTAACGGAGTACCTATTCGGAAAAATAATCATTTCTGTATGTGTAGTCAATTCTCAAATTTTTTTTTGTGGTAGGAAAAAATTAATTCAGAGATCTCGATCAACAGTCCCTATCATCTCATCAGTAGCTTATAACTAATAAAAATGTTGATGTTGTAGAATGTCTTTAACTGTTGAAACAATATTTGATTATATATGCTCGCATAACTATTTTTAGCATGGTTTGCAGAGTGTTGAGGAGGATTAAATAGTTTTGGCCTCTTACTGTCCACGCTAGGCTGTCCTTATGTGTTTGGCAGCTGCCCTGTCCCTCATCTGAATGCTCTTTACAATCCATAGGGCACACAATAGTATACTTGAAGAGATAGCTTTTTACTCAACATGGGAGAAGAAAGGCTTTCTGGCAGCACTTTAAAATCTTTATTAAAATAGGGGTGGATTTTCTGGGAATAAAGCAACACTAAACTAAACAGGGGAAAAATGAGTGGAATTAATGCTTATAAAGTAACATCTCTTGGGGAGAGTGGAAAAGTCACAACAATATCTGGTGAATGCAAACAGAGTTGTGTGAGGGAAGATCATGTAGTGGCAAAAGAACACTTCTGGGTGTAGAAAACCAGCAAAAACTATTGATACAAGTTACCTTAGAGAGCCTGGTTTGCTGTTGTTCTGGGCGAGAATGGATTTTTGAAGGGCTACCTTTTAGTTGAACTCAGACGTGCTTTAGTTATGAGCACTTCTAAAAATATCTGCCAAGGATGCTGACATCTTAAATATTTCAGTTTGACATAGTTGTCTGTAATCTGATACAGAACTGTTCCTGATTTGATATATCAATACAGACCACAGTGTAGAACATGAGACTTTAAGTTCTTGTGTCTTCCTCCAGGATTCATGTGTTAGGTGTTAGGCAGTTAGTTCCTTTTTAATTAAAAAGATCAAATTTCTTTTTATTGCTTAAGATTATGGGTTGTTTGTTTTGGTATTTTGGAGACTCCTGATGTTTGGTCATGGGCAAAATAAGAGTCAAAACACCTGGTGAACTACAGGATGGACCAGGTGCATGCAGCTTGGATGTTGAAGCATGAAAAACTGGAGGGTTCATAAGCATTTTCTCTCTTTTGTTTTTAGTTCTGTTTCTTCTGTTTGTATTTCTGTGTTTCTGAGTGCAAAATTTCAAGCCTTCTCTGGTCTGGTTAAAAGCATGTGTATGTGGATGGAGGTTCTTGTGATTTACTTTAGCAGGCTCTGGGGCATAATTTGTGCATTGAGGTTGTAGGTGGTTTGTGTGCATCGAGAGCACAGCAGAATGGTTGGCACTGAGCATTTTTAAGAAACTCTGCAACCCTGACAAATTAGGCTGGGGTACACTAGAGTAGATGAGTAGTCTAACGTGGCCTGCATTTTGCATATTATTGTTTGCTGATCATAACTCTTCGGTGTCTCCAGTAGGAGATTGAGACTAATTCTGACTGATGCTATTAGATCAGTTTCTGGAGAAATAAATCACCACGATAAGTGCTGCTGTGGTGTGTTTCTTACCCTTAGTACTGCATTTACAGCAAGACAGGTTTTATTAGAGGAGGTGATCACCATCACCACTGAAAAGTTGTGTTCCCTGTGAACACATAAAGTACACTGCAGTGGATGTTGTAAATGTCCAGGGCTGCCCTGTGTGGGCATCACTCTGGAAGTCCAGGACTGGTGTGAGATGGGAAGCTCAGGTGCCATGTTAAGTGTTTATATAGCTCTGTTCCCAACTATATACTCATTATCCCTCTGACCCCTCAACAACGTTTTTCCTCAACAGAAGAAATAAATAGAGGAAGTACCTTAAAACATCCCCTTACCAGCAAAGCCCTACAAAAATGTACTTTTCTTCTTACTGTTTGTTCATTCCTAATATCTGTTGCTTACAAGGTGTGAAAAGGTTCTTAGTCGCATAACAGATGAAGTGATGATATTGGGACACTTTTCCAGATGGTAAGGTTTCTCTCATCTCATTGTAAGACTTGGTTCCAGGAATGTGGGGCGTGAGGAGAAACGTAATGGGTTGGTGTGCTTCAAATCTGCATATGGTTGTGGGGTGTGTGTGTATGTTCTGTCCCCATGTCAGGCCTTCTGTGGGTAAGGAGGCACGACAGAGATGTGTTAAATGTCAGTCATCCCCAGAGCCTCCAACAGTGAGCGGGGATTAAACAAGAAGCTGTGGAAGAGGAAAAGAAAATCACATGCGGTTTTTAATAATTCATAAACGTTGCATCTATTTTACTGTTCTCTACATTTAAAAACAGTGCCCAAACTGTGCCTGCAAGCACAACTTACCCCTTACCGTAAGAGGGAAAGGATTCATTATGGCTAAATTGTGGTTTTGTCTTTTTTCTTTCCTTTTTGGGTGTTGGTTATTTTGCATTTGATAGATTGAGCTCAACTGAAAACCTTATGTCCAAACCATAAAATTGAAACCTAGGTAGAACTACCATCCCCAGATGGTGACAGTTCACAAAACTTCTCTATTCTATAGTTTTATTGATATTAATTTTAATGTATAGACCAAACCAGAATTACTTACCAGTAAACTCAGTGGTGTCCAATGTGCTTCCATTACAATGAAAGGGGCAGGTTAGGATTAATCCTTTAAGGGCAGTGAGATTACGCTGATGTTGGAAGAGTATGATCTTGGTCTGATCATTTAAAGCACAAAATTCTCTTTCTTTGGGACCTGGAACACAGGGATCTCCATGCTGGAGGTATTCTGTGTTGGCAGACAGCTTTCTGATGCTGCTGGTGCTCCCCGTAAGAACTCAGGGTACTGCTGGGCTGATGAATTAAGCTGAACTGAGTCCTGTTTGTGTACTGATTCAGCTGCTGAGGGTGCAGGAGGTGATACCAAATGTCATTTAACAAAGGTGGGCCCTATGGGGGAGCACAGCATTGGTCTGTGTTTACAGCCTGGGCTGTATCACCTGAGTTCTTCCTTTGCAGATCCCCATCAAACTCTATCTCTTCTTCTATTTGTGTCCTTTTGCTTGTGTTCTCCTTCCTGCAAGGCAGGTGATAACAAGGGCCAAGCCTTTTAAGGGTTTATCTGTAATGTCAATAATGTAGTGACAGAAATGGGCCACCATCCAACCTGACAAATGAAGAGTGCTCCTATTCCTGTGTTGGGTGCAGAGCTCTGCTGGAGCTGCATGTCTGGATTTACTTGTTTGGTTTTTTTTCCCTAGACTGGGGAAAGCCCTGGGCTTCCATCTTTGTGAGGTGTGGTGATCATCTGTCTGTGTTTTGTGGGAGGTTTTGGGTGTATTTTCTGTTTGTCTCTTTTTATTGCATTTGCTCCTAGTAGTCCTTCATGCATTTAGTTTCTGTTGTTTGGATGCCATATAAATAAAAGGAAGGCTTACAGACTGTCCCCAGATCCTTTTTAGTTAGTCTTGTCAGTTTTTTTTTTTTAAGCAACTCTTAGTATAATTTAAAAGATGCAACTATTACTGCATATGTTGGTGTTTAATTGATGCTATCGTGAATCATGGAAGCAGTTCTGTTTTAACTGCTCTGCAGTGGAAACTGTGAAGTTGGCCAGCTTTGATTAGCTGGGATTTATGACCAGGAATGTTCTGTTCTGACCAGTAGCTGCCTCAGTTTCCATGAAACCATTCTGAAACCTTAAGGCAAATCACGGTTTTTGGTAGTGTAGCCTCCTTGATGTTTTGAATGTCTTAGGGTAGTTCATTCAATCACAAGTAGTTATCTCTCGTTCCATTACTATATGCAGAAGGGACAACTGTCTTTGGTTGTCAAGGTGCCGAGCCAGGGGAGGTTCAGGTTGGATATTAGGAAAAATTTATCTGCAGGAAGAGTGGTGATGCATTGACACAGGCTGCCCAGGATGGTGGTGGAGTCACTATCCATGGATGTTTAAGAAAAGGGTGGACATGGCACTGAGGGGTATGGTTTAGAGCAGTCACTGGCATGGGTTGGTTGTTGGACCAGATGATCTTAGTGGTCTTTCCAACCTGAATGATCTGTGATTCGTTCAAAGCCTTGTTTCAGTGAGTGAAGGGGAAATCTGAGGCAGAACAGCCCTCCAAAACTGGCATCAAGACCTTAGTTTTCAAGGTCTTTTGACACTATATTGTTTCAGCCTTCATTGTGTCTCGCTAGAAATTTGTCCCTGCCATGGGCTTGGTGTCCGGACTGTGTTGAAGGTGGTGCTAAACACGATCACTCTTGCAATAAATAGATGCAAGGGTTTGGTGTTTCTGTTCTCCTACAGCTGTGCAGAGAATGACTGTGGTGAGCCATGCTTGCTGTTGCTGAGTTCTGTTTCAGCTGGAGCAGTTCCCTGCAGGATCTGGTGACCACTCATGTTGTCAGAATAGGCTGGGGGAGCGAGGTCATATCAAACCATCAAGAATTAGGGTTACGTTTTTAAACTTGCAATTGATTTTCAGTGAAGACCTAAGGTTGGGGCCAAACACCTAAATACATAAGATTCTCTTTCAGAACAAAAATCAGCTTTAGAGTTCCCAGAAAATGAGTTATGCTGCTACTGTATGAGGATGGCAATATCCTGGATTCCTCCTAGGCAGGATGGCCTCCTCATAGTGCAGCCTTGGCACTGCCTATGAGGTTTTCCAATCTCATCACTTCTGGTCATCTTTTTATTGCATTTGCTCCTGGTAGTCCTTCATGCATTGAGATTCTGTTGTTTGGATGACATACGAATAAAAAGAAGGTTTACAGACTGTCCTCAGAACCTTTTTCTCTAAAGGAGAATTAAGAACCCTAAAATACACTGGTGTTTTTCTTTCTTTTTTTATTAATGCATGTTAAGTCAAAGAAGTTTGGAGGGGGACGTGGAATATTATGTAGAAATGGATAATGATCCATTGATAATTAGTTGCTGCCAGGACCGTGGGTATGATTCAGGTCATTGTTAATATAACAAAGTTCAAATGAGAATGGATACTTTTTATTCACATATATTTAATCAACCAGTTCCTGGGAAGAAACAAAAGGCAAATTGTGAAGGTGTGACAGCTGGAAGCTTACAGGCAGCTAGAAGTAGTCAGAGTGTCAGCGTTTCAAAGTGGCAGAGTTATTCTATTCTCCTTGGTAACCTTAGTCTCCTTATGCTTGTTTTCTTCCAAATAGAAGTAGGAAGCCCCTCAGAAAGGTAGAGAAGAGGCTGCTCCTCCATATAAGCTGCTCAAAGCTTACTCAGGTCCTGCTGATCAGGTGTTTCCAAGCATCACTGTCAACTCCTGGTGAGCTTTTGGATTTGTAGCTCCTATGTTCGTGCTTTGAATTTTGTTTTTTTTTTTTCTTTCTCTCACTCGTTGGTCTTTATTGTGATATTTGTGCCCAATTTGCCCTCCAGTCCACTGCCTGGAGGGTCTTTGGAAGCAAATAAATCCACTAATGCTGTTCTGTGGCGATTTCAGCTGATTCAAGTCTCAGCAAATGGACTGGGGGCTGCCGGGACCACTCAGGCAGGCACAGAGCAGGGCACTCTTCTGGCTGGTGGGGCTAGTGGGTTTGTTCAGGAGCATCAGGAATGTGCAGCACCTCATCAGGTCAGCCTTGTGAAATTGTACATTTTTGGTTGCTCACAGGTACAGATGTTCTCCTGCTGGAGAGCACATTATGGGAATTTCATGGCTCTGAAACGTGCTTTGGTGTGGAAATAAAGGCTTGGCAGCTTTCGCAGCAGTGGGATTTATGCAATAAAAGAATTTAATGTACTGTTTTGTGAGTCTGATGCTGAAGGTAAGGGATTGATGGCACTGGATGTAAGTAGGCCTGGTGAAGGCTTCATTTCTCCTTCTGTTCTTTTGACTGTTCACTTCCTGCTCTCATAGCTCTGTTGCTGGGCATCTGCCCAGCACCTTGGCATCAACAGGTTTGATGGCTGTGCTGAGTTCTGTGATGGCAGAGTCGATGTGGCTCTGGCCAAATGGCCACTAAAGCCTTCGAATAAAATTGTCAGCCTTATGATCTATTCCAGCATGTGGGTTCAGCTCAAAACTCAGCAGCAGTAAATGGTGTGTCAGGTCAGAAAGCCACTCATTTTTCTGTTCAGAAAGCGCCTGCTGGTGAAGAATTGCTCATGTTGAATGACCAGTTTGAGATGGTCTTTGTGCCGTTTGATTCCTGGGTTAACTTCTACCTGCCTTTGTTACCTGTGAGTCAGTCTGGACCTAAATTACTGCTTTTCCTTGAAACTTGTTGAATCTCTTTTGCTCTGTTGTGTTGCATACTGCTGTTGGTGTAAAGGGGAGCTGTTCTCCTCCTCCTGAAATGCAGGTGGAGAAAGTTGGAATTGGTGTGTCAGCTCAAACCCAGGAATTTTAATAACTGTAAAGCTATAGGCAAGAGGGACTTTGTTAGAATTAACTCCCCAGTCCGGAAAAAGCAGTGTTAGGAGAGATTTGTGGATTTCTTATGTGGATATTCACTCTTGCACTTTCAGATAAGTCTTTCCTGTGATCTTAATGTTTAGTTCAGGGTTCAGTTTTGTATCTTGCAACATGTCTTATTAAAATATATATTGTTCCTTTTTATGAATATTTAATAACAAGCACTTAGTAAAGATTTCATAATAGTCTCTAGTAAGCTTTTATAAAACATTAACAGTGGTATGATGAACTCATTCGTGTGGTTTCCATGCAGAAGAGCCAAAGAATGGAAGACGGGAGGGAGTGGAATCCTTGTGGGATAAAAAAAAACAATCATTCGATTATTAATTGCAATTAGAATTGCAATACTTGATTCAGGACAGCTTGATTTAGGTACCACTTAAATTGGGGCAGGGGGCCCACCCAGTAGAGCCCTACTTCTTATCCTGTGGGAAGAAAATTGGTCCTCTGGGTTTTTTTTTTTGACAAAGGTTAGTGTTAGTGTTGTTAGTTGGTCATGAATGCAGTCCCAAGGAAACAAACTGACTTACATGTGGACAGGCAGGTCTTCTTTGCCAGGCCAGAGTTGTGCCTTTGTGTAATGAGGGGCCGAATTAGGAGGGAGGGGGCTGGCGTGACAACTAAACATCTACAAAGGAAATTTAGAATAGCAAAAATGATATTTAGGATAATATAGATTCAAAAAGGGAAGGTGTTGTGTTATCGCTTAACAAATAGATTTCCTGTAAAAGATTGGGGTCAGGAAGAAAAGCACATGAGCTGAACCAGCTATCTGTATTTTACAGTCTGGGTGTAATGTGTACTCTATTTTCTCCATTAAAAGAGAAGAGTGTTTTGGCAATTGCTTTAAAGCAATTTATATGGAGATATTTGTGTTTTTGCAAAGGAGCAGATATGTTTCTAAAATTAAAATTTGCTGGGTCTGCGTATGACATAGAAGAAAGCCTTGGCTGCAGAGCATTTGGCAACCTGGTTTGTGTCTTTAAACAAAACCTAAGTCCTGATTAATGTTGATTAATGTTTTGGTTTTTAATGGTTCCGAAGAACATTAAAAAAAATTCCACTGTTTTTCTTTATTGCAAAGAATATTTTAATAAAGCATGTTTGAATTTGTTTCTTCCTTGAAGTAATCCAGCTGAAGGTTGTATTTAGGGATCACTTAAATATCTGCAGAAGGTGCAACTCTCCTCTGAAAAGCAAACCAACTGGGATAGACTTGTAAATCTTCCAGAAAGTCCATCTGCATCACTATTGTTACAGTGTAAAGAAAAAAGCAAAGACGTGCAACACCGGGCACCTGCATCAGACCATGCTGTGACAAACCAGTGGGAGTTTCAGACTGTTTAATGTGGGTTCCTGTACAACCCGGTGTAAGCACTTTTCCATCCTTGCTTGCTTTGGACTTCGGGGTCAAGATGTCTAGTATCAAAGCTGTGAAGAGGGCAAGGGCGGGCAGGATTGTTTTTTGCCTCCTTGTGGAAGAATTGCTGCATGCCTTCAGTGTCCGTTTCTATCACTTCAGCCACTTAATGATCACAAAGCAGTGGCTGTCAGTTGAATGTGGAAGAGGAAATTAGAGGCAAATGAAGATCAGGCAGATCTTCAGCTGGCTGTTGTGGGGAGTGGTTAGCTCTGTGTCGACACTGGGGCTGTAGGGAGCAACGGGGAAGGGAGGGAGAATGGAAAGAGGTAATGGAGGGAAAAGAAATCTTACCTTGGCTTCACCAGTGGCAACATGAGCATATGCAATTATAAGATAGCTGGCAGATGACAGAGTTAGTTAATGTAACAAGCCCTGTAAAGCATTTAGCCACATTCTAGTGTTTAATCAGCTGTGTAAAGTGCAATATCTATCTTTCAATTTTATGCCATTAAGGGAGACAAGATTTTGATTAGGTACTTAATCTGGGCAAGAGGAAAACAGGCCCAGAGCAAGCCCACAATAGGCAGCAGAAGGGACATTCGACGAAGGATTCGATAAAGGAGAAAGACAGAAATTTAACATAAAAGAGAATTAGTGCAGCTCCTTTCAATTTAGTGCACAGATTTTTATGGACTAATCAATTAGAGGCTGTGGCTGTGCTGCTGGGAAGTGGTGCCGTGTTAGAGGCTTTGCCATATTAATTTTGTTCATTACACCGAGGTCAGGCTGAGTGCTTTGGAGAAGCCCCCACTGCTGAACAGGTCACGTCGTGGCTGTCATCCCTTTGTTTGGAGGAGTAGATGGGCACAGTGTGCAGGGAACTTGTGGGGGCAGCTGTTTGTAAAGCGGTTTGCTCCGTGTGTGTATGTGTGCACATTCTTTTCCTTGCTCCTGTTTGGCCTTTCCTTTGAAAGCTGGGTTTGTAGTATTTTTCTGCATTGAGGTAATGGTCTGCGTAGAGAGAAAGTGCTGATCCAGTTGTAGGATGCTATCTGGAGCACTGGAAGGTTGGGATGCAGTTTTCAGATTTACTGAAGACTTCCTTCTGACCTTCTAGCGAATTAAACAACTTGGTGCAAGCTGCTGGCTGGAGCAGCACCTCCCTAATATCCCTTACTCTGAGGATATTAGGGATGGGAGCACTTGTGAGCGATAGGGAACCCAGAGGTACGGTGTGACAGAGGCATTGCTGTATGTTACAGGCTGTGTCATGTAGTGTCCAGGGCTGGGGGCCTGTGGAAGTCAGAACATACGAGGGAGCTTCAGCCATCTGCCACATCTGTGCTTGGGTCAGGTGGGTAGCAGCATGTGCTCTCTGAAGAAGAGCTCTTGCAAGAGAAAGGCTTTGTTTCTGTTTGAGAAGGATGCTCTGTAGTTTGGAGTAGGGATGGCAAAGACCTGCTGTACCAGAGAACTGAGCAAGTGCTGGGTTCTGAAACCCTCCTATGGACCTGGAGGTCTGAAAGTTTCGTGAGGTGATCTGGAGAGGCTGGAGAGCTGTTCTGCACTGTTCATGGTAACATCGCAATTCTGTGTTGTGTCCCTGAACAGGCTGGGGGCCAGAATGCACATCCTTAGGAAACACAGATCTTCTTCATTTTTCAGCTGCATCTTGTTTGAGGAGCAGCAGATGGACTTGCACCATAGCATGCTTTGTGTGCTGATTTCAGGTGTGATTTCACTGCAGGTGTAAAGGTTAGAAGAGAATCGTGCCTGTCTCATTGATGCAGACTTCTTGTAGCACCGTTACTCTATGTCTCAGAAAGCACTGTGTGTTGCGGTGCACTCTCTGCCTCTGCTCTGAAGCTGCCCACCACGCTGAGACCTACACCACCACACACCCTGTTACAAGTGCAGATCTGTCAGTCTTTCTGGCTCTGTGTGTGTAAAACAGTGGAGTTCTTGTATGCTATGAAGTGAGAAGTCCGTGGTCTATAGAAGAGCTTAAATTAGAAATTACTGCCTAGCTCCCCGTGCTTTGGCATGGTGTGTGGGTTGAGATTTTTTTTGTCACCTTCCATCTAGTCTCCATCTGCACTTGGGCTTCTGACGATTCCCTCTAATTCTATTAAACCACAGAATTACTTTTGTTGTTCTAAATACAGCAGCTCCTTCAAATCCCTGTCTCCTGAGGATGATGTGACGGAGCATATTAGTTTATGGTAAGCTGCAGAAAACTTGAACTCCCTGACTGTTCAATTCATGTGGAGTTATGACAGGTTATGGCTACAGGCTACGAGTTAGGGAAATTATTTTCTGTTCAAACATTTCATTTCTCTGCAACTCTATAATTCTGTTTCTTTTCTTTTTTTTTTTTTCTTTTTTCTTTTTTTTTGTCTCCCTGCAAGGGTAGTGCTGTGATAGAAAACACTTTGGCTGCTTCTTCCCTGCATCTCTCCGCGAGATGAGGAAAATGAGATGCATTTTTTTCTTTAATCATGTAGCCATCTTGTTTGCTAACCAAAATCATTTTGTGGAAGTCACAGCTGAAAGCATGAAGTAGGAAGGGAAGCAAATGTGTTTTTTTTAATCTCATTAAGTCTGTAAAAATGAGACATGTTGAAGACAGTGCTGAAGGCTGATGTAAAATGGGATAAGTGGGGGTGAATTCCAAATTACCAAAAGCCCTCAGTGAGGTTTTGGTTCAGTACAGCTGGGACCAGCTGAGCACAATGGAAGTGTGGTCACACTGCGTTGAAAAGAAAGAAAAAATGCCTTTTTAGATGGCCTCTTCAGGGTAAAATTGGGCAGACCAGGTGCGTGCACCTGCTTGTACCTTGCTCCTGCAGACAGATCTTGGCTCTTCTAAAATGGTGCAGGATCTCCCAGGTCGTTGGAAAAGCCCTTTTTTGGACCAGCAGCTTGAGCACTGCTGTCATGCACCAGGAGAGTGTGCTTGATAAGGTAACCTTAACCTGGAAGGTGAAACTGCCCTAGGAGTATAGGGCAAATTGAAAAGAGAGTAAGAATACCAGGAGTAGGGCTGTAAGGATCCCATCGTGGTCGGAACTACTTTGTGTCCTTGAGGATCTGCAGGTTTCCTGGCTTATCCTCTTTGTGTCCGTGAACTAAGCCAGGATCTGATTTGAACTGGGATATAAATGTACCTCAGGCAGAAAAATCCCTGTTGGCAGTTCCCATAAAACAATAAAATCATGTCAAATTTGACTAATTCTTGGGATGCATTGCCAGCAGAATGCTGACAGTCTGAATTTGTCATCACTGGAGGGAAAAGTGTGTGTGTGTGTTTCTCTGTGTCTGTGCAGGAGTGGGGAATGGACCGGGGGAGAATAAGGCAACTATTAACAAAATGGAGACGGTGTGGTACTCCATTAATGTTATTAATAACCCTATCAGATTTTATTGAAAAGATGCTCTCTGTATCTGAATTTGCCACTATTTCAACCCATTTATTAGAGCTGAAATAGCTGGAGTCAGTTCAGACCATATTTATTATTATTATTTGCTGAATGAATGCTGTGATTATGGGTCCCACAGGAATTAGGGGAGATAAAGTGTCATCTTTCAGTCTCTTCTCACCTTCCCCAGGGAGCAGTGGAGAGAATGGCTTCCTCTCTGTCTTCTCCTATTAGACTTCTCTCTAATTTCTATTAATAGAGTTCTGAGACCTGCTGTAACACTTGAAAATTTATCTCCTGCATTTGGAATGGTGATATTTAACAATAATGGTATGCTCAGAGGAGTATTTTTCTTTTATGCTTCCTTCTGTGTCTTCCAGAGCAGGCCATCGATTCCTAGCATTTTAGTGGTAATTTGGGGGCTTTCTCTGGATGTCTTCGAAGTATCCTATGGGCTCAGTTTTGATGGGAGATATGAAAGCGATTTCTGTATTTCCAGGTAAAGCTGTGCTGGATATGAGGAAAATAAGAGCTGTGGGGGGAAGGTGCTCCTTTTCTTTCCTCAGAGAGCTGGGTAGGAATTGTGCCTCTAGAATGAAGGTGGTGAATTTGGATTCCTCTCAGAGCATCTGTGTGTTTGAGGGGTGTGCTACTGCTAAGCTCAAGCAACAACCCACAAAACCAGCAGCAAGACTCCTGAACAGAGCAGTTGTAATGACGATTTAACAGCCTTCATAAGTAGTAATTGCAACGTAGTTCTGGGGGAAAGCTGACTGCCCTGAACCACAGCTGTTCCATCATTCACTAATGTAAAAATATTAGCAAAACAAGAAGCTTTTGGTCTTCTTCCAAAAGTGCATGTGCTCTGCTCTCAGCTTGTTTGGGCATCTGGGGGTCAAGGTTGACCCTGCAAGAAAGTAGTGCTGAAAACGAAGGCTGCGTTCTGTTTTGTTGCTCTGTCTGCCTTTTTTATTTTCCGCTCCCTGAGATCTCTCCTTCTATTCGTGTTCAAATTTCATCATCAAAGATGAAGAAAAACGACGACTGTGTAAACAGAGCGAACAACAATAAGGGAAAACAAACATATATTAGGAGCCTGGAAACATATTTTCTTGCCTTCCTGTATGGGAACAATACCAAGAGGAATAAGAACTGCAACCTTATGCCAAAGCAGACCTGCAAAAACAAGTGTGCAGTCAAATGGATGTCCTGAGAGCACAGCCACTACTTAACCTCGCAGGGAAAAGTGAGCTGACCAAGAGACAGCATGGGTAAAATCCCAAAGCAACGGCTTGTTTTATTCCTACCCAAGAAATGAAGCTGCTCCCTGTTTACTCCAAGGTTTACTCTCAGCAGCTTCCCTGTTTGCAGGAATGTGCTTTCTGCCTACGGATGTCTCCTGAAGACGTCGGGCACTTGGTGGGTTTGTCTTTGGGAGGCCTGCTTTCCTCACTGTCAGCTGCTGAGGCGGGGTGAGGAAAAGCTCTTTAAGTGCTCTGATTTTCCTTTTTTTTTTCCTCCTCTTAAAAACCTTGGTTTGATTAAGTTTTGGCATTACATTTGTTGCATGAAAGACAGGAACTGCTCTGATTATTTGGATCGTAGAGTCAGGTAAATCAAAGGAACAGATCAAAAGAGGAGGAAATATTAATGAAAATCTATATTCTTTGGTCAGCATTTTTAATAGCTCTTGAAGAAAATCAAAAAGGAGAATCAGCTGTACCTCGGAAACTTGTCTGATAAGGATGATATAATGCAGTGCATTAATGCAAACTTCAGTACTACATACAGCTGGAAACAAAACCGAAAAATGATGTTCTAAATAATAAAGCAATATTTGACTGTTTAAAAGCCTCACAGTATGAAATTTGTCAAAATTTGACTCCTGTGATTGGCCTGGGGAGGCAGAGCACAGCAATAAAGCCCAAACCGAGGAGGCTGGTGCTCTTGCATCAGAAATGTAACTGGAAGAATCAATCACCCCACTTGCATTTCTGCTGTGACAGCTGCCGAGTGGAATATGGGGAAAGTGCTTTTTAATTTTTTTTGACTCTTTTGGCTTCTCTGCTCTTCGCCACATCTGACATCGCAGCGCTAAGCGGCAAGCTGGGATCAGCGGTGCTGGGTGCGTTGGCTGCACGCTTCTAAATGGCTGTTTAGCAAAAACTGAGTTCTAGGTGTGGTTTTACCAGAGCTTTTTGCACCAGGTGGCGTTCCTGGTCTCAAGGACAGTCACAAGTGGAATGCATTGAATGAACAGAACCTGTAGGTGGGAGCTGAATTACTGGCAAGCTTCACGTGTTGGGAACTGCCGACCTCTGCTCTGCATCCTTCTTCCAAAAACCGTATGTGGAAAAGGCACGGTCTGTCCTTGCCAAGCCCAGGGAATCAATCATGTGGGAACACAAACTGAGTATCCATGACACTGACTTAAAAACTAAGTGTAATACAATCTGAGCATCATTCACTTGCTTTCAGTTTGGAGGGTGTGCTTAGTCTGTTTTCAACTTCTGTGCATAGCTAGGAATGCACAGAGTGCTTTTGGATTAGAGCAAGACCTCTGGTGTTGCTGGCTTTGGGAAAGGGTTTGTTTTAGCCATCAAGGAGAAGTGTTCACCAAAACTTGCTACGCTGTAAATAGGCTGCTGCTAATTGTTGTCCCTGTCTGAATGGCTGTGATGGATCTGGTAGGAATGAGAGGCTATGAACCATTAATCACAGACTTCTAAAGTGAGAATATCCCTTCCCTAAATGCTTTATACAAACTGAAGATGAAGAGGCAGTAAAAACGCTGCAGGAACTGAAACACTGGCTTAAGCACCACTTTAAAAAGATTCATAAGAAATACTTTGGTTTAGCAAATACAGATACCTTTGATCTTGAGGGAATCTCAGTTCCTTTGTGTATTTCACCCCTTATGTCTTTGTGTTTGTGCTCAGTTTTAATGCAGTGGGTGTCAGGTGGTGATTCAATGAAAATGTGTGAAGTTTGGGTAATCTGGGACCTTTGAGTATACGATTGCAAAAGCGTGTTTCCAAAACTGGTGGGTTTAGAGTGAATGGTTTAATGAAATACACTTAAAAAAATAAAAGAAAATAAATAAAAATAAAGAAGAAAAAGGAGAGTTTTACTTAAGGAAGTGTTGTATTGTTATGTTTTTAGGAGTGTTTTCTTCAAGCCACAGGGCCCTGGGTTGCCTGGGCTGGGTTAGTGATGAGTTTTTTGATCACCTCCGTCTGCACAGATGAGAGCAGCCCTCTTCCTACAGGGATGAATCTGAGTGGAGATCCACCTCCACTCCCCAGCAGCGCTCCTTGCAGCCCTGTGAGGGGCAGTGGTTCAGAGCACACAAGGCTGATAATGTCAGTGTGACGAGGTGCTGGTGGGAGCCTCGTGTGCCACTGTTGTGGGCTGGTGGGGTTTGGTTTGTTGGCTCCAGCTGCCCCTTCTGCTGCTCTGCCTCCCTGTGGGAGCGAGCCGTTCTCATTGAGCTTTTGCACTTGTTTAATAATTGCTGGCGTGGCTTTTTTACGTGCAGTAGTGTTTCTGTGCAATCTTCGTGAAGTTCTCTCAAAAGCATATTCAGTGCAGGAATGGCGAATGGCTGTTTGGAAGCTGGAGCTTGGTGGGGCTGCGGGCTCTGCCCTGCTGCCAGAGCCAACGCAAACACTTCTCAGGGCAGTGTCTTTCTCTGATTTTGGTTTAAAACAGCGATCAGACGTGGAGGTGCCAGAAATGTTGGAGTGTTTCCGTGCCAGCTCTGCAGCTGTTAAAGGATGCAGACATGGGATAAGGCTGAAATAAACATCCACGTGTTTTTTTTTTTTTTTTTCTTTCTATTGAATGTTTAAATGAATGAAAGCTGAGCTCTTAATGTTCTGCGTTTTCCAGCTTACGCACGTATTTAACTGAGGAAATGCAGGAGAGAGCACTGCCTGGTGTGGGTGCGTTTGGCCTTTCTGCCTTCCAAAGCTGCTATGTCTCCTCCCGAGCCCGCTGCGGGATCCTGCCTTCCTATTACCATTAGAGACAAACTGGAGAAAGGAACTTACTTCATAAGCGAGCCCAATATTAAACATATAAATAATGCATCCTTCAGCATTATTTATAATGCAGGAGCATCACTGTGCTATATCATATGCAATTTCACTTCGCCTCGTTTTAACTGCTTTCCTGCCAGGCACATCCTTCAGTAAGTTTGAAAGCAACATCAGCTGCTTGTGTGATGGCTTTTTATTTGTATTTTTTCTCCTCCTTTACTGGTTATGTTGTGCTGAGGAAGCTTTTTGCATACAAAGCGTAGGAAAGGTGTGAATTCTAATATCAGCAGGTATAATAGCATTTATAAGACATTATGAATTACAATACCATTTGGGTTTGAAAGTGAAAAATGTTCTTTGTGGAAAAAATGGCCAGCATAGTTAGAGCAGCTTCAGGCTCACTTCTTGGTGTAAATGCTGCACTCAGAGAGTGGCTTTCAAGTCATTTTGGAATGATGATAGAATATACTGTTTTGCTGTTTGGTTGCCCTATACAGACCAGTTCTCGTTTTGAGAGAACTCTTTTGTGTCCTGCACATACACACGCAAAGTCTGGAGTAACAGCACCGAGGTTTATCTTTGGAGGATCAAATGAAAGCTGTAGTTGAATGTTCCATTTGTTTCTTAATGAGCGTTGTCAGGCTGTGCCCTACGCTTAACAAAAGCATATGTGCAGATATTGTTCTGTTATGATTACAGTATAATTATATCACGTCTGTAATGGATTACTGCATCTGGCCTTTTCTTGGTTTAGGAAACTTAGAATAAGATTAGTAGATAACTTCAAAATGCGTCTGATTTTTTTTTTTTTTTAAAGCAGTCCTTTCTCTGTTGGCCAATTTCCCTTCCACTTGGGTTTGAGAGAGGAGATCTTTGGGGTCTGGGATGGAAAATTGATTTTTTATTATTATTATTTTTTTTGACTGAAGAAAGCACTTCTGACAATTTTGCTGCCCGTAATTGTTTTGTATTATAAAAAAAGAATAAAAACAAACAAAAAAACCCACATTTGAAATAGCGAAATTAAAAAGAAAAGCCCCAACTGGGGAATGAAATACATGAATTCCCTTGTGCTGCTTTGTAACAATGTCGTGTTTCACTTGTATGTCTGCGCAGCACTTTGCTCTGTCGCAGCCTTTGCTACTGATGTGGAGTGTGCTGTGGTTCAACGAAGGAGCCTTCCTGGTGGGGAAAATGTAAAACACAGAAGTGGCTGTTTGGATTTATATGTGCTTTTGTTTGGGTGAGTTTGAAGAATCAATCACAACACACTTCTGTTTTGCCTGATTGCTGCCTGTCACGTTAGGACACATCCTATTCCCTAAGCAATGGGGAGCAAGAGACAACGTGATGGACAGGAGCGAATGGCTGTCCCTGTGTGTGCTGAAACAGCACAGGTTCAGTGCCTGGGCGCTGGTGGACAGGCCACTGTGTGCTCTGGGAAGACAGAATTCACTTGCCTGGTGCACAGATTACTGGTGAAGAGCAGCTGCAAGTTGTTCTGTTCTTCCGCAGCTCGCCAGGTTCTGCTTCCAACGCTGAGCCCTTCTTAGTGACTGTCCAGTGGTGGCACCAATCCCCACCAAATCGCTCTTTAAATTTTTCTCACCTGAGATGCGTACATGTAATCCAGTGCCATGGGATGTGCTCTGTGTGCTGTCACCTCCTGCTTCCCGTGCACCTTTTGCTTTCTTTCATTTCTGCACAGCTTTTTCATTTGTTTTTGGTTTGGAATTTTAATTTTTGGACAGGCTGCTCTGGCTGTGTTTGAATGATGCCTTCTGTGCGAGATTAATGCCTCTAGGTGCGATGGTAATACAAATAATTAATGAAGGGCTCTTTAATTCTCTATAATGAATGTTATATGGCATGTTTAAAACACAGCTAAGGTAGAGCCATGTGCACCAAAATAGGCATAACCACTTACAGCAACTCGGGGCTATTAAAATGCAGAGTTTTATTATCAGTAACCTGTGCCTAGCAGGCATTTAAAAATCATGTGATCTTGGGCAGGAATGAGGAAATAAGAGATGCTGAGCATGAGCTTCGTTTGTGCCCGCAACATGAGCTGCTTGTCTTGATGGTTTCACCATAGCTCGCTCTGCTTCTGGTTTGAGCCTTCAGTTAATATCCTTCTCCATCTGTTTCTTTAAGAGTGGATGCCTACCTGTGCAACCTGGGCTAGGGAGCTGCTTTGGCAGCTGTGGCACTGGGGGACGTGGTCAGTGGGCACGGTGGGATGGGTTGGGGTTGGACTGTGTGGTCTCTTCCATCCTTAATGATTCAGTGATTCAGCAGCATCATTACTAGAGCAACAAAGCACCTGAGATCATAAAATACAAAGCAAGGAAGTTACGGTCGTGTTTTGCATGTGCTTTCAAACTTCTGCGATGAAAGCTGCTGTAGGTGCAGTTCCAAGGCAGGGATTGGACACACACAGATCTGTGTGTGCTAAGCCTGTTAGTGCCTGGAGAGGACTCTGTGTTGGTTGATTTCTGTTTGAGGCTAGGAGAGGCTTTTCGTAGACCTGTTCCTGTGCTAGAGCTGGGCGACACTGGGGTGTAGTCCGTGGCAGTGGATCCAGGCTGCTGTAAGTCTCAGCTCTTGATGTGACTTGGAGGAGCCCTGCACTCTGCTGTCAATGGGACTGGAATGTGGGTCCCCTATTCCTATGGGGTTTGAGGCATCCTTCCAGGGAAGGAGCCCAGCCTAGGAACAGCAGGAGTCCCAGCAGAGCTGCAGTGCCCTCGCTTTCCCTTGTCCTTCAGCTCAGGTATACAGTGCGTGTTTATTTTTCTTTAGCTGCAGGAGAAAACAAACAGCGGAGTTCAGAAAAGACAGGATTTTCTAATCTCCCATTAAAAAGCTATGGAAATTTGAAAGGAAAGGAAGATGATAGTATCGCCCACACTGAGACGGCAATTATGGGTCCTGGGAGGAAGTGTATAAAGCCTTATTGAGTGAAGATAGCCAAGAAGGCTGTGGGGGCCTGCATGGTGTGAGGAAAAGGCTGGAGGAAACCCTTATCGGACCTGTTATCCTGCCTCTGTCATTCCCATACAGATTAATGAGCTCCAGGATGCCCTCAGCCATGTTCAGGCCAGGGTCTGTTTATCCCAAAATAGAAGGTGCTGCCTTGTGCCAGAGTGTCATATTCCCAGGCCAGCAGCCCCATTGTGTTTTATTACCCCATTGTATTCAGGGGTTACATCCGAACTTTTCCTCTTAGCTCCTTAATCACTGCTTTGATGGATGAGGTCCATGAGAAACGCTGCTGTGGCCGTCTCTGCCACACGTTCTGCATGGATCAAAATGGCTCCTCCGCTTCTGGCCCCTCTTGCTCCGGCAATACAAGGAGGGGATGGATTCCCTTCTGCGTGGGGACATGGGAGCCCTCCCCGAGCCATGCAGGCAGCTGTAAGCTCCGTGAACCCACAGCCATTAACGCTGCGGGGCGTGCAGTTCCCTCCAGGGCTCTTGCTGCCATTTCCCTGGTGCAATCCTGGGGAATTATCCATATCTCTGACAAGAGAATAGGTTACTAATGCACCAACACAGCTGTTTTGACACTTTTGATGAATAACATTCAATACTATTAATTGGAACAATTGCTTTTCATTTAACTAAATCACTAGAATTGCTAAACTAAATTGAAACGGAATGTAATTTTGCCTCGCTCTCCTTTAATATGGGCCTCTAAATGTCTTCTCCCTGAAGAATTAGTAACTTAATCACCTAACAGTGATAACTGTTTCATAGCCCTCAGCTGGAAGGCTTTCCTGCTAAGCAGTGCTGCATGGGAGTAGAGTGTTATAACAGGGAACAAATCCCATCTCTTTCCTTTCTCCTCTTTCTGCTGCAATATTAATCATATTAAAAATGATTCTCTTCCTCTTTTTCTGTTCCAGCAAGATCTTTATAGATCATCGTAATTCCCCCCCCTCCCCCGCCTTTCTGCGTTGTATCAATCACTCGACACGGCTAACAGGGTGCACAACAATTATAGCTGTCCATTACGTTAGAGATGGATTTTTGCTGTCAGTGGCTGTGAGATGGGCTCTTGTTCATTTTGCAATGAACTCGTCATCCAGTGCGTGCAACGCAAACAGCGCAGCGGGACGTGCTGCCTGCGCTGACCAGATCACGCTGCACAGGTACCGTGGTAGGGCGAACGTTCACCCGTATTTCTTATAACTTTTATTTTTGTAGTTGTTGTTCAGAACAGATCATGGTGTAAAATAAGTAAAAGCGCTCTGAAATACCAGTAACGTGGATATAGGAAGCCATGAACCACTGTTAGTGGCCTGTGTTGCTCGACTTGTCTCTAAAATTCTGTCGAGTTTTATCTATGGCTTCACCATTCTGCTCATCTATCTCAGGCCAAAATCATAGAATCATTTTTGTTGGAAGGGACATTTAGAGGCCACCTGGTCCAGCCCTTGCAGTGAACAGGAACACCCACAGCTCCATCAGGTGCTCAGAGCCCTGTCCCCTGGCCTTGGGTAACTCCAGAGAGGGGGAATCCACCATGATATTATTGTTAACTCTTGTTCTATGCTACGCAAAACTGGTGCTCTGAGGAATTTTTTCAGTATTATTTAATGATTATGTGTTTTTGTGCTACCTTAAATGCACATGTCTTTGTAATTTATCCATGAGATTTTTGTCACTGCGATAAAGGAGAGGGGCCTTCCGTTAGCCAGTGGCACCTGCATGGTTTTTATTTTATGGCTTTAATGGGTTGAACCTCTTGTCCACACTGGTCCATGTCACAGTTGGGAAAACGTCCAAAAATTAAGTGCTTTGTCTGAGTGATAGAGAAGATTATCGGCAGAATTCAGTTTGCCACTGAATTGTTTTGTGCACTTTCCTCTAAATTTGCATTTGGTTTTCTGCTGGCAGTGACTTTCTTGCAGACCAATTTCTTGAGTTTAGAGCGGCAGGAAAGAAATGCAAAGCTAAATTATATTACTGCTTAAATTTACTAAGATCTACTTAATAATAATGTTGTTCTCTTGGAATAGTTTTTAGGGGGATTCTAAGTGCTGAGGGAAAGCCCAGAGCCTTGGGGGTCTCTGTTGATGCATCAGTGAGGAAGATGCCCAACTGAACCATCACCGAAACCTAAAGCAAATGAAATAAAAGTCAAATGGATATAATTTGGGCTATGCTAGATATTCAGTTTTGCTTTCTTGGATGTGGGGAGGGGCAGAGCGGTCTTTGTTGTAGATGAATATGCCCACCTGTTTTCTGGGTTACAGTTAATTCATTCAGATCTGCTGCTGGGATTTTGCCAGCATTTCCCTTCCTTGCTCACTGACAATAGGCCTTTCCTCCAAGGCAGAGCGGTGCGGATTCCTGCAGGGTTCAAGGCTGCTGCTCTCTGAGGTGGTGATTTTCTACGTGCATTATTGCCACTGCAGCTGAGACTACACAGTCCTATCCCAGTCTCAGTGCACTGAATCCTACAGTTGATTTTAGTAAGTCTGACACTTAATGAATGGTAAATGAAACTGTGATGTTTCTCATTGCTGAGTGCGGGGTTTTATGGTGTCAGCAGGTGCTACTATTTTTTTGTGTACTAAATTTGATAATCATCTCAGTTTGTGTGCTTTGGTTTTGGCAAGTTAAGTGGTTAACTTACTTGGTATTGGTTCTGTATCATGACTGAGTGACCTCCCAAAATGATAAGGTGTGGGCGCTGTTCACAAATGGCTTGTGGATACCTATAACTGTGTTAAGTTGTGAATGATCTCTGAAATGCTTCAAATATTCACTGATACGAAATCATAAGGAAGTACCTCACGACAGATTAAACAAGCTGAGAATAATGTAGAGAAGCAGCTATGATATTGGATGCTTATATGAATCAAACTGCTGAACTTGTGTTGGGAACCCAGACTTTTTGGCCAGATCTGCTGTGATAGGATGGGGGAAATGGTTTCAAAGTAAAACAGGGGAGATGCAGATTGGATGTAAGGAAAAAGTTTTTGACAGTGAGGGTGGTGAGGCACTGGCACAGGTTGCCCAGAGAAGTGGTTGTGCCCTGTCCCTGCAGGCACTCAAGGTCAGGCTGGACAGGGCTCTGAGCACTGATGGAGCTGTGGATGTTCCTGTTTGTTGCAAGGATGGATCAGAGAGGGGAGGGGGGGTTTGATGGCCTTCCAAGGTCCTTTCCGACTTCAAATGTTTCTGATTCTTTCCCCTTGGTGCAGCTGGGTGAACACTGCTGTGGGCTGTGCCATTGCATGGCTGTACCAGCAGGACAGAAATGCATACTGGCTGTGCAGCTGGACATCCCGTTCATCTAACGTGGTTCTTCTTTCCTGTTCTCAACACTCTCTGCTTCTCATGCCCCACTTTCACTATGTGTGTTTACATGCGCCGATTCTTTGTAGTGCTGTAGAATATGCGTTGCTTTATGGAGGCAGTCAGAGCTGGGGGTGGTGTAAGGAGAGCATCTACCGAAGGCTGAAATTCTTCTGCATATGGCAGTGATTTACAGAGCTGCTGTGACTCTGTCTGGCCACTCACAAGGTATTTCTAAACATAACTTCGTTTAGACCAGTATCTGGGAGAGGAAAGGGAAGTGTGATAAAGCAAATGATGGAAACTTGCAGCTAAAAGTGTTTTGGCAGCTGAGGCCTGCAGTGGTGCAGCTTGAAAGATGAGCACTCTGTGAATTGAGGGCATCTCAGGAGAAGTAAATCTGCCTCCTCCAACACAGACTGAGCGCTGGCCCAAAGACCCCGGGTAAATAAGAATCAAACTTCACTACAGGACATTTATGTGGTCGTGATTTATTGGCGCTCTCAAAGCCTTTGAACCTTTGCAGCCCTTTGGGGGAAATGGTGTGTTACAGGGGCTTAAATAAATAAATAAAAAATAAGAAGAAATACATGCCTATAGCTACGGGAAAAACCTATTGTGCCATTTGTTCCAAAAGCCTTGACACGTTCAGGGCTTTTTCCTGAATTTGATTTTTTTTTTCTTTTTTTTTTTTTTATAGGATTTTGGTCAGTCAGCCAGTGCTGTAGGAAATAAAACAACTCTTTGACAGATTCTTGTTTCTCAGTCCCTTTCCCAGCAACTTCCCCCTCTGGTAAAGCGAACTGAGCTGCAGGATTCTGATGGAAAAATCAAACAAACCTGCCGAGCGTGGCTGAGGAGTAATAGAAAACTACTTGGATCTCAAGGCCCTGCCAGTATAAGTTTAACGTAGGGTTGTTTCTTCGCCAGATGTCAAATATCCTTTTCCATTTTTCTGTGGTGTGTTGTGTCCTTGGTTCATCCTTCTGTGAGTGGTTTTTGGCGTGCTGACTGCTCGGGACGCAGCTCTCTCTGTGTGGAGCTTTCTAACCCTCTGTGTAGCCCGCTTTGCTGCCCTACGTGCATTATAAAACATCTGAAAACATAACACAACCGCAGCCCATGCTCCAGTTCTGTGTTTGCGTAGCTCTGAGGTAGAAGACTGGAATAAGGCAAAAACTATCTGTCTCTTCTGCGGAAACCTTGGAGTTAATTGGGATTTGCCACTGGTTTCTGTTCTGGGGAAGCAGCTTGTGCCTTCTTTGTAACAGTGCAGCTGGTTGTGCTCCACAGAATGTGAGTTATCCTGTAGCTGGGGCTCTGTGTGAGAAGCTGTAATGTAGAGGAAATGAGAGAGGAGCTGTATGTGCCACCAGCTCGTGGCTGTCTGGTGGCTTCTTGTTGGCTGGAATGGAGGACGCGCATTTTTGTATATGACAGTTTGTAATGTCAATACTAAGAAAAAGCAAAATTTTCTTTTGAGAAGCACTGGGATTCTTGTTCGTGGTGATCTTTGTTAATGATTCCTATACCATATAATGTTGTTAGCAGATACCATCTTCCCTCACTCTGCTATCCCTCTCCCTTTTTACACTGATAAAAGATAGGAGAATAAGATTTGAGTTTGGAAGGAAATCAATAAAAAAAGAAATCAACCCATATCCATGGCAGTAATTACCCATTCCTTGTCAGTCTTCCTGTGAACCATTAGAAGGAACTGAAACTGAACTGGAAAAAAAAAAAAATCAGTACTTTTAGGAAACCACTGTAGAATAAAGTCAGCTGTGTGCGCAGGTCTTTTGCTGTTGGTAAATGGAGTGGGTCTACCTAAAAAGCTGCTACTGCAGCTCCGTTCCTGTGCTGGCACTGCTGATGTGAGGCATCTGCTGGAAGCCTGAGCATGCCTAAGCTTTCTTCCTGAAGCCTGGAGGAAGTTAAGGATGAGCCAAGGCTCGTAGCATTCTATCATAGTAACTATAATTTAATTCTTAGAGGTTATTTCCAACATCTGCAGCCCAGAAGCAGTGTGCTGGGGATTCACAGGTGTGATAAGTCATTCTGATGGTCCTGCAGCTTCAGGGCATGCCTTATTTTTCATGTGTATGTCCTGGAGGACTACGTACAGGCTGGAGATGTGCTGCTGCCGTGCTGTGCTCTGTGGGTGAAGCTGTTCCAGGCCTTCCTGTGCCAGAAGTGGACGGTTGCAAGGTGGGTGACAGGGCATGGAAACCTGCTGTCATCCTCCTTTTTCTGCTCGGCCTCCTTCTCACTGCCAGCTTCCTCATGGCTTCCCCTGGCCTTCATCCCTTCTGACCTCAGGATAATCTGCTGTTTTTGGTGCTCTCTGTGTTGCAGAGCCTTCTGCCTGCTTGTTGCACTCATTTGGCCGCAGAAAAAGATGCTTTGCATAGAATGAAAAACTCTAATCTTGTTCTGGAAATTACTTTGTATTTTTAGATGGTTTTGAGAACACTTCGAGTTCACAAACTTCTAAGAAAAAGATGAGATCCTAACATCTCTGATTCTCTCGAGTGGATGATGGTGGGTGTGATCAGGGATGGCTGTGACTCTGAGGGGTGCAGAGGGGGCTGTGTGTTACCAGTGGGGACCAAACTGACCTGGGGAGGATCTGTGATGGAAAGACTTGGCTACAAGTGGCTGTAAGCTCTGCTGTTTGTCCTTACTTTCTGAAATGGGGAGTGCTTTCTCTGCGGGCTGTTCTGGAGCACATCCCCCTGGCCTTAGAGTGAGAGCGTGTGCCTGCAGTTAATGAGAAATGCTGGAAGCGGGGTCCCAGGAGATGGTTAAACCCCACGAGCCAATTAAAAGGAGTGTAATTACACAGCAGGGACAAGTTGTTAAACAAGCTAGAGGTTATTGTCCTCAAATCAACGTACTGGAACAGCCAGAAAGAGCCTACCAGGAAATCTCTGCCAGAGCAGTTCTGCTTGACATAGGGCTTCTTTTAGGGAAGCACAGGAGCTGAGGAATGGACTAACATGGCATTTTGCCTTTTGTTTATGTTCATAGGTGATGATAAGTGCTTGGAGCAGAGAAAGCTGGAAAACAACTGCTGTGTCTGCAAGCTGAGCTGTCTCCAGGCTGGGGTATGGGAAGTGTAACCCAAAGTGGTCCCTGGAATGGTTGCCCATCATGCTGGGAGGGAGTGGGATGTGGGTGGGTATAGAGATTGCATGAGCCCAGAACCCAGTTGGCACAAGGGGAGATGTGTCTGGGTGTTGCTTTGTGCTCTGCCAAACTCCAAAAGAAACTTCATTCACAGTGCAGACGTGGGGGATAACGTGTGTTGACCGATGGGTTCTTTGCTTTTATCTGCTCATGTGTGTCTGCAGACTTGCAACATGATGATATCACTGTTGTTGAAAAGGTTTGATTTAACTTTTTTTTTGGCTTGGCTTGGCTTGAGCACAGGGAATGAGGAGTTCAGTATTAGCATTACTGCTTACTGGCATTGGAGGAAGTGAGTCGTGTCCCACTGTTTCTGTGCTGTGTGTCCCCAATCCCAGGTGTGTAAACCTAAAGCTATCTTGTCTGACCTACTGGAGACCTTATTTGATAGTGACCCTGGGAGGCCTCAGCGTGCATCCTCATCCAGTGGCTGAATTAGCTGAAGGCATTAATTGCGGGTCCCCTGTGTGTGCTGACCACTAGGTGACATCGCACACTTAGCATATTTTGTGAGCACTTCCAGTGGAAACGTTTCACAAACTTGATTTTGTTCATGCAGTACACATGTCTGCTTTTCAGACGTGTCTGTACTCGAGTTCTGTGTGATAATAGAAGACAAACTAAAGAATATGGATTGAAGCACATAGCAAACGAGTTTTCTTAAGACAGAGTGGCTCGCTCCAGTAAAAATTGAGCTAGCTCTGTTCTGTTGTCAGTCAAGCTTTTCTGTAGGTGAAGAACTCAGAAATGCTGTATGAGTTTGGCTGGCTCTGCTCTGTTCTCAGACGCTTGCCTGTGTATCCTGTGACCAGTAAATCCCCTTTTTGTTGAGATAACTGTAAGTTTGGCATTCTGAAGGCCTTCTGCTTTCATTCCAAAATCTTACAGCTGCTCTTGTGATGTCAGAATAGCAATAGGACTTTGAAATTCTTAGATTACAATAGCACAAGGCATGTTTGTTTGCCTGCGTATTCGGATGGCAGCCGAAGTAGTTAGGAAAATGAAAACAGATCCACCTTTAAAGCAAGTTTCTCCAGAGGGCAGAAAGGCCACTCAGCTGTGAAAGGTGCATGAAAGGGGCAAATTCAGCCTGGGAAAAGCACGTGCAGCTCTGCTGACTATTAGGGACAGACTGGGTCCACTGTATCTTTTGTTTTACCCAACTGAAAAAAATTGCTCCCTCGTTGGAAAATCCCCATGGATCAGCTTCTCAGTCAAGGTCACATCCTCATCTCTTGTACTTTTCTTGGCCATTATTTCAGGTGATAGATGCACTATTGACTGGCAGCAATGACAGAGCTTGGAATGATGGGGGAACTGAGGCATATTCAACACACTGGCACACAGCTAACTCATGCTAATGTTCAATAATCCCATCCTGCTGCTACACTCTAATGGCTGTGGGCTTGATAGAGCCCCTCATTGAACTGGTGTATTTCTTATGGGCCTGCCCGCCCATCCTTCATGAATTTTTATTAAACAAAACTGTAAGCGGATTGATTTTGTACTCCTTTATTGCATTTTTATTTAATTCCTTTCAATGGTGGAGGCTCCATCATGTTATCTCGGTGTAAATCATCCTGGGGCAGCATGCCAAAAAAATAAAAAGACTACAGGATCATACTTGCATCCAGTGTAAATTTCACTCCTATGGCCTTTATTAGCATAGATTCATTGATTTATTTTAAACTTTTTCTTCCTTCTCACCCCCTCTCCTTCCTCCCCAGTGACTCCTTTTAGTTAGGCTTGGGTCAGAACTTGACAGCACTACTTTTAAATAATAATAAAAAATACATATATTAATTGACCAAGAGTTCTTTTCTGTAATGCCCAGCTGAGGAGATGTTCCTGTTGCTGGTAGTTCTGAGGGCAGTCACAGCTGTGCTGTGCTGGGATTGCCATCATCAGGAGCAGGTTGTTCCCATGCCCACCTCCAGCTGCTTGCTGGGCTGCTTCCCCTTCTCCCAGGGATCTGGACAACGTTCCCGTCCCGAGCTCCTTTGCAGTTGCTGCTCACCATCTTTCTGTGGTCTTCATCCATGGCTGAAGTTTTCAGCAATAATAATGAATCACTTTTTAGCGTGTCAAGAGTTGTGAGCTCCTATCTTCTGAAGTGACCCTTGTGTCTTCTCACTCACGTCCATCCAAGAAAGAGTTTGAGCAGCATTCATGAACGCACCACCTCGATGTGGCTTTGTGTAAAACGCAGCCAGTGGATAAACGAGGCACCAGTAGGTGGCATGCGAGAATCTATTGCACGGCCCAGCTGCATTCCAGGTGGGCTGTAAACTGCAAACTTTGAGCTTTGAAACAGGCGGTGGTTCCCGCAATGCCACAGCACACGTGTGCTACGGAGAACCAGCATGGGGTTACAAGCTTGTCCAAAAGCAGACTTTGCTGTTACATCTTTTGCCTGTTGGCAGTTGGCTGTGATAATGCGTGTTCCTAATCTAGAAGCAAACTAGGTGGGATTCACGCTGCTTCTGTAAGTTATAGGTGCTTGATGCAGGGGTACAAAAGAAAACTTGGTGAAGGTAAGAGTAAAAGGTACTTAAAATATCTTTCTCCTGACTGATGTATGTCTTGATCCTGCCCAGGGTATGCTTTTGATCTGCTGAAAGCACAGTCTTGCGTTCTTTTGAATTGCCATTGCTACTGATGGGTGTCCGTGGGAGTTAGCTTTGTTTTGGAGCACTGGAGCTCTTGACTTCCATAGCAGCTGCTTGCTGTGGCAGAAGGGGCTTTCCCACTGAACTGTGGAGCTTTAATGTGACTCCTGAATTTCTTGTGTTGTTCAGAGAGGGAGGTGCTGCTCTGTTTCAGAAACACTGCTCCTTGAGGTTGTTGGAGTGGAGCTGCAGAACTGCCTGGTGAGAAATCCCGGGCTGAGCAAGCAGGTGCCACTGTGCTGTGGTTGGGACCAAAGGGTGTGATGTCCTCCCCTGGGCACTCTGCAGGGGACAGCACAATTCCTGTCCCAGCCCAGGTCTCCCTGCTTTGGCTGCAGCCCCCCAACCTGCCATGTGCAGCAAGGGCAGCACTGCCCTGCTGGGCTCACATCTTTCTGTTCTGCTTCTCAAGCCAACTGGGCACGGCTTGTTAGCCTGAATATCAAATCTGGGGGCAGCTGAGCCAAGGAGGGATTTGTAACTGAAGGAAGAGTGTGGTAGAGTTAAGGCAAAATGAGATAACTGTAGTTTTAACTGTTTTCAGCTATTGTCAGTTAATCTAAGCTCATTTCTGTGCTTTTTAGGGAACTGGTTTTCTCCATCTTCTGCGGAGATGTGTTTTATTTTGTGTAAGAATTCTCGCTGACCTTTGTTCTGAAGTTACTGCAGTGAGGCAGTGTATGGTGGTAAGGCGGTGAAGAAGGACACGTTGGCTTACAACAAAAGAAGCATTGTGACACTTGGTGGATGACTTCTGGTGCAACTGGAAGCAGGAGGTCCTCGGCTCACCTTGGCAGTCCTGAGTTAAGCCTGGACAAGGGCTTCTGGCCAGAACTGTATTGTAGCTAAAGTGGTGTGTGAAAACAGGGCACAAGCAGAAGTTTCTTCCTTTCACAGAAATGTGAAAACTCTTAATTTTTACCTCTTAGTTGTTCACTGGTATCTATTAACTTATTTTATCACTGAGCTGGTAATTGCTAGTCACGGTTCCCATGGTGGGCTTGCTCAGAAACAAAACAAAACGGCTGTTCCTGCCCCCATAGTGCAAATAGTTTAAATGTAAGGTAGGAACAAGGAGGTGATTCACTGACACAATAGCTGGTACTCATTAGCGAGTCTAACTATTGTTGTGGCTTTGTATGTCTCCCAGGGGAAAGGAAGGAGGAAAAAAAGAGAGAGACAGAGAAAAAGAGAATAATTCAGTGCTGTTAGGGCCAGACACCTGACTTTCAGAAATAACAACACTCACTCAACAGACAACTCGTGAACATTGCTAAAGTCGGGTCTAAAAGCATTTAGGCACTTTCTCAATTCAGTTGTCAGCCCCGTGATGTTCTTTTACTCTAGGTGCTACCATTTAATTTCCCATAGGAGCTTGACGTGAGTATTCAAGGGAAAGAGGGGCTGAAATCTTGCTGTGTGTTAAGGACTGTCTAACAGAATACATGCAGGGGCTCCTTGGTTGCTGCTGGTCTGTCTTGTCCCACCTAGTCTTTGCAAGAGATGCACCCCTGACCTGTGTGCAAACAGATCAATTGCGGCTGAGTTCTACAGGGAGTTAATCTTTTTAAAGTATAAAACGACCAGCAGTTTGCAAACAGTTCTGGGTCAATTTATTGATGGGGGGGGGGGGGAAGAAATAAGGTAAAGCAGTTTTGGGGTGGGAGGAGGAGCAGCATCTTTTGGCTGATAATTGGTCCAAGACAAAGCCAGTCTGAGTGGGGTTAATGCATTAGTTGTTCGTGGTGGCTGGAAAGGGTGTTTGTTACAGGAACCACAGTATGAATCAGGAAACAAAGATGACGATCTAGAAAGCTAATGATGTTTCATTTGATTATAAGATAATGATTGTTTAAAACTGTCACTTCTAATTTTCTTAGGAGAAATTATACGAGTTACATCTGTAAGTTGGAGGAATATTTGAAATGTCAAGGAGAAAAGTCTCAGGCCATTAGAGATGCTGTGCATTTAGGGATGCTGGGGAAGGGGAAATGGATTGCCTCCTTCATGCTAAATTAACATAAAGGGACTCAGAGGGTCTTGACCTTTTCTTAACCCTGTACGCTTGAGTTTTAGAACGAAGTTGCTGTTTTTACCCTCGGAGGGGGGGGTGGGGAGGAACATAAATTGCTGGCTTGGGGGGAAGAGGGAACATTTATCTAAGTCGAAGTGGTGGCTGGAGAGAGGTGTGATGGGGCTGTTTTCTGCTGCCAGCTTGGTTCACCTTTAAGTCATATCATGTGTTCAAACACTTAATAATAAAAACACAAAAGGAACTGTTTTTGTCCCTCAGTATTGTGAGATTTACTTTTATGTACTTTTGTAGCACTGAGGACAATATACTGTATATAAACCAAGCCAGAACCATCTGAATTGTTAAGGTTTAAATGAGCTCTCTGGGTCTGAATGGCGTTAAAAACCTGTTATTTCCATCTATGTGCCATCCCAGCAGTAGGGACTTCTGGTTGTCTATTCAGGAACACCTGATGGGTGCTGAAGTCCGTGACTATTTTGGGATGCAGACCCATGCCCTGTGTGAGTGTACCGATGGAATTCTGCAGTTCTGGACATGTCTCCTCCTTCCTTGGCGTTAGGCTTAAAAGAGGCAGAAAGGTGAAGGCAGAGTGGCTGTTTCTGTAGAGGAAAAGCTGAGCTGTGCTATATGTGAGGCTGCATGCACCTCCCAGCACCTGTTAGCTACAGGTGAGATACAGACCTCCCAAAGACCAACTTCTTGTTAATGTGGAAATCTCAGTGGACTGACTTGAGCTCAAAGCTCCATGCCTGCATCTTGCTTCTCTCCCTGTCTTAGTCTTTCTTGCCATGTAATCCCCCAGTCTGGCAAGCTCGGTAATAAGTGCAGATAGATGAGTGTGTGTACATCTCCATTAACATGACTGTGCAGGCTAATGATGGGGACCTCCTGCTGCTCTCCGCTTGTTTTCTGTTGATTGTTATGTAATGTTCGGCAGCAGGAGGTAAATTCCTCTCCAATTTTGAGACCCGTTGCAGCATGCAAACCCCACTGTGAGAAGTCACGGTGATTGAGCTTTCGAATCAAGTCCCATGCTGATAACTATAAATCAGGCCTATTATACACTCCGACCGACAGCCGGAAACCTTCCGTACTGCATGTGGCACAGCGGAGTCTTGGAGCTGCACTAGAGTTTGTTTTGTAACTGTGAACACTTGTGCCTTTGAAAGGCTGTGATTTAGGTTTGGTGGGATGTTTGTCTTCTCTCTGATGAAGAGTTGTGGGCGTGCTGGGTGCCGAAGGTCGAGCTGGTGCTTGGGGTGTCTCTTTGAAGGCTCACTCCTGCCCTGCACACTGTGCTGTGGGATCGCAGGGCTGCAAATGAAAGAGCTCTTCTGGTGGTGGGGTTTGCTCCTGCTGCTCCTTGGTCAGCTTTGCCAGGCAGGACTGATCTGTGCTTTGGGAAGATGTTCCCAATTACCTTCTGTTTGCTTTCTTTGAGGGCCTGATGTGATGTGGGTCAATTTGGGTCAAGATTTTAGGTGTGCAAAAAGCAGGAGGGAGTGCCAGGAGCCTTCCCAACCCCTTCCAGCATAGGTTGTAGACATCCTTTTGATCTGGAGGTTAAGCAGGACTGGTCATTCCTTTAGTGAGACGAGCTGGGGGGAGCTGAGGCGGCTGTGCAGGAGTAAGGCACGTGGTGAAACAGTGAGGTTGGATCACTGCAGGAGTTACTGGGATGCTGGGGTCTTCTCTTATGTGAGGGGACAGCTTAGTTGTTTCTATAACTATCCTCAGAGGTTTTTGGATCTTCCATCTTCCTGGGTTTATTTAACTTGTTTCTTGTCTAAATCTTTTTATCAGTGTTCGCTGGATAACAACATGCAAGCTGTCTGGATGTGCTGCATAGAAGAGGCTTTACAGTGAGATTTTCACCTTCTCTCCACATCAGACTGCTTCTGGAATTGTGCAGGAAGTGAGGAATTCTACTCACTGTGTGCTGCAGTTGTAGCACTCTAGAAACAAATCTTAAGAGAACCTAGGTGCATTATTTGTGCTATTGCAATTATCAGACTGTGTGGTAGGTGGGATAACTCTTCTTTGTTGTTATTGTGAACACAGGGCCACTCAACATCTCCACCATTGCCTTCTCTTAATGGCAGACTAAGCAGATACTTCAACTTGGCACAGCTTCAGCTGTCCAACTTGGAGGTCTCCGTTTCTGCTCTACTTGAGTGCAGTCCTTCCAAATTCAATTCGTAGTGCTGCAACCTGCTGTTGGCGACTAATTTTTGGCTTTGTGGAGTTTAGAGAAGGGTGTTGTGTGAGAAGGACCTGAAATAGAAAAGCTATCAGGATATTTGAATTTTGGAATCTTGGGTTTCTCAGTGTGCCGCTGGCTTGGAGTTCTCACACTTTTTCTTCTTCATTGTTGTACTGCTTAACCTTGTAAGGTTGTTACAAAGCTGAATTAATTGATGGAGTACCTTGAAACTGTGACTAGATCCTCAGCTGGTGTCATCTGGCATGCTTCCACTGAGCAGAGCAGACCTACACTGATGTGTGTGACCAGAGAGTTTGGCTCATGAATGCTCCTGCGAAGTACCATGGTGTACAGGGAAGAACAGATCCTACATAAAAGTTCCGTTCAGCTCTCCCATGAAAGGGGCTGGCCATGAGGTCGACCCAGATAGTTGTGTGATAGGATCCCAGTTTAACACTTCTAGTTTATCCTTGTTTAGTAGTCAAAGATTAGCAAGCATCCAAGTAGAGATGTATGAGCTAGACAGCATCTGATGGGCTAAATGATGAATGTGAGCTTGAGAGAGGCTTCAGATTAGCTTCACTAGCATAAATATCACAGGTGGGTGACAAGGACATTGGAGGTCACTGAATTGTATTTGTGCTCATCAGTGGCCTTTATAAACTCCGTAATACTGGAGCATGTTCCCTCTTGGATACAAGGAAGCATGGTCAGATGTTGTTATACCCAGAAACCTTTATCTCATGCCGTGTGGAGCTCATGTCCTTATGGCGCAAGCTTTGCAAAGCTGTAATATGTGTTTATTTTGTGGACTGTGTGGTTTGTAAATAGGTATTTGTAATGCTTTTTCTTCCTGTCTTTTCCTTTCTTTTTCATGCTCCTTCTCTTTTTCCTATCCCACACTTGATCAGTAAAATCTTACTTGTAAAAGTTGCAAGGAAAAAAGCTTTCAGATCAGCCTGACTTCCTCTTTACAAATGCTAATAACTCATTTTATTGTGCATTTTCTAATCTAATTGCAGGTTCTACACCCAGGCTTTACTTTTGAAGGCTTGTAAAATAAATGTTGTAACCTTGAGTGTATTTTGACTTTCAATAATATCAGCTAATGAAAATAGGCAAGCAATGACAAAAACTTCAGCTCCTAAGCAAAAGAGCTTCAAGATTAAGGCTGCTTCCTTCAAAGAAGGCAGTCAATCTATCTTAAGTGAATTTCCTTGGTGTCTAACATTACAGTGTTAACTGTAGAGGTTGTGTGTTAATTATTAATGATAATTAACCTGGCGTCTTTGGAGTGCTGGGACAGAAGCTATGGGATTAGCAGATAGGCCCAGGGTATGTGTAGTTGCTTTTAATCTTGTCCTTAAATTTCTAAGTATGGATAATTAAAACCTTTCTACTCCGATCTGGAGCTTGGTTCACTTGGCTGTCATACTGTAAGCTGTTGTCAATTAGCACTGTTTTTCTCCGTGTTGTTTATTTCAGAAGCATAACAATAAAAGCAAGTGCTGGCCTGTGAAGCATTTGAAGTGTTGGAAGGAACCCCGACTGTTGCCTTCTGCTCTTTGATGTTGTGAGGCTTAGAGGGCACACACGTGTGCTGCTGTTCCAGATGTAGCACACTTGTTTGTGTTGCTCCTTCCCAAGCCCTCACAAATCGGACATCACACATTTAATCTGAGGGGCCACTGTCATGCTGCCCAACACAAAGCCTTCATGGAAAGTAAGAGGGTCCAAAAGCTCCTGGGGAAATCAATCAGTGATGTCCTCAGCGCCCAAAGGGAGGTCTAAAATGGTTTGGCTGGACCCTGTCAGTCTAGCTGGGGCTATGGCCTGCCGTGATGCTGGGGCTGTCCCCTGCTCCTGGCTTTGGGCTGGGCAGAGCTTTCGTGGTACAGCTACTCAGCTCCAGCCCCTGGACTCCACCTGTCCAAATCCCATAGCTGCCCCTCGTTGGGATAGTGTGGGTGTTAGGCCTGGTTAGCACTGGGGCAGTGCCTGCTGGAAAAGCTTGCAGGGTGCATGCTGAATTGCTCTAATAAACATTGGGCGTTTCTATAGAAGTAGCAGAACACTTCTGTTCTGCAAGGAGGAAAATGAATTAATATTTTACTGCACTGGCATCTTGTAAATATTACAGGTATTTCACTCTTTTTTTCTGAGCACGTCTTGCAGCAGTAGGAAGAACAATATTTGAAAGAAAATGTAGTTTTGTAAATGGTTGAAAACATCCAGGCTTTTTTTTTTTTTTTTTTTTTTTTTTTTGAGGGAAGAGAAGTTGCCCTTTCATCAGTTCCCACTTTACACAATAGTAATGAAATAAATATTTTACTTACTAAATTGATGCAAGAAAAGGTGCAAGAAAGAAAGAACCTGACTTTTTGAAGTGGTGTTTTCAATAGTACCTGCAATCTTTTCTGGCCTGTGTCAGACAGCTGAAGGACAAATTTTCATTCGTGTTACTCCAGCATCATCTGATGTTCAGTTATCGCTGCGGGTTGTGGGAGTATTCAGTATTCCTTAGTTTGAGGAGGTAGCTTGGTACACATGAGCATCTTAGGCCTTGACAGATGTTTCACCTCAGATCAGTCAGTGTTGATACACAGAAAGTGTGAGATTTATGTTGTCCCTGCGGAGCTGTGTGTCTCTCTAAGCCTGTTAATGAGAGCTCTGAGTATATGAACAGTGCGTTTCAAGTGCACGTGTGAGTAAACAGCACTTGAAATAACTTTGGACTGTTTGGAGGCTGGAGTACACTTTCACAGTGGTATACTGTGAGCACTTAAATGTGGGGAAAGTAAGACTGGTAACAGATACCTACATATGTGCTTGTGGGTTTTTCCAGTACTTAAAAGGAACAGAGATATAGTTTGCTCCGAAAGTAATGCCTCCTATTTATTTCCAAGAAAACTACAACCGTTACAGAAAGCACAGTGACATGGTTTGATAGAACAAATTCTCAGCTACAAAAAGAAAGAAAGAAAAAAAACCAAACAAACCCACACACAAAAAAAACCTATTTTTCAACATAATTGTCATCTTTTGGTATGCATTTTTCTCCAGCAATAAGCAAGAAAAAACCTGTGTGCTATGCTCATTAAAAGAAATAAAAACAAATCTGCACCAGCAGAAGTGACCCATTATCACTGTCACCACTGCTGAAACACACCACACACCCCCTTGCTGTGCTCATATCCACTGCTTGCTTTCTAGCAATGTTCAGCAAGAGTTGATTAATATTAGTGCCATTTTTTCTACATGGAGAGATTCAGTGACACGTGTGCATCATACACACGCCCCTGTCAGATGCCATTCTGTCAGACTGCCCCTCTGCTGCCATCTATCAAATGGCAACAAAGATGAATGGGGTATTGGTGGGAAGGTTCAACCTCTACTGCCATGCCACCATCATCCATCTCTGACATTGTGGGCCAACGTAGTGAAATAGGAGGCATTACTTTTGGAGCAGCCCTTGTGTATCTACTCTTTATAAGATGAGAGTTATAGTGCTTTATCACTTTATTGTGACCGTGTAGATACAGGAGTTAATAGAGATGCTAAAACAGCAAAGCCAGCTGTTTTAAACCAGCTTTTAAACTGGTATGTTTCTGTTGAGCAAAAGATGGTTTGGTTCCTCTCTTAACTGTAACTGTTGAGAATAACTCCTGTGTGATCTTCTGTGAAGTACACAGAGGGTGCTCCAAAGTTGAAGATAAATGCAAGCCCATTCCTGACTGGGGGAACTGCAGCTGATTTCAGTCTGTCAAATCAGAAGAAATTACAAAAATTCTATGTTTTGCTAGTATCTCAGCTTGTGAAAGAGAAGCATGATTTATACTTAACCGAATCATTTTCCGTCTTTTGAAATGGCATTTTGGTTTTACCTGCATTTTTTTTTTCATTAATTGTTAAGTAGGATGCACTGAAATCACAGTCAGGTTCTCTCGATCTTTCTCAAGTGCACAGAGAACTCCAGGGAAATTTCATGTATTCTAGCTGTGCTCTGCATTGTGCATAGCCATAGCCACTCTTCATCATTTCAAAATCATGCTTCCTTTGTTTGGCACAATTCTCATTTAGCTGGTCGGTCCCACGATAGTTTAAATATCGGTGTAGTGCATTTTATGTACCATCCAACATACAGAATAATGCTGTTATGTTATGGGCTTAAGGCTATTAATGCTGCTGAGCTTGAGGTATAGCCGTTTCCTTCAGCAGCTGAAATGAACTTGGCATCACACCAGTTCCTGCGGAAATTATAAGAATGTGCAGAACCTTTCTGCTTCAGACCCATGGATCAGAACAGAAGGTCATCACTCATTTACATTGCGGGTGAAAAGGCATTTCAGGAAACGTGAACGCGCTCAGAAGTTGCCACCTCCACCCTTCTAGCTGAAAAACACCCTATTTTGAAAGGTCTTCACACCGAATGTTCCCTGGCCATATTTCAAATGCAGGAAAGCAGTCCTGTTTCTAGAGGAAAACCCTAAATAATAAAGATTTTGTCAGCAAAGTGATGTAGGCCAGAGAGAAGCTAAAGGTGAATCGAAACTGAAAAATCATCTGATTCATACAGGAGAAAAGGCATGTTTTTGTGATTTTTAAAATAGGCTATATTTGGTTCCTTATAATATAATTAACACAGAATATAGCTTACTCTGCAAATTGCCAGGTTCAGTCCTAGCCTCTGAGTGTGGACTGATGCTTCCAAAAACTTCAAATTCAGAACTTTTTCACAGCACCGTTTGGGCACCATGTTGGATCGGATCCTAACTATCTGCAGCAGGAGGGGATGGGACGTGGGAGTCCCTGGGCAGACCCCCAGGTACCCAAATGGAGAGACATTTACTGGTTTTGCTTTAGAAAGAAACTTTAGGTTTTTATTATTGTTATTATGTTGTATTGTTCTTTTAAATTGTTCGTTGTCCAGTTTTGAAACAGGAGTCCTAATAGAGCAACTGGAATGGACCTTTGTGCTGAACTTGTGTCCTTCTTTCTGTCCAAACCAACGTTCTCTGCTTCTCCAATGGAAAGTGGTCTCTGCACCTTCTGCCTGGAGGATGCAGGGAGCTTGGGGCTGTCTGCTGGATTCCTCCTGGTTCCAACACAGCAGCTGAGACTACACCAGTCCTAGTTCTGTCATCTTCTTCAGGGGTCACCTGGTGGCTGTAGGGAGCTCAGGGCTGGACTCCATCTGCTGTCCCAGCACAGCAGCTCAGAGGGCAACAGTCCCTGTCCCATTATCTTCCTTGGGACTTGCCTGAAAGCTGCAGGGAGCTCGGGGCCATCCACTGGACTCCTGTTGTCCCAATGCAGAAGACACCAGCCCCCAGTGCTGCCCTCCTCTTAAGGGCTCATCTGGAGTCCACAGGGAGTTCGGGGCTGACCATTGGACTCCTCGCATTGTTCTGGTGCAGGAGCATGGAGGACAGCAGTCCTGGTCCTTCCTGTATCCTCAGAGTTTGGGGAAGAAGAGGTGAGGGGTGTTGGGGAAGGATGAGGATGGAGGACGGGGAAGAAAGGGCGGCAGGGAGCAGCAGCTGGCGCAGGGGCTCTCTGGCGGATGGTGACTGCTCAACGCCAAGATCGAAATCGAGAGCCCCTGGTGCGCTGCCGATGGATGTAGCAGCGTCTCCAGGCAGACACGATGTTGGGGTGCCTGCCCCGCCTCGATGGAGGTGGATCCACCTCCATGGGCTCCTCCTCCTGAGGTTTGTCCACCTCCATGGGCTCGACGCTGCTCTCAGGTGGATCGACATCCATCGGCTCCGGCGTGCTGCTGCTCTCCTCAAGCCGAGGCTTCTTTGGTGGAGGAGGATCCATCCTCCTCCACCGGGGACAACACAAAGGGTGGGGATAAACTGTCAGAATTGCTCCTTGGGCCACGAGCGTGCCACCAAGTCGCGAGTCTTTTTCAGACTGGTGTTCTGTTGTCAGGGTCCCCGTATTTATAGGGGTTGTCAGGGAGTTGGCTCGTGACATCAGAAAGCCATGGCACTGTGACCCTAAGAATGTCCCATGATGACCAGAACACGGCTGTGTTGGGCGTGGGGAGGCTGTGGCCTGAGCGTTGCCCTAGGTGCCACTGGTGGGGTTCTGCAGGGCTCCATTTTAGGGCCAATTCTCTTTAATGCGTTCACTGTTAAGATAACTTCCAGTTCTTTATTGGAATTAAGTAAATTGGTGGATGATGCTGAGCTGGGAGGAGTGTTCATTCCCATGAAGGTAGAGAGGCCCCAGAGGGTGGTGAGTATGGCACAGGCTGCTCAGGGTAGTGGGCACAGCCCTGAGCTCATGCAACTGAAGGAGCATTTGCATTTGGATGGTCCTTTGTGGGGTCAGGGGTTGGACTTGATCCTTGTGGGTCTCTTCCAGCTTGGGATATTGTATGATTCTGTGACATTCAAGACTATGTTTAGCACTCTCTTGTTACTGGATGCGTGTCTATATATCTGGCACTTGCACTGCATAGCTGCAGAAATGTGCCTGCTCAATTCAAAGCTGGATTTATCGCTGTTATTTTGGCAACAGCAGTTTTTTTGCTTGCTCTGAAAAGTGATTTCTTTTTCCCAAGTGGAACAGGCATAAATTATGTTGTATCTCATTTATCTGCATTCAAACTATGCATTATGTAAGTGAAAATGTGTTGTTTTCCAGAGATTTCCCAAAATTGCTCCAAAATAGGAGTGCAAATTTTCTAACTTTTCTCACAGTACTGTCATGTAAAGCTTTACTGAAATGCGATGTCTTGTTGTCTGAATAGGAAAGAGTTGACGGCATCATTAAACGGTAGAAAAGCAAAGCTGAGCAAGTTGTGCTTTTCAGAAGCATTGAAGTGATGTGGGAGTTTAATATTCTGGAGTGCTGAACTGGATCCCTAATTCTTGTCTGCCCTGTGGTGCTTCTAGGAGGAACTGTCATGCCTCTGGAAGCTCAGATGTCCAAGAAAACCCAAAGTTAACTTGATAGGTAGAGTGCCAGCTGAGATGAATGAGAATTTTTCTGATTGTTCCTATGAAGCCAGCTCCAACTGTGCAGGGACAGCATTCATTTCAACGTGCAGACATGGATCTGAGCCATGGTGTGACTCCCTAATACCAGTCAGCCTGAAACACTCTGAAATGGGCACTCTACTCTGGAAACATCATTTTTCCATACTGAACATAAATGGTGCATATGGAAGTGGATGTCCCCATTTTACTTGACTAAGTTAGAAGAGAGAAATCCTGCCCTGAGCTTTTGCCTGAAGATTTCAGTTGCAAATGGGAATGGAATATAGCAAAGCCATGAGAGAACCCTGTGGTTTGGGTGCATGCATCTCCTGCCTGCTGCATATATGGTTTAGAAGTAATATGGAACTGCATGGAATGAGTTTCTGTGGGCTACTTTAGGGAGTGGATCTGACATGTGCCCTGTGCTTCCTGTGGGTCCTGTTGACTCATTTAAACTGTGCATTTGTAAACTGTGGTTTATAAGTTGCTCCCAGTGCAGAGGAAGGGACTGGTATTTCAGGTGCTAATGTTTCCTTTGAAATCCCTACAAGAAGGATGTATGCAAACACAGGCAAGAGCAGCCAAGCCGAGAGAGATCACAAACCTGTGCACTATCTTTGAATTACCTTTGTTTTATTCAACTCCCTTAGGTAGTATAACTTAAGCCTTCTTAAATATCATCAGACACTTAACTGTAAGTAGTCTGATTTGACACCCCCCAACAAAAGGGATTAAAAATACAACCATCTTTGAAATGCAGAATATTTTAAGATTTTCCTCTCCCTTTTCAAAGGAAAAAGAAAAGGGAAAGTGGACAGGATTTTCAGAACTGCCTGATGTTGTCCAGTCATTGCCACTTGTGGACCCACAAAAATACAGCGTAACACATTTTGCAGGTAGATCTGCTGTGTTAAAAGGATTCACAGTTCAAATACTGGGCTTAATCCTTTCCTCTGTCTGAACGTGAACCAGGAGAGGTGCTCTATTAAATGCTAAGCAAAGTTCCTGAAAGGCAATAGTTATCTGACTCAGATTTCCAAGCAAATACCTTTCTGCGAAGTCTGAGCTTAGAATCATAGAATGGCTTAGGTTGGAAGGGATCTTAAAGATCATGCAATTCCAGTTCCCATGGCCTAGCCATGGCCTTGGGTGCTTCCAGGAATGGGGAACACACAGCTCTGGGCAGCAATGCCAGGGTTTCACCACCCTTGGAGTAAAGTGTTTCCTTCTAGTATCTAATCTAATTACCCCCTTGTGTAGTTTAAAGCTGTTTCCCCTTATTCTGTCATTAGATTCTTGTTTTGCTGAGGCCAATAGTGCAGTGCCCTAGAGAGCAAGTGTTGCAGGATCAAGTCCTTCTGAGCTGCAGCAAAGCTGAAAGGAAGATGAACACCTTTTCCTCTTGTGGGTGTTGCTGGCAGTGTGACTGTGACTGTAGGCATGGTTCTAGGAGCAACGCCTGTGCTGGAGGAGGCTTTATTTATTGCCATCGCTGGAGCTAGAACCAAACCTTTTCTTTAATACGTGATACTTGAGTTGAGCAGTTGTAATGCGAAGTGTGCTTTGCTGAATTGGGACCTTCGTGCTGGAGAGGGAGCTATTCCTAAGCTTTGATACGTGAAAAGCATTTCCCATTAGATCATAAATTATTTACGTTCAGGTCTAGTGAAATCCCTCCTGATTTAGAGTGATGTATGGGAAAGTCAGACCTATAAAGTTAGTTTGAATAATTCTTCTGGTAGATCTGGAAATATTTAAACACATTCATTTTTTATAGTACTGTAAATTTGAAGAATTTAACTTTTGAAAAATTTGTTTCTGCTGTGTCACGTCATTTGACTGTCATGAAACAGCCCCATAAGCACCCACGTGAACATTTGTGATGTATGTAGCAATTGCATGGCGTTTGTGATCATCTGAGACGTATCAGTGTGGTATGGATCCTATGTCTGCGTCAAGTTAGAGAGATTGTAGGACAGAGTCTTGGAACGTGTCACATGTACGATCTGGATGCATGCCTGTCAGGACAGGCCTGTTTCTCATTGTTCCAGTCTGTACTTTTTGGCTGCCATCTTGTTAAATATTGTGGCGATTTTCTGCTCATCTTGCCTTTGCCACCATGTGCTGTGTGACCTGGAGCAAGAAGTGGTATCTCTGAGCATCAGTGTATCAATGCAAGTGCATGGTAAATAGGTAACAGCATCCTTGCTCTAACTATTGCAGAAAAAAAAACTTTGCTGCAAGTTCATTTCAGTCCCAGTCAGCTGTCCTGTGCACTTGCAAGAGGCCCCAGTGTTTCTCCCATGTTGACTTTGTGTGCCATTGGCAGGGATTTGGTTTGAAGGTGCAGGCAGGGAGCAACCTGGTGCTGTGTATGGCAGGGCAGCACTGCACTCCCTCTGTATGAACTGTGCTGTGGGTGTATGCTGCATCTCTGACAGGACAGGAGGTGTCAGGTGTGATGGAAGAATGTGAAAGCAAGCAGAAAGTAAAGATATTCTGGTTTTTGCTGGTTGTGTGTACGTAGATCAGTGTTGGTGTTTCTCTTGGGCTTTAAGGGCCTGTTATGCTCTGTAGCTTCTAGATTATTGGTGATGTTGCTTGGGCTATGCCAAGAGTCCAGATATGCTCTGCTTCTTATACAGCACCCCCAAAAATGGCAGTGCTGGCACAAGGAGATAAATAATACAGTAACTTTTTGTCTAGAGGGCTGAAAGAGAATAGCTCAGTAAAGTATATATACATATAAAGATATATCTGTAAAATTAGAATTCATGTAGGGATATCAAATCAAACTTACTGGAATAACAGTACCTCCGTTAATAAGGTGATGTAACAGATGTTTTTCACTTAAAATGTTCTTTTATCAATGAATATTCTAACTGAAGTTAACAACTGGAAGCTAAAGAAGCGTATTTGAAATTGTTTCTGTGTACCTATTCAATTCAGAAGCATGTAAATGAGCTAACACTTACTGGACATTAGATACTGGTAATTGATCTTCTGTGTGAATTATGTGCTTTGGGAAAGTGATTTAGATCTCTAGATCACTCAAACAGCTTCGAAATCAGTTCCCTCTTTGTAGAGCTAAATGAGACGTGTCCTGCATGTTCATTTTTTATTACTGGTGCACTTTAGTTTTTAAATCCTACAATTCTATTGCAGCATCGTGAAGAAACAGAGAAGGCTGAAGAGCTTTCAAATAGCCAGATAATCTGCAGCCCCTGAGCAGTGCTTTGCTGAGATCTCTCCTCAGGTTTTTCATGGCTGATCAGAAATGGGTGTTCCCCTTAAAGAGGGGAATGCAGGCTCTTATTCCTGGCAAACTGCTCCGTGCTTTGGCCCCTTCTTCCTCTTAGGAAGGTGCTGAACCTCTCTAATAAAGAAGCAGAGGATGCTGCAGCACAGAGTTTCCCCTTGACCCACCTTCCAGAGGCCCAAGTTCGGACCTCAGCTACTTCACATCCTCCGAATGACACAGATGGCAGGATAGAGCCAATCGGAAGCACTTGATAATAAAATGGCAATTCATTTTGCAATTCTTTCAGCATTCATGCTAACAATACTGGTCCTGATGGGCTCCTTGGGTATGAATGTAGCTTTCAATATGCAATTCCACAGGAATTACACCATAGCTCAGCTCTCATTAAGTCTGCTTTATTGTAAAGTGTTGCTGAGAAATCCTCCTATTACTGATACAGGACAACTGCTTTGCTTCAAAGAACTGCCTGATTTCCAAAAGCTCCTGTGTGTGTATCGGCAGGGTTTCATTTAATACTCTCTTTACAGTGCATTATCTCATTTTGTTTATATTTTGGACGCTAATGTGATGTGTTTAAGTATGTAAATTGCCATAATGTGAGGAAATGAGATGTTAAAAATAGCTATGGAGTGCTGAGAGTGGGATGGGGTAAGGTGGCCAGCGTGGGAGGAAGTGCTTTTAGATTCAGGATTTCTCTCTCTGTCCTTTTAGGGAAAGCAAATCCCTCTCTGATGTCAAATCCCCAAAAGAAAGCTGTTTGTGAGCGCTGCCTTCTGCAGGTAAAACAGATTTTTACTTGCTTACTGCGAGAAAAAACCTCACCTTTTTAGTAACACCCAGTGTCTGCAGGTCTGTAGTGTGGCACTTTGAGGCTGACCCCCCCACAGCAGTGCTGGGATCCACTTCCTACTGAGTGCCTGGCATCCACTTGAGCCAGCCATATGATTTAAGCATGTAGTTAACAATCCTAACCTCAGTCCCAAAGATGGGTGCTTTTTTCCCCGCTGGATACCTGCAGCTAATTCACTGTGGATGGTGTCAGATCTTTTAAAAAGCAAGAAGGGGAAAAAAAAAAAAAAAGCAACAACCCACAGGAAGAACCTGTATCAGTGCCTCCTTGCAGGGGCTGTTTCTGCTCTTTCCATCCACTCCATACAAATGCTCTGGGCAAAAAGGCTTCAGAGTAACGAGGTGGCTGAAGTAGTGGAATGCTTATAGAAGATTTGCTGAGAACAGCGGTCACCTTCTCAATGTTAATTTATCCGTGCTTGGGTAGGTGGGCTCAGTCGTTCCCCAAACAGTTTGTCTACAGAGAAGATGCCCAAATAGCTGAAAAAAAAAAAAAAAACCAACCCACAAATCAGCAAGGATCAGTTTCCCTTCTCACATCTTTAGACAACCTGTCCTCACCTTGTGGTCAGCCCTCCCAGCCCTCATTTCCATTACCTAAAATCCCAAGTCCATTAAAATCTGCCTCATTAATCACTTTCTCTGCTGTTGCCTGTGGAGGTCTGGAGAGATTTACTGTCATTGTCACATGCTGGAGCTCCTCTTTCCTCAGCTGATCTCCAGCACCAACATGGGGACTGACCACCACCTCCCTGCTTCCTCTTGGCTCTCCTGGGCCGTGTGCTGGGACAAGCAGTCAGCGTGCTGTGCTGCTGGCAGCCACAAGCCCTGCACGACACTGCCTTCACCAGCGGGCCTGGAGATGCTGGTGGTGACGGCAGAGCTCAGTGTGCCTTCATGCTCCTCGTCCCTGGCTCTGGGATTGCACTGGGGAGGAATGAAGCTGTTCCCATAAGAAAAAGCCTCACAGTCGCAGCACTCGAGGGGGATGACGTTGAAGTGATTGATGGACATTCAAGCTGGTAGGCTGCGTTCGGGCCGTGTGCTTGTTTGTGTAGCGCTGGGAAGCATCTGTATCTGGCCTCCAGCCCCGGAGGATCCGTGTGAAAGCCCTGGTAATCAAAACATGTTGCCTACTGGCAGCGCAGTATTAAAATCAGGCCTAATGAAGGGTTCTCTGTCTTCTCTTGGGATTTGCCTGTCACACCGAACCCTCCTCCGTCCAGCTGGGAGGAAGCCTGGGGATGAATGTGGCGGAGACAATGAGGCCCCCATGGCCTGCTGCTGGGCTGCTGATTTCCATATTAATGTGCGGCGTCCCAACTGAACGCTGGGCAAAGGACAGTACATCTTTAATTGGAAATATAAAGGACTGCTCATGGCCCGGCTTGAACTGGGAGGATTTATGTCTCTCCCTCTAGATGGGATTGAAGGGAATGGTATGATTCACTGAGCGGCGTGCACCACGCCTGATTTACTGCCCATCATTTACATTCCACTAAAGTCAATCAGTGCAGAAGGTCATTCTCAACCTGAATTTTTTCATGTTAAATCTTTTCTATCCCAGACTTAGTCAGGCCAAGAGAGGCACTTGGCAGCCCAAGCTGTTTTTGAGGTTGTTAATTTTAATTCTTCGATTAGGAGAAAGGAGACTATAAAAAGAAAAATAGAAAATGCTTGTGAGCCTGTTGACAGAGCCTGTATGTGTGATAAACTCGAGCAGACGCAACAAATAGTTGCTTCCATTCTATAAAATCTGTACTTGCATATTTGTCGTGGGGCTGATGAATTCCTTATGCTCTGGGTCAGAAAGGCTGGTTCTGCTAGCAGTGCCTGAATCGTGGACTTGTGGAGTTTTGGCCTGTCCCTATTCAGAGGTGAAGGATGACTTCTTTTTCTTCATCATGGTGCTTTGCACACAGGTAGCCCTAACGTACTAGTCAATACATTGAAACTGTTCTTAACATTTTCGTAATAAATCAGCTTCCAGTATGTTGTGAATCTACTTGCAGTATACTGACAATTCGCAATAGAAAATTTGGACCAGAAATCTGTATTAGTTGTGCAGTGTGGTTCCCAAATGTAGTGTGCAGTTTAACCTGCAGTCTTAGTAACAGCTTTTAAATAACTTGGTATGAAGTTGTGAGCTAACACAACCAAACGTGTAGCTTGATGACTCTCTTGCACAGTCTTGTAATATTGCGTATGGCTCTGGGTTTTGACAAGTTTATGTTTAGCTTCTAATTCTGACTCAGTTTAAAATGATGGCAACAGAGGGTGTTCTTGCAAGATTCTGATTAAAGAGGAACTGAATTGTGATCTATGAGCTTGATTTTTTTCTTGTAATCCAACTTTGAGCTAATAACACAAAATAACTACAAACGTCAGTCTGAATTAAAATGAAAGTTGAATTAGATTTGAACAGTGTATACCTAATGGGACTCTTGTGGTGTCAGTAATGACTCTGGAGGCGAGTGCTATAGCAGAAGAGCAAGTAATTTGAAATCTATTCTTTATAAGGTACTGCAATACATGAAGAGAAACTTTAGAGAAATCCATTGTGTTCTAACTCATCTGCTTTAACTCTTCTTTCCTATATTCTTTCCTCCATGTTTTGAAATCTTGAGAAATTGTTGAAATATCTTCTGCTGGTGATTGTTCATTAAAGAAAGCAATTGGGCTAGGTGTTCCTTCAGTCAAACTGGCCAGCATGGTTGTGTGCCATGTGTGCTGTGCGTTGCAAAGGAAAGTCCAGCAGCTGGCACATGGAGTATAAGAACAAGACTGGTGTGTACCAGATTTGTGTAGATTTGTTTGTGTTTTTGTTGGTGAGTGCTTAAACAAATGGCTTGGTATCTTTGGGATTACAGAAGCATGTAATTTGGAAGAACATAATTGTCTCTCTTCATTGGGACAGACTGGTGAATGGCCTGTCGTCCTAATTAAGTAGCCTTCCTGATTAACTCACAAGAGCAGCTTATCATGACCTAAGCCACTTAAACACTTCAGGAGATTATTGCAGCTTAACTGTTTTAGGGGTCTTTTTAAAGCTCTTAAAGTATTACTTTACCAGCATCTCTAAGCCTTTCAGACCTACAGGAGCAGTAGTCATTCAGTTGACAGTTCAGTGTGAGCAAACCACAGCGTGCAGTTCCTCTTGATAGCAGATTACTTTCGGTATTGGAAAATCTACATTGGAACACTGCAAATAGTCAAAGATAATCCTTCATCTTTAGTGCTCAAAAATAGAGTCAGTGGTATATGCCAGACTTCCACCTGAAGTTCATTGCATGACGTTGCTGCCTCTCTGAGGAAGAAGTGGGTCTGGTTCTTGCTTCTGCAGCTCTCCATCAATTTCTTAAATTCTGAGCAACTCAGCAGCAAAAAGTGATGTTTCTCCATAACTCCTGACAGTATTTGTTGATGGGCAGTTGTGTGGGGATTTCTTTGTTTGCTTTCCTGGGGATAAGAAAAAGGTCTCCTGGACTCACAGTGCAGTCATGTTGGCCGTAGAGGCTGCAGGCTGTGAGCAGGGTTGTGAAGGTCCCTCTCCAGGCCTTTCTCTCAGCTGACTTGTACCTTTATATTGGATTCATTCTCAAGGCCTTAAACAAATTACTAATAATTATACTTCAGTGACCCAACTTTATGCATTTTTTCATATGTAAAATAGAACTACTTGCACTGCTTTAATACAGTTATAATGATGTGTCTTGGCTGTGGGAAAGGTTGCCCTTTCTTGCTCATCAGTGCAGGGATTACTCGCATTTATGTAGAGTCTCTTAGTGATGAAAAAAACAGTTCATCAGACTGGTGTTTCATGCTAGACTAATGTAATCTGTCTTCTTGAGGAAACTATTCTCTCAGTGTTTGGGGTCACTAGAGATCTTGTACGGTTAGCATAAAAATCCATTCAGAACAGAACATAGCATAGATTTTTTTTTTTTCCCTGGGTTACCTGTGAATATAGAATCATACAGTCTTAAATATCTACTCTTCATTCATAAGATTAAAGAAATCCCATGGCTTGAGGTGTACATTATGTGCACAGTACCTGGATCCTGCTAGTTTAAGCATTACTGCAACCTATCCACACTAATGCGTTGTCTGCTTTTGTGAAGGACTGTGCTTTCCTGTTTGCTTTTGCGTATGAGAATGCCATTGCACAGCAGTCCTTACTATGTGAGCATCCATAACCCGTTTCTTCTCCATGTGTGTTTCTTTAAGCACCATCCAGGTACACCAGTTGTAACTTTATTTAGAGAATAAATCGATTGATCTGTAATTACATATAGTTGCCTTGTCAAGGTCCTTGGTCTATTAGGATAACGATTATATAACTTGTGCCAAATGCTAATGCTAATTTATTTTTCAACCTATTGTAATAAACTTAACCAAAGAATGAGGAAGTAGCAGTACATTGGCAAGGTAGCTGTGTGTCACTTACCTGAGCTCTGGTATGTAGAACCTACAAATTCTTGGAAGTTTCTACTTGATCAGATAATGACCATCAGCACACATCCTGCACAGCATGTGTAGCCTTACAGCCCCACTGCCCAGATCCTAAAATCAGCATTCACGTGTGCATGGTGGTTGTATCAGAGGACTGTTATAGAAAAAACAAAACAAAACAAAAAAACAGAACAAAACAACAAATATTATTTCTTCAGCTCTTCTGAGAATGTATATTTGTTTTTTTAATCCTTAATTCCTGGAAAAAAAAAATCAAGTTTTCACTACTATTTTAAGAAGATAAGTGGAATATTTAGGAATCATACGTTAACGTGTTAATATTTCCCCTTACGGTGACTGTGGGATTAAATACCTCCTCTTCTACTTACCCAAAGTGCTAAGAGTGTGTGATCTATTCTGAGATTGGCTGTGGATTAAAATTCAGACATTTTATTGGAAGCTGATTTGTTCTTGCCTTGTTCCTCTTCAAGGAAGGTTATGGAGAATGCTCTGCTTGTCAGAATAATAAGAACAGAGCAAATACCTGTCTTCAGATGGGCTCTGTGAGTGGTACCAAAGAAAACCAGCAGAAAAAAAATCCTATCAGAATGCCCTTTCTTATGTCAGATGTTCATGTTTAATAAAAAGGCAGAACTGTGGCCTGTATATTCATCGTATATAGAGTTTCTATTATGAAACTCAAATTTCTCCTTGGGAAGCACTGGAACACCACGAGTTCCAGAGGGATCTGGCAGCTCTTGGATGGAATCTTACACACAGTGAGAATGTTATGTGTATGGAAAGCAGATCCACAACCCTCTGGACCTATAGGCATCTTCAGTTCCGTGAAGGGGGAGCAATGAGCTTTTCCTTTTCTGCAGGATGGTGGTTGATTCTGAGACCCTTGGAAGTATTTAAGGATGCAAGTCTCACTAAATCAAACCAAAACAGAGGCCAAATAATTTTTAAGCATAAGTTTAAATGTAATGAACACGTGAGCATGGAGACCAAATGTATTATTTTAGAAGTGTTGTTCAACTTAAAACACAAATATTTTTCCACTCAGTGGGGAGACTGTGAGTGAGTATTAGCTGTGCCTTGCATTTATGGCTCAAGACCACTAAGTGTGCTACTGTTCAACGAGGAATGAGTTGCACAAGCCTCCTTTCTAAAGACTGTATTAATGCTTTATCTATGTGTGGTCACTTATGCTTGCATAAATAGAATAATGAATTGCCTCCCTTTTTAGGACAGTAATAACACAGTAAAGAACTGATTGCACGGAAGGAGCACTGGATATAGTCGAGACTGGAAAAATGAAAACAAAGCCAGCAACTGAAAAAACAATTAAACAAGCTTACTGGCATAAATAGGAACTGCTGTTTCAATAATGGTTTCTCATGCTGACTTTGAAAAGACACTATTATGGATGCATCCGAACAAGTATAAAACCAAAGACAGATTATCTCAAATACATGTGTGTTTATTTTTATTTAGAATTGGCTCCACTTCTGTTTAGATATTAGATTTCTTGAAATTAGTTGAATCCTTCAGTTACATAGCACACGCCTCCCAGGTCATGTAGAAAAAAAAAGAGTTATTAATAATCTCCAGGTTTCTCTTTTCTTTCCCAGGAGGTGTGTATCTGTACCAGGTGTTTGAGCAGTCTTTCCTTACACAGCCTCCCATCAGACACTGAATGAGTTTGCTAGGTCTATTCTTTCTCTATCAGACAACTTTCTGTCTCTGTCAGTGTTACACCCATCATCCCAATTGTTCTGCATTCTATGTCCTCTTTAAATGTGACTTGTTATATTTGGCCATGCTGAAGAGTAAGTTAAGTTTGTTACATTCCTGCTCATGCCATTTACCAGTCAAACTACTGAGGGAGAATTAGGTCTTAATAACATTTCAACTAGGTTTGCAAATAAAGTTGCATGCTCTTGAATAAACAACACTGAGACTACACTGTAGGCTTTTTCTCCTTGGTGAAGTCGGTCTATCATTTTCTGTGCTGCAGAGAGTTGTGGTGCAAATGCACAAAAATAGTGGACTAATCCTCTTTGAGAACTGTTTTCCTATGCTCTGTTCTGATCCTTTACAGTCACAGTGCAAGAATGTCAAATGGACGAGTCCTTAACACTGAAAAATCACTGCTTTGATTGGACTTGAATCATATAGATCAGCCGTCAGTATTCAGTGAGAATGAGGTGTTGCAGTTCAATAAGCAGTGGAGGTATGAATGACCCTGGTATGGGATGTCTTTCCATCATTGGGTGATTGATACTACACCCAGAGGAGCCTTGCAGAGTTAAAGACCCCCAAATAAGGAGGTCTGAACTTTTTCTGGATGGCTTGGGATGTAAGAGGCTTCTGTGCTGCTTGCAAGCAGTACTTAAAATTATGGCACTGACACAACATAGAGCAACAGGCCAGGAAGAAGCAGTTTCTGTAGAAGCCTATTTAGGCAGCAGCTTTAAGCCATGTATTTCATGAGCTCCACTTTGAAACTGCACGTTTGTAGATACTTTTTAAAAAAGTCTGCCTTAGTTTCAGTTGGGACAGAACTGTTTTCATCAGTGTCGGTATGATGCTGTGTTTTGGTTCTTGGAGAGAAGCCGTGCTGATAACACACCAATGTTTATACTTGCTACTAAGCTGTGTTGTACAGAGCAAAGGCCGTTCTCAGCATAGGACCCAAGGAGCTGGGAGGGAATGGAATGAGGACAACTGATTTATACTGGCCCGAAGGGATGAACTGGCCATATGACATCAAGTGGAAGGAGTTTTCAAGGGGAGCGGGATTTATCTCTCTCTCTTCCTGCTGCTCAGGAGCTAGTTGGGCATCAGTCAGGAGTTGGTGAGCAAGTGCTTGTGCATCACTTGTTGTATACACTTGTACATGTATATTTGTCATAATTATTATCCTTTTGCTTTTCTCTATCTTAGTAAATAGTTTTATCTCAACCCACAAGTTTTACCTTGTTTTTTCCAGTTCTCTCCCCCATCGTACTGGGAAGCAGGGAGCTGAGTGAAGGACTGTGTGGTGCTCAGCTACCTGCTGGGTTAAACCACAGCAAAGTTACAATACTTGACTCCTTCAGTTAGTGAACCTGAAAATGCTTTTTGGTAAAATGCACAAAATATGTGAGAGTATAAAAGCTGTGTGATGTTGAGGGCGTTTTTTTTTTGTTTTTTTTTTGTTTTGGCATGAAGAAAGCAGAAACTAATAGAATTGGTTGTCATGGACAAAGTTACTGAAGTCCACTGAGAATGTGAGAGGTGGATAGCTTTGCAGAGATCGCATGTCTCAGCCTATACATTTCTACTTTGGCTAAAGAAGGCAGGCTTTTTCTCTGTGAAGCTACGAAAGACAAATTTCTTCAGGCTCTATCTCTTCCTTGTTTGTCTACTCAGTCCATCTTTCAGACAGGCAGTCAGATTCTCTTGGGGGCAAAGTTTTGTGCGTCTCTGCTATCATTCCAATGTGATTTGAGTCAAAATGCTTTCTTTTGCTTTTGTTTGCAAGTAGTGACCTTGTTGGCATGGTTATATCTAGTAATATCTCTAAAAGCAATGAGTTAAGTTAATCCTTGATGGACATATGCATCTCCTTGGAATTTAATTTTTGGAATTTATCTTTTGCCAAATCTTCTGTTTTCAGTGTTACCAGAACAGTGGGCAACCTGAGTGGGTGAACCTCACACGGAGAGGTGAGCATCCAGACAAGATACTGTGGGAGATTATGCTGTAGTAGGTTGGGCACATTTCAGCAGTTCAAGTCAGAAGGCTGATGCCAAGGTCTTGTCTTGTTTTCTTAGCCATAATATCATGCCTTTGGGAACTCTTCTTAGAGATAATAACTAGCAATTATAAACTTTTAAACGTTGTGGGCATGAGGTTTGTATGCTTTTTTTTCCCCCTTACTTTTTTTTTTTTTTTTCCCTCCTTTCTAATTTACTTACCCAGAAAAGCTCAGCTCAAATCACATTTACCATCTGGAAATCTGTGTGGTCCAGCTCTTCATTATTTCATTAAATCCATGAGTGAATTCCTTGAAAATGGTGTATGCATGGCTGATGCAGGTTTGCAGTCTTGTACCCAGAAAAATTCTGTGGGAAAAAAAAAAAAAAATGCCTATAGGACACCCACCGTGTGGGCCGTCCTCCAGGAAACTCCTTTCCTCTCTCCTGCAAGTTCAGAGAACTTCTAAGCAGTAAAGCAATGGAACAGTTTTGTAAGAAGTGCAGGTTGAGCTTCAGGGTTTCTAGGACACTAGCCTGAGCTTCAGGTCTACATGGCAGCTGTCCTTTTCTGTCTCCTAGGAGTAATACAGCCTGCTGGAAACCAGTGTGAGTTTTTCAGTGCACAGTGTGAGGGCAATCTCAGACTGAAAGTTCTGCTCTTGTCACCAAATCTGCTTTGATCATCCCCTCACCTCTTGGCAGGGATGAGCGAGGAGAGGAAGGCAGTTGCAAGTGGAACTGACTGCATTTCTCAGTACACGTGCGCTCGCTAAATGGTCTGACCAGCATGGTGTGCAGTTCGTCTGCTCACCTGGGACTTCACTCTAGTGAACTGTTCCACCTGTCAGTGACATAGGAGGCATGCTTTAGGAACCAGTGTGCTTGCAGGAATGTCAAGGAATAAACTTAGCTTTTTTTTTTCCATGGTGCCAGGATGAGGAATGAACAGTGGCAGTCTGTCCGCTCCCTCCTTCCCCTTGGTTCCTCACCTTTCACAAACATGGGGCTCATTGCTTTAACCAACAAAAAAAACGTCGACACACCTACACTAACTTCTCACGAGAGTGCTGTGCACTGAGTGATGCTGTGAGCTGTAGAGCAGTTTCTGCGTGGCTATTGGATACAGATCCATCACCAGCTGACTGATATGTGACCCACAGGTACCACATATGTTACCTAATGACCAGTCACTTAATTATAGACTGGGTGACATGTTTATAAGGGTGAACTTTAGAGTGCTATTAGAGAATGGACAGATGAACTATACCGGTGCCCTCCGGGTAGACTTCACCCAGACTCTTCTGCCTCTGTGGACCCATTACACAGTAATTAGGGTGATTTTTAAGTAGGATGCAAGGAGTTAAATGACTAACCTTATTATTGCTTCATTTGTCACTGAGGTAAGTGCTGCTTTGAGGGAGGTGGCTTGGAAAAAAAGTCAAAGAGAAAAAGAAGAAAAGAATTTGAAGTGTAAAGTGCCTTCTTCTCTAAGTCCAGACAAGGAGAACAAGAAGATGGAGAGGATTTAAGACTGGAGAAAGCTTTGAACAACGTGATTTTTGTTTTAACAATGGAAATGTGCATGAAATGATGTCAGTTGCATGATGGTGTTCCATGACAATGGTGTTTTCAAGCTAGTAATTTCCTTTATAGTGCTAAGAACAAACTACGCATCTTATGGAAATAATTTATTAATTTGGTTCACTAGGATCTTTTTTGCCATAGTAGGAGGTGGGTTCCAGCCTGGAACTCAGTTTGTCTAGATTTGATCCTGGGCTCTGCTTTCAGCAGCTTCACAGTCTCTGCTGTTCTGTAGCTCTTCTCAGTGCTAGGATTTCAGGTTGGACATTCATTGGGCACTTTTTGAAGATGTTCCTTTGATAAACTGTGGGAGTGATGCAATCCTTACACTGATAGGAGCATAGTATGTGCCTATAGAGGGCCAGATGCTTGCCTCTGCCCTTCTGCCATTACCACTGCTGTGGAGATGTATGCACCTGAGTTCTGGTTCTCCCTTTTTACCTGAGTTAGAACATGGTTAGATCTCAAAAGCAAGTTCCTGGGTCCTCTGTCCCCACTAAGAACAGCAGTAGCAGATTTGTCTGATGTCAGTCTGCACTAGTGTCAGGAGCTGCTGCTCTGAGGGAATGGCATGGAGCTGCATCAGGGGAGGGTCAGGTGGGTGTGAGGAAGAGATGCTGCCCCAGGAGGGCCTTGGGCACGACATAGGCTGCCCAGGGCAGTGGGCATGGCCCCGAGCTGCTGGAGTGTTGCGACTCTGCTGTCAGAGATGGGGTTTGGGTTTGGGTGGTGCTGTGTGTGGCCCTTCCCACTCTAGGGATTCTGTGTTTCTGTGCCTAGTCTAGCTACAGTGCTGGGCTTACAGCTGAGCATCCCCCAGTTTCCTGGGGCTCTTCCTGCGTGCTTCAAGTGATGAGGCAAGCACCCACGTTGACTGCCAACCACAGACTTCTGACGGCTGTGGAAGTGTTCACCTTTCCTGCAGCCTGTGTGTTGGGTGTTTAAGTTCTTGGAACAATGTTTTTGTCTTTCTAATTAGCTGCAGAGAGTTTTTGTTACAGAGGGATAAAGAGTAGTAATCTTCATTAATCTGTCAAATTAGTGCTCTTATAATCTGAAATGTGGCCTCAAAACATTGACTATTGTTTATCAGTTATTCCATTACAATGTCACCTCCTTGTTTGAGAGGTTTGTACAGGGTGGATGCTTGAGAACAGATGCCCTCAGTTTTGATATTTTCCTTCATCTGAGTCTATTCCAAGTAGTAATAATAGGAAAGAGGAAAAAACTGCAGGGCAGGTTTACCTTGTTCTTTAGGAGACAATAATTGCTGCAGGGTATCTCTAATTGAACAAATGGAGATAGATTTGAACTTCTCAACCTGTGCTTTGCGCTGGCTGCGAGCCAGTTCTGATCCAGAGGCCATGAAGGTATTCTAACCAGTGATGTGCATGAGCTAATATGTCCTGCTAAGATATCTGATCAGGCTTGTAAATGAGCTGAATGTAAAACAACTTTTTTTTTTCTTTTCCTTCTCATTGATTGCATACATCAACATTGTGTGCACGTGGCTGGGTGCTCCTTTCTGCATCTGGATGTGGGTTTGTATGGGCACCAAGAGGCACACAGCTGTGACCCTGCTGTACAGGTGCTATAGTGTATCTAAAAAAAACCCTGAGGTGTTAAAGGTCTCATTAAGTGGGCTACCTATTCTGCAGGACTCTGCCTTTTCAGAATTTGCTCAGGACCTTTCAGGGTCAGCCTTACGGCAAGAATAAGTGATTATTGATACCCAAAGCCCTGGAAGTTGGCAGTATTTTTCTCTCTGTTGTGGCAGATACTGCTGAAAGCACTTAAAGGCTTTAGAAACTTTTGAAGATTCATTGCCTTTCCCTGCTTCTAACCTCTGTTTATGAAAATGGCAATGGGACAAAAATTAAATGTTAAAATAGGTTTAAGGAATTCTCCCCTCCCTGAAAAAGAAAAAAAAAAAGTGCAGAAATACCTGGAAGATGTACGACACGTAGAGATCTAAATCAGGTTTTTGTTCACCTGAAGATCAAGGTGGATATATGGATTTTTTTTCCCCCTTTTCATGTGCAGTCATTAAGTACAGTGTACTTTTCTTAGAACTGTGGCTTTTCAGCCCTTCTAAAGCAGAGGGATGTAGTTAGGAGCTCAAGCTTTTCAAAGTACCAAGAGATGGCTACCATAATATTTTTTTTTAAACTTACTTTCATCCTTTTTCCCTGAGAATGTTTTAGAGTAGAATTTAGGTACCCATACATATCTGCTGCTGCCACGTGACGCTGCTCTGCCTGCCTCTCTCTTCTGCACCAAAGCTGAGCTGAGCACAGCACCGTGCTATCTTGCCTGTCTGTACTGTGTGTGGCTGTATATCCCAAACCCCATCTTTTGGTCAGGTGTCAGTGGTGGATCCTTCAGACGGCTGGCAGTATTCACTGCAGAAAATGTCATTGTGAAGAAGCCAAACTGTACGTGCCTGAGATTGTACAGCAACTGAATATGCAGCTAAAAAACTCAAGGTTTTTAATTTGATTTTGAGTCAGATTAGTCTTTGTTTAAAAATATCATCATGAAAGTGGGTACTTTTGGAAATAGCAGTAATAGGTGTTTTATTCATCTCTGTCTCTTTTGGCACTTATAGCTGAGCTTGATCTCCTTTCTATTACTGTTTTCCTCCACAGTGACCATCTTGCCATTCATTTCCCAGAGCAGATTGGGATTTTCCAGGTAGCTGCTTTAGCTGCTATTCACCTCAAAATATTAACGTTTCTAGCTATGGCATTAGGGTCCATCACTACTCTAATTTCTGGGCAGCAAGGGAAATGGCAGAAGGGAAATGGCACAGGCTGTAAGTTTGGTGACAAAATTCTACTTCATGTACTGTCCTTGGCCACCTCTCAAGGCAGGGGAGGGGTTGGCTTCTGTGACCAGGAGGCTTGGAGGCAGAAGGCATTGAAAATATATCAAACAAACAAACAAGTCCTCGTATCACTTGATTTTCCTGGATTTCTTTGAGCAAAGGAGGATCTGGGCTTTCCAGGCACTCTGTGTAAGGTGGTTAGAAAGTTGTCCCATTGGAAAATGTGGATCAAACAGCTTGCATGAGATTCCTAATAAATACCTTGGTGTGATTGATTCCCTATATCATCTGTGATCTGGTGACTCCTGGGAGCTCTTATGCAAGAGATACTTCAGTCTATGATGAGTAAAAGCTCCTTCTTCATGGGCTATAGTGTAAATGTTTTTTTTTTTTTTTTTTTCAAGTACTAACGTAACTTCTGTAGCACATTAGTTATTTTCTCACAGAAGATAGTGATGATGCAGTAATTAGGTTCAAAGGAAAAGATTTCTATCTGACTACAAATAACAAAAACTGTTTTCAGTCGCAGTGAAGTAGTAGAACAAATAAATGTAAATCTTGGCCTGATATTGCAAAATCATTGTATTCCCTTCCAAAACAATATTTAATTCTCCAACAAATTACAGGCGGAAATTTTTCCAAAAGATTTCCTTATTTAACAGTCAAAATACCAGTTACGACTTTTTGGAAGAATGTCCACCTTGAAATGAGGAACACGTTGAACTTCATGTCACACTTGATTTCATATGAACAAATAATTTTAGGGAAAAAAACAATTTTTGTTGGAAAAGAATTTGACTATTGAAACAAGCCCTAATCTCTTTTACACTTGCAGCTTGTTTGTTTATATTTAACAAAACAACAGGGAATTTCAGATTTCACCCATCAGATTGGACTCTTTACAGAGCTGCAATGTAAAATTCGAGGTTTTCCACGGCAGAAGGTTTTGATTTTGTTTGGAATGTTTGCAGCTTCTTGAATGTTACCCATTGCTGCAAGCGTAGAGATGCAGCGGGTGCCCAAACTCTGGCTGAAATCACCTGGGGTAATTGATACTGCTGTAGTCTGCGCTGATGTACATACATGGCAGCTAACTTCTGTTAATACACTTGGCGTGACAAATTATAACAACTTTCCATGCTGAGTTTTATGCCGTTATACGTCCTGCGTACCCTGCAGCTGTTTGGAACTCATCCGTGTGCCAAGAGGTGGCTTCCATTTTAAGAACTACATAGCCTGCTTTACTACTAATATCCAGCAATGAATGAAGGTGGATATTTTCTTTGCCTCAGCGAGACTCAGCAAGGAAGAGAAGCAGAGTGCGTGCAGCTGGCGGGGCTGTGTGCTGGAGGTGTGGAGAAACCCGACCCACGCGGCAGCCCCAGGAAATTCCATGGCGGGGTTGGAAGCTGGTACCCAGGAACTCTGGGGTTGGGAAATGAATTTCAGATGGCCCTGAAATTTGCCTCCTAGATAAATAGTCTGTGTATTCCAAAATGAGCATGTAATTTAAAACAGTGTGGGGCATTCAGAGGATTAGAAGCCAAAAAATGTTGGAGTGGGGTGGAGAGTGAAGAGGGGAAAAAAAAAAAAGGGTAATTTGAAACTGTGATTTAATGAAGAAAACCCACGAGCAAAGTGTTGACAGGAAAATTCAGTCAGTTATCAAGTCCAAAGGTGTCAATGAAATAATTAAAAGCACACAGTTTGAAATTACTCTGGCTGCTGTGATAGACGTGGGGTTGCCCTACATAGTCTGTGGTACTTTTATATAATAACATCAATATTAGGGTTTGGGCTGAGCCAGAACTCACAGGAACTCTGTGCTGGCCCTTCTTTTATTATTTTAGTCAGAGTAATTCATTAGTGAGGCCTGCCTCTGCTGATGACCTGGAAAGGAAAGCTGTGTTTAGCTTTGTGCTGATGCCTGATAAGAACAGAGATGCCCCGAAGAAGGAGATGAGCATGGGTAGGAAGTCAAAACACACAGTATCAGTAAAATTCATTTCTAATCTAACTGTGAATTCTAAGAAATTAAAACTGTATTCAAATTCATAGCCATTAAAAGAATGATTGGAAGCATCTGGAAGACCCTTGCTTTTTCTGACAGGAGTAGGATGGGTAGCTTTTAACTTGTGCTGTAAATCATCTAACCCCTCTGGGTTTGGAACTTTTATCAATTTCTAAAAATGAACTTACAGTCTGTTCCGTATCGATCATCCTCCCTGAGTCAATAACAGCTGGAGTGAAGGTGAGCCCTGCTTGAAATGCACGTTAAGGGAATTCTTGGAGGAAGGGGTAGGGTACAGTCAGGATGTACAGTTAGAGATGCACAGTTCTTTAAAGAATTGTAGGCTGGGTTTATTTACAGTGTTAATGCTTCACAGGCCTTAGATCATCTATGCATGCTACCTAAAACCAAGTTTTGTTTCTATTGTAATCAAAATACTCATTGGAAGTATTTCTTATGTCATGTTCATGGTTTTCATGTGTTCTTTCTACAGGAAAGAACACTATAAGCTCCATGTAAGCACATTTGAATCCCGTACAGTAACATCTAAATCTACACAATTGTGGCCTTCCAATACTTGAAGGGAACACATAAACAGGAGGGTTAATGACTGTCTACATGGGCTGGTAGTGATAGCACAAAGGGGAATGGCTTTAAACTAAGACAGGAGATGTAGGTTAGATGTTAGGAGGAAGTTCTTCACTCAGAGGGTGGTGACACACTGGAACAGGTTGCCCAGAGGGGTTGTGATGCCCCATCCCTGGAGGCACTCAGTGCAAGTCCAGTGGCTCTGGGCAGTCTGCTCTAGTGGTTGGCGACCCTGCCCATGGCAGGGGGGTTGAAACTGGATGATCTTTGAGGTCCTTTTCAACCCAGGCCATACTATGATTCTGTGAATTTCTTCCTTGGTGGTTGGGGCAGTGGGGAGCAGTTCTTGTTAACTCGTTTCAGAACTCTGTTTTGCATCAGCTGGTGGTGACGGGGAGTTGGGTGTGCGGGCTTTGCCCTGCTGTGCTGGGAGGTCTCCAGGTTCTCCCACGTGAGCAGAGGGCTGAGGGCAGAAATCTGTGCGTGCTGCTTATGGAACTGCATGGCTACCAGTACTGGTGTGTTTTAGGATGTTTATTTTATAGTATAATATTTATAATATAATGATGGATTACAGAACGCATTCTATTACATATAATAACACATATATAATGCATTATATGTTTGCATGCGTATAGATGTCTATAAAAATTTGGAATACATCTTCATATAGATTAGACGTGTGCCTGCATGTATGCATATTCATCGATCTGCACATTACTATCAAACCGAGCCTTGTCGTGGAGTGGGGTTGAGCCGAGGTTAGATTTCAGATAATCTGTGAAAGGAGTTAATTAATTGTGAATCGTTTCTCCTGGAAGTCCAAGGTGGAGAGCCCTGTGGTAACAAACGGCACCCAAGCAAATCAATGTTTCATTAGCATGTCTATGGGAGATGTCTGTTCTGCTTTGCACATAAAATGAAGCAGGAGCTTTCATCTCCCTGCCCTCTGCCTTTGAGAGGGAGTAAGTGGCTTTGTTCATTAAACTCCAAACTTTCAGAGGTGTACATCCCCCTGCACCTTTTTTTTCTTTGCTCTAACGCTCTGAATCAGTTGAAAAGGAGGCAACCTCCATTACTGAGATCCTGATGTAAAATAGAGGGAAACATTGCTGCAAGGAAGGACTGGAATGTACTTTTCATATTTGTGTATGTGACCTGTGCCCGTGAATTTCTGCATGCAGGCCTTTGCAGAGAAGTGACTATTTGCACATTGTGTTTTGCAGCATCAAGAAACCACTGGAGGCACGGTTACTTAGTTATGAGTAAAACCTGAGTTTTGGTAGTGCAACTTCCCACACTTTCCAGGTTTAGGTGAGAACTTGTGAGGAGGTAGCAGCAGTGTTTGCAGGTACAGATCTGAGGACAGTGGGCATGAAATGTGTCAAGTATGTTCCTAACATGAACAAGTAGCTGCAGGAAGGGGCAGGGGGATGCTGTGTTCCTGCTGAGCACCAGGCTTGTTCTGAAACGTTTCCAAATGTACGTGGTAATCCAGATGTTACAAATACATATCCTACAAGTAGAATCTTCCCCAGCTGATAGTTTTGTGGCAACCTAATTCCACCTCCTAGCTATTGGAGATGATGAAGCCATAAATATCAATAGCATTATTAATAGTTATCTTCCCAAACAGGTACAGAGCTGCTAAGTTAAGAGAATTCCATGTCTTGTTTGAGTCTGTCTGGGTCCTTTCCTCCTTGCTTGTGTAGGAGCAAGTCAAGGTTTACCAGCATATGCTTCATTTGAAAAATACTGCCTGTGGTACTAGAATTAGGCCAGATCAACCATTGCTTAAGTAAACAGGCTGTGATTCTGAGTAGCTTGCAGGAATTCCTAGCAGCCATGTTATAAAAGAAACATTTATTCTGTTTTTTGTGGTTATTTTATTTTATTCCCCTCCACCCCTCCACCCCCCCCCGTGATTGTTGTGTGTTTCAGCTCATTAACCAGTAATCATCCTGGGTCCATTAACCAGATATTGATAATGTATGCGCTGTTGCTACTTGTCATGACTTCAAATTTTGCATTACCTGTATATTTTCTTTAAACCCGAGTTTCTGTATTTGTGTTATTAATGTGATTCTTAGCTGTATCTTAAATTCCTAACCCGCAGGCTCTTAAATGTAGAAATGCATCTCTGAAACACTATGGAAGATTTAAAAATAGAAGGCAAAGAGAGGGAGTCCCAAATATCATGATTTTTATGGTACAGCTCTGTTATTTTTGGTGTGGCAGTATTTTCTAACTTGAACAAACATCACTATCTGGCTTTGTGTCTTGAATGCACCTTCTTTTTGTGACACATGCTCACTCTGGTTATAAAGATGAGTGCAAAGGAAAGCCAAAAAAGCATTTCCCTCCACCTCTAACCCCTCCCACTCTTTCACATATTCTTCTTTTGTAAAGGAAACAAAAATCCCTCTGATAGTTCATGTTTAGATGTCTGGTGTGGCTTGAAACTTCTGTGGCAGCAAAGCTGGAAACTGCCTTGTTTTCATGACCACAGAATCATGGAATCATTAAGGTTGGAAAAGACCACAGAGGTCACCTAGACCAACCATCAATCTACCACCACCATGCTCACAGATAGGAATTTTCCCTATGGAATTCAATCCCTTGCATCATGGCTCTTAGGACTTCTAAAATCATCCCCAAGAGCTGTGCCATTTTACCTATGTATATTAGCCAGTAATGTTACCTTCTTCTGTAGCATCCTCTTGTTCTGCTCTTAGAGGATATGTGGTAGGAAACTGGGCAAGATCCTCAATAAATTTCCCTAAATAGGTTTAAATTGAGTAATGGGGATCTCCATTCAATTGATGTTATTTACATGCAGCTATGGCACAGCCCCATTTCTTGTGTTTCTTGTTTGCTATTTTTTTTTTACTGATTTTCCATCAGTTCAACCAGTGTTGAGTAGTGTCTCCAGGTTTTTTGTGAATGACTTCTCAACAAGGGGCTGAACCTGTTTATAACCTAGGAGCAATTTTTCTAGAGGAGTTTTCTGGCTGGGGAGTAATCATTTTCTTTCCATCCCAACAGGCTCTGGAGAACTCACGTTTAAGATGGAGAACTGAAGATCTTTGACAGGGTTGTTCATCACAATCTCAGTGCTGGCTTCCACTCTGCCTAACCCAAAAAAAGGTGCGTACTTATCCACTGTGGTGGTGCCTCAGCATGACTGTAACTGTGTGAGTTCAGAAACAAGTACTATAATTAGCCATGACTGCATTATTAGATGCATACACGTGTAATTAACAAAGCAGATATTTTTTGTGTATGTGGCTCTACTTGTTTGTTCATGAAAGCTCCCCAGCATTTTCATCAGCATATTCAGGTTAATTAAAATTAATTCTGTTTGTATTGACTGCCTTTTCACTTATGCGAAGTTTGTGTGTGGCGAGGGCCTTCTTCCCTATAAAATCCATAATGTTTGCTTCAGAGCTGGGGGAAAGAGGAATCAAAATTGCAGGCTGTTTGAAATTTAAATCAGAGCAGTGCTGGTCAATAGGATCAAGGTTACAGAGCCCTGGAAGACTTTGACTGGGCACTACCAGGTGCATGCTGGGTGACAAGGACATAATATGTCAGCTGAATGGAATTCTAGGATTTAGGTTCTTTTATTTTAGGTTGAATGCTGGAATTCCTGTCTGCAAAGTCATGGAAAGCCACGATCTCTCCATATGGTAAAATTATACAGGTTTGTTTTGGGGATGATGTTCCACTTGTGTAGGGGAGAGCACGAGACCACTGTTGTGCTAGTGCTGGGATTCCTCAGCTGAGACAAGAACTTCTACAAGAGACAAGAACATATGAACGATTGAAGTATCACAAAGATACAGATGCTGTTATGATGAATCTGCAATTTTAATGAATGGGAGTGATACATTATGTGGGAAGAAAAATGTATGCACATGAATGTGAGGTGATTGTCCTGAGGAGTGCTTTGAGAGGATCCCGCCTGGTTACAGATCTTGCAGCTATTCTTACAGACTGTCTGCAGCTCAGGAGTATGCTTCCATGTGGCATTACTCTTGTTTTACGTTCCCTTGGTTTATTCCCTAGGGAGGGAGATCTCTTCAGAGTGTAAATCAGATTTTTCTTCTTCTTCTTCTTTTTTTTTTTTTTGCCAGTCCCCATCTCATAATTCTTTCAAATGTAAATCTGAGCATAATTCTGCAACAAGGATTGGATTCTGTGGCTAATCATGTAGCTACAGGCTTTATATCTCTGGAAAGCTTGAGGCTGTTTCTGTAGAAATGTACATATCATCTTCCAAAGAATAAAACAGTAATGTCCTATATCATCCAGTTCATTTTTCCATAAGCCCTTGTAAAGGTGAACATACTTTGGTTTGTTTATACAACAGTTCTGTCATTTAAAAAGTAGGAAAGTGAAAAGCGGGGATATTTTTTTCCCATTAGAACTGAATTTTAATCTGCTTCCTTGACAAATGATGCTGATGGTATTTTTCCATTTCTGTCTACTCTCACTAAGACTGAACTATATGCTTCTGTCTGTCTTGGCTCTGATAATGTTTTTGTACTAACATAACATAATGCCATACAATTAGAAATTATATGTTAGCTGTTAGTCATAGCCCAGTGAGTTTACATTAGACAAAAGAAATTAAATGGGAACTAGAGGAGACCTAGTAAGTGCAGTTTATGTTTTTTTTTATATTCAGAAATATCACATTTCTATTGATGAGCATCATTTATGTCTATATGGGGGAAACTAACTGTGCTACAGGCAAAAGAATTCCTGGTCATTTCTTCACTTTCAAATCATGCATAGTTTGTAAATGCAAAGTTAAAATAGTTTTTCCTCTGCCTGGGAATTGATGAGTGGCTTTGAGAATTTTATGCTCTCCCTGAAAGGAAATGGAACTCTCAGTTGTGATTCTCCATAATACTAAATGATGCCCTGCAAATTGTTTTGTTCCAGGGACTGAGAATTCAGGATTCACAGAGGCTCCTTATGTGACTGTGTTGAGGGGAGCCTCTCACCTGGCTCTACTGGTGATCATCTGCTGGAGTTGCCCTACTGCAGAGGAGCCTGAAGGACCTGCTGTATGGAAAGTTTCCATTGCTTTCATTAGAGACAGGCTTAGGCCCGGAAAACACCAACCAGGTATGTTTGCAGTTCTTCAGGTTCTTCTCAACCCTACTGTTATTTGTTGCGTTTTCTTAATCTTTAATACTTGCTTCCAATTTCATACTTCAACCATCCACTCTGGAGTGAAAGTGCTTGTAACCTCCAGAGCTTGTGTGCTACTGTTTTGCTTCTCTGCTGCCTATATGCTCAGTTTTTTCTTACAAATAGTGATTCTTTGCAGTATCCCTACTATTCCAGGTTTGACCAATCCTACAGCTCAGTTAGTGCAGCTTCTTTGAAACAGGAAATGCCATCTTGGGAGTTTTCCAAACAAGGGCCATTGTACAGCACCCAGTCCTCAACAAACAGTGGAACCTGCAGTACTTGCTGTTCCACTGCTGAACTGAAAGAAACCAACTACTACACTTGTTCTGATGTGGTGGGTAAATCCCTGCAGGAGTGAAATTCAAGCCACTGAATTTATTTCACACCATTCTACTCAAAATGAAACAAATACAAGTCCCTAAAGTTTAAGGATGAGCACTAATACTTCAGCTGTTCCCTTTTCTTTTGCTGCTTCATTATGCTGGATTGTTCAAACCACAGTTCTGATATGATCTGCTTCTTCTACATGTCTGTGCAGAACTGAGAAATGTGGCGTTTTTGTTAAGAGGGAGTACTGTGGCTTATTGTGGGACCCCACTATACCTTGCAGAATTAAAACCAAGTGCCAGTTTACTGCAGATGATACTGTATTAACATGTTGGCTGCGCTAAGTCAGACCTCCTGGTTTACATTCATATAAAGCTTCAGTCCAGTTTCTGCATACACAAGACTGAGATGTTTCTCTTATGAGTTTTTTTTTTTTCCATGTGGTGCTAAGTGTCCATTGTGAACTGGAGTGCATTTTCACTTCTAGAGATGCCCCAAAGATCTGCCTGTTACCAATGTTTCCTGGCTCACTCTTTCTCTAGCCTGCAGTTGGCTGAATTACTCTATTTCATAAGATTTTTTACTCCCTCATACCTGGACGTCTTCATAGTGTGACTGTCTATGTGAGAAGGCTTGGAAGATTAGATGTCATTGATCAGTAAACATATTCATGATGGTTTAAAATAAAATGTCATATCTTTTTGGCTGAGGTTTTCAAAGCTTCTGTGAAGCCTTGGATTAGATTCACCTATTGCAACAGCGCACCAAAACTGCTCGAGTGGTTTGGAGACTCTTTGCCCTTATGTTTATTTTGCTCCTTTCTTCTGTGATGTTTATGTAATACTACTTTGGATTATTAGCAATTGCTGACAGATCTTTCTTAGACTGAGAGGGTAAGAGTGAGAGAAATCTGGCTTTTTCTGTACTCTTTTTTTCTTGACATCATTTATGGAGTAATGTTGCCAGTAAAGCTTTTGTGGATTTGGTCTTCCTGCTTCCAGACCTTGCTGTGTGCCTCAGAAACACAAAGGTCACAGAGTTTCAGTGTCACGTTAGCCAGATTTTCCCTGTCAAAAGGTTAAAAGAAGGTTAGTGAAGGATTGCTATCAGCACAGATGCTTTCCTTTATTTTTGTTTTTTACTATTCATATGTTCTAAAAGGTATCCATATACCTGTGTACAATTGCATTTATATTGGCGTGTGCTGGCACGCTTGTGTGTCACTGTCATGGTTTTATGATTTTTTGGTATTGGTATTCCACATCATAACAACACGTAGTGTATTAAGAGTTAAAGAGTTAATACTCCAACTCCATAGATCATTGATATTTCCGGGTATACCTGTCTCAGAAGAGGAGAACTACATTCCCCAGAGGACTTTGCGATGCTTTACATTTTTACGTATTTTCCGCTCAGAGGGAAAAGATAAAAACCCTCTGCGGTCACGGGACACTCTCTTTCCTTCGGGATCGACTCAGCAGTGGGTGCTCGCTGCCGTATCGCCTTCAGCATTAGCGTAAGGCCTTCGGTTGATCGGACACTCTCTCTTGCTCATTTTATTTGATTTATTAGCTTCAATTCCAATTATATTGTATTATATTGTGTTATTTTGCTTTCTGATATCTTATTTAGTAAATTGGCTTTCCTCCTCAGATCGTTGCCGCTGTTTTGTTTCTAGGCCCATCTCCCTTTTTCCTTTTCCCTTTCCCCCTTTCCCTTTCCTGGGGTGTGGGTCTGCGGGTCCCCCACACCAATCGTCACGGAACCGGGCCGATCCAGCCCGGTAAACCGTTGACAGTCACTCCAGAAATTGCTGCAACGTTTTCCTTTCACTGTATGAAGAATAACTTTTTCCTGCAATATTACTGTTCTTGCACACATGTTGATTTGTTACCTTCTGCTGTACACGTGTACAGATAGACATCTATAGCAGCCGGGTCTGAAAGTGTTCTTACAAATCTGTAATGGATAGGTAAACAGTGAGGCTCATCTTTAGACAGAGCAAACCTGAACTATATATGTTTAAGATGAGTGTAGATGCTCGTATGCATTTAGCCATACATATATCTTTTCCACCTGTCTTCTGATGGGGATACTTCAGTCTTGTGGAACAAAAGAGGGCGTGGGGAATATTAATGATCTGAAGGGTGAGGCTTGATGTCAGTACATCAGTGGGAATTCAGAGCTAATGAATTGCAGCTCTGCTGCGTGGGATTCACATGACTGTATTCATGAATTGAAGGATGAGCTTTAGGACATCTGATGGAAAGGTGTGACCTAGTGGAGAGCTTTAGAAGCTAAACCAGTAATGCTTCCAACTTCACTGACGTCACAGAAAGTATACAGACTAAAGAGAGGTGATCCTGTTGGCCGTACTTGTTAGGCTCTGAAGATTATAGTCTAACATTTATAAACACTTGCTCTCTGAGTCTCAGACTTCTGAGTTGATGACCGCAAGTGAGCAAACAGCATCAATAGGACAGCGAAGACCAATTAGCCACAAAGCAGGATCACAGAGCAGCCATTCAGAAACATCAGACACTGCAGTGGCATTGCTGAGATGTACTTTGGAAAACCACTGTCAGAGTATCAAATGTTAGTTGTTCTTGTAATAATTTTAATGGGGTGTTAGATTGCTATTTTTAGGTCTGTGAAGCTTAAATGCCAGTTTAATTTTTTTATAATCTGAAAAAGAAACATAAGATGACATTGAGGAATAAAAAGGATTAATTCTAAACTTAGGGTCATTAATAATATTCATTTGCTTGCTATAGAACTACTTTTGGAAACTCTTTTAAAAGTTGCCATGAAAACTTCGTTGTTTTTTTTCTAGGAATGTCATTAAGATTGGTTTAATTCTGATGTATAGTTAAGGCCTTTCACAAAATAAGCTTCACAAGATCTATCAATACATAATTTATCTGTCTCTGATGCATTACAAAGGGTCTTGTAAGTGATTTGTTGAAAAATGTAGACTTTGATCTCGCCTGGCTGTGTGCTCTGATGAAAAGGCCCATCCTCACTGAAGGGCATCTGTCAGCAGCCAAGTAACAGCAGCAACTGTTGTTCAGTGCTGGGCTGCCACCGAAGATGGAAATAGCAAGATTTCTACTTTTGACATATCATTAAATAGCCATGGAAGATTCGTTCCTGTATCTTCAATTTAGATTGCTAATATATTTGAAATAGAATTCCTTGGTGTTCAGTATCTCAAAACATCTAATTTTTTGGAAGTACTTACAAAGCTAACACTTAGATACCATTTGCCAGCTGTATTTTACTAAGCGATGGGCTTTTCTGCTTTCTAGATTGGTGGTGTTCCAGGAGATCTGTGGAAACACTTGGTAAAGGGTTGCTAAGACCTGTGGTAGGGCGAGACTAAGAACTCTTGGAACTGCACAACAGATGCCCAGTACTGCACTTCTGACAGCACAAGAAGTTTTTCTAAACGTTTTTCTTTAACACTCATCATTATAGTTCTCTTATTTCCTGGATGCAGATGGGAAACTCAAAATACCTGTTCACCATTGGATTGTTTGTTTGTAGTCGGTGAATTCTGAATGGCTCACTGCGGTGATGGACAGATATCTGTGTAATTCTTCTGCTCCTCTTACATGTAGTCACTAGGCTGTTGCTGCCCTGTTCTCCCCTCTATTCCCACGCAGATGTGAACGATCAGCAGTCAGTTTGTTTCTTTAGTACAGGGTGGGGGACAGAACCCTGCATTTTCTGCTTTCGTTTTTGGAAACTATTAGTGTTGTAAAGCCAGTAGCTGGTTGTGTTATAGACTCTGCTGCATTTAACTGAATGCAAAAGAGTTTCCCCTTAGAAAAAATGTGTTGCTTACGAGAATATGTGGAGGGAAAGAAAACTTTTTTTTTTCCAGAAGCTGCTGGTGTTAGCAGTACAGCCCAGTTTAGTCATTGCTCGTCAAGGCTGCCACCTGCAACCACTGCTGAAAGCAAAAGAGGCTTTGTCCACTCTGTAACATGTCTCTTGATTGCTGCGTCCAGGTTGCTACCTAGGAAGAGAGGGTACCTGTGACGCTGTCAGTTTTTGGACTGTGTAAAATGATTTCATGTGGATCTACTATCAAAAGGCATGGATTTTTCTCAGCCTTAGTATCTTTATTTGAGAGGTAAGGCTACTGTAGAGATGTTTATTCATTCCACCAGCTCTGTAAATGGATGGAGTTGCTGCAGATGAAGGTGACAGGAAAGCATGGATGCAACTTGGAGCTTGAAACGGGGTGTGCAGATAGTGAACTAACAACTCTTTCTCAGCACCTTTAGCAGTACTCAGTTTGGTTTTCCATCTTCCCTTACTGCGCAGCGCATGGCTTTGACTTGACTTCCAACTTCATCAAAATTGGGTCCAGGTTTGGTTTCAGCTGTGGGTGAAGGTTCAGGTTTGTTGTTTTCATCCGAAAATATAGTAATGATTTGTCTTTCTGACCAAAAATTTCCTGTTAAACCTGAACTCCATTTTGACTCCTGACCCGAAGGAAATCCTTTGGGATCCAGCACGTCTTCCTTGCTTTTGTTCTCCACGTGTAAAAATCTTCCTCACTTTTTGCACAGATTTCAGTCTGATAGGGGAGGAACAGGCTGTGCTTTTTCTGGCTAGCACATGCTTAACGTGCAAAAAAAACCAAAAGCTATCTGGTCGCCTTGCTTTACTCAATAATCAGGACGCTTCGCTGTCTCTCTTTGTGCCATTCATTTGTAAGTTATTCAGCTACCTCTAGCATGAGGCAACTCTGAATTGGATCATTTGCATTCTCCTTTACATCATGTGTAAACGCGCGGCTTCGTAGTTGGGTTGGCGAGATGCTAAAGCTGTCAAGGTTGTAGACTCTACACCAGGTCTGCAGTGTGCCAGCTAGGTTTTTAGCACCCGAACTGCCTTCCGACCGCAAACAGACTTGCTTGCCTTGGTCCCGAAGTGTTCTGACCCAGAAGGCTCTCTGGGTTTCCGTAAAGCACATGGCACGTTGGCTTCTGCTTTATGAGCGTTGTGTCTTTCAGCACAACGCTGAACTGAGCTCCCCTTGCGGGCAAGTAAAAGCACAAACAAAACAACCCCTTCCCACACTTTTAGGGTGAATGAAAGTCTGCTGTGGATGTGCTTTTAAGAGGAGGTATGAAAACAGGCTCCTGAGCCGAGTGTTAAAAGGGCTTTGTGCCTTAAGTGGCAAATGCCACTCTGACAAAGGATTAGTCAAACTTTGAAGGTCGAAGTGGAGTTCGGAAGCTCTGTCTGAAGCTCCTTTTTCCATCTGAAAAAGGGACCTTCAAAGGCAGATTTCAATACTTGACACGCAGCTTTTTCCCCTCTGTTTCAGCCTTGCAAACAACGAAACAACCAATGACAACAGAGTAAGGAAAGACAACAAAAGCATGTAAAACAGCTTGCAAATCTCTTTCATTCACTGCTGAGCTGCTCCTCAGGGGTGGGGGCTTTTTTCTGTTTTATTATAATTTTATTTCTTTTGCATACATTTTTTTTTTTTCTTTCCTGGCAGCTAAATACTCTTGTCTTCTGCAGAGAGCAGCTTGAAAATAGGATATCTGATACGGAGCCTCTGCAAATACATTAACTGAGGGCCCGTCTTTGAGAAGTGCCCTGTGCTCGGCAGGCTGAATTTTCTCCCCCGTCGTGCAGCTGCCACACAGAAACAACCCAGCCAGCCGGGTGTAGTTTGTCTTTGCGTAATAAGAGCACTACAAGGATCCAGTAACGGGTGAAGTGGAATCGCCAAATTATTTAGAAATCTTTTCTGGCTCTGATCTCTCTGCAGGTTGGATATTTCTAGACACTCAGCCAACGCTGCTCTGCTGCTGGCCAAGAACATGTCAGATTTCACTAGGTAAGCAAGGCAGGGTATGGTCAGTGCTTGGCTGGGAGGCCTCCAAGGAAAACTCAGGTGCTGTAGGATGTGGTAATTACTAATTCAGTAAATAGACTCTCAGTCAGTGCAGCATGTGTGTCCTATCTAGAAGGATATGGGAGTGCTGCTAGCAAAAAGCTCTAGGTAGATGTTGGCAGGATGCTTTATGACCCCATTAAACATTTTGGAATTACATATTCTCTACCCTAATGACATGAAGACCTTTTCTAACTTCATACCCATCGTGACCTCCAAAAAAATTCCTCCGTAGGCAGAGGTTGCACTGACCAATGTTCTCTCTTTGCCTTCGAGGGACTGAAGTACAAGTTGCCTCTCTGGCGTTATTCTTTATCCAAACAAATCTTCTTGCTGCCACAGTGAGGGCCACAGTGACACAGCTCTTCATTTCTTCCTCATTTTGTCCAGTGATTTTTATCTTGAGTCAATAATTAGAGCATGGGAGTGGAAAATCTCTCTTAACACTTCCAACTGAAGCTATAGTGGAGGAGGTTGTTAGGTGGAGGGGAAAATTAGGTTGGTTTTCAGAGCCCTGCAAGAGTGTGGCTTGGTTGTGGGACTTTGCCTGTACTTCTATTTTCTGACTTGCTTGGTTTTCAGTGTTTAAAAGTTTAACTTCTAATACAGTAGCCTTGCTGTGCAGGCTTTCACTGTAAGATATCAGACTTCTTTCTTGCTCTGAGTGCTGGTGGATTAGATTTGCTGAGGATAAAAGTTCTATCTAACGAATAGTGAATAATAAGAAATACATTTTTTTCTGTGCAGTATAAAGGTGGTAAAAATTATTTATCTCATCACCTGATATTTGCTACTGGTGCCTGAATACCTGTTTATACAGCTCAGTGGCACAGAGCACGTGATTAAAAGATGTTTCAGATATCTTACAAAGTTTGAAATTGTCAGCTTTATATATGGTATAAGGATGTAGACATAGGCATAGACATGGGCAAAGTGATTTGGGATGTTTTAAAAAGCTAATGTCTCCTGAAAGATACTGAGAGATTAATATATCTGCTTTGTTTTCATCCATTTTTGGCATTTACTTATGATATTAGTAGTGCATATTGGCAAAGGCAACAAGACAGTTCCCTAATGGCTGATCTTTGCTCGATGAAGTCTTTGAAATCACTCTGAATTGAAGTGCTGGCTGAAGTTGCCCCACTGCTGACAAACCCTTACCATTTTTAGCTGTTTAATCAGTACAGCTTTCCTCATCCTAAATGGGCCAGCTCTGAAACTTCACTGTAGAAGCCAAATCCTGACCAGAACGTGGGTGCATATCAGGAGAGGGGAAGCAGTTAAGAAAAATGTAATTTTTCCATTTTTCCTGTTGATTTTCAAAACCATATCTCTACAGCCTGTTGGTGCCAACTAGATGTTAATTACCTTGCTTGTTGCTATCTTTTTTTTTAAGATGCTCAGGAAGTTTTTCAGATCAGAAATGGACTAGTAGGATATGTGTAAATGAATTTTTGGCCATGACCATTTACCTGTTTCATCCTTGCATCATGTACATCTAAGGTTGTTTGTTTTTCTTTTAAACTAAAAATAAAGAGAGTACAATTTCAGTGAGTGCAAAGGTTCACGTGCAGAATACAGAAGAGAAAGAAACTCTTCCTCACTGAAATATACTTGTTGCCAAGTAGACTGAGAGAACATCTGGGCTTCCTCTGTGTACCATGGACTTCAGAAGAGTCCTTTCTCATAAAGCAGTTGTCTGTGATAATGGCATTATGGGATTGGAAAGCAAGTACCCTTTGCATCAGAATGAGATTCTTACTGTCTGTCTAATACACTCTTAGGTCACGTAATTTCTTCTGTGTCCCTCCAGATAGTTATCATTTGGAGCTGTATAACATTTTAACCTCAATAACTTCTTGCCTTCAGCTTTTCTTGCCTCTTTTTTTGGAGTTATACCCCCCACCTCCCTACCCACCTTCCAAGGCTTGCATTGGCTTTAAGGTGTATGTCAGGGTGCTTATTCAGTGCTGCCTTGCTTTTTAGCACTTGTGTGCTTACCACAAGTGCTAGTTTTTAAATCAGAAAATAAATATGAAAAGTCTTGCTTGCAGAGCTGAAAAATCATATTTATGATTTCATTGTGATCCCTTTGCAAAACTTTTTTTGTGTGCCTGGAGAACAGAAACATGTCTCGTGTCCAGCTTCCAAAATGAGCCTTTCTAAAGAGCTTTTGATCTGGTAAAAAAACACTTAAGCAGGAGATGGAGGAGGCTCAGGCATTCAGGAAGAAACCTGCCAGGTTGGATTTCTGGAACAGCCCATTCTGTCCAGGATTTGTGGAAGAGAGTGGAAAAGCTTACTCACTCACTCTCCATTTTGTAATTCAGCACTGCTCTTTCAGATAGATCTGGGGAGTGAACCACTAAAAAATCTGCCAGTCTCCATCTCTGCTCTTCGGAATTTATTTATTTATCCTGGGATGACTGATGGAGGAGTTGGGTGGGAGAGAGGTGACCAACAGAGACGAGGTTTGAGGGGGAAGGGGAGTACAGATAATGGAGAGTTTGGGGGGGATTGGATGGGTCTGAATTGCTCGACAGTGGAATAAGCAAATACGCAGGTGGTACTTTCTTCAGTCTCCTTCAACTAACACAAACCCAGACAGGCTGAGCAGCCATGTGAGTGACTGTTCTGACACTCAAATCTGTTTTCACATTCACAAACCACTGCTGATTTGAATGAAAAATCTTTGTTCAGAGTTTTTAGACTTTCTGCCTTTCCAGCCAATATTTTTCTTTTTTGAAAAAATATTCCCTTCTGCAGTTTGGCTTTTCATTATATATGGTATAGAAATGGCTACATAAGATGCATTTACTGTTTCTGCTCCACAATAAGATGTTTGAAATGTATATTTTCCTTCCTGTCTTGAACTTCCTCTTCTCTTTTATATAAATATATGTAAGTTTGGCTTCTGGGGATGTTCTGTAGGTGTTGGAGGCTTTGTGCTTTGCATGGCTGACACAAAAAAAGATATTACGAATGCTAGTGGAATATTCAGGTAAGTAGCTGAAATGAAGTTGCGTTTGTAGATAAAAGCCACTTTTGTTTCTTCCAAGGCCTGATCGCAGAGATCCCTAGCAATAAGGATTTTAGCAGTGGAACTGATTTGCTCAGCGGAATACCCAGGGAAGTTTAGAGCTCATATATGTTTTATATATTCTACTGGTGGAGTGGGCACAGAGCCTCAGTCTCTAAAGCCCTCCGTGATATTCTAGCATGCTGCTGCTGAGATGTTTCTGCAGCCTTCCCCTAAGCCCCGTGCATGAATAAGATAAATCCCTAATGGTGTAGGTTGCCTCCTTGGCGCAGTTCTGTAGGTGCTTTGTCTGGGCTTTCGATCCCTGGAGTCACTTATTGAAATCACAGCAGGATCTTTCTGGGATGGCCTCCAAGATGATCCTTTGAAAGATGAAATGTAGCCTCCAACAGGCATTTCCACTTCTTTGTCCCCTGTCTCTGCCTCCCACCTTGGGCAGTAAGCTGTTTGGCTTTGTATTTGCGCTCTAAGTTGGTGATGTGCTGTCTCTTTTATCAGAAAGAAATAAGAGGGTGTGATGGCAGGGACATGGCCTGTGAAAATCCTCTTTTCCCTTTTCTCTGTTGGAGTTTGCTCGTGTAACTTCAGATTCCAAAAACGTTTTTTTAATCTCTACGTATATATTTAATGTATATAAAAAAAAATGAGTGCGGGAATCTTTTTCCTGCCTAACACCTGGACCTCCCCAGAGGGATTTCCTGCCAGCTGCAGCCTTTGAGGTTGACCTTGGTTGGTTGGTTTGGTTTTGCTTTGAATCAGAGCCGCACCATTTGGACACATACGAACCAAGTCCCAGGAGCATTCCCCAATGCCTTGGTATTTGTTAAAACAACCCGGCTGATTCCTGCGCTGCCCTGTTGGGGAAATGTGCTTGAGGTGGGGAGCCATACGGGCTGGGAATGCCAGGCATTCCCATCTGGGCTCCCATCAGACTCCAGGCTGGCCCCAGGCGGAGCTCGGAGCCTCCTTGCAGGCGTCCTTGTCTCTGGCACAGCCCTGTCCTCGCATCGCTCCCATCACGGCGTGTGCTGCTGCCTCTGCTGGGAGCGCAACAACAAAGCTCTCAAGAATACCCAGGCAGCCAAAAATAATAGCAATAAAAATAAAGACGTTATTAAAGCCAGATACGAGTGATCTGAAGTCACAGCGAGTGTAACATGACTCAGTCAAATCCCCAGGACAGTTGGAGACAGAAAGGAAAGGAGAGAGGAAAATCTCTATCTGTTTAAAGTTCTGGGCCCCAAGCTCCTTACAAGTCGGCTTTGATAATCCATCAGACGACCACAAAAAAGAATGCCTCCCCCGCTCCAGATGCAACCGTGTCTTGTCCCAGGCTCTTTTTCCACAGCCTGTGAATCTCGCCACATCAAGGGGGAGAGAAAATACATTTAAAAGTTTTCCTTATTTAGGTTGGGTAGGTTTGAAATATCCTCCGAAGGCAAACGTGCATGTGTTACTGAAAGTGTGCGTGCGTATGTACACATGGAGAGCTGTGCTCGGGAAAAGGGAAAAATTACTGGAAAAAGCAGCATTTGCAGTTCACACCCAATGCAATTAGAGGAAGAGGCAGCTGCAAGCTTCTTTATTGTGGTGCATCTAAGCTAAGAGGAGGAAAAACCCACAAGCCTCCACTAAAGAGTGGCCTAATGCCTGTAGGCTGGGATGGGTAAAGGGCCCTCAGCTGTCGGTTGCTTCAGATGCAGTTGGGGAATAACTCATTGTAGATGCATCCATTTGTTGTTGGGACACTTGCTGGAAAAGCAGTTTGGAGGAGGTGTGGAAGGGAGACGCAGGATACAGCACTGCATGCAAGTCTCTACCATCAAGATGGGAGATGAATTTTTCAGGCCGGTCGTGGCGTAGAAGGATGCAAAGTACTTCCCAAGTCCTGTGGGGAGAGTGCAAGTAGGGCTGTGCCTAGTGGACTCGCAGCAAACGTTAGAGAGGGGGCCAATCAGGAAAACTTGGATCTGCTTTCAGTATCACACAGTGTGTGTGTTTTGTTCTTGCATTTTAGCTGGGGCCAACTCCGATGTAAACAGATGGACTTCAAAGTAGTTGGTCTGAATAAAAGCTTACATGATATTTTAATGATTCAAGTCTTTTGGGACTGTAAAACTAGATTGGAAATCTCAGAAGATATTTATTTTTGTTGGTTTTTTTTTTTTTTCAGGCCAGGCAGAGAAACAAGAAATAGATGTAGTTCCAGTTTTTTGGGTAGATACTTTGTTTTACAGCACCCAGAGATGTTTTTTGCACTTCTTACAGTGGAGAAGCACCTGATTTTTTTTTTTTTCAAGTGAAATGGTTGCATTGTTTTTCATAGTTTTCTCAAAATTTGGACCTTTTTAGTCTTCCAGGAGGTCTGATACTTGTTTTGTTCTTTCTCTTCCTCTCTTCATCATCAAATAGAAAGGAGTCGGATCTTGCTGATGTCTTTATTCTTGGCAGGTTTTGTTGCTATCATTTTTTACTTCGTTATGTCAGTTTTGAAAAATAAGGATGCTTAGGAAAGGTCATGTGACAAAAATGAAACATAAAGAAAAGAATATAAATTCAAAGGAGAGTTTGGAAGTTTGCAGTGTTTTAAGTGGGCAGGATTTTTCCTTCACCCAGACCTCTCTCTGCCTCATAAAATATCTGCTTCTGAATTTTTATTATTTTTTTAGGGCAGATTAATAAGAATTTCCATAGAGATGACTGCAAGATGCTGTCTTGTGGTAGGCCCGCAGCTCTGCTCCTGGCTGGCATCAGGCAATGCCAGATGTGCATGGACGTAGACTTCACTGCTCTTTTGCAAACCTGAAAAGACTTTTGAGTGATCTTTTGAGGGATGAGAGGATCTTGTACAGGATACTTAGACTTCAGTTTTGGGTATTTCATGTCTTCCGAGTGCTTGAGCTTTGCAGAAAACCCATTCCTAATGTGCAAATCCCAAGCTATTTCAGGGCCAACACAGATGGACCAGTTTAAACGTTATCCTGGATTTCCAGAGTAAACCCCAGAGCTGGTATTTGCAATCCTCATTCAGATAAACAACAAATTGTGTGATTCGCCCTTGCTCAGTCCTCTAAGATGTAAGCTGGGACGTGGTCTTGAGGGTTTCATCTGTTTGTGAATCTAACTCGGCAAAGCTTGACTGCAAGATTCAATACAGTTTGGGTGCTTTATTTATTAGTGCCTGTTACACAAGTTCCAGACAGGCAGTATGTTACTTGTCTAATACCACAGACAGTACAACCACAGTCTTTCAAAATGTATTTGATGTCCCTAACAGAGCTTTGCAAGCTCGGTACTGTATGCCCAGGCTATATAGAGAAGTTTTAATTTAGAAAGGCTGCTACTTGCAGTTGTGTCAATATTACTTTAAAAAGAGTATAGGTGGAGGCTGGGGAGATGAGAGAGCAATTTTGGACCACATTCCTGGGAAGCAATGTGTCAATATACAAAGTCAAGTCTTATATCAAGGATTGTATATAAAATGGGAAAAGAAAGGTGTGAAGAATTTTTTGGTGAAACATTAGCTGGCATGGACAAATACCTGTCCCCACCTAGCTGTTTCTTGCCCTCATTGCTGTCACATCTGAACACCGTCTGGTCACTGACATGACGTGCATTTGTCGCATGCATTTCATTTGCTACTTCCCCAGAGGATCAGTATGTTTTATTTATGACTGTGTACACTGCTGATGCCTGTACTGGAAGAAGTTGGGCCGTGTTAGTCTGCCCTTGGTGCAGAAGGCAGGGAGGCTGCGATGGGCCGTGGCTGGTGGGTTTGTTCCCTGGATGCTGGGAAAGACGAGTCTCTGGTAATCTGGGCTCAGATAGCTGTTTACAAGATGAGGTGGTAGATTTTTCTTTTTAAATGTTTTTAGGCTCCCCTTCCAACTAATGCTTTTATTACTTTAGATGCCTGGGGTTTTTGCAGGGAGCGAAAGGAGTTACGTGGCCTGTTTCTGTGTTATGTAGGCATATATTGATATACAGCTGCCTTTTCTACTTCAACTGCCTACCTGTTAATTATTGCTGAAAAAAAAGTGTTGGTTAAAACAATTAATGTGTTTCTAAAATGTTCTTCTTTGGCCTAGTGCAGCTATGTCCAGTGAGCTGCAGAAATATGGCAGTCTGAATTTGCAGCTGGTCAGTTACGTGCATGTACCTAACTTGCCTCCACTTGTGTTGTCATACGCAACCTCAGATGGGCTTCAGGCTTGGGCTTTGAATCTGTGAGGTGTCTCACTGCATGAACAGCTTTTAGCTGTAGAATTAACGTGGACCTGAACTTCTTTATTTCTGAAATACAGTAATGAATCTGGCAGTTATGGATTTCTAGTCCGTGTGCTCTGAAGCTAAACACCTATTTGGAGTTGTATCTAAACACAGAGCCATACTTGTGACCTTGGAGCTGTGTTCTGTGCTGAGATCGTTCCTTTCCCAAATGTAATTATCAGCTGTGATTTGTTAGGTACAACCAGCAGCTGTGCCTAGAGGGGGAAGTTCCCAGGATCAGTGACTCTTGGAAGGTGTTTCAACGTCTTTTGTAGTCACCTGGATTGCTCTGAGAGATGTTTGTCCGATGTATTTTTCATGACTGAAATTCTGACTGTTGCCATTCGAGTGACAGGGAGGAGGAAACACAGACTCGAGGTGAAGCATCGTTTCTTTTTTGGTCCTGGTGCTTCTAGGGCGTTTTCCAAGCACTGAGTTCAGGTGTGAGCCCATAACCAAACTCTGTCGTTGGGGAAGCGGGACAGATCTGAGGGCAGCAAGGTGGTGTTTGCCTGAGCCTCCCAAAGTTTAAGATTTAATTGGAAAGATATTGTTGGATTGTTACAACATATTGCTTTTCCATATTTCCATATGTGATCCTAGCTTGGGGTCATTTGAGAGCAGTCCAAGTGATGACTAAAGCAAGTATCTTAAATAAATTAGAATCAGGCAGTGACGGAAGAATTCTGGTTGCGGTTGGTCTGTCTTTTGGAAACTAGAGCATATTAGCGGAAACCAACAACAAATTCAGTATCATGAATCTATTGGGAAAGGGGAAAAACTTCCACATCGCAGCATCTCCCGCCTCAAAGTCAAGGATGTGAAATATCTCAGTTGGCCACCACATCATGAAGGACGATTTATTGCATCTGTTTAAAAACAATTCTGCATTCTCTGGGGGCTCTGTCCTTCGCTAGAAGAGCTTTGGACTCAATGATCTAATAGATCTTCCATCTCTAACTTTTGTGGCTTGCCATATGTAGAGATAAATATCTTTCTTTCCGATCAGCATTGACGGACACACTTTGAGGCATGGAAACGTTATTGTGTGTGGGACAGGGGGAGGGAAGTGAGGCCGTTTGCTGAGTGTTATTGTCTGCAGGGCATAGGATTATTGGAAAATGATAAATAGCTGGGCAGGCAAAGGAAATATGAAAACCCTGTCACAGAACAGAGTTGCCCAAGATTTCTGTTCATATTGCGGTGACCGAAAGAAATTTACATTGGAAAAACCCTCTTGCCTTCAGGGCTGAATGTTATGAACCTTCAAAGCTATTCTTCAGAAGAAAAGGGGCTGGGAATGAAAGGAGTGGGAGGGTTTGCCATGCTGTTTCTGCAGAGCAGGGGTCACTGCAGAATAACATTCATCATCTTGTTGGTGCCGTTCTGAGAATGGGAACAAGGTGGGAGAGATAAAAGCAAGGTTGAACTGCAGTCTGGCATGTGCTGCTTGTTCTCCAGTCCCACGGGATCTGTGAATGGACAAAGTCCAAACTTTTCTTCTGGATTTCATTCAAGGATTGTTAAGCCGGCCTGCGGACTGGGTGCCTTTACTGTAATAACTTGTTTTTCTCTTGACTTGCTTGGTCTTCAGCATTCATTCAAATGTATTAGTCACAGGAGTACATGTAATGAACAAATCTTCTGCTAGTGTAAGTAGCATGGATCTCTAACACTTGAAGACTGGGTCTGAGAACTGAAATACTGGCCATACTTTGTGCCTCAAGAAAGCAAGGACAGAAATAAGATTTGTTTTTGTTATTTTATCTCACCTTCTCCCCAGGTCTTGTCCTGTACCAGCCCTGTGACTGGGCAGAACAAGATGTTTATGGTTCTAGGGGTTTCCTGAGGCAGTGTCCATCCCGTGGTTTTCGACATCAGGGTAATGGATGAACTCGTTGCGGGAAGTGATTTTTCATGTTCCTTCAGGTATCATGGGAGAACAGAAATAAATTGTAGTACTTGGTTGCAAAACAAACACGAGGTATAGTTGAAAATTAGTGGTGTTTTTAGTAGTGTTATATTTAAGATAACTGTTGATCATCAGACTTACAGAAAACATGGAGATTGACCTTTGATTCATTTATTGGGCAAAATAATTGACTTCCAACTAGGAAGTCTAATTTCCAGAGTAATCGTGCACCTTCATTGCCCAGTGGACATTTTGGGTTCTGAGTGAGGAGAAGGCATTGCATTTCTCCTCTTCTGCCTTCCCTGTATCTGAAGCTGCCATGAGCTGTGTTATATTTTGATGGTGATGGAGACAGCTCATCAAACCTAACAGCACAGCTTCAGCAAACAACTGTGTGCTGCATTTCCTTTCTGATGTATGTTTAGATGCAGCAGCCATCTGAGGCATGGGTTCAGCATTCCTGTGGCTGGGCTGGCAGGCCATCACTGCTGCTCCGTGCTCACCAGCTTCTTCCTGGCTCAGCTCTCATTGAAATGAACTCATTTGTCGGATCTGTCCAGGGGAGATGAGCACTTTCATTTCATCTTTTAACCCCACTTTAGCTATTTAATGTCCCTTTTCACCCAAGTGGTATGATGCTTTGGTAGTACAGGGTGAATGGCGGCTGTGTCAGGGTTGAGATCTTCACGTGAGATGTGTTCAGCACTTACTAGTGAAGCTTGCTTGCAAATTTTCCTCCGAATGGTGGAGAAGTGGTTTATAGGTTTAGGGGCTGAGGGTGTTCTGTGAGAGGTGCTGGGTGATTGTGAGAGCTAGTTGAACTTCAGTGTGCTCCTAAAGCCCTCCATGTCACGTCCCCGTTTGCTTTCTAGAGATTCAGCTTGGCTTCAGACTGCCTTTAAATCACTCAGTGCCAGTGCTGAGTTATGAAGCTCCCTGCCTGTGCTGTCCACCCATGGCTGGATTTGTAGCACCATCTCAAAGGCTGATGAGAGATGAATTTTGCTGCATCAGGTATCTACCTCTACAGCTGGCCTCTTGAGGGATAAATACACATACATACACATTTAAGTGTGCTGGAAAGCACAATCAAAGTTTTCCCTTTGGAAGGGTTGCATAGGATGTCCCAGAATGGGGTAATCTACCCAGAAAGAGCATGCAGCTATGCAGTGAGCTGGGTCTGAAGCCTTGAGACAGGTCTGACAACAGTGCTGACATATCCACTACAGCAACAAAACTTTGTTCCAAAAGATAATGATGTTTCTTACAAGCTGTAGACAAGGCACTGATGTGTCTAAAATAATTATTAGATACAGTTCAAAATGTGGAAAAGAAGAAAGGCTGATAGACATTGCTGTGTGTGCTTGTACACCATGCTTGTCTTCTGAAAAGCAAAGTGCTTTTTGAAGTTAATTGTTCATTTTTGAAGCATGACTTGCACTAGAATTGGGAGATGCCTTGTTCCAAATCCATCTTCTTTGTGTGCTCACTAGTGCTTTAGGGACCAGAGTTACAGGATCAGCCCTGTGGTTTGATCAGCCCAGGGGCCAGCACCATCTCAAGGGAAATTTGAGTGCCTGGGAAGGGTTGTGATCTGGTAACTTGTTCTGCTGCAAACTGGCTTTGGAGACTTGGGTATAATACAAAGCAGTTTTTCTAGGATTTGGAGGAAATCTGGTTTGAAACTGCTCAGAGGCTTTGAGCGGATTTAGGACCCATGGATTTTGTACTGAGGCACAGAGGACTCTTCTCTGGACTGTTTCTTTCTTCAATGCTTCTAAACCAACATTTTCCATTTGACAACCGATCATTGCACTGACCACACGTTGAAACCAAATAAACAAACAAACCCCGCAGTTTCTTCTTTCCCTATAATTTCTGACCTGAGATGACACAAGCCGCGACTGGATCGCGTTACGGCTGCACATCACCCTGCAGCTCTCCCAGCGACGCTGTCTGACTGCACGCAGCCCAGCCCACTGCCATCGTGCTCACCATGGCTTTGGGCAGGCTGCAGGGCACGGTGCTCCAAGCCACCAGGCCTGGACAGCATCCCACCAGTGACATGGTGAGGGTCTGATGGGAGCACTGAGGCTTGCACAAATGGCAGTGGCTGCACCAGTCAGGTCACGATCTAACTGTTTTGCCAACTCATCTGCTTGTGCCGTTGCACAAATCCATCTTCTTGCATATGCCTTGCTTCGTGTACAACTGGGATAATTGATAGTGTTTTGCTTACCTTAATTTTCCCCTTTGTCTGTAATCCCTTAAGATGCCTACCCCCCAGATGAACTGTCTCCCAGACCTTGAAGCCTGGTTGTCCCAGGACATGGAGGCTTGCAGGCATTTTCATATCAGATTTGAAAACTCAGACCACAAAAACTTGGATACTTTACCTCATGGTTCTCCCTTCTTTTGTAGACTATGCAGAAAGTTTATCAGTGTTTCAGTAATTCATGGATTGTTTTGCTTTTCTCAATATTTAAGGCCTTGTGTGACCCTACTAATAATTTACAAGAATTTTTGCGTGTCTGTGTTTTAATTCCACTGGCTTCTGTGTCAGCTGATGAGCTTAGATTGCTTAGGTTTACCTAATATATAACCGAAAAGAGACAGTAACTGCATGTGGTTTATTCAGATATGTAGTTTCTTTCTAGGCATGTGATTCATCGTCTGCAAAGAGAAACTGCAGCTGGAGAGCAGAAACTTTGCAGGCATGGAGATGAAGCTCTTGTTGTCTCCTCAACATCCCTCTCTATCTTACAGCCTTTTCAGAAGGCTTCAGAAAACTGAAAATAACAAGTTGGACAAGATCACAAAGCAGTAACTGTAGAGATTTTAGTGTATTCAGAAGGTAGACCAATTGATGTTGGCTGTAGCTTGGCGGACGCGTCTCTTCAGAACGTAAAAGCATACATTTAATGATTATATAAGCAATGGTCCGTCTGCTAACAGTTATAGTGTAAAGTATGTAGCAGTAATAGATAAAAGTACACAGAAGCCTTTAATTTTGTGGCTAAAAATACAGGAGAAAGTGTTTTGCAATTTTGAGTTTCCTGACTTTCTGAGGAAGATTCAGGTGTTGACTGTCAGCTTGCTTTTGTTCAGATGCCCCTAGTAAGTGTCCTGACTGTGGGTACTGGGGAAACATCTGGAGAACGTTCTCAGAAATAGGGTTTGAATTTTAGGTGGTTCCGTGTAGAGCCAGGAGTTGCACTTGTGTGTCTCTTCCGACTTGAGATATTCTGTGATAGTGAACTGAAACCTTTTGCCATCAGTCTGGGTGTCAGTCCAGCAGCAGTTCTCGATGAAAACCCATCTTCTTGGCCCTACCTCCGAGATCCAGGGATTTCCTAGTGCCAAGAAGGAGCCTTTTCTTCAGGAATCAGTGGGGTTATTTTTAAGCATATGTTTGTGTGTGTATGCATGGACACAAAAGCACATACATTTGGGCACACATTGTAGAAAAATATTATGAGGCCTTTAGCAAATTTTTTAAACTGGAAATGAGACGTGACTTAAATAGTAAGGCTAATTAACTATAGGAGCAGTTTACCAAGGGAAGTGATAAATCCATCATCACTTGGAATCTAACTGGTAACTGGGTCCTTCAGAAAAAGGCTCTAGGTCAGCTGCAAGGTACTGAGCAACGTCCTTATTCCCTGTGTAGGAGGCACAGCCTTCCTCTGCTGGCAGTGGGGATCTGTGACCTGCTTCATGGGGATGCACGTAGACGATGTTCACAGAGCTCCTTTGGCTTTACAACTTATTTCTTCAGTTTTAAAGAGCTTTCTTCGTTTGTAAAATGGAAAAGCATGGTTTGGCCTTTTGTGCTACTGCTCTGATTGGTCTGGCACATTGATGTTAATGCTGACTTGGTGCTTCAGAGGGAACTGAAAACCTTCTGTAGAGGGGATTGCTTTGATTGCACGGAGCTGTGAATGTTCTCCATGTGCTTTGTTTTCTTACAGTGACCTGGGCTGTTGTGTTTTCCATCTGGCCATCTTGTAAGCTTCAGTCAATATTCTGCACACTTCTCTGTCCCAGCTGAAGGAAACCCTTGTCAAACTTCAACCATTCTTACACAAACCCACTGCTAAATGACTGCTAAGCCTGTTAGGTACTATTGGAGTGCTGGTGAAGGAGTGTTGTGGAGATGTCTGGGAATTCCTGGGGCAGGGTTGGGAGCTGGAACCAATTCTGTGTTTGTGCTTTTAGCAGAAACACCTTAACCTGGTGGAATCTGTACACTACATTCTACAAGCCTGAACTCAGAGATTGCTGACATGGACCTTGGAACTGTTAGTGCTGAGTACACCCTGAGGTGTGGCCATTTCTTGGCCCAGAGGGGATGGAAGTTGGCCCCCTCCCTCCCCAAGCTCCCTTTTCCTTGCCCCTACCCTACTACAGCCATATTTTGAGCCTTTCCTGTGTGCCTGGGGTTGAAGGTGCTCAGGAGTTATTTGATTTTTGCAAAGAGTGATTTAGGAACATAGGATAGTCGTGTATAAGATAGGATAATACTGCTTGCTTTCTGAGTTCTCAGAGAATTCTCCTAAACCTTTGTGAAGAGCCCAGGGATAGCATCTGACAGTGTCTCACTGAAGATTTCCCACCTTGTTTTGGTCAGAATTGATGTTTCTTAGATCCCTTTTAAGGTAAAATAATGCTAAGTAACTGTGGCAAGTAAGGCTTTCTGGAATGTTTTTCCTGACAAATGCTATTGTATCACAACTGAATCATTTTTGAAAAATCTGTTTCTGTACATCTGTAATTTAATGAAACAATGGTTTTAGAACAAAGCCTTCATTTTGTGTCTAGAAATACAAGGCTTGAGGTTTGCTACAGCCAAACCTAGTGTGAAAGATGAGCAACTTTTACTTTTTTTCAAGAAGCAATGCTGCATATGTAAGGAAGAAGGGAGGTGGTCTCACCTAACTGTAATCACGTGTGTTTGGTCTTTGGAGGAAGCATTCGTTTCATTCGAGGCAAAGCTGTCTGTTTGCAAAGGCAGTAATCACAGAACTGGATTTTTTGGCTTGTGAAGATGCACATTTTGCATATGCCATCACCTGTGTGTTCGCTTTCAGGTTCACTGACTGTTTGTGAGTAATTTAAGTCTGGCATGATAATTTTGGCATTCAGAAGAGCTGAGCTCTGGGAAGAGCTTTGGAATAATTACAGTTAACACATTCTAGAGTTTAAGCAAGGATAATAGCGTATGCACCGTGACTGCTTCTTCCCAGAGCTCTGGATGGTGTTTGAGAAAGCACGAGACCTAACAGTAAATAATTACTTTTCTTCCTGTAGGAAGATTGTAACAGAATTGCTTTAGAAAAGTCAGGTTTTGGTTTTTTTTTGATTTAAAAATACTTTTGATTCCAAACCTGGACAACTCCTTTCTGTGAGCCTGAGCTGGCCTACAAGCAATTCCACGAGTTCTGAGATCTTTCATTTGAGCTATTAGGATTTCTGTGTTCTTCATTCAGTTTCTGCCAACAAACCACTTTTCAAGGAAAAAAATACCCTCCCATGTTTTTCCAAGGAACTTGTGTACTACGCTGCTGATGTGCGTTGCCCACAGTAGTGTGAACTAACTTTTCTTGTCCAATTCCTCACTTCAGGCAGAAATGAGTTCTTTATGAACATTTGCTCCCTGACCGGTTCTCTTTAGCAGAGAATAGAGAAAAATTAGCAATTGTATAATGCATTACAGTTGTTGTTATGCACTCTAATATACCGTAGGAGTCTTCACTCCTTCTGTCAGCACGGAAGGGAAGAAGCTGCGTGCTGAAGCACCTAATTTTTTGGTTGTTCAAATTAGCGCTTGAAATAACGTGATTTCCAAAGAGCAGGAGTTTGTGATTTCTGAGGCTTGTGTTCTTTCCGGCTGTCTTAAGTCACACTCCCTAAATGACTCTAAGTCATGAAAAATCCAGCCTGTATATGTCATCAGTATTTCTCTTCATGTACGATGTTTTACTTTAGGGAAAAGCATTTGCTTTGTGAGGAAGATAGATGATGTTTTCATCTCAGGCAGGGGCAAGCATGTGGAAGAATTCTGCTGGCTCCAGTATTTCATTTTTATATTGAGAAAGTTGCTCTTTTTGTGCTGCTTCCTTCTACTGCATTCGCAGGTTTACAAATGCATGACTGGGGAAGGCTGGCTTTTTGGCTTCCAAGTAGGATGGATTACTGAAAACTTGGCATGTGGGAATGTGCTGCCTCTCTTACAAGGCAACGGGACAAATGTGGATGCCGTTGAATCAAGCTGTTCCCTGGGTGCAGCATCCCCTCCAGGACCTTGGTGCTTCTGCTTAATGCAGCTCGGTCCCTGTGCTTGGACTGCTCCACTGTTTGGGCTGAGAGCGTGCCTTAAGTCCAATCATTTACTGCAAGTCTATAATTAAGGTCTTGTATATGTTGAAAAAGATCACAGGCAACAGGGGCCAGAGATGTCATCAGTCATAATTTCCATAACCTAAAGATATAAATATGTATATTTTGGTTACGCCATATATTCTGATTATTTTGGGCTTTGGCAGTAAAACCCTTTCAGAAGTAGGCCACCATGTCCTTTCCTATGTTTGTTATAAGTGGGCTGCAAGGAAAGCCCCGGACTGACAAGGCCTTTATTTTTGGTTTCCTTTTGCAGTATGAAGACCAAATTTCCTTCACATACAGCTCCAGCCAGGGAACTCAGCTGAAAGGCTGCAGCATATAATTTTAGTTAAAAAGGGAGAAAAAAGATTAACTGTAATCTGGAGGGCCTCTTTGCCATACATATCTCAAAGGTTTGTGTAATGGAGCAGGCGCCAGGAGCGGCCACTCTGCATTAATGTTGCAAAACATCTTCCATTACGGTACTGGTTTCAGTGCTTAGGGCCTTTGGAAAAAAAATTATCTTATTAGATGGACATTTTTCAGTCTCTGTGCCTGTCAAAAATTATGAAATTATGGTGTCCCCAAAATACTGATCAAAGTCTGTCCAGCATTTTTTTTTTTTTTTTGCATTATCTGAATGAAAAAAACACCAAAATGCAAGGCCTAGGGTGAAAACAAAGCAGAACTCGTGTACAATATGCAGTGCTTTCCAAGAGGCAAGAAAAAACACTCGGACAACTCAGAAGGAGTTCAATCCCAGACTGTGAAATTCTGCACATCTTGAGTCTGTATTGAGCACTACAACTTGAGCATTATTTCTTTAATACCGAGTGCTCTCTCTTCATTTCTTTCTACAAATGAGTATGCTGATGATGTTTGAGATGGGATTATATTGAAGTTATGCCCCATTTATGCCCTTAATGATATGTTGTTGTGTAGCTTGTGCTACTTAGGGATTACTTCTTCCAAGTTATGCTGGAAGATGCTTCAAAAGCAAGCTGCTGCTCAGAGCCCCACGCTTCCCGTGTTGGCTTTGCGACATTTTGCATGAGTTTCTGAGTATAAAGCTTTACTTCTAAAAAGGAAAAAGTATTTCTGTTGTGAAGATGCTTATCAAAATAGAAGCAGATGTGCTTTTGTGCTGTCAATCCAGTTTTGCAGGATGCTGTCTCTGAGCTCACTTGCGTCAGCAGTGCGTGGATTTTATGTCCTGGGACAGTGCAGAAGCTGTACAGGGAAGTGCAGGAGCCTTCCAGCTCTGCAAGGACTCACACACCAGAAGTTCTGTAGGAAAGCTAAAGGAGCTTCTGGTAGCAAAGGCTTAGAAACAGCTCCATTGGAATGAATGACTAAAACTGCGTTTTCTAGGTGAAAATGCCCAAGCTGTGGTTTGCTGCTATTTCATGAACTTCACCGTTGTGTGCTCGGACATGTAGCTTGGGCAGACCATTCCAAAATCAGAGGGGTGCAGCTTGTGTGATTCCATTTGCATTCACTTTTTTTATTTTTTTTTTACATGGTCTTAAAAATAAGTTTATTTCTGCAGTCGTTATAGAAGAAAGCCACCTAAATATTATATAATGCTTTTTTTTTTTTTTGCGTACACAGTGTATTATTTGAATATATATTTTGCTATGGTTTTGGAAGAGCTGATGCAGTGCAGCCTTCGTGTGGGATGGTGGGCAGAACACAGCCTGCAGGAGACTGCACTGCTATGGAGAAGTGGTGGGGGCAAAGGCTCAGTGGCATATAAACTCCACCCTGGACATTTCCAGACAATCAGAGCTGAACATCAGGGACCCCAAGCATTCCTCAGTTGCAGGGAACCCAGAAGTTGTCCATTGCTGGCATGTCCCATTGCACACCTGGCTCCAGTGGGTGCAGTTTGCAAAACAGCACGGTGCCTCTTTTTCTTTTTCCTTTTCCCCTCATCCTAATTATTTCTGTGGAATTTTGGGCTGAGCAGAACTGCTAGAGCCCAGTGTGTGCACATACAGCCCCGAGCAGTTGTGCCTGGAGCTGCGGCACACGCTGACTTCATCCTGCGTTGCTGGCTGTGTCAGGCTTGCTGTGCTTTCTGGAAGAGAGCTGCGTTGCTGGCTTTGCACGCTTTCCAGGCAGCGTGGCTTGTGCTGAGGCTTGTTCATGGCTGGGTTACAACGCAAATGTTTTCATACCAGGAAAAGATATTATTATACAGCATCTTCAGTGATGTCCAGAATTGAGGTAATAGCTGGATTTCCCATAAGAAGAGCGCACGTGACGAAGGAATCCAGAAGGACGATTTGTCTTTGGATTATGTTAGCTTCCTCATTTGGTCAGCTTGGTCACTGGAGCCCCAGATCACCACATCACCAGGAATGAGTCCCTTCCTCTTTCCAAACATTTCGCCTCTTTGATTCCTGTTGGTGCCCTGATGGGCACAAGTTAAAGCAGAAAAGCTCATTGTGTTTCTGATTTGTTCATTCTCAGAGCATCTCATCGGTGAGCAGGCCTGCAGCTCCAGGCAGTGTGCTGGTGTCCTGGTTAACAGTGGGGCAGTTGAAATTGTATGTTAGGCTTGTGTTTGCTGGTTCTGCTCTGGGATTTCAGTGATCCCCATGACTGCCTCAGCTCGCCAGGAAAAGTAACTGAAGTGTATGAATTCTTAATGTGTGCCCCATCTCTTACAAAGCTGTCCCGAACCAAAAAAGAGAACGTGTTCCTCTAACAGAAGTGAAAAGCGCAGCCGAGATTTCATATTGCAACTGTAGCACCCATGCGACATTAGCAGAGCATCTTATTGTCTGCTGATAGATCCCTGCTATGGCTTTTGTCACTGCCTGGAGTTCAGTGAGTTTCCTACCACTGTGCTGAACTGTTCCTGCCTTCAGGGAGCAATTTGCACTTGCTGGTGCCTGTGTGCCATAACAGAAGGAAAACAGAACAATACAGTACAAAGGGAAAACAGAAAGAATTCAAAGCTTGGACAGCAGACAGGAAAACTGATGTGACTTTGGGTAAACCCCAGCTGAATGCTTTTGGAGAGAAGCAGTTCAAACCTCACGGTCTGTCTGCAGGAACAGTAATGAATGCAGAAAGTTAGCAGTGATAAAGACGGAACTTTCCTGTTGTGAAATGTTGCTCTGTACCACGCATCTTCAGCGTGCTGGTGGGTCTGAAGGTTTAACTGCCCTGCACAGGCGGTGGGAAAGGCAGTGGCCACGTTTGGGGGGCCCCACAGCAGCCCCCAGAGAGTCCCTGCATGCTGCCATGTAACTCAGCCAGCACTGACCTCGGTGTGACACACAGTGAAGGTGATCTTTCACCACTGTAATGAATAAGTGGTGCTGGGGGCTAATTGCAGACTTTGAGTGACGTTCCATGTTTGCAGGTGGCTTCGAGCTGATGTGTGCGATGTTGGGCTCACTCCCTGCCCGTGATCTGCTGTCCTCAGGGACACAGCACCAGGAGCGTGGGGGGAGAGAGGTGCTCTGGGGCTGAAATGGGGTTCCTGAGCTGCAGTGGTCTGCAGGAGCGAGCTGCAGCAGGGCAGGGGTTAGTCTTGGTTGTGGTGCTGCTGGTGGCTGCAGCCAGCCCACAGAAGAGCTGCTTTTGAGTTTTGGACAGGGAACAAAGTTTTAATCTCTGGTGTGAAGTGAGACATTCCTGGAGAGCCTGTGACACAGATAATAAGGAAAAAGAGAAAAGTGAGATTTTGGAGAGGGAGATACAGAACAACTGTTGCTGTTCTGTTGCTGGTATCATATGGAAGGTCTGTGATAAGTTGGAAATGGAAATCAGTGATTCCCAGTGAAGTTCTTAGCCCCTTAAACTCTTCTTTTCTCTCCCATTCCTTGTACATCTCTGTTTTCAGAACCTGTTTTCAGAAATAACAGCAACAGAACCACTGTGTGCTAGAGGTGTGTTCATAGGGTGCAGTGGGGACCTCTGTGCCTCAGTGAGGAAACTGGTGCTTGCAGATGTAAAACAGCAGCTGCAGAAATGCTGGCTACACCTGAAAATAAGCTTTAATGGCATAGTACCCGAAACACCATAAGGCTGGTGTGGATTTCTGTGGTTACACCATGGTCCTTTCTCTTTTCTAGTTCATTCCCATTGACGATGATGTTCATACCTGCCCCGTATGGACACTGTGCCCATAACAGCCCCCCTCTCCTCCTCATCAGGCTTTGTTCTGAGCACTTTTATCCTTATAACCACAGCATCTCAGCATCACCAGCACGGTGGCTCAGAACTTCATGAGTGTTCCCTTGCATCTCCTGCTAGTCCTGCCTTCCTTCCTTGCCTTCAGTTGAGCAGGAAGATGTGAGGGTTCAGCGCAAAGACACGGTGTGTGTTGGCTATTGAAATGCAGCAGGGAACCCTGCGTGATTTAATGTTGGGAGAGGAGCCAGCTGGTGTGGTAAAAATGCTGGGTTTGATGCAGCATGGAGATGATATTCTGCTCCACAAACTTGCACAGTGCAGTGAAACTTTACAAAGCTTTTGATGGCAGTGTGAGTGCTGGGGTAAGGGCTGGTGATGGGCTCCTGCCTGTCTGCCCTGCTCTGCCCGTGTTCAGTGGGCAGCTTTGAGGAATAGGTTCATCCTATGTGTCCTCTGTCCACCAACAAGTTGGACACGCTGGTATTTCTTTAAGCTGAGAAGGTAGCTGGTTACACTCCATACAAGGTTTGTTTCATGCTCTGAACTTGCATTCCATAAGCTGCAAATGGACTGCTTATAAAAAATCTCAGTTATAAACAATAGCACAGAGTTATGTCCAAGAAGAAAAACAAAAAAGAATAATTGCAAAGGTTCATCTTTGATAGAATATAACATTTGTCAGAAAGATGCTTAATTTAAAAACAATTCAATCGGTTTATTCTGATCAGAATTTGGTAAGTTAACTGCTTCTGCAGATACGGTGCAGGGGGAGCTGATGTGAAACAGAAGCAGATGAGTGGCGGAGCTGCAGCCCTCTGTGTGTGGAGACTTGTGAGGCCATATGGTGGGACTGCCCGAGGAGCAAGGACTTTGTGGGAGGGTCACACAATTAATCAAAGAAAGTAGTGATGTTTGCAGTTAATTTAAATCTATTTGGTACTTTTTTTTTTTTTTTTTAGGTGAAAAAGCGTCTCTGCTTCAAAGAATGAGAAAAAATCTTCACCATTTCCTGTGTGCTTCATTTTTTGGTGGCTGTCACAATCCATATTCTGTAATGAGTTGTTCCGTGAGATCTGTTCCATCTTAGGGACAGAGAAAATCACATGACTTAAAAATAACAATTCTGCATCTCTAATAAAGTTTTCCTTCGCCGGATGCGCTGCACCCGGTGTGGACACCCCATTCGTTTAGCTTTCATTGCCCTCACTAAACTCAGAGGAGTTCGTTTGTTTTCCCTGTAAGACTTTGTAGAATTCTTATTCTGGCCTAAATTCCGTCGTTCTCTAGATAGCCTGGTTTTGGTGTGCTTTGAATTTGTTAAATATCAGCTCCTAGTGAGTCGGTATTGAAAGCTTATTCTAAATGTGAAAGTTGTGTTGGAGTCGCTGGTCAGGAGTACAGCAGGAGCAGCAGCTGGGTGTCACATCACTGCAAAGTGTTCCAAGAAACGACCTTACAGATTTTTGGCTAGCCCTTCCTGCTTTTCCAGTACAAATGGTTTGCCTAGCTTACAAAGTGTTTCTTTTTTTGATGCTTCTGTGCACGGAGAGAACATATGTTGTGATTGTGAAACACTGGGTTTACGGAACCTTTCCCCAAGTCCTTCTTTGAATGGAAAATGGATTTGATGATGATTGTTCTTCTGTTCCTGTAGTACTTAGAAATACCCGGGAAGGAGAAATACCTGACGCGAAGATCCTCACACTCAGAGGTCTGAGGTCTCTTCCAGGCTCTGCTCTCATGACCTTGCTTTCTTTCAGATGCCCAGCCTGTCCAAGGCTGAGTTCCCTGCCTTCAGCTAGGGCTCCATCCCTCCCCTTGCCTTCGTGATTAGCAGGGAGAAAGTGTCTCGTTTTCATGTAGGTCTCTCGAAGCCTTGAGTCGCTATTGCGCTCTGGATATAAAGAGCTGACACTGTAAGTAGTGCAGGGTAGCTGGGATTAGCCTTCGGATCCCTCCCTGTGATCCTGCTAAGGCTGAGCAGGCGTCAGTGCTGTCGGCAGAAGGCAGCAGCAGGACCAGCACCCCAGGCAGGCTCTGCCCCGCTGCAGCTTTGTGTGCTTCCTGTAACACGGCACCCTCCACTGCAGCCAATTCACCTTCTGTACGACATCTTACACGATCAGGACTAAGGCAGGGCAATTAAATGGGATTTCTTAAGTAGCAGCGAAAGAATGTTAATTGATGTGTGAAATATAATTATCCTCCTGGGCTCCTTGGCTTTCTTTTGTTCGTGACTGGTTTTGATTAACCAGCTCTGCTTGCTGGGCCTATTGTATCCATTCACCCACTCCTTTCTTCCTCGAAGCAGGCGATGCCTAAAAAAGGCTGTCTGCTTGTGCATCCCAAATATTTCCCAAGGTAGGAAAAAATGGGGAAGGGAAGTGCAGGCAAAAATCAGTCATCCTGCCTGGTATGCGGGTCCTTTGGTGAATGCTGTTTTTGGGTTGGAGCCCTGCATCTGGACTCCAGCTCATGCCAGCTGAAAAGGAAACTTCTGTTTTGTTTGCTTAAAAGGCAACAAGTCAGTGTTTAAAGAGGCAACCTGAGGGGATTTTTCAGGGACTTGACCTGATTGATCTGGAAAATAAGTTAAATGAGGTGTGGCCAAGAACTTCTTAAAGCAATCAAGCAAATACTTTCTTACCGAGATGGTCAGGAAGCAGGAGGGTGGGATCCTATATGTTCTGCTAAGCATTGCCACTAAATCATTTTCCTTATTTTTGTCCTGGTGGGCTATCATAATGCCCTCCATATGGATGATTATAGCCAGCATGGTATGCAGTCATTAGGTGTCTGGATATTTGTGGGGAATGTTTCTTCTGCCTGAACAGATGACACTGTGAGAATGGGAAGAAGAAACAGGAGCTTACACTCTGCAACAGCTTTCTCCATCCCAGGTCTATGGATTACTGTTTTTTAAAACTTTATTGTGTAAATACGGGTAGCAACAAAATCAGTTTCCTTTTTCTTCCCTGGCACCAAGAAAACTGTGTTTGTATCGGTGTCAGGATAGGCATTTTAAATAGAAACACTAATTTTTCATTCCTGAAGTTGCACATTCTGATATATACATAACTTAGATTAATGGTGAGTGGTGCTGATATTGGTTAGTAGTTTGGCTCCCTAGATCCACGAAGTGTGTGTCCAACAAACACAGAGCTCCAGAAAGTCTTTATGCTGAGCAAGGAAAGGTGCTGGCACCTTCAGAAAGAGGCGGTGTGGAGTTGCAGTCTTTAAACCCCCGTGGTTGGCTGAAATTCAGGAGTCCCACAGTTGACTTTCCTTGCCCTGCATGTCTGTGGGTACCTGGCCATGGTTAGGAAGGCAGCAAGTATCTTGCACGCAGTTATGCCAGTCTTTGGTGCCAAAGCATGTGACACCCAGGATAGATGCTGCCCTTCCCGCAGCAAGATCAGCACTGCACATGCTGATGATATTCCCCCGGGCTCCCCGCAGATGCTTGTAATTGTCTGTGTGACCCAACCTCATGAAACCCTTTTTTTAAATTAAAAATTACTCGTATTTTTTGTATTTAAGACCACTGCTTAGCTACAGGTTCCAGTTTAAATACGTATGGGCTGAAAAGATCCTTTCTTTTGTAGCTTGCAGGCTTCTCTCTGTTTTGTTGGGTAATCCCTGGCTTTTGCCTGACTACAAGCAGTGAATAACCATTTCCTAACAACTTTCCTCATGTGGTTGATCGTTTTGTAGTGGTTACCAACTTCTGCTTTTTCAGACTGGTATTGTAATCCCTCCTTACTCATTCCCCTTTTCAGAAAGGCTTTTTAGTTTGTCTCATCCTTCCTGTGTATCTGCTCGACCTCGTTGCTTTTTGTTTTGTGCTTAGAATTGTGCTGTCGTGTGTCTTCTGTTGAGGCAGCTGGAGCTGCATGTGATGGTGAATGCCTCAGAGTTCAGTGGTGGTAAAAACAAAGTTTATTTTTGGGCTTCCAAAATCGCTGACTTTCTGTTTGCTCCTCGTGCATAGCATTAATCTGATGTTGGTGAAAACGTGAGAATATTTCTGTGAGATGCGGTGGGTTGGTACGGGGCAGGTCTGGCTTGGATTCTGTTTTCCTGTACGTTTTTACTCTGTAGACATCTGTGCAGATGGCAGAGTGAGTGTTGGTGACCGTTCTGTACCGGCAGTCAGTGTTCAGAGGCTGTCAGGCAGGGGAGAGCCCTGTAATGGGGTGCTCTGGAAACTAAAGGTTGAAGCTGCAGCGTTTTGTTTCTCGAGGGAACTTGAGCCTGTGTTCCTGCTCAGAACGTACAGACTGCTGGGTATTGTAACATCTCATCTCAAGACCTTTTTTCCATTAAAACGCTTTGATTTTTTTTTGCCCCAGTGTGACATGAAAACGTGTTTTGGAATGTTATAAATGTCTGGCAAATGATTTGGGTTTGGATCTTTGCCCACCTGTGATCCTGACTGGCCAAGACACTTGTGCAAAACTTGTGCTTGATCTTCTACGGCATGAAAATAATATGGCTGTGGCTTGAACCGCACACGTGAAAGATGATAAAAAATGAAATTGAATTGATTTAAAAATCCTGAAAGGTCAGAGGCAGCTGGAGGATGGCTGAGGGGGGGACGGGATGGCAGCTGGCTGCAGGAGGGGCTGCGGGTGCCAGAGGGCAGCAGCAGCTCTGGGTGGCACACCCAGCCCAGGGGTAAGGCATGCTTGCTTGTGCCTGTTTCTGTTTCACCAGAAAGTGCTGGCAGGAGTGCTATCCGTCCCCAAACGCCGGTGATTTGTTAGGAAACTGCAGATGCTCTGCTTCTCTCTGAAGTAGAGGCTAATGAATTGGGAAGTGACAGAAGTGCCCCCACAGTGGGAGCAGTGATAAATGACTTCTTTCCCTAAGGCCGACAGTGTACGGAACTGTAAACTTGGGGTGTGCAAAAGCTGCTCGTGGGAGCTGGGGGTGGGTGGGCATCAGGCTCCTTTCCTGGCACGGTCCTGGGCAGGGAAGAGGGAGATGGAGAAGCCCTCACTCGTACAACTGTTCGACAGAGACAGCCCCTCGATCCCCTGGTGCTGCAGCTCTCGTTCTAGCTCATTTAGCACCATGGCTCTCCATAAACCAAGGGGATGCAACGTGCCTAATGTAGCATGAGCAGCAAGACTCGGTGTGCCTGGCTGGGATTTACGGCTGTCTGACGGCCTCGGGAGCAGCATCGCCCCGAGCGCCAGCACCCCTCACCCCTCTGCTTCTTGCACACCCCTTCGTGTGCACATGTAAGCTCTAAAGGATGCGCTTTGAGTCGTCTGTTTTTCCTCATTAAAAGTGCCAGGAAGCATGGCAGATGCCTGGAGCAGTCTCCTTCTTTATAGTTTTATTACAGTGCTATTATGACTTCTCTAATTTCTGTTTGTCTCTTTGTGTGTGTGCGTCTTCCAACTTATTCTGTGTTTATGTCAAGGAAAGGCAGCCCTTGTGTGAGCTGTGCCTATATGCAGGGCTTTGTTCTTCGAGGGGATCTTACAGGGACCTGAATGTTTGCCTTTCCCACTTCAGGTGTGTAAATGACTTAATTATTACGAGTTGGGAACCACCCCCCATGGAGTACCATGGTGCCTTCCTAAGGGTTACAGTTCTGTAGGCTCACAGCAGCATCTCTATTTGCTCTCAGATTTACACGGCTGTATAATGTAGGTATAAATTAGTGTTGCATGCAGTGATGTGTATATCATGTCAGCAAGGCTGGCACCATTCTTTAAAAAGGAGTATTTACTGATGTGTATTTCAGATAGTAGGGATGATCAATTCTTCCAATGTGTCTAATGATTTTTTTTTTTTCTTACACTGCAGGAATACAATTAAAAATGTTTGTATTGCTGTATATGCAGACTAGATTGCAATTAGTGGAGCACTGAGTCATCTTCATATGCTTTTGGAAACTTTTCTGTAGCTCGTGCAGGGGTGAACCCAGCCGGTTTGAAGGCCGCACGTGGGCACAGATGAGGGTAAAACAAACACAGCAATAGCAGACTTGCTGCTCTGAGCCTGCCTCCTCCTGCCCTGCTCAGAACGTGTCCTTCTGATGTGTCAGCCTTCCTCAGAGCTCGTCTGTGTGTCCGTCCCATGAGCACTGCTGCTGGCATCCCTCTGTCCGCTCGGTCACATTCGGTGGCTGTCAGTGGGACCATCTCTCTGGCAGCTTTCCCCTCGCTCTGTGATTTTGCTGATCCATCTCTGCACGTGCAGATGATCCTTCTGTCTCTTAAGAGCCCCTCTGTCTCATAACACGTTTTTGAGCAAGCTAACATTTTGCATTTGGCTCTGAAAGGCATCTTGGAATACCGCTTGCAGGAAAATTGCTCTGTGTAGCAAGCTGCAGTGCATTGTACTGTATTTCCTCCTGTACAGCAAAGCCAAATCAGTCCAGCAGCTCACATTTCCCTTCAAGCAGCTCTCACTGCTTTGGCTCTAATTGTCAGTTCCAGACTGAAAGCTCTAAGAAGGAAATCTAGGCCGAACATTGCTGTGGGGCCGGGACCTTGGTTTGGTGACTCATGCAGTTGGAGAAAAACCTGCCTCTGAGACAGTCCCGTAGAAATGACACAGAAGAGAGACTCAGCCAAATTACAAATCCTGTTTCCACTTGTTGTAGGAACAGCGGAAGCGGATCTGCCTCCAAGCAGAACGTGAAACTGGGGCAGGACATCACAGTATCCTTTTTCCTCTACGTTTGCCTTTGCTCCTACTCTTGCCCTTCCTTTAGGACCATTCTAACCTTTCAGATGGGAAAGGCAGGCAGCTTCCTGCCCTACTGTTTGTGGAGCGAAATGGCGTGGGGAGGCTGGAGGTTTCCTGGCACTTGCTCAGCCCATGGTATCCCAGCCTCAATGCAAACAATGCTCCTTTCCCCCCGAGCTGTTGCTGCCACATCTTACAGGAGCGCTGCAGGGCTGGTACAGATCCGGGTGGATCCGTCCACACTACGTTGAGTTCATGCGTGGTCTTCAAAACTCAGAGAACCAATTTTCTTTTCGTGTTTTGTAACAGGTAGTGTTTAGATGCGGAAACATGAAGAAAACTATACCTGACTGGAGGGTATTTGCTGTCACATACAGTACATTGGGACCCTCATACCATCTCTGCCATGGGTGGTAACTTTATGGCCTAGTTTACTTGCTCCAGATAAGTCCATATACTCTGCAGTGGAAGCGGAGGGGCTGAGCCATGCCTTTCTAACCCTGGTATTAAGCTGACAATCTCTTGGTTTGCTACGGGACTGCAGTCTCTTGGGAGCAACTCTCCATCTCACAGCAGAACTGACACACAGTCCGAGGCAGCTGATTTCCCGTGGACAGTCTTCAAATGTTGAAATCTCGGACTTTGTAAGTACGGGGCTGCTATGCATGGACACACTTCCTGCTAATCTGGAGGCATAAACACTCAGCGGCTCCAGACGCTTGGAGAAATAAACACACTGACTCGGTATTAATATTTCATCACACCACGCTAAAGTTAAACCTCACTGATCCAGAGTGACCTGCAACCACTCAAGAAAATGTTTCTTTTCTTTCTCTCTTATATATATTTTTTAATAATTTAACTTTTTTATGGGGGTGGAGGGAGTAAGTAAGAGGAAATGGTCTCCTACATGGCAGGCTTAACGTGGATCAGCAGAGCTGCTTCAGCTGGAGCAAAGCCACCGGTGCGTGGAGCTGCTGTGTTGGGAAGGGTGGTGAGCTCAGGGAGGGCAGGGTGATGGCTGGGCTGCCCTGTAGGAGAAATGGGCACTCGTAGAGCTGTGGAGTAAGGGGACAGGGTGCTGCACAGCCAGAACAGCAGCTTCTGGACAATGGTAGCTGCTGTGGGATGCTGTATGGCCTTGAGAAAATGCATTTTGCATCACTTCCATGGGAAAGCCCTGCGGTCTTGTTGGTGGCAGGTGACCTCACTGCTAAAGCTGCCTGTGAGCTAACACTGGTATACAGCCATGAGCCTGTTTTCTGCAGCCAGCACCAAGGGAGTTTCCAGGCACCGCTGTTTGGAGTGGATCTGAAGGATCTGAGTTAAAATGCATGGAGTTTGGTGGCAGAAGTGCACTCAGTCCGTCAGGGTTTGAGCTTCGGTTGCCAATGTTAGGCACCTCAGTTTCTCAGCAGTTGTTAGCGTGGTTCCTGACGTTTGGAAGATGAAGGGTATTACATGTGCCTGTCTCTGGTCTGCCAGAACAGGGAAGGTACAAGAGAGGCAATTGCTCTGACCCAGCGAGGGGCAATCAGCCCCAAGGACCACAGGAGGCAGCCAAGAGCAGGAAAAATAAAGAAGTAGCTGTAGCTGCCCCAGCATTTTATCGGATTTACAAAGGCCCCAGTAAAATATTCAAAGAAAAAATGTAAAAAGTCGAGTGCAGTGTGAACAGTAGCACTGTGATAAACTCAGGATCAGCTGGCTTTGATCGCAGCGCAGTTTGGTGCAGGAGCACCACTTCTGCATTACGAGTGGGGATCGCAGGAAGCTTTAAGCAGCTGTGCTTCTATATTTGCTCACTCTCTGTATTCAAACCTTGGCTTGAGAGCTCAAAGGAAATGAGATGTGTTTTGCATAACCCAGTTGCAATCAGTGGAAGCACCTCCTAAGCTGCTGGTGTCGTTTCTGACCTTTTCATGATGATTCCTTATCAGAAAATGAAAACATTTTTCAAAGAGCAGTGGGTTTGTTTACTGGGGGGTTTTGAGAGAATTCAAAATACGTCAGCGAACAAATAGATTGACACAAACATGGAGTTTTATTCTCCTGCCCAAAGAGCCTTAGGTGGCCAATGGATTTGTCCATTTATAAACTGATCTCCAGGATATTTTGTACACTTTGCATATTGGAGAATGCCTGAACAGTGTATATCCTGACAGCATTTAAAATGCGTTCCATTACATCACACTGGTAGTGACAGACTTGTTAAAGCACGGTTCTTCCTCTAAGAGTGGAGTGTAAAATGAGGCCCTGGGTCCTGAAAAAGGGAGTGTGGGGAAGTATGGGGAAGACCTTGAAATGTGAGGCTTTAGCAATGAGAACTTTGAATAAATCAGGGTCATTCATGGAAATCACTACTAAATCCCAAATTACTCTGCCTCTTCAGTTCCAAATGTTTGTTTAGTAAGGCTGCAGTACAAGAAATAAATCCTGAATTGTAATGACTTAGTCTGCGTGCTTCCCCTTCCCCCTCAATTTTAGCATCCATCTGGGAATCAGATCTTCATTTTCTCTCTCATTTTCTGCCTTCTTGTTCCAGGGCTTAAATAATCAGGCAGATCTGCAGAAAACAAAGAATTCAGTGTATGCAGATTAATAATTGGATGTGAAAAATGAATATCAAATGTTGAGCAAAAAATCTGCCACAGATTTGGAAGCCTGCTCTGCGCTAGCAGGTGCTGACTGTTGCCCGAGCCGTGCTGGAAGCTGCTCCCTTCCGCACTCTGAAGCACGGAGGTGTTTTTTTGCTGCCTTTCATCTGCCAGATCACAGGGCACTGCCGTTTGGTGAGCGCGCACAAAGCCCCACAAATGTAGTCCAGTTCATGACCTGGTGAGACCTCTGTGCAGGTCCGGCTTCTAGCTGTACTTTCTGGCAAAACGCAGGCACCCTAGGGAGGTTGCGTGAGTCACAAGGGTGCAGACTCCATCTGTTAAGGATTGTGGGGGTGCTGGTGTGTGGTTGCCAGCCTTAATGCAGAACAGGCTGTCTTGAACCCGAGTGGTAGCGAGGAGAGCCCTTCTCTCCTCACTCTGGGCCACCTTTGCCCTCTTTCAATCAGGGCTCAGTGCAGGTTTGCTCACATATGTTCCCCTCTCCTTTGTAAACACAAGATCCCTTAAACAAATAGTGGGCAGATTTTTTTTCTTTTTTTTTCTCTCCTCTCCTGTTTATTAGAAAGACTTAGCTAATCCCTGTGTTTACGAGTAGTCGGGTGTGTCAACCTGCGGGCCAAGGGAGTTAATGAAATTCATCTGTTCTCTGTTTTCCAGCGGGACTGAAGGAGGGGGAAGGCCCATGCAACCTGCAGCGTAGCACAGCTATGACTAACGGCAGTGTTTGCAGGCTCAGGCTCAAATGGAGCAGCGGCTGGGAGGAGGTGGCTGGGAGAAACAAGAAGAATGTTCCCCCTTCAATTAGAGCAATTAAGAAGTAGTAAAAATAAACCACCCCGTTGAGAGCCAAAAAAGCCTTAATGTACACTTATGGTTTAAAAAGTTGCCGCAGCCCTGGTGCGTGTGCCTGTGATGTGCTCCAGGCCTCAGCTGCAGGTGCCCAGCACAGCCCTGGTTCAGCACACTGCTTACGAGGAGCTGCTGCTGTAACCTTGACTTAATCCACAAAGGGAGTTACAGCTGGGACGTGGGATTGCCCAGCAGTGCCGAGCTCCTTGTGTGCAGTTCCTAGAAGTCTCTGTCCCAGTCCCAGATACAGCTTCGTTCAATGAGGGCAGGTGCTTCTGTCTTACTGTGTTGTCATGGCATGGAAGGAAGGGAAAAGTGGCTGAAGAATGAGTTCTGTTCTTTAAGTCTGTAACTGACAATTTAAAATTATGGGAGAAAATATGGTGATCTGATTTCTGGGAGATGCACCAATTGTTGTCTGCAGTGCAGACTCTGTGGCCAGCAGGAGCAATTTTTGGCATTTCCAGGGCTAGGGTCAGTAGATGATGACTGTGGATTGTAATCCACAAAACCACTTTGCCTAATAATAATGTTGTCCCTTCCTTGGGCTGCCACGAAAATGAGGTAAAAACTGTGGCATTAGATCTTTACAATTGTAAAGGACTAAGATACATAATTCCAAAGATATTAAAAATGTTTGGCTTTATAAACCGTTATAAACTCCAATTCCTATTTCCCCAGGCAGTGAGACAAGTTGACCAGATTTTCGGGGGCACAGAGCTCCTGGGGCAGTGGCTGATGTCTATGTGTGGAGAGACGTTGGGCTGGTTTTGCATCTAATAACATCCGTTCACTTTGATTTTTGGTGTTTAACTCTGACTTTTCAGTCATCTATAATAGGAAAAGTTAGGTGCTGGGGGAAGAACTGTCTTGAGCATTGCACAGCTTGCAGTAGGCCTGTCACACCTCCGGTGAGTGTTACGCAGATGTTTAAAGTCTGCTTTCAGCTTGCAGGAGATGCAGAGTTACTCAGCACGAGCAGGGCTGATAGCTCTGAGATAGCCTTGTCCAGTATTGATTCTTAATAGAAGAAAAATCTGCTGAAGTAGTACTGAGCTCCCAAGGATTGTTGCATTACTATTTTCTTCTTTTTTTTTTTTCCTCTCTTTTTTTGTTCCCACCTGTTTTCTGTCCATCCTCCTGCTCAGTCTGAACTGTGAGGTGCAGGAATTTGTGTGGCCACATTTGCAGCCACACAAATTCCTGACGGCTGCAGTTTAGATAGCTACAACAAAACACAACTGAATAATGAGGAATACATTTTTGTATGCTGGCCATGTTTGAGAATCACTGCTTTAGATGTATTTTACCAACAATTAATAAGATAGAGCATGTGCTACTCCCACTTGGGCTGAGTGCTCTTTCCCATCAGATGTCTGAAATAAGGGGTGAGGAATATGCCAGGAAACAAACTACCTACACAAACCAGTGTGTTCAGGAAGGGTACCAAAGGTGGACCTTGAGCCTGCTGAGATTAGGCAACGAGTAAACACAAAAGATTAAGAACTTCAGAAAACTGCTGTATTGTCTCTTCCTGAGCTGAGCCAGTGGGGAGCTGCAGCAGCAAGTCTTGCTCAGGTTGGGCTGCGAAGATGGGAACCTGACACTGTGCAGAATGAGACTGTCCTCTCATGATGCAGCCAGGGCTTGAAAGGAGCAAATTTCCTTTCCTGGGGTATGTGTCAGTACAAACAGAAGCAACTTTTGTGGGACTTCTAAGATTTATGGATTTTGTTGCTCTGATAGCCCTTTTAGCCACAAAGCCCAACGTTACAACCAGCAGAACTGGCTCCCTGTGTATCCTTAATGTGGTCTGAAGCCTCTCACCTCTGAGAAAGCAAAGTTCCATTTATCCTTGTGTGAGGGATCGAGGAGGCAATACCATGGTGAAGTCCATGATGCCGTGTGCTGGCATCACTCTTAATTCAGAAAAAAAAACAAAACAGATTGAGGCTCTCTAGGAAAGTTTGTGAAACTTGTTGGTTTTCTGCACGCGGCACTGATACCTTAATTGCTAGTCACTGCAGCAGTAGTACAAGTCACTGCAAGATATATTATTAGTATGGTGGCTATGGGTAAACTGATGAATTCCGCAGAATAAACAAACTTCTGTTGTTTTTTACGGCTTGTACAGAGATGACCTCTTGCAGCAGTGAAGTTGTGCTCATCTTACCATACTGACTTTAGTTTCTGAGCCAGCTTTCATGTCTGTGAGTAGTCTGGTAGGCCCTTGGCCTCGTACAGAGTCAAGGATCAGTTACTGGGAGGGAAGAGTGGGATCATTGCAGAGGATAAGAAATCCAGATTAAACCATAAGAGACAAGAGAAGAAGATGCTATAATATTTTAAAATGGCAAACTGAATAATATATAATTTACAGAAAATAACAGGGTAATGCTTGGTACTATTTTTAAATCAACAGCAAATTAGAATTCAAACCTCTGATAGGTTTAGCAGATGGTCTGGATCCTACAATCCAAAACCCACACACTTTATTTCCCAGTGTGTTATGAACAAAATAACGCTGTGCAGCCTGTGCAGAATGTTGCTTGCTATTAGGCTATGTCAGAGATAAGTATTGACCTATGGGAACTGGGTTGGGAATGGAAAAACAGAATAAGCTGGCTCGGTAGGAAAAAAAGGCTGTGTATGAGCACAGATGGGAACACGTTACAGGTTCTAGGTAACACAGTCAGAATGTTCGGGAAATCGAGATTTCTGAACAGCCCTATGCAGTCTAGTTCACTGTTGAGTAGGAAAAACGAGTGGATTTGTCCACCACTTCTCCAGGTTTTAGAAAATGTCCTCTCATGATATCAATGGAAAATTGTTTTGATGTTAACACATTCATCCTGGTAATGTTCATGGAAACAACCTCAAAGCTCTCTGTAGAGATGCAGAGAAGAAAGGTTGGAGCTCCCTGAGGGCCATCTAATTAGGAAGCAGCAAGCACGTGCTTAGAAAACTGTCATTTTCTGTGTTGTGTTAGTACAGCTGTGCTATTACTTCCACTCATGGAGCCTGGGCGCCTTGTGTCATGGAGAGGCCAAAGGATTGTGTGTAGTGAGAAATGACTGAGAGGCAGGCAACAATAATGTATTTATTCTGGCTTTGTTTTTTCACTCAAAACAATATTGTTTTGATAAGATGTGAAATACATATTTCTTGGAAGGGGGAGGTTTGTGGTAGGGGAAAGCTTTCTGAACAATGGATGCATGAGATCCACGTTTGATTTCTTCTTCTGCTTCAGGGAAAGCAGTGCTCTCTCTTATCCCTAAACCCTAACCGCTGCGTGAGGGAAAGTGCTGTGTGTCTCCCACACTGATGCTGGGATTTTATTCATAGGGAGTGCAGAACTCGTTCCCTAAATTAAGCTTAGGACATTCATCTGGGAAGTGGGATACCTCGACTGCCATTCTTGTAATGTGGAATTTGTAAAAGCTCAGTCCTTCTTGTAGGATGTAGACTTTCCTCGTGTAACATAGGAGACACGGTGCAGTCCTGGGCAGTGAGAGCTGTCAGCTCTGATTCCTTTAGCTGGACAGACCAGATGTGCTTCTGATGAGCACCTTAACCAGCAGGGCTTCCTGGGCAGAGACTGGTGGCACCACCTGTTTTTCCTGTAACATGTTCCTGAATGTAGCCCTTAGAATTATCCTACACTAATTTGCTGTGAATTTATAAGTAGCTTTGGATCTCTTCCCTTTTTTATTTTACCAAATGTGCCAAATGCAGACAGTGGTTTAGCTATGATATAGGCTTACTTTTAAGTTAACTATTGTGTAATGTAACTGGAAGTCACTTTGGAAAAAAAGGTATCTTTTCTGTTTCTTACTGACATTGGAAATGGCACTAATGGGAAGAGCCAGTGCGTGTTCAGCTCATCGCTGGCTGTTCAGCTGGGATGTTCTGTGCTGCAGAAAGACTTGCCTTGCTTCAGAGCTGCTGATAAAAGCAGACAAGTACTGTCTGCATTAAGATTTATGTTATCTGTGCCCAGGTGATAGCATTGCTGAGCAAAACCCAGCTCTCAGGATGACCCTCAGGGGCTGAATGCACTACCTGTGTTGAAGTTACCATAGGCTATTTTCATCCAGACAATGTTTGTTTATTTGAACCATTCAGCAAATTAGAGCTTATAGTGAGAATTTGTGATTGCTTAAGGGGAGTTCATAAACTGAAATGGCTAGATTCATTATTTATTTTCATTATTGCTGACCACGTGTTAATTTGGAGAGAGCACTAGTGAAGATGCTTAAGTTGTTAAGCTATGTGAAATATCCCTCACAGAACAGTTAGTGCATTCTGTAGCATCTGCATATGGTGCAGGAAGAAAAGCAAAGTGGTGTTTCAGAGCTGCCGTGTTAAAGCCAGTTGCTGTCTGTTTAAAGGAAAGCCTTGTTCCTGACGTCAGATTGTTTGGAAAAAGCTGAAAATTTAACAACAGATAACATTTTTTATGACATTTTTCTCAGAAAAGGTGTCTCAGGAAAGGTAGAATTTTTAATCCAAAATGGGAGACAGATAATAGCCTGATTGATTGGGTACTGAGTCAGTCAGAACGAAGGCATGACCCTCAGCTTCTACATTCTTGAAAAATTCTCTGCCTACCAGTTTATGCACTATTTTTGTCTGTAACTCTTACAGAGTGCTGGGCACAGCTGGAGTTGCTGCACCTACCTTCCTCTGCTTCCTCCACGATATGGCTGGGTTTTTTTTTTTGTTTTTTTTTTTTGTTAAAAAGGAGCGTTTTGTTCACAGGGAATGTGTAAAGCTTATTCACTGACATCTTAGCTCAAAGGTGCACTCCAGGTGTAAGCATTTCAGTGACTGCCTGACTGACACCACCACAGTATTTCACCTATTGCCCTCAGAATCAGTAAATAAGAAATTACGAGTTGCCTCATCAGATCTGATCCATAAGCCTTGTAGTCCAATATCCTGCCTCCATCAGTAGCCAGCTTACTTCAGAAGAAACCCTACATGATACCCCGTAACGGTGGAATTGCATTTTGCGCACGAGGTATTTTTATCTGAGGCAGTTAATACTTGGCACATGCCCAATGTATTTTTGTCTTTTTGTTGTAACTTATTGTTTTGATTATCGATGCCAATGACTAATCCTTTTTGGACCTTTATAGATACTTATCTCAGTGTTATTTTATGTGAGACAAGCGGCTCTGGTTGTGGGCTGTATAGGAAAAAGAATTTCATTTGATTGGTTTTGAATTTGCTTTCATTCATCTTTACCTGATGTTCCTTTGTTTCTGTGTTAGAAGGGTAAAAAAGAACACATGAGCTCTGCTCTCTGCTGCTCACTCTTCCTGATCTTCTCACTAAATCAAATCTTTTCAGCATTGTCATATGGAAGTCTTTCCCTCGATCTGAAACCTTTTCTTGTCCGTGCTTTTTTCTGCTACATCTGGTTTTGAAATGGCGTGAGGAGTGAACATAGCCATCCAAGGAAGGGTGTGCCATCAATTTACTAAGTGTTGTTAATATTGTTATTTGCAGATTCTTCCAAAAATTTACATATTTTCAAAATTCTGCTGAAGTGAGCGTGCTGGGAGCAGAACGAGGATTTCAAATACTGTGAAATTAATTGGAGATATTTGTCAGCTCTTAGTGACCTCTGTTTGAGTTGGCACCTTAGCTTGATATCACCCGGGAAATCACCTACTTTTTCCTACGGGTGAGCTAGATGCAGGGATGTATGATGGCGGAAATTAGTCAGAAATAATGGCAGGGACGAAAATAATTCTTTCTCTGCCTCTGAGAGGCAGAAAAATCCCCGGTCTGGATGTCTGGATCCTCAGCTTTGTGCACCGTGGCTGGCGGGGCGCCGTGTTGTGGCGCTGAAGGAATGAGGCCTTCGTCTTGGCGGTCCTGGCTGGGAGGAGGCCAGTCGCACCGCTGCCGGTGGCTTCGGCCAGTGACAGAAACCTGGCTGCTCAGAGGGAATGTGGGATTCGTGAAACTTTAGGAGGCTTAATGGCAAGAGTTGCCCTGGGATTGCTGATTCCATTCCTGCTTTTTGTTTTGTTTTAGTTGGCTTGCGAGGACTGTTTTCGCTCTTTGCCAGGTGCAGAGTTGAATGGCAGGCCGCACTCTGAAGCTCTTCTTTCACAAATCCACCCACGCTACGGATTTCTGTGTTCATCACGTTCTGTGACATGTAGCTCTTGGAAAGATGCAACTTGGAAATAATATCCCTGAATCTGAGTGTGCTTCGACTAGTACAAGATAGATTTTCAACTGTCCAGAGAGGGCAGAAAGAGAAAATTGTTGGAAAATAATGAACAATCTTAGATTCCCTTAGAGTAGGCCTGAACTGGGACATTAGATCCCAGTCCTGTGAATTTAGTGGATTCAGAACAAAATATCTGAAACCATGCTCAGATTTAAAATAAAGATGAGCTGTGGTGCCAAATGAAGATATCTGCTGGGATTTCAATCAGATTTTAAGTTCCTCACAACTGTGTGTCTTGGTCCTGACATCCAGTCATCTGTGCTTGCCCTTGTCTGGCTGCCTTACCCTCCTGCCTTTCAGATTTGTGATGGATCTGCTTCCAATGATGTCCTTCTGTCCGCAATCAGCAATCACAGCTCACAATATCCTGAGTGAAGTTTCTATCTGAGTTCATCAGAAACATACACAGTTAAGTGCAAACAGTTGATTTTCTACTAAGAAATACTTTGGTGATAAACCAAAACAAACAAATGAAAAAGGGCTGAATATGTTCTATTTGGTTTAATAAAATTCTGCCTTAACTGTCTAAATGTGGGCTATGTCTCTGGAGCCCTACAGGACCCGATCTTCTCTTTCACACTTATTTTCTCTGTATGGAGTTCATTGGCTTTGAAGCAACTTGCTTAGAATTTGCATTGATGGAGAAGAAAATGAGCAATTATTATTTTCAGGGGAAAATAAGAAATTAAAGGTAAAATTCAGAAAACTGGGGTGGGGTATGAAAAAGAATGATTGTTTGGGGTATTTTTTAATGTTCGAAACAGGATCCATTCAGACTGCAATGTTCATAAATTACTACCTCTTAGATACTACTACCATTATTCAAGATGAGGAAAATCAGCAGACATATACTGGAAACTGGATTGAATCCAGTGTGTTCTTATATTAAAAAAAAAAAAAAAAAAAGAAATGCAAAAACCACAATTTACATGAGGCATGGCCCTCCATAGGTTATTTTGGCACAAGTACCAGTACTGCCCTTACTTCTGTTTTATCTTCATTGTGACTGTCTCCAAATAACAGAAGAGACAGGCAAGGGAGGCTATACTTTATTCAGCAGTGTTTATTTATAGCATTAACTATATATCTTAAACTGTTAAGATTGTCCTGTTTCAGCCTTTCTTATAATCTACTAGAAAATCGCCTAGTAGGAGTCTTTTAATGTTACCCTTCTGACTGCAGCTCTCTGATTTTGATTATGCATTGCACTGGGGGTGAAATTTGGGTTAAAGATAATTGTAAATATGGTATTGATATTAAATGATGTTTTCCCAACATTGCAATAATGCTTGTTTTGTTTGCTAGAGAGTTTATTACTTTTTGATCAATAGCATGTGAGATTTGTGAGGGAAATTAGCATAGTGAATAACAATTAGGAGAAAAATCAATGGCATTCAGACAAATAAGTGACTTGAAAAAGTCCCATAGGCACACATACACTCACACAGATTTCTTTAAAGTGTAATACATCTCATTTTGAATTCTAGAAGAGGAGAGAGCTATTTGGACCAGAACTGAAACTGATGGCAGTATAATTGAACTACTGTGGGACTATTTGTTGCTATTTATTGTTTCTAATGGCTTGAATGTACGATTGTTTCATTCAGTGGCTCTGCGAACTTTCTTTGACTTCTGTCATGTTCTTCTCTGTTCTCTACTGGCCTGCTTTCTTGTGTCACTTAATATAGTTAGAGGCCAATGCCATGCTTACCCACACTGTATCTTTGCGTGTTGCCTAATGTGCTTGCTTTTCTCCTACGGAGAGTAGGCTCTGTCTCCCTTTAAAGAACCAGGAGGGCTTCAGTTGAGGTAGCAATGAATAAGTTCAAGATAAACAGATGGAACTTATTCTTCAAAAAAAGATTTAAGCTGTGCAACTATTTGCCACAGCATGCAAAGCTTATGGATTATTTAATAGAAGAAAAATGCATCTAGGTCAGTTACATTCAATAAAACCTTTCTGGTTTAGGAAGCCCTGGTACTGGACATAGGAACAACTCTGAAAGTATTTGAGTTCTCTGGATACGTGCATTCATGCTGTATGTGTCTGAGCTCACCCTTCTTGTGCAGTCCTGTTCAGGAATCAATGCTTAGAATAATGACTCTGCTTTCCTCTGAATTGAGCTGGTTAATAACTATGGCTGGGGAAATCAATCAGATCTATGATATCTTATTACTTACGCTAATTTAATCACAAGAAATGGGTCATTGCTTCAGTTCAGAGGGCAAAACGAGTGTGAGTTGGTGTGAGATTGTACAGAAGTGGAAGCAGAGACTTCATGAACTGACGCACAAGGAGTACAAATGGAGTGGGCACTTCTGAGGCTGTAGGATGGACGATACAGGGAAAAACCACATCCATTCTCTTTAGCTTCTGGTAATCTGTAGGTTATCTGTCTACTTGTAATGTCATTTTCATATTCCAAAGAATCTGCTAGGTGGAGATAAAGCGAGCTTTTCACTTTTTCATCTCTGTTTTGTCTCTCTCTGCCCAGGCTAAGAGAGGGTGATCGTCAGGAGAAACAAGCAAACAGGAGAGGTGTGTGACTTCTGTCAGGGAACTCAGAGCCCATTTCAAGTTACTGCGTACTCAAGAGAAAGGTAAACGCAAAGGAACCATTCATGTGTTCAGTGTGTAAAAATCAAAAAGAGGGAAAAAAAGCAAGCTTAATGTGCAACATGTGCAAATTCAGCCTTGCAAAGATTGTCATAACATTTTCCAGCTCTTGTCCAAATTCTCCTTGCTTTTCTGTATACATAATTATGTTAGGTAAAACCCTTCCTACACTGCCTTGTTTGTAGTGGAGAGTACCATTTTTGTCAGTCACTAGGAAAAGCAGATACATAGAAATTTCTGCACACTGAATTGTATCTGTACTGTAAATATTTTCTGAAGGGATAATTCATTCAGGAGAAAATTGGAAGTATGTTGTCTAGTTGTTGAGTTCCAGAAGCTAAGCAAATGCCAAATACGTTAAATGTAGCTATTGTAGAAAGTCACGTGTCTGCGTGATTTAGGCAGTTTTGATTAGGTACTTTCAAGCATCTTGAGTTCTTGCCACGTAGAGAGCTGTTGATTTTACTCAGATCCTGTTGGTTTTGTATGGTTTCCCCTCCAGTACAGAGGAACCGAGAGCCTAGATAAGACTATTTACAAACTCTGAAACCTAACAGCTTTCCTGGATTGAAACCTTTCCAATGTTACAGTATATTTTAAAGAGCAGTCCGTGCTGGAGGAAAGGCAGTGAATATGAAGTGTGTACCAAAATGTTAAATAGAATATAGCTTTGTGTGGACAAAACCAGGTGTGTTTTTAAAAGTACTAACTGATCATGCTGAATCCTTTAAGGAATTACTTTCTCTGAACTTGGGAAATTGCTTTTAGAGTTGTTCCCTTGCTAAGGGGCAGAAAAAAAGTCTAAAACTGACCGATAGCATTAGAAGCACATCAGGCTGTTACCAAATCCACCGTGCAAACAGCCCTACTTTCCTGACAAATAGATCTTGAACGCTATTAGAAAAATAGAAAACACTAGTGCTAATTGCTGCACTAACATTATCTAATCCACTTTATTAACTAGGTAATGAGCTGAAGCCATCATGGTCTATTTGAAATAAATAAATACATTAAAACTGTGAATTACAGTAACTGCATTTTGATGGTTCTGGGTTATTCATATTGCTTCAAAATGTTATTTTTAATCCAAACACTGCTGGACACATCTCCTTGTGCCCCAGGGATAGTACAAAGTATGGTATTGGCCTCTATTTTTGTACCCCATTTACTTCACATTCACACTGCTTCCAGATGATTTTTTTCTTAGCAAGATTTGGTAACTTTAAAAAACAATAATAGAAAAAAGAACGAGAGAAGCTTCAGATAACATTGAAATGAGCACCACAATACAGGACGGTAGTGTTAGGCATCTCTGAAGTGCCTTGGATATGTGTCAAAAGACTTTCAGAAACAGTCGTGCTGAGTCAAACTCAGCTTCTGCCGACCTTGATGGGGATTGTACCACAAACATAGGAACGATTTGGGTGATGTGAAACTCTTAACATAAGCCGATTTTTCATCAGCTGCGGCATTTGATGCAGTAGCATGAAATACAAAGGTAAGCTGCAATCATGAAAGTCTCCCTGATAGAGAGCTGTGTTTTTTGCATCCAACACATTGTGCAGTCCTTCGGTGCTACTCATGTGCATCTGCTCTTTCCTGTTGCTCGGGGATTCCATGTTAGCTACAGGTTTGTTCTGTTCATTGTGTAGTGCTAAACAGCTGAAAAATATACGAACTTTGATCTTCTGGGGGGTCAAATTCTACAGTTGCTACAGAGATGCTTTTTCATCAGGAAGAGGGCGGGAAGTGGCCTCAGTGGTTGTAAATGGGAGGAGAGCACTTTGAAGGCTCTCTTTGTGAAGCTGTATTCTGAACTATGGCTTAGAACTTTGTCTCTGTGGTCTCTTTTTCTCTCCTAATGGTTTTACTTCGTCCCCTTCTTATTCAGCTAGTGATTAGCTGGGCAGGTAGTAGCCATAACCTCTGTTCGCCTTCACTCTCCTCTTTTTCATATGAAAGTGCTGTTCTGCTTACTGCAGGATATGCATGCACTCATAATCTCATCTTGTTTTCACTGGCACAGGTTGAAAGCTAAAGAAATTTTAACTGTTCTGGGTTTACAGCCATTTAAACACAGATGTAACTTACCCCTCTACAAAGGTAAGTGGCTGTTTGCAGGTTTTAGCTTGTAGTTATTGGTGGCCCCCTGCCTCTGTGGAAGGAGGAGGTGCAGGGCACAAGTCAGGATCCATGCAGCACCTGCGGATGCTGTACTTGAAAGGTGAAGTTCCCACACGATGCAAATGGATTAATCCTAGTTTAATTCCTCCTTTTCTCTGTTGGCTGAAAATTGTGGGCAGCTCTATGTTTGGCGATTTGCAGATACCACTGAAGGAGCATAACTGAGGGCTTAAAAATAATACAGAAGAAAAGTAGGATCCTGGAATAAGTGCATTACTTCTGTGTGAAACAAAAACATAAAACTGCACCCGTGGGAAAGCCTTTGTCTATAACCTACTGCACTCCTGAGATATTCCAGTGCCTCTATTAAGTTTATTAATGAGGGCTGTGAGATCTTAACAGGAATGCTGGCACTGCCATTCTGCTCTGTTGCTTTACAGTTTGGGGGAAAGATTAATAATACGGATGATGAATTGTAGGGCAGGAGTCCATGGAAGTTTGAGAGCAGAGAACAGTTTCTTTTTTTTTTTTTAATATATTCTAATTAATTCTCTATCACCTGTTATGTAGCAGACTCCTGATATCTGCAGTGTCAGAAATCAGGGCCTGATCCTACTTCCCACTGAAATCGATGTGAGTATTGTCATTGATGGAGCAGCTGAGCAAGTAACTTGCAAGAATTCATTTATTCAACAAATCTGGCTGCTGCTTCTGCTTATCTCTATTGATTGTACTCATGTCCAATCAGGTTTGCAGCATTAGCTGCATTACCTTACAATAACAGCGTAATTCACTTGGGGCATGTTCATACCAAGTCCTAGAATCCACACAAAGATTAATAAAAGCTGCATCCCATGCAGGTTTTTTCAGGGGCGGGTGCCTTTTTAGGTAGTGGTACATCTCAGGAAGTGACGTTCCCTGTTTGCAGTTGCCAGAATAAAAGCAGAATGGTGACTCATGGAATTTTTGCTGGTGCGATACAAAGAAGGTGCAGCAACGTGTATAAACTTTGAGCTTGGGAAACCTGGTTTCAGATTCCAGCTCTCCCTGCGAGCTTCTCTGCTTCAGTCAGATGGGCCTCAGGCAGCCATTCCTTACAGGGTGCGGTGCTGGTGAGCAGACTCACTGCAGGCAGCAGTGCTGTTTGGTGGTCCTTGGGTGGGCAGCCTGGGAAGAGGTGTGCCCTGCACCTCGTGCCTCTGACCACCAAGAAGAGAACCAAGAATAGGGCTGAGGCAGCTGTGGGCTGCCCCGCTCCCTGTGTGTGCCAGCCTGGTGGGATGTGTGCTCTGAAAAGGGGGAAGGCATGCGGTTTTCCATTTTCTAAGTGGGTGTTGTAAGCCACAAACACCAAAAAAAAAATCCCCAAATATTTAAACATCTTCAGTAAAACCTTTTCAAAAGCACTGATTTCTGACCTGGACCTAGATGGAGCTGAGCATGCCCAGAACAGAGCCCAACACTGCTGCCTCCCCATGGGGACCAGGCTGTGTCCCACCTCTGTCAGCTGATGGGGATGCAACAGCAGCTTGGTTATGTAACAAACATGAGCAGCTGCAAGTTCTGCAGGGGCAGGAGATTTGTGCTTTTGGTGCAGAGCATGCTTTGCTCTGCTATGGAGGTGCTCTCCAGACCCTTGCACGGATCCTTCTTGGAAGGAAGTGGTTTTAGGAGGAACATGTCTAACTTTAATTCTGGTTTGTAAATGAACCATCAAAGGGAAACTTCTGCAGGAGTGATTTTGCCAGGCTTAGCATGACACATCCTTTTGCTGCAGACTCTTGTCTTGGTCGTGGGTCTGAAATCCTTGATAGCTATTGCTTGTTTTAATTTCCTTTCTATTTTGCTGATGTCCAGAAGCTTTCGTTTCCTGAATTCCTTCTCCATTTTCTATAACTTATGAACGCAGATAGCAAGAGCAGCTCACTTACTAACTACTTGTCAATGTGGTGTAAATAATAGTCTCCTAGACATTTATTTTTCATGATGTCATTCAGATTTTCCTCTGTTTAGAGTTCGTTTTACATCCCAGCAACTTATATGATGGATTGTAAGCATCATCTCTGCATTTTAGCAGAGAGATGGTGACTGTGGAACAGTTTGACACGTAAAGAAATCCAGAGTTCTTTCCAAGTGATGGTGTTTGGACTCACGGCAGTAACTAATCTGGAGGAGAAACTCGTAGGTATATTGAATATTTGAGTTGTGGGACACAAATCTTTGTGAAGTGGTGAGGAAGCAAGTTGTATGGGTATGCAGTACAACCTGTGTCAGCGTCAGGTAGATATCAAACCATGGCTGTCTGGGTGATTATTTTCTGGGTTGTCCACTGGACCACCAGCAAGTAGAACAAGTCTGAATCTGATCCACCTTGGCACTCTGCTTCTTGCCGGAGGAAGGAAGGAGAAGCTGGTCGATGTTCCTCAGATAGCCAGAAGCTTTTTGTTCTCTCCATGAATTTCTCTACCAGGTGACACTCTCCCTGGATGCCAACCTTCCCTTCCCTGTAAGGCTGTATTTGATAAAAATGTGCCTGACTGAAGAGCAGACCATGAGGAATAGCTTCTGCTTTGTTGCTTTCCTGTGCTGTCTGGAGAGATTTGTCTCTTAAAGTAATTAAACCTTTTACATGATATTGTTATAATTCCTTCCCTTTCAACTGTATCCCCCACCTTTTTTTTATCTGAAGAAAAGCAGAGCTAAGACATGATTTAGGAGCAGTCAAATCTCTGTGGCTTCCTTTTGCGTAAAGAATCCGAGTGCAAGGTTCTGTGCAAACTTCTTTCTGTTTATGTATGTAAACTAATTTTGGAGACCTGAATCCTGCAAAGAGCTCTGTGTATAAGGCAGTGGAGCACCGGAGTTGTGCAGAGGGCAGAGCTCTCAGGGCTCTCAATATAAATATGGCTTGCCTGAAATATAATATAAATATGGCACTGCCTGAAAACCGTTTGGCTTCAAACCATTGTTATATGGTAAGTCCTGAGTCCTCCACAGGTACAGTTGAATGAGGCTGCTTTCTAAAGATGTGTTCAGTTCTGCATTCATGCTGGCATAATTACACTGGAGAAAATAATCTTTGTACAAGTGTGATTTCACAGGTTAAAAAAAAGCCAGTACTTTTATCAGTAAGATCTAAATATCTGTTGATGGGGCTGAATACCAATAGTGCTTCACAGTGAATTCCCAAGTTGCATTTTGGTGTTGTTAAATGTTCAGTGGGGTTTAGAAACAGCACTGAGTTTGTTTGCCTGCTGGTTCCTGGAGTCACTTCTCCGTTATCAGCAGAGATATGAATGAGAAGTGTTGTGTAATGGGAGCAGGGCATCTCTGCTGCAGACTGCTGCCACACTGTGCCACGTTTCCTCATGTCACAGGGGGAGGCCATTGACTGCTCCACTTTCTGCCTTGTGCTCTTGCGGCAGTTTGTTAGGTAAGCACTAAGTGGCTGACCACTGACAAATAATAATAGTCAATTAATTATTGCATTTTAATTGCACTCACGAATAGGTAACTGGTGGTGGAATAGGTAAGTCTTTATTCCTCAGGTTGTTATGTAATGCTGTTTTTTGTTGTTGTTGTTGTTGTTGTTTTGTATTTTGCAAGGACTGTTTGCAGATACATTTTTCAGAACTGGCCTACAAATGCAGAAGGATAGATGTGTGTGGAGAGATTCCTGGGCAGGGGACCTTGGGTCAGGCTGATGGATAAGGGTGGGCACAGCTCTAGCACAGGGCTGGATTTGTTCAGGGACTCCTGAACTTCTGACTTACAGTAGAAACTGAATTCCCACCAAATCTACACCTGTCTTCAGAATACTCGCTGAAATCCATAAGAAGAGTGTACACTAGGTGGAAAACGCACTTTCTTCCTCTTTACACTCCCCTCCTTCTTTAACTCCATTCTCCCCACTTCAGTTTCATAAGTTCAATTTGAGAGGAACTGGACGGGTTAGATGAATTCTGCTGGGGATGGGATGCTGGTTTAGTGTGCGATTGCTAGTTCAGTGTGCCAATTATGAGCACATTTACAATATGAAGAGAAGAGAGAGCTGGTAGGCTGGAAGAGCAGAACTGCTTTCAGATCAATAGATGAGCTGACATTGAGGCTAGAGGACTGATAGAAGCAGTGGAAAGGATAGACATATTTGGCAGGTTTCTGAAGGCATTCAATAGCAACACAGAGATGGAGCTGATAAATCAATAGCTCTTTGGGGAGATTAGATTGATATTTTAAATGTATATGGAACTATCCTAGCCAGGAGGACTGAACAAGCACTGAAAGAACAGATAAGCAGAGAAACATTAATTAATATTTCTATATTGGTTTTGTGTGTGTGTGTGTTGTTTTTTTTTAAGGAACTATATGCAGTTTGGAGCTGCTTTCTTTTTGCAGCTGGGAGGCTGGATCGGATGTAAGCCCAAATTGCACTATTACTCTGGAATTCCTCTGGCTGGTGTGGGTTAAGTTAGCATTAATGAATAAATTATTGTTATAATGAAAAAGCACTTAACACAGAGGCTGTCGGTTGGCAGCAGGACAGGGCTGGGACAGTTCTGCAGTGCTGCCAGGGCTGGAGGGGAAGTCAGCCCGGGCTCACCATGTATGTTATCGATGTGTGGGTGTTTTCAAGAGCTTAAGGATGTGAAGGAAAGCATTATTGCAACTTCCAAACCATGTGATCAACAGAACTTAGAATCTAAATTATGCTTTATTGCAGACAAGGGCAGTTTTGTCAGTGTTTTCAATGGGAGCAAAGCCATGCCCTTTGTGCTGCTTTTGTCCTCTTTTGGCCAATCAGGCTGTTTCCTCATGGCACCAATTATATCGTCTCTCATAAATTAAGAGACAAAACGCTGTAAAGTGGTTTTTAGTCATTCTGACATTCTTGGGGTGAACTGTGCTGATCAGTATTGGGTCCTCTTACAGTGTCCCTCCGTGTTCCCTAAACACCTACTAGAAGTTTGACTTTTTGACATGTTATTTTTGCAGGTGATACTGTTGTTGTGTTCACCAGATGTTGTGAAGCTAAATTAAAGGATATCGTGTACTAATGGAATTTCCTAGAAGTATACAAGTGAATTATTATGGCTGGAAAACGTAGGCTATTTAATATATATTTCCACAGAGGCACGAGGGAAGGACTGCGATAAATAAAGTAAATGTATGATGATAAGGGAGATGAAGGATGTCCTTGGTTTGCCTTCCCTTCGTTTGAATTTGATGGAAATTGGATCAACCCAAAGATAGCTCAGCTGCTTGCCTTGCCTGTCCCGCTTACCTTGCTTTGCCTGGTGCTGCCTCGCTGGACTCACTGGAGTCCCCAAGCAAAGATCTGTTATGTGCTGACATATTTTTAGAATAATTTTATTTAAAAAAAAAAAAAAAAAAAAAAAAAGATTGCTAAGAGAAAACCAGTTCCATGACAGCAGGGTTAGAGTGATCTTGTCTTTAGCAGCAAATGCGACTTTATTATATTTGCATGTAAATAGATGCCAGATAAGTGTTTCAGATGAAGAGAACGTTTCAAAGTCATTTGCTTTCTGGAAAATGGAATAGCTCAGCAGGACTTGGAAGGCACTGAACTTGAGATGCATTATGTTCAACGTTGATAAAATTGATCTTTGCAAGTTTATAACCCCTCAGAGTTACCCTGGAACATGGCTGCCTCCTGCAAGGCCCCTTGCTGATTGCTGTTAAATTGCAGTATGGTGTAATTAAGAGGAACGGGGGAATGAGTGCTTATAGGACTGACAGAATGGATTTCTTCACTCAGGAAATCAGTGCATTAGTAAAGAAACTGGGATATCACTTTCTCCACTAGATATTTGTGGCTGGACATTTGATCTTCCTCCTTTTGACACAAATGCTTGTTTCTCCTTCTATATACCATGATTGCTGAAATCATGATCATGTACTAACATGAGACAGGGCTTAGGACCGGTTGATTACGTACCTGGGTTATTCCCCAGGCACTCTCAAAAGCAGCAAGGCCAGCCAGACTGTGCTGGCTCTGCTGCACTGGGTTATGGACCTTCCCCTGCAGCTGGCAGAGGGTCTGGTCTGGTGCTCAGAGTTCTGGGTGGACCTGTAAGTTTACCTGTAAACTAGATGACTGTCAGTGCTATGTAACGTGTGCGCCTTGGGCTCCCAGTGGCGTGAGCAATCAGCGTGATAGCTCACACCCAAAGCAAAAAGCTCTGATAGGAGATGTTGGATTAGACCAGAGTGTTTTCAGGCCACAATACTGGTATGTATAAAATAGTTCTTTTCCTTGGTGATCTTGTCATTCCCAAGTGTGAAACACGAACCATCAACTGGCTTCAGTCTTCTCACAAGAAATGCAAAAAGAATGCAAAAGTTACAGGCAAATGTGAACCTTATCCAAAGAAGTTTGGAATGAGACCCTCTCAGATTAGGAAATTAAAAGCAAGCAAAGAAACGAAAAAGCAATGTGACACCCACCACCAAAACAAGAACACTGTGAAATGTAAGCAGGCCTGGGGACAAAACACTACAACACCTTAACCAAAGTGCTTTGCATTGCCCCGGGGCAGAGCTGAAGTCAAGATACTTTAAATGTATGTCCAGTCATAATTTGTCTGGATTTCTCTTTAGCCGTTTAATTTTCTTAAGACTGGTTTTTAAATGATTTCAGTATGTCAGTAATTACCCAATTTTAATCCCGGTTTCATTTTAATTTGACTTTTCAGTGGGAATACGTGTGCGTATTCCTGTAGCATGTGGTGCCTTCATGCTTGAGCAGGTTGTGTGCACGCGATGTCATGCAGCTGTGACCTCAGACCTGGGGGCTGTTCTTGATTCTCCTCCCACTGTGTCTCTGCAGACATCCTTGCCTTCTGCATGCCCTCTTGCACTTCACTCTTGCTCGTGGTGGCCATAGCTTCTGGGGAGGACTTGCTGTTCTTTGCTATTTAGAGAGTGCTGGGGGTAATCGGTTGATGGAGATGGTGATTTTGGCACTACCCAGCATGGGAGTAGGGGGGAAACTTTAGGGAGCTTTCAGCTGCAGGCTTCTGTTAATAATTAGCAAACAGTCCTATTTGTGAGCTCTGGAGTTAAAAGGAAATCTGCATTGGCTTAAACTGAAACCGAAGCTTGACAGGACTAAACATACTCCTTGTGTAGTGTTCTTCTGGGCCTTGTATTTGACTTTTCAGTATTTAAAGGGAGCTGATAAGCAGGAGGGTGAGCAAGTTTTATATTTATATTTTATTTTATTTTATTTATTATTATTATTTATTTTATTTTTATTTTATTTATTAATATTTTATATTTATATATTTATTTTTACTGTCTTATAGCGATAGGACAAGAGAGAATGGCTTTAAACTAAGGGAAATTTAGGTCAGATGTGAGGAGGAAATTCTTTATGCAGGGGCTCTGGCACTGCTGCCCAGGTTGGTGTGGGTGCCCCATCCCTGGAGGTGCCCGAGGCCATGGATGGGACCTGGGCAGCTTGAGCTGTTGGTGGGCAGCCAGCCCATGGCAGGGGTTGGAGCTGGGTGGGTTTTAACATCCCTTCCAACCCAACCGTTCTGTGATTCTGTGATCTTTTCTGCCACTGATGAACGCATGCTGGGTGCCCCAGCCCTGGGTGCTGCACCCTCCTCTTGCTCTGCTGCCCACCCCAGCACTGTGGAGCAGCCCCGCAGACTCCGTCACTTCTCCGGTCAGTGACAGTTGTCTGTCTGCTGCCTTCTCACCACTTCAGCTCTGCTGATGTCAGTGGCAATAGATGGACACATTGTCATAATTGCACGTTAATTGGAAGGCACATTTTTTGCCCTCCAGTCCATGTGGCTGTCGATGTCGGCTCATCGTGCTGCTGTTCCCTAGGGACACTGCAGCCAAGGGGAAGCAGAGCTGCTTCCAGAGAGCTCAGCAGCTGTGCCCTGTCTGCCTGTTGAAAAGCAGTCTCCCTTAACAATGGGCTAAAACATGCGTGCTACTGTATAGACATCACAGGCTTACCCTCACTGAGCAGCATGTTTGTGTATCTCGTGGCTGCCACGTACAGGACCTTAGCCATCCATCAATATCATCACTTTAAGAGGGGAAAAAAAAAGCAGCAGAGACACGTTCCAAATGGCTTCACACTAAAAGGAAGCGTCAGACTTTGTTTGGCACGGTGTGCTGGAAGTTCCCATGCTGGGCAGCACCTCTCCCCGTGGATGGGCAGGATAAGTTGCCTTTGGGACATAATGCCTTTGATTAAAATTGGCAATTCTGAAGCTCCTGCTGCCCCCAAGGCAGCTTGGTGACATGTGACTGCATGTGATAGCACGAAAGTAGAAGCCTGTCATTCAGCCTCCAGCCTGTTGTAGTGTTGATGCAAACCTTGCCAAAAGTAGTTCTCCCAGCAACACTTACAGTAAAATACCCTCTTGTCCTGCAACCTTTGCATTAATGAACTGAAAATGGATCAAGCGAAATCAAAGGTTTTCTTTTGTTCATGAAACCGCAGTTTATTTGGCAAATAATCTTCCATCTGCTTACAGAAAATGTTGGCTTCTGGCTCATAACCGTGTGGACCAACTGTAACCAGTGCTGGAGCTCCTGAAACCAGGCTGAGTTCTGTGCCGTGCTGCTGCATCCCCTCCCACCCCTGCCATCCCCTGGGCAGTGCTGGAGCAGAGTGAGCTGCACAGTGGAGTCTTATTGGAAATGTAAAATGAATATGTAATAACAGGGCAGTTTTACAGAGCAATTCCAAGTGGCTGAAGCAGATTTATATCAGCACATTGATTAGTTGCTGGAGACTTGCAGAATCCTGATGGGCCCTGGCCAGAGGAGCTCTCTGCTTGATGTAAAACTCCTGTTGAGTTTTACGCAAATTTCTTTCAGTGCTCCTATTTCCCCTTTAAGAAAATCTACAGGTATCAAAAGTCTGAGGCCTGTGGTCATGGCCTGTCTGGAATCTTTAGTGTTTGAAACATATCTGGGAAATTCAGACTTAAGGAGGGCAAAGAAAAAAGGAACATGAGCAGAGGTGAGAGAGTGAAATTGCACTTCCCCACTTAGGTTTTCCTTGTGAATCTCAGATTCCAGGAAGAGAAAGGTTATCAGGCTAAACCTAAAGAGTAACTAGATGAAAAGTGCAGATGTCAGTACAGACCTTCTGGAGCCATCAGTTTTCTCTTTATAGGGGCGTACTGGCATGGAAACAGTGCGCACAGCCAATAGTTGACTGCAGGCTGTTATTTGCAAAGGTGGGGTTTAGGAATAATAGGATCTGCGGGTAAAGACTACTGTGCTGAAACTAATTCCAGTCTAAACTGTGAATTGAAAGAAGAAAATGCAGTGTGACCTTTAGATACCAGGGAGAAGATCAGGCTCCCCAGTGCATGGAGTGCTTGTTTGTAGCCCATGATGGTCTCTAAATATTACTTCTTTGTTTCAGCTGTTCATACAGTGAATCTGACTGAAGCCTTACAAAGCCCTTTCTGTGCAGCACCATTGAATCCAGTTTCATATTAAATCAAATTCTTGGGGGTGTTTTAATCTTGTAGGAGAGAATGAATTATCTGATGTGAAAGAGGAAAATAAGTAAGTTTTCAGGCTTTATCAACACTTCGATCAGCACCTAAACCCACTTTGAAGCATGTATATCCTTGCCCATCTCAAGGAGACCAGAGCTAGAGCACAGCCAAAGGAGTTGTACAGTGATCTTGAAGGATTGGGTAAGGCAAGGTTTGGGAATGCAAAGCTGCAGATTCTCTTGGAATAGCCTTTGCTGATGTAATCATATGTCCGTATTGAAGGGTGCAGGCAAAGCTGTTGCTTTTCCTCATGATTAAAGCCAGAGGCCATATTTTTCAAGCTCTCAAAGCACTTCTTTAGGCTGGATGTGAGTGAAGGCACCTGAACTTCCTGTGAGTTCAGATGTGTGCTGGCTTCAGTCACATGGCAGGAATGGCTGTCTGCTTCTCCGGGCTTTCTGGTAGCTTTGGGCTTCAGCTCTGGGCTGCAGCTGAACGAGCACCTCCAAGCAGTGTCCTTTGAGCATCACCGCTCCTGCTGTGTGGTACCACCACAGTTCCCTCCCCATCCAGCTGCTCAGCAGATCACAGTTCAGCTGTGGGGTGACATGTGGGGTGATAGAGCAGGAAAAAGATGCATTCCTGAGATGGTGGTATCGCTGCGGGGAACTGTGGTCTCCAGATGTCGCAGGCAGCTTTGAAAATCCCAACCTCTGAGACGCTAGTGTACTTTTTGAGTCCCCCTCTTCTCCTGACCCATGCTTCGTGTGCTGGAATCTTGGACTGAGCTGTGTGGAGCAGCTCATCCTTCTATGTATGGGATACCTTAAGTTGTGGGTTCCTTGGTCCTCAGTGGTGTCACTCAGGATAAGAATCAATTGCAGAAAGCAGCTGGAGCTTTCTAAAGCAATGGCTTTGATTTAGGGCTGTAGTTAACTTGTCTTTCTCACCAGTACCAGTAGAGTTTCAGATTAATAATCTGTCACTCAGCTGTTGGATAAAACTTTGAAAGGAAAGAAAAGAAGACCGTAAAGTTCATACAAAACTTCTACCGTGAACTTACTTCACCTTTGAAAAACGGATTTGTAACGTTTCTGAAGAATGTTTTCCATTTTTACTCTGTTCTCTTCCTGGTTGTGCCTGGGAACAAGAAGCAGGAAGCACCATAAATCTTGTGAAGAAGCCTTCTGGCAAGGTTCCTAGCCCGGCTCTGCTGAGCGCTGCGTTTTGGATCAGTTGGATAAACTTCATGTAAGTAGTCAAGCTCATGTGCTTCTCCAGGCTGTATGCAACCTCCAGATCCCACAAAGCCAGCGTGTTGCTTAGTCTGGGCAGGCTGCACTCTGCCCTTTCCTGCCCAGCTTTCTTGCACACATGAAGCACAGTTTTAGGACTGCTTTGTTTTTTTGGATGAATTTGGTGCTAATGTGACTTACAATCTTACAGCCAACTACACCATATGTAGGTGTCACACAGCCTTCCTTTACACTGCTTTGCTAATGCATTCTAATCCTGTCTGGTGATGCCGTGTGCCGCTCAGAGCCTGTATTAATCCTGAGCAGAGCTTAGCAGTTGCTCTAAAATGCCATTATGAGACTTAATTTGAAGCTTGCAACTTGTTCCTGGTGCAACTGAGCGAGCAGATTTGGACCCCAAAGAGAAAAGGAGCTCATGAGACTTGACTTGGGGCAGATTTTCCAGTTCCTTCCCTTCTGACCTCATGGTGCCACAGGTCCCTGTGCTAGGGCTACTATAGAATCATAGAATCGTTAAGACCACTAAGGTAATTTAGTTCAACCATCAACCCATCCCCTTTGTGCTCACTAACTGCGTCCCTCGGAGTCAAACCTCCAGACACGGTGACTCCCCTACATCCCTGGTGTTCAGGGAGTTGCAGACAGTGATAAGGTCTCCCCTGAGCCTCCTGTTCTCCAGTCTGAACCATCCCAGTTCCCTCAGCTGCTCCCTGTAATACCCCAGCCGTGCTCCAGACCCTTCCCAGCTTCGTTGTCTCTCTCTGGACACACTTCAGGACCTCCTAGTGTTTCCTGCAGCAAGAAGCCCAGAAGGCTGAGGTATGCCAGGGCTGTGGCAGCGGGTAGGTGTGTGTTGGATAGCCCTGATGTGGGCTCGGCAGGGTGCTGTTCTGGCAGGCATTGTGTCCCTTGTAGTCGGAGAAGAAGCGTGGTGTGGATGAGGGCAGCCCGGCGCTGGCAGGCAGCAAGGCCTGCTGCTGTCACACCTTGACTTGTTGAGCAGAACTGCAGCCTGGGGATCACAAAGCTGTCATTACAAAGCATTAGCATGAGAAAAGGAGCGCTCCTCGTGTTTTGGCATGTCACACCCGAGTGACAGGGAGCACAAATACAGTCAGGCATGCAGAACAGTGCGAGTCAGCATTGGCTTTGACAATGTTGGGCACCAAGGCTGTCACTCCTTTGACACAGCCCTTCCCTCCCCCTGCCCACGCTGCCATTCGCAACAGCAGCTCGCCCACTGCTTTTCTTTCCGCACAATGTGTCAATAATTACTTGTCAGGCCTCTGCTTATAGACCTGGGATGGTGAATAAACGCTTATTATGCCTGAAAAATGTTGCAAGCTTTACCGTAAATCTTACGTTACAAATGCGCACAATAGGGGCTATTGACACAGAGGCAAACACTCGCATTAACATGGGAAGTCATGCTGCCGAGAATGGAGTTTGACAAACTAACTTGCAGCACTGGAGTTTGTTGACCTTTTCTTTGCATTCCTGGCAATGGGACTAAGTTTGTGTGTATTACAATGTTGGATGAGTGGGAGATGAGAGGGGAGACCAAACATCTCCCTGCTGGGGCTGTGGGGGAAGAGGATGCTCTGGATCTGGGAGCACTTCAGAGCTGCTGTTCTTGGGTATCATCCTTCCCACGCACCGGAGCTAGGCAAACAGGCAAACATTTGAAAGCTAAATTTGTCTGTGTTTGAATTCAGCAGCCTGTAGACTTCATCCTGTGCCTGCTTACCCAGCAGAGGCCCAAAACGAAGCGTTATTTCGGGCTGTTCATGGCATGCCCTTACAAACTGCAGCTCTTGAGCTGTTCTTCTGATCTGGTTTTAAGATGGCTTCTTGCTGTGGACTGAAGGTTTGATTTTGAGGAGCTGGAATGAATTGTGCTAAAGGTGTTCGTCAAATGAGCAGGTGCCATAAATTGAGAACAAAGAGTGACAGAAACTTTAGAGAAGTGACAATTAGGGCCTGATATTAAATACAAAGTGACCAAAGGCTTATCACTGGAATCTGCCCTCTCCATGTGTTAGCAGCGACTGGTGAACTTCTGTACAGCTGGATTCTGCCTGTGGGTGATCTAAGCAACTCCCTGTAGCATCCCATGGCTTTCCTTTTATTTCTAAGATTCTTCGTGGTTCTCTATCCATTTCATCTTTAAAATGTTCTTGTTTAGTTCATGCTTTTCTGTTCCTGCATCCAGTGGCTGAAGATATCTCACACCTGTTTAACCCTTTCATATTTTCAACATTTTTCCCTCCATGGTTGTTTTGTCTTTACAAACCTCCTTTCACTTAATTTTTACTCAAGTGGCAATGATTTCATTTCTGTCAGCCACTTTCCTGTAAGCCTTCAGCCCTACGTACCCTATCTGGATCCAGCAATCCAGAATTAGAGTTTTGAACTGGGAGAAAGTTAAAGTGACACTGTTTAAATCATAGCATCACTCAGAAAATAGGAACACATTTCTTTCTGTTACAGCCTTCGGAAAGAATATCAGCTTATTTAGAAACAGCAGCAACTTTGGTTTGCTTCTAGGAAATCCCGAAGCGTGGAATAAATTTGAGCAAAACTCTTTAAGTGATCAAAAAAGTATTTGGAAAAAAAAAAAAAGAGCATGTTGTGTATGTGAAGCACTGATTTACACACTTGTTGTTGTAAAGCTCCCTGTACCAAACACAGTCACAATTTGACGTAATGAATTTTCATCCCTTTTTACCTTAAGTAGACATTGTGAGCTTTCTTTTAGGTTTTGCTGACCTCCGTTTGGGATACATGCATTACTGGATGTCCCGATGCTGCTGAGCTCACCTGGGGGAAGTTTCACACCACCCATCTGTATGTCAGAGAACTTGATTGATCCCTGTTGTTTTTTTTGGTCCATTGAGCTGGCCTGCAACTTTATGGAAAACTTAATAGATTAATGTTTTATTCACAGGCAGGTGGACGGCGTTCCTTTCTCTCTACTGCAGAAATAATAATTAAAAAAAGAAGCCACGGAGAAGAGCATTGAAACTGTTCAACTGAGCGATGGTTTCACTGTTAACAGGACAGGGAGAGAGCAGGATTTGATTTAACTGTAATTGCAGGGGAAACTTTAAGAGGCAGAACTTGATGAGGAGCGATGGCACTTTGGCCTGGAAGAGAAAACCGAGCCCATCTCTCAAACAAGTAAATAAATAGGCTCTCGGGTTTTTCCCTAACACAAGTGGTCAGGAACTTAGTCTCACGTAAAACAATTCCAACTGAAAGGACTCCAGTTCTTGGGCTCTGTAAATGTTTATACCTGCTGGAGGGATTGAGATGCTGACAAACCAGGAAGTGTTCTCTACCTTTCTCCCTGAGGCTGGTTCCAAAGCGAATCTGCTACCATTAGGGAAATTAGAAGAAACAGCTTTGTTTTTTGTTTGTAACTTTTTTTTCCCCTCGTTCTACAATTTCTGGCTTTGGAGTTGATTGCTGGTTTGTTTCAGGACTGTGTTCTGTAATAGAAAACCAGTTCTTATAGCTCAGCAGGCAGAGCCTGCGTTGTAGTACTGACGTCTGCGAGCAGGGACACTGAGGACAGAGATGGGCTGGTTCATGGATTTGGGCTGTTTAGCTATTCCAGAAAGCGTCGCTGAGTTAGGAGTAGTTATACCAAAAAGACTTCCAGATTGTAGTTTTGTCACTGCTTATATGACGTGGCCTTTTCCACCCAAAACAAACCGAGTAGAAAAGCTCAGTAGTTGTTTAATAGCTTCTGTCTCCTGTAGAGGCTCCTGAGATTTTCGTGTGAATCTGTGAGTGGAAAATGAGCACGACACTAGTGCTGGTAATCGTGTGTGTGAAGAGGCATGCTTTGTCTGTAGCTCCATGAAAAGTCCTTTGGAAATGTTACGGAGTTGAATCTCAGCATTCCCTTGGAGTTCCTGAGGTCCCCGCTGTGCAGTTTGTAATAGAGAAACTGGGGGGCTGATCCCCTTCTTTGCTTTACAGTTAGCAGGAGAGGGACTATAGAAAGGAAAAGCTCCATCTCTGGAGGTGATGAGATCTAAGGTGTGTTTGCAGCTCTGAACAAAAATGCTTTGCTGGTACTGGTGTTCAAAATCTGCTTTTATAAAAGAACCCTTGTCGTTCAGCCCTTGGTCTTGGCCTCATTTCACCTTTTTAAATCTCTGGAAACTAAGATTTTCACATGCTGTGTCACTTCTGTCTTCATAAGAACAACTTAAGTCAAAAGCCTCTGTGTTCGAACTGTTGAGAGGTACTTTGGTTTTCCTACATCATGTCAGCATAGCCAGAAAATGTTATCTTGTCATCAGACATGGCCTTGCAGTGCTTGGGCTCATATTCATTAATGGGAGCAACATAAATGTTATTGGTAGAACCTCGATAACAGATGTAGTCAGTGGAGAGGCTGGCACTTTGTTTCTGGAAACGTGAAGTGCTGCATCAGAATACTGAATGGTGTAGAAGCAGGTCTCTAAAAACTGATAGAGACTGCTTAAGGCTGCTAGGCATCAAAGGCACGAGGAGGTGATTTGCTTGGGGGCGGTGGTTTGGGGTAGCTGGGCTGCCCAGTGGCTGTCATGCTGTCTGCTTTCATTCACTTTGGAGCTTTGATTTGCAGTGGTTTGTTCACATCTGCTCTCCCACCCACATTACAGAGGGTGGCAATTCTGACATTTCAGATCCACGTCTAGAGTGGGGTCTGAATATACCACCAGCTGAGGGCTGTGTTTGAGATGCTGTGGTAGGTGCCCATGAGCAATGCTGACATCATCCCGCAGAGGTCAAGTTTGGAAATTCAGGAGAATGCTTCAGTGTGTGTGGGTCAGGTGTCCGTAGTGTGTACCGATGGAGTCTGGGCTTGGCCTTGCTTTCTGTGCCCGCCTGGGAGTTTCTTTGTGAATTAAAGTGGGTGATAGACCAAGTGCAGATGAAGACTGGAAGAAATCCCTGTTCTGATTGTTCATAAGCGTCGCCGTGAGTCAGCGGCACGTGATGTGTCCTTCAAGGTGACAGCTGTGGTGAGGACAGGGAGCAGAGCGGGTGGCGAGCGCTCGCTGTCAGCAAGTTCCCTGCCCTTATCTCAGGCTGATTATGGCTCCTCAGGGAGGCTGATGACCTTCTGTCTCCCTTTCACAGAGGGTGGGTTTTGTTTTGGAAACATCCTTGTGTGGCTGGCAGTTGGAGACAATTTTATAAACCTTTCTTCTCGAAGTGTACTACCAGCAGACTGTTGATTTTCTAACTTGCAGTAGTGACGAATCTGATAACTATGGACTGCGTTAACCTCTCTGCTTCTGTGTTTTGTTGTTTGTTTTCTGAATGCATTTGTCTGAATTGAATCTAACCACTGTGAAACTGAAAGCTCGGGTTTGAATGCAGCCTGCTTCGAACTACTGTTTTTCATCCCCTTGTACTGAAACACCACTGCTGAAGGGCAGATGTGTGTGTGGTTTCTTCTGATTATAGTTCTGTCCCTTTAACAGTTGAAGGCAAAATATATAGTTTTAACTGGTTTGTGCATACCAGACCTAGTTCCTATGATTTCTGTCAAGAGTGGAAGCTATACTATAAGCTACTTTGGACCAAGTAATCTGCTAATGCAGTCTCTCTGCAAATAAACTTTCCAACAGAATGCTTTTATCTCAGCCTCGTCCTGAGCTGCATTGTAAGCATCTCTCTTTCAAGAGTGGTCCTTAGATATGATTGCACCTTCTCAGCATTCTGATACTAGAATGGGACAAGCTCTCGCTGTAATGTGGTTTCTTCCCTTCTTTCTGAGGGTTGCTGTTGTGTTTTTTTTAAGGCTGGCCTTCAGACTCCTCTAACTTCAGAAATGCCACTTGGAGCTCTTGCTTTGACAGCTGGCCTGTGCATTTTGCAACGGTGGGTGATGGTTTTAAGTGGCTTGTCCTTGGCCTTTGAGTCTATAACCATTTGGTTTTTGTGGGCTTGGATTGTTTCTGCATGAAAAAAGACCTTCAGCACATGTCTCCTAGCTCATGGATAAGTGCCTCTGAGTCTGGACTGTGACATAAAAACATGCTATTGATGTTACTAGTGCCTCCTCCCATGCCATGTGTTCGGTTAAACAGAGCTGTAGTTGTTGCTTTGCACTAACCACAGTGCTGTGGGTGCCTGTTAAAGAGCATCAAGGAGCAATTACTCTGTTGGGCTTCTTTTGGTGCTTCGGGCCTGCAGTGCCTGCTAGCAGGTCTGGAGCTGTTCAGGTAAGATAAGTGCATAGATGTAATTTGTGTGGATTGCTTTTTCAGCTGGATGCCTACATCCTGGTACGAGTGAAAGTAAATGCTGGCTCTCCAGTTTTTCATTTGTTTTTGGACAAACCAGTCCAGTGGACTAGAAGAAACAGTTGGTGTGATGGGCCCTAATTTAAATGAAGATTTTGACAGTGGATCTAAATATTAAACTAAAGAAGAGTGGTCAAGATTAAGTGATCATAAAATAGGTGCACAGTTGTGGGGGTGGCGGACGTTATTAATGATTTTAAAAGGTGTGATGTCAGACTTGGAGGGCATCTCAAAGGGCACTTGTGTAGCTGACTGTCCTGCACTCACACATGGTCAACATTGTTAGCGGGATCTTGGATTATGCACTAAAAATACGAAGTATGAGATTTGCAAATAAGAGTGAGCTGGGAAGGGCAGCAGATGTTCTTTAGCGTGATGCTGGAATTCAAAACTTTCTGATAAGAGAGATGTAAAATGAAGAAGCTGAGTTCCAGTAAAGCCGAATGCAAAGCATCGTGCTGAGACCTGGCAAGTGAGTGAGAGGGAAGAAAAGGATGTGGAATTTGTAGAAGTTCCCGGGCCAAAACTGAGTCAAGGGTGGCTACAAAATGAGCATCATCTTGTGGGGCGTATGTGTGAGAGTACCATATTCATCTTAGGAACTGGTTACCTTTGCTTTATGTAAGAACTTCTATAAAGAAAACACTGATTTTTTTTTTCTGTCAGAATGTGTTTGTATTCAATTACTGAGAAGTTGCGTGTTGATTTGTGTAACGTGTTAGGAAAAATCAAATGCTGAAAGTTATGAAGCACTGAAAGATGTATCCAAGGAGGCTTAGAATTTCCTTCACTGTGCATTTTTAGCAACAAATTAGGTTGAAATCATTCAGGAATAGTCTTGAAATATTTATCCAACTTGTGTAAGGGATAGAACTTGCTGACCTTTTGAGTTTTCCTTTTCTGTGATAAAATGTCTCAAAAATCAATTCCTGTTCTTTTGCCTACAAGAAATCCAACTTTTAAAATTCTCATGTACATAAGGTTGTTTTGTTACCATTGAAATCTGTTTATTTTTTTACTCTTATGTGTCTTGTTGGATTTTCACCTAATGCCTGTGGAAGCGTGTTGGCTTTAAGACATGCACAGAGTTTGTTGGAGAATGATGTTTTCATTCACTGAAAATACAAAGATTTCTAGAACGGTTCTGTCTTCTTGGAAGAAAGGAGACTATTTTTATCAAACACATTCCATAAAATTTGGGAAAGGTCAGTGTAAAATACTCATTTTGGTATGTTTGACATGTTTTGATACCTACCAGTAATAACACAGGGAGAGACTGATGTGGAATTAAGAGGGAGGAGGAAAATGTGAATGTTATTTTTAGAAGTTTAGGTTCGTGTCATTGATTCTGAACAAACACAACAAAGCTTCTACTCACTGCAGTGCTGATCATGGCGCGGACAGCAGTGTAAGTGTGAGAGCTGAGGTTTGAGCATGCAGCTGGCATGTAGAAGCAGAGCAGACCACTTCAGGCCATGATGCTGTTTGTGCCAGTGCCCCTGCTTTTGATGTGGCTGCCACATGTGCACGGCCTTGCCAGGACTGAATTAGGCAAACATTTCATTAGAAAGAAAATTGTCAACCCCTACTTTTACGTGATTCCAAGAACAAATCTTTCTCTCCACCCCACCCCCTCTCCCCGTACAGTTATATGGTGGGAGCAGAGCTTTCTGGAGAGAAATCTGAACATTGATCGTGTGAATAGCTAGAACTGGCACAATACATCTGAAAGAATTTTCTACCGTGACAACAGCAGGATGGATAGTGAGATCAGGACTCATTGAGACCACAGTGAGAGTGCTGGGTTCTCGTCTTCTGGACAGACAGACGGGTTTCTTGGTATTTTGATAACATTGTCAGAGCTTGGGATAGCTGTAGGACAAGAAGATAAATCAGTTCCCAATTCTGTGTGAGTCATTGCTGGGTATCCATGTTAGAATTACACTTTCTCACCCTCCTAGCGGGATACATGACCTCATATGCCCACAGGAGACTATCTGTTGGATTTGTTCCATTTCGTGTAATTTTGAAATTCATGAAGGTTCATTGGAAGGATTAATTATGTATAAGGCATGTGTCTGCATGTTCTTTTCATCTGTGAATGTTATCCTGCATGCAGTTATTAAGGGTCTGATTGGACTGAACGTTTTGACAAGAATTCAGTGACAAAAGGGGCCCATTAGTCTTTGAAGTCATGGGCCAAGGAAGAGGAATGCAAGTAACATCAGTAATGACCTCATTTAACTCATGACAGAGTACAAGATAATCACGGAAGGTCATTGTAATAACTGTGGTGTACTCTCTGTGCTGCAGTGCCCGTGTTTCAGCCAGTCTGTATTGCAGCTTTAATGCTCACTGAAATCCTCTGTGTTCAAATACAGGAAGGATGGGCAGAGCAGGACAAAAACCAAAAAGGTCTTTCCCTCTCTTGCATACTTAAAAGTGAATCAGCAAAGAGCTAGAAACAATAAAAGGCATTTTTTAGCTACTGAGAATTTTTCATGGAAAATTGCATTTTTGACTAAAAGAACTATCTTGCTTAAAAATAAAACAAAAGGTTTTCATAGGAAATACAGTATTTTCATCATAGCGACAAAGCAAAACTGCTTCATTTTTTAGTTAAAACTGAAAAATCTGTGGAGAGAAACACTCCTTTCAAAATTGCCAAGGAAAAAAAAGTACATTTTACATTATTAGAACATTTCTGTGAACCTCTAATGCAATTATCCAGTTAGTTTTGTGAGAAGCACACAGAGTATCCAACGGCCAGTTGTAGAAATACATCTCCTTTCTCCCTAACAGTTAGACCACAAGTAACTAGAATTTGGGGAAAGAAACAAGGAAAACAAAGTGAACTCTGTTACCAATTTCCCACTCTTTGCTTTTATTTTGCCCTCTTATGACCCAGTACAGTCTTAGATTATTGAAGAGATTTACATGAAAGTACGGAAGTATCATAAAACTGGCTTTGGCAGGGGGTTTGGACAAGGTGATCTCTAGAGGTCCCTTCCAACCCCTACAATTCTGTGATTGTCCCAATACTTTTGTTGTAATGGGGAAGAGAAATCAGTGGGAATCCCTTGGAAGGAACCTGTGCTCTGAGGCAGCAGCAATCCCCGCAGTCCTCAAAGCTCTGAGTGTTTTACAAAGGGCTTGGATTTCTTGCTGTGATGGATCAGCTTTAACTCCGCTGTGCATGGGCAGTGTAAGCATTAGATGTTCGTAGGATGTTTCCTCTCTTTTGTTTTACTTCGTAGCTTTGTCTTTTCAATGGTTAATCTGTATGGCTTCACCCTGTGAGAGTGGAATTCTGTGGATATCTTATGGTCTGGATGACTTGCCAGCCATACACACAGGTTTCTGTTTTATCAAGTGTTTGGAATAAAGAGCACTTGACCATCAACACAAGAATGGATGTTAGTTCCTTTGTGTAGCCCTTGCTGGAAACTTTTTTGGACAGACGCTGTCCGCAAGGGCCTGATTTCCACAAACAGCTCTGTGCTGTGCCATCAGCTTATTTCCCTCCTGTACAAAATTGGCTTTGTGCTTGTGTTTTAATAAGCAAGCCTTCTAACAGCCAGGGTTGCATGCACAGTCAGTGATACGTGGATGCATTCACAGAGGAGTGCATGTCCAGATCTATGCAGACCTGGGATTCATTGCAATCGGGGTACATCCACATTGTGGATATATCAAAGCTGCTAATTCCCATTTAAGAAATAAGTAAACTGTCCCATTGTACTCAGAGTATGCCGTGCTTAAGAAACCAGCCCAAGCACAAAGATGTTTGTGAAGCCTGGTTAACACGTATGCACAGCTGTTTTGATGAGGAATCAGGAAGTTATTTGGAAAGTTGTGTGCTTTTCTGATTTCTTCATGCTGTTTGATACTCCTTGAAGAATCAATGGCAGCAGTCCCTTTGTGCAGTCCCTTTGTGCTCAGTGCTCTCCATTGATCACATCAGCAGTGGTGATTCAGCTTTGAGATCCTGCTTTGGGGTGCACTGATCCACAGGGTAAAGCACAGCGTGGACTTTTCAGGCTAACTTTTCTGTTGTTGCTTCACTGTCCTCATCGAGAGTTTTTGAAAGGGATATTTCTCATCCTGACCCCTAAAATGTTATGCAAAGCTGTAAGTTTTAATTGCACGGGTCTGCTTGAATCTCCTAACAGTTGGCTTTATTTCACAATAGCTGGGTGTTCGAAAACATTCAAGAGTGTAGAAATACTGTTACACTAATTTCAGTGTCCACAGTCAGGCCTTGCAGTTGTTTTCTTGCAACACGTGTCTCATGGTGTTGTTTTTTACTGGAAGCCAAACAAGAGGGGCTAGTGGGAAACATGTGACTCTATCTGTTATTTACATCCCCTTCCACCCCGCCAGCCAACACAGTTCCAACATGAAAGCCACTGCAGAGCAGCAGCCTATAAACATTCAGAGAAATACAAGCAGGGCAGAAACGTTGCAAAAACCTTTGCCTAACAGTTCACAGACCCTAAGAGCTGGGACTAACCACTGCTGGCCGGGGACACGGGCTGCAGTCAGACAAAGACTGATTGTAATTTTGTGGTTGGACATGAATGTTTTGCACAACACTGATTGAGGCCACTTTGAAAACTGGGCCAGGATTGTAAAATAACTTATTTACTGCAGTATGCATTGTATTTGAAAATACAGCAAAGGCTTGCAGATTCGAACTGGGCTTGGTGGAGACCTTATGGCTGAAAAAAACTTCTTCTGGCTATGAGGAGCCATGTGGGACCTTGTTTGTTTTATTTGTTGCCTTTGATTTGGTGAGGCAGAGTGGATTAAATACGAAGCAAGGCGTTCAGTATCTTGTTTTTAGCTCTAATTCCAGTTTTTCCATTGATTTCTCTGCATGGCCTTTGGCAAGTCCACTTTAACCCTGTGGCTGTTTGATTTTTTACCCAAAGAACCGACATAAGATTGTCCTAGTAAGAGAGCTTGGTGTGATGACTAATGAATTAATGATAATGAATTAATAATTGTAAAGCTTGTAGTACATGAAAAGCCTTATGTTAGCGGTAAACGGTACAGGAATCTCCTGAGTCTGTGCAGCTCTGTGTGTGTCATCTCCCACTCATCTGCTTTGGAGTCTCAAGTAAACACAAGGTTGAGCTTGGGGGCTGAACTTGTGACCCACAGCACCAGGATCGTGATGACCTCCTGCCTGAGGCAGAATGCTGTGGGTTGGGGTGTGTTGGTGATGGCAGGTGCAGATGAGCTCTCTTGGAGCTTTCCTCAAGGGCATCAGTGCCTGATGTCTTTTGGTTTCCGTGGGGCTCCATTGGAACCTTTCTGTGAGCTGCTCTACAAACCAGGTACTGCTCATACTGTGTTGTCAGGAAGCTGACTGCTGCTGAAAGGAGGTGAAAGCCGTGTTCTCCCACAGGTGTTATCCAGGGAAACTCAGGCAGCTCAAGAAGAGTCCCCGGTGTGACTAGTGAAGGGGGAAGGCAAGGGCATGTACTCTCTGCTCATGGGAGGAAGGCCTAAAGCATCTCCCCAGGCTTCAGTGTGGGAAGCACAGAATAATTTGTGACTAGTTGGGTTTGCTTGCTTCCCTGAAGTTGTTGGTCAGTCTTTCCATTAGGCAGTTTGTTTGTCTGCATCCATCCTTTCTGTTGATGTCTCACACAGCAGGTCCAGCACCTGCCTGCCCCAGAGATAGGACTTGGAGGAGTCGCTGCCTATGGAGGCTGAGCCCCAGCAGTGGGTCTGTTGCTCCTCGTTGCAGTGTGGGACCTGCTGGCTGGGTGAGCTGGGCAGACCCTGCTCTGGCCACTGCCCTGCAGTTACTTCTCTGGTTGTGTTGGGCCTAATTAAAATAGTTGCTTCGGTAAGAAAAAGCAAGTCTGACTAAATTTTAGTGGCAAAAGCAAAAAGGGTAGGGGGCAAGATGCAGGTCTTGTAGGTAATTTACTATAACAAATTTGCTTTGAGATATAACTTTGGCTTCTTTCTCACCTGTTTAGGGCCTAAGAGCTACAAATCTGCTCTGCTTGATTTGCCTCCATATATTTATATGTCGTCTGTGTGACTTCCACACAGAACAAGCCATGATAGAAATCTTTCATTTAATTAAAATTGATTTTAAAATTCCCTTGATCAATAATGAGTTAAAATTCATCCCAGCAGTGATGGGAACAGCAAACCTTCTGAGAAAAGCTTTCAGGCCAGTGGTTTTGGCTCTGGAGACTGGGTCTTGCCTGAAATTATCCCTTTCTTGGCTCCAGGCTCCGTGGTGCTTGGCACACGATGGTTTACCCTATAGCCCAGCTTGTCAGCCACCCATATGGAAAGCTGAGACATCCAGGCTAAAGATCTCTTTCTTATTCTGCCTTTTTCAGTACAGATGCTTTCAACATCAAACTCCTTATACTGTCTGTTGCCTTCAGGTTGGTGGTACACACTCTGCTTCAAAATGAAATGAGCATTTTGTGGAAAATAAGTCAATATTTCTTCCTTGATTCCTACACCATAGCCCTTGATGTTTTTGAAGCAATCACTCAGATGGCAACATGGGCTAAGATAATAGTGCGGCCCTGATTAACAGCTACGTTTAAAATATTGCAGAAGGGTCCCTCTGCATCTAAGCTTTATTCCCATGCACAAGGAATACCCAGAGCAAATATGTATAATATAAAATATCCCTGTGTGTGTAACCTTTCCTTACAGAGATTTGAGAGATGAATAAAGGTTGGCTTCAAGTGACGGTTACAGTCTTTTGTTCACACTCCAGGGTGCTTCCGCATTAATTGCCTCAAGCCTTCACTGAGAGATACTGTACCAAAAGTGCAGTGATCAGGGAAAATTAAGAGACTGGAGTACTCGCTTGGTGCTGCTGCTCTCCTGAGAGCTGGTCCCATACCATCGTGCCATGACAACTTTGTTCCTGATCAGGCAGTGGGATCACCCTGCTTGAGTTCCTTTGAAACCACATCGACTTAAAATAGCAAATTAACACAGAGGATCTGATAGTAGGATGGGGGCTCTTATTAGCTTTGCACCAGAATAAATGCAGAAGGTAGAATCAGAGGGTTTAAAAATTAAAATAATATAATGTCAACTCTGTGACTCGTGTAAATAATAGCAGTTCATCAATGTCAATAAGCACAGAGGAAAACTGAAGTGTTGTAGAGAGTGCCTTGAACAGAAGTAACAGAATATTGGTCCAGGCAGGTGCTGTTGTGCCAAAGAGGAAGGAAAGGAAATATTGTGTGCTAGAGAGAACTGGTGTGATCTCTGATCTGATGGGTATGTTACCATTTTAGTCCCTAGTTAGGGAAAATTATTTAGTGAATTGTTAATTTATTTTGTGCTGAAAATATTGTGAAAGGTTTTGCTGTCCTTTGCTGTCGTTTAGAAATATAAAATACCCAAAGATGCCATGATGATAAATCATCTTTGGAAGCAGAGACACAAGCACTCCCCCCCCCCCACACACACACACTCATAGCAGCGTAGAATGTAATTATCACTCAGTTTACATTAATTCTATGACATTGAAAGTATTGAGTGAAATTTGCAGACACTGTGATAGTGGAAGTCTTTCTGCTCCTTAAAGGAAAATTTAGACAGCATCTTCATGTTAGTAGGAGAGGTAATAGTTTCTTATATCCCTTGAGAGGGATAATAAATACCTTGAGAAGGTCTTTAGCTTATATGTCCATCTAGAGTCTGCCCTTGAATGATGATAAATAATAATATTTATTGCAGCCTATTACAATCACTGAAGCACTTCTGTCAGAAGGTCTCAGTAGCACCCTGCAGTCATCCATTACTGGAGCCATGCAGTTGCACAGTACCCTGATGGTGCAGCTCAGTGTGCTAATAGCACCTGTGTGACAGCAGTGACCCGAGCCTTAGCGATGCTGAGCCACCTGCTCAGTGCTGCTGCCAGCTGATGGCACTCAGAACAGCCTTCCTGGCTCCTGTGCTCTCACCTCCAGACAGCACTGCTCTGTGTGCAAAATTCCTTTGGTTTTCTCTTTTCTTCTCTTTCACACGATCACACTATTACAGAGCCAGTGAAGTACCCCAAAATCAGTCATTTTACTTTATGGTGAGAAACATTTTTTCACAGCTCTGCTTGGTAATAGAATGATATGCTGGATGTTGGTTCAGTCAAGCATGTTGTGAGCATCTCTCTGAGTTTCCATAAGCGTCTGGGATGCAGTGCAGGAAGATTCCCCTCTGCCCCACAGATGGGATTCTGGGCCACCTTGCGTTGTGCTACCCTGTATTTCAACGCACTGATTCCGTGCTGTGAGATGACTGGATCTCTTGCCTTATAGTTTCCTATTCTCCCTTTCCCCCCTTTTTCTCATCCCCAAAACCCTTAGTAATATGACAGGTAATGTGATCTGACTATTGATTTCTTTTGCTCATCTGCTGGAATTAGCAAGAAGAGCCTCTGAAGCAATCAGTAGGATGAAATAGAAATGTCTTTTTTTTTTTTTTCCTCTTTTCACTTTCTTTTATCTATATTAAAAATAAAATTCAGCAGTTGTCAACATTGTTGTTTTCCTGGAATGGTTCCTTCTGGGAGAGCATATTCTGGTTGCACAGTATAAGCACTCACTTATTTCTTGTGGGAGGAAGAAAACTATTGTGAAAAGGATAGGAAAAAAACTTCTGAGTTTTTTGTCTTTCCTCTCTCCTGATACGGAGTATTGCACAGTGGAATTTAAGGCTGTGAGATCCTTGCTAATAGCATAGTTCCAGTGACTGTGCAATGAAATGTCAAAATGTTAATATAGTCATCAAGCTCCATGCTGCCTCAGCTCCTTAAACCTCTTCCAGAAAGAGAGCTTGACTCAGAGGAGCGGTTCCTTGCTTGGGGTATGAATGTGCTTTTTTTTTCCGTGAAGGCATTTTGGAGCCTCTGCCTTCCTTTCTAAAGATGTAGGTAGGGGAACATTTGCCAACTTAAACAACTCCCCTTTTCCCTCCTCTCCCATGCACCATATCTTTGTCTCTTTGCTGTTCCATCCGTGTAATTGTGCCATTGTATTCACTGCTCCTGCCACAAGGCAGCTGGGGGTGGAAAGCCGAGGTAGTTTAAGGGAAACGGCAGACTCACAAATACAATTGCTCAAGTCTAAATTTTGGTCACTATGCTATTACATACTGAAAAAAACCCCATCATCTATTCCAGGATGAAGAATGGCCAGTGCCTGGATTTCCAAATATTGGGAAGAGCGGGACGTGGAGCTCAGTAAATCCCACTTTGCAGCAGAGAGTTGTGAGTGAACACCAGCCCTTGTGGGAGAAGTGTGGTCCTGTTTACTTACTGCTTACTTACAGTAACTTCATCACTGACAACAATTTCAAGCGTCCTAGGAGCATCCATTAAAAGGTATGGGTTTTGTTCTAATGAAAACACAGCATGCGTCAGCTATGCAGAAATGGTGATTATTTTGTACACTTACTTGTCTTTTGATTGGAGATGAAAATGGACAGTGCTTCCCAGAAGGAAGTCTGACCAAGCACAGGACTATACTGAAGACAATTTAGGGCTTATGCTTTGTGTTTTCTGCAATAGTTATCTGTTGTGTGGAAAACTGAGTTTTCAGAAAGTCCGCAAAGTTGTCCAGAGAGAGGGAGAGATCCCACTGGTTTCAGTCATCAAACAGTTGGCTTAAATGGAGGACTTTGCTCTCTTTATCTTATGATGCCTTCCTCTGCCCCCTTACGTGTGAGCTATGTGTTTTTAGTTTGTAGATCTGAAGGCAGCATGGAAGGCTTGTCAGATCCTTTTGTTTGGTGACTGTGGTGTGTCTGACGTGCTGAAACATGGCTCACAGAGCTTACCTGCTTTGGAGGCAGAAAGTGTGGACAACGATTTGAGAAAGCTGAGGGCAAAGTGGCAAAACAAGCAGTAGCTGCTATTCTCGTGTGTCCTTTTCAGTGGTGTTAGTGGGTCCCTGGGACACACCTTGTGATCAGTTACCCTCTGGAGTTCTCCTGTGGTTGCCTTTTGTCTCTTCCTCTCAGGACCCTTTTGACCATCTGCGGCTTGTGGAGAATATGAAAGCTCCTTCCTGTGTCCAAGATCAATAGCTTTAAAAAGAGAGTACAAGAAGCCACTAATCATCTTTTCCACCAGGCATGATTAATTTCTGAAGTGCTCCAGCGAGTTTGCTTTGAAGTTGTGTTATTTATTTATTTTTAACAAGTGTCCAGAACGCAAGGGCCCACCCACGTGTCCTGCAACAGGAGATGGTTCCTCCAGTGTTGTTTGGATGTGGGTGGGCCACGGCACTTTTTGGAAAGCTCTCCCAAATCCCGGAAATAAGATTTCAAAAGCCAGTTGAGAAGTTTCCCCAAGCTCCCTGGCTTCAGTGGAGAGCAGTGCTGCTTTCCCATCTGAATTTTGGATTAAGAAAGGAAGGGAAAAGCAGGGGGTGGGGTGGGGTGGGGTAACTCAGTAGTCACTCTACAGGCTTAAACGTGGCTCAGTTCCTCAGCTCCATTGCAGCTGAATAGGAGACTGACTGAGAGAAGCTGTGCCCTCACAACCTTTCCTTTGCGTGAGTAAATAAGACATTCCAGCACTGCAGAGGCAGAGCCTGCGGAAAGTTATATTTTCAAGTTAACTAAGTCATCCACACATCTACCTGCTCTCTCCTCCTGTTTCTGCTACCATCCATGGCAACACAGAGGGCTCCTATTATTGCAGCACAAGGAGGGATTACACATACAGCACGGGAATGGTTCCTTTGGAACTTTGAAGCAACACAAACGTTGTGTCCTTTGCAAGTACGAAACACAATGTTGTACTCCAAGATGGGTGATGTGGGATTGGCTCATTCAGAGGTGAAGCTGCCAGCATGCTGGAGTGGGTGCACACATGAGCCTCGGCATTGCCTCCACTTGCATTTGGCCAGGATTGTCTGATCCATCCTTGGCACTCAGAGATGTGCACTTATACACAAGCCATAGGTGGCTGAACTGCAAGGGATTGTTGCTCAGCTTGTAGGTACAAATAAAAGCAACGTGCATGTGTTTTGTCCTCTGTACAGATACATTTCTAATAGTCAGGCTTTGAAAATGAGTGACATTGCGTGTAGATATCAGGTATACATGCCACTCCTGTAAATCTGTCACCGGATACTAGTGAAGGAAGGCACCTCTTTTTGGGAGATCTGTCTTTGAAAACAGAGCATGGCTATCCTTCATTTATATACTGGGTTTGCTTATTTTTTGTTCATGCACAGCTCTGTCTTACCCACTTCTGGCTGCCACAGCAGTGCTGAGGCTCTGTGAGAAAGTCTGTTTTCCTCGTTTTGCAGCGCCAGTTTGGATGGAAGCAAAGTGTAACGAGGAAGCTTGAGCTGGCAAAGTTTCTTGCCTAAATGCATCAACACGAATTTCTGGGCATCTGTGCTCAATCTGAAGCACCTGCTCATGTAAGGTATGTTCTGAAAAGATTGGATGATGGCCTGATTGGAAAGGAAGAATTCCCACATGAAAATTACCTGTTGAAGGCACAACAGGGACTGAGGAAATCTGAGGCTCGGCAGTATGGCAGAACAACAGAGCTGGGAAGAAAGCCTGTACAGCAGGGAGGGGAGATGTACACAAGAAATTACAAAGTTGTGTAGTGATTGCAGTGAACTGCTAATGCGCAGAACAGGGGAAAGTGGTTCCCTCTGTGTTGCTGGAAATGCAAAATGCGTTTCAGGCTGTCTCTAGAGGGTGAACCACTTATAAAGCAGTTGAATGATGACAGTGGATTTTGGTGAAGCTAAAGCTGAATAGAGACAGCTGTAGACATTTCCATAAAGGGAATCTCCTAGGAAGCAATCTGTTAGGGAATCCGAGCTTTGTTTTGGTACATACTAGATGCAATGATGCTAAATCTTAGTGGGGATGTGGACTTCTCAAGTTGAGTATAAAAACTGTGCTCCCTTTATTTCATTCTCCATTGTCTGTCTCTCATCCTTCACATGGAAAGGTGTTTCTGTTGTATTTTTGAAGGCAGCTTTCCATCTGCTGGCGTGGGATAAAGCTCACACTGAAAGCTGTGTGGCCAGGGAGGATCTCAGACCCTTCAGATCTCACCCCTACCTCCAGTAAAGATAACGATATTAACGAAGAGCTTGGATGGGAAAATAATGCTAAGGAAATTGACTGTGAAAACTATAAATGTGAAAATGTAAGAGCTTTCCCCCATGCTTGTTTAGAGCATCTTATGTCTGGCAGTGCTATTTTGGGTGCGTGGTGGTAATGACCTTTTTTAATTTTTATTTTTCCCTGTAATATTTCCTTCCCTTTTATATTTCCTTCTTGTTTGCAAAAAGGAAGGAGATAAAGAGAGGTCCTCACCACTGTAAGGGGTAGTGCTGCAGTGCTAATACTGCCACATGTCTTTTGTTCGTGGCTAACTGAAGTGCATTGGTTGCATGTCTCTTCAAGACAGCCTCTGCCTTGGCACAAGAGCCCCCTAATGTTCATGAAACTTACCAAACACATGAAGATAAGATCCTCTCCCTTCTCCTTTCCCTCCTTCTTTTGAAACCTTAAGGTGTTGACTGGTGGCTCACTGTAGCACTTAGTAGTTCCCACCCGTTCACACCTCTGCTTGTCTGCTGTCCCCACCTACTCTCACACTTCTATTACTGTAATGATGTGTTGCAGAAATAAATTGTGTCTCACAATGCATGTGTAGAAAGAACAAGGGGGTATTTAAAAGCTGAGAAATAGGAGAACTAGGGTGGAAAGGCAGAGGAGGGAAGTGCTTTTGGCATGGTGAACTGGTAGTGTATTATGTAGCATATTATAATTCAAGCTAGATGCTTGCTGCTGCACCACAGTGATTATAACATCCATTTGGATGCTGGAAGTTAAATTCAGCAGGAAGGAATCAGGAAGCCCAGGAGTTGGGGTGCTGATAGGCACCTGGGGAGATCCGGATTCCCTGTCTTGCTGTCTGTATAGAGAAGGAGTGTGGGTTGTGGCTACCTCTGAAATGTGAATCCTCGAAAATCCCACTCAGCTCCTTGGAGGTTTTTGTGTTAGGGGAAGGAGACTTTCTAACCAAGAGAATGGAGTTGAAGGAAACATTCTGCGTTTCTGCCTCAGTGCAGCTTTCCTGTAGCTCCACCACTCTCCGGGAACGTGGTGCCCCCTGACCCTGCTCTGATGGGCCGAGGCTGCATTCTGTGTCCCCAGCACCACTGGCACATGCGGCTCTGCATTCCAGCTCAGAGCTCCTCAGAACCCGGTGCTGCCAGAGATGGTGCAGAACTTTATTATTTTCTTTCCCTTTTCATTAAATTTCTGTAAGCTCAGGATTTGAAATGATGGCTTGCCCTTAAAGAGCTGGTTGCACTTGACAAGTGTGTGGCAGTGCCTCGTTAATTACCAGCAGCACAACCTCTGTTAGGTGGAATATTTGTTCAGCGCACATAATTATCTCTCTGTCGTTCTCTCTCTTGTATTGATTCATGTGGAAAAATATGATTAAAACATGAACATCTACAAATGATTCAGAATAACGAGAGGAAAGGCCATTGTTTTTTTTTGTTTTTTTGTTTTTTTTTTTCCTTGCTCTATGGCAGATTACTGTAATTACAGCTGAATGGTGATACACTTCTGCGTGCCCCCACCAGTCTGCACGCTCCTTCGCAGCCCCACTGGACTGTTCAGATTGAGGGATGCTTTGAAGAAATGCCCTCCTAAGGTTGTTTCCTTGGCCCATTCAGAACCTTTACCTTGGCACTCGTGCATGTAAGCCCTGGTATAGGGTCATGTGAGTGGGGGATAGGGAAAGAAGCACCAAGCCTTCAGACATCTGCTGTGGTGTTTGGGCCAGGAGCAGTGGGAGGCTGTGCCAGTTGGGCAGCCGCTCTGCAGATTGCAGTCGGTTTGCTGTTGGTGCCAGCGTTAATAATGTGGGCTTCCCGCTGCGGGGTGGCACTGCCAGCTTCCTAATTAGAGCCCACTGAAAGCAGCAGAAGGTGAAGTGGTCACTCCTTCCCTCCCCGCATCTTTGTCTCTGCTCTGCGTATTTATGCCGCCTTCTTCATTCGTTCAGCCATGGAGTGCAGCAGGGCAGAGCAGGGCAGGGCCCTGCGTACCGTCGCCTTGATCTCGAATAAAACAAGTGGAAATTGTGATGTGCGGAGCCCCTCAGGAAGGCCTGACTGGCTGTGCTGCGTGCGGAGATGACAGAACCAATTTCACACCTCATCCATTGCGCACAGTGGGCTCGCTCGCTGTTCGCTCGCACAGCTGCTGCAGGCTGCGGGGACGGGCACTGCCTCCCTCGCAGGTTTGGGTAGGGGCTGCATTGCAAGGGCTGCTTCAGAGGCCAGGAACGCTTCATGTACACTGTATCGGCAGTTCTCGCTTCTTCTTAGCGCTGTGAATGCTCTTCCAGAGGTCTCGTTTGATCTCAGTAGCGTCAGGCCAGGTTTCGTTCAGTTCTGGATCAGCTGATTGATTTGGGCATCCTCCCAAAGATTCTGGCAGCTGTGGCAGGGAAGCAGTTGCAGAATCACCGGACTGTTGGCCTGTTGCTGCTGGTGTGTGTCTGTGTTGTGTCCTCTGGGCACAGGCAGGAGGAGCAGCTCCAGGCAGTGCCATGGGGGAAGGATGGCACATCAGATGGAAACTGGAAGAGTAGTTTTCAGGATAAGGGCTGTTCTTCCTTCTATTTCCTTTCCTTAAGCAGAGGTCTTATGGAAGTTTATTACAGGTCTGTTTCTTGGCTAATGGAGGAGGAAATGGGGTTTGTTGTATGAAAAAACAAGCAGGCAGAATGCCCCCTGCAGAGTTCAGCAGGACCCATACACGTGAGCCTGAGGTCAGTGTCACCAGAGCCCTCGGGATCAACTTGCAGAACTTTTTTTCCTTGACAAGAAACAGGGCATTCAGCTTTTGCTCGCAAGGTTTAGAATTGCAGACCTGGAACATGGGCTGCACGAAGTTGCTTATGAGTCAAAACTGAGGAAAGGAGTCCCGTGAACTGTTGCCAGCTGAAATTACTGACTTTTCCTTGGCTTTTCCTATAATTTGCTGTCAGAAAACCTGTGATCGTGTTTTAGCCTGTGAGCCAGAAGCAGCCGGCTATCAGCAGCCTCTCTCATTGCCTGGTTGAAGTCCTTCAAACTGCGGCGCAGTGCGGTGCGTATCCCCATGGCTGCACGACACAAAGTGGTGAGGCTTCTGCCAGAGGTACTCAGCACCACTGCACTGCACACTGCTAACAGCCCTTGGTGAGCTGCGGGAGAGAAGGGAAAACCTCTTTCTTGATGTCCACAAAATGCTTACCCTGAGCTGGTAAATACCTTCTAGCTTGCACACTGTGGCAGTTCTTTCCTATTTGGGGCCTGTGAAACAAAACAATGCCAGCACTCATTTTGGCTATCTACTAATAAGAGCATAATATTTGTAATAAATATTTAGGCAAATTGCTGTAACATATGTACAAATATGTTTGAGAAAGATCTGGAAAGCTGAAAAAGCTCCAGGTTCCAGACAGGGTAAGGGAGAGAAGGAAAAAAACATTCTTCTGGGAGACAGCAAACGTGTATCTTTTTGTTCGGTAATATGGTATCCACGTAATGTCTCTGAAATGGCCACAGTTAAGGTTCATGCTACATTAGGAAAGCAAAGTGGTTTACATTGAAACTTAATAGAAGTCAATTGTGTTTGAAACATCTGATGCAGAAATAAAACACCTTATGTTTTATGGAAGCGAGGAGCTGCATATTTGGCACTCGCTCTCTCTAAACACGTGTGCTCCCTCTATCAGTTTGAGATGATCCAGGCCTGGCTGCTGCCCAGCTCCGCTCCTGCTCCCAACCAGAATTACGCGGGACGTGCTGTACTCCCTGCGCGCCTGCCTGCGTTCCCTCCTGACCCACATATTAACTTGGGGAGTTGGCATCTTTGCAGCTCTTCAGCTTTCCAGGAGAACATCCTTACTGATGGGTATTGCTTTCTTTATCAGTATGATCCTTTCTTTGCTTTTCCCCCCTGTGTTTTTGCTGTTGAATATGATTGAATGTGGTTCTTGATTCAGGCTGCGCGTTCTTGAAGCTGACAGCAGAGCACAGGCCATAGGACAGCTGTGACTGTGTGCTGCCCAGTTATCTAGGCAGCAGGGAAGTGTGGGGTCACTGGTGAAACAACTTTATTCATAGATAGGCATGGCTGTGAACTGATCCTCTGCTTGAACTAAGTGTTCGTGTTCCAGTCTCTGTTTCTGCTTCTTCTAAATTTCATGCCTGTTTTCCTGTGCCTTATGCCTCTCTTTGACAAGCACAGATTTTATGTAGCGTGGGACTCAAACTGAAATGTGAGCCTCTGTTCTTTGCTGTGTTAGGTATGTGCAGATGTTCACACATCCAGAGTGCAGAGGGCCTAAAGACAGGGAGCTGACCTGAGAAAGTGTAATCCAGAACTTACGAATAGGAGTGCATTCCTGTACCCTCTTCCTCCTGAGGGTCTGCAGGTGATCAGCTGCTGCAGTATTCCCAATGGAACATCAGTTGGAATTTGGATCTTGTGATAAGATAAATGTTCTGGTCCTGGAAGGCCAAGTCTGCTGCGAAACTGAACTCCGTAGCCAGAACTCCAAATACAGCGTTTTGTGCTCTCTCTGGTACTTCACACCTCTTCTCTTTAAGTACATAAAGGGAGCAAGAAGCAGATAAAATGACGTTATCCACTCACGTATTACATTCACACTAAGTTACTCAATAACTTTAATGTGTTTTGTCCTTGACAGGTAAGCTGATCTGTGAAAATTTATAGGGAAAAGACAAGAAAACGTGGACTTGTTGGCCACGGTTAACGCTACGTGCATTGAGTCTCCTTTTTTCTTCCTCAATAATTATTTACTTTTTGAGTATGAATCTAGCATTTGATGCAAAATTAAACTGAAGCATTTTGTTCAATAAATTATGGTTTTTTGTTTACTGACGGAAGGTGAACCCTTCTCTTGCATGTTAATCTGTTCTGTGCACCTAGCTCTGGTTATGTGTAGCGATATTTTCTGTGCTTTCAGTATAATGTTGATAGCTATTAGGAACAGAATTAGTATAGGGCCTCTGAAATTCACATATTCTACCTAATTATGTGAGCTCCTGGTTTTGTTTTCAGTTAATTGTGTGTTACTGGAAACCAGGATTTGTCTGAAGGTAGAGTTATTATAGCTCATATACCAGTATGTTAAAGCATAATTCCCCCAGCAGCTCTTTCTGATGAGTAGGAACTGGTCAGTGTTGTGGTATTCCGTATTAGGCCAGTTTTGTAAATAGGAGAACAGTATGTTTCATGGAACAGCCTCAAGTGTGTGGAGAATGTAATCCCAGAGGACAATGTGATAAAGTAGTGAACTTTGTGCCAAAGTGTTTAACTCTGCTCCCACTTCATCTTTCCTCGGGGATTAATCTCCATGGTGCTGATGCTGTAGGTCACCTTCCCTCACCACGCTTTGTTCGTGTTGGCAATCCTGCAGGTTTTCCTTTTTGTTTTGCAAACCTTTGGTGAGTGGTGATGTGCGTTGGTGACGTGAAGGCAGGCTGGTTAGCTGTGCTGAGGCTGGGAGGAAGGGAAAGCTGTCTGTAAGGAGGAATGGGCGTTGTTCTGCTTCGTTCTATGGAGAGTAAGGAAATAGACTGCTCCAGACAGAACAGAGTGCTGAGCTCAGAAGTGGAAAGGGGCTTGGGTGCAGTGCTGTGTTTTGAAGGTCAGTCCTCTCTGAAGAAGTTCTGAAGATTCAACAGTCTGTGCTATGCAGCTGCTTGCTGGTTTTAGCTGTGGCTGCTCCAAGCTTGGAGCATTTATTTAGTTTTTATTTTTAGTAGAAGGGTGATTTGATTTGGGGCATTCATATTTCCCGTTTCTGTCCTTACTTCCCCATCTCTTTCCATCTATCTTCTTTTGCAAGAGCAACTCCAAAATAAACAGGGAAATGAAATAATAAGTCCCCACTCCCCAGATTAATGCAAGCTTACAGCCATTTGATTCCAGAGGATAGGGCAGTAAAAGCAAGCTCTCCTACATCAACATTAGTGTTATCCTAATGACCAGAAGGTGATGCAGCTGAATGTCAGTCTTAACCTGAGGCTGTAACCTCTGTCTGAAGACAGAGTTCTTGACATTCTGGAATTAGGTGAGTGTGTGGTCCTCCCAGATGGAGGGAAGCATTCAGAAAGTTGATCAAGAATCATGGTTTGAAACTCGACAAGAAGATGCGTGACTATTGCTTTAAAACTCAGTATTTTTCAGTTGGGCTCCATCCCTGGAAGTGGAGTGCTGATTTTTGAACACAGACTTAGCAATCCTGGAGGAATCTGAAGTGGAAATCTGTGTCCCGTAGGGACCCAAACACCCGAATTCTGCATGCTGCTTAAGGTAAAAGTGAGAGTTAATAGTGACTTGAGCCAAAGCCAGAGGGAATGACATTCCCTGGACAGCCTGTGCAGTCCCCAGGGTAAGAATCCTTCCTCTCTGTGCTGCTTGGCCATATGGCCAGCTTATGTCTCTGCCTGTGTCCCTGGGGGGCTCTGGCTGGGGGGAGGTAGGATGGCCCTGCAGCTGGCCAGCATCAGTGCTGCTGTCAGCAGCCACCAGCCTGGAGCACATGCTGCTCCCATGTGCACGAAGAGCCAAGGCCCTGCATGGGTCCCTGGCCTGATTCTCTAAAGACAGTCGGCCTCTCAGAGCAGGGAGCTGTTGTCTCTGCTCTCCTTGATCATCCTGACATGGCTGATAATTACACATACATTTCATGTACGATGTCTGTGGAATTCATACAGCGGTGCAGACCTTAGTGTTTCCTGACTCTTTTAAGTTCTCTGAGCTAGCTTTGCATTCATCTAGGGCAGTCTGTCTTTTCCCTTCATCACCGCAGTTGCTGTATGGCAGGAAATCCTCTCATTTGGACTCAGTCATCACTGTCTCCTTGTTCCTCTCCTAGCCCCACACTTGAGCAATTCTGTTCCTTGATTGCTATCTGAATTGTCCTTATCATACGCCAAACACTGAAAGAACTGCAAGGCATCATTTCCTGTGGGGCAGTGCCAGGCACATAACATATGCTAGACATCCACAGGCAGATGGGGTTGGTTAGGGCCAGTGAAGCATGAAGAAATGGGAGCTTTGGTAGGAAGAGGCTACAGCAGAACTCCACAAACTGGTTGGATGCCATATTCCAAACAACGTTAACAGCTCATTAACATTCCCTGCAGGGCTGACGGGTCAGCACAGGAGGTCAGAAAAATTAAGAACTATTTTCTTAAGGAAACATAAGGTAAAGAGGGTTAGATACATACAGCTGGTGTAGGACACAGTGTATGGGTTGGTCTGAGAGAAGGCAAAGGGGAATGCTTCGTCTTAGTCTCTGCCTGCTTAACTAGGGCCTGCCATCTGTCCATTTTCTACCTGGGATTCTCCCCATGCTGAGCTGAAACTTGCTTTATTATTCAAAAGCAAACTTGCCCAATGGCACAAGATGTTGGGAGGCAGCTGATTCGTGACCTAGCCAAAGACATCGGGAGGAGGGAGAGAGGTTTTCCTTTGAACCAGGCTCTGTAAGCATATGGTAGGCCTTGTACTTCAGGACGTGATCCATATGCTGCTCTTCAGTGCCCATATGCTTTCTATATTTTCTGTATTTATTTATTTTAATCAGGATTGAGTCTGTGATCTTGATTTTCCTTTTGCTGCTGGCTGTAATTACATTTGGTTGTGCTACCGGAGGTAAGGCAACGAGGTTAAAAATGAACACCAGTGCGTTCAGTTGTGTCCTTTTAACATTGTCTCCTCCCTTGCATTTTGTGAAGAGAATTGTATTCTGGGTTAACGATCTATAATGTTGTTAGTTTGCATTTCTTCTTTTTATCGCAGCTCAGAAGTGGGGTTTCAGTGAATGAGGGTCAAAGGAGGGGGAGGCTCCAATGGTTTCTCCAGTCATGAGCTGATGCTCATGGTTTCTTGTGGAGTTACATGCTTTAAATCAGTGTATTATAAAAACAGAGAGAATTAGAAAGCAGCTCTGGTCTTTGTCTCCAACCAGTCTGACAGAATGTGATCCAAGATAACCATGACTTACCAGTACAAGAAAGTGCCGTCAGACACTCTCTTTATCTTATTTACTAATATGGAGATGCTTTGGTTTCAGTAGGGCAGCATTTCATTTGGTGGACCCTTCCTGGCACATAGGCTACGAGGTGGCAGCAGCAGAGGTGGCTCCTTGGATGCAGAATGAGCAGGGTGCTGCTGGGAGCCCAGCTGTGCCCTGCCAACCTGAGCACCCCATGGTGACCGCAGCCCAAGGCACAGCCAGCCCCCAGCCCAGGGGGTGAGGCCGTGTATTTGCATGCAGCAGAAGTGTTCAGACAAATGTGAGAGTGTAGTCCAAAAGGAAGAGCAACATTTCTCCAAATGTATTCCTCGGCCTGTGAGAAGCCTTGTTTTCACACTGCTGGAAGGCCAAGGCTGAAAACAGAAAGTCCTATCTCACAGCCAAAGGGCTTTATGGCTCAATTATTTTAACCATGTTTTCTCTTGAACACACTGATCTAATTAGTAGTGAAATCTGATTTCTTTTTCTATTTTCACTTCTTTTTTTTTTTTTTTAATCTTTGTAGAAGAATATCTCCTGACAAAACAATTCCTGTTCTGGTTTTGTGATGCTGGGACAGGGTTATGGGGTTTTGGTGTATTTTTTTTTTTTTTTTCTGTGGGAGAACTCTCTGCGGTATGGGTCTAGTGTTAATGAAACCATACCCTTTTGAGGATTCACACCAGTAATTAAATGCATATTCCTCAATTTTCGTTGCATACAAATAGCAAATGAGCAGATTGGGTATTTCCTGCATGAATTGATAACATCTGCGTATTATTGGGGGATCAGTGGGGAATACTTAAGCCCTTTATCACAGTGTAGTAACTCACATTAAGATTATTTGGAATCAGTGACAGCTTTGGATGGGCAAAACCTGGCTTCTTCAAGCCTTTATCATTCATGTGTTTTAACACTGCAAAATTCTTAGATGCTGAGAAGATCTTATGATGTCAAGGAATGGTGACAAGGCAAGGGCTTTCTTGCAAGGCATCTCAAATCTTCATCTAGATCTGGAGCTGAAAAGTTTTCAGGTAGAAAAAGTTAGCAATAGTCACCCATAAATAGTTTTCAGTTTCATACTTTGAAAGTTGTTTTTGAAGAATTGGAAGCACCAGAATACTGCAAAGGGAATATGTTTTTTTCTGATCTCAAAGAAGGAGTGCTTTATTGAGAATTTGGAGAGCCTTTTCCAGAATGAAGCTTTAAAAAACTGCTCAGGAGCTTCCTGCCAGAGGTCTTCTGGTAGAAAAAAATCAAAGCTTTTTGCAAGGGAGGTGTAACCATGTTTCTTATAGGAGAGGGGATCCGTGCAGCATTGCACTCCATCTCTTGTGGGACATCACAGTGTTGGACTTTACTGTTGAATGGAATCTAAATTGGTTCTAACAGGGAATATTGAAATACTTCTTGTTAGCAAAACAAAGTATTTCTACATTCTCCAGTAAAAGTTGTTTTGGAACTTCGTGTTCTGCCCTTTCCTCTTGACGAATATTTCATTGTTGTCTCAATTAGGAAAGAAGATCAAATGAAGAAATGCTGGAGTTTCCATAGCACACGAATTCCAATGTTTAATGAACTCCAGTTAGGGAAGATAGCCTTTAATGGAAAGCATAGGAAGGAATTTGAGCTTCAGATCTTCCAACGTTCAGTCATGTTTTCTACTCCAAAACTGTCACTTATTAATAGACATCTTATTAACAGAAGTAGTTATTTATTCCTTGTAACACTTTCCTGAGGTGGAGAGTAGAAACCAGATCTTGTAGATTGTCATGAGATAATTCACTTGGTGGTTCCTTTCTGTCATAAGCAGATGGGGAGTGGCTCAACATCAGGGGGCTGTTCTGACCTGGGGAACAGGGCTCTGTATTCTAATCCTGCACAAGCCTCAGGCTGCTGTCAAACCAATTGCTAATAGTGATGGTAGTCATTGCTCTGCGGAGTCTTAAATGACAGCCTTCCTTTTAGTTCTGGAAAGAACATCTTTAGCTTGCACAGTGCTGTGGGAAAATTTACTTTTTAACTCTCCTGGAGAAGTCATGGAAAGTACCTTTCTTATTTCAGGGCAAGACTTGGATGGAATTTTCCAAGTGTGAGTAGACAGTAGAAGGCAAAATCAGTCTTGCCTGAGTTTTAAGAAACCATCTCAGGCAAGATATGTCCTTGATACAAAGGAGAAAATAAACAAGGTCGGAAATGTTTGCTTGAATGTGTTGCTCGCATGCTGAGCAAACTGTCTTATTGGCCAGAAGTAAATCAGCACTGTGGGCTCCAGGTAAACTGACACAGGAACACCTGCATCATGCAGCTTCAGGAAATCCATCTTCCTTGTCTGCCCTGAAGAGCCCAACTGGCTAAGATGAGGGGAAGGCCTGAGATCCAAATCCCATCTCTCTGAGTGGGAAATGCTGGCATTTTCTGTTTGTTCTCCCAGTAAAATTTCAGTGCTTCTGTCACTTTCTCTTCCTTCACTATTTAAATGATAAGAACCAAATGGATCTGAAAATGTCTCCTGCAACTTACGGCTCTGAGCTTTGATTCACACTTGCTTTAATTCACTGCTGTGAAAAATGGGCTGGCATCCTACTGTGAATTTAAATACTCCCAACCCAGGGATAAATGGATCCCATGGCTCATTTATCTTTCAGCTATTAATTAATAGTGGTTAATTGTAGTTATGAACTGCAGCATTCCAGTCTCCAGCATCCATACATTTTATTTAATATATTCTGATTAAGGCGGAGTCAGCGAGTTGGAGAATAATTAAAACAGCTCCTTGCCATCAGCTTCTCACAAAACTTTAGCTTCCTCAGGATTTCTTCCCTACAAGAGTTGTGACATAACTACATTTACTTCTTTCAAGAGTTGTTTAGTGACTGTTGCACGACAAGCCCTGTGAATAGATGCTGCCCTGGTGTCATACACCTACTTCATATTACCTCTCCCAGCATTGCTGCAGTAGAGTAACACTGCACAACCATCCCCTTGTTGAAGAACCACGGAATGAGAACAGTCTCATCTTTTACTTCTGTTCCTTCTTTGTTCAAAGAAATAATAGGCCACATGAATAGGGAAACCCAACAGCAGGCTCAAAAACACAAAGGTAATTTAATGACTGTTACCTCTTTGTGATGCTTTTCTGAAGCCTTTTGGTACCCCAAAAAGGATAGGTCATAGAACAGAGCTAGAACAGTTGTTTGCTTAGATGGACGGCCTTTTCTAAGATCGCAGTGCACATTTCCTTTTTTCTGGAGACATTCAAGTAGAATTTTTGTGTTTGAGATTTTACTTACTGGTGTTACAGCAAGTAGATTTTAAGCTGGTGCCAATACAGAACATCATTTAGTTGATCATATCAGTGAGCCTTGATTTCAAAGCTAGTTCCTGAAGTTTCACTTTGGGTGTGGACCCATATTTGAGGCACTTTGCATAACTGTAGTCAGAGTGGGGACCATAAGACTGACAGGTGTTTGGGCACATGCATTGCGAGCTGCGAGGGCTGCTTCCTGTGAGACTTCCTCCCAAAGGCAGCTATTGTTTGCTTAAGAGAAAGCCATATCGCTCTGTTCCCAGTGGCATCCTGAAATGTACTCGCAGCACAGAAAAAAGCAATGGCTGTAAAATTGATTTGATGATAAAACTTCCCCCACCCCTCCTAAATGCTTGTGGCTGAGCTCTGGCAGGGAGATGTCCTGTTGGAAACTGAACTTCGTTCATCTGTGCTCTGGTGGGAACCCTGTGTTCAAGATAAACAGGCTAGTGCTCTTTGAAGTCCTTTGCTCATCAAAAGCACAGTCACTTTGTTTGTATTATGTTTGATACTCCCGTGAGACACAGCTCAATTTATGGTATAAAATCTTGGCTGAAGGAAGGCAGTTTTGAAGAAAAGAAAATCTGCACTGCTGGGAAGGTGGGAATATTGCCCTCAGAGTCCATCATATTTTCTCGTCATGTTATTAACAGATTTTACTTGTTCTGTTTCCATAGCTCTTCTGAAATGCTGTCCTCACTCCCTTCCCAGTGTCATCTTTCCAATACTTCTTGATGTATTCTGATGATAAGTTGCACTGAAAGTCTCTTGAGGTTTTAAACTGGACCCAGAGACTGTGGTGTGGTGATCAGGTGCTCGCTGCCTTTGTTAAAACCATCGTCAGCCATTGTCACAGGAGGAAGAACCCCCCCTGTGGGAGTAATCCTTCCCTCCTTTCTCTTTGTGCCTTAGCATAGAAGCTACTGACGTATTTTTGATGGCAGTTTAGAGTTTCATTCCCTCCTAGATTTGAAGATGTCCCTATAAGTGATTTCTGATCTTAAGCAGCATGTGAAGGTGAAGTCACATTGCAATAAGGAAGCATTACGACAGGACTGCAGCATCCTTCCCTCCATGTGCAGGACATGCACAGGTGCTAATGACTGAAGGTATTTGAACTATGGATCATACTCAGGCGGTTCATTACAGTTTTGTGCAAAGATCAGAGGATGTTCCAGCCTTCTGGAACTGAGTTTCAGTAGGGAAAACTAATTCTGCCCTTTACCTTTCTGGTCACATGGACCCCATATGTTTTCACTGAGCTTGTGTTTTTGAAGCATAAGATGCTGCACCTGTAATGTGCTTGTTCTCACAAGCGGAGATTCTTTTCACTGCCTTATAACTGCTGTTCTCAGTTTTTTTATTATTCCAGCTTATCTGGAGCCTTCTAGGAATACTCTCCTGTAAGCTGTAATACCTGAGTTGCAAGGACATCATTTTCTGAGGCTGAGAATTTGGCATTCACAACTTCAATAGATGTTGAGTGCTAGCAAATTCTGTTGCTAGTGGCAATTTGAAGTTTAGACCTATTTTTATCACAGTTTGGAAAAATAAAGTTTCAGAAAAAGCTCCTAGTTGTGAACTGCACTCAAACATAAATGTGTGTGTTTTCTGCAGGTATAAGCACATGATCCAAGTGTGACAGATCTGTATCAGCAGTTGATAGCAAGAAGAGTATGTATATTCATATGTTTATGTATTTGCATTACAAATTAACACAAAGGTGTTCTAAGCAGTCTTAGCTGAATTGAAGCAACTTTGTCTTGATTTGCTCAATGCTCAGTGAGAGAGGAAAAGAATAGGACATTTTATTTTTGTGTTTGCTTATTCTTTGAGAGAAGCATTATGTTCCTCTTCTTTTATTCCACGTTAATGGCAATTGATACCTCTGAAGAGGTACTGATAAATTAAATATAATTTTAAGCTTCTCCAGTGCCTCCTAGGGATCCTGAAATAATTCACTTTCAGTAAAGAATTAAAGAAGAATGCAGCTGTTATGAAAATGGCCATCGTTAACAGTGATAATTTTTTAAAAGGTAGGAGAACTAAATCACAGAATAGCTAAGCTTGGGATTTTCAGAGCACTTTAAGGACATTTTTGTGGTTGATTGCTTTGGGATTGCTTAATGTAGTCATCTAAAATTCAAGGCTCCTAAAATCACTCCATGGAATCACTGCGTCACTACATGGATTTTGCCCAAGATCACAGTGGGACTCTGTAGTAATGCTGGGCCCACAGTCTCCATGCTGGTTCTGACCTTGCTTAAGCTAATCTTAAATCTTCTGTAGCTATTAATGTCAGGAGATTTACTTTTGATACGATGTTACTGTCACTGAGATGAAAATTCACATTTCCAGTCTTACTGTCCTGTGCTTGAGCTCAGCAGAAAATCATTCTTTACCCATGTGCTGTTTTTTTTTGGGTGGGCTTTTAAAAAAGTAAAGTTAAATACTTATCTCAGTCTCTTCTCCTGGCAAAAGTGAGCTGGTAATCTCATAGGGAGTTTTCTATTCTGATGGTCAGAAGTGTCTCAGGAGCAGCGGTTCAGTGCTGCCCACTCTGCTCCCAGTCACAATGATGAAATAAAATTTACGTTCAGATAGTAAAGAAAAATATTCTGTTTGATTTGTTCAGCAGTTTTTTGATAACATTCGTATTTTTAAAATAGTGCTGGAGACAAGATCACAAGTGATCTTTATGGTTTTTGTGTATCTACCACATAAAGCCAAGGGTAGAGCTTTATTCCTTAATTTCTGATGAGGCTCATAAGTTCACCCTCAGTCATTTGGCAGTCAGCGTTTGTCATTATGCATAAAACTGTCTTGTCTTTCTTATTTTGTCTTTGATTTTATGTGCATATCCTGATAGTGATGCTACAAGGAGGCCAAGTTCAGTTGTGTACAGATTTCAGGTTTTGCTGGATTGTTCAGGAAACGATCCCTTTTCAGGCAGACTTGACTTACTGCTGACCCCAACCATGCATTACTCAGCTATGGTCTCCACCATTGTCAGAAATAGGCTTTAAGGAAGAATGCCTGCTCTCCAGCACTCAGGTTTTTTCTGTGCCTCTTCATTCTGGTGCAGTTTGAGAGTTGAGAGAATGTAGTTTTTGCAAACAAACGTCACCAGTGATTTAAATAAAGGTGATACTTTAAGCTCCTTCAGAGGGAAGTCTTTACTTCTTCAACGAGGACCTCCTGAGTCTTGCTTTATCCTCAGGTATTTATATCGACAGGCTATGAGAACAACCTCATGTATTATGCTAATGGAGAGACAGTGCTGGCCTCATTCCTTGGGGTTATGTACAGCCTGGTTTGTGCCTGGATCTCAGCTTATTTTATTTTGAGTGTCATCTTGGAGGAACTCGGCAATGAAAGTAGGAGATGGTTGGAAAAGGTTCATAAAAAAAGAACAAATGAATGTTTCCTATGTCCTGTTCATGAAGTCTGGGTTTTGGACAGTGCGTCTCCTGGAGTCTGTACCATATGTAAGCACTCTTTAGTGCTGGTTGTTCTCTAGTGTCATGATCTGAAGAACAAATGCAGTGTTGTTGAGTAGATCTTTTTTTCCCTTTCTTTCTGCCTGGTATTTCTCAGTTTCCACTTTCTGTTTTTATTTGCACGTGACACTGAGCAGACCATTCAGGCCTGTACCTTCAGTGAAAATCAGGAGTTGCTTTTGTATCGGTAAACACTGAGTTAAATTGGAAAGCAGTGAGCAAAAAGCATTTCCTGCAATGGGGCAGCATATAAAACACGCAGCTGTGAGGGGCTCGAAGGCCTGCTAGGGCCAAAGCAGGAATTTCGACCTCATTTGGCCTCCGAGTCCTGTCTGGGCCTGCCACCAAGGCCTGTCCTCCTGGCTCTCAGGCTGCAGCTCTGGAGCAGTTGGGTGTTCTGATGCTGTGTAAATGGAGCAGAAAGGTGGAGTGCACACATTGTCCCTGTCTGTCCTGTCCTCCTCCCTCTTCACTGTCAGTTAACTTAGCTAATTTCTTCCATCCTAAATTGCTCCCTTCTGCTAACAGCTTTCACAACTTGTTTGCAACCCCCCACGGTCGCTGTGGTTATGTATTCTTTTTTGGGGATGTATTAGCCTGTTTGTTTAGGCTGAAAGCTGCTAAGGGAAGGTTTGCAACTGTGTTTTCATGCTGTCTAGCACAAACAAAGCCTGACCACTGTTTATTTCCAAATGCACTGCAATAAAAGCCATTGATGTTGCATGCATTAATCAAAGAAGTTACAACACAGTTAGAGCTGAGTCCCTTTCTTGGTTTGTTTCACCCCAGGAGTCTGTGAATGTACAAGGGAACGTAAACACATTGCCCGCAGCAACTTTGACACATGGCAGAGGAATTGCTGCCCTGAAGGGACTGCTTCACCTGCTCGCTGCTCCTCGCTGCCTCCAGCCAGCAGCTCCACTTAAAGCTTGGACTCATGGCTCCAATCAAGTGAGCACCCAAATTCCTAGAGGTACCGTTTTGCAGCAATGTGAGCCTAATTGTTTCTAGATTGAATATTTTCATGGGATATCAGTCTCAGTGTTCCCGGAATTAGCATGCTCACTGAAGGATTGAAGATGCTTATCGGGCCCGACAGCTTTAGTGTCAGCGGGATCGTCGACAGCTCTGCGAAACTTAGCTGGGCTGGCGACAATATTTATTTATGTGGAATGGAGACATATGGCCAGAATCATCCGCTCCCTTTCCTCAGTAATTAAAACATCTGGGAGCACAAAAGGGCTGTGAGAAGTAAAAAAAACCCAACACCCTCTCTCTGCTAAATAAAACAGGAGCGCGGTGCCTTTACGTAATTACCAAGACTTTCTTTTGCCATCGTGGCGGGGTCTCTGGAGGACCAACCTTCTCTGATGTTTTTTGAATGTGTGACGGTCAATAGAAGCACAACTGAACTGAGCACAGTGCTCAAACTTTTTATTAATACTGTGTCTTGCTTTATTTTCCAAAGGACAGATTTTAATGCTCCTGAGAGGAATTGGGGATTATTTAAAGAGTAGCAAAAGCATACTGAAGTCATCAGCTGTTTTACAGACCGTGATTACACATTGATAGCTTCTCCGTCTGGACTATAGTGTAGATATATCTCTGATAAAACACTATTTCACTGAGAGCTTTGAGGTTCAAATTCAGACCAGGGCAGAATGATGACAGCTGTTATCATTTGATGGATATTCAGTTCATTGTGCAAAGCGTGTTTAATGCAGCTTTATGCAGCTTTCAGAGATTAGGTGTCCCAAACAAAGCCATCACAAAATGAAGTAATTTTCTAACTTCATGGCCCTTTCCAAATCCCCAGTGGAGCTGTACCTTCTCAGCCATGCAGGGCTGGATTTTAGAGGAGGGATTTTATTTTTGATATACAACTCTTCTAAATCTAAAAGTCTGTCATCTGCAGAGATGGGTGGACATTGTGAGAGTTACTGTTGTTTTATTATACACAGGGCTCACACTATGCTGCCTTGCAGAGGCTTTACTTGTATTGCTGTCTTCTCATTATTTTATTTTAAGCCAAGTAGGATCATGATGCGAGTGATCTTCATCTGCCCGCATAACATCCCATCTGTGTTTTGCAGGCAGCAGTGAATTTACCTCCACAGAATCTCCTGTGGGAAGGCTGAGAAACTGAGGCAAAGAGATGGGATAGGATTTTCCCATGATCATGTGAAAAAAGTCTGTGGCTAACCTGGAAATTGAATAGAGCTCCTCTGAGACCCCTACTGAGGCAGCTCCGTGTTTTGAAGGCACAGCCAAGCAGAGCTCCCAGCAAGGAACCTGCCTGGAGGGTCATAATGATTTTTTATGATCTGAAAATCTGTTGAAGTAAAAAAATAAAAAAATAAAAAAAATGCTGCCATCTAGGAATGATACAACAGCACATTTCTGTGAAAAGGGCTCATTTGTCAGTTCCAGTCTCTGAGGTCTGCACCTGTGTGTGTCAAACAGTTTGGGCTGACAAAGGACCGGGTGAGCAACAAAGTGATTAGTGCATTCACCTGCTGCAGGAGCTGGGGTTTATGTCTTTTCTCTGCCTTTCCTAGGTCTCAGGGGAGGATAGTGGCTCCTTGCCTGTTTGTTATTGGGCATCTTCTGTGTTTGAAAGCATTTTTGAGAGCTTGTGGCACTTGGATACCTTTGCCTTTGGTACTTGGAGAAGGATTTTAGCAGTGTTGGAGTGGCAGCTCAAGACTTTGGCACCTGGAAAGCACTGTGAGGTAAGAGCCTGTCTGCAGGCAGCTGTGGGGCTGTCTCACGGCTGGCTGTGCTCAGAAGGGTTTCAGCTTGCTAGTGCCTTCTCTTGTGGGGCAAGATAAGATATGGCCCAGGGTTTGGAAAATGTGTTGTGCTGTGGGTTCATGATGGACTTCAGTGGCTCTGGCTTTAAGAAAGGATTTAAGGAGTTGTAAGGACAGACATAGAATGAAATGCTAATTTAGAAAGGTGTGTAAAATGGTGGAAGAAGAGCAGTGAGGGTTAAAAATGTGAAGTTCCTTATTGGGAATTTTGGAGTTAATGTGGGAGCCCAGTATCTGGGTGCTGCTGGTTTGTTCTTAACACTCACTCGTGCTTCCAGCAGCACCTAGGCAAACTAAACCATGGGCCGTTGGCAGTGCTATCCAGAGTAGCTTTAATATAGTGCTGGAAGCCTTTGCAGCACGGCACACCTGCACTAATTTAGCTCTTTGTCAATAAAATTAGCTCTCATGGAGTGCTGCAGCATTTCCAGTAACTGAATTGGCTTCTTGACCTAGCTGGGTCAGGCCATGCTGCATTGCGCTTCGGGCAGTGCTGCTTGACTCAAATACAAGCAGGGCAAAGCTGGGGTGTTCAGTATCCATCTCTTTGTCTTTTTGCACCTTCTCCAGGTGCTTTATGGGTTCCCCTAGTTGCAGGTGCTTAGCCCTGCCTTATAGTGACTGTTACATTTAGCAGAATGCCCCAGATATTGACAGCAGAAGATTTCTTTCTGAAGAAAATTTATACTAATGGAGGTTGACTCCGATGTATTTATGACAATGCAGTTGAAGTCTTGGAAATGTCTAGTTCAAAGATTCAATTAAACCCAGCCTTGTTACAGGTGTATTTCCTAATTAAAGTGTTTGACATCCATGCAGATATAAATATTTATGGTTGGTGAAACCTGTCCTGAACAGCAAAATAATTTATTCTGACAACACGGGGAACGTGAACGCTCCCCGTGTGATGACTTTATTACCTGCGCTAATAACTGGAAGTTCAGCAGGTATTGTTTTACAAACTGGAGGAGTCCACGGATGTGTTGGAAAAAGGCTGGAGCTGTGCAGGCAGTGGGAGGGGAGCCGAAGTCTGAGGGCAATGCCTTGGGCCCAATTCTACCCAATTTCTTTGGCTCAGAAATCTGATCTGTATTCTCAAAGACACCGTTGTCCCTTTTACCCTGCCCGTGAGCCCTGAGGACCCTGACTGATTTACCTTGGGGAGCTGCATATGAGTTTTTTGTCTTGGTGGTTCCACGTTGCTGCCTCTCCCATCGTGACCGGTGCGTGTTCTGTTTCCATGTTTCCTGGCTTCCTAACAAATGCAAGAACTACCCAGTCCCTAATAAATTCCATGGTTATCAACCTCAGTCTAGTACAGATGAGCACTTAACAAAATATTTAGGAGCTGCATTTGCTGCTTGCTTTGGAAGATGCAGCTGCTGGCATGAGTGGAGTTCTTAATTTATAGCATTATTTAACTTGCCCTGGAGACTTGGGTTCCTAAACTGTCTTAATTCTGTGGTTAAGGCCCTATCAAATGGCATGATGAGGGTGATGATGATTTAGTGTTGTTCTGGCTGGTGTAAACAAGGGATCTTGGATTCAGAAGGACCCCAGTGCTCAAATGAAAAACAAATCTCAGAAGGATTTGAAACTAAGTTATATACAAGATTAGGAGTTTCTGCTTTGTGTCTTTATCAGCCTTTGTTTAACCCCTAATCTTCGTTTTCCCCTGTGCTTTACTGCTAAAAGTGGGAATGGGAAAGGGAGGGGAGGGAAAAAAAAGGCAAACGAACAACCAAGCCCAAAGCAGGAGGCATCTCATAGAACAGAAAACATTCACAATTGTTTAATTTATTTAGCAGTGGGCATTTATTTTATAAGGAGACAATAATCATTTGGGTCATAAGTAGTGTGAAAGAGTTGGTGCCCGGTGAACTTCAACCTCTTTTTTTTCCATTTACTTCCCTTTATTCTGATGATTTTCTGGGGTCTCAGAAACCCCAACTCTCTCTCCCCATCCTCACCTCTACTTCTGCAGGCTGCCACCCATTTCTTCCCCACCTCGGCTGCTCTGCACCAACCTGGTGTTGGCTGCAGGAGACCGTGCAGCGGCCGGGGCTGCAATGGGCAGGAGGATGTGCTCCTCAAGCAGCTCTGCATTTGCAAGAACGCAGTTAACAGACCCCTGTGGAGATGTTTATCAGAGTGTGAGTGGTAGGATGGAGAAGCCCACGCAGGCTTACCGCAGGCTGCATTTATAGGGCTTGTTACTTGGGAGAGAAGCCCTATTTACACTCCGTGCCTGTGTAGCTGGTTAGTGTTAACATTGCTCCTGTGAACGTAGGGGGAATTGTAGTAAATCTTCCAAGAATGGAGAGCTGGTTTCATCTTGTTTGACACATTGTTTCCTGATAAGAGCTGCTGGGAAAATGTTTCAGTTTTCTTGTCAGACTGAGCTCGCTGAGTTGCCAGGAGAGACTCAAAATCCACTGGGTCCTAAAAGAGAAATTCAAGCAGCTGGGCTCAGGGGGAGCAGGCAGCGAGCTGTGAAATGGCTGGGCACTGAAATGCAGGCAAACGTGGCTGAGTGGGGAAGCTAAATGACTTTGGCTCTGCCTCACAAAGAAAGATGGAACTTTTTCATTTTCCCTGTGGTTCCTGGGGTGTCTGTTTCTGGTTTCCCTCCTCGGGCTGCAGTACACGTGGAGCTGAGCTGTTCAGTCCTGGCCAGGAAGGGTAGCAGCCACGCACCCCTGGACTTCCCCTGGGGAACAGTGGAGAGTTATGATGGCTCCAGTGATGCTGCGTAGGTCAAGGCCAGAAAGAAACAGGACACGAACCCTCCGTAGGGATCTTCTTCTGTTGGCTTCTGTAGTCTGTGTTCTCCAGAGCTTAGTCCTGCTGAAAATCTATTCCTGATGTTGTAGTTGGTGTTCCCATACATCCCAGAGTCCCTGATAATCCCGCTGATGCTCCTTGGAAACACAGTTTGCTTTATAAATAACCGTGTTTTGAAAGAGCTTGTGCATGTGTGCCAGCAAACATGGAGGCCTGTGTTCTGAAAGCACATGGCATGCCAAGTACAGATAAAAGATAAGTCTTTATTTATTTATTTTACGGAGTCAAACCTCAGCTTAGTTCTTGGTGGAAAACCCACACTAAAATTTTATGTCAGCCTATGTTGCAAACCACAGACTGTGCGTGGGCTCCGCATGGTTTGATTGCTAGCTTGTGCCTAAGCTTTTTTCAGGCTTCAGATTCAAGGGTTGCAAGCTCACATAAAATAAAACAGACTTCCCATGAACCACGGTGAACTGAAGCCACTTATTTTCAACAAAACTCACACTGGGTTTTGTTCAGCCCTGAACTTCACTGACTCCAGCAGAGGTGGAACATTTGCTGTTAAACCATTGTGGATGTTTATTCTTAGCAGCACTGAGAATCTCTCTGCTTACAAAGGTGCCTAGTGAGGATTTATTTGGCCACTTGAACTGAAAAATATTTGTTGTATATCTAGTGAGAAATAACAACAACCAAAAAACCATCAGGGGTGCAGAGAGTGGAATGTCGTACCAGTTTGTCTGCTTAAACAGAAAATATACCTACATACCTGCCTTTATTTTTTTTATATATATTTTTTTTCCAATCTGAAATGCTTCTTGCAAGTAATCACTTGTGGAAGAGCAGACTTGTGACAGACACACACAATGACAAACTTTTAAAAAATAAATGCTCCTGATTTTCTGAGCAGCTGTTTAAAACTAGATACGTGTCAAAAATGACCCCAGTGATGTCAGCTCAGCCTTTTGCATTTTTCACCACTGGGCAAACTCTGATCCCTCGCCTTGCACAAAGATGTGTTCCTTCTACAAATTAAAGCAGTTAAACAAAATGGGAGCTTTGAGTAAAAAAGTTCATAAATTAGCTATGAAGTTCTGTAAACGTGTTTGCTGTTTTTTTGATTTTTTTTTTCCTGGTATTTAATTGCAGCTCTAAATGTTTAATTTGGAGTTTTCGAGAGCAGACCTAGCTGGGTATTCTGGTGGGGCTGAAGCAGCACAGCCTCCTGTCTGTAACATGGACACTGCTCCCAGAAAGAGCAGCCCAGATTCCCCCTGAAGACATCTGTGTCAAATTGATGATGAGCTTGGCTGGCATCTTAGAAAGATCTGGGGCCGACAAGTTTAACCCTCAAATGCCGTGGGAGGCAAAGGGCATGCCGTCTGGAAAGAGGGGCACGCACATGACTTGGCAGCTGGAAAAAGCTGCCAGACTCAGCTAAATACAAGTCTTCTATCCCAAGTGGTAATCTCAGAACTGGGGGAGAGGATGCAATTAATTCTATCGGCTTTCAGGTTTGTTGGTTTTTTTGTGGGGACATGTATTTGCTATGACAGTGACCTCTGTGGAGGTTCTAACAGGAGTAATGAACACATCTTTCTACACCGTGTCTTGGGAGATCCTAAGTGTCTTCTGACGAGGGCCTTAGTGCTCCTCTTCCCAACTGGAGAAGTTCTCCATAGCATGCACTCGATGCTAATGCAGTATTGTTGGATATTGTGTGTGTCTGAAAAATTCACCAGATGTTCTCCTGGAGATAATTCATTGATGTGAATGGTGAGCACCCTGACAGTGAAGGGAAAGCAGATGGCGACATGTGGAATTGTGCAAAGTGCTGCTACCTGGTGCCAGCTGCAAGCAAAACAGAATGCAAGGAGCCACTCCTCGCATGGCACGTGCTGTGGTCACTGCACCATGATTTATTTGCACTGGAGGAAGAGCTGACCTTCATAAACTGTAAACAGTCCTTGACAGAAATATGTACCTCTGGCCTTGTCAGCTCTCAGAGGTTTTGTCAGCGTTGTTCTCCTGGTGAATGTGTTGGCAAGCTTCCTCTAGCAGAGCCAGCAAAATTTTGTCCTCCGTGGCCTGTTCCAGCCCTCTCCATCACAGTGAGAGAGTAAAGAGCCATCAGCCAAGAGGTGGTTGCTTTGTGACAGTGTCTTGGATGTAGTGTTGATTAGAATTTTCAGGCCACTGTGTTTGGGAGGTGGTGTTCCCTATGTGGGAACGGCTCGGTGTATGTCATAACAGAACCACTGAAAGGTAGTTGACTGTCTGGGAGAATCTAGCTTCTATTCCCAAGGTGTGCAAATTTGTCTAGAGCCGTGCAGGAAAAAATAATGATGTTCAGACCTTAAATATCTAACTTCTCTCTTTTTTAAGCACCCTTTTAGACCATATAGAGTTGTAGACTGGGGCGAAGTTTTTGAGTTTCTTCTGATGAAGTTTCTGGGTCTCGGCGTGAGAAGAGCCCTTTGAACACGAATGGGAACTGTGTGGGAATTGTATTTTGCTAATAGTGTTAATAAGGGCATTACAAGCCACCGTGCTTCTCCTCATATTCTTGGAATTAATGTGTGCTCAAAGTGTTACAAGGGGTAAAAATAGATATCTAATAGAGGATAAACACTGAGGTGTGTTTTTGTTTTTTTTTTTAATTCCTAAAAATGAGCAATAAATTTTCTAGAAATAGTCACTGAAATTGTAGAAGAAATAAATAAAAAATTACTGTCTGTTAGACAGGAGCTGATGGACCTCGAGGCACTTTATTAACAGTTAAGGAATGTGGCTCCCACATACAGCTGTGATTGAAACGAGTGTCTCTGTGTACAGATATGAAATACTAATGGAGGCTTCAGTGCAAGAGTTAGGGCTCTCCTGGGGATTTATCGTGTTGCTTTAGACTGGTGAGAAGCAGAAGTTAGCAAAAAGTTGCAAGGGCTGCTGCATTTTCTTCCTTGCTGTGTATTCTCATTTAAGAGATGCCAACTCTATCGTAGAAAATGAAGAGGAGGAAATGGAGGCCAAAAATAATAGGCTTTTATGGAAAAAAAAAATGCATTTGAAAAACTGGAGGCCATCTGAAGGCCAGGTGGGGGCTTCTAGAAGTAGAAACCCACGAAGTTTACAAGTCTTAGGTGGGGTTGCAGGCTGAGATGAGGCTCCTCAGACCCTAACCAAGGCTGTCCACCAGTTGGGGTGGAAATGCAGCGTTGCTGCTGTGCCCTCCAGCAACATGGGAGTGCTCGGGGGAACCGTGGCTGTGATGGAGATCCAGGAGATGAGCAGCAGCGTTTAAGACAAATGCTTCCTATCAGCCTATTTATTAGGATCATAAATACAGGTGTTCAGCGTGTTAGCCTTTGATCTGATGCTGAGTGCAGACGTCCATCCTTGGTTTTGGCTGTCATTAATATCTCCAAGTTCTAAACTGGCACAGACTAGAGTGGTTTACAGCAAGTGAATTAGATCAATTAATTTCCAAAGTAAACCTAATGGGCATTTTAGAAGAGGATTTAATGTCTCATTTACTCTCTATAGCTATCTTGTTAAATGCCAATTAAGTATCTAAATATTTCTTACAACGTTAATGAATTACAGTATAATAAGTAATAAATGATCGCCAGTTCTTGCTAACATGCTGAAGTCTGCTGTTAAGTTCAGAAAGTGAACATAACATTTTTTCTAGCACACTTGATTGTGCCAGTAAAACAATTAATTGATAATTAGGTAATGTTTAAGTGACGTGGTAGCTAACTGAATACAGACTTCTTTTGTGCAACAGGGTACTGTCGAGAAGGAAAAGTCGGATGACTATTGAGGGGCATATATTTGGGTAAGTTCTTTAAACTCCTAAATTGTGCAAATGCTTCAGTTTCTTCCTGTTAGCTACTTGTGTAATTAATGCTGCTTTCACACATAATTGCGCAGCTAAACTGGAAATCTGGCCCTGCATTTGTTCAAACTGAGAAATACAGTCTCGTGGAATCTTAAGAGTACAGGGGTACAGATTTCCTTCTCCAGATATACTTGGTGTCCTCCAAAACCACCTGTGACTTTTTCATTTGCAGTGAACCACAGCTGAATGTGTATGAGCTTGGCAGGCACAAATAAAATACTCGCAGGTTATTTTTTTTTTTCTGTCTCTCTATATTTGGGCTCTATCCTTTCCTTCTGTTATTTGTGAACCATATGCAAACATAAAGGAGGTGATTTTTAATCAGTCTGTCTTCAAAGAGAAAGAGGTCTTCCTTGCCGTTCTAGACAAAGTGGTTTGTGTTGAGAGAAAAGATACAGCAAACTGCAGTAAGATTGTACAAACAGAGTCAGGTTGGCTGGAGCAAAAGATGAACCTTGCCTGTGCCTGTGGGTCCCTGAGGTTCTGAGGGGCTGCTGCAGCCGTGGTGAGCTCCGTGGGTTGTGCTGGTCTGTCAGACAGCGGGATGTTCGCGGGGCAGTACGTGCTCGTATGGGCATCCTTGCATCGTTGTGGTCCTGTGTGAGTGCTGGCTGATAGAGTTTTCTCATGCTCTGTTCCCAGATTAAAGGTTGTTAAAAGTATTCTTCAAGCGTTATTTCTGAACTGTATCAAATGGAATGCAGAGGTGTTCGAGGATTCTTTCTCTCTCTCTTTTCTTTTTTTAAAGCAGTGTCCTCCCTATTTGTTAGCAATTACTTTGTTCTTCTGAAAAGAAGGGAGGAAAATAGAAAAGCAGCACACAAGCACTCAAACTGGGCTGCTCCCTAAGTGCTTTTTTCCAATTTATGAAACAAACAAAACAAAAAAAAAATACCCTGCGAAGTTAAACTAATATGAAACAGCCCCAGCATTTGAACTTGTCGCACGAAGCTGGTTTAAATTTTAATGTGAGCTCTGGAGTAGATTTGTGTAAGGCAAGGTAAAGCAAAGCCCATGAAATATTGATTCTGTACATTTTCTTATGAATTTTTATACTCCAATTTAGTAAATTTTTCATCTCGCCTGCACTTAGAGGTTGCCTATAAAGTCGTTACTACCAATTGTATTAACTGTTGTAAATAAATCATCTTGGTTTGGGCTATTTGTATGAACATGGGCCGACAGGACCCGGTTTTGTTTGAGCTGTGGCATTTCATGGCCTTAGTCTGAAAGGGCTAAAAAGGGATTATCAAAGTTTAAAATCTGTCACGGCACAGCGGTGGAGATGCAGAACGTGTGAGCAGCTGTCAGAGGAAACATCTTCCTCCTTATGCTTCCCACCTGTGTCAGATAAAGAGACCTGGAGAGCTCTCCACCAGCAAGGTGGTTGGCTGTGTCATACCTGAGAAACAGGCAACCTGCAGACCTTACAGATCAATCCGCTGAAGATGTAGATAAAAAAAGGAAGATTTGTTTCCCTTGAGGCGTAGCCCAGCTTTGCAAAAACAACTTCTTTAAAATGTCATCTGAAATGAGGGATTAGAACGTCTGATTTCAGGGAAAATCCCTCAACTAAAGATTATTCATGTGGCAGTTTCAGATGTGTAAGTCACAGCTCTCTCTACATAGAGTTTTGTCTTGCGCTCTAATTAATATCCTCCATCAAACCTTGCTTAGATGTTAATGCTGCCTAAAATTGAGTATGTAGGCAAAGTTCAAGTACCAGTGAGCTGTGGGTTCTCTACACTACTGCTGTTAAGTGTCTCAAAACAACTTCTAAGGTATTACAAAGCATTCAGCTGGATAGATGTAACATTTTCTACGAGTCTTTCCATTGGAAAGGTTGACAGCTGTTAATAGAAAGCACAGTACATGAGGAACTCAGGATGTGTTTAGATGCTTTCCTTTATTAATGAACTGATCTCTGAAGAATGCGGTTTTTAACATTTTTTTTTTTTTTGCATTTTTAAGCCCTGTCTCTGTGAAGGCAGACTCAGCAAGTTGCAGTGATGTGCTCCTTGACGTTAAGCTTGATCAGGTCTGAACTGCATTGTAGACACAAGGGCAGGCTGCGTGCTGCAGTGTTGTGTGGCTGCTTGAGCTGCAGGTATCTGCTTCATTGTCGAGGAGCTGCTTGAGCCTGTTTATCTGCGTGTGCTTACATCCCTTGGTCTTGAGCAGTGCTCACGTGAGTGCTCACAGCTAAATGTACAGTGTTGTGCTGAAGATGGATGACGTGAGGGTGGCTTACTATGCTTGATGTATAAATAAGAACAGATGGTTTTTCCAGATTCCAGTTAGCGATAATTAAACTCTTAATTTATTATTTTATTCAGAATAAATCTCCATTAATTTTCTGTTTTTGTAAATATTCTGAAACAGTGATTTTTTGAGAAGCTGTCATGGGTGATTTGGCTGGGTTGAAGTTAGCCTGATGGTAATTTGGCCACAAAGCACGCTGGGTGCCCTTTTCCTGATCCTGTGTTGGTTGCGTATAACTTCTCAATCAATTTTTAGTTTGCTTGTGAGTAGAGATTGTAAGTTCTTTTCCATAATACCGTAGGCGTAATTATTTCAGGAAACGATTCTGTCTGTGGCATTGCTTCTCAAGTGCTTGGAGCCATCAGTGAGACAACTCGCAACTGAAGGAAATTCACTGAGGAATGTTAAAATGAGTCAAAAACGTCCCGATAGACCCCAGGCTTCCCTGTACTAGCTCCGTCCTGCTCGGAAACCAGCCATGCTCTCTTGTTTTGTGTGTTAAGTCAGAGGTTACTTTGTTCAGAACGTTCAAAGCTTTTTTTTCTTTTATAAAAGAATATTGTAAGTAGCAGTAGTATTGAAACAGAGGCTGGAATGTTTTCGAAGCGAGCAGCACCTCATTGGTTAAATGGCTTTCTGCAGCAATCACCTCGGATTCAGTTTAATTTGCAGCGTGTTGCAGAAGCTGACCTTTCCACTGTCTGTATATTTTAAGTGTTTGTGTAAACAGCAAAGGATCCAGCTAATTACTGAGCCTTCCTCCCATTCAGCAGCGCGATGTCCGGCCTCCTCTGATTGTGAAAGCGATAGCACAAGGGCACTCAGAGACAGGAAGGAGCTTGCGGAAAGGGAAAACAGCAGCGGGAGGCACGGAAATAAGGAAAAGTGAAATGGAGCAGGGCACGAGCAGCTCCTTGTGCTGGGAGCTCGGGAAGCCCTCAGAGGGATGGATACGTGTGATTGTGGAGCTGGACTGCCTGTGCTGAGGTTGCTGGGGCTGTGTCACCAACAGGCTCAGCTCTGCTGGTTGTAACTGAGCGCTGGGTTGGGCTTTGTGCTGAGCTCAGTGGGCAGGCTGCTGTGCTGGGGATAGACCCAGAGCTCTTCTCCCAACTGCCTCCGAGCCCCAGAGCTTTGCAGAGTTAAAAACAAATACAAAGCTGTGGCTCCACTGCCATACGCAGGTTGTCTGCTTGTTACGGGTCTGTGAAATCTGCTGTTCCCTTACCTTGATGGCACGTTTAACTCTGTGATCCACTGTGTGATCCTACCCACAGAGTGCAGGACTTGGCTGGAGGTGCCCATTCTCACTGGCTGCAGTGAGCTGGACAGCCAACCTTCAGGAGTGTGTCGGTGTCTGAGTTTCCTTGGCATATGACGTCAAGACTGGAAAGGAAAATGAAATGTAGGAGATGAAGATGCTTTTTTCTTTTTTTATTCCTTTGCATATTTACTTTTAACACCCTTATTTGGCATTGATTATTCTCCATTTCCACTCTGATCTACTTTACTGTAGACGTAGTGTTGCTGGAGCAGTGGTGATGTTTTGCTGCTTTGGGGTGGATTCTGCCTGTAACATCTGCGGAAGTTCAGATGCAGCTCTCCTCCAAACCTATATATTATTGATTCTTATTTATTTATTTATTATTTCAAAGGTGCAAGTAAAACCCTGCTGTTGGATTGGAACTGACAGTAATTCAATCAGTTACGTGTGAAAGCCTTTTGAGGGCAGCTAAAAACCAATATTACACGCGTTTGAGTTATTTAGACATTAACATATATAGCCGAAGTCACATATTCAGGAATTTTTTGGAAAGGCATTTGATCGTAATGATATTCTGAACCTAAACCCGTTAGTTTTAATAGCTGCTAAATGCACTGCTTTTTCAGATACTGTGTGTGCAAACAAATGTGGTGTAGGTGCATCTTTTTAATCTGAAAAGAGCATGGGAGAAGAAAGGATAGTTGAACGCAGAGTGAAAACCTTGCATGTATTCAGCTAAATTTGTTGTCAAGAGAGGTGTAATATTGCCCAGTTTAATTCAGTCTGCGGTCATGTAGGGGCCTGTGATACGAGCATTAGCTAGGCAGATAGAGCAGTGCTTTTGTTTAAAAGCCCCTGTGTTAGGCATCAGGGTTGGCATGTATCTGCTTATTTGCTGAGTTTCCTTAGTGCCTCGTAACTCACCCTGAGCAGACTCGAATGTCAGGTGCTGGGAGGCTCAGAAGGGAGCAAGGTCGGACCCAAGGGCCCAGCATTTTAGGAAAGTAGAGCAAATTAAGTTCACCCTTCAACCAGAATCTGCTACTTCTGTAAACCCATAGCTCTCAGATGCCTGCCAAGCAGGACCCAGAAATATTCAGTATATATTTCTCCGGGAAGTGTCAAGAAATGCAATTTTGTTAGATGACCGCATTAGCCTTGAACTTTTCAGACAAGTCTAAATGAAGAGAGAGTTTATTCTGGCTTCCAGAAACTGATGGGAGCCCTGTGGGGCGTAGGTTCAAATTTTTAAATGTTCACATCAAATCAGATAATGGTATCCACCCCCTCCAAAGATCAACGGGTGGAGAAGGAAAGAACATACCAATAAGCACATGCAATCCTTCAGAGTTCATTATACAGCAAGCGTGTTTCAAAGGACCTTGAGAGCATGTTTCCAAGGGAGGGGCGAGGTCGATGCTCGGATGGGAGAAGCCAATTGAAATCAATGGGAATTGATTTAGACTCCGGGGGCACTGTGTTAAAATCTCCAGCCTTACGATGTAGCTTCATGAATATTAACAGGCGCGGGATCGATACGCAGCTGATTTTCAGATGTACGGCTGGCTCCTTTTCGTCTGTAGATTAAAGGAACGGCAATCTTTCTTTCTTTTAGATAAGATTGAGAATTCCAGAAAATGACTTGTGACTTTAAATCCCGTTCTCCAGGACTATTGGATAAGCTCTGCGTTATTTTCCTGCTTCCTAAGCGTGCTTTTTCCTAATGGCATTTATCCATGGTGTCTGTTTCAAGAAGAGCAGGTTGCTTTTGGGATGCCGGTTCCTTGGCTGTATAGGCAGCTCTTCACATGCTGACGAAGACTGGATTTTGGGGCCACCGTGCAGGCTGCCTCTCCGTGCCTCCCACCTGCCAGCAGATGGCTGCCACTCTCCTGTGCAAGCGAGCGGCTCCGCTGCATGTTATCTCAGACACAGGGCTCTGCAGACCGCAGTGCTTGAGATACGACAGCCCTGCCTCCAGGTGGGCAAGCCACCCATCTGAAAGCCCAGGTTGGTGACACCATGGGGGAGCTCTGCTAGGTTCTGAGGCAGCAGCTCCAGGTGCTGTGAAAGTGATCTGAACTTGTCAGCTTCTCACTTGCTGGAGGAGCTGAACAATGCCCTGTGTCCCTGAGGAGTGTTTTGGGCTTCTCTCTATAGCAAAGGTTTCCCTATTCAGGCTGTGTAATAACAAAGACTCACGTCTTGTTTGTTTTAAAACAACCAACCCCCCCCCTCCCCCCCCCAGAAACACATAAATTACATAACCCTCCAAATCTTTATCTTACGGAGGGGGATTTTGATTAATCCCTGATACGTTTGTTCTTGCAGTGCTTCTGTACTCTGTCCCCTCCCCGAAACTCAGCAGAGCAGTGCCCTGGACACACACTCCTGTTGCATAGCCAGCACTGTGCCAAACACAGCTGCTGGAGAGCTCTTCTGGGGGGTTTGTGGACTCAATGAGAAGTGTGAGAGAGGAGGGGAGAAGCCCTTCTGTCAAGAGGGATTTCAGGCAGTCTTGGTGTTATTTGGGAGCCCTGCACTCAGGGGCAGCTGCTGTCAGCTATGGCTATGAAGATGCTCTGCGTCCCAAAGCCTTCCATGGGAAATAGCTGCCATGATACCAACAAGTCCTTTTTTGCCAAGGGACTGTGGCAGGTCAGGTGTTCTAGCTTTATTAAAAGCCGTGATAATTAAGCCTCTTAGCTCTTAGAGGGTCTTCTGCAATGGGATGAAGTTCTGTTCCATGTGTGCTGCTTAAATAGTGCTTGGGAGGCTGTTACATCCCAGCTGGGCCTTTATGTGGGTGCCTGGTTCACCTTGGGCTCATCTCAAAAGCTCTGCAAGGTGCCTGGGAGGTGGTACTCACTGCTCTGCTCCAGGGGTTTAAATTTTCCCTTATTCAAGGAATATCATGAAATATTGGTGGAAAGCTGGCCATGTCTGAGGACTGCTAGATTTAGTGCTATTCCCTGTGACTTCAAGTAGGATCTGTCAAATGGTATATCAGAGCATCATTGGAAATGTTTGGTTCATTCCAGTTTTATTACTCTGGCTAGTGATAATAGTGATAAGGATGTACACAAAGGTGATAGACACATGTTATCAGCCACTGGAGTGAGTTACTTGAGCTCAGTTCATCACAGAGCCTGGTGGGCTTGTGCCCTTCAGTAACATAAACCATGACTTCCCTGCAACAGGGTTTGCTTCCAGCTGCTTCACTGCATCCCCGTGCTGAGCAGTGCCTGGTTCCCCTAAAAACCAGTGGCTATTGCCGGAACAATAGGGCTGCCCCGTGCTGAGGTCTGGTGATTGCTCGTGCCTCTGAGGGCACCCTTGCCTTTGCACAGTGCTCCCTTTGAATTAAAGGAGTGCTGTTCTGGGGACAGCTTGCTTATATTGGTTTATCACTGAACTGAACTCCACACAACTGCACTTCAGAGGTTGAGCTGATGCTGGCGCCAAAGGGAAAAAGCGTGGAAGCTCCAAAATAACACGGGAAAAAAAAAAAAAAGTATGTTCCTAAAGGCCCACGCAGCAGCGCTGCAGTGGATTGCAGAGCAGTTTCTGGAAAATAAAAAGTGGTGGAAAACAATGTGAACAATGCAGCGCAGAACGGGGCAAACTTTTGAGCTTTTCGTATTTCTATACATTATTCATGGCGGACAGTGAAAGGCAGCTTGGCTTCTCGCACGCTTCTGATGGCCAGTTGGAAGTGGTGAAAATGTTGGTAACTTCTATTGTGTTCTTTTCTAATTGGGCAAGGCAAAGTGTTTGAGGAGCAGGGACAGAATTAATCATGGGCTCTTGCTCATCACAGCTGTGCTCTGAATGCCTGACAGAGCCACTTTATGGCATATAATTCAATGTATAGGAAAAAAAAATGTACAACAAAAGGCATGGTTTTGAAAGCATTTTCAGTGGTGATCGTGGTTTTTTTCCAAAGTTCTGAGCGCGAGTGATTACAATTGAGCTGAATGGGAACTGAGATGCTTTGGAAAGTGAAATTCTTGCTGGCAGTTTTAAAGAGGGGAATCTGGATTACAGCTTTTTATGTAATTTGGATATAATTTTCATGTCTAATTCGGCGGCTGTATAAGCATTTTGAGTGTTTTCTGCGGGCAGTTGGTTACCTAAGCCTCCAACCATCTCACTGGGTGTAAAAACCTAGAAGTGAGTTGATTCTGAGGGCACTTTAAAACCATGAGATTAAAGTCTTCCCGGTGTATCAGTATTAAAACTGTATTTATATTCTATATGAACTCTGCGTATGTTTGATGAACGATTTGGTGACAGCAGCTGTCATGTGTAACATCTCTTACTACCTTCAAAATGCATGTTGCTTTGGATTTGCTTTTCAAAGAAGCATTAACCGGTTTGTTTTCTGCTTTGATTTCCATTCTGTTTAACGGAATGTGTAGTACTTCTGCTGCGCTGCTGCTTTTATTTTTCACATCCTCCCACTTTTGCTTTGGTAAGAGTCTCCCAGCTTGAGAATGAAGATGCACTTTGAGTTGAAACCCACTGATTTAGGCGTAAAGGGTGCAGCTGAGGGTGGCTTCTCAATCCGTTACCTGAGCTTCAGTGATGATTCATATCCATTTTCACTTGCAAATGGGTGCTTGTCATCCTTGTACCTATGAGTTCAGGATAAGCAATAGATGAGCACGAATCACACAGAATCACAGAATTGTAGGGGTTGGAAGGGGCCTCTGGAGATCATCAAGTCCAACCGTCCTGCCAGAGCAGCTCCCTAGACCAAATCCTACCTGGATGTGCAGACCTCATTCATTTGTAAGGCTAGGTCGTTGTGTCCACGCTTCAGAAGGTTTTAAAACAGACCTGTAAGTGTATTTACTGAGACATAGCTGTGAATGTAAATGTCAGTTTAGAAAATGTCTAGTGTGGAAGAAAGGGTATAGTTCCATTGTATCATTGTTGTACTGCAGTGATGATGTCTGTGATGTACACTGTGATGTGAAAACTGAACTGAAGGAAAAAGTGGCTCCTTTAGCTCAACTTATCCTTAATAAGAAATGGCTGTAATTTTCCCCTCAGTACTGTGGGGTTTGTATCGAGCTTGCCGAGACACCTGGCTTCTATAAACTCCTGCCAACTCAGGCTGAAAATCCAAAAGCATTGCAGCTACACAGATTAAGATTTCAGAGAGATTAGGTGAGTGGATGGCTCTGTAGGTGATCTGTGAAAACAAACCTGCTCTGTTGTGGTTGCCCCATACCATGCAGTGGTAGCACGTTGTGGTTGTTGGATTGGGATGTACTTCTGGCTATTGACTTCCAAAGGAGCAGGTTTTATGGAGAAAATTCTTGGCTTGTTTATTTGTGTTATATATTACAGTTACTGGTGTGTTACTAGCAGACAGATGGCTTTCTTTTCCAGTGCTTGGTATCACAGGCACTTGTGTTCAGGAGGATTTGAAAAAGTTAGGAACATTCATGGCAGACAAAATCCTACTCTTTACTGGTAGCCTTACTTAGTTCAGCACAACAAATCAAAGTTCTTCTGGGTTCAGAAGTGCCAGAGCAGCACATTCTGTACTCCTCAAAAAAACACCACCAGCGTCTGGAAGTGAAGAACATCTGCATCCAAAGCAGGCCAATTAGGAAGAAGACACGAGTGATGCTGATGCTCTCGGTCTATTTTTGGTCACTCTCTACGTGATCAGGAAAAATGGTGAATGCTATTGCTTTGATTAACTCCTGCCGTGCCTTTTCCAAAGCTTCTTATTTTCAGTGGGAAAAGTTTGCTGAACGAACCTCGCTCGTGAGGACTTACAGAAATGTCTAGGAGTACTGGGCAAATAAAGGGTCACTGGTAGTGTATTTCATATATAGCCCCAATATTCTTCAGTGTACTCAGTATAAGGCACTGCACCCTCCCATGCAGAAGCCAAGAAAAGGCCAACGTGTGTTAAGAACATGATGTTTGCATAGCTCAAGCTTGAATTTTCATGGCTGTAATTTTTATTTAAATTTGTCTTATGTCATCTTGCACGACGTTGTCTTTTAGAGCTGCAATGACAGTACGATGAAAGGTGGTGTGAACTTCAAAATAGTTTGAAATCTTCAGTGGAAAAAAAATTGCTTGGAGGTCAGCTTTCTGATGTCATACTCTCTTTTGGGAGTGATCACGAATCTTTGCATTACTTGCTGGTTTTCTGTGTATAAATCAGTGACTGCTAACTGTACCTAAGTGACTTCTACAGACATTAAAGCCACTGCCCTTGTCTGTGAAATGCGGATGGAGGTTGTGAAGGCTTGGCTTGAGAATCCATGTGACTTCACAGCCAAGTGCGGGACGTAAGGACCATGTTGCTGTGTTTGCCCTTCTTCTCCCATCAGAGGTTGGGTGTTGTCTGTGCGTGGTGCCCAGCACAGCCTGACAGCTGGGCACCAATAGCTGTGTGCCTGTCATATCACTGGTGACCTGATTCAGGCTCTTAGAAAGAAGGCAAAAATTCACATGGGTTCCAGTAGGTCTCAGGTGAAGCCTGGCAGTTGTGAGGGATGTGCACCTGCTTGAGCTGCAGTCTGGAGCCATACCTCTGTGTTTGAAGCCTATTTATAAATATTTTAGTGGCGTTTCCTCTACGGTGTTTAGCGTTTCCCTGACCTTGTCAGGTAAAACCAACTCGTATGTGAATTATTTTTATTGGAAATATAGCAAATGGGAAATTGGGGAAAAAAAAATGTATGAACAGCAATAAAATGAACTTGGAGTTGGTTATTGGGTAAAACTGACAATGAGAGGGCACTGGTTCTCCACAGGTCCCAGGTGCAGGTGTCCGTAAGCTTCTCGTGCTGTACCTGTGGAGCACTGATAATGGGACAGTTATCTTTTTGGGGTGGAGTGAAATCTGTGTTTACTCATATTTGCAATTTCAATGGAATCCTTCCAATGCTATTTATGAGACCTTGAATAGACCCCGAGATAACGAGCAGCACCACTTGCTGCAGCACGCCGGTAGCGGTTCGGTTAATCCTTCACACTGGAGTCTCGTTGCTGCTATGGTGTAATAGCTGTGACCTTTCAAAGGTCAATTACCATATTCAGGGTGGCACATGATGCCACTGAATGGAGCAGTGCACATCCCTAAGCTGTCTCCCCACAAGGTGTGGGTGGGTTGGTCACCCATCAGGTCAGGGTGGCAGAGATCTCCGTGGTGCATTTGGAGGTGTTCACTGCAGTCAGTGCCCATGGAGCTCGCTCCTGGTGGCCTGGCTGTGCTCAGGAAGTTCACGATGTATTTTTCTGTGCAGCAGAGCAATAGGTCTCTCTTTTGGTCACCAAGAGTGGCACCTGCCTGGGGAAGTAGTGAACAATTAGTTAAAAAAATAAAAAAATAAAAAATCAGTGGGTTTTTTTTTTTTTTTTGCTTATTTCTCTCTGCCCCTGCATCTTCTGGTCTTTGTATTTTGTGTGTTCATGGTGTATCTTCCCTTAGGGAAGCAAATGGATGGGTTTGTCCAGGACTGGCAAACGTGGCTGCAGCATGGGTGGCTAGTTTAGTACCCGTCAAATAAAGGCAGTCAGTATTTTGGCCTCAGTTTTTTTTTTTTTTTGTTTGTTTGTTTGTTTTTCCCCTAAGGGGCATGTTATACTCGTGCTGCTATTGTTACCCCACAGGTTAATTGAAGTCCTGAAGCATCTCAGTTCCAGCGTGAGCTGAGCATCCCTAGTACAACTGTGTAAATGCTCGTCAAATGGAGGCCATGTATACATCACGTGATCTTTGTCCAGCTCTTCTTTGTTCTTTTGTTTATACTTTGACTTGAATGGTAGTGCATTTTCTAAAGATAGCCATTGAATAGCCTCAAAACTAAAATCACAGCTTTTTAACTTTCTGTTGAAGTGCTGTTCCTGCAGTTCCAGGCGTGTTCAGCATTCCAGATTTCTTGAAATTGAGTGTATTTAGTGCTTATCCTGTAGCTTTTTTGGGTTCCTCACTTAGTGCAGTTGACCAGTGAGCTGTTTGTGTGAGATTATTATGTACTAACATCAAGCCAGTGATACTGCTCAAACTTCAACCAAAAGCCTGAACTCCACTGATAGGGCTGAAACTTGGATTTAGGTCCAGGGTAACTGGACAACCATTAGGCAACGGGTGGTTCAAACACCTTTACTTCAGAACTGGTCCCTTTTATGTGCCTATCAAAACTTATTTCACAACTTAGATCAGCCCGAGGTTTTCCCCTTGCAGATAGTGAATCCTGTCTCTTGCAGGCTTGAGCTGCTGATCCCAGAGAGCTGTGCCAGTTTGCTATTCCCCTTAAATGCTTGTTATTTCTGTGCAATTCCCTGTAGTGTACGATGGTTTATTCTGTTTCATTAACATTTGGAAAGGATTTGAGGAATTGCATGGTTTGGTCACTACAGTAAAAAGATAATAATGCTCTTGGGAGAAGCTAAATGTGGAAATTGCATGTGAGAAGCTGCGTGCCCATCCTTGGAGGCTGTAACAGCCTTTCTCTGTGGAGTGCTATAAAGTTTTAACAGCCCTAATCAGCAGGGATCATCACCACTGCTCATGGCAGAGGAATGGCTCTCCTGGACCATAACATTGGGAGCTGCTGTCCTTGGTGGCCGTGCCTGTGTACCATTTATTTTCTAAGCATGAGACTGTGCCCAAGTCCAAACTCTTCATATGCTGAGATAGTCTGGAGGGAAGGCTGCCATGAGAGGAGCCCTGGCCTGACCCTGGCATTGGGTGGGGAAAGCTTGGGTTCATGTTGTGTATTTCTGTGCATGCACGTGTTCCGCAGTCTGTATTACAGACATAGCTACAAAGCCTCTTTCTTTATCTAGCTCTATCCCACCGGCTACATAGTGCTGTGCAGCACTGTCCTGCTGCCAGAGCAGACTCATTTACCAGTTTGTTGGTTTTTTTTTTTTTTTTGGTTAAATAAATGCAATTAGCAGCAGGGCAACAGGAGCTGCGCATTCCCAAGGTGCTGGTGGAGCCTTGCAAGGTGTTCTGGCTCATTTGGCAGGGGTGGGACAGGACTTGTGAGTGTTTTGACTATGCCACGTGCCACATCACCTGGTGCTTCAGGTATGTTTATGCAGACTTCAGAAGAGGCTGCAGTGATTCCTGTGTCATAAGTTTTTTGCCCCAGAGATCTTTCAGCGTTGCTTGCAGCCATGGGAAGTTACAGTTAAGAGGTTGCTACCACTGCATCCTGGGTTGACAGCAAGAATAAAATAGCAGACCCAGAATAAAATAGCATGTGGCCTGCAGCGTGCCACTTGCTCAGCATCGCTGCCTGCAGAGCAGCAGAAGTGCAGGAATAGCACCGCAGGGATATTGAAGCAGTCTCTGTCTTTTGAACTTCAACTTGAGGGTCCCTATAGGCTAGTGCTGTCCTGTGTACTTTGTCCAGCATTTTGGGATGAGAACATATGACTTCCTTTCACATCTTTGAAAAGTCTACTTAGTTTGAATTCTGAAATGTTGCTCATGTTGCAAGTAGAGCAGGCAAATCTGCTCCTAAAAAAAAAAAAAAAAAAAAAAAAGCTTTATTTTTTTTTTCTTCTAGAGACGAGTTAATTGTGAAGGAGGCTCAGGGGTGCTTAACAGCTTATTGTCACTGTAGTCTGAGAATGGGAGCTGCATTCTATGTCCCTCCCTTCTCTCTGCCCTTCTCTCCCCACCCCACCTCCTTGCATTGCACCGTTCATGTGTTTAATCTTAGACATGGATGTAAACCTATCTATCCCTTATTTTGCATCCTTCGAGTATTATTATAATCAGGCTGCTTTATTAAGAATTAATGCCCTGTTCGTGAACTGAGAATAATGGAATGGCCACGTTTCCTCTTGCGCTGGACTGTGATTTACTAATAGGAGCTTCTAGGGAAAGGATCATAAAAGAGAGAGGCCCCCACCTCTGGATTAATATTTAATCAGGTGTTAAGAGAGCTTGTGCTGGATCCCAGAGTCACTAGCAGAAACCTGCAGGGGAAACGAGAGGGTCCTACTTCTTAAAGGGGAAGTGCAGTTATAACTAAAGCCTTGATCCGAAGCCCATGGATGTAAATGAAAAGCTCCTGTTGATTTCAAGACCTTTGGATCTGGCCCAGAGGGAAACAAAGATGATTGTTTTTGCATGTGAGACAGAAATAAACAGATGTTCCTATTCTTTTTTTCTTTCCTTTTTAATTTATTAATAATTATTTTTTTTTATTCCAAAGATATCAAACAAGATGAACATGCAGTGGTCTAAATTCAAAGTGAACAAAATGGGAAAGGCCTGCTGCTAAAGACATGTGTCAAACTAGTTGAGGGCCACACTGTTCCAAACTTTATGAGCAGTCGGAATATGAGTTCATCTGGCTTCTCCCAGTCATGCATAAATGAGCTAAGCAGAGCAGTGTGGCAGTTGAGTAGTTCTAAGTCTTAAGCCGTTTGTAAATGATAGATCAAGTACCTACAGCTCAGTCCCCTCCAGTGTACAGAGCCTGCCACTGCTCCAGGAGCAAGCGGAGGGGCTCCCAGCACGAGTGCCTTTGTGGTCAGAGCCCTGCAGCCCCCAGAGCAGGAGGCATTGGCAGCCCATTTGGTGGTGCATTTTGTGAGCATAAGTTCTGCAGGTAAGTGCCATTCTGAATGCTGGACCGTGTACCTCGTGCTCTCGCTTGGTTATGGTGTACACACAGGCCTAACTTTGCAATACCAGGGCTGAAAACAATGTCCCTGTCTTGGAGCAGTGTTGGGAGGTGTAGGTTTTTGTCAGTGTCTGCTGTGTCATGAACTTTGCCTCCTGCTGATGAGAGATCTCTGAGCATAAAGGAGGCAAAAAACAGGGCTGTGCTGAGGCTGTTGTCCCCAGGTGAGAAAGAAGGGAAGTGACTGGGGATAGGAGGGCATGGATCTTGGCCGTGGCAGGTTGCTTGTCTCCCTCAACAAAATATTTTCCCTTCTGGCAAGCTTGTGCTGTACGAGGGATCGCCCAGCTGAGCTGATTTGTGATCTCACATTATCCTTTTAAACTGAGTCTTCAATCTACTCAGCGTGCATGACGGTGCATGAAAGTTGCAGGAAGGTGGCACACAGCCACTCCACGTGGCAAAACAGAGACCTCTTTTATTTCAGTGCAGGATGCCCCGTCCTCAGTCACCGTGTTGTGATTGATCTGAGGTTGCATCTGCTCTGTCCCTGTGATGGTTTTGCAGGGGCAGTGATGGGGACTGGATCTGTGTATGCTCGCTGGGTGCCTTGCTCAGGCTGACTCTGTGCAGTGTAACGTTGGATGGTAGAGTGGTGCATTACACCTGGTTCATTTAGAAAATCTGCTGGTATTTCTGATATTGATTTTTGGCTTTTTGCGTTCAAAAAAAAATTGTAAAACAGAAGCAGACAGTTGGAATGTTTGCCTGAGTGGTGAATCTTATGAGAAGTCCTAGGTTGGATGCTCCAAACTGAGACCTGTGACTACAGAAGAATATTTCCACTTTGGATTTACACTGAAGAAAGGTGATCCAGTTGTATCCTACAGTCTCCAAAGGTAAATACATGCAGGCTGTATGCGTTTTTGTTTTTTTTTTCTTTCTTTCTGTGATTGTTTTAACATCTTGAGGTCTTTGAAATTACCTCAGACTCCATAGAAGTCAAGATTTCTGGCTTTTGTGTTTTGAAGTATTGCAGGGTGCTCAATATCTTCGAGGATCAATGGTGCAGACATTAAGAACGACACCTCGAAGCAGAGATGGATGCAGAACTGTGCCTGCTGGATCGTGGCTGGGCTCCTCAACCACGGGGCTAAGCAGCTGCCTGATAATGATTGCTCTCAGAGAAAAGTATTTCCCTGAAAATCTCCTTCCAACACCAGCTAATAGGCAAGGCTTATTTCAGAGTTTTATTCCAGCTCATTTAAATGTAGGGACCTTCCGTGTTGCTCATTAATCTCAAGGAAAAATGCAGATGAGAGAGGTTCAGTGGGTGTGCAGCCGCTCTAGATGAGCCTGGGAGAGGTCTTTTTGTTCCTCCTGCTGGCTGAAGGTCAGGAGCCAGGGCTGGATTAAAGCTCCTCAGCAGAACAGTGCCCAATTACACCGCCTTCTGTAAGGGCTGGAGAGCATGAGACCATTACCGTTGGGTGGGAAGAGCTGGGCATCTCTGTAATTTGGTGGGATATGAGAAATGGATGGAGAAAACTGAGTAGTGTTTGAAATGGAGAAGGAAAAAGGGGCTTTTGCTTTTAATGAAGCAGTCACAGCTGCTTTGTGATTCAGCCTGCTGCCTTCTCTTGAAAATAGTACAGAATTGTCCATTAGTGGCACACAGCACTGCAATAAAACTTATGAAAATTATTTATTGCTACATCAAGCTGTATAATTCCTTCTTATAAAGCAAGATGTAGCAGAAATGGGGTAAAGGCCAAGCATTTAGCATTTAGTTCCCAAATACTAAGGCCTTGCCTAATGTAAAATGTATCCTTTGCAATTAAGAGTAAAAGATAATGAAGTTTACGACAGTCCTTATTTTTTCCCCAGGTGTTTGGCAGCCTGGGGCTGGCCACAGAGCAAGCACTCTCCCATCCATGCAGGTTTCAGCTTTGCAGCGCAATTGTCTACGTTTCCCATGTTCAGATCACAAGGTGTCCTTGCCGGTAGGGTCTGGGGCGTGGAGCTTGGTTTGCTGGCTAGTAGTTGGCTGCAGGTGAGAGAAGTTGCTTCTTGCAGGGAGTTTGTTGTCAGAGTGAGGGTTGGGAGGTCTCCCATCAGCCAGTCCTTGTGCCTTCCACATGTGGGGGCATCACCTTGTTGGCTCATTCTGCTGGGGAAAGCCTCCTCATGCTGTGGTCAGTGGGAATTTTTCCACTGAGTAGTTATGGAGTCTGGATTACAGCCGTTGTGTTCGCTGAGAGATATTGATTATGAGTGGTGGAAAACATAACAAGGTGTTTTATCAGAAAAACAAGCACGAATGTGCAAATAAAAGCGCAGAGATAATAAAGGTCAGAGCTGTTTAACGGGCCTTCATGAAGTTATGTACTACTTAAATCCTAATTATCTCCTATTCGGGACGTTTCAGTGGGATTTAAGAAATAGGCTTGTGGAGAACCTCTGGGTTGGAATTCAACCTTCACAGAGGAAATGGGAGGACGTTAGTTTACATTAGGCATCTGTGCATTTTGTTCCCAAAGTGGCACTTAGGAAAACGGCCGCAAACAGCACATGCTGCGTTACAGCCAGCAGTTTAATCTGCAGGCATGGATGTATGAAACCCGTGGTGGGATGGAGCAATTGATGTGAGTGGTGGATGGTGGTACCCTGGAAGGCTGAGCAACAAGTGGCACTGCAAACTGCCGAGCTTACTGCAGCCTCATGTATTTGATGTGATGGACATTTGTCTTGGGTTTCTTGCGTTTCAGATGCTTTAATTGTCGTGGAAACAGTGAGGCTGCATTAGCATGGGCGGAGCTGAGTGGTGCTGTTACAATGCAGGGGAAAAAAAAATCAATTTATTCTGTGGCTTGCAATTTATTTCATGGTTGGTGAAATGTCATTTTATGTGATGATTATGTTAGCAAGTATGCGGTATACTGTCTCTGTGTCTAATATAAACAGTTGCTGTATATGGGTTGCATGTGTGGTTATAATGTGATCTTGTGGCATGGCTGTGAGATTTTATCACGTTGGTCACATTACTCACCAATTCAGACTTTCCTTTTGGTCAAAATCTTAATGTCTAACCAGGCCATTGCAAGTGAATGTGAGCAAAGCCCGTCCGTGGCAAGTCTGTCATCATACATTCCACTGAGGGCACACGTGGAGCAGTCACGCTCGGGTGTTCACTGAGTCCTTAAAAGCACTTCTGGAATCCCACCTGGAAGGGTTGACTTCTTCATTGTCAAAAGTCCCATGGAACAAATAGATGAAAAAAGCAAGGCATCTTATAAAGAAATAGTCTTTAGGTTCTTAGTGCACTAGCTTGCTGATTCTCTGTGTCAGGATCTTTTGGCACTACAGATGTAAGCTGTGTATGCCTTCCTGGAAGCAAACAGGGAATCTCCTCTGTCTGGTAGCACATCTAGGCTGCGAGAAGCTGGACTGCTGTTCTGGACTGATCCTCCCACCCTTGTGTGTTTTTTGAGTTCGTACCACAGAAAATATACTTCCAGAATCGCAAACCTCAAAAGCAGAAGTGCTTCTACTCAATTCAGCCCCGTTGTCAGGATCCTAGTGATGCGTTTGAAGCTGCAAGGTCAAAGGCAGGTGGGATGCCTCAGTTCCTACTCTGCCAAAGGCAGCAGGAATGCCTTGAGCACTGGTTGCATTTCCTGTGCTCCCAAGGACTCCTGCCTCCAGCCCAGTGCAGCATCTGCAGGCCAGCAGCAGAAGCTGGCCCTGATGGGAGCTGTGGGTTGGGCGTGCTGAGTAACCCCATCACAGAGTCAGAGCAGTTCATGTTCTGCTCTTGGTTCGTTGTGGGGGAAGGAGTTGATAGGACAGCTGCTCCTTCCTGGCAGGCAGATAAGTTTGCTGTCTTGAGATGGCATTTCAGTCTTGTCTCTTACTCGTGTTCCCTCCCCCCGTTCTCCCTTCAGCTTTAATATCTAGGTTTGTCTGATTTTTTAAACTGGGTTATTTGAATGTCAAACTTTCAATAACACTTTAATAGAGGTGTCCATTAACCCATGCTAAATTACAGCAGAACATCTCTGGAAATACATGTGACATCCACATGAATACCAAATGAATTCATTAGGATCAGTGCTATTACAATGAATACCAAATGAAACCCACAATGATGGGGACATCATCTTTCTGTGAATAATCGACAGCGTTCCTTTGGCACTAGTCAAACACATCAGCTGTTTGTTTCCGCTGATGAGAGGTGGCAGCCTAGGTTTTGGTTAGATAAACAAACGATGACACCAATAATCACTTAGTTGGTGGCTGTAATGCCTGGTAATCACATCCTGCTATCGTGCACGCGGGAAGCAGTGCTGCAGTTTTTATGCATAATGAATCCCAAACACTTCATAAAAGGTGATAACTTTCTTTGACCACTGAATACATTATTTATAAAAGTGCTCCGTTCCCTTCCCCCTCTCACTCTTGGAGATCTTTTTATTTTTTATTTTTATCATGTAGAATACACCGGTAGCTCTTCTTAGACTATGAGGTCTCTTCTTATACATAATTTATAAAACAATTTACAAGTGATTTATTTTTAGCAATAAGATAAAGCATGGAGTGAAGGGTTTTGCCAACAGAGATGCAGACAGTTTGGGAGTAATGCTGGTGGAGGAGCCTGGGGTCAAGTGAAATTTATTTTTCTGTTTTCCCCAGAGGTGAACCTTAAGGAGACTGCTTTTGTGCTCATTTACATCACGTGCTCAGTGCGTGCTGCCTCCTAAAATCATGTGGAGTTGTATGGCACCACGTCCTGGACGGCCTTGAGGAATGTCCCTCCAGTGAACACGCAGGCGGTTAGGGCTTGTTGATGGATACAGTAGGAGCGTCTCTTTCTGCTGCTGCCTGCCTGTGAGGGTTTCTGCCTGGCTCCTCCTGGCTGGTGCCCTGCTGGGTGATGGAGCTGCCATGGTGGAGTCAGGTCCTGGTGTGAGATGCACACCTCGGTGGTGAGGAGGGACTGTGCTGTCTGCCGGTTCCCAGGAGATGGCAGTGTTTAAGAGCAGTAGCAGAGCATCTGGCACGTCGTTCACCTCCTGTCCTTTGCACCAAGCTTGGTCCTCAGCATCAGTAATCCAGGGGTGTCCTGATGGTGGGCATGGGAGGAGAAATGCATGCTGAGCCGAGGATGACAGAGGGCTGTGTTACAACAGAACCTCTTGTATCAGCTGTGGTGATCCTTGGAAGGAGTTGGTTATTGTTTTGGGCTAGTGTGTAGCAAGACTTTCCCAGATGTAGCTCTCCTCTGTCGCAGCTGCTGGCTCTAAGTGGGAAGCCCTCATCTTGATTCACTTCAACTGAGGTTTAAAAAAAAAAAAAAAAAAGTTCATAAAAGGAAAGTTCATTTCTAAAGAGACTTTGTGCTGGAGAGCTGGTAACCAGCATAGCACTAACTGTAATCAGCATCAGTGACCTATCTGCTTATTGAATAGCCACTGCATGAGGCTCTTGCCTTTTCCCAGATCCTTCAGAGAGGTGTCCCAGCCCATTCCCAGTGACTGTGCAAGGAGCACGGAGCTGAAGCTACAGGAGCTTTGCAGCCCTTTGTAACTGTGGGACATGCTGCCTGGTCAGCATGCTGGTTCTCTTCTGGAGCACTCAGAGCTTTGTAATGTTTCGTATATGGCTTTGTAATACAATGGAGAAGAAGGTTTCAAGTCTCTAGTGTCCGAGTAACAAACGGAGCTGGTCCTGGCTGTTGGTGTTTGTGTGATGGAGGTGAGCTGGGGGGGATGCGTTGCTTCTGCGGGCTGTTATTATGATCAAGGCATCAGCACCTGGAGGAACGTTCTCCTGGCAGGTCACCTGGGAGGCTAAGCACATTGCTGAAGTATAAATGCTTCTTCTTCACTGAAAGTTTAGCTGGAGTTAAGTTCAGTCTCTGGACGGGAACTCTGGAACAGTTGTGGCATACTGAGAGAGAGTTTGGCGATTGGGGCTGTTTTGGTGTTAGACTGATGAAGCCTGAGCTGGAGGCTGGGTGCGCAGCCTGGGTTGCTCCAACCTGCCTGCTGCAGGGCTCTGCTTGTGCTGCCTGCTCCTGGCTGTCCATGGGGTCTCTCTGTGCAAACTCAGCCTTGAAACTGCTCGACCTCTCAGCTCCTGGGGAGCTAATTCATCAGTAAACTATTTGTTTTAAATTAGCGTCTACAAAGTTGACTCCATGAACAGCCTGGACTTTGATTCAGGGGGACGGAGGACGTCCACCCTGGAAAACTGTGAATGTGGGCGCTGCTTGCCTGCACATCCAGAATGCAACAGAGCTGTCAGATAACACATGAGAGATGGTTAATAATAAATTAAAAACATCGCAGCCACAGGGAAACTGCATCTCTCCCCTCCCCCTGAACTCCCCCTCTCTTTTGCTTTTTTCTACCCCATGGGCTTAATCAGCATCAAAGAGTAACAAATCCAATAAAATGTTTCCCTGAGCCAGGAACCAGCCTGAACTGGATACGTGCACCAGCCGTGCTCCCCCCACCCCCAGCAGCCAGCCCCTTCTCAAAACAGCTGACAGCCGAGGTGAAGGAGAACAAAGAGGGATGGGAATGGCGAATCAGAGGCACCCCCATCCCTCGTCTTGTGCTGGCGAGCTCCGATAGTCTTCCTGTGCTTTTAGGCTTCCAGCTCAGAAAACTTTTCCATCAACCAACTTGGTTCTTATCCCGCTAAGATCAGAGATTTATGGTGAGGGGAAAAGGGGAGAGCACTCACTCACCTCCACTTATTCCTCCCTTTTAAAGTTGAACGCCAGCAAGAGGACTCCTGTCGGACTGCAGTGGGATGGAGCGGTACGCCCCGTGGGGCTGTGCTGCTCGTCGCACACCTCAAAGGGGTTTGTGTGGCCGAGAACAAGCTGTGCTGGGAGGGTTCCTCCCTGTGCTGCCCCTGCATGGGAGCATCACTCCTCAGTGCTGGGGCAAAGCGAGGTGTCAGGCTGCATCTTCAGCCCGAAGGCTGCCGTGGCTGTATGTGAAGTCGATGGGCTGACGTTGCATTTCCATCGCTGAAGGTTCAGCCCAAGATACCTGCCTGTCTAGGAGCCACGTGTGGATGCCCCAGTAGTTCTGGTGGCACTGGGGGATTAAAAAAAGCCCTATATTTTAAAAAAGGTTACCAGGAAGAAGAACATAGCCTCAGCAAGTTCTTCATTCTCTGCTGCTCTGTGTGGATTGCTGCTCAGGTTGTGTCTGTGGCCCTCCAGGCTGTAATATCTAAGCGCTTCCTACTTACTGATACTGGGAGTGCATCTTCTCCGTAGCCTTGGAGAGACAGTTGCCAGCATTTCTGTTTAGGAAATGAAAACTGGAGCACAGAGGAAGAAATGTGCATGCATAAAAGCCTGTGGCAGAGTTAAGAAATGAATACATATAACTCAAAATGTGCTCCATCAGACCGTAGCCAGAAGAACATCCTTGCCTTTGGCCTGACTGCAGGAGCTGCAGTGCTTCCAGGTGAGTTAAGGCATCACGTCTGCTCTGTGCCAGCTTTGTAAAGCTGCTGCGTTGTGCTGCATCGTAACTGGATATAAGGAGAAAGTTTTTTACAGTAAGTGGCACAGGCTGCCCAGAGAGGAGTGGGTGCTCCGTCCCTGGAAGTACTCGAGGTCAGGCTGGATGGAACTCTGAGCACCTGACGGAGCTGTGGGTGTCTCTGTGCACTGTGGGGGGCGTGGACCCGGTGGCCTTTAAATGTCCCTTCCACCTGAAACAGTTCTGTGATTCCACATCGATGATGGAGGTAGGGATTTCTAGTAGCTGGCAGTCAGCTCCATCCCCAGCATCAGCACACCTGAGCAGTAAGCATTTTGTAAATCCAGAAGTTTGCCTTACTCTTCCAAGCAAGATAAATTGGCCATGAGTTTTACCTTCAAGTGAGAACCTGCAAACCCGCTCCTGTTCAGTGTTCATCACAAGGAGGACCCCTTGGCTTTCTTAGTAAGAATAGATATTCCCCTGCATTTCTTGATCTGTAACAGTTATTACACACGCTGTGGGTGCCAGCAGCTTGTCTCCAAAAAGATAGCTGGTGTGCAAGTGGAATCTGCTTGGTTTGGGTGGGTTGGGTGTAGGATGGGTGAGGAACTTGTGGCTCCTGCGTTGCTGTGATCACATCCATAGCACAAACAGTGTTAGTCAGGAGAGGCACTGCAGGAGGCTGAGGTGGTGCTGCTGAATTGATCCTGCCATGGTACCAGAAGCTAATTACCTGTCTGCAGAGCACAGCTCCTTGGGTGTGCTTTCTCAGCTGGAGGTGCAAGTCTCGCTGTCAGGATCTGTGCCGTCTATGCACTGTGAGCTCACCAGGGTTGAATGAATGAATTCTGATGCTACCAAAGAATTCCTATGGAAATACAGATGACGTCCACCTTGCAGTCATAATTAATTAACCAGTCAATTAACATGATGGATGCTGTTTTGATGAATCGGTTGCAAATAATGTTCAGTTCCTATGGTTTTCATTGGGAGCGCATGAATCATGGCAGATTCTTTGGCTTGCAAAAGGAATGTTGGATGCTAATCCGAGACCTGAGCATCTTTACCCGAGGTGAGCCAGGTCCTGAGCAATCAGATCCAGATGCAAGGATGGGGAGCTCTCATGGAGGTCAGAAGCTCTTCAGATTTGGAAGCAGCACCAGCACACGATAACAGTTGGCCCAGAGAATGGAATGAGTGCATCTAAAATGGCCTGGGATGGGATTTGGAGCATTTCAAACACAAATTTCACTGCTAATTCTGTATGTACTGGAGAAAAAAAGGTAAAATAGCTTAAGTAGCACGTAGTAACTGTTCATGTAATGTTGGACTGGTGTTTTGTGTTGTTTATTTATTTTCTTTCTGATATTAGATTAGTATTTCTGTAGATCAGTATCTAGTAGGTATTCTGTAGATCAAGACTCTGGTGATTCTCTGCACAGGAAAACTGGGTGCCTGAATGCCTGTGTCTGAGGAACTGAGGATTAAATCTGCAAAGACTGCTTCTGCACGTCTGCCCAGGCCTGGGTTTAGTGCTCAAGTGGAGAGCTTATGTGGCTCTGCCCTCTGAGTGCTTCCGTGGGGATCAGCAGAAGTGAGCTCCCTGGGTGCTCCTGGGATCAGCCGGGAGGAGTTCTGAGTGTTTTGGTGTTGTGTTCAGCAGTGGTAAGGCTCCTTGGAGGTGAAGCTGCAGCAGGGAAGTGCAAGGGATTCATTCCCATGCCCAGCTGTGCTGTGGAGCAGCACTGGGAGTTTTTCTTCTGCAGCAAGCAGTGCATGCCTGATGTGGCTAGGGATTTTATTTTTTAATGAAGAGATAGCTTAAAAAGAAGCGAGGAGGATTGATGTGAATTCTTAGGGGAGGGAGAGAAACCTAAACCAGTTTGAGGACAATGACAAGCTGTGTTTGGGGGCATTGTACTTGAATGAAGAGAATCAACATGGCAAAAAAAAGAAAAAGAAAAAAAAGCACCACCTAAACCAGTTAGAAAATATTAAGTAATACACGATGGCAAGCTTGAGCCTGAGGAAGTTTGATAGTGTATGTAACCATAAAAGCGTCAGTGTAGGAATTGATTTATGTAATGTGCCTATTATAAATGGCTTATTTCACTCACAGCTGAGAAATGCTCGCATATCCTCTTGCATCACTAAGGGAACCTGCTGGTGATGAGATGAGCTTAATGTCATGGGTGGGAGAGATCAGTGGTAACCTTAATAGTTCAGGTAGTAAGTCTGCCTTTAGGGTTTATTATCTCTTGCAATCTAAAAAGCACACTTTTGGCAAACGTGAGCTTAACGTTTGCTTTCTGAAGGTGTGGATAGATGCCTGCTGGTTTTCGGAAGCCCTGGAAATCTTTGTCTTCTGATGGGATGTGGGCACCCAATTTGTGTAACAAATACAAAAGCTTGCAAGTCGTCCTGACGTGACTATATGAAAAAATGTGGGGAAATATTTGTGGGATATCCTTTGGAGTCTTTATGCTGTTTTACTGGCAATCACATGAATTTTCTATCTGTCATGAAATCTCCTGACGTTTCCACCAATATGTTGCAAGGAGGTCATTAGAACAATTACTGAGATGTGGGAAAAGAAGTAGCATTCCGTAGCATCAATTGCCAGCACTGCCATCTCTGAGCAATTAAAAACCCTGAGAGCAAAAATTTGACGTTTTCTTGGACTTTGCATCCATAGGGCGCACCCGCTTTTTTCTTTCTGAGGTTTAGTACATCACTATAGTTTCAGATTTATGTTCTTCAAAAGGAGATAGGTGTTTGGAAAAATTGAAGTCAATTGGAGGAAAAAAAAAAAATTAAAAATCTCAGGGAAACATTTTTTTGATCCCTTGGAACTGGGCAACTTTAAATGTATTAAAATTTTTATAGATTTCATTTGTTTCATTTGAAGAACTTCCCCTGGGAAACAAGTTTTGTTATAAATCAGCTCACTTCATGATGTTGCTCTCACACTGTTAGTTTTTTTTCTCTATTATTTCTGGACGGAGTCAGGTTCAGTCCAGTTGCAGCAGTTGCCTGAGTCCCTGGGCTGCTGGAGGGTGGAGGAGAGAGCATCTGGGAATTTCTTCTCCAAAGAAGTGGTGATGCAGTGGCACTGCTGCACAGGTGGGGTCACCACCTCTGTAGGTGTTCAAGAACTGTGGAGATACAGCACTGAGGGACGCGGGCAGTGGGCACGGTGAGTTGGGCTGGCACGGGACTCAGTGATCTTAATTATCTTTTCCAGTCTTTATGACTCTGTGATCCTGATGCAGGGCACTGGAACTGGGGGGGAAAATGGTGCTCAGGGCCCCAAGCTCCTCTCCAGCCTGACCCATTGCCAGTGACCCATGGGCTTCTGGATTCTGAGGTCTTGAAGTGCCAAATGGGTGCAACAGATTTGAAAATGAATGCGTCTCTTCTCAGCGCTGAGTAGTAATGGCAGAATTACTGAGAAGCTGTTTCACCTTGCCTTGGCAGTGATGGGCGATGCTGGAGCCAATGAAAATTTTGTCAGGCCTGGCTGTAGTGACCGGGGCTGTTTCACTCACTGCAGTCCTCTAGAAAGGCACGTGGGCATCTGAGAGGGCGTAACTCATTCTGGAAATGACATATTTCAATACCGAAGCTGAATTTCAATTCCGTGACATAGAGCTGATTTCTGACTCCAGATGGAAAAAATTCCAGAACTTAAATAATTGAATGGAGCTGATATCTGGTTTCCTGACCAGCTCTATTTCTCATGCAGCAATAAGCTAAAGTTCTTGAGAAAATCGCCAAGCACTGAAAGAACCGAGGAGCGGGTGAACCGAGCTGGGCTGCCCTCCCACCGTCAGTAAGGCACGTAGGGTTATTTCCCCAGAGGCTCCTGCAGAGCCTGCTGATGGTGTGGTTGTTAATAAAACGGGGAAAATGTTGGTGAGTTTTGTCTGAGATCTGCTTTGAGTTTGTAGAAACACCTTTCAGTCTTCCTGGATCCAAGTATGTGATTTATTCCCTTTAAGTCCTAAATAAAGCAGAAGACGAAGCAGACCTGTCTTTCCTTACTCAAGCGAGGAATTTCAGTATGTTACACTGCTGGATCTGCTTTGTACCTTCCACCATGGGCTGTGGGTGAGTTCCCTGAGCAGCAAGAGCATATCTTCATGGCCATAACTTCGTTTGATATGCGTGCCCACTCTCTTAAACTCATGTGGGGAGCACTGGAGCTGATTTTCTGTGCAAATAACAGAACTGCATCTAGATTGCATGGGATGGAGTCTGCAGTGGGTCTCGTACCCGTGCTCAGGTACGGCTGGGATGCGTGGCACGAGGGCTGTGGTGCACCTGCAGTCCATAGAGTAAGTCCCTAAGGACTTGTCCTTAGCATCCCACCAACCCTGGGGACATCTCTGCTGCTGGAGGGGTGATGGCTTGCACTTTCCCAAACAAAGCACAGTGATGTTTCCTGTAATTTGAAACAAAGAGACAACTTGCTGCTTTGTAATCCGTGGGTGGGGGAGGCACCGTTGAGTCAGGAAGCCCCCAGAGGGTGCTGGCTTTACTGGTTTCAGCTGTGAAATCAAAACATATGCATGACTCAGTCCAGTGGTTAAGTTCTGCTCACTTTGAGGCCCTGGCTTTGATTAAATTCATGTGTCATTTTCAAAGGTCCATGTTTAGCTTGGTTTTTAGATCATGCTTGCATAATTAGTTTATTTAAACTATGTCTCATGTTAAATCAGATTTTGCCTGTGGACTTAAGTACAACTATGTAATAAGATATACCTATTAAACAGATGTTTAATCTTAATGACTATGTTCTTGACAATCAATTGAAATTGAACATCTAATAACTACGCTGCAACTAGACGTATCTCTTTGCGTTTAATAAGATGCTGTAGTAATATAATTATAGTAATATAGGATATTATAAATAACACTCATGGCAGTACACCAATGTTTGTATAGCACACATAATATATATCAAACCATGTGAGAAATGAGGAGGCTTTAGCTCAGCTCATCATTTCCCTGATGGGAGAGAACAAAAACCCCTAAATGTTATCCTCTTACAGGGGAAACAATTTGTGTTGGCACCGTGGTGTGTCCTGCAGCAGCACTGTGTCCGTGGGTCACCACCCCGCTGAGCTCCTCACCCACACCAAGTCACGGCCAGAGCACAGCACAGAGCACTGTGCTTCCCTTGGAACCATCATAGAATGGCTTAACGTGGAGAGGACCTTAAAGACCATCTAGTTCCAGCCTCCCATTGCCAGCCACTAGAAGGATGGGTTTTGATTGTGTGTGCAGGGATTGTTGGGCATTTTTGTTGGACTCAACAGAAGAAAAGGGAATTAAGGAAAAATAAAAAGGAAAAGCAGTTGGAGGTATGGACATATTGGCTGGGGAAACAACTCAACCAACTCCATGTGAGTTCTTGTTGCCTTTTTGCTTCTATGTTACTTTTGCAGCTTTGCTCTGGTACGCAATTGTAACCGTACCAATACATGAGCTGTTTCACTACCATAGTCAGCACAGTAGCTGGCTGTCCCACCAGTTCCCTCTGATATTCCTGACTTGAGAGCTTTGTATTCTATGGTTAAGACACATAAGAGATGATTTGGTTTATGTCCTTCTGTTATCTTCTTGTACGGTGAGCACATACTGATGGACATTTACACACAAACCAAATATCAGGTTCATGACGCTCTTTCCAGAGTTACAAAGCATATGTTGAATAGCTTATTGAAAAAGTGGAGTATTTTGATAGATATGCAGTATGTTAGGATTTTTTTTTTTTCATTTAGGCCCTGGTTCAAGGAGCCATTTAAGCCTATGCTTAAATCTGTCCTTCCAGTAGATCTGTTGCACATGTGTTTGGTATTAAGTGCATGCTAACTAGAAATAAGCTGATTAGCTTTTGTCTCATGGTTGGACCTGGTATTCATTGGACTCAATAGAAAAATCTCCATTGAATCCAATGAGCCCTGAGCTAAGCAATTAAAGAAGGGTGGGGGAAAGGCAGGAAGAGAAAGTGGGGAAACAGGTTGCCTAAAATTAGACTTTGGATTAATTGGTATCTTTTGGCCTATTAAACATGTACAGAATGGAGCTCTTGTTGATGCAAATTACAAACATGTTTCAGAATCCGATTTATAGGACACGTACAGTGAAATGATGGACTAGTAACATCTGAAAGACGCATCATTGATAGTAAACATTGGCTCAGTGTTCTGGTTTCCAGCATTGCTCACTGAAATATTGGGGTCTCTTTGTTCAGGCTCTCAGATTCCTCTCTATAAATCACCCCAGTTTCCCTGAGCATCTCGTTACAAGTGTGATACAATTTCCAGACAGTTTTCTGTGTTAATATTTGTTAATATTGTTGTTTCCAACTTAATACTAAAAAAAATCCTCAAAAGGGAAAGAAGTGTGCACGTGTGCTTGTGTTCTCCCCTTTTCTTTCCTCAATTGTGCCAAAGACCAGGCAAAAAATAACCCCCTCCCTGCCCAAAGCCAACACTTTAAAAATAAAACAAATGTTTTGTCTATTACCCATGCCAAGTTTGCAGTGTAAGGCTGGTAAATTCCCCAAAGCAAAGCTCTGATTTTGGCGGCTGCCTGGTGTTACTGAAGGAAGGCTCTAGCTAGCGTCGTGCAGGGAAAAATTAGGGCCAGAACTGTTCAAGAGATCATTTTTACTACTAACTTTGTTACTTTACCACCTATTTAGGCTGAGAGGGGGTCACAGTCTGTGTTTTGTATTAGATCTTTTCTTTCATTCTGTCTTGTACTTTTTTCCACGCACCTTTACAGAAGGCAGTGATTGCAAACACATTCGACTTGATATTCAACTCACACGTTAAGTTAACAAGTAGTTCAAAGATTAATTACCATGAAACTTGCAGTTCATAGATTCTATTATGATACAGCTCAAGCAAGGAGAACGGGAAAAATCCAGCTGATTAGCCCGTGATTGTGTTAGCATGTGCTGATGGCATTTGATTGGTTGTCACTACATGATGCAAGAACTGCTGCGCGGGTGTGTTTTCCCATCTGCATTAATTTTCATGTAGCTGATGAGTTCCTAGGAGTTGGAAGTACTAGTGGCAGTGTGTCGGGTTATTAGAGTTGAAAGTGTTGCTGCCTAAATGGATGAGACTAATCCTCACTGTGCTGGGGCAGTGGGATGAGGATGCCCCGTGTTGGCCCAACAGGAGCACGGCGGAGTGGTGTCTGTGGCACCTGGGCCTCCGTAGCACTCCTGGGTGCTGGTGTCAGCACCTTGTCACACTGCAGCACTCAGAGAGAGGAGCTGAGCTCGGCTGTCCCGGCGTCTCTCTGGCAACAGCAGCTCTGTGTTTCGGATTTGCAGGGTGAGACCTGTCAGAGATGTGATTAGAATTTGCTTGCCACTCTGTTCTCACCTCAAGCAACTGTTCCCCTCGTTTTAGAGCCAGTTGATTAGGACTAAATAAAAAGCACGGGGAGAACCTGCTTGTCACTTCTTGAATGCCTCAGCCTGTTTGTGGACTTTGCCTGAATCCCTGAGCAAGCAGGAGCTCCGTCTGGTGTGAATTCCCCCGTCTATGGTTTGCTGGCTAACAAGGGAGGGCAATGTACATAGGACAGAACAGGTTTCTATTCAGCCGTGGAGAAAGCACTTGTGAATGTTGCAGGAAATGAGATCTTAAGTCAGTGCATAAAACAATCTAATCCATCACAGCCCCCAGAATGGCCCCTCATAACTCAGGGGCTGTCATACCCCTTTGTGTGCACGAAGGCGGTTGTGGAAGAAGTGACGAACTGCGCACACATTCTGCTAAATCCGTTCTGGCAGCTGAGGTAATATATTTTCAATGCCAAGTCACATAATTTTACTTTAGCTCATTTGACTCTAGGCTACAAAGCTATTCCAGAAAACAAAGGGATGGTGTTTGAATAATGAATAATAATGAATTTAATTCTGTGGGCCTTGTGCTGGGCTGAAGCCTTTAGGAGGCTAAGTGCAGACAAAGTAATGGAAGGCAAAAGTTTTACCTTACAAAATTGTCATTTTGCTCTGGTTGTCGTGACTTCATTACACATTGGTACTCGTGGATGGATGCAGCTGGCATCTGAGTTTAGAACGGATGTATTCTCGAGCATGATTTACAGACTCGCACCTACAAAAAAGCCTACGGTTGCTCTCAGCAGCTCTGTTTTTGCCCTGTTGTTTTTGTTAGTTGCAGATCTTCATGGTAGGTGCAGGGAAACCTGAGCGCATCCTTGCACCTGTGGCAGTTATACCTGTGCTCTTCTCCTGTGTCACTCAACATCCTCATCTGATAATTCAGCTGCTTTTCAGGAAGTCAGTAAGGCAGTGTAGTAGCCCTGGTGCTGTTTGGTGCTTTTGCTATTAGTTTAACATGAATGACAGGTGGGTAGGCAAGGAGGGGGATTCTCCTTGCAGAGAAATCCTGGAAGGCAGCTTCAAGGAATACTTCGGTATTTGTTAATTTGCCACAGGAAATTAAACATCACGGCGGCATTAAAGACTCCTCAGCTCTGGGTGCTTAATTCTACTTCACCCCTTTGGAAATCCTCCTTATTTAACACTTTAAGGGAGCATGAATTTGTTTAATAACTGTTTCAGTTGTTCATGGAGTAGCTTCAGGCTCATAAACTCATGCAGGCAGATGCAAGAATGCAGAGAAGTGCTCCAGGTGCTCGTGGGGAAGCCTTGCCCTATTTGGAGAGGAAGCTGTTGGATGCACACACTGGGCTGGCTTTTACAGAGCAGATGTGTGTGTTTGTGCTCAATGGGAGATGCTGGTCCAGCTCAGCTTCTGCAGGACGGGCATCCTCAGAGCCCTGAAGGGCCTGATCCTGCAAGGTAAGTACACGTACAGACTCTGCTCTGCGGGGAGAGAGGTGCAGAGATGTAACTTCTCCTGTGCTTGTAGCTTTGCAATATGGTGCTACAGAAATCAGAGGGATGCTAAAGATTGAATGTCGCTTACTGACTCATGGTAGGTGAGAATTAGGTGAACAAGAAAGGGGAAGTCACCTTTAGAGACAATTTGTAAGTAGGAAACATTTAAAGGGAAGAAATCAAGAGGCTTGACAGACAGCGTGTGGGCTTACAGAGAGCTCTTCATGGCAAAGAGTTTTCTGATCCTATTTACGAAGAAAACCAGTGTATGGAAGAGCTACGTGTGGGATGTGTGTTCTTTGTCTGTAGCCTGTATGTGGCAGTACTTTTTTTAATTTGGAGAATGAGAAAGTGAAGCTGATTATAACCTGAAATACGAGAGTCATTCAGGCACCGTGTGCACGGGACTTCAGGCAGTCTCCAGCAGAGTTCTGGGCTCTGAGGATCTGCAGGATTGTGTGCCATCTCCTGGGTCAGTTTTCACATTCTAAGCCATCTGGCATACAGGACTAAACAAACAGCAGAAAAATGAATAAACTGGGTTTTAACTATTTTTTTTCCCTGGTTGTGTTACTATAAGAGTGGAGGAAAGGATTTTTAATTCTGAAAATAACTTCTGATTGCATCTAATATAAAGTTAAACAGTAAGTGTAACATTTCCATCTTCCAGGAAGCCAGTTTCCCCTTTCCTTTGCTCACAAAGCTGTACCCGTGTTTTCTCCCAGCTCTGACTGTGGTGAGAAAAATGTTGACTGCGTCCCTTTCCAAGGATGCTGTGTTTTCAGGCTGCGTGATCCTTCCTTTTCTCTTTCCAACCAGGAGTGCAAGTTAGCAAAGACTTGGCAGCTCAGGAGGTTAACCTAACCTGTTGTATTGTCACTAGAGCCAGAGGAGCAGGTCTGCTGTCTGGTGTAAAGCAGCAGCATCTCATGGCATGGGATGTGGAGGTGAGCAGTGGGGGTGGGGTTGAGGTGTCGGGTCCCTTACTGGTAGTGGTGCAGCTGTAGAGCAGCCTGTAGTCAGCAGGGAGCTCTGGGACGCTCTCTTGGGTGTCCCTGAGAGAACAAGGTATGGTGGTTTTAGTGCAGAATGTCTGTTGATTTCTCTGCCTCAACCCACAGCAGTGAGTCACAGGTGTTGCCTCATAATGCTTAAACTGAAATTTTGCTATGCTGAGGGAGAACTGACTGAGGAAGACCCCTGAAAAAGGATTTAATTTTCTACAGGATCAGCCCCTTGGACCCAAGAGAGGAAACTTGATTAGACTGGTGTAGCTTAAGGTTCTTAAAATGTGAATTCCATCTTTTTGAAGGTGGAAGACTGTAAGTAAGGTATCATGAGAAAAATATACAAGAGTTCCAAGAGCTTCTACCATTATTGTTGGAGGCAGTGTGAAGTATTCTCTTATCCTACCCATTGTTTGTCAAAGCTTAAGATTCTTCCAGAAAAGAAGTATCTGCAGAGCCTTTTGAAGCTTCTTGGTGTTGACATTCTTGTTTCTGAAAGGTATATAATTACTGTTAGTGCTGTGAGTACAACCAGAAATGTGTAAGAAAAGGAATGGGCTTGGGGGCTAGGAATTGCCCCTGTGATCTCAAGTGCTGTGATGGTTCCTCCTGTATGCGTAAGCTGCTGTTTGTTTTTGTGCATTTGATCTCGTTTCCCAAAAGTATTTCCCAAGCTGTCCTCATTCAGAGGCTATGGGAAGGAACCTTCTGACTGAAATGGAATCCCTCGTTCAATAGGAAATAGAATTATTATTACTTTATTTTTTTGGTAAGCTGTTTCCTGGCAAGGTTCCCCTGTGACATTTGCTGGGAGGGCAACCCATTAATTTGAATCCAGGCACCAGCAGGAGCTAATCTGGATGACACTAGATCATGCTTGGCATTTATTTCCACACTGGTTAGGTGCCATGTGAAATATTTCCAGTGTTGACCCATGTTTCCAGCTTTGGAAGCAGTGCTGGAAAGTGCAGTTATGCTAGAAGAGTTGTCTGATTTATTATTATTATTATTTTTTTTTTACTTATTTTCATATTAATAGTCCAATGGAAATGTTAACTAGTTCACAGAAAACTCAGGTGTGAACACAATTTCACACCTGTGTCAGTACTGAAAGGAGCTGGCACGCAATTGCTTTCTCTGTTATTTATGATGTTTACTGTGGAAACACTTAGCTCCCAGATGAAGATGGGCTATGCCCATGTCTGTACACAGCTTAACCTGCTCTGGAACTTCCCAAGGGCTGCCGTGTGGTCTGTGTGTGTGTGTGTGGTGTGTGTGCGTGTGTGTGTGTGTGTAAAGGACTCCTGGGGGGAGCCAAGTGAGCTGTGCTCCAGGGGAATTATTCACGTTGCATAACCAGGGTTCAAATACTGAGCAGGGAAATGTTGGATTGTTCTGTGTACATGTCAGGAATTAGCTCCTGCTCTGCTTCCCATGGGCATTGGCTGAGCTGAAGATCTCTTACCAGTATGGAAGTGGATTATGTGATGGGAGAAAGCTCACAAATCGTAGAGTTGGAAGGGACCTTTAAAGGCCATCTGATGCAATTCCCCTGCAATGAACAGGGACACCACAGCTCCATCAGGTTGCCCAGAGCCTGGTCCAGCCTGGCCTTAAATGTCTACAGGGTCAAGGCATCAACCACATCTCTGGACAGCCTGTACAAGTGCCTTACCAACACCATTATACAAGACTTCTTCCTTATATCTAACCTAGATCTGCCCAATTAAAGCTTGAAACCATTTCCCCATGGTTCAGTTACAATAGACTGCTCAAAAAATGTACCCGCTTCTTTCTATCTGTAGCTCCCCTTCAGATACTGAAGGAATGGTGAGGTCGTGTACCAATTTCATAATTATTCTAGTACAGTGCAGTTCAACTTTTTTTCAAGGGATACAATTGCAAATATTTTGTATTTTAATTTCTATTCAAACAAAACATTAGGAGGATTATCAGCAATTAGCTTGCTCTTCAGCTTCTGAGCTCCCTGGTGCTCCCTGGTCCCTGTCCTCTCTGAGTACCAGGAGAAAGTTCTTTGCCGGTCTTGGGGCTGAAGGAGAAAAGATGAGAGTACGGAAGACTTCCCTGGAACAGCAAGGCCAGAGAAGAGCCTGGCATGCAGTAGGCATTCTTAAGTGGATTTTAAAGCTGCTCTTTTCAGCCCTTGAATTTTAATTCATGTCACTATCAAACCTACAGTGAAGTTTGCATTGTATTTCTTGAAGTACCATAAAGGAAATACTGGGATCCCACAGTGTTCTTGCATCCCAGAGTGATTTCCAGGGCAGAGTCTTAAGAGTGCTTGACTGCCAGCCCTGGGATTCGGGAGTTCAGCCCCCATGGCTCTGGATGTTCAGCCAAAGTATGGTCAAGATTTTGAGTGACAAGGTGAGCTTTAAAATGTGCTAACTCTGCACTTTTTCACTTTGAAAAGCCCTGGAGTTGTGTATAAAAGAATCTGCTTTTGCTCATAAAAGAGAACCATGGAAACTGGTTTCCCTCGGAATTACTCCTGTTCCAAATTCAGCACTAGGTAAAATCAGTCAACTGCTAAAGCTGGAATTGTAAATGTAAACTTCCACGTGATCCTTTCTGCCAGTTTTGGTCATCTCAGACCTTATCTGATGTCTTTAGAGATCAGTGGGGCTTCTTTTACAGAATCTGGATGAGAGCCATGTTAGGTGCTAGTTACACTGGTCCCCACCAAATCTATCATTAAAATGATAACTTAGAATCGATTAAGAATATTTAATAAGATTGCTTTTGTGTTTAAACAGCCCACTTGGATCGGCTTCCATCCCATGATGACCATCATTGGATGCCCTCAGTAATGTCAACACGAGACGTTTCAATCCGAGGAAATAATTTCAGCCTATATTTGTTTTCTTTTTTAACTTTAAAGAGTCTCTTTGTCTTCTTTTTGTTCAGTGCAGCCCATTTGTAACTGCAGTTACAGATGGAGGGCTGTGTGTTCTTATCTCCCTTTCTTTGTTTTTTCTCTACCAAACCGTAAGCAAACCCTGAAGTTTGTTCAGATTAGGGTTTGAATGCTAAATTTCTGTTTCTCTCCTTGCAAATTCCTGGGTGGGGAAGAAAGAAAATCAATATACTAACAGTGTTGCATCAAGCTTTCACATCTCTGCACTCATCAGTAGGTGGCTGTTCCTCTCTTCGTAGATTTGGGGCCAAGTTTCATGTTTCAAACAGATGAGTGTAAAATCAGAGGTGCTTCATAGGAGGTTCTCTGGCCTTACACCACTTGCTCAGATGGGATCAGGCCGTTCAATCCATCTGGGATCAACATTTAGATTTGTGTTGATTGCTAATTTAGTAATTAGTTCCATTAGGAATGGGGTATCTGCACCTTCATAGCTACTCCCAAGGGAAATTAAAACAATTTTGTGATGTTGTATGGTGTCATATATATATGGCTTTTCCTGTTTGGTAAATGTATGTGAAATAGTATCTGCTATCTCACCAATATAATACAAAAGAAAATCCTTTCAAGCCAGAGTAATGTTCTGTGCTTTATATTTGGAAAAAAAAGAACCCAACAAATTAATCCCATGATACGCTGTGATTTGCAATAAGGCTGATCAATGTGATCTGCCGCCACAAACCGCAGAACATACCAGTCGCATTCTTTTGAATAACACTGTTGTTTTGCCTTGAAGTGCACTGCTGTTGTTCGTGGTGTTAAGTATGGCATCTTAAGGCTTTTTAATGGAAAGGAACTAAATGAAAATTGATTGATAAAAGCTCCATCAAGGTGTTTATTGTTTTTGCCCAGGGGTAAAGCAGAGACTTTTGAAAGCCGTGTCGTTTGTATTAGATGCTGTTTTTCAAAGTGCATGGGCAATGGAGATGTGAACATAAAGGTAGGAAATTGCTTTTAATCATTAATAACTTGCACAGGGCACTTGTAGTACAAGGCAGTGTCCACCTTTATGCTGGATAATGTTGATTTGTTGCAAAAAGTAGCATAGAAAAGTGTAGTGGAAGGCTGTGCATTCAGTCCTAGGCTGAGGTTGGCGCCACGGCTGCTTTGAGCACACCCAAACGAAAGAAAAACCTGATTAACAATTGACACTGTGGTGTGCCTTGGCAGTGTTGAACTGGACGTGGCTTAGCAGAGCCAGAACAGGATTCTGGAGCCTGATGCAGTGAGATTTCAGTGGGTTATCCCACAAGGACATAGCTAAACTTTTCTCCTTGTTCTGCTCTGTTCTCACTGGTTGAGGGCGCACAGATTTTGTTTGAAGTTTTTTATTTTGTTTCTCTTGTGCGATGTAGACAACTTGGAAATGGCACATGCACTGGGCCTTCTTCAGTAGGCCCACTGGAAAGTGCCCACCAGTGCTGGCTGGGAAGTGGCCCAGATTTCCCTTCTACCTTTTCCATTTATGTGGCAGAAAGAAAAAGCTTGTTTACTTGTTTGTTTGTTTGTTTTTCTTAATTTTTTTCTAGGGGAAAAAATGTAAGTTTCCTACTGAATACCACGTAGCTAGTGTTTTGTTGTTGTGTTTTTGGAATACACCATTATTGATCAGTTAAGTTATTTATATGTTTTTATTTTTAATTTTTAAAGAGGGAAGAAGTTGAGATCTAGAAAGGATACTTGTAGTCAGAACACAGTTTAACAGATACAATAACCTCAGAATGCTGGTGTGATTTCTTTGTTTCCATATGCTATTTATAATCCAAATATATAAATAGGTGTATTTCTTTTACACATGGAGAAGAAACTTTTAAATTGGAGGAAATTCGAACACAATGGTGATAAAAATCCATGTTGCCATGTGTGAAGTGTGTGCATTTGTAATCTCATTATATTAGCTTTGCAACTTTTCAGTCTAGATATTTCTTATTTGTAGTAGACAGTTTCTGTAGCCCTTACTGTGCATGTGTGCTTGTTTCAAGAGTAAAGCAGGCAGGGGGATGTGCAGTGCTTTGTAGCTGTGTTGTACAGAACAACTTTCATGATGGTATATCAGGTAATTATTTGAGAAATAGAAGTTTGGAGGCATAATCGCTCCGTGTGTACAAACACTTGTAGAGGCCATGCACAAATTAAGCAGGCAGAAATGTACAGTTGAGATTAAACTTCTCCAAGGTCAAGCCCTGCAAATACATTGCATATCAGCTGTGCTAAGAGTTGGCAATGGGACTTGAACTAGACATATGACAAGCATATGGAAGATATATTCCTTTGCTTTGTGTGGATCATGCTCGACATGCTACTGCCTTTGAGGGCTGTAAGATAGAATGTGGCAAGGTTCAATGGCTTTGAGATGAGAATCCTGGGTACAGCCCAGATGGAGGACTGATAGCAAAAGCTGTTCTTGTCTTTGAACGCTAATGGCCCTGAAGAATTGAAATTCCTTTTAGGCTATTTCCCCACCTCCTTTAGCACAATACAAGCACAAACGATTTCCACTTGTTTTTGTTTTTGTGCCAACCTGAAGTTTAAGCCTTGAGGAAAATGTGCTTCAGGAGCGGTTGGTATTGCTTGAACACAGTGTGCTTATCCCTGTGTGATGATGAACGTCTCCAGGGAGGAGGTGTGAGATAGTCAGGGTATGAGGGGAAGGTGCTGGTCTTTGGCATCCATGGGAATTGTCCTCGTGATGGGAAGCAGCATGCAGCTCATACTACAACCAAGGGACCCAGTGGTTGGGCTGGCTGTAGCCTTCATAGAATCACGGAATCGTTCAAATTGGAAAAGACTTCAGAGATCATCCTTGCAAGGTTCTGTGCTCTGTTACAGACTTCCACACAACTGAGGGCAGTAGGACATCCCTTTTGGTGTCAAGGCTGAACCACACACTGGTGGTATGCCTCCAGACTCTGCACTCCTTCCTGCTGACCTGGTGCTTGGAGTCTGGAAGGTGCAGTGGTGCCTTAAGCATCACTTTTCCCTTCCTTCTTGCAGTTTTGCACCTAATAAGGAACGGATCAATTGGCTCAAAAAGTCTTTATTTTTTTCCTGCTCACTTTCTGTTGTTTGTTGTTTTTCTTTTAAAGTAGACTTCCAGGCCGAATGTGATTTTCCTGTGGGAGTAAATGCTGAGCTCTGTCTGCGTTTTTATCTCTGCAGTTGACAATAATAAAAATTCCAAACAACTTCCCCCGCATTCCCTGCTTTGCTGTTGTCATGTTTTCTGCTGGTTGACAAAGTCACCTCTGTGGCCTTAATATTTGGGTACATTTATTTTGCAAAGTGCTGGGAGCTGCGTGGCTTGTTGATGTTTTCAAAAGCTTTCACAAAAGCTGTTGAAACACTGCACGCCGCACTGTAAGAATTTAGGAATTTTCCACTCCTACTCCCCAACTGCTTTTTCGATTAGTGTTTGTGTTTTCTCTGAAGCACCCTGCAAACACCTCCTGTCAATGGGGTTTGGGAGAGTCACCAGATCTTTCTGTCGGTGCAATCCACTGTTAATGATCCGTTAAAGCTGGAAGAGACCTCTCTGATCACCCAGTCCGACCATTAGCCCCATTTACCACGTCCCTCAGTGCCATGCCCACCCTTTTCTTGAACACCTCCAGAGATGGTGATCCAAACAGGGAAAGAATGGAGGATCTGGTTTGGAATTGACTTTTTGTTTTAGCCATTTCAGCAAACTAGGCTTAGAAGACGCAGGCACAAGATAAGCATGGTTTTCCTGGGCCATGCCTACTTTTGGAAATAACCTCATTATCATTATTTATTCCTTACAAAACTATTCGATCAATTTCAATCTTAAATCAATTTGCACAAGGACTTCTCCCTTTCTGTGCAGTGCTTAGCTTTTGTATCTCTGGTTTTATCTGAATAATCACAAAAAACAACGGAAACCAACGACCCGTAACAAGATTCACTTTGCTCTTTATGTTCTTACCCTGTGTACAACTTGGAAATGCCTGTTTTTCAATGGAACTGTGATTGAAAGCCATTTAGGATGTTCAGGGGCACACAGAATATGAGCAGAAAGCTGATGTTACTTCTTCATTTCCAGTGAAGTCAGCATTTTTCCTCGGATCCAAACCGTCGGCTGCAGTTTCAAGTTTCCTTTGATGGCTGCACTGCTTGGGTTTTTACAGTAGAAGTAAATAAATAAGGACGAGTATGTTATTTTAAATGAGGACTGGGACCATACCTGGTTGATCGTGCCCCACTGGGAGAGAGCTGGGAGCTGCAAAGGAACGGGGTGTGAACTCACAGCTTCCCTGTCCTCAGATATTCTTTCTCTTCATTCATTTAGGCTCAACAACAACAACAAAATCCTCAGTCCGGTGTCAGTGCTGTTCCTGCTGCCTTGGTTTGCATTAATGAAGATGAATTAACAGGATGATGAAACCGATATTTAATTTTTCTCTCGTATTTGCTAAGCTTTTGCTCAGCTTACATCAGGAAGAGAAGTTGTTTGGTGAAGCTCCTTTAATTTTTAAAATTGTTTCGTTTTAGAAGGAAATACATCAATTCCATAAATGGATAGTTGCACTAATTATTACATGTTGGCTTAGTGCTTAAAGATTCCTGTAAGAGCGTGCCTGCCATATGCTGAAGGCAGGCTGGGTAGTATTATTTATTCCAGCCTGAATTTGTAGAAATAATTTTGTGTGTGAATAATGATGTGTATATATTCACACGGAGTAATTTTTCAGTTTCCCGTCATTTTTTGGAATCTGCTTCAAAAAGCTGTGTTTGCTTGTTGTGCCCATAATCCCTATTCACTGAGTTTAATATCCTAACTCCAGCAACCGGGTTATGATCGGTTGGTGGCTGTGGCCTTCACTTGAGCAGCTCTCAGTCCTTTAGATGTGTCACACCACGCTTTGTCGCACAAGGAGTCGAGTGAGAAGGATGTGTAGCAAGCAAGAACTGGAGGACAGGGCGTCTCCATAATGATTATCATTATCAAAGTGTAATTTATCCAATTAGTTGATTTGATTAAACAGGTTCGATGGCCTCTTTTTGTCCTTCCATGTTTTAAAGTGTTTATATCTTGAATGATTGAAGGATGTATTGTCTGACATGACAGCTTTCTGTGCGTGTGGCTCCCTCTAATTTCAATCCAGTGACAGACAAAAGATAGGAGCGGGTCTTTTTGATGTAGTGTAGGGAATTAGTTCCTGATTTGACATCCTAATTGCTTGGGGATTTCTTATTATATTAAGGAATTTTCATCCTGAATTCCTCAGCAAAACAGCATTGGTTCGTTGCAACAGGAGGATAAAAACATGAAGATGTCAAGATGAATCAAAGGAGAACGACTGTTAAATGTGCTTTTCTGTGCTGTGATCATTGCACCCGGATGCTAATTTTTTCCCCTTGTCTCTTAATACCTCCAACCCTCTGCCTCTGTTCTCTGAAGAGGCTTCAGAGCTTCTTTTTAAAGCATTTTCAAACAGTGCCAGTTGAAATATATGTAGTCTGTTCATGTGGAAAGTTGACAATCTGTATATTTTCACTACAAAACAAAAGCCATGTTTTTATTTTTGATTCTTCCCCTTTCTTTCCAATGATGTGAATGGGATTTAATGGAATGAAAAATAAAAAAAACTAATGCAAATGAAGATGATAAATGGTAGGGGTAAAAAGGAAGAGAAGGGAAGGACACTGGAAGAGCTAAACCAAGATACTGCACAGAGAGTACTTCACTCTGCTTGGCTAAGCAAAATCTGGTTTAGTAGCAGTACTTCCTTCTTGCTGGGCTGCCTCGGTGCTTGAGCTGGCATTGCCATCACGGGAAATGGTGAGGGAATTACGTCCTTAGTCTTGAAGGTGCAATCCATGTATTTACTATAGTGCAGCAGTAGTGGTGTCAGTGGGAGCTAGGGCTGGTAGGATGCAGGCAGAGGGGAAACATGCTCACTACAATGGTGCCTTAACAATTTGAGCAGATGAAGTGAATTCATTATTTTTACAGAGATTTCGCTTTAGGGAGAAGGTAACTGAGGCTGGCGAAGGGAGCTGGAAGAACGTGGTTTCTAAAATGCTTCTGCAGGCTTTATTTTGCGTGTGTTTGGTTTGTTTGTTTCTGTTCCTGGAGTTCAGTGTAGCAATTCTTGTGTCATTTGATTCTACCTTTTTATTGAAGGCTAATTATCTTTGCCCCTCTGGCTGTGGTGGCACATGAGGCCTTCTGCAACATCTGCATGTTGGGGTGTTTTAGCACAAGGCAGGACAGAATGTTGCCCAGCACCCAGATACTGAATGACCACTGTGCAAAGTGTGTGTTAGTGAATGGAAGGTGATTTCATAGCTTTTCCTTCGTGGTTTACCTGAATGCAAAAGGCAGCTTATGGCTGTGGGATAGGATTCAGATCTGTAGGCTCATGTTGTTTTTGCAGATGGGGTCTGTGCAAAGCAGCTTCTGATGGCCAAACTGACCATTGTTCCTTTCAAGGAGCAGCTTGGCCTTGTGTCTACTTCCTAAATGTCTTTGATCCAAAGATCTGGAAGTACTTTTCAATGGTTTACATTCATTATTTTCATTTTAACCACATAAAAAATTGAAATTGGAGAGAACCTAAGTATGAAATAGTGTTGCTTATGATAACATTAGGATTAAGTCAAGTTTCCCCATTGCCCAGTGTGGCATAGCTCCTTTGAGGTGATTATGTGAGATGCTTGCCTCTTGATTACTCCATTTTTCTGAGATCAGTATCAATTGAGTGTGCTGTTAAGAAATAATGGGTAAATCTGCTTTTCAAAAGAGTGATTTTACTTCAATTCCCACAGTCTCATGACAAAAAATCTACATCTGTGTTTGCTGACAGTTTGGACATACCTTTGTAATACCAACAATTGGAGGTTTAGCAAAGTGTGATGGACATTACGTTAACAAAACACGTACAGGAGCCCCGTGGGGCTCTGCCAGAGATCCTCTGGAACTGGTTTTGTTGAGTCCAGTTGACTCCTTTTCTCCAAACCATGCCGTCATATATGGCAGCGCTTCAGTGAAACAAGCATTTTCTGCAAATACTGAGTTAAATAAAGTGTAGTGGGTGGATGGATGTGTGGAGGCAACCTCTCAGGAGCTGGGCACGTGATCCTCCCAGGGTATGACAGCCACTGAGGGGTTAATCGTCCCTACTGCATGTGAAATGACAACAAGCTCTTGGCAGCTTTCCCCATTCTTTATATAACACTTCCAAGCGCTGAAGCTTGTATCCTCCTAGTAATGCTTTTAATTTGTGCTCAGTTGGGGAGAGGCCAAGATTTAATCGAAATCATTAGAATGTCTTTGCTTGAAGTAGCTGAGGGCTTGTAGTGAGCTGGAGGAGGTTACTGCAGAATAATTAAAAGAAATACACGAGGTCGTCGTTGGTGTCTGAGCAATTCCAGACACCAGGTTCAAGGGGGAAAGGTTGAGTTTAATGACAACTCCTCTTAACTTAAGTAGGATGCTTGCACGGCCGCATAGTTTTAATAATTAAACTTTGCCTTTTTCTTTTCCCACACACCTACCCAAGTGGACTTTGTGTCTGGTGTTATGGCAGCACAGTGAAACTGGGCTGGACCAAAGCCTGGGAGGCAGAATTCCGAGGGATCTGAGGCCTGGGGGCTCTGCCACATAGATGCAAACCTAAATGCTGTGGTTTACCTTTTACCTCTGAAATGGGATGAAGCCAAATGTTCCTATGAGTGTGTGTGTGTGAACAAGCGTATGTATTTGTTTACAGCTCCTGTGGAGGTCTGGTCCTGGATTATTTTGTCTATTGGTTTAAATGAGAGTGTGATGAGTGCTGCTGCTGTTGTCTTCTGTCTGATATTGATGTCTCTGTACAATTGTAGTCCTGTATGGGCCTGCAAGGCAATGCTGCGCTGTGGGTGTGTGCCCAGGGAACTAAAATGCTCAGGTAATGTGGGGGCACAGTACATCTCCTGACTGCGTACTGCAATTTTTTTCTCTTTGGCTGTGTGTTAAACTACTGAAAGAAAACTTTAAAAGTAATTAATTTCATATCTCTTGCCCTCTCCAGTCGTGGCAGCATATAAACAGAGCAGGAGCAGACTGGCAAGTTGATGAATTTTTGTGGGAAACTGCCTTTTTTGAATGACTTTTTCTGCCTGCATTTGAGAACAGCCTCTTACAGCAGAGTAGGTTCAAATAATGAACTAATGGTGAACGTTAAAGATTTAGGGAATTGGCTGTGAACTTTTGACCCTGGGAATATAAGGAGGTTTGCTTTTCAGGAGAATTAGTCTGGCTGGGCTAATGGGTGCCAATAAGGCTGTAAGCAGTGTGTCAGGGACCAAATCTTTTAATTAACCGCTGAGTGAAAAGTAGTTTGGGAAATGCAGTAAGTCAGATTCAGGTCAGATCAAGCAGAATAATATGTGGGCAGTGATGAAATTAACATACTAGGAAATGCAAGCTGAAAATCTCCAAACTTTCTGTATTAAACCAACAGAAAATGGTGTTTACTTTGAGAAAACATTGCACCTACTCCTACTGACTCATTCTAGCAAGGCTTCAACCGTCCTGACCAACGCTGTCTGCAGGTCTCAAGGTGCAGCTGGAAGCACACCACGGTCCCAAGTTGCAAAGCCCTGTGGCCTGCATCAGCAGCTGGTCAGGAGCATCAGCTCCACTCTGACACCCTTGCTCCGCTGCAGCCACTGACACAGCATGGATGGTCCCATTCAGTATTGTTCTGATAGGTAAAAGGGTTTAATTTCAGCTGGAACTCGTTAACAAAATCAGTGGGATCATAACTGCACCTAGGGTGTTTAAAAGGTAAACTGGTGAATATCACTGTATCATTACAGAGTAAGATTTGAATTCTTAATTTAGTTCACCTCTAATAGGATTTTAATCCTATTCTGATTGTTCTCTGTACATATAAAGTGTAATTTTGAAGAAGGCCTGTGCCTTAAAGTTTAGTCCAGAGGGCTTTTAAGTTAATGGGAAAAAACTCCATCTGAGCTTAGTGGGCTTCAAATCAATCAGTTCTGCATCATTTGCATCAGCTTTGAGGCTTAAATATGCTTTGGAAATCTTGATTGTGAGTTAACAGTTTCCTAAGAATTGCTATCAATGATATCAGAATGATATCTGGACTAACAAACAACTCCTAACCTCTGCTATTGTCTCAGCCATTATTAACTACTCCAAGTCGTTTACCTAATTGGAAGTCGAAAGCACACTAACTTAGTGCTGTGTGCAGTACAGGGTAGTGTGGGGTTGAAGAAGATGAGAAACAACTTCCAAACTCCCTGTTGCTTTTTCTCTTTGCTTTCCCACTGGCTTGATAGCTGCAATATTTAGGTAGAGCAATATTTTCTTCTTTCATGATTGTTCCAAGACGCAGTTCTTGCCAAAACCGAAAGGGCTAAATTGGCATTCACTGACTTAAAATCAGTCCTGCTGTCAGCTGCCATGCATGCTTAATTGTTCTCTCTGTATGTTGTTGGGCTGGAATGGTTTCAAACAGTCTACCGATCATGAGCACGCGCACACAAAAGTTCATTAGAAAATCAATTTTTGCTTAATTGAAGTTCCTTCTTCCAAATAGGAACGAAGTGAGATTTATAACCTCGGATTCACTGGCTGTGTAATGGCGGCACGTGAGCTCGTCAAGCCCTGCGGTTGGTGGCTGTGTCGTGGGCAGTGTTTGCTTTTTCCACCCGCTGGGGGTGGCACCATGGGCACTGCAGAGCCTGGGGGCAGGTTTAAGCATAGGATGGTGGAGAACTAGGATGGGGTTCCTCATGGTTGCAGCCCCCCCACTTCCCAGCTTCACCTGCTGTGCTGAGCAGAATCAGTGCTGTTCTCCTGGAACTTCCGAAGACGGAGTCGCCGTGTAAATATGAAGCAGTAGCTAAAAGTGAATTTACCAAAGTTCAATAAACATAAAAATGATGAATTTAGATGTCATGTAATTAACTCAGAATTACACGAGCAATAACCGAGTAATTACACCTTTAATAATGCATTAAACTTGTCAGGAATACTTAGTCATTCAACTAGAATATAACAAGATAGCCTATGGCAAGTTACAGTAATTAGATATCACTACTGAAAACATTGACAGTTCCTAATTGATACCTTTTATTATAAAGTTAAATGCCAAACATTTCATTTGAGTGGAGTAAGGAATAATATTATCTGTGTTGAAGACCGTACTACCTGCTCTCATAAGCAGTGTGCAGGTGTAAGAAAGCAGTGACAACAAAACTGCAAGGAAAATAACGTAGAGAGTGGCTTAAATCCATCAATCACACACATTTCGTTCGGGTTCTCACTCCTGGGATTTAAACTGCAGCCAAAGAGCGTCTGCTCCCTGGCAGGTTTGGCAGCAGCGAAGGAAGAAAGGAGGTGGAAGAGAGAACTTGGTGAAATGGGTAAAGACAAAAGCAATTGCAGCACCTGGGGTCTGTGAGATGTCAGCGTAAGGTGCACTGCAGCCTTTGGGAGAGGGCAGGGAAAAGAAATGGGCGTGGGAGCTGGTACATGAGGTATGGAAGCAGGACTTGGGCTTGCTAATGGCTGTGCCGGGTTGTTTAGATGAGGAGGGAGTTTTTTATTGAGAAGAAAATGGTGTTGGGACTGCGTGTTTACTTGCTGCGTCTAAGATCTGGGAGATGTTACTGCAGGTTTCATGTTCCGTCCGCGAGCTTTGGCAAATATTTTTATTTGTGTTTTTGTAACCCAACCAAAAACTGCATTTAGTCTAGGAAAACTGGAAACGAACGTTAAAAATAAAAACAACATTAATCCTCTGGGGCAACCTCACATGTATTTCTTCTGAAATCAAATGTTCCATGCGACTGTGGTTTTTCTGTTGTGCTGGGTTGGTTGGTTTGTTTGTTTGTTTTGAAACCTTTTATCCCTTGTCTTATTTACAAGGAGAATTTACTTGTTTGGTCTGACTTCACAAATATTTTTGTTTGACTAAACTTTATCTTTTTTTTGGAGGGGGCAGAAATTATGCAACCCTATTCCAGCTACGTACTTGAATGCTTAGCGGGAGCAGCTGCGCTTCAAAACAAGGTGAATGAAGACTGGTGCTGTCTTTATAGAATAGTTCATGTTGGCTGAAATGATGGTGTCTTTTGTCTTTCTTTTTTTCATTTGCGTAATTACCAGCCTTGTCAGGCTGCTGATCTGCGTCTGTTTGTCGATAAGGTCTCTGTTGATTACAATTTGTATAAATATTTGGTGTCAATCTGTAGGATATAAGTCCAGGGCTGTAGTTTTCTCCACAGGTGCAAGGTCTCTGACTCATTTTGCTACTTAATGCCTGAAATGTAAGCATCAACTCCCCATTAATCCCAGCCACTAAGTGGTTAATTCCCCTGGCACCTTTAGGTGCCTGGTGGCTCTGCCAGGCCTTTCTCTCCAGGTGAGTTGGATTATTCACAAAAATGGAACTCCTCCGTTTATGTTTACACGATTCTCACTCAGTTGCGTGGCAACTGGAATTGCCTTTACATTTATGCATATTAAAACTCAATAATTTCAATAATTAATTGGTGATAAATGGAGAGGCTATAGAGTGCTGCTTAGGGCTTTATTCAGTGGTTAAACTGGATACAAGAGCCCTGTCTTTCTGTGTTGGGGCTGCTTTAATGGGAGATGCCGTGTGCTGATCTTAAAAATACTGGAGTGCTGTCCTAAAGAGCACCAGGACCAGCCAGGTGTGTGTGCTTGCAACATGCATGCTAGAAACAGTGCATCTTGCAGAGCAGGCTGCAGTATGCAGCAACAGTTTGTTAGTTCACTTCAGATGCCTCTGATGCTTTTGATGCTCTCTCCGTGCACTGCATCCCATCCCTCCTTTACTCTCCTGGCTTCCTTCTCCAGTGTGCAGTTTTCTCCTCAGAACACATCAGCATCAGAACAGCAAGGCTGTGCTTTGATATCACTCTGTTACTCTCGTTGCTGATTGTAAAATGAAGGATTTCCATTGCATGCAGAGACATGAGTATTTGTAAACAAGGCAAAAATTTCTCTTCCTTCCCACTTTTTATCCTGGGCTGGTCCAGCAGTGAAGTTGTCGTCTTCCTCACTTAACATACATCGCTTTGATGACCTGCTGACCTGAGAGCTGACCTGCTTATCGTGCCTTTGGGCTTCTTCTCATAGTGAAATGGGATTCCAAAACCTGCAGTGGCTCGGGCTGGCCACCGCTCCTTCCTCACTGGGAATGTGAACAGGACTTATTCTGAAGGAAAGCATCAAGGGAAGCAAACCTGCATTCTGAATGGTTTTTATATGTGTTTTAACACAAGATGGAGTAAGAGGTTTCTTTAGTCTCCAGAAGTCTCCCTGTAACTCCTTGAAATGGATGGAAACAAGTCCTTGTGCTTTGCAGGAAAGCAGTGTGAAGCGTATTTGGCCTTGCTGCTGTTAGCACTAGCTTCTTGTGGCACGTGGATGCTCATTCCCTCGAGTCCATCACTCAGAAGCATGCTGCGCTGCTTGTCCCCTTGCCTTCAGTGTATCTGGAGCCTAAAGGTCCCTGTTTTGCCCCTGCTGCATATCTGCTTATGGGTGTGCATGTAATAAGTGAATACACAGCAGTGTTTGCCCTTACCCCAAATGCAGGAGCAGCGTGTTTGAGGTATGTTTTTGGTGTTTCTTTACTGTCACCATTAATAAATACATTATCAGTCATGTTCTGTTTACATGTGCATAAAAGCATGTGTGTATTTATATGCATGCACATTTATCTACCTATAATGTACCAAATCCATTTTGCTGCTATGGGGGCTGTGCCATAGAACATGCTCAAAGTTAAGACTCTTTGAAGCAAGGGATTCTCAGCAGCTGTGATGGGCATTCCTTGCTTCAAAGTTCCCAGTGGTTTTCAAGGTTCCTCAGGTGAGTGCACAGTTACCATGGCTGCAAAATGCAATCACGGTGGGTCATATAGATAAAGGATCCTATTGATTGTTCATTTTTGCACACACCATTACATGCATTCACTTTTGACAGTAAGGCTCGAGGCAAAATTGGTTGCCAATGGAGCTTCACCGTATTGGCTGCGTGCATTTGGTTTCCCATGTATTTTACATTTTGAAGAGGCAATCATGCTGATTCTCAGCACCCTTTTTGGGGCTTTGAATTTTCTTATAGGTGTTTCTTTTTCTGGATTGGTCTTGTGGTACCTACAATAGATGGTGTGTCTAACCTTTCAGATGTGCTGTCTTGTGTTCTGCTTTATCAGTCCAAAAGAGGGAATTTGGTATTTCTCAGAAGTCTTCCTGGGTTTGTTCCTGCAAACAAGAGCCTAGGTGTTTGCTGAAAGCCTGAGATGAGAAATGCATGCAGCAGATCTGTCAAAGCAGTTGATGGGTGTACTGCTGCCAAAGCTGGTGGTGAAAATCTAGGTGGAGATCTAGGCAGAGATCTAAAGATTACCCCATGTATGGAGGACACTCAGTATTGATCCCAAGGATGGACGGTCACCAGATGGTACCAGGGTATGTTCCTGGGCTGTCCACGGATGTGCTCGACCTTGCTGCTGAGCTGAGGAGGCACCTGTGCTCTTCTAGCCTGCCAGCTAATGAAGTGACAATGGGGTGTGATAACTCACCAGCCAGTGCTGGATTACATAGTCACTGCAGCCCATTAACACTTCGTAAAAATCTTGTATGGTTTAGATTCACTGAACCTGAAAGGCATTAGAATAAAGACTGGAAAGCTGAAGCCCATATGAAATCAAGAGTTGCTGGGATAACAAAGGTAGAGGCTTTCAGAGGATTTTCTGAGCCAGCTTGAGACCAGAGAAGCAATATATTTCTAAACAATTTTCTGTATGAACACCCAACGTGTTGTACATGGGGGTTTACATGAAGGCAGTGTCTCTGGGCTGCTGCATGGGTGTCATAGAACCATTAAGGTCGGAAAAGACCTCTAAGGCCATCAAGTCCACCTACCAACACTATTGCCCACTAACCCATTTCCCTGAGCACCCCATCTCCATGTTTCTCAAACACCTTCAGGGATGGTGGCTCTACCACTTCCCTGGGCAGCCTGTTCTGGTGCCCAACTACTCTTTCAGACAAGTTTTTCCTAAAATCTAGCCTCAAAACTCCAAAAAAGCCGCAAAACTCCAGGCCATTCCCTCTTGTCTGATTGCTGTTACCCTGGAAAGAGGCTGACCTCTGCCTTGCCACAGTCTCATTTCAGGGAGTTGTAGAGAGCAGTAAGGTCTCTCCTGAACCTCCTATTCTCCTGACTGTGAACAGCCCTCGCTCAGTCCTGCAAGGATCTGAACTTCTTGTTCATTTCCACTGAACATCCTGTAAATTCCTCTTTTAGGGTGACAAACTCAGGGTGCAGTCACTGAAGACAGGCTGATCTGATGTGTTTGTTGTTGCTGAAAGGAGGAACGGGATTCTAGTTTTCCGAAGGGTTTGGTTTCTGTCCATGCCAGTTAGCTACGAAGAGTTAAAGGATCAACAACAGAAAGAAATCAAGGCAAAGATAGTAAGAGGTAAGTGGGGAATGAAGATTTCTTAAGATACTCTACTGTTTCTGTCACTGCTGGTATATAGAAGAGCTACAAAAGTTACTTAGATTGCAGTAGATATCCTTTGCTGTTGCCTGCAATGGATGAGTTGTGGAGCATGGCGAAGCTTCCATAATTTTTTTGTCATATATTAACTGTATTCTAGCTGCTGCATAAATTATCCTTTAGTGGTGTGAACTGTATAATAACCTAGACAGATGGATACACCTTAACTATTATCTTTCCCAAATGGTGCAGGAGCAGTGGAGCGGTGCATTACACCATCACTGCGGGCAATCACTTTGTAGATGTTTAGGCTGGAAGGCTCCACAGAATGTATTTCTCACACCGCCTACTTGCCACAAAACATTCTCCAGTGACTTATTTAAGACCTAATGAAAAAGACCAAAAGGCTTTAATACGCCAGAAGAAGAGAGCAGAAGAAATCAAAGTCGTCAGCAGTGTCCTGAGGTTTGGGAACAGCAGGTGACTTGCTGGAACTCCCAGGTAATTCTAAGATGAATGTCAGTGTAGATGTGTAGGTGTGCCCTTCTTCATGTCCTGTTTTCAGCTACAGCCATGCTCAGGGAATCAGGGGAAAGCAGAAAAAATCTTCAGTCTGTTTACATGTTAAAAGAGGAAAAAGGGTCTTTGTTGTCTTTGCACCAAGCTGGTGTAAGCCCTGAAATATGGGATTAACACAATATGAGTAGCGTTTTGTCCTTACTCAGAGTGTTAACAGTCTGTGACAGGAAGAGGGAAAACGAAGTTAAGACGACCTTGCTGTTTTATAACTAAGTACAGCTATCTCTGTTTCAGATAGCAGTGGGAGTTTTCAGTGTCCACAAAATCTGAATTTCAGTCTTTGTCTTCTTAAAGCCCTGACACAGCACTTTGCCTCAGCGTTGCTTTGCTTTCAATTACATTATGCACAGACCATCTTAAATGCTCTGGACTCTCCAATCTGATTCCAAGGGAGATAGAAAATGGCAAAATTCAGAACCAAAAGGTGCAGTAATCCCCTAACGTCCTTAGTGCCAAGATGTGTTTCAGGTCTGGCTCGTATGCAAAAGATCCTCTTCCCCTTTTATAGTTCACTTAATCTGGAGTGTTTTTGATAGAAACCAGCAAAATAGCCTGGAATTACCTAACGTGCTCCAAGTGATTGTCCGATGGTTTGCGTAGCGTTCCCATGCAGAGGTTATATAAAAATGTTCTGTTGCTATGTGAACCAGAGGTTTGTTTTGATGTAGCATCAATACCCAGGAGGGGAGAGAGGGGTGGGGGAGGGAAGAAAAGACAAGACACTGGCACAGTGCCAGCCTCTGGAGTTTTTTTGCGATGATAAATGGTTCACAAGGAGTCAGCATGACCTGCCAAGTAAACCCAAACGCTCTCAAAGAGCCGTGATCTTCAGATACTGCTGACAGACAAGTACTCCTTATCAGCTTCTTTGTTTAAACATGCATGCAGTGTGCACACACGTAGGATATCTGCTGTACTGAGAGATGAGGCATGCCAGCAAAGTGGGCTGTACTGGCAGATAATGTCTACCCAGATGTCCAGGTCTGATTTTTAATTTTATTTTTATTTTTTTCCTTTGATTCCTTCATTTCTGCTGGGAGCTTAGATTGCAGTAGATACCCTTTGCTGTTGCTTGCAGTGGGTGAATTGTGGAGCATGGTGAAGGCCTCATTGGTTTCTAAAGGGAGGAATTCCCATTCCAAAATACAGAGGGCCGTGTATCTTTTGTAGGTGTGTCAGAGGTAAAGCTCCTCTTTGGTTGGTTTTTGTTGTAGTTCTTGTTTTCCACTGTAGTTACTCAAGAGAAAAGTTTGGGAATGATAATCATGATATGTCTATTCTTTTGTCTGCCTTCCCCTATGAAAGTGTCAGCCCTGTTCTGAGGGCAGGTTTCCGTGTGAGCTAGATAGTGATTTGGGCAATGCTTGAGCACCATTTAAAAATCCTGATGGATTTTATGGAATCTGTCTGCAGCTCTTTCCCTATGGCATATTAAGCAGCCATTTGCTAACAGAGGCTGTAATGCACACAAGCTGCAGGAAGCAATTACAGGACAGTCAAAGATATAACTAACATGGTGTAAGTATTCCCTAGCAGAGCAAGCTAAGGGAACTGGCCAAGATGAAGAAAAATGTTTTTCTACCATCATCCTTGGAGGGCAGTTTTGAAGCAATCCTAGATCTTTAGGAGAACATTCCTATATTAGAGTACATCTTAGAAAGATTTTGTCTGTAAACTGACATTCAAACCAAAACAAGATGAGAAAACAAAACCCAAACAAAATAAAAACTAAACAGAAAGAGAGAGAGAGAAGTGGAAAAAAAAGAGCCCCTCCCATGGGAGAATAAGCAAAACCCAAGATAGATTGAGGAATTAAAGATGTAAACCAAAGGAGAAAAGATAAAGGCATTGAATTGTGAGTCTTCCACTGTTTGGGTGATCTGAATGAATCATCTCTCTTATCCTATGTATACAAAGGGGGGTTGGGAGAGAGAGGGAGAATAACGAGGATGTTGTGATGCATAAGTGGTCACAAGACATTGGAAAACAAAAACATTTTAGTAGTAGTAGCTGTGAGTGGAGTGGAGTAAATTGGTACTTTGGTGAATAGGTGAGTTCTGTGATCTGCAAGTTTGGAGCTGTGAGGATACTTGTAGGGTGCTGGTGGCAACGAGGCTGGACACTCGTTAGTGGAGTAAGGGGAGCAGAAGAAAATTAGAGGCATGTCGTGCATGCTGTGCTCTTACACAGCTCTGAGTGATCTGGAGAATACATGCTGTGCAATTGGGAAGAAACTGATGTGGGCTTCAGGAGCTTTGTGCCTGAGATTAGTAACTCACCGTGCTAGTGGGGTTGGTCAGCATGATGCTGCTCAAGCTGTTCTCTTTTTGCACTGGAATTAGCTTCTTTTGTTCTAGTGTAGGGCTTTCTCTGCTTCCCTTTGCTGTAAGGTGTTGTAGAGCCCTGAGAGTTTGACCTTGAACTTATTTGATCAAGCTGAATCTTCTGTGGTTCATATAAAGCACATGGAGTTAATGGAACAATATGTTGTGGTAAGCAGAACGCAGACGTGAGAGGAAAGGCTTGCAGTCCATACCTGGCTTTCAGCTTGATCGACTTCGTCGTGACACTTTCTTTATCACTTTGTGCATCTGTAAAATGAGAAGAGGTGGCAGGAGATATCACCTTTCTGTTATGATTGGAGAAAAATGGGAATCAGATGTTGAAATGGAGAGTCTAGGAGATAGCTTGTGACCAGTGGGTGAGGCTCCCAGCGATGAGGAGATGGGTTGGCCAGTGGGGTAACTAACTGCTCCCTCCCTAATCTGTTATTGTTGCCATGAATGTGAAGACCCAACATTTGCCATACGTGTTTGATTTTGTGAGTGGGACTTATTAAGCGGACAGAAAATGAAAGCAGTGCCAAGAAGCAGCCTGAAGGCAGGCGCATCCTAAAGTGAGGAGTTTGAGAAAGGGATTTGAGAGTTCCCTGTGGCACAGCTTTCCCATCCTGCTGCTGTTGATGCAGTATGGACTGTTTTCCTCCAGTTTCCGTGAGACCAAAGAAATAAAATACGGTTCTGCTGAAACCAAAGTGCCTCTGGGTAGCAGATGAGGAGGGTTTTGGACTTCTATCTTTTATTGTTTTAATTTATCATTTTTTACTATTTTTTCCATTCTGTGTTTGCACTTTAAGAAATTGTCATTGAGTAGGGGGTGGATAAAAAAAGGCAAGCAAAAGTTGACTTTTGTTAAACGACTGAGACTTGGCAGTTGTGTGGAGGTCATGGTGCTCAGTCAGTGTCAGCCTCCATTCCCTAGAGTTGTATCCTGTAATGTATTTATTTATCATTACAGACGGCCAAAATTTTTTTTTCCCTTTCAGTTTGTTCTGTCCAAGGCCGCAGGGTTCCGACAGAGATCAACAGTGTTCCCGCAGTGATGAAGCAGCTCGTCAAAAGCTGAATTAGATGTTAAATCTTTCTGAAGTGGGGAGGAGGTGGAAGGAGGGGAATCACATTGTGCTAAGAATTTATCATGTGTTGTTTCCTGTGAGATAATGTATAGGAGAAGATTTGTTATGGTGCAAGTTTCAAACTGCTGTTTCAGGGCTACAGTGTCTGCCAAGCTTATGATGTATTTGATCTTTTTTGAAAGTCCTTCTTTCCTTTTTCTACCTTTTGGTAAGCAGTACCTCTGGGAGGTAGGTTAAATACTTAAGGTACTCCGCCTACTGACATACGTTCAGGTAAGACCCAACATTTGCATGGATAAGATGAAGGAGCAGAAATCTGCTAGATTAGACTGTGAGATTCAGTGGGGCTCCAGCTTCTGGACAGAGGGCAAGGCACTCACATTTTCTCTTAGTTTTGCCATTGGGTATGTTAGACAAATGTTGTAGGCACATAATTTTGTAGAAGCTATTACAAATTTTGATTCAGAGCTCGGAGGCAATCAGGCCTTACTCTTCAAGGGTGCTGCATATCCTCAGCATTTCTTGGAGCCAAGCAGAGCAAAAGCTCTGGTGTCTCTCGTGATGATGTTTGCTGAGGCTTTCTGCATCAGACGTTGCCCTTTACAGAGCAGGTCACTGTCTTGAGCTTGCCTGCTTGTGACATGGTATGAGTGCTCTTTGTGTTCACTTTTGTTCTTTCACTGGGCTCCTTCTTCCCTTCAGGAAGAAATATAAATGAATCTCGCATTCACTTATGCTTTCTGATGTAATTGTATTTACTACCTGCAGTTGTTGAACAGAGCTCACGATCAACTCAGCTTATGTACCTTCTTCATGGACCATAAAATGAACCTTTTTTCAGCCTAACTGAAGGGAGGGAATTGTCAGAACAATTTCCTCTGTCATTCACTGAGTAAATATATTGGTGGAGGAACTTTTGGATGAAACAGTTTTGTTCCCATTCTTTAATAAAATGTCAAATGCAGTGATAGATGAACTGGCAGTCCTGAAGTTTACTCAGCGTTGTTTTGTTCTCAGTATCTAGGTCAAGATATTTCTGGTTTGCTTGGAATGGACGAATTTCCGCACATCTTAAATAACATTGTTAATATTAAAGTGGTTTGGTTATCAGGCAGGAAGGAAGCTTATTGATCAGCAGGATAAGTACTGTGGGCATATGAGCCATCTTTTCCTGCCTAGCTGTGATGAATCTGAAGACCAGCAGTGTGTGTGGGAAGGAAGCAGAGCTGCTGGGGCTTACAGTAGACCCGTCTCTGCCTTACCTACTTGCGTAGTTTTCTTTAATAGAGGCATCCAAATAACCTTTAATATAATTTTTCTTTAAAGTGTTGGAAGTAAATGTTCTGCAGATGCGGGAGTGAGGCTTAGAGGGAAAGTCTGTGCTGACTGCATTCAGTTCTTGTCTTTGGACTTAAACCCAATCTACTTCTTGCTGAGTGGTAGCTTGGCCTCTGGCGTGAACCAACGTGCTTGGCAGGTGCTGGTTCCCAGCTGAGTGTCCCTGTGGGGAAGAGGCATGACTGGTTCAAGGCAGTAAGCTCAGAAATCAGATACCAAATGTGTCATGGATGAGAGATGACTTTGGCAGTTCAGCCACTAACTTCATCCAGGGTTTGGGGCTTCAATCAGCTGCCCAGGTTGCTTGATCTTAGTGCAGGAGGAAGAGCTCAAATTTATCTCTTCCAAAAAAAAAAAAAAAAAAAGAAGTTAATGTTGTGACTTCTCTAGGTTCTCCTAAATGAAGCGTTTTTCTGTCCTTCCTGCTTGAGGTTTGCCATATTGCCAAAGAAATTGAGGGTAACCTGTTTTTGCTTGAGCTGAACAGTACATCGCTTGTAAAAACTTTCTTAAGAGTTGCTTACATTTTTCATATTCAGCTACAGAAAAACGGCTCAAAGATAGTAGTAGAAATCCCTAAATGTGCCCTGAATAAGATAAAAGATGAAATCACAGTGTTTCTTCTGCCCATTCATTCAATGAAACTTGAATGCTTTTTGTTCAGTAGCTTGGCTTTGACAAGAGGAGTGAAGAGCACCTACAAGAACAGTGGTAGCTACCAGATAATGACAGCATCCTCCTGGGGGATGAGAGGCTTTGGCTTGTAGCCCTCTGGTTGAGGAGTGGAGCTTCTGCAGGAGCTGATGGGTAACGGTGAAGCAGCAGTGGCAGCTGCGTGGTGTGGATTGACCTGAGTGAGGCGGGCGGCCTGCCGTAGGAGCACGCCCTTAGGGGATTCAGGTAGAGGAAGGGCTGGTCTGTGAGCTGTGGCGGGGCTAGACATGACCCTGGTGTGCAGCCCAGCCTCAGCGGATGCTGAGGTGTGTAGGGAGCGCTACTGCTGGAAACAAAGATGTAAAAAGAGCTTGGCATGAAGCACATCACCTCTTTGAGTGCAGGCGCCTGAGGGGCAAGTTGCACAAGGTGGCTGATCTGATCTGACAGCTCTCTGCTGCCAAAAAGAGGGAAGTCTCTCCTTACCACCCAGCTCTTGTCAGCTCTTTGCTGAACCAGTTCCTCGCACCGGCTGCAGCGGAGGCGAGCTGTTGGATCAGCTATCTCATGGGGCTTCGTCCTGTCAGGTGTTTGCTGAAGTTCACAGTGAAGCAGAAAATTGAATCCTTGCATCTGGGGCACTGTGCTGGCGCCTTCTCTGCCAAGCAGTTCTACTTCCTGCAGGTTCCTGTTTGCTTTTCCTGGAAAGTCTGGAGGAAACTAGAAGAGCAGTGGTTCCGAGAGGGGACACGTTCATGGGGTGACATCAGCTTGTTACCACGTGGCCTCTCCCTGGCAAGAAGTGTTGACAGCATTCCCTGACTTTCTTGAGCCCCTGTGTTGCCTGCTAAGTGTGTATGGATGGAAGAATGAGCACGGAATAACTAATAACATTTCAGTTTTCAATCGTTTTTGGTAGAAGGCCTGTGTTTCAGGCTGGAAAATGCCCTGGCAGCTCACTCAGCTGGGAGTGCTGCTTTTCCTGCGTCTTTATTTGCTCCGTGCTCCTTGGTGTTGCATTGAGTCTTCCCCACAGAGTTCCAGGGAGCACCTAGTCCTTGTTCTGACACTGCAGGTCACATAGCAAACCTCCCTGATAAAGCAGAGTGTCTGTCACAATAATATGCTTCCAGTTCACAGAAAAGAAATCCAATAGAAAAGTGACATGATAAAAAATAAGCTGCGTTAAACAAAGATGTTTTCTGTGTATCACACCGAAGTGTGGTGTATTTTATAACGTGGCAGAGCACACTTCATTGGAATTCTAGGGAAGAAGCAGACCTGCTAAAAGAATAACATTTTGGTGCCAGGGAAGTTATACATTTAATAGATCTCCGCTGTATTTTGCGGAGAGATTTGCAGCTACATTCATCCTTGGCTAAAATGTAATGGCAGCATGTTGTAGGAGCCAGTTCTCCTTAGGGCTTCATATTGCAACAATGGAGCAATAAATGATGTTATTGAAGTGGTAAGTGTCAGAAGGCAAGCGGGATGTGATTTCAATTGGGAGGTGCTTTTGATTAAACAGCCTCTTTAAAAGCAGAGCTGTCCAGGAGAAAATAATCCGGTCAGGTTGCTTTGTAGACACTTGGAGGGGAGGAGGTACGTGCTGTTGCCTGGCTGCAGTGGATCCCACTCTTTCTCCAGACCCACTAGGGCTGGAGCAGGACCTCGGGGAGCATTGGTTTTCCTGCATGCAGCCTCCCCTCAGCACTGCGGCGTGGAACAGCGCGATGGCTGGCAGCTGCTGCTGTGACACGTGCCTCACGGAGAGGCAAAGTGGATGGATGGGATGGGGTTTGCTGGTCCTTTGCTCTGCCTGCCTTCACTGGCACTTCTTGCCCGAGACAAACCTCAGCGCGCTGTTTTAACTGGAAACTTTCATTTCCTTTCATGGAAGAAATGAACGTGGTGTTTTGTGATAGGAGCACAAGTGTATTTGTGCAGAGGGTTCGGAAAATATGTACAGCACATCAGAGAACGACCGTCCCTTGTAGCCTTTCTACAAGTGCTTCTTTTCTGCTACATTCAGAAGAGCAGAGAGATGATCTTCCAGTTACTTTCATGTTTGATTTGGAAGGGAGCTTCCCATAGCAGCTCTGGGATCATCTCTAGGAAGGCAAGCTGTAATTAGAGGTCTCTGTATGAGGAGAAAAGGCGTGCCTCCTTTTCCTGCCTTGCCTCCTCACACCTCCTCATCCCCACAGTGAGAGCAGAGTGAGAGGGCAGAGGATGGCTGAGCAGGATGGCGAGTGGAGCTCTTGGCTGGCACCAGGAGGCACAGTGCCAGCAGCAGGATTGCTTTCTCTTCCCTCTCCCTTTTCTGAGGCTGTAAACAACTGTTTTCTAACCGTGGCAGAAGAAACTCTTGGAGTGCAACTGCTCTGCAGCATGCAGGGTTGAGAGGTGTCCCTGGGTGTATGTGCAGAGTGTGGAGGGGTACCAGGCAGTGGTGTGACACGCGGAGCAGATTGCGGAGTGTCATCTGTGTGCGTGGGGCGATGAGTGGAAGTTTTCACCATCAGCACTTAACACTGGTGCTCCAGGACCTGCACTGTGCCTGTGTGCTCGGGGGGTTGGGGGAGGCTGAAATAGATTCTTGGCATAAGGTCTTGGATCATGGATCCTCTTTGCTTAATAGAGAGCTCTGTCTCCCTAGTGATACCACTGCAGCTGCAAGCCACAGAGGCTTTTTGGCTGAAGTCCTCTCGGTTTGAAGGGGAGAATACAGGATAGGTCTCCTCGGCAGCAGTATGAATGCTCTCTTTCCCTCCTGCCTGGGAGAGTCCAATTCTGCTGACCTGAGGGACACATCTCTTCATGTCCCAGGCTTTGGAGAAGAGTGAAATAGTGTGTGCAAAAGTTTTCAGTTTACACAGAACGATTTGAGGTATCTGGCCAGAGTCTTTTTTGTCCCTTCTTTGGCTTTTGGAAGTTGCTGAGTTTATTTTTGTCTGTGTGAGTTGGCTTGTTTTTTTAATATATGGCAGAGGTGGCTAGAATCCTGGATAGGCCCTTTTTTATATTTCATATAAACCTAAACAAATACATTAAATAAAGGTCCTTTCACCTCTAGGTTGGTGGTTCAAATCCAGTCGTGCCTGGGAACAGAACTGTTCAAGCAGTAAAAATAAAACGTCTCCTGATTTATGAATAGAAGTGTCAAGTTTTGACTTGTTCTGATTACTGGCATCACGTTATTTGTGAACATTCGGACAACTGCCAGAAATTCATGAAACACGTTTGTGAATCCCAGAAGTTTCATAAACTTCAGCCTTGAGTGATTATTTGCTTTCTGGTGAATAAGTGGGCTGGCTAAAGCAGTATAAAAAGAACAGCTAAGTAATGCTCGAGTCCCATAATAATAATAACGAGATCCAAAAGCTCTGTTTCTGTTACAAAGAAAAGGGTGGTGGTTCTGCCTCCGGTTTACATCAGCGCAGTGCCATCTGCTCAACTGCTCCAAGGAACTGTTGTTACTGCTTTGAGGAGACCCGAGAAAGAAGAGTTTTCCTTTCAAACCTCACGTTGTTTTCTGGGCCAGCAGTTGGAAATTTTTTTATTTTTCTATTGTTTGCTTCAAAGTTGGATTGTTGTACTGGAGAAACCTTAAAAGCTATGTTAACGCTAGGTAGTGCCTGTAGGGTATGGGAAGCGGGGGGAAAAGTGAGGCTGACCCCGCCACACACCTATTTATTCAGCATTCAAAGCTTCTGTGATTGCCAGGTGTGTGGGACATTTGACTAAAAGCAAAGGCACTGCATGGCCTACAGTTTTTCAGAGGTACTTTGGGACTACCTGTAAACGGCACTTTATGCACTTCTTACGTCCTTTGCTTTCCTCTGTGCGAGTCTTTGCATTCTCTCACTGCTTGCTTTCTGCCTGCGGAAGGTAAAATTTAAGAAGGTTTTTTATAGCTGTGCTGCCCCAGCACACAGTGCTCGTGTGAGCAGATAGCAGGGCGAGGAGAACGTGGCATGGTTCGCTTCTGCTGCCGCTTTGCATCAGTGCGGCTTCAAGACATTACTTGTAATTTCTATTGGTATTATAAATAATAAATCAGGTCCACAAATGATTTGCTAAAGGTTCCAAGAGATGCGATGTAATTAACAGACTGTAATCATTAAGTTTTGGAGAGAGGGTGACATATCAATTTTTTAACTGCTTTGCAGCTTAGAAATACATCCAAGTAGTGATGCCTCCAGAGGGATCTGCGCATGGTTGATTGTACATTTTGCATGCCATTTCATATACATTCTCCCTTTGCTTTCTAAGTATTAACATGTGTAAATCCCTTTGGCATGCACAGATACGTGCACGTGGGTTGTGCATCTGTAGCGCTTATTTGCATGTGGAAGAAAGCATATGTAGAATCGTGTGTACTGTTCTATGCTTGCAGCAGAAGCTTTTGGATGTTTGACCTTGTGTAGGATCTTCTCGAATCTACAGTTTAGTGTTTCAGTTCCCTTTGGCTTAAAAATAAAGGCAGGGTGACTCTGAGTAATAATGATATTTTTGTGAAGAAACCTTTGAGGTGTATTACCCCTCTTTAATCTAGTAATGTGTAACCCACATTGCTGGAGAAATCCGTTTAGGTGAAAGAATACAGGTGCATCTTGGTGATGTAGGTACTGAGCTGATGCCCAAGCCTGCAGAGAGCTCACCCCCTTATCACCAGGGAGGTTGTTCTCCCTGCCTCCAGAAAGGGTAAAGCTGTGGCTGCAGCACAGCACCACGACTGCTGTAGGTCCCATGTGTTGCACAGACTTGTCCAACAAGTTGTGTTTAGCTCACGGGGTGTTGGAGCAGGAGGAAGGCTGCAGTTCTGTGATGTCGCTTCCCTGGAGAAGTGTGGGATGTGGCCCAGAGGGGTGAGACTTGTACAGCTGGCTCAGGGCAGCAACTGTAATTGCTGCCGGTAATATTAATACGCACACGTGAGTTTTGAGAGCGGTAGGAAAATGAAGAAAAGATCTGGAAAGAGCTGCTTTTCCTCTACGTTTTGGGAGAGCATCTAACGTTTTTGTCCATCAGCTCCTAATTTCTGCAACTAATTCTTGTTAAGTGCATGAAGGTAACATGCACAGCGTTGTTTGAAAACAATTCCTTTCAATGCCAGGTAAAATCCAGGAGTTTTCTACCACAGAGATGAAAACTTGTGTGGCAAACTGTCAGGTTTTCTACCTCTAAATAGCTGTCCTTGACTTTTGATTTAAATAAAAAATTAAAATAAAGAGGTGGTGGGAGAGGAAATGAGAGTACACCTGTTTTCCCCACGTAGGCAAATGTGCTCATAGTGATTCATTTATTTTATCATTCTCCTATTTTGGATAAATCAGGAGTTTTGTTTTGAGTTTTTTGGGTGCTCTCAGTTAGGCTTCCTATCGTCCTATCACTTCACTCAGGGACAGCACTGGAGATGGGAATCTGAACTGGCTGCCTGGTGCTTAAGGAGGTGAGTAATGACTTGGAGAAGACCTTGTGTGCATCTTTTGATCTTTGGGCTTCAGACACCCCTTCACCCATAATTAACTTGTGTGTTGACTGATCACCTGAGTGATCAAGGGAGACTCAGTATGTCACTGAAAACCAGGAAACTATTATTGTGTGGCAAAACAGCAATCAAGTCAACGCGTCTATGATACAAATCAGATACCTGCAAGAACAAGTCACGTAATGGTAAGCTGTACAGGAGATGGATGATATCCTAAATCATTATCTTCAATAGCATCAATTATGTTTAAAGGGTGAGTAAGACCCCAGTGCCTTCATGGCAACTGCCACGTCCAGGTAACAGCAGCAGCAGCAACAACAAAAATTAAGATTAGAGCATGAATTTCAGGAGGGGCAGCACAATAGACTCAGCTAGCCAATAAATCAAGACCATCGGTGGATTAGATGGAGTGGAATGGTAATGGTTATCATTCTGTTGTATAAAATGTGCAGCTTAAGGTATATAGATCATCTAAAATATATATGAATTTGAAATCAGCCAAAAATATATGGCAAGCATTTTTCTTCTTAGAATTATGATGTTTTTAAAATGTAAGTGCTTTTCAGGACGAATTTTAGCATGTTTTGCATTCAAATGACATTTAGTATATGGGTGAAGCCCTTGCACACGCTGCCTCTGAGAGCACAGGGAATCATTGGATTTATAGGCTCTTCTGCATGGTCTGTCAAAGTTAGCCTTTCTGCATAATGCAGGATGTGAAATAGGAAAGGCTTTTGTTGCACAACTTTTCCATAAGAGAGATAGTGTTTACTGTCTGACATCACAGCGTGTAAACAGAGTCAAAATTAAGTCTGTATTTGGGGAAGAAAAAAAAGAAAAGGGACTCCAGCTGGGAAGGGATTAACTTAATAACATTTTCTGCAATCTCTTTATCAGCATTTCTGTGGCCAGTTTATGATAATAAACAGGCAAAAAAAAAATCTTGTTTGCAATGGAAGTAAATCTGAGACTGATATGAGTGATGCACCTCATAACCAGTTATAATTAGAAGGGAGGCTTCTTACACCGCTGGCTCTCTGTGAATCATAGCAGATATCGCACCAACTTGTGCAACAGCTACGAAATGGGATTTCATTTCTGCTAGTTCATCCTCAGAAAGGATGCAGTTTGACAAAAGTTCATGAAATGTTTTGAGGGTTTGCTTAAAAGCGGGTAAACAGCCCCAACATCTCTAAAAAATATAACGTGTTCATTGAGTAATAACTGTTATTTTTTTTAGTTCCAATGTGCGTAAAGGGAAATGTATTTTGGTAGAAAGCATTATTTCTTAGAAGATTTAAAAGAAAAAAACAACAGAAACTAGTCTGTGGCTTTATATTGAGCAAAACTGCGTATGTGAAGTCGGAAATCCAAGGTGGTCACTAGCAAGGTGTGCATTTTCATTTTCTCTTCTGGGAGAAAGTCAGCTTTGACACGGCCTTGTTCCCATCCAGTTAATTCCAGAGGAGACCATGGAAAGGGAATGCAGCCATACAAAAAAAGGCCTTGCTGGCTTGATGCCTGAAAAGAAAGCAGAAAACAAATAGGAAGATTCCTTGAGTCTTTTTCTTGTGTTAGATTCTATTTCTTATGACATTTTATTATATTTTTGATTGAAAATGGATGGGCCTATTTACAAGTGTGTTTTCTGATGAAAACCTACCAGCCTTTCAGTACTGTTGGTATGGTAGGGCTGTAGCTGCCTTTATTGATCCTAATTTAAAGCTGTAATTGCAAATAAAAACATCATTATATCCCCCAGCTACCTTAATTGAAAGGATTGATTCACAGGAGCAAAGCGTGATAAGAACTTTCTACATGGGCCAACTGCTTATGGACAATTTAACACCTTCATTTCAGCTCAGGCTGGGTTGGTTCTTGCATAGAGGTGTGTTCTAGGGACTGGGGAAAAACCTCCACTCTTGAAATATCTGCCTCTCTTCTTGTGCTCCACCTGGAATAAGGCAGGGCACCCTTCAGGGATGTGGCTTAATTTGATCACTTTGCAGGAATAGATCTGTAGGGTAGAAACTACTTTTAGAATTCTGATTAAGATCAATAGCAAAGAAAACCCCAACCTTTTACAGTTGGCTGCAAATAAGAGTGAAGAGCCATTAGTCAAGGGAACGCATTCTGTTGGGCAGGGTTCAGATTTGTGGAACAAACTTAGATCCTTTAAAATCAGTATTTTTCAAGAATTAAACAAACCTCTTGTTTATTAGATTAAATTGTCGATTGTTTTGTCTTCCAAAAGTAAACTGACAAACTGAGGGAGTCTCAGACAATCCCTCTGTCTTATGACCTTGTGGTCACTGTCCAGAATACCAGCAGAAATATCCCACACTGTAGAGCTTAGAAGAAGAAAAGCAGATGCTCAGCAGGGTTAGCCCGGTGTCTTTCCAAGTAATCCCTTATTTTTGCAAAGCATTTCCATATGGGAAAGTCGATCACTGAGCAGAAGCACTGAAAATCACGTGGTCGGTCCTTTTTGTTGGTGCCAATATTGGTCGTTGAGTTCCTGAAGCAGATGACAGGCCTTTGCAGTGCTGCTCTGCATGTCTGAATGTGAAACCGGTGCCTGGGGCTGAGAATTGATCTGTAGCCTTGGATTCTCACCCCAGAATGGGTCGTACTGCTCGGGAAGGGAGCGGATAGCTGGTATCAGCTGCTCTGGGGAAGATGGGGAGCTAGATAAGGGCTGAAAACTGTTGGAATCCTTATGCTGAATGTTGTGAGAAGGTGCTCGGGTCATTGTGTGAGTTTGTTGCATATACTGAAGGAACAGGCTGCAGGTGTAACCTTGAATCTAAATTCTTTCCAGAGTTGGGATCTGGCTCTTCCCTTACCCCGCAGACAGGACTGTCTGCACCTAACTAGTCCTAGAAAGCAAAGACCCTCAAGAAAAATCTCCTTTTTCTCTTTAAAGAGGGAAAACATGTTGCAATAATACAGAACCATTGTACTTTCTCTGGTTACAGCTGAGTGCTGCTACATCAGCGTCAGGATATGTACAAATTAAACTGTAACAGTGTACCAAGGAGAAGCACTGCAATATCATAAAAATTATCCACAGCACAATATGACTAATGTTGTGTGAAATGCATTCATTGGCAAAATGATGTCTAGGTGTATCTTAAGGAGTTATGCTGATGGAGATAATGGCTGTAGTACATAGATAAAGGAAGGGAAGACGGGTGAAAGACAAAAGGTTGCAGCAAGGGCAGGGAGGCTGTGTGGCTGGGGAGGGCTCCCAGGGAGGCGGGTTTGAGCATGGGAGAGCCAAGTCTCTGTGAAATTCAGGGCTGAAATGCAGCTCTTGCACACCCTGCCTCAAGGTAAGCTTGCTGTTTCAGGATCCTGCTTTGCCTTGTGCTTTTTGCACTCCAACGTTTCTCCCTTCTAAAAATACAGGCTGTGCGCGTTAGATGCTCTTCAGCAACATTTTGAGGAACTTCCCGTGTTTTCCCCTCCTAGGTACAAAAGTAAACGAAAACCCCAAAGTGAAAGGACTGATATTTTATTAACATCTGAAACCAAGAAGCCAGCTCAAACTTAGCAGGAGAGGGGATGCCTAGAGCAAACACTCCATTCATAAGGAGCATTCAAATGTTGTTGGCTCCTTCCTTAGCCCGAGTCTCTCCTTTAAATGAGCAAGTGCTTTGCTGAATAAGGAACTGAAGTGTTGGGAAATAGATTTGATTTTGCTCTCTGTTTAACATAGATTCGGAAAAAAATATCTGTGTGCAGTGACCCATTGTGCTTACTCACAGATCTTTACCGAGTACACAGATGTTTTGTTTTTAAGAGAACTGAGGGGTTACCCAAATAAGTCTTCCTTTTTTTTTTTTATAGCAAGGTTCTCTTTCCCAGGCAGACTGAGGTGCTTCCTGAGTGTCTCTTGAAAACCTCTCTAAGTACTTTTTAAAACCAGAGCACCAGACAGCAAAGGGAATGTGAACTGAAGTTGGTCTTCATGCCCTGAGTTGCTGGAGTGCAGTCTGGTGTCTGCTATGCCCAGAAATCCTCATGTTACTGGAAAATGAAGGGCTCCTATAGCATTCTCAATTAGTTTGCTACCTGATTTGTTACCAACTGAAGGCTAAGGCCAAAATCATGTACATTTCTTGTTTCTGATGTGTTGCACACATATTGGTTGTTTAATTTTGTTTTTTTTCTCATTTATGGATTTGTGCAAGAATGGGAGATAAGCCCAGCCAGGAAGGTTGGAATCCAAATATTCTCAAATTCTTGAGATATCCAGAAGTAGGAGTTCATTTTTTCTCCTCGTAAAGACAAAATCCCATAGGAATGCTTCCATGAGAGGAGAAACTCTCTGTAGGATGTGGGTGTTCTGGGCTGTGCGCTGCTGTTGCACTCCACCTGAGGGAGGGTTAGATGCTTAAAATCAGTGTCTTCAGGTCTGTCTGGATTTGGGGGTTCTTTGTAGACCTCATAAGCAGCTCTTCCTCCAACCAGCTGCCTCTGCTGACCACCAAGCACGTGGCAGGAGCTCCCTGTGGGGCCACCATCAGCCTGCTCAGTGCTGGCCATAGCCAGGCGTACCCCATGGGCAGGGATTTTCTCCCTTTCCATGCTGCAGTTTTCAGTTTTTGCAGGTTAGTGATGCCTCCACGCAGGCAAATTTCTCTCTGTCCTTCTTTGTTTGGGAAATAAATGTCAGCTGTTTTCTCTCTGCTAGGGAAAGCACACTTCTCCTTAGCTGTGACAGGAGGGTGTGCAGCAATACAGACAGCTCAACCTTGAAAAGGGGGAGAGGCACTTGGGGAGCTGGGCTGGTTTATATCTCAGCTGATTCTCTTCTTTCTCTCTTCTGTATCCCCCTAATAGCTTGACAGGAGAAATACAGGGAAGATACAGCCATCTGATTAACAGTGCTGGGGCTGGGGGCCGGGGGGATGACAGGGAGAGGGAGCGCGGGGTGGCTACCGGCCAACTTCCAGTGAGAAGCAGAGTATCTGGCTGCCTCTAATCTCCAGAGGAAAATTAAGTTACAAAAACCTTTAGTGGAAACTTTGCATACGTTCAGTACCATCGCCATGCCTGACAGGGAAAAAAAAAAAAAAAAAAACCACTAAAAAACCTGATCTATTATTTGGTTTATAGTTATAGAATTAAAGGCATGAGCTTTCCCACCAGGAATAAAGAGAAAAATCGCCTTGAAACCCAAATACAAAACCCCATAAAACTCCCAGAACATTTGTGCTATCAGAGCTCTTGAGAAATTCTCCTTTTCGTGTTGATGGATGGTTGTGTGTGAATTGCATGTCTGAACGTCTTCCCACGTGAGCAGGGTGTATTTTTGCCCTCGCCTGGAGAAAGCCCTTCGTGTTTGTGGAGCCACTATCTGCAGGAGCAGCCCAGGGCCCGAGGAGGCTCCAGGTTCGTCTTGGGCAGACCCTGGTGCTTGGAGAAGGGGTTTGAGAACCTCTGCCAGGGAGCCGAGGCCCTTACTTACAAGGGCCTTGCACATCCTGGTGCTCATCAGGAACGTATGTGCTGAAGAGGCAAGAGGGATTGCTCCCCTGCTTTGATGTCTGTCATCAATGTGTTGATGGAAAGTACAGTTTGGTGAAGAAATATTAGTCAAATAGCATAGGTGTTAAGTGAACAAGTCAAGACCCATGCATCACAGGTCAGTAGCCTACTTATTGACAGTTGCTTCTAAAGCAATCATGGCAACTGCAAAGAAAGTATTTCTTGCACTTTTTTTTTTTTTTTTGAAAATCTTAGGTTCATGAGGTACGTGTGAAGTGAGATTTCTTTCATGTTGAAACACTAATTAAAGGTCTGAGAGCACAGCATGGTTCAGCAGCGTGCAGTCTCCTGACCACCTGCACTTTGCTGCTTGCTCAGGCTGGTAGGACGTGGCCTGTTTGCTCAGGGAGGAGGTAGAAGGGATGCGTTTTGCAATGTTCTCCTCTCCCTGCTTCCAACCTGTATGCCAGCAGACCTTTTTACTCTCATTATTTGTTCAGCAGGCTCATCTGAAGAGAACATTTTCCAAGCAGGGGAACATAAGAGCTGTGTTTACATGCTGTTTCCCCTCGAAGAGCTTTATTTCTCTTCAGCCTCAGGGACCTCAGCACCAGCCAGAACTCAATATGGGGCTGAAATTGTACGCTGTCCGGCCCTGGCTGTCGCTGCAGTAGTCTGAGGGTGTTTGTGTAAGCGTGCGTGTGCGTGCAAAAACACATGTGTGCTGTCCAGAATAAATGAGGCTATTCACAGTGTCACAAAGTGAACAATTTATGTCCAGCCTCGGTAATTAGTCAGACCAAAGAAGTAAGGTGGGGCAGCATTAAAAACGCGTGGTTTTGTTTACTTTAAAAAAGGGCAACGGGGAGTTCCAGCTGATGAGCGAGGATTCTGAGGAAGGATAATTAAAGAGAAACAATCTTTGATATTTGTCTGGTTGCAGTTCCTCCTCATTTTGTTGCGCTCCCCTTACTCTGCTGAGCTCCTTTGTGCAGAAATGCTGTTGCCTTTCAGGGCTTCTAGGAATCAGGCTGTAGGGTCATTCCCTTTTTATGAAATATCCCTTCACCCGAGGGGTAAACTAAACTGTATGAGTTAAACCTCAAGAGAAACTCATTCCCCATCATTAACCACATCATTGTAGTATAAGTTGGGTTTCGTTTGGGTTGAGGGCAGCGGGTCTTTTACTTTGTGTTACCATAATGGCTGGACCCTCTGCACTGGTGTAAAAAGAAGAAGGCTTTTCCTGAAGTGTGCATCGCTGGTGAAGCTGTCTTACGAGTGCTTTCTTATATGTGTACGTAGGTGAGAGATGGAAGGTGGGATCGGACAGTTGGGAGTTCTTTAATGGATGTTCTAATGAAACAAAATATGACGTTCAAATATGTGCTTTGCTTCATTGCAAAATCTTGGCAGTAGATGGGGCCCTTACTGTAATAAAATGCTATGGAGTTGGGAAGCCTTTGGGTGCCCACATGCCCTGGATTGGTGCTGGAAGATCAGCTCCAACTCGGCTTGGGCACTTTCTTGTTTCTGCGTAACTGCCACAAAAAAGAAAAGAAAGAAAGAGAGAAAGAAAGAAAGAAAATAAAAAAACAAAGCAGTGTGCATTCCTCTGTGCCCAGATCTCGCTCCAGTTTGTCCTACTGCATTCCTTCTTTCTAGAAAGCTGGAAACCCCAGTTTTCACTTTGGCTGGGCACCCTGGCTGTCCTTCAATGACCGCAGACAGGACAGCAGCTGTGACCAAGGGCAGGCAGGAAGGAAACACCTCTGGTGCTGGATGGGGATGCAACCAGAGCCTCAGCCTTCTGCTGCCATGCTGTGGATTGAGCGTTTCATTCACACAAATGCACATTTCCTGGCAGTGCTGGGGCTGGCCTGGAATCCAGACCTGGTCTGCTCAAGGTAGAGCCATTATCCTAAAGTGCTTTTATTGATCTGTTGTCTTTCTGTCTCCCTCCTTCTCTTCCTCTCCTCACCCTGCCAGCCTCCGAAAGACTCATATCTTGTCTCATACAACCAAGATATTTTAAGGGGGTGAGCAGTGATTTTGAAGTCAGATTAAACAAACTGTACTTTACTAGTGTGAAACTAGGTATCCTCTGGATGACATCTGAAGTAGGATTTGTCTCCTTTTGCAAGCAGTCCTTCTTCCCTCCCACCTCAGCTCTTTTCCCTCCATGTATGATCCTGGTGATCTTAAAAATTTTGAAAAAAATCAGAAAATAATTTCAGGGCCAAGTATGCATCTTTGTAGCATCCCATTCCCTGCAGCAGCAATGCCATATTGTTGTACTTTACTTTCGTTTGGTTAAAGAAAGCTACAGTAATAAATCTGTATGTATGCTTTGATATCCAGCGGTAATAAGGGCTGAGATTTACAGAGAGGCCTAAAAGACTCAGTAGTTGATGCCCACAGAAAGCCAAAAAAAAAAAAAAAAAAGTAAAGAATAAAAAAGCTGCCTGCCTTACTGGAAATTTCAGGCCAAGGGTGTGAGTGTGCAGTATATTACAGTCACCCAAGCTACAGATCCATTTGAGTTGAAGATAAAGGAAGAAAGATAAATACTGGAGAAGATGCCTGCAATCCCATGTATTAATGAATACTAGAAGTTGTTTGATGTATTTGGGTTTGTTATTTCAGCGTTCTCAGTTTCTCAGGTTTCTGGAGAATTGTCTTTCCTTCCTAATAACATCGCTCGTTAACTAATTGGTTAATGCACGAGCATTTCCTTAACGGTCTGAAAAGTATGCAGGTAAATGCAGAACACTTGAAAAAGGCTAAAGAGGAATGCATTCAGGTTTTTAAATCTAAAGTGTAAGGTCTTTCGTATAGATGAATACATCCCCGTTCGTGACTGCAGTATTTGTCAGATAAAGAGGTTATTTGTATGTTGTGGTCAGGTAAACATAAGGATGCAGAAAGGCTTTGACAGAGAATAGCTAAGTGAGCTGGTGAGTAAGAGTTAGAACTGTCTTTCCTACCAGACAGTAGTTCATAATGATGCTGCTGATGAAGAAAACCTAATTCAGTGTATTCCAAGTTAGAGCCAAATGTGCATTTTTTCCATCAAACCCCACAAATCAGCACTCACAGGTTTTAAGGCAGCATATTTGGTGAGTTCTGTGGAAACCTTGACCGAAGCAAGGCCAGCTTGACTTCTGCTGGTGGCTCATGAACATAGGTAGACTGAGCAGTTTGTTTCTGCGTTTCAAAACCTAATGACTAAGTGAAACTACCTGAATAAAAAGGTTTTGGGGCCAGAAAATGTTTTTAATCATGTTTGTCTGCTAAGAGATCTCACAAAGATGATGCTGATGTTAATTATAATGAGCAGAAATGTCTTTATGCAGAGCAGGGTCAATTTGTGGACTTCTCTCCAAGAAGGTGCTATCAGGAGAAGGCATGGAGTTGGATGTCTGAAAAAGATTAAGATGGTTTTCTCAGCACTGCACCCAAGGAAGCGCTGTAAGTAGTATGCAAGTTAAAGTGTGCCAAAAATCACATTTCAAGGCATAAAGGAAGTCTGAGCAGAATTATGTAAAACTATCTCAAACAGCAATGCTGAGTATCGACAAGTGCATCTTGTGATGCAGCCCTGCTGAGCCTGAGCCAGCATGGAGGCAGGAGCCAGGCAGGGGAGCTGCTCTGCTCTGCAAAACCCTGTATTGGCAGCAGGCCTCTCCTTTCTAGGCTCTAGCACTTCATGTCAAAGAAATTTCCTGTATGTTAGGACACAGATTTTGGTATTTTCACCAACGCAGGATTAAAGATGATCCCAGTGAAAAGGATGATCTACTAGTTAGATGAACCAGGCAGCTCTGTGCATGGTGTGTGGGACATGAAATGGGAGAAAGAAAGAAGGAAAAGCTTGTCTGCTAATGTTGGTTGGGTAGAAGAATGGGACAGGAGGTATCCCACATACTCCTTAGCTTGCCTTGAGCATAATTGCCAGTGGAGTGGTTGCAAGTTGCTAGGTGTGAATCCCACAGCAGCCTGTTGTAATTAAGCATCCTGCAAAGAGAAGAAGGGTGAGTGCTACAAGAAGCTCACAGCAGCTCTGCAGCACCTCTCCGTGCACCCTGCAGATGCCCTTTGGAAATCTTCACATGTTTTGTGTTTGTTTCAGAGCCAGGAACATATGTTGAAAAATGCAGAGGTGTTAAGTGTTGGCCAGCCTATCCCAACATGCCCTACGATGTACTGAAGGGAATATTATTCTTAAGTGGATGATGAGCTCACTTCAGAAGCTGTTAAGTTAAAGCTTATTACCCTCATTAAGAGATGTGTGTAATGTGGTTTTGGGCTTCTGATACAGGAAAAACAACATTTTCCAAGTGTACTGTTGTCCCTTCTGTTATGCTTGGAAATGAATTCAGTTTCTGTTTTCTACTGGGTCAAATTTAGCTTGGAGATAAGATTTCTTCACAAAGTTTAGGGGTTGAGGTTGCTTCTGTGAAGGCAGAGGGCTGATTCTGAGACAAACGTGCTTGGACAGAGGCAGGAGCACTTTTCCTGTGGACATATGGAAAGCAAGAAGTGGGGTACTGCTCAAGCAGTGGAGATTTACCAGATATTGTTAGCTCCAGCTCAGGACTGGCCCTGCAGGACTGGACTAGTTTGCTTACAGAGACGTGAATGTCTCTGCCGTGTGCTCCTCGTCATCTCAACTGTGTTTTTCCTTTATCTGGGGCTCCACAGCCCCTCCCAATGATGGAGCTTTGGCTCTCTAGGCTGCTTTAATCTCTGGCTGTCTTTGGAAGGTCAGGTCGGGAGAGGTTTGAGGTCCTCAGACCTGAAGCAAAGCCCTCCCTGCTTCAGACAGGGCTTCAATTGAAACCAGCTGATCCCACGTCCCTTGCAAACATTTCCATTTTAAACCACTGAAGTTTTATGTCTTTCTAGTAAATTTTTTTCTTAAGCCTTATAAATCTCATAAAGATCTGGAGCAGCTAGTAAATTTGGCCATTCAGATACACGCTTTCCAGTAAAGAGAGTAATGATTGAAGATTGTTTCTGATGCCACCTCCCCTCCCCACCCCCTGAGCTGTAGAAGTTCATCTCCCAGCAGCTAACTGCTGCTTGCACGCAAATTGGACCGTAATATGAAAGGCAGCATGCATGAGTCCCATGTGCATCATTTGTGGTGCTGGGAAAATGGTAGTGGTCAGTGTTTTGGCTGGGATCGAGGAGTTGCTGCACTTCTGCTAGTTTTATCACTGTCCGTGTGCATAACCTGAGCCAAGTTCTTTCTCCTCATCTCAAAATAGAAGAAACAGGTTGATGCTTGCCTGCTCAAAAGGTTGGGAAATCTTGCTCAATTCAGGCTAGACTGCATGCTTTCACAAGAAGGATGATGGGAAAACTTTGGGCCGGAGACTCCCCCTCCCAAAGCTGCCCCTCATGTGTCAGACACCAGGAGTGTCAGACGCACTGCCAGCAGAACCACAGCCTCAGCAGCTCCCACTGACCACTCCAAGCAGCATTTCCTGTGTTGGTGCCCAGGAGGACTGTGGGGCTGTGATGGTCTCTGGTCCCTGAGACAATCCAGAGAGAAATCTTCTGTATCTTCCCCATGGCATTGCTGACAGGTCTAGCCTGGTCTCTGAGGCTTGAAAGAGCATGAACCCAAGGGCAGTGTAAACCTGAGGTTTCTCAGACTCGTTGGAAATGCCAGGCAAAAGGCACTTAGAGAAACATACTGTAGAAGAAGAAAATCGTGAGCATATTTTCTCTTTTATTTGTTGTCTCTCAAATCCAAACAAGCTCGCTTCCCTTCCTGTAATGCTGTTTTTGATAATCTCATGCCAAAGGCACTGAATCTGTTCTCGTTGCTGTCGATAGCAAGATGCCTGTTGCTTTTAACAGCTCAGCTCTGAAAACACCGCATCCCAGTTGTCTGGCTGTGAGCAGTCCCAAGATACTGAAATGACAATATGGAACCTTTTTCCTCTCTGAATGTTTCTCTGCAAAGCTTGACCATTTTGGCTGGGGTAAAACATGTGTCTATCTGGGATTCTTTCCAAGGATGAGATTTTGACAGCTGTGCTCATGTTGGCAAAAATCCTGACATCTTGCGCTCCGCTGCAATAGCAGATTCTTAGTGGAGAGGGGTGGGAATCCGATTTCATAGATGAACACTTGTGAATTGGAGGCTGTGAGCCTGGCTTAGCTCTTTTCACTTGGGGGAAGAGGTTCAGCCCATCCTCTGGGAACAGGGCGGAGCCTTCCTCTCTTGCCATCCCCACCTGTGGGCGCAGATGGCTGCTGGGCAGTGGGGCTGATAGGAGCCCTCTGTGCCTCTGCCAGCTCTGTGCAGCAGTTTGGGACATGCCTTGGACTGCGCCCATGGAAGAAGTGGGTGTCAGCCTGTTTGGAGTACGTGCCGGGTGATTTTCATTTACGTATTAGATGCCTGGGCATGGCTGGTGGGTGGTGTTAGCATTCTCTCAATGAAAATTCACCTTTGTGGTGGCAATCAAAGCTTGGCCTGTTGCTGATGGGTAGCTTGTGAAAAAACAAAGCCTTGGTTTAGCTTGAAATAGCCTGTTTGCATTTGGTTTATATTATAATTGCTACTGTGATGGTTGGGTGTCGTTGTTGTTTTTGGTAAAATCCCCATCGTGATCTGGTGAGAGATTTCCCATAAAAGCTGTAATTGTTCTAAGCCAATATATTTCTTCACTCTGAGGAGCTGTCATTTTCTTCTGATGAGAATCCACTCATTTGGAGACTGTAATTCTGATTTCCTTCACAAATGGGGAACGGTAGTGCAGAAAAATCATGTCACAGGGTCTTGCAAGAGCTCCAGCCAAGGACAGACCAGAGCAGGTTTGGTATGATGGTGTACTTCCTAGTGAGCATCTTCAGATTTTACCAAGAAAAAGCAATACGAACAACAAGCACAAACTAGGGGTTAAAATGATGTCAACCAAAAATTCCCATTGCTGCTGTTCCACTGAAAATAAGGAAAAATTATTTTTTAAAGTGCAAACAAGACAGTAAGTAACAAGGAAACCCCAAGCAAAACATACCCCATGACAAACACAATTTGAACAGCTTTGCTCAGGAAAAGTCACACCAAATCAAACGTTCATGGCTTTCCATGGCAAACGGGTTGTCTTCTCTATAACTTTCATGGAAGAGCAGCTAAACAAGCTTAAATTACATCCTTACAGGGCACTGAATGATGTATACATATGTCAGAAGTCATATGGTGGCCTTTTTGTATGTTTAAGCACCCAAGTGTATTTCAAGGATTTGTCATGCTGGAGATCCCCGTGACGTGGTAGGTGAGTCAGATTTGAAATGGTTAAATCTGGGACAGTCCTAGAAGGAGAAATCTTGCACGTGCTGAGTGCACATGATGTCTGATGGCAATCAGTTACGCAGATGAGTTGGAGGAGCTCTGAACAATTAATATTTGTCTGCATGCGACCTCACAGTCTCATCTGAATGACCAGGAACTGCAAAATTATCTGGAATTTATATGAAATATAAAATATTATCTGAAAATTGTACCCCCTTGTACTTTCCTTATGGGAGATGGAGTTTAAAACTGTAACGGAAGATGTGTTATGTGGGTCCTTTCAGACTCCTGCCTTAATGACAAGGTCTCCCATTCATTTTTTGAAAACTAGGGCAAATATCAGTCCTTGTGTGAGTACTGGGCTGCCTCGTTTAGAATGCTTCTGTTGTATTAGCATGATTAAAACTAACACGTCCATCTCTATGCTGAGCAATGTCAGTTGCACAGCTACCATAAATTAAAGTGAAATTCCAACTTTCAGTTGTCTTGCAGTTCTGCAGCATATGTTTACGTGGGAATAGCATAAGGCAGATGTCTTCATCTTTGCTGATTCTTAACAGGTCACGGGCCTTGACTTTAAATAACCAAAAGCCTTTACAATAATTTTTAAACATGCTTATCCCCCTTGACAGACCTTAACCTTTTGTTGCCCTTAACCAGAAGCATGCAGAATAACGTGATTTGAAAACCGACCATCATAAACCACGTGAGAGCTTTAAATATACAGTGTGATCATTACCTGGAACCAGTGAGGAGGTTGGAATAATTATGGCTCGTGTTTACCCTACAATATCTCAGTGGGTTACGTTCAGTCCCTTAATGCTAATGATTAAAAACCTAGTGGAAACATGTAGTAATTAGAGAGGGCGCTGACTTCTGGAAGCACATTTTGAAAGCACAGGGATGGCTTTGAAGTGGGACTGGACACAGCAACTGCTGCCGAGGCATTGTGAGAGTAGGGAGCGTTATGCAGCAGGTAGCTGGTAATTGTATCTATGATAGCATGTCTGTTCTGCATCGTGCAGTATCAGCCTTCAGTCCACCCTTTACTTGGCATCTTGGACAGCAGTGAGACTTCTACAGCTTGCCAAAGGAGCCCGTTGTCTGTGCGTGAAGGATCCTGGAAATGCTCTTATTTTTTTAATTTGTGTAAAGCTGAGCTTTGGTTTCTTCGTGGGGGACTTCCTGAAGGAGAGGCAGGAGGTTTGGAGCAGGAGTTTGGGATAGGCACCGGCTCATGCGTTTTGCCCTGCTGATGTTTTAACACGGCTTCTGACATCTTTTCTCGAGGAGCATGCTGTAAGCATCATGTTTTAGGAGTGTTTCTGAGGGTGAGGATAGGGGTGTGTGTAGTGGAATGTATTCATTTGGTTTTCTCATTTAAACAAACAAAAATAATCTCATTATAATAAGAGAAGAAGGAGGAGTGATAAGGTTTTTACCATATAATTGTTTGCTGGAAGAGTTGTCCTGTTTTCCATTACTTAATTTCAGCTGAAAAGGAAAAGCATGAAGGCTGGGGAGAAAATAGCTACTTCCTTGGATGTACTTTTATGAGCACTAGAGACAATCCCTCTCTGGAAGGAAGAATTTAGCAGTGATAAAAGAAAGTGGAGGTAGGAATACAGGCACTCCTCAGCATTCTTTAGTGCTCCTTTGAGGTTCAAAGGGATTTTGCTCATTGTCCCTCGTGTTTCTACCCTGAATCTTACTGCTTTCCTCTGTAAACACAAATTCACCTTCTGTCCCCATACTGACACTGTGGAGACGTACGAGCTTACACCCAGTGCCTCCCATTTCAGCAGTGCTCCCATCCCCGTGGTGTGTCCTCCCCTTGCAGATGACCAGCTGTCAGCTAATGCTCAATGTATTACAATTAATCACTTCCCATAGGCCTGTTCTTTCTTAAACACCACGGACAACGTTACAGTCCTGCTGTCACTTAGCCACGGATGTTACTGGTGGCTCAGATGTCTCTCTTGGTCCATGCCTCCAGGCTGTGTCTAAGTCTTGCCAGTTGTTCCCACGTAACCTCTCTAAATACTGCCATTTCTGTCCCCCCTCGTGGCTCACACACTCCTTCAGGCTGTCACTGTGACAACATGGCTAATGCTGGCCTTGACAAATCCAGTCTCACCCTGTTCACGCGTGTTCTTTCTGCTGCAGAGAGCATTTCCCTTTCCTGCCTGCCACCCTTCTCTCTGCAGCTCTCCTGCAAGTCTCTGCATTTTATCATATCAAGCCTGATCTGCTTGTCTTCACTCCCAAGGTCTTTACAGCCTTTTTCCACACAATGTAATATTTTCCTTTTGTGGCTAAGATGTTAGTTATGGCCCCTAACAGCTTCACCGTGCCACTCTCTGTTGCCTGGTTTTCAAGCTTTCAAAGCACCCTCACATGCTTCTCTGTGCCATTAAGGCAATTCCATGGCACTCTCACTCTTTCTGCTTCTTCTGTCAAACTTTTCTCACATGGCTGTAAAACCTTTGCAGCAGCGAAGCTGATGTGCTGACGCCTGTGATGTCTGTGCTAACTTTGCTGGTTTCCATGGGGGCTCCCCTTGTCTCCCAAATTCATCTGCTGGCTTTTGGCTGTATGGCTGCCTGCTTGGGAGCCATGTGCCTGTCCTGGCTTTGCGTGGTGTCAGTTGCTGTGGAATGCTGTCCCACAAACGGAATCCACGCTACAGTAATACAAAATTGTAAAAATAGCCAAAAGAAAAAAAAAAAAAAAAAAAAAAAAGCAGATAGCACCATGTGTTTCTTGTCACCAGTCTGTCATTACCCCCGTGACACTGAACAAGCACTGATCCTACTGAAAGCCTAAGGAAAACGTGGAGGAATGGAGTCTCTATTCTGTGCCACTTGCACAGGGCTTGCTGGTGCGTTCAAGTGAGGGGAATAGGATTATAAAGCAGGATGCCAGGGAGTGGTACCAGCATTTGTGCAGGTTCAGTTTGGTGCCTCCTGCTCACCGTGCTGTAGTCAGAAATGAATGGCAGCTGCTGGGCTGTCAGGGGAGCAGGCTCCTGAAGCTACAAGCTCTACGAGGCCACGATGAACAGTGGGCTTCATTCCTTCTGTTCTGCCCATGGAAAACAAATAAAAAAATTAGGTGCTGAGATGTCAGGCTGCAGTGGCTGACGGGTGATTTTATTTCTTTTATTTTTTGGTGAAAAGTAGGAACTCTGGTGAAAACCAAAGCAAAAAAGAAAACGCAGCCCTGTGTCGGGAACAAAGGTCACTGCCTCTGCCGCAGCCAAGTGTGTAGCCCAAGGGCAGTCAACATCTTGAGCCTTCCACTGTGGCTTTGGGACCTTTTACAAAAGCTGGGCACGTTTCCAGCGCTGAGCTGTATGAAGGACAGTTGACCCATTTTGCACCTGGGGCATCTCAGCTTTATTTCAGTTTCACATAAGGCTTTGTCTAGGTTTATTTTATTTAATGGGCTTTTTTTTTTTTTTTTTTTTTTTCTGGTTTTACTGTCACAGGAAATTCTCACTGTTCTATTACTTTTTTCCTGTTGGAACCGGCCTTAAAATAAAATGAATAAATATATACATATGCATACACATAAAAACATGCAGACAGGAAAACCATTCAGATCTGGAGAGGCCTTGATAACGCTGCTGATGAGGTTGCCAGAGTTTTCCCTGAGTTGGAGCTTGAACAATTCCCCACCACCTCCCCAGTGCCTGGGAACTTGGGCGGTGGAAGCTGCGATGCTTCTAATTCTGACTACAGGTGTTGGGTTTGAAAGACACCACATGCCATGTTGTAATCTCGTTTCGGAAAGAGCTAATTAAGTAAAAATGCAGATGTGCTGCAGTCCCAGTTCCTGAACATCTGAAGTGCCCATTGGTTCAACTAGAGAATAAACCCCCCTGAACGGGCGCTTTCCATTTGTCTTATTAAATATTATCTAGTATCAGTGATTTAACCTAAAGGGTGTTCCAGCTGCCAACGTTCGTTCTAAACCATCTCTTCACAGCAGGAGCGTTGTGTTTCCACAAATACAACACTGCTGCTGCTGCTCCACATACCCAAACAGTCCTGCTAGTGTTTGCTCACTATGTGTTGTTTGGTCATTCAGTGTTCAGCACCATTTCCTTAAAGTACTCTGCACTGTCAGGGACGTGCCTGGGGTGCAAGGCAGTAGCCAGCCCTGGTCAGCTTGGTTGGAACAAATTGAGTGGTTGCTGGTTCTGCTCTCTGAACTCCTTCATGTGACAGCTGTGCATGCTTGTATATTCCGGATAAACCAGATGAAAACCTTATTTTGGAAAAGGTTAGCTGGTTTTGTCATGGACTGCTCTCTGTTTGGTGGTAGCGATGATAGTAGCAGTGATAACAAGAAGCTAACTGCAGAATTCATCTGGTCTCAGTCCAGCAAAACGTCAGATCCCATGCTCAGCTCTTGAAGCACCCTGTTCACCAGGGTTAAGCATATGCCTTAGCTCCTTTTAAACCACCTGATTCTGGCTTGCACTGTTCCCCGTGTTTATTTGAGGTACGCTGCTATTTCTGGTTTGGACTCGACAGAAAAAGCCTTTGGAGCTGACAGATGCTGAAGAACGTGTTAATTGTTCAGTAGGATTCTAGTGCTTGCTGAGTGGTGTTAACCTGTTTGTTTACTCTGTATTTTGCGAGCTGTCTGTCTTTCCCACCACTTAACCCCATTCCCACAGTGCTGCATCACAGGGAGCAGACCCTCAGCTGTGGGGGGAGCCTGGTGGCCTTGAAGGAGCAGTGTGAACCTGGCTTTCTTGTTGGGCCTGGGAATGTTCTTGAGTCTTTCCAGTAATGCTTTCCGTGTCTCTTAAAGCCTGAGCTCTTGTGGGCTTGCTTTTTCTTGGGATTCCAGTGAAGAAAATAAAATCCAGCACGTTTCTTCTTTCTGCAGGTGCACACTCACGCCTTTCTTGTCTTTGTAGTGTGGTGGATGGGAATTTGAAACGTGACGTGGATGCTATGGTCTGTGCTCCAAAATCAAAAGAAATTTAGTACTCTGCACTTACTGTTATTTCATGACTTTCAAGTCATTTTAATCATTTTAGGAGCTTGAGTCACAGGTTTTGAGCACTGAGTTAGAATTCCTTGAGCTCCTGAAGACTGGTTTAGAAAGAATCAGTTTTTTTTTGTGCTCTTTAGGGAATTCATACTTCCTTTCTGTGTGCTGAGCCTGGTGATAACACCCTGTGAGAGAGGCTCTGGGCTTTAAGGACCATGACATTTAAAACAGTCATCAGTGAGCAGGAACTGCAACAAGTTTGATGATCTTATAGGACATGCTGCAGTTTCCACCTTGAGATTAGAGCCCTCGTGCTGCACGCTGCTCCTGTGGGAAACATAAAATGGTCTGGATCAGAAAGGACCTTGGAGTCCCAGCCCCTGTCATGGGCTGCTTGTCCTCCCAGCTCAGGCTGCCCAAGGCATATCCCACATGGCCTTGAGCACCTCCAGGCTGGGGTACTCACACCTCTGGGAAGCCTATGCCAGAGCATCACCACCTTCCAAGTAAATTATTTCAAATTATTTCCCAATATGTAACCTAAATCTCCCCTCTTGTAGTTTAAAATGGTTCCCCATTGTCCTATCATGATCAGATTGGGTAAAAAGTCGCTCTCCCAGGAGTTTATACGCTCCCGTCAAGTAGTAAAAAGCCACAGGAAGGTCTCCCTGGAACCTTCTCTTCTCCAGGCTAAACAACCCCAACCGCCTCAGCCTTTCCTGCCAGGAGAGGTGCTCCAGCGCTCTGTGTACGTGGCTAAAGCTGCAGGTCCAAGTGTCAGGCTGCCAGGGGGTTTCCTGGGGCTGCCGTGATGTGAGAGCAGCAGGATGGGATGGTGTGCCATGCAGCCCCACAGGCAGTGTGAAAGCAACAGCAAGCAGAGGTTCCCTGCAGGCCCCTAACAGCGTCAGCTTTCTGGATTCAGTGGTTATTATTAAATGTCTACGATATCAATGAGAATCCTGCTATTGTCTCAACTGGTCTTTGAACTGGAGGCTCCTAAGCAGGGGATATACTATTCTTCTTTTGTTCCGTATTCCCATGATGCTTTTTTAAAAAAAAAAAAGAAACTGAAGTATAGCAATGTTGGTTTTACCCTGAATGTCAGGGGTGGAAGGGATGCTTAGGGGAGATTAAAGTCCCAGGCATTGCAGTTTCTATAGTAAGTTATGTCTGTATGTCACCAGTGGTAAGCAGAGCACAGCACACTAGCTAGGCCAGTGTTCTATTCGTGTGCCTGGGGCCCCAGCTGAAATTTAATAAACAAATGTAAGATTTTAGTGCTTTGGCATGGAAACTTTATGGTAACCTCTTTCTGCAGCCCCTTTTAAAATGTGTATCGTATGTATGGTTTATGCAGTGCATCTTAGATGCTGAATGCAGCCCGTTGTGCCATCAGCACTACCCCTTCCCAAGGTCAGACAGCATCCATGCAGAGCTGTGCCTGGTTCTTGCAGAGAGATGGCACACCAGGCTGGAGCTAGGCGTATTCTGGTGGTAAACGCAATTCCAAGTGGGGATATCTTCCCTGCAGCTCCTGTTCACGTGGCTTCTGATGCTGACAGATAAGGAAAGCAGGGGGATCTGCACTGGACACTTTTAAGCCATGTTTAGGGGTACTTATGTAGTACAGATCCTGGCTTTGGTGATGAGACAAAAAGGGCATGAATTCTTCCAGTGCTGGTTGTTCTTAATCCTTGAGTCATTCTTCAGTTCTTAAAATACGAAAGATTTCTATTAAATCCTCTGAATTTATTACTGTTTTCATTTACACCCCCCCACCCCCCCAAGACAAAATTTCATTTCTTTCTCGAGGCGTTGCTGTCAGAGCATGTCTGAATCACCAGTGAGGATGCAGAACCATCTGATGGGAAATCAGAAAGAAGATCCTAATTTTGAATATCCATTGCCCCTGTTTCCTGTGCAGCAGTAGGTGAGGAATGTGTGCTCTCCTCTGCTCATTGCTGGATCGTGTTTCCCTGTATCTGATATTTAGAGTTTCTTCGTTGCGATGGCTCATGGAGACTTGTCGTAAGCTGTTCCTTGTCTCTCTCCAAGCATGAAAATCAAGTCTTGGGGGTTGTGCTTAGAATCAGATCGTATCAGTAGCTGTTGGCTGGAATTCACTGAGATGCCAAAGAGAGCTTTACTTTTTCCCCTGTTCTCTGCCACACTTTCCCATTGGTACCAGCTGCTACGGTGCACTCGTCTGGGATTTTTCATTTTACCCAAATACCTCCAACATCCATTGCTGTCTTCAGGAGATGAAGAGGCTGACCAACACTTTAATAAGTGCTTAGCATCTTAAACACGATCTTAAAGTTATACCTGGGTTATATGTATAAGAGCTGGCTGTGATTCTTACGCTCCTTTTGTGTGCTATTCCTGACTGGGAGCCCAGCATGAGGCTGTCTGATCCTGCATGTTCAGGACAGAAGTTACATCTACTTTTTCAATCTCTTCTCACACTTCTGTTTATTTCGGTTTTCTCCTTTCTCTTTTGCAAATGGCAGATAAATCTTCTCAGTATGTATATATATATTTGTCTTTGAAGCATTTTCTCAGTCATCTTTTCTTTTCTATCTCCAGTAATGTGCAAATCTAATGGTTTGCTATTTCTGCTAAATGTATTTATTTCCAAGCTCTCTAATTCTTGTGCTTTTTTTTTTTTTTTTTCTGTTGGGTGAGAGAAGAGACAAATTTCCAGCAGTCAAAAAATAAACCATCCCCGGTTCATGAAAAAAATGAACCCTTTCTAATCACTGCTATAAAAAAATAATTGTTCCTTGCAAGTCCCCTGTCAAGATTGGAAGGCTGACCAGTAGGTCCCCAAGAAGCCTTTAGTGATGTCTGCTGGATTAGAATTGTATTGCAGGTGAGCAGAACAATGCTACATGAGCTCTTAAAGTGGAGCAAACGCAGATGACATTTTTATTCATTCTCAGCCAGATTGCTCGGTATTGTATCCCTTCTGTGAAAAATGACACCCTGGCAACAGGCCACTGACTGCAGAACAACTTGGCATGGGTCTCCTGTTTGTCTCAGCCTGAGCTGAACATCACCAGAGATGCCATGCTGCTAGCCACAAGCTGACAGTGTTGGAGCACCGTCTTCCTTTAATCAGCACATCTCTGCCACTTCTAGTGAAAAATACTTGATGGAGGAGGGACAGTTCCTGTCTGGTTGGAGCCTTGGTGGCACCAGTGCTAGCGTTTTTCTCTCTCTTTGTTTAAGCTCTCCTAGCTGAGATTAGTTGGTAAGCTTGGTGCAGTTTATCTAACCCCACACACGAATTATTTTTCAAAGCTGCTCATTTTCTGCTTCCCATTTCCCTTTTATTTTGTTGTATTTTAAGGAGAGTTTTTGAAAGCCTACACAGGATTAGGAAGACAAAACTGATAGACTTCCAGTTGCCCCTGAGCCGCTGTATCTACTGCAGTGGGCACCGACATGACCAGAACTACCTTGGCGTGTTTCATATGGAAACTCCATGGTTTGTCACTGTGAACTTTCATGAGATGACTGTATACACTGTGAATGTAGTGCCAGACTGAGCTGTGAATTATATTGTAACTGAGGCCATGATATGAAAACCTGTGTGGCCACAGGGGATTTTCACCATTATCCAGTAATCCATGTCATAAATAATCTTTCCAGGCTCCTTGTTGAATTCTTCTATGAAAAATTGTTTAAAGAGAGAAACTGGAGGAAGATTTTCTCCTTCAAAGAAGAGCAATGAAACTATTAATTTTGTAGGATGCATGGGTACTATACAGTTTCTGTATTTTTTATTCCATCTCAGCAATGGCAAAGTAAGATATACAACAGCCACCGCTGTGGGCTGGGAAACACTGGACTGAAAAACTGGGATTTCTGTTCTGCCCATGGGAACTGGGTGCTATCTGTGCCTGCCTCTATGGAGTGCGTATTTCCCTAGTTGTGTTTTTCTGAAGTTAGGGCAGTATCTTTGCTTTCAGCTTTGATGCAGTGTGACTTGTACAGTAGGACCTGTCATAATCCATGAAGTCAGTTCTGTTTCAATGTTAATAAGTCCTTAATCAAGCCGTTTGTTTCCTCCAGGATGTCACATTTAGCAGTGGATTGTGAAATGCTTGAGAACGGGAATTATACGAGCATTATTTAATGCTAAGTGTTATCCACATCATATCTGAAGCTTGAACATGCCAGGAAAACATCCTTCACATACTGCAAATAATCTCTCTGAGCTTTCAGGATCAATCATGAGTTGGCTGGGTATGTACGTTATTTCTCTCTCTTTGTGTGGCATAATATTATGCACCATATTCGGTAACTCATTCTCACACTGCTTATCTGTTGCCTATTTTCTATGGCTAGTCCTTCTGCTTTATATAAAGATACTGCACAGTGTTTGACCAATCACTTTGGATCAAGATTGGCACTTTAAATCCAACAGAAAGTGACTGAAATTTAAAACCAGTGGTCCCTCATGCTCGTCTGTTCGTTCTGTTGAAGGAGAAAGAAGAGGTTCAAGCCAAGCAGCTGCTGGTGGGTTTAAGTGGGAAGCTATCCAGAGAGACCACGTTTATGATTATCATCTCCTGTTCTTGATGTTGTCTTTGAGAGGAACAGAATTAAGGGCGAAAACTATTTCTTTAATTTTGAATTCCCAGAAGTCTTTTCTATTTCCAAAGAAGTAAATAACGCCACAGTGAACTCATGGCAAATATTTTCCCAGCGCATTTTCTTTCTAGATTTAAATTAAATTTAATGATATGCCACTTTTTCTTATAAACTTGTTTCTGTCTGCAAACAGATGTGACACATACTGTCAGCACTGATTTATTAACAAAAACAAGAAAAAAGAAACCAGAAAAATATCAACACAACCTTAACCGAGCACTCCATATGCAACGTATGTTTCTGTAAGAGCAAAGTAACTAAGTCCAAAGCTTCTGCAGAGCGAAACGTGGAAAAGTTGTGGGTTTTCTTGACTAAGGGAACTGTTTGTGTTCATATCATAAAACTGTGTTGCTGTTACATCGTTCTTGTGAGCCAGGCTCCTTGAGGTAGGTGCTGTGTAGACACAGGAGAAGGAGTCCTGGTTGCATCTGTGAGGACGGTGTTTTTGTTTGGGTTTGCCACAGTTTCTATTGTGAAATAGTAAAGTAAAGTAGAGGAAAATAGGAATTGGGGAAACAAATAAAGACCTAGAGTTCTATCTAAGTTCTATCAAAATGAAAATGGCTCAGTTACTGCCAATTGATCAGGATTACTCAGTGTTTCGAGAGTTTGTGTTTGCTGCAAAAACGTTGTGTTCTCCTAAAAGCTGTTTTTTTTCTATGAAATGCTTGATTTGAATTTAGTCCAAGTCATAATGAGTGCTGGAGCAATTAAAGTATCAGCCACTATAAGGAGTCTTGGGAGCTAAGGAGACAGATAAGATCAGGGCTTAAGCTATGGAAATACATTTTGTAAGAAATAAATGGTTGATAAAACTCAGTTTCAAACAAAATAGTTTGCATATTCGAAGCTCCCAATACTAAACATCATCTTCTGCCCTCTACCACTAAACAAACAAAATTCAGATATTCAAACTTTGTATCTGCAGAAAGAAAGAAAACAGTATTTCTATTTTTGATTTTTTGGCAGGTGATTTATGATAACAGAATAATAACACAATATGGACAGGTTAGTGGGAAAGGTTCTGTGAGAATTTAAGAGTATGACTTTGTCTTAATGATTAAATCTTAAACTTCAGATTCTAGCCAGGTTGTTTGTTCATTTCCATGTGTCATAATGTAGATGTTGTGGACTTTTAAATCAAAGTGTTTGTGTCCAGGACTGGATCATGTCTTCATATTCTGAGATCAATTAAGTTGTTTTCATTTCATTCTTGTAATTGTTGCCTTCTTTTTTGGGGGCAGGGTGGGGGGGAGAAATAAAAAGCCTTTTAAAGTATTTTTCATTAACACATACTATTAAGTGGATAAGCACCCTAAGTATGTTTTAATTTAATTTAGATTTTGCAGCAACATTTTTCCCATGCTAATTACGTGCCAGTTTGTTATTAAGAAAATATTTATTGAAGTTGAACTCGGTGATAGATACATATCTATCAGATCACTGTTAAACCTCATTAAATAGTGTTTTAATTGCAATTTGTTTTTAATTACTGCTCATTAAGCGTATTATTAAATCTAAATTGCATACTTATGAAAGACTGGTTTGCCAATATGAATGTCTGAGGCTCTTAATCATAGAATTACAGAATAGCTTGGGTTGGAAGGAACCTTAGAGATAGAAGTCTTTAGGGGGACTCTGGCAGGCAAATGTCAAAAGTATTAATGCGACAACTGCCAGACAGCAAACCTTTACCTACCTGTGTGCTTTGAGATGGCACTGGAGAGGCACAGTCACCCCATAACCTCACAGCGGGGTGGGTGCCTACCCATACCCCAGGCCTCCAGCCCAAGTGGAATCCTGCTGGCGACTCTTGAGGTGCCAACATCTTCCTGTTGGATCATGAGATGCTGAGACCTTGGTATGTGAGACATCAGAGTCCTGTGAGCAGATTGGGTGTCGCTGAGGATCCTGCTCGAGGAACACCAGGTATCAGAGCTCCTTCCGGTGGCACACGAGATGTCCATCACTGCTGGGGTGCACGAGAGGTGCTGAGTCCCAGAGGCCTCCTAACTGCTGTGCAAGAGGCAGCCTCCAGCAAATCCATCCTCAGGTCTGGCCACTGCGGGACAACGAGGACAGGGAATGGCTGAGGTGATCCCACAGAGGCTGGTGGATGCTGGAGACCACACGCAGCAGTGTGCTGGGCACCGCTTCTGTGCAGGCAGCCCACCGTCAGCTGGGGACAGCACGAGGATGAAAAGCGCTGGCAGGGGAGAGCACTGTACAGCTCTTCTGCCTCAGCTCTTGCTGAGCCTCGCTTCCCTGTGCTGCATCAGGTCACTGTTCTGTTCCCCTCTGCTCAGCCTTGGTCAGGACGCAGTGCCCTGGTGTGGGCTCCCAAAGGAGTCCATGAAGATGCTTAGAGGGCTGAAGCACCTCTCCTACAATGACAGGCTGAAGGTCCAGGGGAGACCTTATTGTGGCCATCCAGTACTTAAAGGGAACTTATAAACATGAGCATCTACATTAGTAGATGATGAAAAGACGAAATAGAACAGTTTTAAACTAAAAGAGGGGAAGTTTTTAACTGAGAGGTTGAAATCCTGGCACAGCAGAAGTTGTGTCTGTCCTGTCATCCCTAGAGGTGCTCAAGGCAAGGTTGGATGGGGCCATGGGCAACCTGATCCAGAATCTGAATTAGAGTTTGGCCAGTTCTGCCCACAGCAGGAGGGCTGGAACTGGGTGATCTTTGAGGTCCCTCCCAACCCGAGCTGTTCTATGATTCTGTGAAAAGCGGAGTCCAGTATCACTGCAGAACATCACTGTATTGCAGTTGATACTGCAGCGTTGCTGAATAGCTCTTGTTGCTTTTCGTTTACAGAGACATATTTTGACTTCAAGAGTGGAGAAATAAATACCACTGCACTGGGATGTTAGTGGTGATAGAAGAGTGCTGTGTCCTTTTGCTTGCAAGGTTTGTTCCTCAAGGAATGGGGGGGGGAAAGTCTGCAGTGTTAGATGTAGAAGTGTCCCATTTCTCCAGCTCCTCCCTCACATGTAGAAATGTCCTTCCAGTTGTTGCTCATCTGGTGGCTGTGGAGCCCAGGCAGAGTGCTGTGATCAGCAGGGTTGGGGCTGCAGCTGCTGTCCTGACTGCTGGCTTGGTGGGGTCACTCCTCACCTGCACATTGCTTCTCCTACCTGTTTGCTTTGGGAATAGCTCTCTTCTGGCCTCCTGGGTTCTTCAGCTGTGTTGGGAGATCAGTTTTCCCAGCTATATTGAAGGAAAAAAGAATAACATTCTCTTCTCTGTGTATCGTCATTTCTTCTTTGGACTAGCAAATGCTTTGTGATTTCATCAGCATCACTTCTACAAGGATCTAGCCCTGTACTCCAGGGATGCTCTGTGATGTCAGCAGTCTCCCAGTGGCACCAACTCAAAGAAAAGTACTCGGCGCATGTAGCAAAGGAAAGAAAGGGGAGATGAGCAAGCCCTAGTTTCTTTGATGTGGTTGCCATGCTTTTATTTCATATTTAAAATGTAGAGAGCAAGGCAATAAAATCAATGATGCTGTATGAGCCTTTGAAATCACAGGCCTTCCTGCAGGACCAAATGCTTTTTTCTGAACAGGAAAAGTTTGATCCAGAGGCTGTGGGAATGGCCAGTTCTCTTCCCTTCAGTGTTTGGATCAGGCCTGGGGAGGTATGAGTTTTATGTGGTTCTGTGGGGAGCCAGGAGCTGGACTCAAGTAATCCTTAACTACTGCCTTACTTCTGGGCTCCCAAAATTTGAGGTGTGTAGGGTGAAAGTTTGATTTATTCATATTATTGCTAACAACATGCCTGCCTGCCTGCCAGCATCTCCCTTCTTTATTAAATAGAATTAAGAGCATCTGAGCCAGTCAAAGGATATAAAAGGAAAATAAAGCATGAAAAATGGTGACAAAACCACTTTTTGGGCAAGGAAGCAAGGAGCCAGCAGGGACGAAGCTGGAGCAAAGGGGGAACGCAGGCAAGGGAAACAGAAATTAAACAGGACATTGAAACCAATTATCTAAGTAAAAAGAAATAGAGGATGGGAGCTGTGTGCCTGAAGAATGCTGAGGGATCTGAGTAATGTTTTGCAGAGCTTTTTCTTTGTGGTTGATCCTGGCTGAGGTCTGTCGCTTTTACCATCTGATGACAAGGTGGTAGCTGTTCAGCAAAGTGAGCTGGTTCATGTCAGTCCCAGCTGCCAGCAGGGGCAGGCCCGGGGATCAGGGCAGAGGTGTGCTGTTGGGCAGTTATGCCATATCTTCTGATGAAGACCAGCTCTTCATGTATGACCAGTTAGCAAACTGGAGAGCCATTCCCAAGGGAGATGGAGAGAAGGTGGCAGACAGAAGGTATAGGCCCTTATGGGGAGCAGTGTTGTTATCCTGTAGGTATGTAAGGACCTGGAAATGACTTCTGATCATGTCGGAGTGCTGTGGGAGGAATTAATAGGGATAGGGGCTGTTGGGCGATGCTGCAGCCATGATGATAAGGCAATTGTAGGTTGAAAATAGCTGAAGCAGCCTGAGCAATGGCAGACTTTCCCATGGGTTGGACAAGAAAATGAGATAAGGCTCTGTACATAGACACCCGTTGGCTCTGATTCTCCTTGCACTGACAGTGGTTTTGTGCCAGGTTATCTCCACTGACTCGAATGGACTTTCTCCAATACACAGTGCAGTTTAAATCAGATGCAGGACCTCTTCTCTCTTCTTTCCAATTAATTAATGTCTTTCAAAATCCCCCATACCAGATGTTACAATTGTAAACAGATCATCCTGGCAAGAAAGTATCTTCTCGTATGTTAATGTCTCTGTCACAGTAGGCAAGGTCCTAGCATCAGTGCCTCTATCTGCCTGTGGATCTTCTGCTCATAAAACATCAGTTATACAACCTTTTTTTTTTTTGGCAGATGGGTATCTTCCATGAAGAAGCCATTTCCATTCCAATAGAGCGGTGCTTTTACATGGACTGTTTCAGTCCATGTTGTGCAACCCTTTCGGACAATGATTCATTGTGCTATCTAACATCTTGATATGCTGAATCATTGGATGATACTCTGCCAGCTTCTTTGTATGCCAACAATAACTTGCTCATGTTTCAAAGATATAGGAGGCTGCAGAAATCACTGCAGCACAGAGAGCCTGAACATTTGGCTGAGAGGGTTCTCAGCAGGCTCCAAACTCCTCCACATGGGTGGGGAAGTTATCTTTCAGCTCCTGCTCTCTTTGGACGGCTGTAGGAAATTGCATATGGGTTCCACTTGTCGTTAGAAAGCTGGAGAAGGCCCAAATTCCTGTTCCCTTTGCACTGGAAGCAATCACCCAGTTTTGCATTGTGGCCCCTTGGAGTGAATCAGTCCACTTGTGCATGGGGAGCATCTGCATAGCTTGGCCTACTAGAACCACGCAGCCACGGGAAAGACTCAGAGCATATCCCTGGAGCTTTTTGATGCGTAGTGCCTGAGCCTCCCCATCTCTGGTGTGCTGAACGAGGAATAGGAGGGTAATTAAACCCTTTTGTACCAGACTGGCTGTAACAGTGTAAATTTCTCTTTTGTGACTCTTGGGTATGCTGGGTGATGTGTTACTTACGTATACTATGATGTGCTACTTGTTTTTCGTAACTCAGGGACCTGGTAACGATTTCCAAGATCTATTTTATAAATTAGTTTACTCTATGTCACTGATGCACAGATCTGGATTGTTGTAGAGACAAATGATTCTTCCCCTTGGCGACTCTGGAGGTCTTTCTGAGCTGTTTTTTTGTTATTGTTGCTGTCGAGAGTTCTAATTGAAAGTATTTTTTGAATCAGAAAGAATTCAGAATTGACTGAATATATTCATAGCTATTTGAAACACAGGACAGGGTTTGGACCTGAAGCACATTACACTGCTTGAAAACAGAAATTTTAGGCACACATACCTTTGTATTTTTAAATATATTCTTCTTTCAGTGCTATGTTGTATTTCCCAGTGTAGCTCAGTTAAGTAGCACGGCATAGTACTGTGTACATTATGTACTTTGGAGATGCATGTGAAAAACTGTTGTTGCGTAGGGCACTATAAGCAGATTAACTTTGAATCCTAGTGGAAAATTTTTGGTTTTGAAGGAGGTGTCCTGAATGACCTTCAGAGTGCATTTTCACATTTTTAAGTGTAATGATGGCAGCAATTTCACATAGAAAGGTAGCTGTTGTTTGCAGGTATCATTTCCTGCCTGGGACTTGCATGAGACAGGCAGCTAGAACGCCTTTTCTTCCTGCCCTGTGCTAATTGCATGCCCAAATTCTGTAAGGATCAGTCCATGTGCAGTTAGGCTTTGATGTGAGATATAATAGATTTTAAGGAGAAGCGTGTACGTATTTGTCTGACGTGTATTTATAGAAAAGGTCAAGGGGCTTACTGTAAGTGCTTTTATTCAGAGTCCTGGGTATGTGAAACATTCTTCATATGGATGCTATAGTTACCATAATATTTATATCTCTGCTTTGTAATGCCTTTATGTATATCAAGTTCGTCTCAGTCCTTCTTCTGTAGTGTCCTGCGTTATTTTTCTGTATATTTTTGTGCTCGTTAGTTTATGTCTTCGTTCCTGCTGCAACCAGTTGTGTGCCACCTTCTTGTCTCCCCCTCCTCTCATGCCCGAGCACTTCTGCAGGGCTGCCCTGCCGCAGAAATGGGTCAGACAAGTTGCAGGAACTGTAGATTGGCTGGGTGGGGATCCACCTAGCAACACCACCACACTAATGCTGGATTGGGAAATTTGCCCTACAGGAGTTTGTCTTGATTAAAGGCTTCGGTCTGTCTTTGCAACACAAACATAGGAGCCCCCATGCTGCTCTCTGAAATTTACAGCGTATTTTCTTTTTACTCAAGCATATTGAAGCAGAACAGAAGAAAGGATCAAAGGTACCGTAATGTTTCTATAAACAAGTACTACTTAGTTTGGTGGTTTCTTTTTTTTTTTATCTGGGGTTTATTTTTTTCCAAACAAATCTTCTAGGCACATTAGGCTCAGATTACATTTTATTGCCAAATCACCAGCTGGCAACAGAATCACATATGTCTGTGTAAATAAAGTAGATGAGAAGCTGAGCAGGAGATTGGGAGATGATTCAAGCCGTCATATTGGCATCTACACCTTAAAATGTGAGCATTATATCTTGTCTATTCAGCAATGTCCTATATGGACCCCTTTTCAGCACGAAACACAAAATTACCCCAAGCTGAGATTCTAGCTTGTGGTTTTCCTCCCTTTTAGTGAATTTACAGGAAAACAGATAATTCTCTGGGACTATAATCCAAAACTTTAGTTTTTGTTTGCTCATCAGGCGATGACTAATCCACTCTCTGTTACTCAAATATAGGTGTAACTCTTGCGATGAGTGATACTGTTATGAAGGATTTTCACTTTGAGGGCCAGATCATCCTTCCTTTGAAGGTAATACAGTTTTGCAATTGGCCTGAGGGTTCGGTTACTGTCTTTTTTGTGTATGTGGATTCACTTGTCAGTGAAACCTCGAAAATGATTAATTTATCTTTAAGGCCAATGTTGCTATTCCTTCTCCAGTTCTGAATAGACAACACATTCACTTTAGTCTTCGTGCCAGCATATAATTCCCAGGGAAAAATAAAAGTCCTTTTTTTTTTTTCTTAATGTGCAGAGATATCAGGAAGTTAGTAATGGTCATCTTGCTTCTACAAGCCAATGAACTAGAACATCTTTTTAGATGTGGGTTATCATGGGACAGTTTTCCCTCCGCAGACAGGAAAAATAGGTTCATTTTGGCTATGATTATGCTCCTTTCAGGTCTTTGGTGAAATAGAATTAGAATTTCTGCTAACTACTGAAGATTAAGATATTTGGTGGTTGTTTTTTTTTTTTTTTTTTTTTTTTTCCCTCTAATCCAGGGGAGATTTGCTTAGCAGAGCTGAGAGACACAATTCCCTGTGTTAGAGCAGAGGCACAGGAATGCCACAATAGCTATCATGAATCCGTTTGCAGAGGCATTTTTGCCCTCAGACAATAAACTCTGAGAGAGCCTAATTAATCCTTGATGTGGAAGACAGAAATGAAAGGGGCTAAGCAGTACATACACTAGCTAACACTTTTTAATCCTTACATTATCCTTACCACCCTCATTTTAGGAGATTTCAGCCATAACTGACTTGGAGCTCTTGTCCCGCCTAATAGTTATTTTTCTTTCTTGTCAAGAGAACCAGTTCTTCTCTTTCCTCTCTACACTTCCCTCCACAACCCACATTTTGAGGTGAGATGCTTCAGTTTGGGAACTATCAGTGTGTAGTGACTAGCTAACTTTTTTTTTTTTTTTCCAAATTGGACATAATAGAGAATACTTCCTGCCCTACTCAAAATCATCTGCATAGTAAGATAAAATGGGAGTTAACAAGGGTCAGGTTTATGACAGGGAAAGAAGGCTGCTAATGACCATTATCTATGCCACAGGTTTAACATCATTACTTTTGCATTAAGTTCTTAATGCCCAAAGCAATAAGCAAACTGAGTCCTGTTGAACTGTAGTAACCTAATCTCTCCAAACGAAATAGAGGGGAAAGCAGAGTCATTTGACATGGCCTTTATTTCATCTTCTCTTTACCCATCCCCCATGTACATATCAGGAGTGTTGTGAGCTTCCCTTCCTTCTTGCTGCCTTTTCTGTTTTTTCCTGTCCTTCTCTCCTGATTTTTTTTTTTTCTGTCTGTCCAAGACTGTATTTGAAGTAGAATTTACTTTGATGTGTTTAGGCCTCCCATAGTACCGTGTGTGGGGTTTGTCACATAGAGAAGTCTATCCTGATAATTTTTTTGAAGTACAGACCTGTACAAACTATGTCCAGAATCAAAAACTTTGGCATTTGAGATGTAAGGTAACCTTAAGCTGTCTGTGGCATGGTGGGTGACGGGAAAGTAGAGCCCAGATTTAGGAGAACATATTTAGTGGGTGCTTTGCAGCGTGTTGTGTCCGTTCTCCAGCTATGCTGATGCTTATGGCTCTGAGCATGCCCTGCTTGATACTCACCAAATCCAAACAATTTAGGTTTAATGAATGGAGAACAAGCACTGGTAGGGAGAATTAAACATAACTCGTGATTTGGAATGAGATCAGCTCTTTTCCTACTCACCCTTGACTGTGTCAAACAGAGAATACTGAGGTACCTCCTTCTGGTGTGACCTGTGAACCTGTAGATGGAAAAACAAAAGCCATTAAATAAGAGATTTCCTGGTATGAGCTGTTTCTGGGTCAGCAGCCTGAAATAAAATCTCTAGTGCATCTTCTTTTGAGTTCTCCAACATAATGAGAGGGAAAGAATCAGTGGTGGCAGTTAACTAGGGAAACTGTCTGGTGGGTAAGAATGCATTAGTGCTAGTAGAAAAATGGAGTGATAGCTGCTTGAGAAATATGATAGATGAGCTATGTGTAGGAAAATAATATACACTGTGGAGAACCAAGCAGTGAAAGTGAAAACCTATGAAAAAACCTGTCAGCAATGCAATGCAATGCAGTGTATTACCATAATCCAATATTATGAGGTAACCTCCATATTAGCACCTTGCTCTCTGAGTAAGGAGTGACAAAGGCTGAACATTTATCTCATGACCTGTTCCCTGTTGGGAGCCATCAGGGTTACCAGATAGTCGTGATGCTGAGAAAATTGTCCCTCCGTAATAATGTTTTTGTGCCATGCAGCACGAAGGGTTTTAGTTTCCTTGTCTTTCTCTGTCTTGCAAAGAACTTATCAGCGTTCTTTAGCCAGGAAACTTTGGCGAGTATCTGGTCCAGTGAGGCTTGATGTATCAGTCTGACAGCCATCATCTGTTCTCAGAAGTGCTAACGCCTCTCTACAGCCCAGTCTGCCTCCTGACAGCTTGGCTTGACGTTACTGCTATTTTTTCAGCTTGTAGTGGTTGCAGGTTCTTCTGCTAACATCTTTTTCTACCTTACTCTCAGATGAGATTTTTCTTGTATTTTTAAAATAAGAGGATCAGGTGAACTACAGAGCATGTTAATTGAAGCTGCTGGGAGTGCTGCAGGGAGGAAGGAGTAAATGGTAGACCTACCTCAGGTATTTGTAAGTGCCTGCAAATTAAATGGTCTCTACTGCATCTTTGGGACTGACATGCAAGGAAGAGGAGGGTTAGCCAAGTGCTTGTTTGAGAAGCTGGAAACCTGTAAGTTTGCTCGTACCAGTTACTGAGCTGGTCTTGTTGAGGAACTGAACTTTACCTCCCTCCTGTGGGAGGGAAAGGAGCGTATTTCATCCTTGTGGTGGGGCATTTAAGGTTTCCAACCATCAAATTAAAATGGCTTTAACTTGATAAGTTTCCGACCTTTCCCACTTCTCACTTTCTTCATTCTCTCTCCTATCATTAACATCTCTTGAGTGACAACATTTCCTGGTGGTGTTCAACTCACCAGAGAACCACAGAGGTCCCATGTTATTAAGATATAACTACTCGGTTCTGGGGGAAAAAAACAAGCACATAAACAAATAACAAACCCTGAAGAAAACTAAGAAGACTTCTCATCCTTCAGTAGCAGAATTGAGTGAAAATGCAGCCTTCTAAAATTCTGACTGAAGTCTCCTCTCAGACACAGAAATAACTTCATTAGATGCCAGATTGGGTACTTTGGCACCAAGTGCCAATTTTTAGAACAAACAAGCTGCCACAGTTTTGAAGTTCAGGGTGAAGAGGGCTAAAGGACAAGCAATGCTGTTTTCTAGGAGCACAGAACAGATCAAGGGCTCCTGTGCAGTGAACTATAGCTGATTCAACACAGCCTGCAAAATTAAATTTTGTTCAGCTTAAGCATTTAATTACTGCAGATGTTCAGGAGGTACTCTGTGAAGCATCACCTACTGGGGCCCTTTGGACAGATGCTGTTTTCTTTGACACTCCATCTGTCACTTAGAAATAATCACTGAAGCTTTAACTAGCATAGCCCTGCAGGGCTGGTCTCATCAGGGCATGGCATGGAAGAGGTTAAAAATAAGGTCAAGGTCATCGCATGCGATGCGTGTTAGAAGGTCAATGAGTGATGATTACCACTTCTTGCTCTCCATGATTTTCAATGGGGAGCACTGTGTATGTCATTAGAAACAGACCTTTGCTTTCTGGAAGATCTGATATGAGTGATGATGCCCCATAGGTTGTATGGATCTTGCATTATGAGTGTATTTTGGAGAAGAGCAAGATTTGGCAGCATAAAATAGGAATTACTCAGGTGTGTTATCTTGAAAAACATCTTCCTCTGATCTTTTGCATCTCAGTGTTAGTTCTAAGTACAAATTCCATGGAAACTTTTTGTTTATTTAATGCTTTATCCTAACGGCTGTACAATTTCCCTTGCTTGTACTAGGTTTCTGCAGTTTGTTAGTGTGGATTAATTATTTGGCCAGTACTGTCTCTTCTCTTGGCTATTGGATTGTAGTATCTGGGGCTTGTAATAAAACGTTCATCAACAATTCCCAGTCACCAGCTATATTTGGCCAGTGAGATTCTTCCCTCCCTGGAATTGCCCATAACAATTTCACAAAGGTGGAAACTTCTCAAGGACCCAAGTATGCATTGCTGTTAGTATAGGCTAAGTGTGGTTGTCTTGATAATTAACTGTAATTCTGTCCTCCCTAAGTCTGTGGTGTGATCAGTTCTTCTCCTTGTCAAGTGTAAGTTCCCCAGGCTGGTGACTTGCCCCCAACCCCAAGGCCAGTAGATTAACTTTTCATCCTACTCCTCATAAGCAGCAAGTTTTATGTGCCACTCTTCTTTCTGGCATAATTGTAGGCATGATATTCCATCTTGTTGCTTTATCAGGCTTACCTGGTAGGAAGCATTCAGGATAGCTTTTTTTCTAGGGTGGTGGCTTGGTTATAGGTATGGCCATCTTTTCCACTCATTTTCTTCCAAGGTGTTGGCTCTATCTCAGTAGATTACAGGCACAGATTGAAACATTCAGTCATGTAAATCATACTTTGAGGTTCAGTAATAGCAACTAGGTTAAATTAGTGCTCATAAAGGACTAATTTCATTTCCTCTTGTTTATTACTCAGGCTTTTGGCGTTGGTACAGTATGGTATAGTATAGTTGATTAATTGATTTCTTCTTCCCATCCTCCCTTAGCATTCAGTGCCTTCTTGACAACGGTCATCTACCATATTTCTCATGCTCAGCCTACAGCTGTGAAACTGTTTTTCCACTCTCTTCCAAGAACACAGTCCAGAGAACGCTCCTCAGTTTGATGCCTTTCTCAATTTGCAGAACATCCTTGAACAGAAATGACATTGGTAACAGCGAGAGAAGAGTCCTCACGGAAGCAGCAGCAGCCTTCCATTGCCAGCTCCTCCACTGGGTCTGAGCTAATAACCGCCATGCTGCAAACATTATTTAATTTGTATGCGCCTGTTCCACAGCCTTCCTTTTGACTTTAGGGGCACTGGATCAGGCTGTATGGTAGCTATGGCTTTGCTTTATGACTCAGTATCACTGCCTTGGAACAGACTCTGACAGATCAGTCAGATTTTCCATTAGAACATTCTCTGAAGAGGGAAACGAGTGCTAAGCTAGATGTCTGCTGACTAAAATGTCTGATTTCTCACTTGTGTATTTTTCCCAAATAACTTCCCTCTCTCTGTCATTAGAAAGTTCTGGTTTCAGGTGGGACACCTTGGAAGTGCCTTACAAAGAGAGGAGAATGCCTGCTTGAGTCTCTGCCAGCCAGCCTTGCTCGCTGTGTCTAAATATTCCTTATGTCCTTTCAGTCTGCTTCCATGTTATTATCTGAGACGAGAAGAAACTGATTTTTACAGTAAAATGTGCAGACTGTATTTCCACTTAATCCATGATAGCAGCTGCTACCGTGTGACAGGCTGACCTGTGACTAAATAACTAGAATAGTAAAGTCATTTTAGCCTAGCATCATAAAAATCAAAACTATGATTCTGTAAGCAGTATTTGTTACATGCTGAGAACGTACTCACTGCAGAAAAGGAGACTATTTGCATTACCATGCTAGGGTATATACTGGCCTCGTATCATATGAATTTTTCCAAAGATTGCTTTGTTTGGCTTGTATTTTTCCCTTTGTTTTATTTATTTTTTTATTATTATTTTTTTAATTATTATTATTTTCTGTGAAGATCGGACTTGAGTATTGCAGCCTGGCTTGTGGTTTTTTTGGTTGTTTTGTTGCTGGAAGTGATGGAGGATGTGGAGTGAATCTGCCTGTGGAACACACCTAACACTACTCTGGCTTTGTTCTAGACTTGTTGCCGATCCATCCTTACCACACTCAAGGCAGCTCAGCCCCTGGGAGGAAGGGAGGGATTTTATTTCTCTTCTCATAAAGTAGTTTGTTGGCCACAGTTACTTTTCAACCTCTAGGCAGGGAGATATGCAGAGCTGTGGAAGGACTTCAGCCAGCAGGAGAAAAAACGAGTGTGTGAGAGCACTCCATGAAAATACACGAGGTGTAGATGGTAACTCTGCCTAGATATCTCCTGATATCCATCTGTCTTCTGCCCTGAGTGCAGAGAAAGATAGAAGCTTTTCTTCATTATTGCAAATAAAGGTGACGATATAAATGAACTTATTTCTCATGGGAGTTAGGAAAATCCCTGCTGGTTGCCCTTGAAAACATAGACTTTCACTTCCATAATGGAGTTGTGTCTGGGTGAGAAGAAGCTGGGATGGAGCAGACTGAGATCACAGAGCAAAGCGTGGTGTGCAATGGCAAAGATGGGACATGAGCAGAAAAATACTTTGGGCATCTCAGTGCTCAGTAGAAGAAAAGAAGTAAGCAAAAAATGATCAGCAGTTTTGTTGCTGTCTGCTCCTCTTGTTGGTTTTCTTCCTCTCTGTTCTAGGAATTCTAAAGTAGTGCTATGAGGAATAATCAATTAATGCTTAGAAAGCAATTATAATGACTCCCAGTTTACACATGAATAGACAGAACGAAGCTTAGGTGACTGAGTCACAATCATTTTCTGAGTCTGATAGGGCATGGACAGCAACAAAGAGCCTGCTCAGCACTTGTGCTCTAATTGCTGTTTTGCCAGAAAAGTTGGGGCTGGAGATCAAAGAGGCAGCAATGAGTTATGAAGCTTTCTGAATGTAAATTGCTGTGCACCGTGTTTAAAAACAAAAACAGAAAAGCACTACACACTGTAGTGATTTCACAAGTACTGCACAACTCATGCAAGACTTGCTTGAGGTTTCACAGAATGACCATGGGTCATACCGAGGGCAGGATCCAGGCATCGTGGCTCTAGTGCTGTGCTTAACCACAAGACCATCCTCCTTCCTTCTGAGAACTTGCTGTTTTATTATCGAGTACCTTGTCATAGAACTCTGTGTGTGATGCTTCGCCTGTTCTCGGCCTGAAATGTGGTCCATGTAGAAATGTCTTTTTGACTGAGGTCATAATTCATCATGTCTTGCTTTTATTGGAAGATTCACAACTTCAGTTCAGATGACTGGCCGGGTGCTGTAATACCTCGTTGATAAGATTTGCTGTTCTGCATGTCCAGTGAGTAAGTGCCTTCAGTGCTATGTGTTCAGACAGGAGAAGACATGTTGGAAGGATCATTTTTTCTCTTTTCACCCTCCTAGGATGAAGATGTTACTGTGATGTAAAACCAGGTCAGGATGAAGTTCCCCCTTCACGACTGGAGGCATATTTTTGCTGTTTGAAAACCCACAGCGACCATATAACTGCAGAAGAGCAAGCACGAGCTTTGCTATCCTACTTCATATCCTGTCAGCCAAAAGAGCAAGCCAGCTTTTGAGTCCTCCAGGGTCATTTTATTTTTAGGGCTGATGCCTGAAGCAGGAAGAAAACAGCTTGATCTGTAGGTTCTGCTCTGAGCTTCCAGTGCTGGCAGCAAAAAGCAACTTCTTTTGACATGCAAGCTGCCTTTAACCAATGGAAAAAGCCGTGTGGGCCAGTAAGCTGCCATATTTTGAGTCTTGCTGTTCAGAGCCACAGTACAGTTCCTTGTTTATCACAGAGCTGGTTTACTTCTGATCTCTTCGGTCTATATTTGACATTCCAGCTGTTTTTCTGACTCTTTATTTAATTTCAGGCTTTTTCTCTCCATGCTTTTTCAGGTTTTTCATTTTTCCTTGTTTGTCTGAAATCCATCTTGGAGGCACTTGTTGCCCTGTTCTCTGATCTGTTTTGAGCCTCTGCCAGCTGCTGCTGCCAGTGGATAAAATGACTGAGTCACCACTTTGTGAATTCTGCATTTGCTCGTGGGGTGGCAGAGCCAAGGCCATCATGAACAAATCAAGCAACCACAATAAAGGCCCAAAACACAAACACTGGAACTTAACCTCAAAGCATATGCCGGAGCCCGATGAGGTGACAGCCAGCAAAACACATACCAAAGGGCCTCAAAGCATTACTCAGTCTCAGTCCTACTTTAACCACATCAGAGGCATGCACCTCACACAGCTCTGGATCAGGGAGAGGGTGGAAGGCAAAGGTAGCAGTGACCAAAGGATCTTCTTGCTCCTTCTAGATTGAGAGCATTTTGGTGGAGGGGATTAAAAACAAGGGGTAATGAGCGCAGCAAAGCGGCACTGAGCTCAGGAGGCAAGGCCCAGCTTGACGAACCGGCTCCTTCTCTGCCCTGTCTTCTGAGGCTTTGGGCACAGATGGCTTTTGCCTTTCTTCAGCTGAGGAGATTGCTTCCTCAGGGCAGCACCATCTCCATGAGGCAGTGGCAGGGCACAGCAGGTGGGCAGTGCTTGCTCAGTATCAGATTGTCCCAGTGCTGACTTGTCACAGTAGTTGTGTTTCCCATGCTTTCCAAATGTCCTGCTTATTAGTCTAAGAAACATTATATCAGGAAACAGTGATTCTGGGTGACTCCAAGGGCAGGAGGTGTTTGGGCTCTTCACACCTCCATCTGCTGGGACTAGGGCTTGCCAAAAGGTAATTTGTACCTTATGTGCCAGCAGTGATTAACTTAAACACAGGGTCAGACAGCACTATGATGCTGAAGCTGGTGGATGTTTTGTTCTTTAATTTTAGCTCGATCAGAGTCACCCTTGTGCTGTCAGCAGAGGTGGATGACCATTGCACGTAAACCACGCTCGGTGGTACCCCTTGTTTTGGTTGTTTTTGTTGCCAGAGTGTTTCATTAAGGGTGGACGGGGAGCAGGCTGAAAGGTGCTCATCTGAACTACAAGCATGGGACAGGGCTGTGTCAGTGTGTTTAAAGCATCCTGGTCTGTTAGATTGGAAATGGCCCTATAGTAAAAAGATTTTTCACTCTTTGGCCCTGATGCAAAGGGGGAAATGGGTTCCTATTTGCATTGTCCCCGCAGTGTTTGTGTAATTAATGTATGTGGGGGGTTCTCCCTCCCCCGCCCTCTCTCAAGGTAAAAAATGACCTTGTCAAAACTTTGATTACAAAATCTTAGTTACTAAGCAATGGGTAGGGCCCCACTGGGATGGCATCCCAGCTCCTGAAATGGTATGTATAGTAGAAACTAATAAAAATGGTGTCAGAGGCTCTCAGGCTTCCAAGTCCCCTGCTGTGTGACCCCCTGATCCCAATTTATTAGCTGAACCCAGGGAAGCAGACAAACCTCTCTGGCTCCAGACTGTAGGCTCCAAGAAGGGAAATAATGCAAGCTCCAGAGCCCTGAGCAGGAGGGAAAGAAAGGAGGGAGGGAAGCTCTGGTAGAAAGCAAGGAGTTGAAAGTTGGGCTGGAGGGAACTGGTTACAAGAGCATTTAAGCAGGATGGGAAGGAAAGCTCGCCCTGGGATATCTCAGTACCTGGATGTTCAGTAGCTTTAAACGCGTTGGAGAGGAAGGGAAAGAAGAGAGTGGGGAGAGCGGGACAGTGAGGCTTGGGAAGCAGCAGCAAGCTGAAGTGGTTTCCTTCCATGTGTTAGCAGTGGGCTTCGCTCTGAGATCACCTCGTGGTGGTGGTGATGATGAAGATTTTGCAGCTGGGGCTGGCAGATGGAGTGGCAAAGAATGTGCCCTGTGGGCCAGAGGGGATGTGCCGTCCCCTACCATCTCCCAGCTGCACAAGTTTTCTCTTTGAAAGGTGATGCAGCTCATCATGGTACAGTGCACTCCCTGGATTTTCTCATTGATGTGTGATACACATAGCAGCACATGTTGCACAAAAGAAGTGTGATTTTTCTTCCTTTATTTTTAGTTTTCTTGAAGAGCTGCCAAAGTAAAGTGATATTGATGAGGATGACTTGCTTCGATTAGCAGAGGCTGGCTGAGGAGCAGTCACCCCAGCCTGCCTCCCTCCCCCTCTTCTGCCCTGGACAAGAAACCTCTGTATTCTCTCTGCTTCCAGCAGTTGTCTCTGGTCTGTGCTTCTAATTGACACCCAAATGGAGCTTAAGTAGGGGCAAGAAGCTCAACAATAACCCTCCTTGTTAAATGCCATCCATTGCATTTGAAGTGTTTTAGCTTCCCAAGGGTGATCTTATCAGGAGAAGGCTGCACTTTTGTAAAGGCACGATTATGCAGTCAAACAGCTAATGATGAAAATGAACAGATTAAGCTATGTGGAAGGTAAGCGTACAGCAATAAAGCCAGCCTGACCCATGTGCCATGTCTTTATACCTGTGTAATTTGCTGTTTGGAAATGTGTCTGGGGTTTCCTGAGGAGGGACCAGCCCAGTGCTTCTCCTGCCTCGTGGCCTCAATGTTTGTTTCTGAGCAAACTAAGTCTGGCTGAACACAGCAGGGCTGTGGTCACGCTCCAACTTACCTGGAGATATTTTGAAGAAATACCCCTGGATGTAAAACCAGTACAGACGAAAAACTTGAGGGCTGGCAAAGCCTGTGCGTACAGGCAGATTTTCTCCTATGTGCTATTAAGAAGCAGTCTACAGCTCCATAAATCTGGGTTTTCCTGGCTCTGTGTTATTTCTTTTTAAATCACAACCAGGTTGATCAGTTAAAACAGCCACATTTGTGTTTTCCGTATTCAAACGCAGGAGCCCTTAAACATAGTCTGAAGAAATGTAATGTTTTCCTCCTCTCTCCATCCATAGCAGCGTAAATCTGATGGCTGCCAGAGATCCTCACTAGGAGATCAAGATGTACTTTGTCCTCTATGGGCCCTGCAACCAAAGACACCGTAAACCTGCATCTGGACTGGGCCCAGGTGTTGCCGTGGTTGAATAAAGGAACCTGAAGCAGTGCTGCTGATCTGCAGCCCTGCCTGATGAGAGAAAGGTGGGTGATGCAGAGCAGCTGGGAAAGGATGCTGTGCCTGCACCTGCTGGGGCTGAGGGCGTGAGGATACAGCTGTGACTGCGTAGCTCATGTCTGTGGGGATGGAAACAGAGGAGGAAATGTGGTCCCAAACAGGTAGGCTTGACTTCTGAACAGCCTTCAGTAAGAGTAGCCTCAAACCTGAGCTAATAGCACAGTCACACTGCTTCAAGACGCGTGTTAGGCTTTCTGGTGTGGATGTGTCCTCTGGATACTGGTGCAGGGGTAGCTGCAGCCGTGCCCTACAAGTGCATCCAGAGACTGGGGAAGGCAGCTTCCCTGGATGAGTGCTCCTGCACAGTCGGGCTGTGGTAGAGCAGTGGTCTGCTTGCTCACTGGGGTGCTGAGTAAGCACAGGGCTGAGGTCGGAGTTCTTAACGTGCATCTCGGGTAACCTTGGGCAGGCTGCACTCGCTGCCCAAGGTGTGACCCTTGCCATAAGTGGCTGATGTATCGTTTTTCTTACGATAAGCTGAAATTGTGTGCATTGTTGGATGGTATTTATCTTTTCATCACAGAGAGTGTGCTAACGGAACTGCTTTGCTTTATATCTTGAGCGTGAGGAGGGATTATTTTGCAAGAGGTCATGGGAAAGTGAGAGAAGTTACAAGGGGGTTGTGCCCTCTGGAATATGCTGTGGGATGGAGATGTGGAGAGTGATACCTTCACTTTTCTTCCTTTCCCTTCTTCGTTGATGATTCAGAGCAGAAATGATCTGGGTCGTTTTCTGTCAGAAAAGATGCTGGGCTGATCTGAAACAGAAGAACAGCAAGTCACTGTTTCAAGTGAATTTGTGGTTCAGTTGAATGAAAGCCCAGTCTTGCCAACTCATGGCTTGATCATCAGTGCCGCAGTGCATAGTCCTTTCTTACAGCTCCAGCTCTTGAGTTATGGAAGATCTTAAAATAAATCCCCCCCTCCCCCCTTCTCTGTAGGTTTTGTGATTACAAAGAAAATATAGGAAACGTGACCTCAGTGTACCCTGAGGACTGAGGAGCTGGAAGGCAGTGGATTAAAAGCTGGCTCAGAGTGGGAAGTGTGAAAGAGGGTGATGTACAGTTCAAGTCTGAAGACAAAGAGAAAAATGGGCTTTCAGTATTGCTAGCCAGTTCTTTGGACAACATACAAGAGAACTTCCTCTGCTTGGGACCTGAACAGGAGCTTCAGATCACCTATTTGTGGTCACGTTTAGGAGTGCTGTGCAGATGAGCTTTGCAGATGCGAAGGCAGGAGGTCAGCTTTCGTGAATTTTGGCCGGTGCTGTGGTGTCAGTCACATTTGTGGAAGTCCAGAGGAATATAACAGTTCTGTGTAAGCTAATGATTTCTTCCCAACTTGTGGACCAACCCAGAAAAATGTGAAAGGAGATCCCCTTGTGCCTGCCTTTGACACAAAGTGAGAGATAGGGTTTTTGTGGGAAAAAGATTAAAATCTCTGTTCGTGGTAGGATGCTGAGGTGTCCTTACTGAGACAAAGAATGATGCTCACCAACTGCCAGTGCTGCTGGATGTTAATGTCCAGAGCTGCTGTAGAAAATGCATGGATCAGTAGAACTGTTACTACTCCGAGGGGGCTGATGGGTGGCACATGGATCTGGAGTTATGGCAAATGCAGTCATAGGATGCCAGTGAACAAACTAATACTCCAACATGGAGGAAACACCTCCTCTTTCCATTCCTGACCTTGGGAGTACAAAAGGTATTTTGTCCCTTTCTGCTGTGTCAGTTGGTTTAGTAAAGATATTTCCTTGTCAGGGAAAAAGATATTGGTAAGTTCTGGGCTGATTTCTGGATGGCAGCAAAGGGTGAGCCTAGGTCGGACTGTGGCTGCAGTGTTTGGGTATTTGAGCTTGCTGACAGCGAGTGGAGCAGTCAGGGAGCATTCACCTGGGTGTTTAAAGCAAGCTCAGTGACCTGAGATGTGAAGTAGGCCAGTGGAGCTGTAAAAAAACATGAAAGCAGTGTGGGAGCTTCTCCCTCAGGTCAGTTTTTGGACACAGTAACCTGCTCCTGTCAGACTGTGTTAAAGTAAATAGGTTAATTACTGTTTTGTGTTTTCTCATTAATCCTACCTCTGTTTTCTGCTTCGGTGTATTTTAGAGTTTGCCAGATAATGTCAGAGATGAATTTAGAGGAAGAAAACCGAAGTTCAGCGGATCTGCCCTAATTTCAGTGCAAAAATCCTGACGGGTTATGTGGACACATTGCTGCCACCCCCCAGCGAGACGGTGCTGACCCAGCACACCTCGCCAAGCATAGCACACCGCCTTTCTGAAGTTTGAGGTGTGGATGTCTAGGGAGATGAGAGGGGCAGAAAAGCCAGGAAGAGTGCCTGAGTACACGTTATATGGGTCTGGAGGGAAGGGAGCGTGCTGTGAGAGGGGTATGGAGCCTGGCATCCGTCAGTAACAGTACTGGGTTTATCCCCTCTGGGTCCCATCACCAAAAGAGAGTTTTCCTTGCCAACCAGAGGCAGACAAAGCATGGGTGGGACAAAGCATGTGCTGCTTTCCCAGGGCTTGTCACAGCTGTGGGGATGAGGCATGGCAGGGAAGGGTGGCTTCCAAGGGGGCCTTCTCAGGTGGACTGACTGTCTCTTGAAGAGTCAGGGGATTTCCAGTAACTGTTTGTAGGCAAAAATTAATGTCTTTTTGCCATGTATCTGGGAGAGCAATAACAGCCTGGTCATGTGCTGGAAAGAAATGACTCATTTCATATTGGATCTAAGTGAAATTATTACTCATTTTTACGCAACTCTAGTAAATTGTACTTATTAAAAAGGAGGGGGAGGGGTGGAGGAGGGACAATTACCTCAAGTTTAACCAACATGTACTAGAAAATTAATTTAGCAATACGGTTGACCTCAGCTTCCTTGTGATGAAAATCTGCTGACAAATCTTGTGATTTTGTTTCTCTTTTTAAAGCAGCCTTTGGGGTTGTTTGCAGTTCAGGCATTGGGTCCAGCTACCGATTCTGATCCTGGCTGGCTGATTCTGCCATTGCTGTCCCAGAGGAGCACTGTGGGGTCAGCTGGTTTCTGAGCTTTCTTCACTGCTTGTTGATACAGCATCTAAGCCTGTCCCTGTTGCTGAGGACCACTGCTGGGCTGAGTGCAGGGCTCTGTTGCTTGGAGTGCAGCGGTTGCTTGTTCTTCTGGAGATACCGAATTTGTGTGAGGTGTCCAGGAACTAAGGTATGCGTGGTCCTTCACAACTCCTTGGTGATTTTTTGCTGACCGTATTCTACTTACAACACGCAATCCAAAACCCATTCTCAACTACAAAACTATTTATCACTGTACTCAGATTAATCCAGAAGAGCTCGGAAATGTTCAGTGTGAATATCCAGAACAATGAGACCATCCAGGACAGCCTTATCACCCCTTTCATAGGCATTACTTCTATTTACAGAGGTTAAACAAGATCATCTCTAACAGCACCAGGTGCTGTTTTCCTCCAGCCGTGCTCCCACTGTGTATGTGTACAATTCCCATGCACCACTAAACTGATTAAGATCAGAGAGGGCTCTGTGTTCTCCAGTGCCCCCTTTATTTTTGTTTTTACCAGTGATTTCCATTCATATCTGCTGAGTTCACAGAATGGAAAGCTCACGGTACCTGGGGGAAGCTGGTCTGTGCCTTGCCCCCTCCTCCCTTTCTCTCCATCAGGTCTGTGGGGTGAGCTTGGAGCTGGTGGCTGTCCCAGCAGTCAGGGATGCTGCAGGATGCTCTTCTGGTTGTTTCTTATTTGAAAGAATATAAAGCAACCTGGGAAAGAAAAACAAAGCTACTGAAGTGATTCTGCCTGGTGTAAGGGGTGGACAGGCACTTTTCTGGAACTGAGGAGGTCTGCTCCTTGCCCTTCCTTTGGGTGGGCTGTGAAAAGCACTGAACTTTGGAAACAAGTGCTGAATGCACACCCCAGCAGAGCCCGTGCACTCCTCCAGCTCAAGAGGTTTCAATTGACTTGTCTGAGTGACTGTGTAAGATAGACCGGTATTAGAGGGCACCTGGAAACTTACCTAGTTTTTCCAGCTATTCTGATTGAACTCCTGAAAGATCTTAGTTCTCCCTGAAATCACATCTGGCTGTAGGTCTTTGCACCCTCAGAGCTGAAGCAATGCACTGGCAATGTCTGCAGGATTAAATGGAGCTGTTATTTTCTTCCTGTTCACCCCAGCGTTACCCCAGTTCTCAGTGGGCTGCACAGTGTTGTGCTCTATTATTGCGCCGATTGTGATGGAAAGTTATTGTCCTCGTTAGGTGCTGTATTCACATTTTAGTTGGTTATTTAAAAAAAAAATAAAAGAAGAAGGAAAAAAAAAAAGGCTGCGGTTTGCTAGGAAGCTAACTATGACATTTTCAAAGGCTTTGCTATGTAGCTTAGATCCCAAAAGCAGCCTTGGAGATCTGGGCAAAGCAAACTCAAGAGTTCACTGCTGCCTTACGAGGCTGACGTCCATGAGTCAGCAAAATAAGATTCTCTTTCATCCAAGAGTGTTCCTCTTGGACTAGTTCACAGCTTCTGCACATCTGGGCTGGTGCAGGGATGGGGTGAGCTGCTGCCCTCCACCCTTGCAGAGGTGCAAAGGGATCACTGTGCCTCGTGCTGCAGTCTGCTCCACGCACCTGGGGCTGCGGCATGGATCCACTGCTTGTACTCACAGACAGGAGCAGCCATGGTGTTCACATTAGTGTGGGTTTGTACTCTGGTCGTGGCTAGGTTTGTACTAACTCTTTGTTGGCAAACAAGCCATGAAAGAGTTTTTTTTTTCTTTTAAATAAATGCTGTGGAGCGACTCCAGGCATCTGACTGGCTTTGTCATCCTTTCCTTGGCACAGCAGCCTCTCCTCCCCAGCAGAGTGACTCGGGATGCTCATCTTGCTGGCTAAGTCTTTCTCTCCCTCCCTGCGTGGCCTTTTTTGCAGTGCAGCCTGTTGAGAAATGGAACCATCTTTGGAGTTGGTCTGTGACATTTTCCGGCCCATTTCTCTCTGATCAGAATCACAAACAAATTCCTCCACCTGCTAATGCAGTGTTAAGATGCTCAGCACTCAAATCCTTGAGACCTCTCCTTCTTTACAGAGATTAAAGAGAATAGTTCTTGAAAACATGAACTTTCCATCAAGAGGCAAGGGAGATCAATGGATCCGTGCAGTCCTTGAGGTTACTCCTGGCCTGCAGGATAGCATCCGGGCTGCTGAGCCCTTCCAGCAGCACCTGTATCTGCCCCAGCTGGAAGGGTTCAGGGAAAATCACACAGGGCTGCCTCAGGTGGGAGGATTGGCAGGATTTGTTTGGCAGGGAAGCCAGTACGTAGCCTGTGATCGTGTACAGCTCAAGCAGAGGACGTGCTGCCAGCAGCGTGCTGCCCCTGGGATTTATAGGGCTGTTTGGCTGCAGAGTGAGCCCATAATGATTTACACCAAGCAAGAGGAAAGAAAGAAAGTGGGCAGAATGTTACCTCGCCAGCAGCTGTGGCTCGGTAGGTGAAGTGGCATGAAGACTGGCAGTAGCAATAGGAGCGGGGAGAGGAGCTGGTGGTGTCACTGGCTGCAGTGCTGTCCCATGGCAGCCTTGCTTCTCCCTGTGTTGGCTCCAGGCACACACCCAGGATCTTGACATTGGAAAATTCATTAATTTTTCAGTTTTCAAACCTAGAGAAAATGCCTGTATATTCCTTACCATGAATTAGCCCCTCAGGGAATCCACAGAGCACCAGCAAATTGTTCCGAGGGGCCAGGGCAGAGGGCTGGTCTCTCTGTTCATCTTGGCATCAGGCTTACAGAGGACTGTTACTGAAAAAAAACAAAATAAAACAAGGGTGGAAATACTTCACAGTAGTGAATTTTGACAATTTTTTGCCCATCTTTGTAAGCAAATGGTTTTCTTGGGTTCTTAGGCTCATGCTGGAGCAGGCAGTCCCCTTGAGTGTCGTTAAACAGGGGCTGGATTTCTGGGTTTTCTCTTTGCCAGCTATTTTGTTGTGTGGCCAATGTATTCTGCTTTTATTTGATAGCTGGAAAAGGTTTTCTGTGTTGACATCTGAGTCTTTTTGCACTTTACGATATATCTGTTTACTGATTACATTTGTGAGAACATCAGAAATGTGGGGCTACCTGCCATCCCTGCAGGTCGGCCCCATGGGGCTGCAGAAGTCCGTGAAAGAGCTTCATTGACCGTACATTTGGATGCTGTGCTTTTTAGTTGTTTGGTGGAGAGGAGCTGCCTACTTGTTCCAAAAGATGGGTGCAGGAGTTCTGGAATGAGCACAAGCCCAGTGGCTGTCTGCGTTTGCGTGTGGGGCACCGTGTACAGTGGCCATAATCCCAGACTAACTCATGTTGGATGGAAGTGTCTCATCTGTGACAGCGCTGTGTATGGGAATGCCATGTTTCATAAATGCATTCTTCTGGTTATGGACATCTCTGATAGTGGTAGGGGTGCTTCATGCTGGTGTGTTGACAGCGGTGGCAAATTTGATGTTAAATTGCCTTACAGCTGTAAACGTTCTTTTCTGACCAGCAGCTAGTGGGTGATGTCCAGTGCCTCCTGACCTGGGCTGGTAGATGAGCTCAGGTGTTTACCATCACCACAGGGGTCATACCTTCCCCTGAGCTCCCTCTGTGCCCTGCTCCATCAGCTGGACATCAGGCTGCAGGTACAGGGAGCCCGATCCAGATGTGGAGGGTGCTGCTGTGTGTCTGCATGCTGGGACTTGGGGAGGAATAGGCACATGGGGTGGGAGATATGGAGGTGAAGGGGCTGCACAAAGGCAGCGTGAGGCAGAAGCTGGGTATCCCTACGACTTTATGGTCTGGGTGTAAATGGGGACCTTCACTGTGGCAACCTGTGGGTATGAGGCAGCATGCAGCAGGGGGATGCAGCTGAAGAGATGGTGAGCTCATGTGCCTGTGCCACTCTCTTAAAGGCTATTTCTGTTAACGACAAATTCATTGTAAAAAGAAGACGAATGGCAGAGACTAAATGTAGTTTAAGCTAGTCAATGGCAACAAAAATAGAGGGCTTTTATTTAAATTGAACTGCATTTGAAAGTCTATTTTAATCTAGTTCCAGTGCTCCATTCATCATGTTGCTGTCTGGGCATCGTTTTCAGGGCTGCTGACCCCTGAGCGTAGATGTGTATACAGAGATGTGAGTGCATTTCCACAGCAGCTATGCAGGCATTCATGTGAAAACCTTCCTTAGGGGAAGGAGGTAAAGGCAGACTACCAGTGGTGTTTGAAGTAATGCACATCGTGATCCCTTGGTGTACAGAGGGGCTGTGCCTGGCTGCCAAGTCCTGTCCCTTTGGTCCTAGCTCTGATTTTTGGGAGGGCAGAGCAGGGGACTCAAAAGGCAGAAATCTGGTTTCTATTTCAGGCAGTGCCACTGTGACATGTTTTTAAGAGGAATGGTGGATTATGTGTTTCCCACAACCGAAGGGAAGTGTACTCCAAAGGGAATATGAAAAGGCAGCCAAGGGAAAGAGGAAAGGGGTGATGTGATCCGATACCAGATGACCTCTCTTGTACAGGCATATCTCCCCTTCTCTTGGGTACCCTGAGAAACGCACCACTATCCACGGAGCGGATATTCTCCAAGTATGCTCCCCCACACCCTCTTCCCCCTTCCTTTAGCCCTTGATGTGTTCAGAAATTCCCATTTGTTTGCCTCTCTGGTTTCCATAACCTCACTGACACCGGAGCAATGAGGGAAGCCTAGCATTAGCAGCGAGCAGTGGAAGTTCAGCTCAGTCCAGCTGTGGGCAGCTCGGTACTTACTCTTCTCTGTCTGAGTTTTTCCACTACCATGTCCATTTCTGCAGAAACAGCTGACACCTTAGTCACAAGATTGGAGTCACAGATCTACCAAAGCTCATAACACCTAACTGTATGTTTGTGTGTGCATTTTCTTTTTCAGGGTAAGTACATATTTTAAAGATGGAATAACAGCTTGTCCAAGAATCAACAGTCCACAGGGAACCAACTAAGATGAGCAGCCAGGACTTGTGCTGTTTCCTTGAGGTTTGGGGGATGAGTTGCTTGCCTGTCCTCTTACATAAAAGCATAGCAAATTGTCAGAATAAACACATTTTTAAATATATGACACCATCAGTCAGGGCTTAAGAGAAGCTCATTGGCTGGAAAAGAGATCAAGGCAACCGGGAATTTGGATGACCTGACTCTGAGGCGTTTAGACTCAAAGGTTCTTTTTCATTCACTGGAGCTAGAATTTTTTTTTTTATTATTATTTTTTACTTCAGGGTGTCAGCCAGGAAAGTAAGAAAATCTCCTTCTCCTTCTTCCAGGCAGTGTATCTGGAATCAGATCTCTGTTGTGTTATTTAATCATTCTTTCTTACTTTATTTTTGTTTAGGACAGACCGCTACTGGGTTTGAATCTTTGCCTGCAGCAAAAGGAGCAAACAGGGGTGGCTCATTGCTCACCAAGTCACAAGCCTGTTGTTAATTTAGGTTAGCTCTTGTCACCTGGACTCGATGCCCCCTGGGTGAGAGGTTGGCTTTAACCAGCACTCCTCAAGGAGGGAGCTCAGGGAGGAACTACTCTGAGCAGAGCAGGCTGATGTGTTATGCATTCGTTACCTTTGAGTGAGCTGTGTGATACTGTCCTCACCACTGCCCTTTCCCATGAGGTGCCAACAGGTCCCTCCCAGGTCCAATTCTTGCTCGCCCAACATTGCCAGATTTCCCTGTGATTGTAGGGCTGGGGGAGAGGTAAGGTGGGACTGCTTGTTGAGTCATCCTTCTTTCCTATGTATTCTCAGAGTGGCGGAGCACTGCCTGTGCCATAAACACAAATGAGTTGTCTACAAAATTTCATTAAATTTGCAGGCGGTGATCATTAATCCAGAGCGAGGAGAGGAGATGGAAAGAGGCTGATGTCCAGCTGGGGTTGGCTAGACTAGTTCTTGGATTGCTTTCCCCACTGTGTGGTTATCCTTATCTGCATCTGGAAACTGGAGTGTGTTGTATGTGTCTGTAAGAGCAAGCGGATGTGTGAAGTGTTCTGGCAAAGTCAGAAATCTCATTTTCCCTTCAGTATAATACAGCCTGATTAGATTGTTATTGACATGCTGAGAACCTGCTAAGGTTGTTACATCTCCGTGGAAAGGCATCTGTCTCTTCCTCCCCTCCCTTCTGCCTGGAAGAAGTGCAGGGCTGGAAATGGGAAGGACCTTCCAGACTGCAGATTCCAGCTGTGAAACACATCTATTGGGAAAGCACGGCGCGCCCGCCAGCAGCCTGACATTGTGAGTGGAACTGCAAGCCAATTAACAGCAGAAAGGAACACTTACTAATTTTCAAACAGGAAAAATAAGTAAATAAAAGGAGAGGGGGAAAAAAAAAAAAAGCAACAACCTGCAGTGAAAACCTCACAACAGAACTGCTGTAGCTTGCAGGATGTTTTTCATCCTGTAGATCACAGCTGATGAGATGTGCCAGCAGTGTTTGGGTGCCCAGCTTGGAATAGTGAGGGCCGGATGCTTCCTTGTCTGTCTTGTTTCCAACCCGTCAGAAACGTGCAGGTTCAGGTGATCTTTTCTGCTGTCTGCATAAGGTTGTACGGTATCACATAGATGTACCCAGGACACTTGCTCTCAGTGCAGTACATGCAGGCTTGTGGAGGGGATCTTTTCCTGGTTAATGTGTGTAATTGGCCAGGTTATCATGGCTGAAGCACCAACAGCAGTGCTGACAGCACAGTCAGTATTGGTTTGATGTTTCTGCATGGCGTTGTGCTGTGACTTCTACCAAGAACAAAAAAAGGTATGGACTTACGATCTTCTCTTTCCCAAAAACGACTCTTGCCACCTCTGCTCCGTGAGGTGGTCCGATCGTGGCAGTTCCCACATTCAAGAGCTGCCTTTGCAAAATGCAGGGAGGGTCAGTCGAAATATCTGGGATGTTGCTGTCTTTAATCAAAAGTGACTCAACTTCAAAAGAGCTCTCCATAGAGTGATTTGTTTCCAAAAGTGATTTTGGCTTCAGTAAAATTGCACGTTTCAGTGAGATTGTGTTTCTTCTCTCCAAGTGTGTTTATATTCATCGCAATTGTCTCGCTGTGATGCCTCCTATTCATTTGGTGCATCCACTTGCATCTTGTTCTGACTGAGTGCTTTTCAGAGTAACCCTGACTATAGAGTGCATTATTGGTCTCATCCTGTGCTCGTAGGAACTGTGTTACTGGCAAGGTAAACCAGGAGAGGTGAATGAGCAGTAACTACATGTTAAAGAGGAAAGAGTTAAAATAGATGGCAAGGAGTTAATCAAATAAACAAAGGTCCTTTTAAAACTTGTTTGTTCTTTAATAATCTCAATCTTAGAATGATTGCACTGGCCAATCCTTGATGCTCTTTTCCTGATTAGAGCTGGGTTGTAGTGGCCGTGATGAGTTACCATAACAGTCTTTTACTGTTAACTAGTGTCCCTCATTACAGCAAATTAGAGGGAGCAGGGAAGGGAATCTTTTCAAGGTGTTCCTCAGCATGTGATTATTTAAATTTATTTAAAAGGGTGAATGTATTTTAATTTATCAGAACGCCCTTGATCTGAAAATGTAATTTCTTGTTCTTTTTTTTTTTTTCTTTTCTATAAATGCTTGCTTTGAGGACAATTAGTTTGCTATTTCTTTGGAAGTCACGTTCAGTGCTATCAGTATTATACAGACAACCTTTATGCAGAGCTGTTTGTCTGCACAGGTATTTCTGTGGCCCTGTGTTGCTCTGTGTACCAGGTGATGTTTAGCTACAAAAGCAGCATGCATCTTTCTGCCCATTGCATTTGTGTACAAGAGATGAATTTCCTGTATGTTAAAATACAAAAATATCAGGAGGACAGTCATTTTCACCAGTGTTAGCTTGCAAATCTATGAATAAGGCCAACTTGGGTTGGGTGAAGAAGGAGCTCAAGAAGAGAAGGATATTTGAAGGAAATAACCCTTTTGTAAGTTCAGTAGAAAGACCATTTGCGGAGCTTGTGCTGTCTTTCATTCTGCAAATCCAGTTAGAAATTTAAGGGTGTGTGTTTCTGCATCCTCTGTACAGGATGATTTTTTCTTGTGGACGCAGACCTATAAGGTGAAAGATCTGCCCGGTGGTGGAGAAAACCAGTTTGCATCAGCAACAGCTGAAACCAAAAAGCAAAACAAACAGCTCCTACAAAAAAAAAAAAAAAGTGAAAATCAGGCGCCTGAAAGGCTTTTTTCAGGATAGCAACTTTTGTCTGGGGATTCCTGTAGACCTTCTTTGGTACTACAGAACTTCCCTTCCACCACCACAGGTCCCAGGAATCACAGAGAGGAACAAAGCAAGGATCTGTTTTGCTTTCAGAAGAGCCTTGAGGGGGAGCACCGGGGTCAGCTCATTCCCTGTGCTTCGGGCTGTCGTCAGCGACATGGTTACACCGGAAAATTCCCAGATGAACTCTGAGATTGTGGTGCAGACAACAGAAGGTGCCAAACGCTTCCTCGCACTCTTGAAAGGAAGTGTTGTTTAAAAAAAAAAAAAAAAAAAAAGGCTACCACTGTGAGTCTGGAATCACATTCGTAAACTGTTTAGGAAAGAAAGTGTGATGTAGGATCATCTAGTTCCTTTTTTTGAGTCTGTCCTGATGGCGTTTTGTGTTGAGTGCAGGTTTTCTCCTAGCATAAGGCAAATGCCATGTTACGTGTGCTTCGTGCTGACGTAGACCGGTTCTGCCATATGTTTCATGGGAAACAGCACATTAAGTTACTCCTCCTTGTAACTTGCTTTAAAATCAAGTACAAACTGTGTATCAGTCACCATAAATAAATAGAGAAACCTCTGAGATTGGAACCATCTGTGAACTTAAGGGGGGAAAAAAATTCCCAAAGAATCGTACAGCTGCCCGTGCCCCTTTGCTTTCACGTGTTTTGATTTAGGCTGCCCAGAAATGCAGCCTGGTGCCACGCTGGGTATCGGCTTACTCAATCTGTTCGCTGTGAGATTTGAGTTTTAAACATCCTTGTAGTGCTTTGCTGATTCCCACCATGTTAATCTGTGATGACACTGGAATGGTCAAACACCAGTGCTCCCAGTGTGAGGATGAGGAAAGTAATAGGGGAGATGGTTACTGTGCACCTCAGTGTACAGACTACAGTTATGAAATGCTAATGTACCTATTGGTAAGACTGGTGCATCAGTCTGAAGTATGTATGTATGTATGTGCTCACAGCTATGCCTGGAACTTCTCTGAGATCTCACTGTAAGGATTTCAGAGCCATTTGTTTCATGAGTAGCACTCGCCTGGCCCTGCCGTTCCTGCTTGCAGCTCATTGCTCCACGCCTGCTTGAGGGTCCCAGGCAGCAGCTTGCTCTGATCTGGATTGGCCATCCAGCCTATGTCTGTCTTCACCTGGCCCAACCCATGTATGTGCACGTGCAGCGTGCTAAGTGCCTGCCCTGACCTAAATTCACAGATGGGACCATTGTCTGTTGCATGCTGGAACTTAAAAGGGAGAGATATGGGAAGATAGGGGTAGAGATGAAATTATCCTTTTAACAGTAGGGATGTGTCACTGTGCTATCTTTCATTGCTGTTTTCCAGTCTGTCAATCTTGTGTAAGGAAGCAGAAAGCTTGTTGTAGTGGGGGGCTGATGGCTTGGTATGCTTCACCAACCACTTAGTCCCTTAAAATATGAACCGTTGCAAATTCAGGGCTCTTCTGGAGGCATCGGATGGAGCCAAGACTAAGGTGGTCTGTGATCTTCATTGTAAGCCTTTTGGTTCAGAACCACCCACGATGGATGTTAACAATGCATGGTGGAAATAGGTTTGAAGGGAATGCCGTAACTCCCTGTAGACAGTGCTGTTCAGCCACTGCCATTGAGTTTGTGTGGTTGAGGCTTAATCTTCCCACATGAGCTGTGCTGCTTTTAGATGAGCTGAAAGAGAAATGGAAAGGAGAGCCTCTGACATTGTTCTGTTACAAAGAATGCACTCAGTATGATATAAAATGTTGATTCTTCCTGTTGTTCAACATCAGAACGACACAAGGTAGAAAGATGACTCTGTTGATACACTTTGGTGATGATGGGAGAAGCAGAATCGTTCCTCCGCTTTGGGTTTGATTGGATGTGGGACCAATTGCAAAGCTGTCTGAATGGCTTTTGTTTTAGTTCATTTTATAGAATGGAAAATAGTGGGAAAGAGAAGTAGTAAAATCTCTACAAGACAGTTTGCTGTTACAGAAACAAGCAAGAAAAGTCAGAAAGTTTTAGTAGTGGTAGGTGCTTGGGCAACACCTGGAAAATAAGTCTTTGGAGCGTCTCACTGTTGTGAACTTCTGCCTCAGTAATGCCTGTGCTCTTGACTGCTTCTCTGTCTGTTAAAAGAAATGATGTGGACATATGATTTGAGCCCTGGGACATAAAGAATGTAAGCATGTACATGAAATTAGACGTGTTTATGTTTTGCTGAGTAAGGGTGTCCTAGTCAGGTATTTAAATTTTAAATGCACTGAGACCTTCACTCATAAAGTAAGCAAATTTCAACCTAGAGAGCAGTGGAAGGTATAAATATTAAGCTCAAAACAATCTGTTACCAGAGATACTCTTTGCACCACTTTGATGGGCAGAGCATCTTTGAAACCCTTTTTGCAGTAGCTAAGAGCTTATACATTAGCTTTCATGAGAGACATTACAGACGTCTGTGAATATTATATAAACACAAGCCTGTTTGAAACAGTTTATAAACCTAAATATTTTATAAGAAAATAGTGAACACTTAACTGGCCTTGTATTTTTTATGCAGCAGTAAAAACACCATTTCTATCAAAAGATGCTGGAAAACCTGACTAATAATGTGATGCTTTGTTATAAGCTGGGAGAAAAGTTCACTGGTGTAGAATGAATGAGATGTGTAATCTGCACAGTAATTTCTACACTACGTGTGGAAACAGCTAACTTTGGCTGTATTTGCTTTTGCATAAAGATGCATGTCATTTGCAAGGCCCTTCTCTGATGTATCCTCGTGTCTGTGGCTAAAGAGATCAGCTACACTTGAGACTGCTACAGTGCTTTCAGTGGTGTCCAACTGAACGTCTCATGAAAATGAAGACGCCATGTGTGCACCCGATTTGATAAATGCATGGCATGTCTTGCCTTTGCCAAATGACTTTCCTGCAAGGAAGTAGCAAGTTTTATGCCTAAAACTGTTCTCACAGAATGTGTGTAACGATTTCAAGGAGACCCAATGCGTGCTTCGAGAAAGCTACAATGAGTTGCTTTAATCCAGAAGTCCCAGGTGGACTCTAGGAGGAATATCTCCTCCAAAGACTAAAGTACAAAATGCCTTTGGCTGAATTCCCAAATGCATTTCATTCCGATTTTCACACAATATGGACACGTAGAGGTAGCACATCAAAGGACGTGCAGGCTGTAATGCAGCAGATCTCAAAGGCTCATCTCCTTAGTGGGGTTAACTAAGCAATCGCCCACCCTGAGCGCTTGGGTTGGGATAATGCTGGGCAGGGAGTGGACTCAGCTCCAGGAAGGGGAGATTTTTTTGCCTTCTACCACAAAGGGCTCTCTGCAAAAGGAATTTAAGGGTCTTCTGTGTTCTCCTGCAGCTTGCCAGGACACTCTGCAGTGGGTCTCTGCATGAGAAAGAGTTGGTGCTTCTGAAGGGGGGCTGCATTCCTGCAGCACAAGGAGATATTCCTTAATCTGTGAGTGAGATTTAGGACACAGTCCTAGTACAACATTGTTCTTCATGTTTGACTTAGCATCTCAATTGAGAATGTAACAGCTCTGTCACCTCAGAGCAGAGCAGCGGGGCACTGAGAGAGCAGATAGGATTCTGGAGGAATATGTGTTGGTGTTCTCAGTGGCCATGTTGTCTCAGAGACATCAGACTTACATAGCAGAGAAATGGAAGCTTTGAAAAATGACAGCTTGAAGGACTGGTTTGGAGGAGGAAGGCTCTCAGCTAAGCCTTTTTGAAGTCATACAGTATTGTAGGGTCATAGTTTAAGTTTTTGTATGTCTCTGATGCTGAATATTTTCCTTGTTCTACTGATCTTACTGATTGGTTTCATTATTTTTACTGCTTTTATTGCCAAAATATATTTATAAAGCTTGACCTTTAATGCTAGCAGTCACTTGGCTTTCAGTGGAAATTCAACTTATAGTTGTGCAGGCATTTAGAAAGTTGCTTCCTTTTTTTGCTAGGAGGATTGTCCACGAGTGCTATGCCATTAAAGGCAGCAGTACCCCAAGAAAAATCCTTCACCAGCAAGTGCTGTGAGCCAAATTAGGAGAACACAGTGGTAGAAATATCTGGCCCTCTTTAATTGCAGTTCTCCATGACTGGTAAACCTGAAAGAACTGTAGATAAGATCTCGCTCTTATCCTTTCTTTTTTTTTCCTGCAGAACACAGTAACCCATCTGTAGTGCAATTCTTTTTCCAAGCTGACTGCATATTTTTCCACTCCAACATCTGCATAGCACTTGGTCACTTGGAACAGAGGAGTGAACATCATCTGAGATTTCCAGTTCAAATCAGGACTCCACCTTTATTCACTGGGTGTATAAGGCCATTCCTAAATGACCAGCCTGCACTAGGTGTGAAAGAATTCTCTTGTATCCCAACTGGAGACCACAACATTAACTGCAAAGATCTAGAGTTACCAGAAATCTGTACCTCTTAATTCTTCCAGGAATAGTGGAACTGGCTCTGTTTAATGGAAGATCATGTGTGTGGAAGGGGAAATTCCTTTCAGGTCTGCACAGACATCAGGTCAAAAGTTCATACTGGCCAAAAACGTTAGTGTAGTTGACTAGAGGAGGCTGAAAAATGGTGGCCAAGAAAATGCATATGCTGGAATAAATGATAAGGTTGTTGTGGCCACATCTCATACAAGTATATGCCAGGACTGATTCCTTAGTGGCCTACTGTTATTGCCACTTTATGCTTGCATAAACAATGCAGAATATTTGTTCAGCATTTGTGCCGTCCACAGAGCAGCCTCCAATGCCAGCCTGAACAGAGCAACTTTTTTCATGTCTGCTCTCTTTCCCATAGCTTGATCAGGAGCGTGGCAACCTTAAAGCACAGAACTGTCAGAAAATCTATCAACAGGCTTGTCCCTATAACCTTAAGTGTTTTGCAAACAGTTTGTTTCTATGACCGTATTTGTTTCTATTTTCAGTAGTTCAGGAGGCTCTCCATTCTCCTTATTCAGTGTATTGGGCCACCTGCAAGTCATGAGGCTGCAAAAGGGTGAGTGAGAGTTCTTTTTTTTGTGAGCAATACCTTCCCCACAATATTTTTATTTTTATTTTTAACGAGCTTTATTATTTGATGAGTTGGAAGCTGAGACACCGAAATACTAAATGACTTGGCCAAGGTCATACAGGAAATCTGGGATGAAGAAGCAAACATATGATTGCTTCTGATTTCTGAGCCAGCACTCAAACCACTGGACATCCTTCTTAATTTCCAGTCTCTTCTGGCATTGCTACCAGTGTTCTGGGCCAATTCCTCAACCACACTGTACCTCTTTTCCCCTGCTTTTATAAATAAAGCCAACCTTGCAAGGTAACACACCGAAGCAATCTGTAAGTACGTAGTTATTTCCTTATCCAGTTTCACTTCTCTTTCAGTTCACAACTTGTCCGCCAACAAATTCATTCCTTGCTTGAAGCATTGTACTGAATCATTCCTATTCAAAGCTATCTGTTAGCACTCTGCTGAGCCTCAGACTGAGCATCTTTGATCCACCCATTTCAAGATTAGATGGATGACAGAACCTTAACTCTAGATCCAAAAACATCCGTGTTTTGGAGGTATATTCAATGCCTGCGCCTGGATTTGGCTCTAAACACGGTTACTTTGATCTGGCTTCAGATCTGAATACTGTGTCCCGTCCCATCTCTGTTTCTGGCACCAAATATTGTGTGTCTATCTCTTGTGAGAGCTCTCAGCCTTGATTAGTACCTCGGTGTGTGTGGTGTGGGAAAGGACACCTACTGATCCCCTCAGACTTCACGCAGGTGGCTTACACAGGCACTGGGTTTCTTTAATGGCTGTTTGTTTGTTACACACCTGTAGGCCTACAGGATTTAGCATTTTGACAGAAGTGTGTAAGAAACCCCAGCTTTGTGTGTTCTCATGTTGTGAGCTCTCCCTGTTGTCCGTGTTCTGTGCGGGATGAGCAACTGCTTTCCACTTCCTCGAAGTCAAATCACCACTGCTCCTCCCCTTTTCTTCCCCGTCCCCACATGATGAGAACATTGCATGGTTTTCCCCTTTGGATGGGAAAGCCAGGGCAAACGTGGTCCTGTGGTCTTTTGCACTAACAGCACTTCAGTGGCAATTCACTCTTTCCAGGGAATTATTCTAGATTTATTCACCACAAAGCATCCAACCATAACAACTCAGTAATTTTAAGGCCTAAGGAAAAAATGTAACAAGATGTTCAAAATTTTTGGTTTGGGATAATTGGGAGTTGTTTATATCCTTGTGCTGCTGATTATGTTGTCGTATACCACCATTACTGGTGTCCTCAGGAACAGGATTATCTTTGCTTGGAAACAAAGCCACTGCCTTAACCACTTAAATGCTGGCTAATGTGGCTGATAAATGGGAGGAAAAAAAATCGCTGTTACTGTATTTATAAGCTGCTCGAAAAACAGAGTGACGAGGAAGGAATACACAGATGGATAGACAAATGAATCAGATGTATACTCAGTGTAGGTTTTAGGAGAAAATTATCAGGACATGGCTGTTTTTGTTTAGATCATATAAGGGCAGAGAGTCTCTGCAGCACAGCAAAATACAGATCTTGCTGTCTCTGGGCCTGAAAGTAACTTTCAGTGCACTCAAGATTGTACCAGCCCCTTAAAGCTGTGTCTTGCTTGGGTTTTATACCCTCCTGTTACTTCTGTGTGAATATGGAATTTGCATCGCTGGCCCATTGCTCTTCCCTTTTTGGAGAAGAGCAGCCAGGGCTACCCATGAAGTCCTTCGGATGCTCGCTTGGATGGAAATACATCATGTAAAGTATAGGACTTGATAGTGCTGTTCCTCTGCAGGGTCTGTGTAGCAGCTGGGATGGGCATCTCCTGCTACTCCACTGGAAAGGGCTGTACCTAAAAGGCTGAGCTGAATGCTGTTTCCATTACTTTGACAACTTAGAAGAAGGTAGAACTGCTATAATTTACATTTACATTCATAAAACCTTTTTAGTACAATTAAAGGTTTCCTGTGTTTAAAGAAGAACCTATTAAAAAAGGCATGTCAGTGATATGAATAATACGTCCTAATGTCTTGTACCAACATCCAACACCTCTGAGGTTTTTAGCAGTGATTTTGCTGATTTCATGGCAGTTGGGATGTGGAGGTAGCACACTAGATACACTTTGTCGAGAGAAACATTGTCTGCATCCACAGTTTTCATAACATCTAATTTAAAGTGCATCTTGGATTTTTGGGAAGAAAATTTCTCAGCAGCTGTGGAGAAGAAAATGAGCCATTGCTTTAGCTTGAACCTGTGTGAATTAGTGGTGAAGTGTTGATCTCTAAGCATGCAGTTTCTGAACCATAAAAGCTGTTTATTTCACCCTATAAAAGAACATTTGAACTTATATGGCTATTCAAGTTTAAAAGCTATCATAGAAATGGGTGGGGAGAAGAGAAGAGGCTTAAATCAGTAATCCAAGCTTGTAATACAATCTTCATCTGGTGCATAGCTTGCATAGAAATCCCCTTCAATGTGGGTTTTCTCTGCTTGTAGCAGTCCCAACATACAGGAAATGTACAGTATGTATTTCCAACATTTTCCATAATTGTAGTAAAGCTTATAAAGCAACCCATTCCTTGTGCACTCCTGGAGATCTGCAGTGCTCTTAAGTGTGCGTTTAAAGAAAGAAAAAAATAATAATCTTACGAGAGCTGGCAGAAGCAAGCATCTGCAGCAGCTCCCCAAAGTTGAGGGGAGATTTTTATTAACGTGCTCTGACTGCAGAAACAGCAACAGCTTTGAATCCTGCATGGCAGACTTACCTGCTTACGTGGTTCTTGTTTCCTTGTTTGTTTATAAATATCTGAAGGTGGTTTTGTTTGTTACTTTTCTCCTACAGGTTGAAAGCACTGGGAGTGAAGTCAGGCTGGGGAAGAACCTCCATAGGTGGGCGGAACAAAGTCACGGTGCCCATGGGAGGGCAGTGCTGCATGATGAGGAGCTGTGCCAGGGCTGGAGAAAGCTTGGGTCCTGCTGCATCCCAAAGGAAGCAGAGATGATGGGCTTGTGTGGCTTCAAGCATGAGGTCAGCGTTTGTCCTTCATCCTTGGATGGAGCACAAGGAAGGGAGGCTTCTTGCACACATGCACACACAGTTGGCCTTAGGCAGGCAGCAGCCTTGCTACAGCAGTCACCTTCAGTGAAAGGCAAGAGAGGTTTTGATTCCCTTTCAGCAAAATTGATAGAAATTTGTCAGTGCTTTGAGAGGCTGTGCTTCACTTGAGCTCTTGCTATCCCTGAACTCGCAGTACCTTGCTAAAAATAGTTCAAAGCGTAACCATGAGTTCCCTGAACTGTGATCCTACCAGTTCTGCATTATTCGACTCACCATTCCTTTGAAAGTATTCATCCTTTCCCTCATAAAACTTAAATCAGCTTGCTCCCTGGTCCAAGAGTTGACATCATAATGATGTTACATCCTATGTAATGGTGTGAGACCTGGAAAAGCATTCAGTGCAAAACCACTTGGTGAATTGAATCTGCAGTGCCTCAGCCCTTGCTTGGAGCCTAACCTCCCTCCCAGCCCAGGTTCACTTGTGTGTTTAGAGCCCGTGTGGTCCCTTGGAAATAACCCCTGTAATACGGCAGCGTGCTGCTTGAGGAGCTATCAAAGCTCTTCTTAACATCCCTGTTTTTCTTTCTGTGACCTCATTTCTTTTAAAGTGTTTGTGAGAGCAAAAGTGACTGTTTTACAAAATTAAGCTGGTTTGCTTGCCAGGAACAGTGGCTAGGATCTTGTTGACAGATTTGGAAAAGATTATTTTTTCAATGTATTTTGAATGAATTTTTAAGGATGTCTGCCATATACTGTTTCCAAGCTCAGTCTGCATTTAACTGTTTAATACTACACAGTGACAGGGACAGATTAGCACCTTTCATTTGCCTATGAAAATTAACACATCCTAAGATGACATTTCCTGAGCTACGGATTTCTTCTTTAGAAATAAACATAGATATGTTGAGTTAAAAATCTTGGCCTGAAATAAGGTGGATGTTATTGATTCCAGAGGCCTTAGAATTTTGCCCTTTTTCCTTACGTGTGTTTAGAGTTACCTTTTCTCCCATTTGTCTTTTATATGATGATTTTTTATTTCTGATGGAATGGTCTCCTCACAGCCTGCTCTGAACCCCACGTCTCATCTCTTTGCTCCAGGGCTTCCTCAGGGCCATGAAAGGGTTTTTTTTCTCCTCCTTTCATGCATAATGTGGCCTCTGGGTTTGTTTGTTCTTCCGTCTTCCTCTGAAGCATCAAGAATTGGCCTCAGCTGGAAATGGGCTGTTGGATGGGGTACACAGATGCTTCTGGTGGTAGCAAGAAACTTCTCGGGCTCCTGGCTGATGTGTATTGCCCCCGGTCACATTGGCAGGGATCATTGCAATTTGCTTTTGTTATGCTTCTGTCTTGTGAAGGACAGAGCACAGGTGTGGTATTCGTGGGTTTTAGTCTTGTGTGCTAAAAGTCTGAAGCTTGCAGTAAGGCAGGGGAGGTTCCTGGATGCCTTGTGGTGAGGAGTGCTGGAGTTGAACTTCCTCTGTTTCTTCAGCTCTGTGATTGCTGTGTTGACGTGGGCACCATGGTCCAGCTTGTGTCTCGAGCTGTGCGTTGTGATAATATTAGCTGTGGTGCTGTACATAGCCAGTATATAGGAGATGTGAAATGAGTCTTTGCACTGACTGTGCTCACTGAAGCTGCTGTGCAGTGGAGGAGCACGAGAAGCAGTGTTCTCTCTCTCAGTTTTGGTCCATGTGTGTACATCAGGTTAACAGAAGAGAGCATACGAATCCAAGTCAGTGTGTCTGTGTATTGCAGTTTTCTGTCTGAGAATATTAAGGCCAGGTTCTCATTTATGCTAAGCCCACTTGCAATATTCTGGCAACATAAAGATGCCTTAACAAGAATGTAAATTAAAAGCCTCCTTATACTTTTAATAGTGTTTGTAGTTTCACTTGGCAGCAGTACAGGAATGACATGTCTATACAAACTGCATTTGTCATCCATTTGAGATGGTTGCTGATACTCTTCATGCCCCTGACTAGCTAAACCACCAGTCTGCTACAGTCCCAGCTTCCAACCTCCTTAGCATGAGTCCTTTACATGAAACATCTAGACCAGAATTTAAGATAAAAGTTATTTTTTTCACCCTTTTTCCGCTGTCTATGACCTTATATTTGCCCGAATAAACCTATACTGAGTGCTCAGATCCAAAATGCTCAGCCAGACTCTTCCTACCACATATGTTACTTCAACTGGAGAGGAAAGTCTTCCATGTCTTATCTGATGCAGGACACCCTTTTATTTTCCTCATTAAGATAACCTCTTGGGAGAAAGCGTGTGTTAAGAGCTCCTGGAGCAAGATTTTATATTAAACCATCCTAGCTTTTATACTTTAAAGTCCATTTTCTTTTCTGGCTATAAAAGTAACGTGTACCAATGGGAAGTATTACTCTGGCTAATATTACAGGGGTGCAGTGAGAAGCAAGAACACTGAAAATCCCAGCAAGGAGGGACTTGATAGAGAAGCCACATGTGAACTATATAGACTTCTGAAAAAATGTCAATATCAGCATGCACTTAATATATTTCAGAGAAAATGCTGCTTTTGTACTGTCTGAAAGCATTTATAAACATTTTATTAGTTTCATGGTTGTATTCTGACTGTAAGTTACCACATGTCTAACGGCACATAGCTCAGAAGAGCTGTAAAAAAAGCCTCCAGAAGAATCCAGAAATGGGTTTTTGTTGTTCAGACTTTTGGTTTTATTTTGTTTTTAAAGATAAATGCATAGTAAGTGATGATTTCAAAGTGCATGGCCTTGAGATTGCCATAGAAAATATGTAACGCTGTTATCCCCAAAGGAAATCTAAAGCTCCCCAGGGTTTAGGCTTCCCATTCCTTCCTTTTCAAGGTCATGAGAACTTAGTCTAAAACCTGTTTGTGGTCTAGGACTGACTATTAGCTTGTCAGAGTCTCCATCCTTATCAATTTTATAGAGAGAAACTTAAACATGGAGAGAATAGAAGGCACAGAAATGTATCTGGCAAACCAAAATGGCAGTATTTGGAGCTGCTGGGGAGATTGGGAGCTTAAAATAACTTACGTAAGGGAGAAAGCTTAAAGATCTCAGTGCAGATGAAATGGCCTTATGAAATGAAGATATTTATTACGTCTGGTTGTTTTCTAAAAGGAATCTCAGAAACAAGACGGATAGCATCTCCATGTATAATGGAATGTTGTGGCACTCTGCAAACCTTCAGAGCACCTAATATGCAGTACAGGAGAATTTCTCCAGAAATATGTGGAGGAAATATGCAAAGCATATCTCCTCTCTGTTGTGGAGTGTCCACTATATTCTTCCCATAGGTGGTGCACATCTTCACTGCCGTGCTTCCTATTGCGGACCAGCTTTTCGCCACACTTCTGCTTCTCAATCTCAACTGAAAGCCCTTTTTTTTTCTGCATTTCCTGATTCGTTATTCTTCCTGTGTTGGTAGTTGACTCTGGAGGAATTTTTTGAGTGACTTGATAAGATAAAGTTACGCTTCTTGGGAAGCGCTTGCATGAAGCATGCTGTGGGGCTGTTAGAACGGAACCTGTCCGATTCCGCCGCCAAAGCTCAGCTGTCACAGCCTGTTTACTTATCACACTGCTTCGCTATTTTCTGAAGCGTAAAATATTCCCAAACCAAACAAACTCATAACTCAAGACGAAAGAAGGATTCTGCAAAGCGTCCCTCGCCCTCTGTGTGCTGGAGGGGAGCCGCAGTTCCACAGAGGCCTTTGTCCCTTCTGCTCGAGGCCTTTCCCGTTAGTCCATTGCTTGCTGTGGTCTGGCAGTGCCCGGGCCGCAGAGCGCGAAGCTGATGACAGGGGAGATGATAGAGTGTCTGCTGAAGCTGTACGTGGCTGCGGGTCACTGCCTCAAAATGTGAAAACAAAATGGGTCCGAGCGTTAATGACTTTCAGGTGTGCACGCCAGGGCCTGTCAGGGCAGTCAAGGAATTAGTGCTTGGCACAAGGAGCAGACCTCTTGGCTGCCAAGTTAAACATAAGTGGGGCCTCGTGTAAATAAACAAGGGCGAAGTGAGGTTTGACTTGCGATGGGTTGTATATCAATCTTGTGTACATGCACGGAACCCGTTGCGTGCACGCTCACGCACACCCCTTCGTAGGGCAGCGAGGAAGGACTGAGTATGACCGAGAGGCAGGGGTGAGGTGGGTGCCCCAGCACCATTTGTCATTTCCAGGCGGAGGGGACAAGGTCCTGCCTGGCTGGAGGCTGCTCAGTGTGCTGGTGTGCGGCTCTTTCCTTTGTTTCCTTCCATGCGGATTGCCCAGTGCCTGCTGACTGGGGATTACCTCAGTTTTTACCTTGAAGATATCCTCTGTGGTCCCTCGGGGATTCCCTTCTCAGCCCACCACCTCTCCTTTTATATTAGCGGCCCTCTCAGGTGCGCACAGAGATTAAATGTCTGCTTTGGCCTGGATTATGTTTTCCAGGCCAATATATTATGCCACCTCCACACTCCCCTCCCTGCCCCATCTGGCTTCCATCCTGCCCCCATAAAGATTATTAATATAGCCTGTTTGCAAGCGATTTATTAGCAGGGGCCAAAGTGGTGCCATTTCCCATTTCAGCAGAGCACCGAAAATAATCCTGAGGAGTGTGCCCAGCTATAAAATTGTACTTATGCTGTCATATTTGCAGTTTCAAACATGCACCACTTGATAGTCTCAAAAGTGCTGTTTAATTGGGTTTTATGGATTCTAATTAATTATGCCATGTAAAAAAAAAAAAAAAAATTACTTGTCCCATTACAGCTCTCTGTGGTTTACTCTGAAGAGCAATGTAATTTAGAGATGAATTGTCCTTCTCTATCCCCCTGACCCCCTTTTCCCAGCAAGTTTCAGGAAGGTTTAATTCTCCTTAAACATGAGATAGAGAAACAGAGCAAGCTATGTTTCATTCAGGGGACACAATTTTTTTCCCAATAACTATAAGCAGCTTAAAATATGGCTTGAAATGGTTCCATATTCCTTCTGCTGAGTCAGGCTGCTGAAATTATGAATAATCTCACAGCTTTCCGAAGCTCAGAGCTGTAGTGACTGTGATTTTGCGAAGACTTGCACATGTTTGCAGCTTCATGTGCTGCGGACAGTTTCCCCCAGTTACACTGAGGTGAAAGTAAGTGAAGCTGAGCATGCGTGCACGTTTTTCACTGGCTGGAAATCTAGTCTGAAACGTGAAGAGAAATCGTTTGAGCTACCTCTCCCTTCATGACACTGTGTGAAAACTGTGTGTTAAAGCATCCGAGGCCTTGATGGCATTTTGATAGGACTGGAAGCTCAAGAAAGCTCTCAATTTGACTTTCTATCCTGTCTTGCAGAATCACGATGTCTGGACTATTCAAACAAATTCTGGGGCAGTCTTCTGACTTTTTAAATGCTTCCTGGAGTGACTTTGTGAAAAATGAGCAGCCAAGCAGGTACACTCATGGTTGTTTAAAATATACTCTTATGATTCATCCATCACTGTAATAAATTGGGTCTCATGAAGCAAAGCATGAAATGTAGTAGAGCTGAAGTAGAAAAACATTCTCTCTTATGGTCTATATCTGGAAATCAAGGAGTCAGAGTATTAATTAATGGGAAAAGACAAAGTGAAGAAGCCTCTTTAATCTGCCTTATTTAGACAAAATCTACTTGTTTCAGAAATGTCACATTGCATTTTAAATAATGTGAAGCTTTTCACATGACAGTTACCTCCAAAACAACTCTACCTGGCATTAAAATGGTGAAACATCCCAGGGCACTGGTATTACTCCTAGCCCCAAAGGAATAACGATTCTGAATGACACTGCGTAGATGAGTGTTCCCTGGATCAAAAAGTTCATCAGTCATGCTTCACTGATTTGCTTATTTTATAAAATAAATAACCAGTATGTCAGTTGCTGGAAACTTGGACCATCCTGGGTGTGCGGATGAGTCTGCTTCATGCTCTGGAGCAGGAGCAGTAAGAGCTGCCAAAAAAACAAAGCTACCACAGTCACACATATTACTCATCAATCTGAGAAGCACCAAGATTAATGCTAAGGACCTTGTATTTATAAAGTAATCCTCTACTGCAGTAAAAATTAATTTAAAAAAAAATAATTATGGTGTGGATCTAGCTAGTTAGGTTAACGATTACTGAAATTTGCAAAGCTTTTATGGGGTAAATTAGTAAAACTGCACCCAAACCTGAGTAAATCTGAGTATCTCCATGCAGCATTTGGGTAAGCCCAAACACACCTGAATACGTTGGTGTTTGTATGGTGTTTATGTTTGCTTTTCCTTTGCTTTTACTGCCTCAGAAAGCCATTTGTGGGGAGGAAGCAATGTGAAATCTGCTATTCTCATGCGATTTTCATCTTCCAGAGATTTAAATAAGTGGGATCTGCTCTTTTCATGCTATTCTGTCCCCATAAATTACTCCTGGAGGCATTAAAAGGGTCTGTGAAAAACAAAGCAATAAATATCCAGAGCGCAAATACAAATGTTGCAAACTGCTCATGCTGCTGTGGCAGCAGCTCTGTTATTAATTTGAGTACAGCTGATGAGAGCTCTCCATGCCCGTTTTAGCAGTGCTGTGCGCAGAGCCTCGCTTAGCACTGCTGAAACCGATGGTAAAACCCCCACGGGAGGTTTTGGGGCTGCCTGGGAGCTGACACACTGGTTATTCCAGAGGGCAGGGGCACGAGGAAAGGAGAGATGAAGGAACGTTGTCTGTCTGTGCAGGGATGGATGGTGGAGCTGGTGCCACCTGCGTGCTGTCACTACGGGCAGTGAGCGAGGGCTTGGGCAACAGGGCAGCTCTGCCAGTGCCTTTCCCCTGACACATCCCAGACCACAAGCATGGCCCCTACATCTAAGGGAGAGAAGCAGCAGGGGCAGGCGTGAGTCATGGGCCTCATGACAGGGGAATTCCTCGCTGGTTGCTGGCAGCAGCGTTGGGGCTGAGTGGTTTTTGCTGCCCAACTGTTATGGAAAGAGCCGCCCTCAGCTGAATGCTTAATTCCAGTTTCTCATCTCCCTTCAAAATAGAAGATCCCACTGTATGGATTTCTGAGCAAACGGTTCTCTTCCCATTCTCTCGGTAAATGCGGAGAATCCCAGGTTCACAGCAAACCCCAGAGTAACCTTCCAAGGCGTCTGGATCCAGCTACACTCTGCTCATCCCCTTGATAAGGGAACACAAAAGAACAAGCTGTCAACCAGGAAAACGGCCCAACTTCCCATCTTTCCATCACAGATAGTGCCTGGTGAGCCCAAACCCTGGTTACACCTCCTGAAAGCACTCCGGCTCTGCCCTGCAGTTCCCTGTGCTCTGCACACTGCAGTCATTGCATCCAGGCAGCCTGCTCGGAACTGGTGCTTCCTGTGGTGCAGCTTCACCTTGGTTCCTTGAGAAAGAAGGGGTTGGGGTCTCTTTTTCGCAAGTGTATGAAGCGTGGCAGGAGAACAGGGCTCCCCTCCTTGCTCTGCTGCGCCTGAGTGGGAAGCAGTAGAGGTGTGGGGGGAAAAAAAGGATACTTCTGCTGAAAGCTGCTTTGGTGTCACTGCATTGAAAATAACCCACAGCACGAGTTTACTCAATCTGTTATTACCTATTTTATATTCTACTACAGTAGTATTTAGAAATGGCCAGAGATGCAGCTGTACCTATAACTAAGGTTGCTTGAAACTTTCCAGGCTTCTTTACTTCCTTGTAACCGTCAAACTGTAAAGACACGCTGAAATTTCCCATGTTGGTATCAGCTCTGGTTGATTCATTTACAATAACTTAAACCCAACTGGAAATTCGGGATGCTGCCTCCATGTACTGCTTCAGCACCAAAATTTACAGATTACTGTGGTCCTGATTCAGCTAGGCACATCTATCCCTGAAAAGGAAAGGCATGGGCAAAATGCTGAACTGGAACCTGTAGGCAGCTTGTGAGTGACTCTGATTTCAGCTTGAATACTTTAATAATTTGGGGATACTATTCTATGACAGGCCAGATATTTTATTTCCCAAACCTTTTTCAGTTTTTTGAGAATATCTGCTGATATAAATCAGGAACAAGAGTATATATGAATTTATACTATTAAATTTATATAATAAAGTTTATATCACATGTATTATATGTATATATAAATGCCTATGGTGCGCAGTTATGTGTTTTTTGTGTGTATGTTTACATAATGGAGACAGCGTTCTCCTCGAAAAGCTTATTATTTAGGAAAGGGTATTGGGAAATCATGGAATTAAGGTTTCCCATGTAGTGTTTGTTTGGCTTCCTTTTGTATGTGCATTTCACAGTCTTTAATTACATGACCAGGTGCTATATTTAGTGCAGGACTCTGCTCTCGTTCCATGCAGAAGGTGGAGCTGAGCAGATGAGTCACGGCTGGGTAGAGAGGGAGGCTGGTGTCTGAAGGGCTCTGCCTGGTTTTGGTCCAGGAGATGTGTAGGAAGAGAAGTGAAAAGAAGATGATAGTTCCATGGGTAAGGCCTCTGAACAGTGTAAAACTCATCTGGTGTGAGAGAAGTCTGTTTAAACTAAACTCTTCACAATTGACTCTTATTTTTGCTTTTTTCCCATTTGCAGAGCTCACTGTTAGTGGTATTTCTTCTGACATGTGATGTTGTACAATAAGTGTTCTGAGAAATCAATTCACAGACGCCTCAGTTTGGGTACCCAGTGCTAGCAGAATGTTTTGACCTGAATCTCTGTGTTTCAGTTTCCCATCTGTTAGACAGGAATAATAATATCCTCTCATCTTAGGGGGTTAATTCAGAAGTTACTGTTTCTGAGGCACTCATATGCCATATTGATAAGAGCTCTGGAAGAACTCATGAGGAAATTAGCAGCTGTGTCTTCCAAGTAGGCTTTGAATACTATGCGGTAAATAAGACCTCAAGCCACATGCTGAATAGTGATGTTGTAACAAGATATTGAATATCTGCTTATTAAGTGAGCACTGTCCATCCTGAGGTAGAATCTGAGGGAAAGTAAGACATGATCTTATCCTTAAAGGTTGAATCGTAATGCAGATGTATATGGCTTTATGGTCAACTTTTGTTCTGACATTGCCTAACTTTCATTCACTTGGTTTTATAAATGGTTCATGTGCAAAAGGAAACCTGTGCCTGAAAAAGAAAATCTGAGTTCCAGAGTGCTGTTGTTTAATCAAATATGCAGGATCTTAACTCTTATCTTTGTAGACGAGGTGCTTCTTAGTGTCCAGTGGGTTTTGGAGAGGATGATACATTGCAGCTTATACCATTTGGAAAGCAGTTCTCAAGGAAAGGTTAAACTTGCAGCTTGCTGCTTCTCCTTTTTGTTTTTAAAAGATGGGAGAAGCTTCCTAGCTGGGAAAGGTGGTAGTGGAAATGGTTTTGAAATTAGTACACAGATTCTTACACACGTCTGGATGGGCTCCTGCATAATTTGCATGAAATATTACACCTTGTTCTTGCATCAACACTTTTTTCTACAGCTTGTAGAAGAGGAAATTCCTAGGTTCTGTAGCAATCAAGTATATAGCTTTCACAGGGCTAGACAAACTACTTGTTAAAGATAAAAGAATATTTTGGCACAAGAACAAATGGGTATTAATTGACTATGAATACATTCAGGCTGGAAATTAAATGATTTTTTTTTTTTTTAACTAGAACAGCAACATGATTCTTGAGTGGCTTCCCAGTGGGAAGAAATACGGACTTCCCTATTTCCTTCACGTGGTGTGGTGTCTGATCAAAATAAACAAGAGGATTTCAGGTCTGAAGAGCTGCATCTGAAAACAGATTGGATTTAAGAACTTAGGAAGTTTGTTTCTGGTCCCATGTCTGCCATTCCCTCTTCCTTAAAAAGGCCCCTGCAAGGTTAATATTTACTTTTCCCATTTCACACATGGAGAGTCTGACTCCTAGAAGGATGAAAGGATAAATCCAGTCTCCTCAACCTCATTAATGTGGACTCATTAGCAGATCAAGAATTCGAAAGGCATCTTTTCAAATGAAAGAGGTGTTTGTGCGCCTCTACAAACCCTTCCTTGTTCTCTGAAGGACAGAGAGCATCCATGGAACCAGAGCTGATAATCAAGCAGTGCTAGAGTGCTGTCTGTACCCCAAGTGTTTATTCTTCTCTTCCTTATTCTTCAGTGTTTGCAATGAAGGGCTGCCAATAGAGAATCCTTTGCAAACACGAAGGAGAACAATTCCAGGCCACTTTGCAAGTCACAGGGGACAAAACATAGCTGCCCCTGCACCCTGTCCTTAGTGAGTGATGTAAAACATGTCTGATTGCTTAGCCATCAGCAGGAGGCAGCTTAGGGTGAAGCGTTCCTGCTGGTTTGCCACTATTACGATCCAGCAGTACCTTGATGTTTCCGCACTGGCAATAATTTGCAGGATTAAATACTTCAGCCGCTCCAAAATTAGTTCCAGGAGGCATTTTGTGCTTTCATTTCAGAGCTCTCATGAGCCTTTCCTACTTTGTAAGACTGCTACAGCTAATTACCTGATGGTTACAGTGCTCTAGAAGATTTCAAATATCTGTCTTTTCCACTCGCCTAACGACCCTAGTGGGGTTACTGTGTAGGACTTGGACCAGGAGTGTTTGCCAAATGCTGTAACTAGCTCCGACAGCTTTGTGAGATGGGCAAATAAACCACTGCAGACAAAATTGCCTTTATCCAGTGTCTCCATCCAAGATTCAGAGCAAGTTTATTTCTGAACCTTTAAAATCATCTCAGATACCTGTTGAAAAGGTGTTCTCATGTAGAGACAGCTACACTTATCTGGTCCATTAGAGAGGCTGGAGAATCTCAGCAGATATTTTCAGAGGGGCTGTCTTCTGTGCTGTGGTTTGAGAGTTTACAAAGCTTAATTTTTAATTTATTTTGGTACCTGTTATGTGTGGTGCTGTTGTTTGTCCAGTGCAAGATCAGGGGCAGAATCAGTATGATCTAGGAGAAAGCGATGAATCTCCTCACATCAGCAAAGGAGCATGGCCCAGGAAGAATCTGAGCACTGAAGTGTGCAGAAATCTACTGGCAGTGATACCCCTCTCTAGATGATATGCTTCACCTTCACCTCGGTATTTCTGGCCACCTCTCAGGGCCCATGCTGGCTATGGTCCTGCCATGATTCTGTTTTCTTCCCTCACTTCCCTGTCTCCTTTGATATGATTCATATTTTGAATACATGTATCTGTTGTAAATAAATAGCTTTGCTCTCCTGACTACAGCAGAAACCAAAGGAGTTTGTTTCCTTACTTCTGATTTATTTATTTATTGCTTGGCCCCATGCCCCAAAGGCATCACAGAATCATTAAGGTTAGAAGAAACCTCTAAGATCTCCAAGTCCAGGCATCAACCCATCCCCACCGTGCTCACTGACCACATTCCTCAGTGCCACATCTCCATGTTTCTTGAAAACCTCCAGAGATAGTGACTCCACCACCTCCCCGGGCAGCCTCACTACACTTTCTGAGAAGTTCTTCCTAATATCCAATCTGAACCTCCCCTGGAGCAATGTGAGGCCATCACCTCTCGTCCTATCGCTGTTTCCTGGAAGAAGAGGCTGACCCCCACCTCACTACAGCATCCTTTCAGAGAGTTATAGGCAATGATGAGGTCTCCCCTGAGCAGCCTCTTCTCCGGACTGAGCAGTCTCAGTTCTCTCAGCTGTTCCCCATAAGACAGGCCACAATATTGACCTCAGAGGAACACCAATAGAGATCAGTTGCCAGCTACATTTAACTAAATTCACCACAACCCTTTGGGCCTGGCACTCCAGCCAGTTTTTTACCCTGCAAAGAGTGTACCTGTCCAAGCCGTGGGCTGCCAGCTTCTCCAGGAGAATACTGTGGAACACAGAGTGAAAAGCTTTGCTGAAGTCTAGGCAGATTACCTCCGCAGCCTTTTCCTCTTCCACGACACTGACTTGGTTGTAGAAGATGAGGTTGGTCAAGCAGGATCTGACTTTCGTTAATCCATGTTGGCTAACCCTGATTCCCTGGTTGTTCTGTGCACAGCAAATGATGATATGGAATCATCACTGTCAGTCAAGATGATCTGCTCTATGACCTTCCCATACACTGAGGTCAGGCTGACAGGCCTCTAGTTCCCTGGATTATACTTCCAGCCCTTCTTGTAGATGGACACTGCTTTAGCAAGCCTCCAGTTGTCTTGGACCTCTCCGGTTGACCAGATAAATGATGGAAAGTGACTTAGAAATCACTTCTGTCAGCTTCCTCAGCACTCTCAAATGGATTTCATCCAGTCCCATGGACTTGTGACAGTTCAGGTGAAGCAGCAGGTCAGTGTTTTCTCCTGAAGTGTGTGGGGGGCTTATTCCCTTTCCCTGTCTTCCAGCTCAGGAGGCTGAATACGCTGAAGGTAATTGATCTGACTGTTAAAGACAGAGGTAAAGAAGGCATTGAGAACCTTGATGTTTGAAAACTGTATTCTAAGACTGAGACCTAATTTCCTTTGAAGTCAATGGGAATTTCAGCCTTGACATCCAAAACAGACAGGTTGGGCTCTTTGTTCTTTTGTCTGGTGCAGTTTGTGAGTAATTATCATAATCCAGGTGTCAGGCTGGATTTTCTAGCTTGTTACCAAACTGTGCTCCTTGTAAGACTATCCTTTTCTTCTGCCTCTTCCAAACAAAATGCTGAAGGAGCATGGATAGAGGAAATCCGTTCAAACTAAGTAAACAACTAGTGAGGGTAGGCCAGCAGGATTCATTCATGCTCATTCAGCTCAGGCTGGCTGGTTTGATTCCAGTTGGAGAGCTCTCTTCATTACAGGCCCCCTGGGGAATGTTAATCTGTACAGTATAAACATTTATAAACATCTACTAAATCATTACACTTCAGCTGCCCCATAAACACTCATGAATGCTTTCCTTAGGCAGCATTGGTTGGGCAGCGTGTGGCTTTTAGGAATGAGTTAACGTGTGTTTGGCACTGGTAGAAATATGGGGAGAGGGCATGGGAGGTTAAACAGCATTGTTTAAACTCTGTGACTTATTTAGGATAAAGACAGAAGCTGTTTGTGGAGGATTAAAATGGGACTAACTGGTAGCTGTTGAGGAAAAGCTCGGGTTGTAGGGGAACACAGGCAGCTGGTTAGCTTTGTGTGCTGGATCTACAGCAGTGCCATTGGCATCAACACCACGGAACACACTTACCTCTAGGCCACTTGACCTACATCACGATTCATATAGGACTGCAACTTAATAATAACTGGTTGGACCCTGAATTTGGGGCTTGTGTGTGCATACAGGACACATGAGTACATATACATAGGTAAGAAGTTTGTTTGTGAAGCAAAAAGTGTGTGCATATATTTTTTTCTGTGAAGTGTAACAAGAGTGATCAGGTTTGCATGCACATGTAGCAAAACAAGACTTGATCTACTGGGTATGATCCATCCCTTTGCCTGAAGGTGCCAACCCAAGTGAGCACTGCTAGGGCTGGGGACACAGTGATCCCACACCTGGCTCTATGAGATGCAGGTGAATATAAATTTAGTTAATAAAAACAAACAAAAAACCCTCATGATCCAGTCTCAAATGGTTAAGGGACCTTCTCTCAGTTGTTAATTTTTTGTTTGTCTGCAGAGGTTTCAAAATGATATGGAGTTATCATTAATTGCCACGAGGATTGGGTATGAGTGACATTACCTGAACAGAAGTTAAACATGTTGTATGTGAAGGAGATGCGTGTACTGACAGTCTGATGAACAGATAACAACTTGATGTTTAAAAAGTGCCTTAGAAGAAAAGCATTTAATTGGCTATAATTATATCACATCCTACACTTGAGCAAATACGTGGTTGTATGTGTCAGTGGTGTGTGGCTGGAGGTAATATTTTGGTTCGGGGTAGCGGACTTCAGGAGCTGTTTACTGCTCACATTTACTAAAGTCTCTCAAAAAATGATCTCAGACCTTACCCCAAAAAAAGGCTGGAGATGCTTTAAAGTCTCTGCATTTCCCAGCTTGTGAATCTCCCTGTGTATTTATCAGGAGTAGAAGCTGAATTTTCCACAGATTTCTGTGGTGTTTTGCGTGTAATGAGGTGGGTAATTTAATGTCTGCTCTGCGTGGTCATGGATCCAGCTCACAAAAAGCATTGCACGTTGTTAGCTTCAATTGGTCTTTTACTGTCAGTCTTACAGGGTCAATAAATGAGTTTGGCTCGAGGTAAGCCAGTTGTTACCATGCACAGGGTTGGGGTCGCAGCTGGAGGGCACTGTCAGGGACAGGCTGTCTGTCTGCCTGTGCCGGAGACGTCAGTCTGTAGCACTGGTGTTCTATTAATTTTACAGTACCTTAAATTCATATTGTAATTATGAGAAATAAGCACAGAGAGAGAGAGCTCCTTTTAATAGAAAATGGGTTTTCAAAAATCTGGAGTCTATTACCTTGCCAAATCCTAATGGTATCACAGCTGGGCTTTTATCTCTGTACCCTACAAATAAATTCAGATGGGGTTAGCTTGGATAGAGGTTACCCAAGTTGACAACAGGGAGCTGTAGGCAGGAGAAAGATGAGCAGTGCAGAATAACTACTGTGAAGCTTTGGGAGTGTCAGATTTTGAAAATTAGTTTTTACCTGTAAATACTTAAGTCAAAATTTGGTATTTAATTCAAAACAAACTAACAGAAAAATTAGTGGTCTCCTACAAGACCCCAGTGGACATCATTTATGCAGTTGAGAAGACCACCATGTGTTTTAACATCATGAGGTTTCTGATTAGAAGGCGAAGCTTGGCATGTGCTTAGTTAGGAGGACTGGAAGACAGATAAACTTTTAAAAGTGAAGGCTGATGTACATAATTCTCGCTGTCTGGGATGAAACATGGTGTAATACAGCAGCTGCAAATATGCGGAGCCCAAAGCTACAAAAATGATGGAATTTACTGTTGGCTTGATGAACATTGACTGAATTGTGTTCAAAGCCTAGAACAATGATATTTGGATACTTCATCTCTGGCTTGAAGTGTTGTAAGGAGTCTACATGTAGCATCTGATCATTAGGCAAAGTGCTTTTGTTTTCATTAATACCTATGCTTTCTGTATCCTTACAAAACGTTAATGAGAGGAGCCTCCAAGTATCATTTTATGGGATCAAGTTTAAGACATCAGGAACTTGAGACATTTTGCAAATGCAAGGTTGGTATTTGACCCTTCCTCCCCAGTGAGCAGGACTTCCAGTTGCAGAGTCCCTGGGTGTTTGCTGTCAACATCCATATATTTAGGAAGGCTGGTCTCATCTAAGCTCCATTAGAGGCATTTAATATTGCCTTGATGTGATCTTCTGCAGCTTTTGTTCATATTTCTTCATCTCTCTGAGGGATCGGGTGGTGGTAGTGAAGGGGGAGGGAAGATTGGGGAATTGAAGCTGTAACTTCTATCAGGGCTTTGCCAGGAAGACGACATAGAGCTTCGTCCTTGCGAGGTTAAGAACAAGCACATGGTGAATCCCTGTACTGTCCTGGCTCCTGACCAGCAGCAGCCTGTGCTAACGTGTTTGGGGTTTCTCCTGGAACTGGGCTTTTCTAAGCCCCCCCCCCCCCATTTCAACTTCTGTTTTGTTTTTCTCTCTTTTTTTTTTTTTTTCTTTTTTTTTTTTTTAATAGAAACAGCTGCTTCTGAAATAAAACTTCTTTTGCAGTGCCTCAAGAAGTGACATTCCTTGAATGAATCTCGCCCCTTGAAGCAGGAACTGATCATGTTCAACTGGGGAGAGCCTTATTGTTTTTTCCCTGCTAAGGAGCAAGGTAGGTTGTGTATAGTCCTTAGTTTGATCCAGTGCAGAAATGCGAATGCTGCAGCTAGCTCTAGGGATGAGCACAGCCTCAGCAGTGTTATCCAACTCTGATGTGCAGTCCAACCCAGAGACTTCAAGCAAATGAGAGCAGATTTGGCTCTTCTGAGTCTCGCTTTGTGTCCTAGTTTGGCTGTAAGAAGTTTAATGCTACCAGAGTGATTTTGATGAGCTGTTGTGCCTGTATCTCAGCCTTCAGCAGATATTACACAGCACCACGTCCAACTCTATCCCCGCTCTTGTGCCACGGATTTCAGCGGTAGCTTGTTTGGTAAAACAATATGTAAGAAGGCAAGTCTCTCCAGATGAGTCCCTTTCAGGCAGCTTGTCCTTGTCATGAAATCTGTGATGTGCTTAGCCTGAGGTGGGATACTTTTTGCAAAGGTATGCAGACTTCTGGCTTCTCAAAAGCTGCGGTGGATGCGTTTGATATGTTGTGGAGAGAAGGCCGCAGTACTGTCTGTTCCTTAGCTTTTTCCAAAGGTGTCAGTTCAGGACCATTCCTTAAGAAGAAATTAGTAAAGGATTTGTCCAAAGACTATAGGAGTCTGTAGGAGTTTTGTCTGCTGACTGTACTGGGTTTTGGATTGTGCCCTAAACCCTACAGCTGTACCTATTAATAATTAAGTAAAAACGGTTGGCAAAGTTTTCCATTCACTGTAAACAAAAATGTTCCCACTATGAAGTGCGTTTAATGGAGTTTTGCAGCAGTGGTCTCCCGGGCAAGCACATTAGTCTCTGCTTTCCCTCCGTGTCCTAATGGCCACGGCCGGGAGGGGCTGTTTGAACTATGAAGGAGGCTGGTTTTTATCCACATTGAGTGGAGAGGCATAAATTGGCATTCCATATCATCATAAAAAAATTCCCAGCAATTATTAAAAGATTCTTATCTCTTGCTCCCTACATGGATAATGAGATCCCTCTCTGCTGGACTGAGACAGCCTGTCTCTCAGCTCACTTAATGAAATGGACCCAAGTTTGCAAATTAGCATAGCCCTGACTCCAAACATAACCTCTTGTTGTCTAGTTGTACATCAAGGCCCCTGGCTTATGTCTTTTCTTATTAACACCCCGTAATCATGTCAACTCTCTTTAGTTTTCATTTCCTGTTTCCTTTTACAAATTCACTGCTGAGCTTTGAGCACATTGTTGGATGTCTTTGGATGAGCTGGGATTTTATTTTTATCTCATTTTTAACATTATCGAAGCGTAATCTGTGGGCGCTGGTTGGGATCGGGGAAATCTGTTTTCTGTTCCATATTTTTGCTGGTCCTTTGCCATGTGATCCTAAAACAACTGATTTCACATCGGTACTTATTTCCCTTACACTTTGTGGTTATTTTTATGTTTCAGGGGCAGAGATTGTTGTCTTTGCTGTTTATCTAGTTGGTGCCTGGCAGGGTGCATTTCTGGTTTCTGTGAGGGTGTCTGTGCAGTAGATGGTTATTAATAATAATTAGGAGCAGTGATTTTGTACTCCAGCAAACAATATGCTAGAGGATTTCTAAGAAGTCCTGAAGGAAGACTGCTTTGAAACTCCTTTTCCTTCTGTCTCCCCTGATGTGAAACTTCATCTCTGGACTTTCAGAGTAATAAATCAAAGCATCTGAAAGAAGTGAATCATGATTTCATTTGCTCATATGCAGTGGACACAATCTGTCTTTGATGAGGCAGTGCCCTTCCACTTTATCCACCACCCTGCTAATTATCCCTTGCTTTCATGGGCACTAAAATCCACTCACACATTAGAATAACAGTAATAAAGAAACAGGGAAGTGATTAGTTGTGTACAGCACTGGGGGGGGGGGGGGTTAATAATATTTTTCTAAGATTACTTTTTTTCTGGAATTCATTTTCTCTCACCTCCGTTGCAATAAAAATTACTTACAGTTTGCAACACAAAAGATAACTCTTCCATGCAAAGCTTTAGTGTATGTCTTTCAGAGATTTATTCCTTTATCAAGTATTAATTTAAGAAGGGGTACCTTGTAGGTAAGGCAGTGACATCAGTGGTAGACTATGGGGCAGCAGATTTATTAATTTAATAGGTTTATCCATTTTACAGCTTGGATAATCATATTTCACTAAACTGGTACGCAAGGAGTCTTCAGCCCATCTGACAGCTTTATTCTTGTGTAAGTTAACAAGCACATTTTGTACTCATGACCTTGTGAATTGTAAAAGTGCGAGGAGCTAGAGAGGAATGACAGACCCAATCCAAGAAATGTGTTAGCGTTTCAGTTTTCCTGAGCTAGATTTATAAAGGGAGCAGCGAGGAATCTCAGCTGCAGAGATAACTTAAACAGTTGTTAAATTATTTGCTTCAAGAAAATATGCAGCGTTTGTTTTAAAAATAATGACATGTTAACTTAAAAAGTAGGAACCTAATTTGTTTTTCAGAGATGGCGGTTGTACAGCAGCATCGCTCTTCTGACAACGGATGAGCTGTTGTTGATCTGGGACATCTAGGAAAGCACTGAGCCAGTTCTGTCCAAAATGAAAGCGTTTGGTACATACTTGTGCTTTCTCCTGGTGACGTTCCATGCTTGCTCTGGCCACTAAATTCCCTCTGTAAATGTTTGAAGTTCTTGAAACCGGCTTAGAAGTAATGAGATTAAACAAACAATGGACCGAGGCTTTAAAAAATGCGTCGTACGGTTAAAAGCCTCATGTGTATGTCTGTGGTTTCTAAGAACTTCTTGCTTATGATACAGAAAAAGAATTAGAAAGTGTGCACTCGTTTAGGGTTTTTTTAATTGTTATTTTTAATGTGAAACTGTTCTGAGGTGAATGTTTTCCTATCTGCGTAAAAGCCTTCGCTTAAAGGTGGACCGTTTTTAAAAACCATGTTTCAGACTCTTGTGGAAATGATCTTCTAGAAGAAGATATTGCCTGGGCAAAATAGCAGTTGATGGAGATCTAACTTTTCTTCGGAAGATACAACATGAGGTAGGGGCCAGTCCTGCTCTGCCATGTCAGTACAAACAGAAGCTGAGCCACCTACTTACTGCACACTCTTCAAATGAAGAGCAGATACATTGGAACTTGTGATAAAATGGTACATTTGGCAGCATGGGACGAATCCTGGGCCTCAGCGATTTTTTTTCGTTAACATTTAAACTCCTTTACACCGTGACATGTAAAAAGGAAGATTTTGCACAAAGCAGGATTGAGCCGTGAAGGCACAATTTCAGAAGCTTGGGTGTTTGCAGAACACGACAGGCCTGGCCTGAGATGCAGGGGCTCCTTGTGTGCTTCCCTCCACGCTCCTTGCTTTCTGCATATCACTCATTTTTGATGGCAGATAAGTGCTGTTCAGCTCTTAGTTTGGCAATAGTGTCTGTTTTGGATGTCTGTGCTGTGCAGTGCTAGCACTGGGATGTGCAAGCAGAGAGTTCTGTGAGCAAAAAGCATTGCACCTGGCACAAACCAGTGATGGTTAAGCAGCTGCAGCTACAGCAAGGTTTTTTTTTTTTCTGAACTTCATGTCCAGCACTTGCTGCTCATGCTTCTGGTTCATGCACAGCAATAGTTAGCGTTCAGATTTAAAGCGCTCTGTGAGGATAGTTGTGTTTGCAAGAGAATTCATTTTTTTAAGAAAATATTATAAATAGTGTTACATTTTGAGCTGATGTATTCACAACGCTGTCTGAACTTTTGCCCTAAAATATACAAGCATGGAAAAGTGCTTCTACTGCTAGAAATGTGATCTTACTGCCTCGTCTGCACTAGACTAAAGGCATTGCACGAATCTCCTGGATAGCTCTTTTTAAATGTGTATTCCCTGAAATTCTAATCTCATCTTGCCATTCATGTTGTCCCACGCATGTCTTGCAGTTGTCCCCCATCAGATGCTGGAAGAGTCATCCATCGGAGGACTGAGAGCTGGAGCAGTGTTTCCACATCATCACAGTGTAAGTGAAACACCCGTTTCATTTCCTATGGTGCGAGAGGCACGCCAGTATTCGAGATGGTCACATCTGGTAGTACAAGCCATGAGCACTCTTGCTGTAATATGGCAAAAATCCTCTCCTTGTTGCATGTCCCAGCAGGCTCTAGAGCCTCTGGTTGTTCCCTTCGAAGTGAGGAAGCTTGCTCCTGTAATGCTCTCAGTCATGGAGATGTTTTGTGGTTGGCTGTGGATGCGTTATGGGTTGGGATCCCTAATTATTGTCAAACTGCAGATTGCCTTGCATGTCTTATTAAGATTCCTGAAGAATGATTGATCATAATCAAAAAATTAATCACCAATCAGCCCTGGCAATTAACATTAGCAAGTCTATTTGCATATATCTAATAATTTATGCTGCTGCTAGAGGAAGAGACTTTTGCTGAACATTATTGATTAGGGGAGAAAAGACAGATGCTTCTATCATTGGGACATTAGACTTTATTAGATAGGGCTACTAATGTGCAAGAAATTGAAGGGCATTACTGCCACAACATAGGCATCTTCCAATGGAAGAATGAAGAAGGATTTTCATAAATGTATCCATTGAAATGTCTTAAATATCAAGATATCGGATAGTGCTCTTTAAAGAAGCTTTGATTTTAGTTCTTATTTATGCTTTAAATAAATGTTATGTTAAAAAAAGCTTGATAATATCAGACTACATTGTGACATTTACATTAGAGGAACTTGCTCAATAGAAATAATTATTTACTCCTACAACTAAAGGATTTGCAGGCTTGTGATTAATTTTGCACATGACCATACTATTTAAAGTATGAAAAATACATAGTAAAGTCCTGTAATCTTTCTTTGTATTTTTTTTTAAACCTGAGATTTTTATTAATTCATTTTTTTCAGAGAGGTTTATGATCTATATCATCAACTGTGTTTTTGTCTTGAAATTGCCTTGCATTTGTTTATAGGTTACTGCATTTGTTTTAAATGATATGGTCTTGGTCAAGTTCTCTGATATTTATAATCTTTCTAGCACCATAGTTTTTAGTTTTGCTTCAGTACCCTTCACCACATCTCATACCGGCTGCTATAACTGCAGCCACATGAAAATGTGCAGTCTGCCATCATAAATTCCAATTTGGCTCTCACTTACAGCTGCTTAAAGATTAGGAACAAATTCATTTGAGCCAATAGGCCAAGTGATAACTGTTTATCATACCATCCTTAGGAATCTTAGCCGTAGAAATGATAGCAGAATTAAATCTGTGCCCACTAACTAGAGCTGGAGGGCATCTTAAGTGACAGAGTTGTGTTGAAAGCAAAGGCCAAGAAAACCAGTTCTCTCTCCAGGTTCTGAATGGATAAGATGGATGAATTTGGAAGGTGTCTCCATTTTGAAAACTGAGTTCTTTTGATCCATTTTAATATTCAATTGTAGCTTTATTGTAAGCTAGAAATCTTCATAATTCTTACAGGATTTTAAGAGAACGTTTTGTACCGAATTGCTGAAGTGCTTCTGCTTTTCAGACTAAAAAGTTCTCTCTAAACACATGGGTGAATCATGGCAAAATCTATTCTTATCGTGGCTAGATTTGTTTATTCTCTGATGATAGCTCCATGCTTATCTCACTCTTTCTTATTTATCTGTTGGTGCACACTAATCTGTTTTGCAGGCTGTGAATGCATGTTCTTAATGTAATTAATGTATTTTTGTGGGATCTTCTGACTTCATTTTCCTTCTATTAATGAATTCTCCATTTGATTACAAATGGGAACAGAATCAGCCCCCAGCTCCCATACAGTAATCAGATCTCAATTCTAATCCAATAACAGTGTTAAAGAAGTCTGAGATGTTGTTCACTTTTTTCGTGAGCATTAAGAGATCTGAAAGAAGATAATCAAATCTTGACTATACGGTTTTTGGGGGCTGGATTAACCAGTTAGAACATCTGCTTTTCGCTGAACTTAGTTGGTAACCATGAGATCTTGTCACTGCAGAGTTCAGAGGTTAATTGAAATCAGAGAGGCAGAACTCATTCAGTTGTCCAGTTAATTATGTCCAGCTCCCTCCTCCATTCTCCAGCCCTGGCTGCTCGCTGCCTGGCTGTCACCTGGTGTGGTGGCTGCAATGTGCTGATGGCTGAAGCCAATAAAAGGATGCCTGCACTGGGCAGATGGGGTACATCCCCCTGTGTCATGCCCTAGCCCCGATGTTACAAGCCTTCAGCAAAAACTGTCTTTATATTTATGGCCGGTTGAGCTTTGCTCAATGCGTGGCTTTGGCCGGGGAAGCTTGGGATGAGTTGGTTAGGGTCCTGTGGGACTGATGGGGATTTCTGAAAGTGGCCTTTTTGCTGTCTGTTGCATTGAGTAGTCGTGTATTTTGGTTGGAATGTATAACTTTTTCTTCCTATTTCCTCGGAACTTGTATGAACAGTGGAGTCTTGCTACTGAGTACTAAGTATCAGATATTTGTTGGGCTGGTCACTTTCTTCAGGGTTTCTGCCATCAGCAGTTGTGTTCTATTTACCTTACAGTGGTCAGGCAAGCAGAGCAGATTTCAGAACTGGAGGAACATTAGGTCTGAGTCTTGCAACCCTAACCTGGCCTGGGGAAAAAAAAAATCTCCGTTGTCTTCAGTGGCTGCTGCCTGGATAAGCAGAAAAACCTATGCCCACTTGCAGTAATTTTGAAATCTTGGGCTTAAAGATGAAAAATAACATTGAGACATGAAACTCAGAGCTAGGTGGACCATGGGTGTCTTAGAAACAGTGATAGTCAGATGAGCCTAAAAATCTCATTTCACATGTTTGTCCAAATGAGTTGTGTGAAAACATAATCTACCTGCAGGATAATGCATGTATGGAGCATAGGCTTGCAAAATGTCTCTCTCCCTTTTCTTCTCACAGCCTTACATCACTGCTGGGTTCCCAGATGTGCTCAGCTTGGTCAGGAGACCCCTTTCTTCCCTCCCCTCTGTAATTTTCCATATGGCTTTCAGTGCTGTGCCACTTGGGGAAGGCAGTCTGGAACGAGGACCGTGCTGTTGTGTGCTGCACAAACCTGAGCCAAAACTATCCCGTGTCTTGAAGTTATATTCAGTGATTTTAATCTCTGTTGTCTTTAATCAAGGTTCAAGTGAGTGTTCTCCTTGCTACTTCTGCCTGTGGGTAGAAACTGAGAGTACTGCAAAATGAAGTCCTTGTTCCAATCAGAAGAAAGTGCGTATAAATCACACAAATGATTCTTATGAATAATTCTCCAATATCTTGTTACTCATCCCCCAGACATAACAATGTAGCAGTGCTAGTAGATACTTTCTTCTGTAAACACATTAAAATGAAAATGAAACATCTTTGGATCTTCTTCTGTCAAAAAGGCAAAAGCAGAACTCAAACTGTTGAAATCTTGTTAATGAAAACTTTTTTGAATTTCACAGCTCATATTAGCTTTCTAGAAACAAACAAAAACTTAAAAGTGCACTTGTTCTTTTCACAGCCAGCAGCATTTTCTGGTTCTTTGTTTAACTAAAAGCTCATTGAATTTACTTGGTTCTGCTTTATTCTGATTCAGAGTTATTATTTTGAAATGAGACTTTATTTTCGTTGAGCAACTGAAAGTGGCCATTTCTATTCTGTGTACACTTGGACATATTACTTCATAAAAGCTTCTCCCCCTGATGGGGTGACAACTCGTACGCTGCACAGAACCAAGGAAGGCGTCCTATATATAATTTATGTGCCTGTGCCATAGGCTGAGCCCATACACCACCAAGGAGGAGAAGCTAAATCAATCACGAGTGATTTCCTGTGAAAGCCATATCGCATCTACCACCCATTTGCTCTTGGCTGGCTGAGAAATGGAGCAATTTAAAGCTATTGGGTCATGCTGAAATGGGGGCAAAATCTTATCAGTGCACCGCACACAACAGAGCTTCATTTTGTCTTCATTTCCAGAGGTCCCTGAGCTGCAGCGGTTCCACGTAGCCCAGCAGTGTCTGGCTCATGTGCTGGCTTCTTGGCTGCTGGGCAGCCCCAGAGGTGAGGAAAGCTTTTTGGTAGAAGTGGGGGGACTTGAACTTTTATATATCTGCAGAAAGGTACTGAGGAAAATACAATTGGTCTTCAGTTGTAATGTGGATATGGAGATAAGCTTGAGAAACCCACGTTTGCTGTGGAATATTCGATGGAAAATAAATGTTTTCCATTCAGTTCCTTAATATTTCATACAATCTCGGAAATGTTCCATTGCCTGGCCCTCACATTTTTCAGATTATTTTCAAATCTGTCTCAAAGCCATAACCTCCTCAAATGGACCGAGCAGCTATCGTTTCTTAGTTAAAATAATAATAATAAAGCGTACGAGCACCCAGGCGTGCTGAGCACCCCATAGCTCGTTCTGGTGCAGAAGGCTCAGATACTGCCCCATGCTTGCAGGCAGATGTAACACACGGCATGTGTTCGCCGTTGGGTTTTCCTACTTCTCATGGCTTCATATAAACATGAAATTCCATATGGCACTTTTAATGGTTGCTTGGAAATGGGAAGTCCGTCACCCCAGAGGGATGCGTTGGCATTCTGAACCTGATTGCATTTCTCCCTTCTCCCCCAGAGGACGAGTCAAAGGTTATGGTTCAGAGGGGAAGGAGTTTGTCGACAGCAGGTTCTCCTCAAGCTGAGAGGAGGATTTTTTTGCTTTAATAGCATGGGGTCGGTTGTGTGTGGATTTAAATTGGTGTTTGAGTTTGCCTATGTGAATTTAGGAATCTGATCCAAAGTAAACTGACATGAACAAGAAAGTTAATACTGACTCCAAAATAAGTTGTCCCCATCCTAAACATTGGAAAGAGGAGTAAAGCAAAACAAACAGAAATGAAGAAGCAGTTCCAAGCTCGGCACTTTCTTCTGTCTACATTTCCCTTTTCCACACCTGTTTAAGGAAGGGAAATGTCTGAGTTTTAATATTTCTGAATACCTTTTTGAAAACCAGAATAATGGAAACATTTTCAACATCTCTTGCAGTTTTGTTCTCTGCAGTGTGCCGTGACCACGGAGGCACTCCATCAGCAGGCAGTGGCACACAGTGGGGACAGATCCAGGCACTGTGCAGTACAGCCAGCACACAGCCCAGCTCAGAGCCCACCGTGCACTTCTCTGCCTTGCTTCACCGCTTCAGTCCAAGCTCCCGAGCCAATGTCTCTGCCCCGCATTCAGCTCCAAGCCTTCTGAAGGTGAGTCTGTGCCACCTTGCCCAGTGCGGTGCACTGATTGATGCTCTGTTGCATTCATTGCATGTCCAGGTGGTTTGCAGAATAACTTCACAGTTTCACTGTTGCACAATTCAGGCAGAAGGTCCAGATCCCTTCTCCTGAGGGGCCTGGGCCCATCTGCAGCAGGCAGGGTCACAGGGGATGTTTTATAGCAAAATCTCATACCTGAATCCTCCAAAAGCTAACACAGTGCCCTGGGGTGCTTGGCCTTTCAGGGCCTGCAGTGACACTCGTACAGAATGTGTGGGCAGCAGACTGAGTGCCAGCATCTGCTGTTGGATCTCAGTTACTAAAGTATGACTCTGCAAGTTATTGCAATAAATCTACTCTTTGAAATTTAATGAGGGAACTGAAATCTGCCCTTGGATCTGGATGATGCTGTGTGAAACTGTGATGGCCCGTTAGCAGCAGCATTTCCAATCCAAGTGTTTAGAAATCTTGAGTCAGTCTTTCCAAATCTTAGAAATAATGAAATATGTTTTTGAAAAGAATATTTCAGGATATGTTCAATTTCTGCTTTCTCAGCTTTTTATGTGCAGTTGCTTAACTTCTGAAGCTTTTTCAGCAGAAATACGTGGTTTTTAAGCTTACTTTTAAAAGCTCGGCTCAGCTTCTGGCGTATTTCTGTGTTTAAGATCTGAGCTTTAACAGCAAGACCAAACGTTCCTGGTGAGTTTCTGTGTGCTAATAAATGCCAACTTCTTGCCAAATTTTGTATCTCCCACGGTATGCAAAGGAGCGGCAGAAGTGAAAAATAAATCTGTGACTACTTCCTTCTGTATTACAGGTTGCACGATTTTAAGGCAAATGTAGATCATATGCAAATTCTGTTACACTGGTTTCATTCAGAGATAACGTTGCTGCTGTCAGCTATCCAGAAATGTCTGCCTTTGCCTTCAGATCTGATCTCTTAAATTTCAGGATATGTAGGAAATAATAGCTATGATAATCTCTCTTTTTTTTTTTTCTTTCTAGTTTGTCTCCTGTATTTCTGTGGGGTTTACTTTACTATTTTTCCTCTGTTTTACTTTTAAGTTCATATATTTTGATTTGAATACCTTTTCCTTTAATGGTGACAGCTAGAACTTTGAAAAATGAAAGTTGAGATTCATGACAATCACCTAATGGCTCAGGCCAGAGCTGTAATGAAAGCATCAGTCATCTTGAGACCTGAGATGTATTCACTGGAATTAATAAATTCACAAGAATTGGCAATGAAGGAGAGGTTGCCTTGTAATCAAGTTGCTCTGGACTTAATGTGATTTAATTGCAAGATACCTTTTGGGTTCCCAAGGTGCTTTAAAGATTGGCACTCCATTCTGATGGACCGTGTCTTGTTTTCCTTTTAAAATGTGCTCTTTTCTGCATGGGTGTTTGTGCACAGACAGGCCCAATCCAGCTCAAGGCTGGCAATACTAACACAGGCACGTAGCCTTCATCTTGGAGCTAGTCCTCACTCACATAAAGAGTCCCTCATTACTTCACCATCCTGAAGTCCATGGCATTTGCCACACCTTGAGTATTCTGTTCAGTTTTGAGCCCCTCATTACAGACACTGAGGCCCTGGAACATGTCCAGAGATGGACAGTGGAGCTGTGAAGGGTCTGGAGCACAATGGGATCTTATGGGGAGCACCTGAGGGAATTGGGATGGTTGAGTCTGTAGAAGAGGAGGTTCAGTGGAGATCTTTCTGCTGTCTGCAACTCCCTGAAAGGAGGTTGTGTGAGGTGGGGGTCTGCCTCTGCTCTCAAGTAACAGCAATAGAATGAGAAGGAATGGCCCTCAAGTCATGCCAGTAGAGCTTCTGGTTGGATATTAGCAGACATTTCTACACGGAAGGAGTGGTGATGACTTAGTCTGCTCAGGGAGGTGGTGGAGTCACTGTCCTGGGATGTGTTCAAGAGCCATGGGGACGTGGTGCTGAAGGACATGGTTAATGGGCATGGTGGGATGGGTGACTCACTTGGACTTGGTGATCTTAGAGGTCTTTTCCAACTTTAATGATTCTGTGATTTGAGTCCTATTGCCTACATACACACAGGCAGAGGTCGGTCTGCAGTGCAAGCAGATTGCTCTAGTTCTGTTGTTGGCAAAGGTAGAACTCACTTGACGTCAGTTGTAGTTCTAACTCCTTCCAGATACTGAAATCCTAACTGCTTCTAGAGTATATGAACTTCATGGAGTCTGGTGGAGTTTGCAGGAGTCTGTCTGCTCCAAGGACCTATGCCAGTGTTCAGGATTTTTGTTTTTTAAAAATGTGTATTTCAATTGTTAACCATAATTGAGATAATATTGCAAAAATCTGTGTAGCTTATTGACCTGACAGGGTGTAAACAGCTTTCTGGAAGCCTCCTGATATGAAATATTCCAGTCCCTGTATTGTTCTTGTACACGAAGTACATTGAGAGAATAAGCAATAAAATACCAGATGGATTTCCTTTGAAACATAATTACTGTCCAGGTGCAGAGTCTATTCTTCATAGTCAAAGATTTCCATCATTTTAATAGGATTCTTTTAAGTCACAGTATCAGCATCCCCTAGCCTGAACTATCAACGTGCCCACAGGATGAACAAAGAATGGGGTTCACCTCTCAGTCCCTTTTGGCTACTGATGTTTTTTTTCTGAGAATGGCAATCAGACTTCTCTTGGTGCCTGTCCTGGCAGAGACTTTTTGCAGGGATGCACCTGGCTGGAGGGAGACTCATTTCTTCTTTTGCCAGAGCCAAGCAAGAACATTTTTTAATTTGTGCCCTCCCACCCACCACCACCTCTTTTCCTTTCAAGAGAGCAGAGCAATAAAATAATAATAATAATAACAAAAGGCATAGCTGGTCTCCCCTCCCATTCTGACATGTCGAGTGCCAAAACTCGGATCAGGTCTTTAAGGCAGAGTGGGAAGGCAATGAAAACAGGGGCTTCATTATAAGGCAGGGCTGTGAACTCTTTAACTCTCGCCCTGCTCCCGGATGTGACTCCTCACACTGTACACAGCTGCTGAGCGCTCCCAGCGACTGTGGGTGGTGGGTGAGGAAAGGGAAGAGGTGGGTTAGCTATGCACAATATTTCCCATAAGAAATAAAGCAATAGAGTCTCACCTCACTGCCTGTTTTTCCACATATATTGAGACGGGAATGTATTTATATAACCCTATTAAAAGTGAACACTCGGTAGCACACTCGGTCTTTAAATAGCTACTGTTCTGCATACTCCAGTTTCCAAACTCCTCAGTTTCAACTCACACCCACTTAGATTCTTTTGACATATTCCTCAGGTTTTTTGTGACTTTGGGGTCAAATCCAAAACGTATTGAAAGCAGTGGAAAGATGCTCTCCGCGTTCAGTGGAATTTGGATAATAACTCTCAGAGCTCAGATACCGTGGTGATAAACGCAGTAAATTACATCGAAAGAAGTTGCCTTTTTTGGGCTAGCTCCGATACTGCGGCCACAAATGGAACCATTGCTACTGACAGCCATAGGAATCAGTTCTGTCTCTTGCCTGGTGCTACTGCAGAAGCTCTCAAAATACCCTACAAACAAGGGGGATATCTTTGTCTCTCATTCACAGATGAGTAAATGGAGGCATGGAGCCATGAGGCTGCGTGTCGTGCAGGGGGTGTGTGGAATCAGACCCAGCTACGTGTCTCTGGACCACCCAGTGGAAAAGGGGACAGCCTTGACCTGTTGGTTGTCCCCAGGGCTCTCCTGGGGCTACCAGCTCCCACTGATGCCAAAGGAGAGAGGAGGGCAACCAACATCCTCCTGTAAATTGTTGAGCCCTAATAAATGGAGGAACTCTTCAGAAGCATTTTGTTTTTACCACCAAGATGCATTATTTCATCCTTTCCCCTCCCCCCCCCCCCCCCCAATATTCATATTTTCCCTTGGCCTCCTGTTATTTTGGTTCCATTCAGCAAATACATTCTTGTGTTTTTTTTCCCCTGTGTCCCTCCAGCCACCTTAGGTTGCCTTTTTTTTCCTTCTTTCCCTTAAAAACTTTTTTCCTCCTTCAGTGCAGTAAGTGGATTTACGACCCATTTAGGCAGCTTACAGTGGCATTGCTTTTACAGTTCAGAGGCAGAAGGGCCATAAAAAGATTTACAGTTACAGCAAGAGTCAGTTGCATGGAGGTTCAAGATCCAAATTAGACAAAGGGAGCGGGGCTGTGTGAATGGCCAGTAAAAGAAGCTTGGAAACAAAAACAACTGAAACTGCTGCTGGAGAAGGAGGTTGGGGCAGGGGGAGAGAGAGGAGGAAAAGCTGCCTGTTAACTTCATGTTACTATTGCAACAGCTCTGTTAATTCTGTTATATAAAGCCCTTTTTCCTCCTTTTTTTCCTCTCTCTCAATGTTGTTGTTGGACAGATTTCTTTTGCAAACACAGCTCTCGTACTGGAGAGCAGCAGCTTCACACAGTAGTTGAGATTCCAAGGCAGATATTCCCAGGATGCTGGCAGCTGCTTTTGCTGCTGCTGCTGGGACTCCAGGATGCAAACTCCAGAGATTAAACCTAGCAGCTGAAGGGCCGGGGCCAGTTGGAGTGGAGGGCTTAGGGTTGCATTGCACAAGGTTAATCCGACGTGTAAAAGAATCTAGAAATTGAGAAAAAAGACAGGATAATGTCCCCCTCCATTAGAATTTTGACTGTTGACTTTGAAAGAAACAAGACCAGGCTTGACCAAATCCATAACAAGCTGAGGCAAAGGGGAGATTTGCCTCCTACATCGATGGAACATGTCTGGGTGTGCGTAGTGAGGCTGAAGCTGGAGCCTGCTGGAGGTGGGGGCCCAGCTCTCCTGAGACCTGGACCTTATGCTGTGTGCTCAGAAGTAGGGATGGAGACCACTTTGGAAAGAAATGTGTGCCGTATGGCAGCCTGAAGGGGTGCCACATTTGTTTGGGGCTATAGGTGTTTGCAGCCAAGTTGGTACAGATGTCCATGTCTGCTCTGTGTGGGGCTCGGATGTGCTTGGTGCAGGCCAGCTACAATCCAGCTGCCATATAGTCTTACCTTTGCACTGCACCTGTGCCACTAAGGGTTTTTCTTTTCATTAGCCTAACTCATCAGGAATAACACCATGCTAATTCAGCATCAGGGCTAGAAGCCAGTTGGGGTAGAGTGGAGAAGCCCAGGGCTGTCTGCACTCACCCACAGAGAGAGTACAGCAAGAGAATGGCTCCAGCAGCTTCCAGTGAGCCTGTGTTTGGCTTATTTACTCTGCGTTGTTGGGATATCACTGTACTTAAGTCAGTAGATGGTGTGGAAACAAGCGTAAATAAACTGTACACATAAGAAAGCCAGTATTTCTGTTTTTCTCTAAACGCTGATTTATTTTAGAGACTTGGAAAGCATGCTATTGTTTTGTTTTTCTTCTCTTTGACACTGTTTTTATTCTGCTGCTCCCACTCCTAACCAGCTTCCTGTTCAAAATATCGCCTTTGGTTTCACATAGATATGGCACTCTTCATTTCCTGAGCCCATCACGTAGCGATGCTATCAGATGGCCTTCTGGGCACCGCTTGATCGATGCCTCAGTTTCAGGAGCTGGTGATCTGTCTGTTAGTTGCTTTGTTCTTGACTTTGTTGGCTGTCAGTGCATTGTTCAGAGTAGCAGCAGCACTGGATTTTTTATTTCCTAATTTCTTGTGTTTGAGCTTCACCAGTGAAGTTCTTGATGTTGCCGGGTCCGCTGGACCTTGTTTCCTTGGCTTCCTGGTTGTCCTTTGCTCACTCTGTGCTCGTGGCTCTCAGTGGGATGAGTGTTACTCGTGGTGGAGAGGATGCTGGCATCCTCTGGGTGAAAAAACGCTCCGTAAGGATCGAGTTTTAATCCTTGTTCCTAGCTCCCACGTGTTCTCACGCGGATGTTAACACTCAGGTTTCAGGTTATCTACAAGAGGAGAAAAGCAATTGCAATGCTTTCCCTTTCATCCTTTTTAGAACCAGTCCTTCCTTCCTCAGAAGGAAAATCTCATAAGAAGAGTGGTAATATTTTAGAAAGATTTGGCTGCTGTTCTGCTTTCTAGAGGAGGAAGCAGCCAGCCTCAAAGAGAGGCTTTGGTCAAATGTAGGAATGAAATATTATCCAAGCCCCTATTAAAATGTAAAATCTCATTGACAGTAGCCAGACGAGCGTCCCTTACCCCTTTCCTCCTCCCAGCACAATCCCCAGACACAGCCATCCTCTGCAAGCCAGGGCTTGCTGTCTGCTGTTGCAGTCTGCGTGGCTGGAGAAACCCCAAGTTAGCATTCGTGCAGGACACTGATGGATTTCTGTGGCCACAGTGGAGATTTGCAGCGGGACACCGAACTGCTGTGATCCTGCTGTGTCAGGGCTGTTCCTCCCCCGTTCACGCGCCCGTGCTCTCGCTGTTTCCTCTCCCCTTCTCCTTCTCCCATTTCTTTTTCAATGTGAAGGGCCTTGAACTTCTGGTATCGACTTGACGGATGAGAGGGAGCACTGAGATGGAGAAAAGAGTGTGTTTTATGAGCAATGGTTAAAATGTATTCTTCAAGTCCTATTTTTTAAGGTGAATATAGACGTGTGGACAATGCAGCAATTTCCATGAAAAATTGTTACAATGGAAAACTGCATCACTTGGGGGGAAATAAAATTGTGAATAAGTAGTCTTTTTTGATACTTACCAGATCTGTATTTTTGGTCAATTTTTCCTCTTATTTCCTCCTTTTGTTCTTTTCTTTTTTTCTTCTATGTTTATACTATATATATATACATATATATTTAAGAAATAGCCAGAGAGTAACATTTAGATTTCTTCATTATGATTCCATTCATTTTAAAACCAAACCAACATTTCCATTTTGATTGGTAAAAAGCACTTTGGAAATGTTTTGAAAAAAAAATAAATAAAAGCATTACTGTTGGGATTCTTTACAGAAAAGGATTTGCAGTGCCCAGAGGATGGGCCAACCATCTTCTTTCTCTGTAAAGCAAAAAGAAAAGATTTTTTGAGCTCAGCGTTAGTGCTGTTACAGTTTGGCACAGCCAGCATCCACTGACAGGTCTCAGGTTGTCGGAAAGGTGAAGTCACTTAATTTATCCGTTGTTGGAGATGCTCAGATTTCTTCCCTCTCTTGTTTTGCCATCCACTCAAAACCACTGAAAACAGGGACTGTGCACAGGATACTCTGTGCCATTCTGCCTCAGTGCCAGGTGATCCCCCTGTGATGGCAGGGCTCATCTGAGTCTGACTGAGCTGCCCATCAGAAGGACTTTTACTTAACCCAGAAGGTTTCCATGTCCCCTTTAAGCTGTTTTCAACTCTGTCTACGAGTGTGTAATGTGCTCCGTAAACAAATAGCCAGTGTTTTTGTAACTGGGTCAGTCCAAGGGGACTTGTGGGACGTGGGGAGGAAGCGATGGGACCAGCATCAGGAGTGGAGGCAGCAGCAGCCTCGGACCCAGAGGTCTGCGGGGAAGCAGAGTATGGACTGCTGCCAGAACAAATGCAGAGCCCTCTGGGAAACAGCTCCAAGCCCTCAGGAAAGGTCGGAGAACAAAGAGAGAAGGGAAGGCGCAAATAATGTCAGACCTCCAGGAGAGGTGTTCACGAGGGCCAGGTAGCTCCAGCCATGCTCCCGCATTGCTCTATTAGCAGCGGGGTTGTCTGCGGATGCAGAGCCCAGAGCCTCTGGAAAGTAAAAGAGGTGGTTGGGCCTTGTCAAAATAACTGGGGAAAAGATGGAAAAAAAGAGGTGTGTTTGCTTGAAAATAGTAAAACTCCATATGTGGTCCAACTTCGGGGTCTGGATTGAGGATCCTCAAAAAGGCATTTATGTGGTTGAAGGTCCATGAGGCCTCGTCAAGGCACGGTGTTGTGTTAGAGCAATGTCTGGAAAATTCCTGGGCCTGTTTCCTCCCAGGTCGATCTGCCTGACTTTATGGCCCTCGGGCTTCTTTATTAGATTTAAATTTGACCTTTTCATTTAAAACATCACTAAATTTCATTGCGATTGGAAAAACAAAAAAAAAAAAAAGAAGAAAAAAGGAACATACTCTGTCTACTAAAAAGAGAATGAAAAGATCGTAGTTCCGCGCTTTGATTTCTCCAGGAATTTTTGTTGTTGGTCTGTTTTTTCTTCCAGAAATGACAGTGTTCAGTGTTGTTTTAGAGCAGTTATTAGTAAGCTGCAGTTCCAAAACCTGCAGGCGGCACCCAAGAGCACTGAATATGACTTCTCCCAGCTACCTGTTCTCATCGGCCAGATTCTGACCTCCGTTGCTTTAGGAAGCTTTGCTGGGTGTTGTAGACATGAATCTGGTCCTGTGTTTCAGTCAAATGAGGAAAAAATATTCCTCAGAACTTCTTCCTCCCTAGAGTTGGTAATGTCATTTTTCAGTGGTCTGTGGACTTTTTGGGTGCTGCTGTAGGAATGGGCATGGGTGTAGGACTGGATGGGTGTAGGACTGGGCAGCTGCCATCTCCCCTCACTGCCAGGAGCAGGAGAAATGGCTCAGGGGTGAAGAGAAGCAAGATGTGCAGTTACAGGGTTACAATAGCGATACAGTAGATAGGATATCCTGCCAAAATGCTGTCTAAGTAGCCATTAATGGACATCTGAGTTTTGTTAAATAATTAATGTGTCTCTTGTATTTTTTCCTTATAGATCTTTCAAGGAATTTAGTTTCTATTCCATTGCGTTTAGTTTCTGTTCCCTGAAATGCTGCTTTTGATCCTGTCTTCTCAACCACTTACAGATACTGTCTGTAAGGCAGTTTTCTAATAGCATTCCATGATGTTATGGCCAGAAACCGTTTACCCCAGTGTGTAAGGAGGGGGATAACCCTGTTGTCATGATACCATTAGGACACCAAGGCATCACCTGCCAAAGTGGGTTTGCCAAAGGCAAGCCATGTGTCTGTGTAATAGCCAAGAATAAGTCTTGTTCCTTAACCAGCAAAAAAAAAAAAAAAAAAGAAAAAAGCTCAAACAGAGCCTTCAAAACTAGGGAATGAACAACTGCTGCATTGTCTGTCCCAAAACATCAGCAGGTCTTACTTTGCAAAATCCTGCAGTGCAGAAATCTCTGATATCCAATGGGTCATGGAATTGCTGGAAAGGAGCAATCCCCCAGAACGTAACAGGCCCTTTTCCAGTTTCCCCTTGGTGTTTCTGCTGCTGGGCTGGCTGCCCTGGATGACCAGAGAAGGCTCTGTAATTCCTCCCCATGCCTGAACACATGTTGAATTTTGCCACCTTCCTCCTCCAAAGCCCTGGCTGTCAGTGAAGACACTGGCTGCCATACAGCAGCTTGCATCTTATCACCAGCCATTTGCCCTGAATGCCCGGTGACCACTTTGGCTTCAGCCTGTACTTCTCAAAGGGCAAGAAACCAATATAATCATAGTATTAGTGGCTAGATCAAACACTTCCCAAAGGCCAGGGAGTAAGCAGAGCTGAGTTCTTGGTTTGGCTGTTGCTGGATTTGGGGGATAGCCGCTGAGTGCAGCTGCAGACGTGTGGATCCAGGACAGAGAGGAGACGCAGGCACAGCAGGTAGGGCACAGGGGCACAGGCAGAGGGGTGAGCTTAGCTCCACGCCATGGCCTGTTCTCTGAACAAACCCAAACCTCTTCTCGTATCCGCTGAGGACAAGGTGTTTTTCCTCTCCTGGAGCACAAAGGAAGGAAATGTATCTTCAGGAAATGTTTATTTTACCGCAGGATTGTCCGAAGCAAGGTTCGACAATACCCGGAAAAAAAAAAAAAAAAAAAAAAAAAGTCCCCACAAATTTAATATAAAAATAAGAGGGGCTATTGACAAAATGTATGACTTTTATGAGTTAGTGTGCAGCGATGCTCTCTACTGCTGCCAGCAGCTGAGTGTGCAGCCAGGACACCATGACCCGGGGCGGCCAGGTCCCTGTCATCCTCCCAGCTCTCCCTGTGCCTCAGGGCAGCGTTAGCAAGCAGCAGCAGGAGGCACTTCTCAAGGTAAATGATGTGTTGGACACAGAGCAGGAGCCTAACCCGAAACCTGCAGCGAGCCTCCTCCAACCTGCAGGCTCTGGGAGATGTGTTGGATATGTTTCTTGGGAATATTGTGCCTGTGCTCCCGCTCCTCATTTCCCACCCTTATTTTTCCTAGGCTCGGGGAGCAGGGGAGGAGATCTTGAAGGCAGCTCTGGAAGTGAAACCTGTGACATTTAATGCCTTGACTAAGGACGAAGGAGTTAAAACGAAAATAAAAAAGAAATATTTCATTTAGTTCTCTTAAAACAGAGCTCTGCCCTGTCCCCTCCTCCCACGCATGCCACACCGACACCCCACCACAGAACACAAAACCCTGGGTTATTGCACAAACCAGCCCAGCGTGTCCCTGCCGTCTGCCGCAGACCTATAACCCCCTGCTCCTCCAGGCTGGCTCCAGCCTGCTCTGCTCTGAGCCTGAGCTGGCTCAGAGAGGCATGGAGAGAGGCTTCCACAGAAACCTCTAAATGGGCTTTAATGTCTCCCCACCGTAGGATTCCCGGAATTAATTTGCGTCTGGCTTTTGAAATCAGGGACGCTGTGTTAAGGAAGATGGATGCCCCTAAGAAGTATTGAAAAGAATGAAGGGATGATGGCGGTGGTTTATTTAGTAAGCCCGGCTACGGATGCAGAGTAGTAGATGTGGCTGGCTGATTGAGATCAGATTCTTTTTTTCCAGTGGCAACACCCACGTAGCTTATTTATTTATTTTCCCCTTTCACTTCAAGGCACCTCACAACAGCACAGTATTTTTTTTTAAATCTCTGTGATTATAAATCTAGAAGGATGGCATTCTTGGTTTCCTCGGAGGCCAGGATTCCATACCCACAGGAGACGAGTGGGAGAGATAGCCAGCAAGCTTTCTATATTATTGCACTGAATTGCAGGGACTGGTTTTGGCTTACACTGCATGGGGGAACGCAGAGTCTGCACGGAGCATCTCCATTTACTGCTTCCTCTGCATGCAGCCAAGGCTGTATTGCTTACACTCCCTGTGCAGTTACTGGAGAGGGAGCAATGCTGTGCCTGCTCTGCAACTATTTCCCCCACCCTGCTGCTAGGATGCGGCCCAAAAAGTTTAGAAGCACTTTGTGTAACTGCAAAGCTGGTGGTGAGCCTCAGGGCTGGGCCAGCTCCTTCCTCCCCCAGGAGAGCCGTGCCTTGTGGCAGTGGAACAACACCTGCATAAAGCAAAGCAGCCCTTTGCTTTCTCTTGAAGGGCAGCACGGGCTTTCAGAGATCCTTGAGATGTGGACAGCAAGTAGAGATCTCTGCTGCAGCATGAGTCGGGTTGTGCTGCAGCGTTTGGAAGTGTTCTGCAGTGTAGAAGTTGACTTTTAGAAGTCAGAGACGTAGTTTGCATTTTTCTGTGGGTCGCGAGGTCAGCTGTGGGGTAAGAGATGGGTTTAGATTTAGAGTCATCTCTGAGCTTTGAAGAAAAAAAAAAATAAATCAAGGTGTTTGATTTTGCTTCGTTTCGCTGGGAACAGCCTGCGGTGTTGGGGCAGCCCCACACGATCTCTGGTCCATCCCGCCCCTTCCTATCACTCACCTCCTCCCCAGCCCCGCCAGAGTCAAATATAAACTTTCCTAAAACGAACACAAGATTCATTCCACTTGACCAAGTCTGACTTCCCAGAAAACAAACAGCGATGGCAGAGCCAGCCAGCCCCCTCCTTCCGCTGCTGCCCGCCTCCCAGGGACTGATGAGCGGGCCGGGAGCGATGCTGCTCCTCCTGCAATGGAGAGTCATTGCTAGGGACAGGAAGATGATTTAAGGGACTTCCCAGGGTCCCCTGGAAAATAGCAGTATTGCTGAAAGCCTTTATTTTCTCGGCTCTGGTTTCTTTTTTTTCTCTGTTGTGCCCTGGCTGACTGGGCTCAGCTGTTTCCCTGCCCTGATGATGCATCAGAAGGAACCAGGTCAGTAGCACATGTCAGTGCTGTTGTGAGAAGAGGGCTCTTCAGAGCTCTAACATTTAACTAATCTGAACAGGGCAATAGTTGATTCCCTTTTCTCATTTTTCTGGTTCCTGTTGCCCTTTGTTTTCTTTCTGTGCTTACACCAAAAGAGTGCCAAGTCTGGGATGCTTCCTCCCTCGGTGCTTGGCACTGTGCTTGAGGCAGCTCTGTGGTGCAGCTGCCCTAAAGCCACAGCCATGACCTCTTACACTTGAAGTCCACGAGTTCTCCATGACTCTCAGCCCCATGGGCACTCCCTGCTCACCGGGTAATTCCTCGGACGTCTGTTCTGGGAGCAGCATATGTGCAGGTGTTGCCTGCGGAGCTAAAACGATTCCCTCTCAATACCATGGGAAAGAAACAAGCGTAGACAAAATAATAAATACACCTGTATAGGGCTGACTCCTTTTCCTTACCAGGCAGGTGATGTTTTGGGACCGAGGTCAGGGTTATCTGATATGTCCCGGATCCCCTTTTCCTGCACTTGTCATCTTCTCCCGCTCTCGATGTTTATCTGCCCCTCCTTTCCCAGGACAGGTATCTTTGATCTTGGCTGCTCTCACTGCTGCAAGCAGTCTCTCTTGCAATGTAAGCGTGAGCTTCTGATCCCCTCTAATCCCAAAACATCCTGTGCGATTGTGTGCGTCTCTCAGCTTTCTTCCTCCTACCAGCAATACCCGTCTGCCTTTTTTTTTTAATATACAAAAAGAAAAGCACCGAACGTGCTCTTAGTGGGGAAAACCAGAGCAGTTCCCTCGGCAGTGCTAACGGCTGTAGGCACACAGCGCTGACCTCTCGTGCTGCTCTGTCTGTGCTGATATGCACAGCCAGCCTTGATGAGGACAAACGTAATTAATGAAGATTGGCCGCCGCTTCTGTTAATTGAGTATCTGCTGTTAACGATGACTTCTTAAAAGTTTAAAAAAATAGAAAGGAACAATGTATATATTTTTATATTTTTTCTCCCTATCTGCTATTTTCCTCTATAAGCATTATCTATTCAAGCTGCAACAGATGAATTGTCAGGCCCCTCTGTTTTTCCTCCTCACTGTTTTATCTCCTAAGCAACTTTATTTGGTACAAGACAAATAATCTGAATTCCTGAAGGCAGAAACAAGGAGTGGGAGTCCGGGAAACTGGCTGCTGATCTAATGCAGTTTTTTTGCAAGTGTGGTTATGGTTAGAGGCTCTAAATATGGCACCATGTTACTGTACACACGGCGACTGCACCCTGTGTGTCAATGTCTGAGTCACAGCCGTTTAATTTACTGACAAAAACATGTTTTACTACTCTCAGCTGTGTGGAGCCAATAGAGCTGGGAGTGAATGGGCTGAGCTCGCGGCACCGGCTGCTATCAGCCCTGGGCTCAGGGCGCATCCAGGGCTTGCTGTCATCTTCTGCCTTTGTTTTTGTGTTCTTTTTGACTTGTCAACTGAACAGACTTGGTCTGAATGTTGCTGACAGAAACTAAAATGGGGCCAGTAGAATGCTTCTCTCTCTCCCTCTCTCTTTTTTTTCTTTCCCAGTCTTTAAAATAAGTGTCCACAAAGGAGATCGTTCCTTACTGTACACGCTCATCCGAACCTTTACTACTGACTGACTCACACAGCAGGAGTTATTAATGGAAAGTATTAAACGAATTTGGTTTAATATTTGGTAAAGAGGAGGTGTCTTTTCTTGGCGCTTGGATTTGTGTTTCAGATGTCTGTGTTTGCGTTATTTATATTAATCTATTTCACGGGCTGCTTAATAATGGCAGCAATTAAGATAATAACAATAAATACTAATAATACTGAGCTCTTCTGCTTTTCATCAAAGGGAGGTCAAGACTCAAGGGTATACCTCTGGGAGCACTATAATGTAGATGTGATCTCCTCCTGGTATTTCTTTTTGTGGGAAGTCAAGAGTATCATGCAAAGATCAAATCGCCTGTGTTTTGGCCTCTGGAATGTCTCTTAGGCATTATAAATGCCAGTGAGAAACATAAAATTGGAAGGAAAACAAACACCAGGACATTGAAAAATGTAACCACAAATACTGACCTATTTGTTGTTTTTTTTCTTCTTTTTTTTTTTTTTTTTTCTTATTTAGCAGAATGCTATTAATAATATTATAATTAAAGCTACTTTGTAGCCTGGGGGACTGAGCACCTGGCTCTTGTTAGAGCTGCATCAGTAGTGTATGGTGGAAGGAAAAAAGGAGGACAAGAGAGGAGATGGCCCAGAGGAGAACACAAGAGGGCACAGTGGCACCTGTGGTGCACTTTGTGTTCACCAGACTTTGAAGACCCAGAGGGCAGAGGGGAATTTTGGACTGTGTTTGTGTGACGTAAGTAATTAGTGCCATTTCATTGATTAGTTGGAATGGTAAAAATGTAATTTTACCAGAACTGTTTTTTGGTTAGTTATGAGGGTCAAAGGTAAAATGTATTGGCTGTGTCATCTGAGGGCAGGATGATTATACTGCGCTCTGTGATGGCTTTAACCCAGGCATTCTCCAGGACAGCAGCCTCCTGCTGCTCTTCTGATCCGTTCTGCTGTCTCACTGTAAAGGAAGCCAGTTCTGTGACTTCAGCAGTAAAGTGCATCGATGGCTGCTGCTCAAGGAGGATGTTCCTGCAAAGCATTGGGTGTGGCAGAGCTGCAGTGACCCAGGGAAAAGTAAGAGATGCTGGTTGTGCCCGCAGCAGCCTCACCCCTGCAGAACAGAGGGCAGCACAGAAATAAGCGGGACACAGGACACTCTCCCAGCTCTGAGGTTCAGAGGTTGTGTCCTTCCAGAGGGTGCACTGCAGGGAGCGGGCAGCCTCACTGGTCACAACTGGTGTTGTGAGGGAGACGAGGGGTCAAGCTGGTCCAAGCAGAGCAGTTCCAGCACAGGGCTGCAAACAGTTTGGGATTTCAGCAGTCACTTCAGCAGCAGGTTGCAGACCAGCCCTTTGCTATGGGAACTGTGCTTGAACTTTCTGAACGCTGTAACACATGACCTGATGTACTTCACAAGTGAACAGCCACCTTTTTTGCTTTTTTTTTTTTTCCCCTACTTTTCTGTGAAGAGCTCCTCACTGTCAGATCCCCAGCACACACATTCATCAGACACACTTCTCACACCCCAACCTGCCCGCAGTGGTCCCTGCCCTCCCAGACATCTGTCAGTCTGTCACTGTACAGAGCTGTGAGAGGAAGATGTGATACTGCGCTGCAAGCAAAAAAGTAAAGAAAGAAGATCATTAACATCTTAATATCGCATCCTGACATCTCACAAATTATTTTAGACTTTGTAGCCAATGTAAACAGGTTTGTTTTCAACTCCCCTAATTGCCTGCTAATTGAGAGCAGATGCAGGCCTTGACTTTCTGCAGATAAAGAACAGCCTCTTCTCCAGGGTTCTTCATCTATCATGAGGTCTCTGATGTGTGCCTGCGAGCTCCCCTGGTTGGTGGTGCTGAGGCAGAGAGAGATCGGAGCTGCTCCTCTTGGAACTGCGGAGAGACAGGAAGAAAGGCAGAGCTGTGGGATTCATCAGTAACATCATCATCATCATCATCATCATCATCATTGTTTCATTTCGTACTTCAGTGCACTTTCTGAAACAGTGTGGGTTTCCTTCTTGGGGGGGGGGGGAGGGGAGTTCTCCGAATTATAGATGGGTTTCTTGTTATGATAGAAATCACTGGGTTTATGAAAAATGCATTGCTGTCATATTCCATTATCTACTTCCTCCTGTGCTGCAATTCTGTAGCTTGCAAGTCATTAGATTCTTTCTCAGAGTTCCTTTGAAATAATCCTTTCAAAAAACACTATTCATTGGGTATGACCCCAGAGAGATACTGTCTGGAACTAAAGCTGTCTTTTAGTTCTGCAAGGGAGACCTGTAACAACAAGATAAGTGCATGTGTATTCCAAATAATGTCTGGAGTTTGCTCCCTCCCGTTCAATGCAATGGGAGCCCGCAGTTCAAATGGTAGAATTTTGCTCTGTAAATGTAGGAGAAAATTTAGTTCAGATACGTAGGTAAATTTGCATTTGGTACTGATTTAACGTTCTGTGGTCTGTTTTAGTTCCAACTTAAATACTGCATTAAAACCAGCAATAAAAAGAGAAAGAAAAAAAAAAAAAAGAAGAAGAAAAAAGAAGTGCTAACTGCTGGGCTCAGAAAGAGTGGGGATGATTTTGTTGTTGCTGTCAGGGTAGCAGTGAGCCATCGTTTGCTCTCTCCACTTAGCAAGCCAGCAGCGGTGTCAAAGTGACATCCCTCCGGTCTTTCTTCAGGACTGGTTCTTGCAAATGGAAGCAGCTCCTCGTGTTCTCCGAATCACTTACAAGGTGTTTGTGAATTTGAGAACTCTTGCATCTGTTCACGAAGAGGCAGCAAGGGTTAGCGGATCCTCGGGGTAAGAGGCCCTCTGTGTGGGGAGGCTGCGTGGGTTGGTGCCACTGGGTTCAGAAGGTCAGAAAAGGTTAATTTAAATACAGTTTTTTTGGGTTTTTTTTTTTTTTTTTTTTTTTAAGAGGCAATGAGAAACCCTTTTGGTGGTTTGTGGATCCTAAAGGCATAGGATAAAAAAAAAAAAAAAAAGAGGGAAGCATTTGCATCCCAGCAGTGTCAGTCAGAAATACCTGAAAGCACCTGGCAACTGCGCTGCTAAGGGCTGCTCTGCCCCAGAGCCACAGAACCTTTCATTTCCCACCATGGCCGCTTTGTGAAGCCCCTCTTCCCTGCTGAGGCCTTGCTGCCCTGCCATCACAGCCAGTCCCTGGAGCACTGCCATAAAGCTCGTGAGCCGAGCCCCGGCCTCGCAGCGATGCAGGCAGTTGAACGGGAGGGCAGGGGGCCTGCAGTCAGTAGCACGAGGCATAACAGAGTAAAGCAGCGGTCCATTAAATCAGCGCACTGGGGCCTAGGCATTTACAGTCACACAGTCAGATGTTTCCAGTAATTATTTCCCCATAGCATTTTTATTAGGTGCTCCATAAATAATGTTCACTGCCATGCTCCTCTCACAGTCTGTACAAAAAAATGTACGTATATATAATAACGGAGAAGACGAGAGAAATGTAATTCACTTTGCCTTCCGCTGGGTTTTGGGGTAGTATTGCCTTTCAGCCCCACTGAAGCAGATGTGAGCTTGGGAAACAGCAGCAAGTTAGTTCTTTGAAGACCAAACGTAGTTCCCTGTCACCATCGTGAGACTAACACAACGTGAGGCAAGTTTGTAATTGAGATTTGGATGGTGCTCTGGGCAACCTGACCTAGTGCTTCACCTAGCAGTTGGCAGCTCTGCCTATGGCAGGGGGTGGAACTAGGTGATCTGTGGGGTCCTTTCCAACCCAAAGCCATTCTGTGACCGAGATTGATCCCCTTGCCATGGATCCGATGCAGACCTGGTGCAGCAGGCAATGGAAGCAGTGGGATTGGGCTGATGTTTGTTTGTTGTTAACGTGTTAGTATTTTTTATTTTTAGGTGAGTTAATATAGTTCAAATCCAGATTCATCAAACAGCACTGCCTGCTCCTCTCTAAGAAGACCTTTCCAAAGCTCAGCACCGTCACTGTGTGTTTTATCCAGTCTGGACATGCAGCATCTATTGATAGATCCTGGCTTTTTGATGGAAGTTTTGTGCAAAGGCTTTCTCCAGAAAGCGTCTTTGTGTGGCCTGAGTTGTTTTTATGTCAGGCAGTAGAGCTTCCTTCCTGGCACTGAGACTTCTGCTTTACTAAGGAGATTTTGATTTTCAACATAAATTTTCTAGCCAAATTAATATTCTCCAAATAAATTCAAATACTTGGGGGCTCATTGTTGCATTATTGGGCTGCGATATCGTGGCCAACTTCAAGCAGAGTTCAGAGGAGCAAGAGTAAAATGAGGTGTAGTCAGCAGTCATAGCTCAAGTTTGCTACTGTGAGTATCAGCAGGTGTGCAATACTTTGTTCTAACCTTAAAAGTCCATGTATCAATTGTGGATGTGCACAAGCTACACAGAAATTGCTATTAGTTGAGCAGAAAGCAGTGTTTTAAAATCTGAAGGGGTTTTATTTTACTTAAAGCAACTCTCAGTTGGGTTTGTGCCCTCGTTCCTTGATAGCCCCCATCTGTATGTGAAGGTACAGTGCCCCATGGCTATATTCCAGAGGGAATGCAGTATTTTCAGTGGAGATAATTTTCAGTTGTCTATGGCTATCTTAGCAGCCCTGATTGTAAGACGTGTAATTTATTCATCTGATTTACAATCCAAGATTCGGGTCAAGCCCAGCACAGCCCTCGCACACTGACGGGAAAAACCACATGAGAGTGATTTCCCTGAACCTGCTGGAGCTGGGTGCTGGAGCCTGCCACGGCTGAAGGGTGCTCTGCTGCTGGCCACGGCTTTAGCAATGCCATGGGGTGTAGCATTAGTAGGAACAGGAGAATCATTTGTTTCTCAGAAGTTGTCTTCTCCAGATAATTTCTCAGTTCCTTTTGTTCTGATTCGTTTCTGCACTGTTCAAACTGTAGTTCCCCTCGACCAGGGAAGTTGCAGCTTGAAATTAGATCTGAACCCATTCAATACAAATTTATGTATCTGTGTAGTGGTATCGGAAGACTTGGTTCAATGAAAGCAGGCCACTGGCATTTTATAATTTCCTCTTGCTCCAGCAGGTTGTGGATTAACCCATTGTTATTTCTCTCTGAGGGAACAGAGAAAAAGATACACTCTGCAAAGACCACAATTTTAAAAAATAAAATCCACTCACTGGGTTTCTGAAGAAATATTTTATTGGAACCATAAGGTTTCTTTTTTTGAGAGAGAGGGAGAGAAAATTTGAAATCCGGAGTTTATTTTTCCTTCAGTGTCTCTGCTAAGAACCAACAGGAATTGAGATATTTTTTTTCTCTCTTGTGTTTGTGCCTACTTATTAAACACACATGTGGCCTGGATTCCTTGCGTAGGTGCAAAGAGGTTTGAAAAAAAAAAAAAAAGAAAAGAAAAAGAAGAAAAGGTGTAACCCAGTCCACTGACCTGTCTCTTTGCCCTTAGGACTCTTTCGAACAGCTGTGAGAAAAAGAAAAAGGAGGGGGGAAGAGAAGGAAAAAAGAGGCAGTTTAACAAGCCAAATCCAGATGTTCATTTCATACACACACCCTGAACAGCTTTTGCATGGTTTATTTCGTTTTCTGAAACCATTTTTCACCAGCCTGTTTTCTCAGCTGGGAAACTTCTGGTGTAGTGTTTTCAAAAAAATATTGCATTTGGCATTACAAGAAAACAGAGCCTTCAAGACATTAAAAGGACAATATCCTTGTTTGACTTGGCGCAAGGAAGCAGGGCTATAGGAATTTCAGATTTTTGTACCACCCAAAGAATAGGTGAAAGAAATTTTCCACTCTTAAACCCAGTTTACATGGGAATTTGAGAGTTGATTTAGCTTGGGGTTCCTTTCTTTTTTCCACTTTACAGACTTCTCTGAGGACTTTGTGTTAGCATAGTGGGACTTTTATCAGCGTGAAGGGATAAGCAAACTGACAGAGATCATCAGTTCACATCTGCGTTTTGAAAAGCTGTAGTCCAAAGCTCAAGCTGAAGCTGAAAGAACCTTATTTTCATCTTGGGAGGAGTAGGTCTTGATACGCTTGCTCGCACCCACACCTACTCAGCATGGCCAGGTAGCAAGAGAAATTTGATGTGATGTCATCCTGATGCATCTTTGCCTAAAAGAAGCTGTGTGATGGACTGGCGTGAGCTCTGTGAGTGGCACTGGTGGCAATGAGGACAGTGAAGATCCAACAGGATGGTGCTGCACAGAGCTTGGGGGTACCCCAGCAGCTGGCAAGGGAAGAAAGAAGCAGGGGAAATAAAGTGCCAGCAAGACCTATGCTTCTATCACATAGCTGACTGAAGGGTGTACTGTCCTTCAAAAAGCTCAGCACGAAGCTGAAGGCAGTGGTTATTTGCTGTTTGCCTTCAGCTTCAGAAGCTTTCCCACCTACGTTTCTTACCATGAGATCCCACAAAGTGCTGTTTGCTGTTCCTGATTGTGTTGGAGAGTTGATCCAACTTAATCTGTAAAAAAAAAAAAAAAAAAAAAAAGTGGTCTGCAACTCTGGAATACATTTGTGCTCCCATTGTTCAGCTGTTGTAAAACAGGAAAAACTGGAGATATTCTTTATCAGAAATCTCGCCATCCTACATAGGTTTCGGGTCCTGTCAGCTAAGAAAGAAAAACAGAAGATTGGAATAGTGAGAAAAGGTGGAAATCAGTCAAGTTCAAATGAAGACATGTTGTAGTTAAATTAAATAGAGGACAAACAGAAAATGAAAAATAAAATTAAAATATCCTAATTGGAAAAACTGCAATATTACTTAAGTCAATAGAAAACTTTAAGGTATTAGAATGTTCCACACGATGTTTTCCTTTCACTTTGCTACTGCTAAAATAAGGGCAGATCATCAAGTTTCTCTCTGTTGGTGTTTCAGAGCATTAAGGATATGGTGTTTGTGCCTGTAGCTGTGTGAGTCGTTAGGTCTTGGCAGTGCCAGGCAGTGGAAATACTGGCATTTGGTGTCAGAACACCACCGAGCGTGCTATAAATATTTAGTCCTTGAACTAATAAGCTCTTCAAGCAGAAAAAATAAGAGTCAGAAAAATCTAATTAAGGCTTAAAATGCATTAGGCAGATTATTTGGCCAGTACAGAGCTAGAGTGGAAGGCTGCCAACAAGTACTGCTAAGTTCCATTGAGAGTACCAGTAGTGTTTTAAAGCCACTGACTTGGTACACGATCTGTATAACCCTGGGGAAAGCTGATATCGCCTGTCCCGTTCAGGAGACCACAAATTTCTGATGTAAGGCCCTACCCTGATGTGTAGCTGTTGGTTTTTCTCTCTCCCATTTTCTGTCAGTGTGAACGGCATATGTGCATGTGTGTATCTCTGTTTTTGTGTGCTTGAGTACTTACACAAACGTCCCTGTGCGCACCTGTACAAAAGTGTGCATGAACTGCTCCATCCAAAAGGACATTCTGGTTGTGCAGCTCTCAGAGCTAGGACCTGGCAGCTTCACATCTGACTTAGAGTAATAACGGTCAGGAAGTGTACAGTGCACTGTGTTGGGAAATATCATTTGGGGATTTTTTGAAAGTCAGGGTGAGATGATCACTTGTCATAGCTGAGTATCTGCAGTAAGGTACTCCTTCCAAGTACCTGAGTGCCTTGTACCTGCCACCCAGTGCCCTGGTTCTCCAGGACCCGAAGCACTGAATTCTGGGAGTTCTGTCAGTTAACGGCCATTCGGGCTGAGAGAGCGAGGGGTGAAGGCTGCTGCATTTTGGATAGCTTTAATTCCCAGAATTGGAGGAAGGGGGCTGCAATTAACATCATGCAGTACAGGAGCCTGAACTTCTGGTACCACTGCGCCTGGAGCGCAGGGCCTGTGGAGCTGAGGCAGGTGGATCCACCTCTAGATGAACCTATGGAGGTGGATCCACTTCCCAATGAACCTATGGAGGTGGATCCACTTCCCGATGAACCTATGGAGGTGGATCCACCTGCGTCATAGCTGGGCTGGCACCACACCATCGTGCCAGACCCCACACTGGCGTGGCCACAGCAACACCATCGCTGCTCCAGGTGCTTGGCTCCCATTGGCATTAGCTGGGTGTCATTCAGTAACATCTCCTCCCCCTCGCTTCTTCTGTTTAGGAAAAAATTTTGTGGACTCCCAGTCCCATTGTTTCTGTTTTCATAGTTGATTTTTTAACTCAGTTTTAGTTTTAGGGTTAGGTGTACTTTTATTACTTTAGTGTTAGGCATAGGATGTTGTTTCTATTTTAGTGTTTGGTATAGATTTCTGTTACTACTTTAGTGGTAGGCATAGGTTAGTGTTTCCATTTGGTGTTTGGTATAGATTACTGTTACTACTTTAGTGTTAAGCATAGGTTACTGTTTCTATTTTAGCGTTAGGCATAGATTACTACTGTCGACTTGAAAGAGAACTGTTCGGTAAGCACACACCTGAATTATCATCTGAAGAAATGACTACAACTGCCTCAACAACAGAGGTCTGATGACGTTTCTGATTAATACTAATTGAATTTCCATCTTGTGACTTTTGCGTTGCAGAACAGAGCCCACATGGCTGAAAAATGAAGTTGGGACTCAGGAGAATGGAGTACAACTGTGTCACAAACTTTCTGAGTGTCAAAGGTTTACCGGGCTGGATCAGCCCGGTTCCATGACGATTGGTGTGGGGGACCCACAGACCCACGCCCCAGGAAAGGGGAAGGGGGAAAGGGAAAAGGAAAAAAGGGAGATGGGCCTAGGAAAAAACAGCGGCAACGATCTGAGGAGGAAAGCTAATTTACTAAATAAGATATCAGAAAGCAAAATAACACAATATAATACAATATAATTGGAATTGAAGCTAATAAATCAAAGAAAATGAGCAAGAGAGAGTGTCCGATCAACCGAAGGCCTTACGCTAACGCTGAAGGCGATACGGCAGCGAGCACCCAGTGCTGAGTCGATCCCGAAGAAAAGAGAGTGTCCCGTGACCGCAGAGAGTTTTTATCTTTTCCCTCTGAGCGGAAAATACGTAAAAATGCAAAGCATCGCAAAATCCTCTGGGGAATGTTCTTCTCTTCTGAGACAGGTATACCCGGAAATATCAATGATCTATGGAGCTGGAGTATTAACTCTTTAACTCTTAATGCACTACATGTTGTTATGATGTGGAATACCAATACCAAAAATCATAAAACCATGACACTGAGTGCAAGGTAGGTATGCCGTACTGGAGCCGTGAGCTTAAGCAGTGTTGTTTAAGCACAGCTCATTGCACTGCCTTCAACAGGTCCACTTTGTATGTGTTTTATTTCTGTCGGCATTGTACAGCAAGGCCGTGAATACATTTAATACACAAAATTATAATATTAATAATTTTACTGTTAGTAATGCTATTACTAATATTAATGTTAAGAAAACAGTCATCATGCATGCATGGGTAACCTCAGGGATAAGTTTATTATCGCCTATTAAGCTTTTCTCTTATATTATGTTCACCTGTCCTGTTTTGCTTCTCTTCCCCTCTTCTGCAAGGGGACACTACTCAAGTTTGAGGACTCTTTTCCTGGGCAGGTGGCAAAAGACAGCAAAAATGCAAGTTTTGTGTCCCTCTTTGTAATTGGGTCAGTAGACCAAGGGTGTCTGGAGAATACCTCCAAAAGTTGGCCAGTAAATTTTTGCTAGAAGGAAGTAACACCAGAGTGCAAGATAGAAATAATGACCCTTCTTTGGAGCCATTTTCCAGCTTCTCTGTGTGTTAGCCTTATAATCCTGCTGGTTTCAAAGTCCCATAAGGCAGTAAGCTGTATTCTCTGAGGCTGATGCAAATGCACAGAAAATAGGATGGGAGGGTGCATTTTGTAGCTGCTGTGTACAATAGTCTGCCACAGCACTGATGACAGTGCCATGGCTTGTTCTGTCCTTCCTTCCTTGTGCATATTGTTCCTGATTTTGCACAGTAATACTTTCAGGGATACAGGCTGTACTCTGTCACACTGCAAAGCACAGACCACATTCCAGCCCCCTTCTTTGGAGCAAGTGTTTTCATCAGCGTGCATCATTTCAGTCATCCATACACTCTTAGCAGCAGGATGAGTGGGACCTCCTCGCCTGGCAGTGGTTTCTGCAGCTATTTCTGTGGGAAGGCCCTCCTCCATCTGGTGCTTGGCAGCAAGGGGAACTTTCCTCTCAGATGTTTTCCCTGTCTTTCTTGCCCTGTTTAAGGTATACCCTTTGGAAGCCTGCAGCTTCCAAGATTTATTTTTGCACAGGGCACATACTTGGTGTTACGTGGTCTGGCTTTCTTTTCTTTTAGCAGAATGCCGCCCCCATGCCCTGCTTATCCTGGCAGGGGGAGAAGAATGCTGTTTGCTTTAACATTACCTTCAGTCTCAGTATGCAGCAGGTCAGAAGATGTGACAAGTACACATGCTAATCCCTTTCCCTTTCAGTTAATAGAATAACACAGATGGGAAAGTTTACACTGGGATCTGATGCTTGCTCCAAGCTAAAGTTAAGAGAGGGGCGGGTTGGGCAGAGTGGGTCCCACACAAACTCACCTTCCTACTCTGCACTGAGGAGCTCCTGTCATCCTAAACCCTGTTTGCTCTGCTAGGAATTTTCCCCTTCCCCTTTACTCTCCTTTAGATAGTGGTAGCTGGAACTGACTAATGTACTGAAAGCTATTGAAACGTTCCCAAGAATCAGTGATGTTCAAGTGAAAAGAAGCCAACGTTTTGCATTGAAACACACCACTTATTTTGAAATGGTGACTTTTTAAACTTCTGACATTCCTGAGTATTGTAATATGGCATAGGAAAATTGCCACTAAAATCACATATTTTCTTAGGAAACGTATTGCCAGTTTTGTTTTGTATGATTGAACTATTTATGTTTCATTTGATTTTATGTTCCTTTGTAACCTCCAGAGATGCCCTGTGATATGACACGTGCCATCACTATTGCGTGCCTGAAGATTTTCAACTTCCATGACCACCTCAGGAGACAGAGAAGAATGAGACCTAGACAGCTGTAATGGGAAGAGATTTAAGATTACCCCTCTGATGGAAAGAGCTGGAGCACAACCTAAAGAAGTTGATCCATTGCCCACCAAAGACTGATTTCTGCTCACTGCTGTGACAAACCTCACAGCACCTTTGTATGAGGAGAACCTTCTGCCAGACCCCACGTAGGAACAAGGTTTGGATTTACCTGAAACTCCTTAAATTTAAGATTTTGAGGGTGTCTCCAATGAGACATTTAGGATATCTTAATGTCTGTGATCTGCTCCGATAGACATGGTCATCAGAATGTGTCTTTAAACACAGAGAAACTGTGTCTTCCGTAACTGTTTATTCTTTTTAAAAATCCTGATTTTACAAAATGAGGCCATGCACTAATGAATGAAAACAGGATGCAAGATGTGATTAAAACGTTCTGAATTTTACTGACAAAGATGCATATTTGCACTGAACTTGCTGGCAATGAAAATATTGATGTTAGCTTGTAGTAGGAACCGTGCCTATAAGGTTTGCATAACCACAGATGCATTGCTCATGGAAGCACTCCATTAGCGACGCGCTTTGTGATTAGAGAACTGCCGCTTGTGTCTGAGAATGACTGCCTATCTTTTCCATCTAGTTGCCTTCACAATGTGCTGTTTTGGTCCCTTTTTCACATTGCTTCAGATATTTCTCTATGATTTCAGGGCAGACAGGGCTGCACCTCTTTCAGCCCGCCCCCTGTTGATAACGTTGATAAGTCCCTAATGTTTAAATCAAGTTTTGGCTTGTGTTTGGCTTGGTCTATTACAAGCTCTGATAAAGATGTGTCTAATTAACAGGAAAACTACAGCTGAGGCCCTATGAAAAGGCAGTACAAAAGGACCAGGAATAAATACCAGCAGTGATTTGACACACCAGGATTATTTGGCTTGGAAACAAGCAGTGTCAGGGGAGAAGCAAAGCCGGCGGTCCGGTTGCAGCCATACAACAAAGGGCCCGTACGGATCTCCATCTCTGACCTGACAACTGTGTGGCTGAAGCCTAAAGCTTCAAGTCTGAGTGAAGCATCCATCTGGATCAGTGGAGAGATGCCTCCCTGCAGTGAGCAGCTTGGACTAGGAGCAGGTACTGTGGTGACTAGCGGGAGGTGAGGGAGGTTCTGCCATCACAGCTGGTACACAAGGTGTCCTGGATAAGGCCACGACTCATGACTATCCATTTTGGCCAATTTTTGGAGGTTTTATAGTTCCAGTTCTTTCTCTCTGACTGATGAATAAGTTGAATACCTCCAGGGGAACAGAGTGTTGAACAAAACCTCTGAGCAGACTCCTGGAGATGCTTTTTTTTTTTCCTCCTTTGTAGACGAATTTGAAACGGTGACAACATTTTAGCAATCACAGCATGTGGGTCAGGTGTGTCCAGGTCCTGGTTGCTGCATAGGCACCAGCATTTGTGTTGCTCACAGTGGAAGCTCAGGCTTCTTTTATGTGAGGCAAGGAACCCAAGTGCTTCTGTCTGCCTGACCTTTACTCTCATTGTAATTTCATTGCTGACTTCTTTGCTAAGAGCTCTAACAAGGGGGAGCAATTAGTGCCCATCACTAAGAACGCTTTTGACCTCAAGAAACACAGTTGAGACCACCAGCTATTCTATTTGTTTTTGTTCCAGTTTTTGCTGATTGAGAAGCTCATGAGATACATCTCATTTCCTGGAGGTCCTCGGGGAAACAGTAGTCAGACAATCCTTTCCTAGCCTGCTTTGGGCAGCGATGATGGTGTAGCACTGCTGGCACTGCACGTGGACTGCTGTGTTGTTAAGTCTTCTAGTGCAGGGAGCTAGGTAGGTTCTTAAAGTGTGCCCCACTGGGGTCTGAATCAATGCAGAAGGCAGCTTATGTTGGCTGCCAAACTCTTGTTATTAGGTAGTAAACACTATATTCATGATAGATTTTGAACAAGTCACCTAGTGGCAGATGGCTCTGTGCCACGAGCTACAGGTTTTGGAGGGTAGACAAAAATCTCCCGTGAAGGAGATGGAGCTTAGGAAGCTCCTCCTGGGAGCCTCTGCCCCAGGCTCCTTACAGATAGCCCCCACACATGCCGAGGTGCCACATGGAAGTTCCAGATCTATACCTGCCTGTAGACTTTCATTTTGAAATATCAGGTGCCTCTGTATCTCTGTGCATGAAGTTATGATCATGGTATCTCCCAGGGCAGTAGGCAGCATGCAGACTGCATTATCCTTTGGCAGACTTGAGTGGGAAATTCAGTACCTCTTGGAATCATGCTCCTCCCTGCTTCCTCCACTTTGAGGGTGGCCACTATTTTGCTGCTGGCTGTTAAAGCTCAGGAGGCCTCTTTGCTTTCCCTTCTCCTACCCCACACAGCCTAAGCTGCTCTTGCCAGCAAGCTGAGCTGAAGCTGGCCTAGTGTCCTCCTCCATAATTCCACTCCCTGCTTGGAAGAGAACAGTGGTGAATGGATTAAACCCTCCTCTTCCCTGTGGCCAGTCTGTTTGTCCTTCCTGCGCATAGACTGAGTCACACTGAATCTTGTAGCAGCAGAGACACAGTCTATGCTTTAACTGGACTTTGCATCTGAGTATGTCAAAGAGCTTCAAAAATTACAGTTCTGCAGTGTAAATCAAGTATGCCAGCACATCCACCTTACAGATCATCAGTCTGTACTTAGGACTTGCCTCTACTGTCATTATTTGGATTATTTCCACCATGAACAGCCGAGCTGTCCATAACCAGAAGTAAAACTGTGTCCTATAAAAACATCTCTTCTACCCAGAAAATGTATTTTCATAATAAGGATCAGGCACAGCATGAACACCAATTCATTTAAAGCATACAATGACATATGTGTGTGTGAATTATAAAATGGCTTGGGAGACAAAGCCAGAAGATAAATATACAATTTAGGTATTTGTATGGTAAAATAACCTATGTTTATTCTCAACTTAGAGATCATGGGAGTGGTCAAAACAAATTTATAACAACATTCAAAATAGAGATTATTTTTTGATGTAAGAGAATGAAGATTTTTCTTTGCCATGATGCTTACAAAAAGGGAATGCCAGGGAACACAATGTTCTGAGATTATTGCTTCCCATGGTTGTCTAACAGATCTCTCTAATGTCTTGTTTGTCTCTGTCTCTCTCTTGTCCTCCATTTAGGTACTGGGCTCCTTGGGAAGAATGAAACCCAGGAGCGTGATTTGGTGGTCAGTGTTACATCAGTCATAATTCCAAAGGAGCCTTCAGTTTGGGACCAAACAGTGATGGTCGTAGAATCTGAATGTAAGTCACAAAGCAATCCAAACAGCTGAGTTTGGATTTAAAAACACAACTGCATAAAGGTTGATGAGAAAGCACGGGTTTTGTACAGTTTTATTTAGTTCCTCTTCTGTTTCCCGATGAATGACAGCCATGCATTCCAGGAAAGAGGTGACCACACACATCGAGCAGAGTTTCCTCCTGGTGAAACCCTCATGAGCACTGAGTCATCCCCAGAGATGGCAAGAGAACACTGGGTCCTGGGTTCATATTTCATGTGAGTTATGCTATGAATTGTATCTCCTCTTGTCACCAGAGCATCTCATCTAATTGCTGTCTTTCTGAGGAGTTAGTTTACTCATCACTCACAAGTTCTTTTTCTTTGGTGCACTTCTCTTTCCTTTCATCTGCTATCAGTCCTGCCTTATTCCTTAGCACCACTGTGATGCATGTGTGCATTTCAGTGTCATTTGCAGAGCACATCTGCCATGTGAACACAGTTCTTGGCGAAAGGAGAGTGGCACTGTTCCTGGAAGGGCAGCAGGAGATGGAAAATTTCTCTGAATTCAAAGCTGTTTTCAAACAGCCTAAACTCCACCTGTGTTCTTATGCCTGACATTATCCACAACATATTGTGGACCATCGGGGTTGCCAAACCAATAGGAAAACAAAAGCTGAACGAGGTGAATTAGATGGAATACAGCTGTTGCAGGACATGTGAGTTGTGTCCTTTGTAATTACGGAACTTGCTAGCAAAGCTGTGTGAATAATGGACTATTTTTGTTTTCTGACAATTCTGAAAACATTCAGCAAAAATATTTGTAAAGGTTGTTTGAGTGTATCCAAAACAAACTGTCTTTAGGAAGTTGTGAACTGAAAAGCTGTCTGCCTTGCTTCTTCAGTTGCATGACAGGTTTTACCTCCTTTTTTTTTTTTTTTTTTTGTGTGTGTGTAATTGTTTGTCTTAATTTTTCCTTAAATTTTAAATAAAAACCTTATAGAATTTGAAGTAATTTTAAAGTGGTTCCTGGAGAAATGCATGTGTTTTTTGAGATATTGAAAATAGAAGATGTAAAAAAAATTTAAACTATTTTTATTGAGGTTTTTATTTTAAATCAGTGTGTTTTGCAGAAAGCAGCACGGTGCTGGGAAACAGTTTGGTTGATCAGAAGTGAGATTTTGGCAAAATCTTTGCTGTAGCATTTCAGCCAGCTCTAGCATCAGTCTCACATCCCCTCCCTCACTGTATAAGCTTTTGAGGGCACCACCAACAGCAGTACTTGGCTTGACTCAGCAGTGCCTCTAATAGTGTTTGGCTATTACATTACCTGTACAGGTAGGGGAAAACGTTTTATCTTCTAGGAAAGAGTGGAAGATGAGTGATTAGAATTCCTTTATAACAAGGGGCTGCTGGTCCTTCCCCAGGAACTTGAAGCAAAGTCACACTCACTGTCCCCTCTTGCTTCCCAGAAGTAAACATGTTACTCACACAGCTTTCACATTCAGTGAAATGACCCCAACCATCCTGTGATTCTGTGGAATTTGTGGTGCATCTCAAGGCCCAGGGCCTTTTTCTTCCTCACTGCACACAAAACTGGGAGGTTATTTGCCTTTTACAGATGGAAAGCATTTCCTTTGGAAGTATGATTCCTAGCAGTGTAAGGAAAGACTGTTCTCAACCCTTTTTCCTTCTTGAGATACTTTATATACCTTGGTATCCTGAAGGCTTGTGTTGTAGCTGGTCTTTTTCCATCTTAGCACAGGTTGTAGGCTCTCATCAGAATTTAACAATACCTGGCAAACAGTGCCTTGTCGTGGTGCGCTTTTGAGTAAACAAAAAATGTGGGAGAGCAGAGCTCTCTCTCTGCAGTGATTTTGGTGACATACATAAAACATTTGTACAAAGGGAACGTATTGGTCACCAGCTGTTATTACAAGCCTTCCACATTACTTCATGACCAGAGAAGGCTTTAGGCAGCCAAACAGGGGCTGTATGGGCCGTGAGTGCCCCTCCATGTCTTGTAAAACCAAGCCATGCTCTTACCCTCTCATTTCTAATTCTACATGCAGAACGAAACGTGCTACTATATTGGCCTGCTAACCATAAGGGCAAACCACTGCAGATCTTGAGGGTGTTTCAATATAACTCCATTAAAAATGAACGATCGAGTAAAAAAAATAAAGAAGTCAGAATCTACAGAACAAAACCTGACGACATGAAACCTACTCCATCTCCCTTCCCTTTCCTGTGGGTATCAGCGTGCATTGCTTTTAATTTGTGATTCCTGTGACTGTTAGGAGTGGTGGAATACTTTTACATATCTATTTATTTATCTAAATGGTCTTTAAGCCCTGTGCAGAGCTGGCTGTGGGCTTGTGAAAAGAGTTATCAAAGTCTTGGCATGGCATTGTTTTGTTCTGCTTTTCAGTGCAATTTTATCCATTCCTGCAGCTGGCCATTCCTCTTTTAACAGCCAGGCTCTTCAGACCATGTGCTTAGGGTAGCTTCTAAGTTGCCAGGCTGGTTGCAGATGATCATGTCTGGCAGAATGTCTTTATGGTGTTGGTGGTAAGGGAAAAGCACATGTAGTGGTATTGACCGCTGCTGGAAATCTGAAACCTGCCTGGTGCTTTGTGCCATCCATGATCCGAGCAGAGGCAGTTCTGAAGTAGCAGTCTGCTTGATGTCAGCTTAAATTATTTTCCCCTGGAAGTGGCAAGTCTGATGGATATCTAGAACAAGCTTCAGGGGAATTTAAGACAGATGAGCTCTAGAGTTGAGTTTTGACTCAAGAGTATTAGGGCCTGAAAGCACCTCTGGCCTGTGCTACCACCAGTTGTTAGTGAGATATCTGCACACAGCTGCCAAGAAAGGGAAGTACAGGGGTGAAGAAAGGGAGAAGAGACCATTGCTTAGATATATTGGAAGACGACACAGAGCTGGGAGAGCCTGCTGTCATCAAGAGCAAGGTGGAGTGCAAGTGAGACATTCCACCTGGTGTCACTTGGATGCAAGTGGCAGTAAACGAGAGTCACCAGGGAGCCACGTTCATAGCAGTGGTTTGGTGGACCTTTCAGGTTCAGCACAGATAACCTCTGCCTCATTCTGCCATCGTTAAACTACTAAAATGGCTCCTTCATTCAGAAATGACCCCCACACAATAGGTCAGACAGATAGAAGGGCAGTATTCTGAGAGCACTTACATTCAACGCTGCTTGAACAAAGTCACCTTTGGAAAGTCAAAAAGATACAAACATTGGTAGAAATTTGCACTGCTGAGATATGAGTATGAGGTGTTGGCAACCATTTTTGTTTTACCCATCTTTCTTTTACCATGGTGAATTGAGAATTCAGGATCTCAAAGTACTTGGCAAACCAGGTACTTCAGCATCTTCTGACATCTTCTAACCCAATCCTATTGAAAATTTACGTTTGATCTTAATTCTCTGGGGTCCTTCTTGTTTTGTATAAACAAATTCAGATTTTGAAATGAAAAGTTGGTTATACAAATAAAAAAAATCATTTGCCCAAAACTTGAAAATGTTTCTGCAGCTTTGAGATATTTATTTTCTGATATCTTTTCTTTTTCTTTCTTTTTAGCAACTGGACAAATACATTTCTGTGAAGACTTTCAAAGTTGGTGTTTCCCTGTGGAAAACATATAGAAGCAACTTTTCATCTCATTCTGCTTGACCCAGCAGACCGAGCTGGGCACCAGGAGTGACACAAATCTGAAATGAGCTGTGAGGTTCAGCCGTGCTCTCCCTGTCACTCAGGTACTTCACTTTCACAGTTCTAAAACAGGGTTACGGTGCCTAACAGTGTTCATTCCACATGCAACTCCATTTTGCCTTTTTTCTTCCTTCCTCTCTTGGTTAGGAAGCCCACTGCTGGGGCACAGCTGTGAGACAGGAGCTTACGCCCATGCCCAGCTGATGAAGTGAAGGGACCGTGTGCTGCTGGCTCTGAAGAGACCGTGTGCTGCTGGCTCTGAAGTGAAAACAATCACTCTGAAATCTCAGAGCTTCCTTAGAAATGTAAAAAAATGGGGTGGGAGCATAAGTTAATTGTGCTTTTACACACTGTTATACTTGTCACCATGCCAGACTCTACATTTCTTCCAAGGGTGAAATGAAAACTCCAAATTCATGTGGTTATGAAACAATTTCAGTATGAGCACTCAGTGAAGAATTATAAAGTGGGAGAGACACAGTCCTGTGTCTCAGCTGGTTGAGAAGGCTTTGAATTGATCAAGGCTTCTTCCAGCTTGGAGGAGCCTTCTGGAGTGCATCGAAACCATTCTGAATCTGCATATTGAATGCACGTGAGATACTGCAGAAAAGCTGATCTGTTATGACATTACTTTGATTAAAAGATGGGGCAACTGGCAGAAGGCATCACTGTCACTGCAAGAAATCTCATTCCTCTGGATCTAGAAATTTAGGAAATGAGTCTGGTTTGCCTGATTTACACCAGAATAAACTCATACATTTCAAATATGGTGAGAACTCACTGGCACTGCAGGGTACTCCTAAAGATAAGGCAGATGAAGAAGGGCTTTTTCTCTGCTTGCAGTAATGCAGCTGAGGAACTTGTAGGTATTTGTAAGCTTAGCTGGGGTCAGCCCAGCTCGCTGTTAGTCCTGAGACTAAAGGAGTGCAGTGCCAATTTGAAGTCAGGTTAACTCTTCTGCTTCCATCCTATGTGCTTCCATGAGCTCTGCTGAGACTGGAATTACAAGGTCGCTCCTGATTAGCATCACCATGAAAGGAGAACCAGTCCAAAATAACAGTCTCATTGGACAAGAAGTGTTTTGTTTCGTTTTGTTATTAGAGATGAGTCAAAGGGTCAAAATACCCCAAGGCTAAATCAAAACTGGAGCCAATCTACATTAAAAACTTGAGTGTGCCTGGAGTTGGCTAAACTCCAGGCATGCTAAACATGCTAAACTAGTCTTGTAAAGACATAAATTCATATCCTTCAGGATACATGGTAGTCTCACTCCCACTTGGGTGCTCAGCTGCCACTGATAATGCCATGTGCTAATTCAGGCACCCAGGCTTCCATGTAATGTTCTTACTATGAAGAACAGTTGGTCTTGAGGGAAAACATTTACATAGATGACAGCTATTTTCAGGAAAATGAAAAGTACTGGGTGAAAATGGAGGTTTTGACACTGTGTGAGGTATAGTGTGAGGTATAGGGTTTACACACAGTAGTTTTTGTTGCGTGTATTTAAATGGATGATTTACCAAATTTAAATGAAATAAATTCACAGACCATTTGCAAATATCTATTTTATTTATTTGTAGAGATATATGGAAACCTTGGTTTGAAAAGCAGTTTGCATAACACCTGGTATGTCAGCAGTGCAACCTTCCAATTTACTCGTTGGTGAAAATACCAATAGAATGAACCTGAACTCAGCATTGGTTTACACAGATTTCCTGGCAGACAAAGCAGTAATGATTTGCATGTCAGTGTAAGTGACATGTGCCCTCCAGTTTTGAGGAGTTTACACAGCTCAGAGGTATGAAAAGAACGGAGCACATGGCTGGTTCTTTGCAGACGCATGCTGGCAACACAAACCCCTCGTGTTTGTGAAGTGTGAAACACTATCTCATTTTGACTTCCAAGTTTTCTGAAGTGGCTCTTGATTTTTTCACTGGAACTGCTTCTTTGGTGTTTTGGGGTTCTGTGGGCACAGGAAAAAAAGATAAAAGTAAGATTATAGACCCAGAGGTGGCTTAAATCCTGGTAGTATGCAATCCACGAGCATATTTTTTTAATTACTTTTATGTGTTTTCTACACATGAAGATACTGTACTGGGATATGAGAGAGGAACCTACTGAATTCTTGATTGCTATTAATAATATGACAGCAGAGATGACAACATGAGGATATTACTTACACCTCTTATATTGCAGCCTGTACCAGACAGGTCACATAAATCACCGCAGTTTCTCATTGTTCTACCCACACTGTCTGGTTTTGCTCTGATTTGGGTGGTGTGTGTCTGAATGGGCGACTGGAAAGCTTTGTCTATCTCTTGTTGCCTAATAGCTTTAAAAAAATGAAAGCCCCATGTATGGCCCCACACTTGCAGCTGGGGAAGAGACACTCCAGACCTGTGGCGCAGCACTCTTGCTCTACAATCTGAGCAGATCCCAAGCTGCTCTTGGATTTCCCAGGAATCAATCATCTGATTTCTTTTTTAATCATTTTGTTAAGAATCACGTTAACTGGGCAAGCAATTATGGTTATCACAAGTTTAAGGGATTTCACGAGGCTGAGGCATGTTGTGCTTTAAGTGGATGTGTCCGTAGCAGAAAAGCTGAGTCACAGCTTGAAGCAGTGATGGAGCACCTGGTGGGAAGGCAGGGCCAAGCCAGGATGCTCAGGTGCATGCAATGAACCTGAGTGACTGGAAGGAGTAGAGCCAGGATCCATTTAACGGTTGGCAGATCTCATTTAACTGTTGGCAGTGGAGGCAGAGGTATTTTGTTGGAGGTCCTTGTTCTCCTGAGGTGTTCAGAAGGTAAGCTGATTTTTTTTTTTGTTTCTTTTTTTCTGTGCCCACGGCTGCTGCATTTGAGCAAATTCTCGCTTGCTGTAGCTTAGGACCTTTACTGTTCTGCTGTTGTTGCTGCACTTTCCATTGCATTGCAGTGTCAAGTGAATGTGTTTGGTGCTTTATCTAGCAGATAAAGATGCATGTGAAATCTGCCTAGGAGGAAGCTGCTGTAAAACTTACACGAGAAGGAAGGAAGTGATAGAGAATATTGAGTAGGAGAAAGGAAGGCAGGAAGGGGAGGACAGATGAGAAACTGATGTGTTTCTAGAGAGGTAATCACAGAGTGCTGGAGGTTGGAGCTCATCTGGTCCAACCTCAAAGTGCTAAGGTGTAACAAATACTGGTTGCGTGATGGAAATATAACCGAGGTCCTTAATGGTGGTTGTTAGTTTCCTAATGTGCCTAACCCTTAATAACAAAAACTCTACAGATATGTGATGGCACTGAGGTTTGTTTATTTACTGGCTGTGCAGTGTGGGGTTCCTGTGGAGCTTTCCCTCCAGCTGTGGCAGCTCTGAACCCTGACGTTGGAGCTCTGAAAAGCTGTGTATGACGTAGTGCGTTGCTGGAGTCCTGGGCATGCTGCCCACTGCATTAAAATCAAATGGAGTCCTCCCAGGTCAAGCTGCTGGCCTAGCTGGTACCTTCCAGGGTCTTTCCCCTTTCCTCCTTTTGCAGGTTGTTTGTTCTTTTCCTTCATTGGAGAATGAGGTCACAGCTGAATTGGAGCCCTAATCCCATTGAGTTTCTTTGCTCTGGAGCCAAAGCCCGCTCAGCTCTCTTTACTGTATTTTCACTGCAGCATCAGCTTGCTCTGCTCCTTGTTTACGCAGATGGAGGCTGCATGTTTAACTGTGAAAACAAAAGCGCTTAACTGCATCTGCATAACTTCAGCACAAGCATGTGGCCTACCCTGGTGACCCTGGCTTTGTCAGCACTAGGCCGAATTTCAGCTCTGTGGCTTCAGGCTCCTGGGAAGCTGCGAAGCCCTTCAGCATGCGCTCGACCACTCTCTTTCACTTTAATGCTTGTTTATCTGAACTGATTTTCATGCCTCTCCCGTGAAGAGCAGCTGTGAGTCAGGCTTCTTCTGCCTGGAGAAGAGAAGGTTCTGGAGAGACTGTCCTGTAACCTCCCAGTACCTGAAGGGAGGTTATAAACAGGTGGGAAAGTGACTTTTTGCATGGGCAGATGGCAGTGAGACAAGGGGGAATGGTCTTAAACCAAAAGATGAGAGGTTTAGGTTAGATGTTAGGAGGGAAATATTTACCCGGATGGGGGTGAGGCCCTGGCACTGTGGCCTGGAGCCGTGGTGCCCCATCCCTTGGTGGGGGGCAGACCATGGCAGGGGTTGGGATTGGGTGGGTGGTGAGGTCCCTTCCAACCCAACCATTCTGTGGTGCTCGTTGACTGGGAACAGAGCTCCTTTTTATTCTCAGAAATGCACAAGGGCTGGATGTGAAGATCCTGCTCAGCCCACACGTGAAAGGAGAAGATTGCAGCTGCCTCTGTGTCCTCAGGAGGTTGCTCCAAAAGCAAACTGCAGGGTTTTAGAGGAGGGTTTGGTCTGAGTGAGATGGGGCTAAGAGAATAACCGGGCAGAAAAGCAGAGTAAGGCAACAGTTCTCTCAGAGGAGAGGGTTGGTACGGGTATGGCCTTGAGTTTCACTTTAAGGCTCTGATTTATTGAGCTGAAGATGGCATCAGCTGAAATTCAGAATGAAACTAGGACGCAAACTTAATTGCAAAACCAGCTGAAACCACAGGACTCAGTCACAGAAAATTCTCACTCATTTGAGGCTGGCATAGGGTTTCACTCTGTGCTTCACCACAGGGTTTTGGGGCCCCCAAAGCAGTTTTAGGGGGGTTGAAATTCAACTATTTTCCCAAGTTCAGCCCTGGACTAGGAGATGCATTGTAGGGGATGGTTGTGGAGCATCTGGATGGGCAGCAGTGACGTCTGACTGGCACGCTGCTTTTCCACCTAACAGTGAAATACGTAGGGGATGTTTTGTAATTGTTACTGTAAACAGATATGGTCATCCTTCATACCTCCACTCAGTGCCATGACAATGAGTGGCACCGAGAAACCTAAGGTCAACAGCTGTTTCTCTTGTGAAAATAATGAACCAAGAACCTCAGACCCCACTGAGACTGGCCAGCCACAGTGCTGAGGCTGTTCTCCTGTCAACTGGTGATGGCTGATTCCTGGAAATAACCAGAGCGAGAGAGGTCTGTTCCTAACATGATCAGACTTGTGGTTGCATTGACAAAGCCAAAACAACAGCTTAAATGGAGTCATTCCAGCAGCACTGCTCCCTTGCCTGTTGTTCTGCTGGTCCTTCTGCTAAAGATACTTATCCCACTTTGGATTTCTTCTCTCCTGCTGCTGTACTGTGGGATTGTTTGTGTCTGGGTGTTTTGTTTATTTGCCGAGAAGCTGGGCTTTTGCTGACTCTCAGAAGCCCGTATACACTTCTTCTCTACTTTCAGCCGTTGTTTGACTACAATAGGGGCAAAGACCAGCAGGAGAGGAGCTGCAGAGTTTTTGCTTCTTGGTGGTGTCTGGCAAGGCTGAAAATGTGTGAGGCTGAGAGACGTGTTGCCTTCAGCTCTATGGTTTGTGCAGTGGGGGAAGCCGAGGATCTAATGCAAAGCTCCTGTGTGTCAGGAAAGTGGATGCTGCTGGGTGGAGTCAGGCTTTTGGTGGTGTTGTCTGCAAGCAGTTGAAGCATGCAGGTATTTATGAAACAAAGATTTTTGTGAAGGTGCAGATTTTTTTATGGTGCCTTGGAAGTTTTGAGCATAGGGGAGTGAAACTGGGCTTCTCACTTCTGCTTTTTGTGTGCATATTTAGTGTGATGTCTATATGGTGCATTGTTTTGTAATCAGTAGATTTTTTTTCTTCCTCCATCAGAGTTGATTTGTTTCTGAGTTTACAAGGCCTAAGTGGGGTTTCGCTTATGGGCAGGAGATGGATTTCCCCTAGATATAGTACTCCTAAGTGAAAGGGTATCTGAATGCTCTTTGTCTTACAAGCAAGAACATGTAGGCACTTAGAAATTCTGAAAGTTTTCAGAAATTGGACACTGAACAATTGTGACATTTGTTGTCCCTCTGAGTTGTTTAACACAGTTTGAAGTTTCCCTGTTTTACAAGTGAAACCTGGAATGATTCTCCCTGTCCCCACAGAGGTGAGTGAGAACCTCTTGGGAAAATCCCACAGACTCCCAGGAGGTGTTTAGCAGGAACAGGGGTGTTGAGCATCCCTTGCACTTCTGTGGCTTGAGCAGGGGAGCCCCAGTCCAAAGCACGCATATCCATGGGAGATGATAAAATCATTGTTTGGTTGTAATGAAAACTAAGACCCAAACCTTTCTGAGTGCTGTTTTCATCTGGGCTGTGCTGGGGATACTTGTGATGGTGTTTGCGGGTTTGCGCCTTGTTGACACCTGCAGGGTTGCTGCAGGCAGCTGGCCACAGCACTTTTCTTTTTCAGCCCATCTGCCTTCATTGGGGAAGAAATACTGTCTGTTTGTTTAGGTGAGATATGAGTCTGCCCTCAAAGCTCCAGGTCACTGTAAATGTAACACAAGCCCTATTTCCTGTTAGGAAAGGGGAAAAAATATGCCTGTGAATTGTCTCTGATGTGCTGCCAATTGTCAGAGAAGATTCAATTTGGTGGAGAATTACTGTGCTCTTAAAGAGCTGCGCTATTGACAGAGATTTAGGGCAGCCACCCCTTCCTGAGAAGGGGAGATTTGTCTTTGATATCCATAAAGCTGGGGTGGCCAGTTACCCCTGTGCATTGCTGCGAGGGGCATGAAGCTGTTGCTGTAGTTAATGGCCTTGCGTTGAGTGGGGCATGGTGGGGGACTTAGAGCTACTTAGGTGCTGGGGCTAAGCTGTCTATCCATGTTCTCCATGCAAAAGGAGAATTGGAGTGTTCTTCCCACCTAGCCCATAGGCCAGAGAAAAGGAGGAAAGAAGCTGCTCTGTGTGTGTGTAACACGTACATGTGTTCACTGATAATCCAATAAAGCAAATATTTGACCTGTGGAATGACCCAGCACTGCGACAATGAATAGTGGTATAGATCACTTATGTATTTTCCTTTCTGTGTTTCCTGGATCGAGGCCAGTCTTGGCTGTCATCTAAGTGGGGTATGTCTTTCACAAATGCAGCAATGTGAGGACAGGCAAACTAGATTTTTTGACACATTTGGTATCTTTTATGATGGGGGGGGAGGAGGAGGAGGGGAGGGAAGACAAAACCTATCTCCCCTTATTTCCCTGTCTGTTTTCTGTAAAGAGTAACAACATTTACATTTAGGCCCAGGTAAAGGCCCAGTGCAATTACAAAAGCTGCTGCTTACAGGCTGGTTTAAGTAACACCCTTGTCTTCAGAGATGTTCATCAGCTGAAGCTGGCTGTGGCAAAAAGGAAATATTAAAGAAAATAATCTATGGTCTGTGCCCTATGAGGTTTCCCATATGATGACCATGTGTCAAACTTGATGTTCTTGGGGTATTCATGTACCTGTGCTAAGTCTTTCTCAGGTGATCATCTTATTCATGCTTGTCTTAGTGGCAGAGTGAGTGTTTAATGAGAGCTGTGCAATCCATTAAAATAACCTTAAAAAGGTCTAATTTTTATTCAGTGTATTGCCACAACCAGCAATAGCTTGCTCAGTGGCTGGAAGGGCAGCAGCAGAAGTGCAGAAAATCAATCAGGAAGAAAACAGGAGCTCTTTGGTCTGCTTGGCCCCTGCTGCAGGGGTGACTGGGGTCATCCATCCTGTGCCAGACTCTTTCTCCCTGCCCTTCCCTGGACCTGAAGGCACACTGTTAATGCTAGCTCTCAGTCTGTGGGCACTCGCCCTGCTCATGTCTGAGTATCTCTCTGAATCAACAAGGGCACACTTAACATCAGCAAAATTTTCCTCCTTTGAAACTGTGGATGCCTCTTGTGCTCTGGTCTGGGCTTCCAGGTGGTGCTCTGAAGCTTTCCCAAATTCTCTGCAGCTGCTTTTATAATTCATCAAGGTTCTTCCCAGTGTGCTGGAGCTCAGCGGGGTGGGGGTCTGAGCTGGACTGCAGCATGGTGATGCACAGCTCTGCTGGATGGGGTGTTCTGGCACTTTGGCTTCCTCCAGCAGTGCCTTGTGTACTAGGACCACAGGGACTGCTCCTTTTAGAAATACCTGTTTCTGTTCTTCCTTCTCTGTCTCTCTGTGCTTCAGAGTAATGCTGTTGTATGGAAAAAGAAATCTATTAAAGTGCACCACTTTATTTCATCAAACATTGCTTAACAGGTGGGGGGGGTCAAGAGCTGGTGCTGCAGCCCCAAACCAGATGTCTGCAATTTGGGGACTCCTCTATGAGCCATGGCAGTCAATGTGTTATGCTTGTCCTGCTCTCTCCTTATCCTTTCAGATATTTGCCACCACCATCCCCAGCTTCTGGAGCTGCTCAGCAGATGATTTCTCTCTCGTTCCTCCTGCATTGTGCTGGCTGCCTCTTAAACTTGCATTAGGTTCCTTGTGCTTTCTTCTTACAGCATTTCTGCTGTGTGTAAATACAGACACAAGTACTGAAGGCAGCAAGTGATTGGATGTCAGATCTTCACTAAGTGAAGGTGGGAGGTTATTAACAGGAGAACAGAATGATGGAAAAAAGGACGTTTCTCATCTCCCTTTGCCTATGTCCTGGAATCTCCTTTAGAGATGGCTCCTTCTCTCCAGTCACTTTGTCTTATTAGACCCCTGTGTTGTTTTAGTCAATGGAAAAAAATACACCATTGTTTACACCACTGTTCCTTGAGAAAGTTCTTGAGATCCCCTTTGAAAGGGTAAAATGGACTTAAATCTGTTTCTCACATGATAAATCCATTTTAAGCTTCTTGGTCTGTCTTCACCAAAGATGTCAAAATTTAATGCTTTGAAATCAATGTAAGTGATAGGTCTTCTAATGTACTTTTCAGCCTTACATTCTATAATACTATCTGACAGTTGAGAAACAGATGTTCACAGTAGAACAGATCTGTCTAGATGTAGGTGGGCGTATATGAAATACCCAGGGAAAAAGTATCTGCTGCAAGTGTCATGAACTGTTGGGAAAGATAGCTATTACCACATCTAGGATCCCATTCCTGGGGAAAAGGTAATTTCTCCTGAAGACGCCTGCAGGGTAAAGTTTATTCCCCTTCTGTCAGCCTGAGTAGCAAAGTAAGGATGCTGTAATAAATGATGGCAGGGGCTGAAAAAGATGTTAGGAGGACGGAAAAGAAATCATTAATCCACTGCATCAAATGTATGTGGTAACAGCCAGCAGATACTGGGCTGCCAGCACACACACCTCTTTCCCACAGGTTCATCTCCCGGGCACTGCTTTTTCTCCTTGGGTTTGGTGAAGGGTTTTTTGTACGTTTTTGTTTGTTTCTCCAACTGCTCTTCAGCTCGTACCGTCAAGACTGATGTGTGCAGCACCATGCATCTTTGTGTGGCTGGGGTCTTAGCATCTTCACCTCTGCATGACTATTTCTTGACTATTTCTGCTCCTTCCCTGCGTGCTCTGCTGCGGTTCTGTGGGCAGCCCGTGGTCAACAGCCTAACAAGGCTGCTGTGCTGTTATGCCAGAAGTAGCCAGCACCTCTTTTTGGTTTATTATTCATGCTGTGCAGTGCACCCTGGAAATCTGTACTGTTGTATAATCCAATGTCAGTTCCTTTGATTCCTATAAAGTAGCTCCTTTTTTTTTTTCACCTTCCCCTCCTTTGCTGGCTATACAGAGAAATGAAAAGCCCACAATGTGAGTTCATGCTCCTAACAAGATGAGTATTGTCAGGGATACACAAACTGTTTTTTTCTTTTCTGCATCCTGAAAGTAAAGAGAAAGGACCTTTGATATATGCAAAGCTCTGTTATTCTTTTTTTTTTTTTCTGAGCTAATAAAAGGTATAATTATATTAACACTTGTGTCCCTTCCATGTTTGTTCTGGCCCTTATTCTGCTCTGCAACAACAAGAACAAAAAACATCCCATGGGAAACCTTAGGTTAAGTTTATTTGTCTTTATTTTTTTTTTAAACCTATGTTGTAATCAGAATTGTTTTGCTAACTTAGTGCGCTGAGGTAGTTTTTGGTGAAGGCGAAGCTTTGCTTGTGGCCAGAGAGGAAATACATACGACTGGTTTATGCCTTGCCACCCTGAATTGTGATGCTTTGTTTATTATGACTTCGGGCATGTTTTATTGGTGAGCAGAGAGGTCGCAGCCTCACATGCAGAACCTGTATTTGTGCTTTACGGGTTCTGGGATTTGAAACCACAAGTGGTCACTGAACTTTTGGCTGCCTTAGGTAACTGCGTGCTGTGACCAAGTGGCTGGACAAGGTCTCTGCTGTGCTCTACCTGCTGCAATACAAGTGTGACACTGCTCTGTGACCTGAGGCTTCTGAAAGGAAAAAAAGACACTGGAAGCCACACTGTTTGCTCTGCTCTCTTCTGCCTTCTCACCCTTTTAATGCTTTTAAATTTGGAGCTTTCTAGTCAAACTTCAGAAATGGAGTTTCATGTTTTTATAACCTGGATGGACAGTATTTTAAAGGTAGCCCAACTTCTGCGGGATGGATCCCACAGCAAGAACTCAGTAGAAAAGAATTTTCTCTCTACAGAAGGAAAAGTGAGCTTGGATGAGCCCCAGCTTAATTTCCACAGGAATTGGTGTCAGAACCAAGGCAGTACCTGAAGATTAAAGAAGCTTGGAAAGACTTGGGGCAGATTAGCTTTGAATTTGTTCAAATGAAGGTGTAAGAATTTCTCATGTAAAGCACTTAGTGATGTGAAGGATGTTAAGGTGGGTGAAGAACAGCCACATGTTAATTGTTGTGCTGTTTAATTTAAAAGATGAGCAATTATAGTGCAAACACATATTTACTGCAATCAGTGGGATTGCAAGGTTCCACTTTGGATGCTAAATGCTCAGGTGTTTTCCTGCCATGTGTTTCATGCGCAGCCTGAGTCTGGGGCACTCAAAATGAGCTCAAACAGAAGTTCTTTCATGTTCACTGTGTGCCCACAGTAGATGCCAAATTTGAAGTAGAACCTAAGATTAAATGAAACATCGCTAACCCGATGGTTTGTACCTACTTCACGGTGGGGAGAAAACAAGGCCTGGAGGATTCGTTTGGCTGCATCGTGTCTCTCAAGAAACAGAAGCCCTCAGAAACCCCCCCCCCCAGGCTAATGCCTTTCTGCCTCTCACTCCTAAGTTTAATTTATCTGTTGGTTATTTTATTTTATTTTTTTGCCACTATTACTGACAGCAGCAATGCTTGTTCATTCCCTTTTCCATCAGGGGTTGCAGTGAAGCTGCAACAAACAGTCCTCATTGGCCGACATTTGCTTTGACATCTCCTTTAGATACTTCCAGGTACTCAGCATTCTTGGTTTCCTCCCTCTGTTGGAAGGCTGTGTCTGTTAAATACTATTTTCTTCAGAGCTTTGCTGGGATGAGTGTAACAACTGTTATTTTGTAAAATCTCCCTGGGGACTGCTTGGGTCAGTTTTCACCTCCAGTTATTTTGTTCTAGGTAGCATGGAATGAACCCCCAAGCATCAACCTTTTAACCTCAGTCTTTCTCTCAGGGAATGAACGTAGTGAAATCTGTCCTGCCGAAATCAAATGATCCCTTCAAATACAGACTCACTGTTTAAGAAATGCAATAAAAATACACAATCTGGAAAGAAGATTGTGTATTTTTATCCTGTTCTCTGTTTTCTGATGTTTTTTCATGGCCATTTAATAAATGTATATACTTCAGCATCCAGCTTCAAGACTTCTTGTGTTTTTCCCAGAACTACAGAACTAATTGATAGCCCTGTCCTCAGGGAAAAGGCAGAGCTGAAGGTGGCCCAAAGGATGAGATTGTCCTGCTGGCCCCATAAGGGCAGGAATGTATGGGCTGACCAGAGGAGTGTGGGGATCAGTGGGGGAAATAGGAACTTGCAAAAGGTTCTTCAGGATTTTTGTGCTTACACTACTGGCATTAGAACTGAACAGTGTAAAGTCACATGGAAAATTAATAATGTATAAATAGAATTGTTTGAGTTGGAAGAAACCTTTGAAGGCAATCTAGTCCGTGTCCCCTTCTATGAATGGGGATGTCCACAGCTCCTTAGGGTGCTCAGGTTGGCAGTGCAGAGTGGGGAAGAGATAAACTAGAGTAGAACAGGCATAAACTCTTCTGTCTCCCAAGAAGACTTCTGGGGGCTTTGGATGTGAGGGAAATACAGTTCAGTATGATAGGGAGGTGTAATACTGCGGAGCAGCAGAAGACATTTTTCACATAGATTGGGATATTTTTACATTTGCCCCAGTTCTTGCTGCCTGATAGTGGTCTTTTCCCCATCAGCCCGCACTGGGAAAGCTCTTTCCACCAGTTAGTGTACATTGGCAGCAATTCTGCTTTCCACTTTGAGAATAACCCACTTTTGTTTGTTTTTCTTACCCCCCTCCCCCAAAAGGAGATCGTTCCCAAAAATGCTTATAACTGATTCTCACTTCAGGTATATGTTCCTTTCGTGGCTTCTCGAGCTGTGGTCTGTGGAGTAGGAATAGCACATGAGGTCATTCCTGCTGATACCCACAATGAAACATTAGGAAAGTATATGCGACAATTGGTATGTCAGTGGGGAAGGGCAAATGTGCCACATTACCCTTTCTTTGTCAGACTGGGTTATAGAGAATTGCTTTGGCAATTGTTTATTTGCAGACTGATATCGCTATTCTTTGGTTCTCGTTACTGGTTGGTTGGTTTGCTTGCTTTTCCCTTCCTTATTTGTGCATATTCTTTTACTCAGTCTTATTTCAATTCCTTGTTGGGCCTGATCCCGTGAGCAGTGGCTGGTGTTGTTGTGTAACCAGCTCTCCCATGCCCCTCGTGCTTCCTGACGAAGCAGCATCAGCTCGGGTCCCAGCTGAGCTCCTGTTTCTCCCTGCTGCAGGGCAGTGCTTGGAGATGCGAACAGCACAGGGGATGACAATTTGCTGACCTGGGCAGAGACTAAGCATGTGTGTCCTGGGTAAGCTGGCTTTCACGTTAAGTGGAAACTTTCATTATTTACCAACTAGTCAAAATGATTTTGCTATTGACAGAGGCTTCATTATGTCAGCCATTCCGTTCTTTGAAAACATGGACATAACAGTGAGAGCACGGTGGTAGGGAGGGGGAAATTCCATTTCTTCCTAAATTGAGTGGAAATATCTTCAGGAAAATTAAAGAAAAACCCAAGAGGAGGAGAAGAGCAAAAGAAATAACTGTAGCCAAAGCCACTTTCCTTTTTCAATCTACCTTCCAACATGCTCCTGGTAAAATCATTACAAAGGCCGTTTATTTTTAAAATTGAAAGATTGGGGAGAGTCATAATGAGATATTATGTGTAAAAGTTGCACATAAATTTCCTTCTGTCATATTTTGGGCTCGCCTAACGCATCCCCTTGGCAGGCCTGAGGGAAGCTGATCACTTTAGTATAGATTGTGTGTGCTTCAATAATATTGCCCAAGGACAGAGCTACTGGGTGGCTGAGTTGGCTACATGCTGATTTAAAAATTAGCTGGGCTTTTATTGGCCACAGTAAACTGTTCTCAAACAGAAGACAAAAGTTTTATACAAAATGAAGAAATGTGTTTGGGGTAGGGGCTCCTTTCCTTTGTCTTTTTGGGAATGCAGTTTTTTACTCGGTGGAGAGTTGTTTTTGTTTCTTTCCTGCCATTATGGAGAGCTGTGGAGGAAAGGTGATGTGCTTGTGGTGTGTAATACAGAGCAAAAAGTCCTACATTGAGTTTTGGGTCCCTGGAGTGTTCCCTTATGCGTCTCCCTGCACAGGCCTTAAGGATGTGGTCAGCGTCATGCGACAGCCTGATCTCAATCTTAGACCAGAGGGAAGAAAAGCTCTGCCTTTCTTTTTTAAAGCATGAAGATTCAAGATGCTGTGCATTTATTACAGAAGAGTCCTAAACTCTTTTCTGTTGTTGTGTTTGGGAGGTATTGCGACATTTGCTGTCACCTTTGCAATCCAGAAAGTTTCCCTTCTCTCAGATGTGGGCTTGTCCTTGAGACTGTGAGAGTCATTCAGACTTTTTTTTTTCTTCTGAGTTTCTTTTTATTTCGCTCTATTTTTTTGTTTTTGTCATTATTATCCCAACTCCCTGTTTTTGAGGTTTTAGTGCTTCCAGGATCTCAGCAGAGTGAGGGATTTCTGGAACTGCCAAGAGCTGGGGCTCTTCCTTTTCCTTTCCTTTCTTGGTCTAAACCAGAAATTAGTCTTCAAGGAGGACAAAGACCATCAAAGCACTTAAGAATAAATGGTAATTCATAGCAGCCTTTGCTAATGTGCTTAATTTAGAGCTCTGGAGTCCAAGTCTTAGCCACATCTCCTCTGAATTCCATTTTTACGGAGCAGTTGACCTATTTATTCACTTTTTGACCTAACAGAGGAAGAAATAGAGGATGGAAAAGACATGACCAAAATGAGGGGTTTAAATAAATAGCTTAAAGTGTGGGCGAAGGCCAAATTCATTGTAACTGTAAACATGGTGGGTTTTTTTTTTTTTCTCTACATGAGCCAGATCTGAGCACCCACATACTTTGGGCAAATCAGAGTGAATCTGAGCTTTGCGACTGGTTTGTGCCTCAGTCCTGTGCCAAACAAAAACCTTAATTGGAACTTGAAGTGAATACTGCAGCTCGGTTCAGTTAATTGTCCTTTGAGCAAACCTCCCAAACTCGTCCCTTTGGAAGTTACTGTTAATTAAATTAAGATTTCACTCCTCTTCACCGATATCTTCATCTCTGGGTAGAGCCTTGGGCCAAGTTGAAAGTGAAACTTGCTTCCTGTGCTTCAAGGCAGCTTTGTCTAAAACTGACTCCAGAATCAAAAGCGCTGTGTGCAGCTATTAACGCGCCCTCACCGCAAGCTGCTCTGCCAGCACTTCTGAATACCCGGTTCCTACAGGTAACCCGGGGTGCTTTCATCTTGTCTGAATTGTAAAAGAAGGCATTGGGGTTTATTAAAGAGTTTGTGTTGCTAACGTGTCATACATCATGCCATTAATTAAGAGAAATTCCTTTCTCCCCGGTTGGGTGGCTGCGTAACGCTGCCAGCGTGTATATATTATCCATCTCTCCCCACCCTGGCCTAGCCCAGATGCTGCATGACTGATTGTACCCCAGAGAGGCTCCAACCTCATCAGGTAATTCAATTGCTGAGTCTCCAAAACCAATGAATTAAAAAAAACCTTCTGCACTGGGCTCTGCTCCCCTTGTAATTAGTAGCAGAGCAGGGAGCGAAGTGGGGTGCGGCGGGTCCATGCGTTCCCAATCACAGCCCACACAATGAAAATGTTTTCTTTCTGGGACAATCTGAAGAAACCTCATGGGGATTTGGGGCTTTTATATATATGTGTATGTAATAATAATAATTATCCTCATTAGAAAGCTAACTCCAAAGCTCGGCAGCGTGCTTTAGGAGTTGGTGGGAGAGCTGGCTGATGCAGCAGACAGCTACAGCCCACGCGGGACCTCTCACATTGCTTGGGGTGCTCAGGGCAGTGCCTGTGGGGATGGGGGCAGCCTGTCCTTTGTCCTGTTTTCCAGCTCTGTGCAGCACATGGAAAACGGCTGCTTTTAAACCATTTTTTCCATCCAGCTTCAGTCACACGGGGTTTCATTTACCCAGGGTGGTCAGAAGAGCAGCATGCAGGCACCCAGCTCAGTGTGCTGCCCCTGCAGAGCCCTGGGGACCAGGAATGCATCATGGGACCTGGGCTGTTATTGTACGGACAGTAGAAATATTCTCCGTTAGGCTGAGCCCTAGGGTATAATTAGAGCTGTTCAGGAATTTTGTCATTAAATATCTTTTGGTTGGAAAATGCTAGTTCTTTGAGGAAAAAAAGAAAATACTTTTTCAGAGTTAAAGGGAAAAATTTCTCATGTCAAAGTGGGACAAACTGTGGAATAAATACTAGCCTTGGGTAGAAGAGATGTGTTGCAAGTTCCAGCTCCAGTGGAGGTGTGGATTACTTTATATATAAAAACCAGCATAGTAAAATAGGAGTGAATGATTCTGTGCTCACCCAGTGTATGGATAACAGCAAAGCAAGGCTTTGAGCAAGATCCTTCCTATGTAAGCAAGCAGCCTTTATTGTCAGCCTGTTTCCTAGTTCTCAGGAAACAGTACCAGACTTCAGGACTTGCTGTGTGGCACTCAGAAGTGAGAGTGGTTTTTGAGAAGTGATGTTGAAAACTTGTGCAGGGAGGGACAGCCCTTCCCCATGTGCCCTTGCTGCAGGGACAGTGCTGCTGGCAGAGGCAGAGCTGTTGTCAGTGGGACGACCAAAGCTCTCCAGTTGCAGACAGCCTGGGATACCAGAGCCATCTAGCAAACAATTAATAACAATCTGATACTGTCATTGTGTTGCAAATTCAGTTTCTGCATGTTAACATGAATCCCACACACCACTAACTAGCAATAACAATTCACTCCATCCTGGAGATAAAACTGCTCCACCAGAGGTGGGACGTCTGACCCAATGAGCCACTAGCCTGCATACTGTGAATAACAGCTCACAGGTGGGCATCACCTGGTACCCAGCACTCATCACAGTGATCTAATCCTGCCTGAGTGTAGCACTCCCAGGAGGTACTCTGGCATAGTGCTGCAGGTAATCTCTGGGAACATCTTTCCCTAGGTCAAAACGTGCCCTGGGCTGCATGAGGAGTAAAGGTGCTGGGAAAGATGCTTGGAAGGCAAGTGGCATTTCCAACCTCTGTGTTTATAGGAGATAAAAATATATATAAATATATGTAACAAGGGTAGGGAGCCACGCAACAGATTTCATTATGATCACTAAGCTCACTTCCTGATCTATACATGAAGAAAGGGCTTTTCTTTAATTAAGATTTTTGCTGCTGATGGAAGGCTCTGTGATGTTACATGTTGCATCCTTGGTGAAATCTTGACAGATTATCTGGTTTTGAATGCTTGAATTTGAGGAATTCTGGAGGAGACTTGGATTTCTGGAAGAGATCAGATGTTGCACTTATCAGCATTTTCTTAAAGAAGGCTTTGTTTCGTATTTGAAAGTGATTTTATCATTTGGAGCATGAACTGTGTTGTTGTTGGTTTTTTTAGATAGGAAATAATGGTCAAATGCTGGAATAGTCATTTTCCGAATTTCTCTATTGACTGAATATCATTATTCTATTATTTACAGCTAATAGTGCTATGTGATTTTTCTAATTTTTTTTTTTTTAAAGAAACGTCTGTTGAAAGAAATGCTTCAGAAATTTCAAGGTCTTGCATGAAAATCTTTAAGCTTCTCTTTCAAGTATCATTTACTCAAATGGTGTTTACCATTCTTTTCACATTTGGCCAAGTTTCTCATTCTAAGATGTTTATTTTGCATTAAAATAACTCAATGTTGGAAATTCATGAGGTGGCCACCGAGGACTCGTGGTACTGGCACACGTTACTAGGAGTTGGAGATCCAAGAAATTAAACAGGAATTCTCGCAGAACTTCATTTTCAAGGGCAGTCCAGAGATTGAAGAAAGTGAGCAGGTCTCCGAGTCGGTGTTGCACTCAGTGTCGAAGGGGATGGGAAATGAATTTGGGCTTTAGGGCCAGCCTATTGCAGATGGCAGCCACTAGTGGGTGGAAAGATAAGAGTACCAAGGCAGAGAGAAGAAAGAAAGAAACAAGTGGTGTTCTTCTGTTGATTTGAGTTTGTGTCAGTGCTGTGCAAGGAGACTGGGAGGCTGGACTAATCCATCAGGAGATCGAACAGCACTGCCTGCTTTGGTGGGTTTTTTCCAGCTAAATTCTGCTTATTGGAAACTCACAATAATAGCATAGAGGATGCCAGTTTATATGGACTGGATTTTAGCATAAGCCTCTGTACAGGAAGTGTCACTTCTAAGCCAAAATCCCAACTGTGTGAACTCTTCATTTTTGCAAGCGTGTCCACTGTGTAGCAATACCAAACTGTAATTCATACCTGAGAACCTTCTAAGTTTGCACAGAGCGAGTGTGACTTTCTTGCCGTAAATCCTTAATGTTTGGTTTAGTCTGTCAGTTTAAAATTTGGGGAAAAATTCATCCAAGTTGTAATTTCACAGACATAAAAAATGAGGCATTTCATGCATGCAGTGATATTTTCAGAAGTGTACGTGTATTTGACCGCTCTATTTTGTGAGGTCTTTGGTAGGAAGGGCTTTGCAGATCTGCACTGTATAGATGCTTTGGGAACATATTAGCTGCTATTGAGCATGTGGATTTGGTGCACTTCTTGTGTACACGATTAACCACTCCAAAATGTTGATGACAAAGGGATCGTTATGTTTCCAAAAATGTTTATTATATAAATATTGTCCTTTCTGGTTCAACAGTGTATTATTCTCATTCCTTTTGTACAGCCATTTAACTATCCCTGTTCTTGCTTTTCCGAACTGGTGTAACTGGCATGTGGAATGCAACAGCTGGTTAACTCTGCAATGATCCAAGAGCAGCAGAAGACAAGGAGTGCAGAGGGGGCTGCCTTCTTCTGCCAAGTGTAAAACTAAGCAGCTGCTTCATATTTTCACATGAATGAAAATGTTTTGTTAACTGCTTCCCTGCCAAAGGTGGTATGATGTGCATACAAAAGGGTATGGTTGTGGAACTACAGCGTTACTGGGCATCAAGAAGCTTAGCAAGACTCCTTGTTTTCCAAGCAGTGGCCAACAGCGCCTAGGACAAGCGCTTCCATCACAGCAGGAATGCTTGTAGGACAGTATTCAGATTACTTTATTTTCTCTTTAGTGCATTAAGCATACCTGTATGTGCAAAAAAAAAAAAAAAAAAAGAAAAAACTACCTTAAAAGAACATTCTTAAGACTGCAAATGCTTAAAAGCTAGGAAATGCCACTGGAGAAATGTGCTTTATGTTCATCTTTAATGATATAAAATAATAGATTCATAAAAGAATAGGAGTGGAATAGACCTTAATATGTCAACTAATTCTCCCCAACATAAGCAGGATTGGCTCTGTCATCCAATAGTTGTGAAACTTGTCTTACAATATCTTGAGTCCTCAAGGTTTTTTTTTTTTTTTCAGACAAGTGTGGCTTTTGGGGCTCCTAGAGAGGTTGCATGAAACCTTTCCAGAACTGAAGATCTTCATCTTATTATACAAACAAAAATGTGGATGAGGAAACTTCTGTTAATTAAGAGAAAAGAGTGATTTCTTTTTTTAGAACCAGAGTATCGGAAGTGAGATGGAGAAGAAAGCACTTCACTCTCCAAAGGATACACAGCCTGGAGAACTGTTTAGAGGTATGAATTACAAGGTCAGAAGTTGAACTCAACGTTATGTATTTGCATCTTTCTTTTTTTTTTTTTTCTTTCCTGCTTTGCTGGTGAGTGGGTGCTATGGAAAAGGTAATTAAGAAGAGGATAATCAAGAAGCCTGAGATGTGTGTGATGTGCACTTGTGTAAATAAAAGAGATTATGAAAACAGGCTCAGAAAAAGGATCTGGAGCAAGTGAAAAACACTGCAAGTGTTTGTGGTCCAACTAGAAAGAAGGGTAGGTTCATGAGACTGAAGTGCCAGAAACCAGTCCAAAACAAGGCAGGGTGCTGGACAGCAAACTTGTGTGGCTGTGGGCATGTTGAAACTGCTGACCTGATGGTGATTGTCCTCCCTAACAGCTGGAAAACCAGGAGAGGAATCCCTGGTGGGACACTGCACTGAAGCCTTGAAGTGTGGAGCTCAAACCCATGGCCACTGTACTCATGAAATCCAGCAGTGAATTAGATGGGTTTCCCACCTAACTGGGCTGTGAAATGCAATGTGTGTAACTTACACTGGGCTGTGTGCTGACAGCAAGCTGTGCAAAACCAGGAGGTTGCAGATGGGGGGGAAACTTCTGCTTACAATGTCATCTGAGGAAATGGGACAGCCTTCAGCCCTGGGGGCACGCAGCAGGGAATCCACCTTCAAAGAGCATGGAACCCCAGTTTTCAAGCGAAGTGTTTGCATTTATCTCCAAACTTTCCTGTGCACAGTCTGATGTGTAGAAGAAGACCTGCTGAATTGCAAAGGCAAGGCAATTAGAGAGTCATCCAAATGAAGTGCTAAATGCTTATGCTTTATATTCTGTTTATTCGTAGCTCTCTGTTTAAAGTCTGCTTCAAGTTTAACTTGCCAAACAACCCTTTCTTTCTTATAAGACTGTCTACATTGAAGGGTGGAGGAGGAGGGAAGCTGGATGAGTCTGACAAAAAGGTTGAACAATTTCTGGGAAGACAGTGAATGTCTTGCCAGAGATATCAGCGTCTTGCGGAGCATCTACCCAAAGATGTGTTCAGGAAAAGCAGGGGATGGAGGGCATTGGCAGCCAGAATGGAACGGGTTGGGGCAGGGGCTATTAAGGCCCAGTGCCAAGTCTGGGAAGCAGTGCCTCCTGGCAAGCATACAGCAGGAGTAAAGAAGGCAGATAGTGAAGGAGTGTGCCGGGTGGACAACGGCTCTGCATCGGTGCCCAGTGAGAGGGGTGTGTGTGAGACTTCTGCCAAGAGCAGCAGGGAGGGCAGTGCAGCGGGACTCAGCAGGCACCGCTGTGCCAGGGTTGCAAAGCATTTGCTTACTGCTTAGACGGGGAAAACATTAAGTAAAAGAGCAGCTCCTCTGCTTGCTCTATGTTAGATGTGGAGATGTGAATGAAAAAGATCCCTGATCACGCAAATGTTTGGAAATCCTGGGTAGTGTGATTTCCAGAGGTTGGTATAAGTGCTTCTGCTAAGCAGTGAGATCCATGTGTTCAAGCACACCAGTTCTGGATCATTCGGTTCTCACGGTTCTGAGGAAGAAGATGCTTTCTCATCTCCTGACACACCAAGACTGATCTAAGTAGTTACTGAGGATGTTACCATTTTGAGAAAAACAGTAAAGCACGTGCTTAGCTTTGCTCATACTGAAACACTTCACCATGTTCCTAACATAAAGCACAATCTGAGCAATGCCAAACAAGGAGCATGGCTTGGGATTAATTTAATTACCTCTGGAGTTTTGGTGAATCTTCTAATATATATTAGAACTTGGCCCTCAGATGGCGACACCAAGCATCCCCCAAAGCAGAAGACTTACCACTTTCAAATGAAGTTTTGGATCAAATATGGTATATAGCTTATCTTTGAGAGCATAAAATATGCTTGAAGCAGCTTCTTAGACACCTGGAGCTATGGATACTCAGTGCCGATATGTCTCAGTTATGTATCACTAGCTTATTTTGTGACATGGCTTCAGGAGAAAGAGCAGGGAAATGGTATTGAAATGTACATTTTTTTGAAAAAAATTTTGGTTTTAAGAAAAGCTTGATGAATTATGGGCTGAATCTCCTTCAGCCATTATTTACTAGACATCTTTAGAGATTATCTATTTATTTATTGCCCTCTGAGACACTAGAGAGGAAGGAAAATGCAGTTAGTCCATCACTTCCCTGGATAAAGAGGGACGCAAACTCTTAATAAAGTATCGATGGCACCCCAAGGGGACAAAAAGAGATTTGCATCCCAGTGGCCCAGCTGACAGACCACATAAGTTATGGCAGCAGCAGCGAGGTCCTGTCAGAGACAGAGCAAGATGAGAGAAGAGGGAGCAAAACACGATTTGTACTGGCATGCAGTGAACAAGCTAAGCTGTGTAAAAATGAATACATGAAATTAAAAGGATTAATGGGACAAGTTAGTGCAGGGTAGCAGGGAAAGTCCCCTGTCTAGGCACTTCTGCCAGGTTCCACCCAGGCAGGTTATTTTATTTTTTTTTTAAACCTTCTTTCTTTTGTAAGTGAAATTTCATCTGGAGAGGGCCTCATGAGCAACGTTCAATTCCTCCCCTCAGCTCCACCTGGATGAGTCCTTTGAGCTTTAAAAATTTGCTTTTATTTAAAAAGTCACGTCTGTTTTCGTGAAAGCCTGAAGTGTTGGCGTGGTCCAAGGAAAGCTAATGACACACTGGCCATCCAAAATCATCCAGCAAGTTCATTTGCATCGACTGCTCCTCTTAACCTCGCGTTGTAAATCACCGGTAAATAGCCGTGCCGTGCACCCTGGGCTGGCTGCTGTTCAGGACTGAGGAGAATCATTTCTGCTTATGCCGTGAAGGCCTTTGAAATCACTTGTGATAAATGTGTAGAGATGTAAGATTTTTACAATTTAAATCACAAAGCAACGTCTAATATCTTTCTACGATAGCGTTTTGCTGCGGAGCAGGCTGTTGGAAGCCTGTCCCATCTCACTTCTGAAGTTAAACAAAGCTATGTGTAGGTAAGAAGCATTTGCCCCATTAGGTGGTGGGGGTTTTTTGCATTTTTTTTTTTTAAACTACTGTACTTGGTTTTCATTTCACAAAAGGCAATCATGAGACGACAGTCACTTTAGGCAACAGAAGGCTGAATGATTGAAAGGGATGATATTTGGGAATGAAAAACTAAGCTGCGACATATGAAGTTACATATAAAGTGTTCAACTTTTGTTTTCTTCACAAAATTCTCACCAAGTGAACTCCAGATGTCAGCACTTAAACACTGTCAGGTATTACTTGTATTACTGTGGCATCTGCACAGGTGTTGCACACACCTAACCTGAGGGGCATGGTGTGCACTGAAATGCTTGTGGTTTAGGTAGACAAACTGAAAATCAGGGAATGTTAGCACTACTTTACTTCAGTTTCTTTCTCTCTTGAAAAGTAATTGCAACTGGTTGCAGATAACTTAGATTAATAAGAATTTAAGATGATGTGGAGATTAGTGCCATGGTGCTATTGGTTATGTTCAGTCCAGAATGAGTTATTTCTGTGTGCAGCTGTAATAGGGTGACATCACAGTGAAGGGTGAGGTTGCTCCTCTGCTCATTTGGGAAAGAGGCAGCTTGAAAACATTGCTGCTAGCCTGGCTCTGACAAGCATGGTTTGAGCTTTTCATGGAGGTTTTTGCCTCTGTTTTCCCTGGTTTGTCTTTATTTATTTATTTTAATCTAGAAGAAATTCTTGTCTTACTATTTCTTGTGTCTTCAGAACAAAGCAGATAGCATCTACTAAGAGAGACTTTTTGGTTGCACCTAACACCTTGAGGATTTCTAAGTCATTCTCTGTATTATCATAGAGTCATATAGTGGTTTGGGTTGGAAGGGACCTTTAAGATCACCTAGTTCCAGCCCCCTACTATAGGCAGGGACACCTCTAGACTGGATTGCTCAATGTCCCATCCACCTTCCTGTGTGTCCCAGGTTGCTTTATCATAAAACCTTGAATGGATCAATTGGATCCATGGATCTCTACAAGCCCTTCTCCATGTCTTTTCATCCTGGAGGGAGCACTCAGTAGCAGGTCCCTACACATCACTGTTACGGGGAACCAGAACTAATCCCTCACCTTTGTCAGAGGAGAATGCTTTGTCTGAATGTAAAAATACACTTATATGACTATAGAGTAATCAAACATAGCAAATATCAACACAAGAGACTTTCTACTGAGGGGAATTAAGGCTAAACGGGGCTCAGTCAAGAGGGTAATGAGAGTCAGAGCTGGAAGAAAAAAGTTATACTTCAAAAATAATGTTTTGCTTAGATTGTTGAATTGTGGTCAAGGGAATGAAAAAGGGGACAGGGCTGTTGCTGGGAGTTGTGCCGTGATAGGGCACGTGCGTGCAGGAACATCTGGTCCGTTTGGTCCTAACACTCCAGGTCTTTTACCAGTTCCTGCCCAGGACTGCTGAAGTAAACCAGGTGTAAGTGGTTTGAGCAGAACAGCCAAAACCACATCTTACTCTCCAAAACTGTCTTGAACATGAAGGCTTTGTTTCTAGGGCCAGAGCTCCTCTTTCCCCACTGGTAGTCCCTGAAAGTGTTTACAGAGGCCAGCAGCCCAAAGGAATTGAATTCAGGATCTTGAAAGCTTCGTCCTTCACAAAATAAACCTTCAAAGGAGATTCAGAACTATCAGCAACAAAATACTTTCTATTCTCATCCATGGCAGCCCCCTGCATTCCAGTCTTGTGTTTATTTAACAATTTAAAAAATAAAACCATTGCTTTGAGCTCAGGGAATTAATTTTTTTAAGGCCTGTGGAGTTTTTTTCCATGCACGCTTCTCATAATATTCCGTATTTTCTTTTTCCTTTTGTTATTTTACTTCAACCATCATTCGCTTTCGTTGATGATTACAACTCATGCTTTCTCCTTCTGTTGGTTATAGGATAGGTGAGGTGAGGAAATGCTGATGACAAAAAGTCCTGTACCCCTCCTCTTTCTTTACCTGAGGGGTCCAAGTTGGTTCCTCTCTTCTACATGGGAGGTTTGGCTTAAAATAAATCCAAAAATGCTGTATTTTCAAATATCTGCACTTAGCACTATTCTGCCATGTCTGTTCCTTGTACTGTTAGCACTGAAATTAATGTCAGCCTCACAAAGAGTGCAGTCAGGAGGCTGTTTAAGTTACACTAAAAAAAAATAAATGAAACCCAAATCCCTAGGATCTACTTAATTGCCCCAAAAACTGGACAAACACCAGAGCTAATTTGAACTATTTGCTCCAAATTACTGTTGTGATTTTAGCTCCTTGCTTGGTTTCTGCGTAGTTCAGAAGTCAAACCAAATACATGAAGCAGACCTACAATTTTAGAAAAATTAAAAAAGATGGAGGAATTTCCACTGCATCCTAGTAGCTGGATTTGGTTATTATTGCCTGATGAGACAGATTGCTGGTATCACATTATGTCTTTCTGTTCCCTTCTTGTGTGGCTGAATGGGAGGAAAAATGGAAAACCCAAAAGCAATTTAAAGCGAACAAAAAATCCATAGTGAAATTCTTTTTCATAATTTTAAAGAGAGTTCAAACCCACCTTTCCAACTGTATCTCCCTATTAACAAATTATATTTGTTCTGCTGTAGGTATTCTCTCTCTTTCTCTCTCTTTTTTGCTCTTTTTGTGTTTTTCTTTTTGGTGAATACATAATAGAAAGGCTCTTGTCTCACCCAAGTTTTCTTCCGTTCCTGTGAATGCTTATGGTAGTTGTAAATGCTAAAGCTCCTTAAAAGTGGAAGCCAAGACAGAAAAAACACCAACTCTTGTATTATCTGGCTGAATCTCATGTTCAAACAGCAGTCAGGGTGCACTGGAGATGTTTCTCAGCAGCAGCCCAACTACATGAAAAAGATGAATGGAGTTTCTGGCCACCACAACTTCAGGGCTTAACCTGCTCTTCCCATTCAACAATGACAGGCTGTTGGCCATGTGTCAATAATCTAGCTCTGTGCGTAAGATAGGCAGGATTTCAACCTGTAGCAGTCCTAACAGGGAAAGCTTCTCAGACTGAGAGTATCTTCTGTAACTGGGAGCATCTTCTGCCGTTTTTCGGTGCAGATGCTGGCAGAAGGTTGCACTGGAAGACAATGCAGTGGGGAAAGGCCACTTCCTATTTTCAAAGGCCAAAAGTAGATTATTAACTGAAAGATTATTAATTGAGTCAGCTGATATAGGAGGTGAGTAGCACTTGAATTATTAATCCACAAGGACATGTGAGGACACATCAAGAGCTTAATAACCACCCCTGTGCACAGAGTAGTATGGTGCTCCTGAAGGTCTCAAAGCATCACACAGGGCAACTGATTCTTGAGCCAGTTCAGCATGCCATTGCTTGTGCAAAACACGTGTCCAGACACCAGACTTGCATAAATTGGCTCTAAATAGTTAATTAAATGCATTTGTACCCCACCACCTGATTTGCATACAAAATTGTCAAAACACTGTGCTAAGATTAGACACAATGTACTCTCTGAACACAATTGTGCGACTGAAACACTCTGAAAATCTGGCGCATTGAGTTAAATTTTCACATTGTGCCTTCTTGTGTAATAACAATAATCTCCTCTGCCTTGGAGTATAATCGCAATAAAGAGCTTTTTGTGATTCATTCAGTGTTTATTCACTCAGTAAACAGCCCTTTATTGCTTTTTATACTACAAAGCAAATGAGATTATTGCTTAAATTGTCCGGTAGCAACTAGCTTCTGTCCTCTGGCTTGCTTGTTCAGATTGTTTTTGTGTTGTGGTTTTGGAAAAGAAAACTTGTTTAAAATTAGCTCCCCAATAAATCACAGTAACAATGAAGTGAGTGTTTCTGCAGTGTGACAGATTTGTAGCTTTTTATGTTTGTAATGATGATGATATGTTTTCTAACTTATTTATTCCCTTATGCTTTTATTCTCCTAAACTCTGAAGTCTGCTGCAGTGAAGAAAGCCCCAAGATGCTGAATTTTGGGAAGGGAGAACCTCTACTCTAGCTCTCATCCTACTCTGCTCCTAAAAGCTTCAGCCATTTTCTTCACTTGTCCCTGCCTATACAGTAAGACTGATGATGTTATCTCCATTGGAAAGTGCCCCAAGGTGTTTGGCTGGTTCGCAGTAAATATTTTTGTTATTCGCTGAATCTCCCAGTGGGTCCCAAGAGCAGCTGCTTCTAACATACCATTGCCCCATGACGGAGTACAGTGAAGGAACTCTGCAGGCCTCAAAACAGAAAGGCTGGGAATGCTGTGATGTTGATCGAACGGAGAAGAACAGGTCAGCTGTAGCCAAAATTTGCTCATATACTCCTTCCATGAGCAGGGGTAGCCTACTATAAGTTCTCATCCTAAGGCTACGTGGTATCTTCACCATGAGGATGGGAAAGACTAATTCTCTCTTTCAGGCAGCAGCACATAAATTTCTTATTTCGGTCTTGCCAGCATTCAGACGTTAGCAAAGCATTCCACTGATAATTATTGATCTTCTGTATTTATAGAAAGCTAGGACCTAGTACGATTCCGTATTCAGGAGATGCCAATTTTCTACGAATACCTGAGAATGACTTGGCCATTTTCCATTTCTGTAATTGCTTCTGCATTGCTGGGGCATGAATTGCATTCTTTAAAATCAGCCTAGGAATGGAAGGAAGCTGAGACTGAATTTCTTTCTTCTTACTGAAGACAGGTATGCTCTTTTCAATTTGGGTGCTTCAAGGACTACTTAAAGTCCAACTTCACTTACTCGCACCTAGTGTCAGCTTCCCCACTCAAACAGATACCTTACATTAATTAATCAAGAATCGCAAATTGGGGCTTTCAACCTATTAAATATGTAATTGGTCCTGCGTTTTCTCTGATGGACTGTTTTCTACAGAAATCTTTGCTGTCGTCTAGTCTGACAATTTTTGACTTACCAGATTTCTCCTTTGGGTAATAGTGCTTCCTATATTTAGGTCTTCTCTTCTTCTGTGTTATATTCAGTTGGCTTAGGAGTTTTTATGCTAATTAGGCAATGACACGGTTCTTGAACACAGCAAGTTGAGTCCCAGCTCTACTCAAGGCAAAACTTCAGCCCGCTGACACCAGAAATGAGATGGTATATCCCTGATGCCTTGCTCTTGCAATATCATTCAACATCCCTGACCCAAAGGACCTAGTTATGCCCTGTCTAGTGCTGATAGATAAATCCGACGTGAGCTACCACCTTCTGCATGCCCAGCTTTTCATACTGTGCTAACTAACCAGCTAGAGGGCATGCTGCAGGCACTGAGTTCGTTGTTGTGTGGTCACTGAGATATCTCCCAGTGCTTGAAAGTTAAACCAAGGCCTGGAGTGCCATAATTTTACAGTCTGACAGCAAAGCTTCCAGAGGTTCCTCTTTGGGAGCTACAGTATAAAACCTGTTGTGGTCCTGGGCAAAAAATCTTCAAACAAGTTCATACTTGTATATATTAAAGTGGAAATTTTCAGAGCCTGTGTTGGCAGTGAAGCAGTCTCCTCTCCTTCCCTTTCAGATTTCTGCCAGTTCTGGCCCTGCTTCCTTTGTGAATGTGACATGTTTGGTTTCAGTGGATAGGAGTGTATATTTTCATATACTGCACATACAAAACCTGGTAAGTGCACAGCCTCATCTATGATTAGATTTTCATTTCACAGGATAACAGTGACTTTATGAAGCATATTTTCATGTGGTAACCAGAAAATGTTTCCATTTAATGATTAGACAGTGTACTTTCCTTTATCAAACCTTCTCTGAAAACTTCTATTGTTTTAAGAATACATTCTCAAATGAGATATGTTGCTTTAACTACATTTCATTTTAAAGAGGCTAGGCTCTGATTCACAAAAGCTTTCAGATCGGTAGGTGAAGCATGTGGTTTGCTAGAATAAGGTGAAGAAACGTGAGCTGGTGGCCAGTGTGCCAAACAGGAATTTAAGAGACTTTTCTTCACTTAGCAGCCCTGACACTGGGTTTTGGGATGCCCTTGAGCATGTCACTTCACTTCCATATATGTCCTGTTCATTTCACCTTGTGGGCTGCAACTTTTCATCCCTTCTGACTGCAGACCCATGGTCACAGCTCTGTCTCCCACCAGGGCTTGCGGGGTGCCCAGCACGATGAGGGTGCACATACCCGGCTGTCATGGGAAAATATTAATTAATCATTGCTCCCGAACAGAGCTCTGCTCAGATGCTCTCTGTGGGCCCTCCGTGCATCCTTGGAGCTGCTGGAGATGCACTGTTTTTTGCGAACACAGCCCATGGATACGATTAAAAGAACCGCCTCAAATCATCCCAACTTTCTCACTATTAAACATCAGCCATCAGCTACAGCTCCTGCTCTTTTTGATTTTCTTTTCTTCTTATTATTATTTTTTTGAACCTGGCAGCCTCAGTCAATAAGCCATAAGCGCCTAGCTAAGAAGAACTGCTGTCATCAGACAAAAAGGCCTCCAAGTCCACATCCCTAACAACCTATTTTAATAACAAGAGCAATAACGGGATTTATTATGCATGCGGCTTTCTGCAATCATTTTTGAAGAGAAAATTAGTTTGAAGCCTCGGGCGACAGTTGAACTCTCAGAGGCGCCTAAAATAAAATAAGGAGGAGGGGGCGAGGGGGTGCTGAAAAAAAAAAAAAATAATAACTGGGGGAAAAAGCGTGGTGGGAAAAGTTGCTGGAGAAAGGATGCCAGTAAACTTTACCTGCGAGTTGCTCTTGTCCTCCGGATGGAGGAAGAAAAGGGGAATAAAAGAGGAAGGAGGACAAGGCTGCTGGAAGCAGGAGCTAAAGTTCTGAGGCAGGAACAAATCCAGCATGCATATGATGCACCGTGTGAGCATCTGTCCTGTGGGCCCACTGTCCACCGAAATTTGCCTCTCTTCCCAGTCAGAGCCAGCTCCACCTTGAAACTGAGGTTTGGGTACCAGCTGCAACAGCAAATGCTGGCCCTGAAGGCTGCTATGGGAGAAAGGAGTGCTCTGAGGGACCAGCAGCATCCTCAGCACCCCAAGTGAATCACAGAGAGGGAATGACTATTGGGAACGGGAGGAGGATTCTAACCAGGCAGTGACCCGGTGCTGTTTCCTGGCTGACTGGGCTCCTTGCACATGTGCTGGATTTCTGCCCTGTCTGGGCCCCATTTGGGCCCATGGCACTCCTCCCTCCTCAGCCAGCCCTGTGGCATGCAGAGGGTTGGAGGTGGTCCATGTTCGGTAGCTGGGATAGGATGAGACACAGCCTGAAATCCAGAAATTGCTTCACCAGCCTGATGCTGGGAGTTGCCACCCAAAGAATGAGGGTTGCATGTAGTCCAGCTCTGCATAGGACGGCAGAGATTTGGGAAAATCATGGGACAATGCTGGCATTGGCCTGATTTCCTTCCCATAGGGTGAACCTCACCAGCAGCTGACCCAGGGCCAGGTGCCACCACACCAAACTGTCCTCTTCTCCATCCTCTCCCACCCCGAGCGAGTTGCTTCCCCTGCCCTTGCCCTGCCTTGACAGTCAGCAGGACTTGGGGCTGATCAGCACACAGTTGTTCCTCTAAAATAAAGGCAAAATCAGGGAGAGGGCTGTGCTTGTTTGTGTGTGCCTACTGGAAAAAGACGAGACCAATGGCTTTTGTGTATGTCTGACTGAGTGCTGTCTTTAATTCTTTGGGATTTTAACTTTTTTTTTTTTCCTTCCTGATGCAATATATGAACCTAACTGTTGGAAATGCTGTGGGCCCAGCTGACTGAGACCAATAATCTCAAACCTGCTATTAGATGCTCCTTGCTTTTGGGGCTCTGGTTTGAGGACACGTTGCTTTACTTCAGCTCTGAAGTTCGAGGCCGCCCCTTTTGAGATGTGAGGGGTGGCCAAAGAAAATAATGTGTGGTTATTGTTCAAAAAGTCATAGTACCAGAAAAGTATATGATCGCTTAAAGGCAGCATCAGAGAGCAGGGCCTTGTGCTAGCTTCAGCCAGGGCCTTGGCTAACCATGTAATTCCATAGTGGTATTTATGGCCTGTATATAAAAAAGAAAATGGTCTGAAATCCTGTGGCTGTTTGGTACCCGTGTCTCTAATGTCTAACTGCTTATTCATTCTAAAAAGTGGGATTTAATAAGGCAGTTATTGTATGTTATTTAAATACCAATTGATTATTAAAATCAGTTATTTATAACTACAAATTATAAAGTACATGGGGAAGCGCAGCCAATCAAACCAGCAGCTTGCCTGATGAATATCCTTTCTTAACCCCATCATTTTATATATAGAAAGGAGGTTGACTTATGCAGCGGGAATAAAACTAACTTAACTGCCTTTATGGGTCATTTCTTTCTTTGATGAATACTTGTAACTCCCCTTAATGGTAATAGGACCTTTGCTTTCCAACTGAGCAGAAAATAAACAGTCCTCACTGTAGGGGCTCTATTGCCTTTTGGGGGGCTCTGAGCAAGGTTAAGCAGAGGCAGATAAAATGCTCTCTGCTATAATAAAGCATGCCTAAAATATTTCTGAATAAGATCTTCTTTCTCTTCTCCTGCCCAGAGGATCCTGTTCTCTGTCCCAGAGATGGTGCCTCTCTGGGCTGACAGCAAAGGCAAACTAACAAAAACTGGCAAGTCAGAACCCATTTTGTAGTGGCAGAGGCTTGGACCAGAAGGCTTGTCTGACTGAGAATATACATTCTTCAGACTTTTTTTCCCACACCATTCTTTTAAGATTTTTCTCTCACATAATCCTGGACTTCTTCTGTGGCATCCCCATCTGAGGGAATAAAGGAGAATAAAGATATGTTGAAAGCTTGAAGAAATGAGTAATGTTCTCCCTACCTTTCTTCTTCCTCCTGTTTTTTGGTCTTTTTTTTTTCTTCCTTCTTAGATTATGCGATTAATGAAAGCTTGAAAAAAAAAACAAAAACAACCAACCAACCAGGTAGTCCTTTCCTGACTCCTTTTCCAAAACTAAAGTGCAGCTGCTGTTGCAGGTTCAGGTTCTACTCCTCCAGCAAGCTTTCATGGCACAGCCAGCCTAACTTGCGGCCAGAAGAGAGAAAATCTGATAAGGTATTTATATATCTGTTTAGGGAAATTAACCCAAAACAAAGTGGTAGCTAAAAAGAAGACAATGAAAGAGGGGAAGAGAACTTGTTCTTTTAGAAAAAGAATCCTGTTAAGGTAGGCTCACAGATAAATGACAAACACTTGGAAATCCTATATCCTGGTGTGGCTTTATGAATTAACCGTGCAAAGGAAATGGCTCTGCTTTTCCTTTGTGAGTCTCCTTAATGTCTGCAGGTTACACACTGAGGTGTCATATCACCAGCAGATATCAATCAGCATGACTCCCCTGAAATCAGTGTAACGACATCAATTTACACAAGACCACGTCCAGGAGAAGCAGACACAACCCAGGGTGGTGTGTTAAAGTCAAGGAAAGCACCAGAGCTCACTGCACCAAAGTGCTTTTATTTCCACAGGTCTCTCATTTAAACTTAATGTTCGTTTAACGGAGGTGCTCTTTAAATTTAATGAAGTTATTTGATAAAGGGTGTTTCAATTCACTGTTACAGAACATTCGCAATTAACAGATGTGGTGATTCATTCCTGTTTGACCATATCTTTTCCCTTTTAGAGTAGTGAAAAAAAAGAATTCCTAAACAAGAGCTTTAAAAAGATCTTCATTGCATTTTGATATGACTCTCGATTTAGTTGAAGGAAAATACTTCTGTTTATAAATTAACTTAGGTTATTTCCACTGAAGAAACTCTTTGTTTTGCCACATGAGATCAAATACTTTGAAACTGAATTTTCTATGGGTTGAAGCCCTGCTGTTACTGAACTGAATGCTATAAAACTAACTCAGAGCAAAAGCAACAGTGGGCCAAGCCTTGCAGTTTTTATGGAAACCTCTGTATGCCTCCAAGTATTTCTAAGCCACCCATTCACACTGGCATCTGAGATGAATCATTTATTATGAATACATTGTCTGATAGATCTCTTTTTCTCTGAGTAGGGGTGGTGAAAAAAAAAAAAATAAAATAAAATCAAAATCTGTGATTTCCTTGCTTCTTCCACAAAGCTTTGTGCTAACAAATTTCAGTCTCCAAAGTTGGTATTCTTTTATAAAGTGTAATACGAAGTTGGTAAGATGATGGATCATTAAAGTATTTGCCCAACTGTGTCTTTGTGCAGAGCCCCAGAAGTGCTACAAGGAATGTTCTGGAACAGGAGGAGTGCTCATGGCAGGGGACCTCCAGGCCACCACAGGTCTCTGCAGGTCTGTGTTTTTTTGGAGCCAGGTGAGCCACACTATCTTGGTTCAAAAATTGGTCTGATCATTAACCCAGGGTTTGCCCTTGTAGTGAGCCTAAATCCAGAGATCTAGTTGCTTTTATCCTCATTTTGCTGAGAGCAGAAGGCGTAAGAATGTGCTGGAGCAGAGCTGGCTGCACATCATGCCAGTTGTGTGGCAGCTTTAGCAGATCCCCAGAAAAAGCCAGGGCTACTAGGAAGCAGAACCTTATTTTCAGTGGGGCTGTTGCTTCTTTAAGACCGAACCAGAGTCAGGGTCAGTGTCAGGTTTGGACCCTGACCAAGCCCCTAAATCTTGCTGGGCTGAATTTCAGCACTGCTGGAAGAGAACAGGATTTAGAGTTGGATTTTATCACTCTGTTTTAACTTCAGGCTTGCATGTGAAGAAGGGTCTGTGCTGATTTATGTTGCACTGGCTTGAGCCTCAGCACTGTGTTGCACAGACACACTGTGCAAAGCCAGCTGACGTTCCAGCCAGTTTGCAGCCCAGGAAAGCCACCAGGCTGCCAGAACACACATTCAGAGCTGCACTTCTGAACAACTATCACACACTTAAATACCATTTACACTCTTCAATGGCATCACAGTGACATCCTGTACAGTAACTCCGGAGGATTATGTGAAGCGAACAGTGAAATAACTTCACCAAAAGGCAAACGCTGAAGCGTTCCCTTTTGTGTATTGAACATTCCTGTAGGCTCTTTACTTGCTCTTTTCAGACAGTGCTTTCTTGGCTGGTTGGATTATTGTGTATCGCCTCTCTAACCTGCTGTATTAATTTCCATTGACTGTGAAAAGAACTTGTCAAATAAGGAGGGAAAAGGAGGGGGAGTCTTTTAATCCATAAGGCACAGTTCTTAAAAGCACCTTGTTGCGTAGTAGCTGCACACAAGCGAAGAATTTGTCAAGAATACAGGGCTGCTGCTAATTGTCTGAATAAATTACAGCTTTGGAGCCTGGAAGCCACAAATCATGTCATTGCAGCACTAAGCCGTTCCTTTATGGAATTGGTCTTTTACAACCTGGAAAAAAACTTTTCAGAAGACTGCCCTGTGGGAGAAATTAGACTCTGTGTGTGTGTGTGTGTGTGTGTATGTGCGTGCAGGTGTAGTGTGGGGTGGTGAGCAGGGTTACTCTGCAGTCTCTCAGCTGCTGTCTTTGACGTGAGGACTCCCAGTCTGCTCGTGTTTTACGCTGACACCAGCCAGCGTACCGCACATGGAGCGGCAAGTCTGTGGGTGAAGTTAAGGTGCAAGAGAAATGAACACGATTAAGAGAGAGCTTTTGGCTTCGGGGGGGGGGGGGGGGGGTGGTGAGTTCAGCAGTACAGACCCCCGATCTTGGACCATAATGGCAAGCCAGACTCAAAAGAAAACAGTATATAATGAAGCACAGATTCACTTTGCTGCAGAGGACTTGCATAAAGCCCTGTTGGTGATTTTATCCTTTAAGATAACTATTTTCTCACAAACACAGAACAACAGATACTTGTTACCCTTGCTGTGCTGTCGCTTGCCCGTTTTTCCTACCTGCTTTAGCTGTGTGTAATGGAAAGAGAAATCAGGATATTTTGTTGTTGTTTTTGGTTTTCTTCTGAAGAGTTTGTGGACTTGTTCTTGCTGTTGTAATTTGAAAAGCTCCTACTGAGTTCAGCAGTCTGTGGATGGAGGCAAGTCCTTGCGCAGAAATTCAGTGTGGCACACTCTTTAAAAAGGAGTTTGGCTCTATGTAGAAAATGGCACTTCAAGATAATTCCCAGTTCATACTATGAACTAGACAATAAAGTGGAAAGTGCTCACTGGAATTTCCTTAAGGCAACCTGAAGCTGTGCTCAGGCTCTCTCTGAGTTTATTAGCAGTGTTTGGCAAAGTACTTCAGGCTTCTTTGCAGACCACAGTAATTGGTTACCAGACATTAGAGGACAAGCTGCCTGATAAAATTCAGAGTCTGTAGTGAGGCAGACAGGCACGATAACACAGCAATAAATCACAGCCGTTAGGGTATATTCCTGAGATGGCTGGCAGAGAGGTTCCAATCAGAAGTCACGAAGAACCTGTAGCTCCACGTCACACTCCCCTGCACTGTCAGATATGTCTCTGGATCCTCTCCAGGTGTTGGGTCAGACACAGCAGAGGCCCACCCTAAAGGGAAGGTAACTGCTGGGAAATACCAGACAGGGGATGTGCTCAGCCTTGTTCATCTACACTAGAAAGAGTAATACTTCATATACCCTTCAGGAAATTTAGTTCCTAGACCAACTGCCCATTAGTGTGTGACACAAATAATTCATTGCAAGGCCTGGGGATCATTTTCTGCACGACACCACTGATTCAGAATGTTTCTAAAAATCTCAGAAAAAAAACAGGTGAAAAAATCTCAGTGTTATCAATGGCTCTAAGTCCTGCAACATCCGCTTGGGACAAGCGGCCTGGGGACAGGTGCTTTGCACCTATAGGAGAAACAGCTGTGTTTTCACTGCTACAAACCTCTTCCATACGTTAGCAATATCTATAGGCAGGCTAGTCCATGTGCTAAATGTGAGGAATAAGAACAAAGCTTTTCTTCCACCAAAACCACAGTAAATCCTTAAAACGCAACCATTTGTTTAGTCATTTATCTCCTGACTTAGACATGTTCTGTTTTTCACTGCTGTCCAGAGCTTCCACAAACCACAGTTTTATCACTGTTCTGTCACCCAATTGAATGAATTGATTTAATCTGTCACAGCCCTCTTACATATTCTCTACTTTTGCAGTGCAGAAGAAATGGATGAGTGTCATATTGTCTTGTTCCTGTCCCTGCTTACAGACACATTAGGAAGTTCAGAGCAGAGCAGACCCTGGAGATTCCTGGTTCCAATTCCTTGGTTCGCTTTTACCACTGAAATTAAGAGGATGAGTTCAGCCCACTCTCTGATGATGCCAGGATTGTTTAATGTTCTGCATTGTGGATTTACCTGAAAGTGCGTGGCAGTCTCTACAATCTATTGTGTGTTTTATTTTCAGTGTTTCCTGGATGGATATCATCACAGTTGTAACACAAGGTATGATAGAGTAGTAGTTGCAACATTAAGCTTGAAGAAGAATATACCAAGGGCTACATTCCTTTACAAAAGCATAAATGAGAAATCCTTTTTATTTTTTTTTAGATATCCACAGTTGAAGTGTAAGGAATTAATGATGGACACCAAATGAAGCCCTTAAGATCCAGAGATTAAAAGGTGTATATTAATACTTTCAATGGCTGTTATTATCTCTGAACCTATGTATTCTGTTGCACTATTTTTTGGTTGCATTCATAGTTCTGCAGGAGCTACTAGCTGCGATGACTTCATGCAAACATCTCTCAAAGTTAAGGGAGTTACCTCCTGGCAGATGTGGTGCAAGGTTTGAGAAGCAGGGCTCTAGCACAACATCCCTAGGGGCTGCTCTTCTGGGGTTAGCTTCCCGCACACCTGACACTGGCACTTGGGGATGAAGAAGGAGCTTCTATTTAGTCCCAGTCTCTGAGAGACAGACAGCATTGTTTCAAGCTCCCTGTGTCACCCCAGTGAATCTGGGTCTCTCGGTACTCTGCACATCAAAATGAGTTTCTCTGATACACTGAAGGAGCATGCCATGGCACTAGCCCTTCATGACATGCCTGTACCTTTGTGCACGTTGGTCCCCATTGCACAACTCTGGTGCAAAGGCCCGGTCCCTGCACTGCCATTTGAATAGGTGGCCACTTCTCTAGCCTTCTTCCTTGACAAAATTGCTACTGGAGATGTACTTGACTCTTCTACATGGAATTTTTGTTGTGGGATGCAGTCAGCTCCATATATCTGATTTTGACTTGGTGCAGAGCAAATGAATTTATTTGGCAGATTTTTCTGCTGTCAGTGGGGCTCCTCTGGTACGTTATCAATGCGCCTCGTCCTGATGATGCATAACACTAATCCATCATTAGAGCAAGAGTGTGCTCTGATGATGGATGAAAATAATTTATCATAAGAACAAGGGGCTATAATGTAGCACTGTCAAAAGATGGCACCATGAGGAGATGAACTGATCAACGAGGAAATTCAGTAATGCTCATTGAATCAAGTGGTTCTGCTGCCAAGAGGCTCTTCTGCAGCAAAAGTTTGGCAACCTACAAAAATATCATTATTCTCCTTGCTGAAACAACTCTTTGCAGTAATGGCAGTGGTTTAAAGGTTTTTTTTTTTCTTGAACAACAAAGGGAACCTCCTATTTCTTGCGTTCTTATTCAGGGTACAATCACAGATCTTTTTTTTGCCTTATGCAAGTCTTAATTTTTAGGGCCATTCACATAATGAAATGCAAATATTACACCTATTTAAACCATCCGTCCAAAGTAGGTTTGTTGCAGCGTGGTTAAGTGACTGAGAAAGAGGATTTAAAGCTCGGGAGACGTGGTTATAGTCTTAGCTTTCTTTTGGAAGCACCACATCTGTAATTCAGCACTTCATTCCTGTCTGGTGCACATTTGCTTAACTGTGGCCATATGTTTATGTAGATTCTTCAGAACTCTGTTATAATAAGGATTAACTGAAACACCTATTTAAATGCCTTCCTGGACATAGGTTTATAAATTTGGAACAAAAGCAAACATTGTACAAAAGGTTTAAGAAAAGCTCAGGAGTTTCTATTTCAGTGTCCACAGACAGCTATATTTTGAGTTGCCTCTAAGAAATAAATGGTCAAAAGTCCTCTCTAAGGTGAAATATAACAGAAGATGGATTTGCCAAAACAGCAGGTCCAATAATCCGTGGTCTCATAGAAAAATCAGGTTGGAAGGGGCCTCAGGATGTTCTTCAATATTCTTCTAGCCAGGAAGCATATAGTATATGGATAAATGTAAAAGACAAATGGCAAAAAACAGAATGATCTTAATTTTTCCCCTATGATTTGAGGGGTTGGATGAGGTGATCAGTACAGGTCCCTTACAATTCTGTGATTCTGTGTTTCCAGAGTACACTCATCTGACTAAAAAGGCACTCCATAGGATGAATAAAAGTACCACTGTGCAACATTGATTTTCCAGTCTGAGTGACAGTGGTTGCCAGTCTTCCTATTACTGTAATTGCTGGCTAAATGAACTATAATTGTATTAAGTGGTAACTCTGAAATATGTATGTACTGCAGGAAGGAGCTGAAGCATTGCAGGCATAAGAATTTGATTGGGATATTTGGAAGAAGTGTAGTTTGCCTCTGTGGGTGCTCGTGCAAAAAAGCATTGTAGCTCAGTGTGGCCCACAAGCAAGGTGTTTGCAATAGGAAGTTCTTTGGGTCAATGCTGTTGTCACGTATGATCCACAAAGAGCCCGTGCTCTCTGTCCCAGTTCACCGTTTCACTCACCAAAAATGGTTCCTTCCTTACCTAATGCTGAAAAAAACAGCGATGCTTTACATGATGCTTAGGACTTTGCTGCCTTCTTCTGTTTCCTTTGACTGCTAGTTGTCACTCTTCTTAATAATGAAAGAATTATGGTAGTTTCAATATGACTTTCTATCTTGATGTGAAGACTAATGATAGTAATATTTTTAACAGTCAAATTGAACTGTTATGACTTATCCAAACCAATTGCTGCAGCCTTTTAGTTTGCTAAAATTTGATATTTCAGAATCTTTTTTTTTTTTTTTTTTGTTCTAATTTCAGATAGGGAAAATTGTTTCCTTCCTGGGCAATTTAGGATATATTTGGGAATATCTGTGGATGCTGTGCTTTGGAATGTGACTGAAAAGAGCTTTAGCAATGCTGAAAGCATAACAGAGAATGATGAAAATGCTGCCCATGGAAAGGCTGTTGTGAAACCCCATGAAATGGAAATCACAGTGTTACAAAAAGTTTTTTATTTTATTTTTTTTTTTCTAAGCAAACCCCCATAAAATGTCATCTCTCCTTTCTGTTAGCCTGATGCAATAGTGGGTAACCACATTCTTACCCTGGAGGATTTGCTGCTAGTTTTAGCAACAATACTGCAACAATACACTTTGTTTCCAAAGTGGAAAGACAAATGGACCTTTGTGGAGAAATGCAGCAGAATTCCAGCAACCATTGAAAGGAAGGGCAGGCTTGCCATTGTTTTCAGTGCCTTCGGTCAAGTTCCTGACAAAAGTTGCTGAAAGTGTTGCAGTAACATTATTGTACGCAGCAGGGAAATAATCTACCCTCAAAATCTTGCACGCAGTTCCTATTTAACCAGGAGCAAATTGACTGCTTGGCAGGGGGAAGCCCCCTCTTTCCTGGCCGGGAATGCTGCAAAGAGCTCTCTGCACTGCCAGCACAGGAGGCTGCACCAGGTCCACGCTGACAGCACCCAGGGCAGGGGCTGAGCCAAGGCAGAGGCATGCTTGCTTTGCAGCCAGACATTCTTAAGACATGGCAGCTTTGTGCCTGGGAAACAGCCCATTATGACCACTGAAGCAGAGATGCCAATTAAAGCAGTCCTCGGTGCGACCTCAGCCTCCCTGGCAAACAGCAGCCGTGCACCCCGCTGCCAGTCTAAGTGAGGCAGGGACTGACCTCAGTGAGAGCTGCGCTGGGATGCCTGAAGGACCTGCAGAAGCTGAGACTATCCCTGCAGGCTGCTGTAATAAAGGCATTTCCCCGTTGTCTTAAAATCTACTTTATCTGAATGTGGGAGAAAATTCATTTCACCGTGCTTGTCTGCACTGGGATGTCAAAATGTTTTTTGCTAATCCACGACAGGGATTATGCAGGATCCACCATTAATCCCTCAGCAGGATAGAGGCTGGACATGCTTTCCCATTTGTACTTCAGTACTGGGCTTGTTTATCCAAACCTCCTGACCAGGTAATGCTACACATGAAATTTGCTTGGATGGATGGATGGATGGATGGATGGATGGATGGATGGATGGATGGATGGATGGATGGATGGATGGATGGATGGATGGATGAGTTGGAGGGATGGAGAGCAGGATTTTCAGGAGGAACAAAAAATGTATCTCCAAATGAACTATAGGCAAGGATTTAAAGTGCAGTCCCTCCCTCCCTCCCTTCCCCCTGTATCCTCTTAGTGTTTAATTGAGTCATCTGTAAGCATTTTGGTAGGTCAGGAATGCAATTAAATAGCCTGTCTATCGTAAAATATTTGAGCAGTAATACCTGATAAAATCATCATTATCTTGGAGTAATTGACCACATCAGATAATTAAGGTTCCTGAGGCAAAGCTTCACCCCCAAAGGAAGTTCACTGATATTAGAGCAGGGCTGCAGTAGTCAAGACTGTGTTAGCATTTCCATTGTAAGCCTTTTATTTTAGAGGCATTTAACTCTGAGAGAGTATTCATAATGTGACCTCAATTTTTTTTTTTTTTTTTTGTAACAGACTAGGGAAAATACAAAGTATTTTTATCAAAGAAAATGAAAAATTCCTACTGAAAATGAAGTTTGAATAAGGCTCTACTTATAAATAGAGGGGAAAAAAAAGCACAGAATGACAAGATTGCATCTTAACAAAAGCCTGGTGAATTTTCAGCCTGAGAAGGGTGTAACAATTAGCGTATCATATCTCCTGTGCTGTGAATGCTTTCATAGCTTGACAGCAAGGAGACTGATGCCCTTGATTTCTCTGTAGTTCAAAGTATATAAACTTAAGATGTAATTTTCTTAAGTTAAAAAAGTGAATAAGCTACTATAGGTTGTAAATGAGCTCTGAGATTTGGATGGTGAGATAACTGACATTTGATGATTTTAGATTGAACTTAGTTGTGCTGAGTTTAGAGAAATGAATTGTAACAGAACATGAACCTCTGGTCTCTGGAGTAGAAGAGGGGCAAGTATTTCCCCTTCTCTCAGACGTGATGTAAGCAACAGTTTTGTCACAGGATTAGTAGTAAATGAAACATATCCCAGACTTCACTTTAAATGTCATGCTGGATCAAAGCAAGGTCCATGCATGGACACGATACATGGGAAAGAGTGCACAAGCATGGCACAAGGGGAATCACACCTTCTCAGAGTCTGGTAGTCAACCATGTAGGGCTTCCTTCAGCTACGAGATGCTTTTGCATCAGTAGGTTTCTGATGTCCAAGCCACTCCTCTTTAAGTTTTCTCTCATTATGTGCTGGGAGTTCAGAGCAGGGTGTTGTGTCAGCTGAAGCTCCCTCATTTTTCTACAGTCTTTGGTGTTGTTGCTATTTTGCGCTTTTGCTCAGTTTCTTTTCTCTGGGGTCACTCTCAAAACTCTTTGATTTTATTTTTTTTAATCTCAGTACCCTATAGGATTTCTTTTTTTGCTGTATTTGCATTCTGATTTTTTTTTCTGAAAAGTGTCTTAATGAAAAATATGTACCAGAATGCTCCATGTGAGTAGCCTCCAATGCTGAAGATCAATAACAGTTTATTTGATCACTGACAGCAAATGCTCTTTCAATTAAGCAGGTCACATAAATATCTTTCTGGTTTCAATGTTACTTGGAAAGGTTGAGTGTGAAATAAATGTGATTGGGTTGGCAGTGGAAGTCCCTCAAAAGGATTGGAGTAGAAAGCTACTTACGTACTTGGGTGATAATCCTCGCTTTATCAGGATGGCCCAATACAACCAAACTGCGTGTAGAAATCTCAGTAGAGTACATTTTCACTGAGATATTCAGTGCTTTGCTGTTATTAAGAAGGTCAGAGCTTTTCAGACCTTTCGTAGAATCACAGAATCCTTAGAGTTGGAAGGCCCCATGCAATGAACAGGGACATCCACAGCTTGATCAGGTTGCCCAGGGCCTGATCCATAGTCACCTCAAAAGTCTCCAGGGATGGGGCATCAACTAGATGAGACAGGGCATCAACCACATATTGTACTCGTATTTCAAATTGTACTCACATTTTGGGTTTGTTCCAGCTGAACTGAAACGTGCCCTAAATTACGACGTGTGTTTGCATGGATGTTTTACTGCCTTTTATCACTCCACAAGTGTTCCATCATGCCTTTGGGTGAGGGTTGTTCTGTCCCTACAGGCTCCTTTTGTTCTTATGGCCATGCTCATCTGTGATGCCCAGCCCAGGAAAGGGTTCATGCTAACAGCAGTGTAACCTCTCCACATGCAGCTATGGGCACAGGCAGACATTAGAAATGTCAGGCCAGGACCAGGCATGGGATGTAGTCATAGGGTTCACTGAAATCACACTGACTTGTGACAGGTGAGGATAGCATCCTTGCAACAAATAGATACAGAACAATACATGGAAAAACTACTGAAAAAAAGAGCAGAAAGCTACAAACAACCCTTCATTGTTCAGAGCTTAGATAATGTCTGCACACAAAAATTAATTAATCTGTATTTCACAGCAGGGATCTGAAGCAAACAGTGGGGATTAGTGAGCTTTAGGACTGTCCAATAGTCAAATTAAAATCTAGAGGAAACTTTCACAGTTGTGCTTAATCCAGAAATATTTTGCAAGCCCCAAATCTGATGAAAGCTGTTTGAGGTACTTGATTGCTCACAAAGTGTTAGGAATGGCCCTTGTTTCAGCCAAGGTTGGCTCTGCAAATGGTGCTGCTGTCCTTTCCCCTTTAATTTTTTCCGATACCTGGTTTCTGTAGAGCAAGTTGTGGGGGAAGAAACAGATTTTGCAGCTACTGAGAAAAAGATCAGAGGCACCAACCTTGTTTAAAAATTCCACAATCAATTTAGGAAAAAAACAGTAAAACCCCAGGAAACTCCCCAACTTCACTAAGAAGTCCTCAGTTCAAAGATAGCTGTACTGGGAGGAATCCACAGGATCTGCCTGTCAATAGGTTTCTCAGAGGAAGAAACACTGGGTAGTGTTGTGGTGTTTTTTCTTTCTTTTTTTTTTCTTCCTCTGCCATTGAGAAAACTGCTTTATAACTGCAGAACAAGGTGAAACTGCTAACAGGCTGTTGGGAGAGGGGCATCGGGGAGGAAAGGAGTTCATGTCCTGTGGATGGCTTACCTCTGTGCACTGCTGCTGAAGGTGAGATGGTAATAGCAACCTTCCGTGTGGCAGGTCTGAGCAGCCCCAGGTGGCACCAAGCAGCTTGCTGTGTTCGGGACCCTGAACTCTTGGTTGGTATAAGACAGCTTTAGTGCTATCCCGAGAGGTGTTAAATGTGCGTGACTCTTCAAAGATAAAGCACTTAGAGGCAGTGAGCAGTGGGTTTCCAATGCAGTCGCTGAAAAACCTCCATAAGATCTTTGAGCTAGTGCACCCACATGACTGGTTTCTATTTTCTTACTTCTACAACAAAACAAAACAAAACAAAACGAAATAATACTATAAACAACAATGGCAACAAAAAACCCACCTCACTCATACAGCATCTACAGATCTAAATGTCCTAAATGGCTGTGTTGGGGCATGAACATCTTACCCCACAGGGACTAGGGTGAACTCCAGGCTGCGTGCTTTAGCTCAGCCCTACTTCAGTGAACCAAAGGTGTGATGTGCACAGGGTTCACCCAAGCAGCTGAGGTAGGACAGTAAGGACAAGGCTGTCCATGGGTGCTGCTCTCCTCAGCATGCCCTCCCTGCTTCCAGTCATCTGCAGCCAGTGACAAGATCTAATAGTCCTTGTTGCCTTTTTATTCTGGAACTGAATCTGCTTTCTGAACCAGCTTGTACTTTTGGACCCTGCAACATCCTGTGTTGATCTGAGTTCCACCCTTTGATTGTAGACTGTCCAAACCCAAATAACCTTTTTTTCCCTTTTCTTTCTCTTGCATTAAGAGTGAGTAATCAAACTATGACTACGAATCATTGCTATCTCAGGATTGCTTGGATGATGAGGAAACTGGGTTTGAATCTTCGTTGAGTGCCACTTGTCCCAGAAGGCTGCTATCGTTCATGAAATACCAGTGCTGAATGGCAACACACACAGATCTTCCATCTCAGGAGCATGATCTTCCTTCCACAAATGCATGTGGGTAGAGAACTGAATAGAAGCAAAATGAGCACGCAAATAGCTCCATGAACCACTTGATGCTTCAGTGCCCGCAGAGCTGTGTTCGCACAAGATCCCTTTTGTCTCCGGGCAGTTTAAATGTCGAAACTGGCTCAGTGCCGGAGTACATACTCACTTTTGCACATACGCTTCCTGAGGATCCACCTGATGCGCTGAATAACGCACCTGGCTGTGAGTCAAGAGGCGTGAGATTGGCTGCAGCTCATTTTTTTTTTTCTGGCAGCAATCTTCGCCTCAGTTTCCCCTCTTCCTCTTTGCCTCTTCTCTCCTACTCAGGTTGTAATCCCTCTTTATGTGCTCAGCACTGTGAGTATGAGATCTTGGGAAAGAGGAGGAGAAGGATATGTTACCCTGGTCCAAATCATAATGACAGCCGTTGTATGATGTGGATGAACTCTGAAATTTCCCTATCGCTAACTTTTATACTACCCATCACAGCTGCACACCCCTAAAGTGACAGCACCTATTGGCCTAACATTATTATGCATAATAATAATTTAACTAAAATAGCAACAGAAAATGTGCATTACACCAAATGAATTTAAATTGATTTTTTCCTCTTTCTCGAAGCTTATTACTAATTGGTATTTTTAGAGCAGAGATTCATTTTCATACACTAAAATTAATGGGCCATATCAGCGGGTGCGAGTCAGGATAGCTCCGTTGAATTCAATGGGTCCTATATCATTTACTCCAGTGGAGAATCTCACCTACTATTCCAAAGAGCATTTTCTTCTTTTAACTCACAGAGTAATTGCATTTTCAGTCTTATGTCCTGATCCTGCAAATAATTGTGCAAGACATTAACTTTATGTAGATAAGAAGCACTGCTGATGCCACTGCAGTTGCTCACATGAGAGAAGTTAAGGTTTTGCAGGATCAGACCTTAAAATGCAAATGAAATCATTGCAAAATCTAATGTGTTCACAGTAATAACATAGAAATGGAAGCACTTAATATGTAGGCTGTCCGAATACTTAAAATTTCTTCAAATTATATTGTACAGTAAAATAGCAGAAATTGGTTTAGGTTGCTTATAGCTTTTTATTTATTATGAGAAATTTCTGTGGTTTTCTTTTTATTATTTTTGGTGGGGTTTTTTTTTTTGTTTTTTTGCCCTGGAAGCTCTGTCTCCTGCATCGTCTGCAGCAAATCCGAAATTCAGCAGGGAGATAACCTTTGGATTAAAGATGTGCTTTCTTCCTTAGCCCCCAAGAAATTCCAACTCTAGTTTTGCTGAGATAAAGTGTTTTGAAATAGCCAATTCACTTCTTGCTAGGAAATTTGGCAATAAGTACTGACTGAAACGGGAATTTAGAAGACTTGATTTTCTCTACACCTCCTCTTTCCAAGGAAAGAAAAAAAAAATACTTTGCTGCTAGTGCCCTGGGTCTCAAATGGTAGGCTGATGTGCTAACAGTGCAAGGTTAAAGCCTGCTGATGGTGCGCAAAGGATGGGGTTACCAAGTTCTTTACATAACAGAGAAACAAGCAGGATGGGGTTACTACATTCTTTACACAACACAGAAACATCGCTTCTAAGGAATGAAAAGGGAAAACAAAAAATAGATTAGGAAATCAGGCAATCACAGTTTAAGAAAAATTAGATCTTCAGGATTTTGTATCCTCTGGCCACCTTAACAATACAGTACACAACAGCAGGCCCACATACCCTCCTTTTTCTTTACCACTACTGAAATATTCAGTGTGTACAATGAGCACAATTAACGTGCTATGGGCTTGTCTTTACTATGGAGATAACACTTCTTTCCCCCCAGTTTTTGTATGTAATATATACATTACCGTGTACTTTGAGTTTTTTTCCTGCTTTGAGGCAAATTGAGTTTGACATTTATACAAGAAGCAATAAAACTGATGCAGTCAAAGTATATTCCTAAAACAAGTTCAGTAATGTCTCTTCCAAACTACATTTGAGTTAGTGGAATAAATGCCTTTTCATGTTTGCAGTTGAAGTACTGGCCAATTCTGCCAAATGGTTTTTGGAAAATTGCCTTCAGAATTGACTTTCCCTGGGGAAGATTTGCTTCTATGGAAAACAGAGATACTGGGAGAATTTGAAAGAGAGAGAAAGCAAGAGGGAAGGCAGAGTGAATAGGTTAAAGGGTAACTTTAAACAGGTGGCTTTTATTTCTCTTTGCCCAAATTGTTCTATAATTTCTTACCCTAAAACTTTCTGGTTAACTACAGCAAATTTCTTTTCAGCAAGAGCGGCTCCATTCTAATCCTGCTTTGCTGTTACCTTGGCTCAGATTGGCCGTTTCTCTCCCTCCAGGCTTCCCATTTCCCGGGAGCAAATACAAGGTGCGAAGTCTTGTCCTTCCCATACAGATTCTAGCTTATCCATCTGGGAGTCCTGAATAACTTTGGATCCCATGGGTTTGCTTCATCTCAGTTAAGAAAGGGAACGGTGTGAACATTTCTATGAAACCATTAGTGTTTGTTGATTTGAATACAGATGCAAGTTTGAAGTCCCATTACTCACTTTATTTCCCTTCCTGACCTGAAAACGTGCAAAATGAGTATCATTTTCTCCAGTTTGCTTGATCTGTTTTGCTGCCTGAAGAAAAGCATCTACTCGGGATGTTGCAATAGATGGTGGTCTAGTTTTGTTCACATCTAGCCCTTCTGGGTTACTTTACAAGTTGGCGTGCTTTGGGAATCAGCAAGCAGTCACCATACAGAAATGGAATCTGCTCTATCTCGCATGTGTTAAATGATAGTCCATCTATGGATGACCTGACAAAAGGAAATACGCTGCAAATGTATTTCTTAATTAAAGATCTTTCTTAATATGGTTTCTTACCTTCTACTTTGGAGGTAAGCAGAATAGTTTAGCAGAGGTGCAAATCATCTCTAGCAATATGGTGTCCTCAGCCTGTTGGCAGAGCTGTAGAAAAAAAAGTGTTCCAGCAAGGATTACCAGTACTAATGTATTTGCATCACCATTTCTGATCATACTGGGGCTATTCCTTGACATTGCCCAGCTCTGGAACTCGGTTATTGTTTACTGCTTGAGGTTCCTGAATCTTCAAAACTGCCATGACTTTGGCATAAAACTCTTCGACGTTTCCTGCTAGCACAGCTCTCTTATGCCCCTCAGACAGCACGAAGTGGACCTTGAGAGTCCGGCCCATTGCTCTGTGCATCTTGGTTTTGTGATGGCACCCATGAAACTGATATGAGCAGCTAGGAAAGGAGGAGGGTGTTTATTTTTAGCTTGCACCGGGAAAACAGCTGCAGCATTTTCTCAGTGTAGAAGATGTCTCACAAGACAGAGGAAGGCCTGTGTCATTGCCTCCAAGCTTTCCCTCTGAGGAGTTTCAACCTTTCAAGGCTCCCCCTGCGCAAACCTCCAGCTCATGTGCGCTGATGAATGTAATTCTAGAGCTTCGTGGAGGAAACCAGAACTATTTTTATTTTTGGTTGAGTAAACCTTTAGCATTTAACAGTCAGGTGTTTATTTCACTTCCCAAACTGCCTCCGGCTCCAGTAATGCTTAGCATGATCCTTTTCTAGGGAGGGGAAAAAGGAAAGGGGATTGAGTTAAACGCTCTCAAAATGGAGAGATCTGAGGAATCACAAACTCGTATCCACTGCCACACATCCCACCTCAGCCCCCTCCTCCCTCTCTTTGGCCCTCCTTGGAAGGAACCTGACAGGAAATATCTTAGAGGTAGGGAATTCTCAATGAAAATATTATTTCTCCTTCTGCCCACTTTTCCGCCCTCGCAGGTTGTATGGCTAAGTGACATTTAGGAATGTGTATCCCGCAGGCCGCGCGGTCGCCTAGCTCCTCGCGTGTTGCTTTCCCATCAGGAGCACATGAGGGCACCAGGCCCTGCTGTTTCCCAAATCTCACAGGAAACACTTGACCTTTCAAAGCGTACCATGGCCTTGCAGAGTCATTTCAAACCTTCGCAGCCCTTCTCGGGGAGGTGGACTCCCTTCCAGCAAGCTTTCCTGTGGCCTTTCTGGGAGGCAGAAGGAGGGTGGGTCCTTCAGAGCTCTGGGATAAAAAAAGCCAACAACCGTGAAACCTACAGAAAGTTGGCTGATCTTGCATGCACGCAGCTATTCAAACCAGATGCTCGCATGCCTTCCTGCCCACGCTACCTTACCCACACTGATCCGCTCTTCACCCAACAGGAAGTTTCAGTTTTTTGTACCTTGAGCCATTTTCAACAAAAGCCAGAACAGGAGAAGGACACACATGTGCTGTGATGACCTACAAGAGGCTGTAGTCAGCAAAGCACAAGCTTGCTCCTTCTTCCAGGAGCTGCCATGTTGCTCTCTTTTTCCTTGGTCAGGCTCAGTTTATTCCAGGTGGTTGGGAAGTGTTAAGGCAACATGGTTTGACAAATAGTTTGTGTCTGAGAGGGAAGAGGAAAATGACTGATGTTAATTTGTGTTGGGGATTAATATCAGGGGGAAAATGAGTAATGCGTGGACCAATTTTGGCCTTTCCACCACCTCCTTCTCTTGCTTATGCCTGATTCTGTTTTGCTCTTCAGAATTGTCTCCCCATGTCAACCTGTAGCAGAAATGATGTCATGGTCTGAAGCAGTGATGGAGCACCTGGTGGGAAGGCAGGGCCAACTCAGGGGAGCTCAGGTGAATGCAGTGCACCTGAGTGACTGGAAGGGGTGAAGCCAGGATCCACCCCTTCCCAGACCTCATTTAAGGGTTGGTAGTAAAAGTGAGCAAGTTTGCTGGAAATCCCTACCTATCACAGGTCTTCAAAGGTAAGCAGTCCTTTTTTTTTTTCTTTTTTTTTTTTTTTCTTTTTCCCCCTATGTGACTGCTGCATTTAAGCTTGTTCTCATTTGCTCTAGTCTAGGTTTGTGGTACTCTGTTATTGCTGTAGTTTCCATCCTGTTGTAGCACAAGCTAACTCCATGTTCTGTCCTAAATTCCCTGTGTCTGATGTCATTGTTTCTAAATATTGGTTGTGAAGCTGTATCCTCAGTGTTATTAACTCTTTCCAAGTTAAATCTTGCCAGTGGCTCTAACTAAGGTGCATTTATTTTAACTCCTTTCCCTGTGGCAACATAGGTTTCTTCAAGCAGTGGCTACTGACAAAGCTATTACAGATTTATGAGAGCTCTATGCCTAGAACCCAACTGAATCCATCTAGCCTTAGCAAGAAAGAAAGATTCAGAGTAAGTTTTTTTTTTTTTTTACTTCAGTGTGATTGGAGTAAGAATAGTAGTCAACATCAGTACTTTAAAGAGAGCTTCACTATAGAGTCCAGATTTCTACCTAAGCTGAGTATATCAATCCATATATCAGCAAGTGGGTTGACTTTTGGTGTTCTGAGTGTATCTTGAATTTAGTGAAATAGTTTTGCAGTTCAGATTGCAGCAAGTCAAGCATGCCAATGGATCCCAGTGAGACAGAGAATTCAGGCTAACATTGTGGAGGAAGTCAAGTATTGTTCAGCACAGGCTTGCTAAACAGTAGCCACTTTGCCAAAGTTGTTTATTTTTGCTTTAACTTCTAACTTCACATCTTAGCTATTTATTCCTATTTCTCCCCTATTCTCCCCAAGTCCTTTGGTGATATTTGTATTGCTGTTTGAGCCTGGTCATACTCACACGTTATTTGATAAAAGAGGAAACTGCAAATGGGGAAGGCTGTAAACCATGGAACGTTTTAATGTGGTGGACTCCCTCCCCAGATGGCCAATTATATGTGTATTATCCTAAAATCTGAAGCCTTATTGTTATCACAGTTCTGTAAGATCTCAGTTGTCAGATAAACTGGTGAGATCAGAGTTAATATTTCCTCCTTAAAGGTTATGTTTATGTGACACTGTTCCATCAGTGGTGAATCCAACACTTGTCATTCTTGACCTGGCTGTGATGATGCTGCTGCATTGAGCACTGGGCTTCTGAAGTGACTTTGTCTGGAAAGAACCATGGGAAAGCTGATTTGTTTGCATCCACCATATGCATTAATACAGGCTGTGGTACAGGGTGGGACCCAAGGGCTGGAGCTGACCCCACATCACCCTCAGCTGAGCTGTGGTGCTTTGCCATTGTGCCTGGCTCTTTTGCATCCAGAGCCCGCTAGCTGTTGTAATTAAAGACATAAGGAGAGCACGTTAGCAATTTCCTTATTGCAAACTTATCACGTTTTTATTTGTTACTTCTTACTCCCTGTGAAAAGCAATTACTCATTGGCAAAAGTCTGAAGCTGGATGGATTTTTTGCAGTAAGAAGGAGCTTATTTGGCTTATTACACAGGTTCATCAGAAAGGGGATCAACCACATAAGCAAACACATGCCCCCTTCCCATACCTTTGGGTTAGCTCACAACTGTGTGGATGCAGACTTTGAGAGCTGAATGACCCATTTATCTCCATGTGGAAAATCAATAAATTGAAAATAATTAGCTGGATATGAGAAGAAGCGAAGAATCGGACAACTGTTATTTAAAGCAAGGCTTAGGCATGTAGAAACAAGGTAAAACATGAGGAGAGAAGGGAGGGAGAATGTGAAAGAAAGTGGTGAATTCAAAGGCATTGAAATGTGTGTTTTTATATGACCCATCTTAAGCTACGGCACACAAGAGATATTTTCTTGTCAATATTTTGTTTCCAAGTAGGCAGAAGCCAGGCTGAGCAATGCACATCAGAGAAGCAGCAGCAGGATGGGTGTAAGAATGAGCTGTTAACAGTAGTCATCCACTATAGCCACAGCAATGGAGAGGCAAGTCAGGCAGAATATGGTTCTCTCCTCCTGCCTGCTTCGTGTCGTGTTGACTTGGTGACAACTGCTAAATAAAAACAAATTCAGTGAATGAGAAGAACGTGCCTCACCATTTGGGAGTAGAAAGCAACTCAACAGAGAGACAGCTCAGCAATGCACCAGACTGCTTGTAGCTCGGACATGATGGCTGGTCTCACAAGGGGATAATTCAGCCAAGCTCTGGAATGTTTTTTTTTTTTTTTTTTAATTTTTGACACTTGTGTCCCTGTCCAAACTAAGGATTCTAGGTTCTAGAGCACTAGAAGTTTCTGAAGTTATTTTTCACTTTGCTTATAGGGAGTTTCAGGTCACTGCTATCATAAAAAGGACACAGAACCTGAACTAAAGGCTTTCAGACAAGCAACAGATCCTATGCAAAAGTGGAATAGGAGAAATTTCTTGTGGAGATGGAGACTGTTTACAAGGAGAGATTAAAGTGGAAGCCCTATAGGCCGTAGCCAGGGTTGCCATTCTGGGAAGGATGTGAACTGGAATGTATTTCTTTTATGATTCATCAAGTGCAAAATTTGTATCTTTAGATGCGAACTAATGATGAGGGAGAGAGGCTGCAATGGCAAAGTTCAGCTCCAAGTTCAAATTCAGGGATGTTGGTTTTCAACCACTGCAGCCACTCAGGCTGGGAAAGAAATTAACCTAAACCAGGCTAAACAGCTTTGTGGGCTAATGCTTTTTCTAGGGGTGTTTGGGCTCCATTGAATAGATAGCAGAGAGGAAAGAGTTGTATTAATCTTGTCCACTTTCTGTACAATTTTCCCAGAATTTTTTGGTTGATTAGGTAGGATGGCAACTCTTTCTGCCTTTCTTTTGATCTCCAGAGCTAATATGTATGCCCTTCTCACTTAGTCAGAAGTTCATACGCCTGTACTTTTGTTAAGGGAACAGGGAAAAAAAAGTTGAACACTTTCACATTGAAAAGGCTGCTTTTAATAGTTCAGATGGATCTATTTGATTGTATCTACAGAGAACGTGACAAAAAAATTGAGTTACAATAGGAAATAAAAGAACTTATCAGGGAAGAGGAGAATGAGGCTTGCTGAATTATATGGGCAGAGGTTAAGCCAGTTCTCAGCTTGGGCTCTGCGCTGCAGGAGACGGGTGAAAGCACACAAAGAAGTCTAGCATGCTCCAGAGAGCAAACAAACCTGACAGAACTATGAGAAACTCATCAAACATTTAAAAAAAAAAAAATTCCTCTGAAAAGAAGGGGTTGCAGTGATGGCTGGGATGAGTCAGGCATGTGCAGGAATGTCAGCAAAGTTGGTATCAGATTGAGGAGGAATTCCAGCCAACTCTAGTCAGGAATATAGCTGTCTCTCAGCCCTCCTCCCATCTGATGAGATTCTGCTCTGGGGGCCAGAACAAGTCTGGGGATGGGAAGGCTCCAGTGTTCCTGCTTGGAGCAGTAGTTGCCCTCGGGATTATCCATCTACTGTGTTGCTACTTCATTGTCACTTCAAGCCACTTAAAAAACACAAGTATATTATTATATGGAAAAAAAAAAAAAGAAGCAAACCTCCAGGCTTCTGCTTCTGGGGGGAAAAAAAGCAAACTCCCCCAGTACAGGTCTGTCTGGATGACAAAGCCCAGGATGTGCTGAAAAGCGTCCCTAGGGAGTGCAAGTTTGAACAGTTTTGCCAGGCTGAGAGTACATCAGCTGCTCTGCTCTCCCCAGCGTTTTCTCAGTGTCAGGCTGTTAGCAAATGCACTCTGCTCCGGTGCTCCAGCCCCTGGGCAGCAGCCTGGCTGCATGTAGAGTCTTGTGGTGGAGGGAAGAGGGAGACGGGAGAGCTCCCAGACCGCCAAGCAGGTTTTGTGGTTTTGTTTAAGATGCTGAATCAGAGTTTCACCTGGAGGGAAGGCAGGAGGGGATGGATCATGGTTGGCAGGTGTCTGAAGGAATACTCTGGTGTGTGCATCTTGGAGGCTGGCAGACAGCACTGCTTGGCTGGTGTGGCTGTTTCTGCCGCTCCAAAGGCGGCTAACGTCATTGTCAGACAGGAACGTGCTGGTTCTTGTCGGGTGGCCCTCCTGACAAGAGAAAACTCCTTTGAACAAATGTGCAGCAATGCGAAGGGATAATGAAATTCAGCATCCACCCAGGCTGCTGAATGCACTGAGTTACGAAAGGTTCAGAGCTCAGTTTTGTCCTGCCAGGTTGTCCTCTTTGCCCTCAAGAGCAGCTTCTTTGCATGGACTGTGCTTACCCCACGCTGCAGGCAGTCGCTTTGGGCAGTGATCCGTTGTTCTGCATAACCACAAGTGGCACAAACATAAGCAGCAGGCACTGATCTTTGAACATTTGTGTGGAGGAGTATCACAGGAGCTTGCTACCAGCTCAGAAGCTGCTGTGCCATAACCACAGAAAACATTGAACACCCAGCATGGGGATGGGCCAGCTTTTCATCAGCAGTACATTAATATTCTCCGAACTGCTGTAAGCACCAGCGTACTCCTCAACATTTGGCAGTGCTTAGATTGACTCCAGTGAGCTGTTCCCTAATTTTCTACTCTGCCCTGGATTGCTCTCATCTGCCTGGTCTTGCTGTGCTGACACGGATGCATACTGAGCTGTGCTGCTGTGCTGGGTCACTAGATGGTGTACAGCTGTGCTGGTGCACGGGAATTCCAACCAAGGAGAAGGCTGGGAAGAGGAAGTGGAAATAAGACGTTTCAGCTCAAGCAGAAAAAGGTTATAGCATTAACATTGCCTTCAGGTCAAGATTAGGTGCATGAGTAGAGTTGGTTGGCGAAAGCTTTCATAGCCCCCAGTGACTGTATCATGCCAAATTTAAAGCAGTCTTCTTGTGCCCTCGCTTCCATGTGTATTAAAATTCACCAGGAAGATAAATACTTACTTCATTGCCATCTGTTTTTATTCTGCTAGATAATGTAATCAAGACTATTCTGTACACGAGATGTATTGCTCAACTAAATACCATCCAAAACAACCTACGGATTTTTTGAGAGTCACCAGTATTCGTTGGCATTCAAGGCCGAAGCAGCTGGATCAGGACAGGGCAGGCTGTAAACCAGGCATTTCTCTGCCCCTTCACTGTTGCTTGAAAATTTCCATCAAAGATTTATCCAGAAGGAAAAAAAAAAAAATTGTGGTTGCTGAAGCAGAAATTTCTTTTCTGGATTTTTCTCTGCAAATCTGAGTTTTAATTTAAGGATGATATATTTTCCATGTTTGATTTCAGGAAACTAAAACAGAAGAAGAAAAAAATGTTTCCATGTGGGAGAAGGCACTTTTTATGTAATCTCTTCTCCCTTAAAAAAAAAAAAAAAGCATAAAAGTGTGGCAACATGGCTCCAAATAGCTTTTGCATTGGATGGAATTTTCGAACAAGCCCATAAATGAACACACTATCAATCAAGTTCTGTGACTTGCCCAAAGCCACAAGGACAAAACAACAAAGCAAAGCACCACGTACTTAAATCTGAGCGCCACACTCTGCTCTGGCCACTGGGCCTTGGAGTTTGCAATTAGCAACAGGGCAAGATCCACCAGAGATAAGTGGGTCCAGCTCAGTCTCTGACTCTGCTAAGTTTGCCTGAAAGTGGTTATGTGGGTGGTGCAGAATTTGTCAAACAAGATGTTCGCAAAGATCTCCCTAAGCACAGCCGAGAAAAAAAACAAAGACAACCCTACCATAAAGTGACACATAATTCAGCTGGAGTGAAACATACTGATGTAACAGTGGAGAATAACTCATTCCCCTTAGGCGAAGCTCATCCAAAAAGCTAATAACGAAAACTGGAGGACTCCAAACCATTATTTCTACTTTCCAGGCCAGCAGCAGGGATAGCTTATGTGGTTAGCAGCTGACTCCTGAGTCGTGTTCTTGTTTCCACTGCTAACTCACTGCATGATCTTGCAGCATCGCTGCGCAGGCCCTCAGTTTATTTATCGGTGGGATGTGGCTAGAGCTTGATTGCAGAATCTTTAATTGATATGTGCAAAATATTCTGAATGAATATGGATAGGGCTGGATGTTGAGGGAGGCACATCCTTTTAGATTGCTTTTTTTTTTTTTTTTTTTTGCCTGAGGTTTAGCAGAGAGTAAGAGAACACGTCCAACATATGTACATTTAGGCTGGGTGGAAAGGAAAGAAAGCAAAGATAGAGTAGTGATTGGTGCTGCTGCTCATTTTCTAGATGTTGTAAGGTATTGGGACCACAAGCTGGCTGCAGCTCCTGGAGGATGGCTTTTAGCAATGCAAAGGATCATAACAGCAACAGTCAAGGAACCACGTAGGCCTGGATTGAAGGTTTTTTGAGCTTGCACCCTGCCAAAAATTAACACTTAAGCTACCAATATAGCCTAAAATTGGTATTATGTAGCTTTTATCGTTATATTCTCTGGCCAGATCTCTACAACTGTAAAGCACTCAGTCCCAGGAAGCCAGAGCAGTTTACACCCAGTCAGAATATGTCCCTGGATCACATGATAGCTACCCTTCAAGGTACTCCTGGAGGACTTCATCAGCTGCTGGCTTCCACTACAAATTTCCTCAGCTTAGCAGCTCCTTCAGTTTAGTATAGGGGTGTTGAATGAAAACCACGCTTCTGTATCTGTTTTCCAGACAGATTCTTGAAATCATTAGTTATCACCAATATTTCAAGCTTCCGCAAGGGAAAAGAGAGAGCACATTTAGACCGCCAGCAGCCATGTGGGATACGCATTTTCTAGTGTCAGTGATAACAACCTGGTGGAGGTTGATCCCTTAATGATGGCCCATTTTAACCTTTGCCTTGTTCTGTAGTTTGGAATTGGAATACAGATACAGTGCTTTCTTGAAAGGTCTCTCAGTTCATCTAAAGTGACCAAACCAGTTATTACTGGCTTACAGGAAATCTGTGGACAATATTTACAGAGATTAGGCTGACAAGCTAAGTGATTGTTTTGCAGTTAACATGCTAAAAGCAATACAGCTAGACTTGCAAAAGAAGAATTTCATCAGAGCTTCCTAAACAGTAATTTTAGTAAGTACCTAGGAAACAGAGCTGGTGGCTGGAGTTGTTTCCTTCTGTGCTGTGACTTACAGGCATCATTGCAGTTGCTTCAGCAGCATGCATATATATAATCACTGCACAGGAATTAAACTTTTGTCTAAGTTTTGGGACAAATGATAATTTTTTCATTATTCATGAATACCACAAAATCATTAAGTGGTCAAATTAAACACATACTCTGGACACACAAATGAGTGCTTGAATTATGCTCATTTTTAAGGATATATTGGCAGGTTTGGGATTGGAGAGCAACTTAGGCTACCAAGGTGTACTATGCCAAACTGTTTCAAATGCCATGTCCACTTGCTGGCTACTTAAAAGGCACTCCTGTAGGTTTGGCAGGGACCTGCTTTATCAAAGCAAAAAGAGGTGAGGGAGAAGATAGCACTCTCCAAATTCGGGTCCAGAGGGATTTGGCAAATCTGTTCTGCTGTCAAGAGATGTGAATGTATTTAATATAGAAACTTCCATGGGTGGTAAGTAAATGGGTTGGGAACTCAGAATGACTTCATCTTTTTTCCCATTATTACCAGGTATTCTGTAATAGCACTGGCAGGCTGTAGCCAACACTGGGACCTGCTGTGCTAGCACTTGTATGGGCAAGCACGTAGGCACCACTGTTGCCCCAAAAGGTTTAGGTATCTTGAAAGGAAGATGATTTTGGTTGTAAGGATGGCGTGACAGGCAAAGAGCAGCAGAATAGGGAATTGAAATGACTGTCAGGAATAGTTAGAAAGACTTCTTCCTGTTCTGGCAGTTTAGATGCTCATGGGCTAAGCCACATAAACACTGCCAGAGGGTGGAATCACACTAGAATGAGAAGCAGAAGCTGCTGTGTTCCCTCACAGCTGAAGGGTTCCTAGAGATCAGCCACAGCTCCTTGCTGTTCAGCTACCTATAGCTCTTTAGGGCTGAGATTTACTTACCATCTCCCTGTTTTTCTATCACATCACTTGTGAAGAAATCAGACATTTAGAAAAGTGTAATCTGAGTAGCAACAGTTACTCCATATCCTGGAAGTGATTTTAATGTATCTGCGTATTTTCTCAGTTTCCCTCTCTCAATCGTGATATCTGGGAGCATTTGCAAATCAGCTGAAAGCATGGTCCCATATCAGATATGAACAACAGTTTTTCTTCTCACCCATCCCTATCTGTGCTCCGTGCCTCCACTTCCTCAGGCAGGTTTCTCAGGAGGAGCTGAGGTGAATAGCTAGCCTTGCTGGATGCTTTGAAGGATGATGTAGTTTAATTGTGCCAAAGCATTAGGGAAAGCAAGCAGTTACTTAAGCTGAAGGTCCTGATTAGGAAATGCCTTCATCCACAGAGATGTATGTCAATCCCACCTGCACACACAAAGGGTTCAGAGCAGTTAGATGCAAGATTGCAGCTGATCTCAACATCTGCAGAGATGAAAGGATCTGCAGCATCCAAACCATGCTGGGCTTTATTCAGAGAGATCCAAACTGGGAATTTGTATTCCACTGCAACTAGAAACAAACTGGTAACCAGTTCAGCCTGCCAAGCAATGCAGCAATTAGTGAAAGTTCCCATAACCTCTCTGCTAGGTTCTGCCAGCAGCACAGTTTGCTCTATGTTTAGTTTGCTGGGGTTTCCTTCTGGAAACTAAAATAACACCAGCTTGATGCAGTTTCCCTCCAGAGATTCAGCAAAAGTAAATTACATCCCTCTAACAGGTAATACTTTCTGAGTTGCAAGCACCAACTCCAAGTGTTTCAACTAGAAAAAGCTTTAGATGCCAAACAGTGGAGGGAGGCACAGAAGCAACAGTGAAAAGCCATCCTTTAATGCATTGCCATGCTCTGTTATGTAGGACATCCCCCTCTCTCTTTACCATGGCAAGAAACTGAAGCTCCGTTTGTGTGTCTCACAGTGGACAGAAGGGGCATCACCAGAGTTACCGAGAGGAAGGCTGAAGCAAGTGGGACTTGGCACCTCTGCCCGATCCCTCCAGATCCTGACAGAGATCCTTCTGTCATCAGAGATCACTCCTGTGCCTGAAGCTCCCCAGCTGGGCTGGGGGTCACTCTGCTCTGACAACTTTACCTTCCACAGCTCAGCTGTCCAGAGCAGCTGGGATGCTCAGCTTCCTGTTGATTGCATTCCCAAATGACCTACAGGGATCATTTCACTTAAGTACACTGAAGTTAAGCTCCGTTTTTAACCCATTCTCTGTCCTCTCACTGCTCAGTCCACTGTTTGAACGACCGTACTGAAATAATCATGCAGGCATGCTTTTCATGCAGACATCCCTAGGCATTCCATATAATGTGTGGCTCTCATCTATCCACCTAACAGATTGTAGCACCCTGCATTCTCTCATCCTGCAGTTCTTGACTCAGTATGTTCTGAAGTTCAAAGCTGATTCTGGTTCCCATTTCTGAGCCACAATAGTGAGTGTCTCACTGCAGCTGACCGTGGGGGTTCCCCTGACTGCAAACTTCCTTAGCGAAAAATGTCTGTTGTTTTGGGCAGGTTATCAGGAAAGGAAAAAATCCCTCCTCCTCTTCTCATCCCACTCACTCCTATGAAGGGATTTGCTCTGTGTTTTTTTGACGTCCAGAAGGATTTAGAAATCTTTTCCTTTATTATCATTTTGGACTGAGAATTTCTCTTAATTCCTCTCTATTTGTTTCAACAGATTTCTTCCTGTTTACATAAATTGAGGATCAGGTCCCTGGTTTCCAGTCCAGCCAAGGAGGACTCAAGCACAATGAAAGAAATTGTCCTCTCAGGATTTTTAGCTGAGTGGAGTCCGAAGTGCCAGAAATCCTGTGGGAAGGTCTGTTTTCAGGGAAATTCCATCCCATATTTTCCATACATAGCATATATGTAATGTCACTCCAGGCTACCAACCTTCTGAAGTTCTTCTGCTTCACCCAACCATTTTGGTAACGCGTGTGTATATATAATTATTTCTTCTCTTTTTTTTTTTTTAAGTGCTTCACTTAAAATGAAACTGCAACACCATCATTCTGTTTCTCGCTCCCTCTGAAAGTGTGGAAGGACAGCATTTACCTGGAGGATGCTGCCCTTAGCTGGTGAAAAAGGGCAGCTGAACCCCGTTGTAGTTGTGCCGTGTGGTGTGAGTAGGGCCAAGTGATCCATCAGGGTCTTACAGGGTATCCTCTGGAGCCAAACCTCTGACACAGTAACTGATGCAGGGGAGCAGGAAGCTGGAGACTTCATTTCTGGGTATGTCCTCACTGCAAACTCTGAGCAGTCGGAGGTAATTCTGATCAGATGAATTCCTCCTCTCGTATCAGGAAGAAAGGCAACGTATGCTGGTACTTTAATTTCATTTCAATTTGCTTCTTTAGTAGGGGTTTATAATTATTATAAGGAACAATTTTATAATGTAATTCTGTGTTGTCAGAGTAGGTTAGCTTTATGACCTGCTTTAAAAAATAAATGCAGCTTTAATTAAAACAAAACCAAGGAGAGAAGTACGGTCTTGTACCAACATGTTGCTGTCAGCACCCTGCTAACTGTCTACATTGAACTGTAAGCCTCTGCTCAGAGATACCAGTGCCAAAAACAGAGCTCATGTCACATTTAAAGGTACCGGTGGCTTATTTTTAATTTGTATCTCAACTTGGTGTTGCTGGAGGTTTTCTAATAATAATTATAATGACTGTCAGGAATCAGACAGAAGTGAATAGCAGCCCTTAGTAGGCTGTCAAGTTGTACAGAAGCGTAGCTGTGTGCATTCATAAGCTCACTCCCTTTTTGCTTAACAGCAGTGCATTTCCATTACCTGAAATGGAGTCACTTTTGGTTTAGCCTAGTACGAGATCAGAATCAGACTCATTAAATTTAGCCTTCAAGCTGCCGTCTTTCATGAGGTAAGATGATTTTGCTTCTACATAATGGATGTCACAGAGCTCATCTTCAGTACACGCTCACACGACTCGTAATTTTCTGTATTTGCATTACCTGACATGTGAGACAATATTAATGCTATATCACACTGAAGTCTCTTTGACATCAGCAAACAGAACCACCATGCAAACCAGAGGCTTTCTAGTATGCATGCACCATGCATAGCCCCATTTTTGCCTTACTGTCTCCTTCCCAAGGTCAGTGATATTAAGCTGACATCTTAAAACATTTCACTATCACTTTGTCAGAATTCTCCATGTCTTAGTGTCCATCATACATCACTATCTGAGGAGCTGTTGCACAGCTGGCACTGCATAGCTTGGTTAGGTCAAAACACAGTATTTTGTGGGGTAAAATCTGCCTCCCTGGAAGTGAATGGAGATGTTGGTTTCACTACTGTCAGTTTCACTGTTAATAATCCTATTGTTATCCTTCTCATTAACGTCAGAGTGAGAGAGCTATCTAGTCCACTAACTATATTTTGAGGTAAGCGTTCATTTTTGATAAATTTTATTGTGACCTGTTAAAATGCTTCAGAAATTTTATCCTTTCCTATTAGACAGTGAATGAAAATTGATACAATTAATTCTCTGTTCCTAGTAAATGATCTATGCTCAGCAGGCAACATTTTCTTGGTGAAGAGCAAGATGCAGAAACAAAACAGTGAGGGGCAGATTGCATCCTTTCTCTCCAACCCTTCTCTGTGATATGTTCACCCGGGTGCTGAGATCCATACAGGAGTCCATTATCATTGAGTTTCCCAGTGGGGGAACACAAGGAAGCAGTCTGCAGTAGCTGTCAGTATTGAAGAATCAAAGCCAAGCATGGTAGTGGAAAGCCAAACATTTGCGGGATGATTTATTGAAAATGAATTCTCTTCTCTGGTATGTAATTTTCTCAAATTCTTCTACAGAATAGGTAGTGAAATAGGTAAAAATAGTGAAAAAAGAGTGAAGAAAAAAAAGAGCTAACAGTTTAGGATTTAATTCCCAAGGAGATATCTTAAGTATAAAACTGTACTTTTCAGAAAAGATATATTTTCAAATAAGATTGTCTAGTCTGACATTAAGGCAAGCAGCATATTATAATACCTCCTTTCAAATCAGTATACTAAAACTAAACTTTTTTCTTCCAAGATGAATGCCACTAGAATTTTCTCTGTCTTGGTATGAGATGACCGGCATTTGCTTCTGTGCCAGATCAGAGCCTGATATGAAAAGACTCATGTCCCAAATGTTCTGTTCTCTTAGAGAGAGGATAGATCACTCCTTCTAAACATCTTAACTTGCTTCTAGTCTGGACAAGACATCCCCTGGCAGAATATCCTAAGAACCTTTTCAGAAAAGACATAGTAGTTAATAAAATGTATTTGTCACTATTTCTCCCTGTTATTAGTGCGTACCTGGTCACAGGGCCAGGCTGAGAATAGCTTTCCCTTTTCTGAAGGCCAAATTTTGGAGAGAGCTCAGTGTAAAGTGTCTAACTCTCACGTTCCTCATGGTTTTGGACACCTCTTGGACAGGAGCCATCTTTCTGTCCTGCGTTATCCTGTTGAGCACTGATTCACAACTGTATTTCAGGCACTATCATGCAGTAAATGATCATTAGCAACCGTACATATCACCTGAGGCACTGAAACTAGTCAGGAGGGATACAAAAGTTAGTTCAAATAAATTCTGAAGCATCTCTCAACTCCTTTTTTGAATGCTACGTGACTACAATAGCTTTGTAATTATGAAATCAACATCCATTTGGGATGACTTTGCACTGCAGTTAGGGAGAAGTCTTTCTGTGACTGTGTGCTCTTGCAGAGCATGTGCTAATTCTGTTCCCAGGAATGTGCCTAGTCTTCCTCTCTCTCTCGTTAGTTTATTAAAGCATCAGAATTTTAATAATTTAAGACGATGACACTCTGTGACAGGAACTCATCGTCTGGAATTAAGCTTGGCTCTGGAAGACTTGACAAACATCTAATCCATAAGATACTAACCTTGAATTTTGTACATGCCTGGTAGTGTCAGCGTTGACCAGAGGGAGTGATGTGCATGGTCATGGATGAAGGGAAGTGTCTCGAAGCTGATGTTTGAGTAATGATTAAGACACAGTTCCCCATTTTGTGTTATACTTCACTTTCTCATTTATCACATATTTATTCAGGTTTTTCCTTCATGCTCTTGCTTGTTTTAGTGTAAGTGTACGTAAGACCTCACTGTAGTCATGGATGGACATTAATATAGCTGCATATTGTTTAGGTAGATAGCTGTTTTCTTTCTTGGCTCCTCTAGCAAAGTACCTCCATGGCATTTCAGTGAGTTATCTTGGCCTCATCTGCTTCCCTGCATTGACCCCTCAGATGGTCAGTGTTGGAGTTTCAAGTGATGCTTTTCCTTTTTGGCCACAGTTGTCCTGCTGGTACTGAGATCTGAGGGTAAAGAACAAAATAAGCTCAGATATGTTCTAGTCCTTATTGAAAAGTCTGATAAAAAAATATCTTTAAACCCTATACTAGCAGTAGTGCAAAGAAACCTTTTGAAGCTCTGTCTCCATGTTGATTTAAGCTGGATTTGTTTTTATGTTAACATACTAAAAAGTGGTGGTACTATTTCTAAAGATGTGGAGATCTTCCTGTCATTGCCATGGCTTAGTAATGAACAAGATTGGGATTGGCACTGGGAGAAGGAGGAGTAAAAAGCCTCTTGGTGCCCTGTAAATATTCATTCATTTTTAATTTTTTTGATTTTTTTTTTTTTTTTTTTAAGTTAAAACAGTTAAATGCCTACATTTCCAAATCTCTGCCAGGTGAACTCCTTCCAGTCAAATAAAATCACTAACAATCTCTGCATTTGGAAAGCTGTGAGGAAGAAAAGGAAGTATTCATATTTTCCCTGTTTAAATTTAAATGAGAACAATGTCTTCTGATTATCTCATTGGATAAATTTAAGACGAAGTATTGAAGAAATTCCTCCACAGAGCTCAGTGCCTCTGCAATATAATGAAATACAAAGGAAAGCAGCATTTAACGCAAGAAGACTTTGTACTGCTTGAAAGACTTTTCCTATATTAGCAAAGCAGACTACTAATATGAGATGATGAGACATTACTAATGCAACAGAGTGTAGCTAGTGCAAACAAAACACATTGCAATCCCTAGTTGAACTGAATGGAGAATTTGTTTGTCTCAGTCCTGAATTCTGAAAATCAAAATAAATCCTGCAGAAATAAGGATAATTCAGTAAAAAAGTAGAGTCCATCTGATGCATCAAAAGTGTGTGGGCACTGGTGGTACAGACAGACCCAGGGACCTGTTTCCTGCACTGACTTCCAAAGGGAATTGGGTACTCGGCTGTCCTTGGTGCTTTGGAAAATCTCTTCTTGCATAAATAAGAAATGACAATAATTTGCATTGACAAAATTACTAAGTGCATGCGATTAGCAGTTAAGGACATAAAACTGCTTTTCAAGCCTTTGAGAGCATTGCTGTCATTGAATCCAGGGCTGCACAACAGATTCACCCCCTGCAAACAGCTGGCTGTAATGTTCTCTCTAAAGTGCAGTGGTGTTTTTTTTTTTTTTTTTTTTGCCTCCTTCCACTCTCAGCCCTTAATGACGATATTGTCTGCTGTAAATGGATAGGTTTGTGCAAATTAGAGAATCCTATCCCTAGTTTCAGCTGAGAGTAATATCTCCCACAGCAAAGGGTCTGTGTAGACTTTGATGCATTTCACTCGAAAGACCATCTAATAAATTGAATACTTGTGTACTCTCCCGCAACCTCGAGGGCTGTGTGCTTCAGTGGGAGCTGCTTTGCAGCCAGTAGCAACTAGTCGCAATTTGTTATTAAAACTGCAGCTCCCCACTGCTTGCTGCTGCTGACTACCGTGAGGTTGGAGTCTGCTCAAGAAATGCAGAGAAAGCAGAAACTGAGAATATTCCCAAGCTCACCTTTTAATGAAGGCATATGGCATTCAGGATATTGTTATTCATGTAGTAATTGGCAGCGGCCTACACGTATTTATGGTACCGCTCATCATGCTTGGAAAATTTTGGAATTGCTCCATTTTTATGGGCCATAAAAGCAAACTTAAAGTATATACCGAACACAAAGAAGCATGAATAAGTCCTTATAATTATACCCCAATATTTATGTACACACACGTAGCCATCAGGCAAGGAGAAATTTTTTTCATAGCTATTACTGAGCTAGCGAGCAAACTGCATCTAAATTGTGCTAAGTCCAACTTAGTAATTGTGATTTTAAACTGTCAAGGGAAAAATCAAATGCACGGTCCTGAGAGTTTTCCTAGGTATTCTGGGCTGTGTGTGTGTACTTGAAAGCAATATGATGAACCAGAATATTCCCAATTATCTGCTAAGCTTGATTCAGACAATGCTTTTAGGCTGGGACCCCACAAAAAGAACCAGCTCAGGGAGACAGGATATCATTCTGTAGGCATTTTTCTGTGGTGAACTTAGAAAGCCCCTGTTTTTTTTTTCTTTATTCCTTTTCTCCTTTTTTTTTTTTTTTTATTGGATGGAGAACCTGCAGTTTTCTCTGTCCAGTGATCCTTTCAGAGAGATGTGGGTGTGTGGTTCATATTCTTACTGAGTAAAACTTCTGTTTTAATCTGTAATGGTAGAATTAAACTTCTGCTCCTGTAGCTATGGAGTTGCCCATACTGATATGCTAGTTTAATTTTTTTATATTAATAAAACTTCTTTTTTTCAATAGACTGATTTAAGCTGGAAATAAGAGCTTCTATGCCAGAATAAGGATTTCACAAGGAAAGATAAGAAACAATTTTGGTTTAAGGCCACAGATTTCAATTTCTGCTACTGAGGGGATTTAATCGGTTTGATACTTGCTGAAAACAAAGGATGTGCTGAGAGAAGGATATACAAATAAATTCTGTGTGCCAATACTGGAGTCTATGAGGACTAACAAGATGGATAATTTTGAGTTAAAATAATAAAGTACATTTCTTTGTGATCCAAATTCACAAAAACTCACCTTATTTTTCATGCAGATGTTTTGGATGCTTCTCAGTTGTACAAAGGGCACTCAGCAGGGCTTTCAGCAGTTCCCACATTCTGTATAGAGGAGCTGAAGACCCACATGCTAGTTTTGATGTTGATCTGCAGATGCTGACCTTGTAATTCTCATATTCAGTGTTTAAAAACGAGTGTCTGAGACTCATCTCCCTCTTTCCCCCAACCAGAAATTGCAGTATTCCTGTTCTGTCTTCATATTCAAAATATAATGCTTGCAAAGACCACCCCAGTGAGGCAGGATTTTGTACTTCTCTATGAGAACCTTCCTCTTTCTACTTCGACAGCTGGTGTTGCAGGTAGGATTCTTTGGCTCGCAGCATCTGGGCTGAGAAATGTTTTCTCTCCTCGGAGTCTTAGGAACTTCAGAATAATCCTTCAGAAACCGTTTATCAGTCTGAACACTGAAATGTTTGGTAAAATTTACAGCAAAACCACCCTCTCTCCCTACCCACACGGTTGTCCCAGCCTCACAGCAGAGCAGTTGTTAGCAAATTGGTTAATTGCCAGCGCTTTGCTGATGTTTGCTATTCTGAGCCAGGGCTAGTCAACTCCATTCGTACTGATATGGAAATGACCTAAAACCCTTGTTCAGAATTAAAATGGGATTTGTTCTGAAGTTTACAAATTTCTCAGGCAATTATTTTTTTCTGGTAACTGTCTCTCGGCATTTGTACTGCTGCTTTCTGCTGGCAGGAGGAGGAAAAGGAGAGTTGTATCAGTAAGGTGCTGTCTGGCAGAGGAGATGTGCTGCAGGCCCTGGCTCTGTTATGAATCTCAGTCATGGCACGAGGCAAGTTCTGTCATTTCCCCGTGAGAATGGAGCCGTGGTGCTTCACTTCCCGATTTTTAAGATGCATTCGTTTAGATTGGAAGGTCTTTTTGAGAAAGATTGCTTTTGTAGGATTGGATGGAACCTAAACTTATTAGCATCAGGAGCGTTTAAGACGGCACGATAATAATCAGAAAGGTAGGTAATGGATGTGACAGGGAGATACCAGGCAGAAGGGTGTTCTTGCAACATTTCTGTCCTTAGAATGAAACCAGAAACTTCAAAAATCTTGTGAAACCACTTGTTCTCCAGAGTTTACTACTTGAACTTTTTGGACCAGCGGTATTTCAATTGTTTGGATAAATCTGGAGAAATACCAAAACTTTTGGGTGCTGACTTGGAGACCTCCAAACTTTCTGAGGTTTCTCCACCACTGACATAACCACAGTCTGTGGCTTTCAACAATAATATTTGTGCTGATTTTAGCAATTCAAATCCAGATGCAGCAACCGTGCCTGGCAAAACAGATGAGCCGCAGACCGTTTCTATCTATCTGAATGTGGAATCTCTTTTGGTAACCTATTTTCTGCCAGACAATAAAACCAAATTCTCATACAGCTTCCCTGGTGTGCCGGAGCACAGTCAGTATCATGAATGCCTGTGTGGATATAAACAAGCTGGAAGTTTTTCTTTCAAGTACCTCACTTGCATATCTGGGTGATAGGAATGATTGCAACATGCAGCTCAGTGTGCTTCTGCAGGTTTTATGGCATTCATTTTCTAATAGAAAGGGACATCTCACTCGAAAAATGGAAAGTGCCACAGGGAAAAGGATCATTTCTCTAAAACTGTAGGTAGGAAAGCTTTTCATAGAGTGGTGGAAAATGTGATGTTTTATAGGTGCATGAGTATCTAGGCTTATCTTGGGGAGCCTTGGACTATCCCAAGGTGAGATGCTCCCTTCAAGGACTTCAAGGAGGGTGAGATGCATCTTCAAGGACTGTGTGCTGACCACTGTCAGCTTCTACTGCCCATCAAAGGCCTCATCCTTATGTGATCCAAGGGTCAGCAGTTAGCAGCAGGGCTGTTTGGAAGGGCAGAAGGCACATCAGTGACTGCCTGCAATCTTGGGATGTGAGAAGATATTGAGGGCTGCCAGGGAAAATATGATAATAATAGACTTAACTGAAGCTTTGATTCAACTTTATGAACAGGAGAGAGGCAATTCACGCTGCTTACCCAGAAGCAATGTTCGCACCGGGGACTTGAAGGGAAATATTCAATTAGAAGTATCACTTCACAAGGGAAAATTCTACCTAGAGTGAGAAATGAAATGTGAAAATTCAGAGGGAGCTGGGTTTTCTTTGGGGATGTTCAATGGAGGGTTTGTTTTGGTAGCCAAGCTCCTAATGGAAAGATAACTTCATCCTTAAATCTCAAGTGATTCCTGCCAATTCATAACAATTTACACCTACAGGGCATCAGCAAATTAAGTCCAACTACATCACTGTCATGCAGCAAAGTATTGAGTACACTGAAGCATGGAAAGACTGGCTTACAGAATGACATATGTTAAGGAATTGAAATAAAATTCAGGAGTCCCAACTCCCAGTCGCCTCCTGTAATCACTGTATCTTGTTTTTTAATACTCTTCCACTGCTGGAAATAAATGAATTATTTAGGTACTGCCTGACCATTTTTCTCTCTCCTCTTTAGCATTTTATGCCTCGGCTTTAATTCGTTCTCAGTATTTTTTCCATTTTAGTTTCTAGCAATAACATTATTAAATTTCATGTCTGCTTCCGTTTATATTTCCATCTTTCACCAAAAAGATATAAAGTGAAATGAATCCAAATGAGAGAGCTTTTCTCCTCAAACCGCTCTCAGTATCATCGTTTCCTTAATTAAGTAATTGAAGCTCTCCCAACACACACAACGTCATTCAATCTACTGCGGTCTCTCATATTTGCTGGCACTTCAGATTTGTTCCTATAGGGGACTGTTTTTCCAGTCCATCAGTCTCTTCTGCGTCTTCCTTCTAATATGCATCTTTCTTCTAATAACCTCTAAGGCCTGGTTCTCCTGGCAGAAGTTTGGCAGATTCTGCTCCTCATGGTAAAATGTAATGGTCGCCCCTACTACATTAGATAGATCCTCAGCACATTCAATGCAGTGTGGAGGTTCAGATCAATTTATTTTTCTGTTGGATTTCTCTCAACAGAAGCTTGTTTTGTTGTATTTGTTAGGAAGAGGGCTCTTTCATTTTAGATTGGTGTCGAAGAGGATCGAAGAGCAGTTAATGCTCTGCACTCCTCCTCTGTGGACATGGAATCACCTCCCCCTCTCCTTCCACTCATATCCTTGTGGTGCCAAATCTGGTATGGAATGAGGGAGTTAATTTCAACAACAGACATTTTTCCTGTAAGTTTACAATGATAAAAAATGAGATCCTATTGCAACTGTGTTTCAGGTTTGGCAGAGGTGTAAAGAAGCCTGGGAGAATGGGACTGTGCTGTGGATATGATAACAGTGGAGCTGAGCTATGGCTGAAACTTATTTTGGGCTTGGGCCACACACAGAATTAGATGTAATTGCACAGGTGTGAGAGCAGGAAATAAAAGGAATGAATTGATACTTGAGCTTCGAGAAGAAATAGCTAGCAAGAGTTGTATTTATACGGAAGAACTGCAGAACTGCAGAAACACTAACCAGGATCCCAGGATTAAAAACTCAACTCACACCAAATGGAACAATAGAATTTTTCATACTCCTTAATCTCAGGTCCTTATGAATATTGAGAGGCCTGATAGCCAAACTTTTTTTTTTTTTTTGTGAGTTTCCTTGCAGCTTCTCACTGAAGTCTTCACTCTCCTGAGTAGAGCTAGCTCCAGCTCTATGCCTGAATTATTCCCATCCCACAATTTCCATCAAATTATAGTTGCAACAACGTAACAGGAAGGATCCAGATTCACTTGGAAGAAATAATTCCAGAAGTTAATGTGTCTGTGGGTGATATTAGCAGGAATTCATGCCAGTCTTCCCTTTCCAATAGTTTCTCAGCATGGACCTGTGTGACGCTTATGCAGGCTGAGCATCTGTAAACCCAACCTGCGACAGTTCGGCTCATTGTGCATCTGGTGAATGAGCGACCTCCCGCCTTACAGCCACTAAAGCAGAGGAATTTCACCATCGATCTGGAGAAGCACTTGAGAGAATGGGAGTAACAGGGCAATAAAGATTGCAATATATCATCAGACTCAGCTGCTGGCCCGTATAGATCAGAGCTGCATTAAGATCATTACAGCCTGCCTGAAGTGATATAAAGAGTAAGCCAGCTCTGGGAAGTGGAAGGGAAGGAGCTGCTGATAAAGAAACAAAACCAAACTAAAGAGGAAAGAGAAAAATCAACACAACAATTTCTTTTTTGCCAGCCCAGACGAAAGCCTTGAATTTTCCACCCTTCTGGAAACTGCTGTCTGTGAAACACATGCGCTAGTTACAGCAAATCATTAGTGCCCCTCCCCCCCCCCCCCGCAAAGAAACATCCATTTCCTCAAATGTATGAATAACACAAAAAGAAAGGGGGAAACAGCCAGAAAAGAGGGAAGAAACAAAAATGAGGAATCTATTTCCTCTGTGAGTCCACACGTCAGCAAGATGCTTCAGCTGGCCTCTCGCTTGAAGCTCAGGGCAAGTGCTGCTGTCCTCACCAGGCTGGGAGCTGGAGCTGTGTTTTCCCATCCCATTTGCTCTGCACAGCCCGGTGACAAATGTCCCGTGCTGGCCTGACCCCACAGCTCTGCCCTGCCACGTGGGATTCGCCAGGAGCCTGCCTAGCTGCACCTGGTGCACACAGCTGGATCTGGCGATGGGCCCAGATGCTCTGCCAGAGAAAGCTGTGCTCTGAGCTGAGAAATGCAAGTACAGGAGTAAGTCGCACTGGGCTACATCTGCCTATGCTTACTGCAGTGGAAATGGAACCATTTCTACCAGCTGATGATTGTCCCTGCAGGTACTCAGCTTTTAGGGTGCACGATTGTTCTGTGGGCATTTTCTTCTTTCTGTGTCCCTGCAAATCACCTGAACTCTCTGAGGCTGTAAAGGAGCCAAACTTGGAGCACTTGCAAAAACCCAATCACACTTGGGACTCCTTGTCACTGCAGATAAAGATAAGAACAAATTCCCTCTTTTGTCCCTGGCTCATTCACTGCCTGGAAGGAAATTTGCTGTATTTGTCTCCTTCGTACAGAAGAGATAGGAGTGATTTCACACTTCGTGAAGAATGAAAAATCTTCTATTCATAGAGGTGGAAAAAGATGTGGGATTTCTATCTCTTTGTCCCCGTGCTGCCCCAAAACGTTTAATTTCTTACGGGTTTGCGAGCACCCATAGGACTGTGATGCCTTCAACAAACTGCCTGCTTAAGTAGGTACTCACAGTACATCGAGACAGGTGTGCTACGCTATTGAAACACATTTTTATCAGCAGGCACGGACTTCTAGTCAAACTGGAGAAACCTTAACCCTCCCAAACAGAGCGAAACCTCCCTGCAGATAAAAGACTTGTCTGGCTCGTTCCAGTGGGAGTTGGTGACATGGCTGCTCCCTCACCTCCTTCTCTCTTAGGAAAATATGGCCCTGCGGGAAGAGTGGAGAGGGAAGATCAAAGGGAGTTGCAGTTTAGCTGCCTCCTTCCAGCAACAGAAAGGCTAACCCATCATTACCAGGAGCAGCCTATTAGAGGTGAACTGCAAGTGGAAGGGATGCACGCTTGGGATCGCTGGCAGACAGAGGAATTGGGGCAATGCCACTGCGTAGGAGAGATTTGGGCTTGGGAGGGGACCTTGTTTCTTCCCACTCCTTTGGCAAGGTAAAGCCCAGGTGTGTCCCTGGGAATCCCTAGCATTTTAACTCATTTAGGACCATTAAAGAGTGGATGGTGGTTTTCACCTGCACAACTCGTAGGTAATGCTGGGCTGGATTTCCCACTCCACCATGCCTCTATGAAACCTCTCACCCTCTCTTTGTCCCTTTCCCAGAGATCAAAAAAGCAAATGTCCTCTTCGAAAGTAGCTGTCTTTCTTTTCACCCTCTGGCTTTGGGCAATGGGGAGGGAGGAGGGCAAAAGGGCAAACTTCCTCGAAGGTGTAAAGCAAGGCTAGGAAAGTGAAATGATTCTGCAGAAAGTGAGTACAGAAGTGCTGGAGTGGGAGCAGGCTAGGCAAGTTCTGCACTTTCTCCTCTGACTAAATGCTGTCTGCTGTGGGATGGGGTCCAGCTAATTATCTGCTTGCATGAGTTTTGAAGGTTGGGTAAATAGTCTTAGTGAGACATTGGAAGGTGTTGGTAAAAGCAGATTTTTCAGCTGGCTTTTTGAGATAAGCTAAATGGAGATTATCTGCTCAACAGCTCACCCACATGAACTCTCAGCGTTAGCTTCACCGTACCCACTTTCCCTATTTCCTCACTGTAGTCATCACCTTACAGCTTTCCAGCACGTATCTGTGTTCTGAGACTCAAAGATCAGGCACAGGGAGTCAAAGATGAGCTGTGGAGCAATCAAGGCTTAATTAATTAGTGATCCTGCAGGCTGTTGGGACGGAGGAGGCTGTATGGATGTGGAGACAGTGTAGGGAGTGGGGTTACCTTCACCATGTGGATGGACCTGCCTCTGGGGTATGCGTATCTAGGCTGGCCTGAGATTGAAAATGCAATTCTTGGATAGAGACAGCGCATAGCCCTGGGTGGCACCACCACTGCCTTCAGAAAAGGAGCAAAGCATGGCACCCAACAACAGGTCAAACTGCTGGAGGAGCTGAATGGATCAGGCAAGCCCCCCAACACTCCCATGAGATGCTTGGGCATGCATTTCCCATCAGGAAACCAGTTCTGGGGATGATGGAGTAGGACACAGGGACACAGTTTCTCTGACTCCTTTGCCCAGCATTACTGTTGCATCCAGCCTGGAGCCAATCTTGCAGTGAATACAAGGAATGGGGGGATGTGTTATGGCCTTTTGGAAAGCTTTCAGTGTGTCTGGGACTCCAGACCATAGCTAGAAATACACAAGCCCTTGTTTTACAGAACTTCATCATCTGCCTTATTAGCATTTTGTGCATCCCATGGTTTGGCTGACTTTTATCCACCTTGCTACAAGGAAACTGCCTGATTTTTTTTTTATTTTTAATCTCAGACTAGCAGCTCCAAACAGGGAATTTCCATCTAGCAGGCAAGTAGTTATTAATAATAAATAAAAGCAACCTCTTACATGGATGGGGCACCTCTCATTGAAAGAAATAGATCCCAAGGTGTTAGACTGACATGGCTCTAATTTTAGGGATCATCCTCATACGGATTTAAAGCACAGAGACATTTTTTCTTGTACCAAAGCAAAATCACTTTATCCAGTGCTGAAAGCAGCAGTCCCAGGGGTTGAATGTAACTTGCTGGAATTAGCAGCTGATAGTGACTATGACTTGTTTTGCATATTTTTATGAGTATCCTTTAATCTCGTCTGATACTTAGAAACTCTGCCTTTCTGTTTGTTGTGATCTGTGCCCTCACCTTGGTTTGAGCCCAGAGCCCACTTTTGCTGGAGCACTCCAGCACGAACAACCTCTCAGCCTTCACCAGCGAGAGTGTTTGCTTTCTGATAGGCTGAATTTACATACTTCTCCTTTTTATGTGCATGTGTGTGCGTCAGGATGAGAAGTTTTAAAACAAACAGAGTTATCCCCAGCTGCTAAGTTCTGACATGCACTTTAGATAGGTAACCCCAGAGATGTGGTGAGCTACGAAGGAGAGGAGAGCTAAACTGGCTTAAGCGCTGCACTGATCACAGAATTATCATCTGCTATCACACAGTTTACCATTAGACCCAGCTGCTGCCAACCTGACCAGTGCATTTCTTCAAGCTAAGCTAACAAAGCACTTATTTGTTATCCAGGGAACTACCTCTAATAGACTTCCAGTGAAATAATATTTGCTTTCCAACCCTACTTTGAATCTCACTCACTTTGTTAAAAAGATTGCCTCTGGCTGTCTCTGCTGGTCTAATCTAATAGTTTCTAGTTTGTACAAGCAAAGCGCTTTCAGCCAACTATATAAATAACTTAGAGAGAAGAAGACACTTTTACAGCACTCTGTGCCGGGTGCTATAGAACATGACAGATTAGTAAATGACGCCTCAGTGGAGCTCATCTGGGAACCTCTGTCAGTTGAATATGAGCAATTACAATATTGTATTTGGGCTGAAAGGGTTGTCTGTCTTCTTACAAAAAGGCTAACAAGAAAAATAATTCCTGTCTTATTTCTCCTGTGCATGAAACTGATCTAAGTGGCTCTAGCCCCTTTTCTCTTCCCCTCCCATTTCAGGAGCAGGGGGGGTGGGGAAAAGCAAGCAAGGAGAGAAAAGAGGGTTATTTTCTTTCTGTTTTCACTTTTGGTTTGAATTGAAAACGAAGAAAGAATAATATTAGGAGACCGGACTCCCTGAGGTTTGAGAGTGGATGTTATATCAATATATCAAAGAGCCCTTTCTGCCACCCGCCTCCTCTCCTCCAGCAGTCCGGTGTGCTGCTAAAGGTGCGAGTGCCCCACGCCTGTTGGAGCCGCTCGATTTATCTCAGCTCACCTGCTAAGAGCACCGAGGGCCTGAAGGTTCAAAGCGTTGTCCGAGCTTTACCACCGCTATTTTTTTGTTGTTGTTGTTGTTGGAAATGCTGAGGCAGAGCATCATCCGACAGAAAATACACTGTGCAAGCTGGGATTTCCAAAAGAGAAAAAAAAAAAATCACATCCTATTGAAACTGCCTGCGGGACTAGAGGGCTGATGCCACATGGGCTCCTCTTGAATCACTCAAATTACACCAAATAATCTTCCTTTGTGTTAGTTGGACTTTGCCTAAATTTTATTTTTGGTTATTATGATTTTTTTTTTTCTGATGAACCATCCCAGGAGTTTCTTTTGTCTTCATCCTCTTGCTGCAGCCAGTTAGTGGGGCTTTTTTCAGACCTGCAAATAGTTTGCATGCAATTGCAAGCATGTGAATATACAATAACAGAAAATTATGCTCCTGTTAGGCGTGGTCCTGCTCCTACAGAGGTGAAAACTGTCATTCCCAATCCATTCTGCTATTAAATGGTGTGCCATGTCTTGACCAGACTGTACTTGCTGTTATTTAGGGCAGTCTGGAACGTGATGAAGCCAGAGAAGTCTGAGCATGAGCCTGCTCCTTGCTGTGCCACACAGACCCTGGCATTTCCCATCTGGCAATCTGTTTTGGGAGCCCAGGAGCTGCTGTAGAAGGACAGCCAGAGCTGTGATGAGAGATGACCAAGCAACTTCCACTCACTGGAGCCTTGTAAATCTAAACAGCATTTTGATATCTGATTTCCTCCTCATTTTCCGTTGCTGGTTCCCAGGTGATTTAACTGGAGATCGTCTATTGCCAGGTAGAATGTACCCATGCAATAAAAAACAGCAATGGATGTAAGGTTACCCCTTGAAAAATAAAGCCTGGGGAGAAGATCAAAGAAGATGTCAGGAGAGATAGTTTGAATGAGCGGACAGCTGTTCTGAACCAGGGGCCTGGGCTCCATTCACTGATTTGCCCACTAAGTCCGTGTTTGATCTTAGATGTGTTACATCACCTCTCTGTGATGCATCCGAGCTGTGAGCTCCATCAGGCAGGCTTCACTCTGCAGCTGTGCAATATGCAGGATGTGAAAGACAGATATGTTTTAAAGTGCACTTGGATTTGCATTTAGAAAAGGAATTCAACCTCTTTCTTTTATATAAAAATGTAGAAAATATCTTCCCTAGGTTTTCAGTACACTGTCACAGTCTGAGTTCTGAAACATAGAGTTTGTAAGTCTGATTTCAGTCTTGACTACTTTTATTTGAGCCTTGGGCACTGTATTCTCAGGAATAGGTGACTGCAACTTCTTAAAACTCCACAAAACACATTTTAGAGAGAAAAGTTTGTGGGAAGTCTGCCTGTTTCCGAGGGGTAGAAACAGGCAGTGTTTGGCAGTCTCAGCAGAGTTAGGGTTGTGCTGCAGGGGTCAGTGTGTTTCAGACTGGATACCTTAAGCAGCTGGAGAAGGACCACGGTGGCAGGACTGGGACTGCCTGCACTCAGCAACAGCCGTTTGAACATCCCATGAGCTCATGAGCACGGTGCCAGCAAGAGCACCTAGTTTCCAGACGTGTTTCCCATGAAGCCTTCCTAAAATGAGTGGTTAGATCCACAGATTGTTACAGGACTAAACAGAGCCGGACCTAAAATTGATCGTGCAAAGGTTGTGGTTTAGTTGCACCTTGTCACAGAGATCCACAGTGTTATACACTTAAATACATCTATAGGTCAGAGCTTATGGCCACCTGCCTGTATGCAACGACATAGTCCCCCATCCCCTCTTCTCCTAGCCTGCAAAAAGAGGAAGCATTACTCCACCATCCCCCAGTTGCTCCAGTTCCCAGCAGTGAGCTTTGGTCTGGTGATGTCCCCTGAGGTCCCTGCCAGCTACACACCACCCAAAGCTCAGCCCGTGCACTGTCCCTGGAGGCCCAGGCATGGGACAAGCAGCCAGTAAGACCTGTATTTCTCCAACTGCAGGTGGGGGAGGAAAGTCAACATCTATATATCTTTCACATCCGTAATTGTAAAGTTGTTAACCTTGCTTTCAGTGCTTGAATGCTACTGTGATGGGCACTGGAGATAAACCTGAGAGCCAGACGTTGGAATAACACTGTGAATGTGTTGTGTGTTTTTGTGGTGTTTTCTTTTTTTAACACAGAGAGCTATTATTGACAGGATGTCAGCTGCCGATGAAGGGCTCTGAAATATTTTATGGGATGTGACAGCTAATAAAACAGGTTGTTGTTTTTAATTGTTTGGCAAGTAGCAGGGAATTGTGAACAGATGTGAACCGGGGGCAGAGGAGGCTGCAGGTTTCCCTGAATTTATTCCGTGTTTTGCTGTCACTAGCACCAAATGTGAACAGCGATACTCTCCTGCACCCCGTGCCTTGCTGCTTTGCTCATGTTTGAAAACCATGCGACCGTAAGGATCTGCAAAATGCCCAGGGTAGAAAGCATCCACACTGCACTGTGGATGTGCATACACATTGCAGGGCAAGAAGGGACATCTCACTGTGCAAAGCTCTGCTTTCCAGAGCTGCTGTGGGTACAGAACTTACTCTCGGTTTCAGCCCCATGCTTGGCTCCTGCAGCCTGCTGCGTAATGAGCTCCTAACACTTTCCATAGCGCAGTGTGCTTTTGGGAGGCTCCAAAGAGCTTATTATATCTCTGTTTAAGAGACCCACAGGGACCGTGCAGGGCTTGCATTGTCTGAAATGAAAGATGTCTCATCAGGTTACACATTTTAGCTCCTATCTGTGCAAGCGTTCTGATAAGTGGTGCTTTTCTTCCTCCATCCCCCCCACTCCCTTTCTCTTTAATGTAATCTCTGCCAGATCTAGTCAAAGCAGAATAGCTTCAGGGGATTCATTAATCCTAGTTTGGAGCTCACCACTACCAAATCATAAAAATCAAAAATTAAAGCACCTCACATTTTTATTCGTATAGTGTTTGTCCCACTGTCAGCTCCATCCCCCTGCACGGAGGGACCCCTCTCATCACTCCATCCTCTCCCTCTGCTGTTCTGCTGAATGGTTATCAATTCCCAAGGGAGACTTTGGGATAAAACGATGCTCCTCCCATGTGCGGAAAGCTGCCAGAGCTGTGTACACTGGCTCAAGTACAACAGAAACTAAGCCTTGGCCTGGAGCAATGTAACACCCAGATAAACAAGTCTGCCAGAAAGAAGCCGGGTTGAGGCACTGGGCCTGCAGCGCTCAGGGAGAGGCTGATACCAACACCACAGATAGCTGTGAGCTGGGGTGGGTCCAGGAAAGGCAACTGCTGCGGAGTACAGAGGGCTGCATCCCACCTGGCAGCGCTCCTGTGGCTGCCTCCCATGTCCCAGCTGCCAGACCGAGAAGAGAAGAACAGAAAGTCCCTTTGCTTTTATGCATCCTGAGAGTAGTTATGCTGCAAAGCCATGGGCAGCCCTTCAAGGAGGGGACAGAGGAAGAGGTTCAGCTGTGGGGCATCCTCCTCCTCCTCCAAGGACCTGGCTTGTCTTGCGCACGCCAAGGAGATGCCAGCTTGGAGGTGACGTGGGCACTCCTCCATCCTGATTTATCTTCACAGAACAAACGGGTTTGAAAGAGAATCATGATGACTGGACACCCGAGTGCCAACCCTTTTCCTGCTCCTACCCATGGGCACCAAAGAAGGCAGCCCCCAACTTCTCCTCACCCCTCACTAGCCATCTCAACACAGCCCACAAGGAGGGGCCACGGGGTGCCTTGTACACTGCCTATGCTAGAGGGAGTAACTTTGCAAAAGTGTGCAGAAAACCTCAATTTCATTATGAATCCTACCAGTGATACGCAGTAACTAGAAACCACCAAGCTGCTTTTCCTACCAAGCTTTTTCTTAGACTTTCCAACTGGGCAGGATGCCTAAGTATTAAGCTTAGAAAGGCACTTCAAATCAGAAAGCATGGTACACACCAGCTTGGCTTCATTTAGGGGGATTTGGGGCTGATGAGCGACTCAGGAAAAAACTTTCCATGAAATTAGACTCCGATTTCATCAGCTGCGGGACCGAACACCAGCAGCCCTGCCACAGACTCTGGCTGGAGCAATCAAATGCTGCAGATATGAGGCAGAGGTGAGCTGCTGTGAAACTGGGGGATAATTGATACCTAATAAGTTTAAGAGCTATCAGTGGTGTTGTTAAATATAGTTAAATGCAGTTTATCCACCTTTAATTCAGTATTGATCCACTTCACCCGCACAACAAGGAGGCTGAGTGTACTTGATTTCAGTGCATCGCTTCAGCATCGTTAACAGCCCTGGAACCATGGCACCGTTTGGAAACTGTGGTTGACCTCAGTGATACCCACTCTGATTAGCTTAATGAAAGCCCTGTGATAACAACAGTTTTACTATTAGTAAGGCTCCAGCTCCTTGAGTCATGCAACCCTATGAAGAACTCTCTTTCTCCTTTCTTTTAACATAAATAACCTCCAGCACAGCAGGGGAAAAAAGCTCAAAATCCCGATCCTCAGAATCTCAAGACAACCAATGAAAAGAAAAAACAGAAGAAGAAAAAAGAAGGCTTTGACAATTATTTATCTGTAAACCTACAGGCTTTCAGTGAAACTCATTGCCTTTCTTTGCAGCCTGACTCATGTGCTGCAATCGCCTTAGGCCAGCAGTGCTGCTTCCTCCTGCCTTCTGCTGCTGTGGTGCTGGGCAGAGGAGAAGGACGAGTTGCTGCAGGTTGCCAGCCCCAAGCAATGCCTGCAGCCTAGGATAGGGATGGAGCAGCTTAAATCAGGACCAGGGGATCCCTCTTTGCAAAAGATTTGACATTTCCACTGCGTGCCAAAAATCACAAAACCATGACAGAACCAACTGTCCTGCTGAACCTCTACCAGTCCTGCTGATCCCCCTGACATGTAAGACCACTTGCAGTGACCTCCCTGAGGACAGCATCCTGATCATGGCTTCATTGTACACCCATGCCTTCCTGCCTACATGTTGGAAGCTGTGCATCAAAGCAGAACAGGAGAGCAGAGAATGGGCAAGGATCCATCCTGCAGCCTGCCAAGCACCCCCTGCTCTCTGTGGCTGCCATTCTCAGCACCTTGCAGGATCAGGCCCTTTCTTATGAACTGTCAAGTCATTATCGTCTTTCCCTGTTTGGCATTTAACGTCTCTTGGCAAAAGATTAATGAATTGACTGGCTTTCAACAGGTTTTATGAAGCAAGACAAGAGCATGCCAGCGCAGACAGAATATTAAATGCGTTCAGCAGGGAAGCCTCTCCTGCTTGTTGTGTGTCTGTGCAGTGAGTGTGTGTGCAGGCATGAAGGGTTCCGAGGGAGCCGTTGGCTCACGATGGCAAGCAAGGGGGAAGACTGCCATAAAAGCAACATGTGGCCTTTAGCTTACTGCCTTACCTCGAATGAACCTCCGTTAGAGCTGCTCTCAGCTGCTCTCTTTCCCTACCTTAACGATGGTCATTATCTGCCCTCACAGTGGAAATGTATGATTTGGAGGCTGGGGAACTTCAAGCATCACTCACACTTCAGAGATCAGCTCAGCCCAGTGGGAGTCCCCTTCCAGCAACGCCATCGATGTCTGGGGGCTGTGAACAGAGCCTGGGTGCTTTCTGCAGGAGTAATTCAGCCAAAGGGTTCTGGTGACATCAGAAACCATCAGAGCAGAGACCTCCACAAACCAGGTTTCACGCTGAGGTACACGTGTTTCAGTCGCCGTGTTTTTAAAACAGATGGATTGAGTGCTATTTTAGGTCTTTAAAACAAACGAACCATTTTATTCAAGGAATAACTGTGTTAGCAGGAACTGAAACTATTACAATGCTTATTTGCACATGAGGGTAGAGTAGTGGAATTTCAGACCTGATGAGATCAAGCCAAAATACTCTGGAACGTTAAGAGAAATTTCAGTCCTGGTCTTACTTTGAACTCCACATCCCAGATCCAGGTTTTAGTCTCTGGAAATAACTGAGGGAGCACTCTGATTCTGGAAAGCTTAACGACAGAAAGCTGTAGCCTGTTGTCCCAGTGTGAGATGGTCCTGATGCTGCAAAGTGCTGACAGCTTGAAGGAACTTCTGATTCCCATGAATGTGAGCAGGAAATAAATTTGGTCAGCATCTCACTGGTTTAGACTTATTAAGACAATGCAACTGAGGCGATGGTTATACCAATTATTGCCTCTCCCCATAAAATACTGCTTGGTTATGTTTTGAATAGAAGGTAAGAGCCACATCCTCAGCTAGAGTCAGTCAGACAAGATCCATGGGAATCTGAGACTGAGACTTCTTCCCATGTCTCCAAGGTCGTGTGGGATTTGTAAACCTCCCCAGATCTTTGGCCTGTTCCTGAAATGTGTGCTCAAAATAACCAATAACTACAGGAGCTCCTTTGGAAAATACCTGGGAGAATCTGTGGACTACCAAAGATGATAATCACTGCTCAAAGGGGAGCAGCAGAAGGAGCTGTCCTGGGGCTGTGCTAACACGTGCTAGCGGCTGCGATGTTGGGGTACTGGGCTGTGGATTCATGGGGTAACACAGCCCTTCTCTTTATTTACATTTCCCTTTAGAATTGGAGCTAGACTTGGAGGAATTGTTCCTGTTTGGCTGTGCTCCTAAGGGCAGCTGTATCATATTGAATGTGGTCATCTTGCATCCTCCAGCAAAAACACATTTAACATTGGAGATCATCCTTGGCAGTCTCAGTAAGATGTAAGCTGGATGTAAGTTGGAGCAGAGGTTGAAATACGTTTTTTTTTTTCCTTCTCATGGCTTGTCCTGGAATGTGACTGCCTCATAACGTGGGGTTCTCTTCCATTTTGCAGGCAGGCATGGGACTGCAGGATGCCGCATGGTTATTCGAATGCTGCATATCCATACAAACCATTATGTTCCTTTGCCCAGGGTTCATCTGACAGTCATTTTGCAAGCGGTTTCCTTTGATACGACATCACGATCAGCGTGTTCTAACTAGAATGGTGACATCGTTCCACACCTTGAACCACCCACATGTATATCCCCACAGCCTCACCAGATGCAATACCCTTGTACAGGCAGGAATTTCCCAGGAGGAAAAAAAAAAAGATTGAGCCTACTTAAGGAGCTTGCAACACTACGTTTTCTATTGTGTCTTTGACATCTTTTGCCATTATTGCTGTGACCCTAAATGGAGGCCTTTAATGGCATGGGAGCAATGAATAGTAGGTAAACTAGGGCACTCTTGGGCAAGCTTTGCATCCAAGCTGCAATAGTAGCAGGTAGGAATGTCACGAGTGACAGTTTTTGTAATGTTCTGTTTATCCAGGTACAAATTGCTCTCGGTTGTCCTAAATCTGTATTTTCACCTATATACATTTAGGACTGCATTAGTGCAGCTGCAGTTTTCGTGCCGACACCAGCACTGGGGTGCACTAGCACTCACTCTGCCTTCTAAGAATTTGGAGTAAGCCTGTGTTTTCTAGAGTTTCAAGATCAGAGAGCTTTCCATGCATAAAAATGGAAGACACTCACACTACATATTTAATTGCAGCTTGGATTTTTGCTCACTTATTTATTTGTAATCAGTATGGTTCCTGGAGGCCCTTTGGCAGCAGGGCTGATGGTCAGAGCTTGCACACTTCAGCAAGTGGCAATGACCACATTGCTGGTTACCAACAAAGCCCATTTTTGATAGGTAGCAAACCTGGGTTGCTTCTGCATGGGGGAGAAATATGCAGGCACTAATTTGCATGCAAAATCCACTCTGTGCTATTTGTTGGGGGCGATTAAGGGCCAAACCAAACCAAGCCTTCCAAATATTCCCTTCCAATTTCACCACCCAGGTCCCAGAGCAGCAGGGGCTGTTGCCCAGGTCTGGCAGAAGCTGTGGTCACCCCAAGCTCCCCCAGCTCCCTGCCCAGCTGCAGCCACTCGTGCTCCCCTGGGCTGAGCATACAGGAGGAGTCACCATGCAATTGATATTTGGTTAGCAAGCAGTAACAGAGGGGAAGAGACATAATTCCCCGATGTACCCACACACATCTGAAGTGTGTCAGTGTTTCAAAAGCACAGTTTAAGGGCACATGTGATCTCCACTGCAAAATGAATGGCTGTTCTCAGCCAAGGAGGATAAGCAAACCTGCACGAGTGACAGATTTATATGCCATTGCATTAACGGATAAACCAACAGTTTAAATACAGCTTACGTACTTTGCTGAAGCATTTCTAAAGCCCAGTTCACACCCATCCATGCAGGGTTAACCAACATTATGAAGGAGTTGTCTGCACCGCATGCATTCACAGCCTCATCTATAGTGCACCAACCTCACAGTTCTGCCAGGCTGGGCTGTGAAGCTCTTTTCTGACCTGAAGCTTTGAATCCCCAGCTGGCAGAAGGGCCCGGGGCATGCTCCCCACCCCCAGCTCACTGGGTAGCATTAATGGTTACAAAATGACAATGGCTATCATCAGAAATGGCACCAGCAGCCTATTTGTCTAAGGGTGACAGTCACCAGTCCCCAAGGAAGGGACAGGAAACCATTCCAGATAGGGGAGGATTCCTCCTGTGCTGTGTCAGCTGTTTGTAGCATCTTCAAGCAAAAGGGTTGCTCAGAGTTCGAATGACACTGCTTAAATAAGAGAGGATACTTGCTGCAGTGAAGCCTCCATAGGTCTGTACGAAGTGGACTCATACTAATCCTTCCTGAGATGTAAAGGATCGTCCTGCAAGGTGCCTCAGGATGGTCGTGCAAAGCAAGATCTGAAACAATCCTTTAGGTTTCTGAGAAACCAAACTGACTTCAGGGTGGGGAGACGATTGTAGCCAAAGGACTGTTGGACTGATTTCAACAGTATTTCTTGAAAACACAAGAAGGAGCAGGAGAGCTGGAGTGTGTGTGCACATACATATACATCTCTTTCCATTCCTTCCAACAGCTTTTCCTGCTCATCTCCTCCCTTAATTGAGATTTTTACCTCCGACAGTGGATCACAGCAATAATTATTTTCTTGATCTCTTGCCACATACTCTCTTTCATCTAACCTGTTTCACCCACTCATTTTTTGTGCAACCAAATGAGACACAGCAGACACGTGAGTAGTGCATTCGTGCTGCAGAAGGAATAGGGAAACCCTAAGTGGGGCAGCAGGGATGTCTCCAGGTTTGAGAAACTCTGTGGAAAGTGCCTTTTGGGCCTTAAAGAATTTCTTCTCCAACTGTAATTTGTTTTTCCCTTATTCAAAAACTCATGTTTCCAACCAGCATCATGCCAGAGCGGTTCATGACATTTAGAAATGAGCACAGATACGCCTTTCAAAATGCAAGGAGAAGCTCAGAGGAACTGCCGACCTCCTGAGCTTGATACGGGCATCTCATGGCATTTTTCTTCCTCCTTTGGCCTGACTAATCTGTCCAAAATGACTGCCATCGACTCATTCCTGTTTTCAGTGCAACAGTGTTTTGGTTCCTTCTGGTGGAAAAATGTTTTGTCAGAAATATTTTGACTATATTTCCAAATTGTAAAGCACTTACTTGCTCCTTTCTGTAATTATGATGCATTTTTCACGTGTCAGGGAGAACACTGAAATGAAAGGGATGCATTGCTCTTGGCAAACCTCATCTTCTTTCCCCATTGTTTCTTTTCTGTAGTTGAGGGAGGAATATATCATTTTGTTCAAGAAGGGAAAATTCTTGCTCTTCTCAGTGCTGTGAACTCTGGGAGTTCAATGACATGCAATTGCTGTTCTTGCCAATGCAACAGGACACCATCTCAGCTGCATTTTTGGCTCAGCCCCGTGCTTTCTAGGAAGCACAGCACCACCGTCACTGATTAGGAGCACGAGTGAAGGGGCAGGACCCTCCTGTTCCATTATCCCATCCCCTTCTTACAGCTGCACTGAAGCAGACTTTTGAAAAGCAATGGAACAGCACCAAAAAAAATCAGGGAGTGCATTGCTGCAAATTTCCTTCATGCTGGGGTGGTTGCAGAAATCCTGCTGGTGCTCCCTGCCCCTCAGCTCCCTGGCCATGCTCATGCATGTTGAAGCTGGCACCTGTGCGTGCTAACACTTGTGCCTGCTCTCTAAGCAGTTCAACACCTGCAGCATGCTCAGACATCTCAGCTTGCCCTTTCAGAACCTCTCCAGGGGTCATCTGTAGTTGTTAAATGTTTTTCTTACTCCATTCCATTTTGTGTCCCTGGTGAGTGATGGTGACAAAAGCCAGAACATACTTCTAACTTCCGATATTCCTAGTGCGTGCTTTTCAGCTTTAGCGTTCTTAAATGTAAACAGTAAACAAAGCATCAATCTCTGCAAACCTACTTCCGGACCTCATAAGCAGCAACTCTGTTATAACATGGGATATTTTTATCAACTGTTGTGGTTTAAGGGCAGATACAAAGTACTGCCTGTAGTGAGAAAACAAAGAAAGAGAGAGAGGAAGGGAGGAAATGAGGGAGGAAAGGAAAAGGAAAAGGAAAAGGAAAAGGAAAAGGAAAAGGAAAAGGAAAAGAAGAAAGGAGAGAAAGAAAGGGAGAAGGAGAGAAAGGAAGAGAAAGAAGGAAAGGAAGGGAGGAAGGGAGGGAGGGAGAAAGGAAGGGAGGGAGACAAAGAAAGAAAAAGAAAGGAAAGAAAACTCCTGACAGTTCAGAGAATGAGAACACCTTCAACTTCATACAAGTATTGTTACAAGTGTCACTTTCAGGCTCAGGTATTGTCACACCTGATGTTCTTTGGGATTTTCTCTATTTCATTCAATTATAAGCTCGTCCATATAAATTCACTGGAAAATTAAGCCTGGGAATTGAAAGATTCTCAGGGAATACTTTGGGAAGAAAGTTAAAGCAGGCTGCTGAAGCCTCAACTGACTTCTGAATTCAGAATTTGACTGTTTCAAATTTTGTTTAATATCATGAATTGAATTTTACAGAACCATAATGAGAAGCCAGTACTCAGACAGCACTGGCAAGTGTGTCATGGGCAGTGCGGCTGTCTATGAGAATACATAATGGCTTGTGGAAACTGCTTCCTGCAGAAGGACTGAAATTAGGAGAGTGAAACCAGGTGAGATTCTGTGGGCTTAGTTCTGGTAGCCTGACACGGCTAGGGGATTGTAATTGCTCTTCAGTGGAGTTATAATGTTACTAAATAAGTTATTAAGTGAAAAGGGAAATTAGTTGCATTATTAATATTCTTCTTTGTAATGACAGAAGCACTTTGTGTATTAGTATTACCTTCCTGAGAAAGTAGAACACCTTCCTTGGCAATACGAGCCCACTAGTATCAAGACAGGGCAAAAATAAGAGCTGAGAAACCATGGTGGTGGTTACTTCATTCTTTGTGGTTCTCCTACCACCAGCTTCAGCTCCTTGACACCAGAGTGGATGTCAAACTGCCCAGTACGCATGCAGGAAAGCAGCAAAGTAAGAGAATGCTCAAGGTGCAAAAAGGTATGTTAGCACTGTTTCTTAAAATATATATATATCTATCTATCCATCTATCTACCTATCTACCGATCTATCTATCTATCTAGCTGTCTAGCTATCTAGCTATATCTTTAAATGTGGAGTATCTTGGAATGAATTAAACTGATGAAGTGCCACGGTAGCCCAAGTGGTCCTTAGCAAAACTGTTAACTGAATAAAACCCAACACCTCCCCTACACACTGAGCTGCAAAGGGAGACAGGAGGATTTGCCCCTCTGAAAAAACATCAGGTTTCCTAAGAGCAGACACTTAATCTAGGCTGAAGGCATCTGCTCAGAAGTCACCTTACAGTATGTGAGCTCAGACTGTGCATATAGGAATGTATGGGTTTTGCTCCCTGACCCAGAACCATGCTGTTTCCTAAAGCCTGGGATCATCAATAACCTCACTTTACAAACGAACTTCTGTTCGACTCATTAAGGGATTGTGTCTCTGCCTGTTCTGACTCATTTAGCCTCTTTATCATTCTTTCTGTTAATGAAGATAGCAATTCATTACTCTCCACTAGCTGAAACACCCATAGATTAATGCAGTTTTCCCTTCAGAAACAATTTCTTTACAATAGCATTGCAGCAGCTTTCTTTGTGCTGGCAAAAAAAGGTGCCAGGCCACCCAACAACCAGATATTCCAACCTCAAACGCTTGCTCCTGAAATTACAGCTAGATGTATCCAAAGAATCCAGACCTGGGTTGAACTAGCACACTTCCAGCGCTCTCGGCGCAAGCTTGGTTCCCTGGCTTTATCACGTACGACATTACATCACCACCTTACAATGAAACATATAATCAAAAACCCAGAAGCTGGCTCTCTCTAGGGGTTTTGGAAGAACCAGATTTTAGGGATGAGAAGCTTAGATGTGATTTGGTTTCTTAAGATTTATACTGAACTGAAACAACACATCCGTAAGTATGTTTGTACTATTGTCCTTTACTTCTTTAAAGACAGTTTGACCAGGCCAAAGGTTTTAGCAGCAATTCTGAAAGACTCCTTCCTTGGAAATCCAGGAATTGGCTGTTCTCTTTCTTCTGACTGAGCTCTTGTGCAACCTGCTGCCTTGCCTAGCCCAATGTTCTTTTCCCTCCCATCAGATCTTCCTGCACAACCATGGAAAATTCTGAAAGCCTGCTGTGCAGACTGGAAGATTACTCTAATTTCTTACCTTTTTATTTTTCTTACTGGCCTTAATGAACTTTGATTCCAAATCCAAAGAATTCAGCCAGCTCCGAGAGTATAACATTCTTCAGAGTTGGCTAGTGTGCCATGGATTTAAATCCCAAAATAACTAACTAGGATAGATTTAAATAAGTCCAAAGAGAAAGTTATGCCTCTGAAGGCATGCTGGAGACAGTTTGGAGGGAGAAGCATTTTACTGGCTGAATATTTGTCGCTCTAAACAGGTGAATTTCCAGCTGCAACACCAAAGTAAAGCAACGGGAACTAAGCAAAATCCTCCGGAAGTCATTCGGAGTTGGTTAGAGAAGTCGATGGGTGGAACTTGAGCAAAAACAAAGAATAGAAGTGAAACAGAAAGATAGAAGAAACAAGAAAATGGAAGAAAGAAAGTAGAGATAAAATGTTTTTTTTTAAATTTATTTATTTATGTACTTATTTTTATAAAGCAACTTTACTGCGGGTAAAACCAATGAAAATTATGTTGCTTTTCCTGTGGAAAAATTATGGAATTTAGATTGAGAGTGTGTTCTGATCTGTCTGCGTTTGGCATTTTAATGGGGTTGGCTTCTCCAAGGCAGCCTATTACAGCCCCATTCAGTAGTTCTAACCATTGTGGAAAAGTGCCATGTGCCAACAGCTATTTTCCACAATTTTCTTCAGAAATCTGAAAGAAATGCAGAAAATTGATTTGCAGTCCTGGCAGAGAGATAGAGAAACAGTAGCACAAGGCTGCAGGCCAGTAATTTATGTTTCGAATATCACTGAGTGCTTTGCCTATAATTTCAAGGGAGGATGATAATAATTAAAAGCACAAACTCTCCAGTCATCTCTTGCGAGGGAAAAAGCTGGAAGTTGTAAGTGTAGGGATTTCTTTAAATGCTTAACTTTTCCAGTGGAGTTTCAAAACTTAAATATAGTAATAATATCTGTCATCCAAAAATTGTCCCAAAGTGCTTTCCAGTGCAGACAGGGGAAGCACTTCAGGCACCACTGGGATGCAGTGGATGAGACGTGGCAGCTATGTGACAGCAGGAAGCCACATCACGATCCCCAGAACACAGCAGGGTGGCTTCAGTGCTCTGGCATGTCCCTGCCCAGCACTGGAAAGAGTCAAGAGACACCTGAGCCACTCAAGAATGAAGGTCTTATGCTGTGGACAGCCCTTCTGGACACGGCATCCCATATCAGGTCTGGCTCATTTGGGTTCAGTTTGGCATATCCTTGCACAGTGCTGTGTTGTGCCATTGAATGAGTTCCCTGTGGGGAAGCAGCCTGCACTTAATCTGAAAGTTCAGAACCTTTGTGGATACAAGACTGAGTGGCAAGGATTACAAGAGTGACCAGCTCTGTTTCTCACTTGAAGATTTGGAGATGAAAAGATGGCCTCTGTATACAACATTGGTTCCAGTTTAATGGTAGTAGTTGCTTGGAGTGTATCTTCACTGTACAGCAGATAGTTACAGAGTACTTACACCTAATCCAAGCCCAGCCATCTCCTGCGGCTGTAGTACTGATTGGGTCTTAGGCTCTCATTCAGCTCAGGTTATAGCCATCTTGCTTAGCTATAGAGGTACAGGGAGAGAATCACTGAATTAATATTGCTACATACATTCACGTTTCTGCAGCAGCTTATCCATCAGACAGCAATTCATATCGATTATGAACAAGATGTGAATTAGGACAGAGTGTGGTAAATTTGTATGTCATTTTCTTCCTCCGGATTCTAACTCCTCCTTAAAAATAAAAAATAGTCATACACCTGATCTATGTCACCTTGAGTTTGAAAGGAGCCTGAATAGAGGTATAAACAATTAAACTCTTTACTCATTTCAGTCAGGTATTAACTCACTTTGTTTCACAGCAGTATGTGTAAGAAAGCTGAGTGTGATCCCATAAAGTGCTGTGCTGACTTGTTACTCAGAAATTTCCTCCAGAAACATTCAGAAGGAAAATTACCCTAGGGATCATGCTTTATAGTTCCCAGCAGCTTGCCTGGGTGCATTTAGCCCCCTGGAGGAGTAACAACAGCAAAAAGCCCAGGGGAAAGAAACAACCATACAAAAGATAATCTGAATCTCCATCCTACGTGTTATTAGCATGATGATGTGCCTTGCTGGACACAGTAATCCCATCCTCAGACTCATACCTAGAAAAAAACAGACAGTGCTACCCAAACCAAGGTATGGTGTGCACTTCTGGAACTGGCACACCCCTGAGAAGTTGCCTTCAGTAATGGCTTTTGCTTTCATAAACCTGATTACACACACTGCTGATTTAACAAAGGGCAGAATCTGACCATTGAGCCTCGTTAGCTACCCACATTGTCAGAGATGCCTTGACCACTGGGCCTATACTCCAACCCTCATTATGGTATGTTATCATGTAATAAATATGTGATTAATGATTACTAAGCATCATTTAATGAAAGGTTTTCTTGCCTTTTCTATTTTATATTACTGCGTAGAAGTTGAACCATGGATAATTAAATGCTACATAAAATATTCCAATACTAGCGACCCTGGGAGCATCTTTTTGAACACTTGGCAACCTTGTAATTGCTTGTCATTAACAAGCATGCCCTAATGTGACATTCCACTTCAGTATTCTCTCTGAGAAGGTCTTTTTTTCTCCATTGCAGCAAGGAGATGAAGACTGGGTTATCCAGAAGAAGCAGGTGTTGCAACGTTGCTCCCTGTGGAGGCTATTTCAATACCCAGACGTCATTAGCACTGAGATACAGTACGTTGTAGTACAGTAAATGCGTCACGTTGCACTGGCTTCCATGGTACTCTAGTGCATCCTGCAATGTATCATTTCAGGTTTCTGTCAGCAAAGGTTGTTTGAAAGGGAGGGACTTGGCTCCTTAAGCAGGAACTGCAGAGCAAAGGGGAAGATGGTAATCCTTGCTATTCTTTTTTTTTTTTTTTTTCTGCCCTCTTTCATAGACATTGCCTTTTTTTTTTTTTAAGGCTTAGCAATGAAATAAATGAAAAATATTCCAAACTCAGGTATCACTGTATAAGCAGCAATACACAATGAATGAGCATTATAAGTGTGCATACTGAACTATACCTAAGTCTCTGATGGTGCACCAGTGCCTTGCAAACAACCATTGGTACCATTTCTGCACAGGTGACATTTTACTGGGGCAGAGGCAGACAGAATATGGATGCCACAGTTTTACAGCAGAGGCACCCACCACAGGATGACAGGATAATTCAGTGAGAAAGGACCTCAGGAGGTCACACGAGATAGCGTAAGATTTGACTCTTGTGTTTAAAATAACTGCTTCATTATTTAACTCCCTCTGTCAAGCTGCCTCCTTCATCACAGAACATAATTTCACTCAGTTTTACACCTGAATAAGATAATTTTAAGTCTCAACTGAAAGGAAGCTGTAAAGTCCTCTGCTGAATTACAATGGGTTTTTGCAGCTTTGCTAAAATGTTTAATAAAATTCACTACCAGAAACTCAGGTGATACTGGATAACCTAATTGTGTGTCAGGGTAGGACAGTGCTGCTGATACAGCAAGGAGGAAGACACGAGCCTCTGCTTTACAGAGTAGAAACGTGAAGAAACAGGTACTCATAATAAACAAAATCCTGCTTTCAGCTCTGTGACTGTAAGTCCGAAGAGAGAGAAGCTCTGATGGAGAAATCTGAATTACTCCAACTAGCGTCTCATTTGGTGGGCGCAGAACTTGTCTCACTGTTGTTAACAAAAGTTGTAGTTTACACAGTACAAAGCATTTCAGTTTTGTAATAAGGTTTGCAAAAGGAGTTTATAATTTTATCTAAACTGATTTACCTGTCCCTAGCTATTAGTCCAGCAGGTCTCAGGTGCCAAGTGGGGACTCATTTAGTGGCACTGCGATTTCTTTGTTACTAGAGGATGAGAAAAAAGCTGGCTGAGTGAAAGGGAGAGGCATGCCCCCTGTGTCTTAATAAAACAAATTCCTCTGGATTTGGCCGAGTGGTTATGTTTCCATCGCTGTTCAAGAGCCCCATATTAATTCCTGCTCCAATGCTTTGCTGGGAGAGCCAGCAGTAGTGGGACAAGAAGATGCAGATGCTTCAGCTGGTGATATCCATCCCAGATTCTCTGTCTGTGGAGCAGAACACTGGACAGACAAACCCAGAGGGAAGAAGAGGTCCTGGGCTCTTTTGGGGGCACCCAAGTGGTCCTTAGGTTTAACAAACAAAAGGAATCTGAAGGGACACGCCCCATTGCCATAGCTGTGTGAAATGCAGGAAATGCAACATCATATTATTTGCTGGAAAGGAAATATGTATTTTTTAAATGTGTCTCTCAGTGAAAACCAAGTTTATAAAATTTCAAGCAATGTATGTTTTGTGGTTGTTGGGACCCAGCGCAGCACTCCTCGCGGAGCTGTAAATCATTTTGTATGAATGCAAAAGCTCTCTCTGCTTTGCTGAATCAAGAGATCTCCAGAAAAGCCTGAATGCGAAAAGAAAAGTAACAGCTGAAAATTCCAGCCAGAGAGTTCGAGTTTTCCAAGGCCTGTTTGCTTTGGCCTGCCTCTGTCATTCCTTTCTCTCTTTCTTTAGAAGTGTGAAACGGGTTGGTTGCTGGTATTTGCTCTGCGGTCTGTGCTAACTGTTCCATCTGTGTAAACTTCGACTTGCCAGCCTGGGAGTTTAACAACACTTTCCCTTCAGCTGGAAGGAAAATGAGAGCCCCGTTAAGTGGCACTTTGAAGCTTTGCAAAACATGCTGCGTGCAGTTTGAGCAGAGTGGGAAGGATGAGGGCTGCACCCACCCAAGGCCCCGCGGGGCTGTCAGCGCGGCGAGGCCTCGCCTGTGGGGCTGCAGGCCCAGAGCACCCCAAAATGCTCCAAAGTGCTTTATCAGATGAAGGGGCCAAAGCCTAGAGGGGTACCCTGAGAGCCAAGTGACCTATGGTTCTGGCAGAGGTGCTTTGTCACTTGTTACCAAGATTCTGAAAGTGTTCAGGCTCCAAAACGACCTATTAGGCACCTGAGTCAAGACTAAATGCCTAAATATCTCGGCAGGACCAGTTTCCAGCTGGTGACACAATTGCTAAATTTCTTATGCTAGATGTACAAATTAGTCCCTGAGTGAGTTCAGTTCCTCTCTGCTCATCCAGCTCAGCTGAGCCCAACTTTGGTTGCTTCTGATTCTTAGGACTGGGATTGTTTCTGCATTCATTTAGGTCACTACAGTCCGTGATACTGTTGATTGCCAAACTGTGCTTTAAATGTCCACCCACTGGACAACTTGTCATCACTGCCAGGTCTTGGTGAGTATAGGAGTAACCAGCCCTCGTCTGTTCAGACTTACTCTGTCCCATTGCATAGGAATCAAAAGAAGACGTATCTCCTCCTAGCAAGGCTCTAAGTTAATATTTGTCACTGTTGGACCAGCTCTAATTTATATTTAAGCCTAGATCTATTATTATTTAAAAAGAAATAAAAAAATTTAAAATCCCTGATTAACTCCACCTTGATCTGAATCCTCTCACCCTTGTATTTCCACAATGACAACTGTAATGCTGTTTTGCCTTCCCTTTTCACACTACTGTTCTTCTGATCTGTGTTGTATATTTGTTCCTGGAGGATTCATCATCCCTGCCTTGAATGTACTCAATAGCCTCAGTAGCATATGACTGCTCTCCTCCCTTCCTCTTTTTTTTTTTTTTGTTTGTGTGTGTGTATTTGTGTATTGTTTTCATTTCCTGACAGTGTGCTTAGTAAGGGTTCATTTTCAAATGTTTAGCCACCTGAACATAGCTAACAGAGAAAACCGAAGTTGTAAAGCTGACATACACCGTAATACCTTGAAAATTTGTAGTAAAATTCAGGATCTGTTAATATCAATGTAAGAGAGGGGTAAATTTCCTCAGAAAATCTTGCTGTTGCTGAGAAAGCAGAATTCATCAGATTCTCCGAAAACAATGTTTCAGAACATTTGTGTGAACTTCCAGCTGTAAGTTCCATTGTGTTTACTTGTAATAAAAATAAATACTGATTTTTTTTCACAGTAGTAGAGGTGAATGCAAGTGTATCAAGGAAAAAGCTACAGTTAACACTGGAAGTCAATGTATTTTTGAAGACCACTTTCAATAAATATTTCTGATTTACTGAGAATTATTTTTCCCTGACATTCAAACCTAACAATCTCTCTACTTTTTCTTCTTTTCTTTTTCTCGCCTCTCCATCACTACCTTTTCCTGTTTTAAAGCTCGTTATTTTCAATCTTTTTTTTTTTTTTTTTTACTTTAGCTAGTTTCTGCAGAAATACATTTCTATTCAAAAGTCCAACCAGCTTTTCTCTGTGAGGATTCAGATCTCATCAAGGAATATTAGTAAAATGTCCTGTCACTTTGCTCCTGCTGTACGTAACCAGACATATTTGTTCTCTGAAGAAACCTCCATTGTATAATGCAGACACCTTCAGTTTTTCTTCAGTTGAGCTCTAAAACTGTCTCACTTTGACCAAAGAAAGGTCACTTGTGCATTTGCATAAAGTAAAATATATTTGCATAGATCAAGCTGTGACTTCCTACACTATGATGATCTTGAATGCATATTCTGTTTTTCACGGTGACATGGAATAAGAGGTGGCAGGAACCACTTGTAACAGTGCCTGGTTTAAGCACAATCCCACACTGAAGTGAATATAAATCTGAGATTATCTGAATGCCCACAAGATATCAGTGAGGTCACAGCACACAGTTCCACCTCTGCCCACCTCACTGTCAAATGAGAGATTTTTTTCCCATTCTTTCCTGATTTTGCTGTGCTATTACTCTGCTGAAGTCATGGACACAAACCTGGAGTTGGGCAGAGATCCACATAGAATGAGAATCCAGATTAAAGTAGTCAAAATTAAGATTTGCCAGAATCATTAATAAATGAATGCACCTGAAATTTCCTTACAATACTCTGACTTGATGTGGATGGCAGAGAAAACTGAGACTCTCCTGACTCTTGGAACTTGAGCATTCATATGAATTTCATATTCCAGGAAATATCTAATAAAGTCACTGCAACAGCCATGGTATAAATTGCCAATATATTCAAAAGCACTGTATAGGTGCCAAAGTGAGGACATGCCAGGCCAACCTCCGCTACAGCTCCCAAGCAATGATAGCACCAAGTCCTGCACTAGAAAGCCAAGGGGCAGGTCATGCTCTCAGGGCTGACCTTTGCCAAAGTTTCTTAAGAAGCCCTCTAAGCAGGTCTAGTTTGGCTCTTGACGTAAGCTGCATGATTACTTTCTACTCCACTTACACATGAGATTTACAAAAGATGGATCTTAATGACAGACTCTCACAAGGGAAAAAAACACTTTGTTGTTGTTGTTGTTGTTGTTTTCTTTTTTGGAAGAGGAATCATTTTATTTATTTTCACAATCAAAGAGTGCTTTTCGTTGGTTTTCTTTATATGACACCACAGTGTGCAGCAGAGGGCAAGGCTAGCAGTGTATAACCTTTTCATTCATCTGAATCTCTCTACCTGCTTGCTCTCAGAGAAACAACTGCTGTCAGCTCTGCTTGTCTGAGTAGAAAGTGAATTGCTCACCCAGCCCTCTTGCTTCTTGGTGTAGCTGAGTCTCACAAGTGTGACACACAACAGTGCCCATAGCATCAAGCCACTCCAGAGGCACAGGTCACCAGACAGCTCTGTGCACTAAAACAGTGCCAAGAACAGAGACTAGCAGAACCTCATGCTGATTACATGAGGAGTTAATACTGTGATTACACCTATTTAATCAGTGCAAGGTGGACTCATAAGCCAGATGGTCAACATCAGGAGACACTAGAAAAATATAAGAGGAATCATCAGAAGCTGGCAAAGAGTTTCTGGGGGATGGTGGGAATGGATTTAGTTCTTTTTCTTATTCATTTATGTCTCTCTCTTCCTCTTACATTACTTGTATCCCTGATATTTTATTATTTTTACTTTTTAGACCCATGCTTAGGCTAGGTATGTACCAAATGTACCAATTATGGCACATACATTCCACAGCATGGGAATCACCAGGGCAAAGACAAGTGGTCACCATGAGGCCACTCCTTGCAGCCAGTGCTGTTTGTGGAGTCAGCAGCTGGGTGACTTCATGGAGGTGGCCAGGCTGTAGCTCTCCCTTGTGCCTGGCTGTGACATGCTGAGCAACAGCCTGGACAGCCTCTCCTGCTACTTCTTTCTCCTCTGCCTTGGCACATGCTGCCTCAGAGACTGTCTGGTCAGTGGTCAGCTTCACCCAGCACAGCTCAGTGGAAGGTTTTGCAGAAGTACAGGGCCGTGATGGTGCTGACATGACAAATGAAAGCAAAACAGCTACTGTCTTAGCCACAAAGTTGTTTATTACTTGTAACTGTGACAGGCTCCAGGAGACACTGCTTGGTGGCTAGCTGTGAAGGTCATTGAGTTGGGGAGAGAGGAGCTGACACTGCGTGCCAGGTTTTGGCCCTCTGCTCAGTCTGGAGCATATCGGGAGAAGCTCTGGCAGAGCCAGGCAGAATTTGGCTTCCTGTTTCTAGATGCAATGCTCCAGCAAGAGTGAGCTGCTGGTAGTCCTGCACCTGCACACAGCAGTGTTGAGAGCTACCCAGTCTGTGACTGGCAGGTCAGCAATAAGCTATGGAACCGTAAGGAGGAGACAGATCATAAACTCAAAAGTTTGATGCTGTTGATTCCCACTCCAATATTGAACTGATACTTTTGGATATCTGAATTAATAGTTTAGGATCTGTAACTGGACTGGACATAGGGGAAATCCTTGCCAGTACTAGCTGAAAGCATGATGTAATCAAACCGAATCAACCACATGTTTTTGTTGTTGTTGTTGCAGCCTCAAGATAGTAACAATGACCTCAGAGCAGAGTCTTTTCTGGACACTAAAGATCCTCATAATGCTGATTCTTCTGAGGCAGTCACAAACCCATGGCATTTTTGAAAGGATCTACTGCTGCCTGCTGAAGCTGAGATGGAACAGTCCCAGAAGACACAAGCATGGTCTCCATCACCCCATGCATTGCCTCCCAGGCAAAAATGGTTTCTTCTGGCATTTTTAACAGCATCCTTGTGCTCACTGAAAGTTTACTTCTGCTGTGGTTTTGTAGAAAGTTGCCTTCCATGCTGGTAGGGCCAACATAAGGGGAAGTAGGTGGGGAAACGCCACTCCCGTTCCTCTGCCAAAAGCAGAGATGAACTTCGCTTTCTATCTTTAGAGTGAGGGAAGCAGCATTCCCTCCTGCTTCCTTTTCCTGTGTGCTCAGTGAGAGCCTCCAGCTCCTGCCAGTTCCAGCTGGAGGATGGGGAACAGGTAGCCCTTGGGCAGCTCGAGGGCACTCTGAACTTCTCCTTCTGTATGCCTGCCCCTGCTGAAGTCTCAGGGGGTTTGCACTGCAGTGCATGCCATAAGAATCAGCCCAGGGAAAAGCACTCACACTTGCAACTTCATTAAAAAAAAAAAATCTGCCTTTGCACAGCTATTAAAAGGGAAAAGCCATTTAAAACATGTTTCTAGGATTTTGAAGGCATCAGGAACATTTTGGCACTTCTGTTGTCCATAGTATGTTGCCCTGGCGTATTTCTTGAGTCACTGTGGTGGTGTTTTAGCTCCTGGCTAGATACTTATCAGACAAATATCCCATGATGCACAAACAGCAAGTCATTAACAGAGCTTGGAAGAAAAAAGTAAAACCAACCTAAATACAAAATAAAGCAGTATCCTACAAACAAGTGATCTGTCTGATACCAGTCTTCTGCTGGAGGCATCTCCATTAAGCTCCAGTGACAACAGATGGAAGATGGGACACAGCGAGGCCTCTAGGAAAGATTCTTCGAGCCTGTGCTAAAGTTGCTTTTAACTACAATTAGTAAGTCAATTAGAAAGTAATTTCAGCACTAATGAAACAACAAATGATTGATACTTAATGCATTTGGCAGGCAAGCCAGCCCAGTAAATACATCTTAAATAAAAAAAAAAAAAAGCAATTTCAAGTTAAAATATGTCAAAAGTTTGAAATTTTGTGTGTGTGTGTGTGTAGAAATGTATATGTATATATGTTTTCCAAGTTAAAAGTGTTTCCGTTAGCAATTGAAAATACCTTTAACAGTGGAGTTCATACTCCCACTGGTCCTGTGCAACCTGAAGTGAGTGCAGGCTGGCACATCCAGCTCCACGTGGTCCACATCCCTGCTGCATTCAGAACACTCCAGTCCAGGTCAGATCACAGGTGGTCTTTTAGCCTCTTCTCCAGATGGAAGCGTATGCTCTGCACAGGAACAGTGGAGAAGGAAGCATAAAAATGTGTTTACACATGTACATATTTCCACCTGCCTCTGCCTTGGAGAGTTGATTGCATGTTATAATGATCTCAGAGGGCTTGATTAGTATGAGGACTTTCCTTTGTTTCGCTGTAAGCCTAGTACAACCTGAATACAGCTATCCTTTTTGTGAGGAAAATGAAAGGTCTGAGATCTCCTTTTTGTTTGCAGTGAACAATGCCAAAGGTCAATCCCCTGTGGCAGTTCCCTCACTACAGATGTAGAGTAAATCCACTGGACACAGCCAAGCTCTTTCTACTCATGTAGACTATGATGTGCTCAGCTTGTCACTGGAACATCACTCTGAGGTGACAGCGCGAAGATGCCAGATCAGTAGCTGGTACCTTTGGCCGTAGACACACACACAGATACCACCTGAAGTTTAATCGTGCTTATTACTTCCCACCTTAGGATTTCAATGTAATTTAAAAGCAAATTCAAAGTGCCTAATCATCTCAGAGCCAACCACTTCCTTGAGGTCTTGCATCCAGAGGTGATGTTTGACATAACTGTGATCACGGTTGGTACCATCACTGGAACAGACTGAAACATTTACTTAAGGTTGCTTGCTTACAGCATCCTTTCACTCATCACAAAAGTCTTTTTTCTTCATCCAGGCATATGAAGGCTGCATCTTGCATATGTTACAGACTTAATCTGCCCTGAGAACATGCCACCTTCTTACACCTGGGACCTGTGAGCCAGGTTTTTCTCACAATGTGTTTGGTCTGTCTCTAGAGAGGCTGCTTTAAAATGATTTCTGAACCCATCTCCAGTTCGCTCCTGCTAATTAAACACCTCTGGTTCAGTGCTCTCTCTCTCTCTTTCTGTCTTTTTTTTTTTTTTTTTTTTTTGTCTGGATCCAAGAGGATATTATTTTTAGCTCTGGTGGGTTAAAGGGGAAGGGAATTGTGCCAGAATCAGGTTGTTAGGAGATGGGGAGAGAGGAAAAATTCCAGGGGTGGGGGAGATCTGAAATGATTAAAATTCCAACTAATAATAAGACAGAAAGCTCTGGTGCACAGGCCCAGCCTAAATTAAGCTCCTGAATTAGGAGTGCTTTCCAAAAATCCCTCTTTAGACAATTTAATTAGGCGACAGGTATTTCCGGAGTCACGCCGTGGTTCCATTTGGCAGTAAATAAAGACTCCAAGAATTTTTACCCTAGAATCCAGTGAAGCAAACAAAACAAAACATTCAGCAGGAGACAGAGAGCGGTGTGTTGGGAAGCCAGCCCAACTCAGCACCATGGCAGCATCCCCTCGCCCCCTGCCCAGGTCTGGTAATAAATGGTGTAGTGGAACAATTCCAATGACGGGGCCAGGAAGTTGATTTTGAGAGGTCACAGATAGAACCCATATTCCCGCTCTGCACACCACAGCCTATTGATAACTGTGGGGCTCTCTATTGGAAATAGAGACTGGGAGGGATTATGGTGTTCAGTCAGCTTTATGCTTCACACCACTGCTGTCCCCTTCCTGCACTGGTGAAGCCACGAAGGATGCAGAATCCCAGCCGCACGCTGACAATACCAAGAAGAGGTGAGGCCAGTGTGCTGGATGTCTGTAGGAGGGGGAGAAGAGCTGGAAATGCGAGAAAACCCTCTTGCTTACTCAAACTATCAAACCATTTATCATTAATTCATATTAATAATAACAATTATTAATTATAATAATAGTAGTAGAGCTAATAAAGCTAATGATCTCGTTTTATGGTGAAAATGATTTTTTTGGCCCTTAAAAGCCAAACTCAAGCTTCTCCCTCCAAAACGTGCACCCACACTCGGCTGCATTGAAGAACACATAGTGACACATTGCAGGAGATGAATTATTGTAATCTGGAATGTATCACTGTTATTTGCTCAGATGCAAAGATAACTATAACATCATAGGCCGCATGCAGATAGGAAAAGGGAGAATTTCCCAGAAAATATTCCTTTCAGCTAACATGGATTTTTTTGAGCTTCCTTAATTCCACATCCATTTCTCAGGAGCACTACGTGTGTGAACACATTCTTTAGATTTCTTTGGAGTGACATGGACAGAAATTAAAAACAGGAACTTTCAGAGGAGTGTCTGAGGCACTCAGCTGATGTGGAATAGTGATCTGCATGGCATCATGAAGTGATCTCAGGAGTCCTTGATGGAGTGTAATGTCTTCACCAGCAGTCTTTCAGACACGAAGGGCAGAATGGACAGATGGGCTGAACAAACCTAACTTAGAGGTAAGCAAGCAGAATGAGTGGAAATCTTGAAAATTCTGGTATCATTAGCTAATTCCTAAGAATTTTTATGTGCAGGAGTCAGCTCAGTACTCATAGGAAGTGCCCTTATTTCTCATCTGGATATTCTAACCTTTAGCAAGCACAGATTCTAGTAACTATTAGTTAATGCCAGGAAGAACTGTCTAATGTGTCAGGAAATGGCATAGGTATGCATGCCTTCAGCCAGGCATCTTGGCCTTGGAACAGTCCTCTGCCTCGCCTCTTGAGCAGGCATCTGAGTGTCCAGATGAGGAGGATGCTGGGGTTAAAGCATCAAGTCTTGCACTGAATGAACACACAGTATTTCAATTCATTTCTGTTTGTAGATAACTTTGAAATTATTCAAAGGTATCTCTGTTCCCATTTAACATATAGTAATAAAAAAAAGCCCAAAACCTGAAGGGATACCTCTAGAGGCAAGAGTTATTACCCCACATTAATTAAATATCCACTGCTTTCTAAAACAAAACACTCATGCTTATTGAGATTTTACTGTGATATTCAATATAACATGGACCTATTGTATGGTTTAATCCTCTGCAAATTTGCATTTAAAAAAGGATAGTTAATATACAACGAAAGATTCATTAAGCAAATGTAATCAGTTGGAAGAAATCACTGGAAGTGGGAAAAAGGTGAATTGATGGTTAGTTTAAAATCAGATTAGACAAAGCTCTAGCCACTGAGTTCAAAGGCACTTTTGTCATTGAGTAAATATGGAGCAGTTCCAGCTCCATAGCTCTGCACAGAAAACCACGTTGTGCTGCCTGTGGGATGTTGTGATGGCCCTTACAGATCATACCACTGTGATGCTTATTTCAATTGCTTTGGGTGGTAAAACGGCTCCTTTGAGCAACCTTCAACACCTAGCCCTTCCAGGGCTTTGTGTGAAGCGCACACAAAGGGAAACCTAGCCCAAGACTTCAAGTCAAGTACAAGCCTCTGCCTTGATGAACTTGACTTTCTTCTGTACATCTACCCCTGAGATATGAACATAAGAGCTCATTTTCTGAAGCCTTTTCTTGTACCTGCAACTAATACCAAATTGGAGGTAATTAAAAAATCTAATTAAAAACATCAAGTCCTTTTTATGAGATAGATTTTTTTTTTCTCACTGGCCAGTATATAATTGAAAATACTAGAAAAAAATATTTTTAATCTGACTTGTTTTTCATTTTGTCAACAAGGGAAACACTGAGGTCTCATGTATTTACACAGCTAAGACATTTTAAAGTATTATTTGGAACAGTTACCAAGTATAAGAGTCCAGACTGGAAAGCTTTAGTCCAGAAACTCTGCTTAATGCGCACTTGATGATATGTACTAAGAAATCATTGCCTGGAAAAAAGAAAAAAGAAAGAAAAGAAAAAGAAAAAGAAAAAAAATGAGAGGGAAAAGAAGAAAAGAAGGAAAAAACACCTTTCAGCTCTCACTTACCTGAATTACAGCTTAAAAATCCTTCTCCCATATTCATGATATGCATTACTGTTCAAGCAAGTGTTCTGTTTCCCATGGTGCTGCCAATTTGGAAAGTAAAATATTAAGGCACATAAAAAACAATGAATCCTCCACATTAATTGTTTATTTTTTTTCATTTGGTTCCTGCCTAACACGACATCTTCCATCTGAGAAAGACATTAGCACTAGGAAGACAGGCACTGAATAAGCACTTTGCTGGAAGTGGGACATGTTTGCTTTCTTTGGAAGGTGAAAGTAGTGGAAGAAATAGAATTTGACAATAGATTGAAACTGCAAAAACAACAAAAAAGAAAGGGCACACATTTCTTACCGTAAAGACCTCTGCTCAGAACTTCATGCATATACACATCCCTACATCTCAGCAGCTGCTTTGAAATAGCTCTGTCGTACTAATGCTATGGATTCAAAGTTTGTGAGCCTGTATTCCATATGACTCTATCATATTTGTGTTGATAAATATGGCTTTAATGCGAGTTGGAGAAGAATGGCCTTGCACTGATCAGAAAGCCTCACCTAGAGCCCCTCAGCCTTGCTCCTCAATGCTTTTCCTCTTATTTCCTCCTGATTCTGGTCATGTCTTTCAGATTAGCTAGAATCATATCATCTTAGACCTTGATGATGCTGCAAAAAAATTAAAAAATAAAAATAAAACACACACCACACTGCAGACTTCTTTTGGATATGTTTGATTTGCATGATCTGCCCTCATATTTTTTCTCTGTGTTGCGCTGTGCATACATTTGAGGCAATTGAGTGTCACTTGTGTGGAAGGATAAACTTCAAGTGGCTGCTTTCAGAAGTCACTGTGCTAATTATCCTCTCTTCAGGAGAGTCACAGAAGAAGGAAGCCAAGAATAAATTGCCTTCGGGTTCTGGGCAGGGAGAATTTGTGAAATTTTTTATTATATAAAGAATCATACCTCAAAAACAACAACAAGAAATAAAAAAAGGACTGGAAAGAAGCTCTTGAGATTGTCTGGACCGTGGTCTGGCTGCAAAACTGGACCTCTCAGTGGATGTCTCCTGGCAGATGGTTATTGAACCTGCTCCTAACGGTCTCCAGCAGTGGACATTCAACATCAGAACATCACCATGTGCTGCAGAAGGGGTTCATGTCCCTCCTGTGACCTCGGGTTGTGCCTCTGTTTCCTTCACTGGATGCACTTCCCAGGGGGACTGGATGAGGCGTGAAATTCCTCAGAGCAGGATGAGCATTGAGATGGCACTTTGTAGTGGTCTCTTCTGTAGTCATAATTCTTTTTTTCTTTTTTTTTTTTTTTTCACCAGGAGGTAAAAAAAACTTACTCTTGGCTTTTAGCAACAGCAAAGAGGAATCCTTTCCACTGCGGCTCAGAACAAGCTGGTCAGACAGCACAAAGGTAAATCCAAGATCTCGCTGTACCCTTGTTGTTCCCTTTCTTATTATGCTCAGTTTCCACTTGACATTTGTTACAGATTCAGGACTAGTTAGACCTTACGAAAATAAAAGGAAGCTCTTGGCCATCTGCCTTAGGACACTGTCTCAGATAAGCAAGGAAAAAAAATCAAATACAACCACTGCACCCAGCCATCAGGTCTCAGGAGGGCCAGCTGTTCCTCTGGGTTGCTCCAAATTTCAAACACCCTTACCCTGTTTAGCAGAGCCAACTCCCTTAGTACCCATACCCAGAGCAAAATCTTTAGACTTTCTTCCTGACTTGCAAGATTTGTAGCTGTCCACTTGTAAGGAGAAATGATGCCTTGTGAGCCACATCACTGAGCTATTAACTAAATCAGACCATATTTTGAACACCGAGCAGCATATCCTCTCAGAGAACTGTTTGTAATCAGTCAATATTATTTATTTTTGAAATGGCAAAAGATACCATTGAACAAATCTGAATAAGAAATAAATTTGGAGGAATTGCAATCAGCCTGTGAGCATTTTGCTACCAAAGGGAAAAAGAAACAGAGCAAATTAATTGATTAAATTATTTGCTGCAAGAAGCTCTCATCATGATCCACTTATAAGTCCCTTCAGTATTTTGGTAGCCTCATACCTCAAGCCTGACCTGAATCAAACTCTGCTGTTCCAATCAGAGCTCTTTCTTTAATGGAAATTGCCAGTCATATTCAATTAAATGATGATTTTGCATTTTCAGCAGATGATCATGTAGGGAGCAGGCAGATAGCATTGGTTTCATTTTCACTTGCAAACCAAGTCAAGTCTTTAGATGCCATACAGACTGGTGTGCTTGTTATTTGCTTAGCTTTTTTTCAGCTTCCCACTCCCTAGACGGTCATACAATTCTCAGGAAGGTGCTTACCACTCACAGTTGGTAAGTTTCAGGTTTTCCACCTACTGAAGAAGTGCAAGTCATATCAACTGTGGCTTAACATCCAGGCACTCTGCTCACAAGGAGATTCTTGAGGATGATAACAGATGGGGGCTTCCATCTGGACCAGAATAGCACTGAAGGTTGGAAGACCTGTTGATCTCAGCACGGTACCTCCCACACTAAAAAGCATTCACCAAGATGCTCACCAGACCGAGCTTCATGTACAAGGGGCCCCATCCACTGAAATAGCTTCTTGATAAGTGCTTCTGAGCTCAGCTTGACTGCCAGGAATCCCCAGGAAGGAAGGAAGGAAGGAAGAAAAGAATATCTTCTTGCTCCTCTGTACCTCCTCAAATTACAACTCAATGCTCTGCTTTGATGCTTTGCTCTAAGAAGTCCTTGGTCCCCAGTTAGAAGGCATCAGGTAAGATTTGTGGGCTGTCTCTTGACTCCGTTCTCCTTTTCAGCTCTTCTGGATGAAGAGCTTCTGGATCTTTCTGATTCCTGCCTGTTAGAATTGAGAGCTTGAATTTCCAGTAGATGAATTCCTGGCCACATCAGTAAGGGGCTGAAAAAGACAGTCTGTAAGGGAGTGTGATGCTGGGATTTCTGAGCCCAACACCTGTACACACACAGCAGCAGAAGTATTGCTGTGCAAATAAAGGAACACAACAGCTCTGACCCTGATGGAAGGAAAGCTGTTTTGGAAAGCAATGGGAAGATGGTGAACCTGGAATTTCAAATATAAAATGAGGAAAGGAACCAGTTCTTGCAGATAGAGTTCACCAGGTGTGCTCTCTACTTCCCTCCTCCTGGTGAGCAGGGAAGAGATCAGCAGTAAGGCTGCTCGTGGCTACAGAGGTGGTTTGATTTGGTTCGTTGAGCTACTGAACCTCAGAAAGAGTGAATTATGGGCAGTTTTGCGTAAACCACTTCAGGTGGAGAAGGAGGTGGTTGTGATTGATGCCAAGAACTTACTGAGCTGAAGTGAAAAGTGTTTTCGTATTTCAATGTAGCGTGACGTATAAGCCCTTCCAGTTACAAGGTGCTACCTAACGTAACTAGCACAGGAGTTGCCTTTTCAGAATGCTAACGTGTGACGGTGAAAGTTTCAGTTTGATGCAAAGTCAGAATTGGAATTTTTCATTCTCTTTTTCGTTCTGTTTCTCAGCAGAGTTCTGTTCCTCAATGTTGGAATGTGAAAATTGCAAAAAAAAGCCATTGTCTGTCTTCACTTTTGTGTAGGCTGAGCATTTACTGTGAAAGACTGCAGTGGCTTTTCCAAGTCTTGCTTCTTCCAAAATGTCTGTCTGCACCTACCCCTACGCACATTAGCAGTTCCATTGCCCAGGTCCTCCCGAGCTGCTGAGCTGCAGGCACAGAGGTCAGACTTCAGCCAGCACAACAGTCAAGCACTGATGTTTCTGACAGTACTCTTCTGCTGGGAAGAAAACTAACTGAGCCTGGTGGAAAAACAACATGCCCAGAAAAGGAACCTGCCCTATCTCTTATTCTGAAAACAAGAAAGCTTTGGAATTGTTTCATCAGCATAACCCCAAAATAGCTGACATCATGTCCTTGAATATCAAGGCCAAGGGGCACAGGATTCTATGCAAAGGAGGAACAGCTCATGGAACACAATAGCAGAGGACACTACAACTTGCATTTTCTTACTATTGCTATTTCCCAAACAAAGTTGTCTTTCTAGCATTTGAAAGCTAAAGACTTCAGTATGAAAGGTTGCAAAACAGAAGAGTTACAGAAAAACCCCTTTGACAATCCTGCACGCAACGTTCTGGCTATCTCTGATTAGACAATGAATCCAGCCAGATATGCTCAAACTTACAGATTTCTGTTAACTCATGGGCCACACAACCATTTCAACTTTCTTTAGCAATCCAGCTAAAGCATGAACAAGAAATTCAGCTACAGCATGGAGTGCGGAAGACAGATTTCCTTGGAAGCCAGGTCTCCTCTCCAAATGCAGCTCTTCAAAACATATCTCCAACATATCTCCAAAAAGACTTAAACAATTAGACATTTTTTGCTTCGGTGTGAATGGAGACTCACTTGCTCAAGTTTGCCACATTAACCCTCTCAATAATAATATGTCCACTTTCATAAGATCCTGATTCACAAGCCTGAGTAAACAGTCTTTTAAATCTACACTTTACACAACTCAGGATAACCCTTCTATCAGTTGATTAGTGCAATCCAGGGAAGCGTAGGTTATAAACCAATATATGCAACATTATTTTCTGATGGGTAAAATTTATTCTGCCAACTGGTAGAACTTTTAGTCTTCTTTTGAACTATCAATGTCTGACCAATAGCATCACATACTATTTATTGACCTGTGCCCCGGAGGCACACTGGAGTATATTTGCCTCTGTAACAGTGATAGACAACTTAAAGATCTTTTACTTTTTTCTTTTTTTAATCTCCTTGTTTAAGCTCCTTCTACCTTGATTTTATCACTTGCTTGTTTTTTCACTTTTGTTTCATAGATATAAATGCAGCTGTCATTGGCCAGTCTTTACTTTGGGACGTAGACAATGGAAAATGTAAGATTGTTTCCCAGAAGGATGGATTCAATAATAAGAAAAAAAAAATCTTTATCCATGTCCATCTGAAGCGGTTTTGCCAGAAAAGGCAGTTCCAGTATGCTGAGAAGCTCCCTTCAGCATAAGCAAATGAAAAAATACAAATTGGGCTCCATTATGGCTCCACACCTTTTGTACCGTATGCCTGCCTCACTTACATCCAAATATTCGTTTTCACTGTGCTGCTGGTCAGGGTGTCTGCTGCTCCTATCAGTCATGAGGACTTGCATGCCTGCACAGCATTAGTCTGAGAATGAACAAGGCATTTGAGCACACAATATTAAAACATGGATTTTCAATCCACTTCAAAGGCATCTGTAGTAATCATGCACAAAATTAAGTGAGCTATAAATTAAGATGACTATTGGATATCAATGCCACTTTTTAAAGCGTATCTGTCCCCAAAAGGGGAAAATCTAACTATTTGATCTTTTATGATATTTTCATTGTACTTTGCTGAGCAGCACTGGTGGAACTCATGCATATGATTAAAACAAACTTACTGACAAAGTACTTAATATAAAAGCAGCATTTTTTAAAACCAGAATTGTCTTCGAGGAAAGAAAGAAAAATATACATACAGCCTTCTACCATAACAAGCAAAGTGAAAGAACTTTTTTCCTTAATATTTGATTTGGAGATTTTGAATACATGAATGTGTGAACAGAGGACACAAGACCCTTGCAGACTAATCGGAGCTAGAGGTCATGCCACAAGTTATTGAAAAGATAATTTTCTAGAGGTGTAATATGGTTTTGAATTTGACCTATGGCTTCTCAGTTGTTACCCATGACCCCAAATAATCCAACTTCAGCTTCTTGAAGGCTATTAGGAGTTGAAGGTCGTGCCATATGTTTCCACATTTACGAGGTAAAGTGTTAGGCCAAGTGACAGACTACTCAGAAAATCTGTAGAAAATAACCTGGTGAACAAAGCATGGCTTGATGCTTCCTGTCTAATTGGACGTGATTTCAGGCCAGCTTGTGCTTGAGTATGCTTCTAGCAAACTCTGCTTCCTTATTTGTTTTAGTGAGGAGGATATGATAATTAGCTGCTAAATGTCTTTATAATTTTTAAAGTTAGATATCTGTTTTCTTTTTTAAAATCTGTATAGCATGTTCTGTGCTCGTAGAAATGCTCAGATTTTGTGTTCTGCAAGTTATCTAGGAAAAAAAAAATAGAGATTCACTTTGTTCAGGCTTTCACTGCAGATTCTGATCTTGTAGCTACCAACATTTCTCCATGTGAGCTGGCTCTGTAGGTTCTCTTACAGACTATGGAGACAGTCAAGATTTTTGAAGCACAATTCATCTCATTTTGATGTGCTTGAATAAAATTGGTCATTAATCATGATTCAGATATCTGTTTCTCTCCATTGACTCAACCGTAAATGAATCATGGATGGCAGGATCCAACACAGTTGTCCACATTGTAGCTGTCTGGAAGCAGGCAAGATGAATCCCTGCCCAGGTTTATATGGTGTTCCATGCCAAAGACAGATGTCCTGTCCGGAGGAAGTTAATTCAAAGCTGGATGAAATTCATGTTTCCCTCAAATACAGAGGGAGGTCTGGGACAGGAAGATTGTTACTCACTTTGTTAACTGAATGTATTGTGATCCTGTCCAGCAATGACTGCAGAGCCATGCTAACAGCCTCACAGAACCAGATGACTTGGACATCTAATAATTTACAGCATTATTTGCTTTCTAAAGAAGACTGAAGAATATCCAGCTTGAATGCTTACAATAAATTGCAGCTGTGGGCAATGAGGCTTCTAAGGTTGTAGATCAGAAGGCAGTTGTTGCACCCTTTCATACACTGAGGCTGAATTCAGACCACATCCTGGGGCAGCAGCAGGATGTCCTGTGTCAGATTCCAGCTCCCTGCAACCACTGTGAACCCAGAGTGACTGCAGGTACTAGAACATCTGACAGCACATACACTGGTGTATCTGAAGGCCAAATTTGGCATCTATTTATTTGCTAGGCTTTTGGGGGGTCTTTTATTTTTTTTTTTTCCAGGCAGATTCTAGCTAGGTCTCACTAAAATGTATTATTTGATGTACAAAAAAATAGGACCTTCAAAACATACTGAACAATTTGGGGGTTTTAATATGAAAACTTGGAAAACAAAAATATATTTTCTAAAACCAAAGTTCCCTCAATTGTCTCAGAAATGTAAGCACTCAGAATTGGTAAGCTTTCAAAATCTTAAACATCTTTAGGCTTTCAATACTATTTGCTGTTCACTGAGATTTGTCAAACATCCTTTATTGCTTCCTCATTTTCCATTCCTCAAAATTCTCTTGACCAATTTCTCAAAAGCTTAACAAAAGCAATCATTGCTTCCATCTATGTCTCCTCTACGCAAGACCCTTCAAGCGCATTGCTTTTAGTGAAGTTCCACTGCTGGTAACTAAAGATGCACGTGAGATGAGATCGTGCCTGGCCCTCCACGTGATTTCTGATGAACAGAGATGAGTGAACAGAGATGTGAAACTTTTGAGGAAAGGGGAAAAGAGAGGCAGTTTTAATGCTGAATGAGTGGACGTGTTGCCTCATTCTTGCTCATTTTTTTCCATCTGATGACTCAGCATCACAAGGGGAACAGTGACTCTGCCATTCTTGTAAACCCTGCCTAGTAACTCCTTCCACAAATCAAGGGGTGGGGGGTTCTTCTAAGTATGGGAAAGTGGCTGAAACTGGTTTGACATCTTACTTTGAATTTTGCTGATGTGCTGCCCTTGGCCTGAGCTTTTTTCCTACAGTATGGAATGGTGGAATACACTAAAATGTTGATTTTTTTTTCTAGATGCTCTGAAAAATAAATCAGCTAATTTTTTGTTGTCCAATTGTTAATGGTGTAAGTAAGAAAAACACAGTGAGCCATACCATGGTGAGGAACAGCTTTGTGCTGTGTTGCTGGAAGTGCCTGCCCAATGAGAAAAAAGTGATTAGTCCTAGGGAAGGGAAGTTCAGCAAGTTTGAATACATGGTCCAAATCTAGTACGATGAGTTCCTTGTAAATCCTGCCAACAGTCAGCAGAAGTAGTATACCACCCAAATACTCTTCCCCTCAGCTACTCGGATGGGCCTTATGAAAAGCATTTTGTTCTATTATCAGTTTCCATCATTGCCAGCTGTGTGGGCAATATGTGTCTGAGATAGAGCTTGGAAATATTGCATAGTGACACGAAGAATAAGGGCAGTGCTGTTGACAAAATATCGTGGCAGAGATGTCTTAAGCCATTTGTAGTCAGGTGACTTGATAACAGGACATCCCCTAAAGCAGAGCCAAGTAATGGTCGGTAAGCTTTTCAACCAGCTCCTGATGCTGGTCTTTTCCTACAGAGAAGGACTTGATAACTTTCTGTGTAAAAACACCTTTTATTCCCACTTTTTGAAGCCCATCAGGGAGTTATTCCTGTTCTCTGGTAAGATGTACTTCTCCTGTGAGCTGCTGACCTACCAAACTAGGAAACTAAGGTCAGGAGAATGCAGCTGAACCTATGTCTGAGCAAAGAAGAGGAAAAGTGGGAACATATTTCCAAGGAAAACAAACACATACACAAAAAAACTGGTCCCAGAACAGCACTGCACTGAAATAGAGAGGGAACCTTCTTGTGCTCTGATCCCCTGGGTGCTTTTGAAGTTAGTCTTCATTCACTACCAGATTTCCCTTCCAAAGTGGGTGTCCTGTCTTCCCTTGATTGCATGATAAAGTAGGAGCTCTAATGGTTGCTTCCTCTTTCTGCAGATGTGCCTTTGGTATTCAAGGCCTCATTTTTAATTTGATCCCAAACCCCTGACTGATAAGAAGTGATTTTGCATAACTGTTCTTGTGCTTCTTTGTAACACCAACAAGCATAAGTAAAATGAGAGCACTAAGAAGATCAGGAGTTCCAGCTGTTCCAGTTTATAACTGGAAGTCCAGCTTCTCTCAGTACAGAAACAGTGAGACAAAGAAGCACAAACACAGCACAGTGTCTATCATAATTTTGGCCATACCCAAATTGTACATCTTCTATGCAGTGGGATTCAGCTGATAAAGACTTCAGCAAGCAAAGGAGGCTTAAGGCTCTGCTGGGAAATGAAGAGAATAGTGGGAAAATGCCAAGAGATTATTAGCTTAGCCAAAGATTACACACTTGCACTAGTAATTAAAGTCTTTTGCATTGGATACAGGCTTTGGCAAGTACCACTGACAAAACATTTCACACATGCATGCATGCGTGCAAGTACACAGCTCTCTCACACACACAGGCAAGCAGAGAGAATGAAATAAGCCATTAAGAAATATTTCCGCATAATGCAATTATTACAGCTGTATAATTGAATGGGGAAACCATTGATCTGTAGTAGAAAGGAAATTGCTCTTTTCATTGTGTTCCTATGAATATGTGAACATTAATCTCAATCTATAATCAACGTTCATTTCAAATCTGATTGCGTGCCACTAAACACCCGTAGCTATGCTAACATTATGTTAATATGGTTCAACATCATAGCTCCCAGCTTCACAGCACAAATATTTTTCTTTGGCAATCAATAGTAATTTCAGCTGAGTGGATGGAAGTCACGTTTTAATGGTAATCTTTCCTCCAAGCCTCCAAGTGGAAACTCAACTGGTACCTTAACCCGGGTACGGTGCATTGCATGTAATCAGATAAATTAACCTAAGAGAGGGAGAGAGAGAGGGAGAGAGAGAGAGAAAAGGAGAGAAAGAGGGAGAGAGAGAGAGACAGAGAGAGAGAGAGAAAACACAGATCAGGAATTAAAAGCGGTGCCAAGAAGCTCTACATTTGCCTGATAGATTAAAGTGCTCATTACCATGAGACAGAGAGAGGATTTCAAGAGGGGGAACCGAATTCCTTGGCTGAGAGCCTCAGCTGTGCGCAGTGCCCAAGGATGCTGCAAAGAGTGGGGACAAAGCAGCTCATGGGCATTGCTGAGTGTCCAAGCATCGGGGGCCCCACCTCTAACGATGGGGTGCACTGTGAACGTAGCACTTATTCTGCTTGTGCATCACTACTTTGAGTTTGCAAATATGAAACAATAGTACTTCGCTGTCCCTTGGGGATGATGTGAGGATTTCGGGGTGATTGGTTCCTGGGAATGGGAACTGTGTTGCATTTGTTGAATCTCTCTTGGCTTTGCTGTCTCATAGAAATAAAGCTAAGTGATTTTTATGCCTGTGTACCATGTTATGTCAAACTGCTTTATTTCCTCAAAGGAATTTATTTTTAGGTTCTTCCAAAGCTTTTTATTATATTTTATTATTTTAATATTTTATTTTATTTTATTTTATTTTATTTTATTTTATTTTATTTTATTTTATTTTATTTTATTTTTACTTTATTTCATTTTATTTAAAGGGAGCAGAATACTGGATTGAGTTCCTTAAAATCTTACTTCTTTAGCAGAGAAAGCTGTGGTCTCTTATTTCTAAAATCTAAGCCTGCTTCTTTTAAGTCTGGTCACTTCTAGGTTCCTTCGCATATCTAGGTGTCTGGGCTTGTGAACCCCAAAATACTCTCCAAGCAGTGAGTCAACTTAAAAAATCTTACCTCTGCTCCTAAACTTAGTGCTGGACAAATTCCCAGAGTCCCATTAAGTCAGGGCTAGCTGCAAAGGTGTTCACTGTGGGAGACAATCTTCTCAGCTTCCAAGGTCCTCTGGCTTCAAGCAGGGGACATTGCTCCAACCCAGAAAACCTCTCAGTGCTAGTGGACATGTTTTAGAGGAACAATGTCCTCCTAAACCACTGCCATTTCTAATTTTGCAAATATTCACATGAGATTTTTCCTTCTTTTCAATCCTCTGAAGGTTTTGGCTTCTAGCAACCTGCTCAGCTTTACCGATGAGGAAAGTAGAAGCAATTAGGAAGATGAGCTCTGAAAACTGGACGGGCCCCACACGAACAGTCTCTTTTGTGGGAATACCAACTTTCATTGCTTTGGATCCAGTCAGGAATCCCTCGAACTATTTTACCTTTGCAACTGAACCATTTTGATTTTTAGCTTTGCATAAAACCAGAAATTCTGAGTAGCGATGCCACCATTGATTTTAAAAGCTTTCCTAGTTTTGTTTTATCTCCATTCCCAGGTCTCTCCTTTCACATCCCTCACATAAGAGAAATTTAACTACTTGGAAACTCGTATTGCTAAAGGCACCCAGCCAAACTGCATTTAGTACATACACTACTGCTTTTCCACTTCCTGGAAACAGAGGAATTACATTCAAATTGGTGGACTTCAGCATATTTTAATGGTAGGTTCTTAAGAACAATGCAATTTCTAAATTAACAGAACATACATGCATGCACATAAGAAGATGGCAGACATAGCTCTTCTCTAAACTGAGACAGGATTTTCAGGCAGACACTGAGTTTCCCCAAGATGACAAAGCTGAATATGTGCCCAAGAGCCAACTCTTTCCCTTCTTCTGCTTGGTGTGGGCCTGACCCCAGGACCTTCTGGCTCTGCAGATGGGAATTGCACTGCCCAAGTGGCTCCGGTACAGCGCGTAATTGGAAACACGGCACTTGAGGACGTGATGACTCGCAGAGAGGATGGCTGTTCAGAAACAGTGACTCAGTGTCTTCTCTGAGTGTTCCTAATAAAAGGAGAACCAATATCTCCTGCTTTCTGCAGGTTATTCAAGTCCTCCAGTTAATGGGCTAGATTCCACTGATCTAAGCAGGGTTGGCCCTGCTTGTGCCAATGGAGGTGCTCCACGTGCAGGCTGAGGATTTCTTCTCTTATCCTGGAGCATGAGTGGGATAAAGGAGATGCTGCAGCATTACAATTAAAGTCCTTCACATGCTGTGGATGATAATCCAGGCCATTCCCTGCCCTTTTGGCGCTGAGTAAAGATGTCTCAGGATTATGAGCCTTAGATGTTTAGAGCAATTTTGAGTGGATCAGAGGTTATAGCCTCTGCTTTTTAACATTCTGCTTTTATTTGCAGGCTATGAAGTGTAATAGTTCACCATTTTGGTTTAAGTATCACAATAAAAGTCAGTGAGATGGAACAGGCAATAAGCAGCCGTTACATCAGTGCTGCTGAGACTGAGTACTTAAGTCTTCATTAACCTACAGAGGAGGGAGTTACAAAAAAGACACTTGAAATAAAATACTCAAATCTCTTCAGGAACAGCTCAGGCAGCACTTAGGAAGGCTGTTGTGGGTGTGAGCATCCCTGAGTGCCTATGGTGCCATGTGAGCTGGCTGTGCTGTGGGGTTTTGATAGCTCAGAGACGGTATTTCTGTATGGTACATTTGGCAGCATCTCTTGGTTCTTCTGTAGGGTCTGTAGCAGAATTAATTATAGACTCATAGAACTTTAGAATGGCTTGGGGTTGGAAGGGACCTCCAAGACCCATCTCATTCCAACCCCACCGCCTCAGGGTGTGGATTGAGACCCACCAAATCTTGCTCTGATGCATGATACCTCACTAATGGTCTGGATGTGCTTCATATATTCCAGGGGAAGGTGGGGAACATGTTGGGTGGTGGACACATCTCAGATTTCTAGGCAGCACACAATAAGGGCAATGCCAGCTGTCTCAGGGCATGTTGCTCACACTCCTGAAATATGTATTATTTCTCTACTTTTTCAGTGTTTTCCTAACAAGTGTTCATTAAAATTACACAGTTCTTCCATAATAATTCACAGAAGGTAATGCCTTAGAGGTGAGCAACTGGGGAACTGATTACCAATCTCTGAGATTTGTTGGAGAATTAGGTGAAATTCTTTCTAATACACATTCAGCAAGAGCACAGCTCATCACTCTTTGAAACGTGGCCATATTTTGACTGCATCTGATGATAAAAGACCTAGGCCAGATGTGAAATATTAGAATAATAATTAATAATAATGAAAAATTTTCCCCCTGTCCTCTAAGCAAGCTCCACCATCAAAAACAGAGCGTAATGCTGATGACACCCGCTTGCAATCTGGTCTGAAATCCCTTTCTCTTCCTTCAGTCTAGGGTGGAAGAAACATACAGCCCAGTTTTAGGGCTTCAGTGTGCATAACGGGCCCAGAGAGCAGCCTCAGTGTGGGACTGGGAGGGTACATCCGTGGTGTGGGGCTCAGAGGGCTGCACCACATGGCACTGGTCTGAAACCAAGCTGGAGAACACAGCCGCTTCTGTACTACCCCAGGGGATGCCCTCAATGCAAAAACATCAGCAAATGACCTCTCCCATCCACCACCAGAAGCCAAAGGAAAAAACAGCTGCCGGGCTGAGGCTGGAGGCAGGAGTGCCCATGTCACGGGGAAGGACTCACAAGCTGCCGGGCTTGCCAGTAAAGCATTTTGACGTGCTCTGCACTGAGACATGCGGATGGTGCTTTACATTATACATAAGACTTCTTTCATGATGAAGAAACCATGTTTTCCCTGCATCCCAGAATCAGGAGAGCCAAGAGCAGCAAAAAGAATTGCTGCCTCATGCTGGTTCTGGGTGTCCATCATCCCAGCCTGACCCATGCACTCCTCACTTTTCTTCTTCAAAATTTACTTCTCAGTATAATTCAGATTGTTTCCCCGATCTGAGGGAAACACGAAGTAGAAATACTGAAAATGTACAGTTCTGGCTTACTGCTTAAAAGAGATTCTGGCACTAACTGTGCCACACTTGTGTCTCCTCCTTGTCCTGTGTTTTGCAATGTGTGCGTACTTGCAACATCTCCTGCAATCTGTGCAGGATCTCTCTGTCTGCTGGGCTTCTGTTTGGAATACAACACAGCTATTGCAAACTGTCCAAAATGCAGACACTGTCTGTGATGTGATTCACTTTCCCCCCATTCTTATTCTAAATGTGCTCTTTTTTCCAGGGAAATTAAACACCTCCTCCTGAATGCCAGAGAATGACAACGTGGTTTTTTTTTATTTTTATTTTTTTCCCCTAACATAAAACTGGGGAGAAACAATCTCCATCTTAAAATAGACAGATATACCTGTCTGCTTCATTTATTTTACTGCAGGAAAACAAAAAGAAAAATTAATCATCTGTAGGGTGAAGGACTGTTAGAGTCTGTTCAGGCTTCAGCTTTCTTTATGGGCTTTTTAAGTCACTTATGAGGAGAAATTCGAAGATATCAACGTGTTATAGAAAGGCTTCATTTTCTGTAGTGTGGAAGGCTGCCTACAAGTAATTTTGCCTTTAAATGAAATTAGACACATTTGTCTTCTGTAGTGCATCTGCTCTGCTGATCTGCATGGCCAAATGGAGTTTCTGAGCCAGGTGTAATGGAGTGGAAGCATTTGTACTCGTGGATAGGAACTTGGGATGTGCACCTATGTGGGGTAGCTTCACCATTCAAACCATCTCTTTCAAGTCCTGCATCCAGCACAAGGGCGGAGAAGCCCCATATTTTGTGTGATGAAGACAAAATACTAATGATAATGAAGTTTCAGCACAAATAACTTTAAATACTATGAAGCATTTTGGTGCTACAGCAGTGAATATAAGTAACAGAGATAAACAGATGGTTAGGAATAAGTAAGGAAACATATCTAAGATGAAATGAATGTAGAAACTGTAGAAACTAAGGACTTGATTTCAAGTTTGTCGAGAAACAAATACATAACTTACTTTCAATTGCACAGTTACCAATTGAGGTAAATTCCACGTAGCCACAGGTCTTTAAAAAGTCAGGTTACATCTTATACCTGAAAGGGAAAAAAAAATCCAGAACTTTTCAAGGGTTGGGGGCAACCAGAATGCAGAGGTACTCAGTGAGCAATGGTAGCTCAGGCTGCCCTCTCCTCCTGACTGCAGCCTGGGTTGATGCTGCCTGCTTGAGCCTCCCTGGCTTCCCATCATTAATAGACTGTGCCTGATTTTGGGGGCCACCAAAATGAATGTGAGAAACTGAGTGAATCACAGAGGTCTTCCTTAATTTGGTGTTTGTGTGCATAGATCTCTGCACTCCTGCGTGTGCCCTTCCCTGGGGCTGGGCATGCCAAAGCTGTGCTAGAGCCTGCAGGGCTCCGGGCTCTTGGTGGCTCAGTGTGAATCCCATACACTACTTGCAGTTTGTATTGAAAACAGAATTGTTTTTTTTCCTTTCTCTTTTTCTCCTTAGCTGCTGTTGTCCTATGAGAAAGGGCTCTCTGTGCGTTTAAACATTGATGAAGTAAAGAATAAAAACAAAGGGAAAAAAATATATAGTCCCCAGCAGCGTGTGAGCAGTGAGGGCTCCTCTGCCTCTGCCCTGATTTTTTTTTCTCCTTCAAACAGCTGTAAATCTTTGGGCCCTCTCCTTGTCCACTGACCCTGCTGGAGGCAAGTGAACAGCAACACACACAAATACCCTGCCCTAGTGAGAGAAAAAAAGCTGCAGTAATCCTTATCCCACCCCCATCCCATTTACTCGCCCTTCTCTACGTCGCCGTGCCAGTTCCATGACTTGTCAGCACAGGCAGGGATTTATCTGATGCCTCTTTACTTCCCTGCTATTTGCTTGCAGGACTTAAGTAAGTGAGAATGCTCCGGCTGGCTGTTCAAGGATGAAGAGAGAACTGCTGTTGATTCTGCTCTCTGAAAGCAGCATCCATCGGCCTGCACAGATTCTACCTCTCATGGAAACTATTCTTTTCGACTATACTGAAGAATAACAATCCTTAAGAGACGTAACACTGCCCCAGACTGTCACCACTCAGTTCAGTTTCTCCCTGGGGTTGCACTGTAGAAGCAGTGACACGTGGCACTCGCTGCCAGCACCGCGTCACTGCGATGCTGCTGTCCTCCTGCCTGGGGGATGTGGCTCAGACATCTGCTCTGCAACGTTCTGCTTACAGCCCCCCTCTATAAGTACAGGAGCTGCTGTTGAAACAGAAACTGACAGCAAATGAATGAATTTTTAAACCTGGATCTGTGCTGCTCGGTTGTTTGTTTGGTGACAAAGCTTCTCCCTGTGTCAAAGGGCTTTTAAGGAAATGAAAAATCAGACAAAATTAAGATGCTACCTTTAGCCTTTGACTTTTTCCTACATAAAGCACAGTGCGAGGAAGGAACTTGAAAGAGATTGACAGACGAGGTCCAAAATTCTACAGCTGCTCCAATTTTTGGCATTTAACAGCTTGGAAACTGGGGGCTGGGTTCTGGAGGTGGGTTAGACACACAGCAGGGCCGGTGTAGGGGCGACTCCACACAGTCTTGAATGCAGTGGTACACAAATGAAAAATCCCCCAAGCTGTAGATGTTAATTACCCATTAGATGGTTGATGGCATCCTTAGATGGAACAGCGAGTGCAGCTAGAACACCGTTGTATTTCTCTGAGCTCTCCTGTGCCTTTAACTGTGGTGACAGTTCCTAAGCTGCTGTGCCCCTCACCAGAGGTTCATTTTCTTCCCCTGGGACATCACTCAGAGTAATTGTCCCCAGTAATAATCGATAAATCCAAATTATCTTGAATAAAGCCAGATTTATTTAACGCAGTGTAACAAATAGAAAACCAGAAAGAAAATCCATGTAAATGCAATTTAAAGAGAACAGACTTGTCTGAGACTATAGACTACGCAGTAAGCACTGCAGCTGGCCAAGCACTGTGTGGGGACCTGTGTTTTAACTCTTCATATTTTGGAAAACAGATTTCTGGCTTGCAAAACCTGTAGGTTATATAGGGGCTCCTTTTCTTTAAGTCCTTCTCTTAAACAGAGTGATGTGATTCCCTGTTTATTAACCTGCCTGGTGAATGAGGAGGACTAAAAATGGAGGCAATTCTCTAACTGGAAAGTCATTTTGGATAATGCCACTCTGGCATTTCTCATGGAAATGCCTTGAAGGCTTTTTCTTTTTCTTCCCTCAGACTGGAGCCCATCAGAATATTCTCTGAAATCATCTATTGGCACTTCAGCCTTTGGGCCTCAGCGGCTCGAGGAACAAATTCATACCCAATGATTTTTGACATCAGATTTCCTCCCCTTAGCTTAGAAAACAGAGTGTCATTCTCATTTTTCCATCAGCTGTTTTTATTTTTATTTTTTTATTTTTTAATATCTCTGTTCCTAGAAGAGAGTTTCTCAGAGGCTGTGATTTCAAAATGCCATTTTCCTAGGACTGCTGCCTTCCAGGGCTGCTGCTTTTTGCAGTGACAAAAGTTTCTCCTCGAGCAGTGCTGCCACTGAGTCTTGCTTCCACTCTCAGCTGCATAACAGTTTGCATTTGCAGTTAGTGCATCTGTGCTGTTCTCTTTGCCTCTGTCACTGAGCACGCATGCTTATCTATGCAGGTGGGACTGCCCACCCTGGACCACTCCTCCGGTCCCTCTTCCCTGTGCATTCAGCTTTGATTCTTCTCTATAAAGTGCAGTGAGAGCCTACATCAGTCAGAAGCTTAAAATAGACGTCAGGGGGAGTTTCTGGGTGTATTTATACTTCCTTTAACCTCTTCCTTGGATTAGCTCTTTTGAGGCTAATGTGCAAAACTGTTCACGTGAGGTGATGAAGCTGTGATGCCATCCTCCAAGCAACCTCCATTGGAGCCCCATGGAGGGCCTTGGCATTTTGATCGAAAAGAAAGCTTGATGTACTGGTTTCTTAATGCAAAGTGTTTCTTCTAGCTAGCTGCAGTGATCAAGCAAGCCATTTCATGAACTGTGAGGCTTTGGAAACCCGATCACTTTAATGTGCTCATGCCTCCAAGTTGAGGAGTTGCACAAAGGTATCAGTTGCACTTTCCCTTTCCTTGCAAAACATTTAGAACTTTAATCGTTTTGAGATCCATACCTCTGCCAAATGCAATTAAAACTACCCAACTGTTTCAAAACTTCAGCATGCTTGCACGCGTGCCCAGAGCATGAGTGTGCAAACCTCAACTCCTTCGAGAGCACAGCTATAAGGAAATTGGCCTCTGTGATCAAGACTGATAAGAGTGGTCAACATTTTTAACAGAGCAAATCTGTTCTTATCGCGTTCTTGACTTTTTGCAAAAAAATGTTGTGACCCGTGTCTTCATATTTGTTTATGTCACTAAATGCACGATGGTCACAAGTGAAAAAGTATGCTGTGATGAAGCATACCCCAAAATAGCTGTGGATGCAAATAATTCCCCGACTGAAAACCTCGTTTGACGACGTTATTGTGCAGATCTCAGTGTGTGTATTTAGAATTTGCGGGCAGCTTTAACGTGCACACAATTCTCCACAGACACATTCCTTCTCACGCCTGACCTCCGTTTTACATGATTTTAAGCTGTTTTCCTCTTAACGTGAAGCTATTCCCAGTGCATTTCAACAACATATTTAGCATGCCATTAATTTTTTTTACTTCAAATCTCATTCCATCTGATAGCTTGGCAGCTCTGAATGCAACCAGTTTCCTTTTCATTACCAGTCTTTGAAAAGAGAGGAAGAAGGCATCGTGAAGATTTCACTGCCTTTTCTTTTTGCATCATTGTGAATTTCCCACTTTGTAAAAAAAAGAAACAAACCCACAGGGATTGTTGTGTGTGGTACACATCCCAGTGGCAGAGACAAAAACAGAGTAACTATAATGCTCAGCTTGAATCAAATGCTGTCATTACATTACAGATAACTGAGCGTGTTTGTAGCTATCCTCTGTGTAATCATTTTTTTGTTTTCTTTTGTTAAGTCTTCATGCAGGTTGTTTTTTTTCTTATTTGCTTCGTTGTTATTTTATTTTCCTCTTTTTTCCTTTTCCTTTTCCTTTTCCTTTTCCTTTTCCTTTTCCTTTTCCTCTTTCCCTTTCCATTCTCCTTTTCCTTTTTCCTTTTCCTTTTTCCCTGTTCTTTTAACGGAGCTGGCTGAATTCCCCAGTGTGGAACACCAGCTCCTCGAGTTCCACCGTCAGCAGTGTTCACCAGATGAACAAAAACTGACCATGCTGAAATGCTTTGCTGGCAGGAAAGCGCAGGCTGAAATAATGTGCAACCTGTGGAGACCTACACTGGGACTTGAACATGAATACCAGCATAGGAAACCCTTCTCCCAATTAATTTCTCCACTTTCCAATATGAGTAAAGTCTCCTGGACATGCCCAGCCAGCACTGTCAGGTGTCAGCAGGAGCTGTGAGTGCACGAATGGGCACTGCAGAGGGAGCTCACTGAAGTTTGGCTGTTGACCTGAGGACAAGCTTAGTTTCTGTAATGTGGGACTAAGGGACAGTTTTATTCAGCTTCTCTTCTGGTGACACTGGTAAAGTATGTAATATATCTTCTCTGTTTAAAACATGCAGCTTATAGGGTGATTGTGCCCACTAGTGTCTTTAAAACATGGTCATGGCAGTCCATTCCTGCTTCATTTATAGGAATGTGGGACTGGTAGTTGTGTGAAAAAAACAATCGCATTCTTTCCATGCTCTTTTTCCAGCACATACTTTATGCTAATGGTATTAATAAGGATTAGTGCAGGCTTGAATGAATTAGGAGTGCATCCTGTATGCCAATCCTTTGGTTTACGAATCTGCCTTTGCAAATAAAATATAAAAAGAAAGAAAGAAAAAAAGAAAAAGAAACCCCCCAAACCCTCTTGCAAGCTCAGAGTTGGAGGAGTGGAGGAGTCCAAAGAGAAGCAGAGAGGTGAGAGCCCGACGGGATCCAGCTGGCAGCCGGAGCTGCACGCTCTCACTCAGCAGATCTGTTCTTAATTACCTGCCTGTAAATCAGGATTCATTTCATAACTCTGTGGAGCTGTGTGGCATGGAGGCTGTGAACTGAGTTTCTCATCCTCTGTGTGTCTTCACATTTCAGCTGCAATGGACAACCACTTTTTCTCACTAATTCTACATTTTACATCACAATCTAGAACTAAAACATGCATTCATACACAGTTCATAGTGCAAATGACCTTTCTAGCAGCAGGGAGAGAACTCCATGCAAAGACATCAGCTCCCAGCTGCAGCATGGTGCTACACACTGCTCTGAGGTGCCTGGTGCTGAGCAGGAATGCAGCACTGTGCTGGTCTGCTTCCATTAGAAATATGAACATGAACTGGATGAAAATTAAAATTAAGCCCAAACATAATGGATGCATGGTTGGAAAGGTTCTTGCCAGTTTTGAGCTTTATGCTTTAAGCCACTGGCAGAAGTGGCTCAGAGACACATGGAGATGCCAACTTGTTTCTGAGCTGAAAACTGACATGCTGACTGTTCCCTTTGGGTTTTTTTTCAGGGCTGTAGGTTGGCATCTTTTATTTCAGAAGAGTGGGATTTTGAGATCCCGTTCTGGTGCCTTTATAAGTGTGTTCAGATGAGAAAATTCACCCCATTCTGAATCCTCCAAGAAATAACTCAAGCAACCTTTCCTTACAGAATTTACCCAACTTTAGCCTGCTGTATCCTCCAGCAGCAGCAGCCCTTTGGCTCATCTATGGTGTGAGTGACTGGCTGTCTATCACCAAAAAAAGTGAGCCTCTTCCATCAACCATCCTTTCATTTCTAATTTACATCCACTGACACCTGCAGATATATTCCTTATTTTTGGCTCCTAAGACGGAAGCTTTTCATACATTCATCATTAAGCAGAGTGAGTCAGTCTGTCAAACACAGGAGAACTGGGTGCAGGCAGGAGCAAGGTCTAAGTCCACACCTTTGGGTTCTAATTTCAGTTCAATGGTGTTGGAAAAGATCATCCTCCGTGAAACAAGGTCAACGCAACAGCAGCAACCCGGCCTACAGAGCACTCTCACATGCCTAGCTATTAATCATCCCATTTCTCAAGTTGTACCAACCAGCCCAACTCTGGAAATATCATTAACAAGTGGCTAAGTGTTAAATTGCCAGGCATTTCCAGAATAAGGAGGGAAAGGGAAGAAGAATGAAAAGAACAACCTTCTCTTTTTTTTTCTAAAGTCTTTATTTTTTTTGTACTCCAGCCAGATGGAATTAGGGCAATTGTTCACTTGCAAATACTATGGAGATTAATGAGGTCCAGAGGCAGAGCCACGGGAAAATAGAAATGTAAAAAAGCAGAGTTTCCAAAAATACAGTCACCACGATACCATAGGGATGGATTGGTTTGAATGTTTCATCTCAGAGCTGGCTAGGCAGGCTGCCTCACGTTCTTTGCTTATTAAAAACCCAAACCCTTCTCTCCTTCTCCCAGGCCCACCACTGCGCAATCAGAGCTCTTGCTTACAGACACACTTCTCTGTCCAAAGAGTCATGGTCAAAACTCAGCCAAGTGTTTAACAATACACTTAAACTCATCAAAATGTTTTAGGCTATTTTGCATTTCTTTGGTGAGTTCCCTTTGCATTAATTTGCATTGCACTGACAAAGTGTTTTCTCAGTGTTATGAGAGAGGCAGGGAGCGCGAGGAGACAGTGGTGATTGAGCTGGAGGCCCAGGCACAGGTTGGGGCTCTTTGCTGGTGTGCACTCCTAACTCAATCTGCTGCCAGCAGAGGCTCTTTGGTCAGAAGCCAAACATGGGTTGACACGTGTGAAACCCCAAAGAGTGAAATCCTTCCCCTCTTCTTCTCCAAGGACAAAAGGAAATTTCCACTTGATTGCAAATTGCAAATGCCAAGATTGCACCTTCAGACTTAATTCCTGCCCGTGATGGAAAGTAGGGAGACTTCTCAGCTCCATGTCACATCTCAGCTTCCCACATCACAAGAGGACGAAAAGCTGTCTTACAAAGAGCTTTTATCACACTTCTGCTTGTAAAGTGCTTTCACTGCAGGAAAGGCAATGCCTGAAAGAAAACAGGAGTGACACACCTGCTCGTCCTCACCTCTCTTTAGAGCTGGAGGTGGAGAGTTGGAGAGAATGGAGACGATATAACTGGCAATTACTGCCCACTTGAAGCAGCCACGTGTATGTCTAGCTGTGGGTACAATAATATCTGCAAAGGAATCACCCAGGTTGTGGGCCCAGCATGCTCATGGTCATGATAGTTCCTCAATTTCAAAGCTGTGTATGGAGAAGAAATGGAGGCTTAGACTTTTTTTTTTTTTCTTTTAGCCTTGTATCTTTTGGGTGTTGTTTTAAACAGTTTCTACTTTGAAGTAAATCTAGATCAGTCTTTCCTAGGGCAGCTAATACTGCTTAATAGCTTTACTTTAAAACATTAGATGAGATCTGAACCTTGTCGTGTTAACAAAGAGTAGAGAGGAAAACACATGAGGCAGCTACTGTAAAATTTCAATACTCAGCGCATGGAACAGTCACATTTAAAGCAGCTTAAATAACTCTCTTGTCCTACCTGCTGCTGTGCCACACACAGGTCTTGTCACTTTAAATCTTCATTTGGCAATTTTCTGTTCTGTAACTGTAGGGCATATACTTGGATCCAGAGAAGTACTCGTATAATATTCCGACAGCTGTTTCCTTTGCTAGCAGTTTATTTAAGCACATTATTTGGTGCAATTTAGACCTCATTCAGAACTGCTTCAAAAACTTAAAAAGCCTCATTTCTCCCCCCTCATGTCTGTCTGTCTGATACCACTCCAGTCTTCAGAGTTCTCACTTCACAGTATCATTTCTGCCGTAGTTAATCAAACACCAATAGGAAAAGCAAATGCTTTCAGGCAAGATTTAACCTTTATATGGATGCCAGAAAATCTTTGGACATAGAAAGAAATAAGAAAATTCTTCTGTTGAGAGTACCAAGAGGGGTGTACTGCTTTCATTTGCAAGGGCTGCTCCAGAACTCAGCTTATACAGAGCAAGTTAACTCATTTGTATGAAATATGATTTAGGTTTAAAATTATACGGAAAATTCTCTTTCTTTATTCTTTAGCCTCTGGAGATGAGGTGGAGGCACCTCATCTTAGAGCTGCAGATCCCCTCAGGTACCTGATGCCTGTTGAAAACAGCAGGAATTAGGATCTTCAGCATGGTGAGAACAGAGATTTTCTGGAGTGAAAAGATTTTAGAGAAGCAGATGGAAAGAGGGGGGTTATCTACCAGCCCTTCAGAGATGTGTTTAATAGAGAAGGCAGAGCCCCTTCTCCCTTTCTGCCCAAACTCTGGGATGAAGCAGGGTGCCTAATGCCAGCTCTCAATATATTACAGCACCCAGTGATGAGGAAAGAAAAGCCAGCTTTGCCATGGCACTGAACGTCTTGAAACCAGAGTTTCTGACCCAGTTTCCTGAGCCCTGCCAGAGGCAGATCCACACGTCCTGTCCTGTGCCCGCCGCCTCCTGCCCAGACCTGCGTGTGCTGCAGGAGGGGCTGGCATCACCCTCCCTGCTGCGGCTCAGCTGCCAGATTGCCATCTCCCAGTGGTAATTATGCTAACCAGCATTACACAGGCAGCCACTGCATCCTTTGGTTTTCTGGCAGCTGCCAAAATCTGGGGCTGAGCCAGGGGGGAAGTGAGATGTGGAGACAGTGATGGTGGCTGTCCTGGCCAAGGTGTGGAGCATGTCAGACCTGCTGCTTGCCCCCTGGCAGTTCTGAATAAGTCCTCCCAGGTTAGGGTTGCTCCTGCCCTCCCACTGCTATCAGGTTACATCTGATGTGGTAACACTTCCTGGGCTGCAAAGCAATTTGTAGCAGGCAGCGGAGCGCTTGGTGGTTAGCAGATGAGGGCAAGCACTGCTGCACCCACAGCTGGTCCTGGCATTACAGCTGGCCCCCACAGCTCAGTCTGGCAGATTAACCCACCTGCCAACACCTCAGTGAGTTCATTTTAAGTAAATCTAGTCTACAGCTCAGGCACAATACGTGTGCACTACGTCATTCATCCAGCATCGCATCCTTCTCCGACCTACTTGCCACAAGGAGACTGATTGGTGGGACAAAGTGCATGAGATATTGCCAATGAGTCAAGCACCTGGGCAAGTCACCCTAAAAGCTTGGTGACTCAGTTTACCCATCTTTGTAATGGGGCATTCCCTTTGTCTTGGCACTGTTGGAAAGGCTTAATGAGATCAAGTAGAGACATCGGGCAGGTCCAGGATGCGCTCAGCGTCTCTCAGGGCTTGGTCATCAGGTCTTGATGAAGCCAACCTTATGCATGAAAGGAAAGGCAGAAACTTCCAAGAGTCCACCGGGACTGCCCAGATCAGGAAGTGCTTTCAGCTGGAGAATTTGGTTTGCAAAGTACTTTGATGCTCTTTGGAGAGAAGTGGCTATAACATGAAAATTCTTGCCCTTGCCCATTTTAATGAAATATAACCAAGTTTATTTTAGTGGGTTTTACTTCAATCATGTCTGAAGAAAACGAAGTGGCTTTGTCAGTTTTGCTTGTGAGGTAACAGAAGTATAACTTTTGAAACAGAACTGCTAAAGAGTAGTCTTTTAATTTAGTGACTCTTGGTCCCTATAAATGCTTCATCAGAGTGGCAACAGCTAGTGTTTGTCCCAGACTAACTTCTGATGCAGATTTCTCCAACACTGGAGAAAAAGTACACTGAAAAATACAGTTCAAAAAAATGAGGCCAAAAAATCCCCTCAAGTGGCTTCACTGTCACAATTATACAAGTGTATTTCTACCATGAGCATGGTCAGTTCTGGTCTAACTCAGTGTGCACTGAGTTTCCTCAGCCTGTTTTTATTTTGCTTGTTTACATGTAGATCTGCTTTGTCTTACTCAATATACACTGTTGGAAGAGGTCGCCCTGCTGCAACATGATCTTCATCATGGTATTGGAAGAGCTGGTGGATTTAAGATGGTTACAGCATGCTGTCTAAGCAAGGCAGCATTAGTTTGGTCCTTCTTTCAGAATTGTTGCGGTCACTGAGTACCTTTGCTTTATAATACCCTGATAGGACAACCTTTCTAGCCTTCTAATTGTCAGAAATGAGACCAGGAGAGCTTCCACAGGGAGAGAAATAGCAACCCTCGCCTGGCACACACTCCAGAGCTGAAGGAAGCACAGGGAAAATTCATCCTCACGGCATATTTATCCACTCACCAGGCTCCCCGCTTGGCAGTAGGTGTGATCAATTCACAAATATCACTTCATCACATCATATCGCTTTGCCAAAACAGAGTCAAAACAGTAACGCATGGAGTGGCAACATGTGAATTCCCCCATTGAAGCAAACGTTCAAGACACAGCCCACAGTGAGTAAAGTGATGTGCACTTTCTGTTGGGATAAGAAAGGGGTGATCCTTCTGGCTTTCCTGGAACCCACGCAAGCCATTAACACTAGCTGCTAAAGCATGATAATGAGCTGGTGGTTCAAACTTCCAGAGCCAGGACAGAGAAGAAGACAACCTTTCTCTTGCAACACAATAACACCAGGCCCCAGAGCAGCCTGAAGACAGTGGAGTCCCTTGCCAACCATGGGCAGACTACCATCACACCTAGTGTATTGTTTGGATTTAGTGCTTTCTGATTTCCATCTGTTCAGGCTGATGAAAAATGGGCTGCATGGGCAATTTTTTCCTATCAATGATGCCATCATAGCAGCTGTGAAATAGTGGGACACCTCTGCTGGTGCAGATTTTTACAAGTGCAGCATGCAGCTCTTGCTCATTGTTGGCAAAAATGCACAGCTAATAGCAGTGAGTGTGCCAAAAAAAAACAGTGTTTTGTACTTGAGACTCTGCTCTATGAAACAGTGTTACTGTGCTCTTTGTATCTGTTGTAGTTTCCATGGAAATAAATAGGAGACTTTACTTTCGGAACAACCTACATATATATATAACACCTATTTTAAGTCGGTTCCATGTCTTGATCAATTTGGCCCATGTTATCTTGTAAAATCACATCAGTGAACTTCTGCTTTGCACTGCATGCTCCTCTGTAGGGATGCTGCCCTTTGAGGGAGAGGGGTGGAGGACTCCTTCACTGCAGAGGCATCTGTCCCTCGGAAGTTCTCCAATACAGAGGCCTCTGGGGTAAATGACTCTCATTTGTCCCCTGTCTTTCCTATGAACTGCACAGACCAGGCTGTCTTGTAAATTCTTTTTTATCCTTGTGGAAGCTAATGAAGACTTCTATTTTTTGGATAGAAATCTGCAGACATCTCTTACTGTCTTGCTCCCAGGGCTTTTCTTTACAGCCAAATACAACTAAGGTTTGGAAATTCTTGTGACTTTTATGTCTCCCTAATTTTTCTTTGTGTATAGACTGTTCTGAAGACATTCTGTTTTCATAGTGATCTCACAAACCACTTTTCTTTCTGATGTTGTGCAGACTGAAAGAGATTCCCACGTCAGCAGTACAGAAGCACAGCTCTGCAGTTCCGAGGCACAGGCTTTGTACTTGGGTTGGGAAAAAAAGTAGCACTTCATATAGCTCACACTCACCTCCTAACTGCAGTGTGAAAGACCATTCTTTCAGCATCTGTAAGAACATGGTGCTTCCTGGCACCACATTTTGGATTGTCTCTTTTTGTAATGTGTGTCCAAGTACTGTGCAAGTAAGTGAGACTCTATGTACAGCTGGCCATCCCTGTTAGCTTATTAATTTCTTATGAACTTTCAACCTTTTTGGTTCAAGTGTACCAGCATGTTAGCAAGCAACAATTTAATGATGAACAACCCCCTTGCTTCATGTGAGCTGTCCCCCCATTCTTCTGCTGTTTCTGGAACATGGTTCAAGATCTCTTGTAAATTGTTTATTTTATATTGTTCCATCATGCACCATATTGTATGGCTGGGATTCATCCAAAGAGCACTAGAGGGGAAAAAAAAATAGCTTCAGAATGGGAAGGTGACTGGGAGAAAGGCAGTGCAAGCTCAGTGAGTACTACTGTCACAAAACATCTGTGCTGTTTTGCAGTTTTTTGCAGATAACCAGAAAGAAATGACACTCCCAGAATGATGGGAGTGAAAATGCAAGACATTTCTATATCTCTCAGACTCAAGGCGTCATATCTCAACCACTGATTTATCTTTGAGGATTTCCCCTCCTGACCATAATATCAAAGCTAAAAATAGATCAGGAAAACAAAAAAACAAAAAAACACCTCTTTTAAAATGAGGTCTATTTTGGGGTTTGAGAGAAAGCCACTGAAAAATCACTGATCATTCTGCCAAGCCTATGAATTGCAAATAGCAGTTATGCTGGCCCAAGAAAATCCTTATATGCCAAATGCTCACTGCTATCTTCTTTGTGATGTTATTTGAAGGTGTCAAGCTGCGGTGAGCTTAGCAGACACTGGTGATTTTCTTGGACAGGGTAATAACTTTCCTAAGAGACATCTTCACACAAGAGGCAGCTGGAAACTAATCTGTTCCCTATGTCTTTTCTGGTGTAACTCATCTTTCCAAGAAGGCTCAGGGAAGGACACCGTGCTAAGACTATTTTCTTGTTGAAGGCAGGAGAAGGCACCATCCAGTGCCCAGGTCCTCGAGCTTCTCCCAAACCAACTCCCTAAAAGGAGATTGTGGTGAAGTGTGGGTCGGCCTCTGCTCCCAAGTAACAGCAATAGGATGAGAGGGAATCACTTTAAGTTGCATCAGGGGAGGTTCAGGTTGGATATTAGAGAAAATTCCTTCTCTGAAAGAGTGGTGATACACTGGCACCGGCTGCTCAGGGTGATGGGGGAGTGTTCAGGAAAAGAGTAGATGTCACATTGATAAACATGACCCAGAGTGCTCACAGGCATGGTTTGAAGGTTGGACTAATTGACCTTAGTGGTCTTTCCAACCTCAATGATTTTCTGATTCTATGATTCCGTGACCATGGCTCGTAACATGTAGCATTTTTCCTGAGGGACTTTATCCCTCTTTATCCTGAGTATAGAGAGTCGATCTGTCAGACAGCCTGTGGGCTGTGTCCTGATGCTGAGGGATTTGTTCCTTATTTCAGAAGGACCTCTGCCCTTCTTTCTGCAATACGTGACCCCAACCAGCATTAACTTCCATTCACTTATGGTAGACTGGGAGGGCTGGTGAGGAACAGGGGGGATTCTGCAGGTAAAGAGCAGCTTTCAGAAGCACTTATTTCTACATTTGTAAAAATTATGAATATTACTATGCAGATGGGTAACACTCCACTCAGGTGACTCAGCTGGCTCCTGGCTATTGGGTCTCTTTTTTCTCCTCATCTGGGCTTCTTCTGACCAAGCATTCTGCTCTGGGAAATGCTGATGGCCGTGGTTATCTGGCTTACACATTCCCTCCACTCTGCTGCAGTGTGTTCTCCTGCAGGGACTGCTGATGCCAGCAGCTTCAGAGTGTGACTCTCTACCAGGGCTCTTGGACTTAAAATTCTGCTGTTAACAACATTCAAAATATGATCCGTTAATCAAAAGCATATTGCTAAGAATACTCCCGGTGCTTCTTGTGTTAATTCCAATAAAGAATAAACTTTCAGGGCAATCTGTAAGTTGAGTAAGTTTTCAGTAAAAAATATACACAAAGAAAAGAAAATCTATAACTTTTAAGTAATTTAATCGAAAGGATACTTTTACAACCTGCCAAGTATATTTTGGGAATGTTGTTAAACTAATGAATTCTGAGGAATGACACCATTTAGATTCCATCTGATAATAAGCACAGAGACATCCCTTGTTGATCTCAGTTTCTTCCCACTGGGAGCCTTATTAAACCTGGTAGTGAGCCTTAGAAAGTTTTTGCTAGGAATGGGCTGTTAAGACCAAAGGAATACTATGCCATTAGAGGTGGAAACAGGCAAAAATGTTGGTGATAAGCAAGAACATTTTGAGTGAGTTGGGAAATCTTGAGAAGACAAAATTCCTTTTGAAGGGCAAATCAGAGGAATTCTCAGCAGTAAAATAGTCTTTGTTTCACATTTAGTTCATCCAGTTTAACAGAAAAATGCTGTAACTTCAGTGACCGGTTGCACAATTCAGAGAAGAGCTCTTGATCAGTCCTACTGTGGTCACGTCATGATTAACTTGACTGGACCCTTTCCTTACAAGAATATCTACTCAAGAAAGGTGAAAACGTTAAATAATTCTTTTTTTTTTTTTTAAATCTTGATGTGTTTATGTATAATCTGTGAGTAAAAAAAAAAAAAAAAAAAAAGGACACGTTTCTCCATAGGAAAAGTTCATATGAATAATTCAACTTGCTATACTAGTTACTGCAAGTCCTGCCCCAGTTACCCAGGCTGCAGAATGATGAGTTAATGAATGCTACTGCTCTGACAGAATGGGAGGAAGAGTATGATTTCAGTAGACCTACATATATATGTCTTTCTATAGTTTAAACTTCATTAAATGAAGTTATTAAAGCTGAAAAAGCATATCCTTAGTGTGCAGTACATGGTGCCTCCATTTGATTCAATTGTTGTTCTTTATGTGTAGAGTTAAGCAAGCATTTTTACTGATTTGCTAAACCCAGTCTTTGCTCCTTGAACTGGAAGTCACCTTTGCATATGTATTCCCCATACAGTCAAGAAATGATAAAGGAAAAACCCCTGAAATTAGTAGGAGCTTGACCTGAGTGTCTGCATAGCAATAGTAATAATAAGCCCTTCATCATCAAAGAGATTCTGGCTGAAGCCTGGGAGGGTGTAATTTCCTCGGGGGCCCTTGTGCATGTGATCCACAACACTGTCTCATCAAATAACCCAGTGCTGTGCTCTGCTGGGATGTGTCAAGTTTGCAGAGAATATCACGCTTTTTGTGTGTCCAGAAAATAAGTTCAGGAGAGTTTTTAGCATAGAAAGCATAAACATAAAAAATAAGAGAAGGAAGAAAAAGAAGAAATATTTCCTTTCTCTGAATGTACAGCTAACTAAAAAGCTCCAAAACAGACAAAGAGTAACGACAAGTTAGACATGACACAGGTGAAATGGCTTTGCCATTTCAGGAAAACAAGACCAAGGAATGCAATATGATGACATCTTTCACCCACCCTATTTCATGCAGCTCCACAAGCAGAGGTACTGAGGCATCGTGGTTTGGCACTGTCACCCCAGATCAGTGATCTGCCAGAGTATGTGTTACGTCTCACTAGTGTGGTGTGATGAATGTCCAGAGTGATCTTGGAGTGCCTGCTGAATTTGAGGATTTTGACTATTCTAAGAAGTAGTTGTTTGGAGCAGGTTGTTTTCAATATTGTTAGCTATTTACAGTTGGACAGAGGTTTGCACCACTAAAATGTAGTCATAATTGTGTGTGTGCTAATGTAGTCCTTACCACTGCCGCCACCAATTTCTTCTGCATTACATTCTGATGTGAACAATATTCCATTTGTTGCTTTTGTGTTCAGTCAGATTTTAAACTTTTGGGATAGGAAACTTGTTTTTCATATCTGCAGCTACTTGCGTGTTAGAAGCATTTAGAGGGAATTCCAGAGGTGCTCAGCTCCTGCCCAGCTCTGCTGTCCTGGAAGTTCTACTGCTGGTGGGAAGGAGAAGTACAGCAGCACTTGGTGCTTCAGAATATCTCCTCCACCAGTGCACATAACACAACACACACTGTCAGTGATCAAACAGGGTTTGCTTTTGCACCTTTCGGAAGTTAAAGAGCTTTGCTATTTACTCAAAGCAGGTCTAAATGCTTGAATTTTTAAAGATCTCAACTTTAGCTCTTGTTCTCACTGCACAGGCAGAGCTTCCCTACTGTAAATTCTGTGCTTCCAATGTGTGTCAGCTCATCTTAATCTGCTGAGAAGCAGAGTTTGCAGCAGCTTGTGGCTTGAGAACCTGCCTCTTAAGGTCAAATCAGAGGTCACTTTTCCAACTGCGAGTTGAAAAATCACTACAGCTGGGCAAATATTGCAAAAAGCATTTATCTATGAGAGGCCACGTGTTTGCCTCCGTGACACTTGCTTTCTGCAAACATTCACATAAGCAACCTTTTGTTTGCACAGTAAAAGAAAGTATTGCAAGGATCATGCACTCACTACTTCACTTGGCTACTTGAACGGTCCTTCAAAAGCCTGGGACATACGGATTAATGGAATAGAATTATTTGATTATCACAAATTTCTCTTGTCCCTCGGGAATGGAAAAGAAAATCTCTAAGTATTGGAGGATTTGTGACAGAGTTCTGAGAGCTGATAACCAGATTAAGTATCTTTATGCTTCTTGATCTTCACGAAGTGGAGATAATATTTCCTTAATTCAAAAGGGCTGAATACAAGGAAGAAATCTTTGAAAACGGTGACGTTCTCAGCTATTGAACTGGAGAAAGCTATGGAGTAGGATACAGATTAATATGCTGATCTGCTAATGAACACATCATTCTCTTTTTGGATAAAAACTTGTAGAACAGAAGAGAGAAGTTTGAAAGAAATTGGGTTTTCCACTAATAAACTTCAGTGTTGATGTCTAGAACAACAGAGAAGTCTGCTTTATAACAATCACATCTTCTTCCTACCCCCTGAAATCCATATCCTCTTCCACCAACAGGGGATTTTTCTACTGCCACCTCACATCCTACTCTCAATCACTGTTTCACAGAAAAGAACCAATTCCACTTGTCCTTTCCCCACGTCTTTATTTTTCGTCCCTTTCCTGAATTTTTTGCACTTTGCCTCTTGCAGAGACCGCTGCCCTTTCCCTGCCTTATTTCTCACCCGGTCCCCACACTCTGGCCTCCCTCTCTTCACCCATAGTACTCTGTCCACTGGCGAGGTGCACGCAGCCCTGCTGGGTTGTGGTGTATGACCAAGCCCCCACCTCTGCTCCAGGCAGTGCTCTCACCTCTCACTGATCCCCCATCTGTATCCATTTATCACCACTTTCCAACTTGTCTAACCTCACTTACCAAGTCGTTCTTTTTTTTTTTTTTTTTTTGTAGGCAATTGAGAATTTCAATGCCAAGTTTATTAACCCTATATCTTTTATACAGTATTGTACAGGAAAAGAAAAAAAAAGAAAAAAAAAAAAGAAAAAAGCCTGTGGAAGTCCAAGTCAATTATGTCTGCTGTCTCAGCCTGTCAGCTCTCATCATCACCTCCACTCCAAGGAGTTAATCATATTTGCTGAGGATGACCTACTCTTCGTAAGTGGACCCTGCTGACTGCCCTTGTGTAGCGTGCTGTTGTAAGAGCTTGTGTGGCATCTGTAATCTTTTCCAATGCCAGGGGATGTAGGATAATGTTTCCCTAATTTTGTCACTCCTCCAGACAACTGCCTCCTTATACCGTTACTTTGTCCCCCCTAGGAAGATGAAAGTGATTTTTTCCCTAAAGCCTCTGCACAAATGACAGTCCCTATATCAGGCACAAACACAGGGCACAGTGATGGCTGATGAGCTGCTTAGCTCCAGAGAGAAGACGTGGGGAGCAATTGCAGGCACCCAGCATGAGTGAGAAGAGGCTCAGCTGGGGCCATGCCACAGGTCAGCAGCAGAGCTGGGAACGGGACTGGGGTTTCCATGGCCTCAGTCCTTGCTCCAAGAATTAGCCCTGGTAGTCCAGAAGAAGCCCTGGTAGTCCCTTTGCCATGGTGTCCTCCAATAGATGAGCAAAAGGTAAGCAGCCACATTTATTTGGTGGGGAATTTCTGTTAAAAAATCTAATCAGGCAGCAGCTTGGAAAAGCAAAGCTGACATGAATGATGAATGTCCAATGGGGCAGAGGGTGATTGTATGTAATGAAATATGTCAATTCAAGTCATAATAAAAACAAGGAACTGAGGACCTGACACAGAGGGTGGAATCCATCCTGGCTAGTGTGAGCTGCCTGTGCTGGCTCCCACAGGCTGTGCTATGACTGCGGGAGGGAGATGTGTGTCCCCACAGCATGACCTGTCACAGGCACCATGCTTAAGGTGAAGAATAAGCCTCAGCAGCTGATTTTTAGAGTGAAGAGATGGTAGAGAGGCTTTTCTAATTATGGGTTTTGGTATAGTTTAATCTCCTTTGGTTTTCTAAGAATAGCTGCGTTATCCCTTTTCATGTCTACTCCATAGCACCATGTAGAACATGATCCTACCCCCCCCGAGTCCCAAAGAGAAGACGACATTGTTGCCTCTGGACTGTGCTACCAGCGCAGGTGATTCTGCCAGAATTCTGCCTTGCATTGTCCTTCCCAGGTTACCAGGGCTGAGAACATGTTCTCAAGGAGCAGGGAAGCCCCATACTTGCTCCTCTCTATCAATCATCTGGCAACTACTGCAGCCAACCTGTACCACAGCTCTCAGAATTACTGCCTCTGAAGCATAATAACTGAATACATGCAGTTTATGGTGTCAGGAAAGATGGTGTTGGAAAGATCTGAGGTTATTTACTGCACATATAGAAACTATATAGAGGTTTTTGACGTTTCTTTCTGGGCTACAGAGCTGCATTCAAAATCAGCTTATAGTGCAGTCAGCAACAGCAGAAAAGTCCCATTTCTTAGCCAAAAGAAAAGAAAAAAATCACAATCCCTGTGGTGTAGGTTTGCACATCTTTGTCTCCAGTGGGAAGCATTTTTATATCAAAACAGTCATTTTGACAAAAAGGACTGTTAAGTGTCACTTCTCGCTAGTTAGCCATGAAATTGTCCTTAATATGTGCAGATATTTCAAGTACCACATAAATGTCACTCCACTAGCACTTGTATATCTGGACCTGCATCTAATTGTTGCATGATGTGAGGAGCTGCATAACGATGAGATTCCCATTGTAAAATGAGGAGTGTTTCGCTGTAATTCACAGGATCAGATCCAAATTAGCAGTACTCCCATTTTATTGAAAGGGGCATGGATCCACCTGTTCCATGTTAACTAAAAACTTGAGATCTCAACAGATCTTCATAGGGTATGTGATATTCAGGCTTCATGGGCTTTCCTGTATCTATTTATACAAATTAGGAGGTTTTGTGTGAAAAAAAGTTTGTGCTGATTTTGGTATACATCCAAACACAACATCTCATCTTCCCTGTTCCCTAAAACCAGCTTTGAAAACCAACTTCTTCCTTTTTCTTCATTTTTTTTCCTCATTTCTCCATCTGTATGTAGTTAAATGTAGAAGCCCTATGAAGCCTGTGTTGCCTTCCTCGTGTTTTCACAGCGGACTGTTATTGTAAGGGATGTTCCATGAAGTCACAGAAAGCACGCACTGCATTAGCATCTGAGCAGGCAGTGTAAAAAATCAGATCTGATTCGGCCTGTGGAAGATAAATGAGCCAGAGTCCCCAATGCCCGAGATTTGGTCATCTCTTTATGAGATCTGAAGTACCTATTAGCAGCTTTGATGAGTGCTAGGGGAGATGAAGTCTACCTTGAACAACGTTAGAAAGCTGAATCAAATCACTCAAAATGTCCTAAAGGGAGAAACATCCTGAGCTACTTATAGACACTTTATCCTTCTCCTCTACTGCCGATAAGGTTTATATGAACATTCTGGTGGTGGGGGAAGAAGGAAGCATTTTTCTCAGTGAAATCTCCCAAGATGTATCTCATGTCTCTAACAGTTACTTCGCCAGCAATTTTATGTATGTAGTTAGTCAGTTTTGATGAAGCTTTTATCCCCACTCTGCCTTTCTTCCACAGAGCTGGTGAAAAGTCCACTGTACAGACTCTTTGCCTCTGCCAAGGGCACTTCAAGGCAGCCCCAAGGAGGTACTTTGCAAAAGCACTACGCATTTCCAAAGCACTATCATCAATTTCTGCCTTTCTGCCTGCCCAGGCTGGCATGTGGATTGCCAGGCACTGCGGAGTATGGCCAGACAGTTAACACTGAGTTACTGTCACCATGTGACAGGGAGCCACAGCAACTGCTTTTGGTTTTGTTTCTAGCAAAGCAGGATCACTTAATGTGCCATCGTAGATTAAGCTGGGTGCTTGCCTATTCCCAGTTAGAAATAAGTTTGTCTTCACTGCTAAAGTACCTGGGAGGTGAAGTGCATAGCTGTGCCCCAACTTTGTTTATGGAGGACACTTTAGAGCTGGGCTCAAATACTCCTAAGATTTGTCAGTTTGCTGCCTGTGTTTGGGAACAACATGGGCAGTGGTGGAGGTGGGGAAGTGATGCAGAGGGACAGGGGCTCTGCACCCTGTGTTACACTGTGTCTCCCCCTTCTGTAGCTGAGACCCAGCACAGGGTGCTGAGGTCCTCATGGTGAGGTTGCATCCATTTCACCACAGGGCTGGGAGCTGCACCAGGGAAAAGGTTCCTTCCAGGTGAGAGAAACAAGAAAAGAAGTACTGCTGCCTCCTTTCTGGGGGTTGAAATGGAGCCATGGTGGTCCAACAGCCTGGCTACCTGAAGCCTATGGTACAGCCAGTATTTTACATCCCAGAAACTGAAATGTGTTCGGAGGATGGAGATTGCTTCCTTCAGCCAACAGCTGCACTGCAAAGAGGGTTGTCCCTGTGCTTATCTCAACAGAAAAGTAAAACTGAGTGAGTTTGGTGAAGCTGAGATTTTAAGATCACGTGAAGTATTCTGGTGCCCATGCCCTAATTCTGTTTACATCAGGACACCCCAACTCTATCCTCTTTGCTAACAGACCATAAACCTCTCATCCCCCAGTGTTGCTTCTTGCAGAGCCACTTGAGGCCTTTTTCAAAAGAAATCTTGCTCAGGGAGCAGGCACTGAGATCCAGTTGAGTACAGTTCATTTCCTTATAAATGCATCCAGTGAATATTCAGAAGCGGATTTTGATGGCAGACATCTGTGTTGCTCACACACACCTAGGACAGCTCAGAGCAGGATTAGCTATGCCCAGAACTGATGGCTGGTAGCAACTCCCGAAGGCTTGAACACTGCATAGCAGGAGAGGCTGTCACTGCCAGTGCTTTCTTCACTGCAGGGAGCTCTGTAAGTAACACTCGGCCTAATTTAGAAGAAAAATGAGTTGAATTTGCAGCAAGAGTGACTTTTCTATAGTAACCAATGAAGTGGTGCTCCAGGCAGTGGTAAGATCTCACCTGGGGCTGTGTGCAATGACTGTGGGGACTGGGATGGAAATTGTTGGACCTAATGGGCAGGCACAGAGTTGGTGATGGCAATGCAGCACAGTGGATCGCTGGCCAGCAAATCAAGTGTTGCTTTATCCCTGTGGAGTCAGGACTCTGCTTCTGTTCTGAGATACATTTACTTATTTATTTATTGTCAGGTGCAGAGTAGTCCTTGTCTAAAAGTTACTGTGCTTAGAATGTCTTTGGGCTTCTCCATTGCTTTATGTCTTCATGACAGGTGCTTGCTTGTGCCCTTCCTGTAGGCCACTGTGAGACCTGTGACAAGTGCATGCTGATGCTGTAATGCTGCCAGTCTGTTTTGATTTGAAGCAGAAGAAACAGCCAATGTAAAGAGATTTCAGCATCAGAACATAGGAACTCTGCTCTCTGTCTTCTTTTCCATAACAGAGTGGAGCAAACAGTGAGCACTGAGTTGAATTTTAAGCCCTAACCAAGAATTTCAGGGACATAAAATGATTTTAGTTGAAGGGATCCTTACAGCCCTGCTCCTGCTGTGGGAACAAAAGAACCTCAGAAGCACAAAGGGAAGCCAGAAAAGCTTACTTAAAGTCCTAATGATTGCTGAAGGAAACCAGTAAAACTAAAAGGGGAAACAAGCCCCACTATAAAGCCACCCACCCACTCCTACCTGATGGGGTTATTCTGTGGCCTGTGGTTTTGAGTGCCCCATCCTGCCCCAGCCCAAAGGGATGCGGTGGCAGAGGTTTTGCTGTCTTTTGCAGGGCAAAGGGTCTACTCGGCAGGAAATGAATTTTCCCACTCTGCAATAGCTGGGGAGAAAAACTGGTTGTGGAGTTTCCCACAGCTGAGCCAAAGCAAAATAAGTCATCCAAACAAGTGGAAGTGCTCAGAACTGTGGGCCCTTCATGGCACCTGGCTGACTGCATAGGATGTCCCCCTGAGCCAGCATCTCGTCTCTTCACTCCTGTGAATGGAGTTTCGAGGACATGTCAGACTGCTGCTGAAACGTGGCAATGAGGACCAAGTGTAACTCTGCTGCAAGGAATAAATGCAGCCTGGTGAGAGTAGGTCCTATGCAGCTGGAGAACTGTGACTCCTCATCGAAGTGTGTTGTTAATAAGCTGCTACAGTAATGACTGGCTCTTGTGTTCACCCCAGGAGCAGATGGCTTCATGAAGAGGAAAATAAACTTGAAAGTGATGATTTGTGCACTGGTAACTGCCCTGATGATGTCCAGTCCACTGGTCAGCACCCACCACAGCCTGGATGCTCTTGTCATCAGCAACTGCCAGATACTTTGGTATTCAGTCCTTTCGTTTTCCTTTCTCTGATTGCACATGACTGAAGAGTGATGAAAGCAAGAAAGCCCTATAGGGACTAGTCTAAATGTGTACTACGTAGGAGAGTAAAAGAGGGAAAAGTTTATGAGCTGCAGTAGCAGCTTTCAAATCTAAAGATTTTTTCCATAGAAAGGCCACATGGGCTCCCTAAACTTTCAAGCTGCCTCGAACGGCTTTGAACAGATCTCCTTTGCACGCTTGGCTCATGTGTACACCAGATGTTGGTGACCTGAAGGACCTGTGGTTGTAGCATCATTTCAGGTCCATGCAGGACAGTGCAGTGACAAGTAGCTGTTGCTCAGCATCCAACAGCAAACCTCCGTGAGACCATTAGCATAGCAACAAGTTCAGGTAGATCTCATTCATCTTGTGCTACTGTATCTTCTCAGGGTATTATCTATGCATTGTTGTCAGTAAGGTAATGCTGCTGATTTTGTGGCAGACAATGCCTTAGGGACAATGCCAGCAGCAAAATTATTTTAGTAATGTGAAGAAGTAAGGATCTAACATTGTTATCATCAGCTCTGAAAAACAGTTCTAATCCTTGGGCTCCTCAGACACAGTGGCTGAATTCTCTGCTGGGATTTTGCACCTGGTTCTCCCTACAAAAGAAGAACTGGTGGAATAAATGAAACTTATCTAAAATACAGAAACAGAAATCATGTGTCTATTACATCATTAAGTATACATATGCTTGTTCTTGAAGCTTACTAATATTAACTGAAGGCCTGAACAACAGGCCTTTACTGTTTTAAAAAAAATCTTGCTTGCTAATTTTTTTTTGTCTTCTCTCAGTCTTTCTCCCCTTTCTCCTTCCATTTTTTTTTGTTTGTTTGTTTGTTTTGTTTTTGTCCTCTCTCATTTTAGGCAGAAGTGGCGGAACAGTCAGTGCACTGTCAAGGGGCCTGCACTAATCCCCTGAAGTCCCCGAGGACTGCTAGGGCTGTGTTAAGTGGGCTTCAAAGGCAGAAGGTAGAATGAGGTGTGATAGGAAACCAGCTCTTACTAACTGGTTCACTTCAGGCTAGCTTTAAATAAATTGCAGTGCTGAGCTGCCTGGACATTGACAAGAGGGCTGTGATATTTGTGGCTCCACTACAGAAAACTTCAGGGTTTTTTTTAAAGTTTGAATGGGAGAGCCTGAAAGGATTCAAAGCTGCAAAACTGTTATGCAAAAACAAAACAAGCCTCTCAGCATGGAGGGTACTTAGACTAGTCCCTAGGTTGTGCCTCTGGTAGGCAGAATTTACCTGGCTCTTAAGAAAACGTATGCTGCATTCCTTGTTATTTCAGTTTGGGTTTGGTTTTGGGAGGAGCTGAGCTTTTTCACAGAGGCTTTGAGAAGATCCATAGAACAATGGATGGATTTTTTTGGAAGAATAATACAAACCAAGTTCCAGGAACAACAACAACAAGAAAGTACTATTTGGCATCAATTTGGAGTCACCAGCTGCTGAATCTTGGTGTGGGGGAGAGGTGGTGTGGATCTGATCCCCATATTAGATGTTGTGAAGGGAAGACTAAAGTCCTGGACTTCAGGACTGTCAAAGCAGTATGTGGGTTTGGCTAAGGGTTCAGTAAGGTCTCATTATCACCTATCATTTCCACCATAGGTATGTCTGGGTGTAAAACTGCATCTACTTTACCTGAGCCATGAAGTGGGTGGAAGACCAGGGTGGAGGCGTGATTATATCTGTAGCTCCCCTAGTTCATTCAGACTAAATCAAATTTTAAGTGCAGCTTACTCCCAGCAGGCTCCTAAGAGCATTGATCAGGCTCCCACTCTTCAGTTTCTTACTCATAGTTTGAGTACTATATTCTTTCTCCCTTTCTCCAGGCGATTTTTCCACCCTTAATCACCGCCAATAGAGATGCAGATTGCTATTGATGTTGCCATAATAGCAGACCACTGATATAAATCAACACAGAGAGCAATGGGATAATGTAGATTTACATCAGATGAGGCTATAGTATGCTTTCAAAGGCAAAGGCTCGAAAAGCTGAGGTGACTAGTCAGAATTTTAATTCATCAATAGCAAGTTCAAGTGAAAAAGGCCTGGAATGGAGGGATCATTTTATGTGGTTAAATAATGGTTAAGCTTACAGGTCTCATGACTGGAACATCTTCATTTTCACCAGATTTGATTTAGGGAAATGTTGATGGAGGTGGAGAGCTGTCCTGCACTTAAAAGACAGCTGACCTGTCATTCAGTTAGGTGAGAAGTGTATGAGGAACATGGATGGTGGGGATCCCCTGGGAGCAGCTACATCCTCATCTGCTCCAGTAAGGCCAGGTCTGTCCACACTTTTGATGCAGATGTAATCTGACCTTCTGTTACTACACCAACAGTCTAAATTCCTACCACTGCTAGCAAGCCGGGAAGATGGTTTTATCTACAAGGCTACTTTTCTTTGCTCTGGTAATGTAAAGTGGCTGTAGAGCGAATACAGTCATAATTTCTGCCTTCCCTAAGATTGTTGTGCATTCAAAGAGGTGTAAAGAAGCTGTTGGTTGATTAAGAATCCAGTTTCTGCATACTGAGGAGCACTACATCATCCGTACACACTCATTTTTCCAACCACAACCATTCTTCAGTTTGGCTGTCCCTTCAGAGAGGAGAGGACACTCTAAACTAGCAATTTTTAGATGAAACCCCTTCAAACACAAGGGCTGGGCATGAGGGGAAGTCCAAGGAACAGACCAGTAAGCTAAATAAGCACCATGGAAAAAAAAAAATGGTGGGCATTCCTGCTGGGTTTTCATAGATGTGGTGCTGCGTACAGCACATCCACCACACTTCCCATCACGGCTTGCCCCTCTCACATACAGGCCTTTGTTAGCAAGGCTGTGAGTCAAAATGACCATAAATGATGTGAAGCCACAAGAAAGTTCAGTCAGAAGCCAGCAGGAATTAGGGAAAACAGGGGGAACTGCTTAAATGAGGAGCAGAAGGGCAAGCAAAGTGTGAGAGACCACGGGATGCTGGGGGGGCATGGGCAGGCCTCTGTTCTAATGCAGGGCTGGTACTTCCCTGCTGCTGCCTCACACACCCCTGCTGTTCCAACCGGGCTTGCCATGCTGGCAGCTGTGGATACAGCTTGTTCAGCAGCACCCATCGTACCAATCCTGGGCAAGATGGGGCAGGCAGACACCCTGCTGGCATCCCTGGCTGAGGGGACAAAGCTGAGCTCAGTCATGTGCCACTTGCAGTGCCTTGGAGGCTCATAGGGAGCACAGGCAGCAGCAGCCAGCTCCTGGCCTTCATCCTTTCCATCAGGCCTTCTCCTGAGGAAAGGGCAGCTTGCCAGAACAGTCAGCACAATCGGCCTGGCATGCCCAGGATCCTGCTGCACGTACCAGGCGTAATCAGGAAGGCTCGTGTTGGTAACACACCCAACTGGGTCATAGGAGAGGTGTGCAGGAGAGCCAGGTCTGTGGGGAGGGAAGGTTTGCACGTGAAGCAGGCATCACCATGGGGAAATAGGTTTATGCTCCAGCACCCTGAAGATCTGTTGTGTTCATGTCTGTCAGGGCTTTATTTGTATTGAGATAGAGCACCCAGATAGCAGCTACGAGTCCCCATTTGCAGTTAGGGACACTATGACTCGACCGGTTTGCAACAGAATGTAATATACGGAGAAAACCATCCCTCTGGTTTCAAGCAAGAGAAGTAACAAAGCACAAAAAAATCTTCCAGGCCTCGATAACTGCTTCCCATAACATCCTAAACAGAAAGTAACTTTGAACAGCAAGAAAAGTTCCAGCTTCAATTCTTCTTTTTGGGAAAGAAGAGGCAAACATGCATATTTTGTGTCTGTGCCAAATATTCAGCTAAACAATTGCTACCGAATCCACAGCTTAAAGGAGAAGTTCAGTAACGACCCACCACCCTGCCCGCCTGGGATCAGTGAACCCAAGGAGAATGTCAGAACCGTGGACCAATACTGGCGGGGTGGGGATGGCCGAAGGGATGGGCTATGACCCTGCAAGTCATAGTCATGCCCTGCTCTGTTCCTGGGGAAATGCTGCTGTGTGTCACCTCTTTCGGGTCAAACAGCGCAACCAATCCCAAAGGCTGTGAACTTCTCAAGGCTGTACCTTTCTCATTGTCTGCCTTTAAAATGCTGTGTAATTCCTGTGCCGTGAGAGTATGAATGCTAACGACAAAGAAAAGCAAAGTCACTGAGCTGTTAGACCCCACTGTGTTATCAATGCGGATGTATCCTTCCTGCCTGCACGCTGCCAGGTATTGTCCCTTGCCAGCTGGCAGAGCTCCATCCACCAGGGATGGCCTCGTGACTGTGCACAAGATATATCTGTCTGCTGGCCCAGCTGAAAGCTCCAAAGACAGTAGTTGACCAAGACAGAGAGAGGAAAACTGGCCGTCAGGCAGGGCTTTTGGTGAGATTCCCACTGACTTTGCACAAGCAGTTCCAAGTTTTCAATATCTTATGAAAAAATGCAACAGTAAAATACTCTTAGGATGAGTGGGTGGAAATCTAATATGTTAAATGCCTCATCAACATTTAAAATACTGCTTGATCTCATCCAAGTATGTATGCTTAGGGGTGCAAAGGGTGACAGATGTACGCCTGATGGCATCTGCAATGCAGGGTATAATGTGCAACGGTATCTCCACACAGCATTGGGGACATAAAACATACCCAGATCAATTCTAGTTCAGGGCAATAGAAAATGGATAACAGAATTTCTGCTTTTCAGCCCTAAGACAGCCTGTCTCCCGAAATCAAGTCATTGAAAATCACACTTCTGAAAGCCATAGAAGGTAACGTAAAATTTGACTTTGAATAAAGACAGATTCAGTCCCCTGCTGTCACATTCCCACTCACACCCCTGAGATAGGTTGCTTAGCTGGACTTCTACCTAAGATGCATGCTTTGGTCCTTTTGGCTTAATCTGGTAGTGCAGGATGAATAACATCCAGCTGTGAGTTAGTGATCAAGCCTTTCCGCCTGCAGGTGAGTGCTTGGTGCTGGATGTTAGGCAAGCAGTTGATGTCTACAGCTCAAAGTGATCAGGCATCTGCTTCAATTGGTAGCTTTAGTAGCTTCCAAACAAATAGTTTATTGGAGGTTAATGGTGAGGCAAGCTGTAGTAAGAGAAGAAAGCCTGTCTAGCATTTAGTTGTTGAATAATTACTATATTTTTTTGTCCAATCATTTAATCTTGCACTGAGAGAGGGATACTACTGCTAGTAGATGACTACAACTAATCAGTGGTGGCTTTGTCTCAATGTTGAATGAAGCTTGAGTCAGAACCAGAGTTTAAAAAAAAAAAAGTTGTAAATGAGAGAGAACACAAATGGGAAAGAGAATAGATTGTGTGTTAGCTGGACATTTGCTAAGCAGCTTCGTTTCAGTCTTCTGAAATGCTACAAGCTCTATTTTATGCAAACCACCAGCGGTTTCCCAATTGGACACATAAAATTTATTAGACAATTCTTTAAACAGATTCAAAATTGACCACAGAGGTCTCCCTCCATTCATAGTAAATCCATCTTTATTAAAAGTGAAGTGATGGAGAAGGCAAACTTCCCGTGTCCATTTCCAGTTGTTCAGCTACTAACCCAGTCAGTGACAACTGGTGAGTTTAAGATTTATGACATAACAAAAATTAAACACATCCTTTCCTCAGAAGATTGTTCTAGAGAGAGTAATTACACAAGTACAGTCTAAGCTTATTATCTTTCTTTTTTCTTGTGCTATCTCCCCTAGTCCTCTTCCTTTTTACGCTACTACATTTCCTACATGTGTTCAGCAAAGTTGAAAATGATATTTTGATAATGGACAGACAATGAACATTTAAGAGGGCTGGTTGACAATGTGAGACTTTGTTAAGGAAAAGAGGATACAATGAATAGCTATAATGGGAGTCATTAACGAAGGGACTTATTTATTTTATTTTATTTTATTTTTCCTGAGGAAGGCTACATTTTAATGCTGCTCAGGTTTCCTTCTCTATTTATACAACGACACTGTGGAGGTCAAACCTACTGTCAGGTCTTTCTTGGAGATGCATAATGAAACTTAGGTCACTAAAGAATTTCTTGAGCTGTTTTTTGTTTTGTTTTGTTTTTAATCCAGTACATCCAGATTAAATTTTGAAAAATAAATAAAAGGAACAAATCTGTTGAAAATATCTTCCAGCAAGCTTTAGGGAGTACCTGCAGCAGCACAGGTTTCCCAGTGGCTGCAGGAGCAGCAAACCCAGTTCTTGACTGCTCTCCATTCCATCTCACCCCTTTGATGACAGGGGCTTCCCAGCTCCAGCCTGGCTTGGAGGCCTCAGTCTGTTAGCACAGCAAAATACATCTTCAGCTACCTCTGAGAAACCTGGAAGCTGCTGGGAAGATTAATGGCTGGGTTTGCTTTGTCCTCTCCTCTCCCACAATCGCCAGCTGTATAAAACTCTAGCCCAAGTGACTGTGTGATGGATAAACTGTGTGTTTCTGTGTTTGCAATGAAGTGAACGAAATAAGTATTAATTGTCCTGCTGAGTGCTGGAGCACTGCGAGCCTGATGAGCAGGTGCAGGGTGAGAGCAGAGCTGGTGGTAGGGCAGGGTGAGGAAGAGAGAGAAAGTCTTCCCCTTTAGCAACAGTAACAGTAGTAGCATTTTGCCTTACTGCTGAATTGCTTTTCACTAGAATAGCATGTAGAGGAAACCCACGCTTCAATACCCCCATTTCCTTAATGATGGAGAAATCCTGAGATGAGTTATTCAATGTCCACATCCTTCCTGTTGTATGCATCCTGTACACAGCTTCTTCGTGAAATAAGTGGTTTTCTCCTTCCTTTTTTTTTTTTTCCCCTTGTATCCTCTCTCCCTCTGCACTGCAAATTGTAGCTCACACCTTCTGTCTGCCCAAAGAAGCAGGCACACCTTCCTCCGCAGAACACTGAGGTTCAGAAGTGCCCTTCCTGAGTGCCTTAGAGATGTAGCATCTAGACTGTCAGTGTGGGGCATTACAGACAAGTCTGATATGAAGCTGGCATTATTTCTTCACTACCATTGCTATTGGGCAGAATAGATGGAATTTCAGCCTCTTTACTTGAGTAAAGTGAGATTCACTGACTTCAGAGGATATTTGTGGTACTGCATAGAAGAGTTGTGCTACCTGTTCTCTTTCAGTTGTTCTTATTTTTCCCCTCGTTTCTCTCTCCATATTTAACTAACAACTTTCCTAGGATATGGCCATTCAGTGTGAAGTGTTCAGTAAATAGCATGAGATGACCCTTTGCACGTGAAGGTTACAGACACCCTCCTGGGTCGGCTCCGAAGGAGTTGTTGGTGAGTTCCTCCCTTTCTCTTCTCCTTTTATCCAAGCTCTTTCTGTCATATGCTTACCTGTCTTGACTTTACTTTAAGCACAGAATTAATTAGCACAGTCCTTACTGCTGCCATAATCAGGGCTACTGAGAAGAGATTCCAACTGACAATACTGTAACTTTTCCTTCCAGGGCCCAGGAAAATCGATAACCTATGAAGCGCTTAGTTAATTTTACCTGCATAATGCTGCCCAAACATTTCTGTATAGGAGCAATTCTCTATCAGACTTTCTGGGGGCAGAAACTGCCCACATTCACACAGTAGGTGTTAAGACCAGCATATATGCTACAGAGAGGGTAGAAGAAAATCCTAATTTTAAGGATGTCAGGTTTGGAATGGCTTCCATTACAAGGTCATAGCTGTTGAGAGCTTTTAATAAAATCAGCCTTTGCATCTATTTAAACAGCTTCAAAAGTTGAGATCAGTTACAAGAATCAATAACCATGTGGATGAAAAAAAAAGGATGCTGAAAAAACACAAGTTTTTTTTTCCCGTAGTGCTATGTTACCACAAATGGTTACACACACAGTGTTGGGGAGCTAGCTCTGAAAACAGTCCTTTTACTGGCTTTTAATAGCACCAGATGTCTGTGTGGTAAGGAGGAAGAAAGGACTGCAATCAAATGGGGAATTGGGCCCTGTGGACTAGTTGAGCCTCAGAGCTGTAGAAAGGCCTCTTTCCTTCCTACAGCATCACCTTCAGTATTAACTTGCATATAAAAGTGGAAGATGCTCTAGGTTTTCAGACATCATCATTCCCTTGCCACCTGTATGAGGTAAGGCTAATATTGTTACACCACTGTTTGCGCCACATTGAGCCTTAAGTCATTACACAAACAACGTAGCAAAACCACTCTGATTTCTGTTGTCATTAGTCTTTTTCTATGAAAGAGCCAAACCAATACTTTGTTGTCTCATGTCAGTAAGAGACACCAGCTGGATGTGAGAGACGGAGTGCAGAACTGTTCCCATGATCTCATGGGGCCAAGACAGAAATCATGATAGAATCATAGAACTATTAAGGTTGGAAAAGACCTCTAAGGTCACCCAGTCTGGCCACCAACCCACCCCACTGTGCCCACTGAGTACGTGCCTTAGTGCCACACCTCCATGTTTCTTGAGCACCTCCAAACATGATGACCCCACCACCACCCTGCACAGACTGTTCCAAAACCTCCAGTGGTAATGTTGTTGTCCACTTGTAGGGACACTGTCACACAAGTCAGTGATGAGATACAGAAGATATTTCTATTTCAGTGTAGTAGAGATGTATTCTTAAATCTTTGTAGTAATGCATTATTATGTACTATTTCAAAATAGGAATATACTGTGCATAACATGGCTTCCCATCTGCTGTGGAAGCTGGAGGTAACAATGATTGGATTTGTGAAGAACCGTCACGAAAGAGCTTCTGTAGCCACTTCATTCTCTTCCTTCATTATGTCTGTTCTAGAAGGACTGGTTAACATCCAAAAATACCCATGCAGGGACTTAGAGCCTCACACTCACAGTATTCAGGAGTTGGACCTACAGTTACTGTGCATTTTTGTCTCATTCTTTGTAGGAGGATTTGTGCTGGAAGCCTCTGTTACCCATCACATGTGTACTTGTGGCACTCTGTGAGTCATGGAACAAAGTGTTGTCAATAACTATACAAACAAATGCTGCACTGCTTCGCTGTGGTCCATCAGAGAGTAAAAGGTGGACAAGCGTGTACTCACATCTATTGAGATGGTTTGTACATGCCTTCAAGAGGGCTGTCACTAGATTCATCACTCATCTTCTCCCTGTGATACTGCCACAGTCTGGGATCACCCACCCAACAAATCGAAGAATTTGGTTTTCTTCTTCAAAAGGATTTTTAGGCCCACGGGGAAAAAAAAATAAAAGACAAGAAAAAAAAAAAAAAAAAAGAAAAAAAACCCACTGACAAACACTCAACTGGAAGCTTTTTTCTCAAACTTTCAAAAATCTATAAACCTGCTCCCTCCAGTTCAGAGAAATAACTTGTAGCTACTTGGGAAGACAGCACTCACGCTGCCAGGGACTTCTTGGGTGAAGGACAAAGCACAATGGCATCCAGTGTGCAGATGGAAACAAGCTGGTGTAAGCCATGTGTAAAATACACACACAGAGCTTTTGCACAAGGACAGGCAGGATTTAGAACAAAAATAGGTGGAGATGCTGTTGGATGTGTGATGCCCCCTTCCCATTTTTCAGGATTTCCTTCCCATTCCCAGTACCATTCCTCATTCCTGAATTTAACTTACAAAGAGAACAGATGATTGCAGAGGACAGAACAGGGGTGATGCTCAGCCCCTCTGTATCCCTGTCATATTGAGCCATGGGCTTTTTGGCCCAGGGGACAAGCCAAAATCATCCACCAGAGCTTTCTATTTTTGCTCCCATCTTCTGCTTTTGTGTAAAGGTCTAAAAAGCAAATACCTTTGGGAGTCACTATTATTTAGTTCTGTTTTTGGGGGGGAAAAAAAAGGGAAAAAGAAGAATGATGATGACTCTCCTGCGCTTTTTCAGATCATGCACTTTTTATCCCCTAGCACAGTTCGTAAACAACAGACTGTAAAATAGAGAAGAGCAGTCCTCAGATGTAATAAATAGAATATGGATTCGATCCAGCATTTTAAGAAAAGATAGTTCCACTTACTGCAATAGAGAACAACGATGCCAGGACAAGATACAAATAGCTGTAATATTTTTTGTGTTTTTAAGACTTTTGCAGAGAATAATCATAAATCAGGCTTTGGAAAATTCAGTATTTTTACCCACAGAAAACTATTGCCAGTCCGCAGCAGCAAGTCGACCTGAAGGGAGATCACACGGCTGGGAATTCATTTATAAAGTGACTGTCAAATTTGAGTCTACATCCTCTAACACATACCATCTGCAATCACATCTCCTCCAGTCTGTCTCTGTGCTCTGTGTTTAAGGGAGCAACTGCATAGAAATATGGTAACTTGTCCCTATTGTGTAGAGAGGTACACCTGCCACTTTATCTCATTCTCTTTGACACCAGATCCTTTCTGCTCATCACTGCCTTGGGAGGAAGGCTCATACCCAGCCATGTATTTCTTAGACTGATTCACATCTGAGGAAGGAGGCAGAGCTGTCGTTCTCTGTGGCTCTGCAGATGGTTTAGTCATTTCCACCAGTGCAAAATGGATGCTAACAGGCAGAGCAGTGAATGGTTATACAAGGTGCACTGGCAGTGGAGAGCAAGACACTGGGAGTATTGATTTAGCAGACCATGAGTGAGTTCTCCTTGTTTCTTTTAGAAATGTTCACAAAGTTCAGTGCCAGGAGCAAAGATAAACAAATTTATCATCCAACGGTGGAAGGGAAAAAAATCACCACACTGGAAATTCAGTTCTACAAGCTTTTGTAACACTACACATTAAGGGATGACAGAGGTAATATTTGTTTTATTCCTTGCTGTGGTGGTGGACATATATTAGCTACTGGAAGCCTCAAAACAGCACTCAAGTGATTACAAACTCTGTACATGCAGTTCAGAAGTCACTAAGCTATTGCCACCTCTGGACTGGAGCAATGCAGACACTAGTTTGATCTGGGACACAAGGGAGGGGGATATTCTGGGAATTATTTTGAATTGGAAAATGCCAGTTGATTAAAAACACAGGTGGTGATCTGAATGTCATAGCTGGGGTCATTGCATAGTTTGGTGGGAGGATGGGGGGAAGTCAATTAAACCAGAATGATATTTTTACTTTTGAATCTACTGTGATTTACATTAAAATGTAAATATTTTGAAATTAAAAGAAAATATTTAAGGTTTATATGCCAAAAATACTATAAAGGGAAGCTCATAAAAATGATTTTATATGATCTGAGTCCTTTTAAGTTTCAGATTTCTACCTTTCACTCTGTATCTGGATAGGAAAACTCTAGACTAAGAATTGTTTGTGGACTGGAAAAACTGCTTCCTGCCCACCTCTCCTGGCAAACCACTGTGTTTCTGTTTTGCTGCTGAAACTCCAAAAAGCAATAGGCAACAGTTGGATCAGAGTTGATCTTCTGCATGAGAAACCCTCCCAGGATGTACATTTCTTCAGAAGCATGTTCATGGCCATGGGAATGTTTTGAAAGGTGAGGTTTCTCTAATAACTCCTGTGGCTTCCTCACCGTGGGAAGGTAAGCAAGCAGTAAATATGCCTTCCTAGACCTCTTGCGCATTTGTTTTTGCTCTTCTGCAAGATGAAAATATTTGTCTGGTTTTCAGATGGGAAATAGCCATGTCCTTGTAGCTGGGCAGCCACATGACATGGACAGAGGGATGTGCTGTGCACTGTAGTCTTGGGAGCTCTCTGCCTTCTATGATACCTTGAGTCTATCTTTGCCTTCTTTCACTGTAAGAAAGGCTTGAGGTTCAAAATAGGGACCATAGCCATGCATGCTTCCTTTGAGCTTCTGTCCCTGTTCCTTATTCCAATCTTCTGGTAAAACACCACCACAGAGCAGTTTGGGTGCCTTCTTATTTCAGTTCCAGCCTCTGAACTTCTCTCTAAAACTTTTGGAAGTAAATATTACTGAGGTTTTTTCAGACTGGCAGTAGCTTCTTGGCCATTTCCTTCATTTAAGGAACTGGAGAAACCGTAAGTAAATTACAACCCAAAACCTAACCAAAACACCTTCGCTGACAAAGTCTGGGGAATCCACGGAAAAGCGTGTTCAAATAAGGTGACCTCAAAACAGAACTTTGTCTCCTCTGCAGGAGAAACCTGAACTCAAATTTCTGGATTGGTGCTGGGAAAGCCTCAGCAAAGTTGTTATTTCTAACCCTAGGGCAGCTTCAGAATGAAAGCCTGGATGGACTGAATGAGGATCATCACAGTATCTACTCATCAAAGTACAACTGAGGTGGCCCTCATGATTACAACATCAATATGCTTCACAGCTTCCATTAGCAAAAAGTGAGCGAGGCCTTGACACTTGCAGCATCTACCACTGCAGTAAGCAAAGGCATAGACCATAATCTACTTGGGAAAGGTACATTGGTCCAAAAGTAATGCCTCCTATTTATTTCTACAGAAATTACTACAAAGAGCACAATAGCTCTATTTGATAAATAAAGTTCTCAGCTACAAAGCACTGTTTTTCAACATATCCACCACCATTAGCGTGAATGAGCTGATTATGATGTTCTTCATTTCATGGTTTGACAGCTATGCACGGCCATCTGGAACATGGCTTGTCTTTCAAATCTCTGTTACCACTGTTGAAATGCATGATCCACTGCCTATCTGTGCACACCTCCACTGTTTGGTCTCCATAAACATTCCACAAGCATCAGTGAATGTCAGCGGGTACTGTTTTTTTCCACATGGAGGAATTTGATGACACATCTTTGGTTCATACTTACTCTGATACCAGATGCCATCCTGTGAGACTGCCCCTCTGCTGCCATCTGTCTCATGACAACAAAATGGAATGAGATATTGGTGGGTAGGTTCAACCCCTGCTGCCATACCACCAACATCTGCCTCTGATATCATGGACCAACATCATGAAATTGGAGGCATTATTTTTGGAGCAGCACTCATACAAATTACTAGAATGACGGAAAAGCAATAATATAGTTCTTTCTTAAAGGAAATTATCTGGGGGCAAAGTAGAAAGAGAAAGTGCAAGAAAGCTGACTGAAGAGCCAAGACCTGACCTTCTGACCCCAAAGGGCACCTTCTTCTTGAGATGACCTACCTAATACCAAATACATCCTGAATGCCATTTGCAGACTTCTTGAGTTCTCATTCCGGAAGGGATGCTCAGATTGGAAATAAATTTGCCACTGTCTGTTTGTAAATCAGGTCTTGGAAGTGTCTTTTGAATCTGGCAGGGCTGTTCTGAGTTAGCCCACATTTGCAGGACAGCAGGGAGTTGGGGATCTGCGTGGATCAGAGAAAGACAGGTGAGGAAATGCTCCCTTCTTGAAAGGAGAATGGCACAGCGACCTGTCTGGCTTGGAAATGAGGGCCAGTTTGCTAGTTCTCTTGTCTGGATGCATTCAGAATGAAAGCAAGCATCGCGCAATCAGGTGCTTTCATGTCTTGTTAGCCAGCATCAATTCATGCACATCTTTGTTCTCCCTCTGCTCCCTCGAGCGCAGGAAGGATCAATCCCAGAAATATTTTGACAGGAGAAGGGGTGTTTTTCTGTCTCTCTTGCCATGCCAGGCTCTCAGACCAGGAGGGGATGTAGGATGTCAACAACGATAAGCAGGAGGGGAGAAGACGCCTGGCACTGGGAGAGTTCAGGCTGGGACAGTTTGATCTCTCCCAGAGCATTTGCAATGCTTGAAGATCACTGCTTTTGACACGTTTCTCCGGCTGCTGAATGAGAGGATTTACTTGGGTGAAATTTAGGCCCGAGGGGGACATGAAAATCATATTCATAATTTGAAGTGACATGTGATTCAGGATTAAAAAGCTGGCTGGCAGAGAAAAGAGCTGAGGTTATCCTTTTGAGCTGCGCTAATGCAGAAAACTGTGTTTTTAATCCTGTTTTAAAAAGGCCTAGAAGGTTTCCAGCTGGGGCAGTTAGAACATAAAGGAGAGGTAAAGATGAGGAATCCCTTTTTCAAAAGGGGAAAGAAATACAACAAAACAACAACAAAAGATCAAGTTCTGCTTTTGTTTTTTTCCCTGATAGCAGGTAGTTGAAAGCTAAAACAGGAGATGTTTTTAACCTCTCTTCTTTTGTCTGACTCCTTAAGGTGCTCTGGAGCACCATCACTGGGGCAAAACACAGTGAGAAAGTAGCACTGGTGCTGAGGGCAGGACAGACGGCTCTCTGAATGTCAGTGCCCTCAGATGGTGTGTTTTCCCACGGATGGATTCCAGCCATGGCTCCTCTGCTCCCATCACTGCCCAAGAGCTGCTCATCTGCTGTGCTGTGAGCACAGGGCAGAGACGTACCCCCAGCCCACTTGGCTTAGCTTTATGCAATTAGCCTCTGCTCTCTTCCACGTCACTTTCCCTGAGAGGCTCTTCATTAAAGCAAGACACTGCACTGGCATTGCTGCTTACTGTGCCTTTTATACTCATTTTAAGCCTTTGTCCAGTCTTCCTCTCAATCCTTTTATTTATTTATTTATTTATTTATTTATTTATTTGGGTCTGCCTTTTAACTCTTGCTGGACTGCAGAGAGCTGAAGGGTTTTGAAGAACCAAGATATTTTACGTCAAAACAACCTGCTTAAACTGAAAAATAAAACTGCTCCAAGGAATAGGCCTTACTCTTTTCTCAATCGCTCCCTCCTTCTCTCCCTAAAATCCTCCCCAAGTAAAGACAAGGAATGTAAAGCTTTGGCTTTTGAGAGCAAAGGGCTCCTTTTCTGGATTATTATTTTTATTCAGTATAGGAAAAATAAAACAACAAGAAGAAAGAAAAAGGGGGAATGCAGGGCATAGTGTAAGAAGGCAAAAAGAGGAAAAGAGCAAAAGTCGTCGAGTAATGAAAACAATAAATAACATCATTAGTTTTTCCTATTCAAAGTTCATGAGAAAGCGTTCTTTTTTTTTCTGACAATATTATTGGATCTTTTTAATTAGAATAATTTTCAGTGCCATGGGGTAAAAAGGCACCTTTCTGCATAGCTGCTCAAAGCATGGGAAATGGTTGTATGTATTCCGAAAAGTGGTCCACATTCCAAAAGGTGACATATTTCGAGCTACAGATGTATCTCAAAGTAATGTGCAGATTAAACAACAAACTGTACGATCACAAATTAACATGTTAAAAATGTTCTGCCATATTTGCCTTAATAGTCTCTGAAAGGCCTAGGTTACTTCTCCTGTAATTTTGCAAAATAACATTTCACAGTGTAAATGGTAGATTTAGTTGAAAAAAGTTCTATCCTTCAGATAACATATGTTCCCCTCCTCTGGAAAACTCCGTAGATGGGACAAAAAAGTAATGACACAAAGGTAGAGAAAGTCAATGAGAGCCCTTCCATATACTGACTTTGGGTTTGGGGATCTCTCTGGATCAATAGGTTGCTATTATTCATCTAATAGCCTATACACAGAATTTAAGGATGCCACCATATGACCTTTTAAAATCAGTTTATTCAGTCATCTTCTCATGACTAAAAATGAGTATTTTCTATTATCATCTTGAAAGAGCAAGACTTGCTCCATGCTTTCGAAAACTTACTAGCAGTCAGGGAGAGAGAAACCACACCAAAGTCTAAACAACCTCTGTCCCCGGAACTGTTTTCACTTGTAGGCTGAACACAGTTGATACCGGATCATTAAGAGGCCGTAAACATGAAAGCCAATGATGCTGTTTTTCACAGAGACACTTTTCAGGGTAGAACTGCACTTTCAGCATGACGGCTTTGGCTGCGGGCCAGCCAATGACACAGCCCTCCTGGGAATTCTCTTACAATCGCTGGGTACACTAAGAGTACATGGTGCGTATTATATGTAATCAGGGAAGCAACTTCTCCCTTGGGTTCTTAATAGAGTTTTCTGCCTTAACAGCTTCATTGGTAATTTTCGTTTCGTTTTTTTGTTTGTTTGTTTGTTTGTTTTGTACTTCAAGCGTTGGCACATCACAAACTAGACCTATCTGCCAATCACTATCTGCACTGCTGTCTCCAGAAGACACTGTTTGTAGGGACTGACGGGAAATGACTCATTAGGTTCTGTAGTCTAACTCTGTGCCAGAGATAGTAGTGAGTACTGCACGGTGCTGCCTGTGCTAAGGAGCTGTGCTGGGCTATTCAGCCAACAAGGAGTGGCTGAAAATGCTTTTTGGAGGACAGTGTGGGAAGTACCATCTTCCAGTTTGGATGTATTAATTGATTGTTTGCATGTATGATTGCCACAGTGTGGTTACAATTACAGTAATTATATGGGCAAGTGAGACATACAATTGCACGTACCTTGTGCTAGAAATCTGGACACGGGTAATTTCCAAAGACCACAGGGAGACAGCTTGGAAAGGAGAAGTAATGCCATCCCCAGGCTGGAGGATGTGCTCCCCTCCTGCCTTCTGCCTCAGCTTTTCCATCTCCTCATTTGGAGGAAAGGAGGATGAATCCTCTTCCTGAGCACCTCCTCTTGGACCTGCATTCTCGACAAGCTTCTGAATTGTTTTTGAAATCCAAAATGAGGTGAGGCCAGCCTCTTTGGACAGGATTTTATGGACCTGCATAAGGAAGACACTACAAATAGGAACATCACATGTTATTAACTGCATTCCCTGAGAAACTCAAAACCAACTGAGATCATCTTTATTCATAGGAAAATGTCCTAGGCCTATTTGTAACATGTTTCTCTGTGTTACTCTGTCCAGTACTGCCTAACAGTTGTTGTTTCACTGTGTGCACTGACTTTTTATCCAACAGCATCAAAAATGAGATCAAAGCCTTTTGTTCTAACTATATGTTTCACAGAATTCAGAATTTCAGGAATAAAATATTGTAAAATATGCTCAGAATTCCATTGTTGAGAATAAATGTGGCATTTCTCTTTATCATCAATGTTGTGAATTTATAAAAATTGCATTAGATGCAATTAAAAAAAAAAAAAAACTTCCTCTACTGTGTTGCCATTTCAAATCACAGTGTAATCACACAATCACTGCAAAAAAAAATTTCAAAGACACACACATCATTGTAGATGTATTCAAAAATAAGCAGGATTCTGTTCTCTGTATATTATTTTAAGTATCTGTGTTGATCAGGGTGCAATAAAGGATAATAAATGACCAGAGAAAAATGCTGAAATAAAACATATACTCCTTTTGTAAATAGAGTTATGAGAAAGGCGGACCATTTTCTTGGAGTATGTAATTTTTATTCTGTCTCTTTAATTTACATGAATAATTAAAATAGGCTCAAACAATCCTATGCTCATATGGTTTTTCAGGATTAGAAGAAAATGTGTTCTAAGAAAAGACTAATGAATGAAATGCTGCAAATCATAATGGGGAGCCTAATTTAGGAGACGTGATTAGCCTGATTTTCAAACAAATATTGAAGGAAGTACCTGAATGTTCATTTATTTTTCATCTCCAACTTTGAGTAATACAAACATTTGACTTAAATCTGCAGTGAGCAGAAAGGAAACGATGGGTAAGTGCCCAAGAAATTCAGGTTTAAATCCTAATAATTGAGCTGAGCTTTCAGAGCCAATAAATGTTTCAAAGTGAATGTTTTTAAACAAGATTAGCTAAATACTGTGTGCTTCATGAAATACCTCACAGAGATATCTAAAATTGCAACAATATGAATTATGTAGATTTATATAGAATTTAATTAGACTAATGAATTGATACTTGATGTGGCCATGAGCCATCTGGTATTGTACTCTAACGGAGGCTTCCAGGAAAGCATTTTGCCTCCTATTTCTCCATCCACTAGCGTTCCCCTGGCCAGCAGCATGAGAAAATGTTTTACGTCCTCTTCTGGGCTCAAGGAATATCATGTGGAGAGCTTTTGTAAAGCTTCATAATGGAAAATATTTGGAGGGAGACACTTGAGCATTCTTGGTCCCAACAGACATCTGATGGTCAGGCTGGGCTCGGGCACTCCAGGGCGCTCCTTCTCACCTAATTTACAGATCCTTCTTTATGCATAGGAAGCCAGGCTTCTTCTAGAAAAGCTCCATCCACAGGGGATGCTTCCCAGCCTTCTCAGGCTGAATCATGCTTTGGATGTGACCACCCCCTCCTGTAAGTTTATCTTAGTGAATAACATTATCTAACTTCAAATAACTTGCAGATGAGAAGTTAGGGGAGGCGAGTCCCTGCCTGGGGACAGTCCCTTCTGTCCCCACACCACACCACAGCAGCCAGGATACCCATCAGAGACCTGGGCAAAGGACCACCCTACCCACTAGCTCTCCAGTGCTGCTGTACAAAACTGAACCAAGTCCCTTTATTCAACATTAGAATCTGGCCTGTTTTCTTTCACATGGCTCCTTCATCCTGCAGGAGTTATGAGTCACAAGCTAAGCCCTGAAGCTACTAACACAGCTCCGTGTTCAATCAAGTTGCATATTTTGCAGCATATTCTCCTTTGGGGTTTGGCAATGCAAAGTGTCTCAGTCACAGCCAGAGCAGGAATTTTGATGAGCTTTTCCCAGCTGGACTTCTTGTAATCATCACAGGGATAAAGAGTTCTTCGAGGCTCCAGATCTTTCCCTGACAGGCTCTAAGCCCGTCTCCAGCTCTATTGAGCTTGTCAGGGTTTTTATTTACAAGTTTCAGCTAAAAATCTGCCCTGCTAGGCTGAGCTAGGCTGCTTCTGCTCATTCCCTGATCCCCAGGCTGCCTCCCTCCACATGTTAGGGGACAGTTTGTTTAAGGCCTGAGGCAGACGTAATTACAAAATTTAGGCAGAACCCTGAATTGACCCCAAAGGTCTTCCTACTCAGACAGAAATCATTTGTCACAATGAGCCTGGTCGTAACCTGCTGACCCTGGGAGCTCAATTAATTTCACGCAGAAAAAAGTGTTCACAGCCTCTGAACCTCGCTGCAATGGGATTTGCACAGTGACGTCTCCCACTCATACAAGCCCATATGGGCAAACAGGCTTAGAAATTTCTCTGGAGAGAACAATGAACATTTAGCTAGCCTGGGCAAGTCTACACCAGAACAGTCATACTGCTCTGCATAGGCACAGATGGGGCTGTTCTGCATGGCAATGTCTTTTGAGTCAAGAAAACTCAGAAAGCATTTTGGGTCTGACCCTCACTAGCTGCTGCTGAACTGCCTAGATTTGATCTCTTGTTCTTACTCAGCTGCTGGGCTTCTATTGCTTTGCCTAAGTGAGACAAAAACTAGAGTAAGTATAGAGCTTTAATACGAATATTTTTGTGTTTGTTTTCTGGTTTTACTTCAAAGCAATGACTGTACTGTTCAGAAAATGAAACTGCCTAAAATTATTTTTTTTTTTTTATGCAAGGTGGGTATAGAGACAACAGGGGACAGATTAAAAGGAGTTGCAGAGCACTTGGATTGGTGGATACGCAGTCAAATCCCATTGCAGGCTGTCTCTTTGGATATATGGTAGGATTGCACTGCACCCGTTTGTACTGGAAGAGATGTAACTAAGCAGAATAGTAAGAATCTGGCCTCTTCTATCTCTTGGCATAGTTCAGCCATCCTATTTAATTAGGATGAAAAGCAGAGTCTAGAAGATAATTCAAGAGACATCAGTCATTGTGGGCAATATAGGGCACTGATTTTTTGTGTCGCATCATTCAACCTGCTTATGCGTATGCAGAAATGCCTGTGTCTGGACTGGATAATCCGTGAGGATCTTTCCAACAACCATAACCATTTGCATTCACAAAGCGCCTTTTGGCCAAAGATCCCAATGTCTATAAATCTAGGTAAGAGCACAGTAATGAATCTGAGAGCCATGTGATAAACTGTGTGTATTATGCGCTTTCATTATACAATACTCGTAACAAATTTTCACTGGGCTATGAAAACTGTGTTATGAACTCAGCTGCTTTTGTCCAAAGTACCCAGAATGTTACCAGAGGGAAATCCCCAGATAGCATAAAATTGGCATTTCCTGCTTTTTGCCACCCACCCTTTTGGCACGGGAGAAGGTAATGGGGTGAAGCACGGTACAGTTATTCACATGGAGCTCAGTCGCAGCAGGCATTATCTGCAATCCCTTTCTTTTAGAAATTCAATCGAACTCCTCCAACTTAAGCAACAACAGCTTTGAATCCTACTGGCCTCTGTTCCTCCAAGAGCAAAAAGATGGCAGATAATTGTCTCTCCACCCCCTTCTTCCCATTTTGCACAGCGAAGAAACTCACCATTTAGGATAGAGCCCTAGAATTATGCAGAGCATATTAAATAATGCATGTACATGACAACTTCACCGCAGACCACTTTCCCCAGCTTGATGTATGCCCACTATTTAGACTGTTTAACTGATGCTACAATTTGTCCCCTGGTTTGCACACAGCCTGACAACATTCAGAAACTGCTTTCCCTCACACTGTTGTCTCAAGTGCTCTCTGTCCTGAGGATCATAGAAGATAAAAATAGTGCACATTGAGCGTGTGTGTGTGTGTATATATATGATACATGATAGCCGAACACTTATGACATTAATCTTCACTCACAAAGACAGAAGAGATAACTCATGAGTTATCCCTCTGCTCAACCATGAATATAAATGTCAGACTCCTAAAGGAGATGTTGTCTAATGAAATATCGTGAATTATTGAATCTCCTGAGCCATGTGCAAATCTCCTTTCTTCTTTCCTTTTGGGTTTAAACTGGGTATTTTTGAGGTGATGCTACTACCATTGTGATAAAGAGCAGACGGAAAAATACTCAATGTAGCATTAAAGATCTAAACTCTCTAGTGTGAGATGACTGAGGGGTGCTGCCTGCCTACTCTCATGGCATTCCTAACAATATGACTTAAAATGTGCTTATAAGATCAAGTATTTTGGAGAGTTCTTCCTCTAAGAACTCAATTCAGAGGGGAAGGTAGGGGTGTCTGAGTCTGTAGGAGGCAACAACATGGGCTATAAATTACAGTGGTGTAATTAAATCAGTGTAAAATGGATCAAGTTACTTCAGTGCCAACTCAACACACTTAAAACGGTTTAAGCCCTGTTTAAATAGGTTTAGTTTCATTTAGTAAATTAGTATAGACAAGCCAAAAATTCTCTGCAATTTGCCATTGCTTCTGGCCTCATCAGTTTGTATGTCGCGCTGGCTTATATCATCTAGAGACATACTTACCAACATTCAGCTCACAATCTTATTCCTGCCTTTCACTTTGCCCCATGAATTGGTGGATTCGTGGAACTGAAAGAAGTCCATGTGCCAATCCACAGTAAGCTCTGCTGGCAGATCTCGGCTCACTTTAGCTCACTTCTTCCTCGTTCTTTCTTTGTCTGCTTGAGGAGCACATCCATTAGTTCTGTTGAAACCCATCAACTCCTGCAGGGCTGATCTCTTCTCTTTAGCAGAGAACCGTAACTTGCTGCAATCTTATCACTATGCAGAATGTCTTGCTATGTGTAAAACCCATGACAGATAAAGCTGAAGCTTCAGCTTAGGTTAACATCATACAAATAAGCAGTGGGATAAGCATTTATGGTGCTGTGCAGCTTGTGGGTAGTGCTGTGGGACAGCAATCCATCCAGCCCACCAATGCACTGTGCAATTGTTGTGCTGATACCATCATGCTTATCCCCACATTCGCCCCATGACATAGAGATGTGTTATTATCCCCACTTACAGCTGCAGCACAAAGGATGAGGGTAGAGTAAATGACTTGCCAGAAGGCGGATGGGGAGTGATGGGGAGTCTGTGGCACAGATTATAGGAACCAGGTGACCTGTGTCTTGGTTTGGCTCTATGCCCAGGAAATCTCCTTTTCTTCCTGAAGTTATTGTGCCTTCATTTTGCAAAATGGAAACCTCTATTGAAATCTCTAGCCCTTTAAGGCTACAAAAAAAAAAATCTTATTACCAGGTTTCAAAAAATACAAAGAAGCCTTCACTTACCCCATAGGCCTGAGTATACTGCATGGTTGTACTATATTTAAGAAATGACCCAGCATGAGTAATGGATGCATTGTGATGTGGTATTGTTTTGGTCAGCACACTACCACTGGCCTCTTTTTTCCATTCACATGAGTCAGTTCATTGCCGTGCATCCAGGACACTGATGGTGTCCGTGGGAGCTAATCCCGATTATCTGGAGAAACCCCATAAATTAGGAGTGCTGTTGGTGTATGGCATTGCCTATGCACTGCCCTGCTGGAAAGATGTTTAAGGACAGGGCTCTGGTACATTGAGCATGAGCTCCATCACATCACCATCATCCACCGACACAGGGTCTGCACTGGGCTACTAAATTCCTTAAGTATTTATTGAAGGCAGCAGTGCCTCAGGCTCCCCCTGCTCCTCTGCATACCTAGCTGAAAATTACTGCCAGCCTCTGCCACTGACCCTTACAGGAAGCATTGAACCGATCCCCCCTGACAAACACAGAGCAATGGCTCAGCCTTGCCGAGTGACCCCGCTGAGGTCGGCGTGACACTGTAGGCAAGGATTGATTGCAGGTAGCAGGTGAGACCCTTTCAGATGGCTGCCTCTGGGATGTGGCCAAAGGCGCTGTGCTGCAGGCAAGGCACGCCCTGCTTGGGGACAGCAGCCTGAGCCGCCTTTATTGGGGCCGTCTGCCACCGATGCGCTGCTTTAGCCTTATAATTGCAGAGTGTGTGGACGCTTTCCCTTGCACTGGGGAGCAGAAGTGCTTTGTGCTTCCCTGGGCAGAAATGGAAATGAGCGCTGCCTCTGTGCCTGACACCCCCTCCTCCAGACCTCCTCCATCGACCGACCCACGGTGAAGATACCTCCCAATTCCAGCAACGTCCAAAAAGGGAGAATTTGATTTGAGGTAATTGTTGTCCAATGCAGTCGATCGGGCCTCCATCCAGCGCTTTATGGGAGCAATATTACAGCGGGAGTGATTTTGCTGTTGCAGTGGATTGCATCAATATACTCTGGAACTGATGTGTTCGGATCAGGAAAGTGACATTTACTGCAGAGAAGGGAGTAAGTGTTTGGCCCCAAATTTAGCTGGGAGTCAAGAGACATAATTCTATCTTCATCTGGAATCATTTATCCCAGCTCTGGATCTTGCCAAGACAAATGAGTGCTTCTTCATGCTCACATGCTAATGCTGTTGTGATGAGCAAAGGATTAATGTATTTTATTATCGCTTCTCAAATTAAGCTGTTAAAATCGGGGAGAAACCAAAATTCTGGGGAAGTGGGCATGCATGATACAGCTCTTTATCTGAACACTGTAGGTTAATACTGAAGAAGGGGTTGTTACATTTCTTCCTAATTTATATTAAAATTAGACAGAGGACAAAGAAAAAGAAAGAAAATGCCTGGTCTAAATCTGGTCGAGGTTCTGAATCCCAAATCAAAGGAGCGAGGCATCCTCTGCGATAAATGTTTTATGAGGAGCACACACAGCATGGTAATGCCCACAGAAATCTGACAGTTTTCTCTGCTTTCCCTCTCTCTGCTCTAGTTTCCCATCTGTGCCTCGGGTCATACAATTGAGCCTTGTTGCTCCTGTCCTTGCCTGTGGTCCCTGATTCATCACTTTTCAGACATCACTATGCCGTGTCTGGAAGAAGCAAGCGGGAGAGACATGACTTTCCCTGAATTTCCTCAGCTCCATTTGTACTTCTGCTTCCGATTTATTCGCTGTTCCTTTTTGCTTCTTTTGCACTTTCTCTCCGGTTGTGTTTCTTCTCTCATCACTGTGAGTGATTTGATGTCACCTGGGGGGAAAACAACTCTACAGTGTTGGGGAGAAGTCCGCATGCTGCCGACCTGCTTGGTCCAAAATTTCCATAATATCTTGAATACCTCTCAAAAACAGGACCGGGAGCAATCCCACATGTGGCTTTGTTCCTAACAGTGAGACTTTCCAGCAGGAACAGCTCAGTGCTTCTGTGGAGGTCCAACGTATTGTTATCCAGTGATCTCCTTGCATTCTTTAGGCACATGGGGGTGAACCGGCGTGTTCTTGGTTTTGAACATGCTTCCTCAAGATATGAGATATTTTCTCAGAAATTGCACCCCTTTTTTTTTTTTTTTTTACTTATTTTTACTGCAAAGGATACCTAAGGATGAAGAATCTCCCTCACCCCCTGGTAGGTGGTCGCTGTGAAGCATCACTTTCCTGTTGGAAATGTGCTCCTGGTTTTCCTTTGGAGTAGGTTTAGTCAGAGTCACTATTTTTAATTTTAATTCAGTTTTGTAGGAACATTTTCACTGCAGCTAATTCAAATATATGAGGGCTCTCTTCCAGGACTTATTTTTCCTCTGCTTCTTCCTATGCAATGCAGTGTGATGGAGAGGGTTCTCCATTGCATTTCTACCTGGCTTTATTTTACTGCCTTCCTTTTCTTATATCAGAGGATAAAGCCCACACAGACTACATTGTACATGAACTCCTTTACAACGGATGTACTTTTGCCACTGGGCCAGGAACAATCTCGGATTGTGAATATAGCAAAGGAAGGCATGATGGGGTCCTGTAGCACAGCCTGACCTCAGCTCCCCCCCAGACAAGAAGGCATTTTTCACCCACCTCCCAGCCAGAATCACACTGGTGCAGCAGTCAGCCAACTCAGCCTCCTGGCCATATTTTCACAAAGTTATAAAAATTGAAATTCAGTGTATTTGCAGCAAATGACAAATGAGAGCATAAAGCTGAGTAGAGAAATTATCCAGGAATAAAAAAAAAAAAAAATAATACAACAACCCACATCCCCCCAGGAATCAGATCATGTTTGGGACTGTAACTGGATCAGACAAGCTACAGCCAGCAAAACTACAGAAATTCATTGTGCACTGAAGAGCTGCAAAATAGAGACCTGTGGCTGCTCTGCCCAGCCTCGCATGTGTACGCTCTCCTCAGCTTCTGAAACGTGCACTGTGTATCCTTGCATTTGGACTCCGACCAATTTTATTTTTAAAGAAGAGGCAGCGTTAAGTATGCTTGTCCTGAACATTTCTGTGCTAGAAATGGCGTGTTATTGTGAAAAGTTATTTTCAACACATGGGCACGGTCTGGGGCAGCCTGTCCTAACGATTTATTGACAGGTCAACATTTCCCAAGCCAGCACTGCAGAGTGAAGGATTCTCAGGCTATTGAATATTTTATATACACTTGATGAAGTAGCTTTTGCATGAATTAGACCAAAAGGATCAACCAAGAACTGTTTGGGTTAGGTTCTCAGCTCTGTCATAAAATCTGTTATGTGAGAAATTTAAACACTCTGCTTCTCAGCTCTCCTTTCCCAAGAAAAAGCATTGATTTTTCCTTCCCTCCATATTTTGTCTTACCTGTCCAGAATGGCCTGGGCTTTCATTTTACTGTGTTCTGTTGGACTACCAGCAAAGTGCTGTCCAGTTTTTGGTTTCGGCTTCCAAATAAAACCACCAAAAAATATAATGATAACCATGGGGCAATTTTTGACACCTAAAGAGCATTGTTTTTTTTTAACTTTTTGTTTCCTCATAGGAAATCAGTGACTTATCTAACAGAGAATTTACAAAGCTTTTCACTCTCATCACTGTTATTGCTAATAAAAGCAGCCATTAACTGAGCAGTGCTCCTGAGTAAATCTGGTCAGACAATTATAGTGTGGGTTCATGGGCCGAAGAAGCTCATGGGCCAGGCTATAAGAATGGAGGAATGTGAAACGTGGGAAGTGGAAGGAAAGTGGTGGTTGCTGAGATGAGATGACAAGTTTTTGTCCATCCTCAGCACCAAGACAGCCGGGGCTATTTGCAGACTCAAATGGGCTTAGCAGTCTGCAAGCAAAAAGATCAGAAGGTCCTTGCAACCACAATAGACAGCAAATCCCCAGAGAGGATTAGGATTGAACACTGAAAGCACATGAGAGAGCCAGGAGGCAAAGTCCATAGACATTGCCCTGGAAGACGGTTTTTAAAGTCACAATGTGTGTGAGAGTAAAATGAGCATTACAGCAGATGGGACAAGGCAAGAAGAGCAGGAAAGGAGATGGGAAGAGTGCAGTGTCAGGTGTTCAGGAGGTGGGAATGGAGAACTGCTATCAGGAAAAATAAATCATTTAACACAATGCACAAAAAGGAAAAAAATATATATGGAAGTTGGGGAGAGAGTGCAAACACCATAAGAAGGTTTGATGGTATTTTGACCAAAATGGAAAGGGACAAGGGAGACATGAGCCATCCTAATTCTTATCTCTGTCCTTGGGCTTGTGCAGTAGACTGACTGCAGATGGGTTCCTACAATGTGTGGGTATTGGTTGTATCTCAAATTTATGAGATTTTTGACTTACTGTCAGAGCACAACTTCGCTGTGCTTTTCATATTTATTTATTTATTTATTTATTTATTTTACCTTTTCTGAGAGCTGAATGGGTGCATGAAGGGCACATAAAGGTTTATTGAGTAAAAGCCCTAAATGCTTGCAAACTTTTACTATTCTTCCAGGGCCTATAAATATTTTTCTCAGTCCTTCTCTTCAAGGCAATAAAAAATTAGTTTAGAGCTTAGCTGTGGGACACTTGACATGAGCTTGGCTCTAATCTCAGGCTGAGGTTAAGGAAAGTAGGACTGGAACAACCCAGACTGCCAAAGTACTCATATAGATGGAAGCACGTTCTTCTCTATGGGTCTTAGGTATCTATGGTACTGTGAGTTCTACATGTGTTGAAGAGATCAAGTACATGCATACTAGACAGACATAATAAAGTCAGTCAATTCTGTATGAGGGATTTATGTGATGGATATTAATGTGGCATCCTGTAACTGCTCTGCACATTGCTGCACTAATTGTGTTAGTTAGAATAAAGCAAATGAATTAATGCATGTTGACTGATGATGATTTAAAATATGTTCTTTGCCCAACAGCAGTTATCTTTGTCTTCCATTTATCTTCCATCCCAATTCTACCTCTTTTCCATCCCTGGCCCTATGCTGGAAGGAAAGGAATTGTCTTTCCTGGCTTGGTAGTGAAGATCCAGCAGGTGCAGTGGTGACTGTCACCACATATGGGGCCAGGAGCTGCCCCTCAGGTGCCCCAAAGGGTGCAAGCAGTGCACAAGACAGGGTCAGAAGGGAGCTCAGTTTTCCCCCTACTGTGTAAGTCAGCACGCACAACACCCACACAGGAAGCAGAGCTCTTCAGCAGAGCAGCCGCGTGAAACTCAGCAGTTTTGGTTTGCTAGGGTACGTATGAAAATATTTTCGGAGTCAGTTTTCCTGGATGAATCCAGCTTGTGAAAATTTAAGGCAAGCACTAACTTTCCTGTTCCGGAGCAGTTGTTGGTAGAATATAGAAGCTTCTCATTTCATCAGCATTTCATAAAAATGCTCTGAAAACAGAAGAACTTCATGGGAATGCTCCTGAGGCCCCTCAGCCTGGAGGTGGCAGGAGGCTTGCAATAACACATTCGCTCATTTAAAAGATTGTTTTGGAGGTAAACCCATTTCCTATGTGGATGTCTATACTGATGCAAAAAGAGGAGAAAAGTGCCTACTTCACGAGATTTATTTTTATATTAAAAAGTTCAATTTTAGTGAGAAAAACTCTATTATCTTTGAGGATTAGGCATATTGCTAGGAAAGTTGATGCAAACATATACAGCTGTTAAAGATTTAATGAGATCCCACCAGTATGTGTTGTGCATTTATCTAATGAGATCACATCGGTTGTCCTCTCAGCACGTCCTCCCATGCTGAAATCAGGCACCTTCTCCATTCCAGCAAGGCCCATAGATTAATCCTGATTTGACGTAATTGTTCATTCAACACAACCGCTAATTTGTCAGTGGAGCTATCCCGGGGTCTTGCTCTGAGAGATATGAAAACAATAACCTCGTGACCAAGAGACAGCCCTAATGTTTTCACTGCTAAACTGTTGAAAGGGTGTTTTGTGTGAAGGAGAAGGGAGTGAGTCATCAAGCAAGAGGGTACTGGGGTAGAACTTCTGAGAAGAAAGAAAAGGAGAAAAAAACCACCCCACAACACAAGAAGTCATCCTTCCCCAGTACAAATCAGAAAATTGATAGGGGAGAAAAAAAAAAAGCAAATATATACGAAGTACACCAAAGGAATGCATCAGTCTGCAAACCAAACAAGTTCTGGGCATTGTTATTTAATCTTCATGCATTCACAAACACACATGTGAACACGCATTGTCTTGCACACACGTAAGCATCACTAAAGCACTGATGTGCATCTTCCAAATAGTTGACTTCTAATAAAAAAAATGTACTCTGCTTCAGCATGACAACTGCAGCACAATCAAAACTGGCCACTGCTAAAAACAAAAATCTTATCTCAAAGCAGCACTGAAGATGAGCCTGTGGCTGTCCCTTAACTGTGTCTCCATGACTCCTGCTGGGTGACACAATGAGCTGGCTTAACGCAGCCTGCCCTCTGAACCCACCACACAATATCTGGCTCCTGGAAATAGGCGCTCTCTGGCACTTTTTCACAGCTGCACGTATTCCATGCAATGTGAAATACCCTCTTCTTTCTCTGCCCCATCTGCCTGTGGCACATCTGTATGCTCCAGTCTCCTCGTTATTCTGAAGGTCCTCAGAGCCTTTTTTGAAGGTATTCCTTTCAACATCTGCAAAAGAAATCATTTCTCTTAGAAACTGTGTAAGGGTTAGGGAGTATACACAATTGCTGGAAATACTGTTTAAAGCCCAGAGGGGAGACCTTTTTTTATGCTATGAAAATATTCTATTGCAATGCAATACAACATTCAAACTCAACCCCTTTTCCTCCTACACCCCCAACCAAGAAATAAAAAAAAAAAAAAAGGTGGAGCAAGCTCATCTATAGCAAAATCCACTTGAGAAAGCAGATGTGGCAAAACAAAACCCATAGCTTTCCATGAAGATCTGCCAAAAACAACACTGGCTCGGCAGGCATGTGATCTTCAGAGAAGTTCACTTCTTGAATGAGTCAGAACGGTGATTCTGTTTTTACCTCTTCAGTGAACAGGAAACACATTCTCCCAGAGCACCAAATTCTCCTACAGTGGCCCAGTTAGGCTGGATTGTATCAGCAGGCTGTGCAGGCAGGTGCTGAGATAAAATGGAAAGTGTGTAATGGTTTCCTCCAGTCTGAGAAGTGGTGCTTAAATAAGACAAAATCCAAAAGGTCATCCAGAAGTGCATATAAAAGCAGATACCCATGTACACTCATCTGAAATGAGGAGATAAAAGAGTGGGAGGTCCTTAAAAATATATACTTTCATAAAGAAAAAATTAAGCTGTCTAATTGATATGTATTGTTCTGAGATACAGAGCCTGCAAGCTTCATGGGAGGAAGCGTATGATGCTTCTGATCTTTCCAAGCTGGCACATGTCCTCCTGCTTGTAGTTCGTTCACCAATGAATATTTGTTTGATTTTTCTTGCTGATGTTTGTTAGTTTAATTTCCGTTTATTTCAGGTTCTGTTTCCCAGAGAAAAGGAATGCCCTTAGAAAGTTTCCTTTTTTCAATACATTGCAATTTCAAGTACAGAAAATTTCCTTGCCTCTGTCTATTTTTAAGATATTAACCAATGAAGTTTGGCATTTTATCAAGATTTCTTTTTTCTTTAAGAGGAAAAAAGCCACCGTAAGGTTGGATCTCTGAATGCTTCTATGCATACCAAAGCTGTGGGTATGTCAGGTAGCTGTGGTCTACCTGGATTTGTCATTCACGTTCACTCTTTTACTTAGAAAAACATAACCATATTCTTTTACTGGCTGCCTGGTGGAACAAGAAGTAGCCATCTTCTATTTCCTTCATCTTACGCATTATCTAAGTCTTGCTTTAGCCAAAGTCTTTCCTCACCACGTGGTCCCCTTTTGAAAAAGAATCCTACCTATTTCTTCATGTACTTCAAGTACTGTAAGAATATAAAAAGAAGATCTAAGGAATACATAAAGAATAACGTTCACAGAGAGATTTGTAAAGGTAAAATGTAAATTACCATGATCTCTTTTGTGTTTTAGAAGTGGAATCAACATCTATTTTCCAGTTGCCAAGGTTTTATTGTGAACAAATGAAATATATTTGATTTACATGTCACAGGAGGAGTTCTCAGGTTTTTGGCCTCTGTTTATCATCATTTGGCCTGTAAAGAGTGGAGCTGGATAAGAATGATAAGTAAGAGTCACACAATGAATACTTTTTCTTTAATAACTGCATTTCAGTGAAGAAAAAAAAAATGGAGTGAGTTCCTGCTACTCTCAAATGTGTTCTGTATCTGCGGAAAGAATCATTTCGATTTTGCTATAACCAAGCATTTGATATCTTGGCTCCCCTAAGGTAATTCTACATGAACCACAGTGATCTAACTTAGATGTTCTGTTCAATTATTTCAAGATTTTCCATGATGTACTCGGGAGAAGGATCCTGATATTCCCAAAGATTGTTGCCAACTTTGTCCAGTGCAATACCAGAAAAAGCAGAAGAAAATCTAGTTGTAGAGTTGGTTGACTGCAGGCCTGAGAGATATTTAACCAGAAACAAACTTAAACTGGGAGCTGGAAAGTGATGGTCAGCTGAGTCCTGGGAATATTACCTCTCATCAACTGGAAAAAGCAAAAACTCTGAAGCTTTCTGGATACAAGTACTGAAAGTAGCAAAGTAATGGATCATTGACAAACTCCAGAGAACACAGAGTCTCATCAGACATTTGAAGTCATGTGGTTGCTGTTGGAGATTTCAATACCTTGAGCTGAAGTCCATTGCCAAGATTTTCAAAAGCAAGTGGTTGGGAGAGTTCAGTGCCTTTAGTGGAGCCCAGTTTTCCCAGAGTTTGGGTATTCAGTAGTTTGTAAAATCATGCCAAGAGCTTTTGAAATTGAGAAAACAGAGTTGACCATTCATGACTGGAAAATGTGGTCAACATAAGGCTGTAGGTACTCACGTCTTCAGAAAGTCAGTCCAAGGTTCCCTCATGTTAGAAATCTGAATTTTCCAGAATGAGAAGTCTCTCTGGAAAATGTTAGCCTCAAATTCTGTTTTAGCTTTTCTTGCTATTAGCATGGGAATAAAAATATTGTACAATGACTAAATATGATTATTATGTAGTGGCTCACTGAGCTGAGAAAATGGAATGATGTCTGAAAAATAACCACGTTGCACTAGAGGTGAGGCACAGTTCATTTGTGAAAAGGCAGTGACAAAGCTGTCTAACACTGGTGTTATAATTGAAGGCAGCTTCTTGATACAAGAACTAGTAGTTCTGTGAAACTGTGGTTTTGCATGTTGTAAAATTTCTTTTACTCTTTTGTTATTTAAATAGTTTTTTACATTGTATAAGACAATGCACTATAAGAGAAAGAAGAAATCAGAATGCAACCATTATTTCCAAGATTTATTCTTATCCACAAAATTCTATTTGAGCTTAATTTCTTCTTATTTTTTTTTTAATTTATTTATTGACTTTGCTGTTAAAAAAGACCATTTCTTCCAAAATCTGATAAATATATTTGTTACTGATTTTGTATCTGAACAACACTTTCTCTTCATTTTGAACAAGCAGCACAATTTCAGTATCACTAAACACCAATTTTCCATACTTTCCACTGTTTTGTTTTTAAGCATTGGTTCCTTTTCCCTTTCCATTCAGCACTGCACAGTCTCTCTGCTTCACCACTATTTCAAAGCAGTAGGTACATACCTTTTGACTGACTGATTTCCAAGAAAACAGAGGTAAGCCCCAGAATCACAGACAGTACTCTATGGTTTGTGGGCTTCTTAGAAAATGTGTGGCCCAGCATCTGCCTCTTGAACAAGATCCTCTGCTTACAGGAGGAAAGACAATCAGGACAGCTATATGGATAGAATTTGATGGCAAGATAATTCATTAAGTGTCTGATTTCTCCATTTTCGGTTTGAAGTTAAAACAGAAAGTTGCTCCATCTCTGAATTTTTCAAACACCAGTTGGTGTTGTAATCAATTCCTTTACATTACATGGCTGCTGAGATATTTTTAAACTACATTAAAATCATTACGTAATGTTCTGACACATAATGACAGAGTCTTCACTGCTGCCTACGTATATCACTGAACACTCAGGTGGCATCAGCTGACTGCCACTACACTCCAACTCTGACTTACATTTTTGCTTAATTTTAAGATGGGTCATCTTGTTTTATGCCAGAGCTTTGGTTCTCCTCTCATCTCTAGAGGCAACACAGCTTTTTTATGGGTTGATTCTTCTTTGTTCTACCCTGTAAAAGAGAAATCATCTAGAAAATCATTTTTTATTAAATCGTATCGCACCAAATCTTATGAACTTCAAGGCCATATTCTTCCAGGGAAGTGAAGTAAAACATGACTGATACATGTTCCGGAAGAACAAACTCCTGAAGGGCTGCTATCATAACAGTTTGTAATACCTGTATTCCCAGGTCTGATGTCAAGCTCTGTCTCTAGTCAAAGGTTTTGTTGAATATTATTATTATTATTGGCCTCTGTACATCTTTGAAAGCTCTGAGTTTTAACAGATCTATGCAAGCTAGAAATGTCCTAAAAACCCAGGCTGATCACCAATGCCTGACCATTTTGTACATTCCTGCTCTGGTTGAGCATAGTAGACCCCAAAGATTATTTGCTGTTTCACAAAGATCCCTGTTCTTTTTTTTTTTTTTTCCCAGAAAGTATCACTCTGAGGTCAGCATATCTGAAGATACCCATATTGTGTATCCAAATAGACCATTTTTACATTAAGAAGGTGTTGAAGAACCACTTATCTCTCCTCTCCTCCTGATTTTATGCTCAGCCACAGCCCACGCAACAGTGGATGGCAGATGAACTTCTGGGTAGCCAGAAGGAACCACATTCCTGGAAAATGATGAAACCAAGGATTCATTTTTCATTCCCACCACTCTTATTAGCAGATAGTAGTCACTTTTATCACTCTGAATGCATTAGTCAGAAGGCTCTCACCACATCAGGGCTTCACAGTGCTGGATGCTGTGCAAACGCTCAACCTGTGTGCTCCTTCTGCGTAGAGGACAAGAAAATCATTACATCCTTGCTGCAGGCACCTCCCTGTTCCTAAGCCACCCTCTCCACTCCCTGTGCACACTCCTGTTAATCATGCCATAGATCTCTGCGACTGGTGGAGTTTGAATCAACACCGTTTGATGCACAGTGATAAGAGACACACAAACCAAAACAAACTGAGAGCAGAAAACCTTCTTCCTCTTCAAATCAAATCTCCCCAGTCCTCCACAAAGGAAATCTCATGTGCTCAATGATGCAATTGCTGTTCAAGCCCCAACATGTAACTTTTTAGCCCCACCGTGAAACAAGAAGACCCCAGCACTGTTAGCCCCAGCATGAGTCAAGCTGCAGAAAATCAGGAGATGTATTACTACTAATAAAAACAAGAAGGACCTGAGATATTTCATTCTTTTCTTTCAAAGGTCTGAGGCCTAAGTGATATTAGGAGCACCTCGGTGGGGTTGGAGAGATGAGGGAGAGGACTGCCTTTTAACAGTAAAGCTGAGTATGTGATTAAGTAATTACATCTCTGGGAGCCAGGGTTAATCCCAACTTGCAGGTTAATCCTAGGCATACTCTCAACCTGTGAGGGTTGTGCTGCATGGAGCTCCTCATGCAAGGGAAAACCCATCTGCCTGTAGCAAGCTTGCCTTTTTTAAACAGAGAAGGCCAGATTTGCTCTACGTTGCCTGCTAAAAATCAGCCATCTACTGCAGTCGCCCTTTTATATCCCTTCTTTGGGAGGAGACAGACTCAGACATGCTCTGGGAGGAGCAGCCAGCTGTCTGCCTCCAGCACCTCCCTGAAATACAATGCTTCAAGAAGCGCCTATGCCAGAGGGCATAGCTGGTTTTCCCAATTCAGCCAGCACATTCTAGGAATGCCACACCCCACCCACGAGCTCAGGCTCTTCCAGTACCCATTGGTGTCAACCAGGTAATTGCCATCCCAGTGATAAGCTGTGCCATACCTCCCACAGATCCAAGCTCCTTGCACACTCACATGTTTATAGGGCAGGGTGATACCTGTTCAATGGCTTGTCTGTACTGGAAGAGGAGCTTCTTGTGCATTTTGTTGGAGCTTCATTTTTAAAGGCAGATATTTGTATTTCCAGAGGGAGATGACAATGCAGTGGGCACTGAGGAGACCAGGGCTTCTTATGTAATTCCAAAAAGGACCTCTTGGGTGACCACGAAATGGCACGGTTCCTCTGCACCCCAAGTTTCTGCCTCTAGAATGAGTAACACTCATCAAGCCTGTGAATTCCACAGTAGCGAAGCAAGGAGAGCATAGGTACACATTTGATGACAGATCATCATTTCCTTTACGGTTCTGTGTATGAGCTGTTCTTAGTGCCATCTTCCATCTATTCATCCCAAGATTAAACATTCAATGGGTGCATCAAAGTAACCAGATTCTTTCAGAATCAGAGTGAGATGGCATGCAAATCCCTTAATAGCTCAGCTCAGAGTAATATTGTTCTTCCTGATGGATGGGGCAAAAAAGCTAGTGGAACAAGTTTGGGTGACACCAAGCTATGATATGAACAATACTGGCATGCGTGGCAGTGTCATTAAACAAAATGACAGAATTACCCCAGAAGCTCCACCTAGGGTACTTTTCATTATGGAAAGAAAAGAGAGGGAATAGAATCAAAGGTATCTGGAACTCACAGCTCTTTGGAGCATTCCAGCTGCTGGGTTATGGCTTGGTGAGAATAAGTATCTTTTTATCACACCAACAAGAAACAAAAGCGAAAAATATAGTCATGGAATGACAAACTCGGAGCTTTGCTAAATCCAGGTTTTAGGAAGTTTTGGAAGAATTTAAATTCTCACAAGGAGGCCAGCAGGCAACGATGAGGTATAAGCGATAGAATCAGATGTTACAGATACAAAATGACTCCTTTGAAAAACAGAGATGTCCCATTCCCCATGTCAGCTTTGCTGTGATACATCCTGACAGAGGCCCAGAAACATCCTCAGCACAAGGCAGTGCTCGAGAGAAGAATATTTGGCCAGGAGGATGGAATAATTTTTCCTTGATTTCAGCGTGAGCTGCATGCACTTGCAGCCAAATCCATCTGGTCCCGTGCGATTCTGCTTGTATGCCTGGGTCTGCCTGTCGTACTTGTGCACACACCTACATACACAAACACAAACATTCACTGCTGACTCACCCACTTCCCGGCAATGGGTTCTCCCCTTCGCTAGTTCAAACATGCAGCTGATACTCTCTCAACCCTGTGGATTAACCCCTGTCTCCTTTATATACCATCACCTATCACTCGGCAACAGAAAATAGGCTCTGATTTGGGCCTGATGGGCACTCTTAGTGGTGATGCGTGGAGACAGGCAGATTTTTTTATGAGCTCACTTGACCCTGCTGGGTAAGAAGTGGAAATACTTGTTGTGTAGTAAATTGAGCAAACATGACATAGATGGTAAGAGGGAGAGACAAGGAGAGAAGGCACGGATAACTGCAAGGGTTTTGTTTATTCCCATGTAAGTGTGAGGCTGGGAGGGCACAACTGAAGGAAAAGAGCCTATCTTGGGTCTCCCAGAGCTGAGTTTATGTCTGCAAAGCTGACCCAGAGGTTTGAACAAAGACGGCTGGTAGTCTATAATAAGACAATCCCCAATCCAGATGATTTCTGGACATTCAGGGGTTAAAAAGAGTGTCCTTTTGCCTCTCTGAAAAGCACCTGGGAATGTTGTCATCATTTTTTATTTTTCTACTTGAGGGTGGGGAGGACAGTAAACACATTTCATTGTTGTTTTAAAGTTACAAGATCCTCCCAAACCTATTTTCCTAGAACAAGAGAACCTGCAAAGTTGCAACATGTGTTGGGACACAACAGCACAACAGTCCACTATTACTGAGCAAAAGCAAAAGTATATCACTGAAATAAATGACAAATACAGGACTGGAACTTTGAGAATCCTCCAAGTTGTAAGAAAATCACTCTCAATGTCCTTTTTATCTTACAGATAAAATATTAGATTATCTTACTTCATTCTACACTGAAACCTGCTTTTGCAAATAGATCTCAGCTTATGAATTCAGTACAGGAATAAATGTGCAGAACACTTTGGTCTGCAGAAATGAGGCCTTGACACATCCTGGCTAAATCCCTCTGTCCTTTCTTCACTTGAGGCTACAGAATATGTAGAGCTTTGCATAGTAAATTAGATTTACAAAAAATTGGTGTTATCCTGATGCCTCACCAAGAGTCAGCAGGTGAGACTGATCTAAAGCTACTCTATCCAAATTCTGCATTACCACATAGTTGCTCCATCTGGAACATCTCCCATTTAATACTGGTTTAACACATAGGGAAGTTGGTGCCACCTAGATCTCAGCCTGTCACAAGTCTATGAGACTTCAGCCATCAGGATACAGATAGCACAAAGTTTAATTAGCAGTCTTGGTGGTTTGACAGGAAGGGTTTGCTGCTGCCTAGGAAATAGTGTAAATTTGGTTTAGTTTAGTGCTTTTGTGGCAGTGTTGCTTTCACATAGAGAGGAGACTGGTTCTTAATAGTGAGGGTGGGTGAGGCTCCTTTTCAGAGACCACCAGCACTTGTTTTTTCCTCTGTGTTTCATCTCTGCTGATGGTCTACACTAAGAATCAGAATTATTGCCCTTTCTTGAGCAGGGGGTGTTTACACCTCTGGAAGTTGCACTGAACAGATAAAGGCTGCAATCCTACATTGTGCAAGGAAAAAGAGATCAGCTCTGTGGGCAGGAGCAGGTTCACTGGTTCAGTGAAGCCTCAATCAATGCATTTCTGTCCTCACCAGAAACTTCCTTCCATCACCGTTGCTGCAACCACACATGCTTCCTTGCCCTATTGCTCTACCTTCCTATGTGGAGATCACTGGCTAAACTGATAGCTATTACAAAATAATTCAGTCAACCTGGAAAGTTAAATCTGCATTAAAGGGAGTAGTTTGTCCGGAACTGTAGACTTAGCTTCTATGATTTTTTGCTACTTTTGTTTCTGACAGTTTCCTGGAAGAAGTACGTTTTGCTGGGAAAGGCAGCTTGGGGAAGTTTCTGCTGCTATACTTCCATTTATCTGGGGGTGCTGTGGTATAAAAAGAAAAGAACAGGGAAGAATCACAGCCCTAACCAGCCTGACTGTATTATTATCAATAGGTTGTAGACATGAACTGTCCCAAAAGGAAATTACCAAATTGTCAAGGCTTGGCACTTGAAGATACTTCTGAACCCATGCAGAAGGTGAGAAGTTAGTGATTTAATCCACCAGCATCATTTCAGGCAGAAAGATGAAAAGCCTGGGAAGAGGAACACAAAGTAATCTAGCTATTTCATTCTCATTGAATACCAATTTGCAACATCCAGAGACAAAAGATGTGGAAAATTATTCTAATGTGAACCGGCATGGGGGCCAGAGCACAAGCAGTTAACATTAATTATGCATTACCTAAGCACTGTAGATAGCACCAAACAGGAAGGGTGAAAACTCATAGCACTATTAATAATGAACATGAAATTTGTAAACTCTCTATGAGGAATAATTTGCATAGCAATATAAACATGGAATCCGATGCTGAAAAGCTGGGAACAGTATTCTAGTTAACAAAATAGTCATTATTTCCTATGTTTAAAACTACTGTTCTGTTTATTTATTTATAAGCACATGGTATGGCCTCTAATTCACAGGTTCCTGACTGGAACATAAGCACTTTGCTACTGTGGATGAGCACATTTGTTGGGCGCACAGGACAGCAGATCTGGAGCGTTTGCTTTGCAGCCCTCCTGAATGAACAGTGATTACTAGGGATACCTGCACTTGTTTGAAGGCACAGATGGGATAAGAAAGCCTTTTTCTGGGAGTCTTTCTATTTTAATCTGCCGTCGTGTTTTAATTTTTTCTTGTGAGAAGACATTGCATTGTGTTGTAGGAGTTCTGGGTTCAGTCAGTGTCCTAGCAAAGGAGTTTGGTATCTGTTACAATCCACTCTTGGTTTCACAGTGAAAAAGAGAATTACTAATGGTGACTGTCACCTGTATGCTCTACTCGAAGAGCTGACATGGCTTGGACTGGTGGCATGGCACCCCAAGGCTCACTGGGATTACTCTAATCTTTGGCACTTTGAAAGAAAGATTCACTCATTGCGTGCGGAGGACACAAAGGACAATGTTAACAGGGACACAGTATCTAAACGTGGTCTATGGGTTAAAAACGTACCAGTTACTGGGGGGAAGGCACCATCCCAACCAACCAAGGTGTGCAGAACATCTTTGCAATGAGCGCCACACTGGTTTTCTTATTGCCATTACACCAAATCTCAGGCTGTTACATTTTAGTGAGGGAAAAAGAAGCCACATCACATCTATTCTAATTAGAACAGTTCCAAAATATTCAGATTTACTTAAAACACATACAATTAAAAGCAATTTATTACACAGTCTTCAAGGGTTCATCAGACTTCTCTGGAGCTGCTGAGGTTAATCCATGGCAGCATTTGTCAAACCCGGGAAAACGTGGGCCAATTTGTGCCCAGTGGCATCAGCAGGGAAACCTCTTCTTTTCACCAAGCTCTGAGAAGCACCTCAAGCAAGCAGCAGGTAGTGTGCTCAGCAGGTTGGGAGGAAGGGCATGCCTCATTCTGTGCCCATGCCTTTATCAGAGATGCTTCCCACTGGTGGGGCCAAGCTCTTTGGAGCAGGAGGTTGCTTTTGCATCTATCACAGACACCTCTTGGTGAGCTGGGACTTGATTTGGCAGAGAGGCCTCCTGGGAGGGTATCTTGGGAACAGGGCGTGAGGGAGGACAGGGAAGGATGTGGTCTTATGCTTGATCAGAAAAGTAATAATGAAAAGTGGATGGAGAAAGGGAGAGAGCAGTGGGAGTTTTCTCATCAATCCTGAGTCCTGTTGGGCCAGCAGCTCCTCTGGTATGTTTAGCAATGCTGTGTGCCTTAACAGCCTCCACTTACTAATGCAGTAATGACCTGCTGGAGGAGGATTTGGCTGCTGTGCTAATTGCATTCCTCCACTGCACAATAACTTAACACGTTATTAAGATTCCAGAGAAGAGGGTCAGGGAATTCATCTCCCTCCAGTGCTCTCCTGACCCCAACACCATCTCACATACACATACACACACACAGTCCTTTCCTCCTTCCCCAGTTCCAGCTGAATGCCTTCAGAAGCTGGAAAGTAAATAATCCATTAGTTGCAGTACTGATGTGGTCAAATTTTTTTCTTCTTATTCAGTGTTTTATGCCTTATTTTGAATAAGTGCAAGCTCCACATCTCTTGCTTTACAGTGCTTTTGCAATGCAAACAGGTTCAGAAACAACCTGTGATGTTACCTGCAGGGTGTAAAGGATATTACTGGAGAGATGTGCCCTCCCATCCCTTTCAGTTCACACAGAGTAAGGCTGAGCACAAGCTGATACAAAGAACCAAATTACCTTTGTACAGTAAAGAACAAGTCAGTTCCAAGGAACAGACTTTGAGGATGGGAAACTCTATTTCTTGTAATTTGGAGGTTTGTTTCAGAAGAGATCTGATATCTGGCTGCAAGGGAGTGATGAATATGATTTATCAAGCTAGGGAACAAGAGGTCACTCTTCTTCCATGGCAGAATAAGTAAAAGAGTGGACACTACTCTAAAAATTCCATCACCTCCTCTAGTCCCTTTTTACCTCTGGAAAGAAAGATTTGGGCCCTTCTGTTTGCTGCTGATGTTCCTGAGAAAATAATTTCTGTCTTTTTCCATTTTGGCTGATGGCATCTCTGAGCTCCCAGGCAACACTAACTTGTTTTGATGCTGATGTGGAGCAAACTGGCCACAGCTTCAGTTGGTGCAAACTATATATAATGAAGGTAAGACCTCCTTTACCACTGCTTAGGTTTTTGCAAGCTCATCCAGCTCTGTTGATGGACTGAAGTGCAAAAGAGGGATGGTTTTTTCCCAGGGACTTTTGGTTTGTTTTGTTTTGCAGTTGTATATTTCACACCTTGACCCAATATTGTTCACCCCGTGAATAAATAGTTGTTAGAAAAGTATATAAGGAAGCAATGATCAACCCTGATGTGTACATATGCTACTTTGCCACGACAACACACATCATGACTCCAAGAAAAGTGGAGAGTTAAAACCCAGCAACAGCACTGTGGACTGCCCATTACCCATTTCCCCCTCTTTCTCTTCATTTTTATGTTCTCTCTCCCTTGCTTCTGTCAAAAGATGAGAGATCCAATTGCACCTTTACCAGAGGTGACATCTCTCTTCCGCAGCAGTCTTGGTGAGGGGGTTGGATCCACCACACCAGATGTCAATGAAAGCTGCCTTCATCCCTGCCCTCCCCACCTCGCCTCCCCAGCCTGTTCACAACTGCACACATTCAGCCTGCTCATATACCTGCAGCAACTTTTCTGTTAGTATATGTCATCATCCCCCAAGTTCTCCCATCAAAAATTGACTCAAAGGTTTCTTCTGTGCTTCACTATGCCCGTCTGTAAGGATTTTATCAGCTTGTGCTATATCTGGGTAGTACTCTGCCATTTCTGGAATAGTGGATTTGGAGGGGAAAGAGATTGTTTATTGCTTTGGCTTGTCAGAATACCACATACACAGCTCACTAAGTTGATTAATAGTAATAAAAGTTAGAAGTGATAACTATGAATGAAAGTATGTGCCAGGTTAAAACTCAGCTTTCCACTGGCTCAGGCTGGTTGGAACTGCAATTTGGTTTATAATTCAGCCTCTTTTGCATGTTCTTTATGTGTATGCATCCTCGCACACCTATTCAGAAGAGCAAAGGAAATAGAACCCTACAGAATAGTTCAGTTGGAAGAGGCCAACAAAGATCATGAAGTCCAGCTGCCTGGCCACTTCAGAGCTGGCCCAAAGTAAGAGCATACCATTAGCACCATTCCCCTACACTTTCTGAACACTGACAGGAACGGGGCATCAACCCCCAGAGAAAATGACAGGTTAGGAGTTTTTTTGATGCAGGAATACCACAAAGCTTTACAGGACAAACCAAGTGCACTGAGCTGAGCTGAACACCACCAGCACCATCCCGGCCATCCTCCTTGCAGGGCACAGTGGGAAGGATGATCCTGCACCCCTGCAGGTACAGGAGGCACAGTGTCCCAGTGCCATCAGTCAGTCCCAGCTCAGTTTCTCCCAGCGAGGTCACAGCACCAGTCACCCCACGGGCTACATCCAGTCTGGCATGGGGCAGCTCTTGGAAAGGGGTGTTGTTGTAAATAAGGTGCTTGTGGATCAATGAAGAAAAGTCACATTTTTAAAATGATTATATATGTGTTATAAAAAAACAACAAGTTCTAGGGTTGTTCAGTTCTTTTCCCCTCTCCTTGGTTGGTATGCTGCAATTCACTGCTCTAGTATGATCATGCTCAGGTGCAGAGCAAGTTGGGTTTGGATTTTCCCCAGCTAAGTTCATTAATGTATTAGTCACAAACAGGCTTCAAGGACACTTGACCTCAGTGTCTCCATTTTCCTCTGATCATCTTCCAGCTTCTGCTTCAGCAACAGAAAACTACAAAGAAAAGAAATGGCAGAGTCAACGAAACGAAGGAAAGGAAGAGATCAGGGCTGTCGTTGGCTGTCAGCTCAGCTGAGAGCAGCCTGTGCCATGCTCTGTAAGCACTGCCAGGTTACTCCCAGGTTGTGAAGCCAGGTTCTTACCTTAGGAGGGATGTTGAGCTTTCAGTTGAATTATTTTCTTCATCATCCCTCTTCTTGCAGGGTTATCAAAAGTTGTGTTTAAAAGAAAAACACAGGTATCTTAAGTGATCAGGATGATCTTAACTGGTAATTAACACAGCTGGGGCAAGTCTGATAAATAAACAGCAAAGGACAAGATAAAAGAATAGAACAGACAGTGTAAGAGAAAGTAGAGGGACTTCTGAGCTCTTTTTTTTTTTTTTAAACAAAGAGCTTTTCTTCTGACTTCCCAGCTCTGCCATTCCCCAATTGCATTAAAGTGGTTGGCAAGATGAATAATATTTTTAGATGAAATATACTGGCAGAACAACAGGAACTGCAGACCCTTTACTGTTCTGCTGGAAATTTCTCCTGCTGTTTCTGGTAAATATGGCTGGTGGCAGGACCTGGCTTGTAGCTTTAACCACATGTGGGAAGTTCACTGGGCAAAGATGCCAAGTCTAAAATTAACCCTCTTGAAAAAAAAAAAAAAGGAGATTAAAAAAAAAAAAAAACAGCCTGGGGCAGGGTTAGAGTGTTTAGGTCATTATTTTTAGTCTTTCTTTCCATTAAGACACGTAGAGATTTGGATTAATTAAGGATTAAACAACAACAACAAAACACCTCAGTGTTTTCTGGATTTAAATGAGTGCAGCATTTGCAGGAAATACCATAGCTTTACATCTTTAGGTGATAATCAAGGAGACTGAGCACTTAGGGCAAAGGCTTTCTGCAGCTCCAGCCTTGGTGAGGAGCACAGACCTCAGGTGGTACCATGTATTCCAGCAAGCAGCACTTTTCTCTCAGCCCCACTTTTGCAAAGCCCCCATATCCATTTGTGAAACAGTGTGTGTCATCCCTGGGTCATGGAAAAGAATTGAAGGGTGCAGGGCAAAAAGGATCCAGCTCCATGAGGTGGAAAAAAGGTAGAGCAACAGCCTCTTCATTTTTATTTATACATTTTTGTTTGTTTCTGAACTTTCTGAACATATCTCCTGATCGTAACACTGAGATAACATTTTTAAATGCTTGTATTAATATTAAAAGCAAATTAAGGTGATTCTCATGAAAGAGCTCTGCTTCATCTTTCATCACCTGCAATACATTGGCATTCATCTCTGCATTGGAAATGAGATGTAGCCAGCCAGACTCCATGCCTTGCTGGGTTTTCTGTTCCTTGCTTTGAGAGTTTGTTTACCTGATTACTAAAGGTTTTGTTGCTTTTCTTACTCTGTCCTTTGACACAACCTTTGAGGAATAACTATTGTAAAGCAGAGGTCTGTGGTAATAACAAACTGATATGGAGCTAGCTAAGTACATTGTATTGCAAGTAAATGTTAAGACAGAACTACTGAGCAATCAGTATTTGTCAGTTCATTCAAGAATTTCAATAGAAAAGGGGAAACACAGACACTATGCCATTCCTCTCTGCTTATATTCACACCTCAGTCTTCTGTTTTACTCACCTTATGACTTTTCATGCTTTACTTAAAATAACTATGCTAATAACTATTGCATTTTTTTTCTTCTTCTTTTTTTAATTAATAAGCCCCCACTAATTATTTTCTTCTACTAGCAGAAATGGGCACTACTGAACAAAGTATGATATATAAATCTTATTAGAAACAGCCTCTGTCCCAAGAAGTTTATGAACTATACTAATAACACAGAAGAATCTCATGATTTTTTTCCAGTTTACAAAGATAAATCGTGGATAACAGACATGAGTGAGGAGGGTAGTATAAAGGGAACAAGTCATCTAAATGCACTATACAGAAATGGTGTGCACAGCATGTTGTCTTTCAGAGTCTCCCCTGAAGGTGTGGGTAATGACCTTTAGTTGCAGCAGGGGAGGTTTAGATTGGTTATTCGGAGAGTGGCATTGCAGTGGCACGGGCTGCCCAGGGACATGGGAGAGTCACTATCACTGGAGGTGTTCAAGAGTCATTTAGATGTTGTACGAAGGGACATGTTTTAGTGGGAAAATATTGGTGGCAGGAGGATGGTTGGACTTGGTGATCTTGGAGGTCTTTTTCAATCTTGGTGATGCTATGATTCTATGATTTGTGATTGAATGATTCTTCTGGCAAAAGAAACATTAGAGAAGCAACCCTCTTTCTGTGCCAGGAGTTCCCGCTGTCATGGGATATGAAAAATCATCTCAGTGGTGAATTTCTGTAGTAAAACAATGGTGATCAATAAGGAATTCCCATGTGTTCTGGAGAAGGTTTCAGAGCTATTGCAGGCAGGACAAAAGTGTTCTCAGGACCACCACTGAAAGCAAAACTTCAGATCTGAAAGCTAAAATGAAACAAAGCGAGTATTCAATTAACTTCTCAAAGTGCTTGCAGCTCCCAGGTCAGGGCAGATGAAAAGACAAATATTTAACAAAGACCGTTGTTCTCTATCTGAAGCATCTTAATGAATACAAAAAAATTATACAAGGTATTCAAGGAGTGCTTCTGCCTCATATCAACTGTCTCTTCCTCCAAGCCAATGATGAGATCGTGGCCCCTTAAGAGTGATCAATTCTTAAGAGTGATACGCAGAGATTTATGGCATGCCTGGAGACAAGTTGGAAATCCCCCCTTAACTCTGGAAAATCAACATTGTCACTGATACAAGAGGCAGAATTTCTCCTTATGAAAGCTGTAGTTGTCTGAGAAGAGAGAGGGAAAATTCCATTGCTAGATGTTTTTTATGTCTTTTCCTACTGACTTCTGTGACATGCAGATGGCACAAGTCCTCCCTAGTTCTATCCACTTGCCATCTGTAGAAGGGTGGCAAACTTCTTAACTCATGTGAGGAATGCAGTTGCTGCAAGCATTAACATGGGTGTTGCACAAGGCACAGTAATAGTTACCAATGTTGCTGCTCATTGATTGCAATCATTATTCACACCTATGGTCCCAACTCAACTACTCAGGCAAAAAAAAAAAAAACCCAAAATCAATTGCTGAGCAGGTTGCTGCTGTGAAACCAAGTGATCACATTTTTCAGAGTCCAAATGAGACTTGTCCAGCTTCCCCAAAGCTTATTTGCTTTCTGTCAGTATCTGGAGGTGTGACAACCTCGGGAAGAACATACAAGGGTTTGAGGGAATGGAATTAGGCGTTCATCAATAATATTTGAGGCTTTTGCTCTTTCTAAGGACCAGTTTCTGAGGGATAGCTGCAAGCAGCCCCAGTTTTTGAAGGTCCCATGGGTTTAAGGAATCCCTTAGGTTTTGCTTCGGTAAATTATTCAAGGATAAATAGATTAATCCTATTATTTGGATTCAATAAGCATGTTCATAATGTCTCTATGATGTATTCTGATCTAGTGCTACAAGCACTTAAGTATTGCATAACAGAGTCATACCAGTTCAATTGGGAGAATCAGACTTTTGTGGATCAGAGCCAAAACCTCATTGGCACCAACAGGGAAGCTTTCTACTGATTTCAGTGAACAGTGCTGCTAAGTTGCCATAAATGCAAGAAAGCTTTTTTATGCCTAGTCCTGTAAAACCAGTGAAACAGGAGAACTCTGGTTTGTGTCTTGTGTATCATTAGTGTACTCGTGAGCTAAACTGGGACTACTGAGAGCCAGAAGGAGCATTGCTCTGTCCCTGCAGCATCAACTGCTTGCAGAGCAGTCATAGAAACTTAGAAGAGCTGATTGGGTCTTGAGATCTCCAGAGGTTAAATAAATATGAAACCCTTTAACTATCCACAGAAATTTTTTAATTTGCAGTCATTGTTTATTCCTTCCTAATGACCAAACACGCAAACCCAGTATTTTCCCTTAATGTATTCAAAGCTTCAAAAGACAACCAAATTACAAATAAGCCATGGCACTAAGATGCTGTGGGCTGAAATACTGAAGCCATTCGAGCTTTACTACTGACTGCATCGGGTTAGAATTTCACCCAAAGATGATTAATTACCACAACTTTCAATCTCCATAAATGCTGTTCTGTAATATTGAATTGTCTAGGACAACTCCTGCAAATGAAGTAAGAGGAATAAAAATTAGAGGAAGTGGAAACAGAAGTAGTTGGAGAGAAGACTAGAGACTTAGCTGTTAGGGGCAGCCCTCCAAGACCTGATGTCTGTGGGACAGTTTCACATGCAGTGACAGTACAGTTTTACCAATAGCACACAAAATAATCACGTTTGTTTTCATCTTTCTGCAGCAGTGTCTTAAGCACAGCCATAATGAAGATATGACACACTGACCACAAAAAGAGAAAGAATGACTCTGCATTTTCCACTCATGCTCAGCCTGTTCCTTTTCTCTCTCATTGCATCTATTCCATTAAGAACTGAAAATGAAATCTCACACTGTTCGTAGTTAGGTCCCTTCAATGTGCATATGCAAGAGGTGGGGAGGGAGTACACAAAGAGGTAAATCATGAAATGTGAGCTGTTCTTCCTTTTACTTCTTGTCCTTCACTCTTTTTATTTTCTTCTTTCGCTTTATGTTAAATCTTTCATGTTTTGCTCCAATGAGTGAGAGTGAAAAAGAGAAAAAGGGAAGGACATTGAGATCACTTTTAAAGCAACTCAGGGTGAGCAACAAATGCAATCCTAAGAAAGAGAGAAAGAGAGAGAGAGAGAGAGAAAGAAGAAAGAAGGAGAGAAAGAAGGAGAGAAAGAAGGAAAGAAAGAAAGAAAGAAAGAAAGAAAGAAAGAAAGAAAGAAAGAAAGAAAGAAAGAAAGAAAGAAAGAAAGAAAGAAAGAAAGAAAGAAAGAAAGAAAGAAAAGAAGAAGAAATAGAAAGTAAGAAAGAAAGGAAGGAAGGAAGGAAAAGAAAGAAAGAAAACAACATAAACCAACTTGCCGCTTTGTGTTCATGCACTGCACAGATTTCAGAGTGGACCTCCGGAGTGGTGCTGGCTCCACTCCTTGCAGTTGTAAGCATGGCTCCAGTTTCCCACCCTGCAGCAGAGGGAGAATCTTATTTACAACAACCAAACCCGATGCCTGGATGCTCAAACATAAGCCAACACTGTCAGGCTATCCAAACCCCATAAAAGTCAACAGATACCTTTTGTCTAAAGGACCCTTCTGACTAGCTTTCTAATCAGTCTTTGCTGCACTGAGCTCATTTTCTTGTCTTCTTTTCACACAGTCTCATCTGGATGCACTTTGCGTGCTGGGGTTGCCTGCACAGAGAGCACAGGTTCTCCTTTTCTCTCTGCAGTAGCAGCCTGTCAGTGCAGATCCCCAGCTCTTTAATCTCCCTGTTTCATAGGAAAGAATTAACTCCTTTCTTCTACATGAGGCTTTGCCCACCAAGTGATGCCAGTGCCGAAGGAGCAGCCCATGTGATTGCATTCCTTGTGTTCCAGCTACCTCTCCTGCTGCCAATGCAGCGGCAGGGATTAGAGATGAAAAGTTCCTAATCACATCAGTTACAAAAAGTTCATGGACTGTGCAAGTGCAGAAAAAAGACAGTCTTTTCCATGAAGGGCAAACACAAAACACCAATATCTGCCTAGGTTTTAAAACAACAACATTCCCTCCACTGGGCCACTCCTAAGCGTCTCATGGAATGAACTGTGAGGAACCTGACCGAAGAACAAGACCACCATATCAAATCAGAGAACGCCCCGAACTGAGGAGAGCATCCTGCAGCCCATCCCAGGGCCTTCTGGCAATTATGCTCTTTCAGTCCCTGGTACCCATCCGTAAGCAGAATACGGGGGAGGGAGGCTGACAGCAATAATTGGTCAGAAATGAGACTATCAGTTGACTCCAGTGGCTACGTGATTAATTGTCAGGGTCCAAAAATGCCATTAAAAGCTGCAAATGATGTGAAAATTTGAAGTGAATTTTAAACAAGTATACATTTCCTGACTCAAAGGCACTTTAGCCCTATAGCACTGCAGCTTAGAGATATCTATCTGGCTTTCTTCCGTCAATCGATACCATTAAAGACCTAAAAAAAAATCCTTTCTCTATATAGTTATAAAATATCAATTACATACATTTTCATTAGCTGAATGCAGCGATCAGGGCTGATTCATTGGTTGTTTGTTTCTCCGTGAGACTTTGCTGGCACTGTCCCAGCCACAGCCTCACCCAGTGGGAGCATACTCTGATCACAGCAGTGGGGACCCACACTGGGCATCACATACATACAGCAGCTGACTGCCTACAGCAGTCAACGAGCACAAAACTGGGGCTCTGGGCTTTAGTTTCTACTGCCTGTCACCGCTGCAGTGCATGAACCACCAGTGTTTGCAAAGGATGTTCTGCTGCAGGATTTAAAGCTCCAAGCAGACACTAATGAGTTATGCTAAACTCACTGACACTCTTTTGTGGAAAGTACTTTCTCCTCTGTTTCACTGATGTAGACGTTTAGATAGAGAAAAGATAAGTCACTCGCCTGAGGGCATGCACTGATTGAGTATCAGAGACCAAATTAAACCCTGACATTTCTTGGCCCTTAGCTCCCTGTTGTGGAGGTTCTGTCTCCTGAAGAAAATGTTGAAAGAGGAACTTAAGCGCATCGTCCCTACATTAAGTATGCCACCTACTGTGCTCCCCCAACCCTTCCCTTTAAATACAGCCATGTCAGCACCAGCACACAGATCTCTCTGTTGATGACAGCACACCTCCCTCCTCCTCCTCCTTTCCAGCTCAGCACTCTCCCATGTCCACCAGCACTCATTGCCATTCAGCTCATGTTCCATCCCTCATTCAGGTGGGCCAAAACCCAGCTCGAGGTCTTTTCTCACAAAGGCAGGAGCTGAACATATCTGGGAGCATATTTTTAAACCAATCCAATACACGCTCATCCACACTGAATGTGGGCTTTAAAATGCAACTTTCTGTTTTCGTTCATAGAATCCTAGGCTAGAAAAGACCTCCAAGGTCACCCATTCCAACTGTGCTCCTACCACCAATATTTTCCCACCAAACCATGTCCCTCAGTACAATATCTAAGCATTCCTTGAACACCTCCAGGGATGATGACTCCCCCACCTCCGTGGGCAGCCCGTTCCAGAACCTGATGTGCACTTCTTCTCAGAAACAACACAAGAGGAAGGAACGACAGTGGAAGAAGGCTAGATTTGTTCTTTGGAAGGAATGTGTAAAATGATAGCATTAATTATTACTTGGTTTTGTCCTAAGGAGAACAAAAACACAAACAACAAGCAAATAACAGAAGAAGCCATGCACTACCTGCTGGAATTGATGGCTGTGCTTATCAAAAGTTCTTTTCAACTGAAACCATCAGCCATTTCATAGATATTTTCTAACCAATTGAATATATATCATTGAAGAACTTGAATGGGGCTAGAAAACATTAGGGTCTGTATCAATTCAAGAAACTCTAAGTCATCAAGTCTGATTTTATTCCCCCTTTCCCATCATTTCAGTTTGGTAGGCTCTTGACTCCTGTTCCCCTCATTTAACAGTCTTTGGCTTTGGAGGACTATCAGGTTATCTCAGGTTATCAGAACAAGCAGGTGCAGCACTTCTTGCCCTGCATTTCTTGCCCTCAGCCACCACCTCTGCTTCATGGCAGCAGATGCTGACACCAGTGCTTCAAGGCCAGATGCTATGAAACAGCTTCTCCCAGCAGGGACCTGTGCATTATTCTACTGATAAGGGTGCATTATGCAAACCTTTCATCCTTAAACACATGTAAGCATTCATAAAGTGAAGATCTCCTTTCCAATGATAATAATCTCACTGGCATCTTTGCTGGTAACTTACCTTGGAGTAAGAGTTGTCTCTAACTCCCAGGGTCATACTACATGGGTTTGGAACTGGGAATTGCAGCTGAAATCCTAATGGGGTGGGAGAGGAGCTTTAACAAAACACCATAAAAGGAAATAGAAGTGTTTTTACTGCTGCTGTGTGGGACATAGAAGAGATCAATAACATTGTCCCCCTTTGCAGAACATTTGAGCGTGCCCAGACTAAAAATATTTTTTTATTGTAAGAAGAAAAATCAATTGATTTCTTTTTCCAGTTTTCAGCTCTCCTGCTGGACATTGCCTGAAATATCTGCCTGCCAGTCTGCAAACTTTCCTTTTACAGATGTTTAAAAAGTAGAGAAATGTCCCTTATCAGTAAACCAAACACTTTCAATTACCAGAATTTTATTTCTTTGCAAGTAATTAAAAATCTGACATTGTTCCTTGAGGTTTCCTTACATTCTAATGACAGGAAAGTATTTCTAATGGTCAGTTTCAGCTGGCTCTTTCTCAGAGCTCCCTGTAGCTTCCCTACGGATGAAACACATCTCAAATAGACTCAAGAACTGCTCCTTTACGAGAGTTTTACACAAGTCCACACAGCCTGTGTTGTCATTGGGACGTATGTTTGAGATGTGAAAATTCAACTCTGGGATAACCAAAGCCCAAAACTAAACATCCTGTCTCATTGCAGACCCAGCATTCTCCCAGTATACAGATACACAGCAGTGCTGGGAAATGCTGCAGGAACAGCTCACATGGCTCTTCCACACTACATGCATGATCAGATGAGATCTTTCCCCAGTAAATCTGTCACTTCCAGTACTTAGACCACAAAGCCTGACAAAGCCAGACCTGTCCACACCACTGCTCAATCACTACTGAGGTCTGCACTGCAGTCCTGCTCAGTTCCAGAAGAAGAGAATGCAGTTTAGGGTTGCTCTGTCTCTGGGCTTCTGCTCTGCATCTGCCAGGAACTGCACATGCTGGAGTTACATCCACACAGGGATCTGTGTTTATAGGCAAGCCCACTGCCTAGAGCCATAAAGGAACTGAGTCATCCTGGTCTGCTGGATTGAGCCCTCCGAGGCTTGCAAGTTCTTCCAAGCCCATGTCTCAGAGGAGTGTTTTTGGCCAGATGGGAAGAAGTGAGATGTTTAGTGGTAAAAATGACACCACTTTTGATTAAGGGAAACGGTGAAGTTTCTCTCGAGGGCAAAAAATTGTAAATTCCCATGAAAATATATCTTCCCTGTGAGGAATGCCTAACTAAGAGAAAGAAGAGCTTTACAGGGCTCTTGTTTGCCAAGAAGCTCTGCTGATGTGACTCATTTGCTCTCCCCTGGCCCAAAGTTTCCAGGTACCTAGAAAGAGGCTTGAGACTCCCTGCAATGTCTCAATGAGTCTCAAATGTCTCAATGAGGCTCTCCACCAGGAGCAGCACAGTCAGGCCATACTCCTGATAAGTGAAATTCCTCTTCACCCCTTCCTTGGGCTGTCTGGTTAGCACCAGGGCTAGCATGGGAAAAGGACTGCCTGCAAAGTTCATTGCACCTCCAACAGAGGTACGAACACCAAACAACTTCCTCCTGCCTGGTCTGTGTCTTTTGGAAAATCTATTTATGTCTTTCAGGAAATAAATATTTAATATAGGGGTTGCAAGAGATGAAGTGCTTATGGCCAACTGTTATGTTTTCTTCTCTTTGCTTTCAGAATGGTGGCTACATTCAGTCACATTTGATAGGAGGAAGAGACCTTGAACATATCACATTCCTTCAAGATTTGTGAAGCTTGCTCTTTTTTATTATTATTATTATTATTTGAATAAGGAAAGGGGGAAAAGTATTTGGTGAGGTACTGACACAGACTGCCCAGGGAAGTGATGGGGTCACCATTCCTGTAGGTATTCAAGAACCATGGAGATGTGGCACTGAGGGACATGGTCAGTGAGCATTGTGGAATAAGTTGGGTTGGACTTGGTGATCTTATAGATCTTTTCCAACTGTGATTCTGTGATTCAATGGTGCTCATAGTGGGAGTTCACCTACTTCTTCCATCATCCCAAAGAGGAAGGCAGCAGATGCCTTGGGCATCCTATGCACCCAGATGATGGCCAAAGGAAAATGCCCCAAAAAGACACAGACACTGAAATCAGGGACTTGAAGCCATTTTTACATAAGCATAAACATGCAGACTTCTCTAGGAACACCAAAATGGACCTTTCACCACACATGTATTTTAGAGCTGATCCTTTAGCTGTACAGTCCTGATTCATATTATTGTTGCTGTTGAGATGATTATTATTAATATCAAGTCCTAATAATTTTTCATGCTCTTTTCTTTTCTTTTCTTCTAATGTAATTCTGGGCAGCTTTAGACAACAGAAACTGTTTTCTTCTCAAGGTGAACTGTATGTTTTTTGAAAACAAAACACTTTTTCCTACATGGAGAAACTTGCATTTCTGTTACCTTGTCCATTGGCATGTATATTTAATTTCTATTACAAGTGACAGCAATGAAACTGCTTTTGAAAGTGTGCAATCCATTGCAATTATGCAATTCAATACTACTGAGCTTTGCTTGCTCCCCTTGTAAGGATAGGGGTTATTTACTTATTTTCTTGAAACAGTGATGAGGGCCGTAGTACAAAGGTGTTTTAATCTCAAGCGACAATAAGTCTGACATCCTCCTTGTTGCCAATGTTGGTGATTTTTTTTCTCTAGAGCCTTATTACTGTTGAAAGTATTTAATGTTTTGGCTCTGAAAGTGGATGTGACCAGACATCTGAGGGCTTCAGCTCATTACCAGATTCACATGTAGTTTAGATGTCTGACAATGATGCTCTTCCAGTGTGAAGAGGCTAAGAATCTTGCACTCACGTCCCTACTCTTGTTGGGCACTATGGATCAGGAGATCTCAGATTTGTAGTTCAATGTGATCTTTATAGTTGTGAAGAAGGGAAATGTAGACAGTGCATTTAGTGTTTGGCTCATATACTTTGGTGTGTTCAGCAGAGCACGAAGCAACATTGGAGCAATCCTATGAATTACATAAAGCTGTGTATGGACTCCCCTTTGCTTCCAAGGAGGGTTTTGCAGCCTGGATCTCTTGAGATGGGGATTTCTGCCAACTGTGACTCAGGAGAAGCATTTAAACGTGATGGCCTCAGCCTGTTTCTCTATGGAATATTTGTCCACATCATAAAACCACTGGTCACAATATGGAAATGCAATTGACATTAAACCAAATGATATAATCCCATCTAATGGCATTATAATGATTCCCGAGTGAACTAAAAATGATTGGGCAACTATTTCAAAGTGTTACAGAAAGAGTTTTTATAGAGTAAAGTACTGTGTTTGCCAACCAGTGGCCAGACACGTAGAACAGACTCATATGAGTTAGCCAATTCCCACCCTGTAAACCTGTGGCTGTTTCTTACAGAAACATCTTTTTTTAATTAGTGCTTTTACTTTTTTTCAGAAATTCAAAGGAGTTTTCTGAAGTGTGTTTTATTTTCTAAAATACATAGCTCCTATTCCCAATTAGCTCCTTCTGGTCTGTAGTAAAATCCCCCGATGAGTAGATAGGAATTAAATTTCTGTAAATCTACCATTTATGAACTTGCGAGTTGCTAAATGACTGTGGCCTTTCACCTAACTGCTGGTTGTACTCAATATGTCTCTATAGATTGCTGTGCTATCTCTCTGCTCCAGTGTTATTCTTTTTACTAATTTTGCATAAGGTACATTCTGGCATAGTTCTAAAAATCTGATCCAAATGGTTCGTGAGCATGGCTGACCGTCTGCTCAATTGAATGTCTTCCAAGTGTAATTTTCAGCTCTTCCTTTCCTCTGAAGAAATGGAGTGGGAAGAGAGAGATCTTTCCCTTCAATCTAGGATATTATCTTCCTTTTTCACCAGCTGGAAAAGTTTATCCTTACAGAGAGAAAGATCCTCTCCTAGAGTGATGATACTCAGGGTACTGATGTTCTTGAAAGGGTGAGCTGTCCCTGAAGACCCTCTAAGTTACAAGAGATAATTAATAGCATTCACAAACACACACGCACACACAAAAATAAATAAATAAATTAAAAGAAGAAGAAGAAATTCTACCTCATAGCTTGTAATGTTTTACATGCAAACCTGAAATAAATGCAGAATGTTTTATTTGCATTCAGCAATGAAAAACACTTTTGTTTCACATTTTCACAATTGTTTTACATTTTCTCTTTGTTGATCTAAATAGATGCACAGTATTCAAACATGGGGCTCTGTATAGCCACCCTCAGGGCACTGTCGATTCTGCTTGCTAATAATTATTAAATGTCTTTAATTAAGCTTTCTTTGATGACACTTTGTCCTGGAGATCAGGCTGATGGACAGCATGAGTTAACTCTGGTCCTGTGACACTCATGCAGCACCTCCCACTAACGACCAATCTCAGCTTTAGGTGAGCTAAGAGTCTAAATTCCATTTTCTTTCAGATAGGTTCAAGAGCATTACCTCCATTCAGGCTCTAGGGCAAACAGTGGTTCACCAGGGTATTTCAGTTTTACTCAATTTCCATTCAAAGTTCTCTGCTCATGTCAGTGCTGTGTAAGGGCAAGGCAGATGAAAGCTATTGTAGTAAGAGCTATGTATGACCTGACCTAATTTAGGTAGGGCTATGCAAAGGTCACCATATCCTCAAAAGTTTCTTTTATGAGTTAAGTGTGGTACAGCCAACTGTGCTCATTTCAAACAGCCTGTCACAGCCAATATTTGCTGCCTGCTTCCCTTCACTGAATGTGGCTCTTCCAGGAGTGCTTCGGACACCCACAGTTCACACTTCAAATGGAAACATGGCACAAATTTTACTCTCTAAAGGTAAACTTAGGTACAAAATCAGAGCACAACCTCTGTCCAGCCTGAACTGCAGCTCCCAGAGGCTTTCCTCCATTCTTGAAGAGCTGGTGTCCCTCCTCTTCAGTCTTTCTGCTCTGGGGATTATTCACCCCATTAAACCTTTAAAGAGCTGACTTAATACTCACCTAACATTCCACCACTGGGCTGTAGCTGCTTGAGTTCCTGTGAGTTGTCTCAAGAGAAGCTTATGGCTACTTGCAGGTTCACAGTGGAACCAAGACCAATCTGCTGCTGCCTCTGCTCATATCTGGCGCTGAAATAACATCCCCCAAAAAAGGGCTGCCCTCTCTACACTCCAAGATCTATGCTGCACACGGGAGCAGACACAGGGGCTGAGCAGTTGCTAAATATCATCCCACTTGAATACAAGGTCAAGCTGAAGATTGGTTCTGAAAACAAGCTAAAGACTCAGTTATATACGTGGGGTTAGCTGAAGCTAGGCTGTCTTTCTATCACACATCCATGACCACCAGGCCAGTCTACTCAGCCCCAGGGCTTAAGAAGATTAACATGGAAAATTTCAGTGATCCGAATGGCCCCTGTTGGGCTTGAACTACAATAAATGTTCAGTGAGCTCGAATGTCTTTGTAGCTTGCGATGGGTGAATGGTGCCTCCAGCACACACAGCAGCAGGAGGCTTGAAGTCATCAACAAAACTTGCACAAGCAGTTGGTTCCTACACCAGTGTAACGTCTTCACTTGAGTCTACTGGAAATCATTTGAGTGCTGAAGCTATTTATGTCTAATGAGGACATCCCCAGAAAAGAGGGCAGGAAAGATGATCTTGTCCTGAATGCCTGAGTTCAGTGGAGAATGAGCAAAGAACGTTTTCTCTGGAAAACAAAGGGTTTGCAACCATTGCAATCCATTGGGATCCATTTCAAGTGTTATTTCATGATGTATTCAAAATACTTTTAGTCTGACATTCTGTAATGCTTTTGACTGTTGTGGTGACATAAGCAGTAAAAGAAAAAAACAGGTTGATAAATGTAGTAGCCTTGAAAGTAAAAATTCATTCTTCATCACTCTGCTTGCAAATTTAGTTACACCTGATGACATTTAAACTCTGCAACTGAGAACACAGTGACACCAAGAAACAATTTAAGAACTGAGTCCTGAATTTCTTCTGCTTAAGTATAAATATAAAGAGTGTTTTTTCCTGATTTCTCTGATTTCAGAGTTTCAGTGGATCTCTGCTTTGTCCCTTAGAGAAGGAAAGAATGTGGTTACTCACAGATATGTATAGTGATACCAAAATGCCTGCTATTGCTACAAAGCATCAGCTACCCCATGATTTTCACCGGTGCCCTATGGATTAGTGAGTCTGCATATGGAAGGGAACAAGAGCAGCTAACCATCACACAGCAGCAGACAAAAATAAATAAATAAATAAATAAATAAAACGTAAGACATTCTGTCTAAGAAGAAAATAATAAGCCAGGAGTGGGCAACAGTCAGATGGTTTTAGCTTTTTCTTGGATAAAGTGCTGTAGATACAGATTGAGTGCGTTTGTTCAATATTTACTATACTTTCCTTTTACTTGCTCTGAAGCGAGAACTGGGAGCACTTTGCTAAATGGGTTGAAATTATTCTGGCTTCACAGCCTGCCGTGTAAGTGCCCTGGTACTGTCTTTGGCTATGGTGTTTTGAATCAACACAGAGCAATACTCTTTCAGGGGTTTCCATAGATTCCCCCTGCCCCTGCTATGGCAACAGCACACTCGGCTCTGTTCCTCCAAGCACTGATGGTCTGTTTGCATGAGAAAGATGCTGCTCCTTGGAGAATCAGCCATCCCCATGGGTCTGAAAGCTCAGAGCTGCCCGGGGTCAGGTTCCCCACCTGGTTCATGTGACCCCACATCCACCAGTACCTGCTGCCAGAGGTGTGTGGCACCTGAAGTCTGGCATCTCGTTCACCAGGCTATTTTTTCCTTGGGAGCAGGGAGCAGGCCACTGCAAGTGTCTCCATGTGACTCTGACCAGCTGTGCTACTTGTCCTCTATGAAGCAAAGTCTTTAGATAGTTGTTTCCTTGATCTAAACACAGCAGCACTGACACCATGGAAGCAGGGCAGGTATTGCAGCCTTTCCCTGGCACAAACTCTACTCTTTTCAATGAAACTAGCAGAAGGACACCATGACTTCATGAAAATCAGATACATTCATCATCTCATTGATTTTAGGACTTGGCAAAAAAATTAAAACTAAAAATTAAATTCAAACCCTAGATATTTTTTTTCCAGAGTCTTGTATTTCCAAGATCTTCCAGATTTTTGCTGGGTCTAAGACTTTTAAATATGGGCTAGTTGCAGAGCACAAGTGGGCTATTACCTCCCCCACTCCTCTATGCTGGCAAAAATCCCCATGACAGCCTCACTGTGGGCATTGTCGGCAAAACATTGCTGGTAGTTTTTCAACCCTGGAGTCCAAAGATATCTAAGATATCTAAGAGAAGAGCTTGCCTACCTGTATGCTGCTCTCCATATCAAACAAACGTTGAAAGTTCCCACCTAATTCAGTGGGCCAAGAGCAGGTCCTGGGAGATCTCATGAGCATTATACCCATCCTTGTCCTCCCATTAATTTCAGTGCTAATTTGTGCCCAGAAATGGAATGATTTTTGTGTTCACTGAAGTCAATGTGTATAAAAGTCTGTTCTTTTAACATTTCTCTTTATGTGGAGGAAAACTGCCAGAGGCGAATACGATGCTTAAAAGTGAATCTTTACAGGAAATCTGTGGCCAGGCAGCCAGGCACAGACCTGAGATAGGCAAACTTCTACGAATTCTCTTTCCCCAAGTTTCCCTGAGTTTTCTCTGAGTTGTCCTTCTTTATGGAATCAGAATCACTGGTGCAGAAAATTATTGGAAAGAGAAGCTGAGAAGTGCAAAGGTAACATCTGGTTGATCCTCAGAGAACCTCAAATCTTCTCTCCAACCTTCAGGAGATATTGATGGCTTCATAATGGAAATGAAGTAATATGGGATCAAAGAGAATATCTGAGTGTTATTGCTTCTAACTCCTCAAGCTTGGTCATCTTTTAGCTTTAATTTACTTGGACAAAAAATCTGTTTTGCTTTGCATTTCACCTGGTAGAGTTCACTTTAGTCACCAGTTAACATCTCATGATTTCGAGCAATAATCCCAAGTACTCTATTCATCCTGATGGCAAATATCAGGCAGAGTGCTAGGGGTATCACGCTGGTTTTTGTGCTCCTGGCCCAGTGATCTTCACAGCAAAAGGCATTGTGTCATAGTGTGGTGCAGGCCTGCTGATATTTGACCCAGGACAAGCTGCTTTTCCGAAGTTAATTATTAGGTTTTTCGAATCATTATAATGAAAAAACAAGATTTTAATAAAGGAGATGCTGTGGAGTATGGTTATTTCAGACCAGAACCTAAGATCATTTTGTAGTTATGGATGGAAGGGAAAACAAATGTGGAAAAGGTTATGCCATGGATTTACTTTTCTGTAGCTTTTAACTTCTTCTGCCAACAGCAGTAACATTTCAGGAGATATTTTATATCTCTGACTCTCAGTTCTAATTTTTTTAGATACTGATCACTAAACTCTCCAGTTTGCTGACCACTGTCAAAGCAAAGTACATACTGAACCGTGCAAGTGACACACTCAGCGAAAAGGTGCACCAAACAAAGCAAGAAATGGCACTTACTTCTGCTTTGTTACTGCATTCCTTCTCCCTGTTCCTCTCATTACAGCAAAGGGCGGTGGTGCCAGGTACCATCTGCATGCCAGGAGACAGGAACAAGTCCCCTGAGTTTATATGCAAGGAGCATCTCCCTCCCCTCCTACCCGGTGGAGCATCCTGTCGCTGCCGGGCAGCTCATGGGATGCTGCGTATCCCCCAGGCTGGAGCCTGTTTGCTTCCAGCCACTGCCTTCCCTGCAGCATGCCTGCCGCTGTGCCCCAGCAGCCTCTGCTCCTGGCATCCCACCAGCCCCACTGCTCCGGGCCACACTGTGCAGGTGGGGCATGACCCCCCAGTGAGGGGGTCCCAGCTTGTTCGGAGAAGGGGAAAAAATCTCAGTGAGGAAGGGAGTGTGAATGAAGGACAGGGTATAAATGCTGTTCCCAGCCAGGAGGAGTCAAAGCAAAGCAGCTGTTTCGAACGGGGAATAAAAGAGTGATGCTGAAGGGGTTGTGAAGTGGCAAGCGGAGCAGGGGTAGGGGTGGCTGCAGGCTGTGGCAACTCTGCAGGCACCACAAAGAGCCACTGTTCCCTTGCATTGCTCCCTGTCCTCAAGGATGCAGAATCACTCTGTGAGAATTGTCTTCTTTTTGTGTTTGTTTGCTTGCTTGCTTTTTGTTCTAATCTCCAGGTTTGAACCCATTTGGGTTGGGCTGAGTGGCTCTGGAGGAGGGTGCAAACATCAGTACAGGCGTTTCCAAGCCAGCAAAGTCATCTTTGTTCCTGCAGATGTGAGCAGGGCTGTGAACTTTCACAGGAGCAAAGTGAACAGCTAGAGGGCTTGGGGAGCAGGAACCTGACCCCTGAGCTGACATAGCAGCAGGAAGGTCCCCAGGGACCCCTGCAGGACCAGATGTCAGTCTGTAGAACTCAGCTTTACACTGATTTTCCAGCAGCTCCAGCCTGTCCACTTAATCACGAGTGGACATGTTTTATGTTTCCATAAAACCTGTTGTCAGAGTTTCCCTATTTGGCCATATCAATATGCAGGTTAATATAGAACAAACACTCATCTCTTTGTGGACCAACTACCAAAACATAAAAAGGTTACATTATCTGAATCCCTGCAATGAATAATTCAACCTTCCATCACTATATCTGCATTTAAACAGTTACCACTCTTACCACTGCCTTCTGTTGGCATTAAGCTGTTAAAAATAGAAACAACATACAGCAGTTTGAGCCAGCTGTATTTATCTGTTTACTGTTTATAAGGGATATCTTTTGGATGCTTTTTGATGGCCAACAGCCGCATTGAATACCTGTCTCCTTCATTAACAATCACTGAAGACTACTGGAGGCTTGGCCTGAATCATGAACGGAATGCACTCAGTTCGTGATGAATGCTGCCGTGTGATATGGGTCAGTAAGTTTTTAAGGTGTTGCCACTGCAAAGTCGTTGGTCTCTGCTCTGATAGCTTTGCACAGAGCATGGGTTACCTGCAGGTGTTCAGTGATGCACGGCACTGTCTCCCTGTTAAAACACAACATGTGCCAATGTTGGTGGCCACTGAGATGCCAAAGCCTGATGGTGCTGTGGAGAACAAGGACTGTTTATTAGCTGCATTGAATGGTGGTAGAAAGACCATGTGTTACCCAGCTATTGGCAAGGCTTTTCTGGTGCTATTAGGGGAAAAAGCAGTATGCACTGTCAGGGAAAACCACTGGACATTCGGATGAGATGATCTCATAGGACCCTCTGGGGATTTCTCTTTGGATACAAGGAGTTGTAGTGTCTCCTCTCCTTCTTAAGCATGAGGAGTTGTAGTGTCACCTCTCCTTCTTAAGCACGTCTCACAGTGTTCCCCAAGACAAGGAGTTGAGGTGAGGTCTGTGACTGATGCTTTCAGCTTACTGTGCTCCATGACTAAAGCATTTCGCTTCCTCAGAATTCAGTTATGCAACCTAAAAGAAATACTTACCAGAAACTTACAAGGGCTTAGCTGCCACACACATTCAGCTGAAGTGCTGATGTGAAGTATGATGCATAATCCTATGGCTGATACACAAATGGGTTTGAGCTAACTGCAAGCCCCTTTTTGCAATAGTTCGTGGTAAACCCAGTTACTGAAGTCTCTCCAGGTCTCTCCCAAGTAGCTGTCTAAAAAATAGCACCATGGAAAAGCACAGGACTGCTCTTCAAATCATGATGATAGTCGTTGTAGTAAAGGTTGACAGAGAAGAGTCTCAAAAGCTTACTGATACTGGGAACATTACATGTAGAAAAGTTACTAATATTTCTATGTTTACAAGAAATAAATAAAGAAAAAAGACAAGATGACAGCTTCAAAGTACACACAGAAACAGAGAATCCTCCCTCTGAAAAAGACCCATTTCCTGAAGAAATACTGAATTCACTTTGTTGTCTGCCATTCGTTTTGTACTCCCGCTAAGGACACGCAGCTCACCAGCAAGCAGAAGATGGCTGAGTCCCTGGGCCTCCTGCAAGAAGAGTGGGAGTACATCCTTTGACATCCTCCTAGTGTTATTTCACAACAGCCAACACATGCACTGAGCAATTTATTCTGATTAATCAAAGGCCAGTTTCCCCATTAATAATTTCCCACAACACTGAATGAATTTTGAAGTCTGTTCAGGTGTAGTCCAGGAACAAATGCACAACTGCAGAACGTGCCTTGCTCCTTGCAATATTGATCGTGTAGTCTTTCAGAGGGAACATTTTCTTTTTTTTTTTTTCCCAAATAATTAAAGTATAATATTTTACAGCCTGATAAAATTTACAGGGACCCTTGGCAAGTAATTATAGTGCTTCTTTAAAAGAGACCCCATAAAAGATGCATGATTAGAAAGTTAAGGATCTGGATAGAATTACAACGATGTGACAAATAATTTACAAGTGATAAACCATCCCAAGGAGAGGGGGAGGGTGATTAGAAGAAAAAGGGGGAAAGAAACATTAAGTTTTTGTAAATACAAGTTGCTGCGCTTTGGCCAGGGAAGAGATTTTGGCTAGAAAAACTCTTACTTAATGGTGATGTGAGGCATTTCATCAGTGATTGTTCCAGATCTGGTGCAATAGCTTTTATTTTATTAGATGCGTAAGATAAATACTCTGTATAGATGTTTTGCAGTGCTAACGATCCCTAAGACTGTGGAACAGTAGCTGGGAGGATTTTAATCTACCTCCAGATGCTGGCTGAACTCAGTCTTTGTAGAGTACATTTATTAGGTTTCAGCTAGAAAAAGAAAAAGAAGGAAAAAAACAGAGTGATAGATTCCAGCTCAAAACACCTCAGATCTGGGGAAAACACATATTTAAATGTGAGTTTGAAATGTTCTGGTGGGGCCCAAATTTACAGAAGATGAAAGGCATCTATGGCAGAATGATTAAGGAAAGAGTCTTTCTCATTTTAATTATTCCTTCTTATAGAAATATCACCACAAAGATTGCCAAGTCCAACTGTGGAACCATCTCCACCATTCCCATTCATCCCTCAGTGCCACATCACACCTCCCCTTGAACACCTCCAGGGATGGTAACTCCACTACCTCCCTGGGTACAGCAATGTGAAACTCAGGGCCCCGTTGTGTATCTCTTCTCTTTAACAAAGCTATACCTCATTGGCATCAACCTATATTTTACTTAGGTAGCTGCAGTTAATATCTACTAATTATGAGTAACTCTTTGAGGGATTTTTCTCCCTTCTTAATAGATGAGATGCCCTCCAGACTTTTTAAAGATGTTGCCTTTTTTCTTCTTTGAAACTTATCTGAATTAAGAGCCTCAAAAGGCTGGATTTCAATAGTGGTAACTCCACATCGAATCATCTGAAATGCTCCCAGAACGGGGGGTTGTACTCTGTCTCTCTTGTATCTGAAGAATGGACAGTAAAGATTTAGAAGCCAAAATCTGACACTGATTTGATGTTAGCACTTTGCTGATTTGTCCTGCAGTAAATTGCAGAATCAAATGTTAATCAGATGGATTTGAGCACATCTGTTTTTCAAAAACCAGATGTTCGTAGGATGGAAAGGACAGGCAATGCACCTTACCCCAAGTGTAGATCAGAAGACAAATAATTCAAGGTGCCTGGATTAGATGGCCATGTGAGAAGAATGGTAGAAGCGGCTGCATATTCCACGAGATGTGCATTGAGGGGCTTACTTTATTTTATTAATGTTTTCTTCACCATCTCCCCAGTTTCAGTACCTTACTTGTAACAGAAAGTGCATTCAGTAGTTCTGTGAAACCCTTGGCGAGAGTTCACCACCTCTTCTCATATCCTACAAAGGCAAAAGCAGAAAGTCTGTTGTAAACTCCTTTTCTTCTGAGCACATCCAGTAATTCCATTTTAAGCCTCTTTATCGGGGCAGGCTCTAATTTATTCACAAGTAACAGCAGATTAGCAGGAATTGGGATAAAGTGGATTTTTATGAATAAAAGTCAAAAGGACTCCACTCCTGTGGAACTGGCAAAACGCTGTGGGCTTAACGCCTCCTGAAGATGAACTGAGAGAATGGTCTCGAGGCCACAGTTGTCACTTGCAATATCAATCAGGCTTTACCTTCCCCGTGGTCTGAGTGTATCACAGTCAGTGAATAAAACAGCAAAGAGAGAAACTACAGGAGAAAATATGGAGATTTCCCAAAGAAACACCTCTTCAGCTTCTCTCATTCTCGCCCTAGGAGTCAGACGTTGTAACCCTGCTGCCATATTCTTGCGGTTTGTTGAGTGGAAAATGCACATGTGTTCAAACAGCTGTACTGTTAGAGGCTCCATCCGAAACGCAGTGGAACATCTGTAGGACAAGGCAGAGGTGTCAAGTGAAGTGTGTACACCTCGAGCGAGTGATACAGCACTGTGTTGACAAAGCCTTCTGTTGGAGCTGGGTTTTCTCAGCACAGCGGCAGGCAGCTCAGCTTTACCCAGACAGGGATGCTTCTCTGGGATTTCTCTGGCTTACCTGCCCGTGCTTGAGAAGCAGGTCCCTTCAGGCACACTGCAGTAGCAGACCACAAGATCTCACCTTATGGGGATGGTTTGTTGGCACCGTGTCACTGGAGCAGCTTGCAATTGGAATTCTCTTACTCATCAATCCTTCCCTTTCCTGGAGGGATCCACGCAGGGGTAGCCTTGGTGCCACAGCCATGACTCCTGTGCTGAACAGCACCAATGGCTGCAGCAAGGGATGTGTGTCCAGAGCTTCTGGAGTGACACAACAGTTATGCTCAAAAGCCACAAAGCTTCTTGTGCATCCGATATGGAGATTCCTAAGAAGCTGCTTTTCCAACTGAAGTGTATACAGACTCACACACAGAACTGAGAAGGTGCAATTTCAGAGCTAAGAATACACTTGTTACACGTCAGTTTTACAAGAAAGGAAGAGCAAGCTAGCACAGGGGTAGGATTTCATCTCCAGAAACCTGTGCTTGAGATGATCTCAGCATCAGACCAGCTCTGAGCTTCCCCATATTCTGGGAATGCCCTGATCCAGAGTTTGGCTCTGATCATTGTGTAAGCAAGAGCCATGAGCTAAGCTCAGATCCAGACTGGAGCCTTCCCAAAATCTGAGGAAGTTCAGATCCAGGGTTTTGGCTTTAGCCCACGACTAATTCAAACCAAATTGTCACTGAGATTCCAAGTGGAAATGAGTCAGGCAGACCCATCTCAGCAGCTGATGAGATGTCCGCACCGCATAACCACCGCACACAGTTTGGCAGCCAGTAAGCACCCAGCTCGGGAGCAGAGCACAGCTGCACCTGCAGCTCACATTGCTCCTGTGCTCCCCAGGGTCCCTCCAGCTCAGCACCCACCTCTCAGCAGGGCACAGCCTGGCCCTCTGCAGCACCTGGACCTCATCCAGAAGGTGATCAACAAGCCATACCGTGTACAGATGAGGACTCTTCATGAAATACGATGACCACCAATTTGGCAGAGACACTCAGAGCCATGCATGGACATTGGTTGCTGTGCCTCCCCATTCCTTACTGGCTCTGCTTTCTTGCTGCTGGGAGTCCCCAGGCAGGAGCTGCCATCCCTTGGGTTACGTCCATATTGCAGTGCAGATCCCCCTGCCGTTTCCCATGCTGATGACAGAGGGGTGCCTTCCCTGTCCTGTGGCTGCAGTCACTACAGTGGTGACCCCGATAGGCTTACTGTGGAAATTGGAAGGACATTTGGCATCAAACCTGGAGCAAGTACTTAAATGATTTTTTCCATACATCCTTGCTTAGATTTCAGGAAAGCTTTTCTCAACACAGCACAGAGCTCGCAAAGAATCTCTCATCCCATTCTCCACTTGCTTGGAAATGGCAATGGCCAATTTTACCATTCTCACACAGCTTCCAGTAGCAATCTCTTGCTCTCATTATTAGCAATATTTATATCAGCTCTTTAGTAATACAATCAGACCTTTGCTGTGCTAAGCACTTTACAGAAGTGCAGGAACACAGTTTTATAAGCTACGCACCCTGGTGTCCAGAGCTGCAGTAATGACAAACTTTAGCTGGGCAACAGAGATTGCTCAGAGAGGAGAGGACAACTCCTCTGTCTCAGCCTCTGGGATGTTTCAAGAGGAAAAGGCCTTTCTTCTCTAGACACCTTACCCAAATGTTTTAGAAAAACCTGTTGCATCTCTAACCCTGTTGCTCCCTTCACACATCTATAACACATATAGGACTCAGAAGATCATGTACTGTTATGGGAGCCAGAGTGGCAAACGCATGCTACGAGGTAGGTGCTGGGCTCTACTTGTGCACAGCATCATCCTGGAGGTGTGGAGGAACAATTACTTAAAAGCACCTGAAAAAGCAGAATAATTTCCTTGCACAACTCTGACCAAAGGCACAGCCATACTCTGCTCTCCTATCTTGTAGCTCAGTTGGGGCAGAAAAACTCTGGAGGGTGCGAGACACGAGAAAAAGCCTGGAATTACCCACAGACAGATGATGAAATATCTGCGTTTCTTTTAGTGCTTTGTCTCCCAGGAAAGAGTTAATGAAAAGTAGCTAGACATAGCGTGGTTCTTCTTATGGAATCACGTGTTGTGAGAATAATGCAAGCGAACAACTTTCGCAATGATGCTGAGGTCATTCGACCACAAGCCTCCAGCTCTATTATTTGCAAGGCAGAGATTCTGGGACAGAGCTGTGGGCAAAAGTTCTCATTCATGGGAATCCTGTCAAACCTCTACAGGCCTTGGAGACACCTGGAAGGAGATAAGCATGTTAATTATTTTGCTAAAAGAAGGGGCACTTTTGTTCTCTCCTCTCAGCCACCCCCACCACATAGCAAGTCAGCTGCTTGTTGTGGTTTTGTTCCACGTGATGCCTCGAAGAGAGACAAAGAAGTGCAACGTCCTATCAGAATGAATCACATAACTTGGAGATGACCTGATTCACACGTTTTCCATTCTCCCTAGCTTGAAACAAAAGAAGGAATAATAAGTTCTAATGTTTAGTCTGTGAGTTGCTGGAGTCCCTGCTCCATTTTCCAGCTCAAGTTAGGACACAGGAAAATATCGTGTTTTTTAATGAAGAGCCTTCCTGTCAGGCAAGGCTGAACGCCTGCACAGGGTCAGTGCTCAAAGATCTTGGTGAGGCAAGAAGAGCAAAAAGCAGCACGGATACCAGTGTGGCTTCAGGATACATTCAGGCAGCTCTGGTTCCCATGTAATGAGCAGAGCATCTGTTGTGGTCTTAGTAAAGAGATATCTCACAGAATAAATAATAGATAAAAGTAATAAAACTGCATATTTCTATATCTCAGGGCAAAGAGAAGTCTAATTGATTTTTAACTGCATTGTGAAATCTCCCTGGCTGTGGCACTGGAAGCTGAGTGCTGTAACTTGTCCCTGACAAACTGAGGACCAAACACTGCTCTTCATAAACAGCTGAAATCTTCCTAATGACTAAAAGCAGAAGGACTCAGGCCCCCTGTAACTAAAATGAAGTTGCATAAGAACCTCATTAGAGGAGTTAGCCAGACACAGGAACTGGACACAAGATCTGGAGAACACACAGCACGTAAGACAGCCACTGTCTTTGTTTATCTTGGTTTCAGTGGTTTGCTTTGTCATTCCAACTGGAACATATATATATTTTACATATACAGAAAAATATAATTTTCCAAAAGATTTGGAGCACCACGGCTGGCATCTGCCCAGCTCCAGCATGCCAGTGTCTCCAGGCTTCGCATCCCTGACTCCAGGAAACCATGAAACACATGGGTGGGCAAGGAAAAGAGGATGAGGGAGGGTGGCAAGCTGACAACGACATTTCCTCAGTTTCATCTGTTCATTTCACATTTGTTATTATTAAAGGAATTCATTTTGGGCTCCCAAATTGTTGGTACTGAGTTTAGTGACAGCCTTGCCTTCCTTCTGTGGAAAAGCAGGAAGGTTGGTTCTGAGCTTTTTTACGTTGATTTCCTTATTATTGTTTTGCTTTAAAAGGCTCTCTTCTAGGACATACTAAATGTTTGGAGGAGCAATTGTTCCAGATGTGCTTGAGATGAAATCCTGGGCCTAAATTCATCTGAAACTTGGAAAATTTGAGATGTCACTTTGCAACCTGTTTGTGTTTGTGAACTGTTTTTTTCCCCCCAAAAGGAGAAGCTGCTTTCCAGAAGCTCTTCTGCCCTATCCGTCTTTTAGCCTTAGAGATGACCCAGGTCAGCATAGACAATAAAGTCACCAGACACTCGCTACAGCCAAGTGTAGATCCCAGCTAGATGAACAGAAGAGAGCTGGACAGAGGGAGGTTAAAGGATTAAGGAGGTTAAAGGGTTTGTCCTATCCTAAGGGGAAATGGGCACAATCAAAAAGACATTAATATCTTGGGCATTGTGACCTACAGCCCAGTGGTCTTGGTGTGCTCTTTCCAACCCAAACAGTCATTTTACAACACTGACAGCCAGACTGTCCCAGTAGATCCCATCTCTCCCAGGGCACCACTGTAAACAACCCTCAGTTTGCACTGAAACATTGACATTGCGGGGTAAAACTGAGGTTAGAATGTGAGCCACATTTCCAATATTATTCTAAAGTGGACATTTGTATACTGAAGGACTAGAGAGTACAGGCTCCCTGATCTGTAGTATGTGGATACTTTCTGCTTTAAAATTAGGAGTACTTCTGTTGATGTATTCTTGGATCTTCAACTGCACATGTGAATCACATGTTCCCATGTAACTGGAAAAAAAAAACAACTAAAGAAAGATTAATTCATTTAAGAAAATGAAGCACCCAATAAAGGCATGAATGAAGGGGACATGCATTGCTTGCAGATGACTAAGAGTCTACAGTTAATTTGTGGTGGTTTACACAGCCCCAGAAAATAATACCTACTGCCTCCCACAGAGAGGAACAGAAGATGTGTGGTCTGCACCCTGACAAGCAGGAGATGGGTTCCCACAGTGTCCAATGCATTGTGCAAGGGGGAAGCAGATTTCTGAGGTGAGGATGCAAAATCTGTGGCAAGTAACCCTTTCTGATGGGCCATGCACCTAGGAGTGGCAAAGGTGTTCTCTGGTGGGATGGGCTAAGCACTGGCAGGCAACTGTTAAGGTTGTGTTAAGGTTAGGTGTAGCATGTCACAGTAATGAGCCCCATGGTTAGAGGGCAAGCACCATTCACTCAGGGCAGCACACAAACTACCACTGAATTTGATGCCATCCTCCAGGCAAGCCTTGAGGAACTATGGTCTCAACAGCTAGTTAACAACTAGTTAAAAGGAACAATGCAACTCCTCCAACTTCCCCTTGAGAAGAGTTAAATGCAGACAAATGACCCAGCAACACGTTCAGAGACTTGGGATACCACCAAGAAGGGCTGGTTGTGTGTCCTTCCTGCTCTGACAGACTGCGGTGTGTGTGGCTCTGGGGGCTTATATTTTCATTCCAGGTATTTGTGTTTACTTTTTATTTGCTCTTTAAATCACTCGGGGAGCCTTTTGTGGGGCTGAAATAACATCACATCAGACCTTCTCACGGTTCTCCAGTTCCCTGGGAGTCAAAACATGGTGGAAAGACCAGATCTCACATTATTTTTGGCCACACAAATTGCACCCAGGGGAAGGAAGAGTAGAAGACCATTAAAAAACATAATCATAAACAATGGAATATTGAGGCTTGAGGGAGTGCCTGTGGAGCCTGAATGCACAGGTTAAGGATCAAAGGTAGATTACAATTACTTCCCTGGTTCCATACATCCTACCTGCTGTTCCTCAGACACTGTGCTGTGTGGCTAAGATCACCCTCCACATCAACATAAAACTGTACCCTCCCAAAGCCAGGTTCCACTTACCCATTAACCCACATGAAGCTGTGTCACTGGGTAGTTCAAGGATATGTCCCAGCTGTTAGAAAAGAGCAGGCTCACAGCTGATCCTCTCATTCCATTATTCATATGTGAATGGATAAACCACACAGAGGAGTGCTCAGCATAACATCACTGGTGGTAATCAGACTGGTGTTCTCTCCCACAAAGCAGTGAACCACCATTCTGGGTATGTCTAGAGGATGTCTCCAAAATCCAGTGGCTTTTCACTTAATGATCTTAACCTTACACCCACACCCTGAAGGATATCCTGTGTCCAAGAAAGCATCCTTCTAAGTGTAGTTGTGGAGTACACCCCATTAAGATTTAGGTATCTGCTGATAAGGCAGTTGCCCTGGGCACTGTCATAACCCAAGGCAGAGAGACGAACGCTTCTGGGGTTACCAAAACTTTTGTTTCTAAGGGAAATCAGAATAGTCATTCTTCAACAGTACTCTCCTCTGGCCACTAATAACAAAACCACACCAGCCACCTAGCTCAGGTGTCACATCTACACAGAGGCTTCCTTAGTTTGCTCAGACACAGAGATATCTAAAGCTGTAATAGGTATTTCCCATACTATACGAGCAAGCACACAACATGCTTAAAAATCGTGGTTAGATTGTGGTGTAGGCATGCAGTCCATTCCTTTCTGCTCCCTCCTGGCCCAGAGGTGGGCTTCTGACCTACCCCACAGGGGCAGCTGTTCCCCTCAGGGGGACCCAATTGGTATGTGAAGGGTGGGAAACGTGCAGGCACAGCTTGGTTCCTCTTTTCCACATCCCTGTGAGGAGGAGCTCACTGGGCACAGCACTGACCTCTAAATACAGTACTGCTATTTTGGACAAGCCATGTGGCCTGGGAGACAGCTCCTGCAGCATCCTGCCTTTGCACAGCATTCAGCACGGATGCAAGCACTCTTCATTCATGCTCAATTCCCATTTGGAGCAAAGATAATCATAAAACACTCTTTCTGGCTTCTGTTTTCACTCAAGCAGGCCTTGCTTCACACCAGGAAGCTACTTTCAGCATCCTGAGCTTCATTAACATTGTTTACACCCCCAAAAGCACATTGAAAGGTGTTAATTGAGTAATGTAAAGCCACTAAAAACATATGCACAGGGAAGATGTGATGAAACCCTATGGCTAACAGGACTGCTGAAGAGCAGCTTTAATATGGATCTCTAGGAAAAGCCATTATTTGTTCTTCGTTGCTTAAAAGGAGAGCTACAATGGTTTCTAGCTTCTGCTAAAAGAAAGGAGGTTCAGCTTGTCTTGTTTCCAGTCCCTTCAGGGTTTTGTTGCTGGATAAATGCAAAAGGCAAGGCTATGAGATGCTTCTGCATTTCCACTGTATCCTCAGCTGTGCAAGCCCTAAAACACACAGGGTGGAGAGGTTTAATACAATGGAAAGTACAGCAGTACAGCATAGTAGCAAGGTCCTAAGCTGCAGCAAGTGAGGAACTGCTCAAATGCAACAGCCATAGGCACAGAAATAAAGGAAAGAAGCTGCTTAGCTTCAGAACACCTGAGTTATGCAGGGATCTCTAACAAGATACCCTTGCCTCCAATGCCAACTCATAAATGAGGTCTGGGAAAGGGTGGATCCTGGCTTCACCCCTTCAGTCACTCAGGTACATTGCATGTACCTGAGCACCCCTGGGCTGGCTCTGCCTTCCCACCAGGTGCTCCATCACTGCTTCAGGCCATGACTTAGCATTTCCACTATAGATTTTTTTCCAAGTAATAGGCAGTGAAAGGGCCCAAATCTGACAGTATATATTACAGGCCATGTATACGGATCCATTGCGCTGGAGAAGAGGGTAGGAGAGCAGAGGCTGAAGCAGAACTGAGCAGTAGTGTCCCCAGACATCTCCTGAAGTAGAGAAGTTGGAGCAGGACTAGGTGACAGAAGAGACAAATAGGGGAAAAAAGGAAAAATAAAAATAAAAAATAAAAAAGGACAGCTGTATTTATAATATGAAAAAACAAACAAACAAAAAAACCTATCAGCCCACTGAGGAGACATCTTCAAATGGCTTTCACCTCTAATGACCTGTGGCAAAGCCAAGCTGAGAACTGAGAAAAGGTCTGACTGGTGGTTGGATCACACTGTGAAGCCATCCAATTCTCACTTCTTAGTGTTGTGACATTCCAAGCCACTAACGTTTTACAACACTGCCATAAAAAACAAAAAGCGAAAGCACCACAGAAGCTAAAAAATATCTGGTCTCAAAAAACTTCCACTACCAGGTAGCAATCCTCTCTGTGCTCATGCTTTGGACTCCACAGAGAGCAGAAAGCCACGCCACGCTGATGAGTGATGTGATGGAGGCAAACCTGGGGTGAAAGTGCTAGAGTTGGGAACCTGGGTGATTTCAGTGAAAAGGGAATCGTGATCAAAAAGTAAAATGCCTGTGCATCTGTTGTATTAGTGTCTGGTTAAGACTATGATCCAAATAAGGTGAGAAAAGGAAGAGACCCTATTAAGAAATACACAGCAGTCTGATCTGGCTTCCATGCCTCATGAAAAAAGCCACCTTCTTTAAATTAAAAAGGTGTGTTTGTGACACAGACTCATTCAGCAAGATTAGATTCTGAATATAGCTGTGAATAATCATCCGAGTCACACTGACATTACCTTGATTATGTTCTTTACATGAAGAAATTATTGTTTCAAGGCCTCATTCAAACTACAAACACAGTCATGGGAAGTAACTGTTAGCTTTGTTGTTTTCCTAGCAAAATAATAAAAAATAGGTTGGTCTCTTCCCTGCTTATTGAAACAAGTATTTCCATGGGCAAGAGACCTAACAAAATTTGGTTTCTCTGACCACATGGCTTCCTGACTTACTTGAAATCCAGGAGAGCCGCAGCATTGATGCTTTCCTCATTAAGTGTGCATGTAAGAAGGAGAGTTTTAAAGTGCTTTAAACATAGGAGATAATCCTTTGGATACCTGTCAGGGATAGAAACCTTCACTAAGGAGAGGAGTCTCAGTTGTCTAGGATTAGGACTGAGCCAAGATTGAGGCCCTTGACATCAGCACAGGGGCTATGAGTTTTTATCCTTCCTCTACCCTCTCCCCATACTTCTACAAAAACTGTGCAAACTTGAATCCTTTTAGATCTCTACTGTTTTATCACAGTCAGTTCCAATACACAAATAAGGTCAAAAGTCAATAAAGATGGCTGACGAATGGGTACTAGTACAGTGCAAAGATTGCATGAGCTTCATAGCCATTGGGATGTAGGCAGCAAATAAGCCCACTCTTTTCAGACATGTCTGGAGGGAGTTGGATTCTCTTTTCCTGGAGAAACAAGCTTTTAACTAACGTTGAAAGACTAGAGAGATTCCAGATGGAACACAGAAGCTGTCCTGTTGCACAGAAGCTGCACACTTGTCCCTCCGTGTACCCACTGCCATGGCACCAACGTTGGAAATTCTTGGCTACAGCCTCTTGTGTCGTTACCACTCAGTGTGGCAGCAAAGTGTTAGCAATGCTTTCTCAGATACGTGGATCAAAGCCGAAGGTCAGTGCGGTCAGCAAGCAGCCCTAGTTACCACCACACCCATCCCAAGCATTCTTCCTTCTCCTCTGCTGACAGCCAGGGCTGACACCCCGCATGTGACTCCTGCACCATCCCCTCCCCACCACAGGTTTCTGGTCTTGCACAACTGAGGCTACATATTGCATGGACAAAATTGTCACACTGCAGGCCGAGAGCACCAGGCCACATTTCCCCTTTTCCCCATCCTCTCTCTGCCTCCCCCCCCCCAGTAGACACGCACCCAACCCACTCCATTCCGCATTGGTTGTAGGAGCTCTCCTTCAGCCTGCATTCCCCAGAGCTGCACAGAAAGCATGCTAGGAGAGACTCTGCAAAGCCAAGGGGGTGAAGGATACCCTCCTAGATGTGTCATAAGCTAAGAAACACAAGTGCATTTCTCCAGGAGATCTTGAAAGCTGTGATGAGATTATATATAATTTAAAGGAAAAGAAACTCGGTGAGAAGCAAATAGCTCTTTGGAAAATCCTCAAAATGCAATGGATATCAACAGAATGTTTCTACCACTCTCAGGAAGTACTGCCAGCCCACATCTTTCTGCTAACTCCTAATGGGTCCATTAACTACTCCTAAATAATGATGGAAACCATATGGGTGCACAGGTGGTCTCTCAATAAATACCAAATGAATTCAGTATGATCACCATTAACACAATTAATACCCAGCCAATCTACAATGATGGAACTATTAAAATTAAGCACTACTATGTTTCCTCAGTCCTGTGGCAATTTTACAATGGAAACAAACAAAAGCGTGGAATTAACTTTTTTTTTTATTGCAGTTATTTGATTTTATTTACTTACAGCCAGGTTTCAGGCTTCTGTGTACTTTTTCAGTGTCTTTGCTCTGCTCTGTGCATCTTGAGGTAGGATTTGACACTGAGAAGAAATAATTTGGAGAAAAGTAATCAAAAACATCTAACTAAATCAAATGTTTTTTACTTTGGGGTGGGGGGTGAAATGTATGAATCTGGATGTGGAAGCTCCCTGCTTTCTACAGAAGACTGTAAACTTGAGCAATGAATATGAGATTGCCACAGCTGCTCTTTTTATCATCTACACTACAAGTTCATCTCTATTCCCTGATGGAACTATTAGCATGGTTGGGGGTTTCACTTTAATTTTTTTTTAGATCAGTACTGTTCCAGCTTATATGGTGGTCCATTCAATTGTCGAAGGAAGAGGAATGAATTTGTAAGTGACCTTCAGTAATGAAATGCCTGACATCACCCCAGCTTCAGCCCACATGGTTGATATGATATTTTGGCTTTCAAACCAGAAAGAATTAAGTTTTCAGTCTGTAGAACCAGACCAGTGATCTAGGTTCAGGTTCAGTTTCCATTTTCATGTTTCCCTTGAAATCAATAGCAAAGCTCCCCTGAGTTGTGTGAAGCAGTATCAGTTCCAAAGTCTGTGTGGTCGAGTGCAGGTCAAATTGAAGGTCCTGGCTTTTATCCATCTTCTCAGCAGATGAAAAAAGGGGTGCTTTAAACTTTGCATAATGTTGTCCATTTTGCTCCAGAGGCAGCTTAATATGAATCACTGTGGTCTTGACTGTGAGAGGTAAGAAGGTAAGGATTTGGGATCCTGTAAGTCCTAACGAAGTTGGTCCTGCTCTGCAGGGCACTGGGGTCAGAGGGACATTGTTGATGCAGCAGAAACTGAGTATGGCAAAAGCATTACTTGAAATCAGTGCATTTCACCACTGTGTCTTTGGTTGGAAAACTCATATCTCATCAGTTTCACAGGGTACTTGCTTGGATTAATGGCAGTTTCAGGCTTGCTGCAACTCATGCCAAGTTAAGGGAGAGATTTCTCAATGCATGGGTGCAAGCTATGTTCTGAAAAACACAGAAGACTCCTCTTTGAGACTGCAATGAATGAGATGCATCCTTTATTTTATGGCTGGAGAGATCCCAGTACATCTTGAGTTTCAGGGCTTTGGATCTGCTCCTTTCAGCTGGACCACAATTTCAGCCTCCAGCTGTCTCTGTAGTTGTTGATTTTCACAGCTTCTCAGATTAAACCTATCTAGCAAAACCAAAAAGACACATACAGCCTGGAACAACCCACGACTATATTGTGTTTCACATCATTTGTGTCCTTAAACCATACACTTGTTTCTATCCATTGCACCAGCTTTATACTCAATAAATATGTACTGAGAACAGTCTGCGTGAGGTTTGGGTAAAGTTGCATTTGAAAGTTCCCTAAACTGTGGTTCCATGAAATATGTTGCATGTGGAGCACAAAGCTCATTTCACAGTTCCTTCCTAACTTTTCATATGAGCTGCCTTGCACAGAGATTGCTCTCAAGTCTTTCCAATTATCTCCAAGTATCAATGATCTCGAATAGAAGTCTGTGGTCCTAATTTTAATAACGTAATTTTGCAGTGTGCTAAGGTAAACAGGGACAATACACTCTTGTTTCAGAACTTGAATGCCCATGAAGTTCTTCATCAATCTCTTTTTCATTTAAATTCACGCTTTACCTTAATTTGTGTTTCAAATGCAGATGAGGCCTTAATTAAATAAAAATTCAGCAGATGGTTTCACATTCTCTGTTCAATTTACATTTCTTGTACCTTTCTAAATGCTGGACTTTATCTTCAGATCCAGAAGTATTACCATTAGACCTCTTCTTTTAAACAAATATGTAATAATTGGTAGGCTGAAGCAGGCTACAGAGGAATAAATTAAATATTGATTACCAAATCTTAAAAGCCTGAAGATCGTGCGTACGGTTGGATAAATATCCAAAACCTTGCATGAACCTTCAGAAATGAATAAAAATTCACATATGTGCCAGAGGTTTCATTTCCTTTCTGTTAAACAACAAAGAGTTGACAAGAGGAGGCAGCCTTTTCTCTTACATTCCATGACATCTTTATCCCATCACCCAGGGATCTGAGAGGTTAATTTGACAAAAAATGCCAAATGGAGGAAAATTTCAGTAATCATTGTTGATCTACAGGAAAATCTGCAGTGTAGTTGTACTCAGAGCAGGAGCTGGGGGGCTCCAAGTGTCTTTTGTTCTACCTGATGTCAGTCACGGTCACGAGCTGTGACACATCAAGAGTAATAAACAAAATGACAAGGAAAGAAACACAAAGCTTTCTGTATTACATCTGATTCAGGACCCTGCCTAATAGATGAGGAAATTTATCCCACCCTTCTCAGAGGGAGCATTAGGAGAAAACATTTTGTTCTGTAGTGGTTACTTCCTTCAGAAGAAATTAAGTAAAGAAAAACTCTGCTTGTCCATCTCTGTTCCATTTGAGGCATATTCCATATGCAAAGAGTACAAAAAGCAGCCTCACTTCCCTCATTCCCTTTATACTATACATCCACTATTGTCCACATCTTTACACAGTGCACACTGATAAAATTAGGCAGCTTCTCCTCTGTTCGTGTTAGTTTCCTGTTCAGCACTGATTTATAAGCCCATGTAAATCCATTCTGTCCTACAGGCACTTCTACCTCTGCATTGCTAACCATATCACTGCATTGCTCACAGTGAACTCATAAATTGTTTCCTTTCAACTTCCTTCCTTTGTGTGTTGTGCAAGTGGAGCGGCCGCGCAGCATGTTGCTGGATGGGGATTCCAATTTTACACCCCACAGCTGTAGGTCTCCATCACCTCCCAACCTGCCTGGGGGGTTCACTTATTTATTTGGAAGTAGCCTCAGCAAATGTGACAATATTGGTGTAGTTCAGCAGACTGAAGGAAAAGAAATCTATTCAGCTTCTCCTTTTAAAGAGATATTCCCTTCTGGCTAATAAAAACTTTAATAAAAATTCTGTTGATGCTTTGCAGATGTCCCCAGGAGCTGAACACTGGGTGGGCATGGTGCAGCTAGCAGGTACAGGGAGACAAAATTTGGGCCCAAGAAGCAGGGGGATGGCTGCTGGAATTTATGGTGAGTGGGAAGAGTGGCAGATGGATCCAGGTGGTGTTTGTGTTAAGGAAAGATACAGCACTTTAGTGTGGAGCTGAAGCAGGGCTGTGCTTTATGTTTGCAGTTACTAAAATGCCCTTATTTGTTCCAATGGCAGAAGTATTCCTTCTGAACAGTGGAAATGATATCAGCTTGGTCATCCTCGTGAGATTTCTAGTATCTGTGGGTAATGCAAGAAAACACTTCACAAAGCAAGTTCCTCTTTGGGGATCATGGGATTCAAAGTGCCCTCTGGGGCTCTTGGTGTTCACATCTGTTGGTTGTATGTTTGAAGTTCCAGTTTGGACCTGCTCAGGGCTCAGATAAAAGAGGAAGAACACAATGTTGTCCTAAAGGAGGGTGCTGGCATGAAACCACAAGCGGTCACTTGTATCAGGGAGCTTTGCTTTGCCCCTGTCAGAAATGGAAGGAGGAGGAAAGCACTTCTGGAGGGCTGCAGGACTCCAGGTTGCTCAGACAACTCCTTCCCAAGGCACAGGGCACAAAACAGTATCATCATTTGTTTGGTGGTGTAGATGGGTGTTATCAGGTCTTGGTGGCACATTGATAAATATGCATTAAACTGTGCAGGCTGAAAATCTTCCTCTCCCCAGCACATTTCTGTTGGGTTTGTGCTACTTTGGAGCTGAAATGATTTCTCCCTCAGTTAGGACAGTAAGATCTCTACTCAGGGTCTGGTTCTTTTCTCCCTGGGCAGCGTCTCTCTGCACAGTAGTGCTGCTGCTCACTCAGCAGCCACATTCGCTGGGCTTGGGCACAGCCTCATCCCTCATAGTGAAAAAGGGATAGGGAAAAGCTGAGCATAAACTGACTGATATTTTTGCCCAGTACAGGCTGGCTTAATTTTGGAAACAGAGGCATGACAGCACTTGTGATGCCAAGAAAGCCTTTCTGAAGTGAAAGTACATCCTTTATTTTTCCACTGTTTTTTTTTTTTCCATGATCCCTTCACAGATGAAAATGTCAATGTTAAAAAAATGAGAGCACGTCACTTGTCTGACTCTTAAAGATGCCATCAGTGCAGAGAGTTAGGTTTCATTGAATCACAGAATCATAGTATGGCCTGGGTTGAAAAGGACCTCAAAGATCATCCAGTTTCAACCGCCTTGCTGTGGGCAGGGTCACCAGCCACTAGACCAGGCAGCCCAGAGCCTCCTCCAGTCTTGCCTTGAATGCTTCCAGGGATGGGGCATCCACAACCTCTCTGAGCAACCTGTTCTAGTTCATCACCGCTCTCTGAGTGAAAAACTTCCTACTGACGTCTAACCTAAATCTCCTGTCTTAGTTTAAAACCATTCCCCTTTGTGGTATCGCTATCAGTCAGTATAAACAGTCATTAACCTCCTGTTTATACACTCCCTTCAAGTATTGGAAGGCCACAATGAGGTCTCCCTGGAGCTTCTCTTCTAACTGGGCTAAACAAGCCCAGTTCCCTCAACCTTTCCTCATAGGAGAAGTGCTCCAGCCCTCTGACCACTTTAGTGGCTCTCCTTTGGACCAGTTTCAGGAGCTCTGCACCTTTCTTGTTCTGGGGACCCTGGGCCAGGACGCAGTACTCCAGATGGGGCCTCACAAGAGCTGAGTAGAGGTTTGCAGGACAGTAAGAGACTTCAGGAGAGCCATTGATCCATCCAGAAGGGGGAAGTAGGGGTATTCACTGCTGGATAAAAATAAGCTACTTGAGCAAGAGATGGCACAAGCTGTTGTGGTTTGCTTTCACGTGACACCTTGAAGAGGAAATAGAAGAGATGACTTAGATGAGGCAAGGTAGGACAATGCCCCTCAGAATGATTCATATAACTACAAAGCAACCTCTCTTTCTCACATGCAAATTTTCCATTTGGCACAGCTGATATGAGTATAGAGGAAGAAAGAGACAGTCCTTGTGCAGTTCTTCTGTGAGTAGAAACAAGGATTAAAAAAAAAAAAAGGGCTTCCCTCTGATTTCACATGGCCACAACGAAATATTACCTTGGCCAATTCAAATATTAACCCAGAGACCCCACAACTTATACAAGTACACAAACTCTTACTCACCATCCCCTCACAGCCAGTCATGAAGGAAAGAGGTTCTGGAAGTGGATTCAGTGGGGTGGAAATGTAAAGCTTTCCTGATTTAAGGAAATAAGAAGCAAAAGGAACTGAGAGATGAGAAGATAAAAATAGCACTCAGAGAGATTAAACTTGAGTTCCCGCACCTGGTAGCCAACCTCCAACGAACAGTACATAGCAGATGGATCCTAAGCTGATATAAGAGCATCTTGGTAAGGTTCAAGTATTCCTTGATGTCCAGGGCATCATCAAAAGTATTTCAGATTTCTAAATTTTTGTTGTTTGTTTTCCCTCTCACCCTCCCCCACTTTCAATGGGGAACGAGGAGTGTATTCTCTTTGAAAGTGTTTTTCAAACAGACTTGGTCCAGCGGGTGATCAATCCACATGTCTGTGGTTTGAGTGTGTGTGAGTGTGTGCATTCAAACACACAGGAGGCAGAGAAGAAAAGAGGACTGGAGGCAAAGTGGATCCAAAGTATGAGCTGCCTCCTTATTAAAGACATACCACAGCCTGCGTGTAACTCCCAGTGAACTCTTAGATCACTGCATGACCTATTTATCTCCATTAGAAGCGACAAGATGTAACCTGGTGCCCTTATCCTGATCTTGTGAACTCAGAAGCTCCTAGTGATTCACAGTAAACAGCTGCCTTCAGATGGGAAGGGCGGCATACCCAAGGCTTTGCCCGGGTGTGGAGCATCTTCTCCATGGTTCTCCTGACTCTGAGTCAGCCTTCCTGCAGGGCTGTCAGCCTGGCATTCATTAGGAGGCCTGCAAATGACACTGCGAAAAAGTCATAAGGCAAATCCAAGATGGCACATGGTGTGGTTTGTTGGGTGAACAATGCTCATCTCAAAGTTGCTGGCCAAGCAATTTAATGGTAGTCTGCTGTTTTCAATATCCCATTCATCCCTTGGAGGGATGTTTGCTGCCTTTCTGTGGGCATGCTGTTATGCTCAGCTACATCCACGCTGGCCCACTGAAGAAATGAGAACAAGATTTGATGCTGTAGGACTTGTTTTGTGCCTCTTTACTTTGGAAAGCAGTATCAGACCCAACCTTTCAAATACCACAATATCTTCTCCAGTTAAAAACAAAAAACAAAACAAAACAAAATAAAAACAAGGGAAAGATGTTCCGTTTATTTGTTTATCGTTTTTGGAATCCATGCAATGAGTATTTTGAAGTTCCTCTCTGTGGCCAAAACACACTCCTAGCTTAATTGCTGAAATAAATGAATGCTGGGCTTCCTGTGGGGCTGCAGGAACTGGGGACAATCTAAAAATGCACCAAATCTCCCAGCTGCCCCAACCCCCACCCTACCCACTCCCAGGTGTCACTCCCAAATTGCTCTGCGCCAGCGCAGTTCCTCGTGCTTGTGTTGGTCTGCACACAGCAGTGCTCCAAATTGTCTTCAGCCTTATCCCTTCTTCTTCCTTTTTTTTTTCTCCCCCCACAAAGACAAACTTGCCAGGTCTGCATCTTTTTGCCTCAACTGTTTCCTCTTTTTTATGTTAAAAGCATATGCCGTACAGCCTATTTTCATGCTGAGATGTTAACTGTTTTTCAATATTGGTTTTCATGCAGCTGAGTTCAGCGGTGGCAGCAGCCCAAAGGGCACCATGGGGCTTTGTGGCATGGAAAGAGCATCTGCAAGGAGCAGAACAGCGCTGCTCTCACCAGGTGAAACCTGAAGCTATGTTGCAGTTTCTCTCAGATAGCTCACCTGCAGGAAAAGCCACAGCACAAGCTCCTTCTGCACAGGTTAATGCACTTTTTAGCATGGAATGAAAGACAGTTGCGACTGCACCCCTCAACGTATTTCTTTATGGCCAACATATTTGCAGTGGTACCCATCACCCAGTGTGTTGGGCTGAAGCTGGGCACCAGCACAAGTGAAGTTAGCTGCAGGCTTCCAGTGTGGAGTAACCCACCTTTAGGAGAAGCACTGAATTTGTACTGGCAATACCTTTCCTTTCCCAGACAGAAGATGGAAGATATATATATATATTTTTTTCACCTAAATTGGGATGAAAAGAAAAAAGTTGAAATTCCATTACAGATCCATGCTTTGTGAGGGCCAATGGGTAATTGGGATGATTTTTCTCATGTTGACTCTTTCTTTAACTGACTGTAGACTAACATGAATTTCAAACACAAGACTCACTGGCTCATTTCATACAGAAAATGGAAATTCTACTTTTTAAGACTATAAAAGCCACACCTATTGTTTTCTTCTAAATATCTTTCTAAGGCAGGAATGAAAAACAAGCCATTTCCCACAAAAAGGTCCTATTTTCACTGAATTTGCATTTTTGACTGAAAGCCTTGTTTCAAAGCCTTGAAACTAGATCACTGTGCAGCAGCTTTTACATCTAATTGGCCTCGAGGAAGAAGAAAACTCTGTGGGTGGGATTCATCTCGCCTACTTATAGGTGTTTAGTCTAAATTAGTCACCGGTAGTCAGTGGCACCTCCAAGGGGCTCTTCTCTCTATGTCAGTCATAGAGTGCCTAAAGGAGTAGCTTGCACTTGATACCCACTCTTCAGGTGGCTAAAATTAGGAGAGAGAACTCCTGTCCTTTCAGCTCACACTGCTGGCAGGGGAGAAAAACAGAGCATCCTGGCTTTGGTGGTTTCAAGCTGAGGCTTGTTGGAAGGAGGAAAAGGAGCCGGGCTCTTTGTCAGCTGGGCAAAAAGAGTAACTTATTTTTAGGTGACAGAAAAAAAAAGAACAGTTTTAAGGGGAAGGAATCAGCTGAAGGAAAGCTGGTTATTTCCATTTCCACACTCAGGTGAAAAGAAAACAGCTTTTTGTTTTTTTTTTTTTCCATCTCAATAAATTTGTGCTTTTTGTTTGTTTGTTTGCAATTAATTTACAACTAATGTGAAATTTATCTCCTGTTACAGGAGTCTGTCTACTTGTCAGAGCATTATCTGCTTTTGTAACTGAGCTGAGTGCTTTCCCCTTTTATTCCCAGTGAAACAGTCATAATGCTGAATGTAAGGTGGGTAATAAGGGCTGTAAAATCCTCCATTAATTGCCAGAGCTCTGTGTGTGATTGAAGTAACTTGGTATGGAAATCAAAACTGAGCCCAACTGTGCACACATTTTGCTTTTTTTTTCTTAATTGTTACTTAAAGGAATAGTCTTTTTATTGTGGTTATGCTCGTCCCTTTTTGCAGGAGGACTTGGCTCCTGTAATGTTTGCGCTCGCAGAGTGATTTGCAAGGGGTAGAGCTGTAAAACTATTAGTCCTTTAATTTGAGCTGCAAGTCCAATTTATAAGCAAAAATCTGCAGATTTCATTTTCAAACAACTGCACTGGATGAAACCGTGGCCTTTCACTGGAACATTATGGGAAGCATATGTAGAAGGTGAACACAGCAGACTGCAAAAGGAGCAGACATTGCTTCACATGACAACATTTCATAGTCTCCAAGTATAAGGATGAAAACATACAGAAAGAGCCCATTCACCAACCCCTGATTACTCAGATGAACAGTTTTCCTTTGAAATTTGTAGGGGTAAATACACAAAGAACAATGTTATGTGACAGCTTTTGTGCACATTTGACCAAATAAGTATCTGGTGGAAATAAATCTGACATTGCAGGGCTTTCTGTATGCTGAGGGTACAATGCAAATGACTTTGGGGATTCTTTTGCATAATTAGGGTCTATTTTTCATTAAGAGTTTGTATGTTGTTAAGAGTCTCCACAAGGAAAAGAAAAAAAAAGCAATCAGCAAACTACAGAAGTTGGAAAAGTTTTTGGGTTTGTTCTATAGTGCACAGAGGAATAAAAAAAAGCAATTTTTTTTCCTGTATATGTTTATGCTGAAATGAGCGGGGTTTCTCATTGTATTTATTTGGACTGCTCTTGTCTTGCATCATGAGCACTTTGTTCACAAGTTCTCCAGCTGCTCAGCTTCTGCAGGCAGATTTTGTCCCCCTGGAGCATCTGTGTCATGCCTGTGCTTCCTATTAAAGAGCAGAGATGCACCAAAGACAGCCCAGGGTGGGTCATGCGGTCTCAGGTTTGCCTTTTGCGAAGGATGCACTGTATAGCGTTGCAGTTCCCTCTTAAATATAGGGAAGATCTCCCACAACATTTTGATACTTGTGAGAAATCCTCTCTGTTCCATACAGCAGTGTGTAGATTTTCCAACTGCAATGCCTTCATCTGCCTTCCAGCTGTGACCTGGTCAGAGGGAAGGCGGCTGGGCAGCCCAGCTCACATTCAGAAGCTGATGCAAGCATGAAAAAGGTGTAAAATAAAGTTTTGCTCTGCATGCAAAGACATGGCAGCTCTGCAGGAGCATTGGGAGGTGTACCAGAGGACAGGATATGGCTGCAGCTCTCATCAGTGCCTGGTCCATGCCTAAGGCTGATGTTTGCCAACAGGGTTTGGAAGAAAGGACACATCTGTCTGCTGAGAAGGTCCAGAAAAAGTGAAGCTGCAACTTAGTAGGACTTTGTAGGTTTTGTCATAGTGCTGGAGATCAGTGCATGGAGAAGAGCGCACAGAATTAAGACGATGGGTTTGGACTAAATTATTTTGGTATGTTTTCTGGACAGATTTTTTTTCAGAGTACCTGTCTGTGACCAGGAGGCAAATATTTTGTTTCTTGGGAAGAAGCCTAGTGTCAATTTTGTCATTGGTCAGAATCATAATAACCATTAACATTAATGGAAAAAAAATTCCATGGTTCAAGGTAAGAATAGACCCATTAGAAACCTAGATATTGTTTGAGAACCCTTGATCTCCTATAGATTGGGTGGGTAAGGAGCCAGTTGATATCATAGGTGTTTGCTCGTGGTTTATTAGCTCTCTGGATGTCCCTCATCACAGATATTGCCATGGTGTGAGACTGTGATGGTGTCTGACACTGTTTTGTACCAACCTCTGAAAGGGCTGGTTGGTTTTTTTCCATAAAGATGCCTCAGTGAGCAGAAATTTGAGGGACCCAATCTGCCGAAACCAGGGCTGCCTCCTAGAGGAGAGAAGATAATTGTAGATAAAGGAAAAGTTATTTGAGTTTGAGACCTGGCATGACCTACTTACCAGGCGGAGTTATGAGAATCCATGCTAGAACAGTTTGTTTTTCAGCCTGGTTTCTCATGGGAACAAGGCTTATGCAATCTGTGTCCATGCATCAGTGTCTACATCCTCCTCCCCTCCTCAATAACTTTTCAACTCGTTGCTCAATTTCAACCTACTTTGACAGAGGGGTAGAAGCTCCAGGGACAGTCCTGTTCTTACCAGTGTTATAAGAATCAGTAGACAGGATTTGGTCTATGGGTGTCCATCCACCAGCTGTTGCAGCAGCAGCAGAAGATAGAGGTCACAGGGGATGAGGAACAGAGGGACAAAGCAGAGGTTTTCTCTGACATGAGTAAGTACAAGTGGTGTAATATTGCTGACTTAGAATACAGAATCATAGCTTATTCCCAGCTGAAAGGGACCCATGAGGATCATCGAGTCCAACTTCTGGCTCCTCAACTGTGCCAGCACAGTAGCAGAAACCCAACACATCCAGACTTCAGGTACCTGCATAAACAAGGGACTCTTGAAGACCTGGTACATGCTCGTTTTACCTCTCTGCCTTCTAGACTACACTTTGCCAGAGCTGACGTATGAATTCAGTTAATTACAGAGGAGGAAATTATGGTCCCATAGACTTCACAAAGAATATACAGTATCAGTAAAGCATTTAATGATATGCAATTAAAACACCATATATCCAACTCTCAAGAAATGGTGGGTTAAGAGAGGTACTACTTAGAGTGAGCAGGTGATAATGAACTCCCTAGGTTGTAAAGGCACTGTTTCAAAACTAGGGAGCAAACTTATTGCACATGCCATGGTAGACAAATGTTTTTATGTGAATATACATGGAAAGACAGTAGATCAGGAAAATCCCTTGGATGTCTGGTTGCATGTTATGCACATAACAATTCTTTTTGGCTCGTAAGTAACAACAGAAGAACACACATTAATATTGTGAGCCATTTGTGATCTCATGCCTATAAATTCTCATTTTGGGGAAAAAATGTCTCACATGACTGCTGAACAGATGAGAAGACAGAATGTTTCCACTTATTTCATTAGAGTTTCACAAAAAAAAAAAAAAAAAAAAAGAACCATGAGGAACTAGTAGTTTAAGCATCACATATCTAGTTAAAGAAAACATAATCAATTACTGGGTCCTTTGGAGTTAGTCAAAGAGGAAAAGACTATTCTAGGACATAATCTAGGACAATGGTGATTCCTATGAAGATGGGAGTCAGCACAGTTTGGGAAAGGACAATCTCAGATTGCTATTTTCTTCTCCAGCAGATTTTGGTCTGTGTGGGTTTTCAGAAAAATACTTGCATCTCCCAGGTCTCTCTGTATGTGTCTGTGTCTTTCTATCTCCAGAAAATACAACTAAAGGTTCAGTCTCATCCCCTTTGGATTTATGAGTGCCTTGGTGGAAGCTACATCACCTGTAGGTGCTTTTCCCCTTTGCTTAAAACTGTTTTATAACAAAAACATTCCCATTTCAGAGGGGTGATAGAGTTGTATTCATGGTTTTCTCCTCTTTCTAAGTTCTGCAGATTGGTACAGTGCACTCCAGATTGTTTGCTCTCCTTCTCAATTGGTGCATCTCCTTTGAAGTCAAAGGAGCTACTGTGATTTTAGACCCGTTGAGACACTCGATGTGGAAGAAGTATATAAAAGACTACTGCTCACAGGGTGGGAGCTGCTGGTTTCCAGTTTCTCATTAATTTTTCACTTGTCTTTTATTTCAGTGGGTCTACACTATGCTCCACCTTTGGCACAGACACAAATGCTATTTTTTATGTGGTTCAGTGGGAGGAATGGTTTTGATCATTAAAAGCAAAGCAAAAATTATTTTAAGCAGAATTCCACAACCTCTTCTGCATCCATTTATCTTTCCATGGCTTCCTTAAAGAATTGCCTATTTACTCTCTGGGGATATGTGCTCCAACTGTGTTTCACCACATTTATAGGAGCAGTCACATATGACCAAGGCTAAATTTTTACCTTAATTGCCCACATGCTACTCCTATTGAACCTATTGGCGTGTATGAATTTCAGAGTGTTGAAATGAGCCCAGTAAAAAAAAAAAAAACGGCAAGATAAAAACATATTTAACTATGTACTATCTTTAAAAATATTAATATGCTAAAATGTAAGAGATGAAGGCTCACATCTCCTGAAGGAATGCATAATTTCCTGTAGTCATCTCCTTAAAATATTCCTGTCTGGGACTTCGAAGCAGTCAAAGAGAGTGGTCTCTGGAGAGACCACCACTGCTCCTTGCTGAGACAGAGCTTTGGAAAGTGAATCACTGCTATGTGACTGGATCCTTGCCATAAGCAAAGGATCAATAAAGTTTTATGTACCCTAATCGCAAGCCTCAGGTTTTTGATTCCAGGTGTTCACATTAATCTGGGGCACAACAGAAGGAAGAAGTTGCTATGGTTGCATGGAGATGGCAGCACAATCTGGACCAACTGCAGTCAGCAAGTGCACAGAGTGTAATTATAATTATCTAAAATAATTGCATTCCTTGAAGTCTTTCTTGCTGTTTGCTTAAACCCACTATCACTGATACCATATAATTTCTCCAGACATCTGAATGCCTGTCACCTTCAGTGGTCATGGACATTTTCTCCCAGGAGAAACTCTTTGTGGCTTACCCCAGTGGCCTACTGTGAGGCAACTTGCAGTAGTCAATGAAATGAACAATCTGGTTACAGAGCTGTTAAGGGGAAGCATGCAAGCTCATTGTACATATGAATTTTCTAATTGTACAACTAAGAATAAACTATTCCTCAAACTCTTCAGAACAAATCCTTCAAAGTACTGAAGGATTTCCACACTCTCAAAGGCTTATGGCACTGTTTTACTCACCCCCTCCACCCTCCTGGCTTCTGGAAACTCTCCTTAATGGCACCTGCAATGGTTAGAAGTGATTACAGCCCTCTGGCTAATTGGGGAACACAGTTTTTTCTGCAAGCTTTGCTTTATGGATCTGCACTTCCCAATCAGAACTCTTCTGTCAGAGGTTACCGAGAGCCACCTCCCACCTCCCTGATAATTTCCCTCTCTGTAATGCATCCCTTTTTTTGTTTAATCTGACATTTCTATCACCTTTAAGAAGCCTCATAGAGATGAGGCCATGAGGTTTGGATGTAATTGGCATATGGATGGAGCTTAGATTTTTTAATACACAGTTTTTATAAGACAGCTTTTATGTTTGCCTTTGCTCTTTGATCTCCACTTGAAAAACGTTTTTCATGGAGTTTGTTTGAAAGCACAAATAATCACTTACCACAACTAAGGGCTAGCAAATAGTTCTAGAAAATAAAGAAAACCAAAGAGATTCCATGAGCTGACGGAGATGCCTTGAAAGATGTTTTAGAAATAGCTTGTAACGGCACATTTGCAGGACTGTTCATCAAGTTAATTCTCCTGTTGCTCTGGCATTCTTGGATATGGTAATAAGAACAAGGAAGCATGTAATGGATTTCTAAAATGGGAGTGTTTTAATAGATTTTAGTGAATTACATCGTATTCAATATTGCAGTGTTGTGACACAGCACAGTACAATGAAAGATAAAGTCACTCGCGGACATAATCCGCGGTTCAAGAATAAATACGATGATTCCCATGAATGATGAGATTTAACTAATTATGGCCCTGGGAAGGAAGAAGCCCTGAAAGCGGTAAAGAAAAGCCATTCTTGTCTGGTATAAAGTGGGAGCAGCCACAGTGGCGCGGTAGTTGGAGAGAACTGTTTGAGCTCCTTGCAGTGCACCTGTGGCAAGAGCTGCTCTTTCCATTTGATAAGACAATAAACCGAGATTCTCTGATGAAGAAAAGTCGAGTCAGGGTGACTCAGCATGACTTCAGGTCTCAAATGCCTTGAAGCCGTACACACATGGGGAGAAAGCTCTACTTAATGTCTTGTGCTGACCCCGTGGGTCTCTGCAATAGGAACACAGGGCACAGGTGTACCAGTAAGAAAGCATTTCAAACTGGCAGAGATATTATCCTGTCCCTGCAAAATCTCTCTCATCTCTAAGAATTCCCCCTGGCAAAGACAAACCAAAATGGAGAGTTTTTTGAAAATGTTAAAAGTCAATTCCTTCTGTCACTAACATTAAACTGCCGTAATGCAGACTGGTTAATGATGGCGCTTCGTGAAATAAGACATTAATCTCCACTTGTAATGCACAAGCCATACAACTTGCTTCAGCCTTAATCTTTCATGAGTTATGGACTCTTCTGTGATTCATAAAACAAATAAATCACACCTCTAAGGCTATCATCTATTTATTACTGCTTTTTAAACGTTCAAGATCACATAAAAAGATTCTCTTGCTTGCCAAAGATCAGCAGCTACAGAGAATGTCTGGATTCTGTATGCAACTGGACATAGGTTTGTCTCTAGTGCAGAGGGCAGCCAGCTCCACAGAATGTAGACAGGATACAGACTCCATCCCATGCCTCTGGGTTATAGCTTGAGTGTGGGAGCCAGCAGAATGTCCCTGACCTTCCTACCTGAAGAGAAGCAATGACCGTAAAATTAAAAATGAAAATCAGTAAAGAGGACTTGTCAGATTATGAAATTTCATGGGAAGGGTAAGGGAAAAGAATAGTATGCAACAGCAAAAAAATAGGGAAGAAATAATCAAATCATTGGGAGATTTATTCAAGCCAGAAATCACTGTTTCACTGGCACTTTAAAGTCACCTTTAACATACTCTGTGCTCAGTTTTCATGTTATTCTCTTAACACTAGAAAAGTCATAAGCCCAGAGTCTACATAGGAAAGCTGTCAATTCAGCAGACATATGAGGATGCAGGCTGGCAAAACAAAAGTGTATCTGTTTAGAGTGAAAAGGAAAAAAAATAGCAAAATCACCTTGTTTTAAGAAACTTTAACAATTCCTTTTTTGGGGGGAGGTCACCGTCAGTTCCCAAACTGCATCAGGAGGCCTGATCACCAGCCCCTGCTGGTGCTGCTGGAGGGAGTCTCATTCTCCCCATCTTCAGCCTACAGACATCCCAGCAGCTCCATCACATTTATTTTGTCCGTGATTTGTCTGAAGGAACTGTAGAAGCTGCAGTAACAGCCTGGTTTGTTCAAGCTACAACTCCTGCATGGATGGTATTACTTCAAACCTCACTCTGTGGACTCTAGGAGTGTAGTAATTACATGCTCTTCCTGAAAATATTGAAACCCATGTAAATACTAACCAAGAGTAGACCAGTGTTGTTTCTCTCATCATATACCATGTATTCCATTAGACATGATGCAGGTCTTGTGTCTTGTTTGGATGGTTTCCTTCCTCAAAAGGCAGGAGGAACTGGGAAACTGGAGGTCAGGTAACCAGACAGTGTAAATAATATTTTCTTCTCCTTTGTTTGAAAATAAGGTTTTTTTTTCTATATAAGAGAATGCTATAATAAAAGAAAACTGTGGCACATTGTAAAGTGTCCTTTAAGAAAATAAGTGCTTTCCCATCCCAAGAGAAAAACAGGATTCAACAGTGTAATAAACGCTAATAAATCTCAGGTTGAGTAACTGACTGTTACTAATTTAATTATTTTTTTTTTAAGAATTGAATTTATTTGTATGTAATAGTGATTGAAATCTTAATTCCAATTAGTTTTTCCCTTAGAGATGTTTCCCGATTCCAAGTAAGAATGAAGCTTCATTATAGGTGCTTGTGAGATGCGTTTACAGAATAAGTAATAGTAAGTGATGCTGAAGTTAAAGCAGCTATGTAGATTCTAAGGTTTCAGGATTAGAAGAGGTATAATAGTGCAGCTCCTTGTTTTCAAAGGAGCAAAATGGACAAGTGGAAAAAATCTGGTCTTTAATGACAGCAAAGCTTCCTATGAATGATCACTAGCATACCTCAGGTTTCTAAAGCAGCTGCTGATAAATGACACCAGAAGGTGTCTTTTGGCTAGGAAAGCTGCCCATTTTCATAAAGATTATGTTCTGAAACCCCTGCAATTATATTATACTGCTCTTGCACCACTCTGTGGAATTTTGCTTTTTATTTCCTACAGCTTCATGCAGACTCTAGCAGTTTGGCCTCTTTATTAAACATAAGCATCAATCTGTAAAAAGCCCCTTGATTGTCTAGACAAGTAGTTGTGAAAGTCAGCTTTGTTTCGTTGACTCTGAGTCCCTGGGGATACGGACACTGCTCCTACTGTTCTCGTCTGTCAATACTTCTGGGCCAGAATTTTGGATCTCTTTTTTTTTTTTTTTTTTTTCCTTTTCCTTTGCATCTGCCAATTATTCTTGTTTTGGAGTCCAACAGAAAAATGTTTTAGTGCTGTTTCTTAATACTTCTTCTTTTTTAATAAATAAATGCCAGCAGCCTGGAGCTTATGAGCAGTTCTACAGTAATAAAAGGATGTACACAGCAGGCAGTACTCAATTTGCAAAAGAAAAACAGATTAACATTTCAGGTTTCTGAGGGCTTTTTGTCAACAACAGTGCATTTAAAAACATCAATCTTGTAGTAATTGCATTATCAGTGCATTCTCAGCTGATTCTTTGGCTGATTCTTTTAATATCATGGAATGGAAAACTAGCTGTGGGAAGGCTTTTTAATATATACAAGAAGTGAAAGCCTTGTAACAGGATCACATTGATTTGACTGTTGACCGTTTCTGGATCTGGAAAGAAGTGAACACACAAAGAATGGCATGGGACTGAGCACCTCCAGCTGCAAAAATGGGTATCAAGATAGATAACTGGCAGAGATGCCTGGCTCTTCTCCTCCTTTTGCAGCAGATTCATTTGCTACAAATACTTCCTCTGAATTACATGGGGATGCAGAGAGGCTGGTGCTACATCAATGGGGCAAAGAGTTGGGTATTTGCTCGCTTCCTTCTTCAACAGTTTCCCCAGCTGCTGGAGTTTTAGCTCTGCTCATCCTCTCAGCTTTCTCTCACTTGACAAAGAATAGATGCTTCTTTCTAAAATTTCAGATACTTTTGTACTACAGGAAAATAAGCTTGGGTCTGATATTATGCTAATTCACATAGACACTTCTGATAATTTTGTCATGTATATTTATTAGGATTTTTTTTCCTCCTAACATCATTGGATTTGTTTTGAACACAAAGGTCAGTTCCTACACCAGTATAAATCAATGTAACTACATTGATTTCAAGGATTGCAGCATCTTTCATTAATTCCTATTGCCAGGGATAATGCAGTTGTCTCTCAGGAAGAAAATATACATACATATTTCTGCATTTTGATTTAAATCCTGAAGAAAAAAAATGTGAATAATTTTATTTTGTAGCATGCTATTAACCACACAATTAAGTCCTGCTGGTTCTAAATGATGGACAGAACAAAATCTCAGTCATCCATCTCCAAAGATTGCTTTAAGCCCTTCCTCTATGCAGTTCCCACTGTATATGAAGGATAGCTGTGGCTCTTGAACATGAGACCCAACCATCCTCAGGTAAAACCTCCCAACTAAGCATCTTACTCATTCAGACTCAAGCACTCCAAAATAAATTCCAAATGCTCATCTGATTGTATTTCTCTATTTTTATTGCTCTGTTCATGACAAGGGTGGTTGTGTGCTTTCTTTGAGCTGTAAATTTATATGGAGAAGGAAAAAGAGTATTAAAACAATCCATACTGTTAAAACATATAATGGGAAATTATGTCTTTAGAAACCATTCCTGGCACAAAGGTGTATCTGTGTTTGAACATAAACATCTTTTCGCAATTTTCAAGTAGTTTCCAGCGTGTGCAGTTCTGTGCATGCAAAAAGCAGCTTCACACGAAACTGATAATTCTCTCCAGGGATAGAGAAGCATTGCCTTCAGCCAAAATGGGTTTTATTAAAAGCAGAATCTTCCTTGTCAGGTCACATCGCTCCTGCTGGACTTGAGGGATGCCAAACAATGATGTCAGGGTTGCCACATGCTGATAATGACATCCATGTCTGGCGAACAGATAGAGCAGTGGGAGCACCTGGTTGGTGTCTTCCTCTGCAAACCAACGTTTTCACTTGGTTTTGTGTGATAAGGAGGCACCCGTTTTGGTGGTTGAAAAATGCTGAAGGAAATGAAGTGCCGCACTTGATAACAACAGCCACTCACAGGTCTGTGGGCTGTGTGTGGTGGAGAGGAAGTTCAGAACCTTACGAGATGTTTTAGATACTTGTTAAATATTAGATGTACATATATACTCTTCTTATCATGGCAACTGACCATTAGTGCAGGTTCCATGTGCCTACAGGTCCCATGTAGCACTGGCAGCATCACCTTGCTGCCAACAGAGGGAAATACCTGTGTGCCATACCTGGAGCAGTGACCACAAAGCCTAAGCTCAGCACTCAGTGTACTCTCTGCGTGCTTAGCACAATTTTTTTTCTTTGTTGCAAAAAAAAAAAAAAAAAAGAACACTGGAATCATGAGACACAACAAGAGACCACCGTAAAGAATCCCAAACCACCACAGAGCAAAAATGCATTGGACTCTCTGGTTTAACAGAGCATTTTCCAATATTTTTCTAACCAGTGTCTGTGACAATCCCACATACAGAGGCATTACTGTCCCTTGAATTCAATGAATCAGCCTTGCATAAGAAAGATAGTTATTTCAGATCTGGTTTGCTCCGTCTCTGGAGCCTGTGTGTAAGGCAGTTGTCTTTGAGGACAAGAAGTGGGCTCATCAGGAAGTCTTCTGTCCCCAGTGCTTTCTTTAGAAGAGAGGAACTGTCACTCTGGGAGTGTGGAGGAGAGTGAATCATTGGGTTAAAGTTGCACAGTCAACAGTCAACAGCAAGAGCCCAAGCTGGTATTTGATTTTTCTATACTGCCTTTAACCTCCAGACCATAATTAGAGCCATAATGTGGACATTAATTGTCACAACACACATAAAGTTCTAAATAGCCCCATTAAGGAGGTGCATTTTACAGCATACCTTGTACCAGCACTGAAGGAAGGGTAGCAGGGCAGCTCCCCAAGCATTCTGTGCCTGCCATCTGATGTTTCCCCACCCCTGTGTGAAATCCTGTGTGGATATTTTTGTCAGTTCTCTGGCAACTTTTAAATCTTTACAGGTGCTGTTATTGAGGCGTCAATTATAATGGAGAACAAGATAATATTTCACGACATAAAAATACCCCATAATCATCTCAGACGGTTGATAATATTGCTGCTGGGCATAGCCGAACTCTTCTTCACATCACCAGAGACCGAGACTTTCCCTCTGCTCCACATAGCCCCGATATAATCCTTTCTGATTAAATCCTTTTCTCTTTGATGCTCCCCTTTGTCATCTGCACACTGGGAAAATTACTCAGTATTGAGTTACAGGCTTTGTGCACGATGCGTGGTTGTCTTCTCTAACCTGGAAGCAGTGCTGTCTGTGCCTGAGTGGTGATCGGATTCTGACTTCTAGTAAATCTTTGATTAATGAAGCTCAGGTAAACAGATTAGTCATTAACCTTTGCTTCCCATGTTAAGATTACTTATTGATGTTGAGTAGTGGTGCTGCTCCCGTACTACCAGGGGTGGGAATCTTGCTTTCCTTCAGACTTCAAGAAACTTCCCGTCATCTAACAAGTCCTCCCTTTCAGCTCAGGGGATCTGAGAGCTGTTGCTCATGCAGGGAGACATCTGTTTCCTATGGGATCTCACTGCATCCAGGGATTTTCAATGCAAACGTCAGTAGGTAGTGCCCAGCAGTAGCGAGCCCAATACTCACATCTCCCGCTCTGCACAGTTGCTAAACAGCAGTCATTGAGGGCAACTCAGCTGACACAGAGGGAAAATAAACACAAAGCCAGCCAAGTTTTCCAAATTGTTGTATGCTGTGAAGCCACTGCTGTGCAATAAGTTTGTGGGACAGTTGCCTCACCCTTTGACAAAGGCCAAACCTTCTCTGACAGACCAGGAACTCCCAGCATAATATCCATGCCTGGATACAGACAGAAAGCTGCCTCAAATCCATCTAAAACTGGCTTAATTCTGGGCTTTCAATTTAGACACTGATCTAATTCTTCAATCTCTAACATAGTGGATGCTTTTTAAATCTGCAGACATTTGCACCACAGTTTTGAATGCGGGGTTGCAAAGGGAACAGAGAGGTGAAGCTTCATGTTTTCTCACAAACTGAGCTTCGTGTGTGCCGAGTTAGATCTGCATCTTCACACCCCTGTCTTTGCTCCTGTTTTCAGCCCCATGATCCCCTGTGCACACAGCTATTAGCAGATGGAAATCTAGCAACCTGATCCATAGGCTCAGTTGGGTAATCAAACATTTAATTGCTAACAATTATCCATTAACGCTTATAAATTAGGTTGCCAAACGGCTTCTCCAGTCTACAAATATTTGCATCCAGGTTTTTCTGTAAAAATGGAAGATGTGTGTAAAAAGCTATAGCACAATGACCAGTGCTGACACTTTCATCTGAAACAGAAAATGCAAACATTTGCAGCACCAGAAAAGTAACTAGAAAATTAGAAGATCAATTTGAAGAAACCATGAAAATGCAGTCTTAAGTCAAATCCCAGGCGTGATTGCTTTCTCTCTCCTTCAGCCTCTTTCTCCTTTTCACCCTTCTGTCTCACTTCTTCCTCTGGTCTGCCTTGTACCTTGATCAAACATTTGCCTAATCCTAGGAATGTATATTGGTTAAGAGGGCTTATCTTATTCTGAATTACTTCCTGGTATTAATCATGATATTTTATGACCTGTCATGCATCTAGGAATGCTTGCTTGTTAGAATAAAGTATAACAACATGACTTCAGTTAACAGTTCAGAGATAAACATGTGCTTTCTACTAACATTCCCAACTGGAGAGACTATAATCCTCTCCAGCAAGAACAAACTACTGTGTTATGTAGAAAATGTAAACCTATTTTATAAAAGGGTTCCAGTTACCATCCTGTTAAGTAAGTTTTGCCTTTTCATAATTGCTTGCTTTTTACAATCTACTTTATTAAATTGATGTGGTTATGCCCATGTGACCTCTCTCTTTGCTTGCAAAGGAAATGTTGGAGTAGCATTCCAGACGTAGGGATTTCAAGGCTACATTTAAGTTAGTAAACTCAAATGTATCTGGAAGCGTTCCCAGGACTGGAACAAAAGTGTTTATACAGTGAACTGCTAAGCTGCTCTCCGGCAGAGTTTGGCCTGCCTCATCTCCTTCTCTCCCTGCATGGTCCTTGGACACAGCGTGGACAGGGTCTGGTCCTGCAGGCAGCACACAGCCAACTCCCTCTTCTCTGGAGGATAAATGAACTTACTCTCAAATATATTGGCTATTCTCCATCAGCTGGATTTGGTACTCATTCCCGAGTGCGTTTTATTTACTTGATGAGGCAGAACTTGACCATAGCACCCACACAAACGACTTCCTATGCAGAATAACCATGCCACCTTAAGCTCCCATTCACAATCCTTTCTGCGTACCTGTTGGGTCCAAATGGTGCAGAGGCTGAGCATAGCCCAGACAGGGGAAGCAAGGCCCGCAGCTGAGAACTGATGTCTCTGGTTGCACTATCAGGCTCAGATAGTGCCAGAGGAACTGCAGAAAGAAGAGGGTGTGACAGTTTAATGGGGTTTTAGTAAAATATGATATATATTAATGGGGTTTTAGTAAAACATGATATATATATTTTAATTTCCCTGAGTGTTTTATTCTTTTTAAGTAACTCTGAAGGGATCATCTAATTCTAAAGATAAGCCATGTTTAGTCACCAGCCCAACACACTTGCCAAATTATTAGAAAAAACTGCTGAATATGACGCTGAGAATGCAGGGGGGGGTCTCTCTCCCCTCTTTTTCATCTTTTTTTTTTCTCTTCCTTGATGTCCAGGATGGTTCCATTAGTCTTGCAAATATTAATTCTCTGTGCAAACAGAATCAGGTAGAGGAGGATGTAAAGGGAAAATTAATTGAGAAGCGACACGTAGACTCGTGTTACAGTGCCCTCAAGCAGAAGCAAGTCATTGACTTGTTGCCCCTCAAAAGCCCTCTTACACACCAAACATGGTAATGGGCTGCTGGAGACAGAATCTGTGCACACCAGCTCTTTGAGCTGTACCTAATAATCAATTATTGTCTTCCTATTTTTCTCATTGCAGGTTTGCTGTTACAGAGTGGGAATCCTGTTGTTGATGGTCTGTGATGGCAATTACTTCTGCTCTGAGTGGAACATATAAGCTCTGAGCTTATATGTGCATATGAACAGCACATTGTTCACTTAAACCAGCAGGTGTTTTCCCCGTGTTTTTCCTGAGGGGAAGGGTGAGCAGACCAAGCAGGGAACTGGTGAAATGCCCCTTTCATCTCAACCAAACTGGTTTATGTATGTATCAGAAGACCTCCAAGGAGAAGTCACACAACCACACAGCTTCATCAATTGGGAGAGAGGAAGAAATTGGAGAGAGGTGGGATGCAGGGCGTGGGAGATCTCCTGTCCCAGTGAGAAGCTCCAGCAATGCACCCCCACCTAGCCACAAACCCACAAACATGGTGACCCCAAAAGCACAGAGTGACTTCAGGCATGGTCAGAGCAGAGCCATTGCCCTCAGTTTGCTCAAGGGTTTACCCACATCCCACGGAGGAGAGCCATGGAGCAGGGCCTGCATGTTACCTGCATTATAAAGCAAATGGAAGGTGAAGACCTGCTCCCCTATGAAACACCCTTCCTAATGTGGAATGGCTTTCCTCAACTGGAAGGCTCTTTGTAACCCGCTCTGCTTCACAGCAGTCAAAAAACCTGATGAACTGCTTTTTGTTGTAGAAGGAGATGGTGGTGGTTTTGGAGTTCCTTGCCAACCTTTGGTAATGCCCATTGATCGATTAATCTTACTGCTATGTCTGCTTCATAAATTGTCCATGGATTATGTCACTGTAATTTGCTGTAGATGTGCTTTATTGAAAAAAAAAAAAAGGAATGTCTTGAAAAGTTCATCTCAATTATATGTAATCTGTGCTATTCTGACTACGCTTTGTTGATGTCATAGTGATGTGGAGTTGCTTTGGGTTTTTTTTTTACTCATTGATTAGAAGAGTTTTAGATTTCGACATTACTATATATGTAGGTAAGAATACAAAATTTGGTTTCAGCTAATAGACTTTCAGTCCAGAAGAGACCAGATCGCTCAGTCTGCCTCATTAAATGGCACCAGCCAGAGGTTTCGGGCAGTTTTTTCCCCCATACTGAGCTGCATGAGTATTTGACAAAGCACTATCTCCTAAAAAATTATTCAGTCTTTTCCAAGCCATACAGAATTCTCTTGCTTTCAATAAAAATAATAATAATAATAAAATAAAATAAAAAAGCAGATGTTCCCATGACTTTCCTCTCATTAAAATAATTTGCTACAGTATTCCTGGGAAACTAATAGAAGTGGCTGAGAACAAGAGCAGAATTTGTAATGAATTTTTATGTGCCTTCTAACATTTTCTCAGCAAATGTTTCAAACTTACCAGAGAATGTTTGGGTTGCTGATACCCACCACCTATATAGCCTGACCTGTTTTGCCTGGTTTAATGACATCATCTGTCTAGATAATTTCTTAGGAAAACAGACAAAAAAAAAGCTATGGACTGCATTTCCCAGGTCTGGTCTTACTCCTGTCTGTAATTGAGGAATAGGACAGCCAGCATTTGCTTCAATTATCTCAATCAGTGTTTCAATTAAAGTGGGAAATATCCTGGGTTTATTTGCTTATCCACAGATTCTCAGAGAGGAATGCTGGAACTGTGCAAATGAAATTTGTCCCCCTTATACCTCAAGCAGTACTTACTGTCTTTTCTGACGGCTCTGAGGTTTGTTTTAAAGGACACATCAAGTTCAGACTTGTTTCCACTCCTCTTGAAATGATGCTAACTCTCCTTCTTAGCCTTTCATCAGCACCCTGATTCTTTTTTGATTCATCAGAGAAAGGAAAAGGCCGTGTCAATGATATGCATAATATTAATTTATTTATATATATTTATATATTAATTTTCTAAATCCTACATTATTTCAGCATTTACTTGACTTGATGAAGGATTTTTTCCTATTTATTTTGGACACATTCTAAGATGGTGGCCACAGGATTTCTGGACAAAAGACCAGCTCATTAGAAGGACCTTGCTTTTTTCCCTCAGTTACCCCACCCATCACCAACAGTCTTTCTGAGATAACTCCTCTTGCTTTTACATTTCCATTTTCACTCTGACCCCCAGTACAATCTCTCCACTCTCAACAGCCTGCAAGCACTGCTGTAAAGTCTTCCAGTAAATGTCTCATTTAAAGAGCGAGGGAGTCTGAATTAAACAGGGTAGGGACTCTTGCTGGTCTGAGCTAATGGAGATGTCTTTCAGTGAGATGTCAGCTCTGGGCAGCTCAGTTCTGCCAGCATTGTGACAAACCTTTACCCACAGTTTAAGTGTGTATGAGTGGTGATCAAAAGCTCTGTGATGGCGTTTGGGCTCAGCAGCTGGAAATGTCATTATCATAATACTAGTCCTCTCCAATCTTAAGAGAAAAGCATCCTGAACTGGAAGATGATGTGCTGGTAGTGATGCATTGCAGTAATAATGTTGGAGCTTTAAAGAATGAGTACTAGTCTTGGAGATTCCAAAAGAGGTGCCAGCTTTTACTGTGGAGTGATCATTATTGGGATGAACAATTTTTCTTGGGTGGTGTCTGCCACCACTAGACAACCTTGTAAATGGGAACATTTCAGAAGCAACAAAACTTAAAATTAAAAGAAAAAAAAAAAGAGTTTCTTAAGCCAAGGCTTCTTTTCTCAAGTGCGTATTCTCAAGCTATCGGCATACACTAAAAGCGTTGATGCTAATGCCTTTCTAGTGCAGCAAACTGCCTTGTCTTTTTACACACACACTCAACAATTTTGTTCCATGTTTTGTTCTTTATCTTGCACTCTTGGGGCCAGTTTAGAATTTCATTGCTGTTCTGCAGGAGAGGAGACAGGGCAGTTGTGCAGCCACTTCCCTCTACATAATATAGAGCAAATGGCAGAAGAGCAGAGCTGATGGGGAAGCAGCATTGCCCTTTGCTTCCCTGCCCTCTGCTTCTCCCTTCCTCCCTGGCTCTGACCTCTTGCACCAGGAAACCTGTAGATTGCTTTGCTGCTATCTTGCCCAAGATAAAAACAAACAAACAAACAAATGGAAACTCTCATCCTGGCACTAATATATAACTTGGAGGCTCAGGAAAACTAGGGAGAGTGTAAACACGTGCAAGAACATGTTTTTTGTATGCTCAGTTTGGATTGCCCAACACTGAAGGAAGTAAAACATGAAAGTTACACTTCCTCCAGACAACACGTGTGACAAAAAGAGGTGTAAAGGCAACACTTGCCCTCCCTCACCTGCCTCTCTGTCTTCCCCTGGGTACTTTCCTCTGGTCCAGTAAATGGGTTGCAATTAAATCTCCTGAAGAAGGAAAAGATCGCTGCATTTCTACATTTCTCAAAAGCAAAAAAAAAAAGAATTGCCAGGTGAAAAATAAGAAAAATAAGGTCTGGGAATGGGGTTGGCCCAAGTCCACATCCTACCACCTGCAGGTGGTCCAGGAGTTTTCTGCTGGATGCAATGGCTCACCCTGCACAGAGCACAGGGTAATCTCAGGATCTACCTCAGCAGGCTTCATTGGAGAAGCAGGATTAACCCACATCACCGTCCACATGACCGTGTTCCTGAAAACAGTGGGTTAATAGCTCAGAAAAATCAATAAAGAATTCCTGTGATGGGAGAGGAATCCTGGAATATTGCAGCCTATTTTCCTGCCAGCAGTACTTTTGCATATACTAGGAGAGAAAAAACTGCAATATCTAATTCTAACACAAAACTCCACCTCTTCTGCTAGTTACCAAGTGCTTGATTTTCTACTGAGGGTGCAGCTGATGGTGATGCTGAAGCAAACAGCAAGTGCTGGGCTGATGTCCCAGGCAGTGCTTGCAGCAGGGTTTGTGCTCACTGGCTGGACAACCCACACACAACCCTGCAGCTGCTTGCTGCAGAGCCCAGGGTGGTGAAGTGCACTGAGTGTCCCAGGGCTGACCCTTCCCACAACCTGGCTAGTCACCCCTCATCTCCTCCTGCCTATTTCTTCCCCTCTCATTGTTTTACCAGAATATACAGTGACCAATACTCTTGGGATCTACTAAGAGCGCTGTAGAAGTGGTTTATATCCTCACTTTCCTGTTTTAGAGAACTGGTGGGGTCTGATTTGTGGACTCGCAGTGCAGTACCCCTCTGGCAGCCAGGATGCAGAACTGGAGATCTGTCGGTCACTTGGGAATTGCACGAGCTTTTGCAGTCAGACCAAAGAACATTACTAAGGCCAGAAGGGAGGATCAGGATTCAACACTTTGCTTTAAGCTCATCACAGATGCACCTACACAGGATCACCGACTGTGATCCTTACCAGCCCTCAATTCCAGCCCTGCTTGCTCCAGTGCACTTCACTCATGGACCATAGTAACCACTAAAACATTATGTCTTATTAGTGGTGATGTAATGGCACTGCTGCCCAGGGAGGTGGTGGAGTCACTGTCCCTGGAGGTGTTCAAGAACTGTGGGGATGTGGCACTGAAGGATGTGGGCAGAAGGTACGGTGGGGTGGGGTGGGATTGAACTTACTGATCTTAGAGGACTTTTCCAATCCTAATGGTTCTGTGATGCTGTGATTAACAACACATATGCAAATATATCATTTGGGCTGTCCTGCTCTGTCGGTCTGTTTTTACCATAGAAATAATCTCGTCACCTTTTGCATTAAAAATGTGTTTTAATTAACCTACTAGCAAAACATTGGCCTTAGATGGTTTGATCATTTATAACTTTATTTTCCTGAATGAAAACAAAGCTGGCCAAATTCACTGTACACCATCACCTTAATTACCTGTCCCAGACAACCCCTTTCCTACTTAGTTGCAGTTTATCACAGTATAACACAAAAACTCTTCCTCTAAAAAAAACTTTAAATGCTTCTGAGATTCAAGCCGTAGATTGCTTGTGCAGCTATAATCTTAAAAAACATCTGCTACATTTGTGTGGTAAAGGAAGTCTCTTTAGAATACAGCCTTTGATTTCTATAAAAGACAAATCAGGCCACATGTTTTTGTTTTGAATGCTTCTCATCACAAGAGGAAATTTTCTGCAGCTTGGAATTTTGAAGGCAAGAAAAATGTATTTATTTTTTTAAACAAAGAGCGTACATAAGAACATCAACAAAACTCCTCGGAAGTGTTAAAAACCGTTCCTCTATCATCTTTAAAGAAACACTGACGAATGCCTGACCCAATTTTTGATCTACCTTTCTGTCTCAAATTTATCTGGGTCATATCATGTCCTTGATCCAGGCACGTAACTCCCACTGACATCTCAGACCTTTGGAGGTTCACCCATCATTAGCTCTCAAGCCGCTAACGGCGCAGAGCTGGAGGTTTCGCTGAGCTTTTCTTTATTTGTCTCTTAGAGAAAGTGTGTTGATAGCACTGGTTTGACAAACTGGGTTTGACACCAGTGAGAATTGAAGGTAAGAATCGATGCAGCCTCGTAGCCCACTGAGTCCAGAGCAAGATTTTTGCCTGATTTCTGAAATAGCTATTTTTTTAGAAACTATTAAAAAGTGAAAGCTGTCACTTTTTCATGCGGAACGCTTCATTTTGGATTTCAGAACTGTGCTTTGTTCTTCCGCTGAGGTTCCAGAACTATCTTGGCCCACTCTTTTTCAAGGATCTTCTTTTATACTCACCAAGCACCCCAGTGCTTCCTGCTCTGGATCTGTCCTCTTCTTCCTCCCCCCCAGAAACCTATGGAAAGCTTTCATCCAAAATGGCCTGTTTGTCCTTCATCTATACATCCACAGCAAACTAGAGACTAAATCCCACCCAAAGCAGCCTTACATTATGGCTGCACAGGGCTCAGTGCTTCCCTTGTTCATGGTACAACTGGGGCAGGAGGCTGCAGGAGCCCAGCAGCAGATTTTAGACCAAATTAGGATTCAGAATAAGAGGTACAAACCTGTATCCGCACCTGTAATCCCTCCAGTTAAATCTGTAGCACATAGGTCTGAAGCACAATCTGAACTGTCTTTTCCTGATGAAATATGAGCCAAATGAGACACTGGTATCTCTCCTTTAATGAACTTTAGGTTACCAAGATCTTTTCCATGTTTGCATTCTAGAAACATATTTTTACTGCAGTTTGACATGCAAGAGCTGGTGTTCTGCAAAATGATATAGGTAAATAACTACGATTAAATTTTAATAACTCAGATCACCAACCTCATAGCAAATCCCTTACATTTTTGGAGGTCTGTCAAGCAGGTCTGACTCAAAAGTGTCCTGCTGATAGCAGCCGTGACATGGAGCACATCCTTTCAAGTGATAACTGCTGTCAGAATGAGGAGGGAAGCACAGAGAGCAGAAAGGCCCTTCAGCCTCCTAAAAGGACAGCAGGCTCTGGTTCTTCTGAAGGTTTACTATGGCAGGGGATTATCATCCTTTTGTGTGTAGAATGAAAAAAGTCCATGGAGTTACCCCTTGGAAGGTCGGGAAGCTCTGTCATGCATTCAGTCATGCATGGTTCTGACAGAGGTACCAGTTTCTAAGCAGAGGGTACAATGGGTCAGAGCCCTCCCTGAACTCCCTGCACCCTGTTTTCCCTGCAAAAATTGCTTATCCAACAGACCAAGTTCCTCCACTCCACGCTCCCCGTGCATCTGTAAGAGAGAGAGCAGTGCAAATGCACGTTGCAGTCTGCGGGTAAAGAATGGCAGATGCTTTTCATTACAGCAAAATAACCTCTTGTGCAATTAGAGAGAGAGATTAAAAAAAAAATTGCACAGAATCACTGCGTATTTACATAGTTGTGAAATTGCTTTTCTGATAAAGAATCAGATTTGCAAAATGCCTGGTGCAGCTTTTTTTTTCTGTGAACATGTCTTCTGCTTGCTCTCAGTTGCAGCGCTGCTTGAGCACAACCACTCTCCTCAGTACCCTCATCTGTGTCATGAGCAGAGGTGATGTCCCAGGCTTCTCATTCAAACCCTCGTCTGAAATCTGTGGGGACGCATGGAAGGAGTCCCAAATAATTCAGTGCATTTTGGATTGGGTGCCCAGCTCTGGGTGCACTGTGGAATTCTCTACTTTGCCAGATTTTTTCTTCAATTAATAAATGCACAATTTATCAAAGATTCGCTAAATCTTTTGAGGGCTCCAGATCTCATTTCTGACCAAAGTTTGTGTTGAGTTTCTAAGATTTCTTTAGAAACAGCACATCAGTAAGAGTTCAGCTCTCCTTATCAGTTACAACACTAAATTATATGGTATTTCTCCTTTTTTAAATATAAATAATTGTTTCTCAACCATAAAGCACACACATGAGAGGGTGAGTTGACTGCCCAGATGCTTTGTCTTGCTTGAAAAGAGGGAGGAAGGTTTCCACAGTCCACTACATTGGATGAAGTTCTGACTTTTGCCTCCTGCATTCAGAGATGGAGAGGAAGGGAGCAGCTCTTTTCCAAGGAGCTCAGCTCCAAGCAGGTCCATTGCAACACCGTGACTCAGCACCTGACATGTGATCTTTGTCCCTGACACAAGCAGGGTGAAGAAAAAATGAAATATCCGATGACCCCTTGAGCAACGTGTCGCGCTGACAGTTAATGTGCCGACAGCGCTCTGTGGCTTTGTATATTAATTAAGTAAGTAGTGAATTAATTCATTAATGTTGTTGACTCACAGGGAGCGAAGCCTACCCTCATTTTGTAACATCTCACTCCATTATCAAGCAGCCAAGTTCAGCCCACAGCTTACCTACGTGATAATACTGCTGACTTCTACAGACACCATACAAAGACGTAGGGGCACTTTGGGGCTGGATGTGTTTCACTGTGCTGCAGGCAGCCATGGGGCTTTTCCATTCCTGTAAGTTAATTTTCCTTCAGAAACTCAGCAAAGTAAAACTCAGACACTTTTGGGCTCTTTGCCCAAGTTGTGAATCAGGAGCGCAGAAAAAGGTTCATTTTCCTCACCAGCTACATGTCTGATTGACACAAAGGGCTGGTCCTATTAAGCTGAGATCTGGCTTGAGTTCAGTGCATTTGGAAGCCTTGTTACAAATGCATTAAAACAACTTTAACAGAGATTTTGTCAATCTACCAAAGACAAATCAAGAATGATTTCCCCGACGCCTCTGCTGAATTGGGTAAATTTCATTTATTGACTTCAAGTGCTGCGTGCTGGTAATTTTTCTCTCTGTCTTTTCCTCCAGAGGAATTTGACGCAATCAAATTCACTCTGATGTTTCATAATCACATTTTCTTTCCCCTTCTTTTCTCTTCCTTTGCGTGGTGCTCTGAGCATTGCTGCCAGGTATGCACTATGTGTATGTGTGCATATGCCAGAGGCAAAAGATGGGCCAGATGCAGGAGCACGTTTAATTGATGACAGCCTCCTTCATTTTAGCTCATCCTGCTCTTTCTTTGGTGCATTTCATGATTCCCCCCGAGCAGCCTTGCCTAGATGTAAAAAACTATTAAGTATGGCTTTTAGTGGGACCTGGAAGGGCTAAACCTGTTCAGCTTGATGCACTGCAAGTTCATGGGAAGGAGAGGAAAAGGATGTGATCTTGAGCACAGCATGGAAGGAGGCATGCCTGTGCTGGTATAAGTGCCACTTTCGGACAGTGATCATCAGCTTTTGGGGAAAAGCCTACCAAACATCCTTAATGAGTTTGCTGGGGCTTGCAGGGGTAAGGCTCAGTGTGACTGACACAGTTTGACACGTTCCTTGGAGTTTGCAGTCACATTTGCAAGAGTTTTGAGTGAAGCCATGCAGGCCTCGCTGGTTTCCACTCCGCACTGACACTGCTCCCAGTGCAATCTTCAGCCATTGGTGCTGAAAGAGACATTGTTCCACACAGTGCAGTGCAACTAAATTTTTAAAGCCAGCAGCAATCACTTTTAGGGACAGAAACAAATAGGATCCCCTTCCAAATGTGACCTATAAGGTCCTCCTGCGCATGCAGCACAGAAGCACATGTCCTGGCAGGAGCAAAGGGACAATAGGTTCAAAGTGCCCGGAGGCACACCAGGCTGCAAACTGGTGCCACCCTCACAAGCATCAGTGACCTGGAATGCGGTGCTGCCTCGGATGCCCTTAGAGAGCATCCTTGTGTGTGCACACCCCCATCCCTGAGCCCATGTCTGCATGGAGCAGGGACATCTGAGCACTGGTTGTCACTTTGCAGCTGCTGCGGGACAGTGCTTCTTTTGGCTCTGCTTAGGGCGAGCCCAGTGCACACGTACTCTGTTATCTCCCCTTCCTGGAGGAGAAACTCAAAGCTAAGCAAGATTAAAGTGCTGTGCTCAAAGTCAGGCTGTGATTCAGTGATCAGCTGAGAGTAGACGTGCTGGGCTAGCCACTATTCCTGTTCCTCCCAAGTTAAAATGGATGGATTTATTCAATGAGTACTTATTTCAGGGTTTCTTTTCCTCAATCCCTTGACTTGCAGTTTTCATTCTGCAAAATCTGATTACAGAACCAGGCAAAATCATGGAGCAAGGCATGTTTTCACCACACAGTTTATCTCTGGACTCACCCTCCTTCATCCAGAGGTCTGAATGGAGGGAGAATCGGTTCTGACCTTATCAAGTGACTTAATCACAAGAAATATTCTGATCTTATTTGGATCCCACTGAGAACGTCTCACACACTTGAGGTAACTGCAGATTTTTTTTCCTCCTGGTTTCCCTACATATTACACAGTGAAGCAGCACAGGAAGGAGGAGACAATGCTTTTGGATCCAGATAACATGAGCTGCTTTGTCCTCTGCTTTCTGCCTCTTCCTCAGCTCATGCCAGTACAAATATTCCTTGATCAGAGCAGGGTGTGTAGAATGCAGAGATTCTCACAATGTCAGAACGTAGCATGCTGGCCTGGAGCAACTCTTCAATTCTTCACGTTTATGTAACGCTCTGAAAGTAAGTAAGAGCCATGATTTTATCTTGTGCCCTAGCTGCTAGCATTTACATAAACTTATAAAGGTCTTGAAATCACAAATGCAAAGTGAAGCATTGCATGTCATTAAAATAAATCACTGTCGCAGAAGCCTAAAACTTAAATAAAAGCTTGCTTTTTAGAACCAGTCTCCACATGCAATGCAACCAACCATCAGTTTTGCATTGCGTGTTCTATAGATCATGCAAGTTACATCAATCTCTATTTTTATTCTACAGTATCATGTTTAATATCATAGAGTCGCCTCCCTTAGCTATGTTTAATTTGGCTTTGTTTGTTTGTTTTCTCTGTCGTGTCATCTTTTCCTCTTGTTGTTAGTTTTGTTTGGCACTTGTATAATAACACTTCAGAAACATTAACTAATTAACCTCCCTAATACTCCTGGGAGGTACTGCAGGCTACGTAAGTCTTATCCTTCCTCCCACTTCATGATGAAATAAGCAGGAGTTGCCTGATTTGCATAAGGATGAACAGAAGATCTGCTCCTGAGCCAAGATTCAAATCTGTGGATCCCAGTTTGGATTTGTGCCTATCTCTTTGATACTGGGACTACTTGACAACTAATTGTTAGTTCAGGTAAATCAGGGGAATGGTCAAACCAAGAGGTTGTTCCCCCTTCCCTGTCTGTGCTAGCTCCTTACTGCTTACTGCAGGAGTTTGGGATGCCCCATAGTGAACACACAGGCTGCTGCTCCCACCCAGCACTGTCACTCCTGCACCAGGGCCAAAGCTAACGCCTGGGTGGCCAATCCTTCATCATCTGTGTAACAGCACTGTCCAGAGATGCAGAAAAAAGCAAATCCCTTTTAGCTGGATACTGCGCAAATCTCTATGAAAAAGGGTTCTTCTCTTCAGCAGCTCACAAATTCTTCCAAACGTGAATCTTCTGGCTGGGTATTGAAGCCACTTCTAACCAATGGAGAGTGATAATTCACAAAGATCTTGCCCAGAGAGACTGAATTAGAAAAGTAATCTCTCCAGAGGAGTGCTGGAAGAGTGGCTGGCTTTGTAATTTATATCTAGGCTGTGCAAGAGATAGGCAAGCGTTATCAGAGGGAGGTGTGAGAGCAGGGTTAGGTAAGTCAGCTCAGCCCTGGGGATGAAGGCTGTCCCAGGAAGCCTGCTCCTGTGAAGCAGGAAGGCTGGGGGATGCCTTGGGAAGGAGAAGGGATGGCTTGTGCAATGGGAAGTGGGACAGTGGTGAGAAAAGTGAGGCCAGGGGAGGTCCCCCAAGGCCTCAAGCACCCTGAGCCTCTCCTGAGGGTGGTCTTCTTTCATTGCAAAGTGTGTGATCATGCATGGGTGTTACAGGAGCACCCCTTAGCCACCAGCCCTCGGGTCTGGGGATCCTGCTCAACCTACCCTTCTGCTGGAGGTGCCTCAGAGTAGCAGTGAGAAACGTGAGTGCCCTCATGCACTGCCACACTCAGGCATGGCCTGGGGAGTTCACAGCTGAGATCAGGAAGGCTGAGAGGAGCAGCAGCACAAATTCAGCACATTACCGAGGCCGGGATGGCCCCTCCAGCAATGAGTCATGGCAATAACCTCGCGTGTGCGTGAGCACTGCTGCCTCCTGTGCCAGCACGCACTTCTCAACCGATCACAGGGATGAACTGGGGAGAGCAAAAGATGAGAAGGGCTTTTATGGAATATGCATTTGTGCTTAAGTGGAACATGCAGCTGCATTATGGAAAAGCAGGGTTAGTGCAATAGGCCAGTGGTGGGCTGACATGTCAGCATTTCCCTTCGTTTTATGTGGTAGTAGAATAAGACTAAATTCCTCCTAAATGCTGTAGAAGCTTCTGCCTTATTATAACATTTTTTAAGTATTGTGTGGAACCCACTGCAACGAATCCCCATGAAATGAAGAGATCTGTTGGAATAATCATGCTGCTGAGCAGGCTTTGCCGTGCACGGCATGGTCTTGCTGTGTGTTGTAAAGGCAGAGCAGGCACTGGTTGCCCAGCTATTCAGATTTAAATATCTCACTGAGACTCTTACAATGGCATTATATCATACTGATAATTCAGCAAGGAGAGAAAGGGCTTTGAATAATTAAAATCAGTTAAAAGGTTAAAGGATGGGGATTCATCAGTGAGTGAATGTTTTCTTGCCATCCCAAAAAACTCTCCCTCAGCACACCTACATACATGGTGTACAGGCTCAGCCTCTGCTCATGTAGGCTGTGGGGTATGAAGGCTGCTTGGCCCCAGACAGGGCACTCCTGAGGTCTGAGATCAGCTCTCATAGCTCTGTGAATTAAAGTCCTTCTGGAGACATGTGGCTGCTAGCTGGATTGGGTTGAAAATACCAAAATTTTTTAAACAAAATCCTAACTTGTTAGTTAACCAAATTTCTGCACTTTCTGCAGATGGGTGTGTCTGCTTTTAGTTTCACATGCTGGAAATATCACAGTCCAAGAGCACTTTAATCTTGTCAAGACATAGCTTAGGAGATTCTTGTCCATCCTTTTGCAAGAGAGAAAAAAAAAGGGCAACAACACAAGGTCCTCGATCTGCCTCCTCCAGCTGATGCCTTCTGTGACTCAGGACATCTCCACCTGAACGCCCACTGATCACTGCTGTTCCTGGTAGTGATGCAGTGCTGTGGAGCAACGCATTCATTGCATCACGTTCTGAGGTGGCCCCACAAGAGGTGATGCAAGCAGCCCTGAGAAGCTTTCTGCCTCTTTTGTCACCATCCACGCGCTGCTCTCCTGCAGCTCCCAACCACACAAATGGTCAGTTTTCTCTGCAAACATTCGTGTTTGGGTCAGCTTCGGAATATATGTATTTCTTCCTGCTGTGAAAGGGAGAACAGAAGTCTCTGTACTGACAAAGAGCATGCAGCTGGGTATGTGTTGCAGCGAGGAAGGCACCCAGCTTTGGAAAAGCCATCTCCTACCTCGGCACTGCCCAAGGGGAAGAGTGGCCTTACCCCATCATCCGACTTCCCCAGAAAATTATTACAAGGCTTTAATTGTGAGCTTGTGACAGCTCCCGTTCCCCGTCAGAGTGGTGACACATTGGCACAGGCTGCCCAGGGGGATGGGAGAGTCACCGTCCCAGGAGGTGTTCAAGAGCTGTAGAGATGTGGTACTGCTGGTCATGGTTAGTGGGCAATACTGGTGGTGGGTGGACCACTGGACTTGATGTTCATAGAAGTCTTTTCCAACCTCAATTCTATAAAACATTTCTGATACATATATTGACTAAAATAAAATCTTTTGGCATTTGGGTTTTGTTTTTTCACCCCGTAAGCTGAACTCTAAAGATACATGGAAGAGAAATCACAAGCGGAGGATCTGGGCTCAGTCAGACTTAAAGGACTGCACACGAGCATGGTGAAAGCCAGATTGCTGTGCATGGCACCACAGCTCACCCAAAGACACATCGTCAGCAGGAGCTGGCAGACTGCTTTCTGCACTACCCTGTCTAAGACCTTTCAGCACATGACCCAGAATTGCCCCGTGCGCTGTTGTTCTTTTGGAAGCACATCTGCACTCTCTTCTCCTGATATTTTTAGCTCAGCTCCCTTAGGAAACAACAAGCGATGCCATCTCCCTCTTGTCTGTGTTCTTGGATAGCAACAACAGCACAGAGGAGTTTTCTGTGGTTCAGATGTGTTTCAAACACGGGACAACTGCCAGAATTTCATTAAGCGAACAACATGTGAATATAACCACACAGATCTCTGCTTATACACATAGAGCGCAGAGCGCCTTTGCATGAAAGCAGATGTTATGGAAACAGCCCAAGTCAAATAAGCAAGGGAAGATTACCTTCATAATGAGCTAAAAATTAGTTCCGTGCCCTCTTCAAGGGATGGCAACGAGGCACCCGTGTTTTCATAAAATAAACTGAGCAGCAGCAGCACAGGCAGGTACCAGCAGGTGCCAAGCGTTTGCTCTCTCACTACCCATCTACAAGTGCTTTAAGGACAAATTCAGACACGAGCCTAAATATATCCAAGTGAAACTGAATGGATATAAATTACTTCTCCCAGCATACAAATCGGACTGAATAAAAAATTTTTCAGATTTCCTTGCTTCTTAGACCCTGATTTATTATCTGGCTACAGGGAAGCGCTGTCATCACTGAGATGTTTGGGCAGATTAACAGAAACTAATTGCAGCCTGTAAAATGATTAAGGTTGAAATATCATTATCTTATATATTTGTTGTTTCAAAAAATAATCTTTGAGATGCACGGAGCATGGGGTATTCCCTCCAGTTTTAACAGAGAAATCCTGGCTACATGGGGTATTCTTTCCAGTTTTAATAGGGAAACCCCCCCAGCACACACTTTTTCCCTTCCCTGTGCCTTACAGCTCATCACTGGGGATGAGTGCAATGGGTGATCCGTTGCTGTGCATCGCTCTGAACCAGGCAGTGCTGCTCTGCTTGCTGGCACTGCTGATGAGAGTGGTTCCGTTTTTCAGTGGGGAAAAATGAAGAGGTTTGGTTGGAAGAGGAGCAGCCAAAACCAGAGGCAGTGTTGCTGGGCAGGAAGCATGGGGTTTCCCCTGCTTTCTCCCATGCTGAGAGCTGTGCAAAGCCCTTGTCCCGCACACCCCAGCAGCACACTCCCCACTCCTTCTTCTGCTTCCCCTTTTTTTTCTCCTAGGAGTGGAGAAATGAAGAACCTGAGCAAAGAGATATTTTATAGCTCTTCGTTATTTCAAAATGTGCAATTTTCTTTCAAATTTCAGCATATTTTTACCTTTTTCTTTTTTTTTAAATGAGACATTAAATGAAAGGAGTACTTTACCCATTTTTTTGTCTAAAGAGTTTTGAGGGTGGGGGCATCATTAAAACTCTCTAACGGGATGCGTGAATCTTCCGATTCTGCAATTTTGCTCACATTGAGTAACAGTTATTTGTCTGCATCAAATTAATGTTGATGGATTTCTTTCAGAGTTGTTCCTCGCTCTGAATAAGATTCACTGAATGTAGCTTTTAAATGTCATTACATGCGAGGAGCTAATTCACATCTGCATTTTTGTGCTGGGAGGGGTAACCTATTTTCTGCTCCCACTCTCCCCAATAGGACTGGCATCTTCCAGGGGCTACTGCTGCCATTCTCTGCTTTCAAAGAGCCCTGATTGGCTTCAGTGGGAGTTAAAAGCACTTCAGGGCTTTAAGAAAGAGGTCTGATCAGATTTGAAAGTATTCAAAGCTGAATGGATTTAACTGTTATCTGCGAGTTGTCAGAAGTTTCTTTCGGTGGCAGTACGATTCTTGGCGCACTTAGAATGTGCTTTTTTTTTAGTTTTATTTTATTTTTTAAGAGGATTTGATATATTGTGACAATATCCAATGAGCGAATGCTGCCTTTAAGAAGATAAAATCAGTTGTTCCTGCATCAGGCGGTCACGGTCCATCGATCCGACAGGATGTGACACCTGGGGACAGCCAGGCATGCTGGCTCATGGGCACCACTTGCAAACCCTAATGACAAATGGATGTCTGCTCCAAGCACGCCCTCCCCCAGGGAGCAGCGTGGTCCTTCGATGCAGCCCTGATGGCAGCAACCCTGCCAAAACGCTTGGAAGATAGGAAGAATGCCCAGCAAAGCACTTCAGATTTAATGTCATTATTTTTATTATTACATTTTACTATTTTTTATTCTTTTATTTTACCTTCTTTTCTTCTTAGGGAAGCCCAGGCTCTCCCAAATCCCTGCAGAGCCACACGGTGCAGCACAGCACTGCCTGCAGCATCAGCATCCACATAAGGTGCAGCATGCAGCCAGGGGCTCAATAGGAATGGGGCAGCCAGAGGAGGAAAAGTGCACTGAGTCCAACACTTAGCTAATAGGATTGGGGTCGAGCTGCTGATGACAAGGCACTGTCCTAATTAACACCAGCAGAGAGCTGGAGGTTTGTGGTCCTACCCCAGAACTCAGCAGCCCTAACTCTGATGGTGCAAATCCTTTTGGCTTTGTTGTTCCCCTCATCATGGCAAAGTGCCCATAAAGGGAAACAGCCAATACTGTGGCTTATATATGCTGCTATCCAAAATATACACATTTATCAAGTTGATGTTCAACTTCTCACTGTCTTGCTCTTTGTTTGTTTGTTTGGAGAATATTATTGTCCATCGGCTTTGAGAGAAAAAAAAGCATAGCCATGTTGATTTGTGGCAGAATTAGGCAGGTGAGGGGGGGTTGTATGTGGGGCTGATCGATATGTGTCATTAGTGTCTACATACATAATTACAATGGCTCTTTTTGATAGAGTTTGCTTTGTGTTTTATTTTGAGCTTGCTAATGACAGATAGCTATTCATTCAGAGGTCAGCATTAGGCAGGTTGTGATGAAATATATATTTTGCTTTCTTTTTTCTTGATAAGAATAACGCACGTGCGTTTCCCACCCTGGCAGTAAGATTTAAGATTCCCACTGCTGTTAACACCTCAGCTTTTCAGCGCTAAGATTTTTGTAAGTGGCCTAAGAGGCAGATGCTGTTATTGCTCAGTGGAGATTTTTAAGGGAAGTACTTAACTTTGGAACATTCTAGGTGATTTTCCAGCACTTCTCTCTGTGCTCATTTTCCACCTCCCTCTATTTGCTGCAAGGCGCTTTCCCCCTTTTATTCATGAAAGGGGAACAGCAGAGCTGACAGGTGCACCGAGTTACAACCAGCGCTAACACCTCACCCGGCCCTGATTCTTCCCCAGCAGTGTCAGCAAAGCTTTTACAAGAAAATCACACCATCCTCTTGCAACAGCCTTCTTGCAAGCTTTCAACAGCACAGTGACCCACTGCAAAGTTTGTTCAGCCCCTGCACAGCCCTGCTACCACCCGGCCCCTGGGGTGATGTTTCACTGCAGCTGCACGTCCCCTGTGATTTGTGCTCTTGTCATCAGTGCTTCTTGTGATTTTCTGTATATTTCTGCCTTTTTTTTTCTTTCTTAGCCATAGCTTTCAGTGGCAGCTCTTAGGCACCAAATGCCTTTGAAAACCCACTCTTAATTATTGGGTTTAGGCACCTTCCAGGTTCTCCGGTTTGCTCTTAAGGAAACAGCAACAAAATGATAAAAGAACAACCCACTCTGCTCCCATCTTAGCACAGAAATTTATTTTCTTTTGTAATTTCCATAATTGCCTGAGTACTCAGGTGTTACCCATGAGATCACACCCTGTCATTATAGCTATGATCCTCCAGCAATTATCCATCCAGTTCTTCCTCGAGCTCTTCATGGGGGCATAATGTTTAGGCAGTGATAGACTGTATCAGTTTAATCCCTCTGTCTTTTGCTTTCGTGCTTTGGTGCATTCAGTACTTTTGTCAAGTGTAATTACACCTGGATAATGAGGAGATGAGTTCTGAGCCCAAGTTAAATAGCTACAAGGTGTGTGAGCCTGTCCCACACGCAGAGGCAGGAATTACAGGCTGGGAATAAAGCATTTCTCCCTGACAGTGTGATGGGAGAGGTGTCAGAGGAGCAGCCACCAGGCACAGAGCCCAGGGCTGGTTTCTCTGCAGACAGATGGCAGAAACTGCCTGGATCCCAACATCAGCTTAGAAGAAAGGTAGATTTAAAAAATACATATATAATATAATAGAAAGATAGTAAAAAAAAAAAAGAAAGAAGGAATAAAGTACATATATTCATAGAATCAGTAAGGCTGGAAAAGATCTAAGGTCACCAAATTCAACCCCAGGGTCTCAGTGTCTTTCTCATAGTGAAGGGCCCATTTATATATGTTTAGCAAAGCCACAGCTTAGTGAGTATCATCTACATCCCACTGTACCATGTAATGCCCACAAGTTCAGTGTGGGCTCAACCGACCTCTTGTCCGAGTGCCACAGTTGCCTCCCTTCCCTCAGAAGTGTCCCCAGATCTCCAGCCTCACACCATAGCCACGTCCTCCCCTTGCGGAGCTGCACTGTGAGCACAAGGCTGGTGTTATAACAGCTGTTTTGTTGGTTTTTTTTAATCCTCTGGTTTTGTGTGAATTCTGCTGAAGGGGAAAGGGTGTGGAGGAGTCAGCGTCAAGCTCCTAAAGGTGTAGCATCCTACAGCTGCTCAGGAAATCTCTGAAATCCCCACGTCACCGCACTGGGAAGGACAGGGGAGCGAAGGGAAGTACAAAAGCCGCTACCTATTCACTGCGGCCAAAGGTGTTTCCTTTCGCTCCTCTGTTCCCACTGAACAAGGGGTGGAAAAAGGTGGAGGAGCAGTGAAGAGAAGCCAAAAAACCCTGAGCAGGCAGAGCAATGCTGATGTCAAGAGAGAACAGCATTAACCCTTGGGCTGGTGGAGCGCACGCAGCCACAGTGATTGTGGGGACAGCAACATCTCTGCTGCCAGGGGACACACACAGCTTTGTCGTCCTCCAGCCTCCCAGCCCTAGGGTCAGCAGGGGTCCATGTACTGCAGCTGTGCATATTTCAACATTCTCCATGGATTTTCACTGGAAACATCATTCCGTATCCACCTGATTTCAAAGAAACATCAGAATTCTCTCAAATCCTTCCTGCACCAGAAAAATCCCACTTTCCTTTGACTCCCCTTATCTTGATTGGGAGATTAGATCATTAGGTGGTCCCTCACTCACATTAGTCATATCTCCAGTTGCCCAGAGTATGTGGAAACATGTGGGTGCTTGAGGTGGAAGCAAGTTTTGTGAAAATATTGTTTTTCCCAGCTGGCTTCACTAGAGCTGGGCAGAGCTCTTCACCAACACCCCTTGGCTTTCTGCCTGTAAAAAGGCTCCAAAACGTCCCTGGGTGGGGACCAGGGGCTTTTCCTTCCCACCACTGCCCCACCACAGCATATCTCAGCTGCCTTTAACTCTGAAGTCACTCCAGCTGATGACATAAGGACCGTGGGACTGACGCCATGCAAGGCACCTGGTGACACAGTCCTTGGGGATCCTGCCAGCTCCAGGCACATCCCCAGCTCTGTGCACCGCTCTGTGCTGCAGACGCACCCTCCCATTCCCCGTTTCCTGCCCTGCACAGCTGGCAGCTCTGGCTGCTTCTTCGTGTTTCTGCCAGGATGCATTGCTGGGAAGCTCTGCAGCAGGGTGTGCTGCGGCCATCTGCAGCACTGCATGACCCAGCACATGGGGGATGCTGGGGTCTGGGTTGGGTGGTTTCCTTCTGTTCGGTTCTGCAGGGACGTCTCATGGCTGGTTTGGGAGGCAGTGCTGGGCTCAGAAAGCAGCTTGAGCTGCCGCAGCCTGGATGTGCTTGTGAATGTGCCAGGGATGTCCCTGGTGCCTGTGTGACAGTGTGACCCTGCCTGATGCGAGCAGCTCCCAAAAGGAGCAGGTTGGAGTGGGGCATCCTGTGCCTCCTGCTCCAAGGTGGCATTCAGCTCCAGAGCACAGAGTTATATCCTTGTTACATCACTCTGTTGGAAATGTTTCTGGGAATGTTTGAGGTAGAGACAGCCCTCCAGACAAAGGGTGCTGCTTTCTGCCTCATGGACAAAAGATTTGAAGTAAACTTGGTGAGGTTAAAAAAGGGAGTGAGAATGTATCTTAACAACTTCAGTAAACATAAATGTCCATCAGTTGGCCTCAAAAGTTTGCAGTGCTAGTCAGGTTCAATAAACCCCTGCAGACTTAAGGGTGAAATCACCCCATAAACACCACCACACACACCTGCAGCTCCAACACCACCAAGTGTCATGGTCCTCACACACCTTGCACTACAAGAAGATGCTGGAGTACACACACAGCGTAACTGTGTCCATCGATGAGCATGTTGGCAGTTTTTTGTTTTGCTCTGAATTAAAATGGGTTCTGCTTCAATGGCACTGAGGCTTTGAGAGCCTGAGAAGGGTTTTCTGCATGGCTAGAGTGTTTCAGTTCGGTACCTCCCACCACTTCTTCTTTTCTCTGCAGCCTCATGTACTAACGCTGGGTCTCTCCATCATGGGTGTATTGCTCACCTCTTGCATCACTGCCTGTTCTCTGCCCACCCCCGGCCATTAGAAATAAAGGACAGACAGTTTATATAGGAACACAGGGCTCAAGGAGGATGCTGGCCCCATTCCCAGGTGTGATGAAGCCGGGGAGGTCACCTCCCATCCCTGCACTGGGTTTGGTAAGAGCCTGGATGAGCACAGGCTGCAGCATGCTCCCACCTGCTCGCTGCCTGCTCCGACTCAGCAGCGAGGTGATGCAGGGGAGGGAGGATGTGGGGGAGAGGATGTGACAGTCATTTTGCCTCTTGGTATCCTGCTTGAAAAGAGGAGAGTTAAAAAACTAGTGTTCTTAGGACAAACTGCCTGACAACAGCCCTAAAGTGGGAGGGAAATCCTAAATGGCTCATTACGTGAAAAAAATGTAATCACATCAAAACAGTCCGTGAGAACCCAATCCCAGGTAGGACCAATGAAGTGCTCCTTTCCTCCAGAGGGATAAACCCAGAATAATGCTGATGCACAAGGAGTAGCGTGAAGATTCTGGATGGGGCAGGAGGGACATTTGGGTGTCTGCAGGAAATGGCTCCTCTGGGGGGGGATGGGGGCCATGAGCTCAGCCCAGGGCATACAGGGGAACCTCTGAGACACCACGCTGCTCCTTCTCCTCCTCACTCAGCACACAAGGAGTAGCCATGGTTTCCCAGAGTGCTCAAAAAACAGTGCAATGCCCATGTCACAGCAGCTGCACCAAGGGCAGTTGGTGCCAAAATCCACACATTTTGGGGCTAGACGCGAGTGATTTTTTTGCTTTATCTTTTTGCTTTCACCTGCAGAAGCCAAAAGCATTAGTAACCTGCAGAAAAGAGCAGAACAAGCTCCTTCTTGGGCAAATGCCGATGTCTGAGCTTGCACAGGCTGTCTCACCCAGTTAGCAAAGAAGTCAGGCAATCCTGCATGAAAACACCACAAACGAACAAAATCCTCCACTGGTGCCTTGCATGCGAACTGCAAGTAAACAGCAATGCCCCTGGTCGGGATAGGTAGTCCTGTATAATGAGATCTGATTGGGAGATTAAAACATGTTGTCCTGACTGCAGTGTTGGCATCAAAACATCGTGGAGATGGAAACTGTTGGCCTGCAGGTTGTAAGAGCTGTTAGGAGAAAGCGGCAAAACAATGAAAGAAATGTTGGAAATAAGAGGATTTCAGTGTGAGGTCTATGACATAGTCAAAATTGTTGGTTAATACTATGCTAATCAAGCCATCACAGAGAGTTGCAATTTCATACGGAGACACAGCAGGGAAAACACGCTTAACTGAGTGAGGATCTGCAAGTGTTAGTGAGAGTCAAAGACAAATCCTGAGGTGTCTGAATGAACAAAGAACAATTGTTTCCACTTCTACTGAAATGTGAACAAAGCGAACACATCTCCAAAACAGTGGGATTTCATCATCATGGCTTCTTTGAATTCTTGTTTTCCAGGGATTGTGCAGGGCAGGTTGGTCCTAATAGTACAGGACACTGATTTCAAGGTGTAAGGGCATCCTGAAATTCATAGGAACATAGAATTGTTTGAGGTGGACGAGACCCATACAGGTCATGAGGTCCAACTTCCCAGAGCCCTATCCAGCCTGACACTGAATGTTTCCAAGGATGAAGAATTCAGTGTGTTTCTGTTCTCTAGACTGCAAAGCCTGTATGTGACACTTTGGAGGGATTTCTGATGTGTCTCCAGCAGCACTGCAGTTCTGTCTGCAGTTAAAGCCTCCAGGAAACCCTCTGAGAATTGCTTCAGTATTCCATTGCTTGGCAGCACCAAGAAACCCACCTGATTCCTCCCAGGACATGGGACCTGCAAAGAAAGGGCGCTAATAAGGGCTTCACCATCCTATGGCTTAATGGAACCCTCCTGGGGACACATAAACTTCTCACAGCCAGACTGGGAAAAGTGCAAGCCCTCCATTTGTCCCATCGACTCTCCCATGTCTCTCACTATTTACCCACGGCGCTGCTGGGGAGTCCTGGCAAGCCCACGAGACGTCTGGAGGCTCGCAGGGAGCGGGATTGTGTAACGTAATAAAAGCCGTCCTAGAACAGCGTATGTCCGATCCACCTGGATTGGTTTGCAAAACAGGTGTGTCTTCGGCTGGGCAGGGTGGATCTGGGTGTTCCGAGCACATCGGGTGGCATCAAAGGAGGCCCAGGGTTGGAAGTGGGTGAAGGAGACAAAAGGCAGGGCTGGGATTGAAGCTTGGGTGGAGAAGGAGAAGCGGGAGAGGTGGTGGGTAAGAGGCTGCAGTGTGGGCAGTGGTAACATTACATCGTGCTCTGCCTGAGGAATTAGCTCGAGTGAGCATGGAGAAAAGACAGGAGCTGTGCCAAAACAGAAGCCCTTATCACACGCAGTGCAGCAACGTGCCAGCTGTGCACTGGGTACACTCAGGCACTGGGGAGCCCCAGCACCCAAAGCCTGCCTGGCTCCTCCAACCACAAACCCATTCCAAAACCTCATTTTCCACCTTTCTTCCCCAGGTTTGTTTTCCTTGGCAATGCTCTTTGTGAAAGGCAGCATCACTCTCCCCTACCCGAGGTGATGGGCACCCAGACCTGGCAGGGGCACCAGGGGATGCCAGGGCTGGCAGGAGGAGGCACACAGAGCTGCCCAAGGGCAGGCACTGCCTGCTCCCACCCAGAGCCAAATCAGCTCTTCTGTGCAGCCGTCACCAACTTGTCCGGGCCAGTCGACCGCTTGTCTGCAGCAATTAAATTTCCCCAAAATGGTAAAGCCAGTCTTTATAAATCCAGATCCAAACCAAGTATTTTTTATGATAGAGGCCACAGCTTAATGTAATTAGCTGTGACTTACACGCTGGTTACTCTGGTGTGATGTCAGCTTCTCCACACTGTTTATTTTAATTAAAACAGAAATTGTAGGTCTTGAGTGCTGGTAATTACAGCCCGTGGACTCAATTTGCCAAAGCCCCTAATTAACCTGCTATGTGTCTACCTGACTTGAGGTGTTACTTGAAACATGACTGGTGCAGTGGCATTATGTTGTCTGCAGTGATGGAAATACAGTAGAAAGACATGACAGGCTCTGTGATGGAGGATCCATATTTTAAGCTTTTCTGCATGACATTCTTTTCACTTTTATGTAGATTACCAGTTTCCTACCTCAGACTCTGTAAGTGATAGACTAGCTGGGAAAATGGATTTGATGAGAAGTGTCCCCTTTTCAGAATAATTGCCCCCTGTTTGTGCTCAGCAGGGTTTAGAATTCTGGTGCATCTATAGCAGCAGACCACAACAGGTGGACAATTTGCTCTCCCATTAGGATATCTCTGCCCCTAGAGAAAAGCTGCCAGCTCCCCACTAACACTTCTGCCCAAGAAGGGCATCACCCCACTCCCTCTGCCTGCAGGTACTACGTAAGCATTTCTCTTGTAGTTCAGCCACTAACTCACTTCATTAGAGTCCCATCCCTGTTATCATGTTTCATATACTCCTTCCTCTCTATACTCTTGTTCCTGTATCTCCATAGCTACTCCAGTTCTTCAGTTCTTGTTGTCAGATATCCCACCACCAAAGTAATAGGAGTTTTGCCTCTGTCTGTAGTGGTCCCCACCTGGGATCTCACCTGGAGATGGACGCTCTGCATTACTTTTTCCATAGCTGAAAAACCACAACCCTTATAAAATCACAGTCTCTTCAAGGTTGGAAAAGATCACTAAGATCACTGAGCCCGGCCATCAACCCATTCTCACCATGTCCACTAACCTTGTCCTGAGTGCCCTCCATCAGGGTGGTGCTGCTCTGACAACAAAAAGCTTTAATCTAACCTGTAAAATAAACACTTCCAAAATGGAACTTCTTTTCACAGATCAACATCTGCACAAACTGAACCTGTTGCCTCTTTCCCTGTCTCTGAACATCACTGAAGAGATTCAGTGTGGTAACTTATGGGCTTTGTGTTTGTGAAGTTACTCTCCATCCACTCTGTACTAGAGAGAAAGATATGAGATTGTTTCCACAGACTGCTCTTCTTTTTGTTCAGAAGTTGATATTACAGGATAGTTATGTTCTCTTTAACGACCTGAAGCACTCTATTTTCCCACCTATCTTCTCTTCAGTTATTGGAGAGAGGGAATTTTTTTTCTCACAGCTCATCATCATTTAAGTTAGCCAGAGAGAAATCTTCCCTAAAAAGAGCAAAGAGACAGGAGATTCTATAATTCTAAGAGCACAAGCAGCAAGCCTACCCCAGGTGGGACAGATCCCCCTGGTCCCATGCAAATTGTCACCATTTCCACCTATGCCACTAAGACAAATGACAGAATTTTCCTAAATCCATCTTAAGGAGTATCTCACACAATGCTGGTGAAGAAAGAGCAAAGAGAAAAACGGGTGTGGAGCTTTCCAGGGCTGGAGTAACAAGCCATGACAGCATGTTGCCTGGCATGATCTTGAGCTCCCTTTCTCTCTTGCTTTCTTCTTGAGGTCAGACGCCTGTGACCTCACATCACCCAGCAAACACCTGGTGCTTCAGATGTCCACACTAATTTTGGAAGACACTAGGCACCATCTGCTTCCCCAGCACTGGGACTGTTTGAAGAGCAGGATTGGTTTGGAACTCGCTGTCCCCGTGCCCTCTTTCCCCACCAGCCTCACCTCCATCTGACTCTTGTCTTACCCAAGCAATGGCAGAAGTAGAACTGCCAATTCTGCAATGGACTCCTGGAGCCCAGTGGGAGGATGCACCAGCACGTCTGAGCAGAGCTTGGGCCGTGCATCCTGTGCTCTGCCACCCCGAGTCTGAGCTACCAGCAAGGGCAGCCCCATCCAGAAGAAAAACACAGAGTTAGAGGGAGGTGAAGCTTGTGTCAGCAACAATCTCTGAGCTATTTGGAATGGGGATGAGTCTTCTCATGCAGGAGTGGAGCCTTTTTTCCTTTGGAAGACAGAGACCAAATTCCCACCCAGTTTCTCCAGGATTTTGGCCTTAACTCTTTCATGCTTTAGTAATGAATGTGGGTAATTATACTGCTGTTGAATCAAGAGAGAGATAAAAATGATATCACTAGGGATTTTTATCATTATTATCCCTGACCGTATCAAGGTTTCTATTAGAATGGAAAGCTCACGGATACTTACACTGACATAAATGGAAGAAAAATCCACAGGTTTATGGCTTGAAGAAATATCCAGGAAACCAAACAACATAATTAGCAGGATGCTGTTAAACCATTTATAACAGAAAGCCCTCTAGATTTGTTAAACCAACCATTTCCAACTGTTCACAATGCATAGGGTTAATGGAAAGATTTCTCCTGCAGTGCTCTGAGAGCCTGCTTGACAGAATGGTTTGTTAATCTTCACATAATATGCATGGAAATCACTGGGCAGGTCTTCATGAACTGGATCAATCAGAGCAGCATCGGAGCTGGCTGCCTGATTTGGCTGCCATTCATATCTATGCATGCCAGGGAGAAATTACTTTGTCCTAAGCTATGTATCAATGCATCGACTTGTAGACATGTGCTAGACAGCTTGAGGAAGAGAATGCCATGAATCAACCATATAAAATGGTTTGTTTTCTAAATGGAAGCAGACTGCTCCAGACTCAGATTTGAGCCTCTGGTTCCTGTTGATGAAAAAAATTTTTCCCATGTATCTGCAAGACCCACTTCTTTCCCACAGATCTCCCCACCTGTGCATGCAAGTATCTTTGCTGGCACCTCCTCCTGGTTGGGCAATTTGGGTCAGTAGCACCATTGCTCAACTGCAGAGCCCCACTGCACTCTGACATAGAGCTGTGTGAGCCCTGGAATCCCCAGAGCCAGGAGGCCTGAGCACCTCTGGGTTACAGGGCAGGAGTCAGCACACCAGTATATTGAGGTTGTGAGTTCCTAGCAGCAGGGACCGTTGCTTTGTTCTGTGTTTGCATAGTGTCCTGCCTGTGGTGTTGTGCCTCCCGGTTAGGCCCATTCAATGCCACACTAGTACAGAGAAATTAAATAATAAAATAGCAGCAATAACCGTAGTAATTAGTGCTTGCTTTGACTTGCTACCACAGACCCACCAACCACAAACATTAGTCAGGGTTTATGATCATGTCTTCCAAACTGCAAATGCTTGCAAAACACCTACTGTCTCTTCACACATGGAGAAGGGGGAAAAGGCACAGCACCAATTGCCTACAACAGAGCTTGTCAGGCTTTATCTCAGCCCAGATTTCTCTGGGTTGCCAGAATTTTCCTCCAGTTCCCTACTCCAGCCCCACTAGGTGCATGGGCTCTCCTCCCCATCAGGTAAGGTCCTATACTGCATCTCCAGAGGGGAAGCAAAGGAGGTATGATGCTCAGCTGGATTCCTTCTGTCTGTCATTGAGTATCAGCCACAGCATGAGTTAAAATAGGGGCATAATAGGATAAATGAAAGGGAGTGATTGAGAAGATGTGGGCGATGTGACAGACAAGCAAGCTCCTTGCATGTTGATGAGAATGGCATTATCCAGACGGTGGTTGATTTCTTTTTGTGTCTTGTTTAAAGGGGCAGCATCTCCAAGCAGCCTGGGATGCCTGAAGGATAATGGTTGCACTGCAGAAAAATCCAAAGTCTTCCCCGTGAATCAGTTCTACGTTCATTTAACCCCAAAAGCCCATGAAGCAAATTAAAACAAACAATTTCAAACACAGTTCAGCACGGGACAGGAACCTCTGAATGAGTTGTCAGCTTCACAGCTTAACACACAAAGAATGGGTCTGTGAATAATGGTAAACCATTGTGAAACAAGCTCATATTTGAGTATTTAATAAACCAGAGCATCAAAACAATAGAGAGCCTGCCAGCACTCACAAACTACATATGTGAAAGCCTCTTGCAGCCTGTGTTCATCCTTAAAGAGACGCTTGCTAGCACATTCACACAAATCTACTCTTATTTTATATGCTTTATATGATACATGTTTTATTCTAAGGCAGTTACCGAGGCCCTGCAATTTGGAGGAGTACAGAACATGGAGCTCTGCAGAAGGAAAATGCACAGATGGATCCAAAAGCACTTCTTGCTGAAGGAGCCTTAAGGCCAAGGTGTGTTTACAACTTTGACAAAGTTACATAAAGATGAAAGAGAAGGGGAATGGAAAACATATAATTAAAGTAGCGTGATGTCTCTGTGTGCTTATAAACACAGAATGAATATGGAGTACATCTATCATGAGAGATGCTGCTCTGCTGTCACTGACTTTCAGATACAGGGAAGGTTCTGGCACATACGGCTGGAATCAGACATCAGATTGCATGGCACATCTGGAAGAGGAACCCCATGAAAACCAGCAAGCAGAAAGGGTAGTTTGGAGAGAGCAGCAAGAACAAACAGTTTGGTTATGAAACAGAACACTCTGGAGGCAGTTTGAAGAGGCAGTCCAGGTCAGAGCTGTTGTGATGGGAGAGAACTTTTTAATTCCTCGGGGTTTAAGGGTACCTGATGTTCCTTGTGAATTAGGAGTTACTTCCAGCTGGAGACGGGCCAGCTTTGGATCCACAAACAGGTACAGAGGCAAATTGCAGGTGAAGATATGTATTGGTAACTGGAATCAGACTTCTTGTGCGTTTATCTGTTATCTTGATAGTGACAGCAACTCAAACCAGGTAATCCTGAGGTAGATATAAGAAGCCCTTCCACAGACATTTGGGGTTAATTCCTTGATCTGAGGTTCTAAGTGTGAATTGTAGTGACAGTCATTGAGAGGAAACAATGTTAATCAGAGTGACGTTCACAAGGTTGTACTGTCATACAGCTCCTGCCAGCAGTGTGACTTCTTGCTTTGCTTTGTGCTGCTTCCCAGAGGAGCACAGCACATATCTCCAGTGTACTCCAGTGGGATTACTGGGAGTTGGCTCTCATAAGCCAGAGCAGCAAAGGAGCAAAGGAGCAGCACAGTGCCCATGTGGAAGGAAAGGAAAATTTTTCATCTTGACATCAGTGTGTGCCAGCCCCACTTGTGCCCTTTCAGCTCCTCCCCTGATGGCCATGCACAGACACCTCTGATTGTGTTGCCCTGCACAGCCTTTGCCCTAACAGAGTACACATCCTTGTGCCAAAACCCTGACCCAGAGCCCCACAGCCCTGGCAGCTACTGGGAGTCAACTGCTTTTGCCACCTCTTAGCTTTCCCTGAGTAGGTCCTTGACCCTGAATGATACTCCAGATAGTTCCCAGCAGTGACAGCGAACCACTGAGGCTCATGTGATTGACCAGTGAAAGTCTCTTGCTTAGTTCTCAGCTGCAGAACTTCCACCCTAGCAGCACCCGGCCCCAGCCACCACTGCAGAACAGGGTCCTGGAGTCAGCCATGGAGACATCGCTTCAGCCCCAGCACAAAGGAGTGATGTGCTCTGCAGCACAAAGAACCCAAATTCTCTTAACAGTCATGTACATCATAGGCCAGCCTTATAACCTGCTGTTATATGACTCCAGGAATTAGGGCTTCAAGGAATGTTTTGCAGAAGTGCCACCACAATGAGCCTGAGAGATGCTAGGAGCTGTGCAAGATGCCCACGCCCTAAAGAAATCATCAGTGATATGGCTTAAGAAGAATAGTCTTGTGAACTGGGTTTTAAATTGGTTCTTGGAGAGCTGGGTCTTGTCCTCTCTCATAGCACTGATGTGATATGTCCCTGGAGTTTTTCAAGAAATTTCAGGAGCTGTAGAGATGTGGCACTAAGGAACACTGTCAGCGGTCACAGTGGGTTGGGTTGGGGTTGGACTTGGTGATCTTAGAGGTCTTTTCCAACCCTAATATTTCTATGATTCCATGTTTCACCAAAAAATAAAAACACATATACCTCCACTTCCCCTCTCTGAAATCATATTTGGGATGAGTCATCTCACTGCCTTTCAGGATGTCAGTGTCCATGATCCTTACTTCATTTTCAGGTAACTTCGTAGGATCTTGTATTTACCTTGGGCAGTGGAATTACAAAGTGCTATTAGATGAGACCAAAAGAAGAGGGATGTCAATGCAGCTTCCTGGAGGCATAGTAGGGCAACAGTGGGACCAAGAACCAGAACCTCTGTGCCATCTACCCAGCACTGGTTCAGAGCTCTGCTGAGAGGCTTTTTGTCCATACCAATGGTCTCATTCATGCCCTAAATTACGCAGCGATTTCCTGTGTCTGTGGAGGTTCTGATGGTATCTTTTTGGCTGGGTGGAGTCCAGGGTATTCTCTTGTCACAGATGCCATCCAGAAACATCAAGGGGTAGGAGTGATACCGCCGCTGAGTGGCCTTAGCTGTCATCAGTGATGCTATGAGTGTTTCCTGTGTGAGCAGGTAACAGCTAAGGCAAGACAAGGTGTGAGAGCTGTGTTTATTTCACTGTATTTTAATGAAGAAATTGGAGCTGCTGTCATCATTACCTGTGGGTGCACCAGCTACAGATCAACACTTAAATAAATGAACTAAATGACATGTTGATATAAATATACCTTGCATACACAGAAAACCACTTGGTCAGAACACAGACCAAGCACTTTGCAGTGCTAAGCCCATATCCAAAACAACCCTTCAGGTAAAAGTCTGGAAGTAGGCATCCTGGTCTGAAAGATAAGGAGCTCAGTGGGCACAAATGCCATTATTTAGTTGGCTGAAACAGGCCAACACTGGGAATGTCTATGAAAATCTAAATCCTTCAATCCTTCTGCTTGCCTTGGCAGTATGAGAGCTGCCCTGTGTAGGATGTGCCCATCCCAGGGTCCAGCCCAAGGGGATGGCAGCAGTGGGAGGGATCGATGGGCACTGGTCCCAGTGCAGGAGCAGACAGGGGGAGATGGGTGACTCAGGAGCCTTGAGTCCACCCAGTGCTGAGGAGTGACAGCCAGTACCATCACAACATGCAGGTGACTAAGGCACTGACGTAGGTGCCTGTGAGAAGCGCTGCAGGCTCTTGGCTCCCATCACCACTCTCTGTGCATGTTGGGATGGGTCAGTCTCTCAAGCAGTGCTGAGTGTCCCAATTTCTCTACCAGGGGACAGAGGGGCAGTTTGTCCCCAATAACCAGGAGTGCTGGCTCTGTCATCTCAGTGTGCCAGGCTTTGCCATTTGGCTAGGAGCACAGTTTCTCCTGGACCTTTCCCATATCCCAGCTGTGCTTTGCTTCCCAGCCATGTGATGAAGGTACCCTACTTCTCGCTGCTCTCCCATGCCTTGCAGGGAGACTGATGGTCTCACAAAGCACCACAACTTGTTGTGCAGGTTCCCAGCTATGAAACTCTGCGTTGGCTGGAAGTTTTCTGCTGAGAGGTAGCAAATTTTCACTAAAAATAACACTAATTTTGCCTCTTTGGCCTTCAGTTTAACCACTCACATGTTGTTTTTTAGGGAGGTGACAGATGCTTTGATCTGCTTCGGTAAAGATGGATAGAAAACTTGAAGCTTGCATCAGGGCAGATGTCTTCTGGCAACGTCTTGTGGGGAGGAGAAGCATTAAAACATAAGCGATGCTTCACAGGATATTAATTAGTAGAGGGAAACACCTTGACTGGTGTATTCTTTGACTGTCTCAGAAAGCTAATATCATACCTGTGTATTCAAACATCCTCCACACAGCTATCAATGCAACTGTCTTTCTGTGCCCACTTCCAGTTTACTGAGGTCTGGAAAAAGGCAAGTATGGGTCTGGTCTGGGTGGTGGAGGATGAAAAAATATAGGACCCTTCAGCTGCATCTGCATGTGATGCAGAGCCTGCTGGATTTGTACTGTCCCTTTGGTTTCTACAGCCCCTACCCAAGGAGAAGAGGACCTCCATGGAGGAGCTCCCTGGAGCTTGGTTCACACTGCTGACTGTAATTAAGTGCTACTTGGCTAAATGAATTTGTGCAATTTATGTGTGATACTTTCCCGGAAGGCTACAAATTGCACACTCTTTTCCTAAGATAGAATCACAGAATCATTGAGGTTGGAAAAGACTACTAAGATCACCAAGTCCAACCATCAAACAACCCCATGCCCTGTTCTTGAATGCCTCCAGAGACAGTGACACCACCACCTCCCTGGGCAGCCCGTGCCACTGCATTACTACTGTATTAGAGAATAAAATTCTCTTTCTGTCCAACCTGAACCTCTCCTGGTGCAACTGGAAGCCATCGCCTCTCACCCAATTAAAGACAGAGAATTGTGAAGCTATTCCACGCTCTCACATGCATTCAGATGGTTGCAATAGATAGGAGAGTGACTGCTACTATGAATGTCATGTGAGGATATCAGAGGTAGATGGAGAGCTCTCAACACTGCTAGGTTTGGTGGCTGGGTTTGTTCCTCTTACATGGATTCTGCTGAAGTCCAGTGGCTTTTGAGAGAACCTTGTACACAATTGGTCTAAGTAACATAAACCCTTAGTACCAGGCAACCAGGGGTTTTCCATAAGTCCATGTGACATGAGAAGTGATGTTCTGAGATGTCCCCTCCTCCTCTTACGCAGCCTGTCTGTATTGTCTTTAGGTATCGCAGACACCTAATTGAAAGCAATTTTTTTCCCCAGGCAATCCATGCAAATTTGCACTCAGATGAGGAATGCTCAGGAACTTTGTGGCTTTAAGGAGAGCTCAGAACATCAGAAGGACCAGCGGTGGGCAGGCTGAGCTACCCACAGATGTCCTCTGTTGAAGACTTCCCCAGTTCTTGTAGTACTTACAGTGCAGGTAATCGTCAACCATACATAGAAGTGCGAATCAAGACGGAAAGTAAATAGACCAGGGTGCTGCAGTTGTTCTTCTGGTGAAATTAGTAAAGAAATTGGGAAAGACTAAGGCCAAAGCTGAAGCAATCAGTTTCTGTAACAAGTAAAGAAGCTACCAAGTGATGCCAGCCAGGCTTACATTCTTAGGGGAAACTTGAAGTACGCTTGCATATTTAGAGATTGAAGGAGCAGCTGTCAGAAAAGCTTGCAGCCCAGATGACTTCTCTGCACAAAAAACGGTACAGGTTTGAACCATTAAATGCAGCTTGAATATGGTGATGGACTCTGGGGGCTAAAATGCATGTGAAATGGACCCTGGCTCTGAATCACACGCAAAACCCAGGCATCCCTCAATTTTGTTGCAGGGAGAGCTGATACGGCTTATGGATAAGCTACACAGGGTCCACGATGATTTTTTTTATTATTATTATCTGAAAGCTACCTCATCTGTATCCCACACGTTCCCAGCTCAGGGATGCTCTTACCTGGGGGTCTGTCACCAAGCACCGAGGAGGGATAGGACAACTCAGGAGGAGCCCTGTTGGGACTGGCAGGTTGCCATCTCTTTTGCCAGCACACAGACTACTGCAGATTCTCACATGCACACACACAGTTCAGACTTGCCCTGCACAGTGACACCCAACCGCACGTAATTCCTGTGCATACCATCTCCCTTTGCCCGCCGCCTTTCTGATGCTTTTTTCCCTGTTCTTAACAAACACAGCTCGAAATTCAGTCCCGGAGTTTCCATTTAGGATGAGCAAAGCAGAGCTTTGAAGCTGTTTTAACCCTGATGCTCCTGCATTAAAAAAAAAAAAAAAAAAAAATCACCGGTTTGTTCCAACAGCTCAGCACAGAAATCTTAAAATTAAAGAAAAAAACTTTAAAAAGGGAATTATTCTTACTAAGGTGGAGCAGTGTTTCTCTCTAGTGTGGTTTTACCAGCAGAGACTGGAGTTAAAGGAGTGACAGTGAATACAGCCTTAAAAACTGATCTGAGCCTTCTGGACATACTCCTTTTTTAGAGCACACTGGCATATTCAGGTCTGTGCTCGTGGTTGGTGGTTCAAGGTCACACTAAACAGACTGACAGCACAGCACAGATCCTGCAGCACCTGTTTGTAGCACTGATCATCCTTCAGCAGAAAAAAAAATTACGTAAGTAACTGTAGAAACAAGGTTCCCGAGAGTGATTTTGTTTGGGTATTACTGCTCATGGTAAGAAATGGACACCAGTGTGCAGGCTGGTTGCACCAATGGAGCTGACCAAGATCCACTCTGCTTTAGCCAAGCACCCTCATTGTCCATGATCAGAGCATCTGCATTGTCCATGATCAGAGCAGCTGCACTCCCATGACCACGGGGCTGTTCCAAACATGCAGCTCTCCCTGTGGCTGTGCCCCAGGTGCCCCAGGTTGTGCTCACAGAGAGCCTGCATGATGGTTTGGTTGGTGTTAGAGCTCACCCATCAGCTGTTCCTGGCCCCTACAGCATCTCAGAGCACTCAGTGACTTTTGAGAGTTCTGACATAAGTGCCTGTTTTCTAGGATTTAAAATTGCTCTGGAAGAAAGAATTCAATGGGCTGATACTTGGCAGCTCAAGGCCTGTCTGGGGAGTCAGTTCCTCTGATTGTGCCAAGTTCTGACATCTTCAAAGGGAGAATTTCTGTTTCCTTGTGGCAGAAACTGGTAAGAGTCATTGGCAGAAAGGATGAAAAAGTCCAAGTATGAATTTCAGATCAGGCTTGTTTTAAATTGAGCAATAGCACCTTGTGTGTACATAAAGGAAATATGCATTTCCACAACTGAGAATTAGTTATTGATAAATCCACAGTGTCGTGTAGCAAGATCTTTTAATGTTCTGTACGATAAGAGCAAGTATTTAATCAGCTGGGAGAATGAGATGAAATGGATACTGTCTAATGAGCATTATTCTTGTAGAGGTGCCAGGTCCAACCTAACAATTTCCAACTGAAGCTTGCTGGTGGCTCATCACCTGCGGTGGGGCCCTGCATGCTCTGCTCCTGCTCCTCCAGCCCAGGTGCTCCCAGTGCTCACCTCCACCACGAGTCAGACCCTGTGAGCACACCTATGCCTTCGACTGGGAGATGTGGTAGCACCTTCTGGTCTTTTGATCACAGCCTTTTGAAGAAATGATCCACTGACACAAGAACTGCCTATCCTGTGAAGACTTCGCTTCTTTCTTGCAACAAGAAATATCTCAAAGGCCTGCCCAAAGTTTACTCTGCTGCAATTATACTAATGCATAAGTTTTGCTGAAGCTCTGAAAAGTGCTGGTGCTGGCAAGGTCTGAGGTACCTGGGTTCAGACCAACAAAAAGCACGGGGAAAGCAGAATATTTTGCTGCACAAACACAGCATCCAGAGTCAGGGTTTGCACCTGTGTAATTACTTTGATGTAGTTATACTGGAGCAAGGAGACAAAAAAAGCAATGTAGACGAAGCTTTCAGCTGACAGAGAAAATAAAAACACAGCTTGTGGTTGTGTGAACTGATCTGTGATAAAAATGTTTGCATAAAAATTACATGCAAATGACTGGGAAGTACAAACATACCCACAAGAAAGTCTGTTCCAGTTGGGACCAGAAGCAGAAGTGCTGGAAATATAGGAAGCAGACTTGACCTCAAGAAAGTTACAGCATGAGGGTGTGAGCTGCTTTCAGCTGAAATTGGTGATAAAGCTCCCAGTTATCTCTCTGGGCATGGGATCGCCCCCTGGTTTTGCAAACAAAGGAATTCTGTCTAGCTCAGATAAGATTTCAGTAAGCATCCAAACTGTTGTTGTTTTACAGATGTAACAGGTAGCAAAGAAATGCGTTTCGTGGTGTGTATTCCAATGGGACCCCATCTGCCTTTTGGAGAGTGTTGGTAGGGATGGGTGCTCACAGTGCAGCAAAGGAGGCATTTCCAGCCCTCTGCCCCACTCACTTTGCCATAAGGTTGGAAAAGACCACTGAAATCTTCTAGTCCACGCCCCACCGTGCCCGCTGACTGCTTCCCTCAGGGCCACATCCCCACAGTTCTCAAACACTTCCAGGAACAGTGACCCCACCACCTCCCTGAGCAGCCTGTGCCTCTGCATCACCACCCTTTCTGAGAAGAAATCTTTCTGAGAATATTTTTTTTCTCATATCCAACCTGATTCTTTGCCTTTCCAGCTGCTCCTCTCCAGCATCTTTTGTCTGGGCCCAAATTGCTTCAGGCAGCTTTCCTGGATGGTGAAGGCTCCACGGTGTGCGCTGCATCACTTGACAGAGGCAGCAATCAAACTGGGGTCCTCCTGACGTACCCTATACATAGACACACACGTTCTGAAGGCTCTGACGGGACAAAGATATAGATGTATTCATATGTAAGTATGCGTAAATAAAAAAATGAGTTTTCACCGTCACTTTGACCAAAGATAGGAAAAGTAATAATTACAATTCAAATATCACAGATGCAGAATCACAACAGTGTTTTCCTTATCTGATCTTATCATCCCTTTGATGGTCAGGGTTGCACAATGATTACAGCTAAATCTACAGAGGCTGGGAGATAGCATAACATTGCTCATATGGATCATCACGTTGCTGCTTCTCATCATTGCCGCATTGCTGTTAATAAGCTTGAGTTTAAACAGGAATACTTATCTTTAATATATACTTCCCGCTCCCATGTATTTCAGGGAAAAAGTATTGGATTAATTGGATGAACACAGAGTCTCCCGAGCTGCCAAGCACATGTAAAAATCCAGATGTTTCCAGCACCAGCCTTTTTATTCCCCTTTCTTTTGGTCTGTTTTCCTGCCTGCCCTACAGGAAAGTGCACACAACAGTAACTCTGAGGAGCGAACTCTACAAACAAGAAAAAACAAACACAGCCAAAATCAAACCTTTTCTTCCTTTGTTGTTTTGCAGCTGTGGGTGCCCAGCTCATACCTGTGTGAGTGTTCTTCCTTTTTTCCAAATCACTGCTTACGTGACCCAGGGTCTCCTGAGGCAGGAACTGGGGGGACATGGGTGTCTCGTCTCAAAGGTCCTTCCTGCAAGATGGAGCAGCAATGACCGTGTATTGATCACAGACTGCAGGTGGTGGCGCAGATAAAGCCCTGTTTGTTGTCCACACGCCATGGCTGAGACCTCCTCTGCCACAAATCAGGGGCGATCCGTCCCCAGCGGGTTCTCGGGGAGGGAAAAGACCTTGTGCTAAGGGCTAAGGAATTTCCCTTATTATCTGCCTAATCTCTAGGACTTCCCTGCCTTCCTTCCCCTCCTCTGACAATCACAGTGCGCACTGGCCTGAAGGACTCCCGGGAGTTTGCTGATTTATTCATAGTCTCAGTGCCTCGTTAATGAAGGGCACTGAGCTTTACAACCTGGTGGCTTCTCTAGACGTGATGAAACTCACATGAAAACACAGGGAGGATTCCTCTCCTGTGCTTCTGCTACTCCACTTCATCAAATAGTTGTTGCATGGAATATTAGTGCAATTAGTGATTTACATTTATAACTATTTGACAGTGAGCTGTGATAAGAGAATGATACCATAACATCTTGCTGATGCCACTTTTCTTTTCAGAGTGTTATTTCCCAATATCTTATTCCATCCTGACCCAGCAGTAACGAAGTCAATGAAAAATTTCCTTTTGATGTAAGAAGGAGCAGGAAAAAACTCACCCTTAGATTCTTTTACACAACCTGGCACTCATTAAAATGGCTGGAAATAAATATATGTGTCCACTTGGTACTGAGAAATTATGTTGATTGTCCCTTCTGACTGTAGCAACAAAATAAAATAGAAACAAAATAATTTTGGAAAAAGAGCAGAAGTCTGACATATAATATTTTTCCAGTATAGTAAGGAAGTACCATGTACTCCACAATGGTGCTTGCTGCTCACCTGTTCACTAGGTGAACTCTTTTTCAATAGAGGATAGCAGAGTTAATCCAATTCTGTTTTCTTTTGCTTACTAAGAGAGCTGAAAGATGAGCGCTTATTAATTGCACATACAGCAATGTGCAGGCACGGCTCATTGTGACGAAGTCACACAGATTCCAAGGAAACTGGTTAAAATTAAGGTGAGAAAGAGGAAAGGGAAAGCTCTCCTGTTATTATTTTATTGTTTTCTGGAATATTTTTCAGACTGTGGTGGAAAATCTGAATTTTGACAATTCCCCTTCAGTTACCTTATGTAAATCTGGGAATGCCTCCTGCAGGGAGCTGCTCTGCTTTCTCACCTGCACTAGCAGCACCCCCCAGGACCTGACTGCTCAGCCAAGATTCTTCTAGAAGAGCCCAGACTGGTTGTCTTCACACCTCTGCCTGCTGGCCAGCCAAAGGAAGGCAGTGGTTGCTTTGCATGACAAAATGCACTCATCCTGCCTTAGAGGATTTGCCCTGTCTTCATGGCAAACACCATAGTTCCCTGCTCAGTTGCTGGAAGCAAGGAGAAACTTCTGTGTTTCTGTTGTCCAAGCACAGCAATTTGCAGACAACCAGCAAACCTCAGATTTGCAAAGCAGAGAACTTTCATAGAAGGCTCCAAACTGGCAGCTGAGGAAAGGCATTTACCTGCCCTGAGTCACCCTCTGCTTGGCAGCTACTGGCAGGTGCTGCTGTGTGCTCTGCCCCTCAGATCAGCTCCGGAGCTGCTGCAAGCAGAGTGGCTGGCCATCTTAGTCACCCCCAGTTAAAGTCCTGCTCCCACGTCATTGCTGAAAGACTTGATCCTTTCCTTTTTTTTCAACAGGAACACCTCTCTCATCACTTCACAACATGCTGCAGCAGAACAGAGCTATGACCCATGCACTCATATTTGCCCTTCTGAGGCACAGGAGGATTTTTTCAAAGTCCCATTTGGGATTTCTTTCCTGAAACACTCCATCCAAGAGCAATCTCTCGCGCTCCCTTTGCTGACTCATAATGGGGCAGAGTAAATCTCACTTCTCTCAGCCATGGGTACACAGGATCTACATCTTCCCTGATCATCATCCCTTGCAGATGAGTTTCAGAAATCTCAACCAACTGCATGACATCTCCCTTTTGTTTTTAAAAGGAACAGGTGTGCTAACATGCTCAGAGACATTGACAGGCACTGACTCAGTTCAAGAGTCAGCCTATGGTATTCAGGACTGGTCGGCAGCGGTTACTGAGGCAGACTGTCAGAAGGTTGGTGAGATCAGCAGGAACTAGACTAGAAAGAACAAAGTTCTGATTAACTGGAAGATTCCTGAAGAACAAGGAACTGCTGGTATCTTACCGAAGATTTTCCTTTGAGGAAAGGAAAGCACGTAACTATTTCAGGTGCTTTATTTCTGTGTGATTCAAATAAACATGCAAAAGAAGCAGCATCCACAGAAGCTGACGCTCAACCTCATTACGTGTTTTCCACTATAGTTAAACTGAAGAGAGCAGCACTCAAGATTGGTTTCTGTGTGTTCAGTGAAGCTGTTGCTGGACTTATTTTCATTAAGCAGTGCACGCCTTCATACCTGGACAGACCCCTTTTTCCTTCCTCTGACTTAGGTATGTTTTGCCCAGCTCAGAAGAGCTCTTCACTCAGTCCTGAGATGTGGAAGTGGAGGAACCCACTGCGTTTCTCTGCATCTTGCTGGAACTCCCCCAGGGACCAATTTGTATCTTCTTCTCATTGCCAAGAAATTCTGAACAGAAAAATGAGTTGCCTACTCATTTGGCTGACCAAGCCTTAGCTCGTCCATAGAGGCAGCAGCCATGATTAGCTGGATATGAGAAAGAGAATAACACCTCCCACGCACCCAGAGACCACACTCTGAACTGGTGAGAGAACAGCAAATATGGACACTTGGGAGAGCTGTATGGGACCACCTCAGCCAGAGGCAGAATGAGAGCCACACCGTGGGTGGGAGCAGAAACACAAAACGGAGGAGGAGGGAGAAGAACACGGCAGGAAGAGGGTGTGAAAGGTTCATAAAATCATTAAAGGAGCCTCCTTATTCTCTTCTTGTTGTCTGCTAGCACTGTAGAGTGGATGCAGGCAACTGTCCAGGCTCTGCCTCTGGGATGCACACAACTGGGATCTACCCCGTGCATTGCACACACTGCAGTTCTTCCACCCACAAAACATCTCCAAGGCTTTCTTTGCTTTTATTTAAGCTTGGAAAACCACCACACCTCTGATATCATCTCCCAGTGGGGCCTGAATTCATTTCAAGTCGACTGATCCAGTCCCAAAATTTTCCTTTGTATATACAAGGTATATCAATGGTTCATAAAACAATACACAGGACTGAAGTGGCAAGAGACTAAGTGATAAACCAGAGCCAACTATTTGTACAATTGGTTCAGAAAAGGGATTTTATTGATTGAATGCATCATTTTTTCCTGCTGTACTTCTGGGGCTACTTAAATCAACTCTACTCCATAGAGTGAGGCTCCACACATTGCCTGGAACTCAAGCATGCAGACTGGAAAGAAAATTAAGACCCAAGCTAATTAATAGATACAGTCTCTTTTTATTAGGTGTCTTTTGAAACAACTTCTTGTTACCTTTAAAAAGAGACTCAAGGCTCAGTCATACAAACACTCCATCTCCAAACCTGCTCACTCTCACGGAATAGAAGTGAATTATTACCTTTACATGCATGGAAACTCTGCAGAGGCATTTGCTTTCATGGCGACTGATGAAACATTTCAACACCTCTATTTTATCACCAAAAAGAAAGATTCTGAGAACAATTTATTGTCCACAAGAGTCTTTGTCAATGAGAAGTGAATGTTTTGTCCCAGAAATGATCAAGACCTGTATAGCTCTCGTCTTGGACTGGGCTTTGAACTTTAAAAGTAACCAGTGCAGATAAACAGGAAACAATAGATTACGGTTTATAACTTGCATGAAATTGTTCTCTTGGCTTTTTGTTGTTTTTGTGTTTTAGGCATGGACAAACACAATGTTTCATCAAGGATGAGTTCACAATTTAATTATTTATTGGGGGTATTTTGCACTTTGCATTGCAAACTGCTGCAACTAAAAGAAAAAAAACGTGCTGGCACAAAAAGGGGAGGAGGAGTGAATGCTATAATGGAAGAAATGTTACCCAATAATTAAAATTCAGTGGTACTGTAAATCCTAATGGAAACAACAATGCGTCTTTGTGTACAATTAACTCTGGGCTCCAGTTCATGATAAAAATTCTAGCTTGTAAAAAGCCCTGACCTCAATACCAACAGCTCAGCAGAGGTTCACAGATCTGGCTTAAAAAAAAAAAAAAAAAAAAAAAAAACTTTCACAGAGTGGGAACAAATAATAGCTGGACTCAGTCCCCTAAATATGCTCCAATTATTCAGGATGGTTGAAGATAAGCTACAGGAGAAGTAGCGAGGGGAAAATAGTCCCACAGCTCAAAGAAAAGTACAAAATGTTGTTTGATGTCTAGAGAGAAAATCTGCCCTCCCCCTCTTGTTATCCCAGTCACGCTTCCTGTGGGGCACCCTGTGTGCTAACAGCAAAGTCCTGGAACATCTTTATTATTATTAGTTTAATACTTTTTTTTATTGTTAACAAAGCAGACAAAACGAGTTGTTCATTACAGTGAGTGACTGACAGGGAAACATGGAGGACTATTCATTAAGTAATTACTACTTTTAGGCAGAAAAAGTTACTGTGCTTAAAAGAGGGAAAAAACAGTAGAAAATCAAATTGTCTATTCTTTTTTTTTTTTTGGTGGGTGTGTGTGGAAGGAGTCGTGTCTCATGGAAAAGACAGTTCTACAAATGTCAATCAGTTTGACAAGCAATTATCAACTTTCAGATAAGGACAGAGACGGTGGGTAGAGCACCTCAGAACAGACTGCTCAGTTACTACTCCATGATGGTGATGAGAGGGACCTGCCCAAAAAGTGTACCATGGTCTCATCTGCAGACCTGGAGAGAGGAGACCAAACCTCTGTGTTTCTTCTAATCAACATAATTCTAAAGAAGGAGGAAAAGCGTTCCTCCTCATGGAACGGTAGTGAATTCAGAAGGGTTATTTTGGAAATATTTCCTGTCAAAGCTCAGAACAGTTGGATTCCTGGTTGGGCCGAGAGTAGGTCTCTGACAGCAAATTCAGCACTTGGAGCAGATGCTTCATCCAGAGAAGGTGAGAAATAGGATTACCAAAAGCATTTCAGTGTCTGAAGCCCTCAAATCCCAGCTGTAACATTTACTTTTGAATCCCTTAGGTTCTACAGTAGATCTCCCCCCCCCACACACACACACACACCTAATTTTTCTGCAAGCTTTACAAAGGCCCAGGAATTCAGAAATGCCCACTTCACTTTCTTTCTTACCCTGGAAGCCAAGAGGAAGTCACCTGGCACCATGCAACGATAGTGAAGTGCCCAGAAAAGAGAGCTTTGACTGCTTTGATTGCAAGGGTGTTTATTAGGTGCTCAAAATACAGATCAGGAGAGACGTGATCTCTACACACACAAGAGCCCATGGAAAGCTATAAAAAGAAGCAACTCTACATTTCAACCACTATCTTTTGATCCTTAACCATAGGGTGATTTAGGAAGGAACTTGCTTGTGTATGCTGCAGCATGTTAGCTCTTGGGCTCTGGATCCTTTAAAAGTGCAGCTGTTGGGGACAAAAAGCTAAAAAGCTGAGGATGACCATCAGCATGAAAAAGGAGCACCCTTGTGCAAATATACACTATGGTGAAGGACTCCATCTGCTTCGTTTCTGTGCATGTGAGCCCACTTGATGCAGCAGTGGGACATATACCCACATAGGTTCCCTGCAGAAATTCAGTGCATTTTGTAATGTGTGTCTTTGGGGTGTCGCTTAACTCCACTCTCACATGAGCCATGAAAAACCATGGGAAGTATGGGGATTCCTCAGGATAATAATTTCCAAGGAGTTGGCATTTGGTCCATTTGATGCGGAACAGGGACACGTGCCCACACGTCCCAGGCAGTTGCGCATGCTGAGAGCAGATGCCAACAGTGACAACCAATAGCATAACTCTTACTGATCCCAGTGGGGCAAGAACAAGGCTTTAATCCCCGTGTTGTTTCCAAGCTTCCTGTTTTGAAATTGCCATAATTAAATTCTAGAGACTGAGAAAGCACCATACACGTTGCCAAGTTTATGTCAAGCTTTATCAGGTGATCTCATCATAATCCGGTAAATAGCATATCATGAACACCAAATCTAATTAAATCCTCTTGAGATACGAGCTAAAAAACAGACACAAACAAGAATCAAACGTTTTAAATCTGCCGTGGTACAATCAGAATTAATCCCTTGGGAGAAGTGAATTTCCTTGAGATCTGGACAAAAAAAAGCCTTCTGTGTTCTCCTTTCTCTGGTGGCTCGTGCTCTCTCCAGCACACTCAGTCAGAAGGCAAATGCAGTTGCTGGGTTTTCAGTTTCAGTGTAAACTACATGACATGCACCTCCAGTTTCAGACTTCTGGATGAGAACACGGGACAAGACAGGAGACAGCAGAGCAAAGGAGACGTGTTTTGTAAATTTATTTTCCTTCACTATTCTCTGCAGAACTTCTGCTGCAATTTGTAGGTGAAAAATGAAAAAAAATAAAAAAAAAAATAAAACCCCAGAACCTCTAGCTATGGAAGCACAATGAAAAAAGCTCTAATGCAAACTGGAAAAGGCAGCGGTGAGTTTGCTGTTCTTGCAACAGTCTCTTGATCAGCATATTATCTGCCAGGCACCTTTCGAAATGCTTCTCAAATGCACCATAGGTGTCTGTATGTGCGCACAAGCCCTTAGGGCTACACCTATGCTGCTAGTAAATTAAACAGTGGCAGGTAATATTCCCAGGCATTGGAATTTGATAGTCTATACTGTTAAATTCCTAGAACCTGCCCTGGCGCATTTTTGGCCTGGATCAATTAGCATTCTCCCACACACGTCCCAGGAATTCAGGAGTTAGCAGAGCCAGCAACCATTCCCAAGGGACGCCGTGCCTGCACCTTCAGTTGCCCTGGATGGCAGAAGAGTTTAATGATATGGATATGGCACATTCCAGGTCAGTTGGTCTCACTGTCAGAGCACAGCCCTAACAACACTTAATCTTCTAATAAGAGCTGTCACCTATATGTCCATGTCAAAGCCTGTACCTGTTGTGTGGTTAATCCAGGTACTGCATAAGTGAGCTCTACCCTGAAGTCAGATCGCATCAGGGCTTTGTGAAAGGGCAGGTCAGGACTTTGTTCAATGTATGATTTTACGAGGTACAGCTTTTCTACACCTGGGCATGAGTTACTCTCAAATCCAACCTTTCAAATACATTGCATTAGCTTGCAGTCGAGCTGAACGCCGTCAATGGATTTCTTGGTTCCCATCCTTCTTTCTTGATAGAAACTACCTCAACCCTAATCCCTCTGAAAATCAGCAACAATCTGATGTTTGCATCCCTTCCAATCCTTGAATCAACTGATTCAGAAGACCAAGATTTCACACCAAACATCATTTCAGCCTGGCATAAAAGCAGTCCTTCCCCTTCCAGAATCAAGCTAAAAATCAGCTCTGAAATGGATTGGTCTCCGGTGAACATAACAGCCCCTCTCATCTGGATTCACCCTGCCTAGCTTTAGCTCCCCTAAATGAAATGCAGCTTTCCCAAGGTTACCCCTGTGGCCAAGGGAACAAGGCACCAGACAGTAATTCAGCCGACCTCGGACCTCACTTCTTCCTCCCAGTACAGAGAATATGGGCCAGCAATGGGTGTCATTTTGACATTTCCAACTATTCCTTTTACCTGAAAACCTGCAGTGCTTCGTGATCTGTCTGCTTTTGACAGTGACTTTTAAGTCTTTTGCAGGGCTTACCAACTTCTGTCTGTATTTTCTCAGGAAAACAAAAAGAAAATTAACTAGCTCTGTCCCAGCTGCCAGTTCTAATAGCAAAAATGACTGGCAGAGAACCAGGTCAAACCTGATTCAATATGAAGTTTCTGTTCTTCTCACTCTCAATCCCCCCCCCCCCCCCCCAAAAAAAAAAAAAAAAAAGAGAGAAGAGAAAGAAGAAAAAAAGAAAATAAAAAACCCCACAAGTTTCACAGCAACAAGGTGACCCTGATAGATAACCACCTCCCTTGCACTGCAACTGGTCATTGTGATTGGTTCTTTCACACAACTGTAATTTCACCTACACCAACGTTGGCTGGTTTTACCACCAACCACTATAACACAAATCTCCTCGATGCTGGATTAAGAAGTCCCTCTTGGAATCCACTACTATGTGTGCTGTGAAAATGTATTATGTACGTTTCAGAATCTTACAATAAAGCCGTAGAGAGAGCTCAGCTCCTGCTACTTCTGCAGCACAATAACCACAACTTCCACCTCCACCCCAGACAAGTGCTGGCTGTATGGGATGCACTGCTTCCAGCTGTCCACAAAATGCACCTCAAACATTCGTGCAGTGTTGCAGTCCACTAAAAAGCTGTAAAGACGTATTAAGAGGGATTCCCTTCGCTGGTGTTTGCAGATCTCTGAAGGTGAGGAAGAAGCAAAAAAAAAAAAACCCACAAAGATTTCAATCAAAAAACTTCAGTTTGTACCTGCATTTGAAAAATGCTGAAAACTAGATTTTTCTTTGCTGTTTACTGATTCCATTCCTTCAAAGAAAATTGATTTTTGTTGCAGAACCTGATTTTCACCATTTTTTTGTTTTGGTTTATTTTGTTTTGGTTTTTTTCTCTTTGGAAATGCTTCAGAACAGGATGTCATTCAAAAGTGGCAATCTGTGATACTTTGCAACTTTGCAGCACCACGATTTCCCTGGTTCCTACTTGCTCATCCTCTTTCTCCATATGCCAAACAGCACTCTGTGTTTCTTTAGACCATGCCCTAGAAAACCACACATCACTCTCAGAGCATCCATTAGTGTAGTGTATCTTTAGTTTACCCTCTTTTCCTTGAGGTCTGAAGTTCAGTATGCAAAGCCAGCCTCCAAATGAGACAATGGCAAGCTTATTTACAGAGAGCTAATGACAGAGAAATGATGCCAAAGAAAAAAAGAAAAAAAAAAAAGAAAGAAAAAATAAATTCACCCCGTCATTTGGCAAGAGAGGAATACCCACTTCCCTTCATTCCAACATTTTCCTGTTGTTCCAGAGGGAAATACAATTGTATTCAATGCAAATAGTACTGCTTATGTTGAGCACCAGAAGATACAGAGGAGCCAGTGATCCATGATGTCTTTTAAGCTAGATAACATTCAATTGCTTTAAAAGAAAGGAAATTTTCATCTTTGAAGATGAGAGGTAACCACAGCAAAATACATTATCTGCCACTGTTACTATAAATAGTGATAAGGAACAATAACACCTTGATAAATGCAGTTTGAAGCTCAGCTGATGACTGGCTTTAGCTGATCACTTTTTTACTAGTTTGCACTTATGACCTCAGGACTGAGCCTACAGGTTAGTTAATGCAAATTCAGTTATGCATCCATAGCTGCACCATTCTCAATGCTTATCTTAATACGAAGACAGTCACACAGGTTGCATATTGTATCTTGTTACTTCTTTCTTGCAGATTGAAAGCTGGGACAATGGTTCTGTCCTCAAGCTTCTTTTGCTCAAAATACATCCCTCTTTCTCATTCCAACTTCATGCATGGATATATATCTGGTAAATAATGTATATGTCCCAAGAACTTCCACATCTATTTAATGATTTTTGCCACAAGCCAATGCTGGTGATGAAGTTTCTCTGTTCAGTGTACAGGATGCTTTACAGCTACAGAGCAACAGAATCATAGAATGGTTTCATATGGAGGGAACCTTAAAGATTGTCCAGTTTTGACCCCCATCAACTCCAGATGAGGGCAGAGCAGAGAGGAACAGCCAGCTCCTTTTCCCTGCTGGACCTCTTTTGATGCAGACAAGGGTACTGGTGGCCTTCTGGGATGCAAGAGCATACTGCTGTACTTCTCAGCGTATCTAAATTCCTGCCTAAAATGCTGGCAAGTCTCCAGATTTTGGACACAGAAATCAAGGCTGAAGATTTACCCATGCTGAAAATATCTTCTTTGGGATTCAGAGTTGGTGCTCCTTCTCAGATGCACATACCAACGTTCATTCTTACACCTAATATAGCAGTAGAGTTAGCTATCCTGTGCAAGACATTCCCATAACTCCAGTAAGAATTCACTGTCTGCAGCTAATTTGCTTGGCAAAAGCAAACTCAGTGTGGTGTATGAGGCCACGTTTATTTCCCTTTCACTTTGTTTGCCTGTGGAGGCATCCTTGGGGATAGTCATGGGTGATCTAGCTGACACTAGATCCTGGGTGGCAGATCCTGGGTGTATCCTCTACTGCTTAGCCTAGGCACTCAGTGCTATACCTTGCAGTGTCTCATAAGAGCAATATAGGGCAGACACAATGGCCTTGGGTTCTTCCTACTAGGGACAAAGTACCATTTCCAGCACAGCCAAATGGGATTTTCCATCTAATCGGGCTTGGGCTGTGTTTTGGCTCCTTTGAAGCAAATACTGACATGAGGTGCATGGCTTCAGGCTATCCTTGAGGGAGTCTATCTTAAGTGTAAACTTAGCCTTGGGCCCAGTATGATTCTCTTGGATACTCTGGCAATATTCACAGGAAACAGGGATAAACATGCCAGAGAATGTTTGCTCACCTCTCATGTCCACCTATAGGTTACACACCTGTGCGGAATTGGCATAAGAAAGCCTTCCACGTAAATAGAGAAAATTCTGGAAAAATACCACTCTTCAGTGAGTCCAGCACACTTCAGCTTAGCTTCATTTCTCCTGCAGCCAAAATACAAGAGCTTTCATGGCCAATAATTTCTCCTCTGCACTGAAAAGCTCCTACCTGGTTTAACTGGGTTATTCATTTCTGATCAAGGGAAGTTCAGTAAGGGGCAGAAATAAAGGGTGAAAGGACAGCTCCTCCAAAGCAGCTTGTAGTCAATAGAAAGCTCAGGGCTATAAAATCATTTTTCTCTGCACAGAGAATGCATAGAATATGAAAGTCCTCATACTTCAACCCTTTGAAAACACTTCTGAGCTCTTTATGTCTATCTCACTCTTCCTTCACATGTCTCAGTAACTGACAAATTACCTTTCTAATGCTACATACTTCAGATCTAATTTGTATTTCCTTTGGTTAGCACTTCTTCCTTGATCTCTATTCCCTATCCTCCTTCTCTTTTCTATCTGGTTATATTCTGGTTTTGCTGTTCTAGGCACTTCATCCCCTCTCTGATGCCAGCAGTCACCATGCTGAGTGCTCTGAGTCCTCTTTTCCCAAGGAATGACACGTTATCAAGCAAGCAGGTTCTTCAGCACCGAAGTATTGCAGAGGGCAACTTTGCACACCAGTCAGCACTCCCAAAAACCAGGACTGCAAAACAGTGGCATTTCTCCAATACTATTTCCATTAAGGCCACTGTTAGTAGCTGATTCCAAAACTCCTTTAGACTAGAGGTATTAATCTCATTTAATAAGTCATTATCACAGGCCTGAAAATAAGTAAGTAAATAAATAAATAAATAAATAGAACAAGAAAAATAAAGGCCAGGAGAAACAGCTTATTTTGTTCTTTTGAGGAGAAGGTAGGTTAATAAACTGACATTCTGTATTATTTGGTCCCCCTGATCCTTTGCAGTTCTGGTTGTAAGTGCCTAACTCTGACAAAGCCAAGGTATCTGAGTTTCCTAATAACCCCAGGCAATTATGGGACTGCCCTGGCTAGTCCAGCATCCAGCTGCATTTCTGTGACTGTCCACGTCAGGAGCAGCTACAATGTCCTGGGATAATAAGGAAAATGGCAACGAACAATTCTTCTTTGTAGCATTTAGATGACAACGCTAACTGAATCATAGTCCAACAGCCTAGTACTTAAAGACATATATTTACTTACTTGGTGACCAAGGAAAGACATACAGACCTAGGTAATGGAGTCCTAGACAGTTCTTACTTCAACCTCACAAGAGGAAGTCCCAAAGATTCAGTACAGATGTTTTAAGTAGATCTGCAGGAGACTGCTGGCTGCTGTGCAGAAAGTAATACGTATGAATAGCCAGCTTTGGACATATTTAGGTTGGTTACCAGAAGCTACTACACCTTGCTGTCTGGCTTCTTCTTTGTTGCATACTATGGCCATCAAGAACTTCACAAGGGTTTCAAAGATCACACGCAAACCTCCATACACTGAGAGCAGATGTCCCACTTGAGCTAAAGACTCGTGATTGATGGCAGCCTAGGCATGACGTATGGTTACATGCGGGTGATGAGGGCAGTAGAGGGCAGTAGTGCACATCACCTCTAGTGCTTTTGAAACCAAGGCAGTCCTGCTTGGCACAGGGCCATTTCCTGGTGGCCTAAGGAACAGGACCAACGTGAACTTGTTCGTTTTGCAGAGGCCCGGGAAACGCTCACTAGTTTGAAAGGCCTTTGTTTTCCAGGAAATCAGTAATACTCCCCAGAACTTCATGCAAGACCCCTTTCTTCGGTATTTAGCACTTCCAGGAAGAATTGAAGTTTTGGGTGTGTGTCAGTGATCACAGGAGTGGATACAACCTCTGCAGGCAGATTTTCCCACCGTGCGCACATGATGCAGAGCACATGTGAAGGCAGGGATTCGTTTCGGTAGCTGCCTGGAGAACTGAGCTTTTCTATCTTCAGTGAAATGGCAACAGCCAGGAAACTACCAAGGACTACCAATGTAATTGCAATAGCTCCAGGCTGAAGAACAAAGGACACAAAAATGAAAGGCAGAGCTGATGAGCCATCCTCAGTATTAGCCCTTGTCATTCATTTTACCCTCCCAGGAAGATGTAAGGCTTACATGACATCTGTCAATCTCCCCTCCTTACCGTTTGTTTAAGTCAGTTCTGGAGTAGTGTATTAGTAGAGGACAGCAAGATGGATTTTCTTTTGTTTTTTAAGTAATAAAAGAAGCTTCTGTGTCTTTAACCTTCAGCATAACCTTGTTTCAGTCTGGTTCACATTGCTGGACTGCTCCTTGATGAGCTTTTTATGCCTGATTAATTAGTACACTGAGGGGGGCCAAGGGGGCTGCTCTGTTCAGCAGCTTGTGCCTCCTTCTGACTAATCCACCATCCAGCATTACAGCTCCATAGGGTCTGCAGTTACCTCTCTTATGCCTCTGCTGTGGAGTATCGTTACTTCTTTCTACTTTTTGACTGTATTCCTTCCTATTGATTTGAGCACATTTATTGAGAGCTGGCTGGAGACTACATTGATTCGAGTTTGTAGGCTTTATTTCTCCACTATCACAAAACTTTTCAAAGAAAAAGAAAATTTAAATGCAGAAGTGAATGATTCAGATTTATGGAGCATTATCTTCCAAAGGACTGCTTTTGCAGTGTTACTGATGATAAGAAATTGTATTTTTTTAGGAAGATAACTTTGTGTATCCCTTATTGTCATTGTATACTGCCAAGAAAACATATTATTTTTTTTAGAAATATGCATCTATAATAATAGCACTGATGCTAAAATATTTTTGTCCCCATTTTCCAAGAGGGATGGGAAGGAAATACTGTCTGTCTTGCTAGATCACTTTCAACTCCCCCAGTAAGGAATACTAGATAAAGGCTATGCCATATTACTGAAGATAGAAATGAAGGCAGCTCTTTGCTCATATAGCTTTGGAAAAAGTCAAACTACAAATCAGTTGCAAATGTACAAAGGATATCATAGGCTTTTAGAGCCTGGAAAGATGGTGGCTTCTTCGTCACTTCATCGCTCTGTAGAAGCTACAAGACAGTCAGGTGCAGATTGACAGGGAGAAGTAATGGTCTGTGAGTCTCCAGGACAGCTTGTGCAGCATGTACAGCCCTTGCTGTACAGCTCAGGACCAGCCATTGGGCTGCGTTGCCTTCTTGCCTTTCCACCTTGCAGGTCAGGTGAGGGCTTTGCACTTGATCAAGCTGGAGTTAATGACTTGGTGTAGACATACCTGGGTGAGGTTCTCCAGCCTCTGCAAAGGGGTAGACAAAGTGAGCGTAGTAGTCCCTCCTGATCTGAAAAGCCTATGAGTCAATGAGCTTAATGCTAGCCTGAGGGTTTGTGCTGATATATTTTTCAGTTGTTCACAGAAAAGGAAAAAAAAATGCACTCTATGTAGAAAAAAAAAAAAAAGCTTATTTCTGGGACAGGCTCAGAGCTGCAGCAGGACCTCCTTCAGCTTGCTGTGAGCAGAGCTGGGTATTGTCCAGTCAAGTTTGGAGGCTGCTTCTGATCTTTAGTAATGGTGTTTCATCCCTTTTGCCCCCAGCGGAAGAGCTTTGCTGGAGCTGCCAAGTGTCATTGCAGTATTCTGGAGAAGGTCTCCTTCGTGGCACCATCTCCCATGCCTAGCACTTCGCTGAGCACGTGCTGTTACGTGTTGAATTTGAAAGTGTTCAAAGAGTTTCCCTTCCCTGCAACAACTCCAGTCTCAGGAGTGGAAAATATTCTGGAAGGAACCTGGAGAGGTCACGTAGTTTACATTGGTTCCCTAATGCAGGATCAGGTCATCTGCTTAACCTGTTCTCAATAACATAGAGATACAAACCCACACCCTCCCCAAACAAGCTCTCTGTGCTTCACCTGAGCTTTGACTCAGAGCGTGGTGAATTCCCCCAACTTAGTGCGAGGAGAGGGTAAGTTCTGAAGTGAAAATGTACCTTATATGGAAGGCATGGTTGAAAAAAACCTGGAGATAATACATGAGTATCTCACCTGTCTGGTATTCAGACGCTCGGTGACCCTGTGTAACCTATGTGAAGCAGGTTGGCTGTAAATAACTTCACAAAGTAATGAGAAATCAGCCTCTTTGTTTTGAAAACATCACAATATTGCTTAGCAAGCCTGCTTTGACAGGCTGCATTTCAAAATAATGTCTTCCTGACGTGGTGACACAAGTAGCCCTATTTTGCCAGAGAAGTTCAGTGCTTGGTGTGGTTAACCCAGCTGGGGAAGCGTTGGTTCATTTTACTTTGTTTTCTCAGTCATTGCCTTCCCAGGCTTGTCTGTGCCATAGCCTGGTAAAACTGGGGCTGTTTCTAGGAGAAAGCAGTGAGTTGATGACTGTGAGGTGCTCCAGAATCTTCCTCAGGTCATGTCAGTGATGGCAGCAAAGTTTCTTTTGCAATATATTTACTTGTCAAATTGTAAAGATCTTGCACTAAGGGAATAATATGTACAGAGCAAGACAGATCCTTCCACCCCTTTCAAAATAGGGTCAAATACTTACTTAAGTTCACAAGGATGAGCAGTTTTCTCCTAGGGGTTGTTTCACAGTATCCCTCTTCAGAGAAGAGAACACCTGGTGGGCATTGGCTGCTTTCTGAGTCTCCTAACTGCACAGAGCTCAGTGAATCTCCCTGTCTGCACCCATGGTGATGCCCACTGTGATGCAAGTGTCCCTGTGGACATCCCTTGCCACCACCTGTGTCCTCAAGTCTGGCCATGCCCACTATCATGTATGGCTTACAGCAGCAAAAGTGCACATGGAGCAGCCAGGATAAGTGCAGCAAAATATATATGCCCATGTGCAATGAAGAGGAGGGAGATTTGGCTTGCACTAAACTGAATTTCCACTACCTCCCAGCAACTAAGCTGAAAAATGAATTATTCACTGAGACTGATTCCCAAAGCCAGTCCCACAGGACAGCAGGCCCAAGCCACAGCCCGGGGTAAACTCCTGCTAGGCCTCAGATGATGGCAAAGCAAACGTTCTACTACCAAGAGGAAATAAATTAATTTTCCTCTTCAGAAACTGGGAGAACCTTGCATTAGGCCATGCATAAAATAAGGGGGTCCCCAAAGAAATTACACAGAGCAATAAATATCTCAAGTCATTGCCTGCCAAGAGCTGAAGGAAATAGAGACTGGGATAAGAAGGAAATACATTTTTATGCCCCCTTGAAACAGAAAGTCTTATTAAATGCAGTCCCTTAGAGGCTGAATGTGGCAATCTGTGAGCAGAGGATGGCTTCTAGGTGTTGGGGAGAGACAACAGCAAATGGGGAGCTGGAGGAGCAGCCCAAGGGGACGAGCTGCACCTGAACAGAGCAATCTGGTCTCTTTTACCTGTCAGGGTCATCATCATTAAAATGGGCCAGAATGTGATCCCGTCAAACACAATGCCCTGGTGCCAGGGCAGCTCTTACTGCTGGGTCCTGGGGAGTCACCAGGCACCCCAGTGCTACATTCCTGCAGGGATGAGGGAGAAAGCTGGAGCTCAGGGAGCGATGTTGCTGCAAGTTCCCTGCTGTAGCTTAGCAGACATAGTCTGTGACAGCTTTCATTTGGGAAAAAAATAATAGAAAAAAGGACTGAGAGAGGCTGGTGGAGGCTGGATTCATCTGAGAAAGTATCTCTTTACAGGAGGACATCTATGATCAGCAGTGCAAAATTAATGCCCTGTTAGTGGTGAGGTAAGATCTGACAAAATAATTTTTTCTTCTCTCTTTTGCACTCTTAAAGCACTTAAATAATTTCTAGCATAAGTCAATGAAATTAAATTAAATAGAGAAAAAGAATGGGGCTAGATTTTCTGCAGTTTGGGTCATAGCTAATAAAGCAATCAGAGAAAAAAAAGCAAAAGGTCCAGGAAAAGTGAAAGGACAGGCAGTGCTCTGCAAGCATTAGGAGACAGCTGAGTGCTGAAGCAAAGGAACAAAGCGAGAACCAGACAGTGAATCATCGTCACTGGTGTGTGCAAAACCCGACTGGGAATTCAGGCAGGTCCTCTTGTTTTGCTTTGCCCATCCCTTTTATCCTTTTTGCAAGTTGTTAATGCTTTCACTCAACAGCTGCTGGAGGTATCCCAGAATTCAGCCCCCTCTCCTCCAAGCCTATCAGCAGCCAGATTTTTCCCCAAAAGCTACCCATCTCCCTTCCTCTCACAGTACTTCTTGTCCTGGAAGCGCAAGACAAGGTGCAGCCTTGGGGTGGTTGTAGACAAAGTTCTTGATCTCAGGACATCACAACCAAGTTTCAGAAATGGAGTTTAATGTTTAAGAATACGCTTTAAAAAATGTTGGAGGTGAGAAAATGGGAGAAGAGTAAAATTCAGTGCTCCTAATGAGTCCCTTCCAACTTGGGATATTCCATGGCTGTAGTAGATTATTAAAACAAGTTTGTTCCTAAGAGATGTTCCAATGCCTATAGATCTTAGAGAGAGAGCAAAAAGAGGGCAGAAAGAAGAACAGAATTATAAAAACCCTCTGGGGTAACACAAGAGAGGCAAGATCTTCTCATCGTTTCTATTTTGGCCAGCTGGACAAGAGATTGCAAGGAATGTTTGTACTTTCCTGATTGTGTTTGCAGGCATTTTGCAAAAAAAGCCTTGCTGGCAGTTAAATCTTGATAATTCAGAAGCCACTGAGTCCAGGGAGACACAAGGATCCTGCCCTTCAGGATGGGTCAGGATTGGGTTCGCAGTGATGGCGAGCAAGCAATAAGAAGGCTCAGTGCTGCATGAGCCCCAGCCACCATCTCAGCACTTCCCAGCACATCCCAGTGGCCAGGTCCTTTGGGCAGTCTGGATGGGACCTACTGCGTACCAGCAGTGTTCCTCTGTCTGTTTGCTGGGTTCCCCAGCACTCAAAATCCCATCACATCCTGTCCTGCTGCTGTCTGCACATCCTCTGCCTGCAGACCCTCTCACAGCATGCTGGAAGCCCATAGTTTGCTTTCCATTCCTGGAAAATCTTCCTGGTGGCATGAACTGGATGGCAGCACAAGGGGTGAGTCCCACAGGTATCAGATGTGGAGTAACACTGGTTTCCCCTGGGCTCAGGATTCCAGTTCAAAAGAGGAGAGTCTTACATTTGCATTGCTTCATTAACAAATGCAAAATGGAAACAAACAGGCTTTGACCCCTGGTCACACCATGACCCCAAACTGCTTGCGAGAGGAAAGATGGAAATAAGAGAAGAAAATTTGCTCCTGACTCACCATGTCCCAACTGGCACTGAGAACCAGCACAGATTGGCACAGAGTCCCGCTTCCACCAGCAATTATAGCACATCTTCAGAGCATTTAAAAGCACTTAGCGGGCACACCCGATCTCACAGGTATTTGTTCCATTGGTTCCTGACTCTTTGTGTCATTGCATCACGACCATAGGAACTTCAGCACTGGGAGTACTGCGTGGTGAGCCTGCCCCATGCACAGAGGCCACTGGAAGGACTTGCAGGTGGAGGCACTGCCCATAGAGCATTCAGCTCACTCAGAGCAGTTTGCACAGCTATTCTCTGGAATGACTCAAATAATCCAAGTTAAAATCCTGCACCATTTTCTCTAGTGAAGAAATTAATGCTTAATATTCTTAAACCTGTGGCTGGGAATTGTCCTTGTTCCTTTCAAGGCTGGATAACTCAAAGCCTGTGACCACACTGGCAGGTGTCTGCACATGAACTTCCTTCCACCTAGGCTCCATTTTTGGCAGTTTTTTGGCTTAATCTTGGTCTTCCCATAAAAACAACTTACCTCTGGGAGAATGCAAAGAGGATGAAAAAGTACCCAGGAGGGAAAAAAAAAAAAAAAATTACTTTTTCCCTTAAAACTTCAGCTTGAAGTGTTGTTTTGGAGTGAAGAAGCACTGAAACCACGGAGGTCCGACGGGATTCGAGGGAGTGGGATTGCTGGAGCAGTTTCGGGGGTGGGTGTTTTCCCCACGCTCCCTCTCTGCTGATTGACTCCCAGCATGTGCTGGCTTGGGGTGGGGAATGCAGGGGGAGATTTGAGTGTCTGCTCCTCCACAATGCACCGCATTGTCTTGGGTTCTCTTACAGCTGTTTTTGCGAGTGTGGGTTTTGAGGGACTGTGCGTGTGGTTTTTGTGTTCTAAGGAGATGGCAAAAAAAAGAAACAACCAACACACAAAGGAGATTTAAAGGGCTGTGTTCGGGGGAAAGCTAAACTCAGCCTCCACGTTTACATGCTTCAGATTACACACCTAGCTGCTGGCCCACTCACTTTGTGTTGGCTGCAGTTCTGCTCAGGGAAACACTCACATGGGAGCGCTCAGACTGTGCACGTGCAAATTGGAGGATTAGCTCCCTAACAATTGGTCCAAAAACAGAACTGGCCATTTACAGGCTCAGTCAAAATAACAGGTCGCAGTCTTTGACGGAGGAACTTGGCATCATGTTACTGAAGTCAAAGGAGCTTTGCAGATTTACACCAGCTAAGGATTTGGGCATAGGTGTTTCCTGAGTGAGAAAATCCAAAGGGAAAGCACTACTCCGTTCCGTTTATTTTTACAGAGCAGAGTCCACAGAAAGTGGTCGCTTTGCCAAAGCAGCAGGGATCACCTCTCGGCTGTTTGTGCTTGAGCAATAACATCTTCAGGGAATTCACAAATTTGTGCTGTGACAAAATTCTACCACTCCTGCCAAGAAACAGGAACTGCTGCAGTTTAACGTCCTTTTGCTTTTCCTAAGCAGCGCTATTAATGGCATTTTTGTGCTTGGAAACTTCGGGTGCATGCTTTCACCGCACTAATTGCAGCTGCACTCACAGTTGTGGTGGATGGCCACGTCCCTCCTAATTGCTCATGAAGCTACACGCCGCCTGCACGTGCTTTTCCCCAGCACTGGGATGTCACCTGCCTACCACAGTGTGCTTCCTACGTGCTCCGCTTGCTTTATTCCCTTTCTTTCTTAACTCACTGCCAAATGTTGCAACCATAATGCAGCCTCTGGGGCCACCACATTTATCCAGGTCTGCCGCCACCGCGTCTCCTCTTGCCTTGTGCTTTCCACCCTGCTTGGATAACTTGTAGGTACAGGACGGGATGGGAATGGCTCACGTGTTCACTGGAATCTAGGACCTACATCTTCAGTGTGTCTACAGGGTTACCGTTCCTCATTGCTCAGCCTCACCAGTGTGTATATGCCATTTTCCCTTAACGAGGAGCTGTTACAGGGCAAGTTCATTCACCCTAGCTGGGTGTTGGAAGATCAAACCACACGGGGTGACAAGATTGCAAACACTTTGCTGGAGGGTTGAAAATACTCTGGAACGGGATAAGAGGCTTAACGTGCTCACAGGGCTGCAGCATGCCAGCGAGTGGAAGGTGTTATCGTTCCAGAAAGCGCAGGAAGCGATCACCGGGCAATGAGAAGACGTGCAAGTTACAGGAAATATTCAAAACCAACTAAATCTGCTCTGACACCCAAGCCTCAAATAAAGCTTCTAGGGATGGATTAATTATTCAGGCAGAAATCCGCACCCACCCCAGCTTGCTGCCTGTAAGCCTGCCAAGCCCAACCCAGCATTGCGCCTGCAGAGTCACAGCCACCCTTTAAGCATTTATATTCTAACCATACCATTCCATGATGGGGGATTGCAATGGGATGTTGCAATGGGAACACCCCTGCAAGTAAATCACTGCTTTGGCAGAAGATAACGAGGAGCTGTGTGGTACAAGCTCCTGAGAACACCAGCAGAGGAACTGGCACATGGGAAGATGAGCAGCCCTGAAGATGCCAGAGCAGAGGGAGCAGAAAACAAATCAGCTTCTCTAGCAGCAGACACACTGTTCTGGGAGACTTGCTACAAGGAGAAATGGGTCTTTGCATTCAGGTGCTTAGGACAGTGTTGAAACCCCAGCATCTCATGGAAGTTCAGTTCTGCAAACGCAAAAGAGAACATAGTATGCAACAAGGAGTATTAAAAAGATCACTGGTTGCTTTCTGTGTTCTTGCTTCATTCACACCTATGTTTCTGTGTATGTGTGCAAGGTTAAACTGGTTCCTTCTTTTAGAGACAAGAAGAATTTTCTCCAAGGTCAGAGGAGAAGGCCCTATTTACAGTTATTCACCTTTTTTGCTGCATGGGCAGAAGTTTATTTTGGTCACCTAAGTGAAAAACTGACCACTCTTCAAGAGACATAGAGCATTAATGAGAGCTGTCACCATCTCCTGCTCTTTTTCAATGGCATATTAATGGCTTTTACTGAAGATCTCATTAACAGGCCTTGAGAACTTCAGGACCATGACTGTGCACTGCAGACAGAGGTGATGGAATCAAAGCGCACATCTCCCTGGTTCTTCCTCATCTTGCCATATTATGTGGAATTAGATCCAGGCTCCCTGGAGTTTGTGGCACAGATTTTTTCATTCTGGCCTTGATCTGATCTCAGATAAGGAGGCTGAGTTGCCCTAAATGGTCTCACAGTGATTTGTGGTAGGAACATGATCGGTTGTTTTCTTACAACAACACGAGAACCATGACAACCTGGAAAGGGGAACTCGCCGCGTCTGCACACAGAGGAGATTTCAACATCAGGCATAACCAAAGTCTGCTGTGAGATGGAAGCCAGGGGGGCTGGAGGTCACAGCCTTGTGCAAAAGAGGTGAGAGGGACGAGGTAAGGTGGAAGTGGCTTTCTGAGTAATGAAAGGCTTAGAGGAGCTGAAACGGCAAGGAGCAAAGGTGAGGAGGAGGGTGTGGGAGACTTCAGAATGACTTTGCCTCAAAATGAAGGATGAAAAACATGGGAGGAACAAAATAAGAGGAAGCGTTACTCAAGCTCTAGGGAAAAATAAAGCAGAGATCCCCAACGCAGGCTTAACCTCTGCATCCCCAGCAGGCTGATCCACAGCTCTGTGCCAGCTCAGGGTAGGTGTGGAACTGAGGGACATGGTTAGTGGGTCCAGTGGGGAAAGGTTGGGGTTTGGTTTGGTGATCTTAGTGGTCTTTTTCAACCTTAATGATTCTACAGTTCTACAATGAACCAGAATGAACCTTTGCCCTCCAGCCCATTTCTTCTGGAGGAGAAAACAAAAGAGTGAACTGATAAGAGGAACGAGCTGTGAATCATCCCAGCAGAATGAGGGTTGACATCTTGTGCCACTTATTGGTGAGAAGTTCATTTCCAGATCAGAAGGCCCTAAACGAAGAGACTCCAAAGACCTTCAGAAGAACAATTGTGTGCACAGAAGCAAAGCTGCAGAACTGGGCCCTAAGTGGAATGTAAATGGATCAAATAGTAATGTGCAAGGTTGAGGAAGCATTTATGCATTTAATGTGGCCACATTCTAGGGACGTTTTCTGGGGAAAAAAACAAACAAACAAACAAAAAAAAAACATGAATTGGATAATGAAAAGGGAAACATTTACACAGTGAATACCCTTAAAGCATTTAATTATTTAACAAAAGGTACTGAGTATTAGGAATAGATGGCATAAAATCAGAGCAGAGAAGGACAGAAGGGAGAGGTTATGCCTGTTACACAGAGAGAAGCAGAACACCAAAAAGAAGAGATCATGAAGGTATCTATGCAGCCACAGAAAATCGTTATGCCAAGCAGTGCTTGTGGCAAGAGCAGAGAAAGTGGCTGAGCATGTAGGAGTGCTTGAGGGAGGTGAATCACGCTTAGGAACAGTCCCGTGAGGAGCAGAGCCGGCGCAGCCCTCGGATGTATAGCTCAATCGTCTGAGTCGATTTTCTAATGTCTCACAGGAGATGAACTCATACAGCAGCTTCAGCAGAAGCACTGACAAAATCACTTTCCTGATCGCAGCACCTATTTTTGCAAAACTCATGGGTGCTTAACATCTCTGACCACGCAAAGAGATGAGTTGAAGGTGTGCAGCAGGTCCAGGAGCTCACAGGGAGAAACAGATAACCACACAGGCAGCCACATGCATGGGACTGCACTACAGAAGCAGGCTCGGGAAGAGTACTGTAGTGGGACATTTGTACTCAGTTATTAAAGCACAAGGAAATACTGACAAATCAGAGCCCAGGTTGAAATGCTATTATTTTATTAGCCATAGTTTTTTGTGAGTTATATGGATTATTATTTTCTTAGTCAAAGAAATTTATTTATCTGTTAACTTACTATGAGTGTGTTGAAGATGATGGGTTTTGCTGCAGGTTGCCCCACTCAGAGCATAGAGGTGCTTGGCTGCCTTTGGCTGAGAAGTCCCAGCGTGCAGCAATGGGGTGGCACCAGCAGCTCCACCTCCAGTAAAATGACAATTAAGAGACTCCAGGAGCTTTTATTACCTGGCATAGCTGAAACACTTTCAGATGCATTAATGAAAGCACTGATTGAAGTTTTACTAGTATTAATTATGTTTTCAGGCGCTTCAGTACTTCCTGCTTTTCAGCAAGAGCCAGAAGGAGAACCATCTGAGAACAGTGCCATCATTCTTGTCCCCAAAACAGCACCACCAGCGGCAATCAGGAAGCCCTGCTAAGAAAATGAAGTTTCCTTTGTGATAAATACTTGGATTCCCAGGCCTGAGTCCTTTGAGTCAAGCCCAGACAACTATCTGGGGCTGCTGGCCATTTTAAGCCAAGTTCAACGATCCAGGTTCTTGAAGTGCTTTTACGTGGAGCTTCCACCAGCCAAAGGACCAAGGTCAATGTGTGTCCTGAGGAATGACCATGAAAAAATGCCACTATGAACTTCTAGAAAAAAAAAAAAAACCAAAAACATTTAGCACTGTGCCTGAACCCTAAAGAAATTACTCTCAGAAGAGACTGAAAATTAGAGCTCCACACAGATTTGCCTGGCAATTATTCTATGAAATTGAACAGGGAAACTTAAATAGCCCTTGGACCTAAGTACACAGTTTCAAATCCATTATCATAAATTATCTGTGTTACATATCCCAAACATAGAGGGTGCTGAGCAATTGTAAAGGGAGGTAAAAATCTCTGTTCTAAGTTCAAAAAACAGTGCAAACATGAGAAGGAGGAAAGAAGGAAAAGGAGCAAGAAAATAAGCATGACAGTAAGGGAGCTGGCAGGGCTGGGTAGAAAGGGATTTCTCCTCCTGCAAAATGTTTGAGAATTTTAAAAGGTTCCCAAACCACACTCAGCTGAAGCCAAGACTTTTCAATGTGTTTTGCTGAAACTATTAAGAAAAGAAGAAGAAAAAAAAAGCAAATACCTAAATAGTTTGGTTTTCAGCAACATCAAAAAATAATCCCCAAACTGAAAGAATAATTTGAAAACACTGGAAATAGCCAGAAGCTGGATGTTTTCTGCTTTGGGTTTTGTTTGTTTTCAAGTGAGCAGCTGGAAAGTTTCTTCAAAAAGAATGGAAAAAGTGAAAACGTTGTGTTTCTTTCCAAAATACTTTGTGGGGAAATATTTGTGATTTTCTGCTTACTGTATTTGAGAAACAGATTGCCAGAACAGAGACCCTGCGAGCCCCAAGCTGCAGTGTCATGCCTCAGAGATCACAGGATCGTTATGGTTGGAAAAGGCCAACAAGTCCAACTGCCCACCCACCACCAATAGTGCCTGCTAACCATGTCCCTAAGTGCCACATCCCCACAGTTCTTGAACACCTCCATGGACGGTGGTTTTACCATCCCCCAGGGCAGCCTGTGCCAATGCATCACCACTCTTTTGGAGGAGTTTTTCCAGCAGCTTTGCTGGTGCTTGGAGCTTCCTCAGCAAGCGTCAGGACACATCTCTAGGTGCTGTGCTCACCAACAATGGGTGACTGCAGTTGCTCTGCACTTGTAGAGATCAACCTTCTGAAGGACTGCTGCAAAGAAACCTTGTTAGTGGAAGGAAACAGCTCCTGAGAGCAGCACGAGTACTACTAGTGGGGCTACCTACTCCCAGAAAATGGTTTTCAGCATCCTGTTGCCTCAGCTGATCTCTTATGGCTGCATCCAGTTCCCCACCATCCATCAGCAACTTTGACCACCCCAGGCCAAGCATAGTGCAGTGTCCTGTATTTAAAACCAGCTTTGAAGCTCCACACCAAGTTTCAAGTAAAGTTTGAAGAGCCCTGTGCCTCTGAGCACATTGCTTCCAGCACAGGGGCAAGCAGGAACAGGCACAGAACATGCAGGGGCACGGACAAGCAGACACCCAATGAAGCAGAGCTGATGCATTTGTCATTATCTGGGGGGTTGGTAGCTGAGCAGATAGTCAGGAGAACCACCCAGCTCTCTGTCTTTTTTTTTTTTTAATAATAAAACTGATTTAAGAACCCAACATTCCTGCCCTTCCACACAGCCCTTTTTAACCAGTCTAGTCCACACATCACTTACATAAAGAGTCAACACTAGGCCTTGTGAAAATGAAGGAGATCACTGGGCTACAGGAGAGGGCACAGAAGCATGGCACTACCCTTCACTTTCAGGCAATGTGGTTCCAGAGCTTCACTCCAGGAAAGCCTGGGCCATCTCAGCATCTTCTGCTAAGCCTGTAGGATACTCAGCACCATACCTGGGGCTCAGAGCACTCCTGTCTCATCCTGGCAGTGCAGCACTGGTTGGTGATGTGACTAAGGGCTGTCAAAGTCGACAACAATTTGGCTTTAATTATTTTTTATGATAGCTCCCAGCACAGTGGCACATATTTCCAGGCAACGCCAGTAGCGTCACCCTTCGTTAGGGTAACCAAATGTTTTGGGGTTGTGTTAAGGACCCATCTGCAGCAAATTAAAGCTTTACCAAAGCTAAAATATTCAGGTCAAAATCTTTCCATCTTTGTCATCTGCTATCACAGAAAGTTCAGTGAATCAACTGTTTTTCTAAACAAAGACTCCCATACATTTCAGCCATGAACCTGGATTGGGAATAGAATGAGAATGATGCTGTGAAGACCAATTCTTTATTCACAAAGTTTTGCGGGACAGAGGAACTTGCTGGCTGGTTTGACTTGTTTAACAGCTTCTCCTCTACCTCTGTTAATGGACAACAGAAGGATATCCCCAGCATGACTCCAACTGACAAGGAGTATTTCTTCCATTCCTGCGTTGTTTTCACCCATGTCAGCTGCTATTGAGCTATACCTAAAACCTAGGAAAACAGCCAGAGGCATTTCATTGACAATTATAGCTCCTTTATGGCATTATTGATCTATCCTCAAGGATTTTGAAGAGAAACTTAACCATCAGGAGAAACATCTAGAGCAGTTCAAAGCACAATCAGTATTCAACTCTGTTGCTGAAATTTCCTCCCATCCCACAAGGAACATTTATGATGGGCACAGAGAGTCCATTTGTTACCAATATTTGGTGAAAAGAAAGCAATCTCTTCATTTAGCTAATATTTTGAAGTAGTGATGACATTCATACAAGGCAATATTGGTTTCTCAGCTGTAGATCTTGTACAGACCAACTCCTGTGTTTAACTTTCTAGATGGTAAATAGGTCCCATTGACTTTCATGAGCCTTCAAGTAAGTAAAGATAACTTAGAGGATCAAAGCCCTATAAACTGTGTCATTAAAATTTAAGAAGTCAGAAGCTACATATTCTCTTCCCAGGCTGAACCAGCATCTCCCATGAGTGCTAATGAGACTGGTTCCCATGTCACTGTCCTCTGGACATCAGAAGAAACAGACTTGATTTTCACCCTGATTGCACAGATGGAAATAAGCAATAACTCATGAAAATCAGCGTTCATGCACACTGTAGTCAAATGATAGCTGATAATGTTTGTGTTCACTTTGAATAGAGAGAGGAATTTCAGACAGGTAGCTAATACCTTCAAGTCTGCAGAGCTCATTAGAATCAGTTCTTCAGGTAATTTTCAATAACTCTATGAGGGAAAATAAAAAGACTAAACCAAAACTAATAGATTGCACTCAGGAAAGTCTGGCTAAAACCAGAGTCTTCCTTTCCAAAGTGACTGACTTCTTATCACCTTGTAGGAGGGTATTCCTGAAAGTCAGGGTTTTGCTGACAAGGAGGTTTCCAGGAAGAAGGAAGTGAGAAAGGGGTAGTGGGGAGGACTTGGTCCCTCAGGAAACTTTTCAAATCAGTGCAGAGATACGAGGAACAAGGTGAAAGGATCATCCCAATCTTATTTTCACACATAGTTTTTAAAGTTATCTTAAAAAAATACATATATATATATATGTATTTATATATAGTAAAGTGCAGAACCAAGGAAAAATCCTCAGTTCTTAAATCTGGTGAATCCAGGACTGGATGAGACTTTTTTCCCTGCTTTTCCCCACCTGCTCCTGACTCAGATTTTCACAGCCAAGAAACTTCAGCTACAAGTGAGCCCAGGTACACCTTTTCCATCACTGCTAATGCTGGAGGCTGAGAGGCCAGGGAACACTTCTGCCCTGCAGCACCTCCATGGTTCAGAGTACGTGAAAAACGCCCCATGTGGGACTTCTTGCCTCACTCCTTGGCTCTTCTCAAGTTTTTGCAAGGTTTTCTTCCAGAGGACCAGCTGCTGCAAGTCACTTCATCAGGACTTGGCTGGCACATCCCTGCAAATGCAAGGCTTTCTCTGGAGCCTGAGAGTACATCTTTCAAAGGCAGTTTTATCCAAAATAAAGACAACAGAATTTGGAGAAAGATGAATGAGAAAGTCGGCAGCCACTGGAGCAAATTCCTGCCAGCACACTGAAAATGCTGCTGCTCAGTATAAGACAGAACAGCATCCAGTGCAAGTTCCAGTTAGCACCAAAACCACAGGGGATGCCTTTCATTGGGGAAAAGATCACTAAAAAGGTAGATGGTAAAACAAGCGTATCCCGGGCAGGGGAGACCAATAAATCATTCATGAAAAGAATAGGAAGCATCAGAGCCAGGGCAAAGAGAATGCTAATTTGCTTTGCAACCTGATCAAATGGAACGACTGGCCTTGAGGGATGCAGCCATTTTGGGGGTTGATTGCCAGAGTTAATACAGAGCATTAACTTTGCAGCTTCGCTCCAGGCAGAACTTGTCCCAAGTGATCTAAAACTTTCAATGCACTTATTCTATCAGAAGATTTGTGTGAGTGTGACTGCCTAATTAATGAGGCTCTTTTCAATATTAACATGCAGAAAAGTTTACTGCCTTAAAGGTGTGTCAATATATATATTTTTCTGGTTAAAGAAGTTTGTTTTGGCTAGTCTTTATATTTTAATATAAAATGTATTAATTAAAGCATATGCTGCTTTGGAAAAGAAAAAAGAAGGGATCAAATTGTTGAAGTCCTTGGGGATAATTGCTACAGAATTTATGCCAAATATCTCAGTAAACTGATATGTTAAAATGTCAACGGTTTACCGGGCTGGATCGGCCCGGTTCCGTGACGATTGGTGTGGGGGACCCACAGACCCACACCCCAGGAAAGGGGAAGGGGGAAAAGGGAAAAGGAAAAAAGGGAGATGGGCCTAGAAACAAAACAGCGGCAACGATCTGAGGAAGAAAGCTAATTTACTAAATAAGATATCAGAAAGCAAAATAACACAATATAATACAATATAATTGGAATTGAAGCTAATAAATCAAATAAAAGGAGCAAGAGAGAGTGTCCGATAAACCGAAGGCCTTACGCTAACGCTGAAGGTGATACGGCAGCGAGCACCCACTGCTGAGTCGATCCCGAAGGAAAGAGAGAGTGTCCCGTGACTGCAGAGGGTTTTTATCTTTTCCCTCTGAGCGGAAAATACGTAAAAATGCAAAGCATCGCAAAGTCTTCTGGGGAATATAGTTCTTCTCTTCTGAGACAGGTATACCCGGAAAATATCAATAATCTATGGAGTTGGAGTATTAACTCTTTAACTCTTAATGCACTACATGTTGTTATGATGTGGAATACCAATACCAGAAATCATAAAACCATGACATAAAATGAGCAACCTGATGCATTTGGTACAGATTTTTCACAAGGCTTTACCTACTCCCATCCACCCATCAAAGAACACTGTCAAGTGATTTCAGCCCAAGTGGAATCAAGAAAAACCAAACACGCAAACACCTCCCAAACCTGTTGAGTTGCTCCTTACCCTGCTAAGGACTTCTGGGGACCAAGGATGCTCAGAGGACCAACAAGGATGCTTGCCTTGTTGGGCAAGATCTCACCTCAACACCACCAGCACTGCTGGTTGGGAATGTATTGCAGTTTCTCTTGGAGCCAGCAGCCCCATGGCCAACCAGCCCCATCCTCTGTGTGGGGGCTGCCTAGACAAAGCCCTACCATGCAGAAGCAAGGGCCAGCAAGGCATGGAAGATGGCACATACAGGCTCCACCCAACTCTCATTCTTCATTGAAAAGTGCAACCCCATCCTCAGAGGTGCTCCCTGCTTTGCACCTGGGAGAAGACAGTTGAGTGGAAGTAATACCATTGCCATCATATTTGCATAGAGGAAATTGAGATAGGAACATATGACAAAGCCTCAGAGCTATTTCTTCGTGGTTTTACTTATCCAAAAGACATTAAAAAAACAACTTCTACAGGTTATTTTGTTAGAAGCTATACAGGAAGCCTATGGAATAACCAGAGGCCAAGCATTGCATACAAAGTCAGTACTTTAACTGCATGGCTATCCTTCCTCCCTGGTATATAAAGCCTATATAAAGTGATTGCCAAAAGTTATTCCTCCCTTCTTAGGTTTCCCAGAGCACAACACACCCTTTCCCACTTTACAAAGCCTACCATAAGCCTCTACTCATCTTTATATGCTGACTGTGACCTCATCTCCAAGATCTTGCAAAAGTTAAAACTCTCCAGAGGGCCCTTGCAGGCTGTCTTCACCCCAACACACAGCCTGCAAGTGCTACAGCAAGCAAACACAGAAAACAAATGGAGAGAAAATCCCTTGTTTTATTCTGCCTCCTGGATGAACTCAGCTGATGTCCATGGAGCAATGCTGGAGGAAATGATGAGCGGCTGTGCACAAGCAACTGGGACATCCATGCATCCCCCAACTTAGAGCAAGAGATTTAGGAGAGCTGGGTGGTTTTCTTAATCAATGGTCTTCTGATCGAAAAGCTAGTGCATTTGAAAGCTAGTGCAAGGATTTTTTGAAGGGATTTGGTAAGCAAGAACTAGCTGGTTGCTGCAAGGAGGCAGAATCATCAAGGTCAGACAAGATCACAGAGGTCACCGCATCCAACCTATCCCACCATGCTCACTAACTGTGCCCCTCAGAGCTACATCTCCATGGATCTCAAACACCTCCAGAACCACCCCCACCTCCCCAGGCAGTCTGTGCCAGTGCATCACCACTCTTTGGGAGAAGAAATTTCTATTGATATCCAGTCTGAACCTCCCCTGGTGCAACTTAAAGCTACTGTAGCATAGACAGATTTGAGGAACCCTTCATTTCATACTTGCAGAAAGGTGGTTGGGAAAATTAAAAAAAAAAAAAAAAAGGAAGAATTGTGAAAGAAACCCTACTTTCTTATCTCTGTGTTACTGTGAGGAAGAAGATCTCCATAGTATAAGATAAGCAGCTGCTCAATGTGGGATGAGTAGATGAAAAAAGAAAAGCCATACGCTTTATATATGTTATTTGATCTCTGGTAAATAAACTGAATATGGAATGTTTGCATGCTGCTTTGATCTCAATGAAGCACATTTTAGCTGGGCTGCTGACACCCCTCTAATGAGTGGTGTTGGAGGCCCTATGTAACAAGTGGCGTGTAAAGGTTGGGAGGAAGAATGTACACGCTGACATCCCTGCTCTAAAGTAGGTCAGGCTCTGCAGGTCTTGCTGCAAAGGCTTCCCACGGCATGGCCAGCATCTGTGTGTGATGCAGGACAGCTCTGTGTGCTCCAGTGGAGGGTCGTAGCTTGGGAGAAGGGCTTCCCTGGGAGCATCTCCTGGTGTCAGCTCTAATAGAGTCCTAATTCACACTGACTAATTCGCAGCTATGGTGCTGCAGCCGTATTACTGACAAACCAGCTAAAACCGGAAAAGAGGCCTTTACCTGCTGCCAGCTCCTGTAATAACGTGTCCTAAGTGTGCTTTCTTCTTGCTCTTTCAAGTCATGCAGGCACAAGTTGCTTTACAAAGTGGTCTCTTGTCTGAGCCTCACAAACTTGTTTTACTTACAACAAGCCTTAGATTCTAGCAAGGACTGCCAGAGGGGAAGCAGCGCTGCGCTGCATTACACCACAGAAACCACCCAACTTAAGTGGATTACTCTTTTTGCCATGGGCTGACTTGCTTATGCAGGTTTACTTTGTTATCAAATGTCTGTTACGACACGGGAAAATGTACTGAGCTGAGCAAGGCCTGTTTTCTGATTTGGATTATCCACTCGACTTCCCTGTGGGAGTGGTAAGGAAAGGCTCTTCTGGATTGACCCAAAATCCTTGACCTGAAAAGACCAACTATGGGAAGATAGATTGGCAGCAGTGCCCTTACCATGAACTTGCTGGTGGCTTGGAACATAGAATCACACAATCATCAAGGTTGGAGAAGATCGCCAAGTCCTATCCCAACCCACCCCACCATGGCCACTGACCATGTCCCCCAGAGCCACATCTCCACAGTTCTCAAACATGTCCAGGGACAGTGACCCCACCATCTCCCTGTGTCACCAAAGATGCTCTCGAAAGAAGCTTATAGTCATTCACTGGTAAAGCCCCAGATATAATAAATCTGGGTGCTGACCTGCAGTTGCAAGGATCCCCACAGTTCCTTTCTTCTCAGCTGAGTTAGTGACAATATTTTTCTTCTGCTTAATTTCTTGCTTTAGGATTTTATTTTTAGATTAAAATTAGCACTCTGAGACCTTTCACGGTCAGTCTGTGAGAGACAGGCTGGGATTCGAGGAAACCCCTTTTAATCCTGTCTCCTGGGAGTCAGTTTTCCCCAAATCTCATTTCCTATTGTAAGTTTGAATGGCCTCTGACTCCAATTAGCCTAACACAATCAAAACAGAGAGTTGAGTTTCTAAGGATGTGTTTCAGTGGAGGAGTTATCATAGCTCAGTGTTGGGCAAAGGAGTTCTGTGGTCTTATCTCCACATCTCCCTTCTCCTCCAAAAACTGGGATTTTAGCTCCTAAAACACCAGTTTGGTGAAAAGCAGTTTCAAGGCCCTTCTCTTCTGTTCCCTGAGTTCATGCTTTTCAGGCTTTCCTTCATCCCTGCAGTCTGGAAAGCACTTCATTATTGCGGAGACTGCATTAAATACATGACTCTGAAGTCTAAAGTTTTAAGAAAAATATCAATTGCTCATAAAATCAAGACGGTCCGCTAGCTAAATACACAAAGAGCAGTCCTGTTCTTTTCCTTTTTCTCTTAAGTTACTTCCATTTTAGAGTAAGGAATCCTAGAAAGAAAAAGAGCAAAGTGCCCACAAAAGATCTTTGTGTCATGCAGCAAAATTCCTGGAATAGAGCTGCCAGCCCCGTTCCCCTGAAGTGAGGCAGCCTTTGAAGATGCAGTCCATCAGACAATACATCAGTTCGTTAAGGTATTGGAAACTCTTCTTGGAGCTGTGAGCTGAAAACCAAGGGAAGGATCAAAATACATCAGGTTTAAAGTACTCTCTCCTCCACTATAGACAAATAAAGGAACTCTTAAAAAGAGAGGTCACAATCCAATGAGGAATCCAGGCTGTGACTGGTTGTCCTCCAGTAATTCTGAAATGTGGTTAAATTTAGAAAAAGAGGCCCTGAAACTTCTGAATAGGACTGGTGTTTGTATCTTGAAATGATGCTGAAAGTTTCTATATTCATTATGGGGAGAAAATTCAAGTTTCTTGAGCCCTGATATCTAAAGGAATTCAAAAGAAATGTGTGATTTTGACAGCTTTAAAATGATGGCAGAGGTGGGGGCTGTACATGGGGGAGAGCAGCTTGTGTCATCCCCCACTCAGGGACTTGTTATCACACACATCCACCCGTGGAACACAGCCGGTGCCTGCACAGGCAAAAAGAAGGGCAGGGTCATAGAATCATAGAAGTGATGGAGTTGGAAGAGACCTGTACAGGTTATCTGGCCCAACCACTCTGTGCTGAAGAGGGACCCACAGCTCCGTCAGGTGCTCAGAGCCCCCACCAGCCTGACCTTGGATGTCTGCATGGATGGGGCATCACCACCTCTCTCAGAAACCTGTGCCAATGCTTCACTACCCTTATTGTTAATAACTTTTTCCTTATACCCAGTCTAAATCTCCCCCCTTGTGGTTTGAAAACCCCTTTTTTAGTTTGAGGGTCCTCCTATTCCTTTTAATTTCCAAGGCTAACCTCCTCCATTGACCAAGATCCTTGGTCAGTGTCTGATCTTCAAGGTCCCTTCCAACCCAAGCCATTCTAAGATGGCTTTGCTTCTTTGTTTCTATCATCTATGGTTCTGTGATTCTACAATTCTACGATTCCTCGGTTCTACTCTCAGAGAGCTGTTCAATTGGCTTTCTTTGGTTTTTATTGATAATTAACCATCATGTTGACATCGTATATATGTGTGGCCAATTTAATCCGGGTAATGCTCCTCCTCTTGCTGGGCCCAATCCCGAGTTGATGTACTGTGGGCCAGCCCTGTCTTGCAAGGTGTCTCTATAAAGAAAAGAGCTGTTAACCCAAATTACTTGGCAGTGCTTAGAAACTCTATCAGGTAATTGTTGCAGGGCAGCCAGTCACGCTCAGCCCCCGTGGCTGCCCTGGTTGCTCTGAAAAACTGCAGTAGCTCTGATCACAAATTACCATGATTTGTCAGCTGTAATACAAGCCCAGCAAGCGTTTTGATGCTCTTGCCAGCAACATGTGAAAGGAACTATTTGAGTGAAGCTGTCTAAACCAGGTTGAATTTAAAATGGGAGCAGGGGGAGAGCCAACCTGACTTGCCCAGATTTATTTCACATGGAGGTGGAACCAGCCCACTGCCTGGATTTAAGATCAGTAGATACATTTAATCGGTTTGAATCACTCCTGACGGGTGTTGGGCTTCTTTCCTCTGGAAATCATCATCCAATCCTGCATACCATGTAAATAATTTAATAACATACAGTAATATCTCTCTTCTTGGAACAATTACACACAGCAGTGGAAACAAAAGCATGTCTCTGACTACAAAAGCATCCTCTGACAAGAACTGCTACAGACTGAGCAGTGAATTTTCACTGCTGGGGAACAAAGTGATACCGCGTTGGGTGGGTAGCAGAGACTCCACACTTGTTCCCTCCTCAAGTTACTGCTGGAAAACCCCCAGTCATATTTTCTATGTCCAAACTGGAGTTTCCAAAGTCCATCGAGCTGACCTCATGAAGAAATGTTAGGCAATTGCAAAAAACAATTGTAGTTACTTTTGTTGTAACTGTGTGTATAACTGCAGATATATATATGTATGTACAATTATACTGAGTTATATAGTTGTTTATAAATAGTTATAAATATGTTTTCAGTAACTCAGTGGCTAGGTAAATTTCTGTTGAAAGTCCTAGCCTCACAATGAGACCTGGGAGAGAACAACATTCTCCCCGTGACTCACAAGAGCCTATGACAGAATTGGGTCCAGTTTCTGCATGATCTCCTTTACAAACCTGCGTCCTCTAGTAGGATTCGGAAAGGACAGTTCCTCAGCGTGCATTCATCTGAGCTTTGCTTTCTCCTGAATCTGCATACACTGTGTGACAAGAAAGCACTCTGAAGGTTAATTGTTACTCTAGGATATTGTGTTCCTTCTCTCTTGTTAATTCTGGGGGCAGAGTGGGAAAAGGAAATCCCTGGTACTTGATACTTGCTGGAAATATTGGGATGGCTGCTTAAGGGAAATGTTTACCTACAAGAAAGAAACAGTCCAAATTTATTTTTTTTGTGTGGAAACCACAGATTTTACCTGCTGCTATTTGTGTTCCTGTACTCACAAGAAGAGTTCTGAGGCAGGAACATCCATGGCATTTTGTCTGGTTGTTTAAACTTCGTCAGAAGCCTGATTTCTTTACCCTCTGCCAGTGTCAGAGTCTCTGTGGCTTACACCTCTGGTTAACAAGATCTGAATTACTTTGTTTAACTCCAAGGACATGAGGGAAATGAGTGAAAAGATCAGGTGTTTCATCTTCCAAATCTGCTCTTCGGTTCTTCCAGGTAGAGGAGAAGCCCACATTTGAAAGAGATGGAAGAAGGGAAGGGAAGGGAAGGGAAGGGAAGGGAAGGGAAGGGAAGGGAAGGGAAGGGAAGGGAAGGGAAGGGAAGGGAAGGGAAGGGAAGGGAAGGGAAGGGAAGGGAAGGGAAGGGAAGGGAAGGGAAGGGAAGGGAAGGGAAGGGAAGGGAAGGGAAGGGAAGGGAAGGGAAGGGAAGGGAAGGGAAGGGAAGGGAAGGGAAGGGAAGGGAAGGGAAAGGTCCTAGCTGCCTCCTCCAGCAGTTCCAAGAGGCCTGGCTGATGTAACAGTCTGGGGCCTTATTTAAAGATTTCTCAGCAGGGGTTGCAGGAGTGGATCTCCTTCCAGTCCAACTTAGGTGAATCAGTGAGATGAGTGCTGCCAGTCTCCTGAGCCCAGCTGACTCTCTGCACAGTGCTGCTGGAAAGAAACTGTTAGGACCCTGAGCCATTAGATTCATGCTCACTGATGGATGAGATGTGGTGAGTGCCTGCCAGCTTCATTTCCAATCCCATCCTTTTAATTCAGGCTCCTCTTTTCCCACACAACTCACCGGGGAGTGAGTTCATGAGGGTTTCTACCCAATTACACCTCCTTTTAACAGCATTACAGATGTGGGGAGCTGCTTGATACCTAGCTGAGGTAAAGGGAATATTTAGCATCTAAGAAAATTTATGTCCGTGACCTTCTGGATGTAAGGTGGCAGAGCAGCCCATGCTGTGCCACATCTAATATGCATATTCATGACTCGTTTATTCATGAAAGAAATGACTGGATTAGCAGTAGTTTGAAGGACACTGATCACAGAGTTGAAATGCATTCAAGTTACTCACAAATTAGAACTCCATCATCTTTGCTATAAATTGGTAACCACTGTAAATCCTTGCGTATCAGTGTTGTTATTGGAAAAACTGTTGTATTTTATTGGATTGGGAACATTTCACAGCTATCAAGCTGTCAATTATTTTAACACAACACAAGGTTTCTCATGATGATAGATGGTGATTCTAAATAATTTTTATAAAGTATTTCTACTTACCATGGTGTCAGGAAGCCTGCCTGCCTGTGAAATATTGTGATTTTTGAAGCACTCACCTGATAACACTCCTTAATTGTGTAACATTAATCTGTGTGTCAATCAAATGCTTGCAGACTAATATACGTGTGTGGCTTTTTTTTTTTTCCTCAGGTTTCCACAGAGGTGGAAAAATTAAGATCATAGGAAACTGTTGGCAGAATATGAAGGGAAAAGCAATGCCAGACTTGTAACCAATCATGAAAATGCATGTTGTGAAGAATAAAGAAAAAATGAACACTCTTCACTAACGAACACTACTTTCATTCAGAATGAAGATGTCTTCCAGCAACATTTCCTTCATTCTCTTTCTTTCTCCCCATTTCTAATATGCTGAGTGAAAAGAAAAAAGCCCCATTCTGCGTGTCTTGAGCAGATTCAAACATCTCTGAATAAATAAGTGCTAAACATGAGATACCTCCTATTTAAGTTTCAAAGTCCTTTTCGTAGGTTAGTAAATGATATTTTGCCTCACAGAGGAGAAAACTAATTCACTGAGAGGCTGACTTAACCAAGATCACAGAGCAAGCTGGAAGCAGAGGCAGCTCTGTTATCCTATGGAGTGGGTGAAGACACATGATGAGCTCTGGGAAGTCATGTAGGCCAAAAGATACTGCTTTGAACCTGAAAGCGTTGATAACTTCTACGTTCAACCAGAAGGGCTGAAAGGGGAGATGTGCCATGGGGAATAGGGCCACCGAGCAGACAAACAGCATCAAGCATGGGGGACTCAGCTGGGTGCAGCTCCCACCATGTGGTATGGGCATAGTCCAACCTACCTGCTAATACAAAGAAAACCTAAAAAATAGCAAATGCACACCTGAGTATGATCCGACACACCTGCATCAGGAGGACTTCCAGGTGATTGGTGTCCTGATCTCAGTCAGTCTGTGCATGGCAGCACCAATGGCTCCAAGTCACCGTGACAGAGCTGGGCTTGAGGTGGTCTGGAACCTATCCCTGTTTATACACCATTCAGCCTTTTCCAGCCATTAAACTGATTTTATATGTGCAAGCCTGTTTCAGCAATTAGAGCAAAAATCTTTATAGCTCTTTTGGTTTGAATTGGGCTGGTTTCAAACCCAGGTACTAAAATGGATAAAATTGTCTTGAAAAGCAAAGGAATTACACTGTACTCTCAGCTCCTCTGCATCATGTTATGAAAGACACAAAGATAATATTTGTATAAATTAAAGCTATTGGAGATGTATGGTATTTCAGTTTCTGCTTCATTAAGTTATCCTCCAGCCCTGAACATCCCTGGATCTATTCTGCAGTACTTTTCTATTTTAAATTTAATCTACCCTTCTGCAGAATGAATGCTTAAAAGGATATTGCCTCTTTAAATTAAATGTGGAAAAAAAAAAAAACAATGGAGGAATTCTTGCTGAAGTGAATGCAATCTATTATATAAGTTCTAGAATTCATAATATTTTCATATGTCCGTTAGCTTCCCAGCTTGTTCAGTGGTATATTTCTTCACTGTTTCGCTGTTGCCACAATCACATTTTTTCATTGATTGTAAGACCAGAAGAAACCACTGTTACCATCTAATCTGATTTCATACGTATAATGGAGCGTAGGACATGTCTAGATTAATTCCTAATTTGATTTAAATGAATCTTGGAAAAATATCCAATCTTTCCCTACAGTTTTCAAGCAGTGGAATATCCATTTACAACCCAGCATGAGTGGTTCCAATCACCAATCATTTTAGCTTTATTTTTTACCTAAAAATGCCCTCTGTTTTGAGTCTGGAATTTTATTTTCCTCTGATCTGTAGCTTTTGGATCCTTCATCTGTGGGACTGTGTGTGTGCATGTGTGTATGCAACCAAATCAACCTTCAAGCTTCTAATTAGTGGCCAAAGTATGAAGACATGGACATTTTCACTGCCCAGCCACCAGCCAGGCAAAAGGCATCTGTTAAGAGTCACCATACCTGGAGGTGTTCAAGAACCATGGGAATGTGGTACTGAGGGACACAGTGAGTGGGCATGGTGGGGTGGGTTGGGGTTGGACTTGGTGATCTTAGAGGTGTTTTCCAAAGTTCTCCTTTCAAACAGTGGTCCTAGCTGTGGCCACCTGCCTGAGAGTCAAAAGGAAGGGGTGGGGTTTGCCACTGCACCAAAGAGTGCAAGCACACTCTCCCAGAGATGCTTGGCACCATTGCTTTCCAACCCTGTTCTGTCAAAGCTGTTCTGCTTTGGGAAGAATAAGTTGGTCCAGGGCTGGGGAAAGAATTTAGAAATACATATGTAGGAATGAGTGAGTAGAGCATGACACATCCACTCAGTACGTAAATCACACTGCACATTGGGTATGGCTTATGCGAATGCTCTGAGAACATGAGCTTTCATCCTGGAGAGACAGAGTATCATGCTTTTGAGTATGTGCACGAGACCACAGCTGGAGTCGGGCAGCGAGCTGCTTCTGGCTGTCCCGGAGCAGAACTTTGGGGCCCTGAAGAACTACTCTGCAGGTGCCTCCAGATGGCTGGTTTAAGGAACAGTGTGGTGGGGGTTTTGAGGATCTAAACAGAAGACTGGGTGTTCCTAGTTCCCATAATAGGTGTTCAACTTCTGGCTTGTAAATCTGTCTCTGGACCCCAATGGACAGGGGATGTGGCATATTGTAAAACATCTTGAAGTCATCGTTCCACTGGTGGGAGGGAGCTGCTTTGAAGATGGGTAAATTCCAAGACATAGAGCAGAACAAGGACAAAGCAGACACCCATAGAGCTGGTGGGGTCTCCACTCCCAGGTGTTTTTGGGACTTCTCAAGGCAGCACCACAGCTGAGCTGATCTAGTGCTGGCAGCAAAGCAGCTCTGAGTGGGATGCTGGGTGAGGGACCTCAGAGCCAGCAGCTTTATCAGGTGGGATCACAGGGGGCTGCAGGCAGGGAGGGTTTCTGTAGCTGTGTGCAGTTGGTGGTGGGTTCTGCAGCGAAAGCATCTCCTCCCACACTCAGCTACAAGGAAAGCTCTCATGGGCGTTCTCAGTGAGAGAGCCCTGGGAAAAGGCAATTGCAGTCTGGGGAGGGGGAATTAAGCTGTGCTGCTGAGAATGGCAATTAAGGAAGCCAACTGAGATTTCAAGGGAAAACCGTGAATCTATAGGGCACATTACTTAATTAAAACAGATCCAGAAAGATGATGATTTTCATTCACAGGAAGCTTCTGTTTTCTGCTGGAGGCATATTGAACTGGCGACAGTAGCTCGAGACAACTGAGGTTGCTTTTGGAACTAAGCTGTTAGTTCAGCAGAGGAACAAACACACCCCTTCCCTGGAGTCCCAAGTTCTTGGCTGGAGGAGCTCCCAGCCCTGCTGTACTGCATGTTCAGGGTGGAGCAAAGTGATTCAAGCAAAGGCAGATACTGATTATAGCTTAATTGCTGCTGCAAAGCCTCTCTTCACTGTGTGCAGCTATCTTCTAGCAGAAGGCACCTCACCCCCATCGCACACTGGGGTGAAGCTTCATTCTCAACAAAGTCCAACAGCCGAATTCCCACGGACTCCATCCTCCCAGGAATGCAGCCACGTTTGGTGCACAGCAGGGGATCCCGCTCCATTTTGCATCCCCTTTGGATCTCAGCTCAGACTCACTCACCGTATCATTCGCTGGATCAGCTCAGGCCCATGCGGGATCTGGGCTGTGATCCCACTGAGGGCGTTTGAAGAAATGGGTATGCAGTGGAGGACTGTGGTGAGCTCTGGATGCATTACTGCTAGAACAGATTGTCACAAAGGAGAACACTAGAAATAGCCTCACATCCAACAGATTTCATTTATTTTCTTTTTTTTCAATTGAAAGGAAAGAGCTATTTTTCCCCACTTAATCAAAAAGTTCTTTTCCTTGTCATAACCAAGAAAGGAGGCTGCAGCACTTGGCAAACAAACTTCTATTAAGTGCATTTGCTGGAAATGTTTATACTTTGCTCTTGACAACTATCTTGAATATACTGAGCATTGCACTGTGCTCTAGCTTGCATAATTCTGACACGGGAGCAAAGTCCTTATGGGGGAGGCAACAGTGTCCTTCCTTGGGATCATTGTTTCTTTTCAATCCCTGCCACTTGTTGTGGCAAGAACTTGTTTTGGAAAGTATTTTCCTGCTCTCCAGGGATTTTCTCTTTCTTCTGGTTGGCTTCAGCAGCAGCAGGAGGATGTCTTTGCCGGGGGGAACTCCTCATAGCAGGGAAATCACCATGGCCTTCCATGCAGGCTGGCAGATGTCTAACGAGGGCTTCTCTGCCTTCCTTCAAAACTCCCCATCTTCAGCATGTTGCCCGAAAGCCTTCTGCTTCTTCCTCTTTCACACTGAGTTACTGCGAATTGCTGGAAACTGTATCAGAACTCCTATCAGATAGACAAATCACTGTTTGATTGGGGCAGTTAAATAGATCTAAGCAATTCCAGGAGTAAATCTCAGCTTGCTTTGGGTTTTTGGTGTTTTGGGTTTTTGTCCATGCTGTCAGGATCAAGCCCAGCATTTCTGGAGCTGAGCAGCAGAAATGTGGGCTAACTCAGGAAGGCCCTGGCTCTCACGTTCTGTGTATGACTAGGAGATAGGAAAGGAGGTAGACAGAGATTAACATAAGAGACTTGTGAGTTGAACAGTTGCTCTCACATCTAGGCAAATGGATGGCTGATCAGATCAAGCTTGTACACCAGTCCCTGCGGAATGATGCTCATAATGAGGTTATCCTCATGGATGGACATCCCCTCTGCAGCTTGACTTCCCTTCTGGAAGTTTCCATAGACAGGCAGTGAAACTTAACGTGCACAGGGAAGGATTACTCTTTGCCCCCATCTCTGTGGATGGAGGCAGGAAGGAGGGCTGACACACTGCTCAGGGAGAGCCACAGAGCAAGAACGCGTCACCTCGGTGCCACGCTAATTCTTTGGTTCAGGGGGAGGGTGTTGTGGGGTGCTGGTGCAGAAGCAGCCACATCTCCTGTCACCACCATTGCACCCGTGTTCCAGCACAGAACCTGCAGCCAAGTGCCCAGCTGGGACACACTGCTTCCTTCCAGTGAGAAGAGCTCGGGGAGATGGGAGAGAACATCTGCTTCAAAGGGAGGAATGGAAGGGGTGGCTCAACACCTCCCTTTCCCTTTCCACCTGCACAAGCAAGGGAATCCTAGGAGAAGAAGAATGGAGACTGGGGCTGAGCCCTGGATTTTGGTTCTGATTCTTTTTTTCCGAGTGAGTTTCACCCTGGGCTACGGGATGCACAGCCCTATGGGAGGCCAAGAGAGATGCAGGCTCTGGCCATGATTCACAGGCAGGCAGGGAAGAAGCTGGGCCCCTCCAGGGCCACCTCAGGTTGGAAGCAGGAGTAATTCCCTTTGGCATGGCTGCAGTCTGCAACACAGAGCCAGGGCAAAGCAGGGAGACCCAACCACCCAGCTGACATCCTGAACAGTCCCCCCCCAGGTCAAGAATGCAGGCAAACCTGACCCGAGGGCTAGCTGCCCTCAGGGCTTGCTTTTATTATTATTATTTTCCTCCAGCCAACTCAGCCAACTGCCTCAGCCCCTGCTGCATTTCCCTGCAAAGGACATGGAGACACCAAGGAGTTAACCAGTGCAGAGGCAGCCGCAGACCCCAGCTCTGCCCTGCTCCGGATCTTCTCCCATCTCTCCTTGCACCCTCTCTGCTCACAGCTAACAGGTTGTTTGTCTTCCCGGGGATCGGAGGGAGTCTGTATAAACCTCCGTACGACTGAATTTAATTACCTGCCAAACCTGCACCAAGGCATAAGCCCACATGTTGTATGTGACATTACCAGTAGAGCAAGTACTGGAATGCAGGGGCTAGAATAATTTGACAACTAACATAAAGCACTGTGATTTATATTTTGGTTATATTGAGATTTTTTCCCCCCTCTTTGAGCACTCTTATAAATATTTACTTGGATCCTAGGACCTTGCTTAACCCTCACAGTGCCATGTTTTATCTTCTTCCTTTTTTCTTTTTTTCTGGTATTCTTGTTTTCCAGCAGCTGTTCCAGAAATGCCTTTCATTTCAAAGCACAGAAGATTTAAACGAAATATAACTTCACCTTTAAACTGCTTCATCTGTAAACAATGTGATCCAGTAGTCCTCATGTATTTACTGTAGTGTTCAATTGAAAACAGATTATGGAGAAGGGCCTCTTTGTCCCTGGATGTGTTCAAGAACCGTGGAGATGAGGTACTTAGGGACAAGGTCAGTGGGTGCTATTGATGTTAGGTGGATGGTTGGACTAGGTAGTCTTGGAGGTCTTTTCCAACCTTGATGATTCTATGGTTCTATGTTTCTTTTAAAATATATGGTTCATAGAAATCCTGCTCTTTTGGGTGCCTGACTTAGGAAACGCAAGGAACTGGAAAGACCTCACTCAAAACATTTCCCACTGACATCCTCACTATCCCCTTTGTCCCTCTGTGGAGTGGGTTACCTGTCATACCTCAGACTAGCTCTGGAGCTCAAGGATTTGTGCTTCCCCTCTCCCTGAGATCAGGGTATGCTCCCTCAGCCCAACATTACTACTGCAGTACCCAGAATGAAATACCTGATCCACAGGTCAAGGCTGATGTGAAAATAAGGACAGCCTACATCTAGGGAATCAAACAGTCCTGTTGCTCAGATGCATGAATGCACTCTGTGCTTCTCTGCATCCACATGGGATGGCTCAGTGCTGGAGCTGATGTTAGCACTGCTCTAACACAATGCATGGAGCTGGGTACCATGAAAACAGAGCCCACACTGAGGATAAGGGGAAGAGGGGCCTCCTTTAGGATCACACAGGCAGAGATTTGAGATTCCAAGCCCTTTTCCTATGGTTTTTGGCCACCTTAAATAGGGTGGGAATAGAGATCCAGAGGGTCTGTAAGGGTTGGTACTGGCTCAGAGACCTGCTTGTAGTGTATGTTCCCTTCCTCATGTTTGCACAGGCTTTAGGCAGTAGCTGCACCATAGCACGGAGCAAGGAAGAAGCAGTTAGCAGAAGTCCAAGGTGCAGGTTTATTGCCCTCTGTAACTTCCCTCCTGAACGAGTTCCCTGACCCAGCAGGGAAGTTTCTGCTCCTCTCACTACCAGACGAGATGGGCCCCTTTAACACACGGGGTTACGGGGGCTTGCACTCAGCACCCCTTGCTGAGAGTGACACTATTCCTGTGCTGTAGCTGTGATGAAGTGCTGCACAACACTGCAGGACCATACCGCATGGGGCTGTGTGCCTCCATTTCCCCAGCAAGGACACTCACACCAGGGCCACCCCCATTGTTTTCACCAGTCCTACTGAAGCGAGTACTGTTTAATTCCACGTATGAAGAGTTCAGATGCTTGGTGCTGATCAACAAAACCACACTGCTCACCACACCTTTGCGAGCGTGTGTTTAACATCCATTGTAAAGCCTTCCTGGAAAAGTCTCATTAGTGGGAAGAGCAGAATCAGATCTGTTTCATCGGTGGGAGGCTGCAGGATTCGGAGTCGGGCGCTGACTATGCGACGTATTTTCAACATGTATGCATCGCTGCAACGCTGAACGAAAACACCCGAGTTTAGAAATAAGCCCATCTCTGTATCTGTGCAGACACGTCCTCCCAGCTCCCCACACCGTGGTGGAAACGGGAGTGTGCAGGGAGTGCGCAGCTCACAAAATGGTGCGTTGTGTCTGCACGGTGCCATTGCCACACGAAATCTCTCTGGAATAAATCTTCACCCGCTGCCTCCCAGAACGTGGCAAAAGGGAGGAGGAAGAAGTTTGAGACGTTTCTTTAAAGGAAGAGCTGAACTTGGTGAAAGGACACAGCTTTCCTACCTTGCTCTCTGCCCCTCATGCCTCAGGATATCATAAATTTTTGATACCAATAAAACAGAATTTTTGATGAGCTGCTATTTTGCATTAAAGCAACTTTACATGCAAGGATTGCATAATAGGAAGTAAAATTGAATTTTGCCTCAGAACAAGTTCTTATTATTAATTTAAGTGTTTTTTATATATTTTAGCAGCAGCTTATCATTCTATATATTTAATTTCTTTCAAGTGAGAACAGTTAGCATTGGTTTCCTTATCTAAACAAACCTTTTAAAAGAACACATGTATAAAGTGGAAATGCAGTGTTTTGCATCTGTGCCTTGAGACAAACAGTGGAACTTTAAAAGGGGAAATAAAATATGGGAGAGGACAACTATATTTAAAATCTAATGGTGGCCTCTATGGGGTAGGAAACATACCGCTTTCTTTGCATGAAATGCCGTTTTCCCTCCTTGCTGCAATACAAGCCCTGTCCTGAGAGACATACGAATGCACAAAGTCCCCACTGGAGCAATTCTGTTTGAGGCCAAGGATTTGCAGCACTATAGCTCTCAAATACACCACAGTGTATTTTCTAACACTTGAACGCACAAGGATGGGCAGGGACAGCTCACAAGTGTAAATTTGGAGTCCTGGATGCAACAGCAGGAAAATGTTGTGCAGCACTTCATGCTGTGCCCAAAATTCACTGCTAAAAGTCAGAGTTTAAGTCAAGAAAAGCACTGAAACCTCTGAAACCATTTTTCTTTTCCTCTTCTTCTTCTTCTCCCTCTTGCATAAAACAAAAGTTCAGTTTGGGATCCTGACAGTCTACTGCATGCTACAGTACAGAACACACCATGAAGGATTATGCAATGAGCTATTTAGAGTGCTGTGTGTGTGTGTGTGTGTAACTTCAGACTTACTGTAACGGAGGGAAACATAGTGAGTAAAGAAAAGAGGAGGAAAGAAGGAAAGAAAGAAAAGGAAAGAGGGAGGGAGGGAAGAAGGAAGGAAGGAAGGAAGGAAGGAAGGAAGGAAGGAAGGAAGGAAGGAAGGAAGGAAGGAAGGAAGGAAGGAAGGAAGGAAGGAAGGAAGGAAGGAAGGAAGGAAGGAAGGAAGGAAGGAAGGAAGGAAGGAAGGAAGGAAGGAAGGAAGGAAGGAAGGAAGGAAGGAAGGAAGGAAGGAAGGAAGGAAGGAAGGAAGGAAGGAAGGAAGGAAGGAAGGAAGGAAGGAAGGAAGGAAGGAAGGAAGGAAGGAAGGAAGGAAGGAAGGAAGGAAGGAAGGAAGGAAGGAAGGAAGGAAGGAAGGAAGGAAGGAAGGAAGGAAGGAAGGAAGGAAGGAAGGAAGGAAGGAAGGAAGGAAGGAAGGAAGGAAGGAAGGAAGGAAGGAAGGAAGGAAGGAAGGAAGGAAGGAAGGAAGGAAGGAAGGAAGGAAGGAAGGAAGGAAGGAAGGAAGGAAGGAAGGAAGGAAGGAAGGAAGGAAGGAAGGAAGGAAGGAAGGAAGGAAGGAAGGAAGGAAGGAAGGAAGGAAGGAAGGAAGGAAGGAAGGAAGGAAGGAAGGAAGGAAGGAAGGAAGGAAGGAAGGAAGGAAGGAAGGAAGGAAGGAAGGAAGGAAGGAAGGAAGGAAGGAAGGAAGGAAGGAAGGAAGGAAGGAAGGAAGGAAGGAAGGAAGGAAGGAAGGAAGGAGAAAGGGAGGGAGAGAGAGAGAGAGGAAGGGAGAAAGGAAGGGAGGAAGGGAGGAAGGAAGGAGAAAGGGAGGGAGAGAGAGAGAGAGGAAGGGAGAAAGGAAGGGAGGAAGGGAGGAAGAAAGGAAGAAAGGAAGAAAATGTAACTGAAACTTGTCCAGATAAGGAAGAAGAAAAAGAAAAGGAAAAAGAAAAAAGAAAAAAAAAAAAAGGAAAAATTAGGAGAAGGGGAAAAGAAGGGAATTGGGAAATGATGGGGGGAGGTGGGGTGGGGGAAGAAGAGGGGGAGAAAAGAAAAAAGGAGAAACCTCTGGGCAGCGCTGCGAGCCGGGAGATGCTCACCTGCCCCAGCGGGGCCGCAGCGGTCGCCCAGCGCTGGAACTGCTTTATCTGGAGTCCCCGAAACCCGACACCCGCCGCTCCGGAGAGCTCTCCCTGACCTCGGCCTGTCAATCAGCGGCAGCGAGAGGGCTGCGAGAGCCGGGCGGGCGCTGCGCCAGCTGGAGGGGGAAAAGAAAATGGAAAGGAAAAGAAGGGAAAAAAAAAAAAAAAAGATTAAACCCTCAAACAGCTGGGAACCGTTATCTCGCCAGCCCTGGCTCATCCTCATCACGCATCTCTCCTGCCCACTCCTATGCTCTGCGCTCACCCACTGCACGGCACCGGCACTCAGCATCTCTGGGAAGTCTTGGGCTGATGCAGCTGTCTTCAGTGCAAAAAGTCTTTTTCAGTCTTAGATTTCTCTGTTTTGGAATCGGGGGCGATCAGTTTTGTACGTTCTCCTGGAGGGGAGGAGGGAAAGGACGATTTAAAGCCCTCCGTGGAGGGGCTGGCAGGGACAGCCCGTGAGTTCGGTGTCAGTAAATGGGGGAGGGGGGCTGCTGCCAATTATGTTTCCTGTTCGAGTGCCTCGTTCAGTCCTGGGAGCAGCCGTAGCCAGTGGTCACCTCTGCCCTGGAGAGGGGATGCAAACCTCTCCACAGCTGTTAACAATAGCTCTTGGAAAACTGCGAGATCAAACAAAATAATATGATTTTCACTGAGGGCGATCGTCCCGCTGCACTACACGAAATCCCATTGAACCGTCGTCCTGCAGACAGACCCGGGATGCCAACCCCGAGCTCTCCCTGCCACACACCCCATCCATCCCCGGGCCGCACAGGGCCACCGAGGTTCATGCTGCCTCTGCTGTGTGAGCGGAGCTGCGGGAGCACCCTGGGTGTGACTGTCCCTGCACATCGTGGGGCCCACAGCACATCCCAGGGCTGTGGCTGCACGGAGAGCTCCAAGTCCCACTCAGGGTCCTGTGCTGTCCCATTGTCACCCCGCTCCCTGGGCTGTAAGAAGAGGATGGGGCCGAGGAGCGCTCTGTGCACACATGGGGCTTTTTTCTTTTTCTCTTGTTCTTTTTAGCAGCATCTTCATTCCGGAGTGTCTCAAGGGTGAGGAGGACTGGCAGGTGCTCCTCTCCGAGCTGTGCCCTCCGTGGGCACTACTGCAGCTCTGTGTGACTGCTTGCAGTCTCCTCCGAGCCTCGGGATGCAGGGCGGGGGGGTCAGTATGCTGGGAGCAGGATTTGTGGAGGGAGAAGGGGCTCAGAAGGGCAGAGCAAAGCCGGAGTGGGGCAAAGAAGAAAGGTTGGGGGAGCGGAGATGCTTTACCTCACCTGCATATCTTCTGCAGAGCTGCAGGTGGAAAGCGAGCATCCCCGCAGGGGAGCATCCTGCAGGCAGCCCGGGCCCGGGACGGCCCTGTTGGTTCACAGAGCTGCTCTCCATCCCCGACTCCGGTGTCAGCAGCCCTTTAGAGGTCAGTGATGAACAGCGAGAGATCAAAGCCGTAAGGCTGCAATGGCAACATGCAGAACAGCTGGGGTGCAGGTGGTCACCCTTTGCTGATGAGGCTCCCTCAGTGCAGGGACTCGGGGGGACCCTACCCGCCTCGACCTCCCCACCCCCTCCCCCGGCACAGCCACTCCCCACTGCTACAGAGCCCCAGCCCGGGCCGTGATGGAGACAGGCACAGGCATTTCTCAGACCCACGGTCCATTGGAGCCCCCCCACAACCCCTCGCACGGTATGAGGCAGTGGGATCAGCCTCGAGCAGCCCGGAGCCACCGGCCCTGACTGTGCCCGCTGTGAGGTTCGGCTGCGGTTTCTTTTCTTTCCGATGGGCTCCGTTAAACGTGGGGAATGGCAGCGGCGGTGCTGCGGGGACCGGGTAACGGGGGCTGCCCCGGAGCTGCCACTGCTCCGCGGTGGGAATCCGGAGGGCTTTTCTAAGGCCTATTTCCCTATTTTGTTGTTGTTGTTGTTGTTGTTCAATTAGCCCCAGTGATTTATTCAATGCATGCATGAGGGGACATTAATATGCGATGGCAGTTCCCACAAACAATATTCCTCTCAGGCTTTCTGCAGCCATGGCACTCGCTGGCAAGAGGGGAGGAAGGCAGGCACAGCCAGGTTCTCATCCTCTTCCCTCTGCAAAGTCCCGTCCCCGTGCAGAACATCTCCACCGGGCCTGACCCCCATCACCTGGCCCCCAAAGCTCCGAGCGGGCAGGAATGCGATTTAAGAAGGGATTTAGGTTTTAGGGGACCGGAGTGGCTGTTCATTTTTACCCACACTTTGTCCTTCGGCGGCTGTGCCCCAGACACTCCTCACCCCAGTGTGATGCGGGGAGTGGGACGTCATCTGCCCTGAGAGCTGCTAAGGGCGGGGAGGGGGGTAGGGGAGATCGGTCCCTTTCTGCATTCACATCTGAAGTCTTCCAAAGCGCCCGTTGCTCACGCTTAAGAAGATAATAAGAATAATAAAAAGAAGAATGCCAGGATAAATAAAGAGTGCAGATGGAAAGTGAATCCCAAAGGAGTGTGTGTGTGTGGGGGGGGATGGAGAGAAAGGGCAGACTTGGCCAAGTCCTCTCCTTTTTTAATGCAAAAAGAAAGCAAGAAAAACAAGAAAGACGCTCGCAGTGCCCTGCAGAGGGGCCGCCCAGGCCGGAGGACCGCGGCCCGACGTGGGCTCCGCTGTCCCACGCTGCGGGTGGGGGCGGCCCCGCAGTGCCACGGCCGGGTCGGGAGCAGCGTATCCCTGCGGGCACCGCAACGCTGGGACAGCAGGTTGGGGGGGGGGGGGGGGGGGGGGGGAGAACGCTGAGCTGCTTGGGCCGGACAGGGCTCTGAGCAGAGCTTCACGTCCGCAAATTTGTCATCACCTCTCTCTCTGGTTTTGGTTTTGTTTTTTTTTTTTTCTTTCTTTTTTCGGAACACGAGACGTCAGAGAAGCGGGTCCCTCCAAGAAATGCCATTTCAATGATTTTAATAAGCAAAATAGGAAACAATTTTAATAACCAAAAACAGAAACCAGTCTGAATAAAACTACAATAGACCAGGTTTTTTTTTTAATATTTTCCATATCATAAGCAGGATTTGAAATTGATCCCTTCAGAACTTTACATGAAATAAAAACAATTATTTTTTTTTTCCGCTGCTGCAATGTTTTGATTTCAACACAGTTGAATCAGTAAAAACCAAAGATCGTTTTCTGATGCATGACTAATATCCACAATATTTAAAACTGCAAGCACCATGCTGTTCATTACAATCTCGTTATTACTGTTAATTTATAAACTAATACAAACTTAAAATGCATCCGGCCAGCAGTGCCAGCTATCCTAAAAGGAAACTAAAAAATAAGTTTTCATTTTGGTATTTTTTGTCAGTGCAACGTAAATCCTTTTACTGACCTGCAGGAGGAAAAAAAAAAAAAAAAAAGTAATAATAAAAAAAACCAAAAAAAAACACCCATAAGACTCCAAACTACCGCTACTATACAATAAATCCGGGCTAAAACTTTCACTCGCTGCGCGGGGAAGCGGAGAAGAAGCAGGTTACAATAGGATAACGCTCATAAAAAGTCGCGCTGCGTCTCCTCGGGAGAAGCTTTACCGTTCCTACCGTCGGGAAACCCAACTTGCAGCGCCAGGGAGCGCCCGCAGCGCGGAGCGGGGACGGCATCGCTGCTCTCCCGCACGGGAACGCGGTGCGGAGCGGAGCACCACCGCCTCGGGGCGCGCAGTGACCGCGCACAGCCCCCCCCTTTTCCACCCCCCACCCCCTCCTCCTCCTCCTCCTCCGCCATTAATTCTGGGTTTCTCAATGCCATCCAGGCGGTTTGGTTTCGCGTTTTGTTTTTGCCTTCCTTCTGCCCCAACAAACAACAACCAAAATGAAAACTAAAAACACAGAAAAACAAACAAACAAACAAACAAAAAAAACCACACAACTTAAAAGTGCACCAGATATACAACGTTGCTTTTTTTTTTTCTTTTTTCCCCTCTCTTTTTTTTCCGAATGCAAAATGCCCATAACTTCTTTTTTTTTTTTTTCCTCTTTCCCCTATCTCTTTAATACCAAACAAACCGTACGACCAGCCTGCTGAAATGTTACTTCGCTTTATGTTCTGTTTGCTTTTCCTGTGCGGTTTGAAGTAGCAGATATTTACAAGCCAACAACCATAAAAGAAAACAAGAGAGCAAAACAAAAAAAAAAACAAACAAAAAAAAAACCAACGAACAAAACTGCACAAGCAGTAGAAACTTCGGATAACTCGTGATGCTTTCCTTACCGATGAAACAAAACAACAGAAATCTATGGTCGATGATCAACATGCTAAAGTTAAACAAGAAAATGGTACAAAATAGAAATTATTACCATACATGTCCAGCATGCAGGATTAATATTTTTAATGCAGATTTTCGTATTTTTCTATATAATCAAGCAGGCAATAAAACTGATGAGTTTTTGTTTCTCTCCTTTCTTTCTTTCCTTTCTTAGATTGAATGTCCCGTCTGAGTCCTGTAACTTTTTTCTCAAAGCAGGCAATATATGAAGAGTTTGCATATATTGTCCTTTTTAATTATCCTCTTTTTTTTTTTTTCTCTCCAAGTGGGTAAATTGTGCATGAGATGGTGCTGTACGCGTCCTCTCTCTTCCCCAGCAGGCAGTATGTTATAGATGGCTTGTTCATTGTCCTGTTTTGTTATTATTCTCTTAAAGTCCATCTCGTTCTGCAAGCAAGAGATCTATAAAACGCTTCACTTGTCCTTTTCTCCTGTGCCTCTGTCCCTCTCTCTAACTCGCAAACCAAAGTCGAAAAGTTGCACTTTACCTCTCCCGTCCCCACCCCCAGCCTACTTTTCCCACAGCTAATCTAGCAGACTGGATGCTGCAAAAAAAAAAAAAAATCAAGTCTCTATGTCTCTCTCCTTCTTTCTCTCTAGTCAAGCGGACAGATGGATGAAGATGTCAGAGGATGGGAGCGGGGGGGAAGGTGGTGGGGGTCAGGGGTCGGGGGTGTGTGTGTGGAGGGGGGGGGGTTTCTTGGGCTTTTTTTTTTTTAATTACTTTTTATTAAGCACTCACATGAAGAACTCGGGGGAAGACGGGTTGTCACTGGTGGAGCCGGCCTCTCTGAAGCCATTGCTGGCAAGTTTCTCACACTTGAGCTTGTAGGCGTCTCGCTCTCTGGCCAGCCGGGTCACTTCTTGCTTGAGCTGTTCCACCTGCTGAATGAGCTGGGTCTTTTCATTCTCCAGGTGGTGTTTCTGCTGCACGCGTTTATACCTGCAGGACTGAGCATAGCCCCTGTTCTTCAAGGTCCTCCTCTTCTGCTTGAGGCGGATCACCTCGTCTTTGGTGAAGCCTCGGAGGTGCCTGTTGAGCTCCCTCACGGACATGGAGACCAGCTGGTCATCCGAGAACCGGTCCTCCACGCTGCTGGAGGGGGGATGCTGCTGGTGCGAGGTCTGGAGCTGCTGCGAGGAGCTGGACGAGGTGGAAGGGGTGGGAGAGGCCTGATGATGGTGGTGGTGGTGGTGATGAGGGTGCCCGCTGCCTGCCAGGTCTTCGTGGGTGACGGCGGGGTACTGGTGGTGGTGCTGGTGGTGGTGGTGATGGTGGTGGTGATGGGCCCGGAAGCTCTCGAAGCCTTGCAGCTGCTGGGACACTTGGTGGGACCCGATGAGGGCTTCGACGGCATCCTCCGGGGTGAGGTTCAGCGCCTCGGGGTTCATCTGCTGGTAGCTGTTGGCCATCCAGTACAGGTCCTCCAAGTGGGTCTTCTGTTCGGTGGGGCTGAGAGCTGGGCTGAGGAGGGCACGGAGCTGCAGGGGGGTGCTGATAGGGGTGGAGGACACGGAGCCGGCGGGCTGCAGGCGGGTGCAGTGCCTGCCCGAGCGGTCGTTCCTGCCCAGGGCTCCTTCTTCACGTCGAACTTCATCAGGTCGAAGTCGTTGACGTACTCCATGGCCAGGGGCTGGTGGGCAGCTCGGCTCCGATGACTCAGCTCTCCGGCCATCGCTGTCTTGCGGGCTCCTCTCCGAGCGGAGGGGCTGGAGACCTGTCCCAGCGCGCAGCCTGCAGAGGACTGGCCGCGCTCCCTATTCCAAAGAAACTTTGCCTCCGCTTTGCCTCTCGCTTCCTTTCCTCCGCTCCCCGCTCCACCACCGCCTCCTCCTCCTTCTCCCGGCTTCTGGGGCTTCTTCGGACCGCAGCAACAAAGCCAGGGACGAGCCGGCTACCCGGGGCCGCCCGACTCCTCCCGCTTTGCGTATCAGAGCCGGCAGCGCACGGCGGGCAGCTCCGGGCACTCAGACACCCACGGAGAGGAGAAAGGAGCAGCGGCAGGAGGGCAAAAGCAAAAACAAAACAAAGATGCTGCCTTCGGGGCCGTGCGGGAAGCGAGAAGAACGGTGCAGAACGTCCTAAGCCCGCGCCTCCGGTGGGTTTTTGTAAGTCCTGAGCCTTCTCCCCGCGGTAGCGGAGCGCCGGAGCGTGCCGCAACTTTCCGCTCCTGGAGCGCACCGGCTGTGCGGCGGCGGCCGGGCTTTGCACGGGAGTTTTGGCCGGCTCTCGCCGCGCGAAGGGAAGGGGAGGGAAGAGAGAGGGGAGGAAGGAGGGGAAGGAGGAAGGAAGGGAGGGGAAAAAAAAAAAAAAAAAAAAAAAAAAAAAAGGAGGAGAGGGGGGACGAGAAAGCCCAGGTCTACGATGGAGCTGCCGCCTTCCAGCGCTCGTTGTGCAGCTGTGATTCGCAGCGCAGCCCCCCTTGGCTTCTTATACGGCCGTGCCCGCCGAGAGCGCGGCGGGGGCCGGGGCCGGCGGCGGCCGCTCCAATGGCAGCACGGCGGCGGGGCCGGGCCGGGCGGTGCGGTGCGGCGGGGCCGGGGGGGGGCGGCGGGGCTGGGCGGTGCGGCGGGGGCGGGACGCGGCGTGACAGCTCCGCAGAGCCAGCTGAGCGGCCCCGCTCCTCCGGGCGCTCCCCCCCTCCCGCAGCACCGCCGTCTCTTTTATTTATTTATTCCACCCCCCCCTATACCCAACCCCCCCCTCACCCGCCCCCCACCCCCCCCCCCCCCCCCCCCCCCCCCCACCCCCCCCCTTCCTATTCTTTTTTCTGCAGTCCAGAAAGGAGGAGGAGAGCTCGGGGACATCCTGCCCGTCCCTTTGTTCTAAATATAACAAAGTCTCTCTTTGCCCGCTGCCGTCCCGTAGCAAATTTCGAGGCAGTCAGCTTTCTCCCCCCAACCCCCACCCGTCCCACGCACACGCGTCTCCCCTTCCAACTTGGCGGGGTACGGCGGAATAAATGCGGGTGCAGCCGGGAGGGAGCGCGGGGCTGCGGGATGAGCGGGGGATGCTCAGCAGAGGGGGTCGGGAAAGCACCGGAGTGTGTGTGTGTGTGTGGGGGGGGGGGGGGGGGGGGGGAAGGTTGGGAGAGGGGGTGGCTGTCAGCGGTCCTCAGGCAGCCGGGGAAACCCTCCCGGTTACGGGAAGCAAATCTTTCCCTAAAGTAAAGCGCGGGCATTGACACAGACAATCGCAAATATCAGAGTTGGGGGGGGAGGGAGGGGGGAGATGGGGGAAAATAGAGTCACATTTCAGTTCTGAGAGGGACCGTGTTTGCTTTCTTCGGCTGATCTTTGAGTAAGTGACTGCATGCGAAGGAGCACTCGGCTTGTGAGGCTTTTTGGTTCCTTTTCTTTTCCTTTTCGGTCCGGTAACAGGATTTTTTTTTTTATTTTTTTTATTTTTTTTATTTTTTTTTCCCCCGAACATTTTGTAACGATTAAGGGAGATTAAGGCTTCTTTTTGCGCCGCTTTTACGCTCAAACAGACAGAAAGTGCGACACCAAGTGTCCGTTTGGAGAACAACAGCTCCGTTTCACGGGGTTAAAAAACACCCTGAAAAGAAAAAAAAAAAAGAGAGGGCCGGGAGGACCCGGGCACTCAGCATCCTCACGTCCCCTCCTTCCCAGTTATTTACCCAAAAAGAAAACGAGCAAACAAACAAAAATAAACCCCTGCGCTTCAAGATCTTCCCAATTTTGGGAAATCGATTAGAAAGGAGCTGCCCTTCGGGCGCCGGGACAGAGAAGGGGTCGGGAAAGCTCCGGGCAGAGTGTCCCCGCTCTCAGATCCGTGCGCTCCGTCGGGGCGACGTCCGCAGCGCCCACGGCTCCCACGGAACGGGACGCGGTCGCGCAGGGAACCGCGCCAGGTGCCGCTCTGCAGACACATTCCGGTCGTCCCCGCGGGAGAGGGTCGCGGGGAGGACACGGGGAGGGGGAGTTTGCGTGGAGTGCCCCTCGGCGTTTCGGAGTCGGCTCTGTGCAGGGCAAAGCGTCGCTGGAGTTTTCCCCCAGGGCGTCCGGAGGGGTCATATCAAAACGCCTGGGGTCGGTGAAGTTCGGCGCGCTCCGTACCCGCCGGACTCCCCACTCGTGATGTTTCTGGGGGTCAGAAAGCCCCTCCGGACCCCAAACCCGGCCGAGAAAGGGCTGAGCCCCGTGAGAGTGCAGCCCTCCCCCCCTCCGCACCGCCCGCTCCGAAAGCGGGGACACGCGTGGTAACATCCCGCGTGGGGCGCAGCGCGGGGAGATCACCGCGCTGCTGCGCTCCCGTCGGTGCCAAATTCGGGAAATCGACCTTTTTTATTTTTCTTTCTTTTTTTTTTTTTTTTTTTTTGGCTGAGAGCGGTGAGCCCCGAGGCGCGGAGAGCTGAGCACGATGCCCACTCCGGGACCGCAGAGAGGTCGGAGCGGGGCAGCAGCTCCGCGGTCCCCGTCCCACCCCGGCTGCCTGCCGGCAGGATCGGGGAGAGCCAGCAGCTCACCCCGGGGAAACGGCAGCTCCTATTCCTGAGGTCCTGGGAGGGTGCTCTGCGAGAGCTTTATTTCTACGGGCGAGTTAAACGTGATCGGTGCCGGTGCAGGGGGAATCGATCCCACCACGGAGGGACAGGGGATCGCGGCGAGAGGTTGGGAAGCGAGGATGCAACCCTGCGAAATGTGCCACCAGACGGATAATACTTTTTCTATCATAATTACTGAGGTATATTCACAAGGTGGAGCTACTGAAAGGTGGAGGAAGCATTGATCTGATTATCTCCCTGCCCACACACACTCTGTCTCTTTTCTTCATCTTTTAAGCTGTGAATTACAGATTGGTTCCGCGCGTCCGTCGCCACCGTCATAAAATTTCAGGGCACAGTGTGGGTCCGTTTATTTCTCCTCCCAGCCATCTCTCCCCTCTAGAAAACACACATCCCGCAAAACTTGCGGCATTTGCACGGCCGGCTGAAACACGAAGCGCTTTTGCGCCCCGGATCCGCACTGAAAGGCCGATATTTTTTGACTGCGGCGCTTTTAATTCAGCCCTCAAAGATTGTTCTCCCCAAAGGCTTTGCGTGTTAGGGGGATCTCCTCCCGTCCAATTATTATTATTACTTCAGAAAAAAATAGTATGTGTTTTATATATATATATATATATTAGTGAGGAGTGGGGAAGAAATAGCGTCGCCGAGGCAGAAGAGGATCTCCGGGCTGAGGAATCAGCCCAGCGGAGTTTTCTGCCGCGGGGACCCGCAGCCGAACCGCGGAGCTCCGCGCATCCTGCGGGCAGCGCTCCCATCCCATCCCCGCCCCGCCGCTCCCGCTCCGCATCCGCGGAACAAGAGCACTGCGCGGAGCGGCCCCAGCTGCCCCGCATCCCAGCGCCGGGACACCGCTCTCCTCCCTGCTTCTCCTCCCGAACAATTTTTATGTTCAATCTCGACTTTTTCCCTACACCCCAAAGCCGTCCGTCCTGCGGGTTCAACTGCGTTTCCCTTTCTCAGATCCGTTTTTGGGGTTTGTTTTTTTTTTTTTTTTTTTCTTTTCTTTTCTGAAGGTTAGTTTCGGGCGCAGAACGACTTCTTTCCGTTGTCCCCTCTCGATCTCCCCCCCTCTGGGAAAGTTCCGGTGAAAATCAGGAAGAGCTGAAACCGAACGACGGTGTCATTTCGGATCAGCTCGTCCCGCGTGTCCGTGTAGGGCAGCGCGGATCCCGAGCCGCTGAAATGCGGATCCTGGTCCTTAAACCGCCGCTCACAGGTACTACGTGTGCTCGGTTTGGTGCGGCTCTGCCCGAGCTGCGGATTTCGCATTCAAAAACTGAATCGTATTACGGCGGAGTCCTAATCCCCAGTTCCTAGAAAGCACATTTTGGTAACTGAGAAGTACGAGAAGACCGTTATTTGTATGTACCATATGTATTTTCCGTGCTGAGAAGCGCTCCTCGGATTTGGTCTCTGAGTGCCACGCTTCCCTCAGCGTTCGCTTTTTCACCCCACAACATCAGTGGGACACGTTGTCTGAAATGCTGCTTTTGTTAACAAACAAACCCACAAACCGAGATCACCCGCGGCCGGCAGCCAGCGCTGCCGGAGCAGAAGGGCATCCCTTTCCTAATCCTTGCCTCCCTTCGCTTGGTTTTTAATTTCGCGAGCTGCGAGCAGGCACCGTGCTGTTTGTCAGGATATTTTTTTCCCTTGTGCAAGCGGCGAGGGACCTGGTTAATCATCTATCGCAGCTCCGTGTGCATGAGAAAGGAAAGCGTTGATGTTCGCTCGTTCGGGCTGATGGGAACGGCCCGCGAATTTAGGATTAAATTCCTAATGGTAATCTCAAGTCTTTGTTTCCTCTCTCCTTCTCTTTCCTACTAAAGTAAAGCGTGCAACATACTCCGGACAAAACCCGCACGGTAGCTTTGCACGGTACAAAATCAGCCTCGGCACCGTCCGAGGTTCATTGGGGTCTCTTCAGATTTTAAGCCCGTTAAAGCGGGGTCGGTCCCAATAACTTTAGACACGTTTTCGCAGGTGGAGCTGTGGGAAGGAAGCGGAGCAGCACCGCAGAAGGGTAGGCTGGAGGTGGGGGGAGGGGGGGTTAGAGGAGGAGGGGGGGGGGGGGGGGGTAGGTTGTTTTTCCCCTACATTAAATCCCCGTTGGGGGTTGGGTAGGGTCGGTGTAACCGAGAGGAGAATTTGGGATTTCGAAGGGTTTTGGGAAAGGGGACGGGGGTTATCGCTGAGAACAAGCGCACCTGGCAAGGTGCCACTACACGGGACGGCGTGACCGAGGCCGCTGGTTGGAAGGCGTTTCCTTAAAGCCGTGTCCGCCGTTCGGAGCAGCTCCGAGCGGGGCTGGAGGGGGCCGGGACGGGGCTGTGGGGGCACGGAGCTTCTTTTAGAAAAGGGGGCTCAGGGAGGGATGAAAGGGCAGAGCGAGACGAAGGGCACCGCGCGACGCCGCGCAGCCCCATCCCAAAGGCGGACGAAATCCCCGCGGTGTCCCGGAGAGATGCGGGGTGCGGGGCTCAGCTCGGGGTGCGGGGCTCAACACGGGGTGCGGGGCTCAACACGGGGTGCGGGGCTCAGCATGGGGTGCGGGGCTCAGCATGGGGTGCGGGGCTCAACACGGGGTGCGGGGCTCAACACGGGGTGCGGGGCTCAGCTCGGGGTGCGGGGCTCAACACGGGGTGCGGGGCTCAGCTCGGGGTGCGGGGCTCAGCATGGGGTGCGGGGCTCAACACGGGGTGCGGGGCTCAGCTCGGGGTGCGGGGCTCAGCATGGGGTGCGGGGCTCAACACGGGGTGCGGGGCTCAGCTCGGGGTGCGGGGCTCAGCTCGGGGTGCGGGGCTGAGCTCCCTGCGGTCCCGCGGAGCGCTCGCAGAGAGCGGTGCGGACTCCTCGCTGGCACCCTCTGCAGTTTGCTCGGGGTCTGAGCGCAGCGCGGGGAGGGAAGGGGATGGATGCCTCGGGACAGCCGGCACCGTTTCTCCCTCTTTAACGGCCCAGCGTGCGGCTCCGTCCTCTGTCTTCTTTCAGAGGCTCATCGTACCCTGAATGCGGCGATCCGATTTATCTATCTTCATCTTTTCCCGAGGGAGTCTGTCTCTCTCTCTCTTCATTTCCAAACAGCGCGGTCCCGCTGCAGCCCCCTCTAACACAGCCTCTAACACACGCTCCCCTTATTATTCTCCTTGCCACCCTATTATTTACTGCCACCACTAGCAAGAAAAATCCTGATCCAGAAGCAAAAAAATCTCAGACCTCACTAGGGCCAGCTTTCCTCCTGTGCCTGTCTCACTCCTGCTCCTCACTTGGACCCAGCCACGCTGAATTCATCCTCTGAGCCCCTGAAGGAGCATTTAGGAAACAGGCAGCACCAAAACCTCTCTGAGCAACCAGAAGTTGCCTTTCAGGTCAGAAGGAGCCAGCAGAAGCTGTCAGAGTATAATTACTGCAGCTGTATCCTGCAATGGCATTTGGTGGCATACAAAGGTTTCTCAGTCGCTTCAGAACTTGACCACGTCCCACTTAGGGTAATTTTCTCTCCTGCTTGTCTTGCTTCTCTCATTTAGTTCACAGATTTCTGGGTGGGAAAAGCTTTTCACTTCCTTGCAATGGACATAGAAAAGGGAGAAATGTCAGAGAGTGGGCGGCCAGGAAATCTTCCCATAAAGGTCAGCCCACCTTTCTGGCTGGTTGCCTGCTTTTTTTTTTTCCAAGCAGCTCAGCAGAACGTTCTCTGGATGAACAGATTTCAGATGCTCCAGAATGAGAGAAGGAAGATGTGGCCTCAGTTGTGCTTGAGGAAATCCAGAACCACGTAAGCATCCTTTCAGGCAAACCCCATGGTGCCAGTAGGGCTCCTTGCCACCCAGCTGAGCATGTAGGATCAGGGACTGCCCTTCCAGCTCTGGGCTCCTCTGACACCACAGGGACCTGTGCTCCTTCCATGATTTGTAATTCCCTTTCATTGCATGAAGTCCAGGATCAAAACAAACAAATAAACAAACAAATCTGCTTATATAGAGATTTCTTTCTTGGAATTCCCTTTCCTGCACTTGCTGCATAAGGATTTAAACATAATCACAAAGCCCATACTGCATATTCTTCTCTCTGCTCTTTGCACCTTTAGTCCCCATTAGGGATTTTGTTTTCTTTCTGCTTTGACAGCCCCTGTATATATGTTTTGTGGTTGTTCTGTACTGTTTCCTGATTTAATATCGGCGCAGTAACAGGGGAAGGATGCACCGTTAGCATTTTTTGCTCAAAGTATTTTTCAAGCTCCTTTTTGATGTACTGGTCAGGTTTGCAGCTTCCGCACTGTTGTTGATCAGAGAAGGAAGGATGGGGTTTATTGCGCCCTTTGGGACTGAAGCTCTTTATTCACCCAAGGAAACGCAGCAGTCTTCCTACGCCGGCCCCTCCGCACAGATCCAGGTGCAGAAGAAAAGCAAGGACCTATTTACTAGAAAGCTGTTAATTCGGTGAAATTAAAGTCCTTTTGTGTGTTTCTGAGAGAGAAAGATGAGCAGAACCGAAAACAAAGTGGTTCCTGCAAGCCTCCACTTTCCTCCTGGAATATTTTTAAGCCCTAAATACAAGAAGGAAAAAAAAAAAAAAAGGGGCAAGGAAAAAGGAAAATATTGAGGAAATACGTTTGTTTGCTTTCCTTGCCAGGCTGAAGAACACTTCTTTAGCTGCTGTCCAGACAGGGGAAAGAAAACAGCTCCAAACCTGCTCCTTTTACATGTAACAAATCCTCACCCAGTGCTTCCCGAGCAAAATGCTCTGCAGCCACACAGCACAGCTGCTGTATGGGTCATCCTTAGCTCCATAAACTGTGCCCACATTGCCCTGACAGGAGAGAGGGAAAACACAGAATCCTGCAGCAAGGAGAGGGGCAGGGCCAGGTGCTCCTATAGGAAATGCTGTCAGCAAAGGTTGCTTCGTTCCTACGTCTATGTTAACAGCATACCAGTGTGGTGTGTTGGATTTCTTATATCAAAGGAGATGTTTTCCTCTTGTTTTCCTCAGTTTCCCACACGTTAGTGGATGCAGAATACATAACAATATTCCCAGCACTGCTAAGCAGGAGAGAAGCAGCTCCTGTGGCAGTGTACAGCCGTGCAAAGTCCCACTCACTCATCCCTTCTCTAGGCAGCCTTCAGATGAAGAGGAATTCAGGTATTCATTTAGAAATGCAGATGAAAATTAAATATGTATCTGTCTATCTCAAATTGCAGTGAGTGAATCTCCACACACACACACGCAATTAGTAAATCCAAATCCTAGTGTCCAGGACAGCCTTCTTTAACTCTGCCCATGCTTGCAGTACAAGTGCCTTGTTGACGTTCAACCTTCACTCGGTACTTGCAGTTTTTCAATAACTGTGTTTTCATCCTGCCAACATCCACATCAGGGGCTTCACCCCTTTAAAGCTGTGATTACACCTCCTCGACCTCTCTCTTGGCAATGCATGTGTGGTTTCTGTTTTCTTTTATTTCCCTTGCTAGAATTAACACAGGTTTCAAACCTCAAATGTACTTCTTTAATAACTGGCTTACAATAATGATAATAATAATAAAATAAAAAGGAGAAGATAGAGAATTTCATCCAAGAATTCCCAGCTGGAGACATCTGTTCGAGTCACCTGATGCACAGCTCTAACCAGCCAAGTGTGAGTTGTTTTTATTGGTCCAACGTTTTAAAAATAGAATATACTTTTTCTTTTAATTGATAACTTGCTAGACACCTCTGTAGATTCCTACACCTGTTTCCATGCCCTTGGACCTATTTCTCCCAGAGGATTAGTCTGCCCCAAGCCTAGTGAGCCGTTCCTAAACCAAGCTGGCTGGCTGAAACCAGTAGGAACCAGTTAAACACTCATAATGAGGGCTTCCACCGGGGTAATCAGTTTTCCCAAGAGATGATGGGTTTAATGGATAGCCTGTCATGATGCATTGCAGGCACTCAGCACCTCTGGAAATCGAGCATCCCTCCTGCCCGCTCCCCCACTGCCCAGCCTCCCACCACACCTGTACAGGGCTGACATCGCTTCTGGTTTTCCCACTCTTCTTCTGTTCGCTGTGTTGCATTCAGGAGGACTTTCAAGCCCGTGTCTTTGCTGGAGAAGGGGAGTTGTGGGGAGGGTGATCTGTGTGACAGCAGCACAGGGAGAAAGGGACAAAGCCAAGGTAAACAGGAATGTGGGACTGCACCATGATTACGTCCTGCTCTCCTTGCATGCTGAAAGCTCTCAGCCTGCCTGATTTCATGTACTATTCGTGGATCTGAAATACTCACCTTTGTTCTACTGGCAATCGCTGACTGGAGCTTTGACCTCTTCCCCATCCCCCAGCAAATGGCAGAGTTCATGGCATGGATGGAGCACAGCAAGAACCACCACTGCATGCAGCATCCAGGCAGCCGGGGGAGCTGGGAGGGACAACGAGGGGATCAGGGGAGGGGAGCACGTCCCCCAGCAGCAGGATGGGGGGAGCAGCAGCAGAGTGTCTTCAGGTGGAACGGGACAGGACAGATGGAGGGCACACTGAAGTTTTCTCTTTTTTCTTCCCTTTGGAATAGCTGTAATTAACCTTTTCTTCTCATTAAAAAGAAAAAGGGGCTTTTCCCGGTTGAGAAAAGAGAGGAACTGTTTTCCGTAAGCTGGATTTAAATTGGCCCAAGCTCGGGAGCGGGGAGGCTGAGGGGAGAATTGCTGTCATGAAATTAACTTTATGAAAGAAAAGCAAATCTCCACCCTGTTTAAACATGGGGAAAACATCACTGAGGCATCCTGCTGCACCAAATGGTAAACATGTCCGTGTATTATATCACTTATGGCTTCCTTTAGAGTTTTATGATGCTGTTCTCAATTACTGTGTTTGCATTTGTAATTAGAGTGCAGAACACATTGTGAAGGCAAATTATAGAGCTAACTTGTCCTTTCAAAACAACCCATTTGCTCAGTGTGCTCCCAGAAGCTTCTCTGTGTTCAAGGGACTCCAGTGAGGGACTGACCTTCCCCACAGAAAGTGTTGGGAGATGCATTTGCTGGAGGGAAGGGAGAGGAGAAACACATTTTGCCCTGAGGTTTTGCTGTGATTGGGCCTGACCTTAAACCACCGAAACTGGTTGGTTTCTGCAAGTGCTGTGCTCCAAAATTTTGAGCAACTAATGGGATCAGAGGGGAAAAATCACAGAATCATAGAATCTTTTCAGTCGGGAGAGACTTTTAAAGGCCATGCAGTCCAACCTCCCTGCAGCAAACAGGAACACCCACAGCTCCATCAGTGCCAGACTGACCTTGGCTGTCTCCAGGGATGGGGCACCCACTTCATCCCTGGGCAACCTGTGCCAGTGTCTCACTGCCCTTACTGTCATAACCTTCTGCCTTATATCCAATGTAAATCTCTCCTAATCTCGGTTTTCTTGCTGGGCTTCCAACTTCTTGTGTGGCCTTGGTCAGGTCACTTGGCATTTCTGTGCCTGCCTTGCTGGCTCACTGCTGAGCTGTGCTTTGCTGAGCAGCTTCTGGCCAGCTGCACTGCGTGCAATGCCCTTTTCTTGGCTCCAGCTATTCCACGTCATCAGCAGCCATACAATTTTCCTTTAAAACAGGTCGATGTAGCATGCAGAAATCCAGAGTCTAGGCCAGTTGTGCACTTTGCCTTCAAATTCAATAGCAGAAACAAAACAAAACAAAACAAAACAAAACAAAAAAACCCGTATCTGAGCCTGAACTTGGACACAGCAAAGCTCTACTTAGAGTGAAAAGGGAAGAAAGTCTCCGGTGGTTGCTGACTGCCCTCTTTATGGTGTCTCTGCATCTGGAGTATTCTCTTTTTCTGCACAACCTGCACTAAGCAGAAGGACCTGATTTTGAACAGATTCCCCTGCAGCAACGTTTACACCTCCCATGCCCCCCAGCTGGGTCTCAACAGTCCCCTTTTTTTTCCTTTTCACCACTGTTCCCACCATGAGAAGTTTACCATAACACCGCCCATCCACCTTCTCATGTCCAGATATTAAATGCATTTTTTGGTGTCTTCCATAAGGGCCAGGAAAGTCCCAGCTTTCTGCAGGTGTTTGATCCTTCTGGACAAAGGTTTGGTCATCTTCTGATGATTCACTGAAGAAACTGGTTTTGTTACTTTCTCTGGAAATGAGAGAGCTTTCTTAAGGAGAGAAACTGCAGCAGTGGGATGACCATCCCAAAATGAACTGACAAGGGAACTTGCCAGAAGTTACGTGTTCAGTTTAACTTCTAGTACTGAATTGTTTTGTTTAACAGCATTAATTCCAAGAAAGTGTCTGGAGGAATGAGTTTAACTTTATAAATTGTGGGATTATTTGTGAAGTGGGCTGGGAAGGATATTTTCTGCCATCCACGTGAAGAAAGAGAGACTTCAGTGTGGGGTTTCACAGTGCTAGATGCAGCCTACTTTCCATGGCTGCATGCTTAAAAATGGCCCTGGTTCACTGAGCAATGTCAAAACATGCCTGCCACACTGGCCAGGGAATGAAATACAGCTGCACAACGGGCAAGCTCCATTTCGCCGGGGGAACAAAGGAGCGAAGGGCGTTTGTCATCTGGTGGATCAAATCTGAGAAACACCTACTGTTGTTTGCCTAGCTGGGATTTAAAACACATACATCATTATCCTCAGCCCGCCTGTGCTGCCAGGAGTGCTGTTTGCTTTGCAATGCCTGAGAGCACCGTGCAGGGGCAGGAGCAATCCCTTCACTCCCACCTGGAGGAGCCCCGCTCCAGCTCCTTGCTCCCAGGGACATGCCACCACAGTCAGCTCTGAAGAGATGGCCACAAAAAAAGAATGAAATTGCTGTCTCTTTTTCTCTTCCTTTCTTTTTCTGGATGGTCAGATGGGTATTAGGATAAATCTCCCTGCAAGAGTGGTCAGGCACTGGTACAGGTTGCTGGGGGAGTTGAAGTCACTGTCCTTGGAGGTGTTCAAGAACAGTGGAGATGTGGTACTGAGGGATATGGTTTAGTGGGCAATGCTGGTGGTAGGTGGATGGTTGGACTTGATGGTCTTAGAGGTCTTTTCCAACTTCAATGATTCTATGATTGTGTGATTCTATAATTTTCCTAGGATTTCATCTTCATCTCTCCTTCAAGTTTGATGAAACTATGTTTCAGAGATTGAAATGTGAAGACATCCTGCATGAAAAACATGTAAGGCCTTTTTGAAAAAACATCATCTTAATGAGAGCCCTTTCCTGCCTCACACCATCACAATATTTCAATAAACAACACAGAAGAAAATTCTTATTTCATAACAGGATTTTGAAGCACCTAACCTTAGAGTACCCATGTTTTTTGGCAGTGCTCATAAGGAGAGCAGAATTAAACATCTAAAAAAAAATCAAATTAAAAGCTCTTTACTTGGTGGTATCCTTGTTGCTTGTGCTATTTTGCACCTGTCAACTGCTTGAGGCACAGCTCGTCAGCGGTCGCAGCCCGGCTGAATGCAGGACGCGGGAGTACGGCTGCAAATTGTCAAGAGCTGAGTGATCTCCCGGGTTGTGATTTATGACTCCGTGAACAATGACAAGTGAGGAGAAAAGGCCCTGGTAATTTAGGAAGCGGTTGTGGAAACAATTAGATCACTTTTTTATTAGGTCATTTATAGAATTCTTCCCTTTAAAAATTAGATCCTTGATGAGTGCATTTTTCACACACTTGGATGTTTTGTCCTAGTTTTCAACAGAGAGAAAGCCCTGGGCTTTCCTTTGGAAATGCTCGGCACAGCATCTTCGACCTCTCGGGGATGTGAAAGCTTCAGGAGCACACACAGGACGTCCTGGGATCACCCAGGGGCCTTGCTTGGCTACAGTCGAAGCCCTTTGCAAAAATGAGCCTCTGTCAGATCCTTGCAGGAGCTGTACTGGTTCCTGAACCGTTTCCCCACCACCAGCAGCACCTGTCTTTCTGCTGACCTTTGCCCATGGCAGGGCTGCCACCTCTGCCTCAGCCCCTGGAAAGCTTCTAGTACACGTAACACTAATAATGAACACTTGCAGCGAGGCCTTCGGAAGCACTGCAGTTTGAGTTCTTTTATCCTGTTTGGGCCTGCTCTTTCAACAGCTGAATTACTTAAGTCACTGGATTTCCATTTCCTATCTCTTCAGCAGCGGTTTCTCCCTTCTGAGCTAAGCAGAGCAACGTCTTGTGTTTTTATAAGGTGTCAGTGGCATTTTTCTGGAAGTGTCCCGTGTTCTGTACCATCTTCTGAGCTTGGGAATGTATCTCTGCTCGCTGGTATGCTGGTGAGACTGCTAAAAAGACAAATTCACCAAAGTCTCTCCCCTTTCTCATCTGCTTTCTTGGGAGCCGTCTGTCAGTGCTCCCATGGAAAAGAGGACTGCCAGCTTTGGTAGCCTTGGGGATTATGCAGTCACAGTAATGTCATTTCTGAGTTCTTTGACAGAGAAACTGGCTGAAAAAGTGACCGAAGCCACCCAGCATCCCAGCAGCTCCAGGCTGCCTTCAGATGGGCCTCAAGTTATTTTGCACCATCTCTAAATCCACCAATATGAGGATTTCTGCTATGAAAAATAATGAAAGATTAACATAGGAAAACAAATTATCTCTTGTTGGGGAGAGCCCCATTTCTCTCCTTCCCTTTCCCAGCAATGTGTATTGTGGGATGGAGAAAAGAGCTGTGCTGTGCCGTATTTCCCAGCCCACTGAGACTGAAACTTACTCTCAGCTTTAAGTTTTATTATTCCCTTGCAAAACTCTTTTGTTGCACTGTACACCAGCAAAAATCCCTTTTATTGACATTAAAAATGCAGCTGAGCTGAGCATTATTTATTATTATTATTATTATTATTATTATTATTATTATTATTATTATTATTATTATTATTATTATTATTATTATTTGTACAGAACTCAGCAAATAAAACAGGGTCCTGGATAAAAGGTGTGTCCTTTCAAGTAAAGCACAAAAAAATCTTAATCTTTGGTCCAGAAGCAGTAGATTGCCACAAACAGTCGGCAGCTAAAATCATTAATCTTTGCTGCTTGCCCAACTGGTACTAGTAGTAAAGAAGATAATACACTAGCAGAATCAGTGACCCACTACAAATTGGTCCTGAAAGGTCCACCAGCCTAAATAGACTTTTGCTGATCCAACACTTGTTAGGAATCCCAACAAAGAGACTATTGGCTCATCTGATGAGCCGCTCACTATTGGGCCTTTTGCAATGGCTGGTGATGGATGACCATACCCTCTTTGAGGGGGAAGATGCAGCTCCTGGTATGGGGCCTTTTCTCATCTTAAATTTGTACTCAATAAATCACAGGTGCAGAAGAGACAGCATCAGTTTCATTACACCTACATGCTCCAGTATCAATCATGCCAACACAACGGACTGCGTACAGTTCATTTCGGGAGGCTCTTTCTGTTCCAATACCATTTCCATTTTGTTGTGCTTTAGAATTCCTAAAGTGTTGAGAGTCTGCAGCGAAACACTGGGGGAGAAGGATGTGGTGCACTGTAATTGCCCTTTCAACGTGAGACAGGGCTTAGCTCACGGACTTTGGTTTATGATGCCTCGCTATTGTTAGAGGTGAGTCTCCAGTAGTTTGGTAAATACTACCAGCAGTTCCATGGCCATCACTTTCATTTTTACCCTTGTTTTCTACACTCTGCTCTCTGCCCCAGACCTTTACTCTGGGTTGCACCAATTGCCCTGGGATTGCCCCTTTTGTGATTATAATATTGTTTTTCTACCTGGTTTATGATATTTGCTTAGATGATGCTGTAATCTCATACTTACTCTTACCCAAAGATAATTATAACGAAGAAATATTTTCAGTGAGATTTTGGCATGTTTTCTCATTTAAAAGAGTGTCCTCCTTGTTCTCTTTGGCTTGCAAACACTCTGGGACCTTTGAGAGGTATATTTGTCATGATTCACAGATTATGAACATATTGCAAAGCTCCCACATTGTTATGTTAATTTCAACATCAGCAGTTAACATACACTTACAGCTAAGGAGACTTTAGAGCTTTCAGACAGACTTCATATTTAATGTACATAATTGAATATCCTCATGCTATTAAATGCGTATCTAACACTCATCATAACATCTGTGAACTATGTTTTTCAAATATAATAAAAGGTAATAGATTATTATTCCCTATGTGTGTCCAAAATCCACTTTGCCATCTTTATACATGGGGAATAATTTCTTAGTGCACAATTATCCTCCGATTTGCATAGGAACAACTATGTTTTGTGCAATTAAGTTATCACAAAGTCCTGTCATTCTGTAGCATTCTGTTAATCTTTAACTAAACGAAAAGCCATGTCAGCAGAGTACCAACACAGAAAAGATGGGTGTTCAAAGGAACTGCAATAGGAGCACATTCAGGACTGTCAGACAGAACAAGCTTTTCAAAAGGACACTTCCATTCAGTTTAAACCTACAAGGGTGTTGGGCTGACACCTCCATTTATTTGCTGTAGGGCTATGAGGAGAGAAAGAGAGAGAGTTTCAGTCTTGTTAAAGCAGTATTTGGAATACGAAAAAAGAGATTCTTTTCCTCTGCCTCAGCGGCAGATTATAAAACATGGACAGCATTAATGCAAAACAAGAAAGTATCAGTATTCACGTGTGACTGAGAGAGCTGTTATTCAATGAACCAGCTACCAAAACCGTTTGGATATTTGTTTACTCACAATTAGTTGGAAGACTAGTACGTTGGAGTAGAGAAGTCCTTCTAATAGCATCCTTCTGATGCATCTTCTTGTGCATATCTGGTCTGTGAGCTAGGACCAGGTTGTGGCTAAGAGCACATGGCTCAGTGATTATTCTGGTCAGGTACCTGCAGCAGGTTCAGCTCTACAAGATTAAAATGGTAATTATCTTTGAGAGGACGTTTGAGTTCAAAACATGATGATGTTCAGAGCAGACCTGTAGCTGGTAAAAACTGGCATCAGTCCATCGCAACCAGGAGAAAGAGCCCAGCTGTATCTCTGACTCCATATCCTCTCAAAATACAGCTCACAACGTGCTATTGGAATATTTGAATATCGCAGGTAATCCTTTGCAGATTGGTTATTTCTGCCTGATTACCAAAGCTTCCTGGAATTCAGCACATGCAGGCTTTTCCTGCTGATGTTGTCATCATTTTCACTAAAAGCTAGCACATGCCCTTCATGTTTTGTCTCGAAGTTCTTTACTTCAGGGAATACATATTATCTAACATTCATTTTGCTGGGTCAATACGGAGGAGATGCTTCACTTTTAAGTTTACATCTAAATTCTTGCATTTCTTTCTTTTTTTTTTATCTCAAATGAAAGTAAATGACACCATGAGTCCCCTTTGTAGTTCTTTTATCATGCTAACAACTCTGAACATTTTTTCACCTATATACTAACAAAAGCCCTATATATTTGCATGTATATATGTATATATCTCTGTAACTGTTTTTTAGGGCTACTGTCCAAAGAAACTTTGCTTTGCTTTTCTTTGCACTGTGCTGCAAAACCCAGTTTTAACTCAAAGGAAACTGAAAAGAACTCTTTGTTATCTTCATTTTGGCCTTAATCTATAATGAATATTAATAACACTTGTAAGGTGAGGTGCAGATTAAAAGCATTAAAACAGAGCTTGGATGTTTTCAAAGGTTGCATGCTGGGTAACGTTGCTGGAAGTGCCAAAGGGCCAGATTTGTTAGTGCAATTTTAGAAGTGACTTGGATTCCTCTTTGTAAAGCTGTACAAAGTTATGTCAAAGTACAAACAGGTATTCTCTGCAAGATTCAAAAGCACCTGCATCATCACCAATTTAAAATAAAAATGAGGTGCTTTTGAAAAGTCCTTCAGAAACTTGTTTGTACATTACAGTCTCAATCTAAATAACTTCCAAAAATGGAACTTCATCAGTCAGGTTTCTTTGGAAATTGTGTCCAGTAGTTATTGACATAGCAAAGGACTTCAGCTTTAAGCAAAGTCCAGAAGTGATAGATTCTGTGTGGAAAAGAAGAAAAGCTATTTGCATAGGGTTGAACTCTGCTCCTGCCACTAATTACTGGTGATTATGGTCCCAGTACACTGGGTTTCAAAGAAAATGGCAAAACCTTGCTGTAACACCTCTAATATTGCATCTTCCTATGGGTGATGGTGGCCTCACACAGGAGAGCAAGTGTAGATGCTCGTTGGTTTCTACCACACATTGGCATTCCCATTCCCAACCTAGTGAGATCCAGGCTTCCCACAGGAGCCGTGGAAGTAATTCCACAAAGTGTTCCCATAACCTGGTGAAAAAGATGATTCTATAAAATTAAGACACTGTCAGTTTATGATTTTGCTCCTGGCTACAGGTTGAAAGACAAAGTCACCAGCTTTAGTTCTGCAAAGAAAAAAAAGACCTCATCATTTATTAGATGAATGAAGATATCAATTTCTGTTTAAACATTAACAGGGTGATGCCAAATATTAGTCAGTTCCTAATAATTTTGAGGGATTAAAAAGATAATAAAAGTAATAGTCCATTACATTACCTACTTCAGCAAGATTGTAATGAATGTAATAAATTCCAGATCAGGGTTATAACAACTTCCATCTATTTAAAATGAATTTGTAGGGTTACTTTCATTAACTATGTATATGGAGAAAATGATCTGACATATTACTTTAAAAGAGCTGTAAAACCGATTAGAAGGAAATATGCTTCCCAGATAGCAGTCTGGGCCACCAGGGAAATTCCTTCCTTGGGAAGAAAGGGAGAAGAAGGATGGGAAGAGGAAGGCATCTGGGATGATGCTGGTCCATCATTTCTCCAGCAGGAGCCAGGCGGAATGGCAGCCACTTTCTCTCCCGGCTTTTGCATTCCCTCTGCCCCTGTCTCTGGAAAGGACAGATCTGTTAATGAAGGAAGGGTTCCCACATGTTGGGGGGGGGGGGGGGTTGTGAAATGAAATCGCCGGGCTCTGGGCCGGCCCTTTGGCAGCCCAGGGGGAGGCTGCGGCATTAAAGGGGACGGCGGCCTCATTGCTCGCGGGAGACAAGGGACCTAGCACTTGACTGCACTACAGAAATTACTGCTGCACCTAGAATGCAGCCTTCATTTATCAATTTCATAGCAAGGGGGAAAGGGAAGGGGAGGGGGGAACCAGCGTCTGCCTTGCCTTTCTCAGCTCACACTACATCTAGCCACCAAGAGCCCTCCGAACCCAGCCATGTGTGTTATAAGGAGTCTTGGATAAAGTAACTTAATACTAATGATTTATTCTTAATTGGACCTCTAAGTGATTAAAGTGGCAGTAATGAATGAGTAACATCCCTCTAATTCCCTTTTTCCATTTGGCTTGGGCTGACGGCCCTTCCTTTGAGCAGAGTTTGGCTTGGGGCTCAGCAGTGCCAGTATTTTTTAAGCTTTTAGCAGTACGCCCGAAATGAGCTTCTTGGACCATGTTTACAATAAATGACTCCATAAACATGCTACCAGGGCATTCTTCCTTTCCTTCTTTCCTTCTTTCTCTCTTTCCTTCTCTCTTTCCCTCTCTCTTTCCTTCTTTCTCTCTTTCTTTCTCTCTTTCCCTCTCTCTTTCCTTCTTTCTCTCTTCCTTTCTCTCTTTCTTTCTCTCTTTCTTCCTTTCCTTCTTTCCTTCTTTCTCTCTTTCCTTCTCTCTTCTTTCTTTCTTTTTCTTTCTTTCTTTCTTTTTCTTTCTTTCTTTCTTTTTCTTTCTTTCTTTCTTTCTTTCTTTCTTTCTTTCTTTCTTTCTTTCTTTCTTTCTTTCTTTCTTTCTTTCTTTCTTTCTTTCTTTCTTTCTTTCTTTCTTTCTTTCTTTCTTTCTTTCTTTCATTGGATTATCCAATTGCAAGGCTAATGAATATGCATTCAGCAACCCATGTTTCTGAGGCCACTTCCCACGTGGGCATCTGAGGAGAGGAAATGTGCAAGCGTAAATATCAGCTATGTCAAAATATTGATTCACATTAGAAGTAGTGCAGTGCCTTCCCCCATGCTAATGTGCATAAAGATAATCCCGCTTTATGTATTTTTTTCACTTATTTTATGGGTCTTAATATTGCCATTACTTGAGTGAATCAGCTGTGATTTTCCACCTCTATACCCCAAAGCTCTCTCTCTGTACTCTCAGTTTGAAAATGATGGTTAACTTCTTTAAAAAAGAAAAAAATATATAAATTAAAAAACATAGCACATATACTTTCAAGAATTATGGGCATGTCTATGAGTCCCCAAATCCCCAGGAGCAGGCACAGCACAGGGGCCGTGCCCAGGATGGGGCAGCACCCATGTGCAGGCTGCTAGAGCACTCCCACATCACTGGTTAAGCACTCAGTGGCCAACCCATGCTGAAATTGACTGCTGTGCAAGATTGACAGTTATCTGAAATTAATTTGGGTATGCTTGCCCACATACCCCAATTATACCTCATAGTGCAGTTTAGATAAAGGTACAGCATGTATGACATACTGTAGTCGGCACGATGATGTTATGGTGGGGTTGTGACACAGAAAACTGTCATAATGCAATTAAAAATACATAATAACAGTGTATAGGATTCTTTACACCAAAAATCTGATAACTCTAGCTCTCTGTTCTTGTATTTTCTGTATGGTTGTGTCAGTTTGGAAGTACTAGCTTTCAGTGCAGAAGGAGCTGATGTTTTAAACCCAGACTGGTACCAGATTAAAAAGAAAAGGCACTATTGGTATATTTGGGATTTTTCCTCTTTAATTCAGGAACATTTGACAGTGAGAAAGCTTCATGATATACCATTTGATTTTGTAAGATACTGCTGAAGATTATGACTGTTCAGCAAGCGTGAAAGCTCCCTCACCTGATTCAGAGGGCAGATTGCTATCAAAGCCTGGTTGCTGTCACGGGTAATAAAATTGCACCACGGGTGTTGATAGAAACTGGCTAATTAATAGATCATTACCATGCTGCCACTGACTAATATTAGAATCCTTTGAGACTAGTTACACCAGCAAAAATCTGGAGAAAATCTCCAAGCCTGGTGAAAACTGGTTTTAATGATAGACTTTGACCTGAATTGTAGGAGTATATAATTTTTTCAGGCTACATCCACAGTAATGTCTGAATGGGGCGTCTCTCCTCTCCTCTCCTCTCCTCTCCTCTCCTCTCCTCTCCTCTCCTCTCCTCTCCTCTCCTCTCCTCTCCTCTCCTCTCCTCTCCTCTCCTCTCCTCTCCTCTCCTCTCCTCTCCTCTCCTCTCCTCTCCTCTCCTCTCCTCTCCTCTCCTCTCCTCTCCTCTCCTCTCCTCTCCTCTCCTCTCCTCTCCTCTCCTCTCCTCTCCTCTCCTCTCCTCTCCTCTCCTCTCCTCTCCTCTCCTCTCCTCTCCTCTCCTCTCCTCTCCTCTCCTCTCCTCTCCTCTCCTCCTCTCCTCATGGGCTGTTTTCTCAGCGCTTTGGGGTCACCTTGACAAACTGGAGCACTGGATACATTTGGTTTTTCTCAGTTCTGTGATTCCAGTGAGGGATAATCTCAGTTAAACATCTTCTGGGACGGCATGGTGATGATTCAGGGGAAGGCTGACAAGGACATTAGTGGGGAGCAGCAGGGAGGGGAGAGGCATTATCCAGTGCTACAGAAAGTGCGTGGTCAGGAGTACAAGAAATGAGAAAAAGCGAAGAGTGGAAGAAATGTGCAAAGAAAGAGAAGTAACAGTACTTAACCTAGAGGGAAAGAGTCAAAGTGATTTCTGAGGCAGTGGGAAGGAGAAAGTGTGAGAAAGAGTAAACTGATTGATGGGGCAGCAGGAGACCACAGTCTGCCAAAGGTTGAAGGAAATAAAAAATAACAGTAAAATAAAATAAAATAAAGGCATTCTGGGCATTCTTATTGCTGGAAGCTAGGCAGATTTTTCACCCTCTGGGCTGTGCATCTCCACCAAACATCGCAGGAGCATCCCAGAATCTGTATCCAGCTACAAGAGGGCAGAGCTGTTCCTGCAAGGTATCTCTGCTCAGTCCTTTCCCACAGAGCAGCACCACTTTCAGAAGATCCAGATACAACACTTGTTGGGGCGCTGGGAGCCGCTTGTCCTCGAGACCTCCAAAATGAAGAACATCCAACCATCTTCAGTGCAATGAGCCTTCAACACACAACTGCATTCAGACAACCCTTCCAAAATCTTGTGAAGAGCATCATACAGGTTACAGAGAGCTCCCAGGGGAACTCGGTGTCCTCAAGGACTAGTTAGCTGTACAAACATGCCATTAACTTCTGCATCTCTTTGAACTATCCTCAGAACACTGGAGTAATAATTGGATACCCTTAGCTCCGCCAGCCTGTGCGGCATGGGTCATATATGTAAACATCAAACTCAAATAACAACCCCCAAATTTAATTTATTTCTACCTAAACAAGTTCTTTTATCATAAAGCAATAAATTTGTCTTGGTGCTAGCAATTTGTTGCGGGTGACATAACACTGCAAATTGATTAATCGCTACTGTACACGACAAAATGAGAAAAGCAAGGAATTATTATGAATAGCGTCCATCTGATACAGTAGGGATTCATTATTCAAAAGTGTTAGCTAGTGGTTAGCTATCCCCTTGTTGCAGATTACATTCATTTGCAGAATCCTACATCATGCTTACACAAATCAACAAACATGCATTTATTAAGACATGGAATGAAAGCTATTAAAATGTGAAAAATTGCCTTTTTCTTTAAAAAAAAAAAAATGAGCCAGGTTTGGTGGTAGCTTTTTTGGGGGAGTTGATTCTATGTGACTGAAGCAAAGAGACTTGTTCCATTATTTCTGTTTGTATCCAGAACTTGTTACACTGCGCTATGTGCATCCATACATATGATCCTATAGGGAGCTTTGTGTTGGAGCATTAGGTGCACCAGGGTTAACGTTATATGTGTAGCAATATAGGTATTCTTTGCCTTTTCAAGTGCATTTCACCAACTTGCAGTCGTGGCTGAGGAACTTGTTCTACTTGAGGTGAAGAGCAAATGTGGAATAGAGGAAAACCTCTTCCCTCTGATTAAGTACGACGACAGTTATTAGGGCCAAGATGCTCCATGCTTCCCACACTGAACACTGGAACTCTTTTGAAGTATGAAATTACTCTTGAATAAATTTCAGATGCAGACTAGAGGCAAATCATGAGCTGGATTCTTTGATTAGTGGTCCTGGTAGCTGGGGGTCATCCATCTGTTATGAGATGAGGAGCAACATTTTGTGTACCCATCTCTGCTGCATGAGTGATGTATTTGAGCTTGTCATCATTGTCATGCAATCCATGCTCTCTGTGTAAGCAGTTCTTGGCACAATGACACAGGAAAAAAAAAAAAAAAGACAGATTTAACTTTCCAGGAAGGGCATAAAGAAAACAAAGCCTTTTTCTTCTGCTCCTGTTCTCTTCCACTCCCACCCTGTGATGCCTCTACAGATAACAGGATTATGGGCATCAAACAGCACGGTCTCCCTGCCTCCTCCACTCCCTTTGCACATCCTGTTGGTGCAAAATGCTTGTCCTTCCCTTCAGAGCACTGCTTCTCTCGTGGGCTGCTCGCAGAACGAAAGGTGCCGATGGTGGGAGCAGCAGCTCGGCACAGATCAGTCCTTGAACTCGGGTCTCCTTTTCTCTTTTTTAGCTCTGCTCTGAAATGCCATGCATTAAATTTTTATGTGGCTACTTGTAGTGAATCATCACTGAAATATTACCAAAAAGGGACTTTTCCAATGTTGCTAGAGTTTGAAGGAGATGCTAGTCCCTTCTTGGCTGTTCTGTGTAAGGAGAAAAAACAGTGTAGAAAAATGAAATCAAGCATGGAAAATAGGTGTGCTAGGTCTGTGGTACACAATATTAGCACACTCTGGTATTGATTATTAGTTAATCTTTTAGGCCTAGTTTCATTAACGTGCTGTGATTAGATTACTTCAAATAGTGGATCTTGCCCTGAGAAAAATGTCACTGAGTCTGTTCTCCGTTCTCCTTAGAGCAGCTTTGCACTCGGGGCCTTCTCCTCACCTGAACCCACTGAGGATGCGTGCAGTGTTTCAGCACTCCAGCACCCCTGAACCTGATGCTCCTTGGGGCTGTGTACCCCAGCACGGGCAAGGCAGGGCAGCAGTGACACTGTGGAATGAGTCCACACTGAGATCACAGAGCCACAGCATGTCCCAGGTCGGAAGGGATCCAGAAGCACCACCGAGTCCAACTCCTGTGAGAGATGGGGATCCCAGCTCTCTCCCAGTGACATAAAACCCTTCTGTGGATCTGGGATGAGATGGGATGTTTTGCTTATGCCTCCAGGGTCAGATACAGTACAGAATAGTGAGAATCATATTCCAGATGGGCTGTGAGTTAAATCAAATTCTGATTCAGCAAAGTGGTTTAAGCACTTACAAAGTGCCACAACATCTCTGCTCTATTCAGAACCACAACAGAGTGAATTCCTGCAGCACATCAGCTCTTGGCCATTTGTCTCCCTGCTAGGTAAGCTACATCCATCGGCCACCTACAGCTTTAATGAGAAGAGTGGGAACAGAAAGATCTTTGCTGAGGCCATCCTGCTTTGCCCTGGGAGTATTCCTGCACTGCTGTTCAGAGCAAACTTAATCTTTCTGAGGGCTGATGCACGTGGACAGTACTGATGCATTTGATACTGAAAGCTCAACGATCCCATGTAAACACTGCAGAAGCAGAGGAGACCCTAGGCAGGAAAAGATCTGTCTTAAATCCCTGTGTCTGTCACATCATGACTTCCTTCCGTAAAGACATGCAAACTTCAGAGAGGCTGCAGCACCTCCGTCATGTCAGGAGACATTCAGTGGTTAATGACTAACTTCCCAGTGACAGCACTTCTTTTTGTAGATCGCTTCCCTTCGTGTTTCTGAAAAAGCACCCACAAAATAGACAGATAAATAAAATCCATCCGTCAAGGGCAGGCAGCTTGTGTAGGAGGACAGCAGGAATCTGTGCCACAGCCACTTGGGAGTTTTTTTTTTTTTTGTTTGGTTTTGTTTCAGAGTGGCAGCATCTTCCTTCCCTTCCCTCTTGGTCCCTTTGCATGAATGAAGCAAGAGCAGGGTTTGTGGAAGCGGCTTCCCATTTAAAAGGCAGAAACACAACTTCATGCAGGAAAACAAACAAACAAAAAAAAAAGGTTGAAGCTCAGTCACAAGGCAGTTGTAAACTGAAGGTCTGATAGCTGCATGGGGCATGTGAATACCCAAGGAGTGCGAAGCTGCTGAGTGTGCTCCAAGTCTGGAGCTGGCGGTGGGTGGTGCAGCTCTGCTGAAGGCTGGGCAGCAAATCAGCCAATAGCTGGGAGGTGGCCAGTGGGCCTTGAGTGCAAGGTAAATGTTTATGGAGGGAGAAAGTTCTCTCTGGGTAGTACCACTGCAGGGAAAAAAAAAAAAAAAGGATCATACACATCTCTTCATCTCTTTATCTCCCAGTTTATCCATTGTTATTAACGGATCTCTAATTGCTTTGGGTCTAACTTCTGAATCACCTCCTTACAAATGGTGACCTCCAGCAAGGGAGGCATCATAAGTTACACTGGCAAAAATACATCTTCGCAAGTGTCCAGATGGTGGGTGTGAGGTACTGAGCAGTCTGCAGACATCACATGGGCTCCCCCGGAATCTAGCCTGAAAGTATTCTCTTACAGATGGGCACCGTGCCTGTGGGGTTTCACCACAACCATCCCAAAATATCACCCTGCAGCTTGGCCTCTGGCCTTGTCTTGTTTTTCAGACTGCAGAGATTCCCCCTGTAGGTATAGTATGTGAGTTAGCAATGAGAACAAATGGACAACCCTGGAGGGAATGGGAGGAAAAATGAGGCTTGCAGATGTTCGTGTAGGTATGGCTATGGGTATAAGTGTAGGTATAGGTGTTGGTATAGATATAGCTGTAATGGTAGGCATAGGTGTAAATACATGGATATGTGTAGGTGCAGGTGCAACTGCAGGTATAGGTATAGGTGTAGGTGTGTGTTTGTTCCAGGATCACCCAAAGGGCAGTGACAGACTTGGGAAATGCCAGCTCTGAATTCATTGCATGCTCTTCTAAGACCTTCATGGGCTGGTTATAAATGACCCAAGGTCTTCCTGCTCTTTCCATCACTGCTCTGCTCTGCTGTCCCCACAGCTCCAGGTTGGCTTCCTGTTGAGGCAGCTGAGCAGGGGAATCCTCTTGTTTCGAGGGAAATGAGTAACAGTTGAGGTGAATGGAGGTGAGCACACATCATGCCCTTTGTCAGTACTTCATTCTACTCTCAGCAGAAAAAACGGGAGCCAGGCTTTCATTTACCTCCTGGCTGAGCAAAGGCCAACAATCCCCACTCTGTCAAATTACTTAATTCTAGTAAATGCTGCAAGACATTAACAAAAAAAGAAAAAAAGGTTTTGAAGCTGGTGAAAGATTGATATGGAGTGGGCTCTTGCAGCTCTTATACATCCATTGCATCAAGCTGAGGAAGGGAAGTAAGGCCATTAACCATTCAAGGGATGAGGTTGCCAGCAGAACCAGAGACCAACAGAAGTCTGATTGCTGCATATTTTCAGTGTGTATTGGTCACCAATCTTCTTTGTACACCTTTGTCAAGCCCAGCCCAACAGGATGGCATGGGCACTGCTTGCTCTTGTTGCAGCTGACATGGATGGGCAGGAGATCATCAGTGCTGTAAGGCGCTGGATGCTTGTCCATGAAGCTGCTGAATATCGCAGGATCCAAACCAGTTCTGGAAGTGCAAAGTGCATTTGTTGATTTTAAAGCAGAGATCTCTCCTAATGGAAAAAATCAACTAGGAAGTGCAAAGGGAGTCAGTAGCAAGAGGACAAAGACTGCGAAAAAGGACGTGGGGTACTGGTGAACGAAAAGCTGAACACAAGCCAGCAGTGTGCCTTTGCAGTCCAGAAAGCCAACTGTATCCTGAGCTGCATTAAAAGCAGTGTGGTGAGAGAAGGGATCCTGCCCTTCTGCTCTATGCTGGTGAGACCTCACCTGGAGTGCTGCATCCAGTTGTGGAGTCTTCAGCACAGAAGAGACATGAATCTGTTGGAGAGTGTCCAGAGAAGGTCCATAAAAATGACCCAAGGGATGGAACACCTCTTCTTCGAGGACAGGTTGAGAGCTGGTGCTGTGCAGCTTGGAGAGGAGAAAGCTCCAGAGTCCTGAGATTGGTCTTTCATCATCTAAAGGGGCAGTAAGAAAGAAGGGGACAGGCTGTTTAGCAGGGTTGTGACAGGACAAGGGGAAATGGTTTCAGACTGAAAGAGGGGAAATTTATATTGGATGTAAAGGAAAATGTTTTTTACAATAAGGGTGTTAAGGCAGTGGCATAGGTTACTCAGAGATTAGATGGTTGCTCCGTGCCTGGAGACACCCAAGGTCAGGCTGGACAGGCATCTGAGCGCCTGATGGAGCTGTGGGTGTCCCTGTTCATAGTAGGGGGTTGGATCAGACGGCCCTTACATGCCCCTTCCAACTCAAAAGATTCTGTGATTATAAGTGAAGGGAAAATTAGATCTGATTACAAGATAGGGCTAGAAACTGCTTTTGAAAGCTGTTTTTTTCCTTCCTAAACCAGAGGGAGGAGAGGGAGGAACCGACTTGGACTGGCGTCAAAGCCCTCTTATCTCACACATTTACACTCTCCACTGCACAGATTACTCCTGTTCACCTTTAATTTGCCTTCTGATCGTTGTAGACTGATACCAAATCCTCCTGAAAGCTGACACCTGGCAATCAGTGTGCTGCACTCCCATCTCAAGTGTGTGACATGAGAGGAGGATTTGAGGCCATCGGAGCCCTGAGAGCTATTGCTACTGGTGTGATCCCAGGACATTTTAACATGGCTTGGGTTTGCTATTCCTGTGCACCCCAAATCCGTAAGTGTGACAGAAGGATATCTATTTTAAAAAATGCCAAAGCAAAGTGCCAATGATAAATGCTGGACATCTCCTATCAGAAATATCTCCCTCCACCTTCCCCTCCTTTTTGGCAAAATCTCAACAGCAGAGCTGCCTTCCGTGCCCATATGTTCATGTGTACAGCAGCTATTTATCCAGCATCTCCAAATGTTTCTCCATGATCTCTTCTTTGTCTCCAGCACCTCGGAGGCCCTGACCTTTGCAGTGCTGGTGCATTGGACAGTGAGCCACCAGGCAGGCATTCTTCAGGGTTCAGATATGCTGTATGGCTGCCCTTTGTGCTTCATCTAAATCCTGCCGTATCTCAACCCTGCTGCTTCTTGACCTACTGACAGCCAACCCAGAGATTATTTTCATCCTCAGACATGAAGAACATTGGCTTCGGTCGTGGTCTGTTCATGAGACGGAAATAGCTGTTGAAATAGATTCTCTCATAATGCTTAACCTTGTTTATAGATAGATTATTGTGGGGTTTTTGTTTTTTTTCTCAGAAGTTCACATTCAGACAAAAAAATAAGGCTGGAATTTTGTGATGACAAGTAAACAAGTGAACAGACAGGTTATCCCATGAAAATAAAGCAGAACTCCACAGAATCACAGAATTGTAGGGGTTGGAAGTAAGCTCTGAATATCATCTAGCCCAACACTCCCTGCCAAAGCAGCTCCCAGCCCAGGTTGCACAGGTGGGTGTCCAGGTGGGTCTTGAATGTCTCCAGAGAAGAAACTCCACCACCTCTGTGTGCAGCCCATGCCAAGGCTCCGTCACCCTTACTGTGAAGAAGAATCCACATTTGATTTTTCTACCTTCTTTTCAAACCCAACCCCAACCCACCATGCCCACTGACCATGTCCCCCAGTGCCACTTCCACTTGGCTCTTGAATGCTTCCAGGGATGGTGATTCCACCACATCCTTGGGCAGCCTGTGCCAAATAACCAACCTGAACCTCCTCTGGTGCAAATTAAGGCCATCACCTCTCGTCCTATCATTGTTACCTGAAAGCAGACGCCAACCCCCACCTCACCACAATCTCCTTTCAGATGTTTGTGGAGAGTGACTTAGTACCCCAGAATTGGAATCTCAACCTGCAATCAAGGTTCCCAGGGTTTCTGTAACAGTCTGAATAATCTTTGAAATTCAGTTGATTCTACCGTGTGTTTGACGGTGTACTGACATTCCCCTGTACCTAATACAGCTGTACTGGTATGATGCAGCAACTGTTTGCATCACACCACAGTGGCATAAAGCTCAAACATCACAGAGCAGCATCTGGTGTGCTGTAAAAGTGATGTTGAAATTGCTTCTGGTTTTGTTTTCTTTTTTTTTTTTTTTTTCAGTTTAATGTTTGTTACTCATTGAGAGGTGCTGCAGGAAAAAAAAAAAAAAAAACAATTTGCACTTGTCCAGTCTGAGTGTTTAAGTGTGAACCTTCATTTGGAAACACACACTCACATACAGGAAGGGGAATGCTGTAAGGGCCATGCCACCGATTCCTTTTGTTGCTCACAACCACATTTTCCCTCTCTGCTGTCCAGATTTGCTTTTCTGTGTGTTTCCAAGTGAGCATGTCAGGCAATGTGATCACACATAATTAAACATCTGGCAAATTCACCATGAAGTGAAGTGATGGTGTCCAATGGAGATCCTCAGAATGGAGGGAGCAGGGTTCATCCTTTGGTTGCCAGGCACATCCCATCTGGGACCTCATTGTTCTGCAGGGAGAGAGCCCAGGAGACCCTTCCCTGCACTGTGTGGGATTGCTCTCAGCAAAACAGTGAGGAGAAGATGCAGTATGGGTTTTGACTTGATTGTGAAAGCAGTTCTCTCACATTTTTTGCCTTCTTGGCTGGGCAAGTGGCCCAATGGCACCTATCCTCCTGCAGGAGCACTGTGTTTGGTATATGATTTTTGCTGATTTTGGAAAACAAAATGTGGAAATAGAACATCAGATGAATAGACAACACAAGCCTCACCACCTTAGAAAAATTGGACGGAAGTTAGTTAGAAAAAAAACTGTTTTCTTAGTACGTTATTGATCTTTAATCATGTCTTCCTCCTCTGGCCCTGGCTGAAAGTTTTCTGTTTGATATTCATCTAATTCTAGGACTTGAGACGTCAACCTGCACTGCCAATAAGAGGTTTTCCTGATCCTCACACGGAGCCTTTGTCCCCCCTTGAGATCAGTCAGAATGTTTCCCCCATTCCGCCACGCTCAGCAGATGGAGCTGCTCCTGCTCCCTCCCCTCTCCCCCACCACTGCATCCAGGAACTATTGTTCTAACATTCCTCCTTCCCCAAATAAAATATACTCGATCGGGAAGAAGTGGAGGAACAGGGAAATAGCTGGGTTTATTTTAATAGTTTCCACTCTCTGTTCAGTTTTATAGTACAGTATATTTAACTTTAACGTATGGACAGCTGGATGCATTTAACAGCACAATGGAAAGAATTTAGCAAGTGTACATTACAGCCGTGTGTTTGGAGCTGATCACCACGTATTTCTTCATAATATTTAGATGTGCTTGTTCTAGATTGTGTTGGGCTGGTCAAAATAGGTTTGTGTCAGGTAAGATTTGTCATAGATGAGCCTCTTTATTTCTTTACTTACTAAAACTCTTCCTACAGGAAGAGGCTCAGTTTAGCTGATATCAGCAGGTTCAGCATGACTCTTACGATAGGGTTACTTGCCTCCTCTGCAGAAGCTGAAAAAAGCCATAAATACACAGAAACTTAGGAGCATATTCTGAGCACAGACCGTGGGCCCATTACTCCTCTTGTGTCACCTTCACCGACAAACCACTTGGGGAGCAGAGCATCACTGAAGGATCAGAATCTGACCAATACACTGTAACAGTGTGAAACGGCTACAGCGGGACACAGAGCTGTAAATCCTTCACCTCCACCACTGGCCCTGCAGCCCTCCCTGCACTGCTGACTGCTGCACCCTCTCCGTGGCACGAGGGAGGTTATTTCAGTGACAGCAAGTGAAGCAAGGCAGAAGCCTTTTTCTCATAAAAAAAAAAAGAGCAAAAGGGATTATCCTTAACCACTTCTATGCCATTCAGGAGCCTGACTGAAGCGATCTTCTCAAGTTGATCTTCTTGTCACAATTTGGTTACTCAGTGCCTGCTGCAGCAACGCAAACAGAAGGCAGATCAGCCAGGCGACTCGCTAGCATATTTGGCCAGCTTTCCTTCCAACCCTGGAACATATTAATGATTCCATCTCAAAGTAGATTTGTTCTTTAATGTCTTTCCCGCATATTCCCCCGCTACTGTAAGATGAATACTGATACAATGTGAGGCTTTGTATTTTAAAGGTGTTCTTATAAAAATGCCAAAGAGATGTCAGAGCCGAAGGAACAGCAGTACTTCTGATTTGGAGAGATTCCAGCACGTAACACGGCTCAGTCACACATTCCAAGCTGTGAGAGAGATTCAGTTATTAGGGAAAGTACAACGATTTTAGTTTGGTTCAGGGAGATAAGTTGCTTTACCTCTAAGCATTGGGGGAGGGAGGAAAGAAGGGGAAAGATGCTCAAGGAGAAAAGAAAACACCTTTGGAAGAAAGACCAAATTGTTGGAAACCTCTGAAGTGCTCACATTAATGTCATGTCATTACACCGTATTGCTGCACAGGTTAATATAATTGGGTTACTGTGTGCGAGCAATGATCCATAGCATGTTATGGCACTGAAACAAATGACATTTAACCAAGAGATTTGTAAGGCACCTTGTTATCTGCATGCTGAACAGTTGCAGCAGAGATTCAGATTGCTAGATGAGCAACTGACAAATTAGTTGCTGGGTTTGCTGGACAGCCTGGATTTATAACTGCACAATTCCAGCGGAATTTATTAGATCCATGAACAGACATATCCAGTGTTTTTGCTTAGATTATGCTTCTGTCACAGCCTGTGATCCTGTCCGGTTGCAGTGGTGTTGCAGGCTGCTTGTGTTCTTCATACAGCAGTCCTCAGCTAGGGGCAAGGTGAGCTGACACCAATAAGCTGCAGGTTTCTAGCATCAGAAGTATCTAACCTCCAGTTTTGAAAGAAATAATCTGTAAATCCATAGGGCTCCAGTTCCCAAGCTTACTTTCTTTAAGAGAAGAAGGAAGCAAATGTAAGAGATCCAGGAGGAAATAAAGGCTTGGTCCCACCTAGGTGGTTGTGGTGATATGATCCCACCTCAGACTCTGGGAGAATGAAACATCCCCATTCTGTTCCCTCTCTTCAGGGCTGGGCTAGAGAGCAGACAGCTTGGCACTGTCCCCACTATAGGACAGAGCTGCATCCTTCCTGAAAGGACTTTCTTTAAATTCTGCTTTGGGAAAAAAAAAAAAAAAAGCCAACATGGCTTCCTTGTGCAGGTTATTCCAAGCCTATAACTTTTACCATTTCCCCAGAGCCTATCTGCTATGATTTAGGTCAATAATTTCTTTAGGAGACAAAGGAACAAAGGAAAGAAGCATTCATCTCCCTCCCTATGGACCCTCTATCAGATTATAGGTGAGTTTTGCGGTGTCACCACCTGGTGCCCTTAGCTGCTCCCCCACACCTTGCCTTTGGGACTTTGCTATTCCCACCTTACCCAGATCCAAATCCTTGTCTTTTCTGTGAATCTGGTTTTCAGCCTTTCAGCCATTCCCCACTCAGCCACACATCACTGGTAGCAGCGGTGCCCAGGGCTGGCTCCGGGCTGCCCTGACCCTCAGGAGGTCGCCTGAGGGGAACAAATGTGTCCTTCTGTATTTTCCATTAGAGGAAATGATGAAACCTTGCTTGTGTTCAGAGCCTTGGCTCACACCAACATTTTTATGAGGTGACAAAATGATCACCTTTGGGTTCGTGGCTGCTGACTTAGGCCAAAACTACAGGTCCAAGACTACCACCCAGGAGAGTATTCTTGCTGCAAGTCCAGTAGGCATCTTGGGATCACTTGCTCACTTTCCAGGTTAGAGACCCGTTTTGTTTGTGCTCGATAAACTCTGGAGAGATGCCCACGTTTTTTGGATGTCTCCCCACAGCAAATCCAAACTCCAACTTCTTTTGGAAGCTTGCCTCTCTCTGGTTAGGATTTGAAAAATTCCTCTCAGAGGTTGACTGAGATCAAAATAATGTGGGGTAATGTGTGAGGCTGGCCTCAAGCTTCATCTGTAAGCTGGGTGAGGTTTTGTGTTAGGTAATGGAAGGCAAGAGAGGAGTCCAAACTCAATCAAAGTGCTGGGAAACCATGAGCTGTGCGGGAGTTTGAAATCCCAAGATGGGAAATGGAGCCCAGCGAGCTACACTATGATCACTTTGGCTGAGCCATGCTGCTGTTGATGGGCACATGGCTGAGTTGGTAATTCATAACTTGAGCAAAAAACTTTGGCATCATGGGCATAGTGCTGGAAGGACGTGATTTGGGATGAAAAGTAGGATTCAGCCTTGCTGGTACAAAGTGGTGCAGCCCCAGTCCCTCACCCATGAGTGCAATAGAGCCCTGGCATGGCTCTGCTATCACTGTTGCACAGCCAGCAGCCCTGTTGAACAGGTTCATCAGGGGTTCCCCTTGTGTAGAGCCATTATTGTTAAAATAAACATGTATTCTTCACCATACGATATTTCACAAGACTGAGGCCCAGCAATTGGAACACATCTCTCCCAGCCCTGAAGTAGGAGGCAGTGCAAATTGATGTGCTGGAGAGTTTTCAAGGTAAACACCAAAGAGATGTATTGATGCAGGCTTTGGTGTGGCTGACACTGTGGTGAGAGTGCCACATGCTGGGACATCTTTATATCTGAAACGGTATTGTGCAAAGTGATCCCAGCTCCGAATCTTTTAAACTTATTTAACAACTGCTGGAGGAGTGTGGTCTGCTGTAGTTAGATGTGCTGGATTCTCAGAATTATGGAAGAGAATCATAGAATCACAGAGGTTGGAAAAGACTTCTACAACCAAGTGCAACCCCAACCCATCCCACCATGCTCACTAACACACAGAATCACAGAATCATGGAGTTGTAGGGGTTGGAAGGGATGTCCAGAGATCATCGAGCCCAACCCCCTGCCAAAGCAGCTCCCAGCCCAGGTTGCACAGGTAGGCATCCAGGTGGGTCTTGAACATCTCCAGCGAAGGAGACTCCACCACCTCTCTGGGCAGCTCCAATTCTCCATCACCGCACTGTGAAGAAGTTCCTACGCACATCTGTGCAGAACTTCTATGCTTCAGTTTGTGGCCATTTCCCCTCGTCCTATTGCCACACACTGCTGAGAAGAGTTCAGCCTCGTCCCTTTGCCTCCCGCTACTTAGATGTTTATAGATGTCCCTCAGTACCACATTTCTCCAACACCTCCAGGGACAGTGACTCCACCACTTTCCTGGGCAGCCCTCTGGCCCCAGTATGCACCAGTTCCTGTCACTGCTTGACCCTTTATTGACAAGTAACTCATCCGCTGTCACCTTCCTGCACTTGGTGCCACCTGCATCCCTCTATCTTACAAAGGTTTGCCATCCTGGTACAGGATAGTAGATGCCAGCCATACTAGAGTACATGTTGTGTATGCATGAGCCCACAGCTGTATATCTGTAACAGAAAAATAAACTCTACCCAATAATCCAGCTCTGTCATTCTGCGCAGATTTTGACAAGTTGCTCTGTTGAAATTGCTTGATTTGTTTTTAATATTTTGAAATATTACAGGCCATGGTCATGTCTGACTTAGCATCACTTCAATTAATCTACTGATGGGTAAAGCCAGTGAAAAACTTAGAACTAAAGCAGAGCAAGCCAGCTTTCTTTCTTGTTTTCTTTGAAGCAGGTTCTATACAAAGATGCAATAGCAGATTTTACATAAAAGTGCCCAATTAAAGCAAGCCCTCAAACTATGCATTTTCATTTTTTCAGTGTTCAAAAAGAAAAAAAGTACCCCTACTACTGCTTTCTGAAAATGAAGCTCAGCAGGGTTTACAAAAGTACAAGTGAATGGGAGTGGAGGAGGAGAGATGCTAAGCATATGGAGGGGTTAACTAAATGTGAGCCCACAATGCTGCTGCTGCATTTACTAGGGAGACTGGGAAGAAATTCCTAATGGACCTACTGGAAACTGTTAATGCATTTTGGCTATGTGTACAGAAAGCACACTAAGACAACAGAAGTGGCTAGTGAAAAATTATGTGAGCATTCAACAGAGAACATTACTCTGAGCCCTGATGGTAAAGGGATGTGAATGATGCTGTTCAGGTGAAGGACTGGAAGGCCCATGGCAGCATCAGCTTTCAATCTGCGTGTTGCCAACACACTTACGAGAATGCTAAATTAGTGCTGGAAGATGAGATGTAGTGTCAGGGAGATGCAGAAAGCCATTTTCCTAGCATAGACTTCAACCAAGAGAAAACACTAACTTGTTTTACAGTTTAGCAGCCACTACCTTGAGCAAACCTAGTCATGACATAGCATGCAGTGCTATTATGCAAGGGTTCATTGCAAGTAAAAAGCTGTGTCTGTTACCCCTAAGAGGAAGTCCTGGGACTAGACCCACTTAAGACAAGTCCATGTTGCCCCCAGACTCTTGGATCATCATAGAATCATACAATCATTAAGGATGGAAGGACTGCTAAGATCATCTAGTCCAAACGTCAGCCCATGCCTGTGACTGCTCTGAACTCAGTGTCACACCTCCATGGTTCTTGAAAACCTCCAGAGACAGTGACTCCACCACTTCCCTGGGCATGCAGTTCCAGTATCTCATCACTCTGCCTGAGAAGAAATTTTTCCTAATATTAACATGGATTTGGTCATGAGATCTCTCTGCGCAGACTTAGTCAAATGAGATCTTGCTTTGGAGTGGAAATGTCCATGTGTTACCACAGAAAATTACACGTATGGTCTTCAATGTCCCACTGGCATCTTCCTCATAGACAAAAGATAGAAGAATTTGCTCTATTTCTAGGCGGCATAGACTTTGGGAGAAATGGGTTTAAAAGTCATAAATTCAACTGAATTTTCCTCTGTATCTTCACTGGAATTTAAGGAAAGAAAAATGCAGTTCCCTTTCTCCATCAGCTCAGCGGGACATCGCAGATTTCAGCAGTTTCAGGATAGGGATGGGCTCTTCCCCGCCATTTAATTCTCAGTACCAGCATGGACACTAAAAGACCACTTTGTGTTCAAAACAAAGGAAAGAAAATTCTCCTTCCTGCTGCTCTCTTGAGGCTTAGGTGGAGAACCTAGGGAGGGAGGAGGTGTCAAGATGTGCTCTCTCTGCTGAGGTGCTCTCCTTAGCTCATTTGTCCCATCAACTAGGCCCTCTATATCATCCAACCCAAAGAAACTAAAGAGGGAGTGGAAAGTGTTCTCTCTTCCTCTGTGCTGGCAATGCTTTGGGCTATGCAGTGTTACATTTCATCTTTACTGGTTTAGATCTTGTCTGAGGAAATTAAGAACTATCCTTCTTGAGAAAGGATGATATTTCCCTTAATTCAAATAGCTTTGAGCAAACAAGTACCAATTTGGATGTGCTTTCCCATTTAATATTTTCCTGATTTATGCTTCCAAGCAGCCCTTCTGCTCTCCTGTTTATATGCCCTCAAAGCTCATTTTTAACTACAGTTAATCATCCTGAAGCAGAACGTAACTCACAGTGAAATGGTGCTGGCCAAATTTCATAACATGGGCTACCGTATAGGATGTCAGCTCCACCACTAAAAATAACCACCCTGGGACAGGTGCCTTCCTTGGTGAGAAAATTTAATGCCACTTCGTAAAATCCTGGCCAGAAGAAGGCTTGGAGTGGAATGGAATAAACCCTCTAGCATTTTCTGGGGTAAGGACTGTTATTCTCAGCTCAGGAATGGAAAGCTGTTCGCAGGTACCAGCAGTACACTGGTGAGAACCACATCCCCGTTTTTGGGTGACTGGAGCAGGGAAGAAATTAACAGCAATTTGCAAGGAGATTGAAAGGTCTGCTAGTGACTGAGAAAAGACCTGCAAGCACTTTTTCACTGGTAGTTTGGTAGCCAGAAGTGGCACTGTCTGTACAGTCCATCCACCATAGAGATGCTCACACTCTGTGTAAACACACTCAACATATAGGCAGCAGTACATCAGATCTGAGTAAACAGGGGCACCATGTTTGCCACAGAAAATCAAGGGTTTGTCTTTCCTGCAAGATGCAGACTAGCCAGCTGGGCTCAGCAGGCACTGCTATCCCAGCACAGGCTGCACAGGTGATGCTTAGCCCCTGCTGAGCACCATGTCCCAGTGCACTGGTCTCCTGGGGCTGGAGTCAGCCTGCCTGACCCCGCAGCTGCTGCAGTGTAAGGCAAGCAGAGACCTGACTCGTCTCTGTCCTCACTAGATGCACAGTTCTGCGCATCACATTGGTTTTCCCCATATTTTTTTTTTTTTCCAGTGGGATGAGAGCCTCCCCAGGTGCTTGGGATATAATTATCCCCGGAAGCTTGTCAGCCACAAGGGAGTGAACAAGAATCTTCAGCAAACAGAAGCGATTGGGTTTCTCACGCCTCCCGCAGCCATCCCCGCTATGCATGCAGCACTTCCCTCCACCTGCAGCTTCCAGCAGCCCGGGCTGTGCGAGATAGCCAGCAAACAGTCCTGCTGCAGAAGGGCAGCCAGCCATCCATGTGTTATCTTTCTACTCAGATGTGTCCTTTTGCCCCTTTCAGGTGCAACAGCAAATCCAAATGGATCATCAGGGACTCGGCAACAACTGCTCCCCAGCCCCGTGCTTGCTGCTCGCAATGCAGGGAATGCAGGGTCGTGGGGCTGAGGGAGCAAGGAGGAATACTGCACATAACTCCACGGCACATCTTGCATGACTACCATGGGCCTTGTGCCAAATTGTTTGCACTTTGTTCCTCCCTGCTACAATACCATGAAAAAATAAAAAGAAAAAAACAGGTATCTCCAAGTCTTCCTTTATTCCTTTCTTCCTTTAGAAGTGGGGGGGACACCTCTGTACAGTGCCTGAAAGACCCCAGAGAAGAGCTTTTCCTATAGTAGAACTCTAGGACCAAAGACATCATCTGGGATGATACAAAAGCTTTTACTCACCATCATTTTCTAGCAATTATAATTTTGTACACATTTACCCAAGGACAATTCTGAAAAACACAAAAAAGGGCAGGGAAGCAAATAGTATTGCTGCCTCTAAGCACGACACACAGATCAGGAGTTGTATTGCAACCGGTTACCAGAAGGACTGTGGTGCTGTAGACCATTTATTTTGTGTGGCTAAGGCCTACAGAGCAGCATCACCTCTGTTTTGGGGGCAGCAGCATGTGCTCTGCAAACTCTGGCATCTGAATGTGTTTCCTTTTCAGGCTTTACATCTGGAAGTTGGATATCTTATTGGGTTGCTATAGAAACATGTTGGTGGGGTAACTTGAACTGGTACACTTAATCTTCTCTGGCTAGTTTTGTTTTTCTTCCCCACCCTTGAAGTTCAATATCTGAAAGACAAAACAGAAGAAAAAAGTTGACTGCTAATCCATTAGCTGTAGAGCTTGCTGACAATGACACCTTTCGTTAGAACCAGCTTCCTGCACGGAATGAGATTAAATCCAACCTTGTTTTGTTATTTGCCTTCCCTTGAAAATCATTGTAGATGCACTTCAGGTAGCAAATGCAATAAAATCCAGAAAAATAACTTTATAATCAGAACGGGTCACATTAAAAAGAGAATCAATTTTAGCGACTGATGTAAGAGGTGAATTATAGGCTGCCAAGTGCAGGAAATGCTCTACCTTCTTAGTATGGATATAACTTAGGGCAAATGCTTATCCAGAGTGCCACAAACTGAAGTACTGGATACATACAATATGTGATAGACTACACCAATATCTCTGTTCAGTATATATAATCAATCTATTTACTTCAGTGCTGAAATTTCTAAGTTTGATTCTACGTGTGACTACAAAGGCATCTGGATGTCCTGTTCCAGGTCAGCACAGAGGGCCAGACTTCCCACTGTGTCAATCTGTGTAAATGTGTGTATACCACTAAAGTTCCATCAACTTTAATCAAAGTGATGTGCTAAAAGTACCTGTTAGTCCATATGGTGAATGACTGAGATGCATTTTCACAAAGACGAAGAATAAGAAACAATCTGTTTTCTGAAACAAACAAACAAATAAAAGGATATCATCCCATTTGTCTTGTCCCATTCATTTCTTAATTGCTGACCAGGAGTTGCAAGAGAAGCTGTATATGCTTTCCAGTGTTATGGTGAGACCTACCCTTCAAATATTTTGTTAGAAACAGAAATATCAATGTGTGGTACTGTTAGGTACATAAACATTTTGAGAATGCACTTTTGCTTTCTCCTCCCACTTCTTGAGTACTTCAAAGAGAAATTGTGACTTAGGAATTCTCAGTTTGTTCCAGCTGGTTCAATTTGTTCGGTCTTTAGTTAAGACACAGAAAATGGGACCGTTGTCTTTTTAAGTTTTATCCTTCTGCAATTGCCTACAGTGGCGTTGAGAACTACAGAAAGACTCATGGGAAAGACCTTGAAAAATGTGTCTTAAATACCTGAACTTACAAAGCCTCACAGTCAAGTTTTATTTTGAGCACATGACCCACCCTGTGGAGCTCAGCATCCCCATTGTGTTAAGACTTTGTACAACCTTCTGGGAATTCATGCTGCTTATAGAATCATAGAGAGATTTGTGTTGGAAGGGACCTTTAAGATCATCCAGTTCCAATTCCCCTGCTATAGGCAGGGACACCTCCCTCTAGGCCAGGTAACCTGCCCCAAAGCATCTCACTATAAGTAGACTAGCCAAAAGATTAGGAGAAAACAGGTTTCGCTTCACTTGTCTTATTTTCTGACATCGTGCAGAAATATTTTGGCTAATCTGTGTTTCTATTGATGTGGGTTTCATAAAGGTACGTTTGTTACCTAATGTTTGTAACTGCAAAATATATTTATACCCCAAAAGATGCTCTGATGCAATTAAGGAGAAAATAACGGACATCTAAAGTCTCCTCAGTCTTGACTGACTGTTCAGATCCAAGGTTAGTAGAGGACTCACACATTAATTTACTGTTTTGGATTTTTTTAACTCTTATATTTGTGAGTAACACAGTTTCAAGTTGATAATTACAAGATCCTATTTCTGTTAAAATTGTGATCATTTCACAGCTTAGCACAAGCATACCCATAATAGACAACGTTTTATTCTTTGTAAATAAATCATCAGGTTTTATGGTGAGGACAACAATCTCAGCCAAAAGTAGAGAATGAATCCAGAAGCACTGACGTTTCATTTTATTTATTTTGGGCTCTCTCACCAGCACTAAATGTTACTTTTTTTCAACAGAATACTCTTTTATCATTATTTTGACCCAGGATCTTCATTCTGTACAAGGTCGAAGTCTCGTCCTGGACACCTGCCCTAAATTAGGTCACACAAAGGAATCCAGCATCTGTGTGATAGTCCAGGTCATGCCGTTATTTGTGGAATGGATATTAGTACAGTCTTTGTAAGTGCATGATATATGAACTGTATGTATTTCCTTGATAAATTGTTTTTAAATATTTCCTCCTTTTTATTAATTGAAGAGGAAACTCATGAATCAATGACATTTTTATGCTGGTTTACACATAAATTATTTCCCTGTGATGTTCATTTTTATTATTATTGCCGATATTATAGCAAGTGCATTTTTTTTGCCTTGTAAACAAGATTTTGCTTACAGCTAAATGAAAAGAAGCGAAGTTAATCACGTTGAAATAATAGGTTTAAAAAGGTAATTCAGTAATGTTTGGCTGATGTTTAATCTTCCCCAATATAATCCATGCTGGGAGAAATGACAGAAATCCTGCTTTTGTAATTAAAGAGTATTCATCACTTCAGCAGGGCAGCTGAAGGAGAGCTGAAAAGCAGCAGTGAGTGTCTACTCCTGGCAAACCCTTACAAGCAGGGACTTCAAGGGTTGAAGTACAAGCATTCAGTGTGAGATCTTGATATTTAGAGCTTCTTCACTACATTTCCGGCAGGGAATGAAGTTTACTTTGATCCCATTACGAAGGATGGGCATCAGCAGACCTTCCTAAGAACAATACCCACCTCTCAAAGGACTCTACCCTTTCCTTTCTGGCTTTCAGTACCTGGGGAGTCTACATATCCTTAGGCACCTACTGTTACTCTGGTTATAAGGCCATGTTCAAGCATACCTTGCGGTGCTGGAGTATTTTCCTTGCTACGTCATCCATTATGTACACTTCACATTTCCCAGTCTACATAAAGATTTCTTCCAAGTGGGCTCCTATCATAAGTTCCTCTCACTGGAAGTTTATGTGAACTTGACCCTGAGGTCCTATAGTGAGAAGCACACTGCTTTTATTTACGCTAGTTTTTAACAGGCTGTTTTGAATACGGTGCATTTTGACCTTGATAAGATAGGTAACTTGCTGTTATAGCTTCACTGATAATAAAGAAACTTTTACAAAAAATAGCTTTCAAACAGTGCCTGGGGAGAGTGGGGGTTAGCTGAGGGGAACGGTCCTTGGGAAAACAGCTTATCTGCTTTTGAGTGCGGAAGTCTTGTCAGAATCACACTAGCATCAAAACAGAGAAATATCAAGTCCCAATCTGATCCTTCATCAACCCCCACTAAATTCATCATCTGTGGTTCCAGTTCTGACTGCTCTTTCCTTCCACATCTGAAAGAAATCCAGCAAGGGACAGGATGAGGAGTCCAAAGCTCATTGGGACCAGCAGAAGAATCAGGGAGCTTTGAGGATGGTCCACCTCTGAGTCCCCTGGTATAAGTAAGCTGCACACTCTTTCCATGCTTGAACAAGCACATACTTCCCAGCCTCTCAGAAGCACAGTAGTTTTATGCATTTGTCTTTACATTTTTTTTTCTGCTTGGCAGCTGAACAGGCAATTTGCAGCTCCCCACGAAGAGCAAGCCCAGTGGGCAAATGGCATTTAGTTTGTAAGCTTTGCATGAGAGTTACATTTCCTTTTTCCCCTCTGTAGTTCAAACCTCCAGCAAACTTCCCCCTGCAGCTCTGGAAAATATAAACAATCCCTTTGCTGTTAGAAACCAGCATGTTCAAGCTTTGATTTGTGATTTTCTAGGGAAGAACAGTATCATTCTTCAGTGAGAAGATCTGCATGCCGGAGTCACAGAAGTAGGTCAGTCTCAAACAGCATCTAATTAGGCAGGTTTCTATTGTTCAGCCAAGCAGATGCATCCATCACCGAACGTTAGATGCTGCACCAGCCAGTAACAACAGCTACCAACTCCTTAAAATGCAGACACAGGAAATCTCTTTTGCTTATTGGCTGGGGCTTTGACCCATGAAGTTACAATCCTTCCAAGATATCAGTAAGGAAATGAACCAAGTAGCTGCGCTTGAGTTACGTCAGTGGTTCCCCACCTTTGAGATCGGAGATCACAACACTCAGTAACAGAAGGAAAGACATCAAGATGTTTGATTCTTTTCCCAGGCAGGTTTTCATTCTCTCTCACCCTCTTCAAGGTTAGCTTGACTTTTTAAAAAATAATCAGGCATAAAGTGCATTTGATGGACAAAAGGGGTCTCTTCCAATGGTGCTGTTTGAGTGCCTGATTTGTCAGACCCTGCACACGGTCCTGGTCGAAGGTGCCAGCCACAGTAAACCCAGCAGCAAAGGAAGACGGTTACCTGCCTCCACCCAGACTTTTCCACAGGCTGTGCTGCAGCCAAATCTGCCTAGTGCTCTCCTTTCACCAAGAAACAAGGAAAGAGCACATCAGACTCCTCATTGCAAACACCAGTATCTAGTACCACAGCCATCTACCTGCGTTCACGGATAAAGGAGTCATTTCCATGGTCCCACTGGTAAAAATAATAGTTTCTATTTCAATTTGTTGTTATTTCCCATCATCTTTAAGGTTCAGCTCCAGTTTTCAAGTCTCATGAGTCTTTCTGAAGCTTGGGATATTTTATACTCAAAAATCACTGCAGTTAAAGTAAGGATGACCCCCTGCGACTTATCTATTTGTTATTAATCTGATCAGGGTTTCACAGGATGCAACAGCTTGGCTAAACAAGAAGACATCACAGTGTGCCAAGGGAAGGACACTCTGAATGGAGTAGAGAGTTTAAGCCATAGAAAACTACAGTTTGATAATACACAAATACTTTTCAAATCAAGTATATATTTTTTCCCAACACAAGTGCTTTATAACATTATTTTTTGCTGAAAAGTCTGATTCTTCTGTTCTCATAAAAACAAAAAAGCGAAGCTTTGCTTTCCTAATCAGCTCTCCTTTAAGGGTTCAGTGGGACTGACAGAGCAGAGCACCCGCAGACAATGTCCTTATCGAAAACTATCAGCATCAGCCCAATAACCTGCTTGAGAATTACCTGAACTCACTGCATAAAGGGATATATATATACACGCACACACAAGGAAAACAGAGCACTATGCGTTACTAAGTTTTTACAAGGTTATGAAGATGTTTTTATTGAGAAATGTTTGCAAGTTTCAGATGGCTGGCAGATGTGTTAAAGAACATATGATTCAAATAGAAAACCTTTCTTTTTATTGCCGAAACACTAATAAGAGTGCACTTTAATATGCCTTAATGTGTTACTCCTTAATTGACAGCAGATGTTTCCTGAACAGCATTTTTAAAAGACGTGCCGCACTTCAAAACAAGAAGAAATAAAGCCTTACTGTACATACAAGAGCTTCCAAAAACAACGCCTCCCCTTGCCAATAATTGTTTATAAAAACAGCGTTCCAGATTATTTGAAAATCAATACTAAGTCCCATGGAACGTGTCAGAGTAAATTTGATGTTATTTCAACAGAACCTTAACGCAGTCAGTGTTCAAGGGCTCTTTTAGCTTTCCCTCCAGCCTCCAAAAAGGGAAACACCACAAAGTGGTGCTTCATCAGAAGGGAATGGGAAAAAAACAGTCTTCTCAAAGAGAAACCAAGTGCCCATGTCCTTGGCCAGCGGAACCAGCGGCACCTCTGAAATCTTCTGAGGTATTAGTTGTAATGCTTACGTGGACAACACTGCAAGCTTTAGAACCTCCTCATCCCCCTCCTGCTGGAATGAGCTCACTGAAATGAGAGAGGTCCTTCCCTGTGCTGATTTCATTTGAAATTTAATTCCTGTAATGGCATCAAATAAAAAATATTCAGCAGCAGGAGTTACGCATGCAAATTAAGAAGAAAAAAAAAACCATGGAATTTTATTATCTACAATAAAGAAGAGAGATAAATATAATCAAATTATTGATGGGTAAAGATCAGAGGAAGATTATCCTTTGTAAGCACAGAAGACCTGCTGATGTCCAGGGAAATTCAGAGTTAGAGAATGCAACCCTCTGCTTCCCATACTCGCTGGGGAGCAGACCCCAAAATCCCCAGCTCCACACACCACAATGTGTGCAGGGCCCCAGTGCACCCGTTTGATGTGTTTGTAACCGTAACACACTGAGCTCCCCAGAGCATGCTGTGAGCTGCGACTTGTGGTAACAAATGACAGAATCCTTAAATACAGCCAAGCTGTGGTCAGTGTTTATTTATTTTTATTATGTAAACAGCCTGTGCTTTGTGTTATTAGAGTTTAGCATTAAAAGCACTTGATCGCTTAAAAATGACTTGATGTTATCAGACCCTTTTTTTAATCCTTGTTAAAATACTAAGTAATTGACAGTGCTTTTTGTTATCTGGGTTATAAAATACAAACATTAGGGCAATAAATATTATTCATTTAGAACTGATGCAAACCAAATGTTTTCTTCCTTAAAATACCCATAAAAGTGAAGTTTTATCTTCCATCTGGCAATGCCTCTTGTGCCAAAATGTTCTGAGTGGAACTGCATTAATAAGAAGACATCAAGAGAAATATGTTACTTGTATCCTTTAATACGCCTTTGTAAACCGAGATACACGTTGGCCTTCTATCAATAAGCATCTCTACCTGTGGGTTTTGAGAAGGATTAATAGAGAAGAACCATTACAGGATGAAAGGACAGACCATGCTGGGAGAAAAATGAAAATCAAACATCCACCAGTGCAAACACTTCCTTCCAGGATAATATTTAGGTTTTATTTTATTTTCTTAATTTAAATATATATATATATATATTTAAATAAAACATTTAAGCTCATTTTAGATAGCGCACATCTGCACTGCAATAAGGCAGTTTTCAAAAGTACAGCTCTCAGTGGGATATTTATTTAATTCGTATTGGTTTTGGACCTCAGCCTATAATGAGAAAAGATATGGGCACATGCTAGCGGTGGTGGCTGCGACTTGGACTTTTTTGAACATTAAAGCAGAAAAAGCCTTTGCTTGTAGGAAGGGTTTAGTGAAAATTCAATAACTTTTGCTTCAGACCCTGTGCTTCAGAGCACTAATAAAGACAAGAGAGAACCATCACAAACACTGAATTCATGACAAAGCTCCTGGAAAATGCCAACCAGCTCTGGCAGGAATTTTCCAGCATTTCTCCCCTGAGATACTTTTCACTTTTCTGTTCAACTCTGATTTCAAAACCAATTTTGACCCAGCACACATTATTCATATCCAATATGTTCAGGCAGTCTCTGCAGATGCATCCAACTCTCCACCTCCATTCCTACACTGGTCAATGACCTCCCCAATCTGAACTGAAAGTGGCCCATCACATAGACACTGCAGCTTATACTCCAGATTTGATCATTTTGAGAGAGTTTTAGCACAAAGAAGAAAGCAGAAGGCTTTTCCCACGTGGCTGGGGGGCCAGTGGGCAGTGCTGGGGGCAGCAGAGGGTTGCTGCATCAGTCCTGCACTCACGGGGGTCAAAACCAGGAGTGAAATGGGGAAATATCCCCCCACCATACACTGTACATCTTCTGGTGCTGTTGCGAATCTTACCCATTTTGCTTCACCTTGGGGCCCAATTCAATAACTAAAATTGATTTGTTGGTACTTCAGTGGCTTTGTGTGGAAATCGGAGGTGTCATTTTTTATTGAATACAATCTTTAGAGCACTAGCTCACAAGTTCTCTTCAGTACACTCCAATAAAGTAATGCCAACATTTCCCAGCTCTCCATAAACTCATTACTCTGTAACTCTTTGGGTCACTTGCATCTCTTACCCCGACTCTTTCATGGATGGAGGATTTCACATCCAATGCTAATTTGAGGGCTTCAAATGTGCACACAAGCTCACACGTGCACTTTCTTACATATGCTCAGCATCATCTGTCAGACTCCGCAGATAAAATAGCACCTCCATGTGCCTGTCAGAAAAATGTGCTTGACTTTCAAGCATTGTTTTCATTAAATCTGGATCAGGACCTGGCCGCAGACTCCAAAGTGTGAATGGAAACAATTTCCCTGTGCAGGAATCTCAGCTGACATGCAGCTGCTGAGCGCTGCGTTCCTCTCGGTTATGTCTTCCCTGAAACCATAAATAGTCCCCAAAGCCAAAGCAAAGCTCACCCTGCGGTGCTGCATGGAGCTGTGTCCTGCTTCCTTGGCTAACTAAGCATGCCACACCTGTGGGATTTTGCTCCCACACAGGGCAGAGCCTGGCCCTTATACATTTGTGCAATCTTGACTATGGTTTTGCTTTGGATTGTAGGCGTTGTATGTGCTACTGCACTGCAAGCATTCAGTGATCATGAAGAGCAATGCTCAGAGTACGCTCCACACGTCACCCCATGGTACCCATCCTTCAGTGTGCTTTTCTCTCTTCAGGGATTTTGCTTTTCCAACGTGCTCAGCCCTTCCTTTCCCTCTTGGCGCTATTGAAATCAATGAGAATTTTTTGAAAACCAAAGCTGGGTTAACAGCTAAGGTTTTCTTAAAGATGGAGCAGTTGAAGCAGTGATTACTGGGGCAAGAGGAAATCTCCTGCAGGTATTAGTCTTACAGGACGGCGTGCCAAAGGTTACTATGGCGCTCGTGATGTGGAACGATGATGAAATACTATGGGAAAAGCAAGTCCCCCAGCTACAATGTATGCATTTGGTGGTCATGGCTATGCACCAGTTGTGATCAATGGGTGTAAAGGCAGGGTCAGGGCTGCAGCAGCCGGAGATGCTGGTGCTTTGCAATCTAGCTGGGCCCCAACCAAGGGGCTGAGTTTCCACAATTCATTTATCATAAACCAGCAATTTGCAAATGTTAGCACTTTTCCCACACATCATGAGCCCTGATGGACTTTAATAAAAGAGAGAGAGAGAAAGAAAAGGAAAGAGTGAGTGAGAGAATACCTACATAATTAACTGAAGTTCTCAGAATGGCTTTTAATTGGGAAAATGTTACCTTTGTGGAAATAATTGCTGCAGAGATTTTCATTTGTTTTCTAGGTTCTGTTTTTTTGTTTTTTTTTTTTTACATTGGTTTCACATCTGCTAATTAACCAGTTGCCTCTGTTAGGGAGTTTTTGCACCTCTCTTTTACCCTCAAGACTGCATATTTTCCAGCTTGCTTGAATGTGATGGTCACAAAAATTAGAATACTTGCGTTAATTTGGTTTTCACAGTTTTTAAGCCAAAGGCCTCTAAAGGGGAGGGATAGCAAAGTAAAACAAAGGGTAAACAAAGCTTGAAAACAGATGAGAGTAAGAGCATAGAAAAACAAAACAAAACAAAAACAATGATCTGTCAGAGATGCTTGTAGTCATGGGCAGGTGACACCCACCTCATTCAGACACTTCTGAGCTCCGAGAAGTCCTGCTGTGGGGCTGGCTTTTTTCCAGTCTGCATACAGGTAGATGTGACTGAAAGAATGAAGTCTGTGGATAGTGGGAGGAACAAGTGCTGACACTTTTAGCTAATACCACTGATAACATCCCTTTAACATGATTTTCTAGGGATCTTTTTTATTTCTCTAGACGAGTATCCTTCTTCCCACAGTGGGCAATAACAGAGATTTCAATGACAGGGATAGAATATTCAGAGCTGTGATTATCAGATTTTCTCCCAGCGTTGTAGGAGGGAGTTGTTCCTCCCACAGAGAACAGAAATCAGAGGGTTTAGATCTCCTTCAGTCATTTATTCCATCTCACACAGCTTTGCCACCTTGTCTACCTGTCTGCATCCCTACACCATTGTTAAATGGAAATTAACAGGTCAGCATGAACCTGTTCTACAGTTCTCAGAGATCTTTCATCTGGTGCTTTTCTTCTTAGCCAATCTCACAATGCTTTAGCAACTTTCCATGCCACATATACAGTGTGTTCCAAAGAGCACATCCATCACTGATAAGAACAGCTATCATTTTCTAACCCACAGATGCAACAAAAGCATCATCTATCAGAAACAAGGAGGAGGAGCTGGGGATCAAAAATACCCTTAACACATCAGATCCACCTATTCATCTAGCAGATTTCTTCTTCTAAAAACCCCAAAGAACCACATTGGGATGGAACTAATGAAAGGAACTCTGCCTTACCAGTCTATGGCATCATCAAAACACCTTGATGATGCTATAAGCTTGTACATTGATGCTGTCCATCACTTTCTCCTTACATTATGTACCAAACTGCAGAGGTTAGAGGTTTAACTCCCTAACCATTCTATAAATGACAGGCAGCAGAAAGCTGCAAGAAAATGAACTCTGACATGTATAATTTTCCACTGCAATGAGATAAAATGAAGTCTGAAAGAGAACTTGTCTTTAGACTAACAACCAAGTATCCAACACAGCATATCTGACTGTCTACATTTCTTCTATCATGTCCACTGATTCCTGCTCTGAATCACCCTCTGGAAGAGCACACAATTGCAACCCTGGAGACTTCATGTACAGATTATGCAGCAGTCCCACAAAATGGCATTGTCTTGCAGCAGCTCTGCAGTAGTTAGCATGAAATGAAGCAGCGGAGTGCTCTTGGAGGCTACAGCACACACCACAGCCAGAAAATGATGTGGTGTGTAGCTGACAACTGTCACCTTTTTAACCTGCATTTTGGTTCTATGGCTACCAATCTCGGAAAATGTCTGTTCAAGGTTCAGAATATCATGTGCCTTGCTGAGACATTCCTTCCCGCATTTACAAACCTGGGCTTTGTTTCTTTGTTTTCTTGTTTGCTCTCATTTCCAAGCCTATAATCTATGTGTTTCCTTGTAGTGGGAAGGTCTTAGAGGAAGTCCAGCCTGCAAAAAACACAGTCCCTAAGTTGTTGCTTGATTCCAGTTAGAAAAAGAACCTTTGGAGGCAGCAGATTAAACTTCAGAAAATGATAATGCTGATGCTTCCTTTGAAATTCTCCAAGCTGCAAGCATTTCGCAGCCAAATCCCTCTGACAAACTGGTGCCTGAGTGGGCAATATCAGCACTGTGCTCAAGCATCTTCTCCACCTTCTTTCCAGCTCAGGCAATGGCCTGAGGTGGTGCTGGCTGTGAAATGAGCCCCCATCACATAGTAGCTGAGCAATGCATATCTCTTAGTGCATTTCCTTTAATGCATTTCTTTTTTTTTTTTTTCATGACCTGCTGCCAAAATCTCTTTGCTAAGGTTTCTGCCACCATCAACGCCACACAAGAAAAGTGTCTTTGTTAACACATTTAGGACCTGCTTTTAATTTCTACAGTATTCCCTTTAATAACAATGTCTAATTAAAACATCTGTTAAAAAGTCTGTAACATTAACTTTACAGGGAGAATTTAATAGAATTATATTTGAATTGCAGCCATTTAACAGTTTTCCTAATTAGGCTGTTGGGTTTTTATTTTTTTAACAAAAACATTACACAAATTAAAATCAGGCCCAGTTGTTTTTTTTTTATTATTATTATTATTATTACAACATAGACTGTGGTCAAAAAAAGGCCGTCAGTATGTGATGGTGTGCAAAGGGTGAAAAGAAAACACAAGCAGTTAGTGACTGAAACACTAAAATGCATAAAACTAAGCAAATAAGAGAAGATACTTGAAAAGGGGTGGAGAAGAATAGAGATAAGAGAAAATAGATGTATCCAGCTTTTTAGTTGCATACTTTCTTTTAACACAAATCCTTACAAGTATCTCCACATCGCTCTGTCTCCAGCCCCTGCCACCATTCACTTCTCCCAGCTCTCCCTTGTTTGGATCTTCTCTCAATCTGGGAGGAAAAAACATTGTGAAGAAGCCTCAGCAACCTGAGGAAAAATAAATAAATAAAGATTTATGCTAGATTTGTGTTTGTCCACATTCCAGAAGCTTCAGTCTATACCTTTCCTGTCTGTATTTCACAATTCTGAGTTGTGCTGGAAGAGATTTCTGTGGCTCACTTCTCCCAAGAGCTTTCCCAATGGCTCTCAGGGCTGGATACAGGTAACACTGCTTTGTGACACTTAACACTTCCACCTTCACCATGGGAAAAAACTATCACTTTCCTAGCACAGTGGAGCCAGACCCTCACAGAGCCATGCATGGTTGTGCCAGTCCATAGAGGTGCTAGGTATATGGAGTTGTTGCATTCACATTAGCTATGCCATTTCTTTCCAGATTTCCACTGCAAACAGTGCTTTTTTGTGCCCCAAGATGCTGTGTCTGTTAGCCTATAAAAGCACTGCCAGTTATACATTGTTTGTGTACAGAAATACATAAGCTTCAATATCTTCACTAGAAGCTGCATTGTTAATTTTTTGAAGGCAATTAAATATAAGGAACTCTGGTTCAAAATTTTGATTGGAGAGGAACTAGAAATTTAAATCAGTGAGAGAACTGCTGCTGCTCCTTTTTCTCACTGTTCTAAACTGAAACAAAAAGCAAAAAATTACACATACCCCAGGAAGACCATTTACAGTAATTACTTTACATTATAGCTCTTTATTTACTCACAATCACGTAAGGTATTTCTCAACTAAGACTATGCATTTTACAGGGAAGTCTGGTGATTTTTCACTGTTCTAGTCTCATTTTTGTGCTGAGAATGAGCCTCAAGATAACTAGTTTCACTCTTCAGCATAAATATTTCATGTAGTTCTCAGCAGATGCTAAGGTTAGTGCTGTACAAACATCTCAGATGAAATCCTGGCCTCTAAGTTGTCAGTGACAAAACTCTTATTGACTTCAGTAAAGCCAAGACTTCATCTTTGGTCTTTAAATTGAACTTAAATTTGTAGCGACCACTGGCAAGGGGAAACCCACTTCAAAGGAATACTCTGACAGTTGGACGTTTATCTCCCACTGATCTGAACTGTAGTAATATCTTTTTCTTTCCCAAGCTAGCTTGGAAATCACATTGAGAGAAGTTCATCAAAGTAGTTCTTTTGTTCTACTGTTTTCCAGCAAATCCAATGAAGTAACTTCCCTCAAGGAATTTTCAGTACCACATGGGCCAACCCCAACAACAAAGAGCAAGTCCAGTAGGAAAAAAATAACAACAAAATATTCATGCATAGTGATTAAGAAATACATTAGCATCCTTCAGAGACCCAGGGCACTGGTGAGTCTTTGATCTCTTCTTAGCTCTGCCATACTGTGTTGCATTTGTGGCTTTTGGATTCACAACACAAATCATAGTCTACTTAGGGCCCATGGCCTGTGGAGACCATGTGGATTGGGAGATATCTGGACAATTCTGGCCCAAACATCTATTATTCTGCAGCTAAGAGGGTTTCATCTTCATTATGAAATAATCAAATTCAGGCCTGTATTTCTTCATACCACCATTCTGCGCATTGTTTCCTGGTAAGAGAAAAAGCTGAACTGAATCCAAATGCAAATACCAAAGCCAAGGTTCAAGTGACGGACTCTCCTTTCTACAGTAACATAAAAAGTCCAACCAGCTCTCACTGTGTCTTCCTCGGAGGGAGTCCTGCAAAACTGCTTTCTTCACAAGGAGGATCAAAAGATGTTAGATGATTCCTCCTGGTAAATGTTTGTGGTCACTAGGACTCTACAAACGCCTTGTCCAAAAAGAGCAATGCAAGGGGGAGCTGTACACAGGAATTACTGGAGAAGCATGGTCAACATGTTTTCTTTGTGATTGAAGCCTCAAGGAATAAAGCTGTTTAGGAACAAATCCTTGAGAATCTGCTCTATTATTGGTGAGGAGAGGACATTTTGGTAGTTTCAAGTGGCATTACACATTTGTGGAGTGGAAATTACAGTTCAGTGTGTGGGCATACTTGATTGGACGATCTCTCAGTTGATGGGTTCTTCTGTTCAATTACTATTAAAATTCATCAAATGGAACAGAGCGGTTTTAATGCCTGTAATTGTTGTACAAAATGCTCTGTAATTGGTCTTACAAATGAAGCTGAAGTGCAAGATCAAACTCCATTGAAAATGAATCTGTCTTCCCACTGAAGAGTTCAAGAGTCACTTTTAAAATCCATTCTGCAGGAAGTTGTTTAGCCAGTTTCAACTCCAGTTCATTTTGTGTGGCAGTTTTTATTTGCTTATTTTGGCCTCTGATATGTAAATGAAATCACCAGCTCCTGAACTTGGCTCCATGTGCTCCCCTGCCTTGTAAATCCAAAGCAAGGGCAGTGTTGCAGGCAGTCCAAAGCAGACCAACTTCAAAAGCATCTCAGGTGCATCTGGGGTGATTTGGGAAGTCTGGCACTGGGATGAAGTGAAGACTGCAGGTTTGTGCCGTGCTGTCTCTGGTGGAGGAGCCAGATGCTGAAGTTCTGGCCCTATAGCAAATCTTGCCAATCCCTGCCTCAGGCTTTTTGTGGGTGAGGGAGAATTATTTCTAGCCTTGTCAGACAAAATGAGAGGCAATTTGAGAGCAGGGAACAAGCAGATAGTGAGAACATAAGCTACTTTTGCCACCAAAAGCACTATCATCTGGAACATTATTATTAGTGAAGAAAGTGGAAAAACAAGCAGGATACTTAGTCAATTTTTAGAGCATCAGTCTTATCAAATGTTCCAGTTCATTTTCAATGAACTGTTGAATCAAAAGTATCCTAAATTTTCACTTAAACATTTTCCTGCACAGCAAGTGCTTCCCTCAAACATGGAAAATATGGACGCAAGTCTACTAGGTTGCCATTCAGTTCCTTGGTGTCACCAACCACTGGACCCATCATCTCAGGAGCCAATATTCTCTATTTCTTTCTCTCACATCTTAAACAACCTCTGTTCAACAACTCTGTACAACTCCCTTCTCTCTGTCCCTATCCCTCACCCCAGCTTAAAACTTCCTGGTTGTCACCATCCATTCTGGAAAACACAGCTTATTGTTTATACTGCTTCTGTCAGGTCTTTTCTGCTTTGTCTACTTTGAAAGAATTAAAAAGAGGGCTCAGAGGGGATCATTCCTCTTTGTACAGTGAGTCGAGAGCTTTCCATGGCACCTCCTCTCATGAAATGAAGTGATGGCTGTGGAAGAAGAGCAAAACAGATCTTAAATTGAAAAAAAAGCTGTGTTACACCCCAGAGCAGTTTAAAATCTCTCTCCATGTTCCTCATTTGTTACCATAGCATGCTATTCATGTACATGCAGGCAGACTGTCATCATTAATCTGCACGTGTGGAAGAAGTTCTGTACAGCAGCTCCTGAGGTAAAAAAGAGAAATTGTGCAAAAGCTCCACAATTATGTATATCCCCAGGCGTGCCTATAAGCAGGTAGCTGCAGGAAAGTGATTGGTTCTAATTAAACTCCAAACGTAAATAAAAAAAAACAGAATTTCAGATGGCACCTAACAAAATTAAGAGAAGGTCACAGACATGGTAGTAATTTTTAAAACCTACCGGCTCTGCTTTTTAAAACAGGTTACTTGTGATTGTGATTACCTGGTACACATTTAGCACTAATTGGCACACAATTGTTTATTTATGTGTATATATATATAGATATGTATTTCTGTACTTTGAGAAGTGTCTGTGAAGCACCGGGATAGACTCTAACTCTACCCACAGAGACACACGTGGCCGAGTCTGTTCCACTACAAACTTCTGCAGAGGATGAACAAAGGGAGAAGTGGTGGAGGGTCCTGGGGCTGTTGAGCAGAGGAGTCTGGAGGGAGGCCTCAGGTCGGCCATGCTGCTCCTCATGGCAGCCATGCTGCTCCTCATGGCGGCCATGCTGCTCCTCATGGTGGCCATGCTGCTCCTCATGGTGGCCTGCAGCTCCTCATGGCAGCCATGCTGCTCCTCATGGCGGCCATGCTGCTCCTCATGGTAGCCAGCAGCTCCTCATGGTGGCCATGCTGCTCCTCATGGTGGCCAGCAGCTCCTCATGGCGGCCATGCTGCTCCTCATGGCGGCCATGCTGCTCCTCATGGTGGCCATGCTGCTCCTCATGGTGGCCAGCAGCTCCTCATGGCAGCCATGCTGCTCCTCATGGTAGCCAGCAGCTCCTCATGGTGGCCTGCAGCTCCTGACAGAGAGCAGAGGGGCAGCTATGAGCTCTGCTCTCTGGGGACAGCAAGCAGGCCCAAGGGTCAGGGGGGATAGGGAAAGGTTAAAGAAAGGGGTTTGTGTATGCAGGGGGAGGGGGGGGGGTGCTCAGGAGGTATTCACAGCACTTTCGGATTCTCTTTTTTTCTCCTGAAATGAAGTTTCCACAATTACAACTGAAAGCAGTTCCGTATTTTGGCGGGAAAAGCCACTTCTCTGTGGAAAAGGTGGCTTGCTATGAAAGAAGGTATTCAAAGGAAGTTTAATTATGCGCCGAAGCAGTCATTCTGATGGTCACGTTTAGGCTGTATTAGTAATTTCTTCTAGCTTGTGAAAACTACACCTCTTCGTGGCCACGGAGAGTTTGAAATGCTTTTTCCTCGTTCTTTAAGAATAAACCTGAACTTCTTCTGCAATTAATAGCTACCAAGAAAAAAGAGATATATATATATATATATCAGTGTTTATAGTCACCTGTGAATCAGCACCCAGAGAGCTGTTTCGAGCAGGAGGCACTGCTGTTGTTTGCTGTTCTGCCTGTAGCTAAGCAGCAAGCTGAGAATTGTTTTAGTCGATCTCTGAAGGATACTGCAGCTTGCCTCATGCAGACTGGTGGGTGAAATGCTGCTGTTACAAATGCGAAGATGAATAATAGGTATCTTTGGATCGAAATGAGCCTTCAAAGTCAAACAGAAATTACGAACCTGTTTGAGTCTATTTTAATGACAATAACAACAGAAGGAGGAAGATAAAGGTCTTGAGCAGGGAGTTTTGGGGAAGCAGGAGATTGCTAGAAACAGTTTCTGAGATCGATTGATTTGAATAATACTCTTGGGCACAGAGAACATAGAGAGGTAATGCCTGAAAAGAATAAATCAAATATCTCATGGCATTTTATGCATTCATTCCTCTCCTAGACACTGCTTTTAGTTTTCAAAAATATGAACAATTCCAGGCAAGCAGAGAATGGCCTGTGTATTTCCCACCCTGTGATGAATAGTTGCATGTTAGCCTGTTCATTTAATGACAGCTATATATAGTTCCCATAATAAATCAGACTCCGGGACACAAATGCCTTCTGTTTACCTTCGAAACATTTATTCTTTTTTTCCCTGAGAATTATGATTGTTGCAGAAGTCTGATGCATCCACCCACACACAGCAGCACCCGAACAGCTTGTTACCTGCAGGTTTTAGTCCAGCAAGGTCCTCAGTCCTCCTCATCACAGCGCGATGCCCCAAAACACCGGTGCCTTGCTGGATCAAGGCCTGCACAGCCTGCAGAATATGGACTCAGCCCACTGTAAGCAGTTAAGGGGAAAACTCAGACCGAACTTTGCATGAAAAGTCTTTCTTTAATCTGATGTCCTGGTGAATCAGTTTGATCATCAGTTTATAAACACTTGCCATCTCTTGTAATATGTGCCTTTGAAAACTGATGCTTGAACTTCTCAGCCCCCAAAGTAGCATATTTTTAACCTAAAGTTACACTAAGACTTCTCTGTACAATAGTTAAGCAATATATTTATATATATACATATACTGAAATTGTCTTTCATTTAAAAAATTAGCAATATTATTTGAGCTGAAAGATGGACACTTTAAGTCACTCTATACCATCATAAGTTACAACTGCAACTTCCAGATAGCTGGTATAACACTAATCATCATTTAATAAAATGATCTGACTGCTACCTGCAGGATGAGAAGCACATGAGTTGCATACTTGCAAAGCACCAGCCCCGAAACACTATTCTCAAGAAAAAAAGGGGGCAATTTCTATCAGTTTTTATTTATTTTGGGAAAACTTTCCATGCAAATAAATGTAGTACAAAGTATTGAGAGCTGCCGAAAGACATCCAGATTATGTATATTTTTATAGCCACAAAGTCACTCAAATGGCTTTGCTTCCATTTCATTGTTTGGCATAGATCACTTATTGTGCATATGTTTTCAGATGGAAATGCTGAATTAGACTATGGCAAAATGGATAATGCAGGCCTAAATGCTAGCATGAGCTAATAAGAAACCAGCAATGAATCTACTGCTGCAGATTGAAGTACATGCATTTCATATTATTACTCAAGGCTTGTCTCTCCGATTAGATGATTGCATAACCTTAATATTATAAATCTTGCATGATGTGAATTGTTCAGCTGTAACCATAATCAGTTTTTACTAAGGTGGCATTTCTGTCATCTTGTTAAACACAAACATTATATATGCGCTAGTCATAATTTTATCACAGCTGCTTTTAGCAAGAGATGGTTTTGTCAGTCGGGAGCTGCAGTTTAGTGCAGAGATGCAATGAAAGTGCTTAAGTTGCTCATAATGTCAGTGTTTGCTTCAGAAAATATTGCTTTGTAGATTCTTTCATTTTCTGAGTGCAAGTTTCTCTACAAAAGAAATGGAAAAACTTGCAAGCTCTTAGACAGAACTCTCTGAAAAACACTTCTCAGATCTTCTGAGACCTAGGTTTATTTAATCAAGTGGAAGCTGCATGCTCTGCAGAAGCTGTGGCACCCTGTGGACCTTCTCCAGTGCTGTGACTCAGCTCAGAGAGCCCCAGTTATTTCAACCCCATTTTCCACAGAGGAAACATGGTCCATCTCCTCGTGTGTAAATTACCGCTGGCAGGGCTTTATGGGGATGCCACTGCCACCAGCATTTAAGGGTTTAAGACCCCCCCTATAAACCTCAGCAAGGTTCTCCTCTCCTATCAATTCACCAGGGATTTGTGCAGTTAAATCTCACAGCGGGTAATAAATTTCCTGGCACATGATGGGATGAAGGGGACCCGACTGGCACTTGATACGCTGCGGCACTGATCTTGGTGGGTTGAGTCCAACTTATCTCCTTGACAAATTTATTGCCTTCATCAGGTGCTCTGGAGAGGAAAAAAAAGCCAAATGCTTGCTTTGTAATGGACACTTTCCTATTTTTTACTGTAGATCTTGTGTTGAGATAGGCCTTAACAAAGAGGAACACGCTGAAGAGATAAGAGCAATTCAGGCAGTTCCACATGCTGTAATGCACAGAAAGCCCAGAGACTGCATAACCAGGGCCATGGGATTACAGAAGAGTTACAAGCTCTCCTCAGCTCCCTGGCTTTATAATAAATCAAATCAAGGGAGATCTCTCATTGGTCTTAATGGCAGTGAAAATGGCCCAGTGAAAATAACCCTCAATAATTTCATACTCAAAATCACATCTCGAGCTAGGCTAGTAGAAAAACTAAGGCTGAATAACTTTTACCAGATGATCTGTTGACATGATTTTCTTATAGGAGTTATAAAGCAACCAGTGCAGTGGCCTGCTTGGAACAGAAGCGTTGTTTCTGTTTCAAGCCTGTTTAGCATCACTGGCACACTTGTCAGTGTAGAAATCATTGTCCCCAGAGACAACTACCAGGTGTGAGGCAAAGGTAAGGGGGGAACACCAGAACTACAAGATTTGACTGCTCAGTGCCCCTGCACATCAGAACTGAGATGAGACAAAGTTACTCTGGGGCTCCCTGACTGCTCACAGCCCAACCAAGACTGTGCCAATAAAATTTCATTTATCCACCAGCCATTCCCAAGCCACTTGTGCAAATCAGCGACTTTTCTGGTAGCTGCTTGCTCTCCGCTTGTAGCTCCTGCTTCAGTTAGAATTGCAGAGCCCTGTTGGACAGTTATGATCTGTGTGGTCCAGAGAGGGACCTGCAGCAGCCTCCTGCTCCCAAAGCCTCAATCCCGATTCAGACTTGCACCTTAAGTTCCATACCCAGGTCTTACTGGAGCTTTATTTCACAGGTCCATTAGGGGAAGGGAGGGGTGGATTGTGTGGCCGCTTGTCCTGCAGTAAACCTCAGATAGCAGTTTGTCCACAAAGTTTGCTGGGCTGAAGCCCTGGCTGACACTGGTTTGGATTTCTAACATGGTTGGGAGGAAAAGATAGTTTTTAATATCAGTTAAAAAAAAAAAAAAAGAATGTATGGCTCCTACAGACTGTTAAACTTCACTTTATTGATCATAAATCTGTGTTTTGCTCAATGCAAAAGTTTTTCATCTTACACAGGAAAATGCTGAAACAGCTACAAATGCCAAAAACACAAAGTTTTCTCTCTTGGACAATTTATAGGGAAGTTATTGGATTTGTTGTTGTTGTTGTTTAAAAGCATTCTTACCACAGTGTGCTTGCCCACTGGGTTTGGAGAAATTGCCTTTCATTGCCAAGCTTTGTCCCTGACCTTCTCTGATAGGAAGAGATCTGAAAAATAAAGCTAGCCTCTTTTACATATGGCTGAAATTGAAATGGTTGCATAGGATAAGAAGCACAAGCAATGGGAATGAGGGTTCAGTAAAATCAGAGGCCATATGCTTTTACAAAGGTACTGCTTAAGGGGTGCTCAGGCAGCAAACCTGCTGCTCTGAACATTGCTTACTGGAGACAGACACTTTGTGCCCAGCTTTTTCCCATGGTCCACCCCAAAACCACCCCCAAATACAATGGATGCTGTCAGAATGGGACCACCAGGCACCACATGGGGACTTATCTGGGGGTAAACGTGGCCCCTGAGGTGAACTCTCCTGCTCCGTGGCTCTGGGCACAGACCCATCGGTGTCCCGAGGAGTAATGCACCTCAGAACTGAGAAATTAACAGCCTTGTCTTGGTATTAATGATCTGCAAAAGTTGGGAACATGAAGAGCAGGACAAAGGAATCTTGATTTATGCCTAGTAAAACAGAAAACTGGAAGGAAAAAAAAAGAGCATTCTAGATCATCCAAGGGTGGTAATGGAGACAGGGGAACTTTGCCCTCTGAAGCATGTATTCAACATAGGTAATCTTTAGGGAAGTGTAGAATATCCCAAGTTGGAAGGGACCCACAAGGATCACTGAGTCCTACCCCTGGCTCCACACAGGACCACCCAAACCCTATATAGGTCTGAGAGCAGTGTTCCAATGCTCCCTGAGCTCCAGCGGCTCAGGGCTGTGCCCACTGCTCTGGGCAGCCTCTGGGCCACAACCTTTTCCTAATATCCAACCTGATCCTCCCCTGATGCAGCTCCGTGCCATTCCCTCACGTCCTGTGTCAGCAGTTTGAAACACTTGGTCTCCTGGGATATATATATATATATATATATATTTTTTTTTATGAAAGCCCATTCAGGAGGAGGAACAATAAGATCAAGTTTTGTTTTGTTTTGTTATGTTTTCTTTCTTGTGCATCCAGTTATCACAAGTGATATGAATTACGCTTTTTTCCATTGTGACCTGGAAGCTCCCTTTTCTTCTGCTCATTCTCCAACATGCTGTACATCAGCTCTCTGTGCTTCCCTACAGTGGTCAGCACCTCCGTTGAGATAATGGACTGGATCATCACCTGGACAGCACTTCTCTTCAGTCATAAATCATGATGGGAATACTGTAAACAAAAGCCATGAAATATGAACCCACATAAATAAAGGAAGGGAAGGACTGAATTGCCTGGGGAAATCTGTGCAAAGAAAGGGAGGAGGGGGGAGACTTACACTGTCAGAGGAACCTCAACAAATGCATATCCTGATTCAGAGTTTAACTGTTACTATAATTATTAAGATTGGCCTGCTCATGTGTCTCACAGGAAGAGGCTTTGTTCTCCTTTCTGCTAATTTCATGTGTTTTCTGTTCCTCTTGGGCTTTACTTTTATTTCTGTGCTTTTCCCACTTCTAGTATTTCTGTCTACAAATACCTTTGTTATTTCATCATCCTTCCCAGCACACACAGCCACCAGCTCGCAGACAGTTTCTCCTTCCTTTGCCTCTGTTCTGCTAAATTCACATACTTCTTGGTACAAAGCTGAGACCTCCACACAATTCCTACAGCGAAAGATGTGGGGCACACAGGCTCTCATTCTTGTTCAAAAGCTGGGATACAAGAACGCCAGCATGCTTCATTAAACTCCAAATGTCAAATCATCCTTCACTACCACCAAGCCCTCACAAATATGAGAAGCTCTAGGGTTTTGGAGAATCTTTTGATAAAGGACACAGCATTTAGCAGATGGTACTATTAGGAGGAATAGTGAAAAAGGAGGAGGAGAGAAGTATGTTAAATATTATGAAAAGAGAATGTAGCCTTGAAGTCCTAGGTGGTGTAGGGATTCCTTGATGCTAAAATGGTTGTTAATCTTATAGATGAGATTTCGCTTTTTGTGTTTATTGAAACAGAGGCGAAGGGGAAAAGGATGCATAGCTGCTTTACACCAGCAACTGAAGCAAATCTGCATGTCCAGTCCGCAGAGGAGACAGCTCTGGTTTCCTCAGCATCACTGCAGACACATACCAGGAAGTCTAGAATGCTTTGGGATTTCAAATTTTGAGCAGCTATTTTACATGTCATATCCAGTGGTTGACCTTGCTGTCCTGAGGCTACCTCCATATGACAACTAAATGCTTATTTAGCTTATTACTGGCTGCCACCACTAATTCCCCAGCCCGTGAGATCCAATACTTTGTGTTTCATAGAGCTGAAAGAGCCCATTTTAAAATGATATTGACAACTGATGTCAGTGCATCACCACTCTTTGCAAGGAGGACTTGACGAACTCTCACTTCATTGTGAGTGTTTCATTGAATGTTTGGTTCAGTTACCTCTACACATGCAAGGAGTTTTGCATGGGTTTATTTTACTTCCTAAAATAACAAACGTCTGTCTGTTTGGTGACGTGTGTGTGTCAGAAGACAGAGTAAAATAAACAGACAGCAGGGCTTTGATTTGCAGCACGGTTAAGCAGTGCAGGTAGAGCTGTGTTTCTTTTGGATCAGCTGCTTTGCTTCAGCTTTGTGGTGCACTTAATAAGTGCAGCAGATGGGTTTTTCAAGGCTTATAAACTTAGCAGAAATAAAAAGAACTAAAGGGTCTGACAACTGAGAGAACTTTATAAGTGCCACTGAAAGCCACTGGGTCCCCAGATCCTGGGGAGTATATCAGAGCCCTTGCAGGGTTTATAAATTCTGCTTATTTACTGGCAGGTTTCTATCCTGGTCATAAAAGCCATAGGTCAAAAAGCTCTGTTAAATGGGCAACATGAAAACCAGCTTTCATTTAACTCCAGCTTCTTGAACAAGCCTGTATAGCTTAATCAGTGCAGCTGTGGAGTATAGCCCTAAATGTCACTGGGAAACCATTGCAGGACAAGTATCTGTAGCTCCTGGCTTTGCATAGAGCAGATTCCCAAAGAAGTGAGCTCCTGTTCAGGCTCTATTTAATCTTTGCTCTTTACAATATGGGAGATCCTCAAGGTTTGCTTAGATGTGGTTTTGTCCCTTCTCACCTTAACCCAACTCCTGGGCTGCTCCCAGCCCCTGGTGTGTGAGTCGATGCTGTTGTTTCTTTCCCCCTCATGCACCCATCTCCACCTCAGGAAATATGGGCTCATGAATAGACCAATTTGTCTGCAGGAGCCCAGTTCCAGCTCCTCCCTAGTTGCACATCCCTCAGCATTGCTTTGGGCAGGCATCCATGTGGCAGGAGGAGGAGGAATCACCAGGATCACATCGGGTTCCTTCTAAGTATCGTAGTCCCAGCTCAGCTCCTGACAAGCTGCTTTAATGGATAGGCAGTGGCCTTCAGTGGAGGGGCTAAATTTGAAACTTTCCTCTGCTTCTCTTGTCAAAGTTAAAAGCTTTTCATGGCTGTGTTAATGTTTCTTTCTTTTTTTTTTTTTTTTTCTCTTCCTGTCTGCTGGCACCAATGACAAATACTACATCTTGCATTGAGTAACAGTATATTGAATGGCTGGCAGAGGCAGAATACGGCACCTGTAATTTATCTCCAGGAGTTTGGGTTGGATGACACTGCTGGGAACAGACAGGGGCTCTGAGCTGTCACCTGATTACTAATTCTAGGATTTCTCCTCCGAGAGTGAGAAGGAGTGAGCTAGGATGAAGGGTACAAAAAGCAAATCAATAAACAGGTTAGTGTTTGCATCATTATTAACACTTGGGCTGTCAACACACCCATTGAAACTATCGCTCAGGGCAGCTTCAGATTTAATGGTCAGTGTAACAGATTTACTGTAAATGTTAGCTAAGGCGCAGCAAGGAGTGGGGGGTTCTCATTGACAAATAACAGAGATTTCAGTGGGATGCATAAAGCCGTTTATGTGTGTGCATAAATAACGCGGCGATCGGCGCACGGAGGCCGGTGGCTTTCTGCAGTATTTCTTCCTGCGGGGCTGTGGCTTGTCCCTGCCCACTGCCTCCCCTCCAGCAGCCCAAGGCAGCCACACATCAATTAAATCGCAGGGAGCTTTGATCCCAGGAACCTATCACAAACCCCGTAATAGCCTGGAGGAGAGAGGGGAGGAAAGGGTGATACTGCCATCTGCATGCTGAGTCAGCCCATGGAGATGGGTTTTGTTGGCTTTTGCTCCTGTCATCTTCCCTTCTCTGTAGACGAAGTCATCTTTGCAGAGGTTCTTTAGGACAGCTCCTGGCAATTCCTCTTCCCTGAGGAAGGTCATACCTCTGCAGGTAATGAGCAGTGGGTCCTCCCGCTTTCCAGAAGAAACAAACAACCAAGCAGCTCCAAGCACTATATATGAACATGAGATCAAGTGTTTCTGCTTAAATTACCAACAAAATGATAAATCTGTGGCAGAATATGTTGGCTGGAGATGAATCCTCCTGACTCCTGTCCGTGCTGCTGCTTTTTCAAAAGAAAACCCTCATAAAGAAATTAAGCTGGTTGAAATGAAAAGCACCTAAGCTCACGTAGCTTGCATGGTGGAGGGTTTCCTGAATTGCTCCATCATCTGGATCAGACAGGAACACTATTGCTTCATTTTTGTTCTTGATGTCTTTAAAAGGTTCCCAGGGGCACACTTCTGATGGTGCTCCAGTCTCCAGATAACTGCTTCTGCCCAGTGCTGCTGTCAGGAGAAGGGACCCAGAGCCTGAGAGCAGCACACATACGTTCAGACTTGAAGACTGCTCACTGCCCTGTTGGTGTGAGGCTGATGGTGAAATGCTGCTCACTGCTTTCATCTTTCCAAACAGGATCTTCATCACCTGTCCCCCAGGCAGACATCTGATGTAGGCTAAGACTCCTGCCCTCCAAAATGAAAGGGTCCATGCTGGGATCACCTAAACCATCTGGACTCTGCCTCCAGAGAATCAGAGAACCATAGAATCATTAAGGTAGGAAAAGAGCACTAAGATCATCAAGTCCAACTGTCAACCCATCACCACAATGCCCACAAATGGACTCAAACAATGTCAAAGATGCTTGAAAGTTCCTAGGCATGTCCTAAAAATAATCTAGCAAAGACCTTTCAGATACTTCTCATAGGAAACTTCCATTCAGAGCAGCTAAAGGGAGAGACAGCAAAAATTAGGGGTAGCATTTGAAGCAGTTTGACAGCTCTGTCTCTGGAGGGCATGGAGCAGGGCTCAAAGAAGGGAGGAGGTTGGCCACTTGGGAGGAATCTTAGGATCATGAGCAGCACAGCTGCCTTTCCTTGGTCTGTCCCTAACTTACTTAGCTGCCCTCAGCATCTCAAGATGTTTTTTAAAGTCTAATGTTAATTATTTTAGAGGTCTTTCCCAACACTAATGATTCCATGATTCTACTATTCTATTATATGAACTCAGATGAAGATCCCAGGAGTGCTTGTGGGACAACCTGGGACTGTGCCACCTACACGTGCCCCGCTATCGCTGCCAAGCTCCTCTCCGCATAGCATGTCTGTTTGTGCCATGGAGATGCCAGCTCAGCCTCAAGGGTTTCATGAGATTTTCAACATTAGAAGCTCAATAATAATAATAATAATAATAATAATTTAAAAAAAACACCCCTAACAAACAAACAAAGCAGCAGCTGCAAAGCCAGCATTAACGCGTTTAGGTTTGATTTTGATTTTTAAAGGGCTACTGACAAAGGAAAGCTCTGGCTCTGGAGCCTCTCTGCAGAGCTGAGATCTAATGCTTCTAGAAGAGAACAGCCCCATGAATTCAGAGCCGCTTGCTTCCTTTAATCTGCATCCTATTGACTAGGGCAAGAACACCCCCCTGCAAGCATTAATTGGAGCAAGCGGCGTCTGACGATTTTTGTTTAAACTGTAGAAGACTCCTCCCTGGTGGGAGATGTTCAGCAATCAAAGAGAAGACAAAAAAAAACAACAGAACTTGCACACGGGCTGGCTGCACAGCAGATAACCCAGTGGAGAGCAGCCCTGGAGCTGCGGGTGTATTTGGACAAGGTGACCTCTCACCGTGCACATTAGCTGTATTATCGGCCTGTAAACTGTCTCGCTGCTTTACGTGCCCGTATGGCCCACATATTGAAGGAGAAGATTAGCTTGATTATCAATGGGGGAATGAGCCAAACAATTACTTTCATTATTGAATATCCAATTAATTATTCAAGAGGCCAATCAATTATTCATATCTCATTTAAACTGGGTGGGGGGGAGAAGCGTTGCCACTTGGCAGAGCCGTTCACAGCCTCTTCAGATACAGCAACAATTCTGCTGCAACAGGGTGGAACGGTGGTGGGAGCAAAAGCCAGCTCCCCTGATGATTTTCCCAGTGAACGTCCCTCGTTATTGCCTTGCAGTATGGTCCAGAGCCCCTTCCAGCATAGCATGGGTGGGTATTCATAGAATCATAAAGGCTGGTAAAAAGAAATTAGTTCCCCAAGTCCAACCCCAGCACACCTCACCATGCACACCAACCACGCCTCAGCGCCACATCTGCACTGTCCTTGAACACCTCCAGGGACAGTGACCCTATCACCTCCCTTCTTGCTTCATTTAAATAATTAATAATAACCCTCTGCTTGCATTTTTCTATGCTTTATTTTGCATATTACACCTGTGCACGGTACAGGACACTGGAGTACACCCAGGGTGCATATGGTATCGAAGAGTCAAGGTCTGGGAGCTCTGCCCTTCTGTCAAACCGCCTGCCCAGGCAGCCACAGCTGGCTGCAACTGCTCCAAAGCCAGGAAGCAGCAGGAATCACGTTGTGTGTGCAAGACAAATGGCTCTCTGGGACATTTCATGCCTGGGAATGCTCCTTCTCCCCACTCTCTCACACAGTCACCCGTCCTCTCTGCAGCCAAGGCCCAGCCCTCAACTAATCTCTATTTTATTTTATTTTTTTTGTTACACAAGCAGATGTGCGTGATACCATATTGGAAACAAATTGTCAATTACCAAACAATCAAGCCCTCCATTTGTTTGTTAGATTGGCTCTCAAATAGTCCGATTAATTATAACAGCACTAATTATTAAGATACACTGGTAGTCATCTCCTATTTCAGAGAGAAGGAGAAAGTCCTTCCTTCTGCTTTTGCTGTCACACAGTAGCAGCCTCATCCAATCGGGCGATTTATCTCTGTCAAGCCAGTAAAATGATAATGCCAATTAAATCACACAAGTAATTGCTGCCTGGGTCCCGGTGGATTTCCCCAGCAGCCCGGTGAATACGAATGTTGCTGGCTGCTGTGCAAGGAGCCCTATGCCCTCCCCACTGTCATGCTGGGGATCCCAGGGCAAAGCTTTCCCCTGCAGTGCACATCACAGTCAGCCATGGGGAAAGGCACTTGGTTTCAGGTAGGGTTGCCCCTGAAGTCCTATAGCTCCTGGTCTGCTCAGACCTGAGCTGTGTCCTCATCCCCTGCAACCAGAAACTCAGCTGATCTTCCAGGCAGAGTCAAGTGTATGGAAAGACTGTGAAGATATATATATACACACACACACAACACATACAGTACATACAGCCTGGTCCAGAGAAGCCTGGTTAACCATACCCACAGCTGCAAAAAGATGTGCGTCCCCACCTCCCACCCTGTGCCTTTTGGTAGCTGTAAGAAATAGACATCTCCGCATCTGGGCAAACCCCACCTAAAAAGAACAGTGTGATCTAACCCAATCTTGCTTCTCATTCAATTAAATCCTGTGAAAGCAGGAACGTAACCTTGTTAATACCACATTTATTAGAGGGAAGGGGGACAGAAAATTAAGATATACTTCATGTTGTTGCTAATTAGAAAAATAGAGACTTTGCATCTGTGCAAGGCAGAGCAACATGTGGCATTAACAGATGTGAACTCATTACACAGCTGCATGGCAGGAAATTGTGCCACCGCAGCGACAAAACCTCAAAATCAGATTCTTCCAGTGCCTCAGCTTCCCACAGCCTTCTTTTCTCTTCTCCTCCAAAAGCTTGTTCTGTGTTCTTTGCTGCTGTTGCTTCTTCCCCCCGTTTTCCCTGCTCGGTGTCAGAAAGCAAGGGGCAGTACTTTCTGAAGAGATTTGCTGCCCACATCCTGGGAACTCAGAGCAGAACAAGCCAGGCTGCAGCATGCCAGCATGGGTGCTGGGTCCTGGTAAAGAACAAGGAAGAGGTGCTGTGTGGTTGTAACAGAGTTCCTCCTGCCTGCCCTCGCTGCAGGGATTCCTGCTGGAGGAGAGCAGGGGGATTGCAGGCAGCCCCTTCCTTGGGGTTTTGCACTCTGCAAGGTGGAGGAGTAACACCTTAAACGAGAGGTGTCACAGACAGAGTGCTTTAGATCCTCCCTCTGGGAGCTGTCTAACACCACAGGTCCACTTGTCATCGACAGCCAAGAGCAGCCAAACAGCACAGAAATACGTTCCTTTTGTGTCATTTCCTCTGTACGTTCTGCTCAGCGCTTTTGTCTCCAAAGGCGGAAGCCAATCCCCAGGGGCTGTTAGGAGCCCCTGGAAAGAAAGCAGAGGTCAACCTTGGGATTCCTCTGCTACAGGCTTACCACAGGGGGCTCATTTGCTCTGTGGCACAGTTGAGAGCAGCCCAGCAAAGCAGCCGTATAAAAACTCAACAACTTCTCGAGGTTTCATCCTCGCCCTACTCAGCCAGGTTGTCTGACAAAGCTCTTCCCTTCATTTGCACAGGCAGAGACAGCCAGCATGGATTTTATCATAGCTGCTCTGAGCAGCCGCTGTCACAGCGTTCCTCACTCGCACCGTTTTATCAGGGGCCGTTATCCTTCCTTTGTCACATGCAAACACACTGTGTGCAGCACAGAAAGCCGTCACCCCACACGCTGCTGAGGCCTTCGGTCCCTTTGTGCAGGCTGTTTCATTTCATAGACTCAAGGGTCACTTTTATTGTGGTCTCTGCTAAATGAAATCACAAAAGCAATTTAAAATCGCTTAAGCAAATCATGAAAGATGCAATATGAGGAAAGGGCTGTGAATAATGGTTAGCCTAAAGCATTGCAACAAAGGGAGTGACTGCGCTTCTGTCGGGTCTTTTCTCTTGGTCTGTATCCTTCATGCTGAATTCTTTATCTCCTGCCTCTGATTTGGGCAGGAACTCATCAAAAAAAAAAAAAGAAAGGCATTCTTATCAGATTTCTAACATCGCCTGCTATTCTTCATGGGAAACAATCTCCAGGATGTAAAGAGAACTGCACCTAAGTCCAGCAGTAGCCAGAAAAATAAGAAAAACACAGGATTCCAATTTTATCTTGCAGTGATTTTTCTGGGAGAAAAGCAGTGCCACCATACTCTGTGCACTTCATCTTTATCTTCCCATCTGACATTGCACAGTACCTGCCGGCTGCCATCAAGCTTTGTCCTAGAGCTCAGTGGTCTAACATTGAGCTGCAATATCAATTTTCTGCTTCCCATCTCTATTCCATCCCATCAGCAGGGATATGCATTATAGGATGTTTTAGTTGTCACTTGCATGGCACCAGTCCCCATGCTGCCGTAGCCTCCGAGCTGAGCTACCACATTAGCTCAGATTTTCCAAGGTGCTCAGTACAGCCCAGAGAAGAAGACCTTTCTGTCTCTTCCTTTAAAAAATGATTCAGTAAATGCTTTCAGCGTCCATGCCAAAATAAACACCCTCCTTATAAGCATATGCTTGATAATAACATTTCTCACTTCTTCAATTAGCTCAGATAATCTTGCTAAAAGCTATTAATAAACCACCTTTAGCTGAGGGCACATGTGCACCTGTGCACGCAGGAAGACAAGCCATCTCTGGTAGAGTGAGAGCGTCAATGAAAAATGAACTGCCTGAAATTAACTTTAAGCATCCAAGTGATTAAACCATTGTGCAGTGATTGTGTACGATACTCCCTTCCTTTAGCAATTAGGGCTGTATTGATCAGATACCATAAGGAAAGGGACTGGCAGAGTCGTACTCATTCAGGCTGCCATAATTAAGAGTGATCATCTATTGTTGTAGAGCACACACAGCCCAGCCCCACAGCCACACGGACACGTGGATGGAGCATCTGCTCAAAGTCAGAACAGGAGCTGGCTGAAGTTGCTCTGAAGCATCAGGATGAAATTCATGTCTTCCTCCAGCAAGAAAAAAAAAACACCTCCTAGAAGAGTTCTCCTTGCTTTCATAACGAATAGTGGTCGATACAGCTTTTTATTTTTTCCCCCCATATCTATTCAAAACCATCTCCTGCACACTTGAAGCTGGCTCCTTGAGCCTACTTTTCCTAGAGAATTTGTTTCTCCCAACTTCTATTGAGACCTGGCTAAGTGGCATCGTGACCAAACTCTGCTTTACCTTGCTCACAGTGCAAGACTCCAGCCCATGAAAACTGGCACAGAGTAGCTGCTGTCAGACTGTGTAGAATCACAGAGTTAGAGAATCATTAAGATCAGAAAAGACCTCTAAGACCAATTAGTTCAGACCTCCCCACCGTGCCCACTGACCACATCCCACATCCTGAACCTCCCCCAGCACAACCCCTCTCCTATTGTTGTTACCTGGGAGAAGAGGCCAATCCCCACTTCCCACAACATCTTTTCAGGTCATCATAGAGAGCAATATGGCCTCCCCTGAGCCTCCTCTTCTCCAAACTGAACCATCCCAGTCCCCTCAGCCCTCCACATAAGACCCCCATTGTGCTTCAAACCCTTCACAGCTCCATTGCCCTCTTCTGGGTTGAGTGTCTCAATGCTCGTCTTGTAGTGAACAGTCCAGTATGTTTATTATTTCTGTAACAGCAGTCCTTCAGCATTTAAACTCTTGTGATAAGAGATTTCCTTGGTTACTTATGCTAGTTTCCCATATCATTTCTCAGTGTATTGATGTTACTTAGCCTCAGAAGTATGACATGTAACAATAAAGGTGTGTTAACTGTTGGTTTGGGAAAGGATAAGGGTCACTTCCTCATGAAGACCACAGAACGCAGCATGTGGAAGTGATGCAGTAGTTTATTATTCATTCACAAGACCTTGCAAAATTTGATGCTGGCATGTAATAAATAAATAAATAAAGGAGTCAATCACCTGCCACTATGGATACCGAATTTGAGAGATCAAGAGAAGGGATCTGGATTTGTGGGAGATGTTTTGTGCCACAGAAACAAACCAGCAGCCCAGCATTCAACCTGGTGCTTCAGTACCAAGAACCCTTCTTTCTGGTTGAGTACAGCATTGTCATTTTCATATTCTCCATCAGTCCCACTCACTGGGATCTATGGACGGTGCAAGGGTGCCCGGTCAGGCAGTCCACATTCACACAGAGCCCTCCTTTGATAAGAAATAAAGGAAGGATACAGTCCTGCACTCCCACTTTGGTAGGAGCCGTTCATTTCAAACACATCTCACTACTTTATGGCTTCATCACTGCTGTCCTTGTTGTCTCTGCCCTGGCTCTCCCTGGTCATCACTACTCACCTCCATGTCAGCTGCTGTTCTCCACCAAAAGTGAGTCTCCTTTCTCCCTCTCAAAGAGGGGCACTTACATTCCCTTTTGTTTGACAAAACCCATGCCCTAGATAACCACTATGCCCAGGTGCTGCTAATCAGAACCTTGGCATCACGCCATTCTGTTTTGCACCAATTCTATTTCCCTGCATACTTTGCACAGCATGAGCTGCTGCAGGAAGAAGTGGAGATCTCGGCTTGCTCTTCTCTCTCACAGCTCAGCGTTCTCAACAGCTCACACCCAGGCAGAGCAAAGGGTTAAGCATGAAGAACGGGAAGAGTCTGTGCTGTCCTGACACAGCGCTGCCCTTTTGCCTCTTCCTCACACACACACTCTGTTCACATAGCCTGCATTCCTCTCCAGTTAACACCATTAAGCTTTGACCTGAACGAGAGAGAGAGCTAAATATGTGTGCACCTGTCCTCTTATAATGACCTGCTATTATCATTTTCCACCCCTCTTTTTTGATTGATGGATATTATATGCATAATGACCCTCGGGATTTTTTTTTCCCTTCTTTTTGTTAGGCTTTGCTAAAGCAACCTGCAAATTAATTTAATATCCTCTTTTGGTTGGGAGCTATGAAACGAGGGCTCGAGGCTGATGATGCGTAAACCATTTGTGGCATGTATTTAATCTCCGGACAATGGATAGAGATGTTAGTGCATGCTACACTAAGTTCTATTTACGCTGGCTATTAAGTGCAGTCAAGCTGAAGGCAATTGGAGCACATTACAGGGCCTAATGGGAGAAGATGCTACACAACAGTACATTAAAGACTGAAAATGAATTAAGAAGGAAGCATGGCAGAGAAAGCAGACAAGGAAAGGGTTCTGTGTACAGATAACTCTTATTGACAGCACAAATATTCATGTACTCTGAGTTCCCAAATCCAATTTTGGTATTGGATACCACTCTAGAGGGAACGTTTTGAACTCCATTTTCATACAGATACACAATGACTTGCAGTCTGCCCCCTCCCACCTCGCTCTCAGCAGCTTGCATAACCTAATGCTGGGAAGTACATCCCTCATGAAGTCTGAGCTGGATTGTTCATGACCAGCCAAAACAGATGGACTTCTTCCCACTACCCAAAACACATCAGGGCTCAGGAGTTCAGAACGCACCTTGCTGCACTCCCAATTCTGGTCTTTTTCTCAGCATGTTTTGCTCTGGTTGCTGCACAGTGAGAAAATTCATTCCCTCTGGGAAAGACAGGTGAAAAACACACCATGGGGGAAGCAGATGAGTTGTGAACACTGCATCTTGGCTTCTGTTTTTTTCCCCTATTATTGTGGTGAGAAAAATATAGAGATGACAAAACACTGGCCTACTATCTTTCCAAAAATCAAGATCCAAGCACACAAAAGTACTTTATCCACTTCCCACCATGCACACAGTTCTGGCAGTTTGTTTTTAGGCATTAAAAAAAAAAAATCTCCATCGCAAGAAACTGACTTGCTTTGTTCCCCTGAGTAAAGTCAGTTTGGTTCCACTGTTGGAAGAAAAACCCAGATAATATTTAAGAACTTATGCATGAGAAAGAGAAGCTGCTGAAAAACACATGCTGGCCCCCACAGCCCTGCTCATGATTCCAGTAAAGCTCTTCCACCATCAGGCAGTGACTATCACTGTTCTTGTGGCAGGGATTCACAGCAGATCATAGAACAGCTTAAGCTGGAAGGGAAGTCAAAGGTAATCTAGTTCCAACTCCCTGCCACAAGCAGGGTTGCCAATCACCAGATCAAGTCCTAGATTAGGTTGCGCAGAGCCCATCCAACTTGGCCTTGAACACCTCAAGGGATGGGGCATCTCCACCCTCTCTGGGCAGCCCGTGCCAGCACCTCACCACCTTCACAGTGAAAAACTTCCTAGTCTAGGTCTTCCCTCCTTTTGTTTAAGAATAGTGATAGGACAAGGGAGAAGAGTTTTAAACTATCTACCCATCTAAAAAGATGATTGCTCCCTCCTGTTTATAATCTCCCTTTAAAAACTGAAGGACATAATGAGGTCTCTTCACAGCCTTCTCTTCTCCAGAAGGAAGAAGCCCAGTTCCTTCAGCCCATCTACATAGGAAAGGTGCTTCAGCTCTCTAATCATCCTCCTCTGGAGCCTCTCCAAAAGTCTGACATCCCTCCTGCACTGAGGGCCCCAGACCTGGACACAGTGCTCCAGTTGGGGCCTCACAAAGGGCAGAGTAGAGAGGGACAATCACTTTGCTGCCACCACTCTTCAAAAGTGACCCAGGATACTGTTGGCTTTCCAGGCTCACATGCACACTGCTGCCTCATGTCAAGTTTTTCATCTACCAGGACCCCAAAGTGCTTCTCAGCAGGGTTACTCTCAGGGATTTCTTCTCCCATTCTGTATGCATACCTGCGATTGGCCTGACCCAAGTACAAAATCTTGCACTTTGCAAACACCACCTGACACATTCCATGCTCCCCAAAACACATGCTGCTGGAGCACAGTTTGTCCTGTGTCCTTTATTTCAGGACAATATGAACCCAGCTTCCTTCCTTTCATTGCCCAGACCTCCCCTGGCTGTAGACAGAGCCCAAGATTACACACTGGGATGCAGCTGTGCCAGCAGCACCTGCCTCAGTGAAACCCAACCCCAGTCCTCCAGGTAAGATCAAGGTATATGACCCTCCTTCCCAAGGACTTCCAAAGACCAGACTTGTCCCTTCAGTGACAAGCTTCTTGCTAATGTTGGCAGAGGTTTCTCCACTAACCTGATGCCAACAGAGAATGTCTTTCAAGGATCAGAAAAGGAAACATCACTCATACCCAGCGAATGTATAGGTGCAGATAGAGATATGGAATCATAGAATCATTGGGGTTGAAGAGGACCTCTAAGACCATCTAGCCCAACCAGCCACCTACATCAATATTGCCTACTGACTGCATTCCTCAGCACCACATCTACCCTTTCCTTAAGGCCTCCAGGGATGGTGATTCCACAACCTCCCTGGGCAGCCTGTGCCAACGCATCACAACTCTTTTGGAGAAGTTTTTTTCTTAATATCCAGCTCAAGCCCCATCTCTCCCCACCAGCACAACTTGAGGGCATAAAAAGATACACACTCAGCAAGGAACCCATCATGAGCCTATATTTAGATAAGAGAGATTTCCTTCAGAATAAGAAAAATTGTTCACTAACATATTCCTTTTATGGACTCCAGAGTCTTACCACCTCTTTCTTTTTCCATTCCTTGGAGCACCAGTATAGAATAAAAGCACAAAGGAATTGCTTTTCACATAGACATGCTTTTAAAAGCATGTCTGGCAATAAGAGAATCATTTAGTAACCATCATGTTGTGGCTGAAAGGGAGAGCTTTAGGTCTCTTAAAATGCTAACAGTAAAATACACATCTCAATTTGTTGCTAACATAAACATACCAATACCTGAGCATAAAATGCTACGTACACAGGAAGTTAAGACAGTCAAGCAAGGCATTGACTAACCACGTGTACTATTATCTGTGACAATTTCAGCACCACCTCCTGCACCATTCCTGTGCCCACAGCCCAGCACACACAGCTACAGGCTTTCCCTCCATGACTAAAGATGACACCTTGATCCACCCATCACCCCCACCTTGCTCACTGGTAAACCAGGAACATGGCTCTGAGGCCACATGGATGGGCCCGTGAGTAGCGCAAGCCACGCAGCACTTTGTACTTTGTCTTCTCGGTGAGTTTTACACAGCTTAACAAGTTCTCCACAGTTCAGTGAGTGCATAAAAGGTTCAAAGTTTCTGGCTGTTTATAAGAACGTCTGTGGTTTATCACCAATGTAATAAAATTGCCAGAAAAAAAAAAATCATAACCCATGGATCCAACCCACTAGCAGTGTCACGCACAGCTCAGCGCCCTTCTCAGCCAAGACACAGCAGCCATTTTCAGATGATTAAAATCCATGCTAAAGACAAAACGAGAGCCCATTGTGCAGCACCATCATCCTTTTGTTTGGAGTTAGAAGCGCCTCACGGTGACAGCACTGTGAAAATAGCCCTGGGAATACCTGTATGCTGGGACCAGCCTCACCTGGAACCTGTCACACCATCACCATGGCACATGCTCAGCTCTGGACACTCCACATGCCCTCAGACAATGGTTGAGCCACTCCTTGGGACTGGCTCACGCGTGCTTACACGAGGGAAGGGAGCAGAGCTATGCCACTGCTGACACTGCAACACCAGTGATGCAAGTGCACTGCTCTAGAATAATAAACATCGTTAGTTTTAAAAATATATCATTTTTAAAACATAAGGATCAGTCACCAGCTCTGATCCTAGCATTTATGTTCAGGGAATTGTGCCATTGCTCACACAAGCACTCAGAAGTCCCTCTTCTGTGCAAGTAAAGCACTCTTAGGGTGTGTATAGAGGGAGATGCAGAACAAGAAAACTCATGGAGAAAGTAAAGCCTTTCAGCAATGGTACAGGTGAAAGAAAGAAAGAAGGAAAAGTAACAAATCCTCTAAGCAAAGTACATGGATGCTTCATCAGGACACCTCACTGCCCCGAAGTTGGTGAGCAGAACAGGTGCTCTCCCAGGCCCAAGAGGTGCAGAACAGAAGAATTACAATAGCCATTACATGACATTAATTCAAGATCATGAGCAACTGACCACTCACATCCCTCAGTTTTGTCCTCCAGGTCTCAGGCTGACATACCTATAGCCCAGCATCTGTGCTCTGCAGCACCTAGAAGAGGGGTGGAATGTTCACAGCTCCCATACAGGTGACAGTACACTTCTGCTTTACTAGTCAGCCCGTATTTTCAGCTTGTCCTGATGACTTTGTGATAGCTCTCAAGAGCACAGAGACTGTGTATGTCACAGATAACCTTAGCGAGCAGGGTACATAGGGGTTCTGAGGGTAGAAAAGCACACTGTCCTCATACAGAAGCCTGATACGAAGGCTTGATATGACAGCACTTAGAACAAAGTTGGCAAAAGAGATGAGGGGAAGAGCCTGACTTTTGTAGAGGAAAAAAAACATTGTCCCAACAAAAAGTTGCTGGTGAGGTAAGGCACGGTGTTACATAAACATATCAAGAATAAGAACAGTGTGTTGATTTACTTGCCTTAAAGTCAGCATAGAAGCCCACACAAAGGCTTTTGGATTTTGAAATGTCATCAGCAACACACACAAAAAAAACAAGAGGTTAGGCAATGGATTACTCCATTAAACAGGAAATTGTTCAACTTTCCACTGAAAATCTCTTCCCTGCTTCATTTTCCACCTTCTTTTGCCCTCTTCATCATTCTGGAAAGTCAATTTTTAGGATTTTGCTAAATGATCATGGCAGACAGGCTTAGCAAACACAGCTCTGAGGAACAAGGCAGACCAAGGCTCTGCAGCCCTCACATTACCCCTTCCTGCCATGGGAAAATGGGTATTTTTACTTCTCTAATTTCCCCAATGAATTTCCCATAACTAACAGCCTTTGCCCTGTAACCTGCAGGTCAGGCAATTAGATTAGTCAGATCCATTTACCAAAATGTAACTTTCCCTTTTTACATGTTCAATATATTCTTTAATCAGAAATGATTGAAATAACTATGTCTAAACACTTTGATTCCATATAAGCTTTTGGGAAAACACTGAAAAGAAGCCTCTATATCCCTTGTATTGTTTCTTCTTCCCTTGCCTCTCTCTCTCTTATCCTCACAAACAACTTTATTCCACAGAATCTCTTTGAAAAGGTATGAAACCCAGTTGTTCATCTCAACTCTCCTGTAGCTCTTAGCAGCCCGTAATGATGGCAGCTCCATCAAGGGTCATTTTTGCATATTTTCCATAGCTTTGCATTTAAGTTAGTAAAACAAGGAGCTCACTGCCCACCCTGAACACTTTATGACATCTCCAGTATTCCAAAGAACAGCCCTCTACCTCTTTCCTTCCCTTAACACCGCGTTTTGTGAAGCACCAGTGATAATCTGAGCTGCCACAACCAGAGAATCAATAAGCAAAATCTTCTTACCTCTCTCCATAGCATGCTAAGCATCCGACCACAACAATGCCTGGAATACATATGTCAATGATGTTGTAAGATCCGTTGTACCAAACTGAGCTTATTTCAGCCCCCCTCTATAGGGCCACACGCTCTCTTCACCTACAAATCCCAAGCAGCCCCTGCAATTAACACCTAATTAACAAACAAAACCAGAGATGCCAGGTGGAACAGCACAAAGCCGTTCACAGCTCACAAAAGGGAGCAATTATCTCCTGCTAGTTAAGGACAGTGAGAGAAATATTTTGTTATAGAGTGAGGCAATGTTGCTAAGGTTGTGTTTAAAAGAGTAAACTAGGCTGTAAGATTTAGGCTTTGGTTTGAAGGGTGTGGGGGGGCTGTAGGAAAGAAGGGGACAGGCCCTTTAGCAGGATCCCTTGTGATAGGACAAGGAGAAATGGTTTCAAACTGAAAGAGATTTCCTTGGATAAAAGGATAATGCTTTTTACAGTAAGGGCAGTGAGGCACTGGCACAGGTTGCCCAGGGAGGAGGTGGGAGCCCCATTCCTGGAGGCAGCCGAGGTCAGGCTGGATGGGGCTGAGCGCTGACGGAGCTGTGGGTGTCCCTTTGTACTGCAGAGGAGCTGGACCACTTGGCCTTTAAGATTCCCTTCCAACTCAGACGGTTCTATAATTGCTTATGGAAGGCAGTGCCTGGACCCGAAGTCATTCAGAGCCCGTTCTGGAAAAAGGACCTGGAAACCCACTGCTCCTCCTACAGCTTTTAAAACAGATTATTTCTGTCTTTCCATGTAAGCCGTGAAGTCACTCCCACAGGGGTGGGACGTGCCAGTGCCCACCCATCTCCACGCAGGTTTTTGGGCCCCACAATACAATTTGCTGTGCACCACATGCCAAAGCCATCAGCAACCCCACTGCACGCACAGCTTCCCGTCCTGCAGGGGCCAGCCAGTAAATCAGGTCTGTAAAAGTATTTCTGGCCTCCTGCCCAGTATGTGTACCTCTTAATCCCTAATTCCAATTGTGTAAACAAGGCATGACATAACGGGTATGCCATGGAAATATGCTCTATAAAGTTGATTACCATGCTTTATCCTACTAAAATAGAAGTCACTGGAAAACTATAGATAAGGCTAAAGCAATTTATTTGTGCTTCCAAAGGAGATGGACATATTTTGGCTTTTCAGAGTTTTATCACACTTGACAGACAGACCCCAGATCTGCTTCAGAGCTCTTATAACAGTTCATTTTGACTTGTACTGGGCAGGAATTTTTAAATCAGATGTCTCAAAAGGTCAGATTGGCCATGGCCTTTGCTCGAGTATGCAAAGAGGAAGAGTGCAAAAAGCATTGAATTGCTGGGGTGACCTCTTCTGCTGTCTGCGGTTCCAGCCCCCAGGTCTCAGTGCTCACTTGGTTGTAGGACTGGGAAAGGAAGAGCCAGCACCATTCCTGCTGCAGCGGATCCCATGCAGCTAAGCTGGCTGCGATGGGGAGGATTTGTGCAATGCTGATCTGGGACAGCTGTGATCTGTTGATCCATCCAGGAGCCTCCAACAGCCTCATCCTGCCCAGACTCACAGCAAGACTTTCTGCCTTCCTACAAGCCAACAGCAGTGGGTTGAACTAGATGATCTTAGTGGTCTTTCCAATCTCAGTGATTCTCTGATTCTATCTGTTCTATGATAAGGGTGACAGAGCACTGGCACAGGCTGCACAGAGTGATGGTGGAGTCTCCTTCTCTGGAGATGTTCACGACCCACCTGAACACCTACCTGTGCAACCTGGTGTAGGGAGCTGCTTTGGCTGGAGGTTGGACTAGAGGATCTCTAGAGGTCCCTTCCAACCCCTGCTACTTTGTGATTCTGTGATTCTACAAAGACATTAAAAATTGATGTAAACCATGCAAATCGAGGGGATACATATATACCCACTCATGCATGAGTTCAAATCTCTTTGTAAGGGTAGGGGAGCCCGCAAATTTCCCCATTATCTCAAAAAGAGTGAGATAAAGCCCTCTGCTTGTAGAATTAAGGCTGTAGCAGCTGGTGGGGTTACTGAAGCAGCAACAGCGAGCCCTGTTCTGCGTTATGAAGACATCACTTTTGCTGGAGAAGAAATGTTAATGTGTGTTCACAGACGCATTTCTCCAACCTGATTCTTCAGGCACCCCCCACCTCCCGCCCTCTCCCTCTGTCACCTCTTGAAAAGATTTTTTTTTCAGGCTGCAACCACACTCAAATTCCATCTAATTGGAAGGAAACGTGAGACCCAACTCTCGGTTCTCATTGGCATGGAGACACTTGCATACAATCACGGTATGCAAAGCAGCAGAAGTCTGAATTCATAATTGGACGTTCCAAAATGTAATTATGAAAGATGAAATGCTCCTTTCAATGAGAAGGCCGTAAATAGAATAATTAATTTTGTGTTTGCTTGAACAATTCTGTATTATGGACCTTACACTGGAACTGAAATTAATTAAGTGCACCAGGATTTATGGAGGAGGTGAAGAGAGAGGGAAAAAAAAGAATTAATCTGAAGTAAAAGATAGATGACTTTGTGAGTGTAATGATGCGTTAGTCTGGGGTATTCTTTAACAAATTTAGCAGGCATGTTCTGGGTACAAACAGCACTCACTGACAGAATTATCTCAACTAATGCAGCTGCTGGACTCTGAGCAAATTGAGATTGCAGATGAGTACTCCAGATTTAGAGCTGTTAACCCTCCCTGTGCTGGGGACTGCGCTTCAGTTCACTCCGAGGATTTGTCTATCCTGAATGAACGAAGGATTTCAGATTTAGCAGCCTGGCAGAGACCCCCACAACACAGGGCAGTGAGCACTTCCAGCATCCGGAGCAGTCACCCGGAGACACCTCCACTCCCATAAACGTGATGTCTCACCATATCATTTGGAATAAAGGGATGGCTCTGGCTATAGACCGGTGTCTGATCGATGGGCTCAGTGGCAGCGCTGAGGATGTGGGGATGTGGGACAGCTTAGTGCGTTGTGTCCCTGCAGTATCAGCTTTCTGGAGGCTGGGACACACCAAGCAGCTGTAACCCCTGGGAATTTTTGGAGATTCCGGGAAGCGACTGGTGAGGAAGCACTGGTGCAGCTCCAAAACAGACAGATAACCCCCAGGGGTTGAAGAGAGGATCCCTTATCTTTGATTTATTGCTGGGCTGTCTTTGTTGTGGATTGCGGTGAGACAGTGGGACAGGACATTCCCTCCCATCAGCATCTGTGAAGATCCACACTCATTGTGGCACACTTCACACAGGTCCTTGCAGAAAGCCCAGTGGGAGGCTCTGCTTGGTGGAGTCGCTGGGATGTGAAAGGTGGGAAGCTCATAGGTTGGTAACCACCATCAAACCAGGCAGGCTCATACCACACAGTGGGCTGTGGCCTGGGACTTGTCCCTGTCCTTGTCAGGTCCTCAGCATCACCTCCTGGCCTGTGGAAGCTCCACAGCAACAGGGTAACTTAGTCCCAAAAACAGAAGCACAGCAGCAAGAGCTTTTTTACCCACAGACACTTCTGAGAGCCACCTGAGTGATCAGCTGGGTGATGGTTACGTGACAGCACACATAGAGCCCTGGGTAGCAGAATGCATTCGGGTGCAGTGCCTGTTTCATTCCTGCTATTTATTTTTGTTTTCCACAATAAAATGCTAAATATGAACTATAGATACTCTCCTTTAAATTGCAACAAGAGCTGCATTTTCCACTCGCATGGTTATAGCTCTTTAAGTGATACATTATATTGTTTGCCAGAATACTTCTACAAAGTCTTTGCTTCATTTAACTTGTAGAACAATTCAGCCAGATTGGTCCATAAAAGGTGTACTTAAAATCAGGATTACCCTGGGACTCAAAAGTGCTGGGTGCTAAAATGCAGCCTCTCATTTCCCATGGCCTTCTGAGCATTTGAACATATTTATACCTTCTGCATTGCAGCAAACTTAATCAGAAGGACAGGCTTGCTAACATCTGTGCATTCCATTCACTTCTGGAGTCGTCTCAATCTCTTCTGAAACCTGATTCTGGCTGTCATAACCCGTAGCTCTCCATGCTGGGCATTATTCGGACATTTAGACATCTGTCATCAGGAAGTGTGATAGATGGTTTTATTAACCCGCAAAGGCAAAGGCTGTGACAGTGAAGGACTCCGATGCAGGGAGAAAGTATTTTGCAAACCTTACAAGTGTGCCTGATGCTTTTCCCAGCCTACGGCTGCAGTGGGGACTGAGTATTGGAAGTGAAAGATGTGTTACACATTAGCTGGAGCTGGACAAATCCAGTAGTGGAGGTGTCATGTTATCCCCAACAGCAGCAGAAGAGACTTCTGAAACACTCTCCAGCAGCAGGAACTCTTCCAGGGGGGAGTTTTTGCATCACACTGCAGCCCCAGAGGAAGGATGTGCTTCACAGAGGCATTTAAGGAAAATGGAGTTTTGATTTAGCAAAGATCATCACAAAGATTTCATTTATATAGTTCAGGAAGTGTACACAGATTCACCAATTAGTCCATGCAGTTGTTATTTTTTTCATCCTTTCCTCATTCCTTCTCCTTTTGGTTTCCCACTGAGCAGTCACCCCTGGGCAGGGCTCTATCCACAAGTGCCTATGGCAAAAAGAGAGCCAAAGTGGAATTCAGGGATGCTGAGTCTGGGGGTTCTGCTCCCACCCATAGGCAGCTTTAGCCCAGTCAGGGACAATAGTTGCTGCCTCACAGCCTTCCAAAAGAAGTCAGTCCTTGCTGGTTTTCCATCCCCTGTGGTTCTAAGGTTCCTACACTGAGGTTCTCAGAGAAATAAGAGCAGTCAGAGACACAGGAACATCCCGCTGCTCTTTCTTTCCTAAAGAGCCTGCGGACACCAATGGCTCCTGGCTGGGAAGGGCCTTGTTCCTGCAGGCACAGACTGGGAGATCTATGGGACACTGCAATTATATCCTCTGTGGATCTGAGGCAGGGGGTCCTGAGCAGTATCTCCTGAAAACCCCAGCAGTGTGCTCATGTTATTTCTCATAAATGAGGAGGAGGGTGCTTGCATTTGGAAAAATGCAGGATTTGGGTGAATAAATTTTCACAAACAGCTTTTCATTCAGATTTCCTTTGTGATCCAGAGAAAATCTCCTGTACTGAGTCCTGGGAAGGCCCTGAGAGTTTGGCTTGCAGGGCAACCTGAGTATTGGTTTTTCTAGTCCCAAGGTTCAAGCTGGGTGCATTCCCAGAGCTACAGGGCTGGTGTTTGTGGTCCATGTAGTCTGTGTAGCTCCGTATCCCCTCTCCTTGCTGTGATCAGGATATGTGTATGTGTGCATGTATCATACACAGCACGGGTACAGAGAAAGGTGGGGTGCTGGTAAGCTGTATCTAAGAAAGATATTTAGTGTAGAATCAATTCCTTCTTTTTTGTTTTAATTACTGTGTGCAGTCGGTGCTTGTCTTTGCCATTTGGGAAAAGCTGAATGTGGAGCTTGAGATGTGTAGGTTTTGGCTCATTATATAATGAACATTTGAGGGGAACCCATGTTGTTCGTGTGGTTAACTGCCATGGCACTGGTGCAGACTGTGAGAGATGGGCATGCAGGGCTCACCTTGAAGCCCCGATCTCTGGAAATGAACAACTGCCCAGAAACCTCAGCTTTCTTTATGAAATGGGAGAGAAACAGAATGGTAACATTTCTGTGTACGAGGAATTTCAGGACATGATTTAAGCAGAACTAACCAGAAAACCAGGCAGGATCAAAGAGTTTATATACAGCAGAGGAAAAAAGCAAACTCAGAACCGCCTTACTCTGATTTTTGTGCACTCGCTTTGACAGCGATGCTCCACGTGATGTGCAGAGAGTAACATGCAGAAATGCAAAAGCTTCTTTTTGGAAACATCCTCTCAATAGGAGGAAAAAATAAAAAAGGCAAATCTCTCCGGTCACTGTAACAGCATAATTCAAACTAATAACACAGCACGGTTTTGCAGTTTTAGATTATCAGAAGGAAAGAGAAAACCTCCCCAGTTCCCCTGACACTGATTCATCAAATAAATTAACTCTGTTCATCAGTTAACTCTCACTGGTCAAATAGGGTTAAAATTCTTGGATCTAATTCACATTGCTAATTTCGCAGAGGGGAAAAAAAGCACACAGGGATTGCAAGAGCCAAGTACGTTATCTTGCTGTAACTGACTGAACCTCGGGGGCTGGTGTTTTATTCTTGCAATATTTCTTTTAATAAAAAAGTGCCTGATTAAGATACCCTTTTAGAAAACATTAATTCAGGGCCTGAAAAAAATAAAAATTCAAATGAACTCAAATAGATTTTCTCTGGTACGTTAGCATTGCATTTAGGATAATGGATAGGGAGAAGGATGGCTTCTGTAGGTATAAATCAATAGGCAAGGGGGTTGATGAAATTGCAACCTGTGAGAGCGAAGCCCTAGCGGTTTGTGATATCATCAGGAGCCCAAGATTAATTTGTTTGACAGCCCAGTCTCCTGCATTCATTATTTTAACAGCACACACACAGGACCAGGATGCACGTGTTAACCCATCAGCTAACCGACGTTCGCTCACAGCCTCTCCGAGCTCCTGGCTCAGGGCAAGTTCAACTGAGCCAGACAGGTGCTGGAAACCACACATCTTCATACATACTCTACATTTTCCATGCAGATATCTCACTGCTCGTTTTTCTTGCAAGCCCACGAGGAAGTCCTGCTCACCCCATGCTTAATCTAAGAGACTCCAAAGCTTATGGAAGTGCCATTGGTTTTAATGGCTTTTGGATCAGACCTTTGTTCTCGGGCATAGCCCCTTCATTTCATACAGTCTGTTTATGTGAGTGAGCTGGGACTGATCTGGCCCAAAGTCAGTGACTTTTCCAGCCCTGGGAAAAGGCAGCGATCCCTGCCTAGTTTTGCTCTATGGGCTGTTCTGTCCAGCTGGAGCTAAGTGCACTTCATTACTCAGGGAAATTTGGATTTGGACAATTCTTCGCTGATAAACAACATATTGCCATAATTAGTGAGCGTGGACTGGGAATCCTGGAAATGGAGCCTGTCCAATCTGTCAATTTAGGAGCATATTGTTTAATTTACACAGCTCAGCTCATTGTGCAACCTGAGAAGGTTCACCCGGCCTGCCCAGAGCAGGGCTCTCTGCTGCATTCAATTTATAGAAACAACTCTTACTTAGTTTCAGACTCTAATTTTGACACTCTCCTTTTTCCTCTTGGCCTCTGCGTCCTGGTTGAAAGCAAGCATGCATGGCTGAAAGAGGCCATGCACAGTTCCTGTGGAGGCACAGCCAAATTATTTCTCACAGCTAAATCCCGAGGTTCCCCATTTTCCAGGAGGAAACTCTCCCAGCATAGAATCATAGAATCATTAGGGTTAGAAAAGACCTCTAAGATTACCAAGTCCCACCCCAACCCAGCCCACCAGGTCCCTCAGTGCCACATCCCCATTGTTCTGAAACACCTCCAGTGATCCCACCACCTCCCTGGGCAGCAGTGCCACTGCATCACCGCTCTTCTGGAGAATAATTTTTTCCTAATATCCAACCTGAACGTCCCCTGGTGCAACTTAAGGCCATTATCTCTTGTCCTATCACTGTTAGCTGGCAGAAGAGGCTGACCCTGCCACAAACACCATGCTACAACCTCCTTTCAACATGGGAGTCTTGGTGTAAGAAGCATTTCAAGAGGGAATAGTAGGACCCAAACAGTGCCAGACTCAACATTCAAGACCCCGTGCACTGACAGTCCTAACTTGCACCAATGAGCAACCAGCATGGAGGACAGTATGGAGTCCAAGATGAGTAACCAAAATCTGCTCCACAGAGAGCTGTTGGCTTTGTGTGCAAACTACCTCCATGGCTGTGAGCTGAAACGCCAACAGAAATGTGCAGCTTGGTGTTTCAATAGAAATATGCATCAGATTCCCATGTTGCCTGACCAGCCTGCTGGGACACCATGCTTTTCCTCACATTCTCTAGGCCAGATTCTTCTTCCTCTATCAAGTTTCTCCTTCATCATTCTGTCTGTCTTCTAATCAATGCAAACCACTCCAACTTCTAAATGAAACTAATTTTCATATTGTCCAAATATACATACAGTTAAGAAATTACAGTGACAGTGATAAAAAATGTTAATTTTTCTTTCCAGATGCTTGTAAAACAGCTTTAACATATGTCCGCTGTTTAATTAACAGAGCAGCAGCCTGGTGGAGAGGAGCCAAACTAATAATTTAAAGAAGCATTCCCCCTCCCTTGATTTGAATCCCAAAACACATCCATCATGCGCATTTCTGAACCTGCAAAAGATTTAATTTTCTGAACTTTCAGCAAACATCATAAAACAAGTCAAAGAGAAACCTGGAGTCAGGAGCGATCGCCTTCGAGAGAGTTCAGCTTCAGAAATAGTGCAAGAAATTCATTTCGTTAAGTGACTAAAATATTCCAGTGCTTTTTTTATATATATATATTAACTTTTACTGTCATCTCCTGCTGGGTGGCCAAGAGATGCCACTTTGCTGCTCAGGTTCCTGAGCTGCCTCCCTGCTCAGATTGATGAGAATGTAATTCTTCCCCATAAACAGAGCCAAGATCGCACTCTTCAGCCACTTTTCCCGGAGTATCTGTGCACTGCAAAATTCCTGGAGTATCTGTTGTTACCCTCTAAGTGTACCATTGAGGGTGTGAGCATGAGGCAGAGCCATGTTAGCAGTGGGAATAGCGGTAGTGTGGTCCAGGAGATCCTGTACACCCACCATGCCCAGACAAGGTCACAGAGGTGAGGTGAAAATACAACCATAAAAACTTATAACTTGCAGAAATGGCGTGGAGATCATGTCTCTGAAGCCAAGGTGAGGCTTGCAGCAGGAGATCTGCTCTGCCTTTGAGGTCCCATCACTGCCCTTGGGATGCTTGGGATGACCCTGGGGTACCTTGAGATGCTAAAAGCTCTCCCAGTTACATGCGTGATTGTCAGCGAGCAGCTCCTTGTGAGCAGAAGGGATCAAAAAAGAGGTGATGGCCTTCAGTTGCACCAGGGGAGGTTCAGACAGGATATTAGGAAAAATTTCTTCTCAGAAAGAGCGGTGCAGTGGCACTGCTGCCCAGGAAGGTGTTAGGGTCACTGTCCCTGGAGGTGTTCAAGACCCATGGGATTGTGGTCAGAAGGCATGGTGGGACTGGGGGAATGGGTTAGGGTTGGATTTAGTGACCATAGAGGTCTTTTCCAACCCTAATGATTCTGATTCTATGAATCCCCCTCTGGAGATTGCTCCCAACCTCTGCATATCCAGTGAGTTCTCCAAAAAGAACAACACCACTGGGAAAAGGAGGCAGTGTTGTACCAGCTGATGGAGATGATGCTCCCAAAAAGATATGTGGCACAAAAGGTAAGACAGTGTGCTGTCCACAGGGGAAATGTGCCCTTTTCTTTGTGAAGAGAAAGAGGTTTGTCAAAGGATATGCTATATTTTATTCCTGTCTTAAATGGAAGAGCACTTTAAAAAGATTTCTGTTAAAAATTAACCAAAAAGTAGAAAGACAGAGGGAGAGCTCCTTCCTTCTATGTTTCTTGTAGGGAACACTGACCACCAAGCAACTCAGAAATTAATCTGCTGAGTATTAATTGGCCCCTTGATCTCCCAGCTGTTATTTTGGGTTGTAGGGAGGGCTGATAATGAACCCAAAGTTGTTGAACAAAGAGAACTGCAGCACCTACACCAAAGCCTGCAGTGGGCTTGTTGCTACCACAGCCATACTTGTTGCCGGAACCATGATCAGGCATCATTTCTCTAAAGCACGTGAAGGTGGACATCTTGGATGAAGATTCTTCTTAAACTAAAAGCTGGAGATAACCATTTGGAAAATAATCCCAGGCAATGAGTCAGTTAACCTAGCAGTGACGGTCTGCAGAAGGCTGGCCAGCTCTTTCCATTAAGGAGCCAGTCTTTGGCTAGCTCTCCCAAGTAGGCTCGGTGTCTGTGTACACTAAAAATGCTATCACCATTATGGTCTGTTCACTAAAGGTACAAGAGCATGACAAATATATGTAATTTGCAAATTGGCCGGTCTTTTGCAATAATTTAGAGACACTAGTTAGAGGCAATAGAAATCTAACAATTACTGATGTTTAAGGTTTGCATTGTTGCTCTGTGAATATTTCATGCATAAATGAACTTCCCTTGGACCAACTGCTGTTTCTGATGAGGCGCTCTGAGGCTTTATTGCCAAATACACAGCAGGGCTCCCCCAATGAGCCACATAACAGATGATGCATCGTCTTCGCGGCTTAAATAATGCAGAGTATCTGCATTTTGTGGAGTGGTGGTACCGTTTATTTACATATCAATGGAGTAGCCAGACCGAATAAGAAGAAATATGTGAAGGAAAGGACATAGCACTTTTAATATTTCATATTCACCCTACAGGAAGAGCCTAGGCTGGCTGGGTGTGAGTCAAGAGTAACTGGTTTGTGTGTGCATTTCTGTCCCCTTCACAAAATCTCTTGCACACCTGACAAAATGCATGCGTTCTCCCATGAATGTGAACTTTCTCAAAGCTAATGAAAACAAAAGCACTGTTCTGCCAATCAGGGGTTGAATCTCCAAGAGCTGTTCGTTAGGAAGAAAAACAAGCCCATCCTCAGGTCTCCTCCTGTTGTGTCCGGGGCTGCTGGGAGATGTAGTCTCATTCTGCACTACTCCAGAGAAGATTTCTGCTGCAGGCCCAGAGCCAATGGGAAAAACATTACTAGAATCACAGCTGGTGATGGTTCCTGCATACACTGGTTTGGGCTCATGAAAGGGGAAAATAATCTACGAAAATGGGACTTGCACGTCACCATGCACATAGGACTGGGCATTCCCATTATGGGTCCTCTCTCCAGCGTTGTGCAGCATTCAGACATGACCCACACATGGAATGCCTCTTCCTGACATACAGAAACACCTCAGAGCTCTGCTCGCATGCACAGGGTGCTGCCATCACTGCCCACCTCGTAGCAATGATTTCCAGCTCCCACACTGAGGTTGAATGAATAAAACAGCAACCTGCTCCCTCACTGGAACCGATCATTCCGTGGAGAGATGGGCACGATGGGATGCAGACGCCCGTGGTACCCCTGCAGGACTGGGGGTGTTCTACTGCCAGCAGCCCCCCACCTCCTGCCCTGCATTAAGCCACACGTGAAGGAGAACTGATGCACGCCAGCCCTTTCTTGTACGATCCCATTAAAATTCCAATGCAAATGACCAGATTCATAATCTGAGCTTCATTGAGAAACACAGTTTCCTGCTTTCCCCTGTAATGAAATTATTGGCTGTGCAGATGCTCCATTTCTGAGCTAATTCAATCTCCGACTGTGTCTTTTCGGAGCGTATGTGTGAGGGCAGGGCTGTGCGGAGCTGGGCCGGGTGTGTGCACACCCCACATGTGCACAGCGTGCTCCCTGTGCACAGATAGTCAATTATAATTATAAATGCAGTGGGAACACGTGTGATGTATTCGATAGGCGTGATGGAAAGTAAACCAGGAAAGCTAAAAGCAGCTTAGTCGCCAGAATGTAATACACTACAGGGGCAAGTTGTGGAAATGCCTGATTATTCTCTTTTGCTCGCTGCATCCCTGGGGGATCTCGCTGAACTGCTCCTTTAACTGCTCAACTTGCCTGTTCCACCGCGATAGTCAGCAGATGAAACCCTTCACATTTAAGTGTAATAGTGCCAGAGAGACCAACTGCTCCTCAGAGTTACGACCTATAAATGTCGCTTCTGTGTCAGAACGAGGATGTGGCACTGAAGATGCTGAAGTCTGCAGAGGGTTTGCTTGGCAATTCATGCAGGCCATTAAGCTCACTCCTCCCCTCGTCCCCCCAGCATCGTGTACACTGGGATTTCTTGCTTGCTTTCACAGCTTGCTGAGTGCTTATTCCAAAGCTGGCAATAATAACCAAGCAGTACATCCCCGGGACAGGTTGCTCTTCTTGTCACTGCTGTGGCAAAGGGAGCTCTGAGATGGGGTACCTGTGTTCCCCTGCACCCTGTGGGCAGGGAAGGAGGGTGGCACAGGATGTGGCATCTTGCCCAGGGAGGTGGCTACGAGCCTGGTGCAGTGCTGCCAGAAGTTTGCGGCCAAGGGAATGAACATGTTAGGTGCATCTCCCACCTCTCTGCCTTGGTCAGGACTTGATCACTGCTCAGCCTGCAGGGAAGAGCAAGAGGAGTAATCGATGAGGGCTGTAAGCAACTTCTCAGAAGAAATGCAGCATTTACACCACAACAGCACCTTGCCCAACACCCAGGTTTGCTTAAGCACGAGATAGAGATCTCAGATGTTTAGCTTTTCCATTTGTGGATGGCTCTGGGGCTCAGAACAGAAAGCTCCACTCCAGGAAAGATTGCAGCGATCACCCCAGGCTGGCATCAGCCTCTCCAAACTCCATCACCCCACGCGTGGGGCTCTGCACGGCTGAGCAAGCAGCTGATCCTGCAGCCACCTGACTGCAGCCACTGGTTGGAGCAGGGCTGGGATGGGGCAGGGGGGGAGGGGGACAGAGCTGAGGATCCTTTTGAGGCCACCACCTGGGACTGGCAGCACTTCTACTAATGCACAGTGAGCAGCTAAATCATACATTATTGATTTGTCAGACGTATTTGCATATAAATAAGCATGATCATTCATACAAACCTTAATGTTGTTGTTCTCCCTTTAGTGTTGTGATCACAGATGAATGACTCTAGTTAGACACAATTCAGGAGCGCTTGTACCACCGCAGCAAAGTAAGCTGCTGATTTAAAACTACATTTATTGGAGCATGTAAGTATGACAGTCTATTGGTGAATTTGGGGATAATTAGTCTAAAAGACAAGATAAATGAATCCTGAAAGTGGTATTGTGATGAAGAAATGATCCCTCCATGCTAGTAAAGCTTTGATGCCAGAAATATTGTAAATGATAATTAACTGGGAAACACAGAGGAATTATATTTCAATTGTGTTTTCAAAAAGACTTAGGGTTTTACAGACAAATTGATTGGGTTCTCCCCCTCCCCCAGCCCTGTGATTATGAAAGATTGTCTAATTTACAACTTGAACTATGAAGCATATGACAAATCACTGGCTTGCTTTTATGCCTCTTGTTTGTAGACTCTCCCTGCTAGATATCTGCTTATTGTTTTTAAGCAAACCAAGACGTGTATTTTTCAATTAGTCTTTCCCCAGGCCTAATCTAGACAGATCTGCAGGCCAGCACAACACACTGACCCATGACAATTATATCTGCTGTATTAATTCATTAAGCATCACAGGATCAAGCTGTAAGATCTCGCTCCCTGATAACATCGGCAGCATGAGCCGGGTTAGTCTGCATCCCTCCCCTGAAAAGAAAATATTATAGATTGTGCAATGCAGGGGAAACATTGCTTGCTAACACTTCATTTTAATTGTCCTAAATTAGAGCTGAAGACTTACAGAACTGCGTGTGACAACCAATGAATACCAAATGAATTCATTAGGATCAGCGCTGTTACAATGAATAACTAACGAATCTATAACAGCATCTGTACCCTTTGTGCCTCGCTGCTGGCTGCAGGACCCATCCTGGCATGGCTCCCTCTGAGTGCAGGGCTCACTTGTATGCTTGGGCTCAGGGGATGGATACTGCTGCATGGTGTGGGCATGGTGACACAGTCTGAGCCACCCCATGCCTCCTCCTGAGGGGTGGATCCATCTCTTTTGCACCCACCAGCCACTGTGTGCCTGGAGTGCCCCGGGCCATTCCAGAGGCTGTGAGGGTCCTGGGGGCTTTGGGGAGGTGATGTAAAAAGGAGGATCAAAAAGGAGAAGCAGCTTTGTCTGAGTAAATCTTTGCTGTGTGTTTCTTCTTTAGGAGACACCGTAACTCCTACATCTCCGCTGGGCTGGGACAGCAAATGAAGAGGAGGAATGAGGTTTTAGGATTATGCAGAGCTTTTCTTTCCCAAAGCTGAGGATCTCTATTTTTGTTGTTGTTGTTGTTTTTTGGGGGAGTGGAGGGGTGAAAATTGAATGTGGAAATAGAAAAGACAGTGGCTGCAGCTGTGTGGGGTCAGGGACCCTCATGGCAGGGGGACATTCCCCACACCCTGTCTGGAGCACCCTGGGGTGGACCAAAGCAGGAGTGGGTTCCTCCCACCCAGGATAAGCCCAGTGCTCCCACAAAGGGTATCTGCTAATAGGATGTTCAGAGGGTCACACACAGAGCTGGGGAACACCTTGCTCAGCTCCTACATGATACTGCATTCTTCTTCCCCTGCTAAAGTCTTCCTCATTCCTAGTGTGTATAGAAGGAGGGAACATTTCTGATTTCCAAGGAGCCCAGAAGTCTCTCAAGGTGTGGCATCTGTTGCTACTAGGAAGGGATGCCCTACTCTATGGGGAGCCACTTCTTGGTGCTGCTGTGATAGGGGGAGGTATTGAAACTTTGTCTTTCCCGGCCCCAAATAGTGGTCACTGGACCCAGAAAGAATCCATTTTGAATGCTATCTGCAGCCCTAAACTTCCACATATCTCCACCAGCACCTCCAGTGGAGATGTGCCTTGGAGTGGAGCAGGATAGGCAGTAATGGACGATTGCTTCTCAGCTTCCTTGCAGCAAAGCTTTCTGAGCCAAAACATCTTGGTCAACATTTTCAAGACATGTTGAGCTTTTTGAACAGAACTCTTGGTTTTAGCACAAAAAAAAAAAAAAAAAAAAAAAAACCAGTCCTGCTCTGTAGGAGTCTATAGGGAGGTTGGGGAAGGAGTGCCAGCCTGGAGATGAATGCAGCTAGAAAAGCAGGTCCAGGAGGTAATTTTCTCTGCAATGGTTTCCTGGGCTGCATTGCAGGAGCAGAGCCCTGCCCTTGCTAAGGTGCTTTTGGGAAATGTGCTTCATCCTGGAAGAAGAAAGTAGAAGCAGGAGCCTCTCTGGTGTGCAGCCTCCTCCTCCATGCAGGCTGTTTGCAAACTCTCTCCATGCTTATCATCATGTAATTGAAATAATGCGTATTGACAGAGACTTGAAAACAACTGCTCAATTTTCCTCAAAATTCAATTAAACTTCGTTTATTCTGGGGATCGATCCAATTAAAAGGGGGGAAATTTCAGATGGTCCGAGCCTTACAATCCATCTTAACACACTGTGTCTATCACTGTGATGTAATAATTCCCCCCAATCAATGCTTTAAAAGCATTTAGCAGTCTTGATAATTAACTTTTGTCAAAATAGCCTTACAAAGCAATAAATGAGAGCAGATTAATATGTAGTCATAAAGCTATGAATGGTTTAACGCTTTGAAAGGGTTGCTTCATAAATTTGACTTTTTTTTTTATTTATTTCTCTACCATAATCTCTTCCCGTTATACTATTGCTCCCAGTTTTGGTAGATGAGAATAACCTGGGCCATTGGGGTGAGCTCTGAATGGGGTGATATAGAATCATAGCATCGTAGAGTCGTGAAGGTTGGAAAAGACCTCTAAGATCATCCAGCCCAGCTGCTGACCCACCCCACCATGCCCACTGCTATGGATCACCTCTGGGGATGGTTACCCCACCACATCCCTGGGCAGACTGTGCCAATGCATCACCACTCTTTCAGAGAAGAAATGTTTCCTAATACCCAACTTGAACCTGCCCAGGCACAACTTAAGGCCATCACCTCTCTCTAAGTTGCAGCAAGGCCACTTTCCCCCATGGAACTGAGCCCGTTATGCAGCCTCAGGACTACCAGAAATGTCCACAGGGCCTTTCACAACCACGGGGTTGGGAAACACGCTCTGTTCTGACACCACAGAGGAGTTGTGCAATGGCTCCTAATTGGGGTACTTCTCTAGAAAGTGCCCAGTTTAAATATTTGTCTTCCCCGTGACTGATTTAAGACATTATATCTCCCACTGTGGTTTCAGGCTGATCCCAGCAACTCCCATCCCGCTTTGCAACATCTGTTCATACCACACATTGCTATTCTTAGGTAGAATTAGTGCCTGAATAGTTCTCTTCCTGCATACAATTGTGTTTAGAAGATACATCCATCCCCTCTAGCCCACTCTTCTCACAACTCACCTAGAAGAGAAATTGCCAAAATGGTCCTGGACCTGGCTTAGCAATGGGAACCTTTCCTCCCTCCTGAGCTGTGCAAGACAAGAGCAGGAGAAAAGCTTCTGCTCCAAAAAGAGGTCCAGGTTTGCTTGTGTAGAAATGCATGCTTCTTTTGTAACATTAACAAGTTCCCTGGCTAGAACTCTCTATGGGCATAGTCCAGTGGAGAGCAAGATGTGCGAGACCCTGCTGCTGGAGGAGGACGAGCAGTTCTCAATTATCTATTTCACACCTTTTCAGTGCTCATGGTGTGTGGGTGGTGTTGGAGGTGACAGCTCTGTGTCTCAGCGGGCAGTGAGATGTGTACCTGGCACTCCCTGGGCTCTCCCAGCAGCAGTTAATGTGCTGGGTGGGCTGAGAATGAAGGCAGGCACTGCAGATGCGTGCTCCTCCTCATCCAGCCCCGGTGGTCGGTGGTGGTGTTTCCTGCAGGGGTAAGGGGTGGGGGTGCAGGGTGCAAGCACAGAGGGAGCCAACCTTCTGCAATTGCTGATTTCTGAAAGCATCAGATGCTCAGATAGGCTCCTGCTGACCTGGATGGGACTGAAAACCCAAGCGGGCAGTGGTCACTGCAGCTGCGCTGGGCTTCCCTAGGGGGGAATTGGGCCCTTCCTGCTTCTCTTCTAAGGATTTCCATTTCATGTTTTCATTTCCAGCAGCTTGGTATTTCGGGGCGGGTAAGGGAGGACGAGCGTATGTTACAGAAGTAATCTGTTCCTCAGCTTTTGGTCCCTTGTGTCTTTTTTGCTGTTCCTTTGAAATAAAGGAATATTCAAGCAAACCAGGAGAAAAAAAAATGATTAAAGGATCCTACCGAATGCCAGATAAATGTGTGTTAAAAAGCATCCAGGTGGAGTCATACAGGTTAAAATTAAAACCCTTCTGCTCCCTCCCCCATAAAACATATCAGTTTGATACTGAATGTATCACAGCAGCTTTAAGGGACCCACAGATCAAACATCATTTGGGAAATTTCAAAGGGCTGTTTCAACAGTATCACTTTCTGCCATTCCCCACTCCCCATCCCTTCTTTTTTTAATGCTCCGGCTCCTGATGAAGTTTCAGCTGCTCCTGAAGTCAGTCCTTGTGTTCTTGGCTATCAAAGAGCATTGCAACATCAACGTCAGAGTTAAACTAAAAAAAAAATAAAAAAAAATCTGAAAAAATAAAAAAAAAGCATCCCTTTTCCTTTGGAGATCAGAAAGTCAAATAAAAAGGATGCTGATTTGCGGAATAAAGGGTGGGATTCCCTGCTGAGACGATAGGAATCTTCTGACTTAACTGAGTTAAGATTTGAATACATTTTGGCCCAGACAACGGGAGGAAAAAATCCATTAGTTTTGAGAAAAGCCTCACACCGTTTCAAAAGGAAATATGTTAATATAGAAAAATATTTAATATATATATATATAAGAAAAGGGAGGAAAAAAATAAAAAAATAAAATAAAATAAAACCACCAAGATTTGTCTGTGTGTTCCAGAGTCTGAGGCTATCAGCCAGAAGCAAGGAGGGAAACCAAATTACAACTAGTGCCAAGTCTTGTTGCCCACTACTGCTGCATGGGTGGGGGGCCACATGAGCCCAGAATGTTGTCTGCAGTGTAACAGCAGTGACCCCGACCCAGTGCGGAGTCTAATCCCACCTGGCATGTTGGGGTGTGATGCCAGCCCACCCGTCCTGCACCATGGTGGGCCATGCAAGGAGCCCATGCTGCTGGCTGCTGGAGCAACATTGCTGGTGGCCCAGACACCACTGCCATAGCTGTAGGCAGTGGGACAGAAGGTCTTCTTAGGCACCAACCTTGCCCACATCCCCTCCAAAACATCATTTTCGCCCCCACAGCTGCTTCAGTGAGTAGACAGCGACTCAGACAACGTGTCCCTCCTTTGCCATGGAGATCCCTGAGCGATGCTGAGGTTTGTGCAAGGAGTCACCCCCAGATAACACTAATAGCAGGAATTCACCTCTAGTAATGAGTCAGGGAAGGGCTGAGCCCAGCTGTGGCACGGCTGCAGGCTGTAATGCTGGGTTGTCAAAGGAACAGCTCAGTGTTAAATCCTTTTGATGGTTCTCCTGCTGAGGGAAGAGATGATATCTCATCATTAATGGAGTTGAATTCATATAAATTAGCTGAACATCTCCTTGCTGCTTCCGTTCAGGCAGAGAAAAGGGGTTTATTGGGGAGGCAAAAGCAACGATGCCTTTCACCTCACATTCACTCCACCATCCATAAAGATGCTGCTGACCTCGCAGTCTTCCGTCTCCTCCTCCCTCCTCTGGCAGGACCGAGGTGATGTAAAATAAAATGATTATGTGACATCCCAGGAACGTGGGGACTGTCCACAGCACGGACCTCTGGTGACCTTTACCCAAGTGACAGCTGACCTCCCTAAATCAGCCCCATGAGACGGGACATTGCCAGCAGGGCTGGAGCCTCTGTGGCATCGCCAGCTCCGAAGCGTAGAGCTGGGTGCCTGCTGGGACAGGAGGACTGCTCCTTCTCCTTCCCTGCTGCTCAGCTTCTTCCTTCTTCCCCCTGAGCGCTGAGCTCCATTCCTTCAGGCAGCAACAGCACCAAGAAATGCTCACAGCCTGTCCTGAATTTACAATCTGTATGACCAGCATTGAGCCTCATGGAAAATGCATAGTTCCTATGCATAGGAACTGCCCATTCCCGAGAAATGAAGGCAGGTACTTCTTTACCAAGCAGATGTTAACTCTGTAAGCACAAATCGAAACCTTAAAGTGTATTCCAGCAGAGTTTGAAGGTGGCTGAGTGTCTGTGCACAATGGTGAAATGGTTCTGTACACCGGAGCATACACCTGAATCATTATTTAAAGCTATTCTAGGCAGGCAGGACATGCACTGTATATTATATCCTGCACTTATAAAAAGCTCCATTAAAAGAACATCATTAAGGCTGTCGAGCCCAGCACTCAGCAGCTGTGCTGTGCCCAGGGCTGCCTGCCCAGGGCCATTTGAATCCCTCCTGCCTGTGAATCACGGCCCAGCCTGACAGTGTGCACTGGGTACTTGCACCATCTCCCCAAGCTGGATACAGAATAGATGCTTTGTGCCCTCTTATCAAGTGTTTTATACCTGTCATTGTCTTCTTGCCATAGTTATGGGCCACATGTATGTACCACGGTACCACTGTGGGGTACAAGCACTGGGGGTGTGCTGTACCTTGAAGGAGGCAAAGAGAGCAAAGAGAATTCAAATGAACCAATTTCTTGTTCTAAGACCTTTCCGTCTCTTTGCAGCTGCTTCTGATACAAAGACAGAACCTTATCTCCCCGCTGCACGGAGCCAGCACTACAAACAACTGCCTTGTTGTAATGCTCTGAACGCAGTATTCGGCGCAGCCCACACAGTGTGGCACACGTTCCCTTCCCATCACTGCTGGCCTTTTCCCCTTTCTCTCTCTCTAGCTCCTGCAGGGATCCTGCTTAACAGGGGGTTGGACAAGATGATCTCCAGAGGTCTCTCCCACCCCCTACAGTTCTGTGGTTCTGTGTTTGCTCTCAGCACCCCCTGCCCCAAGCCCTCATGTGAAGGGAGGAGAAGACCACCATGCCACGGTCCATTCCAAAAATCAGATGCTAAGCAATGGGGCTGGCAGCTGACCTTATACTGAGTCCCCTGATAGCAGCACAGACATCCAGGCTGTGCTACTACAAATGGTCTCTAAGGCTCCTGTCAGAACATCACAATCCCTTACAACTTCTAGTATGAAATCACAGAATGGTTGGGTTGGAAGGTACCATACAGCTCACCCCAGCTCCACTCACTGCCGTGCTCCCCACCAGATCAAGCTGCTCAGGGTCCCACTCATGGCATAAAAGAAGAGCAAGTAAGAGATCAGGCAAATGCAGGAAGGTAATTTACCAATGACTTTCGATCTGTGCAAGGCCTTAAATGAAGGATGCTGAGGGCCCTTGAGAACTTGTATAGAGAGAAGTGAGGAGGCTGGTTCTCTTAACCAGGCAAACAAGAGTCTGAGAAGCAAAAAGCTCTACAGAGTCTGTCTGCCCTGGTAAGAAGGGAATTAGTTAAATTGTAAGGGAAAGCTGGCAAAAGGTCAGTTGCACATAAACTGAAAGTTAATACTATCAGGTATGAAGTGGGGAGACGGAATACCTTTGAGGACCCTTCAGAAAAAATAGTGGACAAACGAAAGCAAGCCACTCTCACTGGTAACTCCCAATGCTTTGGAGAGGAGGATGGAGCTGGGCAAGGTTTGTAGCTTGTTCATCAGCTGGAGCTTGTCCAGCTCTGCTCTTTCCCTCAAGAGCATTCTCCACTTAGATTGAAGCTAAAATCTTGTAACTGTGATGTTCAGGCAGAACATCAGCCTCTGTGTGACCAACAGAGATGGAAGCGACAGTATGGGCTAGAAAACTCCATGATCTGACAGCGTGTGTCCCAGAACTTGGGGGGACTCAGGTGGAAAGCACACATCAGGAGGTGGCCAAGGAAATCCCCCTGAGGACCTCACTGTCCTTGCCATGAGAAGTCTTTGGGAAATTAAACAGGAGATGGTCTGCATCACATTTCCCAGCTTAGAGAAAAGGGGGGAGGTGCTCAGATCCTCTACAGAAGGAGCTTTTTCAAAAGTTCATGTACCCCTGTTAATATGATACAGTTCCAATCTCCTTGCCAGAATCATGCAGCTACCACAAATACCTTTCATGCCACACAGAATTCCTTCTGAATGCCCCAGATCCAGAGAGCAGGAGGAAACCAAGAGACAGAAGGAGGCAATCATTGCCCCAACCCACTCCTCCGTGCTGCAGAAGCAGGAATTTGGTCTCCAACTGGAATGCGGCCTGCTTAATAGGGCCACAGAAGCGAAGAGGCTGCATCTGTAATGTTTCTGTCAAAGCAAATGAGGTCATTAACAGACGAGTTCAGTGATGGAATTGTCTCTCGTAGTATTTATTATATGGTCCTTTTCCTGACACCTCCCACTGAGAGAATATTAAATATTTAATGCACACCAAGGCTTTGCTCATTTTTCATTCCCACTTCAGCATTTCAAGTCGGCTCCAATCTGCTGCTAGCTACAAAGTCGACTGGACAATGGACCGTAATGAATTAACTCTTTGGAAGCCCCCATAGCATTTACAGGACTGCCACCAGGCTGGGTCCTTCATCGCCTCCACCTCACGTGTGTGCTCTGGAATTCAATCCGCAATTCATTAAAACAAAGTAGGGGGAGGAAGGCGAGGGAGGAGAATTTGGGAAATAGCTTTCAGGAACCATAAATAAATAAATAATGAAGGGGGAGATGGAAATGTTGACTTGCCAAGGTGACAGGGCTTAATTTATTTGGTACTTCTAGGGCTGCTATTGCCCGAAATGACAGTTGCTCCTGCGAAACGTAACAGCCCTTCAAATCTCAATGAAGAATGGATGAAAATGGAGGCTGCAGAGACAGAGGTTTTCTGTGCAGACTGTTCTCCATCGCTTTGAACGCTGATCCTGGGGTAAAGTGGAAGCAAAACCTCTGAGAAAGAGTTCACATCCTTGGCCATGACCAGTAAGAAACAGGCCACCAAGAACTATAAAGCAGGATGTCACCCATGGTTTGACTCTTACTACCCATGGCCAATGTCAATGGAACATCTGAACTTCCAACTGTGACTTAGAAAATCTCTTGTCAAAATGTTTGGTTGGATGGTGCTTACAGAGAAGGCCCATTCGGTAAAGACATTGTAGCAGAAACGCTAAGTCACAATCTGGAGCAGTGATGGAGCACCTGGTGGGAAGGCAGGGCCAGCCCACGGGAGCTCAGGTGTATGCAGTGCACCTGAGTGACTGAAGGGGTGGGGCCAGGAGCCACACCTTCCCAGACCTCTTTTAAGTGTTGGCAGTGGAGGCAAGGCTATCTTGTTGGAGATCCCTGTGTACTTGAGGTGTTGTGAGTGTAAGTGGCAGCTTTTCTTTATTTTTGTGTCCATGGCTGCTGCATTTGAGCAATTCTTCACTTGCTGCAACTTAGGACCTTGCTACTGTGCTGTCATTGTTGTACTTCACAGTATACTATGGATGTGTTACCTCTCTGAGGTTTTCACTAGACTGTTTTGATTATAGTGCCTGGAACTCCTCCTCCCCACCTTTTCACCCAAAAAGGGAGAGTCTTTTAGATACCAGTAAGGCTGCAATGTCTCCTGGCTGCTGGAGATGTGGTTGCTGGGTGGCAGGGGCCATCAGAACAGCATCTGTCAGGGCTTCAGTTGTCCCAACCCTTCTGTGCTCTGCCAGAAGGCGGCATGTGCAAATCATATTTTCCAGCAACAATTACTCCTTTTGTTTACTGTTCTTCTCTCATCCCCCATGGCATCATCAGTTCTACAGAAACTACCGTACATGGGATCCCTTGACCACAATGGGCACAGAAGTACAGTCAGGTTCTTTCACCCACAAGGCAGAAATTTCAAGGAAACCTAATCCTCACACACTCTTGCTTGAAAATAGATCCACTGGCAAATTACTCCTGCTTTTAGACTTACAAGCTCCCATTTGCTTATCTGGTTAACGCTGTCTGTCAGTTCTACTGAGACACCAGGAAATCCGATTCCTGCTCGTGGTGCGAGAGCAACCTGTAGGTGCTTGACCTTTTTAATGTTCTGTAATTTGATTGGGTGGCTGTTCCATATTTCTTTGTCACCAGCCCTAGTAATCTGAGAGGGAGAAGTGGAAAAGACAGCCAGTAAAAATACAAGCAAACACAAGTGGGAATTAGTTGAGGCTTTGGGATTCCATAATTACTCAAAGCATTGTCCTCCTGGAGAGCAAGGCTGAAGGGTGGCTTGGCTCTATGTCCTAGTGTCACCCACTGCCTCATTCAGCCCCTTGAAACTCAAATTTCTGGCGTGGCTGTATACTGAACAAATCACATTCTCTGTTTTTGACTTAAAATATCTCATTGTTCCTCCAGCAACAGAGCAAATAGCACAGAACTGCCTCAATGCAGCCTGTGTTACAGTTTATTTACATCATTTGACCATTTCTTCCTCCAGTCCTTAATAAAGTGCCATGGATTCGAATACATACAGCTGGAAATGGCTCTTTCTCTGCTCACAGAGTGTCTGCTTGGCCAAGACTCAGGCCAACACTGACCTATGTGATGTGAAGATTTGTACCTTTTCTGATACAATGGTGCAAGAGTTCAATTATTTGGGATGTGGAATCATCTCAGAGAAACAGACAAACAGCCAGCAAGTGTTCAGTTGTGTTTTTATGAAGTACCTGGCAAGACTGGGCTTCCAACCAAGGGCCTAAAGATCTGTAATTTTAATCACTGGATTATTATGGAATATTGACTCAATCAGGATTATATCCTGAGGCATTCCTGTTCAGCACAGGGCAGTGCATGTAAACATTTCAGTTAAGCCCTCTTTTATAACCTTCAGTTCTGGAGATCCCGATCATCCTCAAATCCTGTTTTAGGATACTATCACTCAAATGACCTTTTGAGGAGTTACAGATACCCCAAGTTTTACAACATCACGTTCTTTCTCTGTTCCCAGCCAACGATTAGCTCTTTCAGTGACAAAACTTCCCACATTGTTTTGGAGAATTCTTTGCTGAAGAATTTTTGGTAACAGGAATTTCTGCCTTAAAGGATTCTTAAACACTGTAGGAGATATGCTTGCAATGTTTTGTGTTGATATTTTGTTTTCATGAAGCCAAAGGTGGTGCTTCTTATTTCCATGCACAGGTATATCTACAAACTGCAGCTGAATCCCCAAATTACTCTGACAGTCATAGGATGTTGGACAGCTTCAAATCCCCCAGCCTTGGATGGTTCCCAACCTGCCATTACCTCTAATCAGCACTGACAATGAAGAGCAGGGAAGTGACCAATTCTCTCTGAAAACAGAAAAATGCAGTTTCTCCTCTTTTTCCCTGACCCTTCTTCTCTGGCTCAGAGGCAGTGATGCAAGTATTTCAAGCATCATCAAACCTGATGTAGCTCCATTAGATTTACTGGCAACTGGAGGCTGTTCTTTGCCTGCTGTCATGCTAAACTGTGAATGCTATGAAGGTTTTCTTCTTGCTCTGACAAATCTCCAGTTAAAAGAAAGGTAGGAGAGGCTATTAAGCACATGAGGGAAGAAGAACCTAGGACAGTCCTCTTGAATTTTCACAGTAGGAGTACCAGGCACAGTTACTGTGTGTGTCTGGATTATAGAAAATAACTGTGCTTTAGAGACAAGAAAATTCTTTGACATCAGGATGGAGAAAGTAACGCAAGGTGCTAATGTAAAAAGATTTCCAGTTTAGTCATGTTCCCCTGATGGAGTAATGCAGCAGGTCTGTGGTGGCAGTGGGATCACGGCTCAAATAACCAGGCAGATCTGATGGAGACCTGGGGTACAGAGCCAGCCACAGATGCTCTGGTGGGTTCTCTGCTCCCTGGCCATTCCATCAGAATGAGGGTGAAGAAAGAGTGTAGAGGCCCAAGGAAGGCTGCCTGATTTGGTCACCCCAAATTTTTGTTTCTAAATTCTAAAATGCCAACATCAGCTTGTTTGGGGCCAGGCAAAACAATTCAGATCAGCCTGGAACATAAGAAATGGAAATATGTTTTGAAATGCCCAGTTAATTTGAGCTGAAAAGTCTGTTTTACAGAGGTTGAAAAGAAGCACAGAATGGTTTTCTTTTTTGTTTGATCCCAACAGACAACCCCAAACTGAAGTTTGTTCATCAAAAGTTCCTGAAACTTTGCATGACCCAAATACAGAAATTTGTATTTAAATGTAAGAGATGTCTTTTACTTGAAGACAAGAAGGTTCCCATCAAAATGCTGCGGGCATTTCCTAAATGACTTGCTCCTTGCAGCTGCAATTCAGAGACTTGATGGATCTGCAGCTGGTATAAATGGCCCCAGCTCCACTCCAAACCTCAGCTGGTGTTCCTCCAGCTGAGGATCTGCTCTTACTCCTGTTCTCTGCTTACTCAGCGTCTGAAAACATTTCATGGAAAGGTAAAGCAAAGTTCAGGGCTTATCGCATACAATAGAGCATTATACCGTGATCTCTGGGTGCTTGGGAGTTCTTCCATTGACTTCAGGGCTGTGGCTCAAACCTTTGATCAGCAAAGTGGGACCATTGCAGAGACAGGGAAGGTGCTCCTGTGCTCTTAGCCCCATGGATCCCCTTTGACCTTGTTGGAGTCAAACCTCAATTTCCATGGCTGTAAAAAACTGATAAGACTATTTACTGCAAGATGCCCAAGTACAGAAAGTGCCAAGGATCATCCTGACTAATGACTAGGTGATGTCAGGGGGAAGGGAGTTGCATATAATAAAACAGATCTTTCCTGTGGGTTCACTTGGGTTGCAAGCTGCAAGTACAGGCTTGGGATTTATCTTGTTTTGTGTGCTATTATGTGAATAAAAGAGCATGTTAGTTCACTGTTCTATGGAACAGGTGCTGTGGTGAAATGCTTGGAGATTGAAGGAAGCTCCCCAGAGGGGTGGGCATGCCATGCTCTCTTTGGTTCCCTCTGGAGTCAGATGGAAAGAGAGCATCACTCTGTGACAGATGAAGTGGACAGTTACTCAGTTTGGTTCAGTGGAGTGAGAAGACTGGGATCTGGTTTAGCCAAGAAAACACATCCAAGAGGATCACTTTGTGGGGTTTGCCCCTCAGATGACAATAAGATGATCATCTGCCTGCAGGAGGGGCCACATGCTACCTCCCCCAGAGATGTCTTCTTGTCTACTGATGAGAAGAACTTCACTTCCCCTCTGTGCTGACGCAGCACATACTGTGCAGCCTTGATCCAGGACCAGGCTCTTGATCATTCCAGTAATGCACAGTAAAGGGGCCATTTTTCACCATAGATTAAACACAGCAGTGCTGTTGACCTGGCCAAATGGCAATCTTCAGTAATTATATTCTATTAAAAGAGAGACCTCTGAAGGCAGACTTGGAGCTGTCTTTGCAACCCACCTTGAGTGATGGCTTACTAATTTTCCCATCCCTGGACCAGTGAATTCTGCTGGACATGCACTGCAGTGAAGAGTGGGAATGAGAAGAGAGATTCTCCAGTGTTCGTAGATCCCTTGGAAGGCAACATTCTCAAGTGTAAATTCTCTAGTTATTCTCTTTCCATAGTGCTTCCAAAGTGTTTGATGTACTGTGGAGGCTACTGAAACAAGCAATGAGGACAGTTGCAGTGTCTTCTGCCCAGGAACACGGTGGAGCCACCATTCCTGGAACTGTTCAAGACCTGTGGAGATATGGCACTGAGGGACGTTGGTGGTAGGTATGGTGGGGATGGATTGGGATTGGACTTGGTGATCCTAGAGGTCTTTTCCAGCCTTAATAATTCCGTGAGGAGGCAGCAACCCTTCATGAACTGAATGTTGGTGGTTCCTCCTTCTTTTGCTAACTATCCTGATGGTGAGGATAATAAAGGAGATATGTAGAAAAGACTGTTTTCCAAGAAACATGTCATGACCTCCTAGCCCCAAGATATTCCTCCACTGCCAGCACTTCAAGTGAGATTTACAACTAGCTGAAGGCTCAGCAAAACAAAATGAGTCCTTACCAGCTGCTCTCAGCTCATGTTACAGCTCCCAGACTGAGTGCTGTTGTTTCATAGGAGTTTGCTGTGGCTGCTGATGCTTTCTGCACCAAAACTCATGCAGTCTGTGCCAGCTGATGTCCATTCTGGTGAGAGGTGTGGATCCTCCATCCCAGTGTTCCCAGAGGCAGCAGATGCTCTGATAAGGAAGAAGTTTTGCTTTTGAATGAGTTTATTTATTCTGGATTTTGCTGATTGGGATCCCCTACTAAGACTTCTCTCAAGCCTGAAGCCTTTCTGGGAACTTTTATCAATGTTCCAGACATGCTTCATGTGAGCAGAGATTCCCCCATTACAGCATTGCTCTCCCCAGCCCCTTCCCAACACGTGTCAAAGCTCTTTGAAAATTAACTAAACATTCTGAATATGTATTGCAGGGGTGGAGCAGACTCTCCCAGAACATGAGTCCATAGGGTTAAGGCTTGTGGGAAGAAGCATCTTATATCACTCTGATAGATATTATTGAAGAGAGCTTGCAGGAGCACAACCTCTGCTTTTGTGTGCAAAGCAGAAAGCATGTGGTTTTGGGCTATGAATCAAACCCTATCATTAGGACAGGACAGGCTGAGGAGCACCTTGTAGTTCAGGCTGTTCTCAAATGCACCCCATGGTTTCCTCGTTTGCCTCCGGGAATCCCTGTAACTACGGGAACCATTTTGTTTTGCTGCTGGAGAAGGGAATCAAATAGTTGAACCCTTAGTCAACGTGTAAACACAACTGGCAGCTTTTGATGATTTGTTGGCTTGGAGCAGAGCCATGAGACCTGGGGATTGCAGTCCAAGTTCCTAGAGCACTGATGCCTGACAAACAGAGCAGCAGATCAAAGTCAGGAAGAGCACAAGTTGTTATCAGTTGGAGAGGCGGCCAGAGGGACTTCCACGTGGGATCTCCTGAAAATGCCCCCTGCCTGCTTCAAATCTGGCAATTCCAGCTGAACCTGGGTCACCTACTTAATAAAAATTCCATGTTCAGTCCGTAGAAATGCTTCCAGCACAATTAGATCAATTTCCTCTAAGTAGCAATAAATGTGTTTTCCTTTAAAAGGCCAACACAAGCACATTATCACAGCCTATAATCCCCATTCTCTCTATTAGCTCAAAGTACATCCCAAAGGCCAAGGGTCACAGCTAAAGACTAATCAGTCTCATTAGCCTGTCTAATTTATCTTAACTAGGGGGACACAAACACACTGAAACTGTTGGTGAGACTTTCTGATCAGGATATGGCAGTCATTCATCAGGGCCCTTGGTAAGCCACAGCAGCAAGCAGAGAAGCTCCCTGAGGATGCTCCCAAACCCACGCAGTCACGCAGGATGGAGTGAGCCCATAAGGGGCTGCTACTGTTCCCTCAGAGCCAACCCAGCAGCCAAACCTCTCATTAATACAGCACTTAGTTGTTGCCCTCATGCTGGGTTTCAGCAACCCAAAGGCAGTGAGGCTGGAGCCAAGGCTCCAACACATATTGCCATCCTGAAGGCTCCTGGCTGGGAGGAATTTCAGAATGTGTGCTGCAAGCAATGCTTTGTTGGATGTTAAGAGGCAGGGCAATGTACTGCTAAGAGAGGAAGAATCAGATTATTTAAGGAGTTGCAACAGGAGGAGGCTGGCCATGCTCTAAATCAAAGCCACCTCCTGGGAGAAAGGGAAAGGTTATCCATGAGATCCCTATTTATGTCCCAGAAATATGTGGCTCTAGAGTACCTCCATTTCCAGGGACGATCAAGCACAGAAAGGAGCTCAGGAGGCTGACAAAGCACTCACTTCCAGGATCTCACCTGGGAGTTGAGGCTCAAAGTCCTATAAAGAGGGTAAACTTCAGTAGTGCTGCTCTGGCAAGAGGATCTATGAGATTTCATGGCAGTTTGTGTCATTTTGACTATTTTTTAGTCACCCACTTTGCTTTTCTCACTTTCAGGATACTCAGATGGGAACTGTTCAGTGGAAATCATTTGTTATCTTTGCTGTGCCTTCCCATGACAGAGGCATTTCTGCATTCATATCATGCTGCCCAACTTAAGCCAATCCAGGCAGAAGAGAGTAGAGTGGACTGCGGTGCAGAGGAGGTGAAGAACCCCTGTGCAGATCAGACACCAGAGCTATCTCACTCTGTGGTCCTCCTGGTGAGCTGTTGTAGGTGGGACACAACCCTGTGCAGGGCCACATGGCTCTGTTTCCATGCACAATGCAATTGATTGCAAACATGGGTACAAGGATTCCATGCTGAACAAGATTTCTGGGGGGAGAAACTGTGGCAAATATAATTCCTGTGCACAGAATGTAAGGAGATGCCAGCCTGCTCAGATGGTGAAACATTTGGAATAATGGCTGTACTTATGTTCCTAACCTGGACTTTTTAAGTGTGCTTGAACAACTCATAGCTCATCCTCTCCAGTAGAGAAGAGCCATCTCTCTGATCTCAGATGCTTATATGGCTACATGAAACTCTGAAGGGGCTGAGAAATATTCCCATCCATCCGAGTTTATCAGAGCAATCCAACACATGCTTACTTTCAACCACAAACTTACACCTGGCTGAAGCTAAGCACAAACAACAAGGTGTGAGGGGCCACATAAATCCAGTTTCACAGGTGCTATGGGTATCGTGTCTGCTTTCCTTTTTCTTCACTTTTTGTTCTCTACAAGTCTGTTTAAGAAAGCAGCTTGCGAGTTTTTGACAGGACATGGTTCAGGCAGACTCGTGTGTCTGAGATGTGGGCAAGGACGGCAGCTCAGCACTACAGCTCGTCCCAGCTGAGCACCTCACCCAGGCTGGGAGCCAGCTGCTGTCATCCAGGGAGATGGTGGGAGGCTCTGAGGAGCGACTCAGCCCTCTGTCTGGGTGAGCATGTCAGGGCACATGAGCTGGTTTGTGAGGATGCTGCCTTTTTCCCAGGACAGTCAAGGAAGTCTAGACTGTGTGCTTGGGTTAGTCAGAGAACTTCTAGGCAGCCCTGGGAAGCAAACAGCATTGCACCCCAGACACTTGTCAGGCTGCAGAGGCAGCTGAGGTGAAACCAAGTCTCACTCCCAAAACTGCAGGAGCCTTTCCGGGTGATGACTTCTCACTGAGCTATTTCCTGAGCTCCAGAGAGTGAAGAGCTGGCTCCTGTTCCCTAGCTCTGCTCAAAGAAAGCAGTGGCATGGAGTTGGAAGAGCAGAAGAACACGGCAGAGCACTGCAGGCCCAGGTTCCTGCTGAAGATCACACTTATTTTAGTGTTAATCAGAAGGCATTTGTAACGTCCTGGCAATGAGGAGGAAGGCAAGACGTGGAGGAGGTGGAGGGGAGGGAAGGAAATTCACTTGTAGAGATGATGGAGTGACTCCTTCAAAGAAAAAATTAATAATGATTAAAATGATGCCAGAGTTTGTCTGTCTGAATCTCAAAGGCACATCATCTCCACCAGAGGGGTCTGGCACTCAGCAGCTCTTCCTGCTGATTACCATCAAGCTTCCCATTTTCATATAACCTTGAAATGCAATTGTGTCAATGTATTCAAGAGGATTCTCTTTTTCCAATGGGCAGAGAGATGTCAATGGATCTAATTTTTTCTTCTTGCTTTCATCCGTTACTTAGAATCTATGTTTAAGTCCCATCCTTCAGCATTTCCTTTTTAGAGGACTGAGGGGAAGCTCTGCACCCTCACGGCATGGTCTGCAGGCAGAGGTGAAACTACTGAGCATGGGAAGCATAGAAGAGGTTTCCTTTCCTTTGCTGTGATACCTGATTCAGATGAACCTTCTTTGTATCATTTCCAGGGGGGGAAAAACGGAGCTGAAGACTCCTTCTGGAAATCTGCTTCTTCTCTTTAGCACTCTGCCTTCCCGTGGCAAAGCACTGCACGTAGCATCCTTCCATTCCAAATCTTGTCCCCAGCAAGCTTTTGCTGACTGCATAACCTTCACTAACCTGAAATTCCTGAGTAGTCCCCAGAGCTCAATGCATCTCAGAATAAAATTTTTGTAATGTCATTTAAGGGTATTCCTAATCCAGAATTATTGAGGAGGCCTGGGTCATGGGAATTGAGTTTGACACTTGACAAATTCTTGGCTTTGTATAAATGGACAGGCCACAGAAATAACTGCCTTTGGGTGTCACATGAGGAGAAATTAATTCTTTATTAACTTCTGCAATGATAATCTAATAAACTCATTTGGTCTACTAGTTTCAGCACTTAAGGCGCTCAGTCGATTGGATGCAAATAGTTTTTTTTCCTCCCTTCTGCAAAGGAGCCTCTGTGGCATGCAAGGGGTGTGAGTGAGAAGCCAGGCAGGTCGGCTGGGACAGGGAGACGGGCAGAGCAGAAAGGCAAAAGCAAAGGCTGGAAAAAATATTTTATTTGTCTTTTTATTTTAATTAAACATTCATATTTTAAACAAATTTTCTTTGAGTACAGATCCCTTTCCTTCAGTCAGGTGTTGCAAGATAATATTCAAGAAACCAATGTGTTAGCTGTTTCCCTTTAGTATGATAGCACAAGGCAGCAGTTGCAGCCACACTGGGGCTCCGCTGGGAGCCGTACACAGATGGAGTTCTCTCCAGAATGTTTGTGGCAAATGCTAAGTTTAAAAATGGGTTTTAATGGGATGATGGACTAAGCAAGGCTCTAGCTCCAGAAGCCAAGGCAGTCCAGCAGGAAAATAAAGTGTAGCGTGTGACCTGAGTGTCAAATCAAAACCAGCCATTGCCACCAAGAGGTTGGATTTCAAATGTCAAACCCTGAGCTGCTGCAGGCTGTCCAGGAACCACGTCCCAAACAAACAAACAAACAAAACAGCTGCAGGGGGCAGAACGAAAGGCAAGCTCACCCTGCCAATGTCAGGGGATGGAGCTGCGTCCCCAGCTCAGCCATGCTCTGCAAGAAGCAACAAGGCATCGGGGCCTGGCACACAGCCGTGATGTGTCCCACGGCCACACTTTGCTCATGTCACCTGGAAGGACACCCAGATTTCGGGACCAAAGCTGATGGCTGAAGCATCTCTCCAGCCGGGAATCCCCTGCACAGTGGGTTGAAGGATCTCAAAGCCGTGCTACCAAGTAAATCGAGGTGTGGGTGTGGAAACCTACACAAGGTGCTGGGGAAGAGCAGGCTGGCAGCATCACTGTGAAAGCACCCTCCTGTGCAGTCAGAGCAATTAGGAACTGAAATCACTGCACAGTGCTTTCCGGTTCAAGGGGCATCAGCCTGTCCCACTGCCCCCCAATTCCTGGGCTGCAGGACAAACCCGCTTTGTTCCTGGGACGCTTGTTTTCTCAGAGAGGAAGAGAATGGGAGCAGCACAAAAATCAAGAGCAAAAATCTCCCACATTAGAAAAACAAACTGCTTCCTCCCGGCTCAGATAACGGCTTTCAGAGAGGAAGACAGACATTCATTACTGAGCTTTGTTTGCGAAGAAATTTTGAGCCATTGTTGGTAATAACAATAAATGATAGTCCTGTATGGTTCTCCTATTGCATTAGTTCAGATCCACTGGCACCACCTGTTACATTTCACCTTTCTCCCACTGATGCCCCCCTGTAGATCTCAGGACTGCCTCCCTGCATTTGTATTTGGGTATAATTTGAGGGTAACTTGATTGGTAATTAGGGCAGAATAGAAGACTGAGTATTAAACTACCCATATATCTCTCTAATTTAAATAATCCCTAATATATCTAACTGGTTTGCCTCATACTGCACTGATGCGTATTGAACCGGGGATAATGAAATAAAGAATGTGAGGGGGAAAAATGTTATTTCAGAGTCGGAAGATCACCAATTAATGACATGAAAAGCCTGGTGGGAATATCTGTGCACTTAATGCCCCTTCTGCTTCAAATGTAATGCGGTCAGAGCCTCTGGCACGGGAACTCTCAGACCAGCCTTCAGAACAACGTGTGTTTCTGTGCAGATCCTGAATGTGATCCAATGTCCCATGGCTTTGGGACAGTGCTTACACACAGAAGGAGGGGTGAATGTGACCCTCAGTACCTTCAGCTCACTGCAAGGAGGACACTGGGGCCCCAGAACATGTCCAGAGAGGGGGTACAATGCTGTGTGGGGTCTGAAGCACAATGGGGTCTTATGGAGAGCGGCTGAGGGAACTGGGATGGTTCAGTCTGGAGAAGAGGAGGCTCAGGGGAGATCTTATCACTGCCTGTATCTCCCTGAAGGAGACTGTGGAAAAATGAGGGTTGCTAACTGCTCCCAGGTAACAGCAATAGGATGAGAGATGATGGCTTCACGTTGTGTCAGGGGAGGTTCAGGTTGGATATCAGGAAACATTTCTTTAAGCCAGAATACTGGCTTAAAAAAGAAGCCTACATATAAGACAGTTAAAGTTAGATGAGATCAGCTCCATGGTGTGCGGCCATCCATCCCTCATGATGTACCAGCCATTGGCTGGGCTTTATTCTGGTGAAATCTGCTGGATCTCACCCTGCAACATGGGAAATGCTGCGCTTGTAACAGCAGCCATCATGGGGCTAGGGCTGAGATTTTCACTGCTCACTCTATCTTTCTCATGGAGGTGGTGTGAAATGGACAGTCCTGGAGTGCTTGGAGGGTAAAAAAAAAAAAACAAGTTTCATTAAAGACTTAAAGTTTGATGTTGTTTGGTTGCTGTTACAGAATGTAAAATTCAGTGGCATGCAACATGTGAACTACTGAACGCAGAGAACCACGAGGCCTGATGCCAGCCAGTTGTTGCCAGTTGTTGGAAAAAGCAGTGGCTGTGGAAGTTTTTACCATTCCACTGAAAATTTCAAAGAAATCCATTCCGTGCAGTGGAATGCTTTGATTTAGACAGACCATTATTTTCAATAGTAAAAGTTGTTTGGTTTTGTTTTTATTCAGGAAATATTCAAGCTATCTGAATGTAGTGAAGAGCAGAGCAGGACAGGAGGATCCCAACTCCGTGAGCTGACGCAGAGCCGGCACACACCCCCAGGTTGAAAGATAACCCAGCTTAATGCAATTGATGTGTGTTTCCATTTGGGCAGCCAAAAGGGTGGCAATATCCTCAGCATCCCAGAGTATGCTCGCAGCCTGCTCCCATCCCATCACCCAACTCCCACCCGTGCACATTCTCCTGCTCCATATTGGGCTGTGTCTGTGCAGAACAGATGGGCACAAGCTGTCTGGCAGCCCTCCCCCAGACCCTGCAGAGCGATGCATCACCGAAGCAGGGAGATCCCCACCCTTGGAGAGGGGCAGGTAAAAGTTTAACCAGGCTGCCTTTCAGCGCTGGAGGCAGAGCCGCCTTTCATCGCCGTGATAAATTGCTCCTGTCAAAACTACATGAATGCTCATATTGAAAAGCTCTTCTTTCTTTCTTTTTAGCTTGCCCCCTCTCTGCAGTCTCACGGCGTCTCTCGGTTGTTAGCCAACATTTAATGCCCACTTAGTCAAAGGGCACTTCCACTCTTTCTCGGCTCTGTCCTGTCCCCTGGGGCTCTGGGGCTGCATGGCCACAGAAGCACTGACAGGGAATGAAATCAAAAGGATGGGCTGGCGGAGAGACCCTCTAATGGTTTTAGGGGTATTTATTTTGTTTCAGTCCTCCTACATGTAGTCTCTACCCAAAGTGACCGTTGTATGGGGAGCTGGGCAGACAGATGTCAGGAAACATTTCTTCTTCTCCAGAAGAGTGTTGATGTAGTGGCACAGGTGGTGGGATCACCATCTCTGGAAGTGTTCAGGAACCATGGGGATGTGGCACTGAGTGATACAGTCAGTGGCCATTCTACGATGGACTGGGGTTGGGTTTGGTGATCTTGGTGGTCTTTTTCAACCCCAATGATTCTGCAATTCCATGATTCTATATTTTCTAAAGAAGCCTCCAGTTGTCTGTAAGCTCCTAGCTAGTAGATCAGTTACATTTTGCAATATTTTCCTGAGGTAATAATGAATGTGTAATGCAAAAAATGTAGCACAACTCCTCTCCAGCCTCTGGAACAGAGGACTGGGTAAAAGGGTGGCCTGAGTGTCACCATGAAGATGCTGGGAACAAGTTCACCACTCTCAGGCTTGGGCCTGGTGGGAAGGGTTGAGAGCTCCTTCTTGGGAAGCATGGACCCAGCTCAGCTGCCTCAGAGCCATGTCTCCTCATCAGGCAGCAGAGTCCAGAGGGAGAAGAGCTGGCTTTACAACTTGGTGCTGTGCTGTGTTTGCTGCTGGGGCAGCTACCAGCCCCTCTGCTAATGTGCAGTAAGGATGGGATGCAGAAGGCAGTGCAGCTGTGCCCAGCTGTGCTGCATGGTGCCCACAGGCCATCATTCAGCACCTCCTAAGGGAGATGTCAGACCTTTTCTCACTCTCCTCTAATTCCTTACCCCACATTTTCTGTCCTGGCTGATATCCAGCCATCACCCAGCACTCCCAACCATTCTTTGAAAGGTAAATACAAATGTTACTGCTGTGGTACTGAGATCCGACGGTGAACTGTTCTAGGTGCATCCCGTGGGTGATAAATATTTCTGCTGTGGCCCTCAATGCTGATTGTCTCTATCAATATGGGCCTCCATAGTGCTGCTCACCTCTATATATGCAGTTGTACCCATACAGGCACACTACATGTGCACACAGCTCTCGCCCTTCTCTCAGCGCAATATCAAAAGTGATTAATACACCTGGATATTCCAGCCCCTGCTTAGCCTTCTCCCTTTTCTTTCCCTTCTTTCCCTTCTCCTGCCCCTCCACCACCCTGGAAGTTTTTAGATATGCTTCTGCACCGCTGCAACAAATTGCACACTGGGATCTGAAATTATTACTTCCTTAAATGCATTAAGCAGTTCATAAAGCAATTTACAGTGCCAGTTACCAGTGCAGTGTGCCTGCCAGCCCAACACCGCCATGGTGCAGAAGGGCTCTTGGCAGCCGTGCCCTGCTGCAATGCTCTTGCTCGCTGGAGCCAATGCCTGAAACTTAGGAGAAATCAATGCAATTATAGATATGAAGGTCCAATTACAGCGAAATGTGATCAGCCTTTATCTCTGAGTCTCTGCAAGAAAACCAGGGAGGCCTTTTCCTTTTTGCCTTGTGGAGAGAGCAGCAATGGCACACAAAAGTGTCTGTCAGCAACAGAAGGCAGCAAGGGGCCGGCTGTCACTGCGCGCTAGTCCTGATGCTTCCCAACCCGATTTCCCCTTAGTGCTGGTGAGATGATTCCTGCCTTACACCTCCATGAATCCCTTATGCCGACACCCAGAGCAGCATGGCCACCTCTAGCCCAGATTCACAGCACAGTTTTGCCCATTTGGGGTTTCCCTGAGGAGCTCTCACTGTCTGCCTGGTGTAGGATGGTTTGGTTTTCCCCCAAAACCAGGGAAAAAAGATGAGGTGCCCTCGCCCCGTAGCCAGTATGGGCAAGTTCTGCCCAGTGTGAGATGGAGCTGTTTGACCTTTGACTGCAGTCAGAAGAATGACTCACTTGGAGGCTAAAACGTAAATAAATGTATGCATTGCTAAATAAATCAAACACTAATCCAGGAAGGCAAGCCTGATAGATATCCTTATTAAAATCGCACTGAAATAAATGGGGCAGATTATGAGGCAGTGGGCTTAAAAGCAACGATTTCAAGGCATAACTCAACCCGGCACACGTGGCAATAACAAAATCGTTTTAATCTTTGATGTTGCTGTGCTAAATGCAGTGCGTTCTTTCCTGCTGCAGTTGTTAACTGGAGCTCATGTGTTATCATGAAGACTGAAAATTAAATATAGCTGATTGATTGATTGATTGATTGATTAATAAATAATTATTTTCTTAATTACTGGAAAACACTCGGAACATGTTAAGCATTCTGGCTTAGCACAGAAAAGTAAAGATCTGGCATCTTTACTTGAACTATAGCTCTTTGCCACGTTCCTGCACATCAAGAGAAAGAAGTTCATTCCCAGCACAGGTACCTTCCCCTCTGGCACTGAATTACCAAGTGCTCCCCCCAATTACAGCTTCCAAAACCATTAGCAGTTAAGAGAAAATAATCCCTGCAATGTGTGAAGCAATAAGTGTTATGTACGACCGAGGAATAGCGGCCACAGGGAGCCCAGCCTGGCTCAGGACTGCCCCCTCCCTGCTCCCTCGCAGCAATCCTTTCTACGTATGGATGTTATACATCGAGATGTCTCCTTGTGCCTTATATGTGCTGAGCTGTCTCATTGAGCACCTCCAGGGATGGGGCACCCACTGCTCGCTGAGTTCTCATCCAAAACCTGTGTCAAGTAAAGGGGCCCAGTACAAATCTGTGCTGTCCTCAGATGTTTAGTTGAAGCTTGGTGTTTTTTTCCTGGATTTTATCCACTCCTGATGCACGAGCAATGGAAGATTCTTGAGCAGGGCAATTAAAATAGCATAAAAATGGATTTCTTTTCACCAGCACAGTCAGACAGAAAGATCTGCATTCCTTATTGAGGTTACTGAGCTAAAATAAGGAGGCTGTGGTGAGTTGGGGGTCGGCCTCTATTCCCAGGTAGCAGAGAAGGGATGAGAGGCGATGGCCTCACATTGGGCCAGGGGAGGTTCAGGTTCGAGATCAGGAGCAGTGATGCAGTGGCACAGGTTTCACAGGGAGGTGAGGGGGTCACCACTCCTGGAGGTGCTCAGGAACCGTGGGAATGTGGCACTGATGGACACGGTCAGTGGGCAGTACTGGCAGTAGAAGGATGTCTGGTCTTGGTGGTCTCAAAGGTCTTCTCCAACCTTCATAATTGTATGCTTCCATGATTCTGCTGCCTCCCATCCCAGCCAGTCACCCAGGTTCGCCCCACAGCTGAAAACAAAGTTTCCCCTCCCTCCTCCTCAGCCTCCACACTTGGATCACACTCCCAGCAGATGTGAAATGTTTGCAGCGAGATGTGCCAGTGCCATCAGCTCACCGCAGCAGCTCCCAGTCACAATGTTTGCATGCACACTTCAGAGTATCATTTATCTTGAGGGATGTCAACTCTAAAAATGTTAGCGCGTGTCACTGTCATGGCAAATGCCAGAAATTAGCTTTCTTTCATCTGAAAGAAGAATAATTAACTTTGCGACTGTTTCCAAAAGTGCTAATTAATGGGTTTCACCAACTTGGTTTGTCAGGATACATCTTGATTGGAACAACAGCTTGTTCTTCCCCCCGAGGATTAGGGCTCTTCTTCTGGACTCCTTTCCTCATTCGCCAACGTACTGTGGTTTGCAGAAAATGGATGTCATTTAGAACACCAAAATAAACATGCAAAAAAGGGAAAGCCCCAGAGACACATTAACGTTTATTAATCATTTGTGTACATTATTAACAATAATGTAACAACATAGCATTCCACATTAGCAGACCAATATTTAAAGAGGATGGGATTTTGCTAGCTGTTCAATTTTCTGATAACCAGGATGAGCATCCAGCCCAAATGTCTGTGTGTGGGGAAGTTTCCCCCTGCACCAAACTTCAGGAATATTTTCCCTATTTAAATTCCTTCAGCACTTTGTATGACATATTTCCCTCACCAAGCTGTCCAAGGTACTCAAAATTCCCTGTTTTCCAGTACTGAGCACCTTCCCTGCTACACCACATGAAATGTGGGTGCCCTCCACCACCTTTACACTGAGGTAAAAAGCAAAACGTCCACATGTGGCAGTGACCTGAGGGCTGCAGCCATCCCTATCATACAGCCCATCAGTGGGGATGGCTCCCATTGCAACACAGTCACAAAAACATTAAGGTTGGAGAAGATCATCCAGTCCAACCACAATGCATCTCTGCAGCCCTTTGAGAGCCCAAATGCATCTCATGATGGAAGAGATCATGGCCTGGAGAAACAGTGAGGGTCATGTTCAGTCTTTATGTAAACTGCCTGACAAAGGGTAAGCTCAGACCTTGTATGAGTTCCTGGAAATAGAATGTAAATCAGGAAACCAAGTGGAAAATCCAGGAGGTTATTATTAAAAACCCACAGCTCAATTATCGTTATAATAAACCTTACACCAGAGGTCATTTACATTCACGGTAATTAGGGAGGCAGGTTATGGATGGAGAATAACGGTATATCAGCTAAAGAAGGATTTTATTGCAGAAATCTTCTCCCAGACCTGTGCACATTGACCCAACTGGGCTGGGGTGGGCTGGGATGGGATGGGATTAGTGTGCACACCTGTGTGCAGAGCTCCTGAGGCATCTGAGCCCTTCCTGCCCTCCCCAGAGGAGAAAGGATGGTGTATAAAGGGCCTAGTGGAGGTCCCAAGACTGTTTTGGTTCTTGCTGAGCTGTGCCCTACACTCAGTCTGGCTGTGAAAGGTTAATTAATTTCTAGCCATAGTTATGAGCAACTTAGGACACAAGGAGCGAGTGGTTATCAGTGTTCAAGGGTACCCCTAGAAGTGAATGGGTTGGTTTCGAGCTGTGTGTTTGTATCTAAAATTCCTGATGCATGATGGATTGATAAGTTCCAAGCAACTTCATATTTTTGAGCTGTTCAAGAACCCTTTTGCTACGTCTCCAACCTGAGCAAAGTGCTACACTGGCCTGTCATAGAGATGATCCCCTGTCCCCCTACCTTAGGGGGAGGCTGAAAGGGGAGGATCACTTTAGCAAGAGAGAGAGCAAACAGCACTGCAGGGTGATGCTCATGCAAGGAAATCCCCTATAATGGTGAAACCTAGCTTCACAGAGCAGCTTACAGCATTTACTCTTTGCTTTCAGTGGTGCCAATATTATTTACTGGATGCTGCTACTTAATTTGTTGCTATATTTACTCTCTCAGTAGAGGTTAAAATCCCTGGTCACTGCATTTTTAAGTGGAATCGGTTTTTATCTGCTGTGAAAGTGATGAGTTCTGACCCTTACTGGAAGCTATGGGATCCTCATAGCTCTGGAAGAATAAATGTCCAGGAATAAATCTCTCACTTACTGTCACTTCTTGAATTTCACCATCACTGTCTACTCAATCCTTCAGGTTAAACTTAGGCCAGATAAAAAGAAATGCATAGACCCTAAATTTGTATTGATTTCTTACTTTAAATTACACTTTAATATAAACATGAGCACACTTTGCTGGCTTGCCGTTCATGTGGGACTGAGCACACAAGGATTTCAACAAGAGTTGGCCAAAACACAAGGAGTACAATTCACTTTGGTAAAGGAGGAAGGAAACCCTTTTGCAGAGACCAGTATTGTCTCCAGATACATGCCAGTGCTCTTCCAGATGCTGTGGGATGTGCTGGAAGTGGCAAAGATTTGGGTTTAAGTGTTGAATGAATCTCCCATGAGGCCAAAGGAATCTTTAATAATCCTATTATTGAGTGGCGTGGTTCAGTGGGCATGGTGGTTATGAGTTGATGGTTGGACTAGATGTTCTTAAAGATCTTTTCCAACCTTAAGGATTCCAGGATTTTTCTGTTTGTTTGTAAACATAAGGAAATCTTGTCAAGTCCATGACTTGTCTGTGATGAACAGCACAGCACGTGTCACACCTCAGTTGCGCACAGGCAATCAGTACCTAAAATCTCCAGCACAGCCTCAAAGGATGCTGTTGAGGGCTTCTGTCTTTCGCTTCCGTAACCCAGTGGAAAGGAGAAACCATCAAGATTTGGATGGATGGGTAGGGAACCCTGCTGTAGTGCTTCAGTTCTGGACACTGTTAGCTAGGGATTTAATGTCTTTCATGCAAACAGTCTTGAGCCCTTGGCTGTAAAAGGCATGTGTGCTCTGTGGACAGGCAGGGGGAGAAATCCCATGTCTGCTTCAAATGCTCTGTGCTGAAATTCCTTAGGCTCCGCTTTATTTCACTTTCAGCTTTCCCCCCCTATACACACACAAATGGTTATGGGACTGTCTAGCATCAAAAGACTGCTGTTTGCATGCAGAGGGCTGGCCCCTTCACACAGTGCCAGCTGGTGGAGCTCCCTGTGCTCTGCTGTGTTTCCCAGCTTTGCCGTCCACACCAGCATCCTCCTCAGCTCCTGGAGCACAGGGACCTGATCCTGCTGGTGCAGCTGCCAGCAGCTGGGCAACGAGGGTGGGCTTTGCAGAGGGCTGCTATGCAGATAACAGCTTTTGTCTCTGTTTACTGGAGTGCATCTTGTAACCAGATTCCTCTCCAGTGCATCTCCCCCTTCCCACCGCCCCTCCGGATTGGGCTCCTCTACTAAAAATTGGTTGGGAATGAAGGCGGGGGGAGAAACTTTATTAGTGTTATACATTATTTTCCTCCTCTCCGTTCTCCCCCCCCCCCTCCTTCTGCATGATGAATTGCCTGGTACTGAGCTGGTAGCTCCAGCCCAGGCACTTAGCAATCTCCTCCTGGTCCCTTGCACAGACAGATGGGACGGCCCATGTCTTGACCGTGATTGATTAGCTGGAGAAAGCCTGTTGAGTGGAGTTCCATGAAGATTGATGCTTTCTCCTTCTAACAGCATTTCCAAAAAGTTTCTATTACATTTTGATTATGTTTATAGAATCTCACTGGTCTCCAGGAAGATTCAATCTTCTCTTCCCCCTCTCCCCTCTGTGCAGTGTGTGTAACTTCCCTCCTGTGCATATGCTGTTCATCCATCTCTCGCTGTTATTCCTTTAGGAGTGCCCCCAGAGGTCTCTCAGGACAGCTGTCCCCTTGCATTCCCTGTCTTTGCCAGAGGGACACCTCTCTGCTGCTGCAACCTCACCTATAGAGACAACAGACAAAGCTCGCAGTGATGGGTTCTGCCAGCCTATAGGTGACCTCTAACAGCCACACAGCAGGAGGAGGAATGCTGTCTGTGATCTGCTGGTGGAGAACTGAAGGATGGGACCACCAGCAGTGTGGCATCCAGACAAAGGAGCCCTGTTTCACGGTACAAGAGACTGAAACCTGCTTTATTCAGACCAAATCCCCTGTACCTAGAGGCTTGATTCACACCTGGGTTGGGATTAGCAAGACCTTGAAGCCGCTGTATCTTTGAGAGCTTGCTTGTTTCCCATGGAGTGAGCTGGGAGGATGAGATTCCAGCATCCCATGCATTATGTTGCAACTGGGTGAGGTGGGACAGCAGTGTCTGTGTGTTGGCTACATTTCAGCATCACTGCACAGAGAAGATTTTTTTTTTTCACCATCAGATCAGACATCCTAGACTCAGAGGAGGGAAGTGCACCAAGACAGGATAAGGGTTTCTGATCACTCAGAGGGATCTTCCTGCCCAAGAGCTCAGTGCAAACAATGCAAAATGCAGCAAAAAGACTGGTACAGATGGCTGGTGTTTGTGTATATGCCAGCAGAAAGAGCTGCAGGAGAAGCTCGAGTCCTGCACAACGCTCTGCCTGGGGTGGCCTGCCTAGGAGGACTAATATTCCAGTCGTTCCATAAGATGTGTAGGTAGGGGATCCACAAATAATGACTCTGTTGTAGGCAGGGTACATGAAGGCAGCTTGGGGACTGAGTGATGGGTGTGTGGGGCAGCCTGCTGTAGTACTGCTGTGTCTGTATGTCCCTGGGTACGCTTTCACCAGGAGGGAGAGCACTGAGCAGGACAAGTCTTGGTAAGGGCACATGCACAGGGCACATGCACACAGCCCACCTTCCTGCTGGTGGGAATAGCTGCTGTCTCACTGCTAGCACAAGACGTGCAACGAGACTTCTGTTTTCTTTTTTGTGCCTCTGGTGTAAAAATGCAGCTGGGCAGGAGGCCCAACGTCTGTGTGATGTGATGAACAGAGGTGTGTGTGGGTTCCCCTTTACAGGTACCCCTCAGAGCTGCCCTCCCAGCTCTGTCCCTGTGTGCTCAGCCTGCCCCTGTGCCATCCCAGGCTATTTTTTTTTTTAAACATAGACCCCATTTTTTATTCCTGCATTTATTACAAATGCAAATTACAGATGAAAGCATCAACTACACAAACCATTACTCAGAGGAGCATCTTTCCAACTGCTGGACTTGGACTGAACAGCTTGTGGTTAATTTGCTATATAATCACTGCCTGCAACAGGAAAGCAAGCGCTTCAACTGTGCTAATATTATGAAAGGGGAAGTTAACCATAGAGATAAATTCTGAGGAGCTGCAGCTGGGATGAAAGAGAGAAATAAATGTAGCTGGAGTCCTGGCTTCATGCTTGCAAAAGTGGCCGCTTGGATATTTAAAGGGATAGAAGATAAGGGTTCAGGTTAAACGTGTTTTTGAAGTTGCTTTTAGCCTGCAACTATTTCCCCCAGCAGCAGAGGATCTCTGCAACTCCCACTGACCTGCAGTCTGTGGAGCCCTGGGCTTGCATGCAGACATGCAAATGTGATGAACTGCACGCTGCCCCAACTGCTGGGTGCCCCCGTGGGGTCCTGTGCTGCAGAGGAGATGAGTGTGGCAATTGAGCATTTTGCTGTGGGTTCCTCCCCATCATTCAGCTCTTGTAAAACCAGGGTAAGTGCCCCAGGGCTGACAGAAGCGTGTCTGTGCTGCAAGGAGAGGCCCATGGTGTCTCCAGGAGCAGCCGCAGGTGCTCTGCAGGTGTGTGTTAGCCCCAGATGGGAGGAATGCTGAGTCCACGCAGGTAGTGCTGCTCTGCACTGCTCCGTGTCCCTTCAGTGTGCATCACCAGGGCTGGTTTAATCCTTGTGCATGAGGCTGGGGTAATGTTTGCACCTTCCATTCCTGTGCCCACAGAGCTAACAGCAGGGCAGTACTCACGCTGGGTTGCAAAGTGCTACAGGGGTTTAAAAAATGTTCCTGAAGATTATCTCTCAGGTCAAATCTGAAGTTCTGTCTAACTCTGCTCTCTGGAGGCCTACGAGAGGCGGTAGCTGCCAGATGAGCGGAGACAGGAGATGCGTCTAGGAGGGTGAATCAGCTTGAGAAGGGTGAGCTGGTTCCTATGAGGCAAGAGAGCTCCAGGAACTGCAGATTCACATCCATCTCAGACACCTTCTGACCACAGTGTTTGTGTAGGGCTGCTTTTCTCCCTGGTTCCCAGGAACAGAAAGCTGGACTGGGGAGAGGCTGGGAAACACCAGGGGAGGGCTGGTTCCTGGGAGCTCAGCTCTGAGCAGGGGCTGAGGGTGTTGCCTTGTTCCAGACTGATGAAAGCTGCAGGCTAAAAGATTTTCCTTGTCTGAGTTAATCATTGATGGGGCAGGATGGGGCTGCCTGGGGTGCATGTGGATGGAGCAGAGGGTGGAGGGTAGTGTGGGAGGGAGCTGCTGCCTGGGGGGAAAACGTGCACAGTGGGGGATGGCTTTGTCAGTGCTGGCCTTGCAGTTTGCCTCCCCAGTCAAAACAGATGAGCCATGGAGCTGTGTGTGCAGCCAGGTGGGGATGCTGGGAGGGCATATCTCGTGGGGACCATCGGGGCTTGGGCTAGCAAAGGCTGTCAGCTCCACAGCATGGGTACATTGTGTATAGATGAAAGGGAATGACCTTAAGTTGTACACGGGGGAGGTTCAGGTGGATATTAGGAAACACTTCTCTGAAAGAGCAGTGATGCAGTGGCACAGACTGCCTGGGGAGGTGGGGGAGTCACCGTCCCTAGAAGCGTTTGAGAGATGTGGAGATGCCCCCTCTGAGGAGCACTAGCACTGTCTAAAGCATTTCAGATTTCCTGGTGGTTTATTTTTGTGTACAGATTACCTTTACAGGTACAGATAAGAGGCAGGGTTTGTTCAGGCTGTGAGCTGCTGAAGGAAAACTCATGGACGCGAAGTGAGGAGCTGCCTCAGTACCTCTGCCCAAGGGATAGTGCTTCAGAGCAAAATCACAACCGCTGATTCTGAGAATAATCAGCGTTAAAATCAACTGGCAAGGAAAAGACCATGCATTTACAATGTATTTTTCTAGGTATTATTAAATAATACATCACGAGCAAACTCCTGAGTGACAATTTAGCAGCTGTTTGCAGGAGGTGATAAATCCAGGTCCTGTCCTTCCTGTGCCCTCCTCTCCAGGAGGGGATTGGCACAGCTGAAGGAACTTTTGGAAACCGGTGGGTTGGGGGTATCCAAAGATACCTTGATGCCAAAGGAATATCTTGCAGGTGAGGTGAGGCCATGGAGTCATGCTGGCATGCAGTATGTGACTTCAGCTGTGACTTACGACCTCATGGCTTCGTTTTAAAGTGAAGGCAGTTTTTCTGGCCTGGAGATGTAACTGATCTCTTCCTTCTGGTTTGTTAAAAGAAAGTTGAAATGTGCCGCCTGTTGATCTGTCCTCACCATGGATTTGGCTGCTGGCAAGGAGGGCAGGATTAACTGCTGCAGAGTCAGGAGCCACATCCCAGCAGTGTAATGCTTCTCCCAGCACTGCTCTGATCCTGGAAAGCAGTTCAGGAAATTCAGTAAGACTTGACAGCACATGCCAGTGTCTCCAGACACTGCGTGTTGGGAATGGCATGGGAGATGCTGCCCTCTTACAAAGCTGGTGTTGGGGCTGCTGGAGCTCATCTAGCTCCTTAACTACAGTGGCAGGTTAGGTTAGGAGGCTTCTGAGTGCACCAAATACAGGGGAGAAAATTCCAGTGATGGGCATTAAAGCGATCCTTTCTGGTTCTGGGCTGCAGAAGTGGTCTAGAAGGACTGCTGATGTCATGGTGATCTCTGAGCAGCTCTGGCTTGCCACTGCTGGAAATCATGTGCTGGTGACAGGTTTAATCTGCTTAGTCCTCTTGCAGCATTAGTGTTGTTAGTTCCAAACTGAGACATGAAAGGCTGTGTGAGTTACCACGTGTAACATCCAGCTCTTCTGAGCCTAGGAAATATTTTCATTCCATTTTTGGGTGAAGTGCATTAACAGCACACGGTTCTTGGTAGAAGCTCGTGTGGCTGAAATCTGGCTGGCCTTCGTTGTGAGGGTTCTGCAGTGAGCTTCCCTTCCAGCACCTCTGGGAGGGGGTCAGCAGCGCAGGTGCTGGAGATGCTGTGCTGTTCTGAAAGGAAGATAAGAATGTGAGTAAGCAGAGGAAGTTACACATCACCTTTCCTCTATTTGCTTAACAGAAGACTCTAATTAGTGTTTTCTGATGGGGTCCAGACTCTGCTGCTCGACCAAGAAATTATTACATGTGCTTTTAAGACTAATTGATTTGAAATATCCACCAAATGACTCATGGTATCATCAGTATCTTACCTGAATAATTGATTACTCTGCCACCCAGTCCTGTTGTGGCTGACAGCTGATATAAAACACCCTGGGTATACACAGGCAGCAGCTAAAGCCCAGCACCTGCCTCAGTCTTTGCATTTGAAGGTACCACAGATCTGTTGCACTGAGGCTGCCTCCAGAGCTGCTTTGTATGTGGCCACCTCATTCCTCTGATATTTGGTGTAAGAAGATGGTTGTGCAGCAGCTGGTGAAGGAGCAGATGGTGCCACCTGCATCATCAGATGCTTTATCACATTTTTTTTTTTTTTTCCTTCCACAAAGTGGCTGGAAAGCAGAGGAGAGCGTGGGAGCTGGTGCAGGTTGTGAAGGTGTGAAAAATCACGGGTAGCGGTGCTGCTTCCCTGCCAGGCTGCTGCGGGCTGGGCTCTGAGCTGTGTCTACTGCTGCTTGGGGCTGCACTGCTGCCTACAGGAAGCGTGAGGCTGTGGTGCGGCGTGGCTGGAGGTCGTGGGATTCCCTGTACATCTCTGGGCAGGTCCAGATGAGCTGCTTAGATTGCAGGCAGCCCCACATCGACTTTAGTCACGAGCAGCCCAGGCGCTGCTTCCTGACCTTATCCTAATGAGAAGCATGTGATTAACCTTTCTGAAGGGCTCGGTTTTGTGAGGTGTGTGAGTGCTGGGTGTTTTAATTATTCAGGGCTGGTTGGATGCTTCATGCAGCAAATATTAGGGCAGCGGGAACAGCGTAAAGATGTGCTGCTGGAGATCATAGAATGGCTTGGGTTGCAAGAGACCTCAAAGATCATCTAATTTCAACCCTTCCTTGCCGTGGTATGGTTGCCAGCCAGTAGATTAGACTTCCCAGGAAGCCATCCAGCCAAGCCCTGAGCATCTCCAGGGATGAGGCATCTACTACCTCAGTGGGCAGCTGTGCCAGGGCCTCACCACCCTCTGAGTGAGGAAAATGATGAGATGGGCTACCCATGGCAATTCCATCCATCAGCTTCACTTCTGTTTGTGCTCTTGATGTTGTTCTTCCTGGCGATCCCACCCGTTCTGTTGTTGCAATCACTGGGCAGCGCTCCCGTTGGGATGCTAAGCGAGCAGGCTCCAGGCAGTGCTTTGTGGGCAGTCAGCAAAGCCATTCAGTGCCCAGGTTAATGTTTGAGCAGGAGGATGCTTGGAGGTTGGCAGTGTCAAGCGCTGAGCCCAACAGGAAGAGGAACGTGTAGGACTACAAAGGGGGAGGAAGTCCATTGTGTCCAGAACAAGATGGAAGATGCCACCCGAGGCAGACAGCTGACTGGTGATTAATTAGAGGCACACTTGGAATTCCACATGGAGTTTAACATTAACTGCATTTGTCATGTGTTGCCTTCCTGCTTGGCTTCATTGTCTTGATCCGGAGCAGGGAGTTTGTGCACAGAACTAGTGGGAATGAGTGGATGTGTGGAAATCTCGACCCCTGCCCCAGGTGAAATAAAGAAAAAAAGAAACAAAATGTGGGAAATCACCTGAGAAACTTGGGAGCTGAAATTTACAAACAAGCCAACAGAATACAAACTTGTTTTTTGGGGGGTGATTTTTCTGTTGTTTTTTTTTAGTTTGTTTTTACAGCTAAGGAGCCATCTCCTGTTCCCACATGCCCTGCTGCTTGTGGTGCATCTCCCTGCACTCGGGCTCCCTGCGCCGTGTGTGTAGTGCAGCTGTATTCCAGGCATGTCCGCGGGCCTCTGGCTCCGTATTAGTGTTTATAGGAAGTCAATGAGATGGAACTCAATAGAGAAAAGGAAGACTTAAGAGTCACTGGAAGACAAATGTGAAGGCTTGGCACTCAATAACTTTACTGAATCATATCTTCTGGTGCTGTACGTATCTGAGTAGCAGGAGTATGAGGAGTGCAGGTCTGTTTCAATGGGCTGCACACCTTCAGAGTGAAGGGGGAATGTTTTATTCTACTTCTATGAAGGGGACAAGAAGATGGAGCTGCCTACGTCAGTAGACAGTGGTTTTGATAACTGAAGACTTACAGGCAGGTGAAACTAAAAGGAAGTGCAGAGTGAAATGGTCAGGGAAGGGTCCCCAGCTCAGGTGAGGGTCTGGAGGTGGCAGGAGAGCATGGTTACAGCCTTTCTGAGTTGTCAAGGATTTGACTGGAGCTTCCATCTCCAGCTACGGTTTTGGAAGTTTATGGAAATGTCAATAATAAAAAGCTGCATCATTAATTGATAAATATAATTAAGGAAGGGCACCACATTAGTGTTAACTTAAATGGCTAATTAACTGAAGTCATTAATACATACTAATGCATAGTCTTGCTGTAACCCCTGGTAGCCTCACTTCCATAACAGTACCTTTTAGTACACTACTGTATTTAAAAAAAGCACTTGAGCAATAAGAAATTGTAACCTTAAAACTGAGAAGATGCAGAATAATTGATTAATAGAACTCCAGTTCAGCTGCGTTCCCTCTTCTTCTCCACTGAGCTGTTTAACACAGGGGAACAACACCTCTGGCCAAGGTTCTGATAAAGTAGATCTGGATTAACTCCCTGGGTCAGATGCTGAATTTATGAGCTCATGTGAGTGTTCAGGATCAGGACCCTCATCTCACAGCCTCTCAGGGTGCGCTGCTTCTGCTCTGTTTGCACCAATGTGACTGGACCCCCAGACCATGAGGGCTGGTCCCATCTAACACAGGCTATAGGGTCACCCCAGAGCCCTAAGACCATTGTATGTCCCAGTGGCCTGAAGAGATCTCTTGCTCCCCCACTAGGTGATGAGCTGGCACTAATTACAATTTTGCAAATTGCTCTAAGCTCTGTTGTCTTGCTGCCTTCCATAGGCAATGCTTGGCTGTGGCTTTTGCTGAAGTGGAGGACTTCTTGGAAGCTGAGTAAAATCTGCAAGGAGACACCTGCCAATCTTCATGCATAACATCTTTATTTTAATTTATTGGCAGCATTTAGAAAAAATTGGCTTCTTTGCAGCGTCAGTTGGACTTCATTAAAATAATAAGAGAGCTAAGTTAGTAAAAACAAACCTGGCCAGTTGGCAACCTCAGGCTTTTGTCAGGACTGATCTATGCCGAAAGATATAGATTTAGTCCATCTACAGTAATAAAGTCCCATGATCCTGTGGTTAAAATGTCTTTTTCCCCTGCTAGCTGATACAATTCATTAATTATATGACATTTCCACAATGATTTCTCCAGAAGAAGGCCCCGGATGCCAAGGTTTACATTACATTTTCAATTACATCGCTATCCATATGGTGACTCTGCAGTATGTACAACTGCTTAATGTGCATCCAAGCCCTGCTGCAATGCTCGTGGTGAGCTGGGAAATCATTTTCTGGGTATGGGGCTCCAGGGTGATTCCCACACTGGTGATCTCTGCAGGAGTGTGGGTGTGCTGGTTGCATGATGGCGTTTGGGACCACCAGAATCCATTCCCCTTGAGGTGTGAGGATGAGCTCTACGTAGCTTGTCAGTGAAGCCAGCAGTGATGCAGGCAGGATTTTAGATCCAAAGATAAATGGGGTCATGCCAGGACTCTGGAAAGGCAAGGGAAGATAGTGAAGAGTCAGAGCCCATGTCTCATGCCATTGAATCATTAAGGTTGGAAAGGACCTCTAATTAGGATCATCAAATCCAACTGTCCACCTTCCACCAATATCGCCTGCTGTCCGTGTCCATCAGTAGCACATCTCCACAGTTCTCAAACATCTCCAGGAACAGTAACTCCCCCACCTCCCTTTGCCAGTGCATCACCACTCTTGTCCCATGTCCTGTCCCATATTCTGACATCCCCGTGGCAGGGTCAGCTCTGCACACACCCAGAGGATGGTGAAGGTGTGCTGTGAGGTGCTGTGATGAGTCTGGAGCTGGTGTGAGTGGGGTTCCCATCCCACATGGCACACTGGTGGCTACATCAGTGTGCATCACACTCAGGCAAAATCAACTGCTGCTGTAAATCTGCTCGGTTCACTACTGATACCAAGCACACAGCTTGTGATGTAAGTCCTGCTGGGTCTGAGGACCTGTATTGATTTTGGATGGTCCTTTTCGAGAAAACCTCATTAACAGCTGTCGTGTGATGCTTGATGGGCACCAAACAAACCAGCTCCTTGCCTGTCCTCAGTGTGGTGCCAGCAAACTGGCCTTGCTGGTGGAGGCCCCATCCTGGTGCCGGACCTCCTGCAGCACTGCTCCTGTGCACCGATGCTGTTTGCTCAGCTGTGCTCCCATTAGCTCTGCAGTGCTGTAACCTTAAAGTAGTAAAGCAGTGGCATATATATAGTTGAACAATTATATGTATTGTGACTAAATTTCCCCCTGAAGATCTCATTCACGATGTTAGAGTGAAAGGATCATAAAATGAATTAATAGCTGATTCACTGTATAATTTCCTAGTTCAATATACTTTAGTGTACCGGCTAAATGAGCCATACACAGCATTCAGCTCGGCCAGTTAACAGCTTTATCATTGAGATCTCAGGCTTAGAAATAAAAGCAATTCTTCTGAAGTAATTGCGTCTAATTAAAAGAAACATTTAAAAAGTGTAACCAAAAGGAATTCATTTCAAATGGAAAATTAATGCTGAAAAATAGCCCTGAGCTCTCTTGTCTTTGCTAATAGCTAAGCATTCTCAGAATAATTAAACTGTTTTGAAATGTTGATACCTTCCCCTGTTAGAAATGATCGCCAGGACCCGGGACACACAGAATGTCCTCAGCCCAGCCCTGGGCTGCAGAGATGCACATCCTCACACTCACACCAATGAGGTTACTCTATTTTTGGTGTTAAAAAGGCCAAATCCAATTACCCGTGACCCATGCGACTCTTCTCAGAGTGACCAGGATGGGAGAGCTCTGAGAATTCAACTTTGGGTTTGTTCTTTGAAATCCTTGTAGGATGGGAATGCAGTTTCTCATGCTGCTGTAAGCGGGAAGCGTGGGGAGTGCTTGGGGTTGTTGGTTGCAATTGTCAGTGCCTGCTGAGTTTGCTTGTGTTGTGTTATTGGTAAATACAAGAGAACTGAGGGTATGGCACCCAAGATGCTGTAAGTTCTCACCCTATGACAGAATTGTGCCTCCTGTATTGCAGGGTGGTATTCTTCCTCAAAGCCTACTGAAAACATCCCACTTTCTAAGGGAACAGGTAAAACCAAACCCTGGTCTCGGGGTGAGCACCCTGTCAGCTGCTTAGAATTCAGCTTCTATTTTCTGGGTGATCCAGAACTTTCTTTTTTTGGTGGTGGGCTGTTTTTTTTTTTTTTAATTATTTTTATTATCATTATTCCTGAGTGTTTCTAATTGAACTAACATTATTAGGAGGCTTAAAAAAAACCCTTTCCCAAATTCCCTTTGCGTTTCAGTAGCTCTTTAATATGCAAGGCAGCAAGAGATGAACTGGGTCTAATTACGAGTCCCTGGAGTAGCCAGTCAGAAAATGAATTGATGCCTTTTTCCTTATGAACAATGCATGTACCACAAATTAGAGGCGCCATCACCAGAGATTTAATTACAAAATATCATTACTTTCACACATCATTTCAGATTTGGCCTGATCAAATCAAAGTTAGGGGGAGAGGGAAGGGGGAGGTGGGTGAAGGGAGAAAACTGCACCACTAGCAGGGTCATTCGTTCAGGGGTATGTGAATGCAGGAGGGAATTGGTGTTACTGAGGCTTCCCAGAGTTAGCTCTGCAGGGAAGCAGCTGGGAAGGAACATGTTTCCTTACCCAGTTTGGCTCTGGGGAGACACAGGGTGGGCATGGGCTGGGTGGGCTTCACCCTGAGGTGCTGCTTGAAGGCCGTGTGTCATCCCAGCATGGAGGGGATTGTTGTCTGATAGGAGAGGAGTGGTAATGTAGCCTCTTGGATGCTATTTCTTGTGTGAACTGGGCTTCTTCTTCCTCCATCAGCAAAAGATGCATTTAGGAAAATAAGATGCATCAAAGTGATGTTCAATGTGTTTTCCTGCATCGTTCTTGACAAACCACCTCCCAGAAAAAGGAAGCTGAAGCTATTTGTGCCAAAGTACATGATGAATTTTGTGCCTGCCAAGGGAGGTCTGGGAAGTCACCTCCTGTGGCGTTCAGCCTGCTATCACTGATGGTCATGGTGTTACCAGAAAAAGGGTCTGGAGCATGGTGGGAAGAGGCCTTAGCTGTTCCTGCTGCCCTGAGCTCTGTTAGTCCTACAGAACACAGGGTGAGCAGCTTGTGGTTATGTTCCCAACCAGGCAGTGTGTAGAAGTGTGTCCAGAGAGGGGTTGTGAGGGGTCTAAACTCAATGGGGTCTTATGGGGAGCGGCTGAGGGAACTTCAGTCTGGAGAAGAGGAGGCTCAGGGGAGACCTTATCACTGCCTGTAACTCCCTGAAGGACGCTGTGGAAAAATGAGGGTTGCCTGCTGCTCCCAGGTGATAGTGATTGGATGAAAGGTGATGGCCTCAAGTTGCACCACGGAGGTTCAGGTTGGATATCAGGAAATGTTTCTTCTCCAAAAGAGCGGTGATGCAGTGGCACTGCTGCCCAAGGAGGTGGGAAGGGGGTCACCGTCCCTGGAGGTGTTCAAGAACCGTGGGGATGTGGCACTGAGGGATGTAGTCAGTGAGCAATACTGGGTGAGTTGGGGTTAGACTTGGGGATCTTAGTGGTCTTTTCCAACCTTAATGACTCTATGCCAGAATGGAAAATCTGAGTATTCAGAGGTTCCCATACTGAGCGCTCACCCCACAGCAGGAGTGGAAATATCCTGGTGATATGAAGTGCAGCCCTATAGTGCTGAATGCATCTCTGAGCGATTATTCTGCTGTAGCAAACCAGCACTACAGCACCAGAAATCCTCATTTCCCACCCCAGGAGAGAGGTGAGGCAGATCTCTCTGCAGAGTGGCACCTGCCCAGTGCTGATAGACAGGGCTGGATGCTGAGCGAGGTCACGGATGTGAGCCGAGGCCATAAATGCAGCTGAGGACAGGGAGGACAGGGGCTGCCCAGCTGATTTACAGCCCTGCACCACGCCTGGGCCGGGGCTGCATTATTTCTCAGCCGGACGTACGAGCCAATCGCTCCCAGAAGCTAAAATGCTCCTCAAAATTTATGAGGAAAATGATGGCTTGTTGAATACATGATGTAGCGAGATGTAGTTTTACATTAACTTAAGAGGCATTTATGGGGCAATATTCATCTTCTCTGTATTATGGCAAGTATAACATGAGAGGATGCTATGTCACAGGGATATGAGACCTGACAGCTACGGTGTACACAGGGAGACCATGATGGAACAGAGAAAGGCAGAAAGAGGCTGTATGTGGATGGAGACATGGGCTGCCCCCCAGTCCCTCTGCCTGCAGAGGTCTGGCTCTCTGCAGATAGTTCTCCCTGAGTGCTATGAGCACCACGTGGTGATGTCGGCAGAAAGAAACCCAAAGGGCTGTAGAGCAGATGCACTGATAGCAGAGGGGGCTGCAGCAAGCAGAAGGGTTTGCAGGCACAGGGTGAAGGACCGAGGCAGGGGAGCTGCCTGCTGAGGTCTCTGCTGGAGGAGAGATTGCAGAAGTTGTGCTGGGGGAGAAGGATGACGTATCAGCCCCATTATATAGAAGAGAAATTAAAAGGATGGATTGATATCAATTATCAGGTGCAATTTGTTGCTGCACAATTGACATGTTAATCACCTCCTTGCTGCATTTCAGCACGCCAAGATTTTTTTGACCAATTTGAAAGGTTTACAGCAACAATATGATGCTGATTTATCTCTCCTTAATAAAAAAGTGATCAACTGAAACCTGCATCCATCATTCTGTTTATCACTCATGGTGATTTATTAACTAATTATACTTACAGTGGGTCTTTTTCTATAAGTATGGATAACAGAGTGATGCAGTGTCAGTGCAAGTCATAAATAATGCCCCAGTGCAGTGTGTTTAGTCCTCGCTCCCAGGACCAGCCCATAACAAGATGCCTTGATTAAGGTAAGCAGATGGCTTCGTTTGTCTGATTTCAGGGCTGGCCATGAAATTGCACATCGAGGAAACAAATCCATTGCTCACATTTCTGGCACTGGAAAAGCACCAGTTACAAAGCACATCGCCACAGTGGTGGCACTGCCAGAGCTCTGCAGCACACATAGTGTGATCTGGATCCTTCCCTGAGAGACTGCAGAGCCCACTGGCATTTTGACATTTGGGTTTCAGTGCAATGTGAGACACAGAGCGCTGCTCAGCTTTAGTGGCATTTTTCCCTTCCTAAAATCAATTAAAGGATATTCTGCAGCATTTTGGTCTCAACCAGAACCACTCTCTAAATTTCTCGCCTTGGTGCTTGCCCACAAACACACACGTAGAGGACAAACCCCATCATTTCAAAGGTTTTTTTCTTTTTCATCCACTACTGGATGAGGTCCATGATGGACACTCTGGATCTGAGCTCCCTTGGCTTTCAGTTTTACATAAATACAGATCACGTGACTCTTTGGTATCGATTGATCCCTGTAATTAAGAAGCTTCAGTAAATATGTTATCAATTGGCCACTTCCCATCACCACCAGGCCCTGTTCCCAGCCCTACCAGCAACATACTCTGCACTTGTCCAAGTCTCGTTGCTTTCTACCCTGAAATGTAGGTGCAGCACATACATTCTTTGGGACAGAGCATCTTATTTTATTTGGACACCTGTGAGATCCCAAGCTAAGCTTCTGCTGATGGCTTACTCTGTTTTTTCCCCACCCTCAGTGTCTGCGCTGTGAGCACAGCTTCTTTACCTGGGGGATGCAGCACAGAGCAGCAGCACATCACAGTGCATTGCAGGAGGCCAAACCCTGTCACTCCATCCTGGAGCATGGGTGTGGAGAGACGTGGCTGGATGGAGAGCGAGTTTTCCTCTCCTTCTCCAGAGCTTGTAGGGGTGGGTAGAGCTGGGCAGGCCCCTGGGGAGGGAGAGGAAGCAGTCCCATCTCCCCATGTCACTGGTGTGCTGAGCCAGTACAGCAGCTGTGCTCGGGGTGCAGTGCCAGGTCCGTTCCCACGCAGGGGACTCTCAGGAATATCACCTAGATGGGGTCAGCTCCCGCAGCATGCCGAGATCTGAGCAGCAAAAGCCTCCACGTAACATCTGAATGAGCAAAATCCCATAAGCTTGTGGTGAGCGCAAGGAGGGGCTCTCACCAGTGTGAAGGTGTCCCCTGCCCCAGGCCACCCTGACCACACAGAGTGGAGGGGAGGGGAGGGAGGGGAAGAGGAAGGGGGGTGGAGGGGGGGGGGGGGGGGAAGAGAGAGAAAGGATTTCATCTTTCTCCCATTTCAAAAATAGAGTTAATTTTGGAGGAGCCGCTCAGCTCCTCCATCAGGTCGGGGCCGCGCTCCGCCGCTCTCGGGAGCGCTCCGTGCGCGGAGCCGCAGTGCCATCTCCTGGGCGACCGCAGCGTCGCTCCGACTGAAGGGCTCCGCCACCGCGGACCTCGCTTTTGGGATTCCCACCGCTGCGTCCCCGAGGGATGACGACGTCAGAGCAAACCTCCTGCTTAAAACAAGGGAAATGCGGAACCTCAAGCAGGCCGGAGGGGGATAGGGGTCAAAGCGCTGCGGAGGTGGAGGTGGTAATTGGGGGAGTGTGCCCCTGTGGCAGAGCTGTACTGAGGCAGTGGGTCTCCTATCCGTTAGTTCAGCTTTTTGCCGTAGCGTTACTTCGGTGTATGCAAAGGGATGGGAGCAGCTCCGGCTGCTCCAGCGCTGTTTGCAGCAGCACAGAGGTGCGGGGTGCCGCAGAGTGGTCCCAAGGGCACGCACGGCGATGTGCGGTCCTTAGGGCAGCACAAAGTGCGTGCAGCGATGCGCTCGGGGCGGTCCCGCAGTGCCCGCGCCGTGCCCGCAGCAGGGCGGCCCGGTGCCCGCATTCTCGGCTCATGCCGCGAGGTGGAGCTCGGTGCTGCAGCCTCTCGTCCCGCTCGGGGATGTTTCCACGTCCGACAAGGCAGGAGCTGAGGACGCGGCTCCCGGCCAGTCCTGGTCCCGCTTTTCCCCCAGCCGGATCTGCTTTCTGGATCTCCATCCCGATAGCTTAGTCCGCCAGGTGCCGCTCCACAGCCTCAGTTCTGTCGCAGCTTCATCAGCAGGATGAAGTTTCAAACTAAAGGAGGGGAGATGCAGAATGGATAGAAGAAGCTCTTTACAGTAAGGATGGTGCGCTGGCACAGGCTGCCCAGAGGTGAGGCGGGTGCCCCATCCCTGGAGACACCCAAGGTCAGGCTGGATGGGGCTCTGAGCACTGATGGAGCTGTGGGTGTCCCTGTTTGCTGCAGGGGGTTTGGAGCATGTGGACTTTAAGGAGCCCTTCCAACTCAAATGATGCTATGAAGTTTGGAAAAGCCTCCAGACTCCATGGATCTATGAGGCTCACAGGGATTCAGAGGCAAATTCCCTTTGCAGAACCCCTGCAGCAGAGCTGAGCATCTGACTTTAGTAATCTTTGTTGCAAATGTTTTAGTATGTCATGATAAACCACCAATTTTAAAGCTGAATCTTGTAACGCTTCCCTCTTTGCTGGGAGAATTGTGTGGGGAAAACAACCTTGCTGAACACTTGGATTGCTGCTGACATGGCATCAGTAAGGTGGAGCTCCAGCTGGGGCTGTCATGAAACACCCATGGGGTCTGGAGCAGGGGAATTGCACCCCTCAGATGGACAGGATGAGAGGTGATGGCCTCAAGCTGTGCCAGGAGAGGTTCAGGCTGGGTATTAAATATTTCTTCTCTGAAAGACAAGTGATACAGTGGCACTGCTGCCCAGGGAGGTGTTGGGGTCACCGTCCCTGGAGGTGTTCAAGAACTGTGGGGATGTGGCACTGAGAGACGTGGTCAGTGGGCACAGTGTGGTGGGGTTGGACTGGGTGATCTTAGAGGTCTTTTTCCAACACTAATGATTCTATAATTTAAATCCACCATGACTAAACACTGCAAAACGACCCCAGTGGTGTCTGCAAGAGAACACTGAAACATGCGCAGCATTCAGGTGCATTCAGGTTGTCAGTAACACATAGGTGAGACTGCAGAACAAAAGATTTTTCTCATGAGTTAGCAAAAGTGATGCTAGATGCTTGCAATGTATGCCTCATTATCAATCACATTTTAAGACTAGGGGTCCGTACCATCAGAAAATATGCATTTTATTTTTATACAACATCTTTAATGCATGGTTAAGGAGAATGATGTTGGTGTCTGGGGCTTGGAGTGACAGGGAGGGTTGTTTTATTTTTGCCCTGAAGGGTTTGAGACTGAGAAGTCGGGAGTGGGAATAAGGTGGGGCTGCCGTGGCAGATGTATGGTGAGGGGCATGGTACAAAGAGATCCTTTGTGTGCAGGAAGTGGGCAATATTAATGGTGGGTGGACTGCTGGACTAGATGATCTTGGGGGTCTTTTCCAACCTTAATGATTTTATGAAAGAGACTCCATGGGAAAGCAATGGCTGCTGGAAGTGTGTCAGGTTCACGTGCAGATCAGGACAGCCACTTCCATGATGTCCCACCTCTCCCTGCCTGGCCTGGCCCCCTCTATGGACAGGAAGAGTTCCAGGGCTGACTGTGTGTGCTGTGGGGCCATCACCTCCTGCCTCTGTGCAGGACACACTGCCAATCCATTTGCCATAGTCCAGATCTGCCTGTGGCTCTCTGGGCTCTGGCTCTTGGAGCTCTGCTCTGCCCGAGCAGCACTGGGGACAAATGAGGGCAGTGCCATGTACTGACCATCATCAGGAGCTGGTGGGCTGAGGAGGAGCCCTGCTGGAGCAGGGACAGGACAGCAGACGGTGCGTGACCCAACACAGCTCCCTCTGATCTTCTCTTTGTTGGCCTCGCAGAAGAGCATTGCCCTGAATAAAATCCAAGGGTTGGATTCCAGGAGGGAGGTTCTTGTGCAATAACCACTGCACCTACACCGGCCACACGCGTTGTTCATGTGGAAAATGTGTGTGTTGCTGTCACAAGTGTTTTGGGTGCAGGGGAGGAAATCAGACTCTAGCTCAGCTTTCAGGGCTGCTGTCCTGACCCATGTTTGTTCAGTACCCAACAAGAGAGAGCCACAGCTGTGCTACTCCGAACCCACTAGGAAGAAAGATATTTCACAATAGAACCTTCTGCTCTGGGCTACTCAGCAACTGATCATCAATAAATCACTGCACTCAGCAGTTGCAAAGTTGATTTTAGAGTCCACGTGGATCTGAATGCACAAAAAGACCTGTGCAGGTGGAGGAAGCCCAGCTCCCCGCTGCCCCAACAAATCCATGGGGCAAAGAAATGTGGATAGCAGTGGAGGGATCAGCTCCAGCACCCACGTGTGACAGAGTGAAAAGATCACAGTGTGTACTTACATGAACAGCAGTAATACTGACATCCTCTGGGTGACGTTTCAAATGCAAAGAGTAAAAATCTTGGTTTCTGTTACAGCTTTCAGGAGCGCAGCTGCGCGTTCAACAGCGTTTTGTTGTCCTCTCACGTGTGCACATCGAGGTACGTAACCACTGCAACCGCTGCAGGAGCATTTTCATCCAGGCTGCTAACATCACTCAGTCTTTACGCGTTGGTTGGAAGCTCTGTGCATGCTCCGTGTGCACCCTTGAAATGGAGTAAGAAGCAGAGGTTTGGGCTCCATGGCTGGGGCTGGGAGTGCTGCACAGGGCAGGCTCCCTGCACACAGCCCTGGAGCTGGCTACAAATCCTCCACTCATACACTCAGTGGTCACAGGAATTAGCCCATCCCATTTATTACTTGGTGTCATGTTTTGGCAGCCGAGGCACACGGGCAGGATCTGTGTTCAAAGGGCACAGAGGGGTGAAATGTGTTTGGGCCGTGCTCCCTGATAGATGTTAAACCAAGGCAGAGCTCTTCAGTTAGAGATGCGTTTATTTTCTGCGGCAAAGAACACATCTGAGATTGAAACTGATTCAAAAATAAATAAATAAATAAAGAGAGAGAGAATTGAAACTACGTAGGCTATTTTCATCCACCAAGATGAATGAAAAATAAAAAAATAAATAAATACAGGCTGCAAGTTTTGAATTCTAAAAACGATCAGGATGAAAGCAAGCTAATCCAAGCAGGTGCTCTCAGCCCCAAGCAAGGGAAATGTCAGCAATGGGACGCCACAGATCTGCAGAGAGGACCTGCAATGTGCATGTATAGCTGCTCTACACCTGCTCCTTGTTCCTGGCACTCTGCACGCTCAGTGCTGTGCCCTACATGCATCACTAGTCCCAGTGTCTTGGCAGCACCCATGGCTAGGAGCCACTGCAGCCATGGATGGGCACTTGGGATGGGCTCCTATCCCAAAACTGAACTTGAGGAGAGCTGAGCTGGCTGTGAGCAGAGGTCCCTGCAGACAGAGGGCTGCTGACAGCTCAGGCCCCAAAGGCTCAGAGCTGAGCTGCAGCTGGTTACCCCTCTGCACTGTGCTCCTGAGCACATCTGGCACTGCTGCAATCCAGATGTTTGCTGCTCCTATGCATCAGGCAGCAGCACTAGGACCCAGAAACCCCCTTTCAGCATAAAGCCAATGCTAATGGCAGTCCGGGGGCCCCAGAGGTCAGGGCACAAGGTTTCCAGCCGGCTGCACTTGTATTGGGACACCTCCAGCTTTTGTCAGTGACTGTGATCGTCACAGTGTAGCTGGAGGGAATGGGGCAGCAGCCTCAGGATGAGGAGCATGGGATGCAGCATGGATGGATTGTCCCATTGCTTCCACAGGGCCATCCTGGTCCGCTTCAGCCTCCCAGTGCCACCGTGTCCTGCCCCAGTGCAGGAGGGGTGTGGGAAGCAGGGTTTGCAAAAAGTGCCGTCCAGAAACATCTCCATCCTCTGTACTGCCTGGAAATGGGCTCAGCTCAACAGAAACTGCCCAGGCTCAGGGAAGAACACCAGGCTCTGAAAGCACACCCACGGTGCAAGAAGCTGTGTGATTCATCCTGGTGGGATCATCCTGCCTAAAATAGGAGTAGACAAAATGAAAAAGGGCAAAAACACCTTTTTGCCCTCATGTGGGGTCAGGAGCCAGCAAATATCATCCCTTGACTGAAGCAGAAAACGTCTCTGGAAACAGACAAGCCCCTCTGCTCCCTTGCTCGTGGCAATCTGGGCTGGTGCTATTCAGCCACATTACATTTAAATTACTGGCCAAGCAATTGCACTGCATGGTCTGAAGCAATATGAGCGCATCCTGACTGCCCCTGGGGTGCCTGCACTGGCTGCATGTGCTGATGGCACGGCTGCTGCTTGCACCAGTGACTGCACAGACACACCAACAGAGCAGCTGGAGGCATCCTGAAGTTTATTAGCTTTTATAATGGCCGTGAAAATAATTGGATCTCAGGCATGTGGCTGCCTTTTGGTACAAAGGAGCACAAAAATGAGGCCAGATGAGGTGCAAATGAAAAGTAACTCCAGAGCTGCTGGTGCAGTTAGAGCAGAGCAGGGTGAGCCCGAGTGCAGCAGGACCTGGGGACACAGTGGGCTTCAGGCAGTGTTTACAGTTTGGCAGGAAGGAGGAAGGGAATGGCCCCAAAACGCCAGAGCTGGGTGCCCTCTGCATCCTCCTCATCATCAGTCGGCTTAGATTAAATTAAACAATTCAGACAGCTGCTTACCCACAGTTCTGTGCTATCTCCATAGCATTAGAGCTCTTTACAGCCATGGTGATCTGTGTCTGTTTTGTGCTTCTGTATAAATGTAGATATGGACATAGACGACACAGATCCAAGGTGGGTCTCATGGATGATCCCATTGCTGGGGGTGGTCCAAGTCCCTCTGTGATGCTCCCTCTCACTTTGGTTGTGCCCGGCATCCACACATTTCAGTTTTCCTGACCTAATGGACTAATTCTCAGTGGTTTAAGCCTCCCCAGGCATCAAGGTGGGCTCACAGAAGGTCTAATCACAGATCTAATTACAATGATTTTTGCTACTGTGTTAAATCAGAGCACCTATATCAAGCAAGCTGCCTCTGTTTCTATTCTGCCTCATGACAGAAATCACAACAAAGAGCACCTTCAGGACGTTAGGATTCAGAAAGAAAATTAGACTTGTTATTTTAAATCCGGTTTCTATTTGTGGGATGTGGTTTTCTGAAAGGAGCTGTGAAACCCTTGGTGTCAGCAATAGTTACCTTGCATTTCTCTCATGCAAACCTCCGTAGGACATGCAAATACGTATTACTGCTCCAGAAGGACCTAAGGAGTTTATGAATCTAAAACCCACCGCAGGTGACAACGCATTTTAAAAGTAATACAAATATCAGCGACAAATATTAGTCTGATAAAAACCTCGCTATCTTTAAAATCAGTTCCATGACTGTTTTTGTTCACATTGTGAGACTTGCTATTGTTTCCTCACAATTAACTTCTTCACCTCTTCCCTGACACACTCACTCGGAGGCAGTTGTTTCCACTTGTGGCCGTGGAGGATTTCCTGATCGCTTTGGGGTTTGGTGGCTGCGTGATGGTGCTAGCAATGCAAGCTGTTCTAGGAAATAACTGTGTTCCAGCTAAAATCAAGTGAAGTAAACTTTAAATGATGTAGGCGCATGGAGCTATCTATTTTGATAAAAATGTGCGTGTTGGGCCAGAATCACTCCAACAGCGGTCCTTTAAAGTCTGATTTACGGTCAGTCAAGAGCTGCAACAGCAGCACACTGGATTGCACAGCAGTTGCAGCCTCAGCCTGACAGCAGAGCAGTGCAAGGCTTCCCCAATTCCTTTCAGCCCCAGGTGATAGCCTGCGGCCCCCACGTCCCCCTGCAATGTGACATCAGAATCCACAGCCAGGCAGCACGCTGGTGCTATTCATCAAGCTAATAGTGTTAAATGCCCTGGCTCCTTTAAATCACTCTAGCTGCTTAATGGAGGATTCCACACCTGCATTTCTCACCCCATCATCTGTTCTAGTAGGGAGGAGCTGTGAGTAGCAGCTGCAGGATAAAGAGCTGAAGCACAGCAGGGTTTGCAGCCCTAAGGATAAGGGGGTAGGCACCCTGTCTGCTGTTGGTACAGCAGAAACCTTCAGAGCTGCTATGGGAAGCAGAGAGTGCTGAGACACTCACAGAACTGGGGGATCATGGTAGTCCTGCTGGCCCAAACACTGCCATCATGGAGAAGCAGCAATTTGGTAAGCAGTAAGGCTAATAAAGCAATTAACTGGTCTGCCTGAGAAAGGAAATTCTTTGGGGTTTGGGGACAACGAGTTCTTAGGGCTAAGCTAGTGGTTGGATTTATGCACTGACCCAAAAACCTCAGGCTACCATCTCTAGCACAAACTTTAGGTAAAATGACTGTGGCATTTCAGCGTGCAAAGAGCTGTGAATGGTGGTGAGGCAGCACGACAATCATGGGTGTAGGGCACGGGAGTGCAGAAAGCAAACCCGGGTTGGAGAAATGCGTCTGGGCATGAGGAAGGTGAGTGCAATTGTATCCACCTCAGTCTCTGTGTCGGGGATCCTTCCAGCAGGCTCTGTGAACTTCCAGCTCTCAAAGCCAGCTGGAGCAAAGCTTTCCAAGGCTGCATTTCAAAGCGCTGCTGGTGCAGCAGGGTGGGCTCTGGGGTGCAGCTATGAGTATCAGTGCTCCCAGTGATTTTTTGGATGGGTTTTGGCTGCTCAGACCTCCTGGAGCTCAGCCCACCACTCTCCACGTGGCGCGGCTCCAGAAATGGAAGCACTCCAAGTGAGCAGTTTCTTTCCCGAAATGGGGATTCTTCTTTCCTTTGGATGGAAAACACTACAGACAGGGGAAATACTATCTCACTGTACTGTGGAGGGACATCATTTATTAACTGTGGGTACCAAATTTAGCTGGGAGTAGTTTTAACAGCAGTTCTGATATGAATAGAAATGTTTGGACTGCTTCCTTGCAGTGTCAGGAATCTGCATCACAGCATTATGCCCCTACGTGAGAAACAGCAACAAAAAACAGCTGAGGGAGAAATAGAAGTGAAACTGGCTAGTCTGAATTCATGAGAAATTCATTCCAGGGACAGAGATTATATGAAATGGTTCCTTATCTCAGTGAGGCTTGTATCACAGCGCTGAAAAAGAGCCACTCCGTTCCCTCCCACACTCGCCACGTTATGCCCTGGTGGCTTTTGTGGTGTGCCCCGGGGCTCCCCGGGCTGCCAGGAGGAGAGCAATGAAGAAGGCTGCACATCCAAGGCACAGCTTTGGGCACCAATACCAGGACAGGCTGAAGCAAGGCATTGCTTATGGCATTCTCGTTGCTTTTATTTGCTGGGAGCAGGGAGGCAAAAGTGGCCCCGAGGAGGAAAGCACTGTAAGCTCCTGTTTACAACGGTATCTGCTGGTTCTGCTTAATTTGGCCCCATCTTACATCTTAAACTGTGCATAACTGCTATGGTTTATTGCAGAGGAAAACAGAGAGCTTTCACAGCATCGAGAGGATTTTGTTTCAAAGCACAGTGTGAATAGGCATGGATGTTCAGAGCAGGTTATCCTAATAAAAAGTGAGCGGGGAGACATATATCTGACTGTTCCTATTCCAGGCAAGTGTCACTTTGCTCTAGTGACAACAGGTTTACAGGATACACTGGGCTGGAATACTGCACGGCATGCAAATCCCTGGCTGTGAAAAATGGTAGGCTAGCAATGCGAGTGTCCAAACCACAGCTTTTTTTACAAATGAACTAAGACCTCAAAAAATAAAACAAAACACAACAGACTCTAAAAATAGGAATCTAGGGGTTTAAATCTCTTTTATAATTGGTCGTTTGTTACCTCTTTGATGGAGTGCGCTTGTTTAGTATTCAAAGCCTTTTTAAAATACATTGTCCCTGAATAGTGCTAGGGAACTTGCTGCTGCTGCCTCCGACAAGAGCTGAGATTCCTATGAAGTAACATCATAGAAAACAAAATCAGCAAACTGTGGTATCTCGGGTCTGCCAAGAAATTGGAAGAGTTGGCAATGCTGTGTGCCTCCTCCTGCACTCTGAGAGAGGGTCAGAGACCTCAACTATTGTAAGCAAAATATCAAGCTAGAGATGTATTTCCTTATGAAGTCTGCTTCACGGTGAAACTTTAAAAGCATTATATAGTAAAGCTGAGTATAAAAGAAAATAACTGAGTGAACACTATGCAGTTGGCTTTGCATGATGTTGAAAGCAAGGTAATGCTGTGTAAAGAGGGCAATGGCAGGGCTAGGGACTTGGATGCTCAGGGTCTGTGTCCTGCATAGGTCCTGCAGTCTCTCCTTTGTTTTTACCTTCCGCTTTTTTTCAGTCTGAAACATCATAACCTGAGCTGTTACGACCTGCTGGAGCTTTCCCTCCCTCTATTGGCCAGTGACCTACCTGCAGCTGCACCCATTGCAGTTCCCAGGCCTGGCACTTGTTCTCCCAGATGAGACGACACTGGCAAGTGAAGAAGGTGACGGTGCTCAGCCCCTGCTTCCTCCTGTGCTGGCTTCAGCACTGCAATCCCATGCCGGGTACAATGCCCAGAGAAGGCAGGCCTTGTGCTCTTGCTGCGTGCACTGGAGGCAGTTCCCAATGGGATTGTGTCCCCGTTCCTCTCTGCAAGCACAGCACCCTTTGGGCTGACATTTGTTAAAAACAGAAGCGGAGGCTGAAGACTCTCTGAAAGCAGCACTGCAGCTGTAAGCTTGGTCTGGCAAGGGGATTTCCTGTACTTGCAGATCCCATCCTTGTACAGGAGATCTGACTGGAGAAAGCTGTGGGATCCCATTCTGATATATATCACAATGGCTGTAAAACTGCTCACCTGCCTCTGCCAAAATGAGAATCCTGAGCCTAAACGCTGCAAGAAGCTCTAAGAACACAGAATAAATCCAAGCTCACGATTCACTGGAATTAAGAAGTGAAGGGTTTCCTACAGATTTTATGCTCAGTATGATTTATTATTTAATTTAAACACATAATTTCCAGCAGTTTCGTTTTGCAAGCAATCACCTAGGCTACATTAACCTGATAAGTGATGTACTGCTGTCCTGGGGGGCTCTAGGAGAGACAGAGTGAGACCACAGCACTTGGAGGTGTGATCTTTCCCCAATTATCTTGATGGGGTGCACACAACCTTGCCGGGGAGGTGGGTCCAAACACATTAACTGTCACTGCCAGATGCTGCAGTTGAAAGGGCTGATGGTACAGCAGTATGTCCTATATGGGTCATGTTCTTTCTCCATTCAGAGCCTTCCAGCACCAAGTAGTCTGGGAATGATTCACAGTTATGCCTCCTGGGTCATCCCAGAGTAGGTTACAGCCAACCCTGCAAGAGAGCGGAGATCATGGCCTTTACTGGGACACGAGCTAGAAACTGAGCAACTCCCTCTGCATTCAGAATTCACCTGGCTGGCTGTCAACAGAGTCTTGCAGAGCACACAGCTGAGCCTCTTGTGCTAGTTTTGAAGGCTCCCTTTTGTACCCAGAAGCATGCCTTCCTCTGAAGATAGCAGCTGCTAGAAGAGAGTGATCCTTTCCTCTGAACACAGCTGCAGTGTGGTGGATGTTGCAGCAGCTCCTTTTCTTGCAAGGCCACCTGAACAAGGCTTCTTGGGGCCCTGTAGATATTTAAGCTTAACGCAAAACTGTTGCTTCTCAAGGCTTTTAGGAATTTCTAGTGCCCAAAGTGGGTAATGTGAGGCTCTTCTCAGGCAGTGACACATCACAAGATACAGCCCCTACGCCTCTGTGTGGCAGTGAGGGTGGGCTCAAACCTTTGGCTGTTCTGAGAGCAAAGCCTGCTGTGATCTCATCCCTGTGAGCTGGGGGCAAGCACCTCTTCCAGCAGGAGAGGTGTCTGAAACAGCCTTTCCATTATGTTTATATTTAAAAACCTAACAGTGACTAAAGCAGTTTGCATAATAAACACCTCTAAATCCAGAAATATTTGCCTGCTCTCAGTAAAAAAAGGAAGTCCTCAGATCCTCTTCTGAAGGCTGCAAGAAAGTGACAGAGTGTTTCCTTTACGGGATATAAATATGCAGTGCAAATAGGTGGCTGCTGTCTCTGCTTACATGTTGATGCATCTCTTCAGATAGCCTGGAAGTGCTGGATTATTTTAGCGTCAAATCAAAGCTCAGGACGCGTAAAGAAGCTGAGGAAAGGTACAGTCTGTGTTGCAGCACAGGATGGAAGCTGCAAGAAGATTGGAAGCAGTCCTGTGAGACATGTACCAGCCACGCATACTAAACCTGCCATTTAGTGCATCGGAAAGGATCCCTGTTCAGCAGGGCTGCTGCAGAACGGAAGCAAATGCCTTCAGATTTAGGTTGGGGCAGGGGATCATTCTTGTAGGAAGGTACATGATTCATTCTCACGTTAGCTAAAATAAGATAAAGCTTTTGTTTTGTTTTTACTCTTGGTTTCCTTATGAGAGAAAAACAAGAGGCCTGTTTACGCTGGAAGAAGAATCACGCTGGCTGATCCCCTTCTTTAAAGCAGAAAGCTCTCATTTTCAATGCAGCATCGCTGTCCTTGACTTCAACGTCAGCCCAAATCCATCTGATCTGCATCCCCCTTAGCATCAGCTGGATGTGGATGCAGGGCATGTGTACAGCACTTCGCACAATGTAATCTCTGCAGGGTTACTGCAGCCTCTGCATTCCAGCCTGACACGGTCGCACAGACGAACAGCGGAAGGTCGGCCACACACTCTGGCTCCCTACAGGACAAGATGTGTGCAGCGAGCACGGCTCATCTCCCGCCAAAGGGAACCGGGTTGGGAATACTCGAAATCAAACTGTGCCTCGCAGCACTCATAAGGGGTTTGTGGGAGCGTGGCTCGGCCCAGCGCAGAGTTCCTCCCGCAGAGAGCCCATAGAAAGCAGCAGCCGGCCCCAAGGCGAGCTGCACCACAAGGGGATGGCCCAGCCTGGGCCGTGCCCTGACCACTTCCCAGCACCACAACAGCTCCGGGGACGTGTGGAGGCCGAATCGACCCCCAGCACCTGCACTGCTCCCGGTGTGCCCCTGCTGCACAGCTCAACCTAGGAAACACCTTGCCGGGCCAAGGCTCCATCCAGCTGCCTTCCTGTGAAGCCCCGCGGGATGCCCGCGGCCTCACGGTGCCGCCGTGCACCCCAGGCACGGCGGGGGCGTGGCCTCCGGCCCGCGGAGGCGGAGCAAATGCAAATATAGTCCGCGGCCTGCAGGGTGTGGCGGGGCGCATGCGCACTCCGCGAGCAGCGTGGGGGGGGGGGGGGGACGGTTTCTTACACAATGCCGAGGCGGGGAGGGGAGAGGAGGGGCGGAGTTAAGTATGCAAATGAAGGCTACGGTCCTTCTGCGTGATTGGAGGACAGGGAGGAAGAGGCGGGGCTGCGTGTGTTTTACGAGCGCGCGCGTGGGAGCGCGCCAGGCGGCTGCGTTCAGAGGAGCGGACGGCTGGGGGCGCGGCCTTTATGCAAATGAAGCCGGGCGCCTGGGCGGGGCTTGCATGCAAATGAGCTAACTGCCATTTCCTCGTCACCCGTCACAGTGCTTGCCGAACAGTGCCTTGGCCCCGCCCCGCGACTAAAAGGCGCTGCGCCTGCGCAGTGCGCCGAAACCGGGACTTAGTGTCTGTTACACAACGCTGAGGAGCCAGGGGCTGCGCTCTGCGTCGCGTCCCCGCTCCGCGCGTCCCCGGCGGCTTCAGCTCAGTTCAGCTCAGCTCAGCTTCGCTTTCTTCCGCTCGGCCTCTCCCGCACCCCTCCGGCATGAGCGGGGACCAGCTGCACAACGACTCCCAGGTGAGTCCCCTGGGGAGCCCGGCGCGGGGCCCTTCCTCCCTTCCCATCGCGGTGGGCCCTAAGGGGGCTCTTCATCTCATCTCCCCGCGGGGAGGGGACGTACCCCAGTGCTGCCGCACGCGGGTGAGGGATCACTGTCAGCCCGGCCCGGACCCGCTGGGACTCCTCGCTTTCCCCAGTCCCGGGTCAGTGCCGCTCGGATGGGGGTGAGGGTCCCCCGGGGAGGGGGGGGGGTTGTGGTTGGGGTTGCCGGCGGTTTCTGCTCTGCCCCCCCCTGCTCGAGTGCGTGGTGGCCTCGACACCCCCCTCAACCGCGGGCCACGTTCCGCATCGTGCCGCTGCCTTCTCGTTTGGTATTTAATTTTCCTTGGCGGGGGGGGGGGCGGGGGGGTTGGTAAAAGAGGGGATTCGGCCCCGCCGCCCCTTCCCCCGAATCCATCGTTAAACGCACGAGCCCCCCCTCCCCCTCCCCTCCCCTCCCCACTCCTGCCGCTCCGGTGTTTCTCACGGGCCTCTCCCTGTCTCCTCTCCCCGCAGATCGAGGCGGATTTCCGAGCCAACGGTGAGTGGGCCCCGGCGCGCCCCGCGCCGCGCAGACATGGCGTCCCAGAGACTAAGTCCCGGCTCCGCGCTCACCGGCCCCATTGTTCCCATCGAGCCGCCCCCCGCTGCCCCCCCCCGCCCGCCCCGCTCCCCCCGACCGCCTCTTGGCACAGAGGGGGCACCGGAGGCCCCCGATCCGCGCCCATCGGCCTTTCCGGGGTTCCCTTTAGGCCCCGATTCCTCGCTGGAAAGTCGCCGTGTCGGCGGTCGGGACTTAGTCTCTGCGCCATTTTCTTTTTCTCCTCTCCTCTCTGTGGCTTTCTCTCCTTCTCCTCCTCCCCGAGCTGCCGGCGAGCAGTCTCCTGCGGGGGGAGCAGGCAGCGATCCCCGGCCCTCAGCCCTCTCCTAGCAGAGGGGAAAGCCGAGTTTTTTAGCTAAAATAAAAGCCCAGAGCCGTTTTTATCGCAGCCTGCCCTCCCTCCCTCCCCCCCCCCCCCCACACGCTTCCCTGCTCTGCTCCTTTCAGGGAATCCCTCCCTTCCCCTGAAATGAAAGGTGATTGCAACATGTTGCTCTTTTTAAAAGGATCTGCCGCATCCATTTTCAGATCACCCCTAGTTTTTCGCTCCCCGTTTAATTGATGGAAGTTCACCTTCTTGGGTGGGGCTTTTTGATTGAAATTAAAATCCCACGTTGGGGGGGGGGGTGGGGGGAAGAAAAAACAAAAAAACAAATAGAAGGCAACGCAAGGGGTAAAGGCAATTCCAGAAAGGTAAGCAGCATTGCTTCCAAAACTTTGCAGTTTAACTGTGCAATTTGCTTAGAAACACTGTAGGAGTGCTGATTTCTTTTCTTGGTGCACGTGTTCAAATACATTAATATTTATGTTTATATTAATATATATACATATAAATTCCCTAGTGTGCCTGATGATTACTGCTTTTCTGATGGTTTATTCAGTGTTTGTTGTGTTTTTTTTACGATGCAAACCCCTTTTCCGTGCTGTTAGGTGGCACAGGGCTGAGCCAGGTGGGGGAAATTGGCCAGGTGTCACCTACCTGTGTGTTACTGTCATGCTGTTGGGGGTGGCAGAGCAGCCCTGGGCTGTCCCCTGCCCACTGGAATGGCAGAGGACAAAAAAAAAAAAATCAATTGAAGATATCTTTGCTGTACTCAGTGCTTTCTGATAGTGATTTTTGCACATTGCCCATGTGTCCTGATGACTCTGAAAGCTGCTGTCTGTAAATATTTACAACTGTACCTTTGTGTGCACCTTTTTACTGTCCCTGCATTGGAATGTGGTTGTGTATGTGCATTAAGAGCAGGCAGTAGGATTTAAACAGTTGGGTTTTTTTATTATTATTATTAGTATTTTTTTTTAACATTATGTAAATTATGATGCTATGGCGAAGCTCTCTGAATGATTTTTAGCAGTGGAAAAAGGCAAAGTGGGCTTTTCAAGAACTACAGTAGTTCCTGAAGCAACTTAATACCAGCGTGTATTTGAGTTGTAGCATTCTTATGCTGGGAAATATTTGCCTAAGGATCATGTCTATTTAGGGGAAAGAACGCCCTGGAAAGCTCAGTTATGTGCTGCTTTACATAGGGGAAATGGTGCATATTCGACCCTTTCCCCCCAGCTGTCTGTGAAGCTCTTTGGGGGATTTTCTCCTCCATTGTGACCACGTACCCTTTTATTCTCACAGTGGTCTTAGTCATTTGGTGCTTAAAACTCCTCCAGTTTTGATTTCTGCCGTGTGTTGGAAGAATTTGGTGTGCAAATTTAAAAGACACCTTGATGTAAGAGCTGAGTTCTGGTAGCTCAGGCATACGCAGTGAATTCCTGCCAGTGGATCAGCACTCTTTTCCTCATACTGTAATTGTTTTTATTACTGTCATGAAACATCTTTGTGGCTGATTGGATTTTAGGGGCCTCTAAAATCCTCTTCGGTGCTGGGGGGTGTGTGTGACGCTGTTAGTCTTGGTAAGGGAATGCTGCTGAGTAGACACTGTCCTCCATCACCTTGTGACCAGGACTGATCTTCCTGAAAACCTGTCACCTCTGCTCACTCGAGGCTCGTTTCCTCTCTGTGCTCCTGTGTTAGGAACTGTCACGCAGTCTGAGAATAGCACATCTCGTTCAGGCACAGTGCTGAGGCTCTGTAGCTTTTATGTTCTTGTTCCGATCTTATTTAGTGGCATAGAGCAGAAGTGGGTGGTGGGAATCTCAAGAACATTGTTTCCCAGATGTTTAGAATTGGTTTGTACTTTGGTTATTGTCAGGCAGCTCTCAGCAGCAGAGGCAAAGTCTCGTTTCAGGCTTCCTTGCCTCAGTGTTTTGGGAGAAGGGAGGCTTTTCTGAGAGCCGACTAATTCTAAGTGTTGAATGTAAACACTGATCTAAAAGCGCTGAAGGTTTTCATTAACAAGGAGTGTTTTGGGTGACTTCTGATTAGCGTATCAGTAACAGGGCAACCTAGGCATTTCAGGGCTTCCTGTTGTTACAGATGTCTCAGTATTTAGGTCAGTGTCCGTGCTGCTGTGATCACAGAAATTGTTGCAGCTGAAGGAGGACGGGTGGAGGTGATCTGCTGGCTGATTGCAGGTCTCAGGAGGATGCTGGCCGCAGTGAAGGGTTTGGATTGTGTGGCGTACCAGTTTCATTGACCGAGGGGTAGTATTAGCAATGAGAGAGGACGTCTCTTGTAAATGTGTGTTCTTGGCTATTTCTTAGCATTGAATAGCCAGATTGCTCTGGCTACTCCGAGCAAGAGTGTCCTGGGCAAGTTCCAACTTGGGTAATTGCATTCCATCTCGATATCCAGATTCTTCCTCCTGTTTAATTTGGCCATAGAGGGTATTTTTTTTTTCACCTTTATGTTCAGCAGTGGAACAATCTGCGAAGAATTTTCCATGTTCAGTCTAAGAGTGGCTGTTTGCAGACCATCAGCTGTGCTGAAGCACTGAGCTTTTTTTTTTTTTTCCCAAGTAACATCCTACAGTCTGAAGCTTGATCGAAGGGAAACGGTAGCCTAAAACTGTCACTGCCAAGTACAGCTTGGTCACTGAAAATGACCCGTTCACAGTAACGAATGTTGAGTCACAACTCTGTACTGGAGCACAGAAGAAATTGTGGTATTTTTTTCTCACTTGCTAAATTGTGTATCACTTCAGATGCAAAACCTGCTTGGGTTCTGTTTAGTTCTGCCTTTAAGAGCTTTGCTACTGAGGTCAAATGTAACAGTGTCTTCTCAGGGCAGTGTTGAGACCGAAAGGAATTTATCTTGACGTTCATTTGTCACATTGTATTTGTGGTGTGCTGTAGATAAAAATTGTTTGCAAAATGAGCACATTCACACCAAAGCTCCCAAATTGCAGTAACTGCTGCTGGGGCTGTTGGTCTGCAGGCAGAACTTGTGTCACATCCAGCACTGCTCCAGTAGGAGGTGAAGGCGTCACCCTCAGCAACATTGTGCTTGGTTTTTATTTCTTTCTTCATGGAATTTGAGTGCTTTGTTTCACGTTAAATCCGTGTTGCCTTTCTGCTGGTAGAGCTGGACGCGTAGAAGGTGGAGATGGCCTAAGTGCTGACAAGCTGAACAGCAGCATAGCAGAAATCCTGGGGATTTTTGCAGAGACTGTGAAACACTGCTGGAGACTTGATTTGTTCTTCCTTCCCTGTGCTTCTGGATGACTGAGAGCCTTCTGTGAAGGAGAGCAGGGCTGCTTCTCACAGAGAGCTCGGTGCCCTCATGCTGCTACAGAGCAAAACAAACCTCACAGAGTTAGGGAGCTGCGAGATAAGCTCTTGTGTTCTGTGCCTGTTGCACTTCAGGGCAAAAGTGGCTTGTAAGTTCCCTGGGAGCGTGATGTCATCGGTGCTTTTAAATGTCAGATGTTTGGCCAGGGATCCAATGTGCAAAGGTAGTTAGTGGTATTTAGAAGCAGATTGATATCTCCACTGAAAATTTCCTTTCCCTTTTTTGTGATACATGGAAATGTGAAGCTTAAGGAATGTAGCCTGTTCCTTCCAACACAAGCTTTGAGTCGCTCCCTGCCTTCCTTTCCAAAGCGAGACGTTGGTAAGCCTGTGCTGTAAGGAGTGCTGCCTGCAGCCCCTGCTCCAAACAACTCCTGGGGTGCGTTCAGGTTGAAACTTAATGGGTGTCTTGTGGGGAGCTGAATGCTTTCCTGTGAGCTGTGGCCAGCTTCTGTTTTGGTTAAAACTCAGCAGAATTACCTAAATGTGCTGGAAGATGTGCTCTGGGGGTTAATGGCCTGCATGCTACTTTCAGATTTTAAGATGTTTCATGTTTTGCTGCAGTGTTAGGCAGTGTCAGTTCTAATATCCTATCAAGGCTTCTTTGTTTACTTTGTAAAACGTGACAAGGTTTTAACTGTGGAACCTATATTTATGTGCAAGTGTGGCTTTCCACAAACTAGGCATGCAGCACGTAAAGATGATCAAATACAAATTCAGATCTGATTTCATTTTACGGTTGTGATTTCAGATATTTGGTGGCTAAATCATTGAATTCCTACCTCCCAAGCCGCACCGTCAGCAGAAACGGCAATAATATGTAATTATAGCAAGTACTTAACATCTCATTGACTCAAATTCCTCTGTTAATGATTTCACTGGATTCGTGTTAGAGTAATACCTGCTGAAATAGCACCAGTCTGCACTGGTTGGGAGAGACTCTGCGTCAGATTCTTACTGATAGCGTAAGTTGCTGTGGTTCCACTGAAATCAGTGGTGTCCTGACATGACATGACCAGAGGGACGAGCTTTAATGATAGAGGGACTTCTTCACGGACAGGACAATTTAGCGTAAGAAATCAGTGCAGACTTTTTTGAGTTGGCTTTTCAAGATGGAACAGTTTCCAGACTGCTTGAGCCGGTTGTGCTTATAAAATTTCTGCTGTCCTTGTAAGACGCAGAGTCATTCAGAATTATTTACTGGCTTATTAAATGGAATTGCTTTTGTGGCTGCTAGTTTTATAGAAACAGCCCCAAGTTCTATATAAAACATCACACTCTGAAACTGGAGAGCAAAATACTATCCAGCGTTGTGTGTTCTGCTCCTGCTTGCATTTTTAAAGGTCTGTGTCTTAGGTTTCCAAATCTGAGAGAAGATACTGCTTGTAGGAACCGCTGTTTATCACCTTGCTTTTCTGGGGCTGTGTTTGAGTGAGGCAGCGTCAGGTGACAGCTCAGCCTGGCCATGCCTTCTCCCTGCATGACTATCAGTTCTGAGCTGGCTAACACTGTCAGTGTTTAAATATGTATCATCATTAGACTTTGAAATGCTTTCTCCCTTTAAAAGAACAGGGAAGGAGATAGGCTTGCTGTTTCAGCAGTGTGTGAGCTGCTGCTGACCTGTGCTTCAGATGAACAGCTGGAAAATCGCAGCTTGAAAACAAACTTTCAGCTACAATGGGGTGAATGCTTCCAAACAGCATTCCCAGTGGCTGCTGTCCTCGCAGCAGTAACCAGGGAGCTCCTGCTCTCACTAGTGTAACCTTGGGATTAACACAGTGTTGATGTGCTCTTCTGGGCAGAGTAGTTCATCTGAACGAGTTGTGGGGGCTTCCCAGCGTGTGCAAGACTGTAACGTTTTTAGCACGGAATTTGTTCAAAGTGTCCTGGCTCATGTAACTGTGAAACATTTCCAGTAGATGTAATCAGATTTATGATTAGGAATGGTCTTATCTTTGGTGCTTGCTTTGTAACTAACAGTCCTGAGGAGTGAACTGCAGTAACATCTGGTGTCACAGTGAGAGTTAAGGATGCTCAGAAAGCTATGTGAAGAAGAGGTGATGTTACTGTTGCATACTTGTGCCCTACCAGGTACAAAGCGGGGCTGTAAGTTGCTGTTGGCTGTAGGAATGTGAGCCGACAAGCATTCTTTCAAATGGAAATGTGGTTCTGAAATGCGGCTTCTGCAGCTGTGAGAACTGCAGGCCTGAGAATGGAGAAGAGAGCCTGAGCCACTGTCAGCCCTCCTAAAACTTGTTCTTCTCATGCACCTGCTTAACGCTGATGGTTCTCAAACCTCCTTGAGATAAAGGCAGTATTTTGTTGAACCTCAGTCTGCGTTGCAGTGTCAACAGGGATAGGAAGGAGTTCTGTGCCAGACCTTGCAATAATCCGAATTCTGGGAGATCGTCTTGGGGATGTGGGAGACCTCAGCAATTAGTTCCCTGTGACTGCTAATGGTAGGGATGGAGCTCTGCAGTGAGGGAAGGTGAGTTGAGAGCAGATCGTGCTTTGACTGAGAACTGCCTGAGAAATTTACTAGAGTTTTATTGCAGAGTTGTGGGGATGTTTTCCATAGTCTCAGGACTTTGCCTGCTAGGATAGCATATTTCTGTGTGGAAAAAAGAAGGAAGGGCCAAATAGTTCCCCTGAATGCTGCATTTCATAGTGTTGCTTCACCCGGGGGAAGTTTCCTTTGTTCCGAGCTGTTAGCTAGATCCCAACAGCTTCACTTGGAGATGGTCGCTGTAGTGGCTCAGCTCAGATGATTAACTTGCACTGACAACCACTGTGCAATTGGAGACTGCCAGCTCCCAGCACAAAGGAGTCTCAAGGACGGGCAGCACTGAGCTTGTCTGCCTCCTGCCCTGGTAAACTTGGGAGGCCGGGGCTGGAGAACTCTGACGTGATGGGATGGGGCAGTGCAGGCAGCAGAGCAAAGTTGGTTGGGGTGCCTGTCATCTGGCTTCAGCAGACCAAGGAAAACAACTTGTCTTCACCCATAGTACATAAATTCTTTGGAATTTGAAGGCTGTGTTACCTCTAGAGCTTTGGTGATTGCAAGGCAAATGGGCAACATCAGACCATTAGGAAGTCCGTTACCACAGTCCTGTCAATCTCTTAAAATCAAACACTGCTTCTCACAGAGCTCCTGATCAGCAGATATTTTGGATTCTCTATCGATATCTTTGACATGACTGTATTTGTTCATCCTCACAAGCTTACTGTATGCTTTGTGCAGCTGTGAGCTGTGTGGGAGTGCATGTGTGTATTTTTATCTCCTACCTTCGTCAGGGAGAAGGGCTTTTTTAAGGAACGTTATAAAGACGGTAGCTTCCCTCTGAGTATTGCAGAGGACTCAGCTTTGTGGTGCCCACCAGAAAATGGAGACTGACTGCTTCCTAGTTCTGCCTGGTTGCCCATTAAAGACAGATGGATGTGTGTGGTAGTCAGCACTGGAGCAGAGCAGTTCTGCAGCTGGCTGCATCTTTCTGACTGAAGAGAGGTGGATTTCTCCCTCAGGACAGCTGAGAGGGTTCTTGTAGCTTCACTGAAATATTTTGATCAGCCTGCGCAGCTCACCTTTGACTAGGACACATCTGTGTCCTTTAATGACATGGTCTGTGATAAGGATGCTGGCTGTGTGTGCTAGGTGGTGTAATGCATAGTCTTACACAGAATATTTTAGCATATAGTGCAACACTGGCATCCTCGATATAACCGTAATTCAAAATGTCTTTCTCCTTTAATACAGTTTCTCAGATATTTCCTAAAAAGAGGACTTGGCCAGCTGCTGCTCAGTTTGAAATTGCTCCCATTGATTTGCAGCCTCATAATCATCTTTGCAGCAAGCACCTGGGATTTCAGGAGTACGTGGTTCTGCAGTACGAGGGAATAAATGATGGGCAGAGATGAAATATGAGGTCTCGCGTTCAGAGGCCGCGTACAGCTCGTCCTGTCTGACAGCCACTGGGCTAAGGCACGAGTGCTGTTACCTGTGCTGGAAGGAGCTTCCCCAGTGCTTTGTGATTCCTGAATTGCCGGGCTGCCTCTGCTGCTCAGTGTGCACTGCATGGGGTTGGATGTTGTCTCCATCCAAATGTCTGTCACGTTGGTGCAGCCGGAAGATTTGTGTGGCAGCGTCTAAGTGGGACAGTGTTAGCAACTTCTTGAAGGAATTTTTTTTTTCTTAGCCACTGAGCAGAGGTGTGGTTTGTGGTTTAAGAAGGGGGAAAAAAAAAAAAAAAGCAGGAAAATAAGAGTGGAGCAATGCCCAAGCACAGATAGCATTTTAATTTCTTCTGGCGTTTGTCACTTCCTCTGATCTATTGCCTAACGCTGCTCCTGTCATAGGAGAACACAGTTTGTGCGGTGTCACCCAGGGCCTGTGTTCTTCCTTTCCTTGCCACCTTTCTTCTGCAGACCTTTGGTTTGAATGACAGCATGGTAGTTTCTTGTCTTCGTGTGTAACCTGGCAAAGATGATCGGTGTGTTAGGGGCAGGGCAGTGTACTTTAGCTGAACTTTTTATTGATGGCAATGTATTACTGCTCAAGGCTTGTATTGCAATATTTGAACAGGGGCCAGACCTGTCAAAACAGCTGCTTGTCTTCCTCTGAGGTTGCAGTTTCTTGTTTTGGAGAAGTGGTTTGAAGTGGCCTAAGAAGACCTTTTTGGGGAGAGGATGAGGAAAAAGTAGACAGTAAACATCTGTTTTCCTTTGACGTACAGTATATGTCTGTTGTGGATTTTGAAGTAACTGGAGATAGTTGAGAAACTCCTAAGTTTGGTCTTCTAACCCAAACACAGGGATTTCTGGAGTCAGAATAGCATAACTGGGAGGTAGGTTTTTATTTTTGTGGTCTGCAAGCAGACTTTTATGAGGAGAAAAAAAGACATGATGGCAGGGGCCAGGCTGTCAGTGGACTGCAGAGGAGATGGTGTAGCCAAGTAGGAGGGTTGTCCTCATCCTCCTCTGTCTTTGCAGCACAGGTGCAAGTGAGATGTGAGCTTGCCCTGTCCCCAGATAATTTGGTAGCTCAGTGATCTGACAGTTCTTATTCCAGCTTTGCGTTCTGTGCAGTGCTGCTTTGCCAGCAGTCCAAGGCCATGAAGATGAAGGACCGAATGCAGAAAGAGACCCTTCTGAAGCTGGAGGCAGGAAGCTGTGGGGAGGGACGTTCTGTTACATGCGGAGCCTGTGTCTGGGATTAAGATCTTCTGTCCTCTATACACTGTCGTGCTGTCCTAAGGCCGTGGTGTTTAAATAGACAGCACAGTGGGTGGGGGGAGGACTGTGCTGTGCTCAGAGGTGGAGGAGCAGGAGTAGGAGCAGTGCAGAAATGTCCCAGGCCTAGGAATAGCTACAGAGCTGCCTGGCTGCAACTAAGGCTCAATTCCAACCTGGACTTTTGTTTTTGATGTTTAATTTTCTGCAGCTGAGGACTGAGGTTGTTAGGAATGGGCAGTATAATTAAAAAAAACCTACTGCAGCTTATGTTGTAATACTTTTAAATGCAGAATGCGTCTCAGCAGCTAAAGCCTATATATATATGTATGATTATTATTTTTCTGTACTGAATTATTGGATAATAAAATGTTGCGTGTTGGGTACTTCAGTGAAGGTGCTGGGATTCCGGCAGTGAGATGAGTGGCTGCCTGGTGTGCGTGCAGAGTGCCGGCATCGAGCACTTCTCAGGTTCGTCTCTGCACCGTGCATGCCAGCTGGTGTGAGTGTCTGCTAACTCTGCCTTGAGCAATAGGAAGAGCATCAACACAGCATATTATGTCTCTTGCCAGTTTGCGAATCCTAGCAAATGTGTGAGTAAGATCAATTACTGGAGAGATAAAACAGCAAGGATGGGCAGGTTCTGGTTTGAACTTGCCTAAGCAGGTACACTTACGGGTTAGACGAGCGCTCTCTATTTGAATCTAGCAGTCTGGGAAGCTGGGAGCAGGAGAGCCATAGAGAGATCTGAGAGCATGATTCATTGCAACAGAGGCAGCGTGTACAAAATGGAGGGATGGAGTAGCACTAATGACGTAGTCTGAGGTTTGTACTCCAGAGTTAATGACCACCAGATGGGGAATAAAAGCTGCCTGCTCCTCTTTAGAGGACCGAGAATGTCATGAAGCTATTAAAATGTGCTGTGTCTGTTGCAACGCTTCCACGTGCACAGTGAACCCCTTCATGTGTGGGGCAGAGTAAGCCTTCCTTCCTGGCATCTCCTCCTGGTGCTTGGTTTTTAGTGTTGTTTCTGATTGTTTTGTTAGAGGTGCACAGCACAAAGCTGTGAGTTCTTCCTCGTGGTAGAAAAGCAATGTGTGAGCTGTATTCCAGCACACCAGGCATCAACTGCCAGATCCGGAGGCAGTGACAGCTTTTGTGTGGTGGGAAATACAGTGTGAGAAATGAACTCTTAGCAGAACTGACACTGATTCTGCGGTATTGCCCAGGCCTGATGTAAGTGTCTTGAGCCATATTTTTTAGCAAGGAAACAGTGGTACAAATCATTTGGGATATCAGTGCTGTTAACTCTGATTCCTGCCAGCCATCATCCTGGAGCTGCTGAGACATTTGGGTCACTTCCATCTTCCTCCTGCAGATTGAAATGGCCCTTCAACTGCCCAGCACATGAATGTAGATAATGTATTTTTTTTTTTTTCCAGTAGCCTTTTCCTCTTGTGTTCTTCCTTCTCCAGAAGCAGGAATCCTCTCTGAGGAGCTAGCATCTTGTCTGAGTCACAGTATTATAGCTGGATATGTCACCTGTGCTTTATTAGGGGAAGAGTAAGAGCTGTCCTTGAAATACTTGTTTCTATGAGTAGATGCAGTCTTCTGATTTAAAATGTGCTTCTCTCTGGAGTTTGATGGCTGTCATAAACAATTAAGCTTTTCTTTTATCATCAAGTGGGCTTATTCAGCATCACTTACATCTAAAACAAACTTCTTCTTAGGTTTTAGCCTGCTTTAATTATCTAGATATGAAGAGAAAATACAGCTTGGAACTCGATGCCCCGTACTTGGCTTCTTTAGCTTTCAGTGTCTGGTTTTGAGAGAGTCCAGCAGCGTGGCTGTATTTGCTCTGACCCATAGCATGTCTTGCAGCGCATGGCACAGAGCAGGCAGCAGGCTGGCTATCCAACCACGTAGTTTTATTGAGTTTTATGCAAAAGGCAAGCACTTGGATTGATGGGTCCATCAATTTCTTCTTTCATAAATGAATGTGTAAAGCTGTTGCTCCTCAGCTTTTTTGATCATTGCTGTCAGTGACATGCCCCTTTCCTTCCTGCCCATGTCTGTTGCTGAGATGCTCGACCATGGTGTGTGATCACACTGCACTCAAGCATCAGCTTCAGTGTGTAGAGAGGAGAATGTGCTGTTGAACTACGGCCTGATTTTAAAAATGTTTGCCTGTGCCCACGGCCACACTTTACAGCATTCATCCTATGCAACTTTGCGTTTTTTTTTTCTTTCAGGAGTCTGATAGATTTCTGTTTGAAGCTGCTGGTGCTGTCTTTGCAAGCCAGCTGAAACTGTCTGCGTGCAGTTTCGCAAACAGGTGACGTTGGTGCTGGCAAGGATATCTGGCTCAGAAGGTGGGCTGGGTCTGCTAGGAGCTGATCTGTGCTTAGGCTTGGCTCACCGTGTGCTAGCTTGGGATGAGAAACTAACCCTTGGCCACGTTTCTGAAGGATTGACAAGTTTACAGGGGCTTGATGTGCTGCGCTCAAAGTGTATTTTTAAACTTAAGTCCTTTGTAGAGAATGAAGCTGCAAGCATTGTTTTGTGAAATGAATCCCCTGTAGCTGTGTTGCCCACAAACGAGCAGTGTTGAAAACAGATGTGATCCTCATTTATTCATGTCAGAATTAGGTTGTTTTTAAGTTCTTCTGTTTTTCTGCCTTTTTGTAAACACCCCGCCTCTCTGTCTGCCAGGCACGGCAGCCTCCTGCTCAGTCTCTAACCCAGACTATGAGACCTTAAATCCCCAGGGGAGCTTGTTAGCATGCAGTTCAAGGCGTCCTCTTTTATCACACCAGCGTGTTTGTTTTAAGAGGGCAGTTGAGCTGGAGAATGCTTTTCAGTTTCATTTTCATAGAGAAGTCCCAGGGAAGAAGTCTGATAACTGGCACATGGCAAATATTAACTTTTTGGAAGGGAACCGAAGTAAAAATGCTGTTAGATTTTTCTAAGCTGAGTTTTTGCAATGCCTTATGGTGTTTAAACTCAGCAGAGCTCTGGAATTACTCTTTGGCAATTAGCTTGGTAGGAGAACACAGCCAAAGAAGTGCTCGCTTCAATTGCTCATTCACAGTGTCACAAAAAGTATTAACATTTTTGTGGTCCATGATCTACAGACAACCGTAGTGGTGTTTTCTTCCAGTTGTTTCAGAGCTGAAAAGGTAAGTATTCTGCTAGTTGCCGCTTTGTCTGAAGTCTGATATGCAGAAGGGCTTTGCTCTCAGCATCCACGAGGGCTTAGGGAGAACACAGATCTGTGGCATTTCTCAGTGCCGCATAGATCTTATCCCTGTGTTCTGCAATGTCAGTGGTGGTTGCTCACTTCTTCATCCCATAATCAATTTTAAATCTTTACCACCTCCTTTTTGTCATTCCCAGGGAACCAAGCAGTGTAGCAGTAGAGCTGTAGTGCTTTGCTAAGGGTACATGATTTCCCAAGTCCTATGGTCTGAATGGTTCTAAGTACATAGAGAGCTATGTCACATTACCAGTAGAGATTGATGCTATTACGAAGGACATCAGTATGGAAATAGGTTGTCAGGTGTCTTTGTCTACCAGGAGTCTTATGGGTCTTCCCTGTTGGTTGCTGCTGTGTGATCCTGCACTTGATCAAACCAGAGTTAGTCTTGTGGGCAGATGTGCACGTGGCTTATAAAGCAGCTTCCAGTGCTCACTCCTTGATCAAGCAGGTGCTGCTGTAACTGCACACTTACCTGATTTTTGAGAATCTTCTGCTGTAGCAAACTGCCTCCTAGTTTTTCCTGTGTGTATGCTTCCTGCATTAAAAAATAAAAGTGCAGCTTTTCTATCTGAGCAGCTGTCTTCCAGTAGAGTGCTACTGAGGTTCCAGTATTCCTTGCTTTTTATTTTAATCACTGGGTAACTGTTGCACGTCTCGTGTGAAAACCTTCAAACAATTTTTCAGTTCACAGATACATTTGTAGTGTTTGAGTAAGGATTACTGAACTACTTCACCTCTTAGAGTGCAAACAGATGTCCTTAGGAAACCAGATTTGACTTAGTACTGTCCTCAGCTAGTGCAGGGTGCTCAGTGCATCATTACTAAAAGTAAAACGTTGCTGTTAATCCTGCTAATTTAAATTACAATTTGATTACAGCTTTATCTCCGGGGATATTTTGTTCTGTCTGTGTGGTTTTGGGGATGGAATGAGAAGTTAAATATCTCATACCGTTGGTGGATTTTTTTCAGCACAGGTTTTTTGTGCTCATTCATATGAGCAGTACTCATCACATAGTTTTCTCACTTCCAGGCTTTACTTAATGCTACTGCTATGCATTAATAAAGGCTTAAGGCTCTGGTGTTACAGCGTCAGTGCCTTTTCACATCTGATAGTATCAAGCAAAGCTGATCGCAGGTCACAGTTGCGATCACAGGGAAAACAGGGAGTTTATTCTGATCTCCTTGAGCCTAGAGCACAGGAAGTAACATAATTGTGAATTGTAAAAGATCCAAGGTCGAAAATAAACTCACGTACCATGAAACTTGAGAATAGCATTGCTGAAGCGCTTGTCAACTTAACCAGATTCAGGTGTGTTGCAGTACTGCAGGTTCAGCAGGCCTTGGGGCTGCTCTGCTCCTCTGGGGACAGCAGGACCTGCCCTAGGAGCTTGAGATGTGCTGTGTCTGTTGGGCATGGACCTGAAGCTTGAGGAGGGGAGGCAAGGACAGCAGGCTGCTCTGCCAGGGGGTGATCTGCTGCAGCTGGCATGTGGCACCGGCCCTTCCATAATGTAACCTGTGTGAAACTTCAGCAGGTGTGGGGATTGAGCTCTACTAAGATTCATAATAAACTCCTGAAAAATTTGTGCCAACAGAAATAAAGCTGGCAATCAAGAAACATTTTAAAAATATCATCTCCCCGTGCCTGTAATTGAATCATTCAGGAATAAAGAATTAGTTTGTAAATAAGCTTCACTCTTGTCCTTGCTTCCTGTGCCTATTTCTGCCAACCAGTGAGCAGGTGCAAAACAAAAAATCTTTTTCCTTTGGAGCACTGCTGCAAATCAGCTGCACCATTTTGTGTTCTCACTTCAGATCACATTAACCAGGAATTACCAACCCTTGTGGGTGCTTTGGTAGTGCTCAGGGGTTCCTCAAGCACCTTTCTGAGCCTCATCAACAGACTTAAAATATTTAAATAATGGCAGCATTCACGTTTCGAAAACCTGAGGAGTGTGTTGCTGTTGCTGCAGTTGTGAAGCAGAACTTCTGACAGGCTCTCACATTTAATGCCGTGATGAACCATAGTTCCACCTGCAGCAATGTTTTCTTCGGTTTAAACAGCTCTTTTAGTGACTGTGGTAGTGGAAGATATTTGAAAGCTGAGAAAAGTAAGCTTTCACACGCAGTTATCTCTGCATAGGTAAGGATTGGTCTGCTCTTAACACCAGTGAAGCAAGGTGAGCAGTAGCAGTCAGTTCTGCTCAGTTCTCAGGGATTATGCTTCCATCCTTTTCATAGGCTTCAGATGCAAAACAAATTAAGTAAATGTTTTTCTCCCATTCCTAAGTCATTCATGGCAGATGTGAGTTCTGTGTGTAATGGAATCCGAAAAGGTTAGTTGTGAGGTTAGTAAAATTTTGGTTTCTAGCCAGAGATGCAAGCCATTCAAAAAGGGGGGGAAGTGTGGAGCTGCTTTAGTTGAAGTCAGGGTTTCATTATGCATATTGGACTGCAATGAGAGGTTACATTCTGCATTCAGTTATCTGCATCCGTGTGACTTTACAGCTGCCAGCTAGCGAGACTTGACCTGGATTTAGCAGAATAAACAGATTACAGATGCATAACAAGATTAAAATCAGTGACTTAAAGTAACATTTCTTATCTATTGACTTAAATTGATGACTGGTGTGCTGCCTGAAGGAACTGTACTGTAGTGCTCGTTAAGTACAGCCATTGTAGCTTAGTGTGTTGTAAAACTTGTGGGTCTGCAGGCATCCAGCACACCCTGGACGTAGAATAATGGCAGTGAATGGGTGAAGCAGTGCTGAGCCCCATCCTCATGTGGTGTTGGGGTGCGTGTGGTCTCCACTTGGCCAAAGAAGTGTCAGGATTTCAGGGGATCTTTAAAAACCTCTTCTTAGTGAGTCCAAAAGTACCAGTTATTTACACAGTAAGCAAGTGAAAATATTTGTCCTAGTTGACATCGCTTGCAGTGTAATTATTCCTGACAACGCAGCACTTTTCCTGCTGCCTAATGCAATTTTTACGACTGAAAATTTTCTTCTTATGCTCCAAAATGAGATGAATCTCCGTATTTTTTTTTTTAACACAGCTGGAGTTTCCCTAATGCTCTTTAAGGCCTAGGAATTTGTTTTCTCCTCCTCCTGATTCATCTGCCTTGGAAGTTCAGCTGCCGAATGCAACTGCTGCCGTTGCGTTGTGAAGTGTCTACACCTTTGTGGAGGTGGCATGAGGAGTACTTGGAGGCAGAAAAGCCTTCTGCTGTGGGGCACTGGCTCAGTCTGCAGGTGGAGCACAGTACATCAAGTTCCTGACTGCGCTGTGAGCGTGCCCCAGATTGTACCAAAGGGATTGCTTTGCTCTTGATCCAGTCTGCCAGAGGATCTCTTGAAGGTGTTCCCTGGGCAGTTTCTTGTGAAAAGCCTCCAGAAAGATGGAGCCCTCCTGCCTGTGACAGCAAGGGAGGAGCAGGCTCTCTGCTTGTTTCTCAACTGACAGCAGGGCACAGGCTGAACAAGATTCTCCGAGCTCTGGCAGAACCGGAGGGATTTGTGCCCCAGGGATGCTCTGCCTTTTTCCCAAGGAGGCTGTGGACCCGCAGTGCAGGCAGCAGGTGTCTGGTGTGGCTGAGCAGCAGTGAGCACATCCTGGCTTTGCACATCCTTCTGGACAGGGGGACTGCTGGAGCAAAATTCTTCAGCCTGAATTGCAAGATGAGCGAGAAAAGCAAGGAGTTAGCTAACATGAAAACAAGGATTAAGTGAGCCATTTTGCTTTGAATTGTAGTGAAGTAAAGGATAGGTTATCTTGTGCTGTCACTGATTACTCCACAGTCTAAACAGGACTGTGTGTTGCAATGACTGGAGCGGCACCAGGAGGTGCGTGGGGCTGGCAGGGCTCCCAGCACCCCCTGACCTGAGCCCTCAGTCTGTCTGGTGCCATTCGGCTGCCTTTGTCTCTCTTGTCTCTCTCCTTTGTCTCCCCATGGGATGGCTGTGTGTGACAGCACCCTGCAGCTTGTACTGGACCTCAGGGATGTGCTGAAGGTTTCTTGCCTTTGAATTCTGGAAATGGGATTAGGCTCCCTCGCATTATCCATTTGAATGGGCTGACATTTTACCTTCTGTCATTATTTTAAGCTAGTTTTGTGCTCCTAGATGCTAGGCTGGCCCGTGTGCAATTGTCCAGGCTTTCTCCATGGTCTTCCTGCTGTGCTGGGATGTTAACCACTTTTTGCACAATGGGAAGGAAACGGATGTGAATTACAAGAAGCTTGAGTTTAGATGGTCAAGTAAAAAGCATTCAGTGTTAGGGGACCTGAAGAAAATCCATTGGGAACCTTTCCCCTGAAGCTGGTTCTTGTTTGAGTCCTCCTCAGCAACATTCACGTCTGTACCTACCCTTCTCGAGAGCTTGTCTCATATAGATGTCTGTGAGCTAATTGGAACACAGATTGGCTTGTAATGAGCGTGAGGAGGTGAAGTTCAGGCCTGTAGCTGCCCTCTGTTTGCTCCTACCTTTTGGGTCTGGTGCTGATGCTCAGGTTCTGGTTGGGATACTCAGATGCACACAGAGCTGACAGAAATGGGTCGCTGGCTGCTACAGTTGGCTGGCTTTCAACTTCTCTATCTATTTGGTCCCCTTCGTTGACCCTGAAGAGTAATTCTGGGCTGGTCTGAGGTGGCAGGAAGAGGAATAAATGCTTCTGGAAGGTAAGCTGGACATGATAAGGGCTAGGAGTGAAGCTGCCATATACCATATAACTCATTTATGCATCCTGTGGGGCTTTATTTCTGGTATCCTGGGTGGGTTTTTCTCCTGTTCTTCCCTGACTCTGGCCTGCTGCACTGAGGTATGATGAGTGGTGGCTTTGGAAGCTCGAGGTGGAAGTACGTGTTCTGTTTTGCTACTGCTTTAAAGAGGTATGTGCAGTGCAGTGCTTTATGCATGGGCTACAGATGCATAAACTAACAGGAAAAACACACTGAAAGCATTTCTACCTCAGCAGGGGAAGGGCTGTGTTAGTTTGCAAGGTAATTGACTCAAAAGAGTGGAGGAGGCCATGGGAAGTACTTCTACTCATAAAATAGTGTAGTCTTAAAGAATAAAGCACATTAGGATGGCTCTATCCATGCTTGATATTCATCTCCTCCATGCCAGGGGCTTTTTAAGCTGTATATTCATGCTGATGGTTTCCTTAAAGTCTTCATCTGCTTCTCTGTTTTATTCTGCTTTGTTAATGGAAACATACTTTCATTCCCTCACTCTGATTTTTGCAATTACAGGAGAATGTTTTATATCTTGGGAATCCCTGGAAACACGTTTGTGTTCACATTGATTCTATTTATTTATTTATTGGCTGAATGCAAATAATGGATTGGATCTTCATTGCTGCTTCTCAGTCAGAAGCCCTTTGCCTTGTGTGAGAGGCAGCTATTAATTTAGCCCTTCTGTGCTGATCAGACATATATTTTCATGCTTTATAAGGCTTCCCCAGTCTTGTTCTTTGCGTAATATCTTCTAGTGCAATTGTTCTTGCAGTGATTTCCTGTGTTTGTTAGCCAGAGAGTAAGATATACTGCAGGACAGGCGTTTGTGGACGTGCCATCTCTTTCAGGAGGACATGGGGAAGCGCTGACTGCAAAATGTTTTCAGTATAGCAGTGTAAGGTCATCACACCACATAGCTATCTCAGTTACTTAAGCATTAATTACTGATAACCAGAGTTTGGAATAGTTCCTGAGCAAGCGAAAACATGATGTACATAGAAAATGAGTGATTAATTCAGTCTGGGTGAAGGGGAGTTTGAACAGAGACTCCGAACACATGCACTGTAGAGTAAGGATGTCCTTCCCATTCTGACTAAGCTCTTGCAGCATGCCTTGCTTATCCACCCAGCTTCTGCCGGTTTGTTTGGGCTGAAGAAGTGACAGTGATGACATTTACAACCTGGAGCCTCCGGCTGTGCATAGTGGCCAGTCGGTGGGGTGTTTCTGGCCTCCTTAGCCTATCCATGTCAAGCTTTAAGGGTTTGGAAGGTTAAGCGAGAGCGTGGCTTATCCTGCACGCTTGGTGCTGTGCCACCGTGTTCTCTCCTTGTTAGCACTTCTGTCACGTTGTTTACCTTTCTCCCCTGGATTGATGGTGCCCTGGGGTTTCGGTGAAGAAGGAGGTGGATTCGTCTTGTTTTGCAAACTTGGTGTTTTAAAAAGCCGTGTAAGATCCTTGCTTTGCTTGATAAAGCTTTGCTGAAGAGAAAGTGGATCTCCTCAGTCATTTCATAATCTTGAGGGACAGAGGAAGGCTAGAGACATTTCTTCAGCAATTCATCTGTTATCAGATTACGAGATTAACCAAGAATGCAGCAACTTAGGGGTCTGTCTTGTGGGTAGGCCAAGTATCCCAGCACAGCCCTTTTAAGGAAAAAGCTATAGTGTCTCCTGCCCCTATGGTATCTTTTGCCTTAAGTAACTGCTGAAGCATGGAGAAGTCACTCATGCAGCTTTCATGCTTTTTTTTCCCCTCTATTTCTTCCCTTGCATGATTGGAAAATGAATTATGAGGATCTGAAGCTTCCTAACCATGAGCTGCTTTGTCTGTTCTCCTCGTGCTCAGTCAAAACGGATTTAGATGCTTGGCAGCAGAGAGGACATCTTGGGATTTGCTCTGATTTATGGAGGGATGAGGGATGGGATGGGCAGGTTTCTTTCTTCAGTGTTGTTGCAGTGGCAGCCTTGCTGGGCTGGTGCACCGGGCCCAGAAATTGTACTCTGTCTGAATTTGGCTTCAGGGAAGGGTTTAAGGATTTAGAAATAGCTTTCTGCTATCTGCTTAGCATCAGAACAGTCCGTCTCTGTTGGTGGTTTAGGAACAGGTGCTTCAGTGTTTAAGAAAAAAAAAACACCACCGAAACAAAACACAAACTCAGCGAGTTGGAGTCTGTACCGGTGTTGATTGTGGGGATATCTTTCAACACTCCTGGTAAAGGGTTGGATGTGAAGTTGCTTTTGAAAGTTGTACCTGTTCAGATAAGTATAGCACTGCGTGGAGCAGAAGGCCAGCAGTCTGCTTGGGTATGGCTGCAGTTCTGTCTCAGCACCAAGTCCTGCTTCCTTACTGAATGTCACGCTTAGGAAACATTGTTTCCCAAGTCTCTGTTTCTGTCAGTTACTCTGATCCAGGTACAGGTTATGGAGGCTGGATCCTGTCCTCGGTGTTTTAATCGCTTTCATTTCAGGACTTTCGCAGTCAGCTGTTAGAGAAATCAGGCAGCACAGCAAACAGACCTGCAGTGCCTTTCCAGGATAAACGTTTCATGTGTATTCTGTAGTTGCGTAAATAGGAACATTAGGCCAGTGAGTGACTTGTCCAGTTTCACTTGGGCAGTCTGTTGGCTTGTGGTTTGCTGTTCCACAGTACCATCACAATACTATCAGCTCTCTGTTCACTGCCTTCTGGTTATGTGTTTCTTGCTTCTCAGGCTTGTAGATGCACATAGATGTTGTCCCTGATACCTGAGTGCAGTTTTGTTTTCTGCCCAGTGGCTTTTCCTCTCCATTTCTGGGCTACAGCAATGGCAATCCATTTAAACAAAGTCCAGAGACAGTGTAATCAGTTACTGGAACAGCGTGATCATACTGTGACTTCCTCCTGCTGCAGTACAAATACTGCAGAACTTAAACTTCTACGCTGGTCAGGAGATGGTACGTGCTTTTTACAATTGTTAAAACATATGAAATCAGATAATGTGTCCAAAGCCATAACCTATCCAGCAGGGAGGATCTCAGTCCCACGTGCCTCAAACCAGAGCCTGTCAGTGCAACCTTTACACACGTGGACTCACTGCTGCTTGTTTAGATCACCTGCCAACCGCACTGCTATTCATGCTGAAGATCTTGGATATTGACTGTTACAATCTTTCTACTTGCTAACATAATCTCTATATTGTAGACAGTACTCCAGTACTAAATTCTTTTGATCAGATGCCTGAGGCAAAAGCATGTTCTTTGCCAGGAATACAAAGAGTGTTATAGGCACCTTGAACTGCATTCACGTGTTTGAAAATGCACTGCTCTTCCAGGCATCGTTTTAGCACTTGAGCCTTATCAAATTAAACAGTTTTTATTCCCAGTATATAGGAAATTAAATCCCTAATATGATTTGGTGGAATAAATGATGCCAAACAATAAAACTTGAAAATGAAGAGGCCTTCTTCTGATGTGCGCTTTTAAGGTGGCTGCTTTTGAGGGAGGAGAGAAATCTGAAATTGTTTCATTGGAATCATGCAGGGTCTTTGTGCTTTGCTTTCATGTCCAACAGGTGAGAAGGAAATTGGCCTAAACTGTTAAAATACTGTAGTTATGTGGTCCAGGAGTGAGGTGTCTTAGCTGCACAGTGAGTACCATTGCTTAGATGACAGGAGAAGGTTTGAACTCAACCAGTTCTTGAACTCAATCCAGTGTTACTGAATTATCTCCTCAGCTGCATAATTTAGCAGTGGAACTGGAGAAGCCTATAAGACTTTCTTCTGCTTCCCAGAAGAGAGGCTGAAAAAATGCATGCATGCAGTCACCCTGCTGGTTACACAAAACATCCTCTGTTGGGATGGGGAAGGATTTCTTGCTGTTCCTCAGGTTCAGGATGGGTGAATGTAGCAGTAATAAGAAGCACACCACACTCATACAGTCCAGCGATTCTGAAGAAGTCTTCAAAGCTTGTGTGCTTCTCATGTTAGCAGTAGCTAATGGTGAAGCACTGGGCTTAGGGCAGAAATGGCACCCTTCAGCTAAAGCAAAAGTATTGTGGGAGTAACAAGTGGTTAGAAGCGGTTTTTAGGTGGTATGATAATGAGTTTTTTGATACTGTGTCTTCTGATTTGGACATAGACTTCAGTCCCAAGAATCAACTAAGCTTAAATTGCCCTTCTGGACATCAGCACAGGGGCCTGTTGAAGTGATGCTTACAACAGGCAGAATACAGCAGCTGTGGTATATCTAGGCTGTCTAATAAGAGAAACAACAGGGGTATTGCTGGAACCAGAAAGGAAATTGCACAAAGTCTTTATCCCTAAGACTTAGCAAAATACATCAAAAGGGCAAAGACTGGCAGAAACCTGTCTGTATGCAGGGAGATGATGTGTTCAGGTTGTGTCTGCAAAAGCTTACAAGAATGTGAACCCAACTACAGCAAATACAGAAGGCAAATAGATTTATCTGGAATAACTGCTGTTGGCCAGGAATTGGGGTTATCAGGTGTTAATTTGCCTGCTATTTCACTTGATTTAGGAGAAAGGAGGAGGACAGGATTGTTGCTCACATCCTTTTCTCAGTGCTTAAAAAGGTGGTTGTGAAGCAAACCAAGGGAGAGGGGACAGAACGGGAGAGGGGTGGAAGTGAGTGGTGGGAGCAGGATCCAGTGGCGTCTGCATGCCTCGTGCTGTCTGCCAGCACTGCTCTCCCAGATCCTATTGCTAGCTGCAGGGTTTAATTAGAAAAGTTGCCATGTAAACTGAAATATTAATGTAGGGAGCAGACCTGCTCCCCTTGATCTGTAAGTAATCTTTATTGGGGAGGTGGGGAGAGGTGAGTGCCCAAAAGGATTTTGAATGCAAATGAATTTTTCATATGAGTTGTGTGTAATTCCATATAGCTGGGTTCTGTGAGCAGGGTACTGGGGCAGGGTCTGCCTGGAGGAGGAGGCTGCAGGGGCTCCTTAACTGCCCTTCTGCTCATCACAGGAGCTGCTGAGCTTTCCTACAGCCCTGATCCCAGATGAAGAGTGAAACTGTGTTGTTGCAGTAGTACGTGCATACAAGTATTGCAAATAGGGTTATGACTCAGCCTTTCCCTGGAGACCTTTGGGGGGGCGGGGGGGGGAAGGAACAGGGCCACAGACCAAAAGTGCTTAGAATTTCCCATCCTTAACTCGGCTGTCCTTGTAATTAAACAGAGTTCAAAGATGAATCAACATACAAAAATGCAGAGCTGCTCGTGGTTGCTGGAGGTGCAAAGGGGAAGGCAGGAATAGGACGGAACTCTGGTAAGCTGTTGAAGGAGCACCAGGCTCGGTGCTGACTGCCAGACACATCAGGCTCTGTGAACAGAGGAGGTGCCAAACTCTGTTTGGGTTAGCAGATACAGAAGGGAGAGCCTTGAGGAGATGGAGCCTTGCCCAGCCAGTGTAACCCCTGTCCCTGCTGTAACCTTGGTGCTGGAGACACTCAGTTCACCATCCTCTGAATGTCACACAAGCCCATTGGGGTTTGAACTTTGCTCACAGTGAATAGTGAGGTCTGCTAATGGTCCTGGAGAAACAGCAGCATTTATCTCCTTGTTTAGCACTGGGAGGAGACTTAAGGGAAGGCATAAAAGGCAGGAAACTAATGTATGTGTGATAGTGTCTGACCTCAGCAGCTCGAATGAGGCTGTATCTAGTCAGCTGTCAGCTGAAAGCTGGGGGTGTTGCCTGAGGCTGAGAGAACCTTCCAGGAATCCATACATAAATACATAGATAGAGAAGATACACTATGGGCAGCAGTTACAAACACTTGTGTTCCTTGTTCCCGTGCTGATGAGGTTTGGTGTGAGATACCCTATGGTGCCTTAAAGTTTCCAAGTCCACTTTTCTGTTGCGTGTGTGTCTCAGTGCTGAGGGTGTTGTCCTGGTGTCTGTGAGGTGGAGCACAAGCTAGGGGGAGATGGCTGAACTCGTTTTGTCAGCCACCAGATAACCATCAATTTGGTCTGCTAGACTAAGTCAGCCTAGAAAAAAACAGTCTCCCCTGACATGCCAAAAAAAAAAAAACCCAAAAAAACCCCAAAACGTTCTGTCCCTCTTTTTAGCATCCATCTCCTGAGCTACCTTCAGCTCAACGCTTAAAAAAAAAAAAAAAAAAAAAAGGTCTGAGAGCTTTAATGCCTCCTGGTGACGGTCGGATGTCAGCTTGAGATTATTTAATGAAAGCTTTTAAAGTTCAGTCTTAACCTACCTGATGGCATTGCGTCACAGAGCAACACTGCTGAGTCTGAGTACTGAGCAAATCCTGCAGAGTAATTCAGTTTCTAGGAGATGTGTCTGGGAGGCAGTACGTGGAATCTGAAGGGTCGCTTGCCCTGCGGAGAGGCCAAGTCCATACCCAGTGCTGACTGTGTACAGACTGAAGCTCTCCTGCCTGCTTTCCCCATCTGCTTTCCAGGCCACCTGCAGGAAATCAGCAGGGAGAAGTGGAAAGCTGCGCAGAGAAATGCCACCAGGCACCACTAGTGTAACCAGTGTGGTCTTTCACTGTGTAGCAAGCCTCTGTTGCCTGAAAATCACAAGCTGCTGTGAGGAGAGGACTGACTTGGACTGTGGTGTTTCTAGGATATGGTCTAGAACTACTTTTTGATATCAAATAGACATTTCATGTGGAAAGCAGTGGTCAATTGGAAGGGCATCTGGAGGTGAAGGATCAAGACTTCCATTTTGCTGTGTTTTGCAAAAAGAAATAAAAACTAATCTCTAAAGCAAATAGTGTTGAACAGTTGTGTGTGTTTTCCATCAGTTGGTTGGTAGGAAAAGAAATTACCTCTGTTGGTATGTGCTTCCGTAAGAAGTGAGCATGTTATAAAATGTGTATGTCTGTATATAGCATCATGATGGTTTTTTTAGCAATTTACCTATTCATCAAGCATCAATAGGTGGCTGTTTGCTTCAGCCCGAGCTTTAGGAATCAGTAAGTACAGTCTCTGTGGAATAAAACCCAAGCAAACAGCCTGAGCTCCCAGCTCCTGCTGAACTGCAGAACTCGAAGTGTGAAACACGCTGCAAAAACACTTGTGCTGGCAAAATGTGTGTTGTCCTGGTGGGAAGGAGAGGGCTACCAAGGAATTGCTGCCTGACAGTTCAGAGAGTGGGTGTCTGGTCCCACGGTTTGTTGGAGGTGGCTGCAAAGATCCAACCTGCTGTGAAAGAGGTTTCCCTGTTTGGGTACTTGAAAACTCTTGGGTTAGTTTATGTTGTAACGCCATATGTTCCACAGATCTTGTATTTCAAAACATAGAAAATTCAACCTGGAGCTTCAAATGTATGTACTGCGTAAGCTAAAGCACTAAGAAGTGTCGCCAGGTTAGGGGGGATCAAGGGAAGTTGCAGAAGGCAAACTGGAGTCTTCAGCAGCAGCATTCATGTGTTGGTTTGTGCTCTCTGACTGTGAGTGTCTGACAGCAATACCTGAAGTTAGGGGAGCAGTAGGTTATACTGTGTGGCAGTGTGAGCAGGGGTGTGTCCAGCTGTGTATTTTGAGGTTACAAGAGCTGGTGTTGGTTAAGGAGAAAAAATGGATTTGTGGTGAGGCTGAGGAGGATGAAGCTGTTCCCTTGTGGCTGTGGAATTTGCAGAACCCTTGTCTTGCAGTTTCCTATTCTTCGTACGGGAATGGCAGCCTTTTTAGGAGCACAATAACATCTTTGCAATTAATTAATCTTTAATACCTTATATCCAGGATCTGTGGTGGAAGTGCTGGCACTGTTATCTGAAGGCAGTTGCCAAAATCAGCGCAGCACTCCTTCCAGCATCACAGGAGCATCTTGGACTGGAAGCCATTGTGCCCATTGGGGTGGATTTGAGGTTCTCCATCAGCCTCAACTCCTTCCTGATCTGCTTATAAAGGACATCTGTGGGCTTGAAAAGCGCTCATAAGCATTGAAAAATATTAAAAGTTAAAATTCAAACTGTGTTAGTGTTCTGCTTTGGTGGATCTTCCCTTTTTTGGTTCCTGAGAAGGACTTCATTGTTTATTGTACACTGCAGTTGCTGCTGAGGATGGAAAACATTGCGCAGAGTAGAAATTGATACCACAGAAATTACAGTGTTCGTGTACACTTGAGTGCCATCCTCCCCTTTCTGACGTGTCACTTAATTTGGAGCAGCCCTAACCTGCGTAGGGGGTTCCTCCAGCACCTGCTCATTACAGCTCTTGCATTGGACTGTCTTGGGTCTGTTGTGGGAGGGAGGTGAGTGTCCCTGCAGGAGGGGAGCACAGAGAGAGCATTCCTGGTCTGTTGTTCTTTCTCCCAACTTTTCCTCTTCCCTCACCTCTCCCCCTCTCTCTTGTTGTGTGTCTGTCATGCCACATGGGTCTAAAAATAAGATTTTAATGGGAGGGAGCAGGGGGAGGGCTGGGGTTTCAATGGGAGGATTATTTTCTCTAAAGTACGTACTTATAGAGGTGGTGTGAGTTTTAGGATCCAGCAAACCTACATCTCAGCCTCATGCTACGTCTCTGCATCCTTGTATTATGTTTGATGTGAAATACTGACCCGCATGTGAGCTAGGATTCCCACCTCCCATACTTAACTATCACTTAAAGATCACTGTACTAAAGACTGTATAAATGCAGCTGTTGCCAAGATAAACCAACTTGTCCTGCAGGAACAATGTATCCTTTTAGGACCTCTGAAAACTAAGATTCTTCTTACAAATCTTGGATCTGATCAAACAGTGAAATGGGGTGGGGAAAAATGCAGAGGTTTGTGAGGGAGGCACGGAGTTTTCTCCCACCTTTGTTCCTTAATTTATTTTTTTGCCTCTCTGCTTGCAGATTCTCACAAACACAAAGATAAACACAAAGACCGAGAACACCGGCACAAAGAGCACAAGAAGGACAAGGAAAAAGACCGGGAAAAGTCCAAGCACAGTAATAGGTGAGGAAAAAACTGACCTAAGACCTCCGAGGCTAAAACACAGCTGCTTATGCAGCCATAGAACTGTTGTGATGAGGTCGGAATCGCTGCATTTTGAACGTGTCTTATGAGTGTAGGTGATTAATGCCTGACATGTGATTGCGTGTGTTTCTGTGTGCGTAGCTGAAGTTTGTGCTGCTTGCAGATTTTAGCCAATACTTATGTATGAAAGATTATTGTAGCTTAGTGTGACTGGAGGTGCTGAAAGCTAGTTTAACCCCATCTTCGTGAAGATTGATGGATACCGCTGGTAATCCTTTGTGTGTTTCCAGTTGTTTGTCAGAAATATGGAGCTCTCATGAGTGTTGGCTTAAATAAACCCCGTTGTTTTTAGCTTGTGGAATCTGATGTGACTACTCAGCTTCCTCATAATTAGCAGTAGCTGGAAAGATGTTCCCCAGAGTGATGACATCGCCCTTGGCCTTGTCCCACAGTGGCTGAAGATGTCAGCGCTATGAGACGGTGTTGTGGGGCAGCCTGGGTGTTTGTCAGGCATTCTGAGCACGTGTCAGCTGGGTTACATGGTGGGTGTGCAACGATCTCCTGCTGCTTTGTCTGCTCTGAATGCCAACTCCACCCCTACTGCCTGGGGAACCTGTTGTCACCTGCGATGCCACCCACACTGAGCATGAGCATTTGTCATGCTGGTGGGGCTGTGGAGGTGGATGCTGCGGGTCAGTTAGTAACCGTGTGTAGGGGACAAATTGCAAGAACCAGGATACACAGCTCTGTCCTCGGTGAACTGGTGTGACACAGCACAGGGCGAGTGTCACACACACAGCGTTACTCAGAAGAGCTTTGCTGCTTATAGCTCCTGACATGCGAGCACCACGAAATGCGCGTCGCCTCTTTGCAGGTCAGTCACTGAAGGGGAGGTTCTGTTGTGACACTTGGTAACTGGCACACAGCGTTTGTGTTACAGCCAGGCAGATGTTAGTAGCTAATGGCTGTGCAACTGTGATAACACAAACTAAAATCAAAGACAGGATTAAAAATTTCTGTTGGGAAGGGTGGGGAAAAGTGAGTCCTTAGAGAGCAGTGGGTTTGTTTCATTGGGGTCACGCTTTGCTTCCTGTGACCTTTTAGAAAAGTGACACAATCTTGCTGCTCCATAAGAAATTCCTTCTATTTTTTTTTTCCTTTCTGAATAGAAATAGTTGACGGAAAAAAAAAAAAAGTCTCAGCAAATAATTCTCAGCATTTACTGACTTTAATGGCAAAGAATGCATGCTTGGGATGTGTTGCTTGCACTTTTCTCTGCTGACATACCCATATTGCTTTGATTTCTCATTTCTCTGATTTTCCAAGCATGCACCCCAGGACTGATTTTGCCTCGCAGTTTCAAGTGTTTATTGCTTTGCTTGGAACCCATTCTCCTACAATCTTAGCAAAATGCATTCCTTTGTAAGGAGCTGTGTAAGCACAGTCTTTAAACTTCCAGAACTCATTAATGATTTGGCTTTATTTGTGTGGGAGGTAGAAAGATATTTTTAACTAGAAGAAATATTTTTTACCAACTGCGTATGGTTTGTAACTCAAAGCTGCCCAGCACGGATTGTGTAAATAGTAAGTAACACAACAGTGAAAAGGCTAATCTTTTGTGTAAGCTGTAGCTTTGCCACGAGATATGTAAACGTTCTTTATCTTAAAGTAATTCCCTCCTCCCTACAGGGTTGCCTTGAAATCCCTGTAAAAAAGGGAGCACTTTTTCTTGGCACTGTACATAAAGCTTCCAGATATTTTCATTTATCTATGAAGTATCCATTTGTTCTATGAGCACAATATGCTGTAATTTTTCCTTACATAGAGCATGCAGCTATGTAGACAGCATGCCTGCTGCATGTGTGTGCAGAGTGCTGCTTCAGGGCACGTTGTGGGGAGAGGCTGTGACATTGCTCTGCTCCTCAGACCCTTACATGAGGTAGGACAGTTCCCCATGCTTAGTGAGCAGCTTCAAAGTATTTTCTGTATCATTTTCTATAGTGTTTTCTGCCTTTTAAACTGGCACCTCAAAGGTGAATGTATCAGACTGCTGAATCATGAGGCATGCAGCCCTGAAGATGTCATTCAGGGAGGATAACATAGCCACGCGTGCAGTGCTCGTGTTGGGTGCCTCCTTCAGGAGTCCTCTAAAATCTGCGCTGCCCCGTTTGTGTTCAGTCATGCACGAGGTGTGTGGCTGCTTGCTGCGTAAACCCAGCTGACTTCTAACAAACCTGTCAGAAATAACTGACTCATAATTGAAATGCAAGCCCTTCTTCCCCAGATCTTTTGATTTGGCTGTCATTCACCTAATTCTGTAAATACTAAGTTGTGCCTGCAAGGGATAGATTTAGGTAGCAATTGTCTTGTGAAGGAGATAGCCCAGCCGCTCACCGCATACCGGTGGAGGCAGCTCTGTGGTGAGCTGGGATTAATTATGTGGAGCAGAGTGGTGGGAAGGTTCTGAATGCAGAGCATTCCAGTGGCCTGGCATGTTGCAGGGTGAGACCCCAGGGATGGCATGGCACACTGTGCTGAGTGGCTGGACACGGTGGGGAAGGACTGAGGTGTGCTGAATGTGGAGCAGTGTGTATTTGCTGAAAATGAGGAGTTTCAGGCTGATAAAAAACTTCTGTGGTTAAACAGAATGTGAGTCTGGAAGAGGACAAAAAGCAGTGTCGGCCATCCTGTATCTCCTGATGGGCTTGCTTGTGTATAACTGCAGTTATGGGACTGTCATTACAGTCACTGTACCAAACCACTTGCCTGGACACAAGGTGCAGTGACAAGTCTGGCTATGCAACTGGTGTGAAATGGTTGGGAATCACTTGAGTGGCCGCTGAGCATCCATGCCTCTCTTACTGCTCAGCAAACAGGTTGGGCACTTAAGTGGATTCTCAATTGTTTTCCTTTTTAAATTGCTTTTAATTTTACCAGCGGTTGGAATAGGGGTTATTTCTTTGCGGGGAAATAGCACAGAAGCAGAGCAAGCGAGCATGCAGTGGTGGTTTGGCTCTGAGAGGCCCTGCCCTGCTGGTGAGGATCCTAACAGCCATTCTCTTGAGAGTACCTAAAAGAATAAAATTGCTCCTTCATTGTGAAGTTTCTCCTTTGGCAATGAAACAACAGTGAAGAAATAGCCATTGCTTCATTAAAAATGAGAAAGTTTCCAGTAATATGGGGTTTTCCAGTGATTTTTACCCGCATGGGGATTTTTTACAGCATCTGATAGGAGCCTGTTGCTAAAACTGAAAACGAATCATTCAGAAATTTTTTAATTAATAGAATTGCACATTAAATCTTCAGAAAATCCATTCAGAACAAGAAAAAATAACTGCTTTGTTATTGCAAGAAGTATTCTGTATCTTTTTTTAGTTCTCAAAGAGGTTATTCTGTGATTTAGCAGAAATGCAAGCCATTTTTCAGGACAGTTTGGGTTGGTACCTCTGTACTATACATGCAGAGTGTGAAGAGCCCATCTTTGCATTTCGGGGAGCACAGCGTTGCATTGCATATTGTGTAAACTTCGGTGTGCCTGGAGCAGGTCATTTTTGTCTGTAATAATTGGACAGTTTCATCTGCTGCCCCGCACTTAAGATTTCTAAAACAAAGCCTGCATCAGGAAGGCAGAAAAACTGCTATGCAGGAGAACGGATGTTTCCTGTATGCAGACTTTGAAGGAAGGATCTAAAGTGCCAAGATAAGTCTCAGAAATATCTAAAATATATAATCCTCATTTCATGTGACAGAAGTGTGTGGACTGGTATGGAACTTCTTAATTTTACTTCTTGCTTTCCTCCCCTCCCACTCACAAGATGACAGTTCTGTGCTTTAACTACTCATTTGCAGCTGTAGTAAACGGGGAGAGAACATCATATGGCTCAGCTCCTCTTGGTCACCCCTCCAAGAAGGGAAATGGAAGGTCCATTTAAGAAAAAATCCTTATCAAAGCGTAAATTCACATCACGATCAACCAAATTGTTTTCTTTTGTTCCTTCCCTCAACTCTTTATTTCCTGATCCCCAAAGGAAAATCTTACACACATCCATCAAATATAAATGTCAGTAGTTAAAAAATGAAATAAAACGGAATGGATGTAATGTGACAGTGGGTTTCTCATCTCTGGGAGACGAGCCTTTCAAGCAAGGAGGCTGTAAAATAATGAACTAATGGGCCCTTTGAAGCCAAGGCTTGTTAGAGATTGGGTTAGAAACGTTTGCAGGAACGAGTGTCTTTCTGCTCGGTGTCTTGGGCTTTGTGCACAGTGTGGGCTGCCACTGCTGCACGGTGCAGAAATGGCTGTGACAGTGAATGGGAGTGCAGCGGCTGCTCCTGCAGAGCTGATCCCTCTTGTCAGTATGACAAGCATCGCCGCTGCAGGAAGACATCCTCTGTCAGATTGCATATCCCCTCCGCTTACTAAATCTCCTGTGATCGCAGCTTGAGATGAACAGAAGCACAGAACATAAGGGATTTATAGACCTGATCTTCGCTGGCATCCTCTTCGTTTTATGGTTCTGACAGGAAAAACAGATTCCAAACACTTGTTAGTGGAGAATGGCAACACATTTCAGTTCTGACACCTTGCAGCTCCTGATGATTTATTACGTGATCCCTATCTGCTAAGAACTGAGTGCATTTGGGGCTTGAAGAAGCAGAGAGATCTGACCTAAAGGGGGAAAAAAGCCATTTTAGAGAGGATTTCAGCACCCTGTGTGCATGTCTATTTTCCTTCCGCGTCGAAACGCGCAGTTGACCTTGATCAGTTCTCTAACGTGATGCCTCCTAGTAGTAAAAATTCTTGCTTTGTTTGCTGGTCTGTTTGATTCCAGCACATGTATTGAAATGAAAGTACATGCCTCAGTGTGCTCGTAGCGTTCTGCTTCCTGGTGGTACCAGCTAGTGGTTAACCCAGCTTTTTATCTTGCTCCCCTCGCTGGAGGCTCAATCTGTTATCTGCAAGCACTGGAGGAAAGACCGTGCCTGACTCTGGAAAGAGCAGTTTCAATTTTATGTATTACATCGCTGAAATTGCAGCAGAACCGCTGGGGCTCATGTGTTCACACCCTGTAATACTGTATGATAACCTGCTATTCTGCAAGCCAGCTGAAACCTTGTCCTTCAGTTTGGTGCCTGCTGGTTCTGAAACGCTCCCTGCACTGTCAGCCCTTCCTTGGTATGCGTTCGTAGATGGTCACGTTTTTCCATTAGTGCTGAACTACGTCAAAGGCGACATGGGCCGTGTAACCTACGCTTTGTCCCTATTGTGTTTTTAGATGTAGCTAAAATCACAGCTTCCTTTTTATTTTACGCTCCAGTTGCAGTGTAGCGGTTAGCGAGTAGGCAAGCAGAGCTCAGCTTGCAGCAGGCTCTGATGCTCGCTCGTAGCAGATTCCCAGTCACAAGCTAATTACAGCTGAGAAAATGAGAGAGCGGAAATAAGAGACACTTTAGATAAAGCGTCCTTCCCAGCTTGTGATTTTGAAGCTGGAATGGAAAGGGCCTGGGAAGGGATTATTAACGCGCATAAATGGCACCTGAAGAATGCGGTGTTAAATTATGGCAAAGCTGTTGCAGTTTGAAGAAGGAAGCTGTGATCTGCACATCTGCAGTCCTTTCCACTTCTGACTTGTCAGTGTGAGAGAAGCCTGAGCAGCTGCTGCCAGGTGTCTGCTCTCTGCCTCCTGCAGACCCCCTCACTGGGGATACAGTTGCTTCTGTTACATTGATCCCCTCTGTGCTTCAGCCTGAGCCCTCCGAAGCCTTCAAATGCCCTTGTTCACACTAAAACACGGAAAGAAAGGCAGCAAGGTAACAAAAGGGCTGCAGGGCCCTAGGAGAAGCGTTACCACTTATCTGGCCTTTGTTTGAACTGAGCCAACACCAGGAAATCTCTCTGGATGATGTAGTCCCTGGTTCTGCCTGTGTTGGTGTGGTGTCCTACTCAGCTGTATCTTATAATAAGAGCAAATAAACAGCTGTCAGCATTAGCACCATCAGAGGTGGGAGTCCTGTTGTGCTGCGGGTCAGCTGTAAAGGTCTGGGTGCAAGGGAAGTTGTGATTCATCAGTGGGACTGGGTATTTCTAAGGCAGGCAGGGGGCAGGTGTGTTAGGATCCACGTCCTCTGGTCAGGCTGACTTGCAGTGCAAATTTCCTCTGTCTAAAAGGGGCTTTACTGTCCTCCTTCAGTGACTTCAGGCTGGATTCTCAGCAGAGGGTGTGTGCAGCAAAGACAACGAAGGGTGCACAGTGCTTTGAGAAGTGGGTTTGGGATAAAAATACCTGGGTGTGTGTGGTCTTGAGCCCTTTTTGTTTCCTTGTCCCATTTCTTAAAGAAAAGCATTTTTTTCCTCCAGTTTTGAACGTGCAACAAAGTCAGACTTCTGATCTTTAAATTGTTCCCAATGCCTCCTAATAATAGCATTGGGAATGTCTGGAAATAGCTTCTGATGGAAGGCTGAAACCTCTTCCTCAGGTCAGAGATGATGGCATCCCATTGCCCTCTCTTTTTCTTTTGAGAGCAGTGTGGTGGTTAAATCGTGTTCCCCTGGAGGCTCGCCTGAGTGTCTCAGCCAACTGAAACACCACAACTGCTCAACTGCTGCCTGCAGTTAATATGTGAGAAACTCGCTTTGCTTTTGGAGGAGAATAAGTACATTTTCTCAGGATTGTTTGTTGAGGTCTTCTTTATCGGTGTTTCCAAATCAGATGTTTACGTGGGGAATTTCTTCATCGCATATTGGGACCAACAAGCCAAGACCTCAAGACAACTCACCAGCAGCAGTTGTCATGAAAACGAACAGCAGAGTGAAACTAGAGACTGGCTTATCTTGGGTTATCTGAGCCCATGGTGCTTCCGTGAGAAATGCTACTGCTTGCTGCCAAGTGAAGAGGAAGGATGGTCTGGAGATTTTTTTTTAAATGAAAATAAAGCCAACTCAGGAATCCAAACTCAATGATTCTGACCCCAGTGCTGGCCAACGTTAGCTGTATGTTACACACTGCTTTTTAATGGTGGCCCCTTTCAATTCCTTTCCAATAAGAGGTATAATTAGGGTTTCTGCGTAAGCAAGCATAAGTTTGTAGCAATTTTTTCCTTCCAGCATGTGTGTAAGCATTCAGCACATACAGAAACTGTCACCACTTCTCTAGGCCAGTGGGATTTTCTGCCTTTTTCAGTTGTGCCTTTGCAGATGTAGACTGATCAATGACAGTGTGTTTCAGTAGCACTTCGTGTACCTCACAATGCTCTCTACTCATCATACTGAAAGCTGCCAGTAAGAAAGAGTATGGTTCTAAAAACTTAAACCCTTCCTTCTTTTCTTGCTATCCCAAGGAACAGTCACCGTGATGAAGTAACTTTACCTCATAGATCCAACTCCATTGGAGCTGCAAATTGTTGTCTGAGTAAAACACGTTATTGCAGGTAGAATTTAAATACCAAATAGGACCAAGAAAGGGTAGGAAAATAGACACAAGCAAACTTGTTGAGAATAAAATGGATCTAAGCCATGTGTGTTTGTTCTTCGGGCTTCTTTGTGCGTATATGATGATATAGCTTTGTAATGGAAAAGCTTGTATCTTCAGCAGATGAGGTGCCTATCTTGCATACAGATAACAAGTTAGCAGGTCTGAATTGTCAGATTTCTCTAAGTTTAAAAATGATTAATCACACACATGGGGTTTTGTTCTTTCAGAAGCTTGGTGAATCTTGATGCAAAATAAAATGAAGTGGGTATCTTAGCCTCAGCAATAGTGATGAACAGGATAGAGAAACTGGGATGTGGGATCTCCTGGGTGTCTTGAGATCCAGTGTCAGGATGTTCTGTATGTACTTGCATGTCTTGATCACGTACATAACACGATCTCCTGGGTAAGAATAGTCTGCAGTTGTTGAATCTTCACTCACAGCCAACATATGCTGTGTGCCTGTCTGCAGGAATTTCTAGAGTGCCACCAGCCTTTTAGTGCTCATGTAATTCAGTACAGCTTTATGTGTAGTATAAAGAGTAGTTGCTAGAGAGTTAAGAATGAAACTAGTTTCTCTTCCTAGTGACCTCTTGATGCGATACAGCGTATGAGTGTATTGAGTTCCTTTAGAGATGATTTTTCTTACTTCAGCTGCTTCAGCTTGGAAGGCCAAGTGTGTATTTATTGCAGTGTGTGCTGCCTTAGCCGTGAATAATTTAGACCCTTTGTAGATCCCAGGCTGTTTGTGCTAGTGTTACTTGGGGTGCTGAAACTGACTGGACTTTGCAGCTGGGTGTGGACTGAAATATTTGTGATTAGTTGCCTTCCTCTTAATCACGCAAGCTTCATGGGAGCTGGCTAATGTGCTGCTTGCTTTATGCAGCTGTCAAACTGCCAAGCCTTTTGCAGTCACTTTTTTTTTAATAGAAACAAGACTTGAAACATGTCTTTTTCAGTAGTCACCCTCTTACCTGACATTCCAGGCTTGATGTTCTCTAGGGCTGCGTTCTCCCTAATTGGTTAGGGCTTACTGCTTCAGTGTCAAAATAACCAAAATAAGGAAGCTGCCTATTTCTAGTAAAGCTTTGCTTTATGTTGCAATGCCTTGAGCAGTGTGTTTCAGAGAGCAGGGAGCGAGCCAAGGATGGAGGAGTGGGAACCAGCAGCGTGAGCAAGGCAGCTTGCTTGGTGCCTAACCATTGCCCAGTGAGAGGAGGGACCAATTTCCACTGTGCCTTTGGCCTGCTTCAGCTCAGTGAGGGCTCAGGCCGTCTTCTCAGCCTTTTCTGTTTGGCTTTGTGTAAACACAGGGACATTGCATATCCTGTTTGCACTACTTTTCCATCTGTTAGGGAATAGTAAAGATCAGTGATTTTTCTCTTACTTCCAGAGATGAGAGCTGTTAAAAAGACAAACTTATGTCTGAACAAAAGCTCCTATGGGCATTGACGAGATGGACAGATCTATTTCACTGACCTTTTGTATGGATGTAAAGAAAAGCAGAAATGGTGGTAATTCAACCTAAAGCACTGAACTTAAAGTGTAGTGACTGTGGATTTTGCTGGCAGTGCAGGCCAACAGGGTTTTCCTGATGAGAAATGCTTGGTGGTTGTGGTTTTGTGGTATGTTCCCTTCCCGTTCCTCCTCTTGGGGAAGATGGATGACATATAACGGGAGACTGCTGGATCTTCCTGCTAAGGTGATGGCCTCTGTTTTGGGGTTGGTAAAGATTGTAACTTATGGCTCTGTTTTTACTATTGGGACTTAACTGCATTGTTCAGTTCCTCTCAGACATTCCCAAACATGCTCTTGTCTTGCAGTGAGCACAAAGACTCCTCGGAAAAGAAACATAAAGACAAGGAGAAAACCAAACACAAAGATGGCAGCTCAGAGAAACACAAAGACAAACACAAAGACAAAGACAAGGAGAAGAGGAAGGAAGAAAAGGTAGGTGTCTTCTGCAGGAAAGACAAGAGGATGAGCCTGTTTTACACCACTGAATGGTAAAGAAAAGCAGAAAGTCAGTGGGTATGTGTGACTTACACTTCCAAGTTTTCTGGACCTGGAGAGATGTATCCTAACACCAATGACCAGAGATGTGGTTTGTGGAGACCTAGATGAGAGATTTCAAGGGCTTTTTCTGCAGGTATTGTGAGTGGAGATGGTTCCACAGCAGAGCTGTGTCCACTTATTGTACGTTTTTCCATGTTAGTATTTTGACAAGCTTAAGATTCAGAGTCAAGATGAAGAAAATCCGTTAGCTGCATTGTTGTGAGGACAAACAGAGATGAGTAGTGAATGCTGCTTGAATTATGCACTTCAGTTCCTTCAATAAATAGCTGAGAGCCAGAAAATACTGAATTGACTAGTGCTTGGCAAAAATTGTTGCTCTTCTTGTTGTGACATGTAGCTCTCTCAGGTCTGCAGGTGGTGAAGCTGCAAGTCACAGTGCCCTTTAGTTCCTTCATTAAGTTAAATGCTCTGCTTGTGTTGGAAAACAAGTTGCCCTGGACAGTACTGATCAGCTCCTACTTCTCATGTTTTTCAGATGAAATTAGCTTCTGGTGATATAAAAATAAAGAAGGAAAAGGAAAATGGTTTCTCCAGGTAAGAAATAAGGCCTGTGATCTCAAAAAAGTAGCATTTTGTCTTTTTGTTGTTCAGAGTTTTGATTCTTCTCACTTGGTCTTGGGGAAAAAAAATGAATGCTTTTGACCCCTTCAGAGGATATATATTTCTCAACTAAGGAAATGAGTAGTTGATCCATTCATTGACTTGTGATGGAGCTGCTGAACACCTGGTATCTGCCTGCACATGCTGGGTTTATCCAAGTATCAAGTAGTTAAATTCTGTTGAGATCGGATTGAATGATGGAAAAAAATATTAGCTGGAATTGAAAGAACCTCTGTTGTAGTTGTAAAATTGATACCTGAGCTCTGTAAGCCATCTTTTGGAGATGGGCTTGTGAAGGCAGTCCAGACTGTCTTTCTGTAAGCAACAGCCTTTCTGGATAAGAAGGGAGCTTATATGAAATGAGAAATACCCTCAAAGTCTGGATGTCTTACTAAATTCCTGCCGCTAATAGAAGTGAACTTAAGTATCTATAAACTAAATGAACTTAAGTATTGTTTCACTCATTAATAAATAGTCTCATTTCTAAAATCACGAAGTAAGTAACTGATAGAAAAATATTAATTTATCTTAATATTTGACCAGGTGTAAATCCAGCCATCGGTTGTCTTTAAAGTGGTACATCTCCAATGTCCATGGTGTGATAGATGTGTCCACATCAGCTTTTAAGATAGTTCTCAGTCGTATGTCCAATTCCATGAGCTCGCTTAAAAAAAAATCCTTAGTGTCACCATGATGCAGGAGTGGGAGAAGGACCCTGCCTAGCCAGGGCCTGTTTAGTGCTTGGTTCCACATTTTGGTTGTGCCCTCATCTGGTTTATTTCCATATTCCTGTTTAAAAATGCAAGCTCTGTGGCTGTGCTTGGCACAGGAGAGAGGCGCCCTCTCCAGGTCCTTCTGGGAATGCTCTGGAAATGAAAAGCAATGATCTTCATGGTGTAAGAGATACTTCCTAGCCCCAGCTATTTAGCAGAATTGCATGTGTGCACTAGCCTCACCAGAGAAGCTGGATGTTCTCATGTCAAAGTAACTGGGTCCTCTTATGGTCTAAGAGCATCTTCTGTGTTTATAAAGGAAACCATTGCAGTTGTATCTTCTTCAAGCCCAGAGTCTGGTGGAGAGCCATCAATCTCCTGCTGTTACATTCTTTTACAAGTTCAGATGGTTTTGATTTGCTCCTTTAGGACTTGGTTGGAGAAGCAGTATTACAGTCTTGGGAATGATGCAGGTCAAGGTTCAGCTTGGTCATACTTCTTTTAATATGATCACACTTCGTTTCCCACTATTAAAAAATGTTGAGAAATGTTTCAGTGTTAAATAGATGAGATAAAACTCCAAACAGCCTAATAAACAGTAGTACTAGGTTTCTGCCTGGAAGGAAGAATAAACTAAATGGGACGAATGCCTCTTTTTCTGTAGATGTTTTGTGGCTGTGTATGCTGCAGACTCATGTCTTAGCAGTGCCATAGAAATGGCTTCTTACAGCAGCACGTACCTGTTTTCTCTGAGCTGCATCTTCCAGCACTGCAGTGCTTTACAGCTGTGAAAGAGCGAACTGTCTTGTTCTGCTTCACGGACACATTACCAGCTAAAATAAGACTCCAGAATGTCTCTTGCTAGCTGTGATCTGCAAAGCAGAATGCTGTTTTTTTTTTTCCCACTCTACCCAATTGCAGATTCTGCGTGTTGACTTGGAAACTGAGTCAATTTGATGTAGAAATTTGATTGAATATGAATAGGAAAGCCCAAGACGGCTCTGTTACTTTTTGTACCTGAGTGAAACAGTGCTAAGTGCTTCCAAATGTAATTTTGGACTCTTTGTGATGTCTTTTTATTTTTGAAGATAAGTGAAATGCTTCTGTGAAATCTGGAAATAATGAGTTTGTTTAAAGAGAGTCTCTGTACCCACTCATACTCTATTTTTCTTTTGTTACTGGTGTTCTGGGGAATATTATGTCTGAAAGCACTGAGCTTAATTTAGTCTTTGTGGTTTGAGAGGGACAGGATTGTTTGCTTCCCATAGTTTGGATAGTGAAAAGAGGCTAATCAGTTTAAGTTAGCTGGATCTTTGTTTCCTTCTCTGCTTTTTCGTGTACATCAATATTTAGTTCACAAAACATTCAGTAATATAGCTTTCAAATCTCTGCTTGTTTGACAGTCTTTTACCAGATTCAGTAAGGATATTGAGCCGGAATTGTGTAATATTCCTATTTGATCCACACATACACAATTTCAGTTCTGTTTCAAAAGTGCTGGAAGTTGCAGTTGTTTTTACTGAGAGTCTCAAAGAAAAAGTGAAATCTAAGCTGTTTGTAAATAACTGATCTTGGTGTTCCTTCAGAAATAGCGAATATGTTGACACTGAAGGCCTTTCTGCTTGTGGTGTCTGTGGAAGTTCAGAGAATGGGGCACTTTGAGTCTTTGGGATCTGAGGAATAGGACTCATTCCAAAACTAGAAGACCTATCTATTCTGCATCCGATCATCTCTTAAACTGAGAAATGTGCGACTGAAGTTCAGAAGCACCTTTATTTGTTTCTTTTTGTAGTCCACCACGTATTAAAGATGAACCAGATGATGACGGATTTTATGCTTCTCCTAAAGAGGACTCCAAACCACTGAAGAGGCCTCGAGAAGATGATGAGTAAGTGGCCTGGGTGCTGGTAACTTGAATGTTTGCCTTTGTTTCTAAAAAGAGAACACCAAGGGAGCAAGGACATAAGATATTCAGCATGTGCTGGGGGACTGAAGGTCTGAGTCCAAATAGTATTTGTGTTCTCCATGGAAAAAAAAAAATCCAAAATTGTCTGCTTCTCCAGTTAGTTTTGTGCAGAGCTGCAGTGTTAGTAAATAGGGGAAAAACAGGTGAGTAGAGAGGTCCATCAAAACTGTAAAACATAAGTCTGAGTAAGTGTAATATTAATGCTAGCTAAGTGACTGCTGTGGCTTCTGTTGGGTGAGCATATGACTACACAAGGGGAAGAAAGTGCAGTCAGCCTGTTCAGCATACAGGTGGGGCTCATGTGCACTGCTTAGCACGATTCCCTTTTAAAAGTGTCTTAATATGTTGTGGATTATCCTGAGGATTTTGCTCTAAGTCTAAAGAAAGCTCATGTGATGTTTTCCTGATATATAGTAGCCTGCACAGTAAAATAAAAGCCCAATTACATCATGCTGGGATCACCATCTATGCGTGTCCAGCTTTTTAGATAGCATGACCTTATTAGTGGTGTGGACTTGAAGGCTTGGAAGAGCTTACCCATAGTGGCATTCTGTTCCATTGTGGTCTTTCTCAGTTTCCATGAGAGATGGGTGTGACATCTTTTCTTATGTGTAATCATTCGCTGCCTTCTGTTAAGTTTTTGTGACCTCCTATCTCATGCCTGCAATGGAAAGATTAAGAATTTGCCAGCAGTCAATTTTGTTGTTCACACTAGTGGGGGATGCAAAAAGTAGGCCTTGGAAGCAGGTCACAGGTGGATGGTTGCAAGAGGGACGGAGAGGTGGGGGCAAACATGAGTTTTTGCTGATCTATCCCATGTAATCACTGGGTGATTGCTAATAACTCTTGAATTGGTTCTTCATCGAGTAAAATGATTGTTTCAGCAGTGTGAAAACATCTTCTGGGCAACTATTTGCAGTTACAGGGTTTAAGACTTTGTAGGATCTTCTGCTGGTTGAGGATTATTCAGCCTTCTGAGTGCAGAATGCAAAATTGTATCACTCAGAGTCTAAACACGTCAGTAATATTATGAAATTGAACACAAATTTTGCACATGCATGACATTATATTTTCATACTTTTCCAGTATTGATCATTTTCATCAGCTAGTCTTTGTTCTTATAGCGCTGACTACAAACCCAAGAAAATCAAAACAGAAGACATAAAGAAAGCAAAGAAAAGGAAACAAGAAGAGGAAGAGGTAATCTGAAAGATAAGTTTGTTCCTTGCAAGAAAAGCAAGACTGACAATTTGATATTGAATTGTGCAGAGTAAGAGGAATCTAATTCAAAGGGAAAGAGGCAAGGATCAGTCCTGGGACAAAGCTGCATGTAGCAGATCCAGATTTGGAGTGCAAGTTAACTTATCTGAGCCATAATGTAGAAAGTCAGAGGAGCTTTGTCTCCTATGCTTAAAATAAGTGATGGAGAGGATGTCTTCAGAACATGAGTTCGTAGTCTGTTCCTAGCAGTTCAGTCTTTCTAAATAGAATAGTCTGCAGAGAGTAGAAGAACCTTACTGACAACACCTGGTAACTGCCCAGGTAATATAGGACAGTTCAGAAACAGGAGATGAGACTTAGATTAGCTGCTGGAAAGACATCGAAAGCTTTTGGATGAAACCGAGGGTATAAATTTGGGAAGGGAGGTGGTGTTGAGGTTAGCCATAATTTGAGACTTGAGAACTGTGCTGCAATGTGTAGCAAAGGCACCTTTGTGAGGCATATGTTGCAGGCAGCTCCTGGAAACTTGATTAATTCTCTAGTTTAATGAAAGTGTCACTATAGTGAACATACACTATACATTCCCAGAAGCCACCTCATAGTGATGTAATTGTGCTCTGTAGCACTTGCCAGAGGAGATATAAGTAATGCACACTGAGGAGGGTGTTCCTATGATGAGCAGTCTTGTTACTGTGGCACAAACTTACTGCTTATCAGGTGAGGCAGAATAAGTGGCTGTGTGTGCACTTAGTATGTTCCACTTCTAAGGTAAATAATTTGTTTAAAACTTTGAAGTGTGATTGTCAGCAAACTTCAACTTAAACGTGCTCTTTGATCATGCTGTTCTGTATTTAGGCCTTAGTAATTTAGCTGTTTCTGGTCAAACTAGTGCATGCCAAAAGGCAGTTTTGTTTGGTTCTAAAGCACCTTTTCCTGGAGGATAAGAGCAATGGAATGCAGTAGCTTGTTCTAACATTTTACAGGACAGCAAAGCAAAGAAAGCTAAGAACAAAGATAAGAAAAGCCCTGAAGCAGACAAAAGAAAGAAGCCGAAAAAAGAAGAGGAGCAGAAATGGAAATGGTAAGTATATATTGATGTTGTAGGCTACACTCAGCACCTGCACTATTACTGTTACCTCCCGTGCTGAATAAGTAAGCACATCTGCCTTTTTCTTCGTTGGTTCATGAGGATTTGTTCTGAATAATTGGCTTATTTTCTTGTAAACTTCTTATTCTGTATGTTCATCCTCTGCAATGGAAGTGAAAATCCCTTTTTTTCTACACCAAAGGTGAGAAATTTTCCCTCTGTGGAATGTAGAAACTACCCATAAAAAAGATGGTGTTATTGTGCTTAGAACCTGTCCCTTACTGGCACCCTTCAAAGCCATGTGAAGGCCCGTGAGCCTGAGGTACCAGCAGGAATGTGCAGAGATGTGTGCTTGTCTTAACTGGTTTGTGAGAGACAGCTGCATTCCAGTAGGTGTTCTGTGCTACAGAAGGGGTGCAATGTGAGCGGGTGTCCACTTTGTTCCTCTAGTTGGATGTCAGCTGTGCACCTCTCCAAACTGCTCCTGCCTCAGGCACGAGAGTGAAGGCTGGACGCCAGAGTGGTTAAGCTCAGGCTGTTCGGAAAATAAGTTTTAAATGGAAAGCACTTTTTCTTTTTTACTTACAACCCCAAAGTAAAATCATTGAGTCACTAAAATTGCATTACTGAAGACACTTAAAATTGTTAGAGCCTTTTTAAAGTAGATCTGAATTCATGGTTCACGTGCAAGACAGGCCGGTATTGTGTTGGTACTATCCTGTGTAAGAAACTTGCTGGATTATTTTAACTCTTTGCAGTAATATAACCCATCACTATTGCTAGATTTGAGGAGATGATAATGATATGTTTTGAAGTTTGGACCTTAGTACTTCCCTCATTTTAGTGATATGTGGTGATATGCGTACGTGTTTTCTGCACTCCTGTAGTCTCCTGTCATGTGTTTTTATGATCTTTTCAGGAAGATGTTTCCATGAGCATTTCCTTTCCTCAGATCACGTGGCTGTTTTCTTATTTTTCTAGTAGGTCTGTAGTGTTGGGGAGCATCTTGCTGTCTCAGATCCTTTCAGACTCAGTCTTTTATACCCTGTTATTGTCACCGTTATTGATCCACCTTAAAAAAAAACGACGACAACAAAAAAAACCCTTCTGCAGTGTTTATAGTCTCTGTGTTTCTTTGATTGCCACAGCTCCTTCAAATAGAGCATCATCACTGGGGTATTTGTTCATACCTGTGTTCTTTCCCAGAAATTGGGTTTTCAGGCCTTTCCTGATAGCTGTCTTGATTTTTTTTTTCTTTTGAGCCATTCACTTTTCCTTGGTTCCTTTGACAGCCTGTTTATAATGTGCTTTGATATGAACAAACTGCAGGGACTTGAACGCATAGGGAGGCGCAGAAAATCTCTTAAAGGATCCTGATCTTCCTCTTTTTGGCTTTGTCTCAGCCGTCCTCACTGGTTCTAGCATTGCTGTATTGTTACCACAGCTCCCTTTTACTGTATTCTGTATCCTTCAACAGCAGACTTTTACAGGAAAGCCCTATGCTTCTCCCCTCATCTGCCTCAGCAGCACAATCCTAAGTGGCTACATTAAACTCTGCAAGTTTTGCTTGCTGTTGAAGGGAAAATTGCCTTTGAAAGCATGTTTTACAAAGTCTGGTATCCTTCTGCTGATGGTTCCTGTCATCCATCTACAGCTTTGTATAGCATGGCTTTGCTGGACAGGGTTTCATCTGCACTTCAGTTGTGTCTCTTAAGGACATTTTAAGTTCCATCTGAGTCAGTTTTCTGAAAATCTGATCATTTTTCTCAGCTGGTTCCTGAAGTGCTTTCTGCCTTGAGTATTTCCATCCTCACTCATGTGGACGCTTGGCACTGCACATTCCCAGGACACTGACATTGTGCCTCACATGTGAAGATGTTTTTCGGAGATCATTTTCAAACCTTTGTCATTGTGAAGAATATGAGCAAGGATTACTCCTTACAAGCATTTCTCCCACTTTGTGTTACGATAAATTAATTACTTTAAAATAATATATTCCTGAGATATATTGTGTTTCTAGTAAGAGTTTTCTCTATTTGCATTCCAAGAAAAAAAGCCCTCCTCAGCTCTCTTCCTGAGCCACCCTGGCAACCTTAGATTTTGGATGAGACATAATTATGGTACCTGGATGACCGATTCACACTGTTTCTGCTGTCATTAGAAAAGTGACTTTGCTCATAAATACCAGTCTCCCTACTCCTGCTGAAACATTTCTCAAATGTTGCTATGGGGCCGGGAGCTGCCTCCAGCAGTTTGGTTGTGAACTGGTGTTCTGTGGTGGTGGAGTTTCTGTTTTTTTAATCTTTTGTCTTGATGTTTACATGCGAGGTTTAGGAAGGTGGAAATTGGGTTCCGAATTATTTGTGGTCTTTGGCAGCAAACTTAGTGGTGGCTGTGGGCTTAGAAACCACCATATGGATCTCTCGTTTCCTTGTAGCCCTCCCAGCAGACATAGTGTGCTTCAGCTGTCTATTTAAACAATTACCTTTCTAGTACTCGTTGCACGTGCATCCTTAATAAGAAAACAGGGACAGAAGAACAGAATGTTCAGGAATGACAAACCTGTTCTATAAAGCAGCAGTCAGTGCACGTGATTCCCTTGTTACTTCTTAGCAGAATAAAAATACTCTTGGAGAGAACGTTTCCCTGGCTAGGTGGAGAGACTGATGTTCTGAATACATCTTGCTGGAAAGAGCTAGTGTGTAGAAGAGCCTAGCTGTGTCTCTGACAAAATATATTTATATTTCCAATTTCTAATTGATTTTAAGAATGATCATTAGGACTGCAAATATTCAGGATGTGGACCAAGTGTCAATATTGGTTTCTTATCTCCACACTGTTCACTCAAAGCCTTTTTTCCAGCCAAGGACTGAAATGTGACAAGCAGGTCGTGTACTGACAGCTGGGCTTGTGTGCTTTGCTGTTAAAGATGTCACTGTGCTTCTCATAAGGAAAATTCAGGTTTAGTGCCTCAGTCAGAATGGCACCTATCTCACTGTTGTAAAGTGCTGTCTCATGCTATTATTGTTCTTCCTGAACTGTTGGCATACAGGCACCACTAGAACATTTTAGAGTGTTTTCTAGCAGAAGCTCTTTTCTCTGGACAGTGCCCATCTTCTGTGCAGTGTTCATGATATCTCTTCAGGAATGTAGTATTTATTTGTGCATCACATTTCCGGAGGTACGTGTGCATCTCTTCTGGGTGAGCAGCAGCTGAGGAGGAATCTGCTCCATGGGGCTGACACCAGAGGGAAGCTTAAACGTATTTTATTGTCATGGCTGCTCGACAGAGTTGTCTGTGTAATTCAAAGACTGAGTACTGTGACAGATTAATGGTCTTCCAGTTGATGAATCACTAAGGTAAAATAGCCTGTCTCAGCAGGGAGTCCTGTGCTGGCGGCGTGTAACAGTAATGTCCTAGTAATCAGGAAAGAAGTATAAGGGGAAGGAGTGGAATCAGTGGCTTGGGCACTGGGTACTGGGAGCTGGGGGAGGAAGCAGGCCTAGCGTGACTCTGTAGGTGAATTGCTGGCCCTGTGAGTTTGTTCAGCTGGAACCTGGGATTGGCAGTGCCTGCCTTGCTGTGTTGTGATGCCTAATGCATCATTTGCATAACACTTCTATAGAGGTGCTCTGAGGCACTGTCTTCTTTGCTACTCTGCTTTTCTTCAAGAACGCTTTTTCGTACCCAGAAATGAATTTAAAATGACAAAGCAGGTTTTATTCTTTCTTGTCCAAGCAGGTTTGCTCTCATTTAGGTTGTAAATGAACATCTGTTTCTTTCTCTCTGCCCTTAATGGGATACTTGCCCACATCTGAAAGCAGCTGCATAATATACCACAATTGTTTGGCTTTGCTGAGCAGGCATTCTGGACCTGATGTTAGATCACAGCTGACTCTAATTTGGCATGATCCTCTCTGCTTTACAAGACTGAATTCTTCATTTTCTAAAGTTCTAAGCTGTCTCATCTATGTGCTTTTGTGAAAAGAGCAGCAAGTGGGAGGTGAGGACTGACCATCAGATACCTGTGACCAAAGGTGTTCTGTTTGTAGATGTTCCTCTGTTTGTTGTTTTGTCTTTTAGAATAGTGTGAGTATTCGTGCTTGGTCAGTGTCTGGGAGAGCAGTCATTACTTTATGAATTTCTGTAGCATACTCTTAACGCCAACAAAGTAACAAAGCAAAGGGTGGAAACTGAATTATATTGCTGTGTGTTTTTCTTTTGAAGGTGGGAAGAAGAGCGCTACCCTGAAGGAATTAAATGGAAGTTCCTAGAGCATAAAGGTCCTGTGTTTGCTCCTCCATATGAACCACTGCCTGAAAATGTCAAGTTTTACTACGATGGTGAGTTAATCCACATTTCCAGCTGGTTGGGATGGGAAATAAACATTCCTGAGGCAGTCTTTTAGGGACAGAGGAGGTGATTTTGTTACAGTAATTAGCTTAGAAGAAGTTTCTCAACAGCTCAGAAAAGGAAGGATTTGTAGAACTAAAGGAACAGTCTGCTGAATTGTGCTGAGCTGACACAGAGATGAACTTGTGCTCACTCGTACTGTGGTAAATCTCTCAGCTTTATTAACAGTGTGAGGGGTTCTTATGCCAAGGAGTACGTGACCCAGTACGTAACTGTAGCTGCTTCACCACTGGTCATCTGTTTTCTTCAGTGTCATTAATTGAAGTTTCCACAATTTGTGATGAATTTCGTGATCACTTGATAACATGAACTGAGTACTCTACTGAGTTTTGATACGAATGGTTAGAACTGCATGAGATCATCCTGGCCCCAAGGATACACCCCTCCAGTGTATGTCATGGTCCCATTTACCAATTACTGGGAGTAGTAGGACTAACTGATGTGGGATTCCAGTATGCTGGGCTCACTGGATGTTAGTCTCATGTGAAAGGGATTATATGATGTGATGCCTGTTGGAGACTGGACTTGATGACCCGTGTGTTTCCTTTTAGTCCTGTGATCATGTTAAATGAAGGATCAAATTAGCTCAGGATTGAATTAAGTGGGAGGCTTTCAGAAGGGTAGAAGTGTAATTTTTGGTGAAGGGGACATCTGTGCATGGAACTCTTCCAGAAGCAGTGTGGTATTTTCATGTGACATGACACAATTTTAAATACTGAGAAATAGGTGGCATTCATTTATAGTGAAATAAACAGATTTCATCCTGTAAAGATTGTCTCTAAGTAAGTAGCACAATGATCAAGGATGTCTGTTTTCCTACAGCTGTCTGTCTAAGGGTTTGATAAGAACTTGTTACCACGTTGGAAATATTTTTTCCCCTCTATTGAAGAATGTGTGATCTCTCCTGCTGTCTGGAGAAGGAGAAGGGCAAATTATGCTATAATTATCCCTTTAGCACAGGCAGCAGTAAGCTTCTATCCTGCCACCTATTTCATAAAACCTCTAGGAAATGTGAGGATTTTTGCAATCTCTGTCTTTGTCATGGTAAGAATTGATCAATAGGCACAGAAATTAGAGGCAGGGATGGATTCTGGCAAACAAAGCAATCACATAAGTCTTCCTTGAGAAGCTAGAGGGAAAAATAAAAATCAGATGTCTGATTTATGCAGCAGCTGCTGAGAGCTGCTCCCTGTGCTTACAAGGCATTGTCTAATTTCAAGATTATCTAAGGATGATTTGTAGCATCCAATAACCACACTATGGCCGTCCAGCCAGCTGCCAGATCTCACTGGAGGAATCCATCCCTTGCCTAGTGATTGCACTGCAGGGAGACTGCCTGTTTTCATCTAACTAATGTCTGCCAGAGCTCGTGGTACTGCTTGCAATGCCTGATTTGGTGAAGGAGCTTGAAATGCTAAAAGCCATCTTGTAGGACTTAGCTATATGAGTGACTGGGTTAGCAAGCTACTCTTGTATCACAAAGGTTCCTTAAACTTGCACTGTTCTTTCTGCAGATGGGGCAAGGTAAGAATGTAGATGATAGCAGTGGGGTTTGTTCCAGCAGTGTGATCTCTGCTGCTCCTCCTGTCCCTGGGTTGCCTTCTGGTTTTCACTTAAGTTCAGTAACTAATGCTCAGGGCTCTGAAATCCATCTCTTTTTCTGTTTGCTTGTTTTAAAATATACATTACTATCAGTGAGAGCCTTTTCAAACTTTTATCAGAAGTGGAAATTCAGTAGAATGAAATCTATTTTAAAGTGGTAAGATACACATGACTGAGCCTGTAGTACTCTTATCAATTTAGGAACAACTTTGGTCATTTAAATCCCATAATGTGTTATTTACACGGTAGTTTCTTTCAAGCTAGACTTGCAGCCTGGAAAAAAACAGCTTCCCTTGCTGTCTCTCCCTTCCCCCATTTCCTGTTGTAGGCAAACAAATGCAGTATTTTAGGTTGCAGCTTACAAATTGGCAGAGTTTCTGTTAGTTTTGTTTAATTGTGGGATATTCTTAGATCATTGGGAGGACCTTTTGCAAAGTCCTGTTTTACAAGGCTTTATAGATCTTAAGGCTTTATAGAAAACTCCTGTGCTTTATTTTTGGAGATGTAACTTTAAAAAAACAAACAACAACAAAAAAAAATAAAAAAACAACATCAAAAGCGTGGCTTTTTTTCCCAATAACTTGGAACCAACAGTGGTGCTTCTTGTATTGACTTTTATGCAGTAAGAGTCATTACAGAATCCACAGGTGTTGACTGTCTGCCAGCCCACTGGGACTTCAAATATTCCTTGCAACTTGCTGGAGATGTGAGTTGCATGCAAAATCCTTCTCAGGGATCACTGGCACCTCAGGAGTGCAATCTGGACCAAAAAGACTCGGTAGGAATGTTAGATCCACAGCTTCGATACTGCAGCAGCCTCTTTTCTCTTGTGCCTTAGCCTTTTTCCTTGCAGCAATTTCAGTTTGCGCTGCAGTCTTGCAGATAAGCTGAAATGTGACCTTCTTGTTCACTGCAAACTCAGTCTGTCTTGAAAATGACTGTATTTTGAGGCTGATCTGGGGAGACAGGAACATGTTCCCACGGTAAAGGACTCAGGCTATTAGCAGAATCCTGACACGTTTCCCTGCAATGAAAAGGAATTAAGTATTTGGCATCAATTTTCAGCCTATGCATGGTATATATATAGGAAGTGCTCTTCCTGGCTAGAAATAGCTGAAGGCTAGAAGGGGTGTTCCAGAGCATGTCTGTCTGTGGGTTGAAGAGGAATACAGAGTCTGTATTTCCCATATGTCCAAGTGGCAGAATATGAATGCTAATAAAATTCTTTGCCTCTTTCACTTCAAACAGCAGTATCTCCCCAGGAGTGTGTGCAGCACCAGGCTGCCTGAGCAGAGGGTTTCCTGCAGGAGGCCTTTTCCCCTTCCTGCCATGCATCTCTGACTTGTTTCACATCATCCTCTCTTGCTTTCTTTTTTTAATGTTTAAATTCCAGAGGAAACCGCATGCTTTAAAAATCTTTCTTTGTAGGTAAAGTCATGAAGCTGAGCACCAAAGCAGAAGAAGTTGCCACATTCTTTGCAAAAATGCTTGACCATGAATACACTACGAAGGAGATCTTCAGGAAAAACTTTTTTAAGGACTGGAGAAAGGTATGCATGTTATCCAGGGCTGTGGCAACTGCACGCATAGCTGGTGTCCCCTCGGTGCAGGGCAGTGGAAAGGGGCTGATGTTCTGTGCACAGGAGAGTTAGCTGTTGGCAACTGAAAGTGTAGTTTTCCAGTTTATCCCGTGATTTCACCAGGAAGTTAATTTATATTTTATTTTACACCTTTCTAAACTGACAAAGTCAGGCTTCTTCAAACCAAATTGGCGTGTTGCAGCTTGAAGGGTGGAGCTGACCTGACTGTTAGATCCCTTAGAAAGCATTCCTTATAGCAGTAGGAAGCCCCTTCCAAAGGCCTAAAAGCCACAGCTTGCTCAGTGAAGTTGTCAGTTGAAAAGTAAACCTGTTGGTCACACAGTTCTTCTAGACAAGTTTCTGGATTTTACCTTCTCAGCAGTCCCAGCCACTGTTCAGTTGAGAGCACATAGCAAGGTGGTGCAGCATCACCCAGTGCTCGCACAGATCAGACCACTGGAGGGCCAGTGTTGCATGAGCTCTATTTCCTTCTCTTTTGTCTTTGTTTGACCTTAGCTGGAGTCAGCACGTGCAAGATTTGGGGGATTATTGTGAGAACCTATCTATACTCCCTGTCAAAACTGTCTTGGGTAGGATAAGCTCTGTTATCCACATATGAAAACGTAAAGCACTGCTTTCCTTCTGCTAGGAAATGACCTCTGAAGAGAAGAGCACTATCACCAGCCTTAGCAAGTGTGACTTCACCCACATGAGCCAGTATTTCAAAGCTCAGACGGAAGCTAGGAAACAGATGTCCAAGGAGGAGAAACAGGTACCAAAGGGGATTCCAGAATTGTTGATGCTGACTTGTCAACATCTTTGTGTAATTGTTTCTCTACTCACCCTGACGATGTTTACTAGCTTTCAGATTATTAGCTTTCATATTAATTGTAGGAATATTTTCTCTGCAGCCCAGGTAGCGCAGAGCACTGTGTTTACAGCTGAACTTCATCCTAACTCAGAATGATATTGATAGGGATAAGGCTCTTGATATTGCATAAGTAAGTGCTGGGAATCAGAGGTGTTATGCCTATGGGAGCCTTGTTCCATGGCCAGTAATAAGCACTGGCTGTTCAATTAAGAATTAATTTTTATTTTAGGATGCCCTTAGGTCTGGAGGGGAAAAATCGGGGATAGTGGAAGGGATGCAGCTGTGACAGTAGCAAATAAAATGTCTTGAGAACAGGTCTCTTTTTAATGCAGTCTTCCAACTAAAAATCCAGTTTTATTTTCAGTGGCATAACTACAGTGGCTTGTAAGGAGAAAACTAGTGTTCTTTTTTTGTTTTGCTTTGAATGACTGAGACATACTACAAATAAAAGTTGGCAACTGTTCTCCAAATTCTCAGTTGATCCTTTGCAATGCTACAGTAATTCTCCTTAAAGCGAAGGGCCTGGTAGGTTGGAAAGTTTGGCCCTTGGAGTCAAAGGAATCCTGCTTAATGAGAGAGCTCATGTCATGTTGCTGTTTCTGTTCAATAAACATTGGGTGAGTCTTTTTCAGTTCCCAGCCTTAGTAACTAATACTTAGAACGGAGCAGAAGTGGATTTTACTGTAAAGTTTCATAGCTGGCACAACAGTGCTGTCTGTGGGTCAGATAGTTTATTTTGGGATGCAGTATTTGTATTTTTCCCAGCTTTTCCTTCCAAGTTATTCGAGTTCAAGCAAAGAAATATGCATTGAAATCTCAGCACATACTTAGTTAGAAGACCACGTTCTGCCTTTGAGACCATTTGCTGACACAGACCTGACATGCCTTCAGTAGCAGACTGGAGACATTCCTCTGCTTGCTTTCTGATGCTGAGTTCAGACACAGAAGGCTGGAGGTTTTCTACATTAACAACAAAATGTAACATCCAGTAGATGTCATATTTTTATTTTGGGAATTGAATATACATTGTCAGTACTGTAGTGGGGCTGCTGTATTTAGACAATCTTTGTAGCTGTGTTACGTGATGACTGCCGTGCGTGTACAGCATTGACACGATGGGAATCTGGCTTTGAGTTGGTCTTCAGTGTTACTGTGGTGCAAATATCAAAATGTTCTAAGTCTTGGAATGCAGGCTTATGTGGTGCTGGGCATGCAGTTTCATTTATGCTTTTGGTTCTTTCTAGAAAATCAAAGAGGAGAATGAGCGACTATTGAAGGAATATGGTTACTGTGTGATGGACAACCACAAAGAGAGGATTGCTAACTTTAAGATTGAACCTCCAGGTCTCTTCCGAGGCCGGGGGAACCATCCCAAAATGGGCATGTTGAAGAGACGCATCATGCCGGAAGACATCATCATTAACTGCAGCAAGTGAGCACTGGGTGTTTTGCACCTTTTGGAGTTAGAATGGCTTCTTTTCTGAGTAGGCTGATATTTATCATGTAGAAGTACAACGTGCTCCTTATCTTGGTGGGCCTGTCTTCAGTCCTGCCCTGATAAGCATCTGTTCTGTTGCACTGTCAGTAATTGAAAACTCTTCTTAGTGATGTGTGTTTCACTGATAGCATTTGTGTTTATCTTTAACTACTCGATTTGATTGACTTGATTTCCTGCTTGTGAAAATTTGTAGTTGCTTGGCCTCAATTCCTTTACTTGTGCTTTCTTTGTGTAATGGCACCCATTACTCAAAGCATTTTGATGTTTAAAATATCTTGGAATAGTTTTCATTTACTGTTCTTTAATTCTGTGCAGGGATTCCAAGGTCCCTTCCCCACCACCAGGACACAAATGGAAGGAGGTCCGGCATGATAACAAGGTCACCTGGCTAGTGTCATGGACAGAGAACATCCAAGGCTCTATCAAATACATAATGTTGAACCCTAGCTCAAGAATTAAGGTAAAAAATTAGTTGAAAACATCATACAAAAATTACTGGTCATGTCTCCATGATGCAAGTGTAGCTGTTGGTTAGGTGAGTAATAAGAAGTACGTGTACTTCTGTTTTCCCTTGGAAAAAATAGGAGTTTGCAATGGCAGCACAGGACAGCAGATGAAATCTAAAAAATACATCTTTTGAAGAGCATTGTGTCATTCCTGATAGGAATCCTTTACATTTTATATGCTGGAAAGGAAACAACTTATTCAGGAACAAACATGCCCTGATGTCAAGTTTTAGCCCTGAGTTCCTCTGCTTGATCATGTAGTGAAATTCTAACCACGAGCTGCTGGTTAGTCAATCCTAAGAAAAAAATGTGGCCATGTTACTGGCTGAGAAGATGATGAGCTCACATGTGAAGGAAAACAAACCATGCTGTGGGAGCTAATAAGTGGACAATGGATTGGTTCCATAAAAGCCTGTTGAAATAGAAGTAATCTTTGATTCAGGGGTTAGAATTTAAGTTCTTCTCATGAAATCATTTTGGTAAGGGATTTTTCCTGGATTGAAAAGATGTCTGTCCTACAAGTATAGATGAAATTTTTGTTCCTTGTAAATTCGTGCCCTCTTTTTGCCATGGCTTGAATATGTAATAACACTGATGAACAAGTGATACTGCCTTTACATTTTATGGGTGCTTAATTACACAGCTGAAAGAATGTGTTATCTGAGTGAAGCAGAGGAAACCATTTATATATTGAGAAGCAAGGAAGACATGATGTCTCTGGTGGCTTTATAGTTGCTTCCATACAAGCATTTAATATCCTGGAAATCTGAATGGCTTACAGCTGCCTGGCAGCATGGTTTAAAGCTGAGCTGTTTTAGCATGAAATCTCAGTGCTTTTGTACACTGAGACTGTTTGCTCCTCATACTTGTAACGCCTTGAGAGGCAGATTGGAGCTGCTTTTTTGCCTGCTTTCTGATACTGACTGTATTTCAATTTTCTCAGGGTGAGAAGGACTGGCAAAAGTATGAGACCGCCCGGAGGTTGAAGAAGTGCGTAGATAAAATCCGAAATCAGTACAGAGAAGATTGGAAATCCAAAGAGATGAAAGTACGGCAGAGGGCTGTGGCACTGTACTTCATTGATAAAGTAAGTCTCACCCCCAGCACACTGCTACCCTCCCTGTCCTGCTGGGGATGCTTCACACTGCTGTGTGTGTTCCTAAGGCAGAATTGAGCCCAGTTACCAAGGTATCCTGGGACTTCCTGGTGCTCAGGCTTCCATCTCCTTTTCCTTTCCCATTACCTGTAAATCAAGAGCAATAAACTATTGTGCTGACCGTGGTTATTTCAGGCAGCATTGTTTTAGCTCAGGCAAAATTCACAGCTGGGTCCCAGAATCTCCCAGTCGGATTACTGGGACCTTTGTGAACCTTTTGTCTCCAGCTGTTTCAGTTTTTTCCTGCTGGGAATTTCTGCTACTTTGTCAACTCTTCAGTTGACCTCATAGTCACAAGGTTTCATAATTATGCCAGATTTCTCACCGTAGCATAAAGAAAACTGAAGTTACATTGATTCACTTGGTGCTGTTTTAAAGCCTGCTCTCATAGAGCTGCTGCCTTGCTACTATATGATATTTTGACCGGCCAAATGAACAGCTCCTGTTCAGAATGGTTTGATGCAAATCAGGGAACTTCTATTTGAATAATTGTGTTCTCATATGACTATTTAAGGTTTTCCTTAAACAATTAGGAATTGGATTAGCCAGGTCAGCTAAGATACATTTTTATGCAGCCAGCTGAAGCCTTTAGGTTACTTACTTAACCTAAAGAAGGTATCACATGTGCTGTTTGAAGTTTGTTTCTTTAGCATGCAGTGAAAAGGTAGAATCAGAAGGTGTGTTACTACTGGACTTCTTGATTTTGGGTCACATTGAGTTCACGCAGATGTCAAATTATTTTTAAATGTCAAACTTTTTGAAATTAACATTTTGGAAAAAGAGATTTTGATAGATTGGTAGAAGATTTTTGGCTTTAGAGCTATTTAAAACAGATTTCAGGAAAAGCTACAGAGTTTTCGAAGATGTTCTAAGTTTTGGGTTTTTTCCACTCAAATGCATTTTCTCCCTTTTCTGCTGTGGATGCTCATGACTATAGTCCCATGTCTGAAAGTTTTCAGCATCTTTCCTTTACTGGGATGGTTTGAAATGCTTTTCTCTCTTGTCTTATTATCAATGTAGCTTGCTCTGAGAGCTGGTAACGAAAAAGAAGAAGGAGAAACAGCTGACACTGTGGGCTGCTGCTCTCTGAGAGTAGAACATATCAAGCTGCATCCTGAACTGGATGGCCAGGAATACGTGGTTGAGTTTGACTTCCTCGGAAAAGACTCCATCCGATACTACAACAAAGTCCCTGTTGAGAAGAGGGTAAGGTATCTCCTCAGATGTGCACACAGACTGAGCTGCAGAAAAACGTGATCAGTGCACCATCTTATTGGCAATAATAGCATGCTTTGTCCTTGGTCAGGTATAGTGAGCCAGAAAATTAGTTTGTGTTTTTCCCTTCTTACTGGTAGCACCTTCGGTAGGTACGTACCAACCAAAACTTTCCTGGGCAGTGTTATCTTCCTTTATTTCTTTGTTGTCTACCGGTTTCACATCTGTTGTGATCCTGGCCTCATTCCAGAATAATTCCCCGTCCGGCACTTTGAGCTGGAGGGCACTGTCCAAAAAGACTTTGGTTTTGTAGATGTGATCAAACCTTGCCTCTGGCCCACACCTCTGCAGTCAACACTGTGTTGGATAACGCACATACAGTACTATATAAATTGTGATGTCAGACTGCAGTAAATGGCAAACGAAATGGGGGAAAAGAACCTCAAACTATGGCTGCTATCGAAATGAACACATGCTGGAGTTCTTACTCCCTTGTTTAAAGAACATTTTTCTGTTTAAATGTACTGGTGTTGGTCTCCCTTTGTGTCTCTTCTTCAGAGGTTACAAAGGGGAATTGATTATTGTGGAACTAGAAATCTCTCAGTATGAGGTATCTGTAGAGGAAGAATATGTGTTGATGAGAAGCTGGAAACTAGGGATTTGGAGTACACGGAGCTGGGATTTGTCATCTCTGTGTATTCAAAAAGGTTTCAATTATTTTTCCATCCCATTGAGACTTGTTTAAGATGGAGCTGGCTGAAACATCTAATGCTGCAATGCAAAGGGATGGGGTTTTGGTAGCTTTACTCTGTGGGAAATGGTTGGAATAATTATTGAGCGAAAGGGGAGCAGGTGGTAGCTTTGGGGTCTCCTCGGTTAGGCAGCTGAGCAGTGCAGAATCAAGTATACTGCAATCTGGATCAAAAGGCAAAAGGATAAAGAGCATTAAATGCCCGGGACTCCTGTTGCTGGGGAAGAGCTTGAAACATAAGCATTATCTTAAGGGATGGGTGTTTGCCTGTTAAGAAGTTGTGCCCAGCATTGTCACTATTGCCTGAAAAGAGTTAAAATGTATTCTTGGCAGTGTTACTTCCTCACATATTATGCTGTCCAGTGCTGTGCAGTTCTGGTGCCTTAAGATGTGGGTTTTCTTTTCTTGCAGGTTTTTAAGAATCTTCAGCTGTTCATGGAGAATAAGCAGCCTGAGGATGACCTTTTTGACCGCCTCAATGTAAGCACACCGTTATTGGGGAAGGAATGGTGGTAGAGAACCATGAACAGGCTCACTCTGCACTAGGCAATAACAGCTGCTCTGTTCCAAAAATGGCTTCAGAGGCAGGTTGTTTTGTTTTTCTTTCCAGAGCTGGCCTGAGGGACTTTGAGTGAAAGTCTCAGTCTGTTGTCTGTATTCACTGTGGCCGCAGGTTCCTGAAGTGATGGGCTTTTACTCTGGAGGGCCTGGCTGGCTCTGACTTGGATAGGTTTTTTCACAGTTCCTAAAAGATGATTGTGAGTTGACAGACTTTCAGAAGCCATCCCTAACACATCTGGCTGTCTGGGAGCACAGTGGTGATGTAAGCACACTCCCTGGGATGGGATAGGCACACTTCTACCTGTTGGGAACCAAAACCTCCACAATGAAGAGAAGTTCTTTGACCATTCATGGTGCTTGGTACTAGTCTAATACTTTCCATTTCTTTTTTCACTTTTCTTGTGACTTCAGTGATGTTTTGGCCACTGGGTATCAGGTCCAAGTACATGAGCTGTGCTTCAGCCGTGAGCTGTACCATCATCATCAGTGTGTCCAGAGATGTCAGTTCTGTAGTCAGTCCTAATTCTATTGTCTCCTTTCTCCTTTTTTAGACCAGTATCTTAAATAAACATCTTCAAGACCTTATGGAGGGACTGACAGCCAAGGTATTCCGTACTTACAATGCCTCCATCACGCTACAGCAGCAGCTCAAGGAACTCACTAACCGTAAGTCCTGTCCTTGCAGCATTGAGGGGGACAGTTCCCATCCTGCAGTACAGACATGGCTTAGCCTTCTATTGGCCTGCCACTATTTGGGTGCTGTTCTCCTAGTGTGGGAGTGCTTGAGCAGCCCAGCGGTGTGTCAGTGCAGAGCTCATCTGTGAGCACACTACGGTTTGCCTGCTAAGCTCTGCCTGGCCTTAACCAAATCTCTGCTTGTTTCCTGTTAACTGCAAAATGCTGTGGATGACAGGCAGTCTCTGAACAGTCCCATGTTTCTTGGTTGCTCATTCGCAGACAGTCTGAGAACTGCCAGCTTGCACTTCATCAGCTTTACAAAGTGGATGTGTTGGAGGAAACTGAAGTCTAAGAGCATGTTGAGCAGCACTCTGCTATTGAGCACGGGTGTGCTTCCCCTGTTTCTTGAGAGACAGATGTCTTTGTTGCTGTTGAAAGAGTTAAGGTTGGGAATGGAAATGGTCAGGCTCTTAGCACTTTGATTAGAGTTTGGTGTTGAGACTGTCCCATCAAAGGGCAAGGTCATTCCTGTAGTGATTGTGAGCTTGTAGGGTTGCTGGGGGTGTTGACTGGGGCCGCTCAGCCCCGTAGAACACCTGTTGCTCACCACTTTCTTTTACATTTGCAGCGGATGATAACATCCCAGCAAAGATCCTTTCCTATAACCGTGCCAACAGAGCGGTTGCCATTTTGTGTAACCACCAGAGGGCTCCACCGAAGACCTTTGAGAAGTCCATGATGAACCTGCAGAGCAAGGTACCCCCCTGCCCTCGGGTTGGGGCAGGGCTCCAAGTGCTGCATCCCAGGAGTCGCGTTTCCTTTCACATGAGGTGAAATGGAAGCAGAGCCTGTTTTTCCCTGTCAGGAATTGGTTAGTGCTGCGTCAGGTGGGCCTGCTTGGAGAGGCAGACTCTAGAAGCACAGTGTTGAGCTGAAAGGGCCACCTTTCAGAAAAGACAATGACCAGACCCTTTATTCTGTTGCTGATCAGACAGTGAGTTCTGCTGCCATCAAAACTGCAGAGCAGCAGCCTAGCTCTGATTTGTATCCCCTGAAGAACCCAGAGTGGGCACCTGCTCTGGTTGTGTGAATCCCAGGCCACTGTCAGTGCAGGCTGCATATGTGACACAGTGTGCCCCTCTGACTTGACTTCTTCCTTTGCAAACTGTTTCTGGTGGAGGTCATGAGGTCCAAAGGGGTTAGGTCTGCTTCTGGTCTGGCTTTAGAATAACCTTCACAATCAGGACTTCTGGTTTGCACGGCAGTGACCCCTGCTTCTGTAACACCTAACATGGCTGCCTTCACCCTAGATCTTATTGCCGGGGGATGTTTAAGGGGATTGGCTGAAGGGGAGGAATAATGCTTAATCTCCTTGAATCCTAAATTTACCACTGGAGAACTGTCTGAAGCCTTGATACTTTTCAGCCTGAAGGATTTGGGGGTAAGAACAGATACCTGCTGAGGGAAAAGGGATCGTTCTTCTATGGTACATTCAGAACTGGTACCGGTGGGATACACTGGAGATAGGCAGGCTGCTTAGATGGGCTGTTGGCAGGTCCCTTTGCCTGCTTCGTTGTAGCTTTATGAGAAGGCTTCCAGGAGCTTTCTACCAGCACTCCACCTTGTCTTTGGCAGTGACTGGAACCCTGTTTTCCGATTGAAACTTCTCACCACAATAGGATTTGCAGCAAACTGGCCTAGTTGTTCTGAAGAAGTGCACCCGAGTGCTGATAAATTCTCAACTTGGTCACGAACTCACTCCTTTGGTCACGCTGCCCAGGGGTGACTGCCACAGTTGTCTGCAGCTTGTTGACAGTGCCGCCCTCTGGTTTTGCCTCTCCTAGATCGATGCCAAGAAGGAGCAGTTAGCTGATGCCAGGAGAGAACTGAAAAGCGCCAAAGCTGATGCCAAGGTCCGGAGGGATGAGAAGTCTAAAAAGTAAGGCTGGTGCTACTAGGCTGTGCAATGCTCCCAGTACCTCGAGCTCCAAATGGGTGCTTCAGCCCTCTGTTCTGTTTCCCCAGCCTGTGATCCAATTGATTTGGGAAGACTTTCTCAAGCTTTCTTATCCCCTCTTTCTTCTGTGCATGAAGAAAATGGCCTTCAAGCCACCTGTGCTCTGCAGAATAGTCACAGGGCTGCTGGGTTGAGGGAGCTCTGAAGGCAGAATCACATGACTATTACAGAGGGATAGGTGGGTTGGTTTTAAAGTGGGTGTAGCATCAGTGTAGTTGAGGCTGTTGCTTCCAACCCTTTAAAACAAAACTACTGCTTAGGATTTCTGTGCTGCGTCTTTGAAAATGTCAGTTCTTAATTGCATGTGCTGAGTGTTTTGTGTCACCATCTGTGCTGACACAACTGCCTTTTGAGGCTGGTGGCATTGCTTACCTGGAGCAGAGTCCCTTTGCCTTCCCTCTACACCGCTGTCCGAAGCCCAGCAGGGCATTAGACGTTAAGTATTTTTTCCTCCCTCATCCCAGGGCGGTGGAGAGCAAGAAGAAAGCAGTGCAGAGGATTGAGGAGCAGCTGATGAAGCTGGAGGTTCAGGCTACAGACAGGGAGGAGAACAAGCAGATCGCCTTGAGCACTTCCAAACTCAACTATCTGGATCCTAGGATCTCGGTTGCTTGGTGAGCATCTGCCCTGGGCTGTGGGGAAGGGAACCACACCTCCACGTGCATGTAATCCCAGACTGTAGGCAAGGGCTGTGGCTGAGAGCGGTGCCCCTGCGCTGCCAGGGAGCTGTGTCTCATTATGGCCTTCCCTTCTGTCTTCACGTGGTTTGGGGAAGTTTTAAATGGATCTCTTGGGGCAGGTGCTGCCACGTGCCAGGCAGTCCTAGGCAGCTCTGTGCTGGGAGCTGATGGGTCAGAATGCGCAGGGTGTGGTGCTGGGACACTGGTCCTGCCTGGTGGGTGCGTGCCTGTGACGGAACGGAGTGAGGAAAACGCAGCAGCATCACACTGCAAGAGTTCAAGAGCTGTGCTGGGCTAACACTCACAGCATCTCTTTTTCTGCAGGTGTAAGAAGTGGGGAATTCCTATAGAGAAGATATATAACAAAACCCAGCGAGAGAAGTTTGCCTGGGCTATCGACATGGCAGAGGAAGACTATGAGTTTTAACCTGTTTTTAATGAGATGAATGTTATGGGAATAAAAGGGGGAGTAGCCTGGATTTTAGGAAGATTGATAAACTGTGAGCCTTACTTGTCCTTGGATGCTGGGGAGGGGGGAGAAAAGGGGCAAGTGAGCATCGGATAAAACAGCCAACATCTTGTAGAAAGCATAACCTGGAAATATCCTAAAGGAGCTGAGCCAGTTGTCCTATGGACAACTTATTTAAAAATGTTTCAGATATCCAAATTCTAGCTGTCTGGTTTGTGTGGTTTTTCTCTTGAGGCAGAGCAAGTGGATGGAGGATTTGTCAACCTTCCGCCAGGCAAATTCACCATCACACTGAGAGCGTGGGAACCTTTAGCTACTGTATACAAAATCCAATTATATTGGTGCGTTTTTACAGTTAGGGTTTTGCAATAACTTCTATATTTTAATAGAAAATGGACTCCTTAACCCCCGCCCTTCCCCCGCCCCTCCTCCTGCCCCATTTCAGAATTTAACAGATACAGATTAAGAGACCCAACGCACCTGTTACAGCTGTCACAGTCCTGGAACCACCCGAGGTTTGTTTTTATTTTTTTGGTTTGGTTCAAATTGTCACTTGAAAACGGTCGTGGCATTAGGACATGAGTATAACAAATATCCACAGCACTCGTTCAGAGCAAAGCGTGATGGGGGATGGACTGGGGGGGTGGGGGAGGGAGGGATGTATGGGTGGATGGATGACTGGATGGATGGGGGATGAATGGGGGATGGATGGATGGGAGATAGAAGAATGGATGGTGGATGGATGGAAGAAATGGATGGGGGATAAATGGATGAATGGAAGAATGGATGGGGGGGATAAATGGATGGGGGATGGATGGATGGACAGGCCGCCCAACTTTAGCATGGGTTATTTTTTTTCAAATGTGAATTTTTATTTCCTTTAATTATTTTAAAATATTTAAACCTTCTTTTTCTTGATCTTAAAGATCACATTGATTTGATGGAGGGGGGTGGGGGGGCGGCGATGGGAGCCGTGTGGGATCTGAGCACAGATGGAAGGGGCAGCAGGCACCATCCCCGTCACGCTTTGCTCTGAGCACGCTCTGTACATTTGGAGGATATTCACTTTTTAGGTTTCTCAGACCGCTGTACCTTCCCCTTCCCCCCCCCTCCTTTTTTTCTAAGCCCCGCTCCCCCCTCTCTTTTACTTGAAAGATTTTATTGTGTAAAAAAGACGTTTCACAGGTCAAAAATTTCGAGGGCGAATGAGCATTGGTCCAAAACAGGAAAATAATTAAGATTTTAGGGCTTTTATTTTATTTTTTTTTCTTTTGTAATTGTGTAAAAAAAATTAAAAAAAAAAAATTACAAAGCAGAATTTTAATGTGAAACCTTTTTTTTTTTTTTTTTTTTTTTTTTTGCTATAATCATTAGTTTTAGAGGCATTGTTAGCGTAGTGTGTGTGCGAAGACCATTTCCTGCAGCCTTTCCTCAACAAGTATCTTCTATTTTTATCATGAATTCCCTTTTAATCAACTGTAGGTTATTTAAAATAAATTCCTACAACTTAACGCAGCGTCGGCGTCGGCGTGTTCTTTCCCCAGGGCCCCGGCCCTGCTCCCAGCTCCTGGGGGGCACAGCAAGGGCTGGGGGCATTGGGGTGAACCCTGCAGCCCCAGCTCGAGATGGGTGTGGGTCACAAGGCAGCACGTGGAGATGTCCACTTGTGCAGCTCCCATCCCGTGCTGCTGGGGGCTGAGCCTCTCCTGGGTGGGAGCACTGATGGGACCACAAAGGGTGAGCTGGCTTGGAACTGGATCTCGTGCTCCACCAGCCCAGCTGTGCTGCGGGCAGCCCAGGGGAAGGCTGCAAACCCTTCCCCCCCCCCCCCCCCCATGGCCTCACAGGCTGCAAATTGGAACCAGGTGAGCTGGGAGGAGAAAGCGGACTGCGTTCTTGCAGGGAACCGCGGGCTGCAGTGGGTCCCGTTCGGGTGCTGCTATGATCCTGCAGGGTTTTGAGAGCCTGGGAGGAGAGGCACCACGTTCCCGTGGTTTCCGTCCTGGGCTGTGGTCGCCCCAGTGCTGCTGTTCACTGGGGGGACCCCTGGGGGAGAGTGCTGAGCACAGGGGATGGGGCTCCTCAGCACTGCTCCCTGCCATGGCACACAGCGATTCCTGGGTTCCCTGGAGGAGGGATGCTGAGCGTCCTACAGCGTTGGCTGCAGGGTTTTGTTTCCCCGGCCCTGGGGCCCTTCTCTGTGCTGTGCCTCACCCCGTCCACTTGGGGAGCACAGAGAGGGATTTCTTCAAAAGAGCCCAGGGAGGGGAGGAGGGCTGTGCTGAAGGATGCTGGCAGGCAGCAGGCAAACAGAAGGGCTTCTGCGTGCTGTAAAATCGAGCTGAAATTCCTCAGCACGCAGCATCACGGATGCTGAAGGATTGCACAAGGCTAAAAAGCCGTTCATCCAACCTGGAGGTGTCTCTGCTGAAGCTTTCCTTCTCGCTGTGTACCACCACCTCCCCCCAGGAACGTGGGCTCTGGAGCCAGGGCCCTCTAAACAATGCAGTGCCCACAGCACTCGGCGATTTGAGCAGCCCTGGGAACAGGCTGCTTCCTGCTGCTCCTGGGCAGGGATGAGTGGGGAGCAGCTTCGCTATGGGAGCTGGGATGAACCTTGCACAGCACAGGTGGGGCAGGTTCGTATCTTATTCTGTCCGTCCCAAAACTGGGTGAGACCCGGAGCTGTGAAACTTGTGGGGCTGCTCTGGGTGTGTGCTCACACATGTCCCTTCGGAGCCTGGTGGAGCACGAGGATGGGAGGCAGCAGCTCACTTTGGGGGTCCAATGAATCATAAAATCCTATATCCCAAATTGGAAGAGAACCAGAAGATCATCGAGTCCAACTCCTGGCTCTACACAGGACCACCCAAAAATCAGACATCTGAGATGGTGCCCCCACAGTGAGTGGTGCCCTCTGTGGGGTCACCCCTGCGCCAGGCAGTGCTCAGCCACATGCTGTGGTCCTATAGAACGTACAGATGTGCGTGGCAAATGCATAATAAACACAGAACTATAGGTGCTGTATGGGATACATCGCATTCAGCTTCTACCAGCAGCAAGTCACTGCCTCCCACTTGCCCCCACTGCTGGTGTGGGGAGCACCTGGCGCCCACCCACTCCCACGCCCACCCCATGCCCTGCCCCACACGCAGGGGGACACCACAAGCTGTAAGCCCTTCCACTGACCCCACAGCCGTGCCCTTTGCCACACCGGGCCTCCCACACTGCTTGCCCCCCCCCCACCCATCCCCCCCCGGCCGTGGGCAGCTGTTTGGCAGCACACATCTGGCAGCCAGCTGAGCACGGCTGGGGGGCCGGGCTGGGGGGCCGGGGGTGTTTCCCTACCCGCATCCCCCATGCCGCCGCCACCCCCATCACCTGCTTCTCCGTGCCCGCTGCCACCTCCAGGCGCTTCCACCGCAGAGTTTGATCCACGCGTGGGTCCCGCTGAAGGGGGGAGAGGAGGGAGCCGCACCGCGGCCCTAACTCCGTGCGTCCCCCCCCCCCCCCCACGGAAGCCCCGCGAATCCGAGCCCATAGCCGCTCATCGGATCACCCGGAGCCCTCCGCCGCCGTCCACCCGCGACCCCGCCGCGCGCGTGGGCGCTCAGACCCCCCCCCTCCCCCCGCACTCCACCCGCGCGTGGCGGACCCCCGCGTCCCCAACCCACCCACCCGCGGGCCGCTCCACGCATCCTCCCCGCTCTCCCCCCGCACCGCGCGGGCCCCACGCGTGGAGGCGCCGTCCCTCGGCCGCGCTCCGCCCCTTCGCTCCTCCTCCTCCTCCTCCTCCTCCTCCTCCCGCAGCTCCCGGCCGCGGGGCGGGCGGGTCGGGGCGCGGCGGTGGCGGCGCTGCGGGCGCTCCGCTCCCCTTTGTTCGCAGCGCGGAGCGGAGCGCTGATGGCGGCGGGGCCGGGGACGCCCAGCGAGGCGGAGGCAGCTCACCTCTGCCGCAGTTTGGAGGTGGGCACCGTCATGACCCTCTTCTACTCCAAAAAGTCGCAGCGGCCCGAGAGGAAAACTTTCCAGGTGAAGCTGGAAACGCGGCAGGTCACCTGGAGCCGCGGATCCGAGAAGACCGAGGGAGCCGGTGAGTGAGAGCGGAGCCGATCCTCCCCCCACCCCACACCTCCAATTCCCACTCCCCGCCCCGGGAACCCGGCACCGGGCAGGAAAAGCAGGACGAGGTGTTCCTGCTTCCTGCGGGCTGGGGGCGGCGGGAGCCTCCCCGCACCCTCCCCCCCCCCTACCCGGGGTAAGGACCGGCGGGGAGGGGAGGGAAAAAATCAAGAAGGAGGGAAAAAAAAAAAAGAAAAGACAAAAGGAGCCCTCCCCCCCCCCCCCCCCCTCCTCCTCCTCCTCCTCCTCCTCCTCCCCCCCCCCCCGGGCAGCTCCGTGCGCATCCCGCGGCGCGGCCGCACGTGATGGTGTCCGGTTTCGGTGCCCCCCCACCCCCCACCCCGGGGCAGCCCGACCCCCTCCGCGATGTGCGGAGCGGTCCCGTCCCCGTCCCGCGCGGTACGAGCGCTCCGGGAGCTGCGACTCAGAGCAACAGATGGGATGGAAGGAGCGCGAACCGGGCGCCGCGCCGCAGAGCTGCTCCGCTTACCCGAGGATGGGGGCTCCGTCGGGTTCGGTACCGCCCGGTTCGCTGCGGACCCCCCCGGGATGGCGGTGGGACGCGGTTAGCGGCGGCTCTTTCCCGCACACGGAGCTCTGCGGGGGCAGAGATTTGTCAGAGCTGCGGGAGACCACAGGGAGAGGTGGGAAGGGGAGGGGGGCGGGGGGGGAGGCCCTGCGCTGGGAAACTTCCGAGCCTGGGCTCTTTGCTCTGAGTCCCCGTCCCCAGCGCTGTGTGTCCCCGCTCACCCCGTACGTGGGTGATGTGACACGGCGGAGGTGTGGGGGGGCCGTGGTCCCGTGCGAGAGCTGCAGGCCCAGGGTGGTGAGATCGGGAGCTCGCAGCCCTGCTGGGACCTCGGGTGGAGGTGTGGTGGTCGCTGCGCTCCTGCAGTGGGACCCCAGAACGCTGCTTTGTTTTGGGGCTGTGCCCCGGAGATGCTGAGCTCCCCGTGGCGTTGTCCCCTCTCCCCGTGGAGCTTTCAGGCAGTAGGATGGAGGGGGGTGCCCCCGCTGCCTCCCCACAGGCACACCCCCATGTGGGGCTGGGACCACGCATCCCAGGGGATCCATCTCCCGAACCTCAGCCGTGCTGGTGATGTGCCTGCGGGGTTCTGCTGCGGTGCTGACAGCCAGGAGCGGGGCGGAAGAAGCAGAGAGCGTGTCCTGGGGTCAGAGGCGATCAAATAAGAATCGTTTTAAAAATCCATGGCTTTTTAGCAACAGAAAAATGGGAATGGATGAACTCCGACCAACAGGTTCTCACCCCGTGTGCTGCACTCTGCTGCTGGGACCCGTGGTCTCGTGCTCAGTGTCCCAGCGTGGCCCACCCCCAGGCTGGAGCCCTCGCTTCCCCCCGTGGTGTCCCCCAGCTCCGAGATCGAAGCTGTCCTCCTACCCTGCTCCTCTGTGAGATGTCTTGGGCAGAACGTGGCTGTTTGTTGCTTTGCATTGTTCCCCCCGAGGCCAAGCTGTGCTGGGGTGTGGGCAGGAGCCCGGGGCTGCTGGTTCAGATGTAACTCACAAGGTGTGCTGTGCTTCCGCCCCACTGCGTGGGGTCTGTGCATCTGCTGCTGCTGCTGTGGGTTGGGAATGGGTGTTTGATGGAGGATGGAGAGCAGCAGGGAGCTTTGGGTGGCCCTGAACGCGAGTTGTCCGGGTAGGAACGATTTTTGGGTTTTGATTGGTTGGACATTGGGAAAAGCTTCTTCTCTGGAAGAGCGGTGACGCAGTGGCACTGCTGCCCGGGGAGCAGTGGGGTCACCGTCCCTGGAGGTGTTCAGGAACTGCAGGGATGTGGCAGTGAGGGACGTGCCAGTGTGCACGGTGGGGTGGGATTGGGGATTTTAGAGGCCTTCTCCAACCTCAGTGATTCTGTAGACCCTTTCAGAGTGAGCGAGTGTCTACAGGTATCCCAGCTGTCTCAGGCCTGGGTCACATCCACGTCTGGGAGAGTGTCCTCCTCCACGAGTGAAGCCCCGTGTGCAGGACATCCTGCACTTACAGCAGCACTGAGGTTGGGCTGGAGAGACACTGTGCCCCACGGGATGGGTGGCATCGGCGCTGCTGCCCTGTGGGTCTGGATACGCACACAGAGACGCAGGCACATCACCATCAGCACGACCACGGCTGGGGTTTCAGGGTCCGATACCTTTGGTGCCAGGAGGAACGGGGGGACCTGTCTGGGTGACCCTTGTGTAGAGCTTTGTGCGTGTCACATAAAGAGTGACCTTGTGTGATGGGCAGTGCTCACTGCGGGCGTCCCCTGCCCTCCCGGCTGCAGCAGCTCTGACTCAGCAGCGGGCACGGCCAGCTGGGCCGGGATGAAGAACCTCCTCTGTCTGCATGGGCCCATCTCTGCTCCTCGTTAGGCTGCTCCGCTGGGGCAGAAGAGGAGGAGGAGGAGGAGGAGGTGGGTCTGGCTTGGGGAGCATCTCCTGGAAAGCTGCGGGCTCCATCTCTGTGCTTTTCCAAAGCCAAAATCGTGTGCAAAAAGAGCAATGTGCACGAGCAAAAAAAGCAAAGTCGTCATTTTTCCATTAATACTTGTCTTTATGCCGAATGCTCTCAGCCAGCTCTAATTATCAGCGCGGCACTTTCTGGCTAATAACTCCTCCGAGGGCCGGGCTGTTACGGTGGGAAGAGCCCTAATAGTTCTCTGTTCTTTTTGTTAATCACCCCGAGCGCAGCAGAGCTGATCCCCGGAGTCCTTTGTCTTTTATGCACGTTTTTTTAACTTCCTGTGTTATGTAATTCTTTTTTTTTTTTTTTTTTTAATGTAAGAAGGTCCTGCCTCCCTAACTCAGCATCCTGGGGGGGTCGCGGGCCGGCTCCTTATTGAACTGCTTCCCTTGAACCCGGAGAGTTTGCTCAGAGCACGAGCTGCAAATTTGGAGCAGATGTTTGTTTTATGGGAAAGGTTGGGTGGGGAGGGGGAGAAACACCTCGAGAAAGCCCTGGGTGCGTTCTGGCTCCCAGTGAGATGAGTGCAGAAAGAAGGCAGAGCTGTGAAACGGGAGAAGTGACCCTGCAGGGCGGCTCGCTCCGTCTCTAAGGGACAGCAGTGATGCTGTTTGCCTCTGCCCCAGCCTGCTGAGACTGGGAACGTGAGCTGAGCACCCCCACCCCTACATCGTCTGACCTCTGCTGCCCTTTGCACCGCCGTGGCGGTGGTCACTGCTATCAGTGCCAGCAGAGCGCTCGCTCGGCCCCGTTATCTTATCAGGGCACGGCGTGCGGCTGCCGGCGATAGCCATCGGCGTCCCCCGGCCCTGCACGGCCCTCTGCCTATCTGGCAGATTGCAGATGGAGGCACGAAGGCTGTGCTGTGTGCTCAGGTCTGCGTGTGGCCGCCACGCTGCAGCTTTTCTTGGGGTTCGGCGGCCCTGGGAACGCAGGCGCTGCTCTGGGACTGAGTCCTCCTCCTCCGGAGAGCTCCGTGTCCCATGGGAGGTGGCCTCAGTGGTGCTGCTGCACCATGACGAGGACACGGAGCGGGGACACGGCCCATCGGAGTCGTCCGTGGGACAGACTTTGCTTCCTTGAGTGCAGCCATAAGCGTTTCTCTGCTGGGAAGGACTGAACGGGTGTGGGAGAGGAAGGGCCACGTCCCTGCTCCTGGGCTGCTGCGGGCAGTGAGACCTGGTGCAAAGCAGGCAGAGGAGCTGGGCATGCCAGGGAGAGCACTCTTGGAAGGTGCTCAGAATGCTTTTGGAAAATTACACCCATCTGCTCGTACCTCTTCCCCTTGCCCTGATGAATTCAGAGATGCTGCAATAGAGTGAGGTCCAGGGCACCTGCCCAGGGCAGGGGAAGAGCCGCGTGGGGCAGAGGAAGGTTTGTGTGTTCAACTGAGAGCTGCGGCACTGTGAGGGGAATTGCTGTCTGCAAGCTCAGAGACCTGAGAGCTGTGAGCAAGCTGCTGGCTCATTTCCGTGTCTGTTGCTGGGTCTCTCATCCCAGTATCACATGTGAGATCTCCTGAACATCTCACACGTGCTGTGCGTGGGGACCAAGTCCTGCCAGGCTCACAGCTGCTTCACCCAGCGTGTCTGTGCTGCTGAGCTGCTGGGTCAGGCACTGCAGGGCTCTGCTCACCAGAACTGGCACTGTTACGTTGCTTTTTCATGCTGAGTGTGTGGTGGGGTGGCTGTTCAGCCCATTTGGAGCTGTGGGTTCTGGGTTCAGCTGGCTGGAAGGCCACATAAAACCACTCAGTCTCACAAATGGACCTTTCTCCCACTTTCCTCTGCAGCTCGTACCTTCTATTTACAAAAACTTGCGGTTCTGAGATTGCAATAATCCCTTCTCTGGTCGCTGATGCGGTGCCCGGTAGCGTGCCTGGCGTTCTGCAGGCAAACCAACCCACGTTGTTTTTCTAAAGATTACCCAGACAAAGGTCGCAATCCAGCGAGTTGAGCTCCCACACGTTGGATGCGCTGCTGAGCCGACTGCCGCAGCCTTGAGGAGCAGCACAGGGCTGCAGGCCGTGCCCCACGGCTGCTTCTTCTCCCCAGCCCATCACATAGGCATTTACTTTCCTTTTCTTGGAGCGTGCCTCTTTTTCTTTTTTGTCTAGACGCTTGAAAAGACCTCTATCTGAGGTGCTGCTCCAGGTGGCTGAGCTGACACCCCAGGGCAGCACAGCGGGTTTCCCTTTTCTCTTCTCCCGTGTCTCATGTGAGCATCTGTCAGCACTGAGGTCGCATCAGCTTGGGCTTGAAAACACAGTCACCTTCCCACACAGCATCTGTGCCCTGCCTGCTCAGCCCTGCCCAGGGCGAGGGCACACCTACCAGATATGGACCTGCATCTCTGTGTGGGGCTCTCCTGGGCCAGGGCAGCAGTGGCCTGGCTGGTTTTGGATGCAGTGATGCCAGCAGGTCAGCTCTCCGTGCCAGGGCCAGTGGTTTCCCTGCGTTCCCTGTCCCTGAGAAGACTTCACGAGTGCACGCGTGCTGGAGAGACATCAAGGCAGGCTGCTTCCCCGCAGGGATGCTGGGTAGAGCAGCTGCTCAAGAGGCTTTTTCCTGTTTACTTGCTCCAAGAAGAGCTGGGTAACGTGCTGATTAAAAGCCATCTCTCCCGGCTGTGCCTCCTCCTCCCGGCCCTGGCCACGGGGTCACACTGTTGCTGTATCTGCAGAGAATCGTGAAGGTGGTGCAGGTTATTTGGATGCTTCTCTGGATTGCTTCATCTCCCATCTTTTCCCCCTCTGCTCTCTGGCTGAGGGGACCACGCTGCTGACTGCATTGCTCTCCCAGCCCCAGCTCCTGCCCGAAGCCACGCAGCACACAGGTCCCGGCCGTGCATCAGCTCCTGGGATGGTCTGGGTGGAGATGTGGGACCGTGAGAGCGCAGGCTGTCCCAGGGGACTTTCACCCCCTCAGCACCCGCCCTGAACATCTGCACCCCATAAATCTGCCTTCCAGCTGGCGGAGAGGTGGGGGTGGCTGTGTTTGTTTGCCCAACGCTCAGGCACCAACTGACAGCGTGACCTTTCTCAGCATGAGCTGAGAGCAAGCTGCAGATAGCCCAGCCCCTATCAGATGGGCAGCAGATACCGAGCGGGGTGCATCTGCTCTCTCTTTGGGACCAGCTGCCATCGTGCAGGTTTCCTTCGTCCACCTCTGGTTGTTCTGGCTCGGATGCAGCTTGGCTCTCAGGGAAGCATCAGAAAGTGGTTTTTCCTCATTTTTCGTTCCTCTTCAGTGTCTCATCAGTCATTTTAATGCCTTGTGACAGCCTGTTGGAGAGGCCTTGCTGCTTGCTGGAGCGTGGTCAGGGAAAGCACCGAGAGACAAGCGCAAGAGCCTTGGCATGTCAGCTTTGGTGTGAGCCCTGGAGCAGCTCGTCTCCGGGGCTGGAGACCAAATAAATCCCAGGTGAGGCTGTTAAGACAAGGTAAAGCCAAGCAGTAGTGGAGTCTGGCTGCAAGGGTGTGAAGGACATCACCAAGAGCTCCTGCTCCTTCCATCTGAAGTGAAGATCACACCGCCCACTGGGGCTGCTCGGTGCTTGGAGCTCCTCTGCTGCATGGTGTTGTACCACGTACATTTCTTCGCAGCTCTCTCCTGGAAATGCAGAACTCAGGTGCTTGTAAAGGCAGAAATAAGGCATCTCCTTGGTGCTCGCTGGCAGTTCTGGGTAGCAGTCATCTTTGCTGGTAAATTATTGTCACGGAAACTCAGTTGCGTCGATGGGTGGGATGGGTGAAAACTGAGTCACAGCATCTGAGCACCGCTGGCATTTGCTGCAAGCGTAACAGTTCTTTTCTGCCCTTTGGTTTTCACCCCTCACCTCTGTGCCCTCCTCATCCTGAGCATGGCTTCGTGGTAGGCACAGCTCCCTGGGCTCAAGTGCAGAATACAGAGAACCCCACAAAGCTCCCCAGGAGCACCCCACTCCTTGGCCCCACCTCCGGCATGGCTTCCCATGGATGGCAGCAGTGCTGCTGGCTAACCCCTCTCCTTAGGGCAGTGTGGTGCCAGCCCTTGTCCCCTGCTCGTGGTCCCATCTCAGATGGTCCTAAGGGCTGTGGGTAGGAGCTGGGAGGGCACCTCTCAGCATCCCTCTAGGCCCAAGGAGAGAGCTGCTGCCTGCTGCGTTCATTGCAGCAGCCTGGCCTGGCTGGGCAGCTCTCTCAGCTTCTTGCTGTGTCAGATGCCTCCATTGATCCATCCGTGTCCTCTGCGGTACGTTTCAGATCTGGTTACCACTGCACTGCCCTCCGGAGGAAAGGAGGGAGTTGGGCTGGCGGAGTTCTCCAACCTTCAGCTCCCCATCCTCCCTCTGTTGTGTTCCCATGAGGCCGTGAAGCTTCCAGCTGAGGCAGGGCAGAGGAACGGAGTCCTCCACGCTGCTCAGGAGAAGGTCACCTTGGGGTGGCTCGTGCCATCCGCAGCCCGCCATCCATCCAGCAGCACTGCTGTGGAGCTTCCTCTTTCCACTTGAGTCAGTGGAAGCTTTTTGCCTCTCACACAGGCTGGGCTGGTGACTGAAGGGCAGCCCAGCGGGCTGTGTTTGATCTGCAGAGGGGACGCATTGCTTCAAGGGTGATGGTGCTGGGAGGGGGGCAGAACCCAAGCGTGAAGTTCTGTCCTTGGAGGTTGAGACCATGGGGTGGAAACTGCCAGCCTTCATGTGCCTGCTGTTTGCTGGGCTGTGGGCAGAGATGGTGAGATAGCAGCATCCTGCTTTGCTCGCTTGGGGGACCAGCTCTGGGTTTGTTTTTTTTTTTTTTAATGCGTGTTTTCTTGCATTTGAGAGTAATCTGGGGAGATGTGCTGATGATGCAGGATAGGCAAGCTGTCAGCCCCCAGCCAGCTCTGTTCCTGGTATCGGGAGGATGCTCATGAGATCTTGAAGGTCACCCACACGAGGCAGGGGCCGCCTGGGAGAGGTCCGTGCTGCCCTGTAGGAGCAGGGCAGTGTTGGGCAGAACCAACTCTCTGCTCCGGACTGTAAGGATAGAGTGAATCACCTCTACTCCTGCCCATCTCCTGCAGCTCGCTGTGCCATCGCTGAAGATTTCTGGGGGTACAGGGAAGAGTCAGAGCTCAGAAGCCGCAGGACACGTGACACGGGGGTGCAGCAGCAGCTCGAGGTGAGGCAGGAAGCTCTGTGCCCACGGAGCAGCTGCTCCTGTGGTTGTGCATCTGGGGGTACTGGGGCTCCCGCAGAGCAGAGTGCTCTGCCCCATCCTGCTGCTGGTGGTCAACTGGGATCAGGCCACTCGCAGCCATCCTGGCTAACTGGGAGCTCCCCGCTGCCTCCAACCTGTTTGTTTCGAGCATCTTCCCTGCCATGGTGCTCGCTGTGGATGCAGCTGCCTCTGCTGTAGAGCTAACGCAGATGTTGCTTCATAGCAAGATGCAGCAGCTGAGAGCAAAGGTTGAGTTTGGTGCTGTGGGTAGTAGGGGAGATGAAGCAGCTCACAGGAGCTAGCCGAGGCACAACCGAGCCAAGGGAAAAATAGCTTAACCTGTGTCCTTTCCCGAGGCAGGAGAGCTCCCTGCGCATCACAGCAATGAGAGCAGTGGGATCAACAGGCAGCCAGGCACCAGGACTGCTGTGATCGCCCGTCCAGTGCAGCCATGGCAGGGAGAGAGCTTCTTGCAGGGGTTTGGGTGCCTTGCTCAGATGGCACCACGTCTGATTCCAGTTCGAAGAAGGACAGGGAACTTGCTGGGGCTCAGGGCTGTGCTGTGCGGGCGGTTTGGCCAGCCTCCAAGGATGCCCAGGCCGTCAGGTTGGATCAGAGGCCTCAGCTGGTTCGTTGCTGCTCTGGCCAGATCAGCCATCTGCTGATGCTGTGGGATTGCCTTCCTTCAGAAACCTGAGCGCTGATTGCCAGGGAGAGGGAGCAGAGAGCAGGCACTGCGTCTCTGTGCACAGAGTTAATTGCCATTACCACATCTCCGATTCAGTCTCATCTATTAAGGAGAGCATGTAGGGCCGAGAGGCTGAGCTATTGTCACCATGAAAACCTATCCTGACAAGAGCTCTTCCCCCTGAAATAGCTTTCTGTGGCGTCAAGGTTACTGCCTTCTTTCAGCTAGGATATCAAGTGTTGGACTCTCGTGTGACCCATGGGCGCAGCACGCGTTCTGTAAAAGCCACCTCAGTGATTAGCGCTCTGATCCTTGCAGTACACCTGGCACAGGTCATCCCTGAGGATGCAGTGCTGCCAGGAGCACCTCGGCACCGTGCAGTGGGATGGGGATTGGTGGGATGGGGTACTGTGGGATGCGGTGCAGGAGCTCCTGGCCTTGCTCCAGCACAGCACTCAGTGCTCCCTTCACCCATCTCCCAGAGCCCTCTCCTGGTGGCCAGCACTGTCCCCAGCAGCGTGTTCAGTGGCCTTCTATTGAAGGATTGAGAGGGAGGTTCTCTCTCATTTCTATCCGCTCTCATTTACAAGTTGGGTCTCTTTTTCCATCTTCCTCACCAGGCGTGCTTTCCCCAAGGGTCAGACCTTCCCTGGGAGCTATGGGAAGACCAGAAGTTGTCAAACAGGGTGTTCTCGGGAGAATCTGTGGTGCAAAGATGATGTTTCTCACTGTTCTTTTTATGGGAGGAAGTAGATGTCAGGCTTCTCCACCTGCTTAGGGCAGGTCAGTCCATGCCAGCTGAGGTCAAGCTGCAGTGACAATGAACACGTGTCCCCACAGGGACATGGTGCTTATGGATGGGTGTTCTCCTGGAGGCTGTCCCCGGGAAATCCATCCCAGAAGTTAATCAGGCCCAAATCCATTTTTATTTTTATTTTTAATTTTAATTTTAATTATTTTTATTTTTATTTATTATTAAATCAATCCAACATCTTCCCTAAAGATGGCTCTCCAGAGGTGGAGATTTTGCAGCCCCGTACCAGGGTGTCCTTATCCTTACAACTCCCAGTTTTGATGCAGGAGGAAAGTGGGGTTTGGTGCTGTAGCAGAGCTGGGGCTGCCCTCCCCCTGCTCCCCTGCAGGCTCGTGCAGGTCCTGCCCTGCTGCCGGGGGCTTGCTGTTTGCTGGGGGCACGGGATGCTGCAGGGACACAGCATCGAGGTGCTGCATGGTTTTGGGATGGTGACATCTGTGCTCGCTGCACTTCCTGCAGAGAGCTCATTTCCTTCCACAGTGCGAGGGGGCTGTGGGGGCTGCAGGAGGCTGAGCTGCAGCACGGCGAGGTGCAGGCTGCAGAAACCAAACCTGAGTGCTCCCGGTGAGCGCAGGCATGTTTGGGAGGATGAGAGATGAGCAAGCAGCTGCAGGCAGGCGTGGGCCGGAGCTTGTTACCAGCTCACTGTGCATGGTGCTTGTAGCCCCAGCTCCCTGCACCACGTTCCTTTGCCAGGCACCCCTCTTGCTCCAGGGGCTCTCTCTGACATGGGTTTGCAGTTTGCAAGGATAGCTCAGCCTCCTCTGCCCCACAGGCATGCTTTGCAGCAAGCATTTATTGCCTGGTAAGCTGCCAAGAAACGCATTCTTTCCCACCGATTTTTGTCAGGTCCTGGGACAGGAATAGTCTTTGCTGTGAGCATCGTGGATGCAAAGACCGCAGCTGTGATGCATTTTTATCGTAGTGACAAGGTGACGTGCCGTGTCACTAAGGATGTGACACACGGACAGATTACAATGGGACACAAACCTCCCAGCAGCCGATTTCCAAAGGGTAGCTGATGCCTTACAAAGGCATCTGCTCATTCTAGGGACCTTGTCCAGATGTCCCTACACCTGGGGAGCTGGATCTGCATATGGCCTTGTCTACTGAGCTTCGGCTTAGTGCAGCAGGGTACGGATGTGCCGGGCAGCGAGTGAGCTGTGGCCGTCCCATGTTTCCCCTGCAAGATTTGTGACAAGTGGCAGGCCACATCCCAGCTGCTGTTGGGTTTGCTGGGAGTGAACATCAGGGCCCAGCTCGGTTCTGTCGGCCTCTGCATGCTGATGGGCCGCTCACGCTTCTGTCTGCTCTCAAACTGCACCAAGCGGAAGCAAGAGGAGAGTGGCTGTGGAGTTAAGTGGAGTTTAATTGGGATGAATTACACTCCAGGTTTGCAGTAATCACCAACCCGCTTTGCTCAGAGGCATCGACTGCTTTGAAAACGTGACTCAGAAATGTTGTTATTTGATTCCCCTGAGTGTTTCAGAAACTGTTTTTCCAGGAAGCAAAGATTCTTGGGTTTGGGGTTTGTTTTTTTCGGGTTTGTTTCTTTTTTATTTTTTTGCCGTTGTTGCTGCTGTTGTGTTCTCTTTGTTTGATGGTAATGAGTGTCCTTTCCCAGAACTTCCCCTGGGGAGGAGACTGAGCTCTCCCTCTCCAGCATCCCTCCAGCTCCCTCTTCTCTCCCCGTGTGTATCATCCTGGCATGCTCCATCCCGCCGTGCTGCAGTTTCCCCACACCACGGTGGCTGTGTGAGCACTGCACTGTCCTTGCCCTTCCTCTCCTCTAAGGAACCTCACCGTCTCAGGAATTTCAAGCTCTTTGCTGAAATCCCCTTTGTTGATTTTTTTTTTTTTTTTTCTCAGTGGATATTCGTGAAATCAAAGAGATTCGTCCTGGAAAGAATTCACGTGATTTTGACCGGTACCAGGAGGATCCGTGCTTTAGACCAGACCAGTCCCACTGCTTCGTGGTCCTCTATGGCACAGAGTTCAGGCTGAAGACCCTCAGCTTGCAAGGTAAAGGGCAGGAGGCAGGCCCCACAGGCCCTGTGTTTCTCAGGCATCCTTCTGAGGGGGGGCTGGGACACGTCCTGGGTGGGTGCTCGTTTTGCCACACAGAGGGCATGGCTTTGGAAGCAGATGGCAGCAGTTCGGTGACAAAGCACTGCTTAAATCAGTAACTGATGTGGTTAAGCCACAAGTTGGGTAACCGGACCACCTTATTTCAGCAGTGCTTTATCTCAGCTGGGCACATCATCATGCACCAGCTGAGCTCTGTCAGCCACATACGAAGTGCTCAGAGCAAACTGGTTCCCCTTCTGCAGCTCAGAGTGGGAGAACACTGCCGGCTGCTGGCACAGGGCGACTCTGTGTGTCACTCTCAACTCTCCTAAGCATCTTGTCCATTGGCTTAGGCTGGACTCGGAGCTCCCAGCGTTGTGCTTTGCTAATGCAGTGCTTTCTGCTGTTGAGTTTCTTCTTGTTTGGGTGGAGGATGGGCTCACAGTCATGTGCTGCAGTTCAGCTGATGGATGATGCCTTGTTCTTCCAGCAGTACTCAGTCTTGTCTCATTTAGACCCATGTAGGCAAGTCGTGCTGACATCTGATTGTCTGTGTCAGATCTGCCTTCTGGACAGGGCCACAGCACACGAGGACAGAGAGACAACTGTCTTTTTTTCACAGGGAGTTGCTGGCCCTGTCACCCAGCCCTGGGCATTGCTCCTTGGGGACAGAGGTGGCACAGCTCTCAGGAATGGCATGGAGGAGTGCAGGGCATGGGGACCTGACAGCCAGGTGTGAGCAGGGAAAGGAGCCCAGCAGAGCATCTGCATGGGAGGGAGGTGTCCAAGCAGCATGAACAAAGAAGAAAGGGGTCCAAGGCACTGGGGACATCCTTGGGAAGATGGTGACAGGCTTCTGTGTCCTTTTCTCCCATTTCTTCTCTTCTTTCCACAGCCACCTCCGAGGATGAGGTCAACATGTGGATCAAGGGGCTGAACTGGCTGGTGGCAGATACTCTGAGGGCTGCCACCCCCCTGCAGATCGAAAGGTGCACAGCTCAGCCCTGTCCTGTGCTTGTGTCATTTTCCCTCTCCATCACCTGCTGTGCTTTCCCCCTCCCCCCCCTCCCCAGAGCACTGAGCTGGGCTGTACAGCAGCACGTGCTCAGGAGCATCCTCAGTGTTGGGGTGGGCTGTGCAGTGACATCTCCCCCCACCCCAGAGCTGTGCTGACCCCGTGTCCTGTCAGTGTGAGCATGTCCCATTGACAGCTGTGTTACAGCATCCATGGCCAGATGCTGCCTGTGTTCTTTTCCTTCCAGGTGGCTCCGGAAGCAGTTCTACTCACTGGACCGCAACCGGGAGGACAGGTAAAAACAGGGAGCAAGCACCAGCTGTGCAGACATGTTGCGTTCCCAGGAACAAGGCTTATTTCCTCAGTGCTGGAGTCCCAGTGCTGATGAGAGCCCTATTTCCCAGCCACTCACACCCAGGAAGACCTTGAGACCCCACAGCCCCAACCAGCATCACCAGAGGAGCAGACCCCAAAGAACCGTCAGTGCTTTGCATGGCTGAAATCCCAAAGCAGTGGGTGTTTTCAGCTGTTAATTCTCCCCAGGTCCCAGGGGTCCCTCCCTCTCCCACCTTTTCTGCTGAGGGCAGCCTGGAGGAGGGCTCAGGTGCTGTGATGGTACTTGAATCTTTCCACACTTGAGCCCCTTCTGTCCTGGGTAGCTGTTACAAAGAGCTGACCCGGCCAAAGTTAGAATTTGATTTCTGTGTTGGTGAGGGGGAGATGTCTCTGCTGGAGGCGGGTATCAAATCAAGCCTGGGTTTTGCATGCAATGCCGGGGCACAGGGAAAGGCAGAAGGAACACAGCACTGCTCCCTCAGTCCCTGGAGGGGACCCATCTTCTGACCAGGTACATCACTGATCCCGTTGTTTGAAAACTGTTTAATTTGGTGATGGAGAATGCATGTGGGAGCAGCTGCCTGGAGGGGTTGGAGTGTGTATGCAAGAGACGTGGAAGAAATTGGTCCTTGTTCTCATCCAGTTTCACAGTAACACTGCTGAAATGGCCCCAGTACTGAGAGGATGAATGCACAGCTTGCTCTGCCCATGGTGTGGTCAGTGGGGTGAAAGCCAGGCTCCTGCATCTCTCCTTGTTTTTCTTAATAACATCTTTGTGGCGCTGTTTGGCATCGCATCAGGAAAATGCCAGATATCCTTTACCTGTCAGTCAAGGGAAGTGAGTTACATGCAAAGCAGAAAGCATTCCAGCCCAGGCTGAGCAGGGAGCAGAACAGAAATGCCACAGCGTGGAAGGGGAATGCAGAAAGGTTCTGGCCTCTCTGAGATACAGGCACCCACGTGTTCTCCATGAAGCAGAGCCAGCAGCTTCAGGTCCCGTATGAGCTCTTGGCTGAAGTTGCTGTGCTGTCACTGGGCTTTTGGCTTTTGCTTCTAGGCCAGGGAGCTGGCTTTGAATCAAGGAGCTGGGTTCTGCATACCAGGCAGGTCCGGGGAGGCTGAGGACCCACTGCCCTTTCCAGAGCCCTACAAGTTTCCAGCAGTGCTGGAAGTGCAGTGCTCACCCAGCAGAGCTCGTTCTGCCCTATCCCCTGGAAGCACAGACAGTTGGTGCTGGCTGCTGGCTCTTTGTTTATCCAAGGGAAGTTAGGTGGATAACAGGATGCTGGGTTTCTTCCTAGCTCCAGAGGAGGCAGTTTCACCTCTGGCCAGGAAAGCTGCCCAGGGAGCAGCCACAGCACTGGGAGCAGGGAATATTGTTGTGCCTTTTGAGAGGGCTGGATCTGTCCTTTGACTTAGCTGTGGTGAGGCCTTAAAAAAAACTTCTCTAAAAGAAGTTGGTTGGTTGGCTGGTTTATTTATTTACTTATTTTACTTTCCAGTCTCAAAATAGTACCAAGCTCTTTACCCAAGGTCATCCAACACTTTAACAGCTGGCGCCACTGCGTGCGTGCATCACCCCAGACCCAGGGTGAGACCCCCTCACTCTCACGGCTCTTGAACATGTTTCCCCTCTGTCCCATGCCAGGATCTCTGCCAAGGACCTGAAGAACATGCTGTCCCAGGTCAACTACCGCGTGCCCAACATGAGGTTCCTGCGGGAGCGCCTGACGGTGAGCCGTGGCCCCGCTGCACTCCCACTGCACTCCCTCTGCACTGGGGACCCTCATCAGAGGCTGTCCTTCTTCTGGGGGTGAAACCTGGTGCTGCTGAGACTCCCACCCCTGCTTGGTGGGGTCCCTGCTTTTATGTGGGTGAGCTTTGGGAAGCACGTAGTTGGGGTTAGTGCCTGGGCACTGTTGTGGTCCCAGCCAATGGAGACATCCGGGAGGTGAAGTCTGGCCAAGTTTTGTCCCTTCCCTTCACCTCCTCCAAATCCTGGGGGCAGGTGGCATCCCCAGGGCACAGGCATGCAGAGTCCTTGCTTATGGCCCCATAACACTCTCTGGTGTTGGTTGTTTTTGTTTTTATTTTGGCTGTAGGACATGGAGCAGAGGAATGGGGATATCACATATGGGCAGTTTGCGCAGCTGTACCGCAGCCTGATGTTCAGTGCCCAGAAAATGGTAAGAGTTCAATTCTCCAGGGCAGAAAAGAGGAAGCAGAGACCATATTTATTACTAGGCATCCCCTCTTAATTGCCTTTTTAACCTTGCCTCCCTCACCTAATGGCTCCTGTTTCCTACCTCTGGGGCAGGGAGCAAATAAGTTATTGCTTTCACCTAAGTGCAACCCTAATGCTCACGCTTCTTCTTTTGCAGATGGATGTCCCGTTCCTAGAGAGGTGGGTACCTCTCTGTGTTGGCAGGGGAAGGAGCTGCTTCCTTTTGCTCCCTGGTGTGCTTGGATGGCTGCAGCAGCTTGGCTGGGTCGTGGCACGCTGCACACTTCTTATCACAGCCCTGCTCGTGTTTTTGTGCTCCGTGCACCTTTGCTGTAGGCACTCAGCTTGGGTCAGCAGGGGCACTTCTTCCCAGACATCCAGCTCAGGTCAGCTGTTGTGAATAAAAAATAATCTTCAGTGTAGTCATGGGAGCTACAGATTTGTTGATTTGTCCAGGTGACATCCCATAAAAGAGTTGGTCAGGTACATCCCCGTGCCCAGGGCAGTCACTTTTGCCTTCTTATCTTAGTCCCAGACACAGATGGCCCCTGTTGGCCATTACAGCTCAGTACTTCTGGATGTCTGCTGAGACTGTCAGCTACAAATGGTCCCCCCCTTCCATCCTGCGCCCTCTGCCACCACTTTCTGCTTGTTCTGTGCATCCTGCTCTGCTTTCACTTGCTGGTGCTGTGTGGCTCGTGGGCGGCCTTTCTCACAGTGCTGGGGGCAGGAGGTGCAGCAGTGACTGAAGTTTCTCTCCCTGTGCTCTCAGGGGTGGAGAACGGTCCGAGCACTTCAGGGTGTCACTGATGGAGTTCCAGAAGTTCCTGCTCGAGTACCAGAGGGTGAGCTCAGCACTGGCTGTGGGGCTGGGCGATGGGGCAGGGGGCTGTGGGGCTGTGCTTCTCCCAGGGCTGGAGCTTCACCCACCCCGTGCTCTTGGCTGATGGTCCCCCCTGAGCAGCAGCTGATGGATCTGCTTGCCGCCTGTGCTTTTAAAAGCCATCGACCTCTGGCAAGCAGCAGCGCAGCGTGCACATTTTGACACACACGTGGATGTTTGCAGACCCTGCAGACCCTTTGTGTAGGCTCTTGCAATGCCACGCTCCGTGTGAGAGCATAGGGCCTCCTGCTTCTCACTATTCTCCCCATCTGCAGCTGCAGGGAGCAGAAAATTAAGCAGCAGCCATTTGGATGAGGTCATGAAAGACAGCCAGGGAGGGGGAGACAAAAGGAAGCCGTGCTGGCTTCTGCTGCAGGGGGAGCTGGGAAGGCAGATGTGTGCAAAGGAGCACTCAGAGAGAAAATGCACAATGCCAAGAAACTGAGGACCACTTAAAAATGGTTCGGGTTGCTGCTGTCTGTCTGGTATTCCTGCTAATAGCTGAATTCCCAGGCAGGGGTGGTTAAAGCTTCTAGCTGGATGAGCTGCCTGCGGTTTTGAATCACGCTTCCCAAAATGCTTTCTTGTTTATGTCTCTTTGGGGGTTTGCAGGAGCTCTGGGCTGCAGACAGCCTTCAGGTACAGGAGTTCATGTTCAACTTTCTGAGAGACCCTTTGAGAGAGATCGATGAGCCTTATTTCTCCCTGGACGAGGTGAGGCACCTCCAACACCAGCATGCATGCAGTGGGGTGGGACGTCCACAGTGGGAGGTGGGAGTAAGAGGTAACAGAGAGATGGATGTCCCTTTACAGCATGTATCCATATCTGTCTTGTCAAAGCGTGGAAATCAGAGACCAGCCATGCAATAAAACCATCTCTGTGTCACTGTCACTCTGGTCCAAGTAGCACCCTCGATCCATGTACAAAATGAAAGGCAGAGCTGTTTATTTATCTGCAGCTGGATCAGCTGGAGAGTTTGCATGCATTTATGTGGCAGGGCACAGGGACAGGTGCTAATGCCCAGAGCTGTGGCTGCTTGAGCATGCTGGGTAGGGAGCTGTGTGCTGCCTGGGTTGCCCCGGGCAGGGTTCAGTCAGGTCCTTGTCTCCTGGTCCTTGTGGGGCCAGCTGGCACTCCCACTGCAGGATGCAGTCTGTGCTCAGCTTAGGGTGAGTTCATTCACACGCTCGGGGCACATGTGAAAATGATCCAAGGCACCCGGACCCTCCCCACCAGTAACACACTTCTGTTTCTTCCTGAGCAGTTTCTCACCTTCCTGTTTTCCAAAGAGAACAGCATCTGGAACTCGCAGCTGGACATGGTGTGTCCGGAGAACATGAACAACCCCCTGTCCCATTACTGGATCTCCTCCTCGCACAACACGTAAGGACCCTGGGGTGGGAGCAGCTCCACGCACCCTGTGCTGGGAGGGCTTTCCTGACCCGGGAGCTGACAGACACAGTGCTGCAGGGCCTTCCCCTATCTTTAAGAAGAGATGCATTAAAAGCCAGGCAGGATGAAACTGGCCATTTGCTTCTCTGCTGGTAGGAGCAGCTGTCCGTGCTCCATCCATCCGAGGCAGTGGCAGCACGTTAGCTGAAGTGCAGGGACCCTTCAGGGTTTGTCTCAAGAGCCAGCTCGAGCTGTGCCTGCAGCCCTTGCTGTAGGGATGGGGCTGCACAGGGCCGCTGTGTCTCAGCACACGTCCTTGCCCTGCTGACAATGTTCTCTCACCTCGAGGTACTTGACGGGGGACCAGTTCTCGAGCGAGTCCTCGCTGGAGGCGTACGCCCGCTGCCTTCGCATGGGATGCCGCTGTATCGAACGTGAGTACCCAGCAGAGCCAGCAGCTTTGCCACTGTGACTGATGGCAGTGACAGGCTGACACACTGTGTGCAGAGGGCAGGGCTGCGGGTGCAGCATCAGCACCGTGAAGTGATGGAAGGGGTGAGGTTTGCCTTTGGACTGATCTTTCCCCGTGGATCTCTTTCAGTGGATTGCTGGGATGGTCCTGATGGAATGCCGGTCATCTACCACGGGCACACCTTAACCACCAAGATCAAGTTCTCTGACGTCTTGGTTACCATCAAGGAGCATGCCTTTGTCACCTCTGAGTGAGTACAGTGGGCACCTGCATTTCTAGGAGAGGCAGCGAGTGGCCAGGGCCAGGCTGCTGCCAGGTGATACCCATCTTTACCCAGAGACCTGGCACAACTGGGAAGAAAGCTTGCTGGCGTGGTCTCAGCCAAGGGGAGGTTTCATCCAGAAAAGTGTTGTGGGAAGAGAGGCCCAGAGCAAATCTCAGCAGTGGGTTGGTCCTTGTCTGCTCGCTCCCAGCAGCGGTGGGGACACTGATGTAGGATGGTTTCACTGAAGGCTCGAGACAGCACGGCCGCAGCACAGATGGGTGCTGGGGTGAACTGCTCTTGGAGGGCCCAGCAGCCAGGTTTTAAGTGGAGTTTCCCCTCCAGACTCTGCTCTGGTCCTGACAGCTCTTTCTTCCCTGCAGTTTCCCTGTCATTCTGTCCATTGAGGACCACTGCAGCATTGCTCAGCAGAGGAACATGGCTCAGAATTTCAAGAAGGTCTTTGGGGATATGCTCTTGACCAAACCCGTAGATATTTCTGCGGATGGGCTTCCCTCTCCAAACCAACTCAAGAGGAAGATTCTCATCAAGGTGAGCTTCCTTCTGTAGCAGCACTGCTGATTGGAGAGAATGGGGGCAAACTGAGATTAGGGACCCTGGGGAATTGCCTGCTTTTGGAGCTAACTGTGGCTGTGTCGGTGTTGACATCGCTGGTTAATTTTACCTTGAGAAAAAGGGTTGGATCTGAGTGCAGGTAGGAATCTCTCTAAATTTCAGGGCAGTTTGGCTCCAGGTCTCAGCTGTAGCCCCGTTCTCCCCACACCGATTGCTTACCTCTTCTTCACTGTCTCAGCGTGAGGTTACCATGGCCCCATCCCAACCACAGAGAATGCCTTCAGCTTGGCCAATGGTGTGAGGGGTGGGAGACCAGACCTTCTGCTGGAGGCAAGGGGAGGGCTTCTCTTGCTCAGCAGCTGGATGCTGCCTTTCTTGGGAGGATGTTGGTATTTCTGCTGCAGAAATCTCCTCTGGAAAGGAAGGATGGCGGGACTTCAGTGCAATCTGATGATCATCTCAGTGGCATGGGTTGTACCTTGGTCCCTGCAGGTGGGAGGAACTCTCTGCAGCAGACCTGGAGGTTTAAGACTGTTTAGCATGAAACCCGTGCTGCTGTTGTGTGCATGCTCCTCTCAGGGAGCCTGACCCGCTCTCCTGTCCCACAGCACAAGAAGCTGGCAGAGGGCAGTGCTTATGAGGAGCTGCCCACTTCTGTTATGTACTCAGAGAACGACATCAGCAATTCCATCAAGAACGGGATCCTCTACCTGGAAGACCCCATCAACCACGTAGGTGCAGCCGCCACCACCTTGTCCCGTGCATGGCTCTACAAATGCCACCACACCATGCAAACACTGCAAGGGGCTGGTGGCCATCCTGCTGCTCGGGCAGCTGAGTGCTGGGAGCTCTTTGTGCTGGCTGTCTCCTGTGCTCTCCTGCAGGCATCTCCTGCCTGGCCCTGCTAGAGGCAGAAGGCTGAGCTAGAGGGAGCTGCTGTGCTGCTCTGTAGTCCCTGTAACTGCTAGCTGCTCCTGCAGGAACAAGTTCTGGGGCCAGACTCGTTTTCCAGGCCTGACTGCCTCCTGTCAATGCGTGACTGCTTACTACAGCTGAGGATGCTCGCGTCCTGCTTTGCAACGTGCCCAGCAGGCGTTGCAGCATGTGCCTTTGCTTGTGTGCAGTCCACTTCTTCAGCTGCTTTGCTTTGATGAGGATCTCATCAGAAACCCCTGCAGAAGGACCAGGATTTTGGGGAACGACAAAGTGCAGTGCCGTGTGGCTGTAGCTCTGATACTTCCATCTCTGATAACCCCTCTGCCAAACCCATGCCAATCTTTTTGCATTGCTTTGCTCTTCGTTTGATCATCTTTTAGTTCATAGTGGGGTGTCTTTCAGCGTGACCTGCGGTCAGTTTGTTTGTCAGATCTATCATGTGCAGGTTTGTTTGTGCCACAGATCAATCTGTGCTTTGGATTGGGGAGATGCAGTGGGTGTTCCCACTGAGATCAGTGCTGCTGCTGCCTCTCCTGCACTAATCCCTCACTGCTTGTGCTCACTGGGGAAAGAAGGTCCCAGTGATGGGTGCTGCCCTGGGGGGGTACTCACTTGGCGTGTGTTTCCTTGCAGGAGTGGAACCCGCATTACTTTGTTCTGACCAGCAGCAAGATCTATTACTCAGGGGAGACAACCAGTGACCAGGGAAACGAGGATGAGGAGGAGCAGAAGGAGGTGAGGGCTGCCTTGTGCAACAATAAGCTGTTCCCTCGAGACAGGACCTCATTGCCCAAGGGCTGAGCACTTCAGAAGGTCCTGATGGAAGCCCCCCTAATCCGAGCAGCCTCAGCAACCCCTGCAGTGACCCCAGCCAGTGCCTGTCCCCTTCTAGGTGAGCAACAGCACCGAGCTGCACTCCACAGAGAAGTGGTTCCATGGCAAGCTGGGAGCGGGCCGCGATGGGCGGCACATTGCTGAGCGGCTCCTGACAGAGTACTGCATCGAGACGGGGGCCCCCGACGGCTCCTTCCTCGTCAGGGAGAGCGAGACCTTCGTTGGGGACTACACCCTGTCCTTCTGGTGAGGGCTCTGCCCGCTGCTGCTCCACGCAGTGCTGCTGGGCAGTGCTGGGAGGTGGTTTGCAGTGGGGCAGAGCACGGTGTCCCCCTGAGCTGTGTGTCTGGGAGGTGCCATCTCCCCGTGGACAAACCCCCCCTCCATCGCATCCCGCAGGCGCAACGGGAAGGTGCAGCACTGCCGCATCCACTCACGGCAGGACGCCGGCAGCCCCAAGTTCTTCCTGACTGACAACCTGGTGTTTGACAGCCTCTACGACCTCATCACCCACTACCAGGAGGTGCCGCTGAGGTGCAACGAGTTCGAGATGAGGCTGACGGAGCCGGTGCCTCAGACCAACGCCCACGAGAGCAAAGAGTGAGTGTGGCCGTGATGCGTTGTGCTGTGGATCCCATTAGGAAGCCCTCCTGGCTTTCTCCCCAATCCCATCCGGGGCGTGGTGGTCCTCACTGATTCCCCGTGGGGTCAGAGCTGCGGTGGCTGTGTGGAGGATCATGTCTATCCATGTGTCTTTCCCAAAAGGTGGTACCACGCCAACCTCACTCGTGCCCAAGCTGAGCACATGCTGATGCGGGTCCCGCGGGACGGAGCCTTCCTGGTGCGCAAGAGGAGCGAGCCCAGCTCCTACGCCATCTCCTTCAGGTGCGTCCCAGCACCGTGGGACAGGCACAGGGGAGGGGATGCTGGGGAGGAAGGAGCAGAGAGCAATGGAGCCAAGAGGTGCTGTGACTTGGGGGTTTGGGCACGTTGCTGCTGGAGTGTTCATCCTCACGTGGACCCTGCTGCTCCTTGGCTGTGCCATTTTCTACCTCTCTCCCTGCCCAGTATCTCCGTTTCCCCAAGGAAAGGGGAACTTGGCTGCTTGTCCCCATTGCCCCCACGTGCTGTGGGGCATCCTCGCTCCAGTGCTAGTGGTTCGCGGCATGCAGGTGCACCCCCATGATGACACACCTGCACTAGGAGATGGCTGCATGCAGCAACCAGCCTGAGTGCCTTTATTTTGGGTCAGACCCTCGGCCGCATGCCAAGTAGCCCCTCTCCCTCCCCACATGCCAGGGCGGAAGGGAAGATCAAGCACTGCCGCGTGCAGCAGGAGGGCCAGACGGTGCTGCTGGGCAACTCTGAGTTCGAGAGCCTGGTGGACTTGATCAGCTACTACGAGAAACACCCGCTGTACCGCAAGATGAAGCTGAGGTACCCCATCAACGAGGAGACACTGGAGAAGATAGGGACAGCGGTGAGTGTGGGCAGCTCTCAGAGGGGCTGAGCCAAGGGATGCTGGATGGGTTGCTTGCGAGCTGATGCCTTGAGAAGCATTGTCTCACTGTGACCCGTTGCTTGAGCAAGGCTCCAGTGGTTGTGGACCATGCATATTGGCTCTGTACAGCATCACAGCAGGGCAGTGTGCCCTCCCTGGGGTGTTTTCTCTCGCCCAAGGCAGGGCCCCATTGTCCTACTAAGCCACAGCTCTCACTGCTGGCCCTTTGCTTTCACAGGAGCCAGACTACGGAGCCCTCTACGAGGGACGCCATCCCGGCTTCTACGTGGAGGCCAACCCCATGCCAACCTTCAAGGTATGTCCCACTGCATCGTGCCAGCTGCTCCCCACAGCCCCTCCCCATCCCCTTCACCCCATGCTCCATCTCCTGGGCTCTGCAGGGGTTGGTGAGGACAAGGGAGGACCTTCTGTAGGGTAGAGAAGACCCAGCGCCTTCTGCTGCCATCTGCTCTTCTCTCAAAGCTGCTGAGTTTCCTCGCCAAACAAATGTTGTTCTTACTGAGAACTCCATAGAATATGAAGACTGGGTTTCTCTCCAGCTCAGCCATGCTAGGCTGAATATCTGGACCAGTCTGGATTTGTTACTTGGTTAAAAATTAAAATATCTTGGTGAATCAGAGTACACATGATTTTCTGTGCCAGCCTAGGTGGCACTGTGCCTGCCCTGATCTGCGGGCTTTCTGGAGAAATTCACTGTGCAGCAGTTCCTTTCTGAGACCTTCGTGGCACTGCAGCTGTCCTCCCTGAGCTACTGAAGATGACACTTCAGCCTCCAGCTCTGAATTTTGCTCTGTTGATCCAGCCAGTCTGCAGAGTATGCCCCAACCCCTTGTAGGGTTCAGCATCCCCAGGACCTGAGCATTCAGCAAGTGTCTCCCATTTCCCAAGACCTTTGTTATTTTGCTCATCATACCCCCATGGCATGGGAGATGACCTCCTTGTCCCTGTGCCGTGCCCAGCCTCACTGAATCCTCCCCCCCCTCCCCCTTCTCTTTGCAGTGCGCAGTCAAAGCTCTGTTTGACTACAAGGCACAGCGGGAGGACGAGCTCACCTTCACCAAAAATGCCATCATCCAGAATGTGGAGAAGCAGGAAGGAGGCTGGTGAGTCGGTTCTGACCCACGGTGTCACCTTGTGTCCCTCCTCTGGGGTGGGGATTGCCCACAAGCTGCACAGCCCCAAATCTCCTGAACCCTGGAAGTGGGTGGCACAGCATCCGCCTGTCACCTGGAATGCTGAGACCTGGGATCCGCTGCTGGGTGCTGATGTGTCCCATTCCCTCTCCTCCAGGTGGAGGGGAGATTACGGTGGTAAGAAGCAGCTGTGGTTCCCTTCTAACTATGTGGAGGAGATCAGCAGCCCCAGCAGCCTGGAGCCGGAGCGGGAGGTGAGCTGGGGGAGGTGGTGGGGAGCAGCTCGAGCACGCAGTGCCTGGTGTGACTGTGCCTGCGCTTTGCTCCCAGCAGCAGCTGGATGAGAACAGCCCCCTGGGAGACCTGCTGGGAGGTGTCCTGGATGTGCCATCCTGCCAGATCGGTGAGCACTGGGAACCACAGGATCATAGGGGTTGGAGGGGACCTCTGGAGGAAGGGGTGGAGGAGACGCTTTGCTCTGTCAGGGGGTTTTATGGGCTGCTGCAGGGTTTTTTAGCCTCTAGGCACCCTGTGCCTGAGCACATGGCCACTGTGCATGCTTGCTGGGCTCAGATGCTGGGTGTTGGGCATCTCCTGGGAGCCCAAATATTTGGTGGCAGGGGGCAGCCCTTGGTGCTGTGCTGAGGAGCTGTTCCAGCACACTCTAAACCTGTTCTGCCATATCTCTCTGCTCCACAAGCCCAGAAGGCATTATATGTCCCAGGGGACTGTGAGAGAGCAGAAACAGGAGCTTCTCCTCCTAGCTCTCAGATGTGGGCTGGTCACAAGGGTCCCCCAGTGCTTGTCCCCTCCCGTTGTGGTGTGACCATTCTTCTGCTCCCTCTCTCATGCAGCCATCCGCCCCGAGGGAAAGAACAACCGCCTGTTCGTCTTCTCCATTAGCATGGCCTCAGTGTCACGCTTGTCCCTCGATGTGGCAGCTGACACACATGAAGACTTGCTGGATTGGGTGAAGAAGATCCGGGAGGCAGCCCAGACAGCTGATGCACGGGTGAGTTCGGAGAGCCCTTGGCAGTGGAGACAAGAAATCCAGGTTGCGCAAAGAGAGGTTTGGTGGGTGGGGATGGCAGCGAGGTGACTGCCTGCACCTCCACACAGAGCTGACCATGGCTGGTGAGATGGGTTGGCCCACATTGCTGCCCTGACAGGAGGTAGTGGTCTTAAGTTCTGCCAGGTTGGATATTAGGAAACATTTCTTTTCCAAAAGTGCGATGGTGCAGTATCACAGCTGCCCAGGGAGGTGGTGGGGGCACCATCCCTGCAGGTGCTCAAGAACTGTGGGGATGTGGCACTGAGGGACATGGGCAGAGGGCACAGTTGGGGTTGGACTTAGTGTTCTTAGAGGTCTTTTCCAACCCTAATGATTCTGTGATTCTGTGACAGCTCTCTGTTCTCCTCCTGGCAGCTCTCTGAAGGGAAGATGATGGAGAGGAGGAAGAAGATTGCCTTGGAGCTTTCGGAGCTGGTGGTCTATTGCCGACCCGTGCCCTTTGATGAAGAGAGTGAGCACCTGCTGGGCCCGTGGCCAGCACAGGCGGTCACTGTGGTGGTACAGACCCCGCTGTGGAGGTTCTGCCACACTGCTCCTGAGATGTGGCACCATCCAGAGCAGCCCTAGTGACGGGTGGCAGGGGGCCTTCGGAGTTTATCACCCACCAAATGCTTTTAAGGGCAGAGGAGGGGCTGTTTGTGCCTGGTAGTGTCTGAGCCAGCACTCAGGCTTGGGGTGGTGGAGGAACGCATTCCTGTGCAGGAGCTGGATCTCTCCATAGTGGCTGCTCTCCATCCCGGCTCCTGGCTTATACTGTGCTCTGCCTCCTCCCAGAGATCGGCACGGAGAGGGCCTGTTACCGAGACATGTCCTCCTTCCCTGAGACCAAGGCAGAGAAGTACGTCAACAAGATCAAAGGCAAGAAGTTCCTGCAGTACAACCGCCTGCAGCTCTCCCGTATCTACCCCAAGGGCCAGCGCCTCGACTCCTCCAACTACGACCCTCTGCCCATGTGGATCTGTGGCAGCCAGCTGGTGGCCCTCAACTTCCAGACCCCTGGTGAGAGCAGTGGGCAGGGGAGGGGGTTCCCACATACACACCGTGGTGAACACAGGGGAGAGGAATGTCCTGCATGTGAGCCAAGCCCTGCTGGGAGCCCACTTCTAGACCTAGCAGAAAGAATGACTTCTCTGTTTGTTTCTGCTGGGTTTTCTGCTGCTTTTATGAATGGGAGCGTTTTGTGTGTTGGTTTGACAAGCTGGAAGGAGAGTATGGGTCCCCTGGGCAGGCTGCACATGACATGGCTGAGCAAGGCCATGCTGCACGGGGGAGGTGGGGGCTTGAGCAAGGCACATGGAACACAGATGGAAAGGGCCTAGGACCTAGGTGATCACTGAGGTCCCTTCCAGCTCGAGGCAGTCTGTGATCCCATGACCTCCTCCACCCGCCTCTTCCCTCCCTGTGCTCCCCAGACAAGCCCATGCAGATGAACCAGGCCTTGTTCCTGTCCAGCGGGCAGTGTGGATACGTCCTGCAGCCGGCCAACATGCGGGATGACATCTTCGACCCCTTTGACAAGAGCACACTGCGGGGTGTCGAGCCGCTGTCCATCTCCATCGAGGTGAGTAGCAGCCTGAAGCCAGCTCACAGCTCCTGCTCTGCAGCAGGGCACCCTGAGCACTATGGGGTGCTGCACCCCACTAGCTCCATGCCCAGGGTCCCAGTGCCAGCAGGTGGCAATCATGCGCTGTGCTGTGCCACATCCCTGCCAGGACAGGGGCACAGCCGTGCCTTGTCCCCTGTGCTGTGAGGGTTCGAGGTGGCCACCTTTGCCTTGCTCACAGCCCTCTTGGGCTCATGCAGGATTGGACTGCAGACGTTGGCCAAGACTGGGGCACCCAGGACAGCCACTGTCCTGCTCAGGGGGGATGTGGCATTGGCACCATCAGTTTCTTAACTCCCTAAAAATCCCCAGCACCATTTCTCTGTGACTTCCATTTACCAAAGTGCTGCCACTCGAACTCCTCCTGCATCTCAGGGTGGAGCTGCAGTCTCCAGGCATCAAGGGTCCCCGTGCCACAGCCATCTCCTTTCAGGGCTGAGCTCAGCCTCTTGTCCCCTGGCAAAGCTGCCTGGTGTCCCCACCAACACCAGCTTTCATAGATGGAGGAACCACCTCGAGTGCAGCATGACTCAAAGCACGTGCTGCAGTGCTGGCAGTGCCTTCCTCCCCTGCTCCAGAGGCATATGGCCCCTGGCAGGAGGAGCAGGGAGCTCTGCTGTGAGGAAGCAGGTTGTCCTTGTGCTGAGCACCCGCTGCTGCTAGCTGCAGGGAGGGACAGCCTCCTCCAACCAAAGCAACAAGAGGGAGAAGTTCTAACAAAGCCATGGGTGTCTGGTGCCAACCTCCAGCCACAGGGCTGAGCCCAGCGCAGGGGAGCGATGCCACGGTCAGCTGAGCTGCTTTGCTGCTGGCTCCAGGGCAAACTGTGGACTGGTGCTGCTTCCTCCGGGTGTCAGCATCTCTCCTCTCTCCACTTAGTGCAGCCCCAGGGGGAGGGAGGTTTCTGTGCATACAGACAAGCCTTTTCCTTGGCTCTCACTGCTCACATGGTCTCTGTGGCCCAGGTCCTGGGGGCACGGCACCTCCCCAAAAATGGCAGAGGAATCGTTTGTCCCTTCGTGGAGGTGGAAGTATCTGGGGCAGAGTACGACAACGCAAAGCAGAAAACTGAGATTGTGGGTAAGTGTGGAAGGAAAGGTGGTGTGGATGGGTTGGTTTCCTTGCAGATTCCCTTCTGCTGGCTGCAGTGCTAGCAGGGGTGATGCTCACACACCCCCACAGCGAGGGAAGAGGTGGGGCTGGGGGCTGTGTCCCCCACTTTTAAGTGGGGAAGGAGCAAAACATTCACTGTGCCCTCTGACTGCGGTGTTCTGTACCCAGCGGACAACGGCCTGAACCCCCTCTGGAGCCCAAAGCAGTTCCACTTCCAGGTCAGCAACCCCGAGTTCGCCTTCCTCCGCTTCGTGGTGTATGAGGAGGACATGTTCAGTGATGAGAACTTCCTGGCCCAGGCGACCTTCCTGGTGAAAGGCTTGAAGACTGGTAAGGTCTCATGGCTGCTGTGTGCTCTGTGTTGGTGCTCATCCATCTGCTGAGCACAGGGCGGGCATGGAGCTGTGCTGCAAATAGCACGGGGCTGTGTGTGCTGCAGGGTTCCGAGCTGTACCCCTGAAGAACAACTACAGCGAGAACTTGGAGCTGGCATCCCTGCTTGTCAAGATTGACATCTTCCCCAGCAAGGTGAGAGGCTTTTGCTGCACCCACCCTGCAGCACTGCACCCACCCTGCAGCAGGCAGCTGTGCTGTCCCGGCTCCTGTTCCCATGCAGACCCTGGGCTCAGAGCCGTGTACAAGGGTTCTTGCAGATAGATAATATCTTTGATTTCTTCACCTAAAATCGTATGCTGGAATGTGCTGCCCCTGGTGGTGGTGTGTCCCTGCAGGTAGCTCAGGGGCTGCGGTTGTGGCACTAGGAGACGTGGCTTAGCAGGGGGCAGGTCCAGTTGGTGGTCAGACTTAGAAAACACACCTGAGGTCACTAACCTGTGATCTGTCCGTGCTGGTGGGAGCCCACAATGGTTATTAAGGCAGCACAGCTGCACATCCCCAGTGCCTGGCAGGACACCACCATAGGTTGGCTTTGGGAGCTTGGAGCATCCCTGCACCATCCCAACCCTTTCCTGGCCCTGTGTTCTGACCCAAGCAGGAGAACGGTGACATCGGTGTCTTTGGGGGCTCAGTGCTGCGGGAGCGAGGTGGGGACGTGGCCAGCCAGCTGCTGGCCAGCAGAGCCAGGGAGGGCTCCTTCGAGGTGCGGTACCAACAGCCCTTTGAGGACTTCCGAGTGTCACAGGAGCAGCTGGCAGAGCACTTCGAGAGCCGGGAGCGAAGGTGGGCCAGGGGAGACCCTGAGCATTTGGGATCCTCAAGGAGGGAAGGCTGGGAAATGCAACCTGCTAGATCTGAGCTGCAGCTTTGCCTTCTGGAAACCCTACATTAAGTGGGGAAGTGATGGCAAGGCGCAGGGGGGCTCACTGCTAGTGGAGGGGGTGGGGGGGAATGAGATGCATGGGGGAGCTGTGAGATCCTCCATCCCGCTGTGCTTCTATGCCCCATGCCTGAGTGAGTGCTGGCTCAGACACTACCGAGCATGGGTGGGAGCTGAGTGCGGGGCACACAGGGCTGGAGAGAGGTGAAGCAGGGATGCAGCATGTGTCCTCTCTGTGTCCCCGCAGGGCGCTGCGACGGACCAGGGTCAACGGGGACAGCCGGCTGTAGGGCCGGAGGGAAGCACCTCCCGTGCCTGTGGATCTCACGGCACGCTGCGAACTGGTTTCTATGGAAACGGCACTGCTATGGCCTACTTTCAGGCAGCTTTTCCAGTTTCTCCGCTGAAGTGTGTTCGAGCGGAGAACTAAAAAAATAATAATAGTAAAAAAAAAAAAAAAAATGGGGGGGGAGGGGGGGGAACACCAACAGAAAACCCACCCACCTTCACCACCACGCCCTTAATGGAGTGGATGGATGTGCACAGCCTGCCAGCCATGGGGTGGGGGGGGGGGAGAGACAAAGCTGTCTATAATCACAAGGAATGAGGCAACCACAGCTCTGCCCACCCCCTGCCCTGTCTCGGTGCGTGCAGCTGCAGCCCCACGGCCACGAGCTTGAACTCCAATAAACGTGTCAGTATTATGTGCATAACGTCTCGTTTTGCTGGCCCTGTGCCCTTGCTGCACTGCCCTCCCCTTTCTCCCTGCTGGGCAGAAGCAGCCCTGGGTTTACAGCCGGGGTGAGAAGGGGAAGCTGTATGGCTGCAATGCAGGGAGGGCCCATGGGGACACAGCCCCACAATCACCAGCCAGCTCTCACATTCGTATTTTACGCTCTTTATTTAGGAACAACCAAAAATGTCTGGTTTCATTTCAACAAACTGTACAAGCAAGCTCTTTCCCTCTCCCACCCTCACGTCCACATATACAAAAGGAAGGGAAACTTGCCGTTCACTTCTCAGAAGTGGCATTGTTGCTACAGGGAGTTCGTGCCCTCGGAATGAGAGCAGTAAAGTCCATAGCAGTGCAAGCTACCCCAGCCCAGTCATAGCCACAGCCCACAGTCACAGGCAGCTTCACTTTTGTTTTGTTTTCGTTTCGTTTTCTCTTTAAAACCTTTACCAAAAGTAAAAACTATTTCCTGTCTCACACGGCTGCCAAGGTGACCATCTAAAATTGTGGTCTTAAAAAAAACAGAAAGAACCCACTGGAACCCCCCGGTACAAAGACACAGCAGAGCTGCTGCTCTGCCCCCAGCCACACGGCCACCCTTATGAAAGGTCCCCGTGCAGCTACAATTACATTTTCCTTTGGATAAATCCAAGCAAAAAAAAAAAAAAAAATTCCAGGTCATTCAGCACCAGCATGATTTCTAAATAATAATAATTAAAATTAAAAAAAAAAAAAAAAAAAGAGACCCCATTAGGCTGACTTTGTGGTCTGCTGAGAAACAAAGTGATCAACACGCTGTTCCCAAAGTCTCTCTTTAGTGCAATGTTCGTATGTGCAAGGCGGATCACAGCCACGTACCCATAACACCGCCAGCCAGATGGGGCAGACAGAAAGTGCAATCTTTAGCAAGAAGTTTTCTATGCCACAGATTCCTAAGCCCAACCTTTGCTAGCACCAGTGAGCAAGAGCCCTCCTGAACCACCCTCCATCCACAGCCTTGGCTGCACCATCCACATCTGGCCAAGGACGGCCAGCAGAGTGCTCTCTGCTGAAATAGGCAATGAGAGAAAAAAACAAAAATAACAAAGGGAGAACCACTGCTGCTTCAGTAACAGCGCTCACTTGCTCTGCTCTAACGGCCTGGGATGGCAGTGCAGCATTCCTGGCACGGACCGCTGCCAGCAGGAGACACAACAGAAATTAAACTTGCAAAGAAAGTACAGCTTGAGAGGCCATCCCCCATTGCCTGATCTTTCCCCGCTGGTTGTGAGATCAACTGAGAAATTAAAATGGAGGTTTATGCAGTGAGCTGAATCAGACTGATCTGAGAAGAGTGAAGCCACGGTTATCTGGGACGCAGGAGAAAGAAATTAACATTCCAATTTGTGCCTAAGGAAGTGCTGAAGTCATCTTTCCCTTCTGATTCCCAGAGACCCCACTGGCCTCCAAACATCTTCTGATCACATCTCCTCTGAACTGCCTCTGAGAGAGGGACTGCAGGGAAGGAAGAGCGCAAAACATCCCTTGTGATTAAAAACTATTACTTTTCATTAAAAAAAAAAAAAAGAAAAAAAATTAGCCCAAACCCAGAATGCAAAACCAGCCTAGCAAACATCAGCCAAGCAGACACCCTGCAGCTCCTGCTCTGTGTGAGCACTGCAGCCTTGCACTGAGCTGCAGGGGGGTTCAGATCACAGCTGCCAGCAGTGCCCAAGAGAATCCCCCAGCAGGAGGGGACACAGCTGCCATCAATACCTGCACTGCAGCTCCATGTGCTGATGCTGATGGCTGCAGGACACGTGCCTGTGTCCACTCCTCCTGCCATGGCTGTGAGCCTGATGGGCTCAGCAGGGCTCAGCTCACAGGCAGATGGAAACAGGAGCCTGTAAATCACGGTTTAGTGTTCTGTTTCAAAAATGATAGTAATAATAATTAAAAAAAAAAAAAAAAAAGGAATGATTTCCAGGATGCTAGTTAAGGAACAGAAGAATTAGAGACCCACATGGAGCACAGAGCAAATGTAGAAATGAAACAGCCTGGCTGCTGATGTGGATGAATCTTGCACCGGGAGAACCAGAGCCGTGTAGGTGAGCGAGTCGGGCACAGCACAGATCAGGGCCTCAGATCATTAAGCAATCGGATTGCAGCCTGCATCTAAGCAGCCTCAGAGACAGAAGTAACAAGATTCACATGGATTACAAAGGATGCTCACTGCTGTGCTTATTGAGCCCAAGCTCACACACAGCTGATGGAGGTGAAGAAAGTAATTTCCCTTTACTACTGATGCTGGCTACATGACCTCTATCCTACATTCCTCCTTTCAAGTCATCATCTTTGATTCCATGATGCCAAGCACTCACGCTAAGAGCAGGACTGCCTCCCCTCCCCACCAGGAGAGCTGTGCTGGGACTGGTGAGCCACCTCTACTACTTACGTTCCAGATGCAAACACACAGTTTCTAATGTCCTGCACCAAACCGTGTCTGTTTGGAGATGACACCTGCTTCTCTTCAGCTTCAAAACCGAGGTGATAGAGAAACAGAGGACCACAGAGCGAAACCCTCTCATCTTCAGCTTATATTTCCACAGAGATTTCAAGTCAACTAAAAATGCAGCTAACGAGGAATGTGTGGGAGTCAGAAAGCAAACTCGTTTACTTTTTGATGTTGGCTTTTGTCCTTCCATCTCACCGCCCTGCACAGCTCGGCCCTGCAGATGGGGGCAGCCTGCATGGAACCACTTCTTAGAATTCCTCTGACCCAAAAGAAAGAAAACTCCTGCTGTGCTTGTATGAATGCATGCAGACAAAGCTCAAAACCCTCAGCAGCTTCCAACCCTCAAGGCTGTTTTTCTGTGTACACCGGGAAATTCTCTCTCTAGCTCGCAAGAATTCTCCCTTTTCTGGAAAACTGGCCAAGAACAACCCGAGTGCAAAACGTTTCAGTTAGTGCATGGAAAACCAGTTCAAAGGGACCAGTCCACACCATCATCCTTAAGCACTTCTGTAGATGAGTGGGGATCACTCTTCCAATTAGCCACAGGCCTTTAAGTGCACACCAAAATCCCACAGAAAACCGCCTTGAATGGGCGAACTACATTTCCAACATAATTACATAGCGAGTAGTTAGTAGTAGTGTACATTTTTCATGTACCTCTTAACGCAATAAAGAATCAATGCCATATCTGAACTGTATATATGTGTACTTAAATAAACCTGCACGTACATAGACAAGAGTAAATTACCTACCTGCATTTGTTCTCTGAAGGCAGCACTGGACATGCACCCACACTCCGTTCTGGCAGCCTTGTCTCTTGGCAGCACCCCGCTGTCCCCCATCACCTGGGCACTGTGGGGCACGCAGGCACCTGGGTGAGGCAGAGGTGGCATCGCTGCTGTGCCTCAAACTAGGGCACACAGGCAACAGTGCTGCTGCAGAGAGGAATTAGAGCCTGCTCTAGCTCATGGCATCATGGGGAGGATTTGTGACTGCTTAAGGGGGTTACAACAGCGCGTCTGCATCCGAGCGCCCACCAGGCGGGCATGTACCATGAGAACCCCCTGCAGCACACAGAGCTTCCCCCAGAACGTCGGGTGGCCTCGTGGAGAGGGGACAGAGAAAGAACTGGAAAAGCAAAAGCAATTAAAGGTAGAAATCAGACACCATCTTTGGAAGAGGTTCTGAAAGAGCTTTTTGTTTTTAAAACAGATTTTTTTTTGTCAATCTCTGGATCTGATCCTTTGAGGCTTGCTACCCACCCTCCTAATAAATATCATTTACCACCAACAATAAAGTCTCCCACATTAAAAGGCTCTCACTAAATAAAACCCTTCTACAGAAAAAGCTTGGCAAAAATAAGGAGCTGCGACTACTCTCCATAAATACATCAGCGGGTAAACACCAAGAACTATTTAAGTTAAGGGACAATGCTGGCTCCAAAACAAACCAGGAATGAACCGGCCACGAATTAATTCCAACTAGAAATTTAAAGAAAGTTTCTAACCATTCAAAGGCAGCGAAGCTCTGCAGCAGCCTTCCAAGAGCAAAAGTGAAGACAAGACATGGAACCAATTTTGAGCTGGGAAGCGATTAGTTTACGACAGGACGGTCTGACACAGCACTTGGCTGGGCTGCGGCTCAGCCCTCTCCCAGACCTTGTGTTCTGTTAGGGAGGGATGTTAAATAATTCTTCAAGCAGCCGTGTCATGCAGCAACCACGGGGACAACGTGAGCACGACCAAAAGGAGCAGGTTCAGGAAGCAGAGAGGTTAACAGAGAAACTCGCTTGGCTCTGTCGCGTGAAGGCAGAACTGCCGTGCATGGAAAAAAGAAAAAAAACAAAAAAGAAAAAGCAAATACTTGAAGTTATCAGCGCTGCTGCTGGAGGATCAGTCATAGTCACAGAGGGCTGAAAGAGGGAAACTTCCCGAGTGCTGCTGCCTCGCAGAGCCCTCGGAGACAACAATGGCTCGAACCGCTCGCAGCAGCTCTGCGCGTTCTCCGTATTTGTTCTCTGAAGAACAGCTTGTTCCCTCTGAACAATGAAAAGGATTCCAGGTCGGGATGGAAAAATTATTATGTGCTAGTTCTCGGTGATTAAAGGGAGACTTGGAGATTGAACAGCCCTGCTGCAGTCAAAATCCAACTGCAAAAGGGAACGTGATTTGGCCAACAAAGGACGAACGACAGCGAACTCCCTCTCCTGGGTTTGCTGCTGCTTAATGGAGAGTATGCAGTGCTAAATCTGACCTCACCCCTCAGGATGAACACCTCTCTGAGCTCCCAGCTGGCCTCAATGCAAGGCTGGCAGCTTCTTTCTCATGTACCTTTCCTAATGTGCAGCCACACATAAACACACGTGTGCATCCTGCAGAACTCTTCAATGCCAGAGCGTAGCGACTGAAAAAGGCAGAGAGGATATATGCAGCCATGCCAGCCTTTAGAGAACAAACACCTTAATGGGCAGATGAAAAAAAAATGTATTGTGCCGTAATAGTCCGTATCTAAGCAATGACCTTGTTTACACAATGTCTGAGATTCGTTATGCTTGTATAGGCAGCTGTAGGCATCGGTATATGAATATGAAATCTGAAAGTCTGTCCACTGAAAAGCAAACAAGAGCATCCTATTTCCTGGGTGTGAGCTGAGCCCACGGTCCCCATCTCTGCCAGCCCTCAGCCGCCTCCTGGGCTGGGCCAGAGCTCTGCACTCAGTGCCCAGTTTGCGCTCGCACTCTCTCTCGTGCTGCACTCAAAGGTCTCATTTATGGCAGTGCTTTATCACCACGTCCTGCTCCTGACGTCTGTATCAGACCGGCCCATCGACTTCTTAAAGACCAAAACATCTCAAAGGTAAGAGCGGATCCTCTGGGACAAGTGGTTTGAGTTCAGTCTGTTTCTAGAAAAAAAAAAAAAAAACACACAACACAGGTGTCAGAGATGCTCCAGCATGCTGCAGGTGACTGCAGCAGGGGAGCGGGCACACCTCGTGATAGCAAAACCCGGAGCCAGGAGCAGCTGCAGAGAAAAGCTAGCCCCAGCATCCAGCTGGGATGGAGCAGGACACGGTCCTGCCCAGCAGCAGGACATAGGAGAAACCTCTGTGCCTTGCCAGGCCTCAGGACCTCACTGTACGGCAGAAGGCCATGTTGGAGGGTGCCAGCAGGAACACGGCTTGGAAACCTCCTCTCTTCCACACATGCCTTTCAAAAGTAAGTTCTAGAGGAGGGATAGGACCAGCAGCTGTACATGCCACGCTGGCCCTGCACGTCCCCTCCTTCTTTGCAGTCTCTATCTATGCCCAAGCCTTGCCCTGCTCCAGATAATGATGTGAGCCAACAGAGGTTCGCAACAGGAGCAGGACAGGGCAGGGAAGAGGCTCTACTCTGGGAGTGTGGGCACACAAGGGTATGTGGGCTGCCTGGGGCCATGGGAAAAATTGCTGTCGGTACTGGCAAACAGCAGCCAGACCCCTTCTTTCTCCAACAGCCACCGCTTCAGAAAAAAACCCAAGGGCCACCTGTCCCCAGGTGAAGGTATATGGAAAAGGCACACCCTCTGGTTTCAGCCCTGAAGTCAGGATTCGGCTTTGGAGACGGGTGCTTTTCACCCCACCTTGCCCCGATCTCCAAACCCAGGGGAGGGCTTCCTCAGTTTGATCCCAAATAGCCTCAGCTTCCAGCGGGAAGCAGAGCACCCAGTGCTCATCCCCCTGCCCTCAGGCCCTTACCGAGCTGCGTGGTGGGCGGCTGAACAGGGGCTCCAGGGGGCTCAGCTGCCCCCTCCGGGCCGCCTGGCTCCCAGGGCTCGCTGTTCTCCAATACCTCCGAGCCGGCGTCAGGCGGCTCTTTCTGGCTCCCCGCCTGCTTGCTGCTGGACAAGGCATCCTCAGAGGCGCTCCGGGTCTCCTCCTCCACCTTGGCTGCAAACCATACCTTCACCTGCTGGGCACTGAGCTGGGCGCGCTCGCAGAGCCCGGGCACATCATCCTCGCGCAGCGCCTTGTGCTTCTTGTAGTGCTCCTCCAGCACCTCCCGCCCCGCCGCGCTCACCTCCAGCAGCCCCGGGGGAAAGATGCCGCGCCGGTAGTTCTCATACCACTTGAGCTGCCCGTTCTTGAAGCCGTACCGACTGTCGCCGAACCAGCGGATGACCTCGGCCCGCGGCAGGCCGGTCTGCGACACGATGGCATCGTACTCCTGGTTCGTCGGCCGCTGCGTCTGCACGAACATTTGCTTCAGTAAGTGCCGCTGCTGGGCTGTTTTCTTAAAGTTCAGTTTGGGTTTGGGAGGGCTGGGGGGCTGGTTGCTGCCGCTGTCCCCCTTCTCACCCGCAGCGGTGCCGGGGGCCCCCCCCTTGCCATTGGATTCTGTCACACGGAGGTTCTTCAGGTTGATTTTGATGGGACTCACCTTGCGCTCAGCTGAGTTGGGGTTGTTGGCGGAGGCGTCGAGCGAGCCGTTCTCACCCAGGGCCCTCAGGTCGTCTGAAGAGTCCTCTCCTTCCCCACAGCCATTCTCAGCCTCCTCTTCCTCCTGCTGCCCGGCTTCCTCCGCTTTCTTGCTCTCCTCCGCCACCTTCTTCTTCCTCCTCTCTGTGAACCAGCTGTCAATCTCCCTCCGCGTCATCTTTGTTTCCCCCCTCAAGCGATTCACCTCTTCCTCTGGGGGCTGAGGATTCTGGGCAAAGCTGCTCTCCAGGGCCTTCAGCTGCTCCGGCGCGCGCTCCTTGTACTTGGTGGGTGTGAAGTCGGGTGCCTGGTGCCAGGACTGCCGCCTGCCCGGGTGCTGCAGGACCGGCGCGGCCGCAGCCACAGGCGTCAGCTCTGCTCCCTTTGGAGGCACATCAAAGGGGACTTCGGGCAGAGAGTCGAGGGCGCCGTCTCCAGGGAAGATGGCCCTTCCACCTCGCACGTTCCTGTAGTGGTATCTCCTGTCGCTGAACCACTTGCGAATCTCCTTTGTGGACAGGCCAGTTATTTTCGTCAGCCGCTCGACCTCAGCCTGCCCAGGGAACTGATTCCTGCAGAAGCTGCCCTTCAAGGCAGAGAGCTGCTCGTGGGACTTCTTGTTCTTGAAGACGTTGGGATCCAGGAAGGTCTGTGAGGAGATGGCCGGGCAGGCGGTGAGCACCGACGGGGTGGCCGTGACCACCTTCAGCGCCGAGGCGCTGCTGGAGCTCACTGTGCTGTGCTGGGCCGACGGTGGGGGCTTGGGGATGGAGCTCACCGCCAAGGTGAAGGAGGACGTGGTGCCCTTCAGCCCGTTGGCCATGATGGGCTGCGTGACCAGCAGCCCACCCGTGCCCTCAGGCTGCCCCACCACGTGGCCCGGTAGAGTGGCCTGGATGAGATGTGGGACGGTGCCAGGGTTGGCGACCAGGGGTGTGTTCAGCACTGTGATGGTGGGCTGCGGCACAGACTGGATGACCGTGTTAAACATCTTTTTCCTGGCATCTTCTATCTCCTCCGGAGACCAGCTGATGCCCTGCTTCAACCTCTGAGCAGTGAACCAGATCTTCAGCTGCTCTTCAGGGTATTTTGTCACCACGGTCAAGTAGCAGAGCTCAGCTTTTGTGGGGTAGGGGAACTTGTGGAAAGAGTTTTTCAGGAAGCTGTTGGAGTCCATGGCTGCATTGTACGTGGGAATGCTGCTCAGGGGAATCATCACCTTAGGAAGGGACTTGGATGTAGGCAGCTGCTGATGCAGGGGAGGCTGCTGCTGCAGTGAAACGAGCTGTGCAACACCCGCCGGCAGAACGGGCACGTTTCCGATGATGGAGCCGTTCACTACATGAGATGATTTGGTGGCACTCGTTGTGGCCTGGCTGACCGGTGCCGAGCTGCTGGTGAACGAAGCCTCCCCATCCTTCGTCTCCGACTCAGCGCCCAACTGACTCGGCACATTCTCCTTCAGCGTGTGGATCTTTTTGGCCTCAGGTTTGCCTTTCATGATCTTCATGATGGGGGTTTTGGTGATGATGATTTCAGACTGACCATCTACCACTTCCTCAGGGACCTCTCCCGGAGGGTCATGGCTGCCAGCAGCATCCGAGAGGCTCTGCTCCACGACTGTACGGCCGTCCTGCTTCGCCACCCTGCAGACAAAGTTCGTCTCACTGGCATGCGACTCCGCGTTGTGCTGTGAGAGCCCCTCGTGGCTTTTCGCCAGAAAGCTGCACGCGACGCACACGAACGCGGGCTCTTTGCTGAAGTCCGAGTGCTCAGAGTCCAGGTGCCCGAAGAAATGCTGAACGTCTTGAGACCCAAAGTCACAACACTTGCAGATGTAAGTGTCCCCATCGGCAATGCTGCGATACCCGTTGGACAGCGCTTCACTGCTGCTGGTGGCAGCGGCACTGCTCGGGGCCTGCCCTTCAGTGGGAGCATCTTGCTGTGTTCCTTCAGGTTCCTCTTCGACAGTCTCCAGTTCAGTCTCCTGAAGCACCAGTGTTTTTACTGGGATCATGCAAGGAGTAGTGGATTTCCTTTTGCTAGCCATCGCTGTGATTAATCCAGATGATGCTACTTGTCTTTAACTTAAATTAAATTAATATTTAAAAAGCGCTACTGCAAGTGCTCTGTCTTCTAGATTCCAGCAAATTCATGATGTCCCAAGGAGCTGATGTCAAATGTTGACAAATGTTCATATTTGCCACTGAACCTGAGGACAAGGAGAGGGAGGCGGGGTTAGCTCCCTTGGCACCAAACAAAGCACATCTGTATTTAACCGTTTCACTCAATAAATCACTTTCAGTGCCTTCTGCTGGAAAAAAAAATATATATATATAAACTTGACCTTGGATTTCCCGTATTTTTAGACTCACAGACTATGAATTACCTGTTTGAGAAACAAACACACAAGCAGGAGCCAGCTGTGCTGTGGCAGCAAAGCCAACCTGCTGGTCACACCGCTCAACCCTTGTGGTCCACCTCACAACCCCAACACCTTCACCTCCTCCAGCTCCACCCTTCCACCCACAAAGCACCCAGCTCCAGCCGTGAGCACCCACTGGGTGCTGTGAGGCAGAGCTAAGACTTTTGCCCCCCAGCATCTCTTGTGAAGGAATGCAAGGTATCCAAGTGTGCACAGCTCCCGTCCACTGCTCAGCTCAGCATGATCCCACGCAGTGCAATCTGACCTCCATCACTACTTCTTTAAAAAGTTTCTGAAATATTGTTCTGGAAAAACTGATGTCAGCATGCAAACAGGAGAGCCCAGATGGGCAATTCTGGGCTCAGCAACTCTCGGGCACAATTTAAAGGACTGATGGGAAAACGTAACTTCCCGTTACTGTGGGCTGATCTGAGATTACAAAACAGTCCTGTAAATAGTGTTAGTCATCACTGGACTTAGCATCGGGGAACACAGTTTGCTACGACAGGGCTCCATGAAAAGCTAGAAACGGTAACTTTGGCAAACATATAAATGAAAAAGCCTTAAAGCCGTGCATCGGATTTGGACGGTGCGAGCTGTGCGTTCTCAATACCTGCTTTATGCTGCTCCTCTCCCACCTCCTCACGGCCAGCCTTTCCCTCACAGAGGGCCAGAATGTTATTCATGAGCATTCACAAGTGGAACACTTGGATGACTATGAATGGGCTCTGCTATTCAGGAGGGAACAGCATCCATTTGACACCAATCCCAAGAACCTCATTTTTGATGCTAAGTTAAATATTACACAATCTAGCTGGGTACGGTGACCTTTCCAAGCTGAGTCAATTAGGAAAATAAACAATAAGGGCAGCCCGAGGGCTACAAAAGACACCTTTACAGGCTGGAAGGAGTTTGGTGGCGTGGCAGTCTCACCCTGCAGCTCTAACACAGGGCAGGCAGGAACTGCTGGGCCCTTCCAGCAAGCTGCGAGCAGACCCAGTGCCAGCATCCACCCCTGGTGCTGGAGGCAGCTCAAGTCCCAGACAGAGCTCATGTTGTGGTTATGGAGTTTCCTCAAAAAGGTTATATTTATCAGTCAGATGAGTGAATCTGATGCAGAGCAACCGAGATACACAAAGACCCCCACTGTGCCCTGTTAGCAGAGTGCCTCTTCAGAGCGTGCACTCAGTATTATTTTGGGTAAATGTGCACGGTCTGACCCACCTATGGAGAACCTAAAAGCTCTCTGTTTCATTTACCAGCACGTTTGCATCATGCACAGCTCTTTCTCCGATGAGTTTTGTTAAAAATGCAATCAGGGCAGCACAGCCAACACAGCTCTCCTGCTGGGGATCCAATATTAACGCCACCTGAGAACACAGATTGCAAATCTGGCTGGAAGCACATCACAGTGCCAATTTACTGGTAAAAAAAAAAAAAAAAAAAAAAAAATTAATGGAGTGTACTGTTTGTCCGCTTCATTTCCACGGAACAGTTGCATAACCACATGTTAAGAGCATGTTTTATTCACTGCTCACCTTCTGGAATGTACTAATGCTGTAATACAGCGATAATATATAACAGAACGCACAATTCGCTGATTTCTGTCGCTGAAATAAGCAAGGATGTTTTAATGGACAGGTTAAATTAACAGCAGAAAAATTATGCAATTAAAAAGCAGCCTTACGGTGGAGCTCAGTGTGCCACCACTGCGAATGCCTCGGACCCATCTGCACAGCCACATGAGATGAGCTTGATTTCCTATGTACTGCGTTGTGACTAATTGGAAGAAAGATAAGCTGAATGCAATATCCATCCTGCAGACAGGAAGAAAAAGGGATCGTCCTCTCTAATCCTCACCTGCTAATTCAACAGCGAGGCAGCCCAGCAAGCAGCAGCCACCACCCGATGACCCACGGACTTAAAACTGCCTCAGACGTTGGAAATGTGAAGGCAAACTGACCTCAAGCGGAGGAATTTGGTACCAGAGATGCTCAGAGAGAGCTCACAGCAGACGGGCAGGCAGCCAGGAGCCTCGGGGCCAGGTCTGGTGGCTCAGAAAGGAGGAACGGAGGAGAAAGATGGAAACTGCTAAACTCAAGATTCCCATTTCCAGAACACAGTGCAGTTCCTGCTCCAGGCAGCCCCGAGCCCAATGAGGACAGGGAGCACCGCGGCCGCTCTGAGCTGCACGGGAGAACAATGCCCGGAGAGCGGTCGGAGGGAGCTCAGAGCTTCAGAAACTGCGCTTCTGCAGAGATTAACAAAGGGAGGTTTCGAAATCGGCACTGCTGAGTATGAACTTTCAGCTTTTTCCAGCTTGGCTGGATACAACTGGTTTGGTTTTAAATGTTTCAGTGAATTAATGAGTTAGGTCGTTAATGCAAAACACTCATTCTGCGTGGTGCCAAGGTCCCCAGTTAGAAGATTAATTCGGTGACCTTTTGCAAACCTCCCCTAGAAACAGCAAGGAGAAAACCACCCCGCAGCACCAGCAGCCATCCGCAGCACGACGCTCGCACCGGGGACACGTCGGATGGCTCGGTCCTGCTGCGGGCAGCTCTGCCGGAGGGCAAATGCTCACTTAGAGGGGGAAAAAAAAAGAAAGATCAGCACCAAAATAGAAGTAAAATAACAGTTTTCTCAACGCTTTCTGTGCCTGCTAGGCAGGCAGACGCGCTCCCCAGGTCAGGGACAAAGTTGATGTGTCTGTCTCATGCAGAGCCAAGCACAATATTGGCACTTCAAACAAGAGCGGCTTGTTTTTCAGCTGGAACACTGCAGGCCCCACTTGATATCATAGTATGGAAAAATAAAATTAAAAGAGGAAGAAAAGTTGACACTGGAGAGCTTTCCCTTTACGCTCTACCTGCAGCGTGGCACAGAAGACGCAATCCTTCCGTTGCGAAGTCATCGAGGCTCTCCAGCAGCAGCCAAAGCCCAGCAAAGAGGAGATCCCTGCACTCTGCAGCCCAGGGCCGGTGCCTTCCCCTGCCACCTCCTGCTCCCCAACAGGAGGTCTCGGCCCCACCTTGGGGTGCAGTTACCTGGGTGCTGGCAGGGGAGGGAGCACCTGGTGCACACAGCCCTGAGGACGCAGCCCCTCCTGCTGCCACTGGCCCTGCAGTGCCAGGACTCTTCCTCTTGGGTTAGTCATTAACATTTGTTTTTCATTTTAGTCCTTTCATGAGAAATCATGTAGGAGTTTACCAGTTACACTAATTATCCAGCTTATTGCCAAAACATGCCCTACTGGGGCTGGCGGGAGGCAGGAAGGCCGCAGGCTCCTGGAGCTTCCAGACCAAGATAGGAGAGGTGAGCTCTGTCTCCAGCAGCTCTGAGCAGCCGTGCACCTCAAGTCATAGGCACTGGGTACTGCACAACGTGGGGCGAGGGCACGCATCGCATCACACCCCAACAGGCAGCTGGGAGCAGGGCGGCTGCTGCTCATCAGCATGGGGACAGCAATGCCACCGTCCTGCCAGCCACAGCCTGGCCCCAGCCCACAGCAAGGCCAGCACGTGTCATTCTGCTGGGTTTAACCCCATGGGGAAACAGACAGTTCACAACACCTTCCCCTCCGCCGCAGATCACCGCGGCTCTGTCACTGCTGGTGCTCTCAGCCAGCCCACACAGCACCAGCAGCCCCACACAAGCCCTGCAGGCAGGAGCAGCCTCTCCGTGTCTTATTGTTCCACGCCACACCAATGTCCAAACACACGCACCGGTTTCAGCAGTTTGGAGCTCCGAGCAGCGCCGCACAGCCAACGTTTGTGCTAAGGAACAATTTCTCTTTATGCCGATGGCCGGGGCACGCTGCAGCCCAAGCCTGGCCTTGCACTGCAGTGCAGTGGACCCCACGGCCCAAACAATCGCCCGCATTCTCCATTCCTTGGCAGGCCCCAAACAGACGAGCATCATTTCCATTCACAGAGCCATTCATTACAATCTCACCCTTCCACACGCTGCCGCACCTCTGCATTTCAAACGTGCCTTTAAAGAGGAGACCTCTCCTCCGCCCGGCGCGTATTTCGTTGACCCGTTTCAAGCCATCTCCAATCTGGGAGATAAGTCTGCGGGCTGAGCCGTACTTCCAGAACTGCAGCGCTGTGCCTTTGTCTCCGTTACCTGGGCAGAGGCTGCCTTTGTGTGCTGGCACCCGGGAACTGATGGTAATTATCTCTGCTCTTTTTCAGCCGAGCACAAACCCGAGCGCGATGGGAGCTGGAGAGGGGTGCCTGAAACAGAACGCGATTAGAGTATAAAAATAGGTCACTGGGATAATATAACCTTTAGACTACTGGCAACGTGCCCCCCTCAGAGACAAGCCTGCGTGCTGTATTCCAGCAGAACGTCGGGAATAAAAAACACAACACACATCAAACCAAAACCGCTGATCATCCCTCCGAGCTTTGCGTGCTTCTGTTTGAACACCACTAACACTAATTCGCTCGCTCTTTTTCCTCTGCTCTCATCCATTTGATCAGGGACCAAACAAGCGTTATGCAATCACACCCCTGACATCTCCAAACAAAACCCTCTTTCAGGGCTGCGTTACAGATCTGCTACCTCTGCAGGGCTCCCACCTCCGCGCACAACTTCCATCCTCACATTTTGTCCGACGTGCTGAACATCCCTGGCCTTCCCCCATAAGGAAATAGGCCCACAGACGGAGCAGCACCCACCTGTGCAGCCCCAGGGACCAGCAGAGCACACCCTGCTCATCAGAACCGAGTCTCCCATTGCTGGCACCCTGCCGTTGAGCTCCAGCGAGCAGGTCTGTGCCATTTATAGACACACAGGGGCTCTGATTCCAGCCCCTCGTGCTTTCTCTCGCAGGTTTGCCTTTGCTTGCATTATCATTCCCTGATCAAAGGCACCTGAAACAGCCACACACAGCCTAAAGGGTGATACTCTGCAACACTACGTCCCTTTACAAAGCACCCCTCGATTCCACACACACACACAGCTCGCTGTGGAGTGCTGCTATTTAGACAGAGCCACGTTGGCTCTGGCAGAAACCAACTCTTAGGAATGCATGTGAAAATGGAAAGATTACACCTAAAATATACCTCTCGGTGTTTTCATAGCTGAAGTTGTTCAGTGAGCTCCAAGCCAAAAAAACAACAGGGGAGCTCGGAGGGAAGCCTCCAGGGTCCCAAGGCAAGATGAGAACCATCGACAGATCTTGGCCAATTCTGGAAAAATACTCAAGACTTAAAGCAGCACCACAGAAAGGCACTTGGTGGGATACCTCCAAGCAGCGTTTCCCACACCGTTCTCCTCCCAGCCCCCTTCCAAGGGCACACACCCATTCCCACAGGGGTGCCCCAGCTTGGGGCCATCACTCCACACTCAGAACCTCAGCTCTAGCTGTTACAACACGCATTGTGAAAAGAAACCCAGCATCAGCTGGGTTTATACCACGAGTTTTAAAACAAGATGTGGGCCGTGGGTGGGAAGGACCAAACTGAGCTATTAAAACCAGCACCAGACACCAAACGCGGGGTGCTGGAGCCCATCATCTGCAGCACAGACAGTGCAGCATCCCTCCTAGCAGAGCCTTCCTGCATTACTTCACTCGCCGTGCCCTTTTGCAATATGCTGGTTGTGAACGCTGCCCCGCATTCTGGCTCGCCCTCAGCTCCCATTCCCCCTTACAGTTGCTATAACCAAACAGACAGCTGCAAAACGCATCAGCTGAAAGCAAGGAAACGGGGCTGGCAGGTCGGGCTCGTGGATTTTCCTCCCCTGTGGGCCCTGCTCAGAGCCCTCCTTTCAGACCCTGAGCGCAGCCCATGGCTTTTGCAGCTTATTGAGTACGTCGGTTTATGGCAATGTTTTTCTGCTCACTGAACTGGCTCATTCTTTCAGCAGAACAAACTGTTCCACGTTGAGGCAGGAGTTGGCTGTGTTTTAACAAAGGATTTTTCCCTTCTGACAGTGTTTTGCAAAAGACCCAAAAAAATGAGTTTGGAGCCAAGTTACAAAAGGTCAGGAGAGGCTAGGCGAGCGATGGGTGTAGTTCCTGTATGTCACAGCCAGCAAAGGAAATGGGTGGGGAGAAGAGGAATGGCATTCTGAGCTGAAATAATACGTATGCAGTGATTTTAATGAGGATGGCAAGTATGCAGGCACTACAATTCTTGCTTTACCAAGGTAGGCTGAGGTCTCTGTGATGATTTACCTACATGAAGTATGTATCTGATACAGTTCAAGCAGCAACAGCAGCAGGAAAAAGGCCTCCCAGCTTGCCTCCCCTCCCCTGGCTGACTGCAGGGAGCTACCAGCCTCTCACCTCCCTCAGCCCAATGAATATTCAGAAGGCTTCTGCCGAGAAAACACCAGTCAATCACCAGCACAATGCTGGGGGGAGGAAACACTACACTGAGAAACCCGGGTGGGACTGCTCTGCTCTAGCATCCCTACCATTCCTATCGTGGGGTGAGGTGCTCCCACGGAGGCTGGTCCTGCGCAGGGCTGCTCCTCTTGCATCCTCCATCAGCATACCCCAGCAAGGTCGGGAGCTGAGAGCAGACCTTCCTCTCCTCTTGAGCAAGCTGGGATCATACTGCTTTGTGCTGGATGACTGCAGCTCTGCTTGGCTGTGCTGTGCAGCAGCTGGCAGGGCCAGGTCCGCCTGTGCTACGTATGGTGCATAGGCAAAGCAAGATGGCCCTGCAGATGTTGAGAGGAGGGGAGCCCAGGGGATCTGCAGCAGCTGACAGTATGTAATGCCTGATGCCGAAGCTTCTCCAGGCCCCAGAGGATCCCTGAATGGAAAGAAAGCACCCGCCACTGGAACACTGCCACTTTTGTGGCTGGAAGGGGCAGATGTTCAACTCCATACAACAATGCAACCCAACAGTTGAGACTGTGAGTGAAGAACGCTGCATCCACTTAAAACTGAAGAGGGAAATTAGGGACACCATATAATTCTAGAGTCATCATTTGGTCCTAAAGCTTTCAGCTCATATACCTGCACTGCAAGACGGAGCACAGTGTTTTCTTTCATTTCCTTCAATAGACAACATCCTGACCCAAAGCACTGAACCACAAGGACTTCAGCAGCATACAGTCAGACCAGCAAGTTCTCAGCTCCTTCAGCTGGAACACGATTTTCCAAAAGAGCCTGTGTCCTTTGAAGTACCTACAAAAGAGACAGACTTCCACAAGTCCCCTGGATTGGGGAATTCATTCCAGATCTCCGTGGACAAAGTACAGGAGTGGCAGCTGAGCACCTGCCAGCCAGAAGCAATCCTTGACACCTGCTCTTTGGTTTGAACACCATTTGTCAAGCCACCCCAGGCAGTACGTGGAGAAACTGAGCAAAGTTCAAAGGTTATTTGCGGTACAAACCATTTGTGTCAGGGCTCTCTGCTTCCTCTGGCTGCTTAGTGGGACTTGGAATGGATTATCTATGGAGAGGCAATCATTTTTGCGTTGAAAGCTCACCATCCTCTGTAGGTCAGCTGTGAGCTAAAAGCATCTCAGTTATTTACTGCTGGAAGCTGGAGGAATTTCCTTACTCTCAAAAGGCTGACATTCAAAATTAGTTTCAAGTACAGTTGTGATAAACAAATCAAGTCCTCCTCCCCTCCCCCTTCTGTTTTTCGGGTGGGTTTTTTTGCTGGATTTTTAAGCGGTGTCTGCTGCTCTCAGCAGCAGCATCCACCAGGATGCAGGACAACCATGCACAGTAACAGGCACCGGACCAAAAGCAGCAAAGCCAGGAGAGCCCTCCTTCCCAAGTTCTCCCTCAGACTTTTGATTCCCCAGACCCTTCACTTTTGGGTTCCCCATACCACAACAACAAGAAGAAGCATTAGGCTGTTTTCACCACGCTCTCCCCATGAAAAGCAGAAGGTGAGAGGTTGGTTTGTTACCTTACCGCAGGGAACAGAGGATGATCAGGTGCTGACACTCCTCCAGGACATGTTTCTCATGGGGTGGAACACGAGCTGGCTCCCAAATAGCTGTGGGGTGGAAGCAGCCCTTGGCAGGAGCACGGGGAAGACGGGAGCTGTTTTAAAGCAGCGTGACAGCCTAAGGAAAGGGGCTTGGGTTTTGCGCTGAGGCTTCCTGTGATCCTTTACTCCAAATAATGATGCATTCATTAATTTGCAGATCACAAGGCCTTAATATGAGGAAATTTGTTTAAGAAATTCAGGCGTGCTGGGAGAATTGCTTCCTTGCCATGCATTAGCGAGCATACCCGCAAAGTGCCAGCAATCACTAAGCCTCCCCTCTGCATTCAAAGCTCTATACAATAGAGTTTATTATTTTTAAGCTTTTCAGACACCAGTGTGGCGAATTTAAGAGCACTATTTGGAAGATTAAGACGTGAACACCACCATATTATTCAATTTAGCTCCAACACTGAGCATTTTATTTCTGTAGACAGTCGCAACTAAACCTCCATTTCCAACTGCCAACAGACAGAAATACTTACAGCTTTAAGTCACATTTCAGCACGGTCTTGCAAACCAAATTAAGGAAACGAGAACAAGGAAATTACTGTCATTATGCAAATAGTGCCCAATTACTGCCAAGCCATACAGAACCCACCTTCAGGCTGCTGCCATAGGTTTTGAAACTATACGTGTACCAATTGCAGCAAGGGGAAAACCCCATTGTTGTGGGTGCAACCAGGTGTGAGGTTATCAGCACATCTCCAACAGCTGTATTCTCCAAGCACTCGCTGCTTTCTGCGTTCACAGGCATGGGGAGGCACGCAGCTCTTGCTACCCCACTTGTCCAGCAGCAGTCACACTGCCATGAGATCTGGCAGCCAACCCATGGTCTCTACCACATGTGGCTCAGGTGCTCTCAGCCCATAAGCATGCCAGAAGTGTTAGGAATCTCACTCTCAGCCCCACAGACAGGTACAGGCTCACCTTGAATGGGTGATGATTTGGCAGAGCACGCTGCAGAATTAAGGCAGCTGCTTGAACCGCGTTGCTGGCCTCTCTCTTGAGTTCCTACCTGGGGCCTTTGTAGATGTCTACTCCACAAAAAGCATCACAGCCCATGCTATCCCTTCAGAGGCACAGAAGCCAAAAGCCTTTCTTCTTCAGAAACAAAGGGCAGCCTCACTGCAGCAGTCTGAAACACTCACCATCGTCATTAGGGTGAATGGCACAGGATAAATTTTTAACTCTGTTCAACATAACTCAGAGAACAGCATGAGACACCGAACTGCAGGGGGAGGCAGCACAGAGGACCAACGTAACAATAATGTTAGTGCTGTGTCAGCAGGCTGCCTGCAAGCACAGGGCTGCCTCGGGGCTTGATGTCAGGGAGCCTTTCATTTCCAGGTCAGCAGCTCAAACCAGAGCCACATTCACAGAGATGAAGGCAAGCATCAAGATAAGGTAAACGACATGCCAGTTCCCTGGGACAGGAGAATCCTGTGCAGGTGAGGTGACAGCAGGAGCCCGGCTGCTGTGCACATTGATGGGAGAACAGGCACCGAAATACACCATGAACAAAGGCAGTGCAGCACCTCCATTTTCCAACGGGCCACTTTCTCAGTGACTGCCCCAAATCGGGTCAATGTTACTTTATTTTAAGTCTGCTTAGGGTTGGAAACCCCAGAGCTGAAGTTATTTAGCTACTGCCAAGGAAGGAAAGTAAGGAAAAAAAAAATCCAGACGCTGCAGACAAAGGAGGGAAACAACAACCCAGCACTGTTTCTCCAGGCAATTGCTTTCTTCCTCGTGCTGGGAGAGAAGCAGATTTGGAAGCATCTCAATGATACTGCAGCAAAAGGACAGCATGTCAAGCTGGAGGGACAGCAGGAATTCCCCCTGATACAAAGCCCATAATCACCTGCAGATGAGAGATGAAGTGGGTGGATAAGTGCAGCAGTTGGGGAAACCAGGATAAGAAACACTGCAGCCCACGGGATGAGGCTCCCATCAGCTCACAAGCACACAAGGCAGCTCCACAGTCAGATCCCTTCAGTTCAATCAATTGCACCAGTCCTCGTGCTGAGCTGTTTACCTGAGTGGTCAATGCTGGGGAAAATGACTGAGTGAGAGGTGCAGAAAATAAGCTTCTTGGATGAATGCTGCAAAACTGTATGTGCCTTCCAATGCTACAGAGCTACAACGCTCCAATTTTTCAGCCTCTTCTAAACGATCTGCTTTCACACCCGAAGGACATAGCAATCCTCTCCCCTCTTCTAAATTGGGCTCAAGCCTCACTGCACCTGGCAATTGCGGCTGAGTGGTGAAAAGCTGCTAGCAGGGATGATACCCTCACCTTCCAGTTAAAACAAGTTGCCATCTTCAGCAATGATCCCATGGGACTTCAGCTCTCCATCAGCCAAGGAACACTTCTCCAGTATCTCCTCTGCACTGTTCCAAGAAAAGGGTCACAAAACCCAGCATTAGCCTGGAGAACTGCTTGCATGCAGTGCATCCCCCATACTGGGGACCTGATTTACCTCCTGGGTGCAGACCTACCAGATATCTCCATGCCACCTAGAAAACAGCTTCCAGCTTCCTCAAGAGCTTTAACCCAGCTTCCAGCACCTCTGCACCAAGGGCACTAAGCTATTGAGCAATAACTCAGGCAAAGACACCCAGAGAGGAAAGGGTTTGGGGTTTTGGGAAGGGTTGCCACAGAAAGGGTGGGTTTCCCCACCACTGGGCCATGCCTCTTCCACAGCTGCTGAGAACTGCGCATCATAAATGGCCCAGAGAAGAAAGAGCTGACCCCAGCTTACATTCCTAAAAGATTGCCGTTGAGGTACTTTGGTGGGTTCCTCAGCTGCGTGCACAAGACACTGTGACCAGCTACTTAACCACAGGCATACAACAGGCAAAAGCAGCAGAATACTTTAAAGGAAAAGGGTAGAGAGCAAAGGAGCACCAGAAACCTTTTTAAGTTTAGACTTTAAGCTAATGGAAAAAAAAGAAAGTGATGCTAAGGGATGCTGCTCAGCTCAAGGAGCAGCTGCCTCCCAGGAACATCTGCGCTATGCAGGGAGCTCTGTGTGGGATAACAAACGGACAGCATGGTTCCTCAACGCCAGTACAACCACTGAAGTGGGTGCTGTTCTCTTTTCCCCAGGAGAACGGAAGAAAGGCCTTCTGCTCCGGGCTTCTCATTTGGCATCCATCAAGGAGGCTCTGTCTGCCTTCACTGCCACAGCACTGCTGGGCTGGAAAGGAAATGCTGCTACAGAAATGGACCCAGAGCACTGAGCAATATTCAATAACTCACCCAAAGTCCCAGGAAGTGAAAGAACCCAGGACACGTGAGTCACCACCTTGTTACCTATCAGTGATCACCCTCCTCGTGGGACACCTTTCCAGAAACCCTCCCACTCTGCATACAAGAACACTGCTAAGAGATTACTCTGAATTATACTGAGACAGAGATTTATCAGCGAGCTCCCCTTCCAGCCCAACAAGCCCAAAGCTTTGGAAATAAAACCCAAACTGCAGCATGCTGAAGCAGACAACTCCCTCAGCACTGCAGACAGCCCCACCAGCAGCGCCTGTCAGACCTCAGATCCAGCTGGAGATACGAGGGTGAGTTTGGCTCACACTGAATCACTCTGTTTTGAAGGTGGCCTCCAGCAAGTCAGAACATACCTGTGTGAGAATAGTTTGCAACTTCATTCATAAATGCTGCTGCACATCTCCAGATAAAGCAGAATATTACAGCTCTGGTGCTGCTCTGAATGCCAACAAGCCTTTCCTTTGCACGATGCCTCACCTTGAATGTGGTCTGGACAACGCTCTCAGATATATGATCTGACTTTTGGGTGGTCCTGTGTGGAGCCAGGAGTTGGACTCGATGACCTCTATGAGTTCCTTCCAACTTGGGATATTCTGTTATTCCACGATGCCTCAGCCCCAAGGCTCTAAGCATGTGCTCATCCATCCACAGACACCAGAAGTGGAAAACCTTTGGTAGCACCTTCCACAGCCCCCGGGCACCCCAGCTGAGCAGAGTGGCAGTAATAAAACTGCACATCCCCAAGGAAGTGGGGCCGGGGCCAGCACAGGGCAGGCAGCCACATCACCCTCAGCCCAAACCCCGCTCAGCTCCAGCACAGAAACAGCAGCAGGTGCAAAACCTTCCAGAAAGCAGATGTATTCCCATTCCAACAGACAGTCAAACCAAGCTGTGGATATCTACAGCACTCAGATCATTTTCAGCTGATGACAACAGTAAAAGTATGAGGCAACAGGCCTGGAAAGGGCCACACAGGATGGGATTTGCTTTTTATGCAATACAATGCAGCGTGGGTCTAGCCAAGAACTTTATGCACTATTTAAGCATCTCGTGGCCTCAATCTCCATGTACAAGCAACTGAACTTGTCAGAGTGATGTTTTCTACATACTCTGAGCATACATGTCAGTAAGAAAGAGTGCAGCTCTTCTGGGTGGGGCAGGAAAGGAGGGACACAGGGAAGGGATGTGAGCGCATCAGGCTGCTAGCTGGGAAAACTTCACAGCTACACATCCTGGATGGGCTGATACGAAAACGAAAGCAGAGGTCAGTTTCCAAACCAGCTTCACAGCTGCATGGCCCTGCATAGCAAACCATGAGCTGTACGCAGCATCCACCCCTGCCCCTGCCTGCAGCTGCCTGACCCAAGCCAACGCAGTGGAGCTTCCAGGAGGGAGGGAGCCCTGAACAACCCGAGGACAGCTCGGCACAGCTCAATGGAGTCTGCTGCACAACACAGTGGAAAACTCCAAAGGTTTCACCTCTGAATGCAATGAATTACCATTTTCTTCTTTCCAAGTTGCCTACTTGCTTCAGCACCAAGAAATGCACTTTCCGAATGTACTGCTAGGAATAGGGTGTCGTAAATAAACGTTTTACAAAAAAGGAAGGTTAGCACACAACATATTTTTCTCATTACTTCAATAGATCCTGCGAGCTCTGCAAGCCTGGTAGAGAAAGAGTCTATTTAAAAATCTAGGGTGGGGAAGAATTAGCTCACCAAAACCATAAACAGATTTGCTTTGCAATTTTAGTCCAAGAGAAAAACAAGATGGGGTATGAGCATATCGATGAACACAATAGCACAATCGTTTTAAAAACAAATGAATGGGGAGGGAGAGGACATCAGAGGAGAGTGGGGGGAAAGGAAGAGTTGAGGAAAAGGGGCCAAATCCTAAGAGCAGAGATTCTGAGAGTTTGGCTCTCGAAGATCCTTCAGAAGATACTGGACGCCCTGCGTGTGCCAGAGCGGGGCTGGGAGCACGCAGAGAGGAAGACATAAGCTGCTCTAACACCACGATCTGCCTGTGTGCAAAGCCTCCAGTAATAAACTACATTATTTTCTGCAGATGTAACACAGAAGAATCCTTTCCACTCACCCAGTGACCTTCCACACAAATAATCCAAATACACTATCACTGTATGTCAGTGGCAAATACTGAGGACCCAAAACTTGATCCCTTTCTCCCTACTCCCAAGAGGTCCTGACTCTGTTTACCAAGCCAGGCTGACAGGGTTCAAAGCTGCCCCCTCTTCCTCTCACCAAACTCTCTATCACTAACAGGAGGGCAGTGCCAAGTTGTGAGAGAGCACCAACATCCACTGTGCTGGCAAGGTGACTGACAGATGGTACCTGAGAACCCATCCAGTATGCAATTAATCAACTAGCAAGGCAACTTCAAAGAAGGACACTTCGCAGGAGACCCCAGCGCATGCCATGCTGCATCAGGCTCCATCAGCTCATTTCCATGAGCCAAGCAGCCTGGATTTAGCCTGCAGAACTGGAAACGTGACAGGAAAGCTACAGTTATGGTGGAAGCATCAGTCCTGTTCTACTCCCCATAGGAACAAGGACTGCTGAAACCCGGTAGCAAGAGGACTCCAGGCATGGTACAACTGGGGTAGAAACCATTCTAGGGTTGGAAAATCCCCCCTTCTATAGGGATACTGTCATATAATCATGAACTGAGGGAACGAATTCCCCATCAGCTACTGTCTGCTCAGCAAGGCTTAGCCACAGAACTTTGTTTCTTGCACAGAAGATGGTTTTGCTCTGGTATAAGATGCAGCTTTTTCTTCAAAGCTCTGGAATGGCATAATGGAAAAAGGGAGGGCTATTTTCAAGAGTATATTATCCACCCACAGAAGCCAAGAGGGAAATGCATCACTTTTCTCGCCCCCTCACCCACAGTACAGGGCAGATATACACTTAGTAAGTTATATGTATTCTTTGGATTGAGGGGAAAAAGTACCTATCAGTCTAGCACAAACACATCTGAGCACCAGCCAGGAGAAAAGTACAACTGCATGGGACTTTTAAAGTCCATCCTGACCAAGGCACAACATACAGATGAAAGGAAAAAATGGTCCCTTTCTCAGACTGCTGCAGCACAACCCAAGAGCTATACCAAGCACAGAGCAGGGCATGGCTCAAAGGTTAACGGAGCAAACCATCACAAGATCATTTATCTCAGCCATTGGGCTAGAAAACCATTCACAGGTCAATCATTTTAACCACTCTGCAGCCTTAAAGGAGGAATTTCTCTTCACCCCCCTCTTCCATCTTTCCCCTTTCCCAGTGCCTCACAATTACTTCCCAGGGTCAGCCACTGAAATCAGTAATTATCCCACAGTTATAACAACCAGTCCCAGCTGGGTAAGGCAGAGCCATGCACCGGGCACATCCTGGCAGCATGGCTGTGACCTACCTGCAAATCAGAGCACATCCTTAACCCTTCATTTTCCAGTTCTTCTTCTTTGCTTGCACGCATCTTTAAAGTGCCAGTAGTCGACGCAGGGCTGGAAGAGAGCACATTGGACCAAAAGTTACCACTATAGTTAGGGAGGGGAAGGTGACCCTTGGTTAGTAAACACCAAAAGTACAAATGCAAGTCCAACCAGCTTCACCCCTGTCCTCAGCTATGCCACCTGTCCCATCTGCCACAGCAAACCTTCAGTGAAGAACCCCTAAAGGTGCCTCTCCCCATAGGTCAGTGAAGCCGTGGCTCACCAGCAGGTAGCCAAGCCCTCTGACCACACTGCCCAGCACCCAGCTGGGACATATTTAGAGAAGCAATGCCAACCTGAGCAGCACTGCCACAGCAGGCATCTATATATAACCTTCAGCTTCACTTTTAGCTACGCGCTTCCTCTCTGCCCTCCATTTCCCTCAGCTGCTGCCCAGTCCCCATTCTCTCATTCCTGGACCAGCAGCAAAGCCAGCCCGATGCATTTCATAACTTCTACGCTTAACTGTAGAAGGGGATAAACAGCCAAAAGGATTTCTGTGTCTGACTTCAGGCAGAGGGAGAAAACAGCGTATTTAAAAACAAAAGAGTCACTCTGGAGAAAGGTAAGCCAGAACTTGCAACAGGGATGGAAAATAGGAAAACTATGCTGCAGCTCCAAAGTAAAGGAAAATGTTTGTGTGTTGACTCTCCTGCTGCAGCTCGGCCAGTGAAAATTGAAAACCAATGAGGTTTCAACACATTTGGAAAGATCCCAGTACTGAACGAAGGGACCTTGACAGAACAGGTGACAACCTCTTCCACGCCAGTGAAAGTTGAACATACAATAAGAAACAAATATTCGACCGCTGACGGAGCATTTTTTGTTCCAGCAATGCGTGCAACTGTCCTGCAACAACTTGTACTGCAGTCTCCCAAATGAATGTGATAGCAGAACAGCCACAGCTGCTTATCTACCACTGCTGCACGGACAGCAGTGTGGGGAGCAGAGCCAGCTGCAGAGCTGTGCCTGCAGATCCTGCTGCTCTCACTGCACAAGCTCACCTGGCTGTGGTGGGTTTAACAGTATCTGCACGCTCCTTTAGGGATGAAACATACGTCTGAGGCTTTAACAAACAAGATTTCTAGATCCTTGGGGTACCTAAATTAAGAAGAGTGACCTTGCTTGTAACAGTTTTGAGTGTCTCTCAATTCCTGCAATTAAAGGCGTTTTAAATGGGAACTCGGGCTGGAGGCAGAGCAAATCGCAGTTTCCTAAAAACCCAGTTCTGAAAACAGAGCAGAAGAACTGCACATTTGGCAGCATGAGCTGCTACGCCACGCAGCTCCTGCCTATACTGCCTGAGGCTGCTGCCTCCAGTAAGACAATGTGTGGGAGAGGTGGGGGTATAGGGCATGAGCTGGGGGCTCCTTTGAGCTGTGCATGCCAATAGCTCGGCTGCCTGTCAGGGAAACTATGGGCAGCCAAGGACGACCAAGGAATGCTTTTCTCCCCTAACTTCTTTTATATACAAAAATCCCAGGCACGTCTGATAGCTATGACACACTCAGAGAGCTGTTCGGGTCCCTCTGCATTAGGGATTTTTACTCCGTGCCAGAGCTATTCATTACAGAAGTTAACCTCCCTCCTGCCTTCCTTCCAAGCATTACAGCTTCCTCGGGACTGAATAAATGGCTCAAAAGCTGCAATTCAGGGATGAAGACAAATATATTCCTGATACGTAAGGCTTGACACAGAGGATCAGTCACCCTAATGTATCTGTGGTTTGCAATCTGAAGTGCCTGAGCCATCTGGGTTTGTAAAAAAGCAAGGGAGAACAGAAAGTCCCACAGCAGCATTCCCCAATTCCCAGGCAGGATCCACTGCTGTGTTTGAGCACACATGGGGTCTCAGCACTGAGAACTCAAAGCCCCAAGAGCAGAGATTATTCTCTTTTGCTCCAAGTTTTTTTTTTTTTTTTAACAGCCCTCTCTCTGCTCTGCTCTGGGTTCCTTTGGATGTTACTGGAACCTGCACAGTGCTGTCCCAGAACAAAGCTTCCTTCCAGACCTGCAGAAGCAATGCACAGCCCAGCTGGGTGCCAAGGAAAGCGGAGGAGGCAGCCTGAAACAGCTCCCATCAGCCTGCCCTGCAGGAGGGCAAGCCATCAGAGTTGCAAAGCCATCCTTAAATGACAGAAACCAGTCCACTCTGGTCCCCAGAGCAGCACCAGGATCTATGTACTCCCCCTTGCTGGCTTCCCTTCCATTTCCATTTGTGTTTTTAGGGAAATGTTGAGAAATACTTTAATCTCAACTTTTTTTCTCCACGAATCAGACCCTGACCTGCTTTTTTACCCGCTGTGTCCGTGGAAAAGAAAGACCACCTTCCCCACCATGCACTTTTAGCTACCTACAGACTCACTTTCTCCCTCCCTTCTCTCTTAGCTGGAGCCCAGCAAGCCAGGCTCACTCAAACGAGCATCTCCAGACCTGCAGTCAACGCAATGACGATGCTCTGGCCTCCCTCCAGCTGTCCTCTCCTCTCGTGCCAACAGCTGAGGAGGAAGGATACTTCCCTCAGTGCGGGCTGCCATGCAGCCAGCTGTTCCAGGGCAGCTACCTGCAGCAAACGAGCACCCAATCTCCAGGACTTTACAAGCAGATACAGCCCTGGCCCACCTCACCTCTACCTGAGTCATTTTTTCCATCACAAAGGGAAGGAGCTATGAATTTATTAAGCAAAAAATTCCTATTGTGGCGTTTTTAAAACTTCCAATCCTATGTAGGTCAGATTTTTACAAGCTCATCAAACTGCAGTCAGCTTCACCCCCCAGCAAAAGGGACGGGGACAGCAAGATCCCCCTCCTCTCACCTTCTCCTCCCGGCCCACAGAGGACTGCAAGCAAGAGCTGGGACTCCTCATCCTTTAGGCAACCAAGCTCCTACGATAAAACACATGCAAAAAAAGGCCCGCACACCAAAGACACGACCACCTAAGTTTTACTCACAGCCACCAATTATCTGAGAGCAGAAATTGCTTTTGCTGCAAGTTTTACCTACGGCACAATGGAGCTCTGATCAGATACGTGATTGCTCAGTTCTGCACGTCTCTCCCTTCTGCCAAGCAACCTCAAGCCTTACAGCATCCCTGGGGACGTGGGGAACACACCCCGCTCCCATGTGCCCCGAAGGGCTCTGCATGATGAGCTGCACCCCAGGTATTCCAGGATGAGGAACTCCACCACTCACTCCGCAGTCAGCAATGGAAAACAGAGCCACGCCGACAGCTCTTACACCGCACACAAAAATCTCTTTAAGGTGATTTGTCATTTAAGCTGCCAGCCTGAAATCTAATCGTTTTTAAAAGCGAATAAAATATCATACATTACATTCATGGGCTGCAACCACTGCCAAATTCCTCTGTCATTTTAATTTTTTTTTTTTAATGGGATTATAATCACATTCCTCTTTTAGTGTTGCATCCTCTTGCCTTGGTGCCAGTGACAGGAGCAGCTGCACAGCGAGCTGGGGACTTCGGAGCAATGGACAGCAACCCAAAACCAAGCTGAAAACAGCAGAACCCGCCCCGCTGCAGGGAGATCCTTCAGGAGAATCACAGCTAGGTGCTGGTAGTAAAGCAGCAGCCGAACCATTTCCAGACATCAGCGTGAATTTTTTTTTTTAAGCAGGATTACCACCAAAAATCCTCCATCGCGTGGCAGTCGCCAGGGAGGACAAGCTTCAAGCTCCTGCCACCCAGAAGTGCTCATGCACAGATGGGAAACAGCTCAACAGCCAACACGACAGAGGTCACCTGGGTCTGTCACCGCGGGCACACAGCCGCTCCCATGCTCTCCTCCTGCTCTGAGTGGAAGTGACGCACAGAGCCAGCTCAGGTCCCCAGAACTGTGGGCAGCATGAGAGGTGCCCCATCCTGCTGCCTGCCAGGACACAACTGGCTCACACCTGGGGTCACACTGGGGAGTTGCACACACCACGCACTTTGGCATTTGTTGCTCAGAATCCAAATGTCTTATTCCCCAAAATGTCTGGAGCTTGACTAGTGCTCGCTAGCACAAAGGAGACAGACAAAACTGTCAAGAAATGGAAGCAATATTTGCCCAAATTAATGGGCAACTTTAACAACGCTTGGGCTTGTTTTTGGTTTTTTTTCCTCCCCCTGCAAAGCACTTCTTTGCAGGACAGTGTCCCTTTACAAAAGCATTCTTCTGAAAGCACTTCTCCTGGAAGCTCCCTCTCCGACAGCTACTGTTACAAATGCATGATAAAAGACTCATTCAGCAGCTCTGGCACGCGAACAGCACCAAGCTGGCATTGCCAAGCCATGCAACTTTATCACAAGCTTCATAACATTTGGAGAGAGAAAAGATGCTCTTGCTGAGAGCATCAGCCAGGGGAAAGCTTCAGCTCGCAGGGCCGTGAGGATCTGGGGTTTTGCTGAGGTGGGAGGACAACACAGATCAGTGACATCATGGTTCTGGAGGAGAAGTGTCAAGCAGGAACGGAATGCGTGCAGACTTCCAAGGTCAAGCAGAGGAACTCCTGACGTGCTATCGATGGATTTGGCACTGCTGACTTTTGAATTGTTGGTTTTTGGGCGGGTGCAGAACCTCACTGTGCACTTCAGCCATGGAAGCTCCCCTTGAACTTTCCCATCCCAAACACTGAGCAGACCCTCCAAGCAGTCCCAGTGCCAGCACTTACTCCAGGCAAGGACAGAGGCATTCTGCCTGCCTGGAAGGGCTGCTGAGCTGATCTGCCCATTTAACTTGGCCAACAAAACTCAAGGTACTGCTTAGGGTTTAGCCCATGCCGGACCTTCTGCGCACCAGCAGAATGCTGCCTGCTCTCATTCTGGACACGCGAGCAGCTGCCTCACCAGCTCTAACTTCAGTTTAACAGAGCAAAGGGAACACAACTGGGGCATGCATGTCCACGCACACAGCTGCCCCAAGCTCAGCTCTCATCCCGTTCCTCTCCTCCTCCTCTGCCAGAAACAAACCACACAATCGAACCGGACTGGGCATCCGCAGCGCGAGGGAAAAGAAATATTTCAGCAATGAATAGATTTCAACTGGAATCTCCCGGGAGACGGGATTAAAATGAAGGGGGGAAGGAATAAATAAACGGAGGAGAAAAGAATCAGCTTGTCAGGATCAGCGCCGCCAGCTCCTACAGCCATAACTCAAGCCCCAAACAACACAGGATCAGCTCCAGGGTGGGAGATGCCGGGCAGAACCCAGGCTGGTGCGAGGCAGCAGGAGGAGGGCATCACTGCTGCTCCAGGTGCTGGCAACGCCTGCTAGCACAGCTCCAGCTCTGAAGGAGGCTGTATTTAAGGTGCCCCTAAGACTCAAGGCAGCAGCAGCAGGTCGGTTTTCAGCCTTTCCTGAAAAAGCATGCTTGTTTATTCACCTCAACTGACCCTTCCCAGCCCGTTTTGTGAGGGTATTTTCTGCTTCTAACTGGATTAAAGGCATTTTATAAGTGAAAAGCAGGAAAAAACAACAAACCGTACGGGCGTGCTGGTTTAAAAGATACATTTTAATGCACGTCTTCTAACGTGATTACCAGATACATCGTGCTCTTTTTTCCCCCCCAAAAAAGAAACACCGGGTGCACAGCGTGCAGATTCACCCACTCGTTAGTGTAGGGCTGCTGACATTAGCTTTTATTTTTAGAAAAATATGAAGTGTCGGGGAGGGGGAAATGAGACAATGCAATACTTCTTTGGGACGGTTTCTAACATTAGGAAAATATGCAAAGAAAATACCGTGGCGATCCGCTCGCATACCTTCCCACAGAACGCAGGGCCCGGTTTTATAAAATAATAAATACTGTTTCAAAGCATTTGGACGTTTTTAAAAACAACATCTGACAGCTTTGGACGTCACCGCATCCTGAGGCTCCGGGAGGGAGCAGGGGACCTGCTCTGCTGCTGCAGGCAGCCCTGTGGGGCACACGGGGACACCGCACCCCACAAGCACCTCGTGGCAAAGCTCTGTTTTGCACGGGGCACCCCATTCAACCCATCATTTCTTGCCTTTGCTCTAGCAGTCCCCAGGTGTCACCTCAGCACTCTCTGCTCCCGTTGGATGCCTTCCCCTCCATGCAGCTCCTGGCCATCACGCAGCAAAGCGTCCAGGAGCTGCTGGCTGCACACCAAGCAAGGAAACAAATGTAAGTACTCATCGACGCCATCGGACTTATGTTTGCATACTGCAACAAAGCACCTCCGCAGGGGAAGGCTTTCTCCCCCCAGCACACCGTCACTCACACGCAACTACGCGTACAATTACTGTACTCACAGTTCCTACTTTCAATTTAAAGAAATAAAGAGCCGAAATGGAGACGCTCGGTCGCAAGATTGGCAACGCTCCGTCTCCACAATCCAGCGTACAGAACCTCCCTCTTTTCTTCCCTATGATCACGTGGAAAGCAGCACGTATCACTCTTCATACACAGATCACCGCGCTCAGCATCGGGAAAATTTAAGACTTCCTCCCCACCCCATTTTCTTATTAATGTGAGATGCGATTATTGAAATTAATTCAGAAAATAGCACGCATTCAGCAGCGAGCCCAGCGGCCCGGGCTTTCTTCACGCAATGGTTACACGCTAATTATCGTGGTGGTGGGATTATTTCCCATTCACATTTGGAATTTACAACACTGTGGGGAATTGATTAAATTAGAAGGAAAATACAAAAAAACAACAACAACGAAAAAAAAAAAAACCAACAACCAAGGACATTTGAAATTCAGCATAATTTCCTTTGAGTTTTCTTTTTAGCTTGATGCCTACAAGGAACTGAGTAACAACCCCGGCACCAAGCATTAAGAAGCAGAACAACAACCACATCTCTGGCACAGACCTTTGGGAAGGCAATGCAAGCCTCTCTTGTTTACCAGCTTCTCTGGTGCTCACAACAGCATCTCTCTTGCCTCACACTAATCGCACCCTTTCCCACTCGGCTAGAATTTTTAAAGCTAAAACCTCCTCATATATGGCAAACAAGCCTTCACTTTCCAAGTCCAGGAGCTCTGCTGCATTAGGAAGCCACTGTTGAGCTTGCAGCACACACCTCTGCAGGAGCAGCAGGATGAAGGCAGGCACATCCCCACTGCTCCAGCAGCATCCCAGCACCTGAGGGCTCCCAATGGCTTCAGTCCTGGCCCCAGAGGAAAGCTGGTAGGGGAGAGAGGGACAGTGCCCACAGCTGCCACCTGCAAGGGCTGCTTTCTCAAGCTGCTGGATCTGCCAGCTGTGTGCTGGTTGCTGCTGGGGATGCTGGAGGCACTGCCAGAGCGAGGCAGAGGTTTGCAATCTTCATCTCAAGTCCGACTTGCTGCCTCCACCTGCAGCTCCATCATAGTGGTGGCTGCCCCTGAAAGCAGCAGCTCCTCCTGTCCTCACCCACTCAGCTCCGACTGCTCTGATAGCAAGCTGCAAACTATAACGGGGAAAAAATAAAGAAAGAGAAAGAAGAAAGAGACCTATCCCAGACACCAGAGAAGATCAAAGCAGGAACATGAAAACTTTGAAGCCTCTTTTAACAACTGAGGCTCTTCTCTTTCAGAAGCAGCAGCTTTCCTTCCACCCCCCCCACACCACTGGGGATCCACACACTGCTCTCAGGCATCCACTGACGGTGACTGAGAAAAGCAGAGGTACTGCAACCTGCAGATGGGAGATTCCTGCAGGAAACAACACCGCCCTGGGGAATACATACGTGTCCCCAAATCACAGAGTAAGATGGAAAACTACACCTGAAGAGCAGACGCAAGTAAGCAGTAGCATGGACTTGAAGCAAACCTCTAAGATCCACAAGTCCAACAACCCCAACCCAACAACCACGTCCCTCAGTGCCGCATACCCACGGCTCTTGAACACCTCTGGGGACAGTGACTCCCCCACCTCCCTGGGCAGCCTGTGCCAACACAGGACCAAAGGAACTGGCCATCCACCTGGAGCAAACAAGCACTACGTGGCACCTCCAGCTCTCCTTGAGCACGCAGGAGGGATCTGCAAATGCCCCATGGTCGCTGCACCACCCCCAGCCCTTCCTGCCTGTAGAGCACCATCATAAAGCACCGCATCCTCAGCGTTTCTCTAAAACATTTGGCTGTTCCTTACAACATCCGCTGCACTCACAGTGCACGAGCAGCCAGCAACAGGTGGGCTGCGGCCCCAGCAGAACGCTCCCATTCCCCATCTGGCTCTGAACCCAGACCACATGCCTGTTCCTGCTCTGCTCACACAGCTGGGGCTTTTTCCCAGCGTTCTTTCTAAAGTAGCTCTGCCCCTATTAGAAAGGCTCCCCTTTTCCTAAATATCTGCCAACACGGAAACGATTCTCAAGAAAGAAAGGGAGAGCAAGACCCCTTTCAGAAGAGGAGTCCACGTTTCCATCCACTCCAACATACACAACGCCAGCCCCATGCAATGCCCTGCACGTGCTGGAGGATGACACATTTCCAACACTCACACCCACATGACTACCCAGCACCACAGACACACCAGGGGCAATACACCTGAGTGCACCAAGCACACAGACTCACCTTGCCAGGACTGGGAAAAGCCACTCTCTGAGCAGCTCCACTTGGTCCCCCCCACTGGAGGAGCACTGCCTTGGGGTGCTCCTCACCTCCAAGTTACCACCTGGAGACCTGGGAGTGATGCAGTTGCAGCCTTAAAGCAGAGATCTCAGCTCATTAAATACATCACTGGTTCAAACAACCACCAACAGGTGTCATTTGTCACAGAGCACCAAACAGGCACAAAAAGCAGCAAAAAAAGCAGTGCGAGTCCCCACCTGGGTATCTGTACAGTACTAGCATGACACCTTAGGCAAATAAATATTTGCTTGACCCATTTCCAAGAGAAGTTATTAGTAGCTTCATGCAAACCTCTTCATTTACCAAAGCTCTGGAGCAGAGCATGCACCTGGCTGAAGGCAGAGCCTCAAGCTAAGCTGTGGGGCAACACTCCCTCCTCATCCCCCTATGGGAGCGAACTAACCTCAAGACACCAATCAAGGAGAGGAAGAGTTAAGGATGCCCACACAAAACCCAGCACTGGACACCCTTTCCACTGCCTCTTACTTCTGTGAGTTCCCTAGGGCTCTGACCTAAACCTGTCCCACCGAGGCACTGCTCCGTGTTAAGGACGCTCTGCAGGCCACATTCCAAGGCACTCTCCCCACCCCGTTCCTGACGTGGCCCTCTCAAGCATCCTTGTATTAACGAGAAGAAAAACAAAAAAGGCTGCAAGGCTCTTCTCCTTCATCCAGGGCAACCTCCCTCGAAGCTTCTTCCCTAAATTGAGAAGGCATCAGGACACAGTCCTGCTCTGAAAGGAGACAGAAAAAGGATGGAATTTCTGACAAGCCTGGGAACACCCCCTGCACGAAGATGGCTGTGGTGCCTGTGAGTGCCCCCGACGACAAACCAAGTGCCCCGGCTCTGCCCTGTGCCACGCTGTCATCGCTGAGCTCCAGCCCCACCGCAGCACTGCTCTGGGATTTCGCTTCGCACACAAACTCGCTCCATCTGCACTTTAAGCATTGTTATTTAGAGCACTGGTGCTGAGAAAAGAGAGCAAAACAAACAAACAAACAAAGAAGGGGAGAAGGACGAGACTGTTTTTCTCCTTTTAATTAGAAACATCACCCCTCTCCTACTCTACAAAGCCATCACAGTTGGAAAGGGAAAGAGATGCTGCAGGCTTCCCTGCACCGACCACGGGTCCTGCAGCACTCCGAGAAGGATCTCCTCCAAGTTATTCCCCAAATTGGGATCTGCATTTATCTGATCTGGAACAAATCACAGGCGCCACCATCCTGCTCCAATGCACAGAGAAGCACCTCCAGCAGGTAGCCCAGAGCTCGGACACGGCTGTCACCCTCAGCAGTACAGCCCCGTGCCTGGGCAAAGCTGGGAAGGTCGCAGTCCTGGCACAAGGCTGTTCCCGACCTCTGCCTTTCATTTGCACGGACTTCCACGGGCCCTGCATAATTAGTTTCCATTCCCAGCAGCTTTTCAAGTGAGCTGCAGCCCTGTCTGCTGCTGCTGCTCCACTGGAAACCCTGGAGCTGCTGCCCCAGTGCCCAGGCAGCCCCAGGGCAAAGCGATCGGGAAGGAGTGATAAGGGCTGGTTGCAGCACGGCAAAACCAAGTTTCGGCTGCTTTACCCGCTGTGAGAGGAGCTGCTTTCACACACCAGCACCATAGTAACCGAGACAGATAAAGAAAACAGCTCACACACACGGAGACACCGAGTATTTGGAGGGAAGGAAGAGGAGGTCTGAACAGGAAAGGGAAAATCCTTTCGCTGAGCAGAACAGCAGAGGGGTGAGGGCAGGGTGGGAAGGACCCTCAGAGCAGCTCACACCCCCTGCCCCACGACCACCAGCGGGGACAGGATCCCGCTCCGCGCTGCAGCGGTTCCATCGACAGCCACGCGTTACCCGGAGCGGCTCCGGGGCAGCAAACCACCCCGGCTCCCCTACGGCAACCAGAACCGCTGAGCCCCGTCGGAAAAACCTCTGCTAAGCTCCAGCCGTCTCCAGTACAACCAGCGCCAGCCCCAGCTGGCCGCGTCGGGAACCAGACGCAGCCCGACAGCCTCGTCCTTCCCACCCCCACCGCCGGGTCCGGGCTCGGGCGTTACGGCCGGGCAGCAGCAGCGGACCTCGCTCACACATCGCTAACGACGGCGATCCCTCGCCTGCCGCCTTCTCCGACAGCAAACACAACGCCGCCTCGGACGAGTTCGCTCCCGATCTCACGGAGCGCTTTTCCCTCCCTCCGTCCTTCCTCGTCCCTTAAACAGAAACCGTTGGGATGAGCTCTGCCCCGCGCCCACCGCCGCCCCGACGGGCCGCTCAGCCCCACGGCGCCGTACGGGGCACGCAGGGCCGCTCCCCCGGACCTCCCCCCCCCCTCTCCCCGCTGACAGCTCCCGTACCTCCGTCCGCCCGCGGCTCCGCGGGGCGCGGGGAAGGTCCCGGGAGACGGAGAGCCGCGGGAGCTGAGGCGGCCGCCCGGCACCCACCGGCCGCAGGCTCCCCCGCCGCCGCAGCGGCTCGGCTCGGCGGAGGCCCCGGCCCCGGCGGCGAGCGCGGGGCGGGGCGAGGCGGGCGGGCGGTGCCGAAAGCGGGGCGGGCGGGCGCGGCACACAGCGCCATTAGCAGAGCTCCAGCGCCGGGCCGAGAGGGACGGTGACGTCATCAGAGCGGGGGGCGCATGCGCGGCGCGCGCGCGCCTCGTGCCGCTGTGCGGGCCGGGTCCCGCTCGGTGTCGCGGCCACGTGGGCAGAGACGCGCTCTCTCTTTTGTTATTGTTGTTGTGTTTAAGAGCGGCTTGGAAACGTCTGCTGTCTTGAAACAAGAGCCCGGCGCTGGGCGGAGGAGAAAAGCTGGGGTGGGCGGCAGTGCGGCCCTTCTGGCACCCAAACCTCAGGAGCGTTCCCTGGCCCTGCCCTCCTCGCTGCAGAGCATCCCTGCTCTGCTCCGTGTTGCTCCGGGACGTTGCGTTGTGCTTGCCAAGTTGCTGCTGGGTGGTGGAGCCCCTGACCTTGCTGTCTGCAGCCCGATCCAGGCAAGGAGCCCCCGGGATGCAGCAGAGAGCTGCCAAGGCAGACGTGTGCTTGCGAGCGGCGTTTTTTCCATTGGAACGCTGAGAGTGCTGCATCTCAGTTGAGTAATAAATAGGAGTTTTGTTTGAAGAAGGCTCGTTGCAAACATCCGTGGGTTGTGGAGGTCCCAAAAAGGGGGAACGGAGCTCTGCGTGCTGCGCCTCTCTTGGTGAGAGGATGCGGAGAGTTTGGGGTGCCCGGAGAGGCACGGATCTGCAGGGCTCACCTTGTCAGTGAGCAGCATGCTGTGTGGCTCAGAGACAGCTGGGAAGGACTCGGCAGAGCCTGGGCAACGTGGAGCCTTGGGTACCTCAGGCGCACTCCAGGGAGCATCGGAGTACTCAGCACTGCCGTGAGCTGGAAACACAGTGCAGTACTGGGGAAGGAACGAACATGCTGCATTGGGAGTTAGGCTGGGAGGGTCAGCAGAGATGAGCAAGGAGCCTCAAAGCAGCCATGGGATGGGGAAGGAACTTCCTCAAGGTGCTCGAGTCTCAAATATTTGCCCCAGTGTCCAGAGGATGGGGGCTTGTGGCCAGAGCAAGGCTGTGCTGCTCATGTGTTCCTGTGCGCTGCTTTACTTCTTCGTGCTCAACCGAGGATGTCTGCAGCTAGTAAAGAAATGCTGCCCTCTTCTGAAAAGGTGTTCCTGTGCTGCTGCTACGCTGCCAGCTCCTGCTCTGGTAACAATGCATCTCCTATGGGCGCTGAGCACAGAGGGCTTCCTGCTCGCTGGCAGCAGTGACGGAGGCTTCCTTGGAGCATGTTCTTGCTAAAAACAAGCCACAGACATGCAACCTCAAGGTATGTTAACGCCTCTTGAAAATCATGTCACAGAGCTGCATGACAGCAGTGGCCAAAGCATGAAGATCAGAGAGCTGTGGCCTTAGCAAGGGCTGCATCTGACCATTTGGGTGATGCCTCAGTGCACCACTCTTGGTGTACAGTGTTAGCGAGAGCTCTGAACAAAGTGAGTGCACGGTGTATGTGGCAACTCCTTGGGCTTCTTACCTCTCTGCCCTGAGCCTTTTAAGGACGGTCCAGGACCTGAGCCTGTTCTTGCACGTGTCCTGCAGTCGCAATGAACTACGTGGGACAGGTTGCTGAGACCAGGTCTGAACCCTGCCACCCTGTCAGGCTGCACTGATGTGGTGGTGGTGAGGCAGCCTGAAAACTCCTCCCAATGCTCCCTTTTTGTGTGTGCTTTGGGAAGCTGGGTGTGCTGTGCTCCAGGGAGAAGGTGGTGAGTGGGGCTGCCCTGGCAGAATGCTGCTGACCGTGGGTTTCCACCTCTGGTGCTCAGGAGGGCTGTCTCCTCTCACTGTCGTGTCTGTGACTGCCACGTCCCCAGGGAACAGGAGTCATTCTGGTGGTTGGCAGGGGCTGGGGAGTAGAGTGTCAAGGTTCTGGAGACAGTGGTCTGAGGCTAAGTGTGGGAGCATCCAGAGGAACAGTGAAGGTGGCTGCTGTCCCCTTGGGTCTGGTAGTGTCTGAGCAGCAGAACAAAGCCTGGATAATGCAGTGATGTAGCCCTGGCAATGCTGAGGCCTCTAGCCATGTGCTTGCAGGTCTCCTTGCCCCACTGTGTCCCTAGTTGGGGAACCTAGGCTGCTTTTAGGGGTCTGTGTGGATTTTTGGTATTTTCTCCTCCTAAATGACCAGTTATTCCCAAATCTGCCTACTGTACAAAGGTAGAAAGCTCTGTTAAATCTCTGACCGAGCCCCAGTCCAGCCCAGCTCCTCCATGGCCAGGTGGGTGGGTTGTCCTCTCCGATTCTGCTTTGTTCCTCATACACAGAACTATGGGCTGCAGGATGAAGCCAGAGTGCTGTTCCCCGTGTAGACAGGAGGAGGAGGTGTCCTCTAGTGGCAATGAGTCCCTGTGTCCAGGAGATGAATTCGCAACAGATATCTCTGCACAGATATCCCAGTGTCTCTCCTCTGAACAAACAGTGTGAGTTTTCCTCCTCCTTCACCGTCTGCTTGCAGGGAGGAGAGAACCTTCGAATGGGGCTTTCAGGCGCTGGATAACGCAGCCCTAACTTTCTGTTGTCAGTGATGGCTGAGGTTTGCTGTGCTGTTTGGGATGCTGGGGGCACATGGTGGGGGTTTTTCACCGCAGGCACCTGACGTGCAGCACTGTTGCAAACTCTGCGGCATGAGTAGTTCAAATGACCCTCGGTCTTCTTGTTGCAAACCATGTGAGAGGGAACACAAGTAGCAGAGGCAGAGTGGGGTCATTTCCCCTAAGCTGTGTGATGCTCTCAGCCTCTCTGGCCGCTGAGAGGCACTGTGGGGCCGCAGATGGTTCGTCTCCACCTCTGGCTGGCTCTTCCCATCTCCTGTCCTCTTAAGAGCTCGGTGCATCCCAGCCTGAGCTGGGGGCTGAGCAGGGAGCTGAGCCCAGCTCGCTTTGTTGCTGGCGGGGCTGCTGCTCCCTGGGTTTCTCAGCAGTAAGGCAGGGCAAGCAGGCTTCCCTGTGTCCTCCTTAGGAACGGCTACAAGTTCCTCTACTGCTCAGCCCAAGTTATCAACACAGCACACATCACCAAGGGCTACCCCAAGTGGGACGACGAGCAAGGCTGTGCCCACCCCAGGGGCCCCAGACTGCTCACCCCAGCAGCCTCTTCTCCTCCCCCACCCCTGGTCCTGTACCTGGGGGATGACATTCCTTTCCCTGCTGCTACACTGGAGATTGCTGCAGCCTTAAAGTTGGCTTCCTTGGTGCAGGATGCCTTTCCTGGGAGGCGGCAGGGCACAGCTCATCTTCCTTAGAGCTTCGCGGAGAAGCTCTCGCAATGCACAAAACCTCTTTTGCTTTCCAAGAATCTTCTCTGGACCCCTAGACTGCCTGGCTGTGTGTAGTACAGCCTGCACTCTGACCTCTCCTGTCTCCATCTGCCTTGTGCTCCAAAGAGGTCATTGAGAAGAAGCCAGAGGTGTTCGAGATCGTGTGCTTGACAGACATCCAAAACCTGTTTGCCAGGGAGATGCCCTTCTATGCAGCCTTTGGGAACAGAACTAATGTGTGTGTGTTTCTCTTGGGGAAAAGGGTGGCTTGGGCTGTGCAGTGGTGGTACCTTCCTGCAGCTCTCACACCTTCTGGCCCTCCTGGGTCAGGATGTCAGTGCTTACAAGCAGGTGTGTCTGCCTGAGAGCTGCATCTTCATAGTCAACCCCAAGGGAGAGCTGATCCGGGAGCTTATGAAGAGCCACATGTCAATGTAAGTGATGTGCTGGTTCTTCACACCACTGGGTTAACAAGGGTTTAACAGTGAGAAGCTTTTTGTGGGGGTAGAAAAAGAAGCAAATCCCTGTTGGGTTAGGGTGGACAAATGCCCAGCTTCAGTTTTTAGGTAGCTTCAAGCCCCATTATATTACCTCTTATTGCTGCAGCTTCTCCCATCACCCTGTAGGTACAAGTGGCTATTGGAGGTGGTGGAGCTGATCTTCCCTCTCCTGGGCTAGAGGGGAGCGTGGCTCTGCTGTGCCCTGAGTTCAACTACTTTGCCTACTGGAGACCCCTGCTTGACTGCCACTAACTTTGAAGGCCTTCTCCTGACCACATCACCTGCCACAGGGCTCTCTGTGAGTTCCCTGCCAGGACTGGGTGCTACAGAGGCTCCTCCTCATTTGCTGTTCAGGTATTTTGTACTTCTTACACAGGTCCTAGTCTGCACTAAAGCAGCTCTTCTTGTGGCACAGAGGGAGCAGCAGAGAGCTCTGACTACTGAAAACTTACTGTACTTCTGTAAGCCAAGTGTCTTAACGTTCTTCATCTTTAAACATAGCTTTCTTTTAAAGGTGATGATGGGTCACCCTTATTTATAGATGAGCCTCTGGCATGCCCAGCACTCCTGTGTGGTGGGCACAGTTGCTGGAATGAAGCTGTCATGTGGCTTAACTTATAAAGCGGGATGGAAGCTGCTGAGCTTTGAGCATTTTTCACTAGCAGCAATAATTTATGAACAGTGCTTTAATCCAGGCTGCCTCTTGTCCACTGCAGCCCCATGCACTACAAGGCAGGAGCACTGCTGGGCTCCTTCCTCAGCTCTGCATCCAGCTTTTCCTCCTCTGATGCTGTGTGTGTGTGAACCACTTCCTGCAAGTCTGATTCCCTCTCTTCCTGTCTAAATAGCCTCAGTGTTTAACTTGAGCTCCCTGTCTTAACACAAGCCTGGTGTTATGCTTCTCTCTTCCTAAAGCCACAGAAGTCATTTGGATACTGGAAACCTCAGCAAGAAATATTTTATTTTTCCTTTCCAGTACAAACAGTCTGTCAGCTTTTAACATCTGAACAATGTACAAGGTTTTAAAAACGATAAAACACAGCCTTTTACCAGCACCTATTGCCAGCTGCCTCGGAAAGCTGCCCAGCACAGGACAACCACATGGGCACCATCTCCTTCCTTCTCTGCAAGCAAAAAAATGCCCTATTTTACACTTTCACTTTTAGACACTGATAAGCTGAGAACTGAAATACAAACTACCTTCAAGTGACTAGTCAGGAATAGTCCAAAGATAGCACCATGTTCTGGAAGGTCAGACTTCTTCCTTGTCCTGGTTCGGTCAGTGCCAGCCCTGGCTCTGTGCTGCAGGAAGCTGTCCTGCTACTTTCTGCCCCAGCCCTGGTTTCACAGCTTGGCAGAGGTGAGCCTGGGGCTGGATTTTCTCTTTGGTTGCTGCAGCCCTTTTGGGGCCTGGGGCAGGGTGCTCCTGTAAGGCAAGGACGGCCCTGGCCCATCACAAAGGGCTGCCTCAGGCTCCCTGCCCTCTGCTGAGGGGAAGAAATGAGTTTGTCCTGTTTACAAGCAGGTTTCTTGGGATACCCACCAGCAGCTGGAGGTTGCTCCTCAGCTGAAGCAGGTTCTCCGGGGGCAAAACTGCAGCTGGGCACAGCTCACTGTTCCCATCACGTGGAACAGCAGGGGGAACCTGCAAAGGCACAGAGCGGGAGCTGAGCTGGAAGGGGCCAAGAGCTACAGCACTGAGCTGAGAGAAGAACGTTCCTCTGCTATAAAGTGCCAGAGCTGGTGAGGTGGAGGCTCTTAAGTCTCCTCTTCATCCTTTCTGGAAACAATGTCCCTGTTGGCTGAGCAGCAGAGGGTGCCCATGCACCCCTGGGAACGGTGGGCACCTGCTCCATGGGGCCAGGCTGACACTGCTTGGCACACACTGACTTTCTCCAGTCTTCATGGGAAAGCAGAATGACATTGGGTAAATCACTTTGGTTTTCATACCACCTCCAGCCCTGTGCTGACCCAGAAGCACAGTTCAGCCTCTCCCCAGGGTTGAGCTCGGGAGAGGTCTTCTCAAGGCGCTGCCTCACTCTGGGGTCCCTGGATCCTCAGCATCCCCACAGAACCAGGGGATCCCAAAGCAGAAACATGCTCCTGCTCCCAGATGGGGAAACCCACAAGCAGGTGTGCCCTCATGCTCATGTCCTGGAGCAGCCACACCTTGCCTGCCCCGGGATAAGATGAGGAAACCATGTTCACAGTTGAAGCAATAAAACAGGAGAAAACCAGAGCTGGAGGGCAGGAGGCTGCTCCATGCCTGGCTTTGTCTCTTTGGAGATCTATGCACACGTGTCTCTGGGAAAGACACAAGTTTTTCCATAACCCTTTGCATCAGTGCCAGGTGGAACAAGACAGAAAAGTACATTAGGATTGCAAACCACAGCAGCACTAAAGGGAGCACGTGGGCTCGTGCAAATGCTGCTGGGACTGGTGAGAGGTGCTCCATGCAGCTCTTCAGAGTACGGCAAGGGAAATGGGGGCAGCAAGAGAAAGCTTTGCAAGGGGATGAGAACCACGACAGCAGATTGTTCAAAAATATATATATACACACACACACCATATATATATATATATATATGCATGTGTTTTCCTAATGCATATCCTCATATGCTCCATAAGGCATGTGCATTTGCATGGAGAAGGCAGCAGTAGAAATGGATTTACCTTCTGCAGGGAGGGCTGCCGGCCCGAGGAGGGGAGTGCAGCTCCCCAGGGCTGCACGAGTACGTGTTGGCTTTGAAATCCACAGTTCCTGCAGTGAGTTGTTCCCTGGAAGGAGCCCTGGCTCTGTTCAGTCCCTGGATGAAGATGCAGGTGGTCTTTAGGTCAGAGAATTTCTATCCCTCCACTGGCAACTACAGCGTTTTATTCTTCAAGAAGCAATCAATTCACAAAAATAAAAAAAAAAAATTTTAAAAATAATCATAAAAATTAAAAATAAACCTTCCTGCCTCCAGCTTCCTCCTGAATTGTCCTTCTGGGGTCATCAGCCCCTCAGCCCACGCACCGCCTTCGGCCCTGTGCCGGTACCCGCTGATGCAGGGGCTGCACAGCTGCTGCACCACGAGGCAAGCACCAAAAACAACACGAATGAAAAAAAAAAAAGTCCAAAAATTAAAAAGGAGGGGGTGGAGGAGAGGGTGTAGCAGCTTTTAATTTATCTTTTCATTAAAAAAAAAAATATTAAAAATAAGAAGTTGTCACATTGGAGTCTGTGTGATATAAGTTAAGAGAGGAAGCGGCGTGTTTTGGCAGGGCTAATGCTTCCCACCTGCCCGCTCCTCCAGGTGGCCGAGCTGCTCCGCCAGCTCCAAGACCTTCGCTTGGCAGTCGAGCAGGTTGTCCTTCAGCCCCGTTATTTCCTGAGAGTGGGCAGCCAGCGTCCCGTTGAGGCGGTCCATGCGGTCCCACAGGCCGCCTGCCTGTTTCTCCAGCTCGCCCCTCACCCCATCCACGCTCCCCAGCACAGCCCCCAGCCGGCTGCAGGCTCCTTCCACCCTTGCCACGCGCTCATCAAAGTGTGCCACGTCGTGCTGCAGGCTGCGGGCTGCACTGCGGCAGGAGCTCAGCTCACCAGCGATGCGCGCCTTGAGGCGCTCCAGGTCGCCCTTCAGGTTGAGCACACGGCGGTTGCTGAAGAAGAGCTGGGAGCCCTGGTCGCTGACTTTCTCCTGGATGGAGTGCACCTCGTCCTCGATCTTCCGCTCATGCTCGTCCAGTGAGGAGTTGACGTGCGTCACAGTGTCCGAGTACTGCGAGACGGAGTCCTTGAGCCCCGTCAGGGATTTGCTGACGGTGTTCAGGTTGATCTTCAGCAAGGTGATCTCCCCCTGCAGAGCCCCCGCCGCCTCCTCCTCGATGCGCCGCTGGATCTCCAGGATGGTGGCGTTCAGCTTGCGCAGCAGCTCCGAGGTGCTGTCCATGCGGAGCAGCAGGTCCTGGTTCTTGTTCTGGCAGTCCTCGATCTCCGTGCGGAAGGTCTCCACGTCTTTGGAGGCAGAGCTGCAGCCTGAGGAACAGGTGCTCTCCAGCGTGACCAGGCGGTTCTGCAGCACCTCCAGCTTCTCGTCCGTGCGTTTCCTCATGCTGGCGAGCTCCCCCTCCAGCACGGGCACCACCGCCCCGTCCATACCCACGGGAGCACTAACATTGTTCAGTTCCCCAATGATGCTCATGAACCTGTCCTCCAGGGTCTGCATTTTGTCTTCAAAGGCTGTCCTCATGCCGTCCACTTCTGCCACCACCGTGCCTCTCATGCTGTCCTCCACGCTGGAGCAGCAGCTCACCGTTTCTCTCTCGGTAGCATTCAGCCTGGCCTCCATGTCTTCGAAGCGCCCTTCAAAGAGGTTCCCAAGGGTGACGGTGGAGATCTCTCCATCCATCCGTGAGTGCAGGTTCTTCTGTGACTCAGAGATGCTGTGCAGGCCCTTCTCCAGGATGTTCATGCGGTCGGTCAGGTAGTCCAGACTGCTACAGCAGCTTTCCACCACCGTCAGCCCTTGGATCTGGGTCTCCAGCTGGGAGATCTCTTTCTTGATCTCCAGTTCTTTTCCATCCAGCGTCTGCTGCAGCCTCAGGTTGACAGCTTTCTCCTGCTCGCACTGCTGCTGCACCTCCTGGATGCGGAAGTCGCAGGCGGTCTGGATCTTTCCCAGCTGCTTCTCAAAGCCATCGAGCAGCTCCCCACGCAGGCTGCCCAGCCGTGCCGCCACGTACTCCTCCAGCAGCTCCATGGAGGTGAGGGGCGAAGGCCGTGCCGCCTCCAGCAGGTGCTTGAGCTGCCCGTCGTGCTCCAGCACCATGCCGCGAACCTCGTGGAGCAGATCCGCCTTGGACTTCAGCACATCGCTCACCTCCGCCACTTTGGTCAGGATCTCCCCAACAGGTGGATACGAAGCGACATCAGCTTTGTCCGCCACATCCACCAGGCCGTCGGGAATGATGCCAAAGCCCACGGAGGAGTCGGGCGTGCCGGGGCTGTTCATCAGCGAGCCGATCATCTTGGTGGTGTCCTCCTGGATGGCCAGGCGCAGGCGGTCCCCCAACCCACTCACCAGCACATGCAGGCTGTCGTAGGCCTGGGCCAAGCGCCGCACCTCCTCTTCCAGCCGCTCCAGGCGGTCCCCAACCAGCCCAGGGAGCTTTCTGCCTGCAGGGGACAGAGGAGATGGTCAGGGATGTGTCCTTTACCCCCTTCCTGAGCTTCTAGTTGGTTCAAGCCCTTTCCATTGTCTCATAGAACTGGCTGCATTGGAAGGGGTTCACCTGGTTCCAACCCTTCTCCTTGCTGAGATCAGCTGCCTCTTGTTGTCTCAACCAAGCATCACCTCACCCTTCCTCCTCTCACCCCATATCTACTCAGTTTAATGAGGAGAACCTGCTTTCTTCCTGGGATGGTATCTCCACCACCCCCCCGGGCAGCCTGAGGATGTTCCCTCCCAACTTATAATTAGCAATAAGGCACAGCAATTTTGAAGCCACACATTTTGAACCGTAGGAGATAAGTGAGCCTCAAAGCAATGAGAGGTCAGGCATCTGATCACAAAGGTCTGTCAGACTCATGCCCCGTGCTGGAACACAAAGCTGGAAGGTTTGTGACCAAAGCCAATGGCGCAGTAACACGAGGACACAAAGAGTGAGGTCTCACCATATTGATTCTTCTTTGGTCCTGCAAACAGGTCAGGGTGGCTCTTCGGATGGGGAGGCACTCTGGGGAGCGGGAACATCTTTGGCCCAGGAGGCATTTTGGGGCCAGGGTGCTGTGGCATCAGGCCAGGCTGCTCAGTGGGGGTGTCGTGGCAGCCTTCTCCCATGAAACCTGGGCAGCACCTCCAGGCCAGCTCAGTCACCGTCTTGTAGCCAATCTTGTACCTGGGTCTGAAGAAGGTGCGGTACCTTTCCAGGAGAAGGGAGGGAAAGGGAAGGCAGTTTAGAGAGGCAACCTCAGCTCTGAGTAACAGAGAAGAGAGGGGCCACAGGTTCTGGTGGGTTTAAGGAGAACCTGGCTGAGACGCACAGAGCACAGCCTACCCACTCCCACTCACAGCACCAGTGCTCAGTGCAGCACCAGCATCACCTTCCCAAGCTCATTAACCAGCTCTGCAAAAGCATCCCACAGCCTCCCCACGACTGGATCACGAGCTGTGATAGCCAGGTGCCGTTATACTTCATGGAGAGGGTTTTTTGTTAGTGAGGCATGGGTTGATTTTTATTATCATTTTTTTTTTTTTAAATCATTGGACTATTGATGTCAGCTTGGAAAAGCAACAGCAAGTATATTGCTGTGGTCCCCCAACAGACGAACTGTGATAGATGCTGAACAGTTGGGTGATTTCCAACACAGAGGTGCACAAGTAGGAAGGATGGAAGGGACACCAAAGCCCTTGTGAGCTCACACCTCTCTGAGGCAAGATGCAGACAGCAGGGAGGGCTATGTGCTCCCAGCTCCCCATGGACTTTGCCACACAGCCAGTGCTTTGACACTGCCTTCTGTGAAGTTCCAGTTTTAGTTTACCAGGAGCTAAAAACCCTGAAGTTCCTTATTTTGAAGCAGCATGCACAATTGGGCCCTTGTTCTTCAGTCCATTCAGCAGAAAGTCTCAGAGGAGACTGCACGTGCATCCTAAAGAGCAGTGTTCTCATCAATCCATCACACTGGGCACCCCCTATCTGAGGACTGTAACTGTCCCCTCCACATCTCCAGTATCCCTGCCCAGGCTGCAACCTCTGCAGCAAGAGCTACATGAAGAAGTCATCTCACAGTGAGGGGAAGAGGGGGTGGGGGGGGGGCGAAAAAAAAAAAAAATCCTCTACTATTTGAATCATTTTAACATTTCACAGCATCACTTTCCCAGAGTTTCAAACTTGTGGTAAACAAGCTCTTTTCACTGATCCTCTTCCTTGAAGAAGAGCTGTGGTCCTTCCTTCCTTCTGCCCACAGGTTCCAGGCCCAGCAGCACAGCAGGATGCTGCTGTGACAGCCACCACCAGCGACATGAAGCAAGGACAACAGCAGGCAGGCACCTTCCCCATGCCTGGTTCCCAGGGCAGCCCCTTCCAGCCCTGCTTTCCTGGTGCTCCTACTCGCAGGAGGTGCAGGGAAGAGATGGAAGCATGGCATTCCTACAGCAGAGCATCCCTGCCCAGGGGGTGAGCACAAAGCCTTACTGTCTGCCCTGCTCCAGCACAGCATTTAGGAGGTAGCATGGAACTTGAAAAACATTTCCCTGAGGCAGCAGCTCTCAGCCCGCCCTGCTTCCCCCTTCCCTCAGCGAAGGGCAGCCCTCCAGCCCCTTCGTGGCCCCATACTCACAGCACTTTCCCTGGGCACTTGGGACCCCAGCTGCACTTGTGGTACTCAGCTTTGACGTAGCTCTCGGCACCGTCCTGCAGCGTGCAGGTGACATTGCGCTGCACCACATAGGCACAGTAACTCCTGGGGGGAAGAATAGCAACGCAGCATCACCTTCTGCCCCAGGGGCTCAGCACGACAGCCCTCAGTCACCTGGAGCTATGCTCAGCAAGACAAAACACGGGGACAAGCAGAACCTCCCAGCAACAGGGCTTCTGGGAATCATCAGCCCCAGAGAAACCTCTTCAGGTCCCTCAGAGAAGCAGTGCAAGGAGCAGAGCCTCCTCCCTTCTGCCACCATGGCCACAGCTGGGTGCCACTGGGTAGCACCAGCTCCAGAGCAAGGAAGAGACAGCTGGAAGAAAGGATGCAGGAGTCCTGCTGGACAGATGGAGGCCAAGGCGGCTCTGCTGGAAGCAGGCTGGAGCAGATGGACACAGTCCTTGGGAGCAGACAGCAGGGACGTGTGGTGAGGCATGGGTTGAGGGTGGGGACACAGCAGATGGCAGAGCGGGAGGAGAAGAGGGCAGAGGCAGTGATGGAGGGTCAGCATGACAGCAGATGGGCTGAAGCAAGTTGCTGGATCAGAGATTTTCAAGGCAGGAGGACACCGTGCATCCCCTTCTCCCCAGCCCCTCTCCGGGAGCTCTCCTTGCACCCCTGAGATAACCACAGCAATTCCTGACGTTCCCAGCCGCAGTGCTCCCGTGAGAGGCTGCCAGGCCCCGGGCATGTGCAGGGCTCAGTGCTGCAGATTGCTGCTCCAGGGTGAGTCACTTATCCATGCACAGGGCTACTGGAGAACTAAGGCCAGCAACTTTTCTTAGCTGGATGGAAGGGAGATCATGTGTGCACGTGGAAATTTAGAATCACTCTCTATCCATAAATCCAGGAATTGCTTTTAAACACCTCAAGCCTCCTCCCTAAGTAAGCTAGTAGCCAACACAGGCAATCTGCTAGCCACTAATGATGAACAATGCACATTTGTGGCTGCTTGGGTTGGAATGGCTCTGGCTTGCTCCCCTTTGCAGAAACCCCTTTCCTTCTCACCCACCTGTGGCTAGCAGCTTTAAAGCTGCAGCCTGATGTTTTCAGGGTGAGCAGCTGGAAAATGTTACAGGGTCTGGAAAGCTCTCACTGGCATTGCCAGTATTGTTCGTTTCAAATGTTACTTTATTCATTTCAGCTTGTTTCTAACACCACATCCTCCCCTGTTCGGAAGGGCTAAATACAAAAGCGCTCTATCAAACGAGCACAGAACCCCCCCCCCCCCCCCACAAACTTAACAACACCCTTCTTGCTGGGGAATGGAAAAGTGTAACAAACATGCAAAGCCCACATTCCTCTCCTGCCTGAGCTTTCCAGGTTACTTAAAGAAAACACATCTCAGTCCCAGGAAGCCCCGTACACAGATAAATGCAACCCCATCCGCACCCCCTCCCCATCCCATCCCACCCGAGACCGCAGCACACGCATCCCTACGGGACCCGCACGCGGAACCCGGTCCCTTTCGGGGCCACGACCCACCCCCAGCCCAGAACAGCCGGTGCCCACCCCGCGATGCTCGACGGCCGCGCACAGGGTCGCTTACTTGTGCTTGCCCACGGGCTTGCCGAGCTGCGGGCTGGAACCGGTGGTGTAGAGGCTGTACCTGCCGCCGTAGGGCAGGGGGGCAGCGGGGGGATAGAAGGTACCTTTGGCATCGGCGAGGGCCAGCAGCGCCCCCAGGGAGAAGCAGGCGAGCAGAGCTCCGCGGCGCAGCGCCCGCCGCATGATCCCGGCGGAACGGGGACGGGGCGGAACGGGGACGGCGCGGCCGAGGGCTCCGCTGCGGAGGGGACGGAGCTCCGCCCTGCCCTGCCCTGCCCTGCCCTGCCCTGCCCTGCCCTGCCCTGCCCTGCCCTGCCCTGCCCTGCCCGCCGGCACACGCTGCTCCGCCGCCCGCCCGACCCCTTTTGTAGGGCGGCGGCAGGGGCGGGCCGCGCTCCTCCCCCAGCCCTCCCCCGGCCCCCGACCCCCGGCCCCGCGGGCGGGGAGACAAAGCCGAGCCCCCCGCCCCTCGGAGCCCCGCGCTGCCGGGCGGACGGAGCCGCGTGTCTGTGCGGGTGTGACGGGACCCCGACCCCCCCACCCCTGGTTGCCGTTTGCCCCCGCGGGCAGCAGGTGCAGCTGCGGGGCGTTTGGGGCGGGCTGCGGGAACCCCTCGGCCCGAGGCAGCCTTTGCTGTCCCGGTAGCATCAGCTCTCTCAGGGTCGGTGAACCCAGCACTTGGGAATCTCAGAAGGAGAAAGAGGGTGAAGATTCACTGCCCAGGTTCCCCGTTTGCTTCACCAGGTGCCCAGATGTGCAGTTCAGGGGTGCAGCTGCATCGTGTCCAGGGCTGCGCTGGGACCCTTTGCCCATGCCTGCAGAACTGCAGCTTCCCTAGGTGGCTTCTGAAAGCGGGCCCTGCTCTTCTACCCCTCCTGAGATCCCCATTATCCCATACTGCGTACCCCACACACAGCAGCAGATCCCTACCCCAACACCAGACCATTAACCACGGGGGTGTTGGACCCAGCACTCCCCCACCTCAGTGTGAGCCTTTGCCATCAATCAGGTGGGGGGGAAGAAAATCCCTTGTCCCAGGCTGCTGGAGTAAGCAGGAGGGACAGTCTGCTCTGTAATAACAAACACAAGCCTACCGAGCCTGCATGGCTTAACGCTGGATGCCAAAGCCGAGAAGTAACCTTGCATGCTGCCTTAATTTTTTTTCCCTGTGTGCAGGGAGCACGATCCAGCTTTAATAACAGCGTGCTGCACGTGCGTGTCCGAAGCCTCAGGAAAAAGACATCTGCTGCCACTTCATGGTTTCTGCAGCCCCCGGCCATGCTGCTGGAGCCCGAGCCGGGCACGGCAGGGCAGCCACAAGGCTGCTTGGTGCTCAGCAACCTGCTCCCATGGGAAGGAGGTGTGAGCCACCACGCTTCAATGTGCCTATCAGTCTGCCTGTCCCACTGTCCGACCCCATTTCTGAAATGCCAGGTCACTCCCTGCCGGATTTCATAGCAAGGTCCTCAGGGAGAGTAAATTCCAGTACGTTGCTCCATTCTTTGATTGTTTTGTGAAGAAAATAAAAGCAGCTGGGTAGACCTGAGAGAGCCAAGCTTTGGTCCCCATGAAGAAATGGATTCAGACTCAACTCTATTATTGTAAGACATGAAAGAAAGCGCACCAGAGAGAGCCCTTACAGATGCCCCAAACCATGGCAAAAGCTCTCCCGTGCCTGGCTAGTCATGTCAGAGCTGCTGCTGGGGGTGAAATCCAGCTCCTGGGCAAAGCAAGGGCTTGGTAGGGGTCTGTGCCCATCGGTGCCACTGTGAGCATCCCTGCACCCAGAGGTGGCCATCCCTGCACCCAGAGGTGCCCACAATAGGAGCTCGGATGGAAGCAGGAGCAGATATCCCACGGGCAGCGGTTCCCCCGCTCTGCCCCGGGGCAGGCAGGGTGACAGGGCCAATTTCACAAGCGGATGACACCAAACAGTGACTCATTCTGCTCCACGTGGTTTTTAATTAACACCTGCCTGGCCCCACCAGCCATATAATTGCCTCCCTTCATGGATCAGCAAGCTGGAAGCTCTGATCCCCCCCCCCCCATTCCCACCTGCTTACGATGTCTGGTGGCTGCACCTCACGTCCCCCTCCATTCCCATGTTGAGGTTGAAGGGTTTCAGGCTTCTCCAGGGGCTCTGCAGCACTGCTCCCATCCCCATCCTGTGGCCCTGTCCATCCTCAGCCACCACAGTGTGCTGGGGTGCAATGGTGGAACACAGCTGCCCTCTGTGCTGCCAAAGGGACGGGTGCATGTCCCCAGCAAGAGGAATTTAAGCTGGGTATTAATAAAAGAGATATTCTGGCAGTAAAATTAATGTAGCCCTGGAGGATTTCGTATTGAGCCATCTAGAGATATTAAAGGAAAGGTTAGATTAAAAAGAAAAACCTATCCAGATCATTTTGGAGTAGGGAAATAGACTGGATGTCTTCCCAAGAGCTCACCCAGGATGAGTTTTTCGGAGTACAAATTCATTTCCCAATCTTCTGCCACACCACAGCTCCCAGTGCACAGGCTGAGGATGAGGATGGATCCAGCTGGGCACGAGCCACAGCTCCCGTTGGTTGATTCGGAGGGTTCTCATGGGCATGAGAGCCAAGGTGGTGCTCGCAGATGGAGCCCCTCCATGGGGTGGGGGCAGCGGGGGCAGCGGAGTGTGCTGCGGTCTGAAAACAAGCACCCTTTCTTCGTGGGAAAGTGCAGGGACACGAAGCACTCGGACGGCCTTATCTCTGATTCTGAAACCCACACGCTGATCATTTGTCAAGATTAGCGCGTGCGGTAGAAGGGATGGAGCTGTTCCAAATCCATGCTCAAATCTCTTCCCCGGGCTCGCGGCCATTCATAAAAATGCCAGAGCAGTGGCGGCGGCAGCACACGCTGGGGATGGGGCTGGGGCTGGGGCTGGGGAGGGTCAGCCATGGGTTACAGTGCTCTGCTGGGGGCACGCAGCTTGCTCCGTTGCTGTCCTTCCTCCAGCAGGGCAGGCAGGGCGGACTTAGCAAAGATAAGAGGTAGGAAGGAGGTCCCATGGGTGGGACAGGGGTGACGGGTTTAGAAAAGCCTTTCTCAGCCTCTTCCATCCCAACACAATATCCTGAGGTCTGGAGTAAGCAAGGAGACTTGGCTTTGGGAAATTGCATGGCTATGGGGTTGCAGGGTGTGCTTAGGAAGGCTCCACCGAAGCAAAGGTCTGCAGCAGAAGGAGGCCTTGTGTGCAAGCCAAATAATTCCATCCTTTCCACGCTGCTGCTTCACGGGCTCAGAGGACTTAGGGTGGTCCTTTCCATTTCTCCAGCACAATGCTTTTGCCTAAGGACTGTCCCCGGTGCAAGAAATGTTCAGCTAGAAGTGGAAGGAGTGGCAGCCTGGTGTTTTGGTTTAAGGAAATGCTGCAAACCAGTGTGTCTGATCGCTTCTCCAGGGCTTGGCTGTGTCCCGTGCCGAGAGCGGATGCGCTCTGCTGAGCTGTGCCTCCGGTTCTTGGGAAGGTCCATGTTCCTCCTTGGCCGCACGCTCAGCTGGGCCATCTCCTGCCTTTCCTTTCGCTGATGGCAGCAGCCCAGGGACTTCACCATAAAGCCCTGCTCGGTGACCTCACTGCTGCACACGGTGGAAGAAAAATACCACAGGAGCGGAAAGAAAATACTTTTCCTTTGGGACCTGGGGAATACTGAAGGACACTAGTATGAGCGGACCTTTTTGCTGTCTTTTAGGAGCCGGTGCCAAGGCACAGCTGAGCTCATTATGACCTTCGAGCCCTGTCTCTGACAGTCCTGCAGAGCCTGGGGGCTGCCCGGCATCCCACCCGCTGCTCCGAGGGCTATGCTCAGCAGGAGATGGAGCTCAGAGGCAGTTCGGGGTGGATGTGCTGGGCTCCGGGGGTGCCGGCTGCCCCCAGCCCTGCCCCATCCTCCGAGCCGACCCCGCATCACGCGTGCAGCGTGTGCAGTGGGAACGGCCATAAATAACAGGCAGTGCTTTCTGCACGCGTGAAGGAGCAGGGAAGAGCGTAACCGATACCTGCTGGGCTGCCTCCAGCCCTGCTCGGCGCTGGGACCGCGCGGCCAAGCCTTGGCCGCCCCGCTTCCCTTTGCGAGCAGCTGTTCCTGCGGCCCCGCGTCTGCCCTTGGCCTTCCAAACTGTTTTGCTGCTCTGATTCTCACGCGCTCGCCAAAGTCCCACTGACCCACCACCAAAAAAAGAAAAGAGGAGGAGAACTCGATATCTGCTGCAAGTGAAATAGCTTGGGTTCAGGCTTTGGAGGGCTTCCCGAACTCTCAAGGAATTTCCTGATCTCAGGAATCTGCCAAACATTGGGATCTGCCTCAATGGGGCTTCGGATATTTTCAGAGCACACACTGCGGTGCTGTGTTTTGGGTTCCCACCTGCGTCTTCACGGGGCTGTGCTCTATCTGAGCAGGTTGGGAAGGGCAGAAGGAAAGCCCCTCTGCCTGAGGGAACACAAGGGTTTATTCCGTGTCCTTTGTTTTGGGATGGAGGAGAGGTTTGGTTCTGAAATCCCACGCGGCTTCCCTGTGCCAGACCCATGCCGTGCTGCAGCCCTCGTGCCAACATGGAAACATTGGTGTAGTTGTAAGTTGCATGACAGCGGTTCATGTGCTGACCTGAAAGCAAAGGCACTGCCCCACACTGACCAAAATGCTTTTACCAAAACCAACGCTGTGACGTTTGCAGAAGGCAGCTTGCTGCTTGCAGTGGGAGCTCGACACGTGTGTGTTTATTGCACAGATTTTGAGAGCAAACAAACTTCTGGGTGGGAAGAGCACAGCCCTTCCCCTTAGAACAAACTCACATGAAATTCCTCAACTTTTTTTTCCCCCCAAATTAATGCTGGCTGGATTTCCACCAGGACCTTTTCAACCAGCTTTAATCTGTGAAATCAACACTGAGTCAGGAAATGCTGACGCTGGCTCTGAGAGTGGCTCGGCCAAAATCTGTTCTCCTATTTTTGGGGGTAGCTGGCAAGAGAAGAAACCTCCTGGAGGAGTCCTGTCCTGACCTCCCCTGCTGCCCAGAGGGGCTTTGTCGTCCCTTAATGCTTGATCTCAGTCCCAGGAGATCAGTGGTCCCACTGGGTCGTGCGTGATGCTGGAGTCTGGGGCTGCTTTTCCACGGTGTTCTGCAGGATTTGAGCCAGGCTGGTGAGGCCAGATCCTCTTAGTATTGGAGAAGATGCCATTCCCAAGGCAGTGCACCAGGATGGAGCCCTTTGGACCAGGTCTGGCATCAACCAGCCCAAAGCATCTCTGCTCCTGAAGCTCCCTCACCATGAGATCTCCAGCCTGGAGCGTGGAGCTGGTGCTGAGCCTGCTCCAGAATGACCCACGGTGCCCCACAGCCCTCCATGCGTCACCTCTCCCTCAGCACCCCTCCGTGGCCCGGTGAAAGTGCTGCCCATGAGCGGAAGGAAAAGAAAACCCAGCGAGCACACAGGGGGAAACCGCCGCTGCAAAGCAAGCAGCGCGTTTAAAGGAGTGTTTGTCTGGGGTTTGTTTAGTTATCCTCTAGGTAATTTTACAGCTGAGAGGCTGGGGCTGTTCAGGCAATGGCCAAAACAATATCCCCACTGTGTGAGCCGCCCGCTCGGCTCGGTGCTGCTTGGGGGAGTAGTTCCTTCTGCCGGCCACAGCCCAAAGCCCCACGGAGGACGTCCCGTAATTAAGACGTTGCTTGGAACGAGCAAGTCACCCGGCTGTCAGCTTGAATAAACCTCTGGGGGTGAGGGGGGAGGAAGGGGCTCTGCTGGAAAAGCGCAGTCACAGTGTCTCTCTCTGCAGAGCTGGCACGGGACCAGGGTGCCTCTGGATGATGCTGGGGGGAGGTGAGCGGGATGCTCCCTGGGTCCCCGCTCCCCCCGGGGCAGCAAGGTTTGGGTGCCCTGCATGGAGTTTGGGATTTGTCTGCCCTGCCTGAGCCCCTGGAACAAGGGAACGGGGTCATGCACCCCTCCTCTTGGTGGAGATGTGCACCAGTTCCCCCACAGTGAGTTTTCCCCTTGGCCTGAAACCCCTGTTCAAACACCCCTGCCTCTTCCCAACGCCTCCCACAGCCCGAGCTGGGAACACGGGGGCCTGAGCCTCGCAGCACTACGTGCAAACAACTCACTTCAGCTCCCAGCCCTGTTCCCAAGAGCCACAGCACTCCCGCTCGCAGCCAGGATGCCGATATCTCACGCAGACATGGCGAGGAACCAGCGCTGCTTCCCATTCACGAGGGGTGGCTGCAAAACAACACGGGGATCTGTCACAGCATATACGCGGCATCTGTGCAAATTGGCCTGACTGCCTAAATAACGCTGCACATATTTATAAACTGCGAGATGTAACGTTTTTTCCTGTTTACTTTTCGGTTGAATTCCTCTCTCATGGAAATGAGAGCTGCAGCACGGCGGCGAGACACGGCCATTGTATGGGGCGGACACTGTACAAACTGTCCTAGAAACTTCTGCCAAAGTGCCAGGCCCTATCAGCCCCGATCTGCGGCCCCTTCCCACACCCTCCCATACCCCTCCAGCCTTCTGCATGGAGCTGAACCCAGCTGGGGCTGTGCAACGTGCCCGGATTGCCACTGGGATGAGGTTCACAGCAGACCTGGGTGCCAGGAGGGGCAGGTTCCCGCACTCCGCTCTTTATTTGGTGTTTTTGGACAAAAATGATACTGTTTGGACGGCTGCGGTGCTCATATGAGACGCAGCGCTTGCTTTGGGATGCAGAGCCTTGGGATGGAGAGGTCACAGCATTTGGGTACCTGCAAGGTGAGGGATGCATGCAGGTTGGTGGTGTGAGCAGCAGGCTGCCTGCAGGAGCACAGAGGGAGGCACTGCACAGCCCTGCTGCCGGCAGGGACATCAGCCATCCCGGGATGGGATGGGACCGGCTGGAGCCAGGGTTAGCACATCTGCTGGGGAAGGAAGGGAAAGGAAATGAGAAGGGAGAGGAGATTTTAAACATGGAAAGTGAAATTTGAAACCCGTTCTGCGGCTGTTCGGAGGCCACATGTGAGGCTGGGGCTGCCCAGGTGGGCTACCCAGAGAGGGGGCTCCCAGTGGGGACAGAGGGCAGGGTCCCCCAGCAGGGCAGAGCCAGGCTGCCCACTGTGACGTAAGGCTGCTTCAGCTCCCAGATCATGCTCCAGGGCAGGAGAAGGAGCTGTGCCAGGATGCAGCCGGCAGCAAAGGGGTGCAGCACCCTGCGAGGGGCTCAGCAGCCCTCCCTGCACCTCCCTAATCTGCAATGCGCTTATACTTCTGACCTCCCCAGTGCCCTGCAGGACAGATGTCACAGTGAATAATGCCTGTTCCTGGAGCTGGTGGTGATGGGGAGACCTGCGAGGGTTGGGAAACACAAAGGGTGGAGAGGGATTTTGGGATTTGGGATTGCCTGGAGAATAGGGATTCCTGCGTGTGGTGCTGCATGGTTTTGCACCACTTTGCCACAGGGATATTGTGAGGACATTGCAGGGGCATCACAGGTGGCAGCCATGGTCCTTGGCCATGCTGGTGCATGGCTCTGCTTGCACGGTGCCCAAGGCAAGGTATGGGGAAGCAGCACTTGCACTTCTGGCTGTCAGCAGGCAACAGCAAGGCTGTGGGTATGACCTGACAGAGGGTCCTGCTCCTTGCCTTGGCACAACCTGCCCCCATTCCAGCTCAGGGGCAGTGTGGCTGCAGAGCCATACATCCTTAACAGCATAATCCAAAGCTCATTTACCTTAGCTTTCCCAGTGCTGCACTCTGGTCAGCGTGCAAACACCTCCTCCCATAGCCCGGTGAGGCCGGGCGGGAGCATCCCACTCCTTATGGCAATGGTCCTCCCAGAGCTGTCATCACAGGGACCTCTGCAGAGAGGTCAGGGCTCTCTGGGTGCTCCCCAAGTTTTGGAGACCCTGATGCCCCGCAGCCCTGCACCACATCTCGGGGGTGACGCGGAGGAACTCTCAGCACAGCCCCGCTCCCCATGAAACCGGATCTATTTCCTGGGATTACGCACAGCACCTTAAAGAAAATATTTACAGAATTTACATTCACATCCCGTCCACCCTCCTCTCCGGGGGCTCTCCCGTGCCGTCCTCCCGCCCGCGCTCCATCCCCCGTATCCCCGGCCCTGCCACAATGCCCGCCTTTGTGCGAGAACAATGTTTGCTCTCCATCGAGGATGGGGGGATTGGAAATGAAAAGGGGCTGCCCCCCTCCTCGCCCCAGCCCCGCGCTGCACTCGGCGGCGGCAGCAGGAGAAAGAGGAATTCCTGCAGGAATGCTGATGGCCGAGGATAAATATTCATGTGCTGGGAGAGAGGGAGGAAAGAGAACTGTTTCCTAAAAAAAATCCCAGTGTCTAAATATAGGCAGCGCTCGGGCACCTCGCTGTGGGAAGGGAAAACTGCACTGGTGCCAAGGCTGCTCCTCTCTGTTGGCACAGGGAGGGCTGCTCTGTGCCCTCTGCCTGCTCCCAGTGAGTGGGGGCCGTGTCAGTTCTCCCCATCCCCTGTGCATCCCCAGGGCACCATCTGGACACCTGCGTATTGCAGGCAGCCCCATGGCACGCCGCACCCCGGGTCCAGCTGAGCTGCAAGTGCACGGAAAGGCACTGCTGCCTCCTGGGAGCAGCACGACCAAATGGTTCCAAAGGGGCAGAAAAGAACGAGAAAACACTTGTCGTTTTAATGCAGTGCCAAAACAGGAACTCCTCATCCCCGGGACCCCTTTGCCGCTGATCTGCTCAGGTACCACATCCCCTTCCCCTGCACATTAGAGGCTCAGCAAGAAGTACTCATCAGGGCTTTCATCGCTCCGGGTTCCCTCAGTGGTCCCTCACTGAGAGGGGATTTGTGCACAGGGACACACAGCGTGCTGCATCTGTGCTGCAGGCAGGAGCTCTGCGCACACACAGCGGGAGCGCGCAGTGATCCATCTTGTCCCTGCATTCCCACCCCAATGGATCTGTCCACCCTCTTCCCTCCCACTCACAAATGCTTTCCTCGCCTCATTTCCAGATGCTGGAGGACAGATGGGCCGTGCAGCCATCCCACAGCCGGACACAGCCCCACTGCCCAGGCTCCATCGCCCATCTCAGGGCAATCACACTGCTGCCCTGCCCAACCTGGCTCCATGCAGAGGGACAGCACAGTCCCATGTCACCACACAGGGCTGTGGGTGGTCTGCATGACCCCCTGTGACCCCTGGCTTTTGCTCCCATACCAAGGAAAACAAACGAGCCATGCTGTGGTTTTGCCCTCCCTGGTGCTGTTCCCCCCTCCTCCCGGCTCTCCTCAGAGTGGGCAGCAGGAGCTCGGCACATCGCTGCACCCCAGCAGCCCCAGGCACACCCCGAGCTCCGGGAGGGGCTGCAGATTGCAGATTGCAGCGAGTCCGTGCGGACGGAGAGCAGGAGTGAGTTAAAGGGTAGAGAGAAGGGTAGAGAGAGGAAAGCAAAGAGGATTAAAAACTGCGCTCTCTATATTGCTTTTTTCTTTTTTTGTGTGTGTGTGTGTGTGGTATTACTTGATGGTTAGAGAAAAAAAAAAAATCTGGAAACTTAACTGCATGACTCGCAGTGGTTTCCAGCTGTCCCCACAGAAGCCAGCTCTCCCCCATCCAGACAGGTCAGCACTGAGCCTCCTGCCCCATGACCCACCCGTGCTGCCCTCCCACACCTGCCACGCCACGCTCTTCTCCTGGTGGGGGCTCATGGCTGAGCCAGGTAAGGATGCAGCCGGGTCCGCCACCCCCTCCCAGGGATCCGCAGAGCCCTTGTTTGCTTTGGAAAATGAAAACCATGCCCAGCCCACGGCTGGGAGCAGGTGGGGGTAAGTGCTAGGGCCGCCTGGAGGTGGTGGCTCAGGGGGTCTTAACGCAGCATGGGGTTGCAGTGCTTGCAGCAGGAGAGCAGCACCGTGCTCCTGTTTGCAAAGCACAAACCCATGCAACTCTTCCCTCTCCCTGCTCTGCTCAGGAGACCCTCGCTGCTCTGTCCTTTCCCGGGACAGCACTGCTCCATTGCTCCAGGACATGGGGATGCGGAGAGAGCATCACCAGCCCCGGGGACAGCCCACAGTGTCCCTGAGGTTGTGGTGGAGGTGGTAGGGGCCCAGGGTGGAAGAGAACAGGATCCCAGTGCTGTGCCTGCAGCTGTGCAGGGAAATTTGGTGCACTCTTACCCAGAAGGGCTCCAGCGTAGCTCTGCTCACACAAGCTCACACACCACTGCTCCACTCGGTCCTGCAGTAATGCCGGAGCAGGGCTGGTAGAAGCGTGGCTCCAACATACACCTCCTCAGTGGATCCGGTCTCAGACCCAGGCGTCCAGCTCTGCTGACAGTAGCCCAGCTTGTTTGCAATAGCACAGCTTCCCAGGGAGGATCAAGAGGATGGAGCAACCTGGCGATGCAGTGTCCAGCGGGATGTAGGGGGTGGATGGATGCTGAATCCAGGGGCTGTGCATCCTGAAGGAGCATTGCTGCCATCCCCCTCCAGGACACACCATCCCCAGGGCAGCCTGCTCCTGGCCTGGCAGCACCACGGCCCCTACACCATGGCCGGCAGACCATGCAAGCACCCCTCAAATGCAGGAGGACTGCTGTGTTCAGCCTCATTTATAAGGAAAAATATGTATATGTTCCATATGCACAAGAGAGAGGCCCTGAAAGCCAGGAGAATGCAATGATCAATAAATTACAGTTTGGATAATATCTTTTACCATCACCAAATAAATCAGGCCTTATTTTCCCCCAATGTCCGCTGATTTAATGGCAGCAATGGTGCCCTCGGTGCTCATAAAACTCCAACCTCTTGCTGTAGGGCCTCCCAAACAATTTGTCATTTGGCCTTTGCTTGTTTGCTTTAAAATTAGCTGGTCTCGACGTGGAATAGCCCAGGAGCTAGGAGATCCTGCAACCACCCAGCTCCCAGCTGTGCATGTGCTCCTAGGGATGCTCATGCTGGCTGGAAGGAGTGCAAGGAGGGATTGGGGAGTGAGAGCTGGGGGCAGAGATCATGAGTGGCACTTTCCATCTGGGCTGTAAGATCACCTTCCCTATCTCCACATCTCTCTTTCTTCCCATCTTTTTTTTTTTCCCCGCTATGGTCACCACAGCACTCCAGCTGCCATCAGCCATACTCTGCTCCTCGCTGCTGTGAGCATGTCGGGAGCTGACCCCTTCTCATAGGTGTAAACACTGCCTTGTTAAAAGGGGATAATTACAGGGGCTGGCCAACCCCGCTGTGAAATCAGAGCAACAGAGCCCCGCTGGGCTCCCAGCCGCGCAGACCTCAGAGCCGGCACTCAGCAGAAAGCAGCCAAAGCCTCGCCATGCACCGCTGCAAAGTTAACTTCCCTCTGAAAGAGAAACGCTGTCTTTGGGATGATTTATACCCCCCAGACCTCAGCCCTGCTTGCGTGTGGAGCATCTGCAGTCCCAGGACCCCTGCACCACACCATGGCCCCGGGGTCCTGTTGGGAATCCCAACCCATGGCCGTGACCCACGCCTGTGCTGAAGGTTCTGTGTTGTGCTGCAGGGTTTGCCATCAGCTGCATGCATCCCAGGATCACTGCCCCGTGTGTTTATTCCTCCAGCAAGGAGGATCTCATAACTCAGAGCCTCCTGACAACGTATGTATCTTGAAATCTCATAAGAGTAATAACCATATGCAATGATATTTTGCTCTTGTCTGGCCAACGTAAACAATGCTCTGGACTTCCTGAATGGCATTGGGTCATCCTGAATAATTAGGCTCGCGTGTTCCATTTATTACCTTGAAAATCCTTTTCTCATTGTATTATATACATATATATATATATATATTCAAATGCAATATGTTTAAATTAAAACCAGATCCAGCTCGGAAGGAATTTGAAATATGAGGCTGAGAGCACAAGAAGCAGCAAGAAGGTCCTCGGCTAACAGGGAAAGGCAAAGCTCTGGGGCAGGGAGACAGGGAGGGTTGGTGTGGGCTGCCCTTAGGGCCAGGCTCCTGGCATGAGCAGCATAGAATCACTATAGGCAATACGGGCAACATGAGCAACGTGAGCAACACTTGACAGCGTGGGCAAAAGAGGAAGACCCAACCCATGCTCTGCCCAACAACAGCACTGCACTCAGGTCGCCATCCATGACAAGTGTCCTCCAGCAGGATGGCACCCAGGGCCGCCTGTGGTCACCAAGAGCCAGCACACAGCCACCCACAGGTGACAGTGGGGTTGTGGTGGGATATTTTGGGCTGGCGTGGAGGTGGCCAGAATGTGGGAAGCTCTCCCCATGCTTCTGGCCAGCACTGCCAAGTGCTTCACTTGCATGAGCACCGAGAGTAAAACCAAAATGACATTCATTAGATGTTTTAAGGGGTGTTCAGGCATGTAATCCTGCTGGAATGAGGCAGCCATAACAAGTTACTGTAGTTATTGATGGCCATGTCAGTTAGCCTTTTCCAAGGATTAATCACCATCCTGCTCATGCTCTACAGGATGTTTTTATCTCCGCTTTCTCCCAGTATCGCACCATGCACTGCTGGCTGCTGTGTGCAGTGATGCTTCCGAGCCCGGGGCAGGCTGGCCATGTGCTGGATCCTGAGCCCTGGGCAGCCTGGGAGAGCACTGCATTCAGGGGAACCGCTGAGGCACGGCTGTAACACTTCCAGAAGAGCTCAGGTCCCTGAAGTCACGCGGTCACTAGTCCCATGCAAGCAGGGATTTGCCCCAGTCTCTCTTCACCCATGAGCATCACTGCTCACATGCTTATGGATGAGGAGTATCTTTGCTCTCCCAGTGCTCTGATCCCCATCTGGTGCAAGCAGCAGATGCACACAGGGCTCTTGGTGTCCCTCCTTGTCCCCAGCCATGTCTCAATGACTCCAGGAGCCCAGTGCTGCCCACAGTGGCTGCCCCCACGGGAGCAGACCCACCAGGGCCACCAAAAAAACTGACCCAGCTGGGTCCCACAGCAGGCACTGAAACCAGCTGAGGCTGGGAAAATGCAGCATGCTGAGGAATTAGCATTAATTAAGCCTAATCTCTAAGGGACCGCTCAGTGTGCGGCTTGGTGTGCTGTACCCCAGGCAAGGGGGAGGGGTCCTGGCTGCCCTTCACCCAGGGAACCCAGTATAACTGTGGCATTACCCCCAGGGAGTGGGAACCTAGCACAGACCTGTGCTGCAGTCAGCAAAGGGAGGGCAAGGAGAAAGCAGCAATGCTTTTCTCATGCCCTTGGGTGCCTTCTTGCAGACCTTCCCCCTGCTCAGCACCTCCTTCGAGAGCTGTACAGGCCAAACCACAGTGCACAGCTCGGTGATGCCTGTTACTGCTGCAGTGGGGTAAATTAAACATTTGGTCAGCATCATTTCCTCTGGTTCAGCTAGGTGGGAAACTGCTTTTTACAGCCCTTTGGCTTCTCATCCAAAGGGGAAAAAAGAGAGGGAAAAAAAAAAGCCCTTTAAATAGAATTTTCCACTGGAAGTGCCTCTGGAAAGACAGAGAAGAGGGAGCTGCCAGCACAAGTGATGGGTGCAGGGACAGCAGGTACACAACCCAGGAACAGGCTCTTCTGTTGCCTCCACAGCCAGCTCTGCCCTTGCCAGATATCACCTGATGCCACCCAACCACACGTTGCTCCATGTCACCCCAAAGCAATGGGACACAGCTGCCAAGCTCCTTTGGAGCCCCTTTTCTCAGGACAGCTACAGATACCCCTTGTCCTGTGTTTAGTTTTGCCCAGCCCCTGCACGCCCCCTGTCCCTCCCCAGGTCAATCTCCCCATGTGCTTTGCCTTTTCCCAAAATGTATTTCCTAGGAGAACTAGCAGGCTTCTTTTTGCTGCTGGAGCCACATGCTAGCAGCTGGTGGGAATGCAGGCTGCCTACAGCAGGGAAAGGGAAACAAGACGCTTGGCTCATTTCTCCAGCTTTCTGGCCCTCAATAAAAGCCACATCCATGGGAGGAGACCAGCAGGCAGGCCCATAAGTGCAGTCACAAGCAGCGATCTGTGTCCAGCAGGCAGGGCTGGGGCTGTAGAGTGCCCCTCACCTGATGGAGATTGGCTTTGGGGTGCCGTGAAGGCACTTTGGGCTCCAGCACAACCTGATCTCAGATGGAGGAGGTGATCCATTGGAAATGGGACTGAGGATGGACCCCAAAGAACTGGGTGTCTGAGGACACTGCCATGTTCAGCCACAAGGTTTGGGCTCCAGAAAGCAAAGCTCAGGGCTGGGCAGGAGGACAGCATTGCTTTCCTCCAAGCTGTAATGGGGACTGATTTGCAGCAAATACTGCTACACAGACCTCACTATTCCATTGCCCAAGTTATTTGCATTTATCCAATCCTCTCTTCTGCCTTTTTTCCTTTTATTCCAAAGAAACCATCTTTCATATGGTGGTGATTTATCTGTCCTGCTTGTCTGTGACTTGGGACATGCCATGGCTGCCATTTCTTGGCTGGGATTAGGTAAGTGGGACCCACTGGGATGCCCAGCAAGAGCAGAGGGGCCCTGTGTGCACCAAACCCAGTGGATCAGAGCAGCACAACCACCACTCCCCCCGCTGGGACCTGGAGTCCTCCTAGCGCCTCATGATCAATACAAAAAGCACAGCCTGTCCCTTTAAGGCCAAAATGATGAGAGTGTTAGTGGAGGCTCTGGAAAAGAAGTCAGGGCTATTGGCTCCTGCGTCACCAGCGCCGGCCATTGATTCCCTGAGAATGTTTCATATTGGGCCAAACTGGCTGTTGGAGGAATAGTTTCTCATTTAATAGTTTCTCGGCTGCAGGAGGGACCCAGATGGGTCCCATTAGCTCCGGAGGGACCGTCCTTTCTGTCGGCTGCTGGAAAACACTTCCACACAGCCCCCCCTCCTTCCTACTCCTGTACAAGAACTTCAGCCCTCTGATGAGGTTTGCACTGCAATCCTCGTTATTTCAGCCTCCAGCGGATGTTCCTTTTAACATTATTATTATTTATCTTGCATTTTAATGCCGAAAAAGCAAATGTGTGGAAACAAGCCCCCAGCACCACTCCCCAGCCCAGGGGCCACAGCCATTCGAGTCCCCAGGACCGTGTGCAGACCCCTGCCCGGCCCCTGGCCCCTTCCCTCTCCCCCTCCCACCCTTCCTCTCCTCCTCACCGCCTTTCCCGCTCCTGCTCTATTTAGTCTGTGTTCAAAATTCTGCACAAAAGCTCTTACAGATCCCTGGGCTGTGACCCAAACAGTAAAGAATGTTTATACGCTGGTTGTCTTCCATTGCTGTGTATGAATATCGCGCACACACGCACTCACACACGGCGTTTCGGTGCCTCCTCGGGCTGTCGGCCAAGGGAGAGCAGCCAAAGGAAAAGGCATCTGGGCCCTTGTTGAGAAAGCAGGGAAAGGAGGAGAGAAAGGCAAAAGGAAAGGCAATGGGGTAAGAGCAGCTCCCAGGCTCTGTGCTGTCGAGCAGTGCAGGCTAAAGGGGGGCTTGGTAAGAGGCAATGGTCTTGAGTTGCTCCTGGGAAGGTTCAGGTTGGATATGAGAAAGAATTTTGTCCAGAAAAGTGGTGATGCATTGGCACAGGCTGCCCAGGGAGTAATGGGGTCACCGTCGCTGGAGGTGTTCAAGAACTATGAGGACGTGGCACAGAGGAACATGGTCAGTGGGCATGGTGGGGAGGGTTAGGGGTAGGCTTGGGGATCTCAGAAGTCTTCTCCAACCTGAATGTTTTTATGATTGATGCTTCCTAATGGGTTGCAGTGGCTGTAGCACAGTGGTAATGAGCTCAGCACTACCACACTGCTCAATCACTGCCCACCTCAGTAGGGTGAGGGAGGAAAAGTGATGGAAAAAAAGTTCATGGGTTGAGATAAAGATGAGACCACTCAGCTGTCACTGAGAGAAGTGTAACCAGAGTCACTCATTAGCACAGTGTGACCAAGCAGAGAACTGTGTCTCCAGCCAGCTGGAACAGGCCCTTCTCTAGCACAGAGAAATGATTGGAAACTTCTTTAAAAGAAAAAAATAGTCACCTCTGCAGCCACCAACTATGAGAACCTTATCACACAATAGATAGGTAGACAGACCAGCAAATAAATAAGAGAAGAGCAATAGCAGACATGTGACATTCTACCACGTCAGCTTATCACCCTCATTAAAAACAAGGATTCTTATAGGTCACAAGAACTTCTTCCCATCCATGCTCTTCTAGCTCCCATTACAACAGAAGTTACATGAAAACTAAGAGGACTTGCCTCACAGTTCTGTACGTTGGCTCCAGAAGATTCTGAAGGAAGAAAACAAACCTGATGTACATCATTCCAGATCACAGAGCCCTGGACTGGATCCCAAAGGGCTGCCCAAGTGAGGTGTGCCAAGCTTCTAGCCTTGGGTTTTCTGTGGTGCATCTGTTGGACCTGATTCCCCCTGACAGGTAGGGATGGTGTCATCATTTCATGTTGAGAAGGGGATCACTTAGCCTCAGTGTGGGGGGCTGTCACTGCCCCAAAATCACAAGGAGCTGACGGTGATCTGAGAAGATCACGCAAAATTGGTTAAATAAACATCATGTGACTTTACTGGCACCTGTGGCCTGTGAGTTAGGGATAGAGCAAGAGGAACCCTCTTCACTGTGGGGTGAAGATGGTGCCATACCCAACATGGCTGGGTGTGCTGGAGCCCCACGGGCTGGTCCTTGGTACTCAGAGGGAGGAAGGTGCCTCATGCCAGGGAAGCCTCCAAGCCTACTCCTACTGCTGTGAAAGCTCCCTGTGTTGCACAGCTTCCAGCCCCACCAATCTGATGGGCACTGGGTTTCCTTCTTGTCTTCCAGAGATGCGATGTTCCGGAGGTCTCAGCAGGGGTTAACTCTACGCAGAGCAGTCACGCGATGGGGAGGCCTTCTTCCAAGTACTAAATAATTCACAGAAGTAATACATTTGTTCCTAATTAGGATAATTGCCCCATCACTTTTCTCTGTGGCATTGGCCAACCTAACTCACAAACGTCTGAAAGCACAAGCTGAAGTATGACTGAATTTAGGAGCTGAGTTGAGTAATACATTGCCTTGATTTGTCCTAAAACATGAATTGGATGGGAGTACTCCTGCACAGTGCATATCCAGGGAACATAAGGAACCCATTGTGCAATTAGCAGTAATATTTCCAACACGCTGTGGCGCGCAGCCCGTGCTGTGCTCTGCCCTCCTGTCCTGTGCTACTGCATCTCCTGTACCCTCGTGGCTGTGAGCTGAGGGGGATAATCAAACCTGTGTGGAACAGAATGCTGAGTATGGTTACAACAAAGTAGATACAAGGGTTTACTTGCTCCTTTATCACTGCTGCCCTCAATTCAGAGGCAGCCAGAGCAGGGATACACCATGCCCTAACCCACCTGGAGGCCACCAGCAGACATGGGGACAGGTGCTGTGCTGAAGGAGGGATGCTGTAAGGAGGGATGCCAAGAGCTTGCCAGGTCACACCTGCATGGGGAAACTGATCACCTGAATGCCCCTCACTGCGGCTCCATGTTCTGCCACTGCACACAACTCCTTCTCAGACCCACTCTATCAAAGGCATGCACTTCCTCCCTCAGAGGGTTTTCCAGCCAATCTCCACATTTCATTCGGACGTGCTGCAGCGTTCATTGATTTCACAGAGCAGCTTTCTGCACCTTCCTCCTGCTCTGCCCATGCCTTGGTGTTTGCTTCCCTCTCCTCTCCCACTCAGCCCTTTGCTGGGGGGAATGCACCTCCCACAAACCACCTAACCCCTCACTCCTTGCACTGCTATCCGTGCACACATAGGGCTTCATCATAGCAAGCAAGGGGGAAAAAAATAAGAGGAGTCCCTTTGTTTGATGAAACCACAGAAACCTTCTCACTGGTGTGTGAGCGGATGGGTTTCTGATCAGCTCCATGGCGGAATGCACGCACAGGGGGATATGGATCCTGTCCATGCACCATTTTGTCCCACACAAGATCCTTGTCCCATACCCTTTTTTTTCTGTTGACACTAGGGAGACTCAAACCCAGATGGAGCAAACCCAAGGGGAGTTTTCTGTCTGCAGTTCCACCTGAGCAGTTTGGGAGCCCCATCCTGGGGGCCAGCAGTGGAGTGCAGGCTGCGGGTCTGCCAGAGCGCAGCCGCCCTCCTTCCCGTGCTCTCAGACCTCTTGCTTCCAGTCCAAGTGCATCCCGCTTAAACCTCCCTCCTGGATTTGGGCACTTAATAAGTCTTAGCATTTTATTAGCAGATGCTAATAGCGGTGGCTCGGAGCCACGTGCTTTGAATTCAAATCCTCCCAGCTTAGCGTGCGCCGCTCATCCTGCGGCAGCTCGGACGCAGACATCTCCCACTTCCCAGCCTTGGAGCTCTCCCTGCACACTGCAGGCTGCACACAGCATGGGATGGGGGTACCCAACCTGCACTGAGGGAAGGAGGAGCTGCTGTGTCCCAGCATGCCTCCAAAACAGGCCAAGCTGGGCGTGAGGGTGAGCCCAGCACACCGCCAGATGCTGCATGAGGGCTCTGCCTGATGCGTTTATGTCAGGTGTGGACTGGGAGGAACAGGGAAGGGTGGGAAGGCACAACCCTGCCTGCTGGTATTCTGCAAGCAAACCCTGCAAGAATGCCTTTCTCCCGCAGGATGGGCATGTGTCCCATCACTGCCCCTGTGCTGGGACCAGTGGTGTTGGCCAAGCCATCCCCATTGGCTCAGTGGGAAGGTGGTTGTCTCTTTCCCCAGCTCCCACCACCTTCCATTCCCACTTCCAGGACCAAGGAAGCCTCAGACTGATTCGTTCCTCCACGAAGCCATAATGTACAAGTTTGTCTCACAGTTGGGATGCCATACAATGTGCCCTGAGGTGTCCAGACACAGCCAGTCCATTAATTCTTCCACCCCTGTTTACTGTGAATCCTCAAATATATAGTACTTCTCAGTGATGATGTGGTGATGTGACTCCTGCAGGCAGTCTCAGCAAGTCCCAGGAACTGCCCTGTCCCCCAGCATTGCCCACCCTCTCTCCTGACCTCCTCCAAAAACGAATCTCAAGACCCAAGACCAGACCCAGGACAGCTAAACTGAGGGAAGGACAGGCAGTGCCCAGGGATGTGCTGCCCCAATGGAGCTGCTCAAGGCTGGCTGCTCCCTCCATGGGGCTGCGCAGACGCCCCGAGCCCAAGCAGCACATCTGGAAGTCAGATCCATTAAAACAAACTCTATTACATAACGACAGACATCTGGAGCCCGTTACCACTACATTTTTAGTAAAAATAGTTTTTGATATGATCTCTCTGAAGAATGTGGCAGAGGGGGCTCAGAGCCAAAGTCCTCTAAGAATGGCTGTAAGTGCTTCTCATAAAACATCCCCCTCCTCCCCTCTTGGAGCAGGGCTGTTTCCTCTCCATCCCTCTCAGGGGCACGGGGGGAAGATTTCAGGCTGAGGGCAGGTGCAGGACTGGGGTGAAGCTGAAGGGTTCTCTGGGTCCTGAGCTCTGAGGTTTTTGAAGGGAGACTGTGGGGACTGTGGGGACACTGTGCAGCTGTGGAACTCCCTTTCTCGCTGCTAATCCATTTGCAGGAAAGTGTGCACAGCCCCACACCACCAGAGCACTGAGCAGCTTTAAGTGTACCTGGACGCGTCTGAAACACAAATCCCCACGCGGCCACGTGGTAAGAGCTGTTCTGGCAAGCAGCAAAAGAGCAGAGTGACTGATGATTGCAAACACTTTCCTAGCAGCTCTTGGCAGTGAGGACACTACGCACTTGGACAGTGTGGGGATGGCCCTGGCTTTCCATGCCCTGGAGAAAGATTACCCCCATCTCTTTTTGCACCAGGCTATCAAAGACATGAAGTTTAACTCAGCCTCTCCTTTGAGAGCTCTTTGCACTCCTTTTCTCCTTCTTTTGTTTGGAGGCCCTCTCCCACTCTGCAGCCTCTGGCTGAGAGCTCAGCAGTGCTGATGTCCGCCTGGATTCCCACCTCTCCAAGGTCGCTCCTGTTCCTCACTGCCATCACCAACAGGCAGCTCCCAGCAAGCTGCAGGGAGGCAGAAGAAGGGTGAGAGCAAGGTGAGAAAACAAAATGACTTCCAAAGCCCTGCTTGGGGCCAATGTGAGGCTGGTGCCTGCCCTCAGTTTCCTTTTTGCAGCAATCGTCCTGGGACATGTTGTCTGGCTGCTTCAGGCCTTGAAAACAAGAGGTCTTTATTTTTTGCCTCTCTGTGTTTTAATATACAGCTTCAAGCAGTGGACAGAAATGGGAAAGTCTTGCATAGAGGAGCAGAACCATGGGCTGCTGGGGAGAAGGGCTCCTCCTGGGCTGGTAGCAGTCCCTGCATCCATTCCTCTTGCACTGTCCCTCTGATGCTGCTTTCTCTCTCCCCCTCTTTGCACTGCTGCTGATTTCCTACCAATCTTATCAAAGAGAGACTAAGAAGCAGAGGATCAGATTCACTTCAGTTTGCATTTGCTTTGCTATTTCCCAGCAGTTCTCTCCTCACTCTCAGTCATCATTCTGCTGGAGGAGCATTAGAGCCGCAGGACCTGGTGCTCCCATGGGCAGCTCCTGCAGATTGCAGCCTCAGAGTGCTACAGCACGAGAGATGGAGAGAGTAGAGCCTGCAGGGAAAGCACTGCTTTGCAGATATTGTAATGAACTAAAGCCCAGGGCTGCGTGCTCACTGTAATAGCTGACAGAATCACTGTCACTGTGTGTACACTCTCTGCATGAACATTTGACACTGAGAAAACCCGAAGGACCAGCAGATTCTAACACGAGCATTGGCTCATGCCAGAACCCACACCACAGTGTTGTTTCTCTTTCTCCCTGGATGTGTTATGTGATGAGGGCTGTGGTGGGCAGGCACTGCCCACTGGGTGGGACCTCATTTGGGATAATTCCTTTGGTAATTATCTCCTACCAAGTCTCACACCTCTCACCTCCTCCTGCCCTGTGTCTCCTGACTGGCACCCACCCTACAGGAGAACGGCACCAGCATTCTTTTTGGACTTCCAAGGGGTTTTGGCCAAAAAGTTCCCAGTGGCACCACCCCCATCAGTCCCCGGTGGGTCAGAGGAGATGGAGAGCAGTGCAGCGCAGCGCAGGGCCTGCAGCTCCCAGCTCCTTCCCCATCCCCTGCCAGCACAGCCCTGCTCAGCCCCCTTCTCCTCCCACCCCCCTCTCTGGCATTTTTCCACGCCAAGGAGTTTCCACTGCTGCTCTCAAACCGCAGCGCGATGCTCGGGAACGTGAAACCTGGGCTCGATGGAGGGAAGAAATCGGATTGTAGGAAATGCAGCACTTGAATTAAAGGTGGGGGGAGGAGAAGTCGATTTTATTGCTCCCAGGGCCTGTCGCCGTGGCTGGGAGTGTGCATCCCCTTCCAGCACACAGCAGGACACGGGGCTGTGGTTGGAGGGGTTTGTGCTTTGTGGTTGGAGGGGTTTGTGCTTTGCCCTGGGGTCTATTCCCCACCTTCACCTCTGCACTTATTTATTTATTTGCTCCCCAGCACATTACCTAATCCCTCCCATTTTCCATGGCTGTCACAGCCCCATTTCCACCGCCAAGGCGCGACGGAAAATATGCTTTATTTTTTTCCTGGCAAGTACCTGATTTTTGCGAGGGAAAAAAAAATACAGGCGACCATCCCTCCCTCCCCAACCCCAGAAACACAGGGACGGCCCCATTCTCCCCAACTCCCTCCTGTCCCTGCAGTGCAGGGCAAACACACCATGAACCCACTCCCCAGGGCTCCCAGCACCCCGGGCTTCATGTCCATCTGCAGCACTCCACTGTGCATCCCCAGTGATTCAGTACCAAACTGCAAGACTGCAGCAGGCTGTAGAATTACCAGACCTCCACACAGTGGGGCTGAACCCTGTCCTGCTGAAGGGCTCTGCACCAGTTCACGGGGATGATGCTCTTTGCTCAGCCTGGAGCTGGCCCGCACTCTATCTGCAGGTAGGGAAGGGTCCCCATGCCAAAATGCTGCAGGTGCAGCATGAACAGCCCAACAGCCCCATGCACTGCAGGAGCTGGAGTCTGTGGGTAGGGCAGGGGGGGGACACTAGGGGTCCCCTGACTTTTCCAAAGGGCCAAAGCCCCCATTCAGCCCCAGTGAGCAGCCCAGGACTTGAAGCTCCATGAGCATCCCTAGGGGGCTGCTGTCCACATCCAGCACCTAGGGAGCCAAATGAGAGGAAACAATCAGTGGAAAATGATCTTCAAGCCAGTTGAAGAAGAGACAGTGATGTGGGATAGCAGCGGGGTGCAGGAGCCAGGGTGGGGGACACAGCCATAGCACAGACATGGGGGATGGAGCTCTGCCTGGGCGTGAGCATGGGCACCCCCTGCAGCATTGGTCCCCATGAGAAGCAAGGTTGGGGTTTCCAAACCCACAACCTTCAGCTGAAAAAATTTAAGTAAAACTGAGTATTCTTCACAGAAAGCAGCTGGCATTGCTGCTAATTGAACCCAAACCTCACATGTTGGGAGAGCTGGCATGGCCAGACCTCCTGCTGCTGCTCAGAAACAAGCAGAAGGAGAAAAAAAGATAAAAGCAAAATAACAGATTTTAAGTTTGGAGCTGTCTTGTTTTGCTCCATTCCCTTTGATTCCCGTTTTATAACCACCTTCAGGGAGCTGGCAAGACTGCAACCTGCTCCATCCCTGGATGTGAGCATCATGGCAGCAACGTCACAGCCCCTGGATTTAGCGAGGGGAAGGACAGAGCTCTGCTGCTCCTTTCTTTTCCTTTTGTTCGCATTTCGGAAGAGCACGTGTGACCGGGGAGTGCTTGCAGCAGAGCAGAGCACTGCCAGGCCAGGGAGCACAGTGCACATCTGCTGTGCAGCTGCAAGGGCTGCACACCTAATGCTGCTCTGGGAGAACAGGGGCTGGGGGGCTTTGCAGCCTGAACCCACCCAGCCGCACTCTGCGGCAGTCGCAGACACAATGACATTCATGTTTTGGCTATTTTGCTCCACATCTCTGCCTGTGCTGCTCGCAGTCCCGCAAGGAAACGGCAGCGATGCTCATGCAAATGAGGAAGCAAAAGCTTTACTGTGCTTTTCCATCACGCACTGCGGCCGGGGGCTGTGCAGAGCCAATGTAGGGTTTGTGCCAAGGCTGCGTCCTGCAGCTCTGCCTCTGCCAGATGAGCTGGGACAGCTTCAGACACAAAGCCTCACAAAGAGGGAGAAACGAGAGCAGGGGGCAGTGAGCGTGACCTGAATTCAACTCCAGGGAGAGGGCGTCTCTCCATCCTGCATCCCTGCTATGTGTATGAGAAGCAGCAATGGTCCCTTCTCTGTCCTTTCCCTTTCCCTTTACCTGGGGCTCCTCCATCGCTGGGAGCAGAGGAAATACCTGGCATTCCTGCTCCGTGCTCTCATCTCCCAGGCAGGCCCCATGCAGCGGCACAGCCCAGCTCACAGGGCTCCTGTCCCGTTATGTGGGGAAATTTTTTGCTGTCTGAGAGGTGGACAGAGTTGATCTGACCTTGATGGGGTGACATGCATGACAGAAAACAGGCTGTGGGGCAAGGAGCAGTGTGGGGTGAGAAGGGAAAGGGAAAAGGGGTTGGGGGGTTGGGTGGGGAAGGGAAAAAAAGGGGAAAAGGGAAAAATAAAAAGGAAGGGGAAAAAGGGAAAAGGCAAGGCAGGGAAAGACAAGGTAAGGCAAGGCAAGGATGTCAATGCTTTGTTTCTTTTTCCACCTCTGCCACTACTGGCCAGCAGCTGCACGCAGCTCCTCAGCATCTGGAGCCTCTTGGCCACCAGCTGGGGCTCTCAGAGGACGTGTGTGCTCATGCACACACTCGCTGGGCTGCAGCACGCTGGGTGAAGTGAAGAACATGACTCTGGCAGAGGAGCAGGAAGGCAGAGGAGCATTTCCAGCCCTGCCTGTCCCTGTCCCGCTGGCCAGCCCTGCCCTCCAGCTGCTCCCACAGTGAAGACAGAGTGCTGAGGTCCCTATGGGCTGTGCCAGCGGGACTAAGCTCAACTTCCCCAGCCCCAGCTGCATTTATGGTTCTCTCCCTCTTACGCTGCAGCACGTGGCAGCCAGACAAGGGACACAGCAGCGGTACGAGGCATGCTCCTGCATCAAGGCTTGGAATAAAAATCCAGCATCCCACTCAGCCCAGCACCAACCACTGCTCTCAGGGTGGAAATCACACTGCGGAACCTCTGGGTAAGTCAGGAAAATTCACTAGGTCTGCCTCAAGAGACACTGAAATTTGGGTATGGTTCTGATCCTACAGGGGTGCCCATCCCTGTGCTGTGCTTACTTGAGGGGCGTGGGCATGGTGCAGGGCAGCAGGAGGACAGCAGGAAAGCATCACAGCCCCACAGCTCTGCTCCAGGACTGACGCTGGCTGAGCCAACCCGGCTGCACTCCCCTTGGCTGAGGGCTGGAGACTATTTTTGGAAGCTCCCGAGACATCCAGGGAGGGAATCGCCCTTTCTTTCCCTTCATTCACAGACAGGGTCGTCTTGATTCATTCCATGGGTTCTTTGTATTGTTATTTATTTATCTTCACTTCTATTTCCAGCAACAGGGAAGTGGAGCTGAAATGCAGCAGTGCTGGAGGAGCAGTGTTGGGCTCATCTGTCTGTGACTGCAGAGGGACATGAGCATCCCTGCCACGATGCTTCTGCTCCTTGCCTCCTGCTGGGGGCACATGCCAGCTTTGGGGTTGTACAAGGAAGGAGGGAGCAGGCAAGATTCCACCCGGACCTGCAGGATCTCATGCAAAGCTCCAGGTTCCCAAGCAGCTTGGCTCCATATCTGAGCACCCAACTCAGGACGGGATTCTGGCCTGACCATGACCCCGTACTTCGGGATATTCATGCCAGTGATGCAGCAGGATTCTACAGCAGACCCAACTCTTAGGAGAATTTGACCTACTGTATTGTGGGCACCTAGGCTGGATCCTGACCTGGAGGCAGATGTGGAGGACAGAGGTCAGTGCTGGATTTATGGCTGATAGTTCCACTCATGTTCCCACACTGGTCCCAGTCCTGTCCCACCCAGTGTGGCTACAGCTGGGGACATCACAGGAGTGACAGCCTCCATGCAGAACAGCTCAGAAGAGGGGGCTTCACACCCAAGGAGGCACAGGAGGTGCTCCCCTCAAAGGACACCCCTTTCCCCTCCTGCCCACAGGCCCTGGCTTTCAGGAAGGGGGTTGCGGTGCTGTGGAACATGAGAGTAGTAGAAATCTTAGGGGTTACCCCACAAGTTCCCCTCCTCCCTCCCATTGCTCCAGATGGGCACTGGGCCCCTCTGCTCCAGACACTGTGTAGTGCCTGGCAGCATCCAGGACTTGTCTTTAGGGAAGGTGCCACCAGGGCACTGAGGTCCCCAACGATGCCCAGGCTCATGGCGGCAGTCCCTCTGCAGGGGCATGGCGAGCCACAACCCAGCTCCTTCCACAGGACTTTGTGACAAGTGAAAGTGTTTGTTTCATTGGATGGAGATGGAAAAACAAAGCCCCAGCAGCAGCGGTGGAACAAAATCACAAAATCCCCCACGGCCACCCCTGGCTGGGAGCTGCCAGCTCTGATTCCACAGCACTTTTCTGCTTGGGACCGGCGTGCACGCGGCTCCCAGCCAGCCCGGCCAAGGAAACAACAAAGGGCAGTAATGAGTCTGCGAACAATTAACACACACGGGGCCAGGCTCTGCTCAGTAACCTTGGCGTAAGGCTGGGGTTGGCGGAATTCCTCCAGCTCCATGCCAGGGAGGCTGTGAGCAGGCTGTGGTCCCGGGGAGCAAATGCAATAAAGCAGATGAAATCTTGCTAAAATAATGGGATGGAGCGGACCGCAAGCAGGTAAATCCTTCAGTCCCCAGTGCCCAACGCTCACCACCAGGTACGCAGCCAGGAACAATCCCTCCTGACGTGCTCTCCCTCCTCAATGCCCTCCAGTGATGTCTGCCCTTGTCAACACACGCTGGCAGAAGAGAAAAATCTCCGAAAGTAGCAGGTGTCCTTAAGTCCTGTCAAATCACATCAGCGCTGTCTGTGGAGTGGGGCCGGCAGTGGAGCTCAGCCTGACCCCGGGTCCAGCCGCGCTGGTCCCCGCAGCACCGCTGTAATTAGCGCTGGGGAAGGAGCGGGGCCAGCAGAGGGGAATTCCCGGCCCTGGTCCCATTACCTTCATCACCTCTGTGGGAGGACTGTGGCAACGGGGTACCCCTTGTCCATGCCCAGGGAGGGGAGACCATCTCTTGCTCTGAGCCTACTGTTAATCTTTGGGATTGAAAAGGGGTTAAGCATTCGTTTCTCCAAGGCTGATGGATGTCAGCGCATGTAGGCTGGAGGTTCTCCAGGGTGCCTGATGTTTTATGTCTTTGGGATGTTTTTGTCTTCCTCCAGTTGTGTTCAGTGCTGGTATCATGTTTATATCAGCAAAATGCTGGATTATTGCCTCATTTCTTTTTTCTTTTTCTTTTTTTTTTTTTAAGAAAAAACAACATCTGCTGCTTCTGCCTGTACACTGCCACAAACTGCTCATGAATGGCGTTTTGTTCCAAGCCCTGAGCCATGGGAGCCCATCAGCCCTCGGGCACACACCCCTGCTCCCCCAGCATCCCGAAACTGCACAAGAAGAGGAATGTGAGCAAATAGGGACCATCCTGCCTCAGATTCCATTCTACACCACGCTGGGCAGGAGCAGTTTCAGTGGCAGCGGGTGTTTGCTTATGGATTCCAGCCAAAGGGCTGCGCACCTCCATGCCCACGGTCTGGCACTCAGCCCCTCCTGTCCCAGCACAGCTCCCCTCAGTCAGCCCCCCTCCAACCTCATCTGCCTGCCTTTCTCTCCCTTCCTTTTTCTCTGCATTCACTGGGAATAAAAAAATCCAAAACATTTCTATAGGGGAAAAATGCAATCAAATCAAAAGAGAAAATGGGAAGAAGCGCCTCAAAATTTGCTAGACAGGCATTTTCTTTGGGAGATCAAGGGCCAAATTCTGCTTTCATCACACTAGAGAAAAATCTGGACTATCTCCCCTTGAATTAATGGCATTCCTTCGTAAGGGGAACAGAATTTCATTCATTCGCGCCTTGTACAGCAGCAACGGGGCCATTAATCCTCACAGCTTCCAGTCACGTCCCAGCCCGGTACTCCAGCATGGGAAGTCCCACATCGTTTGCTTGCATCCTTCCTTGACTTGTCAACTCATGATTAACAGCATCTCGTCCTGGTCCCACACGGATGAGCACACTGAGTGATTACATCACCTCCAAACCCCTTCCAATAAGATAAAATGCAGCTCGCATCCAGTTGGAACAGCTCGCTATTCCCAGACGGGCTCTCCCCACTCATGTGCAGTGCACAGAGCCCAAAACACAGTGTCTGCTGAAGTGCATTCAGCGTTGAGCTCCATCTCACAACTGGGGCCAGGAACGCCATGCGGGGAGCCCCAGCTGCCCTGTGGGGTGCTCTAAGGAACCCCCAAACATCACTGCACAGCCCTGGCAAGGATGGGAGAGCATTGGCAACCTGACTTTCTACTGTGCCAAGTGCCAGGGAGGGGGAGATGAATGCAAAAACGTTTGGTGCTACTGAAGTGCCTGGGCTTGTATCCCTTGGGTGCATTAGTGCTGTATCCACAGCTGCTTGGTGCACCTGGATGCACCCTGATAGGTTCAGCTGGACAACCCCTGTCCTGGCCCCAAGCTCTATATAAGCTCAGCCCCAGGTCTGTTCTGTGCTTGAGGTTGTATCCAGGTGTGTGGGTACTTGCTGGATTGGGTGTCTTCTCCCTGACAGTGTCATGGGTTGTCCCCAGGAATGCATCTGTCTCCTGGGCTTGACTCCTGATAGGAAAAGAGCAATGTATTTTCTATTGTGGTAGGGTTTTGCTTTTGCTGGAAAAAAACAAAAAAGTAACTTAAGTACAAATAGCTAATGATAAATATGGAAGGAATATCTTAATATTATGATTTGCATCTCTTTGGAATTGGATTCAACTCCTTTAATGCTCAAGCTGGTCTCTGAGGTTTGTATTGAAGCAGGTCCTCCTCTTCCCAAAGGGAATAATAGGGGCACTGCTGAATCCTGCTCCCAGCCTGTTCAGAGTGCATGGCATAGAGTCAGCCTGTGGTGGTGTTGTCAGCATCTGCAGTGCCTCTGAGCCATTGCACCTCAAACCCTGTGAGATGGCAGAAGTGGACCTGGGGCCATCCATTTGGAGAGGCAGCAAGTGCAGAGCTGTGTTATGTGGGCAGGCACTGAAGAAGAGTGTACAGGAAGGCACTCTGTGGGTCTGGCTCAGCACCTCACATCAGTTCTCAGCTGTGGAGCCATCTGGTGCTGCCCCAGCACCACAGAAACTCTGTAAAACCAGTGAGGGTGGAGAACAGCATCCCCAGAGCCCTGTGCTTTCATTCCAAAGCACACACTCAGTTTGCTTGATGAGAACTGGGGCTGTGTGAGAAATAGGCTGCAAGCAGCAGTCCTGGGCAGCCCAGCACCCCCTCAGCAGTACTGCAGGAGCTCCACAGCTCACTGACCCCAGTAGGTTGGAGATGTGATGGTTTCTTACCCCTCAGCAGTGCTCACCTCTTAGGGTGCAAACCCCAAAATTGGCCATTTTCAGTGACAGCAGTCACAGGTCTGAGCGATTTGGGGTCTGGGAGGAGCCCTGACCCCGGCACAGAGTCTCAGTGGGTTCCCCTTGGTTTTATTTCACTTGATTGATCTGCAAATGAGGCAGAGCAGTCCCACAGATGGACTAACCCCATTGATTTATACAAATTCCTCCAGACATACGCTAAGGTTTATGCTCTACCGGCATTTGAATTTCTGCAGTCTGGACGGAGGCTGGGAACTTTTATTGGGTGGATTCTAGGAAAACAGAAGCCAAGGAATAAAAATAACCTTTATTCTGGGCTGGGCTGATTGCTCTCACACCGGCACAAGTCCAGGCCAGCTCTATTGATTTTTTAAAGAGTAACTGGGTTTATGTCGGTGTAGCTGTGTCCCCAGAGCTGCATGAAATGTTCACAACAAAACCTGTAATTACATGAAACCAGCAGAACTTCACTGGTTGGGGGTTTCATTACAAATTTGAATCTCCGATCGAGCTCGTCAAAGGATTCCTTAAGGTTCATGAACCTCTCAGTCAAGCTTTGGCCTCAAGTCAAGCCGAGCCTGAACTGATTTATGGTTCTTCATTGAAATAATGTGAAATCGGTGGTTTTGTTTGGTCTCGGAGCTGAGGCTCAACGCTTGCTTGGCTTTCAAGAGGTCAGTTCTCTTTGAAAGCTGAGCTCCGAACCAAATCTGCAGTGGGAGCTGGAGGAGAGGCTGACTAGATGAAAACCATAGAGAAAGAGGGATGAGTGCGAGGAGTGTTGCCCGGCCCTGATGCGAAAGCAGCGAGGTCTGAGCTGTGCTGTGAGCAATATCTCACTGCTCTGGGGCGAGGATCAGACGCGATTCATTAGGACATGAGGGCAAGCAAGGATCACTTGATTCAGCTGGCTGCCACAGCGAGCTAAGTGCTATTAGCACTAATCTGGCAGTCCTGCGCCCGCCCCACGGAGAGGCAGGAGATAGCAGCACTGCTCTGATATTCCGCTTCACACTTCAAAGCTGGTGTTGTTCCCGCTGGTTATATATTGCCTGCGGGATTAAGATTCACAGGCAGCAGTGAAGCAGTTGACAATGTGGTTTGGCAGCGCCGGGACAGCAGCACATGCCTCCTCCTTGGCCAGTGCTGGATGCAGCAGCCCTGGGAGGAGAGGAACGTAATGTATGGCTCCCTGAGCTGCATGGGGCCACATTCGGAGCCTGCCCAGCCAGTCACTGTGGTTTGTTGCTTTTCTTGGCCAAGCTGGGGTGAGGAAAGCCAGGAATGGCCCATTCCCATCCTGCATAGGACTGACATAGGGATGGGCATGGCACAGTGGTGTCTGCTTCCATGGAGTGTGGTGGGACCCATGGCTTCGTGCATCATTCTTTGAACAGTGTGACCGCCAGCATGACTAGCAGCAGTCTTGTTCAGGCATTCTGGGGACTGGGATTCACTGGTCAAACTGTACTTATCTGATCTGAGACTACAGAGAGAGGCATGTCATCTTCCTGGGCAATCACAGATAATGAGTGCACTTCGTATGCAACTTCTGGCCAGCCATGCTCAGAGTAAACAAGCCAAAATGAGATTAATTGAAAATCAATGGAAGGGGCTTGACATGTGCTCATGGAGATGGCCCAAGCAAAACTAGAGACTAAATTCAATGGATAAATAACTCATTGTGAGTTATTTGCTCGGCTCTACTTAAGTGGTTGATTATGTGGGTCTTTGGTTAATTGACTTATTGAGTGGCTGGCGTGGGTTTTTGGCTGCTTGCTCACTCCCCGCACGTTTTTGCTATTAACTCAGCTGTTTGGTGGAACAAGTAGACTATTGTCTATATTTGCTGGCTAGGTTGGTGTTTGGTTGGATGTTGGCTCTTGGATTAAACGAATACATCTGCTGCTGGCTGTATGGTGGCTTTGCCAGGTCCATCACTAGCTTTGTTTCCTTGCCTGCCTAACATGTTGGTAGCATACCTTGTTACAGTTCTGGTGCTTACCCACCTAACTTCCTGCTTCTTCACACTTGCAAACCAAGTTCTCACTTTTTCCCTGGTTGCCATCTGTTTGCCATGGCTTCTTCCATGATGCTTGGACTCCAGAACAAGGACAAGCTGTGTCTCACCTCTAGGGCATCTGAGGATTGTCACCAGGAAGGATGATCCACTTTCTGGAATTCTGTTTCCAGCTGTAGCTCTGTTCTGCGGCCCTGGCATGGTTCCATCCTGATTTTTTTTACTCTTTCCACTGAATTCCTCATCGCTTCTCCTGTGCCACATTTCCCAGCAGAAGCTTTTGGTTTAGAAACAGGTGGGTTGCCGGCTCGGAGCAAGGCTTCTTCTTCTCAAGGAGAACAGAGGAGGGAAGCAAGTGGAGCAGGGAAGAGACCTGACCAGGAAATGATCTCTGAAAATGTAATAAATTCAGCTGATTTGACAGGCACATTTCATACTCTTTTGTTTGTTTTTGGCCCTGATCTTACTTTAATTTTGGGGTGAATGAATATTTTTCCACTGTGTAAATACAAGAAATTTTGTACAAATACAAAATGCGTGCTTTGTAGGCTGGAAATCGGCATCACATGATAACAGGTATGTGGGAGAGCAGAGCCAGGAGCCAGCTGAGAGCTTCATGGGAGACATGGGCGGGAAGGAGAGAGAGTGTTACTTGTCCTTCTCCTCCTGTTGTTGTGTCCTGACATCAATTAGCTAATGGGCCCTGGGGCAGCCTGGCTGGCTGGTCTCTGGCTGACACAATGTGTTGACCGTACTCAAGCTGACTTGACAAGGCCCTGGGGAGATGCTCAGATTAGCTCCCTTACAGCTCTCCTGCTTCCATTTCATTTGCCATGTCTCCAAAACCCTTTTGGAGCAGACAGCAATGCTCATGTCCTGCTACGAACCATAGAATCATTGAGGTTGGAAAAGACCTCTAAGTAATCACCAAGTCCTATCATCAACCCACCCCCACCATGCCCACTAAACTGTGACCCACGTGACTCCTGCCCTGCTGAGAGGGCTCAGTGAGGTGCTCAGTGCCTTGTGGAGATGATGTGAGAGCCCCCAGGGTGCGTGGTAGCCCTTTTATGGTGTAAACAATACCACTGGAAGCTCTGAGTCTGGATGTGATGTATGGCAAATGCCTGTGGTGTCAGCAGTAAGGAGTTAACCCTGAGCCTGGAAACCTGCAATGAAACAACCCATCCACGAGCAGCCACCCCTTGCTGTCCCTGCTCTGGGCTGTGCACTGCATGAGGACATGGCTCAAGGAGCATGTCCCTTGGCCTTTCAAGGACTGTCCTGGGGAGGTTGTTGCTTGTCCCAGTGGTGTCAGAAACCCTTGGTGGCTGGATGATGGAGAGCTGCATGAAGAACTGTTGGGGCAGCTGGGTGCCTCAGCCTCTCCATACAGGACACCCCTTGCCTCTGTTCATCCCATACCCCAAGCACTAGGTTCTTCAGGTGAGCTGCAGCTGTGAGCTTGACTCTCAGTCTGGCTCTGTCTGTTCAGCTCTCCAGCTCAGTGACAGGAGAACAAGGGAACATGATGCCTGTCTGCAGCTCCACGAAGGTCACCAAAAGGTAAGGGAAAAGAATAGGCTGAATTCTATGCATTTTTGCCGGTCTGAAGCTTCTCCTGTCTTGGAAAACACCCGCAGGGCCATCTTGCTGGAATCCTGTGGAAAAACATGGGGCTTTTGGAGGGCAGAATAAATGAAGGTGGCTTGGGGTTTGGGAGTTTTTCTTTTTTTCTTTTTTTTTTTAGCTTATTGAAGGGGCAGCAGGAAAGAAAATTGTGCTGGGATGATTCCTACTTAATGTCAGCTTAAACAAGGGAGAGAGACAGAAAGAATGAGTAGAGGAAATAGGAAAAGAGGAAACTAGATGATCCACTGTCTCCACTCCTTGGATTTGGGCTGGGATGATGGGGTGTTTCATTCTCTGTTTTACAAGGCAGGGCAGAAATATTTTACCTGCCAGCAGTCTCATGGCTGGAGCAGCAGGTGAGGGAAGCTGCGTAGGATCCTGGAGGTAAGGCTTCATGCTCCAGCACCATTAGTCCTCTGGATAATGAGGCAATAAAACAGCAATTCTGGTCAGGGATGTCATGACTGCCCTCGAGCCCCCAGCAGGACTTTTCCTTTCCAGCCTTTCCCAAAGCAGCCCAGCCAGCAGCACGTCTGGTTCCCCACAGTCCAGTTGGACAGGTCTGAGAGAAGCATGGAGCTGCTCCACAGAGCAAAGAGCCATCCAGAACGGTGCTGCTAGGACACGAGCTGTAGCGGGAGGACAAAAGATCACCGAGGGGTCCAGAAACAAATGCCTGAGGGGTTTGGGAGTGCCCAGCCCAACTCTGTGGCACAAGAATTGATTACCCTGAGTCTCCAAACTGGGCTTTTTCCACCCAGTGGAGTGAGGGTGAGTATTCCTATATGGATTCTTGTTGTATAGCAAGGAAGAATTTTCTGGATGAAAGCTTTAATTAGATTTGTTTGGACCGTGTTCACTTGCCTCCTGGGCTCGCTCTCTGTGAATACTTTAAATAACAGTTTTATTGGCAGGAATATTTGTGCAAACTGCAAATTTGGGGTCAGCATCTCAGCTAATATAAATCAGAGCAGGCAGCAGAGGTCCACCAATTTACACCCGCAGAAAGGCAGACTCCCTGCATGAATATTGAGAAATTACTCTTGGAACATAAATCTGGAGTGAAAACCTCCAAGTATTTGTTCTGGAAACCTTATCCTGAGGCTGCAGCAGTTTTCAAATGGCAGCAGGGAGCATCAACCACCGGTCAGAAGGAGTCCTGGCACAGGCAACTTCGGCATCTCCTCACCTCTGTCTCTCCTGGAGGATGGGGAGGGAGGGAGGGCAGCAGCAAATCGTGGTTCCTCCCCATACCACAGTGCTCTGCCCCCATCCAGCTCTCCCCCAGCTCTTCACCTCCCTATTGGCACCTTCTGGGTCTGGACACCCTGTTTTCTCTTCCTTGCAGGTACACACAGCCCTCACCCCTCTGGGACTCCATCCAGCCTGGCCTGGGGCTTTGGGGTGTTGAAGTTGGATGCTTTAAGGGATGGAAATTATGGGGGAAGGGGTTGAGTCTGGGGACAATGGGAGGAAAAGGAGAGGGGCCCTCTGCATGCTATCTCCTGGAGGAGCTGGAGTGTGCCCAGAAACAATAAATGTCCAGTGATGATTTGATGTGAGTTAAGATGGAAAAGCATCACAGGGTGCGTCTGAGACGAGCTCTCCCTTTAGACTTCAGTGAACTTTTAAACAAACCCGTGTGCTCACAAGGCTGTGCTCCAGATGGGCTGGTGCTGGGAGGAGGGCTGCTCTCAGCTCCATTCCTGGGACCCACAACTGCCTGGGGCAGAAGGCTGCAAGTGGGCAGCTCGAAAGACCGAAGGGACGTTTTATCCTTCAGTGACCTAAGCAAATTCTTGCTTCCTAAGCCAGACATCTTGGAGAGGATGAGGGCTGATCTTCGACAGGTTACCTGGCTCGTTGCTGCCATGTTTCACACATGGCCAAGGGCAGCAGCAATCTGCCTTCCCCTCTGCTGCTGTTCCCAGGAAGGTGAAGGAATTACTTGGAGAAGTCCTCATTTTGCCATGGGGTTGGGGTGCAGGAAGGCTTCAGTGATCCTGGTGGGGACTTGCCTGTTGTGGCCCATCCCAAGGGGATGGCAGCAGTGCCCCAGGGGTGGGCAGAAAAAGTGCTCTGCATCTCCACAGTCACTTGGAATGAGAGGGAGGGGAATGCAAGAGGATTACAGCCTTGGTGGAACACATTTGGAGCAAAGGAGTAAAAGTGGGTGCTGAGTACCTCCCAGGGGCATTCTGAAGGAGCAGCTCTCCTTTGGGAATGGGATTCCAGTCCCCAGCATACAGAATAAGCACCTCCCTCCCATGAAGCTCCTGAAATCCCATCTTTTGGTCTGTGCTTCTCCCACATGTCCATACAGGGCTACATGGCATCCCCTGCACACACACACGTGTGTGTGTGGATGGCCCCATGTGCTGCTGACTGGAGCATCCTAAACACTGGCCCAGGTCCTTCAGTTCTACTCCAGCATCATTTTGGGGTGGGAGCAGGGGGAGGCCGGATGTGTGGTAGCCCTGCCCTCACACCCAATAAAATGGATCTGTCTCTGGTTTGCGTCTAAAGGAAAAAAAGAGAAGGGGAGGTGGGGGGGGAAAGCCTCTCTGAAATGAGATTCCTGAAATGACAGTGTGCTGACATGCACCGGAGTGATTCTGGCAAGAAATAGGAAAGCTAAGCAGGAGTTGGGGCTCACAGGCACCATGGGGGCTAGCGGGGTGTGGGGCTGCTGCTCCTCTTCCCTGTCTCCCCTGCTGGCACCAACTGCTGTGCTCCAGTCCAGACAAACAGTGGGCTGTGCACCTTGGGTTCGTGTTTGCCTGTTCGTTTCTTCCCTCTGTGCTACTGCTGTTCCCCCCATCCCTGGATAAGCCATCAGAGAGGGGGTGGGGAGCAGCTGCAGCTCCTCTACGGGAAGACCTTCGGGTTTCGGTGTTAAGCAGGGGATGGAGCAGAAGGGCTGACACATTGTGCCCAAGTGTGTCAGAGAAGCATCAAACCCACACTGAGCAGCTTCACCCCCAGTGCCATCACTCCATGCAACAGTACAACGAGGCCGCATCCCGGTGGGAAAGGGGGGGATCACCGGCACTTTTTCAAGCATCTGGCGATTGAATATTTATAAAGTAGAATTGCAAACCGAGCTGCTGCAATCAGAGGAAACCCAACCTGATGCTTACTGGCACTAAAATACTCCGGAACCGGCTCCTCCCCCCAGGAGGCAACAGACAAACCCATCAGACAGCTCAGCATCCTGCTGCGGGGACATCGGCACAGGTTTATTTCTTCGGTCTCTCTGTTTATTTATTTGGTTTTATTTTAATTATTTTTAATAGTTTCTCTGAGTGCTCCCTGCAGCTTTATTTTTTTTTTCCTCATTTATGGGCTTGAGGAAAGCAGAAGGGAAATGCTATCAGCCAAGCTGGGATGTCTACCACATGCGTGCAGGCAGGTCCCCCCCACCCGTCACCACCTACGTGTTCTGAGAAGCCAAGAACAGGGTTTTCTCCAGGCAGCAGCACCTTGTCTGTGCTCCTGCACAGAAGGAGACCTATAAGGATCCACACAGGGTCATGGGCAGTCTGCAGTGCATCCACACTCAGCTGCTGGTGCTGCTCCAGGGGGAAATCTGGGGAAGTGGGGTCACAACTTCGCACTGCTTGCAAGCACTCTGAAACAAGGCAATATGCAGAGTTTCATACAGATCATCATACCAGCCATATGGGAAACATTGCAGGCCTGCAGGGTGGGATGCATCCCCGCTGAGTGCAGTGGGGCACAGCAGCCCCTCCCATCACGCCTCTCCCCTGCTTTCCATCCAAACAAGCTGTCAAGCTCTCAGCAGCTGCCCCAGCACAGAGCTGGTTGTGCTCAGGCAGACGTGACAGAAATGTGTCTCACCTTCCTGGGGCCAGGTGGGACAGGGCCACCCCATCCTCAGCACTGGGTTTGCAGCCACCCAGGGAGACAAGCCCCAAAGAACTGAGGTAATGGGCACAGATTCAGTGCCCTGGACTGGGGTGACACCAGCCCAAGTTGGTACATAGTGCTGAGCTCCCCATTTCTACCCACACTCCTCTGTCTCTCTCAAAAGCCAGTGTCCTCCCAGTGTCCACGCAAAACCTTACTAGGCTGACAGAGAAAACACTTGGGCGAGGGGCTCTTCTTCAAAGAGAAGAGCATTCCACACCACGGTGGTTGCCTTGAGTTGGATGGGTGGAAGGAAAAGCAAGAAGTGGGAGTGCTGGTGCTGACAGAGAGATGCCCACAGTTGCCTCTGATGGGAGGGGATGCACATCCTCTCAGTCCCTCCAGACTGGCCCCCCACCAACCATAACCCCAATACTTTCCTGCCAGCTCTTTCTGCTTCGGTTTTACCTCGGTGGGGTCTGAGAAGCTGCCAGCAAAACACCTGACCTTGGTATGCCAGACAAAAAAACAGGAGCCAGGAAAAAATGTGGGGTGAGCCAACAGTGTAATACCTGTCTGCTCATCCCTTTCATGTCTGAAGGGGAGCGAGGAATGCCAGGACTCCCACTGTGGAGCAGGCACCAAACCTGGGGCTGACTTCTCCTGGGGAGCATGGGAGAGAAAAAAGCCAAAGAGGAAAGAGTGGGGGGTCACAGAAGAGAGGTGTGCTGCCCTGGGGTGCTCTGACTGCATCCCCTGCCCTCACTGCTGCATCCCCCCACTCCTTCACCGTTGCAGAGGGAATCTGGCCGAGCAGCTAGGTCTGACATCATTCCCCCCAAAAAACTGAGAGCATCAACATGTGCAACAGAAACAGTGCAAACACAACACGTCTGGTGCAGCCTTCACCCACAACTCCATCCATCCTTGCAGGGTGGGTGACCCACACCAGTGCTTATGGGATGGGCAGGACTGGGAGCTGAAAGTGGAAGGACTGGGATGTCAGCAGCACAAGACCTCCATGGGGCTGGGGCTGGAAGTGTCTGGGGCTGCTGGGGCCAGGGTGTCCTGAGAATCACTTGCAGTCAGTCCCAATGTATGCTTTAGCCCCAAAAGGCTGTGGGCTGTGGTGGGTTCGGGGCTGGGAGTGGACTGGGGGAGTGGGGACATTCCGAGAGTGGTGCTATCGGTCCTAAAAAGGGAATTGTTGGAATCTTTACCAAAGAAGGAAGGGCAGCAGCAGGGCAGAGAAGGGGAGGCAGATTGCAGTACAGGTGTCGGGCTCACTGTGTGCTTGCAGAAACCCTTGCCCCAGCACTTCCCAGTACAGACTGGGCCAGTTCCAGTGAGGATGAGCCAGGGCTGCGCCTGGGGTGAGGGCTCACGATGGACACAGGTCAGCTGCTCCATTATTAGAACTCAGTAAAAGCAGTTTTAACAGCCATCTGGCCCATCTTTTATATGCAACAACCATCCCATTACACTGAAATAAAGTCCGCATCGGAGGCACTTAATTGCACAAGCGGCCTTCAGCTCTTTCTCATCTCATAAAGCACTTCCCCCCGGGCTGTCTGTGGGCCTCCAGCCTCCCCTCCAGGCCGTGCGGCTGCATGGGGGATCGTCTGCCATGGACTCGAGCCCACGTTAGGCCTGAGCAGGAGAGAAATGCCATTTCTGGAGGGATTTAGGAGTCTCTGGGGCTGGCTTCCCCCCATCCCCAGCCATGAGCCCCACTGGACGATCTCCTCGCATTTCTCCTTGCAAAGCTTTGCAGCGCGTTTCAGAGGCACTGCGTTTCCCAGGGGGAACAACGGGGAGGAGTGGGCTTGCTGTGTGCATGTCCAGCTGAGGGGTGAGGTCTGGGGCAGCAGAAGGCGTGGGGACACAAACGTCCCCGCGCTGCCACCCCCCTGCTCAGGGCAGGAGCACGGCGCTGGGGCTGTGCTCAGGTTTCTCATGAGGCCAGGTGTCAGTAAGACCCACGCACGTGTTCCCGGTGCCCTCTGCAGGAGGAAGCACGGCCCATTCCCCCAACTCTGAGCCCCAGGTGCTGGCGTCTGCACAGCAGAGCTGGGCTTGGGGGGCACAGCACGGCGTGAGGTGACGCAGCGCAACAGGACGTGATGCAGCATGACACGACGTGGCTTGCCACGCCATAACACAGCAAGCCATGATATCATGTGACAAGACACGACGGGACACGACGTGGAACGACACACGGCACTTTCCCGTCGCGGCCCCTTTAAGGCGCCGTGCCGCGCTGAGCGCCGAGGACGGCGCGACCAATCAGCGCAGCCCACATCTCTGCCAGGGGCCGCCCCGCCCGCTGCCGAAGGCCTCCGGGAGGACCGTACCATCCCGCGACGTAGGGAGGTTCACTTTGGCGCCGTTGAGGACTCCGCCTCCTCCCCGCAGCCACCCGCCGCTCGTCCGATTCCGGAGCTTAAATATATCACTACAACTTCGTGTCGTCTCCGTTTGGCGTCCGTGGCTTGGAGATCCCCTGGCGGACCACGCCGTCTCTCCTCCCCCTCCCCCTTTCCTCGCGCCGCGGTGGTGCGCTCCGGGCCGGAAGCGGCGCCGTGGCCCTACGGGCAGCGGCAACGAGATGGCGGCGCCGGGTGAGGGCAGGGCCGCGCGGGGTCGGGCTGCGCCGCGCGGGTTCGCGGCCGTCACTCGCTTCTCTCTCGCTTCTCTCTCCGCAGGCCGGCGGCTGTGCCTGGCGGCGGCCCTGCTGCTCCTCGCCGGCGCCCGTGCCCTGGCTCCCAGTCACCACCTCACCGCGCGGGACCTGGCCCGGCTGCGGGCGGCCCTGGAGCGGCCGTTCGGCGACCTGCAGGCCGCGTACCACTCCGTCGTGGGCCTCCACAGCCTGGGGCTGCGCGTGGCGGACGAGAAGGTGAGCGGGCGGAGCGCCGTGGGGCCGTGCGGAGCCGCGAGGGAGGATGTGTTTCTGCGGTGAACCGTGACGCGGGCGGGCGTTGTGTGCTGAGTGGCAGAGCGCGGTCGTGCGTCCCCGCGGCGTCTGGGTGAAGCTGTTGGCCTTGCTGACCGGGATCCAAAATGGCAACCTCAGGGTTCATTCACCCGCACCGTAACTACTACACCCTCCTGTGAGACAGCGTTCGTTGCTTCGTTTCAGATCCAGCGCCCAAACTCAGCCGGGCCGCTGGATTTTGCTTTTTTTCTTTGAGATATGATTTTTCTGTATGCCGACCGGGAAAAACGAGGCTTGTGGCATCAGTGCAGTGTATATCAGCTTTGATAGTCTCATGGCCTTAAGCATATCCCTTTTGAATGGTCTAGTATGTTATGATGACCTGCTGAGTTGCACTGGATCGCTGAGGTTGAGAGAGAGCTGTATCTCTGTCTAGCCCAACCATCCATCTACCACCAGCATTGCCCATGAAGCCGTGTCCCTCACTGCTGCATCTCCACAGTTCTTAAACGCTCCCAGGGACAGTGACTCCCTTACCTTCCTGGACAGCCTGTGCCACTGCATCATCACTCTTACACAGAACAGATGTTTCCTAACCACCAAGCTGAGCCTCCCTGGGCACTACTTAAGGCACCTCTCATCCTATTGCTGTGCTGTTACCTGGGAGCAGAAGGCAGCCCCCATTTTACCAGTCTCCTTTCAAGGAGCTGTGAAGAGTGATGAGGTCTCTCCTGTGCCTCCTTCGGAGTAAGCAGTCCCATTTCTCTCTCCAACACCTAACTGTGAACACAGGTTTGTTCATCATTTCAACAAACTGCTAAAACTATTCTGACTTGGTCGTTGTTTTTATTATTATTATTATTATTTTATTTTTCTTGGAATGTGTTTTTGTACCACAAACTCCTAACAGTGAGGTTTCTGAAGCTGCTGTGGTCCACCACACCGCATACATTGGTGTGCTTCGTCATCCGTGGGCTCATCTGGGAATTGTTGCTCTGCCTTTTGTCTGTGTGGCTGTTTTTTTTTTTTTTTTTTACTGGTTCCTACTTTTGGCAAAGATAATACAGCCTTTGCTTCTGCAGGTAGCCGGTTGTTTCTTTTGTTCCTTAAAATTTGTGTTGCAGGTGACTTTGGGGCAGTATACCTCTTCAAAACATGAGACTGTTAAAGAGGTAAAAGTAGTAAAAATAGCAGATAAGCATAACACTGGAGCATAATATTCTTGTGTATCTGGAGCATTAAAATCCCATCCCAGTTGTAAAGGCTTGCTGTTTTCTTGGATGATATCCATGTAGTCAGTCATTGGTATGCTGGCTACAAATCAGTGAGCAGTCTCATTGCTTGCCTTTGTACTGTAGCTATTTACCAGGTTTTCTTTCTGTATGCTTTGAAGTTCTTTATTCTGCATCCGTAAATAAGTATGTGTGTGATGTAGAGCTGGAAGCAGGCTTTCCCACAGAATTATTGCATATCTGTTCTCCTCAAAGCTTCTACTTACTAACTGTACATGGGTCTTTTATTTTGGTAGATGTTATACTCAAACTTGGTCTGGTTGCAAAAGAGTTAATTTGAAATTCACTCATCTCTTTGAACAGGAACCATGTTCTGCAGCATCACAAACATTACTTTGAAATTCTTTTGCTGTTTTATAATTTTTTCAACATAGTATAATTGAAATCTCCTCTTGGTGGCTTAAAACTGATGCATAATTTAAAATCTCTTTCTTTGCAGGCTGCGTGCAGTTTCATCAAATCTCATGTAGACTCCAGTAGTGTTGATTCCCTTTTCTATGCTGCACAATCTATCCGGGTCCTGTCTGGTTGTGAGGTGAGTTTGAAGGCTTGAATGCAGGTGTTACCAAGTAAGCATTTACCTAAGTATCTTTATTCATTTATTTTTTAAATATAACTTCTACTAGAAGTACAAGTACTCTGGTATGTCTTAAGGAAATAACTTACAAAGTGTCCCAGACAAGGAAAAGCGGAAAGATATAAAGCAAGTATTTTTTCACAGCACCCCTTAGTACCTGATCCAATATTGTCTCCTCAGACACTTTCTGACGTTTTAACAGGGTAGAAGAAGCTGAGTAGGTCTTTCACAAAGTAATGCCTCCTATTTATTTCCATGGAAACTATAACAGATACAAAGAGCATAATAACACGATTTGATAGAGCAAATTCTCAGGTGCAGAACAAGGTGTTTTTCAACACAGTGACACCATTAGTTATCCATTTTCACCAGCAACGAGCAAGAACCTGCACGCTGCACTGATCAAAATCTGCAGCCAGCAGAGATGCCCTGCTTTTGCCACTGCTCAAATGCACCACCCACTGCGTCACTGTGCTCACATCCACTGTCTCATCTCCATAAATGTTCAGCAGGTGGCAATGGGTGCCATTTTTTTCCTGTGTGGAAGTGTTCAGTTCCACTGCTTTGGTTGTACGCACTCCCATGACAGATACCGTTCTGTCAGACTGCCCCTCTGCTGCCTTCTGTCATGCAGAATTGTAACAGTATTGGCAGGAAGGTACAGCTCCTGCTGCCATATCTGGTTGCCTCTGACATCATGGGCCAGCATTGTAAAACAGGAGGCATAACTTTTGGAGCTGTCCTCGCAAGGTTTTTTGTTGTTGTTTTTTAACCTTCCATTTTGAGCAGCACAGCCATCAATAAAGCACAGCTGTAAAAAGCCTTTTTTGTTAAATCTGACATGTGTAAAATCTGTTTAAAATTGTGCTACTTGCTGCATCTTGAGACATATGGTATCCTTTCTCTGCCCCGAGTGATGTGGAAATCTAACAGAGTGGATTGTCTGTGCCCTGCTGATACCAACCAGATAACTGAAACAGAATGAGCAAATGACTTTAGTATTCTCCTGTCTGCATTTCACACTTGGTATCCAGCAGCTTCTTGTGTTCTGCTCCCTTTTTACCCACCTAATTCAGCCGTTTTCTGACCTTCTGCATGGTGGCACTGGCTCTTTGAACCTGTACGCAATAAATAATTTCTGTGAACGGTCACACTTTTTCCTACAGAAAAAATGTTTCTTCACAGAACTGATGGTTAGAACATTCATGGCTTTGAGTGCACCCAGATACCCTTTGCATGCTCTAGCAAGATGTGTGCGTGAATGCAGAGCTGCTCCTGTGTGCACAGGCAGCTAGTATTTAGGAGTGTTGATACAGAAGGTTGGAGTGTTTCAGTGCTCTCTTGATGTAACACCAGTAGCCATGTGAAAAAGGAGCCAATGCATTTGAGTAGAATTCAGAAAAGCAGAATTGATTATGTAGACTTTGGACAGATGATAAGCTGTTGGAATGAAAGCCCTGTATTGAAACAGTGCAACAAATCACACACAGGTCGCACTTGCTAAATTGTAGTTGAGTTATGCACACCTCCTTTTTCATCAGTGTCATTGGGTGCTGCACAGTTACGTGATGTCAGATGGAGAGCAGGTAGTAGCAAGTGACCAGGATAAACCTGGATTATCCTGACTAACTGGGAGTTGATAGTAATGCTTAGGTACTTAATTAAACTAAAAGATAATGAATGTCTTCTTCCCTGCAGCTCATAGTAGTTCACCAGACAAATGTACTGCTCCAGGATGAAGTCAGCGGTGACGAGAAAGACACATTCTGAACTGTGAATTAATGTATTCCCTGTACTCTCCCTCAGGTTACCATTTCAAATGAGACCCGGGAGCTGCTGCTTGCAGCTGTCAGTGAGGATTCTTCAATCACCCAGATCTTCCATGCTGTTGGGGCCCTGAGTGGCTTTGGCCTTCCTTTAGCTTCTCAGGAGGCACTTAGTGCTCTTACTGCTCGCCTTAGTAAAGAAGAGAATGTTCTGGCGTAAGTCTTTCAAACAGAAACGTTTCACTGTTGCATGTGTACCTTGTAGTCAGTTGGATTTTGCAGTAAAGGGTATTTTAATGTTTGGTTTTGCAATCTAGTTTTTGTAGAGCACACTATTTTCATTAGGGATGTTTGTCCAGTTCATTATTCGCTCTCTGGGAAAATTTGTTAAATGTGTATTGAGCTGTTCTCTTGTGATTTTGCAAATGACCTTATGTACTCAATTTACTTCAAGTGTAATGGTCAGTAAAGATGATGCATGCCAAAGATGCCTCTTCTTAAAAAATTATATTCACTAAAAATTAAAACCCAGCTGTAGTTCTCGATCATTTAGAGTTGTGGTAGTCTGGGTGTTCTTCCTTAGACCTTTTTCTTTGTAGGAATGCATGTACTGTGAGGTGAAAGATGTGCCAGTAAGCATAAGGATTCTTTGCAATTAGCACCAGAGGACTGTTAAAGTAATTTTTACTGAGAGGAGAGAATAGAGTTGTTCTCAAAATGTAGGGCAGAAAGGGAGACCTGTAATGGCTTGCTTTCTGAAGCCTTGCTAGCATGTTTGGAGGTCTGAGCAATGCAGAGATCAAAGATTGCTTTCTTCTCTGCCTTTGAATGCAAGGGTTTATTGCATAGGTGATCCAAATAATGTGGCATTCTCTATTGAATTCTAAGTTTCCGGTAAATCTCATTGTATGCATTGTGTGGGGTCAACTAAACGTACTAATGCTACTTTACATGTCATCTGAAATAAAAGGCTGTAGTTGCTTTGATTTCAATGATGTATGACATCTAAGGAACAGAAGACAAACTTTTGTTTGTTTCTTATTGTTTCAGAACCATCCAGGCTTTGGAGACAGCATCCTACTTGTCTCAGCAGGCAGATTTAAGTGGCATTGTTGAAGAGATAGAGGTAGGGATGCACTGTGGCCTGTAATTACTCTGGAATTTTTGCTTAATGTTTCTAATATTAAAGGAAGTGTTAATGTGAAACACACAGTGAAAGACCAATCTGGCTAATTGCTTTTCTGCATCATGTGAGTTGGCTTGGCTCTTTCTTTCAAGCAGATATTTCCTCTGAACTTCAGTTTTTTCACAGTGGACTGTGACGCAAAGTCCATTGACTTATACTGACTTTAATATAATCAAACTCAGTAAAGGCTGGAGGTATTTTTTCTTCCTATTTCTGAATTATGTACAAAGTACTCTTGAGAATCCACTACCGATGCTCTTGATTAGAAGTTAACTGCACTGTTGAGCATCTATGGGTCTATTGGAATACAGTTTAAGTAGAAATGACTTTTTCTGTCAGGATCTTGTTGCTCGCCTGGATGACTTGGGTGGAGTTTATCTGCAGTTTGAGGAAGGAATCGAGACTACTGCGCTGTTTGTTGCTGCTGCCTATAAGCTGTCAGACCATGTGGGAACAGAACCAGCAGTGAAAGAGGTCTGTATTTGCCTTTTCTTCCCTTGCACACTGTAGCTCACAAAAAGAATCTTCAAGATCATAGTCTGAATTTGTGTTGGTTTTTTTGTTGTTGTTGTTTATTTTTTTCAAATGTACAGAAGGAAATTGGAAGTGAGTTCTTGTTTGTTGAGACAAGCTGTTGGGGAAAAAAGTTCTTGTTTCAGAGTTTTTTCTGGTATTTGGCTCTTTCCTAGCACTTGACAGTATTGTAGATTATTTCACAAATGTTATTTACTCGTGAGGAAATACAGACACCCTAGTTCGTGGTGTCCAGAAGGGAGGCAACATTAGTACTAGTAGGAATCCAAAAGCTTGGCTCTATTGCTCAAGTGAAAGATGGTTTGGAAATTCTTTTGGAGGTTGATCAAGCTAGACGTGCTTATTTCAAGCTCTCTTGTTAATTTTTTTTCCTGTAACAAGTAAACCAAAGTGCACGTGCTTTTGATTGAGGACAGCAGCTCCCAAAAGTACAAGGCAGAGAGTCAGGCTTGGGACAGAAGCCAGTGTAAGGCATCTGAGTTAGTTCCTGGCTCTCTTCCATGCTGCTGCCAGCAGACTTAACTGCAAAGTTATTTCTGTAATGTCATTCAGGTGGTGATTCTGCTACACACAGTTCTAGCAGTCAGCATCCAAACAATATAAGAAAAGAATAAAAAGACCAATTAAGGAAAACTGTTCAGTGCTGATTCAGAATTGGGCTGTCAGAGGTGCTGTTGTTGGGACTTCAAAGCTTTATCTCCTGTAAATGGTGGAACTATTTCTCTATAATTTAAATGTGCGTGTCAGTTGCTGATTAAGGTATGGAGCACTTCATGTAAATGCAAAACTGTTTGTGTTATGCAGGAGTTCTGTGGTATCTATCTGGATGCTTTCTGTAATCACGTGATGTGTTCATGAGCACTAACAGACAGAATTTGAGATGCAGTGGATTTCATTTTAAAGAGTTCATTATCTGCAAGTCACTAAGTGTTACGACAGTGCTTTATTTGGGATTCTTTTGGTCATTCTTATTTCTGGTTAGAAATTAGCCCACAGTCCTTTGTTTGAATCAGAATGCAGGTAACCAAACCCTTGTTTTCCAGACTAACAGGAAGGAATGGAACAATCTGTATAATACAGTGTAGTCTGCAGAGAGAGCAGTGCTGGTGCACTAACACTACATAGTCAGGGTGCTTAGATCTGTGCTCTCAGTGGTGCTACTTGAAAGTATAGCCAGCCATCCTTAGCTTAAGGATACTACTATGCCCAAGGGAGTAAGCCTGCGTGGGCCTGACTGGCTCCTCCTAGAGCTGTTAGGAAGCTTTGCATCACATCTCCAAGGTTGTCCTGGTTTGGCTGGTAACCAGAATATGTAGTTTAGTTCTTCTCCACTGTATGAAGGCAGTTGTACTGCTCCTGGAGCCAAGGCAGCTGCATGCAGTCTGGATAGTGGAGCTGACAGCATCTTCCATTCTTAAACATGTAGTCTGGAGAGGTAGATCCAAATTTTGGTTTTGTGCACTTTTAGCACAATTAAAATGATTGTGGTTGGAACCTTCCAGCCAAGAATAACAATGCTAATGTGACATTCAAAAGATAGCTAATTTTGGGCTACCTCATAACTTGAGTTATTTTAAAATCAAATGGGGAAAAATTAAACGGTCTACACGAATGATGTTCTTGTTAATAACGTTTTACTGAGCCAGCTGTGGTAAGCTACTGGTGCTAATATGTGGCTTACTTTTTTCAGGATCAAATTATCCAGTTGATGAATGCCATTTTTAGCAAGAAAAATTTTGAGACGCTCTCGGAGGCTTTCAGTGTTGCTTGTGCTGCAGGTTCTCTATCCCACAACCGCTACCACTTGCCTGTGGTCATTGTCCCTGAGGGTCCTGCAGCTGTGTCTCACCATCAGCCTGTACTTCGGGTGAGTCCTTATACGAAAACCTTCACTCATCTCTTGGCTCAGTCTTTCGTCTTGTAGATCTGGGCAAACTGAATGTGTAAGGTGATACCTTTAACTGTAGGCTTTGAAAAAGCACATCATGACTGTAGAAGTCAGCTTCTTTTACAAACATCAGTGCACTCCCTTATGTTAAAAAGGACTAGGTCAGTCTTGGATTCTGGGCAGGAGAGTGCATCATACAGAGAGGGGCAGTCTGTGCTGCTGCAGTCTTTGTGAGATGATGGGTTTCCTAGAAATTCTTGTTTTTCTCTTCTAGCTTCAAGTGACCAATGTTATGTCCAAGCCACTCACTCAAGCTTCTGTAAAGCTAGACTATGCCAAGTCTGCATCTTCCAAAGCCACTGTCCTCCAGCAGACAGCATTTACTCTGTCAGGGTAAGAACTTAACATTTATTTTTCCTCAACTCCAGAATAAAATTATTTAAATAGTGTTGGATTTGTTTCTCTTTTATGTTTTTCTACCAGGTAAATGCGTGTACGATGGAAAACTCAGAATGTTGTTGTGTCATTTTGATGACAGTGGGTGACTGAGCACTGTCTGTTGTGATGCTGAATTTCTGTTGTGTAGATGTTTTGATAGTGAAATTGCAACGTGCTCCTGACTTGGAGGGAACTTTGAATGCATTTTTCACCCCACACTAATTAGTGTTATTTTTGTGCAGCATTTATGTTTGTCTGTTTGAATAGATTCAGAGACATCTTGTAGCAAGATGTGTTACCTACTTGTAGGCCACTCTGCTCATGTCCTGGAAGGTCCTTAATGCTTTTTTCTTTTCTTTTAAATTCTAGGGAGGTCTTTGAGTTGAACTTCATGAGTGTCAAGCCTGCAAGTGGATATTATGATTTCTCTGTCAGTGTTGATGGAGATAACCGATTTATTGCTAACAAAGTTGAGGTGGGTGTGTGGTTGGCATTTCATTTCCGTGCTGTTCAGTGAAACAGCTTTTTATGTCTGCTAAGAATGTTGTATGGCATTTCTAGCATGTTTTCTTCTGGCACATGCATTGGATTTTGACTCAGGATTATGACCAGTAACCAGATTAGTGTGTGATCAAAAGAGATTTCTGTAAACTTCAGAACTGACTTATCACTTAGATATTTGCTGATTTGACAGCATGTGAACAAAGGCTGGTAGTGGAAGCGTTTGTGTAGCAGCCCATATTGTAAAGTAGCTATGCAAAACCAGTTACTAATAATGTTCATCAGATTTAAGCATTCAAATCAAAACCTGCACATCTCAAGGCTTGACTGGCAGCCAAGTGATATCCAGTGCTTGCCTGACATGTGGAAACTAAGCACTTGATGTTGTCTGCCTATGTAAGCTTTAGGGCTTTAGGAAAGAGCCTTAGTGGTCTTTTGGCATCTCCTAACTGGGTATAAGTATTTCTGTGAAAAAGTATTTTTTATTAAACATTTGGTTTTACTTTCCTCCTCAAGTTGGATAATGGTGAGAAGCATGTGACCTCTGACTGTTCATACGTTCACTGTAGTGTCAACAGCTGACAGTGCTCTTCTCCAGAGATGTCTGTTCCTAGGGTTAATTTTTGCTTTTAGTTGCCTGTTTAAGGAAAAGTTTAGCTTTTAAAGTCTTGCAACGTCATCAGCATGGAGTAGAGGAAGACACTCACTTACAACTGCTGACCTTTACCGTGTGTGTCAAATTGATGTTGTCATTGTAGTAGTAATGGCACTTAGGAGTGTCAAAAGGGGATTGATTGGTCCTGCTTAAGCTCGCTGCTGGCACACGGAGGTACCAGTAGGAATGCATTAACGCTGGGGAGGCTTTGTGTGAGCTGCTTCTATTAAGACACATTGTTATGGGGGAGGACTGCTGGGGGAACTGCTTTTTTTTTCCTTACTGTTATTAGCATTAATTGTCCTTAATGCACCCGTCGTTTTTGACAGTAATGAGCTAAACCAGTGGGTTATTACTCCTGGCAGAGCCTGCATTTCCTGACATTAAAATATTTGAGAGATGTTTGTGTACTGTTCAGTCAGAGGGGCTGTGTGCAGCAGATCTGAGTTGCCTTCATGTAACTATTTTTTTTTAATGGTTATTTCATTAATCCAACTTTCTTTGCTCCCATCTTGAAACAAAATACACTTTTGCTACAGCTAGTGTGTATGTTAATGGGTCCACTTTTGGTGCCAACCTCTTTATTAAATTACACCTTTCATTGTAAAGGAACTGTCAAAATTGTTGTGTTAGAAGTCAGAGCTGAGTACTTTGGTGGGGACTGTTTCGCATGAGCAAACCTGCAGCAACAAATTGTAGGATATGTTGGAAAGTATCTTGGCAATGAAACTAATTCTCCTGGGGAGCATTTGTAAGTTGTGAGAACAAACGTGCTAATTAAAAACTACGCACTGCAGGAGCTGCTCGTGTTTGAGTGGAGGTATGGAGCTGGCCAAACAGACTGAAGCTCACTGTCTGTGGTTTGGGGCAGGCGGGGCAGGGAGTCATCATTCTGCTCAGGTTTATAGAGCACTTAGGACAGAGGAGCTGTGATAAATGGCAGAGCCTTATTGGCTGCCATGCACTAAGTGATAAATAGCAAGCCTTCCTTCAGAGGCACAGTCTAAATTAAAAAAAAAAAAAAAAAAAAAAAGCAAAACTGCAGATCTGTGGGAATGATTTGGCTGTTGCCTGCTGGTAATAAAATCAGCAGAAACCTGTTAGGCTTTTGGAGCCAACAAAGGCATAACTGGTTGCTGTTTGGAGACTTCTCTCATCTCAGGTTGCTGTCCAGGACATGGAAGTACACACGCATGTGCAACTTCAAGTTGTATGCGATGTCAGATTTCATTGCTAGCTTCTGCTTGTTTAAGAGGAAAACTAGTCAGATGTGGATATTTGGACTGTCTCAGAGAGAGCCAATTCCAGAATGACTGAGAATCAGCTGTCCTCAGAGATGGCTGCTCGTGCAGGGGAAGGGAGTGGGCTGGGGATAGTGTCTGATGCAGGAGCATTGCCAGAAGGGAATTTGCTGTAGATCTGCCTGTTCTGGTTGGGTTCTGTCCTGACTTAGTGAAGGATTCTATGTGGAGAATGGGACAGAAGGACTAAAGCTTCTGAAGTGAACTTGACTATAATTAGTAGGAGTGGTCCCAGTAACTTTCTGTTGTGTTTTGTTGCAGCTGAAAGTGAAAGTGTCCACGGAAGTTGGGATTACTAATGTGGATCTTTCTATAGTGGATAAAGATCAGAGTATTGCACCAAAAACAACCAGGTAAAGCGTGTGACCCTTTATGGAGCAGTTCTGTCTCTAGATAGCAGGTCTTCTGACCTTTACCTGCTTAAGTTAAACTGGAGGAACTTTGTATTGGAATGCCAACAAAACTATACCAGTGCTATTCCTCTTAGACCTCTTTTTGTGGGAGAATGCTGGATATTTTTATGGGAGGTTTTCCTTAATGTTAAAATACGTACTAACAGAAACCAGGCAACCTTAATCTTCTGTTTCTCTGTGGAGTCTCTCTGTAGCAAAAGCAAGTGAAAGTATTTGCTTTAATGTTTCTATTATTTCCTGTGGGAGTTTGATTATATTGTGGCTGCGTTTACTTGAGCTTTTAGCTGCTTTAACTACCATCAGTTAAAATGTAATGCAGTGAATTTAACTTCATTTGCATAGCTTCACTGAAGTCCTCTCTGTATTGATACAGCCTTTCTGTGCTGAGATCTGACTGCTTTTCTGTTATGCTGCCGTCACACCTTCTTGTGGCACAACTTTGTTTAAATGAAACTTGGGATGTAGTATTACCAAAATCATGTAAAATTGATCATTTGTGCCTAGTAGACTGCAGTGTTGTTAATGTACTTGTGTGCCTTGGTTTCACAGAACACCAGGCCTTCTTTTGGATGATCACCTTGGTTCTCTTTGTTTTCTGCTTCCTAGGGTGGCTTACCCAGCCAAAGCCAAGGGCTCCTTCACTGCTGACAGCCATCAGAATTTTGCTCTATCCTTCCAGCTGATAGATGTGAACAGCGGAGCTGATCTCATCCCTCACCAGGTTAGAACAAATTCTTGTCATTATGTGTCAGCACAGTGTTCCATTTTGTAGTGTCTGATGGCAGTTGCTCTTGGAAGGATTCAGTAGGTTTCAAAAAGCCTTATGTTTTTGACACAGACTGTGGAAAAATGACTTGTATTGGTAGGAGGGAAGTGGATTCAACCCGTTTGTTTTGTCTGTGTGTTTGATGAAGTCTCTTATTGCTCTGATATTTCACACACTGCAGCAAAATTAGCGTTGGTAATTTGCCCTGTAAGAGTACATTTCTATCCTTTTGAATATAGATTGTTTGCTGAGAAAGTCCATGATTGCAGACTATTTTTTTTTTTATATATAAAGTAAAATATATATGCATCCCCTTGGCATGTGCAACAACAGACCTCTCCGGTAGCATTCCTTACACTGCCCTGTACTTCAGGTAGTCCTCTGGTTGGTGCTGACCCTGTGTTAATAGAATTAATTGAAGAGGTGTTGTACTTTCTTGATCATTTGGCAACAGATTCTGCAGGCCTCCCAGTTCATTTCCCAGTCTCTCATTTCACACAGTGAGATGTTCCAGCAACGTTTTAATCTTTCAGACTTTTGTCCGACTTCACAACCAGAAGACTGGCCAGGAGGTAGTATTTGTTGCAGAACCAGATAGCAAGAACGTGTACAAGTTTGAACTGGATACCTCTGAAAGGAAGACTGAATTTGACTCTGCCTCTGGTACCTATACTCTGTACTTGATAATTGGAGACGCCACTCTGGAAAATCCAATCCTGTGGAACGTGGTATGTAGTTGGAAGTGTGGTGGTGTGGCTCTGAGATTACTGACAGTCTAGCAAAAGGGCATTATAGAGGCTTGGAAGAAAAAAAGCTCAGATGTTCTTGTAGTGAAGCAGAAACTTTTTGGCCATTTTTGGACTCTGAGGGTTGCTGTTTAAAGTTTTCAACCTCCAAATATGCATAAAAGTGGGATTTAAATAAATGTTGATTTATTCACACGGTAGATTAGAAGCTTAGGAGTGTTTGTGACTTTAAGTTCATAGCAAACACTTGAAGGTTTAGCCTTTCTGTGCTTGCTGTGCTGGAAAGAAGTCCAACTTCTAGTTATATTGCTGCTTCTGTTAAGGAAAAGTTTATTTTTCAATTCTGGAGGCTTTTTTATAGATTCCTTTAATATATATATATATATATATATATCATTCAGCATATGGTTGGCATGATGAGCAAGCTGGCAGCAGTAATGTAGTAGGTTTTGGAAAACTTAACATTGATGTTCGTAAAGTTACATGATTTCATTTTAGGCTGATGTTGTGATTAAATTCCCAGAAGAGGATGTGCCATCCACAGTCCAGTCCAAGAACCTCTTTGTTCCCAAGCCTGAAATCCAGGTAAAATCAAAACTAGAAGACATAGCAGAGATTGGAGGGAGAGGGCTAATCCTACTTTTGCTTATCTAGTCTGCCCTCATCATAATTTGTTTTTGTTGAGTGATCTCTCGTTAACATATTAATACTGTGTAAGAAAGGTAATTAAAATATTAAAATAAAAACAGATGTACTGCTTAATAAAAAGAAGTCCATTGCAGTCCTCTGCTTTATGAATGAGTAAGCTGTGTGCCCCACCAGGGAGAGAGTAACTGGTGTCAATGAGAAGATTCAAACAAGAAGTAGACCAGATAGTAGGCACCACAGAAAGCTTTCTTTGTCATCATTTGTGCTGATGACAGGCTAACCACTGCTCCTGTGAGTCTGAGGGAAAGTTAACTGAGAGAGTGATCAAATGTTCACAGCCTGCAGTAGATGCTACTGCAAAGAGTCATGCTTTGCTGTCAGAGGAATGCTTATTGTCCAGAACAACACCTGACAGCAGCAGAGCTGCAGCTTGTCCTCTCTGGAGCTGAGAGGGTGCTCTGTTCAATACTTTCTTACCAGCTGAGTTTGTTTGTTTGTTTGCAGCACCTCTTCAGGGAACCTGAGAAGAGACCTCCCACTGTGGTGTCTAACACATTCACGGCACTGATTCTCTCACCACTACTCCTGCTGCTCATTCTGGTGAGTGAACTGAGCCACAGATCAAGGAGAAATTTTACCATTCAGTCCAAAGTCACTTAAAAAATTACCATCTAAACTTTATATTAAAACTCCTAATTAATTATAGTCAGCACAGCACTGCTGCAGTAATAGCTAGCAAGTGTCTGTGCAGAATGGTGGTCTGTTTTTGTCTCTTTCCTAAGCTGTTCTTCAAGCTTGTAGTCAAAAGAGAAAACTGCTGCAGCCTGCTAGAAGTGAGTTTTCTCCAGTGTGGTTCTGCTTGTCATGTTGAATAGTAGTGGGCAGATAAATTGTAACTAACGTCAGACTTCTGCAGGAGGAAAGCAGTGATGCTGCCTTGCACTTAATGCAGCCATCACAAAATATGTGTTAGTTAATCATATCAGCCTGATTCCCATTGGTGAACTTAATTGGTATTTGTCTATTGGTAATTGTAGCATCTAGCTCTATTTCAGCTGTGTCAACTCAGTGTTCTGTACTTAATGTATATCACGTCTCATCTAGGCAAGTTAAATTACACTTTATTTGGAGGGTAAGCCTTACTTTGTAGTAATATCCCTTCAGCTATTCTTACAGAAGGTTGGCATTCAGATAGTCATGTCCACTGCTCTCTGCAGTTCGCAATACATGTGCTGATGATAAACCACTTCAATGAGAAATGTTATTGCTCTGTTTGTTTTCCATCTTCTATGCCTTTATCTTCCATTCACTAAAAACTCTTCTTCTTATGAAGGAAGATCTTGCACTTGGAGGTGGTCTTTTGCTCAGTCCAAAACTTGAACGCTATGTTTTTGGTTAATTGGAATTAATTCAGCTCAAAATAAATTTTTCTAGAAAACGTAGATTTGGAATAATACTTTCTCATTGCTTTAAGTGAGGGACTGCCTTTGCAGATTGAGAAGCAGTAGGAGAAACTTCCGCTGAAGGAGCTCAACAGTGCTGTCTTTGACAAAGTTACCATTCTGTCCTCCGTACAAGAAAACAATGTGCTTCTGTAGTGAATACACTGTATTCATTGAAGAACTTAAGGATCTTTCAAGTCTGTTTCCCTTAAGCTTAAAATAAAAGCTTGTGTTTACAAGGACTGTTCATTCAGAGTTTCTTTCTTTTCATTTTAGTGGATAAAGATTGGTGCCAACATCTCCAACTTCAGCTTTGCTCCCAGCACTGTTGTTTTCCATGTGGGACATGCTGGTAAGTGTCAGAGGCTTTCTGCTTTGTTTGACCTTCTCACCTGGCAGTTACAGATGTGAGCTGCGTTGGTAAATGGGCTTGCAGCCTATTAACTATAATGACATAATAGCACAACGTTTGTTCTCGTGTTTTCATCTGCCTTCCTGCTTTTCATGATTGTTAATATGATGATAAATCTGTTTTGGCCATCAGCTTATAACAACGGTCATTATCTGGGCTCCTCTCACACACCGTTTATCAGTGCTTAATAGAACTTATTTCCAGAGGTCACACTTTTGTTATTGCATGTTTATCCTTTGTGAGCAGAGTTTCTGTGGGGATTGAAACAAGTGGGACTGCCATCACAGAAAGCACTGTAAAGAAAAGATGTAGAAGATCTTCTTAGGCTGGACCAAGTTTTGTCATCTATTTTAATGTACTTTTGGTCGCACAGTTATTTACTGTCTTTGTAGACTCAGAGACATGGCAGGTTGGGAGAGCATTGAATCTACTGCTTTCCATATGACAACACTCTGCTTAGTCCAAGCCAGTTTCCTTGGAAGCTGTATAAGCTCTTAAAAGTGAGTGAAGGTTAATATCATCTGTTACAGACCAGAATATCCTCCATCTTGTAATAGCCTTCAAGGTCTGTAATACATCCGTAATTATGCCACTGGAGGATTGGTTGCAAGCTGTCAGTGTCACATTTTTCTGAAGTATGGAGACCCAGATGCCTTTTGCTCCTGGCAGGTATACATACACAGTCCTTAAATCTGTCCCTTTGGAGCTTCAGAGATGAGTTAGAAACCAAGTGCTTAGGTGTGGCAGTGCAACGTAAGAGCTGTTCTGGGAATAGCTAATGGTCTTTCTTTGTAGTACAGATTCAACTCTAAACTCTGTCTTTTTTCACAGCGATGTTGGGACTCATGTATGTCTACTGGACTCAGCTCAACATGTTCCAAACTCTGAAGTACTTGGCCATTTTGGGTGGTGTCACATTCCTGGCAGGCAATAGGATGCTGGCTCAGAAAGCAGTAAAACGGTAAGCCAGGCATTGATGCTGCAGTGGGAGCAGGGGTGGACCGTGAAGTGCTCAGGCACATGGAGAAAGCAGTGAGTGAAAGAAAGCACATGCACCTTGACATGGGGAAGCCCACTTCTGGCAAGATGCTCTCTGACAAAATCGCTTCACTTTGTCATGTACCAAGCTTTGATAATATTAGATAACTGAAGCTGATAGAAATGCAGAAAATCCATACTTCTATGCAACTGTGCTTGGGAGATAGGTTTTAAGAGGAGGAAGGTAAGGTGAGGGTTATCTTACAGCTGTATTCCACCTGAACCAGAATTAGAAAAGAGAGGCAGCTGTTGGTTTTTTTTTTGTTTTGTTTTGTTTGGGTTTTTTTGTTGTGGTTTTTTTTTGAGATATTGTAATGGCAAAGTGCAACACACACAAGGAACAGCATGGAAAATTCTGATGAATGTTAGGCATACAAAATTCATTGAAGGTTGAAAGACACTGGAAAGGAGGATTTAAAGAGGTTGTGAAACCTTTATTTCCCTGGAGATATTCAGAACTTGGCTGGATATTACCTTGAACAATCTGCTCCAGCTTTAATGTTAGCTGTGTTTGGAGCTCACAGTTGGACCAGATAATCTCCACAGGTTTGTTCCAACTTAAACTATTCTACGATTCTGTAATAAATGCACTCAGGTATCTACATCAAGCAGTGTGAAACACCAGCCAGCCCTGGGCAAGCTTTCTCTACAGCTAGAGGTTGTATAGCAGCCCAGGGTGGCTTTGTTCCTAAACTGTGCAACCCTGCTGAAGACCAGGCTGTGAAACCTGGGGCCATGAGACTGCTACTGGGACCTTGTGCCATAGCAGCTCTGTGTGTTGCATTGTACTGTGCACGTCTGGGTGGGTACTGCAAGCATGGTACGGCAGTGCCTTGCCCAGTATGGACACAGTCTGTGTGGATGCTTCATCTCTGTGCCCCGTGCCACGCCAGGCAGCCTACATTCTGGTTGCTGACCCAAGCTTCCAATGCAGTGCATTAATCAGAAGTTGAACCTTTAGCTCTCCAACACTTCTGCCACAAGGAGTTTCCACGTGAGATTTAAACTTTAGCACTTTGACACTTACACAGTTTGGATTTGAAGATGATCTCATGACCTGCTTTGCCATCAAGTCTGTGCTCTTCTTGCTTCCTCTTTTTAGCCATTAGAACTTTACCCTTACACACCTATTGGCATAACTAGCCATGAACTCTCCTATTTTCATCACACTTGACAAGAGGACAAGAACAGTTAAAAATAAATAAATGAATAAAAGCACAGAAACAACAACAAAACCTCACAAACACAGAGTAGGATTTTCAGTGGTTTCACATGGGTGTGCTTCCTTTGAAACATCTCTACTTGCATGGTGTTAGCAGGGGGGGCAGTTATTATAATCATCTGTCCTTTCTGCTGTCTCAGACTTGCTCCCAGCCCTCTGCACATTCTCTTGTTCGTTTTAGTAATGTTTCACCTTTAATTTAGAGTAACAATAGAATCATTATTAGCAGCAGATTTCCTGTGTAACAGATGTGAGAGGAAAAGAAGACACTTAGAAGTAAACTTTGTTGTATCAGCTCAACCAGGGCTTCTGTTAGCACATAAATGCTGGTGGTTGGTTTCCACTTCAAAACACTGCAGGGGGTGTCCTGTGCCTTCTTACTGTACGTGACATGAATCTATGACCACAATGGCAAATTTGAAAGTAGAACTTGTACTGCAGGCTAAAGTTAAACCCTTTGTATGTGACTTTAAAGTTCCAAAAGACAACTTTTTGTTAATGTACAGCAGGTCTGGCTCAGATGTCAAGTGCACTGATAATTAACTCGATGGCACTTTGAGGCAAAGCTGCTGTTCCACTGTGGAGAATGATGGCAGGGGCTGGAGGGGATCTGTATATAAACAGTATATTTTCAGAAGTTACCAGAAGGCCTGGTTTTGCTCTTTGCATATTTCTATCATGGGCTCTGGTTCTTGGAGCAGGGCTGCTTTCTTCCTTTCTGTCTTCTCTGAACCTTTCTTCCTCTCTCCTTTTGGCAGGATCGCTGCAGAGCAGAGCAGTAGGTTGGCAAAGTATAGAACGCTGCGGTAAAAAGGGGTTTTGCTAGTGACCAACTCTTCTAGAAGTAAGGGTCTTTTTGGAATTTGCCTTTCTGGGGTGTGCTGTCTGCTTCATTTCACTCCATTCATCATTTCTCGCACAAAAAAAGATACCTGAGCTGAAGCTGCTTCCTTTCAGCATTGTTCATCTGGCTTTAAATCAGTCCTTGGGTGTCCTTGGCTGCAGCTGGGTTTGCATATTAGCAGTGTATGTCTTTGAAGAATGCAACGATCTTCATGTGATTTCTTAATAATCTCATCTGTGTGGTGGTATGTGCACGCTGATACATTGGATGTAGGAAAATGAACGTAGTTCAAGCAGTATTGTTCTTGTAAATAATTAGTAGTGTTAGCTAAAGGAGAACGTAATGAGGGTGGCTCATGTCTGGGCCTTTCTCATCCTGCTGTGGGTGCTCCTATTCCCATCTGCAGTATGCTGGTTATTCAGCTGCTAGGCTCTCTGACTGCTGGTGTAGCTAAATTAAGCCCTTACTCGGATGGTGAGAGCTCTGTGCAACAGAAGCCAGGTCAGCACCATCTCATCCAGCTGAGGACACGACCTAATCCAGGATTCACCCTTCAATTAGGCTGAACTGGTCATGATGGCTCAGTCAGTGGCAGCAGCAGCCAACTCCCCGTGAATGAATACTGTCATCTAATAGGATCTGTGTTTTATTGTACTAGTGTAAAGCCCTTCATTTCCTTTGAATCTGAGCAGGTAAGGTCCTGGTTTGTTATATCCACAGTGTGATGGGGAGGCAGAACTGCTGCCACTCTGCATGCTGCCCAATTTGTGTGTATGGCTCCATTTCTTATTAACACATTATGTCAAAAAAGGGATGAGAGAGAGAATCTGGGAAGGGTCCTGGGACCAGAACCACTGCAGAATGTGCTCTACTGGTGCACCTCATCAGAGCCTGCTCTCATGCTCATAGCCAGTGCTCCAGGCACACACAGTGCCCTTGAACAGAGCTCAGTTTTGCGGTGCAAAGCAAAACAGCGTGGGTGGCTGCTTATCTGAAACCATGTGCACTGTGCTCTAAGCTCCTGTTTGCACATCAGGTAGCATGGAGGATGGCTTCAGGAAAATTACCTGTGGACAACTGGCATTGTGTTCCATAGGAAAAACAGCCTGGCACCGCCTCTTCTCTCCCTGGAGTGCATAGAGGTATAATAGCAGCAAACAATCTGCAACAGGTTACTGGAGGTGCCTGTCACTTGTCACTGTGTTCTTGTTGCTGGATGCTTCTCTTTTTACCACAGCTTAGAGCCAGTGGTTTTCGGCTTTAGGGGCCTGTTGCCAAATACTTAGGGAGAATGCTCTCCACAGCTTGCAAATTTTCTACTTCTCAGCTGGGTATTTTAACTCCTTGATTCCCTATGGACTATGAGTAATCCTGGAAGATCTTGGAAATATAAATAACTTATCCACAAGCCATAATTGCTGCCATGAGCAGTCACAAGCACTTTTCCTTACTGCTAAGTTTTCTGATGCCCCAGATAAGTTAAGACTATTGCTACCAGCATCTGGGGCTGGATCATCAAGTGCACTCAGCTGTGCCTTGATCTAGCTCCTTGAAAGGAAAAAGGACCCCAAAAAATGGACTTGCTGTGCCCACATTGTTGAAGATCCTTCCTTTGTGTTTACCAACTGGTTCCAATTGGATATAATGGCCCTGTTGAAAGTGGAGGAGTGGTGGAGTGGCTGCAGGCTACTTTGCATTCAGCCCTGCTTTTTTGACCAGTTTTGTGTTTTTCAAGGCTCATTTGTGCCTTTTACATCAGAAATCGACCTTCATTTTGCCTGAACATTTCCATTCTACTTGAATTAATTCCTCACTTATGTTATAGCGCTGGTTTTATCACTTCCCTCTCAGAGGAGCTTCCTTTGAGAGAGAATAAGGGGTCTGGGGGCACTTGTACTGTGCGAGGAAGCACTTTGTTGCCTGGGAGAGTTAATTGTTGGGTTTCCCTTTCCAGGACACAGTAGCACCAGAAGAATGGAAGAAATGGGGAAAAACGGAGCAAATGCCTTCAGAAAAGAAGTGAAAAAGTAATTGAATGAGCAGAAGAATGAAAGCAGAAGCAGCTTTTTTTTTTATATATGTATATTAAGTCAAGAGGGTTCTGGGTAAACTTCTTAAAAAAAATCTTCATTTTTCACTGTTGTGTTCATGCTCCTTGAGTGTTTCTCGTATGAAACCAGAAAGTCCTTTCTTCCTTGCATCCCTGCCCCTCTTCTCTTGGAATGTTTTGGTTTCTTTTTGACGAAGAAGAAAAAGGAAAACATAATTCTGCCTTTCCCCAGGTGCTCTCTCCTCATACTAAGCAATTTGTGAATAAAGAGGGAAGAATGATGGTGAGTTTTGTTTTGTCTGTTTCAGACTCTCTGGTTGGAAGTTGGGCTCACATGAATATGAAAAGAGCTTTTTCTGGTGGGTAATTTTTGTGTATTAGTCATTGCGGTGAGAAGCTTGCTGTTCTTTCCTGTCCTTTCCCAGAGGGATGCATTTATGTGGGGACACTTCCCACTCCTGCCTGTCCTTTGTGATGCTTTCATCTGCATTTCTCTGCTAACTGGTGTTCTCTGTGAGTCAGGATGGAGCTGAGTTGGGCCATGTGGTTCAGACAGGACAAGCCCCAGCAGGTTTAGGGGAATCAATCTCACGTTTAATTGTGACACTGAACTTTGAAGTTGTGTTCAGTAATTTTGTAGGGAAGTGGGGGATTAATGCATTGGGGAATAGCACAGATTTCTGGAGAGTTCTCCTGATGAACAGTTTCCACATGGAAAACTTAGCAGTTTCTCCTGGCTCCTTCCCCTGCATCTATGCGTTGGCTCCCGTTTGTCCCATGTCAGATGGGTTTCTTTAAAGACCTTTTGGCAGAGGAACTTAATGTCTTCTGGAACTCCAAGAAAATTATATCAACCAGCAAGTATGCGGCTGAAGGGTGTGGGGCCAATTCCTCCAAAGCACCTCACATGTGTGAACCACAGCTCCGCTTTCTGACAGCCATGTTGCCTCTTCCCCACTGCAGTTGTTCACACTTAGCTCACCATTCCTGCTCTTTGTCATCCCAGTTCCTGCTGTTCTTTTCACAGTGAGCTTGACACCGAAGACAATACTGGTGTAATGAACTCTCCTGCACTCCTTCAAAAGAGTGAGCTCATGCTGCATTCCAGCCTTCTGGGAATAACAGACTTGTAACCAAGAAATAGTTCAGCTACCATTCGTAGTATTATTCTGTATGGTTAACAGAACGAATAGTGCCAAGTAGTGTTGTAGCTGAGCTATTTTACAGATGGTATAGTTAGAAAGATTATCGTGATGGAAAGAGACAATCAAAATAAAATGCTTACCCGTGTCCTAGGCTCACAGCAGGAAACTCTAAAGGAGCAATCTCCAGAAAGAGCTCCTTCCTCAGGGGTGGTCAGCCCTTAAATGGGGTCTGGGAGAGGTGGAGTCAGGCTCCACCCCTTCTGGTCACACAGGTGCATTGCCTTCATCCGTGTTCCTGTGACTGACTCAGCGCTCACCTCAGGTGATAAATCAGTTCAACAGCTCCCATACGTATGCTCTGCAATTCCTTTTCACCCTGTTGAGTTCCTTTCAGCCTCACGTTTTATTTTGTTTTACTACACACCTACCAGCTTTGTATCACACCTTGTTCTTCTGCTCATACTCACAGGAGGACAGATACCCCTGTTCTTGTATTGTAGAAGAACTGTGGCATGTTCCCCAAGGAGAGTATTGATGCGAAAAGAAAACCATGTGATGTGTCTCCTGAGCTCTGCTTGTTGCTATTGATTTCTTTCTACTTCTTTGTCTATGTGTTTGGAAAGGATGTTCTATTCTTCTGGCCTTTTATTCATCGCACACTTCATTTTGTTTCAAGTGTTTTATCTGTCAGAGTTTGAGCATTTGTTTTCTCATTTTGACAGAAGCTGAACTTCCAATTGAGCCCTTTTTGTGCCACTTGCAATTTTTTTCCCACCTCGTTTAATTTCTACTTTAGGAATATGTTTTCTCAGATATGGTTTTTGTTGTTTTTTTTCCCCGTTCCTTTCCTTGGAGCAAGTTGTAATGGCTTCAGGCATGATGGCTGGCGTGACAGAACAGCCTTACAAACCAGGACTTTTCAAATTGTTAGCTATTGTTCATTCTGTTGCAGTTCTTTCTCCAGCTGTGCTGTGAAGCAGGAGGATGTCATGTGTCTCATCGTGACAGTTCCCTGCCTGTGTAAGGGTTACAGATTACCCATTAGAGCACTTTCTGCCATCACAGCTTCACTGATGTGCAACATACCCTCATTGCTTTCCAACCTGCAGGGCAGTTGGTAATTTTTTATTTTTTTTTTTATCACAGAATTGTAGAGTTGGAAGGGACTACTAGAGATCATCTCATAATTTTATAGCTCTAAAATCATCACCTGAACAGGGAGAATGTAATCTGTAGGGGTTTGGTGCAAGTGGGAGCTCATTTTCATGTACGCTGGAGCTTACTATGCTAAATCATGATCACTTGAGGGAAAAGGAGATGGTACGTACTGCAGATTAGCAAGGAATTGTTCAGGTGCAAGGAGGGGTGCTGTAGGCCCCAGTATGTTTGTGTGCAGGTGTATTTCCAGCCCGGTCCTGAGTGGTTGGTCCTGGTGCCTTTGCGAGCACAGCTCTGAGTCATATTCTGTGCACTGTCCCTCGATTCAACAGTTCCATTCTGTGCCCAGAATCAGAAAGTTAATGTCTCAACAGACAAAGAGCCATCTTGACCTGCTGTTGAACAGGTTTATTTAGAACAACTTATTCCCTGCTAATGATGGGAGAGCAGACCCCATCCTGCCATTATTTACATTTCAGAAGACATAAATATTACACAAACAGTAGAAGAGTTCGGGTGACAGGGAAGGAAGTTGCTGTGTGAGAGATTATTGTCCTAATAACTCGTAAGTGGTAGTGCAAACATCTACTGCTGTAACTCTATAGCCATAGTGAAGTTCTGAGCCAGGCTGAATAAAAAAACAGAGCGTCAGCCCCATCTGCTGCACAGGGATCTCCTTTAACTCTTGCAGAGCTGAGCTGTAGCTTCAGTTCAGACACCTTGAGGCTGAGTAACTGCTTATTACGAGCTTTGTAGAGTTCAGTTTTGCTGCCAGGGCTCTATCAAGGAGCCAGCAGCCCATAGCAGTGCTTGTGGTGGGTGGCAAACGTGTGGATTCACGTCAGACCTCACCCTGTGCTGAACTGCATCTGTGTAGAGGAGGCTGTAACCAGTTCACTGAATCGCCCAAAGGTGCTTTTTGGTGGCCCTCAAACAGAAGGATGATTTGGCAGAAATTTTGCTACACTTCATGATCTGAAAACCTTAATTAGTAATTAATGCCCCCAGGATTACATGCGTGCTGGGTTTTTTTTTAGCCTTTATATATAAAGCATCCTGAGGTTAAACCACAGAGGTTTGGGGCTTTTTTCTGATTCAGTACACAAACCAGTGTTTAGAGAGGGGAATAGTACAGACTGAAGTACATGGAGTAGTGCATCAGAACTGCATTCCTTTCAGCAGATTTGAGGAGCGTACGCATCGGTCTCCAGCTGGTCACCTCCAGGAATGTCTTCATTGCTGTACAGTTAGATCCACAAGCTCTGAATCATTCTGGACAGAAGCAGGAAGAAAAGAGAATTAAGAAAAAGCTATTGGTGAGCACATGATGAAAGCTAGTTTTTTTTCCCCTTTTTTAAGTATTTTCTTGGTTAGACTAATCTGTGGGAAGAACTGCTGAACATAACCAACTCAGGCATGGCGAGTGTCATGCTGACAATGCTTCATATTGTGCTGGCTATGGTTAGGCAAGCTTAATTTCTGAGACAGAGGAGTAAGATGGGATTACTGCATAAAGGAAAACACGTTTGTGTGAATGAAGGTGTTAGCAGCGATGGTCTGTCTGGGGGCACTCAGTTCCCCAGCACTGTCAAGGTTTAGAGCATATTTCTATTTTCAGGAGACTAATTTTAGGCCATTGGAGTACAGAAACTGTGAGGCTTCATTTCCTGTTAAGTGCACTGAGAGAGAAGACCTGAAATGTTCTGGGCATGTAAAGGTAGAGTCTGCTTCCTGGGAGAAGAATTTTGTTTGCTTGTAGCCTGGTCTTGACGCTCAGTGCCTCAGCTTTAGGAGGTTGCCTGTGGCTGCTGTGGGCCTGTTCCCAGCTGCACCAGTGGTTACTGGAGTTAAGTGTGTTTGCTGTGAGAGCTGTACCTGTGGGACAGGGCTGCAGCAGTTAGATCAGGTGGCATTCTGGGGAAACGTGCCTAGGTGTTCACACGGTGTCTGTTCAGACTAATGGGTCCTTTGGTATTTAACAAAACCCATTGGGAATTTTTTTCCTCTGAAACATCAACAAATGTTCTTTTCTTCGTGAGCAGCAGTGACAGCTGGCTTTGCCAAAGCAGAACCTTCCAGCCATGTGTTGGGTGCTGTGCTTACAGAATTGCACAGGGGATGGTACTCACCGGAGCATGGGGAGACGAAAAAGGGAAAAATATTTACATGAACTTAGCCAGGGTGCTGGGAAACCCTTCTATCCGACTGCTGCTCACATCCTGAGGCCTGTGAAGAACAGAGTAGGATAAATGATGTCTCTGCTGGGATCAAGATGCTTTCTTTTTCCAATGCTATTTGATTGAGCTCTGGATGTGAGGATGCAGCACAGGGAGGTGCTGCTGCGGGTGCTGCAGGCTGGCCAGCACTGTGCCTCACCTGCACCCCACCTACCCAGGAATGGGCTGTGCTTTCAGGTAGGAGCTTTATTCTTTCCCTGGGTGTAGCTGAAAGATAGCACCTAGTCCAGTAGCTTCACTTCAGCTTCATGTTTGCCAGACAGCATAAAGGGCCTGGTTTCATTCGTGCAGTGAGCAGATGATGAGATGTCTCCCACCTACCTTTGATGCTGCAGCATGGCTCCCAAGAAGTCCCTCAGTACCATCTGCTGGTGGTAGCGGCTGTCCATCAGGATGCTGTCTGACTGGCGCCTTGTCAGGAGCTCATGCACCCCTTCTCTTGGGCTGCTGTCACTGTTTCTGTTATGTGAAGATGAGAAATATATCTGTGTGAGAGGTGCTTTCGTTCCCTTGCTCGGACGGTGGCTCTGGCTGAGCAGCATGGCACAGAGCCTGCTGGGCCTTGGGGCTGTTCTGTGCTCCCTAAGAAAGCACAGCTGCATTTGCCCAGAGATGGCTTACGTCTGACTGTCTGGGCTTTTCTGTGTTCAAATAGGCCAGGACTTACAGCATAGCAATAGGTGATTCCTTCCTGTGAATGGTTGCAGTTGTTAACCTGCAAAGGCTGCTGCTCGTCGCTGGTATGGTAGAGCTCTCAGCTGGTCTGACACTGATAGGCTTGGAGGGAAGGATTAATTAGGCTGGTTGATAATTGTTGTGATTAGAAGGATCTTAGAAGTGGGGATGCGTAACGTCCTTCTGGGTGTAGAGCAGCAGGAGATACTGCTTCTGTTACAGTGGAAGGCAGCTATAGGCAGCTATTTCTGCTACATGCGTAAATATAATCAGCAAAGCATTGTCCCGAGGACAGCAGATCTCCGTGCCTTACCTGAGTCGCTTGCCAATGATGCTCTGTAAGAATTTGCGGGCAGAAATCTGCCCCAGGAATTTCCGGTAGTTGTCGGTGAATATGGCATCGGCATGGCGCTGTGTCCTAGGGGGGGAGACAGCAAAAGGTGTGCTCAGCCAGCCCCTGGGCAGCCTTGTGGTGGGGGGTGGGTGCTTCCCGTGTCCTAACGCACCAGGTGTCAATGATCTCAGCAGTTACAGGTGAACAGACTGAAGGATTGAACTAAGCTAGTGCTGGAGTGGGGAAGGGAAGAACCATGGGCTGAGAGAGGGCTGAGCTAGGGGTGGGACATTCCCGTGCTCTGCAGCAGAGCTGTCATTTTCTGGGACACCCGTGTGTCTGGCACAGGGTGGCAGGAGCCTTGGCCATTCTCCAGCCTGTGCCTGGACACAGGCTACAGAAAATCCACAGGTCAGGGAAGCATAAACCATATTCATGGTCTTCAGTGCTGCAAGGATGAAGTCACTGCATTTAAGACAGCCAACCATGCCTTGTCTGCTGGCGGATGTGGAAATGAGAGGCTCTGAGTTCCCAGAGCTTGCTGAAAGATGATGCTCCCTGCAGAAGTGCTGGGCCAGTACCCTGTGCTGCAGCAGCGCTGAGAGATGAGGTACAAACCTTTTCTCAGTGGAGTCTGTTAACAAACCCTCCTCATCCTGTTCCTCTGCTGAGGGGCTATGGCTCTGCAGCAGGCTGTGGTCCAGGAGCTGGAAGTTCACAGCCTTGCCAGTAACAGATCCTGGGCTGTACCTTCAAGAAAAACCCAAGGTGTACTGTGAAATAAGCTCCAATGCCAGGCAGGGATTGGTCTTCTTCAGTATTACTCCACATTCTGCTCTTTCTTTCTCTCTCTCCCCTTCCTACCTCACCAGTAACACCAGTTTTGTCCATCACTCTCCCCAGTCAGAAACTGCCCTGAAGCAGCAAAAAGGCAGTTGGTAAATCTTCCCCAAATGCATTTTCCCCTCTCTGAACTTCCAGCAGTGTCAACCAAAACTGTAGCAATTGTGGCATCATCATGCTGTGGCTGTGGCACAAGTCTAAAGCATTTTCTATGAGACATTGTGAATCCACTTTACAGAGCCCTATGGCCAATTCTGTAATGGTGGGAAGTAATATTAGTTCAAACAGTTGACAAGGAAATTTTTGAAATATTAATAAGCAGCTGTTGAGTTCCCGTACTGGAATATCTGCAGTTGATTTTAGTGTAGTTAGCCTCCAGGCACAAATTGCAGTCAGTGATGAAGCTGATGGTGCTGGCTGCTCTGGAGATTGCCACATTTCCTTTACTAGGACACAACATTTAATGCCAAAACTGATTGCTGGGCTGAAATATTCCACATTAAGTGTCTGCCTTCTTTGGAAACCACCCATAAACTAGCAGCATTCCCCAAAAAATTGAGCCAGGGTAAAGACATACATTTGCCAGTGTCTTTCAGAACGGCTGGCAAGCTTCATTTGGCACATGGTTATTCTGTGCGAGGTCAGAGGTGAGGCAGAGTTACAGCACGAATGAAACAGCTGATATCTTACCTGAGAGCTGGGTAGAGAGGAGAGGAGATGGAGCTTGCGACTAAATGCAGGAACAGGAACAGGGTGACCTTATCCAGCATCTTCCACCCTTTGGAGTCACCTGAAATGAGTCAGCAGCAGGCATTGCCCAGAGCAGCCTCCCCACCAGCCCACATCACTGCACAACAACCATCTGCAGCTGCTCCCCACGACCTCTCCTGCACAGCTATGCTCAGAAGAGCACGCCCTCCACCAGTAACAGGCACCCGTGCAGCTCTCAGGACTTCTACGAAGGCAGGGTGGGCTTCACCATCCGTGTGTGCTGGAGACAAACACTGCTGTGTTTTGCATCCTGAGGCTGGCTGTGTGTCCAGCATCCCCCATGGATGGCTCAGAGAGTTGCCCAAGGTTGCGCAGTACCAGCAGGTGAACACAGTGCTTTTGTTACTGGAAGCAAGAGACGGTGGGAGAATGTTTCTGTTAACATTCTTCCACGGTTTTTATTCAAAAGCAATTGATCTTTAGCTCAAAAAAGATTCTTGAAGAAAGCAACATGTGGATGGAGATCTTTAAAACATCAAGTTTCCTTGTTTGGCTGTGTTATTTTACACAAGAAAAGAGCAGAAAGATGCTTGATCTTCATAAAAGAGAAAAGCTCGTTTTCTTCAGGGGGAAAGAAAAAAAAACAACAAAACTTCTGAATGTTTAACAATACTGTACTGCAACAAGAGCAGTTTCCAAGTGCAAGGGCTTGATCAAGATCAGGCTTCTAATTTCCTCAGCAAACTTTCCAAGCAGTGGATTTTATGGATGGAGGTGGCTCTGATGGAAAATGTCAGCAGTGAGCACTGCTTTACTGCTTAAGTGCAGCTGCCCGTGCTCCCCTGAGTACAAACAGAACAGCACAGGGAAGTTTCTCTAAGGGCCAGTGTGGTGTGCATGCAAGTGAGCACTGAGAGCATGGGATTGTACCAAGATGAGGGGCAGTGTGCTGAGTGCCTGGGCAGCCAGTGGGCACAGCAATGCACTAAGCACCAGGGTTCCCTAGTGCAACCCTTCCTCGTCCTGGTCCCTGTTCCAGCAGTGCCCATTGCCCCAACTCAAGCAGAGCTGACCTGGGCCAAGTGCAGGAGGGTATCCTTCCTCCAAACCTCCTCTCAGGAGTGCTGTCGCCACACAGTGAGCCAAGGAATGCCCAGAAGCAGCAAAGAAGGTGTCTGAGAGACACAGCGCTCCTGCTCCTGCTTTTTGTTCATTTTCTTTCTTCGATTTGAGCTTGGAAAAGCATACCCCTCTCGTGCCCCTCTCCCCTAAATATCTCAGAGACAAATTCCAAATCAGATCTTATTCTGTATGTGTTTGAGGGTACAAGGAGACCGTGGCACCAGTTTCTGAAGGAAGTGGCAACCAGGAGATGTATACAGTTCCAAGAAAAGCCGCTGTGCGTGGAGGAGTGAAATATCGGTATCAACAGGGACAGAGCCTGGCACAGTGTTGCTCGCTTCCCTTTTTTCTTCCTAGGACACAGCCCTGATTGCCTGTGCTGGATTTTCCTCCAGAGCCACTTTTTGTCCCTTTGAGATCCTTTCTTCTTCCTCTGCTTTTTGTGCGATGGTTTTATTTTATTTCACCTTTCTTCCCATCTTGCTTTGCCTTCTCTCCCCTTGCTGCCGCCTGCCTCTCATCCCTTCTGTTTTTCTGGGTATGTCTGTCTCCCCTGGGAAGGAGCCTAAAGAGAAAGCCCTGCTCCCCTTCCCACAAGTGCCTGCTGTTTCAGAAAAGAGGATTTAAGCATCACCGTGCGTACAGGAGATGACAGCTCTGCAAAGCCATGACAACTTTGCATTCTCCCAAGGTGAGAACTATGCCTTTCTTTTCTTTTCTGGCTGCACATGGATAAAAATGATTAATAAATTCCCCTTTAAGAGGGAGAGCTCTTAGCAGCATTCCACCACATAAAGCACAGGAGCTCCGTTCCATCGTGTGCAGCGTTAACACAGCGGTGGGAGAGATTGGTGACAGTGTCTCACTGCTCCTGAATCCTTACCTGATGGGTCTCAAAAATGCCACTGCAGAGTTCAAATGGAGCTTTTGCTGTGCCTGCAGGTTTATGAATTCAGACCTTTATACCAGAATTTCTGCTTTTGTTCCACCACATTTCATTGGAAGCACTCACAGCTGGCTCCGTGTTACCGTAACACGCCGTTGCATTCCTGCTCACACTTCGTTTTGGCACAAACACGATTTTGCTGATTGGTGAATAGAACAGCATTCATTTTTCGTGGTAAAGGAAATTTGCACAGGTAGAGCAAAAGAAGAAATCTCTGCTTCATTTAGTGAACGCCTGCTAGTTTCACAAGGCTCACCTGTGTTACTACTGCACAGGTTTGCACTTATCCTTTAGTTCAGTTACCGTTTCCTTCTCTAGCTTGATACAAAAGAATCCCGTATGATACAGAGGATATTGTATCAGCAAAGCTAATTACTACTGCCGGCTCTGATTGCGTTTCGGTGCAGTTTAATTGCCCCCAATTTCCAAATAGGAATTATCCTGTTAAGCCCACATGCAGAGACCTGTACTTACCGTTCCCTAAGAACGAGCCCTTCCCGGATCAGCTCCTGCTCAGGTGTTCCCCTGTTGCAAACACAACTTCTCCTCCGCTGGTGAGCACTGTGGAGCCGTCCCCTGCACCGACCCCAGGACCCCAGTGAGCAGGGAGCACACTGGGACCTGCCCCCAGCTGTCCTCTGGCTCCGGGGAGGTGCGCTCCTCCTCTTATACCTGCGCTCCCTGGGAGTCCTGTGGGCTTCTGCACGTCAGAGCATCAATTATCCTCCTGGTTTTCAAAGGCTGTGTTTAGCATCCTCTTTTTCGCGTGTGCTGGGAGGTTAAAGGGTGGGGGAATGGCTACGGTTTTAGGGTTGTTTGCGTGTTTTCTTTTTACCATTCAAAGAGGGAAAAGCAAAGAACAACAGTGATAACCTGACAGAGTGAATGACCAGTTTGCTTTGCAAAGTAAACTTATCTTTCCCTTTGCGATTGCATTTCTTCCTCCTACCCAGCAATAAAGGAGAGTTAACCATTAATACTTCCCCACACTGCCTGCTCAGGAGGGTTATCTCTTTGCTATTTTCTTTTTCTTTGATTATCAGTGTTATCCTCCCTCCCCTTTGTTGCTCACATCTGCTAGCACCAGCGGGGCAGTTCATGCTTCAGTCCCTTGCAAACACAGCAGGTTCACATCAGGCTCACGGCAGCTGGGGAGCCCTGCTCTGGTTGTGTGCTCTGCCAAAAGGCAGATGTCTTCCCTAGGGTGCTGCGTGCTGGCAGCTGTTGTCATTGCTGGGGCAAGGAATGGAGCCCCCGTTAAAAAAGGTACGTAGCTGAGATGTCAGGAAGGCTGGGACTGTTCAGAGGAGGTGAAAAACATGAGTTCTGCCCAGAATCGATGGAGATGCAGACCTTCCCATCTTGGGGCTTACATGCCTTGGTGCTGGGCTGAAATGTCAGCAGTGCGTGACTCACTGCTTACGGCAGGACACTGCCACCTAGCATTTAGCACAGCTGCTGCTGGCAGAGGCCAAGCTCAGGGAAGGGCAGTGCATCTGGAGTGTGCAGGAGATCCAAGTGCTCAGTGTTGGTCCAACTCCACTTCCCCTTTTCTTCGTGCAGAGCAGTCAGCATTGTGACTGTGGCTTGCTTCTTGGAGCAGTGTCCGTGTGGTCTCAGCAGGCAAAGAGTGGGCAGTTGAGCACAGGACTTCTGATGTAATAAAGAAACAAAACAGAGAAGCAAGAACTGCTGCTTCCTTTGCAGCTGTGAGAAGTGGCATCAGCCTGCCCACAGGGAGAGGATCTGCTGTAAGATCAGGCAGGCAGATGTGCATCATCCTTATGCTGCACACTGGATAGCACAAAGCGGGGTTTTCCAAACTGCTGTACTGGTGCATGCAGCTGTGCAACTGGAAAGGGATTTTTGTTAGTATCTTTGGAGCAATACGTTCACGTTCTCTCATGTGTGAGGACAGTTGCATCAGTTTTTCAGCATGACTTATTTTTCTTCCATTGTCTTGGTGCTGCACTGGCTGCTCAGATGAATCAGACCACATTGTTAAACCAGTTGAGAGCTGATGCTGTTCCAAGATATTATCCTATAGCTTGTTTCTGAGCTCATTCTCTATCTGCCTGGCCTGCTGCAAGATACAGGGCAAAATCTCTCAGATCAAGGGGGATCAGTCGATAATTGACTTGTTTATAGCTGCCTGCTGCCCAGCTTGGATTATGAGGGCTGTGCGTTTATATCTCAAGTGAGCTGCTGTCAAAGAAGTCTGTGTAGAAATCTCCATGGTGGTAGGGGTTTCCCTGTTCTGCCTGGACTGGGTTCCTGCCACACACAGCTGGACCCAAAAAGGCCTCACAACCAAAAGCTCTTCACCACCAGGTCAATTGTGGGAGGCAGCAGAAATTTCTAAAAGCCCTTTAGGCTCCATTGAGTAGAAACAGCTTAGGAGTTCCTAAATAGCATAAACAGAGCAGCTGTTCTGTCCCCAGCATTTCCTGTCTTGGTTTTGTTCAAAGCCTTGGTGCCCCCCCAGGACCCACAGTGTGTAACTGCCTATTTTCCTACGCCTACATTGGTGCAAAGCAACAGAGTGCAGGCCACCCCAGGTACCTGCTTCTGGATTTCGGAGTCATATCTGTGTAGACGTGACCTCCCTGGGCACAGGACAGGTAGTTATATTTCACTGCTGGTCCTTTGCTGATGAAGGACACAGTGTTAGGATCCTACAGCAATTTCCCAGGTATTGATTTCCTCTTAGCTTTACCTCCTCCAGTCTCCATGCCATGCTTTAAAAAATCACCCCTGTCTGTTCCAGGTGCACGGCATACAGCTCCACATAAGCTGAGCAGCATGTGAAATGGTCCTGCTCACCTTGGGAGGCTGAACGTAATGACAGTAACAAGAGACCCATCAAATGACCAAAAAAAGAAAATCATCCTCGGTTCTTAGCTGTCAAAAGTGTTTCTGCTCTTCTCTAAATTGCCACAGGTGGTGGGGGTTGGCCCCCAGCCCTCTCAGAGCCACACACCACTGTTTCCTGTGGTTTTCATTCACTTGAGAGGCGTGGTGGTGACGAGCTTATCACAAGTGCCCTCGTGTTATTTTAGATGCAGCAGACTGAGAAGATCAAGAGTTAGACAGAAGATATAACGTTGCCTCCTTAGAGGTTGGGTGGTACACGTTTTAGTTCAGATGTCTTTTTCCACAGAGCAGACACTATGATTAAGTTGCCCATCAGTCATTTAATATGTTGTACGTTATTCGTGCAGGCACAGTGCTTTTTGTTCCAAAGTTCTTTGCAAAAATGCAATAAGTTCTGTGGAAAGAATGCAAACAAAACGAGATGAAAAAGACAAGGTTTGACCAGACTTACGGTTACTTCTAAGGAAGAAATGGAGAACTCAAAACTGCTAAGACTTGCACTGGTAGGACTTATTTTCTCCAGCTTGGAAGGATAAAGTGCTGGGATTTGGCTCTTCAGAGCCTCCAAAGCTGACCCTTTGAATACCAGTAGATTTCCTGGGGAGAATTTTCCCTTGAGGAATTCAAATTGGTAGGAACCTAAATACAAACAATTATCAAAATTATCTCCTGAAAAAGGTCCTTCTGGATGAGATCACAGTTTGCACTATGAGAATGAGTCTGAAGCAAGGGATCAGATTAAAAATAGACGAAATAAATCCCTAATTCAAAACGTACAAGGATGTGCCATTGGAAAGGGCTGTCTCAGAGAGTTAAAAGCCTGCTTGAAAAGCCTACTTAATCTTCAAACATTACCGTATCACCGAGACTACAATGGAACAAATGGCACCAGCCTGCAGGATACGTATCTGTCAGGAGGCCTGATGTGCTCTGTGGGTGCAAACCATTTATAGAGCCAGTACCTGTCTGGCTCTGTTTATCTCCTTGTAGAGCAGCAGGAGCATTTCAGCACTGCCCAAGTGAAGTGGCAGGACTTTCACCCGGACAGTCAGCTAAGTTACTGGTTCCTGAACTTCTAGCTCCAAATATCAGCTCCTTCCTCTTCCTCACTGGTAAACAGAGCTCAGACGCCAGCAGTGACTGCATCTTTTGGTCTTCCGCTCACGTTTCAGTTTGGAAAGGAGTCTCGTCTGGGAGGCTATGCAGCACAGGATAGCCAAAGTCAAGGAACAAGGAGAGCTGGCGTTAGTCTGCCTGACCCTGGTTTGTGGTGCTCAGGCACACTGAGGTCCCTCAGCTGATGATGCCTCCCCAGAGGCATCACTGCTCTGAAAGCTTCTGATTAAAAAAAAACAAAACAGGGTTTGAGTAAGATGTGTTACTGCTACCAAAAATGTACAACGGTTTACGGAGAGGAAGGCCTTGTTCCTAGTAAGGACTGAAAAAAAAAAAAAAGTAGTTAGATTCATTTTTTCCTGCCTGAATTATATACAACCTGAGGATGAAGAGATGTCGGTGCGCAAAGTTATGGTGCGCGTGCAGTGTGTGGTAATGAGACAGGGAAGGAACACTGCAATGCAAACCACAGAAGAAAGTTAGAAAGGTGAAAAAAAAAAGCTGAGGATGATTTGAATTCTGAGGAAGGCTGCACATCTGGGCTCTGTCTGCTTAGAACTGTGTGCTGACACAATTGCCATTTCTGCTTGTTGAATCAATGTTAGCTTTGAAACCCACTCAAATCTCATAGGCTTGGGAAAGTAATTCACCCAGCCTGCACCTTCAAATAGCTGTCCTTTTTATCGTTTCAAAATCAGCCCAAGAGCACGGCTCGGGGTGCTGCAGGTGGAAGGCGTGCAGCCAGAGCGGGCTAATGGCACCACCTGCTTGCAGCTCAAAGGCTGCGTCCCTTGCACGGATCCTGGCACTGCTGCCAGGAGGTTGGATGATCTGAGGGCGGATGGTGGTGGAGGGAACGGGTAGGAGCTGTATGAAAGCTGCAAATTTCAGTTGCTTATTTCTTCTTAAAATAGGTAGTGCCATTTTTGTTGGCGGAGAGGAGGAGAAAGGAGGAGCTTTATCCTGGAACATGTACAGTACTGTTTGCAGTGTAAGTGTGTACTTTCCCCTTGGCCTGCAACTTTCAAACCATGAGGAGGTGTAAGTGGAAGGTGGCACCACCCAGTTCATTGTACTGGGAATAGTTTAACCTGGCTGTGTTAACCAAACTAATGGGATCTCTCCTGGCATTCACATTCACAAGAGTTACTTCTCTATCCTGTGTTTTTATGTCCTCCGTGGGCTGTGTTTGGATGGTGACAGGACTTACTGCCTTTCCTGAGGTCTGGCTTTATCCTGTAGCCATCCCGTGTAGAGAAAGCACTGGTAATTGTTTTCCTGGAATAATTATGCCACAAGAAACACTGTGTGAAATGTCTTTGTCCTCTGTAACTCACAACCACGTGCCTTCTCCAGTTGTCTGTAAAATCTTACGCATTTAAAACAAACAAACAAGCAAACAAACAAAAGCTTAAAGGCTTGTAATTGCTCAAAACATTAACATTTGTTCTAGTTAATGCCCATTGGACATCTACCTGAGCAACCTGCTGAAGTGAGCCTGCTTTGGCAGAGGGGTTGGACTCGATGATCTCTAGAGGTCCCTTCCAACCCCTACAATTCTGGGATTCAAGAGGTCAGTAAGAGACAAGAAAATAGTCTTACTATAAATGCTACACTGTACTCCCTAGGTAGATGAGCAGCTGCTGAGGTTTTCCTCCACATCTTCAAACTGTCGGACAATAAGGCTCTGCAGCAAAAGCAGCTGGGCACTGCTGGTACTGCAGGGTCAGGAAAGGGCAAAAGGACTCCGAGTCTTTCGACAGCACAGAGCAGTGAAACGCAGCACAAGACATTTAGTGCCTGTGGAGGTGATCTTCTCGAGGCACCTCCGTGTCAGAGCCGGATACTGAGTGAGGGCGGGAAAAAATGGGAGGGAAAGGGAAAGAAAGAGGGAAGGAGAGAGGGAGGAAAGGAGGAAAAGGAAAAGAAGGAAAAGTTCTATAGTTCTGGTGCCATCTGATAGGAATGCTGCAGCCGTTCCCCCCCCCCCCCCCCCCTTCCCAGGCCCCGCGCCGCCCGCTAGGCCGCCCTTAGCAACGCGACGCCGCAGGCGGTTGCTAGGGGCGGGGCAGGAAGTGCTTCCGTCCGGCCGTGAGCACGTCCGTAGCAGCGCGGCATGGCGGTGTGCCGGTAGGGGCGGGCGGGCGCCGTCCTCCGGGTGGGGTCGGGTCCCCACGGTGCGGGGACATCGAGGGGCGCTCGGGGGAGGAGGGCCTGGTGCTGCCGGCACACAGAGGCGCGGGGCGGCTCCTCATCCTGCGCCAGGCGTGTCATGCAGCGCAGGCCTCGAGGCAGGGCCTGAGCACCCCCCCCCCCCCCCCTCCCCCCGATTCTGTGGCTGTGCTGCAGGGAGACGTCTCCCTCTGTTTGCCAGTGGCTGACTTGGTGTTTGGGAGCCTTTTTGGAGTGGGAATGTTTGGGTGTTTTTTGGTGTTTTTTTTTTTTTTTGTGCCGATAGCAGCAGGACAAGCGGTCTTCGTGCGGAATGCAAAGGCAGCGTGCTGCGACAGCTCTGTGCTTCTGGCAGAGGGGGAGGTGGTCCTGGTGGCTGCTGGCAGCCTAGGTGAGAGCTCTCGGTGCTGCTCACGTGGCCCAGGACAGAAGTGAAGTAGGTGGGAGAAGGAAGGGTGACTCGCAGGACCTGAGGAGGTTTTGTGTTTTCATCGTGTACGTCTCTGTTCCCTTTTCTGATTTGTTTTCTGTGTGCTGGTGTTTCAGGTGTCTGAATGAGGACCACCTGCAGGGATTTGTACTGAGAGAACTCCAGGTGAAGAGCAAAGCAACACACCTTTGTGCTCTTGTGTGCTTGAGGGAGTGGGCGTGAATGGAGGTTCGTAAAGATGTACTTCATCTGGATTTCCCTTACCAGGACGGTGCTGAAGTTTTCTGTGATTCACTTTGTTGCTTTGGAACAGCTGCCTTAGTAGATTGGAGGGAGGGAGAGGGAGATTTGGAAGTGCAAGCAGTCAGGAGCACCTCCCATTTCTGCCTGCTTCGTTGACATGGTTCTAAGTCTTTGGGTCCCTGTAGAGGACCTGTGAGGCTGCACAGCCTCGTGGGCATTCCAGCTTTGTGTGCAGGTTGTGAATTTCATCAGAATTAAACCAATGGAGGTGGATCAGTTGGTCTGGCACCACACCACTGTGCCAGACCCCACACTGTCACTGCCACAGTCCCACCATCACTGGTCCAGTTGCTCGGCTCCATACCCACTGTGCAGCCCCCCTAACCCCCCAGCATTAGCTGGGTGGCATTGCTTAACATCTGCTCCTCCTCCACCTTGTTGCTCCTCCTTAGAGCCTCCTCCAGAGCCAAGTCCCACCTTAGCCCTGTAGGAATTAGGTCCCAGTCCCTGGTTTTGATGTTGATTTTAGTGTTTATTTTAGAGTTAGGCATAGGTTGCTGTTCATATTTTAACTGTCAACTGGAAGTGAACAGTACTCATTCAGTAAACACACAGGTAAGCACACACCTAAATTATCATCCAAAGAAATGAGTACAGCTGCCTTAGCAACAGAGGTCTGATGACATCTCTGATTAATATTAATTGAATTTCCGTCTTGTGACTTTTACGTTGCAGAGTATCAAGGGACAGAGTCCATGTGGCTGAGAAGTTAAGTTGGGGCTCAGGAGAGCAATACATAACTGTGTCACAAAGTTCCTGAGTGACCATTGCGAGGTAGATATGCCAGACTGGAGCCGTGAGCTAAAGCAGTGTTGTTTAAGCACAGCTCATTCCTCTGCCTTCAACAGATCCGGTTTGTGTGTGTTTTATTTCTGTCGTTGGTGTTGTGCAGCATCTGACAGCAAGGCTGTGAATACAAATGCAAGGAGTGTGGAAATTTATAACATTAATGCACAAAAAAATAGGATGGGAGCTGTTGCCTATGGTAGTCTGCCCCAGCACTGATGACAGTGCCTTAGTTTGTTCTGTGCCTCCTTTTGTGTGCATGCTGATCCTGATGGCACGCAGGAATCCTTTAGGTCCATCTCATCATCCTGCTGCTGATGTGCCCTATGAACTGCCAGGCAGAGTGTCCCCCTTTTCAGGGATTGCTTTGCAGGAAATGACTTTAGACTCTTGTTTGCATGGGAATTATGGACATGCGATACAGGTGGAGTTTCTGCTACTCCCTAATGTGGGGAAGGAGGTTTCCAGTACTGGCAGCCAAACCCACACATTCCGTTTGTTCAGGAGAAGCTTAAAGTGAGAAGATGATGTGAACTGCAGGACTTTGATGCCATCTTCCCTTCACTTTAAATTGGATCACAGTGGGATGGTCTGCAGAGAGGCAAAGCATGTGACTGTGGGTCCTGATGCTGTGACACTGCTCTGTTCCTTTGCAACCATCAAAGCCCATCATTTCCTTTAGAAAATCTATGTGAATAGCCCGTTCTTGAAAGTTGAGGAGAGTGGCAGCTTTGTTTGACATGAGGAAACTCTGACCACCATCCTTCCAATTAAAGCAGTAGAACTGACGGGCTTGTTACTTTTGAGGTTGTTTGAATGTTCTACCTTTTATTTTCTCCTTATATACACTGTTCCCTTGATTTGCTGTCCACGTGTTGAATTTACATGACAGTACACGAGAGAGACTATCCCTCCGGATCTTGGGAATGATGCTTGGGTCTATGTAGAGCGCAGAGTAGCTTCTTTGTTTTGGAGGATTCAAGGACTACCTTGGTTTGAACATTAGAAGGCAGCAGTGTTCACTTCTCAGCAGCACCACGCTGCAAACCTGAGCAATAGCTGCATGTTGCTCTGTTTCTCCTGCCAGCTCCCCGTGCACAGATTACAGCCTTTGGAAAGCCAGCCAACTCTCCTTCCATGCAAAGCCACGCAGATGTGAACCGTAATAGCCCAGTGACTTGAGAGGTGATTGAACAGAAGTCTTTGATTTAAGGGATGCTGTCAGATCGTGCCTCCCCCTCCGTTATCTGGAGCTCTGTGTTGGAAGCTTGAAGCTAGCACGTCTTGCACTGCCACTTTTTGTGTCCTTTTTCAGTTGGCAAGCTCTGACTGATAGAACCCAAGATGCTAAGGCAATATTTATACTCAAATGCATTTAATGAAAGGAGGCAATCTGTGTGTGTGTGCTTTCTCAAATGAGACTGGCGCTGTTCCCTCACGTCTTTACAAGATAACTTGTTTCAGCCATGGGAAACAGAGTCATTATCTGTCATCTCCCCTGAAGGAAACAAGCTCTATACCTGAGGATTCCTTGTTAGCCCAGGTGAAGAGAGCTTTGCCTTCAGTGCCCTCCCTGGGTTTTGGTCTTGGTGTAAAGGCTCTGAACGTGGCATTCTGACTGCTCTTTTGAGGATTACCTTTTGTCCTCCACGTGATAAGGGTGAACATTTTGCAGAAATACCTTTTGAATGTTTCCACATACACTGGTGATCCCGTGGTGTCGTTTCCTTTTTCCAGTTTGAATAATTTCCATTTAGTGTTGTTTTTTGTCCTGCTGTACCCCACTGCTGGGGTACTTTTTTTCCAAAGCCTGTTTGAGGCACTGAAGCTTATAACGACCTCTGTGGTAACAAGCTGTGGACGAACTCACACTCATCCAAAAACGCATGCAGAAAAAGCAGGGATGGTGCTGCTCAAGTCTCATTAAAAGTAGGCTCAGTCTGATATAGATACCTCCCAGCAGACATACCCAGCACTTACTTAGTTTTGCTTTCACACAGATTCCCAAAGCGAGCTATCAGCAAATTGCTAGAAAGTTTTCTGACTGTTTCTGAATTGATTCTTGTAGGACTCGGACAGTTTTGAGATATATATGCTCTGTTCCTTCAGAGTCTGGCTCCTCAGGGCCAGGGATGGTGTAGTATTAGATTGAAGTATGGGCAGACAGGACGGGAGAGGGAGGTGGTGTTGTAGCCACAGAGTCTCTGTAAGACATCTCGAGCTTCCTGATGCCAGCTCACATCTTGGTTTGTTTGAACAGGAGTGAGTCAATGGGAGGAGAACCTGCTGTGTTAGGCACCCCAGGGCTCGGAGTGGCTTTGAAGGAAAGGGTTCTGTGGCAGGGCTGCAAGTCTCCCATCCTTTTGCATACATAGACTGCTGTCCTCGGTTGCCAAATGCATTGTGAGCCCAGGTATGGTAGCAGTGCTGTGCTGCATCTGTCCTGTGCCAGAAACCTAACGGCACATTTGCTGAAACCATCAGTTTGAGAAGGGCCACGTTTGCTCCTCTCCTTTGCCGCTGGTGGATGAGACAGGTGGGCAGCACGAGGAGAACAGAAGAAAGCACGTGAGACAAAAGCACTCCAGGGTTGCTTGGAGATGTCAGGGCAAAGAAATGTGAGAAAAATTTCCTATGCCAACAACAGAGACCAGTATTGTGCTGTGAGTTTCTGTGTCTGAGAACGAATGTTGTAACTCTGTCCTGCACAGTCCCTGGAGGTGGGCTCTGTTGCTTTCTTCTAACAGAAGTACCATGACTGAAAGAGTCATGTACACATTACCCAGAATACAGACAGGAGCTGTCTGGCGATGAGCACTGTGTGGTTGTGACCTCAGGCAGCAGGTTGCTCCTTCTATCAGAGCTCAGGATGATTGACTCACCCCTGGACTTCGGGGTTTCTTTCTGTGGGGGGAGGTGGGCTTGTGCTCTCTTGGCAGTTGGTTCCTAACAGCTCTATACCTGTTTCAAGGCGTTTCTTAGCTGAACTTACAGCATGTTTTTGGCAATCTCCAGTATCCCATGTATTTTATTTTCTGTTGAAGTATATACTAAATACAACCAAAATACCTTTGTTTAAAATTAAACAGAAGTAATAAAATTTGTGCTGCCCCTGTGTGTGTGTGTGTGTGTTTGCTATGAAAGCTGCCAGAGCTCCCAGGACATAGGAACACGGGGACATCAGTGGCCTGCTCACGAAAGCAGCCCACGAAGGAGAAGCCTTTCAGCTCCTTCAGTCTGAGACACCGGTGAGTTCATCCTGCTCCTTGGTGTGTGTAGCTGGAGCTGGGAGCTGCCCGGTGCCTGCTTGGGCTGCAGGAGGAGCAGTGTGCTAGGCGAGCTATGGCCTGTATTGCTTGGTTTCCCCCCCCACCCAGAAAAGGAAAGGAAAGAAAGGCTGCAGTGAGTCCTTGAATTCCCAAGCATCTCTCTCAAGCAGCTTTATTTTCAATTGTGCTCAGGCAGAACTCCCTCTCTGACCGCTCTCATCTCGAGTGCTGTGGCCATCACCACCCCACGAGCTGTCCCGCTCACGGGGCATCCCTGTGCTCCTCCAGCCTGGGGACAGGCTAATAAGCAGCTCGTGACCCGAGCTCCGATTCACATAGTTCAATTAAATCCCTGTTAATCCCGCTCAGACCTAATTTACTTTCATTCTCATACACGTGCTCCGGAGATGCTCTGGTGGTGGTCCCCACTTGCAGCAGCAGCAGAGCTGAGGCCGTGTGTGAAGTGGACCCATGTTTGCCTCTCGCTCCCCTGGCAGAGTCTTGAAGCCAAGATTATTTCCCAGCCTGCAGCAAAGAATGTGAAAAGAGCCCTTCAGTGCCTGGATGCCAGGGAGCTCGAGGCTCCGTGTTGGGGAGACTTGAGGAGGAAGCAATGAGGCTGAAGGAGGGGAGGAGTCTGTGGCTGCCTCTCCTGCAGGGTGCCCTGCTCGTTCTTCCAGGAGGACGTTCTGCTGCTCACAACACGCTGCCTGCAGGGACCAGGACGACTGTATTGATGTTGTTTGCTTCTGAATCTCACGAGGCATCAGACTGCAGCGAGGAAGTGGGATGATGAATGGAGAGTGCTGGTGTTTGGAGCCCGGCGGCTTGTTTGATGATGAGGTTGGCCACCAGATTTGGTGCTCTGAAGGGATCTGACCCTCCTCGTCCTCCTCGAACCAGAAGAGATGATTTGCCTGGGGCTGTCCTGCAAGAGATAAAGATGCTAACCAGTGTTGGCCTCAGCGTTTCTTAAACTGCCAGTGACTGCAGGGCAAAGGTCCTGCTCTTCTCCGCTGGTTCCTGGTAGCTTGTGGCTTTGAGCAGTTTATCTAAGTTTGTGGGGCTGTTCTGTGGCTTTCATTAAGTGGATGAGAGCAGTACGTGGTCAGAACGTCCCTTGCTTGGGCTGGCAGTTGCAATGCAATGGGCTGGTTGGCTTCACGTCTCTCCCTTGAAATCCAGCTGCTTGTCCCATCTTTTAGTGTTGGTCTTCCCAACTCACGGCCTTTCTGCCACTGCACCCCTGGTTGTTTCTGATGTCCGTTGCAATTCTTCAGCCCTTGCAGCCAAGTTTTTACTGCTAGTAATGGACTGAGAGAAGAAAAAGGAGAGGAAGCAGCCCAGGAGGAAGGCAGCTGGAGCAGGGCCCAGCGGGTTCCTGCACGGCCTGGGTGCAGCCCACCTGCACCCACAGAACCACGCTGCTGTGCGAGGTGCCTTGAGCCTGGAGAGAAGGATCCCAGCTTTAGTTCCCCCTTTGGCAAACCTAAACCAGCCCTAAGCTCATAACCACAGGTTCCTGAAGCCAGCCGCGCTGATCCCTGATGTCACACATTCTTTGCAAGTCTGCCAAGCTCAGTGATTGTAAAATGATAGGAACGTGGAATTCCTGAGCTGGAGGGTCCCTGTGAGGACTGCTGGGTGCAGCTCCTGGCTGCACGCCCCACTGGCTGCAGGTGGGGTTACCAAAAAGCTGCTTGAGCTCCTGAAAAGATCCGAGCAAAGGGCTGCTGCAGCATCTATCCACAACTCACACACAGCCATTGTGTTATTCATAGCAATAATTCCTCCAAATACAGTTGGAATTTGCAGCGAGCAAAGCACAGCTCGCTTCAGGAACGGAATCTGTGGAACAAGACTTATGCACGCTCGCCAAAGGGATGCTTAAAAATAAAGCTGGCCGGAGATGAATGCCTGTTTTGTTGTAAATCCACAGCTGGGCTGAGGAGGTCAGGGCTCAGAATGAGTGCTGGACCCCGAAGGGCCCCTCTCATTTTGCAGGAAGATTTTTGGGGCCCCGTGGAGCAGTTGGACGGGGTTCATGAACAGCTCTGAATGGTTTGTCTGGAGAAGTCACAGATATCCACTCCATGGACGTGGCCAGGCTGGGTGGGCCCTGGGCAGCCCGAGCCGGTGGGGGGCGGCCATCCCAGGGCAGGGGTGGGAGCTCAGTGATCTTTAAGGTCCATTCCAACCCGACTATTCTACATTTCATGGGGCACTGGGGCTGCAGCTGTAGGGCTGGGGGACTGAGCCTCGGGGCTCCACGGGGAGCAACGCGGCAGCACCGGTGTCACCGGGCGTTGCAACACGCTGTCTGCGTGCAGCATGCCTGAGGGGGAAAGCCACGGGCAGTTATTCTGATTTTTCCTGGTGAAACTTGCTTAAAAGGTCAACAAAAGCAAACACGAAAAATACCTGTGCGCTTACAACAAGAAATGGGGACGTGCTGACTCAAGTGAGCCGGGAGAAGTACTCAGCGAGAGTGACTGAACTGGAAAGCACCTGCTTTTCACTTCCAGTTTCAGCCTCTGCACCCCCTCAACCACAGCCTGGAAGAGGAGGGCTTGGTTGGTTGCAGAGAGCATCACTTTGCCGTTTTAAATCGGTGCTGTTGGCATCTTCCTCCTTCCACGAGGCTGCGTGGTGGGCTCTGCGCAGCGTGCTACATGGCACTGCCTTCTGCTGCTGCCAGCAAGCAGCGCTGCTGGAGACGAGACACAGGATTGTAGGGCTGTCTGCAGCAGAGGAGGAAAACAAAATTCAAATATTTCTAAGTGGTGATTGCATCTTAGGTCTGGGCCTGGATCCTGCGGGGGCTGAGTCACCTCCAGCAGCTCCTCGGGACTGGGGCTGAGCCTGGTGTGGTGCCCGGAGCAGTGCTGCCTGCAGGAGGGCTGCGGGGCTGGGGCAGCCGGTGTCGGTGCAGCATCCGTGCCCTGCTATGCCCTGTGAAATCAACAGCCCCAAAAAGACTCTCCGTGGACTGCAATCCGGGGCTGCTGCCTCCAAATCAGCCGGGGAGCAAGTATCGGGCTGCTCCTGGCAGGAAGGGCCCCCGCGATGTGCTGGCCGGTGGGGACAGATCGGTGTGTGCGTGACTCCTGGTGACTCCCGGATTTGTTGGCCCTCGGCAGTGTCACGGGAAATATTTTTTTAATAACTCCAATGAGCCGGGGGAGGGGTGGGGACTGCAGACAGAACGCTCCGCCGGATAGCTCCCTGAAACCTGTCCACTTCCCACACCGATGCTGTAAGCGTTGGAGTTGACAGAAGCCCCAGCTCGGGTGGGAGCGAGGGGCAGCAGGAGGAGCGGGCAGGGATGGGGACGCGTGCAGGGCGAGAGGAGCGGCCGCTTCACCCCACCCCTTCCCGCAGCTCCGAGGATCAGCTCGTGGGACGCAGGAGGGCACGCAGCAGAGTGCCCGTCCGGCCCGAATCCCGCTCGTGTTCGTGACAAGTGTCCCACGCCGTCCGCGGCTCCGTGGAGAGGCCCACGGCACGCTCTTCCTTCCCTGATTTTTCCCCCTACACTCAAAGTTTTGTGTCCTCCCAGAGACCGGGGGGGAACGCAGCCCCCGGAGCGGCCGGCCGCCGGGGCCGAGGATGCACGGGCTCGGGCGCAGAGCCCACGGCGAAGCTGCGTGCCACAGCCACTAAATACAACGAACCGCGAAGCAGCGGCGTTCGAAGCCCGCTGAAAATCACTGCTCTCCCCTCGACGAGCCCCGGCGGCCACGTCAACCCGCGGCCCCGCTCCGGGTTGCTCGGAGCCGGGCGGTCTCGCTCCCACGCGTGGCCCCGCCGCGACCGGACGGCTCCGGGACGGGGCGCGTCGGCAGAGCCGCGGGCGGGGGGGCGGTGCCGGTGTCGCTCCCGCGATGCCCGGAGCCTTCTCCCTTTAAAAAAAAAAAAAAAAAAAAAAGAGGGGAGGGGCTCGGCTTTTTCTTCTTTTTTTTTTTTTTTTCCTATAAGCCGTTTCCGGTTTACTGCTGCCATATTCCGATTTTTTTTTTTTTTTTCTCTCCCTGTGGGTTGTTCCCCCCCCCCCCCCCCCTCCATACACACACACACACACATCGCGGAGCAGCGCTGAGCGGGGGGCGGGGGAGCGGCGCTCCGGATCCGCGGTGCCGTGCGATGCTGCCGGCAGCGCAGCGCTGAGCGCCCGGCACGGCCCGGCCCGCGCTGCGGGAACACGGAGCGGCTGCGGGGGGCGGCGGCCGCGCCCCCGGCACGGAGACAAAGCCGCGGCCGAACCCCGGAGGGGAGCGGCGGGCTGCGGGAGGTGAGCGCGGGGTGCGTGGCGGGGTCCGGCGGCGGAGGATGCCCGTGGGGAGGCGGGGTGGGGGGCTCCGGGGATGCCCCGCGCGGTGCTGCGGGGTCCGGCGGAGGGTTGCGCGGGGGTCCGCCGAGGTGGGAGGAGGATGGGGGGGGTGGGGGTGGGGGAGCAGAGGGATCCGGCCCCGCCTGCCCGCACTCCCCTTTGTTGTGATCGGGGGGCTGCGGGGGACCCCCGGGAGCGCGGGGCGGGGAGAGCCGGGCTGTATGTAGGCCAGGGCATGAAATATTCATCGCCCCCCCGCTTTGATGTCTCCCGCTCCGTTTCCCCTCTCGGTGATCGCTCGTCGGTGTTTCGGGGCTCGTGGCCGTGCTCGCCGTGTCCTCGACCCTTGTGTGTGTGTGGGGGGGGGGGGGGGGGGGGGAGTGCTGCAGAACCCCGCGATGCCGAGGAGGGGCCGCACCCCGGGAGGGTCCCCCGGAGCAGCCTGGCTGCTGTGCGTGTCCCCGCCGCGGGGAGCACCGTGGGATTTGCGTGAGCCAAGCTGGGGCCTGGGTGGACTTTCCCCCCTCGGGAGCGTGACCCCGTGCAGTGTGCTCCGTTCCCGGCTCGGCCCCGCTCTCCTCCTGCCCGTCCCGTCCCTCTGCTGCCCGTGAGGTGTGACGGTATGGGAAGCAGCTCCCGTGGGTGACGTTCGCCCGCTCGGTGGCGTTCAGAGCCCGTAGGGTGCCCGGTGTGCTCGTGTTTGGGTGCCGGGAACGGGACAACACCGATCCAGCAGCATCAAGATGCAAAGCAGGGTATGGGAAGGTGGCAACGAAAGGCTCAGTGCGGCGTTTCTCCTCCTCCCGTGCTCCCCTGTCCCCGGGGGATGTGATGGGGACGTGTGGGGGGACGCTGGTGACCTCGTGCTTCGGAGCAGTGCGATGCTGTTGCTCCCCTACACGTTTCCGTGGGCTGATCCCCGCCTGCTGCCACTTGTTTGTGCCGCTTCGTGCCGGCTCGAGGAACGGCCCGTGGACGAACCACTGCTGCTCAGCGTGAGATGAGGCTCCCAGGGGAGGGCTGTGCCACCGTGAGCCAGCTCCCTCTGCAGAGAAGGGCACCTCTGCGTAGCAGACCAACAACTGTCCCCATTCCCGAGCTCTGAGCCGGGGCCGGGGCTTGTCCGAGCACCTCGTGCTCAGGAGCTTCCCCAAAATGCAGCCTGCTGATTCTGGAGCTGGGGTTGCTTATGGGCTGGCACAGCAAAGGGAAGTGTGACGTTCCCTGTTTGACTGTCGGTGGCCTTGCAGTGCTCCCTGCGTGATGGAGGTGCCCTAATGATACCTCTGTTCTTGAACGGCTTTGTCCTGGCAGAAAATCACCCAGGTGGGTCTGTCCCGGCACAGCGAGGGGAAGGAGCTGCTATTTGCAGTGTCTCACACGCACAGAGGTTCTGCCGCACGCACTGCTGGCACAGAGGGGATGTGGGCTCAAGGCTTGGCTCACAATGGTGTGTTTTAATGACCAGCAAGCACGTGCCACGTCTGGACAGGGAAGGGGTTGCAGCAAGCCCTGGGCTGGAGCACACAGCCCACGTGCCTAAGGGGAAGCACAGCCACGCATCACTCCTGCCCCGTGCTGCTCCAGGCATGGCAGGGGAAGCACCAGGGGTTATCTGCAGCGCTATTGCTTCCCCGTGCCGTCCGTTCTGCAGCGTGGTTTCTAACTTGGCCCTTTATCTCTGGGAACCATTTCCCAGCTGAGCTCACTTCCTCAGAGCTTCCCAGCCCCGAGCCCTGCTGGAAGCGCGGCCGAGCAGCGCGGGTCAGCTCCCTCGAGCACGGTGTGATGGTTTGCTCAGCAGTAGGAAGAAGGAGCTGGTCGGTGTGAGCTGTGTCTGTGCTCAGTGCACCCCTGCTCTGGTGCTGTGACCTTGGTGCGAGGGAAGTGGCACCGCTTTGCACATGCCTCTGCACATGCACGGGCTGAAAAGAAAACCTTGAAACAGATTTCATGTGGTTTGAACGTGGGCCAGGAAGCAGGACCTGTAAATCTGCGTCTTGCTCTGACTTCCCTCCAGGCTACGGATCTCCTCGCTGCCCTCCTGGGCGCGGAGCTCAGAGCGCTTGGGATGTGCAGGGGGCAAAGTGATGCCAGGGGTGTGGAGGGGATGACAGCAGTGGTGGAGATGCAGGGAGGAGAAGCCCTGGGCAGGTAGGGTATGGCTGGTGGCTTTGCTTCAGACCTTAGTGAGAGCTGCCCCCAGCCCCAGGATGGCTGTGCTGTGCGGAGATGCAGTGAAGGAGCTGGAATATCCGTGGTGTAACGCGAGGGGTCCTGTCCCGAGGTCTGGCTGCGTGGGTGAAGGGTTTGGAGAGGAAATTGGGGAACTGCAGCACCCGGCAGTAACACAGTGTCACTCCTCTGCCTTTCCCCATCCCCAGAGCCCAGTGTCACTGGGCACAGTGGGCTGGCAGCACTGGGCTGTGCCCACAGCCACATGGGCTCCCCGCTCCCACGCAGCACCCGGGCCTGGCTGCGGTTTCCCCACCCCTTATGGAACTGTGGTGCTGCAGCACCTCGTGGGTCTGGATGTTCCCAGGGTGGAACCGTTCGCTGGAGGACTTCTGCAAAATGGAAAAAAAGAACAGTGGCAGCAGCTTTCAGAGTCCCTCCCTACTCAGCCGGGCCCTTTCCTTCCCCTGGCAGTGGCTGCTGAGAGATAAGGGAGCACTGCAACCCTGCTGCTCCCCGTGGGGTGCGAGGTCGTGTCCTCATGGGTAGGGATGCTGAGCCGGTGTCTGTGGGATGGGGTGAGTGCAAGCTGTGCTGGGGGATGGGATGGGATGGGATGGGATAGGATGGGATGGGCCAGCCTGAATCCCACTGGTGCTGGTGATGGTCAGATGGAGTGGGGCGGGGGGCTGTGTTGGAAGCTCACAGGGTGGACAGGCTCAGCGCATTGGGTCGGGGTGTGGGAGCACTGCTGAGACCTGGAAGGTCTGTGTGTATCTGCAGCTCATCCCGTGTCAGTGAATCCCCGTACCCAGGTGGGTTCTGGGCACCTGAGTGGGCAGTGTGGGGCTGGGATGTGTGCGGAGCCGGGTTCTCTCCTCCAGGAGCGGCGGGTCTGAAAGCCACCAGCTCAGCGTTTTCCTTTGTTTTGCATCTGCTGGGGCTGTTTGTAGCGAGCCGTGTGTGCTGCACCTCGCCTGGCTCCGAGCATCCTGCACTGCCTGCATCAGCCGGGCTGCAGCCAGGGCATCCAGAGCGGCTGTACGGGCACAGGGATGTGGATGGGGTCTGTGTGATCTCACCCCTCCAGACCCCTCCTTTCGCTGAGCTGAGCTTCTGCTGTATCCTGAGCTTTGTTTAGGTGACAAATTGCTCTGAAGTCCACAGAGACCGTGGGACCGGCTGAGCCCAGAGCTGTGCCTGCAGGCCCCATCCAGCAGTGGGGCAGGGAGGGAACCGATTGCTGGCCCCACTCTGTGAACACAGCTGTTGCAGCTCTGGGTGTGTGTTGGAGGGCCGTGTGTCACAGGGGTCCTGCGGGGCCCCTTGGGGGTCTGTGTCCCAGGGCTGCGGCTGGGGAAGCCGGGCAGCTCCCTGCCGGACTGGCTGGGCTGGTTCTGAGCGGGGAAATGTTTCAGCAGTGACGCCAGCGTGGCCGGGGTGGCTGCGACTTGCTCATATCTGGAGCTTTTCTGTCTGCCACGTGTTCCCCGGCCCTTCCTGCCGCTGCCCGTGGAGCAGCCGGCCTCGCTCGGGGCTGTGAAATTACTGTGGCACATGGGAGGGTGGCACCACTCGGGTTGCATCCATCACCCGTGTCAGCCCTTTGCTGCCAGCACGCTCCTGCCCCACAGGGGCTGGGCACCGTGACCGGCCCTGCGGCGCCCTGGCAGATCTCTCCATGCAGAAAGCAGAAGTGAGCTCCGTTTTCCCCAGCCGTCCTGGAAGTGGGAGAGTTTGCTGCAGGAATGGGGAACTGAAATGCACGGCTTCGTGCTCCTCCTCTGAGGCCGCTCAGAACAGGAGAATGAGTGGGGAGCCCATGGGTGGTCAGCGTGCCTTGGGGGTGGTATTGAGAAGTGTCTTCTTGGGGTCAGGAGGCTGTGTCACCCCGTGGTTAGGTCTGGTGCTGACCCTGCTCCACATCAGTGCTTCCCAGCTCCACAGGCATCGGGGCACAGGGAAACATTCCCTCTGTTTTCCTCTCCTGGGCAGAGAAGAGCCGTGCCATCACCAGCTGTGGTGGGGAGGCGTGCTCCGGGTTAATGCATGCCAAGGGCTTCGTGTGTGTCTGGGAAGTGCGGACTGGGACTGGGTTGGCAACGTCTATGTGCAAGCAGAACTCAGGACGGGTTTGCAGGACCTGTGTGCTTGTTCCACGCACAGCTGCGGGAGCCCCAGTATAGGTGCCCTGGAGGTGTTTTCAGTGGTTCTGGGTTTCATGGCCAGATGAACATCCAGAGTCTGTGCTGCTCGGAGTTTGTTTTGCCCTTTGCAGCTCCTGTTTCAACACGTCTTTTTGGAGGCATTCTGCATTGCTCCTGAAAGTGACTCCCCTGTGCTTGGGAGGGGGTGAATTTGGATGGTTCATTTAATTATCCTTTGCCTTTTCATGACCCACCGGCCCCTGCCAGATTGGGCTGTGAAGCTTTAATTAAGACGTGTTTAAATGTAACAGGAGCTGATGGGATGGGATGGGAGCGGCCGTGCATTACATCTGCCAGGAGCACACAGCTGCACTGCGCCTTCACCGTGGCCCTGCACAGATCTGTCCTGGGGAGGGATGGAGGGATGGGCAGGGGTGTGCAGGTCCAGGTGCCTTTGGGATGCCGTCCTTGTGCAAAGTGTGTGTCCCCCTGCTGTATGGGTTGGCGATGAAGCATGGCTTGGTGGCATCACCCCATGGTGACCCTCACGTGCACACTGTGCCTCGCACCAACCCATCCCCACCCCCATCTGTAGGGACACTTGCTGTGCACGAGGGCTTGGGGCTCCATTCCCACCCTGTTCTGCTGTCCCTGGTGCCACGGGCTCAGCTCTGCACCACACCATGGCTTTGTCTGCCCGGCGCACTGCCCGCTCCATTTGTCAGTCTGGCAGCAGACAGGTGCAGTCATTCATCGTGCTGCGCTGTGTGAGCTGACGGAGCGTGGAGGGAAACCTGAGGCTGTGCCGCCCCTCGTCCTGCTCCTTATGTCCGGAACGATGCTCTCTATGCCGCAAACCCAGGCTGGTGTTGATGCACAGCTCTCACAGGCAGGGCCGGCGGAGGTCTCCCTGCAGGCGTGCTGCAGGGAAGGGAGGAAACACTGTGTTGGGAGAGGGGTGTTTAAACCTGGTGGAGAGGCACTGCCTGGTGTCCCCGTGCCAGTCATCCAGCCGACTGCAGAGTCCTGGAGCTCTCTTCCCATCCCGCCTGCTTGGTGCCCACCCAGCCCCCAGCAGCCCAAGGACGTGCCGTGTCAGCACATCCCCCCCCCCCCCACCCAAGGCTTGCTGTCTGGCTGGGCCCCAGCGTGTCGCAGATTCTCCCAAGGTCTCCGCTCCTGCCGCACAGAACGCAGCAAATGTGGAATTTCTGTGTTTCGTCTGCTCCTCAATCAGTGTCTTTTGTTGGTGTCTTTGCGGGGTGGTGGTGGGGATGAAATAAGATAAGCTCGTGCTCCCCCCCCCCCCATACTGCCAGCCCTGCTGTCAGCTCGGCTCTTACAAGTCCCGTTGTATCCTTGAGCCGCCCGGCGCAGCACGCAGCCTGTCTGCAGGAGACGGATGACCCTGAGCAGCCGCTTCCCCCGGTGCTGCTTTCCCAGAGCATCCCTACGAGGTAGGGCGCAGGTGCTGTCTTTTCCCACCTCCTGCCTTTGTGCCTGTAATTCTGGGGGTGGGGGGCAGAAATCCTGGGGCCGTCGGTGCCGGTGGGCGGTGCAGCTGTGATGTGATGGGAGCTGAGCTGTGCAGCTCGGTGCGCCGTGGGAGTTGCTTTGGGAGCAGGGAGGGCTGGGGTTCCTCTGGCTGCTGTACTCTGGGCAGGGATGTGCAGCTCGGTGTTTGCAGGGGGGAACAGGGGGCCGGGCTGAGCCTGTGTGCAAAGCTCAGCACTGAGCACCCCTTGGGGCCGGAGCACTTTGTCACCCCAGGGATGCTCCCATGGTGCCGCCGTGAGAGCGCCAGGGACGTGGGGACCACGTGCAGCCGCGTTGCAGCTGTATTTGTGTGTGCTGCAGCCCTGGGGTTGGGGCTGCAGCCTCCCCCACCTTCCCTCCCGCTGTGCAATTATTGCTGGCGAATATTAGACAAGTACAAATTACAAACCATTCAAGTCGTAAAGAGCTGTCAGTCAGCCGCTGCTCGTTATCCTCATCAAACACGCTAAAAATAGCCACCAAACTTATTGGCTTGGGGGGGTGGGGGGGGGAGGGAGGAAGGAAAGGATGTCAAAACAAACCCACGGCGTGGCACGTCCTCAGCACAGTGCCTGGCTGGAGGTGCAGGATGTGTGCTGCAGCCCCTACACGGCTCTGCTCTGCTCTGCGTGCCCCGTGCAGCCCACTGGAGATGGAGGGAGCCTGGAGCATCGCTGCACGAGGCTGCTTGAGTCAGGGCTGGAGCGGTGTGAAGTGCTCCAGGACTCTTTGTGCACTGTGGCACTGCACATCTGCGCTGTCGGGGATGGAGAGGGCGACTCACAGCCCCCGTGACAAGGTCTGCGTGTCCCTGCAGCCATCCAACGTGGAGCAGTGGGGCTGGAAATGCCCTGCGGTGCGTCCAGAGAAGCTGGTTTGCTTCTCCAGCATTGGGAAAGCATTGAAAACCCCACAGGAGGTTGGGGTGCCCCGGCAGCCACGTGTCCCCCTGCCTTCCCAGCGCTGCACACCGCCTGGGGCTGTCCCCGCTGCCCCCTCGCCCCGCGCCGGGTGGGAGTGATGAAGTGGAGCAGAGAATTGTCCCCTTCACACATGAGAGATCAGAGCCTCCAGCCCCACGCTGTGGGATTGCTGGGTGGGCAAACAGAAGGAGGAGGAGGAGGGTGGGCACAACAGCCCGCAGCGGGTTAGAGCAGTGGGAAAGGAACTGCTGACACCCGTCTGTCTGTCTGTCTGTGCTCTGCAGGAGCTGAGCTGACTCTGCTGGTGGCCCCACACAGCACCGTGGCCAGGCAGTAGCTGGGACGTGCAGGTAAGGATGGCCAGGGGGGGTCCCCACCTGCTCGTGTGCCCTCCACAGCGCCGGGTGTGCAGCTCCGAGCACACCCACAGCACAGTGCACACACGATAGCACTGCACACAAATCCCATCGCTGCTGGCCACGGCTGCTTTTTGCAGTCCAGTTGTTTTATTGTGCTCTGGGCTGGGGTTGGGAGGGTGACACTGCCCACCCTGGTGCTCGCTGCTTGGGGAAGTGCCGCGCTGGGGGAAGCTGCTCCTTGCTCACAGCCACGTGTGCTGTCACGAGCCCGTGGCCACACTGAACCCCGTGGAGGTGAGGAGGAGGTGGGGGTGGATTATGTTACAGGAGGGGGCTTTCCTTCTTCCCAAAGACCTGCTTTCCACACAGCTCTCCTGCCTCTGCTCCTGCCCTCCTGGGTTTTCTTATTAGAGAGATTCTCCACCTCCCTTCTCCATCCTGCCATGCGTGATCTAGCCTAAATATTCCCTTCCGTAGCTTCAGGACACTGCTGTGTATCCTGCCATCTTTGGAGACTGTGAATAATTCCCTTCCTTCATTTATATCATTACCTTGGAGGTATTTATAGAGCGTGATCTTGAGTGGAAGGGAAGGCAGGACTATATATAAAGCAGCGATCCCTTGGTCTTTAGCTGCTAACTGCCTTAAACTGCTCCTGATTGAAGTTTCTCCCGCTCGGTTTTTCCGAGGGCTTGCTTTGCTGCGAGCTTTGGGCTTCACTTGAGCATCCTCAGCTTTAAGTGCAGCTGTGGGTTCTGTGAGTGTGAAGGAATCCCGGCTTGTGCATATTTGTCTGGGTCTCGCCTATGAGTGTTTGTCTGCGTCCCACCCGTGACCTGGCAGAAACCCTTTTGTGCACAGAAGCGTGGCTGCACAGATGCTGTAGGGCTCACAGTGTGCAGGAAAAGGCTTTGGGGCACCCGGAGCAGCGTGCTGCAGCAGCTCTGCCACTCAGCTGTCCTCTTCTTTAGCACTGGGCTGTTAGGATTATTATTAAATGCCTTCTCTCATGCACATCTCTGTCTCCCCCAGCCCACCACCATGGGGAGCAGCAAGAGCAAGCCCAAGGACCCCAGCCAGCGCCGGCGCAGCCTGGAACCACCCGACAGTGCCCACCACGGGGGGTTCCCAGCCTCGCAGACCCCCAACAAGACAGCAGCCCCCGACACACACCGCACCCCCAGCCGCTCCTTTGGGACCGTGGCCACCGAGCCCAAGCTCTTTGGGGGCTTCAACACCTCTGACACCGTCACGTCACCGCAGCGTGCCGGGGCGCTGGCTGGTCAGTGCAGCACGGGGTGTCCGTGGGCTGTGGGGTGGGGCTCCAGCTCCCTGTGGTGGCAATGGGTTCTTCCACTGGGGAGGGCTTTGTCTGGGAGCTGGAGGGAGGGTGGTGGGATGTGGGACACGCGGTGTGCAGCCTGCCCTGAGCGATCCGTGTTGCAGGTGGTGTCACCACCTTCGTGGCTCTCTATGACTACGAGTCCCGGACTGAAACAGACTTGTCCTTCAAGAAAGGAGAGCGCCTGCAGATTGTCAACAACACGTGAGTGTCCCTGCAACCCCAACACACTCTGCGTCAGCTTCACCCCTTCTGGGGGCTCTGGGGATCCCCAAGCCCAGCCTTGCACAGGGCCACCTCTCCCAGTGACGTGTCCGAAGACATCGGGCTGCCCTGCTCCCATGTCCTCCTGGCACCTGCTTCTCAGTCCTCTCCTCATCCTGTGGGCAGCTTGGGTCCCCCAGCCCAGGTCCCCTGTCCCCATCAGCACTCAGCTGCCTCTCATCGGCCTGGACATATCTCCACCTCGGGTGCTTCCTCCCATGCTTCCGCGGTGCCTCGGATCTCAGCTTCTCTCCTGACTGTGTTTTTTCTCTCTGCATGCCATGCTTTCATGTAGGAGAAAAGTGGACGTCAGGTGTGTATTGCGGGTTACCATTACTGTTAATGACCTTCCTGGTGAAAGCCTGCCTGCTGAGAGCTGCACCCCACCTGTCCATTTCGCCCCTCTTCAGTCTTGGTTCATTTGGGTTTCTGCTCCTTCCTGGTCTTTTTTGTTTCTTTTGCATTTCTTTTTGCTTTTTTTTTTCATTTCCTCTTTTTGTTTTGTTTTGTTTTGTTTTTTGAGTCACTCCGTGGATTGGGATCCTTCCATAGAGCCTGGCTCTTTGCTCTCCATCCCACATCCATCCAACGCAGGATGCACAGCGTGGGGCAGAGGCCAGGCTGGGCCAGAGTGATGCAGTGCTGTTGTACTCGATCCGGATGGTTCCCAGCACATCCCTGCAGCTCTGCAACGAGCAGAAGGGTGCGGGGCTGTTCTCGGGGAGCACTGCTGCAGTGTCCCAGCACTGTCACAGCAATGCACTTTCCTTTGGGTCCGTGTTCACCGTTTGTTAGCAGCGATCCCCTTGATCCATGTAGTTTGGGATGTGCTGTGTGCAGGGCTCTGGAGGTGCACAGAAAGCTTTCATGTGGGGTGTTTGGTGTTTCCCAGCTGCTGTACCAGGCTGGGTGTGCAGCTCCCTGCTCTGCACCCTGCCCGAGCCCAGCACTGACTTTCCCCTCCCTGATGGCCAAACACACCCACCCAGTGCAGGAAGGACTTGCAGCGCTGCTCCCAGCAGGAGCAGGTCCCTTCCCAGCCAGCTGGCAGGCAGCACTGATCTAACAGGGTGTTTTGGGTAGAGTTGTACAGGGAATTATTGAAATGCTTTGATGCCGATGATGACTTTTCTCCCCCCGCTGCGACGTTTTTGGAATAGTTTGTTTTGCCAAATTCCCGGATGATGGCCATTCAGAACAGAGCTGCGAGTCAGGATCTGGCCACTTCCCAGCAGATGTTCGCTGCAGCCCCGTGGGAACAGAGCCCAGGCAGCTCCTGCCCCTGTCCCGGGCACACAGTGAGGTTCTGGGCTGCAGCTCTGCTGCTCCATCCTTCCGCAGCCCTCTGGTTGTCACCCCACTGTTCTCACGGAGCTGCTGTTTCCCTGCAGCCCCATCTCCCTGGCGGTCAGAATAAATGAGACGGCTGTCTTTGATGGCTGAGGACACGGCGGTGATGGAGGAACCCCCTGCTGCCTGCCTGGAAGGGGAAGCTGCCTCCTGGGGTCCATTCATTGTCCTTTCCTGCCCAGCAGCCTGCGGGGTGTGATGGGGAGGGCATGGAGCCCAGCGGGCGAAGGCTCCTGCACCCTGCGGCCGGATCCAGTCAGCCCCAGGGCTTGGGGACAGCACTGGGACACATCTGTGCTGCAAAGGGGTTGAACCCACTGCCCCGCAGCTGGGCTTTGCCCATAGGGCATCTCTTATTCCCCTCCCCGCGGCAGCAGGCTGCCCTGTGCCCGCTGGACCCGGCGTTCCACCCCTCTCCATTGCTTATTTATTTTCTCCCTGTTGTTGCTTTTCTGCAGTCTGTGTTTAACAAATTCTGCCTTCTTTTGTTTCTCCTGGCGCCTTTTTTAATCACTGCCATCGTTCTGTTGCTTTTCTCCCACTTCCCCTCCCTCCCCCTTTGCCTGTTGCTTATCTGCTTGCTGGGATTCCCAATGTGTCTCAATCTCCAGGCAGACCTGGCTCAAATTCAGATGGCTCCAAAGGTATTTGCCTCGCTAGCTCTCCAGCAAGGACACCCTCCCTTAGTGAGCGACCAGCACCGTGCTGCTCATCCCGGGGAGCCCCTGAAGGATTTGGGGCCGATGGGGATCACTGCTGCCCTCCTTGGGGTCTCTGCAGGGAGCGGGTCCTGCTGTGGGCTGGGTGTGGGTGCTGCTCACTGCTGTCCCCCCAGGCTGGGCTCTGCCGGCTCATCCCTGTCCCACTTTTCCTCTGGGGACGTGGGGACACTGCCCAGAGGTGGGACAGGGCCCGACCCGGGGTGCTGTGGGTTCTTTGGCTTCACACTGAGTGTGTTTTGGTTCTCTTGCAGGGAAGGTGACTGGTGGCTGGCTCATTCCCTCACTACAGGACAGACGGGCTACATCCCCAGTAACTATGTCGCGCCCTCAGACTCCATCCAGGCTGAAGAGTAATTGCCATTTTTAGACAGTTTTGAAACAATGACAAAAACGCTCACTGAGCACTTTTCCCTCTCCGCTGTCCCTCTCTCCTCCCAGGCAAAGCCTAAAGGACATCTGTCTGTTGTTTTTATTTGTTGCTCTTTTTTGGTTGTTTGGCTTGGTTTGTTTCTAACCCTGCTAAACATTTTTCTGCCTTTCCTCGAGGCACACGGAGCTCTGTGTGTTCGCACAGCACGTGGTTGCGTGGCCTCCCCTCCAGGCACAGGGAAACTGCAAGCTCTGTGTTTGCAGATTAGGGCCCTGGTGACACAGAGTGACCATTGCATGTGGAAAGCAGAAGTCACACAGCTGCCTGTGAGGACAAAAGCACGAGAGTTGGGCGGCCTCGGGCTGCCCGTGTTTTGAGGAGTGTTTGGAGTGAGGGTGCTGAGCAGGGCCCTGCTCGGTGACACTGAGCCTGCTGCTGCTTGCTCCTGCAGGTGGTACTTCGGGAAGATCACTCGTCGGGAGTCCGAGCGGCTGCTGCTCAACCCCGAAAACCCCCGGGGAACCTTCCTGGTTCGGGAGAGTGAGACGACAAAAGGTGAGCCCAGCAACCCCCTTCCCTCCTTCCTCCTCCAGAGCCGCAGGGAGCAGCCCTGCAGGGTCCCCCTCCCTTAGTTGAACCAGAGCAGATGAGCTGCCTGTGCAGTGTTCACCCCACTCGTATGTTACTATTATAGATGTCCCCTTTCCACTGTGTTCTTGTCCCATTGTCCAAGCTGGAGGCAGTGGTGTCCCATGCCCGTCATCCTGGTTTCACCCACTAATGGTTTCCCCACTGTTTTGCCCAGATACAAAGTGTTGGAAACAGCACTGTCCTCTCCTGGGCTTTTCTCTGCATTCTTTTTGTCCCCAGGCACCTGAGTTTTGTTTTTTCCTGGCCTCTGTGTAATGGCAAAATCTCACTTCCAAGCAATGAGGCCGAGGCACTGATGGATTTTTAGGACCTTCTTTCGAGTCTAATGACTCTCAGTCCTTGCTTTCTTCCTCCCAAATGTGCAAGTTTGATCTCAAGAGCTTGGCTGGCTGAGGATGCTGTTTGTTACCTGGAAACATGCTTTAGTGTGACTCCAGATGCCCCTTTGGGAAAAATTCCCTGGTGTTCTTTTCTGTTTTGACACTTTGAGCTTGGAGCTGTTCACTTTATTCCATTGGAAGCAGTTCGTTCAGCAGCCTTCCCTCTCTTTGTGGCCCCACGTGTGCACGGTTGCAGCTGTCTGGGCACAGCAGTGGCAAGCTCTGGAAGTGATGCCCACAGTGGGATGTAGGAGGGGATAACCAGCCCTGCAGCTCCCCCATCCCTCCCTACACCCCTGCTTCAGCATCCCCCAGTTACCGCCACCTTGCTCCCTGCACCTTATGGTGCTGCTTGCCTGTGGCACTGTGTGTAAGTGATGGACGAGAGGTGCTTTTTGGGGGATAAAACCAGCAGCCTGCTCCTGCTGCACCCACCCCTCTGGGGACCCTGTGCAGCCCCCGAGCCACTGGGTTGTGCCCTCAGGTGCCTATTGCCTCTCTGTCTCCGACTTCGACAACGCCAAGGGGCTCAATGTGAAGCACTACAAGATCCGCAAGCTGGACAGCGGCGGCTTCTACATCACCTCGCGCACGCAGTTCGGCAGCCTGCAGCAGCTGGTGGCATACTACTCCAGTGCGTATGGCCAGAGCCCCTGCCCACGTCCCTTGGGGTCTGGGTGATGCCAGGGGAGGTTTGGGTTGGGTACTGGGGAGAGTTTGTTGGCGGAGAGGTGGTAGTGGTGGAAACCTCATCCAAGGAAGTGTTTGAGATGCGTGGATGTGGCAGAGCCTCGTGAAACACAGCTTGGGTTTCAGAAAGAGGGGAAGGAATCTGAGTGTGGGTGCTCAAGGTGTTGTCCCTGCTGTGCCAGAGCACGCCGATGGCTTGTGCCACCGCCTGACCAACGTCTGCCCCACATCCAAGCCCCAGACACAAGGACTCGCCAAGGACGCGTGGGAAATCCCACGGGAATCGCTGCGGCTGGAGGTGAAGCTGGGACAGGGCTGCTTCGGAGAGGTCTGGATGGGTAAGGACAGCTCTGGGCCTGCTGACCCCAGTGCCACAGCCATCACGTGCAGCAGTGGGGCAGCAGATGGGGAACACAACCCCATAAACGTGTCTTGTGCTGCAGGGACCTGGAACGGCACCACCAGAGTGGCCATAAAGACTCTGAAGCCCGGCACCATGTCCCCAGAGGCCTTCCTGCAGGAGGCCCAGGTGATGAAGAAGCTCCGACACGAGAAGCTGGTTCAGCTCTACGCAGTGGTGTCAGAGGAGCCCATCTACATCGTCACCGAGTACATGAGCAAAGGTGAGCAGGGGAGGGCTGCTGGGTGGCCTGGGCTCTGCTCTGCCCGTCGGGTGGTGACTGTTGTCTCCCTCGCAGGAAGCCTCCTCGACTTCTTGAAGGGAGAGATGGGCAAGTACCTGCGGCTGCCACAGCTCGTCGATATGGCCGCTCAGGTGGGTTCTTGCTTTGCTTCCCTTCCCTCCAGCACATCAGCTCCCATCAGCTGGATCGGGTCTGGCTGCGGAGCCATCCCCACCCGGGGGAGGTCCTTGTGTCCCCTGCAAAACCCGCTCTCCACGCTCTGCCCCGCAGATTGCATCCGGCATGGCTTATGTGGAGAGGATGAACTACGTGCACCGAGACCTGCGAGCAGCCAACATCCTGGTGGGGGAGAACCTGGTGTGCAAAGTGGCTGACTTCGGGCTGGCACGCCTCATCGAGGACAATGAGTACACGGCGCGGCAAGGTGTGAGCGGGGCCTGGGTAGTGGGGCTAGAGGTTGGTGGCTCAGTGCCCCAGGCCCTGAGCTTGGGGGTCTGGGGGCTGTGGAGGGGAAGCATCCCCTCACAATGCCTCCCCGCCCAGGTGCCAAGTTCCCCATCAAGTGGACGGCTCCTGAGGCAGCCCTGTACGGCCGGTTCACCATCAAGTCAGACGTGTGGTCCTTCGGCATCCTGCTGACCGAGCTGACCACCAAGGGCCGGGTGCCGTACCCAGGTGAGAGCTGGCACCAACCATCCCCTTCCTGGGCTGGGTGCAGTGTGTGACCCGCCCTGCCGCCCCTCTCTCTGCAGGGATGGTCAACAGGGAGGTGCTGGACCAGGTGGAGCGGGGCTACCGCATGCCCTGCCCGCCCGAGTGCCCCGAGTCACTGCACGACCTCATGTGCCAGTGCTGGCGGAAGGACCCTGAGGAGCGGCCCACCTTTGAGTACCTGCAGGCCTTCCTGGAGGACTACTTCACCTCGACAGAGCCCCAGTACCAGCCTGGAGAGAACCTATAGGCCTGGAGCTCATCCTGGCACCAGAGGCCTCGCTGTGGGGCACAGAGGGCTGGCTCCGTGCAGAGGGGCCACGTTTTGGGGAGCTGCCCCAGAGTAGGATGCAGCCGGGTGCCCTGTTGCTCATTAAAACTGCTGGGCCACACTTAATGAGGTGGCAAGAGGAGCCCTGGGCACTGCCACCAGCGGGGCTGGGGCTCAGAGGGTGAATGGGGCAGCAGGGCAGCTCCTGGCACAGCCACGGCTTTCGGGACCCTCTTCCCACAGTGGCCAGAGAAACTGGAGGACAGCCCCTCCCGCCTCAGGCACACTGCCCCACACCCCCTGCACCCCCCTTTTTTAAATCAGCACAAATTTCATCACCCGTTCACCCACCCACTTCTCTCCGGTCCACCCGAGGCTGTTTGCAGAGACGTTTGGCGATGGGGAAGGCACCGCTTTGGATCGAGTGCAGCTGAAGAGCAGACATTGGGATGCACCGCGGAGGCTGGCGGTCTCCCTTCCTCCAGCACCTGCCCATCCTCGGGCGCAGGGCTCAGTGTTTTGGGGAATTACTTGTCTTTCAGCACTGCTGTGTTTCTAGCCACCTCCCCCCTTCTGCTGCTGCCATCCGCGTATCAGGGAGCACAGAACCACCGGGAGCTGTTTGCAGATCCAGCTGCTCCCTGCTCGCTCCCAGCACCGCACGCTGGAGGTCGGAGTGATCCATGCACTGCCTGGTGCCCGCAGCAGCTCCTGTTGGGCGCCCGCCCTGTACATAGCCCTCCAACACCTCCTGTACTGCCCAAGCTGCATGTGCTGTCGTGTTCCTCCTGTGGTACCAACATCTGTCCTCATCTGTCCCTCCTCGTCGCGCCGTCACTGCCCATGTCCTGGACCTCTCATCTATCACTCACATCCGGTGCCAAAAACGCCTCCGGGGAGCGGAGCTGAGCTGCTGCCGCCTCCTGCTCGCTCCCCGGCCTCTTATTTATTACCCGAGTTCTCCGTCGGTGGCTCCGTTTTAATAGTGGACTCAGTACGAAGGGGCTCTTAGCGGTACAGAGGGATCCCCCCCCCTTTGGCCTGGAGGACTGTTTCCATGGATTTCTGTATTCATGGTGGGACTCAGAGCCCTTGGCTCCCCAGCACGTGTTCTGTGCCTGCCTTGGTGCAGGGCGTGCTGCACCCTGGGGGTCACAGCCTTTTAACCTCTGTGTCCTGTGATGTTTGTGCGCCGTCACCGCACAGCATGTACAGCATCCACATCCCCAGGAGAAAGCTCTGAGGGTGGCACGAGGGGACGGGCAGAAGCCAGGCGTGAGCCGAGGGCTGGGGAGAGGGAAGGGCAAACACACGCGTGGATGCACAACCTTTGGTTTGCCGTAGCACGGAGCGGGGCTGGGGGCTGCCAGCCCTCCCGTGCTCCACAGAGCCCCCGTGCCATGCCCTACACTGCCGGTGATGCTGAAGCTGGTGAGCTGCAGGGGGTTTCCCCCCTTCCCAGTGATGCTCTTTGGCACAAAGCAGCCCCGTGTGAGACGTTCCGTTCTGCTGGTGCCATTTTTTAAAGCATTTTGTAACATGTCCCACCCACTACGCAGAGGACGCGTGGATCTCTCTCCCCCCGGCTGCCCCTCCCCCCTCTGCCTCTTTCAGTGTCAAAGTAAGAAATATTTAGCTTTTCTTTTTCTGTTTTTTTGTGTTTTTTTTTTTTTCTTTTCATGTCCATGCTTGGTGGGTGGTGGGGGGGTGGAGATGCTTTGAAACTCTGATGACGTCGTTGTAAATACTTTGCAATTTGATAATTAAAGACAAACAGACCTCACTCAGACAGATCGCTGTGGGTTGTGTATGGTGAAGGAGGGCCCCTTGGCATCCCCAGAGGGTGTATGGCCCCACGTGTGGATTTCAGGGTTGACTTGGGGGGGGATGTCAGCCATGGGTGTGAGGGGAACTATGGGGGACGCACAGCTCCTGTCCCACGCGCGTCTGCCCTGGCACACTCCTGTCTGTGCTGATTGCAGCCTCCTTCAGCTGTTGCTCAGTGAGCTGGCAGGGAGCAGGCTCACTTCGTTAGGGTAATTAGTGGGTGCTGATTGGAATCCCTCTGTTGGTGATGAAGTAATTGATTTGTGGGAATAGGCCCCAGAGAGCGAGTGGGGCTGTGGCTGAGCCTCAGTGATCCGTGTTGGTTGTGGTGCCCTGAGTGCTGCTCTGTCTCTGAGGCTTGGTGAGTTGATTTCATCATCTCAAGCGTTCCATGCTTCGTGATTCACTTCTTGCTAAAGTTATTAAGTGATGGAGAGGGTATCTCTTGTTGGTGAGTGCCTCAGTCTGTGTGTGATGGGTGGGACAGGGTGGTTTTCCTCTGGGGCTGCTGCAGCCCTGTGTCTGTCCCTGCAGTGGAGCAGGGGTTCTGTAGAGCTGGGGCTGGGATGTAGGAGCCCCCAGCCGTGTATCTTCTTGCTCTGACTGTGCAGGGAGCAGCCCTAAACCCGCTGTGTGGGCTGCAGTGCCCTGCAGTGAGTCTTGGCCTGAGCCTTGGGTCTCTCCTATAGCCCAAACCCAGCAGAAGGGCCTTTGGTGCAGTGTTTCAGGGCTGCTGTGGTTCTCCTCTCCTGACCCTGTCGTGCCGCTGCTCAGTTGGGTGACCTAGAAAATGACCTCGTTGTGATGGGAAGGCAAAGGGACTGCTTGAGGCTCCTGCAACCAGGGAACACAAGGCAGATGGGCACCTTATTACAAAGCAAGGCGATGAGACGTCCTGCGCCAGATCCCTTCTGGGCAGTGCCTGGGCTCCATAGGAGCTGGCACTGTGCTGCTCTGAGCCCCTCATCAGTGCGTGGCACCGCAGGCAGGCAGCGAGCGCAGTGCTGCAGCCGTGCTGCCCTCCTGTTGGCTCTCGGGGAGCTGTGTGAGCTGCTGTGCAGCCGGAGCTGTCCGACCTGCAGCACGCAAGCACGAGCTGTGATGATGCTTTTGATGCGCTGTCGGGTTTGACCTGTTCTGCCGTCGCAGGCTGGTTTTTCACGGTCCCTTTATAGAGAGGATGAGCCGGGGATCAGGGCATTAGCATGGGATGTGATCCCGGCTCTACCTTGGGCTGTCTGTCTGACCGTGATGGAGTCGCTTTCATTTCCCATCTTTAAAACGAAGATGGTATCTGAACTCTGAAGCGTCAGATAGCGCCCCGTGAAGGCTTCGTGCACATCAAAGGGTTCCTAACTGCGACTGGGGCGGGAGCGCCTCGAAAAGCGCGCTTCTTAAGCATCAGGTCGAGATCTCTGCTGTCGCCCCTGTCCCTCTTTTGAAGTGCCACATTCCCCACGCCAGGCCTCGCACCTGGAGCCGCGTCCTGGCTCGGGCTGATGGGTGAAGGCAGGGCTTGCTCTCACCCCAACCGTCTGGCTTCGTGGCTAGGATTTATTTAAATGGCGGCGAAGCGCGGCTTGGTTAGTTAGCAACTAAAATGGGCTCTTAAAATGAGATGAGCGCGTTTGGCTTAAATAAAACAATCCTTCCAGCTTAAATAAACAGAACTTGAAAGCTGCTCCGAGTGCTCCAACCGCACCGGTTCCTTTCCCTCCTGCAACTGCTGAGAGCTGCAGGGGTTCCCCTCAGCCTGCTGGCGATGGAGCTGCTGCATCTACAGCTTCTAAACGCACAAACGCTGATAGGCCTTGGATGCTTTCCACCCCGGAGTGGGCCAGGAGTGAGGGCAGAGGTTGGCTTTGGTTCTCGGCACTGTGCAGAGCTGTGGCAGGGCAGGGCTGACACCAGGCAGCGTGGGATGGGCTCACAGTGCACGTCTGCTGGGAACGCTTCCCTGCTGGCACGGGGGTTAGCAGGCTCACAGCTCTGGGCTGCGGCTCCTAAAGCTGTAAGGAAAGGAGAGGAATCTGCCATGAGGTGCAGCCAGGAGCTCCCTCCTGCCTGTGTGCAAAGTGAGCTCGCAGCGGCTCGGGTCAGGTGAAGCAGTCAGTGAGTCAGCGCTGGGCTCTGCCTGCTGCTACACACCCCGGCATTGCTGAGCTGCAGTGCTGCCGGGTTAAGGCATCTGTGACCAACAGCGGACGCACGAGGGCGGGCAGCAGTCCGTAGACCAAAGTTTATAAAGCTTTATTAAACATTTTGAACAGCTGTGCAATGAACAAACAATACTCTAGAAGTTTTACAGTTTCATAGCCTGAATCTCCCTGGGACAGCAGCAGCCACTGCTGTGCTCCGACTCTGAGACCAAAGATGAACAGATGGCAAACAAGGGAACCCTGTGACGGTGCACTCAGTGCTTTGTGCTCACCTCTGCAGTTTGTCACAAGCAAGCTGCTGCCCCAGGGAAGGCTCCGTAAGAGCCTCTGCAGTGTGTGCAGGATGGAGCTCTGCACTACAGTGCCTGTGTGCAAGCAACCCACCGCCACCCAGGGGAGCCAGGGAGAGGCCAGAGGAGCTGGTGCTTCCATCACCAAGCCATAGCATCAGCACCTCCTGCCACCCTCAGCCTGAGAATGATCACTGAAAGTGATTCGTCCATCAGTGCTTCACGCCATGCCTCCTCCTCAGGGTCCCCTCCCACCCTGCCCACGCACAGACGTCTGGGCCACTGTTCATCTTTCTTGGGTGAGGTTCGTAGTGATTCTGCAAACCCCACGTTCTTGTCACGGTCAATAATTCTGCAAACCCTGGAGATCTGGCAGGGGAAGAGGTGGTCTGTGCTGCCCGCGAGGCTTTATAAAAGCAGCTGCACAACTCAGACTTTCAGGCTATGATGCCGGAGCATTAGTAGTTCAGAAAGCACTTGGGCAGTGCACACATCTCTTTGGCAGGCTGAGCAGGAGGAGATGACTCAACTGCCTCTGGCTCCAGCAGCTTTTGGCCAAGTGCATCTGAGAGCTGTAGAGCTGTCCCTCGATCAGCAAGGTGGGAAGGCTGGCTCCCCACGAACAGAAGGATGGAGAGGATCCTGGAGCTACTTGAGCAGAAGCAGTGTTAGACCACCGTGGCCAACAAGGGAGTGACACACAACTCCACCACCGCGCAACAGTCAGACAGAGGGCAACAGCTCTTTCCTCCACCAGATCTCAGGTAGGAGGGCTGGTGTCCATTCCCAGTGATATGGGAAGGAGAAAAAGATTTCTGCTCGTAAAAAAGCAGGAGGCGCTGCCAGAGTTCACACAGTAAACAAGTCAAATTTCACAGGCAGAGTGGGAGGGCTCTAGTCCACACACACATTTCAGGAAACAGGCTGTTTTTACTTCAATCCCATGCCTAACACACCCCTGCCCTCCTCCACAGATCCCCCTCCCCCCTTTTTAAAAGCAAAACCAGAGCTGTCAGCAAACTGGAAAATTAAATAGTTTCCTAGGTGCCCACCACACTGGGATCGTGAGCTGATTCTGGCAACTGGGATCCTGTGCAGTGATACAAGAAGCAGTTCCCCCAGCAGCTGTAGCAGATGAGGAACAGAGCTGCCAAGAAGACCAAGGCACAAATTGTGCAAGGTTTCCGTTCCAGGAGGAAACTGAGCAGGTAGAAGCCCATGAACATCGAGTGACTGAACCACAGTGCTGGGTTAAGGGGCTTGGGGATGAGCAGGACAGGCAGCAACCACTGAAGGCAGTACATCGTGTCTGGCTGGCAGGGCCTTGTGGCAGCAGCAGCTGGGTGCTCCTGTCTCCAGCAGCTCCGCAGGTGGGCAGTCCTGTATGGGGGAGGTTGAAAAGACAGTCAAGAACACTCAGCAAACACACTGACAGGAGCTCTTCTCGCCAGCTCCCACTTTATGCTGATGCTTCAGCTCCTAGTACTAAACTCTGGTGCGTCTCAGAGTTGATGGAAACTCTGCTTCCTGAAGCCCGCTGCTGGGGATGTGATTCTCTGCAGCTACACAGAAGTATATCCCTTTTATGCTCTGTTTCTTAGGCTTTTACCTTGGTGAACAGCTGATGCTTTTCTTTAGCAAAGAGCAGGAACAGAAAGGTGGAAGGGGAGACAACAGAAAGCAAAACAAGCTGCAGCCCTTCCTACACATGTATTTATCTGAGGCTGCCCAAAGCCTGAAAGTGCTGGAAAAGCATGCAGCTGAGGGACAGAACTCATAGGTGGTACAAAGGAAGGAAAAAATGGCAGGTTTGGTGCTTAGCCACGCTTATAGGAAGTGTTAAGGACACAAACTGCTTCCTCCCCAGGCACTGACCCGTTCTGACACCTTCCAGCAAAACAGCAAAAGAAAAAATTAATCTAGATGTGCAGCTGCCCAGGAAAGCCCTGCCAGTGTCTGTGCTGCAAAACAAAGGGGAGGACAGTCCCTGCTTAAGGGATTTATAATCCTTGCCAATCAGCTCAAGTCAGATAAGACCAAGTATGCAAATGAATCAAAGAGAGGACAATCTCAAAATGGCAATTTTTGTAAGTGCAGTAAACACAGGATTTCCTCACTTGGATTACTATAAACCCTTGTGGAAACAGAAAGCTTCAAGGGCTGCGAACCAGGGATGGCAGCACTCCAGAGGTCCAGGAAATACGCTTCTATCTTTAGCAACTACATCGACGACACCGCACTGTTTTGTATTTTATTCCTAAGCAATTCAATTCAAACATATTCATTCAAGAATTACAGAGGGCTTTAAAGTTATTAAAATACCTGAAGAGATATTGAATGAGGGTGAAAGAACGGAGTCCAGCAGTCCAGGATAGCAGCATTAAACGCTAGAAGATACAGATATTCTTGGGGAAAATAACAGACAAGATTTCCTTCAGTTCGTGATGGAAGGAAAGAATGAGAACAGGGTATGTGGAGACACCTAGCTTACTACCCTAGAAAGGAAAAACTATACGAGGGGGAGCGCTGAAAGAGAGTGGAGCTTGGGAAGTGGTTCTTCCCTGATATCCTATGGCAGGTCGTGGTGACATGCAGCCAACTGAATGAAGCAGCTGTGAGGCAAGGCAGAGGAGGAAAGGCAAGAGGACAGCCACAGCCTTCCTCCAGCTATGCAGACCCTGGTCACAGTAAGCTTTGTTTCTAGCAATCCTTTTATCTGAAAATATTCAGCTGAGCAGTACTGTCAGAAGGATGAAGGGCTGAGCTGAGCCTGTTTGGATTAGAGCTGGGGGGTGTGGGAAGGTTAGAAGGATGAAAGAGTGAGAAAGTAAACAAACAGTGCATTCCTCTGGCTCCTGTTGGCAGAAGAAGGGATTTCCTGGCAAAGGGAGAGGGAGTGAGAGAGTGCACAGAAGAGCCAAGAGAAAACCACACATGATTCTCTTCCAAACCCCCACTGAGGTCAGACCAGTGTCTTACAGCTTAGTAAGCTCCTTGGTACCAATCAGCTCTGGTGTCAGGAGCAGGAAGCACGCTGCCATCCGCTGTGTACCTAGCAGCAGGATCTATTTGAATGTTAGCGAAGAAGAGGGCAGGCCAAAATCTCCAGGGCAAACAGATTAAGAGTGTTTGGGGGAAGTATGTAGTGCTGGCTGTCCTGCAAGAGAGTGTTCTCCTGCACAGAGGACAGCTGGGATTCAATTAGACAGCCACAGGAATAGGGAAGAAGTGAGATATTTTACACTGCAATATGGCTAAAACTGAAGGAACAAAATCTCAGTGCTGGTCCTATCTTATGCAGCTCATCTCCTCACACCTCCGAGGGCAAGTCTAGTCCCATGCCGGTTTTCCTCATCTGTGAACTGGGAGCAAGGATTACTCATTCCATAGCAGAACATGCTGTCTGCTGTCCTCTGTGAATCAGTTAGCTGCTTCTGGGGGAAAAAGGACTGCTGAATCATCAGGTAACTTCTTAACTGGGAATTATTCAGAGAAAAGATTTAATAGAGATTTGAACAGACAGGCAGGTGAACCCCAGTACCCCATCTTTTCCATCCTGTCCTGCATAGGCAGAGACCACACTGCCTTGAATACAACTAAGCTGTACTAAGTCAACAATCTCCAGTCATCCCTCTGAGCGTTCTCCCCTTAGATTCCTGTGGTCTCTTTCCCAAGGGCCTTGAACACACTGCAAACTGCAACACAAACATCACTTTTGCTAAATCCAGACCTGAAATCACGTCAGCTTGGCTGCTGTTGCAGGACATGTGCTGCAGCCTTCAGGTCACCCATTCTTAAAAGTTTCATTTTGAGTGCCTACAGACAACTGCTTTGGGTTTTCTGTTTCCAAAGTACAGAAACAGACAAGAAAACCAACCTAGAAGAGGCATGTGTCAGAAGAGAACGAGCTCTAAGGACTGAAGTTATAAATATCTTGTGCAACAATGCCATGTACAGCTACTGAAGTGTTGGCTCCCAAACTTCACAGGTGACTTCAGCTAAAGAGGGTCATCAAAATGTGTGACATAGCTGCATTTAACTCCACGGTGTGCCCTCCTCACACTGGCAGACTTCCTCCAGACACGGGTCTCAGACCAGGATAATCAGTTGTAAATAGTGGTTACTTCCTGGAAGAGCCAACTCTGTAACGAAGCACTTTGTAGTGTCTTTTTGTACCATGAGGTGTTATGTCAGTGCCTTTCCATCTGCAGAACTCCCACACTTCTGACAAATGCAGATGTTTGAACATGTAGTCCTGCGTTTGTAGTCAGGTTTGCTCTTACTTTCTTGTGCCTCTCAACTAGATGCTGGTTAAAGACTGAAAAAACACTGCCTATGTGATCCCACAGCTGATCCTAGATAAGGTAACTGCTACTTGAAACTTTCACTCCCCTGTATTCCTCACGGCATTTTCCACAATTAAGACACGTGCTTTTCCCCACTCTTCAGTGCAGTCCTTTATGCTGCTGGCAGTGGGATGAAGCTCTCTTTCCAAGCTAACAATCCTCATCCTGATGAGGGTTTCCTGCCTCCCGTTGTCAGCTCTTTACTGAACAGGGAAGTATCACTCTCCCTAGTGCCCAGGATAGGAAGTCCCTTCTTGGAGCTGTGACAGCATGCAGATTACGCAGATCTGCCTAGATCCTCAAGCAACACTCCGCTGGTGAAACTTACAAAGGAGACATTCCTTACCTCTCTTTGTCCCCTCCTCACGATCCAAGCAAAAGATTACTGTGTCCCAGAACAAATAATTACCTGTCATCCCACAGCACTTCTACCAGCTCCCTGTTTCTCAGCGGCGCCCTGCTTTCCCTCAACCAGTTGCTCTTGTTTTCCCCTGCCTGTGTGACTCATCTCATTCTTCAGCAGCCTGCTGTCCTGCTATCCTCAGGAGTGCTCAAGTCATCTGACTTGGCGGCCACCGAGTTTACCATCAGTTCCTCTTCACGCACCACCTCGGGCTCCTCAGCAGGGATCAGAGCCACACCAACTTGCTTCAGCCCCCTCGGCAGTGCAGCACGTGATGCTCCTGCTGCTCTCCCCACGGCCAGCGCTCTGGGCTCCCCTCTGATCTCCAGGCACTGCTGGAGCCTCCTCCCCGCCGGCTCCAGCAGTTTGGGGAAGTTCCCTGCACACTTCATTAGTAAGCAAACGCTGACGCTTTTTCACATGCCTATTAATCAGTTTCCACTGCGTCCAGAGTCCTTCCTTCTCTCATCCTCCCTCCCTCCCAAGACCATTCCAATCCAGCAGCTCCTGTTGGCATGTTTATAGGGAGGACTTTCAGATTCCTATGCAAGCGTACTGGCACACCTTTCCCACCCAGAAAGAAAAACAAAGCTTTAATTAGGACAAGTCAAAGGTGAGTAGCCCGGCACAAGTCTAGTGTTTTGCAGTGGATCGTTTACTTTCTGCATTAAATCCACGGGAGGAGCTTAGTATCCTACAAGCTGATCCAGCCGCTGTGAGGCTGAGAGGTGTTCATACCCAGCAAGTTTTACACACATCGGTGTGCCAGTACTGAGTTAACATCTTTCTCAAGAATGTCTTCATTCCTTAAACAGCCCATTTACCCCTCTCCCAGGAGCTCGTGTGCCTGCTTGGGAACTAAAAGCCACACGCCTAGATGAAAATCTCACGACTTAAAAGTGTGTGTATGCTTAAAAGTAAGCCTCAGAGATGCCAAGAACCATAACTGCGCAAACTTTTAAGACCTATCTGTAATGTCAGAGATTTCATGTCAGCTTTTATTCTAGTAATTCCAACTGTTTTTCTGTGGGTTTCTGTAATTGTTTTTTTGTTTTCTTTTTAGTTTATCTGCCAGTATGACTCAGCTGGAAAAAGTGAGCTTTCCATTTCTGGCAAAAGCCTGACGCCATTCTTTGATAAGTTCATGCCTCGGAACACTCAGTGGAGACTCAGAAATGGCGCAATACAACTGCACAGGCTTTCCAAAAGAGCAGCAAATCCTTGACAAATCAAGCCTCAGGGGTTACAAAGTGTTCTTGTTTCTCAAGCTAGAGACAATTCAAAGCAATTCTCCTCTGCTACGACACTTGTTAGCGTTTCCAGGGTTGCCCTCAGAGCTTTGTTACTCCACTGGGGAATGGATCGGCGTCCAGTCCCTGCACTGACCATTCTGCTTGGCATGATTAAAGCCAATGAAGGGCTGATAAACCTCTGGACATGAGAGAGAGGGCAGTAAGACTGTTTCTCAGAGCGGGAAATCAGAAGAGCAGAACCTTAAGTCAGTTAGCTCTATGGTAGAAACAAACATCAACAACTGTCAAGTACTGCTATTTTCCTTTGTACTGATTTAATTATCACTGGTCCTTATTTTCCACCTCCTTGGCCTTTACTTAACTGCCAATAATCATGAATTCCAAGTTCCCAAAGATCATTATTTTTCATTTGGATCACCTCGGTACTTTTTGCGTCTCTGGTACCATGATGTATACGTACAGCCTGACAGGGGGTCAGACTTCTCCCTTACAAATAAAGGCAAAACCAGAGTGGGTTCTGGGGAGCTGGGACACACAGGTTGGAAAGACAGAAGCTATTCCCCTGGCACAGCATTTGCGCTACTGGTTACGTTTTGGCATCGGACTCGTGAAGAGTTCGGTGTAGTGAGCTGCACTTGGGAGCTTCAGGTGTAACACTGTTTAGATGTGGCACTCAGTGAGCTGGTAGGCTGGACTGGATGCTCTGGGAGATCTTTTCCAACGCTGGTGGTTGTACAACCGCGTTCCAGCCTACGATCGCATCGTACCCTCGGCTCGGGACGCGGCGAGCAGCGCTCCTACCGCACAACTTATTGTCCCGTCTCCTTAGGGCTGGCTCGGAGCGTCCCGCGGAGGGGCACGGGGCCGGGTGCCCTCTACGCGCGGTGCACGGCAGGGCTGGGGGACCGCCGAGCCGTGAGGGACGGCTGAGAGCGGACGGGGAGAAGGGAGCGGCGGGGCAAGCGAAGGGCAGCGCCGACGGCCACAAGCTGAGCGCGCGGCTGCGGCCCGAGGCCGCCGCGGTCACGGTGCTCCCCGGCACCCCTCCCGCCCTCGGACGGCCGCGCTCCGCCGGCGGCGCCTCCCCTCCCCCACGCGGGGCCCGGGCCCGTACTCACGGCGCGGTGCCGCCGCCTCACGCCGCCATCCCGGGCCGCCTCCACACGCCGCGCCCTGCGGAGGGACAGAAGGGGAGAGGCGGCTTCAGATCCGCGCCGCCGCCGCCGCCGCCCGCCCAAGGGCCCTCTCCTCCCTCCCTCCCCGCCTACCCCGGCCCGGCCCCGCCGCCCCGGATCAGCTCCGCCGCGGGCCGCGCTCACGCGGCGGCGGACGGACAACGGGCGCTCCGTCAGGCGGCGCCGCGGGCAGCCGCGCGAGGCGGGCACTGCGCATGCGCGGCGGACGGACGGGCGAGCGGAGAGCGCTGCGCATGCGCGGCGGACGGACGGGCGAGCTGAGGGCACTGCGCATGCGCGGTGTCGTCGCACGGGAGCGCGCCCCGCTCGGTGGAGCCGTGCCGGCGCGCGCCCGTGAGGGGCACACTGGGGTTGTACCGCAGTTGTGGTGCTTTGATAGCGCTGTTTTCCTAAGCCGTGCTACAGCACGTGTCCTCCTGCTGCAGGGTGCCAGCGGCGGCGAAGCTGAAGGACGCGCTGCGCTGCTGGGCGCTGCAGTGATGCAGATTCGGGGTGAGCGGTGCCTGGGGGGAGCAGAGGGGCATCGTGTGCTGCAGCCCCCATCCACCAAGTGATGCTCTGCATGCTCTGAGACGGGAAGGAAGCCCTCGGGGTGAAGGAGGGGACAAGCAGGCAGTTTGTTTGTTTGCAAAGTGGCTCAGCTGTGCTGCAGGACGGAAGGAGGGCACTGAAACGTGGCACCCTGGCAGAGCAGGTGGCTCCACCTCCAATAACTATGCTGCCCCACAGCCTCTCCGCATCTGCTCCCGCTGAATGCAGCACTGTGCTACAGCCCCAGCACATCTGAGGCTCCCTCTGCCTGTGGTGTCAGGAAACAAACCCAACGAGGAGCAGCACAAAGGTACAAAACAGCTCAAGTTTACTTTCAGCACAGTTCCCAGCACATAAGTTACCCTTCTCCCAGACAGAATACTCAACACGTTTCCCAACCCTGTACAAGTGCAGTTCAGCAGTTAATCAGCTTAGAGCAGCTTCCCACCTTAATTACAGAAACGATCCCTCACCTTGTAGGACCCAGGAGAGGGATGCAGGCAGCAAAGGCAGGAGGCAGCAGGGCTCTGCTCCTCCCAGGGCTCTGCCCCAGGCTCTCAGATGGGTGGCACTCCCCTGAGCCTGCGGATGATGTTGGCCAGCTGCTTGGCCAGCCCTCCACGGCTGGGCTCCTCCACGTGGAATGTCCTAGTTAGCAGGTTGTAGAACGAGCCGTAGCACACTGCCACCACGGTGCACGTCAGGCAGATGACGTTGTAGGGCATGCTGAAATCTGGCGTTGGCAAATTCACCAGCAGCGTCTCTGTGTACAGGCGCAAAAAATAGCTGGAGCCATCAGAGGAAGGAAGCCTGGAGAGGAGAAGCAGGAGAGTCAGCCTGCACAACACAGACGTTGTGCTGTCCAGCCCTGGGGCTGTGTGGCTCTCGAGGTGCTTGCAGCCCCTAGAGTCAGGCTCTCCCCAGGACCTCTGAATCCCATGGGATATCACAGAAGAGGCTGCAGGGACCTACGCCAGCAGCTGCTTCTTGTAGTTGCCTCCCTCACAAGCACCCTGACACACCACAAACACCCTCGAGGACCTGCAAGGTTTCATAAGCTGGTGAAGCCCAGATGAGATGACAGCTGCAGCAGGCCTGCATCACATTCCCTCTCCCCAGCAGAAAGGCACACTCACAGCGACATGAAGAGCGGGCTCTCCTCCACATCCACATCCTTCATTGCAATGACACTGGGCACCAGGGCACTAAGTACAGATGAACTAACAAGACAAAAGATATATTGTTGTCAGGCCTGCCAGTAAGGGGAACAAAGTTCTTCCCACCCCCAGAGACCCAGGCAACAAGTGCTACACATAGCCCAGAAAGGGACACAGAGCTGAGAGTTGTCTTTACCTGACGTAGAAGCCATGATTAGGGTCAGGCGTGTACTCTGTCCATTTTAATAAGGCCCTCTCAAACTGGATTGTAATCCTGGTAGCAGAATTGGCTGGAAGCTGGATCAGCATTTCCAGGAGGTGAGGTTGTTTCCGGTCCTGGGCTGGCTGGTAGTGAATATAACCTAACCCCAAAGACATCCATCAGTGATACAGGGAGAGGGGGAGGTGCATGTCCAGCCTCACACTGCCCAGAGATCTCCACAAGGTGGGTAATTTTGCTTCCCCTGTCCTGGGAGGGCTTTTTCTGGGCAAATGAAGATGCACAGGTAACAAAAAGCATGTGTTAAAGCTCAGTCTGGCTAGTCTTCAGCAATGATGACCCATGAAAGTCAATGTTCAAAAAGAAAAGTAATAATGTAAAACAGGATCCAGTCAACAATTTTAAATTAAGGTTCCTTTACTGCCCAAATCAATTTGCTTTGGTTCAGCATCCTGCTGGATTATGAAACGCTGTCCATGTGACTCATTTCCCAGGCCTATTCCCCAGTTATTGCTGGGTCCAAGGGAGGGAACTAAACTATCTCTGGAATGTGCTGCTTGTGCCAAGCGATTCAGATGGTATACGCTGCCAGGAAGGTCTACTTACTTGGCTTGTTTTCTTTCCCCTTAGTTATGATAGTCAGAGTGTGCACATAAAGTCGCAGATACCACGGCACAGTCTCCAGCAGGATCACAGGGAAAGCACGGTACGGGTGAGTGTTGTAGATGAGGGTGATGATTTCTCCAGTCTGCAGCCCGTATCCACTCACATAGCGCTGAGCGTGCAGTATGGGTGTTGACAGTTCTGCTGCAAAAAGGAAAAGGAAAGAGGAATGAGAGGCTGATGACAGGTGCTTTTGGGCCTGGAGCCCTGGCCAGCAGTGCAGAGGGGATAACATTGTGATCACTCACAGCTGTCTTCAGGCCGCTTCCACTTCAGCTGCACGTTGAGGCTACGAGATGTATTGAAGAGCACTGGGCTGAGCAAGTCATAGACTGCATAGGTTGTCCTGTCTCCCTGGACAATCGCTTCGTGTACAGATGTTGGTGTGGGGGTCACTTCCAGTAACTCTTTTTCCTGAGAAAGCAAGTGGACCACGAAAAGAAAAGTGCCCCTCGAAATAGCAGTGCTGGGCAAAGCCCCACTCAGAAGTAGCCAGCCCTGAGCTTTCCCACCTAATGACCAGTTCAGCATGCTTGCTGACCCCTGCACCCAGTCCCTGATGCAAGAAGCAAGGATTCTCCAATGCCACTGAAGTGAGACAGCAGGGTGCTCCCTCATCCACGGCTCCTACCTTGTTCTTAGGAGAGATGTCAACGTAGACTTTGCTCTCTGATGCCAGAGGACACGCGTCAGTAAGGGTGCGAGAGAACATCTTAAACAGGGACCAATCTGTGGGAGGCAAAGCCAGTGACAGGTGGAATGAGGTGGGCTGTAGGGAGCACAGCACAGTGGTGCTGAGCTTACCTTTCTTTCCTTGGCCACTGGTAAAGCTGTCAAAGACCACAGTGAGGGTCTGCCTGAGCTCCCAAGAAACAGACAGGCAGGAAGCATCCTGTGGAAGAGACAGCTCTGATCACACCTTCTGGAAAGGAAGGAATTTGAACTATAGCAGGACAGCAAGAGTCCCATCAGGACCAACATGGCACCAGAAAGACAGTGTGAGATACTGCAGGGGAGATGGGCAAAATCGTGTCACCATGCAGAGTCAAAGCAAGGCTACTGGTTTTCCCTTGGGAGTGACAGAGCTGCCTAAACTTAGCACTGGGGAAAGCTTGCACAGAGCACTAAACTGCCACCCTGCTGGAACAAGGGAAGAGGAAAAGGAAGGAGCCACTGAGCTTGATGCTTACCCGGCAGATGGGGCGGATGTGCACTGCCTGCGAGTGGTAGCTGCTGTGGAACAACCTCTCAGCCTTGAGCAGCACAGCCAGGCCAGCCTGCATGGGGAAGAGGAAAACCTCAGTCTGTGGTCTGCCCTCTGCAAGGCTTTGAGAATTCCTTGTCCACATTACTGGACTGCACCTAGCTCCACAGAGTGTAGCCCAATGCAGCAGCAGAATTCAACACTACCTTTGAGCCACATGGCAGCAGCTTCTTCCAAGGTGTGAGGTTCTCTGTGCAGACCACCTCCCTGGGCAGGACAGCGTATCGCAGGAAACGGTGATCTGTCCCTGTGGAGAGTGGAAGTGGAGAGTTAACAGTCTGGGACTGTTTAGCCTGGAGAAGTAGAGAGCAAAAATGGCTCCCTCAGGCCTTCACTACTCCCTGAAAGGAGTGCTGGGGGGATGGCCTCTTCTGCCATGTAACAGCAATAGAACAAGAGAAAATGGCCTCGAGTTGTGCTGGGGGAGGTTCAGATTGGTTATTAGAAAGAACTTCTTCTCTGAAGGAGTGATGAAGTATTGGAACAGGCTGCACTGGGAAGTGGTGGAGCACCCATCCCTGAGGTGTTTAAGTGTAACTGTAGTACTCAGAGACACGGTTTGGTGGGCAGTATCAGTGGTAGGTGGACAGTTGGACCAGATGATCTCAGAGGTCTTTTCCAACCTAAATGTTTCGATGGTTCTGCTGCAGAAGCAGTTCCATTCTCTAGTGTACCCCAGAGTCCAGCACTCTCTGAATGTGTTTGAAATGCCACAGTCTCCATCAGGAATAGATGCTACTCATTCACAGCGACTTGGAAAGACTAAGTAAGGGGACCTCTTTGCACATTTTTTTTCAGAGTGCCTTAAATCTCACAGTTCACACTGGATGCTTTCTAAAACACTTTCCAGAGATAGTTCAAGACTTGCAAGCATCTGCCATATATTTCTAGTGTTTCCTCTGCACAAACATAAGCTTCAATAGTAGGGAGAGGAAATGCTTCAGGCAGGTTAACAATCCCCACTGTACACGTCTGTATTCAGACAGGGTGCTACCAGCTGCTGGAGTAAGGTTAGCTGACAGGAAACAGTGTGGGAACACTTGTTCTCCTGAGCAAGCTACCACGGTACCAGCCTCTCTGGTATTTGTTCATGGACACAGGATTTCCCTTTCCAGGGATATCTCATCACAGTGACATCAACTCAGGAAAAAACACTGCTAGCGCAGAAGTCCTTGCAGGACCTGCACCCAGCTGCCCCAGAGTGGCACAGGGATAGCAGAACTAAGGCTAGGGACAAGAGCCAGAGCACAAAGCCAGCCCTTTGGACATGCATGGGTCAGGCTCACCATTGGCTACACCCAGGGGTTTGAAGGACGCTGTTGGGGTGACCGTGTTGGTGGAGTCAATGAAGTTGAGAGAAGCACAGAATATTCCTGAGAGGATGTTACTCAGTTCTTTCCAGGCTTTGTCAACACTGTGTGAGAACAGACACCAAGGATTACTCATTAGCTTGGAGCCTCAGAATAACAGGTGCTAATTCAGTAACATTCAGTAAGATACTGCAGTGACCACACTGGCCCTCAGGAGTTTTCAGGTTGTTGGTCACTCACTTTCCAGCCCTACCAGTGCTTTGTTCTAACGCGCAAGATCTGGGCGTTTAGTTCAGGGGCAGTCCCTGGGCTGGCAGTGGGTGATATGCAAGGAGACAAGCTGAGGGAGCAGGGAGCAAGTGGTGGTGTGTGGAAGGGGCATCTTCAGCAGGTTTCAGTGGGCTGGCAGGGCTGGGGACAGGACAGAGAGAGTTTTGTGTGCTGCAGCCAAGCTAGAGGGAATGTGTGACAGGGAATGGTGGCAGATAGTGCATAGGAGTCAAAGGAAGTGACTCACGGGTGAGAGCTCGGGTGTAACCCCGCCACCACAGCCAAAGCTCTGTCATCACAGAGACAAGAGGGAATTGTCCCTTGAATGAAAAAGAGCCTTCTCTCTCTGCACCACTCTGCCCTTCAGACTGAGCACAGGTCCACTCCGCTTCTCCTTACAGCCACTCCTCTCTTATAGGCCCTTCACTCCAGCTGACGACAAACTCCTTCTATCTGAAGGCGGGCTGCAGCAAGCAGGGCCTTTAAGGAGAGGAGGCTGCGGGTGGCATGGACACCATGCTGCAGGGGCACGTGCCATCCCTCCCCTGCCAGCTGCAGCCCACCCGACCCAGGCTACACACCCATAGGGGCAGTGTTTGCTGGAAATACGTACTCAGGGACAGTGTCCTGGAACCAGACCCAGAGCTCAGCACCGGTAGGGGCCCCCAGGGACGGCTGCCCCCAGCTCTGGGTACTCCAGAAGCCCTGCGTGAGAGCGAGGTGCAGCTCCCTCACGCCGTGTGCCGCCACCAGCTGCCCCAGCGCCTTCGGGAAGAGCCTGTAGTGAGAGACTGGGGGGGGGGGGAGTGCCGTGACGTCACCGCGCCTCCGCCCGCTGACGTCATCATCACCCCCGTGATCGCGTCCCCGCGTTCCCACGCCACCACGCCCGACGGCAGCAGCGCCAAGCAGCCTCGCCCCGCGACGCCTTCCGCGTGACGTCACCGCGTCACGCCCTCCCGCGTGACGTCACGCCCCGCACCTCCGACGTCACCGCGCCGCCCTACCTGCCCCCTGCTGCAGGTCGGCGTCCCAGCGCGTGCGGAACTGGAACACGGCGGCCACGTCCCCCACGGGCAGCGGCCGCAGCAGCAGCTCCTCCCGCAGCACGGCCCGCGGAGCCCCCAGCCCCCGGCCCGGCCCCAGCCCCGCCGCCAGCAGCAGCGCCAGCCCCGCCGCCAGCATGGCCGCCCCGCCCCGCCCGCCCGCTTCCGCTTCCGATGTCCCCGCGAGGTCGCGCGTGGGGCGGTGGCGGTGCCGTGTGCCGGTCCGGAGGAGGGAGCGTGTCCGTACGGCCCCGCGGCACGAGACGGGGCTCTCCTCTGAACGGTTTCCTTCGCTCCTGCCGTGCGTGGGCTCTGCGAGGAGCGTCCTCCAGGCCCCGCGCTGCCCTCCCGTCCCAGCCCTCAGAATACGCCTCTGCTTTCTCTTCTCCCTCTCCCCCTGTGCTGTGGCTGCCCTGCCGGCGGTGGATTCCTTTGGGTGTCGGCCCATCTGGCTGCACGCCGCTCGCAGCTGCTAAACTCGGGAGGAAGGCTGCACTGTGATGGGGATGAAGCTCCTCGTGCCCAGAGGTGCGGTGCCTGCTGTGCAGGGCTGCCCGCCTGCAGCGTGGCAGGCGTGTTCCCCTGGGGAGTAGCTGAGTACACAGCTTTCTCAAGTCCCTGTTGCTTATCTCCAGTCTCTTTCCCTTGTGGGGTGACTGTGGCTCTGCTGACACAGCTGGGGCAGTGACAGTGCTTTCCTGGCTTGCAGCTGCTGCTAGAGGTGGTAGGCCCCGCTTGTCCTGGCTCACGGGAAGCCGTCGAGGCAAGCTGCGGCAGGGCTCCACTGCAGTGGCTCCTCTTGCACTCCTCCAAAGCAGCCTGCAGCCAGGATGACTCTCCTGTACTGTGCCGGAGAGGCAGCAGCAGCTGATGCTGCGTGTGCTGACGGACTATGTCGGCCAGTTTGCATGGGAAATCATCCTGGTAGTTACAGGTCACTGGCAGACCTCTCGAGGTCAGCTGTGCCATGCTGTAGCCTCCGTCTGCGTCCTTCATGGATGCAGCACTGCACGGTGACCTGCCCATCAACACACGACCTGCTTTGCAGAGCAAGCAGAGGTCTGTGCTGCCTGCTTCCTGCATGCAGGACTTCTCCCTGTGCTGGAGCTGGGATGCGTAGCAGGAGAGCTGCATTAGTTTGCTCCCAAGCTGCACTCCCAGCATACTTGTTTTATACCTCTTTTCCTCCTGCAGACCCCACGTAACCTCCACTCCAGCGCTGTTATCTCCCAATAACACACACACCCAGTGCTTAGTTAGATAGGAGTGTTATTTCTCTGTACGTCTTAGTTAAATGCTTGCCTGGATGGGATGCTTGTCAGTGGGATCATGGGAGCTGGGATCCCAGGGGATGGTTTCTGGGAATGGTGGGGCTGTGGGATGCTCCGAGTTTGGGGGGAATGAAGCAGGGAGTGTTAGCAGCAAAGCCTGAAGAGTTAATTTGGGGAGCCTACAATACCCCTTTGCTTCTCCCTTGGATGCCAGGAGAACCTGCAGAGGGAGAGGAGGAGAAAACCATTTCTCCTCTCCTGCAAGGCAGCAGTCCAGGATGGGGTTTACTGAGTGCCAGCAGCTTTCCTTCCTCCATGCTGGCAGGTCCATCCAGAAGAGGCTGGGAGCAGGGCAGAGCTGGCTGCTAGCTTCTTGCTAGCTCTTTAGGACTGTCCTCCTGCAGGTCCTCCTCATCTGACTGCACGACAGGGGTCTCAGTCCCCTCCTCGCTGGTGTCCAGGCTGTTGGGATCCGTGGAGACAGAGGACGTGGAGGAAATGCGCGACTTGGTCTCAGCTGCATTGGGCACTTGCAGGGTGATTTCCTCTTGGCACTGGCTGGCATCTGCTCCTGGAGGAGAGAGAGGTAAGAGAAGGAAGAAGAAGGCTTCTGGAGGCTTCTTCCCCCAGAACTTCAAAGATAGCCCTCCAGCACACACACATTATTCCTCTGTAGGCTACGTTTTCTCCTTCACCCCACTTCGGGGTGCAGTGGGAGCTGTGTGGCTGCTGTAGCCGCTCCCCATCTCACCCCCCCTAGCTTGGCTCTGGGCTGTGCCTTGCATTCCTTCCCAATTTTGGTAGCAGAGCCTTCTCCGTCCCGTGTGAAGCACGGCTCAGAGCCACGCTGTGTGAGGCCGTCAGCTGCAGTCACAGGATGTGCTGGGGAGATGTCTGCCTTGGCCCTGGTGACTCGCTGCAGTACGTGTGCGTGGGGAGGAAGATACTGGCACGCGGGGCTTTCCCTGTGGGACTTCAGCCCAGCTCTGCTGCTGGCTCATGGAGCTGTCTGTGCCTGGTCTCTCCTATCTTCTGCAGTGCAATATAGTTACAGGGTCTATCCCTCTGGGCTGTGGAGGTGGATAGTGGCATGGAACAGCCCAGGGTGAGGTCTTGCCAATCTTGCAGTCCCCAGTGATTGTCTTTGTATGGAGAATGCGTGCATATGTACATATGTACACGGAGCACTGGGACAGGTCAGGGTGGCCAGGGCTGAAGAAGAAGCTGGTGGAGATGCTGGAGGCAGGAAGAGCTCCCAGTCTCAACCACAAAGGGCTCAGACTGCTCATACCTGTCAGGGGCCCAGGAACGCTGCTCTCCTCTGCCCCACAGGCCAGAAACACATCCACAGTGTCCTGGTCTGACAGGTCCATCATGTCCATCTGTTCCAGCACATCCACATTCACCTCCATGGAGGAAATGCTCCCCAAGGGGGCTGCAGAGACAGAGGTCAGCAAAAAGGTGAGTGCTAGTGTCAGGCAAAGGGCACTGAAAGGCCTGTCTGGCCCATGGACTTCAGGAAGAACCCCAAAGTGGGAGGCCAGCCTTGCAGTGGAGAACCAAATTGTCCCTGCTGGTAAGAGGTCCACGTGAGAACACACATCATGTTTGCTTAAAACATCCCCTGGAAAACCCTGCTGTCACTACAGTCCCTGCTCCAGATCCAGACTGGTGTCTGGAGGAGCCGGTGACTATGCAGGCAGCCAGCCTGGGTACCCCAGTTCAGGGCCTTTGTTAAGTGGAGTGAGTAATCTGTATGCACACCCACATGCAGCATGTGTGGCCCTGTATCCGTGTAGGACATGCACGTCACCAGCTGCCTTTAAACTGGGGACATCCCACCGATCTCTAACCTGTGCCTGAAGCACACCACTGCCCGCAGCACTTACGTCTCCGATGCTCCAGCTGCAGGTGAGACACAGGGAAGAAGAAATCCACTTCATGCTGGAAAACCTCCTCAAAGAATTTCTGCCGCTCCCGTAGTTTCAACTGCTGCTGCTGCTGCATCTGCTCTGCATCCAGGCTGTGCTGCCCTGGCTCCATGTCTGAGGAGGAAGGTGAGGAGGGTCAGGCCAGGCAGGCCAACAAGCCTTTCTACCCGTGCCTGCTCGCTCAGCACTGCTGTGCTCTGGGGAGGTGGTTCTCTCTGCTCTGCTTTGCTGGTGCACATTGATCTGGTCACCATGAATGGATGTTACTTGCTCGAGTGGCAGTGCCATCAGCACTTGCTGTGCTGGAGCCTCACCTCTCACTTCTGAGTGTTGGGAAGCCAGGAGCTCGTATGCTGCTTTCACTGCTGCTGAAGTAAATTATCATGGGGTAAAGAGTGTTGATGTGAGATCAGTCATCTCAAGCACATGCTTAAAATTCATCTTTCTTGCTAAACCAGTGTTGTCTGCGAACACTAACATGCAGGGGAAACTCCCTGGGACAAGAATCAGTGTTAGTGCTTCAGGCTTCCTGGGCTGAGGAATGCATGAGGAATAAAAGGCATTAGCAGCCTTGTCACCCTTGCACACGCTCACCCCCACTGCCACCCCTGCCACCACCACCACCATAAATACAGCCACACCCACACTCGCAGGCTCGACTCACATCCTCTACTTGCACAGCCAGCTTGGTTTCTCCCTGCAAAAACATTTTCATTCCTGTAATTCCTCGTGCGGTTCAGCGCCAGTGCCTATGTCCCTGGCTCACACGGGAGTGAAGAAGCCCTTGGGCAGTTGTTGAAGGAAAGGAGCAGGGAGTTGTTGCTGCACCCCAGGACCTGGTACATCCCTTTTGGGTTGGGTACCCACAATGGCAAGGACCCAAATGGCACAGATGAGCCACGGCCAGTGGCCCTGCCTGTTCCCAGGCTGGTGTTTGACCTCAGTTGTTCCAGATTTCCTCCCTGCAGCTCTTGGCCCAGTCAGCACAAGGAAAATGTGATTACTGGAGCAGGCAGTGCAGTAACTAAGGAAACTAAACAAACATCCCCTGCTCTGTCTGAGCACGGCCCAAACTCCTCGGGGTGGGGTGAAGGGAACCGAGCAGCAGGCAGCACCCAGCGTCCCCTCCCTGTCTGGCAGCAATGCTTAGTGGCACAGGACCCAGCCTGGAGAGAGATGGTGGTCCTGGTGTGCTGTTCTGGGGATAAATGTCACATCATCCCACAACTCTTTTAGGGCTTCTGTGCCTTGTGTATGCCATTCTCCAGTGCATCATTTGTCTGAACCGCGTTCTGCCCGCAGCACAGAGCACTCGGGTCTGGTCATCACTCACTTTCTGGAAACAGCTATGGTTCTCAGCAAGGCAGTGCCCAGGGCAGCAATCGTGGCTGCCTGAAGGGGCCTTTGCTTTGCTGTGTCTGACCAGACACCCACGCAGGTGCAGAGCCCAGGCTGACAGCTGCGATGGCAAAAACACAATTCAGGTTAAGCTTTCATAGCTGCAGCCCAGTGCTGCTGCTCCAAGGGGCACAACAATGGAGGTTTTTGCCTTGCCACCTGCAGTAGGGCTGAGCAAAGAGCGAGGGAGCCAGGGGCAAGGAATGGAGTGGCTGACCACGGCACTAATTACAGAGCTGATCCTACACAGCTGTTGGAGCCCGCCCTGTCCTGTCTCTGCCAAGCACAGCCAGCCCAGCTGTGCCCCATCTGTAGCAGCCAGCCCATGCGTCCTGGGATGGGGGAAGCCCATCACGCTGCTGCAGGGGGCTCGGACCGTGCTGGCTTTATACTTGGCAGAAAGAGGTAATCCCTCACCTGTCCACCTCACTGCCTTATTTCAGTTTGCATGTATGGACCAGCTCTCTGCGCAGCATCCTCCCAAAGATACCCTCATTTCAAGGTAAGATGGAGGGTTCCTAAATCCTCCTGCAGTGCAAATACAACATGAACCAAATGCCAGCAGGTGCTGCCTGCAGTGCTGCGAGCTTGGCTGATCCCTGCCACTCACCTTCTCACCCCAGCACGTGTCTGATACTTGGGACAAGGACAGGTGCTGGTGGCAGCATTCCTGTGGTGCACAGGGAAGGCACGCCGGGATTTCTCTCGCGGGAAGAATGAGCAGGACCTGTTCCTTTATGAACTTGTTTTCGAGCTCTAGCTGGGGTGCTGGGCACGAGCACTGAGCTGCTATTATGTACACAGCACGGCAGCTGCACGGCTCGGCCCTGCCTGACCCGTGACCGTGGTGAGAGTCGGGGATGGATCCTTCCCCACCTCCCAGGGCTCTTCAGGGCACGCGGGGAGCAAACAGCCCCACTGGTGTAGCTGCTCCTCGGCAACCCTGGCTGGAGACATAAAGGAGAGCAGCGTTCCGTGCTGCTGCCCTTCCCCATGTGATGGCTGGTCATGCTCCCGGGGCTGTCAGCGTGGGGATTGTCTCATCCCGCTGGCATGTTCCCACCAGCGACCCGTTCACACGCACAATGCGGCCCCTGTGCTCCGCGGGGGGTTTGTCAGTACCTGCTGGTGGCCTGGCTTTCATTACTATTGTCATGGTTATTACTACAGCCCCTCAGCCAAGGGACCGGAGGCTTATCTGCATGCACAGCCAGGCCCTCCATGAACTCCGAGCACCCCGCTGCAGGCAGATCCGGCTCTCACGGCTCGCTGGGCCGCGGGAGGGATGGGACAGCTCCTGGGATGCTGCTGGCATGGGCTGAGGTCCGAGGGAGCAGCGGCTGAGAGGTGCCGGCCCGTGGCTCAAGCTGGGAGCAGAGCACGCTGCCATTGCCTGGCTGCGTTTTGCATTTCTCCTTTTCCCGCAGGATCTCAGTACAAACCCCCCCACCCCACCCCCCACCCCCCCCCCCCCGGGCCGGTGAATAGAAGGGGGTGTATTTTGGGCTAGGAGAAGGCTCGTTAGTGGAGGCACAAGGCCAAAAGGGGGTGGGGACAGCCTTTTCTTCAGCTCTTCAGTTCCTCACAGAAATTTCTAAGGAGCTGAGATTATTTTTTTTTCAAGTGGGGAAAAAAAGGAGTGGTGGAGAGTTCAGATGAGGGGTCACGCCAAACACAGACCGGTTCCCCGTTCCCTACAGAACAAATGAGTGGGAGCAACGTGGCTCAGCTCCCTCAGCCCCTCTTCCTGCGCTTGCCCAGGACCAAACCCTGACCCTGCACCCCCAAAGAGGTCCGGGGCACCCCCAGCTGCCCAGTGTGCAGGACACAGGGGGACTGGAGCAGGGAGGATGCAGCTCCTTGGCTGCCTCGGTATCCTCCAGGACACCCTGCAGAGATCATGGACCTTTTCTCATCAGCCCTGCCCCAGCAGAAACACAGCAGGGCAAGGGAGAGTCCCAGGAGCTCTGTGCTCCATCAGCCTTGGGAGCAGCAGCCGGAGTGGAAAGCTGGGATTGCTGCGGGGAAGAGTGCAGGGTCAGGCACGTGGAGATGTGATACTCGGACACCGTGGCCGCCTGAGCGTGAATTCCCTGCTCGGTCCCTTCTCAGTCAGCTTTCCTGACCTCGTGTTATAGCAAAGCAAAAAATAACCACAGCCTTGGTAAGAGGAAATGCACCACGAGAGCACGAGGGAAGCGGTGGTTTTGGCAGGGCCATTTGCTGGGGGATGAGCTGGGAAGGACACGGCACTCCATAACCCCTCTGTGCAGCGGTTTCATCGCCTGCACTCCTCCAAGCCACCTCCAAATCCCCTGCGTCTCAGCACTAAAAATATCCTCGCCGCCCAGAGCTCTTCTCCCCAGCAGAGGCAGTGTCATAAGACCCTGCTATTTACGGGGCCCTGATTCAATTCCTGCAGCCGCCGGGAGGATGAAGGCTCCGGGAGGGCAGCACGGTGTGCGGGCAGCGGGCAGGGGTACGGCTCTGATGCCTCTGTGCGTGCTTTGCTCTGCTCGCTCCCTTCTCCCCTTCAACCCTGCTGGTGCGGGGGCACCTGGTGCTCCGGGGGGGGAGGGGGGGGGAGGCTCAGGGACAGCCACCCCTGCTCCAGTCCTTTGGCCAACAGGTCTCCGAGCAAAACTGCTTCCCAAGCAGGTGCCCCCACTGCGCATCCCCATCTCGGGGCTTTCCACGCATCCCCCTTCCAAAACAGCCGGATGAGCAGGCTGGAGCAGTGGGGGGCGAGCCAGGATTTGGAGCGGCAGGGCTTCGGGGAAGCGGGGGGGGGGGGGGGGGGGGTGGAAGGAGGGGGAACATCGCAGCTTAACAAGCAGCCCCGACGGCACCTTGCACGGCAGCGGGGAAGGGGTCCCACCCTCCCGACCCCTCTCCCCCTCCCTCCTTGCGCTCCGCCTCGCCCAGCACTCACCGGGCAGCCGCCGGCTGCGGCTCCGAGCCCCGGTGCCCGACATACGGCGGCGGCTGCTGAGCCCGGGCCGGCTTCAGCGCGGGGCCGCCGCTCGCCCATGGCCGCGCTGCGGGGCGGTGCTCGGTGCTGCGGGGCGGTGCCAGCGAACGGGCGGTGCGCGGGGCTCGGGGCTCGGAGTGGGGGCCGGAGCACGGCGGGGTCGTTGCGGGTCCGGTTCCCGTTGCGGAGCCCCCGTTGTGAGGGCAGAGGATGCGCGCCGTGCCCTCTTGCGCCCTTTTATATGTCTTTTTTTTTTTTTTTTTTATTTTTAATCTGGCTAAACGGAAGCGCTAGGCGTTGTTTGCGTCCTGCTCCTGTTGCTTTTGCTGCCTGCCCCGCTTGCTGGAAGCTGGGCTGAGCTGGGGACCTGTTGCCCGCGCTTCGCACAGCTGTCGGTGTCACCTCGTGCAGGTGATGTCGGTGACGAGGGGTGAGCTGTGCATGTGGGTCCCTGCCCGCCCCGTCAGCCGTCCGCGCTGACCCTCGCCGGGAAGGCGAGAGGTAGGGCCAGAGAATGAGCTCAGCTCTGTGCTATGTGCGATGTCTGCACCCGCTGGCACCGCTTCCCACCGCGATGCACTGAGGCCGCTCCCTGGCCCAGGATTCCCCGCAGCTCTGTGCCCCCCACGTCCCCACTCTGGGCTCAGAACCGAAGGACCCTACATGCGGGCACCCCCATGTTCTGTCCTGCCTGGCTGGGAGCTGTGATATCAGCCACCCGCAGCCTGAGTCATCCATGCTCTCCAGCACAAGCTATGCCGCTCAGCAGGGCACTCGTTTTATTCCAATTCAATTGGCATAAGGTCCCACGTAATGATTCTCACTCGTGGCCAAGCGTGCCTGCCCCTGGCCAAAGGGCAGGAGGGGACACTGAAGGTGACAGAGAGTTCCCACTCGAGGTAGGGAGCCCTGAGAACAAACCTCTGATGGATACCCACAGGGATGGAGCATCCCTGCCTCACCTGTGCTGCTGGGGCAGGCTCATGGCACTGTCCTGTGTCACCAGCACTCAGCCTAACCGCAATGCCCAGGTCCCTGCGAGGTGTCCTCAGGAGATCAGATCACTGGCCCAGGTAGGGAATGACACATCTTCTTTCCAGGACGCAGAGCTCAGCTCCTGCCAAAAGTCCCCGGGGTACCCATCATCAAAGCGTGTTCGTCATCAGGGGAAAATGCAACGTGACTCGTTCCTCCTGCCGCTCCCAGTCAGGTTTCTCCCTTTTATTACAGGTTTGCAGCAAACAGGAGGTGAGTCAGGGCGTGCGGGGCGGGAGGCGAGGATGGAGCTGGGGAGGGAGCAGCTGCTCAGCGAAAGGTGAGCCGGTGCTAGGCAGGTGAATCATTCCGTGGGGAAAATCGATCGTAATCCTCACAAGCAGCGCTGGCAGTGAAGCACAGCTTGGCTCGTTCAGTGAATTGCAGAGCAAAGAGAAAAACAAGGCAAGGCTTTTTTTTTTTTTTTTTTTTTTTTTTTTTTTGAGGCAATAAATTGTGAGGGAGCAGCCTGCGGAGCTGCGGCAGCCGCGTTCCCTGGGCTCCTTAAAAGGGAGATTTTAGTCCGGGACAGCGGGGAGACAGCAAAGCCATAAACACCCTCGCAGGAATGCGGCTGCTGAGAAATGAGGCTCCCTCAGTTGCGAGGGGAGCAGGGCCGTGCCTGGCACCTTGGCTGTGCCCCAAGGGGACACCGATGTCCCCAGGTCTGGTGGTCCCAGGGGGCTCTGACCTAGCGCTGCATCCCTGCAGGATCCCTGGACCTCCAGGTCCATGGCATGCAGGTTGTATGGGAACTGTTGAATCACGGCCTGAACCACTGATTGATCACCTGAGGCGAGCACTGGGTCAGCCGCAGGGGCACAAGTGAGTGTGATTGGAAGGGGTGGAGTTTGACTCCACCTCTCCCAAGACCCCATTTAAGGGCTGACCACCACCAGGGAAGGATCTCTGGCTGGAGATCCCTCCCTAGTGGAGTTATTGGTGAGCCTCAACCATCTTTGAAGGTGAGCCACTCTTTTCTTATTAATTTTCTTATTAACTATCTGTACACCATCTACTTAAGCCTATCAAAAATATACCAGCTTTGGCACTATTTCTTTTGGGTGCTATTTTTGGGGGTTATTTGCCCTACACAGGTGTCCCCATGTCTGGCTGGTGACACAGAGCTGGCAGAGCCGCAGGACATGGGGTGGCTGCTCACATCAGTAACCACACTTGGAATTAGACTGGGGGGTTTCCTTTCTACTTTTTTTCACTCTTTTCACTCCCGCAGGGTTTACAGACTTCCCCTCAGGGATGCTCGCTTCAGCCATAGCCCTGCACTTCCTCCCACACCAGCATGTGTTGCATTTCCATTCAAGCCAGCTGGCAGGGACGGCTGCACGGCGCTCAGATCGGAGCCACAGACACTGGATGGACTGCCAGAGCTGGGTGAAGGCGTGGCTTGCTGCGAGCCCTGCAGCACTGGTCCTGTCTCCCTGATGTCACCACACAGCCTCAGCCCCAGGGAGCCAGGGGATGCTTGGCTCAGGGCTGGGGATGGTGTGGGGCTGGGGCAGATGCTGCTGTCCAGAAGGACCGCAGAGGAAGAGCCAACCTACCATGCAGGGTAAGGACAAGCACTCTCTGCTGCTGTTCTCCCTTGAGCCATTTCATCCCTGTACCCCCAATGAGCTCTTCCTGCACTGAACTGATCTCCCACTGAGTCTTCCCCCCATTGATCCATCTCCTCCATCATAGGGCTGTCCCCTGCTCTTTTTGGACACCTTGGTTCTGTGACCGGAGTTCTGATGACACAGATGTGCGAGGTCTCAGCCCATGATCCTGTGGCCTCCAGCAGTGCTGACAACAGCCCCCCAGCACCTCTCTCCATCTGAGGGCCGAAAATGATGCCAGCTACACCCCAGGAGGTACAGCCTATGGCATGACACTGCACTCCCTGAGCCACCACCATGGGGACATCACAGGGAGGGGACCCCATCAGAGGGGTGGGGGTCTCCATGTGCTTTTGGCAACACCATGGGCTGGGAGAATCCCCCACTGAGTTGCCCATCCCTTGCTCAAATTAAGAACTTCTGCTTGGAGTGCTGCATCCCCGGAGGAGCCCAGGGCACCCAGGTGAGATGAACTTGGTGCCACCCTAACCTTAACCCTGACCAATCGCCGTTCTCTCCCCCTCTCAGGCTGGAGACATGAAGGACAAAGCCTGCCCGCTGTACACCATGGAGCAGAAAAGACGCCTCTGGAAAGTAAGGGCCCCACAGCATCCCTGTGGGGGCTGCAGGGCACAGGATGGGTGCTGACCCCTACCTCTGCCCTCCTGCCCCACAGGCACCGAAGTCACTGGCGCTGCTTTGGCTGCTGAGGAGTGCGAACCGCAGAGTGCAGCAGCTGCATGCGTTGACCGTGCGGTGCTGGCGCTCGCTCAGGGCACAGGGACTGCCCAGCATCACATCACTGCTCCCCTGGTAGGTGTGGGTGCAGAGCCCGTGGCCCAGCACTGCTGCTCTACTGGGAAAGGGATAAAGCCCAGGAGTGTGAATTAGAGGCGGTTTGGGTTGGTACAGGGAGGGCACTGCTTTCAACCTCAATTCACAGAGGTCTGCAGACAGGGACAGCCCATGGGGTGTGCTGAGCCATGACCCACAGAGGGGCAGCACCGATATCAGCAGGATGCTTTTTGGTCTGGGCTTAGGAAATGTCACCACCTGTCAGAGCCGGAGAAAGCTGCAGGCAGCCCCGAGACCAGCTCAACCGGTGGCACCGTGCATGCACCAATGAACCCGGAGACAGGAGTACCACCAGCAGCTGCGGAGCCCAAGCGGGACGTACGGGGGACCCTGCCCCAGCGCTTCCACATGCCGGCCCCCAAAAGTGCCGTGCCGCCCTTCAGCCCTGCGCAGGGTCAGGAGCACTGTCCTGGGGCCGTCTCCCCGAGCCCCAGCATGGCTCCTCAGCCTCTGGTTTCACTTTTCAGGGCTCCCTGAGGAGCTGGAGGAGAGCTGCCAGACCTGTGATGTGTTGCATTCAACCATCCTTCTGTGAATAAAGGAAGGGACCTGTGCCTTTACCGACACTGACTGACTGCCTCAGAGCTGCTTTAGGGGTGCCAGAGCAGCCAGGTGCAGGGATAGATGTGTACAGAGGGGTGGAGGTCTCTCCTCCGGGCACCCCAGGACACGCTGTGCACACCCCCGTGGTGCTCAGACACCACCAGCCCCCGAAGTGATGCTGTCACAGTGCCAGAAACATGCTGCTCCCATCTGGGCTGGGGTAACCAGAGAGTGATTCATTGGACAAAAGCCAGGATCGGGCTGCGAAGATGCACAGTACCGTGTAATCCCCTTAGGGATATTACAGCAATGGGAGCTGCTGGTGCCAGAGTCAACAGAGAACATTTTATAGCTGGAGGTGCTAAAGTCGAAAGCTTTGAAGCCGCACACTTTGTTCAACGCGATGCACTGGGTTACCCAGGGGGGCTCAAAGCACAGCCTACGAATGTGGCTGCAGCCCCACAGCTCTCAGAGCAGCACCGGGGCAAGCACAGAAAGCACCAAGTGCAGAGCAAGAGCCCAAGGAGAGAGCGTGAGCGCAGAGCAACCCTCGCTGTGCCCAGATCTCCACTGTTGGAGGGCCCTACTGCGCATTTGGGGTAACGCGTGGGAGCTGCAGCCTGCTCTGACAGTGGCTTTCGGCTCTGCACAGACACTGCACGCTGGGGCTGGTCCAGCAGATGGCACTCGGACTGCACAGTGTTGGGGCTGCACTACAAGGGATTGGGACGGGATTGCACGAGGCTGGGAATCCTAGGATGGAGCAGGGCTGCACAGCAGTTTGAGGAAAGCAGAGGGGTTGCAGGAGTCTGGGAAGCTTAGCAGGGGACGGGCTGTGCTGTGGGATACCGGGTGCACCCTCACCCCAGATCCCACGGCTCCCCATGCAGCTCCATGTGCCCAGCTGCCTTTTCCCAGGCTAGGGGGGGGAAGTGCTTGGCAAGGGGGTGTAATAAGGTCCGTGGGCACAGGGCACTTAGATGCGGGGCGCAGGCTGCGTGCAGCCACGAGTGCTTGCAGAGGGCTGCAATGAGAACTGGGCTGCCTGTGGGCACTCATTAGCGGTGGCTCAGCCTCCCTGTTAATTAACCATGGCCAACCCCACTAATTAGCTGCGGCCAGAGCCGGCTGCCCTCCTCGCGGAGGTGGGCGGGGATCCTGCAGGCCATGGGGGTAGCAGGGCTGGAGTGCAGGTAGTGGCATGGGGCGGCAGTGGGGCACGGCTGTGTTGCTCGTGGCGCTGGGTAAGGATGGGGATGGGATCTGGGTTGGGGTCTGAGTATGAGAGCCAGGGAGATGCTGCCGGCTCTGGGTTCAGGAGATACGGGCACGGGAAACATCCTGTGCTGCTGTCTGGGATGTCTGGGTGCTGGGGCCCCCCACCTGTGCCGCCGCAGGGTGGAGGTGGGTGCTGTCCCCAGAGGTCCCATGCTCACGTCAACCCCTTGGTGCCAGCAGGGCACCTGGCCATGCTGCTGCCATCGGGCACTGCCTGCACCAACGTGTACCGAAGGGTCTCTGACTGCGTCCTGAAGCTGGGAGAGAGCATGGCCACATATGGGGAGGAGGACAGCGTGGAACTGCAGGGGCTGCGCAGGGTCTGTGGGTGAGTATGGCTGCGTGAACCGTTGCTTTCACATTTATTTGCCTGCCTTCTTGCTAGGCACCGAGCAGATGGGAGCTGGCTGTGTCCTGCTCTCTCTTCCCCTATTTACATAGACAAACCAGCTCGGGGTATGCAGCCGCCCCGGGATGTGGCAGGATGCTGGGATGCAATGGGAACTGCTCAGTAGCACGTCTCTGAGCATGTGGGTTCTTGGTGTTGGGAACAGCAGGGCACGCAGTGCAGTGCGTGCTGTATCTGGATGCTGGGGGCTGATTCCTCTCTGCTGAAATTCCCAGCTCCAGGGCAAGTAAATAAGTCGGAGGGGGCTTTGGACAGGGAGACTAAATAGGAGGGATGGAGGAAGGGGTCTTCCCAGTGGGGCAGGGGGCTCAGGACCTCCATGCACAGCTCACTTCTTGCCCTGGTGGAGCAGTGACAGTGGGTGACAAGCCTGCTGTGGCCGGAGGAAGAAGGTGATGACGTCCCAGTTTCCTGCCAGGAACTATTTCTGAACGACTGGCCTTTAACCGCATCCTTCCTCAGCTGCCATCTGCCTTCCCAGCATCGTGGTTCCCCCTCTGGGAGCGTGGCTTAGGGGTGGAAGTGGAGCTGAGAGCATTGTGCCAGCAGCGTGGGCATCTCATTTCCCTAAGAGCTGTGTGACCACAGCCCAGCAGCTGAGCACAGGGGGCTGAGTGGGGTGAAACACTGTGACATGCCATCCCTGACTGAAAGCAGAAGTGGGCTGGGTGCTGCTTCCCTGCCACCCTTTACGCCAGGCTGATTCCCCACCTGGCTGGCAGGACGCTTTCTCCTTATCTCAGGATATTTATTCTGCCACGGTGACTCTGTTTAATGAACTTGATCACAGCTGGCATTCTGACGTAAGCTTGGTAAGAAAACTAAACAAAGAGCTCTCGTCTGCACGTCTGGAGGAAGGAGCCAACTCCAGTGCAGAGCACTTAGACAAGAAACAGGCTGCCCTGTTCTGGTGCTGGGGTCTGTGCTCCGCTGCTGGGCTGGGATGTGAGCCTGGTGGGAGAGGGGCAAAGTCGCTGCTCTTCTTTTGGGAGAAAGGCCTGGGGAAGGTTAGCAGCAAGCTTGGCTTGGAGCCTTATCTGTCCTGTGGACGGTTTATCATTTTGAGAGAAACCACAAGTTCAAACCACGCTGGTGAACCATGCTGAGGTCTTGCTTGCAGGTGCTGGAGAGCTCTGCCAGCCAGCACTGCCCGTGCCAGCTGGAGGAGTCAGCAGGACTGCGGCCCCAGAGCCCAGCACCAAGCCATGGCGCTCGCTGAGACTTTCAGGCTCCTGCTGGTTTATTTTGTGGCTTTCCATCTACAAAGCAGAGACCTCGCCTGTGAGTTCAGCTGTGCTGGGACATGCAGTCGTGCTGCTGTTCACACAGCAACCTCGCAGGATGTCATCATCTCCTCCCCAGCACAGGGCAGCACTACAGCAGCCTTTGGGTCTAGCATTGAGTCAAATGCTCTGCTAGCCTCAAATGCTCTGCAACCAAAATAACCTAAACAAACTTCTACGAGGCAGCAAACCAAACCCAACCGGGCAGAGATGCCTTCTCCAGTCCTCTCGGTGCAAGGCAAGGAGGTGCAGCTGAGCCTGGTGTCTGCTGTCCTCACCTGGGGGCATCTGGAGCCCATCCAGCAGCTGAGGACAGAGAGCTCACTGGGAACAGCTCAAAGGCAGTTTCTCCAGAGCCAGCTGGCTTCCTCAGCAAAGGTAAGCAGAAGCTGAGGGGTAGACACAGCACAGGGCTGGTGCTGGAGTGTGCCAGGGCAGCACCCATTTGTGCCTTACGTGGAAGCCTTGTTGCGGTGCTGCACCTCTAAGATTTAACAGAGTGGTGTTTGCTGTTGGGCTGCTCCCTGGGCTGGATAACTGACACAAAATATTGAGGCTGCGGATGTTTGCAGGGGCAGCAAGACACTGCCTGCTGCACTGTGCTGTCATACAGCAAAGGGTCTAACAGTGTTGCTCTCTGCTGCAGGTACTGGGATGAATTTCACGTGTGTGCCCTGACGGCACTCTGGGAGTGCCAGGAAGCAGCAGCCATCTGGGAGATGCTGAGGAAGGAGTCCCAAAAGATCAAATTCCAAGGCAGCCTGTTTGACCTCTGCAGCCCCAGCACAGCCCAAAGCTTTGCCTGGCCCTGTGTTCCCAACGTGTCAGTCCTCAGCATCCCCCTCATCATTACTTGGCTGAACTTATAGACCTCAGCTCCACAAGTGCTGGCAGCACGCTGGGGCTCCTTTTTGATCGTTTGCTTTTCCAGACCTTTGAGGAGCACGGTGCTCAGCAAACTCTCAGCTCTGTCCTTTGTCTATGAGACCCAGAAGAGTTCAGCAGCATCTCGTGGATTTTGCTGCTTCTCTGCGATGTGGGACAGCACTTGTCCCCTTTGGTGTCAAGGCACAAGCAGAGCTCTGTCTGCAGAGGATTTGGGGGGAAATGGGAGGTGTGTCATGAACACCAGATTCTTTTTGGACTCTCCCACGGCCGCTGGATGGAAGCCTGTTTGTTCAGCTGCCTGTTCCCACAGGTTTTTGATTTGGGTGCTGAAAATGTGTGAGGTGCAGAGGATGGTGCACGTCCTGCAAAGAGAACAGAGGTGATGGCCTTCTTCCTTTGAGGACACGCTGAAAACCCCACTAAAGAATAGTCTCAGGTGCATGACCTCTTTCCTAGCACACATCTGGGCTCCCGAATAACTCCTGTGTTATGTGGAAACCATTTTTCGGAGGAAATGTGTAAGCAAAATATCTCTGGGGGGGAGAAGATGTCAAGCAACCACAACCAAACCTTTTTATGGTAACTCTTTTGCTTTAAAGTTTTCCCCAATAGTACTTGTAAAGCAGCTCTGTGGGTGACTGTGTGTAATTGCAGAGTATTAAATTCTGTCGCAGAGGTTGAAGCCATTTGTTCTGTCTCCTTTGTAGTGCAGTCTCTTCTCAGCTCCTTTGCAACTCAGAGCATTGTTAGTTTTGCTGCTTCAGTACAAGCACAGAAAGTATCTGCAGTAGAGAGGTGCTTGGATGCAATTTCTGGGTATGCTACAAAAAACTCAGTTACTGGGAACGCAATGCAGTGTGTAAGGATGCTAAAAAAGCTCTGCCCTGCCTTACTGGGTAGGGGAAAAGGAGCCAGAGACCCAGAGTGGCCCAACCTGGGGCCATGCCTCACTAAGAGGAAGCACAGTGAGTCTTCCTTGCTTTTTCTACTGCTTTCAGTTCATGCCCCATAGGGTGCTGCCACTGCTGAATGGGGAAGGAGCTGGTTTTCATCCTGCTCTGTATTAGTGCTGAACAGCTGGATGTGGCTGTGAACTTCATGCTCTAATTAAGAGAACCATCTGTCTTTCATCAGATTTGAAACGTCTGTGTTTAACTCTCAGGGTATTTTCAGTCTGACTTAACTAAATATGTCACACATCACTCTGTCTGCTCTCAGACTGGCCACTTACCTGGGAACTTGCTTTGTTTTCAGGACAGGAAGAGTGGTTCAAGGCTTTTTAATGACCGCTCACATTCCTCTCCTGGCACTCATGCTTTCTCTTACTACTCTCTCCTTTTCCCATTCAGCTCCTGCAGCTGCAGGATGGAATGAATGGAGGCAAATTCTAAGAAATAAGATGAGGAGGAGCAGCTGGTGTTCATACAGCACTCCAGAACAAGGTTGAACCCAGGCCTTCAGCAGGCGGCAGTTATTCTTGTACTCAGCATCTCTGGCACAGTGTCTGACAACACGTAGTGGCTTCTCTGCAGAGCTCTGCAGGACCACTGTGCTGAGTTGGAGCAGAGCAGGAAGGAGAACCAACAACAGTGTGCGCTATTCGATGCTGTTCTCCCTTCTCCCTGTACCTGATCGTGTACCTGATCTTTGTTTCAAATTGGTGTTTAATGCCTCTAGGGAAACAAAGCACAGCTCTCAACATTTCCCTTCCCTGTCTTCTCTCTGAATTTGGCATCTTCTCTTAAAATGTTCAACTTTCGGGTGGCTTTGGGGAAGGGGAATGTGAAAGTCTGAGCAGAAGTGATCATTTGCAAATCCTTGGATGCAGAATGCTAGCTGATGTGACTGCTGTCTCTGAGAAGAGCCCGCGTTAAGGAAAATCTTCCCTGGAAGCAAATACTTCAGCTCTGTTGCACACATGAAAAAAAGATTCATTAAGACACAAAGACCATCTGCCACTAATCAGGTATGGAGCAGCAGGAATTCTTAAAGCCAAAGGTGCTGCTAAGATCTGACTGAATGTATGCAAGAGAAAACTTGGTCTCATAATATGGGAGTGATGAATTGCAAAAGTTCCCTTCTCAATGTGTGTAACTTTTAGGACAACTTCCCCTGTAACTGGGGCAAGTACAGTAAGTTTCCTTTATTTAACAACAGCAAACAACAGGAGACAAAATTACTCTGAAAGGGCCTTAAAATACAACTGATATCCAGCTGGGGTTTGGCAGCCCCAAGGCAAAGCATGCCCTCTGCTGTGCCCCCAGATCCCAATCCTGCATGCACATCTCTTTTCAGAAGGAGATACTGGCACCTACTGGAAGCCCAAGTGCTGCTTTGTGTCTAGGCTGGACGTGGCTGGAAGGAAAGTATCCCCAGACACGAGAAACCAGAAGGCTTGGAGCAGGGATGAAAAGCTTGCTGAATGCACAGCAGAGACAGGGGGGAAGCAGTAACAAACGACATCTGAACTTGTGCTAACTTTCCTCTGAAAGACTGCTTCTGTGCATGTGATAGCACAAAAATGGGGCTTTAAAGGGGTTTTGGTTGGGAAGAGGTCCTGGTGAAATCTCAGACCATGAGAAGCTCTGCCCAAGCACATGTAGACAGCAACCCTTCCTTCTCTGCAGCAAACCTGCCAGGTATCTGAAGCACTGGGATGTCAACCTGCCCAAATGCATAGCATAAGAAAGCAGGAATTGAAATACAATCCCCCCAGTAACGAAAGTCAGAAGAGCAACTTCAAACAGTTCATCATCTGCAACTCAAATCATCCCACCAACTCTCAACGAGCCAAATTGGCAAGTAATTTGCACAGATTAACATTTACAAACATTAACGTGCAAAAGCGAGTTACCACAGCGAGAGGCTGCACAGGAGAAATCCCTCCTTCAGAACTTGCTTTGCCCCCCTTTCGGGTTCTTGCAAACCCAACGCCCCTCAGTGGCCGCCCTGCAGGATGCACGTCTGCTTGTGCGGGCTGCGGGACCCGAAGAAGCCCCGTAGCAGTGAGGCTGATGTTCGTGCCTGCCCTGTGAGTAAGGTTATTGGAAGAGCCTCTAAATGAGAGCACATCCTATCACTCTGAGAAACAAGTAGCAGTTTCTCGCTTGAATAAACATCATCTCAGATAGATCAGATCTGCTGTTATTGGGGTTTTTTTTGTTTTTCCAATCAGAACTAAGAACCAGGCAAATATGAACAGCTCGTGGAAACCTTTGCCAGCTTACCTGAGACACCTCCAGCCTAGGACTGAGTCCCTGGACTGCTGACACTCCTCCTGAAGTGAGCAGTACGTTGGCTGATTTCTCTAGATAGCACTCACAGATGCTTTGGTTACAGAGGAGAGCTATGAGATATTTACTGCAGGAAGTTTTATGTCCCCTAAACAGGGCAGCCTACGTACTGTGTTCTCTGGATGCATTCTCCCCTGTTGCCATGACACAGACATTCACGGTGCTTTACTGAAGTGCTCAGCTTCCCAGGAGAACGGTAACAGGCTCACAGCAACATAATACTTTTATTATTACAAAAGATTTCTTCAGCAAACTGCTGTCTGACATCTCTATGTATTAAACATAGAAAGAGCAAACAACCCCATCTAACGTTACAAGGTTTTTAGGGTCTCAGCTGGTGATTCAGGTTAAGTACAACTGTTTTCTTTCTTACCCCATCCACTCACTTCCTTGATTTCTTTCTTCCAACCGAAGCACAAATGAGTGACAGCCCAGACACAGCAGCTCCCAGCCACAATGCTCACAGTGCCAGCTCCTGCACAACGAGCTGACCACTGCAGCACCCATTCAGGGACCTTTCACATTTATTAAATTCCAGATGCTCCTCCTTGTGAAGTTTTGCTACCTGGCTTTTGACAGTCTCAAAAGTGAAGAGTTCAAGAGCACGCTTGCCATACAGTCATTAAATGCTTAGTGTTAATAAAATAAACATCTTCTCCTCCTCTGTTGTCTGATGATGACAGACGAGATGCTCACACTCACGCAGTCCTTTAAAAAAAAAGTCTGAACAGACCTGCTGTGCTTCTTCAGTGATGACTTTCAGGCATTAGATGTACTTGTGCTGGAAACAATGACGCAGTGCAGCAGATCGTTGCCAGAGCAAGTTACACATTGGATTTGGGAGCAGAATTGAGAGGGATTTCCCGAAGTTCTATCCTCATGCAGAGGTACTCCCCAATTGCAGCCATCAGGGCTGTGCACACGATGTGCACCAGCCACCACGTCAGAGTTGAGGGAAAGTGCGAGTTATAAATCCAGCAGCCCAGAAGATGGAAGAAATGAACTGTGACTGTGAAATCCAAGCACTGTTTTCCTCGCCGGATAAAGTACAGCAAGCCCAGAGCACTGCAAAGTAAAGAGATGAATAAACAAACTGCACTATGCCCGTGGACAAGGGGATACAGCCAGAGCTAACACAAGTTACTGGTGTTGCTTATTCAGCTGTTTCAAAACTTCTTGGCCGTTTTAGGGATAGGATGTCTCTCACTGTCCTCACACATGCTGCCACAAGATTTAAAAGGCTTACAGCATTTTAACTACATGATGGCAGGGAAATGAGCTTTCAGATTAAAAAGCCTGACTGGCTCTCTGTGCTATCTCCCCCAGTAATCCTTGCGCAATGGCAGGTGCAAAGTACATGATTGTTTATAGATCACTGTTTGTTAAGATGCATTAATTCTAACTTTTGGTAGAATCTCTTATTGAGACAGCAAAAGTAAAATGTCTTATCCAGTATCTAGAAAGTCAGCTTTGGAGTCAGCAGTTCCCACCTGTGCTCCTCTCCAGACAAGAACAGGGAATAACCTGAGCTCAGCAGACATGCTCATAAGGCACTGGGCTTCCAGGAGGTGTTTCGGGAGAGGCAGTGGACTATGCTGAATTCTCTTAAAGTTCAGAGTTACGGAAGAGCAAGCTCAAGACACCAGAACCGTTAGGACAGAAGTGCCATGTGTGCTGTGGCTAGTTGCTGACTTACCAGGTGAGTGCATTGAGGACGAAAGCCATCATGGAGAGCCTCCCAGGCGGAGTCGAGAAGCCTAGAATCTACACGGCATTATTAGTAAGAAACCACAGCACAAATCACAGCACAGGGCCTGGCCACGCCAGCGCTGCCCTGCCCTGATTACAGCCCCTACAATGAGCCCGAGCAGCTACAGCACTCCTTCTAGGAGGTCTGTCACTCTGCCTGGGACACCTGTATGGAAAGAGCTGCAGGCTCCATACCGAGAGACCGCGAGGTGAAGGGGACGTGCACAGAACGGGCTCACCTCTATCACGGAATCGTCTTGAGTTGAGAGGGACCTTCGAAAGTCATCCAGTGCAACCGCCCTGCAGCGAGCGGGCACTGGAGGGGCCGCGTCCGCGCAGGGATCCCACCCACACCGCCGCATGCCAGCGGACACCGAGGGACGCGCTGCCTCGGCACCGGGCCGGCCACACACAGCCCCGCACGGGCCCGTCCGCACGCACGGACACACAGACACACGGACGCACGGACACGGCCTGGCGCAGCGCGGGGCCCTCCGCCCTCACCTCGTCGCTGAAGATCTGGTGCAGGGAGGGCCCGGTGCCGCCGAGGGCGCCGAGGAGGGCGAGCCAGAGCCCGAGCGAGCTGTAGTAGGCGGCCTGCATCAGCACCATCTGCGCCACGATCAGCGCCGGGTCCCACACGTAGCTGCGGAACTGCCCCGCCATCGCCCGCCCGGCGCGGCGGAAGCGGAAGCGGAAACTCCTTCAGGCGCGGCGGCGCTGGAACGGCACAGCGCCCCCTCGCTGTGTGCGGTGTGCGGTCCTCCAGCCCGGCGGCCCCGCCGAGGCCGTGGAGCATTTCCGGCTGCGGGGACGCCGGTTGCGGTCTGTGCCGTTTCCCGGCCTGGTTCCGCAGCCTGCCGCGCGCTGTGGATGTGCCCGTGCTGATGCCGGGATTGCGCGGGGCTGCGGGCTGTGTCTGCCGGGCTCTGACTTCGGTCTTCAGAGAACTGGGCTCTGCCGAAGCTTCTCAGCGCTCTGAGGGCAGAAATGAACGCGGGAAAATCCCGGGGCCTCTCAGGGCTGCCCGCTGGCAGCACGCTGCTGAGCGTGGATTGTGAGACTCCACGCTTCCTCTGTTAACTCTTAGTAGAAACTGGTTTCCTTTCCTGAAATCTGCTGCGCTTGCCTCTGTGAGAAGTGCAAGCCATCGCTTTGCTACTTACCTCCACTTCCTTATTTCTTTTTGAAGCTTCGTAGGACTGAATCTCCTCTGCCAGCAAAAATGAGAGTTGTTTAGTCACAGCTGACTAAAACTCCAAGCTCACAAACAGAAATCCTGGCAGGGCTTTTGGTATAATTTCAGGGTGTCTTTCCGTGCCACAGCAACAGTATTTCTGCTTTACCCATTAGTCCCTGCAATCACAAGACAGGTTATGGTGTTCTGGGAAGTACCGACCTGAATTCCTTCCAAACTCGAGTCTCCTTCGTGCTTGGATGCTGCCCTGTGATTGAAGATAGCAGTGATGTCAGTCGTGGGTTCTGACTGCCTCCTGCACAGAGAACGTAACAGCTCAGAGGCAGCAAAGTGCTGTGGCACAAAGGTTTGTGCTCAGTCCTGGGGCTCAGCTGCACTCCATCTCATGAACCTGAAGACATTTCCTGGCTGGCTTAGCAATAGCACGTTGTGTGGTCGTGTTTGTCCATCTGCACTCCCTGGTCCAGCTTGTCCTTTCCTGCAGCCCCTGCTTAGAGGACCATGTCCTCCTTTTGAAGCCGAGGACATTCTCACTAAGGGGAGCCTTGCCTCACATCCCCTCTCTGTGGGAAGGTAAACCTGAAAGGGAAATGTTTGGGGGAAAATAAGTATCTTTTCTATTTCCCCTTTTTTCTTCTTAGTTGAAATGAAAGCTGGAGCCAGCTGTAGAGGGAAGATGTGTTAGAAGGGAAAAGGATGTTGAAACAGAGATCATGCTTTCTAGAGCACCACAGCACATGTTGTTTGCCTGGCTTCTGATTAAGTGTCCTTTTTTAAGGAGCTGACATTTTGTGCGTGACACCTGCATGTCATGAAGAGCAGCAGGTGAAAGAAATGCCAATGTGCCCGGGACACCGCAAGTACCTTCAGAAAGTGCCCAGATCACATGCCACTTCTTTATCAGGGGTACGGAGCACCTTCATTAACCTGGATGCTGTCCTTAAGGAATGGATGTGTAGGATAGTGGTGCTTTTCCTCCTCGGGAGTTGTTTCCTAAAACAGTAAGCTATTTGTTTAGGCTGTATGTATTTTACCAACTGAAGTACAAAGGGTGCCTGAACTGATCTCTGTTCATCTGTCCTTTCCCAGGCAGGTAGGAGTGGTTAAAAACTCTGCCAAACTTTTCTTAGTGCTGGAGAATCCCGTGCTAAGCCCACTTTAAAATCCATCTGTAGGAATTGTGCTGAGCTTGGCTAAAAAATCTCTTTTCCTAGAAAATGCAGTACAACGTGTAGTCTAGAACTGTTGAAGGATGCTCAGCATATGGCCTTCCCAGGATTAGACACCACTTGAATAAAAATGAGATTCCTCTCACCCTTCAAATGAGTTATAGTTGGACACTGCTTGCTACCTCCAGCATGTTTGTATCACGTGTTGGGAATCAACAGGTGTTTTTATTTTCAGGGTGAGAGCTGGGTATGGAACACTGGGTTAGGAGCAGCCGAGGCCAGCCTACGTTATTTCTCTGCCAACTGTAATTTTGGCTGTAGAAGGCAACTGATACACCTTGAATGTGAACATTCACTGCCCAGAACAAATATGAGGTTCAGTGCATGTAGTGGGGTTTCAGTAAGTGCGCGTCAGCTGTGCATTTCTCTGGGTCCATTTGTGCTGTCACTCTCTGTGAATGTCATATACCCACGATTTTTCTGTGTTGTTCCAGAGAGGAGAACGTCGCTGTTTTCAGAGAAGACGTTTGAAGGGCAAAATGAAGCCAACTCTGTTATGTCATGGTTTTAAAGAACCACATTATAATTTCTGTGGCTGCATTTCCTCTCTGATAATTGCTTTTGGGACAACGTGGCAGAAAGTTTGTGTGTGTGTGCGGTAGAGGGGTGGAACTACAAGATGCACTGTGAAAATGCCATCGGTGGCATTATGTAAATTTGTATCAAGGCTGGAAAGTACATTCTGACTGAGTTTAATTTTCCCTTCTGTTTCCAGAAGCCCGAGATTTCTGTTGCTTTGTTTGCAGGATTATGCACACAGGTGTGGCTAGGATGGACAATGCCCTGCCCATTCTGTTAAAGCAGGGAAGCTCAACGTGATCAGAATTTCCTGATGATGTTTTGTGCCACACGGAGGGATTCTGTAGCAGTGTTGAGGTATGTAATAACCGCGAAGTGTAATGCCTATTGTGCTTGTATCTAGGGGAAATAAACAGGAAAGTCAGCAGTGTTTGTAGCCACAATACAGACAGCTGGTTTTGAAAGCACCTTTGTGGTTACTGCCTTACCTGGAAAGAGGGGTAGAAGGACTGTGGCCACAAGCACACAAGTGTAGGAGTCACGTAGAAGGTTAGGGAGAGCTGCACTTGTTTCTGTCCACTTTGTGCTGCTGAGGCTATCTCCTGTCTAGCAGATGTTGTCATGCACATCAGCCCATGCCACGTGCTCTTGTTCCCCTCCACCTTCTGCTGCCCAGCCGTGCAGGAGCCCAGAGCTGGAGGCTGACTGCAGCTGGGCTCCCTGCCTGCTCTTCCATGAGCTCCTGTGTGATGAAGCGGGTGTGATATGGAAGGGCAGTGATCCAGCCCTCCCTCATAGCCTTGGTGGTCCTGTGTGCTGTGGAGAAGTAGAGGTTTAGTGAGAAATTGCTGAGCATGGGGGCTGGTATTTGAGGAAACTCCACCATTGCCTTCAGCCTGCTTCCTACACCTAGAGGAGTGCCCTCTTCAGATTTTGTTTGACCAAGCTCAGAGCAGCACTCCTTGTCAGTTCATATGATGCCAGCTGGGGATGAAGCTGTGAGGAGTGTCTCCTGCCAGCACAGCCACAGCTGCAGGCACAGTGCTGACACAAACTGATGAGCCCTCTTGGCCTCCGCTCGCACCCTTTGTACTTGTTTCTTCCCAAAGGCAGTTGGAAAGGCTGCTTCACCTGAGAGATTGCTCTGTTTGAGGACTCGTTAGCATGTAAAGGTGGGGCGGGGGGCAGCTACATTGTCTCATGGGTTAGCTTGGCAGAGTTGGAATGAGCTGAGAACCGAATCTAGTGCCTTATTCTTAGTAAGGTGAAGCTCAAGTGCAGTGCAATGTGACTGCAGCAAACAAGGCATGGGGACAAGGGACACACAGTGTGCTTGCTCAGGTGCACCCCGGGCTATGGAAGGGCAGAAATGGGCGCTGTCAACAGACACAAAGAAGCGCTTGTGATGGGGCGAAGTAATAAATGGCAAAACAAAACAGAACACAAAACACAAATAAGCCACTTGAAACAGTTACACTGCGCTGAAGATGGTGGGTTTTTTTTTTTTAACGTCTTTTTTTTTTTTTTTTGACCGCGTGGTTTTTGTACGCTTTCCACTTACACAGAAAAGAGACGGAGCAGTTTCAGTTTCCACCTCCCAGCTGAACCGCGTGACGTAACGCAGCGCTTCGTGACCGCGGCGATGACACAGCGACAGCCGCGCAGGAAAAGCCCCTCCGCCTTCAGCGAGCGCAACACCCTCGCTTTTGGACTGCTGCGAAAACATGACACATTCACTTTCCCCCTTTTTTCTCCCACCTACCCCAGTCGCTCTCTCCTAGTCCCCCTCCCGTCTTTTCTTTCCCCTTTTCTCCGCAACTCCGCTCCGCTCCTCATCTCCCTCCTTCTCAGACAGCTCCAGCCGGGGAGGGGCACGCAGCACACATCGCTCCCCTTCCCCCGCCCCCTTCTCCCGGCGTGGGCCGCGGGCATTCCCTGCGGGGCGGTGCGGGGCGGTGCGGGGCGGTGCGGGGCGGTCGCTCCGCCTCGCGGGGCCGCACCGCGGCTATAAGCGGCTCGGCAGCGCACGGCGGGCAGAGCCGCTGCCGTCTGCGTCGGGGTGCGAGTTCCCCTCCGATTCAACGTCCCCGCACCGCCTCGTCCCGCCCGGCCATGCCGCTGCCCCGCACCGCGCTCCTGCTCGGCCTCCTGCTGGCCGCTGCCGCCGCTGAGTCGGTGAGTGCCGCTTCTCCCGGTGCCCGCAGCCCCGTGCCGCTCCCCGCTCCCCCCGCTCGCCCCTCCTGCCTTCCCCCGGTCGGCTCCGCTGGAATTAGCGCGGGGCGAGTCTTACAGACGAACCGCTCTCCATTACGGCTTTGATCTCCGACTGCTGGTTATGGAGTTACGGCCTTTCGTCCCTGTTTTATTGCCGGTTTATGGTGGTTGAGGTGTGCGGTGCGTTGCCGCACCTGGGTGTGCGTTCCTGGTGTACCGGAACGCGGCTGTGCTGGTTCCTGGTGTCCCCGTGGCTCTCAGACCATCCTCGCTTTTCTAAGGGGATCAATAGATAACGTCAAACTTTTCCAAACGCGAGGGAGTGAAATAAAGGAGCTCAGATCCTTCAAGCTGAGTACATGCGTGCTGTTCCCGGTGAAGCAGAGGTTTTGGGGTCTGCCTTCCCCGTTTGTTGTTGTTTGTGCCCCTCTTCCTGATAGTGCAGTCACAGTGGGATCTCAGTGTCCGTTTGAAGGAGTCGCTGGTGTTAACGTAACTGTAAGGATCTCAAAACTAGGTTTAATTATCCACGTCGCTGTGTTCTGTGTAGACCTGGGCGTGCAGATCAGCACTGGGCACTGCTTTGCAGTGGGGGCAGGGTGGGGGGCTGCTGGCCGTGGACTAGGAACGTCCCACAGAGCGTCAGCAGCCGCTGTCAGCTGCTCTCTGCTGAGGCCAACCAGCCCCAATCCACTTTGCTCTAATCTGGTGCCTTTATCCCTGCTCTTAAGCACGTGAACCGCTCCTCCAAGAACTGGCCCAAACCAGCAGGGCAAACTTTTGGGGCAGACAGCATCTGGAAGCTGCGTTGACCATGTTTGGTATGAAATGCAACTTGGTGTCCCTGGGGAATGGAGTGGACTGAGAGCATCGAATTTCTGCGAAGACGACAAATTTTCAACAGATGGATTGTGTAGATCCTTACGCAGAGCCATATGGAGTGTTTGTCAGTGTCTTCTAGGCTGCGTCAGGCGGGCTGCGTGCTCCAGCAGCAATACTGACCTACTCCGGAGCCTTATGCCAACAAACAGTTTGGGTTTCAGGCCGCCGGGGAGGAGACAGGATGACAAGGCTCGGGAGAGCGCTGCTGCTGCTCCTCCTCTTCGTTTTTATAGCCCTGCCAAAACGTGCAGGGCTGCACAGCGTGCGGCTCCGCGCCTTCTGTGCGGCCAGGGTGAAGGCAGGTAGCTGTTCCTTCACAAGACAGGGATTGTGTTTCTTGTGCTTGCGTAAGAGGATGGCTTTTGAAAGTGATTTGGTGCCTGAACGTTTCCCCGAGCCTGTACAAACAGAAATGCTTTGGCTCCTTTCCCCTCGCGCGGCTTGTTGGCGTGGATGGGATTTGTTGGTGTGAAGCAATCCTGGATGTGTAAAAGGGTGGGGACTGTGAGCAAAGTGCCAGAGTGTGACGTTGGTGCCGGGGTGGTGGGTGGCTGAGGACATCATCCCTGCTGGGGGTGGGGGGTTTCCAGCTGGAGCCTGGTGGCTGCCTGTGCTCCTCAGCCCTCCCTGGGCAAGTGCTTTAGGGAGCAAAGGCTGCCCAGGGAGGGCTGTGCTGGGTGTCCAAGGGACTTTGGGGAGACAGGTGGAAAGCCAGCAGTGCAGTTAAGGTATGGGACCAGTGGAGCTGAGGAGGGCAGGGCAGCATTGCAGAGCTCAGCCTGCATTTCTGGCATCTAGCTGGCCCCTGGCAGCGTGGGGGGAGGCAAGGGTAGTTCCATCAGTAGTGTCTTTGCTGCAGGCTTGGGCTGCTCCTGCTGTTAATGCTACTGAAGAGCACTGCTTCTGCTGTGAGCTCAGCAGTGAGAATGGGCTGCAAGGTGCGGCTGTCCTTCTTTGCTGCCTCAGAGAAAGCAGAAAGTTTGCACGGGGCACAGCATTGTGTTTGTGCATCCCCAGCAGTGCAGCTGAGCAGAAATCCATCCTTAAAGCTGCTGGCTAAGGAACGTGCAGGGAGAGGGGGAGGCCTTGTGCTGGCTGTGGGCTCCGTTTCTAGTTTAAGGTAATCATGCTTGGAGGCCTTCTGATTGGCAAAGCTGGTGTCTTGTTGATGATAGCCATGTTTGGAAAGTAGTACAGCATTATTAATGTTAAAACCGGTTTGGCTTGTCCTGCTGCCATTGATCCCCCAGGCCTGTTCTTTCTGCTCTTTGCCCAGTTTCTCATCTGTCCCTCACAATCAAATCAAGACACAGCTATCTGTGGGTTTTACTTTATTTTACTGTATAGCCTGGCAAGCCCATGGGGTAGCTGAACATCTACAACGAATCCTGGCTTTGGCCTCCCTAAAGTGGAGAGCAGTAGGATTGGAGGCGGGAGGTGATATCGCTTGCCTCTGAAGGGAGGGAGCCTATGGACTTTGGTGACCAAACTTAGAGCTGGTTGTCATGATGAATGCCTGGAAGATGTGGAAGACAGTATGCTCTCCAGTGCCTGCTACCTTGTTGAGAATGGCTGGTGGGATGGGGATTTGAGGCTGAACTTTGAGGCTCATTGGCTCTCTGAAGTTATGGCTGTTAGACAGTGTGACTGCTTGCTTTCCTGCCCCTCCTGCTGCTGTCTCATTTCAAGGTCCTGCTGAGGTCTGTATCGAGTCCAACAGCTGTGGAAATGTTTTTTCGAATGCATCTTCACCTCCCCCCTCCTCTCTGAGCCTTTGCTGTTGCCTTGTGTGCCTGAATGTTGGGGGTCAGGAGGCTATTCCCTATTCTCACCATGCCTCCAGTGTACCCAGTGTCCCCCTGCCCTGCTGTTCCTGGAGTGGCCCGTTGCTTTCCTGATGCACTTGTCCCACCTCCTCCATGAGGCCGGAGGATGCTCGGACTGCAGACTTCAGCAGAATTCTTCCCTTCTGACTCCCATTGCTGGGAAATACTCTGGAAGCGTGCTGGCTGGCTGATGGCTCAGGACTCCCCACTTAGCACTTAAGCTAGATAAAAATGGAGCATCCATCCTTTGAAGCACTTCTTTGCTCTCGAGTTAAGATTTATCCTTTCCAGATTGCTCTTAAATCCTTGCAGCGGAATTCTCCCCTCTCGGCTCAGTACAGATTGTTCCTCAATGCCCTATGACGACAGAGTGGTCCTGCTGCTTTTGTTGCTTCTGATGTGAAGCTAATGCAGCTGAAGCACTAAAACCGGACAGATCCAGCACGTCTGACCTCTGGGCTGCTGTTGTGGAGAGTGTGTGACTGTTTGTTGAGACTGGGCGGAATGCAAACACTTCAGATTAAGGATTCAAATGATCTGCAATAGAATGAGGCTGTTGTGATGAAACTGGGCTTGGTGGCTCTGAGTAGACAGAGCAGCCTGGAGTTGGAGTTGGCATGTAATGAGCTACTGCACTGAAGGGCTTTGAAAGGTCCCGTGGTGATGATCTGTTAGGGCTGCACTTCTGGATTAGTTTGAATTTCTATTTCTCTTCTTTTCTCTAATCGCATACTCAGTTGTCCGGGAATGGTACCTCGGTCCAGCTCTGCTGTGCGCTGCCATCCCTGCAGCAAGCGTGTGACTCAGGGTTTCTGGCACTCAGCTCCCTGAGACTGCTGTCACTGTGTGAGTAACGGCTCTGCCCTGGCCCCAGCACAGTGACTCAGACTTGCTTGGCACAGGGGAACAGTGCTGGGTCCCTCGTGGGGGAAGGAGAGGGGCAAATTCAGAGCTGGTGCTGCTCAGCAGCCAGGCTGTGCTGCCTGACTGCTGCTTCCCATCTCTGTCTGTTTGCTGCTCCAGTGGGTAAAAAGCTGTTGCTCTCTGCCATGTTACTGCCTCCACTAGCTGACTTTGTGTTGGCAAAGGCTTCTGAGGAATCTGCGTTGTCTCAAGCAGCTGCTAACTTGCTCTGGCAGCTCCGTGGGTGCCATCTTTTCAGGCAGATACAGCTAGATGGGGGGAGGAGGGCAGTGTTATCTGAAGTGGCCGAAAGTGTTCACAGTGAGGCAGAGGAGTGGGAAGACGTAAAGAGGAGGCTAAGAGCTGAATTCTGAATCTAGAGAAAATGTCAGCGTAGGAGGGGGAGGCACATAAGGCACAGCTCAATCGTTCTTGATTTCTAAAGGCTGACTGACTTCAAAAATTCCCTTACTGTAAGAGCCTTGTTTTTTGCTAGAAATACATGCCTGTGTTGGTTGTATCCTTGAGTCCTTTGAGACTGAAACTCTGCTTACAAAGCATCAAGTGGTTCTTGTTAGACAAATCATTGGGATAACTGAAAAATCAAAGCTGTTAATTAAAATGTCAGTGAGACACTCCTTGGGGTGGGAAGGAGACTGCTAGGCACGTAGTACGTTACCCAAGCAGCCAGTGTCATGTAGCAAAACCCAGGTTTCTTCTTGCTTAAACAAATTGTATTCTGTTGGTCGAACAAATTCAGTCTTGGGAAGGATTTTTCCTTTCTGATGTTGCCCTGCCTTAGCTGCTGAGGAAGAGAAGATGTCTCCATTGCAGTGTGAGCAGAACTGTGCTACCTGTCTGCTGTAAAACCCCAAAGACAAAGTGCTGTGGCCCTGCCCTGTTTACCTTGCTGGGAGGCTGACCCTGCCTCCTGCCCTTTGGCTGCAGTTACGGTTGAACTGTGGCAATAAAAAGAGCTGTTGGTGTGCATTAATGACTGCACTGGGAAAGTGCCTGCCTTGGACTCGCTGCAAAACAACCTGAATTGCTCAGTGGCAGGGGATCTCAATGAGTCTCAAGTTTGGTTTTGCTCTAGAGCAATGGGGAGGTGGGAATGGTGAGGCTCCCGTGTGTGGGGGAGAGGCTGGGAGAGGCAAGGAGAGTGGCAGAGCTGCTTCTGGGGAGCTGGATTCACCCTTCAAGTGCAGAGAAGCTTCTAGTGACCGCCTACCTCAGATGGAAGTACATGGAGCTAGTACTGATGTCAGGAGCTTTGGCTCTGAAGACTCTGTTCCCTGTGAGATAAATATTTATTACAAGTCCGCAGTACAGAGCAGACTCTGGAGCCAGGCTCTTGCAGGAGGCTGTTTATGTGCGGGCTGTTCTTGGCGCTAATTCCAAATTTCCTGAGGCTGAGTACGAGGAGCTGGTACCGTGCGTTGGTTACTAAATGACTTGCTCGTCTGGTTGGGTGCAGGCTTCACAGAGCTGAGGAAGGAGGGAGCAAAGCAATCACTTGGTCCCTCTGCTCCTGGCTGTGATGAGTGGTGAGGGAGTGCTGGGAAGATGCTGCCAGCTGCCCTGCAGAGAGCAGGAGACAGGGCCTGGAGCACGGACCTCTGCGAGAAGAGAGCGCTGCTGGGAGCAGAGGGGTCTCTGTAGTGATGCAGGATGGGCTGCATGGCTGCATGCTGGCCCCAAGCCAGGGCCACCTCTGAGCAGCCAGCAGTGGCTGTAGTTAAAGAAACAAAACAACACAACAACAACAAATCTCCACGCACCAGAAGTCCCTACCACAGCAGCAAACAAGGGAAAATCCCTGCTGTTGACATTTATTGTTCATACAAATGCTTACATAGGCATAGCCTGATAGCAGAGTGGTCCTGCTCCTTCATCCTGAGTGCTTTCAGACTGATAACTTCCTCTGCTGCGTGCTGCTTGGCTGGTAGCTTTGCCAACAGCACAACCTGAAATAGCCCAACTGTGCAGGCAGAGCTTGTCAGCCTGGGCTCAGCTGGAATCTTTGGGCTACTACTTCTGATTAGATTAAAATGGGTGGTGGGATGGAGACATTTGTAGGGCAGAGCGCTGGGAATCTTGACTGCACAAACAAGCTGATAGCTGCCTGGGAAAGGCTCGGTGCTCCTGAGCCTTTGAAGTCTGTGTCTGCCCGGCTTAGTCTGCTAATGTGCTGGCATGAGGGACTGCAAAGGGCCTGAAAATGCACGTCACACGCTTCTTGCCAGTGGAAATTCTGCTTGCACGTGTGTTGGGAAATACTGGGTGTTGTATTCTAGGGAAGGGCAGTGAGGGCAGGCCTCGCCCTGGGAGAGGGGGAAGTGTGATATACAAAGTATCCCAAGCTTGAGAAGCTGGTGTGCTGGAGCCTTTACAACCTTTCTGATTTTTCTACCCCCTGGCCAGAGATCCAAGAGGAGCTTGGCGTGTTTGAGTAGGCAACTGGGAGTGAGTTGAGAGTCCTAAAAACAAAATGCCTTTTTAGCCTTGGATAGATTTCCCCTGAACTGAGACCTCAGTGCTGAAGTACATGAACTACTTACAATCAGATTTGCAACAGCATAAAACCCCATTTGAACTAGATTTGCATTCCTGTCCCTGACCAGGAGAACCTCAGGGGCTCAGCATGGCTCTGGTTGCAGTTGTTTTCCTCTTCAGGTCACATGAGCTCTTGCTTTCCCCTCTTGCAGTTTTCCTCTGTACTTTATTTGCTTCAGGGCAAGTGATTGACACACAGCCATCTGCAGTCCTGCTGAGCTCTGTGGGCTCTGGCTGGAGGGGAGCAGCTGCCTCCTGCCCACCCTGCTGCCCTGGCTCTGTGGGCACCGAGTCTTTTGAGCAGTTATTTTGCCACTGTTGCAGTAAACAGTTCCTAGCATGTGCCTGGCTGGCAAAGGACACCATCTTTATGGCTTTGCTCTTGGCTGATAATCAGGCAAGAGCAGTTAAACAAGAATTCATTCCTTTGTAATCTGTCCATCCTCCTGTTTGCTGCTGCAGTGTGGTTTCAGGAGACAGTTGCCGTGCGTGAGCAGAACAAGGCAGCTCACATTTGGCTTGGTATGTGCAGGAAAGCCTACTTAGCAAGCTCCTCATCCCTTCAGAGCCCAGGAGGGCTCAACCCCATTGCATGGAAGGGATCACTCCGTAGAACAGGTCACACTGCAGAGCCCAGGATTAGGGAGTCATCGGCACAGGGATTATAGCTTGGCTGCTGCGTGAGCCCTGGGAGAGCTGCTTGCTGCAGCATGGCTTAAAGAATCACGGGGGTGTGCAGGCAGGGGGACATGGGCTGGGCTGCGTGTGAGCTGGGCACATGCTGCTGCTCTTCTGGCCCTGTGTAGCACAAGGTCTGCTGGGCTGGGGTGGCCAGGTACCTACCTGCTTGAGCAGGAGCTGGAGGTGTTCTTCCTAATGACATTAAACAAGTGACACTTTGTCAGCCCACGTGTTCTTCTTGCTGTGCCTTACTGAACGAGGTGCTGCTCCTTGTCTGTGCTGCTGATCAAGATTACGTAGCTCTATATGCTCTTGCCTTACCCATCTGGCAAGAGCTGCTTCTGCCTTGAATAATTTCCATTTTAAGTTAAAACCCTGATGGTTTCTTTTCTGTGGCTGTCTCCCCTCAACGTGGGAATTTTCCATAGGTCTGCTTGACTGGAGACTCAGTCCTGACTGGCACATACCTGTGTGCACCTGGGGCTCACCTCATGGATTTATGAGGTTGTCTGAGATGCTGTTCCTCAGCCCTGGCCATTGAAGTGTAACGAGGCAATTCATATTGCCATCCTCTTGTGCCCAGAAAAAGCCACAGGAGAACCTTAGGTTTATCTGTCCCAGCAGGCTGTGAAGAGTTAACAGGTCTGCACCTCAGCCACTCCATTTGCAGCCTCCAAGGCTGGCATGGCTCCACATGCTTTTGTCTAGGAAAGCTGACTTTCACCTTGCTCCTGTTTACCCCTGGATGTGTGTACACAGTGCTGGGAAGGGAGACGCACAGACCTCCAGGCTGTTGTTGTGGAGTTGTAAAGGAGATAAAGAGCTCCCTGTGCTCCACTTGCATGGGTCTCTGCAGGTCTGCTCCCTGTGCAGCTGACTGGTGATGGCCCTTGGAAGAAGCCTTTAGTTGAACCCTTGGTGTGTTTGATCAGAGACAGTGAGCAGCATAAAAGCTGTTGAGTGTCTGCTTGTTCCTGCCCCAGAATGCTTGATTTTTGGATGTGTGGGCTGATATAGGCAACTGCCTGGGTTTGGTATTTCCCAGAAGTAGCCAGCAGCTGGGGGAACTGCCCATGGGGCAGAGATCTGCCTGCTGCCTCAGCACATGAGTGCTGCTGCTTCGGGGGGTTGGTGGTGAGCTGGGTGCTACAGCCCTGCCTGCATGCCAGCTGTGCTCCTACAGGGCACACAGTGCACATCCGTGTCTGGCTGTGCGTTCTGACCTGGGCTTATGTGAGGTCTCTGTGCTGGCTTTTCTGGGAGTGGTGTCTGCAGTTCACGTGCCTGACGTCTAGCAGGGCATAAACTTATTTTTGCCACTGGCAGGCAGGAAAAGCTGCTCCATCCCTAGCACATTAGCTAATCCCCTCAGTGCTTACTGGGGATCAGAGCTGCTAAGCGCAAGGAAGCCTCCTGCAGTGATGCTCAGACATCTCCTGGAAAGAAGCGTGTCAGTAGCAGGGCTTGGCTTTGGCTGCTGGGGCAACATGGGCTGGCCCAGCAACCAGTGTGCTGCTCTCAGTGGGTCTCCAGCCTCAGACAGCAGGACTCTGAGCAGTGCCTGTGCCCTTCTCCGACTGGCAGCTGCAGTGGATGTTCAGGTGAGCACAGCCTGAAATGGCTTGGCACAGGCTGCCTGCTGCTGTCCCATGTGCTCTGTGGCCTGGCAGCTTGGGGGATGCTGTGGTTGTAGGGAGGACTGAGCCATCCCCCTCAGAAAGGAGTGTCGCTTTCTGAGCAGTTCTACAGGGCACCCTGTGGTACTTGAAGGAGCCCTGAGCCTCTGTGAAAGCACCGTGTGCCCTCTCCCAGGTGCGTATGCAAGGAATGTGCCTGCTGCACATGCTGTACCCACTGTAGCTCTTCTTGAGCTGCCACGGTCCAGCCCAGGATCCTGCTCCCTGGGAGGGCATGTCCCAGTGCCTGGAGGGCACGCACAGAGCAGGGCAGGTGCCCGGCAGCCCTCCAGCTTCCTGCGCTTTGAGGTGTAGCTGTACGAATGAGACTTCCTGCCCACAAGAAAAGCTTTCTGTGGGCTTTGAGGAGTTCTCCTGGCTTCCAGGAACTTCCCTGCCCTTGCTCAAGAGGATGATGAAGAGTGAGTTCGGGGAACGCTCCCCTGTAATCTCATTTATGCTTTGAGTCAGTAATTTCCTTGTGTCCTCTGGCTTGTAAACGCTGTCTCTCCTGATTTAAATAGGGCTTTCTGATAGATGAACCTGGTGCATTCCACTGTACGTACTAATCACTGTGGCAGGCTGCCATGTCTCTGCTCATGCCTGGGCTGATCTGATAAGGCCGGCCTGCGGTCCAGCTCACAGTGGCCTGAATGTGTCTTTCCTTGAGCCACTCTGGCCAGGACATGCTGTTGACCGCTGTGATTCACAGTGGTGTGAGCTGGCATGGGGTGTGGCTCAGCCTGGCTATCTGACCTGGCAGCCTGCTTGAGCAGACCCACAGCAAACATGCTCTTGGCCCTGCTGTCCTAGCTCAGGCACACTGGAGTTCATCCTCCCTGTGCCTCAATGGGATGGCCATGAGCTGTAATGGGATCATGGCTGCGTGCTGGCAGCAGTTCCCGTGGCAGGTTGGGTTTTGGCTGGATTTCATGTATCTTGAGATGAATTTGCCTTGGAGCAAGCGATCAACAATGCTGGGAACGTCTGGTTCCAGGGGGCAGGAGGATTTCTTCCCAGCTGTCCTTCCTCCCCTGGCCCCTTCCCACTGCTACGTGCCAGCTGAGGCAGAGAGAAGCAGGGCTCTAAGAGAGCTGAGCTCAGTGCTTCCTGCCCTGTGGCTGTTCAGTTGGTCGTCCTCCAGCAGAGTTACAGGGGAAACCAAAGATACCACAATAAGCTAATGAAAAGCACCTCTAGTAGCCACTGCTCCTCGTGCAGAATGAGAAGCATCCTGCTTTCACCACAGGGCCTTATTTGTGGCAAAACAAATATGCTAATGGGAGGGAAATCTGGGCTGGGGCTGTGGGCAGAGGAAGCTGACACATGGCTTGTGATGGATTGTTAGCATTTACCTCTAAAATCAATAGTGGGCACAGTTTGTCAGATGGTGTCACTGCTGGGCTAGAGGACGTGTCATACCTAGCTGGGCTGGCAGGAAGGCTGCTCTGAGCCCTGGAGTCTGTCCTAGCAAAGCAGTGAGCAGCAGAGCTGGGGGGCTGACAGTGGGATCCAGCTGCCCACGGTCTCTACTCTCCCACCCCCAGTTAGGCTCACAAAATGTACTTTTAGAAAAGCCCTGAGGTTTGAAGAGCCGTGGGGAAAACACGTGCATGTTGTGGCTGTTTAAAAATGCTCTCCTGGGATAAACCTCCAGGATTTCAACCACAGAGATGCTGAAGAAGTGCATGCCCAGCATTTCTGTGGGGACAGCATGAAAAACAACGTGACAGCATAGCCCTCAGCTAAGGGACCTGTCTGCCTGCGTCGTGCTCCTTGCCTTCGGGGAAGGGGTTAAGTCCCAGCAATGCCAGTGACTTCATGGCTGTGGAATTGGAGGCAGCTGAGCTGGAATCTGTGGGCTGGTGTTGGGCAATGGAACTGCATCTGCAGGACCCTCACCTGGCCCCAGGCTCCTGGGAGAGGAGCAGTGCTTTGGGGAAATTGCATAACCCTGGTGAGGGAGTTTGGGCTTGTGGCTCCTTCAGGACCGAGTGCAAATCAGTTCTGGTGTCTAAATTGCTGCTGTGGCCAAACAGCTGATTGTCTGAGTGGCTCTTCTGGCCTGGCTGCTCTGCAAGCTGGGCAGGCTGCCCTTCTGCACTGCTATTTTGCTAATGTGTGTCTGCAGTTACAGCCGTTAGAGCCTCAGATCCTGGACTTCATTTCACAGACTCTTTTGTTTGTATGTGTTTCAATAGGTGAGGTGGGGGAAGCTCTTAGGGCAGATCATTATTGATAGCAAATGCTCTTGAACATCACACTGAATTGCACTGCAATTCAGGGGAACTGACAGGACAGTTTTAACCCTTGGGTAATAAAATAGGCTTGTTCCCAGTGCAGGAAGCAATGAATTGCCTCTGTGGGGAGCTTCAGTGATGTGCAAAAAAAAAAAAAAAAAAGAGAGGAAAAAAAAACCAAACAAACCCTGACCTATAGGTGCCAGGCTTTTTCTCTCAGAACAGAAAGTTCTTCCAAATCCCCCTTTACAACAAACTGAAGGCATTGTTTTTTCCCAAATACTTTTGCTACAAGCTCCTGACCAAGATCCTGTTGCATTGTTTTCATCCCGTGGTTGTTGGGTGAACCTCCTGAATCTGCAGCCCTCAGGAACTTCCCCTCTACGACTTCTCACTTCTGTTCTGAGAAATTCTAGGGGAATTCAGCTGCTTCCAGTGAAACAGCTCATGTTGGAGAGGAAGTCCAGCATTTAATGTTCTTGTCATGGAAACAGTGTGCTGAGCACACGTCCTGAACTGCTGATCTTTTGTGAAACCCTTCTGAGCAGTTGCCTGAAGCTTAACTCTTAGCCACTCCTGTCCCCAGGTGAGAGAAACAGAGACTATGGATGCACGATGGCTTGACTACCCCGGCTCCGGAGACCTGCCTGATGATGAAGACATTGGTGAATTCACAGTTCAGTTAACTTCTGATGAGCTGGATATAGATGACACGTCTGGCTCTGGAGGTGAGTGGGGAAGTGTGTAACCCTGTGCCAGCAGCCACGGAGTGACCGAGTAAGGGTACAGCCAGAGCTCTAGAGGGAACTGCGGCATGTCAGGCAAGGATAAGAGAGCCCCGTGGCTTGGAGGCACTCGCAGAGGGGAACAGTGAAAGTGGCTGTACTGTGATGCTGAATCACTCGGGCAGGACAGATGGAGTTCAGCCAAACGTGTCTCACTGCACGCAGAAAGGCACTGCACCCTCTTCTGTAGAACTGCAGAGAACTTGGGAGAGACTTAGCAAATAAATAAATAAAATTCTAATCTTGAGGCAGTGTTAAAAAGCTTAAAGCTTACCTTGTTTGGCCTCAGCTGAGACACTAAAGGACTAACTGGTGTGCAAGTGAACTCTGTGACATGTAAAGCTCCCTGCCCAAACCAGTTTCAGCGGCTCCTTGTCCCCTTTATGTGAGCATTTGTTCTCTAAATGGAAAAGAACAAGTCCTGAAATGGGTACCTGACATGTTTGGGCAGATCTGGTGACTAGAGGTTTAGCAAGCTATCCTCTAGGGGTGGGTGGTGAGAGCTTTGCCCTCCCTTGGCATTAGCTTAGCAAGCTGTGACAGACCTGCTTTGCAGAGCAACTCCAGATAATCTGCAGCGGGGTCCCATGGGTACGACTAAAGATCTCTGCTGTGCATGAGGTGCTGCTCTTGGGTTTGCATCTTTTGCTCTCAAAACCATTAATTGACGGATGTTGTAGTAGGTAAAAGGGAACTATTTCTGGGAGAGAACTAACGTCCTAGTTAGGCTCCAGCTGCTGGAAGTGTTGAATTGGGGAGAAACTGCTTATAATGTGAGGAGAACTTAGCGTGCTCTTCTTCTCTTCCTCTGCAGACTACTCAGATTCTGAAGATGCCATGTACGCAACCACTGTGGATACTCCTGCGGTAGGTATTGCCTTTGCAATTTTTTTTTTAAGCCACTCTGTCCTGCCTCTGCAGCTTTCTGAATACCCTTCCCCCTTCCAGATGAGGCATCGAGACGAATCTACCTGCATGAGCAGGAGCAGCGTACTTATAAAGCACTAAGCAAACTTTCCTTTCCTTGCACACCCTCCTACTTTCAGCTGCAGGTAGGCTGGGTGCTGCTTGCTGACGGGCGTGGTCTGTCTGTTCTCTGCAGATATCTGACAATTATATCCCTGGAGATAGAGAGAGAAAGATAGAAGGTGAGAAGAAAAACACTATGCTGGACAATGAAATCATTCCAGACAAAGCTTCACCTGTTGAAGAGAACCTGTCCAACAAGATCTCCATGGCAAGCACAGCCAACAGCAGCATCTTTGAAAGAACAGAAGTTCTCACAGGTAATAATTCACATTGTTCTTAAACTCTAGCCATAAATTATTCACATGGTAAATCAAAATGGCTTGCATTGTTCTCTGGGGAGCTGTGCCCTTCTGACGAGCTGTGCCCTTCTGACAGTGAGCTGCATTACCACTGTGACTGCCTGTAGCCAGTCCGTCAATGGCAGAAGAGCCTATTGCTCACCCTGCTGGGTAAATAGCTTGTTTTGGAGCCTGTCACCTGACTGTTGGCTTAAACAAGTGCCACAAGTCATGTGACAGCTGCCATGCACTGCCAACCCCAGCCAGAGGCGTATCTACCCATGATCAACAATGTCATAAACTTCTAAATCAAACACTGGCGTTGTCCTTCTAACCTCTGCCTAAGGATGGTGTTTCCTGAGCCCTTTCAGGGACACCACAGCTCCTGTAAGGTATCTGAGCACCTAGTAAGCTGTTACAAATCTAGGTAGCAGAACCAAGCAGCATGTGAGCCAGGTCTGTCTCAAGGCAAGCTTTGTGCTGTGCTGAGCGTGATGCACGATGACCTTGGTGCATTGTGTCGATACGCAGCCATCCTTCCTCCTGGTCACTGGATGACTGAAGGAGAAGGGAAAATCTTACTGGTGGTGGTTGGGAGGTGTTGCAGTATGATAGATGTATGGAGTCTCCAGAGTGTGCTCACACAGGCAATTAACAACTCATTCGCATGAAGGCTGTGCCACCTTCCTGGAACTGATGCTGTCAGTGCGTTGGGGTATGACTCTTTGTCTCCGAGCAGGGAGGCTGCCTTCTTATCAGGAGTCTTTTTTAGCTCATAACTGGAAGATTAACCCAAACTGGTCGGTGTGGGATGTGATTAGTTTACGGTTAGATGAAAATCAGTTTCTGCCTTTTTTCCAGTAACATCTTCTGTGGCTGAAGATGTCAGTACCTGTGGTGCAAAGCTGGCTCTGCACACGGTTCTGGGGACTGGTGGCTGTTGATAGATCTTTGCAGCCTAACAACATGGAGTTGCCTCAGAGTTCAGACTGAATTCCATGTTTCCTTTCCCCCTCCAGCTCTCATCGCGGGAGGAGCAGTTGGCCTCCTGTTTGCTGTCTTCCTGATCCTCCTCTTAGTGTATCGCATGAAGAAGAAGGATGAAGGCAGCTACGACCTTGGGAAGAAACCCATCTACAAGAAAGCCCCTACAAATGAGTTCTATGCTTAAAGCTCAGCGGCACTTTGTGCCCTGCGAGGGACAAATGGACTGTATGGAAACACTGTGCCCTCCAATGAGACGTGCTGAACAAACAGTCTTTTTGGATTGGATTTCAAAGTGACTTTTTTTTTTTGGGGGGGGGGGGAGGGGGACCAAACTTTCTACGTGCCCCTTCCCATCTTGCTCAGCTAAACAAGGGCCCAATGAAATACAAAGAGTCTGGGGGGGGAAAAAAACTCAGTGTATTTTTGATTTTTTTTTTTTTTTTTTTCCTAAAGCTAGTGTAAAAGCAATAAAGATGCCAAACTTTCTGCTTGTTTTTATAGAGGGTGTATAAACACAAAACAGACTGTATGGAAGCAAACACCATGTGTTTGCAGCCAGCGTGCTGTGCTCAGATTGACTGCTTCTATAGAAGATGGCTTTTTTTTTTTTTTTGTAAACCTTGCTAATAGACATCTTGCAGCAGGCTGTCGATGTGAAGCGTTTTTGTGAAGAACTATTTATGAATGTCTTACACTACCGATCACGTTGCCTTACTGGGGAGTAGAGGGCCTGTGGGGCTCCAAATCCCCCGATGCCATAAGGGCCGAGGGGAATGCCTTCCCCAGGAGACTTCTGTCTCTTCCTGTGTGCCCCAGGCAAGGGTCACTGCTCCATGCAATCAGGACAGCCCTTTCTCTTGGCTATGGTGACGCCCTTTCCTTGCCTTCACTTTTTTTTTTTTGTTGTTGTTTTGTTTTTAGGATTGCCTGTAGGATTTTTATAACGATGTTGAGGAGGATAGCGGAATGTTTATATAAAAGTTTTGTAGAAACTGTTTTGAAATAATAATAAAAAAAATCTACTTTTTTAATTTCCTCAGATTTATTTTTTCAATCCCTTTGTGTTTCCTTCGGGCGTATCTCTGGAGATGTTTTATGATCCATGTCCTGGGCTGCAGCACTAAGCTACACTGTGTTGCAGGTTTCTTCTGCTTCTGTAGCAGCTACTGTAGAGGGTAAAGATATTTATGGTTATCCTGTAATGTAGGTTTTGATTTTTTTTTTAATTATTATTTTTTTAAATAGAATTATTTATAGTTTCTGAGATGGCTGCTCTTTGCATCTGGTGACTTTTATCCCTTTTAATGTAAAACGCTAATATAATGAGTCTCTGTGGAAACTATTTAAGCTTTATTCTGTGAATTTTAATTATAAATTCAAGGCAATAACTTTTGGAATTAATCTGTATGCAAATTTGAATTCATTATATGATTGAAGTAGGGGGAAGATCAGTATTTCTTGCCTGTAATATATTATAATCAGTCCTATAGAGCTCTATATTATATTTTTACTGAGAAATATACAGCTAGGAGTGTGGGGGCTGGAGGTAACTGCAGCAGCCTTGCTGTGTGTGAGGCTTGGTCCATTTTGTGCTGCTGTTCGGCCTGGCGTGCAGGTGGGCTTCAGGTCTGCCTGGGTGGCAGCTCCCAGCTGTGGTTCTTCCATTGCACACCCTGTATGTAGCTCCTACCTCTTGAGTGATCCCCAGCGGGGGTGCAGCGTGTGTGTCCCATCTCCGTGCTTTGGGATGCTGTTGTGGGATTGCAGCTGTTTGGTGTGGTTTGAGACTTGACCTGACTGGGCAGCGTGAACCCAGTGGGATCCAAACAGCTCCTCAAGCCTTCAGAGCAGGACTTTGTTTGAGGCTTGTGGCCGGATTCTTAGAGGCAAATAGCACAAAGAAGTGGGGCTACAGCTGATGGAGGCTGCTCCTCAGTGCTGTGCTGGGGCAGCGAGCAGTGATGTGTTGATGTGAGCATGGGAGGACTTTCCCAAGGGTCCTCCTCCAGGCTGTCCCCATCACTTGGGTCTAGCACGTGTGTTTTTGGAAGCTGTGGGCTCTGGGGTGCTCCAGAATCTATGCGGAGTTCACTGTAGGGTGGGAAGGAGAGGGAGGACTCACTGCCGATGGATAGCACTGCCAGGAAGGCAGAAACAGTGTCTGCTTCTCTGGGTATTTAGATTCTCTCATGTAACTGCTCTCGGGGATTTTCCACTGTTACCGACTTCTATTTTTTTTCCCACAAATAAACTGGTACTTTCTAAAATTGGCTTCTTGGACTGTTTCTGATCTGGGATTACTTTTGGGAACCGGATAACAGAGCTCGTGTGTGTAACTCCTTGGTTTACCAGAGGGAGAGGCATGCTGGGAGTGGTGCGGTGGTGACCTGCAGCTCAGAGGGGCTTTGTCACTGTCCTCCCTGTGCAAGCAGCTCCTGTAGGAGCAGCAGGGATGCACTTCTGGAGCAACCTGATGCTGAGGTCTTCAGGCAAACAGTGTGGATCCAGCGTGGCCTCCAGGTGGGAGCAAGTGCCTTTGTTCCACCTCAACCCAGAGCAGTTCTTGGCAAGCCCTGGAAGAGGCTGTGGCTTCTCCAGCCCCTCTGCCCTGGCACTTTGGTGCTCCTAAGGGATGAGTGCTCCGTTTCCAAAGGAGTGCTGCGTTTAAATGGATTATTGTCCTTGAGAAAATCTAATTTGTCTCTGCCTGCTAGGATCTCTCCCTCTGGGTAGCTGGGAGCAGTGTGCCCATTCTGGGGCCAGGGCTGCGGGTGTTGCTGGGCTCCTGGCAGCCACTGTCTGTCCAGACTTGGTGATGTGTGCCCGTGTCCTCTGTGTTCTCGTGCCTGCAGCAGCTGGGATGGGCTCTTGGCCTTGCTCCTCGGCACGGCATTTGTTTGTCTCTTCCTTTCCCCAGGGCTTCATTTCGGTTGCTCCTCCCTGCCCACCGCCCTTTACTGACCCCCCCCCCCCCCCCCCCCCGCAGCTCCGACCCTGACTGTCACTCTGTCTCATTTCCTCCAGCTCTGCTTTTACACCAGAACCCCCAAACCCTCTTTGGAGTTAGAGCTGAGCACAGGACCGGATGGGCACTGCCGCCTTCTGCTGCGGCCGTTGTCCTCTGCGGGATGTGGCACTTTAGGATGGGGTCCTCCGCGGTGGTCCGACCCGGGCCCGGTGACCCCCGTTCCCCCCCCGGGGCTCTGCCGGGCCCCGCTCCTCTTTGTGGCTGCTGCCCCCTCCCGGCGCCGCGTGCACCAAATGCAATTTGCTTCTTCTTTGTTTTTTTCTTTTTTTCCAAAGGAATAAATATCAGCAAAGCAGCAGCTATGGCATGCCAAAGCTCATGGCAGGGCTGTCTCAATGGCAGGACTATAGATCTGCTCTGAAAGGTGGCCAGGACCTGCGCAGAAGTGTTGTTTCCCCGTGGAAGGCACCCAAAGGGCAGCGTGATGCAGCTGTGGCTCTCACCCTGTCAGCCTGATCTTGGCGTTGCTGAGCATCCCCAGGAGCAGCTTCGGGGTCAGGCCAGGGACAGGGGAAGCAGAAGAGGCAGGTGTGGATTTCTCTGCTAATATACCAACGGCTTGGGAAATGTGTAGGTGGGAAAAGACACATTTGTCCTGGGAGTAGAGTCAATTTAATAACGTGGAATCAATGCTACCAAGGAGTGTTGGGTGCATGCCGTGTGTACAGCACTGTGCTGTTGTGGAGATGTGTTGCAGTTGGGTCTCCAAAGCCACCATGACCAAATCCATCTGTGGCAAAGGTGCTCCAAAGCCCCTCTCTACCCATTGAGCCTTCACCCAGGGCTGTGAGCTCTGGCTCTCCTTCCAGCAGCCTTGGGAAGAGGCAGAGCCTCGTCACAAAGACAGAGCTGGGCTGACATGAGAGTTGGGGGTGCTGGGGCTCTCTACACCCCACAGGCTTCAGCTGTCCCCAGGGAGCAGGGTGCTCCCGATACAGAAACACCACTCACCCCTGAGCGCAGCCCTCTGCCCTGTAGCATCCCCCTCCCAGGGGGAAGTTTCAGGGTGTTTGTCTCAATATTGACATTGCCGAGGGGAAAGGGCTGGTTTTTAATCACCTCCTGATTATTTGGAGGAAAGGCAGGGCAGCGGGGGGCCGAGGTGGGTCGGCGGCCCCGCAGAGCATGGGGCGAACAATGGCACCAGTGTTGGGCCGAGCAGTGCGTCTCCCTGCAGCAACGCCCGGTGAGGAGTTTTCAGCACGTTCCTATTCCCCACTCAGGTATAATTACACCGGGGAACAAAGAGCCCTTCAGAGTTGCCCGCTCCCCCCAGCACAGCCCTGGAGCTGCCTGCATGCACAGCCCTGTGCTGGCCCTCAGTGGGATGTGAGGGATGGGGGTCCACATCGGTGACGGTGCTGAGACAAACCCTGACTGCGTGCTCTGGGTTTTGTCCATCCTCACTGCAGAAAGCATGGAGCAAACCTCTCCCTGCCCCTGCACTGAGCCTGATTTTTCATGGGGTAGAGACTGCAGTGGGGCAGGTGGAGTTTAGCTCAGAAATTTGTGGCCCCAGCCCAGCTCCCAGGGCCAGGCACTTCTCTGGGAGCACATGTGCATTCAGCTTCGTTAAAATGTCAAAGCAGTAAAAATTCCTTTCTTTTTTTTTCTTTTTTTTTTTTTCAGCACTCAGCCCATACTGACATCCCTGCTCCCAGCCATCCTCACCATACCGGCACCTCCCCTGCATGTGGGGAGCTGGGCACAGCCCTATGGGGTTGAAGCCCTCCCAACGCTGCTTCTCTTCCAGCACTGCCCTGCAGAGCTCGGCTCCCACCCAGACCCCCCAGGCTAGCAGGGCTCTCAGGGTGCCCTGACACAGAGCTGATGGACACCAATGGGGGTCTGGTCTTCCTGCACTGCAGGGAGTGCCAGCAGGGAGTTTGTTTTAAATTTCTCCTGTTTTACGGCAAAGCAAACAACCCAAATCCCAATTTTCCACAGGCTCTGTCTGCAGGGGCAGGGCTGAGAGCCCGGAGCTGCCGGCACAGGGGCACGGTGGGCTCTGGGCAGCCCGTTTTGCAATGCCTCAGCATCGCTCAGCTCCGCTGTAGCTCTGCCTCCCTCCACCCTGCTGGGCTATTTGTGGGTAAAGTCAGCAGAGGTTTTCTAGGCACTTCGCGGCCCCATCCCTGCGGCCAGGGCTGTACGGATCGCACCCAGCCCTGCTGCGGCTCGCTAGGTGGCGGCAGCCGCTCTCCTTCTTCTCCCAGAGCTCTGAGAGAGCAAAGGTTTGATTTTCTTCTCGATGTTTTTGAAGGGGGCTCTCAGCTCTCACCCCCTCTTTTCCCCTTCTGCAACAACTCCATTTGGGCCTCTAAAGGGGATAAAAATAACAATAATCTGGTGCTGATGTTCTGCTGCTGGAAACGTGCTCCTCATCACTGATAGGATGAGAGGCGATGGCCTCACGTTGCACCAGGGGAAATTCAGGTATCAGGGAAAATTACTTCCCTGAAAGATGGTGATGCACCGGCATAGACTGCCCAGGAAGGCAGTGGGGACAGTGGAGGTGATCAAGAACCGTGGGGAGGTGACACTGAGAGACGTGGTCAGAGGGCAGCATGGGTGCTAATTGGATGATTGGAGTAGGTGGTCCTAATTAGAGATCTCTTCTAACTGTAAAGATTCTATTCGATGAAAAGCACAGAAGTGGTGCAGGGATTCCTCGTGTGGATCAGTGACAATTTTCGTTCATTCGCCATCCCTGTTCCTCATGGACTTTAGGTATACGGACAAGGAGCACTGGGGGAGAGGGAATGCCCTGTGCCAGCACAGGAGGTAAAACTCGAGGGCGAGTAAAGCAGCGCTGAATTGGTAGAGTCCTTGCAGTGTGATTTATTGATGCTGTCGTGTGAGATCTCTACTGCTAGAAGAGACAGCGTGTCACAACACAGCAGGTGTACGGGGGACTCTTGGGCACAGCCCAGGGACATTGCTGTCCCCAGGGCTGCTGGCAATGAATGCTGCCCGCCCAGCTCACTAACTCTGCATGAAGAGGTGGAAGTTGGTCCTGGTGAACTCCTGGTGGATGCTGTTGAGCAGTGTGTCCGAGTCCTGAGGGACGTCGGCCGGGAGCTGCTGCCCTGGGAGGAAGCTCTGCTCTGGGGTGTAGGTGAAGGTGAATGAGCTGGAGTAGATGAGGCCATCATCCCTGACCAGCAGGAGCGGGATGGTGATGGGGTACCGCAGCCATCTCCAGTCGCTGCCAAAGGCAGAGACGTCGGGGACAACACACACCAGGGATTTGGGGCTCCTGGGAGCAGGGGAGTAAAACAAGAGTTCACCTGAAGGGGTTGCAACGATGGAAATGGGGCCGAGGGCCACCCTCCCCTCTTGTTCCGTGGTTCTGTTCCTCTCTACCCACTTGTCACCAGCCCAAGTTCCCCAGGCCATGCCCAAACCCAGAGCCACGCCCCTGCCCCCTCACCTGTACATCGTTTCTGCTTCCACGTCCCCGAACCAGACCTTGAGGTGCGCATGGAAATACTCTCCCTGCACCTCCAGCATGGCCACGTCCCCTCCGCCACTGAGCTGCATGGGGCAGAGCCACGGTGGGCACAGCGCATTCCCTCCCCACGTCCCAAACCAGGGGAAGCCAAGCAGAGGTGCCAGGGGTCAGCGATGGACCATGCCTACCTGCAGGGCTGTGATGAGTGGCACAGGGCTGACAGGCTCACGGGCACAGGCCAGGCTCTCACTGAAGCTGTACTCCACCGTCTCGGTGCCGATGATGGTCCAGCAGGAGCCGTCGTTCAGCAGCTCCCGGTTGGCTTCCTTTGGGCAGGGCGATGCCTGCAGAGAGAGTTTGTGAGGAGCAAAGCAGAGGAGCTCAGAGAGAGGATGCGGAGCATCCGGGAGTGTGTGGTCCCTTGTACCTGGAACTGGATGACTTTCTCTGTGGACAGACACAGGTACATGCGGTCGCTGCCTTGGAACTGGAAGGCACACTTGTGGAGCTGGGAGATGGGCTCGTCCACGTCCAGCATGGCATACTGTTTGCTCACCTTCCGAATGATCTGCAAGGTGGATGGTCAGCAGTGCCCCCACCTGTCTCCCCATGGATGCAGAGCTTCACGGCCCCATGCAAAGGAGGAGAAAGCAAAGGGACAGTGCCCACATTGCTCTTTGTGAGCCCCTAAGCTCAGGGGAACAGCAGAGCAGCAGCATCCCTGGGAGTGCCCGTCACTCAGACCCTTCCCACCCAGCCCCATGGGGACGGAGCCTTACCAGGGGCGGCAGGGTGATGCCAGTGGCCGTGCAGATGAGCTGGACCACAGAGCCATAGCGGATGTACCCTTCCCGCAGGGGGAACTCGCTTTGGGTACAGCGCTCATCAGCTTTGTAGGAAGGAGAGAGGCAGAGTCACCACCACAAGCAGCAGCCTCTGGCTAACTCCCAGTCCTTCTGACCCCAGGAACTGGCTTCATAGGATGGGAGAGATGAGGTTGGATGGAGGCAGCCCCGGGGACAGCTCCTTACCCAGATGGAGGGTGAAAGCTGCCCACTGCCTGGCGCTGGCGATGAAGGCTCCCCCCTCCACGGACAGGTAGCGGGTGCTGACGGTCTGTGAGCGCAGGCGGTTGAAGAGGGACACCTTGGAGCCCGAGGAGATGCACACTGTGGAGGGAGGTGGCTGGGTTAGGGCTGGAACCACAGCCCTGCTGCTCTTGGTGCAGCTGGACAGGACAAGTCCTGGGACCTGGTGTGATCAGCATGTCAGGATCCAGTGCTTCCCAGCTGCCATTCTCTGTATGGCATCAGGGCGCTATACACTGCAGTAGGTCAACCCTTTGGAAGCAGACATCACCTCTGCCCAAGTGCATCCTCTTCTGAGAATACACATGGGCTTTGAATTTGCCTTGACACCCTTTGGAGTCAAGCTGTGAGCATTCAGTGCTCCACCCCACCTCATCCCATCCCAACCAACCCCACCAACCGCACGGCTGCTTTCTCCATGGCAGAGCAAACCCCATACACACGGTCTGTGTTCTTCAGTGACTGCTTCTTCTGTGAGGGCTTGGAGATGACCTTGATCAGCTTGCTGTGGAAGGTGCCAATCTCCTGCCCATTGCTGAAGAAGAGCTTCAGGACCAGGCGGAAATGCTTGCGCTTATCAGCATCTGAGATGTACAGAGCCTTGGCACAGCCAAACCCCTGTAGAGGGCAGAAGGGACGGCATGGGCTGGGGGCAGTAGGGATAGACCTGGTCCCTCTGAACTTCCTCACCCTCCTCACTGCCAGCCTGGGCGCAGCGTGCTGCCAGGACATAATGGTGATCTTTGAAAGATCCCCGGGTTCATTTAGAGGGGGAAATGACCAGAGATGTTATTACAGGTGCAGCGAAGAGCTGGGGATCGGCAGTGGCTTTATTTACACTGGGGGCAGAGAATTCCTCATGGAAATTCATGTTCATGTGTGATTTATCCCACATCACATGAGGGATTGCCCCAGGTTTGGGTTTCCAAATCCAGGCTGGATGGCTGATAGGCCACGCTGTAACAGCAGCTCCGTGCTGCAAACAAAGGCCCTTTCTGTGATGTTTCTGGCCCAGCTCAGACCCCGTGCTCTTTGGGGACCCCAGACAACACTTTTCTTTTTCCCACTATCAAAAGATGCCAGATCTCATCTCAAGCTCTTGAACTTCAGGATCAGTTGGTGTTTTCTTCTGCTGTTTACCTACAAATAGAAGGAACGTGATTTCTTTGTGCAGTATGTGTGGGAATAGTGCTGCAGGAGGGAAGCAGGCAGCAAGCACTGTACCTTTGCATCTGGCTGCTCCTCGAAGCTGAGCTTCTGTGTCTCCATCAGGCTGCTGCCCATGGTGTCCAGACCCATGTACCCCCACACACGGAGCCCTGCCTCACCCATGTCCCTGGCTGGGAGAAAGGGAAGGGAAGGGAGGGGAAAGGAACGGGGAAGGGGAAGGGAACGGGGGTCTGCCACTCAGCACGTACCTGTTAGCTGCTCCTGCTTTAACTTCCATCCTGGCCCGCCCAGGTAAACACAAGGTGGGGGGCAAAAAAACCTGCAGAGACCAGAGGGGTACCCTTACTGCACCCAGAGGAGGTGCTCAGCAGAGATAGGTGCCTCAAGGTGACATCAGAGCTGTCTTGGTGCTGCTGTCCCACCTCTGGGTGCTGCTGATGGGCACAGTGCAGGGACTGAGCAGCAGGAGGGGGTGGGGGTCCCACACAACCTCCCCAGCTCAACCCCACAGGGGCTGAGCCCTGAGCTCTGCCCACTTGGAATGTGGAGTTTCAGCAGCTCGGGAACAGAGTTTGCATTCACAGCCAGATTTGGAGACCAACGCAAATAAATCTATACCCGCCGTTTTGGAAACCTATTTTCCTGTGTTTTATTTGGGTTTCCACTGTCATTGCACTCGTGTGAATGGTGCAAATTCATTCTCTATTGATACTAGGTGAAATGCCAGCAGCACGGGGAGGTGGTATTTTGGAGCCCGAAAGTGCTGGGGTCCTGGTTTGTTTAAACAGACCTCCCCCAGCTCTGGGCCACGGGGACATGAAGGAAACCAGCCCAGCACCTTTCATCTTTAACCTGGGGGCAGCTCAGCCTTAAGGGCAGATCTAATAAGGGGGGATTATTTATATCACAAGGACTAAAGCAGGATTAATTATACTCCATTGCCACAGCTGACGCCACTGCTCAGGAGTGGCAATTTTGGAGATTCAAGCCAGAACCTCAAGGTGCTCTTGCGATGTGGGGAGGGTTTTCAAAAAATAGCTTTTAGGAGACTATGGCCACTGATGGAAAAGTCCCAGTGTGACCTTGAAGCACCAACCTCTCCTCTTATTCTTTGCAGCTTTGTGCTCAGAGGGCAAGACCTGAATGGTTTCTCTCATTTTACCCATCTCCCCCACCTTGATGGGAAGGGGCAGCCCAGGAGGAGCACCAGCTCCAGGTCGGTGAGGGTGAGGAGGGTGTGTCCCATTGTTCAGTACCCGAGGATGAAACAATAGCTTTGGATGCTAAAAAATCATGAATGGATGGCAAGGGAATATGCTACATCTCTAATCCTAAATCATTGCCACACCAGCTTTGAAGAAAATGTTCTCACAAGGCTGAGCTCTGTGTGTCTCCTTTGGGAAGGGGGAAGCAGGCTCCTACCTTTTCTCATTGCCGTACGACTTCTGGGCGACTTTGGCATGCAGGATGAGCACTGTCTGCTCTGCTGGCAGCTGCAGGTACCTCCGCACACCATCCCGCAGTAGATCAGCTTGGTACGGGTTGGACCTACAAGACAGAGGTCCTGCTGAGCACAGTGCAGCTGGGGCTACTCACTGCCTCCTGTGGGGCTGTGGGGTGACAGAGCCTGAGCCCAGGTCGGGCTTGCTGCCCCACGACCCTGCACAGGGCAAACAGATGTTGCTCCAGAGCCCTCAGGCTGAGCTTTGTCTGTGGCTTCACCCATTAGCAGGGTACGGAACAGCCTCATACCAAGGTGAGGCAATGGCAGGGAGCGCTCGGCAGCAAATTGGCCAAAAAATGTGAATTAAGACGTGTGCTGACAGCACGGCCAGAAGCAAATCCTGCTGTGCAGAGCTTCCTGCAGCAACAGCTTGGGGCAGGGCCAGGCTTGTGCGGGTACCACCGCTCCCTCCCATCCTGCGTAGCGCAGAGGCACAGTGCTGGGTGACTGCACAGGGCCTGTTGGAGCCCCTTCTGCACTGGTTGCCTTCCTTCTGCTTCAAGTGGGAAGGTGTACACCAAAGTCAGGTAAGCAGGCTGCAGTTTGATGCCTAGTGATCAGAAGAACTACCCAGAAACTTGCTTTTTTCTTTACTTTGTCCTCACTCTGCAATTGTTGCCTCCCAACTTTTGGGGCTACTCTGCCTCGGCGACGCACTCTTGAGCAGCGCTCGCCCTTCTGACTGTGGAGACGACCACCCAGCATCCATCATCTGGTTTACATTTTCCCTCAGCGAGTCAAAGGGCCATTGCTAATGGGTGTAGCTACCCACTCAGCTCCTTCTGGCACCTCCAGCCTCTTACAGGGAATCATTCACTCCCTCTGACATTTATTATATTAAATTATTGAAACGCTTTGATTGTAGTGCAGTGTTAGCTCAGAGTCGTGTTAGCAGCACCGCTCACGCTCAAAGCCTCCTTTTCAGAGCCTGAGCTCTCAGCTGGGAATCCAACACACAAAGTTAGGTATTATGCGGGAGCAGAGCAGGGCACTCCACCTCAGCTCCACGGGCCACAACCCTCCCCGCGCTGCTTTTTGGGAGCCTGCTCCTCTCCCTGCACAGCCTGGCCTTGCCCTCACTTTGGGCTTTGGATGTACCACAGGAGTGGGTGCAGTTTCTTCGGGTCTACTGAGAATGAGAGTAACCGACTCAGAGGACTGGAATCCATCCCACCACCTCGTGTCCGGGTCAAGCGCTGTCTATACAATAACTTTACCACCACCCTCAAGCACAGTTAACACCGAATTCAAGTGTACAGTCGAGTTTTCTACCCACCCCCCAAGGCCCAGGAGCTGCTGCATGCCTTGCTCAGAGCACAGCTGCCCCGCAGCTCACCACAGAGTGCCGTTGTTCTTTCCTGTGGTCAGAGAAACCAAATGTCCTCATAAAGCATATCCATTTCAGAGATCTGGGCTATATTTTGTACGGAGCAGGGGAGAAAATGCCTGCAGGGCTCCTGGGTATGGGCTCAACGCGATGTTTATGCAAAAGGAAAAGCCATTAGAATTCACAGAAATGAGAAGCCTGCAGTTTCTGGCTTCCCTCATTTTTCAATACCTCCTTTAATCCAGAGCAGCCCAACCCACAAGCCCTTGTATATGCACGGGTATTTATAAATCCTGTATTTTCGGCGCTGCACACACAAGTGAAATTCAGCCTTTTCTGGGCTTGGGGGATTTATCGACCACGCCAGCAGCAAACAGAGGAGCAGGGCGGGTGAGCTCCGTGGGGGACCGGAGCCCAGGAAGGGTGGTCCCCGTCTGCCCCATTCGGTAACGCTGCCGGACAGCTCCGATAACGCGGGTGATACGGGGGGGGGGGTCCCCCGCCTCTCGTTTCTGTTAGCACAAAGAGGGAGGGAAGTGCTGTTCAAGCACCAAAGCTCAGTGCCGTACTAAAGGTGGCTCCCACCGCCACCACGTAACGTGAGTGCCGAGGTGGGGGGGGGCTGGGATGCTCTGCTCCCAGGTGTCTGGGAGTGATGCTGCTGGCACCAGCGGCTCCCCAAACTCCCCGCTCAGTGGGGGCTCAAAGGGAAGGAAGGACGCGCGGTGCTCGGGCGATTTTCTCGAAGTTGATGGGAGAGCTCAAAGCACAGAAGGGAATTAAAACACATCCAACCAAGAAAGCCCCACCCTGTCGGCAATCCACGCAGCCCCGCGCCCACCCACCCTTTGGCGATGCACTTCCACCTGTGCCCCCCTCCCGCTTGCCTTCGTTCCTCGGCCGCAGGGGTGAGGTTTGGGGGGGGGGGGGGGGGGTCCTTCAGCCCCTCCCGCGGTGCCCCGGGCCGTGCCGCCCCGCCTCCCCCCGCCCCGTTAAATGCCGCGCAGTAGCGCCGGGCACCGCGCAGCTCCGCACGTACCTGAGCCAGCAGCGCGGCGGGGAGCGGCTCCGCGGCCGGAACGGGTGAGTGGGGGGCTCCGCTGCACCTACGGGAAGGGTTAAGGGGAGAGGGTGAGCCCCGAGATGCGAGGAGGAGGAGGGGGTTGGGGGGATAGGAGCGGGGGCGTGGGGTGCGCCCGCTCGGAATAAGGGGAAGGCAAAGGGAGAACCCCTTGGTATAGGGTTACCCCCAAATCAAGGTCCCTCAGCTCTGCTGCTTGTGTGTTTTTTCTCCTCTTCGATGCAGCCCTCGTTGTTCCACCTGAGCACACGGGGAGTGGGTGCTGGTGTAGGCTCTGCCCTGCTGTAGGGGCAGCGCAGCTCACCATCTGCCTGCTCTGCTCACCAGCGCCCAGCTTTTGGGCAGGTCCTTGCTTATACCAGCCAGGATCTCTTTTAGCAGTGAGTAGTAAGCTCTTGTACACCTGGGCAAAGCACACTGCACACTGGAAGAGCAAAATCCTGCCAAAAGATAAGCTTGAAAGTGGGGCTGAAGTTGGCTCTGCCCTGTTTCTGCATGGAAAGGTGGGTTTGTGAATACCCTGAATGTGTTTGTGCATACCCATAAATACGTCCATGCAAGCACTCACCCACCTTTGCCTTATAACTCCAACTGTTTCACAGGAAGAAAAAAAATAGCTTTGGGCATAATTGCTACAAGCAATTACATGGGAAAACTTGTTCAGAAAAGCAGAGTATTCTGCACTGACATGCAACCATCCGAGCACATGATGCAGTGTGATGGCATGTGCTCTGTCGGGGGCTTCCCCCTCGTTCTGCTGCAGGGTGAGGGGTGCAGAGCTCCTGAACTGCCCTGCAGGCAGGAGCTGGTGTGGGTGAGGAAGGAAGTGAGGCTCTGCCACTTGAAAGGAACCCACACCTCTTGTGGGACCGGTGGAGGGGGGCAGCAGGCTCCGAGACAGGAGCTCATTCACAGTTCTGCCTCTTCTACGTAAGCCTACAAGATTTTTGCCTCTGTCAAGCCCAGATTGCGTACAGAGTTACTCTGAGGTCCTCCCTGTGGGACCCTTTGTAGCATATCTCTTGATACCAACAACAAAAAAATCTTCCTTATCTGTTGTTTTCCTGAGAACAGGAGCCATCAATTGCAGGCAGCCAGCTTGGAGGCTCTCAGTAACAAGTAAAAAGCTTATTCCACAAGCAGATTCTTGCCATCTGTTTGGGGAATATCATTAGATTGGCATCCGATCCAGGCAGAAAGCCTGTGTGTGGGGAGAAATCTGCTCTCAGATCTCAGCCCTGCTATTCGCCACCAGGATTTGGCAATGCAAAGAGCAGAGTTAACTCCTGGGATAAATCTGGGCTCGTCTGAGAGACAAATTCCCATCTGGAAGGCGTGAGAAGAGACCATTGTGCCTGTAGTAAAATGGCACTTCCCATCAAAGCAGAGTTCTGCTGCATCCAATGGGAGAAAGCTGTTGTTCATTTTTGCAGTTGTAACTTTTTTTCCTCTTAAGGCATTAACTGAATGTTGCAAGATTAGTGCAAGTTGGGCTTGGGGATTACTCCTGTCAGTGATGATAGCCACCAGAAGATGCAGCCAACACTGACTCCTGATGGACGCAAGTGGCAGTCACAGGAGACCTGTGTGCTACAAGCACTCATAGCTTGGTGTTTCCCTTGAGGTTGGCACGAGGGGTTAAAGGTTTTCAAGAGAAGCCTTTGTTTGAACATTTTAGAAGTTTCCAATAGGGGCCCCTCTGTCCGCTTTCCGAGCAGCATGCCTGCCTCGTTCAAAATCCAGGGCTCATAAAACACCATTTACAAATGCTGGATGAATGAGGCTGGAACACGGAGAGAGGCAGCGATAAGCACACACGAGCTACAGATGGGGCCTACCTTCCCTGAATAAACCTGGAAAATCACTACGAAAGTGATTGAGTGGTGCTCATAAAGAAACGTATGAAAGTCAGCTGCTCCTGCAGAAAAAGTCCCCTTTGTGCCATGCATCCCACAGGCTCTTCCAGCCGTGCTGCAAACTGAATGGCTCCTGCAACTGCTCAGTACCTCCTGCCTTCGTGTTTTCTCCACCTTGAGCCCAAACAGAGGCAAATTGATCACTGAGACACAGCCCCCACTGCCATAAGGGCTCCACTGAACAAGCATTGCCCCTCTGTCAGTATTTGCAGCTCAGATACAGCTTCAGGTATCAAGTAACATTCCTAGCTGTTGGGTTTCTGTTCCCCTTCCTGCCTAGGAGGAACATAAGGGTTTGACTTCTCACTTGGCAAGCTCTTAGTTGCGTGTGTGAATCTATCACAAGCCTGGTGCACAGCTCCAGAGGGATCTGCTGTGGTCCGCTGCAGAGAGGTGGTGGTGCCTCAGTTCCTCTCCAAGCATCGAGCCTTCCTATCTCAGCTTCACTGTCTGATTGCCATCCCATAGTGACAGGATTCTGAACTAAGCTCTGCAGACCCACAGCAGGAGCAGGTCCAAGTTAGCTGCTATGCAGGAATCTGTGTCTTGGCTGAAAAATTACCTGTGCCTGTCCCTTGCTCTCTGCATGTCATTGCCCTGGGGGAATGTTAGCCCCAGCAGAGAGCTGGGACAAGTCTACAGGGTTGGTGGCTGTGAAGTTATATGGAAGGGCTCCCCCACACTACCTTCGGGATTGCCAACATGAAAAACACCTAGACCAAGATCTCAACCACACTGCTTTTCTGTCTTGAGGAGGGCTGCAGTCTCTGCCTGCTCTTCTGCGGCAGCCAAGCACTGCTCATTTTCTGCTATTTCAATTAAACGCTTAGCAGGATGGGTAGGATAAAGGGGAGAGGCACACGAGTAGTGTTCTGGCATACTGCCTTATGCCAACACATTGAGTCACGTCTCCAGAGCAAGAAATCTGATATAAAGATTTAGAGAAGGAGGTCAGGCAGCGGATCCGTGATTGTGGGGCTGAAATAGCAGTGGTTGTGTGTGCCCTGGGAGCTTGCACAGGTCAGCTGGGGATAGGGCTTCCAGCACATGCAGGAGGTGCATACTCTCCTAGAAACTGTCTCATTGTTTAAAGATGTGCTGAGCTGCTGAAACAACACAACCAACGGACTCTGTGCCGGCCCATGAGCTGCTCTGGGACACTTCTCTTTCCTTTGTGGTCTAACACACATACTTCTAGGGGAAAAAAAAAAAAAAAAAAAAAAAGCACTCTAACACCTTCCTTCTAGAAGGAGGATTTGGGCCATAGGTTGCTGCCTCAGCTTCTGGATGGCCCTGCCCTCCTTTCCTCCAAAGCCTGAAATCTCCCAGCTCAGTTCAGTTGCCTTCTGGGGACTCATTAGAAGATAAGCACTTGATTTTGAAAGAATATGCAAAGTAGACTTTTTTCCCCAGTGACCATTCTTCATCAACATCTAGAAGTATTCTGAGGTCCATCCAGATTTGCTTGAAATAGCAGGCAGGAGCAGGGCTGTGTGACCACCTGCTGTCATCCTCTTGGCCTGATCCTATAGAATGGGAACTGGCCTTCTCAGGGAAGTCCCTCCAGCATCCAACAAAGCTTTCCTGTTCCTGCACTCCTGTTGAGGGTGAAACTGTGACGTGCTGTCTGAGTACAGCCTTGTCTTTCAAACAACGCGTCCTTCCAGGTGGCACTTGGCCCAGAGGAGCTGCCACAGTGCTGTAATAGGAGAGTGCTGTGATGTCCTGGAAAGAGCCTGCTCTTGTCCTCCCACATGTGTGCTTGGGAAGAACCAAGGACATGCCAGTCATTATAGAGGGAGAAAAACATTTTATCCTCTCTTGTTTTGGGAGTATGAATTCACACTGTCTCTCTGGTCTCGACATGCTGGTACTCCCAACCTCTGAACATTGCAGGGCTCACCTCCCTTGAGGGTTTTGTGGCACCAGTGGAGGGTTTGTGAGATGCTGGAGCTGAGTGCAAGGTCATGGCTGTAGAACAGCTACCCATGCTGTGAATTACTGGGGACTATGGGCTGGGTGCAGGTGTGGAGCCTGGCATCCCTTGGCTGCACCTGGCTGGTCTGTGAGAGCACAGGTAGCAACGCAGCTGGCTTTGGACTTGCCTTTGTGCCTCAGATTCCCCTGCTGGGAAATAAGGGGAATTGCTCTCTGGGTCCTGGGCACTAAAGAAACACAGGTGTTTCTAAGAAGGGAGCTGTGAAACCCAATTCCACTTTGAAATTGGGCTTCCTTCCAGCAAGAAAGAGAAACCAACCTTCAGGCAGCCCTCCAGCAGAGCATGGATGCAGCTCCAAGGCCAGCCTGGGCCTCAGCCACCCACACCACATGAGGGCCTTACAAATATACACACACAACATGCCAGGGGTCAGCAGAGTTTGCTCCTGACATCAGGAGGTGCCTCCAGGCTGATGCAAGTTCTCACTGCTTCCTCATCCTTCGTACCTGGGGTAATGCATGCTTCTCTGCTTTCCCTGTTCCACCTGCACTTTTTGAACGGTTTTTTAGGGTATGAACTCAGAGGATGGCTCTGCCAAGGGCAGATGCCTCTCTCTGTCTGTGTTCTCTATCTCCTACTAGCTTTGTGGTGCTATCCTAAGCACATTTTATGACCTCTTCAACATTTTATCAACTGACACCCCACAACACAATGAAAAGCACAGCAACAACAGCGTAGTAGCAAAGTCCCAGGCTGCAGCAAGCGAGGATATGCTCAAACAAGGCAGCCACAGAAACAAGGAAAAGAATCTGCTTACCCTTGGCAGACCTCAGGTACATCAGGATCACCAATAGGATGCCCTTACCTCTACTGCCAACCCTTAAATGAGGTCTGGGAAGGGGTGGATTCTGGCTCCACCCCTTCAGTCACTCAGTGCATTGCATACACCTGAGCTCCCCTGGGCTGGCTCTGCCTTCCCACCAGGTGCTGAATCCCTCCTTCAGGCCATGACTTAGCATTTCCTCTACACACCTAGATGGGAGTTGAATTATGCCCTGCTAAGCTGCCTCACTGGGTCTCTGTTATTGAGCATGGAATGAGGGAGGATGCACTACTCCTGTGAGTAGTGGGGACATTGCATCCAGTGCTGCTCTGCCATCATCTAAAATTCCCAGTACAGAAGTAGGTGCTGCTGTCTGGCAGCTCACACAGCAGCAGTGCACCACTGCCATTCTGCTCATCCTAAACGTGATTTGTGCCTCAGATTAAGCTGAGGCCCAGAACCACGAGGTCTCCCACGGACAGGATTTGCCCCAAGCTGGGAGGTGCTGCTCTCTCCTGAGCCATTCACCCCCGCTTTCTCCACCAGCTTCATCCCCCCTGCAAACCATCCGAGAAAGCCACCATCCCAGAGCCAGGAGAGCACAGAGCTCTGCTCCCTGCCCTGCCCGAGGCAGGATGTGCCCAGGTCCGACCTGCACGGATGAATCAGAAGGGGAACATTCTGAGCATTTCTGTGAACCTGCGGCCAGCAGCACGCTGCCAAGGAGGCCAGGCTGAAACCCGAGGCGGCTGTTTTTTTTCCCTGAGGCTCAGCACTTGGCAAGAGCTCTGTGCAGGGGTGCCGGGGTGGGGGAGTGGGGGGAAGCACCCTGGGGCTGCCTTACCTGCCTGCCTCTGGGGGTCCATCCCTTGGTTCTCCTTGTCCTGCAGCACGAGGGGGGTCGAGGTTGAGGCAGGGCTCATTGCCAGCCCTTCCGTGCGGCTCGTCCCTTTGTCACCCCATCCCCTTCTGCGAGGAAGAGCTGCAGGCTGTCTTTCCCCTTGCTTTGCTTTGAAAAATGGGGAAACGCCGTGGGGTGTCACACTGCAGCAGTGCTCGTTCCCCCCCTACCCCCCCGGCCCTTTTCTCCTTTATAGCTCAGTGTTATCTCAAGGTCCCTGTGCTGTTTGCCTTGCCTCGCAGCACCTGCCTGCCAGCCGCACGCTTCCCACCCACCTCCCTCTTTGCTTCCCCTCGGCCTTGCTGCTGGGTGCTGCACTGGGTGTAGGACTGCCCACAACTCCCTGTTGCTGCTGGGTGCACGGCAGTGCCATCATGTCGTGCTGCTCCCACAGCCCCTCTGGTCACGGGGAGCGTGAAGGCTTCATCCAACACTCAGATGCTGTTAAAAATAGATCAGTTGTGGACTGGTTTTCTCCTCCTTGGTTCCTGGCCCGGGAGCTCATTCCTCCCTCCACGCTGGCTTTGAAGCGCACTGGATGCTGTGAGCTACGGCTGGGTGCCAGCCTGCCATTGCAGGGAGAGCAGTCTGCAGAAATGCTGTAGGTGGCACGACTGTCCCAAGAGCATTCTGTGGTTGGGGAGTGCGGTCTCCTAAAAAATAACGTGTTGCCCTGAAAATAATCTGCTAGATAAATGGTGAGACCTGGCCAAGCTGGGAGGGGGCTTTGGCTTGCAACCCAAGTGCTGCCAGCAGTACCCAGCCTGTGGAGCACTGAGTGAAAGGCGAGTAACAGGTCTTGCACAGCAACACTGATATTCTGGGTTCTCTTGTAGCTGTTTTCTATCCTTCCGATTTCTTCAATGTCATTTTTTCAGGTGTGAACACCAGGGACTACGTTAGCACACAGCTGTGCAGCCTATTATCAGCATCCCTGCTGTCAAACACATCGGGTTCAGGGCTGCGTATAATCGCTCAGCAATTAAGTGGAAACCCTGGTGATGAATTACAACCGAGACCTCACGGGGCTAAACAAATAGCAGCCAATAGCTACTGATAAAGTGAATTTCCAGTGTGCATTCTGGAAAAGCCTTGCTCCCTGTCTCCGGAAGGGGAATCGTCTCTCTCTGCAGTATTCCCTGCTCCCATTGGGTTTCCCATTGGGTTTTCCACCTGGGATGAGGTTCCTGGGTCCCCCAGTGATCCAGGGTATCCCGGCAGTGCCCAAGCACACATGAGTTTGCTCTCATTGCACCAGGGCTGTGTTGTTGGACAGCCTGCAGCATTTGCCATTTCTTTCAGAGGGTTCTGACCTGCGCTGGCACCTAACCTGAAAGCAAGGAGGGGGTGCAAGCACAAGCAGTGCCTTCAGACAGCTGGTCAAAATCTCCATCGCTCAGTTATCCCACCTCAAACACACCATCCTTCACTCAGGAGATGAAGGTCACAGGTTCCTTCAAACATGTCTGCACAGGAGCCATCGCCACCTGTGCACGTGGAGGTTTTTGCTTTCTGCTCTCCCAGAAGCAGTCTGCAGAATACATTCATGGAGCTTTTTGGAGAAAATGATCTTTGCCAGTGTCTCTGAGGCATTTCTGAGTGGGTTTTGTCTGTGCTGGCACTTAATTTCGGGGCGTCTGTTCCCAGCACGGAGCTCCCCTCATCCCCTGGCTGCTCAGCGAGCGCTTGGCGGAACATCCCAGCCGCATGGTTTGCAAGTGAAAATAAGGCTTGTCCGGTGGCCAGCTCCACCCAGAGCAGAAAATCAGAGCTTTTCACTTGGCAGATTGTCGCTGCTGTAATGAAATGTAGCTGTGCTGAAGAGTCCCTGCGCGGTGAGCTTGGGGACGGATCCCAGAGCCGCCGCCGCTGTCTGGGGTTTGTTGGCGGTGCCCGGGCACCCACTGCTTGCCATCAGGTGCTGTGAGCCCGAGGGCTGAGCGCTGACAGCACATCTCCTCCTCCCGCAGCAACGATGAAGATCCTGCCGCTCGCTGCGCTTCTCCTGCTCGTCCTGACGGCGCTGGAAGCCAGACCGAAACCTGCAGGTGAGCTGCGGCAGCTGGGAAATGTCTGGAGCAGAGAGGAGTGCGTGTGTCAGGGCAGCGAGGTCACCGGAGGAAGGCGTAGTGGGACAGGGTGCTCTCCGGGACATCCCCAGGAGGATGCAGGGTTCCACCTGCAATGTGAAGGCGGGGACACGGTGGGGGACAAAGCAAATCCGGGGGTGGCAGGCTCCATCCTCCATGGGCAGAGGTGGCCAAATCAGTTTCTGCTTCAAAAATAGCACCAGAGAGAGAGAGAGAGGAGCCGGGCATGTCTCAGGGACCTCTGGGCACGGGGGAGCAGCGGAGCTGACAGCCCTGGGCTGGGCACCGTCCCAATGGGACGCGCAGTGTTTGCTCACCGTTACAGCCAAATTCTCCCAGGCTCAGCTGTGCACTAGCCAAGCCAAATATGTTCGTTGGCTTTTCACTTGCTAAACACTCCCGGTTTGCACTGGAAGTTGCACCCATGTATCCAAGAGAGGCTCTTTGGCTCCATGCTCTCAGTGTGCATGCCTGTAGCAGGGCTTTTCACTGTCTCATTCTTTACCCTTAAAGAAAAACAGAGAAGTTCCTGTGTTTGGGCAGGAACTGGCAAAGTGCAGTAAAAACCAGAAACCGCAGGAGGCTGACACTGCAGGAGGAACAAAAGAATTGTTGCAGAGGTGAAAATACCACTGCTTAAACCTGTTTCTAAGCCTTACCAGGGTAGATCCGGACAGACAAAGATGTTTCTGCAGGAGCGGGGCAGCAGAAGCACTTGGGGATGAGGGCACACTGAGACATTCCCCATGGGGATGGGGTCACAGCATGTGTCCTTTCCTGTTGTCCCCAGTCCCACTCTGCCAGGCAGCCTCCATAGGTTTATTGGGCAGTGTGATGGTGCTGGGCTGCCCAGATCTGCAGTCTCCATCCCCTATAAGGATCCCTAAGACTACCCAAATGGGATGCCTCAGATTCTTGCCGATGACCACAAGGCTAAAACATCTCCTTGCCCTTTGCAGCCCTGAAGTGCAGGACGGGTCCCCTGGACATCGTCTTTGTGATTGACAGCTCCCGCAGCGTGCGTCCCTTCGAGTTCGAGACCATGCGGCGCTTCATGATCGACATCATCGGCAACCTGGACGTGGGCCCCAACGCCACGCGCGTGGGGGTGATCCAGTACTCCAGCCAGGTGCAGAACATCTTCTCCCTCAAGACCTTCTTCACGCGGGCGGAGATGGAGAGAGCCATCAACGGCATCGTGCCGCTGGCCCAGGGCACCATGACGGGGTTGGCCATCCAGTACGCCATGAACGTGGCCTTCACCGTGTCCGAGGGTGCACGCCCACCCCACAAGAGAATCCCCCGCATCGCCATCATCGTGACGGACGGGCGGCCCCAGGACCGTGTCTCCGAGGTGGCCACGCAGGCGCGGAACGCCGGCATCGAGATCTACGCCGTGGGCATCCAACGGGCAGACATGAACTCGCTGCGGGCCATGGCCTCGCCACCGCTGGAGGAGCACGTCTTCCTGGTGGAGTCCTTTGAGCTGATCCAGCAGTTTGGGAAGCAGTTCCAGGACAAGCTGTGCGGTGTGTGAGAGCCACAGCTATGGGGTGACCCTTGTGCCTTCTCCTTGCTGGGCTGGAAGGTGACCTTCTGGTGATGGGTGTTTTTGGCTGGCATCATGCAGCCACAGCCAGCAGCTCTCCCCTGGGACACCTTTCTTTTGCTAGAGTGGGATTAGAAGCTTTGAAAGTGTTGCAGGCACACTCTTGTCCTCACCTGTACCTGATAGCTCTGCCCCAAGCCAGGATGTAGTGGCAACAGTGATGACAATATGAGCTAGCAAAAAATTTGGAGCTGATTTCCCCAGGTACCTGGGGGTAAGTGATGCCTCCCACAGCCCCACCTGCATTTTTGACATGGTTGTAGCAGGGTCTCCCCCTACAAAGCCCTCCTACCTTCCCATGTACATCTGTGCTTAATGAAATCAATGTGTCACTGCTCTGCAGCACTCAGCTGGGAGTGGGGAGGCTGCTTGTGCCATGGCCTGTGTTGTGGGCAGGGCTAACCAGGTATGGGCATGTGGGTGAAGGTGTGCTGTGTGGCTCCAGGTCTTCTCTGGCAGCACTTTGCCCATTGCCTCCCAGCCCCAGTGCCCATTTCCCATCTGGGGGATGTGCAGGTGAAGCTGCCTGGGCTTCATTGCACTGATGATCGGCATGTTCCAGTTGAGCTCAAGTTTTCATTTAGCTCAAGCTATCAACACAATTAATATTGAGCACTGATCTAGTGCTTGGGTGGACCTGAAAGCCGAGGGCACTCAGAACCCTGTGCAGGCCGTAGAGGTGCCCATGTCCATGTGCTGGCAGTCAGCCCTGTGTGTCTCCATGTAGGGCAGTGCAGGCAGAGAGCACTTCAGAGGTGGCTCTGATGCCCTCTTTGCCTTCCAGGCGTGGACATGTGCATGGAGCGGGACCACGGATGCCAGCACAGCTGCGTGAGCACCCCTGGCTCTTTCTACTGTGAATGCCACCCTGGCTACCAGCTCAACGCGGATGGAAGGACCTGTTCCCGTAAAACCCCTTTTTAACTCTCTGGTAGTTGCATGTGAACAAGGCCAGCAGCAGCAGGCTGTGTTTGAGTGCAGGGAGGGCAGGGTGGTGTTGGCTGCACTCTGGGACTTTCCTTTCTTGTCTCATGGGGGGCACTGAGGCAGAAGGGTGACAGCATATGCTTCCCTGCAGCCATTGACGCGTGTGCTGATGGCAGGCATGGCTGTGAGCATCACTGCATCAGCACCCGTGGGACGTACTCCTGCCGCTGCCGCGCAGGGTACCACCTCAACCAGGACAAGAGGACCTGCGCAAGTAAGGTCCCAATCTCCCTCCCCGCTCCTTCCCTTCGTTCCTCCTTTGCTCCTCGCTCGGAAGAGTGGCTCAGTCCCTCACTGGGCCTCCTTTCAGGATGGACATGAGGAGAAATGGTGAGGTGTTGGCACAGGCTGCCCAGGGAGGTCACCATCCCTGCAGGTTTTCAATCAAAAGATGGATGTGACACTGAGGGACACAGTCTGGAGCACTCACGGGGAAGGGCTCGACGGTTGGGCAAGCTGATCGCGGCGGTCCTTCACCCCTAATGACTGTGATTCTCTGATTCCTTCCCTCCCCAGTGATTGATTACTGCAGCTTCGGCAACCACAGCTGCCAGCACGACTGTGTGAGCATCCCTGCCGGGCACCGCTGCCGCTGCCGCCACGGCTTCATGCTGCAGCAAGATGGCAAGTCCTGCCGCGGTGAGTGCAGCGCGGGGTGTGGGATGCAGCTGGGGTGTCTGTGTCCCTCATCTGCATGGTGACAAACACCCCCCCGTTGCCTTGTGTCCCAGCCATTGACCTCTGCAACGGGGTGGATCACGGCTGTGAGTTCAAATGTGTGAGCAGTGAGGGCTCGTTCCATTGCGTGTGCCCCGAGGGCCAGCAGCTCCAGGCTGATGGGAAGACGTGCAGCAGTGAGTACCGGGCTTCACCCCACAAGGGTTCACCCAGAACTAGGCCGCTGTGAGGGGCTCTGCATGGGTGGAGGAGGGCTTGTGTCGTCAGAGAAAGAGCCAACAGGGTTTTGGGGAAAGGTTGAGGATGCTCCAGGTGGCTGTGCTGCTGTTCAGCAAGACCTGGACAGGTTGGTGAGTTGGGTGGGCAGGAACCTGATGAGGTGCAGCAAGAGCAAGTGTAGGGTCCTGCATCTGGGGAGGAATAACTGCACGCATCAGACCTTTCCTGCTGGAAAGGAGCTCTGAGAAGGCCCTGCATGTCCTGGTGGCCAACAGGGTGACTGTGAGCCAGCAGGATGCCCTTATGGCCAAGAAGGCAAATGGTGTTCTGGGATGCATTGAAATGACTACGGCCAGCAGGGTGAGGGAGGTGATCCTCCCCTCTGCCCTGCCCTGGGGCACTTCCAGGCCTCGTCCCAGTCCATGTGGGATCCTGCCAGTCCCCTCTCACCATCCCGTATTCCCGCAGAGTGTGGGGCTGGACACGTCGACCTGGTGATGGTGATTGATGGCTCCAAGAGTGTCCGGCCCCAGAACTTCGAGCTGGTGAAGCAGTTTGTGAACCGCATAGTGGATCTACTGGAAGTGTCCCCCGATGGCACGCGCGTGGGGCTGGTGCAGTACTCCAGCCGCGTCCGCACCGAGTTCCCCCTCAACAAGTACCACAGTGCAGAGGAGATCAAGGCAGCGGTGATGAAGATGGAGTACATGGAGAAGGGCACCATGACGGGCCTGGCCCTCAAGCACATGGTAGAGCACAGCTTCTCCGAACTGGAAGGGGCCAGGCCGCTCTCCCACAATGTGCCCAGGATTGGGCTTGTCTTCACGGATGGACGCTCCCAGGATGACATCTCAGAGTGGGCACAGAGAGCTAAAGAGTCAGGTGAGGGGCCCAACCCACAGAGCTTCAGGCATCCAAAGATGGTTCCTTGGGTTGTTGGCTCCTGGGATGTGGGTTTTGTCTGCCCCAGTGCCTGCCACGTGTGGTGGAAACCCCTCCCATGATGTGCTTGGTTTTGCATGCTCCAGGCTTGGGATTGCTTGGTGCAGGGCACCTGGCACAGTGCTGAGGATCCATCCTTGCCCTGCAGGTATTGTCATGTTCGCTGTGGGTGTTGGCAAGGCAGTGGAAGAAGAACTGAGAGCCATCGCCTCTGAGCCGGTGGAGCAGCACTTCTCCTACTCTGCAGACTTCACCACCATGACCCACCTCGTGGAGAACTTCAAGCTCAACATCTGCCCAGGTGGGTGTCCCAGCCTCTGCCCACAGAGGTCATCAGCCCATGGCACATCTATCAGGATGATGCTGGCGAGGGCAATCAGAGGCACCAACCTAAGCTGGATGCTGCCCCAGGGCCACCATGGCTGGTGTAACCCTCCCCTGATCCCATCCCGCTGTTGTAAACAGTGAAGTGGGGCTCGGTGGGGGGGATTTAGAAGAGGAGCTGAAGATGGGGTTAATGCAAAAGGGCTGCAAGGATAAGGGGCTCGTGTGGGTGTGAGCAAGGCCTGCTGAGCATGGACAGAGCATCCCCAAATCCTTCCAACACAGAGGAGGGCAGAGGGGAGACGGAGATTCGCAGCCCATGCGAGTGCGAGGCACTGGTGCAGTTCCAGACAAACACCGTGGCCATCCTGCAGAGCCTGACTGAGAGAAATATCCTTTGGGTGCTGCATGGGCTCATGGGGAAGTGGGGGTGGGGGGTGGGGTGGCAGGGTGGGGGAGGTGCGTCTGCTTCTAAATCCAAGCTGGAAGAGGCATGGGGACCAGCAGCGAGGATGGGCTCTGTTCTGGGAGCTCAGCCCCACCTGAGTTCTCCAAGGTGAGAGGCCAGCAGGCGCAGGTAAGGCTCAGTCCATGCTTCCCATGCTTGCTTTGGGCACATCTCTCACTCTTGCTCAGCTCGCAGTTTTCTTAGCACACCCACTTGCTCAGATGACGGTCAGACTGGAAGCTCTGGAGAAGCAGATTGCCCTCAAGAAGTGACGCTCGCAGCGGGCCACAGGGCTCAGAGGGAACCTACAGTAGCTACGTGGCATTGTTATTGATAGATTATGTAAAGCATCGTTGCTTGTTCTTGTATCACAAAATCCGAAGGGGATGTGGAGTGTGTTTAAAAAAAAATCTTTAAAAAAACAAAAAAAGGGTGAAAAAGAACTGGAGCAAAAGCCCTGCTGCAAAGCAAATGGGTTCAGACTTTGCTGTTGCCTTGTCCCTCCAGCCTGGCTGATCTGGAACAAGGTGGGCAGGGTTTGGAAAAGGAGTTGTGACACAGCTCCTGATGCAGCTGGGATGGGCAGCGACCCCTGCACTGTTCCCTGTGCTGCTTTGCACGAGGAAATCAGGTGATGGCAGCACCCAGAGAGCTGCTGAGGGCAGGGTGAGCCTGTGCAGCGGGACTGTGTGTGGGCTGTGTGCTCCCCGACCCCACAGCCATGGGGATGCAGCCCATGGGAGAGCAGGCAGCAGGATCCCCTCGTCCCCGTTTGGGCAGAATTCTCCCAGAATCGGTCATTATCTTGTTTTATTGGGTTGGTTTTTGTTTTTTAATCATGTAGCAAAAATGGTAATTATTCTCCCTATAAATATCTATGTGTGTGTGTATATATATATATATTTCATTGTGAGAACAGGGTAGTGCTATTTTTAAACCCTTATTTTATATATGGAAATTTCTATCCTGACAATAAACACCCTGGAGATTTGTAGGACATGTCTTGCTCCTTTTCGCTGGGCTGTGGGGCCCTGCAATTCCTTGTGCCCGAGCAGGGTCCCCCACCCTTCTGTCTCTGAATGTCCCTTGGGAAGAGCTTTGCTCCATGAGCACCCCACGTGGGCCCCCCACTGGGGGCAAGGATGGGTGTCACTGAGCCGGAGGTGCCATCCTGATGGCACACACTGCCAATCTGACGCTGCTGATGGGAGCAGCTCCCCGAGGAAACACGCAGTAGTAACCCGCTGAGCTGGGATGTGGGGGACAGCACCCCAGGGCACAGCAAAACCCCATTAGGGCCACGGCTGGGCAATCCTGCGCAGCACCATCAGCGGCTCTCACTAGAGGGCACCAGACTCCGGCGCTGCCGAGGGGTGTGGGATGGGGCACCCTTTCTCATGGGCACACCCGTGAGCTGCGGGGGGGAAGAGATGGAGCTCCGGACAGAGAGCACCGCATCGCCCCAGCAAGGGGACAAAGGCTGGCTGCAGGGCGAAGCTGTCCCTGCGGGGTTTGGGCATCCTCATACAGCTGGGACTTCACCACCACGGTCAGACCAAGGCACGAGCACTGCCCTCTCCACCCCCCAGCAGCAGCCCGACTCTCAGTGATTGTTTCATAAGTGATTAAGGGGTTGTATCTCTCATTAAAAGTGCTAAATTACCGGTGCACGTCCCAGAACGCCTGTTTGGGTTGGCTGACTCCTTCCCCGTCGTTTAACAAATGACTTTACAAACAGCTGAATGTGACCACAGAGTCATTAGGGGAAGTGGGTAATAATTAACAGGTAGGCAGACAGTTCAAGAGCAGGTTTTGTGGCACAGGGAGACACAATGGAAGTCAGAGTGGGAAAGGGTGCAGTGAAACAAGAGGGGACGGAACAAAGAGGGACACTGCCCTCGTTTTGCTGGGCCTTGCCCTGCACATTGCAAAACCCAGGGGCTGCCCCAGGCTGCATCTGTGGGAACACAGCTGGCCCAGAACGGTATGCTTGGCTGGGGAAGGCCCACCCCCTGACCATTCCTTGTGCCCACTTCCATCACCGCTGGGCTCTGCGCGCAGCAAGAATCCCAAGGAAAAGCTTCGGGAACCGTTGCACAAAGTAAGGGGGACATTACTGCATTTCCTGACAGAGGCAACTTCCCATTGCCCAAGAGCACCTAAAGAGAACAGCTCTGCTTGGAGGAGGGGCACAAGCTCCTCATGCAGGACAGATACTGACTGCCCCCAGCAAAGCCCCGGGAGGAAGCGCAGCAGGTCACTGCCGTGTCTTATCCCGGAGAACGGTGTTTGTGCAGCAGGGCATACAACCACGGCCCATCTGCCCAGGGGCTGTGCCCCCCACCCCCACGTGCAGCCGCACAGCACAGTTGTGCAAGGCAGCAACTTTGCTTTTTGAGCAATTGAACAATCAATGCGTGTCTTACGCAAAAGGCTTCCAGAAAACACAACGCAACAGCAGAGGAAAAAAGGCACAAACACCGACACCAGCTCAGCTTCTTCCCCTTCCTCCCCTCCCCATCCTCAGCCCATCCCGTCCCGGAGCACTTAAATGCAGCTGTCCCCAGTGAGTCACAGCAGCATCTCTCCAGGAAGCAGCAGCATGAAGGCCGTGCCTGCCCTCCTGCTCGCAGGGATGCTCATCCTCTGGGCTGAGCTGCCATCAGGTACGATGCCCTGGAGGGAGAAGTACTGGGTAGGGGCAGGGCACTGATTGCAGCAGCAGGCCATCCCCGCTCCATGCTTTGCTTCGAGGCTTGCTGCAAAAGCGCAGCTCCTCCTTGTGCTCCAAGGGGACTGGGTGGCACCTGCATCAGCTGGGAAAAGGTCCCCCTGGGAGAGAGCCCTTCCCTGGGGTCTCTCGGTTGCAACAAACAGCGCTGTGCTCTGCAGGCACTGCCTGGTCCTGCCCCAAGGTCCACATCACCTGTGCCATGGCCAACCCGAGGAATGATTGCTACATCGACAAGCACTGCCCGCACTTCAAGAAGTGCTGCAGGACCTTCTGCGGGCGGCGGTGCATCGCGCGCCCATCTGCCTTGTCCTACGGTACCACCACCTCCACGGCCTGGCCGTGGCTCTGGGCAGGGAGCTCCGGCTGCTGCAGGTAAGCCGGTTTTACCTCTTTGCTCTCTCTCACTTTCCCCAGTGTGAGCTGCTGCTCCCAGCACAGCCCAAGGGTGTCTGCGTCCCTGTGCTGCCTCCGGCACCATGCACCCACAGAAGGACTGCCAGCTCGCAGGGGATGGGGACGACTTCTTGCTCTCACTGAGACCTCCTCTGCTGCTACGTGCCATCTTCTCACCCTCTCCCTTCACTTCCCCACTGCTGTTACAACAAATAAAGGCTTATCCCACGAGCACCAGTGTGCAGCTCCTTTCCTCCCTTCCCTGCCCCTCGTGACCCATCCCAGGTGCACCTGAGCTGTGGGATGGGGAGTGGGACCAGTGCTATGGGATGGGGGTGCAGCACCCAGCAAATGGCACGGGCATCCCTCCATTTCACGGTGCTGGTGGAGGATACATACACCAGACAATGAGGGCTGGGAGCTCACCAACTGAACTCAGGTGAGAAACTGGGCATTGCTTACCTCCAGAACAGAGTCCTCCCATGGGGACAGCCCCTTGCATCATGTGCACCTGTGGAGTGGGAAGCACTGTATCCTGCACAGGGCTGGCCGTGGGGCACAGGATAGAGCCCCAGTGCTGCACCCAGGCTGGCACTGTGACACAGACAGGCTGGCATGGCAGTACACATGATGGCACGTCCCATTAGTCACAGCTCCCCTCCTCCAGCAGCACCAGCTATTATCAGCTATTAAGCAGGCATTTCCATACAGCTGGCTAATTTGATAACGCTGCAATTATCCTGGTTTGTTAACAAGATTAAATCACTAATTAGTTTGATTAAGCACTGCGCTCCAGGCGTGGGGTGCCTCCAGCTGCCCGTCCTGTGGGGACAGAGAAAAGGTGATGGGACAGGAGGGTTTAATTCCCCTGCAAGCTGCCATCTGGGGCCTGCAGGCCTTGAGGTTGGTGTCTGCAAGGGCCCTTCCTCCAGCCCTTGTCACCGCGGCCACCCAGCTGGGCAGCAGGAGATGATGAAAGGAGGAGGGGGCTGAGCACAGTGTGGGGCTCACAGCTGTGGGACCTCCGATCGGGGTCTGAATACAGAGCAGGTTGTGCTCTGCAGTGATGTGAGACCTTTCCAAAGGAGGATTCTGACTGATCTGCTTGGAAAAGCTTTGCGAGGGGAGGGGGTTTAACCAGCCATACCCCCAGCAGGATGCAGCTGCTGCATGGAACCCCGAAGAGGGAAATCCCTGGACCGAGTGGACTGTCTGCTACGTGTGGGGAGCAGCTGCGGGGGGGGGGGGAATGAATCAGTGTCACCCAGTGCCTGCAGACAATAAATGCACCTCTGCAGAGAAATAAAGCATCCTCACTGCTGAAGGCCAACCCGAGCATGCACTCTCCCTGTGCTGCATCCCACACACTGGGTGCCCTCTCTGAGGTTTAGGAAGGGCTGAGCCGGATGCTGAAGTGCATACGTGGGCAGCACTGCCCACTGAGGGTGGGGGAGGGGGTCCCCCCCCATGACAAGGCACGGCTCCTGTCAGCACCAGCACAGGGATTCCCATAACCCTGCCCGTGCCAAGGCAAACGCAGCTGCTCCTTCCCCTGACATCTATGTAGGTTAATGGCATGCAATGTGATTGCGAGACACAGGAAACCACAAAGCTCTGTCAATATTTAGCTTTTGCACATTTGGCTAATTAGGGAGCAACCTGTGATTCCCTCCGAAGGAGGAGTGGCTGCTCTGCTCACTCCGTTGCTCCGTGTGCTCCTGCTCTGGATGGGACAGATGTCACCTCCTTATTCCTGGAGTTCTCTGCGGTCCCGAACCGCAGTGCCCAGGCTCTGGATGTCAGAAATCATTACACTAAATACAGCTTCATGAATGATTCATGAGGCAAGGCTCCACGATCATTAGGGAGAGAAGGGCCAAAGCAGAGCCCTGCCCCAACACACACAGAGCCCAAACGGGCAGACACTGAATGTGGGCAGTGGGCCGACGCTCGCTGGTACCTTTCTGCTTTGGGATCTGCTGCAGCTCACACTGCTAATGAACACGGGCAGCTGGCACAGCAGCCAGGAGCAGCCCCAGAGAGGCACTGAGCACGGCCAGCTCAGGGCTGGTGGAAACACCTCCTGACTCAGTGCAGCCTCTGGAAGCAGAGGAATGGTTCTTCTGAGTGCCATCAGGAGGCTCCTTCCAGTTGCAGGGTGAGCATCACAGATGCCATGCTGCAGCAGCAGGGATCTCCCTGGGACACAAACCCTTCTCCCATCACTCCAGGCCTCTGGAAATCACGGAGATGCATCACCTCTTTGAGGCTGAAAACGCAGTCCCTGGGCTGTGAAAGACAAGCAACAAGTGAGGGCTGCCCTCAGTGTGGCAGTGGCAATGGAAGCAGGAGGTGGAGCAGCGTGGTGCACTTATGTGTCCTGGGTACAGCACCGTGCTCAGGTGTGCTGTCAGGTGAGGTTGGAGGTGATGCACATCCTCCAGGTGTGTGGAAGCCCTTCAGACAGTGAATCCCTCTTAATCAAAGCCACTCTGCTGGCACGCTATACCTATTTCTATCCCCCCCTCCCCTCATTTTAATTTCTTGCTACATCAGCTATTAAATAACAGGAAAAAAAAATAAAAAGAGCAGGAGGAAGAAAGGAGCAGAGCTGACACGGGATGAGTCACTGCAGCACGGAGATGGCTGCTGGCTCCGCTCACCCCGCGCTGTGCAGCACAGAGCGTGGCACGTGGCCGCGTCCCTTGACCCCACATTCACCAAATGGTTATCGACAAACCCCCCCCGGGCAGCGGAGGGAGGAGGGCCACCTTCGAGAGAGGAGAGAGGGGAGACGTGAAGGAGGGGATGGCGTTTCCAGCTGACCTGATTTCTTCATGTTTCCCTGCTCGCATCACTGTGAGTTAGCTCAGGAGCAGCGCTGGGCGCTGGGGTTGTGGGAGCTGCATCCCATGGTGTGGTCACATTGATGGTGCTGTGAGCAAGGCCCTGTGCCGGGGAATGGCCTGGAAACAGGAGCCCCTCCATCCCACCCCGGCTTCTGGGTGTTAGCGGGAGGTTGGAGCCAGCCTGGGAAAGGCCAGCAGGTGAGCAGCCCCGGGCTGGGAGCAGAGTGCCGGGGCACGCAGGGATGCTCAGTGCCTTTTCCCGATGCACATCGCTGTCCCAGGGAGCCCCAGCAGTGATGGGCTGCCGCAGCTGTACCTGGGTGCGGGTCCGGGTCTGCCCCGCAGCACCGCTCGGCGGTGGAGGAGCTCTGGCAGCGTGTGCAGGCTGCACGGTGTGAGTGCTGAGCGGCTCCCACGGACAGCACGCGGGTTCCCCGAGGCAGCGCTCCCTCGCAGAAAACAGAAGGGGAAGGACAGTTCCCCGGGTTACAGAGCGGACACACGGGGATTGTGCCCCACAGCATCGCCCTGCAGCCGGGCAGAGCAGCCGGTGCTGCCATTCATCTCGCAGCTCAGCCATCCCTAATCGCCATCAAAACGAACGCTTTTTGCTCCGCGTCTCAGGACAGAGGAATTTCCCCGACTTGGGTATTTTTTTCCGATTTTTTTTTTTTTGATTTTTCTTTTTTTCTTTTATTTCCGAGGCCTCTCTCGAAGTCTCCCCTTCCCCCCCCCCCCCCCCCCCCTCCCTCCGCCGTCTCCTTCCCATGTAAACAAGCGCGGGGCGCACACAGCCTGACACATCACGCACACGGCATCCCGCTGCCGGCCCCGCAGCACTGCCTGGCGCGGGGACCGCTCCGGCACGGCCACGAGAGGCGGGCACACGGCGGGGGGAAGGATGCTCTCCCCGCAAAGCATCTCCCGCACGGCTCCGGGCACACCCGGGGAAGGCTGAAGGCCTGCAGGACGCTCCGAGCTGAAAGGATGGACGCGCAGTGAAGCTTCGTGCCGCTCCGACACGGGCTGCGATGAGACATCGCCGTGCGGCCACGCGGCCCCAACCGGAGCCCTGCCCGGGGCTCGGCCGGTCGCCCCGCCGTCCCCCCGCCCTGCCGGCCGCTTCCTGGGGCACTTCTGGCTCTCGCCCGGCTGTGTTGGGGTGCCCGCAGGTGGCCCAGTGACCCGAGAGCAGCGCTTGCCATGCCCGGGGCTCACCGCTTCTGCCCGACACGGAGACAGTGGGGAGCGGAGCGCCCGGGGTGGGGGGGCTCAGCCTGGGGGGGCTCAGCCCTGGTGCCCCACGCGAGCCCCGTGGCAAAGAGGAGGATGGAGCCGGATGGTGTGATGGGAGCTCGGGAGGGCCGAGGCGCGACGGCTGTGCAGCGCGGGGGGACACGCTGAGCCGGGGGTCCGCGCCCACCCCGACAGCTTGCTCTGAGCAGGTAAGGACGTGGGGTGGGGTGCCCATCTTCGGACACGGTTCCCCTCCGGTCCCGCTGCCAGTCCCGGCCCTGCGCATCCATCGCAGGGGATGCTGCCCGCTCTCACCGGAGCTGTTCCAATTAGCAAACCGGTTTTTGCCAAAAATCGGGTCCACCCTCCCCCCCCGGCGTGCACAAACAGCTCACGCCCGTCTCCGGCTTCCCCGGGGCTGCGGGGGGGGGAGGGGCGAGGGGGGCGAGGGGGGGGAGGGGGATTCCCCAGAGCTCCATCCTTTCCCCAGCTCGAAGGGCAGCGGCTCGGGCGGGCGGGGCCGGAGGGCGGCACCCCGCGGTGGGGGGAGGACGGGGGGCGGCGGGGCGGCCCCCCCCGACCCCGCGGAGCTGCCGCCGGCCCCGCAGGGCTCCGCAGGGCTCCGCGCCGGGCGCTCACGTTGCGGCGGGGCGGCGCCGAGGGCAGGTGAGAGCGGAGCCGGGCCGGGCTCCGGCTGCGGGTGCGGCATCGCGGGGAGCGGGAGACCGGCAATGCAGGGAGCGGCGGGGACCGGGCAGCGGCATCACGGGGAGCTGCGGGGAGCGGCGTGCCGGGGCTCCGGCATCCCGGGGTGAGCGGGGAACGGGGCGGCGGGCGAGCGGGGTGTGCCGGCGTCCTCATCTGGGATGATGCTGGCAGCCGGCGCTCGGGGATACCCCTCCCGGTCTCTCTGCAGGCGGCGGTAGAAGAGCCCTTCTCACCGCGGGGCTTTCCCTTCCTTCCCCCCGAGAAGATCAGGGGGTCCACAGCCCAGATCTGTGCGCCCGCTGACCAAAACCTGGGAGCAGAGGGTGGCACAGGGCAGGGCATCGTCTGCAGCAGCGCTGGGCTGCCAGCTCCGAGCAGACAACCCCTCAGAGAAGGTAGGGAATCCCCCCACAATCTGCCTCCCAGCCCTGGGCACTTCGGCGGCAGCAGCTCGCTCTCTGTGTTTCCCAGCAGTGGGAAAACCCCTTCTATGCTTCCCCCCCGCATCCATGCCCGCTAGACAAACCGCCCAAGGACAGGCGTGCTGCTGAGCATCCTCCGCTCCGAGGCACAGAGGAATGGGATGCTCAGCGAGAGGGATGGGGCACTTCTGCCTAACGGGAAAAGCGGTGCCCACCCCAGTGCTGCCCAGGGTGCCCCCAGTGTTGAGGACAAGGGCTCAGCCCCCCAGTGCCCCCAACCCTGCCCCATGGACACCCCACTTCCCTGCACACCTGGGGCCAACGGGTGCATAGGGCCGGGCTGCAGCTGGGGCTGAAGGGTTTCCTCCGCTCCGCGTTCCCAATGGCGCTCCCCACTGTGAGACATGCTGCCGGGAAGCCGTGCTGAGCGGTGAGTACAGGGCTTTGTATTAGGGCTGTGAACCTGCATCCATTGTACCTGTTTGGAAAACCCCCGCGTGCAGTACTCCCTGCACTCACCGCATCCTCCTTTGAATATCTATGAGCATCTCCCTTCCCGCCCCCCCCCGGGTCCCCTCTGCCAGTAGGAATACATATACATAACTTCCACTGGAAAGCCTTTCAGAAAAAAAAACAAAAAAAACAAAAAAAACCTACACGTTGTCAAGGGAAACTCTTCCAGCATTTCTTACAGATCGGCTCAATCTGCTTTTATGTTTAATTTTTGCTGTCATAAATGCATGTATTGGAGATCTCTTTTCTCCACGAGGTACACATTCGATGTACAGCGTTCACGCTGGGCTCGTGCAATCCCAATAGTTGCTCCTTCAAACAGCTTACAGTACATTTCCAAATTCATCGGGGAGAGATTGGCTTAATCTGTTCCGTCATTTACGGAGACGGCGCCGGAACCAAAAGGGGAATTTGCAAATTCGCATTACTCCAGACAGACACATTTGTATTCTCTGCCCGTTGTGCCTTTGCAAAGAAACACACCCGACCTTCCCCATCCTTTGGCAGCAGATAGCCCCGCAGACAGCACGCGGTGTCGAGGATCCAGCGGGGAGAGCACGCAGCGCTGGGTCCAAAGCCCAGCACATCCCTGAACCTCAGCTCAGCTCCTCACGCACCTCTATGAGTTGGAGAACTACTAATTGCTGCCTTAGATTCCCAGATGAAAGCGAGACGTGGGCAGAAATCATTTGCTCTATGCAGGAACAGACGTTGGAAAGGAGAATCTTCACTGGAGAACCTCGTGCTGCTCCCTTGGCTGCTCTCAGCCCCAACCCACCCCACTGGGGGCTGCCCCCAGCCAGGGCTCTGCTACCTCCACTCACCCACTCTGCTCTGAGCTTCGCCTTTAGTCGCAGAGGAGCCCCTGGGGGCTGCCCAAAGCAGCAGATGTGTGTGGGGAATTGTTGTGGGGACTGCCAGCTCCACCACGGTCCTGCACACAGCGGTGCTTGGGCACACAAGGTGAGCAGCATCTGTTCTCAAGGTGACTTTAGATGGCAAGCAGCATTTACCTTCGTGATTGAAACCTCAGGTTTAGGTGGGTAAATGCACCTCGGAGTGTGGGAATGCTGCTGTCAGTCAGGGGCTGGAGCTGGTTCTCAGTGGCAAATGGCATAGCCGCTGTGCAAAACAGCAGAGCTCCCCAAAACCCATAAAATGCCAAAACACTGAAATCAGAACGTCAGGCTTTTATCCCTTCCAACATGCAGGTTCCTATTTCAGAGCCATGGGTGATTCTGACTCACGTCTCTTTACATTTCAGCACTATAAAAATAAATGGTACTGTTTTACACGGCAGGACACACGCGTATACACACAGCAGGCAGGTGCATTGTTTTGGCTCTTCTGCCATGGAAATTCCCCGCTCTCATCATCTCATCCCCACCACACCAAAGAACAAAGCCCGGAGCCTTTCCCTGCCCCCACGCACATCCCATTCCCCACGTGCTCCCGTCCCAGCCCCGCTGCATCTCCCCTGCAGGTGGAGGGGCTCCCACTCTGCCGATCATGGTCAACAAGACCTTAGCGTACTGGGGTTCCGCCTTCGAGGAGGACCTTATCAACATCAACGTGGGGGGGCTGCGGCGGCGGCTGAGCCCCAGCGCGCTCTCCAAGTTCCCCGACACGCGCCTGGGCCGCCTGCTGTCCTGCGACTCGGAGGAGTCCATCCTGCAGCTCTGCGATGACTACGACGTGAGCGCCCGTGAGTTCTACTTTGACCGCAACCCCGGCTTCTTCCTCTACGTGCTGCACTTCTACCAGACGGGCAAGCTGCACGTGATGGAGGAGCTGTGCGTCTTCTCCTTCTGCCAGGAGATCGAGTACTGGGGCATCAACGAGTTCTTCCTGGACTCGTGCTGCAGCTACCGCTACCACGAGCGCAAGCTGGAGGGCCGGCACCACACCTGGGACGAGGAGAGCGAGGTGAGCAGCGTGGACACGTCGCCCGATGAGATCTCGGACATCAACCACGAGCTGCTGCGCTACAGCACGCTGCGCTGCGGCACGGCACGCAAGCGGCTCTGGCTCACCATGGAGAACCCCGGCTACTCCATCCCCAGCAAGCTGTTCAGCTTCGTGTCCATCAGCGTGGTGCTGGTGTCCATCGCCACCATGTGCATCCACAGCATGCCCGAGTACCAGCGCGTGGACGAGAGCGGCGCCGTGCTGGACGAGCCCGTCCTGCACAAACTGGAGTACTTCTGCATCTCCTGGTTCACCTTCGAGGTGTCCTCCCGCCTCCTGCTCTCCCCCAACCCCAAGAAGTTCTTCAAACACCCGCTCAACCTCATCGACATCGTCTCGGTGCTGCCCTTCTACTTCACGCTGCTGGTGGACGTGACGGCGGGCAGCGACTCGGAGCTGGGCAACTTGGGCAAGGTGGTGCAGGTCTTCCGGCTGATGCGCATATTCCGTGTGCTGAAGCTGGCACGGCACTCCACCGGGCTGCGGTCACTGGGGGCCACGCTGAAGGTAGGACAGCCAGCTCCCGTCTGTGGGCAAGCAGAGGGCTCCGGGCTGGGTGGGGATGAGAGATGCTGCCCAGGAAGACTGCGTGGGGCTGTGGATGAGGCCGTGGGTCTGTGTGTGCTAAGGCAATGTAGTGGGAGGGGTACTGAGTGGATCCTCCTGCACGCAGCTGGGGCTTGCTGAGGGCTGGTGTAAGAGCAGGGTGCTGGCATGATGGGAGGTGGCACCCATGCAGCAGATCTGGTGAGATGGGGTCCTCTCCCTCACATCGTGCCCTCTTGTTGTGACAAGAGTTGAAGCATGAAGGCACGGAGCCCCTCAGCACCTGTCACTGTGGCCCTGACCTCCATCACTGCAGCTCGGCCACACTGCACCCGACTTTGCTGTCCCCATTGTTCCTCCCTCATCCATCCCCACTGAGCTGATGTATGTACAGAGGGCAAAGCTGCCCCCTTCCCTCCCTGCACTCACATAGGAACCCCAGCTAAACACAGAGACCAATCAAGCCCAGACTTTAATTTTCTCTCCTTTTTGGTGACCTCCCCAGGACACACCCTGAAGCCAGCCCTTGAAGCTGGCCAAGCAGCTCAGGCTTGAGCCGTGCAGGGGGTGCACACATCAAAATTACACGTGGGAAAGGCACCCCACATAAGTGTGATGAGTCTGAGCAGGGCTGCGGGCCTGCCTGCGTGTCACGGAGGTGCAAAGGCCACCAACCCCACGGTGATGTGATGGAGTGCCACTTCTCGGGGACCCCGAGCCAGCTGCAGCCGGGGTGGGCACAGACAGACCTGATGCAGCAGCTTGGCACTGGGGCTTACCGGACACGTAAACGTCAACACAGTGTTAATCATGATTTAGTTCTTACTGCATCAAGCAGCAGCAGAGGAACAAAGCCTGCTCACAGCCAGGGAGTGATGGCTCTGGCACAAAGAGGAGTTGTTCGCTGCCACCAAAGCGCCGGCAGAGGGATTGCTGCCATTTGAGCATCGTAAGCTCTGAGCCGTCTTCAGATCAGCTGGGGCTCAGTGCAGGGTCCCCGCTCTTCCTCCCTGCCGTGCACCAGCTGCAGGGTTGGTGCTGCCTGCACTGCGCTGTCTGGGCTCTGGGGACCCACAGGAGTTGTCATCTGTCTCTTTGGTGGCCTGGACACGAAGATGGCAGAGATGCATGCCCCAGAGGGGACCTGTGTCACATAGGTGGGACAGGTGTCACCGTGAGCTTGGTCACCACACTGGTACCTCTGGCTGGGTTCAACCCAGGCTGTTTCTTTCATTTTTCTTCCACTGCAATGGAGGGAAGGCACCACGTGCACGCAGCAGGGAAAGCAGTCTGCCTTCCCCTCACCTCTGTCCTCTAACACACCCTGGGGCCATAACTGATGCTCTTTAAAGATGCATAGAGTTATTTGGCTGGGACCTGTGGGTGTGCTGCTGAGCTCCAGCCCGGAGCATCTTTCTTGGTGAACTGACACATCTGTGGAGCTCGGAGCTCTTTGTCCTTCCTTAGGAGCAGCCCCAGAGCTGCTGTGGGGCTTATGCTAATAACATACCGTTAGAACTCTGATTTCCTTTCCCTAGAAGATGAAGAGCAAGTTGGCAGATCAGCGGGCAAGAACGGCCAAGAAATCCGCTTGCGACACTCAGAGAGGGGAGCAAACTGCAGCGCTCCTGCTCCACCCCCACTCCCATCCCCGCTTCACTCCACACATCCCCAGGCTCAGCTCTGTGTACTGCCGCTGGATCCCACCCTGTGCACACCCATGTCTCATTGCCACCACCCCGGGTCCCCACCTGAGCTCAGGTTTCCCCCCGGGGCCCAGGGGATGTTCAACCCCATAGGGCTGCACTTTCCTTGCCCATAGGCGGGCAGCTGCTGGGTGAGGTTATACAGGGGATTTGGGGCAGCAGAGTGGCAGAACTCAATGCCCTGCGTGTGTTCACTGTGACTCACTGTACCCCGCTTTGCCCTTCCAGCACAGCTACCGGGAGGTGGGCATCCTGCTGCTCTACCTGGCTGTGGGGGTGTCTGTCTTCTCCGGCGTAGCCTACACTGCAGAGAAGGAGGAGGACGTCGGCTTCGACACCATCCCGGCGTGCTGGTGGTGGGGCACGGTCAGCATGACCACAGTGGGGTACGGTGACGTGGTGCCTGTCACCGTGGCGGGGAAGCTGGCTGCCTCGGGCTGCATCCTGGGAGGCATCCTGGTCGTGGCACTGCCCATCACCATCATCTTCAACAAGTTCTCCCACTTCTACCGCAAGCAGAAGGCGCTGGAGGCCGCCGTGAGGAACAGTGAGAAGAAGGAGCCCGAGGAGATGGAGAGCGAGCGGGACTCAGAGGTGCTGAGCGAGAGCTCCCTGGGGGGGGGCAGCCCTGACCGCCGCAGTCTCACCCCCGGTGCCCTCCCCGCTCCCTGAGCCCCATGCGAGGGACAGGGGGTCGGGGTCTGTGCAGAATGAGCCCAGGAGGAGCGGTGGTGCCTGGCACGGGACCCCACCCCCAGCAGCAGGACCGGCTGGGCCTGGCCCTCCTTGCATTGCAGGTGTCCCCACCCCTGTCCGTGGGGCTCTCGCATCCCTTCCAGAGGAGCAGATGCTGCAGACGCTGGCACCCAGCCCACGCAGCACAGAGCCTGCCAAGGGCTGCCAGGCATGGGGGACGCTGCTGGGCACAGAGCAGCTGCCTCTGCCGTGTCCCTGTGCCCCCAACTCCTGGTGCTGGAGGAGCTGGGGCTGCAGTCCCTGTGCAGGAGGGAGCAGCCTCGCTGTGACCCCGACAGGACCACAGGGAGCGGGGACAAAGGGACTTCGCACTGCTCATCTCCAGCTCCTGCCTGACCCCTCACAGCCAGGCAGGGAGGGCACCCCCATCCCACCTGGCCCCCGACCTGCCTGCGCACACCCCAGCACAGCATCAATTCCCCCAGCAACGTGCACCCCAGCTGACCAGCCCAGAGCCACACGGATGGCTGCAGGATGGCCCTGGTCACCTGGATGATGGCTTTCAGGGCACAGCAGTGGGTGGGGATGGCTCTGCAGCGGGGACTGCTGACCTCGGGGAAGAGAAGATGGAGCTGGAGCAGACACAGCCCCTCTGCATGGGTGGGAGCCATGTCCAGTGCCCACGTCCGTGTCTTCCAGCACTATTTGCTCCGGTTCAGCTCCTGCTGCACTGTTACTTGAACAAAGGAAGGAGTTTCCCCTTCTCTCCATAAATATTCCTGTAGCAAAACGTACTAAAATAGGAAGACTGAGTGACGTGTATTAACTAAAAAAGCATTATGCAAACCATTAGAAGAGCATGTAGATTAATTTTCTATCTATGCATGGGATGCATACGGCATATTTTATTAAAGATGGAAGTGACCCAGTTGGGAAGCTGGCTCTCTGTGTCACAGCAGCACCGCCACCGCCCATCAGAGCCGAGGGACCACACGTCCCTGGGGCAGCAGTTTTCCCAAGTGTCTGCACTCTCCTTTGGCACAGTGGGTATATCAATTAAACACTGTATCAGGTTATTTCCACATAAATCGCTCTCCACGCTCAAAAAGTGATTGATGAAGGAGAGACTGCGTTTCCTCCAGGGGATGGTGATTAAGGAGTGACCTCATTAAGCTATTCCACGCAGCTGAGAATTGGACAATGCTCCTTGGAAGCAAAGCATTGCTTGTTTCAAACTTCTTCCCTTCGCCAGCTGCCAGAGCCCTGGCTGCCCTGAGCGTGCTCTGTGCTGGGTGTGGGAAAAGCAGATCTTAAGGGTCAGGACATGAGGGACAGGAGAGCCCTCGCCACAGCACAGGGGCTGTGCAGCAGCTCTGCGTGGGACTCAGCCTCTACTGAGTTAACAGCAATGACATGGCGGGGAGCAGGGCAGGATGCAATTCATAGATGGGATTGAATTGTTATAAAGTTTTTAAACAAGTTGGCTGCCTTCCTGGGCTCTTAAATTAAAGGGCAATTAAGTCACTCTCCGTCTGGAAATAGCTGATGGGTGTTTCCTGGTTTGACTATTACATTTTGCTGGAGTGATTAATGCAATGAGAAATCATCAGCTCTCAAGTCAGGGCTGTCAGCCAACACTGAGAGCATTTATCTGAGCTCCTGCTTGGGCTCCTCTGGCCCACAGACAGAAGGAAAGAGGACAAAATGATGGCTACCCATCAGCCATTGTTAGTCACATTCGTGTCTCTGCAGCACGGGCACTGCTCGTGGCATGAAACAAGTGCAGGTGAGGACTCCCCTGGGGTGCAGCCCTCCCTTCATGCAGGTGATCTGTGGTTTCGGGGTGATGCTGCTGAGAGCACGTAAGTGCTCCGGGCTTTCCTAGCTCTAGGAATGCCTGCAGTCTCCTTCCCGTTGGATTCCACACTCCTTCCTAACATTTAAAAGCTCACATCTATTTTGTTTCTTCCGGCATTGCTAACACAAGCTGCCTCCTGAATGAATTCTGTCTCTGCCTCAGTTAGTCATCCCTTTGGGACAGATTTAGTAACTGCTCAGGGAAACCACGTAAAAGCCAACAGTTCGCCGTGAAGGCAGCACCCACTCACTGTCAGCATTCTGAGCCAGCGAGCTGAGGGTGCAGCCAGGATGAGGAGCACGACCCGAGCCTCACCTGCTGTGTAGGAAGGGACAGACTGCCCCTCACCTGGTCCCAGAGCACCTCCTGTCACAGCTCGCCAGCTCTGTGGCTGCGTACGTAACACTCATGACACCGAAGCTTTCCGTTCAGGACAGTTTATTTGCCCCGTTGAACAAATAAGGCAAGAAACGTTGAGAAAGATCAAACACAATCTCCTGTATCAAACTCAGAGGAATGCAATAAAAGTGACTATTTCATACATATATAAACTAAGGACCCAACACTACTATATACAAACAGGCAGGTCTTACAAAAGAGCATTTCAAGTCAGCACTTTATGCCAGTGTTGCTAATTTGTTACAAAAAAAAGTTAAAGCTACAAACTTCACATTATTAAGTCTCGTGTGACTGACATCATCAGGATCTGTGGGTTTCAGAAGCAAAGAGCACGGTTTGTCCGGAACACTTTCAGCAATGCAGACGTGCCCAAGGAGCACCTGAATGCAGCTTCACAACTAAGCAAGTGTTTTGCTTAAAAACCCTTGTCAGAACAGCTCTCCTTGAGGGTGTGAGCCTTGGTCTTAGTCTGTAGGACTCTGAGAAGTAAGTGGGTATGATGCTCAACAAGGGGACCAAAAGGGGAATTACTTTCTGTCTACCTGATAATCAGTGAAGGAGAAAATAATCTGAGCTCTGAGTGCAAGAAACATTATCAAGTCTCAGCCACCGCACGCTTGTAAGAAAGGTTCAAAGGCAGTTAAGTCATTGGACCGGTTTTACTTATTTTGGTTCATTTGCTGTATTTTAAGACAATCACACCAGCTAAGCAGAGCTTACATTCAGTCACAGCAGACACAGGTTGCATATTCCAGAAGTACACACCACAACGTGGTGCTTCACCTCAAACTCGGGTTTTCTAATGCCCTACGATGACCAGAAAGTTACCTACACAGTGCAGAGGTAAAACTACTCCCAGCAGAATCTGTCTGACTGACGTTACACGCCACCAGCGCACGGTTTGCCACGTCCCACATCCCTGTGCCCACCAGAGCTACAGAGCAGGCTTGGCGGAGCAGTGCTGCTCACTCTGGGACAAACCGAGGCAGCCAGATCTGCAGGGAGGTACAAATGGCTTGGTTCCTTTCACAGCAATGGAGTACAGCTGTTAACAGTAGTCAGGAGTCTGCTGCAAGCAGGGAACAAGAGCCTCTCGAGGCACAAAATGAGCAGCATTTGACATAGGAGACAGTGCCGTTCAGTTTAATTACCTGCATGAGGTACCAAGGCCTATTTCAGAGGGTTGCACATGGAAACTCTTCTCTCCATCAGAGAACAACAAAAATACATCAGTAGGAACACGTGGTTCTGCCCAAATATTCCACCATAAGCTAGGTAAGCTTCGGTTTCCTCCTCAGCTCCACCAATGGGAGTGAACTGCACCATTCTCAGCGATTGTACACGCAGGGCATCTTCACCCATGGACCCACGCTGGGAAATATAACGAGAAAGGAGCACTCGGAGGGACTGGAAGAGAATGAATCTCTTTCCAGACGTGAGCCACTGGCCTCTCTGGATCAGCTCTGCCTCCACTCCACCCAATAAAGCACATCTCTGACAAGCCAACGAATGTTTGTTTTCAGTTTAACTTCTTGGTGTGCTAAGCCTGGCAGAAATATGAAGGATTGTGAAGTTTTTATACCAGCACCTAAAGAGGTAAATCTGAAATGATGAAGCGTACAAAATATTTCGCCAACTGCAGAGTCCCTTCAGCCCTCTCAGACGCAGCAGAAGTACCAAATTCGGAGAGAGGTTCACCGGACCTCCACCCATTCCCATCCCGTGCCCTCCTCCCAGCACTGTGCTGTCAGAAGGACATTTCTAAAGGGACAGAGGAAGGGGAACCTGCTTTGTTTCAGGTCAGATCACTGACTGGCTTTTGGCCTTGTGTCAACGTGGGTTTTAAATTACAGAATGTAACTTCTCCTGGAGGCACAACACACTTTATCTACTGGTATTAATTCCTAACGTACATAAACAAAGGACAAAACCAAGGTCTTGAAGAAATCACACTCGCTCAAAGCACAAAGTGTAAGGCATGGGGCTTGTTACAGGCTTCTTAAAAATGAGACTTAAGTGTCTTCCTAAAGGCTGGGACAGTTTGTAGGTGTTCTCATCTACACTCTCCAGTGACCCAAAACTTATCAGTACCTTAACAGCAGAACCATACAGTCATCAGCTTGAAACAGAGTCTGTGCATTCACAAAGAACAACAAAAACAACAAAAAAACCCACAACAGATGCGGCCGTTAAATACACAATTCATATTAACTTAAAACAAAGGGAACGGACTACGGAAAGGTTCCATTTGAAAAGAGAGTGAGCCATCTTCCATCGGTCTGTTTCTATCTGCTCATCTGATTTAAAAATAACCCATCTAAAAACAGTAACAAAACTCCTTCGGATACTGCTTTAAATATGTGCCTAAATTAAAACACACCACAAGGATTCTCCACTTAATGGCATTCCTGAGTTCACAAAGGTGCTATGGAAAAATAAATGAGCAGAAGTATTGCCCTCTATTTTGCTAGCATATTTCAATAGAAATCAACCTGCTTAGTAGTCACAGAAGCAAGGAGCTGATTGTTGGAGGCTGGAAGGACATCCTGCCCGTGGATCAGAAGTTCTGCTGCCGCCGCTTCTTGGCCTCAATGGCATCGAGGATGGGCTGCCGCTTGGACTGGTACTTCTGGCGGATCTCCTCGATCTCCTGCTCCATCATGGGGTCCAGCGCTGACAGCCGCCTCTGCAGCTCATCCACACTCCACGTCTTCAGCTGCCAGGGAGAGGAAACAACAGGCGTCAGAGCCGAAAGCAGGCACAGCCACAGGTACTTCGATACTCTCAGGTTGAACGTCAGTCACGGTGAGGAATTCAGACTCCTCTGCTGAGTAAGGAATCCCAGGGCACACACGTCGGGGCATTCGGGTCAGCTCTGCGCTGATATAATATGCAAGTACAAGTTGTGTTTCACCGTACGGCTGTATTTTACTGTGAAGATGTCAGGCTGGTCTGGACGAGCCTCTCGCACTGACTTTGCTATCTGCCTGCCCTCGGCTTAATTGGTTCTCTTGTGAGTGCCAATTTGATGAGAACTGGCATAGAAAAGTTTTACTCTGCGATTCAAGGTGCCAAAGTTCGCCCAGGACAGCCTGAATCGTCCACAACTATGTCCTCTATGCAAAACTGTAACCTGAAAAACAGGAGGATTTGAGGATAACGCTAAAAAAATAGGGATGCTGAGTGTGCTTCCCCCAAGAGCCTGTCCTCCTGCCATCCAAGACAAAGAAAACATCCAGAAACACGTGGGAGGTGCTGCCTGACAGACACTGCAGCACAATGGGGATATGACTGCCTGCACGCCTGCTTGCAGCTACAGGATCACAGATCTGATCCAGGCGAAACAAAACTCTTCCAGCTAAGGGTGTACAATGTTTCTGCTCCCCCAGTCAGTGCATTAGAAAGACAAAGCACTTCCGCCACAATGATATACATGACTTATACACAGTAATGCAACTTTACCAGGCAGCAGCTTCAGCTGATGTATGGCACCAGTGACCTTTCCACACTAATGTATCACAGAGCAGGTGATCATTCAACGTTCCCCTCCCTCACAGTCCAGGGAATTGAGAGCAGAGACAGCTAAGTTTGTAGTGGGCTAAAGCTGGCTGGTAGACACACTGACAGGGTCAGTGGGCACAGGGGAGATGGGCTGACGGTTGGCCAAGATGACCTTGGTGGTCCTCTCCAGCTTTAACGACTCTATGAGTATTAAGTACACCACCTGTGCAGGCAGGTGATGCAGAACCAGGCTGCTGATCATGGGTTAAACAGAAGGGAGATGTCGGGGAGGGAGGAGAGGGAAGTTACTGTGCTGCAGGACTGAAGGGCACAGAAACACACCCTGTGCATAGTGCTGGGTGATGGAGAACTAATCGCAGGCGTTTCATCTGGAATAGCATCAGTGTGGCTGTGAACAGAAGCACAGAATCCAGAGGGCAGCCCCAGCTGAAAGGTGCAGAGCACGACTGCTCACCACGACAGCCACAGCCACGGTGTGCAATTACTCATGGCTGAGAGGCAGTGCCCACGCAGAGCAGGGGAAGGGGAGCAGGGACGCCTGGCCCTGCTCCCACACACTGTCTTCTCACTTGCAAATGCATCTTTGAAAGGAAAATCAGAGGTGCTTAGAACCTGACAATCTCCACTTCAGTCTGCTGCATGGCCTTGCCTTACAAACCAGCCCCACAGGCGGACTTTCTCCTGGAAATGAAGTTTTTGAAGGCCGGCACTCCTGTCTCAGCAGCATTAAGCCTCTGGGATGGCAACATTATTCTCTTAGCGAAGCAACAGGAGCAAAATCAGAAGAGGACAAGGACAGAGCATCCCACGATGCTCAGGGTGAAGGCTCTGCACTGAGCAGCTGCAATTAGAGCTGGGCTCGGCCCCAGGGCTCAGCCCCATCCACTCCTCACTCCTCAGCGACTTCTCTCTGGTAAGGAGCCCAAATGCCTTTGTCAGAGATATCTATTTTCATCCACCGTGATCAAACAGCCATGACAACCTTTTAAAGGAAAGAATTGCATTTCAAAAGTAAAGTCTGATATCAAACACTTGTTCTAAGGCTGGTGTCTTGCAATGAAATGGATCTTGCAACAGGGAGAGGGGGCAGAGCAGGGAAAGCATTCAAGCAAGGTTCCATGTGCAGCAAGCTAATTGTAAACTATTTGATTAACAGCTTTCTTTCTATGCAAGGTTGTGAGGCACAATTTCTTCCTCCAAGTAACAGATCCACAAGCCACCCCCGACATCCCTCCACGAGCAGCTCAGACACTCACTGATAACAAATGCACTGCACAGAGCTCACCTCAGCAAACTGCTTCCCCGAGTCACCATCCTTTCAAATCAGCATTAAAAAAAACCAAAATCAACCAACATAAAAAACCCACCCTTAGCACTCACTGCAGTCAAGGCAAACGCTGCTGCAACGTGATATTCTGCTGAGTGCAAATGAACCTGAGCAAAAGAGGAAATGTGAAGGCTCTCTGCAGGGGTGTCAGAGCATTTTCCCACAGCAGAGCCCGCAGCACGGCCAGTCTGGGAGACAGCACATCAGGATGGTCCCTTCCCAGCCCTCCAGCAGCACAAGGGCACCGCTGGCTCGGGCCAGCCCGAACCACTGCCATAAACACAGTCCTGCCCAGCAGTCCCACCTCAGCTCCCATTCCTAGTGCTCCTCTTGCAAAAAAGGCTGCCAAGAACATCCATTTGCTGCATGAGTTATAAGCATCAGACAGAAAGGAGCCATTTCCCAGCAGCTGTCACACTCTTCTCTCCCAGCATAACATTCTGACAGAGTCCTGCCGCCTCTCCGCTGGGGTCACAGGCACCCTGAGCACTGCCCTGCTGCAGCTTTCCCTTTCCCTTGACAACCCTGCATCTGATCCTGAGATTCAGTGCACAGCCTTTTCTCTGTGCACACCACATCGGCTCTGTTTTTAAACACTCCTAAAATTCCTGAAGCTGGTGCCCAACGTGAAGCCGTCTGTCACCAGCGATGGGGTGCAGCTCTCCCATCACCTTGCAGGTCTGCAGAGGGATGCTGCCTTCTGAAGCACAACCAGAGCATACATGCTATCGGTGAGACAGGGATATTTGTTCACGGTGGAAACACCTGAGCAGTCCTGCACAAGTGCCACCAACAGCTGTGTGCTGCTGAGGAAGGGCACACCCAGCAGCAGCTCCCAACCTGCCTTCAACCCCAACATTCCAGGTGGCATCCACTGCTCAGCATGACTTGATGTCGACTTAGAAGATTTAAAATAGCCCTTTGAAAAAGTGGCTTGAGCGATTCTCACTTCATAAGGGGCAGTGGGAGTCTGAAGTCTGAAATACAGAAATAATGAAACTGCAGCTTCCCACGCCACACGGGGAAAAGACATCAGCTAGATGGAAACTAAAGAAACAAAAATAATCCTCGCTTGAGCATGGCTTTTGTTGTTCTCCCCCCCCCTTTCTGCCTGGTTTTACACTGCAGTTTAGCAGTTCTTGACTGCATACCCAGAGATCAAAGCCCCTAAACAAACTCAAAGCATCTGAAATCGTGTTAGCTAGGAACTCTGCATTCAGGCAGGCAATGCTGAGCATGGCTTCAGAAGGGTGTCCATCCGAAAGAAGTCATCCAAGCCACGCTGAATATTCAATGCCAAAAAGGAGTTTGCTGCTACAGATGGTGAAAATGAACACCACTGTAATAACAAAGCTTAGAATTAATATAAACTGGTGGGACCTGCTGAGAGCACAGAGTATGTAAGGATGTTCACCTGCTCCTGGGTGCCACAGGAGTAATGTGTTAGCAGGAACCTGGAAGTCAAGATCACGTATAAAAAGCCAGACACACCAAAATCAGACACGAGTCCAGCAAGAACAGCGTTCACCTGGACAACACCAAGCCACCTGAGAGCCACTGCAATGCACAGCAATGAAATCATGAAGGACAAAGACCAGAAAGGAGCAAGGCACAGCCCGCAGCCAGCGTAAAGAGCAGCAGCAATTCTGCCAAGATGTTTCCCCTCTGATAAATCCTGGGGCAATGCCTACATTCCTCTTTCAGGATCCGGCCACTCCATCTGACGTGCATCCACCTCAACGTTCCAACCCTTCTTCCATCACTTCCTCAAGCAGAGTTTTATTTTTGGGCCACAGACTTGGGTTATTCTGGAATTATGCTTCTGTGACTTGCAGGGCTGTTTAAGCGTGGCATCAATTAAATGCTCGTACCGAATACACCCGGAGGAAACAGACCACTGAATAGTACTATGCATTTTTTTTTTTTTTTTTTAAGCATTCAATTTCTCAGGCCAAAATTAAATGAAGAGGGTGATTTCTCATGCTAAGCAGTGCTCCGGAGTCCAGGTCTTGAAACTGGTGATATAAATTGGTGTTGGAATAGCATGCCATTTTCCCTTAGCGTTTTTCCTGAAATGCTGGCTCAATCCCATTTGGCGTACTTTCAATCACTGATCTAAAAATTAAGTGCCTTGTTCTCATTTATGTTCCTAGCATCAGGAGGCCTCGATGGAACACAGGAGCAGGCATTAACTAGTTATGTACCATCACCTTGTGCCCAACGCAAGGGACACGGGGATCTAGGAACCTGCAGCCCCTCCCTGTCCCCTTCTCATGGTGACTGCCAGGTCCCCACAGCCACACACACGTCAGTCTGTAGCCATGCTATGGAGAGGCTGCAGTACATCAGAACCCCTGCACCAACACAAACATTAAGTACCTTGATGTCCCCCCCCCCTCTTTTTAGCATGAGAAGTTTCATACCGTTATGAAAGCGGCGGGTGAAATGCACTCACTGTGGGATTTCATGCAAGATTAAAAATACAGATATTAATCTTTCAAAGGATTTGAAAAATAAGTCTCTGCAGCACAAGCTTCTGCTTTTAATGCATCTTAATTATTTAGCAAAACACACCCTGGGCTGCAAGCATCCAGCACAAATCGAACAGCACTGCACCCAGGATTTCCAAAAGGAAGGACTGCTGCAATGAGCACACATCTGGAGACTGCAGCTCCAGACCACCCTGTGCGGACAGGAGATGACTTCACACAAGAGATGTGACCCCAACTTTCAAGCAGATCATCATATGTTTCAGAGGCCAAGTCAACCCAGGTCACTGCTAAGCAGTAACACAGCAACGTGCCTTGTTGTGGAGGACGGGCAAGCACCAGTGCACTCAGCTCTGGATATCTGTATCTCACTTTTGCAGTGGTGGAGTTTTAAGGCTCCTGGAAGTGCATCATAGAATCACCAAGGTTGGAAAAGTCCTGTAAGATCATCCAGTCCAACCGCCCACCAATCACCAATAGTTCTCACTAAACCATGTCCCTCAACACAACACCTTCCTGGTACAATGCTGGTGAGGATCCTAGCTATCCAACGTGTGGCTCTGCTGATAAGGCAGGGCTAGCTCTGAGCTGGGGACTTCTGCAGGCCCTCCTTCCAGCCCAGCAGCTCACTGCCTTAGCAAGGCTGCCCTCAAGCTGTCACAGGACAGCGATGGGCTTCTGGGGATCTGTCTCAGCACCAGCACTACCTCACTGCAGGAACTCCTTCACTACTGGCTGAGGCAGAAGCTGCCTCCAGCTCAGGATCTGTCTCTTCTGCAGCAAGCTCTCTCTTTCTTCAGGCTTTATTTATATCCACACGGTTTGATCCTGCTGGTTCAGCAAGGACCTTGCTCCAGCACATTTGCTAACTCTGTCACTGCTATTGAAGAGATAAATAGACACACTTCAGATACGCATCTGCTCCTTCATCGCCCACGAGGCATCTTTCCCCTGCTGGCTGCCCTTCTCCAGTTTGCAGGTCTGTCCCGTTTCCTTGAAGCCTGCAGAGCTGGGGGGAGCTTTGCTGTTGGCAGGGTGTCAGAAAACTCCCAATCCAATATGCAGAGGACTTACAGCAAGCACAGACCTCGCTGGTAGCCTGGGCTCTGCAAACGTATCGGCACAGAGCAGCATCCCCAGGGCACAGATGGCCCAGCTGTGAGAGCACCATGCCGTGCAGCAGCACTGCTGGCAGCCAAGAGCGGCAACTTACTGCTCCTTACTGCAACCCCTAAAAGGCTCAAGGAGGTTCCACTGCCAGCACAGCCATATGGCCTCTACACAGGGTTATTATCGTCAGCAATGTACAGAACTTGTATTAAGGGGAAAAAACAAACCAAAACATCCAAAGGAATACACATTGATATGACTGGCCAGAAAAAAAAAAAAGGGTTTTATCTTTTTTGCACTTTAACCTTCAGAGCTCCAAGATTTAATTCCCTTTTATTCTAGTTTTATTATCAATTATTCACTTCCAAAACCATCCCAAGTACTAAAAATACTTAACCTCGACAAAGGGAATGAGAAAACGTTTTGGTGTTGCTCTGCAGAAGGAAACTTCAGGAGGTCCAAACCTTAAGAACCTTCAGGGACTTAGAAAGTGGCTGAGTAATCCTATAACCACCAAGACAAGTTATCTCACTGGTTTTATTTCAGTAACTGAATTACAAACCAAGCAGAAAGGTCAGCCTGTCTGGACAAGAAGTGGAAAAAAAAAAGGCAAAAAAGGAGCATTGGCTGCTTATAAAATACACTTGCTGGCCAGAGATTGGATTAAGAAAAAGCACAGCAGGTCCAACCCCCCTCTAAGTGATTATACTTTAATTTCCTTAAGTAAGAGTACCAAAATACTCTGGACATGCTAAAATAAATCATATCACTGAAGATCCTGCTAGCTGTACAAACCAACTGCTAAGTGCACAGCTGGCCAAGTTGCCTCCCTCTCCCCTTTCTTTTTAAGAAATGCAGTCTGCCAGAAAATGCTGATTCCTTCAAAGTGAATATATGTCTGCAGCAATGTGAGGCTTCTAACAAAGTTCTGCTTGCAAGGGTACGTGAGTCTGTAACAGATTTCTTTCTTGGTAAGATTCACTCTTTGTTTAGGCACTCCAATGGGCTCTACTCTCTCACTTATTAAAAATGAATGTATTTCTTCAAGATCACTTATTCTGCGTGCAGCAGAATACCTGCAGGAGCAGCAGTAACACCACAGGTCTGAGGGATTCCTTCGCACTGCTCTGCTCCAACCTGAAGCATAGCAGTGCCATCAACCTCAAGCTGTACCCATCGTTCTGGGGTTGCTCAGCAGGTAAATGCTGTCTGCATCACATCACCGACTGAGTGCTTTGCTACTGGAAGACAAAGACACTGGAAAGAAATTCAGAGCCACTAAGTGAAACTTATTAGGGAAAATAAAGGTAAGGCACAAGAACAAGTGTGTCCCCAACCTGAAATTCTCTGCTTTTCCTGGAAGACTGAAGCTGGTCTAGTGAGATACAACAACAGCTTAGGACAAGCAGCTTCATCTTCAGAGATTAAATCATCCCTGGCAAATATTAATCTCTTTTCAACTGGTGCTTTTAATTTCAGTCTTAGTCCTTCCTAATCTATCTCCTGCCCCAGGAGAGCTCCTGAGCAGGGCCACAGTGCTTCCTCATGCCGTATGCCCAAAAGCAAGTGACAGAACAGCACTGCCACTGCTCTGCCTCTCCTCCACCACTGGAAAGGAAATGTGATCTGGCAACGTGAATAAGAGAAAGACGGCAGGAGAAGTCAGTGCTTTTGTGTGAAAAGACAACTGTGGGGATTTCAACGGCGTTTTGAAAACGAATAGCTGCATGACCCTGGGAGAGGCTGTCGGCTTTGAAAACAGAGGCATATGTTTGATATCTTGGAGACAAATACTTTTTCAGAACGGCCCTCTAGTGAATGAGCCATCTACTTCAAACCCTTGTCACACGAACCTGCATGCTTTGCCATGTGAGCTTTCCTCAAGTGTTCGCTATTACTTAGGCATCTATTTATAATGACACCGTGTGAAGGCAAGATGAAAAACAAGGAATGAAGCACACTATTTCTCAGTAATATTCTTCAGACTTTGCGTGTGCTAAGGGAGTCTTCCTCCCTCTTTCTTGAAGAGCAAAGCGTGGGATCATTCTCAGCACTGCACAGACGAGCTGGGGCAAAGCTCCCAGTGCTCCCACAGCTCACTGCAAACTCCAGCACTCTGCTTGCTGGAGAGGCCTCAAACGTGACAAAACTCCCACTGCACAGTCCCCTGCTGAGGTAGACCGGAGACACCCAGCAGTTCCAGGCACCAAACACCAGGAGTGAGCACCACCTGGGCTCTCCTGCAGGATTTACTGCAATATGCACAAAGGCAAACACACCAGGTCCAGAAGTCAGAGCTGCCTTTGCTGCTGCACAGAACACAGCTCTGGGTGAGGCCCTGGGAAGCACCCAAGGCTGGATGCAGCCTTCATCCCTGTCCTCCTTCCTCTGTCCACAGACTCCATCCTCCGAGGTGATCCCAAGCAGCCGTATCGGGCTCTTGATGCTGGGTCACCAAGAGGAGCCCTCCTTGCTAGAGACAAGAGAAACCTGAGCAAACCTGTCTTTTATAGCAGTGTTACCCTTTACAAACATTCGTGCTGACAGATGAGCTGCAAGAAGATTTCAGAAGCATTTCCAATCGATCTCACCCAAGCAGCAATGTTCTTTAAGGGAGGCACAGTGCCAAGAACACACCCAGGCTGGAAAACAGGTCTTGGGGCATAACAAGGCTCAAACAGGTTTTCTAAAGAGCTCAGTATGCTGTGAGATGTTTCCAGCATCACACCTTCAATTATTAATTCCTTTTCCCTCGCTCCCAGCAAAGCAGTGCACGCTGCAGCCTGACCATAAGCACACAGCACTGAGACAAATGCAGCGCTCACACTGCCTGCCTGCACAGCTGGTCACTGCTCCTCCACACCCTCCTCAGCTCAGCTGACTGCACACAGCATTAGGGATCTAAATACTTTCGTAAGAAGTTGATTCCAGGCTGCATTACTTCCGTCTCCATTAAGGGCTGCGACCTATGCAATTCAATGCAAACAGCAGCGACTCACTTTACTTCCCACTCACCGCAAGTTTCGTTTGAAAGCCTTATGTCACAGAAGGCCTGCTACAGACAAAAATACAGCAAAAATGAAATTCTGACAGCAAGTCGGAGCAGTAAGTGCTTTGCAATCATGTCAGTACGCACCAAAGTGAAAGCAGGTGGTGAACAATGACCCTGTTAGAAAATGGAAGAGGACAGAAAGCTGTTCTCTTCTCCAGCAGATAGAAAATCCAAGACACTGCACTATTCCTCCCATTTCAAGTATCGCTAACAAATTATAAAGCCAAACGTCCACCTTCTGATATTGTTACAAAGGGAATTGAGGAAGGTTTATGAAACCTACGTGGTATGGAGCAGTGCTTTGAAGCAGCCACGAATGCAGGAGGTTTGCAGCAGGGTTGAGAGTGCTCCTCCATGCAAACGTTACAAAAGACTCAAGACCACTTAAACAAGAAAAGAGAAGACAAGCAAGCTGTTCCAGGGCTTATTTTTAAAATGATGGTATGTTTGATTAGGAGGTAACAAAATAAACCATTTCTCCTTAATAAAGATGTCACTGGATAAAGTGTTCTCTGGGAGCCAGCAAGGTAACACTGGAAAGAAGAACAAACAATTAGCAGAGCTTTAAAAAATTTTGGCAGATGGCTGAAGGAAAAAAAAGGAAATCCATTTAAGGGACTTGATGCTATAAATCAAGGCAGGTGACATTTAAAACTGTTGAATAAAACATCTCAAAAAGCTGTCTCTTTGTATAAATCATACTTCACAGCAGAGATCACATCCAGGCAATGCATTTCCAGATCTCACTCCATTACCAGGAGATGTGGTTTGGGGTACAGTTTTGGAAGTGAGTTTTCTGTTCTAGATTGCTTTCTTTTGTCAGAAAAAAAAAAATCTTTTTTTTTTTTTTGTCTTTCAAAAAAAGCAATGGTCTCAGTGCTCTCCCATTAAGAGAAAGCTTTCATTTAGAGTCAGAACAGAACAAACAAATAAATACCTTTCAGTCTGCCTGCATCCCAGCCAGGAATCTGCCACAGCTCTGATGAACACGGACAGGAATACCCATCAGCCATCCCAGATCTGGCTTTCTCTCTCAAATTGATCCATATTCTAGTAAATAAGCTCAATTTAGGATTGAAGTAAAACTATTTGAATCAATTGATGCTTGAGAAGTAACTGGAAAAAAGGGGAGGCCACAGCACACAAAGGGGAGAAACTCCTGAGCAGAAAATTCTGAAGGTTCACTGCGTGTTTGGTCAACAGCCTTAAAAATATATATATAATCAACAACAAAATAAAAGCTCTACTTCAACCAAACTTCCCTTTCATCCTGCACAAAACCGTATGTATTAAAGCTAATTTCAACCGATCCTCAATCATCATGCCAGGGTCAGGGAAACCTGCATCCCTAGAAGATAAGGAATGTATCACAGGATTCACAAATCAATAGAAGTGGAGATTACTTGCTTCTCAATGAACTTCTGAACGACCTGCAAATCTGCACGCTCTGAAGGATTTTTTATAAGTGGACAGACTTTCTGGAGCCTTAGTAAACCAGCTCAGATTATTCATGGGACTAATTTGGGTGGGGGAAAAGAGGAACAAAAAGATTAGTGCAGAGACACCTAAACCAAGCTGCTTAAAAGACAAAGGCAAGTAATGGAGAGATAAAGCTCGCTGGATCGTGTTAGAGGCAGGATACATAATAAACTGATAAACTTTAAAAAGTCACACAACAACAGCTTACTCATACAATGAGACTGCCTTCCTTCCAGCATTTGCCTCACCCACGTATCTTCAGCATGTCTTTCTGCTTTTCCTAGATGAGACCCAAGGACCAGTTTCAACGAAACAAGAACCAGCTATGAGTCTGCTGTTGTTTTCAAAGCCTGCAACTGTATAGAAAGTACTCCCAAGTTTTTAATCAACTCAAGAAGGACAGACAACAGGCAGCGTGACTATAAAGCACCAACATTGGATTGCTAATAAACGCTATCCAAATGAATGTTCAGAGAAACCAAAGGCAATGAATGTTCCAGGTACTGGTAGACAACACGCTGTTCACAAGACAAATGACATCTTCACAGACAGAATACAATAAATTAGAGCCTTTGGTCATTGTAAAGCAGAATGTGTTTACTGTTATTGATAAACAATAAATCACCTGCCCTCTAGCAGTTCCTCCCTATAAATCACTTCCAAAGGAAGAAGCAGATGGTTGCAGCCCAGAGCTGGGAGGGGAAGCACAGCACCCAGCAGCTGCACTGGGGAAGCAGCAGGGCCATGCACGAGCACCAGCTCTGTGTTCTCAGCAGCAGAGATAAGCAGAGCACAGAGCTCGAGCTCACAGCAGCTCTCTGGCTTGTGACTGCAGCCTACACTGAGCCATCCAGGCCAGCATCCTCCCTGCAGAACCTCCCTGACACACAGATGGAGATCCTGATCTGCAGGCATCACTAGGCTGGTATCAGGCTCACAAGTATGTCACGATCCTTATGTGATTTAATTTGCTTCCAAAAGAATTACACTTTCTATACACTTTTCAGTAAGAACCCCATGCTCTTGCAAACTCAGCATCAAGTCAAATCCTGTAAACTGGAAGGAAAGGATTTACATTCACCATTTCATCACCAACCAACAGCCCTATGTGCAATGGAACAAGCTGAAGACACTTATGAGACTAGCACGCCTCTCTGCTGGTAAAGACCAGTTTTGATTTTTTTTTTTATCATTGTTTCCAGTGTAATGCTTCATGCTACTAACTAGAAGCACGGAAATGAGGGTGTTATTAAAAAAAAAACAGTATATCCCAGATAGGAGCACATAATGGCACACTATCTCAATAAACTGAGAAATTTAAGTTTTCTTTACTGCTTTAGCAAATAGAATTATATCCTCATTTAGGAAGAGGATGCTTTCATTTCTTGTATCTATAAAATGAAGATCTAAGCAATAGCTCTGGCTAGAAACAGCTTACACAGAGAGACAAAAATAATAGTTTTCTATCAGGTAAATAGAAACGGATATAACGCCTTCTAAATCTGAAGCCTTCAAAGTTACATAGCAGAGGCTGTCGTTGGGATACCAGCTCTTGCAGTGCAGATCATTTGAGAGCTCCGAGAGATGTGAATATACCTGAAGAAAATGTACGTTATTAAGCACAAGAGAAATACACTTCCTTGGCATTTTCCCTGGACAGTTTCCCAGACTATTGCTTTGTCTCTGAGCAAATCACAACCTCAAACGTGAAACGTGTTTCTGTTGCTCTCTCCTAGGTACCACTGGCTCCACGTCCCCAGCTGAGAAGGTTCCAGGTTTGCCAAAGGTCCCACAATACAAGAATGGCTGTAACCTGCTAACCTCCTAACAAAACAGACTTCCAGCAAAGTGATCAGAGCTGTAGATGACCCAGGGGTACCTGCTACAACAGGCTTGAACAGAAGGACAGTCTTTCGAGCAGGACAATAACAAACTTAACAGTAATAATAACAAAAAATGATCCCACTTTAGTCACAAGTGTCACTGCAACCCTGGCCTGCTCAGAGCAGTTAAAAGGCTTTAAGAACCACGAATAAATAACCCTTCAGAAGTGTTCAGGAGTAGGAAACACCACACAATTAATTCTGCTGTGTGCTACGGTACCACTGAAGGATTAGAATGGAAAAAAAAACTGCATGACAACATCTAAACAAATCTTTGAGCATTATTAATTTAAGTCTGTGCAACAGTATGTGACTAATGTGCACTGGCAAAATTAAATTCAATGACAAAAATGTTGAGAAGTGATTACGGCAGTTAGGAACCGCACGCACGGCGCAGCCTGCCCATTAGCAGCCTACCCTGCAGCACTTCCAGACCTGAGGTTGTTATTATATTCTTCCTTGCAGCAAGGAGCCTTGCCCACAATTAGAACTGTTTTCCACGGTAAATAATCACGATGCTTTTGAAAATACTTCCTGCAATCAAGCAGGGCTAAAGTCTTCAGAGATCCTTGCTGAAACCTGAGTGAGGAGAAGCAGTAACATCACTGGGTTATCCCTCATTTCAACCTCTGAAATCTAAGGCTGGAGATGCATCAGGCTGATGCCAACTTAGATGAGAAGCAGGGCATGGTTAGACCACCGTGTTTTGCAGGAAGGCAGTTCATCACCTTTCAGAACAGGATCTTTGGGTTTTCAGCTGTGCAGTGTATGGGGCTCGACCGACCCTTATTTAACGTGACACTGTCCTGTGATATAAATAGCTTCTTATTTGCCTGCTTCAGAGCAACAATTTTAGTCCAGAAAAGGTCAAATGGTTTTACGACAAGGGAAAAGAGAAAAACCATCTGTAATTCAATATTGGGTTTTTTTTTTTCCCCTTTTTTCTTTAAACATGGGAGACCCCAGGTGCCACTCACAGAGTAAGGAGGGGAATTCAGAAGAGAAGGCAAGGCATATTTATTTAGGCTGCAGCAGCACAAAGCAATAATATTTCAATTGTTTCCTGAGGCTCTGGAGGCACTCTCACGTACCGAGCACCTCACTGATCCTGTCTCTGCTCGGAATCCTGCAAACTCTACAGACAATGCTCAAACCTATTTACCTTGGCAGTACAGAAATAAGTTACAGCTACAGGAAATTCTAGGGTAGATGAACTTCATGCACCTACTGGCTGTATTCCTTCCAATTCTGCAAAGCTTACTGCATCGACACTTTCAATTACTAAGCATTAATAAACATGACTTTTACCCTCAGCTTTTACCCATCACATGGATCTCCTCTCAGCCAAACAGGAGAAATCATCCAGTTGTAAGTCTTGGACTAGGTTCTGCACCAGGAGGTTATCACTTCCACACCCCAGAGAAGGGCCATGCAAATCCCCATGTGCTGTTTTCAAGTGTTTTTCTTGTCTCACCAAAAAAAAAAAAATGAAGTGATGAGGCGTGAGTGCAGCTCTGTTACAAGATCTGCATGCAGGACAGGCCAGCCCGTTCATACTCTTACTAGAGAAATACACAGAGCTGCCTACAAATTACTACATGAAGGTGACCCAAGGCCTGATTTATTCCTACATTTTGCGGTTTGCTTTTATTGCTCACAGCACACTGGTAATCTATGCACGTGGCAATACTTCAGCACTAATGGAAATGAGTAAACAAGGTCACATGCATGTCAAACAGTTGCTCTGCACGTTCCAAAGCCTGCACCTACAGCTTGCTGGGTGCTGGATGGAGCATATCCTTCCTGCTGAAAACAAGGGCAATTGCTATATACCAACCAAATTAGAAAGAAAAAATAATTAAAACACATTTTCCCCTGGGTGGTATCTTCTGCAGACTACAAAAAAAAATAAAATTAAGTCGCTCCCAAACTGCCTGTCTTCCTTGGGAAATGCCACATGTTGAAAACCAATTATTTATCATTGAATTAAGTTGCAGAATGTAAGGCGAATGAGCTGCACTGCACACCTTGCCAGACTGGATTCGTGTGCTTGGCCCCTGTGATGCACATGCTGACTAGGCAGCGTGTAGGTTATTTTTGCAAAGCATGCCCCTGCAGTCAGTTTGGGCCTTCAGGCTACGCATAACATAGTGCAAAGGACTACAGGGAAGGAGTGCAGCAGGTCCCCTCTGCTCCTCCCTGCCTAAAGAACAAAATCAGAGATGTAGCAGCAAGAACTGCAGAATATACATAACAACAGCCTACCCAATCTGTGCAACCAGAACGAATGGCTCCTGCTGCTGTCCAGGCCACAGAGTGAAGCATCCCCTCTGCTGCCTCACATCGTGACGAGCAGAGGGTGCTCGCCTTCTGCACGGCTTTGTGAAGGTGGAGTGAATCTCACCAAGGGCTGAGTGCAGTGTGACATCCTGAATCACGGGCAGCACCAGCACCCTCTGTGAGGGCGTACAACACATTCAGAGCAAGGAGTGCTTGCACTGAAGCATCGCTGAAAGGAAACACAGTGTGGGGAACGCTGCTCAGCGCAGCACGTTTCCTCTGGCATTTTAACTCCCATCAGAATTTTTCCCTCAGAAAGCTTATAAATAATGGAACACGGAACTTAGGATCTTCCTTCTGACTTCTGAAAACTTCCTGAAAATCCATGGTTTTGGTGATCAGAAAAGACTGAAACTGCAGATTCGTATGAAAAATGAAGATGAGCTTGATGCTCACACAGTAACCCAAGACCTAGTGCTGAAGCTTATGAAAAACAAGGCCATCCAATGGTTGTAGCACTGTGGCTGTTTTTGTTGGTTTCTTTTTGTCACACACTCTGCATTCAGGATTAACATTTTCCAACTACCACCCAGAATTCCATTTTTCTATTTTTTTTAAATGTATAAGAGGGATTTGAGGCATCAAAGTTTCTACCTTAGTGTCCTCAGGTTTTTCTTTTTCCTGTTTGCTTTTATGCAAGAAAAGTATACAGATAATGACTGGTTACAATAACAGAGAAATACCTAAAGAAAATGAGTTTTTCAAAACAACCCACCCAAGTGCACTGGCAATTACAAACTCCTCAAGTTTCCCATTAGTCTGACAAAACAAGAAATAATCTTACAGCAGTTCTCACTAAAACTTAAAGATTGTCACATTGATTCAATTTCACAGTATAGACTTACAAATTCATAGTCTCCATCCTGTGGTACTTTCCAGTCAGAGGAGTTTTTTGTCTGGCCAGACACATTCTTCCCCAAGTTATTGACTTGATTCTCTTTCGCTTTCTGCTCAAAATATTCCAGGAATGATGGTCTGGCTGGCTGCATCGTTTCATCTCTCCCTGGAAATATAAGGAAAAAAAAAAAAGCACAGAAGTTTTAAAAATATACTTTCAGCTATGCTGCCTCGTATCACACCCAAAAGTCAGTTTATCTTTTTAGCAGCCACTAAATCACACAGGACTGCTGAAGTACGATTTTTCAGCACCTGTTCAGATAAAAAGCTAATATGAATCATCCAGAAACACAGAAGGGAAGCTCAAGGTTCAGTACACGTGTGATGACAGCGCTGGAACCTGGGGCCCTAGAGCTGCAATCTGTCCCCCAGATCGTGCCACCAGGTAACCAAGCTCTGTGCACTGAATGCTGCAAGGAAGCTGCCACCTACTGCTGCAGTTCTTCATCCAGCCAGGGTGCAGGCTGCAAACACTGCACATGTCAAAACTGAACAGCATTATTTATATTTACATTTATATTTATGAATGGAACAGCTTAAAAGTAAGGCTTGCCATGTCTGCCTCCCATACAGTTCCTAGTTTGTCTTAGGTAGGAAAAGTTAGGTTCTAGATTTCTTGAGTAGAAAGTACTGATAATAATTTGATAAGTAATTTGATAAGAAGCTTTCTCTTTAGAAGCAATCAGTAAGCTATCATGTTAACAGTACTAGCTTAAGCTGATTCCTCTGGAAACACTGTCTTATTAGATTACTTGAATAAACCACATCTATAAATTAACTATTCAAATTCAGGCCACGTTTCAGAAACTTGAGTCAATACGAACAGGTAAGGAAATAAAGAGAAACAAGGGAGTCTCAATAAATGTCTGAGTACACTTGGATTCTGAAGGGCAGCCTCATAAGCCTTCCAAGCACCTTAACAGGGAAACGTGTTCACCCATAGGGCAGCACAGCAGACAGCCAAGAGCACAATGCTTCAGCACAACTAGGTTCACCTTGCTCTAGCATTTCTAAATCATTCCTCAGAACAAGCAGAAGTGCAACGCAAGGAAGAACAATGCTGACCATTAAGAGCAATGAACCACTACAACTGCAGTCCCACCAGGTAACCAGGGATGCCATGCAGTTGGTCAGATCATGGGTAAGAGCACTTGTCCCATTTCCTCCAACCTTTACATCACCTGAACTCCTGCTCCTGTCACGTCGGTACCATTACATCATGAGCTTAGCAAACATCAAGCAACAGGCCTCTAGCACCAGGTAAAACTACTCAGAACTTAATGCCATAGTGCTGCTCCCCATAGTAAAATGCCTCATAAAAACCTGTGAGTTCGACTGACGTGAGCACTGTGACAATAACAAGTGTTTCTGTTGAAATAAAGTAGGTGGAGTACGTCCACCTACTCAAAAACACATTTTTTGCCAATGCAGAAACCATAACTTTCAGAAAGCAGGACTGGGGGTCCAAGGACCAGAGTTAACAGAACTGGGTGGCAGAACTGCCAAACACGTGCACAAACCCAGACCATGGGAACAGGTTCACTGCCGAATGCCACAAACCTGAAGTAAACCCCATCTGCCTGGCAGGCAACCAACCAGCTCTTTAGAGCTCCAGAAGCACACGGAGCAAACAGAGCCATCCTTGCAGAGGTTCTCTAGGTCTGCATGGTGAGAAGACTATCACAAAAGAGCTGTCAGGCCGCAAGTTACTCAGCACTGCCTTCCTCTTGAAAAAAAATATTACCTCCTCTGGAAATCCATTAAGATTTAATCACAGAATATCATTCCTGAGCATAAAATTGCTATCCAGTGATCCAGAACTCCGCTGGCAGGATGTCCGAGCCTCAGACAATTGTATGAATTCCTTGTTCAGCCATTAAATACTTAGGAAGTTATTTGTCTGCAGACACACTAAAGGGAACAAATTTCAGCGATCCCTAGCATTAATTCCCCTTCAAAAACAAAAACAGAAAACCCACACCAAAACAACAACTTGTGCAGAATTAGATGAAGAAAGACGTCTTCAGACAGACTGCGTGAAGGTCAGTCACGAAACGTCTGAGAAGGAGAGAACAGATTTGCTATTGGGAATAATTACTGAAATACAATAGCAATCCAATTACAGCTAAGTGATAAAACATTTATTTAGAATGAAGTAAATACACCACTTGCATTCTGGCAGCCCAGCCAGCTTGAAGCAAGGCTAAGTTAATGCTAAAGCCAATCATGGCAACATTTAACACTAACAAATCTTATCAAAATAAATGAATTCTTAATGACCCAGGCTAATCTATACACAGCTTACCGAGCCAGCTTAGGTCTCAAATTTAATTTGGGCTTCCTAGATGAAAAAGTCATCTACATTAAGCTTGCACTGTACACTTAGAAAACAACTACAAGCACAGGAGAAGCTGAAAGCAAATGCCCCACAACAGGTGACTCTGGATTAGACTTAATCACGTTTGGTTCCCTACGTATGTATTTTATCTATAACTGCAATATTTGTGTCCAGGTAATTGGGATGAGATGAGAGGTGATGGCCACAAGAGGTACCAAGGGAGGTTCAGGCTGGATATCAGGAAACATTTCTTCTCAGGAGTGGTGATGGGTCAGGCTGTCCAGGCAGGTGGTGAGGTCACTGTCCCCAGAGGTGTTCCTGAGCCGTGGAGATGTGGTACTGAGGAACACGGGCACAGTGGGGTGGGCTGGGGTTGGACTGGATGATCTTAGGTCTTTTCCAACCCTATTGATTCTATGAATTATCATAAGGCACATCTGAAAATAAGTTTTATTTACTGAAACTTCTGCTTTCATGATGATATGAAACAGACAAAGAAGGAAGCAAATGAAGTGGCATCAGTGGTTTATAATCCTGAGAGTACCACAGGATTTTTTGGCCCCATCAGTGCATGCAACCAAGAGGCCACAGCAGAAGGCTGGGGCTAGGATGGGCTGGAAGCTGGGATGGAGGGGAACAGCCATGGGTTTGCTTGGTACAGGCCAGGCAGGAGGGGACCAATGAGGTCTCCCACTGCCCCGCAGGAGCCAGGCTGGCCTTCCTGTCACCCACACAGTGCCATCTTTTTGAAGATGAGCCACTGTTAACTGAACAGAAGGATCACACCACTGTAATTTTAAGATTTTGCTCACAGGCGGCCAAAGACAAAGCTCCATCACTGCTATTTGCAGGATCAGGTGCTGCCAAGATGACAATGCGCTTAGCACGTCTGTGCCAAAAAGCATTTCAGTTTCCAGGTTTGTAAGGTTAGACTAAAATACGAATAGTTGACAGAAAGTGAGATCACAGCTGTGGCAGAGAAGCATCTCTTATTAGAAGGTCATCCTGCAGTGACAAGAAAGGCACCTCTGGGCATCTATTTTGAAACCTGAAGAGCAGTGTATAAGGCTGTGCTGCGAGAGCTCTGTGGAGCCATTAGCAGCCTGCCATCGAGATGTGCCGTCATCTTTTAGGAGCTGTATTAATTACACAAATGGAACACTGCAGCTCTGCTGGAACCAGTCCAGCTGACTGCAGAACTGCAGGTATGGGCTAGGCACACAGAGTGCCCAGCACTCCTAAAGCCAGGCTGAGTTCGGCCCTACAGCAAAGGGCAGAAGCCTTATATACACCATAAAATGTTCCTATACCAGTGCTGTCTGGTATCAAGTCATATTTAGAGAAGCCCAAAAACCAATCAGCACAGATAAGCCAAAAGTTGACTAAGGCTGACTGCAGCACACAAACCTCTCACACTGAGCAGGAGACGACAAAGGAGGTGTGGAGAGCACTCCACATGCTGGTATTTCCTTATCATGCCTTGCAGGAAAAGGAATGATCGGGAAGAAATAGCACAGCCAGTGAAACCAGCACAAGATTCAGCCTGTCCTCCAGGAGCAAGAAGTGCTGGTGAAACCAGATCATTCAGCATCATGTAGTCCCAGAAATGAATGTACTCATTTTGCTGATTTTGTCAAATTAGCTCTCACAAGTGAAAAATTTCAGAAGCTCATAAGCTTCAAAGGAATCCTTCAGAAGGAAAGTAGATGTATAAGTCCTTCTATCTGACTGAAGGCTGAGCAATGAAACTATAATTCCTGCTTTTCTCTAAGATTACTCTTCTCTACTCAATTTGACAGCAGATGAATCCTCGTTTTGTTATTCTCCCTTCTTCAAAGAGATAGCTACACGAGCTGGAGTGAATTCCAGAATCACAGCCCATCACGAGAAAGAAACATATCCTCAGGAACACATTTACTCTTTACACAAGGTACTTAAGTGTATACTGCACTATTTAAAATACCTACTCTCAAAGCCACACTGAGAGATTCCCTCCCTTCTCTCATACAAATGGGAAGCAGTCTGGAGATGTGGAGCAACCAGGACATCCCATTACAAACATGTTTTGAACTACTGCTGGATCTAGCAGTACATTTTAGGACTGGCACTCATAGCATTTCATAAAGGGAACACTCATCTATGAAGAAGGTAATTTAAATCAGCAACCATGAAGTGATGAATTACTACATTAGCAATATCCAACTGAAATCAGCTACCTGCTACATGAACACATAATTGTCAAGATTCCAGGAAGCTGCAATCTTTAGAGAGACAACTGTTGTCAGCTTTGGAAGATACTTGTGTTTTAACAGGATGCCAGGAGCAGTAAGATCAAACCAACTTACTTGTGCTAAGGAAAGCACGATGAGCTCCTTGAACAAAGCCTGGGAAGATGCTTTTACAATAAAATAATTTGTGATTCTTCAACTGCAAAGGACTTTGGAAAGAATGAATTAATTTCATTGACATGACAAATTTTACTCTTAAATTTGAGAGTATACGGGTTTTTTCTTTCTTTATACTTTTGAGGATGAGAAAATATGTTAGCAAGCTCCCACGGGCTGACAAGTCACCTTGGAGTTGGACTCGATGATCCCTATGGGTTCCTTCCAACTGAGGCTACTCTATGAACACAGGGACCTGAGCTCTACACAGACACTGTGAACACCGCTCTTAACTCCACACACAACAAAACCATTGCTGCCTTTCTGCCACAAAAGAGTCTCCTGGGAGGAACAGCTTCTGCTGTCATACACACAATTACACAGATCCTTTCACTGAGGGACCACGATCTATTGTAAGGCAATTGCTTTGGTCTGTCCTTGCTGCAGCTCTGCTGGAGCCATACGCTCTCTCACCTTCAGTCTAAGCCTTATTGGATGCTTGCGCACATGCACTTGCTCCTGAGCAAGCCCCAGCCCTCAGGTAGTCAAAACATTACTCTCTCCAGTGCTCACCCTCTCTCCTTACGACTCCCACCTTTATTTTTATTTGATTTAAATAGTTCTCATACCCATTTTCAACCTCCATTTACACGGTTAAAATAAGCACAGATCTTCTGCTGACCTCTCATTTCCTAGCCTTAGTCCCCTGTAGTCTCAGTACTCTCTGCCTGCTTTGGTTTGAATTATGTAACTTTGAGACAAATTGCTCACATATCTAGGATGCACAAAACAGTGCCTGATTGTTACGTGCAAGCAGCACTTCATTAATATTAACATTTCCAACAGAACTGTAGTTTCATTTGCTTCAGGCTGCTTCTTCGAGATCACAGATGAACCCCAGCAGCTGGACAGCATCATTTGTACAGTGCAAATAGGACTGAGTCATTTCATGCAGCAGAGCAGAGAGATGCCAATTTATCCAACCAGAGTAAAAAGTGCTCCATCATTAATGAATTCAACCCGTGGCAAAACGAGCTGAAATCTCCTCACATTAAAAGCAGACTGCATAACACTTGATACATGTCAAAGCTCATGAGGATGAGCCCTTCCCATAATCATGGCCCATCTCAAACTAAATCAAAGCAGAATGTCTCTGACAGGCCCTGCAGTTACAGGGGAGCCCCTGAATGACCATCAGAATCAATGCTGGCTATCCTAACTCATCTCTCTTAATGAATGTAAGGTGGAGACATATAAGGAAAAGAGTACCCACACACTCATCCCAATCTGTGGTGCACTGAATTGAGAACTTGCTGAAAGAGGAAGAAACCCCAGTAATGACAGCCTTTTAAAACCAGACTGCCTTTTCTCTTGGATACCTAACATTTCTGTTACATAAAAAAACTGAGAATATTATGAATTTATAGCAGCTTCCTTTCTCCTCCTCCACAGATCTCCAGTGGACACCGAGATCGTTAAACCTCATTTGCCTGAGTTGCTAATTTAGTCCACCAACTGCACTGCACCGTGAAGTGCACGTGCAGACGTGAAGGTGCATGAAGTGCACATTTCATGTCCCACATGGACTGGGTCAGGTTCTGATGAACTGTAGTAAGAAACAGTGTTAGTGCCAGGACCACGAGCAGCAGCTCAGGCTTCCCACATGGCACATAAGCAGTATTTGCTACCACCCCTTCAATTCATGACCTAAGAACTCATTTGCTCATCTACAGAGAGCACAAAGCAGCGTAGCAATGAACACTTCTTCCCCCCAAAGCTTCAAAGGCTTTGGTAAAATCTAATAATTTGTAGAGGGATTGTTTGCTGCCCAGGAGGAAAGCTTTAACCGTGCTTTACTCTGACCCAGCAGGAAGCGAGTTTATTGTTGGAAGAGAGAGGTATGCCACCTTCTGCCTGTACGTACCTGCAAATACACCTAAGGCACATGTGACAGCTGCACTCGAGTGGTTCTCTACTCCCTGTCCCATGGTTGCTTCTCATGAAATGTATCACCTTCTGTATGCTGTTCAGTATTCAATCAGCCACACTTCCCATCTCCGTCAAGCAAAACATCTCTTCTGCTTTCAAACCCCCAGCGTCACAAATGCAGGAGTGCTTCATAAGCTACAAACAGTAAAAAAAAAAACCCACAAGCACCTCTTCCTCCAGTTTCAGTGTCTCTGAAAATACAACCATGCTTCACCTTAGAGCTCTGTCAAACAAAGCAACTGAAGATGGATGAGCATCCAGCTCAGATCCCAGAGGTAGCTTTGTGATGTTTCAGTCCAGTAGTGTATCAGTACTCAATTAAAGGAAGAAAAAGTCCCTCAAAAATGAGAGTACACACAACTCCTCCCACTGATACTGTCCTTATGTCCACACAACTTCATATTCTTGAACAAATGAGGCTGGCTGCTGTTTAATGTAAAGTCTGTCAGCAAGCCTGCTATTCAGACAAAAGTCAAAAAAAATAGCACGTATGGAAGACTTATCTGGGGAGATTTATATTCTCCACAACTCAAGGGTGGCAGCATAATGCTTCATACAGCGAGAGGAGAGCTCAATCAATGTAGGTGTTTCTAGAAGCAGTGTGTTATTTAAATGCATAACACAGAGAATGGTTTATGGTCCAATTACGCCTAAATGGCCCCGCTTGTTTTAAGTACAGAACTGTACCACTGGACATTAATAACACTAAGCAGTGAGAAGTGCTACGTCTGCAGGGAAGGGTGGATGCAAACACATCCCAAGTCTTTGAAAAAACATTTAGTTACACTCTCCAAAACCTGCATTATCCATTTGGGTAACATGCACCTACACAACCTCAGCCAACTACTGACGTGGATCCAGCCATCGCCATCTCAGCCCCAAGCCATTCATATTTCAATGGAGTATTATATTAACGCAATCACAATCATCCTATCCGTATTCATTCTGCTGTTCATTTCAAGCTACTGCTAAAGCAGTCACTGCTTTGTATGACAAATTACAGGTTAATTTGGGGGTTGGAAAGCTTCCAGAACCTTGGCAGCGACACTTCTCCAGTTTAAGCACCATCCACTCTGCGCCTTGCAAAGCCACCACGACTAACAGGCTTATTCCGGATCATTTTTCTAATAGGAAATTGCCAAGTTTGCATCTCCGCTCATTTAATTTGCTAATGAAACCCAATCTCCCCTCAAAAAGGAGAACATCATTTTTAGAGGACAGGACCAAGCTTAGCAGTGCAAACACGGTGAAAGTGTAACAAAACTGAAGGGCTGAGCCTAGCAACTTCATTTTCAACGTTTACCAAATGCTCAGAACGTTCACCTTCACATTACATCAATTAGGGCAGTATCAATTAGGGCTTCTGGGCCATCTCCACACCAGATGGTCACCACGTGTGCCACATTAACAAACCTACACCCACAGTTCCATCCTCTCCCAATCCCTCATTTCTCTCGACCCCAAAAAATTGAACGGCTCAATTGATATCACCGCTGACAGATCTTCACTCTCCAGTGTTACCTCGAGCTTAAACATGAGGCACTTTAGCAGTGAAAATAGGACAGACTCAAGCACTGGACAAACTCGATCCTGTTCCTCCTGGATCCGATCGCATTACAGTCCAAGAAAGGCAATAGGTTCATCTGCTGTATTATAAAATTATGTTCCACTCTAAAAGACAAACTCATGCCAAGTTTCCACTATCTAAAGACCTAAAGCAAACAAAGGAGGAAAAAGAATACGCCGCAGAGTTTACCAGCGCTATATATTCTCACCCAGAATAATTAAAAAGATGATTGCAGGCGTATCCATAGTTCAAACTTATTGCACTGCCAAACACAACGGGAACGCCTCACTGCAAATCACTGTTTGCACACAGTCCTTCAGCTGCTGCTCGAGTCTTCACAGAACAGTTAAAGTGCAATCCATAAGTAATCCGGCAGCTATTGATTTGTAAGTAAAATGTGTCACAGCGCAATTTAGTACCTGCAGTTTCGTGCAATCACTTGAGTGCTTTGAAAATGCACAAGAGAATGTCACGGTGGCATTTTTAATGCTGCCTGAATGTTTATGTTGAGCGTCCAGAAAAACAGCCAGGGAAGAGTTTAAGCAAACGGAATTGCGGCTCAGTTGACCACAAAACAAAAAGAACTTCCTCGTGTTACATCCAATACTACAACGTAAGGATGCTTTTCCTCTGAGCCTGAAATGTCATGAGCTGACTCAAGCAAGAGTCACTTGGGAGGCTATTAGAACTTGTTTGCTAGACATTTCTAAGACAACGCTGTCTAAAGCATTGTATTTCAATGTCTCAAATATTTTTACATTAAAAAAAAAAAAAAAGAAACCAAAGCAAAAAGTGCTAAAGATAGATGTTTGTTTTTAGCAGAGCTAGATGACTAGCCCAGGAGCTCGCAGTCAGGGAGGTGGCTCACAGCTGCCCAGGGAAGCTCATCTCTCCTGCCAACGCCACGCAAAGAAAAATCTGTACTTCTTCATTGATTTAAAGCAGGTTTTATTGTGAGTCATAACACAAGCTGCCAAGCAAAACACAGACCTCTGTAAAAATATGAATCAATGAAGCCTCTTCACATTCAGCAGCTTCCAAATACCATTATTACTTTTATGTTTAGGATTACAAAAAGAATTTGCTCCAGAGAGTTCTGCAGCAGGCAGATGAGCTCTACAGTTAAATCAATTTAACTGCAGGTTAAGCAAACATGAATATGGAGATGGCTGAAAAACAGAGCTGGAGGCAATTCATGTGAAAGATATCTGCAAGCTGCTAAAAGACACTGCTCTTCATACGCCTACAAAACCATTACAGAACTTCCTGGTGCAGCAGCACCAATGTCAGTGTCATGCTATTGGGAAAGAGACTAAGGCAGTAAGGAAAAGTTCTGTTTCAGTTTGGCACAACTGTCTTCATTAGCATCACATCTATTGGAACTCAGTTACAGCAACGCAGCGCAACCTGCAGCAGCGTGCTGAGTGCAGCTGGGTACCAATGGACACTGCTGTGCTGTGCTAACCACCATGGCAGTGCTACCAGGGTCAGACACCACTCGCTCCCAGAGCCTCAAAGTGCCTCCTGCAGAATGCAGAGCTGCTCAAGCACTTTCTGCTCCAGCTTGGCTGCGAATCCTACTCACAGAGCTTCACCCGTAGAGCTTGTTCTGCAGCTCCCTCTTGAGGTTAGATGCTAAACCACACTAAAGAAACTGCAGTATCCTCCTGATTCCACTCTTAAATCCTTGCAAAGGAAAGGTTATCAAACATGCCTCTTCAAAGCCCTGTACACAAGCATGAAAAGAACACTGGAGCTTTTGAGTTACAAGTACAGCAACCTTAAAAAGAAGGTGAGAAAATAAAGACCTATTAAGCACAGAGATAACCCAAGTGCTGCTGCTTCGCTGCCACAGCTTTGATAGCCACTGCACGAGCTCCACAGACAGTGCCTCTGCTACTACAAATCATGAAACAGAACAGCACACACTGGCTCTGTCTGTACAGACACAATGACTTCATCTGATACAGACGTGCTAATGCTAACGCATCCCACTCTTCGGCTGAGTATTAAAGTCTTGTCAGCACCCACCTGGCTCCACAAACACCCAGCAGCATTACACCCCTGGCTTCGTGGCCCTAAGCTGTCACATGGGCTGATGCCTCCATTTCTAATCCATTTCTAAAGCACTGAATCGGTGTTTGCTAAAGTTTGCAAAAGCCCTGGAACAGGCTTTGCTGAAATGCCAGACTTCAGGAGAAAGCAGTGTTCCCCCACAAACACAAGAGGGCACCCACACAGAAAAAGTTGTCAATGCAAAATTTCATAAGAAAATCTGAACTCTCGATGATATTTTTTTTTTCCTCCCACAGTAGCTAAGGCTTAAAAATCAGACAGCCAAAGAAACCTCTGGAAACTCTGCAAGAACCTAAAGAACAAGCCTTGCCTATGACAGCCACATTTCCCAGCTGCCAAGCCCCCAGTCAGCACTCTCCTCAGTCCTTGAACAAACACCCACACCGGCCAACTGACCTCTGTGACTGCCTCTGCCTTGAAACTCTTGAGATTATCATCTCTATGGGAACAGATTTCTATGAGAATTCATAACTGACGCAAGATTTCCTTTCTTGTAGTCATACTTCACCCAGGAGACTCATTCTCCTTACCAGCTCTTCAATTAAATATTTTCAAGTCTTCCGCAGATCACGCTCTGAGGTCTTTCACAGACTATCAACAATCAGCATGGCATCCTTTTAAATCTCACATTCTGTGAAAGGCTTACAGTCTCAGCAAGCTTTTCATTTTTAGGGTGGAACGAATTTCAACTTGAGCATCTCAGAACAGCCACCATTTATTCTGTTGTCCTTACTAATTAAAGTACCTTAAAAAAACACACACAATCTAGAGATGCTAGCTCTTCACACTGTATGCCCATGAGTTTGAAATGTGTAAGCTGTTACAAGCGTGGCCTTTATCTTGTCAGTTTGCCAGTAGTTCTGTGTAAGCTAAAGATCTGTTCTTACTTTTCATGGTGCCCTCCTCCTCTTCGTCTTCGGTGTTTATGACCATCGTACCCAGCTGGGATTCCAAGGTGTCATCATGTTCTATCATGGTATTGGCTCCATCGCTCATCGTGTTGACCACTCTTATGGTACCAGTTTCATCCCCACTTGCCCTCACCATGGTACCTGAATCAGTTTCATCTTCTTCCTGTACAAGGATACCAGAAGTACACTTTTAGTGACGGTGGTGAAGTCCAACAAAGAGTGGATTCATGGACTCTGGAAAATCTTAATGATTCAGATATCTTGACAGATACACATGGAAACCAGCAATACTTTGTTTTATGCACTCAGATCTCTCCCTGTTACCTCCAAAGAAGTAAAGAAAACTCTTCATACTGCAACAATCACTGCAAGTTTCTCAGCAAACCAGCATCTCATTGTTGACCTGGTGAGCTGGCCCAAGACAGACTGCAATACTCATTCAGTCATCAATGTTTCTATTCACATTGCCAGTTGTAACAGTGGAACTAAAACCCATCTTAACTGATATAGTTCACTGAGGAGGTATTAATTATGAGACTGCAACAGCTCTCAATCTGTATTGTGCATGGCATACCAAACAAAGCCATTATCCTCTGTTTCAGAAGTCTGTTTTCAACATTTAGGTTGTTATATTTCTATAAATTTCAGAAGCACTGAAGAGAACTGAACCAAAACTGAATTAAATACATTATCAAAGCCTCATCATTTTTTTTGTATCAGATGAAAACTATTTCGTATCCTACCACTTATTAACAGCTATTAATTTGTCGGAAATTGAATTATTGCTGTCAACATTCAAGGGACAGAATCTGTAAGAAACTTCTGAAACAAGTTCTAGAAGGAGTGAAGAGTGAGGTCAAAATGACTACAATCTAGTTTACCAGCAGCATGCAGCTGGTATCCCACTACAACAGCAACAAACATCAATTCCTCAGCTTACAGCAGGGGTACTTATTATACCTGGTAAAAACGAGTTTCTGGGCATCCCACCTTGAAAATTAATGTTAAAAAAATGAAGCTCATATTTTGGTTTGACGATTAAGTTCACAGTTTTTTAACCTGTGCAAGCACAGGCTTACTGGTCTGAATTAGTGATGGAGGGAAAACACAGGTCTAGCCACACAAGCTGTAATACTCTATCTCAATGCCATTGGCAGAAGGAAGAGCACCTTTTCACATTCTGGTGTTCTATCCATTTTCTTTGCTCTGTTGAGCACGTCTATATAAATATATCTCCCAACCTCAAAGCCAATAGCACGAGGAGGGAAAGACTACTCAAGACATTAATGGAAGAGATGTATGTTTTATGTGGAGATGAGTGGGTGAGAGGAAGTAATAAATTCCTTTGCTACACATCATTTAACAAAGAACTACTGCAGAAATTTCCACAGCACTTCAAAAGCACTTGAGAACACTTTTCTGCTGGCAGACAGAGTACAGAAGCTTCAGGAAAACAAACAGGCCCAGACAGAGACCACTCAGCTCCTGTACAGAGACACCGTCTCTCAGCACCACCACCCCAGAAACAAACGAGAGACCGTCAGGACAATACTCTTTAGTTGAACATCATGGCGACAGAGCCAATAAAATTACTTCCACACTGAATAAATTAGCAGTCCTCAACTGGAAAACTAGATTAACAGCACAGATCTTTTTTACTGTGCAACACGCTCCTTGTGTCCAAGCCCAGGAAAGGACTGTGGCACACAATGTCTTTTGCTGCCCATGTCATTTATTCAGGTTGAAGCAAGCAGAGGCCCATGAAACAGTTCTCAACATGCTTTCCATATTCACATGCTGTAACCACTGGAACAAGGCACCCAGGACAGAAATTCACAGCAATCCCCTGCACACTCATCATGCCCTCACCTCATACTTCTGCCGGTTGCTCTTGTGTAGTACAAAGTTTCTATAAGGGGTGTTCTAAAGCACAACAGTAAAACAACATAACACACTTATATTATAGTGCATAACAGATATTAGTTTGCATTAAGAGAGCATTCTAAGACCGGACTCTATAATGAAACACTGCCACTGCTGCATAAATAACATTATCCAGTTAGAAACGTCTTTTGCACGTGTTACTACGTGCTCATAGTCAATGGCAGGTCTTAGTATTTAGCTCCAGCTCCAGCTAAGTCACACACGCTGACTGTCCCTTTCAAAGAAAGGTTGAGCAGAGCCCAAACATCAGGTTAAGCAGCCCTAACTACAAAACCCTAGAGCTATGTAAAACCCATGGGCAGCTGAACAAAACGTTACCAAAATAAGGAACAAAGCAGTTCAGCATTACGCAAGGTCCAAGAGTCTGAATTTTGCACACTGCTGCTATTAAATACTCACTGAATTCTCCTCGTCTTCTTGATCCAGCTCACGCTGCTGCGCCTCTTGGCGTTTCAGTTTGATATCCATTGCTTCGTTGATCAAATCACGCAGAATTGATGCTCCTTTGGCACTTTTAACAAATGGATGCTGCGTAGGATGTTAAAATTAGTAAGCACTGCACCTGAACCAACACGTAACTGTAGAACACCACTACTGTGGCCCACTTCCTATCAAAATTAATGTCTAACTCAATACCTTGCTAAAAAAAAAACCCAACAAACAAAACCAAAAAACCTCCTGCATGACACAGCAGGAAGACCTCCAGTTCCCACAGACAAGATCACTCTCTAAAGGCACTACTGCTGTGACACCTTGGGCTCATTCCCCTCCCACAAGCTCTACTTAATAGCTGAACTGTCAAAAAATAAATGCCGGCATCATTCTGTGCAGTTACTTTCAATTAGAATCACAGAATGGCTTAGTTTGGAGGGGACCTTAGATCATCTAGTTCCTTTTTAGTGGTTCAAGAGACAGTTACTTGGCACTGCTGGTGAGAATTTGAAGGTTAAAAAAACAACAAATAAAACCTCCACAAAGACAGGAAGCCGAAGTCAGACTAGAATCTCAAGGAAGAACTGAAAAGCTGAAGTTGGGTACAAGGTTTTTAAATCAGCTACTAGAGAGTGAAATTCGTTGCGAGAAGGATCACCCAAGAAATGAAAACAGCCCAAGGGGCACAGCACTGCCTACACTAGCAAGCCTTCTCTAGAGTGCACGTCGTCCCCAGACGAGGCAGACCTGCAGGAGCTGTGTTGCAGTAGCACGCTGCTCGGGGCTCTTGACAAGACACTGCTTTACGAAGTCTGTGAAAGCATCTGACCAGAGCTCTGGCTTCCGAAACGTTGGAGGTGGGTTGGTTGGAATCATGAAAATGGCCTAAAAACAGAAGAACGTTCCAGGTTTCCAAACAAAGTTTAAAACCCCCTGACATAAATACATAAAAACATACGCAGGTGCTAAAGAACAACACGTTTCAAGTATGCTTCTTCTGAAGAGTTTGTACCAATATTTCATGTATTAATTTTCTCAGAGAATGGAGAAACACATCACTTTCCTCACTGCGTGCTTACACTTCTGACTGAGCCATTATATGCACCAAGAGGTGTGAACCTGCCACTTTTAAGTCTTAAAAATAAGTGCTTGCTTGCAAAAAATATATATAATTTTGTACAATGCACAGCATAAAGTATATTTCTTCACACTCAGCACCGGAAGATTCAGCTGTGCCTTGATAGATGAGGATCATGATTTTCCTTCTGTCTTTCACTGAATCAACAGTACAAAAATCTGACAGAAAGCAAATCATTTTCTCTAAATTACAAACAAGATCGATGTGCCACTCACCCAGCTCTGAGAGCAAATCACTTTCCCATCACAATGCATTTGAAAAAGTCACAGTCCTCACCCTCATAGGATGAATATCTGCATATGGTGGTTTGCCTTCAGCCATTTCTATTGCAGTGATTCCCAGCGACCAGATGTCTGCAACACAGTTATATCCAATCTCTTGAATCACTTCTGGAGCCATCCAAAATGGGGTCCCTATAACTGTGTTCCGTTTTGCCATGGTATCCTGAAAAGAAGATCAAGATCCAGACCACGGCAATTGTTATTAGCCACAAGCATTCATTAATGATTTACAATCTTAATTATCTTCCACCCACACACACATACATTACTAGGTTAAGCAAGATAAAGGTCCAGAGGGCTGCAGAGAGCAAGTGAAATATGCTTGCAGACATTAGACAAACAGAAGCAAACAGCAAATGTTATTACAAACCATTACTTAGGCCTAACAGCTCCCACAGAGAAAGCTCTGCTGCTGCTTCAGTGTCTCATTATGTTGACATAAAGTGCTAAAAACACTTCTGAATGTCTCAAAGTCTCCACAAGCACATAACGCCGATGTGTATGTTAGAAAGAAAAAATGAAGCATACACAGTCATCCTGGTTTTACTTACCGTGAGTTGTCCTGCCACTCCAAAATCTGCAAGTTTAGCATGTCCCTCTGTATTTAGCAATATATTTCCAGCTTTGATATCTCTATGTATTTTCCTCATAAAATGCAGGTACTCCAGTCCTTTCAGTGTTGATTGTACTATCGTAGCAATTTCCTCCTCTGTAAGCTAAAAAGAAGTGGTACTGTTAACCTCCCAGTTTCTGAGATGGAACACTGTGGCATTCCAGTTCATACCTCCCTGAGATTTACTGTTATTTAGTTGCCTGCACTGAAGGTTGCCATACTGACTAATAGAGAAGTTCATATACTCCCGGGTAGCAACCTTCAGCATTACACATTAGAATTAGCTTTTGACCAGCATACTTACACAACCACACCACAGCCCTCCACGCCTAGTAGTTCTTACCCTGCAAGAGCCAAAAGCAAGGCAAAGCAGTCTGTCATTCAGAACCTGTCTGGGATTTCAGGAAAGCCAATCCAACATCTTACCAAAAATGTGCAAAGTGATGACATGAGCCAAACCCCCAAACTTGATCAACACAACCAGCTTCCTTATCTTCAGGGGAACAAAGGACACACATTCAGACACCGAACACCTCACGAGAAATACACCCAAAGCACTGCATGTGCTGCTCAGCTTCCTGAGCTACCACTTCTGTCTTCCCATTCATGGCATTCAGAGGAGAGAGTACGTACAGTTTTATTTCGTAACCGAATAATATCGGACACGGATCCCGCGCCGCAGTACTCCATGACGATCCACAGGTCTGTGTTCTTAAAGTAGCTGCCGTAATATTTCACCACATGAGGACTATGAAACGTGAAAAAAGAACAAAGGGTCAGCACCACTGAAAAAGCAAAGGCAAACAATACTGCAGCCTCCCTGCGCAGGTTCTGAAAATGTCAGACACAGCAACACTAAAGCCCTGACCAAGTGCTCCAAACCACACGGAGTGTGCAGGCAGCGACTGCAGTCCTGTAAGCCTCCCTGGCAGCAGTGCCTGTGTGACCTGCCACAAAGGGTCAGGGAGCTGAAACGTCTGGATATAAATCCTGCAGGAACAAGGAGCGATTAGCTTTCAGTCTGCTTTTGCTCCCTGAATTGTGGCAACCAAGTAGGCAGAGCAGCAACAGAATGAGAAACAGATCATGGCAGACCCTGGTACAGCTGCTACAGAGCGTCTGAAACCAAAGAGAAAGATTAAATAAGGTCAAAAGCTGAAAAGCTAGAAAGCTATTGTGCTCATGATGAGGAACCGTCATGCTTCTATTATTTGGTACAAAAACGCAATGTATTTTAGGAATTAAGTACAACCTAAATCTTTCTCAGCTCAACTGTTGGACTGCTCAGAAGGCAAACAACAAAGTGTAGCGCAGTCAGAACGACCACTTATACTTTGGGAAAGGTAAAGCAAAAATGCAAACACAGAGAACCTTTCTGATTCAATGAGGGCAAAGCTCAAGAACAGAAGTGCACTTAACCTAAGCTCTGCCAAATATTTTCTAATGAAGAAGTTCAAGACTAGCAAAGCAGAGAAGCCAGTCACACCCCAGTGTACTCCTTAATGTTGGAGAAGAAAATCTGACCTCTGTTGATTCACACAGTACGACTTTACAAGAACAAATTCTTTAGAAGTTTCAATTTCTTGGCTGCCACCATTTATCTTCACTTAATGCTAGTGAAAGTGAAGAGCAGTAGAGTGAATGACTAAAAGCATAGTTTCATATTGCTAATATCATTTATTTTACATGGTTTTCTATGCCTGAAGTCCCTCAAAATACCATTTCTCGAGGTTGGACTCAAATCATAGCAAGAAATTTGTATGTTTTATGCTTTCAGACTAAAAGATCACTGACAGAAGGTCTCCTGCAGCCCATGCTCTTGTCCAGCTGAGCCCACATAATGACTTTTCCCATAAGAAACATGCAAAGTCAACCAGAGAGCCAAACATCAGCCCGTAAGTTATTCTCAGCATGCTGACATCAGCAGACAGCTTGCCACGCACTGCAACCTGCACTGTAAGTACAATCCTGCCACCTGAGCAGATGACAACACGTACACTGCGCGCATGCAAGAGCAGTCATGCATTAGCAGCTCTCATCCACACGCCCTTAAAAACAAAATGAAACAACAATCTCTCTCCTAACATTTTTCTCTCCCAAAGCTTGTGTGCAATTCACTGCCCCCTCTGGATGGGGGAGGTCTAACACACGGCCTCGTTACTGCTGCCCAGAAGTTACGGTGCATCAGGAGCACTGCAGGAGCTGCTCACACGCTTTGCTCTGTGCTGGCAGCAGGCGCAAGGTTATTTCACGTGGTTAGCTTAATGCTCTCACATTGCAAGCTAAGTTGTTGTCTTACCTTCACTTGGGTTAACACTACCCAAACATGACTCGGGTGATACGGGGTAACTTGACTGTACAAGTCCAGCCTTTCAAAAAACATCGAGGCAACATCATCGCTGTTATGTGGCTACGTGCCAGATCACAGTCAGTACTTTTCTTTGCACACTGATGATGGGTTCTGCAGTATACATTTACCTGTCACACTGCTGCATAATGGATATTTCCTTTATGATCTCTTGCAGGTCAGACTCCACAGGAACCTGTTTGATGGCAACAACTTGACCCGTTTCTTTATGAATAGCTTTGAACACACTGCCATAGGAACTACGGGACAAAATATTAACCAGTGAATACAATAATATTTTAAAAACACAAAAAGCGTAATAATTGCAACTGCAGACTCGAGAGGAAAAAACAGATTACCCTCCTGCTAAGATAATTTTCCAATTTATTTAAACAATCAACCCACAGCTTGCAGATGCTGTAACAACATGAATAACCAGCAGCATGCTGAGATGGTCAGAAAGGAGCCAAGCACCACTACGTGCCCACAGCTTTGGAAGAATCCAATAAAACCAACTCTTTCTTTCTCTGGCATACGGTACTGCTGAGCAACAGTAAAAACTACAGCTCTGGTCAGAAAGCTTTGCTCGCTCGTCAGACATTATTTGCTTTATTTCCACCTTCTTGCAGCAGCTAGGAAGAACTGCCACTCCATTTTATAAATGAAGGGCTTAAGGTGGTAAACACACCACTCACTGAGTGTTCCCAGAGCAGTGGCCCTGGGGAACAGAAGCTGCTTCCACCACGCAGACCTCCTACAGAGGAACTGGGGATAAAGCACAAGGCCTCGAGCCACTGCAGCTGCTATGCTGCCACATACTCCTATAGCAACCGGATCATGACAAAAGTGAAAAATCAAAGCCCATTGAGCACATACTAGTTACACGCATCTGTTCTCTGATAAATGTCCTTTGGGCACATTGTCATCGAACACGTACCCTTCTCCAAGCTTCTCCAATACATCAAATACTTCTTCGGGCTGTTTGGTTAAGCTGTCTTCATCTAACTTCTTCAGCTGCCTGCGTATGTAAGAACAGAGAAATTTCACTCAATTTTATGGCAGTTTGGGCTCTGTTGAAACAGAAAAATTAAAAAATGGCACAAACTTACAAAAAGCTTGGTATAAAGTAGGTTTATTTCTCATCATCAGAAGACCAAACATTAGTGTTACCTAGTAGCAAAAGAGGACTGAGAATTACAGAGCAGAGGATCTGGTCATGGACACAAATCTACAGCCCTTCTTTGAGGAATGCACTGAGGGATATGCATGCTGGTGGCCAAACCCCAACGCAGCAGCACAGCCTCTTGCAGCTACTGACCACATCAACTAACGTTCACAGTCCTGCATGGAAAGAACATCACACAAAGGGCATGCAGAAGGGAATACAGCCTGCTCTGACGCATTCTATACATAAAAAAGGAAATAGGCAGTACTGTGCTGATCTCACTTCAATGACATGAGCTCAGACATTGCTTTTGTACCTGGACAGATAATGCATGAAAGAGGAAGGGCCAGCTGGAGTTGTACTGTGACCCCTCACTTATGAAACCTCCAAGGTACAACTTTATGGAGATCCCACACACAAAACAACTACATTTGTTCCAGTTCACTGTGCTGTGCAGACAGCTGCTCACCAAGAAGCTTCCTAAAGCGGCTGAGGGACGTATCTTTATTTATAGCAGGCACTATAAATCCTATGAGGACAAGTTGAAGGAGCTGGACTGGTTCAGCCTGGAGAACCAAAAGCTGCAGGAGACCTCAATACAGTCTGCCAGGATTTAAAGGGGGATTATAAACATGAGGGAAATCACCTTTTTACACGGGTCGACAGCAACAGGATGAGAGGGGGTGGTTTAAAACTAAAGGAGGGAAGATTGAGACCAGCTGTCAGGCACAGGTTGCCCAGACAGGGTACGGGTGCTCTGGGCACCCCAAGGCCGGGCTGGATGAGCCCTGGCAGCCTGACAGAGCCCTGCAGCGGCAGCTCACAGCTGGAACACGATGATCGCCGAGGTCCCTTCGACCTGAGCCATTCTACGATGCTCTAAAACACGTTACAAGGATACACCGTGCAAACACACTGCGAGTTCTGAGAAGAAGCCGCTTTGCTATCAAATAAACATCGCTGCTCCGCGCGGACCCGCTACTCTCGTTACCAAACACGCACTTCCCTCCCGTTTTTTCGCCGCCGCCGCCGCCGCCGCCGGGAAGCACGGGGCCGTGCAGCGGCGCACAATGGCCGCCTGCAGCGAAGGAAACATGCAGGCGGGTCAGGAAGTGGCGAAACGCCGAGCACAGCAGGCAGCCGCTGCCCGCAGCGCTACCGCTGCCAGCACCGGAGCGCCGAGCCGAGCCGAGCCGGGCCGGGCCGGGCCGGGCCGAGCCGAGCCGAGCCGAGCCGAGCCGGGCCGGGCCGGGCCCGCTCGCATCCCGCTGCGCGCAGCCGCAGCCCGCCGCTCCCCGCAGCCCGAGCGCAGCTCCGGACCACACCGGCGGCCCCACTGCGTCCCGTCCTTGCGGAGCCCCGCACCGCCGCCCTCCACCGCCCCGGAGCGGCCCTCCCCACGCCCCGTCCTCACCGCCGCGGGTTCCGCAGCTGCACCGTCTCCATAGCGCGGCGGGACGGCCGCTCCCCGCGCGCCGCCCTCACTCCTCAGGCATCGCGGTCCCCGCGCCGCTTCCGCCCGCCGCCGGAAGTCCGCCGCCCCGCTCCGCGCGGGCCGAGATGGAGAGCGCCCGCGCTCTGCGCAGCGCCGGCAATGAGGAGTTCCGGCGCGGGCAGTACGCGGCGGCCGCCGAGCTGTACGGCCGTGCGCTGGCGGTGCTGGAGGACGCGGGTGCCGGTGCCGCCGAGGAGCGCAGCGTGCTGCTGGCCAACCGCGCCGCCTGCCAGCTGCGGGACGGAGCGTGCCGGGGCTGCGTCGCCGACTGCTGCGGGTGAGCGCGCCGTTCCGGTCCCCCTGCGGCTGGCGGGGAGCGGGCCGTTCCGCTGGCTCGTTCGGTTCAGTGCGGTTAGGAAGTGGGACGGCGGCTCCCTGCAGTTTGGCAGCGCTGCGTGTGAGCGCGGGGCTCGGCTGCTCGCGGGACGCGTCCCGTTACGCGGCGGTAGGGAGCTCCCCCGAGGGCTCACTGCCCTCTGTCGCCTTCTCTGTCCCCGTCACAGTGCGCTCAGCCTGACCCCGTTTGCCATCAAGCCCCTGCTCAGGAGAGCGGCTGCCTACGAGGCCCTGGAGAGCTTCGCGCTGGCCTACGTGGACTACAAGACCGCACTGCAGGTGGACTGCTCCATACAGGCGGCCCACGATGGGGTCAACAGGTAACCCCGGCTGCGCTCTGCTTCCTGCCTCCAAGCACTGCAGTTTGCTTTGCTGCTCCAGGCTGCCCAGAGGGCTGCGGGTGCCCCGTCCCTGGAGGTACCCACAGCCAGGTTGGATGGGGCCCGGGACAGCCAGCCCATGGCAGGGTTGGAAGTGGATCAGCTTTAAGGTTTCTTCCAACCCAACCCTAAGATTCAGGGCCCTGTTTTGTTTCTGCAGCGGTGTCAGGAGCACGCTGTGTCCTGAGCACGTTACCAAGATGGCCGAGGCTCTGATGCTTTGTGCAGAGGGCAGGCTGGGTCATGCTCCCCGAATGTGCTGACTCCCTCAGCTCCTTCTAGGCTGCTGGCACATGACAGAGGGCTGGGAATGATTTCTTGCTTTGCCCAGTGCCTGTTTTAAAGGAAAAATAATTCACAAGTTCTGGCATCCTGCGCATTGTGACCCCCACGCAGGTGGGGATTGCAAACTGGAGTCTTTTTCTCTTCCTGGACGTGTCTGATTCACTCCACTGTTCACCAGGCCGAGGAGTAACAAACATCCCCCACCTGGCTGAGCATTAATAGCCCCAACCTTTGTCCTGCGGTATTTTTGGCCCTGCTGACAAGAAGGCACACCTTTCCTTAGCAGCCTGCTTATAGCTGTGTGTAAAATTGTTAGTGGGGAGTCGTTGCCCTCAATACAATCCAGGTTAGAAAGTAGTCTCCCAGCTCCTGTGCTCTGAACCAGCAGGAGCATGACTGCCAGCCATCTCTTCCAGGATGACCAAAGCTCTGCTGGAGAAGCACGGGGTGAACTGGCGTGAGAAGCTCCCACCCATCCCCACAGTCCCCATCGATGCCCAGAAGAGATGGAGCGTTCCTTCTGCAGGAGCCTCCACAGGAGGAGCTCCCCCTGGAAACACACTGCAGGGAGACCCAGGTGAGAGCCCCTCAGCTCAGCAGGGCTGCACACAGCAAGGTGGCTGCCACGCCTGCGTGGCGTCTGCAGCTGGGGCTGAGAGCTGCAGGAACCTGGACTGGCTGCTCGTTCTGGATCCTTTGATCTGCATCTTTGCCTCTGGGATGGGGCTGTTTGCTTTCTGAGCTGGCTGCTCTGCTCTTAACACTTTTGTACTGTATTTTTTCACGCTGTTTCCAGGCCAGGCCGCTGCTGGCATAGAGAGAGCTCGAGCTCTTAAGGAAGAAGGAAATGAACTCGTAAAGAAAGGAAACCACAAAAAAGCAATTGAGAAGTACAGTGAGAGTTTAAAGCTCAACCAGGAATGTGCAACTTACACCAACAGGTACTGCCCAAGTGCTTTCTGGCATTTTACAAAAGCCCCTTTGGTACTTCTGACACAGCTGTCTGATGTTTGTCCCAGACAACTGAATTAAAAAAAAAAACAACAACAGAACACCCACACATTTCCCCCAGGTACAATCTTCCCTGTAGTTTGTATAATGTTGTACAATCTGATCAAAGAACAGGCCCTTGAGCCACTCAGCTTAGGGCTGCTAGGGGCTTCCTCCCTTTGATGCTTGTCTGCCAGGACTGTGTTGTTATTTGTGTCTGCTGCCCCATGAACCACAAATTACACACCACTGTACTCAGAATATACTTCTGAGATGAGCAGTGCGTGTTCCAGAGTGGCAGAGCTAGGAGCACGTTGCTGTAAAAATGCTGGATTTTGTGGGGTTTTGTGCACTGAAAAACTTTGCTACCTTCTGCTCTTAAACAGGCATCAGGCTCTGCAAGATTCCCCAGCATCTTTCTGCTGTGGAAAGCTCTCCGCACTGCAGCAGTAAATGCTGCCTTTAACCAAAGGTCTCTAACCAGGTGTCTGTATTGCAGAGCTCTCTGTTACTTGACTCTGAAGCAACACAAGGAAGCAGTCCAGGACTGCACAGAAGCTCTGCGATTAGATCCTAAAAACGTTAAGGCACTCTACAGACGTGCTCAGGCACTCAAAGAACTGAAGGTAAGTTGGAGTTTTTGGTCAGTTTTCAGGTTGGAGCCTGTTAATGTCCTTCAGCACATGTTTTTACAACAGCTGGTGTCCAAAAGCAGCTGTACAGAGGGAGTCCCAGGCTGCTGTGTTGCCTTGCCTCCGTCACTGGTGGTGGTTCTCCAGCAGGAGCCTTAGACTGCATTTTCAGTGCACTAACACTTAAAATTCTTCTTCTAGGATTACAAATCAAGTATTGCTGACATCAACAGCTTGTTGAAAATTGAACCAAAGAACACAGCTGCACTGAGACTACTGCAAGAACTGAACAGAGCCTAGGGTAACCAAGCAACAAGGAAAGCTTTTTCTGCTGCAGAAGGAAGTTCCTCCCTTCTGATGCTGCAGGGACCAATCTTACTGCAGGATTGGTACTGAGATCTATCTTCAATTGCTGCTGAGATAAGACATGTTCTCTGCCACCACAGTAAACGTTAAGAATGTTAATTGTTTGATACAGTTTGTGTATCTGGCTCTAAGATCAAGCAAAGTTTTCACACACTTGCCTGAAAGGGAGGCACACAGGTGAACTTCCCTGGCTGAAGTCAGCATGGCTGTACCTGCTGGCCTCAGGGACTTTATCCACTTGGCCAAGATGCACGTGAAGTGGCTGCTCTTTCTGAAGAGTTACAGGTTTTTTTAGCCCTTATTCAGGTGACAGTTTCGCTGCATTTGCGCTGCTATTTAAGTAGGGTTGCTAAAGGACTGCTGCAGGAAATGCTGCAGATGCCTGAGCACCACGTACCACTGTTAGAACCAAGTCACTGTTACTTGCACAGGGTTGAGCACTTTCCCTCTCCTACCTGATGCCTGGTGGCCTTCAGTTGAGTTTCTGCTGCAACCTGTGACAGGACAGGTGTTTACAACAGCAGCTTTATCTTTAATTATTCTGCACACATAAGAAAACAGCAGCTTCAACCCGCCTTGCTCAGCTGTGCACTACTGCCCCATTTATAGGTGCTTGGGCATTTTGCAGGGTTTTTTGTTTTGTTTTGTTGATTTTTGTTCTGTTAAAAGTTGAGCTTGTCTGTGCCTTCTGGAGCAGCTGCTGCAGTTACAGGGTGTTACAGGGCCATCCCAACTGAGGGCTGCCTTACTACATCGATGCATGTTTATACTTCTTGATTTTTTTTTTCCTTATCATATTGATGGCACTGACTGAAAATGGTAGATTAAGAAATGGTTGGAGTTACTGAGAAATGGGTTGGAGTTATTCTATGTCCTGTTGGAACTGTTCACATTAAAACGTTTATTTTCACTCTTGGAGTGTGTTTTATAAGGGATGGAAGGCATGGGGGAACTGGGACACTTTCATGCTTATTTCCTTCTGTTAGCACTTTTTAGTCAGGATGCCAGACAACACTAGGCGTGACCTAACAGCAGCCTACAGTAATGATCCCAGCTGTTAGTACTTCAGGCAGATGCTGCATCGAACTGAATTTAGAAGGCAGGCATTACTAATGCTGTTACACTCCTCCTGTAAGAAGTCTTTGTCCTGGCCTGACACTAAGCTCTTTGTAGGTCCCAGAGTTGTACTCCAGCACCTGCAATACCACCAGGGTTGGAAACAACACCTCCCCAGGGGCACATTGTGCTTCCTTCAGTGCCCTCCTCTAAACACTGTAGCTCCAGTGACCATGCACCCACCATTCCCCAGGCGGTTAGAAGGTAAGCATGATGGATTTCAGGTCAGCCATACACAGATAAGAGCAGGAGGAACTGCCTGCTCTTAAATAAAAGCTCTCCTAACAGCCTCGTGTCATCAGGGCTCACGGATACCTGCACTGTTCCAACTACAATTCATTACAGTGCTTTTAAGCAGCAGCAGTCATTACCTCTTTCCCCCTCTCTAAGCACAGCAATGCAATTTTGCTGTCTTATCTCTGTGACTTTCCCCAGTAAAGTGCAGTACCACCAAGCAGACACAGATCACACACAGTAACACGATAGCATGCTTCAAGCCCAGGTCTCTTCTGCTCCTCTTTCCCTTTAGATCCAGCAACCACGCTGCTGACTGCACAAGATATCTTCCAGGCAGGCAAAGGTGCTGCAACCCTCATGGGCAGTTGGACAGTGCTTCTCACAGAGCACTCCTTCATTTATCGCTTTCAAATGCCACAGCAATTATTCCAAACTAGACTCCAGACTTAGATGTGCACTGCTGCTCCTGCCTCAACCTGCTGCAGTCTCAGACCTCCCTCCCTCCCTGAGGAGTTCAACCACAGAACTCCTCCTGAGAACATTCCCGCATTCTCCTGGGCTTGCAGGTATCCAAGTAACAAGTTTACACTCCCATGTAAAGGTTTTAAGGACTCCAATCTTTGTTAACATCCTTTCTTTGTTCTATATTCTGCCCATCCTGAATTACTGCTAGCTGATCTCTTGAAACAAGACTTCTAGCACTGTCAACAACGCAACAGGTACATCCAAACTGGTATGCTACACCTGAAGGACGGCTGCAGCTCAAACTAGGCAACAACAGAATGAATTTCACCTGTACAATTCCATCCCAGCTCCTAACAGACATACCTCCTATGCAATATGCACTTTCTCCTCTAGAGAAAAAGTATAAGGGCTTCCAGCCAGTTACACATTGTGGAAAAATAACTAAGAGGAAGTAAGCATCTCACTGATATGGAGTTATCTAAGCAGTGCACAGCTCAGGCTGTGGCATCCTCTATTGAAGAAAATATTTAAAGAGCTCAGAGCAGGAAAGTAAAAAAGCCCCAGGAAAGAGTTCCAGCTGAACAGAACAGTGGCCACAGAAGAGCAAATGTGTTAGTGCCTCTATTAAAATGCTGGAAAGAAAACAAGAGGTAGGAGGGATGAATCAGTAGTGAGCTGAAGGGAGGGTGTGATACAGCACAGAAGGAAGAATGTGACAGCAGTGCCAACTCACAAGATGGATAGAAAGAAGGTGGGCTGTGCTGATGGAGGTGGACTCCTGTGAGCTAAAGGAAGCAGTCAAATAAGATCAATATATTGATTGACAATCCCAAGTATAACTCTAAGGAAGCTCTAAAGATAGAAATTCCTCTCCTGAATGCAGAGAATGGAGGATTAAGGCCAGGATGGCTATAGCCTCTCCTGGAGCATGCTACAGTTGCTAAGAGCAGACTGTAAGTCTGTAAGAACAGGCCTCAGCAAGCTCCATGCAATTATTGGAGTTCTCAGGCCCATCAGCCTGAAGAAACATAGGAGCAGCAGCTTTTGACTTACAGATTTTGTTCCACAGTAATTCAAGCTGGGTCTCACACACCACAGAGCCACACGCAGTACAGGGACAGGCAGGAGCTCTCAGCCCCAGCACTCCTGCAGGCATACAAGCCCTATTAGAAGAGCTGCAGGAACAAGCAGTCCCTTAAAAAAGGGAAATTTAGAAGGGATACCTAGAAAGGATAAAATCCAAGTGGATGCTGTCAAATTTGCTTAAAGCCACTCTCCCAGAGAGTGGAAGCATCAGGAGAGCTGCTGGTCAGCAGTTTGTGTAATGCTACATGGTGCTTCTCCTGTCCCTGAGGCAGCTCTGAGGACTATCACCTTGCCAACATCACAAGCTTCAAGCACTAATTCCAGCAGCCTGGTTGAAACGTGTCCCTCCTCCAGCATGAAACAAAGAGAGAGTATTTGCTGCCTTTCTGCAAAGGAAGCTAAACTCATGCTTCGGAAGTGGAAGCATCAGTTCTTTATTAGCACCAGCTACAGGAACAAATAAAACTACAGAACCCAATAAATTCACCAAAGTGATGATTCATCTGCACTTGTCATTTCCTGGGCCACTGAGTCAGACTGAGTTCCACATTACATTTCACAAAATGCTTTCAGAAGAGTATTAACTTCTACAGAGGTGAAGGAGGAAGTGGTTCTGCAAGATACACAGTACACACAACAAGCAGGATGGGGCACTGAAGGCAAACCAGGGTCAGTGTGAGGGCACCATTCCAAAAGCAAGGTGAGGTGAGGCAGCTGCTGCTGTTCTCCAGAGGCAGTTCTCAACGTTCGCTCTCAGTCACAAAGCCTACAAGAAACACAAAGAACCCACACAGAATTTTCAACTGCCAGAGAACCATTTAATCCAGACAAAATTCACAGGTCAGCTCTGGACTTGGATTAACACAGTTTCCTGGTGATTACGAGTCAAGAACACATCATTTTTTAAAGAGGTATGTGAGAGTTCTAATTGCTTACTAATGAATCTGTCCCACACTCAGCTCCAACATTTTAGAAGCTTATCTGCTGACAAGGTTCTGCAATGACAGTGGGGAAATCCTAGGGAGGCTGCACCAGTCCTTCACAGGACAAACAGAAGAGCGAGATCCTTCCCTGTCTTCCTTTCTTGTACCACAGTTGCTCTCATAAACACACGAGGAAATAAAAATAACAAACATCACACACGGGACTATGTCTTTGCAGTACAATTAAGTCTGGAAAAATGGAGGATGAATCACGTGATTTAAAAAGTGAAATACTACAAACATTCCTACATTGCTTAACCAGCTTCACTTGATCTGGACAGGAAACCCAGTCCCCATGCTTCAGAGTCACAAGCCACAAGCCCTGAGCACACGGCAGCTCCTGCAGCAGCTCTGCACCTACCCGGGCTCACTGCAGGAACACGGCAGCACTGCCCTTGTGCGACACCTCCGTGGCCTGGTGGGCCTGGAGAACAGCAACTGCTTCCTCAATCTGATGAGAGAGCACATTTGGGGAAAAGCTGAGTTGCTCCATCATAGGAACGTAATGCACAAGAACTGCAGCATCCCAGGTTCCACACAGGCCATGCTTCCAGGGAGTAAAGAGCTTACATAAATAATAATCCAAGTCTGCTTCCTGTGCCAGAAGATGGATCAGCCCTCAGACCCCTGGTGTCTCCTCCCTAAGTAAGGGCTGAGACATTTCTCCTTTTCCAAAACAGTCAACAAGTGGCCAGAGAGAGAACCCAAACTTCTCCACATGTGAAGCTGCTTGACGCTGCCCAGCACAGCCAAGGCTCCTCCCAAAAAGATGGCAACAGAATGGTGAAAGTGAATCCTGCCTCCAAGCAGCAGCGAGGATATGCAGTAATTCGTTTTCATTGTTTTGATGGGAAACAGAAGTGAAACATTCACCAGGACCAAGTCAAAACTAAATAGCATTTCGCCATTTAATTGCTGGGAGCAATGCTCACTCTGAATTTTCCCCCTCTTCCTTCTTATCCATCCCCAAACCCAGAGCTTGGCTGTGCTTTCAGAGCTGCTCTGAGCTCCTCCTCTTGCTGAAGACAGACAGGCATGCCATCACCCTGGGGGCTCTTTCTGTTTTCCTTTCACTATGAAAAGCAGCTGGCTTATCTTTTTGTGGTATCAAAGTCCCCACCCACAGCCAAGGCCAGAGCTCTTGTCTAGCATTTGCAACAGTAATACTTCACCCTTCAGGACATGATCTGATGGACACCACATGCTCCCTACCTTGGAGTGCAGGGATTCGGGGGACTCCAGCAGAAGCAGCAGCTCCGAATTGTCAATCTCCAGCAGCATGCCTGTAATCTTGCCAGCCAGCGAGGCATGCATTGCATGGATCAGGGGGTAGAGCCGCTCACCTGCACAAAGCACCATGGAGGATGTCAGTGAAAGCCCCCCTGCACTCCCAGCTCAGTGCCTCTCCTTCTCTTCCATCCTAAAACTGCTCTGCTCCCAGCCCTCTGCTGAGCCCAGGAGGGTCTGGCACACGGAGGGAAGTCAGCAGGTGAAGTCAGAGAGCTGCACAGGCAGCATGGAGCTGTGTCTCTCCTGCAGAGTGTTACCAGACCCCATCTGGCTGACAGGCAGTGAATGCAGACAGAGAAGAGGTTGCTACTTCCATATCCTTCCAATACAGTCTAGATTCCACCCCTGCCTCCCCCCCTTTTTAAAGCAACATAATATCAGAGAAATCCCACAAGGGCTTATAGCTTCTTCTATCATCTACATCTTCCCTAGCACATGCAAGTCCACTTGCCCACGCGTGCATAGGCAGGAGTATCTCTGCCAGCAGGGACACCCACCTATCATTTGCTTCTGCTCCTGTGGAGGGGCTGCTGCAAGCATGGATGCTGTCAGTGGCTCCTGCCCTTGGATGTGCACAGCAGGTTCTCCCATCTGGGTGAAGAAGTACAGATAAGAGCAGCAGTTAGGCTGGAAGCAAAGCATGAGCTGGCATACAGGAACAGTGCTGGCCCTTGGATGCAGTGGGGCATTTCACCCTTCAGAGCCACTAGGTGCAAGCTCTGGCACTGCATGCTTGTATCCCAGTGCAAGCTTTTGTAGAAAATCAGAGCCAGGCAGAGAATGCTTCTCTCTGCTTCAGAGAATGGGCATCTAGAGCTCACAAGGTTATTCCATCACACCAGTTAGGACCAAAACCACAGGATAACCCAAAGCCAGGCACTACCTGCTGAGCCCCAGGTGGCACACTGCCCATTGGCTGGATGTTCCTCACAGCCAGGGAGTACTTGTACTGCGGAGCACTCCGCAGCGTGGGTGAGGAGGGCACCCGGGCATTGACCGTCTGCGTCCCTATGTTGGCTGCAACAAAGAGAGAAGAGATTGTTAAACACAGGCTTGCAATCAAGCTAATCTCCCTGTGGGCTGCACCATCATCTTTAGTGAACTCATGTAAGGAGCAGCATCTAGCAAAGCCAGTCTGTGTATCACAGATTTGCTCCTTTACCAGATAGGCTACAACTTTCCCCAGAAGCGACGTACTTCTATATGCGTTGCTCCAGCCCCATCACCACCCATCCTCCTCTGCAAGCAATCACACTATCCCACGTGCCTCGGGGGCAGCCAGTCCCCACGCACACCCACCATGGCAGGGTCCCGTGGCACTCACCCACTCTCTGTGCCTGGGGGGGCACACGAGGCACCTGGGTGGACGCCTGTCTCATGGTGCTGATGTTGGACAGCAGGCGCCGGGGCTGCACAGCAGCCCTCAGGATGGGGGTGGTTGCAGGGTACGCTGCTGGAGAGATGGAGCACAATTAGTGAAGCTTCTGATAGAAAAAGACACAGGAGGAGATGTGCAGGGAGGTAGCCGTGCTCAGGGAAAGCCTCTGTGGTTAGCCTGAGCCCCAGTGCCTGCCACCAGTGAGCCCTACATCAGGACACCACATGCTCCTCCAGATGACAGCTTCCCATGGCCACGTGGTTTGTGGTGGCTTTAAAGAAGTGTTTTGATCCCTGAACCAGCCCAGCTGACTGCAGGGGATGGATGGATGCACTCACAGGGAGGCCGGGAGGGCTGCGCACTCCAGCGAGTGGCAGGACGGACAGGGACAACTGGGCTGGGGCTGTAGAAAGCAGCTCTGGTTTGTGGCTGTGGGAGGAGAACAAGTTATCTGAGGTGACTTGGGAGCTGATCTATATCAGATCAACAGAGCGCAGAGCATCTCAGCAGCCAGGCAAGCCAAAGATCTGACTCCAATCCTACCACCTGTGTTTCCTCCAGCAAGTCCACACAACTCCTCCCCATGAGCACCTTCTGCACTTCTCCAGCCCTCCTGCCTCCCCTCATTCCATTAGGGGATTCCATTTCCACTCTCAAACCCTTACACTAAACCTCTTGGTGACAGGAGGAGCAGCCTGGGGCTACTGAACACCCACCCCATTGCTGGAGGATCTCCTGACAGCTTTCCTGCACATCCTGCCACTGACTTGGAAGCCACGCACCAACACCAGCCACCTCTTATGTCTGTGCAGAACAGAGATGCTCTCCTAGATCCTACCAACCAACCCCAGCTCCTCCTCACCCCCTGCAAATTCAAATCCCCATGAAAGGCTGCCCCTAATGGACTCACCTGAGGGATGGGGGGGAGGAAGTACCCTGGGGGAGGCTGGAAGGAGCCAAGGAAAGGGCCAGGCAGGGCCCTCATGGTGGCCAATCGCTGCATGTACTGGTTGGTGAGAATTGCTTTCCGCTCCTCTTTCCTTTGTGCGAGTGCAACGTAGAGAGGCTTAGTGCTAACAATCCGTCCGTTCATTTCAGTCACAGCCTTGGTAGCCTCTTCTGGAGAGGAAAAACATACAAAGCCAAACCCTTTGCTGTGGCCACCCTCTGTCATCACCTAAAATTGGATTAGAACAACACAGCTAAGTCCACAGATCAGCACAGCCACCCACAAAGCACAGCATGGTCAGAGCCTACCCTGCTTATCAACAGCAGGGCAGAGGAACCCCACGGCACCCACACCCAGGGTTGGGTAGGCTGGCATAAGATGCTCCTGCCTGCCCCAGCCTATCCCAAAGAAAAAGCGCATATGCCTGGGTGAAAACCACAGGTTTGCTACATGCAGAGGTCAGAGTCCAGGCCAGCCCAAGACCTGTGACCTCCCTTAGCTCTGCAGAACTCAGCCGTGCTGCAGCATGCAGCTCAGAAGCAAGGGTTGCAGTGTCACACTGGCCCTCGTTAGAAGCTGCGCAACATTCAGTGATCTGGGGTCACATCCCCTGCACTGGGGCTAGCATAACTCAGCAAAGTTACCAAGATTTGCTGAATCAGATGCGGATACAAATGACAAATCCTTCACGCTTGGCTTGAGATACAAGCCATCAGTAGGGAACCATAGCTCAAAAGGACAACCATCCCAACCCCTCACAGAGGGCTGAGCAGTCAGCCAACCAAGCCCAAGGACTCTCAACCCCTCACCTTGGCACTGGTGATGGTGCCATAAGGAGAGAACTCCTTCCTCAGCCGCTCATCATCTATCCCGTCGTCCAGGTTCTTCACATACAGGTTGACCCCCTGCAAAAGGGCAGAAAAGCAGCTTGGCCTCCTCCCAAAACCAAGTTAGGATCACAAGATTTACAGCAGCTTTTAAAGCTGATATTTCATCAGCAGCTCAGCCAGCAGGTGGGACAGCCCAAAAACACTCCAGTGAGATCAGCAACTTGAAGAGGAGCATGCGTTGTGCTCACTTGGGGATACACACCCCGTCAACTGATATGAAGTGACGAAGTGGCTTCCAAGAGCTCAAGAGAATTCCCAATTTTGAGACTAATATTTTATTTTTGGAAAAAAAAAGCAGACCTGTTTTTCACCCTGGGCTCAGAGCTCTTTGCTGATACTGCTTCCCTGGATGTTAGAGAATAGCGACTGGGTGTCTGCGTGGTTACCTGCATTGCAGAGGGTATGCCTGCAGTGCCAGCACACGTGAGGGAGCACCCCATTCCCCCTTACCTGGTACCTGCTCACTCGCTCCTGCTTCATCTGCTCAAATTTCCGTTTCAGTTCACTCTGCCGCTCCAACCGCTTCTGCGCGCGGCCCACGTACACCATCCGCCCATTGATCTCCTTTCCATTCATGTCAGCCACAGCCTGCCAGCAGGACACGAGCTATGAGCCCAGCCCCACAGCAAGCAGAGGTGAGCAGAGGGCAGGAGCTGTGCCCTCACAGAACTCCACACACCCCAGCCAAAAGGCTGGCACGCGCTGCCCCCACAGCAATGCTGGCACCACGGCCAGCGGGGACATCAAGCTCCCACTCCAGGACACAGGAGACCTCAGCAGGTGACCAGAGACAGCAGCACGTGGCCAAGCTGCCCACCAGCTCCACAGGAAAGAAAGAAGCTGCTTGCCTTCTGGGCTTCTTCGTGTTTCTCGAAGTTCACAAACCCAAAACCCTTGGAGCGGCCGGTGCTGTCCATCATGACTTTGACGCTCAGCGTCTTTCCTGGAAGAGGGAAGGAGAGCACCATGTTACAGAAGGCTGCCCAGACAGAGCACAGGAGCAAACAAAGCCACCACAAGACATCAGCCCAAAGAGAACACCTGGGGGCAGTGGGGAAGAGTCAGTCAGCAGGAGGAACTGCTGGATCCCTGCTGCAGCATGGGAAAAGGATGCTGTGGGCGGCCAGGATGACCCCACCCCCCATCCACTGTGCTGCTCTCGTTGCTGTGGGCTTTTTAAGTCCTTTGGCCACGAGTTCTCATCTCCTTGATGCATCAGCACATACACTGGGTTTGTACAAATGACATTCACAGATGAGCTGAGCTTGCACTAGCCAAGCATGGTCTATGAGCTGGCATAGCACCAAGCTCTGCTGGGAGAGGCACCCTCCAGTAACAGACTGAACAGAGAAAGCCACTTCAAATTCAAACTCAGCATCTCTTATCCCCCATGGTTGCTAGAACCAGACAGCACACTGATTTCAAGACAATTTCAAAAGCAAAAAGTTACTAAAAATCTAAGGAAACTAACACTTTTCTTGGGTCACCTAACAATACCCTCCATCATTACAGGAAAGTGCACATAGCATCCTGACAATGCAAGTCTCTGCAACTTTTGGCCATGTGATGCTTTAAGCAAAGCAGGTCACAGCAAGAGAAGGGCTCTGTGTTTCAGCCAAGCATTCCCCATTTCTCTTCGGGGTCCCCAGCTCACTTCCCAGACATTTGGTTATTTGGTTTCAGCAACTGCACTCACCAAACTTGGAGAATATCTCCCGCAGTCTGTTATCATCCATGTCATCCCCAAAGTTTTTGATGTAGACGTTGGTGAACTCCATTGCCCTAGCCCCAAATTCTGCCTCACGCTCTTTGCGGGATTTAAAGTGGCCAACAAACCTACAGAAAGCAAGCAGAGGACCATAAAACCTTCGGTGTCCTCTGCAGAGGGAAAACAGGCACAAGCTCATCTGCCTTGGCACAGGCCAGGAGCGTAGCTGGGGGTGTCATCCCGAAAGACACTGAGGGACACCACCACATTGCAGCTCTTCTCCTCCACGGCATCCCCAAGCCCTTTGGCAGCCCCTTGCCACAGAGAGGGAAGCAGCCCACAAGATCTGAGGTAACATCAGCAGAGTGCTGCAAAAGGACAAAGCTTCTTCCTGCCCCATATTACATGACTCAGATGATGAAGACAGAGGATCAGCCATGTTTTGTGGGCATCCATTACGTGGCCTTAACAAGAAAACACAGCCCCAGGTCAGGTTCCTTCCCCATCATCAGGAAGGGCTCCAAACCACTATCACGCTGCCATCAGCAAAGACTGCAAGTGGCTCCAGCTCCGGAAAGCAGAACTGCATTGCTCAACTGGGGAGGGGAAGGAGGATACTGAGGGCAGGAGGCAGCAGCCTGAGCACAGCACACATCAGCTCACAAGCAAGCACCAAGGCAATGGAGGAGCAGCACCAAAGCAGCCCCAGTGCAGACTTACACCTTGCGGTCGTTGAGGAGCATCCCATTCATAGTCTCAATTGCCCGAGTTGCTGCTTCCTGAGTCTCAAAATGAACAAAGCCATGACCACGGGATCCATTTTCATCACAAACCACCTACAAAAGCAGGCAAAGGGAGAAGAAAATCCACAGATGCTGGTTTTCTCCATCCTTGCACGTGACAAGTCTCAGGAAAACCCACCCTTGTTTCCAAGGGGTTCACCCTCCTCACAGCCCACTCCAAGTGCAGCAGAGCTGTGTTCAGGTGTCTGCAGGCAGCAGGTCAGGGATAGGAGGAAGAAATAAAGGGAACGTGGGGACAAAAAGCTGCCCCCACTCCCATGGGAAACACAGAACTTTTAGGCACCTTTCCAGGCAGAGGGTGGAAATTCAAAGGAAACTCAGGAAGTGAAACAAGAAAGTGGTCGTAACACGCTGCCAAGAATTCGGGGAAGCTCTGCATACAGCAAGTCCCCGGCACAGCAGCGCAGCCACAGGGATGTACCTTGCAGGACAGGATGTTCCCAAAGGCCGAGAACGTGTCGTACAGGGCTTTATTGTCGATGGAGTCATCCAGGTTCTTGATAAAGACGTTTCCAACCCCAGACTTCCTGAGCCCCGGGTCTCGCTGGGACCACATGATTCGGACAGGTCGGCCTTTGATCACTTCAAAGTTCATAGTGTCCAGGGCTCGCTCAGCTGGCAAAGAGTGAACACAGAGGAGAGAGGATCACCACAGGGACAGACTCTTTCCACACCCTAGAGCCCCTGAGACAGGTGTGGGAATACAGAAATGCCCAGCAGCGTCCCTGAAGCTAAACAAGGCAGACAGCTTCAGCTCCTGCCAGGAGCGTCTGGCAGATGAGCCTTTGCCTTTTAGGCAATTCTGCCGTTCAGTGCAGTACTGCTGCAGACAGCAGGGTGAGATGGGATGTCAGCAAAGGGAAACTGGGAGAGGAACCTTACTTCTGCTTGGCATAAGCCCACAGGCAACCAGCTGCCCAGCAATGGGCAGAAGGGGTTTAGGGGCCCTTCTTTAGGAGCTCAGAGGGAGGAGACTTACAAGTCACATTCCTTTTGCCCATACAACCCCAAAAGCCCAAGTGCTGCACCATCTCCCAGTCCTGAGCAAACAAAGGGTCACCATCCCACAGGAGAGTTCAGACTGGGATTAACAACAGCCCAAACCCAGTTTGTGCAGGGTATCAGCACCCCTAACAGTTACCAGCCCTGCTCCTCCCAGAGCCCCAGGTGCGGGGCAGCTCTGTGGGGCTGCGTTTTGGAGCTCACCATCGGCCGGCTGCTGGAAGTTTATGTAGGCATAACCCAACGATCGGCGCGAGGCCACGTCCCGGCAGACCCGGATGGACAGGATGGGCCCAGCAGGCGAGAACTTCTCATAGAGCATGGCTTCGGTCACGTCTGGGTGGAGGTCCCCCACGTAGAGAGAGGCCAACGGGTAACCAGGGCCACTGGCGTTCATGGTCAACCACAAAGCTCAGCTGAAGAGGGAGACAGACTCACAGCGGGGGCTGAGGACCGCAGGGAGCAGTGACAGCCCCACGCCGGAGCCGGCCCCGCTGCAGGGCCAGGAGATGTGCCTGTGCCTCCAGGGCCGGCAGCACCAGAGGGACCTCGGAGTTCTCATGGATCAGCGGCAGAAAAAACCGCTCCGGTGCCACCGGCACCCATCACAGCACGCTGCAGGCACGGGCTCGGGCCTCTCAGCGCTCAAACGCAGAGAGGAAAGCAACGAAGCTCCATCCCTCTGAAAACAAGCAGCCCTCTGCCAGCACAGCTCCGCGCCAACCCCGCGCTCACAAGGCCCCGAAGGGGACAGCGGCACCCAAAGCCCTCAGCCAGCTGGGGACGGCGGAGCCCGGCCCGGGCACCTCGGAACCCTCAGCGCCGCAGTACGGCGGCACAGCCGAGCCGCGGCCCCACCCCGAGCCCTCACACACGGCCGGGGCTCAGGGCAGCGCCGGAACGACGGACGCAGCCGGAGCGCCGCGGGCAGAGGGCGGCGGCGGGAACCGGCCCGGGGCTGAAGGAACCGGCCCGGGGCTGGGCGGACCCGCCCCGCTCCCACACTCACGCCGATCGCTCCGGCGGTTCCACGCGCAGCACCGCTGCGGCCGCGGCCACCGCCCGCCTCTTCCCGCGGCGGCGCCGGGGGCGGAACGCGGCCTTCTCCGGGCCCTCCCCGCCCTCCGCCAGCTGCCGCCCCGCCCCGCCCCGCCCCGCCCCGCCCCGCTCCGGGCGGGGATGATGGGCCGCAGCTGCTCGCGGCTCCGAGGGACCGCGCGCCGAGTGGGGCTGGTTGGGGCCGGCGCGGGTAGCTCTGGTTTGCGGGAGAATTAACACCTTCCCCAAAAGACAGAGCGACTCGAGTAAGCGCTCCCGAGCAGCGCTGTACGAGCGGGGGCCGCCGGCCTGGGGACGCGTCGTTTTTGGAGCGGACAGCGTCGTTAAGTGTGGTGGGTGGAAGGCTGAAGGACGGAGCGGCGAGCGGCGTGAAGAGAGAACCATCAGGGCCGGGTGTAGGGCCGGGCTGTCAGCCAGCAGCACGGCCCGTCCCGGCACGGCTCGGGACTCCGTGCCTCCGAGCGCTGCTTCCAGGACCTCCGCCGCGCACCGCACCGTTACTGCTTCGTACTCCGCTATATGAGGCGTTAACTAGAGCGTGTGCGGGCCGCGATCCATCGGGGGGTGATGGGTTGAGGCCCAGCCACGAGGCCAACCCGCACTCAGAGCAACGCACTCGCACATCTCCCGAGGAAAAAGCTTTAAAGGCGAGTGGCCGACAGCAGCGGGCGCCGTGTGGCTCCCCGGCCGTACGCAACGACCCGGGGCAAATTACGCACGGGTTTATAGCTGCGCTTCCGTTGAGCGCCGCAGCGGCACTACAGCACAAGGACGGCCCCCAGGAAACAAAGAGAAGCAGCTGGACGGAGCTGGAAGGGTGAGGGACGAAGCTCTCCCTGCGAAGGAGTGGGTGCTGTGCCCCTGGGAAAGCACCCATGGACCCGCACCCCCAAGAGGAGCACTTAACACAAAGGCAGAGGCAGTTCTGCCACGGGAAGGATGGCAAAGGTAACAGGCGCAGACAACTGATAAAATTTTTTTATTATTCGCTTTTGAATTCTTTTACACTTTCCTGATTATTCCGTGTAAGGTGAAACTAGAACTGTTTAAAAGACATACACAAATCTAGTACATCAATAACCAGGTTTTTTTTCTTTTTGCTATACTATTCTCACAACCACGTGTGTGCTAGGCAATATAACCGTCACAGAAGCAAACTTTAGGCAGAATACTGGTCAGTAAAAACAAAGCGAAAAAGAGCTACCAGATATACAGACAGGCTCGGTTCCACATTCACTACTGCATTTATCAAGCGCCAAGTATTAACTGCACAATTTGTTCAGCTAGTAGGGGGGAGTTTTAAAATCAGTGCATGAAATTCTCTCTTCAGCAGACGGATGGACAGACAAACAGATGGATCCTATAGCTATGTGGAATGTGAAGGCAGGGGATGATACCGTGAGACCGATGGTGACCACTCCGCATCTTTTCCACTGCATTATTCATTAGGTTTTATTCAACGGGACGTGCTTGAAACATAGGTGAGGACATGGGGAGCTCAAATATGACGAGTTACAAGCATTACAGATGTGTGAGCTCCGCATTCCAGTACCATACGTGGGAAATCCTGAATATTTGAGCCAGATCTTGGAATTATATATTAAAAAAAAAAAAAAAAAAAAAGGCAGATGAGCTGAAGACTGCAACAGCACTGGCAGCTCTCAAGCATCCAAGACAGAAACCTGTCCTCTGGCAGACTCAGGCCTCACGTGCCATCCTGACATCAGCCACAACCAAGGGAAGGATGATGTGTGTGTGTGTGTGTGGGAGTCTGAAATTGCTTCAGTGGAGTTTCAGGGGGTAAAAGGGCCAAGGATGAACGGAGTCGGATGGGAGAGTTTTCTACGAAGCAAACTTAAAGGCTCAGTGGAGTAATTAAAAGGCTTGAGATAAATTACGTATGGGAATACCACGGAGTTTTTGATTCCCCCAAGAGTACAGTAATGCAAAGGTGGCAGATCACTTCATGGTATCATCTAAACTAATAAGGCCATTCAAAAAATTGAATCTTCTGCTATTGCAAGTCCATGGCAGTGAACCAAGAATTCTCACTACTGAAGAATATCGAAGATTTAATGAAGTTATTGCTGTGGGAAGGGGCTTAGTCATGCATGTTGTGTGATCACAAAACCACTTTTGTAAGTCAAATCCCAGTTATCTGCCAGTGTAAAGAGTTTGGAAATCAAGCTGCTAACTCCCCCATTACCCTCCTCCCCAAAACAAACCCAGTCCCCAGAAAGGTGGGATCAACAAAGTGAGCTTTGACTGAAAGCGGTGCCTCAGACTTGGTTAAAAATGTCTACAGAGCGTGCCTGTTAAACTAACTCATAGCAGTGTGTCACTAACTGGAATGCCATACAGCGGACTGTTTTCCTTCCATGCCCCAGTGTCACAATAGAATCTCTATAACTTTCTGTACAACTTTACAACAGAATTGTACTTCGACTATTTTGGTGCCAAATTTTACTTTCCACCGTTACATAACTGATGTCTACTTTTCTACCAATAAGAGTTTTGCAAAGTCAATTGCAACCACAAAACCCATAATCACAGTGTTCAGTTAAAAATATAAACACGGTAATCATAACTGTAAATGTTCATAATAGGAAAATTCGGAATGCCATTATAATAACCGACCTCCATTTTAAGTACACAGAACACCAACCAACTGCTTTTACCCCACAGACAGTTTTTGCTACGTTGAGGTTGTGAAAGTCGATGTACTATTCTTTTTGCTTGTCGCACAAAGGGATATATGTGTAGGATACAGGGTGACATTGAACATATAGTGAAGCGTGACAGCCATTAGTTCTCTCCCTCCCCAGCATCACCTTCATCTCCCTGGTTTTCCGACGTCCATAGCTGTAAGAAGATACAAATAAGTGTTCGTGCTGAAAGCATACAGTTCATTACAACCACGAGTAAAGGGAAGACAGCATAATTAGCAGTAGCTGTGCCGTTTACTCACCTAAGAGTAATTGAGAATTGAATTTAATAGGAAAGATAAAGAACAAACTAGAAAATGGGTAGAGGATTACAAGGAAAAAGCAAACAAAGCTCTTGAACCAAACAGAAAGACAGCCTGGCTGCTGAGAACAGCCACACTGCACTCTGTGTTACAAAAAGGTTGTTTGCTGCAGTGGTTAACAAGTGATCACTGATTTAAGGGAGCAAGTCTGACTGGTCTGCTTACAAGAAGCAGTGCAGTTCAGACACTGACTTAACGCCTCAGAAAAGGTGTTTTTAATGACACAGGACTACATGAATCTACAGCCATGTCCTACGTAGCAGAGTCCAGCTGCCTCAAGCAGCAGCAACACAGAAAGCAGCGGTGTGCCCTGTGCTACTTACAGTGAGGTTGTCTCTAAGCAGCTGCATGATGAGAGTGCTGTCTTTGTAAGACTCTTCATTCAGCGTGTCCAGCTCTGCTATTGCTTCATCAAATGCCTAAAACATGCAAGACAAAAGAAAGAAAGCACTTCTACTCCGCTCTCTGAACTCATTTCTGCCTACATAAATCACCTAAATTTGCCACAAAAGCTTTGTGACAAAGCTTCCATATTTTTCTACCAAGAAAAGGAAACCAAAGTAAGCACCAGATTGCTGAACAACCAATGGGAAAAGGCAAGTCTCCACAAGGGGCCAGACTGAGGCCAGCACCAAGTACTGCAGAGGTAAGCACGGGCTATATTGAATGGTGACTCATAGCTGAAAGTCAGGTCTAAGAGGAAAACTTAACAGCAATACTTTAATTAAAGGATAGGCAAAGCCCTCAGTGGCTTAAAGTGAGAGTAGAAGAAAAAGGTACAATTAAGTTGATACATATTATACATAAACAAACAGGAAATAAAATGAAAGGGTTTGTTTTTTTTTTTTTTTTTTTTTGAGGGTAGATTCTTTGTTTTGAATTTCTTTTGAAAACAGTAAAGGACATCAGGTATGTTTCAACAGAGATTAAAAACCATGCTGCCCATCCATCTGTTCCACATGGAAGCACACACATTGCAGGTCAGAGCTGAGAGCCACGATTACAGTGCCCTTTCTCATTTGGGCTTAAAAACCAATGTAAGCACGCTAACTAAAAACACGGATCAGGAACAGCAGTATTTTGCAAAGAAAACCTTTAGTACTTGTTACAAAATGTTGTTAAAATGTATATTGAGATCACCAAGATACAGCTGACTCCATACTATTCAAATGACTACCAGATACCATTCACAGATGCAAAAAGTGTTTCATTTACAAGGCTTTAATTCTGTTTTAGGGAGAAGACTAAAGCAGAAAGTGACTAGCTGTTTGTCTGGCATGAACCACCACACAAACTCTTTTTGGTCTCTGGGGAGAGGTGTGTGCACACACACAAAGCAACATTTAGAGCTATGCCTGTAGTTACAAAAGACAGCGCTCCATGTATCTGCTAAGTGTTCAAATTTAAACAAATTTCACTTTCAGTGTTTTCAAACTTGACATGAGGACATTTTAAGGTAATTGCATGAATATAAGAATCACTCAGTCTCCTCTTCACTGGATCAAGTGCCCTACCAAATTAGCTTTGCTGAAGGCTAAGCTAGTCCAGCTTAGTTAACTTACCTGCAAATATACCAAGATGAGCACAGCTTAAAGATGACAATATTATCAAGGAATTTCATAAGAGAAAGCATAATCATCTACAAGGTGCTACTGTAACCATGTAATTAGCTCCTTAGCCCACACAAAAATTGGTGACACAAAGTCTGCTTACCGTCTTGGCCAGATTACAGGCTTTCTCAGGAGAATTGAGTATCTCATAATAGAAGACAGAGAAATTGAGAGCCAACCCAAGTCGAATGGGGTGCGTTGGCTGCATCTCTTTCTTGCTAATTTCAAATGCCTCCTGGTAAGCTTGCTGAGAGTTTGCTACTGTTGCTGCAAGAAGCAATTACAAGCATATTAACGTACAGTACTTCATGGTACGTGCACTCTTGGTCCAGACTATTTATGCCACCAGGTGCTTATAAAATCACAAACGCACTCAAGGTTCTTTCAATGATTTCAGAGGGAATGGCCTCTGGGTGAACTACTAAGGCTGAAACATTTGTTCAGATAAAGGTTTGGGCTATAGAACTTAACCTCTAATAAATTCAGACAATACAGTATGGGGGAAAAGAGTTCATCTAAACTACGTAATTTAAACTCTCCTGAGAAGGAAACTTTCAGCAGGCAGGCCATGATGCACTCAGTACCTCAGTATGAGCTTCCAGAAGAAAGCAAACAGTCCCTTCTCTGCCTAATGGGTAACAATGCACTCATGAATGGTGTCAAACTAAGCTTGCAAGTTATGGACCAGATCAGACACTCACCAAGAACTCAAGCATAACTCAGCGTTACTTTACTTCCCGAGATTAACTGGCTTAAGACTCGGAAACCCAACGTCCCACCTCTGCAAGCAGAAAGCTTGCAAACATAGAAGACTTGTGAGATAAATTCATAGCTGAAACAAAAGATGATAGCAACAAAGCATTTCCCAGGAGAAAAAAAAAAGCTCTCCTCCTCCACGCACCAGGAATTAATTTTACACTGCTAGATAAACTTTAAAATCATTGAGGTTGGGGGTTGCAAGCAGAATTTGACTGCTGTGATGAATATTGGTTCATCACTTCTATTAACTTCATGGAAACCTGTTTCTCTGAAAGTGACCTGCTCTGCACTCATCTTCAAAACTATACAGTATGAGCAAAAGAGAAAGAAAAAGGAGAAAATGAGAAGTGTTTCCTACACTTCATTTTACCCAGTCCTCAGCAGGATGAGACCTTTCACCTCTACCTACTTTGCTTATTGTCTCCAGATGCCACCTCTGACAGGTATCTGTAGTAATCGCCTTTCATCTTCAAGTAGAAGACCTTGCTTTCCGGCTGCGTGGCGTTGACAATAAGGTATTTATCCAGCAGTTCCTGAGAAAGGAAACATAACTTGTTTTTTTTTCAAAGTCATAAAAATAACGTCTGAAACAGAGCCTTCATCACAATGGTAAACATGTACTGTTAGAATATTAACAGCGACATGGGCGCTCGTGTGCCAGCCACTCTGATGCTCCCTAAACTCAGAAAGTAAAAAGAAACTACTTGTATCCTTGTCCTCAGAAAGGAATCACTCCTGCAGAACCTAACTGCTATCAGAGCTTAATGCTGCAAATATTTTCCTAGAAATACACTGAAGCAAACCTACACCCACAAGCAAGCTAACGAAGAGCAGCAGCTTGCCATCAGCACAAATACAGTCACTCCTCCCACCACAAACCTCAGGCGTGCACAGCAGCGAACTGATCCTATTTGCAGCTCCAGCTGAAAGCCTGAGCAGTGGCACAGTGAGCACACGCACATTCAGAAAGAGGTGAAAGGGCTGAGAGTACTGACATCACCCATTCCTCAGGGCAGATCCTTAGCAAAATGAACAGCAATATAAAGGATCCCTCTCAATTAAGGGAAAGAAACAACACAACTAATTTTGGGGAAGCACGTACTTTCTCCATCCCCCAAAAGGTACTAAACAATCCTCAGGAAGTCAGTATTCGTTAACAAAACAATTTAAGCAAACAGCAAGCTTTTTAACAGGACCTATGCTAAGCTCACTTTCACACTGACCACCGGCCAGCAGTTAGGCAGTCTTCAACACTGCCCTGTTCATTTCTATATAAACAAAATGCTATTTTTAAAACACGTAAGAATCCAAAAAATTCCTTAAGAAACAAACTGGATTATCTAGGAGCTAGAACTGGACTTAAACCTGTTAAGTTTTAAGCAAAACTGTTCCCCTGCTATGGTGATGCAGTACCCACAACCCTAATAAGGTTCCCTAAGCCTCTCTGAAGAATGCTGCAGGACCAGCTTTTGTTATTTCTGCTGTTGGATTATTACCAGAACATCATTGCAGATATCTTGCAATTCAGCCTCAATTTTCTCACGATATTCTCTTCCCATCTGCTGTTTTTTCTCGTTCCTCTCTGTTTTCTGTTCAATGCTGGAAATCACACGCCAGGATGAGCGGCGGGCACCAACCACGTTCTTGTAAGCAACTGAGAGGAGATTCCTTTCTTCATTGGACAGTTCGTGTCCTTGCTCAGTGACAGCCTTCATAGCAGCAGCCATGTCATCGTAACGCTCGGCCTGCTCAGCCAGTTTGGCTTTCTGTACCAACTCACTCTTATCCATGGCTATCCTGTAATTAGTGGGGAATAAAGACAGAAAAATACTTTTCCATTGTTATGCAGTGAAAGTTAATGCTGATGGGTGAAGGACAACTCACAGTCTCTAAAAGGTGGCAAGTTTACCAACTCCAGTAGATATTTTTTTATAAAAAAAAATATTCTGACAAATAACAATTTACATATTGAAATTACACATAATTGCAACCCTGAAAACACATAACCATTATTCCTCATACTTCAGCAAAATCTAAATGAGATTAAGGTGGGCACATCAGTACATGCCCTGCATAAATGTCTCTTTCCCACAGTGGCCATAGCTCAGTCTGGGATACGCCTCATCTTCTAAGGCAGGAATCAGCAGAGCTTCTGTTGGTTTGTTTTGGTTGTGCATTAGTCTTCAACAGCAACTGTTTCAGAGCACAGAACAACTGGACAGCTCCTCCTGACATCACATATCTTCTGCAGGTTCTAAGAGATGTTTCTGTGGGAATGGACCACACCCACTAAAGACAAAGCTATTGGCAACCACAAAAAATACATTTATATTACTCTACTAGAAAATTGCTCCTTATATATATTGATGCATGTGTAAAATGGACAAAACTATACACCTAGAGTGGCTGCAGATTCAGGTTCCTAAGATCTTTAAGTAACAATAGCATTCACAGAAACCGAATGGGATGTGGCCTGCAGGACAGTCACTGCTGCAGAACCAACTGCTCGCATGGAAAGGACTCGTTTATCATCTCCAATGGCTTCAGCCAAACTGCACTAAGAAAAGCACATCACATGACCACTATGTCCCTGAACAAGTTCAGCAAAGAAAAATGAAGTTAGTAAAGGACGTGTCAGTAAGCAGACTGAGCGTTGCTTGTTGCTACAAGACAACACCAGCACACAGTTAACTTGGCCACTGAGCTAAAACTACATTCCATCATCCGGGCCACAGTTTGCACGAAAACAAAAAGAGTTTCCATGCAGAGGACCTCAGTGCCTCACGAACTTTCAGGTGTTCCAGATTTATCAGTAACATTTCTCCAGACACTTAAATCTGCACTTTCCAACAGACCAAGAGTTGTCATTTTTGTTAGTACTGAGCAGTGACATTCCTCTCTTCTTTAAGTCTGGTCAGGGTTCTCACAGTCTAGACCAGAAATTTTCAGTCTGAGACCTAAACAGCCTACAGGCACCTCTAAAAGAACAGGAAAAAATAAATGAGAACAATAAATTCCTAATTGGCTTTCACAGGCTTCTCCTAATTAGGCAAGAGACTGTAGCTCTATTTAAAGGAATCACAATAACACTGGTGTGTATATACATGTACACAGCAAGACTAAGGAAATCACCAGACTGCTTAGCACTGAGAGAATCTATCACAACTGCTGCCATCTTCTGAAACCATCCCCTTAACTCAGCACTGCATTTAGATGATGTGCTTCACGTGTAAAGTGACACCATTTCTTCATCCACCAACAGAGCACACCTGAAGAATGCTTTGGATGTCACAACAGCCAACTTTAAAAGGACATCTAAACAAAGCACTTCCAGCTTCCTCAGTCTGCACAGCTTCTAGAAGGAGTTCTACTGCCATCATCTTCTCTTCCTCTCATGGGGCATGATTATGCAGTAGGAAAAGCCTGCTTGCTGAAGCCCCAGGGTTCTGCCATTGAAAGGTCAGCGTGATCTTTGATCGGCACTTCGCCAATAGTGGTCTGACGTGCACACAAGTCATAGGTCCAGAATTCTGTTTACAAACAGAATATAGTTTAGTTCTGAAATGCTGAGGGGTTTGTTTTATTAAGATAACTGACATATCTTCGGATGCAAGTCAGTTCGTGGCAGCCAACAGGCTCATGGTAAGGACGTGCTAAGGACATCGGGGATTTGCAAAGACAGAACTGCTCCAGAAACCACTTAAACACATCAGCTATGCAGCTGAACATTAGCAGAGCATTACAACGTTGTTTCTCAAATAACTTTCTTTAGTAGCACAAATTCATGCACACCTTAAACACAACTCAAACTCATGACTGAAGATGGAGCTCCTCAAAACTCCACTGGCTTTAATTAAGAATTCATTATACAGAGGTTTGAACAGTCTATTTATCTTAATATCAGTACTCTTAGCATGTTTGATATGAAACTACGAAGTACTATTCCATAAAATGGAGTTAACAGAACTTAAATGCAACAAGACAGACATTGCTCACACCAAGATGTCTGCAAGCCACCAGTAAGCCTACCATTACTTCACTCACAGGGTGCTGCATAAAGAACACCATTTTATTCTCTGTTGCTTACCTTGCTAGAAGCCTGGAGAAGAGCTTTTCAGAGCTATGCTGGCTTGAGCTCCAAAAGAGGGAAGTGTTTGCCAGAAGGAAAAAAAGATACAAGGAAAGGAGTGATGTTTGAAAAGGCAAAGAGGCAAGTATCAGTTATCACTAGTCCCTCCCATAAAGGAGATGGAAGCCACGCTAACAATGGATCAGTGTGCCACAGTCTGAAACAAGCAAAGCCTAGAGCTAAAAGTACTCCTAGGCCACAGACAGAAGCCAGCTAACAAAGGTTACCTGCAGCTAGGAGCCACACACACAGAAGTGACGAACAGAAGGCCAACAGGAATGAACTACTCCAGTACTAACAAAGCCATGCCATGTCGGCAAAAGGGAAAGAGGGAAGATGGAAAAAGGAGGGAAGACGTGCAGATCACAGCCATGGAGGAGTTGCAGAAGTTGCCTGTTCTAAGCAGAAGATCTTCAGATTTGTTACTACATTGAAAATTCTTAAGATTGCCTTCTTAAGAATCTGTCAAACCACAACTTAGCAGCCCTTGGAAAAGAAGTGGCTGGACACTACTTACAAAAGGAATGCCACGAGTAGCCAGCAGCTGCAGCACCAGTACAAGCAGCCTGAAACTCCAAGCATTCTGATTCCCCACACTCAAAATAAGAGACAAAAAAACATCTTTCCCTCATACAGCCTAAGCTCTTCCAACCCATTACAAGCGTAGGACTGCATGTATAAATAGGAAAAGACTACAACTGCTTACTTCCCTCCCCCCAGAAAGTTTTACATCTGCATTGGTGAGATCTGATACAATTACAAAACATCTAAGGTAGAGGTCAGGAGGTTCATAAATGCTTCGCTCCTTTCAGTGCCACATGCAGTAAGGAGGGAAGGTGTGTCCATCCTGGAGATAGCACCTGAAGTCAGGACATGCCCAGAGCTTTCAAGAGAAGAGGGACACACAGCATTGGGGGTTTACATGTCAATAATCAGCCGAAGAGCAAACCACGTGGGTAACATTCTTCAGAAGACTGCAAGCACTTGAGATGAGAACTGTGTCTTGCTACAGCAGATACTACATCTGCTTTGCAGCCTTCACTGTTCCAGGCTCAATGAACTGTTTAGGACAAAGCCAAAACAGATCAGAAGTAGCTGTGTTTAAAGTCTGTAGGAACTAGATGAAAAATGACACTGAAAAAAAATCCAGCTTACGTAACATATTGAACTGACAAGACAATACCAATAAGCCGATGTTGGCCTGAAGTCTGCCTGTTCTTCTGATGCTAATTAAGTCATCGATTTCTGTGTATTGTTTTTCTCCTCACAGCAACCATTAGAGGCTGTCAGACAAACACTTCCACCTCATTATAAAACTGGTGCAGCTACTGGTTTGACATACCCACCACTAATGAGTCAAGGAGAGAAGTAATTTAACAGACTGATGTTTCACTGAGAGAAACGAGTGTAACATCAGATTCGATGTAACATGACACAATCATTTCTCGGTCACAAACAGTGTAGATCTGTTCAAATTGGAACAGGAAAAGCAGAAGTGTGGCATAGCATTCGTGGTTCAACTGCCAGCAACACATGAACATACCTCACAGGTCTGTGGATGGGCAATTAATTAATTACAAAATTAAACGTGTCTGTAAGGTACACTCCATACTGACATTTCACATTCTGTTTCTGTAATTATTGAGACTAACCTCTTCCGAGATATTTCTAACGTGAATGACAAGGCCATAATTCAGGTGCACACGCACTGGCACTAGAACTGTAACGCCGGCAGAACCTGTGTGACACTGACGGCAGCCACCAGCAAGCAGGCACATATCACAGCTGGTATTTTCTGCAGGAAAGGAATTGGCTCACTTCAAATGGAGTGCGAGGAACCTTCTCTGCTTTCTCAGGCATTTCACTTCATTATTTTTGTCTCTCTATTTCAGTTCCCTCCAAGGCAACCATCTATTGTTAAACAACTGATTAGAAAATGGACGTCTGCTAGGATCAGAACATTTCTACAGCTGTCCTGAGCTTGGCTACAACAAAAGTTTGGTAAAACATACAGCATACTTAATGAAGGGAAAACGGTTTCACAGCTGTGATACTCTCACTGACCTTGTATAGCACATAACATCATCCCCCTCTGTACCTGCTGATTAGAAATACATCCCAGCCCTCAGTGCTAATCATTCTGAAAATGTTAAGACAACGTTAACATTCTATAAACCCACACCTCAGCTTGCTCTGGCCACTTCTGCCACCATTAACTGCCACTCTCTAAAACTGACAACACCATCTCGGAAAAATGATACATAAGGCTTTCAATCTCTGTAGATAACCATGGGATTCTCTATCAGAGGGAACAAGAGCACGGATGGAAACTGATAGTGTGTGGACAACTGAAATTTAGCAACAGCAGCCCTGCTGTCCCTAATGACTTCTGATGAGGAACTCGAGGCTGAAAAGCATTGCACTGCTACATACCTATGGCACTTCACACAGGGCAGCTGCAGGTGGAGGCAAGCACGCAGTTCCCAAGTACAATATACTCACGTGGTAACACCTTGTTGTTCCAAAGAGAGCGTTTTTGGCTCGAGTCCAAGTGGAGATAGCGAGTTACTCCAAAAAACGTCCCCCCCCAGGCATAAAATTGATGACAAACTACTGTATTCGTATTGCAGACTAATCACGTTTGTTAATAACAAACCGAAAACATTTCTATAGTAAGTGTGGCCATATAAAAGACACCAAGGTAAGGCCCAGTCCTGCCAGGCTTCAGGAGGACGCCAGACTACACTACTAGCTTTTCACCTCATCATTTAAATCATTATTTACTTAACTCCTCCTCATCTGAGTTTATTCACACAGAGCACAAAAAGCTGCATAGCAGCGAAGGCCTGCTTACAAAAAAAGTACTCAACATCAAAATAGCAGAGATCAGAACATGCGGTACTGACATAATGAGGTTGAGAAAACTGCACTAGGCCCATCTGTGCAACGAGTCTACCGCTTCACCGGTACCAATCTGATAAACAAAGTATTACATAAACTATACTTTTGTAGGCTTCTAATATCAGGAATTAAAAAAGCATTTACATTCTTGCTTTTCTTTTTCTACACCAGTTTGCATCTCCACATTATTTTCAAATAAAAGCAAGTTTCTCTTTAAAAAGGAGAACTACTTTTCGACTGAGGTCCTGCAGCACTGCACATGTGAGGACATAATATTCCTATGATCACAAATGCTGCACAACCTTTAGCAGAAATTCAGCTTTCACAACACTGTGTGATATGCAGTTTTTCTCCCTAGCATAAGAAAATTAACTAAGTAGTTTATATTACTATGGCTGCATGACATATATTTTTGCTCCATGTGCTAGCACAGTGACTGCATCTCACTGACTCCTATCATTCCAATTAATATCTGATTATACATACCTCAAATAAGGCCTAGAGTTGTTAGCTCTGGGTTACTGCCCAACGTTCTCATATGTTGGGGATAGTGTGAAGTCACCTTCTTTCTCTCTGCAGTCCTCCCTAAACTCATCTCTATTCCCAAACACAAATAATTAAAGAATTATACCGCGAATATTACATTTTCTTCTAAAACACTGAAGATGCCCCTCTGATCACCTCTGCTAAACCTGAGCAGGCTCACGCGGGAGGACACTGCCCCAGGGGACTCCAGAGGCTCCCGGCTTTGTGAGCGCCGCGAGAAGGCCCAGAGCCCGGAGAGGGGTCGTGAAGGGAGGAGTCCTCGGGAGGAGGGGGGGGGCCGCGAGCCTGGCTCGGCCCTGCCCCAGGGGCGGATCGCCTCCTCCCCTCGCCCCATCCGAGCCCTTCACGGGCGGCGACAGAGGGCGCGGGCCCGCCGCTCCGGCCAGGTGTGCGCGGCCTCGCCCCGCGGCGGCCCAGTGACTCAGGCGGGTGGGGCCGGGCCGGGAGCGGGGCAGGAGGAGGCGGCGCAGCCCGCACGGCCTCCGCAGCGGCCCCCGCGGGTGGGTCACACCGTTACTCGGGGCGGCCTCGCTCCGCCGGCGCTGGGAAAACGGGGGGGGGGGGGGGGGGGGGGGTGAGAGGCGGCGCGGCCCCGCCGCCCCACGACACCGAGCCGGGCCCTCCCGCCGCGGCCTCCACCGCCCCCCCAGGCGACGGGGCGGGAGCGCCAGGCCTCCCCCGCCCACTCCCCGGGCTCCAGGGGGACGGCGGCGGCGCGGCCCGGCCGGGGAGCGAGGCACGGGCGGCCGAAGACCCTCACCTGGCCGGGGGAGGGGGGCGGGGCGCGGCGCAGCTGGATCCCGACGGGCGGAGGCGACAGCGGCGCGGCGCACGCACACACACACACCCTGCGGAGCTGCGGCCCCGCTTCCGGCGCCGAGGACACGCCCCTTCCGGCGCCGGTTAGAGGGGGGGAGGGGGAGGGGGAGCGGCGCCTCCTGATTGGCTGCGGGGCGGCGGGCGCCAGCCGGCTCGCGGTTGCCATAGCAACGCGGAGGGAGGCGGGCGCGTACCCGCGCCTCGGCCCTGAGGAGGCGGCGGCGGAAAATGGCGGCTGCGGGGCGGGGTGCTGCCAGCGCCGTGCCGCGGTTAAGGGAAAGAACCAACAAACCCCCCCCCCCCCCCCCCCCCGAGGTCCTTACCCGCGCGCTAGGTTTTGTGCAGGTGTAACAGCGGCCGTTGCTGGGGGAACGGGGAGTGAGCGTGCTGCGGCCTGGCAATAAGAGCGCCAAGGAGAAAAGTACAGTGCGTGTGGTGCGATGGGACTCGGGCAGCACCGCCCCTCCGAGCCGTGCCACGGGCACAAAAGACAAAGTCTGCCCAGCTGTGGGACCCCGGCGCCCAGCCTGCTCTTCAGGCTCCTGTGTGGCCGCGGGAGGACAGGGACAGCTCCCTGCTTCGGCCGAAGGTCGATGGCTGAGAAGTTGGGAGGAAGGTGCACTGCCCTGTGTCAGCTGCGGCAGTGAGCCTGGCTCCATCACCGCTGCCCCCCCCAGGTTTCTCCTCCGTGGAGGAAGCGTTCTGCTCCCTTGCCCCATCTCCCTGCTCTGTGCCCTGTATGCTCCCGGTGCTGCTGTGATGCTGCTTCTTGGCGTGGCCAACTCACACCATGTGTTCAGCACAATTCTGCATTGCTTTTGGGAAGTTCTGGTTCACTCCCCATTGCATCACTCAGGCAGAGCACCTCACCGGTGTGCAGCTGGGTGCCGTAGGCACAGAGAGCTCTGCCAGTGTCCCAGCTCCTTCATGAGTTTTCCTCGCTCCTTGTTGCTGCAAGGCTCAGGGAAAGAGGTGAGGAGCAGGAGGTTTGAGCTGGAGCTGCTGCCCTGCCTTAGCTGTGAGTCCTTCAGGAGCAACGCCTTCCCAAGGAGGTACTGCAGGCTCAATGGAGCCAGGAAGAAAGCTCCAAAAGTCTATGAAATGACAGCTGCTATCTCGGGAGCTGTCACCTCAGCCCATCGATAGGCTCAGCACACTGACCAGGCCTCCCTCCAGCAGAAAGACTCCTCTTGCTCAGCCCAGGGAAGCACAGCCACTTCTACTGGCCCTGGCGCTGCTCAGGCAGACGTGCTCCAGGATCCATCTCCATCCATAGGGACAGCCGAGGTGAGGCCCCACAGTGGAGGAGTGGTCATTGCATGGACTGAGAGTTTTCCTTAAGGAATGAAGTCTTGATGGGTTGCTCAGGTTTTGTGATTTTTTTTTTCCTGTCATTTTATTTTGGAAGCAGTAGATCTCAGCTGAGGTAGATACCAGAAGCAAACAGGTGATGGCAGTGCACGATCGTTGAGGAGGGGACGCTTGCTGCCCAGCAGTCTGTCGCCCGAAGAGAAAAGGAAGGTGCTCCACTATCATACTGAAAGGCGAGCACTCAGAATATAATTGCAGTCTACCGAGAAAGGTTTATTTTTTGATTCTCTTGTTTTCTGTCTTCTGCATCAATAGTCCGGACCTTCCCGTTGTTCCAGAGCTGAATCAGATCAGCGATGTGGGAGGGGATGATCCTCAATGGAACTAGGATGCTGGTTTAAGGCATGTGCTATGATAACCTTCTGGCTTTCCTGGGCCACATGGAGTGAAGAGGAACTGTCTGGGGCTGCACCTATGAAAGTTACTCCGAAAGTAATGCCTCCTAATTACCTCAATGTAAAGAACAACTGATACGAAGAGCACAATCACACTGTTGAACAGAGCACATTCTCATCTACAAAGCACGCTTTTTTAACGGTCACCACCACTAGCTATGCATTTTCAGCAGCAATGATCAAGGGCCTGCATGCCGTGCTCATAACGATCTGCAGCAGCAGAGATGACCAGTGTCAGCACTGCTGAAACGCGCCACCGCCGCCTGGCTGCGCTCACACCCACTGCTCAGTGCCCAGAAACGTTCAGCAAGCGTCGATGGATATCAGCAGGGGCCATTTTTTCTGCATGGAGGAATTCAATAACGCATTTCTGCTTCATACACACTTCCATCTCAGATGCCATTCAGGCTGCCCCTCTGCTGCCATCTGTCATTCGGCAACAAAATGCCATGCCACCGATGTCCGCTTCTGGCAGCATGGGCCAGCATCATAAAATATATAGTTAATGTATATAAGTGACAGAAAAAAAAGCCATAAAAAAAGAGCAGCAAAACCATAAAATCAGTGGGATATGTCACCTTGTTTTCATGAAACTGACGCCTCAGTCTGGTTCGATGGCAGTGGCTGCAGTTCATGGTGAGACCTCAAGGTGCTCGTCAGAGAGTTTTTGAGGAAATGTTGCTCTTCCTGTGCTTTGTCCTTGAGAGCAGTTGTTCTCAAGGGTACTTAGTGCCAGAAAGCGATGACATGAATAAGGCTGGACTGTGAAGTGAGGGGTGTTTCTCTCTGGTAAGAGAGGGCTGGTAGAAGTCTGGTGAGGAGATGCGGTCACGTTTTGGATTGCAGCTCTATTTCCATTCGAAGATTTGCAAGTAATGTATTTATGTTGACTGGAAATTGAATTGCAAATAGGCCAAAACATTCATGTCAACAGTTTACCGGGCTGGATCGGCCCGGCTCCGTGACGACTGGTGTGGGGGACCCACAGACCCACGCCCCAGGAAAGGGGAAGGGGGAAAGGGAAAAGGAAAAAGGGAGATGGGCCTTGAAACAAAGCAGCGGCAACGATCTGAGGAGGAAAGCTAATTTACTGAATAAGATATCAGAAAGCAAAATAACACAATATAATACAATATAATTGGACTTGAAGCTAATGAATCAAATAAAATGAGCAAGAGAGAGTGTCCGATAAACCGAAGGCCTTACGCTAACGCTGAAGGCGATACGGCAGCGAGCACCCACTGCTGAGTCGATCCCGAAGGAAAGAAGAGAGTGTCCCGTGACCACAGAGGGTTTTATCTTTTCCCTCTGAGCGGAAAATACGTAAAAATGTAAAGCATCGCAAAGTCCTCTGGGGAATGTAGTTCTCCTCTTCTGAGACAGGTATACCCGGAAATATCAATGATCTATGGAGTTGGAGTATTAACTCTTTAACTCTTAATGCACTACGTGTTGTTATGATGTGGAATACCAATACCAAAAAATCATAAAACCATGACAATTCATTATATCTTTTGCGATCTTGAAACCTATCCTCAAGTTCCCTGATCGCAATGGGAAGCACGGCTCTGTATTTTTCACTGTTCACAGGACTGTGTTTAGCCAGTCTATCAAAATCCTTAAACTGATTTGCCCTCACTTGAGTCAGCCCTGCACTGCTCCCTCCCCGTGTCCTGGTTTCAGCCCAGGTGGGGCCAATAGCACACCGATATTGGGGTGGTGCTGAGGGATGGCTGTGTGCCTGGGGCTGGGATGTGCCTGGGTCATGGCTTCCCTGCTGGGATGGCCGGCTGATACACCATGAGCTCTATCATTTGTCATTGCTGGTTGTGGTAAAGTTGTACATGATGGAGGTGGGAAAGGAGCCTTGTAGGGAGGCAGCACTGAATACAGAAAAGCCCCAAAGGAAGAATACCTCTGTTTAATTTCTGTCCTGTGTTTTCTCTCTGTACACAAACTGCCTGTGACACTGCAGCCAGCTGTGCTGAAGTTGAGAACAGAAGTAGATTAGTTGGAATTAAGTTTATGAAAGATACTGGTACTTCTGAACAGGCCAAACACAAATTCGAACCAGAAGGAAACATCTCACATAGGATAGAATTCATTTTTAACATTATCATTAACTTAAAGTGGCATCTAAAGCAAAGAGCAGCAGGTTTCCTGCATGGCCCCTACCAGCTAAATACTGTGCCAAGTAGTGCTTGGTTTGGGCATCTAGCAGTTCTTCTTTCTGTCCAAGGAATGTGAGGACATGGTACAGATTTCTATTAAATGCAGTTTGGACTGAGGTCAAACACTTATTTTAATTCGAAGGTGTTTGAAGGCCTGGAGGGGACTGAAGAACAAAGGTAAAAGCACAATTGCAAAGCAGGTGTTCCAACGTGAGAGCAAGAAAGCATAAATGACCTAAACAGCAGAAAATGGCATGATGGGGAATGTGGGCAGAATTGTACGGGGTAGAAATTCAGATCCAGGAATGCAGCCTTGGCTGTAGCGTCCCAAACAGAGAATGCTATTTCTGGGGAAGTGCAATGAACTCTATGTCGTGAATTAAACTCAGGTAATTTATTGCAGTCTGCAAGCAGCAGCAGTGCAGAAAACCAGCATAAATGGAACAGAACACATTGCTGTACATTCTGTAGCTCTTGAGACCTGTGGAGTTGCTGTGCATTTCTATTGCCAGGTTAATGCCTAAAATAATTCAAGGAACAAAAAACAAGTCTTTCTGGGGCATCAGCTCAAGGAAATACAGGTTCCAGGGAAGAGTAGGAGAGGGCTGGAACGCAGCGCCAGCGCCAGGGCCTTTGGTGTTGTCATGCTCCTTTTCAGTAAGGGCTTTTTGAAGGCCTAGAAACCCGAAGCCCGAAGAACTACACAAGCTGCCCAGAGCTCTGAAGAAGGTCTTCATGGTGAGAACAGGAGTGTGGAATATTCAGCCTTCATCCTGTGCAGAACCTGTCTCTCAGAAAAGAATTTATAGCAAAGGGCAGAGCTTTATTTACTCTTAAATAGGACCACAGTTTCCCTCCTCCCATTCCTGCCCAAAATCTGAGGATGAGGCATGCAGCCAGTCAACTGCAAAAGAAGAGGTGACCGTTCCTCCATCTCCCCATGTAAATGACTCTCAAAAACTGTTTTTCTCAGGGAAGCCACAGTGAGAGCTCTGAAGCAGCACGTCTCCAACCTCTGGCTTGTAGTTCAAGGTGTCCTTCTTAACAGACAGCAGCCAGTGGCCATCAGCGGCTTAACAGTCCGCCGGAGCTTCCAAGGAAGTGACTACTGATGGTCAGAGCTGTGGGATAACTCTGAGGATGGCACCGGGCTGATAAAAGGATTAATAAGTAACAGCATGGAGAGCTGCAAGGGCAGGTTTGTCTGACACTGGCACTGAGGATTATTTCACGCACTCAGTGCTTGTAATTACCTTCCTCCCCAGAAGTTCAGTGTGCAGCTCTGGAATGGGCTTTCTAGAGCTTTCCCCAGCGACCTGGATAAGATTGCCTTCTAATTCATAGTTATACTCCAGTTCTTCCAGCCCACTCATGCATTTGAGGTGTGCTGATTAAACTGAGGGAGGCAGAGGACATGGGGCAATACCTTCTCTCACTTCCTTCATGGCAAAGATAGAACAGTTCTGCAGATGTAAGCTGCAGACTCTCCCAGCCTCGCTCCACAACTCCACTTCTCTTGGAAATTTTGTCTTTTTTCTCAGGAAATAGAAGTCTGATTTTCTTTCTGCCACCTGCTATTCCCACAGGAAATAGCTGTTCTGATGTCATGAAGGTACCACCACTCCCAAGGGCAAACTAAGGACATTTCAGCACACTGATCTGCAGGAAATTTCGGTAACCAAATTCGGTACGTTACTGGAATTGAGCTACTTTTTCACAGAGCAAGTAAAGCCTTGCAGGGAAATCTCAGCTTCTATCTTTGGGTATTTCCAAAGCAAAATGCCATCCCTCTGCCTAACTGGAAAGCAGTCAGGACTGACAAAGCGAGAAAGAGAATCTGAAACTACATTTTAGCACCTCATTCTGAAGCTTAGCATCGCAAGCGCTGCTCTCCCAGCACTGAGGCTCAGCCCCACTTCCCCAGAAGAAGGCAGTCCAGCTCAGTTCCCTCAGCAGGACTGTGCTCCCAAGAATCGTAGGAAATGGACTGTCTTCTTCATGTCTGTACAGACAGAAATTCAAGTGGAGAGAGACACAGGAGAGCCAGGGTTCAACGCGCTGTTAGGCACGGAGCCCAAAGCAGCATGAGGCTGTCTTGAAAATCCCAGCTGAGACTTCCCTGTTCACACTAAAGATCTACAAAACATCTTTATTTCAGGCTGCATTCTTTTATTGAACGCTCACAGATCAGCCAGAGGCCAGGAGAGAATATGGGAAAGTGTTAATGCATTTACCTTTGGAGTGCCAGAACATAATCTAATTATCCATTTTGATGCCAGCTGCCTTGGAAGACAAAAAGCTCTTAATAAAGAAGCAACTGGGACAAAGAAATGGTGAAATGAAAATAGCAGAGGTTAGCTCCCAAAGATGGATGAGCTTGAGGTGTGAAGGGATAACAAAGCCACCCGGAATGCAAACAAACGTTTCACAAACGTAAGTGCATCAGAGGATCTGTGACTGTAGCCCCAGAAAATGAGACAGGATGTGGTATTTTATTTTAAACCAATTTCCTTCCAGACTGCTTGCGGGAAGCATTGCAAATCAAAGAGCCCTGAGATTGTGGGTGACAGCAGCCACTATGTTCCAGCATTGCTCCCAGACCTGGCGCCCAGCAGCTGCTGCAAACCCACATGGGAGAGTAGGGCTCGGAAAGAGAGATGAGCTTTGAGCACATGGACAACCTTCTCTGGGTGACCTCTGAGTAGGAACAGAGGCAAATCCACACTACTGCCACAGCACCAAGTCCCGTCCCCTTGGGAAATGGATTCAATCAAATCCTGCCGTTTGCATCTCTGACAGTTCTGAGCCTGCGCTCCTATCTTCAAAGGGCAGTTATTATCCCTCACAACATGTTCCTTTGGTGCTCATTTCTCTGCAGTCTTCTATGCCCGTGTATCTAAATAACGAAAAAGTCAGAAGCTGTGAGGCCACCGTCCCCACAATCATCATAATTGGTCAGATCTGCTGCTAGCTGTGCGTTGCTCGCGCTGTCTTTCTTCCATAACCATGGCGATAAGATATCCCTGGGCACAGAGAGCAGGCAGTGCTGCTGGGCACTGCGCAGCGGTGGCAGTGGCCCAGGCAAGCCCTGTCCCAGGCTCTGTGCTGCTGCAAACACCCCCTGAGCACACACTAAGCTCAGCTCTGGGCTGACAAATCTCTGTGCAGACCCAGACAGGGATGTCTGAGCCAGTGCAGCCTGCAGGCACCAGCTGGAGGAGCCCCTTGGGAACCAAGGACAACTATCAGGCCCAGCCTGACCCTGCTCTTGGAGCACAGTTCTCCCACTGCTGGTGAGGTTCGAGTTCAGCTGGCGAGGCTGGAAACTTTGGAAACATTGCTTTGTGTATGCCACAGAGCAGAAAGCAGAGTCCTGGGACTCTTCTTCGCAGGCTGCAGTGTCAGCTCGAGTCTGGTGACAAAATTAACTCCTTCCTGCTCAAGGATGAGCTCTGCGCTCCCCGCAGTGATCAGTTAACACGGCCACAGCAGCTTCCTGCAGTGCAGAGGACACATGCTGGGACCCAGGCACCGACCTCAGCCCTGAGCTTCTCTGTCTCCCCAGGATCTCACCCCTTGCTGCACATCCCACCTCGCTTTTCAAGAACCATTTTCTACTTAACCACCGGCTGCAACTTTCAAAGTTAACTGGGGCTGGAGAGGTATAAATAGATGCTGGACCAGATGGGATCTCTGTTGTGCTCTATAGCTAGCTGAGCCATCGCGTGTTCCTCTTGTAGCCTGAGCAAGGGCAGTATTAATTCTGACACTGCCCAGGCAGATTGCACGGGAGGTTACAACAACGATGCTCAAGCTGAGGTTAAATATAACCTGGCCAGGATGTTTTGCTGAGTGAGCACAACACGGACACAGACACGGACGACCGGCACAGGTTGCAGGGCATTTCTGCAGCAAACCTTAAAGCAAAAGTGGGCATTTTGCTTTAAGAAATCATTGGTCTTGCACTTTCCCTGCCCTGCACAGTGTACAAAATGCATCTCAGTGTCACACGCTATTGTCAGACATGGAGAAATCTTTATACAAAAGCTTCCTTGGGAGCTCTCTGCATCACAAGCTGAATCAGATGTGCAATTACACAGCCATGACTTAAGAACCTAAAACCCTCCTAAGCTTGATGGAAGGTATCAGGCCTACAAACAATATGTAGGGAGAATTTAATCTTGCAGAAGCTGCCTTTATTTGAAGGGAGAGATTGTATTTGGGATTAGGAGCCAAATTACTGCATAAGTTTTTATTAAGTCTTTATATTTTCAGCCATAACTTAGTATGGCTGTTTTGGGACAGGATCTCCGTTTTACGGTGGACATAAATCCAGGAAAATATTGCAGATTCTCTGAAATGGGCAAAATATCAGCTCAAAAAAAAAAAAAAAGAAAAAAAAAAGAAAGAATTTGTATCCTGTCGGAGCCGCTGATTACTTAAAGCTTATGCACAAACATTTCATTAAAGCATGCAGTTTTCTGGAAGGCACCAAAAGGAGGCAAAACCATCTAATTTCTCCAACATCCCTAGAAACTGAAAGAATCCCTGGGGGTGTACAGCCAAGACGAGTTGGGAGTGACCTTGGAGCCCACCCAGCTCCTCCTTGCTGTGTGCTGGCCGCCCCCCCAGCTCAGACTGCCCAGGGCCCATCTGTGGCCTCGGGCACCCCCAGGGATGGGGCACCCACAGCTCTTGGCAGCTGTGCTGAGGCATTACCTGTGGGTAAAGAATTTCCTCTTCAGATCTGACCTAAATCATGGGACCGCATGGATCAGCCTTTAGCACAGAGACCCCCAACTTCAGATTGAGAAAGTGCATTCATCTCCTGCCCCGTGCTGGCAGCTGCCTCCCCAGGTCCTCTGTCCTGCATCCTGCTGCAGCCCTGGTGGCACCGTGGCCCTGCGGCACCTGGCACACCGGTGTCCCCTGGCTGGGAGCTGCGGGACAGAGACGTGGTCAGCAGGACTAGGGCAGGCTGCTTCTTGCAGAAGTGAGGATGAGCACTTCTGATTTATGATGGCAGAGGGAAGCGATTGGATGTCTTCTGGCAGCACTACTCCTGTACGAGTGATCACAGCTGTGCACAGGGCTGGCTTGGCGTGGAGGCAGCGGCCGGCTCGCTGCTGGCGAGACTGCAGACAGCTTTGTTCCAGGGCACAGCAGCTCAGTGCTGCGATGCCAGGGACACAGCTCTGGGCCACCTCCCTTTGCCCTCCCATTAGGGAGAGTCACTCCTGAAGCCCAGTGGGAGCTGCAGCTCAGATGCAGATGAGGCAAAGCAAGCCCCTGCTCGTGCCAGTACCGGGCTCCCAGAGCTCCCTGCTCACTCATCCCCAGTGTCCCCGGGCTGCTCCTGCTCCGCTGCTGGGTGATTAATTCAGTGTGAGTAATTTTGGAGCAGATGATCTAATTCCCGTGGTTCCTGATGTTTTTCCTGCAGAGGAAAGGAGAGGAGGGGGTGGTGATGGCAGCGGGGACAGTGCAGTGTGCCCCCCCAGGCTGGGCGTCCCCACAGCCAAAGACAATATTCATTGGAGCCATCCCCACACATTCATGGGAGCAGAACACAGCCTGAGAGCACTTGGTGCCGCGAACTGAGCAGAAGGAAATTTGCTGGCAAATTGATTTCTCTCAACAGAGGGCAGTTTAATCATTTAGGCTAATAAGGGCTCAATTATGACTTCGCAACGAGGCCAGTGTTCGGGGCAGCAGGCGGCTGCTGTGGCTGGAGAGCTGCTTCGATGCTCAGCTCCTGGGGCTGGCCGGGGCCCTGCTGTGGGGTGGCCCAGCCACCCAGGACTGCCAGGCTCTGCCCTGCCAGGGGACAGGGAAAGCTGTGCCCCCACACCAATGTCACAGCCATGGTGGCCTTTTTACAGAGTGGCAGGGACATGCCACATGGGAAACCCATTGGATGTGGCACCCTCCAGCTTCCCACCAAGAGAGCTGGTGATGCTAAAGGAATGTGCACATGGTCCTAACCCTTCAGCCTTTGCTGAAGTGCTGAGTGCATATGGATGTATACAGATGCAGGTCTATGAACATATATTTTCATATACAACTCCATTTTAGTTGTTTCCCCCTCATCTTACGGGCAGAGTGGGGCTGCTGCTGGCCCTGGGAGGGCTGCAGGCACAGGGCAGCCTCACACAGTGCTCCCATCCCTCTGTACCATGGAGCACCTGGAGGGAACCCTGGGAAATGGGATGAGATTAGCAAAGCGGTTGAATTATTCTAAGCTAATAAATTATCCAGTCCAGATGGCTCCCACCATGAATACTATTAAAGAGAAAAAGTCAGGGTAAATTAGGAGATTTGGGACTAACGCTTTTAATTCCTGTGCAGAAGATGCTCTGTGGGTCGGGAGCAGCCCTGGCCCCATGGCTGCCCCCTTGTAGACCTGCAGGGAGGAGGATGTGCAGCTCCATTGCTCTTGTCCCCCCTCTCCCCCCACTCCTGTTTCCCCCAGGACACTGCACTGAAGGCTGTGGGGCTATTTCCCCCTCCGTGCTCTGGCTGAGGATGGACATACAGAGCACATTCTTTTTCAGACAGGGACAAGGAGAAGGGAGCTGCCTCCTGCCCCAGGGATGGGAACAGTTGGTGTGTTTGGGTTCGGGATTACCCCAGTGAGATGCAGGGTTCATTATTTGAAGAGTTCAGAGAAGTGGTGAGAGTGGGGGAGCAGGGACACGGGGATGTTTGGGGATGGAACATCCTATTAATACCCCTGCTTGCACAAAAGGTCATCAGCCAACCAAAGAAACATCTGCGAGATCCATTGCTGGGCAGGGAATGCCGTGGTGAAGGTACCAAAATCCCCTTCACAGAGAGAATCGACGAGGTGAGGTTGAGGGTGGGTGGTAAAACCTCCCCTTGTCCATTTCTCTGGGGTTTTTCGTCTCTTTCAGAGGTTACTGTGACCACTGTGTGCTCCCAGCCCTGCGCTGAAGCTGTGCTTACCCAGGAATTGATTTGCCACGCTTGAGAGAGAAGGAAGCACAGATTAAATGTAAGCTATTTGCTCAGGATCTCAGTTATGCAACTGGACATCGTAGATTAGGGAAGGTGACCTCCTGTAGCGTGGGGATTTACTGCCATGTTCCGGCAGATATTACACGTCCTGGGATCCAGCACAGCTCAGGATGGAGGAGAAAAACGCTGCATTGCGAACTGTCACCGCCTCTGTTTGCTGAAAGGCTTTTGAGTGACAGCAGCTTGTCATACTGCCAAGCGGGGCTGGGGGACCGCGGGGTCACGTCAGCAGCAGCCGTGCAGGGGCTGTGCCCTGTGACACCCTGGCACGGACATGAACACCTGCCCAGCAGCATCTCCTCTCCCCACAGCCCTGAGCTCCCTCAGGTCCTTGTCTCTTTCTCCCCTCTTCAGACCCTTCTGAATGGTCCAGGTTTGCTCTCTTGATGCGCGATCTTGCAAATGGAAATGATTTCCCAGCAAAGCATCTGCTCCTCAGGCAGCGGCTGTACCACTGCAGGCATCCTGCAGGAGATGCCGCTGGTCCTTCGTGCAAATGTTACATGAAACAAACAAATCAATAAGAGCAGTGGCAACAGCAAAGGCTTTGGTTGTCCGTGCTGGGAAATACCAGAGCCACCTATGATAACTGCCCTGCAGCCGTGCCGGGATGGTTCCTGGGCCCTGGGACACCTGCCTGCTGATGGAGTGGTTCAGCCCATCTGGTTGGTGCTGTGCTAGCTGGGAAATTATTTCTTTGCTTTGGCTTTAAATGATGAATCGTTGCCTGACAGATTATCCTTTGTTTATCTCCCTTTGTTCCAGTGGCCCTCTTTGCCGCCCGCCCTGGGCAGGAGCTGGGAGCAGAGGCTGTTTTCCCAGTGATTCCCACCCCGGGCTCAGGGACATGGGCAGTGTGCACAAAGTGATGCAGGCGGTGCTGCAGGGGCTGGGCACAGGGCGAGGGCACCTGTAGTGCTCCCTGCCTCACTCCAGCACCCAAACCTCAGAGCACATGGGGTGAGCCCACCTCTGTGATAGTTGTCCCTTCCTCCAGCAGAACAGTCCCTACACCGGGGATGTAGGGAATTATTTGTGGTTTGGATCATTTCCCTCAGAAAAATTTGCTGGGGTGGGGGACCATTCATGGGGACTTGTTCCCACCTCATTGCTTGGAGGAACACTTCTGCTCGCTCATGGCACGGGCAGGAGAGGGGGACCCCAGCTGCAGTAGGATGGGGAGACTGGCACTTCTCTACAGCATGAGCCCTGCTCAGAGCACAGGCACCAGAACACAGAACTAAAAGTGACAGAGCCCTCTGTAACTCGGCTGCATCTGGGGTGGGGAAGCTGCAGAAGGTCACAGTGACACCGCAGAGGAACAAGTGTGTTGTGTCGAACCCTGCTCAAGTTTTCGTGCCTTGGTAACAGAGCTGGAGCATCTATAACTAGCAGCAGGTTATTTTTGGCATCTTAACCTATTTTGTAGCTCCCAGGAGGATGAATCCGCTTCTGTTTGACTTTGCAAAGCCTGGATTTCTTTTTGTGTCTGCAGGATGCTGAAATCTGCATTAAAATTCTCCTGCCTCTGCCTCTCTTAGCACAAACATAGGGCTCCTGACAACTGCCCCTGCTTTGCGCAGAGCACTGAGCACGCAGCCTGGCAGAGGGCTGCGTTCTTCAGGACGCTGTTCAAAATAACCACACAGAATGCTGTTATGGCCCTAAAAAGCCCCAAATCTGAGCAGATGCGATCCAAGGGGGCACGCCTGCTCTCGCAGGAAGGTCACTGGGCCGTGGACATTGGCTGGAGGTCACTCGGAGAGGCAGAGATGGGTGCTGGAGGTGGAGCACAGGGGATGGAGCAGGCTCCTGGAGGCAGCTCCCATGGCTCTCCCCATTGCTGCTGTGCTCTTCCCTCCACTGAGGATGCATCCGCCCCACGTTCCCACACTTCTGAAGGTGGGAGCAAGGTCTCTGGTCCTCCAACACACTGTGTGACATCTGCTCTGCCTTCCCCCTGCTTCTCCCACACGGAGAATTAGAGAAAGGCAGGAAAATATTCAAGCCGGAACGCACGGATCCATCACAATCAAAGCACTTCACAGAACTGGCTGCATTTCACTGCAATTTTGTTTGGAAAGCAACCCAACAAGAAAGCCTGGCAGCATGAAGATGTCTACTTTCAGTGTTTTCAGGAGAAGGAAAACCTTTCTGCTCCTTTCCGAAAAGGCTCTTCGCTGCTGAAATTGTTTCAGAAAATGGCTAAATCAACAGAAAGTAAATTAAAAAGTGAAAGTCTTCTGGGGATGGGTCTGGTCAGTGCGTTCTGCTGGGGAAGGCAGAGCTGCTCTGAGCATCCCCACGTGCTCAGGTCCTGCGGCACAGGAGCGTACACTGATGAACATTAACCCACACATGTTTAATGAGACTCTTCCTTTGGGAAAGAATGGAAATGGACCTGAGCCATTGGAGCCCACACTGCCCACACTGTACCGCGTGGTCTGTGTGGTTCCTGAAGAAGAGCTGGCACCTTACATGCTGATACTGAATGAGTGTCAAATTCCTCCTTCCCTCATTTCTCCCTTCTTCACCATTTTACTGAAACAGACTGCCAGCAATTCTTGGGCCTTGTACGACAAGGTAGTTATCTCTGCAGACAGCCAGCAGCAGATTTATTGACCTCTAAGACGCATTGAAACCATATTTTCTCTCATCTGACAAGCGTGCTATTTTATTAAAACAGTTTTTCAGCAATTCTGAATCACTGCCGCAACTCCATTTTGTCAAAAGCAAACTGAAGATGTTTTCCACCAGAGACAAGGGAATGGAGCTCAGCACTGCTCTGTCTTGTGAAATGGAGAGCATCGATCCCACAGTGTTAAGAACGGAGACCAGAAAAAGGAAGGTTTTCAGGCAGCCATGATAAACTTCTTAATAACTGAACCTGAAAGTGAGGGAGTCTTTTTGGCAGAAAAATTAACAGATATGGGAAATGGTTGGTACAGTACTTTCAGTGAACATTCCAATGTGTGGGCCTCTTGTTTTGAAGACTGGAAGCAATTTGGGTGAACTTGAAGATCTCTTCACAGCAAAAAGCGTGAAACCCAGAAGGAATTGCGTTTGTACTGTTGTCAGCGATGCCCTCCAAAAGATTGGCAAAGGTGAATGATTGGACGAGCTTTCAAACGTTCAAAAAACTACTGAAATTAAATGTGAAGAGGGGAATAAAAATAAGACTGGTGAGATAAGAAGCGCAGCGATAAATTCGAGTACTTTGTGCAGAATGCAGTCTGAGCGAGAACATGGAAATATTATCTGCTTTTTTACTGGTGCTACCAGGAGCCAATGATAAAAAATACAATAGCTCTGAAACTACTAAAGCAATCAATGTACAAATGAATTCCCAGGATATGCTTGCGGTGCATTTACATTATGCTTCTTAAAATGAAACTTTCAGGAGACGGACACTTCCCAGTCTCTTCCATCCCCTGCTATGGTTTCCTAAGGACTAAGAGAGGAGTTGCACCACTGGGAAAACCGACCTGTTGATGACGTACCTGATGTGTGAGCTATAGCACACGATCTGTTGGCTTTAGGACAGGTTACATCAGAAGACAAAAGGTTTTTGAGAAGCCAAGTGTTGGCTTGCCGCTGAAGGCTCCAGCACGCTCCTGAGGTCCCTGTTTATTTGCAAGGTGATGCCACATTGGAGGGTACGATGGCAAAACGTGTGGCGTCACTTGGCTGGGCTGGCTTTCGGTTTGTAGGTACACAGTTGGAGTCTCAGCTTCCAATTATTTATCTCGTACAGTCTTCTGCGAGCAATCTGCTGGGGGCTCCTTATGTAACACTATTCCTATCGACTTCAGCAAAAATGCTGCAGTGTGAAAAATGTGCATAATATACAACAAATTTAGCCCTGTTGGTACCTACAGACGTGTGAGCCCTTTTTATCGTTTTTGGAACAGCCTGGGGGAAGGAGGAAGGGAAAAAGAAGAAAAAGGGTAAAAGCAGCCGTGCAGGCAGCACCAGAAAATTACCACCACGCTTTGCCAAGCTGTTGCTAGCTCTCGGGGGGGAGAAAAAGCATTTTTGCCTCTCCCCGTTGCCCAGCCGCTCCATCCTGCAGGACATGACAGCAGCCCCAGCGCAGCCACTGCCCTTGGAGATCCGTGTCCTCCCGTGAGTGTGGCAGTTTCTCTTTCCTAGACACAGCTTTGCTCTAGCTATGTTGCATCACCGCTCATTCTATAAATCTGTCAATGTCTATTCGAGCCCGGAGCAAATCCATTTGCTACAACTTTTACAAGTACTAAAGCCCATCTGTGGGAAGTCACACACAGGATTATTTCTGTCCTCTTCTCATTACAGACTCAGCAGTCTCATTTAAAAAGATATTTCCCAATCCAGGCTGGGAGTATGTACAAAGTCGCCCCAATGCCAAAGGCTTCAGCCATACCAACGGTGCCCAGTGGAGGGAGCAGAGATGAGGCGTGTTGCAGCATGCAGCATTGCAGCCACACATTCTGGCAACCAAGGGGCCCAAATTCTAACAGTAGATGCACCCATATATGCGTGCAGGGGAACGGGGTGCAGCCACAGCTGTCAGAGAAATAAGTCTGAATCTTTCCAAGCATGACCTGGGATGAGTGCCATACTACTGCTATGTAATTTGGCTCTGCAGCTCTGAGCCATCCGAGTTCTCCAGCCATCATTACTTTGCTTGGTTATCATTCATACATTTCTATATGCTAGTTTGCTTGGAAGAAAGAGGTTGGAAATTTACAGCTAGAGTGGATCAGTCTGTATTTTTGGAATTGGAGCCGAATTACCCACCAGTTGAAGCATTATTGTGTTTTACAATAATTGCTGATTAAAATTCAAACGCACTAAATTCCACCTGTCACTCCCAGCATCGCCTCCTCTTGTGACAATGCCAGTGCCACGAGCGGCTATGAATGAAAGGAGCGAAGGAAGCAGTTTGTCTTCACAATTCCATGCTTTCATTCAGCCGCAGTCTGTTAAATCCTTGCTCCTAAACCCTCAGGATATCTTCCACAAAATGTCTGCTCTGCAGGGTGGTTTGTACAATGAAGACACTGTGGCTCAGATTTGCAGGGGCAGCTCCTTTGTTGCCATACCCATGCAGGACTGACGCCTGATGTCTGAGCTGCAGCTCTCTCTCGTTTGGGGCCAGTCAACCTGCTACTTCAATACACAGACACTTACTGATCTGGTTTCCAGGTGAGATTTTCTCCTGCAAAGCCTTTCAGAGGAGCTAGATGGGCTGTGTAAGTCCTACTCAGCCTCTTGGGTGTGCTCCTCAGATGTAGGATGCGCCTCAAGCCCATTTCTCTCCGGCTCTGTTGAACTTCCCCATGACTGCACAACCTCTGACTGCTTAAACTCCCCAGTCCTTTCCTTCTCTCCCGGTGCCTCTTCCAGTTCAGCATTTTTGGCTTTCTCCCTGCTTTTGATTTCTCATTTTCTCTCAAGCTTCTGCTTTCACTGTATAGCATTTCCAAGCCCAGAGACCTGAGGAGTGGCCTCCAGAGAGGTGTTGTGCTTATGATAAATCAGGGCAGGGGATAAGCAAGTACTTGCTCCTTAGAGTATTTTTTCCATGCAGATATTTCCTCTTTCCTTTCACTTGTGGCTGAATTTTGCAACAGACAGCACTTGTCTGCAAATGACCGCTACCTGTACTTCATCAGTCTGGGCCCATGTTTCAGTCCTTTGGATCTTCAGAAAAGAAACAGCCTGATAAAACACCTCTGCTGTCTGAACCAAAGGGGGAGAAAAAAGCCAACAAATCAACATCTGAGAAGGCAGAGTGAAGCAAAGATTGTCAACTGAAAGATACCCCGTAGCAGTATCCATGAAGCCTTGCTCCCAGCAGGTGGAAACCACAGAATGGGTGAAACTGAAGTGAGTAGATGCCAACAGTAGAAACAGAGTGCACGATCTTGTGTGAAGCCTCGAATCTTCTTAACCCTTGGAAAAAGGCTGGCTAGGCAAATATGAGAAGAAATGGGGATAGCAAGAAGAGGGAATGTAGGAGTGAAAGATGATGGCTCAGCATCTTGTTGCTCACCTTCCTGGCTCTGTCCCCACGGTAGTTTAGCACTGTTGCAGGCTTGTTTCTGATAACTAAGGATAGAGAGAGATGACTACAACAACAGGATATTAAGAGAGAAGGGTGGTAAAACAGCAAGACCGATAACAAATCTGCTTATCATGGGGCTTGGGGTTTAAAGAAGGGCAGTTCATTCTGGACTGTGCATCACACTGCATGATGCATTGGCCAGCCCCTTACAGCGGCAGTGCTTGCTATGCCACAGCAGGGCACGGATGGGGTTGGGCTGTCAAGAAACCAGAGCACTCAGCTTCCCTGGATTCCAGCCAGCAAAGGATGCTGTAAAAACCTGTCTGGCCGCTTTGGCAATGTGCACAATTTCCCATGGACAATGTAAGTTTGCTGAGGCTGGAAAATAAGAATGCCTATATTAGCAAAAAGCTGAAGGTAGGCTTGAGATCAAAGCAGGAAATCTGCATTCAATTCCCAACTCCAAAAGAGCTTTTCCTTATGTGGTCTTGGGCAAACCAAGTAAAACTCCCATGCTTCATAACCTGCACTTGTATTAGAAAAATGATACTGCTTTCTGTTATTCGTCTAGACTATGCAGACAGTGAGCTCCTGGGGAAGAGAAGTTTTCTACCACATGTTTGTACAGTGTCTGGCTCCTCAGAGCATCAGTCATCAACATCCCCACAACACAACAAGGAATAAAAATAAAGAATAATCCTCTTGCTCCTGCATATAAAATATAACTTCCCAAGCTGACCCGGACACCCAAGACTCAAGACAAAAAAATAAGTGACGTGACTAGTTGGAAGAGAAAGTGGAAGTAGGAAAAATCTATCAGAGCTTTCCATGGTTCAATCCATCAGAGCCTGCTTCACTGGGGAAACAATCAATGAACCACTTCCACTGGAGCAGCCAGACAGGCTGTTCCGGGGGCAGTAAATCCTTGCGTTTGTTTGTTCTCAGTTGCACTCAGCTTATTTACAGCTCCGCAGGAATCTCCCTCCTTGCTTTTCCTCACTCTTCTGAGTTTCTCCCAAGGATCATTCTATTCTTCCTGACCAGTGAAGAGCACTTCCAGGCTAACAGCTGCCAGCTTCACTTCAAATCCTTGTTGCCCTTAAACAAACAGTTTCTTCCAGCCATCCAGAGGGCGTTATGACTTTAACTGTCCCTCTGAATTCCAGCTGTTGACATATTTTGACTTGCTTCAAGGCAGAGGTTTTTGGTTTAGGATGTTTTGGCTCAGTTAGGCAAGCCCCTGCCTTATGAAACGTAATCTTAAAGCAGGCAAAGGAGGGGTAGATGACACCAAAGTTAAGGGATGATACTGAGAGCACTCAGATCATGCATGGGTGAAGAAAGCAAAGGACAGAGAAGAGCACTGAAAATCACTTGGCACCTGAGGGAGCAGAGATCCAAACCACAGGCGAGGCTCTGTCCATTACCTACTGGTCCCTCTGCCATCACTGTGCTTTAAAATGTGGAACAAGAGACATTCAGGTGACTTCAGCATAATTTAAGACTAAATTGCTGCTTATTTCAGAGCTTCCTTATAGGCTTTGAACAAATAGAAAGCAGCTCTCAGCACTTCTAGGTAGCTCCTGGGAACCTGGAAGCAGATTTTGATTCACAGATGTCCTTTGCTCCTCAGATTGCATGCGCTGCCAGGTCTGGTAGACAGGAGCTGTCTAACAGCTTTAATGCACTTGGATTTGTCCCTATAGCTGTTGCTAATGCCTTGATTGGTGCTATTGAAATCGCTTCTTAAGCATATGGTAATACATTCCTCACCGATGTTCTTGCCTTTCAAAACTCAGACCTGGAGTCATCATTGTCTGTAATAAGTTCATTCTGTTCCTTCTGCTTTACAGCCTGCCCATCCTTTGATGAAGGAATTAATGCTGTTCCAGAGCAAATTTTGATTAGTTTTTGGATTAAGAAATGCACTTGCTATTGGTAAGCCTTGCAAACTCAGTTTAGCATCTGAAACTCAAATGACCTTTGCTATTCCCTATGGATCACCAGTAATAAAAACAGTGTATGCCAGGGCCAGGGAATGCACTAATGGGCCTTATTTACCCTGAAAAGCCTCATCTGAGTCCCTAAATAGGCACCCCATTTAAACTCCATCCTGCCACCTTCTGCCTGTGCTATGTTAGAGGTGAACCTGCCTCAGATATATTCCTGGGCTGGTTCCTGGCTTTCCTTGGCTGACCTTTGAGTGCATGTGCTGTTAGGGTATGCTCCCTGCAGTGTGGGGCTCTGCCTGAAAACTGAGGGTGCTCCTGTGCTGTGACCTCCTGATTTCCCTGCCCAGGGAGCAGCCCAGCTTGCCTGGCACTGGCAGCATGTGTATGCTGCAGCCCTGGAAGGGCTTTCAGGTGACTCTATGGGTTTATTTATTAACTGTTTGGGAGAAAAGTGCTGTTGTTATTATGAGCTGTAATTCTTATGCCTTTTTACTGTGCATGGAAATAAAAAGAAAAGCAATGTTTGCAAGTATGAGGTCTTTAGCTCCATTACATCCTTAGAGCTACTATAGGTTTGAAGCAAGTGCTAGGTGTGACCAACCCCAGGGTGTCCTCTGTGGTCATCTTCTGTTTTCTGTAGCTGGGCCCCAGTATCTGAGAATATTTTTCTTTCAGGTTGCTGCTCTGTAGCACCCAGCTTACAGCAGCTACAGCCATGCTTTTTCCTTAAGCAATACCCTGGGCTCTGACCTGCATTTTATGAGAGCGCTGATAGGCCTGTGATGCTGCAGTCTGTGTGGGGGCTTTTGGTGATGGTGGTGGGTAAACAGAGCAAGTGTGTGAGGAATGTCTTCCTTTGTGCTTTCAGATAACAGCATCTCTGATGAGAGTAAATTACATACAGAAAATGTGCTCTGCTTCTTCCCTATCCAAAGTGTAGCTACAGTGAGTAAGGTATGTTGGTTCCCTCCAAAGATGGGTAAGGGTGATGTCATGATGTCTATGCCACTTCAGAGCAAGCAGTCATCAGCTCCTCCGGACAGCTGGTGCTTCTGAGCCAGTGCCAGCAATTCTCTGAGAGGCGTGCCAAGAGAAATCCAGGCACCTAGCCTTTGGAAATGAGCTGAAATTCACTCTGTTTCTGCAGCACCCAAAATTCCCATCAGATCTATTAAATGGTGTTGCAAAGGCAGCCTGAAATCTCAGGTGGAGCAGGCTGTGGAGACCTGTCCTTACCACGTGTGTGTGGACCCTGGGTGCCATGGTGGGAGGAACCCTTGGTCTGCCTGAGGGCAGGAGGGCCCTACAGGGGGTCCTGGGCAGGCGAATGCTGGGCAGAGGCCGATGGGATGAAGTTCAACAAGACCAAGTGTTGTGGCCAAAGTGCAGGACCCAACAACCCCGCACATTACTACAGGCTTGGGGTGGCTGGAAGGCTGTGTGGAAGAAACGGACCTGGGGCTGTTGGTTGATGCTTGACTGAACGTGAGCCAGCAGTGTGCCCAAGAAGGCCGATGGCATCCTGGCGTGTATGAGGAATAGTGCAGCCAGCAGCACAGGGAGTGATCGTCCCCTGTGCTCAGCACAGGTGGGGCTGCACTGTGAGTGCTGTGCTCCGCTGTGGGGCCCTCAATACCAGGCAGACACTGGGGCCAGAGAGGGGCAACGGGGCTGTGAGGGGTCTGAGCACAATGGGGTCTTTATGGGGAGTGGCTGAGGGAACTGGGATGGCTCGGTGTGGGAAAGAGGAGGCTCAGGGGAGGCATTATTGCATGTACAACTCCCTGAAAGGAGTTGTGTGAGGTGGGGGTCGGCCTCTTTTTTTCCAGGTAATAGTGGTAGAATGAGAGGTGATGGTGTCAAGTTGAGCTGGGGAGGTTCGGGTTGGCAATGAGGAAAACCTTCTCATAGAGAGCAGTGATGCAGTGGCACAGCTGCCCTGGAGGTGTTCAAACCCACGGTGATGCTGAGGGATGCGGGCAGTGTACGGGCGGACGGTTGGGTGTGATGATCTCAGAGGTCTTTTCCAACCTCAATGATTCTACAACTCTTTGTCTTCGTTTTCTGGAGCTCGATGAGGCGCGTCCGGCAGGAAGAAGGCTCTGTCGGCGAATACCCCTCGTGAGGCGCGGCGCGGGGCGGCCCTCCCTTCGCGCCGCCATTGGCGCGGCCGGGCCGGGCTGGGCGCGGGGCGGGGCGCCGCTCAGAGCGCCGTGCGGCAGCAGGTGGCCGCGCTCCGCACCGTGCTCCGCGCTCCGCTCCGCACCGCCTCGCCCCGCCGCCTCGCCGAGGCCCCCGCCGCAGCCAAGACGCCGCGGGCCGTGCTCCGAGTGAAGAATGGGGCGGCCAAGCTGGCCAAACCGCCCGCGGCGACGGCGGGCGAAGCCCCCGGAGGCGCCCCCGGCTCCGGGCTCTTCATGGAGCGCTCGCAGAGCCGGCTCAGCCTGTCCGCCTCCTTCGAGGCCTTGGCCATCTACTTCCCCTGCATGAACAGCTTCGACGAGGAGGACGCGGGTACGGGGGAGCGGCGGGCAGCGCCGTGCGGGGGCCGCGCGTGTCCGTCCGTCCGTGCGTGCCCTGAGGAGGGGGGGGGGGGGGGGGTGTTGGGGTGCGGGGCGGCACTGGGGCCCCACGGCGCCGGGCTGGGTGCTGCCAGCGTGTCCGTGCCGGAATAAAGGAGGAGGTTTAATTTTCACGCGCTCGCCCTTCCGACTGATGGCAGAATCCAGGTTTGTGCGGATGAGCCTTCGGAGCCGCTGAGCTCCCTCCTGCGTGAGGCGTTAAAGGGCAGCGCTGGGGCGGAGGTGGCTTTGCTGCTGGTTGCAGGGCGGTCAGCCCTCGGGGTGCTTGTTTGGGGCTGTCGTTGCCCCGCAAGTGCCGCTTTCGGGATGGGGGAGCGGGGGAATGGTTCCACTGAACAAGGGCGAAGTAGATCACGAAACGAGTACGGAATCCTTTCAGAAGGGTTGCGGTGACTTCTGCCTGCTGCGCGACGGCAGGTGGCTGTGTCCGTAACATAAAGGCAGGCTTCAAGGAGAGGGATGTCTGCAAGCAAAGCGGGGTAACAGTGGGACTGAACGAGTGGAGGGCGGCACAGCATCTGCGTGGGGAGCACTCCACACATGGGTGGAGGGCTGCTGATGGACGCTTTTCACGGTGCACACTGAGTCTGAACCTGTACGTGAATCCTCTGAGCAGCAGACAATGAAAGTTGGTAACTAAGGCATGTTTTAGCACGGACTGTGATGGTTGCATCCTTCAAAATGCCGGCATGCGCCTTTGTTAGCTCATCCCAGGATGTGCAAATGCCAGCAGGAATACATGGGCAAATCAGCACTGCTGCACCTTTAACGTTGTTGTTTCTAGAGGAATTGACGTAAGAATAAATTCATCATCCTGTGATTAACTTGTGGTTGTCATCAGCATCTTGTGAGGATGTCGGGGAGCAGGCAGAGGATTGTATCCCCCAGTGGACGTGTATTTAATTTTGTCCTCAAAACGTTGCCTGTGATTTGTTTTCAGTTCAGGCTTGGTTTCAGTGCGTGGTGATAACGGGAGCTTTGGGAAGTCCTGGCGCTGTTGCTTCAGAAATGATTAATGGTGAGACATGCTTGAGTACCAGAACCTGACACAGTGCCCTGGACAGTGTTTCATTCCCCAGTGTCCGACCTCTTTGCTCTGTGCAGGGTGATGGTGAAACAAATGCCTTCTGTTCCAGTGCTTAGAAAAATGGTTTTGCACAGAACTGTATTTATTTATTCACACTTACTGAATGCTCATGCATGAATGCTAATAGGCTGCTCTTAATACAACACGAGTGCTTGTCTCTGAATTAAATGAATCTACAATTAAGACCTCGTTCTCCAGCAGCGCATTTGTGGCTCTTGCCTGCCTGAGTTAGTCTTGTTAGTAAAGCTGTTGAGGTGATGCTCAGTATGAGGATGTTGCGGTACTGTTCCTGTGCTTTCTGCCTTTTAATGTGCATCCAGACATGTGTGAGCCAACAGCAGGAACGAGTGTGTGCTGCTTTGTAGTGTTTTCCATGCTAAAACCCTAAGCCTGTTTTTTTTTGTTTGTTTTTGTTTTTGTTTATAAAGTAAATGTCCTGAAAGGGAAACGTAGAAGAGAAGTGATGAGATTGTACCAGGAGGTATTCTGTAGTGTTCATCCCCATGCATAGCCCTGAGATAGTGAAATTCAGGCCTCTTTGAGTTGCAGTGTGATTTCTGTCCAAAAAAAAAGATTATATATATCTTGGTCACTCCATCATGGAGATGTATGCTACATTTGGCAAGGCGTTCTCCATAGGAGACAGCAGCAGAGAAGAAATATAATTGATCCTATGGGCATTGACAAAGTAACAGTCTTATTTCAGACAGACACATCATCCATTTTGTCTGAAGCTCACAACTGCATCTTTAAGAGAATACTCATCCTATGGAAAAGAAACGAGGAGTTGATGGATGGCTGTGCCATCCCTCTGGCAAGGGAAAGCAACCTGATGAGAACTGGGACCTGCAAACAAGGAAAACTTTGAGCTCATCACTTAAGTTCCTTCAGGTGGGTCAGATGGAAGGGGTGTGGGAGGAAATCTGTCAGAGTGCCCATGCTGAGAGGTGTGGTGGTGCAGCAGCTGCCAGCCAGGTTTGGCCAGTGCTGGTAGTACCTGTGGGTTCTACATTTCCCACTTTTTGTCTTGGAAAATGGATCTGCTTGTGAGAAATGCTTTGACTTGTAGCGTATCCTTTTTTGCACTGGCCCTTTTGTTCTATACTGTCTGTCTTCTGCGCAGCAGAGGAGAAAACTCTCACAATCTTTTAAAGCTTTTCTGCCTGCCATGAAACTTGAGAGGTTTAACTGATTTCTCAGCTGCAAAGCGGACGCAGGTGATGCCTGCACAAGCCTCATCGGGTGCAGAAGCAGGAGGTCAGCGTGCATAGGACAGTGATGGTACTGAAGAACCTGGAGTGAGGAAGTGGAGGCCTTTGGAATGCTTCCAGAGCTATCATCCCATGTGGGTGTGCTTGAGCCTCTGGTGTGTGCTGTGGCAGACAGGACCATGTGCCTTGTGCCAAAGAGGCCAATGTGGAGCAGCTCTGAAATTTGCACTCATGTGTTGTAATACCCTGTTCACTCCTCAGCTGCTTACGCAAAGAGGATGCTCTGAGCTAACACTGGGCTCTGTTCACCAGTAGGCTGCAGTGGGGCTTTGGAATAACAGAAATTGCTGTCTGCACTCAGGAGCATAAGGACACTAGGTTAATCACTCTTTTGGTCTGGGAATGGTATTGTTGCTGTGCTTGCTGCTGGCTGAGTACTGCTCTCTTTGTTCCACCGGGGTCCCCATCAATGTCAGTGAAAGTTAACGATTTTGAAACTGCAGTTATTATCTGCCTAATTGTTGTCTTAACTTATGCAAATGCCTGTCCTGTGCTCTGGTAATTTTTCAGTTATGGAGTAGTAGGCTATAAAGAGGTTACACAAAGTGAAGTGTAGATGTCCAAATGGATATATACCTGTGGCTACAAAGTAGGTTTACTTACCAGGATCGTACGTGTGGTGTTACTCTCCTGCCCTGCTGGGATGTGATGTGCTGCCTGCCACCCAGGGCCCTCTGCTCTCCTGACTTTCTTTGGCTGCTGTCCATTACAAGCATGCTAACACTATTGTGGTTGCCCTCTGTGCATGCATGTTTCTAGAGATGTGAGCCTGAATCCCCTGCTTATTCGTAAGTGTGAACACAAATCTTGGCTGTTGGGAGAATTTGCCTCAATGCTTTGTCTTACTCTTGGCTAGAATCAACTCTGCTGGTGGCAACATGTCAGAAAAGCCTGAACTGCCAAGTGGCAAGTGCACATGGGTTAAAAATAGCATGCTGGGGATTTATGATGACTGTGGGAACCTGCCTTGTAGACAGCTTGTGATGTCTGGGTGCAGGTTGCAACTGAAGCTTGAGTTCTGTAGAACAGTGTGCTGGTAAACCCCCCTTTACCAGGAGAGGTCTTCCACAGCCTTGACCAGAACTGAGGACAGTCTGCAAGATTAGAGAGTGTTCTGCTTAACTTCTACTTGCTCAAGTGAGGATTGGTTGAGAGTAACAGCAGCAGACTTGGAGCTATGCATGCAAAACCCAAGTGAGCTCTGGGTAGGAACAAGGAGGTGGCCTGGCTGCCTGGAACAATCAGTGTAAGGGAATTGGGGTCCAGGAGCTCTGAGGAGGGATGGGCTCACATGCAGGAGCTTGAGTGTGACCGGGAATACAGACTGTACTTGCAGGCACAGGTGGGGCATTGTCAAACACTGCTCTGTGCTCAGTAGCATGCTTTGAAGTCCATGGACTCTGCAGGTTTGGTGATGTCTCTTAAGAATGGCATTGCCAACCCTGGGTGCTCTCAGGACTGGAACTGGAGGTTGGGTTTCCCTAAGGTAGTGCTTAAACTTCAGGATCCAGGAGCAGTTCTTACATCTGGGTGTCTCCTCCAGCTGTACTGCGGCTGAGGAGCAGACCCTTTCTCTTCCATCCTATGCCCCAATTTCACAGGGAGAAAAATCCTGTTGCACTAATAGAAAGCACCTGAGGTGTGCTCTGACATGAGGCAGATGCAGCTGTCTGGGAGGTGAGCCATGGCTTGTGTTGCCGATACAGCTGCCCTCAAGTCCAGGCACAATGTGAGCATCTGCACAGGGATGAATTTGGGTGACTTGCAGGCACTGTACACCTACGGATACAGGGGGAGCTGAGAGGCTTTGTCAGCTGAGGCCATAGGTGCATGGTGCTGGAGTCTGATGGGTTTGGGCCCTGACACAGTGGCTGTCTGCTTGGAGACCTCCACCTTGCTGTGAGGTGAGGCACGGGGCGCAGACGTGCCTCAGCCAGCCGGAGCTGAGGGTCTGACAGGGAGAAAATGGTTTCCAAAGTCAAAATGTCTCCTGGATACTGACTGCAAGCCTTCCTTGTGGCAGCTGCTTGTTCTGAAGAGTTGAGCTCGAGATAGAATTCAGCCTGGGCTGCTGCTCACACGCACTATCAAGTACTGGCAGATGCACCGCGCTGTGATCAATTGCTTTGAAGAGAAGCCATGTGAAATATGAATGTAGTGTTTAATGTTGGGCTGGAATGACGGGCTGGTTGAGGACTTTAAGGTTAGTTTAGGAAAAGCTTTTGCCTGAGTTGTGTCTGTTGAACTTTGCTGATTTTAATAATTAATTTCTGTATAATTTTAAACATTGATGTTTCATAAAGTTATTAAGCAGATCTCCTATGCAGGTTTTTAAGTTACCGTGGATGTTTTTCAGTTGTAACACCCCACTGGATTGAAGTTCATGATCTGCAGGGAAAAAGATAATTCAAGTCTTTTTAACATATATTTATTGAAGTTTAGTCCTTCTATTCCTTTTATCCAACAGATGTTCCACATTTATAGGATGCTCCAAAACCAGTTTTGTTGGTTCTTGGTGAGGTAGGCAACCTCACCCATGCGGAGAGCATTCAGAGGACAGGGAAATTTTTGTGTGTCTGTAACATTAAGCATTTTTTCTATTAACGTCTCTCAAACAAAATGAAAGTTAATCCATGCAGAGATTTTAAACTGTGGGGCTCATCCAGCATTGAATACTGCAGGACAGATCCAGATTGGCCTTGGAACAGTTACATAGGGAGGTGCCCATGTTTGTGGGTGCTGTGTGAGTGGTGGGCTGTGGTTACAGAGGAAGAGTTCTGTGGCACAATTTCCTTTACACCCAGAACAGCTCCTTGCAGAATTCCCTTGGTGCGTGTTGGGTACTGTTCTGCCATGCTGTAAGCAGGGCACTCCCTTAGGGGCCAGGCTGGCTTGCTTTGCCCAAAAGCCCAACCTGGGGTTGGGGACAGCCTGTCACTGCTGCCAGCCTTTCCTTGGTGGCCATCTGGCTTGTGTCTGGGTTTGCAGTGGGGGGGGGGGGGATGTCAGTGAGATGATGGGGTTTCTGAGGGCATCTGCTGTCCCCACAGCACTGGTTGTTGCAGCACACACCTGGAGTCGTGGGAAATGATGATGCTGCCTCCTTCCCTCTAATGGCACTGTGTCTGATTCGTGCAGCAGGTGCCCCAGGGATGGTGTACGCAGCAGCCCTGTGTGTGGTGCTGTGCAGGGCTGCCTGGACTCCAGCCACGGGGGAAGGATATCTCTTTCTCTTATTTTGCTGTCAATTTACTCTAAGTAGAGGAGTGTGTCCCTGAAAAGCTTTCTGCCTGGGAGAAACTGTTTCCGTACTGCTTCTATTTCATGTGAAATTAATTCTAATGCAACATTTATTAATTCAAAAGCACTCTGTTCTCCAGGCTAAAAGAAAGGCTTTACTCTGTCAGCTTTCTACATCGGGACAAGTCGTGAAATGCTGTAACTACTTTGCTTCAGCATTTCTGTTTGACAGAATGTATGTATCTGCTTTGCGTAGGGGAGGAATTAGATTTGATTGGAGCAGTTGTTTTAAGAAATAATTTATCTGTGCAATTAGATTCTGAAGCACTATCTGCTCATATTTGAGTGCCTTGGTTAGATTAGAAACGTGGATGTTTTAATTGAGGAAGTGGTCTGTAAGTTGCCTACGCATTTCAGAAGGGCGGTGAGACGTGGTTTGCATGGGTGTCACAGCTCTGCCATCCCCTCTGCTCTTCTTCCCGTCAGACATCTGCCACGAAGCTCCATTTGCGTATTTGAATAAGAATTTCTAGTCCAGTGCTGCTCAACACGCTTTGAATACGATACCCATCTCTGCAGTGGTGGTCCTTGGAGAGTTGCTGTTGTGTTCTGGAAGAGGGTAGGACTGTGCTACATGTATGGGAATGTGTCAGAACAGGGATCATGCAGCATAATTAAAGCAATGGCCCCCTCAGAGACATCATTTATCTGCTGATGATATGCACAAATTAGGCTCTGCTTTAGTTACCAAACCATGCTTTCTTGGATCTGCCTTTGCTATCTTATGCTTGGCCTTTGCCAAACTGCGTGCATGTGAAGCCTGGGAAGCTGTGATGTAGCCTGACTTCATGTAGGAGTGCAGCAAAGCTCAGCAGCCCAATTTTGTAACCACATCCAGCCACAGTGCAATCACTGTGGCAGACAGTTCGCATTTCAGCTTTGTGCCTTAGCACAGTGTCATGCAGAGAACTCATACAACCAGCGAGATGTTGAGTGCTCACCATTCTGGGGAGCGCAGTGCCTGTAGAGCTGCATGTCACCTTTTTTGTTAAGACCCCTTTATGAGTAAGGGGAATTCGCACTGTTGTCAGCCCCTCGACTCCTAGGGGCACAGGGCGCAGGGTGTCCTTGAGAGGTCACTCATGTCATCTTCCCATGAACAGCTCTTCCCATTCAAGATTCCAGTAAGGACAGCTTTCCATGAAGCCTAGACTAAATTGTCCTGGAAATTGTTACCATTGTGTAGCTCCCAGTGACACGAGGAACAGTTGATTGCTTCTGGTTTTGGAGCAACGCTTCAGAACTGTTCTGCCCTGTGCTAATAATCAAGAAACTAACAAAGACAGCTACTGTCTCACCCCTCTCCCTCATTTTTCAGCCTTGGTGCTTTGTCCCTGCCAAGCTGAGTTTGCTTTTTGCACAGAACAGCGTGGTGCAGGGCTGTGGGCAGAGGGGAGGTTGTCAGCCGCGTGCTTAGGGCACAGCACCCTGAGCATGCGTGTGGTGTTTCCAGGTGTGTTGTTGTTCTGGGCTCCCATTTCAGATGCAGTCCCTACTACTTTCAGATCACAGGATGGCTGCCTGGCTGCTCAGCTGCTTTTTGGCAGTGGTGCATTTAATAATTTCCACATCCAGAAGTTACAACTTTCTGTGTGTGCCTCTACTGGATTTCCTCTTACTGATTTGGGTGAACTATTTCATGCGATTGGTGTCGCACTGAATTCTGTGTCTGTCATTGAACAAGAGCTGTGCTGCTAGGATAAGGGTGGGATAAATGGCCGTAAGAAGTGCTTTGTCCTCCGGGAATATTGAAGTGTTTTGAGGATGGTTTTGGCAGCTGAGGAAGTACAGCTCCGTAAGTGAGGGTCCATGGGTGAACTGGAGCATCCTTGGAAATCTGATGCCTCTAGTGCATGGGGAGTTGTCTTTTTTAGTTTCTTTCCCCCCTACCTCCCCAGTGCAGTGCCCAGTTCAGGGGACTGTAAGGTGTGCTTTGCAGTTAATAGAGTAAAGGTAAGTGTAATTAATGGGTCACTGCTATTGCATCAGTGGCAGGTCTGACTGAGGAGGTTGCAGTCTCCCAACCCATGACGTGTGTGGTTTTGTCCCTCTCTGCAGCTTGCCATCCTTTAAGTGTAACATCCCATCTGCCTGCAGGCCAGACCTGCTGCCATGGGTGCAGGGCTCCTGCTGGCTGCCCACCAGCACCCTGTGTATTTACAGTTAGCAGGGAACTTCTCCTGTCCTGTGGATGGCATTAATTGCTCAGCAGACACGGTGTCTTAAGAAGATTAAGATTTTTCTGTTGGAAAACCAGCTCCTCATTTAATGCTTCTCAGCATCTTGGAAAGATTGTGTGGGAGGATGTTTTTTTTTTTTTTTTTTTTTTTTACTATTATTTCTACTACTTACCTTTCCCTTCTTGTTTGGATACTTGGCATCACAGCACTAGCAAAAAGTTGGGAAAAGTTGATTGAAAAATTTAAAGGTTGCTGCTTTATATCCATAATTTGTTTTTTAATCCCACTGTCAGGAAAACAAATGAGGAGACTCTTCCTCTTTTTTTTTGTGCCTGTTAACCCTCCAGCTGTTGGGGTCAGCTCACTCCTGGATAGCTGTGTCATGGCAAGCAAGGCTCAACAGCTTTCTCTGTTTCTTCTGCTCACTGTTGTGAGGTCCCACTGGTGGCTCACAGGTTCAGAGCAGTTGCTCTGCAGCAGTTCTGTCCAGCCCTTTTAGTGGTGTTTGTTATGGCAAAGGTAGGTAGTGGTCCAGCCTAACTTTGACTGCAACCCACTGCTCCTCTTCCCTTAACAAAACAAAACCAGCAAATTGAGTTGCCGCCCCAGTGTTTCCCATTTGGTCAGTGATGATTTTGTATCGATCAAAAAGCACAGTGTTTTTTTGTACCTTACCTGGGTGATCCGCTTACATCTGCCTTTGGGAATTACATAACCCACAGCTACCTCCCCTTAGAAACAGAAACCCCAAGTCCTGTGTGAGTAGAAAAGGCAAGGCAGGATGTCAGTGTGCACGGCCAGGCTGAGCAGAGGACCGAGCTCATCTGAGGTCTGCAATTCAGAGAAGATGATGGAGGATTATTGAGAATGCTGGTCTGGAAACTGGGGCAAGAAATGCTGAAAGTAGGTGTGCAGGCCAGAGCTCAGCCTGGCAGACAGCATATTGAATCAGAGTGATTTATGGAGCTGTTTCTGTTCAAAAGCTTCCTCCTGCATTTTAGAAAGAGGAGCTGCCAGGTTGGTCAATGTCCAATCCCCAGGCAGCCGGAACTGGCTGCTGGCTGCAGCAGGAGCCGTGGCAAAGCTGTAACAGCCATTCCGTGCAGGTTTTGTGTGCTGCTACATCCTTACTGCTTCCCAGAAAACAGACAGTGTCAAAATGTTACACGGTATGAGGACATTACCATGGCAACGTTAGCATCCCATGGCACTCACTCTGATGCGGTGGTGTCGGTGCTCGCTGTCATCGTTGTGCTTGCTTTCTCCATCTGGGGCCTTTAGGAATGCCATGCTGTTATTGGTATGTGTTTCTGCAGGCTCTGCTGGTAGCTATGGGGCTCATGGTGGGCGAGGTGCTCTGCGGTCTTTAGGTCTCTTAAATAAAGTGTTCCCTTGTGTAATTATTCCTGTGCTGTAGATGCTGCCTACCTGTGCTCTTCCTGGGCAGCAGGGTCTCGTACTCTGTCTCCTGCTTCCATTCCCGTCTCTGGCAGTGGTTTTGGGCTGCCTATAAATACTTCAGTTCCTGCTGCTGCCTCTGCAGTAACAGTGTCCCACTAGGGTTTGCAGTATTGCCTGTCTGTGTTTTTTCCCCCTTTTCTGTATTTATGCATTTCTGCCAGGTGATGTTTTCCAAAATTAGCATCATAGATTTTTTCACTGAGCAGACAACACATGTTTATTGGCTCCTTTCCCTTGACACAGAGAGAGTTGTTCTCAATGTTTTATTGATAAGCTAGAGGCTTGGCAAGAAATAATAAAGGTAAGGGTATTTCTATATGGCAGCCAGCAGCCATTCCACCACTGATATTTTCCACTGCTGTTTGACACCCGGAAAGTGCAGCAGGCGTGGTTTAGTTATTGTGCATGAACAGCTTCTGAAAACTGCACAGTTAGACAGCCATTTACCTAATGATTCACCTATCTCCAAGGCATGAGCTGTGGGTGATCATAGCTGGGGATGTGAGCAATCAGCTTTGCTGTGTGTGCACAGCAAGGCCTTGCTCATGCTGCTGCCATAGGATAAAGGGGTCATGCAGATATATTTCAGGCTTGTGATTCTACCAGCTGGTCTGAAGTATTTCACTTGAAAGGGATGAGAGGAAAATGGAAGATCGAGAAAGTACAGGTTGAAAATAAGGGGAGAACTTGACTTTGGATCATCTCTTCTGGACAGTTTCATAACATTAATTCTCAGCTCTCCTTTTGGCACGGGGCTCTGCTTGAGTCACGCCAGAGACCCAAGTTATCTTTCTATGAACTTTTTCTCATCTGTTTCAGCTAAATTCCTAGCTTCTGCCTCGTATCAGGAGTCTGTGCCTGCGACCTGTCAGCTCCGTGCCTGTGGAGGTACTCGTACTGCTCTCGAAGTCCCCAGCTCTTGTTTTGCCTAAGACACAGCCCAAGCCAAGTGCCTCTACCGCAGCATCGTGTTGGACCTGTTTCACTGTGTTCTGTTTTTGACTCTGTGCTTCCTGGCTTACCTGCTAGAGCCCCGTGAAATGTTGGATGGTTGGTTAAGGCAAAATTTGGCTCGCTGCTCTAGGAATAATACCAGGCGAATTATCCACAGCCCATTTTAGTTGGTGAATTTGACTCTGTTTTCACAGTCTGTTCGCTGCAGCCATCTGGTGCAGAGAGACAGCGAGCTTCTAGGACAGGCTTCCTGTGAAAATCAGGAAGTCTTATTTCAGGCCATCATTTTGCTTAATCTCCCAGATTTTATAGAACTGCACCTTTCCCTAGAGCCTGAAGACTGGCTTTGCAGAGGACAGCTGTGGAGGAAAGAAGTGAATCTTGGAGGGGTGGTTGGACCCCGTGGTGGTCTGAAAATGTCTGTTAATAACTACCGAGGCTTCTGTCTGTTTTGTTAAGATTGTGGTGTTGTGTGCAGGTTGATCAATACAAAAATGCTCTACTTGTGTCAGTAATGCAGATGGCAACAGCATCTGCCCTCTGACATTCGGTTAATGGTTTGAAAACTGGATTTTTGCTTTTCTCGTATTAAACACTGGTGTTCAGAAATGTTCTCAGTCTTTTATTTCAGTTTGTAAGGAAGGAAAAAAAGAAAAGTGGAACATCTTGATATGAGTACACCTTGCAAGGTTCAGGTGTTGTAAAAGATTCATTGAGCTTAAGCTCTTACAGTCATCAGATTTGAGAGGAAATTGCAGTCAAAAGCAAACACTTGAAAACTTGCTGATCTAAGTGGTCTAATAGTCGACCTGTTTTTCCCCTTCATTTTCCTGTGCTTATCTCTGCAGACCTGCAGGTATTCAGTCCACTAAGGCTGCAGAGCAAAGAGGGGGAAAGAGCTGAAGAACTAGGACAGACTTGGATTATATTTAACAGTGTTCTATTTCAACTTGACAACCAGCTATGGAACACCTACAAGTTTGCAACTGTGATTCACTAGGAAGCGACATTAACTGATGTCACGTTGTATTAATAGCTGCAGAATTGTAACTGCATTTAGCAGTGAGCTTCATTAACACTCTCTACAAACACTCTGACAACCGTTTGAAAACCTGAAAATATTAGGTATGGATAAAAATGGTTTGTGCCATAAAGGAACCTCCCTGTGCTGTCAGATGTGTTTACAGCAAGTTCTTGCAGGTGTTATGCATAGTAATTCCTCTTTATCGCTTTCAGTAGGTCTTGCTGCTGGAAGGGAACGTTTGAGGTCTGATCTACACTCCTAAATTAATTAGGTGCTTGTAATCTAATGGGGTTACACACAAGCACATGTGGCTGTTCTCAAGAAAAAATGCTGTGGCCACAAGTGGAAGCTGTCCAGCAACTACCCAAATAGGGCACACTGTTGTTCTGGGAAGCTTTTGGTCCTGTGTGGTTTGTTGCTGAACGCTGGGTTTGGTTGGAAGCACTGTTCTGACACGCTGCCTGTAATGGGCTTTGGGCTGAGCGGAGCTCTGAGTTCAGCTCCCCTTGAGCTTTGCCTGTTCTGGGTGTGAGCTCACCTCCCAGATGGATGTGGGGAGGTGGAGGTGTTGAGTGCTGCCTGCTGTCTTTTACAGGTGCTAAATTAGCAGCTAGTTCCTCACCAGCACTTGCAAACTGTCCCAGGGTGAGTGCAGCAGGTCCTCTTGTCGCCTCTCTGCTCTCTGTACGTGCTGCATTAGGCTTTGCATCGCTGCCATGGAAGGTCAGGATTCACTGATGAGGTGAAATGAAAACTGGGAGCCAGAAGAGCGTGTGCTCATTGTGCTGGGTGCTGAGAGGGGACCGGCAGCCTCCCCTCCAAGGAGGGGCGGGGAGTAAATCTGTGGGCCTGCACACGTTGGTCTGTGTAATGCTCCAGGTACCTCTGAAAGCCACTCTGCTGCTCCTCCCAGCAGTCAGTCACCTACTTCCCTCGGCTCCTTCTCTATTATATGTGTCACACTGCCTCTTCCTTTTGGCCATGAATAATTCAATTGGATTTAAATTTTCAAGTGATGTCCGCTTCTGTCATCCATCCATCACTTGTTTTTGACATCTATCACTTGGATGCAGCTCAGCTTTTGCTGACCTTGTGAGCCCCCTTCTAGAGGCTGGGGGTCCCCTGAGTCCAGCAGGAATGGCAGATAACAGCCCTTTGAAAGCAAAGGAGCAGAATTATTTAAAAGATACAGAAATCATAGGCAATTTTCCCCTTTCTTATTGTTCTTTATGAAGTTAGAAACATTGTCTTCAAGTACAACACCAAATGGTCACTCGCTCTTCCTTCTGTAGGGTGCTAAGAAGCTGTCCAGTTAATTAAGTATATTGAGATCTTCCAGTAAAATCACTTTTCTTAAATAGATATTGCAATAGCAACATTGGATGTGTAAGCCAGCAAGTGATGAAACCACCTCTGGCTCAGTGTGTCTGTGTTGTAGCAGCCTATGACAGTGAAGGAGTGTAATTAGCAAGACACATAGAATGGGATTAAAAAAAGATGTGAAAATAAGCAGAAAGATTTGAAAAGGATTAGGAGAGTAAATGACAAACCAGTGGTTAAATGGTGCATGATTAATGCCTGTAGATGTAAAAGGTTGGCTAAATATTGTGACTGTGTAATGGCTGCCCCAAAGTAATAGACAATATTGTGTTCAGAAGACTCCACGAGTGGGTCTGTGTCAACATGTCCTGGCTCTGGGGTTAGACCCAGTTTGTGTCTTTGAGGTGGGCATCTCAAACTGCCTGGAATAGCATTTGTTAGCTGGTGGCTTTGGGGGCCTTAAAGGAAATTTGTCTGTGCTGGAATTGTTTTCTTAGTGTTGAAGAATGTCTTTGTGTATGCAGAAGAGCCTGGAGAGATGCATCTTCCACAGTGGTACAATGGGAAGCATTGAGGGCAACTGCAGCGAATCAGGAGTAGCTGTGACTCTGTCACATCTGCCGTAAGACAAAGTCTGCAATGTACTGCCTGATCTGGGACTGGATTTTGTCTCTGGTTTCTTGTCATTATTTCTTAATTCCAATTTTCAAGGAGGTGCTGATCCCTGGCTTGTGTTCAGCAAGTACAGTTGAGGACTTGGAGCAAAATGTGCAGGTGGTGCCTGTCCTCCACCTCTGCTGCCTTTAAGACACAGAAGAGCAGATCTGAGAATGACTGTTGTATTGTTTTGTGCTTTAAAGGTCAAGATTGGTATCAAAGCAATGTAAGCCAATGAAAACCCAGAGTGCCATCCTGTCATACTGAGATGCTTGAACGGAGATGTGCAGCTGGCCTAATTTTTCCATTGGGAGCACTGAAGTTAGTGAAACTGAGTGCAGCTGAGAGGGGGGGGGAGAGAAATGGTAGTTAATATTGCTTAACCTTACATTTTGAGGTGTGTCAGAGGCTGGGCTGTGGGGTGAAAATGATCAAGATGATGTCTGCATTGACTTTGTCTTGTCAGTTATATCATCAGAGTGTATATGAGGACTCTGTTCATCTTCAGAGATAACCACCTCTATCAGTTGTATCAGTATGGAATGTATTCTGTCTCTTTGGAATGGGTGGCTCCCTGAGAAATGTTTGCCACACACCTGCTTTATAATCGGGACCTTTGAATATAGTTATGTGTTTGTTACACACAAATGTGGGGGGGAAATTATCTAAGGGTGGTTTATTAATAATGCTTTCCATAGGAAAAGCTTTCTGTTGTAAGACAGCCATCTGTGCATGATGCTTTGCTTGTGGCAGGAAGGATTTAAAGAGTTCATTTCTGTCCTGGAGGCGTATACCTATGCTGCATTGCAATGGGAGTTGATGGGAATAGCCAGCCCAGAAAGAAGAATAGATCCTAAGGACTGTACTTGTAAGAAATGTCAGCAGAGTCTGATGCAGGGCTGCGTGTGTAAACTGAGTTCAGATGCAGTAAATAGGTTGCTGTCATCTGCCCGTCATCCGCCTCTTTACTTCAGTGGAGTGAAGATGGGAAACAGTCATTATGAGAGTTTCCAAAGTGATTACAAAAGGGATGAAAGCAATGGCATTATTTGACATCTTTTAAGGGGGAGATGAGGTGCAGCATTTTCTCTTTCTGGTTTTCACTGCCCTGTCAGCCTATGTTCATCAGTAGAACTGTGCTGAGCAACACCAGACTCTGTGGTCAGTAGCTCCTAGCTTTTGCTGTTTGGTTTTGTCTTTGAGCATTAAATTGCTGTGAGTTCAATAATTTATCTCCTTCCAATTGCTTTATTGTCATTTTGATTTAGTAATGGGTTGGCTTGGACAGCTCTGTCACTGCAGAGTGAAAGCAAGGGATGTGCTGAGCACAGACAGCAGATTTGAGCATGTCCTGTGTGAGCAGTGCTCCATTTCCATGGGGCTGCTTCTGGAGGGACAGCATGGCTGGGAGATCAGGATGTGCAGAAACCAGAGCTCCTAAACTTTGCCTCTGTCCTTTTGGAATGCCCAGTGCTTATCCTCTGTCACGCTCTCTTGCTCTTGAAGTTCTAATTGTTCTTTCTTTTTTCCCTTTTCCTTTCCTGAAGTAGATTTTGCTACTTAAATAATGTTTGTAGAGCAGTGCACCAAAACTGCCATGGTTTTATGTCCTCACTGGCATTATTAGAGCAGGAGGGAGCCTGCCAGAAGGTATTGATTACTTGGTAAAAATAAACCCTTCAAACTTCTTTGGTCTTTATTCCTCCTTGCTTTTTTATCCTTGCTTCCTGCACACACTTCTGAGCAATTTGCCAAAAGTTCAGAGCAAAACACTAACCAGTCATGGCAGCCTTATGTTTGAGTGACATCAGAGGAGGCTTTGCAGTGCTCTAGAAAGTCTAGATTTCTAGGATTTGAATCCACATGGATCGGTCTTATGACCAATGCATCCAACTCGCCAGGTGGGACTAGGGAACTGATATCTTTGGGGTTCATGGAACTCTGCTGTTCACAGAAGCTTGTCTCAGCTCCACAAAACTGACATTTAGGTTTGGTTAGTGGAGTTATTGATAGCTGAGTACAAGCAGTGTACTTGCGATGTATGGTGGGTGCTGTTGAGGGTGTTGGGGCTGGCTGGTGGGAAGGGCTTGCTGCTTTTGGTTTTCTAGTTCATCTCACAGCAGTGGCTTACAGCTTCCCTTATTCCTCCCTGCAAAGAACAAAATGTCACACTTCAAGTTCATTAGGCAGCTGTGCAAAGGCAGGGGAGCTTCTGGAACAGAAAGTTGTTTTAGCCAACGGTAAAATGCAAGGAAGAAAGTCACGTATCCGTAGTAGAAAATGAAAGACAAATACTGTATAATGGTCTAAGGGCAGTTGTGTTTGGTAAAAGAAAATCTCTGAGGAGGAGGGATGCAACAGAAGGACATTCGGAGAACGAATGTCACATCTTTCTGGTACCCTGCTGGCCACAATTGATCCTCAGAGCTACCATGATCTCCTAGCATACTCTGGTTGCAGTGGGTAGTGGGGCAGGAGCAAAATACAGTGCTTCCTTGTGAGCAGGACAAGGCACGCACTAAACATCTGCACGTGTTGTGACCTAGTGATTGCAAGGCAGATCCAGGGGTGGTGGAGACTGCGAAGTGCTTTCTGTGCGTGTGTCAGACTTGCAAATGGGTTCTTTCCTTACGGCAAGTCTCCTTGGCGTTCATTTTCTGCCATTATTCCAACCACTGAACTTCTCCCAGCATTTGGGTAATCGGGGAGTTTTTAAGCAGGTATTAATGGCTGCATGCAGTGAGTCATCCAGCAGCCTAAGAAGTGGCCTGTCACTGATGGCAAGTCTGTCACTGCCATCCATTAGCACTCAGAAGGCCTGTGCTGATTCAGCATGCCAGCCTGCTGCTAGCAGAGCTGCTCCTGGCCATGCTGAGCAGCCTTGTTCCTAGGGGCTCGAACAAATGCCTGCTGCTTTGCTTGGAAGACCTGGGGCAGTTCATGGCTATGAAGGCAAGAACCACCAGCAGGTGCTACAGATACATTCCCCCTGAGCTCAGATTGTGCAGCTGGGTAAGAGAGATGGAACGTGATGCTGACAAGTGGCAGTGAGGTTTATTTTGTTACTGAAATGTTAGAACCCATCAGTAACCTAGAGGTGGAGCTGTGGGACAGTGGGGACCCAACAGTACAATTTTAACAGTTGTCAGTGTAGCTGTTTGTATGTAATTGTTTGAGGAGCCACCTAAACATAGGGTTTAGTCCTACTGAGTGAGTTCTGTGCGGGCATTGGCAGCTGCATGTAGGAGCATGTGGAGTTGGACATCTGTGGGATGGAGGGATCCTGTTGTACTGGATGGAGCAGGGAGACCGTGCACAACGTGCATGGAACTGTTGTGTGAGTCGCAGGGAAGGGCAGGATGGAAGCAGCTGAGATAATGGAGTGCTGCAGCCTTTGTGCTGTGACCTGACTGCTCTGTGCTGTGGTGAGTGAAGGATGCCCAGCTCACCTCGTTAGCATTCTTCTGAATTGTTGGAAGTTCTTGGCTGTGGGTTGCCACAGAGCCATGGTGGGGCAAACCCTAATTTTAGCACATTATACTGGTTTAATGACACTAATAGAAAGTCAATTTATAGGCAGGAACAAATTGCCTTTTTATGTGGGGAGGAGGATAATTCCTCCCCTGTGTTACATTATTAAATTTGTAATCTTCATTTCTAATGCTTTTCAAAAGAGATTATTAACAGAATCTACAATACAGATTTTAAATTTATAAGCTGCGTTTTTCCCCAAACTCCTGAAATCGTATAATTTATCTTTAAAGGTGAACTTCAGCAAGGCTTTTTTTAACTTAATGAATTTAAATCCCTTACTTGCTAGCTATCTCTGGACAAGCTTAAAGGCTCCAAAGATACTTCAATTTTAAATAAAAGTAATGGATATCTATTTCCATCTTTGCTGAGTGGTGAGTTTTGAGTTCAGCCTTCTTCCCCAGCGACAAAAATCTCTGGAGGAAAAAAGATGGCATGTTTCTGCTTACACAGTGCTTGCTGGAGGGAAGGCTGCTGTGGTGCTCCTTTTTGTCACCAAGGAAGTGGAGCCCTGAATGCATGGTTCTGCAGGAGGATGAGGACGTGTTTTGCTCCTGGGATTGCTTTGTGCTTCTTACTCGTGATTGGGGACTATGAACACGTTGGGACCTGGGGTCCCTGAAGCTCATTCTGAATGGTGTGTGAGGTGCTCCTACATCCTCTTCTGGCCCAGCCAGTGCCCATGCCAAGAAATCCCAAGGCCTTTTACATCAGCCTGGTCTTGAAGTGTGAGAATACCTACAGAAAAGTTAAATGCAAATCCGAGGAGCAAGTTGTGCAGACACAGGTGCCTCGTAAGCAAGGTTCATATGCAGTGTTCTCTTTTGAGGTGTTGCTTGCATGCCTTATAAAGAAGTTCCCATGCTACAGCTTTCTTTCCCTCTAAATAGGGGTGCATATTGCTCTGTAACATGTGCTTGGTCTTCCTGTTAGTGTTGTCTGCAGAACTGTCACTGGCTTTATCACCAGTGTTACTACTTTTGTATTTCTTCATCAGCTGTTCTCATTTCTGCTCCTGAGGTTGAGAGGAATCAGCAAGGTGCTCTGCAGCACTTTGTTCATCCCTGCTCCTTCTACACAATACACTTGGCACAAATCGTGGGCTTCTGGTGAACTTGCTGCTGCGTTATGTCATTGGGTAATTCAGACCATCAGGGATTTTTATTTTGTGTGCTCCTTCTGTGCATGCAGAAGACAGATGTGGGAGGCAGCTATGTGTCTGCCATGTTTGTCTGTGGGAGTGTTTCAGTGGGATGCAAGTCACATCTTTAAGTTCAGGATGAAAAATGTTGCTTGACTTATTTTTTTATATTCATATGATGTTTGTTAGGGGTCTGCTAATGAAACGTCAGTGTCCCAGTTCTTGGTCCTTTCGCTGTGGTGCCTGGTCCTGTCCTGCTCCCAGGCCTGGAAGGTCTGACCCCTCTCTTCCAGCTGCCCAGAGATGCCTGCAATGAGGCCGTGGTGGGCAGAGCTGCAGCCTTGAGCTGTGTTAAGGTAATCCCGGAGGGATGTGTGACAGCTGCCTGGCACAATGGGCTCTGGTGGCATTGAACCTGTTGAGGATGATCTACCTGAATCAAAGCAGTATGTAGAATTAGAAAGGAAAAATGTGCTGGCTTTCTTGCTTCCCTCAGCACTCGCTGCAGGTGTGATGTGAAAGCACCTTTGCTGACGCCTCATGTGGGTGGCAGTATCAGCTGATGCGACTGAAATGAGAAGCTGAATGCCTGGGGTTGTTTGACCCTTTGGAAACCAGACCATCTTCTCCCTCTCTCTGCTTCCACAGTGGATCAAATAATTGCTTCCCATTGGACGCAAGTTATTAGGCAGCGTGTATAATTAAAGTCAGCTCCTCGTGAATTTGATCATTCATTCCTATAAGGAAAATATGAAGTAATTACAACCCAAACTGAACACAAATCAAATGCTACTCTGAGTGCAATTCTGCACCGTGGTTCTAATTTCTGAGTGACGCTAGGGTTCTGTGGCTTCATGCCTGCTACAGAAATGTGACTGAGCTCTTAATTGTTTATAACAAACGAACAAAAGATTGCATGACTCATTCATTGTCAAGACCTTGCTCGCTGTGTTCATGCGCGTGTGGGTTTGACAGAGTGGTTGCTTGTAGAACTTCAGTGGGACAGAAGAGAAGGGAAAAAAATTAAGGCATCTGGGCTTGTCAGTTCTTTTTCCTCTGAATTCAGTCCGTACCAAAACTAAACTTTCTGTGCCCTGAGGACTTGGGAAGGGCAGAACAGTGTCTCGCAGAGCTCCCTGGTGTAGCAGAGCGTGGGCAGGACAGCTCTTTCATCTCATGCCATCCTTCTCTTACAGTGATGCTTTCTAGCTGCTTTTTTTTTTTTTTTTTTGTGAAGTCACCTCATTTTCGTGATCCTCTTCTAAATTGAGAGGTTTTCTGCAGCTCAGGCTCATTCATATTTCAGACCCTGGACTTAAGCAACGTCCTCATGAGGAGTTATTAATAGTATAAGACGGATGGCAGAATTGGGACAGTGCTCTGGTTCAACACTCTTGTAATTAAGGAGAAATCCTGACCCGGCCTTTATAACTTGCTTGGGCTGCTGGAGGACTTCCAAGGACAGGGATGCAGATCTCTGCCTCTGGCCTTCCTTCTGAAAGAACAGCAGGAAAGCTCTGGCATGACCCTGGCAGACTAACAATAGCCGCTTACCCTTTGGCCTTTCCAGTTCTCTCAGTGCCCAAATCATGTAGCTTGTAAAGTTTCAGGTTTTGAACTTAAACTTTGCCTTAAATCAGTAGTTGGAGGAAAATGTCAGATGTAGTGTACCAGTTTAATAGGGAAGAAGTATTGCCATGCAGGGGATAATTCGTGTTATTTGTTGTTACCCATTGCCCGTGGCTGAGCCACACGTACCTGCTCTCCAAGCCCAGCAGCTCAACCTTCCTGGTCTTGGAGTCCCTTGGATAGTTGACCCCGAGGGTGGACGAGTACCAGAGAGGAACAGTTACACTCTGGGTGACTCTTAAACCACAGAAATACAAGAAGTGGAAAGAGTGGATCCCCTCATTGCTGTGCAGTGTGTGTATATATATATATATGTAGTTCATTGCATTGTAAGTACCATGGTAAGGATTTTTTTTAATTAATTTTTTAATCAATCTGCTTGAAGGCTTAAGGTGGAGGTGGAAAAAGGCCAGGGACATGTCTGGGAGCTGCAGCATCAGCAGTCCTGTGCTTCTCTGTCCCTGAAGAGCTGGGCCTGCAGGCGTGGAAGTGCTGGGGACTCATTGGTAGGCTGCTGAGGAATTGTTACAGCAGTGAATGTTCTGCATGCATACGGACACTTCATTTAATCAGACCCTTTCCTGAGAAGCATGGCAGACTGGGGAAGAGGAGAGAGCGTGTTCTGCTGTTTTACAGAAATGAACAAGAACCAGCCATCAGATGAAGCAGCTGGATTCTCCAAATGACGCAGAGGCGCACGGAAGCCAGATCTTGCTGCAGTTAGTTCCCATGAAGTACTCTGGAAGAAATGATCCGCGTTCATAGTGTTATGGTACTGCATCACGTTTTAGTGGTGAAAAACATAACACTTTTTTTGTAACCGTGGTCAAAAATCTCTTTATATATCTTACTTGCCAGTGGCTTTTATGTTCACCTTCTGGTTTCTTAGCTTTGTCTCTGCTGTCAGTGAAGGAGAAAATCTCACATGTTGCTACCTACGTGCAATTTGTAGGATTTTGTGGAATTCTTTCGTTAGAAATCTCTAAATAAGAATTTTGGCCATTTAATTCTTTCTTATGCAGATTAATTTTCCAGAAAGGTCAAATCATTAAAAATAGCATTGTGGAAACTGTTCTTTTTTAACCTCAAACGGAGCAGAATAAGTGTATTGCGTTTTCCTAGTCTCAGATTTGCAAATGGATGTCAAAGATAGGACATAATGAGTGGTTTACTGGTGTGCTCAGGGCTAGCATCTTGCTGGTGGTAGAGGCCTGCATGTAAAGACCTCCTGAAGGCCTGCAGACCTCCTGTGCCTTGCTCAGCCGTGCGGAGTGTGCTGGGGGAAGCTTTCCTCTGTGCATCCCGTGCTCAGTGGGTAAGGAATGGATGGAGCCTCAAGGCTGTTGCCAGGTGCCTGCTGCCTTCTGCCAGCTGCTTGATTAAAAATTGTGGGTTTTGGTCATCTTGCTCATCAGGAGGAAGAGGAAGGAGTATGTGTTGTGTGGAGAGTTGGTTTTACTGGCAGTAGTCTGGGCAGGGTGCCTATTGGGGGTGGGAGAGAAGGCAGGGGCAGACACCGGGATGGGAGAAGGAAGAGTGATTGTCCTTTTCCAGCCATGCAGATGCACTCTAATCAGATTAAGAATTAAAGGGTTAAAATATATTTTCCACCCCATGGAAGATTTTCTGTTTCATTTGAAGAGAAGGGCATAATTTTGTTAGCAGCTGGAAGTAGGGCAAGCAGCCTGATTAGTGCCCCTGTTTATCCCCAGCCATTTTCTGTCATTTCTGCTGGATTACTCAGGCTGTGATGATAGTCTGGCATGTTCTGGAGCAGCACAGTACAAACTGCCTCTCTTTAGGTGCTCATAATTCACACTCCATTAGGATGTCGACGTTGGGAATACTTGGCAGGATGTAAGAGCTTGCCAGGCATGATGAGATTGAGTTCATCTCGTTAAGCTGCTGACAATCCAGTGCTTATATCTTTCTTCCTCAGCAGTAGGAGAGCAGCATGGTTTGCTCTGAACACTGACACCAATGTACAGGGCCTGTGATGTGCTCCCGACAGGTGCAGCTGGGCTGCACAGATGTTGGATGTTTGTGCTCGGCTGGGGGAGGATTTTCTTTTGTTCTGAATAATGCAGTTATGTTATTATTATTAATGTCAGAACTGGTTTGTGATCAGTGGTTCAGCAGAACCTCATGGGGTGTGGAGGTCCCCCATCCCTGAGTCTTTTGCTTTATATGCCAAAGGGCAGCAGCTGGATTTGAGCCCCTTCTTTCTGGTCTCAGCAGGTGATGAGATCCAGATGGGTGCATGGGTGATTTTCCTTTCTTTTTTAGCCCCAGACTGACTTGCATCATCTCTTCTGTGGGGAAAGTCTCCACGAAGAAGGAGGAACTCTTGTCTTTGGACCTTAGGAGTGAAGCTAGTGGCAGTGGAAGATGAACAGCTTGCAGGGCTGTGTTTGAGCCATGGATGCAGTAGGCACGATGCTGTCTCATTTTTCCTCTCGTCTCTGCAGAACTCTGCTGCTTATCTCTTCTGCGTGATCCGCAGCATACTTTGAAGGGTGCATCACCTGTATCAGATGGGTTTTTCTCTGTGCCCATACTGGGACTGTCAGTTTTCAGTGCTGTGTAAGTGTTGCTTTGAACTCAGGCCTCATTCTGGGGCAGAGCAGATAATTCCTTTGCTGAGGGTCCCAGATGTGAAGGCAGGGAGCAAGTGTGCTCAGGTCAGTATCCTGCAGCAGGTAGGGATGTTGCATGTTGCTTGTTTTGGGTAGGAACACAAGTAGAAATGTGTTGTTTTTGCTCAGGTTTGGACTGGTCCAGCTGGGAAAGGATGGGCTATTATTTTGTCCAGAGCTTTGCAATAGGAGCAGATGCAACCTGCATCATCTGATTTCCCTTCCTCATTTTTTTCCCCTTTGCACTCCAAGTTTGGGAAGGCAAAAAAGCCCATCAGACTGTTCTGAAGGGTGTGTAAGGTGTATTGGGTGGCCTCGCTGGTGCTGTGGGTCATGTGCTTTGGCACCAGCATGTTCCGTGCTTGGAAGCAGCTGGTTAATTCGGGAGCAAAGCTGGTCGAGTTGAAATTCAGTCAATTCCTAATCTAAGGGTTAAATCAATAGCAATTATTCTAAAGTGTGGGAGGGCCTGTAGCACATACATCATGCTTTTTGCGTTGGTAGCATTCAGCAAACAGAGGAGAAAATGAAAAACAAACTGGAAAGAGAAGGAAGATAACAAGCACCTGTGTGGGGGGATGGAAGCAGCAGGAGGTGATGGGAGGTGACGTACAGATAGCAGGAGGGGCACTGCCCCTCAAATGTCTGCTCAGTAACCAGCTATTGTGGTGTAGTACTTGGTGGTAGTGCTAGTTATGTAACTGTGACCTTGGAACGAGCTACTGCAGAACTTGTGTAGATTTTCAAGACTTGATGTTGTCCAAGCACTGAGACCTGCTGGTCACAGAGAGAAAGGGCTTCAGCGAGTTGAGTTAGGTGATGTGTAAGAGGGTGAGAGATGGTCATTGTTTCCTTGGGGGACAGATAGAGACTGTTTTACTGTATCCCACCCCCAAGATGCGGGCACATACAGCTCTGTGTGGGGTCAGCTGTATTGTGATGCCTCTCAGTGCAGTTGGCAAACGAAAGTGTATTTAAGGAAGAAGATCCTCCAAGGGATGCTGTGCTCTCTGGTTGCCTCTCCACCCATCGCTGGGTCATTCAGAAGAAGCTGCTGGCTTGTTGGTCTGGTGTCACTCGTAGACAGAACTAGGAGAATCGTGATAATAAGGCTTAATTAATAAAAAACAAAATGATGGAACTATAATTAATGTGAATCAAGGTTTAAGGAAAAATGGGTCTTTTCAGACCTTTTTTCCCTTGTTGTAGCAGAAGCAGGTATCTGGGTAAATGTGATGCGTATGTAAGGGTTATGTCCTAGAACAACATGACCCTAAAAGTGTGGTAAATAGACCACAAACTTTCTTCAGTACTCAGAAAGCACTTGGCAGGGAAAATCCTCTAAGGCAGGAGACTGTGTTAAAGGTCTGCTGCTGTTTCATTCCGCAAGCATAAGTCTTACTAAACTCACAGGTAATGTGTGTATTAGTAAGGTAGTAAGTAATACTGGGAGTAGTAGAGTTGTACAGTAGCAGCAGGACAGGGTAGGAATGCACAGTGCCCATGTGAGCAGTGCTGCCCAGCCAAGAGCTTACTGTGGTGTGGGGAGATGCTACCAGCAGCAGCCACGGTGGGAGCACTGGCTGAATTTCACCTCCATTCAGTTTCTCTGTGGTGAAATGCAGCCTCCAGTTCTGCGTGCCTGTTCTCTAAAGGGTGTTTAAAAGCTGGGAAGGTCATTAAAACGATTCAAGGGCAGGAGGGAAAAAATGCCGGCGCATGAGAAACATAAAGAGCTCGGTCTGTTTAACTTGTCAAAAAAGATTGAGAGATGACTTGATTACGCTGCAGAAGAGCCTTTATAGTGAGAACACAAAGCAGCCCTTGTGGTGGGGAAGGGCATTGAGGAGCTGATGGCTGAGCGCTGGAGCCAGGCTAACTTCAGTCACATCTTTAAATACCAAGCAGTAAAATAAGCCGTACAGGCAAGCGGCAGATTCTGCATCTCTGTCTTTCAGTCTGGAGTGGGTACCTTTATAGAAGATATTCTTTAGATAAATGCAAGTTGTTTGGCTGAGCGGAGCATGAAACCGCAAAATGGCAGCACCTGCCAGCACAGCCAGCTTGGCAAGGGCTCTGCTGGTCCCTGCTGGCTCTTAGCATCCCCACAGTGCTGGGTGCTTTTGCCCTGTGATTCAGGCAGAGCGTTTCTCCTTCCCAAGGTCATTCTTCAGCAGCATGCTGACCTGTGCACTGCATAACCCTTGGTGTTCACTGCTGAATCAGAAGAGGTGCGGGGAATAAATCTGAAGGTGCTGTAGAAAATCTCAGTCCTGCACTTGTAACAATTAAGACAAGTGGGTTTTGCCAGGCAGCACTCCGGGGATTTGTCATCTACCTGTGTGATTTGCAAAGCACGGGGCTTCAGCTGAGGAAGGAGGTGCAGCCCTGTGTGACTGGGGAGCTTACCATCGCCTCTGAAACGTTTTCAGCCTGCAGATGAGTAGTATGGGTGTAGACATAATGGTTTTCATTCTGCACCACCACTTTCCAGGTATGTTGTTAACGATCCTGTTCTTCTCTCCTGACTGAGGGAGGTAAAATAACATGCTTGCTGTGTTCTGACCATAGGCAGAGTTTGACTGCAGGGTTTAAGCAGGTTAGGAACCTGTCCTCTAACTGTGGTGCTCATGGCACACCATAGCCTGTTTCAGTCTTGGTTTGGGCTGTGGTGGTTTGGAGCTTGCCTTTTTGGTGTGTCAGGTTCAGCCACTTCATTTCAAAGGACAATTCTGGCAAAATGACTGAAGGCTGGAGGAACTTTCTGTAGGGTGACTGGAGGTTGTGAGCTACAGCAGTTAGTGTGTCCATGCCTGGGGAAGAGGGGTGGTGGCAGCTTCTTGTTGCTGAGATATCAGCTCATTCTCGGCATCTGACTTACTCCTGGCTTGTTTTCCATGCTTTCTTCGTTATCATTATCTTTTTTCTTATCCATTTGAATAAGGATATCTACATGTTGCAGCCATGAACATGATCAGGAATACTGGAAAACTACTCCCCTGTAGGGAGCCAGGAAGAACAACTGAAAGCAGCTCAGAATTGCCTGTTTCCCTCCTCTTATTCCCTTGTCCTGTGCTGAGCAGAGTGGCAGAGACCAGTGGCAATGCCCCAGCCTCCAGCTTTGAGATGGCATGTGTGATAGAAAGCAGCAAGCACACCTTGGCTTGCTGTTATGCCATGCTTTGCCCCAGGCCACTGTGTTGGCGTCAGTTGTGGACACACAGTCTTCTAAGCATGGATGTCTAATTAGTTTGGAGGAATAATCTAGAGATCTTTTTTAAGCAGATGTCCACTTGCCCAGCTATAGAACATTTTCTTCACTGTTTTGATTTCTAATTGATGTCTCAATTAGCTGTTTTAGATCTGCTTCCTGAGCAAGGCTCTCATAACAGCTAACCCAGCAGGGGCAGAAGGATGTGTGCAGAGAGCAGCTATGTAGAGGTGGGGTGGGGAGTGATAGATGTTGATAGTGGAAAGGCTGTTTGTGGAGGTCAGTGTGGGGAATGACAAGGAGCATCAGGTCAGGCTGTGGGATGTGCTCTCTGAAGGGAGCCTCGAAACCCCATTAGGGCACCAAAGCAAAACAGTGTAGGTCTTGTAGAAGGTGCATCAAAGGGAGCAATTCTGCAGCAGCTGGGAAAATAGGTAAGGCTGTTTAGGCTTTGCTTTTGCTGATGCCTGTATTAATGTTCTTGCCTGAAGCTTTGGAGTTTGAAAGCTCTTTAAAAAAAAAAAGTCTGTTTTACATTTGTGTGACTTCCTGATTTATACAGTACGCTTCATGCATTGCTGTAGGCAGACAAACAATACAAACTGTAGTTAATGTTAACACAAAACATATATATTCTGTTCTGTCAGCCCATGGGGACATGCATACACATGCAGCACCATATGTGGAGATGACAGCTGGTGCAGAGCCCTGGGGCCAGCATGCTCACCCAGCTGGAAACCTTGGGATGCTGGAGGAAAAGGGTCTTTGTGACTGAATTTAATAAAAAGAAATAATGAATTGTCTTTGCATTTCGTTGCAGGTAAAATTGGAGAAGTAGGATTAGAAGAATGTTGATATCTTACTTATTTTTATGAAAATGTCTGTTAGACTGAGACCTGAAGAAGGAATGATTTTAGGTCAAGCAGCTTGCTGCACTAGCAAGGGTTCTGCATCCTCTAGAGGGGTTCTTACAGATACCCTTGTGTTTCTCTAAAGTAGCTGGGAATAACTTATTCTCTTAAATATTTGGGGATCTTATGTTCTCCAGACTCAATAGCTATATCATTTATTCTATGGGGGAGTGCTGGGAACCTGGTGGGGTTCTGAGGGCACTGTGACTTGGCAGTGCTGCATTCCCTACTCGGTGCCGTCAGAGGGCTGCAGTGATAGCAAAAAGTAAAGTAAGAGAAATAATGTTGGTGGGTTAGAGGTTTGTTGCCTGAATCCAGGTTAGTAGATAGGCGCCTTTGAATGGGTTTAGATATTCTGCTTTGTTCAGGAGACTTGGAGCTGATGTGGTGCAGGATGCATCCTGTATGTGGGATGAAGCTTGGAGCTTCCTAGCACCAGCTAAAGCAATTAATAGTAATGATATTCATTACATGTTCATTACATAACGTGGTTTGTTCTGTGAAACAGACTGCTAGAGAAGGATGAAAATAGCAGCTGTTAATTTCAGAGGGCTGAGCCTCTGAAGGCTGCACCCAGGAGGGAAGAGTTCCTCCTTAATTCCCTGCGCTCTGACCCAGGGAACGTGCAGTGGGAATGGTGCTCTCTGTGTGGTTTCCCTGTTGATACCATCCTCAGTGCCAACACTGGGGTATGTTTTGGCTGTGCCTCTCTATTCCTGTTGTCCGTCTGAGACTGGTCCTGCCTTTAGCACTCCTGCTGTTGCCTGGCCTTCTCCTTCAACGCTGACACGGGGCAGTGGCTCTTTGCTGCTCCTCACAGTTGCTGTAGGATCTGGGAGATGTGTCAAGGCCTGGTCACAGTGAGCACCTTGCTCTGCTGCGGGTATTGTTGCTTGTCCTTACGAGTTGGGTAGCTCTGTGCATAGAGCCATCTTGTGTGCCTGTATGCACCTGGACCCAATGCATAATTAATTGGTACAAATGTTTGAGGTAGGTAGGGTGGTATGTATATTTTGAGTATCTGCTGGGCACTGGCTTGCTGGATGACGGGCTTTGTTCCAGAGATGGCTGGGAGCTGTTGACGAGGCTGAGTTAACAGAGCAGTGTGAGAGTAAAGTGCTGCCAGGCTGATCTTCTGGAGGGCCTTCTCTGCTTCTCCTTCGTTCTGTTACAGCAAAGGGCTCTGAGCACAGTGGCTAACCACCCCTTCTCTTTTCTTTCCAGATGGGGATGGTCGGAGACTCAAAGGAGCCATCCAAAGGAGCACAGAAACAGGACTGGCTGTGGAAATGCCCAGCCGGACCGTGCGCCAGGCCAGCCACGAGTCCATTGAGGACAGCATGAACAGCTATGGATCAGAGGGAAAGTAAGTCACGGAAAGTGGGCTGGATGATCACTTGTGAGGTGCTCTGCTCTTACACCTGTTAGTTTCTATCCAGCTTGATAGATGTGTGTGCCTGACTTGTTTATGCTGCAGGTGCACTGCCCATCCAATTAGAGCAGAGCTGGTTGCTCCCCTCTTCCTGCATAGCTGGCACATACTTCAGCTGTTTATATACTTTTTTAAAGTGTCCTCATTATTCTGAGCTGAAGCTGTTACCCGCTACTTTTAACGGCTCTGCCTTCAGAAGAATAATTCAGGGTGAATAGCTGTAGCTCATTACTGGTTATAAATTATAAGCCAGTAGTCTTCAACATTAAGTACTGACTCCCCCTATTTCAAAATACCTTTTTGATTTGGGAAACAACAAAGTGTGCTAAGGTGATGAAAATGGTGCAAGTGATGAAACAAATATTCTGATATCAAAGTTTAAAAACTGTACTTACGAGTTTAATGCATTTTCTGTTGGATTTGAGTTAGTGTCCCGAAAAATGTATTTTAGAACTGGGTTTTGACTGCAAGAAGTTATAACTCACTCTGTTGCATTTGTAACTGAGCAAAGCATCAGGGTTCAGAACTTCAGGGACTGACTTATCTTTAGTTGTGTTTTCTGTATTTCCATCATTTGAAGCCATGTATGGAAGTTATCATCATTTGATTATGATGGCCATTCATGGGAATCTCAGAAATGGGTAAAAATACAGTATTAAAAAAGGGTAGGCAATCTATATCATAAGATTCCATGTTTCTGGATATGACACCAGAATATTTACATGCCTAAAATGTGTTCTGGTTTAAGTCTGGTGCCATGCTTGGTTTTGCTGCACGCACTCTTGAGTCCTGTGTGATATTCTACGTACACTGCACCACTAGAATATCAGGATAGTCTCCCTCAAATAATTAATGCAGTTCTGGTGTTAAATAAGTAACGGGCTGTAAATTAAGAGATGCTTTCTTTAGCTTTGGAAGTAGGCTAATCCTGGAAAGGCATCGCAGGTCTGTGCTGGAGGTTGGAAATAGTAATGAGGCACAGGCTGCGATAGCTATCTTGTCACTCTGAAGCCACGATGTACTTTATCTCTTCAGTGAGCTGTTGTCTCAGGGGATCTGTTCCATCTACACCACTGCAGTCCTGTGGCCTGGAGTTCTGCCTCTGCTCTGAGATTCAGAGGATTAGTGATTAAGTTCAGTCTCTTGGCACTGTGGGGTGCAAGAATCTGCTTTCATGCGAAGTGGAATACTTTTCCCTTTATATTTACAGAGCTTATCCTCCAGGGAAGGGGCATACTTCTCCTATCCTTTCATATGCTGGTTCTTTGACTCTTCATCCCTGGAGAGAGGATACTTCTGCCAACACAGTGCTGTACCCATACAAGCACCCTGAGTGCAAGCAGCGCGTAGCTATCAGCGTGGCAAAGGAAGGAAAATCCTGCATTGCCATCCGAATGTCTTCATTAGAGCATGTCTGACATTTAGTATTCAAACCTTCCGTGCTGCTGGAGCATCCTGACCAGCCCCTGTGGTGGGGTGGGACGCTTTCTGCTCTCACTTCTCTGAAGTGTGAGATAAGGGATTCCTGGATGCTTTGTTCCCAGTTGGAATAATTGATCTTGGAGAGCCCATGGGGATCACGGTTATCAGCCTGAACCATGGCTGATAACAAACAGGGCTGTGAGTACAAAGAGCTGAGAGGACCCTATTCTCATGGAACGTGGTGGGAGGGGAGTTCTTTTTCCCATTGTGAGGAAGGGAAGTGTTTGGGGAATAGCTTCAAGGGGCAGAAATTTATTCTGCTAAATCAGATTTCTCTTGACTTCTCCTGTTTGCTGTAGATGCATTCCCAGGGAAGCACAATGAAGATTCATATGACTGTTAGCTGTGGCAAGTTTGTTTTCGCTGCTGGGTTTTGACTCACGTAGGCAGTCCTAGGTGGAGAGTATTTGCTGGTGACTGTCAGAAACCTGATCTTCAGCAGCATGAGGTTACCCTGGTTCCTCCTACCCATGTATCTCTTTGGTATGTGCACAAGAGAAGAAAATGGATTAAAAACACCATTTTTCAAAAGGGCTTGTTTCCTGAGTTTGTTGTTTTCCCGATCCCCTTCAATTTAAGGACTAAATGACAACTCCCAGAGGTGATCCACTGAAGTGATTGAATGTTTCAGTAAAACTTTGCTACCTGCTCTCAGTCAACCAACTATGCTCTTAAAAGATGAGACTGATCGACTGCTGTCTTGTTCTCTACGAGCTGGCTGCAGCTAGCTCCAGCTGCTCTGATCCAGCACACAGAATCACAAAGAACTTCATCTACTGCATCATTTTGAGCAGCACTCCTTGTAGTGTGATTGCTGTACCACGTAAAACCTGGATCATTTCATGAAAAGACCACATATGTAGGGATCTGCTTCTCAGATACGCTATATGTCCTCCTTTAAGAAGATGCTCACTTCAGGGTGTGACCCAAAGGCTGAACTATGCGGAAGGTTAGCTGATCTGCAGGATGTCTTCTGGTATGTGAGCTCATTCAGCATGCCAGGGAGTGCTGGTGATGTCAGTGCACTGCTCCATTGAATTTTTTGCTGTAAAAAAAGAAAAAAAGGTAACTTCCCCAACCACGTTACTCAGCTTTTATCCTGCACACTAGTTGTGCACTAGTATAGGAAATTAACATAATAAAACTCAACATGAGACCTTATAGAAGGGAAAGGTGATATTTCAGAGAACTATTTCAGTCCTACAGGCTTCTAGATTTCTCCCCCGGCTCGATGTGCAGGTGCCAAGCCTCATGCTTTGGCATGCTTTGCCAGCCCGGGTTGTGTGCTGCAGGGACCAGGAACACCATCTGTCTCACCCTTACTGTGGCTTCTGAATTGTTCTTTGTAACAGATTGGTTCTTGGACGGCTTTTTTACACTTTCTAGGACTTCTATCTTACTATGCTGTGATCTTTCAACTCAGAGTCTTACTTTCTTCTTCCTCCATAGGTCTCACACAGATATTTCCATTCAGAATTCATTCAGACCATCCTTCACATTGGTTGCAGACTTCTACAGCAGTATTTTCTGAGTACATATTCAGCAACCTTTAAGAGAGAGCAGCTCCCCATGTAGCATGTGCCTGCCAGGCAGTCCCATGGCAGCACCAGGATCACCACAGGGAAAGAATTCAGCAGAGGGGAGTAACTCTGAATGCACCTTTGGGATTCAGCAGCTCCATCCTGGCTTTTGCACCACCTGCATCTTGTTCTGGCTGCGTTTTGTTGCAGCTGCACAAGACAATTCGTGACATTCAGAAAGCAGCAGATTCTGGACTTACGTATAACTTATTCCTGCCAACCATTTTTCTTTCTGAAAATGGAGCAGAAAGACAAAAGTGGGCCTGGAACAAAAGGCTGCTAGCTGCTGTGGTCTCTAATATGTGCTACTTGTCAGGTTTTTTGTTCTCGCTGGCTACTGCTGAGATGATTAACTTAAAGAGAGCTGAGGTGTCATTTACCTTAGAAAGGCCCAGTGGGTGATGAGGAGCAAAAACGTTGAGGTGTGTTCTTGTAATTGCCAAGATGAGCCTGCCTGTCCAGCAAGGAAGTTTCTTGTTTGCCACATCATTACCTCTTTTTCCTATCACAAGATGACCTTACCTGCTCCCCCTGCAGCTGCTGCAGTGATGAGCTGAAGGCAACTGTGCACTGGACGTGGGCATCCAGTGCCTCTCATTTGTGTTCTGGCTCTTGCTGTGCCTGCAAACCACTGTTTGCTCTGGTTCTATCAATGCCTATGAGGGAGCAACCCCAATGAAAATAAGTTTCTGAGCTGCCTGCCTTTGCTTTACCATGAAAAAGAAAGCTGGAGACAGCACTGACGTGCCTTGTCACCACCTATCTGCGTTCAGGTTCTCTGTCCTTCACCCAGAGATCTGCAGTGGTACCACTGCTACACTGAAATCACAGGAATGCTTGATCCCTAAAAGCACCATCTGAATTATTCATGTTGTTATCTACTGAGTGCCTCTTTTTTGGTGTTCATAGCCAAGGGACTTCTGGTCTCTTTTATGATAAATTACCTTTAGGGCTCTTCTTTTATCTGAGTTTTTAAAAGAAATGTGTTGTTAATACAGTTCAGGCTGTAGGAAACCAAGACCTGGAGGTCTTGAGCTGGAAATCAGGGAAGGCATGGAGAAATTGTTTCTGTAGCACCTCAGTGAGTCAGCCTGTGCAACAGCAGCAGATGTCTGTGCTGTTCAGCTTGACCTGCCCAGCTCGGAGAGGATGTACCGCTCTTGTCACGGGGCTGGATGTGTGGAATCCCACCTGTGGTGACCAGGGGCAGGCAGAACTGCTGCTGGCAGTGGTGTCTGATTGAGTATGGGATGAGCTGTGGAGCTGGAGCTTGCCTGGCCTTGGGACACCATTCCCTGCCTCATTTTTATAGCACAGTTTAAGTGGCAGAATTCATACAGCAGACGGAAGCATGCACAAACGGAGTACAGCCTGTAACAGCACATAAGACAGTACGTCACAGCACTAAAAATGTTACAGCAAGCAGAGTGGCCAGGAGAGAGCAGAGCTTGTTGGGAGGCAGAGATGGAGCTGTCAGTGTGAGCAGAGCTGTGTGGTTGGTGCTGAGAGCTGCACGTCAGGTCCTGCAGGGAGAGGTGCTCACACAAGCCTTGCACAGCCAAAGCAGAGGCTCTTGCAGATCTCACATCAGTTTTGACAGGTCCGGGGCTGTGTGCCCAGGCCCATGGCATTGTACTCTGATGTGCATTGCATTAATAATTCCCGATGCGCGCCGTACGTGTTTTAACAGTAGGGGCAGGGGATGCTGAGTTAACCATTTCTGCCTTCCTCCTTGTCTGGCAGGTAGCAGCTTGGCTTTTGTGTGTGATAGATGCAATTCAGAAGAGCTTAATGTGCGGTGTGGATGATTGCGATCGTTAGACAGAACGTTCCTGCTTCCTAAAATTGGAGTTCTGATGCCTTTTTCTTTTTGCTCAGATAAAATAACTATTGAATATATTATCATTCTGAGAAGAGGCTGTTATTTCTTCTGGATGAAGCACATCTAGCTGTCCCAGTTTTTTAAAGGCACAGCTGAAGGCCTTCCTCATGCAGGAGGTACTGGATGTGTAGCAGATCTGTTCATCCAGCCATGCAGGTTTAAACCACAGCTGCATATTCAGTTGTGTGGCTGTGTTTAGGCAACTTGCTTATTGATCACCACTTCGTGCACTAAAAGGAGGAAGAAGTGTTTCAGACACTTTATGAGAAGAGAATAATGCTTTCTGAAGCCCGGCAGTGCCCACAGGGCCTAAGCAAACTGTGTTGGTACTCAGCACATGGGGTGGAGCTCTTCTTTAGGTGGAACTTCTCTAGGTTTGGACAGTGTGAATAAATCACGACTGTGATGGAAATGGTTATGAGGATTTGGTTCAAGGGAGAGAGGGCACAGCATCATCTCAGAACACCTTTGTTCTCTCTCCGTAGCAGAAGAGGCTTGCACCCATTTCAGAGCTGAATTCCTTGCTCTCCATTTTCTGTACACAGCTTGGTACAAGGGACACCAGTCCTGATGTCTTGGAAGTGAGGAGTTTTTATTTAAAAAAAAAAAAAACAACAACAAAAAAAACAACAATAAACAATTGTATTAAGAGGCAGGGAAAGGACATAGACTGGGTTGTGCTTCACACTGATAACTCAAAATGATGTTGAGAACAGATAGGAAAGTGGCTGGGAAAGAAAAAGTACAGCAAAGCACAGGGATGGGATGTCTAGGGAGAGAGGTTTTTAGAACAGATTGAGTGAGTGGCTCTGCTAAGGGTGCCCATGCCTGCTCAGTCCTTAGGCCTGGGTGAGGACCTGGGGAGGTGCTTCCCTATCCCATTCCGTACAAGATTTGCGTGGTCTTGACAAGCGGGTTCTGCAGACATCTGCAGCAGCACAGGGGTAGTACCTGGCATACAGAATCCCAGAGGCAATTTAAAAATAGATGTGGAAAAGAGGTCAGACAAACTCCACGTGGACAGGGAAAGAAGTTAATGATGCATTTTCCTTAAACTCATCTGTGCTGCTGTGTGCTGATGTGCAGCAAACGGGTGAGGTAAGCAGCAGTGGAGTGGAGCCACGGCTGTGGTAGGAGGGGGATCAGCGCAGGTACACCGAACTTTCCTTGTGCTGTTTCTTTTGAAATCGGCACTGTCCATCAAGGCGTTCAGATCCTGAGCAGTTCACAAGCGAATTCGTTCTCTGAGTACACGAGAACAAGAGCAGCTTGCTGCGGAGGACCTGACTGCCTGAGGGTTTGTGTGTGCCTGGGAAGGGCAGCCCAGGAACGACTGCTACCTTAAAAGAGCAGCAGCTGGCTGAGAGCTTTTAAGCCACTCTGAAATTACTCTGAAGAGGGAATGTGAAATCTGTCCTGACCCAACACAGGAGCACGGTCTTCAGAAACCGCTGCACCGATATCCTAAATAATCAGGATTATGATGTTGCGCTTAAAAACTAAAACAACAAAAAGGGGAAAAAAAAAAAAAAAAGAAAAAAAAAAAAAAAGAAAACAACCAACAAAACAACGACTGGACAACCTCAGCCCCAGCCTGAACGCGCACAGCATCCCCGAGCAGCAGCGGCGGGGAGCGCCGTGCTCGGGCTGCAGGCGCACGCTGTGGCGCCCTCTCGTGGCCGCCCGAGGGTAGCGCCCGTCCCTGCGCTCCCAGCCGGCGCTGCTGCCGGGGCCGTGCTCTTAGAGATCATCCGTGCATCCGGAGTGGCTTTTGCAGCCTAGGGCTGCGAGGAGAGTTGTCGTTATTGCAGCTGGTGCTGCTCGGCGCAGGCTGTGCTCGTGGGTGTGGAGACCCCAGCTTCCTTGGCACGCTGAGCGCTGTGCTCCTTGCTTGGTCCCCCCCCCTGCCTGCAGCCATGCACTTCTGTGTGTCCTCCAGTTCGCTGCCCTCTTGCTTGTCCTTGGCACCCCGCAGGTCACTCTGCCCCGCCCACACCTTCAGGACAGTAATAAGAGCCCCATTTACTTAAAACCAATTCTATGGCCAAACCCCTAACGTTTAACTTCATTAAAATCGTTCCCAGTCAGCTGTGACGAAGCAGAGCCCATGAATCATGATTAGTGAAAGCGGAGTGCTGGAGGAGAGATAATTAATTTCTTCCCTCTTCAGAAGGCTGTGCCGTGCTCACTGGGTGGAGGATGTGTGCCCTTTAGACAAAAGGCTGACAGGTGTCACCTGTTCATCTTCTTGGTGTGCTGTCATTTGGCAGCATGAGATGGGCCTGGAGCAGCAGCCCTGTCCCCAGGGCCGTGCTGGGTATGACAGTTGCTACCTGCAAGTCAGCTGCAGAGCGCTGCCTTTTTGTTCCTGCAGCTATTTTTAGCACTTCTTTTTACGTTGAGATAAATAAGGCATCCCATCTTAGTGATAACCGGGTTGTAGCAATTTCTGCCCCTTCAGGCATAGTGTTTTAGGAGGAAGGGAGAGTTGGGAGTAGGGGAGGAGTGCTTTTGATGATGGGACCAAAAGAGTCCCATGGGCTGACTTCTGGATGATGGAACAGAAGAATGTGAGATGGAGTGGCAGGGTGGGCTCGGGGGAGCACCAGGGCTCAGGTGCCTCAAAGAAGTCCCAGAGATGCCTAGAGCTCTTTTCATTCCTGCTTCAGGTGTATAAAAAGCAGGTGAGTGAATGGGGAAGGTGTCACGCAGACCTCTAGCTGCATCAGGCCTGGTACCCACACCCACATCCTAGCTTCTCACCGAGCGTTGGCAGACAGAGCTCACTGAGCTGCATTTGAGCATCCTAAATTTAGCTGATGCAGCTTAATGATGCCTGCTGGTTTTTCTTCACACGCATGCTACGTTTCTACAGCTTTGTTTTTCCTCTCTCCTCTCCAGGGAAGAGCGATAGCTTTCTTGGAGGTGGCTTATGATTTTTCCAGACAGAAATTGTTTCCATTCCGTGGTTATTGACAATACCCAAATATACATCCTGGAATTGCTTAGAGCCAAGGAGCCTGATTTAGAACTGCTGCTTTGGATGTCTAATAAAGCAGCACTGCAAAAGCTCAGCCTCAGTGCAGCGTGCCAGGCAGTCCCAGCACCTAAAGGTGCCATCCATTAAGGAAGTAATTCCATGCATCTTCCTTTCCTGTTTAGATACAACAGCATAAAGGCCCATTAACTGTCTGATGTAAAATTGAGTTTCATGCAGTGCTAGTAAACCCATTAACTGCAGCTGTTAACCAAACTGCTGGCGTCTTTACCTTGGGCTCTGTTTTAAAATGGCCTTTTCCATCCCTCCAAGGATCAGTCCTGTGCTGGGACACAGCAGCAGCTTCACCTATCCTGGTGTTTGTGGGGCAGTGTGCTGCCTCCTGCTCCTTGCTCCAGGCTGTGCCCGTGAGCATCCATCACTCCGAGGTATTCCCATCCGACCTCAGTGCAGAGAGAACAGTGCTGGTATTTCACTTCCAGCAAACAGCTCTTGTCTTGCTCTTCCTGACTCTGAGTCTGGCTAGAGCCTCTGGGACCAGTGCTGCCCGGGAGGGCTGCATGGGTTGTGCAGCTTTACTCTGCTCAAATACTGAGCATCGGCCTCCAGCGTGGCTCTCCCCCCAGCAGCTAGTGGGAAGGGTCCTCCAGGGCAAAATCAATTAATTATTTTGAGTCTTCGGGGGCAGAGTGGGTTCTCCTTGCTTTTCTGCTTGAGCAGCAAATGGAAAATGGAGTTTTGATGGGTGCACTTCTCCCTCCTGTGTACCCAGGGCAGTCACTGGCCAGGCTTCACCTCACAGCCCTGTCTTGAAGTCAGGGAACGTGCAGAGACCTGTACCTTGGGCTCCTGCAGCTTTAGGCTTCTCTGAGTCCTGCACACTTGTTCTTCTTTCTCATCCTGAGCATCTTGTTAATGAGACAAGCATCTGTTTGGAGCATGGTGGTGAGCGTGTCCCTGTGTGCAGTGCGTTTTCTTGCCAGCTTGTTATTTATGTGCTTGCTCAGGTCATGTATTCCCTGGGGTAGGAGTAAGACCTAAGGTTTATCCGTTTATCTGCCATGAATTGAAGGGGATAGAGAAAACATTTACCTTCTGGCTGATAATCCATTTGTCTCTGGCTGAATCTCATGTCTTTCTCTGTCAGATCTCCTTTTTCCTGAATTATTCTGGGTTCTTCGTACAACTTTTCACTTTTTTTTTGTCCCTCTATGGACATCTTAAAACGCCTGGGCTATCAGCTTGAGAAACCTTGCTGGGCTCTGCAGTGCTGGGGGTGGGTGTCTGCATGCAGTCCTCACCAGGCCCAGCAGCTTTGGGCCGGGCCCTGGGCAAATTCTGGCTGTTAGCACGAGGCCATGAGACACCCCATGAAGCTGCCGTGTCCCTGCTGTCACAGCGATGCTGAGGTTTGTGCGTGACTTCCTCCTCCATCACATGAATAAATAAATACTCCCAGCGGGCTGAGTCCGGGTCTGCACATAATGAGAGCTGAAATCTCAACCTGAAATTACCACTCTTCTGGATGAATGGGGTTTAAAAAAAATCGTTTTGAATGTCTTTTAAATGTAAATGGCTCGCGGGGGAAAATGAATGGATCTTTGTGGCTGTGTGCAGCCTGCGGTGCCCGGCCCGCCCCAGAAACAGGGCTGCTCCCCGACTTTGTTGCTGGGGCAGGTTGGAAGGAGCACCTGTCTCTCCTCTCCTTTCCTTTCTGAGAAATGAATTCCAGGAGTGCGTGGACACTTGTCCCCTCTGAGGCCACTTGGCAGAGTGCGGGGGCTGTGGTGTGCATTGCTTCCACATGCAGCATCTTCCCGGGATGCAGTGTGAGCGTGGCACGGTGCTGTGGTTATTCCTGGCACAGTCTGATGTGCTTCAGCAGCTGTGTCTTGGCTTGGCAGATGCTGACAGGTCCAACGTGGGTGTTAATGGGGGCTTCTAGCCCTCTCCTTGCCATTAGCACCTGGTGGGGATGGTTGCTTCAGAGCTGGTCGTGGAAGCAGGTGGGAAAACCACCCAGCAAGTGTGATGGGTGTTCCTGGTGCTGGATCCTGGTAAGGAGCAGGGTCCTCTCCTCAAGGAGGAGGTGCACTGCTCTACCTGTGAGAATTCAATAGGGAATTCACTCCCGAGAGGATTTATATCCGCAGCCCTAAGCTCACCTTTGAACACAGCTCTAGATGTGTTAATTAATTCCCAGAAATGCAGGTTGGGGAAGAGTAGCTATCAAGAGATCCTATAAGCTACACCAAGAAGCTGCTTAGCTGGTAATGCCACCTGGAAGAGGTGACAGGTTGCTTGTGAGTCTGAGATGGCAGTGATTTTTCCTTGTAGGCAAACGCGTGTTAACCAGCTGGTGACTGCAACCATTACTGTTTGTGTTTTTTTAATACAATGAGAGATTTTAAATGTATCCCATCTAACTAAACTGCCTTTGAAATCACTGCGTTTTGCAAGAGAAAAGGGTTCTGTAGGTGCTATTCGTGTCAAAGATGTATTAAATCAGGCTCTGTAGTTACCAAGTTGCTCTAAAATGCAAATTAACCCCTTGCCAAAACCAATTTCTTTTGCAGCTTGAATTTCAGCGGAGTCCATCTGGCGTCTGCTGGGCAGTTCAGTGACTTCCTGGGCAGCATGGGCCCTGCACAGTTTGTTGGGCGTCAGACCTTGGCCACCACCTCGATGGGTAAGGAACACCGAGATCTTAGGTGGCTTAAATTTAATATTGAGCAGACCACTCCTACGAGCCACCTAATAATGTGTCCAGCATCTGCTGCTCCACCACTCCTCCACTCCATTTCTGTATGAAATCGAGTAAGCTTGGCTGCAAGATTTTGCTTATTGCTGCTAATGTGACATTAGCAGGGGAGCACCCACGTCGTGCTTTCGTCTCAGATCTGAAAGGCACGGACTAAGTGAAATGTGGCTAAAATTCTGAAAATGCATCCTATGCAGTTTACGTGTCCAGATACAGAGCCCGCTGCTCTGTAAAGATGTTCTTATGGCACACTAGGACTGCATTTACCGAAGCAGCCTGCAGCTCCAGGTATTCCAGCCTGGTAGAGATTGGAGGCTAACTGCCACCGAAGGCTGTGAGACTGAGTCACCAGAGCTGTGTTAGGAGGCTAGAATTAGAGACTGTTTTTGAAAATGTGGACTTGAGTCACTGCAGAGCTGCTCCAGAGTAAAGCAGGAGGAGATCAGGCACTTAGGGCCTACAGTGTGGCACAGCTCGTAGCAGGAATGACACAGTGGTTGTTTTTTAGCATTTTGTTAGCCTGCAGATGGATTGTTATGAAAGTCTTCTATCTGTTCTGCCATTTTTGTTTAGGGGATGTGGAAATTGGCTTGCAAGAACGAAATGGACAGCTAGAAGTGGATATCATTCAGGCTCGAGGACTCACCCCAAAACCCGGCTCCAAAACACTGCCAGGTAGTATGCTTTGACTCCTCAAACACTGCGGTGAGCCCAGCTTCCTGCCATGCCTGCAGAGAGAGGGAGTGTTGATTCTGCTTGGCTTCTGTGAGAATGAGCAGTCTGTTTGTCACGCTGAAAATAAGGGCAGCTGAGCAGAACAGTTCACTGTTTTAAATGCCTTCTTGAGAAATAGGAGTCAAAGCACTCTGTCTTTTTTAAGTTGAGCATTAAGATTTGTTTGTATTTGACCGTATTTGTTTTTTTTTTCCAGCTGCTTACATCAAAGCTTACCTGTTAGAGAATGGTGTGTGCATTGCCAAGAAGAAGACAAAAGTGGCTCGCAAATCATTAGACCCTTTGTACAATCAGGTGTTACTGTTTCCTGAGAGCCCCCAGGGCAAAGTATTACAGGTAAGGTGAAGGTGTCTCAGGTCTGCCCATCTTCCTTTTTCATCTGTGCTGGAATATTCTATGTCTGGCAAAGAATCTGGATGAGTAACTTAGAGGAGGAAAAGCTAATGCTTTCATTGAACCAAATGCACTCTATCTGAACATAACAAATGAAATGGGAAAGCTTTGTTTCATACTCAGACTTTATTATTTGATACCATGCCAGGTAATATGAATGCTTACCAGGAGAAGGGCTTTTGTTTTGTTTTGTTTTGTTTTGTTTCCACTCAGGAAATGAGTAATACCTATAGATACTAAGCAGCCTTCCAATAGAGGTTTCTTCTGTGTTTGTTCAGAGCACTCTGCTTTGGCCCTCACCCAGTCACATGTCCTGCCTGTTTGTACCTTTTTCTTTTACTGCCATACATTTCCTGCTCTACTCGCATTTTCAGTTCTGTACCTCTGTTTCCAGGGCAAAGAGCGAATTCCGTTGTTAATCCATACCTAAACCATTTCCATGCCATTAATCCTAGCTGAAATCCACTTTGAAGACTGGCATGCAGTACAAAACATAACATTTGTCTATGTTTCACAGATGGGAGCAACATTTTTCAGGTAGAGTCTCCCAGGGAGTGTCCAAGGTGGGCTGGCAGAGCACAGCTGTCTCTGGAAGAGGTCTCATGGGTTATCCAGTACTGACTGTCCTGGGCCACCGCTTCACCATCCACCACTCAGCTGTGGCTGAGAGGGTTCCCCTGAGTCTTTGCCTTGACCTTTCTTTTACCAGTGGGCCTCAAACTGCTACCACACTGCTTTGCCACTTAGTGAGAAATGCTGCTGCCTTCCCATGGGCTGTGGTACAGCAGAAACTGAGAAGGAAGCAGTTGTTCTAAATGTTAGATTGTAGTCCTCTGTGAGCCTCCCACCTGGTCTCCTAGCTGTGTCTTTGTCTTGGCAGCATCCCTGATGCAGAAGACAGGCCTGCTAACAGGAGGTTGGAACTGCATCTGCCTCACTGCAGTTCTTCTATCCCATGCCCTGCTCCATTGGTGTCTTTCCGTTTGTCTTAAGGACCAGTTTCAGTGTCTCACTGCAGCTTGCAGTGCCTCAAAGAGAATAAAATTAGGAGCTTGGCTCAGCTGCTGTGCCACCAGACCAACTTTCTGCAAGCTCTTGCTTGTTCCCGTGCTGACCCAAAGTGCTAATTTTTGGCTTTTCATTGGCATTCATTGTCTCTCCTGCCTCGTTTCACTGAAAACTGTAATGTTCTGGTTATTCAGAGCCTAGGTAAAGAAGGATTAGCCAGAGATCACCAGCCACCATCATAACCCATCATACTCATCCTCTCCTCTTCAGAGCTCGAACTTGCTATGGAGTCATTCGTCACCTTTGTCTTGAGCCACGTAGGGCCATTTGGTCACGTGCAGATCTCCAGCATGTCTAAGCCCATGACCCTCACTGCATCTGTTGTTCCACCCACCGGTCTCCATCGTGTCGTAAGTGTGATTCAGCCTTCCCTGTTCAACTGCCAGCTCTTTCATTAGACCTTCCTCTGCGTCTCCAAGCTTTTCTCGGCAGTCTGTTCTGTTTTCCCTGCATGCCACTTCAAGTGTGCCCCTTACGTCACCAGTCCCACTTGCCAGTGCTCAGCTCCTGCCCTTTGTCCAGGTGAGTAACCATGTCTCGCTGCCATCTGCTGTGCATTACAAGGCTGAGAGCAGAAGTTAAGTTGCATACTTCTGCTGTGTTTGAGGCCACTTACTGTGCCAGGACTGGGCTGTGTAGTGGGTGTTGGAGCTGCAGCTCCGGGGATATGCTGTACATGTGCTTAGCCTACAGAAGAAGTCCTCCTGAAGAAAAGTGTTCATCCAGAGCTTCACGTCAGCAGCAGCCTAGCTTAACCCTGTGTATGCCTGTATAATGTAAACACTGCTGCTCTTCTTGGATTCTAGTAAAGTCCAGGGAAGCTGGGTACGTAGGAGGAATAGAGAGGTTGGTCAGACTGCTGCTTCCCCAGCAAGCACGCGATTTTGAGGATTAACTGTGCTCCCCCTCTTGTTCCTAAGGTGATAGTCTGGGGAAACTACGGCCGCATGGAGCGCAAGCACTTCATGGGAGTTGCAAGGGTCCTCCTGGAAGAACTGGATTTGTCAACTTTAGCAATTGGCTGGTACAAGCTCTTCCCAACCTCCTCGATGGTGGATCCCACTACGGGCCCGCTCCTGCGCCAGTCCTCACAGCTTTCCCTGGAGAGCACAGTGGGACCCTGCTGTGATAGGTCTTAGTGAGTAAGGAAGGGGGAACTGCTTTTGTTTTTTAAACATGCTGTCAAGGTTTTGTTTGCTGGAACTCTGACCTCAAGCGCAGTGCATGTTCAATCAGTTCTTGTGGAGCTGGAAGAGGAGGATAAACCAGTGACCTTAGACAGAAGACAAGGGGGAGGGTGCTGTACCCTCTCTGTCGGAGGAGGAGGTGCCATGGGGCATGAGTCCTAGTTGTCAAATTAGACATACACCTCTTGTTTCGCTTCTCTCGCTGTCATTCTTGGACCCTTGTTTCAGATCAGCATTAACTCTGGAAAGTTGCAGCATTTGAAAAGTCTGGGGGGAGTAAGGAGGGTAATTTTCTTAACTGTGCATCTTCAAAATTTCTTAGGCAGATTCTTTCTCAAAGTACCTGAAAAATGCAGAGGCCAGTAGCTGACCTAGAAAGAGCAAGAGCGGAAAGGCTGAGAGGAAGCATGAGTTTTTCATAAGATCTTATTGAAAGAAAGAAAGCTGTAATTCTTTCTTTAGTATCAATTCCACATCACTGAGTCACGTTACCTGTAACAGTGTCATTGCTGTCTTTTCAAACTGTGCCAAATTACCAGCAAGTGTCTTTCCTGCGTTACTTGTGTAACACTGCTGATGAAGCATACTTGGTGGGAGAATAAGCGCCTGCTTATTTGGTTTGAACAGAGTTTGAGTTTAGCAGTCTAATTATCTGCAGTTTTGCTCGGAAAAAAGCCCACCAGACTGCTAGAGGTGGGAGCTGAGCATCAGGCTTGCAGCTTGAGGTACGCTTTATTCCTTTGTACCCTCACTCGTTGCTCTGCATCCTTCAGTCACGTCTTCTATCTCCTGCTCTTCTTTCATCTCCTTTGTACCGGTACATATCTGCTGGAGATGCTGCCCTTCCTGTTGTGCTATTGACTGACCTGAAACGGGGCTGTTTTATTCTGCCACGGGAGAGTGGGATTTGTAGGGGTGCAGAAGAAAGAAACTCAAGTCTGTCATCTGACAAGAAGGTGCTGAGAGCTCATAACCTTCCTCATGGAAAGAAGGTTGCTTTAGGCACTCTCAGCAATATGCAAGCATTGTCAAATATCCTGAAAGAAGAGATGCTGTCCCCAGAGTACGAAGCAGTAGTGGGTGAGGAAGCTGAAGGCACAGTGGTCACAGTATGTATATTTCTTTTAAGTGCAGTGCTAACTGGAAAGGAGCCTTGCAGGTGAACCTGTGAAGCATGTTCTCTGCCAGCAGAGTCACGTGCTAGAGAAAGGCAAGGTAGATCATTCAGACCATTAAAATCTCTTCTTTGAAAACACTTCTTATCCAAAATAATAGAGAATCTCCAAACATTTCCTGTTAATGGCTAGATTTTGTTTTTCACGGTTCATAATGAGGATTTGGTGTTTGCACTTTCAAAATCAACTTTGGAGATGTTTTGCTTTGTGATTTAAAAGTGAAGGTCCCATGTCATGTTCAGGAGTGGGCAGATCCTCAGCCTCTCACTGAGGCACACAGAGCATTTATTTCTGCATGCGGACCTCAGCTTTGTTAGAATAAGAGCATGAGTGTAGGGTGGGTGGTGAAAGCAGTTGCTTTTGATCCAAGCTTGTCTGTGGCATTTTAAATCATTTTGAGATAAATTACTGAATAGATACAAAACAAATAGGCCTTACAACAATGTCTGTAAAAATGATAAGATATAAAGGAGAGGGAAGGCGCAGAAGGGACATAGAATGAATAGGTTTTTAAGTGGCAAAAGCCTCAGCATTTCAGATAAATCTCTTAATTTCCTTGATGAATTACGTCTCTGGCCTCTCACTAATTATTTTTTCTAATCGTATTAGACACTTTCTATATATTAGCTGAAGAAAGTTTGTTGCATGCTGGTCAAACTATGTTGTGGCGCTCATATTTTCTAAAGAAGCACATTTACTGTAATTCAAGTCAGCATCCTTTCCTCTTGGTATGTAGTGAGTACTAGGCAATATTGTACAATATGTGTATGAACTAGAATAGATTAGGTAGATTTAGTGGTTTGTAGTACCGGATCTTATAATAACTACGTCTTCAAAAGGACCGTGGGGAACTCCGGGTACATTCCAAACCTGGTAACTGAGAAACAGGGCTTCTGTTCTGAGTGATGCTAACACCTCCTACTGGAGATTGTTGGACATTATCTCCGGGTAACAGCCAATGGCCGTGTTTTTCTTCTGTCCAGTAAGGTGAGTGCAACATTGCAGTCTTTCATGTGGTGTACGAGACTATATATGCCAAAACAAAATCCCTCTGAAACATTATTTAATGACTGTCCATTGGAAAGCTCAGTTCCTCTGTGCCTGGCAAATTAATGTGTCTCTCAATCCCATCCTTCTAAACCCTCAAGCTCAGAGGTAACCGGCGTAGCTAAAACTGAGACTCCTGAGGACTGAGGACTGTCTTCCATTTATTTGTAGTCGTTCTAAAAGTTCGTTGTCAGGGGAAAACAAACAAACACACTTCCACTCTTGTTTTTATTAGCATCCCAAATTCTGAATTTTGAGCTCATTTTAACAGTCCTCTTTGGGCTGTTTTCTTCTGCCTGGTTTCCTTGTGTTTGGAGGCACTTCCACGTCCTGTTTCTCCTCAGTAAGTGGAGGTTGCCCCCTCTGGCTGCCAGGCACGCAGGGTCATGCGGTCCGTGTGGTACTCCTTCAATATGCAGATGAACTCACAGGAGCAGGAGTGCCCACGGGGTGTCAGGTCAGGCTGTCACATTGTACAGTACTGTCCAGTCTCAATTCTTGCTTCACTCATGCCCATGATTCCTGTGCTGACCATGGCATATTGCAGTTAAAAATGAAGTCTAGTTTTCCATCAATGTAAAGACTCCCAGTGTAGCATCCGAGGCACACGTTGGGCTTGGAATGGCTCCTTTCCATAAAACCTAACCCCTTATTTCTCTTCGAATTTGAAACCTGCCAGTTTCTTTCTAAGGTGGTGTGATGTGCTGGTTGTGATTGCCAGTGTGCAGTTTGCTGTGGTGGCAAGCAGCTGAAAGCTGAGCTTTGGTCCCCTTAGTCCTCATGGAGCTTTTTTCCTGTCTGAGCTGAGTGGTTAGTTATGATCATAGAGAGGAGCAGGAGGAGTCTTTTAACAAAACCAAAACCAAAAAGCCATCATAGCATCTTTGATCTGTAAGTGCTGATGAGGGATGGCACTGTGGTGAGATGTCTGCCCAGCACAGGCTTGGTTCCCTGCTCCTCACGTGTCAGGTGCTCCATTCCAGAAGTAACAGGAAGGTTGCTGGCAGAAAAACAATGGAGAGCTGATCCCTGTTACCTCCATTACTGTTACTGTGGGTAGGAGGGGAGCCGTGGTGCTGAGTGCATCTCTGAGGCAGAGCCATTTCTCCCCATGTACCCCAGCACACCGGGGCCCCACGCACGGCTCTAACTCCCTTGGCTGAGCACGACGTGGCCACGTTCCTTCAGCCAGCAGTGCGAGTTCTGGTGTTGCTTTCCCTTTGCCCCAGCACGGCTGGGATGCCATAGAGACAACACAAGATCCTCATTCTGCAGTGCAGTGTGCGGGTCCTCGTCCTCCTCCCACATCCACGTGGGCAGGCAGTGAGGGCCTGGTGTCTCTGTCAGTCAGCCAAGCACATCCTTGCTTCTTGGCTGTGGGTTGCTTCAGAGATTCCTGCAGAATTATTTGCTGTGGATGATGATGTGTATTTAATGTTTCTAGCTACTGGATCCTTTATCGCTGTACTGTTCTAAATTTGCAGGTCTTCTGGAGTCAGAATATCAGGGCTCCTGTCCAGGGGCTGTTTTTAAGACGTTGAGGCAGTTAACAGAATCTCAACCTAAGCATGTTTAGTAATGTTTAGACAGCAAGACAACTTTTTTATGAGACTCATTTTAAGTTAGTTTATTACATGCTGTTAGTAATATTTTAAAACAGGAAAAATATTTTTCTTTAAAGACGACGTATGTTTTTTAACAGATAGCATCACTTAGCCTTCTCAGACGTGTTTAACGTTCTCGCTATGGAGTTTACTCATTCTTTTGATTTCTATGTTCCTCGTTCTATTTTATCACCCTTTTTCCAAAAGAAAAAGAGACGTATGTAAATAAACACCGGCAAAGAGTCCTATAGGAAATTCTGTTTCAAAACCGACCATGAAGTTATTAGTGAGTATTTGTCATCGTTCATTACATCTCAGCTACTACTCGAGCCTTTGTTGACAGAAATAATTGATGTTGTATTTTCGAGATGAAAACGACTTAGCTAGTTTTGTCATAATCCTGTACTCTGTATAAAAATCTTTTTATAAAGAAAGTCTAATAGGCGACCAAGCAATAATATATTCCATTCGGTGTGCACAGATTGTGACTTGCAGGCTGTAGTACATATTGTTGATACAGTTTCTAATTGTCTTCAATCTTAATGACTTCACTTTTGGGAAAGGTCTGTATTAACTTTGTGGAAGTGGAGATCGGGCTGTTGCCTTGTACGAATATTCATCGTATAGACTTCTCTGTGAGTATATGTGCCCATTAACATGAAATCTCTCTTAGGTGAAGAGCGAAGCAGCTGTAGGTGACTTCATACCGCAGAGTTTGAAAATAGTTTCAATATAAACTGAATGACTGTTTCAAGCACCCTGTTTTTCTTAGGCTGTTTAGTATTTGTAACTCAATGAGAACGGTTCCCACTGCCACTGTAGCCCTGATAAAGCAAAAAAGCCTTTGCACTCTGGGCCACATGAGTTCTGCCCGGCCGCTGCCTGTTTGCCTCGAGGTAGCAGGGGCAAGCTGAAGGGAGTTTATTTCGGAGCAGCAGATTGAACTGCTCTCGTTTAAAGGCTTTGTGGGTTGTTTTGTCAATTTCATAGATGGTATTCCACCCAAGGCAGCAAGATTGCACCTTCGCAGAGAATCAGGGGGACTGACATGTGAACGGGAGCGGGCTGTTCTGGGCCGTCCTGCAGAAAGCCAGCTGATGCTGAGCTCAGCAGAAGATTATTCCGTGGTGGCAGGATCAGGATACTGGGTTTTAAGTCAGCTCTGTCATTGTTGTGGTACCTAAAATAAAACAGCTTCAGAGCAGCATCCCGCTCGGTTGCTTGTGGCCCATCTTTGCATCGCTCTCGAGGTTGCCACCTGCCAGCTGTGCAGCCGGAAGGCCACGGGCTCAGAGGTGCTGGAGAGAAATAATTCACAGCTGATTGTGAAATTCTTGGAGGATAAAGAGCCATGTGAATGCAAAGTGCCATCAGCAGAGCAGTCCAGGGAAACACATGTATTGTCATGGGTGTCCGTGTGTGTGTGTGTGTGTGTGTGTGCAGCCACGCTGCCCCCGCCTGCGGGTCACCTGGGGAGCCCACCACGGCAGGGACTGTCCTGCACAGAGGACCTGGGGCAGCCCCAGCCCCTCGCCCACAGCAGCAGTGACAGGCTCTGTCCCCAGGAGTCTCAGGCATTTCCCACAGCGTGGACACCTCCTGCCCTCCTTTCCCTTTGGTATCTGCTCTTGTCCTAGTGGAGGAGAGGAACGGGAGAGCTTCTTGTAGCATTTGGTTCTTTGCACTTTAGCAGCCAAACACGAGGAGGAGCCAGCACCAGCCCTTTACGGAGCACCAGCAAACAGAGGCTGAGACCTAACGCTTTTCCCTTCATGCCTTGCCAGGAGCTGAGATGGCAGCCAGTGCTGTGTGGTTAAACCCTGCTGAGCTGGGCCAGCGGGCAGCTTTGCGTTGGAGCAGCACGTCGGGCATCGTGCGGCCCCCAGCTCAGAGAGGAGAGGTCTTTGTCCTGCAGGAAGGATTCATGGGCACAGACTGTGGCAGGGCTGTGGGCAGGAGCACCCCAAGGTAGGACTTAGGGCACACCTGCTGCTGGAGCCAGCTCACATGCTAATCCAAGGCTCAGTTTTTACAGTAGTCTGGGCACCATGGATTCAGATAGCTGCCCATGGGGCTCCAACTCCCACTGAATGTGGGTCTATATATCTTGCAGCATTCTTTCCCTGGGGCTGTTGTTCCTTACCCCGTGCTGCTCCCTGGTCTCTCTTTTGATGATTCCGTCTCCTGGGCCTAAAGCTGATGCAGGTTTTATTTGGAGCAAGTCTGTGGTGCGTGCCCTTAGCTGCACAGTGCTGGGAGCTGCAGGTTGTTCTCTGCTTCAGGTGACAATGGGACCCCAAAGGCCCCAGCACAGCCCCACTGTGACCCTGCTGCCCACCCAGGGGACAAGTGTCCCAGCCACGTTTTGTGGCAGTGCTGAGCTTAGAGTGCATGGTAGCTCCGTGCCAAGGAGCTGGGGGTCTTTGCAGGCTCTTGGCGGCCCATGCCGTACGGTAGAGACAGCCAGGAGAAAGCAGGGATGGGAGGAGCTGCCTCTGTGCTGGCTTTGCTTTCTGCTGCTCCGTGTGCAGGTTCTCCCTTTCCTCTCGAGGCCTTACTCCAGCCCGCAGGCCCGAGGCTGCCCGGTGTCCATCCCATGCTCCTGGGCAGCCCGCAGAGCTGGCCTCTGCACAGGGACGGGGCTGTCCCCCCAGCACCCCCCTGCAGCGTGCTGCTGCCTCCGTGTGTCCCCAGGGAGAGCTGCTTCCGTTGGGTCCGACCTTTTTACACCATCAGTCACTCCAGAAAGCAACAAACGATAGCTTGGCAGGGGCACCACGAGGTTGCTGCTTCTCCTCTCACCTTCCTGTAGGAGTGGGGGCCTCTCCAAAGCGTTTGGAGGTTTTTAATGCCGCCCACTGATCCCACAGAGCTGGAGGGGATGCCGGGATGGGCAGTGCTGGCCCCACTCCTGCCCGGGGGCTTTGAGGTGTGGGGCTGCCTTGGGTGGAAGTGTGGGACACCGGCAGCGCTGTGCTGCGGCCGTGGGCGTAGGAGGGTTCTGCTGTACTTTCTTCCTGTCTGTAGGTTTTATTCAGACAATATGTGATGATCGAGTGATTTACAATTCAGTGTTAAGCTAATGAAAACGTTGATAACGGTGACAATAAAAACCTTCTTTTTTTTTTTTCCTATGGTGTGTTGGATTATTTCAATCTAGACTTCAGCCTTCTCTCCGTGCCTGAAGGAGATGCTGTGAGCTCAGCATGCTGCATCACAGCAGTGCTTGTGCTCCTTCCTGCTGCTCCCAGCACAGGGGTTCTCTCTGAACCCACCCCAGTTTCAGTCCTGCATTCCTCTCTGCCATTTCTAGACATTATTTGTCTGTGGGCCTCTCCAGGCACGCTGCTGGGCTTGCTCCCATCTTTACTGCAGGCAGAAGCTTTCTGCTCTTGCTGTTGTCTTCTGTGGGGACCCTTCGTGGAAGATTGATTTGGAAACCCTGGAGCAGAAGGTTCTGCTGGCAGAATAACTGCACTGTGCCTCAGGATGCTGGGAATTCGAAGAGCAGTGTGTGTTCAGGAGAGCGTGGGGACCTCTGGGGAAGAGCATCCCTAGGGGTAACACTGGGACTGCAGCCCTGGTTGCGGGAGGCATTGCAGAGTGCTGCTCCCCTCACCCTCCTGCTGCAACTGCAGCCCCAATAGAGCCCTGGGCTGGTCCTGCATGGTGCAGGGGGTGGATGAATGGCATCTCTCACCCTCAGACCACCCCCAGCTCCCAGGAATAGGGTAGGCTCGGGCAGGCACTGAGCAGCCAGTAACCTCCCCCACGGACATCCCTGCTCATAGACATCCACAGCCCATCCGTGGCAAGGCAAGGGGAGCCCGGCAGTGCGCTGGGCTTTGGGTTCAGGCCTTTCTTGTGACAAACACTTGACCACCAGCAGCTGGGTTCACCTTTTATTAAACCTCCCAGAACAAAAAGGAGACAAGCAAAGCCTGCCCTGAAGCCATCCCGATGCAGGCACTCTGCATGCCTTCCCCACCACAGGCAAAATGGAGAGGAAAACCAAACGAGGGGTTTTTAGATAGAACCGAGTGAAAACGTCTCTTTATTGGGGGAGAACAAAAAAGTGAAGCAGAGCTGCTCCTACTGCCAGAGCCCAGCCCTGCTCTGCTGCAGGGTGGGACAGGGCATGGAGCACCAGCTGGAAGCAGCCTCCTTGCTGGGGCTCTTTGCTAATGTCCTGATCTGGGCCTGACCCAGTGCAGGTGGTTGCATGGCTCAGGGAGGAGCTCGCTGCTGCTGAGCCCTCAGCACAGCCTGAGCTCACGGGTTTGGCTGCAGTTCTTCCCACCAAACTCAAGTCCTTGTGAGTGTGATGCTGTTGGCAGGTGGGCTTCTGAATCCCTTCCCCAGCCACACCACAGTGAGCCAGGGGGCTGCAGCCCACCCCGGGTCCTGTCCTTGCATGGCACTGCCTCGTTTGTGCCCAGGAAACAGGACTTGCTAACGTGTGTTTGGCCATTGCTGTGCTCCTGGCAGATGTACACAGCCTAAGTGGCAAGAGGCAGTGACCGTGGCTCAGTGACCTTTGTTTTGAGAGCAGGGAGGTGGGGAAGCAAACCTACATCCTGCTGGTGGGGCCAGATCCAGATGCTTGAGCCTGCTTGGGAGGAAGGAAAACCAAACCGTGTAATCGGGGCTGGCTCCGGGCTGGAGGAGCAGTGCCACCTCCAGCCCCAAGGTCCCCCATGCAGGGCTGGCTGCCAGCTGTGAGGGAAGAACAGAAGGAACGAGAGAGGCCGGAGGGTCCTGATTCCTCCGTTAATTGTTCATCAGCACAGCTAGGTTCCTAGATGGATTTCCTGCGCGGCCGCGGGTGCCGCGGGCACCGAGGGCTGCCGGATGACAGCGTGCTGCCCGGGGACGAGCCGCTCTGCCCCCGCGTGCTCAGCGACACCTCGTCGATCTTGTAGGAAATGGAGTTGTAGTAGACGGGGTTGGTGTGGCAGCTCAGGGTCTCGGGGTGGGAGGGCGCGGGGCTGCCGCACAGCGGGGCCCGGTAGCACAGGCAGCTGCAGAAGGCCGGCACCTTGCCCGCCGCGTTGGCCGACTGCCGCCGCTGCCGCTCCGCGTCCTCCTGCACCAGTGGGATCAGGTTCATCTGGCTCGTCCTGTCCTCCGCCGGCAGGAAGATGGCTTTGTTACTGCGGCCGTCCTCCTTGGCTGTGAGGTGGATGGCGTTGCGAGCTCTCCGGAGCGAGGCCCTCTCCTCTGCGTCGCGCCGCTCGTCCTCCGAGTTCATGGTGAGGAAGCGCAGCACCACGAGGTTGAGGAAGGCGCCGATGACCGTCAGCCCCACCAGGATGTACATGAAGCTGAACGCCACGTAGGGCGGCTTCTTCTGCAGCGCCTCGTTCTTTTGCAGGGCCACGAAGTCTCCGAAGCCGATGGTGGTCAGGGTGATGAAGCAGTAATAGTAGGCGTGGAAAAAAGTCCAGCCCTCAAAATAAGAGAAGGCGGCAGCCCCGATGCACAGGGTCCCCATGCAGGACAGAAAGCCCACCAAGACCATGTTCTCCATGGAGACGTTGGTTGTTCTCATGCCCAGACACTTCTTGATCTTCTTGAGCAGGAGCCGCACAACGGTGTTCATGCGCTCGCCCAGGCTCTGGAACATGACCAGCGTCAGGGGGATGCCCAGGATTGCATAGAACATGCAGAACACTTTGCCGGCGTCCGTGCCTGGGGCAGCGTGCCCGTAGCCTGCGTGGGGGAGGGAACCATAGAATCATTAATGTTGGAAAAGACCTCTAAGACCATCAAGTTCAACCGTCCATCCACCACCTGAATTGCCCACTATGTCCATCGGTGCCACATCTCCACGGTTCTTGAACGCCTCCAGGGACGGTGACTGCCCCACCTCCCAGGACAGCTGTGCCACTGCGTCACTACTCTTTCTGAGAAGAAGTTCCTCCTGGTTTCCAACCTGAACCACCTCTGGCACAACTTGACACCATCGCCTCATCCTGTCGCTCTTACGTGGGAGCAGAGGCCGACCCCCACCTCATGTACACAGTGATAACGTCTCCCCTGAGCCTCCTCCCCACTGTGCCATCCCAGTTCCCTCAGCCACTCCCCGTAAGACCCCATTGTGCTCAGACCCCTCACAGCTCCACTGCCCCTCTCTGGCCCCAGTGTCTGGTAGTGAGGGGCTCCCAACTGAGCACAGCACTCGAGGTGCAGGCTCACCAGCGCTGAGCTCAGGGGGTCCCGCGTGCAGCCACGTGTTTAAGCCATGGAGTGGATCCTTCCATTCTCCTCAAATGCCTCTCAGAGGTTTAATTTCCCCACCTCGCTCCATGTCCCAGCGCTGTGACTCAGGAACACACACAGGTATATCATGAGGCATAATGAGGTGCTCATCACCATCCCCCAGACCTGTGCCCGCTTCAGTTACATGAACTGAACCGAAACCAGCGGCCTCAGACCAACAGGGTGAGTAAGAGCCGGGCTGTGAGGAGTCATGCAGCATCGCTGCGTGGGGGCAGGGGAGGTGTCCAACCTTTCCTGTGGGTTTCTGTGACGACCTGCTGGTGCCAGAGGTGCCCATGTGCGGGGCCCTGTCTGCAGCCTGGCCATGCTCTGAGCTGCAGGGTTTTGTCCCTAATTGCTGCGTCTGTTCATAAACCCATGCAGCCAAACCCAATAAACTGAAATCCCACATGGCACATGTCATGGAATACAGAGCAGAAAACAAGACTGCAATGGCAAAAAAAATACATATAATCAGATCTGAGTGTAATAACGGAGTGCAATTATCAGGTCCTGGGCTCCGAGATAGCACAGTGAGAACAGTGAGGATGTAAATAAAATGATCCAGAAGAGCTGTTGTAGCCTGAGAGGTTCCTGAAAGAGCACATGACTGGTGCTTTCAAAATGACAAAGCTGTGTTAGAAAGCTACACGGCTACGTTAATGTTCGAACCGAGATTGATAGCACAGCCCGACACAACGAGGGCTGGCACTGAGCAGTACGGCACCTGGGCTGGGATTATTTATCGCAGGGGGTGTGTGATGAGCGCGGCAACTGTTTGTCACAGCCAACGGAGGAGTAATGTAAATGAAGCCATAAGCTGTCACGGGATGATGGGGGTTTTCATTGCAGCCATCCATCCCGCCGGGGCCGATGCTCGGCAGCCTCATCTCCCGGCCCCACACCTCCTCGCGTGTCCGTGCCAGACACAAAGAGTGCGGCCGGGCCGAGCTGCCCCGAGGGGGTGAGCCCTCAACCGCAGCCGGGGAAGGGCAGGACTTGGCCCCAGGGCTGCTGTTTAATTTAGTTTCACGCTATTGTGAAACAGCGGGCGGACCGAGGCCGGGCCCCGGTGAGCGCGTACCCCTCGGGGCTCGGCGCGGTGCCCCCCCCCCCCCCCCTCCCCCCCCCTTCCTCCGACCCGGTTGGCCCCGGTTTCCCTGCGGGTACCCGTGCTCGCAGGGCGAGACTCGCCGGCCGTGCCGGCCGAACGCGGAGTTCGGGGCAGCCGAACCCGCCCGGCATCCCGGCTGCAGCAGCACCGCCGCTCCCCGCCCCGCACCCGCCGTCTCCTGCAGCTCCCGGCCCCGCCTCGCTGGGACACCGCGCAAGTGGCGGTCCGGGGTCACCCCCCAAACCCCCCCCCACCCCACCGCGGGGTCCCGGCTCCGGGCTGAGCGGGGCGGATCCGCGCTGGGTCCCCCCCGGAGCGGCGCGGGGACGCGGGGACGGAGGCGTGCCGGGCTCCGGCACTCACCGATGGTGGTGATGACGGTGATGGCGAAGTAGAAGGAGCCGGCGAACTTCCACTGGCGCCCGGCGCGGTGCGGCTCGGCCTGCAACACCAGCCGCTCCAGCTCCCGGTAATCGTCGGCGGAGAAGCGGTACTTTCTGCGCAGCTCCCCGCGCTTCTGCTCCAGCAGCCGCTTGCGGCCGCTCTCCGCCTCCGACTCCAGCGCATCGAAGACGGCGGCGCCCACCAGCAGGTAGGAGAAGATGCAGAGGATGAGCGCGGCCGTGCGCAGGTTCTGCCGCTTCATGGCGAGGCGCGGCCCCTCAGCCCCGGCTCCGCATGGCCCCGCCGCCCCTCGACGGCGCACCCCCCGCACCCCGCCCGCTCCCCGCCTCCCTCCGCTTCACCGCGCTGCGGGGTCACGGCCGTGCCCGCTCCTCTCTGCCCCGCTCCCACCCTCCCTTCCCAGCCCGGGCTCGGTGCGCTCCGTTCGGGCTCGTTCCTCCCGCACCCCCGCCCGACGGCGGCAGCGCAGCATCGGCCGTGACAGCAGAACGAGCCCTTCCGAGCTCGGGCCCGGCTTCTCGGCTCCGGTTCCCCACGCGTTTGTGTAAGCCTCGGGTTTCGCGTTTTAAAAATAGAAAGACGCCTCTCCCGAGTTGCGCGTTGGGGGAGATAAGATCTCCTTCGAAAATAAGCTGTGCCCATCTCGGCTGGGAGAGCTCTGCGGGTCCGTTCCGGGCTCCGGCTCCGCCCCGATGCCGCAGCGCGTTACCCCGTGCAGGTAACCGACGTGCTCTGCAGACGGGTGCAGCTGCGGGACAGCGCACACAGTGGGTGCACCACGGCCGTGTCACACCGCACGCTCATCCCTCCTGCCTGCGCAGAAGCCCCACGCTGCGCAGCTCGGCCTTTGTCTTCCCTCTCATTGCACTCGAGCAAGGGCACGTGGCAGGACGGGAGCAGGCAGCGCGCTTCATCACCGATTTCCAGCAAGAAGTTGCATTATGAGATTACACGTCTCCTTTTTATTGCACAGGGAGGCAGGGGGACAGCAGAGCTCTGAACGTCAAGCATGAGCCCCGGTGCTTGGGGTGTTTGCATCCTGGGGGCTGTGGATGTAGTTGGTTACGTGGCTTTCCCTGGGCTCTGGGGGTATCCCTGTGCCTCCCTCCCTGGGTTCTGCAATCTGGAAACCTGGCACCTGCATCCCACTGTGGGATGTGCCCAATGCCCTGCCCTAATTCCCCAGCCCCACTCCCCTGGAGCTCGTGCACGGAGCAGCCCCGGGCTGCCAGCGCTGCCGCTGTCGGTCTGTGACCACAAACTCTATTTTCAGCCTATTAAGTTTTTATGTGCTTGGAAAGCTGTCAGTTGAGCACCAGCCAGGCACACAGCACCTGCCATAAAGCGCCTGGCTCGCTCCCAGCCGGGAGAGGTGCTGCTTTGATCTCGGCCGCTTTCATCGGCGCTTTTCTTTGTCTTGAACACCTTGCCTTTAATCGTGAAAACAAGCTAAAACAGTAACGTTCCTGCTGAGTCTCTGCTGGGATTGTTTGCTGAGGAGCAGAGCATCCATCCCAGCGTGGCCGGGGCTGAGGCTGGTGGCACTGGGATCAGCACATGAACACGGCCGTGCAGTGCTTTGCTGAGTGCAGAGCGTGACCTGCTCCACTCTCACGGTGGGCAATGCTATAAATGAGTCCTCTGCCGCAGGCAGGGGAGGGGCAAAGGCTCTGGGAATGCACTGCAAATATGTCAGGATTTTCCCCTGTCACAGCCTGGTCCTGCAGTGGGGCTGGGAAGGGGAGTGCCGCTGTCCTGCTGCTCTCGTTGTCCCCCACCCAGCGTGTGGGGTGCACTGCAGAGATGCTTCCGTGGCTCTCAGCTGATGTGTGGTGGCTGAGCTGCGTCCCCGGGACAGAGCACACGGAAGCACCACGGCCACAGCTGCTCTGCGGATCTCTGAGTTAGTGATGGGAATGAAATCAATGCTGTGCTTTGGGGAGCCGGGCAAAGCGCCCGCTCAGAGCAGAAGCATCAGCCTGGGGCTGCTCTGGGATGAGGAGTGCTTGGCTCGTGTTGAGATACACTGTTTGAGCATCTCTGGGTGGGGGCTGAGGCACAGAGCTGTGCAGGTGAAACTCTGGGTTACCCCGGGCACCTCCTGCCCCACACAGGTCCCATGCTGCTCAGCATCCCCTATTTACAACCACACACACAGAGGAATAATGTGGGACCGACCAACAGCCTCACGCAGCCACGCTGAACGTTGTTCTATTTATACACTGTGCTCTTCTGAAGAAACTGTTTGTCTCTCAGATGCCAAAACACTCTGCACAAAGGCTCAGAATTTCTCTTTTTACAGAAACATTCACCCACAGCACCCAGTCCCACACACATTTACCATTTTTGCCCGGATCACCCGGAGTTAACTGCATCTACTATTGCTTTCCCAGCACAGCCCATGTCCTTGGGAAATCAGATGAGCTGGCAGGTCTGCTCTCCCTGCACCCAGAGGTAGTGGGACAGTGAAACTGCTTTGCTGCAGAAATAAATGCCTCTCGCTGCACTCAGGGATGCTGTGACCTTTCAGCAGTGACCTGCAGGACTCAGCCCTTTCTGTGCTCACTGCAGCTCCCACCACAACACAGGAGATGCTCCCAAACCCCACACCCCTTGCTGGGGGCCTCTGGTTTTGCTGCTGCTGACAGCAATTTGTTCTTTCGTAGCATTCCGGGTGCCAAGCAGAACAGTTTTGCATTCTAGGGAAGAGAAATGGTCGTACATCTGTACATCTCTGTCTGTCACATTGGTCCCCTGTGGGGCAGCAGCTGCTCCATGCGTGGAGAGGAGCCTGGAGCAAGGACAGCAGGAAGGGGCTGCTTTACTGCTCCATCACAGCTGCGAGAGCTGGGCAGGCTCATGTGCCAGTGGTTGTCCTCAATTACACGCACAGCTAATTAAGGGAAGGAACTTGGCTGGGTTTGAGGAGTGTTTTTTCAGCTTGCATAGAGAATGGCGCTGCCTGAGGACTGGGAGGGGTGTGAAGCAGAAGGTGCTACCCAGTCCCACAGCCGTGATTGCAGCATGCAGATCCCAATGGCTTCTGGTGCTGTGACTGACGTGGGATGTGGAGCAATGAGATGCTACAGCTCCTGGGCTCCGGGCTGGTTTGTGGTTTACAGATCTCTAATTCACCCTTTACAATGGTGTGGGGGCAGCGGGTGAGAGCTGGGCACGTGGAGGGCAGCAGAGCTGGCGTTTGCCTCTGCTCCATCCCCCGGGCCAGCCGGCTCCTGTGCTGCCACCAAGCTCTAGGAGAAGCCAGAGGAGCACGAGTGAAAGCGTTGTTTATTTGCACCTCAGATGCATCAACTCTATGTGATTGCCACTGCGGCCTCCACAGAGAAGGTGAGGTCAGGCAGTGTGAGCAGCAGCTGGTTGGTGCAGGTCGGGCTTTGCTCCTTCTGCAGCCTTCGTGTGGCCGTGCTCTCCAGGGATGGGGCAGCTCTAACTCATGTGCCCCTCCTGAAATCTGCTACTCCGAATCTCACTGCTCCGGTCATGCATCCCACCTGCTCGCGGTGGGGAGAACCGAAAGCAAAAAGCCAAGCGCTGCTCAGGAGCTGCTGCTCCCCCTGCTGCAGAAGTGTCCCCGCATCCACAGATGCTGACGCACGTCCTGCCCTGGCAGCTCACCGCACCTCTGCACAACTTCAGCTGACGCTACTTCTCTGCAGGTGACGCTTGAGTGTCAGGTTTGCAAGAGATGTGTCTCGTGTTAATGCTGTTGTGTGGCTGAATGCTGGAGAGCTGCAGCCCCCTCCCCCCCCCCCCCCCAAGAGTGGCTCAGAGCTCTCTGGGGCAGCCCCCAGTTCAGGCCACTGCTGTCATTTGCCTTGCAAATTAGAACAAAGCCCTGAGAAACTTTAAGATGCTGGTTTGTTGGTTATACGCTTTTCCAGAAAGAGAGTATAATGCTAAAATGGTTCTTTCTCCTGCAAAGGAGGCGGGCAGCAGTAGATAAGCCAGATCCCCAAGCAGCTCAGCCTCCAGAAGCAATCAACACCACCGCAGGCACAGTTTAGTCATATTTAAACCAAGCTATGTTAGTGAGCGTTTCCATTTCTATCACACTTCCCCCTGCAGAACTCCCCCTCTCCACCATCCTGCAATGCAGCAGCTCACTGCCCTGCTGGTTGCTCTGCTCTACGCCCCGAGCCCAGCCCACTCCCTGCTGCCCACGGTCCCATCTGTCCCAGGTGCTGTGCTGGAGCTGAGGACTGCAGTCTGATCTCACCATGAGCTGTGTGTCAGGTGGGGAAAGCTCAAGCTGATGTGTGCAGCTGTCAGTGAGGTGCTGCGCTGATCAGAGCTGCTCAGAAGCCTCCTGCTCCCCGAAGATGGTGCTGCTCCTTGTCTCATGGGCTTGGTTAGAGGATTCCCACGTGAAGAGGGATCCCAGGGTCTCCTTGGCCCTTTGGTGGATGTTCCTCATGCGCGACATGCAGTCCTTGCTGGTCATGACATAGAGCAGGGGGTTGAGCGCGCTGTTGAAGCTGGCCAGGCCCCTGGTCACCTGGTAGGAGACGTAGATGTCCTTCATGGCCCGTGTGCAGGACCCCCACTGCTGCCAGGCTCGGGACAGCAAGTTGAGGTTCCTGAAGACGTGGTAGGGCAGGAAGCAGATGGAGAAGAGGACCATGACGAGCACCACCAGCCTGATGCTGCTCCTCCTGAGGCCGGGCTCCACCGTGTCGCTCCTGCACAGCACCACCACCACGTGGCAGTAGCACCCGATGATGATGAGGAAGGGGATGACGAACCCTGTCACGGTGACGGCAGCGGTGTAGGGCACATATGCCCCCAGGTTTTCATCTCCCGTCGTGTCGTGGCACCGCGTCCCCGTGGGGTCCATCTTGCTGAAGGCGAAGTCGGGGCCCACCTGCACGATGACCCACAGCCACACGGCCACGCTGAGCCTGCCCGCAGACATGGCAGCCTGGCAGCGGCCCCGCGCCCGCAGCGGGTGCACGATGCCCAGGTAGCGGTGCACGCTGATGCAGGTGAGGAAACCGATGCTGGCATACAGGTTGAGGTGGAAGAGCCCGCGGGTGAGGCGGCACCAGCCCTGCCCGAACGCCCAGACGCGACCGTGCAGGTAATAGCTGACGAGGAAGGGCAGCGTGCAGATGTACAGCAGGTCAGCCAGGCCCAGGTGTCCCACCAGCAGGCTGAGCGGGCTGCGGGGGCCGGCGTGCAGCTGCCACAGCCCCAGCACGTTCCCCAGCAGCCCCAGCGGGGTCACCAGCAGGTACACAGCGGGCAAGAAGCGCTGCGCGAAGGCGGCATCCACTGGGCATGGAGCCATGCTGCTGTTGTCCCAGAGCGGGGTGTTGGCGGCCATCAGGCGCTGGAGGAGAAGAGGAAGAGATGAGGAAGCGGTGTCTGAGCGATCAGGGTCCAACCCCAGGCCTGGGGATGTGGGGTGTGGGGCTCCGGGAGGAGCTGGCAGCCCCCGCTGGATGAACTGCGAGCCGGGCAGCAGTGCTCCAGCTATTTCTGGTGGTGCTGGGAGGGGCGGGAGGAAGGCATGCACTATGGGCGGTGTGGGTGGGAGAGCTCACAGCTCGCTGCCGCTCTGCTCGCTGCGTCCCGTCCCCAGGGAGCAGCACTGGGATGCTTGCACCCTGCACCCAGCTCCCACCCTGCAGCTCAGCACAGTGCCGGGCTGTACGCGCAGCACGCAAACACACAGGGTCAGAGCTCAGCCTGCAGAGTGCAGGTGGTCCCAGCACAGAGCAGTGTGTGCCAGGGGCAGTGCCAGCACCAGCACTGCCTCACCCCAGCACACCTTCTGGGTAGTGTGCAGCAACAGCACGCTGCCGCAGCCCGCTTGATATCCCTTCCACAAAGAGAAAAAATCTCTTCCTCCCCTCTGCTGAGTGGTTTTAAGAGGAGGGAACTCAAGAGGCACTGTGACTTTCCCCAGCTGCCCATGGGCGCCAGGGTGGGATGCCACAGAGACACAGAGGTGGTGAAGCTTATGCAAGAGTTAAACCCGAGGCCGAAGAGCGATCACCCACCTTCGCTGCTGAGCAGCTGCTGCAGCACAAACAACGCCAGAAATAACGTTATCTCCAGGCACCAGAGCACACATACCAGCGGGCAGAGGGAACGCCGTTTGCCCTGGCAAGGGAACGGGAGGCAGCGGCTGAAGGGCGGCCCACGAGGCTCCAAAAGCGAGACAAATTCTGTTCGCTGGCAGCAAAAGAAGTCTGATTTGTTACTGAGCACCACGTCCTTGTGCTCAGGGAGGTGTGTGAAAGCACTCTGCTTTCACGAGGGGTTCGTTAGCCCTGCCCCAGCCAGCTCCACGTGTTTAACCATCGTCACTGGTGAGAATGGGTGGAAAAAATGAATTCCGATGCGTGGTGTTTGCTCATGCAGCAGTGCACGGTTTCTCTGTCGATTGTCACACGCGATTGCTGAGAAACGAACTGTGGTCTGCCACTCTCGTTTGCCGCTGTGTGTACGGATGTGGCTCTGAGCCTCGGGGTTTCCCATGATTGTCTGTGGGTGTGCGGTGCTTATCTGTCCCCTCCCAGCAGAGCGCGGTGCCAGGGCTGCAGAAAGCACCGAGCACCCAGGCAGCACGGCTCAGAGGGAGCAGCAAACGCTGTGCTGCTCACGGCTGAACTGCCAGAGTCAGTTTCCCTCTATCCTTAGGGAAAAGCAACTCCGACTTTGGAGTCATCGAGTCATTATTTCGATGCTTGCTGCAGAGGGAATCACAGCCCTGAGAAGAGAGGGCTGAGAGGTGTGCGGAGTCACTTCTGTTTGAGGCAGATTGCTGCTGGAAAAGGGACCTTTAGGATTCCACCACCAGCACGGGATGGTTGGGACAGGCCAAGCAGCCACAGGGGCCACATCCCTGCACGCTCAAACCAGAACCACCTCGAACACAGGATGTTTGCTGCACTGCTCGTGCCTTACCCGTGTCAACAGAGGAACTCTGTGGGTTTTAAGGTCTCCATGAGCCTCGTGTCACTGCTGCTTTTGACACAGCCACCGCAGAGGCAGAAAAGCCAACGGTGCCAGGCCCCTCCTGCCACGTGCTGCCTGCCAGGGGGATCCTGCATCCCCTCCATGCCACTGAATGAATGGTTGGTGTCAGCAAACACTTCTCTTTGTAAACAATGCATTGCGTGAGCAGCGAGACTCTTTCTATGTATATATGTATGTAATTTCTCCTTAACTTTATTTCCCCCCCCCCCCCCCCAGGAGGTGACAGAGCCCTTCGCACTGCTTTATTTCCAGCGGCTGCTGTTCTCTGCTGCTGACACGCTGCGGTCACTCCGCGATGCGCAGTCTCTCCGTCCCCGCTCTGCGCATCGCCCCGCGGCCATAAGAGGGCATTGGGGGTTCGTTTCTGAGCGGCCCCTAAAGTTTCCTCGCCTCTCCGCGCACCGCAGCGGCTCCAGCCCAGTCGGGCTCATCGCTGCTGTGTGTTTTCCCGTCTCCTGTTTTTGGGGTATGTGCTTGGATGCGGGGTGGTATGTCTGGTGCCTCCTCCGTCTGAGCTGCTCGCTGCCAAACCGCCGGGCTTTGGAGAGCAGGAGGAGCGGGGAGCTGTCTGTTCGTCCCGGAGGGGAGTGGGGAGGGTGAGCGGGAGCTGCCGCCAGGAGGACACCTCAGTCGGTGCCCAGGCGTGGGGGGGACAGCGAGCCCCCGGCCCCAGCGTGGGGGGCACGGGGAGTCCCGCTGGTGGTCTGATTCCGCAGAGCAGAGCTGTGTGTGCGGTGCACGGCACAGCTGCATCTCCCGGCCCTTTCCGAAAGCCTCCCCGACCCGGGAAAGGACCACGTCCCCTTTTCCCAGGTGGGTTTGTGCGTGGGGCAGCGCTTCCCCTTCCCATACAACTGGGGGCTGCTGCCCAGCAACCCTATCCGGGGCAGCCGAGTGCGCAGGGGTGTTGTAGGGATCTTGTTCTCTATTTCCACCCTCCTCTGCAGCTGAAGTCCATCGGTTCTCCCCCAGATTCCCGAGGGAAGTGTCTTCCATCTCCTCCAAAACCATGGATGTGTGACAGCCTCTGTGCCGGGACATTGGCTCTGGGACGCAACCAGGGTGGGCACGGCTGCAAACACCCTCCTCATCCCCTCTGGAAAGGCAAAGCGGAGCGATGTGGGGACGGTGGGTGCTGGAGGAGCTCATGGCTGGGGGGCTGAGGGGGCGTGCACGGGGTGTTGGCTGGGATGTCCCATTCCCGCTCCAAGCTGCTGCCTGGAGGTGCTGGCATCGCCGTGGCTTACCGCAGGGGATGCTGCCGGCAGAGCTGGGCAGGGTCTGACCACGCAGAGCCGCCTCTGTGTCTCCAGCCGGCAGGAGCGGTTCTGGTTGGAGACGCGAGTGGAGAAGCCCACGCCGCAGGTGGCCGAGCAGGCGCTCCACTCCGTGCCCCACGGCTGGCAGGGGTACGGCACCGCAGGGGCTGGATGGAAACAGAGGAGGGGAGAAGGGGGTGGAGCCCAGTGCTGCCTGACGTGCCCTGTGCCACAGAGAGAGGGGCAGTGAGGGGGCTCCTGCTGGAGCTCACCGCCACATCCCATCCCCTACCTGCCCCAGCGCTCTGCAGGAGGTGCCGCTCTCCGGCCTCGCAGACCCACTCGGGGCAGCACTTCCCTGGGACCTCCACGCGTCGTGGGTAGGGGCAGTCCGGGGTGGGCAGGCGGACATCCTCCTGGCAGAGTGGGACGCAGGTGAAGCCCCCATCCAGGCAGCGGCACTGCAGCTTGCAGCTGGGCTGGAACACCTCCCCATCACGGTACAGCCGCCCGTTCACCTCGCAGCCCTCCTCGTTGTCTTCAACTGCAACAACAGTGGGGAGCCATGGTGTGAGGGGACAGAGAGTGGGGGTGGCAGAGGGGATACCTGGTGGTGACTGGGGGCTGCCAAGAGGAGGGGGAACTGGACAGTCGGAAGGACATAGGGAGGCATGAGGCTTGCCCAACCTCCCCTTCCCTGCCTCCTACATTTCTAGGTGGTGATAAACCCACTGCCCTCCGGTCCTGTCCATGCCTCTCAGGGCTTTCAAACTTGAAAATCTCTCTCTGTGATTCCCTGCAGCTCTCCAGCCCAGCAGCATCCCTGGAACCCCTGGGCCCATCCCACTCAAACCAACCCAAAAACCCGGCCAGCAACCGGCGTTAGAATTGGCATGAGCAGCAACACAGCCCTGCAGCCAGCTGTGCGCAACGTCCTCGGCAGAGCAGCTCTTGAAGCTGTGTCCAGGTCCCCAGCCGTGGTGCTCACAGTTGCAGGTGCCTCCTGTCCCTGCGCTGTAGTCACAGACGAGCCCCTGGCTGAGGTCGCAGACGTGCAGGAAGTCGCAGGGCTCTCCCAGGCGTCGGGCACAGACCCTGCAGCAGCCACAGCCATCCAGGACCAGGGGGGACCCGCGGGGGCAGCGGGGCAGCACATGAGGGCAGTAGCACGGCCGTCGGCACAGCTGGGAATACACCTGGGGGGACAAAGCATCGCGGGTTTGACCCAGATGATGGCAGCTGTTGCGCTGGGTTGGCCTCTGAAGCTCGACCTTGGTTGGGTGGAGACAGATTGCTGGCTCTGCCCGTCCATGGGAACATGGCAGTGCTGCTGGGAAAGCTGCCGGCTTCTTAGGGAGTGATTGCACGGCGTGATGGGCTCCCGTGGGAACCAGGAGAGCCAGGGATGCTCTGCGGGATGGGGTCTGACACTCACAGCACTGCTGCTGTGAGAGCAGGAAGAGGTGGGGCCGGGAAGTGAGCATCCTCACACCGGGGTCCATCAGGTGGTGCTGGCAGCCCCACGTGGCAGCTGGTGCACAGCTGGGGATGCAGCTTCCCAGGGGCTGCGTGCACATGGTGAGGGCATGGCTCCTCCCCAGCACCTCGCTGTGAGCACACCTCTCATTTGTGCCAAGAAATGGCGCAACACATTTGCAGGGGAGAACTGAAGCCCGACAAAGCTCCCTGCTGGCCTCTCTGCTGTAGCTGCCCCTGCCAACCTGCTCCCCACGGCGGTGTGCCCGCTCTGTGGGTTGTTCTCCCAGGCTGTGCCTGCAGGGGTTCCCCCAGGTGGGCAGCACTGTGCCCACAGCTGTTCTGCACGCACCATTACCCTGGCACACCCGACAGGGACGGCTGCTGGGGCTGCTGCATGTTGGGTCTGAAACCAAACAACTTAGATCTGCGTTTTGCCTGTGCTGCTCTGCACAATGCAGGTATGCGTGCAGCCCTGCCAGCATGTGAGAGGTGAAATCTGTCCAAAAAAGGGCTGGGGCAATCTCTGCCTTGTTCTGGTCCTCTCAGTGAGCAGGGCACTGGTGGTGGTGGCCAGGCTCGGGCTGGTGGCTCTCCAGAGCTCACTGAGCTCTCCTGTCCAGGATCTGCTCGTCAGTCACAGCTCACCCAGGAGCCAAGTGCATTTTTCATCTTTCAGGTTTCTATTACAGATCGATGTTTTAGAAGGATTGGCCCAGCCACCTCTATTAATCCATTTCCCCACGCTCCCTGCAATTAACTTGTCATTAGATGACAACGTGGCTCCTGTTGGAGATCTGAAGTGCCTGGGAAAGCAGTCCAGCAGGCACGAGGCTGTTCTGGTGTCCCTGCTTGCAGTCTGGCTTGGGATTCAAGCAGCAATTACAAGAATTTGGAGCTGACATACCCGAACATTTTTCAAAACTCTGCACAGGGAGCTGTGTCATGCGGAATCCAAGGGAAAAAAGTCAAACCACTGGAACAGCCCTGATCTATTGGATGCTTTGTGTGAGCATCCTGGGGTGGGGGAGAGCTGAGCAGCCCTGGGGATGGTGCTCTCTGCATGGAGCCTGCAGGAGCTGTGGGATGGCTGCAGGGCCAGGAGAGAAAACAGAGCATGTTGCTGCAGCAAAGAGGCCTTTGGGCCACGAGGATCAAGACCATGCTGCTTCCTTGGAACTCCCTCCCAGGCAGAGCACTGCAGACATACAGCTGTCTGCCAGCTGTCAGGGTTACAGCAGCACTGCAGCCTCCCTGCAGTCCTGTATTGGGAACCCTGGTGCTGCCCTGAGCGAGCCTGAAGACATCCCACGCCCCAGCTCCTTACCTTGGAGAGGATGCAGAGCAGGGAGAGGATGAGGAGCTGCTTCTCCAGCCGGAGCCTCATGTTTGCAGGCTTTAAAGCCCTGAGTGGATCCCGCTGGTGTTTATACTCTCCCTGTTCTGATGTCACTCCCAGGCTCCAATATAAACAGGAGTAGGTTTGGACGAGCCTCAAGATTTGCTTTCTTTTTTTTCCAGCCCACATTCCAGCTGACATTTCCACTCCCTTCAAGGTGAGAGCATGCTGTCTGCCAGGAGAGCAAGAAAAGGGAAGGGACAAGGGACACGTCCCCAACGGCATGGGCATGGCAGAGGGGGCTGCTGAGCATGGGCTGCCAGGCAGAGCCAGCACCTCTCTGCTGGGCTGTGAATGGGCTGGGGTGGCTGTTCCCCTGACACGCAGCCTGGGACATTGCCAAGACCACGCAGGGCTGGGAACCCAGCCCCGTGTTTAACACTGCCCCAGGGCACGGTTATGGGAGAGGGGTGCATTGCCCACACTGCACAGAACCCCAAGGCTGAGGGCAGGATCTGCCCCAATGCTGTGATGGATTTACTTTCAATTGCCAATGTGTAGAACTGGCCAGACAAGCTCTGTGGGTGCCGAAAGTGCTCTTCTTTTCTTGGCCCCTCTGGCACAGCAAGAGCAGGAAAGCAATGTGCAGCTCTGAGCGGGACAGCATGCGGGCAGATGTGGGGTTGGATGCACGTGGTGTGGATTTGGACACACTGCCTCGTGAAGGTTCTGGCTTCTGCAGGAGCACAGAGCAGTACCCCAGCAGCTCATCGTGTAAATACTCCGTTATAACCATTCTCCTCTGCAGCATGTACCCCATCTGTGCTCTGTACCACGTGTGTCATTTCAGGGACAGGAGGAGTTCATCCCACGTGTTGTGCTCCACTGTTCCCATGGTATTACTGTCAGGTATTTTGTTTCTTTTTTTGTGGTCAGTTGTGCAAGAAAGCAGTTGATGCAAGGATCTAAATACATCTCCTGGGAATCTCTGCCGTGCCTATAGAAATGAAGGAACCCACCCAGCAAACTGACTTTTTTAGACAGCCGTGTTTTTTTCATGGCTGTGCCACTGAACACACCATTGTGAGAAGCACTGCCAATCTCTCATTTGTTCCCCCATTCACCCAGACTCGCATCCCTCTGCAACAGCTGCACACCTTGCTCTCCCTCCATCCCTTCCCTTTGCTTGAGCCTCTTCCTTTCCTTGTTCGGGACAGCAAGGAGCCCTGAGGCTAAAAGGACTGCTGGGGGCTGCCTCTGTCCCTCTGTGACCACTTCCACCCCCCACGGGACCACCAGCCATGGCGAGGGGCGGCCATGCAGTCCTCTACCTTGAGGTCACCACTTCTACCCCAAGCCTAGGGGAGGAGAGATGAAAAGCATTTACCATCTGGTGCCTGTCCAAGTGACTTGTGAGAAAAGAATTCCGGGCTGCCATCCAGCTCCTGATGGTCAGGCAGCGGCACCAGAAACCCTCGGCTCCAGCTGGGACTGCTGACCCCCGAGGGCTGCCATCGGGGGCTGGAGGTAAGCACAGAGGACCCCCACAAAGGGGGGTTCTGTGGAGGCGGCCATCCCACTCACAGCCCCTGCTCCTGCTGAGAGGAGCTGAGGTTGCACTGTGGAGCTGATGAGCTGTGGCGACTGAGAAAGGGCTCTGTTAGCCAAAATCATCGCAGGAATCATAATTCAGACTTGAGGGGCTTATCACTACTGCATCCAGCTGTGTTGTGAAGGGCCAGTGCTTCTTGATAGGTATCCCAAAACCTGGGCAGCAATTCAGAGTGACTTTCTGCTGAAGCCCAGACGAGAGCCATCCATAACTGTCCCCGTAAGTTAAACATTCAGATAACCCGAAGAATAAGAATTTTGTGAGATGAAGCCTGGAAGCCTCAGGCAGATGGATCTTCCCATTAGTATTTGGAAAACAGTGTCAGGAATCATCACATATCGAGTGTTGTGAGCCTCGGAGAGGTTATTTTGGTACGAAGCATCTCCAAACATAGGCTTCTTTTACAATCTCACTGGAAGTTTGTCTCCCAGACAAGATATAAACCCAGACCCTGACCTCATGGTTCCAGACCCTCGGTATTTTCCATGGGGCTAACTCATGTTTCCTGATCACATTGCTCATTCTTTTTGTCTATCACTGTTTTTCTTGTGATTAAAGGCTGAAATAAGCTTTGTTCTCCGGCCCTTGTCTTGGTGGGGTGCGCTGCAGAGGGTCCCAGCTCCCAGCTCCCTCTCTCCAGTGCCAGAGCCATCTCCCAGGCATGCAGTTCCCATTAACCAGCTCCTCCTGTCCACATCCCCAGCCAAGTCCATAACAGCATGGATGAAACCTTTAGCGTGTGTGTGGGATCCAGCTGAGAAAAACAAGCCTCCAGGTCTCACCATGGTTATGAAAGCAACGATGTCGCCCGGAAAGTATGTACCAGGGAGCAGAGAAGCTGCTGTGCTGAGTGGGGTGAGTGGAGGAGGTGGGCACCCACTCAAATATGACTCAAAATCAGGGGAAATTATTTCTGATGAACGTAATTACTTCGGCTCCAGCCCTGATCAATACGAGGAGATGAAACGCTCATAAAGCAGCCGAGAATGCGAGCTATGCTCCGTGATTTGTAAAAGATGTTTGGCTCCGGGCTGCTGCTGTCAGGCTGCCCGTGGGGCAGGGATCTGCTGGGGGGGGGCTGCAAACCCATGGCCCCCAGCGAGCATCCCCTGTGAGGTAGGAGAGGTGGTCTCAATGTTCATTACGATCTTGCAGCAGCTAGGCTGGGTGGGATCCATGCTCTGACCTCAGCATGAGAGCCAAGGCAGCCCCAGTAGGATGGGGGTTTGGGTGGGATGTCCTGGGTGAGGGAGTCTTTGGAGAGGGGCATGCAGAAAGGGAGCATTTGGCTGCTGGCTCTGCATGTATCGTGCAGGGCTGGTGACAGCAGCCAGACCCAGGGCTCTGCATGCCCTGCTGGGGCATCCTGCTGGCCAGGGCTTCTGCTCTGCTTCAAGCAACCAGAGCCCCAGAGGAGCATCTCAGGAGGCAGTTATTGGGAACCAGGCTCCAGGAAGGGAAGCACAGCCCAGTACAGTGAAGGCATGCAGCTGCTCTTGCTGAGCCCAGAGAGGGACATCTCCCATGGATACCACTGAGCACGGGGTCGTGGCTCTGCAATCAGCCACCACCCAGCTGCAGTCTGTGTTTAAGCTGAGTTTGGCTGCTGCACATGCCATCTGTGCCCCATTTCCAACAGTTTCTCTGTCTCTTCCCTTGGGCACTGAGCTTCCCTATCCAAATGGAGAAATCCCAATCTCCCCATGCTGGGATTTTGCTGGAAACCACATCCAGTGCAGCGTGGTTGGGGTTAGGAGAGCTGCTTCCCCAGCGATGCTGCACGTGGTCCCGCTGCGCTGCGGTCTGCCACACTGCTGCCACCCACAGCGAAACACAAATGCTGGGAACAAAACGCAGATGTTTCACTGACCACAGTCTTCGAGCACAGGGCGAGGAGCCGAGCGTGGCCCAAGCCAAGGGGAAGCTCCTCTGAGCAGCAAGTGCCCGTGCCCACCTGGAGCTGAGACCTCCTGGTGCCATCTGCAGGCCCCATCACACGGCAGGAGGAGGTGACAGTGATGCTGCACCTTCAGTGTTCTCACCCTTGGGGCACCCTTGAGGGGCTGTGGCTCATGGGGTGGCACTTGGACCTGGCCAAGCCCTCACTGCCCACTCATCCTCAAGAGCCAGGGGCACCTGCTGTGAGCTGCATTCCCCTGCCAGAGCCCTCCCCTCCCGGAGAGCGGCCTGTCTGCGTGCTGCTCCTGGCAACATCTGTAAGGAAATAGCTGAAGGTATTGAGAAGGGAGGCAGGAAACGCTCTGCATTTTTTTTCTAAATATAATGACACTGATGCTGTTTGCAGAGGTTAAAAATAGCCGCCCAGAGAACCTGCCTTTTTCCTGTTTGCTTTGAGCTCTCACTTTCTGCGTCCTGGGGATCTGTGTGAAAATAAACCCAGCAGAGACAATCTCAGCAACATGCAAAGCCAAAGCAGGTGGCCACCGAATACGTGGAGCCCAATGGATCCGAGCTGACTTGGGCTGTGCTGGGGCACCCTGAGCTCGAGGAACAGCCGTGGGAGCCGGCTCCTGGCTGGCCCAGGTGCTGAGATGAAAAGCTGTGTGCTCATTTTTCAGCATGGCACGATGAGGTGTGCGTGCCCTGGCGGGAGCTCTGCCTGATTTATGGCAGGAGCTGCTCCAGGTGCCCTGGGAGAGGCTGTCCTGGCAGAGGATGGGAAGTGAGCGTGTGCAGGGATGGACTGTGGGTGAACAAAATGCGGTGTTGGGGCTGCCTGGAATGCACTGCAGCTGGGAGCGTGGGATGAATGAGTGCATCAGCCCCGTGTGCATTCCTCTGCCCTCCTCACTCCTTTCCCACATGGACTTGGGGCAGATGGGCACTGAGTGGGAGCGTTGCTGGCACTGTGCTGGCAGAGGCTGGCACTGCCATGCAGCAGAAGTTGGCACTGCTGTATGGCTGACGCTGATATTGCCATATGGCAAAGGCCCACCGGTCTGACCTCACGTTGTTCTCCCCAGAGCCCTGCATCAGCTGGAAACACGGTGTTTAAAATACTTCTGGACTATTATGAGTCACTGTCTGGGCCACTTCTGTGTCACAGAGTCAGTTCTCCCGCACTTAAACCTGACACAGTGTGTTTTTTCCAACTACCCCCCCCCCCCCAGCATCCTTCCCCCAGCAGATGCCCTCCTGGCGTCTCATCGAGAGCTCTGGCCGTACTTTTGGGGTCTGCTCAAGCCCCGAGCCCGCGTGGGAACAGGATCTTGTCCTGCCTGGTGCCGACCTGCATCCTCCCACGGCGTTAACCGGGGAACTTCTGGAGGAACCCTCGGCCCCAAACTCCGCACTACCGCAGCCCGAGCCGGGACCCCGCACCGCGCGGCCTCGGCCCCCCCCTGGCGGCAGCGCCCGTGGACACAGCGCTGGGACGCGGGGCGTGGGAGCGGAGACACGCGGGGACACTGCGGTGCCCCGAGCAGCGCTCGCACGCACAGCCCCTTCTCCCCTCGCCCCTCCTCGGTCAGTTTTTCTTTTCTCCTAAGCAAAGCCTTTCTGCTGCCACCGGGGAGAAGCTTCTCCTAGCCGGGCTTGCATCACGCCCGGGGAATGGCTGGAATCGAAGCCAGCTTCGCTAGAGACAGCTGTCTACGAGTCGAAGCCGTTTTCTTCCCAATAATCTGTTTTCAATTTCTTGGGCAGCCCTTCAAGCCAAGAACAGAACAAAACAAGGGCTCCAGGAGATCCTATAGAATATTAATTGGGCCGGGGCCCTGGATTAGGCGGATTAAAGCGTCTCCAGCAGTTTCCAGCTCCACGCAGCAAGGATCGGGTTCTCTCAGACATTCCTTGCTGTGGCAGGGGGCCGTGCCCGGTCTCTGTGGGGCAGCAGCCAGGCAGCCCCCAATGCCTCCCAGCACCATTCCCATCTTGAGCCAGCACCTGCTCCCCTCCTTCTGCTTCTCCCCTTCACCCTTCTGCCTTTCTCTCCATTCCTGCTGTTTCTCCTTCCCTATGCAGTAGCCCCTGGGGTAGAAGAGATGATCCCCACATCTCCAGCATCCCCTGGGGAAGCTCCTGGCACTACAGATCACATTGGCTGGGGACGGGACAGGCTCCAAACACCGGTCCCTGTGGATCCCTAACCCAGCTGTCTGCTGGGGCTGACAGCACCGGGGCACTGCATCAAGGTGGTGGAGGGATCAGTGCAACCCAGGTTTTACTCAGAAGGATGCAATGCTGCACGTGTCAGAGCTCAGAGGACGCTATTTACCAGCCCCACCTGTGTGCCCACACATTTGACCCAGGAGCTCTATTGAAGTGCAGCCCAGAGGATCAGCCACATCTTGGACTGCACTGAGGAGCGTAGGACTCCAGCTTGGCCATACCTGACCATGGGGACCTTGAACTCAGCCTTGGCCAGCCCACTGCTTTCCTGGCATGGTGTCACTCTGCCCCATCACTACGGACCTGCAGGCTGAGCTCCTGGTGCAGAGAGACCAGTCACATCCCAGCAGTGCAGCCCTATGCTCCTGCTTGGATCCAGCTGCCACCGGGTATGGAACCAGCTGCACGGACTGAGATGGAGATATAGGGCAGTGCCGGTCCACAGGAGTGCTGGGAGGGACTGGGAGCCCCTTCAGCTTTGGAATCCCTGTGCCTAAGGCAGGGGGGGGTGGGTCGGAGCGGTGCTAATTACGCAGCACTACCCCCAGTGTGGTGCGGTTCAGGTGCAGCGATGCTCCCACTTCTGCGGGACCCCCGAGGCGGTGCCCGGCTGGGCAGAAAGCAGCAACCCTGTCCCTGTGATGCAGGGCTGAGAGCTCAGCTAGAGCCCGTGCAAGAGCCCGAAGCGGATCCAGGGTGGGGGTCAGCCCCCCAGAAGGCGCTCCCTGGGCACCTGGGGAGGGGTCGGAGGGGCAGCGGCAGCCCGCGGGTCGGGGCTCCGAGCCGGGACGGGTCCCTGCGGTACTGAGGAGCGCCGGAGGAGGGCAATATTCGGCCGCTGTGCTCCTCTCGGTGCCAGGCAAAGCGGCTCTGGGAAGGCTGCGTTCGGCAAAAGCGGGGTTTGATTATTCCGTTGTTTATTTCTGACCGTTGCAACGGGGACGGAGATGCGCGGCGCTGAGTTTGCAGCCTTCCCGAGAGGAGCTGTGCTCGGGTTAATTCTGCCCTTCGGCGGCTCGAGGCAGCGTCTGACCGAGCGCTGCAATCCCATTACCGGGGCCGGGAGGGCAGCTCGGAGCGACACGTGCAGATAAATCCGGGCACGAAGATCCCCTCCGGCCCGGGGAGGGCTGTGCGCAGGCAGCTCAGCACCCACATGAGGTCTCTGGCCCTGGTGCAAGGAGACGTTTTGTCATCCCAAAGCTGAGGCTGAGAAGGGACTCTGGTCTGCCAGGGGCTTGGTGCTGACAGGGCGCGCCCTGGAGGTGTTTCCAGGGCTGAAGTGCTGCCGGACACAAACCACTGCTCCTCTCCCCAGCCCAAAGCAGTGGCTCTGTTTCTCTGCCTTTTCTTTGCAGCACTGCCATCCTGAGGTGGTCTTTCTGCTCCAGGTGCCCAGAGCAGGTCACAGGACCTAAGGATGGCCTGATGCTCAGTGCAAGCTGGCTTGGTTTTACCCATCCCTAATCCCATTAGGGGATGAGCTTGCAGCAACCCACGCAGCTCTGCAGGCAGCTGCAGCCCAGGACACGACTGTGTGCCCTGTGCTTGCTGTCACTCAGCTGGGCATGCATTGGGTGTCCCCTGTGTTGCTTAGAGATGCTCTGCTATGGGAAGCTGCAACCTGACCCTAAGATAACATCATCTGTGCCCCAGAACTGCTATTGGGAAACAAAGAAGGGATTCCAGCACTGGGGCTTGGGATTTCCTGTGTCAGCATTGATGGTCCTTTTTCGATAGAACATAAACACTTTTCCTCCCTTGGCTGCCTGGAGTGGGCTGCAGTGATGTTTGTCGTCCACGCAGGTGTGAAAATATACGTGGGTGGTTGTGAAAATCTAAGCCCAGCACAGGTGTATGTTTCAGTATCCTTTGGAAAGCTGCTGGGTAGGGGAGGGGGGAAGCAGGTGGAAGCAGCCCCTCTCCCAGATGGTTCCCACCTGTGGGGCAGGGGAAGGAGCAGGTTTAAGTATAGATTCTGTGGGAAATCAGCACTGGAATACCCACTGAGATCACACTTCTCCCTAGTCTGCCTCCTGGGCTTCTCCTCCAGTGGTTGCCTCCGGGGCTCCTGCCTGTGCCCTCAAGCAGATGGGCCCTGTTCCCCTTCCTTTCCTGCTTTGGAAGCACCCAAGGAGCTCTTCCTTTGCAATGACTCAAATGTGTGGCAGAAATGGGAGAGCCAGTGAGGGGTGAGGATCTGACAGGTCCCTGTCTGTGTCCCTCCCGTTTCCCAGGTGGGAAACTGCTGGTGAGGACATCAATAGGGAAACGTTTGTTTCCCATCAGCTGCACAGCGTCTGCCTGTCTGAGCAGCAGTAAGGATGGGTGAAGTGGGTCAGAGTGAGGTCACTCACTCAGCCCACGCCTCATTTGGAGGGCTCTAACGGAGCTGGGTGCTGCTGACAGCAGCGCTGCTGGCAGCTCTCCTGGAAAGAGCTGAGTCAGCAGAGGCAGGCATTAGTCAGCAGGATGAAACCCACACCTCCGGCAGCACTCCCTGCCTCAGTTGTTGGCCCCCTTGACCTTTGCTAACAGCTTTTCCCCTGCCAGAAAATTCTCTCTCTCCTTCCTTGTAATTTCCCTTACCCTTGACGGAGGCTCTGAGCTGGCCTCCCTCCTCCTGCTGCGGTGTCAGCGTGTGAGGCTGTGCCTCCAAGGAGACCGTGAGAGAGCACCGTGCATCGCTCTCTGTGCTGTAGATGCTTTGGAACAGAAATCAGACCTCCGAGCACGCGATGCTCCAAACAGACCAGATGTTTCCAGATAGATTTTAAAAATAACTATCGGTATTGTGGGGGTGAAGTTGTCCGTGGGAGCTCAGCAGGACGATGCTGCCTCCCCCCAGCTGCCAGCTTGCACATCCCTGAGCTGTGGCTGTGTGCTTTGTGTTGACCAGGCTGTTGCAGCAGTCAGAGCAGTGCTGAGCTCTGTGCCTTCCCCCAAACGCTGTCCCTGGTGCAGACACGGCTGGGCTATGAGAGGAGACCGTTTCCCATCCACTTATGGTATTGCTTACACCTGCAGCCCCGAGTGCTCTCCCTGCTTACGCGCCAGTGCAGGCAGCAGTGGTGTTTCCCACTGTTGCAGTGATTTTTGAAGTCTGGGGGCACCTGAGCAGGGGAACTGCAGCGGTGCAGAGTGGACCCACGGTGCTTGATGTGGGGGACCCCATCTGCCTGCATCACTGCGGCTGCACTGGGAGCAGGGCCGCCAGCTCGGCCTCTCAACACAAACCATTCCGCGGCACATCCCCGCGGTGCCGTGCCTCGAGGGCCACGTGCATCGGTCACCTCGGGGAGGGGAAGGAAGGAGGCAAAGCACGAAGCCGGGAGCGGCCGGCTGCCCCCTCCCCTCCCATCCCCCACCCGGCGGGGCGGGGCCGGGGCGGAGCGGTGCGGCGGCAGCGGCGGTACGAGCAGCAGCAGGAGCAGCAGGAGCGGAATGGAGCGGGGAGTGAGCGTCTTCGGGGGGCCCAAGGTGAGGCTGCGAGCGGGGCTGTGCCGCTGGGAGCCGCGTGTGCCCACGCGTGTGCGTGCCCACGCGTGTGCGCGCCCACGCGTTGCGCTGGGAGCCGGGAGCTGTGCCGTTCCGCCCCGCAGAGCACAGCCCGCAGCTGCCCCGCTGTCCCCGTGCGGGCAGCCCGGTGAGGGTACGGCCCCGGAGCTGGGTGGCTGTAGTGCTTATGTGTTCTTCTTTTCTGTCTTAAATCTATCGTTGTTTTTGTTTTTCGCTTTGTCTTCCTTGAGGTAGCGTCTTAGTTACTGGGATCAAAGGCTGCTGTGCTGTTTGGTTCTTCCGTTTGCTGTGCAAACGCGTGGCAGATAGGGTCGTTAAGTAACGTACCTGCTGGAGGTGAGAGGGAAGAAGACAAGACGGGTGTGCTCAGCAGCAACCACCTCCCGGGTGCTTTCTGGGCAGGACGCTTGCTCGTCAGGGCTGTCAGGGTGCTGCCAGCTGGTAGCGCTTAAAGCCTTGTTAAGGCTGCTTCAGTTTTGGGAGATGCTGGTGTTTCATGAGTTCCACTAAAGCTATCGGTTGGCCCCAGCGGTTTCACGTTTTTTGGCTGAAAGAAGCAAGTTCATTTCTTCTTTCAGTTGTGCTTCCCCCTGCTTGCTCTGCGCAGGCAGTGGGATGCGGAGCTGAGGGAGCAGGGAGGCCCTGTGCCGTGTGTGTGCGGGGTCAGATCCGCTGTGTGGCTGTCAGTGGGATTTCATGAGTCAGGCAGTCCCTTTCAGCCCCGCCAACCTGCTCACGTGAGGTCTAAAGGCAGTCAATGGGCCCTGCTCACCTCTATTCACCCGCCAGGACCCTCTGCCATTGGGAACTGTCGCTTTTGTGCTTTAGGGACGTTTCTGGCACCCGGAGCAATGTGCTTTTCAGGGCCGTGCTGACTGCTGGCCGCCCTGGGGCTGAGCTTTGCCCCCTGCTCATTGTGGGCCATAAGGAGCAGCGGAGCCTTGCACGGGGTGGGAAGCTGGTCACCTGGGTCTCAGTCCACTGCGTTTCTTGTTTAGAGACTCAAACCCACATCCTAAAGGGCTGGCAGATCTGTCTGCCAACAGCACCCGTAGGACAAAGCCACGTTCCTGCTGCCTTGCATCCCTGGGAGCAGCTTCACCTGGTGCTTCTCACAGGAGCTGTGTGGTCGTGCAGTGATGTGCGTGGCTCGGCTCGTGTCACTGAGCTGTCGTGGAACCAACACCGGGGGAGCACGGTCCGATCTTTTTGCTAAGGTTGGCATTCACCTTATCTCTTGTGGTGATGTCAGCGTTTCTCTGCCTCATGCCTTGGCCAATTGTGGCTGTGGTTATGCAGTTATTGAAATCCATAAAGCAGGCTTCAGATTAACACCGTTTGATGTGTTGATGTATAACCCTGGGCAGTCACTGCTGAGGTTTTAAAACGTTGCAACTTGGATGATCTATGAACATCTGTTAGAAATAGTCAAAGTAAAGGTGAGGGTTGAGGTCCTTCTAGCACGGCCTTTGGGCAGTGCAGCTCCAGCACTGTCCAGCTGCTGCTGTCCATTGGTGGATCAATAACAGTCATAATAAGAAAAGAGTGGCACCTCATATGTGAACTCCCTCAAGTGCACTCGTGTGGATGGTGCCTTTATGGCACACAACACCAAGTGGAGCAGCCAGCAGGTCCGTCACAGCCCGCTGGGCACTGCTGTGTGACTGCAGCACTGAGCGTCTCGTGAGCCTCTTCCTGCTTGATTCACTACAGTGAAAATCATCAGACTTGGAACGGGTTTGTTTGCATTTTGCATTGGAGTTTATTTTTGAAACTGACCAAGTTTCAAAGAAAATACTGCAGTATTTTCAAAGGGAGAGGCCAAACCAGAACCCTTAATGCTTCTCTTTGTTTTGCTTAAAGCTGAACCATCTTGCTGCTCTCTGCCTAGTACAGTATGTGCTGTCGTTGATCTAAATTTTCTTATTTTTTGCATAGAAACAGCAAACAGTGCTCTCTCAGCCTCTGTGCTGAGGGCACCCACTGACTGGGATATCTCATGTCTTTGGAGCTCACATGGGCATTGGGTCACTTTGTAGCCAAACTTGGGCAGTTATTGAATTGCTGTAGTGTTGGGCAGAGCATTGTCAGTCTGTAAACCCAGGTCCCTCCAAACAAAGCTGAGGTCTGCAGTGAGATGGGATCCACACACGTGTGCCTCTCTGCTGGGGCTGCTGCTGCAGCATCTCCTGCAACCCCGTGCAAACTCTTTCATCTTTATCTGGATACTTTCCTTGACTTAAAGCAAGGTCACGTTACCCGCTTCTATCTGGGAAAGCCTTAGGCTTTGTTTGCCCAAAACAAACACATAAGAAAGGAGCTGCAGTGGAGCTCCACAGCCTCCTACAGACCTGGAAACTGCAGGGTTGGCGAAGGAGCAGAGATGCGTGGCAGAGAAGAAGCCTCTTGCTGGTGCTGCAGAGGAGCAGTGCTGCTGTCTGAGCTGCCTGCAGCAGCAGCAGGAGGTGGACTGCACGCACAGTGCTGAGTTTGCTTTCACATGAATGGAAGTGTTGAGCTGGGAGGGCAGTGGGCACCTGAGGGGTGTGTGGGTTGGGCTCAGCTTGCTGGGTTTTCCTGTCAGGGCGAGCTGCAGTTCCACCAGGTGGTCACAGGGCTGTTGAAAACCACAAGGAATGGAGCTTGCGTGATGTTGAAAATGCAGTCAGAGCTCAGGAGTGGAAAACGTGCCAGCTGTCCACATCTGGCAGTGCAGATTGTGTCCATCATGCGTTCCTGTATCTGCTGCTTCCCAGGGTTAGTCCTTGCAAGCAGCATTGCAAAACTCAGGGCGGGGGGAAAGATCAGGTTGTGCCCTTTGTGAGTCTCCTTAGGGTTCAGGTCGTGTCTGAAGGGTAGAAGAGGTCACGGCCATATCTTTTCGCAGTCTGCTTTGCTGGTGGGGTTGTGACCCACAGCTGGCTGCACCCCCACTGGTTAAGCAGGTGTTTCCCAGATGTTTGTGGCTCACACCTGGCTGGCATAAGTGAGACAGTCTCTCTCTGTGTATCTTGTACGTAGGTGTCTCACTTCATCCACGTTGGAAAGATCTGGAGCGAGCACAGCTAGCCTGTAGGCTTTCCTTCCCAAGAGCTGCTTTGTGCTTCAGATTCTTTGGTACACAAATATTTATTATATGGCTTTTTTGTTGCTTAAAAGCAAACAGTTGTGGAAATACCACGATCTAGCTGAACCATTTTACAACTAATATTTTCCTTCCCAGTTCAACTTCCAAATTTCATTTGTCATGTTCCTCCAAAGCTCCAGCTGCCTAGTTGGAAAAGCTTGCTTTCCCTTCTCTGTGACTCTTCTTCTGAAACAAGATTTCACAGGGACCTGAGTTACCATCCCGTTTCTCGTGAGTCTGAATGAGTCATCTTATTTTGAAACGAGCTTGCTGGCACTACGGGGCAGCTCTCCTGTGTTCAGCACCTTGAGCCTTGGGACTCCATGTGTAGCTTTACAAAGTCTGTGTCCTTTGGTAATGCCAAATAATTAAGATCATATCTGGAGCAGATTTCTGGAAGCGGAGTCCAAGTTCTTGGGTTATGACTCTTTTATCAAGTTGATTGATGCTTGTTTGAGGGTTGTTTTTTCATCGTCCTCAAACTAAGTACAGATAGGGCAGCATTACATTACTGAAAAACAACTTTCTGAAGAGCTGTTGCTTAATCTGAAGTGGAGGAGTGCTGAATCTATTGGATCTGAACATGCAGCTGGAATAAGAAAATACTTGAACAGTACTTTGGCTATCAAAACTAAACTTCTTAACGATGATGTTCTTCAAATGGATTTGCATTTGGTTTTTGTGACTTGCTCCTATATTAGCAGCATTCATACCCGTGCTAGCACTGCATGCCCATCTGTAAGGCATTACTGCAGCTCCGGGAGTATGTCCCTGATGTCTCTTTGTGTTACTGCAGGTAGAACTCCACCTCCACCTGGATGGAGCCATTCGGCCAGAAACAATCTTACACTTTGGCAAGTGAGTATCTGGTGGAGGAAGGCTCCAGGTGATGGTTTGGCTTTGGGAAGCTGGTCATCTCTGAGTAGATGGGGTAAGGACCTGGCTCTGCAGCTGTGGGCAGAAGGAGCTGAATTGTTCCTCCAGCTGCGAGCATGAACAAACACGAGCAGATAATCACTAATCAAGGATGTAGGCAAGACAAAAGATTTCAGGAAGCAGCTCTTAAGTGCAGCTCCGTTAATCTGGGGAGGAAATCAGTTTTCAGAAACTTTGGTTCAACATCAGCTCCAAAGCCAGAGGGCCGGCGTCAGCACCTCATACTGTGCAATGTCCCCAGGTGCCATTATTGGAGTGGGGCAGCTTTGTTCAAGGCTGTGCAGGGAGTGCTCCCAGGGCAGGCAGGGGAGAGCTGAGCGGGAGCTGACAGCAGTGTGGAAAGGGCACTGCGGGGAGGAAAGCCGATGCCTTGGCAGCAATGAGAGTCCTGTCCCCGCTGAGTGCCAGCAACTTAATCTGCGCTGTTTGCATCTGAAGGCTGAGCGTGGGGCTGCTTTCCTGCCTGCCTGAGAGGGGAAGCAGCAGCATGTGCCCAGCCCTGCAGCGGTGCTGATGGGGCTGCTTTCCTGCAGGGCGGCTGCTGGCAGCGGGTGGCTAGAGCTGTCACCACTGCCTTGTCTCTGTTAGCAGAGAAACGTCCATCAGTCAGCTGTAATTCATCCCGACAGGGCTGGGAAGGGAAGAGGATTAAATACAAATGTCTGGTTATTATTCCTGACTTAGGCTGGCATTTGTGGCTAGGTGATGGTGCATGAATGGGGAAGCCTGCCTGGAGGTGTGCGGTGTCCCCAACTCTAAGTGTGCTGGCACCTGGGGACCTGTCCCCATGTGGTGCTGGAGGAGGATGGGCACAGCACCTCTTCTGCTTAGGGGAGCTGTGGGGTGAAAGCTGCTCGGGCCACCCCCGTGCTCTTGCGTGGGGTGTCCCCATGTGTGCTGCAATGTGGGGCTGGATGTGGGCTCACTCACAGCAGAGCCTGCATGTTTGGTGTTGTCCCAAGTCTGACAGCCTCCATTTGCTCAGGCCTTGGAGCTTCCATGAGAAATGACTTTTTTTCTAAGGAATTTTGGCAGTTCTGCTTTTAGGACTGGAAGGTGCCAAGAAATAATCCCAAGACCCTTCAGTTGAGCCTGTGCTGTGCCCTGGCTCTGCTTCCACGGGGTTGCTGTGGGCTCGTAGCTCCATGTGCCTGTGTTTTCTCCTGCCTTGGGCTGCCATGCTCCCTTCAGAGGTCTAGGGCCACATCTGCTCTGGTAGGACAGTGTGTGCTGTATCTCTTCTGGGAAGGAACAGCAGTGGTCTGCCAGTTCAAAACACGCGTGCTGTACAGAATAGACTGATTGAAAATGTGATAACGCTCCCCATCGTTAATCGCTTCATTTCCAGGAAAAGAGGGGTTCCTCTCCCCGGCAGCACTGCTGATGAACTCATGAAGCACGTCAGCTACAAAACACCACTATCGTTTAAACTATTTCTAGAGAAGTTTAATCACTACATGCCTGCCATTGCGTAAGTAACTGCTGTTGGCTCACCCCCTCCTTGGTGACATCCTTCTGGGTCCCCTCCTGGTGGCAGGGCTGATGGACCCCGTTGCTATCCCTGCAGGGGGGACCGCGAGGCGGTGCGGAGGATTGCGTATGAGCTGGTGGAGACAAAGGCAAAGGAAGGCATCGTCTACATGGAGGTGCGGTACAGCCCTCACCTGCTGGCCAACTGCCGTGTGGAGCCCATCCCCTGGGGACAGGCTGAGTGAGTGACTCCTCCATCCCATCCCATTCCATCCCATGCCACAGGGCTGGATCCCAGACAGGAGTGTTTGGCCGCAGACAGCTCACCTTGCCTGCCCATCCTCCTTTCTCCTTAGGCAAGGTGTTGCAACTCAGTGAGATGTGAAGACTAATGATTTTTTTTTTTTTCCCCCATAACCTGCTGCAGCAAGTTAATTAGTAAGATTTAATGACAGCTTTTAATGTAATTGTGTTTTTAATTGTAAATGCTCCCTGGCCAGCACAGCTCAGCTCCCAGCACCGAGGAGCCAGCACCCGCACAGGTTGGGCAGCGCATCTGTCACCTCAGTCCTCCCGCTCCTCCAGTGCAACCAGCTCTGGCACTCCTCCTGGCCCAGACCACGGTGTTCTTCCCCTTCTCATGCCTCAGCGTGCTGTCATGTTTGAGTGTGCCTTTCTGCAGGCACTTAGTTCTGCATGTGTGAAGCAGCTGCGCTGGAGCTTTTGGCTGAAGCTGTTCTCCACGTGAGGGGAAGCAGGGCTCGTGTAGAGTCTGCCTGCCTGCAAAGTGGAATTGGAGCTGGGAGAGGCAGCAGTCAGCGTTGCAGGGGGCTGGTGATCCACTCCTGGCCCCTTGTCTCAATGTCACCCCTGCTCTAATGAGTGTCTGATGAAACCAGAGCTTGGTGGCCCCTTGCAGAACATGTTGCAGTGGGTTTTCCTGGGATAGGTGCTGACTGAAGTCTGGCCTTACCCTTGTACAGATCACTAGCCAAAATACAGCCTGGCTGGGTAGGAGGGACCCCACAGGCCCTGTACAGCCCTGTACAGGGGTATTAGGGCGTCTACTACTGCAAAAGTGACCCAGCAGGATTGGCAGTCCTGTTCCTTGTCACTCTGCATGGTTTTGTTTCTGACATCTTATAAATGAGGGCATGGCGTGGGTGTAAATGTGCTCATTTGCTTGGGGGATCTGGTTTGTGCCCTCGGGGATGTTGCTAAGAGTGGGACCTGGGAAGCCTGGCCTTTGTGGGGTCTCTGCTCGCTGTGGGTGAGCAGCTCCTGCCCACCCACAGCCTCTCACCATCTCTTCTTCCCCACAGGGGAGACCTCACTCCGGATGAAGTTGTTAACCTTGTAAATCAGGGACTGCAGGATGGAGAAAGGGATTTCCGCATCAAAGCCAGGTCTATTCTATGCTGCATGCGCCATATGCCAAGTAATGTATTGCAGCTCACCCGCTGCTCTGCTCCCCTTCCCTGATGCGTGGCGCGGGGGACGTCCCCTGGGTTCAAGTCCCTGCAGAAATGCAGGGAGAGCACCGGTCCCACGGCCCTGGGTGTGATACGGGACTACACGGTGCTGAGAATGGGCAGTTTTCCCTCTGTAGAAACACTCTGCTCTTAGCAAAGGGTTTGCTGGTTGTCAAAATGGAGTCTGTATGTGCAGCAGGTCTGGAGAGCTAGCTGAAGACTCCAGGAGAGCTGTGATTCCTGCTCCCTGCCCAAGGGCCACAGCTTCCCTAGGGCTGACACAGCCAAAGCTAATGGCGGGACCTGCAGGCTGCTAACTTGCTGCTGGTTTAAAATGGAAACACACATAGAATAGACTTAATCTAACAAATACAAAAGTTTGTTCTCAAAATTAGCAGTTCTAACCTTACTGTGTTGGGCTGCTGAGTTCCATGAACATCTTCACCTCGAGAGAAGTGCAGCCAGAGTGAGTTGTGTGGCCATAGCTGTCTGACACTGAAACTTTACTGTCTTCAGATTCTCACAACATTTTTCTGCAGGTTTAATAGGGCAAAAATTTTTGCTAACAAATACGTGGGTAATTTGTGCCTAAAAGTATGAAAATTTACATTCCTGGAAAGGAAGATCTGAGGGTGGCTCTTATCTGCCCAAAGCAAAGATTTGAAACCTTAATCGTTGAGCTTCTGATTCCTATGGAGAAAGGCTGCTGGAACAGGAAGCTGTAAGCCTGTGTCCAGTGTGTCTGCAGCTCCAATACTGCAGGGTATGGGCAGCATGTGCATCATGTGCTTGCACAGCAGCAAGAATTCCTCTTGCAAACAACTGAGTCTGTGTTTTAGTGTATGCACTACCTGAAAAGGTGGTGTCAGGGCACAAAGTCTCCCCTTTGAAGCCACTGTGGAACTTAGGAATTGTTGGGAGAGGCAGAAATGTCAACCAGAGATAGTTCGTATTGAAGTTGTTAGTAGAATAATGACTCCAACCTGATGAGTTTGAAAGTAGTGAAAAATGGTGATGAATTTGCACCAATTTGTGCAGCCTGGTCTAGGGAGCCTGCTTTGGTGGGGGGTGTCGGACTAGATGATCTCTAGAGGTCCCTTCCAACCCCTACAGTTCTGTGATTCTGTGAATTTTCTTATGTGTTCATATGACTTCAGGACTGTAAGTGCACAGCAGGTGATTGTTAATAATTAACACTGGAGTTTATCTCTGTTTCTTGGCCTTCTTGTTAAGGGTAGGTGCAGTATCAGCTAATAGATGCATTTCCTTTTCAAGAGATTATACCATGTCCCGGTCAGAGATAACTCTCGAATCGTTGGCCAGTTGTTGCTCTCTTTCTCACTGATATCCAAAAGCATAAAACTGCCAAAGGTTGGTTTGCCAGGTGGCTTTGCAGCTTCCTTCCAACATCGTGTCCCGAGGAGCTGGTAATGCTGTGCAGAGGTGCAGCCCAACCTGAACTATCCCATGACACCACGTGTCCCATGGTTAGGAAATGCTCAAGGTGTGATTCATGCGATAGCTTTCTCCTGAATCCTGGAACTGTCTGTTCCAGGTTGGTCTCTGGAGGTGGTGGAGCTGTGCAAGAAATATCGGAATAACACCGTGGTGGCCATAGACCTGGCTGGGGATGAGTTGCTGAAGGCTTCTTCTGATCATAAGGAGGCTTACGAGGTCTGTTGAATAAACTTCTTAAAAACAACAATAAGAAAATACTGACAGGGTTATTCCTGGCTAGGGGATGTGCAGCACGTTATGCAGACCACAAACAGCTGGGAAAGCTTAAAAATTAATTGCAGCTGTTAAAAATATGTTGTTAAATAGTGTCACTATTCCCAAGTTTATATCTCAGTGATTGAAGGCAGATGTGGGGCTCAGTGAAACAGCCGGGCTGCCATGACTGCCTGGGCTGGGGGTGACCCAGCTTTCTGAACTGTGCTGCTGGCGGTATTACCATTGATGCTCTGTGATGAGCAGAGTTGTCCTTTGTGGGCTGGGGGCTCACAGAGGGTCAGACCCAAGCGTTCCTTCCCTTGTCTCGCAGGAAGCGGAGCGATGCGGCATCCATCGCACTGTCCACGCTGGGGAGGCCGGGCCGGCTGCCATGGTCAAGGAGGTACGAGTGGTGTGGGGTGGAAGCCGCATAGGAGGCCCCATAGGAAGCCCAAGTGGTTTCCACATTGGCGTTTCCGTGCTCGCAGGCTGCAGCTCTCTCCCTGCTCCCCAGGCCGTGTACCTCCTGAAGGCTGAGCGCATCGGCCATGGCTACCACGTGCTGGAGGACCCCGAGCTGTACAGGGAGCTGCTGAGAACCAAGATGCACTTTGAGGTGAGGCCTCTCCCGCAGAGCAGGAGGTGGGAGTGCCCGGCCCTGGGCACCCCCTGCTTTGCCTGCCCGCAGCTATCTGCCTGCACAGCTGTGGTTCAGGTCTGTGTGGCTGATTCTGTTTGTTTTTTTTTTTTTTTTGGTTTGCTTTAACTCCCATGACCAGGTCTGCCCCTGGTCCAGTTATCTGACTGGGGCATGTCTTCCGGACCTCAGGAAACACCCAGTAGTACAGTAAGACTTACAAAGAACACATAATCTTATCGTCCCCACCCCAAATCCTGACTGCTCTGAGCTGCTTTACTGCAGCGAGGCTCACACCTGCTGTTCTGAACCCGTTCCCTTACAGGTTTAAGAAGGATCAAGCTAACTATTCTATCAACACTGATGACCCCCTCATCTTCAGTTCCAACATTGACAAGGATTACAGCATAGTGAAAGAATACATGGACTTCACTGAGGAGGATTTCAAGAGAGTGGTGAGTTGGTTTCAACTGATGCTTTGCAGGAGTCCTGGTGAAGTCCAGAGACGTCAGCTTTTCTTTTTTTTTTTCCTTTCTAAACCAAGAGATTTAAATGGAAATAAAATCCTGCAGGGGGCTGAGCAGAGCGTTGTGCAGAGTGGATGCTGGAGGCATCATATGGGTGTTTCCTTGGGCTGTCTTTGGTGGAAATAGTCCCCTCCTTCCTACTGCTCAGACCTGCTTTGAAGATCTTCCTGAACCTTTTCCTTTTTTACATCAGTTTGGAATTGTAGGGAGGTTATTTTGAAGCCTGCCCAAAAAGTTAGTAAGATTCAGCATCTACAAAAGTGCTTGCAGTTTTTGCACTTGCAAAGTGAAAACAGAATGAGTACTGGTATGGTGTGCATAGTCACTTGTGTGTCTTATAACTGAAAAACTGGCTTTTCTTATTGATTTTTCTAATTACTTACCTGTGGTAGAAAGACAGGTAGGAGCTGGGAGTCTGCACATCAAGGGGAGCTTTCCTGGCTCGCATTCAGTTATGCTCGTGACTCCCACCATGTTGTCTGCAAAGATATTTGCTGAAAGCAGAAGTCCAGGTTTCACTGAAGGGCAGCTCAGCACTGGCATCCCTGGATGCTAGCTGCCCTTTCCTGCCCTTGCAGAAGCCAGACAAAAGAAACATCCCTGCATGAGGCCGGCCAGCAGGTGACATTGTGCAGCTGGGCTGTCACACAGCATGAATCAAAATGCCACCACCAGCTGGGTTGGCACAAAGAGAAGCCAGAGCGTAGGATACATTCTTTAGACCCTTTCCTACAAACTCTAGAGTATTTAAAGACCCCCCTCCTTGTGCCTGCTGCATTCCTCTTGTGATTGCTGCTAATGGGAGGGGCAGAGCAGCTGCCCTGGGAAATGAGTCTGGAAATGCATCTTGGAGCAGAAAGTTCACCTTCCCTTCGCTTGAAGATGGTCAGAGATGTTTGGATATGTACAGCCACGTCTCCAGTGTGTCTTAACATCTTTTCTTCTGTTCCCCCTCTACCTTCCCAGAACATCAATGCAGCTCAGTCCAGCTTCTTACCTGAGAAAGAAAAGCAGGAGCTTCTTAACACGCTGTATGGAGCCTATGGGATGGTGCCTGCCACCCCATGATGCGTCCTGTGAGCCAGCATGGAGCAGTGGCCCCTTTCTCGTGTGTTCTTGGCTCTGCTCTGCTGGGGAGCAGCAGGAGGAGGTCAGTGTCCATTATTATTACCCAGTGTTAACTCTTACAGCACGAAGTACAATCAGGCTCCTATCATACACCCCCACTTATCACCCCCTGAACTGTCTCCCAAATGGACTTCCAGCTTCCTCTTGGTGTTGAGCAAGCAGATTCAAACTCCTCCCTTCATCTGCTGCTTCTGCCCAGTAAATGAGAGCAGGAGGAGGTCCCCTGTGTTACCTCTCACACACCACTGCCCTGCCTTAGCCCTTTTCTGCAGTACAGGAATAACCACTCCTGCCTGTCACAGAGGAAACAAGCAGGCACTTTGGAAGCAGAGGATTTCTTCTCATCCATGCAGATAGGGAGGGTTAGCTACGGCGAGGTTTACCTGTGGTTAGTCTTGTGCTAACAAGAATAGGACAAGAACAAGCTGGGAACCGGTGCACAAGTCTGAAAGGCTGGTTGGTTTGTTTGAAAATAAGTAAATAAATAAAAAGCCTTTTTGGCATCCTCCTTCAGCCGAGGGGTTCTGTGTCCCAGGCCTTACGGTGGCACTGCCACAGAAGCACGCACCTTGTGCTCCAGCTGTGCTCATACATGCATAGGAAGTTGGAACATTTTTACCATTTTGGGCCCACATCTGCCTTCTGGGACTTCTCCCAGTTTTGTACTCACCCTGGGAAATTCCTGTGAACCACATTTTGCTCCTCCTGTATCTTTGTTTAGAAAAATGTGCTTGATCGCCTGCTTTAACCATTCTGCACTCTTCCTGACCTGACATAATCCTTAGGCACTGTTAAAACCCAATGAGTAAACAAATAAGCTAGGGCCCAGTATCACATGCTGACTCAGGTGCTATCTGGATTGCTTCTCTCACTTAACCACAGCACTGGCTAGAAGTCAGATCTTCATTTTGGTGGAGAACTTACCAAGAAATACTCACCAAAACTCCTAAGCCATTTTGTTGCATTACAGTATTCTTTGCTAACATGCATCCAGAGGTGAGACTCTGATTTTCCTACAGTCAGAGAGCAGCTTGATACACCTGAGGAGGGAGTGTGGAGTGCTTTATGTGGCTCCAAAGATACTACACCAAAAAGTTGCCTTTGGCAGAGGGCTGTGGTGGTCATGTGTAGCATCTGCCTTGCTCTCTGCCAGCAGCACCTGAGTGCTGGGGACATTTCCATTCTTTCTAGACTTTCGTATTTATCTTCTCAGTAAAGCATTCATCTCTGAAATACGTGGTGCGTATCTACACATAGATAGGAGAGGGTGAATTTCTTACTTTTATAAAGAAAATGATTAATCATTACATTTAAGGATGTTGCTATTAGAACCAAGCTTCTTTTTTTTTTGGGTAATTTTTCTCAAAAAGAATGTTACTGAAAAATTGTTTGTTTGGATTCTGGACAGTTGATTGTTAATCCTGTTTAATAAATTAACAGATTTATATGAAAACAAATCCTCTTGCCTTTATGCTCAAGGGAGTCAGTAGGAGGCCTCCATGCCCTTCAGAGTAGGCTATCATACCCCTGCTTGGGTTAGTGGGTTGGTGTGGTGGTGCTTTGGCAGCCTGACTTTATCAGCTCAGCAGGAAGGTGTTTTCTGATAGACTTTCCCATTCTTTAGTACATTTAGAGTATTGGGAGGTCCTTCATGCTGAATTTCCAGTTGAAATCAAAGGCCCAGAGCAGCTGCGTGCACTGCAGCTTTGCGAGTCAGGATTCGTGAAGCTGGACTCATGCTGTGTCTCTGGTCCCCGTGCAGACAGACGAGTTGCAGGGGAACCTGATACCTGTGCTCTGAGGCACGGAGGGTGGGTTGATGGGTCACTAGTGACCTTGCTAAATATAATGGTGACAGCTATCTTCTGACCAGGGAGACCCGAGATTAGCTCATGCTTGATTGCTGGGAGTCATGTGTGGTGTGCAGTCCCTCTGCACTGCCTTTCCACTGGCTTCGTGTGCATATCTGAATCAAAAATACTGCTCGGTGAAAGCAAGGAGAGCTAGAAATGCAGCTTAAAGCCCAAATTATACTGTCAGCCAGGCCTGGACCTACCTGCTGGTTTGCCCCAAGGGTAGAAGAAGGGAGTAGGCACTTTGGCAATGCCTAGGAACATAGCTGCAATAGTATCCTGGCAGCTTGGTGCCAAGGAAGCAGATGAAGCCTCCACCTGGCTGCCAAGTCCTTGTTCCTGTGTGGGTCACAGTCTCATCCATCTCTGTCCTGGCTCCATGGCCATTGCTTCTTGGAGACCTGTGTAAAATTCACCCTCTGTCTGGCAGCAGCTTCTCTGCTTATTTATGGCCTTGTTTGATCTGACAAATCCCAAATGGGGTGTTCACTTCTTTCCAAGGTTGTGGAGGAGATGCTTGTCCCTGTGCCACCACTGGAGCCTTTCTCAGGTCAGCCCCTGCCCTGCTTAGGACCTAGCAATGCCCATGGGGCTGGAGCTGTTCCTAGTGCTCTCCCAGGCTCGTGGGTAGGGAAATGCAGGCGGTGGATGTCCTTGTTTGTCATGCAGATTCCAAACTGCCCATTAAGGGCTGGTGTAACCTCCCACAGCCCAACCTGTTACAAGGAAGAAGAAACATCCAGGCAGAAGAACACCTGCAGTACTTAAAGGCTGTGTTGTTTATTCCAACAGCTTATATAGTCTTATCAAACCATCTTTAACACAAAACATGTCTCCTAAAAGAATGGTGTGAGATCCTACCAGAGATAATCTCAGCTAACAGCTTGCAAAGTTAAGCCTGAATTTCAACAGTCAAAACAGCAAAATGTTTCTCCCCTCCCCTTAACAATACCTTAAAACGCTAAAACCCAAAGGAAAAGATGCCTGTGGCTAACGCTGCTGTCAGTGGAGCTCATCCACGTGGGGCTGTGCTTTGGTCCTTCCCGGGGCTGGCCGTGGGGACAGGGCTGGCCGGTCCCTGCTGCTGCCTGCCCTGGTCCGGAGGCCAGCTCAGGGGTGAGATGCAGGATGAGGGCAGTGCATGGAGAGAACAACGGTCTAAACTTCTAAGCTATGGAAACAGAATAAATAATAGTCTAAATTTGCAAAGCGGGAAGGTACCTTGGACAGGAAAGTCTGACTTGTATATTATTACTGAAATAGTTTTTTCCCATAGGGGAAAGTTGCAGCTAAGGCATCTTGAGAATGGCTCATATCACTACAAACACTGCAGTGTTGCTCTAAGTCATCAGGGATGGGAGCAGAAGTCTTTCAGAGGTGCCTGCCCTTGTGCAGCATCTTGCGGTTCTTGAAACAAAACAGTTGTAGCAGAGGTGTGTGACAGACATCTTGCTGGTTGGCTTCTGTCCACAGATTTAATAGCAAATTCTTGCTTAACGTTCACAGCAAGCCCCTCCTGCTGCCCCCTCCCACCCCCTGTGTGCTGTCATGGGGAGGGTTTGCTTTCTTGCTCCTTTGGTCTTGCTCCAGGGTCGCTCTCGGAAGAGGTACTGGCTTCTTCACCCTCTGCAGAAGGGAGAAATGGGAGGAAAGCACAGTTACGTTCTGCTGAGGACACAAGTGATCACCACATCTGGTTTTATTCAGCTTGCCAGCTGAAGCTGTGTTGCTGCCCACCTGGAGCCAAGATATTTGGCTTAAATGTATTGGGTTATCTCATCGGGGTCCCAGAGCACAAGCTCTTCTCAAAGCAGAGTATCTGGTGATGCTCAGAGGGCACCTCAGGGCTTAAAGGAAAGCACCAGGACTTAATATTTAACTGCAGGGTGCATTGATAGAGCAGCCCTAAACCAGGAGTCCATTTCTAAGCAGGAGTGTGCTCTCCCTGTCTAACCTGTAAGTGCAAGCTGCACATGGGCAGCCTGGCAGGTACCCAGCTTGCTTGCTGCCAGCTGAGCTCCAGTTAGCACTTATTGTAGACAGATGACCAGACGTGGACCTGTTTTAGGAGGTACAGCTGGGGTCACAGCACACCCCCTCCCACATACACTTGATTTTTATGAAGCCTAAGGTATATCTAAAGTGTACGTGGCCCTGAGAAGGCTTGTTTCTCAGTGCTGCTCTTGTTAGCACACCAGTACCCCCACAAACCAGCCAAAGACAGGCCCTGGGCCTGGTGGTCGTGCACTGGGACCATTGCACTGCTTGCAAACGATCCTCCTGAGTGTCCCCCACCACACCTGGCTCCCAGTGGCCTTGCTTTGCTGTTGCTTCAGGCTGTGCCCACCCACCCGGGGTCTCCTGATCCATTCCCAGTGCCTGCAGCCCCTCACCTGCCCCTTCGACGTTGAGCTCACCGATGTCCTTGGTCAGCTTGCGCATGCTGATGGTGTTTGCATCCCGCTGGATGTCATGGACAGCATTCCTCCGGCCAGCCCTGTCGCAGGAAATGAAGTCTGTGTACGTGCTGGACTCTACCTCCATCGCATCTCTATGCTCCTTCAAAATCCTGTGGAGAAAACAGCTCTGAGCTCAAGGGCAGTCGGCCAGCCTTGAGCCATGGCTCCATCTGGGTTAGGTTACTGCAGGGAGTTAAATTACAGCACGAAAAAATAGTCCCTGTAACTCTGCTCCCTGTCAGAGCAGCTTCTGAGCTCTCAGGTAACGACCTGCTGCTGGCTCTGCTGTCATCGGCTTTGTCACCATGTGCCTGCTACTCTGGGGAAGGGGGGGGGGCTGCTTTGGATTCAAAGCTCAGCATTTCAGCTCAATGTCAGCCTGGCCTAAGCCCTCCTTCCTCCTCCAATTGCCCTGGGAGCTTTGAGTGGAGGCTGAATTTGGCTGTGCAGTGGGAAGGGGTGAACTGACCTGAATTTGTAAGCAGGAATAGGGCTTTAGCAGGCACTCACCCGAACAGTCCAGGAGCTCGTGAGCTTTGCAGACACTGGGCTTTGCATCAGTGCTGCTGTGCTTACACATTCACGTGTGAGACAGCTTTGAGAGAAGCAGCACTTTACCCTGTGAAAATCAACCTTGCTGCAAGGTTCTTGGATCCCTTTGCTCCTCCCTGTGCCAAGCACAGAGTGCAAAGAAAGGCTCACAATGAGCACGAGCCACCAGCCAGCTCCTGGTACAGCCCAGTGGGTGTTCAGGGCTTCATTCAGCTGAGGGTTTGGCTTGCCAGCACACGGTGCCCGGCAGCTTTGGGAACACACCACAAGTGTCCCAGTGCCCGGGTACCAGCAGGCTGTCACATGCTGCCTCCGTGCTGGGAATCCAGTGCTCCTGGTTCCATCTCCTGCTCCCTCGGCCCGGCATCCCGGCTGTGTGGAAGCTGGAGATTAGCGGCCGACTTATTTTGCCCACTGCCCCGCTGGTGTTGTCAATAGTTGGAGGAGGAGCTGATCAGAAGCACTGGTGGCTAACGGTAAAAAGCATGAACATCTTGCATCCACTTGCTTTTGTGTCGCGGGGCTGATATCCCACTGAGACTTCTGTTCAGCTCCTGCACAAACGCTGCTCAATACGGATCTCCACACCGGGGCAGACGACTGAATGCACTCCACTCCCGTACGGAACCGCACGTGGGGCGACGGCAGACCCCGGCGGCGGCCGGGCAGGACCCACGCGGGGCTGCGGGGCTGGGCTCCGCTCCTCGGCAAACCCACGGCGCCGTGATCCTCGCACCTCGTGCCCGGGGACCGGGTGCTCCGGCAGAAGCCACCGGGAGGTGGCGCCGGAGCTCTGCGGCCGTTGCCCGGCTCTCCGGTGCCCGGTTCTCCCGGTGCCCGGTTCTCCCGGTGCCCGGCTCTCCGGTGCCCGGCTCTCCGGTGCCCGGTTCTCCCGGTGCCCGGTTCTCCCGGTGCCCGTCTCTCCGGTGCCCGTCTCTCCGGTGCCCGGCTCTCCGGTGCCCGGCTCTCCCGGTGCCCGGCTCTCCGGTGCCCGTCTCGCCGGTGCCCGGCTCTCCGGTGCCCGGTTCTCCCGGTGCCTGGCTCTCCCGGTGCCCGTCTCTCCGGTGCCCGGCTCTCCGGTGCCCGGCTCTCCCGGTGCCCGTTTCTCCGGTGCCCGTCTCTCCCGGTGCCCGGCTCCCCGGTGCCCGTCTCTCCGGTGCCCGTCTCTCCCGGTGCCCGGCTCTCCGGTGCCCGTCTCTCCCGGTGCCCAGCTCTCCCGGTGCCCGACTCTCCCGGTTCTCGGCTCCCCAGGCGCTGCCTCTCGGTTCCCCCCCAGTTCCGCTGCTGCCCGGAGGGGTGATGGAACTGTCTCCACCATTTTCAGGGGGAAACCTGATTTTTGGAAGAGCTTTCCCACGGCTCCTGGAAGATGCGAAACGCGTCGGTGGGGTTTAGCCAGGGGAAATAACTGTTAGCATCTGCCAGTGACGTAAGCATTTGGAGCAGCGTCACTGTGGATGGCCACGAAGTTGCTGCTCCCCACTTCAGACCCCACAGTTTCAAGCTCGCTTGCCTTGCGGAGATAACCCCTCTCTGCCAAACCTGCTGTTTGGCCTCAGCTTATTTTTCCACAGTATCTTGTAAGGGTGGGAATGAAACAGGACATATGGGGCTGCAGCAGCGTGAGCTGTGCAGGCACGGATGTGGCACGAGGATGAGGTTCTGCTGCCAGCCCTGGGCTGCTCTCAGAGTCTGTCCCCAGGACACCTTTTGGTAAAAGGAGAACACTTTTCAGGTGAACTCAGTGCCTCTTTCAAGTGGATAATGGCCTGGAATTACCACGGGAGAGTTAAACTCAACACAGGACCACTCACCCATGGAGGAAATGTGGCCTGCATCTGAGTCAGAGGGCTCAGACCCTGCAGGCACACCTCGCCCTGGGCTCCAGTTTCAAGAAAGCCCTTTCTGTGGCACTGTATCTGCCCCTTCCCTAGGTTTAATTGGAAGCTTTTCCCTCTTACCTCTGCCTTTCCTCATCATTTTGCTCTGCCTGTAACCTGGCTTTGCACAAATTGCAGAAGATCTCTGTGTCAGAGGAAACTCTGTTCAGCTCTCTGCGGCACAGGTGGCACAGCCCAGTGAAGGGCACCTTCAAGTCCTGCTTGGACATCCTCACCCCCTAGGGCAGCCAGCACAGCACAGCAGGGGCTGTAAGGGAGGAGGTGGGAAGGTTCAACACGTTAGTGCCTTCTCTGCACTGCTTGGCCCCAAGTCCCAAGGGACTGGAGCCCTGCACTTACATCCCTCCCATTGCCGCTGTCCGTTACAAGTGACCGTTGGGGCCAACAGCTGTGTGCCCACAGCAAGGCTCTGGTTGGAACAGGCCCACTGACCCACAAGGACAGCTCCTGCTCTCCTCTTGGTGACAGAGCCAAGGATCAAACTGCTGCCTTTTCCCCCCAGGAAGCATAAAGCCACCAAAGCCAAGCTATACCTGGCTGTGTTTCCAGGTATTTCCACCTTATGTCAAAGGTCAGCAGGGGAAGAGGGGGTTGATCCTCTTCTTCTGTTTGGGCATCACATCCTGCTTCTCCTCCCCGTACTGCAGACATGAGGACAAGGGCACAGAGCATTTTGGTGCCTTCAAGCTCTCCGTGCTGCCTTCTCTTGCCCTTTCATTCCTGGGTACCAGGGCTATTATTAGCCCAATCCTGCTGGGGACAGATCCATAACAACAGCAAAACACACCCAGCAGCCCTGCTGGGCTTGTAAAATATTTACAGAGTAAGACAGTTCGCTGCAGAGGGAGTCTGGTAGAGCACAGAGGCAGCAGCACCAGGATCTCTGTGCTCCCTGAGGTCTGCTGCGATGTTCCCCGCTGTGAGAGCCTCATCCAGCCTGGAGGGAAAAAATCCCACAGGGCAGAAGTCAGCACTTGAGGTCAGGGGGTTTCCACCAACTGTCTGACAGCTTCCAGATGGAATTCCAGCGAATTTTCCACAGGCTCTTGTCTGGGAACATGCATGAGAGATTGCACATCAAAGCAGGAAGGCTCCATGGCTGGGTTATCAGGATTAGGGAGTATTTTTAGACCTGTGCCACTGCCTACCAGACCTCTCTATGGCTCAAGACCCCCATCCACTGGAGCTTGGATCAGTGGCAGAAGCTGAGTGATCCTGTTTGACATCATAGCATCTCCATGCACTGCAAGCATTCTGCAAGAACAGAGGTTTTAGGGTTCTCCAGAACTTGGTGGAAAAATGTCATTCATGTAGTAGGAGAGGACTTACAGCAGGGAGATGGAGGCTTAGTGTGTTACAGGAGGTCCTATCTTTTGCTTTGGCCTTCTTTTGTAGTGTGAATATCATTTGAACACTGGTAACTCACTGTCTAGCCTATGATTTAACATTTATCTTGGATTCCTGTAGGGGTTAGGACCTCACACACCATTTTGCCCTTCAGCAAGTGCTGGTCACAGGGACCCCACCGTTGTCTCTGCTGTCCCACAGCACCTCTGCAGCTCCAACCCCCCCCAGGTCATCACCTGGTTCCCAGCAGACACAGGAGATGCCCTGGCAGGGTTTCATGGTGTCAGACAACCCCTAGCACCCGGTGCAGGCTGACGTGCTGCAGCAGTCCCAGGGGAGCAGGGAACATTACTCAGCACACAGTGACACCGCTTTGTTAGCGTCACTCAGCGCTGGCCTGGCTCAGTTTCCAGCCTCACGCTGGCTGAACAAGGATGTCAATCGTTATCCTCCACCACGGGAAACATCACAGTTTTCCTTGACAACTGAGCTTTTCCAGGGCTCCTCCCTCCACTCAGCATCCAAACCTCATCTGCATTATAAGCCTCTTCTGCAGCTTCTCACCATGTTGATTAATGGAAATAATTGGTCTCTCCGTGCATCTGGAGACAGTTGCCGTGACAGCAGTTGTATTTGTGTTTGGTTCCCAGGACGAGCTTGTTTTCCACATCCCGCAGCCCGGCGTCCCTGAAGTGGGCAGCCACGTGTCCCTCGGGGTGCAGGGAGACCCCGAAACATGCACGGCTAGGGGCTCCCAGTATCTCTGTTGGGGCAGAGCTGGAGCACCCTAAAAGTGCCTTTGCAGCAAAGGGGGCTGAGCCAGATTTGGGGCACAGCCTGCCCTAGGCTACGGAGCTGGTGCCTTTATCTCCCATTTTCCTCTCCCAGTGCTTGTCCTGATATGGGAGGATGTGGCCCTGCACAGAGTAGCCTCATGCCCACCCGTGCAATTTAACCCTTGGTGCCCCACAGAGACCCCTTCAATACTTCAAAGAGCCAGCATCACCGCTACTTTTATTGTTGCTTTCTCCCAACCTCTTGTTTAACCACCTTTGTATGGGAATTTGCTTTTCTGTGAGCAAAACCGTGGCCACGTGGAAGATCTGCTAAGTGCTGGAATTTCAAAATGGAGTAATAGCTGCAACTTTAAACCCTTCAGCTGCAGCAGTCTCACAGCTGCTGTTGTAGCCACATCCTAGGAGGACCTATCTATTGTTCCCACCTGTGATGGGCACAGAAACCCCCTCTGCTCCCTCCAGCATGGCTGGGTCATTTGGATCCCTACAGACTCCTCTCTCCAGGCCTCAAGAAGAAAAGCCCCTGCTTTCACTTCACCTTTCCAGCAAAGGCTGGAAAGTACCCAACAGTCCCACAACTCTTCTGATTACACCAGAGCACTGCATGTGGGGCCACGACCTCCCCAGGGATGTGCCCAGGATCCTGCAGACTGCCCAGGTGAGAAAATGCCAACGAGGCTGGGAGAGATGCAGCTGGGACCTGCCTCCCTGCAGGGCTGCCCTTGTGTATAAAGGGATGTGAAGGGAGAATAGCTGTTGGGAAGATAGCTCTGTGTTGGAGGAAGGTTGTTGCTGCTGACTGGAGAAGGATCTTTCTACAGACATGGAGGTATGCATTGCTGGCAGGGAGACCCAAGACTGGCTCTGCCCTGACCCTGCCTCATCCACCTGCACAGCCCACAGGGTGTCATGCTCACACTGGGCCTCATGCCCACCTCTGTGAGCTGGTACAAGTCACACAGCCTCCTGAGGGGTAGGGCCCTGGCTGTTCCCCTTGCAATAAACCAGGGCAGTTCTTAGGAGCCTTACAGAGGAAGGAGATGGGCTAATTAGCAAAAATGGGCTCAGCTCTGCTCCCTGGGGCATGTTTGACCTGTTATCTGTGCTGCTGCACAGAGGAAAATCACTTTTGTAGCTCACAAGGTTGGGGTAGCACTTGGTTGGGAAATGGGAATTCTGCCCTTGGGAGCAGTGATGAGCTGAGGGGTGGGGGTGCTGCTGTTGATGATTTGCTGATGGTTTAAATGGGACATGCAGAAGTTCCAAACAGGCTTACACAGAGAGCTGAGCCCTTCCACGTGGCTCCATGTCTCCACTCACCCAAAGCAGCAGCCCTGATGGTTGTGCTGCCTTGCTGGGCCCCCACCTGAGCAGAGCTCTACTGATCCTTGTGCACACACGTTACTGTGTTGAGGGAAGGATGCTGGTGCATTGCATTAGGTGGGAGCATCTGCTGAGACCCCTGTGAGTAGGGCAAATCCCCCTGCACACTGCTCATGAGGGATGTGGGATCTCAGATGTGAGCTGGTGAGCAAGATGCCTCCACAATACTGGCAGAGGTATAAAGAGATCCTTGTAGGTGGGAAAATTTGTAATTAAACAAATCACCAAGTATTTTATGGTCCACTGAGATGTCGCCTGGGCATGGATGGACACAGGGTGTCTCTAGTATGTGGAGGAAGATGCTGGCTGTAGGAGGTGAGCTGCCCTGAGACCTGCAGAGTCAATGTCTGTGCAGCAGTGAGCCCAGAGATCTGTCACTGCCAGATCTGCAAATACCAGCTCAGTGCAGCACGGTGACTGAGAAGCTCTGAGGAGCACAGGGGTGAATGCACAGAAGGACTGTGCTCACCATTTACCTCAGTGTCACATAGGAGCTCAGCTTTCGGGTTTCCCTGCCTCTTGATGGAGTGACCCTGTGTGCAGAGCAGGTGCAGGATGCTGGGCTGTCCCAGCCAGGGGACAGAGCTGGTGCTGTGACACAGCTTGTGCATGGCTGGGAGGTATGGAAAATGCAGCAGGAAAGTCGTTACAGCAGAATCACAGGTATTTGTTTCCTCTTAGCAACTTTCTAGCAACTAGTAGTGCGGAACACAGAGGCGTTCAAATGACTTTTTGGAAAACAGGAAGGAAAACCCCCTTTTCCTGCTTATATTAAAACTCTCCTGTGAAGAAAAGTGTTATCAGTCCATAGTGTGAATCCCTACCTGGTTTAGTTGATTTTCCTTCTGGACATGATTTCTAACAGGCTTTGTACACAGCAGGGCAGCAGCTTCTGGGGAAGGAAAATAAACATAAGAAAACAGAGTCTGTGCTGGTGTTAGGAAGCATAAAGCTCCAAGGCTCTTCCCACCACCTGTAACTGTGACTGTGGAGGGATCTGGGGGTGGTGAGCATCAAAAGGAGCAGTGAAGGGCTCTTAGGGGTTGCTCTGCTGGGTCTAAAAGCAAAATGTACAGTGGTCTGGCCTCACACGGAATTTCCCTTTTGGTTTTGCTTCTCCTTTCAGCATCTTGATTTGGGTGCTCTGGGGAGGACCAAAGGCGTACAGTCCCCTGACTGGCACCACAGGAAGGTTGAGGGGCTCAATGCTGGCAGCGGGAGCACAAACAAATGTTGATTTCTAGCTCTGCTGCCATTTAAAGAAGTGAAACTTCCATGTCAACTGCTTCGAGGCAGAAGGGGAAGCTTGCCGGGTGCTGGCAGCTGCTTTGGTTTGCTTTGTGTTGCTCTGTGCACAGCTGTGCCTTCTCCCTTGGTCCCCAGGCCCCTCTCAGACATTTCCTCTGTGGCCTTAACATCTGTGGGTGACTTGCAATCTCCTGACCTGCAGGGCCCAGCCAACAAGACACTTGCTTATTTTAGCAGCTGTTTCAGCTTTCAGACATTTTGGAACATCATGGACTGCTGGTTGTTTTTTATTTCTTGCTCCCAGGGACAAATATTAGCAGGCCAAAAAGCAGATTAACCATTTAAGAATGCAAGCACTAGCTCATTCAGCAGTTCTGCCTACTCTGAGCTGTGGATCACTGTGATAATTCACCACTTTCCAAACCAGGTCAGATCTACAGTCTTCCTCTTTATTCCTTGGCCCACTTCTAAAACTATCTCATTGCTGGAGCCAAACATTGCTCACTGGCTCCATCCCTGCTTCAAGGACAGGGCACTTGCTGCTTTTGTGTTTGCTCTGCCCATCTGTTAAATGGAACTATTAATACTCGCCTTCCTTGCTGGACGTTTCACATATCTGTAAGGCTTTGAGATCTGCAGATGACAGGCTTGCAGAAGTGGAAAATACTAATGATGATCATGACAGTATCCAAACAAAGATGCAAGGATTTGACAACATGCTTTTGTTGTTGTTTACCCCACTTATGCTGAAGTGCTTTTTGGAAATGCTGGACAGGAAAAAAAACAGCATTCACACAACTCTGGGAATGTGTGTTACCCTTTTGGGGTACCAACCAGGCAAACAAAAGCAGGAAGGAGGAAAGTCAGCTTTGGAATCCTTTTTTTCCCTCTTTTGCCTTCCTGTCTCACTCTGGTTCCTGTATCACACAGCCCAAACATTTAAACCTTTGGCATTTCAGATGGGTTGCAAAACACCTCAAAATCCACAGACTTGTGCCATGAGATGCTTAAAGCAAATTGGAACAAGGATGGTCTGAACTAGAAGAGCCATCACTAAGCAACATCCCATCAGGTACAGGATTGGAGAAGCCCCTTATTCTCTTAGAAGAGCTGATTTTGGAGAGAGAAACCCTTTAGCAGCTACTCTTGGCTTTCCACCCCTGCAGCTCTGGCTTCAGCCCTGTGTTCTTCCTCACAGCCCTTGCTGAGGATTTTGGAAGTTGAATGCCCTGCTCCATATTCCATCCACCCAGTCCTGGGAGATGGGCAGAGCTGCAAGGACCCAGTATGGGCAGACAATATCCTACACAGGGAGACTGTGGGCTTAAGGATGCTGTGAGGGCTAGCTGCTGCAACAGGACTAAAGCTGGGAGGGAGTAACTTGTAGAAGAACATTTCATGTTTCTTTGATGCATTATAGGGACCCATGTGGAAATGTCCAATGGATAGCTGATCTTCAGGACTGAATTGCAAGGGCATTGCCATCAGCATGGTGCACACAGTTTGAGATCCAGATTCTCTGCCTTTTTTCAGCTGTTACCCCAAAGGAACACGTGTATATACACGCAAAACAAATGCAGATCTCAAAATGAATATGTGCTCCAAGCAGCTCAGAGTGTTTTTTTGGCAGAATTCAGTGTTGTTCTATACAGCAGATGTTATGGTGCTGCTTTTGATCCAGAGAGGAAATCTTTTTTTGGTTTTCACCAAGGTGATGGCAGCAGACAGAAGGTTTTTACCTTGACTCATGGGTAAACATCAGGCCAAATGCATCACTGACTAGCTTGGGGCTGCTCCTCTCTGGGCAGACTGAAAGACCACCTCATTTGGTATCCTGTCTCCAAATACAACTGGCATCCTCGGCTCAGAGGTGCAAGAAAACTTGTAATTATGATGAAGTATTTTTCATCAGTTACTAATTGCCCTAAACCAATGGCTGTATAATTCTTAAAATGCAATATCCTCATAATTACAAGCAGAGTAGTTTAGCTACCTACATAACGACCTGTTATCCAATAGAAGTCTTCTGAACTCCTACTGCCAGCGATATCTAGAGGCAATGAGTGCCGCAAACTAATTACACTTTGTGGAAAGAGTAATCCCAGTAAAGCTGATGACTCTCTGGTGGGGATGTTTGGCTTATGACATCATTGCAAACATCAACAACTGTTGGCATTTCAGTGCTGGGCTGCTCCCATGGCAGCCACTTGTGGCTGGCAATGTGTGGGCATGGAGGAGCCAGGCAGAGCACCACACCTCTCAGGACTGTGCTGGGAAGGAAAGCAAGCCAGGATTGAGTGGTGCAAAGGCTTGGAAGGAGTGCCAGTTTTGAAATGGGGGAATAAATGGTGCCCTTCTTGCTCAGGTCCCAGGATGAGCCTGCAGAGGCATCTGTGCCTCTCTGTCACTGCCATTGGGAGGAGCTGGGGACAAAGTGCATGCAGCAGCTGACCCTCCCCATGGTACTGGCTGGTGCTGGTAAGCCTGGGGGAGCACCTCCCTTTACAACTTGTCTGGAAACACGTTGTTTGTTGTTTCCTTCTCTCATACTCTCCGAGGAATGGGCAATTCATTGGAAAACTTGTTTCCCAGATTGGTCTATGCGTATGGCTTTGGTGACTTGAAGAATAGTGTGGAGCAACAGCCACGTCCTGGTTTTGAATGTGAAAACAAAGATCACACTGGAGTGGTACAGAAAGCCAAATAAAAAGCTGTGTTGTAGCTTCTGCTGTTTCATACTGCCTTGCAGATTGATCCCCTGGTTCTCCTCCAGACCTGCATGAGCCCAGGAGAGCCACTTGATTTATGCCTGGCCCCTGGGAGATAGGGATCACACTAGTGTTTGGTTGGAGGGATCAGTGCTGCGATAACTGGCCCCGAAAGATGGGAGACCCAAAAAATGGTAACAACCTGGGAAAATGCTTTTCACAGCTGTCTTTTTGGGTGGGTGGGTGTGTGTGCGTGCCTCCAAGGAGGCTCAAAAGTAATGTTCTTTTCTTTGGTAGAAGAGTGTAAGGCAAAGGGGAAGCAAAACAAAGCTTGTTAGCTCATTTTAGCCTCTACACCTGGTCAGAATCAGCCACTACTCATACAGAAGTAATGAGCTGCTGGAAGCTGCACGTCTACGAATGTCTTTATGTTTTAGTGTCTCTGCTCTGATGCTGCCATGCCATGCTGCGTGCTTTACTGTAACGAGCCCCCATTCTTTGAGGGAACAGAGTTCTCACCCTCTGGAAAGTATCCATGAGGTGGAAGATTTGGAGCCCAGGGCCTCATCCAGTGCTCAAGGTACGTCAAGCTTTACTGGCAGAGCCACGTTAGTAAGCGGCCGTTTAGTCTGTGTCTGCGCTATGAATGAATTCACCCTCCTTCCCCCAGCATTGTTCCTCATCACAGCAGACACATGACACCTTCTCAGCCAGCTGGAAGGGCCCACCTTGCTCACAGGGGACCACCCAGGATCCCGAGCAGCCAAAGCACGCTCAGAGCCAACCGAAGCCATGCTGACTGTGGCCAAGCACAGCCCGGAGTGCTCCCACGGATCTGTCCTTGCTGCCTCAGTGCCTCTGCCAGAGCCTCACCTGGCTCCGGCCCGTCCCTCCATCCCGGCCACCTCGGGCATCGCTCCTGGGAACACAGCCACGCGTGGCTCTCGTTCTGTGCGTGGTTTGCCCCCTCTGACCCCACGGGTGCCAGGCGTCCCGCAGGAGCCAGGCGTCGCGCTCACGTGCCGGCTCACTCACCACCAGCTGCCTGCGCGAAACCGGAGAGCGACGCGCAGCTCCGGGCCGGAGGAATTTTCAAAGCCTCCTGAGAATACCACCGCGCAGCAGTTCTTTTTTTATCCCGAGTGTCTGCCTCTTAAAAACACTCGCTAGGGAAGCTGGGTGCCAGCGAGTCCCCGAGCCTGCTTACTACCGCGGCGGTGAGCGAGGCTGCTGGCCGTGCCAGCGCTCGGGGCAGCCCTGCGTGGCCGCGGGCGCAGAGCCCAGCTGCTCGTAGCCCGGCGTCGGCTCCCGGACGGACACAAGCGGTCCCCTACGTCGTAAATATATTAAATATACGGGTAAAGGGCAGAAAGGATACGTGAAATCCCCGCGGGGGTCACTGAGCCGCTGCGCGGTCCTTTGTGACCGCGATAGCCGCTCTCCCCGCCGCCCCGCCTCAGCAAACGAGGCTTCCAAAGCGAAGCTCAGCCCGAGCGAAGCCGGGCAGCGAAAGTTCCGTCTGTGCCAACCAGGCACCGGCATCCCCCGGCCGAGCACCCGCCCTCGCACCCCGCTCCCGGCGCCGCACTTACGGGGTCCCGCGTCCCGCAGCCGCCGGAGGAGCGGGGCTGGATGCGGGGCAGCTGGGCTGGATGCGGGGCAGCTGGGCTGCCCGAGCCCGCTCCACGATCCCGGCTTCCTCGCGCCGAGAGCCGCTAAATGAAGTTGCACTTGTGGGGCCGAGGGGCGTGTTCTGCTCCCCGCCGGGTGAGTCCCTCTGCCTGCTGTAATCCAATGCCCGGCCCGATGATGTCAAGCAGCCGCCGCTCGGCTCCTACCTTACGGGCGGCGGGAGGGATCCGTTTCCTCCTCGCGGGGATCTTTGTTTAGCTTTGCGGTGTAACCTCATCTCCCGGCAGCTGCGTGCTCCCGAACATCCTTCCTTCGGTGCGCGGCTCCGGCTGCCGTCGGCGGGTCCCGGCTGCCAGGCAGCCCCGCCGCCCCGGGCCGTCTCTCGGGGCCGAGAGCTCGATCGCTCGCGAACCGTCTCTCAGTGAGCTACGTACGCATCTTTCCGGGTTGCCCCGCTCCGGGTGAAGTTCAGAGCTGGTGGCAGCAGCCGAATGTAAGGGGGATGGCGATGGGGCAGGGCAGAGCAGGGCTCCCAGCCGGCTTGGCTGCTGCAGGGGGACAGGAAGCTCTGCCCGGGAGGGTCTCGCCGAGTGGTGTCACCTCTCTGCGTCCCAACTGCCTGGGAGATGGCAGCAGGCGACGGAGTCACGCAGAGCTGATGGCAGTGCCGTGCCCCCTGTCCTCTTCCAGCACAGCACTGCTGGTGGTGGGCAGCTGCGAGCACACAAGCGGGACAGATGGAGCCCTGGAACCTGGGCTCGTTTGCACTAATTGCTTTGCCAGCAGAACGAAGGATACGTCTCTTCCTGCTGTAAGGATGCTATGAGCTTTGTAAATGGGAGAATAAGTATGAGCAAACTTGGCTGGAGAGACCTCATCAATGTCTGCCGGAGTCAGGGGAGGTCTGATTTCAGGCTGAGCACCCAGGCTGACACCTTGCAGGGCACCCAGCAGGAGCCCTGCGAGCAGCCAGCAGCCCTCTCCTCTCGCCAGGAGCTGCGTGCCTGCGAGCTGCCACTGGTGGCAGATGCCCACACCCTGCCATCGCGTGCAGGAAGAGATAAGAATACCAACAAAAGCAGCCAGCAGTGCAGGAAACGCCCTGACGGCTCCAAGGAGGCTTTGACGAAGGGGAAGGGACCTCAACAAGGCAAAATCCCCCGGCACTCCGCGCAGCCACGCTGACCTAGAGCTCCGCCTCTCGATTCTGCTCCATTCTGTTTCACAGCCTGCATCAGGAAGCCAGTCTGATTTCCAGGGGAGTATCATTTGACAGAAACTAATCTCTCTGCAGCCCATTTGGGCCATGCATTATTACTCACTCAATGGCAATAGCTGGGAGCCTTGCTGCTGGCCCTCTCCAGGCATGAGAGACGGGGTGGCTGCAGCCTCGGGACAGCTCGGCTGCCTCAGAGGAGCGGATGAGTTCTGTGCTCCCTCCAGCTCATATTTGAGTGCAATCCAGAAGGCTGAAGCTTGGACTGTGGGGCCCAGAGGCCACATCTTGTGTTATACGAATGCCACCACAGCAGCAGTGGTGCCTTTTCTTGGTAACTACATTGCCACGTGTGCAGTGCGCAGCTACCAACAAAGCACTTCAGTAACCCAAGAGAGCAGTACGTGGACTTTAGAGTTGAGATGTCTACTATTTGTCATATTCAAACCTCCCAGAGCTGTGCCTGGCCATGGGAACAGCCCCCAGAGCACTCACCAGGAGCCCCTTCCGTCCCCCCCCCCCCACTGCCTGGCCTCGCAGTGCCCTCGAGGACTGGCTGAACGTTTTCCACTGGAAGTAGAGAAATGCATTTGAGGATTAAACTGTGTTTTCAACAGAACATATCTTTATTATTATTATTATTTTTCCACAAGGGAAAAGTAACCAATGAGACACCATCAATTTTTCAGTTTACCTGAAATCTTAATATATTAGGAGAAAAATACACCGTTCTCGATGTATTCGTTCTTGCTCTTTGTAAATGAGAGTTCTTGTTTTTATCTGGAAATCTACTTCAGCTTCTGACTGAAGGTCTGCCATCTCTTGTCCTTTGTACAAGATACCAGAGGCCTTGGCATCAGACACCCCACAACACTCAGTGCAGTACGAGGATGTTACAGGTGCCTGGCATGGCCTGCTCTGGATTGCAGACTGTGCTGAGGGGATGAGCAGACCCAGCTAAAGCCTCAACCAGCCTTCTGTGGCTTTCTGTACTTCCCTATGACTTTTACTCCAGCCGATTCATCTTGGCTGAGCTTCTTGCTGCCTCCTGCATCACTGCTCTATGCTGTGGCACCCAGCGTGGTCCTGGGCTGGCATTAATGGCATTGCCTTTGCTCAGGGGGACATTTGGCTTTGCTCTGTGGTACTGGTGCTGCTCATCTGCAGAGGGTTGCAGTGTTCTTTTATTTTTGGCTCTTTGAGGTTCTGCATCAGGGTGGGATGTAGATGGGACTAAGAAGGGTTGGAACTGTGATACTGTGTGGGTACCCACCCACTGCCCTGCAGTGAGGAGCCAGCAGCTGTCCATGGGGCAGCTCCCAGAAGGAGGGGAACAAAGAGAAATCCCATAGAGCAGTTCCCAGCATGAGCTGAGAGTATCCCTAAGGGCTCTTACTCAGAGGAAACAGTACGTGGCACAGAGCTGAGGTGCTGGTCATGCTCTGCATGTCGCAGTGAGGAAAGCCATCGACACAAAGGTCCGCCCAGGGAGCTCCAAACCCAAGCACCAAGCTGTCATTGCAGGAGGCTCTGACCTGAACACCTTGTAGCCTGAGTCTGCTGCCCCTCCTAAGGCACTGAGCTGTCCGTGTTACTTGATGTCATCCAGATCGCCAGGAAATGTGGAAATGGCACAAGTAAGACATGGAAAAAATGTGGTGCACTGATTTTTTCAAGACTTCCATCCCCAAAAACAAATGCTTTAAATAAACGTTGGACTGAGAAATGCAAGGCATATTCCAACAGTCTGCTGGGCTCCCTCAGGAAAGTGCAGATGTCTCAAGCCACCCAGCGACATCTTGCACTTACAGTCACGAGAAGAAGAGGCACCAGCAGGTAAAGCAGAGTCAGTGCCAAGCTCTCTTTTCACTGTCACAGGAAGGACACTTTGCAGTAGATTAAGGCGTGTGGGTGTCGATATGCCTCAGTGAGTTATCCACGTTCAGACCAATTTTGTTGTTACAGAAGTTGTTAACCCAGAAAGGTTTGTCATCAAGAGTGGGACTCAGAAAAGCCTTGACGAGGATGAGCTCATTAGCACAGCACCCTCAGGACCTGGAGCCCAGGCTGGTGCTGAGCAGCGTGGCTGGACAGGGGGCTGCCATACCAGCAGGGCAAAGAGTGCTCAGAAGCTGTTTGCTTTGAGCTGCAGCTATTTTTGGCTCCAGTAATCTGTGCAGAGATGATAAAGCTTTGCAGTGCAAAGTGAGAGGCTGTGCAGTGCTTCTGGGCAATTTCACTTCGTGAGCTGCTCCCAGCCCTTCCCAGTTGCTGCGGAGCGTTATCTCTGTGCCCACTGAGCCAGGCTCCTCCGCAGGCTCACCCAGTTGGATCACAGATCAGACTCTCAGCCCCAGATTACTTTTTTTTTTTTTTTTTCTTTATTTCTTCCCTTAGGGAATGCATTTAGTTTGGAAAGTAAAAACTTTTTTTTTTTTTTCTTTACTAGTCTCCAAAGTTTGTTTTAAAGCCTTTGCAGAAAGCAAATCTTGGCCAGGAGCCTCAAACCACTCATTTCTGCAGAATGCCTTCCAACCAAAGGCTCTTGCAAAATAAGTCTCTGGATGGTTACCTCTCTGCAGCAGCAACAAATACAAGCAGATCTCAGAGTCAGACCATGCAGCAGTAGCACCATCCCGTGCCACGTTTTACCCACGAGGGTCCTGCAGCCCATTGCAAACTCCCCTGGATGCTCTATATAAGAAGCACTTTACCTGCTGCAGCCAGGAGAAACCATGGCAGCTGTAGCAGACTACAAAACAAGCATAAATCCTGCTTGCTAAGGGATTTGTTTGTCTAAAAGAATCCAGAACCTTCTTCAGTATAAACCCACAAAGGTCATGCATCCAGCACATGCTTCACCAGAAAGTCATCCCCCTGGCCAAAGCCTTCTCGTTTGTGATGGGAGTGGATAGCAGTGTAGGGAGGGGGAAGTAAGCAATTAATTAATTAATTAATTAATTAATTAAGTGATTTGGGCTCATTCGGCTTGCCCAGAGAGTCTGGATACTCAGAAAGGGACAAAAATGACTGATGGGATGAGCAGGTACAATTGCTTGGTGTTACTGCATGGGAAGCATCCCTTAGAAGTGCTCGGGGCAGCTGGAGGACAAGCAGCAGGCTGGAATGGTACTTCTGGAGAGCAAAGGACTGTGCTAATAATGGGAGAAGTCACCTCTGCCAGCTTTAAATGAGATTTGTTAAAGGCACCCAATCATCACATCGTTTTGCAGTGTTTGGCAGCTGGACGAGGATTCCTGCTGCAGATGTGCAGGAGCCCTGTAAATATTCTGATTCTTACTTTTGCTTTCACATGGTTTTGTTGCAGGGCTCAGAATGGGGTGCTGCCTGGTCCTGCCATGAGGCAAAGGGCTGCAGACCTCAGGCTTTGCCCAGTGCACCTACAGTGCACCTGAAGGCAGGAAAAGCTTCAGCCTGCCCTCCTGGTGCAGGTCCCTGCTTTCTGTGTTGAATGGAGAAGGGATGGAGGAGCTGGATGCCTTCTTGTGGAGCAGCAGCTGCTGCAGCAGGCAGGGTGAGCTCAGCAAAGCCATTCCCATGTCTTGGGCATCCCCAGCTCTCAGGCAGGGTGGGCTTAGCTCCTTTAGAGGCTGCTTCTAGTCTTACAAGACTACCGTACTTTTAGGAGAAAATACATCTAGTTCCTTACCATCAGCTCTGGGTACACTCACTGTATCTGTTTCAGATCATTTCCCTCTCCCAGAGTTGGACTGTTGTTTGTTTTTTTTTTTATCAACTGGGGTGAAGTCTTCACTCTTACGCAGGACTACAGCTTTCTGGGCACAGTGTTTGCTGCTTTCATGCAGTTCCCAGCTGTCACTCACTTCTGTGGATCAAATCATTCCCTTTCATGCCAACTCTCAAGTAGTGGTTTTCTGCTTTGTAAAACTTGGCCTGATAAAACATCAAGTATCTTAATTTAGACTGTCCATTGCAAGAATAGCCTGTCTCTGAAACACCCTTCCCAAGCTGGATGTGGCTGCTGGAGCCTGACCAGCGCTCAGCACGGGGATGTGGCACCTCACTGCTGCATGCATTGCAGAATTACAGCCCCAAATGGCCTCGGCTCTCCCCATTGCTATGGCAACCTGCAGGCATCGTGGTGTTTGGACAGGAGGTGCGTGCTTTCCAGCGGCACTGCATGCCCTTCCTGCAGAAATGAGTGTTCAAACAAAGGACCCAGGAGGGAAAATCTTTTTTATTTTGACTAAGATGCCTCATTAGTTATTTATCCAGGCTCCAGGCACTGTAACATATCATTACTACTACAATCACATCTCAGCAGTCTTTAAGGGATGAGCTGAACAAGAATGCAGGCAGCTGGGCACCTAGAAACATTCCTTTGTGCCTCTTCATCACCATGGGAAGTTCATCCCCAGCTCCCTGCAGCAGCTCTGCACATGCTGCTCCTGAGCTGGACGCAGAAGGTCACTAGCTTTTCAGTAGCTACACTGGGCTGGAAAGCAAGTTTGCAAACTGTTGCATCACTGGCTAACAACAAATTGTGTGGCACTGGGACAAAGGATGAGTGGAATAACAGATGCCGTGCTTCATTTGCAGGAAGGGAAACAACAACAACTAAACAACAAACCAAGAATTTGTGGGTTTACTAGATAAATGTAAAATGCAAAATTAGAGAAACTTCACAAACTTGATATGGAAAAGCTGGAGGGAGCAGCATGTGATCTTGCTGGCCCTGGGAATGACAGCTTGCTGCATGATGTCAGCCTGGCCCCAAAGACACGCATATGCAGAGAATTTGGTGAATTTGGGGCCATAGGGGGAGTTTTTGCCCACTGAGTGATAACCACAGTGTATGAGGAACCTCCTGCAAAGTAATTCCTTATCTGAAGTAAGCCACACCATGATCTTTACCCCAAGAATTAATGTGGAGTGACTTGCGTGCTCTGGATTTCATCACAATTTGCAACATACCAACTTTGTCATGTCAGTGGGTCATTTTGGGAGGCTTTAATGGCGTGCTTACTGCTGTTTATTCATCACTCCTTGAAGCTGGGACTCCACCACAGACCAAACCATTGAACACTGACTCCTAGCTATGGATACTACCCAGCAGGAGCCACGACCTGGTGCTGGCATCAGCACTGACAGTGATGGCATCCAAACAAGATGAGTTTGGGAAGCAGTCAGGAGTCCTTTCTCATCACTTAGCATTTTCAGTTGGGTTCATTTAGTTCCAAGCTGGCTAATTGCTGTCTTTTTACAATGAAGAAAAGACTGCAAGCCAGGCAGAATAATTCCTCCTGTTACTGATGCCAAGACATGATAGCATATCTGTGCCACATGGAACGTGTCACGGTGTCAGTTTTATTAACAGTAAATAACAGCTCTTCAGTTAAGCAATATCTTAGCTCTCTCTGGTTCCTAAGCATACAAAAACAAAGCAAATTTCAGCCCCTGTAGGTAACGAGCAGAGTTCACCACATCCACAGAGAACTCTGCATCCACACCAACAGTAGCACGTCCACTTCTGTTTTGCTTTGATGGCTGTTGCATGAAATTAAGGATCAAACTAACCCCAAATACAGCTGTGCACAAGTGCTGCCTGCAGGAAATGGCTCGATTTAGCCTCTCTCAAGCAAAGCCCTATTGAAAGCAGCAATGTGACTAGAGATGAGTATTGTATTATGAGATTCCCCTAGGGTATATATTTTTTTAAATCATCTAGGATGGGAAAAACATTTAAATAAAGAAGAATGTCATGAGTCACTTTCCAAAGCCACGGAGATTCAGAGCAACTAGAAAATAGTTAACAGCACAGCCACCCCCTGTAGTATTTCAGAATTTCTAAATACAGAATTCCTTTTAGATTTGGATGCCCATTTCTGTTATCTTACAAGTATTTCTGGAACTCACGGCCTGACTCTTGGCCAGCTTTAAACAAACAAACAGGGAGAAATAGTTGCGTAGATAACACGGTGTTTGGTTAATGAGTCCAAGCTGAAGGATTTCATTTTTGTGTTTCATTTCTTTAATGCTTGTGAACCAAAAAAAAAAAAAAAAAAGTAACAACCATTCAACTTAGCAAATATTGAACGTGGGAAGGGCTTTATCTGATGCATCTATATGATCATGTGAACTCCTTCCCCAGGGAGAAGCAGTCTCTGCTGGAGACTCAAGAGGAAGGAACTTTCTTCTCTTCTTAAAAAAATAAATAAATAAAAATACAACAACAACATAAGAAGCCACTGTTATACGCTAACTGCTTCCTGGCTCAAGTGCAAAAACGCAACCTCTGAAATGTCAGCTGGTACGCTGGGAGGATTCGCATGATGTCAAAGGTTTATGATAAAATAACATCTCGCCAGTTTCAGAACCTCTTCTTGGAAAGCAGAAGCACCAGCATGGGGAACAACGGAGGGCAAACACCAGCTAAAGGAACGTCAATGGCCCGTGTGATCCCACACTGCTCTTTGTTGTGAGAAGAGTGTGGGTCAGGCGCTCAATCTGGGCAATGCTTGGGTGGTTAAGTGAGTTCAGACCGTGCTGAGGACAGCCCTGGTTTGGCTGTGCACTTCTGTGTGCTGCTGGCTCCCAGCTCCACTGAGCAGCTGTTCACACCGTGAGGCTGTGCCCCAAGTAATGTCCCGGCAGCAGCTGCTCATTTGGGCTCTGCATTCCTTCTCTGGGAAAATGAGCAGGCACGGTGCTGGATGCGCCCATTTCTCACATACTGACTCTCACAGCCCTGTGGCTCACCTGAAGCTGCACAGCTCATCCCTGCTAGAGGTATCCAGAAATTCCTGACTTTTCCTTCCCCTGGTGTTCCACTGGATGTTGTTCCACAGTGACTGCCAACCCAATGGGCCCTCAGTGTGGGCTTCATGGGGGAGATGGGATCACAGAGAGAGGGAAGTCGTGGTTGAATGAAAAATACGTATCAAGAGAGGAAAAATCACAAAAATATCTGAAGCAATAAATCTGACAACGTTGGTAAGCCTGCTTGTGCAATGCTCAAGTAGGAGATCAACTTTCTTCGTGACCATCCACTTCTGAAGTGGATACTTAAAAGTGGGACCTTTGATGCCCTGCACAGCTCAAGGTGTTCAGCCAGCAAAATCAAGCTCAGCTCAGCTCTGCTGAGGAGCAGGAGGCTGACACCTGGCTCTGTGCTAACACAGTCTCACTTGCAGGGATGGGAAACGTGCCCAGCTCCAGCAGCTGCTCACTGGCTGCAAGGCTCCTCCTGGAACAGCTGCTAGCAGCAGTGCTGGAGCAGGGCTCTGGCTGCCCCAGAGGGCTTGCAAGAGCTGCGATGGCCCTTCTGTGCAAGATCCTGTTCCCCAAAGGGAAGCATCCCATGCTGTTTGTGGGAATATCATGTTCACCTATTACAAAAGGACACCTTTCACTCCCTCCTCCTTTTTACCAGCCATCTGTTGCTAGTCCTTTCCACGGTTCATTCACAGCTGTCACTGCAGATCTTCTGTACAAAATATTCCCTCCAGCATATTTTATATATATACATATATATTATTTCTGTAACCTTTCTTTTTGATTGTTGCTGTTATTTAAATACTTCTCAATATATTTAAGTTTCACTAGTGCTTCCACAAGTAATGAAATATCTCAGTAATATCACTGGATAAAGATGAACGTTTCTCCATCTGTTTTACCAATAACTGAAAGCAGTTTCCAGACCAAAGCACATGATCTGAAGAGAACTGAAGACAGTGAAAATATTTCTGGTGACATACAAGGACTTGGAACAGATTGAACAGAGGTGTCCTATAAAATAGATTTCTGGCCAAAGAAAACTGGAAAGGCACAAAGATTACAGTTCCTCTGCCGTAACAGGAGTGACTCATGCAGTCGCATAGTCACTTGGGGTGAAAAAGAAAACAGTTATTCAATCTCTTAGGGATTTAGACACAGAAGAATATATTATGCAAGTTTTAGCAGCGTTACTAATGGCCTTGAAGCACGCAGCGTTACTATGACTCTCACTCAGCTCAGCGGATCACAAATAAGATGACTCATGTGTCCATGACATGATAGGAAAATAGTCTAAGAAGAGCAGAGGCAGGTGTTAATGCAGTCACAATGCATTCAGCCAAGGGAAGATGAAAACTATAAAATTGTGAGCAAAGGACTGAGAAGAAAAGAAGCCTGCATATTTGAAAGCTCAAGAGTGTGGACTAGGTTGACTTTGCTGGTCTCCCATTGCAGGAGCAACTGCAGCAAATAACACTTGATGGCCTTTGTGTGACAGTGGAGAATGCATACCTGCATCTGTGGTGTGTGATAAGTATGTGCCCCATCAAAAGTGGTCTGGGATTTCCATAAACTTAATGATATTTGTACTTGGGAGGACTTTCCACCCTGCTGGAATGTAATGACTTTGTAGAAACTATTAACTCTATCCATGTGAAGACCAACTTAACCCGCAACTGGCTTCAGCTGAAGCAGTGCTGCACCGTTATCTCATCTCTAACATCAGCAGAGATGGGGGGCTTTGACAGCTACCTTCAAGTGCAGTGTAAGATCTGTACTGTGGAATACAGCGCAACCCAAAGTCAGAACTAAAGAAGAAAACTCTGAGACCCCTCGTGCTCTGGAGACCCGATGAAAGCACAGTTAGAAGCAGTGTTTGAAGCTGAACACTTCACAGAAGTCCACTAATTAGGAGCATTTTATTAGAAAGCCGACACCAATACCTCAACATTCTGCAGGCCAGCATGCAGGAAGACATTTAAACTTCTGTACAGGTCAAAGCAGTGCTACTGTAGAAACACAGATTATGTCTACATTTTTTAAAATCTTACAGATGATTTGACCCAGACATCCTAATTTCAGTTCCTTTAGTTGAACACCTGCCTGAAAGATTCTGGACAGGGATCGTTTAATTATAACCTGGCTAATTATAACCTGGATTTGTCCATTGTTGCATAGATCCCACGCAGAGCAGGAATCCTTGAATACTCCAAGGAGCACCAGGGAAAGTTGGGTATTTTTGTTATCATGAAAGGGAGACCCTTGAGATGAACAAGAATAGCACTAACGCACAAGCTTGAGTGACATTCTCTTACTAGCTCAGCTGCACAAAGAACCGCAGAGAAGTACTTTCAAATGGCTCTATCTGACACGTTACTTTTAGATACCACCTGATTGAGAGGTAAAAAAAAGTCGGGGTACTTCAGACAACGAACACATAGGTATTAATGGGATCTAACATACAGAAGGAATGCTCCATTCATTCTGCTGTCAGAACTGATTAATACAGCAGGGTGTTTTCGTAAAATGAGGATAACCTCCTGCCACGTCCTGCCTCATTCCCGCGGCTGACAGCAACCAGGCTGACTTCATCCTTATCTCCTGTTTGAAGCGTGTGCTTTCCGATGACGTTACACAGAACCAGAGGGGTATTAAACCTTGCTACACCGGCAGCGCAAGAACAAAACCATCGGGCAGGGTGTTAAAAATAAGGCAAAGCTTTTACGTATAAGGAGGCACCAGTGCCAGAGTGACCTTCCGAACGGAGCCTGCACGTCTCCACGAGTGGGGCTGACCAGAAGAGGGATGGCACCGTGAACACAACTCACACACTCCCAAGCGTCATCTTTCCTGGCGGCTGTTCGCTCTCGGCGGTTGATAATGCCGTCTCGCCGCCGCGGGCAGCACGGGGAGGCTGTGACGGAGCAGCGGGAATCACAGCCGCCCGGCCCCGCCCCCGACCACCGCCGCTAACTGAGCGCTAACGAGCGCTTCGCTGAGCTCGGCCCGCAGCCTGAGGGCGGCTCCGTCCTCACGGCCCGCTCGCAGTCACGTGGTTTGCCCGTTTCGCCGTGGCAACCACGGCGCGCCCGAGCGCCCCCTGCGGCCCCAGGGATCGGTGCTAGGTGCTGAATGGCTGCGAGGAATGCCAATCACCGCCCTCACGGCGATCAGCCCCTCTCATTGGTTGTTTTTGCTAAGAGCGCGGCACACCTCCTGAGCTTTTTGACCAATCAGCGCCCTGCTTCTTAAAAACCGCTGCCCAACGGACGGTTCAAATACACCGACAGCGCCCGCCCTCATCGGGTCCTTCTGAGCCTTCCGCCCGCCGCTTCATCCTGCTTTCCTATTGGCGGACGGCGTGGCGGGCTTAGCCAATGAGCGGAGGCGCAAGGGGAGCGGTCACCTGACCGGGGCGGGCTGAGGGCGGAAGCAGGAAGTGTGGCCGGGGCTCGGCGGCGGCGCCATGGGCGCGGTGCTGGGGCTGTGCTCCTTGGCCAGCTGGGTGAGTGCCGCCTCCGTGCCGGGCCCTTCCCATCCGTTTGCCTCCCCTCGCTTGCCCGGTGTGACGGTGGGGGGCCTCGAGGGGAAACGCGGTTTGCGGGCCGGGTGTGGTGGTTGGAGGTCCGGCCCTGTGAGGGACCGCGGCCCGGTTTTTGCGCCCTAGGGTGGGGCGGGCGGCACGGGCTGGCGAACCCGCGGGGCTGTGGGGCGGGGGGAGCGCGAAGCCCGGATCGTGTCTTGTGGGGCGGTGCCAAACGCTGGGTCGCTCGGAACCGCGGACCGAGCGTGGCCCCAACCGCGAGTGGGGCTGTCCGAGCAGCTCGGATCCCGGAGCTGGGCTGCTCCGGTCCCGGTGTCGTTGCGTAGCCGACGCCAGCCCCTGAGCAGCGCTCGCACTGTGTTTCTTCAGATTCCCTGCTTGTGCGGCGGTGCCTCCTGCCTGCTGTGCCGATGCTGTCCCAACAGCAAGAACTCCACCGTCACGCGCCTCATCTATGCCTTCCTCCTCCTTCTCAGCACGGCTGTTGCCTGTATTATGCTGGCACCGGGGATGGAAGAGCAGCTGAAAAAGGTATGGAGGAGAAAAATCTCCTGTTTGCTGTTTGCAGATCCACAGCTTGTGCCAACAGTTGTTGTTTGTTTTTTTTGGAACGATGTGCAGAGGAGTCACGATGCCCAAATGTGCTTTCTGAGGCAGGAGAGTCCCTGATGCTTCCCAGTTGTTACCACCAACATCTGCAGCTTTGTGTGCTTATAGTGCTGACATAGAGGAAGAAAAATGGCCAAAGGGTCTGTGCAGGCTGCCTGAATAGAAGACCTTTTGTAAACAGATTTCCTAGAAGAGCTCTGACTGGGAACCGTAGCTGTTAGAGTACTTAAAGAATGTAGTTGTAAATGAGGAAGCGAATTCACAACTAAATTTGTCTTTAAATTTGCTCAGGTACCTGGATTTTGTGATGACGGCCTTCATACTCGGATACCACATCTGGATGGCTTTGTCAGCTGTGATGTGTTTGTTGGGTACAGAGCTGTCTACCGAATCAGCTTTGCCATGGCAGTGTTTTTCTTTGTCTTTTCTCTGCTCATGATAGCAGTGAAAACAAGTAATGATCCAAGAGCTGCAGTGCACAATGGGTACGTCTGTAAGCTGGTCATCTGGTCTTCTAACTTCTTTCCTCTGTTTCTTTTCTGAAGTTTGTCACTGTGTTTATGTTGATGGTCTGAAGCTTTCTTGGAACTGACTGAAGAGAAATGTTAAAGTCTTCTAAAAGGTTTCCTGTTTGTGTAACATAGTCAGTGTAGTGGGAAGCTAGACATCACTGCTAACACCAAAAGGAGGTACGCTCACCTTATCTGTGCTCCAGCAGAGACGCTGGATACCATTTATTTTATATTCCCTTCCTTGTCTCTGGCATTTGTTGGGTTGTTCTTTGGGCCAGTCTGACTCAGGGTCTCTCATACAGTGTAAAGCCTTCTCACCCTTCTTTAGAGAGTTGGACATAACAATTAGATCTTACTTTTCCCTTCTCCAGAGTGAAAGATGCAGAGCTAGCCTTCCTCCCTGGGAGGGTGTGCTGCTGACTCATGTCTGTTTGGTTGGAGTAGGAGCTCCTGTTCTGGCACCCTTTAGTCTGTGGGCCCCCAGCCCATCCTGTCGCCAGGTGCAGCACTGCATTTGCTCGTTCTTCCCAGTTTAGTGAACTTGTAATCCCACTGAACAAAAAAAAAAATCCACTTTATTTCTTAGGTGTTCATCTATACATAGTAGGTTGCTTGTAGGTCTTCTAGAACTGGGATGTTGTATGCAGAGTAATACCTGTGCTTTCAACTTTTTTCCTTTATAAAGGTTTTGGTTCTTCAAAATCGCTGCCATTGTGGGCATCATGGTTGGAGCATTCTACATTCCTGAAGGGCCTTTCACAAGAGGTACAGTTTAAATCAAATCATAAAATTCTGTTCATTGAGCCCCAACTTTATCACAAACTTACTGGGCTGTAGTTGTAGTAGTGGCAGTTAGCTCGTAGAGAACACTGATTCTGTCCTACTTAAGAATGTTACGGTGAGCATCTGAATTAAAGGCAGTAAGCAATCTCCTTCAAGTGCATAGTTAGTATTACTAATTCAGTTCTCTGTTATGTCAGCTACTGGGAAGGGACTTATGGTACTGTTTTGATTGGAGGCATCTCAGAATGCTGACTGTGGTGAATGCAAAATAATGCCCTAGAGTCTCTGAAATGTCTCTGCAAGATATTATGACTGTCTGGCCACATTACAGGAACCTCAGGAGGGGTTGTTGAGCCTCAGGTAGATGTGGTGTTACAACGTACACAAAGATGTCTTGTGTTAGATCTTGAATTCATTCTGAAAACACCTCGGGCTAAACGTTCCCATGCTCATCGTGACTATTGTAGTCATGCTTAAAGTAGCAGTCTCCTTGCATACTTCTGCAGGAAAGAAGATAAAGTGAATAACAGTTCTGTGTATAGTTTCAGGTTTTTTTTTTTTGATTGCAGTAAAAGTAGCTTTTCTTTTTCCAGGATTAATATGTAAATGATGAAAATGAAGCTTGTTTTTGTTACTCCCTTTTCTAGCCTGGTTTGCTATCGGTGTTTGTGGAGCCTTCTGCTTCATTCTTATCCAGTTGGTGTTTCTTGTGGACTTTGCTCACTCCTGGAATGAGAGCTGGGTTGGGAGGATGGAGGAGGGAAATTCTAAGTGTTGGTATGCAGGTAGGAATCTTAAACTGGTGGGGATTTGTTTTGGCTGGCTGGGGGTCTGCAGAATGTCATGTACTAGTATGCAAACATATCCTAGCATTGTGCTATACAGTCTTCATGAGTCACTACTGTAAACATTTAGAATTAATAACTGGAGTTGCTTTTTTCTCATTAAATAAAATGCAGAATATTCCAGCCTTGTGACTAGCAGATTTGACAGTCATAATAAACAATGCTTAACTTGTCCAGACTGAAGGGAGTGCAGAGCTGGAAGCCTGGTTCTCTTCAGTCCTAACTTTTTGTCACCTCAACTGATGCCCTCAGAAAGTCCGTTATGTCAGTGATAGTGGCTGCACTGCAACAGTGTGCTTTGGCACATACCACTAACTTCTCTGCTGGAATTAAAGTGCTAATAGTTGTGGTTCTTTGTTTGTAGCTGTAAATGCTGCAACAGCGTTTTCTAACTTCATATAAACATATCAGAATGAAAATATGAGCAGGTCACCTTCAGCCCATTAGAAATGTGCAAAAAGTGCTCTCCTTGTTGGCAGTCTGGCTTGATAACACAGTAAAATGAGCAGTGAAATCCAGTAAGTCTTGTTCTCTTGATGGAAGCAGAAGCATTGTTTCACTATGCAGCGCAGCTCAGAAAAAACAAAGCAGACATATGTCCATGTTGGCCACATCTAATAACAATGCTTTCTGCAGTCTAGCTTTTTGAACCAGATTTAGAAGTGAGGAAGGGGAATAGTCCCTTTACACTGATATTTGATTCACCTTTGATGTACTGTTTAAGTTTTATGTTCTTATTCTAATGGTTATTTTTCCCCTCTGCAGCTCTGCTGTCCTGTACAAGCTTGTTCTACGGCTTGTCAGTGGTTTTTGTTGTGCTTTTTTATGTTTTTTACACAACACCTGAGGACTGCACTGAAAACAAATTCTTCATAACCTTTAATATGATCCTGTGCTTTGCTGTATCTATTGTTTCCATCATTCCAAAAGTTCAGGTATTGTTTTCCTTTGCTATTTTATTCTGACATACAAAGCAGGAAAGTAAGGAGGGTGTCATACCGATACAGCCAGGCAGAAGAGTTCTAATGCTTGGCTATCATGCTGGGGATATTTGAGGAATAAATAATAATTGTTTAAAAAAAAACAAAACAGCACAGCTCTGAGACCAGTGCATTATGTAGTGATGCATTTCCTGACGATAGGCTTTCTTTCTTTGCTGACATTGTTTTGAAGTTAAGTTTCCGTGGGCGTCACTGCTGGCGTGGCTTTGGTGGGGAAGGTTCTGGCAGAACAAAGAAACCCATAAGGGAAAAAGTAATAGAAGATGGGAATTCATTACTTTAATACTGTGTCTTCACAGTCATGGGTAAGAGTGTTTGATATCAGTAAGAAGCTTTTGTGTTACCTGATTCTGAACTGGTAGTGCTCCAAATCACATATTCAGTTCATATCTGCAAAGCTGTTGAGCAAGGTGGGATTAACTCAGGAGGATCTGCAACTGAGTCTTGAGCAGAGTTTAGTTTCCTTAGTCCTTCTCTGTTTTGAGTTGCTTGCTGGGTAAGTTATATTACTCTAAATTGTAGTACTCCTGTTTTTTAAACAATATGAAGCCCAATACATTTCTAAAAACTGAAACTCAGCAGGCATTCATTTGACTACAGATAGAAGCTACCTTTTTCACATTGGCTTGTCTTTCAACAGGAGTATCATCCTCGATCTGGCCTCCTCCAGTCCTCTATTATTACTCTGTACACCATGTATCTCACTTGGTCAGCCATGTCCAACGAGCCTGGTAAGCAACAGATAACAAATTTGTTCTGAGTAACGTACATTGATGTGAAATTATTGGTGTCTGTTCATACAGATCACTGCATGAGGACTGCTGATCTTCTGTCTAGATAAAATCTAGTGGAAAAAGTAAAGCTAACTTAACTGAAACTGTCAGTTTGTCTCTTTCTGGAACTAAACTGGGGTTTTTGTGAGGAGGAAGGAAATAGTGTTGGGATATTCTGAATATTTAAGTAATAGAACATTGCATGCTGCTATTACCTATAAGGAATCAGAGATCATCAGTTAATAAGAATGACAAATTATAAACTTCTGCTTTAAGTGAGGCTCTTGAAGCTCACCTAGCCTTAATCTGCCTCAAAATTCCTTTCAGAACGGAACTGTAACCCAAGTTTGCTGAACATCATTACTCAGATAGCTACGCCCACAATTGCTCCAGCAAATACCACTGTCATTCCTGCTACTCCAGCTCCACCCAAGTCCCTGCAGTGGTGGGATGCCCAGAGTATTGTTGGATTGCTTATATTTGTTTTTTGCCTCCTGTATTCCAGGTAGGATTGGCACTGCTATCAAACAGTAAACAATTGGGATTTGTCTGCCTTTCTCGTTTGACTGTGGTCCAGTAAAAATAAATGTACCTGCGTTTGTTCATATCCAGTTGTGGTCTCAAGCCTGAGCCAATTACAACTAATAAGACTGAATTCTGTTTTGTGGATGACCATAAACTTTATTAGCCCAACTCCAGTAACGTAACAAAATGTAGTACAAGGCCTGGACTACAACTGGTTTGTTTATGTTAACCAAAGCTCAGATGCTGACAGATGTAAGGAGCATCCTTGTGGTTTTCAGGTGGACTTAAAAAAAAAAAAAAAATATATTATTTGCTAGTCCTGGCTTTCGCTGTGATCTGTTTCTTGTTTTATTAGCAATCACAGCTACTTGAAAAGGGAGTCCTTAACCATGTTTTTCTTTCGGTTGCACTGCAGCATTCGCTCTTCAAGCAACAGCCAAGTGAACAAGCTGACACTGTCTGCGAGTGACAGTGCCATCCTGGAGGAGTCTGGGGGAGCAGGCAGTGGGGCTGCAGAGGAAGGAGAAGTGCGCCGTGTCACGGATAATGAGAAAGATGGTGTTCAGTACAACTATGCCTTCTTTCACTTCATGCTCTTTCTTGCCTCTCTTTACATCATGATGACTCTCACAAACTGGTACAGGTAAGAGCGAGGCAGAAATTGGTTAGGGCATGCAACCTATCAGCATTTCTAGGAGGATGGGAAGCTCCTGCTCAGGGTCCTCTTGACAAGCTGTGTATGATGCTGTCCCTCAGCCAGCTGCATGAGAGCTGTGTCTTGTCACTTTCTAAGTTGCTGAATTAAGGATGTCAAAAAAAAGACCTGCATAAAAAGACAAAAAAAAAAACAACAACGGTATACTCCTAGTGGAGCACCTCTTCTGCAAAGGTGTTAAGTGTGCTTACCAAACCCTGCAATGCAGAAGCAGGAAGGATACATATAAGTGGTCTCCTGGGATGCTTGTCAGAGGCCAGTCTTAAGCCAAACCTACTGGCCCTGTCAGACTGGGAAAGCTGTGTGGGGATGTGTTGCTTAGAGAGATGTTTTCCTGCATCAATTGGGAATGCTTGGACATAACTCTCTGCAGCTTAGAACAGCTTTTCTCACAACTGCAACATTGTGTAAATTAACAAATATGCTTTGGAGCAGCAGCTAGCAGGAGTCTGTTGCACAGCTCAATGGAAGACTTCTTTTAAGAGCAGCACATCAGTGTATGCAAGCAAATCTAGTTTGAAAATGGAATAGAGAGCAAAAGGCCCAAGGAGCCGTGGGAAACTGCTGGTTGTGTCACCAGGCTCCCACAAAGGCCCCAGTGTTGGAGTGTCCAGGAATTCTCTGAATCTCAAATTCATTTGAGAGGTAGAAGGAATAGGGGAAAGCATCTTCTACATCTAATAATTTATTTCTTTGCTTTTTAGCCCTGATGCAGATTTTAAAACAATGACAAGTAAGTGGCCGGCCGTGTGGGTGAAGATAACCTCCAGCTGGGTTTGTCTCCTTCTCTATGTTTGGACCCTAGTGGCTCCCCTTGTCCTTACTAACAGGGACTTCAGTTAAATAGCTGCATCTGTCTGAGCTCACAGAAGTGGGAATTCTTTGCTTAAAGCCAAAATGTTTTATGTATTGCTTTAGTTATTAAGGCAAATACTCTTTTCTTATGTCGATATTAACACGCAGGTGGATGCACAGTTAAGTATTGCACAATGCTTCTGCAGGATCAAAATTCTCGGTTACCTTTCTACTTTAACCTTAAGTCGTGGTTATCTTGTTACTGCATTTATAAAACTCACTACTGCTGTGCTGTCAAAGCACAAAAGAAAATTTATGTCCAGTAGCCCCAACCTTAGTATTAAATGAAATAAAATTTATCTAAATGTGAAGTAATATATTTAAAGGAACAAATTATATTCAGCATAATGCACTGCTGCTAACACTTCACTTCCTCGAAGTGTAAGCCACACTGTTTAATTTCTACATTCCACTACAAAAGTTTATTTAAATGATACTCACTTTCCTATGTCATGGCAAAACCCCATACTTCTCACCAAAACAACAGACGTTCGAGGCTCAAAAGCTGTTAACTCAAATTCCTTTTTAAGCACAAGCTTGCCCTTTCTAAGAGGCAATTTCTATGATAACCTCTTTTGTGATATGTTTGCCAAATGTTAAGCAGTAAGTGTATGACATGCTTAAACAGCTCTGTGATTAGGGTGAGGAAAAGAGAGCTTCTAATTAATTTTCACTTGTCTAATATGCTTATAAAAGTGTATATGAAATGATTATTATTGGCACTACGGTATTTGCACTGTAAACTCATTTGAATAAAATGGACTAACTACTGGAACTCTCCCAGGTCTGTTGAGAAGTGTTAAGGATTGAGGCAGTTACTCTCTAAGGTAAAGTTTATACATATATATATATATATATATGTGTGTGTGTATAATGTATATAATATATATATGATTAAAATGTTAATTGGCTGTTTAGCTGCTGCAGTCACCCTGTGGATGTGACTGGATGCTTTCTCCATGCAGCAAATAGGAATCAGTGTATTTCTTCTCAAACTGCATCTTCCATGAGACCTTTCTGAATGTCACATCCTGTTCTTGAAATTGCTCAATTATTGTTCAGGTAAGAATTTAGTTCTGTGGTAGGAGGCAACACCTCTCTAATATCGTGCCCTGGCAGTTATGCATAGTTGCAGCCATGTTTTAGTGTAGAGTTAAGTACATACTGCCATTCCCTTTTACCATGGATACCCCAAGATGACACAAGGCAACTGCATGGAACGTACAAAATTAGCAGCTGTTACAGTAATGTATTTAATCACCCAGTCATGCACCATAAAATTACATATTTTGGCCACTCCATTTTATAAAATGCAATATAAAAATAAGATTTTGTCAAAATAACGTGTACACTTAACCACCCAACACCTCTAGGCCCACGTACAACAAAAGGCAAAATTACTGGTTTGAATAACACCATGATTGATTCATGCCAAAATGAGATTTAACAAAAACAGTAACAACCAAAACATCAACCCATATCCTGAAAATACCTCGGGGTTTATAATACCCATTTGGAAGAGTATAAATTCAAGTATTCTTATGTACAGTATGCAGCCAAGTCTTGTCCCACTCAGTGCTGAAAGCCATGGCTACCCCATGCAGTTTGAGTACAATTCCTTGTGTGTTGGATTTGGCAGGGATGGCTTTCCAGGGGTGTGTAAACTCTGATAACAGTTATGTCAAGTGGAATAAAAGATCAGTTTTAGTGCTGGGGGGGAAGAGAAGCCAAACCCACGAAGTTGAACAGTTTTCCCTGCCTGTTCTCTTAACCTGAAGATAAGGAGAGTATGCAATTAAATCAAGTGATTATTTTCTAAATCTGACATGAGAACAGTTGTGTTGTTTTGTTTTTTTTTTTTTTTTGCTCTCAAGTGCTACAGCTCAAAGAATGCCTTCAGCTTTGTAGTCAGGTACACGTGAAACAGAGCTGTGCTCCCTAAGCACTGGCTTCAAACCTAGAAAGGGTTAGAGATACAGCTTAAGTTCTAAAGCCAAGGCAGAACAAATCTAGAAGTAACAGGTAAGGGCTTGATACAGGTAAGTGAGGCTTAAATGATGTATCCTGACATCGTCTACACAACTTTAAGAAAGTTTTGGAGGCACAACACAAGCTGTTCTTAGCTTGGATAATATATCATTTCTTATTATGTTAAAGATTAAAGAGAATTACTTGTTTTCTTTGTAAACAGAAAAGGGGAATGTGAGAAGGATTTTTTTTACCTACTGTGCATGAGAATCTATGAGCCTGAAAAAGGGACGGGTTCCTTTACAGGTTCCTCAGGTGCAGCTTTCTGCTGACTACCCCTTTTTTTTTAAATGTGACCAACATTAAATCAGATTTTGAATGTTTAGCCTCCTTCTCTAGCACTTAAGTGGATCAAAATAGCTGTTTTAACAGAGCTGTCAAAATGCTGCTTTTTTAAAGGTTGTATATTGTGGCTGGAATTAAGAATGAGACTCGAAGGCTAAAAAGACCAGACCAGCCTCTAGTTCTGTCAGGTGAACAGTGTGGGCAGCCACGTACCTTTTTGAGTCATGGACTGCATACTAATGTCTTGCTACATGGCACAAAGAAATCAATCAAATCTGCAAAACATTCACCACATGTGGTCAGAAATGAGGAGGAAATGCCTAGCAGTACTTCTTTACCTTATTTTATGTAGCAGAAAGGGTGTTGTTTTGTTTTTTTTAAGCCTATGCTTAAGGTCACGACTGTCAAAGAGGAGTAAGTCTTAAACAGGTAGGGAAAAAGATGCTATAAATGAGGACAATTATTTTCTTCACACATTTGTTCCAAAGCAGGTCAAGTGATGAGTTCCTTACACTGATGTTTTGGACTGCCACTCACAAACAACTTACCCCTTCTCAGAACCTAGTCTGCTTTTATAATGTTTAGATGAGAGGTCTGGCATTTGCTACCCCCAGGATCCCAACTGCAGTCTGCTGCCAGGTCAGCAAGCCAGACTGTGGTGGCAGAGCAGGATTCTGGCAGTGCAGTGGTGCTGAGGGGGACTGAGAGGGAAAAAGACATTCAAGACAGAATTTGGCACTTTGAAAAACAAACGTCTGAAATTCTCAAGATATTTTAGGATTTTCTTCCTTATATTTTCAGAAATAGTTGGTGCTTACATCACGCTTGGCACTAAGTAAGATTTCAGCCACAGGAAGTGCTTCAGAGATAAGTTTCCTGGTAGAAGGGATGTTCTTTTTCACCAAGCAGTGAAATATTTCACCTTGAAATAATTGGGTGTGCTTACTTGTTCCTTGTGAGGTTACCCATCTCTGCACTACCACAGTGCAGAAGAACGTGTGCAGAGAGTGTGCTGGCAGTTAAGCTCTAATTCTAGACCATTTAAACAGATGGGACTTAGGGAGTGGGAACAGGTTATTTAAACATCGGGTACCTTACCCTGATTTGACACTGGAGTCTTAGTTCTGTTTCTAGACAAAGACCTCTGAGCACAGGCATACAAGCTATGGGTAAATATTACAGAGGTGAGATTCAAGTCTAACTTCATACAAGAACATGACAACCAAAGACAAAAGAAACCAGAAACCAGAGTTCTAACATTTCACAAAAGTGCATATAAGCACAGTAAAAAAAAAAAAAAAGCTATAATACCAGAAAATGTAAAAATGTGCTTTCAAATAGCCTGTCTGCATTTGGTTTCACAAAGGCTTAAATTCTGTCCAAAAATACAAGCTTAAGAAGCACCTTGCTTTCCTACAAGATATTGCCTTCTATACATCATGTCAGCTGCTGTGAAGCTGACTTACAAATTCTGCACTTGAGTTATTTAGCACCTTCCTCATAGCAGCCAGTTGAAGAAGAACAGCTGATAACGTGGAAAGGTGGGTGACAATTTTTCTCATTTGGTCCCAAGCCTCACATCTGAACTTGTATCTAATCAAAAGCCTCGTTACCTGATCTGAAAAATTCACTGCTTTCTGAAAATGAAGATTGCTTCTGTTGATAATAAGCCTCGATATTGCTGTTTTAATAGTTAACTTCTTACTGTGAGAAAGTTTCAGAGAATTTCCATACTGGTATTCATAGATAAAGCTTTCTCTGTGTTAAATTCAGCCAAATATTCATTCAGATATTCCAGAAATGCCAGCTCACAGTGTGAACCCAGGGACAGGCCAAGTTAGACACTGACGGTTTTAAGCAATGTCTGACATTGACAGCACTACGTTTCACAGGGTTCAGAGGCAACTAACAGATGGTTTTCCTTGGATTAAGGGTGTTTTCAGAAGGAGAAGGGAATGGACAGCCACAAAGCCAGTAAACTGTCACTTTTATCTGGGGTGGGGAGAAGCTTTCAAACTTACCATCCTGCGTCTCTGTCTTTATTGTTAGAAGGAATAGGCAAGTTTGCATCTTCCACAGAGGCTGACTAGTCTAACTCAGTAACTATATGCTCTTTCCCATTATCCTCTGCAAACTCTGCCCTGCCCCCACTGTGCCCTCTTCAGCTTCCTTTGGTTCTACAGTGTAAAGTGCCTCAGCAGTCTGTTCCTAAACTGCACGTTTAGGAGTAAGGCAGAGTTCACAACATCACCTATGAGAACAGAAGAGGTCTTAAACTGCTAGAAAGCTTCCCTTCACCCGTTTGTTAGTAGCAGTAATAGAGCTGAGGCTTCATGCCTCGCAAGGAGTCATCGCATTGCTTTTCATCAGCATCCCCACTCACTAGCATGTCATGGGGAGAGCTGTCACACGGGAGAACCAGCTGAGAGAAGTCATGCAGGAAATCCTCTTCGGAGGCCAGCAGCAGCTCATTCCACGCTGAGATGTCCAGCTTCCCTGCAGTACCCCCATACTCTTCGGGAAGAATCATCGGAGGAATGTTTTGATGAAGAGAATTCAGATCAGAGCCGTGAAGAAAAAACTAAAGAAGAAAGCGAAAGAAATACTATTAATGGACATCAAATACTTCGCAGCATGTTACTAGTCAAAGAGCTTACTTTGAACTAAAGAGCACATTTTAGAAGGGATGGCTTTATGTGCAAGCATACAGCAGTGGCAGGTGCTGTTAGACATGCTAGGGAGAAGGCCTGAGATGAAGCAAGTCTGGTGCAGCTTAAGGCCCAGCAAGAAAGGCTGGAGATGTGTCAGTCTCTGCAGAGAATCTAGGTTCAGCTTATCCTCAAGTTCCTTTGTGGGACCGACAGTAAAAGGGCATCATCCTCTGCAGCTTCATCCAGTCCTGCAGCACCCACCAGTGCTGTGCTGGACACGTGGGTAAGGGAGAAAAGGCAAGGCGAGGACCCTGCCTTCCTGCGACACCACCCCAGTGTCCTGAACATGGAGCAGATGTGCAAAACATCTTCCTTCATGTCACACCAATATTAAGTCCCTCAAAGTCTGTCTCTTGAAGAATTTTTAAAGATTAACATAGAGAGGACCAGTTCAATCAAGTAAATGGCACCAAGGGTTTTCAATGGGCTTTACATGCACAGGCCAAGCAAGGAACATTAACGTTACTGTTAAAATGACACAAATCCTTACCCGGTTTGCTATCTTCTCCTTCAGAAAAGGCTTGATGATGGCAAAAATGCCTTTGAATATACGAGGTTCATTTATTACGTTAACAGCTTTTATTCGAATGGGAAATCCATCCTGAAAGGTAAAGAAGATTTTTATAGTGCAGTTTAAAAAACATCTGCTATTTTCCTCATTTTATTTTATTTTTTTTAACTGTCCTGAGAGTGCCTTTCCAGCACAACCCCCTGGTTTCCAAACTTCCATCTCAGGTAACATAAACCAGCATGACCACAGAAATGTCCCTTTTCACAGGGAGCAGTATGAGAGCTGTGGGCATGAAGTCAAGGGATGAGAAAATACGGTGCCCTTGCAGTGGGAAACGTACTGCTGCCAGTAAATCTTCACTGCCTACGTTGTTCATCTCCCTTGAAAAAAATGCCTAGGTAGTCACTGTCCTTGGGGTGTTCCCAGCCCTGCTGAGGATGTGGTTACAGAGCAATGATCCCAACTTCGGAGGAGGGAGCACTCCGTGCTGGGAGCAATGAATTGGCTCCTTCAGGAGATGCTGCACAGAAAGGCTGATGCAGCGTGTTCATTCAGGCCATAGCTTACAGCCTCCACCTTTGCTCTGTTCATAGCTTCCACTTAAAGAGTGGGACACCCATCACTGTACCTGTGCAAATTAAATATGGGCTCAGTTTAATAGCACATTCAGATCTTAAGTTAAAGGACTACATGACTTCCTATAGTGACATTCAAAACCTCACTACTTTCATCTCCATAAACTCCCAGTTCCCCTTGTTGTTCCTCATTCCCTCATAGATGCAGCAAATAGAACCAGCTCAGACCAGAATGAAAGCAATGAGGACCCAAACCCTTTCAAGCTTTCCTCATCTCGCTTCTTCAGCTCGCAGAGCGGAATGTGAACTCATCCGAGCTTCCTACTGCTATGATGCTTTCACTTTCCTATTTGGTACAACTCTGTTTATACTCCTGCTCTAAATTGCTCTTTGCTGTTTTCCTTCCAAACGTGCAGTTTGAGTTCTTTTATTGCTGTCCCTCCTGCTGCGCCCTGTGCTGAAGAAGCCTTTCCTCTGCCAGGGACTGGATGGAAATCCTTCTCAAGTCATGCTCAGTCAAACATCTCTGCAGCAGGAGGACCTGGGCGTGCGCTCACCCAGCGCTGAGTGACACCCTCCATCACGGCTGACAGAGCCCTCTTTAGGCACAAACCACCTGCACACCCACAGCCGTTCCTCAGCATTTGGGCAAGAGTCTGCTAGTAACTCGTGGCGGTTCCTCACTGCCAGCTAGCAGCACTGCCCTTTCCTGTTCCAACTCCAAGTTTGCATTTCTAATGCAAATCTAGCTTTAGAGATGCAGAAGTCAGAGTGGGAAGCAAGGGAAACTGGCAAGGATCTGAGAAACTGAGAGGGCAGGGGCATGTCTCAACTCTCCCAGTAAAATCCAAGATGCTTACGTTTCTGGTAATACAGACAAGAACTCTTTTAGACACATGAGCATTCAATTACAATGAACAAAGTTACTTTCCCACCGGTTCAGGTCTTACCTGAAGAATTCCGATCACTTTTTTGGCTACAAAAGGACCAAAATGAGACGCCTTAGATAAGCTGACTCCTTTGTAGTCTGCCAGGATTACAATTCCATTCACCTGGGTCTCTTCAGACTGAATGAGTTTTTCTAACGTTAAGTATATGGCACGAATGTTCTCAGTAATCGGATAATTACCGGGTGTCCATCTGTCTGAGGTTACAAGACATGGATGGTAAGTTGAAAAGTAAATGCAAGCTAACAACACACATTCCAAAAACTGATTTTCTATTTTCTTGGACTTTAAATAGCCACAGTTCTAGTTCAGAGCAGCTTTTCTTAAGCAAGAGATCAATGGCAACTCGTGTTTACTGCATGGAGCAAAAGGCTTCAGGAACCCCGATTTCCACCCAGCACAGCTGAACAGAAGCAACTTCAGCTCAGAAAGAAAGCAGGTAAATGGAAAAGAAGAGAGAGAATGAAGACAGACCTACAAGCAAGCCCGGCAGCACGAACAGCACACTGAAACCTCTGGTTGTTCACAGTGGAGTCAGAGCCACAGGCTCCTCTCTCCCCTCATTATCAAAGCAAATCACAAGCCTCTCACCGTGACCAGCAGCCCGCTTTTATTCTGAGTTACTAGCCAGTAATTTTTCTGGCATCACCGAATATTTCATCAGCCCACCGCACTGCATTTTGGTTTTTACTCAACTGCAGTTACTGCTGAGACAGGAAAAGGAACCGGTATGACGTTGGCTAATGACAAAAGTCCCTGCACAAGCTGGCTGTTCCAACTTCAGAGAGCAATTAGCCAGTGCTCACAGGAGAGCAGGACACAGATTTCTGGCCCAGAAACGCCTCGGGGTTAGAGAAGCTACTCAAGCATGTCAGTACCTGGACGGATGCAGACAACGTGGCGTCCCTCTGGGTCCAGGTGGGGCAGCACAGTGACAAAACCAGACTCCAGGACAGGCTTTATTGCAGAAGGCTTCAGGTTGTTGAAGACCTCGGGCCAGCTCCTCCGACAGCTGTGGTAGTTCACCAGGAGCTGGAGCGCTCGGTCGTAATCGAATTTCCTGGCTCTGAGGAACCTGAGCAAAAAGGCATCGTCCAGGCAGGTCCCCAGGGAGGGGTAGTCTTTGCACACCATGTCTCGCAGCGCCTGCACGTCTCGCAGCCGCCATTCAGGTTTCTCCTGGAGCTCCTCCCGGGCTTTGGTAACGAGATCGGGAGACAGCGAGCAAACGTACTTCGGCCGGTCCGGCAGCAGCTCGGTGTCCGAAGGAGACCCCGCGGATGGACTCGTCCTCGTGCAGTCGCTGTCCCCCGACATTGTGTGGCAGCAATCTGTGAAAAACCAAGCTCACAAGTGACAAGCAATCCCACGGACCGCTACGGCACAGAATCACAGAACCGATTGAGTAGGAAGAGACCTCTGTCACATCTGTGTTCGGGATGGGCCGTGTCCCCGCTGAGAACCGGCACCACAGCCCGGAGCAGCTCGGGCACTGCCGCTCTGGTTTGGGGGTTGGTGGTCTCGCTGTCCTGCACAGCAGGTACGAAGCACCCCGGGGTGCGCAGTTAAGAGTACAACCCGCACGCGAATTGCACAGCGCGGGGCTCGTCTTAACACGCGTTTCCGACGGCGTCCAACTGGAAACCACAGCCAAACGAGCTCCCAGACCCAACAGCGAGGGGAGGGGGGGAGGAGATGAGGGAGTCGGGACTCGGCGCGGCTGCCGCAGCCCGGGATGGGGCCGCGAGGGGAACAACGCAGCTGTTCGCTCAGGGCCGGCACCCGTGCGAGCGGCGGTCTCGGGGCCGCCGAAGCGCTCACCTGCCGGCTCGGGGGCCGGGCCCCTACCTGCGCACGGACGGCTCTACGGCCCGCCCGGCTCCGACCCGCAGCCCCCGCCCGAGCCCCGGTGCCGGCACTACCGGAGCGGCCCCGCGCGGCAGCGCCGTCTCTAGGCAGCGGCGCCCCGGAACCAGAGCGGCCGCCAGGAAGCCCCGCCCCGCCGCGCCCCGCCCCGCCCCGCCCCGCCGCGCCCCGCCCCGCCCCGCCGCGCCGCGCACACCGCCGGCCCGCCGCGCGGTGACCGAGCTCCGGCGGCTGCGCCCAGAGAGCGGAGCCGTGTGCCGCCGCCGCTCCTCCGCTCCGCGCCCAGCGCACAGCCGCGGTCACCCCGCGTCACACGGAGCCGAACGCCGGCACCGCTCCGCGCGTCTTCGGCCGGGAGAGGGAGCGCGGGAGCGGAGCCCGCGCCGCCGCTGTGCGTCTGCAGAGGCCGCGCTCCGATTTGTTGCTCCTCCGCACCGAGAGGAGGGAGGAGCGCTCCGCTCCCACGCGTGGGAGAGCCGTGTCGGCCCTCTGCGTGGGGTGCGCCTTTGTGCAGGCGGAGGGAGGAGGGCTGTCCCCAGCTGTAGGGCGAGGAGAGCGGGGTGGGATTGTGCCCCAGAGAAAGGAGGGAGGTGGGTAGGGCCACGTGGAGCGGGGTGTGACTGCTGCTGCCGCGGGGAGTGGGTGGCTGATGGGATGGATGCGACAGAGTAAGAAAGGAAAGCAGAAGCGAGGACGCTGTAGTGAAGGACTGGATATGGAATGTAACTTGGGGTCGGTCCCCAGGCACGGCAGCCCTCGTCTGAGCTCTCCTCGCGTGTGGGGAGCGTTGAACTTGGAAGAGAGCAGCAGGGGGTGACCTGGAGGGAGGATCTGAGTGCAGAGCCAAGTTATGGGGGCAGTTCTTAAGATACTGGCTGCGATTGCGCAGGGATGGTGGTGAGCGTTTCTGTAACTTGCTCTGAGTGGTGTGGTGTGGTGTCCTGTAATTAGAAACCAGTAAATGCAAAACACCTCTATAAGGAAGTGAAAGCTAAAAAGTTGGTGTCGAGCATCGAGGCAGTGGCAGCAGTCCCCTGGCTGGGCAGTCCCGTCCTCACCTGTGGCTGCAGGAGGAAGGATGCGCTGTGTCTGTGCGTGCACACCTCCCCCAGCTGAGGGGGCCTGTGCTGCACTTAGCTCCTGCCTCATCTGCTCCAGGTGTGCCAAGTTGTGCAGGAGCTTTGGCTGGGAGCTCTGCTGCCTGACCTTGGAGCCATTCCCCTGGGGAACCCAGCCTTCCTCTCTCCTATCGCCTGCTTGCTGCCTTTCTCAGCTCTGCTGCTGCTGGTCGCTCCTGCCGTGCCGTTGTGTTATAAATGGGTGGCTGTTGGTGCTGGTTGATATTTAATGAAGTCCATGTAGTACTCTTCACTCATTTACTTATCCAAACAGTCTTAATGCCCAGCCTGGGAAAGTTATCTTGGCTTCTTTGAGCTTTTCCACCATTAGCAATAAACATTTTACAGTCTTGGCAAGCGGAGGCCCAGAAGTGAGCACGACTTCAAACAGCATTGCTAGCAGAGAAGGCTTTAAACTGATATTAAATCTCTAAACTGAGCAAACATAACAGTCCAGTAATAAAGATAATCTGTGAACAGTTCAGGCCAAGAGGGGCTCCGGTCCTTGGGGTGCAGGCACTGTCTGCTATTGCAGCAGCACCCTCTGCAGAGCTCTCCACGTGCTCTGCCCATGCGTGCAGCAGGCCAGAGATGCATGCAGAGCGATGGAAACGGGCAGTGCTATGCAAATGCATACACATCTGTCACGGGAGCAGCTGTGTGCGGGCAGACACCTCGCACCCACGTGTCGTGCCAGCACACGGTGCTCAAACACACAGCATGCAAAGGCATGCAGCTGTACCCCAGGCTTGAGGAGGCTCCTTTCCTCCCTGGCTTTACTAGCTTCAAGGCTAGCAATGGTTTTGCAAAACCTTGGTGAGGAGTGTGCTCTGCAGGGCCTCTGGGTGCTTTAAATGCTGTGGGATTTCTGTAGTTTAATTTTACTCTGAGCTGAGACAGTGTTTGCTTGATCTTCTGTTGTGTTTCCTGTTGCCTTTGCATGCTGTGCTGCCTCTGCACTAGGATGTGTGCCTGGCAGGATCAGTGCCTGTGGGGGCTGTGAGTGCTGCTCAAGGCCCTGTGCTGCATGGTTGAGAGCAGCAGGATCCTGCAAAATCCGGTCCGAAAGTGATGGGGGCCAGGTGAAATAAGCACTGCTTCTCATTGGATTGGACCAGTGCTTTGCTGTTGGGGTTTTCAGCCTGGTCGCCATCGCAAGCCCTTGCATCGGTGGGAAGGAGCGAGGCAGTCTGTACCTGTGTCATGTCCCACAGCAGGGCTGGTCTCAGGCCTCCTAAAGCTGACGGAGCAGCCACAGCACACCTGGATTTGCTCCAAGTCCAGAGCCAGGGTGAGCCTTGTCATCCCTTGGAAAAGACCAGTAAGACCACCAAGGATTTCCCCCTCCCATCCCACCATGCGCTGTAACCACACCCCCCAGTGCCACAGCCCCATGGTTGCTGAACACCTCCAGGAGTGGTGACCCCACTGTCCCTGGGCAGCAGTGCCACTGCATCTCCACTCTTCTGTAGAAGAAATTTTCCTTATATCTAACCGTGGAAACAAGATTCCCAAACCACCCTTTGTCCCAGGATAGAGCTTCGATCAAGAGTTCTCCACCTCTTTAGCGCAGAGCACATTGTTCACCCCAGCAGCCTCTTCCCCTGAGCACTGAGCTGAAGGAAGTGGCTGCAGTCTGGTTTGTGCCGAGCTCTCCTGCTCGTTCTGCACGTAACAGAACCGACATTGTATTGCTGTGTTTATTGGCCTGGCTGGCAATTTTTCAGGTGCTGGGTGTGTTTATGGCCGTCAGGGTCGCACCTTAATTAGGAATGGGGAGAGGGATTTTCAACGTACCCACAGCTTACCCTTCTTCCTCCAGCCTCTTGGGGTGGAAGGGGGCTGGGCAGTGCCTGGCTCGCATCCCCAAACTGGTTGGAGTTTGTTGCGCTCAGCCTTGAAGGAAGCGCAGCCTGGCACGCAGAATTGCCTGGCTCAGCAGTGCCACGTTGCTGAGCTGTCCCTCCCGCCTCTTGTTTTTCATGGCTATCTGTGTCTGTGTGTGCACTTGCAAGTTTAATAGCGGCAATAGTTGCTTTTGTCAGAGATGATACGTGGGCCATAAAGCTCATTTGTGTTATTTATTTATTTTCTTGTTTGTTTCTTTCTTTCCGCTGAGATACGAAAGCTGTGGAAAAGGCTCCAAAGCCTGTTGGCTGTTTCGGGTGAGGGTTATATAAGGAATATGAAAAGAATGCATTTCTTAGTGTCCAGGGTACCTAAAAATACCACTTCTGCAGATCTCTGCTTGCACATCGTGGAAATATCTTGCAGCTGGAGATACTGATCCCCGGGATAACGTCCGTAGTTCAGATAGCAAGCACCGAGGAGGACAGTTTTTACTCTTCCCTCCAAAAGCAATGTCAGATAGTTGTCTTAAAGGCCAACACAGCTGTCCTCATGGAGGCCATCTATTGTGGTGTGGGACATTGTCTTTGCAGAGGATAAAACACAGCCCATGTGTGGCCAGGCCAGTGCCTTGGTGTGATTTTGGGCTGCGGTGACAGGTGGGGTGAGGGCTCTGGCTGAGGATGCCACGTGAGGACAAAGCTGTCTCTGGGGCACATTGTGGGTTTATTTTCAAGCGAGTTGAAACGAACGATGAGAAACCTTCTGTAGGGATTGCACTGTTTTAAGATTAACCAGGTAAAGGGCAACCTTGGTAGAGCAGTTCACGAGAAGGGATCCAGGAGAATTTATTGCTTCAAAGATTTGATATTGCATATATGGTCTTATTAGTGCATATACCCAACTGTGGTTCCTGTGGCAGGCAGGGGAGCCCCGGGTTTGATTTCACATTCATGGTGAGGAACCAACACCTATTCCTTCTTCTGAGCAGCCCAGCTGCGCAGTCACTGTGTTTGCTGCTGTGCCACATGTTCAGCCATAGCACTGGGGCTCTGCTGCTCTGCCAGAGAAGGGAATGCAGGTATTGAGGGAGCATTATTCAGTGTCTGCTCTACTCTCGGACCTCAGAGCGGAGGTGTACATGAAGTGCTGTCTCCATGCAGTCCTCAAGCATAGCTCTGCATCTCGTACCTGCTGGCAGTATTCACCGACATGGCTGTCACTGAAGGTCAGCACGTGGTGTGGGCTGCAGCTGCCTCCTGAGCCATCCTGCCCAGGGTGGGACTGCCCTGCATTAGGGGAGCAGGTGGGAGACAGGCAGAGCATCTCCTAAGGGTCAGAGCTGGACAGTGGTCCTGCCCCTGACTTAATCTGTGTAGCACTCTGGTCCTTTCTTCTGGTTATCTTCCTGGGCATGCTGCAGCTGAGAACAGGCCCCCGTGATCAGGAGAACAGGTCATTAGGAGCCTCCTCTAATTGTCAGTGTATTTCTTCACCTTTACGACCAGAGACAAGCTGACTTTCACTTTATTGTCTCGTTGTGCCCTTTAGGCTCAGTGTGCCTTTGGCTGCACCTGCTGCCTGCAGTAGTTGGCTGTGTGCGAGCCAAAGCTGAACCATCATCCAAACTGCTCCGAAATGGCCTTTAAAATGCAACGAGGACTTCAAAATAGGTTCAGAATGCTGATGACATATTTTGGCTTCCATTGCCTGGCACTCAGAGTGTGGTTACTTTAATTTTTTGAGCTCCGTGGAATCATGGAAGTAAATATTTATTCTTCATGGATTATTATTTTTTTTTAATGGAAATTGAGTTTGCCATTCAGTCTTATGGTTCCAGCACATGTGGCCTCAGGGCCTCAGACACCAGCTAACATTAGGATTGCCATGAAGCAGTGGCAGCTGCACCAAATGCTTGTTTGGGCTTTTTCCTCAGTGTGCTCATGCTTTGTGCTCATACCAGTGTGGAGGTGAGTGCCTTGATTTAAAATAAATCCTCCCAGAAGAAAGAAATCCATCTGTCTGGGAAAAGTTAGAAAATATTTTGGCGTTTATTTTTTTTTTCTCTTCTTTTTTAAATGAAAACAAACTCTAGTGAAGAAATTTTCCTCTGTTTCCATTGGAAGGCAGTAACCAGCAAAAATGGATGTACAGTATCGAGGAATGCTCGGTGCAGGTCGACCAAAAGGGTTCCGCACACAGCATCTCTACGTACAGGAAAGGGGTTGCTAAGGTTGGAAAAGACAGCCTGGTTGTGAAGTTTTTTTCACATTTAATTTCCCAATTATAAATAATCAGTGTGATTTACAAAATAATTTACAGAAAATGATTGGATTCATCATTGCAATAAATTACTGGGTATAATGCCACCAGCTCTGAGAGACGATACAATACTTGGGATGCCACCAGCTCAAGGCCAGGCGGTTCATTTTTGCATTGGCAATTGAGGGATCTGCATTCCTATAGCTGGGCTCAGATCCATCCCAGCGACCTCTCCGGGCCCCTCGGCAGCTGTGAGCCCCCACCATGGGGCTGAGACCCTCAGGAACGCGATGGGTGGTTAGAGCTGCTGCTGCCCCAGCACAAAACCGGGATTGTTTTTCCTTCGTGCTGGATTTTCCAGAGCACAGATACAGTGCATCTGCTGTTGAGTCTCTTCTGATGAAAAGCGTTCGTTCTTGGTGCCTGTGCCTTGGTGCTGCCAGCCATGAATGAGAAGGGAAGCCTGAAGTTGCTGTGCGAGCTCCAGGAAGGCAGCGGGAGGGCTCCCGACCTGATTTCAGCTGTAAACCAAAGGTCGGATCGGTGTGGCTGCAGCCCTGGCAGACCTCAGCGGGCAGAAGCAGTGTGCAGGCAGGAAAGCAGGGCCGTGCAGGGCCGGGGCAGTGCTGCTGGTGCAGGACACAGGGATCTGGCCCTGGCCTCTGTCAGTCCTCAAAGCAGGACCTTCTCAAAGTGCTCTGCTTTGAGGTGACTGCTCCCAAACCCTCTGAGATCTGGAGGAGCCATAAGGAATTCTTATCGTGTTAGGAAGCCCTATAAATCTGTTATCAGCCGCTCACTCTAAGCGAAGGGAGTGGCACTGAACTGGACACGTACCTCAGCGTTGAGCTGGCTCTGAACTCAACTACTTGGGTCACAACTCTCCTGGCATTTGGCAGCCCGTGTGTGAGGCTCAGGCTGTTCTCACACAGCTTCCCCCTTCACACGTCCTGCACCTGCTTCTTCTGAACCCGCACCGCGTGGTCCTCTGGCTGCTCAGAAGCAGCACTGGGCCCGGTGGTATTTTGGGCAGTGCTGCCCGTGCAGGGCTGGCTCCATCCCATTTGGTGACGTTTCCTGAATCACACAGGCCCCAGCTGCCCTATCTGGGTGGTGAGGAGGCAGCAGTGCAAAGGGTTTGGCAGTGGCTGCCTCTGAGGCCTGGGGTGGGGGCGGCCACAGTGAGGAAACAGCAAAACCCACACAAAGGCAGAAGGATCCGAACAGTGGAGAATCTTGGTGGGCCAGACTTTGCCCCTGTATCAGCTGGAAAGATTTGTTAGCCCTGTCCGGGGGCTTGGTTTACTGGAGAGTGACTGTGGAAAGATCTGGGATAAGCTGAGACTGAGGAGCAGATCTGACAGTGCTGCTGGGCAAACCCCAGCGTGCTTCGATGCAGCAATGCTCCTGGGGCAGCTCCCACCTCAGTGAAGCTTGGCTGCACCAGGGGCTGCCTGGGGAACCAGCCCAGCTGTGGGAATGAAGCCTTTCACCCAGCACGGTCTCCTGATTTGGAGGATCTCTTGTTCACAGGGTCTGGTGTACACTGAATGGATGCTGAGAGGTAGCAATGGCGGAACAGCTAGCTGCAGTGTCCCCAGCCAGGCACTGCAGCCTCCGGATGGGGAGAAGCAGCAATCTGCCCCTTCTTACAAGGAACGTGGGTTTCAGTAAGGCTTCAGTCTTAGTTCTGTGACTCGAGGCTCTCCGTGGCACGTGCTGTCCGTAGCTGCAGGAAGACAGCTTTTGGTAGTGGTGGACTAGTCCAATTAAGCAAGTCCGTGTGTTCGTGCCTGAGGACCTCGGGATGGCTTTTTTTCACAGTGACGGAGTCTGCTCAGGCTTTTCTCCCACACGGTCTTCTAAATGCGGCCAGCTGCTAGATGACCTCCTGTTTTGTGATGGCAGGCTGTGGGATGGAGGTGGGCTGTTTTGCCACAGTGGCAATGGCTCCGGGCAGCAGCTTGTACTGCTCTGGCCCTGAGCCTGCGGGTGGAGATGGCTGAGGAGTTTCTGGAGTAGCTAGAGAGAAAACCAAAATTAGAAGAGAATCACATAGAGCTGATGGCACTGGGATCTATTTTGCCTGTGTGAGGTTCAGGTGTAAGCAATACAGAGGCTCTGTAGCTAAAACATAGCTACATAGTGGCTTGCATGTTGGCTGCATGGCAGCCCCAACTTGAAGAAGGTGTCCTGGAAGGGCCACAACAATAAGCAGTGGATGAAGGGAGCTGCTGCCTTTTAACATGTGCTGGACACTTTTTGGTCAGCTGAGGTCATCTCAGCCCGAATTCCTATATGGTAGCCCTGTGGGGGGACCAGATTCTCCTGTGTTTTTGCAGCAGGAGTACTGAGGTGTGTTTGAGGCATTCAGGAGAAGGGGAGCCTTTCCTGTGATTTCATTAGGCACTGGATGGGATCATTCATCCATGAATTTAAGGGCTATGTAAAAGTTGCAGTCTGACAGGGAAGTCTTGTTGAATCAGTTAATCTAGTCTAATCTAATCTAGCCCACTTCTCTGTTTGCCTTTCCCTCCTTTCTGCATAGGAATTTCTCACACACTTGATCAGAGACTCTGTCTTGCACTGAAATTTCCTTGCAAGGTAGAAACTATCTCCATGCATACTGGAAAGCTCCCATCTCCCTGGCGATACTCACACATCTGCCCGTTGTGCATCTGAGGAGGCATTGTGTTGGCCACAATGACGTTTGTTCCCAGGTTCTCCTGGATCAGATGTGGATGCAGGGGGTGGTGAGCATGTGGCGTTTCACTTGATGAACCTGAAAACATGCATATCGCTTTTGTTGCACAGTGGCAGACAGAGACACCACTCAGGTGGGCAGAGACACACTGTCAAACTGGTCTTTCAGACCCTTTAGTTTTGCACAGGATGCTCACATACTCACCTCCCAGCAGCATCTCCTGCAGCAGGTTATCAATCTTAGCCATGCCGAAGAGCTTGACAAACTGGATCTGCTCTATCATCTGCCAGGTGATGCTCTGCAGCACAGGCAGCAGCAGCAGCAGCTCCCCGAAGCGGCCCCGCGAGTCGTATTGCCTGTCATTGATGTAGTCCTCCAGGCTGACCTGCACCTGGTACCGCATGCGCTTGATCTTGGAGGGGTCGCTCAGTCCTTTGGCATCTGAAACAACACACAGAGCAAAGCCATCCAGGCTGCTCCCCCTGTACCTGTGCTCCTGCAATAGCATGAGCTCTGGGCACAGGCTGAGGTGAGCTGATTCTCTACTGTCTGTGGCAGCAGGTGCTTTTCCTCTCGGGCTGACTTCACCCCTCCCTTTAAGAACAGTTTGGTTCCTGAGTGGAGATCAGGCAGAATTTCCGCAACTCCCAGCTGGTATTAGTGGGCATAACGGACCGCTCCCTGTGCTGGTGACCCTTGCCTGCTGCAAGCTGCTGCATACCTGGGTCAAAGAAGATGATGGCTTTCAAGCAGGCATATTCATTGTCGTCTATCTGCAGCTCCTGGAAGGGGAGGACCAACTCATCTAGGATGCGGATGGCCACGCGGCTCACCTCCACCAGCTCGGGGCAGTTCCGTGGGACGATGTGGTCATTCCCTTTGGACAAGCAGCACAGAGACCATCACACTGGCATTGCCCAAGCCTTCATAAGGGTATCAAAGAGTTCAAAACCCCGGGGACTAATGCTGAGATAATTTTACAGTGGAAACCTCAAGAAGTTTCTGTTCCTGCCCTGTCCCTAGCACGGCCCACCAGAAATGCTGATCTGCATTGCCAGAGCGGCCTCTTGGGAGTCAGTCAAGCACTGAGGGGCTGCCTGAGGAGCAAGAGCTGCTTTCTCAGCCACACCACTGCACACTCACTCTGAACTAAGGGAGCGATGTGTTCGTGTTCACTGTCCCCCACATTTGCCACAGCAGCACGTCATTGATGTGAGTGTGAGCCAGGCCTAGATACACCTAAAGCCTCGTGCTTGGCTCCATAAAATAGAGAAGGACTCAATCCACCACCCTGCTAAAAGGATGCCCGCACACACTAAGCCACCCGCTCCTTTAGCCTGGCAGGGAAGCCTAGCAGAAGCAGTTGGTGGGAGCAGAAGTGCACTCTTTACCTAGCAGCAAGACATCCTTGAACACCATGGACCTCTTGGCAACTCCCAGTAACAGATGTTCACCTGCGTGTGCCCGCAGCAGTGCCACCTGTAAGGGTAGGGATGCGTTACTTGTGTGATGCAGAGACAGACACAAGGCTGAGCTGTGTTCAGCAGCCCAGGATTGGAGGGCCAGGAATAACTCTTCCCCAAGTGTCTGTGTGCGGGGAGATGATGCTTTTTCTTGCTCTTTATCTCTGAGCAGTGCCTATGTCCTGCTGAAATTCTGCTCATGGGGACCCACGTCTGCTGGCTGCTGGGGTCACCCTCTGGTCACCTGCTCCCTCTGCAGCATTGGGTGTTTGGGCCAGGGAAGCCAAGGGGATGTTTTTCTGCCCCGGCGTTAATGATTGAAGCATTTCATTTTATACCCTCCATTGGCTCCTGAGAATGTTCTGAATCTTTTGCTCTCCTTCAGTTAAAAATTTCAGAGATTTAGGCAGAAACAGAAGTTAACAATTGGACAGCCTGACACAGAGGCCTCTTAATATCCAGCCAGGATCCTCTGCTGAAGAAAACAATCATTAAACATTAAAGGAGAGATTCTGAAAAGTGTGTCCTGTCAGGAATGGTTCCCTTTCTCAGTGCGTTATCTCTCAGCATCTGACAAAGCTGAGTGAAGCCCTGCCCTGCCCGAGATGTCAGGAGTGTGTGTCACCTGTGGAAGAAAGCACTGATTAGAAAAGATGCTGATGTCTGAGAGAGGGCTTGTTTTTTCCAGGGGGTGTAAAAGAGTTAGGCAAAATAAACAGAGTGAAGGTCCTTGCAAAAAGACCATGCATGCATGATGCCGGGGAGCCTTTATCTGTATGCCAAAATCTAGCCTCTCTCTATCGCTATCCAAACATGGGTGGATGTGTTCGCTGAGCTGCTCGTAATTAGCAGAGCTGCACAAAGCTGAGCTTCCCCATCTGCTGAAAATTGAGAAGGTTGAGAAGACTGCACTTCCCCAGGGGGAATGGAGCCCTCGTGTAGAGTTCTGCCTATTACAAACTCAAGAAAAGCTCAGGAAACAGAAACGCAGTTTTCTTCCCATAAAATTTGCTTCTTTTTTTTTTGAGCAGAGTTCATGTAAATCACTTCAACGTGGCAGAACCCTCTTCAGTGATATTTGTTCTCTCAGTGCTCAGCCTGAGGTACATCGTCCCATTCTCAGCCAGGGTAAACATAGAAGTTGTAACACATCAAAGTAGAACTTTAACGATAAATATAGAAGTTGTAACACAACAAAGTAGAACGTTAACTTTGAAATGAAATGGCTTTGCCCCACCAAGCCCAGCGCTTTGACATTTTGGTGCCGAGGAAAAATGAGTTGGGTGTGACCTTTTGTATGAAAGCGTTGGCAGAGATGATTCATTCTCAGGCAGCATTTCAGTGGCAATGTACCAGCATTCCCAACATTAAATGTTCCCACTGGACATGTCTTGACCAGCTCTCATGCCCCTTGGGCAATGGGCTTGTGTATTTTTGTTCATTCCTGCTCCCTGGCATTTCTGTCCTCCCTGCATTCCCCTGAGTATTTGCTGTCTCTGTTCTCACACTGTGTCCCTCGAAAGAGTGGATGTCATTAATTCCTTTCAATGCAGCACAGCCTTCCCCCCGAAGGCTGGGGGATTCTCTGGGGCAGATTGAGAACTGCTTGTCATAGGAGAATGGCTCAGGATAACCATATCAGAAGACCTCCTTCAGTCGTGGAGCTGAGCAGCCTCCTCCCCTGTGGGAAGGGCTGAGACGGTCTCTTTAGGTTTTGATTTTACAGTGGTGGGGCTGTCAAATTTTTCTTCTGTTCTTCTGATTGTAAAGTGAGCTCATGTGGAAATTGCTGTCGTTTGCAGAGCTGTTAACTGTTTTTACTGCCTCTGTTCCAAATGGCAGAAGGATGCAGGGGGTTATGCAGCACTGCCCCAGGCCTCTGCTGGGCTGCAGCCTCTTTGCTGTGCAAATATCACTTGCCATTGGGCTCCATTTTGTTTTTCATAATGTTTGAGCTGCATTTGCCATGGGAGTGCAGCAGACTAGCTAGTGCTTAAAACAATTTAGCACTTTCACAAAATAGGAAAAAAAAAAAAAAAAAAAAAAAAGGAAAGCAACTGCTGTAAAAAGTTCATTGAATTCCCTGGAGCTGCTGGGTGCTTGCTGAAAGTCTCAGCCTGGGTTTTATGACCAGATGGATGCTCTCACTTTCTGCAGCAGGACTGCAGACTGACCCAGGCTGATTTTTGGACTGCACAGCGGCTAAATGGGAATCCCTGAATCCCCCTTCCTTCGTGGGACATGAACCATGCTGGCTGCCTCCAGAAGTGATGTCCCTGCCCACCACCCTCACATGCCAGGGCACAGCCATGTCCTGTAACATCTATAGCAGACCTCTGATGTCTGGGTTTAGCAGGAAACACCTCCCTGTGTCTCTCAGGTCTTGCAGTCATTTTTAAAGAAGAATTAAAACCCGCGGTGCTTACCCTGGTTAGAAAACTAGCAAATGTTTTATCATTCGTGTTAAGTGCAGATGTATTTCTGCTTTTTATCTCTGAAGAGAGATTTTTTTATTGCCTCGGGAGCAAAATAGTGTTTAGTTTCAGTAATTCCACAGCAGGAGAATGGGTAGAAACATATCCCCTGGCAAGAAATAGAAAGAACAGCAGGCAGGTAGTTCGATTTGAAGTGCTGAGCAGACTTGAGGTGAGAATCCCTGCTAAGCCTGACTACCCTAATCATTTTGTATAGCACTTTAGGTTTTCAAAGCGCTGCACGAGCCATAATGAACAAACAATTGGCTGGCAGATCCATACAGAATGCACACCTGATTGTGCACCTAGCTGTTATCACGGCAGTGCTCTTCGGCTGATTGGTCGCACATCCAGAGGCCTGCAGCAGCATTGTATGCATGCTGCTCCCAGTCAGCCTGGCGGTCACCACAGCGGAGCAAACAATGCTCATTTTCTTTGAAGGTCTCAGCCCTCGTTTTAGTCCCGATGCCATCGCCAGGGCAGAATGGGGTGGGGGACGGGGCTCACCTGGTCATCCAGGGGCAGCTCGCAGAACGCAGGGATGTACTTGGCCCACTCCACCAGCACCAGCAGCTGCTGCTTCATGGACTCGCACACATCGGCGATGTTGGCGATCTTCTTCCCTCGGATGTCTCCGTTCATCACGAGGACTGGGGATGATATCTGGAAAGAGAAAGGATCCCTCAGCAGGAGCACAGACAGGAAAGTTCCCAGGCCTGGGAAGGTTTGGGTGGTGTGCTTAGCAGTCCCCAGCAGTGAGATTAATGTTTTTGCACTTAGAATTGTTTGTGATCGCAGAGGCAAATGGGGACATTTCATACACAAAGGCAAACCTAAGCGCTCTGCAAGTACCATCACTCTGAGGAAGAACATCTCAAACCCAGGCCCCAGCTTCCTGCCCCGTTCTCATGCATAGCTGGTCACCCAGCTCATCTGACAGTTTGCCCTTCGTCACTACTTTATCCTCATGCTTCTGTAAGCAATTAACTCAACCCCGTCACTGCCCTCAGCCTGCCCTCTCTGCTCATGTACAGCATCAGCTCTTCCTGTCCTGTTCCTGCCAGCTCAGACCCTGTCACTTCTGAAGGAAATGGAGTCCAAATGCCACCCAGGCTTTTTTTCAGGTTGTGTTACCTGGAATCTCTCCAGCTCTCGAGCTATTATTGAATAAATAAGATTGTAAAAATCTCACCGTGTATTACCCTAATCAGAGAGCCCCGGAAGGCTTAGCAAATAAATAAGACCCTCTGAGTAAGTGACCCAAGATCTTGGAGAAAACAGCTCCTCAGCAGTATCTTGTTCTAATTAGCCAAGCATATAAAAGTTACCAATTAGCGTGCTGCAATCTGCCTTGTTTAATGAATATATCTGCACCCTGTGGGAGAGCGACAGCTCCCCTGGATTTGTCAATGGCCATAGTTTTATAAACAGCCCCTGCTCAAACCCTCCACCTCGTGTCACTGCAGGACTCAGGGCCCCATGGGTCCCATCCCTTGTAGGTCTGGCTACTCGAGACCCCATGGTCTCACCTCTCTGGGAGCAGCACCAGTGTTGTTTTCAGAGGATATGTAAATACATGAGGACCTGTGCAGGAACGAAGTGAGACATGGGATGAGCTTGGATATGCCACTGCTGTAGAGGCTTGGCCTGCAGCCCTTCTGGCATATCCCCCCTCGAAGGGGGTGTCCTTACAGCCATCCCTAGCATGGAGCCCTGTCCTGGGGGCTGTCTGCGGGGCCATGTGAACATGGACCACCTCTCCAGCTTGAACCCCTCTTTGTTTTCATGAGGACAAGGGGACAGATTCTTAAATAGCTATGTGCTGTTCAGTGAATGCTCTAGGATGAAAGCTTTGGCAGTATGGTTGTGGAAATCAGGAATTTCAAGCAAATGCTGGAAAGAATATCCGCCTTTAAATAAAAAGATGCATGAAACTGATTGCTTGTGAAACTGTGCAAGCCACCAGAAACCAGGAGTTCCTGACAAGCACTGGGGAAGGGAGGCTGCCTGTGCGAGGCCACAGCTCCTCGCATTGCAGTGGCTGCCCAGTTCTCTTCCAGCAGACTCCCCAGACTCCTCCAAAGCAGACCAGACCACTGTGTATTACTACAGCACAGTTCCAGACCAAGGAGCATTGAAAGGCTGGTTTGAGGTAACAAATGCCTTTGAAAAACCAGTGTTGAGCTGGGAGATAAGTTGCTTAGAAAGGAGGTGGTAATTTGAAGACTCAGCTGTTAACTGCTCAGCAGATCCTAGTGCCTGATGCTTTGTATTGGCCACAGAGGAAAGAAGAGGTACCTGTTGTGCCAGGACTTCTGCCTGCAGTAAGACATTGATGGAGGGCAAGCTGCTGTCTTCGTAACTTGATCTTCGGGTGCTGATTCGGTCCCGTTCATTTTGTACAGCTGCAAGAGAGGATTTTGGCACAGCTGCAGGTTGTTTGTGGAAACATGCAGCAAAAGCTATCAGTGTCTTACAGCATTCCCTTTCTCAAGGCTTTGGACCACTTAATGAGCTGCAGTTTCCCTGCTTCCCTGCCTGGCAAAGCAAAGGTGCAGCTGTGTCTGGTTTGTGATGTGATGCCTGCAAGAGCTGACAACATTTGGTCATGCCTGGGCCATGAGTCTGAGAGGCAGCTGCAGCAGTGCTGAGGAGTGGGATTTGCCTGTCCGTGCCACAGTGCTGCGGGCTGGCCGTAACTCACCACAGCCAAGGCAGTCACCCAAAGCCATCTGCTCAAACAAGTATTGATCGATGGCAGGGGAAACAGAACAGTCTCTGCCTTAAGCCAGCGGCTCTCTGGATTGATACGTTCTCAGTGTATAAATCTGCCTGATAAAAAGCAATAACGAGGCTGGGCCAGAAGCAAAGCCCTGCAGTCAGCGGCTGTAAATAGGAGCTCTCAAGGTTATGCCGCTTGTTATCAGTAGCAGGCCCCCGAGTTCAGTCACGCCATGATGTTTTCCAAATGTTTGCTCAGTATTAGCTGGTCATGCACCTAATGTAACTTCTATTGAATATTAACAGACAGCAGCAAAGCTCCGGGCATGGGATGAGCGGGCTCTGCAGGGAGAGGAGGATTCCTGTGTTCTACGGGAAAGTCAAACCCAGTTCCTTGTGACACCTCATCTACTGTAACGGTGGAGAAGTGTTCCTGCTCAGAGGCCTTCCCACAGGACAGCATCCTTGGGGCAGGGCCTTTGTGGCTCCTCCAGTGTGGCCACCAGCAGCCCCAGGCATCCCTTCTGCACTGAGTGCACTGGGGCTGAACAGGGACTGAATTCAGCTCCACCGTGTCTGGGTTGTGGGTACCTGAAGACTGCAGAGGAAGAGGTGCAGGGAGGTTTGTGGAGTCACCTGGACCATGCAAGCCCAGGTAGAGTTATAATTGAAATGCTCCGCCTTGCCCTGGGTCCTTTCTGCTGTGGCTGATGTATCAGATTCAACTCAGCTCCCTGCAGAGGGCCCACAAGAACCTACATCCATGAGAGCAAACAGAGGGGCAGAACGGCTGCTGCACTGTGCTGGAGTCATCTGCCCAGACGTGAATTTGTTGATGACACAATAATTTTCCCAAAGTGCTTCTGAATGGACCAGGCCTCCTCTGAACTTCATGCATCTCGCAGTGTGAGCAAGCTGAAAACTGTGGATGTGACTTGTAGGTACAGGAGAGGGCAGTTCTGGGACATGGGCATGGCCCTGTGGCTACCTCCTGGCTTTGTCTTTGCTGGCCCCTGAATAGGGCCCCTGGAACTGAATTTGGGAGCACACAAGGCCTGCATGCTTTGCCAGGAAGCTTAACAGGGGTGATGACTGCATGCAAAGCCTCGGTACAGCTGGCAGCAGGTAGCTGGGTCTGCACAGGGCTCATGGCAACAGCCAACATCTCCCTGCCCCGCTGTGGGGGAGGGCTGCTCTGAGCTGAGGGCAGGGAGGGGAAGGCACCCACCTTCCTTCTTCATCCCTGCTCGGAAGCACTTCTTAAGTCTGCAGTATCGGCACTGGTTTCTTTTGTCTTTGTCTACCACACACTGCCTGTTAAACCTGGAGAGAAACAGAGGTGTGAGGAACAGTGAGACTGAGCCTGTCCTAGGGAGGGGAGGGAAGGGGAGGGAAGGGAAGAAAAAGAGAGGGCAGAAGTGGGCTGAAGTCCCCATATCTCTCCAGGGCAGTGTTGGCTCCACTGGACGGCATTGCTCACCCACAAACAGCTCTGAACAGCCTGCTCTTCAGAGAGGAGATGGCAAGCACCCAGCTCCTTCCCTACCCACTCGTATCACCACATCGATCGGAGATGATGGTGCATTACAGTGATCTCTCATATGCTGCATAAGTGGTAGCCATTTGCAGCATGAATTTCACTTGCAAATATGCTCTATTTGCTGCTGATTGATCAAGCTTGCAAAGACAAAGGCATACAGATCTATGAAAGGGCTCCCAGCCATGCACAGTTCTGTAGCTCTGAAAGGGCTTGTATGTAGTACACTTCTGAAAGCCTCAAGCTAAGATTTCCCAAACGGACACCAGAAAGAACATCTTTAAGCACTGTCATAGAAGATCTGGTGTCAGGGGAATTGAGAACCTTCGCTTTTCCCATTGGAACTGTGGGGAGGGGGCTTCCTGGGCAGACAGCCTGAACAGCCCTGGGTTGCAAGCAACTGTATGCTTCATGTGCTAAGTCTGGAACTTATTGCTCAGATTTTTAGAGTGATCTCGCTGCTCACACTCACCAAATGGCATTCAGGAGTGGATCACGCAAAAACCAGAGTGCTTGTGACAGTCTGAGCTGAGGATTCTTGATTTCCACTGCAAATCTCTCAGTCTCAGCTGCTCAGAGCAGCAAGCAACATGTCACAGTCACTGGCAGAGCTGAGGGCCTCGTGCTGGCAGCACAAGATACAGTGTGTGAGTGGCATGAGCAACGTGCATGTCTCATCCTGCCACAGGACATGCAGAGGTGGGCATGCTGCATTACCAACATGTTGCCAGAAAAGTGTCAGAGCAAGAGCTTTTCTGTGCCTCTGGCCCTTCCCAGCCAGAGGATGAGGTCAGGGAAGACAGTGGTGGATACACAGAGCATGAATGGCCATGGTTCAGCACGCAGCTTTGCTGCACAGCTGCTGGGGGCTGTTTCTCTGTCCTTACCTGCAGGAATACATGTGGTTCTTCCGCACGCTCCTCCTGAAGAAGCCTTTGCAGCCATCACAGCTGGAAGCCCCGTAGTGCTTCCCCGTGGCACGGTCCCCGCAGATGGCACACAGCGCGCTCACCCCAATGCTGTTGGAGGTGTTGAGGTTGGCTGTTTCTGATGGAGATGTGTCTGCTTGAGAAAGGACACGTCGAGAACACTGTGAGACAGACAGATAACATCTCCTAACTCCTTTTCCAGTGATTTTCCGAAGAACTGGGTCAGCTGCAGCAGTTCATAAGAAGTGAAGGATGTCCTCAGCCATTGCATCTTGACTGTGCTAGCACTGCTGGTGTGCCAGGGAGAGCTGCTCTTCCCAAAGGCGTGACTCCAGCAATGCCTTCAGGCTACACAGAAACCCATTTGCAGCTGTCACAAAGCACAGCCAAAATTCCAGAGGGATTTGCAGATGCTTTGGGCCTCTGCAGCATGGCCAGAGAACAAGTTAGTGCAGTTAGAGCTGAGGTTTTACAGCTCTGAGTGAGCTGCTGGTTTGTTAGCAAGGTGTTGGTGTTACAGCCCTGAAGGAAGCTATCAGTGCACAGCAATTGCAGACTTTTTTTTTTTTCAGCTGGAAAACTCTTGGGCAAATACTAACTGTGCAAGGAAGGACTGATGGAGCCAACCCAGAAAGAAAGGACAGCACTACAACATGGAGAAGGCTGTATGCTGGGTATCTTCCAGAGTAGGGGACATGAGATGCACCCTACAGTCCCTACAAGCTGTAAGGGAACTGGCATGCATAGTGTGTTTTTGGGAGAGTGGGGAATTGCAGCCTCTGTAGGAGAGAACACCTGAAAGGCTCCAAACCATACAAGCCCTCCTCTAAAATCCCTCCAGCAAGCCAAACAAACCTCAAGGCTGAAGGGATCAGCTCGTTATTCAGTTGATCTAATTGTCCCCTCCCAAGCACATTTTTGTGCATCAGCATGGCACTCAGAGGAAATCCCATTTGTAAATGATACCTAGGACCTACAAAGCCGTAGAAACCTTCTGAGATGTTAATAGCTGAGTACATCGATCCCAACAACACCTTCAAAGGACAATAGTGGAGATCAGCAGGCCAGCAGAAGCTCAGAGCATGACAGAGTCACCAAGAGGACCACTCAGGTGCTGCTCATGACCCAGCCTGCATCCCACAGCACAGAGGTGGGACAACAGGGCGCCCAGAGAACTTTCACTTAGTGCTTCTGAAGGCCTGGCATTCGCTTTGAGGGGTGAGCACTGACCTCCCCAGGGCTCTGTGCTCCTCATCTCCTCTCTCACCTTTTCCCTCCCCACACCCCCTGGGTTTGGCAGGGACACAGGCAACGCTTACCCAGGAGGGCCACAGCTGCTCCCACCCGGCTCCTATCAGAGAGGGGCTGCAGAGGGCTGGGTGCTCTGAGAGGAGTGGTCCCAGGTTGGGGGGCTGCCTTTGCTGGCTCTGGCCTGTGTGTTGGAGAGGGCTAAGGTAGTACATCAGGTGTAGGGCTTCAGCTTTAGTTTCTGTTTAGCAGGAAAGGGGTTGCAGGAAGTACACAGCCTCCTCATGCTGTCCCTTGATGCAGATGTGTGAGTGCAAGTGACCTGGAGTGCATGCTGTGATCCCAACCCACGCAGGGCATCTCCCCCAGCTCTGGCAACAGCTCTCATTTCCCTGCCTGCTTTCTTTCTAATTCCTTACGTCCTTCCTCTATTGCTCTCCTGAGTCACAGTTTGCTCTCTCAGGGCCTGGCACACCCTGCTGTATCACAGGGCTGAGGAGCTGTGTTCCTGTGCCAGCTCAGGAAGCTCCTTCCTCTGCTCCTCAGTGCCGGGCCCCTGTGTCCCTTACTCCTGCAGGGCAGAGCGAGCAGCTTGTCTCCCACATCCTTCCTCTAAGTGCATCCCGAGGGCTCAGCTGGATGATGCTTGCTCCAGGAAGAAAGTTAGGTTTGCAGTTCCATCTTAGACTTTGCAACAGAGAGGGAAACAGAGCCAATCCACATCCAGCCACAGTGTTCATCTGTCTGTGACAGTTCGAATACATCCCTCCTAGCAGTGTGTGTATCACGCTGCAAACAGGTGAAGAAGGAATCGGCACTGTTACCAAAGAAATCTCACCCTCTTGGTTTAAGAGCTGACCAAAAATGGACTTATTTGGTAATGGATCACATTACAATTATGCTTACTTTTATAAGGCCAAAAAATATGGACTCCTGGCTGCTGTGGTAAAGTGAGTTCAATGGCCATTCATTTGGAGTTGCGGTTAACTTGTGTGGGACCTGCCCCCCACCAGGCACTGGGCACATGCAGAGCAGAGCTGGTGCCCCATAACCCAGCTGGCTCATCTGCCGTAGGCAGCGGGATGAGGCACTGTGCCTGAGTTAGTCCTGGAGAAACCCTGGACCTTGTGGAGCCCAACTCACAGCCCCGAGCAGGGCAGATCCCCTGGCTTCTCCCTGCTGGGAGCAGAGCTGTGCCTCATCCCAGAGGTCCTGCTGCTTTCTGGTGGGGTTACAGGGTGGCTTTGGGAGTGGGTAGGGCCAGCCTTGGGCAGAGAGAAGTGCAGCTTCAGGTCCATGGGGAGAGGAGTTTCATCCCAGGGAAAGCTGTGCTGCTGGTACTGCCCTGTGGGAAAGGGGTAATGTGGAGAGAGGGGAAAAAGGGCCTGGGGGGTCACTGTCTACAGCGCGCTCAGTTCAGTCATTAACTGTGTATTTAGAGAGACCTTAGGGGGACTTGGAGAGGAATCTTCTGTTATCGCTGGGCATTTGTTCAAGCGGAATCCTTGGTCCCCAAATGGATGGGCCACTATTACAAATCCTGGTGTATTCAGTGTGATCCCACCTTGCTGAGGGGGCCCATCTCCCCCCCTCTCTCCATGGCTGTCCCTTCCAGCTGGGGCCAGCCCCCAGCCCCACACTCTCCCTGCACAGCAACACCAGGGGGCCGTGGACTCGGGGCAGCCCTGGGGCAGCCCTTGGGTGGCACCCTGGCCAGGCACAAAGCAACTTTCTGCTGTTGGGAGTACCTAACTCCAGCTGCTCCTACAGGGTCAGGGCTGGCTTTCTGCCCTGGAGCAGGCTTTCTGGTGAGCCGCAGGTAGCATTTTGTTGGCACTTTTTGGTTCTTTTTATTTTTCATTTCTATAGGAGCCTTGGAGTGGTGAGACCCCCCTGTCCTCAGCTCAGGCTGAAGGTTGCTGAGGACCACGAATCCCATCTCCAAGGCTCCAGGGCACAGCTCTGCCACCTCGCTTTCCTTCTGGGGACAGCAGGACCCCCACTGTGCCCCCAGCCCTCCCCAAGCCATACAGTGACCGCCCTGGGGACATGTCCCTGTGCAGCCCGGCTCGTCCCATCGCCGCCGGAGGGGACTTACCGCTGCCCATGGCCAGCACCTGCATGTTCTCAAACTCCAGGGTGGTGTACGCCGGGTCCAGTGCCGCACTATAATCGGCCATCTCCATGTCTATCAGGGCTTTGGAAAGGCGCATTATCATCGGCAAACACGGGCCAGATCGTGCTGATTCCCTTGTCCGAGGCTATTGGCCCCACTGCCTCTCTCTGCCTTCGCTGCGTCCCCTATCTGTTGTCTTTTATTTCAAATATTTCTCTGAAAGGATTTGCTGAGCCTCAAGGCCTATACTCCTCAGAGGGGTGGAGGCAGGGGGTTAATCTTTAATCATCTCACCCACTGCTAACGCTGCATGGCTGGTGGCTTTTTTTTTTTTTGGTGGAGCAGCAGTGATTCGTGTTGACTGTTTATGATTGCATCTCGAGGTGCTGCGCTGATCCCAGCTCCCAGGAACAAGCGGGGAGAAGCATTCTTTGCTCAGAGAACACCTTTGCAGGGCTATTGACCTTGGTGCTGGGCTGTGCCTGCAGTGGGAAGGCTGGAAGAATCTCTGCCTGGAGAACAAGGCTGTGCCCCACTCCTACCTCTGCATTCCCCTCTTTGCTTTCACTCCCCAAGCCCTCCTTCTCTCGCTCCCTCCCTCCCAAGGCATTTCTCTTCCTCTCCCTTTCCCTCCCGGGGAAGGTCAGCGCCCGCATTGCGATTTACACGTTGCTATGCAAAGTAACAACGTAGGACACATTTTACTTCCCTATAAACCCAGTTTTACAGGGCTGAATGCCCTATAAACAAGTCCTGCTCCTGAGCTGTGCCCAAACAACCTTTGGGGTGAGGGCTTGCCCGAGTGCCAGGCACGCAATGGAGGGGACAGTGAGGGGATGAGCAGGGCTGGCAGGGCACGCTGGGCATGGCTGTGCTGCACTGTCCTGGCAATGGGCTGCCTGCTGTCAGGTACATCTCACCCTTGCTTTAGCCTCTTAAAAGTTTCATTGGGTGTTTTATGGAGCAGCAGGGCTTGACTCTGCGGTGTGATTTTTCCTTCTATGAATTCAACCAAGCAGAGCTCTCCGCTGCATCACACCTGCTGGCATCACCGGAGCCTTGCGTCGGAGCCCTGCTGAGCAGCAGTGAGCAGGAGGGCTCCTGCTTCCCTCCTGCCCACCCCGGAGCTCCCTGGGCCCCCTGCTTGCCCTCTGCTTTGCAGGGCTGATGAGTTTCAGTGCAATTTGCACCACATGACAATGCAAGATTTAATTACCCAATGGCGTCGGCTGGATGGCACGGGAAAACAAGCAATTAATGATTCAGCATCAGCTCGCTCTGCATTGAAAACATCCCCTTGATTTCACAATCGGCACCAGGTGACCGAATCTGCACGCTGCCAATTTGGGCTCCAAACCTGTTTGTGTTTGTGCATCTTGGTGCACCAGCACAGCCCTGGCTCCCCAAGCCCTCCTAGGCACAGTGTGGCCCTGAGGTCCCTGGCCCCGCAGTGGTACATGCTGTTGGTGCAATGATTTGCTGATCACATTTAGGAGCACTGGGGATTGTTCAAGCAGTCCTTGCTTCTCAAAAGCATCGTGTATCACTTCCAAAGAGTGGTTTTACCTTAGGGCTACATATCTGCAGGAGCAAAGCAGAGGGCAAGGGAAAGCTCCTGATTTCTTACAATGGGCTGGCAATCAGTGATGCTTTTCTGCAGGGAAAATAGCCCTTCTACACTCACGTGGTCAGTGGTTCTTCCCTTTGGCAGCAACTGCCCTGAGTCAAAAATGTTTGTAATGATGTGCACCAGGGTAGAGGTGGTGAGGCAGAGCACAGCCCCGCAGTGGCCTCATCCCAGGGACCTCCGTCCCAGCCCTGCTTGGGCCACAGTGATCCCTTTGATTAGATAAATGCTACAGACACTTGGTCAAATATGTGCAGGATTTGCCACAGTGTCTAGTAAAATACCATAAAAGCGTGGCCCGTTTTGCTCCATTCAGCAAAACAACCCTTTTGCTTCAAAAGCCTGCTGACAAAATAAGGCCATTAGCACTTGGGGCAGGAAGGATTAAGAGGGCCAGGAACAGAAGACGGAGAGGCACTGTGTGCAGGAGAGGCAGATAAGGAACGGGGAAGTTTGGGGAGCATTAGATGGCTCACGAGGCCGGGACATGGAGCTTTCCATTTACGGGTTCGTATGGGCTGTCATTTTCTTGCTACTGGTGCCCCCTCACAAAACCCTTGTCTCAGCACTGAGGTGAAGGACATCGTGCACTTCCTTTGCCCTGGGGATGGGCTCACGGTGCAGGGACCCTGCCTGGAAGCTGGGCTGCTGGGAGCCCTTGTTTCTGTCCCACATCCCTGCACAGTGGCTTTGGGGAGCAGCTTGCCAATGTCACTGCACCCTAAGTAGTTAATAGGATCATGATGTGCCACAGTTGCTTTGGAATGGGGATGTTTTCTGCACCTTCCAGCTCTGCCAAGAGATGTCTGCAGAGGAGCCATTACAGCCCCAGGACGTGCAGCCTTCTGTACTTATTTGATTTTTATCAGCTGAGCAATAAATCCTTCTGTCTTTTTCCACTCTAGCACCTCGTGACACTAATTCGACTTTATATCTTCAGCAAATTAATCCAAAGCGAAAGGGATTTCCCTGAGAATATGATCTGTGCTTATCAGTAGCTGAGAATCAGGAATAGATCATTTAATAGAGTGTTTCTGGTAAGGATACCACTGGATGCTATGCTAGCTAACTCCTGGTCTCAGGTGGGTGAGCCTCTCCCAGGGCTCCTCCACAACAGAGTGCTGTGGGACCGAAGGACAATTCAGGCTGTAGGTGAACTCGGGAGTCTCTACCCAACCTCCTGTACCATGCAGGGCCTACGGAGAGCAGCATGGGCAGCTCAGGGCTTCGTCTTATTGCATCTTGAGCATCCCTAGTGCAGGAAAGCTGCAAACAAGACCAGTGCTCTGCAGCTCTTTGAGCTCACTGCCGTTGTGCTGAGCGGCTAGGTGGGGAAGCAAGAAGCTGAGGGACCAGATGAGGAACAGCAGTCCCAGGGGAATGTCACAGTCATCCCCACACATGCAAAGTTCCCTTCTGTTTTGTTTTTTTTTTTTTTTTCCTTCCTCCCCTTTGAAATTTCAAATTCCAGTTTGTGGACAAAGTCCTGCCTATCTGAGAATATAGATCTCCGACCACTGACCAAACTCCACTCCAAGCAGTCCCGAGGGCTGCGTTTCCCCTTGCCCACGCGTGTCTCCGCTCGGCCACGATCCCACCACCACTTCTGCCACCAGAGCAGAGCGCTCTGACGTGCTGCACGTGGATTTTGTGCCTTCCAGCCCTAACTTCAGCAGCTTCCTTCCCGAAGGCGGAGTGGGAGCGGCCATCTGTAGAGACCAGGTAGGAGCCTTATCACCTGCAATCCGTTTGGGCAGCCATAGAAAATGAGAAGGTGAAACAAGGGCTTTCATTGTGCTTATCGCAGCAATTTTAGCTCATCTTTTAAATTAGGGAAGGGAAAGGTAGGCAGCTTCAGAAGGAGGACACTCTTGGGGGCAGATCTGCTCCATATGGTTAACTGATAACTCCGGTTTGCCTCTTCCCTCTCATCTTTTCGGATTCTCCTGATTAAGCTCGACTTATTCTCATGCTAATCATTTCTTGACCTGTTTATTCTGCATTAAAAAATTAACAGAGAGCAGTTTACTGCATGACTTGTTCACGCAGAAGTGGTGCAGGTTCGCGGGCAGCTGTAACCCCGCGCAGGGCTCCTGGACACAGTGCCCATGTGCACACCTCAGGGATGAGGGTTTTTTCCTGTTTTTAAAGAACAGCTTTTTCTAAAGTCAATATGAATCCCCCCTCCCTTCATGCCTTAGGTATATTTGCTCTGCGGCTATTTCCAAATGGGGAAGATAAAGCCAAGGGCTCGTGTTTTGTCAGACTTTCTGTAAACAGGGCTACTTAGGCCGCACTGTCAAACCCCTTTGCCTTCTGCCTCAGAGCATCGTGACTCATGGAGCAGGGTTGGTGTGTCCATAATCAGCTCCACGGAGCGTGCAGGGGGCTGCAGACGTTTTATCTCCCTGCTCTATGGCACATGACTCTTGGTGCTTTCTTAACCCCAGCACTGAAGCTGCGGTGGCTGTGGCTGGGGCGGAATCTGGCTGGAGATCAGCACTGCTCTGGAGGATGAAGATGGATGGAGACAATGTACTCCAGCTGAAACTGGGATGGATGTTGGAGCTGGAGGCCATTAATGGAGCTGAAATAAATAGCTGCTATGAACGTGGGGACAGACAGAGTGTTTCAGCACACATTATTTCAGCGATAACACTGTGCGTGCCTTTCATCCGGGGATCAGAAAGGGGTTTATTGTGCTGACTAACAAAGGTCTGAACTTGAGGAAGTAACTGCTGTTACTCCTGGGAGCTGTTGTTCTGCAAGGACAGTAGAAACAAAGAAAGTTTGAACTGCTCTCGGGATGGCAGCTGCTCTCAGGGATGTTGGAGCAGTTGCTGAGCTGGTTTGTATTTGCAGTCTCTCTGGCTACACTGCAGCCCTCGAGAACAGTATTGGTGTTCTGGGAGCCACAGTGTGTGCTCGTGACTCTGAAAGTCTGGCTGCTGTGTTTTTATGCATAATGGCGCCATGAGAACAAGCAAGGAAGAGAACTGTTACATTCACCCTGTTCCGTCACACTGCAGTCTGCAGCTCAGCCCAAGTCACAGCTTCCACCCCTGATCCCTGCTGCCCCACCTGAAGCTCTGTCATCTGGAAGCACTGCACTGAACCCCAAAAGCGACCGAAGGGAAACCCACAAAGCCGCTGCCTATTCCCAGAGCAGAGCTGCCACATGATGTCCCAGATTCACTGTGTGTCGGCAGATGCTCGGCTCAAACTTGGCAGTTTCAGCCTCAATCTGTAGGGGAACAGCAGGCGTGGGGAAGGAGCAGCGGTGCTGGCGAGCAAGCTTGCTGCCAGGATTCCTGCAGGGCTCTGTGCTCTGCAGGGAGCATCGGGCAGCCATGGCCCTCTGTTTCATTGACTTGAAACATGATGTTCGTTATACATGTGAAACAGCCTGGGGTTGTTCCAGCTGGTGGAGAAATAGGCTGAGAACAGCCAAAATCAACAAAGGTTACACAGCAAGTTTTACCTTTTTTTTTTTTCCCTCTCTTTTTTATCTTTTTGCAAAGGTGAATTTCATCAGCGCCTGCCGGTGACCTCCAGGCACCGCTGGGGCTCACAGGATCGGCTCTTTTTAGCTCATGGAATTAGGGCAAACAGCTGCAGAGCTGCCCTGGGTCTGATGGGAGAGCTGCAGGCAGCAGCAGAGCAGTGCAGGGGAACTCTGAGCCGGTGTCCTCATAGGATGGGCAGTCCCAGCTCAGAGCTCCTCAGGGTGAGAAGCATTGTGCTGAACCCCATGGACCTGGGTGCTCAAGCTGCCCTACTTCTGGGGGAACATGTCAGGAAGGGGCCAGTGTGCCTGAAGGGAGGCAGCACTGGGAAGGGTGAGGACTGCCAGAGGTGGGAGCGTTGGTTGGTTCTGGGTCAGAAGAGATATTAGGTGGTGGTGAGTTAAAATTAGAGAGCTTCTATTTTCTGGAGTCAAAAGGAAACAACTTGCAAAATGCTTTTCTCTCTACAGGAGTGTGACCGAATAACCCTGACTGTCCCCGATGTCCTCAATCTTCTGACAAAACAGCGGCCAGAGGAGCAAACAGGAGCAGCCACCACCAGGAGCTCACTGGTGGCACCTGCAGCCCACGCACACCACGGCAGTCACCTTCACAGCACTCCTGCTCGCTGCCACAGAAATGAAAGGGTGCAGCAGCATGCGAGGTATGTCTGTGTCTGAACGCTCTGTGTGCAGGTTGTGCTGCATGGAGGGCAGCCGGGGGGGGGGCAACATCTCAACAGTCCCCAAAACCACCCAGCCGGGACACCACGGCACCCACTAACGAGCAGAGCAACAAACTGCTAATTCCACTTTAAGTATTTGACCTATGTCTCCAGGAGAGAATAACGTTATTATTTGTCCCTTAACACTCCTGCATGGCCCAGTGCCATTGGCCTCTTCAGCCATAAAGAAATTAAAATATATTATGACCATAAACGACATCATTTGAGGAAATGAACCATTTCTAGTAAACGTATCTTGGATGCCAAAGCCATAAGCTTTTCTAAATCAACCAGCAGCTGATGCAGGGTGCAGGTATGTGCTGGGACCAGCTCCCACCGCGTGCCTCCCCCAGCACAGGGAGCCCATCCCATGGCACGGTGGCTCAGGACACGCAGCCACTGCAAGCACAAACCCTGCTTGTGAGGCATTGCCCAAATAACAGCACCCCAGAGTAAGCAGCAGGCAGCCTGCTTGCTGCCTCTGCTCTCCCCCCACTCCTCAGCACCGATGTCCCCCTGGATGGTGGGGCACAAAGCACAGGGCCAGCGTGCGGGTACCTGGTGTTGCCCGGAGAGGGTGGCATCTGCTGCCATTCATCTTCCAGCACTCAGCTCCATGGGCAGAGCTAGAGGGTCTTGGCCTCGTGCAGGGCCGTGCGGCTGGCGAGCCCCCGGCGGGATGTGGGGTGAGAGCCATGCCCGAGCGGGAGCTGGTGTGGGATCGGCTAATCCCTTAATGCTGGTCACAATGAGATTTGATGGGGAGCAGGAGTTTGTGCCGCAGAGCTGCAGGTTTTAAAGGGTTCCGGCCACTGCCTGGAGGGGAATTATAAGGTGGCTCTGGGTCTGTGCCCCATTGCGGGTGCCCACAGCAATGCTCGGGGCTTCCTGGGCCACCTTGCTGAGGTGCCCTCACTCTGTCCTGCCACCACTTCTCTGCGTGCAGAGATGCCTGATCCTGCATGCAGCTTTGGAGGCTGGATTGAAAATGTGCCTGAAGAGCGTTTAACAGCAGGAGCAGGTCTGACTCCGTGGGGAGAGGCCGGGAGCTTTCACTTTAAAATGTTTCTATATAAATACCTATAACCCGATATCCTTGAGAAACAACCTCTGTGTCAGCTCCCAGCTGCACGGACACGGCGTTACGCAGGGAGGTGTGGAGGCAGAGAGGGCTGGCAGGTGTGGGCTGCTCGTGGGGTGTCCCCATCGCTGGGCAGCCTTCAGCTTTGTGCTTGCAGGGCACTGAATCCCTAGATTCAAACCACCCCTGTGTCAGCACTGCAGGAGCTCTGCTGTCCTGTGTTGCCCCAGTCCTCTCCTAAAGAACTGGGACCTGGAAAGCTCTTGGGGCTGAGGTTTGGTGATAAGCTGTGCAGATTGGTTCACCCAGCTCCCCTGGATGGGGAACTGAGGACTGCGTGTCCCCATCAACCTGAGCCTTCAGCGAGCGTGATCCCTGCTTGTGCCTAGCACCATGGCTGAGCCCACCAGGAGAAAAGGGATTTTGCAACTGCCAAGTTACACGAAAACCCAATCCCCAACCTCTCTCAATTCCATCTTGAAGGTACAAGTCCAAGTGAGCAAAAATCCCTGCTCCCATCCTGAGTTGCCTGGTGCTCATCTGAGTTCACTGGGATCACACACAGCAGCCAGGAGCTGCCAGAAGGTTCCTGGTGAGCTGTGGACCAGGAATGGCACTTTGGTTCAGACAGAAGGTGCCGTCTGGAGATGGGAAGCAGATTCAGTTTGGCTTTGGGGTTTCAGGAGTGCATTTGATAGGAGATGTGGGGCAGGGAGGCAGAGCCGGAGCCCCTCCAGAGGAGCAGTGAGGTTGGATACTTGGGTAAACTTATTTTCAGAAAGAGCAGTGATGCAGTGGCACTGATCCCCAGGGAGGTGGGGGAGTCACTGTACCTGGAGGTGTTCAGGAAGTGTGGAGATGTGCCACTGTGGGACATGGATTAGAGGGCATGGTGGGACAGCTTGGGCTTGGACTTGGGGGATCGTAGCAGTCTTTTCCAACCTCTGTGATTCTGTGACCCCAACCCAGCACATACCCTGCCCCATGGCGATGGACGTGGGCCCGGAGCAGCCACACACACTGCGGGGAGGCAGGGCCAGGTCTGAACTGCACATAACCCCATGACACCTCCCTTCACCCGTCTGCCTCCGCACCACTGCTGTTCTGTGCCTGGAACAGGGACACACCCGGGTACACAGAGGTTTCTCCCAGACAGTGGCAGTCACCGGCACACACCCACGGCAGCGCCCGCCTCGGCTTCCACCAGGATGTCCTTGTGTGGCAAAGCCACCGTCTCCACCCCACCACCTCCCAAACGTGGGTCCCTCCATGGGGCACTGAGGTTCTGCTGTGCAGTGCAATTCTGAGCATCCCATCAGAGCAGAGAGAGAAAGAGATAGCCAAGTGTGGCACGCGGAGCTGAGCCCCGCATGCTCCGTTACGGGTGCTGGGCCATAAATGTGGCTGCTGTGTGTGTGTCTGCAAACACGTTGAGTGGGCTCGACTATTGATTCTGACCACATAAAAAGAGCGTTGTGCCACTTGTTCGGGTTTGTGCAGGTTTTACAGCTCTTGTTCTGAGAAGTGCCCATGTATTTGGTTTTGCTCCTTCCTTCAGGTCTATCTGTTGACATTGGCTCTCTTAAGCAGAGCGTTGAGCCATGCCAGGAAGCTGAGTGTACAGCTCTCCCGCGTTTCCCACTTTCCCAGGGGTTATCACCTATAAAATCTCACACACACCCACGGCTGAGACGGCTTTACTGCGCAGAGCTGGGTGAAAGGTACCCACTGGTCCTGTGCTGGGGGGTTCTGGTACCCACGCTCAGTGCTGGGCGCTGAGCCACGCGGCCTGCGGGTGAGTTTTGGGGTATATGTGGTCAAAGCTGTCAGGAAGGTGCTGGGAAACCTGGCCGGCTGGGATGGGATGAGCAAGGTGAGGGGAGAGACCTCACAGGGCTTTGGTGAAAACTGGTGTGAAAAGCAGCTTGGATGTCTGGAGCTCCCGGAGCATTGTCATGGATATGTCCTATGCTTGGTGGCCTGTGCTGTAACATGTTCCCCACCTCCACTCCTCATCCCCTGTGAGATGCCAGTGCTGGCTATGCCCATGCTGCCTGCTGGGGGCTCCCGGGACAGTCAATGTCCTCCCCCCCAACCCTGGCAGTGGGGCTCCTGGCCCCACGGGATGCAGCTGGAGTCCCTCTAGTGGCTGCAGCATTTGGGGATGGGAAGTCTGGTCCGGCCACACGGACCCACAGCTTTTTGGAGGTTCCACTCCTCAGCCGGTGCCTTTCCATAGACACAGCTCTGCAGGAAGCTGCTCCTCTTCAAGCTTTGGAGCATCTTCTCCAGCACATCATTATTTTTTCAGGCTTACTTTCCCTGAGGGGATTTCCTGGGTGATTTCTGTTGTCGTTCAGGCTGAAGCTTTGGACATGAGCCACTCCTGGGAGTAATTGCTCCTGGGACCTGGCTGAGCTCTGGAGCCCCAGAGGGAATGTGATGCCTCTGCTCAGCGCCAGTGAGCCGAGCCGTCAGATCTGGGTTCACAATACAGCCACTGCCTTGAAGTTTGCCTTCTATGAAAATCCTGCAGCATTTGTTGTTTCCACAGATATTTCTGCCAGGAACCTTGTTTGCTTGAATGTTTGAGGAAAGCCAGCAGAGAAGGAGCCCAAACACAGTTGTCGATGTTTTTTCTTGCAGCGTTTTGCCGTGTTCTAACCCTGACGCTTCCAGATGCTCACTCCTTTTCACAAACTCTTCTCTCTGCCCTACAAACTACCCCAGTGCTTCTGGCCCTGCTCCTGCTGCAAATGTCACTGTACAGCAGTGCTTCTGTTCTCATTGCCCCATAGAAAATAGTGCCATGTTGTCAAGCAAAGCTGAGGAAAAGCCCCAGAGCAGAGGAAGTGGCACTTCTTGGTGCACTGGGAACGTCCCCAGCTCTGCTGTGCCCAAAGAAACCCCCACCGAGCTCCAGCAAACAGCTCTCTGGATACAACTGAGGCAGATAATTGATGGTCTATTTTGCTTCCCACCAGTGCTTGTTGCTGGATGTTGCGAGATCCTGCTCAGCCACTTCTGGTCCCTGTAAATGCCAAACCCTCAGCACTGACTTTACGGCCACTGCAAGCCAGAAGTGGTCCCAGCACCTGCCAGACCCTGCAGCCCTCATGCAGTGGACAAGGAATGAACAGAGGTATTAAGAAGTAGCTGATGTGAATTAAAGAAGGAAAGCACTCAGCTCGGGTCATAACTAATGGAAGCTTGTAAAAAAGGAAATCCATTTTGCAGTGAAAAGTAGTTACTTCACAGGGAAAAGCAAAAATATTTAGAAATTCTGTCTGCTTTTATGTTCTTCAGCAGAAACTATTCACCACATCTGACTGAAATGCCTGAGCAGCTCTGACGTCTCACATTTTTCAGCTGGTTTCCAAAGCTTCTTTACTGAGCTCGCCCCAATTATGCGCTGCTGCCTGCTGAAACCACCAGGGCAAGGCATCCCTGCACTGGGAGCTGCTCCCAAATACGTTGGAGCAATGCTGGCTGTGCTGGGGTTCAGGGCAATTGCCCTGGTATCCTCAGCAGGAGGATAAAAGCAGAGAAGGGTGGCTGCATCCTGAGCATCCCCACGCCCCTCTCTCTGTCCTGCAGCCCCTGGCGGGTGCTGGTGAGGATGCTGAGTATGCCCCAGCCCCACCAGCCCTTCCTCCACTTCTATTTGGATAACTTTTTCACCCGTTTAGTTTATGAGGACTCCCCTCCTTCTGCCAACAGTCTGAGCCTCCTCTTGCTGCAGCCTGGGAGGCCTGTCTTTCTCTTTTATTATTATTTTTCTCTCTCCCCCTCGCGAGGCCCCAGCTCGGCAGCCTGGCCCTGGGACAGACGTGCAAGCTGTGTCTGCACGGAGCGCGCCTTTGTTTGCACACCAAAACAGATGGGGAGAGGGTGCAGGTGGGATGTGCAGCAATCCTCCCCAAGCTGCCCCGCAGCACCCGGCTCACCCCATGGCTGTCCCTCCGTCTGGTCCCCAGCAGAATTCATGTTGGCAATGTGAGATCACCCATGTGCCAGGGCTGGCAAACAGCTGCTCGCCCAGAGCCAGAAGCAAGCGGATGTCACAACTCAGTTTTAAGTGATCCAGAAGCTTGTTCAGCTCCTTGAGGATCAGCAGTCTGCAGGGGCCTTTGGTCACTGCAGAAACGTGGATGTCTCTGTACCACAGGGCAGTGACACGCCGGTTTACAGACACCTGGACTCTGCCACCTCGCACTGTGCTGTCACATCCCACGCCTGTGACACCTTGTGCCTCCCCTTCTGCTGAAATGAGCATCAGCATCTCATTCCGCTGTGACCCCAGGGGCAGAGCCCCTGCCTCTCCCACAGGCACCCTCACAGCCTCCTCACACACTGCCAAAGCAGCACCAGCTGGACACACCACCACCAGCTGCACCAACCAGACAGAAAGCTGAGCGTTTTTCTGAGCCTGCTTTTATGTGAGGGCTCCCAGCCTGCTGCTGGCTCCTGTGGGACCACAGCAGCCCCAGAGCTCCTGCATGCCGAGGGCTGACAGATAAATGAGCAACATGGTAAAAATGAACAAACCAAAGGCTTCACAGCTGCTACACTCCTCCCGATCTCTGTAGCTCTCCACTCCGTGCTCAGCCCAGTTCAACCCAGGGATGCTATTGCATGAACCGTGCAATTCCTACACATTTCCATTGCGATGGGCCATGGAGCACTGAAGTGCTGATGAGCTATTTGTCACTGTGAAGCTGTGTGTCAAGATATGAACATTTTGAGTCAAAAAGTAAAGCAGTTTGGAGTGTCCTGAAGTCTGGGGGCAATGAAATATGCACCCCCCCCCCCCCCCCCCCCACTGCATGGGCTCCAGCACAGGGCTGAGTTTGGGCTGCCCCTGAAACCAGGACATCTCCAGTCTTCCCTTTGGAGATGCAGGGAGTGTGGCTAAGCATCCTTGGGTTGGAACCAGAGGCACCAGCACCCGAAACATGGCCACGAGCAAAAAAGAATGGAGAGGTGGCCTGGGAGAACTGCAAGGCTTCTTGAGGCTGCTGCTACAGCACACTGGGCAGCTGGAACATGGGCTGATGGGGCTGTGTGCTTGGGAAGGGCACAGAGTAAGGAAGAAGAGGAGCAGAATGCCAAAACTGAAGAAGAGACAAAGTGGTGTGATGGAGAGGCATAAAGATGTGATGGAAAACTGTGGAAATGAGGTAGAGAGCCGCAGGAGTGCTAAAAGAGCCACAAGGAGTGCTAAGAGAACACTGGAGATGTGATAAAGAGCACCGTAGCTATGAGACCTCATCTGCTGGGCTCTTGCTCTGCACCCTGGGGTCTGGGATTCCCAGGTCACACAGGACTGTACCAGCCCTGGCCCATCAGCTCCCAGAGAAGCTGCAGCACAAGTGCAGGGGGTAACAGCAGGGTGATGACAACCTCGGGAGGGGGTTCTCTTCCCTAGTGTCCATGTGCATTTGTTGGCAGTTGGCATCCGGCCCAGCAAGTGAGAGCAGCAGCCTGGGGCTGCCCTGGCACCCAGGGCACAGCGTGCTGCCTGGTGCCTTGCACCACAGAGCCTTGAGGCTGCCATTTGCTCAGGCAGTAAAATCCCCACTGGGAAACCTGCTCAGCATCACGCCATCCCCTTGCACCAGCCAGCAGCACCGGTGGCCATCGTCCCTGCTCGCGCAGCCAGGGCATGCTACAGAACACGCAGCCTTTGCCTCCAGGCTGGCCGTGAGTCCTGGGGCATCACACCACCTCCTTGCAGACCGCATGACTTGTGCTGAGAACCCACTCTCTATCCAGGACAAGCAGTCCCTCAGCAAGGAAGTCAGCCTCGCTCCAGTGCCTCCAGCACCTTCTTTCTACTTCAAGCCCGGCAGAGCGAAAGAGAAAAAAAAAAATCTCTCTGCATACACACAAGAAAAAAAGGACCCTTTTCCTGCCTCCGTCTCAGACTTTGCACATGGCAGAGCCGTGGGTGGTGGGGCAGCGGGGCCGGGTGCTGCTGTCCCCTGGCAGCCCCGCTCCCCAGGAGCAGCCGGGCTGCAGCGCGGGCGGTGGGATCGCTGTACTCACCATATGGAGCCTCCATCTTAGCGCTTAGCTGGGTGCTTACATTGACCATGTCTCGCCGGCTACCGCTATGGGGACTTGGGGCGAAAAGCAGAGGAAGTGTAGGAATAAAAATTAAAATAAAAGGAAATCAAATCCGAATGTATTTCTAAGGAACTAGGTGAAGGCAGGAGAGAGTGCGGAGAGGCAGGGCGAGAAAACCTGCCTCTCTTGTTATCTTATTGATTCGCTTAATCAGGGCTAATGTGGGTGGAGATGTTAAATAGTAACCAAGCTCTTATGGAAACCAATCTGCAAGGTGCTGTTGCTGTAGCTATAGTAACTGCTGCCAAGCTAGAAACTCAAACATGGCTTTTACTGTACTCTTTCGGGGCTCCTGCTTCCAGCCCGTGCCAAGGCCGGGGCAGTGGGGCTGGGGTTTGTTGCAGGAAGGACGGGATGAGCTGTGGCACTGCTGTTCCTGGGCACTGCGAGGTTTGTGGGTGCTGAATGCGATGGAGAAGAAAGGCAGCCAAGGGTGAAACCACGTGGCCCCAGGCTGGGGATGAGCTGAGCTGGGCTGGTTCATGCTGGGGCAGAGCCCAGCCAAGGGACAGGGCTCAGGGCTTGTTCTCTCAGTGAGAATCCAGGGGATACACTTGGGGATGGGGAGCAGTGGGGTGCAGGGTGGTACTCAGAGCATGGGGCAGGCATGGGGCATCTCCGCTCCCTGAATCCCCCCCACCTTGCACCCTCTGTTTCTGATGGTGTCTTTGCACGATAATCTGCTGTGCTCAGGGAGCGGCGGGGCAACCTGGCTGCATTTTCGTGGGGTTTGTGGGGAGGACCTGCAATGGCCCGCAGTGACCCATGGATACCCCTGCTGGACCACCACCCCTCCACCAGGAGGATGCCTGAGGACATTCTGCTCATCAGGTATGTAGATGCAGACCCCAAAATGGGGCAGAGCCCTGTGGGGAGGTTTGAGGGACTTCCATGGGGGAGCATGCTGCTTGGTGTTGTTTCTCCTGAGATGCACACTGCAGGAGCAGGGCTCTCTGAGTTCACCAGAGTGCCCACCCTGAGCTGCCCCTGCCAGTCTGGGGGCACTGCTCTGCCCCCAGCAGCCCAGGCTGTGTCTGAGCCCCATCGTTTCCTCCAGGCCAGGCTAAAGTGTGGGAATGGCAAGTCTGGAAGAAATCCAAGCCACTGGCAGACAGGGATAGCTGGTGGCACCTCAGGGGACCCTGCCTGCCCCATCTCTTGCCAGCCCCAGCACTGTGGGCAGGGCATGGTCCTGGGCTATAACCCTGTGGCTTTCTAGCACCATGTCCCCGCAGTGCCCGGTGTCCCAGCATTGCTGGCTTCTCCCACACGATGGAGCAAAGCGCTCAGCTTCTCACATGCTCACAGCCCTGCTGAGGGCTCCCGCACCCTTCTGCTATTTGGGATTACCCCAGAACACAGCACATGGCTCCACGGTACAAGGGCTTAGCAGGGAAGGATGAACATTAGCACTTGGGTCTTCAGACCACTTTATTGGGGGGGGGGAGGGAGGAAACACATCTTGAGGGGCACATGCAGAAGTGGCACACTGGATTTCAGTTGCTTGTCCTAAAGGGACAGTTTGGTCACTACACGGCTCTCACCCAGCCCTGCGCAGCAGGGCCCCGCCAGCCCCATGTGCCCCCAGTGCCCCTAGTGCCCCCCAGGTGTGAACCACCTGGAGATGGCAGCTGTCCCAGGGGGTGTCCAAAAAAAGCCCCCAGAGTGGCAGCACTGGGGCCAAAGCAGGCTCTGTGTCCTGCCTAAAGCCTAAAGCAGCACAGGGAGGGCTGGGGGGGGACAAAAGCATCATGGTGCCATAAATAATCCTGCTGCCCCCGTCCCTGTGGGGTGCAGCGGGGGGGATGTGGAGCACTGCCACTGCCCTAAAACCAGCTCACTTGGTTGGATTTGAGTCCCGTGAAGCACATATTGTTGGAGCAGACCCCTCCGTAGGCAGGCGGGCAGGCTGAGCACGGCCTCCCTATCTTGTAGGGCGCTTCCCCGATCCAGTTGCCCCTGGGAAGAGAGGAGAAAGAACATCACCCCGTGCTCAGCACCAGGCACGGCCGGCCGCCCGCACCCACTTACTTGATGGCGTAGTTGCAGACGAGCAGGACGGCGCGACGCCACGTGCTGCCCCAAACCTGCACGTTGCTGCAGGCCTGGAGGGCACAGCCCAGCCTGTTGGAGGAGGCCCACACCATCTGCGTGGGACACAGCATGGTCAGCCCCGCTGGGTCTGGGAGGCAAAGTCCACGTTGCCCGCGTGCGGTGCCGTGCCCACCCCGGCACCGTCCCTTTTCTGTGCCCTCAGTGTGTTGTGATGCCTGAGTTATAGGAGCAGCAGAGTCTGGGTCACGTCCCAGCTCACCCAAATGCATCCCCTGAATTGCTGCCAGCACGGACACGGGGAGGTGAAGCCCTCCTAAAGCTGCTGAAGGCTGAGTTTCTCCCTATAAATATGTGCTTTGCCCATTTGTGGCCCAGACAGCCCCGGGCACAGCTGTGCTCCAGACACTCGTGCAAACACCGGAGGGGTCGGCCCGAGGCAGGGGGCAGTGGGATGCTTCCAGCTCCGGCTGGAGGTGCTGTGGGATGAAGGGGGGCATTCATGGGGCTGAGCAGCGCTCAAAAGCCACTCTGTCGTGCAGGAGATGATTCATGGCCGGCCAAAGCGGGAAGGGGCTGTTTTTTTTTTTTTTTTTTTTTCTCTTCACAGCCTCTGAGGTGTTAGTGGGATAATGAGGAGAAATGGAAGGAAAAATGCTCTTGGACCAAACTGCCGGGATCGACCCAGAGGGAAGCAAGGTCCGGTTCCTGAGGAGGAGCGTGTGTGCAGGGAGCGGAGCTGCAGCCCCAAGTGCTGTGAGGACCCCTGGGATGCGTTTGCCATCAGGAGCCCCATCCTCTCCCAGAGGACTGCAGTGCTGCTGCCCACCCACCCTGAATAGGGACCCAGCCCCCCCTGCATAGCGGGGAGCCAAGGGTCGGGGCTCTCACCTGAGTGTAGTGGCTGCAGACAGAGCCGCTGCACTTGGAGGGACAGCGGGGGTTGCACTCGCGGGGGTGTGGGAAGGAGTAGTGCTGCTGCTCGTGGTGCCACGACCTCACCATGTCCACCACGGAGCGGTACCTGCCACGGGAAGGCCGTGGTGTCAGCGGGCATCCCTCACAGGTGCACTGCACCCGAGGCTAAACATGTGGTAGGACCCCGCTCCCCGGCCCCCCCTTACCTGCCCGAGTGGATGGAGAGGTTCTGCCCCACATACTTCATCAGCTGTGGGGGGCCGTGCTCCCACACACACCGTGCAGCCCACGCCTCCGCCGCCCTGGCCAGCCGCTCATCCCACACCTGGAGGGGGAATGGGGAAGGGCAGGGGGGGGATCTGATTTGGACTGCTGGGGGGAAGGCAAGAGGAGAAACCTGCTCCTTGCGTTCAGAGGGGCACCGAGGAGCTGCTCCCGTTCTGCTGCTGGGACAGCTGCTTCCTTCATGCATTATTTAAAGCTTCCTCACCCATCCTGAAGTACGTGGGGAATGAGCCTCAGCCTTGCCCGGCAGAGTTACTTGGCAGGCAGGCATTTAGGATGCCCTGGGTGTCTGGTGCAGAGCTTGCCGGCAGGAAAGCTGTCTGTGGCTGCTGATTGTTGGGTGGTTTTTTGTTAATGAGATGCCTACAAGGACAGATTCACAGAGGTGTGTCCCCTCACTCATATCTCTCAGAGGGTCTGGATGGCGGGCTGTGGGAACAGACACAGATGGGTTTTGCCTCAGCAGCACAGTGAGGAGACCAAGGGGGACAAGCTGATGGTGGAGGTGTCCCTTCCTGGGGTGGGATGCTGGTGACCCTGTCACTGGGGTGCATGTGTTCCCAGACCAGTAGCTGTCCCAGCTCTGTAGGACAGAGGCATGTGAAGCATGTCCTGGAGGCATGGAAGCTCCAGGAGATGTCAGCAACTCCTGGCCCGTCGTGGTCCATGCTGGAGGAAGGGTGGACATATTCAGGTGCTTTGGGCTGCTAGCAGCTGATCCAGGAGCCTGGGTGGGCTCCTGAAGGCACTGCAGGGATGCCAGCAGCTCTGCTCCCTGCTGCAGGGTCTCCAAGGACACAAGTGGGGCTGGCAGCACCCCGTGCTGCTGGGACAGTGGGAAAATTCAACTTCCAGCCCTGGAGCAGGAGATAAGGAACCCACATCTCCCCCATCTTTAGCATGGCATGCAGCTATCACACCCAGCATCCACTCCCACCTCTCTCCTGGGGGAAAGCTCTGTGCATGCAGCACTCTGCCCCACACCTGGGATGCATAACATCACCAGGACAGGCACTGAGGCACAGTACAACGTTCACGGGCGATACGCACTCACCATGTACTCCATGTTGGCAGCCGGGGGGGACACCTGTGCCCGCACCTGGTTGTGGTAGTCCAGGATGGCGTTCATGTCACGGGGTGACAGGTATCGGCGGCGGCGGCTCCGGGGCATCCCTGCACCTGGGGCTGGACCCATCCTTGTGCTGCTAGGAGGGGACAGGAGCTCGGTGGCATTGGGTAGCGCCAAGGAGCTGGACTCGTGGGCCAGCCAGCAGAGCACGCTGGTGAAGCAGAGGTGCAAGTGCAGCAGCGGCATTGCAGCGTGGGTCTCCCGTCCCTGCTCCTGGAGAGTGGTGCTGGAAGAGAAAACATGACCTGAACCGCTTCGCTTTGCATCGCTCATGCAAATCCCATTGCCCCAAATAAGAGGGAACCCAGAGAACGGTAGAATATTCCAAGTTGGAAGGAACCCATAAGGATCATCAAGTCCAACTCCTATCGTTTTCTTTGTCCTTTTCAAAAGAAGAGTTTTAAACGGAGCTCTGATAACCAGCAGCTCCTGCTCACTTGGCACTGTAACTCTGCGAGAAGCAGGGAGATGTCTGCAGAATTCCTTCTCTTGTTTCTTTTAAGAGAAATCAGCACGGGATCTGCCCTGGTTTTCAGCCATCCCACTTACCTGCTGCACAGGGCTCCCGAGGGGCACAATGAGAGCTGCCCCGTCCCCCTCAACGTTCATAAGGTGAGAAAATCCCCCGAACAAAAGGATAACACAGATATATATATTAAAAAAAAAAAAAAAAAAAAGAAAGAAAGAAAGAAAAAAAACACTCAGCAAGTTTTGAAACAGCGAGAAATCCTACTGAGTCCTTCTCCTGGGGGGAACGAAAAGAAACCACCACCAAAAAAAAAATAAATAAATAAAAAGGGATCCTCTAGAATGTGCTCATCCTTCAGCCATCGCATCCCCGAGCGCTGCCGCTCTCACCCCACGTACCTGGAGCACCGAGCTGAGCGCAGCCGAGCCCGGCACCGCGGGGCCGACCTTTGCAAACAACCTGCTCCGGACACGTGTGCGAGGGATTTAACCCAGCCAAGGCGGGCAGCCCGCGGCTGTGTGACGCAGAAGCTGCATCCTAACTCGTCCCCCCGGGAACGTGCTGAGGTTTGGGGAGAGCTCTGCCGGGCGGTTTATAGCCGGCTCTCGGTGCACGCCTCTTGCACACGCAGCTGCTGCTGAGCCCCACGCGCTGCTGGAGGGAGAAGCCAGCAGAGCTCTGCTCGCTGCTCTGGCAGGCAGGAACGCTGCTTGTTTCAGAGGTGTTTGTTGCTTTTTTTTTTTTTTTTTCTTTTAATGAGATATCTACAAGGACACATTCCCTGGGATGTGTCCCCCTGCTCATATCCCCCCTTGGGTCTGGATGGGGAGCTGCGGATGGGAAACCCCTCAGGCACGGAGGGGTTTTGCCCCAGCAGAGCAATGGGGGGACCCTGGTGTTGTGCAAGCTGATGGCAGAAACGTGCCTTCCTGGGGTGGGACACTGGTGACCCTGTCACTGGGGTGCACGTGTCCCCGCTGGCAGCTGTCCTGCACTGCCCATCCTGCAGCAGCAGCTGTGTTTTCCCGTAGCATCCCGAGCATTGTTCCCAAAGGCTGGTGGAGTGACTGCTGGCTGCCAAAGTGACTCCTCACCCCACTGGTGTGTAGGACCGACCCTGGGGATGCTGCAGCCACTGCCAGCACTGAGACCACCGTGTCCTGGGGGAAGCTGCCACTCAGGCAGGAGAAAAGGATGAGAAAAAGATGCTCTGGGGACCATCGTTTGGTGGCTGCTGTGCTTGTTCACAGCAACACTGGATCCCTGCTGTGGGGGATGCTCTAAGCCTTCCCAGCACAGATGCACGCTGCCCATAACCACAGTGGCAGGGCAGCAAGGCAAGAAGCCTGGCACAGCCTGAGCAACCCCAGCAGACCCACACTGCGACCCAAGGGACACCGGAGCTCGAGGAGCACCACATACGGTGGAGTGGGAATAGCCCCCCAGCGCAGAGGTGTGCGTAGCAGTGCAGCTCTGGGGCTCTGCTGGAGATATTCCCCCGTGCACATTTTTGCCCGTGCTCAAGCTTTTGTGGAATTCACTCTCCTGTGGAGCAGCTCTTGAAAGGAGTGGGAGATATGTGCAGGAGGGATGTTCCAACCTGCACCCTGTGGAGCCAACCTCTGGATCGAACATTGCAGCTGCCTAGGAAGGGCATCGGGGCTGCTTTAGGGGAAGGCTTTCTCAGTGATTTATTACTTTAGAGAAGTCAGAGCCCTGCATAGCAAATGCTCATCCAGTGCCATGGGCTGCAAAGTTGTGCATCTGAGGAAACAGTTCTTCTTTCCCTGGTTTGAAGTGCATTGGTTTGGTGGCCCGGGGAGGTGGACCTGTTGCACTCCTGCAGTCGTGCAGGAGCCGAGCTGCAAGCAGCCCTGCTTGGGGACAACAGGGGGTTTGCCCTGGGTGCAGAGAAAGAAAGTGCTGCTTAATCAGCACTCTGCGAGACAATCCGAATTCCAGGAACTGGAGGGGTTTGTGTCCCTGCCAGGCGTAATATCCTGCAGCCCAGACTGGCCTGGCTGCCAAAGCACACGGCATCTGCAGAGAGCAGTGTGCGGGGAGCCAAGAAGCACAAGCATTCAGCTGGAGGCAGCGGCAGCGCCGGCAAACTCATTTTCATGTGCATCGGGGGGAAAGAAAAGAGATAAATCACCAGGTTTGCAATCTCGGCAAGGATGCACACCGGCTGACACACAGAACAGGGCTCCTTGGGCTTGTCCATGTCTCCCAGGCAGTGGCTCATGGAATTCTCCAGCAGTCACACGCGGAGGTGGCAGCAGGGACGGCCCCATGCAGGATGGAGTGGGGTGAGGCTGTGGCTGAGACCTGCCTGGCACCCCTGGGCTCAGAGGAGGGCAATGCAGGGAAGGGGTTCTGCTCTTCACCAGCTGCAGCAAAGCAAGGCTGCTCAGGTGCCGACCCTGGCAGGGCAGGAAGGAGGATTTTGACAGCTTCTTGCATTTCCAGAGCCATGCAGTGGTCAAACACAACAGGAGCCGGCTTCCTCCTCCTGGATCACGGAAGGGAGTTTTCCTTCCGACTCAGAGGTTGGAAGATTTGATCTCCATATTTTACACAACAGGAAAACCCAAGCTGACCTCTCACACTTTTATTTGTGAACTTTAGAAGGGAACACATAGCTAAACTGTCACCTAAGTGTTTTCTTCAGGACTGACATTTTTAAAATGACTTCTCCAAAGCATCCCTATGGCCAATTCATCTGTCAGGGGGACATCAGCATCTTGGTACTGCCCAGACCATGCTCCTCAGGTCCTCCAGACTTCAGCAAAGCCCAGATTTCACACCAAATTGGTCAGTGTGCCCTCTACCCAAGAATGAGACGGATTCCAAAGCCTGAGGACTTCAAAGCTGTCCTTATGGTTAATGAGGAGCATCTCCTTGAAATTTTAGGTCCTTTTGGGCTGGGCTGAGCCCTGAAGAAAGGATGCAGAAGGCAATATCCCAGCTGGGATATTCTTTGCTGGCTAAAAATCTGGCTGGAGGGACATGCCCAGGGACTGGAGGTGAATGCATCAGATATGAAGACTGATGGGCACTGAATCCCTCTGCTTGTTATCTCAGAGCACAGATCAAACCCTCCTGCAGCAGCTGGCACACAGCTGCACCACCCCTTGCAATGCCACTTACAGGAACCAGAGCAAACTTGAAGCAAGACAGCCCATGTGCATTTACCAGAGCTTGTAGGGTGGTATATGAACGGCTCGGGAGCCTTTGTGGAGTAAAGTGCAAGCCACTTGTTTGGGACATTGAGGCAGTGGTGTCCCAGTGCCCTCCATCAGAGCGCACACACTCAGGCTAACAGGATCTGAAGTGATCTCTTCCCTAAATAGGGAGGTTACAGAAACCACCTCTCCCAGAGCGCCTGGAGCCAAGGTCCCCCCATGCCACGAGGAGGGAGCTGGGGAGCTCTGCCAGCCCCAGGGAATAATTGGGGCCTTTGAAAGGTGAGAAATGTTTCCGCAGGCTCTAGAAATAAATGTGTCTGAAGTTGAGCACTGCGGACAGTAGTTTCTTGCAAAGGTGTATTTTACAGTAACTGGGCTAAGTTTAGAAATCCACTTACCAAACGGTGCGGACGCTGCTCTCAGCACCACTCAAAAGATAGTTAATTTGGTGTGTATGCCATCAGTCTTGCAAACACAACGGGAGGTATTTCTGTGCAGTGTCTCACTGCGCTTGGTGCTTGGTGTCTGCATGCTCAGCTGTTGGGCTCAGTGGCAGGAAACACATTGGTCCTTTTGTGTAGCTGCAATGTTTGGCCTCTGTCCCATGCTGCTGGTGCAGGAGTCCTGCTGGGAGCTCCCCATCCCCTGCCACTGTCAGATCCTCCACAGCATGACCATTTTCTGCTGTTTTCCCCCCAGCATCTGGTGGCCACCCCATGCCACCGCTCTATCTGCAGAGCCAGGAGCAGGAGCATCCCCCCTGGGCCCACTGCTCTGCAGCTGCTGCACCCACGCTGGGCATGGAAATACAGGTTGAGCAGCAGCACCTAGTGCCAGCAGTGCTGCTGCTGGAGGGGCTACAGCAACACAGCCCCCAAAGCCCACGCTGGTGAAGTCAGGACACTCTGGCAGCCTCACTGTATAATTACCTTGCTTGAACAGGTGTATGACTGAAGCCCCTGTGTACTCAGCTTGCATATATTTTCTTTCCAAGACCAAAATTAAGATAGAAATGGAACACCTGGCACTGGCTCGCAGGAGGGTTTCTTGAGGCTGTGCAGGGAGACCTTGTTCCTGCTGCTCCTCTGCTCCGTTGCCCCTGTGCTCTGGTGGCCCTTGCACCCATCGTCCCTACCCACACATTGAGACCATGCTGCTCCCAAGGCAGTGGGATTGCCGTGGTATCTGCCTGCCTCCGGCATTGAAGCTGAGCCCCTTCCCAACTATTTTTGCTCACTTTTACTGTACCTGAGCACCTGAAGGCTCCCTGGCTTGTGCCAGCAGGACAGATGCAGCCTGACGGCCACCTGCTATTGCCAGCCCTCCACTCTCCCATAAAGATTGTCTGTGAATCTTTGCCAAGAAATCTCCCTTTTCTCATGGGGCTTCCAAGCTTTCCCACGTCCAGATGGCTGGAGCTGAGCCATCAAATTTCTGCCTGCCTAGACAAGAGATTTCTCAGGTTCAGCTGCAGAGCCACAGATGTTCATAAGGACCGTTTAGCTCAGAGCAGGACAACGGTTGGGAAAGCAGAAAATGAGGGAGGAAATGATCCTTTCTGCTTTATTTCCTCAGTCCTCACCTCCTGATGCTGACTGTGTCGCCCTGCAAACACAGCTTGGGCAGCCCCTGCCCTTGCAGGTGGGACCATGATGGCAGTGATGGGGCAGATGAGACATCAGCTGCAACACCCCCAAATTATAATTAGAAATCCCATTACTGTTTCACAGCATCCTAGGTTTTGGGCTTCAGCTTAGTAAGAAAATGTGCACACTGGGGGCTTGTTTGCATGTGGCTGGCCAAAAAGCAACCTCCTGGTTTTTTGGATTGCTGTGGAATAACCCAAGGCTGAGCCAAGCACATATGTGATGTATACAGGAATGAAAATCACAGCTCTCATCCAAAGCATTAGTGGGGCGATGCAGAGACAGGAGCTCTAGGTGACATGAGCTTAAACTAAACACATCCAAAATGGGAAGGATGCATTTCATGTCTCCCAGCACGGAGCTGTCATCCTTGAGGTCTCTTCTCCATCGATCAGGGGACACGTAGACATGGGAACTCCAGAAAACCCTGGTACTGAGGACAAATACTTTGCACAGGATGCCCTGGGCACTGGCAGCCACACTGAGCCTCTGCTCCCGGTGTCAAGCCATGAAGCACATGGGCAGATTCCTGATGTTTATCAGCTGCTCTTGGTGTCACTTGGGCTGTGAAATGAAGGTCTGAGTCTTATGCCAGCACACCCATGTTGTCTGACACCCATCTTGTCTGAGCCAGGAGCTGAGGAAGCTGCTGGGTCCTGGACTCTGTGCAACTTCGTCCTCCCTCCTGAACAAAACCACATGCAAGTGACCATGGCACAGCCAGCTCTGCTGCCCACGTGGTACTGCTGATCTGGCTCTTTGTCACATCAGGGCACACAGCTCAGAGCCAAATGTGTCCCCACACAGGAGTTTGTGCTGCACTGCAACCCAGGACAAGCACAAGGGTGGCAGTGCTGCTGGGAATGGAGCCAAGGGAAAGGTACCCTGGGGCCCCCAGCTTGTCTCCATTACAGCCCTGGTGCTTCCTCTTCTGTTTGCCTACAGCCTCTGCTTCTCTCCAGCTTGTCTACATGTGGCCAAAGGACAGAAGTATGGCATTGCCCCAGGGCTGTGGCAGAGCACGGGGCCCAGTCACCAGAAGCTGGGTTTGGGCTGTGGGAAGGAGCCTCTCTGCATCCCTCTTCAGCTTTGTCATCTGCCGCTCAGTCCATTTTTCTTCTTTCCTTCCCTTTGTTCTTATTTCAGCTGGCATTCTTGTGCTGTGCTGATCAGAGAAGGGCAGTTTGGGAGCAGCCTGCAGCACAGCCCTGCTTCCAAACCTGACACCTCAAAACTTCAGAAAGTAGAACTTCACCAATTTATGCAAGTTTTATATTTTATGCCCTGTGGCACCAAGGGCTTGCAGAGCCCACCACCAGAACCTGCAGTGACAGGTGGGAGACACAGTGCGCTCTCAGCCTCTGTGAGGAGGAGCTGATGCCAATCTGGACTAACGAGGCTACAGACAACAGCAGCAGCACTAGGCTGCTCTTCTTCTCTGCTCTGTGTGCAAGGACAGGACCTCCTTCTGCCTGATCCAGTGGCTGAAGGAGATGTCTGTGTGAGTTTAGCGTGTGTAGAGGGCAAAGCCTCCTGGCCGTGGTGCTTTGTGTCTGTCTGCCTCCTGAAGTGGTTCAGCAAACCACCGAGGCTCTGTGCCTGCTGGCTGCTCTGGCCGTCCCACACAGATGACTGTTGAGGTGATGAGGAACCTTAATTGCCTCCGACAAATATTTACCTGTTTTCCTAAGTTTAAAGAAACCTCGCTCCAGCCACAGCTTTGAAGCAGAACTCAAAGCCGCAGTGATGTTGATGTCCCTGGGGATGGGCACAAGGGAACGCTGCAGCAGGACAGGACCCGTGCTGCATCCTCTGCCTGGGTCCCTCTTCCTTCTCAACATCGGGGTAAGAATAGCTACATGAGTTCTTTAGAGGCTGAATTAAAGAAAAGGCCCATAAATGGGGTGTTTTTAAGGCATGATGCACTTCTTGTGTGTTTATTCCTAGTTCTGAATTGTGTCAATAGAGATTGGGTTGAGTTGCGCTTCTGTGCTGGGTTCGTGTTTAAGAAATGCAGCTTCTTTGAACTGTACAAACAAACACTTCTGAAAAGAATCCTACTGCTTTAAGTGAAGCTGGTAAATGCTTGGATTTAAAGCACCAGGATTTGGCTCTAAACTTATTTTTTACAGAACTTAAAGCTGGCAGAAAAACATGCTGCAAAGCTGTTTATTGTGAGACCCAGCAGCTGCCTCCCTGCGGGCAGGAGGTCATCTCTCAGTGGGACTGAGCACCTTCCACGGCTTTGTCCCACCCTGGTGAGGAGCAGACCGGGCCCCAGTGTTCTGGGAGATGTTCTGTGCTTGGTGGATGAGGATGGACCTCCTTGGTGAGAGCAGCCAGCTGCAGTCACTTGTGTCAGGAAGCTGGGCCAGGGCATGGTGAGTCAGTGATCGCTCTGCTAACATCTCATGCCTGATAGTAGGATGCCAGCAGATGCATTAGGGAAGCTGCATGGATCACCCCAACTTCAGCACAGCAAGGCAGGCTGAGCTGCACAACGCAGCCAGGCAAGCACTTGAAAACTCCAGCAGAAGCTGAAGGGAAGAGCCCTGTTTGGGAAAAGTGATGTATCAGGACTTGGAGCCTGGACACCAGAACAGCTCTGGCTTCTCCATCAGGCAAGTGCATTCTGCATGATGTCAGTACCATCCCAAACCCAAGGATTACTCAGTGCTTTACACTAGTGCTTACTGTCCTTCTGCTCTTTTGTCTTTTGGGTAGCACTTGAGGCTGATTTTCACACAAACCCCACAGCTTTGGGCAAACTCAGTTCCTCTTCTGATGAAGGTTGAGATGTGGGACAGCCCACACTGGAAGAACACAGATGAGATGAGCCACTTTGCTGAGCACAGAAAATAGGTAAGGAACCAACCAAACAATTTGCTATATATATACATATTAATGTAAACATCTTAACTGAGATCTGAACTCAGATTATGACAATCCTCAGTCCACTGATTTGTCAACATACACTTGTACCAGTAAAGCACAGATTAAATATTATGTATGTATATTTTTTAGCTTTGCATTTAATATCTGTAATTATATATCTGACTAAAATAGCCACAGCTCATGTTATGTGGTTTGTTGTGCCAGTTATCCAGTCAAGAAAGCGGAACTGGTAACTGTGGTCCTTGCAGTTAATCAACACAAAGCCAGGTCTAAATTTTACATCTGAATGTAAATACATGAGCTAAAAACGCACTAGTGAAGTTTGAAAAGTTCATATTTGTGAATTTGAATAAGTATAGACCATTTTCTTCCTGTATTTGACCAGTTCCAGTAAACTATAGCTCCTTCTTTAAAAAAAAAAACATAATAATAAAATGCAGCTGGCCTTGCACAGTAGTTCAGGGGCCACCATTAAAGGACTCCATGAAAAGTGTGGTGAATTTTCCATGAAGTTTAATCTGTGATTGATAATTATAGAAAGCAAATATATGGAAACAATAAATAATACTTCACACACAGTACAACCAGAAACATTAACCTGACTGGGCAGGAGCTGCTTACCCATAGCTCTTTCTTGGAGTGCCATCCATCAAATGTGCAGGGGGAAAAAATTACACAGCATTTACCACCAAAAGCTGACACTGTGAAAACCAAATAAACTGAGACATATGCAGGTGAGCAAGGGTTTTCCGTGTCAAACACAAAAAGTCAGCATCATGTTCTGTACAAAAAGGTAACTGCTGTCTGGGTTAAGAATTACAACTGTACTAGGAGATCAGGTAATTACAGGTAGGAAAGACAAAGAGCATTTTATGCACAGATGCTCGTATACTTAATCACGTAAACTGTGTGCAATCTCATCACTATTTCATCTATGAATGGGCTGTTTAATTTTCACTGTAGAAAGAATATTTTGCATCTTCATGAGCTCAGGCTATTTTTAAGCTCTTCAGACAGTTATTGTCCCTTTCTGCAACATCTCTGAAAGAAATCTAGGAAGCACGAAAACATATATGCTTCCATTTCCTACACAGGATATGGAAATAGAGAGGTTAAGGAACTTGCCCATGGCTGTAGAAGGAGGTTGTCAGAGCCACAAATTAAAACCAGATCCTCTGAATCCATGCTCAGGGCCAGGGTCACCAGACCATTCTCTTCCATAAATTCAAACCTGTCATTAGCCTGCTCTGTTGAAATCTGTCTGTGCAGAGAAAGAAATATAAATATTTTTAGCAGTAGGTATTAATTTGTAGCACTAGTCAAGTTTGTGCCACTGAAAACTGAATTGGTTCTTTATTACATTTTCCCCCATATCCCCAAATATTTTGATCTTTGGATATAACCACGAACTATGCTGAAAATTCCCCTCAGCTAAGATCATTCCCTTTCTATTCATTTGAACAGAGTTTGAAGGGAGATGTGTGATCTGTGGAAGTTCTAATGCTGGGTCTAGAGGTAGTGAAGTCTGTATGGAAATTACCTGGGGCTGATTTCCATAACTTTTTCCAAAATGTCTGGGGTTTCAAGGCTGGGAAAGGCCTTTCCCATTTATTTGAGCAGCCACACAGGTTGTGAGTCACCATTTTGTTTCTTCTCTTGATTCAACTTTCTCTTGATTTAACTCTTCTGCAATAAATAATGCAGCACCTGCTCACGGGGGAAAAGCCCTTGGTTCTGCAGAACAGTGATCAGATGCTCTCATATGAAGAGCATCCCTCGCCACCAGAGGCAGGCAGGGTCCAGGTCACCGTGATGGGAAGGCTGCTGTAGCTCTGTCCTGGCTGTCTTTCAAAGGCATCACTGACACACAAGGGAACAAAGCATACTTTTTTAAGCTGACAGTGAATAGAGGAGGCTGAAGAGTTCAAAGCACTCGAGTTGAAGGATGGTGTCTCAGTGAAGGGCCAAAACTATCTTCAACTTCAAGCTTAATCTTCTATTAGGCAAAGAAAATACAGCACAAATTATGCTTATGTAGCACCTCCCATGCAAACATCCCAGCACACTTAACTATCAAACTCAAACAGAATCAATCATGGAGATGTGAGCAGCATTCACCAAGGAAAACAGAGCAAGCAAGGCTTGGAAAGAGTGAGTGGCACCACCACGGAAAGCACATGGCTTCCCAATGGTTTGCATTCGTGTGTGCACAAAGTGGTGTGGGGATGGTGGCAGATACCAAAGCAGGTAGATGGTGGTGGATATGCAGATGCCATTATGTTGGAGGCATTGCACTGAGGCAGGAGGGTAAGCTGGGAAGAGAGGTCTCCCAGGTCCAAATGAGTGATCACTAGTGGGGTAACTCAGAGCTATCGAGTGTGCAGGCACTGGTAGTGCTCTCTGGGGAGCACCTGCTGCCCTCTATCTCCTCCAGACTCCAAGTGAGGAGGGCCCGCAGATCCTACCCATGTGCTGCCGCATCCATAGTGAAGAGACCCAGCCACATGCACAGGAGAGTTGGTGTGGTGAGGACCAGCATGACCCCTGGTCCAGATGCCTGGGGAGTGCCCCTTGGAGCACATCCTCCCTGAATTACATTAGCCAAATCAACCTTACCTGTACTTTTTTATTTATTCCTTTATTTATTAAGGGATAACTTTCATTTCCTTCTCTTCTAGGGAACTTTTTAATTGTTGCTAAAGAGTTGCTGCCATAGAAAGATGCCTAGAGGTCCTATTTATCAAATTCAAGAGACTGAAACTGATTAGTTCAGACATTTTGGTATTTCTCCACATCAAACTGTCAAACCTTTAACATTTTATTCCTCAGTGCTGAACAGCTCAGTTGGACGCTTGTGACAGCTGAAGCTCCCATTGGGCTTTATCAAATGGCTGGAAAACTAGTCCCTAGTAACTTGCTCTGTGGATGGCTCAAAGGCAGAATTAACTTTTCAGTAACAATTTTGTAGAATGCAAGTTAAATTTGAGCAGGAAATGTCTGTGAATGGGGACCTCATGCAGAAGCCATAATACTACTGTGGCATATTGAGATGCTGAGTAAATAGATATATCTAAGTGACAGCAGATCACAGTGCTATACCAAAGCCTGAGGAAAATGCCACTGACTTGCAAGAAGGTCTGATTTTGTCCACATCTTATTTTATGCGCCTAGATTAGGGGTACATATGCCCTAAGCTCCTGGCAAGAGCTGCTATGGGTCAAAATCTCTTTCCACTGACTGCTGACTGAGATTAGAGTGACTGCTTCCAGATGAGAATCCTCAGTTCTACTGAAGGTACCCATCTTCATCAAATGGTCTGGAAGATTTCAGCTTGAGTCTGGCACTCGGTGAGCTTAAGGAAAAAGGTATGAAGGAAAAGGACAGCCAGATCTGCTGTACCTAAACAACTAACTCCAGTTAATATTGTTTATATCCAACACAAATTGACCTGTTGTCTGTGAGAAGTCTTTGGGAACCTTCTGTAGTCCCTCTAAAATAAATCCTATTCTCTGGTTATATGCAAAAGCATTTTCCACAGTTTTAAAAGGCCTAAGTCCTAGTTATCTGTTTTTTTAATAAGAGAACTACAAATCGACTCCTCAAAAGGACTGTTGGCCTTGGCTGGTGCACATGGCAGTGAATACATGGTACGAAACTAGAGATTCATTCTAAATCTGCAGGACACCTGGAATCCAGTTGAGCTTTGCTCACTGCGTTTGGTGGACTACATGATTTACAGAGATAATCCTCAGACATTTCAAGCTGCGCTGAAGACAGACAAATTTCCAGCCTATGCCATCAATTCCCTTCATCTGGAACAGGTGCCAAGCTTACAAAATCCTCCTGCAATGTGGTAGACACCACGGTATGCTTCATTAGCAACCAACCAAGCAACTTGCCATCTCCAGCTCACAGGCACTGAAAACAATCTGGAGATCAGAGACTCAAACCTGCGAAGCAAAGAAGGAAAAGTTTCAAAGGCAGCTGGACTCTCACAGGAGGGGATTTAGACAGACAATGCTGGACTCTGTGAAACCTGCTCTCAGACCCTGTTCTCCTCACTCATTTGAGTGAATGCAGCTGCCTGTCTTTTCTAATTCAGGGGTACAATGCTGTGGCTAGAAGTGCTAGACATGGTCATGGCAGTCTTATTAAAAACAACATATAATAAGTCGCCAAATGCCATTTAATCTGGACATCCCTCTTAGCTGAAACTATCCATATCTACTGGAGCTGTGTGCATCGGTTGACTTTGATGTATGCTTTTGCTCTTTCATCACAGATGTTGTAATAGATTTGCTGATGATGAGTGCAAAAAAAAAAAAAAAAAGGAAAAGAAAAAAAAGCCTTCAAATACTCTCTGGCAAGAAATACTTTCCAATCCTGTCTCAGATGGGGCCTGATTCTCCCCTCCCTCCCCCCCCCAACACGCGTTTTTATTAGTGAGGCCGTTCAGATGAATAAAAAGGTCCTTGCTCATGTAGCTATTTCTCTGCTTGCTGATTTTTTTGTTTGTTTTATTTTTCATATTTGTAAGAGATGAAGGTAACAAATGAATAGTACCAAATGGTATTGTTAGCAAACATATTTCATAGATGGTGTAATTAGAAAGATTATCGGGATGAAAAAGAGATTGATATAAAGAGAAACGCCCAACCATCCCTGGAGATTTAGGCTCACAGGGGAAAACTCCACGAAGGAAAGATCTCCAACAAGAAATCCTTCCTCAGCGGTGGCCAGCCCTTTAATGGGGTCTAGGAGAGGTGGAGCCAGATTCCTCTCCTTCTGGTCACACAGGTGCGTTGCCTTCAGGGGTGCTCCCGCGATGATCAGTGTGCTCAGCGCTCACCTCAGGTGATCAATCAGTGGCTCAGGCCATGATTCAACAGTTCCCATGCAATATTGTAAGTTGAAATGAGAGCAGTTCCATAGACCAAGTCTCAAATGCTGTAATGACAGAGCAGCAGCGCTTGGACGACGCTGCCCTCAGCCACAAACGTGGATGGCACAGAAGTAAGAGCTTCAGGAATGCTCTGTCTGCCTCTTTTAAAGCTCACACTGAAGTTGACAAGGCGGCCCGTGTCCCACGCCATGTGCGGCTGCACGGCTTTGCACGGCTGCTGTGCTCATTGCTCAGTACTGTGCTCAGCTGTGGGCTCCCACCAGCACGCAGACACTGGGGCCAGAGAGGGGCAGTGAGGGTCTGAGCACAGCGGGGTCCTATGGGGTGCGGCTGAGCGAACAGGGATGGCTCAGCCCTGCTCCCACGGCGAGAGGTGATGGAGCTGTGCCGGGGAGGTTCAGGCTGGCAACGAGGAAAACCTTCTCAGAAAGAGCAGTGGTGCAGCGGCACAGCTGCCCCGGGAGGTGGGGGAGCACCGTCCCCAGAGGCGTTCAAACCCACGGAGGTGCGACGAGCCTGCCTTTCCCACTCGCAACGGCCGCGGAGCTCCCGCTCCCTCCCGACGCTTTGCGATGCCCGCCCGGCAGGGGGCGCCCGCGCGCCCGCAGCCACCGCGCGCATGCGCACAGCCCGCTCCCTCGGGCTCAGGGCCCGGCCGCGCCGCGCGGGGGCGCTCGGGCGGTGGGTGGGGCTGCGCGTACGGTGGCCGTGAGGGGCGGGAGCGGCGGGCGGACGGCGGCGGCGGCGGCCGCGATGGAGCGGTTGGAGCGGTGCTCCCGCTGCCTGCGGGCCCGGCTGGTGGCCGCGGCCGCGCGCCGCCGGCTGCCCTGGTTGCTGCTCGGCCTCGTCTTCCTCGGGTCCGCCCTCAAGGACGGCGAGCTGGTGCCGGAGACGCCCATGCAGAACAAACGCAACGTGCTCAACGTGTGAGGAGAGGGGGGTCCTGGCTCGGCTGCTGCGGGTGCGATGGGAGGGGTGGGATGTCGCCTTCCGTGGCCCTTCGTGGCCTGCTCACAAGGGCAGGAGCGCGGCCGTTGTGTTGTGCTCCGCAGGCAGAGGCGCGTTTGTCCCTGCGGCTCTCGGCAGGGCCGGAACGCTGCGCTGCGTTCGCCCTTTGTGCCCTCGGGTTTGGATGTGTCGCTCGGTGGACACGGGCGTGACTTTGGAAAGAGGAGCTGGAGGAACGCGGAGTGGAATAGGCGGTACGGTGAAACACGCCGCGGGGTCGTTCTCGCTTAAGTAGGAGACGCCTGTCGGCGCCGATGGGTTCTGAAGCAGTTTCCCCGCAGGCATCTTGCTGCTGGTTTGCCGACAGCAGTCCCGTTAGCAGCCTCTCTTGGCTTTTCAGTTCCTCAGCCAAGCGAGAGGTTTATTTTCAGTTATTTTATAGTAGCTATAACTGCTGCGCAGATGCCTTTCCTCCTGTAAAGGGAGGATGGCACTCCTCAGAACTCTGGGCAAGGCCCTCATGGCTCTTGCTGGGAGCCTGATGAGAACGCAGAACTTGGTTAGTGCTACTTCTTGCCAGAGGTAGTGAGTTAAGACTGTCTGGCTGTAGCTTGATCACAGAGCAGAGCTCTTCTCATTCTTCTGTCTTTGTTCTCTTCATTTTTCAGCAAACGGGGAGGGTTTGGTATGGAGGGGGGGCTGCACAGTTCCCCTCTGCCACCGGTTGGTAGGAAGCAGGCTGCTCTGGAAGGTGCTGGTGGGAGACAGGAGGTTGGCAGCTTCAGTCTCTTTTCTTACTTGTACCTGATGTGTTGCAAGATTTGGAAAGAAAACTAGTTGGGCAATAGTGGCAGTTCTCATTAGGCAATGTGTTGCCTAACAGGGTAGCTGTACGTTGCCAGCTTGTTCTCAAGATTTTGTAGAAATCACAAGAAAAATTGTCAAAGCAGAGAGTGCATTTTGAGGTGCAGGGATTTGTGTATGCCAAAGGAGGGCTGTCCTTGGCTGAAGAGACAGCAAAGGAGTGGATGCTGCTGTGAACTTACGCTACCTCATTAATTTGTGAGGTGATCGTAGAGGAAAGTATCTTAAGCTGATTAGAGAAGAATCATCTCTGGGGTATCTTAGTATGAGGAGGGTAAGGTTCTGAAAGGTTGCAAAGCCAAGTTTATTTGAGATGGAGGAGGAGGGGAAGACCAAGGGTCAGGGTGGCAAGCCAAGAATATTTTATTTGCAGCTGCTCTTTGAGTAAGGCAAAGTTGAGTGGGTTTGTAGGGTAAAGGCAATTGCAGTAACTGTACTGTGAGTCAGCTGAGAGTCTGAGTGAGGCTGTAAGTCTGAGGGAACATTGCTTGGCAAACAACTGAAGTATCTAGACAAGGAATTATTCAGGTTTGAGGCCCAAGGGAAATAATGGGGAGAGGGTTAAGATTTTAGCTATGCTTGACTTTGAGGGGCAGGAATCATATGCCTAATATAGACAGCTCTAAATAGTGACCTTGAAAGGCTGCTAGTTCAAGCAGTGCCGCGTGCCCCTGCTCCCTCCTCCTGGCTCCTCTGAAATTTCACACGTGCATGTTTCTCTTTTGACTTTTCTCTGGCAGATATTTTGTCAAGGTGGCTTGGGCATGGACGTTCTGGCTTCTGCTGCCTTTCATCGGGGTCACCACCTACCTGTTTGCCAGGAGCAAGTTCTTCTACGGCCCCACGAAGAGTGTTTTGGCAGCTCTGAGGCGTCTCAGTGCGCTGCTGGTGGGCACTGCTGTCTGGTATGTCTGCACTGAACTCTTCATGTATATTGAGAATCTCACTGGCACGTGCTCTGCCTCGACTGAACTCGATGAGGCTCACCAGCTCTACACCACCAAGCAGGACTGCCACCGGAACAACGGGATATGGAATGGTTTTGATATCTCAGGGCACTGCTTTCTGCTCTCATACTGTACTCTTATGATTGTGGAGGAGATGGCTGTGCTGGAAGGCTTGTCCATAGACCGGAACGCAAGACTGCGTGTTGTTATCAACAGCCTGTTCGTGTCCTTGTGTTTTCTCACCATGATCTGGGTGTTCATGTTTCTGTGCACTACTTTGTATTTCCACGATTTCAGTCAAAAACTCCTTGGTGCGCTGATAGGTTTGGCAGCTTGGTATGCAACGTACAGAGTTTGGTACTTGAAACCTTTTTCTCCTGGACTACCTCTCCCGAATACGCCTTTGAGTTCAAAGAAATACAGTTATAGCCGATAACTTTTTAATACTTTGGGTGCTTTGTTCAGTGCCAGAGTAGTTAAATATAGGCATGGTTACAGGCTTTCCACTGTAAGGAGGAAGGCAGTGGGCTGGAGAAAACAGTCTTTGCTAGCTGGTGGCTGGGAGGTGATAATGAACTGTTGTCACGAGGAAAAAAAGGTGGTACTGAACAAGGTCTGCTCTTGGTTAGAAGTTACTAGTTGGTAAAGAAATACAAAGTTGGATTTGTTTTTCATATTAATAAATTGAAGAACAGATCTTCCAAAACTGACAGAGGCCTTTGCACTTTAAAACCTTAACTGACCTTAAGTGAATTCTCCCTCTTCTCTGTTTATTTTTATCAAAACACTAGGGATGAACCAAATGTCTTGGTTTTTTTTTTAATACTCCTACTTGTGCTTCCTTAGAGGAAGTCTCTCGTGACACTGCTGCTAACTACTGCAGAAGACTTAGCCATGGGTGTTCATTTGGTAAAACAGTGTAAAGCTCAGTAGCAAAATGCTAGCATCTCATGTTATCAATCATATATAATCATGTTATCAAATGCAGCTAACAAGGGTTTGTGGCAAGTCTGTGGATGTGTGTTCTGCAGCAAGGAGGATGAATCTGAGATGAACAGCTTGGACAGTCTGTGTCTTGAAATTGATACCTGTCTTTGAAAAGGAACTCTTGAGTAAAAAGACTTAAGCTACTTAATCTGAATTGCACACGCAGTTGTGGCTGCTTCTGATGCAGCTGGAAACCCACTGCTGAATAAAACACTAAACTGTGTAATGAATAGCTATGAAATTGGGTGGGTTTACTCATCGTATCGAACATGTAGTGTAGTTTTTACCTGGCAAAGCTTTTTATTGTCTCGTAAAGGCTTACTCAATGTCACAGTTGCACAAAACTTGTGTGATGGTGGCAGTGTTGAAAGGCAGTCCGGGAGGTTTGTAGGCAAGGCTGTCGTCTGAGAATGGGCTTGATCTATCTGTAGTGTTTGGCTCTGGGTTGATTGTTTTGCTGCACAGAGTGTGATGCAGCACAGTCAACCTTGGCATGTTTTTGTTCTGGTTTTTTTTTTTTTTTTTTTTTCACTATCTCAGCGTTCTTTTTCAGCAGATGAGTGGGAATACTTGCAGTAGTTATAGTGGTGTTAATTCCATGTTTGTGGCCTGCCTCTGGGGGAGGCTGGATTCCCTTGAATTCCTGCTCTGCTCAGTGCCAGACCTGAGTTGTTTTGCAGCCTCAGGAAGTACAGATTGCCATGCAAAAAGCTTTTTCAGGAGTTGATGTATTTTCTATCAAGTTTCGTAGATTCATAGATACATTAGGTTGGAAAGGACCTACAGGATCATCTAGTCCAACCATCCTCCCACCACCATCCCTACCCACTGAGCTACTAAATCAAATCCCTTAGCACCTCATCTAATCGCTTCTTGAACAGCGCTAGGGACGGTGCCTCAACCACCTCCCTAGGCAGGCCATTCCACTGATGGAATGGCTGACCACTCTTTCAGAGAAAAAATTTTTCCTAAAATCCTTTCCCCCTTTTGTCTTTCACAATGAATTGCCTTTAAACTGACTCTTCGGGAAATTTGCACTGATAACTCGTACTGGGTTTAGCTGAAAATATATTTGAACAACGCCGATTCATTTGCAGTCCTTTTGATGTACCGTAAGCCTGCTCCCTTGAGTTAAGCTAGGCTGCAAGCCACTTTCATCGTGAAAAAGGATTATACACCCAGAAGGTTTTCTGATTCATTTCATTAGATTTAAGTTTCTATTTTAGGTTATCTTTATGTAACTTTCCTACATAGACTAGGCCTGCTACCAGAGCATGCAGTTTATTTAAACCAACAGGCTTGCTGATGCGTTCTCCTGTTCCACAGATGTTTGCAATCACTGCGTCAGTGTCGCTCCGTGCTTCAGACTGGTGTCATACAAACTGTTGTTACGGAAATAATGTGGGCCATTGCTATTCTTAAAAACTGTATTTAAACAATTAAACTTCCAGTTTTTGTGTCCTTGTGGGTGTTTCTGGAGTCTCTGAGGGTACTTCTGCTGTTGGTCTCTTCCCTGAATGTTCCAGCCTCCCAGGCTGTTTTTTTACTGAGATATAGGATTATCAGTGACAGTCCGAGCACGCGGTGTTTGAATGGATTGACACGGCTTAAATTCTCAAAAATAAAGGGCTTAAAAACAAAAACACCTGACAAAAGTAAGATTCCTAAAGTGTGCCTGTTTTGCCATGCAGTTGATTACAGTGCATAGACACAGACAGTTGCTCTTTGTAGCAAAGTGAAAGCCTAATCCACTGAAATAGGTGGAAAAGTTCCCATGCAGTAATACTCTGTATGAGTTTGGAAACCTTGGATGATGTGTGTTTCTCAGAGACCACGTGCCAACTGTTAGCTTAGAAGGTTTCCTTGTGCTCCAGTCTCTTCTGGGTGTCTTTTTCAGTTAACTGGAGATAAAAATGGCTCATCTCCTTTACCTGACTTCCCTCCCTCCTCCAAATGTGCTTCTATCATTAAAATACAAATGTGGCCTCCCTGTAACGGACCTGCAGCAAAAAGGAAAGTGTGAATAGCTGGATTTGATGCTTCCTATCAAGCTGGCAGATCCCATAGCCATAGAATTAGCTAGGGAATTTTTCTCTCCAACATCTTACTGACAATACTTAAATACACACAGTATGAAATTAGCAAGCAGATGTTAAAGTGTAACGCATTTGGCCTGATAATGTGCACGAGGCAGTTCTTGCTCTCGGTGCCTTAGGCATTCTCCTCTGCTAGAGCTGGTAAAGAAGGGTATTTTATCTAGAATGCAGTGGAAAATTAAGGAAATTGTTTTGCTCCTGGGACACATTCACATGCTTGTGTCACAGGAGGCTCTTCTGTAAGAGCTATTGGAACTGTTCAGACTGCAGACATACCTGAAATTGGTGTTTGGGTTCTTCATGAGAGCCTTTGTTCAAAGCAGATTTGTTCTGTGAATGCTGCACTGCTGTACTGAAACTTGGGTCGTGGAGCAGCTGAAATAATAGAATCTCATTTTCTGTTTTGATGCACAGCAATTTATGGCAATGTGTGAAACACCCAGTTACAGCCTGTGGTGCATTTTAATTGAAAAACTGTAGGGGATGCTGTGCTATATTAAATGTCTTGGAAAATCAGTTCTGAGTACAAATTTGTGGTCACCTGTTTCAGGAAAATAATGCCCCTCTTAAGCTCCGTTTAACCTCCCATAAAGCAGATCCCTGCAGCTCCTCTGCAATCAGCCTTTTCCAGCTCTTTGCTTATCTCTGTTCACTCAAACCTGTTTCCTACACTTTTGTCTTTTCATAGCTGCATCTCCCCTCCTGGATTGCAGAATTAGTAATAACTTTTTACTGCTGTGAAGTGCATGCTTCCTCTTTTTGTCATCTCCTCCTTTATCTATTTTGCCAAAGCTTAAGGTGAAGGAATTAATTTAGCAAAATAGTCTGCTGTGGTTCTGAACTCACAGTTTACCATTGTTAAATGATGCTTAAGCACTGTAACGGAGTTCACCTGGAACAGAGAACATGCCTCACTTACTGAAGTTTGTCTGATGTGCTTGAACTTGTGGAAGGAAATAACAAGTAACTGGTTACATTGGTGCATGGGTAGTTGGCTGCTTCTTGGGGAACTCACACTGCCTTTTCTGCAGAAAAGGTGTTTGGTAGGAAAGGGTTAACTCCTCACTGTGGGATTGGGCCCTTAGTGCTTTAGGTATACAGTGAGAGTACAGAGATTACAAGTTGGAAAACCAGAAATGCAAATGACCACCAGGATGGATTGCAATCCCTGAAATTCAGATAAGCGTGTTGTAACATTTCATCTGGAAGATCTGTTAATTTACCATCTGGCTGTTGCAAAACAGAGGCAATATCATGTGCCTTGTCACATCCTGAACAACTCTTCTGTGCAGCTTTGGAACTGTAGTATGGCATAGTGATTAAGAGCTTTACTAGGCTTTCAGAAGAGCTGACTGTTAAGGGAAAGGTCTGCTCCTGAAGATGCTCTTTCTCAGTCATGTGTTTCCTGAAGAAGACCTGCAGTTGCAGTGCATGTCTTTCTAGTGTTGTAAGGCTGAATAAAGGAAAGCTTGGGCTAAAAGTAAATACAAATGGCACTTTTTCCTTATCTCTGAAGCGTTTGTTCAGCCTAGGTCCATTTTGCAGTTTTAGGTCACGTATTCTTTCCTGATGCGACTTAATGCATTTAATCTGTGGGAAATGCTGTCGATGTCAGAGCAATAAATAGCCATCTCCTTATTGTAAACGTCATCTCTCTTGTGAAATCTCTTATTGAATGCTTTTCTGTTCTGTAAGACCGCCCCTGTTGTGTGAGGACCAGGAGGAGCTGCAGCACTCAGAGGTTGCACGCAGTGCCGACTGTATCAGCGACAGGCTTACAGGATCATGACTCAGTGCTGGAGAAAAGTCAGTTAAATAGGTTGTGGCTCAAAATAGTTGTGTGTGGCAGAAAAAAAAAAAAAACAACTGCGAATGAACTGAAAAATAAAGATGATACAAAGCTCACAAAGCCTGCTCGGTTTCTGTCCAGATATGTGAGTTGTTGCAGTCAAACCCAGCAGGACTGTGCCTGTGTTGAGTGTCACTCAGCATCTGCCCTGAGTATTTTTGCAGATGATGGAAGCAAGCAGTGATTTAAAGTATGCTTGATAGGCTCAGTGGTCGGGTGCTGGAGATTAAAGCTTTTCTCAGCACTCTGCACCATTATTTTCAGCTTCCTTTTTGTTTCCTTTGTGTCCAAAAATCCTGCATTTTGCTGTTCCGTAGTGGTCAGCTCTTAGGTCAGGGAGTGGAAGGAAATTACTTTTGGTAAGTACAAATAGAAAGCTGTTCCAGGAGGCGTGCAGTGGAGGGACATTACCTTGGGATGTAAAGAGTATCCGTGAAACAGCTCTGAACTATGTGAAGTGCTCACCCCATGTGAAGTGCCTGCAGAATTCATACACGCCCTCAAACCCAGTTACACTCCGTTCTGATTGCCAAGTAGCTTTATTTGGAGAACCACTGCAGCTAAAAAGGATTTGGGTCGCAGGAGAGGTAAGGTACTGTTAGGAAAAGGCTGAGACAGCAGGCAGTGAAAGCAGGGGGATGGACAGTGTTATTTTTAACAAAACACTTTCAGAGATGTCAGTTGATCTGTGCCGTTAGTTGAGTTTTTTAGCAAGAGTTTCTTCTTCATTCCTCTGCTGCTCTTTCTCAGAAGGTGGAAGTGCTTTGTCTACTGGTGCAGTTCCACAGCCCTGGGTTCCTGACAACAGAAATGTCACTGTGAAAGTGTTCACAGATCCCCAGCTCTGGGCACCAGGACCAGATGGAGCAGTGACATGGGATATCCAGGAGAAAGCAAAGGGATAAGATGGTAGAGAGGAGTAAGGGAAAGGAGAGCTTAAAGTAGATCACTGTGCATGGGAGAAAGGCAAGAAGAACAGCACTGGAAGCTCTGGAGCAGTGAGGGGAGGTTGGTGCTTCACTCATCAATACTGTTCAAGGCTGCAGCCAAATGGAAATGATTTGCTTAGGCAGTGGCAAATGCCCTCTGCACGCACAGCCTCTGCCTGCAGCACTCGGGTCTCTGCAGCCTCTGCTTCGCCCCGTTCCTGCTGCGTGCCTTTGCTGCAGTGATAGACATCTGTGTTCTGACAAAGCAATTGTTCATCTGAATTATTTATGGCGTATGTGGTATTCTTTGTTTCGCTGAGGCATTTAAAGGAGGCTGTTTTCTCTGTTTAATCCTTCAGAGGAAAGCGTGTAAAAGGGAGAATAAAAGATAACGATAGGAAATGTCATTTGGGCACATTAAGAAATCAGCGTGAGGGGAGAGAAGAGGAAATGTGTTTCTTCTGAATGTGCTTTATTTGAGAATACAAGTTCAAGGCTTTTTGCTACTGCTTAAAACCTTGGATCTAGTATTGAAAATGGCTTTTGTCTGAAACCACTAGGATTTAATCAGTGAGACCTTGCTTTAAGAAATAGTTTATGGAACCATAATAGGTGGGTTTGGCTTTGATCTTGATGACAGCAAATATCTCCGTGTTTTCACAAACTCTGTTTTCTGTTTGCCATTCTCAGGTACAGAAGTCCTTAATTTATGGTAACAGCAGAAATAGCTTCCTCTTGCTTGAAGGAGCAGCTCTTATACCATCCTGTCTTCTCTTTAGCTGGGAGATGAAAGCCTCTAACCACCAGCTGGGTGGTAAGGATACTTTTTCATCCAGAAACACAGCAAGACTCAACAATTAATTTCCTACAGGGCCACAAGCTGGTCACTAGGTAATCTTAGGCCTTGATCTTGGTTTCTTTGTCAGCTTGTGACAGGCAGGCTTAGGCTGTATGCTGGTTTCCTTGTTCTCTGACAAGCTTTGTTTTGAAATCTTTTATTCTGTATGAAGAGATCTTCCCCATGCCTCCTCAAGCTGAGGAGGAGGCTGTCAGCCAGGAGTAGTACTGACCACGCACATTGTGATTTCCATAGTTGATTCTTTTAAGCAAAACCCGTAGGAGTAAAAAGATTTCAGAAGCTGTAGTTATACATGCGACCACTGGAAGACTATTGAAAAGGAGACCTGAGAGGGAAGAAATGATCTTTGTGTGCTGGGTGCCCACAGTTCACTCAGTGTCGTGGAGCTCCGTCTGAGGTGCTCAGAAGGGATCGGACTTGACAAATAGCAACTTATCTTCTCCCCTCCTGTAATTCCCAGTTCAGCATTTTAGAAAGACACCCCGAGGCTGCAAAAACCTAAAAGCATGATTGCTTCCAAACCCAAGGGATGTTGAAGGCTGGGAACATCTTCGTGTACAGGGTGAAGAGGCTCCTCAGTGCTAGAGTGGGACCTGGTGTGTGGAAGGGAAGGAGGGCTCTGACCAGGGCTGGATCAGATGCACAGGACTGTGGTGCAGGATGATACAGCACAAGTTGTTTGTTCGGTCTCGTGCAGCAACAGCAGTGCTTCAGTGATAGCAGTGTGCCACAGAATTGGTCAGCGGCAGATTGTAAGGTTTCCAAGAGCAGGTGATTGCTGCAAATACTGTCTCAAAGTGCCTCAGCTTCCAGCCTTACCCCTTGGGTGCTGCTGCTGTTACCCTACCCCTCGCTGAGAACAAAGCATGAAGTTTTGGGGTAAGAAAAAAGATTTTTGCTATCATTTTCACATTTCTGTGTGCAGAAATTGCCTTGGGCGGGGACCATCAGGCCAGTACCTGGCTTATGGGGCTGTGGAATGGTGCTCTCCAATTTTAAATGAAACTAATGGAAAGGAGAAGAACTGACGCGGCTTAGATCAGCTGTAGAGAGAAAGCAACCTTTTATTATGACAGCCTGTAATCACCACAGGGCTACTTCATAGTAAGTCACTAATCCAGATCGATTGGGGTGGTGACATTCATCTCCTGGTTCATTCCAGCATGGTCCTTAACATCAGCTCAGCCTCTGCTGTCACTGTAATTGCCTTTTATCACTCTGGAGATTGCTTTTCCCTGGAGAAAACTTGAGGGTTTTTTTTTTTTTTTTTTTGTCATTACCAAGGTAGGGAAACAAGGCTCAGCAAGAGAGATCTGAACAGTCTTCACTGATTTTTCTTTTATTTGGTCCAAAACAAAGGCTTGTTAGTGAGCAGTGCTGACCAGCCTGAACAAAACTCGTCACCACAGCATCTTTCCAGGCTTTCCAGCAAAGCATGAAGCAACATAACAGACAGCTGTCACATTTTGGTCTGAGCTGACCTGTGCACTGCTCTAGATATTGGCTCTGCCTGGCATCCTTATAACAGCTGCATTGTAACAGAGTGCTCCGCAGCAAAAAAAGCACCTATTTTATCTGCTGTTTTTATTTGCTTTGTGGGAGTATTTGTTCTCGTTCTCTCTCAGTTTTGTGGCTTTTCACCCCAATTACTATTCCTTTCCACATTTGGTGTGCATATTTAATCAGCTCTTGGAGCTCACAGGGGAATGTGTCTGCAGAGCAGCCTACAGAGGGAACGGCGTGAAATCCATGGTAAGGGTTTTGTTTGAGTGTACACAACGTATTCTGGGGAACTCAGTGTCACGTACATCGTTATGTTCTTACACCTTTCAGATTAACAAAAGAGATGGCCTCACAGAACCCCCCACCTCCTGCAAAAAGAACCACAAAACCCGTTTTCTCCCCGAAGTCATCGGTACCATGGAGCAAATTGGTAACTGTATTTGGGGGAACATGTCTGATGTTTCACTCAACAGCCTCAGCTACAGGTGGTGGATTTGGGTTCTCACACACCAATAGTGTGATCCTTGTCACCGGGGGTAACACGGATAACACGGTGCTTCTGCAGCTGCACAGACTGCACTCCAGCAGTATGTCAGACCAGCCCATACAATCATACACAGTTCAACTTGGTGCATTTTACATGTGTCTAATCCCTCCCTGCGTGCTCAACTCCCGTAACTCCCGCTCAGTGTTCACAATTCCATGACTGCCAGGTTGTATCAAGAACCAAAACTCTGGGGAAATGCTGCAGCTTTCCAAGACAGGAAGATGCCTTTAGTGTTGGAGGCATTGCCACGCACTTGGCATACGTCCCCAAGCCTACAGATGCACCGTTACTCGCAGGGATAGCCGAACGCTCTGAAAACGAGCCAGAGGAGTGCTCACAGAAATGAGTGCCTTGTAAGAGCAGTAAGCATTGTTTCCATGCGAATTCTACACCAATACAACACGAAATGGAAAGCATAAACCACCCGCGCGTCCTGCTGCACGCGGGCACGCTTTGAAATGAGACGGGAGGTTTGTTGAACACGTCCAGAAATGTGAAGCAGTTACTCCTCCCATGCGATTTATTGAAGATCTCGGTTTTCGAAGCGTGAGTAGCAGTGAGGCCCATTATTCTTTCCAACATGCAAAAGGCACAAAAAAGTCATAAATGTGATTCTGTGCAAAGTGTCTCTAAGAAAACACATAGCGATTAAATGACAGAAAGGAGCCCCCAGGGGAAGAGAAAGCCAAAGCGTCTTCAGAAAAGTGCTGAGAGTTCTGGAAATGGTGGTCCTTTTTCAGAGTCTGGATATGCTCAGGCGGTGAACGATGCATTGCAAACCCATGAAAGGAAGCTCAAGACAGAGGCAAAAGATGAAAACAAGAATCCTCTTCACGTGCCAAAGCTCGGGATGGAAGTCAAAATCATTACCTCAGGAGAAAAGTGTGGCAGTTAAAGACAGGCGTCAAATTCTTCTTTAAAAAAAAAGCCCACCAAAACCAGACGTAGAAAGTGGATGTATGCTAAGAACAGCCCCGTAAAAAACATTCTTTTTAATGACAATAATTGAAAAAAAAAAATAAAGGATAATCAAAGAATGCAAATCCACCTTGAGCGTGACCAGCTACTGCACCTGCCCCCAGAAAAGCCTTCAAGCACAACACTGGCTTCTAGAAGGAGAAAGTCCCCACTACTTGTACGTGTGAAACGTGGCCGGTGAACACTCTGGAGACACGAAGGAACAGGGCTGAGTATCCATGTCCTGCTGTTAACTTGGGTGCTGGGAACTTCTCGGCGTGTCCGTGTCCCCCTGGAGCTGCACTGGCAGGGCGTGGGGAGCAGACCAGCCCCCGAGCCTCTCGCTGGAGTGGGTTACTTAAACCTAAAAAAGGCATTTACAAGTTGATGCATTTTTGTTGTTGTTGTTGTTATTTCCTTGCAGTATACTTTTCTACTTCTAGACTATGGAATGTTACATTAAACAATATTATTATTCATACCTTGCCTCAAGTTTCATTACAGTTACTGAGGCTTCATCATAATTTCACACAGCACAGAAACACCGAACTAAACACCAAGCTGCCAGCATTAGATGTATTTTTTCTTTAAGTACCAATAAGCAAAATATCCCATTCCCCCCAGAGATCCCATCAGGAAGGAGGCTCCGAAGAAGGAGGGAGGTTTCCGCTTGACCAGCCTGAAGGCGTTGGGTACCACTGCGGAGAGCAGCGTGGTATGTATGTCTCCCAAGACTTTCCTGAAGGCAAAGCGTTTCTGTATCCTGTCGAAGAAGGACTGTAGGTTAGGTCTGCTGCCATCTTCCCAGTATTTTTTAGAGAGTCCTAGGAACTTGAGGCGATGCAGGGTAGCTCCCAACAAGATATCGGCCAAGGTAAAGACACATCCACAGAGCCAGAGTTCACACTTCTGCCCTACAGAAACAATTGACAGAAGAGGAAGGATGAGAATAGATACTCGGGTGGATGCTTAAAGGCTTGCTCAAAAGCTCCACAAAGGCAATAGCTTTTGGATTAGTCTCCGAACCCTTTTCTGAGCACTGTGATGTCCCTAAAGACCAGACCTTATCTGTCAGGAGGCTACGTGGTGCCACAAAGCTGGGAACGTGCAATAGGCATTTAGAACCCACATGAAGATAGAAATCAATATCAGCAAAATAGCCGTGTTGTGGTTCAGTGACCACTTTTGCTGCGTTAATGCTCAGGGAGAGCAACAGCGTTTGTCCTTGGCTGCCGCCGGGCAATGCAGGCTGTTTGCGAGGTGGCATGGTAACACATCCTATTTTAGGGATGTGAGAAACCCTTGGGAATACAAACCATTTGCTGGCCCAGCCTGGCTACACTCTGCGTGCTGCTGGGGAGGCCCTGCCTCTACCCTCTCTAGCACCAGGACACCAAATTGCTGTAGTGCCAAGAGCCAGGTTTTGGGTACGGGCAGCTGGGCACAAAGAGAACGTACCACAGCACTGACGGCCCCTGGTAGTGCTGACCCTGGAAACAACCTCACCCAGGATATGTCCAGGAGAAAACATGCTGGAAGAAGCTGGCTCTGGTCAAGGCTGTGTTAAATGCTCTCCCAATGCCCTTTCAATGCTAATGAGTGGGAAATAAAGGGAGGTACAGGTAAGGAAAAAAATACACAAGGGGCGCACAACCTGGGTGTCTACTGCACAGGGCCGTGCCCTGGATGTCTCTGCTCATCACACTTTGCAGGCAAGCAGTTGAGCTGGGACGCTGCTCAGCACCTGCCCAACTTCTCCCTTGCTGGATCCAAATGCAAAGGAGACCCTCAAAATGCTGGGATGTGCTGGGAAGGGGAGGTGGGATCTGCTGCTGGCCATAGGGATTAGGAATCTGTGCTCTGCTCCCACCTTAAAACCTGGGATGCTCTGCATCAAATCCTTAATTTTGGAGCTCTTCCACTGCCCTGTGCAGTCAGTATTGCTGAGTGAAGCTCTGTTTAACAGACAGGGTGGAAGGCCGGTGCATTAAATTGGGGTGGTGAGAGACACCCCCGTGCACAGACACGACTGAGCCAGGCCAATGGAGTTACTGGTAATTAGCAAGCCTCGTCTGTACCAGCCTGGCAGCCTGCCTAATCCTGTCCGAGGCACAGCCTGACTGGACAGATTGCCCAGGCCTAATTAGTCAATAAATATTTTCCGTGGCTAATGAATCGCGGGGGTGCTGCGGCTGGAGCCTGCTGAGTGCTGCGTGGCCCCGGGGCTGGCAGGTGCAGGACCTGGAAGTGGGGGGCAGCACAGCTGGCTGGGGGGGCTTGGGCGGTTCCTGGGGGCTGGAGCGGCTCTGCAGGAGCATCCAGGAATCAGAGAGCACCTAGTGAGGCTGAATCCTGTTGGGTCCCCCCCGCCCTCAGCTCGGTTAGTGAGGGTGTGTGCAGGATGCAATTATGCCGCTGTGTGGTGCCCCACGGAGGCGTCATGGCACGCTCCAGCCCTGTGCTGTGGGCCCCATGACGCACGGCTCCCCACGCAGGGACAGCTGTGGGGTTGCCCCTCATTAACACCTCCGGGCTGCACTCCATCCCTGGCATCTCCAGCTGTCCCAGGGTGAGGGGCCCTGCTCCAGAGGGACGCTGAGGTGATGGTGGGACAAGTGATGCACGGCCATGTCTGTGCTGCCAGGGCTTTTGGGCAGCTCTCAGTGGGTGCTTGGCGGTGTTTGTTTGAGGTCGGGGCAGCTCACAGCCCACCTGCTGCTGACTGACGCATGCCCCACACAGCTGCCACCTCACTGGGCCCCCTCAGAGCTGCCAGGTTTCCTCTGTGTGCCACGGCCCAGTGCTGTGAGCTGGTGGCAGGTGAGGTGTGAGAGGTGGGCAGGTGGGGAGCACCTGCAGGTGACACACATCTGTGGTGGCACAGTGCCGAATCCTCCTCCTCCCCATAAGGTGACGGGCATGGAGCAGGGGACCGCAGGGTCACTGGGGAACATGGGATGTGTCATCATGCTATAGTCCTACAAAGGAGCCAGGACAGGGGGCCTGCGAGGTGTGGGGTGACCTGGTGGTCTGCTGAAGCAAGACAGTGACAACTGGGACAGCCCAAAGCAGTCTGCAGCATCCCCTGTCCCATGAGCACCAGCCCCTTGGAGCTCAGGAGGGCTTTCACAGTGTGCAGAGCCACTGGTGATCCCCAGAACAGCACTCTGGCTGAAAACCACCCCGGTGCCTACCTTGGTACTCCAACTTCCTCTTCTCCAGCTCGGCCTCAATCTGGTCCAGCACCATTCCCAGCTCCCCCAGGATCTTCTTCAAGTAATTCACATTGTCGTGCTCCAGGATCTTGGCCTGGAGGAGAGCAGTGGTGAGACAGACGGACAGACAGACGGCCACGTGTCCCCACAGCCATGCCCTACCACCAAGGGCCCCGTGCAGCTCTGCCTGACTCACCATGAGCTTCTTCTGCTTGGAGAGGTACGGCTCTGTCAGCGGCGGCTCCTCCTCGTGGTCCAGCTTCATCAGTTCTGTGCTGGCATTAGCCAAATGCCCTGGGGGAAATGGACAGAGGGACTGTGGGGTCTGTCCTCCCACCAGGAGCTGCTGGCTGTGTGTGAGGGCAGGGACGAGCTGAGGGCAGGCAGGAGCTGAGCCTGCTGGAGCATTCCCTGGCGAGCTGCAGCCTTGCCAGCTTTTACAGCAAGAGAATGGTTTGTTTGGTGGGCTCAGCAAGCTGGAAGTGCAGCTTTGGAGTTCTCCCGTCCCACAGGTTAGCCTGGGAAACAGCCAAGCTTCCTTCAGAGAGCTTAATTAAGAAGGATTTGCAGGCACAATCCTGCTGTTTTGTTTGAAAATGAGACTTTTTGATGCATTAAATAGCTTTGAAGCACTGTTCTTCAGTGTTAAGAAGGAAAAAAGAACGGACTGTGTGGCTCAGCTTCCTCCAGAGCCACCTTCCCCATCTCTGTTAGGAGAAGCACTGATCAGCCCCACCGGGAGGGCTACGTGATGCAACACCAGGAAGAAAATGGGTGTCTGCCCCCACAGAGCAGACATAGAACAGGAGAGATGGCAACAAAACCAAGGATGGGGTCAGATTTAAGCAGCACAGCTTGTGTTTGGTTCAGCCTTGCTGTCTGCCTGCCCTTTCCCAACAGTAAAACTTGGGGCCAGACAGAGTAAAATTCAGATCCTGGTTCCCCTGGCACAGCCTGGGCTGCTGCAGGGGTTGAGGATGTACAGGACCACGGGCACCCCACGTGTCTGTTCATATCGGCTGTGTTTGCTGCCTTTGCAAATCATACCTCTGCTGCCAGCATTACCCAACTGGGAAATTCAGCATTTCAGTGTCTTGGCCCCAACAGGGAATCAGGAGGTTGGGAAGGGCCTTATGCAAGGGAGGGAAAGGAGCAGGGTAAGTGGAAGAAGAGGATACAAAATGCAGAGTAACACTTTAAGGCCAAAACAAATTGCCCTAAGCTGGGCTAACCTCCTCCTACCAGGTACCATCTGTCTCCATCCTTGTCCCTTCCAATGAGAGCTTGCCTATGCCAGAGTGTGGGTGTGGGAGACACCAGGGTGCAGCCAGCCATGGGCTCCACACTGCCACGAAACAGCAAAACTCCCTGTTTTTCACCAGGAGCCTAAGGTGGCTGTTGGGGTTCTCCGTTCCCACAGAGGTACTCTGAGCCTCCCAGCCACATGTCCTCAGTGGGTAACGCTCAGGGGAGCCCGTGTTTGTTCAGGGAGCTGCCTGCTGATGGAGCCTACCAGACGGGAGAGGTGCAGGGCACGTGTCCTGCTGGCTCCCTGCCCCAGAGGTGACTTACTGCGGATCTCAGCGGTCGCGTACTTTGGGATCATGGAGTCGGTGGTGAGCTCAGGGTGCAGGATGCAGCCGTGTGTGTAGGCATCCATGGGCAGCGAGTCCAGCAGCTCCCGGTACTGCAGCACCCGCGAGTGCAGGGGGGTCCCGGGCTCGGGGATCAGCTGGGGGACGTTCTCTGAAAGGGACAAACGGAAAACGTGTTAGCAGTGCTGGAAACTGGGGGGACAGGTTCTCATGGGCACACGGCGGAGACCGTTTGATATGGGTAACAAGGGAGTGGATGACAGAACAAGAAGCTGAACATATCTTCCCTCAGTGTCAGGGTGGTGGGAGCATCCCTCTCCGCAGGGCTCGGCACCTCCTCGGTTTGTTGGGTTTTATTCACCTCGGTTGGGTGGCAGTTTGTATCATGCACTTCTTGTTACATTTACAGCTCAAAAATACACAGCAGATGACACCAGAAGGAGGGAAACATTGCTTTTGTCTCCCCCAAGAACATCAGGAGCGTTTCTTTATGGGATCGTAAATGTTTATGACTTTTGTGGATAGATAACAGGGAGTGAGTGAATTTACTGCTGGGACTCTGAGCTGGGCTGTCTGCAGCACAGCTCTCCACGAGCCAGCAGCTGGGGCTAGCAAAGGGCACAGCAGCAGATGGACTTTTGCAGATGTGGCCAATGCTGCTCCTTAGTTAAGGAACTGAAACGATGGCTCTGGCCCCACTGAAAGACTGGCCCAGCAGAGTAATCCTTTGCTGTTGGCTGACCTCGGTGTCAGCAGAAAAAAAAGTCAGTGCTTCCAGTCCTGGAAGCAAAGCACTTTCTAACACACGCATTTCCAAGCTCTGCACATTGCAAGGTAGGTGCTACCTCATTGGACCAGTGCAGGGACACCCTGAGGATGCCTTTCCCACCTAACGTGGGTGGCTGAAGGCTCTAGAACAGGCGGTGCAGAAGGGAGCAGTGCTCTGGGCCATCCTTTCTCTTCCCAGGTGCTTCCCACAAGGCACTTCTCAGCAGAAAGGTGAGGACGTGCACCTGGCTGCAAAACCTCAAGGGCAGGAGTTTTTCCAGAGCAGCAGGGAGGGAGCACAGTGTTCCGCTGTGGCAACAAAAAACACGTGACAGCGGAAAGATTTTGTTGCCAACTCCTGAAGAGAAATACTTCCAATGTTTTGGAGGGCAAGGGAAGAAGCAGGAGAAATCGAGCCGGTAGCTCTGCTGGCTTCCAGCCACCAGTGCAGGGGACACTGCTATTTGTTCCCCCCAGAACAGAGCGCAGTGATTCCTGGTAGAGCCATAAATCCCCACCGTGCTCAGAGCTGTTCCCTGCCACCACGTCAGCCAACATCCCCTGCTGGGGACAGCACGCTGCCAACATATGCTGGGTCACCTGCTCTCCATAGGGACCAGGCAACAGCACGGAGCAGTGTGGGGACCGCAGCCCTGTGCAGCAATGTGCCCCAAGGATGTGGGGCTGCCCCATCCCTGGGGCCACTGCTGAGAGGGCTCCTCCATGGGGCTCTGGGTGTCTGTCTGCCTGTCTGCCATCCCCGTGGTGAGGAAACACCATGCCTCTGCTGAGCACCATGGCGGCTGGGCCGGGAGAGGACAGCAGCTGAGCTGGCATGGTGCCTGCACTTGGGGAGCTATTTTGAGATGTTTTTGATGTCTGTGCTGCAAGGGTGATGGATGCTGGGGCGAGCGTCGTGATGCCACAGCCAAAGCTCCGTGCTGGGCTTTGAAGTCTCCCTAGTGGATCATCCCAGCGTGGCAGCCCACAGATTTCAGGAAAGGAGGGCAAAGCAGCCCGAGATGCTGCTTGCCAAAGTGGCTGCGTGAGGAGCTCAGCACCCCAACTGCAGCCCTGCTCCAGGGGGACACAGCAGTTCCCCCTCAGCTGCCCTTTCCTCTGTCACACTGTTCCTGGTGTGCAGACCCTGGTGAGATGCTGCCACACGCTGTGGGCTCCCCAAACCACAGAGATGGGAGGAATGGGTCAGTTCAGGAGCACAGCCCCTAAGACAGAAGAGCAAACCCAGCTGCGGCCCTCACAAATCCCCCTCACAGCACTTCCAAGGGATGTTTGAGGATTTCTGCTGGAAATCTTTCATTTTGATAGGAAAACAGGACAATCTGAGGTGAGAGAGCTAAAACTTTCTGGGAAGAAATGGGCGCATTTGGCCAGCAACATTCAGTTCAGCCCTGTGTTTCTGCAAAGATGAATCCTGGCACGCGGCTCTGCCCCCTGTTACCTCCGGTGAAGTTCTTCTCCATGTAGTCGATGATCTGGTTGTAGTCACTGATGATGTTGTCCCTGTGGATGATGACGGGCACCTCCTCACCCAGGTTGAGCCGCATGAACCAGGGCTCCTTGTGCTCCAGCAGCGGCATGCTGACATCCCGCTCCTCGCAGGGCAGCCCCTTCTCAGCGATGAACAACCGCACCTGCAGCGGGGCACAGAGGGACAGCTCAGCCCCGTGGCCCCAGAAGTGCCCTGAGCCCAGCGGTGTGGCAGTCAGCGTGCTGTCACATGTGGATGTCACACACGGCTGTCACACCGTGCACTTGGTCTGCAGGAAGCCAAGCAGCTCTTAGCAGGGGGCAGCTGCAAAATCCAGGCAGCAGAGTGAGGATTTCCTTTTCTGGCAATAAAGGGAATGTCACAAGGCAGACCCACAGCCATGTGAACTTTGAAGGGTCACTGTATGGGCACTGTGACACCGGCTGGGGTGGGGGCTCTGGGAGGGCTGAACCTGAGCCCTCAGCCTTCAGCTGTGGGTGATCAGTGATGGGGCTGGGAGCATCACCTGGGCTGAGCAGTGGCACACACCCAAGGAGGAGGAAGAGGAGGAGGAGGAGGCTGAGGCTGGATCGATGCTTGCAGTGGCTGCTGCAGCCCAGCTGGAGGAAGCCCATGCAATAATTCAGGTATGCCCTGCTCTTGGGATTGGGCTCTGGCTTTCCTGGGCATGTCTTGAGCAGGAAAAAGGGGAGGATTTAAGTCACTTTGCAGTGCTCCGGGGAGTCCTGGCAGCAAGGAGATACTATGGGATATTTTGTTCTCGTTTTCCCTGCTGGAGCCCCACACTCCCCCTTTGGCCCCGTGCATTTCCCCATGCAGCAGCCACCCAGGGACATCACACAGTCCTCTGTGCCCCTTGGTGTCCCAGTGCCCGGTTTCCCTCAGCTCTCTGCTCTCTTGACAGTTGGACTCAATGGTCTCAGAGGTCTTTTCCAACCTCAGTGATTCAGTGAAGCTCTGGGCTGGCACCAGCCTGTTGTGCAGGTGGGAACGCTGACTCCAGCCCTGAGCACCCTGGGGCATCGCATGCAGCTCAGCATCCTCCTCTGGCTGCTCTTTGTGGATGTACACTCAGGAATCTCACTTTAGGCTTCCGGGTTATTAAAAAAAACACCTGACCACTGTGAACCAAGTGTGTCAAACAGGCCAAAAATTCCCCGAGGGGACACCGGAGAGCCGTGTCTTACAGAACTGCTGAATGAAGGAAAACTGCCTGTTTTCCTCCCGCTGACGGCAGCTAAAAATACACCTCAACAAATAGGAGCATTTCTATGAGTACTTCAGAGTTCCTGGGGAATCAGTCATTAATTATTTACAGTGCTGACAAATTAATTGTTTTCTTTTTCGTTTAAAGTCCAACAAGAAAAAGCCAGGTTCCCTCCGCAGAGATGGTCCCTCGGAGGGGAGGAGGATGCTGGGGGCAAACCCCAACAAGGGGCTACCCCTTATCTCGCCCCCATCCCTTTCACCACCAGGACCTTGGAGAGGGGTGGCAGGGGCTGAGGGCTCCCGTGGTGCTCCAAGGACGGGTCCTGGGGCTGTCGGCAGGACAAGAAGACAATCACCCCCATAGCAGCCCCGGCAGCATGGGCGGATGGCATCGGCGCGGTGGCCCTGCTGCATCGGGCGCCTGCGGGTCCTTTGTGCGCAGAGCAGGCAGGGACATCCCTGCTCGCTGCGGGGCTCCAGGGGCCTCATGCTGGGATGGCTTTGTGCTCCCCAGCCCCCCACCCCCCACCCGGCACCTCACTGCCCACCTGACATTGATGGCACGGGGACGGGAGAGGGCCTGGCAGAAGGTCGGGTTCACGGCACCGCTGCCGTGCTGCAAAATGAGCATTGGGGGCTGCCTGGCCCCCATACCTTGCTCAGAGCACCTCTGGAGTGGGATTTCCGTGGCCCTGCTGCAGTGCTGGGGGCAATCGCTCCCGGCACGGGGCAGTGTCCTGGGGTCGCTGCCTGCTCTGGATGCGCGGGGTCCCCACGGCTGCAGGGTGGTCCCCGGCTCAGCCTTTGTCTGCGCTTTGCCTGCGTTCAGCTGTGGGCGAGCACAAAGCAGGGGCGTCTCCCGCTGCAAACCCCGGGCTGAAAGCAAAAGCAGGGTTTGGCTGTGCCCCCCCCCCCCCCCCCCATCTCCCCTTCCCCATCGTCCCTGGGGAGATGCTGATAAAACACAGAAATGCGGGTACAAAAGGGCCCAAACCGGGTGCGTGCTGCTCCCCTCGCCCACCCCGGGTAAGAGCCGCGAGCGGAGCCGCCCTCCCCAGCCAAGGGTATGCCCTGCCCGCCGAGGTGATTCCTCCCGGGAAAGCCGGCCGAGCCATTACCTTCTGGGAGCTGAAGGACTGGGTCCAGTGGTACAAAACCAGCCTGTCCTGGGATCTGAGAGCGGGGTCCGTCGGATCCTGATTTTCCTCCCCCTCCTTGGATTTCCCCGCGTCGTTCTCCAGCGCCGAGATGGGCCACCAGCTGCAGTTGGTGGGAGTAACGTTATTGGGAGTCGCCATGACAGCCTGCGAGCGGAGGGGGACGGTGGAGGAGCCGCGCTAGCCCAGCATCACATGGGCTCGGCGAGCAGCATCACTCCCGGGGCAGCTCCATCTCACAGTGCTGGGGCTGGGGCGGGGGAGCGCGGCCCCACAGCTCCTGGCGGGGCTCCCTGGGGAGCGGGCACGCTCGTGGCACCGCTGCCGTAGGCGGATGGTGCTCCCGCTGCCTGCCCAGCGATCTAGGGCAGCCCCGGCCCGAGTTGTTTTGCGGCAGACATTCGGGTTTGGTGCTGGTTTTGGTATGGCAGACAGGTAATCGAGAGCCGCATCGGGAGATGCTGGCTTTGAAACGTACTGAGGGTGTCTTGCTGCCTTATAACGTCGCATGGGAAAAGCAGCAGCGGTTCCGCCAGAGCTACGCAGTAGTGCTTTGGGCAGGGGGCAGCTTAGTTCCTGCCTGGTGGGTGCTGCGTGCTGGGGCTGGAGCCCTGTCCCAGCCCCGTCCCGAACCGCAGCAGAACTGGCCCTGGCTTATTTTCAGAAGGAGCCGGTGCGGGGACGCGTGCACAGGGAGCTGCGGGATGCGGCTCTGCCATCTGGGCACTACCGCGTTCCAGCAGTGCTTTGCACACCCCTGCACAGCGGCTGGCACGTCCCCGGCCGGGCCAACCTGGTCAAACTGGGCCGTGCCTCTCTGGAAAGGGGCTCCGCGGGGTTAGGAAAGGGAAGGAATAACACCGAAGCAGCAGCAGCACGGCTTCCTCCTGTGAATCGGTGTATGGAAAGCTCCATCTAGCGGCACTTCTGCGCGGCTGGGGAGGAAGGCGTGTCCGGCCCGGGAAGGAGCGCTCCGGTTCTGGGCCGGGGCGAGGGGTCGTGGGGGGTCCCCGTCCCGGCTCCGTCCGCAGCTCGGGGCGGAGCCGCCGTGTTGCAGCGTCGCCGTCGCTCCGGAGGGTGTGGAGGAGCCGTCCCGGTGCTGCTGGCACGGGCACGAAAGCGGTGCGGTGAGAGGGGAACGTTTGCAGCCTTCGGTGGCATCGCTTTCCTCGTGGAGAGGGAGGGAGGAGAGCGGCCAGGCCCGCGGGGAGGGGTCTCCCGTGGCTTATCTCCGCCGTGCTGCTGCTGCGGTAGCGGCGGAGAATGGGGCTGGCAGGGAGGGGCGAACCTGCAGCAAGCACGAGGCGGTGCTCTTGAAGGAGCTGAGTCGTTGAGCTGAACTGGGAGGGCCTTCAAGGCAGTGGCAACTTTGGGATTGGAGCCCCTCAGAAGTCAGCGTTTCGCCAAGAAGCGATGATGAAAAAAGTAACTCAGGAGGGGAAAACGTGTTCGCAAATGCAAATACTTGAATGGGTAAGTGTCCAGGTAGAAAGGCAAATGTAATTAGTAAAGGGAAGGTGACCGAATGCCATAGCTGTTGGCATTGTTTATCATCAAACAGCAGAAGTCTGGGAAAGTCATGTCCCCCTTCTCCACGCTACCCCCCAAATAACCCCACAGTAATGGCGTGGGTTGAACTGCTCCCCTATGTGTCACCAAAGTACTCAACGTCCCTCGTCCTCCTCTGCAATACAGGGGTAGGTAAGAGAGAGATGTGAGATCAAGTTTAGAGATCAGTTAGCAGAGTCCCCTGCTAAGGAACTGTATGGTTACACTGAAGAGCAAAATAACAGTTGAAATCGTATTCCCGTGTCAGTTTCATTTCTGAACTTCACAGATCAACAGCCTCAGTGTTAGGGAAGAGGGGAATGAACAGCACAAGAATGCACTTCTCTTGCACCGAATACACAACCTGCATCTGCTGTGTGAGTGCACCACAGCCTGTCCTTGTGAGCTGCCTGGGAGTCCTTGGCACACCCATCGCCGGTCTTTGAAACGGGTAAGTCAAAATGGCCGTGACTTATTCAGCACCACTTGGTTGGAACAGTTCACGTCTGACGCTGAAAGCTTCTGTTCTGTGGTGAGCTTTAAAAGAAGTAGTTATCCTGGGATGAAAGGAGTGTAAGTGAAATTTTGTTAACAAAACTCTCAGCAACAATTTATTGAAATATTTTAAACCAGGTGAACTTAAGTACATTTTTCTTTTTAGAACTGATGAGAAACTATATACAACATTTTGGTTGGGAAACTAAACTCTATGATGAAAAAACCGTTTATCAAACACGCAACAGTAAAACAGTAAAAACACAACACTAACATTAGGGCATTTATCCCTAATTACCACTGATTTTTATTCTCTATCAGTCAGCTGTACATCATTTCTGCCATGGGAGACATGTTCTTAGGGATATAGAGGCAGTTCTTGAGGTACTCCGTGATGTCCTCAACAGTTGTGTCATCTTCAAGGGCTGGAGCTTGCACAGATGTGGGAGCATCCCACGAGGCCGTTCCGCACAGAGATGAGCTGTGCTGGGCCTGTGCTCCCAGGATTGCCTCTTCTATTTCGGACAGGATGCTCAGCCAGAAAGTACACATCTGGGTCTGGCCCCTCCCTGCACAAAGGAGAACATCTCCATGTCTCACCACTCTTGGAACTGGCGTTTCTGTGTGAGCAAGGGCACGGCTTGCCTCTGCTAAGCATGGACACGCCGTTACAGGTAGGTGAACCCGTGCCAGCGCTCAGAAAGCTCTACAGCACAGCTCGCAAGACAGAACGTCGCTTATTTTTTTGCTTAGAAAAATGAGACAGCTGTTGGTGCGCGGTCTGTGACAGCGACAGCGGAAGAATCCGAAGAAATCGGGGCACCCCAAAAGCGAGATACATGCGAACACTCCCACTGGAAAGGTACTTCCCCCAAAATCTTTTATGTCGCTGGTGAAAACCGCTTTGAAATCACGGGAGCAAACGTTTACGATAAGGACGAGCTCCACGGCTCCAGAGCAACAGCTGCGACCGTGACGCGCTCGGAGACGGGCCCTAACTGAGGCGGCCACGCGGCTGCGGCCGCGAGCCAGCTGTGCCCGCCCACAGGCAGCAGACTGCGTGAGCTTAGAAAGCGCGCTCCCGCCGCGCCGCGGCGCCCGCCAAACCGACAGCGCGCCGAGAGCGAGCGGAAGTGGGGCGGGGGGGTGCCGCGCGAGCGCGCATGCGCGGGGCCGAGCCGAGGCCGCTTCCGGCTGGGGGCCTCCGTCCGGGCTGCGCCGGGACCGCGCCGAGCGCGCTGAGGCGGAGCGAGGGCGGAGGGAGCGGAGAGCGGTCAGCGCCTGCCGGGCTCCGCGGGCTCGGTTGGGCACGGCACGGTACGGTACGGGGCGGTACGGGGCGGTACGGTACGGGGCGCGCGGGCGGAACGGCGCTGCGCCTCGAGGCGCGGCCTGCTGCTGGGGGCACTGCGGGGCGGCCGTGTCGTTGCCGTGTCGTGTCGTGTCGTTGCCGTGCTGTCCCGCGTTGTGCCGTAGTTGGCCGCTGGAGCTGCCCGCGTCGCGCCGTGGGTGTCCGCCGGCGTTGCGTGGCCGCTGTCTCTCGGCCCGGCTCGCCGCCGCGCGGCGCTCCCGAAGCGAGCGGAGTAAACCCCTGTGTCGTTTCGCGGCGGCCGTGCTGGAAGGCAGCGCGCCGTGCCAGCCCCGCCGTGTGTTTTGATAAACATTTGGGGATGTTCAAACTCTTTCTGCGCCCGTTTTCTTGCCGGAGCGAAGGAGCGGGCTCCGCATCGGTGGGCGTGGGACGAGCTGCGCCGGAGCCTGAGCGGCAGTAGCTCTGAGCTGATTTTTGGTGGTCTTTGATGATCTTTGTCTCCTTTACTGTTTCTTTCTGCGATCTGCGTAACGCAGAGTTTGAGTTTCTCAAAGCCGAGATTACAGATCAACTTTTTAATTGTATACTGGCTCTTTCTTAGTCCTAGGGAAGAGCTTTCTGAAGCTGGGATTCCGTGCTCTACCCGTGCCCTTCACGAAGTGAGCGTCTGAAATAACGCCGTGCTCAGATGAACGGCACGCAGTCAGGCTCTTACTCCTGTGTTTATTTGCTGTGTGACTCACAGGACAGTGTGTGCCTCAGCGTTGTTGTGTTACGTCATCCTTCTGCATGTGTCCTAATGGCTGTCTGCAGTAAGGCCTGTCCAGCTGGAATCCGAGCAGAGCAAGCAGCTGGAGCAGCAGCATGGGGAGCTGCCTCTGACTGGAGTGAGGTTGTGCAGGAGCAAAAGTTGCCAACTCACATCCGCACAAACAGCTGAGCCATTGAGGTGCTGATCGCTTCTCTTTCTTTACCAAGACTTCTTATTTTCTGTGCTTCAGAAAGAGTAGAGTATTTCCTGATATTCAGATAGAACCTTGGTGCTCCAGTTGGTGCCCGTGGCCTCTGGTCCTGGCGCTGGGCACTGCTGAGCAGTGTCTGGCCATGTTCATTGCACCCTCTGTTCAAGTACCCGGAGACATTGATGAGATTCAACCTGAACCTCCTCCAGGCTGAGCAGCCCCAGCTCCCCACCTTTTCTCACAGAAGAAGTTGACCATCTTTGTGGCGCTGCATTGGATTCTTTCCAGTAGCTCCACGTCTCTCTTGTACTGAGCCCAGAATAGGGCTCAGTGTGAGCTAGTTGATGCTGAGTAGAGGGGAAGAATCACCTCCCTCATCCTGCTGCCAGTGTTTTGCTAATATAGCCCAGAATACCATGAGCCTCCTTCACAGCAAGGCACATTGTAGACTCATTTTCCCCTTGGCATCCACCCGGACTCCCAGGGCCTTTCATGCCAAGCTGCTTTACAGCTGGGTGCCTGAGGGTGCTCCCCAGGGTCAGGACTTTGCAGCCCCCATGGCTGAGCTGCAGCGAGGTTGCATTCAGCCCATTTTTCCAGCCTGTCAGGGTCCCTCTGGCTGGCAGCACAACCCTCAGGTGTATCTACTCCAGCTGCCCATAACTTCAGCAAACTTGCTGAGGGAGCAGTATGCGCCATCGTTTGGATCCTTAATGGTGGTGTTAAACAGGAGGGGACCTGCTGTTGACTCCTGGAGTGCGTTACTTGTTACGTGGCCTCCAGCTGGACCTTGCCCAGCTGTTCCCCTCTGGACGTAACTTCTTGGCTCATCAGTCCTGTTTCTCTGTCAGGATCTTAACGGGAGGTGGTGCTTCAAAGACTTGCTTAAGTCAGAGCTGAAACATCTACTGCTTTCCTCTTGTCTGCCGAGCTAGTTATTCCTTCGTAGAAGAAGTTGGTCAAGTATGACTTCCTCTTGGAAATTTAAAATAAATAAATAAGCCCTAAGGCCTGAGATGATGATCTGGGCGCAGACCACACAGACCCATGCAGTGCTCCAGTCAGTCACTGGGACTTGTATCCTGTTAGAAGAGTAGCTTTGCAGAGAGGGGGGTAGCAGAACCCCTGGATAAAGAATTTCATGTGTGGCAGTGGAGACTGCATCGATGAAAAGGTTTTTTTTTTTCATTTCAAACATGAAACGAAGCAGTAGTCTTGGCTACTGGGGTGGTTAGAAAGGTTTTTTTGGATGACCTGAGCAAAGCTGAGGTTGGTAGTTGAGATCCTTTCACAATTTTGACCTGTTTCTGTTGCCAGTTTACCATCTCTGGTTTACTTAACTCAAAATCATACGCTTACATCTCATCTTGTAAACTGAAAACAAAGGCAGGGAGAACCTGAACATGTGTTGAGTGGGCTGGCTGGGTTTGTTAGTGTGGGCTTTCGTTGGTTTTGGTTTTTTTGTTTTTTTAGTACTTAGGTTTAAAAAAAGATCCTGTGCAGAGCGAGTGCTTCTGAGTCCCGCTTTACTTTGTTTTCCAGCAGTTCAGTGTGTATAATGAAAAACAGCTGCAGTTTAACTCTCTTGCAGTGTTCTGGATCGGTCTGAATGTAATTAAAATGAAGTATAGGTTGCCTAAATCTAAAGGGCTTATATAAAAAGTGAATGTGTTTTAAAAGCAGGGTGTTCTCTTTCCTCTAGTCCTCTGTGATGGCTGTAGCTACAGCAGTGCACAGAGCACATCCAAAAGCTGTGGGTCCACTGTGAGTCGCTGCGGTACTTCATCCACTTGTCATGGAGGAGGAGGAGAATTTGAACCACGTCCCTGGGTTCTAGAGATAATAAAATGCTTAGCTTACCAGTCTTGTCTGCAGAAAAGTGTTTATTGTGGCGTTGGTGATTTTACTTAAAGTGTTTCTCTACGTGTACGTATAATATCAAGCCCCACTGTTGGAAAGTGCAGTTGTGGAAAGCTGTCTGTTTCTAATGAAGTTGTTTCTTCCGCCTTTCACCTTTTCTGGAGTCATCCTGGTAGCAGCTCTAAGACAAATGGAAGAGTCTGCCTAAACTTTAATAGGTGTGCACGATGCTGTTGACGCCAGATTTTACTTTAAATTGCGACTGCTTCACCAATGCGAGTGTACAAGAGGCTGTTCGTTCCATTCCTGGGTATCGTAAAGCTTGTTCTGAGTTGACTTTGACAAACATTCTACTAGAATGAGCTCAGCTGTGTGCTCAGTTTGCTATTTTGAGTTTATTTTCACGTATCGTGGTGCTGCTGGGCAACTAATGTTTTTCACACGGCATTCGTTCTCATTTTCATGTTTCTTTTCTGTTTGTAGCAGTATATGGTAACTCTGACAGCTTCTGACCATCTTAATGATGAAAACAGAAGCTAAGGACGGGGAGGAGGAAAGCCTGCAGACAGCCTTCAAAAAGCTGAGAGTTGATGCAGCTGGGTAAGTAACAGCACAGGGAGGTACAGAGTTAACCTTGCACGTGGACTAAGGGGGGAACACCCTTCCTGTTAAATGAGAAAGAGTAAAGTAATTTCAAAAGGTCAGTCTCTTTGTTCTAATTAGATGGAAATAAATTTGCTAACTGTAGGCTGCGTTTCTCAAGGAATTGTGATCTCTTAAATCATTGTTAGCTCCCAGCATGCTTGCTGAAAACCTAACGGTAAGCAGCAGTTGACAGCTTGCTTGAGATGAATCTCAGCATGATTCTGGCTGTCAGAGGTTGTGTCTGTGGCACTGGAACTGTACTCTGGAAGTCAGCATATGATCATGGCTCTACAGCCTTGTCATGAGACTCAGCTCCCTTTTCCCAGAAGGGAAGTATTCCTTCCATATCAGTGAAGGAGAGCAGTAGGTACAGTGCATGATTCCCACACAAACTGTCTTCATTGATGTCACTTGTGCAGACTTTCTGTTTATAGCTAAAAATGCTAAATGAAAGGAATGCTTTTTTTGTCTTGCTTCATGGGAGTTCTGATGTGTGGTACTTAACCCTCACTGTCCCAGGCAGAAGAAGCACGTGCCTTTTGTTAGCAGTTTTGTTTTTAAATCTAGAATAAACAGTTGATTTCTGTATTACTCTTTTTTCTACTGAGGAATGTGTAGCACTGAATTTCAGTAAGCTACAGGCCGCAATGCAGTTCTGCTGCTGACTGGAGTGCAGCTGTGAGGCAGAATGTAAATGATCAAGTTGGTAACTGGAATTCCCTTAGAAGTGGCAAGTAGGGAAGCTGCTAAAATTATCTTTCATTTAAGTAATTAAGCTCATTAAAAATCTATCGCTACCCAAGAGCCTTTCATTACTTTAGTATCTCCAGTCCACAACCCAGGTCAGGTGTACTTTAATACTGACAGTTTTGACCTTCAGTTTCCTACTGTGTTCATAGTTGTGAAGTGGAAAACAGCAGGTGCTTGAAGAATAGGTTTGTCTCTTAAGTATCAGTTAATGCTGTCCTTCAGCAGTATGTGAAGATGTACTTTCATTTCTTGGGAAGTCAGTCCTGTTTAAAAAACACAATTTAATGTAGGATTAATTGATCCTTGTCAATTCCAGATCAGTATGTGAAGCCACGGCTTGAAAAAATTGTCACAGGTCGTTGGAAATTGCACTTTGAGGTGGATTTATAGCACCAGAGAAAGGAGCAAACTTTCTGCGTTGTCTGACTTGAATAAAAGTTGAAAGTTTGTCACAATTCTCTTGCTCAAGTGGTTGAACTTGCAGTAGTATGAAGAGTTTCAGCTTACATCGTCCTAGACAAAGGCAGAAGTGTTCTTCAGATAAACAAAGTCTATTTATGTCCAAAGAACATTTATTTTTAGGAAAGAATGGTTTATTTGTCTCTGGAAAAAGAGGCACATCTCTTCAGTGATGTTTTTTCCCCCTCTGCTGGGAAACTGAGGTTCAGCTTTGCTGCGTGCTTCCACACTGAGGTGTGCAGTTTGCATGTGCAGTCTAGTTGCTGTATGGCATCAACTTTGGAAGTTTGTTATACAATTTTTTTGCATGGGACTACTTAAACATTGCCTGAAGATCCGTGTTGTCTTTGTGGGCAGCTCTTTTGGGGCATGTCAGAAGTGATTTGGGTAATCTTGTCTGGGGAAGAAGGGTCACAAGCTTTTCCATACTCGTAATGCTAGCTAATCTTTGCTATTAATTGTTCATTTTCACAGCTCTACTGCCTCTCTTTCTATTGGTGAAGGGACAAGTCCAAGAGCACTAGTTAGAACAGCAGCAGATGAAACCAAGCCTAAGAATGCTTGTGCTTCTAAGGAAACCTGGCATGGGTAAGAGAAGTTTGGGGTTGTCAGGCTGTTTCGAATGTCATGATGTTGAAAATGAATTTTTCACAGCCACTTCTTCCAGTAACTGGGCCTCCAAGTTACAGGTTCACATTTATTTCATTAAAGAGGTTATTTAAAATACTCTGCAGTACTTTTTTTTTCTTGTCATGTGACAACTGTTATTTACAATTACGTGAAGTAAAAGGAGATGCTGTTCAGCTGTAGGTACCTAAACATTATAGATGTTTTTTAATGTAACTGTGAATTACTGTTTTTCAGTCAGACAGTTTCATTCCTTTTGTTAGCTGTTCAACACTGTAGATGTCTGTGCTCTAGGTGCTAGATAAAAAATTGCTTCTTGACTGTGCATGTGGAACTTCACACATCTTTGACTGAAATAGTGCTGTTCTCTTGCCTTGGTCTGTTGGTTTTGTGCTATCTCCTCATGCTATATCCTTCTCTTGGAGGTTATCTTGTCTCGTATGCTTTATTCATTTTTTTTCACCCTAAAAGTATACACTTCAAGTTTCATTTCTCAGGTGTTCCTTGTATAGATATTACTGGTGCTAGACTAGAACAGTGTCAGATCCCAAGATAGTGGGATACCCTGGGCAAATACTCTGAGCTTAAAGCTCTTGCAGAAGACACTAGGTATTCTGCTGGATGTTACCCTTAGTCCGGTGATAAGTCATTTAGTGAGACATCACTCACTTTTTGTATCTTTCCCTGATAGATCTGTGAAGAAACCTTCAAGAGGAGCTGTGAGAACTCAGCGTCGCCGGCGTTCCAAGTCCCCAATTCTCCATCCTCCAAAATTCATCCACTGCAGCACAAAATCACAATCCACGTGCAACCAACTAGTGCACAAGGGTCACGTTGATGCCCCAGCTGATAGTGCTGGGTTTGGAATAGCAGTCCCAAAGGAAGCTTGTGTACACGAACGATGCAGTATTGCCTCAGATGTCGGCCAGAAAAGAGAAGCTGTTGGTTCTTTGGGAGCCTCTGTTGCACAGTCCACATCAGTGAACACACAAGAAAATTGTCACACTGCCATTTCTCTGGTATCCAAAGCAAGCCTAAAGACTGCAGAGCTCGCTGACTTCCGATCTGTGTCCAAGCTGAACAAGAATAAGCCATGTGCCTGCGTAGACAAAGCCTGCCAGTGTAAGCGATGGCAAGATATGGAGGTGTATAAATTCTCTGGCTTGCAGAACGCTTTGATGTTGGCATCTGATAGAAGAACAGTTGCTGAGGATCACTCCCAGTCTTTGCCATCGAGAACTCCGTCGAGTTCCCCACGCTCTTGCTCTGAGCAAGCCAGAGCCTTTGTGGATGATGTGACTATCGAAGATCTTTCAGGATACATGGAATATTACTTGTATATTCCAAAGAAAATGTCTCACATGGCGGAAATGATGTACACCTGAAAATAAGGACTGCTAAAAACAGAAGGGTGGGTGGTTTAAACCTGTCCTTAGTCACAGCCATGTGAGGTGGAACCTGATCGTTGCTCACTGTGCTTGCAATAAAAACCTTTCTTCGCATCTTAGCTGATGTTCATTATTTCAGCTGGACGAATGCTGGCTTAAGCATTACTGTTCAAACTTGGAGCAGATAATGAAGTAAATATCGTGAACAAAAAACATCTGTGTTTGAGACCTAACGTGGGAAACTGTACCTTGTTTTCAAAGTCCTTCTGTGCAGGTTTGTTGGGAGTTAGGTCTCTAGGTGTCGTGGTGATTTGAGCTCTTTGGGAAACTTGGTGTTATTCAGCTTCTTGGAAAACACTTGGACCCTAGATTGTAACATCTAGGTTTGTATTCCTGGACATTTCTGCCTCTGGTTTTGTTTCTTAAAGGATCGTGACCATCTGCTGTCTTCTCCTTGATACTCTTTGCGCTCAAGGGAAATTCAGGAGGCAGAATCTGCTTTTTGTGGGAGAAGGCATTCTTGTTTCTCTGTGCCTAAAGAGAGGCTTTACTTCTGATTGCCCAAACAGGCATTCTCCTTCAGCTCTCTGATATCGAGCTAGTCTTTAGGTTAACAAGGGAAGACTTTTTCAAAAGTTCATCCTGATCTATGGAGTGTATTCTAGTGGCAAATGTAAAGCAAGAGTAGCTCTTTATTGAATGTCCAGCAGGCCTTGGGGGCTTATCTGCAGCAGCAGAAGTACCTGCTTTCTTCGGAGGCATTGCTTCTCAAGTTAAACAGCATACAAGTAAGGTGAACTCTGGTCAGTGTGTTTGCAGGAAGGCAGAAACATCACCCGTTGGCTTCAGTGGTCCTGACTTACCCGAGGTTTCTTCAGCTTTGTCTGACCTGCTGCACAATACCAGATGTAACCACCCAAGCATAAAGACCCACTGAACGAGCAGCTGTCAGCTGCACGGTAGGGGAAGACTTGAGCACTGTATTTTCTTCCTTGTCCAGCCTTTACTGAACCACTGTCACTTCAGATGCCCTGTCCTGGGCCGGAGTCCTGGTGGAGCCTTGCATTCCTGAAACTGATTCAGTTCTTACTGTGAGTCAGCTCAGTCTGTGGTAATGTCAGTGTGTGTGGGGCAGAGGAGCATCCTGTCGGGTGCTGCTTGGTGGAGGGGAGATGAGCTGCGTTTTGTCTTTGTTTGCTGTACCTGAACTTCTGCCTGCAAGATCTGGAGAGGAAGCAGGCAAACATTTCCCTTGTTTGTACTCTTGGGCTGTTGTTTGTTTGTTGTCAGTTCTGACATCTGTCCCTTGCCTATTTGCAGTTCCCTCAGCTCAGCCCTTAGGTAGCTGTCTTTCTGCCACTGCGAAGGCAAAGGGTGAGAGCTGTTTTTCAATCTGGTATTGCTTTTCCCCGTTTCTTAGGTAATCACCGCAGTTTTACACCCTCAGGGTTTAGGATTACAGTATCAGCTGCTCAATACCACTTGAGAGAGAGAGCGGGCTGTAATCCAGAGTAGCGTTGGACTGGTGCTGCTGTGCCGCTAGAGGTCCCCCCATCCCTGCCCGGGCTGGGTGCAGCGGGCTCCTCGACGGCCTTCCCAGAGCTGCCGATGTGAAGAAATGAGGCAAGATCTGGGAGCTGCCTGTGACACACACGGTTCCAGCGCTGTGTGGCTGACTGAGCTCTCGGCGTGGGCTCTAAGCGCCAGCGCGTGTGTGTTGTTAGTATTTATACAGCGGTCTGTCAGCTCGCAAGTGTGCCGTGCAATTAGGAAGAGTTGCTAAGTAAATAATTGCACGCTCCTGCACTTGGCATCGTCTTAGGGCACGGCAAAGACCACAGGCGGCTGTGACTGCTGCCTTAATGCTGTTGGTGCTGTTACTACGAGTTGTTTTGGGCTACCCAGGAGCCACGAAGTGAAAATACAGGCAGGTATTTTGTAGCTTTCACGCTGGTTGTATACGTGTAAGTGCAAGAAAAGCTGTATGTCCGTTCGTTTTCTAATGCATCTTCTGAGAAGCACAGCCTGGGAGCTTGTCTGAGGTGTGAAGCTGTGTGATGGGAGCACGCAGCTTGCTGAAGGCTGGGACAGCTTTGCCCAGAGGCAGGAGCAGCTCCTGGGAGCACAACCTGCTCCCACCCTGTACTCCTGGAGCTGCCTGGGGCCTCACGGGGCGAAAGGGGAATGCCATCTGCTCGTGGTCTCGCTGGGACCATGTCTGCCAGGTAGGACAGGTGTGATGGGGAGGGTTTGGGTGAGCCCTGTGCCCGGGGCTTTCGCTCCTCGTCCTCCCTCTGCCATCTCCGTGGGATGACGTGGGGAGCCAGGCGCCCCTTCCCAGCCGCTATTTTCGGCAGGCATTTACTTTCCCAGCCTCTCCTCCGCTGGCCGCCTGCCCGGAGGTGGGAAGGCCGGAGCAGGGAGGGGGGGGGGGGTGGGGGGGGCTGACTCTCCCTCCTCCTTCATAAAAGGGCCCCGAAGCGAGGGCCGGGCCACGGGGTTATTTTTGGGAGCAGCTTCTGGGATCCGATGGCCTTGTTAGGACAGCGCTGACCTCTCTGCGGGCGGGGAGGAGAGCAGTGGGGCGGGAGCTGCCTCGGGACCCCATCCCATTTCCCCCCCCCCCCCCCCCCCCCCCCTTCCCCGTCCCATCCCTCCCCTCCCTTCGGCCAGGCTCAGCTCCCAGGGGCCCTCACCACCCCCTGCCCTCCCCTTTCCTCTCCTCTCCTTCCAGTTTCTCCTTCCTCCCATTCCAGTCCCCTCAGGCGGTTGAGGAGCACCCAGAGCCTTCTGCCATGGGGCAGCCATGCCCCCACCTGCTGCTGCTGCCCGGCTGAGAGGGGCGGCCCGGGATCGGGGGGACCATGAGTGGGGGCAGGTTCGATTTCGATGATGGAGGCGCCTACTGCGGTGGATGGGAAGGGGGCAAAGCCCACGGGCACGGCATCTGCACTGGCCCCAAGGGGCAGGGCGAGTACTCAGGCTCCTGGAACTACGGCTTTGAGGTGGTGGGCATCTACACATGGCCCAGCGGCAACACCTACGAGGGCTACTGGTCCCAGGGCAAGAGGCACGGCCTGGGGATCGAGACCAAAGGGCGGTGGGTGTACAGGGGCGAGTGGACCCATGGCTTTAAGGGACGGTACGGCGCGCGGCAAAGCATGAACAGCGGAGCCAAGTACGAGGGTACCTGGAACAACGGCCTGCAGGATGGCTACGGCACCGAGACGTATGCGGATGGAGGTGAGGGGGCTGTGTGGGGCGAGTGGGCGCTGATGGCCGTGGGGTGAGCTCCTCCCACCCCCACGGGTGAGGGCTGGGCATCGTGGTGCCAGCTGCCTGGTTTGGGGCTGCCCCCTGATGTCCCGGCAGCAGAGTTTGCGTTGCGTGGCCTTGGGCTCCTCAGTGACTTCTGGTTCCCGTTCACAGCTGAACCCCAGCACCAGCTCCACAGGTTCACGCCTGCAGCCAACCCATCCCCTCCTCATTGGGCATCGAGCTGGGAATGTTTGTGCGTTGGACAGGAGCCACCTGCATCGTAGTGTGCTTTGCCTACGCATGAAGCACCGGTCGCACGCCTCCAGCTGTGTGCCCAGACAACTGCCTTGCTGAAATGTGGTGGAGTTATCAGAGCCATTTAAAAAATGCAGCCACGCATCTTTCCCTATCACAAACCCTTTCGGTTCCTTGAAACCATCCTCCATGGTGCGGGTGTGTGCCGTGCTCTGGACGGGCTCGGTCTAATTGCGATTTTGCTTTAGTAGCAATTTTGGGGTTAGAAACATCACAAGAATCTCTGTGCAAGTAATTCTGTAGCTCTTTGGTACTATAGTGTTCCACGCTGCCATATTTAGGATCGCTAAATAGAGAGGGTGATTTGGAAGAAATACGCTGCAAAATATGTATCAGAATTACATCTATATTTAACCAGGGCATGCAATGGAGCTGCTTTATAAAGAAAATTAACAGTAATGGTGCAGATCTTCAGAATGAAGGGCATCAGATTTATTGCCCTTAAGAAAAGGGACCAAGGGAGGGCATAGCCCCAGCAGTGCGGGTTACTATGGGATGCAGTTAGCGCAGATTGCTGTGATGTAGTACAGTGATCCGATATCTGTAAGCAGCATGGAAGGCCTCGGCTTGGCAACTGCTTGGAGATCTCAAAGTATCACAGATTCCTCAGTGCTCACTGAACACATCCTTTCCCAGGGGTGCAGCGCTGCTGCATTTTGAGTTCATGTCACTGAGGGCAATGGAAGGAGGTGCCAGAGGAGTTTGAATGGACTTCAAGCTTACCGTAGCAGTTTGAATTAGATCTTGTTCTGAAAGCTTGGGGCAGAAGAAAGGTGAATGCATGGCTGCAGGCAAAGCCAACCTCTTGGTGCTGGCCAGCACCATGTCTGTTGCACAGAGCTGGGTGGATGTGACCGGGAGTTGGAGTCATGTCCAACCTTGGCTGTTCTACGACTCCATGACCTGCAGGAGCTGCTCCTGCTGGTCTCCTCACCCACACACACAGCAGCTATCTGCATGACACAGCTGTGGCCATGCTGTTGATGGGACCTGCACGTAGCTGAGCTGAGATGGCTGTGGTCAATATCTGTGAGCTGCTGGCCCTGGAGCTTCACTTTGTGAGCCCTGAGTGCTGCTGCAGAAGGACAGAGCCCTGGGAACTCACAGCTGTGTGCGGGCTGCAGGGAGGTGCAGCCAATGCTGGTGTTTTCTGTTACACCTAGTGTAAACCTCAAATATGTGTTTATAAAATTTCAAACTTTACGCCTTAAGACACACTTACAGGCTTGTCTGTGATCTGCACCTCGTGGCTGCAGTAAGGCCAAAGCTGGTGGAAATCCCATATTGATTTCTGATGTCTGTTATGAAATGAGTTCCCAGTGTAACCAAGCTGAGAGCAGGCAGGGCTGCCCTCCTCTCCTCTACCAAACACCTGTGGGAGGCTGATGACTTACAGAGCACTCCTGTAATTCTGATTGAAGACAGCCAAGAAGTTCAGAGCTTCTGGTGTACGTGGTCAGACAGAGGATCTCTGTGGGATATTTCCTTGAGCATCCCAGATCAATGCATGTGAGTGCCTTCTGTTAGCAGGAAAGAGATTGAAGCCCTTTGCAGGCTAAGATAGATAGGCAGGCAGTGAGTTGGGCTGTGCACGGCAGAATGTGAAGTAACTTGTCATTCTGATGGGTCGATGGTTGGACTTGGTGGCCCAACTGAGACTCAGTGGTCTTTCCAACCTTAACAACTCCATGGTTGAATGGTTTTTGTAACACAAGTTATGAGCCAACATTTGACTGTTTGACTTCTGCCTCGAAATTTTGCCTGCTGTCAGGAAGCCCTCGTTTCAGATATGCTCTTGTGGCTCTGACCACTCAAGTCCGTCCAAACTTACTGCAGAAAGAAGTGCCTTTTTCATTACTGCTTCTGCAGGGGAGTCCTGCTCAGAGCTGTGCTGTGCTATACAAATAACTGTTTCAGTGTGTGTCTATATGCACAGGGTCCATATGCCCTATGGCAGCAGCACCTCGCTGCTGCTGGTCTGCGGACACACCATGTTGCATTCCCTCCAAGTGGAGGGCTGATAAAGTGGCTCATCAAAGGTCATGGGGCAGCAGAAACTCCAATCCCTTTTTCCAGGTCCTGCACTCTGATTCCTGTAGACTGCCTCTGTTGCAAAATAATTCAGCTTTCAGTTTTCGTCTGAATACTTTGCTACAGAGCTGAATGTCACCCATGAGTTAATGCTGTGTCTCTGTTTCTTTTTCTCTTTCCTTTCCAACATGGAACCATGAGGTAGCCCTGTCAGAGTCCTTCCCCTGCTGATGTTGGCACCCAAGGGAAGCACTCAGTTTTCGCTGCTCTGTCTCGCACGTGGCCCTGTGATGAGCCCGGCCTTTTGCGCCACGTTCTGACACGTCTGTCATCACCGTATCTGGGTAACAGCAGATGATTGGAAGGCAGCGATACCATTGGAGCTGTCTGCATTATTTACCTGCCTGTGTGTGTTACTTACATTCACTCCTGGTTATCTCAGTGACTCAGGGTGGGCTGGGCAGGCGAGATGCAGCGCTGATGACAGCAGAGGCTGAAGCTTTCAGCTGGACCATCCTGTCCTGCTGCCATGCATCCACAGGGAATGGGTGTGCTTCGAGGTGAAGTCCTCTCCAGTGCCACAGTTCAGTCCTTCCCACCCCATGGATGCAGGCAGGGCTGCTCTCTGCTTTGCTCCAGCTGCACCTTGTACCTGGGCGCTACAGAGGAAGCAGTGTACTTTATCACTGAACAAGAGAAAACGCAGGCAACAAAGTGTTACTGGAGTGCTGTCTCCATTCTGCTTTGTTTCACACGTGCACAGGAATCGTGCCTCCAACCCATGGGCATCCCCTGGCAGCCTCCCCCACTCCCCAGAGCCAATGTGCTCTGATGGATCAGGCAGGTCTCTGCAAGAAGACAGTTTCAGCTCTGTTCCATTTATTCCATAAACAGTTTCTATTCCCATTCACTGCTTTTTGTTTCATTTCACAGAACCTCAGCCCCTTGTGAGCAGCGTGGTGGTGCCTGTGTGTTCCCCTGTGCCAGGGCATCCCGTGGCCACACTGCTTTGATTGCCACTATGTGATTTCAAAGCAGCCTGCCCATGGGATGCTCTACACTATAAAGAAATCCTGGTGGTGATTTTCCTGTGCTCTGGTAGCTGCTGAAGAGGTGGGAAAAGAGGGTGTTCCTTCCCACAAAGGGAGACTGAGTCAGGAAAAAACGAAGCAAGTTTTGGCCAAGGCTGCTGGTGTCTTGGTGGTAACCGTGGAGTGGGAACTCATGGATATGAACTCTCCAATGCAGTGCTTTTCTGCTGTGCTGCATTGGCTGTGGGTCTGTGCCCAGATGTCATTGCTATGGGCACAGGGAGGGGTGGTGGTGTCGGTACCTCCCCACGTCCATCCCAGCCGTGTCCCCATTGGCCACGGTACCCATGTGAGCAGGCTGAGACCTGTCCCAGCTCACTGAGCTGCTCCCAGTGCTCCTGACTGTGCTCTAGGCTGATGGCTGTGCCCGGGCACAAAACCGCAGTCAGGCACCGTAGATCATGGTGCAACACGTACACACCAGAGAGCTCTCTGCTTGAGCTCCCACCCAGCCAGGAGGTGCTGCTCAGGAGAAAGGATGGAGCAGGGACTTGCTGGTGGGCTGAGCCCCTCTAAGCCCGTGAGACTTTTCCAGAATTCCTCTTCCAGGTGGTTAATTCAGCGGCAATATCAGATGCAGCCCGCTATGTGCAAGGTTGGCCTGTCCTCCAAGGAGGTCTCCAGTGTCAGCCCTATCGAGTGTCAGCCCTGCTCTGCTGTGCAGGCAGGGTTGGGATGCTGGTTTCAGGGGCTCCTTGTGGGGCCAAGAGCAGGGCAGCACCCTCCAGCTTCTTGTTAGGAAGATTCATTACTGTTTTACACAGCAAAATTTGGTGTTGGAAGGGACCTTGGAGTCCATCTAGTTCCGAACCCCTGCTGTGGGCTGGTTGTCACCCAACAGATCAGGTTGCCCATGGCTCCATCCAACATGGCCTTGAGAACCTGCACCTCTTGGGATGGGGCGCCCACAGCTTCTCTTGGCAAAGGCACCTTGCCCTGGAAGGCTGCTCCCACGGCTGGTGCAGGTGCTCTGCAGTGCATGAGCCCTCACTTTGGCACATGGGGGGAGATGCAGTGCTGCAGGAGCCTGAAATCCTGTGTGCCCCAGGCAGGGAGTGCGGGCGGTGGTTGGGGGCAGCAGCTGCTGCCTGGCTGGGCACTGCTCGCCTTTCCTGGCCCCCGATGCTGTAAGTTAACACCCCACAGGCGGGTCCAGAGAGGATTTCAACGAAACCTGAAGCTTGGGAGTAGAGATTATGCTGCAGAAGTGGCCTGGGAGAGCGTAAAATACGCACTCCCACCATCACCAAAGAAGGAGCTGCATTTGCTCCCTGGGGACCAGGGTCATCCCTGGTCTCAGTAACAGCGTCTGAATGTGGGAATGAATGCCTGCAAGCCAGGTCGCCCCTCCTTCTGAGCTGGCGGAAAGGGCTCGCTCCCCAAATGCTGGCGCCTCCTGGCAGCTCTCTGTCACTGCTTAATGAAAAGCAGACGTTTTTGGACACAGATAGTGAACGTGTCCCCTGCCCATGCATGGAGCCAGGCCTGGGAGGGCAGAGAGCTAAGGGGGCCTTTTCCAAGGGTGTCTGTGCCCTCCCCAGAGCCCTCCACCCACAGTGTTTTGGGGCCAGATGGCCCCTTCCAGATGCTGGCTGATGAATGAGAGCAGAGCCGAATGCTGCTTTTGTTTTGGGTGGTTTTGCCGGTTTCTGAGGCAACTGTATCTACAGAGCAAGGGGAGCAGCAGGGGCTGGGAGGGCTTGAGGCTGAGGAGCTTTGCACTGTCCCGTTCTGTATGGTGCAGGGTGGCTGTGCTGGTGCTGATGCTCCTGCTCCTCCCAAGAGCCATTCTGCTAACTTAAGTTTCTTGGAATCACAGTGAGAAAATCAGAGCTGCTGTCTCCAGTTTACCATTCTGGAACCTGCAAAGGTGCAGAGAGGGAAAGGACCAGGCTAGCGGAGGAAAGTGTACTTTTCCCATTCCCCTGAGGCATCCAGCTCTTGCTGCGTCTCAGCAGAGTCCCAGACCTCAGGTGCAGCCCCAGCCATGGCAATCAGTGTCTCCTATGACCCTCACTGTATGACACACCACATGTGCTCTCCTGAGCTGGGTCCAGAGGAGGGAGCAGCGCTGGAGGAGCCCCTTACAAAGCTGCCAGAGCTGCTCCTCTTCTCCCTGTTTTGCTGTTTGTGTGAGTCTGGGGCAGAGCAGATGCTGAGGGAGGTCTGTCCCCTGCCAGGACCACCTTGTGTCCTCTATCCCTGCTCACTCCCAGCTGCTTTCGCAGGCCCCTGGATGCTGCTGGATGTTGAGCTCGGAGAGGGCAGAGCGAGCACCCCTGCCCCACGGCAGGCACCAACTGAACCACACTGCCTTGCCCTCACGCGGCTGCTTCACCGCCTGCCTCTTCTCTCCCGCAGGAACCTACCAGGGCCAGTTCACCAACGGCATGCGGCATGGCTACGGCGTGCGGCAGAGCGTGCCCTACGGCATGGCTTCAGTGGTGCGCTCCCCGCTGCGCACCTCCCTGTCCTCCCTGCGCAGCGAGCACAGCAACGGCACGCTGCCGCAGCAGGACTCCCCTGCTGCACACCCCGAGAGCCTGCCCGCCTCGCCCACCATCACCCGCGGCGGTTTCGCCCTCAGCCTCTATGCCGACGCCGAGGCCGCCAAGGCCAAGAAGGGGGGGCTGTTCCGCAGGGGCTCCTTGCTGGGGAAGCTGAAGAAGTCCGAGTCCAAGTCGTCGCTGGCCAGCCAGAAGAGCCGCGTCAGCTTCCTCAAGAGCGAGAGCGGGATCAGCTCGGCCGCCAGCGACGCCACGTCCACCGCCAGCCTGGGCGAGGGAGCGGAGGGTGAGGAGTACCCGCCCTTTGAGTCCGACATCGATGCCACCACCACCGAGACCTACATGGGTGAGTGGAAGAACGACAAGCGCTCTGGCTACGGGGTCAGTGAGCGCTCCAGCGGGCTCAAGTACGAGGGAGAGTGGCTGGACAACCTGCGGCACGGCTACGGCTGCACCACGCTGCCCGACGGCAAGAAGGAGGAGGGCAAGTACCGCCACAACATGCTCGTCAAGGGCATGAAGAAGCGCGTCATACCCCTCAAGAGCGCCAAGATCCGGCAGAAGGTGGACCGGAGTGTGGAGGGGGCCCAGAGGGCAGCAGCCATCGCCCGGCAGAAGTCGGAGATTGCAGCATCCAGGTGGGTGTGTGGGGTCCTCAGGGTGGTGGTCTCTGTCCCATGTGTCCCTCTGGACCACAGCAATGGGATCAAACGTGGCTCTCTGCAATTTCTATTTAATTCTTCTTACTGCCCTTAAGGCATCCTGGGGAGGGGTGGTGTTCAGGACCTGCCACGGAATGGAGAAGAGCTTCCAGCTTTCTGCTGTCTCCATCTCCTTTTTTTGCCTGACTCATACTTTTTTGGCCACTGAAGAGTCTTTGTGGCAAACACCCACACAGAAAAACCAGGCTCCAACCAAGTTCTTTCCTTCTTCTCACCCTGCCCAGTCCGGACCCCCATTCCCCTTGGCTGGTGATCAGTGGGGTCAAGGAGCTGGTGTGATGGGGGTTTGTGGTGGGATGGTGTGAATCCAGTGAGATGGGATCACGCTGGAGCGGCCGTGGTGATGTTCATGGGGATGCTGATGATGGTAACTCCAAGAGGCTCATAAGCAGCAAGCGTCCTAAAGGAACACTGTCTGCAGCGAAGCACGGCTCTGCCCTGGAGCCCAAGGAGGAGTGGAGTTGGCAGTTTCCAGGCTGCCTGCATGTTGGCAATGCATTTCAGTCTGTTGGTCTCTGGCTGTGGAGCCACGGCAGGTCTGACAGGCAGGAGCAGCATTCACGGTGTGTGCAAAGGCACGTAGCCACCTCGCATCCCCTCGGTTCCCATTGCACCAGCAGAGGTGCTCTGGGACCACACAGGTGGGCAGTGCTCAGAACTAGCTGTGTTAGCAACTAGCTGCAGAGGAAAGTGCTGATGGCTCCTTGTGTCCATGCCAGGATGAGACGGAGCAGCTCTGGGGGTGGCAGGGGAAAGTCCTGCTCGTGTGCCCCATCCCTGCGTGTGTCTGAGTGGTGGAACTGTCTCTCTTTGGTTGGGGCTGTCATTGCCCAGTGACAAGGACCCCACAGGGCTCAGCAGGACATGGATGGTGACCCCCTCCTTCTCTGCCACTGTGGTTTTGACGCCACACTGTGGCATCTGCATTGTACGTGGGCTGCTGGGAGGTGACGGCGGCTGCAGCACTGTTCTGCCTTGTGCCTTTTGAGGGTTTCATTATCAAAGTTGCTTAATGACCATGCAGACATAGGAAATAACTGCCCTGGGCAGGGCTCCTTATTTCCAAACCCTGACTCTGCCCGCCCTCACAGCCTGGAGACGCCTCTATGTTCCTGGCTCTGAAATTTGCAGGGAATACGATTGTTTTTTCTCCAAGCCCCGTTGCCTGAACAACCAACAGTGAGAAACCATCCAGATTTCAGAAGTCACGCAGGGACAGCAGCGTCACAGACCCTGTCCTGGCGGGCAGGCTCCACCAATGCTGGTCCCACTGTGCCCAGCAGCAGCACGTGGCCACAGTGCTCACACCCAGAAATGAGGAGGCTGGAGCTCCAAAAGGCGCTCTCTGAGATGTCAGTCAGTTTATATAAGCCCCTTTTTATTATACACTATTTACACATTGGATCAAAAGCGGCTGTGCAGCGCTTTCCATCAGGGGCTGGAATGCAGCCGCTGCCCTCGCAGGGGACCGCATCCCTCCCGGCGCGGCTGGGAGATAATTTCCTATTAAGGAAACCTCGGAGCTGGAGGAAATCAGAGGTTGCAGTGCACTGCACTGCACTGCTGTGGGATGCCCTCCCCTCGCAGGGCTCGTGGCAGCACAGTGCTGTGCAGGGCATCTTTCCCCAGCAGCCCTCAACCCACCACAAAGCCAGCACCGTCTCCAGGCTGTGGGCTGCAGCTCACCCCTTCCATCTGCCTTCGCTCCTGGTGTGTGCTGCTCTGGCTCTGCTGCCTTGTAAACACCTGCCTCACGCTGAGCTCCTTCTCCCTCCTGTTCCACCCAGCCCTGGGCTCAAGTGTAAACATAAATAGTTTTGCCTAGAAAGGGTCCTAGGAAGGAATCCTAGCTCTGTCACCAACTTTCTCTCAGCTCTGAACTTTGCCTCAGTTTCTACACCCACAGCAGAGAATAATCGCATGTGTGTCGTGAAAATAAATTATTGCGGCTTATAAAGGGCTGTGAAATTGTTAATGTCTCCCAAGCCCGTAACTGTGAGGTGGAGTTCCCCAGATTGAGTGTTTATATTACTCCTTGCAGGGCACCATGTACCTGACATGAGAAATGCCTCTGAGGCCACATGGATCCCTGTTTGGGGAGGACACGATGTCTCCATGCAATTACTGCTAGGAACTAATTGCCAGCGCTGAGCAGCCAGGCTGTGCCATGGCTCCTGGCATTGCATGTGGTATTTGGGTTCCATTTGCTTCTGGCACTTGGGGAGGCCCCTGATGGAGCTGACCTAACATGCAATCCAGCTGCTGGGGAGCTCAGAGCAGAAATCACTCTTTTACACCATAAAAGGCTCTTAAAGATGCAGAAATCCGGAGGAAAACAAGCCCGAGTGCTGAGCTGCCTCTGCCGGTTGTGCTGCAGGAATCCAAGGCACGTGGCCGTGCTGGGATGCGCAGGCAGCAGCACTTGTGCTGAGCAGAGCCAGGCACCGAGCCGTGCTGGTGGGCGAGTGCAGTGGGAGGGCTGTGGGCAGCTCTGGTTCCAGTGCCTGCTGGTTGGGTGCTCCGGGCAGCTCCAGCCCATCCAATGCTGTCCTACCCTGCCCGGGTCCCTCCTCAACCCTCTGGCTGGAAATCCATCTGCTTTCCACCTGTGCGAGGGGCTGAGGATGGAAATGGCATTTGGTTTGATGGCAGGAATGGAATGGGATAGAATAGAATAGAATGCAAGAGGAGGGGCAGGGCTGGCTGCATTCTGAAGTTTGATTTCTGAAGCTGTGTACTCAGTAGCTGCACAGTTCACAGAAGAACATATTTCCTTCTCGCTGGAGCTTTCAGGGGACAAAATCAGTGTCTGTCCCAGCGTAGCAGTCCCCACTGTGATCTCCTCTGCATGCTGTTGTGCTTCCCACTGGCTTGGACCGAATTCAGCTAAGGGACTTTGCCATGTGTCCTGCACAGCATGGACCTGGCCAGGCTCTGGCTTGTTTGACGGGTATGTGTCCTGCTAACAGCCCTAAAATACGTCCATCGGAAGTCATAGGACCAATGGGAAGCTGAGGTATAAGGGACAAAGGATGTCAGTGTGCTTCACCTGTTATCTACAAATGCTGTCCCCGAGGTCTGAGCAGCTGGATGTTCTGTGGCTGGAGGACATTACTAGGAATTATCACATTTTGAATACTTTTTGAATGTACCAGCTGCCCAGCAATCCTGCCACTTGGATATACAAGCCCTCAACTCACACCCATGGCCCCATATCTCTTCCCAAAGCCGCCCTTCCCAGCCGTCCCACTGCTCCCAGCCTTCCCATCCCCAGTGGGCTCGTGGAAGGTGCAAATGACGTCCGGGAATTGCTGCAGTCAGCACAGCGTCCTGACTAAATAAGGGAGCGCATAGCAGAGCTTTATCAGCGCTGCCGAGCGCGACAGCTGGGAGCCATGGCCAGCAGCAGCCCCGGCCCCGCTGCACGTTGCACCGGGCACTCCTCGTCCAGGAGAGCAGCACAGCGTTCCGAATTGCTGCACCTTCACCCTTCCTTCATCCCTCCCCGCAGCGGCCTCATCTCCAGCCGGGCTGGCTGCAGCCCTGAGCACTGACAGACACATTTTTGGCCAGGCCTGTCTACTGGGCTGAGACGTGCTTTGACTTCAGCGCAGGGTGTGCGCGGCTTTGTCTTGCTCTCCACCTCCTCACATGGATTTTTTGAGGCTCATTCATGCTCTAGTAGGGTAACAAGGAGCGTGCACTTCCAGCAGCTCTAAGGAGAATGCAGATGCTGGTGGTAGAGTGCTTTCTTGGTTTTTTAAGGACCTTTGGGACCTACTGGGATCCTACGTGAGAATAGGGTTGGACACTGATGGATACAGCCTGGCCAGCAGGATTCATGGGCTGCCAGGCCTCATCCAGTGGGAAATCCTTATCTCAACAGCTTGCAAATGTGGAGGGAAAAATGAAGTGAGACTTCAGTCTGGAAAACGGCAGCTTCGTGCTGCACTGATCCAAGCAGGAGGGATCTGAGTTCTCTCCAAAAGGCTGGAGATGGCCAGCAGCAGCTGGGCCGGAGAATGGTTGGTTTGAGACAGGCTTTGCACAAGGGTTATCATCACTTCTGTGGAATGTGATACAGAGTGATATTAAAAAATAAAAAATATGAGAGTAAAATGTCTGATTCAAATATGGGGCCTGAGATACAGAATCCCTCTCTCCTCCTGGTGCATTTGGTTAGCTTATGCTGGTGCCCAGCCACAACCCTTAGGTTGTCTGGGTTCCAGTTTTTGCAGCTTTGCTCCTCTGGGACCCGCTGAGACGTCCCCGTCCACTGATGTTCTCTGCAGCCCTGGTGCAGGCGTGCTGGACCTATCCTAGCACACGGCCTCATCTCTTCATCTGGGTTCAGACGTGAATATCAGCTTGAGAGACCCAAGCACTGGTAGAAAAATGCTTCTGCCTTAGACTTCAATGAATAATTGGGCTTCTGACCAAATACAATATTTTAAGAAATCTGCCTGCTTTCATTTCCTTACAAAAAAAAAAAAAAAAATCCTGTTATGCCTTTGCTGACTGGGAAAAAGAAATGCCAAAATGTTGCCTGTGTTTCCCCTCTCTCTGGATTCAGATCACTAAAATCTGAAAAGTAAATTTGATCTAGATGTTGTTAAAACTTCTCACTGAAGAAGCCAGTAGTGTCACAGAGAGAATGCCCACCTCCTGACCTGATCCAGGACTGGCACTCAGGTAAAACCTACTCGGGTTGCAATGCCACCTATATGGCAGAGCTCTTGGGTCAGGCTGAGATCTCCTGAGACAAGTGAGTGCTGCAGCACTCCTGTTTCACTGGGTCAACCCACTGTCATGTGGACATATCCATGCCCTGCTCTGCCCAGGCAGGATGTCCCTAAACACCTGCAGAGTCAGTCAGCAGCTCTAAATCTCCCTTCTTTACTTCCCCCCCCCCCCCCCCAGACATCCCTGCAGATGCTCTCGCTGCAGGACCAGGGTCTGCAGGTTGTCGTCTTGCAGACAGCTGCAGGTCTGTCTGCTGTGAGATTGATGTCACTTTAACTGTTCTGAGGGGAAATATCCCTTGGTGAAAGATGCAAGCAGCTTTGAGCTATTTAGAGCTGAGGATAACATTTCGGTATTTTAAGAATTTACCAAGTAATCATAAAGGCTAATGCTTGCTGAGCTCGTTAGGTTGGGGAGAGCTCTGCCAGGTGCTCCTGAATCACAGCACAGTGAAGGATGCTTCTCTCCTGACAGAATGGGCTGTTGGTGCTCCTTATGCAGGAAGCAATGAGGAGAGGTTCAAAAAGTTCACAAAACAAAGTTCACAGTGACAGTGCTTTGGTATAAGTGCTGGTGCAGCCAGTGACAATCCCAGGGCATCTCATGAGCTGGTTGCCAGGAAGGAGGCTGTTCTGCAGGCCAGCGTGGTTCCTCTTCTGGGGTTTCCATTACAGTGATGTGAATGTTTCCCATAGGAGTCGGTTTGTGCTGCTTTATGCACAGATCACACCCTGCAGGCACAGAGACCACGATATAAACCAGCACAGTCTCAGGTCTGGGAGTGTCAGAGTCTAAACTGAGTAGGTATGTGCACACAAATGATAGAACAAGATGAGGAAGAGGAAAGCAAAATGTATGCCTGGCTGTTGGGCAGGATGCCCGTGGGTGGAGCACGCAGATGGGCAGCATTAGGACAGAGATGAAACAAAAAGGGGGTTCCAAGCCTACGGGCTGGAGACGGGCAAGTGGGGTAGTGAGTAACAGGGGTGTGCAGGCATCTGTGTGTGCATGGAGGCAGAGATAGAGGCACAAAGGAGATGGACTGCGAGTAAGCAGGAAGAAAAGAATGTCCTCAGCGCCAGAGGTGGTGTGGAAAATGGAGAAGCTAGAAAGTGTCTGTCTTGTGCTGTTTGTCCTCTTCCCTCGCAATGTGAACACAGAAGCATGGAAGGAACCACGCTGCCATCAGCAAAAGCACTTCTGTGGCTTTCCCTGTATCTCTTGAGTGCTGCAAGCATCCCTGCCAAGACAAACTGTTATCTGAAGGTTCTTCAGAAGGACAAAATGCCACCAGCATGACTGTGGAAGCGTGCTGAACTTGCCTGTGTTCCCTGTGCTCCATATGGCCGTGCTGACAGCATGGCATGTAGCCCAATTTGCACGCTTGTCCCCGCAGGACCTCGATCAAGCAGGGCACAGTTTGCTGTACTGATAGGACAAGCAGTCCCCAGGGATGGGAAGAACAGTGCAGGATGGGTTTATCTTTCTCCGAGTACATGGATGTGCAGTAGCTGAGGCAGAGGGCTCAGCTCTCTCCTCTTCCTGGCCACAAGGTCATCACCACACCTGCAGGTGCCCCAACCCTCCTGGTATCTGCAGCATTCTCTGCTAATTCCAGTTTCATTTACAGGCTAAGCCAATGTGGATGTGCAAAACCACATGAACTGTCTGAAGACACGGCCCTGCCGGCGCGGCTCTGGGCCTCACCTGTTAGCAAAGCGCTCAGCTGCGGCTCGTGTGTCCGCAGGGGATTTCAGCAGCAGTCAGGAATGAACCGGGCAGTGCTGCTGGGACAGGGCCAGGGAGGATGGGAGCAGAACTCTGACCACACACTAATACAAAAACGATTAGAGCATTAGAGCCATGCCAGGGAAGAAGCGAAGCATTTAACTCCCTGCTCTCAGCATCCTGCAGCAGTCAGGTCCTGAGATGGCTCTGGGTGGGAGCAGGGAGTGCTCGTCCCCACTCTGTGCAGCCTTGCTTGGGGTGGGGAGCACCAGTGCTGGATTCTGAAGGCTCCTCTTTGTGTTCTTGGCCCCTGATTGGGTACACGTAATGCTCACAGCTCATTTGCCAGCATTGCTTTGAAAATGGGCTTATGAATCCTGCTGCTGGTTGTGCCCTGGGCTCTCCCTGGGTGCCTGCTATTTGTCTGCTGCTCTGCCACTGAGGCCACGTTTTATTCTGCATTGAGCTCCCCTCCCCAGCACTGCCAGCTATGTGGATAAATAATACATTCAGAAATACTCCATGAGAGCTTGATGTCATTGTTATGGCTAGGCCCTTCCCTGCAAGCTGTGCATTGTCACAGTGTTCCAGCAGAGCAGAGTGTACTCCAGAGCTGTGCTGTCACCTCCAGCACCATGCATTGTCACCAGGAACACCAGGATCCACCTGCACCCCTTTGGTACCACGTCAACACAAGTGCGGCTCTGTCCCTACTATCAGAGAGAGCAGACCCTGCATTCAGTCCACTGCCAGGATATTTCTTTGGACTTTACCTCTAGGAAAGGATCTCTCCACTTCCAGGTGCTGGCCCCTTCCCTGCAGGGACTCAGAAGTGTCCAGGAAGAGCCTCTGTCTGCTCAAAAGGAAAGGTTTTATCCTTGCATGGTGAATCCCATCTCAGAGCAGCAGGACAAAGGCAGGGACTGGAAAACATCCTGTGGGGCGAAGAGCTGGGCTCCCTGTTTGGTGAGCTTGTTTGTGGGGCTGGCATCATGCAGGCTTGTGCTCCCTGGGATGAGCTGAACCCCCTCTGATCCCTGGGCACGGAGAGCACAGAGCCATCCCCTTGGCCCCTGCCAGACCTCAGTGGAATTAATCACACTGATTACATGCTACCAAAAAAGGAGGTGATTTCTCCGTTCAGAGCTGCCTCAGACCCCCTGCTTGTGAGCAGTGGCTTAAAAATGCCATCTTCTCCCTCATCACGTTGCCTCTCTGGGTGTTTCAGGAGCGGTAAGAATTTTGGATAAAAAGACCAAGAATGACAGCAATCTCAGGCAGCTCAGCCTGCAGAGAAAGCAGGAGATAAGGTGTGAGTGCAGGCAGGGGTGAGCCACGTCTGCAGCAGTGGGATGACGTCCCAGAGAGACGCAGTCCCAGGCACAGCAGCTCCGCGTCCTCTCCTCTATCTCAGGGTGCTGAGCAGTGTTTTCGGCTCCCTGTCAAGTCACACTGCTGCCTGTATCAGTTGGGATTAATGCCCTGCCTTTAATTCCTTCCCTACAGCTACCCAAAATGGTGTGTGCGTGTGTGCATGTATGTGTGTATATATAATCTACTCTCCGAGGGTCTCAGAACAGCACTTCTATCACCTTTTCATTGCAGCTGTCAGGTTTTCGGGGTAAAGCTAGTCTTGTCTGCATGCTGCCTCTGAGTTTAATGGGAAAGGACCAACCGAATTCCAATCTGAGTCTGAACAGCCCAGCTATCATTTAAATAGCTCAATAGACATTGTATGACCTCGTTAAACTCGTAATAAATTGATGTTTAAGGGCTGCTAACTGCGTATCTGCCCAAAGTAAGTGGTTTTGCACTGGTGCAGCCAATGTGTACTCTGCTGCAGGGAGACAGAGGGAGCCCTGGGAAGCATTAGGGCATGGGGAAAGCCTCCATGAGCCATGGGTGGAGCAGAGCAGCTGAGCATATGGAGCTTCGCACTCCCACTGTTTGAAGTCAATTCCCTCCCAGACTGTGAGCAGCTGGGCTGCAAATCTCACCCTGCTTTTAGCATAAAGATCATAGGGCCCTGAGTGTGAGGCATGTAAGGAATACAACAGCCGGCCAGTAGAATAGCTCAGACAGCCCTAGGGAGCAAGCAGGAGGTGTGCTGGGAAGGAGCAGAGAGCACACACGGAATCAGGCTGTGAGGGAAGCAATGGCTCTGCCTTTCCAAGCACTCGTGCCCGCTGAGAGCAGCCCCTGGACTGCTGCAAGCAAAGGAGTCCCTTGGATAAGCCGGAGTTTTTTGCTGGAGAGCTCCAGGAGTGTAACGGGGTAAAATGTGCTGGGTGTACTGGCAAGAGGCATGCTGAGGTGCAGCAACTCACTCGGAGAGGTGACAGTGCAGCAGTGCCCAGCTGTCTCCTTGTTGTCCCTCCGTGCTCCTGTGATGCCTGCAAAGGTGCTTCAGGCACTCCTCAGAGTGGGAATTTTTGTGAACTGCAGCAAGGTGGCAAGTCCACTTTGCACCACCTGCTGCTTCCCCGCAACACGTGAACACGCTCATGTTTGTAAATATACCTGCCCCGTCTGCCAGTCACACCTCAGCCATGAGCATTTTGTGCCCCTTGTTGAAAACGTGGGCCAGTGTCAGCTCAGATGGAGCTCACTGCTGTCCCCTCTTCCTTCTGCAGGACGACTCATGCCAAAGCCAAGGCTGAAGGCTCTGAGCAGGCAGCTCAGGCAGCTAACAACGAGTCGGGCATAGCCAGGATGATGGCCAGGGAGCTCTCCCCAGACTTCTACCAGCCAGGTAAGACAGGAGGCTTCTTCTAAAGAGGGATTTTGCCATTTCCTTGGGGAATCTGTTCCAGCACTTCTCCCACTATAGAACTCAGCAAGCTGCCCTTCTATCTATCTCAGACCCACTTTTGCACAAGTTCAGCAAGCCCCCTGCACGTGGGTGATCTCCTTACACCACTGTTTGACCTGTTGCAAGATGTTACCATAGCCTGGAGGAAAAGTCTGCAGCCCTCCAAACTCCCTGCCTGTTTCTCCCCACTATGAAGCCCTCCCAGTGTCTGCTGGGGCCAGCAGAGAGCTGGGGGCTGCGTGCAGCACTCCTGTGGATACATCCCTTAAGCCACAGTGGCTTTTTCTTGGAACAGCTTTGACTCATAACCCATATCCTGTGGGGCCACGAACTGCACCAACGGTGCCATCATGTTCAGCTAATCTGGAGCTGTAATATCCTCTATGCAAGTTGATAATGCAAAATATTACTTCCCTAATTTCCTATATATTTCTTAGCATCACAGTTAATTATATGGCTGAGAGAACACTGGAGAGTTCCTTCTAAATAGAAAGTGCTGAGGATTAGTGGATGGGAAGTGTAATGTTAGAAGCAGCACTGCCAATGCCATTACCTTTCCCTAAACCAGGCTAGATAGGCCCAGGTTCTTCCTGGGAAGTTTTCATTTTCAGAGCAGGGAGGTAACAGCAGAGCAAAAAATGGAGATCCAAATGCCTACATTTCCTGCCCTGCCTTTCATACTATGTGTTTTTATTACCTGAATCAGTGTCCATCACAGCATCATAACTGGGGATAGAAGCCAAACAATGTCTCTATTCAGCAAGACTCGACGATATGGTCACAGTGCACCCACACTGCGGCAGTACCCCAGCCTGGGGCAGGCAGCAGGAGCAGCACACACCTGCTGCTTGGCCAGACAGACACACTGACAAATTTGCTGAAATTCCCTGTATGTCCACCTTGTCCTGCACCTATGAGCCATGGAGATGGAGCAGTGGAGAGCTGCCCCTTCCTCCTGCTGCACTGCAGGGCCTCGGAGCCAGCTTTGGGCTGGGAACCACCACAGTGGTTGGGCACAGGCACGAGCCAGCGTGCGACACTTCATTTAACAATAGCTAAACGTCACTTGATCCTGGCATAAGCCCCTCAGCTGCCACTCACAGCTCCACATCCACCCTTTGCACACTGGGGTATTTATAGCGCAGAAGCAAAGGAAACTGGCATTCCCGTTGGAAGATTTTTGACATCTAGCTGGATTGCTTTTTCCACCTGTAGCAACTGAATGAGACAAGTGAAGTGGTCTCTGCAAAATGCTCGACACACCATCATCTGCTCCTGCTACCTGAATCCCCTCACTGCACTTGCGTGTGGCTTTACCTGGGTCTTGTGGCCACACAGGAGGCTGGTGTGTTTTTCTTCTGTAATTCTTTTTAATCTCTACCTTCACTAAGTGATCAGAATATAACAAGGAGAGGTGTATCTTCTCGCAAGGCTGCACCTTCCAAGAACAAAAAGGCAGAAATCCACCCTTATATTTTGCTAGGACTTGTGGCATCTGGTCACGCAGCCAGGAGCAGAGCCTGGCAGTGTTTGGCAGCCACATTTCCCTCTGCTATCCCTGTGCTGGGGACAAGACAGTCCAGCTCAGTGAGCCTCACCTCTTTAATAAGTATTTAGCTCTGGGTTTCCTTTAGGACATCAGCCCTAAAAACCTAGAGGGCGGGGATGAAAGCCAAAGTTCTTGCTAAAATATGCTGGGAGGTGAAGGAAGTGAGGGACAACTGGGCTGTACAGTTCCTTCCAGACAGCTGGGAGTTTTCGTGTGAATTATTTAGGAGTAGAGAGCACTAAGAGATAGCAAGGAGCCCAGAGCAGCCTATTTTGAGGAGTCTGAACAACTGTTGAAAAGGCTTCCAAATAATCCATTTGCAGCCAGAAATAAATGGCCCTGAATGGGTCGCCTGCTGATTGACAGGAGTGTGTAGACAGGGCACAGCAGCTAAAACCAGTGCCCTCCCTCCCCACCACCCCCTTGGAGCAGAGACATTGCCCTGAGTGGGCAGGAGTTAGCAGTGTGCAAATCACACCCCTGATTTATTAGAGGGAATGAAGCACCAATCTCCAATTTCCAGAGCAGGGTCAAGTCTGAGTTAGTCCTTGGGGTGGAGGAGAGGAGGGGAGGAACCACGAAGCAGCTGGGGACAGTGTGGCTCCAGGATCTGTGCTGTTCAGGAGCACGTGCCAAGCTCTGTATGTCTGCACTTCTCAGCATTACTAGGATTCAGCAGAATGAGACCAACACCATTTCCAAAAGCAGGTGCGTTCTTTTGGACGTGCTGATTCGCAACCCCTCGATGCCTAAAAGGAGCACGCTCATGTTCCCATTTGCAGGGACATGTGTGGACCCCTGTCAAGATCCCATTATACAGAGCACTGCGTGCTGCTGTTTTTCAGACTTTCCTGGTCATTCCCTGGTAGATTCTGCTCTGCCAGCACTGCAGCATGACGGGCTGTCTTCAGTGTCAGGCTCTGCTTGATTTCCTCAGCAATTTGCTTTGCAAGACCTGGCCCAGGGTTAACAAGAAGTAAAGATTTTATGATAAGCAAATAACTGAAGTGACAGCAACGTTGCTAAGAGCTGACAAGTCAGCATGAGAGATGTGGCCAGAACGAAACCCGAAGCCCTGAGTCACCTTGTCTGATGGTGCCAGCTGATTTTGCTGGTGCCTGTGTCAGTGCAGAGAGGAAGGCCGGCCCTCACTGCCAGCCCCAATTTGTGCATAATAAACATGTTTTTCCCACAGAGTGCAATGAAAGATGGATCATCTGGAGATACCTGCCTTTCTTGAGGAGGCAGGGCACCTCCCCTCTGTATAACTTTTTGTTTCCATTCCATTAGACACCAAAGAAGCCACACTGAAGAGTTTTCCAGCCAGGAAAAACAAAAAACTAAACTAAAACCAAAAACCACCCTGGATGAGAGCTTGATCCCTTTAGGCCTGGGCTAATCCTGCTGGGCGACTCCAAACCGCTAAAAGCTGGGGTGTAGATTTTCATTTTTTCTTGAGTCCCACCTGAAGCCCCTGGGCCTGCTCCTCCCTGCAGGGCAGTGTGACGCAGGGATGCAGGAAACCCCTTCTGGAATCAGGCTCTGCTCTGGGGCGTGCAGCGCAGAACGCGGCCTCGCTCCATTCTCTCTCGAGCTTGTCCTGGTCTGAAAGGGAAAAAGCACCGGGTGAGTTGGGCAACAAAACTGGTGAGGGGTCTGGAGCACAAGTCTTACGAGGAGCGGCTGAGGGAGCTGGGATTGTTTAGTCTGGAGAAAAGGAGGCTGAGAGGAGACCTCATTGCACTCTACCACTTCCTGAAGGGAGGCTGTGGTGAGGAGGGGGTCGGCCTCTTCCCCCAGGTAACTAATGACAGGACAAGAGGGAATGGCCACAAGTTGCGCCGGGGAAGATTTAGATTAGATTTGATGAAAAATTTTTTCTCTAGTGGTCCGGCACTGGAATGGCCTGCCTAGGGAGGTGGTTGAGGCACCGTCCCTAGCGCTGTTCAAGAAGCGTTTAGATGAGGTGCTAAGGGATTTGATTTAGTAGCTCGATGGGTAGGGATGGTGGTGTGAGGATGGTTGGACTAGATGATCCTGTAAGTCCTTTCCAACCTAATGAATCTATGAATCTATGAATCTAAGGGGGAGGCGACAGCCAAGGCAGGCCTACCTCGTTCTCCTGCGGAGCACGGAGCCGGGCCCTCTCCCACCTTCCCCGTCTCCCCGCAGGCCCCGAGTACCAGAAGCGGAGGCTGCTGCAGGAGATCATGGAGAACGCGGAGCACGCCGTCAACATGGAGGAAGCGACGCCTCCTCAGCCCAAGGCCGCCCCGCCGCCCCCCACCCCCCCCGAGAGCCCCGAGAGCCCCGAGCCGCACGAGCGCGACGCGGCCCCGCGCCGCCGCCGCAGCCCGCTGCCCAGCCCCGCCGCCACCCCTCCGGAGGCCAAGCGGGCCAAGGCCCGGCAGGACGCTGCCCCGCGGCCCGGCAGCAGCGCCGGGGCGGGCGGCGGTTCCGCGTCCGACGGCGAAGTGCGCCCGGCGTCGCGGGGCGCGGGGCGTCCCGCCGAGCAGATGGAGATCGGGCCGCTGCAGCGCATGGCGCGCGAGCCCGACGTCGAGCACTACAAGGGCTACCACAGCTACGCCGTCAGGACCTCCCCGGTCTCCCCCGGCGCGGACTATGAGGAGGAGCCGCTCTCCGAGCGCGGGCCGCCGTCCCCGGAGCCCCAGGGAGAGCCTCGGCCGCGCGGGGCTACGCCGGTACCGCCGCGGGAGCCCGAGGAGAGGCACGAGGCGGAGGAGCGGCGGCAGCCGCGGCCCCAGGAGCACAAGCAGCCCGCGCAGCGGCACAGCCCCGAGCGCAGAGCGGCGAGCAGGAGCGAGCCCGCGGCCGACAGAAAGACTGAGAGCCGAGCGGAGCACAGGGCGGGGGCCAAGCGGAGCCCGGCCCCGGCAGCGGGGCAGGACGCGGAGGAGGGTGACGAGGTGATGTGAGGTGGTCGGGGATGAGGTGGGAGCTGCCGGGACAGCTTTGCAGCAGCAGTGTTCCTTTTTGCGGTGTGGGGACTGCTTTTCCTTCAGCCTTGTTTGCCCCCTTGATTGTCACCCCAAAGGAGCGTGCTGTCCCGGGGCTGCAGTGAGGGGCTTGTCACGGTTTACGAACCAGCCCGTAACAGGGCTCTTTTTGGCCCCCCGCAGCCTTTTGGAGGAGATCCTCCATTCTCACCTGCCGGGTTTTGCACGATGTGGGCTTTAAGCGCGATCTGTGACCAGTGTTTCGTTTGGAAGCCTTGCTTGTCCGAGCCCAAGCTTCGTGCAGACCAAAATGCTGAGGGTCAGCCCTGGACCTCCGCGACGTCACAAATACCTTGGGAAACATTTCCCACACTGCTGGGTCCGGAGGGCCCCTCGAGATCTGGGGGGGGGGGGGCACAGGAGATCATTTCCTCCTGTCCTTCCCGTGTCCCCAGCCACGAGGGCTTCCCTGGTGGGTCTAGTGAAGTGAGTCTGGAGTTTCAAAATCTGGGGAAAACAGACATTTTATGATGTTTTTTTCCCTTACATTCTTGGCGTTTTCTGTGCACGTGGCCAGGGTCTCTTTTAATGAAGGCCTTCACAGGTGAGAAATAGGACTAGAGAAGTGATAGACAGTGATCAATATTAAGCTAGCTTGAAATACGGACCAGGTTCCTCAGGGATGGGTGATTTGCATACATTTGAACAGCAGAATCAAGGCAGCTCTGTCTGTCTCCTCGCTTGGAACCGTGGTGTATAATACGCTGTCCCTGTTTTTTCTTTCAGGGACCTAACACAATTGTGATCTGCATGGTCATCTTACTGAACATTGGTCTGGCCATCCTGTTTGTACATTTTTTGACATGAGGTCCCCTTCAGACAAGGTAAGAAAGGTGATGGGATTGTGTCCTCAGTTTGTAGGATTCTCAGTCACCTCTTGTCTGTTCCAGAAGTGATTTGTGGAGTAATCTCAGTGGCTGTTTATTGATTTTCTCAAAACTGAGCTGTCTTTATTGAATGCAGTCCCTCATTGTAGTTTTGCCCTCCCCGTTGGAAGGATGTGGCTCAAAGAATGAGAATTCCAGTGTGAGAATGTGTGATGTTAAATCTGAAATTTGTCTTCTGCAAATGTGCTGCAAGAAACACTTTCAAGTGTGCTCTTCAATAGCTAGATAGCTTGTGTGTTGCAATATTTCTTGGCACCCGGCCGAGCAAGAGGCAGAAGCACAAAGAAAATGTGAAACTGACATTTTCAGATCAGTTTGCACCAGCGTTAGTTCCACCAGTGTTGTTACAGACTTGAGCTATGCTGTGTGTCTGACTAAAGTTAAACTGCAGCTTGCTCAAGTCTTCCACCTGAGTTAGGATGTGGGCATTCGTTTGAATTTTGTGGCAGTAAAATCTTGTGAGGTTTCTCATGGCTGTGGGGTTTCTTGACACTGGAATGTGTTGTGAGTTTGCGCTAGATTTTTGTCACCTTGGGCTCAACTACTGCTAAAGCCAGCCTGAAGCTGGCCCTTGGGCACACGTAACATAATGGAAGGTGCTCCTCCCAAGCTCCAGTGGGGTACTAGACTGTCCTGATGCAATTGCTGAGCACCGCTTTCCTTGGTGTATTAGTCGCTGCTCAGCCTGCAGAGAAAGCTGTGCCACCTGCAGTGGTTATGTGTCCTTTGTGTGTTTTCCTCCCCCTGTAACTCTCCCGTTCATCTGTGTCTGGGACAGGCGTTGCTGCTCACTGAGACCACAGACCTTGGTGGGGATTAAATCTCAGCCTCCTGGAAACACCTACGAGGAGGACTTGAGATCCCAAGGTTGCACTGCAAACATGAAACTTAAGCAAAACTTCGTGAAGATCCTCCGTTCAGTCTCCCTGCTCCCAGGCTGTGGCTGGCCTCTGCGATCTACCAAGGAAAAGCCAGAATTTCTACAACTCAACCTCCTTCTCTTCTTTGTAACAATAGCAGTTGCCTTAAATTATTCTCACCAAAGCCATCAACTGCCCTGTCGTGCCAGGGATGAGGAATTTGCCTTTAGCTGTAGGAAAATGAGTGGGAAGGTCTCATCCGTGCGCTGTGATGTGTTCTGTAATTCCCGTGGTTGACTTGGTGTTGGAGATTTCCCAAAGGACATCATCCATGGCCTGAAAAATGCAACAGTGTGCAAGAATGACTGGTGAGAGCCGTGCCATGGCTAGGGCCGGACAGCGTCCCCCTCCATGCTCGGATGTCATCTGAAGGGACAAGCAAAAAGTCTTTCCTTTTCCCGTCACCTGGAGTCGTTTTCCACGTATGGAGGACAGAGAGGGGGGGCATGTTGACATTGGGCTTGCTGAAGTGTGACCGCAGTCCTGCCCGTGCCCGCTGACGAGCCGCGGTTGGGGCTGCGGGGCGGGGTGTGGGGGGCTGGCTGGTGCGAGGCTGTTGGTGTGCCCAGGGGTGCTGCGGGTGCAGTCGGTGCCCTTTTCAGGTCTGGGCACCATCCGAGCGCTCTCCTGCCACCAGCAATGCTCTGTGTGAAAGCGTCTTGCAGCGGGTGACTTCCCACTGTAACGGGAAAGGAAATCGGTGTGCTGAATTTGCCCCTTTACCCTTCTCTTACCCTTTTTTCCCTTATGAAAATGGTGCGATTTACAATTAAAAGGAGGTACTTCTTGAACAATACCCCTATATACCCACGAGTTCCTCCCCCTCGGAGCACTGAGCTGTGAGGGGGCTCCAGTGCTGCTCTTTCACCAAAACGGAGTGGACAGCCTTTCCCAGCAGAGCACGCGGGGTGAGGTTATTCCTGAAAGGAGAAAGGTGCTGAGACCCGAGTGACTCCAGTGTGATTGGGTACTGGGCTCAAAGCTACGCGGCAGCCAGCCTTCCAGCAAGGGTAGAGCACCGAGGGGCAATAGAGCTGCTGTTCTTGTGTGTGAGGCTTAGAGGTCAGGACAGTTTGCACCAATTCTTCCCAAAGCTGCGACAGAGAGTGACCTTTGGAAGGAGATGTTGCCACTGTGATCTGCTCTGATCCTTAGCAGTGCGAGCTTAGAAAGTCGGCACAGATGAAGTTACAGTTTAGTGTGAGGCTGAGTGCTTGGACGTGTTTCTTCCTTCTTTTAAGAGCAGTACGTGTTTTGTACCTATTTTTAAGTTAATCGGAAACGTTATTTATAGTCGGTTGTGCACCTCTGTGTATTCTGAAGTCTCGCAGCGCAGGACTGGGTGGGGAAACCTGAGGGACTGGAAAGAATGTGGAAATGATGGTCAAGGAAAAAAAACAAATGGCCATCTGCTCCGAAGGTCAGCCTGAAAGGATTTCAGAGGCAGGTGGCAGACAGGCAGGAGTTTACACTGACTGGAGACCCAGGGCAAAACCTGCCTAATTGATGTACTCTAATTATGATAGAAGAGAGTGAGAATAATTCAGTACTTTTCTTTGTGAACCAAGTTTATTTTTTAACCGTATTCAGCTCAGGAACGTTGCCACAGTAGCAAGTACACGGTGTTAACTGTGGGAGAAGTGAATGTGATCCCTTCCTGAAAGCCACGTGGCTGTACCAGTCCTGAGAAAGCTGTGCAGCACCATCTACACTTCCACAGAGCATAGTTGAGTAGCAATTTGCTTCTTTTTTTTTTTTTTTTTCCTTTTCTTTTCTGAAATATAAATGTATTGCAAGCCCCAGGCTCTGCTGCCTTTGGCATTTTATCCTTGTTCATCTTCTCAATACGTCAGCTGCTTTTATTAGCTACCATGACAATTTCCGTTGAGAGACCTGAGGGGCTTTTATTTATCCCTAAGCACAAAGAAGGGTCTTTTTTCAGCAGTGTTCAGATTACCCCCCAGCTCTCGCCCCAGTTTTTTATGCATGTGATGTGCACACAGTAACGTGCTTTCCTCCTATTAACATTCTGAGAACAGTAGGTAGATTTGCTTTTATGTGACGTACAAATATATCCGTGTTGCACTGAGGTACGGATGTGTATACATAGTTTTATAGCCCCTTAGGGATTTCGTTTTCTTAGATGCAAAATAACAGATTTACCTCAATTTGCATGCTTTCAAAACTGAATAGGATATCGTGTTATACTTTTCAGGTCTTACGAAGATGCAGATATGTTTCACTCTTCGCACAAAAAAATACCTTCATCACAGATTTTTCAAGCTGTGTACTACAATCCGTGTACTGCTGTCCGGAGTTTCCTGTCGGTTGTTCTGCTGGATTACGTGCAATAATAAACAGTTATCTGCTCACTGTATCTTGTGCTGGCTGTGATGGCAGGAGCTGGGCTCTGTGAGAGCACAGGGCTGCCCTGGTATCTGTGACAAGTGTGCAGGGCTGGTGGTGCTGAGCCCCCCCAGGACTAGCAGCACGGGGAGAAAACAGGACGTCACCAACAGAGCCTGGTTTGCAGTGTGTGCTAGCTGCGGGGTCTCCCTTCCATACGGCGTTTCCCCAGGTCCTCCCAGCTCCTTTCCTGGCTTCAGAAAGTGCTGAAACTGGACACTGCAGCTCTGAGGGTGCTTTCTTCCCTGTTTTTCCCACAAATTAAGTACCACAACCTGTTACTAGGTCCCACTGCAGTCCAAGAGGGTGACAGCCCCGTCTGCCTTTTCCTCCCTGAAACCTCCCCAGCTATTCAGCTCTCATTTCTTCTCTTGAACTGTGCAGGGAACCAGTTGCAGACTGCGATGTTGTGCTGCCATTAAAGCCTCATCCCAAATGCTGCGATGTTCTGGGAGCTGTGTGTCAGCACCAAGCACCTGGACTGTGTCTGTGCAGCAAGCAGAGCCTGCCATCCCCCAGGGCCATGCTTCTGTCCTTGGAGAGGGTAATTCTTGCTATCCTGCTGCCCTCAGTTCCCCTGCACTGATTTAATGGCTTGTGGATGTGGTCAGGGCACAAATGGGTGAAAGAAGCGGTGTTGCACTGTGGGTGCACAGAGAGGAGGCAGTCGCAGGACGGCCTCAGGGCCCTGTGCAGCATCAGCCCCATAAGCACATAAATGGGTGGATGCCAGCGCCTGTCAGCAATCTGCCCTGCTGGTGCAAAAACTCACTTGATCCCAGGCATTGCTGAAGTCATGGCCTCTTGCATCCACATTAGCCCCCAAATTTTGTAGCAAATGGGAAAGCCAGACATGTGCGAAAGGGAAATGGTAGCGAGAGGAAGAGTGATTTAGGGGGAGGATGGGAGAACAGAGCCCAGTGCCAGGCAGAGCCATCAGGGCTGGAGGAATGCAGAATAGCTGAAACCTTCAATCCCTTTTCTATTTCTGGAGTGTCTCACATGAGCAAAGCTGGACTGTGCAGAGGGGCTGGCAAGATGCAGGCTGAGCAATAGGGGCTCCCTCCTGCTTCTGTGAGTCGTAAGGGGCCTCATGGTGAAAGAACCTTGCTCTGGTAAGGACTTAAGGAGGAGAGTTTGGTGGAATGAGGGCTTTACTCTCCCCCGGGCTTTCTTTGCTCTCTGATATCAGAGAAGCCGGCAGCATCTCATTCACCCAGCCATGGGGAGGAGGGAAGGGGCAGCAGGGTAACCAGAGCCCTTTGCACCTCATAAATCTCAGGCTGATGAATGGAACAGGTCTTTGGCCATGTGTGGAGGCAGCAGGGAGGTGGGTCTCCTGCTGGAGCGATGATGTATTGCTTCAAAAATATTAGTAACAGCAGAAGGATGAGCACGCCCCTTCCCCAGGGTGGAGGGAACAGTGCTTGGGGCTTTGCCTCAGGGGCTGCTGCTTTTGGGGTAACATCCCCTGCACTGCTCCCAGCTGAGGGAGAGGAGAGAGGAGCCTGACATGTGAGAGCAGGGACAGAGGCACTGATCCTGTCACCGAAGGGCAGCGCTGGTGAGAGGTGGGAGGGAAGGTGCAATGTGAGCCCCACTGTCCTTTGAGAGTGACCTGTCCAGCCTGGGGATGGCACAGCCGTGCTCTGCTCTCTGTGCGGGGAGCAAGAGCATCTCCTCCTGGCCTTCAGCTCTGTGTGAGGAGGGCTGGGGTGGGGCTCCAGCTTCCATCCAGCAAAGCCCACTGGGAGCCATCAGCTGGAGCCTCCAGCATCAGAGATACTTCTTGTCATTCCTTGCTGCTGTGGATTTATTTCCCAGCAGCGTTCAGCCACCTATCCGCTCCAGCAGCACCTCCTTGGCAAGCTGAACTCTGTTCTTCATCTAAAACACAAAACCCTGTTCCCCCTAAAACGCTCTCAAACCCTCCCAACGTGTCAGCATACGTGCTGGGAAAAGGATCAGGAGCTCCTTGCTCATCTGCAGAGTTTAATGCTCTGCTGCATTTACTAGAGGTCTCGTGGTGCTGGGGGAGTTTATCTGCCAATTACTTCTCACACAGTACATGGGCAGACAAGGGCAGAAAGGGGAGAAGGGAAGTGGGTTTTACTTGGATCTCAAGTACCCTGAACAAACATTTCAGAGTCGTCAATTAACTGTTGGCCTGGGGCTGCAATTTAATTAAGGGAGCAGTGCCTGTCTTTCTGGGGATGGAAAAATTGCTAAGAGGAACAGCAAAGATAAGAAGTGTGATCAGGAGACAGAAACGAGTTTGTGGAGATGTTTCAGTGCTGGGCTGTGCCGACAGAGGTCCGGGCTGCCAACACCCTATGCAGGGCAGTGCCCTGGCACAGCTCACAGGAGCTCTGCAGCTCGGGCATTAATTCTCTCCACATGGGGCTGCAGGGCAAGGCTGGTTTTCCTGCTGCCCTGCACAGAGCACACATCCCCAGCCTGCTTCTCCTCTCTGCCCCCAACCTAGAAATTTACAGCACTAAGGGGAAAAGACCATTAGCAGCAAATTGCTCACTTCTGATTTCTTGTGCTAAGCTCTTCTTGCTCTGCAGCAAAGGGATTTCCTCTCTCTTATGAAGCAACTCTGAAATTTCTGTGCAGAGCTTCCTTAAGAACAATGAGGAACTTCACTCTTGAAGACCCAATATTCAGAAATAAACCAAACTAATATGATATGAATCTACAGTTCCAAATATACCCTGTTTCCCAAATATCTGCAAAACCAGTGCTCTCTTTCCTCATCCCACAGTTATTTTGGGTCGAAATAGATGATTTAATCATTCACAGTGTAATAATCACACACGCAAAGCCACCCTACATCAAAACAAAACAAACCCTGAGCACTTCCCTGCATGACATCAGGTGTGTTTGCCCAGGGCTCTTATTTTCCATAGACACAGAATGGTTTCTTTAGTCTGTGCCCGCTTTGAAATGTCACAGAGCCCTTTTCCAAAGCAGAGGTAATGGTGTGATGAAACACTCTGGTTTGCTACGAAGCAGTGGTGGATGCTGAGGCTGAACTGGCTGCTCAAAGTGTGCAGACACTCCAGGGTTACTGGCGGCTGCCTGTTGTTCTATTTGGCAGGAGCCTTGGCATCTGCCTTGTGTGTAATCTCTTACGTTTTACTCCCAGTCCAGAGAGTCTCTTGTGAGTCTGGGGCAAGTGTCCTTGGGCTGGTTGGCACAGCATTGTTTCCAGCAGCACAGGGTGAGGATCGTAACACCCAGCTTCAGCCATGTGTAATGCATGAGTCCCCATTGGAATGGCAGGACGGTCCCTTTGGTGTCGGTGGAGGGAAATAACACAGCAGAGGAGCGTGTTCTTCTCTTTTTCTGTCCCACTAAGTCCAGCAGGCAGCTGGAGGATCAGCTCATGGAGGAGGTCTCCTGCATTTGTGCAGGGGAAGCTCACCCTCTGGCTGCACATTTTCCTTGAGTGCCCTTCTCTTCCTGCATTTCCTTCCCATGCTCCGGCCTGACTCAACAAGCAGCTGCACTTGCACGTAACATGGAATGGCGTTGCACTGCTATATTTAACTACAGATTCTTTAAAGATACTGAACATTGACCTGCGCCTAACGCTTCAACACACAAGAATAAATTAGCATTGAGGAAAAGCAAATTAATTTACCTCTAAGAATCTGCTCTGTTAAATGCCCTGGAGAGGTATTAACTTAAGCTTGCCGCAATGCCCAAGCAATTTCTGTTGGCACTTTCCCAGCATGGTGCACACAGCCACATAGCTCCCGCTGCCTGCGTTGTGTCAGGGTCCTGGTGTCTTCAGGGCAGCCCTGCCTCTCCTCTCAGGTTCAGGGGGACTGTTCAGGTCATTGTGGTGTGTGCCGTGCTCGCAGCCGCCCTGAGAGCTGTCCTTCACTCTGCTATAGAGCACTGGGATGCTGCATGGTGGGGGCACCTCCGTGCTCTTCCGTCCGCACCCACAGAGCTTCCTGAAGGCAGCTCTGAATCTCTGTGACATCAGGCTGTAGATGATGGGGTTGATGGCACTGTTCAAGTAGATGCACATCCGGCAGAAGAGGAGGAACCAGATGTTGAGGTACGGGGGGTCCACGAAGGAGTTCACCACCACCAGGGTGCGGTAGGGCAGCCACAGAAGGGCAAAGAGAACCACCACAACAGCCAGCATCTTGGTCACCTGGTGAGTGGGGAGATGGGAAAGAGAAGGAGTCAGGTGATGCTAAAGCTCCAGCAGAGCCTTCCCACCTGGAAGAACTGCAGACAGGTAATTCGTAATATCACCCATATCTCTTTCAGACAGACTCACAAGCCATGGGACTCTCTACTCCTCCCTGAATCCATTTTGTTCATGATGCACAAGGAAAACCTTTAACTGATAGGTCTTACCTACCATTCAAGGGTTAACATTCAAAGCATTGGCACAGGCTGCCCAGGGAGGTGGGGGAATCACTGCCCATGGAGGTGCTCAAGAAACGTGGAGATGTGGCACTGAGAGACGTGGTCAGTGAGCATAGTGGGGTGGGTTGGGGTTGGACTTGGTGGTCTTAGTGGTCTTTCCAACCTTCATGATTCTATGGTCCCTCAGGACCAGCAGCCGTCAGCCTGGAAATGAGTTGGAAATTATCATGGGGAAGTCTGTGGTGGGGAAAAAAGGCGTGAATATAGTGATTAATCAATGAGGAAATGAAACTGTGCAGAGTTTTGGGGGTGCCAGGGATAAATCTCACCTGCCTGGGGCATACTGGTTTGCTGTGCCCTCCCAGGGAGGGGCTCCTGGTCCAGCACTGGGAGCAGATGAGGCTGCCCAGAGTCCTATACAAATTCCTGATTTTGCTGATATGGGATTTGCTCACCAGCGTAGGTTAATTTATTTTACAGAACAGTGGGGAAGCCCTACATCAGTGTATTAGGAATGAGAAGAAATTGAGAATTCAGAACTGAGCAGTAGTTACCCTCGGCTTGACTCAGATTGCTGAAGAAAATGGTTTTTTTCCCTACTGAAACTCCAATGATCTTATTAACTCCAACAGCTATTTTTGGTGGGTGGCAACCATCCTCCAGCAAACGCTTACAGAATACGTGCGTCCCCAAGGAGGAAAGTATGAGTAAACACCAATGCCGCACGCATATTGAGGCAGTGGTGTTTCAAATGTCAAAAAGGGGTTGTGCAATGACTCCTGCTCTCTATAAGGAAATGAGCTCTTGGATTGCACTTAGTCTTTCTGCTTTTCTTGGAGTGTTTTGAGGTTTTTTTGTTTTCTGTTTTTTTTTTTTTTAGCTTAGTTACAAACAGCGTTGCCTTCCTGTAATGCTTGGAGTAGAAATTGTGTGTGGTGGCAGCAAAACTTTCCCTACAAGAAAGGAGCTGTTGTCAAGCTGAGGCCAAAATAGTGGTGCTTTGCTGCATGTGGTTTAATGGGGATGTGAGGATGCTTCCCAGAAGGAGATCTCACAGCAATACCATCAGTGCTCAGGCTGTTGCTTGGACTGCAGTGTGCTCACTGCCTTTGGGGAAGATAGGAGTTGGTACAAGGTGTGCCAGTGAAAGCTGGCCTCAGCTTGTGAGTTGGTTTGTCGTATTTGTATCTGAGTTTTATATCCAGAGAGCCTAAACGAAGTTGGTGTGAACAAAGATGAACTCTACAGCAAAATGCAAGCAGCTCCTCAGGTTAAGTGATCCTAAGAGCAATAATTACCCTACACCGAGCAGTTCGGTGCTCCTCTTGGGAGACAAGGGCAGGCTCTGCCCTTTGCCTGTGCCATGCAGGGAGAGTTTCTTTTGAGAATGAGACAGCTCTGACTTTTTGGCTGCTGTCACTCTGCTCATTCAGAAACCCAAGAGAAGTGCAGTGACGAAGCTCAAGGGAGCATGTCCTCAGGGTGAGAAGTGAGTTGGTTGCTCTCCTTCCTGTGTCTGAACACAACGTAGTACTGCACAGAACTGGTCATCCTACTGCTTTTCAGTCCTTGTGTCTCTCCAGTGCCTTCAGTGCTCACCGAGGATGCTGCACACGCACTGCACAGTTGTCAGGAATCCCTCTGGCAGTCTGGAGCATGGAGGTGGCTGCAGCTCAGCCCGTGCTTTGCTTCTACAGGGGATGGACACCCCACCCCCAGCCCTGACCTCCAGGTCCTCCTTCACACCCTCACGGTTTGGAGCGTTTCCTATTAAAGCTGTTTCCGAGCTGTGTCCTCACTTTGGATGCTCAGGACAGGATCCTTCAGCTCCTGGTGACATTTTCAAGGGCTGTCAGCACTTCTCTACAGTGTGACAGACAGGTGCCATCACCCGGCACGTCGCCTCTTCCCTCCCACTGCGGCCATGGGTGCAACCTGTGCTAGGGAGCTGCTTGGGCAGGGAGGTTGGACTCGATGATCTCTGGAGGTCCTTTCCAAGCCCTACAACTCTGTGATTCTGTGTGATTCTGTGACACTGGCCTTGGATATTAGAAGGGTGCTCTGAGCTTGGTGTCAGTTCAACACCTCTCCAAATCTTTCAAAATCCAGTGAATCAGAAGCAAATTGCTCCCAAATGTTATGACAGTTATGTACGGACAGCCCTTATCTCTGTCTGCAAGGCAGGAGAGGGGGATCAAACAGATTTACAGTGTGGCTGTGACAGAGCTTTTCCTCCTGGACGAGAAGCTGACTCATGTCAGCTTCAGCTGAGCTTTTGTTTGGGTGAGTTGTTGATAGTCCCACAAATCATCACGTAGCTCCCTATTCACTGAGAATATTGATTATGATATCATTAAACACAATGACATCTTTGCTCCTCTGACCCCAGGGGAGATTTTGCTTGCTGGGATATTGCAGGAGGTAATGGAGATCTCAAGAAAACTGCCAGAGAAAAGAGCACAGGACACTTCCAGGGGCTGGAATGCCATCATCCAGCCCATAAATTCATAAAGAAATAGGCACTCCTGAGGTGCTTGCCCACCTTCTGTGACCCTGAATCATTTTCTCTGGGCAGTGGAAGATCCTGTGCAAGTCAAGCAACAAGAAGAGAAATGAGGACCTTAAGAGGAGCTGAAACCTACTGCGAGCTGCCTGGAAATGATGTCCTGCTTTCTCAAAGGCAGCAGGACTGGTGATTTCGGAGGCTTCAGTCGATTTCCAGGCTTCAGCCCTTAGCTTTTATACAGACCACATCTCAGAGCTTGGAACATAAACGAGACAGTCTTCACGTAAGGTCCTATGCCCAGATACTGACCCATCCCAGGACCCAGCAGGCAATCAGTAGTAATTATCCACCCAAACCCCTGTGCTTCAGCCACTCACAGTGATGTAGGCAGCTCTGCAGAGCTCAGTCAACCTCATTTTCCAGCAAACTGCCCCTAATGACTCCCCCACAAAAAAATCCCAACAAGCTATTGGGGCACTCCCCCCACCCAAAGCGCCAGTCCCCTGTGCACAGAGCCTGCAGCCCACCAGTGTCCCATACCTGTTTGCGGGAGCTCAGGGCCCCCTTGCTGCCCCGGCAGGATTGCTGGAGGGAGCCACCACGATGCGCTGAGCCCAGGGCATGCTGTGGGGTGGCAGGCAGGGGGCTCATGAATAGAATGCGGGCAATGAGGCCGTAGAGGACAGCTGCAAGTCCCAACGGGATGACGTAGAAGACAGCAAAATCCAAGAAGTAAATGGGCATGTAGAGGCTTCTGGAGACGCGGTAGCCGCAGCTGACCTGTTCCCCATCCGAGAACGTGACCTGGGATGTGTCCACCAAGAAGAACCACATGAGGCAATAGAGGGAGGTGAAGAGCCACAGCGACGAGATGATGCGCTTGGCGCGGGCCACGGTGCACAGGAGCTGCGCCCTGATGGCATGGCAGATTGCAATGTAGCGCTCCACTGTGAAGGCGGTGATGGACCAGGCAGAGGTGTTGATGCCCAGGTACTGCAGGTAGGTGATGCAGAGGCAGCCGGCGTAGCCATACACCCAGGAAGCCACCACTTCAGAGATGTTGGGCAGCCCAGCCACCAGCAGCACCAGCAGGTCGGCCACAGCCAGGCTCACCAGGTAGCAGTTGGTGGGGGTCACCATGTGCTTGGTGCGCAGCACCACCAGCACCACCATGGTGTTGCCCGCGATGCCCACCCCACAGACGAGCAGCACCAGCAGGATGGTGACCACCTGGAGCTCCAGGGGCTGTCGGGGCATCCTGCCCAGTGTTTGGTTGCCCAGCACGGCTCCTGGGCTGGCCGAACTGTTCTCCATGGGTGCTGCACGGATCCTGAAAGCACTGGTGAGCTCCTGTCTTTCCCAACCAGTTCCCCCTCCCCTTTCTTCTCCACCCACTTCTCCTGCAAGCACCCCCCCCATCTTGCTGAACCACTGCTAGGAGGGGTGGGGAGCATCTCGAAAACCCCAACCCCTGCAACCTCCCTCCAAGCCCTGGGGACCCCCAGAATGCCTCAGACCTCCTCATGCATCTGCTCCCCACTTATACTTGCTGGGTCCTAATGCATCGCAGAGCCAAGGAGATGAGGAGGAGGAATGGGGGGAGGTGGAGGAAGGAGCCCAGCTGGGGTCCCATTTTTTCTCTCATCTCAGGGGAATGGGACCAGGGTGATGCCTTTCCCATTTCCCTTGGGCTGGGGCAGAGCAGTGCCTTCCCTGGGGGTCTTAAATCTCCTCCCTTCGGCTGTCCCACAGCCACTCCATCCCAAAGAAACACAGTGGTCTTACTCCGCTGGGGAAAGTCTTACCCACCCTGTGCTGAGAGCTCTGCTGGCCAGGCCGGGCTGTCTGTATCTATCCCAGGCTGTGAGATGTGCTTCATCCCGGGCAGGTTAATGCAGCAGCATCCTGATTCTGCTGTCAGCTCCGTGCTTGCTCCTGATGTCTCTGCAGCCCCTCAGAAAATGTATTTTCAGATGGAAAGAGTAACTGTGATTGCAAAGATAGAATGCTCATCATACCTAACCTGTGGAGTGGAGGAAAGGGCAAGGAGAAAAGCTCACTTTTCAATTAGATTACATTCCAATTAGAAGCAGAGCCATGCAATGAATCCCAGGCACAGATGTCTGTCTCAAAAATGTGCAGGATTTCTGATGCTGAGAGTTTCTAGTCTGGGGCTTCAAAGGCACATTTCCAAGCCTGGGTAGTACAGTACCAGTGCAGATAAAAAACTGCCTGCCCAGCCCCATTCTCTTCTCCCTATGCAGCAGTCTGTCCCCAGGCTCTGCTTTGGCATGACAAATAAGATTTCCCCCTTTTCTCTGGGTATACCCCCAGTTGGGTTTACAGAATACAGTCACTGTAGTTCTTCACTCCTTTCTGTGACATTTTGTTCAGCTTTGGCTCAGTTGTGGAAGACAAGTCCCCTTTCCTTTTCTTCCTTTTGGGCTCACTGCATCCTGCCCCACAGCTTTGCTCTCTGTATCAGTCCTGGGCTGGGGATGTGGTGGCAGGTGCTGTTCTCCTCTGTTGGGAACCCAGCATGGCTGCTCTGACTGCAGCATCCTGGTTGCTCTATGCATTTTAGCAGAGCTACAACACGTTACCCCTCTCCGAAGTTGCCCCCTGATCCAACTGTGGCTTCCACCTACCTTGGCCTTTCTTCAGTTTGGATCTCAAACTTTTCCTTCGGCTGCTGTGGGCTCATTTGGTCCTACACACAGAGAGACCTTTGAGATTTAGTACGTTTTATAGACACTGCTGGGAAAAAAATGATCCTCTGAGCCATCTCTGTGAAAAACACCTCTCCATTCTCTGGTGCTTCACAATCTGTGTATCTTAAACCCGTAAAACTTGTACTATTAGAGCTGGAGCACTGAGTTTGCACCAGCACTCAGTGCTGATGAAAGTAGAGAAGATGCAGCACAAAACTGTCACAGATGGGAGGCTTTGGGGCTGGATTATGGAATTTTAGACTGCAGAGGTCTTCAAACCCAAACTGTGGCCTGAAACCCAAGCCATGGCCCCAGATCCAAACCATGGCCATAAACCCAAACCTTTGCAGCAGTGTCACTGAGCATGAAGCCAACCCCAACTCCTTGGCATTGTGGTCACATGGCAGCAGTGTTTCCCTAGATGAGAACAGGGAAGTTAGTTTCACCCCCAGCCCCGTCTGCAGGACTGGTGGGGCCTCCTGTGCTGCTCTTCCCTTAACCTGCTGGCACAGAGCTGCCTGCTGGCTTTTGAGTAACTTTCTTTCTGGTTCACGCGGTCTTTTCTGAAGACATCTGCTGCAAGATCCCGATTTCTGCTACAGGGAGCTGCTGATGGGGAATTGCCCACGGGGTGGTGCAGCTGGCAGGGAACAGGCTCCAGGAGTCTGTCTGTTCTTTACTTTGCCTCTGTGAAGAATATCAAGGATAGAATATATATGACAATAACAGACAATGCTTCCCCCACTGTCCAAACACAACAGGTTTCTGACTGATGCAAGAGGCAGCTTTCAGCCTTCAAACCTGGTCCAGTCCTATTCCTGTGCTTACCTGCCCTTCTCATATCCCATAGGATCTCTCATCATATTCCAGGTTTGACTTTTTGATGACTACTTAGAAATTTTTTTCAAAATCTCTGCGGGAAATGAATGGTTTTTCTCGTTTCATGGACACAGAAGCATTTCTTGCCACCTATCCCAACTGGGAGGAGTAGTTGAAGATTGGAGCGGCCTGTAACTAGAAAACATATGCAGATGTAATACTTTTTCCACTCTCCATTTGCACACTGAAATCACCTCTGGCTGTGACTTCATTTCCTCTGCTGATTATCTACAAAGAGACCTGCAGAGAGAGTGGGCAACCCCTGGGCCATCCTGGCTGTGAGCACTCTTCTGGTGTGACCAGCGCTGCTTCTTCCTCCCTTCCTTCTGTGTGCTGAAGGCTTGTTATGGAGCACTGATACGGAAATTCACAGTTGTGAAATGCAAAACATTGAGTCAGAGTGAAATGTCACACCACCTTCAGTTCAAAAGAATCAAAATGAAGAAAACTGCGGCGCACTGTGAATCACTTGTGGAATCTCTGCAGCTGTCTCATGTCTCCAGCTCATTTCAGTACATTTTTATTCCTCCTTGAGAAAAAAATAGATCCCTAAAGGATCTTGTCTTAAAGAATGGGATTCTGAAAGTTCCCAGTTCACAACACATGTGGCTGTTACTCACAGATAGCTGCTGGTGTCACTGCAGGAGTGATGGATGCTGTGCCTGGGTGTTGGCCAAAGGTCTTGGTAGTTGAGGACCACTCCGTGCAGAGTGGGAGTGGGAGCAGAGTCAGAACACTGGGCTTGTCCCTGGGCCCCAGCTTTCCCAGGACAGTGCAGGAGGAGGAGGAGAGGGGGAACCCCATCTATCTGTAGGGCTTGGAGTGCTACTGCCATGTGACGAGCAGCTTCCATGATACTGGGGACAGTTCTGCCCCTACTACTCAGGCTCGGTGCAGCACGGCAAGCCAAGCACCATGCTGTGGAATTGCTTTCATTCGCCTTTATGATTATTCATATTACCTTTTCTAAACCTTAGGGAATGTAACCATTACTTCTTCATTTCAATTACTGTGCTTTAGATTGGATAACAGCAATAAAAACAAGAGTTTGATTAAAAATCAGGAAACATTTCTGGTGGGAAGTGCTTGGTTGGTTCTGTGCTCTGGTGAATGTAGAATGGTGGCTCTGAGTGAAATCTTTCCCAGCACACTGCCTTGCTGAACAGTTTACATTTGCTCCTCAACATATTAAGGCCATTCAGACCCCTGTACAGCCAGCCATAAGCAGGAACATAGCATGTATTTTACTTACACTTGCACTTGTACAAGGTGAAAAATCCACCAAAACCCCAGGGGTAACCAGAGGCTTCAGAGCACACCCTGTCCCATGCCCAAGGACCTCCCAACCCTCTGGTGCAACTGGGCTAGTGGAGGAAAGAGCAATCCATGGGCCTTTCTCTTGTGTAATTAACACCTTCATTTAGGTGAATGTGTCCTAGTCTGGCATCAGCAAGGATTTGGGCTGGCATTGGCATTAACGAGTGATGGGGGAGTTGAAAATGCCTGCCTTTCCTCAAGGTCGTTAAGGCTCTCCTCCACCTGCAGCACTTGATGATAGATAATGGGTATCATAGTGAATTTTTCCATCCCACATTAAATAAAAACACTTCTGACACCCATACGATGACACTTCATGGCTCTCCATGGTGTAACATGTCACATTTATTGCTTCCTCCCTAATGAATCAACCCCAGCATTGCCACAGCAGAACTCACTGATCACCTACTCTCCAACGTTCCTCCAAAGCCCAAACTCTTCCCCTGCATTCATCGCTGAAACCATGGAAACTGGTGTCATGTGTGCAAAAAAAAATACGCATTCTCTTTTCAGTCCCTGAAGATCCATCTGCAAAATGGCAATGGCAGCCCACTGCTTTGGGCACAGGTTTATGACAGCTGTGATGCTGGAGGCATAGGCAGAATGGCAGTAACTGACACTGATCATTATCCTTTCAAGCTGATGCAATTACCCTAATCAAGGCTTCTTTGATGCTGAACTTCAGTGTTTGAAAGTGCAAACTTTCCAGAATCAATCTTTAATAGTTAAAATTCAGGGGGAGCTGAAGGAAACTGGAGAAGAGAGAACCGCTCTGGACTGGGGTTAGCTTGTCCTAGCAAAGAGCAATTTTCAGGTTGAAAATGTATGTTTCAGGAGCTCCTCCCATGCTGCTCAAATGCCCTGGGAGTGGGGCACTGCCAGTGTGAAGGATGCAGTGGGAACCTGTGGGTGGGACTCAGTTCCCTTAGTCCAGATCTGTGGTCTTTGCTCCAACTCTTCTGAACCTGGGGGATCAGACCCAACACTACCCAGGCCATTGCATTCCCAAAATGCTACTGGCCAAAATTTTAAGTTTCTTAAAGGGCATTAAAAGATTGCTGTGCATCTCTTGCCAAACAGATGAATCTTTCCGAGGAAAGCTGTTTTAGGTGTGTTCACTGGAAGGCTCTGTGCTGCTGGGATGGTTTGTGTCTGAAGAGTTTCCCTGCTCCCCTCACAGCTCATTAACCCCTGGCTCCAGGTAATTTTGGCTACTTGATTGGCAAATGGGAATCTTTTGCTTTCCCCAGACAAAACATCACAGAGTATTTGCTGCAGCAACTTCATGACATGGCACAGGCTGCCCAGGGAGGGGATGTCCCTGGAGGAGTTAAAAAACAGTGGGGATGTGGCACTGAGGGATGTGGTCAGTGGGCATAGTGGAATGTCTTAGGGTTGGATTTAGTGATCTTAGAGGTCTTACCAATCCTAAACAGTTCTGTAATTCTACGAGTAAGCATCCTAGTTGCTGCAGAGGGAGACATGTTCTTGTATTAATCACCTTAACAGCAAAGGATTAAGCAACCTGGGGAGATAATTACATCGGGGTTTTGTTAGATAGATGCTCAAAAAATAATCCAGATCTACTTTGTTTCAAGCTTCTCAGAAGCTGACAGAACTTTGTGCATCTGAAGCTGCCACTTCTGTAATTTAATCTCCTTGAGGTGCATTATGCCAAATAATTACCTTAATGAAGACTCTAATGGGAGAAGAGAGTAATTGATGTGCTTTGAAGAAATGAAGCTGTGAAGTTGCTTTGTTTTTAAGCTGGCACTGGTTTAGCTCCCTCTCCTCCTCTCTTGGCCCTACCCAGATTCTGATCTGCCTCTTTCAGAAGTAATGCTCAGTGATGGACTTTTGCATATTAGTTACAATACCACCGTTTCTGAGTTTGAAGCAACCCAGCACATAACACTAGCTATTGCTTTAGCAAAGCTCAACCTTCCACGTCCTGCCCCATTTTGCTCCCTGCAGAGCGCTGGCTCCAATGTCAGGTTTCACTCTACCACTTCTATATCTTCCTGGATATTGGCCTGAGCTGACCTCCTCTTGGCTGCCCTCCTCCTCTTCTGTAGTCCTCCAGCTGCTCTATCTGTGTTATTCCGGAGAGCTCTGGTGAAGAGATTTCATCAAGTCCTCACACACAGATTCCTACTCCCTGCCCTGCCCAGGAGGTGCTTCTCATGATCCTACGGTCTTGAATTTATTTTGGCAGGTTAAAACAACACTTTATTTATGCCAGAAATAATACATATTCTAAAAAGACAAATAATAACTAAACAATAATAAATTAATCAATACTCCAAGAAAAATGTGGATGTGGCACTGAGTGACGGGGTCTGGAGCAGGCATGGGCTGATGGTTGGACTGGATGATCTTGGTCTTTCCAACCTTAATGATTCTGTGATTCTAGAACTGATTTTTAATCAACTCAATTATTTATTTATCTATTTATTTATTCAATTTTTGCTCGCTGCCTGGAGGGATCACTTTAGGGAGAAAGAAAGTGTTTGGATGAGATGAACTTAGAGGTCTTTTCTTTCCAACATTAATGATTATAGGAATCGATGAAGGGTGCACTTCCTCCAGCAGTGATGGGGGAGGTAAAGGAGCACTTCCTCCACCCAACTCCCACACACAGTTAGCCTTGCATAATGCTGACAACACCCTCACAGTCATGGGAGCTATCTTGGGTTCCTTTTTCCACCATTCCTGGAGGAGTTCACCTCTGAAGTTCTAGACTGAATTAAGAAAAAGGAAATGTAGCTTTTTTTTTTTTTTTTCTCAGATTAATGCACAATGTCACCTTTGGCCTTTTTCTCCTTTTATTTGGTAAATATTGTTCCCAGTCTCCAACCACTTCCCCAACTCCAGAGAGTGTATTTCATGATCCTTTTGCAGAAGCTTATACCCAGTTATTGCCACAAGGTCTTTGACATTCCCTGCATGTCCAAAATTGCCCTTTGTTTCTCAGCCACATAGTGTCCCCCTGTGCTGCTGGGACAGCTTGCTGTAGAGGTATTGTGCCCGCTCCTCCTCCTGGCTCTCGAAGAAGGATGCAGCAATTTTTCTGCACAGGCGGCGTGCATAGGTTTCCAGAAACACAGTGGCGTAGATAATGCAGAAGAGCAGCCCCACAACCAGCAGCACAGAGGGGTTGGGGGGTGTTGGGGGGCTGATCCTGCACCGGGCAGAGCTGAAGGTCAGAGAGTGGTGGTAGCTCCTATTAAGGTCACTCACAAGAACTGGGATTTTCAAGATGTCTATTCCAGCCTGGAATAAAAACAGGAAGAGGTTAAATGAGGTGTGAGCCTGGAGGCGTGAGCTCTCTGGTACAGCTTGTTTGGATGCACTGAGATGGGGACACTGAAGCACAAATATGCTTCAGGCAGGTGGTGTGGGCACTGAGCCCCTGGCATGGTGGGATCCAGTCCTGGCATCGTCATCTGCTGCTGCAGGATTCACAGTGAAACAGAGTACAGAGAGCAGCAGGGGCTGCATGTTTTAATAGTAAGGTTTGTTTCTATTCCCGTTACTTCACTATAAGCAGTTAACTGAGCTAGGAAGTACACAGGATGGGGCTGGAGGAAGATGGCAAGGTGGAACAGGGAAGTTAAAAAGCAAAATGAGAATTAGAATCACAGAATCATTGGAACATTAGGGATGGAAAAGACCTCTGAGATCATCTAGTCAAACCACCTAACTGTCCACATCCTTCAGTGCCATATCCCCACAGTTCTTGAACACCTCCAGGGATGTGGGCAGCCTGTGCCAATGCATCACCTCTCTTTCTGGTAATAAATTCTTACTAATTTCCAACCTGAACCTACACTTTTGCAACTTAAAGCCATCACCTCTCGTTCTATTGCTGTTTACCCGGGAGCAGAGGCTGACCCCCACCTCACATAACTCCTTTCAGGGAGCTGTACACAGCAATATCTCCCTGAGCCACCTCTTCTCCAGTTCCCTCAGCCACTCCCCATAAGACCCCATTGTGCTCAGACCCCTCACAGCCCCATTGCCCCTCTCTGGCCCCAGTGTCTGCCTGATATTGAGGGCCCCACAGTGGAGCACAGCACTCACAGTGCAGCCCCACCTGTGCTGAGCACAGGGGATGATCACTCCCTGTGCTGCTGGCTGCACTATTCCTCATACACGCCAGGATGCCATCGGCCTTCTTGGGCACACTGCTGGCTCATGTTCAGTCAAGCATCAACCAACAGCCCCAGGTCCATTTCTTCCACACAGCCTTCCAGCCACCCCAAGCCTGTAGCAACATGTGGGGTTGTTGTGACCAAAGTGCAAGACCCGACACTTGATCTTATTGAACTTCATCCCATTGGCCTCAGCCCAGTGATCAGCCTGCCCAGGTCCCTCTGTAGGCCTTCCCACCCTCAGGTGGATCAACACTTCCCCCCACCTCGGTGTCATCTGCACCTCATTACTGAGGGTACACTCAATTCCCTCATCCAAATCGGCAGTAAAGATACTAAACAGAGCTGGCTCCAAGAACACCACTTGTGACTGGTTGCCAGCTGGATTTAAAGGGATATTAAAATAGATGGAAACTGGGGAGCCTTGTGAAATAAGACACTGAGCGACACAAAGGCAGCGGGCAGGGCTTTCCCCAAGGAGCTCCATCATCCCTCCTGCACACCGAGCAGCAGCACAGCCCAGGGCAGCGCATTAGAGAAGCCAAGCCGTGACCCGAACTGCACTCACTTGGTATTTGATGCTGAGTGTGATGGGCACTGCGGAGAGCTGAGCCATCCTCCTCACTGCTGTGTCTGCCACGCCAAAGATGAGGTGCTCCAAGGCCACCAGCACCAGCACCAGTAGCAGGGCCACCGAGAAGCGCAGCACCTGCGCCAGGCACAGCGTCAGCTCCTCGCGGGACAGCCTGAGGCCCGTGGGGTGGATGAGGTGTTGGGGTGAGCCCACCAACAGGTGGGAGGCTCCTCTGTCCTCAGCCAAATGCTGCAGCTTCTTGGTGATGTAAACGTTGTCGAAGCGGAGGTTGGTGAGGTAATTCTTCAAGTACCAGGCGGACTCAAAGCAGAGGTAGAGCACGGAGAAGGCAGCGACCAGTTTGTTGCCCACTCGCACACAGTCTTTGACCAGCACCTCAACAGCCAAAAAATCCTTCCTGGCTTTCTCGCCAGCGAGGTGCACCTGCTGGTTAATCAAGGAGCTGTTCTTCATCAGAGAAAACTGAAAATGTCCATCCATGGGCTTCAAGATAGCGTAATTTTGGATTTCATCCCCCAGCTTCCAGGAAGCATTACCCAGCAGAGCAGTGGAGTTCAAAAGGCTCTCAGAGGAATTCTTGGAAATGCACAGGATGACCTGCAGGAGTGTCTTGATGTTGCTGATGATGTTGGGGGTGATGTTAACCACCGCTATCATGATGCAGGTTGACAAGAGGAGCTTCCGGCCCTGCTTGGTGCCCAACGTCGGCATGGCGATGCTGAAGGCACAGCGCACAGGGTGCACCAAGAACAGGGCAAGGAGGAGGAGCAGGCTGAAGGTGACAGCCATCGCCACGGAGATGTGCCGGGGGTACTCCAGGGAGGCAAGCAGCCAGTTGTAGAAGAGGCCCCCGAGCAGCACGGTGATGCAGGAGCACTGCAGAAATAGGGCCCGCAGCTCCCAGCCGTCTGCTGGGACTGGTTTGGAGTATACAGACCATAGCTCTGCCATGATCCTGCGTGCCTTTGGGAACAGGGAGTCTTCATGACAGGTGTAGGCATGCATCCTGTGCAAAGAACAAGCACCGATGTGTTAGTAAGGGAAGTACAGAAATGCACCAATTAGGGGAATTTGTAACGTCCCTCTCTGGTCTTGCTCTTTGCCTCTCTGCTGCCTGAGTCGCTGGCACCGGGGTCTTCCCTGCAACCGTGCAGGCCAGGAAAGCTCAAGGCATTTGTTGAAATTGCTGTACAGCTCCCTGAAAGGAGGCCGTGGCTGGAGGGGCTCAGCCTCTCTCCCCGGTAGCAGCAACAGGACAAGAGGTGGTGGCTCTAAGTTGCATGAGCGGAGGTTCAAGTTGGATATCGGGAAACATTTATTCTTTGAACGAGCAGTGCTGCACTGGCACAGGGTGTCCACAGAGGTGGGGGACTCACCATTCCTGGAGGTGTTCAAGAACCATGGAGATGTGGTACTGGTGGGCATGGTGGGGCGGGTTGGGGTTGGTCTTGGGGATCTGAGGTCTTTTCCAACCTTAATGATTCCATGGTTCTATGAAAGGTCAAATACCAGCTATAAGCAACTGCTCCTCTTGTAATATCAGTAGAGGAAAGCATTATATTACTCTGTAAAAATCATAATGTCATTCAGAGTAGGATGAACTCTTTAGCTGCGTGTAACAGTAGGTTTGGTGGTTTCTTACAGGAGGGAGAAGGGAAGTAAGGACTCCCAGCTGCTCTGGAAACTGTTAGTTGGCTCAGTAATTAAGGTGCTTAATGGATCAGAGGAGCTGAAGCAGGAGTTTCTGCCTCCCTGCTTCTTAACAGAAAACCAAAATAATCAGCAAATCTTTGGGTGACAAATACAGAACTGACCAGAGAAAACACTGTTTCACACAGATGCTCCAGTGCCAGAGGAAATCTCCAAGGTTAAGAATTTGGCTACTGCAGGCAGGATGAAATGTCCCAGGGAGCTATTTAAATGCCTAATGGAAACAAATGTTTGGGAAGAAATACTATTTCTCAGGCCTCCCACACCACAGGAATGACTCTCCAGAGAACAGAAAACCTGGTGGGGAGAAGGAGTCTCCCATTGCAGCTTTCAGTCCCCCCCCCCCCAGGATGAGACCAGCCATGAGAGTCCATCTGTCCCAGCCTCGCAGAAGCAGCAGTATCCCCAGAGTGGGAATTGTACCCAGCTAATCCATTTACCTGAGGTTTGTCAGTGGAAAAGACAATTCATAGCTACTGGGACAAAAGAACTGAAGTGGGTGTTACATACCTGGATGATGAGACGTGCCCCTGTGCTGTCTGTAGGCTCCCAGTTTTCCAGTGTCCTGTTGCTCCCATTGAGGATGCTGGAGGCAGCTGCTGGGACACCCACAGGAAGACACCAAAGCTGTCAGCACCAGACAGCCAGCACTCAAAAAATCGGCTTTATAAGGCAAATTGGGCCAAAAGATGCTGTAGATTCCTGTTGTGAGTGAACAGAGCTGGTATGTGAAGCCCAGGAGCAACACTGCTATCAGACTCCCTTAGGTCTTGCTTAAGGTGCAGAGGCTTGGATGACACGCTGCTGAGAGAAATGAGTCAGTACCATATGGAATGAGTCAGTACTATATGGAAAGACTGGGGGGAACAAGGATCACGTGGGAGATGGGGTGTCACTGTCTTGAATTGGGAAATCAGCTGTCTCATCCCAGCAGCAGGGTAAGCAATTAAAGAGAATGGGGCTTTGTTCTGGAAGGCATCAGTCATGGACCAAAGGCACTGCTGGGCTTGGAAGGCTCCAGGAAATGCTCTGGTCACTGTTATCATTTCTTGTAGGCTGCTTCTCCCAGCTGAAACCACGAGCTCATGTGCCAGGCCTACATTACTTAAAGGGTGACTGCCCAACACCTTTCACTTCTATAGCCCTTCCTTGGTGGCATCTGGCTGCTTCACCCTACCTAACTCAAATAGGTTTGCAGTTAGGAAGCCTGACTAGAGGTTTTTGCTGGGACCAGCAGTCTCATGTGGGAGTTGTAGATGAACAGCTTCTGGGGCCATGGTCATGCTCAACTGGACCTGAGCATCTTGATGGTCCTGGAACAGGAAGGCAGAGCCAAGCCTGTACCTTTCCCAGTTCCTTATGACCAGCAAATCCACAGCAAAGAATCCCACAGCAGGCCAGGATTCCTGAAGCTCCAGCCACCAAACCCCACAATGGCTCCTCCAAACTATGCTTCCAGATAAGGGGAGGGGAGAAGATGTGTCTCTCTCCTCCAGCCAGAAAAACCAAGATATCACAAGAACCATGCGCAAACCCTGCCTTCCTCCACTCACAGAGTGCAGGAAGGTTCACGCAGCCTTTCCTGGCTCCACCAAACCCGCTCTGGGGCCTCCCCAAGTGATGCTGCTGCCTCCAGCCCTCCCGCCGGTGGGAACACAGGGCTCCCAGCCAGTTCCCATGCTCCCCACAGCGAGGAAGGGCGAAGGGCCAGGCCTCAGCTGGGACAGAGCTCCTTCCCTAGGGATGTGGCCAGTCCCCATGGTGGTGCAGCCATTGGAGGATGAGCAATGCTGAGTGTGAGCCCATTGCCGTGTGCTCCCTCAGCCCGTTCCTGCGGGGCACAGCTGAGATGTTCACAGGCTTTAGCCTTCAAGAGACTCATAGAATGGTTTGAGCTGAAGGGGACCCTCAAAGGCCATCTGGCTGAACCCCCCTGCAAAGTGCAGGGACACCCACAGCTCCATCAGGTGCCCAGTGACTCATCCATCCTGACCTTGGATATCTCCACAGCATCCACCACCTCTCTGGACATCCTGTACCAGCGCCTGACTGCCCTGATTGTAAAGAACTTTTCCTTATATCCAGACTAAATCTCCACTCTTGCCGTTTGAAACCATTTCCCTTTGTCCTATCAAGAAGCACCAGGCAAGCACCAAGGAAAGCGCTTTAGTTTGGAGCACCAATGGCAATTGCTTGCACTGGCCATGTCTTAGATGGTGATATCATCTTTCTCACTGTAATCCACAGCTAGCTGATTCTAGCACTGGGGTAAAGCAAGTAGCTTTCTGGGGCAGGAAGAAATTAGCAGTAGACCATTAAGAACCAAGACAGAAATCAGGGACCATTAAGAAAATAAATAAATACACGAATAGTTAACAGCCATAAGGAGCAGAGCAAGGTGTTCTCTGAGTCTGCTGCAGAGGGGAGCTGCATTCTGTGGGGATGCTTCACCGAGTGGTTGTAGGTATGGCCAAACCTGGCTGGAAAGCCTCCCAAGGCTCCAAAGCATTTCTTGTACGCTGGAATATATGGATGGGGGTAAACTGGTACATACCCTGTGCTGACAGCTTGTCAGTGAGCCATTTTTCCCAGGACACAGGGAACAAAACAAAACCAAACCAACCGAACAAACAAATAAAATGAAGATGTATGCAAGTGAGGGACTAGGCGTGTTCCCCCACGGGCTGGGCATCCAGCATCTCTGCGAGGCAACTGTGACATCTGGCGGTCAGACTGCCCCGCTGCTCCTGGCTGCGTGCCTCAGGGCTCACCGGCTGTGGGTGTCGGCGGATGGGTGGCTGTTTACGGAAAACAGGAGAAGTGGAGGAGAAATGGGATGTTTTCTGTCCTGAGCTTCGTGCATCGCGTTGGAATTTCTTCTCCAAAAGAGCGGTGATGAGTTGGCTCAGGGAGTGGTGGAGTCACCGTCCCTGGGGGTGGTAAGGGGAGGGTGGGTGCAGCACTGAGGGAGCAGTGAGCAGTGCTGGTGGTAGGTGGGCAGCTGGACTAGATGATCTCAGAGGTCTTTTCCAGCCTTACTGATGCTGTGTTCTGTCTGGCAGCTGGGTGTGGGCAGGCTGTGCACGGCCCTGCCACTGCTGCAGGGCCCTGAGGACCTCCGTGTGAACAGTTCGACTCGAATGATTCTGGGATAAAAGACACTGCATAGCACTTTCCTACTGTAAATAAACCAGAGCGAGTTTCCTCCGGGTGTCTCAGGAGAACATGTGGATGTTCATCCCGGATCGGACGGGGAACATCAAAGGAGCGAAGCAGAGATATTCTGGATGCTGAATTTCAATGCACGAGTGAGGCATTTCCTGTTTAATTAAAATTCACAGGCGGGCTGCTAATGTGAATGGCTTTTGTGGCAGCTGCTGAATTTTGACATTCTTAGAGAAAGTTCCCCTGAAACGACGGGGCTTAAGTTACAGAAGGCTGATGCAGCACGAGAAAGGCCCTCTCCTGGGACTTCTCATATCTCTGGTCATATCACAGAACCCTCGAGAATAACCAGGTTGACTTACCATAACAAAGAAAGCTTCTTTCAGTGAATTTTAGCACTAGCAAAGGACCAGCAATGCAGAGTGACCGAGTCCTGGGGGCTGGCAGGGAGCTCTCCTGCTCCTCCAGGGGACAACCCCAAAGCCGTGGGGTGACGGATGGGAGAGGGAGGCTCAGCTCCACAGAGCAAACAGGACGAAGTGACGTGCTAACAAACGTGCTTTATTGTACATTTTCCACGATCATTAAGGCTTTTGTTAAATGAAAGGATTTTGTTGAACATCAAGGATTTTTTGTTGTTGCTTTTGGAACATGACTGGTGGAAGTTCCACGTTCAGTTGGTTTTGGTAGTTTCTGTTCAGTCCCAAGTCCCTGCCTAAGTGCAGCCTTAAGGTGGACCCCAGCTGGCTGCAGGCTTTATGAGCAGCACAGGAGCAGGCGGGATGGGCTGGGTCCCACTGTGCCAGCTCAGCAAGTTCACACCACCAAAAGGACCCAGCAGAGCCCAGTGTCCATCCAGTCACCAACCTGCCCTAAACCAGGAATCACATCCTTTATCTTTCCACTCGTCTATGTCAACGATAGATCTTTAAAATTAAATATTTTTAGATTCTTACAGATTTTTGTTTTTTAAGGGATAAAATGGTGATTAAAATCACAGTCAATTTGCAATGCTTTCATTGAAAGTATCCAAGCAATCAGAAATAAAAGATGTTGAGAATCAAAGCCTACTTTTCAGCAATGTCGATGATACTGCAGTGCAGCTTGCCCACTGACCTCAGCAGGCGCTCACGGGTGGGTCAGCCTCACAAACCTAAGACTGGCCACATTCACCGAAGTTGAAACACCACTGATGTCCACCACTGATGGCCCCAAACCTCCATCTATGCACTCAGTGCCAAGAACCAGGCAGCAGCTGAAAACCGGGTTTTCAAAACATTGGACATGTTTGGGAACAAACTGTCGCCTTCCTGTTTCCAAAGCATGAAATAATGCACTGAGTCCTATCCACACATCTCCTGAATCATCCTTTCATGCACAAGCCTGAAGAAATAGTCTTCATCCTACATGAGAGAATTACTCATGAGACCATAAAGAGCCCCCAGCCTCCACGGCACTGCCAGAAGCCCATGTTGCCTTCTCCCTGGGCCAGATTCTGATACACTCACTCACATTGGGTTGCACGTAAATAATCCATCCTGGGCTGCTCTCCAAAACGAGGAAGGGTATCAGAAGCTGGATCTTTGCTAGCTTTCATGGGGGGAGAGGCATCTCCCCACAGATGCTCGACGCTTATGAGGTTGTCCAGGTAACAACCACCTATGATGGACAGATAAAATTCCCTGGGAGTATCTGATAGGTACCTGTGGAAGGTGGGGAAAGGATCTTCAGAGAAAATAACCAATGGATGTTGAGGCACTGACCAGTATTTCTAAAAATAAAATTAAACTCAAGGGTCTCACATGATGTGGGCAGCCATGTGGCTTTCTTCCTGTGCATATGCTGATGATTCCAGTGCCCAAGTCCTAAGTGAGTGAGTCCTTCCCCTGGGGTAGCTTTGTTCATATTTTATTTAGTGCACTTAAAGTGACATTTTCTACAGCTGGCAAGAGCGATGTGGCATTTTCTGCATGGATGTTAGCCCATGCAGGGAAGGTCCCCAGCTGGAAGATACTCTTGGCCCACGTGTTCATAGCCAAGCTAAGAAGTAGGACTCCCATAAGATTCATGAGCAGCCCAGTTCTCGCCTACAAAAGAGACATAAAGACAGCTGTTGAGTTTAGTTTGGACACCTACAGCATGAAGTTATTTGACTAACGATGTTATAAAATTGAAGTTTTAATTGCTACTAATACCAGCAATTTTTTAAGTGGGCTTTCTTAAGCCACAGATCCATCAAAAAGTCTCTGTTTAGCCTAAGGAATGTGAGCAGAAACTGGGACTGAGCCTTATTTTGCTCATAAGCTTTATTTCACCTAGCTGGTGAAGGAACATTTCCTTCACCTAGAAACCTCTGAAAGTTGAGCTGCTGACACTATTTGGAACAGGAGCAGGATCTGACAGATGCTGAGTGCAATTAAGACCACTTTTTTCATCACTTGGAGCCACAGCAGCTCCAAATTTCACAGGGTCAGATGTTATATAGGCTCCTTCCATAGCCCTGTGCCTTCCAACACTGCCTTACTAGATTTGCCTTTTCACTGCATTACATGTTGAACTGGTAACACACCTGAAAGTTACTTTCTTAAACACTCCACCCCGATTGATTGTTTTCAGCATATTGTATATCCAAAGCAACTTACCATATCCTTGACCATCAAGTGTCCAGAAGAAAATGCAATTGAGTTCGGAGGTGTTGAGACTGGCAGCATGAATGCATAGGAGCATCCTATCGTTCCTGGTATCATTAAATAGAGTGGATTGACCTTCAGACGAATGGCCTTGAAAAACAGAAAGGAGAAGAAATTGTATGTTGGGGATTAGGAAGGAAAAGCAGATATATTAGCGGATACAAGTAGTGCAGAGCAATTTCCCACACTGACAGATTATCACGCATCTCACCAACAGTGTTTGAAGAAATATTACCCATCAGTACTCACTACATGCTACAGGCACTTGCTCTACTGCTCCCAAGGATTTCCAAGTGCCTGCAGCCCTGCTTCAGGAGCAGGAGAACCGTATGGTGCCAGCTCCAGTCCCAGCACCACAAACCTGCCTGCACAGAGCAGCTCTGAGCACTGGGCTGCTTACCAGCTCCGCCAAAACGGGCAGGAAGATGATAATAGTGGCTGTGTTGCTGGCAAACTCTGTGAATAAGGCAATGACAATAGTGATGAGGATGACAGCCACGGGTGGGGGTACGCCCTCCAGAGGGTGCAGGCGGCCTCCTATCCAGACAGACAGACCAGACTCCTGCAGAAGAGAAAAAAAACAAGGTGAAGGGCAGGGCTCTTGCATATCTACACAAGAACTGATCCTGTCTCAGATCTGCAAACTGCACACAACTTTCACCCACCCACCCCACCACCTATGTGCAGGGTACTTCACAACAAGCAGTTGGAGAGGAGTTGCAAGATTTATTGACCTCTCCTTAATTATCTGCTGTCTGTTGCTGTCTCAGGTGGAGTTGTGAAACATGTCTTCAGCTGAGAAAAATGTCTTGTTAGCGCTGTGACCCTGCAGATGCAAATTTCCAGAGCCAAACAAGAACCACAAGCAACAGAGCTCTGCTGGGTTATACCTCACAGCCCTTGGCCATGGCGAAGCCCCCTCCAAGCAGCAGGATGATGTTCCAAGGCACCGTTTCCTGAGCCTTCCTCCACGTCAGCAAGGGCTGTGTCTCAGTGTTTGGTGCTAGAAAAGTAGAGCATCCTCATATCAAGCACCCACCCAAAGAGGAACATATCCATCATCATCTGACAGAATGGCACCATCAGCCTGACGTCAGCACTGAAGGTCACCAACCATGAGTTTCTGATGATTAAAATATACACGTGGATTCCCTCAAGCTAGTCAATTCAAAGATGATTTCACTTAATATAAAAAATGGGTCTTAACACGATGAAAAGAAACTCTAGAATTTCAGGTTTTTTTAGGCTTCCTTGAGGGAACTCCCAACATTAGATTAATTCTCTCTCATGAACGTTGCCCTCAATAGATGGGAGTCCATGGAAGGAGAAAGTTTTCTACCATCTGAATCATAAGATGTTAGTAATTTTCCACAGCAACATGCAAGTTTTATGGTGAAAAAATACATCTCCCCTACAACCCATAAAGGATGCACTAATGGGTCTATAATTTTCTGTTGAACAAGGGCACACATTTTATCCAGAGGAGTCTGGACATTACAACCAACATGTGTGACTCTGCTCCGTGGGTGCTGCACTGGTCCTGGTCCTCCCAGGGATGTGGCAAGCCAGCCCCCAGGGCCTCGCCAGCTGCATCTCCACGTGAAGGCCGTCTCACATCACAAGTGGTTTAGGAATTGAAATTCTTATCTCATTGCTACTCAAAGGGACAAACCCAGGACCTCAAAAGATTTCTGGCACCAAAATTTGCTGGAGAGTCTGGGCTTTAGGGGTTTAAATTCTAATTCGTCCTGGGCACCGAGGAAGAAGCCTTACTTCTGATGGGCTGCTCAGCTTTGCCTTCGCAGTTGCTCACACTCCCACCTGAAGTAGAAGAGCTGTCTGGGGCCAGCAACAGAGCTGGTGCCACAGGCCACTCTACTGTCATAGGTCAACACAGATCTCTAACACTTGTGGCATCATCTCTGAGAGCTACACGAGCAACTGAGTCATTTCTGCAATAGGCAGGAGGGCAGCAACTGCTAACCCTCCCCAGCACTCCAAGCACAGCCTCCATGCATCCCAATGGAGCCGTCAGGCAGTGTGGCCCAGTGGGTGGCACAGCTCTGAGCTGGGACCTTCCCGGCTCCTGCTCTGTGCCCTGAGCACGGGTGCAGGCAGGGTCCAGCCTGGGGGGTCTCCTACTCACCTTTGAAGTCAAACCACCACCTGAGGGAAGGTTTTTGTGAGGGGAAGAAGAACAGTATGATCACAATGGTGATTCCTGTAACGGCGTCGGAGATAAACCTGCCCAAAAGCAGCAGAAACACTAGTAAGAAGCACAGGCCTGAACAATAACCAAGAATGGGGATTTACCAAAGAAGATTAAAAGTTTCCACCAGGTTTGAACAACAGCTGTTGTTCACAGTTCTTTTTAATTCCCGTCAAGCTGTGAACCCTCTACAAAAACTGCCTCAAGGCTCTGCAAATGTAAAAAGCAAGAATGAATTCTGCCTCGAGAGCGATGCTCCAGTGTTCTGCCTGCAGAGCTGAGCTCAGTCCATGAGGGGCTGTGGGGACAAACTTCCCCGGGTCTCTGCAGGGAGCAGGAGGAGCAGAGCCCATGTGAGCTCCCTGCAAAATGCTCAGAGTGTACAGTGACAGGCAGACTTCATCCAATGAGGAGTTTAAGCAGGTATTCGATTGCAAGAAGCTATGAACTGATGAGGAAGGAGTCCATAATTATTTTGTTCTATTAAGGAACCATTTATTAAGCTAGTGCTCTACCAAAACAGACAAAAAAATCAAGTGTGACCATCTCTTCTGTTTAGAAATATCCTGAGATTCAGCATCCCCCAACTGCTCTGTTTGTCCTCGCAAGGTATGGATGGATGACACAGGGGAGATAAACTTTAAAAACAGAGAGAGTAGCACATCGGACCAGCTCCTGCCATCTCTCTTCACTCTCCAGACCTCCAATGTAATCAGGGAGTTACATAAAGAAATCAGCATCTCACTGTAAATGTGCTATGTATGTACAGACAGCACTCCAACACTCACACCCAGGGATGGCCTCAGACAGACATACGTAAGAATCTGCAATGCCAATTCCCACTGGGGTTCATGCACATCTTTTGTGACACAGAAACAATAAAGCTGGCTCTAGGACTTGAAGCTCAGCTTAATTTATTCCAGGAAACCTGAGTAACAGTGTTCAGCAATGCAATCAGAAACCCAGGAATCTCAAAGACTTTGAAATGCCATTGAAAAATGTAAGAGTGGAATGAAAACAAAATCTTACCCTGGTGCAAACAAGCTGGCCCAACCTGGAATGAATTTGGGATCCCTGGAGAAAAGCATGATAGCAAACATGCAGAAGAAGAAGAAAATTGCCTGTTCTGCAAACCTAAAATGAAAGGAAATGCAGTTAAAATGTGGTTGTGCTGAAAGGCTGGAGCTGAGACAGGCAGTACTGAGCTTTGGCTGCGGCAGCTGGATGAGAAGTAATGCAGCTTCTCTCCAGAAAGCTGCAAATCTACATGCAGATACTGATATTTGCCAGCAATGATCTCTTAGTGGAAGACACAAAGACCAGGCCAGATGAGCACCACGAAGGCCTAGGGCAGATGTCACAGTGCTTGTATGCAAAACTGATGGTCCAGATGGGACAGAGAAAGACCAAGGAGCTGCTCATGGCCATTCCTCTCATCACTGCCCTCTGGGATATCTGGGATGTTCTTAAGGCACAGATTGGGCTAATACTGATCAGTTAAGAATAGATTCACTCAGTTTTAAGCAACATAAAAGGACAGCTAAGATTCAAATATACACGAGACAGGAATGATCTTCAAAATCAAAACTTAAGCAGTGTCACCTAGATACATGACAAACAGCAGGGGGAAACTTTGAACAGGAGCGTCATGCACCAAATATTAGGCTTGGTTCTAGTGGGGTCAAGATTTAACCAAGGTAATGCCTCAAAACACTGTTTTAGACCTCTGAGAACACAAGGAAGGGCATGCAAGCTGTTGGGAAGAAACCACTTGCATCGATTTTAAGTTACAGGGCTGCTAATCAAATTGGTTGAGCATGGCTTAATGGACTTTCTCGCTCCTAGGCCTCCAAGTGGGACTTTGATTCTTCTTTGAGACATTTTGCAGGCAGCTTCATAATGCACTGGATGGAACAACTAAACCAATTTCTTTCATTTACAGCACAGGCTCAGGCAATTGTCTTTGAAGAGCCACTCCATTTTCCACACACAGCAATAATTGCAGTGTCAATAGCCTAACACAGACATCGCTGAACCTTCACAGCACCACTGTGAGTATAAGAATACTATTTTAGAGACTGAGAAGCACAGACATTTTGAGGTTAAGACCTACCTTTCAAAAATCTCCACTAGCCCTGGTTGCCAGGGGTGGGTTGGACATACCTTGCGATTGATTCTTGTTGATACTCAACTTTTCCCTACTTTGGCATTTCTCATTTCTCACATTTCTTTCTCTGATATATGATCCCTACCAATTTGCACATCTCTTCCAGAAGACAAAATCTTTGAGAAACTTCAACTAAAAGTGCTGTGTTCTTCCTTCACATTATTAATAAGATTGAAGGGAGTTATTAAATATGTATATTATAAATATGTATATGTATATGTATATTCTATTCCATGAAATTGATTTATCTTCTTTATGTATGTTTTCTTTGAGCACCCCCTAAGATTTCTTACTGCATATCCACAGTCCACATGATTCATTTCTGATACGATTCATCAGTCTGCTCAGTGAACAATTCCTGCTTTGCAGAACAAATACAGAGAGGCAGAAATCTCCAAAATCTGGCTCGTGTCAGTTACATAAAGCACACTTAAAGCTTTGGTTCAAGAAAATTTACAAACAGTAATTAAACAGCCTAGCATGAATCCACTCTGTCATATGAACTTTGTTCTTGGTAAGAGTTGAGGGCAAGCTGCTATTTGCAGTTACTCCTGTAAGCAAAGGCAAAGAGGTTGAAGCATGCCAAAAAGCAAACTTCAGCAGGTCACAGATACTGAGTGAAAAAAAATATTATTTATTTTATTTTTTTCTAAAAGTATATAACTCAGCCCACCACTCTTAAGACAGGACATTTCCTCAACACTTGATTTCTTTTTCATTTCAGTCCTAACTTTACGACTCACTTTGTTGGCCCCAGTTTCTGGTAGTCCTCCTTTATCACTTCTCTGGCTCGGGCTTCCGCATCCACTCTTAGATTTGACTTTTTTGTTCTCCAGCCCCTGTCAAGAAACACAGTTACACTTTTAAATGTCCTAACCCAGTAGGAAGGAGCATGGCACTGAATACCAGTGGAAAAGCCTTGAGTACGTAACACCAGCGGTGAATGTCTGGTCCTGAAGGGTAGCAGTTTTAGCTTTCTCTCTGCTCTCACACAAAGGCCCCACAGAGGGTAGGAATTTTTCTCTCATTTATATTCTAAACCACCTCCTCCAGCATGGGCTGTGATTGCCAAAAGAAAATCCCAGTGTTGCAGGGTTTCATCTCTGACAGATAACTGCTTGAGTGGAACACTAGGAAGTGGGTGACGTGGAAAACGAACCTGTCCCTTCACTTCTCAACTCACTTGCAATTTCCTGGGCAATCTTAGGATGCTGTTGAGAATCAACAAATGCAGGGAATTTCTGCGTGGCCGGGAATGTTAATGTGCTCCTGGCTAAGCCTCTTAGCCCGGAGTGCTCAACTGAGCGCTCACGCTGTTTGATCCTTTGTAGTATGTGCACACAAACGACATATTCATACCTCACACTTCCTCTGCCATCATGTCCTGCCTGTGACCTTGATTAAACCTACAGCACTCAAGGATCTACCTCAGATGCATCCACCAGGCCCCTTCATTCTGTCTGTTTCAAAGGGAAACCCTGACTGGGTCTACTGTACAAATAGCTGGCAATTCAGAATGTCCTGAATCTCAAACAGATGTACCTGGTCCTTTGAGTTTCACAGTGTTACGGATGGCAGCTTCATCTTCACTCGGTCAGCCTACAGCTAAGCCTTTCAGATTTGAGCAGTGCCAGCCTGCTCTTGGCGAGGCGTCCATCTGTCTGTGTTTTCCTGCCCAGAGCAGCCAAGGAAACTCCTGCAGAAACACGGCTGTGCTTGTGCAGCTCTGCATTGTCCCTTCCGAGGCACTTTGCCACTGGGGAATACTGCTCTCAGTGTGGCCGCAGCTATCCCAATGAAGCCGGGCTTCACACAGGCAGAGACGAGCCAAACCAAACAAAAAGCATCACGTCCTCTGAGTATAAATGTGACTTTTTGCTAGGGGGTTTGGCCAGCAGAACTCCCTCCTACCTTACCTACTGAGTTGGCACCAGGGCCATGCCCCAGCCCCTAGCACAGGACACAGGAACTGGGGCACAGCATGGTGTGAGCCCTGGGCACATGACTACAGGGCAGAGCATCCCCCAGCCCACGCCAGTAATTTAAGGAGCAGCCTTTGGCATTTTCTGGGTTGAAACTTTCCCATTGATTTTTTTTTTTTCCTGTCTCTGAGAAAATGTAAATATTTGGACACCTGTTCTCTCTCTTTTTTTTCTCCCCGCGTTTTTAACTCAAAATAACAATTAAAGGCTTTTCTAAATACTAGAAATTCTGCATTGTCCCTAGAGAAAGCAAGGCTGTGAGTTTGTTTCTATCACATACGAGAGTCTACAGGAGGGAAAAAGGGCTCCAAATTAACCAGTGTGGCACTGCTGCCATTGTTCTAAGCAGCACGCAAGCAGGGTTGCATGTACCAGCAAAGGTCTACCAGTAAAACACGTTACTCTCAATTATAGATTAACATGTTGTTGTAATATGATACCCTGCTATGAAGCAATCCCTTCCAAATCCAAGTATCAGCTTTAAGAACAAACCTCAACACTCGTGTTCCAGGAGATTTGTGCTATTAATTCCAGGGCAACCAAGATTCCATGCTGGCCTTCAAAGCCTGGCCCTGCTTTCCCTTCTGCCTATACAGTTCTGCCACTGACTTTTCCCAGCGCAGTCCAGAGAGTAAAACAACATACAAAAATGATGGTTCACTAAACTAATATGTTAACACATTCCCTATGTGTATGTGTTTCAGTCAGGAAGAGTGTATGCAGCTCTGAGAGTTCTTTAAAATTCCCCTGGTGCATACTTGCAACTGCTTGCTGCATGCAGCCAAAGGCTCAAAACTGCTTGTATCCAGAGAGGAAAGAATGGAGATATTTTAGGGAATATTCCACCTTACTTTGATATATCCGTGGAAGCCTCTTTTAATAGCAAGCATCTGCCTGAATGCTGGATCTCTGGGGGCTGATCCTGGGCTGCTTTGTACGCACATCTGTTTTGGTGTGATGTGGCAATGCCCACATACAGATTGTGCCTGTGCCTGTGGGGTTATCCATGCCAGTGGCACAAATGTTGATCAAAGACACATTTCCAAAAAGGGGCTTTGGTAAGCGATGTTAACATGGTGGTGATTGATTTTTAAATTATTATTATTATTTAACTTTTTGCTTCTTCAGTGTTTGCTGATCTGTTCCTCCTTTAATCCCTCCCCAGCCTAAATCACCCCCGGCCCCTTTCTGCACAGCCCCCATCAGCGCTGCATTCAAGCCCTTCCTGCAGCAGCCAGCTATCAGCAGCAAACAGGGTGGAAGCAGAAAGCAGATGCTCTTGATAGGAAAGATAAAAGACAGTCATGGGAGCAACATTCAGAAAACACATACAAGACTGGGGGACTTAAGCTGAAGATGACACACATGCAGCTGCTTGGAAACAGAGGATGAGCATCCTGAAGTTAGCTGTGAAACCCCCCAATGTCAATATTCTGAGTGATATCCACTCATTTAAGTATGAGAATCGTGATGAAGATGTATTTCACAGTGCTGATGTAATGAGCATATACATACAGTGAATATAAACGTACCTCAGGTTAATTCCTCCATACAGGATGGAGATCCATAGCCATCCCATGAGAAGAAAAATCAGCATTAAAGGAAATGCAAACATAAACCAAGAACCAAAGTTCACCACATCACATTCTGGAAAATAACTAAGCAAATGGGAAAAAATCGAGTTAATACAAGAAGGGAAAACCACCCTTCAATTTAAGGGCAAGCAAACATCTGAAACCAGTAGCAAAATACCCCACAAAGTCACCAGCTGTGCATTTAGGAACATTCCCCTCTGTACTAGGCCAATGTTAGGAATACCTGGAGGCACTTGGGATGGCACAAAGCCACGCTGCTGTGCACACAGGAAATATTCTTTAATGCCTAAGGAAACAGCCTGAAGTAGGGGATTCCTTCTTTTCCTTTTCTACCATAGAGCAGTACATAGAGTTGCAGTACACTACATAGGCACTGAGCTGGCTGACAGCATGCTGACTACGCTGGGAACCTGCTCCCCCACATCAGGCTGCTGATACTATTGCTCTCTGCCTTCATCCACTCACAAAGTTTCCCTAAAGGTTCTGGAAGGGCATGAATTCTCCAAGCTAGCTCTTGGCACAGAAGGGAATTTCCCACAGGGTTGGGGAATATCTCCTGGCTGTGCAGGATTTACCCTGGCAGACAGGCAGGGCTCTCCAGGAGAGCTCCCATACCTCTTCAGCTGTCCCAGAAGGATGAGGTTTGGTGCAGTTCCCGTCAGTGTTGCTGTACCCCCAATGCTGGCTGCGTACGGGATGGAGATGAGGAAGCCTTTCCATATATTTGTTTTGTACTCTTCCTCCTTCTTTAGGTCTGAGAGAGCATCACTGGTAACCTCCTTCTCCTCCGCCAGATCTTTGCTTTAAAACAGTCCAAAAGAGAATCCGGTGAAAGCCCTGGTTTAAATACAGTGCAACCAATTCAGAGCCTTGACAGAAGGAAAATTCCCAGTTTTTAGAGAGCCAAGCTAACGCTGCCCTGCAGGACACAGCCAAGTGGCTGAGGTGTGCATGCCTCGCTCTGCCCCTCAGTGACGTAAAAATCAGCACAGAGTTCATGGGACTGATCAGGCAAACAAAAACAAGAACAAAAGATAGCAACAAGAGGAAAGAAAATTCTATTCCTGAAAAGCTGTTTAATTCCCATTGTCATTATCAAAGCAGGACCAGCAGCACTGTGTAAATCCTGGTGGGTTTTACACCACTTTCGATGCTCCTGGGAAAGCCAAGGCACCATTTCCCAGCAGGAAGCACCTCCTGTTACTGCTCCAGAAACGACTGGAAAATCCCTACAATGATTTGGATGTACAGAATAATTCCAGACACACAGAGAAGGGGTTCAGTTCACTGGTCAGTCTGCTAGCAATTGGGAGCTGTGCTGTAATCAGAACAATTCAGTGACTGAATTTCAAATTCCTGAAACTTGGTCGGCTCAGGGGATAATTCTTTGTCTCAGTGCTCTAATACAAACTTTATAGTTAACTTACTCCTCAGTACTTGCCAGAAACTGCATCTCAGTTGGTACAGTGTAAAGTTTATTCTGCTGTAAAGATGCTGAAAAAGAAAGATTAGGACTTTAAAACAGTTCAAAGCATCTAGAAAATTCTCCTTGAACCAAACAGCGGTATTGCTCACAAAAAGAAGGACAGATTGCCCTTTACAGAGAAGGGTCAGCGCAAACAAAGGGAAAGCTCACACCACTATGATGGGGTCAGAGGGGACGAACAAGCCTGGTGATAACACAGCACCCAGCTTCTCCTGCAGTCCCACAGGCACTCACTCCTGTCACTGCATCAGACTCTGGGATACTGCAGTGTGGACAGGAGCTTGAGGGTGTCATTTCTGTGTTGTCAGTTTGGGTGTTCTGGGGGAGCTGACCACAGTTCACTCTTAGGAATTACTGGGGCTGTTGTATCCCCAGGACACACTCCTCAAAGCCTGGACCTCAACACAAGTTTGGGGCCTCCTGGGGAGATGTGCTTGCACAGCCAGTTCTCAGGAGCCCTCCTGCATATTTCACACAGGCTCTGCCTCAGTGTGCTCATCACCCACCCCACTGAAGATGAGCAGGACTCAGGGAAAGGATCTGTTCGGACCAGAATGACCCATATTATCCTTGGAAGTTAACTGGGAGCTGCACACGACACTGCTGCACATCGATAGTGCACCCGATAGAACTCAGAGATTGTAGGACAGACCAGAAATACAATCTTGTGGGTTTTCTTAAACCATATCTCCTAGTAAGGTTTGTAGCACTCATAGCTCTGTCTTGTGGCTTGGTCTTCACGGGTGGGAGCAGGGGGTGTGCTGCTAAATGTTATTTTCCATACACTCTGCAGGACTGGAGCCTGTGTGGAGCCAGGAGTTGGACTCGATGATCCTTGTTGGTCCCTTCCAACTCAGGATATTCTACGATTTCATGACTTTTAACCACTTTCAGCCCAGGTCACCATGGTGTCTGCTACCTTCCCTCAGGCCCTGTCTGTGTCCCCCTCCCACCACGGTCACCCCAGCAGCCCCCAAACTTCCTCAGGCCTCAACTCTCCACTCTGCTGTGCACCAGAGGCCAAAGGCAGTGAATGGAAGGAGCCAGTGGTCAAAGTCTCTGGACTGGCTCACATGAGCACCAATGACAAGCTGCTCGTTCCAGCTCAGTGAGCCAGGCAGTTTGCACACTCGTGTTTTACACGTGGCTAATTTACCAAAATTGAGTTAATTGGCTTGGATGCACACGTGCTGAGCTTTCATCTCAAGGGTACTATGATGGAGGGATGTAATTAGCAGAACATTAACCCACGGCTGACTGTTGATCTCCCACTGGATTTAGCTGGTCTCTCACCACTGATGTCCCATTCAAGCCTAGTGCTGGCTCTGTAAAGATACATGTTTCATCCCACCTCTTCACATTTTTCCACTTTTTTCCCTGTTAACCCCCAACTCCACCCTATCTCACCCTGGAGCACCTGTAAGTTACCTCTCAAGGAAGGTCTGCAAAAGGCAACCAGAAGAAAAGGCAGACTTGCTGCAGGGCCATCTTCTCCTATGAAGCTTGGAAAAAGGGGCTGAACATTTCTACAGGTCCATATGCCACAGGAAGTCAAAAAACACTGAGCTGGGACCTGGCTGTACACACCTTGCATAGAGCAGTATGAGAGATTTGTTGGCCATTTCGCCCAAATATCTTCTATACCTTTGAGGCAGAAATGTTTGTCCTGGAGAAGTTTGGGTTTAATAACATTTCTACAGTTCCTGAAAGACTGAAAAGGGTCAAGGAAGAGTATTGCCATACTCGAAGGGGTCCAGGTGGCAGTGCTGGGACCACATCCTACCCACACAGCCATGGCAGCAATGACCATAAGTGCACATTTCCTACCTGTCCCAATAGAGACATCGTCTCCAGGTCTGTGACCTTAGGAAACATCACAAACACTGACTGCAGTTCATCCTGAATCTGCAGAACACTCAGACTCCTCTATGCAGGGGAGAAGATTAAAAATATATATAGATCATTAAAAATAATCATTATTTTCATTTGGAAATGCTTAATTTGCTTAGAGAGATGAAATATCAGCAACAACAGGTTAGTGGGCAGAGAGCAGGAGAGGCGGTCAGGCTCACTATGACAGCAGTTTTCGGCTTGGCACACAATGAGCACATGGTCTGGGATTAGGGATGGAGTGTCAGACAGAACTGCACAGAATTTGTAAGTCAGAATTTTAGATACACAAATTCATCTCACTGATTTCTTCTATCAAGCTGTGTTTATTTTCTCTTTTTTACCCTCCTGCACACCACTTCTTTGTTATTTAAACGTATCCAAGCAGATATGCAAACCAGTGTTATCATACATAATCGTAACAGTTCACTTCCACACACAGGCTACACTGCAAAAAAAAAAAAAAAGTTTTCCTGCCTGTTTTGGCCCTCGGATTGCAGCTCTCTTAGATCATACAAATCGAGCTGATTACTAAATGAACACACCATCCTCTTACACCGTGACCTACAAAAAACGTTAGGTCACTTAGGTTTTTTTTTTAGGTTTTTGTAGGTCACTGTAGGTGACCTACAAAAAACTTTAACTGCAACAGCTCATCCAAGAGGTGCAGCCAGTCCTAACTGCAGGCAACGCCTGACGGACAGGAAAGCCTTGCACAGAGCTCACCTTCACCTCCCCTCCTCCAGGCATACAGCAGACTCGTTGGTTTTGACTTACTTCAGGCTTAGGGCCGTCTTCAAGGCACTGTTTTTCTCAGCCATTCAGAACGATTACAGAAAAGGATGAGCCTACCCTGGGATACTGAAGTTCAAATAGAAAGTCTACAAGAATATCTGCATTTTGATGTTGGACATTTTACAGATGAGTTCTCCTTCCCTTGTATTTATTACTTCTATAAGCTTCAACCTCAAAAGAAAAATACATCATCACACAGTTACAAGATACTTGCAAAGTGACATTTTATTCATTCATCTACTCACAGCCCCTCCCCTTGCTGGCTTCTCTCACAGTCCTAACCATTTTGAACCAAGGACATTAACTTTGTGCTTGCCAGTGTCTAGGACAACAGGGGTCTCGATTTTGTATGTTCTCAAACTCTACTTGCCCAAATGCACACTCAAATTATGTTAAAGGACGAAGTCAAGAAGGTTAAAAAGAGGTTCAGGTAAAATAATGCTTCTGCAGAAGGAGAAATCACAGCAAGAAGGTCAGTGGGGTTGATTTTAATTGATGCGCATGGTCATACATTCACAAAGCAAATGCGACAGAGTGACCAGAGTGCAAACATCTCGCGATTGCTAGACATTAAGGATGAATTATTAGTTCTATCTTTATTAGAGCATGCACACCAGTTCTTCTGCACACTCATTACCCTGCCTTAGGACTCAGTGGAAACCAAAATGCTATTGTCTTTAAATTGCAGAGACAGAGAACAGTTGATCAGTGCTAAAAAGAGAACCTACAGCTGTTGTTCCAGTTACCAGTAAGAGCTGCAAAGGGGACTTCAATGTTTCACTTCTGTTTCACTGTTTTTCACTCCTGCCTGAGAGAATCCAGAGCTCCTGGGGAATTATTTGTGAAAGCAGGGCAGGAGGAAGGCTTTTTCTGATCACATAACCCTGCCCAAGCCCATCTACCACCTGCTCACTGCCAAGAACAAGAAGCAACATAAGGCCAGACCAAGGGAGCGCACTTTATAACAAGATATTCAACCAGGAGTCCTGCCCTTCGTCTGTCACTTCTCTTAGCACGCTCTTTTATGAGGGGAGAAATAGAAGAAAGAACCCATGCGTGAGCACATGGCACCCTATGGACATCAGCACCACCACATCCTTGTGGGTGTGCAGAGCTGGCCTTCCACTTGTGCCAAGGGTGGGTTTAGGGAGCAGTGGGGATCTTTGTGGAGTTTCCAGATATTTCCAACTTGGAAGCATTGCCTACTGCGTGACATGAAGAAGGGGATGGACTTGTATGTCAGTACCCTTCCACTGCAGTAACAAAGAATGTATTAAACTGGGACCAGCACCAGGGCAAATTTGACGGCAGCAGGGCAGACCTCAGCTGGCTCATTCTTCTGCCCTGCCTCAATTACCTTGGGTTTCTTCATTTTCCCTGTTCATATCCTTAGATGTGTCTTTCTCCCCAAAGAGGCTTTTCAGAATTGCATTTGCAATTGGAAGCATCATAGCAGTGGAGGCAGTGTTACTTAACCACATAGACAGGAAAGATGTTGTCAACATCATCCCTAAAATGAGTCTGGAAAAGAGAAAAAAGAAAAAGCTGAATTGGAGTTTGGCAAATTCTAACATAATCTAGCTACAGGAAGAAAAGCTCACGTGCAGGGATATTTTAAAATCAAAAGAAAGAGCTGCTTGTGTGCAGAGCTGCATCTCGGCTGCCTGCAGCCCATGTCCCCCCATGCTCACCCCTGCCCCAGCAGTCACCTGGCTGGCTGCACTCCCACACACATCAGCACCCGGAGTGCAATCCTGCGGTGCAAATTCCACTCCTCGATGGCCGAGGCCATGATTAAACCACTGAGAAAGAGGAAATTGGTGTCTAAAAAATACTGCGGGCAAACTTTGTTAGACGGGAGGATGCCCAGGAAGGGAAAGAGGACGATGGGCAGCAGAGCTGTCACAGCCAGGGGCAGTGCCTCCGTGCACCAGTACAGGGCCATCAGTAGGATCACGTAGAGACATCTTCCTTCCTGCAAGAGAAACAGAGAGAGGACTGATCCTCTGAAAGTACCATAAAACCCCAAGTCCTTCCCAAGCCTCCTATGAGCTGGAGGATGGCAGTACACAGAGACTCCAACCCAGGAAGCTCTGGAGAGGAGCTGTCCTTCCACGTGAATTGGGATGCCAGTGCTCAGGATGCACTGCTGTTAATGCCCTTATTTATCTGACTATCCGACAGCTGCTACACCAATACATCTGTGCTTTTCCTCCAACTTTGTATGGCTACAAGAAAACAGCTCTGGGAGATGGATGCACTGAGTCCTCTCCCAGTAGCAACAGGAGGCACACAGAAAGGTTTCTTTTGCTGGATCAGAGCCACCTGAGAGATCTGTGAGAAACCCTTCCAAGGCTCCCTGTCCCTGTCCCTGTTGAAATCAGTAAATCAAGCACTCCAATCAGGAAGTGCCACTTCCTGAGGAGCTTGTCCAAGCCCAGTGCTGCCCATGGCTGGCGGAAACCCAGTGCTCCCAGTGCCCATTCATTCACCAAATGGGGAGGAACAGTGAGAGCAAAGCCACTTGTCCTGGAAAGCTGGGGAAAGGAGTTGGGACAACAGCCCCAAGCAGAGGAGTGGAGGAGAGGGAACAGGGAGCCCAGCACAAAGCCATGGGGGGCTGAAGGGGTCACTGGCAGCAAGGGGAGGCAGGGTGCCCACACAGCTATAAATAACCACTGAGAGTCCTTTGAAAGCCCCGGAGCTATTTATTCCCCACTCTTTTACAGCTTGTCAAACAGGTTGGATTGTTTCTCAAAGACCCCTCTGTACCTCCGCTTGGACCTCCATTCCCTGCCCCAAGTCTGGGGCTGCCAGGGCCCCCCAGGAGGCCTTGGGCTCGGCCAGGTTTTGGGGCAGCACATTTGTGTGAACAACCTCTGGGACAGAGCTCAGCCCAGTGGATGTGCTGAGCCTGCAGCAAGCACGAGAGCAAGGGAGGGCTGAGCCAGAAGGTGCCAGGTCACCTGCAGGACTGCTAGTTCACCATGAGAAATAACAGTGATGTGTCATTTTAACCCACCTGCAGCATGCATCTGAAAATTGGCCTGAGTGACAGAACTGGTTACTTGTCCTTGGAATTCTGGTTTTGCATTTCACATCAGTTTTGCTAGTAACGTGCTTCGTGCACGTGGAAAAGTGAATACCAAAGAACTGAGGACAATTTGTGTTTATTATTGAATATATGAATCACAAGGAAGCCACCATTTCATACCAGGTTCTTAAATTCTGGATTCAAAGAACATTCATAGCTTTAAAATCAGACTACAGTGAAATGGCACATAAGATACAGAGAAATTAAAGCTCTGCATTCCCAGAGCTCAGATCTGGCACCCAGAAGTCCTGGGAGTTCTCCATGGCTTTACTTCATCTGCCCCAATGGGACCAGGACAACAAACCCAACAGTGCTAAATTCTGCAGAAGTGAAGGATCATGTTTAAAATGTTCACACCCCAGATGACTGATTTCACCCCCATGGCAACTGGTAATGCCACTTGGCTCTGCCTCTTTCTGTATCCAAAGAAATAGTTTCACTCTTATTAAGTCATTTCCCATTCATTCTCTAACGGCCTTTTGTCTCCCAGTGGAAAAGTGTTCTTTGGTTTTCTGGAAAGTCACACCACTGGACTTCAAAGCAGACATATTTTGTATTTAACACCTGGATACAGGGGCAACAACCAGCAGATCGCTGTTGGCTTCATTAAACAGATGAAGTCTGACTTAGAAAGTTAATTATGAACCAAGGAAGAGTTCTTTTCTGGTACGCGAAGATGTACGCAAAGCGTTCTGGGAAATATGACAATGAAATGCAGCAGGAATCTAATAAGTAATCTTCACTGCCAGATCAAAAGCCAAGGGGTAAAACTGAATAGGGTCAAAATGCTGTTATGGAGGGCTTTGCTCAGTGATGAAACCCACATGGATTGACAGCAAATCACATTAAATAGAAAGCTGCAGAAGGATGGGGGCGGTGCCAGCACCGTCACACCCACACTCCTCATCCCTCATGCTGGGTCACCACCAGGCTCCCTTCTAATCCTCTCTCACCTCCGTGCAGCTTCTTTTTGTATTTTTTTTTTTCCTATTTCAAAATAAGCCTATCAAAGTTCAGAGGGGGAAATGGTAGCAAATAGAGGCTTTTAAATGGGTCTTGTGATTGGGTTAATTTTATAACCATTTAATGATTTCCAAGGAAGTGTTTGACGGCTGTGGACTGGAGCAGCTCTCCCCACTCTTGCACAAGACACTTGGGAGCGACCTCTGCCCACCCAGATGCAGATGCTGCCTTGGCTGCACTGAAGGCACCGGGAATTTTCCACACCAGGTCCTGCTGAGCTGCAGCCCAGGAAGCAGAGCCCCAACAGCTCCCATGGGCAGGCTGGGAGGGAGATGGGAGGCGAGGTGCTGGCAGGGAATGGGGGTCAGATCAGGAGAAGAGCTCACCCAGGCACAGCACCAAGGCAAGGGGACAAGCTGCAAGTCCCACTGCCAAGCTGGAGGGCACAGCAGGAGCTTCAGCTGGACCTGGTCCCACCAGCCCCAGCAAGCACCTAGGTAGAGCTGGTACTTGAAGGAGCTCTGCCTAAAGGCACAGCCAGGCTTTGGGTTTGCAGAGCATGTCTCATGGCCAACAACAGCCTCATCACCTCTCATTGGCTCTCCCCAGCACCCATCCTATCACCATGCAAATGAGGAACATGAAGGTTCCTTCAGAACCTCGAGCTCAGTACCAGAGATATTGTGGCCAGAACTGGAGCTTTTCAATCCTCATTATCCCACTGCCATTACAAAGGAACATCCTACTCATGATACTCAGAGCTCCTTAGTGCTAACAGTACCAGCAGCTATTAGCTTCTTGCTCACAAACTGTCCCCAGTTTGCAGCTCTGGTGGTGTTTCAGACCCCCCAGTCACACTGCCTGTTGTTCAAAGGATGGGTATTTGAACCCAATTTCTACCAGCACAGGTCCTGCAAACATTATGTAATCTGGACATAAAACAAGCCCTGTTTACCAGCATTCCTGCCAGCGGAGTTCTTTTACTCTGGGTATTTGCAGAGTGGATGGAAAGGGGCCCTTAACACAGGGACATAAGCTGTTAGAGCTGCAGTGAATGCTGGTGAAGGTACTTTTGCTCTGGAGTTGCCCTAAAAACACAGATCCCTTCAAAAAAGTATAAGCAATTGGCAGAAAAACAGAATCATTTTCTCTGCTTTACAAATGTGACAGCTGAGGCTCAGGGAAAGTGGACAAACTGACCACAGTCACGTAGGGAACTAATGACAAAAACGGGCATCTTCCAGAGGGCCTCCCCTGCCTCACAGGTCTGAGCCTCACATGCACTCCTGGAGGCAGTGATGGATTCTACAGCTTCAGATGGACAGCAAAGCTGGAACAGCCCAGTGTCAGTTTGACACTGTATAAGGGTAGAAGGCTCCCAAAAGAAGGAAGCTTCATTTCTGCATCATTTTTAAGAAAGATCCAACATGTTTTAAAACAGGAAAAAATGTTTTCTGTGATGGTGAGCCATTAACCTCACTCTTAATGTCATGTTGCTGTAACCTGGAAGCTTCCTTCCTCTGCATCTTACTTTATGCACTACCTGGACTTCTCTGAACTCCGGTTATGACAGCTGTGCCCTCTGTTCTTGCAAAGAAATACACCATGCTCATGAAGTCTTTCACCACTGTGGCATGTCCTCTTGTCCATTTTGTCAAAGTCATCTTTGGACTATGGAAGCAAGGCTGCAAGGGCACTTTGCTAAAGGCCACCACCTCAGCAGATAGCAGCCTGTGGATTCTCATCGCCTGTCCTCAACTTTCCCATGTCTGTATATACAAACAGCAAATTGAGCCTCTTGGCTATGGGTAACCATGGTCATGTTCAGCTAACTACATGATGCCAACTCTCAAGCCCTTTTTGGGGAATCTGATTCCCAAGGGGACTGCAGCTCAGCCCAGCCTGTGGTCAGCATTCCTGGCAATCTCAGCATCCTATCCTTTTGTGCCACAAGTCCTGAAATATTGCTCATTACCCTCAGCACTATGATGAGGATTTCTTCCTCATTCCTTTTCATGTCTTCTATGGTCCTTAGCTTCCAATCAACATTAATTCTTGCCAGCTTCCCCTTCCCTACCCTGAGCATCACTGCTTTCACCTTCTTTGTGCCAGCTTACTCTGAACCAGGCTTGCCTTGACTGAAGCTTGCAGTGCACGTAGTCACACAGCTTCCAGTTATCACTTTTTTCCTCACTGAAGTTAAAAGAGATGAAAAGAAGAGCTTATCTTTGCATACAGTTTAGTGAATTTGGCTTTTCTAAATCACCAAGTGCGTACGTAACAGAGATGGACTCTGTGCACAGCACATAATAGGGCTACCACCACCATTTCCCTGCTTCCTACCAGCAGCCCCCTGTGCTCCTGCAGCTCAGTGGGCATTGCTCCAAGACTCAGACCCCCCCCCGTCCTTCTGCACACTGTGCCCCCAGCTCACCACATCCCCTACATTTGCATCAGGCATTCCCTCACAATGCCTTCCATTGGAGATGCCCCATGTTCCTTGCTTTTGAACGCAAGCTAAGTCATTTTTCTTCTGGAAGTTCTTAAAGTCTCCTTGTTCTCATCAGGAGGATTCATTACATCCAAGTCAATTTTAAATTGCTCTATGTCCACTGAGGAAGTCAAGCCTGTTTTCTGAAGGCACTGGGACCCTGCTCAGAGCTCCTTTTAGCAGATTTGGCTGCCTCAGCTGTTACCAAGCCAAGAGGCCGTAGACATTGAGTTCATTAGAAGCTGTTGGAACAAGCTCTTTGCACAGCTCATTAAAAGTGCCCCCCATGCCCCTTCCAGCACAGCAGTTCCTCCAGCTCCCCCCCTGCCCCACAGAGCTCCTGGCAATCATTCACTGCTCCACGAGCCGGGGGGTCGTGAGCACTTCCGCACCCGGGACAAACATTCCGCCATTTCAGCAGCCACCGGAGCTGAAGGTGACACAGACCCTTGTGCTTAGTGGGGAGCACATGGAGTATTCCTTGGGCTAGGTGGTGTGACAGGCACGACTCCTTGCTCACTGTTCCAAACGCAGTTTGGGAAGCACATCTGGGGGGGAAGGGGTGGTGGGGGGGGGAGTTTCTAGGTAACATGTTGACAAAGCAGAAATTTCATTTCTCTATTGAAGAGAAAGGAGGCTGCAGAGGAAATCACTTCTTGGAGTCTCCTTCACCAAAGCTTCAGCCTACATCACATTTGCCCCATCCCTGGAGATGCCCAAGGCCAGGCTGGATGGGCTCTGTGCAGCCTGATGTGGTGGGGGCAGTCAGCCCATGGCCAGGGTTGGAGATCAATGATTTTTAAGGCCCTTCCCATCCAACCATTCTATGACCTTAGGAAAACAAGGTGCTTTAGTATACTGTCAGCACCACTGTAGCCTTGAGCTCTGAAAGCAAGGGTACAGCAGCCTGGAAAGCCCTCACCACAGGTGACAGCTGACACACAGTACTGCAGCTATTGATGCTGGAGCTCAGCAGGTATAAGCAAGGCCAGACCCAAGGTGTCATTTTCCTCAAGAGGTTCTGACTCCAGGGAGGGCTCACTGAGGTGCAGGGTTCACTGGGAAACCCATTAAACACAGACCACGGAGTTTCACTCAACAGCACATATGGATCCAAGAAATCACATCCTACTTGTGGTTCCCTGTTCTATCAGCGTTAGGTTATGATATCTCAGTCTCCAGATCCAAGTGAGGTGCTGCCCTTGAAGCCAGGCTCAGCTGACTCCTTGTGGCTCTGGTCCTGCTGGGTCCCTTCCAGCTTGGGATATTCCATATTCTATGGTCTCTTGAGAGATGAGAGTTGCTCGTTTGCTCACTGTGGAGAAGCTAAATTCTCACTTGACATGAGAAGAGATTTCAGAACCTCCAGAGCAAGAGAGTGCCACAGAGATAACCTCTCTAAACACACTCCCACATGAGGAAAACCTCATCTCAAAGCTGTGGTCCAATGCTTCTCATGCCCTATGAATTTCTCTCAGCATGCAGCACAACTTCCCAATGGGAGAACGGGGCTCTCCAGTCCACTCAACTCATGCTCCAGATGTGCAAGAACTCAGTAACACAAAGCTTGCTCCAAAAGCTGCACCTCGCTGAGGAGCTCCTCCTGCAACAGCCTTGCTGTGGGTGCCTGTCTGGAAGAGAGTCCCAGTCAGCAGCAGCAGACCAGTGAGCTGATTTCCCCCTGGGATGGAGTTTGCTGAATGCTGGAGGCAGCTCCCTCACCTTCCCCTGCTCTCGCTCCCCTTCTCCACGCCCTGTAAGAAATGCAAGCCCTTCCCTTTGCTTCCTACAGCCCTGCAGCTCGGCTCCGGGTGGCTGAGCCTAATCCTGTGTTGACACAACAGCAACATTCCCTATGTGCTGAACAGCAAGGGGCAGTTCCATGGGGAAAGCACAGAGGAATCGCTGCCCCCTGAACACGAGCGGAGATTTTTTTTTTCCCCCCATTCCTTCCCCAGACACTCAAATCTTTGTAGCCTGGGTGTCAGCACACTCTTCCATGAGCAGATCTGAAGCCTCTGCCTTCCCACCGCGCTGGGTCCATCAGGGATTTATTCTCAACATTAATTGCTGCGCGGCTCAGGCCCTCCAACTGCAGCCCCAAGTGCCAAGTCGGGATGGCACTGAATATCACTGAGGTCACTTCTTCAGCCACGGCAAATGAGTGTACAAACAAATACGAACAAACTGCTTATGAATTTGCAAAGAGTGAAGTACCTGCCATGCAGTGTGCTTCCTGCTCTCAGGCAGACATTTAATATACTCCTGTTAAGGACTAAGTCGAGTAATGCTAATTAGAAAATAAATGAATAAACAATTTTCTCTTATAATAAATTGTGCCATCAAGTAAATCAGTGGTCATAGAGTCATTTTGCAGTCTTGCATGTACAGGTTTCACTGGAAAGCACCACGCAGGCAGAAGTGAATCACAGCATCCCAGAAGGGCTGGGTTGGAAGGGATGTCAAAGACCATCTAGTTCCCCCCTGTGCCATGGGAAGGGTTGCCAACCACGACACCACGCTCTAGATGAGGCTGCCCAGAGAAACGCACTCAATAAATGCCACCTGCACGTCCTTGCTGCATTGAACCATTCAGTAATCACTAAGCACCAAACACCGCCTATCTTCTGATACAACCGAAGTCGTTCTCAGGTGGATCTGAGTCAGAACATCAGACGAACCCCACGCACTGAAGCCAGCGGCACGAGTTCTCTGGTGACCTCACAGCCCCGTGCGCTTCCACCCGAGGATGCTCCCGGCGAGCGAGGGACAACCGCAAAACCCTTCATCCTCACTCACGCCCCAAAGCCCAAACCTTCCCAAATCGATTTCATCCAAAAACCTCCACCGCAGGTTCCTCGCCGTAGCCTCCTTCCAATTCCCCGACGCCCGCCTAATCGACAGAAGCTCATCCAGCCCGAATCCCTAAAATCCCCACGCACCAGGTGCGCACCTCGGCTCCGCTCCCCCCCCCCCCCCCCCCCCCCCCCCTCGGCTCCGGTGCCCTCTCCCCGCGGTACCTTGGCGGGCAGGCTGAGCAGCACGGGCAGCAGCGCCAGCGGTGCACCCAGCAGCACCACGGCTCGCCGCACGCTCCACGCCTTCTTCACCAGCGCTCCCAGCGCCGCCATCCCGCGCCCCGCGCCCCGCGCCGCGCCGCGCCTTTATCCCGGGGCGGGATGGATGCGGGAGGGGACGGCGAGGCCGCCCCGCCCGACGGGAGGAGCACCATCGGCCCGCCCCGCCCCGGGGCTCGGGGTGCTCGGCGGGTCCCCGTCCGACGCCGGCTCTGCTATGGTTCTGTGGTTCTGTTATTCAGCCGAAGCGGGGATTCGGATGTTCGACGTCGCGTCCGCGGTGCCGCGTGAAGCAGTTTTCTCGTTCAAAATAAATGAGAGCTCAACAAAAGCGCCACGGTGCGGAGCGGGACGGGACCATGGAAACACCGGAAAGGCGAAGAAGCTTTGGCGGCCGCCGGTGTGAGGTTCAGGGATCAAGTGAGGAGCATATGACTGCAGCCGGGCCGGTACGACCCGACGGGCTGCGGTCACCCGGCGAGGATGCTTCAGGCTGAGCCGGAGAGGAAATGCAGGAGCTGCAGCCCCTCCTGGCACTGCCGTGCTCAGCGCTGAGCGAGGGGCACGCACCCGGGGCCGAAGCTCTGACAAATGCGGCAGGTCAAAGCCGGAGGGAGCTCAGCGTTCTCTGCTTTTTGCATCAAGGTCGGAGTTAAAGGAAGATGTGGAGTGGGGAGAGAAGGGAAGGCAAAAACTCTGCCTAAGTGCTCCACCAGCATCCTCGGAGTGCGTTAAAAACGTATTCAGAACCTGTGCGAGTTGGGCCCAGATACATAGTGTATAGAAACCTTGCTCAGCCACGAGACCTGCAATTAACCGGCTCTCCGCAGAGCTACCACCTCCATGCGGGTCACTCCTACCGCATCAAAGGCGTTAGAGGCGAGTGAATGGGATGGGAAGGCAGACAGCCCAGCGGGGAAAGCTCTCGGCTTACAGACACCGTGAATCGTTTGCACGGAGGGAACGAGAAGTTCGAGGCAGAGAGTGCTGGTACAGCACACAGCCAGGGCTGCTCCCCCAGCAGAGCCATGCTCCACGTGTTCCCTCCACTCCCTTAACAGAGCGTGGACAATTTTGCACAAATGGTAACAAATCAGCCCATCCCCACACCCACCCCAGGCGGGGGCTGAAGCATCATCACCACGGCCGCTTTCAGAGCTGAACGGACACAAAAGCATTGGCTGGGCACTGCTGGGGCTGCTGGCACAGCGAGGATCCGGCATCCGCCTGGCTCCAGCCCCACAGCCCTTCTTTTGGAGCCTGAAAGAAAGCCCAGAGCTGACCAAAGGAAAATGATGGGGACTTTTAGCTGGCCTTTCCCTGCTGAACACCAGGAATAAAAATGTACTGGGACAGGAAAATGAGTAGGAGGTTCCTGTGCTGCCTCAATGCCGTCACAACAATATTGTCATCACTGGCAGAGCGGTGCAGGATGGAGAGGGTGGGCAGGTGGATGACTGAGGGGCTGAAAACAATGTTCAGGCCATCAGAATGGTGTGGCAGCTTAAAACAAGCCCAGCCTGCTCATCAGCCCATCAGCCAGCTGGGGAGCATGTGCATGAGTGTGTGTCACATGCTGGACCTCTCAAGATCAACGTGTAAGTGAAAACTGACAAGCACAAAAAAGCTGCGAATGAGCTATAAGCCAACAGTGCCACAGCTTGTCCTTTCTCTTATAATGATACAGATTCCTGCAGTGCAGCAGGCAAGGGGAGCAGGAGCACATCTCCCCTCTGGGACAGGAGTCACATCCCTCCTCAGGTGGCTTCTTATCCATCTGTTCCCCAGCAAAGTGCACTGTGTGGGCCCCCCAGCTCCTGGTATGGAAAGAAAGGTGGTGGGACACAGCTCGTGCCTGGGCCTGGGAGAGGCTTTATCTCCCTGTAGTGACCCTCACACACTGAACTCTGGGCTACAAATGAGCTTTTATGCTTTTATGGCACTGACTTGGTTTCCTATCAGCACCGACAGGAGAGGGGGGTTGCAAAAGGTTATCAGTGTTTTGCATCTTGCAAAACTGGGAAATATCCATTTCCTGCAGACATCAAGGCTCAGACTAAAAAAAACCCACGCTGTATCACCTACATGCCCAGCTCTCATATATGCACACAGCAACTGCCTGCACAGCAGAGGCACTGTTCAAAAGTCATGTAACAGTATACCCAGATTATGCAACTGCATTCTCATTCCTGTTTCTTGCCATAGCAGTATGCATTTTCTTCCACAATTGTTTTTCTTCTTAGTGAACTTAGAGGTCTACAACCCATTGGTCTCCAAAGATCCCATTACTGTAGTTCTGTACCTAAGGCATCAGTGGGCAAAGCACTATTTATTGTTATTGCTGAGAAAAGTAACACTGGGCTGGTAAACCCGAGCTGGGAGGCTGGCTCCCCTTTTCCATGCGAGAAACCACTGGCAGCATTCAAACCCCAAAATGCAATCTTGTCAATAACCATCAGTTCCATTCGAAACCTTAGCACTGCAAATTCTTCCTATGAAACTCTTCTGCACCCATGTCCTTTGCCATTCCCTCTTTCCCTTTTTCCCCTTCCCCAGCTTGTCTGCACCCCACCCTCCCACTGTATTCACTGCACTCTGGGAGAAGCCAAGGGCAGACTGCTCCCAAAGCAGTGAGACTGAAACACTGGAAACGAAGCTGTTTGTGGCAGCCTGCCCTTGGTCTCCTGCAACAACATCTTTAGAAGCAGCAGCATTTCAGCTGTAGGAAGCAGCAGACCGGCCAGCTGTCCATCCAGCACACAGCGACAAATAGTTTTCTGTTGAAAGACCATTTTTTCCCAGATGCACTCTTTTTTTCTCCAGTGCTGGTGATGATGGCAGGGAGACACCCAGTGGCTGTGTGCAATGCAAGCTATCACCCTGCATGTTCCTACCACACTGTGTCCCCTCGGGTGGCAGAAAGGACCTCTTTGAGATGTGTGGGGGCCAGCATACCCCCCAGGGCTGGTGCAAACCGTCCACCTGCGTAAGCTGGGGCAGAACATCACCTGTTCTCCCTGTGTCACACATAGCTGTGACCCAAGGAGCAGCTCCAGGGTACCACCAGTGACACAGGCAGGGCTGCAGGGAGGTGCAGGTGGATATTCTGCAGGTCTGGAGCCTCCTCTCTGTGCGTATGTCACAGACAGAAGCAGTGACACTACACTACTCTACGCTACACCAGTGAGACAGAAGCTCAAATATATTTATTAATATAGATATGATACAACGTTTAACAAAGCTTGATTGTAAATAAGTTTGCAACTTAACAAGATTCCAGATGTCTGGATACACTCAGCTGCTTACTGCTTGAAGGGCAGGGTAAAGCCAAACACACAGGAGCTCCCCCAGTTGAGTCATGCAGTTCAGTGCTGACCCCTTTGCTTTCTAAACTGCTCGAACCACAGAGGTAAGGAGCTGGATCCACACCTAGTCCCACACTTGGTCAGTAGTTTATGTCTAAGGGGATTATATGTGCACAAAGACACAATCTTAGCAAAGATAACAAAGCCTAAAGCAAACGATTGATCACTTACTGAGGATCTGTACTGGCAAGGAGTCTCGACACCAACGTGTAAGGAAACTCTGTGCAGACACAACCTCCAGGTTATCCCTGCTCCAGGGAAGATGCTGTCATTCTGCCATGCAGGGGCTCTTGGGCCACTTGCTATTTATGGGATCAGATGATAGATTTGTGGTCATAAGCTGTATTTTAGGCGTATGCCAACAGTCCCTTCCCTATTGAACCAGGCGTCTGCTATCAGCCCCCCAGTCTGAGACAGATTTGTGGTCACGGATCTGTTTTAGCCCAAGTGCTATGAGTGCTGTTGCTCACAGTCTTCCCATGCAAGGGCTGAAGGAGGGAGTTGGGGTAAGAAGCGTGTGTATGGTGGGAGCATGCCACCACAATACGCACCTGCTGGGATTTTTCCACTCTCAGATAGCTCAGCACTCACTACAGCATCCCGGCCGTAAAAACGTGCAGTTCATCAGCTTTGTTTCTACTCCGTGCTCCCGCAGAGAGAGCTGCATTTTAATAAACACACTCGTAGTTAGAAACAGACTGCTTCAAAGGGCTCTGCAAACATAGCACGGCCCTGGCACCGCCGGGAGGCAGGCAGAGCAGTGTTTGTACAGATGGGGCGGTGGGCAGGGAAGGCGGCGTGCTGGGGGCTCTGGGCGGCGGGGCTCTGATCAGGGCCTCATTAGCTCACATCCACCTGCTCCCACTGCGTTGCACGGCCCGGGTCCAGCACCCTGCAGGAGTTTCGAGTGACTCTGCATAGCTGCACTTGCTCTCTGCGCGGCCCAGCACGCCGCGCTGCAGGGCTGTGAGTGGGGCAGACCCGCGGCGCTCATGTTAGCGCTCGCGGCATCCCTTAGAACGGGAAGAAAAAAAGAAAATAAAATAAAAGAAAAGAAAAGAAAAAGGAATAAAACAGGTAAAGGCTGTGTACCTGAGACGGTGGAACCCGGGCTCCACGCTGGAGCCGAGCACTCGCTCAGCGCTCCTCTGGCAAGGCAGTGAATGCGCGCCGGGCACGGGCAGCCCGCAGCGCTAGGACACTTGCGGCACGCGGGCCGCGAACCGGCGAACTTCGAGTTATAGAGCGGCGGCGGAACTGCTGCGCCACCGGCGGGAACTGCGCAGCCACTGCCAGATGCGTTCTTGTGGGCCTCGCTGCCCCCAGAGCTCAACTGCCGGGAGGAAACACCACCATCTAAAGCCACAAAACAGAAATCCGCAGCGGACTTCTTGCTTGAACTGAAGTTTCTCAGCAGAAAACCGTTCTTCCCTAACAACTGTTGTACACAGTTAATGATAGAGTCTCTATCAGGTGGAAATTAACACTCCAAATTACTGCTGAGCAGAACAGCTGAACTGTGTTTACTGTTCTATTTCAGCCATTACCCGCGTCCTGCAATTCACAGTCTGAAAGTATTTTCAGCACGTGTAGAGGCCATGACAGAGGATTTTACCCCTTTGTAGTAAGTCTTCTAAGGAAAACTATTTTCCTTAATAACCCTTTGTCGATGCTCCGGAGGTACCCCAGGCCCCTCTCGCCTCCCAGGAATTCGCAGTCCATGGGCTGAAAAGATTACTGGGTGTGTTCTACCTACACAAAGAACTGGGCCTACTTCTCAACAGAACCGTTCAACGGTGAGGGAAGAAGTGACAGGATCACAGATCACAGAATGGCCCGGCTTGGAAGGGACCTCAAGGATCATGAATCTCCAACTCCCCTGCCTCAGGCAGGGCCACCAACCTCCCCATTCAATACTAGACCAGGCTGCCCAGGGCTCCATCCAATCTGGCCTTGAACACCTCTGGACAGCACATCCAGAACCTCTCCGGGCAGCCCGTTCCAGCCCCTCACCACTCTCATCATAAAGAACTCCCCCTGACATCCAACCTAAATCTTCCCTCCCTCACTTTAAAACCATTTCCCTTTGCCCTGCTGTTATCAACCCCTTCCAAGAGTTTACTGCCCTCCTGTTTGTAGGCTCCCTTTAGGTACTGAGATGCGTGACCTCCAGTTGCGTCCTTCTCATCCGTGCTCACACCTCGCAGTTAACTGTGGCCATTTTACAACAGTTGGAAATTCAATCCAATTTATTTAATACGAGACACCGTTACCAAAATAGTAATCTGCGCAGTAAAACTGGAAGTATAAATAACCCCACTGGCAGATCCACGCGGGAACATTTCTGCGTGGCCGCACCGCTCCGTTACCCAATCATGGACCTCTTCCTCCCCCTGAGCCGCACCTCATCCAACCGTTTCATCACTGGGCCGGATTTCTTCGACGCGGCCGCGTAGCTCTTCAGCAGAGCCTCGAACATGCTTTCCGTGTCGGGATGCGTGCTAAGGAAAGCTTTTTCCAGCACGTACAAGTCGACTCCTTTATCCTCGGCGAGGCCCGAAGTAAAGCTGAGCCCAAAGTCAATCAGCACCAAGTCCAGCTGCTCCGCGGGCGGCCGCAGCAGCACGTTGGACGTCGTGAGGTCCCCGTGGATGAGGTCCTCGTCGTGCATCCTGGCCAGCAGCTGGCCCATCTTCTCCGCCAAGCCCAGGAGGCCGCCGGCATCGCCGCCGCTCCGCTGCACGGCGTAGATGTGGTCCTGCACGGCGATCGCGCCAACGATATCTTCCAGATAGATGCAGTTGGACGCGTAATCCACGAAGTACACCACCGGAGCCGGGATCCCTAATTCAAAACGAAACGAACCGACGCAACAGATGAAGGCCCCGGCACCCCCAGCCGGCAGCCGGCACCCCCAGCCGGCACCCCCAGCCGGCACCCCCAGCCCCCAGCCGGCACCCCCAGCCGGCAGCCCGGCATGGCCGGCCGCAGCGCGGCCCCGCGGCGCCCACCTGCCCGGCGGCAGCGCAGCAGTGCGCGCGCCTCCTGCGCCGTGCGGCGCCGGCTCAGCCGCTCCTCCAGCGCCGGGTGCCGGTAGCGCTTCGGGAAGCGGAGCTTGGCCACGGCCGCCCGCCCCAGGAAGCGCCCTCGGTACACGCGCGCCTCGGCGCCCTGCTGCACCAGCTGCAGCCCCGGCAGCGGCGGCGCCTCGGCCTCGCCGGGCTCCGGTGCGCTCGCCTCGCCTCCGCCGCCGTCCTCCGCCGCCGCCATTACCGGGCCCCGCCGCGACACCGCGCGTGCGCGTCGCTCGGCGCTTCGGCGATCTTCGGCGGCCGCCGCCGGAAAGCGTCGCGCCGCGTCGCGCCTTAGCGCCCCCGCGGGACGGCGCGGCCACGCGTGCCCGGCCCGGCGCCGGCGGGGTCGGAGCGCCCGTGGGTGTCCCCGAGCCCGCCGTGGGTGAAGCGGCGCTCGGGTCTGCGTGGCACAGTGGAAACGCGCTGCTTCGCACGGAGCGCGGTTAAGAGACCACGTAAAAGAACACGGCGATTGCTGCGGCACCCGTAGCGGTGCCACGGGTCCGTTTTGTCCTTGTTTTCTCCTCCACAACATCTGTTTCTTTTCCGGACGATCGATGTTTTAGTACCACATTCCGTACTTGCCGCTCACGCGGTGGGATCGCGCCTCGCAAATATTGACACTGCTTCAGGACGGCTTCAAACAACATTCCCGAGCTGTCACCGGTGTGAGCGCCCCATCCCGTGCTCTGACTGCTCGCAGCATCCTCGGGCTGCCCTCCCCCTGCGGGATCCCGGCCGCCGGGCCCCGGGGAGCAGATTATTCCTGCACCCCGTATTTATGTGTTGCCAGTGCCACAAACAACCAAAGAAAGGAGAGGCTCCCCCTGCGTTGCGGGCTTATTTTATCTAACCACTCCTGCGCAGCGCCAACAGACACGTACAGGACCTGTGAGATGCCCTCCATTCATTACTGTGGTAACCTCACCAGCCTTCTCCCATGCTGGCCATTAACATCTGCCAAAATACAAAAGAAAATATTTTTGCTCTATTTTTTTTTTCCCCCCTTCTTCTATTTATTTGAATGCTACCTTCCCCGTGATTTCATTTATTTGTTTCTTTCTGACTGCAATAAACATTTGACATGGCTCTCAGAAGCAACCCGGAGCCATTTTATGTCATATATTTTATTTATGGGATCACACGGTATTTTTATTGAAATATTGAATGACCCCAGAGAACTTCACTGAAGCCACAGAGTCTCTGGTAAAGGGTTTAATTATGTAATTTTGTTCGGGTGACAAGCCTTTGAAAACTCTCCTTTTTACAAACAATGCAACTGAGTTAAACACCGCAGTGCAGCAAACCAAGCTGATGGAAACTGCTGCTGTCCCACTGGGCTCCCCGCATCCCTCCTGCCGGTCCTGGGCTGTCCCTCCACACCTTGGATTATTTCAGGATGGAAGAGGTGTGGGGTGGGTCCTCCAGCCCAGCGCTGAGGATGGGTGTGCTCACTGCCAAGTGCAGGCTCCGGGATAACGGCTCCTGTCTGTGCAGTCACAGTGCTCCAAACTGCAATGGCAACAAGGCCGAGAGACGTGAGGGGTGGCTGGTTTATGGGGCTCAGAGAAGGGGGAGCTTGAGGGGAGGCCTCATGGTGGCCATGCAGCTCCTCGTGGCTGCCATGCAGCTCCTCATGGTGGCCATGCAGCTCCTCATGCTGGCCATGCAGCTCCTCACAGGGAGTGGAGGGGACAGCAGTGTGGCCCAAGGGAAAGGCATGGAGCTCTGTCAGGGGAGAGTCAGGTGGGGGTTGAGGAAAGCTTCTGCACCAGGACAGGATTCTCTCTGCTCTTGCACTGCGGTTTTCATTGTGATCATGAGGGCTTTCTCAGCTGCTCCTGCCCTCAGGCACGGGGAGCAGATCCAGCTATCACAGCCGTGCAAAGCTGGCTGCAGACACGTGGCTGTGTCACCCAGTGCAGGCTGCCATCACATCAGGCAGCACGTACTTGCGGCTCGGGAAGGGTGTTTTGTTATTCAGCTGCAAAGCAGGAATGCACCCTCGCTGCCCTGACATCCAGCAGCCAAGAGTGTGATAAGGATCAGATGGAGAAATGGCACTGCCAAGGCACACAGCCTCGAGATGAGGAGGAGAGCATCTCAGGAGAGAGCGAAGCTGGAAACATGAGGCAGGAGCCGGGCCCCGTGGACACAGTCCCTCTCACACACAGCTCCAGGACCAAAGCACAGCCCTCAGCAGGCCCACACTGCCCGGGAACTACAAATGTAACAACGAGAAGTACAGTATTTTAAAACCCACAAGGAAAGATTTTTTTCCAGTTATCCTCGCTATACATCGCAACAGCTTTTCACGGTGTGGTTTCGGAGGACCATAACCCACAGCCACGCACAGCGCCAATCCTGCAGCTGTATTTCTGCACATACTGATGTAATCTTCTTGGCCGCCTTCTGCAAACATACCATAAAGCTCTGCTGTGCTCCCCAGGTCCTCGCCTCCCCGCTGCCTTTGCTAATAATGTTTATTGCCCTGCCAGAGAACAGGAAGCCTCCAGAAAATGTCAGGGGTGGCTTTATGCGGGCAGAGAAACAAATGCTGAGTGACCAAGGAGAAAACATAATTTCTCCCTTCTCACGCTGAGTTCATTTGAGGGGTGAAGTTAAAGATGCAGGAGTTGTCCGGGCAGGCTGTAGATCATGGGGCCAGGATTTGTTAACCCAGCTGATTCTGAAGACTGCGGGGTCTGGAGGAAGAAAGAAAATTGCAGGTCTCCATCTGAGTGTCGTGACAGCTGGCCACGATTTCAGAGCTATTGAAGCTTCTTTAATAGGAATTACAAATCTCATTTTGAGGTCCTTCTGTGAGCACCACGGGTGTCTGTAGGCCGGGGTTTGTGTCTGAAGCCATTCTTCACCGGGTGTATGATCCCTGCTCAGCTGTCAGACTGAACGAGACACACCATTGCAGATGAGGTATTTTTGCTTGCTGTATTCCCATTGAAATTAGAGTCTATGAGCAGGAAGCATTTCTTTAATCTATAAATCAGGCTGATGATTTGAAATGCTTTTAATATTCACTATGGCTTTGAGAAGAAACAAGAGCTAAGCCTTTGATCAGCTGCTGCCCATACTGCAGGCCCCAGATCTGACAGACCGGGGTGAAAGGATGCACATGATCCAGTATGGCCCATCTCAGTCATCTCAAAACTATGAACTGGAGCAAAAAACAATAATAATGGAAGAGTGCCATGGGTCTCCAGAGACATGGCATGCATTCCCTTTGCTACATAGAGCAAAGATTCCTTAAATATTTCTCCAAATTCCTCATGAAGTTAGTATGTGGGATGACCCCTGTAAAGCTGTTTTAAAGACACCACGTGTTTTTTACTCCTTACCCAACCTGTTTGCTTCTGACTGTGTCACAGGGCTGTGCCTGCACTGCATCCACAGGTGCAGTGGTGGCTGATGCAGCCTGAGCCGGTCGGTATTGTGCAAAAAGCTTTGGCAGTGCTCACAATGCAGGGTTATGGTCATTCCCACTAATCCTCCAGCACAGTCGCTGCTGCATGACTCTGAGGTCTCAGAGCCCGTGACAGCACACTGCCCTGCTCTGCTCCCCACGCTCATTAGATGACAGCAGACTTCGTTGCGTCGCGTGCACATCACAGCACGCACACGTACTTCACCACATCACAACACACCCAGTGACTATGGCTTGCGTGAACAGCACCGAGAGAGAATGTTTCCATTGCGTTCAAGAGTTTAACTCTTCCAGGCGTATAAAGCTTCCTAAAATCATCATTTTACGAACTGGAATTTGTATTATATGAATTTAGCCTCAGATTCAGAAAACAAACCCCGACTCCAAGCTCAAGTCCCAGTGCCTTGCATGCAGGAGCTAGCAGGAAGAATTCTGTTCCACTGAGCAGAAGGAGGACGTTAGTTGCAAGGAAGGTTGAACACTTTGCCTAATGGAGCACTGTGCTGCCGGAAGGGGACAAGCTCAAGGGACGGATACTTTCCTTTCAACAGAAAAGAAAGGTAAGAGTTCAGAGTCAGCCGTGCTATTCTTTTTAGCTTTGAGGAAGTGCGGTCAATCCTTTCCTCGCAGCCCTTCTTGGGCTTTCCAGCCCAGAAACCTAAAAACTCTACCGAGGGCCGTCTAATAAAGGCCTTCTAGCGCGGAGACAAAGCTCTGCTCGGCAGCGTGCGGTGAGCGAGGCTGCTGCTCCTGGCTGCCGTGCGACCGAGACCGGGACGGCGTGACCGGGCACAGCGCTGCCATTCCAGCTGCCGACGCCGTGTCCCGCGTTCAGACCTCTCAGCATCACACGCGTGCAGCACACTCCGATAAAAGATTCCCCAGCCGCACCGACCTGGGTGAAGGAGCCGAACGGGGCGGCCGCTCGCCTCGCCCCGGGGAGCACCCCCCACCCCCCAGCCCCGCTCCGTGCCGGGACCCCGCAGCCCTCCCCGAGGCCCGGCTGGCCCGCTTTGGGGCAGGGCTGGAGCGACGTGGCGCTGCTCGGCCCCGCTCCGGCCGCCGGACCCCGCTCCGCTCCGCCCCGCTCCGCGCCCGCCGCTCCGCTCCGCTCCCGGGGCTCGGCCGCCGCGCCATGGGTGAGTGGTCCGGGGCCGCGCAGGGGAGGGGGCTGCGGGCGGAGAGCCCCGCAGAGAGCGGCGGGCGTGCCCCGGGACCAGGGGAAGTTTTCAGCTTTGCGACTTTTCGGGCTGCGTCTCCCTCCCTCTCTCTCCCCCCCCCCCCCCCCCCCGCCCAAGTTTTCTGTTTCTTTTTTAGCACTTCCAGCCCCAGTTTCCTGTGACACGGCCCCCAAAGCCGTGCGGGGAGAGCGGGCGGGGAGGAGGTGGCCCTGCGGCGGTGGGGCCACGGAGCGCGTCCCCGGGCGTTGCGCTGCGGCCGGACCGGGACCGGCACCGGGACCGGCACCGGCACCGACACCGGCACCGGCACCGGCACCGGCACCGTCCAGCAGCGCAACCCCGGGCACGGGATCGCCCGGCTCAGCCCCGTGTGGCACCCACCGGACTTTCTGTCCTAACGAGCTCTGAGTCCCCAGGTGCCTCGACAGCTTCAGAGTAGACTGTACAGAGTTGGATCCCGAGCAGTGTTCGTGGACTGCCCACTAAGTAAGCAGCGTCTGATTGAGTCAGCGCTGGTATTTAACAGCAGGGCTGAATGGATCGGCAAGCTGGTGGCTTGAAACGAGTGGCTTGCCCACTTCGTGCAAAGACTTCCCACTGAGCAAATATTTTTTCAGGTTATCTGCGTGGTACGTGTACGAGGAACAATCCAAACACGGCAGGCAGTCACACAGGGCATAGCGGGAGGGACTGGAGCGGGGTTGAAGGGGCGTAAGGAGCACAAAGGAAACAGAGGGATACCAAACAAATACCGATACAAACTTGGCCATCCTAGAGCTGTGACTGCATGCTGAATAGAGACACTTCCTATTGAGCTCAGCTGGGGGGGGGGGAAACCCGTAGGCAATGGTGAGGGAAGTTTTCCATGGTCTGGTGGCTGTGTCCACATTCTTTCCACATACAGTCTGCTGAAGCAGTGAGTATTTCTAATTAAACAAAGCCAATTTGTGAATACGGATAGTATTACGTGCTGGAAACCGGTGTGTAACAGCACAGACTTGCACGTCAGTGTGCTCTACCTGCACCTTCAGAACTGGGCTGGGAGAAAGAGGTCATTGTCACTGTCTGCCCCAGGGTCCCCATGGCAGCGGGGGCTCTGCGTGTGCTCCCGCCTGCCATGCTCACATATGTTTGCCCTTTCATCCTCTCTGCAGGGTGAGATGCGTGTGCAGCAAGCACCTTGTTTTTGTAGGGTTGTTTGGGGCGGGTTGGTCACTTTGGGTTTGGTTTGGTTTGCTTGCACTTCTGTTTTTTCTTATTTTAAGTAAGCTTAAGTACTTAGGAAACTTGCATACTCAGCTGTATGAGAAAGACAAGGTCAAGGAATCGTTTTTTTGTATTTGAGGCAGACAACAGGGAGCTTTTCAGGTCGTGAAGGAATTCATCCTGCAGACCTGGATCAGCCTGAGAAAGTTTGCCTGGTTGGGGATCTTGAGAATCCTGGGTACTGAGTGCTGGAGAAGAAGAGGTGAAGAAATCAGGGCCATGCCCACAAAGTAAAGCCAGGAGTGCAAGACTAGGCAGGAGAAAAACTCTTGTGAGCAGCACTTTCAACTGCTTTATCCATTCACTCTTATTTATTTCCTACAAGTCAGATTTATTTCCATACCCTTTTGGTCTCTCCCTCGGCTCCACCAAAGCTCTTTTGGTTTCTCTCGACTCCACCAAAGCTGTCTGAGTTCCCTCACCCATACTCGGGATAGACACAGTGCTTAGGGGCCAGGCAGGAGCTGAGGTCGTGCTCCTGTCAGCAGAAGGCTTTCTCTCTGTTGTTTCCCTCTTAGACAACAAGAGATATCATTTAAATCCCCATCACCGCCTTAGCAGAGTTTGACAAAAAGTCCCTACCTCCCGCTGCCTCATCCCAACATTTGTTCCTCCCTGCAGCTGTGAAGAGCACATCAACCTCCTTCTAAAGTACCAAGCAGTGAAACAGTTAATGCTGCTCTTCTCTTAAAAAAAAAAAAATCTTTCTTTTTTTTAAAGTTTCCTTAAATTTCCAACTTAGGTTGAAGTGCATGTGGCATCCATCAGCTCTCACTGCAGGCCTTGCGTTCCTGCTCTTTACCTTATGATCCTGAGTTCTGAAGATTTTATTTTTAGTGAGATATTAGAGCCTGGAGTTGTTACTGGGCTGCAGTTCAGAGGGAATCTGCACACTGGGGTAGTTCTTCTGGCCGCATAATCACATAATAAATAGAGCCCTACCTCTAGGATACCACTTCACCGATGAAGAGATGTTAAAGGGAAAAGGTCTGCCTTGGTTACTGCTATTCATAAGTTATCTGAAAGACACAGAAGAAAGAAAAGAGATGAAACATCATTAACAACTTACCAACTTGGGCAACCACTTGCCTGGGCTCAAGTAGGGGAATCAGAAAGAAGATGGTGGTTCACTAAGCCTTTAGTGCCACCCCCTATGGATCCTAGGGCTGTTCAGTAGCTTTGTATTTCTGTGATAAATGCCTCACAACAATAAAAGTAAAGTTCAGAAGCATCATCTTCCGTGGGTCAATGTAGGATGTCCAGGGTCTGCTTTGCAAAGAGCAGGACCTTCTGGGATGAGCTCAGGGGAAAAATGCATTGCCTGAAGGGCGCTGGGCAGCAGCACCTGTTTTCTCCAGAAACAAGAATTGAAGGAGGAATTAGGTACGAAATTGGAGGAGAAGTGCAAATGGGCAGTAACAACAGGACTAGGCCAGGGTAGTTCTGTCCCAGTAGTGACCTGTGGGATGTCCTGCTGACAAGGGATGCTTCTTTTCCTACGGGTGTTCTAAGCTGAAGGCCACAGACTGACACTTTATGATGGTGATGCAGAGTAAGTTAAAACTCAGCAAGCAGGAGCTGCATTCACTGCCCAGAAAATTTCTTGTAACTACAGCCAAGAAAGAGAGACCTTGGAGGGGCCCGTGTACAACTCCAGAAAAGCGAACTTCTGTGTGCTGCTCAAATACAAGTCTTGACAACAAGACTGCTAATGCAGATCTATTTTCACAGTTCTAAATCCAAATAAGTGCCACTGCAGCCCATGGGAATGTCTGCGGGTCTGGTGGGTGGTGAGGGTGTCTGCAGTTACCTCTGCACGTGACCTATGAATTTGAGGGAAATTTGTCATTGTAGCTTTGTAGATAGAAAGCTTTGGGTGTCCTGGAAGAGCTTTTTTCAGACTGTGTGTGCTGATAGCTTTCTGCTAGAGCCATAAAACTGAACCTCACATTACTTACTTGTTTTCCAGGTCGTGCACTGCTGGTCCTCCTGTTGTCTGCAACAGTCTCTCTGCTGGGCGGGCTGATATTTGGATATGAGCTGGGCATTATCTCCGGAGCACTGCTGCAGCTGCAGGCAGACTTCAGTCTCGGCTGCTTCAAGCAGGAGGTTCTTGTGAGCTCCCTCCTGGTTGGAGCACTCCTTGCCTCTCTGGTCGGGGGAATCCTCATTGACCACCATGGACGGAGGAGAGCGATTCTGGTCAGCAATGTGGTCCTATTATTTGGCAGCCTTATTCTCACACTGATGAGGTCGTTTATTGGGCTGGTCATCGGGCGCATGACGGTGGGCTTTGCCATCTCTGTCTCATCCATGGCCTGCTGCATCTATGTCTCAGAAATGGTGTCTGCGCATCAGCGAGGGCTGCTGGTGTCTCTGTATGAAGCAGGCATCACTGTAGGCATCCTGTTGTCCTATGCACTGAATTACGTCTTTGCAGATACACAGGAGGGATGGAGGTACATGTTTGGACTAGCCATGGCCCCAACAGCCATGCAGTTCCTCAGCATCCTCTTTCTCCCAGTGAACCCTATTAAACTAAACACGTGGGACTCGGACTGCCAGAAGGGTCTCATTCAAATGCAGACCACTGAGGACAGAGAGACAGCAAAACGGGAGCCCTGTAGGGAGAAGCACTACTCGTTTCTTGATCTTTTCAGGACCAGAGACAACATGAGGAGACGAACCCTGGTGGGGTTGGGCCTGGTGCTCTTCCAGCAGTTCACTGGGCAGCCCAACGTGCTGGGCTACGCCTCCAAAATCTTCCACTCGGTGGGATTCCAGAGCAACTCCTCTGCCATCCTGGCCTCTGTTGGGCTGGGGGCGATCAAGGTGGTGGCCACACTCGTGGCAATGGCCTTTGCAGACAAAGCTGGCCGCAGGGTGCTGCTCATTGCTGGCGGTGTGGTGATGGCCATCTCCGTCACCACCATCGGCATCACCAGCTGCATTGCCCCACTGGCCATGACCAGGGACTGCACGGCCACTGCAGACCCCAACGTGTCCCACAGCCTCCCCCAGCACCCCCTGGAACCTCTGTCCTCCCACGTCCCACCAGACTTAGAAGAAGGCAACATGCAGACGGGCCCTGGTTCTGCTGCCACCAAAAGCTTTATCAAAGCTCTTGCCAGTGCTCAAAGCAGTGAGGTCGTTGCTGGTTCTTCCCACTCTCAGAAAATGGGCTTGGCAGGGCAGTCCGAAAGAGAGACGGAGGAGAGCGCAGACCCTCCTTTAGGCGGTGCTCCCCTGACAGAACATATGGTTTTAAATTGGATTACACTGCTGAGCATGATGGCTTTTGTGAGCGCATTCTCAATTGGATTTGGACCAAGTAAGTATGGTGTTTATATATCTTTGCACTAACCCAGGGAGTAAAACTGGGGCTGATCTTTATAGTCTGCTTGAAACATTCATTGTGCATCAGCTTTACCAGGCAGCTGAGTGTCTGGAAACTGGAAATGTATCCCCGTCAGCCTACTGAATCATTTCCTGGTCTTGCAGCTCTGTCTGCTGTGTGGCTGGGACGGCATCATAATCCCCTTATCTCCCATGCTGTCACTACCCTTGTAATGTTCTTTTTTTCTTGTCATGCTCATTGCAAAATCAGAGCATCCCACAAGCACTACCTAATGCAAATAGAGGGGCTCCCTCAGAAAGATGGCAGCAGAGCTGGAAGTGAAAACTCGTGGAAAGTTTCTTAGTATGAGTTGGGCTTTTTCTGAAATCATTTTTCATCAGATGAGAATGGAGATTAGTTCTTGCTTCCACATGAGTTCCAGTGTTTTCCAGCACTTATTGTTTTAAATGCTTTGATGGGAGAAAACAGTATCTAACCAGAGGAAAAACATAAGTGCACAGCAAGTCCCATGAGTTTGGCAGTGACTCCATAAATCATTTCAAGCAAAATAACCCCAGGATAGGAGAGATTGCTCTAAGTTGCATACTGCTTTCAGCTCTGATTTTAGCCCAAATGCAACAATCTCTCTACCCCTTTCTCCATTCTTTACAAAGAGCACGTCCTGGTGGCAGATATGCCATTTTCCCTCCGTATCTTCAATACAAAGAGTCCTCACTTTACATTCTGCACACTGGACCTCCCCATTTGTATCTCGTCCTGCACAGAGTGCTGACCGTGGGAGCCTCAGTGCGCCCTGCTGTGACCTGGCTCTGGGATCCATGAGCAACAGCAGTGGGTGCTGGGTGAAGCCAGAGTTTCATTCTGTGTCAAAAACCTTGCTGAAATCTTCCTCCCCCATTTCCCAAAGAAGTTTCTTAAACCATACAACTGTTTTCTTCACTTCTAATCTGTGCAGTGACCTGGCTGGTCCTCAGTGAGATCTACCCAGCTGGAATACGAGGAAGAGCCTTTGCTTTCTGCAACAGCTTTAACTGGGCAGCCAATTTACTGATCAGCCTCTCCTTCCTGGACCTCATCGGTAAGTGTCCATGCCTGTCCCTCCACGTCCCACAGATGGGTTAGTGCAGTGGCCACCACGAGCCGATGGGACACTAAGTGGCATTTTGAAACCTGGGGTCCTGACAGTGACCCTGCCACCTCTGAGAGCAGACAGGTACTGCTGACCCCATTCTGGCCCCTCCATCACCTGTTCTGTAAAAACCATCCTTCATGCAGAGGGCTGTGCTGCAACACCAGGCTATCAGGAAACCGTGGAGTCTGCAGCTTCACACCAGTAGCTTTGCAGTGCTTCTTGCTGGCAGAGCTCTCAGTTGGGGCATTCAGTTGGCACTGCTGGGTCCTGAAGCTCAGCCACCTTCACCTTCCCTCCGTGTTGCTGCTGGAAAGGCAGCTGTGAGTCATCTGCTCCTCGGTTCCTTGTCCTAGCAGACAAGGGGCTTTCCCTGCCCTTGGAGGGGCTTTTTCTGCTGTTGGCAGGTCTCTTGCCAGCACCAGTGACCACCCCACAATAAGCCACCAGTTTTCTTTGTATTGCAGGGTATGATTTCCCTTTGACAGACCCTTCATTTGAATCTTTCTGCAGATGCCATTGGTTTCTCGTGGATGTTTCTTCTCTATGGGCTGATGGGAGTGATGGCTGTTATATTCATTTATTTTTTTGTTCCGGAAACAAAAGGACAGTCCTTAGAGGAGATAGACCAGCAGTTCTCCAGGAAATGGTACGTGTGCTGCTGTGCCAACACGAGTGCTGGCTTTGGCTGTTTCCCACCAGCAGACCCAAGGCCCATGGCACTGAGCCTGTCAGTGCTGCTGAGATCATTGTGAAAGCTGTGGGCTGTGGGAGCAGTGCTGTGCTGCTGGAGGCCACCGGTGGTGCTGGGAGGAAAAGGGCTGAAAGCAGGGCTTGTGGGCCAGGGGAGAGCAGGACCAGAGTGTGATATAGCCAGGGCCAGACTTCAGGAGGGGTCAGTGTTGTGGTCCTTTCCTCTGGGATCCTGGACTGCTCTTTCTCCTCTGGCACAGAGACACCTTCCAGTGTAACACAGGACATGGAGGGAGGTTGTGCAGCTGTGGTGAGGATGGGCAGGAGGTGGCTGAGGACAGGCAGGAGGTGGCCAGGAGGGGTGACTCTGAGCCCAGGCCTGTCTCAGCCTGGTGTGAGCAGCTGCACCCCCAACTGACCCCCAGCATTGCCCCCAGGCTGCGGGAAGGAAGCGGCTGCAAGCAGAGGCGTGCGAGAGGAGCAAGCTGTGCACATGGGCTGTACCAGCGAGTGGAGCGTGCCAGTAGTGCCTGACACCGGGAGCAGAGGGGAGCTGACATCGGGACATTCCTCCTTAGGGCCTGCAGCCAGTGACCTCTGAGCTGAGACGGCCCTCCCTGCAGTGCCTTAGATCTTGGGACACAATCATAGCTGTCCCTCGTGTCCTTGGAGAGTTGCTGGTCCCATGCAGGGAGTACGTGTCCTTCCTCTGGCATCCTTTATTGTTCACGGTTTGTGTCTGCTATCATTTAAGAGATGAATGGTTTTGTATGCAGGAATAAAACACAGTTTTTGCTGACACCACTTTCCACCCATGCAGTTCATTTCTGAGTGCTTTGAAGTACTTGGTGCTTTCCAGAGGGGTCAGGATTGCAGGGGGAACACGTCAAGCACTCAGCAGCGTACGTTCGTGCCACCAGCCTTTATAAACGTCTGTGCAGGAGCCTGTGCTCTGAGAAGAGGCTGATGTAGCTGAACACCTTGCAGGCCCAGCAGCTCACCCACCTCATCTCTCATGGTCCCTGCCCACAGGTGCATAGGAGCACACTGTGGATATTGAAATGCTTTCTTTTGTGCACAGAGAAATGTTCCACATTCAGAACCAAGGTTTGCACGTACAAAAATGCTGCAATATTCTGATACTTTCCCCATTTTTTCTATCTCCTACATTTGTATGTTCTTTGATACATCCTGTAAGCCTTGTTGACTCTCCTCCTGACACAGACGCAATATTAAAACGACCCGTCCATCACCCCACTCGCCTCCCAGATCTTGTGAGAGAGGAGAAGTGGGCACCCTGCTGACTGTGCTGCTGACCAACCAACTCTGTCTCTTCCAAACCCCTCAGGAACCATGTCCCAAAGCTTAGCATGCTCCCCTGAAGATGCAGCTCCTCAGGGACCAGCGGCCTCTGTGCTGAGCCCCTGGTTGCACCGAGGTGACACACGGGATGTGCCTTAGGCTGTCCGGTGCCACGTGGCTGCAGCACCCAGAGCCGTGTCTCAAAGAGAACTCAGCGAAGCACTGGAAGGTGACCCTCTGCCCTCAGCCACAGCTCAGTCCCTGGCCTCGGCCCCCTCTGCAGCTGGCCACAGCGGGCATCCCACGGTGGGACGTCGAGCAGTGGCCCTGATGCTTCCGCAGTCCCCGCGCACAGCATACGCTGTCACCACAAGGCACGCAGGGACTCCTGCAAAACAGAAAATAGTCCCTCTCTTCCCCTTACTGCCTTCAAAAACCCCACCAGTGCCGAGCCGTGGCGGCGATGACAACCCCGGGTTGCCGGGAACCGGAGGCAGCGCTGCCCCGCGAGCCGCCCCGCGCTCCGTGCGCCGCCGCCTGCAGCGCGTCCCGCCGCCGCCAGGGGGCAGCACGAACCCGCGGAGCCGGCCGGGCCGAGTGCCGCCCGCGGCGTGGGCTGTGCTCGTGCTGTGGATGTCCCTGCTCATCGCAGGGGAGCTGGACCGGGTGACCTCCAGGGGTCCTTTCTAACCTGAACAGTTCCACGATGCTACGAGCTGCCCATTGAACGCTCAGTGCGCATCGTTACAGAGCTCTTGAGACGATAGATCCCAACGGAAAAAAAAAAAAAAAGAAAAAAAGAAAAAATGTAGATAGAGGCAGGCCTGTGTTACTGACCCCAACAGGGATAAGTGCAGTGATCAGAAAATACAAAATGAGATTAGAGAAGCTGAAATTCCGCTCGGGTGTAACAGTGGGAGATTCCACCTACCTGCACGTGGATTTGCTCAGGGATCCTTCAGGGAAAGTACTTTTGGGTGCGGTAATGAGGCTCCAGGATCCAGCAGTGCTGGGAGCTGCTGCCCTGGCTCTGGGCAGGGGCTGTGCGCGGGACCTGTTCACAAGGTGTTTGTGGGAGAGCTGCTCCCTGCTGGTGACCACAGCACTGCCGATTTAGTGCTGGAGCGGGAGGGAGCACACCAAATAAATCCAGCGAGCGGCTCTGCAATGTTCAGAAAAGGAACTATGAAAAAAAGAAGGTGATAAGTCAATAGCAGCAACAGAGCTAGAAAGAGCAGGCAGAGAGCGAGGAGCCTGCGAGCAGTCTGGCGGCGATTAAAGAATACTTTATTAAAGCCCAAGTAAAACATGTGCCACGGCTCAAAGAGAACTAAGAGGTCCTAAAAAGCACGCTGCCCGCCTCACTGGGAAGGTTAAGGAGGTTTCATGGGGAGAAGGTCAGCATTTAAAAAGTGGAAAGGTTTCCCACATGAGGAGAACAGGAAAAACCATCAAACACAGCGAGTAAAGTGCAGACAGAAAATTAAAAGAGCTAAAAAAGGGCATGAGGATCTCAGCGCAGGGAATATGTTAACCAAACACGAGAACCTGGCTGGGGAGATCGTTTAATAGCAGAGGTAAATGCGGGGGACCTGTCAGGACAGGGCAGGATGAGGAGCTCTGGCACTTTGTGAGGGCCTTCAGTGCTGGGGATCAAAACATTGGTGAGAGCTGTTCCCGTATTGTAAGCAGCAAAGTGCTGGGTTTTATGGACACTTTTAGATGACAAATGAGAACCTCCTTTTCAGCATTGGACTTTCCCGCAGGATTTCTATTGGGTCTGGTTTTGTTCAACATCTTTTGTGGCACTGGCAGGGGAATGGACATCAAAACCTCCAGGTTATGGGTGACGCCAAGCTCTTTTGGGAAATACTTTGCCAGAAGAACCTGACAAGACTGAGTGGGCAAAAGACATGATTGAGGAGCTTGAAGTGCAGGCAAACACAAACATATCGCAGCACCCAAACCTTTCACAGCGGGTGCAGACCTCAGGATGTTGTTAGCAGTTCAGGCAGAGAGCTGGGATGCATCACTACCATGTGCAGTGTCACTTGCACCCAGCTTGAGCAAGGGCAGTGCCAGAGGGACAGGGCCACATGAGGTGGATGTGCCAAGGAAGGCTGCAGACTACATGATCTCAGGGTGGGCTGGCGGAGCTCCTGGGGTGGGTGATCCTCCTCCATCACCAAACTGGACAAAAATGTCTCCACTCTGAATGAGTGGCCCATTAGAGCAGCAGCAGCCTGCTTCTCCTCTTCCCTCCCCTGGGGCTGAGACCTCATAAGACTGGAGGATACAGAAATGCTTGGGGCAGTGATAAATCTCCTTTAGTGAGCTTTTATTTCCTTTTCTTTCACAATATTTTCTTTAGTTTCCTAGCCAAATTTTTTCTAAGGAAAGATTTCTGACTTCCTTTGAGCCACAGCTCAACATCTGTCCACATTGGGGGCTGAAGTAATACACTGTTAAGGGGTTTTGATGTCAAGCCCAAAACGCCACCAGGGATTTATGCAGCTCTCCCCTTTCCTCCCTCCTCCTCTTCAAACGGCCTTTCATTTGCTCTCACTAATTGTGCTGTCATGCCTTTCTTTCCCCCCGGTGGTGCAGACAGCCCTTCGTGCAGACAGGTTTTGGTGACAGATGCCTGTGCCATGAGCTCTCTTGTGAGGTGGGTGCGTTGTGTGCACACCGTGCTGTGCTGAAATGATGCAGGCACCCATCCAGCGTGGGGATGGATGGGAAAGGGGCTTCCCTGCCCCTGGAGGAGATGCTGGGGAATAGTGCTGTTCTTCCAGCCCACACACAGACACCACTTGCTCCTCAAAGTCAGAGAATCACAGGATGGTTGGCTTGGAAGGGACCTTAAAGAACACTGAGCTCCAACCCCTGCATGGGCTGGCTGCCCACACTGGCTCAGGCTGCCCTGGGCCCCCAAGTAGTCTGGCCTTGGACACCCCCAGGAATGGGGCACCCACAGCTCTCTGAGCAACGAGGGCAGGGGTTGTGCTGCTGAGCGGACCAAACCTTGGTCAAACGCAACGTATGGGTGAGGACTGGTGATTTCAGTGACTCAACTATTAGAAAGGAGAGAAGCTGGGAGAGGGAATGGACAAGATTTGGCCTCTGTTGGGAATATGGAAGGAATTATTTCATTCTTTTTCCCCTTCTATTTGTTCCCTCTATGGCACTTACCACAACACTGCTGAAGGAGGACTGGGAGAAGCTACAGCGCTCTACCAAAGAGTGGGTTTCTAAAAAGCAACGGCAGCTGCCCCCACCCTTGCCTGTGCTCCTGTGATGTGCTATGGCCCAAAAGGGGTTATTCCCTTCCCCAAAATGGTGGGTTCCAGCTGGACTTCAGAAACTTGATGATGTGAAGTTTGGGGGCAGCAGCACCGCCCCGAGCCCTAACCCCAGCCGTGGTAATGGGGTGTGGGTGCTGAGCAGGGAATGAGGGGCAGCATCCCGCAGCACTCTGTGCACCTGAGGGCAGTGAGCTCAGGGCTCACATCCCGCTCTGTGTGCTTGGGGGGAAGTAGGACTGCATGTGAGGGGCCAGGATGCATGAAACACGATAACTGGAAAAAATACAAACCAGAGGATGGGCTGTGTAATGCGCTACAGATCCAGCAAAACAACCAGAGCTGAACAAAATAGCATTCCTTCCATTAGAGCAAAGGTACTGCCTTGATCCAGGGAGAACCTGGAAGGAGAACGGTGTGCTGAGCTGTGCTTTGTTGCCTTGTGCCTCTCCTAGCACAGGTCACACACCCCGGAATCCCACTGACCTCACAGGGATGAGATACCTTGTGCTGGGAGTTAGACCCAGGCAGTGCAGAAACCAGTCCTATGCCCCAACCTTAATGGGTCCCAATCAGCCCCTGAATAAGCAGGAATGACACAAATTACCTTTTTCACGGAGCTCTTCCAGCCGTGTCCAGGTACTTCAGAGCTGCTGGGATGCGCTCACCCCACTGTGAATCCTCCCCCCTTTATTACATTAGCAGGAACAGCACAGAGCTGACGGCAGTCGGGAGCCACTTCACCCCGGAAAGGTCCTTGGTGTCTGCAGGGAATCATGGTGTGTGGTCAGCACAGCCCCGTGGTGACACAGCTGTGGCTGTGCCCACCGATGGCTCCGTGGGGCAGTATCCTGCTGCTGGTCCTCCCCAGAGGCAGAGCCGTCCCAGCGCGCAGCGCGACCGCCAGCAGCAGCACAAACACCAGTGTCAGTGCTCACACTATTAATAGTGTTTCTATTCCTGCTGTCATTATGATTGCTTCTGCTACTATTAATAATAATATTTACATATGCATAACCACAGATGCAAAACAGATGGCTTGGTGGGGACCTCCGAAAAACTTGTCTCTGCCACATAGTTATGACAAAGACTGAGGGTTAGCCACACAGAGTGCCATAGAGGGAACAAATAGAAGGGGAAAAAGAATGGAATAATTCCTTCCATATTCCCAACAGAGGCCAAATCTTGTCCATTCCCTCTCCCAGCTTCTCTCCTTTCTAATAGTTGAGTCTCTTTTCCAATACCAGGTCAGAGACGGTTTCCATATTTTTTCATACTTGTCTAATTTTATTTTCCAGTTCAGCTATTATTTTTTCAGATGCAGCTTTTCCCAGTGGATGGAAAATACGAAAGGAGTCGCTCATCTGCTCCCCACAAGCTTTTTCCTGACCGCTGGGAAGCTCGGGCACTATTCCAGACCTGGAGTAAACCTTGCCTGCTGGAGAAAACTCGATCTTCATTTGCTGAGTTCACAAGTCTGGGAATCATTTAAGCTAATGGGAAAAGTGAAAGTGAGAAAAACTGCCACCAGCCTGAGCCACCCTGCTCACTTCCTACAGTGCCCCAAAGGAGCTGTGGTGAGGTGGGGGGGGTCTGCCTCTGCTCCCAGGTGACAGAAATAGGGTGAGAGGTGGTGGCCTCAAGCTGCACCAGGAGAGGTTCAGGTTGGACATTAGGAAATACTTCCTCTCAGAGTGGTGGTGCACTGGCACAGGCTGCCCAGGGAGGTGGGGGTGTGTTCAGTAAACATGTAGAGGTGGCACTCGGAGCCATGGTTCAGTGGGCAATGCTGGTGATGGGCTGTTGTCTGGACCTGGTGATCTTAGAGGTCTTTTCCAACCTTAATGATTCCACGAGTCTAAGATTTTGGGTGGTTTCTTTGCCCATACACAGCAAATCATGGCCAGCCTGCCAGCACCGTGGCGCTGCCCTCTGCAGAAGGCCAGTGCTGAAGGCAGGACTTCCCAGTCCGTGCTGACACCTGCAGTGACACAAGCATCCCACCAGCACGAGTGGTTCCCCTGCAGGCACTGTTCGCTCTCCTGTCTGTGTGTACTCAGTTGTGCAAACACAGAGGTTCCCATGCACCGCAGTGTCACGTTGGTGTCTAACAGGACTCGGCAGTCCTCTTCTGCTGCCAACACCCCTGGGGATGCCCCAACTGCCCCTGGTCCTGCAGCCCCTTCCTGGAGGAGGAGGAAGGTCTACGTGCTGTGCCACACAGCAGAGATGCTTAAATGGAGAAAGCCCCGAGACAGCCTGTGCTGCATGCTAACGAGTACAACACAGCGTCCCCAAGCACTAATGAGTAATAAAGTGCCCCACAAACTAAAGAGTCCCCAAGTACTACTGAGGACTAAGTAGTCCCCAAATACTCACCTCTCTCTCGGGTCAAATTCCACTCTCTAAACCAATCCCCATTACATTTTACACATAAGGCTGTAGAAGGCCTCGGAGGGGCTGTTAGGGTCTATTGTAGGGGAATAAAGCATGTGTCAAAAAGACTTTTAATGCCCAGTTAAAAATGTCCTAAACACGGCCTGCAGTTACCTGATAAGCTGCAAGGTCTCTATTGGGATGAATATTTTCGTTTTTAAATTGTCTCAGCCCTTGCACACTTACATGAGATTGGCTTGGCTCTACGCTGAGGCTTTGTCAGGTACATTAAAACAAAATTAAAAGCCTGGCTTTTGTTCCATCAAGACATTTAATGCTTGTTGCTTTTTTCCTTGCGGTGGTGATGACCGGTGAATAGTGAACATAGCGCAGATTTCTGCAGCTCAGTGCACAGTGCAGCACCAGCTCCTCTCCACGAATGGCCCTACCATGCCGGAGCCAGGGCCAGAAATGCTCCAGGAGGAGTTCACATGCCCAGCACTGCACTGCAGGGCAATGTCAGAGGGCAACGCCTGAGCCCTATGTGCACAGGTTCTACTCATTGCAAGAGAAAGTATTTCTACTAGTGCAAATGGAGATGACATCATTTCCCATTTAAATTACCTTTTTTTGTGTGTGAACGACTACAGAATCCCCGCAGTGCCCATTGCCATCACACTATTGGTAGGTTTTATGTAGATATTTGGGCATCAAAGAGTTAGATATGTGATTGGCCGGAGAGCTGTTGGTTTCACTTTGTCTGCTTTTTTCCACAAGACAGTAATTCACAGAGAGCTTCAGGCTCGCAGCAACAACAGCCAAGATCCCAGGGCTGGAGTTCAGGTGGGTGCTTCTCCTCATCCTGCTCACCTCTCTGCTGGAAGGGTCTGTGGGAGGGAGCAGCCCTGCAGGGCCGTCCTGCTGCTCTCTGGGAGGTGTTTGCCTGGTAGCAAGTGGGGCCAGCACACACAGTTACTGGCATTTGAAGCTCGGTGCAAGACTTGACTCCCAGGAATGTGGCATTAAAAACAAAACTTAAAACTTCCATATTGCAAAACCTATTAGCTGCTTTACCATTTTCACAGTCATGCCAGTTTGCTCATACTGGATCTTTTACCAGAGCATGACAGCTCATTTGTTTAGCTTGGGCCAGGCTTAAAGTTCCGATGAAGCCTAATCTTGTGACCTGTATTTACTTTGGCCGGGGATGCCTTCTGCACAGACGACTTCCTATCCTTCCTAATCTTTCCCGCAGGAAAGAAGCAGGGAGCTGGGAGCAGGGGGAGGAAGCAGAGCCAAGCAGACAGGCTGCGAAGAGAAACAAGCACTGCACATGTCGGCAGTGGGGGTCAGGTTCAGGGACCTTGTCTGTTAAGGGGAGGAATTAAAGGGGGAGTCAGCACCTCCGCTGTCATCATCTGAGATGCATCAAATCCATCATCAACCCCTGGAATTTTACACATCTGGAAACACGGCTGGCTGCGACAGCTTCAGGCATTTGCAGGGATTTGGGATTGGAAAAGTCCCTGCTTGGCTCCAATTTGTGACACCTCCTGTTGGATCTGGGAGGGGTTTGGCAGCGAGCTCCCCATGCACAGGAGGGAGATATGATATGCAGCACGTGCCCTTCATGGGTGACACCAAGCAGATGGCGTGGACACCCACATCCCCTCCTTCTGCTTTAGAGCCTTGTCCTGCAGGAGGGACAAAGCAGCTCTGAAATGCAAGTGACCCAGGAGCAGGCTCTGCACTGGCACGAGAAGTGCTGGTGAGCTTCCCCAAATCTTTACTTTATGCTCAGCAACGGGGCTCTGAATTCAGAGACATAACAATGGGGCTGAGAGTGGTTTCGGAAGACAAAGAGCCAGCCAGGTTTGGATTCTATTTGATAGCTCGGGTTTGACTAATTCCCACGAGCTGAAATAAAATTTTTGGAGTAGCTGGAAATATTCCTCAGCTTCATTCCCACGGAAGAGAAAGTGCTTAAAAGCAATCTAAGGTTAATGGGAACGTGATGAAAGAACCATTTCTGTGGAGTAGCATTTTGGGTAAATGCCTCCTTTAAATGTATTTTCCAAGCATTATAGCAGGGAAATTTGGGATCGGGTTCAAATCTCTCTCAAACTTCTGGACAACGAGTGGTGAGGAAGCAATCTATTGAGCTGCTGAGGAGAGGCTCCAGTTCACAGCTTCAGGGCTTTGAGCTGGGGCTGCTGGGGAGCAAATCCTCTACTGATGGGGAGCAGAGTCCTGGGTTTGCCTTAATAATGAGCCTAAAGCCCTCCAGGGCCACCTGAATTGTGTGTGCGTGCTGCCTGCAGGGATTTGTTCTACATAGAAGAGTATCTTCCCAGTTGGGTAACTGGGGAGTGTAGGAACGTGCCAGTCCCCAAACTCCCATGTAACCACTGAGTCGTATTTTTGCTGTTTACAAATAATTTACTTTGGACGATACTTGTTGCAAAGACGTTGATAAAAATGCCAACGTCCCTCTAGGAGAAAACCTATAAAGGCCACCAGCTTTTAAACTATTTGGGAGCAGCTTAATCTCTGTTACGTACTGGGTTTAGTTCTGTAACGTATATCTCACCAGGATATCTCTCAGCCAAACTGACACCAGCAACAATAAACCTTAAAATGCTTCAACACAGATACACGTTTCAAACCCAATAGCTTTGGTTCAGCGAGGTGTATGCTTTGTGCAGGATGCACACAAACCTTGCTGGATCTGGGTCTTGAAGTGGGAGCTATATTCTACCACTGCATGGTTGCTCTGTAAGGCACCGAGTTTTACATGACCCTGCTAAAAATGAATTCTGACCTCTTTATTGATGAGTTCTTGTCCCCTTCTGCTCCACTGCCACCCTGCCTGCGTCTGCCTGAGCCCAGAGGTGGGGGCACAGCAGACCAAATTGATTGCTCACACTACGCTATGGATGTTAGTGAACAAGCTCCTTGTGACCCTTCCCCTCTCTGCCATGGGAAAATGCTGCGAGGCTCATTTCCCCCTGCTACAGGAACAAACAGCAGCAGCTTTACAACACAGAAAGAAATTATCTGAACGCCCGCCTCGTGAGCTTCATGATAAAAACGACACCTTGCAGAATAGCTGGGCACTCACGCAAGGCACTGTGCTGTCCTTGGGATTCCCCTGATGACTGCAGTAACAAGCCAGCCTGCAGTTGCAGTGTGCCTGTGCACACCAGGCATCCCCCTCAGCCCAGGTGAGAGGTGAGATGCAAAGTGATGAAAGACGAGAGGAGAAGGCAATGGTTCTTCAGGCACTGTTGATCACTGACCATTTTGCTGTGCAGGGTGCAACCGGGGAATGGTCTTACCTTGCAGCAGCACTCCCAGCACATGCTTGCACTTGGCTGGGAAGCTGTGCGAGTGAGCAGGGGCACTGCAGCACCTTTTGAAGCACGCAGCTGGTGCTCAGGAGCCTGCAGAAGGCAGCAGCACGCTGTGGGACCATGTGCTGTGCAGCCTGGAACAGGAGCGGCACAACAGGGATAGGGTAGCAGAGGGATGTAGGTGGACTGCCTTCAAGCACTCATTAGCAAACCACCTCGATGTAGGATGAGGCAATGTACCCCGACCCCACTATCAGCAGCTACTCCTGGGCTCCAGCTGCTACCTCTTGCCTTTCTGCACACATTTCCCCACTGAGAAGCACCTTCACATCCTGCATCAGCCTGTGGCCAGCATGGTTGGCTCCTTGTCCCTAAACCATGATCCAGCAGTGACCTTGGCCATCACGGGGCTGTGGAGGTGAGCCCTCAGCTGTCCCGATTCCTCAGCCCCTGGGATCCCACTGTCTGCAGTGGAACTCTGCTCAGAGCAGCTCCAGCCTCAGCCCCACACTCCAGCTTCCCGGCGTGCCTGCAGAGCAGAGTGTGTCATGCTTCTGAAGAGTGACAAATTACCAGGAAGGGCTCCCCCCACACCCCAGCTCCGCTGTGCGCAGCGCAATTCCCCCGTGCCACATTAACAGCTAATAAAACAATAGAGCTTTTAGTGGTGGACTTCAAAGGCATCTTGGGCAGATGAATGAATTCAGCATTTCTTCACTTACTGTCAGCTCTGGGGGAGAGAAGGGCAGGCTGAGGTCGAAGGCTTCAGCAGCGAACAAATACAGCCTGGTATTTGGGCTACTGAAGGAAAATGAGTGGGAAATCAGTGCCGCTGTTGGCACCTACCAGGTTTTCCTTCTTCTCTACTGCTGTTCATTTCTGCTGCCCTATTTTCTGTTCCCCCCTCACCGTGAAATATAACCACTGTGAAAAATGCCATTGACATTTAGAAAAAAAAAAATCCAGAATTGCACCTAAAAGTGCAGGTCAAGTCACCAACAGCTCATTGCACTGCGGGGGATCTTTAGGCAGCCTGGCCCAAACTCAAGCAAACATAATTATTTTCAGACGCGGCAGCACAATTGTATTTGGTAAATCTGCCTTGAGGTCCTGCAGCTAATTTACAACTGTGCGTCCATCCGCAGAACGGTTTCTGCAAACCATTAGCTCATTGTCATGTTCAGTCACAATAAGCATCTGCATGAATTACGCTTTGTATTGTGCTACTAAGAGGGGGTTAATACCGCTGAAAAATTATCTGCCTTTGGAGGTGGAGAGGGAAGAATGAGGAAGCAGGAGGAGTGGGGAGGACAGTGTTTGCCATAGGTAGTACAGCAATGCTGTGAGTGTGGGGACAGAGGTCTTGCTTCCCCATCACGGGCTGGCACTGCCTGGCATCTCCTTCCCAGAAAGGGTTTCCCTGTGTTTGGGACTACAGAAGAAATGATCGAACTCTTCCAGGTGGGATGCTGAGACTGGAAGGTGAAAGGCAGTCCTGTGCCTAAGGAGCAGCTGCGGTAAAGGGGCTCCCATTGTGGGGGCCTCCTGGAACTTTGTGCTCCACCAGGATGGTCTGGCATTTATGATCAAGCTTCAGTCCTGCACGGGAGCAATGAGACCACTGGTACCCACTGAGCCTCCTCCAGACGTTGGGCGCTGAGCTCCCAAGGAGACACTGAGATCCATTCTTTAGACAGCATCAACCATGAGGCTGTGCCAGCCACATCTTCACCATGGATGGAACCTACAGGGGCAGTTTGGAAGGGATTAGAGATAGAAGAGATCTTAGGTGAAGCAAGACTTGTAAGACTGCAACATAAAAAATGGATGCAAGCAATGTACCTCTGTTTCTCTTCCATTTTCCCTCCATTTTCTGACCAGCTTTTGTTAAGCCATGACTTTGCTGCCACACAGAATCTGAGAAAGAAAGAATCTGATTTTTCTGAGCGTGGTTTTTTTTTTTTCTTTCATCCTTATATACTACATGACACCCAAAACAACAGGAATGAATTATATATATTTTTTCCTTCTTAAGAGTTGGCGTGTTTTAGCCTCTTGTATGCGATCATCTATATTCTACACCATTTCCAAGTCCAGCCCAAATGCCTTGTTCTGGAAAACAACTTTAAAACTTGCAATCATTTATGTCGCGTTCCCATCTGGTGCCAAGCTTTCAAAGCATTCTCCCCTTGGCTGTCCTACAAAACGCTTCAGCAGAGGACACTTTCCAAGCATTCAGGACCGCCGCGCAGGGACAGGATTTGCATGCAGTCAGCTCACGCGGAGCTGTGGCATTGCTCAAAAGCAGCAGGGAGGGGGACTGCCTCCTGATAACTGAGCTGACAACTTCTAGGTTCCCTAAAACCAGATCCTTCCAAGAATGCCCTTTGTTCAGCGCTAGCAGTCGGTTGCTCCATTCAGTCTCTCTCCCTGCTTGCTTGTAATTTATTCCTTCAAAAAGTCTTGCCTTAGGCTACTAGAAAATTAAAACAAGGAGCCAGATTCTTTTTTTTTTCCTCCTCACTTTTGCTCTTTCATCAAGAACAGTGAAAATTTGGCACAGTTGAATATTTTGTTCAGCTCTTTCTTTCAGTCTTTGAAGTCCCCTAAAGCCTTGGTAGGAGTCTAGGCTTCCACTCACATCTGCTTTCCATGAAGCCATTCACCGCACTTTATTTGTGCCATATTAGATTTTTCAGGACAGGGACAGAACTAACGAAGCATTTACATTCCTGGGAAAGTGGCACATATACAACTGCATTACTGTGACAGAAACAAACTACAGCCGACATGTTTTGTGTTCTCAGGGCAGTGGCCATGTTGCACTACAGGCAGCACAGGGTCCAGAATTGTTGGTTACTTAATTTTTTCTTTGTAAGGCCCAATTAAAATTGAAGACCCTCCATGCAGTTAAAGAGATGCCCCAACACCTGTAAAGAAATAGGGGAAAGCATCCTAAAAGGGGTCAGTTTGTACAACAGCTTAATGAGAACAAACCATGGCCGAACAGATGCTGTGTCAGACGGTATCAGTGACACAGAGCACTGTCAGCAGGACAATGGCATCATGCTGCTAGCTGCTAAAGCATTTCTTCTAAAGCTGAAGACTAATCCCATGACAATGCTCCATTTCAAGGGCTCTGTCACTATCAGAGCAGGGAGAGGGTGTTGACTGAATCTCTTTATTAGATGGATCCTGGTGAACCATTGGGATTATTGATTACCCTGCTGTTTTCTATTTTGTGTTTCTCTTTGATAGTTGAAGAATCTAAGAAATTTATGCCCATTCCTCGTATTGAGAATGTTCCTGAGATTGTTCTAAGTCACAGGCAGCGAAGTAGCAACTGCAAGAAACATGCCTGGGAGGAGTCAACATCAAGAGCCCAGCAAGCCCGTTCTTCGAGCACAGCCTCCAGCCTTGAGCTTGAAGATGGGGCATTCGTTAAAAAGCCAATGAGAATTTGGAAAGTTCAGCATCGGATTGCCTGCCCAGGCTCAGCCCAGGCTCAGCACAGCTCCCATCACTGGTACACGCAGAAGAAACACTTTCTGGAATCGATCCATTTGCCATATAGGCAGGAGACCAAATCATGACCAAGTGACAAGTGTGAAACATGATTATATTCATTCAGCCTTGGAGGAAAATGGCATTGATTGAGCTTGATCAGTGTTAGCACATCAGAGTGGAGAGAAATGCCTTAGTTGCTTCACAGTACAGAACCAAGTTGTTGTAGGCTGCTCTGAGCAACCAAACCCCAGATTTGTATCCCTGAACAGCAGAAGACATACCCCATGTACAGGTATGAGGAGGGGGACAGCTCAGCATCCTGTTTCAGTTTCTTCCCCTGTTTGAATGTAGGAGAATAACAAGTCTGTTGTGAAGGTAACTTATTGTATCCCATCAATGAGAGGTAGGATCATAGGTTGATATGGAAGAACTACTCTTTCATGGAGAGAGCACATTTCTAGACTGTTTCTAAAGCTCCTTTGATCTTCCCACAGCCCAAACTGAACTGTGCTGGTGCTTGGGCAGCTGCTTTCTCACTTATTTTACATCTTTCTTTCTAAAATGTACTGCTTCTTCATTTTCTTACAGTAAACAAAAAAAAAAAAAAAAAAAAAAGAAAGAAAGAATGAAAGAAAGAAAATGCCCAAAGCAAGAAGGTAATGCCCTGTAGTACATCCAAAGGTTCGTCTCTTCTCCCATGTAGTAAGTGACAGGACAAGAGGTGATGGCCTCAGGCTGCATCACGGGAGGTTCAGGCTGAGTATTAGGAAACATTTCTTCTGTGAAAGAGCAGTGATGCAGTGGCACAGCTGCCCAGGGAGTGGTGGGGTCACTGTCCCTGGAGGTGTTCAGGGCTATGGGGATGGGCACCGAGGGACATGGCTAGTGGACGTAGGCTGGGGGGATTTGGTTATCTTAGAGGTCTTTTCCAGTGATTCTTTTAATTATTCTATGAAATAACCCATAGGACAGCCATTGCAGTCTCAAAAATGAGACTGTCCTTAAGATTCTATTACAGACCTACACTACACTGTCCCTACTGCTGTATATCTGCTGCTTTATTTCAAAACCCTTTCAGAAATATAGAGACATTAATCCGACGTACCTGAGGGTACCCCCATCCTGGGCAGGGAATTGGATGTCCCAGCAACACCCAGAAGTCTTCCCTGTGCTCAGGGATGCAGCTCATGCTGGGAGGTGCTCAGTCTCTGGAACGGGGGCTGTGGTGGATGGAGTGAGGCAGGGGGCCTGAGAAAGGGATGCTTTTTCCTTCTGCTCCAGTGATTTGAATTATTTCATGATGGCAAAAACTAGGAGAGGAAAAAAACCACAGAACTACATTAAAAAGAAAATAATAAAGAAAACAAGAAAAATGTGATATAAAAAAGTGCTGTGCCAGGTAAAACTCTCTGCTTTGTTATTATGAGAGTTCCCAGTATTGATAATTTCTCCTAGTTGCTGGTTTGTAAGTTACTTCTGAGTAGAAAATTCAATTACATGGGCCAAGTCAACAATAATGTTTTTCCTGGCAACGGTTCATTTTGCCAGTGGAAACATTTTTTTTCCCCCTTCTTCTTTTCTGGATTCAGCTCTGCGAAGTTGCTAAATTCTTCCAGATCTCTGGTCTGATGCGATCATAAATATCCTGATTGTATTGCACTGATTGACAGGCTGGGGATGGATTAAGTGGGGATTACAGACTGGAATGATCAAAATGTGCTTTCATGGTCAGTAACTCTGCAATAAGTCATAGTTCCAATGTACATTAACTATATAATCTAATTAACAAGGCTGTTTATGTATTTAATATTATTCTTAAAACTTTTTAATAAAAGAAGGTTTTAAGGAGAATTATGTGTTGTTTAAGGTATAAGAACCTGTTTCTCGAATGTACAGTGGTTAGTGTTTTGCACTGTCACTGTTAAGATGATGGATAATGTTATCTCCTGCTGCTGAAATGGGACTTGGGCAGGACAATGGACCAAACTCTGCCCTCTGTGATAGGTGGCTAAACTCAGATTTTCTGTTTTATTCGAAGTTATTTTGGTTTTAAATTTATTTTATTGGGGCGGAATTGAGTTCATTAGGATTAAAAACGACCTTTTTATTAAAATGAAATAATTAAAGCCACGTATAGGCACATAACTGAAAGCATCTGAATTTTCTAAGGTCCTCAGCTCTCGCAGGTCTCAAGGCTGTCATTTGCTGAATAAGAGCAGCAGAAATTAGTCTTAGGGGTACAAACCTTAGAAGTTTTACTGCACAGGTTCATATATAGAAGCTGTGCACCTAATGATATCAAACTAAATGAAACAATTCATCAAGGCAAGATTCAAACTACAGCAATGTGCTCAACAGCTGCCTTTGTGAGTATAAAAAGAGCTTGCCATTTGATTGCAAGGTGAAGGAATTATAGTGGGGATGATTTGCAGTTGTCCATAAAAACCAAAATATGAAACGAGTAAATATGTTGCAGGACTCTGGGTTCTGCTGTCACCAGCCTTGCATCATGGTACTGCAGCTTGTGCTGTCCTGCAGCAATTCCTCTATTCCAACATCATTTGTTTATCTACCGAACTTACAAAGACCTACTTTCTTACAACTTCTTTCTGATGGAAAGGAAATCTTAAAACAAAGATAATCTGAAGTTTCAGTATGTCCAGCTATTGACCTCTGCTGTTCCTGCACTTCTCCTGCTCAGAAAATATCCCCCAAAGGCTTCTTGGTCTGGGGCATGGACATGGTGTGTTGGATCCCTCACTGCAAGAAAGACATTGAGGCCCTGAAGCGTGACCAGAGAAGGGCAATGGAGCTGTGAGGGTTCTGAAACACAAACCCTTCCGGGTCTTAGGAGGAATGGCTGAGGGAACTGGGGTGGTTCAGTCTGGAGAAGAGGAGGCACAGGGGAGACCTTACTGTTCTCTACAATGACCTGAAAAGAGGCTGTGGCGAGTTGGAGGTCAGTCTCTTCTCCCAGAGAACAGCAACAGGATGAGAGGTGATGGCTGAAAGTTGCACCAGGGGAGGTTGAGGTTGAATGTTAGGAAAAATTTCTTCTCTGAAAGAGTGGTGATGCAGTGGCACAGGCTGCCCTGGGAGGTGGTGGAGCCTCTCTCCCTGAAGGTCTTCAGGAACCATGAAGATGTAGCATTGAGGGACATGGCTAGTAGGCATGATGGGGTGAGGTGGGTTTGGATGTGGAGATCTTATAGGTCTTTTCCAATCTTAATGATTCTATGATATTACAGGAAGAACAAGATGGACACCATACGACTTAGGTTTAGGACCTCATCTAAAGATTAGAGGTGGGATCAGCCCTCTGCTCAGCACCCTGACTCCTGGCACAGCTGCTGATCTGTGACCACAGCCTTGCTGTTCATGGCTTGCCTTGATATCCACGTTCAGCAGTAGTCAATTCACCAGCCCAGGGGTGAAATGCATTGTACTGCTGATCCTTCAAGCCATACAGCGTGCTCTAATCAAAGTCCCTTAAATGAAGCAGGAATGTTTGAATTTAAAGGAATTAGAAGCATCTTTAAAATGTGACAGTTACCATCATACGAGGTCCCTGCACAGTGCACTGCCCGTCAAGCTTGATTATTCCCCAGCCATACAGGGCTTAGAAAATATGTCAGGCACTCAAATCATTTTAGATCCCACTGCACTGTACATACCCAGAATCTAAGCAGGGTTCACATTCGAGGGCTTATAAAAACTTGAATGCACTCCAATAACTTAAATCACTTGGTGAGGTTTGGAGTGATTTAAAGCCATTGGAACTCTCCACGTTCGGTGTGCAAGGGCTCCAGCTTGGAAGAGAATCAAGGCATGTTCTAGCATGGCAGCTCCAGGCATATTGAATCAATTTCAGCATGTAAAAATAATTAACAATGATAAAAATACATTAATAATGCTATAATTATAAGGCCAGACCAAAGTTTCAGCCTGAAGAAAAAAAAAAAAATGGCTGCAGAAATGCAGCAAGGTTTGTGAACAGCTTGAACGAGGAGTAATGAGGGATTTCAGTGACAGGAAAATAAATGGAGACAGCTCAAGGGTAAGAAGCAGAGGAAGATCACATTTGTCAGTAGTTAAAAAGTTCTTCTGACCTGAGCTGCAGGACTTGTTAAATTCAGCCCTGGAGCCATGCCAGCACAACGTTGCTAGGCCAAGAGATCAGAAACAATCTAAGGTCCAAGATCCTGCAAGCTGTCAGGACCAGAATCAAACGCCATATATCACTGAGTTGGCTCATAAATCTCTGCTTTCTAGTAGCATGGAATAGTAAGGCCAAATATAGCACCTGTCTGGAGAGGATGCGGCTCCATCTGAAGGGTGATTTTCCAGGGCTTCCATAACTAGCTCAGTGCCCATAAGTGTGATGCCAATGGGGAAACCCCAGGGGACGACATGGCTTTGGCAATTTCCACTCAGGCAGCTGGTAGACCAGCTTCCAGACCAGAGCAGAACTGGAAAACCCCCAGTACTGCAGGTATACTACTGGGGACATCATTAAGCACTAAGATTTTTTGTCACAACTAATGACTGATTTTTGTTCTGGTCAATGGTCCTGGGTTCATCCATTCTTCTTCATTCTGTACTCAGTCACCAAGGAGATGCCCTTTGAATCTTCTTCCAGCAGCAGCATCCCAGCCTGCAGAAATTTGTAAAATAGGCTAATGGCACAAATTCTGAGGACTTTGGTGAAAAAACATGCAAAATTTAATGATTTCCAGTGCACATAGTGGGGAGGAGTGGGCATGGATAAGTGATGACTCTTTTTGTAGAGAAAAGAAGCATTAAATTTAGTTCTTCTGTGAGAAGGAGAATTGTCCGTGCTACAGTTTGCTCCCAGGTGTGGGAGATAGGCACTCTGCTACCAGAGCTACCAGCAGAAAAAACAAAGCCTAATTTATATCATTATATTCACAGTTCTACTGTGGTTTTGAAATGAACCTTTAGCTTTGGCATGAACTCCCATCTCATTTTCTGTGAAATACAACAGAGCACAAGACAACTGCAACCAAGAGAGAATTCTATGAAAAAGAGCCTGTAAACCCTTTACTATCTTTAATCATGAAAATAATTCAGTTGCTGCAAACCTGATACTCATGGCTGGGGCCCAAGGACCTTGCAACTCTGAAAAGCACTGAAGGGATCCATAAAAAGTGGCTGGCCACGAGGAATTTACACTTGCTTTTTAAGGGGAGTAAAAAAGTGACTATAGCAATTTAGAAGAGTTTATGTATTCAGGACTTAGAAAGGTTTAAATCACTCCGTTAAGAAAGATACACTGGTGCATGAATGAGCCCGGAGGTACCACGATGGGCCAGAAGTCATCGCATGACAGAAGCAGTCCTGGGCACAGGAGAGATCTCTGTTGTGGTACTTAGGGACATGGTCAGTGGGCAATATTGATAGGTGGACAGTTGGGCTAGATCATCTTACAGGTCTTTTCCAACCTCAATGTTTCCACGATTTTTCTGCCAAACAGAAGGGGTCCTCGACCCATGCTCAGCCCCTACAGCATGGCCCAGCTCCTCCCAGAGCCAGGGAGGCTGTGCCCAGCACCACTGCTGTCCCCCAGGGTGACCACGAGCCTTTGGACAGTGGAAACACCCAGGGCAGAGAGGCCTGGGGCAGAATGGGCTTTCAAAGGGCTCAAGATAAGACCGTGGTCTTTGAGAGATAATGACAAGGCCCAGCCTCACAGCATGCAGGACTAATTGCAAAGCCCATCTCCCTGACCTGGGCTTCCTGCTCTAAGCCCTTCTCTGTTTCTCATGCTCCCTTACTAATTCTGTTCAAAGCATTTTAATCCCTCCCTCTGCCAGGAAAGAAAAGGAAAAACTTCTATTTGGGTTAAAATAAATAAATAAATAAATGCTAAAAAATACAAGAATGCAGTGAAGAGCTACTGGAATGTAAGAGCTGTGGTCCACATCCTGGGCCCACTATGCTGTTCTGGCACCTGGGTGACCAAGACAAAGAGAAGAAGTACCGCATCCCCTGATATCACGACCCCACATTGGCTTTGCTGGCTGGTTGTGCTCCTAGGCTTGGTGGCAAGCAGGGGGAAGGCACTTTACTTGCTTTAGCATTAGGTGTGTGGTTCATTTTCCCTGCCGCTCTGCCCTCAGGGTGGCTGTTGGCTGCAGTAGAGGGTGGGTTATATTTTTCTAGCCTGTTGTACCCCTCTCAGGAGAAGTTGTTACAGTTGTAGTTGTATTTTTTCAGCTTTTCCAAGCTTACCAAGTCCCCAGGGTGCTGTTTGCCTGAGTGGTTTGGTACGGTTTTATTTTTACAATAACTATTACACTTTTTAATTTTATTTTTGTATGTTAATTAAATACTTCTTAATCACAATGCAGATGTGGTTGCAGGGGCCAAGAAAAATACATAAACAAGAAGAGAATCCAAACATATATCTGCCCAGCATGGTACGGAAAAACTTTTCATACCCACGTTCAATCCAACCCAGTCCTGATCGTCTGCATTAAAAAGCTAACTCAACGTAGCCACCAGTAGTATACCCTCCATTCCTTGCAAGACTTTTGCCAGGATTATCAAGCAGGAAGATGAAGTGCAAGTATGTGTAGACAGGAGATACATTGAGCTCTGGCTCCATTTGTGCCCACCCCAGGCTCACAACAATCCTGGAACCAGAGGGAAATATCCTGAGAATGGGGCAGATCATGGTCTCTGCTAACAGTATCTTCGCTGAAGCCCAGCCCTTAGCATCTCATCCATGGGGCAGGAATCCAGCCACCAACAAAACATGCTGCTGATGTGATCAAATCCTCAACTGAGTCTGTTATCTACGAGTTGTGGGTTGTCTCACTTCTGGTCTGTGTATCTCTGGTACCAACCCTATGGAACCTGAGTCTGACAAGAGAAGAAAATCCTTGTGAGCTTTGCTCAGCTGTCCCCTGGCAGTGTCTTGCCCCTAAACAGACAGTACAGCTTCCACCTCTCAATGCATTTCTCTTTAAATAGTGTTTGTTAAATCATGCTGAATACATACTGTAATTGCATAGCAGATGCACGACTCCTCACCCCTGCACTTAGACATCAATTGGTCTGCTATTCTGTGTAGTTTGTCCTAGTCCAATATTTCTCCCTGTAAAACCCATTGGGAATCAGCATTTTCACGTATGCACACGCAGCAGAAAGGAAGCTGAGACCACTGACATCTGGAGGCACAAGTCCTTGCCTAGCACTGTCAAGGCCATCTCTCTGAAGTGCTAGAGCTGTAAAATTCCTGCCATGCCTGAGAGAAAATGTGAGGGTTAATTTAAAATAAGAGATATTAGAAAGGAGAGCTGCAGGTGATGAGGTGAAGGCGTTTCTTTGGCTCAGGGCCAGGAGGGTAGGAAAAGAAAACAAGTTCAATGCGTTATATCCTACATACCTTGGCAACTCCACAAAGCAATGCTCACGCAGGGCAATTAATGACAGCAAAGCTGCAGCACAAGGTGCACTGTACAATATTAGAGCTGAAGTTCGTTCAAAGCACGGGATAGACAAGCCCAATAAGAAACCCAGCAATGTGAAAAGTCAATGTATTAAATGGGTGATGGAAGCAGAGCAGATATTTCTTCTGAAATTGCATGCGTGATCCTTGCACACTTATCACACTTGGGTTTTGCTGTTTGGAGATTTTCTGCTTACTCTTGTCCATGCACCTGAATCGTGTTCAAGGCTGGGGATGGTGCAGGGTAGAATAGCTAAGTATGAGGCTCTCTTGTTGCCAAAATCATATCTAGAATGTTACTGAAATTAAGTGATGAAAACTCCAGCAGTGGATTCATTCAGATGCATAAAAAAGCAAAATATTGAGAAATATCCCCACCACCTCTTGGAAGGACACTGAAGGAGTGACCAGGGCACCTTGGTGATTAGCGAGCTGCTCTCCTGTTTTGGTTCTACTGCCATAAGCTGCAGCCCCTGGGCTGCACAGCTGCACACCATCCTCAGTGGGAGCTTGCTAGGGCTGTTTAACTGCTTCTTATGTCTGCTGCAATCCCAAAGACCCTTCCAATCACTTAAAAAAGTTTTGGGACTGGGTTACGTCAAAAAGATATTTTCCTACTATTTATTATTATTATTATTACCAGAACTTCTTCTGATGTTTTGCTTGAAAAATCCAAATTCTAACAAATGCGTTCCATCTCTCAATCCAAAACCGGGCAGCGAAATCAAAGCTGTTTGACTTTATAAAACACATTTCACTTCAAGTAGATTGTTTCATGGTGTTACCGAGGATATTCAAAGAATATCTGAAAGACAATATTTGCTTGGAAATCCCCATTTTTAGATTTTCCCCACAATAAACTTCTCAATTAAATTAAAATAAGTAAAAAGATGGAGAAAGTAACAACCAAGCATGACCCCTTGGCAGAAACACTGAGGTCTGTCTCACACATGAGGAACGTAGCATTTTTGTTATCAAGACATTTTTTAGAAACAAGTAATTTATAGCAGTTTGATGAGAGCACTTCTAAACAGGCATCATCTTTCCTGCTCTTGTAATTAGTCTAAGAAGACAACAACAAGGCTCAGCTGTTTGGCTGCCGAGCAGAAAGGTCAAATTACTGACCTCCATTTTGGGGTATCAGTTACAGCCACCTCAGCACTCCCCATCGCTGCTGCAGTTGGCTGCCTCCTAAATATAGCAGCTCTTAGTTGCAGGATAGTCACACCTTGGATACGATGGCAATATGCTTCATCGCTTCCCCCAAGAAGCATACCACAGGATACGGGCAGTATTTATCGTTAAAAGTTACAGCCTGTGTGCTATCTTATTTATTGAGTGTTGACAGAGACTTTGATGCTGCTGGTGCGCCCAAGTAAGGACAGCACTGTTTAAAATGTTTAAGCTTAAAACAGCAACACTGGGCCATGTAAGCTGGCCCAAATTAAGCCTGATGAGCGGCTTGACATAAAATCTCAGCAAGCCATAAGTGGGCCCAAATTCATGACTCAGACAAGGCAAAGAAATGGAGGAGTGGGAAACAGGAGACCAACAAGTCCCCATGGAAGCAGATGAGCTCACATGCCAGCCTCCCTCCTCTCCAGCACCACAGGTGATGAGGACAAAGCCAACCTACAGTTTGGCTAGGCCTGTCTTGTTCATAAGAAACTCTCATTAAGATTTTAAAAGACCTCTAAGAACTCTGAGTCCAACCCCAGTCCTTTCCACCACACTCACTGACCATGTTCCCGAGTGCTGTATCCCCACAGTTCTTGAACACCTCCAGGCACGGTGGCTTCACCACCTCCCTGGGCAGCAGTGCCACTGCATCACTACTCTTTCAGAAAATAAATGTTCCCTAAACTTTGAAGCATTTGAAATCTGGATGCAGAGTTGAAGCCTGTGGCTGGCCCTCCATCTCCTGGGTCTCAGTGAGGAGATAAGCCGATAAACACTCCGGCCACAGTTGCTCCCTGCCATGAATCATGCATACTGCTATGATGTTATGTTAGACCAGACCAGAAGTGGGAACAGCACTGAGTTTGCTCATAAAACCAGCCACACATTTTCCCTTTTTCATTTCTGGGTACAATGCACGTTTAGGGACAGCTGCTCATATCTATGTACGTGGTGTGTGCAGACCTGGGACAAACACCTCGCAGTCTTCTCTCTCGTGAGCCCTTCGCTGGAGATCAGCTCCTGAGCTGCGCTTGTCACTCACAGCAGGAGGCACACCTCTGAGACTTCAGCAGGCAGAGCACTCCTGTGCTGTCAATGAAGTAATGAACATTTTAATATAAAATAGGAAAAGCTGCCTATGGGCTTGTAACAGTAGAACTTGAAGCCTGCGCATCCAGGCTCCAAGTGTATTGCTTTAAAACCCACTGTGAAGTTTGCTGCTGCTCACACAACAGAGGGGAGAGCCATAACCAGGGGACACCCCCTGACCTGCTAGTGTCAGCTCTGGCACGTGGCCTCAAGGCCAGACCACAGGAACCCAGGGCACACACTGGTGCTTTGGCACAGGTTCCAGGAGGTGATGCTATGACCCTTCTTCTAGTCCTGTTTCCACCTTACAAATTCCCTCAGACATTGAGGACTCCCTGGCATAAGACCTAACAAGCATTTTATCTTTGCTGGCCATATTCATGATGTCCTTTTGAGGTTACAAACTTATAGGTAGACATTTCTTACAGATAATAGAACTTCTTTCTTCCCTCTAGGATCCAATATGCTTGCTCCATGCTTCACTATGACTGTTAATTACCACAAGCATCAGGTATTATTCTCTATTCACAGAAGGAAAGAGGAAAAATGAGCTTACAGGGGCAGGGGGGAGGCAATGAAATATAAGCCAGCATCCAGTTCATCAGCAAACTGTTCACTAACCCTTTGCATATTCAGTGCTTGAGGGGTTAATAACGTCTCTTAGAAAGCAAAAGGTTTCCAGCTGTAATTGGATCCTTTGTATGTGCTTTCCGCTATAAGAATCAACTTAGCATCGACATCCTCGTAAAAATTTCCATTAGATTGAGGACTGAATGCCCACTAAGGCTCTGTGTGGTTTCACAATTGATTCACTGAATGAAATCTTATCTAAAATCTTTTTATTTTATGCTATTATGGGCACAGGGGAGAATAGTGATGTAAAAATTTTCACTGTTTTGTTAATGCACAGTGCCTCTTGGAAATGGCCTTCAGGTTACCTAAAAAGATTGTCATTTCTATTTCCCACTCTTTTGTTTCATATTACCACTAATTGAAAAATGTTTCATTTGTTATGAAGTTACATATTGACACTGAATTGAATTCAGAGCCTTTATCTCTCATCTTCGGGTTAGCAAACTTCAGACAGCAGCACATGCTTCACCTACTGCGGGCAGAAACTCCCCCCCACAAGGCAATTCTTACACAACTGGTAAAAGAGCTGCAGGGATATGTGGATGAGCTGCTGACTCTTTTCCTTCTTTGCACACTACAAAGAATATCCTCCCAACAAAACTCAGGAGATGAAGCCAGAGTGAAGCTTTCCCACCCTCCCAGCCATATAATCGCAGCCATTCATCTACTCCCATCTATCCACTGCAGCCACAGAGACAGCCATGAACTTGCACCAAGGGCTGCCAGAGCTCACAACCTGAGCCCCAAACCGCAGCACAGCCCAAAGCACGTGCACAACACCTGCATATTCACACCCTGTGCACAAGTGCTCGCTGATGCTAACTGAATTCAAGCACATGGGTTACACTCAAACGTGCACTCATGCAGTGCACAGACATGTGTCATGCATGTGGTTCATGCTCAGAAATGTGTTTGAAACTAAGAAGTTTATTTTCCTTTCCTCTTCACCGGTCCTTGCCTGGGAGCTTCCAGTATCCCAGTGTCACCAGTACCGAGCTGTAAGATATTCAGGCCACAGCACAGCCCCCATTGGGATTAACCAGAAGACTATTCAGCATTTGCAGTGGAAGTACAGTGTCGGCCCCAGGCAGAATGTGTCCCTGTCCCTTGGGCTGGTGGCAGCCAAAGGTTCCTTCCCACACAGGCTGCCCCACAGGAGGGACCTTCTCATCCCAGGGTGATGCTGCGTGTTCAATATTCCAAGTATTTCCAGCTTAGCAGTCTGGAAATTTTCTCAACTCTTCTTTCTGAGAAAGCTATTTTCCTAATTATTATTTGCAATTTTTTTTCATTAAGGTTATTTCAAGTTTTTTTTTATTAAGGTTGTTTCAAAAGTAAAATGTATGGTTTTTACTTTGTGTGGCAAGTGCCCAGTCCTTCCCTCTGTCTCCTCCCTCGTTCAGTGCACAAAAGAGAGGAAAGTAGAGGAGCAAGATAGCAGGAAAGAAAGGAGACAAAACCAACCAAAATCAGAACCAAAGCCATAATTTGAAACCCATTTTCCTTATTTTTGTGTTTTCTGCAGAAGGTGCCAGAAATGGTTCTTTTTCACAAAACAATGAGGAGAAAAACAGAATTTTGGAAGTAATATTAATGCAAGCAGTCATTTTTCCTAACAAACCCACATCTGGCCTGGCTAACGCTGAAGGCACCTGACATGAGACGAGCCACGGGGCCTTGGCTCAGCAGTGATATTTGTCACTGGTCCAGGAAGAAACCTCCAACTGGCAGAATTTTCATTCCCTGCATACGCGAACACACACAGAGTGACCACAGCCTGGAAACTCCCCAAGACGACAAATGAGCTGAATCCCAGATTTCATTTCAAAGCCAACCTCAGAGTTTCCATGGTGCATTGAATCCTCCAGCCTGACATCCAGCAGCCAACAAGGTGACAGTGGCAGAGAAAAGAAATAATGTAGTGACGAAACAGGGCCCTCAAGGAGTTAGCAGTGACATTTTAAAAACAAAATGCCATGCAAAAAACAACAAAAGCAAAGTCAAATGCTCTTTAATCTCCATGACTCTGCAGTGTCACCGACACTAGATCCTCAGCTTTCTGCTGAGTTAGGCAACTGGAAAAGCATTCTCTGTGATGATGGGCCTTAGGCAGTCACCTCTCCCATCCCAACTTCTGCACAGCGCGGTGAATGCTCGTGGTGGAAGGATGTTAAGATTTCCTACAAATTCACATTCACCCCATAAACTGCACGGCGAGTGTTTGTCTCTCCTGCTGACACTCTGTCCCTGGGTCAGCAAGACAGGAGAAGTGAGCTGAGCCCTTGACTGAAGAACCTTGCAGTCCAATTGCCATAGATTGTGTTAGATTTAAAACCCAGGCAGCCAGAGTGCAGTGAGGAGAAGCGAGCAGCCAGTTAATAGCCTCAGCTATGTACTGTGAGGTTGGAGCTTGGTTTCCAGCCCCCAGAGGGTGGTTGGTAATAGCAGCACCACCTCTTGCATGGTCCCGTGTTCCCACTGACAACATAGACTCAAACTCAAACTCTGGGCACACACCTGCCTGGGGCTGAACCAAGCCCACCTGCACAAAACGTGTGTCTGGGCAGTGTGCTGCCAATGACATCTGGGGGATGCTGGTGACAGCCACAACCTGCTCAAGAGAAGATGTGTCCTTCAGCACTGGCACCACTTAAGCAAGAAGAGGACTGTGTCTACAACCCGTACTGGTCATGATTTATATGGACATGAATAAGACCAGAACCAGGCCCTCGTGCTTTGTAGGGCAGCAAGCACGACGGGGAGCTCAGACTCCTCCTCAGGGTGTGTGCCCTCCCTCCCCCTTGTGGTACCAGCACAATAAATAATGCATTCCTGGAAGAGGAGATCCAAGGAGGTTTCCATCAACAATTCAGGACTTCTCCTTTAAAAACCTCTGAAATATTTTCTTAATGGCTGAGCCATGTAAGTCATTAGGTTTCTGTCAGTGTGCTCAATATGTATGTATGTGCCAGAGACCAGAATCCTGGTGGAGTCTGTACCGTAGGACATCTATAAAAGAAAATTGCAGTTTAAATGTCCAAAGCTATGATCTGTGGGTGGTCCTCTGGGCAGCAGATGGGTTTCTGTGTTTCACATACAGCTATTAGCTACAAACACCTCCTTGACTTGGTCTCAGTATCCTCTGCATATGAAAAAGAGTTAAGGCACACATGATTCGTGACCATGGATTATAGATTCCCTGTGCAGACCAATGAGCCCAACAATATCTTAACTCAAAAGGCAGCTACTTGTGGAGCAATGAAAAACACAACTTCATCCTCTGCTTTCACAACAATTTAAGTCTTCCAGGTGAAGCCAAAGCAGAACAGGGCAGTACAGGGTTTAGAAGGCACCTGAAGGACTTTTCCTTTGCTCTGTGGACACATGTAGAGCGGGTTGGACAGGGCCTGCCTGCCACACCAGCACTGCACAGAGACACCAAGCAGAGCTTCATCAGTCTATGGTTTCTTCCAAAAAGGTCCCAAAATTTCATCCTGAACTTCCCGGTTTCATTTTAACCTGAACCAGATCACTCTTCTGACATAGAGCATGGCCCAAGGAAGAGCTATGTGAAGCACACTGCTGTGGGGAGGAATGTGAAGGATGAGGATAGAGAAAAGGCTCTGAGGAATGATGGGAACCTTTTAAACCAGGTTTCCCTTTACATAAATGGAGGCATGGATCCAGGATGAGGGTAACCAATGCACCCTCAGTGCTTTTTTTTTCCACAGCCGCAGGGAATTTGGACTTTACTCCCCAATCTGCTAGCTCAGAGCCCTCTCCCAGGGGTTATCTGTTCTGCAATTGGCAGCAGCCTGGTGAATTAGGAACCCTGTACAGGCTGCTGGGATGAGTCGTGATGCACGTGTGCATTAAGTTTAAATCGGACTTTTGGAGAAAATGAAAAAGGAACAAAAGTGCTGCTCAGGATGAGCCAATCTCAGCATCCATCTGGGAGCTGTTAAGTGACAAGGCTGGGACAAGGAGAGACCTGAGGCCGCAGGACAGTGCTGCTCACAGGGTTAGGGGGAGCAGCAAAATGCAGCCATAGGAAAAAGTGGAAATTGCAGCCAAGGATAAATTACTGCACTGAGCTCTGTGCTGCATGAGCTGGTTGCTGGTATCCGATGGTTGACTGCATGCGTTATGCAGTAGGCCCTGCTATTTTACAGTAAGAACATCTTTACATCACCACGTAGTGCAAAGGGTAATAGAGAGCTTGGTGCTGAAGCTCTGTGATCCCGTGAGAAACCCAGCAGTGTAACAGCCCAAATAGATCACCTCTGGCCAGCCCCCAGCGTGCCGATCACCTGCAGGCCCAGGAGCTGGCTGTACCGTATCACTTTTCTGACCATAATTACACACTAAAGAGAATATAATGAGATATATTTTGTAAAAGCTTAAAAAAACGAGTGGATGACAGCTTGCAGAGGAAGGGAGCTGCTGGCCCGTGACAGCTCACACCTACTGGGGACAGGGCAGGGGTGGAGGAGGCCTAACCCACGTTGCTGGAATGGGACATCTGGGCCAAAAAAGTACCAAAATTATAAAAGCTCTAAATCACTTGCTGCAAAGAAAATCCATTCATAAGCTCTTCCAGGGCACACAACATCTCCTGCAGTGTATTTCAGTTTTCCACCTTGGAGTAAATCTTAGAAGAAATATCAGCATTCACTTCTGAGAAGCGATGGTGTGATTAGCATGTTGCTTTAATTGTGTTTTAGATATTGCATTAAACCCTTTTTGTACATTTCCTAAGAAGGGTCTTCTTTCGGGAGGTGCCCTGTGTCTCACGTCAGCTCGCTGTGGCTCCAGTGTGGACGTGAAATCCAATTAGCACATTCCAAACTTCGTTTCCACTGAAACACAATCAATTGTAACTTCTTTTTGAGCCTTACTGCTCTCTCTAATTGTTAGCTCCAGCCTCTGCTGAATAGGTGGTTAAGCAAATTAGTCCATCTCACATATGAAAATTGTGCTATTGATGCTGGCAGATTTTATGGTTACTGATGAGGTTTCTTGAGCTAATGAAATAATGAAAATGCAAAACAGATTTACCTTTTCTTAATAAGGAAAAAGATAATGAACTAAAATTAAAATTGAAACTCTCACTCTACACAGAGTTACTGTAATATTATTTTGGCTTCAAATTAATGCTTGTGCTTTTTTATTTTATTTTTTACATGCCAGCAACAAAGCTGGTTAGGAATCCACTTCAACTGGGGCGTTGTAAGGACACTTTCACTTTATTGCATTTTTATAATAGAATTATGAGACATGTCATTTCAGCGACTTTGCTCTGCCTGTGGCTGGGCACGCGCAAGAAGTCAGAGCTCTGGCTGTGCTGTGCAAGCCTCAGGGAGACATGGATTTCAGTCGCCCTGGAACCATTCTACCCATATCCTGATGCTGGACTGGCACTGTTCCAGCACAGATCTAATGGGACTTAAATCTTTGGAGCCCTACAGGGCAAATCTGGCCCCTGTTCCCCAGCCCAGTGCAGTCTGCTGAGGAGAGACAGCACAGAACCATATGGGACCCCTTTCTCACCAAGCTCCCAGCTCAGGTGTCCCTTCCCCATGCCACAGCACCCACAGTTTTCCCCATAATGGTAAAACAATTACACATTTCTGTCAATAAATGCCATACCATAAATTAGAGGACTTGCTGGCTCTCTGCCTGCCACTGAGGGAGGAAATGGCCCCATAAATATTTGTGTAAGACTTCAATAAGTTGGAGGTGTTGACTCAAGCACTCAGCTTCCCTATCTGAGATTGGGAGCAGAGCTTCCAGTGCTCAAGGTCTGTGCCACAGAGGGCCAGTGGTGTCCCCAGGTGCTACAACCAGAGGCTGGGAGAGAAAACCTTAAGGAAGTCCTCTGCAAGATCCCTTGCCTTACTTATCCAGGTGGAAAAGGTCCCTGCTGTTCAGCCAGGGAAGGGCAAGGTTTAGGGAGGAAAGCATTCTTCAGGTCTACAGCTTCTCTCCATTTTTTTTTTCCTGACTCTTCTGATTTCCCAAGCTGTGCTTGTCCTGGCTGTACAAACATGGGTGTTGCAGTGTGTTCTGGGGGTGGGCAGCTGGACAGCCCCTGCAGCAAAGCCTCTGTGCACAAGAACCAGACGAAGGTCGGTCAGTGTGGTTCTGCTTGGTGCCACACAGCCACAGGACATGGGCACAGCAGCACCAGGAGGGACCCGTGTGGTTTTCAGATCAGCACAATTAAATCTGGGCTAGAAATATTGTTTTGAGCAGGCTCTATTTTCGTAATGTTTGAATGGCAGCAGATCAAACTGGACGCTCTTTGGCTGGCACCGCTGTATTATTCCCTGTCTAGGAACATTTAGGAGCTTTTTGACTTCAGTGCTGACTAATCTAGGCTGACAAACTGATTTTGGGGAAGAATTACTCCGTTCTGTTATGCTCTCATACACCAGCACTGGATGCTCTCCTCTGACAGAACACAGTCTTCAGTAAGAGCAGAAGATGTGCCTCAGCCATTATGTACTTTTTATTTTTCTCTCTGTTTTGTGTCGATGCAAGCATGTCCACATATCAACTGATCACTGCTACTCCCATCCTCAGGAGGTTTGCTAAGGCTTTCACTTCTTCTAAATCAAGGATTTGGAAGCCTGGTTTAGAAATGATTTTTTTTTTGCTAGTAAAGTAAAATTTAAGAGTAAGGGTTATAAAGAGCCATAGTATATAAAGGAAGAGGTGGGGGTCAGCAGGCTCCTCCTGTGCTGCATGGGATCCTCTCCTCTGAAGGGTGACTGCTGTTCATCTCTTGTGAGCATCGTTCAATAGCAGCAACATCGACTGCAAACACAGAAGGGATATTTTCATTCCTGTGCAGACAACAAATTCTTTTGGGTTCTCAGTCTGGGAGGCCTCAGTTTGTGATGCCTGATTAGAAATAATAGTGAAGGCAGCACATTTGCAAACTGGGGACAACAGGAGTGGAGTACATGGAGCAAGAAGTCTATCTCTGCCTCTCTTTCTCCAGCAATCCCAGCCACTGCCTGCACTCAGCTCTCTCAGGATGAAAGAAAGTGATAAGACCCACCAAAAAAAAAAAAAAAAAAAAGGAAAGAAAGTAAAAATAAAAAATGGAACTCAATCTGTGATAATGCTGAATTCCTTAATTATTATCCAGGCTGCTCAGGAAACCATTTTAAAAAGTTTAGTAGACATCTGGGAGGGAAGTAAGAGAAATATTTATTAAGCTGCTCATGTTTCCAGGTTTGCTAAAACAATTGCGTTATGTCTTGATTTCCTATGTATTAAGATAGACATCAAAGGGGGCATGGACCACTCCTCACCCGGAGCTGTGCTGGCAGTTCCGTGGCTCACTCTGGAGCTGCCCTGCTGTACTCTGCCTGTTCCCTTGCCAGCAGAACATTCTGTGCAGTCGGGGGCCCTGGGTGCACACAGGCTGCAGTTGCAGATTTTTTGCAGGTCGGTCTTTTCCCCAGTCCAGCCTGGCACCCCCAGCTTCTGCCCTGGAATTTGCCATTTTGCTGTAGCCAGGAGCTCAACATTATGTTCCCTCTTCCCTGTTGGGACCTGGCTGCAGATCGTTCTTTCTGTGCTGTTTTCAACACAAGAAAGAGCACTTTTTTCCCCACCCTGCTGCCCATAGGAGAGGAAACCAGGAAGCAGAAAGAGAATTCTTCTAAGTTTTGGGAGGTCTATTGCTCATTTTGTGATGGGGAAAAGCACTGGCATGTAGCAGTTGGGTTTGTTCCCCAAGCTACATTTCACAAAATTAATGCTTTAGAGAAAAGACAAAATACTGCTAGTGAACAGAGATCCCTTAAGAGATTGCATAGCTGCCGACTGCGTGGATTGGTGCACATCAGTTGGCTTCAAAGCTAATGTTTCATCATCAGTAACATCTTCCTTATCATTTCCCAGCTGAGCTTACAGCTCAACCCCACCAGACAGTCTACCTGACTCTCTGAATCTCTGTGACCCTTGCCCACATTGGAAAGGTACATTGAAATTATAATAGAATCAATCTAAAAAAAAAGACTGCAATGTGGCTGGAGGGAAGCCCCCAAAATTATTTGCCTTAAATCTGCAAACTTCCATCAAGCAAACAGTTCAGAGCAGACCACATTCTGTTTCTTTACTACTGTGTCTGCTTGTTCAAGGAATGAAGTCCTCCCCTCCTTACTCTGCTTTTCTTTCTGTTTTTTAACATTTTGAATTTGTTATCTTAAGAAAAAGCAATGCTCTCGAAGAGTAAAGTTAATGTTTAGCAGAAGAAATGCTGACTAAGAGGATTTATGCTGGCAACTTAATGCGCAAAAGTGATTTTTCAAAGGGAAAAATATATGCCACATTCCCTCAGCCATCAGAGATCCCTCATTTGAAGTAGAGTTTTTTCAGCCAGACTGATGGGAAGGCTCATTGCCAGCTGCTCGTAGGAGGTGTTTCAGCACACCTGCAGCTGAAGTTCTGAAGTTCACAGTTGGAAACCCATTGCCAGACCACAGGAAAAAAATATATATATAGAAAAAAAAAATCAGAAAAAGTCACCAGCAGGCAGCTATTCTGTCTAAACATCTTGGCTCACCAGGGCTCCTATTCTCAATCCGCTGTAACCTTTAGAGCCAAGGAGCTGTCGTGGAGCCAACATGGCTCCGTCCTGCTCGGGAAGCCCTGCACTGCCAGCCCCACAGCCTGCGGGACGAGCGGAATGACGCACCGGGCCAGCTTGATTTGTGGCGTCTCTCTGAGTACGATGTGCAAAATAAAGACAGATGGCAATGGATAAACTCCAGTGGTTGTGAAGCTGCCGTTAGCAATAGCTCTCACACTGTGCAGAGTGCCCTGGAATGAACTTCCCCACGGTCCAAAATCCCCAGTGACACAGATAATTTTAGTGAGAACTTCTGTGTATTTTACAATTATTTTACCATCTCATTTTTCATTTTCTCTTCTCTTCTCTTCTCTTCTCTTCTCTTCTCTTCTCTTCTCTTCTCTTCTCTTCTCTTCTCTTCTCTTCTCTTCTCTTCTCTTCTCTTCTCTTCTCTTCTCTTCTCTTCTCTTCTCTTCTCTTCTCTTCTCTTCTCTTCTCTTCTCTTCTCTTCTCTTCTCTTCTCTTCTCTTCTCTTCTCTTCTCTTCTCTTCTCTTCTCTTCTCTTCTCTTCTCTTCTCTTCTCTTTTCTCTCCTTTCCTTCTCTTCTTCTTCCCTTCTCTTCCCTTCCTTTCCTTATCCTCCCTTCCTTTCCTTATTTTATTTTTTACCACCTCCCGATCTTCCTTTCAAGCCCCCATTTGCACATATCCACTTGGCAGCCATCGCTGCTCAAGGCAGTGGTTCTACCCTGACAGAGCACAGAGAGCTCTGACCAGCTCTACATGAGAAACCTCCTTCCATACCAAGGCTTCAGTACACTTGCTGAGTTGCAATGTTTTCCACATGTTCCCATCACTATGCACCAAGGTGCTAATTTCTTAACACCCTTTTTTCCTTGGGATTTTTACAGGGTTACCAACCCCACTGCACCTCAGTAGAAGAGCCCAGCCAACAACAGGCACCTTCTTTTCATGACTTCAGCTTCTCTCTTCATTCTTCATGTAAGCTCTGAGTGCAGATGTCAGAAGCATGCAGCTGACATGTATGTTATTTCATCCAAAGTAAATGTGGGCACATTAGGGTTTTCTGATGCTTTCATTTCTTAAATATATCAATCGAGGGTAATTGCTGACGGTGTTTTCCAGAAATGAAAATAAGAAGCAAAAAGAACCAAATAGCACAGATTATTTTTGGGTAGCATTTTTACAATTTGTGTTTACAATGTTTTGACAATCAGTAGCATGGAAGACATGACAAAGGATGTCCAACACATCTTCAAAGTGCAGCTGAGCACCAACTGCGTCATCCCCCTCCACCAGAGGCTCAGAGCTAAAGCCTTCAGTAGTCTTAACAGCAGATTTCCAAGCCACTCCAGTGAAAGCAAATAATTTTCTCGTATGTGCAAACATACCTGACAATTGGCATAATCCCAATGAACACACATTAGGTCAGTTGAAATATTCCAGTGTATTGACATTAATTCCACAGCTCAGGCCCAGGATCATGTTCTCATCTGTCTGAATAACAGAGAATTTAGCTATTTATTTCAAATATAAGGACTTTCAGCTTCTATAAGGATGGAGGGGGGAGGGGAATCCAAGGGACAAAATTTTTCCTTGTAGCATGCACTGCACTGATTTCCAAACCTTGGCAGCCATAAGCAAGACAAAGCCACCACATAAAATTTACACCATATATGGAGCCCGTCCACTGCATAGTGGCCTAATAGGGCCAGGTACTTTCTGCCCCTCCAAACAGTCGAGCTCCACAGGTTTCCCAATAGAGTCTAGGGGGGACAGAGGCAGTGCAACTTTATTATGTAACAACCCACATTATTTAGTGAAAATCTGGAATACACTTTTTTATTTGGGTCTTTGTTTGGTCAGGAAATACCTCCAGATAAATGTGATGACACAGGCATTTTTAATTTGCCACTTCACATTCGTAGCAAATTAGGCGATTTTACTTGTTATTCCCTCCATTAAAAATGACAGGTTGCAAGGTTAGCAGTTTCCCTCAGAAGCTCTTGATGACATTGCAGACACACATAGAAAGCACAAGCACATCAGAACAAATTAGGATCACCTCCACTGCCTATAATCCAAAACGCTCCATGTGGTCTCTCTTAACATCAGCCCTCAGTGCCAGCGCACTGGAGCAGCATGTGCAAGTGGTTGGAAGCAAGGAAAGGGAGAGGTCAAACCCTGCGTGCTCTGCACGATCAAATTTGTGGTATAAAACCAACAATTACCAGCACAGCAGTGAGTGAACAACGAACGCCCTATCTATTACCCAATTTAGAGTGCCAGTGCGATGCCCTCAGGACTCCCAGTCCTCAGCTTGTTTTTAATGTATTTGGTAATGTGTCAAGTATTAGTACCTGCTCTGAGATGCTGCTGGGCTTCGCCCTTTGTGATCCTAAAGCAATTTTCATTACAGAGTGGACATAGAAGAAAGCTAGCAAGGATGCTGTTGAAGTATAATTTGAGACCAATAGGAAAAGATGTAGCAGAAATGATGTCAAGTGCAAAATATTTAATCTCATCTGGATATCACCAAAATAACTCAACACAGACCCAAAGGAAACACTGATAAAGGAGAAGGAAAAAGTAAAAGAAGACAGGAAAAGGCTTTCTGTACAATGAGGATTAGCAACTGAAATGAGGCCATGCATTTTTGATGGACTTTGGTCCATCAAAAAAAGTGACAGAATACATGGAGCTGAGTCATGAACAAGTTGGGAGCTCTGTTATCCTGGTGGATTCTAGGTAGCCGTGGTGAGTCTGGAGCTGTGCGTTTTTGGCTGGAGGTTGAATGACAGAAACAAATGCTGGCGGCAGGCCGGGTGAATGTGGTCAGTATTCAGTCAGTGCACTGTCATTTGGGTACGTGGTCGTTGCAGGTGCTGCTCGCTCAGGAGCTCCATCCACCAAAAAGCCTTCTCAGAAATCTCAAAGAGGCGATCCCACCGCAGAAGCACCATCTCCCCAGCACAGCGTGCCTCCCTGGCAGCCACCACACAGAGGAGAGCGGGGCAATTTGCAGACACTATCCCTCACATGGGGTTTGCAGGGCAGAGAGGTGTGAGCACACGGTGTTTGCTTCTGCTGCTCCTAAACTCGGAGTATCTCCGAGTATTTTTTTCCAGCTTCAGATGAATAACCTTTGTTTGAAGCAAGAAGTGCCAGATGTATTTTCAGACATACCTGCCTGGCTGTGACCGTGCCTCACCCTCCCGATCCCCCTGCTTTGCTAATCAGCACGCAGTAAGCATTCTCTGTTTTAATTTGTCTGCACTACAGTGTTTTAAGTCTGTGTAGAATTGCTGAGGAACCTTCTCTACCTAAAAGTCAGAGGAGACTCTTTCTTTGTGTTTCTTTTTGCTCAGAAGGGGCTGAAGCAGCAATCCTGACTTAAAGGCTGACTCTGATTGGAAAATAAACAACTATAAAGTACAATAAATCCCATTGAAGAGTCCAGTCAAAACATCCCAATGAACAGCTAATGCTCTGCTAACCAAATCCAGATGTCACTGCCTTGTCTGGCACTAATTGGTTGACTGGAGAGTAAGTAACTGTGTAACCTGAAGGAAATCTCTACTTCTTGCACTGGGGATGAGTTGCTAAGGCAGAAAATGGTTCGGCTTTGTTGTGTTTCTCAGTTTCCTAACCGCAGAGGCACTGCAGACACCTGCACTCATCAGGAGCTCTGCTGACCCCCTCCCAGCAGCCAGGCACCTTCCTTTTTCAAGCACAGTATCAGAAGTTCTTCCAGAGCATGGAGCTGCCTCTGACAGCCGGTGTTCCTTCACTCCCAAACATCCCCGGGTTTATTTGTTTAACCAGAGGACATGCCCTGGCAGATGGCATCTCTGTTCTTAGATAAAGGTAGCAGCACATTCCAGTTGGAAGCACTTGAAACACCAAAGTTCACCAAAAGGAGCAACTGCTTTCAAATACAATTTAAAAAGTCAGATCAGGAGACCAGAGATGAGTTTGGAAATAGAAAGCTGATTCGTAAAGCAAGATTCATCTGGTGCATCTGACTTCCTACAGCCTGGAAATTCCATGTCTTCCTGCACAACTCGACACAGGCAGATGACTAACCAGGATTTTCCAATTACATTATTTTTCAGCATATTTAACAGGATTGTGTTTTAGAAATAATCCTACGCAATATTACAAAGCAACTGTGTGCTGGAAGGATCTCCTCTGTTTTACCAGGACAGCTGTCAGTGCTGCGATTCTGCACACATTTCTCAACATCACTTAACTTCGAAGATGTCTCGTTGGCTTCAGGATCTTCCATGCCACTGAGGATGGCTATTTGCAATTCATTCTGGAGGTTGAGTCATACCCTCAGCACATAAAAAGACATTCTGTGAAAGACATTCCTGAAAGTTAATAAAATTCTGAATATTAAAAATATATATATATATCCTGTCCATATTTCTTATCATTTTAGATTACCATCCATAATAATTTTATCAAATAACTTACCAACATGAATTTTAATATGTCTTTTCATTGGTGCCATTGACATGTTGTTTGTCCTTTGTAAGACCATGTGGCGTGCACTTTTTTGCACACCAAAATCTAATCTTCTGCTGACCTGCATACAAATGGCTTTTGTAGTGCTAATCCATTTTCTTGGTGGAGCACTGTACAGTGCAGCATCTGTCCAGACACATCCAGCCATATCTTTCACTCAGCATCTACAAGTGGATAACACAGGATTTGAAATTCAGTAGATGGTTGTGCAGAGCATGAACAATGAAAATTATATCCAGCCTTTAATCCAGGGGATTCTGGGCTGAGCTCAGCCTCCGTGGATACACATATCCATTCTGCATTTAGTTCCACTTATTCCAAAACTGGATGTTCCCCCAGCAGTGTCACATGGGAGCAGAAGTGGGATTAAGCAGCTTTCTCTCGATGTTTTGTTATTAGTATTATATATGTAGTATGCAGTCACACATGCAACTGTACTGCACAAACTTCAGCAAAGCAATTCACTTCTCCCAAGACACCAGAAAGTTTCACATGCCATGTATTGCCTTCATTTTGTTCTTGGGAAAGAAAGGACAGAAAAGAAGTGAGAAGTGATTTGTACTCCATGCAATTGGAATCAGAACATTTTGCTAAGTCTTCCTCCTTCAAAGCTGCATGGAGGAATATTTCCTAAGAATAGGACCCAATGTGCAGAGTCAGCTCCTTCCCCAGACCTCTTGTTCCACGCTGTTGGAACTGCCAAAGTGGATTTGGTTTTGACCGTGGTGATACTATGGAGGGATCTTCCCCTGGTGATGCTGGATAGATAACAGCACAAACAAAGCCATCCTCTGGGTACACCTGGCTCCCATCAGCAGTTTCACAAGGGCAGGACATGGGTCCTCTAAGGAGCATCTCCTCTGCCTGGCTTTTTCCTCTCAGGTCTCACCAGCAGGAATTAGATGCACAGATTGAACAACAGAAGGAAAGAGTTAGGATGAAAGTACCAAATTTAATCAGACAAACGTCAAACTGCCCACTACAGGGGAGAAGAATCACATTTTCAGATCAATTTTATCTCAAAAGTTCCTACAAACACCATGTGGGATGTTAGGGTGAAAAGAAAAACAAAACAACTTATAGGAGTTAAAATTCTGTTTCCACTGAGTTGAATTAATTAGATAAAATGGATACATTCTGGAAGGGGTTTACAACAGCAGTGCAGCACATCAGTGTTTACTGGCATTTAACATTAAACATCTCTTTTTGTCTGTAACCACTTTAGAGCACTAAAGCCGTCTTTAAAAAAGGCTCTTCAGATTTGGCAGTGCGGTCGACTGCTGAAAGAAACCGTTAACATTCAGTGAGTGGCATGTGGAGGAAACCCGGCAAAGTAAACTCAAGGGTTAATGAAAGTAAATGAGATAATCCTCATTGATCCCCCATAATCCCCACGGTCTGAGTGCAACTGTCAATCATGGGCAGAGACTTTTTTCAAAGCTGTCCCTCTGCGAGTAGGTCATTCCAAACGGCAAATACTTTATATACACACATATATTAAAACACACACACATATGCTGAACATATAACAAAAATCACAGCAGCGTAAATTCCAAAATGAAGGGGAAAATAAAGCATCGCTAAAAAATATGGTGTGTAAATTTAAAAAATATAAAGTTTCTTCTAGCAGTTGAAATACATTCAAGCTGTCTGCTTCCCACGTAAGCTGGTAGCACATAATGGATCTTTTGAACCTCTTTCCCCCAAAAGCAGAGAGACTGTTTCCATAAAATTACAACTTACCATTAAACATGTTGATCTAAACAAAATACGGTCTGGAGCATAAAAGAAATTATTTCAGTCCTTCCCCAAGCACTACTGATACAAGAACTGCATTAAATCAAGTGACAGCATGCTGGGGGTTTCAGGGCTGCTGCAGCAGTCCCATGGGCACTGAGGTACCCGGGCAGAGGGGAGACGGTTTGATGGCTCTGCTGAGAACTGCGCTGGGTGTGAAGGCAAACTGGGGCACCAGACTTGTGTAACTCACCTCACTTTGGGCCTCTGCTGCCTGAGCTGTGCCGTGTGCTGCTGGCAGAGGCTGGTGGGGAGGGATGTGTGGGAATGGGGCAGAAACTGGCTGCGGAAGTGACATGGGGACACGAAGGCAGAGGGGTGACGTGGGGACAGGAGCTCTGTGGGGTGACAAGGGCTCTTTGCCAAAAGACACAGTTCTAAGTACGTGCTTGGTTTTGTGAGAACTGTGTTCAGGATGCTTGGTGGGTGGAGAAGCCGCTCTGCATGACATCTATCAGTTCCTGCTCCTTCTGAGAGATTTGCATTCAGTGCTCTGCTTGATGTTATAGCAATCACCTACGGAGAAAGTCTGTAGGGTTCAAGAGAAAGACAATCTCCACAGAGAGCTCAAAACTGCCTGCAATAATGTTATTACACTCTGCAGAGGAAAAGGAAATTGTCTGTCAAAGGCTGGGGATAGAAATGCCTCACACCACCCGTAGGTACCTCTTGGCGGCCCAGGACAAGAGCCGATTTCCACCTGTAAACACTCAGAGCAAACCCTACTGCCTCGGCCACCTCCTCCCAGCCAAGGCTGAGCGGAAGCATTCGCCCCGCTGGGCTCTGAGGCGAACCTGCTTGGTAGGGCTTGGCCTGCAGCCAGGATTAACGTGTTCGCTTCACGTCTGTCAAGCTGTCACTTAAACATGTACCGAACTACTGACCACTTCTATTAAAAGACCATTAAACCAGGATTAAGCTTTTCCAGGGTTAAGCTGATGTAAAAATGCAAGGAATGTCACACCACGGGCTCGTTTAGTCTGTAAACAGGCAGAAGGTGAAGGATAAAATGCTACATGTTTATTAAATACGAGAATATATATCTCGTTTTGCGATCTCCCCTCTTTCAGCTTCCTACGCCCAGATCCCATTACTCAGTACTCCAATAGTTGCAGAGCATTACACAGTGATTTAGTGCATTACAACAGGTCAGTGCTGCTCTGCCTGGAGGAGCCGTGCCATAGAATGGGCAATGGCCACAGTTATCAACACAACCTTAGGTCAGTGTGTGTTCCATAACCAGGGACCAACTCCTCTCATTCAGATAAATTTTTTTCCTGATATCCAATCTAGACCTCCCCATTTAATGAGATTCCTCCCCTTTCACCTAGACAACCTCCTCTTCTAGCCTCTGTTGTCCGTATTAAATATAATTTTGCTTTCAGGAAGTATCTATGACACCTCCATCTGAAGCAGGGCTTCCAGTATTTACAGATATCAAAGAACTGGTCTTAATTTCATCTGATACTTTAAAAAGCCTTTTATTCTGAAATAAATTATTGAAGTGTGGTATTGGTAAAATGGGTTGCTCCAGTAATGGATTTACTGTGATGGTGCAATCAATTTCAGAGATTGGATTTCAGGATAGAAACTATTCATCACTCTCCACGTCAATGCAAGGTTTACCTTCACACTGTGGTCAGCCACCATAGCTTATGGATACCAAGGACAGAGGAGGACCTATGGCAGGAAAATTCCTTTTGGAGGCTTTTTTTCCTGTTGTTGCTGGTGTCAGAACCTTGGGAAATTTCATCATCACAGTTCCATCTGGGGAGACCCATGCAGGGGATCCATCCCTGTAGCATAGCAAGCGTGCTTCAGCATCCTATTTACCGTCATTCATTCACAGGCCTCAATCTATGTGTTCATATGCATTCACAGTCTTGCTATTCCCTTTCTCCTTGCTCTCTGCCCAGAAGAGCCCCTCCAGCCCTGCCAGGGCCACAGCTCAGGGATCCTCTGTGAAGCACCACAAAACATCTCATCTGCAGCATCCAGAGCCACCAGTGGCAGCAATAAGTGGCACATTAAAGCTTTGTGGCACAGAAAACATGAAAGCTATTTTTCCACCCTCATCTCTAACAAATCTTGGTTTTAGTTCCTAGAAAGCAAAGTCAGCTCCATAAATCAAGAAGTCTGTGGATTTGGGGTTTTACATTAACACCTTCATTCATGCTTTACGGTGACCTCCTGGAGTGGGGCAAGCTATTCTGCTGTGCTGGGAAATGGCAGCTCTGGAGCCAAACTTAGCACCTAGAAAATTTCCCTTGGCTCCTAGGTGCCATAATTTTAAACCTGACTCCCTGCTTAAAGACAAAGTCATGTCTACATTTGGATTCAGGTATTGCATGCAATAATTTAAGAAGCTAGATGGGGATCTGGCAAGTCTCTGACTGTGGAAGGGGTTGGAAAATGCCATTTGGAGCCAGAAATGCAGCTTTCTTGGCTATAGGTTGCACTCTGTCTACCAGCCTTAGCTTTGCGTTTACTCTTTCACTGACTTACCCAAGAGATACAAATGGTAAAATCTTACTCCGCTGCAGAATCACCATCAATAAATACAGCTGGACTGGAATACTTAGTGAGGGCTGAAAAATGGTTTGTGACAATTATTTCTTGTGCCTCTTAGGACAGTTAAAAGTAACTGAAAGATCCCTGGAGTTCTAGAACTCTCTTCCCACTGTATTCCACTGATTCCACTCCTCTTTTGCTCCATTTCTTTCATATTAAAATTTATTTTACAAAAATTAGAAGTCACAAAAGGAACTTCACAATAGTTGAACCAGAATGAGCCCCAGCAAGGGAGCTACTGAGAATGCAAACCCATGGCCTGCAAAGGAAAGGCTCCTGTGCTTTCTTGTGCAGTTGCCCTTGGCCACAGGGAGCCTGTAACAAAATAAGCTCAGTCCTCAACTCCTTTAGAGTTGCTCTTTAGAGCTCTCAATTTTGCTCAGGGACGAGATTAGGTTGCAGTATCCATGCCAGTCTCTGTATTTTCTAGTACTGGCAGTCACACTTGACACACTAACTGGTCTTGAAGTGCTTCCCCTTCTGCATGAAGTGCTGACCAGAGCAGGTCAACACAGCCCTGCAGTCACCAACATATGTACCTTTGCTTTCGAGGTGCATTTGGGATGGGAAGTGCTGGAAGAGTGCAGAAAGCAGAGGATGCACCAAAGGAAGAGTGAAACTATATCACAGATGAGACTTTTACCCAGAATTTCCAATCTCAAAATGACAGTAATTCTGGTGGTGAATGAAGAAGAAGGTCCAGTATCTCCCACTGCTCAAATAAGATGTAAGGACTCCAAGTTCTATAAATAATAAATATGGAAATCTCCTTATAAAACTAACCACTGAACCACAAAGGATTGCTTATGTCACTGTTTTGTGTTTCTTAATTTAGAAATAACAATGGACAGAAAACAAATTAAGCCCCTAAAATTCTTGCAGCTTCTTCATAAAGGGGTAAAAAGGGGTAGAAACAAAAAAAAACAAACCAAATCAAAACAAAACAAAACAAAAAAAAAAACCATTGAGCAACAGCCTGTAGAAGTCATAATCAACATCAGCTGGAGTACAAGATGCAATGAATGTACCAGTGCTATGACACCTAAGCAGAATCAAACACTATTCAAGGAAGATTTAAGATCCACAGATCCACAGATCTAGACTTAACTATCTGCCTATGGTGCAGTGTTCCTTGGGGTCTCATGTCCCCACACGTGGCTCACCAATACAGGGATGAGATCCTCCACCTCTGCTCATCCCACAGCGAGACAGCAGTGCCTCCTGCTGTACTCCTGGCTGCATTTATTCCTGCACTTGCAGCTTTCCTTGTCCGAATTCAGGCAGAAATAAAGCCGTGGCTAACAAGGTGAGAAGTGAGGTGATTAATAGCAGGTGTGCAGCTGGGCTCAGCACCTCTGGAAGCACCATCTGTGTCACAGAGATGCACCGCTCAACGCAGCATGGGGCAGCAGCAGGGTTGTGCAGGCTGTGAAGGTGTCAGAAATACTCATGGGGTACTGCGTTCATAAAGCAGTGCTTAATGCACTTCAGGGTGTGTTTAAGTGTCACAGAACCCACAGGGTTTCAGCCTCCCCTCTCTTTCTTTGACACATTTCAGCATTAATCTGCAGTCAGCCCTGCTGCAGCACCGCGACCTTCTGCTGAACAGACTTTCGCTTGTGCTGACCCATGACAAAGTGCCGCAGCCGGGGAATGCTGACTGTATCTTGGCCCACGTGAGTGCCAAGTCTGGCTTAATCCAAAAACAGCAGAAAAAGGAACTCGGGGTCAATCTTACTTGAGGAATGTGCCAAGCTTCCTGGAGGTCACAGTGAGAGAAAAAGCCCAATGTTTCACCTCTGAAATGGAGATACAGAGGTGTTTTAAATCCCTCTGAGCCATCAGCCCACCGAGCAGGTAGGCTGGCAAAATAAAAGCAGAGTTGTCCCTGCCCTGGGCTGTGCCTGGAAGCCTGTCACCAGGAGGGCTCTTCCTCCCCCTCGGGCTGGCTGACTGCATATCAGAGAGAAAATCTCTTTGAAAAACAGCAAGCCCAATCTTTCAAAACAATCATTATGACAGTGAAGAATAATAACGTTAAAGACAACTCTGCCACCGTGACTTCCACCCAGAAAGTTTCTCAAGGCTTTGCAGAGTTTATCAGAGCTCAGCTCTGGGAGGAGCATCACTAACACCCCTCAACATGGTGTGATCACTGCAGTGGGGTGCATGCACTTTGAGGCCTCTCCAATTGGAGCACAAGACAAAGGGCAGAATTCCCATTTGCATGCAAGTTTTAGACAATCAGTGAGCTTCACAGCATGTCCGAGAGATGCCTCTGTCTTATATTTGGTGAAACTGAGGCATGAAGTCGTGATATGGTTTCTAAAGTTCACTCAGTAGAACTGTGGAAATGCCAGGTAACCAAAGCTCTTCAAATGACTTTTTCCATCAGCTAAATATCCTTCCTTTTTCTTTTCCATTAAGGTCTAAGGAAGATCCTAATACTCCAGAGGTAGAAAAAGTCATTTAAACCCTGTTCAACAAGGAACAGGGATGCCAAACAGCCTTAGTGACAGAGCAGGAAGGGTTGTGGACCTAGGAGTTGTGACACCACCCATTCCAGGACCAGGTGCCACCGCAGCACTCCTGACCAGCTCCAGAGCTCATGCCATGTCCGGCTCAGCTGCTTAATCCCCTGTCATCAGGATGGCCAGGAAAAATATGGTCTGTAAGACGTAATGCTTCCGTCACTGTGGTGATGAGCCCCAGAAAAGAGTGCTGAAATGAGTGTTCTCTCTTCTGTAGCTAGAAGTTGTAGCTAAAGGCCTCTCTGAGCTGTGGTGCAAGGCTCTGTAAGGATGGAGCTGAGGAGAAGGTCAAAAAAATCAAAAAGGTTTGGAGGCAAGAAGGTCACTGTGAACACTTCCAGAGCCACTGTGGATTTATTCTGAGGTAAATGAGAGAAAAAGGTTGGCCTTGTGCGTGTACAGCCAAAGTATCTGCAAAGCCTGAACAGCAGGGGCAGTTTCCACCTCTCTTCCCTCCTTAACCTTAAAAGACCTGTTTTTTTCTTCTTCATCCCCATTATTTATCCCCATTATTTGACAGGCAATCCACGTGTCGATTCAAATCTTCCTGAAATTCTTCTCACAAACACTTTTCCTCAGAAAATTTTCTGCCCCCTCTGCAGTCCAAAGAGAACATCCTCCAAGCATTTATGCAGACTGAATCAAACATCCACCTCTACCTCTTTGGCAGTTCAAAAATCGCAGCATAGAACTGGAGGATTTGAGGAGCTCTTTGTAGCTCTGTAATGGAATTCCTGGAGTCAGCAAGTGCCACACATGGGAAGCCATGCAAAAATATCCATTTGCCTTATTAAGGCAGTTTTCTTGAGCTTCACTGACTGTCTTCTTTCAAAACCATTGTTGAGAGTTAGTAAAAGTAATCAGAAAAGTAGTTCTTCTGACATCATTTGGGAGGTGAGCATCTGCCCTCCTTTCTAACATGAAGAAGTTGATTCTTATTGCCAAGAGGAAGATATGGCCCACAGCACCTATCTGCATTCATATCACAGGTATTCTGTACACAGCGGCAGAAAACACTCAAGGGGAAATATCCCACAAAAAACCTTTGAGGAAAGATAATTTTGAATTTATTCAGGGAGAGTTTGTGAAGAAAACATTATGTGAAAGCTGTGCAAAGCACCTAGTGCCAATCTCAGCCACTTTACCTGGTCACCATTGCACTCACAACAACAAAAGGAACAAGCACCTGTCAGGCTACTGCAAAACAGTTCGAAAGTACAATCTGGAACAGATTGAATTCCATTAATTTTGTGATATGATTCATCTGTTCACCATCTTTTTGTTTAATTGCTTTTTACTTGCTTGTCAAAATAAAGCATCCCAGCTTCATTTCCCATGCCTCCAGTTAGAGGGACTTTCTGGGGTTATGAGTAGGTTCCTTAGTTTTGAACCATCATTAAGACAGGTTTGGGTATGATAGAAGAACCTCATTTTTCACACTGGACAGCCTTTCTGGCTGCCACAAGAATCCTGGAGCCTCCCAACCCTGCAGAGCAGCAGCCTCCATGCTAACCTGAGCAGGCTCCGCCAGACAGCCAACAGCTCATACTTTCTATCATCTCTCGCATTTTTTAAAGATGAAATAGCCTGGTTTTGACTTTCTCTGCAGAAAAGACCCTTTCTAAATCTTTTTTTCTTTCATACGTATTCTCTCAGCTTTGTGCCAGGATCTAATGAGACTCTGAACCGAAGCTGACACAGTCAGTCTCAGACAGAATAATCTCTTCTCACAGTGCACGTAAGTGCTTTTTGGACTGGTTTCCTTTCTCTCAGGCAATTATAGGTGATTTTAAAGAGACAGATGTTGTCAGATTCCTCCTTTGTCTGACAGACTTTTTTTTTTTCCCTTGGCTTTCTCTTTTCTGAATAATAATAAAAAGTTGGCATTTCTGTGTGACTTCCCAGATTTCTGACCACGCTCACCACAGGGTCACATTCCAGCACTAAATCCCAGCCATTTCCTGTTTTTCTGCCACAACTAGCAAACAAACACCCCCAAAAGATCAGCATTTCTAGGGAAGAGCTGTGGGTAGTCTGCTTGAGAATGAATGTATCTTTTATTTATCTCTTCTCACGATAAAAGACAAAGGTTTTTTGCCATTTAGCATGCACTCAAGAACTACATCTAACTCAGTGTTTTATTGCAACCTGATTGTGCCAGAAATATCTTTGGAAGGATAAATTTGCCCCTTCCAGACCCTGTGAGGAGCTTGGCAATTGGAAGCAATGGAGATGCCCATTGGCCTCCCACCCAGCCTCCTGCTCCAGCCTCCGGCTCACCACAAAGGTCCTTTACCCTGAGCTTTCCAGAAGCTTGATTTGGGGAGCCAGGAGCCAGGAGGCATGGAGCACAGCAAAGTAATCACTTTCTGCAACTTGCTGTCTACTCTTTTATTAATGCAGCCCCTTCACCTCTGTATTCATCTTTCCTCTCTCATCATGTTTTCTCTGTGAATAAATGAATAAATTCCTTCCACCAAAAATATCCTCATGTTCTCTTTATCTTAGAATCACATCAAGAAGTAAATAAGGTTAAGTTAATACTGTCTTTCAGTAACCTCATAGTTACTGAACTTGGGCAAAATTTTAGTTAGTGTTGCCTCTTTGCAGACCTACTGGTTCTAGGGAAACCTGATGGAATTTAATTGAGGCCCAAAATTGAGGGCTTGAGCAAATGTTACACAGCTGCGTGCATCCGTCCAAAGTAAAACAGATACTGAATGTAGCTGCTTGGAAATGAGAATTTTCTGCTTCTGCTATGCTTGTCATATTGGAAGTTCTTGTTTTATTTATCAGTTTGGATGCACCTGACCTTGTCTGTTCCATCTTTAAAACCTCCTTGTGTGGGGAGAGCAGCTGGGCAACTGTCCCACTCACAGTCCAGAGTGAAGCAGTGAAATAACACAAAAGGTTTTGAGATATGTTTGTTTCAGACCTTGTTAAACAAGAAGAGGGAAAAGAACTCAGATTAAATGCCCAAGATTCAGTGGAAGGCTCTCTGTCCCTTCTGTCAGTCTGCAGGGTTCAGGAGGCTATCTTCATTCTCTTTAATTTGTGAGGGACACAAAAGCCCACTGGATCCAAACACACCACACCTGCCCTCTCCGTCTGCTATTCAACCTGCGTGACACTATCTGAGCAACACCACTTGTGGTTCTTGTCTTGCACACTGCCTTCCAGATGTACTTGGCGGTGATATTAAGAGGGACTTGACTTCCTAATTTCTGAACCTAGGAGGGACAACATTGCTGTGGTCAGTTCTTGCTGTCCCACCATGAGCACAATCCTTTGGACCAGGAAATGTCTGTAAAATGTCTTTAAACCAGAGCAAGAAAAGCGTGCACATTCATTCTGGTGAATAAAAATGGAAATGTTGAGAAAACAGAGGATCAGTGCTCAGAATCACAGTAAATACTTCCCCACCTCCAGAGTCATTTCTTGCCTCCTCTCTCTTTAAATCATTGATGTCACAGTGGAAAACAGAAGGACTTTAAGTCCCTCAAAGCTCTTTCCTCTTTTTGCCTATCGTTTAATTAAATTATCCTATAATGAAATCTTTCCCTAATGAGTCAGTGTTTAATAATTTATTAGACACCAAAGCCCTGCTTGGAGTCTCATCAATTATGTATCACAACACCAGGCACTTTCAAGCTCTCTTTTTTTCGTTCCTCACTCTCTTCCCTAAAAGCCCCAGCCCTGGGTTTTGGCGCAGTTGCCCAGCCTCAGGGGTCAGCTTGCTGCTACCTGTTTTGCTCAGAGCTCACCAACAGATGTGCGTGTGCATATGCTGTGTGGTCTAAAATTACACATGACATCTGCATGTGTGCTCGTGCACGCATGTACCGGGGTCTGAGTACATGACTGTAAGCAACGCTATACATATATCACTTTTTTAATACAGATGGGGCATAGGTGTGTGTAGATATTTGTAGATTTGGAAAATCTGTGTGTGTATGGTGTGTTCCTATTAGCACTTGTGTACCTGCACCGATGGGGTTATACTTGCTTTTACCTCCATGCAGCCACATACTCCTTCCCACCGCAGTGTGCCAGCACACCCTTCTAAGTGCAGTAGAAAAGTCTGTCTTTTCTCACTGCCTTTTTCTTTTTTTGGCTTAAAACAGTAGTGCATGTAACCTGTAGGAACTGATCAGGAAATACATACATATGCTATAAAGATAATTATTTCTATAAGGAGTCAAGAGGGTATTACCGAGTACATGCTGCTGCAGTCCTGACCAGCCTTCCGAGAGTAATTTGGGAAAGGGGAGCTGACTTTTCACTGCATGTCCCATCCCAGTCACTATCAGCCTTCTGCTGCCTACAGAGCACTACGCCTTTATCTTCGACCTGGTCTCTAAGTCGTGTGGGGGCAGTTCTGGAGTCAGTGACTCTGCTGACTACTGGTACTGGGAGCATTTTGTCATAGAGACTTTTGTAAAGCATACTGCTTTAAAAAGCCAGTCTAGAAAACGGTTTCCCCAAGGAACTGCTGACTTTTAGAGTTACTATAAAACTTCATCCATTTGCTCCAGCTCATTTCATCAAGGCTGGGGCAAGTTTTCTCTGTCACCAAAGAAACACAGTTTGATCTCCCTTTTGGGAATGGAGTGTAAAGCTCAGTTGTTGTTAACTGACGTGGCGTCCTCAGTGATGGGGATGTTGGTGCCCAGGAGAGCTGCAGTGCTGGGGAACACACAGCAGTGGAACACCACCAGCCGCAGCAGAGCAGATCTTGTGTTGTAGAGGTAAAGACTTTTTCATTTTCTTTTCCTGAGCAAAACAACGTGTAATCCGTACCAGAATTTAAGCATGTAGAAGTGCCACCAATTCATCACATCCTAAGGTCTCCTTAAACTTAGGACAGATATTCTCCATCTGCTGAAAGTCTGCTCCTTCTGTTGAAAGTTATGCTCTCACAGTGGCCAGTCTGGGGACAAAGAAAACAGTGGGGAAGCGCTGGTGCTGACTTCCTTACGCAAGAGTCAAATTCTGATTTTGTGTCTCCTTCCAGCAATTCCAAGAAAGAAATCGAGACCTATAGGACATGCACTGGGTCATTGCATGTTCCCAGTGACCAGATTCAGACTGAGCAGGAGGAACCTGTGCCAAAGGGATCCCCTTGCCTCTTCTGGGCACCCAGCACAGCCTTAGCACAGCCTGGTGCTGCTCCACTTTCTGAGCCTGGATGCTCCTGTCTCTGTTAACATGGCATGGGGATGGCATTGGTCTGTTCTGCTTCTCCTGCTGGCTGCTACCAACACTTCTGAGGACGGGGAAATCACATGAACTCCCATGCTAATACTTTTGCATTTTGAATACTTAACTAGACAGCTGTGCATGGGAAAGATTTTTTGTTGAACAATTTATACCCCAGAGCACAAAATTAGATTTTCCTAGTAATGATCTCATCAGGCAATTCTAAAGGAGTTATTAGCTGTAACAATCTCATCAGGACTTTCAAAAATCTGCTGTGATTATAGGTCTTTCCTTAGTTTAGATTGTTTCCTTCAATGTGAACACTTTCCCAAACTCACAGAAAGACTCTTCGTAACAGACACAGTAATATGCATTTTTCCAATCAAATTTTTTGTTGTTGTTCTTTCTCCTTTGTTCTTTTTGGAAAAAAAAGCGTGCAGCCTTCCTAAACAACCCCATACTGGCACTCTTATGCTGCTCATCAATAAATATTCTGTGTCAAGAGGCCATTAACTATTAATCCCAGTGCTAGCCATTTGAGAACTTTACATCAACACTCTTGTTATTTTACACATTGCTTCTCATCTTATGAAGTGATTTGCTCATATGGACACAAGAACAGTCTTGCAAATGAGCTTGCATCAATAATGTGCAGCACCCCACCTCCAATAAGGAAGGGGAAGAATAGAAAAAAATGAATATGTCCATGGCTATCATATTTATTTACACTGAGAAGAAAGAGAACATTCTTGAGAAGAGCTTATTGCATTACCTAAGCTGAACTTCCAGCATACGTTTGCTCTCAGTCACATTCAAGCTTCATTTTTTTTTACCCTTTAAGTAAATTTGGTGTTAGTGAAAGATGCCAGACTGACAAGCAGAGCTCAGCATTCACAGCACAGACTTCTGCCCGAGCAAACTCCTCTGAAGCTCAGCTCTCTGCTGCTTCTTCATGCAGACAGATCATTTCCAGGGTGAGAACTGAGCCTGCTGATACAACAGTAAAAGGCTGTTGAAGTGTATCACTTCCAGGAACGCCTTCTCCAGAATAACCAAGAAAACCAGGGGAGGGCTTATTAGTTCTGATTCTCAACTTTTTCTTCAATAGCATCTTGCAGGTACAATGTAAAAAACTCAAAAAGCAGGAGCAGTATTGGATTTTAATGGTGAAAAACAGTTCATCAGTGATCAGTGTTTGTTGAAATGAACTCAAAATGTTAAACATTGTTCCCAAGAAATTCCCTCCAAGGACCTAATTTATGATGTTCAATCAAACCCTGACCTGTTGATTTTAACCCGATTCTTCTGTAAGTCACCCTAGAAATATTCAGATTCCCCAATTGGCTTTTGTCTTCCTTCCAAGTAACTGTTGCACAAGCCCACAATGCTACTGCAAGCAATTACTCAACTGGACAAACCAAGAAATACAATATCCTGTATCCAGCTACTAGAGATGTCCCTACAGTATTCCTCAGGCTGTTACAGAAGGTGACTGACAAAGTTTTGAAAAGTCTTATTGCTGACATATATGGTGAGATTGAAGGGGGAAAATGCTCACTTCTTCTTTTAGCTTTAGAACAGAAATAGAAGTGAATGGCTAAGCAAGAACCAGATTTGCAGTGGGTGCCTGGAGCATGTAGCAATGCAGTAGCCAGACAAGCACACGCACACACATATAATTGAATACTGAAGCGGCAAGTGCTATTCTGCAATTGCATGGCTCTAATTCCTGGCATTTCGTTGGCCGGAGTTCAGCAGGAATTGCTGTGTCTTCGATGGACAAAAATAAAGACTGTGCAACAGCTGTGCAGCCTGGCAAACTGCACAATATTAAGCTTTTATGGCTCCTTGGTTTGATTCCCACTTGCAACCATCCTATTATCCGTGGTCGAGACAGGTTAGCACCTGCTAAAAGCAATTTCTCATAAATTAGTTTGTGTCAGCTCTTGAATGGCTGCTACTTAAGCCTGAGGTCTGCCCATGCCATGCGCAGCCACTCCTCCTCGTGCAGATGGCCACGGTCCTGCAGCTGTGCATTGCAGTAGGGCTGCCTGAGGAACAATTGGGGCAGTGTGCAAGGGTGCTGGGTTGCGTGGGGTGCTGACACGGGGACCCACACCTGTGCAGGGCAGATGGCTGATGCGCTCCTTCCCTTCAGGGCGTTGTGAGAGCTGACGTGGTTGAGGAGAGAGAGGACACGGTATTACTGTTTTTGTCTGAGCTCAGGAGAGGGGCCAGCAGGGCAGGAGGCAGAGCCCATGCCCTGCACCACATCCCTGAGCAGCCAAGGGGACCTATTGCACTTCACTCTAGAAAAGGTGTCCTCTGTCACGAGTCAGCATGTCTGTGGCTCAGAACTGACTGATGTACAAATGGTCACCCAGATGAGTCACTTACATGGTGAGCTTTGGCCATTATTTTTCATTCCATATTTCCAGCACAACGCTTAGGCTGTACTGAACATCTGAGACCAGATCCAACTTTAAGCTGCTGACACTATGAAGATAAGGGTCATCCATGAGAGTAAAATGTGAATGACAGCTATAAAAATTCAGGTTCCTCTCCAGCTTATCTTACCACTCAGCTGCTAGTTGTGCCTGCTCCACATGCACCTCCAGGAGCACCCTACAGAGACCCACAAGACACAGCATCGCAGGCTGAGCTGCTGCCATTGACCTTGACACGATCGAGATGTTTCCAGGGTGGCACACACAGATGGAACATTTCCTTGACACAGACAGACCTTACATTACACAGAGTCCGGCAGGTCACTGTAAGTGCTTTGAATCAATAAGGCATCTCATGAGAGCCTGTGCAGCCCCTGAACTGGAACGAAATCTGATCTCACAGCTCAATGTGTTACAACAATTTTTCAACTGCATTGAAAACAAGGGGCTACGGGGCAAGCAGTCGTCTCTCTTGAGGAAATAGCCAGAAAAGGATGAGGTTTAACAGGGCACGTTCAGCATCAGCAAGATATTATGTGAACAAAGCATTTGGAAAAGACCAAAAAGTAACAGTTGTGAACAGGGAACAGCAACAGACTCGATGCAGGTCTGTTGACCAACAGTGGTCAAAGCACAGTGACCAGCAGGACACATTTGACGGTTGTGGAGATCTCACATCTCGTGCAGATGTCACACTGCAGACCATGTGTCTCCATGTGTGCTACAGAGCCCTCATCCTTGCCTTCCTCTGGACAAAGCCCCATCCCAAAGGCTCTGGTCCCAAACTGCCTGCCAGCACACTGATTTGTATTCATTTTGTCATTCCAGACCTCCTTCTTCACAGATGGGTTTGTTACTGCCTCAGTTTTTATCTCCAGAGGACAATTTTCTTCATTTTATCTTATTTAAAGTTAATTCTTCTTCTCTGTTTTCTATTCTTTTTTTTCTTCTTTTCCATTCTTTACACTTCTATTCTTCTATCCTTTCTATTTTTATTGTAACGGCTATTTCTTTAGCAGTTGGACAACGTAGTAGATGTTGCTCAAAGACTTAAGTTTCCACCTGAATGGAGGCTGAGCAGACCTTTTACCCTCCCCCAGGGATGGGGAGAAGGCAACATATTTTTCCAGGAAAAACATGAATTAAATGCTGAATGGTTTCAAATTGATGTTTAGCTCAACTAAATTGATCAATGATAATTCTGTAGAGAAGAGCGGGAAGACTCTGTCTTATTGCACTAGAAAGGGTTAAGAAAAAAAGAGGAAAACTTACTAAAGCCAACTTCATCTGTCATAGGCAAGCTGATTACAATCAATAGACACTTAATGGTCTCTCAGAGTCCCAGCTGGGCAATCAGCAATAGCATTAAGCAAAGACACGCTGTAAGCCTGCTTCTTCAGTGGAAGTGACAGAAGAGAGAAATAAGAAACCAAATTATATTTTTAGATCCAAATTATTTTCTCATTAATACTGCATGAATCCCACTGCTACTGCAAAAAATTGAACACGTGTCACAGAGTTTTTCTTTTCTTTCTGCAATTTTCTGACTCTTTTTTTTTTCAATTAAAATAAATTCTTTCTCAGTTTCAAACTGTAATAAACCTGCTGAAGTTGGGAGTGCCAGAAACAGAGAGAGTGGCCACTGGGGCATTCCTTTAACAATGAAATAAATAAAAAATAATTATTTTGAATGCCCTGACTTCATCACAATTCATAATTTCACCTTCTCACTCCTGAAATTCAAGAGGCATCATCACAGTCTTTCTTTTTCTATCATTTTCTAAGGAGAGAAAATATCATTAAAAACATTGGGGAAAAAAAAAAAAAAGACATCTTTCTGTTCATCTCATACTTTGTTCATGATATAGTTACTGAAAAAGAACAAATTAACCAGGGATAAATTCTCTGTTTCATTAACTATGACGCTACTGCATTAGGAATGACAGAATTATACAATGGCTGTCTCCACAGTGAGCTCAGAACACTTCTCTTGGGAGCTGGAGTAGCTCCAGTACTTTGCACAAATGGAGCTGATTGCCCTATTTTTTTCCCACAGTTTGCGACCTGCTGTTGGGCAAGTTTTGACCTGTGATTTCATACAAAATAAAAGACTAAAAATGGGGATTATATTTCCAATAATACACTTTAAACCTGCACTGCTACTACTTTTCTTATCTTTGATCTACTGTATAAAGCAATTTTAAAACTGTTCTGAGCAAGCTTAGTTTCAAAAAACGTTAGTGATTGAGCTAGTGGTGAGCTCTGAAAAGCAGGAGCAGCAACTTGCTAGTAAATACTTAGTAAATCACTTTATCTGAAATAGCTGTCAGTGAGTCAGAGGCTGTGTTTCTCTGCAAAACCTTATCTAAGAAAGAGGTCTTTATAATGGCTTTATTAAATACTGCAGAAAACAGGGAATCCTGTTTTCTGACCAATGTAATAAAGCCACCAACAGACACCGGATGTCAGGTCACTGCAGCAATTCCATTTGGCAGTATGGGTTGCAATGCCTCTAGCCCTTGAATTTCTGCTCCTAAATCCCTTTCTTTCCTCCGCTATAATGAGTTTTTCAAAGAAGTATAAAGGGTGGCACTGTAACAGCTTCTAACATATTAACTGTGTTCACCAGGTCTGCCCAGAAGGGTTTTAGGTGTGAAAGTGATACTGAAAGCAATACTGAATGCAGCCTCCTTGCTCTTAACTGATTTACATAAGAGTTCATATGACTCCGATTTGATAAACATTGCACAGAATGCCAAAGGTTTAATAGGAAAGATTTTTACAGATTTCCATTTGTTAGCCATTCATCAGCAGAGTCAGAGATCAGACAGAAAAAGCTCAGAAGCAGGGGCAGTGAAGGACCAGGAGATCCAATGTCAGAAGTACTGAACAACAGATCAAGTTTATAATTTCTGATAGGTTTAAAGGTTTCTCTGCTTCCCAGTACAACAGACATGGGCAAACTGGAACAAGTCTGGCAAGGGGCAACAAATATGACTGAGGGACTGGAGCATCTGACTTGCTAAGAAAGGCTGAGATCTGGGGCTGCGTGTCATGGAGAAAAGAAGACTCCTGGGGGACCTCGATAGTGTGTACAAATGTTTAAAGGGAAGCAGACAAACAAACAGATCAGTGGAATCCAGTGACAGAATAAAAGGCAATGGGTATGAGTTGAAATTAAAATAATAGTAAAAACATAAGAAAAACACTTTTTACAGGGAGTAAATGTTGGTCAGACACTGGCCCAAGTTTCCCAGAGAGAACTGTGGGGTTTCCATCCTTGGAGATGCTCAAAACCCAACTGGATGTGGCCTTGAGTAACCTGTGAGCAGGGTCTGAGCTAGACAACATCCAGAGATCCCTTCCAACCTCTACAATCTCATGATTCTGTCATACAGCTGGGGTCCCAGCAGCAGCAAATAGCCATATTACTTTGACTTACTCTGTCTGAAAGGATGGATCTGTAGCAAGATACTGAAGGCAGAAGATAGAAGTGTTTTTTCTAACATTCTTGAAGCTCTATATCTATTTGATGGTACTGAAAATGTGTTGATAAATTATCACTTGTTACTAACAGTTCAACACAGCGGCAGCACTATAGAGAAGTATTTTCATTCTAAGCACGCTATGGGTGTCTGTATGCTAATGACATTAACCTACATCTCTGTATAGCTGTCATTATTAATACCAATGTAAATGAAATGTTAATTCTTGTTAGGTGATTAAGCTATGAAATGTTGTAAGAGCAGAACTGCTACAGTAAAAGCAATTGGGTCATTTCTTTGTAACTTGAAGTCTCACAGAAGTACAGAAACATATCTTATGGCTTTACAAATCTGTGATAATTTCCTTCAACTTTTACTTTTATTGCCTTGTCATTAAATTCACATTGAGTTCTTAAAACAAAAATGTTTAAAACAGATGTGGCTATTAAAGTTACAATATGAATTTTACAACCCTAAATTTTATGACACTGAAAAAAATTTCAGCCACTGAGGTCAGAGACAAGAATAGAAGCAGAAGGCAACTCTGAATGTGACAGATTTCTGTAATTACCGAAAATTTCAGCTAATGTAATGCACACAGTATATACCGGTTGTGTAAGTCGGTGTTCAGAAAGAAAATAATAATAAAAAATGTAGTGAATCATCAAAATTCAATAGCAAACAAACAAGAAATACAGCAGAGGTGAATGAAGTACCTTAGCCCTACTTCTGTTCTTTACCATTTTGCTCTGCAGATCTACTTTAAGATCTAGATAGTTTGCTGCCCAGTGATTTACACAGTGGCTTTGAAGCAGTCCTAAGGCAAGGATTCATTCTAACACAATTATAATTTTCATTATATTTTGGAGAAGAAATTACATATCCATCTAAACTTACTATCTAAAAAAATACAGCAGCTAATACCTAATTTCACCAGAGGTCCCATTATCTGTAGACAGATAGACAGAAACGTAGACACAGTCTCTTTATGTCTTAAAATAATTAATTTAAAGAGTAGGAATAATCTCTTACAGCATATTATTCCACACAACATGTTTTCTGATCGTTCACTTGAATGGCTCCATGGTAATTCCTCACTTCCTGGATCTGGGTCTGTGTGCTACAGCCCTTCACCACCATGCACACTTTTCATTCATTCCTTATCTCACGTTGAATCTTCAGTGGGATTACATCATTACTATCCTGAGTGTGAGAGGCAGAGAACTGACTTTCGATTTGCTTTTTATTTTCTCTTTCTCTCAAGTTTTCATCGCTTTTCCAGTACTATAGATCTCTAAGGCTTCGATCCTCCTTGCAACCGTGTTTTACTGTTTTCCAAGGTGATACATATCAATAATAACTTGCTAAATTTAAAATCTACATATTTCAGATTTTGTCTGTCTGACTACTTTACAAGAAACTATCCATGATTTGGTTTAAAACCTGTCTTCTCTTTGTAGTTTAATCAGTGCTTCACATATCAGACATGTAATCAATTTCAGCATTTTAGTGAGGGTTTGAATCTCATGCTCAAGGAAACTTGAGATCCTAGATCAAAACAGCCTCCAGAGATCAAATAATCACCCTACATGCTGTGACTCCCTACATTAGAGAAAATATGGTGAAGTTTGCCTGTTGGTTTTCAGTGGGATATGTATTTGAAAAGAGTGATACCACCTGTTTAATCCATGCAATCAAGTGGCTGCATTTATATACTTGCTGGTTTTTATTGGATCAATGTTTTTCTTTGCTCTGGTCTCCTCAGCTGTATCTGAAGAGCCCTCCTGGCAGCAGACACATCCCTGCACCATGCTGCTCAGTGCTGCCTCTTCCTCCAGCTCTCCTGGAAGACACTTGCTTCTATTTCACTAAGGGCTGACTTTTGAGCCTTGTGCTGGTCCTTGATTTCACTGCTTTTTCTCTTGTGTGCTTCACAGCCTAACTTCAGTAACTCCCCGTGCTTGCTATTCCCACAATATCAAGCTCTTCTTAGAGAATGCAGCTCTGTCGTTCAGCCACGTTATTACGTACACTGTTGGCTACAGCAGAGCAAACCCTTTGCCTCTTGTCTTTCGGCTGCCTCAAGCTCCAGCTCCTCTTCACCAGAGGCCACATTACCTCATGGCTTCGGCAGCCTGTCCTGTGATCTTCCCCCTTCCCTCAGGACTGATCTCAGTGCTGGCCAGGTAACTTTCCATATTAGCAGCTAATCTCTTTGTTCCCATATGGCCGGGGTCAGTCATCATTTCCATGACTTATTTGTTTCAATATCCGTATAAAGCGAGGAAGTCCTTGGCATCAAGTAGATTTAAATGATGTCAGGGGTCAGCAGAGTCTTTGTTCCTGCACTGTAAATGTTCCCCCGTGCCTGCTCTCACCTCCTGACACCACCCTGTAGCAAACAAGGGGGTAGCACAGGTGTCCTTCCTTCTCATTTAATTTATTACAGACATTATTATATTCGTGGCAGTTCAGTTAAAAATAATATGTTCCCTTTTCTATCAGCCAAGCTGTAGGTGCTTGAGAAACTTGTAAGCTGGGAGGGCACTTTGTAGGGCTTGCTGATAAAATATAGCATGCACCTTCAGCATAAAGGTGTCAGCAAATCTTAAATGTCTCTGAAAATTTGTATCAGGCACAAAGGCAAAGGAGGGGAAAATAGATATTTAATACAATCTTATAATAAATGAGCGATCTGAGTTGCCCAAAATCAGAAGCTCAACTTCAAAATGGAGTGTATTCATCTGTTTGACAGCTGTCAGTCCGTTTTGCTCAAGTCTACTGAGCTTTGTTTATTTTAAACTTGTTTTCCTAAAATTCCTCCCTCATGGCTGTGATTGGGGTGAGATCTACTAATCATGATACCTTTACAAATAAGGTGTATATATATATCTGTCAGCGTCTTGGCTCCTCTGTCATCTAGACATGTTCAGAGTAGGACAGGTATTTCTTTGATTAATGTTAATGCTTGAATAAGGTACTAATATGATCATGAGTAGTAGAAAGACATCACACAGGAGAAAGCGTTACTTGAGACAATTAGATACTGACAGAAAAATACCACCCTACAGGTTTTTTTTTAATTTTTTATAATTAATTGTAGTTAATTCATATGCAACTCGCATGCTATAGCATAACACTAGTATTATTCAAAAGGTCAGAAATCTCTCTTATGTAAAGAAATTTGAACTAGATGATCTTTGAGGTCCCTTCCAATCTAAGCCATTCTACGATGCTACGACATACACTGAAAATCTTAAATAGCCTCTGGACATCTACAAGTCTAGCTATAGCATGCAGCTTCAGAGAAGGTATTTCTTCCTTGAAAGTACCACCATCAGCTCCCATTCACAAATAGTTTGGACGTGATATAATAGTGACACTGCTTCAAACGAAGCAGCCCCCAAATTTTTCAGATGTGCTGCATAACTGGCTGCCACCCAAGAAACAATACACTCCCCTCAGATCAGAGAAAATAGTTTTAATCCAAAAAGCCAGAGTGCCTCCTCCCTAGAGCTGCAAAAAGCAGAGCACGAGCTGTGTTTGTCAGCACTGATCTGCACGTTTTCATCATCAACAAGAGAAAAAAAAGGGCATCATCTACAGCAATACCAGCTAGGGAACCCTCCAGTGTTTGCTTTTAAGTTTGGAGAAAAGACGGAAAGGAATGATTGGAATAAATTCCACCTGCTCTTTCAGTACAGGTTCAAAAGGTAATTGAGGCTCTTCTGGTCAAAGGACTATGGTCCTTTTCATCACATTAGGCAGATCAGAAAGCATTGCCACTTAAGTCCTTACATCCTCACCAACATGGGTGGTGCCTCTGAAGCTTAGGAATATCATGGAGATAGCAATCTCACACATCTCTCACTGAGAAGTTCTTGCCCCATCCCTTTTTTAGTAAGAAAATGAAGTTCAGTGCTGTCTGGGTCTTTTGCCTAGCTCTATACTTTTGCCTAGCTGTAACTCATGCCGTTCAATAATGCTAGTCTGCAAATACTGGAGCCTTGAGGAAGCTGAGCAGCTATCTTCTCTACTTAGTTGTAAAAGGGAGCTAATAATATGATTGAGTATTGCAGCACTGATGCAAAGATGATGTAATTGACTTTAGGAAGATATGATGGTATGATGGTGATGCCACTGCGGAAATGTACACAAGTAAATTAAATTTATATTCCAGCAGCATTTGAATAATGTGCAGTACAAAACATTTGGGACCTCATATTAAAAAGGATATAACAATCTTGAGTGAGCATCCAGTGGATGAGGCGGTACAGTATAATACAATTATGATTTAAGTGAATCAAGTAAAGAAAAAAAAAGAGGGCTGCATTAAACTTACAACCTTAATTCTCAACTGTTGCAATTTCTGCGTTCTTCATCTTTCATTGACTATTTCAGCATAATCTGTGAATTGGAAAGTAAGTTTTGTGCATACTTTAATGACATAAATGAAAGTACACACAGGTGCTACTGGATAGTATCTGTTTTATCTAAGTTGCATTAGAACACATCAGAGAAAGTAGAGGTTCATGTGAAACAGAGAAAAACATGCATCCATTTCTTGCATCAGCTGTGGTTTTGATAAACACCTTTAGGCCTCAGCTCTACTTCAAAATTCACATTTAACATCTCTTTCATTTTACTCAGCTTCCCTGGTAAAAACACTCATAGAAAACGCATACAAGAAAACTTGATAGTACATGAATCCAATCTGGTTTCATGTTCTGTCATGACCTCCAATCCAAGCACCACCCTGCGGAAAGATTTGTGTACCTGTGGTCTATACTTGTGTTGCACCACAGAGCAAAGGTGGGAACAGATGGTTTAGACACACAATGATTTGATTATGACGATTTAAGCCAAGCTTAACCTATAGATTTGGGCTTTCTTGTACTCTGCAGATGAGTGAGAATCAGAGTAGACACTCTCTCATACAAGAACTGGGAAACACTCTTAGAAAATCCTGAGAAATGAAATACCAGAGCAGTAAATGGAGTCCTTCTCAAATCATCTCCAATATGGAATTAAGACTCACAGTGCACTAGAAATCAGAACCGTCTGCATAAAGATGGTCAATCTGCTTTGGGATGTGGCCTTCCTGGAGTATTTAGTCTGAGAATCCCTTCATATATCAAACTGTATGCGTGTTACAAGTAAATGTAGTTTAATTAGAGTCCAACTACTAAGATCAAAGTTTGTTGCCTCCTGTGTGTGAGTTATTTCAGACTGATATCTCCATCTTGCAATATTCTGTAGGTAGAAGTTAGATCTTTGCAATATTTGTAATTCCCCACTCTCTTAATGAGTTCAGGCAGGTGAATTTAGTGACCTTGGATACACATAACTGAATCCTAAGTTTCTTCATTCTCCATTGTTTTGACTCATTCAGGCTAACAGAAGTAAAACTCAGTAAAAACTTATTTTTGGCAGGAGAGGCAGTGGATCTGACCGAATACAGGAAAACAGCGGATTGACTAAAAGAGTTCCATTATTACATGGTCATTTTGAATGTTGAACTTCACTTTCAGCCAAAGAACACGCTAAAGAAAATAAAGCTTGAATATATTGTTTCCACATTTGCAAACCACTAACATAGGAATATTTTTGAGCATCCTAAATATTCAGCATTTTTGGCTATGACTTTATCTCAGTCACCATCTCCAATGCCAAGTTTATTTTTAAAGGGCAGCCCAGTTCCTGCTCCTTCAGGTTTATGCAGACAGCTGTTTTGTTTTGCTCTTCCCATGCTATGAAAAATCTGTCATTTGGCATTTAATTCTAGCACCTAAGTGGCTCTCTTGAGACAACAGAGGAGCCTCTGACAAATATGAACCCATCAAAATCCCCAAGTAGGATTAAAAAAAAAAACCCAAAGTGAAGGCTAAAGCAAAACAGCAGGTCAGGAAGCTCAAAGGCTTGTAGCATTGATTTCTTTGGCACAAAAAACACTGCTTTAGTCCAGTCCATACTCTGATTTAAATGGAATTATCCTGAGGTAAAAATAAAGGAATGTGGTGGTGAATTAAGCTCATTGTCTAGATTTAATACAAAGCTGAGATGAAGATGTGGGACTGCTTGTGATGCAAGGTGTAAATGAACAACACGCGTGAGCAAGGCTTGATCTGTTCCTTATGGTGCTCACTAAACTTTGAGTCAGGTATTCATCTGCACAGCTCCCGAGGCCACTCAGGACTCATCTGTTTTGTAATAAAAAGATTTGGCTGCTACATCAGGATCTTAGAAAACAATTGGAGCCAAATGGTACGGTAAGACTCCACCATTTCTCTGCTATAATTTGGAAGAAGCTACATCTAATTGAGAGTGTTTAGAGCTTCTATTTGTCAACGTGTACTTCAGAGCAATTTACTGTCTTTTCATCTAACCCTTTCACATAGCTGTTCAATGACTGCTTTTCATTTTTTCACCTTTTGAGAAGGTTTAAGGGCTGGAACTCTGCTGCTGCTTCCCCTTTCCTTGCTATGCAAAGCAAGTGCTGTTTCCCTGCCTTGAACAATCTGTAGGAAGCAGGGGTTGGCTGACCAGTCTCACAGACAGACAAATTCCAGGCAGGGAGAGGCTGCATGGAGACACCAGGAAGATGAAAGTCACAGAGGGTGCTAAGAGACAGAGGAAGATCAGCAGCTTGTCCATCTTGCACCTAATTAGGCTTTCAGGAAATATCATCCCACTGTGCTTTAAGTCACATGAGAAATTGATGGCAGGTGACTTATCCTGACTTCAGGCTACTTCAGAGTGCAACGAGGAGAGGCTTAGGATCACAGCCTCATTTACCAGAGCACTGAGCACATCAGCTACTAGTGTGAGCCAGGGGCTCATCAGTCCTTGTGCATGTCCTGGAACAGGTTGGATGCATACTTGTGAGAACAAGGTTTTCAGTTAGACTCACACTTCTGTGAGTTTTCATGCACTTGAAGCACTTTTGAAGGGGGATTCATAAGACAGATAGGGCTGAGACCAAGTATCCACTGGAATATGCAGTTTTTAACCAAGTGTTGTGACAGCTGAAGTTCTTCATAAAGAAACACTTCTAATATCATGTCAGTAGATAATGAGATATGATCTAATTTGAAATACAAGCATACTGAAAACGACAGTTAGGAGGATGATCTCAACCCTTAAAGACTGAATGAGCACATCAGCACCGCTTCAAACACCAGCTCACGTTTTCTTATACACAAGAATCCTCCTTATGATGCTGGAGCTGCAACTGGGGTGTACATGAGACTCCCAGAGGTGCAAGTGGCACTTCTCAAAGCAGCTGCCTGCCCTTACAGGATACCTCTTCTGGAGATTTCCATATCTTGCTACAGTCTGGCTGAGTTTTAAACAGAAACTTAGCTGCAAAGGGGCTTCTCACTGTGTTTCACAATACTTGGCACAGACTGCTGCAACAGTGAGCACACACGCCCTAAGAAAAACACAAGTTCAGCCATAATTTCCTGTCTTTCTGTTTCTGCTTTTCAGGGTTATGCATACCATTACCTAGAACTTAGCAGTGTTGTGAAAGATACTAACCAAGTGTCATGACTTCAGGAATTCATCTCACTTCAAAAATCTTCCCCTCCCAAGAAGTTTTCTCACTTATTTTATAGGCACCAGAAGAAAAACACTTTAAATGGACAGCAGCAGTGTGATCTGTCTTTGGGCTCCCATTGTCAAATGCAGAAGGCATTTGCTGGGCAGCTTTCAAAGCCTGCATGCCACAAGACTTAATCAGAGAAACTCAAGTTCATGCCCTCTTTTCCAAGAGGTATATTCCCCAATAAGGTCAGGCAAACCTCCAGAGAACGCTCATCACTGTTGTGGAGCAAAAGTGAGATGCCAAATGCTTTAATGCTGGAAATCTCCCCACACACCTTGCTCCTGGGCTTCCTGGTGGCTGCTGGCCTGTATGGACAGGGCCACAGCCCGCGTTCAGGCATTTACTAAGCGTGGGGCACTGCAGTGGGGCACCAGTGCTCCTTTCAGCACCACGCTGTCTGGCAGCAGCCCAGGCAAAGCCCCGTGGTATGTCTTCAGAAACTCTGGAAGATCCACCGTAGTTGACAAAAGTTGTAATAAATATTCTTAGTTTTACATTCTTCTGTTAGACAAGTAGCTATAATTTGGATATCTGTTTAATTAAGAGGCAGGCTTATTCGAAAAGCCCACTGTATTCCACAAATGATGCTAGTGTTATATATCAGTCCAACTAGAAAAACTATCAACAACGAAGACAGAGAAGAGGGAGGTTCTGTTATCTTTGCTCAGCTAAACTAGCACTTCTGTAAAAATGGTCCCTTGGAAACTGACAGCTAATGAATGAGGAAAGGATAAGCACTAAAATAATACCCAAATAACAGGAAAATCTCTTCTGTAATAATAAAAATGAATGTCAAAAGTGATAATGTTCAATGCCAATAATGAGCAAAATATGCTTCTTTTTAAAGGAGAAACATCTGCTCTCTTTTATTTTTTCCTGAACACTGAGAATATAGTCGGTTTTGCCTGTGTAGGCAGAAAAGATTTCATTTTTTTTCATTTTCCTCCTGACCCCTTGGATCATTTAATTGAGCTCCTTTAAAAGCCAGTGTGTAGGTAAACTGCATGCATAATTAGCCAGCTGGGTTCCTTGCCAAGAGTGTGTCATTTAGTATCTGTGAGTGCCAACAGGGTCAGGCATGACACATGGTGCATTTCTGGAAAGCAAACAACCTTAAGGTCTTGTCCATAAAACATGGAACAAGTTTCAGGACTGTATCGAGCTCTTTCAGTGGTTTCTCATGCATGACCAGAGGTGTGGATTTTATGTGCAACTCATAAAGAAAACTCTCCAATTTGCACGCCACAGGCACTAGCAGGTGATGGCTTAGAGTAGCAGAGGAGGTGAAAAAAGTTTGGCAAAGACATTAAACTGCATGTGCATGTAAAGAATACACTTTTCCATTTAGTGCAGGCATCAATTGCCATGTGATGACTTAAGTAACTAAGCAGCAGGTTTGAAACATGGTCAGGAATCACAACTCCATAATCCAGTAGGACTGGCTCGGTCCTTTGGGAAATCAAATTTTAGCAGCCTACTTATAAGCGCATTTTTATTTGCATGAAATGCTCCAGGAGGATCCACCCTTTGCTGCCAGTGGAACAGCAACAATTTGAACAGACACTGGACAGTTAGTGGTGCCCTGGGCATGAGACTGCTGGCACACGATCCTGCACGGACTTTGTAGAAGGGTGTGCGTAAATGAACTCCAGGCATCTCTGCCGCCAGTTGAAAGGCACTTATAGTAACAAAGCTGCATAACGTGTTTCTCCCTTTCCTGGAAATTATCAGTCACTGTAGGGTCTGAAGCAATGACACACACTGAGATTTATCTGAAACTGCTGAACACAGAGACTGTTTCCTGACCACAGTAGAATAATTCAGTGCATTGCTGTTATACTAGCACTTCCATCATGTCACTCTTAATCCAAATATCTGCCTTCCCTTCAGTTCATTTCCTTCCAAAATCCATGTGAGACCCAAGTACGTGATAAAGTGTTGCCTGACTGCACATAGCGAGAAGCCATCAGACATGGGCTTCTTCAAGGGCTCCTGGTCCCATCGGATCATAGAAGCATGGAATCATTAAGGTTGGAAAAGACCTCTAAGATCATCTAGTCTAACCATCCACCTGCCGCTGATGTTGTCCACTAAACCTTGTCCCTTAGTGTGACATCTGCTCTTCCCCTGAGACAGCTGTGCCTGCCCCACAAGAGCTGTCTGATCCTTCCAGGCTATTGCCAGGTCCATTATAGTTAAATAAGCACTCGTTCTGAATAGAAGGACTCACACTTCACGTGAGAAATAGAACACAGAAAGCACACAGAAAGGAAAGGTAATTAGGAATGATGGTGATATTGATAACCCAGCTGTGACAGACACAAAGCCAAGCCCTACGTAGGGATCCCAGGGCAGAAGCACAGGCGGTTCCATACTCACCAGGCACCCAGACAGCACCTCCTGCTGCCTCACAAGATCTGTAAAAACATACACCAGATACCTGGGCACTGCCAAGGAACGCAGGCAGACAGGGAGCAGGGCATGTTTACTCAGTGTCAGCATCCCAGGATGCCCACACCACCATTCATAGCTGACGCCTTCCCACTGCAGACACATTTTACTTGCAGAAGTACTGGCAAACTAGCAGGTTCAAAATTTTACAGCTGCCAGATCTGCTAACCTGAGAACTTTTGTTTCTTTGCATTTCATAGTATCTGAATCTTTTAGAATCTCACATCTAAGTTTTTCTGCACAAGGATAGCTGGTTACCTAACAGCGTGCTTGCTTACGTGAGGTATGTGGAAATGCTGATCAATTCATCAATTGCAGAAGCTGGAGACTGTGAAAAACAGTGGGTTCTATGAGACCCTCAGCACTCATTAGTCTTTGATGTTTTGAGCACTGGCATTTCCACCACATCCACTGGGGATGGCTCCACAACAGGTTCCTGTATATTCCTGTTGCTGTTACTCAGCAGTAATTTTGCATTTTCACTACAGAACCACTCCTTTCGTATCACTCTTGACATCCCATCCAGAGGAGAGCCAAAGTATGGAGGTTTATCAGTTTTCCATACCGTGCAGAGTTATGGGATTATTAATACCTTCATGTGGTCCACTTAAGATTATCGCGATTGTCTTCAGGGGCCAGTTTTCCACATTTTTAAGCATATATCAATAATTATTACAAAAAAGTACCTCTCCAATTGTCTTGTTTAATAAAGAAGATACTGTTAGGAAGGTAGAAAATAAATTTATTTTCTCCTATGATCTCATTAAAATTGGATCTAAGCTTCAACCCAAAAGAACCGTAGAACAACGTTATTCTCTTGCCCTTGAATATCCATCTATTGAAGCTGCTCTATTTATTACCCTCTCTGCCAGAAAGTATATTTTGACTGGACTGTGAGCTGAGCAGACAGTCTCTCCCCAGAAGCTTACATGAGAGCCATTTCCTTGTTCATTTCATCTCAGCAAAGAGGGTGTTTCCAACCATATCATTTTAAATCAAAGTGCTCTTGACTCAGACACAATTGTTCGCATTGATGGACAGATGGGGATTTGATCCTGACCCAAGAAAACAAAAGAGTGAAAAGGGCAGTGCCTCTCTTATCTGCAGTGAATGAACAAGATAAGCCATAACCTGTTCTCTTCTCACCATACAACAAATCCAGTGTGTGCTCTCGGCACTGCCGTAGATTCCCATCTTGTAATTTTTAAAGCAAGACATATACAGCCTGAGGGAACAAATTACTCTTCTGTATTCAGCATGCTTCAGTGCCTTCAGAGGGCTGTGCTTGAGAAATACACTTACTTTGCTTGGCAGAAAAAAGCCTTAGAAAACAAAGGAGAGGGCTCTCTGTGATGAAAGTCAAGTTCATCCCAAAATCAACAAAAGAAAGCAGTTTGGGAAGTTGGACATGCTCTGGTGGAAAATTGTCAGGATTCAAGCTCACTTTCAAAGTGGCACTGTGCACTGAGTTATTTTTCTGTACTATCTTGAAGTATTGCTGTCTGAAAGGAGTTTAAAATCAGCAGGACTCAGCACAGTGCATGTGAATTTTACTGTTGTGAGCCTGAGCAGAGGACAGAAAAGCCCTTCTCTTCCCTCTTACCACTTCTGTCTGTTAAAATCTTGCTCTTTGGGAAGGCATCATTTTCTCATGTGAGTATACAGGAGAATGAGATCTCAAATGGTACTGAAACAGAAACACCAAACAGAAACGTGGGTGTCTGTGATTAAGGCAGAGTGGGCTTACTGTCTGATACCCTCCTGCAGCTGTGTCAACTGCCTGTGCAATAAATCCTAAGAGTGTAGACCACTGTTCCATCACAAAACACTGACACTAACTTAGAAATCATTAGATTTTTAAAGTTATGAATGTTGAGAGATTTGAGAATTCTACTCAATATGCACGGGTTCTGAGCTATAAAGCAGTGGAACTGGAAAGTTACCCTAACATTAAAAAAGAGAGAAAAGGGAAAGAAAGGAAACTCATTTTTGTGCAGCAGCCTCTCTTCCGAAACAAAAAAAGAAACCCACAAACAGTAAATTTATTTCTGCAGAGTTAGGAAGTGGGGTTCTTTTTATATTGAATATTTGAAAAAATCCCATCAAATGCTCCATTTGATTTTACTTTTCCCCCTGCATTTGCTACATAAAGATTTCCGTAGAGCTGCAAGTGCCAAATACAGAAAATGTTTCTATTTCTCTGACTGCAGTGCCTGTGTAATACTTTTTTGCACAAAGAACTTTTCAGCATTATTATTTTGAAGAAACTAACACACACTTATCTTTGTAAGAACTTCTTTTCAGGAAAAGTCAAATCGCAAATGAGATCCTTCTGAATGTTAATAATAATAACAAATTGTTTTACCTAGAGAATGTAAATGTTATTTATCTTCCTGCTGTCTCTATTGAAAATGTCTAATTGGAATGCCATTTGGGGATAAGGATTCTTCTCCTATCGTACAACTGAAATTTTCCTACGCATTTAATTTCCACATTCAGAAGTCTGAACTGCGGTTTAGTTTTTGGTGTGTTTGTTTGCCAAGCCAAGTATGCAAAAATGTTATTTTAACATGCGTACAGTGGCATAGGTGATGCTGATCCTTTAGTTTGTCAGTGCGTGGGCACAAATTATACCAACTATCCTCCTTATTAATGACTGTCATAATGACAACAAAACAGAACAAAAAGTTTATTTTGACAATGCCCATTAACAAAGCCTCAAAAAGGAATAACAACAAAAGATTATACACGCTCCCTGCAATTAATTTGATTGTGTCTGGTCTGGAACTAAATTCCCTTGATACTCCAGTTTTACGATGGTGTGATGTAGTGGTAAATCTGGCCCATACTGATGATCTAAATCAGAATAACCAGCATGTTTTTCATTTCAGAAGCAAAGAAAGTTTGCCAGTTTCAGCACTTCCTGGCCGCCAAGAACATTTACTGAAAATCAGTGGTCTGTCCAAAATCTAATGTGAGCAGGAGTCATAGTGCAGCTGTTCAGAATCTATACTGTTTCCTAGGCAAAATTTCTAAGCCCTTTCAGTCCTTCAGCGTAATAAAAATGATTAATGGCCTTGAACACTGCGAACCAAGTGTTTTGAAGTGTAACCTGCTACTTGTAATGTACTCAGTATTTCTGGTCTGTATTGTACAGGACATACAGGGCCTCTGGAAGCTGATGTTAAATCTGGCAGTCCTTGAAATGAACGAGGAAATGCCCATGAATCCTGACTGCAAAATCATTTTCACCCAAAGAAAGATTATTTTCTATCATCTCATAGAATAAGTGAGTAAATACATGTAAATAGATACCATAGGGGGGCAATGCTGATATTACACAAACCAGCAAATGAACCATCTCACTCAGTACAAGCACTTGCTGCAAAAAGGATTTCAGCTGGTGGAGAATCACAGAAGTGCTGGTTCTTCTCAGAGTCTGTATGCAGCACAGGGAGCCTTGGAAGCCTACTGAAACAAGTTTTTCCACCTGGACTTCTCATAAAGACTTGATTATCTTAGTAGATCCCCTCCAAAGGAACTGCTCTATACTTTTGCCCCTTTCAGGTAAAGTCTCAGCTATGAGTATGACCCTTAGTGCTTGTTTGCTTGATGTCAGGAATCCGTAGATTCACCCAGACTGCAGTATCCAATGAACCACAATAAAATTACGGTGACCAGGTAACTACTGTGGGGAGTGGCACAGGTTCCTGCAGGGAGTCTGGTTTGCATGAAGCTGTCCTCCAGCTGCTGCACAACTGTTCCCCAGCTCTGCACTCAGAGGATGCAGTTGCACAAATTCTTCTGAAAAATTGGACTCGTGCCTAAGTTGTCGGTTAGCTCCCCATTTGCTTCGACTTGTTTGCCCATGCCCTGTACCAAACTCAAACAAACAAACTGAAAAAGGTAGAAGTTACCTTTTTCCAACTATTGGCAGAGACCTGAATTTACCATGAAGCTTTTTTTAATTGCCCTGAGCACCCTCGCCTGGAACCAACTGGCCCAGCTCAGCTCCAGGACACCCATCTCATTCCTAGATTGTGGATGTCTATCCAGCCTGTCTTCTGGATAGGTATCAATCCAGCTCATTTCCAATCTTCTCCCTGGTCCCTTCTGGCTTTGCTCCTGACAGGGCTCCCTAGAAAGTCCCAGGAACTGGCTCCTCATCCCTTTTGTCTGGGACACTCAATGGGCTCCACTATCATCTGTCACTGCCTGTGCTGGGTAACACTTGGTTCCTGGATCATCTGTCCTTAGGAAGCTGTTGGCATTTGCTGCTCCCTGTAACAATTGGACCCTAATGACAATTTGAGGGGAAGTGGAAAACCGTTAACAAAATACAATTGAACAAGAGGAAGTATAACAACTGGATTGAATCACCATTGGATTGAATCTCTACTGCTGCTTTGGCATCTCTGCTGCCTGCATTCCTCCATCTGACTGCTGGGTGTAATAGAATCTTGGCAAAGCATTACAGGGAACACTTAATTAACATTTACAGAGAGGTAATGTGCTAAGCTCTCTTATGAAACCTCTTATTCTAAATTTACTGGCCTTATATGCAATATTATTTGGGGACAGCATACTGAGTTCATTGTATTTTTCAAGTGGTGTAAACAAGGCAGAAGATGTACTCAAACTGTCGCAAGCCCGATGGACATCTTACCGTACTACTCCCCACAATCTGGAAAAACTTCATAAAAGCCCCAAGTTGTTTTGTTTATTACAAAGCAGATGAGCAAATGTCCTGGGTGAATGCTGGGCTGTGCCACATACAGCAGACACTTGTCTCCTGCCTGAGCATCTGCTGCGCGACTGCACAGTAGTGAGAAAAAGGTGCACACTGACTGAAAGTAAAAAATTAGATCATAAAAGGTCACATTTTTTGAGCATAAGGGAACACTTTAGTCTAATTATCTTCTTGAGCACAAAATGAATAGGAAGCATTTTACCAGAGTCAGTTTTTAAAAGAATTATCCTAGGTAAACTGATCTGCAGAGAATTGCTCCCAAAACTATAAATCATATTGATTTACTTGCTTTACACTTCTAAAGGGTGACCAATGAGTTATTGAAAGGGTGCATGGAGCCCTCAGTCTGAGGATGTGGCTTACTCCTGCCTTTAGGATGGACTAGCAAGATGCAAATTATCTCAGCCATAATCAACAAGTGAGCTATTGTGTTTCTTCTTGACCAAAAAAAACAAAAAACAAAAAACAAAACAAACCATGAGAATAAACTATTGATGATTTCCTAGCAATATCAGACTAGATGTGAGTTTCTTATATTTCAGTGTATTTACATGACAGTTAGGAAAGAGCATTTGTTTTTTTAACTTGGGGTGGGTCTTTACAGTTTGCAATCATGAGCATTCAATAAATGTAGTAAGGTGGTATATTAGAAGTGTATTTCCTTTGGTGCTTTCCAGCTCTTCAGCATGTAACATGCTGCTCCATCATTAGTCTGTTACAAAAAATCTAGAAGTCCAATCAGTGCTATTGGTGGGGAAGGGAGCAAAAAACTCTTCTGCATTTATTCTCAGTTTAAAATATTTAAGTCAAATTTTGGAGCATTATTTGTATAATAATTACTTCAATTAGAGAGTTTTGAGGCTGGTAAATTGGCCCATCTAAACAGAGCAATCAGTCTGGCAGAATTGACTCATGGTCATTCTACCTGACAGCATTCCCTTTGGTGGGAATGTAACTCTTACTGTGAAAATGTTGTACTAAGCAAGCCTTAGTTCCGCTCGTAAATCAGTTTGATGAAAGGTCTGAAAGCCTGTTTCTATGGTGTAGTTAAATTACATTGAAAGTACAACTGAATTTGTTCCTAGTTTTTCCATCAAGTATAACGTGACTTAAAAGTTAGCTGAAGCAGGAGTGCTGTTTAGAAAGCCAGATGAGTTTCCTTGAACAGAAGTAGACTGAATTTAAGTAAACGTTCTCCAGGTTTAAAACAAAACACTGAAGTATTTGTCTTTGATTATCAATGTTAATGTGCATAATAGTAAGATTTTATTCCAAGCAGAGACAGGCACATTAAGAAAGTTCCAGAGTGCTTCCGTTCAGATTACTAAAATCAAATTCCTCCTTGGAGTCAGAATCAGATGCAAAGTTGGAAGCGGGATGGCCTTTGTCTCATGTGTGAACAAAATTCCCAAGTATTCGGCCATTCTAGAGGAAGCACTAAGTGGAAGACTCCTCACAGGTTGCTACAGCTGCGGGACTCGGATGCTTTGGCATCAGAAGCTAACCAGCACCTAATCTGGAGCCCACTCAACATTCACTTTTGGCTTACTGTAATACCATCTACCTGGAGAGAGATGAAACATTATATGGGTCGGAAGTAATTCTGGTGATGTTCCTGAATTACATTTTGCCCCATGCGTGCTGCTCTAATCATACGGAAACAGACAAAAATTTATGAGTACGTTTGCCAGTCCATAGAATTCACCAGTCCTCCCTGAGGAGGAAGCTGATATCTGCAAAATACTTTATTTGAAATGTTAAAAACAACAACACCAAAAAGCTAACAGCCCCTGACCATACTGCAGAAATGCCTTCCATTTTCAATCAAAGGGCAATCAGCCACGCGTCTTCCTTTTGGACCACAAACGCACAGTACTTTTCAAAGGGAATGTTCTTTTGTTAAAAAGCAACACTTTCCTAATCTGACTTACAATGCATGTATTGATTGTAGTTGAAAACCGGCCATTTTCCAGCTTCGCTCTAGCACCAAAAAATGCACTGGTATACCTCCTCTCCCAGCGGATCAATCTCTAAACTCGTAGTGATTTTTTATTACTTGTAATTGAAATAACATATCAAATCTTAAAAATATTTCTCTACCTCTGTCCCAGACCGGGTTTTCAGATTTCTGCTGCAGACCATAACTCCTGCCAGCAGAGCCATGGCCTTTTCCCGCACTCAGAACAGGGTTCGTAGCTGCATGTACTGCAGTGAGTCAGCAGGAAGCGAGTGATTCTCGCATGTAATGCTCCACCACCAGCTCATAATGCTGCCCAACTCCGAATTTTTCTCTCCCATTGCTATTTAAAGAGCTTGTGGAGAAAAAGATCAAAACGTTCACCAAAATGTTCAACCTTTCCATGCAAATTAATTGTGATCACAGATGACACTGCTTTTGTTTCTGTCCGCTGCAAGGAATGGCAGCGCGCCACTCTGCAAGTGTGCAAGTGCAGATCGTATGTTTTTAGTGGGTGTGCTATTTGTAAAAGTTCATTGTCTTCAGAGTACTAATCATTTTTCTGCTAAAGTGGGGAGGAAGCAGGAAGGATGGAGTAGAGAGATCTTTTGTTTCGACAGGAGAAATTCCAAGCAAAATAGTGGGATGGTTTAGAAAAAAAGTTTAAAAATCTGGGTTTTTTTTTTTTTTTTTTTTTAATTTCAAGCCAGTAATGGAAATTGATTAATGAAGCCCATCTGTAGGTGGTACAAAGGGCCAAATCTTCAACTAATGAAAGCTTCCACTTTAAAAAACCAGAAGGAGGAAGGGGACTTAAACCTGAAAAACAAACAGGCGCATTTGATCATTTAGTGGTGAAAAGATCAGGCACTTCTTAGCTGCAGAGTTATATTTTTGTGCATTGTGTCAATGATTGGAAACCATATGTTTAAGACCTGCTTCAATAGTATCAGTAGCTACAGTCCTCCTCTCGGATTACTTTTTACTGCCTGCCTAATTTTGAGCTATAATAGCTAACTTGCACTTTGTTTATTGCTTGCAAATGTTCCGAATTTTGATAAAGCAGCTTAAACAATACATACTGATTCATCATCAGCACTAAAGACCCAACTAGCAATTTGTTTAATGCCGTGACCTGTGACTTTATAAATAAATATTTCTTAGAAATAATAATAAAAAAGACAAGTCTTGCAGTCAATAGCTGTGTCTCACAATGCAGAATACAAGATGTTAGCACTGGATCCCTCATGGAGCTCTTGTGACATCCCCATAAGAATCCACCCTAGTAGGTGCAGAACCTTTTGGCAACACCAGTGCAACCAAGCAGAGCACAACTACCTCTCCTCACATCGTGCTCCTGTTGAGCAGCCAGTCCCCTACTGAGTGCTTTTTTGCACTGAGGTCAGTCCAGCTACATTAAAATTAAGATTAAAATCTTTCCAGAGTCAGACCCTTAGTACCTTCCAGGGTTTAACACTAATAAATGAAACAGCTCTTTAAAAGTAATTCTGTTTAGCTGTGTATCAGAGAAGATTCAAAACAGTCTCTAGCTTGTGTTATTTACACTCTAGTTACATGAGGACAGGGTACCTCTCTTCTCTTTTTAAAGCGCTGCATAAACTAATGATGTTCTAACAATAACAGTGCAGCACTTCTGGGCCTTTACCAGAAGGGAAGCAACCATTAGCCCTGAGAATGAAAATTCCCTTCAGTCCACAAAATAATGTGTTAGAAATGGGGTTGCCAACTTTTGCAATTTTGTTGAAAGTCTTCTTAAGCATGAGGGTTTCTCTTCACAAAGCCTGAGTTCTGGCATCATGTTTTGATGCAAGATTCTCAATTTGAGAAGACAAGTAAGTTACTCAGCACTGTGGTTGCAAAGAGAAATTGAAAACATGAACCCGTGGACCAGAGAACAATTAGCAAGAACCCAACATGCATTGCTTCTAAGATCACACACTTGGTAAAAGATCTTTGTGACACTCTAGGTCTGACTTAGGTTGTTTCCATGCTTGAAGTTAACAATACTCAGTACCTAGTAAACCTTTTATACCTTTTTGAGGGTTTCTCACCTAGGTCTGTGCCAGAGAGTGGTGCAAGATCTCAATTGTCAGAGCGGTTGCTGTAGGCCAAAATGCTGACCTGCTTCTCATTTGAGCTGATGTAACCATGTTCATTTCAACTACGAGGTGGGCAACAAAAAGTGGAAATACTTCCTCAAAGAACACACTTTGTATAGTACTGTCCCGGTGACTGGGAGCACTTCCATTTGGTGCCTACCTGCCCTTTCTCCAGTTTTCCTTCATTCTTTCATTTTATGGCACATGACAAGAAGAAAAAGGAACACCTCAATCCATAGTCCCATCAGTGGGGTCAGAAACCACCTTGTTTCCCTGCCTTTCTAAATCACCTTTAAGAGTTACGGGTAATTTGCTGGTTACAGCAATGATGAAAATACTTAAAATTCCTAATTGAAAACATATCCTTGATCTTCCTCTTTGCACTCTTTTCCCACTGCACCCTTATCTGCTTTTCTAAATATTGCATACAACGTTTTTGGTAAGCAGAAAGGATTTTGGAGTAGACAAATAATGTTTGCCCACAGGCTCAGGAAAGGTGTTTCTGGCATCAATTCCCAAGTTGCAAAAATTATTTATGGTGAAAGGGAAAAGGAGTGTCTTTCTGTGTGCAGGGTGCAGTACAAACAATGAGGTCCCGGTCTCTGCCTTTCTGTAGCATTACCACAAACAATACTGATTCTTAAATACCTGCCTGGCTTTAAGCACTTAAGTAAATAATTGTATTGATTGTTACAGGACTATTCACATGCATAAAACTAAGCATATATTTAAATATATTGTGAAACCAGGGGTTGAGTGAATTTTGCATGCAAGGCATTTTTAAATGATTAGTATATAGGAACTTGTTAAGACCAGCTACAGAAGCAGCTAATGTGGCAATCAGTTTTCTGGGCAGGGCTGGGGGAAAAGGAAGAGATTTTTTTTCAAGACAGATACTGAGAGACCCAAAATCTTACTTGCGCCTCAGAGACTCCTTACCAGCACCAAGATTGCAAGTAAAAAGAGGAGCAAGAAGGTCCCCCAAACCCACAATCCCTCAGAGTTCAATGTGAGAGCGGTGTAAGCTCAGAGATGAAGATAACCCACGGGGAAATCACAGGGTTAGCACTGAAAACTGATGGGGAATAACAACTGAAAGAGCTTTGGTTTTCCTAGGCCGGCAGGAGGTAGCTCATGCTAGGACGCTTGCCAGCTCCACACTGATGCTGGGAGCTTTGTCTCCTTAGGACTGTAGGAACACACTTTGCAGTCAAACTGATCTGAGAGATTTTGATAGTAAAAACAGCTGTCTCGTTGCAATGATGTTTTTGTTCCATTGTCAAAATTTTGAGTTAAATCCATGAGTGGGCTGCAGCTTGTTCAAACCCTGAACTCAACACCCTTTGTGTTCCTTTGGCTTTTCCACCGCGGTTCCTAGGATCTCCCCTTCCTGAGGAAAGGGCTAGGTGTAATAAAAGCTGTCGGGGTGAGGACTGGAGGCTCTTGTCTGCTGCAGAGTCAGAACAGGAGAGCTGCAGCCTGCACGAACTGCTGGAAAGGGGGGAGGAAAGAGGAAGAGCAAGGGGCAGAAGCAAAACACCCAATGCCGTCGTGGCCGGGCTGCTTCCCCAGCGAGCAGGTACGCTGGTGGGCAGGGGCGGATGTGTGCTACCTGTGTGCTGGGATGAGGTGAAGCACAAAGACATCCTTTGTGCTCTTTGGCTTTTCCACCTCCATATGGCCACAGATGCAGCCCGGTTCCCGCGGGGACGTCAGAGGCAGAAGCAGGATGGCGCAAGGGAGTGGGGTTCAGCCGTGGGGACCAGGAGTTGTGTGGTGTTTGTGTCAGTGAGAGCAGAGGGATGCCCTGTGTGAGTGAGGCTGCTCCTGCAGCTCTGCAGGTCCTGCGGCTGTGTGGGAGAGCGCGTAAAGGAAATAAACGTCCTCAAATATTCTTTTAAAATTGACATTTAAAAATTGTCACAGACAGGGTAGTGTCCAAATGCCCAAATTTTAAACCAAGAATCCCTCTTAAAAACACGCAGCTAAGGTTAGGTTGAAAGCATCCAGGTAAAGCTGTAACCCTGAAAGCAGAAAGCACGCTGAGGGAGTACCTGCTATTAAATGAAAGCACGTTAGAAAGCGCGGGGGAGCACTGAGCACAACGGGCAGAGCAGCGCGCTCGCTCATGGGGACGCGCTGGTGACCGCAGCAAGGGGCTGCCCCGCGCTCCGGCCGGGCCCCGCGGCGTGCGGGAGCCGAGGGAAGCTCCTCCTCCGCCGGGCCGGGCTGCAGCGAGCGGCCGGACAGCTCCGAGGGCGCGCGCTGCGAGGCGGCCCGGCCCCACGCGTGCGGTAGGTGCGGGGCGGGACGGCCGCCCGCGGGGCCGTGCGAGGCTGTGCGAGGCTGTGCGAGGCCGGCGGCACGGTGCGGGGCTGGGCCGCCCTGGGGTGGGCTCGCTGCGAGGAAGCAACAGGTCGGGCTCGCTGGGGACGGACCCTCGCACGGTCACGCAACCGCGGGGAAGCGCGGCGGGGAGGGGTGGGCGCAGCGCGGGGTGCGGAGCCGCCCCGCTCCGTTCCGCTCCTATCCGCGGGCATGCGCGCCTGCCTCGCACATGCTCACTGCGCCCGCGGCGGGCGCGCACACTCCGCAGCGCTGCGGCTCCGGTGAGTACGGGCGGGGGAACGACCGTCCGCTGCCCTCCCGCGCCCGCGGAGGGGCTGGAGGCGGCGGGGTCCCGTGCGGGGCTACCCGCGGCGGTCCAGCGTTCCCGGCCGGCGCGGAGCGGGACCCGGAGCGGAGCGCCCGTCCCGGCCCCGCCGCTTCCCGCGGGCGCGCTGCGGGGCGAAGCGCGGCGTCGCCTCGGGGTCCTGCGGGCGCGGCTGCCGCCGGGGTTCATTGGTGCGGTTGATGCGCTGCGGAGCGTCCGGCTTACCTTACAGCAGCTGCGGTTAGCTGTTCTATTGCAAAGTGAAACGTGCGTTTAAATAAAGTTAGTTATGCTCCTTTTTGCGGTCGCTCGCGCGAGGAATATTTCTCGTGTGGTTGATGCACTTGAAGTACACTTTTTTGAGCGTTAAGTTATGCCCGAGCGCAGTGACCAGCGTCGAACGGGAATTAATGGGGGGTACACAACTCCTGGTTTTGGACGTTTCGAATGGTGCTGCGTGCGGCGGGGTGAAATTTAGTTGTTAAATGCGTTTGTTCAACCAATAAACAATTTACCAAATTGATTAACGGGAATTTTGTTCAGCACGATATCCGATTCACACATCCCTTGACTTTGTTCAAGGCAGTGGCACGAATATTGCTTTGTTTAATCCTTCTTGTGGATTTCGCTGTTTACTGAGAGACTGCTCCGTCTGCGCTGTTCTTTCCAGGAGGTTTTACCCGGAAACATTGGGAAAGGATGACCCAATTCTTTCTGCCCACTCTGCGTGTGTTAGGGGTTTGGGTCCCTAAGAGCCAGCATGTATCTGAAGTACAGCTTCCATGTATAAGCTGATGTTCTGTAGCTCTCGTGCATCCCGCATTGCATTGTTTGTGTTACATGTTGCTCCATACGAGATAATTTTTCTCCTCACCCGTTTTGGTTTGAATGGACCATTTCTTCTCTTAAATAAACCTTAATTCTTAATTCTGATCAAATATAATGGGCTCAAATATTACACAGGTAAATAGGAAAGGCTTACCGTACAAATACCCTGAAAATAATTAGCTCTTGCAGCTTTGGAAACATTCCAAAGTCTTTTAAAATAATATATTGAAAATTCACTTGCAATGATGCTACGGCAAATAACTTGATCTAATTAATTTGCATATTTTCAAAAAATAAAAAAAAAAAAAAAAGAAAAAGAAAAAAGCTTCCTGTATGTTGTAAAATTAATTTTTTGAGTCAGATTGTGCAGATGATTCTCACGTCCCTGTCTCTTCTATGCCCCCAGCCAACAGGTCAAAACATTTGGCTGAATAACAAGTGTTTGGGGCCACTGTTCTGTTTTGCTTTGCTTTGTTCAGCCCGCTCCCCTCCGCTCATTCTCTTGTACCACACCACGTACAGACTCGATTCCCATGCCTCGCTAATGCTGTCACCAGCGTTTGGCTGAAAGGTTTGGAACGGGCTCCTGTTTCAACTATCTCACAACCTTGGCAGTCTTAAGTTTCATTAGAAAAGCTTCACGAGGGAAAAATAAGTATATTGTTGGTAATTCCCCCTTCATCAGTAAGCCCCACATCCAGTGTTCCATGTACAGATGCACCTTGATTGTACAAAAGGAATCGACTCACGTATTCGTACGAAGACCATGATCTCAGAGTACTGTTTCGAGAATCTCACGTCTTGCTCTGCTGTTGTCTGTCCGTAGATGGCCAATGTGATGGATGCTTTCTGAAAAAGAAAACAGTTTAACTGTTAATCCTGCAAAAGTCAGTGGTATGTTAAAGCTCAAGCAGCAAGGTGCCCTGCTGTAGTCACCGTGGCTGAATTGTGTGTCGGTGTGTGTAGGTGCACGCTGCTGAGAAAGAAAACAATTAAAGAAGTCAGTAATTTTCTGCTGTCTTCCCGACTGTTATTTATGACGTGTTGTAGTAAAACAGCGATTCTGAATTCAGCTATAATTCTCGTCAGTAAGATTTGTTTCTTCTGTGCCAAATTTTGTAGTAACCAGATGGTTTTAAGGTGTCTTCAGCTGGAAAGCAAGCAAGAACAGTGCTGAAGACTAATTATTCCTTGCAGTAAATTTCTTGTGTAATAAATTCACAGGTTGTTAGACTTAATCTGTGGAAATGATTGTTAAGATTTACTTGTGCAATGAAAAATGCTTTTAAAATTTTGTTCCTAAAAAAAAGTTCTTAGAATGCCAGGAAAATGTTTCTGAGTTAACTCTGCCTCGTTGCAGTAGCTTTTATTAGGGATGAACTCTTAAATGAAGTTACAAATTTAAATCCTTTTCATAAGCCGTGGAACTCCGCCGTTTCAATATGATGAATTAAATATATCCCATCAGTTGGGGGCTCATTTTTTAGGCTAAGTGGGAAAACTTGTACGGCCCTTTCTGATGGATTGTTACTGTAAGCACGTGTATTATTCACTGCAACAGCGATACTGCTGCACTAACAATTCAGTTCTTTTTGCTACATTTCACATTGTGCTACACAGGACAGAAAACAGCTGATAGAACTGAGCAAATCTTTCCCTCAGTTTTCTAATGAAAAACCAGAAAGACCATCTTGACTGTGGCTGTTTTTAAGAGGTCTCATCAAAAAGCAATTGTTCACGGCAGCACAGTTCTTAAAACAATTCTTCATCCTTATTTACAGATCTTAACTCAAGTAAGGATGTTTAACAAACACCCTGCTTTAATCAGGTGAGGATAAGCCCCTCATTTAGGACGCAAATAATTGCGTACCGTGGTTGTGTCCTTTGGGGCCTGGAGGTGTTGCCATTTGCCAGGAGATTTGGTGTTGCCAAAGTGTCGAATCAGGAGAGATGAGAAAACAAGAATAAGGACGTAGGACTGCAGTCATCTTGCAAAATATTTTTGATCACAGTATTAGACCCAGTTTCCTTCTTCTGCAAGCTGTTGGTTCACTGTTAAAAACAGTGGGAGAGGAAAACTGGATCCAAAACAGTGACTGTCACCGTATCGACTGTTTCAGTGAACGTGTCACAGAATGAATGTTTAATTTGAAGTAATCAAGCTTATTTTCAGCTGCTTTTCCAGGTTGGACTTTAATTGTATTTAAATTATTTCAGAAGTACCTAAAATGAGAAGAGAAAGATTACGTGGGCATAATCCTTCCCATTTAAAATTGTTTGTCTGCAGCTGCTTAAGTCCTAGCATTAGAAGTCACCTGTAAACATGTTTATTTAGCATCAGTGTTATCTGTTAGATTGTACATGGTTCATTAACATGGAGAGAATACGTTTTGTTTAATAGAGTGTGGGAGCTGCCAGAGGTCAGAAGAGGTTGTTTGCCTGAAGTCGAGATGGCATCTTGGCTTTGCTCTCATTCTGTTTGTCACCTCTGATGTCTCCGGGAAATGCTTCATTAGGGCGGTTGTGTTAAGGTATTTTCCCCTGTGTCAGAGTGCAGAGGCTCCATAGAAAGCCAGAAGTATGCTGCGAAGCGGTGGTAAGGCTCATGGGGAATTTTAAGGAAAGTCTGTTGTAATTTGTGGAGGACTGGTTTAGTTGGAGTTGGATTAGGAAAGGCATTAGAGAGGGAAGAGTCCTAAGGGAGGGGAGCCCGGAACGTTGTTGCAGTGGCAACAAGTAGCATAGCTGTGAGTTGTATTTTACAGAAACAAGGAGCTGGGAGTTTGATGTCTTACAAAAATCAGAATGTTTTGTGTGCTGTTGAATAACATTTTGTCTCCTTTGCTGTGGTTGGGTCACAGCCAGATGGGAGATGTCTGTAGCTGGTGGTGATGCTGAGCTGAGATCCAACAGGCAAGCTGGTGCCTCCGGCTGCAGGGACGGGGCAGGACCGAGCCCTTTCTTCTCTCCTCTGAGACTTGCTGGGTGCTGTCTGCTCCTGCTTCTCTTGACAGTGTGCTTAGAAATGTAGAACAGTACTGGAGACAGTGGAAATGCCTTTTGTAGAAACAACCATGGCTTCCCGTCTGAAAATGTTCTAACAAATGTTTTCGTACTACTTATAGATGCACCTATGCACTACAGGCAGTATTCTGAGGGAGAGATACACATGTGCATTTTGTACTGGAGCTTTTTGAAAATGTTTCTGAATATTTTTTACAAGCTGGTGATTTTCTCACCTAAAATGGAATGGGGCTTCCTTGTTTGTTTGTTTGTTTTTAATTTTTTTATTTTTGCTTTGGAGAGAAAAAATGGTAATTTAACTTCATCTAGAAAAGCAGAAAATTGAATTCTATGATTTCCATCAAACAAGGACCCTTAGGAGATTATAACCAAAAGTCATCAAATTAAATGAACATTACAGTGCAGATCAGCGTCTGCAGAAGATGCAATATGAATGAAGCTTACTGCAAACACGCACTTTTTTCAAAAGTGGAACAGTAAAAATAGGTTAAAAAAATAAAACTGAACTTCAGTGTTGATTGTAAGTTGTAACTGAAATATACCAAGGGCCTGGATATTGTTGTTTTTGTTTAAAGCCAGTCAAAACATCTATTTCTAAAGCAGGCTCTCTCGAAAAACTAGAGAGAAAACAGAAATAACTGCTATGTTGTGGGGGAGAATGTCTGGTGTAGGGTTTTTTCCTTGAATTATTTTCAACAAGTACTTACTCTGTTCTGTATTTTTAAGAAATTATGTGGACAGCAATTTTGTTTCTTTACCAAGGCAGTGAAAACACCAAGAATCCTTTTTATAATTTGGAAAGAATGTCAAAAGAATGAAGTAGTTAAACCTAAGTGTATTAGATCATACGCTCTAAATGCATAAATAAGCATAACTGCAATCACAGAAACCAATGTTAAAACCACCAGGAAAACTCACCCACAAACCCTAATGACTTAAAGGGAATGACCTCAGCCATTGTGAAATTTGTGCCTATTTGTTGACTGACATTTTTTGTAGAAGCAGATTGCGCGTTTCATCGGGGTGTGGGATTTTGTTGTTTGAAAGACTGCTGTTGTGTTGTGTTTTGTTGTTGTTTTTTTTTTTTTCCTTTTGCTGCCAGGTTTGAAAAGAAGGAGCGAAAATGGGACTGAGGCAGGGAGAGCCTGTGTGTGACTTGGGCCTTAGCAATTTGAAAAGCAGGTGAAGGGCTGATGGACAGAGACTGGTCGGAATTTATGGAAGTTTCTTTTTCAGATTTTAGAAACTTCCTCGATGATAGTCCGTTTCAAACTTGTTCCCAACTGGTTTTCTCTTAAGGAAATGAAAGTTTAAGGTATTTGATTACAGACCTAAGATTTCTTCATGTCCATGTCTTTGCGTGAGTGCTGCATGAAATACCGATGTCACTCATCTCCTCTCTGCTTTTCTGAGAGGAAATCGATGCATAGTAGAACCTCAATTTGCCATTGCTGTGACACGAGCTAATAATTCAGCAAAACTGAAGTCTTTCATTATTCCAACAGTGAAAAAACTCTATGGGGTTGTTTTTAAATTATCCAGCACTACACGCTGCGTGCCTGGTCAGAGCCACGTTGCTCTGCAGACATGGTTCCTCTCTGCTGGCTCTCCCTGGCAGTGGGCTCCTACTTTTCTGGGCTGCAGTAATTAAATGAGGTCCAAATTTAGTTGTCCTTTCTTAGCTGCATAGTCCGTTTTAAGAAAACTGGTGTGCTTATACTCTTTGGTGCCTAACTCCTGACGTTTGATCTTACGGTGCAGAAATCCTCATTTGCCATCCTTGCTTTTCAGAAGGAAAATCACCCAGCTAACTGAATAAATAAAAATCCTAAATAAAAGGAACAATTTGGGACTAGTCAGCCCAGATAATAATCAGTTAACCCACAGAGAACTAATGCCTTGCTCTGTGCTGAAGAAAGCGACTTCACAGACCAACTCGACAGGAGTAGGAAAGTGTTGTATTTCTAAACAAAGGCAAGAGGACATGGGGAAATTTTCTAAAACTCAGCAAATGCCTTAAAAAGTGGAAATGCCTCTAGGATTACTCAAGCATCCACAAGAAACAGTGAGGGGAAAGTGAAGCAAGGCATCTGAAATTTCTTGTTTTTTATAATAGGTTGAGTAAGCAAAGTGTTCTCAGGGCCCCAGTTATTTACAACCCAGTCCGTGCACCATGCAGAGATCCTCATCAGCTGTCTGAAAGGCAAGTTTCACATCTATTGCAAGCTGTATCTTTTGATGAAATGCATGATTCAGCTTTTTGCCATTTAATTGTCCTACAACTACTTTGAAATAACCTTCATCGGTTTTGAATATAGATCTGTATCACCAGTTCTGATTCCCCTTGCGACTGTGCTTCTGTACTGGATTACCATCATTAGAGTTTTAATTGTAACTATCTAACAATTGTTGAAGATTTTAATTAGAGTCCAAATGTAATTACAAAACGCTTCACTTCCAGTAGATGTTGAAAATGATAACTTCAGCTGAAGTACTGCATGCAAATGCAAGCTTCTTTCATGATTTTATGGCTGAAACAACTCAATTATTATTTTTATTATTTTAGAATTGAGCAATATTTTTTTATTCAAGAGGAGATGCTGTTTATCCGTCCTTTAACAAATTAAAAAACTCATTTTTTCTAATGAAGTGTAACACTTTTATAAGTAAAGCAATTGAACATTTTATTGGCTGTGTCCAAATTTTACTTTTTTAAAAAGTATGTACTATTTGGTTTTATAAGACTTTGTAAAAGTTTTATTAAACTGTTTGTTAAGTGCTATATTGATATTCGTCCTTTCCACTGAGGTACAGAATTCGGAGTCAGTCAGCTTTGACACTTGTAGCAAAATAAATCATCTCCTTCATTGTGCTAAACTGTGGGCGCATATATGTTATCTCTAGTCCTGCTCTCCCTAGTTTTCAGTCATCTCATTTACATAAGGGATGTTTCCCATTGAGAGGGAACAGTTATAAATCTTCTGTATTTGTTGCATAAGTGTGTTGTTTTTTTTTAAAGTTTCCAATTGGAATGGCTGTCAGTGCAAGTCCAGCTGACTCTGTTAGTGTCTGAGCCTTGCAAAACAGCAGCAGGAATTGCCATGTCTCTGTGCTATCTGCACTCATAGGCCTTATTTGCAACTTGGCAAAGGTCTTCTGCAGCAGCTGGCAAAAGCAAAGAAGTGCGGATCCAGTGGAAGCCGGTAGAGCTCCGCAGGCAGGAGGTGCCGCAGCCCTTCCCGTGCAGTGGAGGAACCTCCTGCACAGGGACCTTTGCAGTGTTTTAACTTGGTGCTCGGTTGTGGCATCTTCTAGGACCTGATGCTCCTGAGTGTGTTGGGGGAGGCACAATTTTTTTAATTTACTGTTATAAAACGGGCAAGATCCTGATTCTGTTTACCGTTTATAGACTGCTGTGTAAATGTCTCCTTTAGAAGAATCTTGTTTTTAATTAATTCATTACTCTTTGAATAAAAGTCAGACTTAGGTTTCTGAGCTAAAACACACGATCTTTCAGTAATGCAGGAGGTGTGTGTACAAGGCAATGTAAGGCTCTTCTGTTTAAAAACTTTGACAGACCTTTGCTGTCTCTCCTTAAAATGACTTTGTCCTCTTCAGTATTGCTGCACCTGAAAATTTTAGGTGGTAATTTGAAAGACTGTGTATTTACCCTTAGCATAAGATTTAATTTTGTTTGTTTGGCAACCAACCTTTCTGTTTGCTGCAACAGATTAAGATAATTGGAGAAAGAGAAATGACTGGGATGGGAGGCTAGGGAAGCAAACGGAGTCTTCTGTAAAATATATGAGATCCTGTAAAACTTACAGGCGAGATTAATTTTGAGACAGCACTTATGCCCCCTTGCAAGATTGGGGTAAGGGGTGGAGATGATCCTTGCTTTAGATTAGAAAGTAATAAAGGATGCTACTCTAGAAGTAAGATGTGTTGATGTTAGAGTCGGGTGTTTTCCTTCCTAAATATAACACTGCTGCTTCTCCCCACCCCTGCTGTCAAAAATCAGGATTATTCAATCACAACAGCACTTCATCTGTTTGCGGAATGGGATGTTGCTTAGCAGTGCACAGAAGCATCGTGCCCTGGTTTAGGACAGGAAGTGGAAAATGAATATTATTTTGAACTTGAACTTCGTGAGCAGACAGAAAGTAATTATCAGAGCTGGAACTCCCCTGGGAGAAGTGGGGGAGTGATGCACCGCACTTGTAAGAAGCGCTGTGGGATCTTAAATCTCATCGTCTTTAATGCTTTGGTTTTATATTTCTGCTTTTTAATTGATCTCCCACTGCTCATTTCTTTCTTTGTCAAATGGAGGAAGAGACAATTGTATGTAGACTTGGTGTTCTGTATTTATTAACAGATACTTCTCCTTGTCTCTTGCTGGTGGGGCAGGACTGATTTTCCACCTTGGTCTTGGTGTTCGTTTCAGTTATAAAAGGAACTCTTTCACTGTGTGGGTTATTTAATTGGCTACTGATGATTAGGATAACATAATTGTGAAGCCCTTGAGTTAGAAATCCTGAGTAAGACACTTGTAGTATTATTTAGTAACCATAGAAGTTTATCTGTGTTATAAAATAGAAAACTTGACTAAGTGTCAGTCTGCGCCATTGTGAAATTAATATTTTGAGTATCACCTTTTTAATAAGCACACTGCTGTTAAAATACCACTGTGAGCTCTTTATAGAAAAAAAACCACAAATTTCTGCCTTCACTCATTTTTCATTATTTATTTATTGCTGTATTGCTGCGACTTCAGCAAACTATGACAAGATTATTTTTTTTTTTTTTGTTCTTCAACAAAGAACAGTGAGCACAAGACCTCACATTTCCTTACGGATGGTACAGAACCTTCTGTTGACATTGAAAGTATTGTTCTTTTTTAAGTTAGATTCTTAAACAACAAAGGGAAACGATTTTTGCTGACTTTTTGAGATGATGCTTCTATCTATCTAATGGGATTTTTTTGTTCTTGGAAGGAGCTTCGTCTGCAATGTTTATTTTTCATATAAATATTGGAAATAAATGTGTTCCTTATGAGACTTTATCAGAATGTCTCCTTGACATTCACAAGACTATTTTACTTCTGTATTAACAGAGTTTGGGGATTTTTATTTTTGAGTTTTAAGGGTAACAAAATTAAGTCACTTAAAAAAAAAAAGTGGGGGATGATTTATGGTAGCACAGTAGGAGAAATTCCTCTTGAGATTTTAATATCTTCCACCTGGTATAGAAATAAAAAGAAAGTAGTCTTTAGCTGGTGACTAATTTGTCACTAATACTCAGGGGTTCCTTCATTACAACGCAAAGATGTCAGTTTTGAGAGAAACGTACGGTAAAAGAGCTGAGTGCAACTTCCTGTAGCAGACACTTAGAAAAAGGAGAAAAATAAAGGTCTGGAAAGCAGCCGAAGCCGTGTGAAGGAAGGCTCTAAAGCTATCAATCACAGCAAAACGACTGGGGAAGGATTTTACCTGCAGGCTTCAGAGGTATTCATTAGGACATGTTCAAGGAGGAAAGGCACTCGATATGGCTCCAGAGGAGGAGCCCTGGCTGGCAGTAATACCCTGACTGACGCTCAGTTCTCTGCAGTGCACGTAGTGCATTCTGTAACTGTTTGAGGAGGAATTGTACTGGGGAGTTGTTTGGTTTGTTTTCTTAAAGACACTGCTTACTGACAGTGTTCAGTGAATTGCACCCAAGACATAGCGCAGTTTAAAAGAAAATACTGCTAGGGGATCTCTGTATCTACTGACAGCTCAAACCCAACAAGTAAGCATCTCTGTTACATCAGCCTCAGCAAGTCTTTTTGCCAGCAGAGAACTGTTCTGGTGTCCAGAAACTTGCATGTCTGGTGCCATCCCTCTGCTGCACTAACAAATCTTTGGTTCAGTTCCCGTCCTTGCAGAATTGTGGTTTCATGACAGCATAAAGTGTAAGGAGGGGGGAGTGCGAGCAGCCACAGTACTAGGAAAGCATGGGTCTCGATCTCTCCAGAAACCACTCTGTGCTCATGTCATATTTAAACAGACACAGTAACAGAAGAATGAGAAAGCTGGATAGAAGACGTCTGCTTACAACCAGCTTTAGAAACAGGGCACAGGCAGCTGGCAGTGGCAGCGAAGTGTGGAGCTGTGCCAGCGAGCTCTGCTGTGCGTGCTTTACCTGTGCAAGCCGCAGTAACAGGTCTGCTTTCCACCACGGGACTGGATGCTCTCAGACGCAGCAGCAGTCCTGCCTCTCAAGGGCTTGCTGTCTTATTCTTCCCCTGCTTTTTAATCCAAACTCACAGCTCGCTCAGGGAGCCGTGGGCTGGCTCTGTGCGTTAGCTGTTTGTGGACAGAAGCGACCATACACTGTCAGGACTGCAGCGATGGCAGAGGCTCAGGAAGCGGTGGTGGCTGCTTTGCAGTAACAGTGTTGGAGTAGCAGGGGAAGCCCTGCAGCCCCCAGGCCGTAATCACACCGTTCTCTGTTTCTTGCTGGATAGAGAGCCTCAATGGTGGCTGTTGGGCAGCTCTTTGGAGAAAAGGAAGATCTTGTATTTTGTCAGGAGCACATTATTGGGAAGGAACGGTTGATTCCGCAATGTTTCTTTCCGTTTTAATATATTCTTCAGCCTGAGCACGAGGGGGCAAGGCGCGGATGGACGCGAAGTGCTCCGGTACGCGCGGCGGGCGCTGGGCCGTGTCCGTGGGCGGCGATTCCCGTCAGGAGAGCCGCGGTTCCTGCTCCCGCGCTCAGCACAGCGCTGTTTCCCGCCCTTTTTCTGCCGTCCCGCGGGGGGGGGGGGGGGGGGGGGGGCAGAGAGGAGGCTGTCAGAGGAGGTGCTCCCGCTTCTCCTGGGTCCCTCCTGAGGTAAGAGGAACGTGAAATTAGGTCCCACCTTCTCAGAATCCTCTGAGTTGATGGCGGGCGTCCTGTGGGCACGACAAATCCGACTTGTGCTTTCCTGTTGTGTAGGGACTGGATTTCTTCCCACTTGCAGCGTCGTACTCCGCTGGCTGTTGAGAAGTGTTGTCATCTTTTAAGCGTCTGTTTCAACTGGGGGTATTTTTTCCAGGTGAAAGGTGTTTTCTGGACTTGGGGGAAGCTTATTTATTTATTTACTTAGATTTTTAGTTCTTGTATCTTCATAACTGCTTTAAAGGTGGGAAGCACTACTGCAGGGAAGTTGCGTTTCCCATCTCCTCACCATCTTTCCAGAACTCAAGTCTTTTAATCCATTGGGTGAAGTCTTTTTGGCCTTTTTTTTTTTTTTTTTCTCGTGGTTTTATTTCTTTCTTTCTTTTTTTTTAATTGGGAGGGTTTTTTTTTCCACGTTCTGTTAATATTTGTATCAAAAGGGAAGAAGCAGATGGGATGGTCTCACCATCAAACAGTGGCCATTCTCTTGTTCTTAAATAACATCTAGCATTTTCTCTGGATTTGGGCTCCAGGGCTTTTCAAGCTGTTACCTGAAGCTTGCATGGCCTTTTTTTACCTGTTGTGCATCACAAACAAGGTAAGATTGGCTCTCAGTTCCCCATGAGCTGCTTGGCTTCCTGCTGGTGATGGCAGCTCTGTGCCTAGGAGCCTGGAGCAGGCAAATTGTGAATGAGAAGGCAAGGATCCTGCTCTTTGCAAGGGAAGAAGGTTTACTTTGAGAAGGATCTTAAGACTTACCTTGTAGCTGCTGACAAGGTAGCACATGAGGATGACCGAGTGGTACTTGTGTGTCAGCAGGTATCAATGACTCAGTTGCTGTGTTGGCAAACTAACATTTTTGGAGGTGTCTCTCTTTTTCTCAAGAAAGCGTCTTACATTTATGCTTTCATCCTGGAAAGTAAGTTAGGAAAGCTGTTTGAGTGGCAGTAGGTTCGGGAGAGAGCTTTAAGTAAGCATTCTTATGCTTATTCTGGCAAGCCAAACTCTTGCCCAAAATGTTGTCTGCCATTCCACAGGCAGACTGGTTGTCTTTTGTTAATTGTGCAGTGGTCCTTTAATTCTACGGTAAACAAAACCTGCCAGGCCTATGTTATCCTTCTTGCAGCCAATTCTCTTTTGCTCAACACCTCAAGCAGAGCTTGGTTTGAAATCCAATCTAGCGAGGTGCTGCCTCCCGTGGCAGACATGCTATTAATGGCCGCAGATGTCTCCTTAATGAAAGGGTTTTGTTGTGCCAACACGAAGCTCTCTGTCCTTCCTCAAATGGATGCTTTCTGTGTTGGTGCAGATACCATCACCAGAAGAAACAGTATGGAACCTGCAATCTTGTGGTCACTGGAACATAAAATTCTGAGATTTTTCTTGGCATATACTCTTAAAGGTTAATGCATACTGGGGTTTTTTCAGAGTTACTGAAAATCAGGCCTCAAGTTGTATCATATTTTCTTTTTGTAGTGCCTCGAATAGTTTATGCACCCTAATGACCTCTGGAAGTACAGCTCGTATTATAATCCACAAATCAAATATTAGTAAAGAAGAGTAGCAGGGATGTGACTTGTGGAGGCATTTTTCAGATGGTCCCCTGGCAGTGATCAGTGAAGTACTTAGAGGTTGGATTATTGCATGTGAGAAAGGGAAGCCAAAGCCTGACTGCTTTAACTTGCAAGTTGACTTAATATAGGTAAAGTTTGCCCCGAGATCTTAGCCTAAAGTTACTGAGCTGTCCCTGACACTGTTAATTTGAAGATTTCCAGGCTCATTTAAGTGCTGTCAACCGAGCCTTGTGTTCAGTCTTAAGCGTTATTCACTTCAGTTAGGAAGGCTTGAAATCATGAGTCCTTGGAAAAGAAGCCATATTATCCTGACAGGAGTTTAAAAGAAACATTCCTCCCAGATTGTAAATGTCCGAAATACGCTGTTCAAATTCAATGCTGCTGTTCAGTGTTAATGTATAATGGTAAAGGTAAGTGGCTGTAAAGTCAGTTTTCATGTTTAATTAATTGTGTGTGTGATTCATGTATTTTTTTATTCTCATTCCAATTTCATGCCGGCCTTGTGTTTTTATATGAATATGAGTTTATATTTCAAGGTAATACTTGTAAAGTGATGGCTCTCAGCTTTCATGGACTTACTGAGTGTATTTTTTGATCTGAGGATTTTGGCTCTACAGATATTGACGGGTAAGATTATTTTGGATACAGAAGAGATACAATCCCATTGTCTTTAACAATGCATGGTATCTCAGAGGAGGAAAACCCTATTTGTATCCATTCAAAGCTCTACAGAAAAAGAATTGCATGGTGGAAAACCTTCTTTAAAATAAATATAGCAGTGGCCACTTGCCGGATGAGGAAATCTTTTTCTCCACCTTTCTAGGTAGTTGTTGAGCTGTTGGAAATCTAGCCGTTGGCAGCATCTAAGACGAGATGCTTGCAAGTACCCTGTAGCCAAGCACTGTGTTTGCTGACACAAAATACCTGTGAGCAATCCCCACTAATTCCTAAATGCTGTTTCATTTTCTAGTTATCTAGGGGAGCTTTTTGGCTCCCTCACAGTGCAGCAGTTCACTGCTAAGGTGAATGCATGACCTGAAGTAAACCCGCACAGTAGTTGTATACCCCTGCAGTAAGGACAGTGCTTACAAATACCTTATTTAGATGTCAAGGATTTCTGCATGTTTACAGGGAAGTAAAAGTAGCTATCACCAAAGCAGAGAAGTGATTTGGTTGCATTGTCTTACTTGATATTAGAATGGTCACCTTGTGAGCAGTGAGACTGTCCCTGATTGTGGTTGTGTTGGTAGACTGTGGGTACAGTGTCAAGACTGGGTTGAGTTGATAGGTGCACTGACCTCAAAAGGAGTGACCTTCTCAGCCTTGCTGTGTATTCATTTCTCCTTCCCTGTGCTGCTGTACCGATCATGCTGAGAGTCAGATCAGCTCACTGATCTAGCTGAAAAGAAATCCAGGAAAAAAGCCAACTGCGTTTCTGGCTGACTACAGCCTCACACGGCTGCAGAAGTCTACAGGAGTCTGTGTCTGCAGAAAGGAGACAGTAGGGTTGCATCTTTGGTCAGAACTGAGATCTTTGGTTTTTACAGTCATTTGAAGCTCGTCAGATGCTGAGATGGATGGTGGTGCAGTTTTGCTGTTACACTTGATAACTGGACTCAAAGGCAAATGAATGTACAAAGTGTAATCCACTTAACTGATGAGGATTAATCAGCTTGATGCTTTAGTATAGATAATAATGTAATATATCTTAATATATAAAATTACATCACTTACCTGGCTTGGATTTCCAGTCTGTGAAGTCCTGTCCTATTACTTCTCCTGGTTTCCAAGGACATCTCTGGGCAGGTGTTTTTGAAATGTGCATATTTGCATATCCTAGAGGAGATTCTGAGCAAGACGTGAAGCGTACCACTGCTTTCCTTGATGAGAAGCTGGAGGAAGGTCATGTTTGCATGTTGAAATGAAAGAAGTACTTGCTGCAGTGGGAGACAGACAGGTATGATTCCCTCCAGGTACAGGCTGAGAGAGAAATCTTCACTGGATAATAGTAAATAAAAAAGATCCTGATTTCATTCTCGTTTGGGGTCTTACCTGAAGAGCCTTGCTCAAAGTCCCACACGTTAGTAGAGCAGCAGTGAGAATTAGGAGTCCTTAATTCCTGTGTTTCTGAAATCATTCGTGCGTTGGATGCTTGAAAACCTCACTGAGATGAACTATAGCAATCCCATTTTTGGTTACAATTTGTACAATTTGAAAATTATATTTTAAATTGGGATTAATTTTCCCACCAAGTGAAGTGGACTGACAAGCTATTTTAATTACTGAATGTAGGTTACACATTTACAAGAAAAACTTCTCTCTGACAAAAGCATATTATGTCTTGGCTCTTAATAATAACCGGCTCAACTTTAATTTCACAGCTTGCTGCCAACAGCTGCCTTACTAAGACACAGTACTCATAATAAATGAAATTTCATGAAAAAAAAAAGAAAAAGAAAGAGGAAAAGGAAAACTCTGTTCCAGTTGGATTGAAAATGCAGTTGGAGCACTTCTGTCCTGCATATAAAGCTGCCATCCGTATAAACATTCCAAATTACTTTTTCATTTTTAATAATCAGGATCAGACCTTTTCTTATTATTGAGGCAAATGTAAGATATTAGAAGCATACAATTTCATTCAGAATCCATTAGTTATTGAATCCTGTCCAAAGCTAAGTATTTGAAGTGTTCTGGGAGAAACTCACCTTTTAGTTTCAAGATTTTGACAACCTACTTGGATGAAAACTCTGAAATGAGCAGACCACTCTAGTCCTGCTTGGTAGCTCTCGGATGCATTAGTTACATCATTTTCTCTTGGAGCTGTTGCTTGTGTATTGTTGAAAGCCCTGCAGCTGATGAGTGCTTGCCCAAACTACCAACAGGAATCTCAGTTAAATTATCGCACAGCCTCTCTGCACATGGAAAAGATTAATTCTCATAGCCACAAACAGAATGAACACTTTGTACTTACAATCAGAATGTAAGTTCATGCTGAAATACAGTGCCAGTAACCAATTCCTTACCAATACATTCACAGTTCTAATAACCACGTGTCTTTACAGCATCTTGATCCCAAAGGATCAAAGCAGCATTGATTTGTTTAGCTTTATGTCCCATCCCTTGTTGTTCTCCCTCTCCCTTGGCTCCCCAAGAGCTCAGAAAAGCTATACATGAGATAAAACCCAACTGTTGCCATATAGTCCACAGCAGGGAAGGGCACTTTCCAAAACCACAGAAAGGAATGTTTTAGCCAATAGAAATGACAGGAAGTGTTGTGAGCAGACAGAACACAAACATTAGAGCCTGTTTTGGCCAAAAGTCGATATCAACCTGTTTAAACTGCTGTAAAGTTCTGAAGTGATGGTAAAGGCATTGAAAGTTAAAAATCCAACATGTTAAACAGTTGCACTCTACCTGCAGCAGTATCAGTTTGCCGCTGTATGGGAAAGTTCGTTGAAGGCACCGCTGGCCTTCACCAAACATAAAGGTTGAGGATTCAGATAACAGCATTAGCTCAAGACAGCGGAGTCGAGAAGCATTGATGTGAGTGTCTGATGAAGCAGTATGCATTGCACAGTAGAAGTGTCTACAGTGGTTGCATTTTGGCTTTGGGAAGAGATGTATGATGCTCACAAGAAACATTACTGCCCTATAGCTGAGCTGTTGGTAAAGTTAATTTTGTCCCCAGACCTCTGTGAAGGCCTCTTGCCCTTTTGCAGACGTGTGCTGAGACACCATGTGACATGGTGTAGTCCCTGAGCAGTATCGGGATTGATCCTCCAGGAGTTTCTGGTGTTGTAGGATGGCTAATGTTCTGCATCAAAACCCACTACAAGGTTTTTGAAAACTAGAGTGGACAAAGCAGACATTAGTGAAACTACTCTTGAAAGATGTTTCATGCTTCAGGGAGTACTTGGTGGCTGTTGTATTGCATCGGCAGATAAGGACCCAGCCCCACACTGCATCACTGGGGCACTGCCTGCCCCAGAATGTTTATTTGCTGTGACATGAGAAGTGTGTGGAAAGCAGGGTATGCACAAGATACAAAATTGCCATGGGCAGGTAATGACTGTTACCAAGTAAGCCAAATCTTCCTTTTTCGCCTGTGATCCACGCAGCTTTGAGACAGCGCAATAACTCTTCGTAGTTGAAACATTCTACTCCAAAACCCAGAAATTCTGCTTCTGATTAAACGGTTCTTGCTTTGAAAAAGAATCTCGTGCTGAGTAGCTGCAACTTTCACCATCTTAAATGCTTTTCAGTTCCATCTCAGACCAGCACAATGAAATAATTATTAGTTACACTAAGGCACATGTATCCATCAGAACTTGCAATAATTTGGGGAAAAAACAATTTGAAACACTGAAAAAAACCTCTTATGCTATAGGAGAAAATCCTTTTCTGGTACTAGTCATACTTAAGATGCTTTTTTCTAACATTATTGTCACCTTGAACTGTGCTTTGTTTGCTTGTTTACTGCTGTCTGCATTCTACAAAGCAGTGATTGGGGCCAGCATTTGTTAACAACAAAAGAAACAGAAACTGTTGGGGAGAGAAGAGAGTGTGAGTATGTTTTTATGTTCAAAAACATGTTTCCTGCTTAGTTTTTTTTGTTTGGTTTGGGTTTTTTTTTTTGTTTGTTTGTTTTTTGAAAGAGAAGGTTCAGAATGTGTATGTATGTGTATGTGTATGCTGTAAAACAGCATTACTTTAAGTAGATGCATATGGCAGAATAAAATACACATCTATTCATGTGTAAAGATTCATATTGGAAATACTAAAAAAAAAAAAAAGAGTATCTAAAACTATTCCCAATTCTTAATATTTTCTCCCACATCTAACATGTAGTGCAAACCTATTTCTGACATTTGATCTATACTGTCCATAGGTCTTTTATATACACAGAGGGATTTACTGCTTTGTAATCAAGCTCCTGAAGAAAAACGTTGTCCTTTTATTCACAAGGGATGACTGTAATAAATTAAAATGGTTTCCCATTAGCCTTCCCTACTTAGCTGAACCACTTAAAATTACTTTGGACTTTGCCCTTGTCTGACCTCCTCACCTTTGCTCAAACATTTCTGCTTCCAGGAGAGCAGCAGTGGTCCTAGAGCCTTACTTCTCTGAATGAAGTTACAAATCATTTCAGTCTGGAAGCAGAGCACCAAGGTGAAGCCCATTTGGAGTTAAAAGAAATGTTTAATGGTTTTAAAAGCCTAATGCACTGCCTAACTTGCAGACAATAGATTGCTGTTTGTATGAAGAGTTGATTGTAGCTTATTTGCATGCATGTTTTTTCGGTAAGACTGTGCTTGCAAAATGATTATAGGTTTGGGTATTTGGTTAATGACTTCTTCGAGATTTCTTTGGCAATAATGGCTTTAGCAGCTTTTAGACAAAGCTGTCAAATTGCAGTGAGCAAAACTGAGGCATGTTTGAGCGCAGGACATGTTAAAAAGCATATGTAACATACTCTGTTCCTTTGCCTATTAAATGCAGCTAGAGCTGTATTCATTTACAAACCAAACTTCATGTCTGTAGCACTTGTTTTGTCAAATGTTCAACTATGGTTCTATAACTGATAGTATGCAAGGGTTAAATTGCGCATACATTAATCAGTTGTACTAAAGTAAACAGAATATATGCAGTTCAAATACGGATTGCCAGTTTTAGTTATGAAATGAATAAGAGCTGAATCTAGTGTCCTGCTGTCTGTTGCTTCTCTTCATGTTCTAAATTCGGGTTTTGCACTTCTTGCTGATTTGGAATAGTAACTTCAAGGTGGTTTGGGATGGTCTCAGTGCAGTGTTGCAATCTGAAGAACCATAAAGATGCTACTCTTGCAAAAGTGGGACAAGTACCTGACTTCAGAGGCACCGCTGCTGTAGGGTCCCCCCAGATCATCATGTGTATGCACTCCCTGATAGATGGTGTGCTTATTAATGCTTACAAATCAACGGCTTATTTTATGGACAGTTAAATTGGAGAGAACTCCAGCTGTGTCTCAGCCACCCATGTCAGAGACAGGGGTCACCAGGGAGAGGGCTAACCAAACCCTTCAGAAACGGATGTGCTTATGGAAAGGTAGTAACTGAAAATCAAGCTCAAATGGCATTCAGCAGAGGTATTGTGCAGCAACCTAGTTTAATAGGAATTGCTAGATAATGTCAGTCCATCTGTTTCAGGAAAAGTTCCAAAACTGTCCTATTCTGTGCTATTCCAGTTCTGAAATACTTTTGTTAAGTGAGGGCTAACTTGTCAGAGCAGAAAAAGCAACTTGGCTGGTTGCAGTGAAGATCTCACATCTCAGATATTTTCAGCTATCTGTGATTATTCCACGTAGGTAAAAATAACTCATAGTCTGCATAAAATTGAATAAACATAGGGAAACCACAAGCTGACTGCAAATGTTGCTTGAAGAAGAAAACCATACTCTGTGTGTCATTGATCAAAGTCATCTAATCGCAGCTGAGGACGGTTCAGTATTAACAGTGTTTTCTGGTCAAGAGAACGCTGGGACTTGGTAGGGTGGTACGTGGTGGTCATATATTGTTCTCAGGTGCACTGTCCAATGTAGGGAATATCTGCGTAGGAAATTTGAAAAAACATTGATATTTCTGAGACTATTTTTGGAATCTCTGTTAATGTGTCTTGGGCCGTTGAGGTGCCAAGGGCAATATTGTGAGCAGTTGAGAAAAGGAAATATGTTCCCTAGTTTTTGCAGTTTCTCGTGCACACTTGAATCCTGGGAGGAAAGAAGACTTAGCAGAGCGTTTGACCACCAAGGCTTGTTTCCGTTCCAAAGCAAACTCTGGGCTTTTTGCATATGAACGTATGCAAGATTCATAATCTGACACTATATTATTTGTGTGCGTACATAACCTGCAATTTATTAACGATCTCCTTGCTGCAGCTCTCTGCCTCTGCACCATCTGGGAAAGATGCAGAGATGAGAATGTTCTTAGCAATTGCAAGAGATTTCCTACAAAACCACTGGCTTGCAAGAGCTTATCACTGGTGAAAGAAGCATCTCTGGCATTTCATAAATCATCAACATTACTAACATGCTGTTTGGAGACTTGTATCATTAGCAAATTAATCACATTTAGGAACACTCCCGTAGCAGTGTTGGATGAGAAGCCATGCAGTGCCTTCTGCCAAATAAACTGCAGAAAGTGGGGCCTGGGGGATGAGAGGTGGAGAGGAGAAGCCAAAGCACATCTTTCATATTATTACCTCAGTGCTGTCCTTGATAGCAGCCTTTAAAAGTACTTAAACAAAATAACAAAAGCATTTTAGGAGCTTGACTTATATGCTATAGCAGAATATGATGGAGAAATGATTTCTGGTTTTGACAGGGAGCATTCACAGAAGTTTGCTCATTTGCCTTCCAAGTCTATAACATCTCTGCTATGGCCCAGCCTTGAAGTATAGGCACCCACCAGACTGCTCTAATGTAAGGAAGAACAGTGGGATGCTAGGAAGTGCAGTGTTTTTATGGACCAAAGGAAAATCCTAGTATGGAGCGAGATCTAAACCTGAAGTTCTGCCTACTTGAGTACTCTTATCTAAAACTGTAGTGCTTTTCTTGGTATAAAACCTGAAGTCTTGGTGTAACTGAAGGTAGTTTTTCCAACCTGCTTAGAATTTAGTCTGTACACTCAGTTATTGTTAGAGGCACCCAGCGTTCATTTTATTTTCCCTATGAATTTGCTGAGCTTCAATTTTGAATTCTAAATTCACATTCAGTGGGTAGCTTTTCCCATGCATTATACTTAAAATACATACTAGGATGAAAGTTGCCATACAGCAAAGGATCAGGTTTATACCACCGCTTCTCTGATGTAATCATTCCCCTTTACAAACATAAACAAACATAAACAAGCCATGTGTTAAAACAAACACAAACAAATGCTATTGAGTCATGCCCGTTTTTTATTACTGGGTGTTACCTGCAAATTCAGTGCTGTAGCGACACAAGAAGACCAACAGAACCAGCTAGATGTTGGTAACTGATTTATGTGTCGCCTCTGTTTGCCTTTTTCCTTGGAATACACTAAGAAGCAAAGCAGATAACTTCAGCAGCCAGGAGACATGAAGTGTATTTGCCATACATTGCATTAGTCCTCAGACCACCACTATGCTTTTGGTACTGCAGCATGAGACAGGTAACTGCCGTTAACAACTAAACTCACTGTGTAAACTTCCTGTGTTTCAAACCAGCTGTGAAATTAGTCTTCTCAGTTCTTCTGCTATGTCAGTGGATGCCAGCACGTTTCAATTTAAAATGCTTTTTATTGCTTTGTATGGCACTGGACACATTATATAGAGCTGAATTATAAACTACTTTACAAAATATCCATGATTCAGCTGCTTGTATGGAAAAATGTATACTCAGCTTGTAGAAAAACCTTAACTCTTACAGCTCTCAGAGTCAGGCTCTTCCTCTAAAAACTTAGTTTATTGCTTAAGGTTTGTGTGCATGCTTTTCAGGATATTTGTCCCACACGTCTTCTGGCAAAGTGGTATGTGACAGGACTGGAAAATAGTTGCCTTTTTTTATTAGATTGTATTAACTATTTCTCCATCAAGCCAGAAATTTGAGAGACAGTCCCATGGTAGTGGGAAATAGAATGCAATTCTTGCAGAAGCATATTTTGTTTGTGTGATTTTTGTTTGTTTATTTTTATTTTCTCCAGTTCACAGGAAGGAATAGAGATTATGTTTTTCATTTAGTATTCCTTAACATTTCAACAGGCTTTTCTCATGTCCGTGTTTCAGGTTCTTTTGTTTTTTATACCTTTTTCTCACATTCTGTTTCTCTGCTTTCTCAGTGATCTCCAAGCTTCCACTGCCCTGGCACACCCACATGCATATGAAGAAAGTAATTCCTAGACCAGTTGTAGACAGGGAGCTTCTGGTACAGGCTGTCTTCTCTTTAGAAAGCTTGCAGTTTTGATTTTTGCTTATCTGTTTCCTCTACAATACCTACTGCTGAAAATGCACTGTGTTAATATTCAGGAACTGTTACAAATGAGAGATGCAGGATTTTAAAACGTTAGATGACCTCCAGTGTAAGTTTGTGAAGAGAAGCTAAATGAAGGGAAGCTGGTTCTCTCATTGTGGCATTTAAATTCCATACCCAAAGTTGCAGCTGAACTGAGTGAATTCAGTTTCTGGGCTCCTAAAAAATTAAACCCCCTCAAGGAAGCACACAAGCAGTCTTTGTGATGACAGCCTGTAAAACCAGCAGCTGTACAGGGGTTAGCAGATTGGTTATGCTTATAGTGAACCATGGCAAGACATGTGCTAACAGAAGATGCACAACATACCTAGCACCTATTGCTTGAGGGTTAAAACAGACCAACTGGAGTAGAACAACTGGGAGACAAGAGTTATGCAGCCAAATGTGAATGAAAGAGAGAATTTAGGCCAAATGTGAATTAAAGGGAGAATTTAGGCATGCAGGAGTTGGGTGTGGGAAAGAGATGCTATGTGCTCTAGGAGAAAATAGGAATGTGAGAGTTAAGCTCCTGTTCTGTATTGACAACTGCAGGCAGTGCCTGCGCTCTCCATTAGAAGAGTGGGGAAAGGCTGTGAAGTAGTCAGAAAAGTAAATGTACTTCTTCCGTGGCACTTTAGTAGGTGTACAGTTGATCTTCCATCTTTGACTTACTGTATAGCTTTATCTTTTACAATTTTGTGCTGATTTAGCAGTGTAACACATTATCTTTATGATTTTGAGCTCAGCGTGCTGAGAAGTGGAAAAATGCAATATTCTCTCCTATCCAAAAGTGAACAGAGGTAGGTGGATTAAATACAGATTGTCTCTGTAAGATACTGTTATAACAGGAAACATGGAGCTGTGTGCAGGTCTTCCTAATGAGAGTCCTAACCGTAGGGTGATGTCATCAGCTTGGCCATTTCTGACAATGCCATTTGAGGGACAAAGAAGAAAGAACAGTCTTTTACTCCAGTTTACTTTTTCAGCAGTTAAACAAGCAAACAAAAAACTGAAATCAGACATACTTGCCTTTTTCCTTGCGTTTGACTGGAGTTAACAGGACTGCTATTCTGGGAAGAAGGAAAAGAGATAGCAACTGTATTTCTTTTGGAAAACCAAGCACTGCATACAGATACTTTGCACGGTTGTTGATTTTTGGTAGCTCATGTTGCAGTAGCCATTGCAAATGGGGATGGACAGCAAGTGCATCTTGGCACATTTCTTATGAGACAGTTGGTTCTATCATGTCATCCCATAGTAGCCCAAAGAAAGAAATGTTTGTTGGCTGTAGAAATTATTCCATGAAACTGTCAGAGAGAAGTAGTGCCACAGGCGATGAGCTGAAGTTAATCCAGTGTCAGGAAATGCATCAGCATTGAACCCGGTTGTCGGGTTGTCTTTTGGGCTGTGAAAGGGCAGGGGCCTTTGAAGTCCCGTGTGTGTGGGAGAATACTGCCTTCTAGCTAAGGATATTGCAGATCAAGTCTGAGTTTTAGGCTTTAGGCAATCACCTTCGTAATGTCAATTGTAAGCGTCTTCTCAAATATCCAAGAAGCTAAAGCTGACTTTTGATTGCTGCTGGATTTCCTAATCTGTAATGACAATATTTTCTGAGATTGTTTGCATGAACTCCAGGTAGCTGCCATCTTCTCTACTTGCAAGAAACTTTCCTGAGCTGCTTTGCAGTCCTGAAAATGAAGCCATCATCCTTGCACTCTGGTGTTTGTGGCAGTCCCCTGTTTTAGCCTGGTGCTTGAGCAGCTGGCTTTGGTGATCCTGAGCTCCCTTAAGAGAGCAGCTCCCTTCAGAGCAGGTCTGTGGTGATCCTGAGGTGAGTGGTGTGTGACACGATAGGAAGAAAAATGCTCTTCAGTGAAGCCAAGTGGACTTTAGGGTGCCAGTTTTCTCACTGAAGCTGTAAATACATTCCAGTAAAAGATACCATGCTTTGCAGTCATTCAATGTTGTCCTCAGATTTCAGATTTGACAGTTTTGTTTGGAGAATTTGCCACCCCCTGGGAAAAAGTTGGGTAACAGCAATTAGATCCTTTTTTTTGTTGTTTGTTTGCTTTTCATTTTTTGTTGTTGTTGTTGTTGTTTTTTTTGGGGGGTGAAGGGTGAATTAAAAAAAAGGGAAAGGACGAATTTCTGCCCTTAAACCAAGTCTTTCCTTTCATGTGTGCCGAGGGAGTTGCATCACAAGGCAAAGACTTTTGTACGCCTCCCATACAAACACTATGCTGGACATCCCATTAGGAGTGCTTGAATGTACTGTTTATGAAAATTTCACTGTTACTACTGAGGATCAGATAAATAGGTTGAAGTCTTTGTCTGCTTCAAATTTAGGTTTTAGTACTAGCCAGATTGTCAGAAACTCTTAATACACCGCACACAGTTCTGACTAATAACCAGAGAGTGTCTGCCTGGAGCAAGTAATCTACTATTTGAGAATTGGGTGCTTTTAGAGCTTTAAAAATTGGGAAAATTTGATGTAGAGTGTGCTAAAGGGAATGAGTTTAAAAAATTAACTAGTAGAGGTTAAAAATGCTGCTGTTACATGGCTGTCCATTTACCTGTGTGAAAGAAGATGGTGCCATCTGTCCAGTTGCAGGAAATGCATACACGTCTCTTCGCAGAGCACTGCTCCAGCCTCACCAACTGGGAGAAAATTTCTTCTTAGGGAAGTGTAACTGAGAAGTACTGGAAAGAGAAGTGTGTTGAGACAGATGTGTTCTTGTATGGAAAATGCGTTTTTCTTTGAATAATTCAGTGTAACTTGCAGTTGTGTACAGAGGTGCTCCTCGATAGCAGCTACCTGGTGGGTTTTGTGCTCTCAATTTGGTGTGATGGACATAGGAAAGGTACTCTTATATAAGTTACCTTTGGCCCCTGCTACTGCCCTTAATTTTGACATGCCATTGTAAAAACCTTTAGTAGGTGCTAGATCAAGTGGTTAGCTGATTGGCATCTTTGCTCCAGCAATGAAACTGTGGTCTTTTTCATCACTTTTCCATTTACTGCTCCGTATGCTGTTTATGGCAGCAATGGCAAACCTTTTCAGTGTGTCTGCCAGGTTTATTTTAAAGATCATGGTGTTTGGTGCCAACTCCTGTCTCTCCTGGTGCCAGACTTGGCTCTAGCAGCAGCTGTTCTGCATTGTCAGGCTTCTTCAACAGTTGGTTTACATCATAGTGAAAGGAGGAATAGGGATTTTTAAAAATTCCAGTTATTCAAATACAATTGTCACAGGGGGAAAAACAAGGCGGAAAACAAAACTCCTGCAGTTCAAATGTCAGTATCCTTCTGTACTTTGGCAAGTCATTTGAAGCCTGCTTAATATCATATAATGGAGCTTTCAGGAAGTGCTTTTCTTTATCAGATCAGACTCTGCAAATTAAAACTAGGATGTTTGTGTGAATGGCGTTAGGCTGATGCATTTGTCATCTGGTGTTTTCACTTCCGTGCTGCCCTGCGGTCTGTCAGTGGCTGAATGGCAGGATCACTGCAAAGGTTCTCCTTCATCCTTCCTTGTCTGATAATAACCTGTGGTCATCCCGGTAGTAATCTCTCTCATCTTGAAAGTAAACCTGATGCTAACAGCTTCCTCATCTTGGGCCCACATTAGCTTTCACTTAGATGTATTGTCACACCAGATTTTGTGAAATCAGACCTCAGCCCACCTGAACTCAAACTGTCCCATTTCTAGGCTATTTTTCAGTCTGACTCACAATTACCCACAGAAGTGGACTATTAATTAAATGAATATTAAGGAAAACACTGTGAACATGTGCTCCAAGTCCATTTCCTCTCTGCTTAGCTTTTTCCACACTGTTAATGAGAGTGAGTGACAAACTAAAGTGAAGTTTTTGGTCTGGTGCTGCTTTTTATTAGTAGTCTTTCTTTTTTTTTTCAATCATGCCCAGGATATGCAACTGTTAGCTTGCATTACTTTGCTCACTACTGTTGTACTGTGGCTCTTTAAAATGGGAAATATCTTAGTTTTTATCTGTAAACTGTCATCAGTCTTCTAATTCAAAAAATCTTTTTTTTTTCCAGTTTGTGATATAGATATAGAATTTACAATTTGTTTATTATTCGTCATCTTTTACTCATGAGGTGACCAACTTCCATTAAAAAAAAAAGTGTCATACCAGCAGAGAAACTTCAACACATTTCACACAGACTCCTAAAGAAATAAAGAACAGTAATATTTTCTTGTGTTTTTAAAACGTAGGACCTCAGTGCTATAAAGATATGTCTGACATGCATATGTAATTGCCAGTAATATCTGAATAAACCTGTCTTAAAATGTGGTGGGGTGATACTATGTCTTCCAAGACTACCCTCTGCTCTTTCTAAACAAATATAAAGGATTGTGATTAAGTGAAAATTAGAAGTTTATACATTTATTTCACCATAATATTTACTAAATCCTGATTGTTAATGAGACTTGCTCCAAATATAATTATAGTAAAATATATCCAAGTAGAGGTGATGTTCATAATTCGAGAGCAATAAAGCCTTCCATCTTCAGGGTCAAGTGGTACTAGACAACCACTTACAGGGACTTCTCTGAAAGCAACACTTCATATTTTATGTTGGCCCGCAGTGTCAGAGGCCGATGTTGGTGGTACGACAGTAGAGGATGAACATTCCCACCAGTATTCCATTGCAGTTTGTTGCTGTGTGACAAATGGCAGCAGAGGGGCAGTCTGACATGGAAGTGTGTATGAAAGGTGTGTCATTGGATTCCTCCATGTGGAAAAAATGGCACCCATTGGCATTCATCGGTGCTTGCTGAATGTTTATGAAGACCAAACAGTGGATGTGGGCATAGTGAGGGGGTGAGTGGTGCATTTCAGCAGTGGTGACAGCGATGTGAAAGACAGGCCATGTTCTGGACAGCCATGCACAGCTGTCACGCCACAAAATGAAGAGCATCTCAATCGGCTCATTCATGCAAATTGGCGGATTGCAACCAGGGAACTGGGCGCAGAGTGGACTACTGGCTTCAGTGTGTTAGAAGTGGTGGTAGCAATACTGAAGTGCTGCAGAGTTTGTGCCAGGTGAATGCTCACACAGGAAAGGAAATAATGCCATGTGCAAGTTTGTCAGGACCTACTGAGCCAACATAAGGCTGACAGTGACAGTTACCCAAATTGCAGCGTTACCAGTGAGGAGCCATAGTGTCACCAGTATGAGCTGAAATCAAAATGGTAGTCCATACGGTGAATTCAGAGCAGGTAAAGTGATGTGCACTGTCTTTTGGGATAGAAAAGAGGTGATCCTTTTGGATTTCCTGGAACATGGACAAACCACCAATTGAATGCTACACTGCAATGCTGACTAAGCTGAAGGGTCAACCTTCCAGAGTCAGGACAGGGAAAAAGATGATCCTTCTCTTGCACCATATCCATCATTTGCATTTTATCAACAAGGAGAGCAAGGCTGGGGTTTAAAGGATGTCTTTCTCTAGTGAGAGTGTGCAGGCCTCTTGACTTTGATAGTTAATGTTCAGTCCCAGTTTTGCAGAACTGGGACACAAGTCCTTCTCACCTATGCCATGTTGAGCCTTGGCAGGCAAAAGGTGCTTAGACCAGTCAACAGAGCCTGCATCCCATTGCCACCATAGATATGGTAAATCAGCAATTGCTTAGGGATTTAAAACTCTGATTTGTTGATACTTTAGAGAGGACCACAGCAAGAAAACCCTAAAACATGGAAAAAAAATTCCCTTTCCCCCGGCCTAAACCCTAAATCAGAAATCTGTCAGGCAAAGAGAAGCAACTAGGGAAGCCAGCTGAGGGTGGGGGTGTTAATATTCATTATTTCTTATGTGTAATAGTGGGCTACCACAAAGATTTCTTTTAAGTACAGGCAGCCAAGGGAGGCTGTTTAGATTCCAGACTTTGAGACCAAGACAAAAGAGTATAAGGTTTTCAGGCACATTGTTGAATTATACGATACTTCCAGTTTCTTAAGAAAGTGTCTTGAGTTTTAGAGAGTCCACAAACCTTATTGCGTTTTATTTTGTATTGCAGAACATCAGTTACATTTGGGACAACGAGACTGGTGTTTGTGTTTTCTCTCATCAAGATGCTTGAGAAATAGAATAAATATGTCTTGAATCTTTTGTACACTTAAGCATTTTTTGCTCGTTAGTCCTTGAGAATGATGTGCAGACAGACAATATAGTCTTCCCCTCCCCAGCCAGGGGTAAGAAAGTCCCAAAGGAAGAGCTTTCAGCCTTTTGCGTGTACAGCAGACATTTCTCTTCATGTCTTCTCTGGTCTCTGCTTCTGGAGCAATGTTGACCTGGGGGATTTAATCAAGGAGAAGGTACGTCATTCTCACTCCAGCCTCACCTGTACTGTTACGCTAGACTTTTTCCTCACATCCAAGGTCCCTTTGCTAACTTACATTTCATAGTTTTTTTTTCCCATAGCTCTTTTTGAATTATTATTCCCTGAATGTCACTCCTTTACAGGCTGACAATGGAGGTGCTGACACAAGCCTGTTATAAAGGGGCAGCCTTACCTTTCTCACTGAGTTGTTGGAGTTACTGCAGAACTCTGACAGGTTTAAAGAGTAAATCAGAAGGGTGAAGAAATTCTCATAGTCTGGGAATGGAGAGTTTTTGGACCAAAAATGAGTGAGAGAACATGCCCTGAAGGACAGCTCTCGTGCCTCACCTCTTTCTTGGCTGTCTTGTGTTCAGAATAGTCACTCATCAGTACAGATATCGGTACTACCAGTGCCGTAACAAATTTTACCTGAAAATTTTAGAGCACTTTCCAGTGCCTAAAAAGAACTTAACTGAAAGTTTATACTGTGTTTTCCACTTTTACAGAAGCCCTGATACAGTCCTGAGCAACTTGTCCAATCTGTTAGTGACAGAGCTTCCTTCAACAACTGCACATCTCTCCCTGGTGGGTGTCAGAGCCACATTGGCACTGCACACACTCATGCCTCACCATGCTGCTGCGTGCAGGGGCTGCTGCCAGCCCCCCTTGTCCCTCCCTTGAGCAGCAGAAGGAAAACTGAAGTTTCTACTGATGTTCAGTTCCCATCAAGATAGGGTGGAAGAGTCCTGAGTGGAGCACTTGGCTCGAAATGGGTTGTTCACAGTGAGAAGCCTGTAAAAATGAAAATGTTGCTCTGTAACTCACGGATGTGCTCAGCCAGCAGCTGTAGCAGCTCTCTGTTATTTCAGGCCTCTTTGACTACTGCTTTTGTGTTCTGTTAGCACAGCTCTTTCCCTCCTGAGCCCTCTGTGACTCATGATAACATTTTATTTTTATTTTATTTTATTTTATTTTATTTTATTTTATTCTATTTTATTCTATTTTATTATCTCATCCTGCTTCATTGAATGTATATTTTCACATGAAGTGTTATCTGGCAATAAGTTCTCCAAGACTGTGCTGTTACTTGGCCACTGAGATCCAGGTAAGTGCACCCAGGGTGTCACAGGTAGGAATAGGGTAAGTAACAAGTATAAGGGATGAAAGTAACAAGAGGACTACACGGCAGAAAACATTCTTGTATGCTTCTGTACCAGAAAGCAAGGTGTTTCAGCATTAACGTCAAAGTTATCAGCTGTTAATTCCTCATTCCAAATCTCCTTGTTTTTCTCTAGATCACATTTTTATCATTTAGTTTTAAGGACATTCGTAGCCCTTAAGATTCTGAAGAGAAGTGGTAAGATTGGAGTGGAAAGAGATACCTGACTTGTAACAAACAAGTCTAACGAGCCAGGACTCTATTGCACCCTGTTCATGGAGCCCCATGCCGTCAAGCAGTCCTTTTGCTTTATGGGTCTTGGTTGTGCAGCTGGAGCTGCCTGTGTGGATTTCTGCTGCCATGTGCAGTTTGTGGTATCTGAGTAGGAAGAGGTGGTTTTTAATTGTGAATGTTGAAGAGAAATGTAGAAACTGGGAGAGATATTATGCATTTATGTTTCTGTGTATTTACATGTATCTGTACTTACACACACACAAGCAAATTTAATTTTCAAGTGACTCCAGGTTATAATCTGGAAGTGTTTCTTTACCTGCTTAGTTTTTCTATTTGGTTCTCAGTTGTCCACAGTAGGAGAGTGGAGCAGTTCTTTTTTGTCAAACAGTGAGGCCTTTTGCAAACGTTGCTCCATTTAGCAAACAGGTTCACTAGGCAAGAAAGGCATTCTGAAAAATTAGACTTCCTCATTTTGACTTACACAGAGTGAAATACTGCTATTGAAATTTAAAAAAAACCAATGACTCACAACAATTATATAACGCATTTCCTGGTTAGGCTGCCAAATTCAAAGTCTGTGGCGCAAACCCCATCTCTCTGAATTTTCAGGTTACTTTTCAGACTGTTCCTTGTAAGAAACTGGTGAAGATAGCTTGCCTCACCTGTTTGTATGTGCACCAAATCCCTTTCAAGTGCTTCTAGCCATGTTTACCTTGTGCTGATCAACCAGAAAATGCTGATGCTTCCCCTGGCCTATCTTCCTTCCATATCTTCCCAAGTTAATTGCAGGAAGTGTGGGGGGATCACAGCCCGGCCTGCTCCCCCCTCAGCACTGCTCTGTGGCTGCAGCCTGGGGGCTGTGCAAGGAGCACCCACAGAAGAGAGTAGTACAGAAGCCTCACTAGGAGTTGGAAGAACATGTATTGGTACAAAGACAACTTGCTTTGTTTAAATGAACATGTCTGAGACAAGAAAGAGCAAGTCTTTAAAAAAAAAAAGGTAATTGAAAAGCACTCGACAGAAGCAGGTGGTGAAGCCTGCTGAAGCAAGCCAATACTTCCTGACATTCAGGGCATTCAGGGAAACGAGGCATGCGATTATTCTTGCCAGTCTCAAGCACTCAAAAACCATAAGACAGATAAAGTCGACTCAAAAAATTCATGTGATAGGATTTTTCATCAGCCTTTTACTGTGTGTCCGTGAGTTAGAGCAAGACCAAAAACTTCCAATGAAAGTAAAATTTTACTCAGAAAGACTTGTCACCTTAAAAAATAAAAAAATCAGGAAGTGGGGACAGATTTTAGAGCTGTTGGAATATTTTGTTATGTTTAAACAACAGTGATTGCAGAATTGTGACAGAAATGGTTTCCTTTGTGATCTCTTTTCTCAGCTTCTAGAATTGTTTAGAATTAGCATCTTAAATGATGGAATTTGGAAATTTTAACTTTAACTGCAAGTCCTGTACATGAGCACTGATGCCAGCTCAGGTTTAACTTTGTGTCTGTTCAGCCTTTCCTGCATACGTCTACCTGCTGTACTTGTGAGTGAGCTAAGATTCATGATGAAAGGGAAAACAGCACTGTGGTTTTCACCTGCTGAAGCATTTTTAAGCTCTTGTAGTGGGAGGAACAAAATATCTATTATAGATAGAAGGCTCCAAACAGTGTGAGAAGGAATGTTCTGGCAGAGGAAACACAAGTACCTGCCTTGAAATATGTAGATAGATGTAGCCAGAATGTTCAGTGCGGGAGATGCCCTTTGTTATACCACCTGGAGGGTGACAGCAAGATAATAGTGTTTTCCCTGCTCATGAATAATTCGTTTTTTTGTGAGTGAGAGCAGAATGAAATGGGGAACCCAATTCTTCAAACTGTAAATCTTAATTCCCAGAGAAAATTGATGGGATATCGTGTGTGCTTTTGAAAATTTGACCCAAAGAAAATGAAACCATCAACAACAAATCTTGTAGTATTTCTTATCAACGAAGTAAAGACAAACATGTAGGATTAGTTCTTTTTGTGTTTTGTTTCTTCGAGTCAGAGGGAATGAGAAAGATGACATCGCACTTTGCAGTTATGTTTTGGTGTGAAACAAAGTAGAAAATCAGACTCTTTTGTAAGGTGAGATGCGCTGGTGTTGTAAAGTTGGAGCTTTCTGCTTAGTAATCTGCATTGTTATCATTTTTATTTTTCTAAGAATAAAGGTGAAAGCAGTTGTTTAAATAATGAAAACCAGATAATATCATGGAAGCAAGACAAAAATGCAACTCTTGTAATTAGACCAAAGTCTGTCTCTACTCCTTCTCTTTCCAACAAAGCTGAAGCTGAGGGCTTGGCTTGCACCAGTCCTGCCTTGGGCTCCGTGCTGGCAAATACACGTTTAGAAAGATCTGGTGGTTTGAGCTTGTGTTTGGCTGCTAGCCAGATCAGTAAAAATTGACCTTGTCACGTGGAGTTGTTTCTCGGAGAATCATTTTGAGATTTGCTTCTCCCCTTCTAAGTATTCTATCTTTCCCAGTGTAGGATCTGAGAAGTGTTTCCTAAGGGCAGGAGTCCCATCTTTTGTTTCTTACCTGCTTCATTCTGCAGTGCTTATCAGTTTGTCCTCAGATGGCAGATACAGAGCCTTTTCTCACAACCATGTCAGCCTTTTTCCCATGCTGTCTTCTGGTATGCCCTTTCTGAACTGCACCACGAGTCTCCCATTGCTCAGTTAACCTCCTGTAGCCTGCTGCCGTTATGGGGCAAGTGATCTGCTCTTCCTTGCGTATAATTCCACTGAAAGCTCTTCAGGAAGACACCCACGACCATGTCCATTGCTTTCACGGTACAGAAGGAAATGCCAGGTTCCTGAGATGATGTGTTAAGTGTATTGTGGGGAGGAGGTTATAAAACTATTTAGAGTAGCCTTACAGATGCTTTAAAATACGCCCGAGCAGCGAAGGCCCAAGCTTTGGGAGTAATCTCCTTCCAGATTTCCAGTTTCTTGCAGGTGCCCTCTGGCCTTTGAGCTGAGCTGAGCAGGGCAGTGGAGTTGCATGTGCCCACAACACCGTGGTGGTTTCCTGTTTCATCCTTTCAAAAGATAATCCATCAAGCTGCTGTCTGCTTCTCATCACGATCAGCATCCAGAGTGCCTTGCTGCTCAGTCCCCACACTGGCTCTGCTTTGGTGTTACATTTACACCTATCTTTGAGTACTGTGCTGGAGAGCTGCGGGATTGCTCGCTGTGTTGATCTTCAGCTTGTGTTTGATGGTCTTGAGTTGGGGCCTTCAAAACTTCATTGTAAAAGAAAGTGTGATTTCATCCCAACACCTCCACCAAAAAAAAATTAAACTTTAAAATGTTTAATTTGGCATTCCTGTCTTCAGAATGACGGAAAAAGGCTTTTCTTCTTTTTTCTTCCTAAACATCACTAAAGAGAAAAGTCTCTGTTCTTGGAAGGGGTTTGTGGGCCAACTTTAAGGGCAAAATAGTGCTTTTTGAGTAGGGGATTCTAATGGAAAAGCTGAGCATCAAATTCACACAAGGTTCTTCTTAATTATAGAAGCCAAAAGCTCTTCCAGATGTCTGTCAGCCCAGCTTGCTAGATGCTGCCATCGCTGGTTTTAATAAAAGCTCATATTCAGCAAATTTACTACTGATTTACTGTATATTACTTAAGCCAGAAAACGTTCTTGCTCTAAAAAGCAAACAAAGACCTGATATTTTCATCAGTTGTGCTCCAGCATGTCATTTATTACAGTAAATCCTCTCCAGGTTCCATTATTTTACTAAAGATTTTCCGTAGATTGCCATCACTGAAACCGGAATTTCAGAAATTCCTGTGAAGAAGAACGTAAGTGAGAAATACGTATCAACAAATGGGTACATGGTGCATGCAGAGCAGGCAGAGCCACTAACAGAGCAGACACGTACATGACAGCCAGACAGGATTTTCTGTGCAGAGCTACCCGTTTGTACATGCACTTCATGTGTGCTCTAAAGAAAAATGGAAGCTGAGAAGGGATAAAAAAAAGAAAGAAAAGGAAAATTTAAAAAAAAAAAAACCACAACAAATGAGCCTTTGTATTCAAAAGTGAACAGAACAAAACCAAGAGAGTAGCTAATGAAATCTCTGAACAATGATGTAATTAAAGTGCATTAATCATTATAAAATATCATTTCCCTTTAAACATCTGCTTCCATTCACTTGGCAACAGTCTGGTCAGTGTCATGAATGATGGGGTTTGAGATTGTGCTGAAGGGCATGTGTTATCTGAGAAATAGTGTCCAACATCCCTAGCTTGACAGGATCTGGGATGGCAGTGCTTTTCCTCCTGTCAGGTAACAGTGCTAAGGAAAGAAAGAAAAAATCAGACATTGTTTACAGTGGAAGAGAAAACCTGGTATAAAGTGTAACCCTACTTTTTCAGCAGTGCAAGCAGAAATTTAATTTTCCTGTGAAAATGGAGTTTCAGGAGCTGTACTTTCTTGGAGGAGAGACCTTGTTCCTGCCTCTAGAGAAATGAGGACCACCACATCCTTCCTGACTCCTTTCTCTCTTGCAGCCCGGCTGTGCAGGCAAAAGAGACAGATTACCCATTTCAGGAGAAGATCTCATTTTCCTCTGGCATAGGCAAAGTGTGCAGAAGGGCTGCAGCCGTTCCTTACTGCCTCACAGCCTGGCTTGAGGCTGCCTGCAGAGCACACACCGTGCCTCGCTCCGTAAAGCCCCTGCCTGCACTTGCTCCAGTGCTGTTAAGACTGAGTAAAGTTTCTGATGGGTTGTTTTGTTCAGGTGAGGGGTCTCCTGAATTCCTGTTTCAGCTCTGCTATTAGGCTGTCACTTAGGATGATATTTTTAAAGCTGGGGACTATTTTTGTACCCTGGTGCAAATCTAAAGTCTCATTGTATTTTCATGCATTTGGTAACGCGGGCGGTGGTTGCAGGTGTACCTTTTGCACCTGCATTCATGCTTCTGTCTGGCTCTTTGTTAGTGTCTGTGTCTGAGACAGGTGCTCTGCTGGACTTACAGGGCATATCTGAAGGTGGAGCACTTCAAGGTCCTCTAAGAACAAAGGTACAGCTGTAAAGCAGCACTATTTTGAAGCTGATCTTAATTTTTAGCAAATCTATAGGGGAAAGCAATTAAGGAATAGGGATCACGCAAGTGTTGGATCCTGTGTACTGTGTTCCTACCCAGCTGATCATTCACCTTCATGGCATGTAATCAGGCAGCCCTGGGCAGCCTCTGGGCTTGATGCTGCACTGGAGGCAAAAATGCATATGCGCACGTGGGTTTCTAAGGGAGATAGACAGGGAGAGTTCAGACTGTTGGGAGAAAGGAGGACTGGGGCTGTGCCATGTCTGTGCCTTTCTGTGCTCCTTTTTTGGCGATTCTACAATTGCCTGGAAGATGGATGCATGTTTTCCCAGGCTGTGTCTTCCCAGCTGTTCAGGTGGGAAAGTGAAATTCAGCTTTGGTCCTTACTTTTTTAGATACAGATAAAAGATTTCACCAGATTTGTGCCCATGAATCACAATATTCACCCGCCCTCACAGAGACCTATAGTCGTGATGGGAGAAATTCAGATCAAATTAAACAATTTGTTCTCTTTCTCAAAGTTTGTACGGTGATACATGAGTATTTAAGCAGAAAAATCAGGATGAACGTCCTTACTTCTCACAGAGCTGCCGGGATTAGTACTGCAGAAGACTAGTGTCAGGAATTCAGATTCCTGTGCTGTTCTTAACACCACAGTGCCTTAGGTGTGCTGTGCAGGATGTGCTGCGTGCTGCTTCTGGGCTGTTGCTGTGCCACCTGCTGCCTTTAGGGATGAGCTCAGCTACATCCCTGCCTGAGGGCTGAGTGTGCAGCTCCTTGTGCAGGCAGCACGTCCAGCACTGACTGAAAGGACAGTCCGTGCAGGCTGTGGCCAGGCACCTCGGGTTTGCTCACCTCCATGTCCCCTCTCTCCCGTTTGCTCCCACCTGCTCTATTAGCACAGTTTGCTTCTGGGGTCCTGTTTGCTGTGGCTCTGAAATAGAAAAAGAACATCACACCTTTGAGCCCTTTTCTTTTCATCATTTGTTCAGAACTTGACCAAAAAGCTGTGCTGGTACTCTGGTGTAGTCTTAGAAAATTCAGATAGATTTCTGTGGCATTGTCTGTGGGGTTTTTTTGTTTGTTTGTTTTTGTCTGTTTGTGTTTCAGAAAAAAGAAAGAAAAGTGGCAAGTTTAGCTTTAGATTTTCTTTGGTTGGGGGTTCTTCATAGTTCTAGCTGCAGCCACTGGCTGCTCAGGGAACAGGGGCAGAACACTGTGAGAGCAAATGTGCCTAGGAAAGCTGCCTGGCGTAAACACTTATCTTGAAGGTATCTGGCATAGCTTCCAGTTTCCTTACTGTGCTTGCCTAGATGTCTTTACCCAGTCTTGCAAACATACTCATACAGATCTTAACAATGTGTTTTGCTGTCCATCTAAACATTAAACTCCTGAACGGGAGCAAGCAGCTCTACTTCGAACAGGTTTCTTTGAAGCCACTTTCCGAAAAGCTGTGCAGGTGGAGATGGGCACATATATTGAAAGTGGAGGTATTTGTATGAATAGGAGTATTCAAGTTCTGTGTAAGGTCTGAAATAATAATTTATTCACTCTCTTTTCTGAACTGTTTGTGTGATGTGTAGTGTCTGGGCTTTCATTGTGTAAACACAAATAATGTTTTCCTTTGGTGATTCAAATCCTATATGACACAGACTGTTCACTTGAAATTTTCAGTTAAATAACTTGTGGTTATGTACGTGGAAGGGGCTGTTCTTGTATCACTGCCATCTGATGATCAGGACTTTGTAGCTGGGATCAGTATTCCGGGATATATCCAGTAGATACCAGGATCAGCCCAAACACCTGAACCTCTGTCACCACTACTAATCTTCTTACTATTTTGTAAGAATACACAGTGCTGTTCACTGCCCTCAGCTTCATTTTCAGCTCTCAGTAGTCCGTTTTGGAGGCTCATTGAACATTGGTGTGTGAATCCTCATGCTGGTAGCATGGAAGAGATAAGGAAATTTTATTTTCAGATGGCAAAATCCAGGAAGAGAGGGAAAGCATTAATCAGAGGGGTGTAATCTCCAAGGAAACAAGTGCTTCATTTCAATTCAGCATTTACCTTTGATGAAAACTTTAGTGAATGTTATTATGTGGAATTTATATGAAGCCTGGGTTTAGGTAACCAACTTTAATATTTATACTCTTAGGGAAAAAAAAAATGAGTCATTTGTAAGCATGCATAATTAATGAATAAATTTTATTTTTCCTTTGTTTTCCTTCAGGTATAAGGAAATGCTAGATCTAGTGATATCACCCAGCCTGACTGTAAATAGAGAGTGCCCTGACAGACTGAAGCTTAACCTTACTAACATTTATGCCACGGCTCCAGATGACATAGAAGGTAGGCTGCTGCTTTTGCTTACTGCTTGTTAGCTTTGGCATAACCTATATGTTTATAAAGCAAGAGAGCTGGCCACATACAGGCCCTCTGCTTCTAATGGCTAGTTCTATTGCACAGTGAGCAACTGGGGTTTTATTTGAGAATATTTGTAGCCACTCCAGTTGTGGCTGAATCCTTCAAAAACACTTTGAATGCAAACGGAGTTGAAATGCTTTACATAAATAGAGATCTGTGTATTGTAGGTGTAAATATATGCATACACGTGTATATTTGTTCACTGGAAACAGTGCAGGTATAGAACATGTTTTGTGTAGAACTGGTAGTTCTGGGTTAGACCCTATTAAAGCCCCAACCCCAGGGGTGGCTGTACTGCTGCCGGTGGAATGTGGCTCTCGGGGGCTCCCAGGCCCAGCACACTGTGCAGCAAAAAACCATTCTGCTAAAGCAGCCCTGTGCCCCAGTTGGCATCACTCTTGAGATCATTGCTATCATCTCCAAATGGTTTGTCCTGCTGATGTCTGGTCTGAAGTTTTGCATTTGGCAGGTATCAAGGACAAATACTCTCAGTGGTGGAGGCTCTGATGGAAATCTATCTGTTCTTCTTCTCTTCTTCTTCCCCCCCCCCCCCCTCATACTGTTCAAGTGAAGGAAACAGAAGAATGTTAAATCTGCTAAAAAAATTACTGGCAAGTGATGCAGCTGAACTGGTTCTTGCTAGTACAATCCCAGCTATTGTTTGCTGCGGTCAGAATCTGTCAGCCTTCCTGTTGGAAGGGAGTTAGCAAAAGGGACTGACTATTATGTTGTAGTAGTATGTTTAACCCTTCATTTATAGGCTCTTAAAAGCCAAGGAGATGTTTTGTTGAGTGTATGCTAAGGCATTAGAAACTGTGTAATTAAAACACCAACATCAGGATTGCCTATTTACAGGAACAGTCAAAGGAATAAGAATCTGAAGGAAACATTCTTTTAAACACAGGTGTTTGCAGAAAAGATTAGAGCTAGAAATGATTTTGAAATACACCGTTTTGTAAACTCCTTGATGCAGGAACTGTTTGTTATTATGCAATATAAATATGAGCCAACAGAGTACTTGTACCACGAAACACCACTGTGCCAGTGACAGCTCATGTTGATAAGTTTCTTACAGAAATACTGCAATATTTACAGGTTGATCCCTAATTCTACCATCATTATGTTCTTTTAATTGAAAATACTTCTTGTTAATTTGGTGAACAGGAAAATAATTCTGTTTTTGTCAATCTCAGACTGACTGTGCTTTTAGTTCAATTAATACAGATGAATGTATGCTCCATATTATACAGTTTTAATTTCAACAAGTTTGGTTGCAGTATTAGATGACTACTTTGTTGTATTGAGGATTCTTATTATGAGATCTGCAACTATATCATTGCAATTTTCAAATACACATTCTGCCTGTAGCTCTGCACATTTGGTTAGAAACGAATAGTTTTAGCCTGTACTTTTGAAAGTGAAAGCATGGCATACTGCATCTTTGTACACAGTGAATGGCTGTTTGGTATTTACTCTGTACCTACCTGTTTCAAACCTGAAAAAAAAATATCTGAAGATGAAGTATTTTTCAAATAGAAAAGTCATTGAACTTGTGCTCAAACTGCCAGTTCTGCTGCTTTTCAAACTTAGAACACATTATGAATGAATTAAAGTGTTAATCAATATATTTATATATATTTATCTAATACAGTTCTATTTGGTAATGAGGAGCAGATTGGTAGAAGTTGTATAGTGTTTGTTTTAACAGTCTAAGAATGTAATTTCCTAAACCATTTTCTTTCAGGTAAGTCAAAGCAGTCTTTTCGTAGTGAGTACGAATGCGAGTCAGGTAAGCTTGTCTTTGGATTTAAAGGCAGCCTTTTTTTCTGTACCTGCTATTCCTATACCTGCATGTATGTCTGTATTTGTACATATATGTACATTTATATAACACAGTCCTTTATTCTGCATTGCTTTGATTTTTATTTATTTTTTTTAATAAAATATCTCTGCCTCTTGCTGTGGAAATAGGTTTGCATTAGCCATTTTCTAGAGGAACTAGAGTAGGGGTGCTGGTGGGTTTTGATTTCATCAGGTTCGTCTGGAATGTAAGGACGTAGATAAATCTTTATGGTTTTGTTCCAGACAGTGCCCACAGAGTGGGGTGGGGTGACAGGGAGCACAGTCCCTCCCCTGGCAGCTGACATGCTGTCCTCCTGACTCTGTGAATGGATTGGTGTGCAAAGCAGGGAGTGCAGAGGTCCGTGAAAGAAGACCCAAGGGGATGGTAGATGTGATCTTTATCCTTGTAGGGTTTCGGGGGTGTAATCAGCTTGAGGGAGAGCTCTCACAGAAGTGGGGACAGCTTGGAAGAAGTGGGATCAGAAAAGTCAGACTTGAATTTGTTGTGCAGATGGGTACAATGAGAAGGGCATGGCACGGAAAAGTGCTTCAGGGAAGCAAGGGCAAGGAGTGGGTGGTAAAAGTGTATTTTATCACAGTGGCTGTTCTGGGATGAGTTTTTGTTCTTAATACCCAGCAAGGAGAAGAGTGTGAAGCAGGCATCCATCATGGTGCTAGGAGAGACATTACAATTCACATGTAGGCTTGTGGGCAGATGAGGTCTGTTTGCAGCACAGATGGATGTACTTAAGTTGCATTTTTCCTTAGCAGCAACAGTGTATTCTAGGTGTTTTAGTCTTCTAAGGAAATACAATTGCTGTATAAAATTTCTTATTATCATAAAATGCAGCTCTTTTTTTCACTATTATTATTAGATACAGGAGACATTATACAAATTAACATTCTAAGAAAAATAATAGATTGTAATTAATTTGTTCTTGTTGCTGTTAGGACTCATGTACCTCCATTGGGGTTTTTCCATTTATTTGCTCCCATAAGTCAACAAAGATAAAAACAGACTTTGAATGCAATTTTTTTTTAATATATCAGATTAAATACCTCTCTGTTAGAAATATATTACTGCTATTGTCATGTTGTGATGTAGAATGATAAAACCATGTAAAATATCATAAAGCCATATAAAATATTGTGAAAAAAGGTTGCTGAAGTAAGAGTACTTATAAAAGAGTGCTAAACCAGGAAGAATGAATATTTCATATTCAAGCGCGTCAAATCATTTTGGAAATTCTCTGCATATTTATGGCATAACAAGTTACTCAAACCCATAGGACTATTTGCATTTATTTATACCTTATGTATATTTGCATATTTCATTAAATACAACATACTTTCAGTGTTTAATTTCCCAACTTACAAACTGCTGAACAAATGAAGTGATTCTGTTTTGGAAACTTTGAACTGTGAGGATAATGCATATGTAGCATGGTGGGTATGACCATGGCAGTGCATGGGACAGCACTGTAGATGTTTCCTGCCTGATGATGGCAATGTGCATCACTGGGGACAACGCAGGAGTCTGCCTTTCCACCCAGCCTGTGCTCCTGCAGTGCAGAGAGCTGCCTAACATTGGGTAATATTTCCTATCCCATGTAACAAATCACATGATATATGCCAGCAGCTGATGTGGAGGGTGGTGGTGCTATCATCAGTGGAGAATGTGATGGTTGATATTCTTCTCTCTGGAGAAACTGCATGCAATTAGTCTGGTGTGTTGATTGATACGGACTGCAGATACAGAGGCTGGATGTGTTGTGCCTAATGTCATTATTAATAATTGTGAAGGTGTGTTGGCATTTATACTGCTGTAATAACACTGACTCCAACCAGGGTTAGAGAATCAGAATGAAGGCAACCTGCAAAGTGGCATTTAAATACAATATTTTCAGTACAACTTGCAGGCAAATTGCAGGTTTTAATTTGGGTGATTTTAATGAAATTAAGCCTAGATTTATCTCCAGATAAAGATGGTGGCACTTTTTTCTTTGCTGGTGTTGCAGGACACAACTGTTTGATACATCAGAAAGCTTCTTGCACATTCTACTTGTGTGATGTATTTTCTGCTGGTTTCATTTACTGTTTTTGATTATACCCAGGTCAGTAAGGTAGGTTCTAGTTAATGTAAAAAATCAGGACTGATGAGATTTAAAGTGATATATTTCTTATATTTAGTCTGTCTTTCCGTGTTTTAGCATTTTGTTATTTTAATGAAAGTGAGTCATGGTTTAGGACAGCATCAAAAAAAGTCAAGTCTATTCAGTTATCACTGTAGTTGCTTTTGTAGCTTTTAATGTATGATTCATTCTACCAAAGCCCAACTTCATGATTCACATCAGTCGTATGAGAAGAAGAAAATGGTATCTCAGTCAGTAGCACCATCAGTTAACTGAAGTTATACTTATTTGTTAAGTAGATAATAACTTTATCTGCTTCAGCTCTTTGGAGATTCACTGCAAAAGAGTATCTCCTAATTACTATGTGTCTTTCTTAAACCAGCAATTGTAAAAACAGTGGTATCATCTTGTTGTAGAAGATAACAAGATGAAAATCTAAGACCCTTTAATTTTGTTTTCCAGGCAACAGCAAAGCAGCACCACAGTGTCCTCTCCATCTGTACTCCACAAAGTGAGTGTTCCTGCCAAGAGCTGTGATTTAAAAAACATACTTTGCTAAACAGCCATTTTGTGTGGACTTCTGTCACCTTTAAAAGCATTTGTCTTAAGCCTACCCACCTGTTCTTCTGTATGTCTCAGGCCCAGTGAAGAAACAGTCCCTAATCTTGTTAAATATGGAGTGAAAGAAGCTTTGAAGTACCATGTACATGTACATTTGTACCCTCGGGAATCCAAACCTTATCACTTTGAATGTTGCTTTATTAGTGATCACTGAGGAATATGTAAAAATGTTAGATGTTTTTCATGATGCTTGGTTGTTTGACAAACTCAAAATGAAACACAACAATCAGAGTAGTGAGGTTTTATTAACTTGCACATATTTTACACAGCCCTAAATTTCCTTTGCACGTTCATTTTCCTAAGCTTAATCTTATTAGTTTAAATCAGGAGCTATACACTAAAACAAACATTTGCCCTAGTAAATTCTGAACTCCCAAATTATTCATCATCATAGTTGGATAGTGCTTTATCAAAATGTCTTGAATCGTTTTCCATGTACTCTAGAAGATTGTGCATTACTATTGCCTTAGGCCTTCTGTTTTCTTATTCCCAGTAGACATTATCCCCATATAGTGACAGTCCAGTCCTTCCCAACAATGGCAGCATATGGACAGACTCAGTACAGTGCAGGAATCCAACAGGCTGCTGCATACACTGCCTACCCTCCTCCAGCACAGCCCTATGGCATACCTTCCTACAGTGAGTACTCTGATGTCATGTTGCCTTTGAATGTATCTTCATCCTTTTGTTCCTAGAAAAACTCTTTTGGAGGCTTAAGGTTTAGAATGAAAAGTCATTTCTGTATCGTGAGCGTTCTCTTCTTAGTCTTAAAGGCAAAGCTGAGTTCGTTAAAAATGGTTGGGTTACTTTGAACTGTCAGTCAGCTCCTTATATCCTGGGATATGATCTTACAAATTACTTAAGGTTGAAGAAGTTCAAGGATAGGATAAGAGACTGTATGGAAAACTCAGGTTCAGTAGGATGTACCACTTACGAGCAGGAGCTGTGGCTGTTACCATGACTTGCTGCAGAGTAGTGAATATGGTATTTAGGTAAAATAGGCTTTGCCTTCTTACATGTGTCCTGGGGTTTCAATGATAAAAGCTACTTTAGGAAAAAAATTCTGTATGCTGTTACAGAAGATCCAGGACACAAAGCAAAGTAGGGCACTGGTGAAAAGGTACAGAGTACTTTGGTTTAGGAAGACTGTGTTTAAGTGAACGGTTGTTAGTTATAAGTGCCGTGAGCATTTGTAGCCATGGTCAACTTTTGTTCCCTACATAGCCTCACGAGCAGCTGTGGGGAGGTGGTGCTGGGCTGCGAGCAGCTGGTGGATTCAGACAGAGAACTAACTAAACCAGCACTCCTAATGGTGGAAAGCCTGGCAAACCAAGTGTTAAATGTCTTCAGGCTGAGCATGGAAATAGCATGCTGTTGAGGCAATTGGGAAGTTCTTTCCACTCCTGAAGACCAAAGGGATACTGCTCTTGCTTAGGCACAGTTCTTCAACAGAAAGTTTTGAGGCTCCTTATTCTGAGCTGATCTCATGGGTGCTGAGTATTGCAACTTCATAGTTCTGTTTCTGCTGCTGGTTTCTCTCACACTCTTAAACACCTTCATTTGCTTGGCAAATACAGTATCCATTCCCAACAAGATTTTATACAGCCTTTGATAACACTTTTCCTGAAGGGAAATTCAGTGCAATAGTCTGGAAGGTCAGGGAAATGGTCTTGGCAGAGATGAAGCTCTACCAGGATGATGAGAGGAATGTTTTGAGACCCTTTCCTGGAGCTACTTGTGTGTTTGCATCAGCTGGCTTATTTCCAAGACAAACTCTGAACAGTTGTCCTGTTAGAGCAGGTGAAAGTAGAGCCATTTGCTACTGCCTTCAGTCTTTAGGGCATACATGTGTCAGGCCCATATGCTGCTTATAAATCCTGTGGATGACCTCTTAGCATCCTTAAGCAGTTTTTTCCTCCCCCAAACCGTATACCCTCTCTAAGATACTCAGCACAACATATGAAAAACTCCACCTGGCTGACAACCAGGAACAATGAAGCAGTATTGTTTTTAGGCACAAAAATAAAACTCGGCCAGTTTCTAGACAAAACAGAACATTGTGTGGAAATTAATTTGGTGCTAAGTTATTTCACTGTCTGACAACAATTTTAGACTTTGAAAAAGGCCCATTCGCTGAAGATTAATTGTAGCCAGGGTAGATGGAGTGTTTGCATGCAGAGTGCTGATATAATTGAAAATCATGGGATGTTATGAAAAGAGGCTTCTCTGCACACACTCACAAATCCCTTTACTTCCCCAGCAGTAATGGACCCGAACGCCTGCACTAACACATGTTCACTCACTGTCCAAATAAACTTCCTGCATTTCACAATGCAGCATTGTCATATTGATGCTAGCTTGTACTCGGATTGTATTGCAGCTATTCTCACCTAAAGCTTAAAGAAGTAGTTTTGTTAGAGAAGATATTATCTGGGGGAAGTTATTCACAATCTGAGCAAATGCAGACTTATGGCTTCTAAGAGTCATTAAGCAAGAAAACAGCATGTTTGGTGAAAGGCACATGAATTCAACTTGTCTTCTGGCAGGTTTGTCTGTAAGTGCTAACAGACGACAACAGCCTGGGAAGTGTATAAATCCAAGGCCAGAACATCAACAGGGTCTTTGTTTAGCTCTAGTGCTCTACCATGTGTCCATGGCTATTTTTTGTTTTGTGCAAATAGATGTGCAAGGAAGGAGGAGGATCACACCAAGGGTTCATAATAACACGCACCTTTCAGCTGTTTATATTAATAGTACAGCTGTAGAATCTTGGCAGCATCTCTGAATAAAATACCAGCCCTTTTTACTATCAGCAGAGGTTTCATCAACACTTGAATCAGAAAGTGCTGCTTCTCTGGTAAATTGTCAGTTTAATTGCCTGATTGAAAAGATTTTCTGGCTTCAAAGCTTACATTTACTATTTCTGAACTGTATGTTATATCTAAGTGAATAAATGATAACCCTCCTATATGATCTGCTAATAAATACTTAATTACCAAACCTGAAAATATAATAGAAGTAAAAGATATGTCTGCTGTGAACAGAACAGTTCATTCGCTGCAGGTCCTGTTGCTTTGTTAACCGCTGCTTACATCTGATAACTGTTCAGAAAGGTCTTGAGTGAATGAGTTTGTTTAACACCAAAACAAAACTGTTTTTCGATAAACTGTTTTTGAAAACAATGTTATTTGTGTTTGCTTCTCTTTCTTAGGAAAAGTTCGTTCAGGTGTGGATACAGGATGTGGCTGACTCAAATGCTGTTTGTGGTGAATGCACTTGTATTACTTGAGAGCTCTTTGAGTCATGAGGATAATTTAAAAAAATTGTAAAGCGTAGGTTAAACTCTATCTGAAATACTCTGAATTCCTAATCTTTCTTTTTTATAACTTTCCGTGACAAAATGCACATTCTGCTCTTGGTTCCTGCAATGTGCTCCAAAGGCATCAAAACAGAGGACAGCCTGAGCCATTCCCCAGGACAGAGTGGGTTTCTTAGTTATGGATCCAGTTTCAGTACTCCGACTGCTGGACAAGCACCATATACCTACCAGATGCATGGTAAGTACAGCTTGCTGCTCTGTGGGATCTGTTGTGAGAAGTCAGAACAACATAGCCCTGTTTAGATCAGTTCTTCTTTTGCAATTACAATAAAAAAGATTAGCACTAGACTGACAGGGTAGGGGAGAAAGTAAGGTTTTGGAGGTCTGTTGTGCTTATCAAGGAATTTATTTCTGACAGAAGTACTGGATGTAGCACTGAGGTACCCTAGCAAAACTCCATGTATGACCACTGTAAGCTTTGCCTTCCTGCAGAAAATGTTGTGTTTGATACATCTCCCTGTTTTAACTCATGAAGTACCAATACCATTGAACAACTAAAGGCTACCAGGTGAAGTAAAGTTCTGAAAAGCAGACCTGAAAGCAGCTGACTTTTTCCCAAAGGTTCCTAAGTAAAAAATTAATAAGTTTAGAAGCTATTTTATTATTGTCAAAATATTAACTGATTTTATAATAGTGAATTGGTTTTCCTTATGTCTTCAATGACACAGCCTTCTGTTTGGAGCTTTGTGACATTTTGTTTTGTTGTATAACCAAGAAGGTCAAAATATACTTTATTCCTAAAAGTGAAAGTTCCTTTTAGTCATTCCATTCAGAAGCTGTACTAAACACCAGATTCCGTGAGACTCAGTGTTGATTTACTTGGAGTTGATTTACCAACTCCAGGGAAGTCATGAAAGGGTTTAGAGCTGAAACAGAAAGAAGTGAGAAGTAAATTCAAATGTTGGATGTTCACTTGTGATGCCTTTTAACTCATTTTTAGCATGGAATTGCATTTCTTTGAGTATTTTAATGTTGCTTGTCAGAACGAGAGGTATTTGTTTTCTTAAATGTCATAACATGCTGTTTCCTCCAACGTCCCATGCTCCTGATCTTTGTCAATTACATTTATTTATTGATTGATTCTGAAACTTGCTGAGTCATTAGGCTTGGGCTGGAGGGCAGTGTTAACATTTGGATATACTCTGTTAATCTGAAAATAAAAATACCTGTCCAGGAAGTTCTTCAAGCAGTGATGGTCGATTTTAATGCAGCAGTAGCAGATGAGAGGAACCATAGGATAACCATTTCGGCTTCATCAGTCGTTTTACACGCGAAAAGGAGAATGAGTCTCTTCAGAGGAAAACGTGTTCTAGGAAGTTTAAGATCGTCCATCTTAGGTTCTGTTGAGTGGGAAGAGTCAGACACACAGGCTGAATATGCTGTGCTCCTTAACTGCTGTGGCTGAATATATTCAGACTCACTAGTTCAGCAGCAGCTTGGGTACAACTGCAGCAGCTCTGCAGGCAGCAGTGTGAGCTCTCTGAGAGGCTGATTCATTCTAAAAAGCAACCGCTGGTGGGAGAGCAAATGATAAGGGATAAAGCTCTGCCTTGTCTTTGTCCTTCCCTCTGATATTTTTCAAGGACTGAAAGCCACAGAGAACTTGTGTGACTTGCCCACATTCATGTAGAAGTTGTAAAAGTGGGGAAAAATCAAGTCTCTTACTTTGCTTTTTTATATCATTCGGGATCTTTTTAAAAACTCTGCTCACAGTGCCCTTTAGTGCCATTACATAGAGCTATCCTCCAGGTAGTGAAGACCAGGAAGGAGAAAACTGTCATTCCTCTAGTGGTCCCTACCAACCCCTACAGTTCTGTCGTTCTGAGATTCTCAGCCCTGAATGTAAAAGATGGACAGACAGATCTGCTTTGATTCTGAGAGCAAATAAAATCCTAAATGGTTATGAAAACTGGGAAACAAGGTAAAATCAATTTTGTTCTAGAAATGACTAGTGAAAGATGAAGTCTGAGAGATAACCCTTGGCTCAGACTTTGTGCTAGTTTTGTCAGAGCACGTATCTCCAACAGTAAGGTGGTTTTTTTGTGGCTTGGATCCCATATGAGACATGTTGGAGACTCCTGGGTTGAATATGTCAAAAAACCACAAAAAACAAAAGCAAACAACAAAAGCCCCACAAGAATAAAAACAAAAAACCTCAGAGCTATGATTTTCTAAATCATGTCTCCTGCAAACTTCATCCACACTATCTTAAATAGGACTTCAGATTTTTCTTTCTGTTTTACTCCTTGAACATCTCAGTCTTGTCTTCGGACTGTGTTTCATTGTCAGCAGGGCAAGTCCTCTCTCTTCGGTAAAACTGGCTCTTGCATTACCAGCAGAGGTAGATGCTGGAGTGTGACAGCTTGTTTGCTGCATTCAGTGAGCTGAAGCACCATGTATGTGCCCTCCTGTTCTGTTCCGCATCTTCACTAACCACTGCATGATTAGATGCTAATGATTGTTGCATCACTGTTGACTCAGTGTAGGCATTTTCTTTTCCTGCCATGGAAGATCAGTGTATTCCAGTCTAGGCTCCTGTTGCTTTTTGTTTTCCCAGAATGCAGCTCCCACATGTGCTTTGTGTTAGCCTGGAAGAATCTGAGCTGTTTGGGAAGGCAAACTCTTCGCTCATTTGGGACTGAAGTTTTTAAGGCGGCCCCTTTGTTCAATTAAGAGGTTTAGACAAACAAGTTTTGTTTCATCAGCACTTGAAAATGTTAAACTTGTAAGGAATACTGACAGTTGAGAATGCTGTACTAAATGAGGCTGGCAAAAACTTTATGCATAAATGTATGAGTATGAATGTGCCCAAGGTGCTTTCAGATAATGTTTTCTAGGGTGGTGCTATGGTATTGGATGCATTTTCTTCTTTTCATTCAGATATTTATGCTAGGCAGATCATTTCAGCCAGCTCACTTAAGCCATCAACACAAAAGGAAAACAGAGGAAAACTGTTTCTGCAAGTGGCAGGTGCCCACTCCAAGGCAAAAGGAGCACAAATAAATGCATCTTCCAGTTGTAAACAAATATTTCCACCCTCCTCCTTGTTCGTGCCGGGATCAGTCTGAAGCTCCCTGACCATGCAGTTTATTTACCTTGTTGAGTGCTGGTGAAAGGTTTGAGTGAGAAGCTGGGAGCCTTCCTGTGCTGAGTGCTACTGAGGAATGTGCACTCCGTGCTTTCCCACGCTGCAGCACCTGGGGGCAGGGAGGCAATTGTTCCATCTCCTTAATCCAATCGAGCAACTCTCCGTGCCACCCAAGCTCTAGGACCACTGGGACTTTTGCCAAGTTCACATCAGCCCTGTTGGTCACCCCATTAGTGACCCCAGGCAGGGACTCTGGCTGATGGGATTAAACAGCTGAAGGTGCAAATTTTTATTTAAATACTTTTATTAAATCAAATTTCAGGGGGACTTTAAGAGTCAAGTTCTTCACCCTCACTTCAAGGATAAAATATTTATTACATCATGTCAAAATGGAGATCTTGGTCTGCTGCTTAGTTTTGCATTTTAAAACGTGAGGGAAAAAACACCTTTTTCAAGCTAGCTCTGCAAGTATTCTAAGTTGGTAATACCTCAGGTACCTAAGTGAAATAACTTTTGACTGCTGTTGGCTTCTATTGAACATCAGCTCCCAGAGCAACATAGTGAAGTTGTCTGCAGACAGGCGTGGGTGGTCAGACCATGAATCTGGAGCAGCTTGTGCAGACTGTGCAAATCCTCACAGTCCCCTTGCTTATGAATTACATGGCCAGGAAATAGGTGTGTTATGTCAATCACCAAGGAATAATGGCCTTTTGGATGACAAATATTTTGTCTCACGAGGCTCTAGGACAAATGTTCTCCTTCAGTACATGTCCAGGTAGTTGGAGCTGTTTGGATTGCTCTCACGTTTCCTTGGAACCAACACAACCTCTGGCTGGGATATAAGTGTTATGTTGAAGCCTCACCTCCCTGATGGCTCTTTTGGCACTTCTGAATCCAGGTTTCCTCAAGTCTGTTGATTTTCTCCACAAACACAGATGATGCAGATGCAATGGGGTAGTGTTCAGCTTTTCATTTTTAGCTGCAGTTACCAATTGGATCTTGATCAAGAACAGAATCCACTGAAAGGCAATAATGGGGATAAAACATTCTTTCAGTTACTAACTGGTAAAGAAAAAAAAAAAAAAGCAAAACTATTTTACAGACAGCCAGAAGGGGAAATCTATTTTCATGCTTTCCTAGCATGAAAATAAATTAAATGTGGAAGGGCTTATAAGCCAAATAGCTAATGCAGTATGTCACACACGTATATAATATAAAAGATGAGGTTGGCAAGGTCCATATCTGCCAGAAATGACATGAAACTATAACACAAAGGTACCATAGATTGAAATAATGGTTTTAATTTCCATGTAACACAGTGGATATGATAGTATTTTGGCAGACTGAGTAACATTCAAATAGACTGAAATGTAGTATTACTTACTCTGAAGGACTGACTTTGTTCTCTTGTTTTTAGTCAGTGCTGAATACAGTGTTGACTCGGATCATTATTGTATTTACAAAACTAATTTGTTGTAATGAAGCTACAATATCTGAAATATGCATGTGACCAGTTCAGGGAGGCAACTCATTTTTAGAGCTGTGAATCAGAAGAGAAGGTAACAGCTTGCATTACTTTTCCGTCTTTGATGTAAAGAAGTGTAATACTGTGGGAATAAAGAAAAGCTGCTTCAGGTCTGTGCCATTTTCCAATGGATCCTTGTACAACTATGCAAGTGCAGTACTGGCTCTCCAAAGAACACCATAGTCTACATATCAGAAATATATTTAATTCTTACCATTTATTTTTCAACATTTACATGTTCTTACAATTTTGCAGTTTAGTGAGCTGTTCAGAGTTTTGGTAAAATTATTATTCAGTAATAAAAATAGAATACAAGGCACAAAGGTTTTATTCGGCCCCACAGAGCTTACCATCTAAACTGGCAATTGAGGAAACTGCTTCGTGTTGGGCGAGGATCCTCAGAAGCTAATGACATGAAGTCACTCTGTTTTCTGGTTTCTCTGCACTAATGGTGACTGTGCAGACTTGAGCTGCAGAAGGGCAAGCGATTATACTGCATTCCTCCAAGTCTTACCCAAATGATTCTGTACCTCAAAGGGAGAGAATAGGTCATCTCTCAACCCTAGCACTTTTGAACTGAATCTTTGGTGTGCTTCTCTTTGTCTGCAATACCATGCCTATTAGAGCTCATTAAGATTAGTAAAACCATCCACATTTCACCTTAATAATAATTATAAAAATTTTCATCCATCCAAAAAGACAGAGTATGAAATGAATGTTTCAATTAAAATATGTTGATTTGGGAGGTTTTTTTGTTGTTGTTGTTTGTTTGTTTGTTTGTTTTAACAACAATACTCAGATCCATTTTTTATACACTCACTCTTCAGACATCAGGTCATTGTTTCCTGTGTATTTTACATATGACATTGCCTAATTTTACTTGGTTACTGGAGGAGATTCTGGATACTGCCAACAGTTGCTTTGGATTTGTGCAGGCAGTAGTTGTTTTATCCAGTCTTGCTGGTAACTAGCATCATCCTTCATCCCCCTCCTTGCTGCTTCTCTTCTCGTGTGTTGATCTTCTTCTCCCTTGGACTGTGAATGAAGAGAAAAACCTTCTGTTCACTTGGAAAGTATTTTAGTCTTCACATTAGCATAAAAGAATGGAATCCAATCCTGTGCGTTATCAAATGTGTGAGGAAATCAGTGGAATGTAATAAACTTATCATTTAATCAGCTATGTGAAATACTAAGAGAAAACTATGCTGGCACACTAGCTAACATAGAAAACCATAAGCTATGGAGAGAGCAATGGCAGGCAACTTATAGTACATTTCCTGCAGTCACATGAGCTTGTGTTACCCCCTTATTGCACATCAGGCCATCTCTTCTCAGCTTGTCATTAATTCCTAGACAATGCCTTGCTCTTCAGTTATTATTGCTAAAATGACAGCTGGAATGAAACTGAAGTTGCACAACAGTTAAAACTATGCAGATACTGTTGTTGGGCAGGAAAAGATTTGACCATTTTTTTAATAGTGAAATTCATCTGCCCACAAAATACTTTTTACATTACAAAGGAAAATTCAGTTACGTAACTGGGATAACTTTCCTTTGCCAAGGAATTGCAAAGCAGTGTTGAGTTCAGTGGAGACATAAATTTGGGGCCAAGGACCTACGCAGTGAAATTCTTTGCTACTGCTGAGCATTTGTTTTCTGTGTAGAGTCCATTCTGATCAGCTGTCAAATGATGAATGAATAGGAAGTGTCATATCTTTGCGCAATACTGATTTGAAGTGGGCTAACTATATATGTTGCTTATGTTTGTGGAATTAGTTGCTTATGCTTGAGACAAAGTAAAATCTGACTATTTAATTGATTGAAATGTTCTGTTATGCTGAAGACATTTTGGCTCTTGTTAGTATCTGGATAATGTTTTCAAAGAGGAGCCTGAATTTCTTGCAATTGTGTGCCAGTTTGTTACATATTTGAGTCCATAAATATCTATTTGGCATGAACAGCTATCTCTACGTGCATGAATTTTGCAAAGGAAGTGGCATATTATATTTTAAGCCTGATTCTTTAAGTATTTGGTAATGAAATGGGCAAATTTCAATTTACACTTCAGAAATCTGGACCATGCTTTGTTACACAGACAGATCCACCTGAAGTAACAGAAAAGAAAGGATAGGGAGAGTATGTTCTCAGCAAACTGGAACTCAGATGCCTTAGGTTCATAAAATTAAAAACTCAGTAGAAAATGAGTGGCCTCTTTTAAAAGCTTCTGCTTCACAGATGGTTTGCATTAGTTGCAGTCTAAAACTGTGGCAGCAAAGCTGTCCTCCACTCCGTGGTTCAGCAGGGAGAGGCCTCTCTTCAGGAGAGGTCAGACCTCACTTTTTACAGTGTAAATACAAGTTTTCCCAGAATAACAGCACAGTCACCCTTTCAAAGATTTCTAAACATGAGTGGCTGACCATGCTACATTTACTTTGTTTTAAAACCAGCTATCTTACAGGGGAGGGAGCTCACAGGGAGAAGCAAAGGTGTTGACAGTGATGCACGGGAAGCTGCAAGGATCTTTGCCACTGCTATCCAAAGAGAGAACTCAGCTTTAGCTTTTCCCATTTCAAATATAATTTCAAATATAATTTCAAAATTCTGTTATTCTCTTTCATATAGGTGCAATGCCACATCAGTGTAGAAAGTAGTCACATTACAGAGATGCTTGGGTGTAGTGAAGACTTCCATTTGTGGAATGTATTTTGTTCCTTTTTGTAGGTTAAAAGAAAATTTGTATGATGGTAACAGCTTGGGAAATTGTGAAATTGGCCTTAATTATTCATTTATGGTGCAGTTGGTGTAGAATATGCTAAAATGTTATAGAAGCTTCACTGAATAATTGATTTGGTATACCTAATAATGTTTTCTTGTAAATATCTAGAATGCAATAGAAGAGTTAATATGAAATAACATATAAAAATTTGCATTAAGGAACATCATACTCGCATAGTCTAACACTTGAAATTTGGGAAAGCTATGATTCCTGGTACTTGTGTAGCGACTGTACTGCTCTTTGGTGTATCTCATTTCCAAACACTGTAAAATAATGCCCCTGTGGCAGAAATAGATTGCAGTCATGAGATCAAAGACCATGATGATTGTGGACAAATAAGTCTGACTCTGCTTCAGTTAGCACAGGCTTTGCAAATTAGAAGTTTCTTAGCTGCTGTGCTGGCATCAGATAACCCTCTTGCATGTTTTTGTGTTTTTTTTTAATATGCAGTTTGGATGCACTTTCTATTTTTATTGGCAGGGTTCAAACAGCGAAACTTCTGTTCTACAGAATTGTGAATGTAGGACTTTCCTTTTTCCTTTTTCATCTTGCCCAGTTATCTGTCAGTGGGTCTGAAGCAGTGTCATGCCCTGGATCATGCTGCATCAGGAAGAAGCTTTAATCTTTGTTGGCCCCAGAGTCCCCTGGAGAAAGGCAGTTTTCTCGGTTGTTTTGTTTTTGTTTGTTTGTTGTTTGTTTGTTTGTTCAATGAGATTTTACAGAAACAATCTATATCATTGTTTCAGGGATGTTTGATTTTTTATCCCAAAATATTTCCCTGTGATTTGCATTTGAGGACAGTCCAATGTGACTTCCTTCTGTAGCTGCATCATCACTTGATTAAAATGGTTGAAAGGAACACTTTCTCAAAAAATAATAAAATTGAGTTGCTTTCCCAGGTCTCAAATCCAGAGAGTGAATATAAACCACCCCAGCACTTTCAGCACCGTTGTTGAACTGGATTGATGTTAACAGGTGACCAGGCTCAAAAGCATGGTAAAAGCCAGGCCTGTACAACTGGCCTGGTTATCACTTGTTAGAGCTCTTTGAGGCTCTGTGGGTTGAATACTCCCAGAAGCAAGCAGTGAGGAAAGAGCTTTGACTAAGAAAAACTGTACTGTGAAATATGTTTTGTATCACCATTCAAAGTGCCCATGAACACCTGGTCAGCCTAGCAGGAGTGAATGGGATTGTAGTGGGAGACAAATGGACCTATTTTAAATGGGTTGCATGTCAGGGTAATATCTGCAGAAGGTGTTTGTATGCTTCTGGGAGCAATATCCTTTAATAGACACTGCTGATGTCAAGTGCTATAACGTGTAGAACCATGCTTTCATCTAGGTTAATATAGTGTACTCTTCCCTATACTGTCTGAGCCCTTTCAGACAGAAATACAAGACTGTTCCTGGTTCATTATGCCTAATGGCAAACAGTTGAGCAATATGCTGCAATGTACATGTGGGTTGAGTTTTTATTCTCCTTTAACAGGTCAGATTGTCTTGAAATACCTCCACAGCTGACAGCCATGCAACATTTTATGAGCTTTCTTGCCCAATAAATGCAGGCAGATGTTGTTGGATTTGGAACATTACAAGGCACTGGAGTATAGCTGGTGGGAGGTAATTTTGAAGAGTGCTTAACCTCTGGCTAAAAAAAGTAGCAGCTTGGAGAATGCAATATTTACTGCAGGAAACATTAGCTTGTCAAAAGAGGTAAAGTACTGCAAAGAACCTTTTTGAATGACCATGCAAATCTTCATCCAGATGTGTTTCATAGTGTAGAGTAATGCATGCTCCCCTGGGAGTTAGACTAAGGCCCTTCCTTGTGTCGTTTGTTTCCTATAGGAGAACAGCTTGCTAACCTAAGAATATACAAGCAATTATAGGCAGGCTTGTGAAGTATCATGCAAATCAGCTGAACCCCGTAAGCATTCATTTTATTAGTTCTCCGTAATCAAATAATCCTTTGAGAGAACTCTAAAACCACTGTGTCTGCGAATCCACAAGTTAGAGGAAACTCTTCAATCTAAACTTTGTTGTTCTTTTTCACCCTTCTGACGACAGGGCCTTCTGACCTGTGTAATGCAAGAACACAAACCTAATTTTCAGTTTGCCATGGTACTGATCTGAACTGTACCACAGGTCCATTCTGTCCCTGTAATCACAGCTCCCTAAGACACCGATATTCTTGAGTTGTACTGTGTGTTCATAAGCTATTTTTTTAGCGATGAAAGAGCCCTAGTTCTGAAGATACTAAAAACAACCATAAATATTCCCTTATTTTCTTTACATGCCTTTGCATGAAAGAGAGAGGCAAAAAAAACGCATCTTTTTAATTGAAGCGATGGAAAGAGCGGAAGGGAGAGACTGAGTAGGAGAAGCTGGTGTGAAAGTTGTTGCAGAAGCAACACACACATCATTGAATTATCCTTGACCATGTTGTAGATTTTAAAATTCTTGAATTAAAATGGGAAGGAGGGAGACATAGCAAATGAAATCCATGTGTATGAATATATAACATCAATCAGCTCACAAAGAGTTTCTCTATAAATATTGCCCTTGGACACTCGTATAGAAAAGGGCCACATCTACTTATCAAGAAGGAGCCATGGCACTGAATATGTACAGCATATGCATGGCTTTAATGTGGTGTCTTTTCATGCAATTGTGTTTGTGATACCCATACTTTAAAGAGAACGTTTTCAGTACCGTACATCTAAAGAGATATTCTCCTCCAGAATCCAGATTGTTTTATTACCAGCTAAATGTTCTTTAAGCTACCTGTGAATGAGGGCATTGTGACATTTAGCAACTGGTTTGATTGAACACAGATGTGAACCATATTCCATATGGAGAAGCTCCAAAAGGAGAGATTGTAGTCTTGTTTCCGATTTGCAAGCAGGAGTTTGAATGCAGTTACTTGACATTGAGCTACCAAGATAGACAAAATCAAGTTGCTTGCTTCCACATCTATAGAATTGCAAGTGTAAAATCAGCTGCAGTTTGAGACATTCTGCTGTATTCAGAGATCAGGAAAATATATACCAATACACACGCTATATATATATATCTATGTGCCAATATATATGAAAGTAAAAGTCCTGTGAAAATGGAAAGTATCCATTCAGAAATGGGATGGGGTGAAGTATTTATCGCGTTGCTTACCCAGTAGGTTCCTGGAAGTGCCCCACTGCAAATAACCACCACTTTTCTAATGCTATTCCTGCAGGTCTCTGTACATTGCAAGGGCTATTATCATAGAATCATTGGAGTTGGAAGGGACCCTTAGAGATCATCTAGTCCAACTCCTCTGCAGTGAACAGGGGGACATCTACAACTAGATTAGGTTGCTCAGAGCCTGGTCCCACCTGACCTTGAATGTCTCCAGATCATACTCCACATCTCTGGACAACCTGTGCCAGTGCCTCACCACCCGAACTGTCAAAAAGTTCTTCATTATTCCTAATCTAAATCTCCCCTCTTTTAGTTTGAAAGCATTTCCCCTCGTCCTGTCACAGCAGACCCTGCTAAAGATTCTGTCTGTGGGAAAGCACTTCTAAAAAGTGGCTAAGGGGGGAATAGGGATAATTGCTAACACCAGTGTGCCAGGTTTGTTGATAGTTTTCCAATGCTTCTTGAGTGTAAAATTTACTGATGCAAAACTGAAATTGTGTGCAGCAGTCTCATTTTATTACTGGAATTTTTATTATCAACAATTTAGGGAAGAAGAAGCAAATGCTTGGGGCCAGTGTTGATATTTATGTGTTCTGAATGGCTCAATTTTGTGAGGCTTTTCACAGAAACTGTCAGGCCTCACTGAAAATATCAGGCTTAAACACTTTCAAAAGTATTCTACAAAACCAGAGTGCAAAATCCACCATGTAGGATCTAGTGCACTGTGCTCTGTTGGAAGCAGTGGAGCACGAGACAATCTCCATCCTCTCACCCCTGTGTTTTTTACCCTCTTCTCCCTGTTCACACCCCTGCTTGAGCACATACACACTTGGGTTGCATGGCTGGAAGCTCAGAGTATGTTCATTCCAGTAGTGCAGGTCTCTCCTTCTTTTTATAATTCCCTCTAATCATTTGGAATCCAGGAAGCTGTGGTATCATGTGCAGGTAGCAGAGCAATAAACATGTTCTCATCACAATTTACACATAAAGCGTGAGTCCCTCGAGGTAACTCTTTCCTCTCTTGACAGCTTTAATAAAGGATGATGGATTGTTTCTAAATGACAGTTTAGGAAGATCAAAAATTCCCCCCTGCATTGTTTGGAGCGCTGGTGTACAAGAGCTGTTCTGTGTTCTGTGAAAGTTGTTTCTGCCTGTAAGCGCTGGGGCTCTATTACTCCACTTCACAGTGGCGAGAAATGCATAGCTACCACAGGAGTATATTCATCCTGCTGTGTACTCATTGCTGTTTGACAAAATACAGAAAAGCAAAGCCTAGCTTTGGGCGGAGGTGAGGAAATGCCAATAGCTGGATGTGTTGCTGTTGTCAGGATGCTGCTCTGGGCGTTCTCCCCATAAGGGCTGTGCAGAGGAGGATCGGGTACTGTGTTGGCGTTCCTCCCAGAGCTGCCTCTGGGGGTTGAATGCCAGGGGAGGTATGCCCTGAACCCACCTGCACTGGTTCAGCTCCCCCCAGCCAGAGTGCAAAGGAGGCTTTAGGGGCCCAGGCATCACCTGCACCCTCTTTTCTCCCTCTCGGTTACATGTGGCAGCAAATTATTTCTGGAAGGCCATCTTCCCTCTTTCTTTTTGTGTGAGATTTATTTCTCACTGCATGTGCTTTGTAGCTGCTTGGCAGAGTGGAGTTTGTTCAGCTGTCCATTCCCTAGCTAATCTGATGCCTTAAAATAAAAACAAGTAAGTGGATCTTTGGAGAAAGGATGCCACATGAAGATGTGGAGAGAGACATGTGGCTAACACAGCACTTCTCAGGATCATTTTTAGGGCAAGAAACCAAAGAAGAAAAAAAGGCTCAGTACCTGATGGGGCTTTTTCTGATGTTCCCTCAGAGTGACAAAATGAAGCCTACACAAGAGTTCATTGTGGCCATACAGCAACAAAATCATACCTCCTTCACTCTACTTAGGTAACTGTGGAAGCAGAGGGTCTGAGTACCCTTAGGATTGCATCAGGATGGAGTACAGCATAGTCCAGCTTTCACCTCTTGTACATGAATAGTTTGTCCTCTGGAGCAAAGTGCACTGCAGACACCAGAAGAAGACTTTTGGTATAGATCATAATCACCCCACATGATCTCAAAAGGAAGTTTTCCACCCATTCGAAGGGAGAAATTTTAAAATAGAAAACAGCCTGGACTGGAGTTAAGTTAGAGCTTGGACTTGCCAGAGGAATGAGATCCAGTGGATAAGAAGCTGTCAGTAATCTGGCAAATCAGGCCTGTCCATGTAGATATTTTCTGAACCTTTACTTCTCCACCCATAACGTTTTTGCAGTACTGCTTTCCCCAGCTAAGTAGTCTTGGCTGGACATCAGCTACTTTGTTGGGAAGTGACTATGTAAAAAAAAACTGCCTGTCTATCCTTTCTCTTCTTAATATCCCAGGATGAAGCAATGTTTTTGCTCCCTGCTGTGGCCCAGAAACCTGACTGAATTTTAAACTTGGGTTGAATCCTTGTTTTCCAGCTTTGTTTCCCAGCTCCATAAATGTTTGTTTCAGTGTATTTAATGTCTGTCTTTGAATGTCTTTCAGTAAGCAGACCCCATAGTTTGCGATATGTTTTTTTTATAGGTACTTTATTTCTTCATTTAACTATATTCTATTGTTTTTGATTGCTATTGTGTTTTATGAGTGTGATATTCTTTCCCTTAGGCACAGCAGGGATTTACCAGGGAGCCAATGGCCTGACAAATTCCGCTGGATTCAGTGCTGTGCATCAGGTATATCTCAGCATTTGTTCCTGGCAGCCATGTCACCTGTTTTAAAGGCCTAGAACACTGGTAGATCAGAGGGGTTATCCTGGTGTTTACATATATTTCAGTTCTACTATGTGTTTTGCCAAGCCCCAGTTTGGTCTCCTTGAATGTTATGGCCCTTTGCTGAACTTCTAGGTGACTTTGCTAGCTTTACACACACACACAGAATACAGTCCTTGCAGGAAGACAGTGCTCTTGGCAATCTCTGAGGTGGTGTTGCGCAGTTAAGAGCTAAGAGTTTCATCACTCCTTTGCCATCTTGCAACTTTCAGATATGTTTTCCAGAGCAGAACACTTCCCTTTTAGGATCTTCTCCTCTGCTATCTTGGCACTGTGTAATAAATAGGAACATATTGAAAGAGGTGTTGGCAGGCACTGAATACTGAGCCATCTGAGCTGTCACAGTGCTTCCTTCTTTGAGATTACACCTGTCTGTGGGCTTCATGCTTCGGATACCTTGAGAAGTGTGTGTGTATAAATAAACAACGTGCATATATGCACAAGACAGATGTTTTTTGCAGTAGTAGATGACTGTTCTTGATCAGACTAAACAAATTAGTATGCTATCCCAGAAAATGCTTTTTAGTTAGCCATTGAGTAATAATTTCAATTACTTGTCAACAAGATGGTTGTTATGTCTCATATTTCTAATGATTTCAGTGGGCAATTTTGTTATTACTTCAGTTTGGCTAAAAACATTGTCAGTAAACACTGAAATAAATGCACTTGATTAAAGTATAGAGCTTACCTGCAGAAAGGAGAAAGAAGTGGGTTGTTTTCATCCTTTTGTGACATTTATGACAATAAAACAATGGAATTCTCTCATTTCTTTTTCAGCTTAATTTTTATTTTAACAATTTGAATCATCTCTATTCTTGAGAGCTCCCTGGTGACTGAGAGCTAATGAAATAGCTGTGTCACAGACAAAGATGTAAGCAGTTAAGAAGGAAAGGGCTTTTAATCTTTCTAAATGCTATTTATTTCTTAACTGTATTTAAGACCAGGTCCTAATTGCCGTTCTTGAGGAAACAGAAAACTTCTGTTGAAGGACAGTCTCTAGAGTGTGAAAACAGCTCTATACCTGTAAAAGCAAATAAGGGAACAAAAGCAGGAGTTGCAATGATGTACAGAAGAAACAAATGAAACTTCTTATGTTTTAATTATCCATATATAAGTTTTCTAATCTATTTTCATGTCCTGCTTCCCACAAAGAAGAACAGATGTGCAGGGTGTTACAAATTTGCTTGGGACCCTTAGTTTCATAACAAAGAGCATCATGATATCATTTGAACCTTGAAGGTATTTTCAGTACAGTTTTCTGTAGACAGGGAAGATGACTCTGGCATTTAGCTCTTGCACAGGCAATGGGACAGTCTCATGAATGAGCATCTCTGCAAAGGAATTGTTAGATACTTTTTTTTTTTCCATCATTTTTTGTACCCAGTTTTAACAGCTGATCAGAAAATGTTGCTGATCACAGGAAAATGCAGCCTACTTTATTCATGCATAGAACTTTTGAGATCTGTAATGCAAAATGTGTCAGTGCTGATAAATAAAATCCTATAAAAAAAATGGAACTTGCCAGGTATCTGACCTCCCATTGAGGTCAGCCAATCTTAATAAAGTAGGAATATATTTGGGAGGAGGATAAATGTAATTTCACAAGTGAACAAAACATAGTTCCTTAGCAAAATTATTCCTGAGCCAGGACTTGCTGCTTGTGTAGATAACATTGGCTTGCTGTGTGTGTGGTGCCTTACTCATTTGTTTATAAGATAAAACCAGTGATACATAGAAATTATGTGTTTCTTTTTTCCTCAAAGGAATATTCATCATACCCAAGCTTTCCTCAAAGCCAGTACTCACAGTATTACAGCTCCTCCTACAACTCTCCCTACATGTCCACAAACAGCATCAGCCCTTCAGCCATCCCCACCTCCACTTACTCTCTGCAGGAGTCTTCTCACAATATCACCAGTCAGAGCACAGAATCACTCTCTGGTAAGTGCATTTCTTTTGTTTTCAGTTTGGCAGTGCCAGCCCTCCGTAGTCAAAAGTATTGTAACCTTATTGTTGAATGGTTTTTTTAGTACATATATTTACACAGATTTCCTAGCACATAACTGTTCTGCTGATGACACGGTTTTGGGAAGAGGTCAGAAAACACAACCTTTGTAAGGCCGTCCTGTGTAGTTTTCATGAGTATGCATGGTTTGATCTCCTCCAAAGGTAGCACAGAAAGATAAAATAATTACATGCCAAAGCCAAATCAATCCTTAGTGTTCATACGTGTAGGAGTAAGTTCCAAACAAGTGGCCATGCTCTGAAAAAGCCCCAGATTTTCCTCAATAGCATCTCCATCAAGGTTTCTGTTCACTCCCTAACGATCTATAACATATGCATTCATAAATAAGTACATCAAGAGGAAGTTTCTCTTAAAGTCAGTGCAAACTGTTTGTCTAAGTTAAAAGTGCAAGATAGATTCTGTGCAAAAATCGTCAGAATTTGTGGCCTCTCTTTGAGCACTTAATTCTTAAAGTCTCGAGGCTTAAATGGTTTGTGGAATTATTGACGCATTAAGATCCTTCAATATACTGTTCAAGTAAAATCTGCAAATATCACTTCCCTATTAAAGTTTTCATTGGCATGGAACGACATTTATATAGAACACCACATAATTTGAGGATGATCACAGTATACGCCCATTGTAGGTCTGCTGACTTATGGAACAAATCTGAACATCTGTGGTTGCTCTGAAAGAAAAATAAACTAATATTGGTTGTTAAAGAGAAGCGGCCACAGATTGCTCTAAAAGCAGTTGGAGGATTTTCTGTTCCTTAGATCTTATCTCAGCCTTTTTGAGAAAGTGATTGCAAAAAAAGGCTTGTTAGGCACAATCCAAGCTTCTCTGAAGAAGAATATGCTTATTCAAGGAAGCTGGAGAGGCCACAGCTTAGCAAGGTGAAAAGAAAAATATGTTTGAAAAGGATTTGTAATGTAAGGTAAGTGGAATCTGGGCCATCCAAAACAAAAACATTATACAGGGAAGTTCACTTTTGACTGCCTCTTCTCAGTTATTTCTAAACTACTGCCACTGGTGAAGTGGCACATGGCTAAACAGACTTATAAATAAAGGTTAATGTTGAAAATATCTTTTTAATCCTGAGCATTTATCAAATTAAAAAAAAAGAACAAACATTTTTGCAGAAGTTTAATTGATCCTTATTCGCCTTTTTACTTTGTTCCTGATTTTTGTCTTGGAAAGGGTGAAGAGGGGAGTAAAATTCAAGAATTTGGTTTTTTCTTTAATGAAAAATGTGATTAAGTTTGTGAATTGCCGCATCTATTTTAATTTTTTTATACAGTCTTTTTTCTGAAAAAAAATAAAAAAAAATATAAAAAATATATAAAATATTTTATACGGTCTTTTTATGATCTGTTTTCTGAAATTGTTGCAACAAATACTAAAAATTAAAAATTATTTCTCTAACTTTGTCAACTGTTGACATGAAAAGAGTAAGATTTTCTGACAGTATTTTCATAGTGTTTCTAGTGGTCTCCACTAAAAGGTTTTCTGCTTTAATTATAATGAGACAGTGCAAAATTTAATTTTAAATTTAAATTTAATTCCTTTCCTCCCAATAGGAGAATATGGAACAACGCCAGCAAAAGATATAGAAACAGACAGACATCACAGAGGGTCGGATGGCAAGGTACGAGCCCGATCAAAAAGAAGCAACGATCCTTCCCCTACTGCTGACAGTGAGATCGAGGTAATAACATTAACTTATGTTCCCTTAGTAAATCCTGCTAAGAAAAACAGTTGCGTCTATCAGCAAATCCCGACAGCAGACTAGCAAATTGAAAGAGACAAAATAGCGTTAGGAATAGAACTGGAGCCTTTCATTGTGGATCGTCAAAAGAATTGCTCAATTTCTATATTACTAGCATCTCAGACATTTCTTCGTATATACATTTCTTTATTTGTGCTTTTTGTAAGTCTGCAGTTTGGTTTCTTTATCTTGACATGCAACAGGATTTCTGTGGTTGTTAGAAGAGCAAACTCTCAGGGTGATCAGCATGAACATAGTTTCAAACTTCTTGATCTTTCGTTTTGCCTGCTTTCACAAAGCATCTGCAATCAATGTGCTAAACGGGTGTGAGATCTTAAAAAGCTCTGGTCCAGTTGGACATATTTCCTGACTGAACAAAGTCTTGCAATTGCATAATGTGTAACTGTGTTTCTCTTTTCCACCCTGTCTGTCATCACAGCGTGTGTTTGTGTGGGATTTGGATGAGACGATAATTATTTTTCACTCCTTACTCACGGGAACCTTTGCATCCAGATATGGGAAGGTAAAGCCTATTTTTTTTAAACATTACTTCTTGTCTAGCCAGATTGCATCAGGAACTGTGGTAGCAGTTAACAAGACAGATTTTCAAACAGATGCTGCTGATTTTATTCAGGCACATTTGTGTAAATATGTCCTGCGGTATTTCCTTCTAACAGGAATATTTAATTTACCTCCCTTTCATGTTGCAAGTAGCTCCTTGTTTTTCAAAAGCTTGTGTTGTTTGGCTACAACTAGATAGGACATCAGGATGTGCTTTGACCGTCTTTCTTCTGCAAGAACGAGCCTATGTAGCTGGTATAAGGCAGCCACTGGCTGGAACGAGGTAATGTTGTTTGTTAGACTGGTGTTTTCTTTTGAACCTCAGGCATCTGTTTTTTAAAAAAGATCTTGTGTTACTTTTGATTGCCATGGAGAGTACTGGCTCTTCTTCCTACATGGCTGCTGAAGCACGCATTTTTAAGAGGTTTTAGGAACCATATCTTTAACTATCCATACTTAAGGTACCACCTTTGAAACACTGGCAATTACATTTTTTTAGGCAACATTCTCTGTGTATGAACAGACCGAATTTAGCTGCTAAGAAGAAAATGCTTGGTCTTGAATTTAGTACTGTGTGTTTCAGTTTCTTCCTAAGGCAGCTTTTTATGATAAACACTTAAGTCACTTGGAATTACAGAATGTCAAACACTTCTAAATGGGCAGGAAAAAAGACAATATCATTACCTAATTAAAGGTGGATGACCTAGTTGGCAGCTGTTTCCACACATGGCTTTGAACAGTCAGCTTCATCAGGAGACTGGAAAATAACCCTGCTTCTCTCTAGAAAGCAGAAATATGATTTGACATCATTTCATGGCTTTACCAGCTGTACTTGTTTTACGACAGTTATAACAAGCTGAATGTGTAATTAGTAAGATAGATTTATTGTTCGCTGTTAGATGTGCACAGTTGTAAAGGATATAAAATGGTGTTTGTGGTGTGGAAGTCTACTGCAGCACTTGGAATGCTGCTAACACTTCTAGCAGCACCCTCTGAAAACCAAGTATGTGTTTCCAAGCAGGGATTTATTCAGACCCACGTTGTACAAGGTAATTGAAGCGGTTACTTTTCCCAGGGAACGTAATGAATGAGGCTGTCTGAGGTATACATGTGCAAGCTCAAACCTACTGCCTGCAAAAAGTAGAAAGAATTAGGCAGAACCAGGAAATACAAACTTAGGTGGTGTAGACTTGCTATGTGGTCATACTTAATTCGAATTGAGTAAGGGCTGCAGATAGCATATGGAGAATTCCCTTAACTGTAGGAGTATGTTTAGTCCTTGCATGAAACCTCTGAAGCAGTTCTCTTCATCAGCTGCCTCCTGCTGTAGCTTAGGGGATGTGGGGTTGGGGATAGATAATGGTGGACTGAGGGACAGACTTGCAGAGGTAAGGAACCTGTCACCACCGTGCCTGTGAGCTCTGCTCATTTCTGTAGCAACCAGTGTGGGGATGAAGTGGAGTCAGGGAGCAGAGCCAGAAAGGATTTATCAAAAGCATTTATCAGTGTCCAAGATGTTCCCATGAGAGTATGTTAGGCCAAGGCAGGGCATCTGTGGGCAGTAACCTACAACACGGAATAGGGAGAGAAAAGCACAGGAAAAGGGAAAACTGGGATTGTCTGTTTGACAAGGCCTCTACAGCTACAAAACAACAAAATTATCTTGGCTGTTGCCTTTGTACAAATGTATAGAGTAAAAAGTGGTACACACAGAAATTTCTTTCTTTCTTTTTTTTTTTTTTTTTTTGAATGAGTGAATCACTTTCTCTATTAAGCTACAGCAAGCTCTTTGAGAACTTTCAGTAGGACTTTTTCATTGTTCTTCATTGGTTTCATCGGTATTAAATTCCACAGAGCTTTTCTATAAGATAATGGTTATGTTATAAAAGTATTACAGGCTAACAGTTTGATCCAAAGACAAATAGAGGCTTCAGTGGGCTTTAGAACAGACCTTACACCAAGAGAGAAATAGAGCATGCTCAGACAGGCTGTCTGGGAATTGTTAGCTAGTATCTCAATTCAGAAACGTTCAAGTGAGTTAGCTGTGAAGTATAAGTGAAGCACTGAGCCAGAAGTTACTAGTGCTTCAGAGTATTGTATGTGAATAACATAGAAAGTGTTAATCTCAAAATAAAGTATCAGTGCCTAAAATTGCTATGTTTACCTATCAAAGATTCACACGTCTGTGGTTAGGCATGCTCATGCTTTGAATTTAATCTCACACCTGATGGCCTTCCTCAAGAGAATGCGCCAACTTCTATGATACTCACCATCCACCTGACCAACACTGATGTCTCAGTATCATCCTGTCAGTTGTGCTGGTATAGCTGCTGTGCAGCCATACCAGAAATTGGACTATGATGTTGAAAAAGTTGAAAAATAACACCTCATTCTCAGGTGATTTTTCCTGAGGGAGGACAGAAAGGGGAGGAGGAATATCAACCTGAAGTCAGAGATCTGAGACTAGACTCCTGTGTTGTTTAGCTTCGTGCTGTTCCTTCCTTCATGGCAGCAGTAGGGAGCTGTCCAAAAAAATATGATTCTGAGAAAAACAAAAAGAACATAAAGGAAGTGAGGGGGAAATGTCATAAAAGGGTAATTAATCCTCCACTTCTTCTAACTTGATTTCATGTGAAAATTCTATTTATGTCTAGTATAAAACTCATCTAGAAAAATCTCTGTGGTCTATCCCATAGGTCCTTCAGAGCGTGGACAGTTGGTCTCAGGTGTTTAGGAAATACTTTGCAAAGAGCATAAACAGAGCATAAAGCACAAAAAATTTCTCAGGGTTGAAACATGAATGAATGGCTCAGTCTGTTTTGCTCCTCTTAGTGCCCTTTATCAAAACTCTTTGCTCCATCCTGTGGATTAGTCATCAGACATTTGGTCTTAATGTCTTTCCCATACGGTCAGTACAAAATAGCCTTTATAGTGGCAGTCAGAGTGGCCTATGAATTCACATCTCCTTTTGCCTTCTTGCTCATAGCTGAATGGATGCATACCTGCACATACATACAGAGTCTAACTGACATGGGCAGCCAGGTTGTCAGACCTCAGGGAATCTCTCCACCCCTTCGTTTCTTAGCAGGAGGCCATCTGAGAAAGAAAAGGGGGAAAAAAAATTTCCATAGCCAATTAACCCTGGATATTATGTTCAGGAGGGTTTAGAAACCTGTTCTGCCGGCTTCTGATCATTGTCTGGGTGCAGAATATTTACCAAGTGCCTGGAGACCACAACATACATAAACCATCATTATACCTTAGCGTGCTGCCTGCCCAGCCCTTTCAGTCCTCGGGCACATATAATCCAGCAGGAAGATGGCTGCAGTCTTTACTGTGTCTGCAAAGATCTGCCTGACATGCCGTTAATGAAATACATTGGGAAAAATGGATCAAAATCTGTTACTCTGCTGCTGGGATTTCGTGTGAGTTGGGCAAATGTCAAAAGGCGCTGGTCACTTGTTTGAGGCAGCTAAGCACAGTGCAGAAAGACTCTTCCAGTACTGTTAATTCAGACACAATAAAAAGAGGTTGCAAGTACACCTATGCCAAGTAAGTAACAAAATAAAGCCCAAGTCTGTTCCCTTTTCCTTGACTAAAATCTTTGCATGGATGCTCCATAATTAGTGTTGTCAAACTATTAAAAAATGTTTGTATTTCTGTCAAAGAAATTTAAATAACGATATTGCAGATTAATTCTCTCACTTTTCGGAAGACTTGTATAAAAAAGAAAAGGGGCACAAGGTGCTTTGTTTTTCCTAACTAAGGGCATGTGTGAGGCTAGTAGTTTTGCTCAGTAATTCGGACTGTTCCCAGGATGTGCCTTTCTTGTTCTGTGCTGGTACACTCCTTAATAAATCACATCCTCAGGATATTAGTGTCAAAATGCTGTTAATGTAAAGTGTACAGTTAGAATTTATTTTTTCATGCAAGTTACCCTGAAATCATGGAACTAAATTTAACAAATACAAAGTACTAAATAGCTGAATTGTGTTGGATCTGCTGATACTTGGGAGTTAAGATTTATAAAATTCCCTGTAAGAAGTGTAACAGCTTTTGAGGTTATTCACTGTTGAATTGGCTCAAATTAGGAAAAACATGCTACAAAAAATAATACAGCAATTATATCTCAGTTTTAGTTCAGAATAATGCAAAGTCATGTTCAGGATTTTAGTTAGCTGAAGGTGTTTGGACTAGCTGTATTATACTGTGTCCCTGTGAGTCTAGGCTGTGTGGTCACTTTGCCTAGAGTGGCTGCTGTTTGTCTCAGAGTTGCTGTACACTTTGATTGATGTAAAGGCCATTTTTCTCAGCATTAATTTGCACTGCAGAAGTGGAAGCCATAGATTTTTCCAAGTTCTAAGCAGACAGGTGGAAAAGTGTGGTTAAGGTGTTTCAGTGTGGTAGAGTCAGGGCACGCGCCGATGTTTCCAGCCATCCAACACGGGCTCTGCCTGTCTGCTGAAGGCCACAGTCCTTAGACTGAGAAAGAGTCCTCCAGCAGCAGCGGAGCCTCAAGACCTGGGGAGAGTAACAAGAGTTGCTGCTTGGCTGAGGACAGGACCTAAGAACAGTTTCCTTCTGTTTCACGTGCATGTCATATCTGCAGCACTCTGAACTGGACTGTCTCATTCTCAGCAGAATTGGTGATGTAGACTTAAGAAACATTAACCTTCAAAAGTTTCACTGACAGTTACTTTTCTTACAAAAAGTTTTCTTTTAAGTGAATTATCATTACCAATGTAAAGAAAAAAAAAATCACTGAGAAGTTATTGCTTGGCTCTAGTTGAGGCACTTGAAAAAAAGAGTTGATTTATTTATTTGTTCCTTTTTTACCCGCTTCCATGGATTGCCTCAAGTAGCTTGTACTTTTCCCTGCATTGTTCTCTCACAGGACCATAAAGGCAGAACCTGATTGAAACACCATAGGGATTTAATCAAATCTGATGGTGATTCATGCTTCTAATGGCCAAATCTGTCCTTTACTACTTTACAAACTGAGAAGGAATAAAACTCCATTTTATTGCTCGGCTGTTAAAAACTATTTGTAGAAGTTGCTAAGGTTCAAATCAAAAGCACCATCCCTTGAGAACTATTAGTTAATTCAAAGTGCCATGGTGTTGCTTTTTTTCTTCTTCTCTCACTTGAGATGTGGCCTTATATCACTATTGCTGTTCAAACATCTGAGAGTTTTCCATTCCTTTGACAAACATGAGCCAAAGTGCTTAAGGACATCTGTTTATTTTATTTCTTTAATGAGAAAACCTTCCAATTTCTTACTGGCTCAGCTGTGTTTATTTACATTTTGTTAGTCATATGTGTGGGGCACCTTGGGATGTTAAAAACCTGCAGAGGCCTGTGTGGAGGGCTGCTAGCAGGCATCCTGGTCAGAAAGGCAGAACAAACCCTTCCTAAGGAAAACACAGTCCTTGGAACTCCATAAAATAGATTTTCAAAACAAACAGAGCCTAATTCACCCAGTAGATCATGGATTAAGTCAAGATGAATACAATTTGGAAAGGATTTTCTGAGGAAGTTGGAGATTTTTTTTACCCACTGGAGGCTAAACCTTGTATTTAATGCCTTTTTAAGTTAAATTAAAAAAGCGCTCAATCACTGCAGGTAATAAAAAAGTCTGTTACTTTAGACATGCTGCTATATCAATTATTAGTTCATTACTGGAGAGAAGGGAGTAAATAATTCCAGTCATTTGATTATTTCAAATGTGTATTTCAGGAGCAAACATCTGTGTTTATCATCTGTACTCACTCAAGCAGCAGCAGAAATGGCAAAACCAGACCTATGACAGCTTAGATGCTGGGCATGAGAGATGCTCTGAGCTCATGTAGATGTAACCTCTTGTACTAGAGCTTAGATGAACTGAGGGCTTTCTAAGCAAAATGCATGTGTGGCATTTGGAAGTATTAAAGGATTATTTCTGACATAAAATCTATGGCAGAAACAATGCTAGATTGTCAGGCAAGCACGAGTAAAAGGAACTTGCTTTCCAGTGTCACTGAATCATGACTTTTGATTTAAAGGGAAGAATAATATATAAAAAAAAAATCAGAAGAGACATAATTTGCATTAGGAAGTTGCATGTGCAAAATATGCAACTGTGCTTACACACCACGATGTGTTTGCACCAAGCTTTCCAGGAGTTTTGTATTTTTCACAGAGCTATCAAGGGCTTCCATAGAAATACAGTGATTTTCCTGTGAGTAGAGCAAGGCAGTGAAGATGTGTTTGGTGTCAATTCCCCTTCTTTTTTGACATTCATGTCCTACCTGATAAAAAGAAATTACTTTTGGACTTTTGTTCATGAACGTTTTCCTGTAACTGTTGCGCTTTAACACTGACAGCTAAGTACCATGCAGCAACTTTCTCACTCCCTTCCTAAGCAGCTGCTGTGGTAAAAGTTAACTACATCCCAGACAGACACACTACAATCACTAAATAAAAATAGCTTCAATAGTTTTCAAGCATTATGATCCAGCTTTTAAAATGTATTTAAGTACTTTATTCCCACAGGGCTGGACTCAATTTCAGAACTCATTGGTTCGGATGCTGGAGAAATTAGAGTAGTTATTACTGCTTGTCCCAAAGCATAGTTCATTTAGAGAACCTTTTTAACCTCCTTGTGCTTCTTGAATGTGAGGTTTTAATTACTGACGTTCCCATTTGCTTATTGTAGTAGTTTCCAAAGAATAGTACCCCTCCATTTCTGAACAGATATATGCCAGTGGAAGCGCAGTCCTTCGATAAGTAATAAGCAGTACCTTAAAAGTGTCCCCAAAGTCACAGCAGTGGTGAATACGCAAAAAGTATCGAAAAAAGGAATCTAATTGACTTCTGCTTTCTGTCTAGCGTGGACCTATCACAGCATTGCACTGAAAATTCAGTTGATTGTCTGATCAACCTGGATATGGCAATGTTTAGGTAATAGGATGTGTCTTTATTTTGGGGGCCAAAAAGTTTAAAGCTTGAAAATTAGAAAGCTGTGTGATAATAACAATCCTTTGTCAAAATGTTTGAAGTGTTGTCCCTTCCAGAAGTAGCTACTTGGGTATTTAAAACAACTGTTCTCACAAATACCCACTTTTTCACTTGAAAGCTCTGAAAAGCTGAGTCCAGCAGTAATCAGCTTTTATTAAATAAAAGATAAACAAAACTAAGTTAGTTAAGTCTAGTAAAAGAGCTAAATGTGTTCTTGTGCTCAAAGAGACGTAGACTTAAACTAGAACTGGTGCACAAGGTTAATATTCCTGTTTTATGGGAAAGCCTGGTTCACGTCTCAAATTCTGATCAAGGTATAAAATGTTACAACCAAAGAATGATTATTCTTACAGGCTCTCTTTGTTCAAACATGTGGCCCAGGCACTTGTGTCTTTGCTTTTTTTTATTGTTATTATTTTATACAACCATGCTGGTCCATTTTTCAGGAGTTTCCAAGTAATTAAACTCAATTAAAACTATTAAATTCTTTCTTTTGCTGACAACTTCATTATTAACAGCTAACCACAAGGATGAGATTTAACTTAGAAAAGCCCTTGATTGTGTACTAATCCGTCTCTCACCTCTGGCTGACACCTGTGGCAGATAAACCCTACAGAATAGGAGTCTGATGAATACTCCTAATTAATACTTTCTTCCTTGTAGAAAAGTAATTATTTGCTCATGGCATAAACAGGTATTTGGCAGGGATTGAAAGAAACTGATTGGTTTTAAATAGAAGGGCTTTATTTTGTTTTTTGGTTGTTTTTTTTTTTTTTAGGGTGGGGAAAGGGAGGTCTGAATTCAAGATCTATGTTCGGGATGACTTTGTCCTACCATTTTGAATGTCGGGTTAATTGGCACCTTACTAAATAGGAGCAGACTCAGACAACAAGCTGATTTGTTATCTGTCTCATAGGAACGAGCTTTGCTCCTTTGCTAATGGTCTGCAAGTCTGAACAGGGTACCTGTAAGGCAGAGGCTTGGAACTGGTTGATTTGGAGCCAGGATTGGGGGAGAGAGCGACTTGCACTTGAGAGATTGCCAGAGATAATTCTGCGTCTCACTTCCTCTCACAATTACACTGTACAAGAGGGGAGAGCTGGCTGTGGACATGCAGCCAACTGGATTAGTAGTAGCTGCAGGTGTTAACAAATACATGTCTTTTTAATGCATACTTTAGGGCGAGTGTAAGTAGTTTATGAAAAATCCAGCTCAGTGTTTCAGGAGCAGTGGTAAGAAGGCCTTGAAACCAAGCCATTTGGGAGGATGCTGACAGTGCAGTTTTAAATGTGGCGAATTGAATTTTTGTAGGTAATGCTACCTGTAGTAGTGAAAATAGGGCAGCGTAGGCTTCTGTGTAGTTTAGCCCTTGAGTAAGAAGTGTCCAGGGCTCTACACAGTGCATGCTGCAAAATATTCACAGCTATTTGTATACTCATTAGGTAGATTAAAGCTAATTTGGATGGGTCTAGACGTCGTGTTGCCTTTGTTTTGCTATGGCACAGGGTGGTCTGATGGCACAACTTCCCGCTTCAGTCCACTGCTTGTTGCATGCTCACCTCCAGTCTTTGTGGAAGCCATAACCTGCAATTCAGATCTACAAAACTGATTCAGAGAGGAACAGTGCATGCAACCATCCAACGTTAAAGTGATATTCAGAAAGAATTGTCCGCTCATGCTACTGGGACTTGAAAGGAAACAGTGGAGAGATTGGTCTAGATGTTCTCCAGAGGTCCCTTCCGACCCCAGTGATTCTGTGAAAACATGAGTGGACATTTCTGTCTCCCCCTGTGGAGTGTTTCACCGTCTGTTTTCCATGTTTTCCTCTAGTAGGGCTGTCTGTTGGAAGAACAGCAAAACTGCTCCCAGGCAAGCAGATACAGGGCTGGGAGTTAGCTGTGCCTCACTTTCGGTAGAAGTTACCTCATTCACAATGCTGTCAGCAGTAGACAAGAGCACTTCAATCCCTCTGTCACAGCTGTGACAGACAAAACAGGGAGACATGTCAAAGGATGCTCGTTAGGGCAACCATACTTGATCAAAAAGGTTAAAAAAATGAGCATGTCGTCTTCTTTGTACATTTTGATACTTTATGAAAGGGTGTCAGGGGCTTTTTACCTGTTGTCTCCCTCAAGATGAGCAGAAATGGGCAGCTCTGAAACTGCTACCCTTGATGGTTAAAAGTGGAAGCAAAGGGTGTGTTGGGAAGAGAAATATCAAGGTCTTTGGGAACAAATATTTTGAAATGAGTACTGCTGCTGTGATGCTTATTTCATCCAGCTGGTGGGAAGAAGTCTATTAAGACTGTGTGTTGTCAGGCCAGGAGCTGAGCTCTGTTGGGGTGCCTGATTCGTCATGTCTGAGCACCAGAGGCAAGCATAAAATGTAATCTGTGGGGCTGTTTATTTTCAGTGCTGAAGGAAGCTCCAGCAACATCCATTGTAGAGGTAACAAACACAGAAATGTACTGTGGAACTGGAGGTTTTATTTACAAAAGGAGTTTGTTGCCTGTTTTCTATCCCAGCCTGTCATTGTCCTTGTTTGTGAAAGCAGGACTCGTAGATGAGCAAAGGGGTTGGACCTTGTTACTGATCAAGTACACAGGGCTGAGGTTTTAAATGAATCTGTTTTCACTGTAAAAAACGGCTCCTGGAGGAAATTTGATTTCAAGCTGTCTGCAGTGCTTTTGTCCTTGGGCTTCACATGCCTCAGGAAACATTGGCTACATCTGTTATTAAGGAAGTTTGTTCCTAGGGCTCCAGGGTGCACTTTTCCTATGGCAGGACACATTATAGCAGGGGCCATCAGTGTGAACACAGCAATTTTACATTGTTCTGCTGAACTCGCGCTGCTCTAACACTGGCATTAGCACTCTAGGGGGGAATCCCCTGCAGTATAGTGACATTTGTTAGTCTTGAAGGATTTCTATGCTCAGGAAGAGTTCTCCATTAACACCTCCAGAAAAATAAAATTATCGTAATTCTCTTTCCAAATCTTTATACAGCATACAGAGAATTTTGGCAACGCACTGATTGGTACACCTTTGTCATTTTTGTGCTTGCTCATCTGTCTGATTCTCCTGTTTATTCACACTTAAATGGCAAACTGAAGGTAGGGACTGTGCCCTTCCTCTGTGTGGGTGAGCACACTGGGGTTCAGAGCTGGAACTAGTGCTTCAAGATGCAACAGTAAAGCAAGTGAATAACTGCTAGTGGAACCCTATCCCAGTGCCTCTAGACACCTGTATCTTACTGGGAGTGCTGATTTGCCTTTTAACTTTATCAGCCTGAGACTTGGAAGTATGCCTTGTTATAGAGGAAATATCCATACTGTGAGAGCACTGATGCCAAATAATTTCCCCAAACGACTTCCCCTCTGGGTGGTAAAGTACATTTTTCTGTTTTATTTTCATTCCATCGTATTCTCTATCTCAGGAGAAGGATATATATATATATATATATTCCCTCTCATCTATGGTTTAATTTCCATATTGTTTAGTTTAAGAGAAAGTAACTTCATACACTGTAGAAATGTTTCCTATTCTCTATTAGTGATTAATACCAACAAATCTAAAGACAAATCATAAAGAATAAATGACAGATACCAACAAATGAGACTTCCTGAAATAGGTTTAAAGGCTAATGGTCCTTGAAATGTATAAAAATAAATTGCTTCATTAAAAACTATTGTACAAAATAATTTCTTCTTAGCAGCATATTTTCTTCAGAACAGTTCCCCCGTGTAACTACATCTGGGTAGTAAAATTTGATTCAGTGCTGCTCGCGTGGGCCCACATAGGGTCAGATGCCCTAATTGTGCCTTGTCCCTGTGCGTCGTCAGGGGAGCAGGTTTAGGGCTTAAAATTAGGCATGTTCAAGCCAAGGTTGTTGCAGTTTACTTTTTGCCCAGAGGGGAGAGTGCCCTTCCTTCAGGGACAGCAAGAAACATGTTTAAACATGAGTGACTGGGCTTTTCTTTGGATGGGCACAGTGCTTCTGAGTCACACACATGGCTGAAACCACAGCCACTCTGCTCCAATTAAAGAGAACTACACCAGGAATGCGTAATAATTAGGTTAGCATGTAATACACCATCCATGTCAACAGCATCTGCCACAAAGGTTGATTGAAATGTACTCATCCTCCGAACAGTGTGCTGCCTCTAGAGCTCCACAACTAATTAATTGCTGTCCTGTCCTACAATAGTATGACTCCACAGAAATCTGCAGAAAATTAGAGCAAAGACTACATATAAATCTGCCCTGTTTTAACATGGCTTGTAACATCAATGGGAGAAAACCACCCACATAAACATAAAGATGAGAGATCCCTGTCCTAATGAAGATGAATTACAAATAAAAGCCTGTTGTGGGAATGCTGATTTTTCAAGTTTTGTCTGTTGTTTAGTTTGAACAGACATCGTGCTTTTTAGCTGAGTGTTTCGCCATGGACTATTTTTGCTTGCGTTTTTTAAGTATTTAATGAATACGAAAATGTTCTGCTAGAGATGTAGTTTGCCTCAGAATTTCTCTAGGCTTTTGCTATGAGTTTAGGAAGATGGTCAGTTTTCCAGGGGAGAGACATGGACAAGTGACTGAGACTCATGCGATATTGTAGTGCACCAGGCTGGGAACAGCAGATCACCTGATTGTATTTCAGAATGACAAATCCCCAGGGCTGTATCCAGTGCCCACTGAGCAGCTTTGAAGCGGTAAGATGAGAGCTGTATGAGCTCTGTGGCCGCTGTCCCCATCCAAGGGGCAGCACGGAAGACCGAGAGCTTTACTGCCCTAACAGTGAGTCCAGTCAGCTTGGTCTGATGGCACTTTTTAGAGAAAAAGTCTTAAGGTCTGAACTTCTGAGTTTTGGTTTAAAATTCTGCTCACCATGTTGCTGCTTGACATTAGAAGTCTGTGTTCGTGTGTAAAGAAAAATGCTGGCCTCTTATGGATGACTTGAGGGACAGAGACAAGAAAGGCCCACTATTTGCAGGCTCTGTTGCTCATAACTATCCCCTCACCACTCAGTGCTGATGCCATTGGAAATCAATTCTTGGTCTAACCTACTGAAACAGTTCTTCAAGTGTTTAAATGTCCTTGTTAAATTCATCTGAATGTGCAGGCTGAATTGTATAAGGTGAGCCATCTACATCCTTGAAAGAGCAGAATTTGCTTACATGAGAGAGCAAAAGAAAGGATGGGAAAATCATGCTGAGATACACTTGGGAAATGAAATATTGTAATGAACACATCTTCAGAAATAGGAATGTGCAGATCTTGTGTTTGATCTGAGATCTCCCACCTCCCAGAAAAGAAATAGATGTAAGTGGAAAAAAAACAACAACCTTGATTCTCCTCCAACAGGACACCACAACGTCTGTGCGGATAGGTCTTATGATGGAAGAAATGATCTTCAACCTTGCAGATACACATCTGTTCTTTAATGACCTGGAGGTATGTAGCTGCTTATTTTATTTAGTATCTCTCTTTCTAATCATTTGCATCTGGTCTACAAACTTGCTTTTCTGGCCAAGAAACTTTCATTATTGACCCCAAAGAAATGGCCCTTAGATGGCTTATATTGAAAGCATACATACTTTGTCCCTTTGACATCTTCATTCTGTTAAGGATTTTTTTTCTAAATACATACTAACAATGATGGCTTTTGGCAGTTTTACTAAATCTAATAATGAGGACATTACTGCTGCTTCTTTAGAAATTTGCTATCTAATAATTTTATTAAGCTAAATTAGCATAGATCCCATGGAGCAGTTAGCAATTAGCTGCAATCCAATGCAGAGGTTTTAAATGTGTTTTCTGTTCTTGAGAAAGCTCTGTTCTGCACAAAGAGATGGAATAGGAGGTCTGCTGAAGCACAGAAATATTGCAGGATGAAATTATATGAGATTCTACATGAAAGACCAAAAGGGAAAATTCTTCCCTGTCTGCAATATGGTTAGATCTGACAATGTATGTCTTACACAAATATAAAGTTTTATATAAAGTGAAAATCCTTTTGAACATACAGTAAAATCCAAGCAAAGTCATGCAAGCAAAATTCTGTCACCAGCTGAGAAACAGCTGTACAGTGCTGATGAAAAGCTGTTTGCATTTGGAATCAGTAGGAGTGGTCTGAATGAGTCACCTATGAAGTGACTAGGATGGGTTTGTGCTGTGGCTACCTGAAAGTCTAAGGAGAAAGATGTGGCATCCCTTGACAGGCTTCTGTAGTCTTCCTCTTTACTTGAAAAGGCAAGATTTTATTTTTTGCGCTGGATAAAATGGGAGAACTTTTTCTATACCTGGTGTAGGGACTTCTGATTCCTACAACGCCCAACAGCATTGTGTTGCTCTGCACATTATGGGAGATGCATCCTTTCCTGGCACCTGTTTTATTATGATCGGGGATTTCATTTACTAGAATTACCTGAATTGACAGATTTTTCCTCTTTCAGATCTTTCTCTTTTATAAAGAGGAGTTTGTGAAGAGGGTGCGTAAAGTGGAAAGTGAAAAAGTCTTTCTCCAAGAAAAAAGAACTGAGAAATGCTGTTTGGACGTCAAAAATGCTGTTTAAGCGGCAATAATATTTAATAGAATCATAGAATACCCCAAGTTGGACAGATCTCACAAAGATCAGGGAGTCCAACTCCTAGATCCACACAGGCCCCTCAAAAATCAGTCCTTATTTCTGAGAGCATTGTCCAAATGCTTTGTCAGCTCTGGCAGCCTGTTGCCTTGACCACTGCCCCGAGGAGCCTGTTCCAGTCAAAACCAGTATTTTTCACTCATGAGATCTCAGCATATGGTGCAGCAAGGCTCCATATTTTGCACAAAGCCACATAGAAACCCTCTGTCCATCTGGACTTTCGCCCTCCTGGCAAAACTTTTTGACAGCTTTTCTCCTTGTTTAACATACAACTCTGAAGCATGAAACTTGTCTAGCCTAAGTTAAATTCTGTGCTTCTATCAGTGAGTAAAAGTTTTGGCTGCTAGAAGCAGCCTCCTTAAGTCAGATTTGTCTCCCATGACCTCTTAAGTTCCTCAACCACTACAGTAGAGCTAAGGTTTAATTAAAAAGAAGTCAGAATGCTTTTTTATCTTTTGTGGTTCCTAGATATTAAGGAAAGCCAAAGCTAAACAGAAATCCCTCAGAGATGAGACTGTCATTCCAGCAGGACCACATAACTGAGTAAGAACTAGTTTGGTAAAAAGCTGAAATTTAGCATAGCTTCTCCAAGTAGAAGTCATCCTTCTACAAAATATCTGGGCTTTGTCTCCAATGTAGGAAGAGAGATGGATGCTGCTAGCCATATCTGTTCAGCAAAATAGTAAGAGAGATTGCCTCTAAGTAGCTTGGGCTACACAAAGATGCTAAATAAAAACATTTAAATTGAGAAACATGAACTTGGCAGCTGGACCTGGATGGCTCAAAGCCATAAAAAACTTTTGACATTTTAAAAACACGTAGTGTTCCAGTTAGCCAGGGCAGAAACAAGCAAAGAGAGAAGAGAGCATTCTGAGAGTTTTTAATTCAGCACCATTTTAAATGATGAAGCATGGGCCCAGCTAGCTGGAAAAAGATGAGTATTTTCTACTGAAACTTTGCAGTTTTTCCTTTTTGTACATACCCGATAAGTGAAACAAACCCAAGATTTTTTCAAACCAAAACCAGACCAGGGTGTTCTGCTTGTAGTTGAATGCTTTCAGTAATCAACATGGGGAATGAGGGAGAATTCAACAGGAGTGCATGTTCTTTGTGTAATATACTTTCCATTTAAATAAGCCATGTAAGGTTGGAAGAATTAGCAGCAGACATCCCTCCCTGTTCATTAGACATCCAGTTCTTTCAATACTGGACAGTAACTGAAAGTCAAGTTTGAGTATTCACAAAGTGATATTTAAGGACTGTAAATTAACAAGTGCTCAGTTTGAAAAAGACATAGTGAATGACACAAAAAAAAAAGTAGAAGAAAAAGAGCAGAACACACTGAGAAGCTGATTCAGCTTTAGACCCATGAGGCTTACCATATACATTAGCACCATCATGTGGTATAACACTGAGCTGTGCAGTATAAAATAAGGTAAAGCCATTGAGGGCTGAAAGTGTTTCTGGCTGTATTCTGAGTTGAGTAACAGTAAAAAAAGCTGTAACTGAGAAAGTGGTAGGATAGTCACGCTGTTCAAGACTAAAACAAGATTACTCTTGTCAGGAAACGTTAACTATAGCAAAACATTTCTCTGACATAAATCCATGTCAGGGCCCAAGATCTAGACTAGCAGAATTTAGAAGCTGGACTTCTTTCAGGCTGATTCAGGATGGTGGGGGAAGGTTGATATTTGTAGAAGCACATTTTGGTGGTGTGGCTGCCTTGTAACAAGGAATCAAGACACCAGACTTTGACGAGGGTGCTTAAGGCACACTATGACACAAGCATCATCCCATTCTGGAGACTGTTAGCAGTAGAACACATACAAGCAAGGACCAGTGTTTGCTGAGCCATGTTTTTGGGTTGAAAATGTGTGTTTTACCTACACTAATTCACCTACTCACATAGCACTTACATGCTTATCAGCCGCATCACCTCTGCTTGCAGTTGCAACAGTACAGACAGGTTAGATTCCTATGGTCTTGCAAACATAGGCCATGCATGTTTTTGCCTATAAAGGGCTCTGATCACACTGCAGAATATATGGGCAAATACTTATAATACAGTTTGGAACAAAATATTCTCGATCTTTGTTTCCGTTTTGGGAAATCATGGAGAATAGGAATTGCCCAAGATTATGGATCACAGACAAGCTAAAATATGGGTATTATGAGTTATATTTCTTTTCCCAGAGTCATTTTGTTCACAGCGCAACACAGGCTAAAAAATAGTCTGTGTCACCCTCAGTCCCTCTGGAGATATTATTGCCTAGCTCTCTGAAAAAACAGGTGTGAAAAACAAGGAGGACCTACAAAGGGATGAGGAATTAACAAATAAGGGGGTTAGCATGTTTACAGATTACTGTCTTTCAGAGCTGTCCCTGGAGGTTTTGTGTTCTGGGAACTGTTAACCCTCACCCCCAGTCTTAACAAGGGATGCAAGCTCAACCAATCAGTGAATCCATTAGATGTTTTTTAAAAATTATCTAGCACAGTCCTGATACAGATGGACAGCACACATGTTGAGAGACATACCTTGAGAACATTGATAAGTGCTAACCAAATTTCTCCATGCATCCTTAGGAACAGCTTGTATTTCACAAGGAGGCAGCAGAGGCTTTCTCTGAGCCTGTGGTACAATTTCAAAGCTGCATTAGCCCACGCTCAAGGTTTTCATCCCACCTGGAGACAGGTCATGTATCATAGGCTGGCCTAGAGATGTCACAGCAATAAAAACAGTCAATTCCAGGAGCTGGGAGGATTGACTGGGGTCTTTCTCGCACATTTGACTCAGTTACAGGCTGCACATGCCGCAGATCACGTACCTCTGAGATCCTAGAATATTATTTTAAAAAGTCAACAGCTGTGGAAACTGGGATTTCCACTTTCTATTGCAGACTTCATTCAGACAATCTGGACCTTCTTTTCAGCAGCCCAGATATCCTGCCCTGGTTCCCTACTCACTGAGATTTCAAGGGCGTTCTGCAAGAATGAAAAATGAGTCTCGTAACCAAGTAGTAAAACATGGTCCACATTCTTGCTTTAACCAGCTTCCCCATGTTTTACCCAGTAACCCGATAGGCTCGGCCGGAGGACTATGAGGTAGCGTCTCACCGAGTGTCATGGTATTTTATGAAGTCAGAAATGTGATAGCTACTGTTGTCACACTTCAGTGTACAGAACAATTCATTCACAAATGAGAAAAACAGATCCCTCCACACATACCTTTCCCCTGACTTAATGCCCTGTATCACACAAGTGAACCAGAGTGGGCTGCATCAATATTATCCCAGCATGGCTCACAACGCTATAGGGAGGGGGAGGTTAAAAAATGACAGTGGGTGAAGGAGAGAGGTGCCAGCAGAAATCTGCTATTCAGCTGCTTGGCTTCAGTTACACAGAGCACGCACCTCAGCAATACACTGTTGAAAGAAGATGAAGAGACCAGAACAAGATAGAATTGGATGGCTTTTGGAGAATTGTCTGGAATAAACGCTGCATAAAATGTCATTATTATGGACAAGAGCAATCTGTGACATTTTGCCACTGATATCTACCTTGGTTACTTGTTTGGGGGATTTTGCCTTTTTTGAAAAGGCTAGTTTAAAATAATTTGTAAAGCTCATAATTGTGTAGGAAGGTAATACAATACAAACTGTGTGGTTTACAGAGACATTTCAACATACTGACATGGGAAAGGATAACTACCTGCAATTTTTCTGACCTCGAAGAAGACTCCTTTTATCAACTGTGCTTTTGCTTTTGTTGAATTAACCAGAACAAAGCATAGTGTTTGTCAGGTTTTGTCCTTATCAACAAGGATCACAGATAATAAGGTGGCAGGGGGGAGCTTACTGATTGCTGTCTAATGATGATGCTAACACTAGGAAAGAAATAGCAAGTTTTTGAAGCATGATTCAAACAGTGAAGAATTTTGGAAGATAAGATCTAGAACATGCATTTCATGCTCCAAGTATATATTCTGGTTAAATTTCCTGTGCATTGACTACCTCCTTATTGACACATTGTTCCTCTATTCTGTCTGTGGCATGAAGCTATGGAAGGGTGCCTTCTTTCAGTGCTACAGCACAGCTTCCCTGCACACCAAAGGGTGCTGAACTCTCTCAGTGCACACTGGAAAAAACACCAGCAGGACAGACGTCTCTGGAAATTTCTGAGAGACAGATCTTCTCCCGTTGTGATTATGTGAACATACACCTCCTGTCCAAAGCAATATTTTCATAAGGGGAAAGGCTGACAAATCTGTACCTTACCTCGTGTACAAAGTTTATGGAATACAGTTTTGCTGGCTAAAGCACAAACATCCTCTCTCCCTTCTATCTGCTTGAGAAGGAGTTCATTTACCATATTACATAAGAACTGCTATGTCTTTAGATAAGAGCACACACACACAGTTAGTCTTTTTCACAAGCTACAAGTGCTCTGTAGTACTTGTAACAATTAACTGACTACACTATGCTAGACTGTATGGCAACGTGGAAGATTTTATCTTAACATTATGCTTAAAGTAATTTTTTATTACATGAAAAAATTTCCTTTCTTTTTCTTTTTTTTTTTTTTCCCAGAACCTTTCCTCACTGATATATCTTTTTTTGATATGCTCCTCAGGACTGTGACCAGATCCACATAGATGATGTATCATCAGATGATAATGGTCAAGATCTAAGGTACGGGATCTCCAGGCTGGAAGCTACAGGTCAGGTAGTCTCAGCTGTTTGAAAATAGCAGGGGGTTGGTCAGTGGTATAAAGAAATCTTTCTTGGCTATGCACCTTCTCTGGTTGCATGCTGTGCTGTCTGCAGTTATTAAACACAGGAGAAGAACAGAGGTTCTGTTCACACATTAATATGTCTCTGCCTTCTGTAAAGCCCTGATCTTGCTGAGCCTTGAATCGTTGTAGGGAATGTTTAAAATCATGTTGAACTTCAGTCTAACTGCACCTGTTTCTGATATGATGTAGCCACCCAGTTGGCACAGGTGTTGCCAAATCATTTCAAAACCAGTTTGAAAGGTTTCCCACTGCCCAGCTGAAAGGGATGGGCTTACTAGTAAGAACTGTGCACCTTGCCAGGCCAGAGCCTTCTCACTGTTATAAACATGTACCAAAACTGTACCAAATATTATTAAGTTAGTTAATCATATCCATAAAAACTACTTCTGTAAAATTACGTTTACCTTTCCCAAAATATTACTTGCAGAGTAATTACCATTGGTGCAAAAATAATATATGCAGAGCTTATCCAAGGCTTAATAGTTTGTATTTTTATGGATGGTTGTTATGAGAAATTGATGCAGAAACATCACACTGGATGCATCATTAAAAGGCTTCTTTCCTTCTGCAGAGAACACTCAGAATTTTTTTTTTGCTGAAACTGAAATAATGATAGTTTGTGCTTTCTAATGCTCTGAACTGGCACATACATGTTTAGTTCCTTTGGCTCCAAGAGGACTGTAAGCAGATTAGTCTGGATACCTGTTGAGTCATTGATTAAAATACTAATTTGGGCTTTATCTCAATCTACTTAGAGTGAACAACAAAAAAAAATCCATGAACCAATAGTATATTTTGAATCTTGTCAAAAGCCCCTGCCTAAATTGGTTCACTTGTTGCAGAAAATACTTCTCAGATGCTTATGGTTTGTCTGCATGGGGAATGTGACTGGGCTGACTGAAATGTCTTAAGTCTGTTAAACTTGTCTGGATGCTGTAATACAGAAATAAATTGGTCTCAGGGCTTTCTGGAAGGGGAAATTACTGCATAGTGAATCAGGATGTGAACAAAGAGACGCTGGCCACTCCTCCAGTGAGGTATCAGAGGCACAGTAAGCCCAGCTAGCTTCAAGCTGCAGCCAAGAAAGCTAGGTCTGTGTCACAGAGCATTTCTGCTTTTTTCCTTGCTCTGGTTCAGAGTTTGTCTGTCCCTGCTGGGTTTGTGATAGCACACTGTCCCATGAGCTGCAGCTGCCCTCTTCCACTGCATTCTGTGAAGCACTAAAACCCATCCTGACACTGTCACCCAGCAAACGTTTTAAAATAACAAGAGCTGGTACTACCTCTTTCCAAGTCCCCTCAGCCCTTTTCTCAGGGAACCGATCCATCCGAAGAGTAACTTTTGTTGGTTTTAAGGTGTATTATCTTTCAGCTGTAACAGTTTCCTGTTCTGATTCAGGTCAGAGCTGAAGGAATGCTTACACTGGTACAACGAAAGGCACATCAAGGAAGATTCAAGACAGGGACAAATGCCTGCTCATAGATCACAGGATTACTGCCTTCCAAGATATTTAGGGTGGCTGTGGAACTGTCACTAGTTCCCATTTACTGTGGTAATTACTCAGGAGTGGCTTTGAAGTATTAATTCTTTTTCTTTTATTTGTTTCAAAAGCGTTATATGCTGCAGGCACTTAAGAGTCAGGTAATTTCTGTTTTTTTTTCCCTTGATTAACATGTTCAGAGCATGTTTAACAATATAGCCAAGCAGCCAGCAAGGTAACATCAGAATTCCTTTAAGATTTTAACATTTCTGCAGTTACCTTAGCAGCCTGGATAAGAGGCAGTTGAGGATTTTCAGTGACGTGAGGACAGTCAGATGTTCCATAGCCCAGAGAACCCCAGAACTGGCAGGAAGCACTGAACCTGCACTGTGTTCACAGTAGGAACTTTTTTGTCTAATCCGTGCAAGTAGTCCTGTGATGCTGATGTCTGAATAGGATCACGGGTCAGGCAGTCTGCTTGATTTCTTAGCCTGGAAATAAATCACTCAAGTAAAAGAAAAATAACAGGCCACAAATGCCCTTTTAGATCTTTTGGTTGTTCTTCTTGCACGCACAAGAATTACATGTTGCAGCGTAGCATTACGCAGGGTGGCACGCACGTTTTTGGGGCACGAGTGATAGCAGGCAGCACTGGTGAACTCCACTGTTGTACAGTGTGTCCTGCATACCTCTGTGCTGCCACCTGTCTCCACATTTCTGTTCAGTTGTTTCCACTCTCTGCTGGTGTTGTGTAGACTGTAATTATAATGGCCTCTCCCCTTCCCTTCTTCCTTCTCCTAGCACATATAACTTCTCTGCAGATGGCTTTCACAGTTCAGCTGCCAGTGCAAACCTATGTCTGGGCTCAGGCGTTCACGGGGGAGTTGACTGGATGAGGAAATTAGCATTCCGCTACCGTCGGGTCAAAGAGATGTACAACACCTACAAAAACAATGTCGGGGGTACGTGTCTGCTGCCAGGCAGTAAGTGTGCCTTTCATCCTCTCAAACACTTCTGACCCTGCTAGGAATATGCTACAGAGGAGGTGCAGAGAGCATAATGATAACAATACTTAAACTCTGAGCTGAACAAGTGTTCCAGCAGTCATTCTGAAATAAGAATTCTGTATAGGATTTGCCAAAGCTATGCTAAGTACTTGCTTTTGTGGATCAAGGACTCAAGACTGAACATGGGGCTGATTTCTATCTGAAGGCATTCTTGAATTCTTTCTACTGTCTCCCCAAAAACAATACCAAAAGATATCAGGATGCCCTGAGTTTTTTCATTTCAGCTTGTTCCAGGCAATTCTTTCAAGAGATTGCATTGCTTCTATTTTAGAACATCAGTGGCAAGTCTCTGACTAGAAAGAGAAAGAAGCAAAGTTAAGAATATCACCGCAGACTTGCGTCACTGTTGGAGAAATGCCCTACCAACACATACTGGAAATGGTGCACGGCTTTTCAGGAGGAAAAAAGACCTTCTTGGCCCCAGGCTTCTCTTAGCTCAGGTCACCAACCCCTGCACACAGTTCTTTTGTCCTCTTGCTCATTTCCCATATGAGCTTTGTGCTAACTCCAAGAAAGATGTTTTAACGTGAGCCTGCAGACTGCAGGCAACTGATACCATTCATTTCGAGAGGAAGGAAGCTGAGCTCTAGTTCCATAGGAGTGTGTTGCAGTCAGGGCTTACATACCTTGAAACAAAGGAAAGCAGCCTGCATCAGTGATAAGGGCACTGGGAAGAGTAGGATTCAGACCACGAGAAGGGGGTCTTTGGCATACTGACCTACAGAAGCACGCAGCTCCCTTTCTGTGCTTCTGCAAACATGCTTTCCCTGCTTACAGGTTTAATAGGAGCTCCTAAGAGGGAAACCTGGCTGCAGTTAAGAGCAGAACTCGAAGCGCTGACTGATCTCTGGCTCACACATGCTCTGAAGGCGCTGAATTTGATACATTCCCGGTAAGAGCAGCTTACAGAACTGCCTACAGGCTTCATCCAGGATCTCCTTTGCTTTCCATTTTTCCCTTTCTCTAAACAAATCAAGACACATTTATAGGACTTTGCTGGCCAAACCCGTGGGAGGCCTGTCTGCATATGTTTGTCAGACTCGTATTATCAAGGGCTGGGGGTTGCTTGAGATGATGAACTGAGAAGAAAGAAAAAGCAACCACACGTTTTTCTTACCTTTCCTTGCCTGCCTCATCTGCAGTACACTTTCCACAGGCATAGATTTGCAAGAGAGTAGGAAAGGGGCCTTCAATCCCTGGAGACATTCACTCAAGTCAAAGCATGGACATTAAAGCCACATCACTACTGCTGGATTGTGGTCGGTTTTTGTCATTCCACTAAGTAAATAAAGAAGTGTTATCAGTACTCAAGTTACTGGCTTCTAGTTGCATAACCCCCAAGTGCCTTGTGAATTTGTGGTTGCAAGAAATGTGTGCTTCCTGCCATTCAGTTTAAGGTGAGAGAAAAAAACAGATTGCCACCTCTACTAACTTTTGTTTCCTAGGCCTAACTGTGTAAATGTGTTGGTCACCACAACTCAGCTGATACCAGCTCTGGCAAAAGTGCTTCTCTACGGACTAGGCACTGTCTTCCCAATCGAAAACATTTACAGTGCAACAAAAACAGGTAAGAACAAAGTAACTTAGGCTCCACCAAAAGATTGAATTTTTATTCCTAATTTAGGCACAATTCTTCAACTGATAAAGGGCTCATAGCTCTCATGAGAGAATCTGTCTCAGATTAAGATCCATTTGGGTCCTAATTAAAAAAAGAAGTGGGGAAGGTAGCAAGTTCAGTTTGCAACATCAGTTCCAATGAATATCAGCTCCACTTACTATATGCAACCAGATAAAATATGTCTTCTCTTCTGTTGCTCAGGAAAAGAGAGCTGTTTTGAAAGAATAATGCAAAGGTTTGGAAGGAAAGCCGTGTACATTGTAATAGGAGATGGTGTTGAAGAGGAACAGGGAGCAAAAAAGGTACAGTCTGTGGACACCATCTTGGGTTCTTCCAAGCTTACTTTTCAATGGCTGTTTCTTTGCTTACACTCTTAATGAAGCTCCTTCAATTTGAAACAGATTAGAATTGGTCTCAATTCTTAAAACACGAAATACTTCATCTCATGAGCAATTTCTTACTTTAAATTCCCTCATCTTGGCAGTTAGTGATTTTTTTCAGATAAGTGCTCTGTCACATGTTCCAGGAATCATTCTTGTTTAATGAAGATCACTTTAAAACACATGAAAAGGAAAACTCCAGGATGTGGTCTCAGACAAACAAGTAGGGTTAATTTTTGATCTATAGATGGTGGGTTTTTTTGTTTGTTTTTGGTTTTTTTTGGAGGGGGGTGCAATTTCCAAATTCTTGGAATTATTTCTGAATGATTTATTAGAACAAGCATGTATGCATACCCATATTTATATTTATGACTCAATGAAGTCATAGGACGTAATATCGTTTCAGTAAACACCAAAGGGACTACTACTGAGCTACTACCTTTATTTATGATTTGTGAACCAGTATGATTAATTTCACATGGGAAATGGAAGTTGGGAAGGTTTACTGATTTCAGAATAGAGCAGGAACTCTGAAAGCACTGTGGTCAGGAATCACAAGTGCACAGCTCAGTAACATACCATGCTTACTGAATGGATGTGGACCACTTATTAACTAACTGTAGAAAAAAAACCAAATGGACTCATGCGTGCATCCAGTTGAGATCTTCAGTAATTAGTGTCCACAATTCACTCACTGGGAAACAGGAAGCAGAGTTTTGGGGTCAAGTTGAAGCTTCTTTGTTTTGAATAGACTATAATAGAAGAGTAGCTGGGAACCCAAAGCTTAGAAGAAACTAAAGCAAAATTTAATAAGACTAAAGCTCATGTCCTCAATGATCTGGAAGGATAAAAAAGGATTTGGAAATACAGCAGGGTGCATCTTCTGCCATACCTACAGGATGACTGTATTGGAGAAATACAAAAGCAGTAGAAAGACATGGAGAGAACAGCTGAAAGAAAGCAATCGTGCATTACCTGAGTAGTACAGCATGAGAATTGAAGTGCCACGGTTTTGATTTCCTCACCTCTGGAACCAAAGTCCTCCTGGAATCCCTATTCGGCTTTAGAGGGAGAGGAACACAGTTTGTTAATAACAGGCATCAATTGCAAGATGTCTTGGTGCATCTTGTCTTGTGCTCCTGTTGTGACTGCAGAAATGTGATTGATCTTCAAAAACACTGCACTTGAATTGAGATGCAGGACCTGACTGCGTGAGCCCATATTCAGCAAACTGGCTAATTTGCCAACAAAAACAACAAATCCCACCCCCTTTGAAAACTAGCCAGATCTGCAGAAAGTTCTCTAGTTCATGAAGGGTTAAGGAATCCTCAGAAATGAGTCCAGAACGCATGACTGGGAACGAAGTGACAATAGCCTGCTGCTTTTGACAGCCCAGTGCCATCCTTTAAAGTTAGTGGGTCAGTGCACATGACTACATCAAAGGCTGCCGGGCTCCCTGGTAGTATGGAGATGGGGGAAGGTTCAACAGTGTGGTATAGGCAGGATTTCAAGGACCCTCTGAGCAGCTCTCCCATTTGCAGGGCACATTCTTTGCTGGGCTGTCACCTCCTGTGATTGATGACAATCATTAGCCACACCTGAGTCTTGCCCCCAAAAAAAGGGGAGAGGCAAGGGGAGGGCACGCAGAGAGTCTTTCACTGTTTTGCTGACAGCTCTGATAATATCTCTTTAGTGGGTCATTTTTCCCCACCTGTCTGATGAGTGATAAATCAGTAAATACTTAACAGCAGGACTGGCTGAGAGGCCCGAGTTTTCTTCTCTTTAAAGAATGAAAAATAGATAATTGAATGGACGAGGTTAATAACAACCAAAGGAAGGGAAAGGAGAAGGAAATAATTCTTCTCCTTAAAATGAAACTGCAGATCAGTAGATTCCAGTCACTTCAGATGTCTGTGTTTGCTCGCTGTCTCTACCCACACTGAGGAATGGCTTGAAGGAAACATTGGTTTACTCATAGGCAACAAAGCAGAGGGAAACTTGAGTTGTATTAAACATTAGGGGAGTGTCAGCAGACATTGTGTAAAATAAACATCTAGAAACACTGGAGTTTTTTTTACATAGGTAGGTACACTTGGAAAAGGATCTTCTCCCGTCAGCAGAATCATCTATCCAGGAAGGACATGTTCTCTAAAGCTTTTTCAAAGTTTTCTATTCAGAAGTAGTGTGTTTATAGTGATAAACTCAGAAATTATTCCCACACTGAGAAGAGAACGAGCTTTGTCAGTTAAGGCTTTGTGCACCTTTGCTACTGCATGGTTGTTACTGACTGTACAGGTAATAGTATTTTGGGAGGATGCTATGGAAATCACAGCGTTGTTATCAAGTCCAAAGGCAAGCATGAGCTGTGTGCTTTTGATCCATGGTGAAAATCTCAAAATCTTCCTAGGAAAAGCAGTTCCTATTGCTCCAGTTAATTTGGAAAAAGAATTAATTGTTTGAAAGCATTTTGATGCTACATTATTTTATTTTTGCTTCTGTAAGTTTTAATAACTTCTTTTTGCTTGATTTGATTGAGACAGTGATGCACTGGCAGCAATTTTTAGTAGTGGACCTCATGTTGTGGGAGAGGATTATGATGCGTTCTGTAGAGACAAAGATTCTTGTATAGCTCAATTGCTGTAGGCAAACCTCACTAAGTGGCTCACTAAGAAAATTATTCCTAGGAGTACTGAAATTCTAGAAATGTTCTTAGTTATTTCCTGAAGAAAAAGGAGGTAAAGTTTAATGGGTGATACTCTCAGAAAGTCTGCTCACATCTGCACCATCTCCCAGACTGTGGCAGATCTCTTTCCTTTCTGCATAACAGAAATGTATCTCCAACAGAAACTTCCTGCTCCCTTCCCTTCTAAGCTGAGCCTCCCTGCCTGTCACACATGACAGCTGGTGGCCAAGTACAGAGCTCTCTTCCTCAGTGTGCAAACTCAAACTAAGAAATTTATTTTCATCTCAGTATTAAACAAAGCAGAACAAACAAACAAAAAAACCTCTTTTGGTTTCACTCTAGCACAACATGCCATTCTGGAGAATCTCTTGTCATGCTGACCTGGAAGCTCTTCGGCACGCCCTGGAACTTGAATATTTGTAGCAGACCCCAACATCTTAGCACTGTGAGGGCTCCACTCAAACTGTTACGTCGGTTCCACCTATTCCTCAGCATTTTCTTACTAAAAAAAAATCCCACAGCAACGGCAGTTTTCCTTTTTTTGAAGGAGAACCCTTTCAGTGGAAGCCTCTAAGACCTTACAGCCAAAGCACATTCTATCAAGTCCTTCCTTTGGACAGAGGAAAAGCCTTCAGAGAACTGTGGGGAGTTTAAGCTGGGCGTGCAGAGCCGTGACTGCCCTTGGCCATCAACAAAACCCCCAGAAGCCTTGGCTCTACTTGTCAGTTTTCTTGCTTTTGAAACGGGAAGAGGACATTAATTAAAGACTGTGAGCACACTCTGTGCACATCACATCATATCACATCGGACCTTCTGCAGATAGGAGTGAAACTGTTGATTTTTTGTTTCGTTTGTATTTTTCTAATTTATGAACTAATCTCATTACTCTGGTATTAAGCTCTGTACCTGTGTTTTTAATCTGGCTTTTTGGGGCGGGTGGGTGGGGAAAGTCCTGCCGTTCTAAATTAAGAGTTCATTCTTCCAGGGCAGTATCTGGAGAAAATCATATTGTGTACATTGATAATAAGGACACATGGGACTGTGGGTAAGAACTGTAGCTGTGTTTTTAAATCTTACATGGATGGTCTGTGGATTGTGCATGTGTCTACACGGTGCCTTATGCTGCCATCGCGGTTTGGGTGGGAAAAAAGTACCCTGTGATGAGTGAAAGGCATTAAATAAAAACAAGTTTCCATGCTGGGGGACTAGATTACCTGCCTTCTCTTCTCTCCAGCCACTCCTGGATCCACAGCTATATGTAGAACACGTACTCCCTATCTCAAGGTGGAGTTGGACTAGAAGTGCAGCTTACCCTGTCCTGCCTGTTGGTGGGGCAAAGAGTGCAGATGGTGGCTGTGTCTTCCAGGAGGGAACACAGACATTCAGAACCATTCAGAAGATACAGGGTAAGCAAGGACTGCAGGTGTGCGTATTTATTTTTATGTAAATAAACATATCTACAAGTAAGATTCAGCTTTAGGATTTTTGCTGAACTGCACAGTTAATTCTTGCTGTCAAAATACTTCCAGTCTTTGGGTTTGTTAGGTCTCTGATTCACTTTCAAAACTACTCTTTCTTGTTTGCACCAAATAACCTCAGAAGGATCACAGCCTCACTGGAGCACGGTGTGAGAGGGAGACATGCAAAAGTAATACACAATGCCCTGATCAGTTGTGTGAACTGAGATCAAACATACCAGCGTCGTCCGAGTTAAGAGTGCTACATGAGCTGGAGTCATGACTCCTAATGGCCAGGAACGTTCACCTCAAGAAACATTCACTGCTCAACCCGAGAGGGGATTTTCCACAGGACTAAAAGAGAGAATCTCATTCAGGATTTGGCTCAAAAATCAGCAGCTATGCAGCAGCTTTAAAACACATTACCCGCACTTGACAACAACAGGCGCAAACAAAACCATCCGCTAAGTGCATGCTGTGGAGGCATTTGCAGAAAGCTGCTCTCCAGGCTGAGCACAGAACTAATCAAAGTGTGATTGTTCTAGCAAAGCTGTTGATGTCTCTGTTTGCCAGGGGGGAGATCCAACAGAATTTCTCCCTTGAGCTCTTCCAGCTGTATGAATGTCTCAGGAGGGAAGTATCGCAAGTCAAAGGAATCAAGCTCAATGGAGAACTGACAGGCGCTGGCAAGACAAGCACACCTACAAATAAAACCTCTGAAACAAATGCCAGGAGCAGCAGACTCCTAAGCAAAACTTCAGCTTTTAACACCCTGTCCATCAGCTAACTACTCTTGCTCGGTATTCCAAATCTAATGTCTGCCTTATTTGACTCCAGAGTACTGATTTTTTCCCCGAGGCTTCATAGAAGATTTTGCTTTCTGAATGTATTTAGAGATTCCCAAGGCAAACTCCTCTGTTCCCAGCTGCTTGGCAGGTTTGGTTCTTAGTTCCTGCTGGCACTCCCCTTACCGTCACTGTAACACGCGCTCTCCGTGCTTCTCCAGCTGATGATTTTCACTTCCCTGCAGGTAACACAGCTGATCGTTGTGCTGCACCAGCACCAGGAGCTCCTGTCTGTCACACCGGGCACGCAGCAGTGCTGGCCTCTCACTAGAGCAACAGTATCAAGGCTCACTGTTCAGAGAATCTGACGGCAGGAAGGGATCTGTAACAGCTTTTTGAGCCTGGATATAAATGGGAAACACACACGGCTTTGCTCAGCATTTTTACCTCCGTGTGAACATATCTGTAACAGCTTTTTACTCACAAGCACACATAAGGTCTGAGAGAACACACACACACACACTTTGCTCAGTTCTCGGCCGTGTTTCAGCGCTTCATGCAGTGTCACAGCATGAGATCCTTTCACAGTCGCGTCATTAACCAGATCTGCAATAACAGAATAGAGTTTTGTCACATAACCACAAAACTGACAAGAAAACTGTCGGAACAAACAAACCAAGCTCGTTGTTGGGGATGGAAGGGCACGTAACTGTGTCACCAGCTTCCCGTGCTGATTTTGCTCGCACGTTTGACCACAAGAGGGCGGCTGCGCTTCGCCGTGGGTGACAGTCCTGCTTCAGCGCAGCCCGTCTCAAGGCCCTGAGCCGCCGCAGCCCGACCTGGCGGCGGTGAGCTGAAGTGCGGTTCTTAGCATTTCACCGTCTCAACGTAGGAGATCCGACTGGGCTCTGGGAGGACTGCTGTGGTAAACTCCATCCAGGCCGTACCGTCTGGGGACTAAAGCAAAACCTCCGAGCACCGAGTGCTGCTTTAGCACGTCCTGAACGGGGTAGGATTCCTGAAGCTGCATTAACGCTGGGAAAACATCGCCGCCGCTTGGTAAAGCTGTGGAGCTGACTGGCCCAGATAAAGAGCAGCACTGTCAATCTCCCCCCTTCCTATCAGTGAAGGCCCGAGTGAAAATGGAAGATCATAATACAGAGATTTCTAAGTTCCAGTCCCATGAACAGGCAATTTTGTCCCCCAAACCTAGAGAGCAGCAGTAATACACCCACATGCCTCTTAGTAGGTTCCAACAGAAGATAGGAAACCTGAGGCTTATCCGCTGCCTGCAGCTGATGAGTGAAGTCTTCCCAAGATTACGTGTGACCCACGAGACTTCTGTTAGTGGCACTGCCCCTGCCCCCAGCAGCTGAAACCGAAGCATTAGCATCACCCCCTGCAGGCACCACAGCCCAAGGGCCGCCCCTCCACGAGAGTTTGCATCCAGCCCAGGACTGAGCGGAAGATCAGAAGTCCACATCGGGACAAAGCAAGCATTCCAGCCCCAGCTCCGAGAGTTCCCACTCGGCTCCCAAGTGGAAGAGATGCTCTTGGCAGGGTCGGGGTTACTCTACATACAAGTGAGATGGTCATGCTAACTGAACTTAGAGGAGCCTGTTTCTTACGTTCATATCACATCAGTGGCATCTCCCTGTATGTCCAAGCCAGGGACGTGTTGTTCTTCCTTCATTTTTAGTTACAGTAAAATCTTCAGGGAATAAAAAAATAACAATAAACAACTTCACTGTAACCAGCTACAGTGGGAAAAAATGCAGTCACCAAAACGTCTGAGCCCCCTTGATCCCACCCTGATAACAGTGCTCACTGGGATCGGGTCACCCATTATGCCACACGGAGGAAAAAACAACGCCCACGAACGTCTAAAAAGGAAAAAACAGAAATAGGGGCTGCAGAAATCACTGAGGTTTCCTACTGCTCTTTTCAAATGGTTCATTATTCTTTCTCCAAACACAGGAACGCGTTTCAGTGATAGAGGTCACAAGGTTAGCAATCCAGCATTCCAGTTCCACTCCTAAACATCACCTCGGGCTTTCAGTATTTGTGCTTCTCTTTACACAGCAGCGCTGGGAACATTACCTTTGCTTTATAAATGCACAGAACAAAACAGCTCCAGGAGTAGGAACTTGGGGAGAGCGCTTGCAGTGAGACGTGATGAGCTGCTGCACTGGTTCCGTGCTTCTTCCACCAGATCACGGGCACACGGAGCACCTTGCTCCAATTCGTGCCCTTAGCGAGCTGCGGCACGGCTCACCCTGGAATCCCCCATCTCAGCACAGATACACCAACAGGACCGTGCACGTCTGCCTTTCCACGCAGCCCCAGGGCAGGTGAGCGTCACGCAGCCGGACCCTGCAGCCACACGAACCATGCGCAGAGTGCAACTGAATGGAACTGGAAACCCAGGAACACAGAACGCTTTTCTAAAACTGTTTAATAAAAAGCTGTGAAGTTTCTTGAAACACCGGAGAAACCCAAAGCATACCATGTGCCACCTGTCTTAGTCACAAAGAAACACAATTCTCAAAAAAGATATTTAAGTTTAATACAAATTTTATACAAAGAAAATGTGAAAAAATACTTCCATATGCTAAAAGCAATTATGCTTCACAAATAAGGCCAGCTAGGCTATTTCTGACACAACTGCAAGTCACGAATATTCTGTTCTCGCCTTCTCCTTCTAATACTTTTTCCCCTCTATGCAGGGACTAGCTGGAGACTGTACAGACCGCAATCTTTTATAAACAATGGGAAAAATCAACATGACTAAAATGTACAACAGAATGTACTGGAATGATATCATACAGTTAATTTTCTCATATACATACATCACCTTTGCTTTGTTCAATGCTTTCGTTTTACACAACATACAAAATGGTACTACAGTATAAGTGTAACAGACAGCATTTCCATGGGATACTTTCTCTCATACTGTACTGCTTCATGCTTACAGAAAAACAAACTCCATCATAAATAATACATGCTCTGGCCCAGCATCACAAGTCCTTCGCCCGTGTTTCCTGATCCATGCTTTTCTCCACAGCCCAGCTCTCGTTCCGTGTGAAAAGCTTTCCAAAGTCCTTTTGCTGTTATTTCTTACTTATTTCTTTTTAACTTTAATCCTCTAAAAAGGAACAAAACCGAACTGTGGAGGATAGGAAAAACCCCTCTCATCTGTGATAGCAGTGATAAGAAGCGGCGCTCCCAACACGCTGGCGTTACACTCTGCAACTTTTCAGACATGAAGCTGAACAAAATTAACTTGTTCCTTGTAAACAATTTTATCTGTCTGGTCATGTAAAAAGCAATGAAAATCTTTATGTACTTCAGGTCTGCAGGTTGGAAATGTCATAATTGGCCCAATGCAATTAACAGAAAGAAAGATACCCTTCATCATTAGGTTGAAATTCTACAAGAGTTTCAAAGTGCAGAAATCGTTCTCATCCAAATGCGAATCAAGTTGTTCAGATTCTTCAGCTTACATTATTTGATGCGTAACTGCCACCTTCCGAGACCAGTTCTCAGCGTTAGCTTGGGATAAGGCTGCTTTAAACCTTTCTTTTCCAACTTCAAACACTCTTTATAAGTTAAAGTCAATACAAATATAAAAAGGAGATGGTACTCTAACTTTAATGACATCCACAAATTGTACATTATTTACAACGGAGGCATAGATTTAACACAGATCTTACCTGTCCTCAGCTTTTCTAAGCCAGCGCTAATGCTTTACATTAATGTAGTGTAGTTAATGCTTTGTACATTTATACAAAGCTTAGGTCTGAACCTTTGAGGTTAATCCAAAGAACTCTGTTTACTTTTCACATTTCTATTAGATTTATATATTCCAACAATTGTATGGACTTCTTGTTAGCAGTTAGACTCTTCGTACTTGGACTGGCATTGTGGTCTGAACATACTGAACTCCAGTTCTCATTGCCACTGTCCCAGCAGAAGGACTTACCACTACAGGAATGGTCTGTGGATTAAAACCAAGAGAAACAGATTGTTACGTTCAAGGTCATATAAACATGACCACAGAAATAGAGACCTATTGTCCAGGGAAAATCCAGAACAAGCTCCAATTTTGTGCAAGAATTAATACCTTTACTACTGCAGTATTACCTCATTCCAAGGCAGAAAGTAGTGGATTACTTTCCTAGAGCCAAGAGGGTTGTTCTTTTTTCTGTATTGTTATTACTTTATAATTACTGGGACCAGCTGTTCCTACAGGCAACGTACACGCTCTACCTATCTCAGAGAATTAGGTTTTCAAACTTACTGCATCCAGTTTTGTATTTTCCCCAAATAAATCCACAGGAAGAGGAGAAAGGGCTAAGAAAATCCTCTGTCATTTGAAAAAGTTCCTACAAATCAAACTGGAGTACAAAAATACCCTTGTTTATAAGTATATCCCTTACAGTCCCCCCACCCCCACCAAGGAACTCCCCCATGCGCTCAGTCTGCACAGAAGAGAACAAAGAACATCGTGTAAACAAAAAAGTACTTCTGCACAAACTGACAACAGAAACGTCGGCATTACTGGGAGCTGTCTTACACTCCCTGTAAAAATACCAGTATAGAATAAACTTCTCACTTCCATCATACAGATCAGGATCTATAAATCTTAACAAATGATGTTTCAGGACATCCCTATGGGCAGAAATGGATTCTACAGATGCAGAGACAAAGGCACAAGAACGTTAAACAATCCAGTCAATGCCACATCGCTCCGGAAGGTCCGGAACGGGATTTATTGAATCTGAACTCGGTATGCTGACCTTCCTACAGAACGCGGGAGAGCTGGGGTTATGCCACACACACTGCAAATGCGCTCTGATACAGCTCCAGTGATGGACAACTGCTGGCCAGCAAACACGCCCACTTCAGTTACAGCGTTTTGGGGAAGAAACAAGGAGTGAGGGTTTGAGAACTCTGAAGGGGATGCCCAGGACTGCCCCTCAGGAAAGCGTGAGCCTCCAAAGCGAGCACGGAATGGCACACAGCGTCACTGACGCACAGCGTTCCCCCCACGCTTTAAGAAATCGCTTCAGTGCATCGATGGCATTCAGCAAAGACTGCGAATATCCCAACTGGGATGGGCGGCAGCCTAGTGCCCACCAGCTCCTCTGTGACAGATCTGTGCCTTCCAGAAGCCTACCCATTCCATGCCCTGGAATGCAAAGATGATGAATTCAAATGTTTACGGCATTTTAACTGCAGAAAGAATAAAAACTCAGTGTGCAATCAGTTCTCTGAATAAACACAAGGTTACTGTCATTTGGTAACGACTTCGGAGGCGTAAAGAGGGTTCAATGGAAACGGCACCTGGAAGATACACTGACAGTTGTTCAGAGGGAGGAAATGCTTACTGGGAAACAAAGCGCCAACTGAACTCCAAAGGAGCTGTTACGTACATCACTGTTAGCACTACAGGTGTGAAAATTAAGGTCACCACAGCTGTCTCTTACATACACACACTTAAACGAAAATAATAAGTTTCAGTTATCAGTGATTGGGATATGGAATGTGCAAGACTCCTTAAATGTGTTAGGATCATTCCCTGAGAGGTAAACTTTCCACCTCTGCCTGCTTTTCACATATGTACATTTTGCATACGTATTTAACATGCATTAAGGTTTAAAATCATTTAAATTGCACGTGCAATCATTAGGATACAGAGGTGTCCGTAGCTGTGCAAGACTGATGCAAACGTGTACAAAGCTCTAAACATGCACAAATAAAGGCTGAAACCTTCAGACATCCTGCTTACGCTTCACAGAACACAACTTGCAATGCAGAAAACTGACGAAGGTCACTGCCATTTTTCTGAACGTTACATGAAACCACCGTACGATCTTGGAACCTCTCAGCTGGTCACAAGACAGCCTCACTTCTTTGATTTCAAACACACACAACCTTGTTACGGTAATTCAGTTCAAATAACTTAGGGCCAATCCTGCACCGTGCTCAGCGGAGACCAGCGAGTATGAACGCTCAGGAACGTGACGGGGCACGGCACCCACTGGGAGCAGTCACCTCCTTCTGCCAGCTGTGATGGCTACAAAACACCGCGTGTGTGTGGGGGGGTGCACGGACGCATGCATGCAGCTAGTGGGGCGCACGCATGTACGTGTGTACACAGAGCAAAAGACAGACAGGTAACAGCCAGTCAGGCCCCACAGCCACAGCAGTACAGTTGAACTCCTATGGCCTAGCTTCAGTCAGAAAATCCACTGACGTTACCTAAACACGGGCTTCTCAGCTGAGCCCACCGCTTGAGACAAGGCATGCAGGTCAGTTACCAGTGCAGCATCAGCATTCTCCTTTTTGGTAACAAGGCAGCTCAGATGCCGTGCTGGCCCTGAAGTGAACGCTGCAGAACGTGACCATGAATGCGGCATTACAGTGCGCAAAATATCAGCACAAACTCGCTGCCTCCCATCCCTGGTGACTGACAAAAGGGAATTCAAGTGTCCTCGGTTAAGTTCCCAATGGAAAAAAACAGGTCTGAATTCAACACTGTTTCTCAGTTTCACAACGTTAATGTGCAAAACTGCGTGGGAGATTCACTGCTGACGAATGCATATTTTTCTTTTATAGCTACTGAGGTGTCACGGGAACATCAAGCACAGCTCAGAATTCAGTAAATCTCTTTAGGATTACCGTAGACAAAAAGATATTTAAAAGATACTTTAAATGAATTCTATATATTTACATTGATGTTGTGTTCAAGTATATACATGAAACAGACAAATAGCTAACACAGTAATGTAAAATGGAAGTCTGACTATCCTCAGTGCCTCAGCTGTTCTCAACGAGAGCTCCTGGATCCGCGTAATAACCGGTGATGAAATGGAAGGGTGGAATGTCGCACAGCAAAATAAGACATTTTGCACTGCAAATTCAAACTACACCAGTGAATTCATATCTTGATAGAACAGCAAATGGAGACAACCCCCCAGAAATACTGTGCAATTTTAATGCCAGGAACAGTACTACTGCAGACTTTAAATGATGGTACAGTACTTACAATTGTGGGCTGAGTAGTTGGAATATAGGTGGTGGTCTGCGGTACCTGGACCAGTTTTAAAGGCTGGTTGCTTGCCACACCTGTTGCTATCTGCAGAGACAGCACAGGCAACCTCAGTAAAAGTCTCAGCTTTTACATAAAGTCCACCTAGTCATTATAATTATTATATGAAATTTATGTCGGATGTTTTGTTTGTGCTAAAAATTTGTATCTTAATGAATTCACAGGTTACTTCTTTGTTAATAAAACAAAATTCAAATTATGAACATGATCAGTGTGTACAGCATGATGTTTCAGGTAGAACACCTACGTGAAAGCAATTCCAGATCAGTACAACTGGAATATTCCCTGGCCAAAGTTTTAAGTAATTGATTTTCTCTGATCCCCTATTCTCCCAGTAGTACAAAGGTCGTGCTGCCACAGACATTACTTATGAGCTTCAACTGAGCCAACAAAGTTCAAAGAACTTCCCCCAAAAATTCAGGTGGGACAGCACATTCTTCATCCCTTCTTTAAATCTGTTTCCCAAGTTACTCCCTTAGGTGACGTGTCAAGCCCAGAGATCTAACACCAGACAGTAGCAAAAGTGTCAAGAAATGAACACAGCTCTCTATTATACTATGTTTCCCAATTCTAGAAGGACTATCTCAATGAGACATCATGCTGGAATCACAATACTACAAAATTAGTTTGCTTTTAATATTTTAAAATACAACAAGGCTCCTACTGATGTAGAGGATCAAGTGTAAAGGGTTTGAAGGATAAGCCCCTCCCCCCCCCCATAAAATTTTTCATTTAATAAATCTTGCAAGGGCAGAAGAAAAACGGTGCTGAAATTGCTAATAGTCAAGCCCTACCTATAAAGCAGAATCTTCTCTATAAACATTTTCTATATATGCAATGTAAGTCCCTTTTATTAGAGCGCTTGCTCATCCTTGCCTACTGAATGCTATCAGAGTAGATGCTACGGAGGATTTCGTAATTGTACAGTGCTCCGTAAACTGCAGATCCAGGTGGATTGTTGTATCAGTGTTATGGAACATTGTGGTACCCTAGTGGCAGTCTGTTGTGATAAAGTAAGTTGATTTGAATGCAGGTCTTGAGCTTGGCCTCTGAACCCCCAGGCAAGAAGGGCTTGGAAGTGCTGCAGTCAGTATTGCTTATCAGAAGGCAACTTGTATCGAAAGATCCAGACCAGAAGCTACACTGATGGGTCCTGGAGAGAGAGAAAGAAAGAGGTCCAGTCCCCCTTGGCTGGAAGGATGAGTCAAGCCAACACAAGGTTTTACTGGGAATGAGCGAAGGGGAGAGGGTATTCCCAGAGGACAGAAGGAGATTTTTTGCCAAGATGACGGGGGGGAAACAAACAAACAAACAAGAAAAAACAACCACAACTCTCTCTCTCTCTCTCTCTCTCTCTCTCTCTCTCTCTCACTTCCCAAATCACACATTTCGAGATACGCAAACAGTCACAAATTCCTAGCTGATCCAGGGAGGCCTTTAGGGGTAGGTTTCAGAGGACTCTTCCGAACTATTTCTGTGAGCGATACTCACTGTAACGCTTTCTTTGCTTTTATCAGTGGAAACGTCCTTTTCCTTGGGAGTGCTGGCTGTTTCCGTGGGCGCAGGCTGCACGCTTGAACTGGGCTGGGATGATTTATTTAATGTTTCTGTGCTAATTTCGGTATCGGTTTCTTGCTGTGTTGCGGTAGCTAAAGAAAAAGAAGAAAGAATGGCCACTACTCTTGTGCACCAGCCCACAGTCAATCTTCACAGGCACATCTGCATGTGTGCAAACGAAGAACACAGAATCACTGCGTATTACACCCACCCTAGCTCCCCTCAGCTGTGAAACATGCAACCCAGAGCAAGATTACCTGACTGTGTACAAGATTTCATATGCTCAGGCCAGTGAGCTTGCTGGCAGGGATAGTCACAGTAGCTAGTGTTCCAACAGCAATAAAAAATGGCCTCTTTCTTGCAGTTGGCACACCACTGCTTCTTTTTAGTTTCATCCACTGCTTGCTGCTTTTCCATTTCCAGCTGCTTCTTCACTTCAGCAATCAATCGATCTCGTTCTTGTTCTAGACTCTGACGCATTTCAGCCATTGTCAGTTCTACTCAAAATACAAAGATAAATAAATTTTGCCTTGCCAACCCCTCCCCCCTCCCGCAGCAGTGAATTTTGATGAGCTTTAAGACAACATGAAATGAAAGCTAACAAAATATTCCCTAAATTTCGGTATATCTGCTTCATATCCACTCAGCAAGTGAAAGTCTTCCATACTCCCTAAGTTTTAAAGCCACAACTCCCCTTATCTTATCTTACTCCACGAAGCTGGGCACAGAGGTGAAAATGGATGGCCTGTAGCTCTCCAGGTCTTCCTTTTCTCCTTTTTAAAAATGGGAGTTTTGTTTCCCCTTTTCCACTCTGACAAAACTTCACCGCCACAATTTCTCTAAGATACGGACAACCTGATCTGCAGCTCTCAGTACCCCGGGCAGTTCCTCATCGGGTGCCCTGAGCACCTTCATGTTTTGCAGAAGGTCTCAAACCTGGATTCTGTCCTGCATTCTCCCAGTTCCCGACGTTGGATTCCGTCAGTATCCCACCTACTAGCTTCCTTTGGTCAGCTACGTGGGTAACGCTGCCATAAAACACAACGCATCTAAGCAGGACGTTCCCCTGTGTGAACCACACTGGCAGCAAGCAGTGATGGCACTGCCAAGTGTTTGCCAGCTCCCACAACAACCTGCGGCAGAACTGTACCAGGAAATGAAGTGGGACCGACAGGTCTGAAATTAACAAGGTCTTTTTTTTTTTTTTTTTTTTACCCTTGAAAACTGGAGCAACACTGCCAGCTTCATACTTCATTAGTACGAAGTGATCAGCATAAAATATCTCCCAAAGAGATTATCCAGTGATGCACAGAAGCCAGTTACGTTCAGTCAGATCTCAGCAAACTGATCTCTGCCAGAGGGCTGAGAGCTGTCATTCACTACGCATAGATAACTTATCTGTGTACGGACTGAAATGACATCCACTGATAGCACACCCTACACGGTGTCCCACCCTCCACGTGGACAAGCTGTAGTGTCTGTGATGAAGGCAATGTATGCTACAGTTCAGATCTGGTATTTGCCATTTCCATACCTAGGTTATGCTTCATTTCTGAGAGCTCCTGTTGATGTAACCACTGAAGCTTTTCTATCTCAATCCTCAAACGTCGAATCTGAGCATTACAAATAAATATTTAAAATGTTAATATTTAGCAGCAATAGAGTACAGTACGGCAAAATATTACACACTGAACTCTGAGCTTTCTCTTCAGGTTTCACATTCATTCACAGTTTACTCTGTGTAACCTGGTTTAGCCAGCTTTAAAGAAAACACTTTAAAGATACCGAGTACTGCCTCTGGGGACAATTAATAGCACCACCTGGCAGGAATTCACTTTTATTACATCAGTCCTCCAGAGTAAAAACAACGATAATACGGTCAGTGAACTTCAAAAGAAGTATCAAATCTGTGGTGATAATCACGTGACTGTCGTGGTAGTTCACAACCCCATCGTATTTTTATGTATAAAATACTCTTTTACAACTTCTGAAGTTTAACAGACTCCTTTCCACCCGACACCAACCTCAGCTATCGTACTTCCAGTGGTATTTTTTGAAAGATCGTTATATATTTCCGTCATTGTTCCTTTGATGGCATCCATCATCTGAAAGACAAACAGAAGTTCTAGGTATATATTTTTAGCAGATAACACTTCAACTTCTTTTCAAACACGCTACGTGAACTTGTATTACCATTAGTATCTGTGTGCATACGTACAGATGCTTAGGTGGATCTACTTCTGAAGGGCTGTTTTAGAAGGCAGGAGACAGCATTTGTTATCAGGGTGCTGTTGTTTCCAGATATCCCGAGCTGGTGACCTTTTACCTTTCCAAGCAATCTCCAGTGATATGATGATAAAAAAAAAGTGTAATCACGATGCCTGTAATGCTTGCATACTTACTGATAATCTTGTGTAGTATTCTCTTTTTTGTTTAATTGAAAGACCTAAGAGAACATACCAAAAGCTAACCTCCCTATTAGTGTTTGCTCCAAGCACGATGCTGAGGAGATATCTACAATGGTAGAGGGAAATACCAAGAACTGCCCAAACCACAGTGCAATTCAACCAAAAGAACTGATGGGGGAATATGAGAGAGAAAAGGTGTAAGGTGCCCGGGCAGTCAGAGCACACCATGCTTTGCCTCTGGCTTAGAGTGGCAGCATTCAGCCACTTGTACAGCAATGGCTCTGACTGCCATCAGTCTAGCTGCTTCTATCCACTGCTGGTAATTGCTAAATAACAGTTTTATTTCAGAACTTGAAATCTAAAAAAAATAAAAAACCTAAAGTTCATTAGAAAAATAGGTTTAAGAAAATCCTGAACAAGAACTTACTTTGCTAGTGTACTTAGCAATGTCTGCAGCCACATCAGCTGAAGCTGTTGCGATTGGCAAGTCTGTATTAACTGAGGAGGAAAGTGTATTTGCAGATCCAGAACTCGTAACCATAGAAATAGGTTGAGTACTTGTAACCAAGGTTATAGTTGACGTGGAAGTGCTCTGGGTGATCTCTTTCTGCTGCACAGCTGTGGAAAGAACATACAGCAGATCATCAATCACAAACAATTATGAAAATGAATGGGTGACTTCTAACGTCCATGTTCATTACATGTATGCACCCAGACGGTTTCAAGATTTTTCTTATTTATACAAAGGTGCCATTTATCACACTGATTTCACAGCAACCAGCCACAGAACGCATGTGCAATTATATGGCTTAAAGAGAACACAGCAAAGAACTTCAAAACTTACAAGTTTCGACTGGTCAGTGCAAAGCCTCCCTCTGTTCTACGTCCTTCCCATTCTGGGACTTTCCCGTCCCACCTCCTCACCTCTGAGCTTGGAGAACTCCCAAGCAGTACCACAGGTACAGAAGCCTGTCTGAACATTCTCATGTGTCACCATTTGAAAGTACATCACTGACTTTGTCTCTTTAGAAACAAGACACAGTGGGCTACTTGTGAAGAGAGCTTTACTAAGAATTCTAGTCTTATTCCCAGGTGTTATTGGCATTTGTTTGTCATTAGTGCTATAATTATTGCTGGGTTTGTGCTGTGACATGCTTAATGTAAGACATCCAGCTGAAACAGCCTCTCGTTGGAGAGCAAGGTTAACTCAGTAAAGCAGAGAATTTATAGAGTTAACTGCAATGGGATGAGTCAGTAAAAAGGAATGGCTCTGTCATCCTTGCTCAACATTTCCAATAATGTTAAAACAGCTGGTAGTTCAAAAATAAGAGTATGAATCAAAACACGAAGAGCTTCACCTTCACAACCCTAACGACCTACCTGCCTTGGTTTTTTCTTAATACAACAGCTTTCAATCTATTTGTAATGATTCACATTATAAAGATTTCAGTTGCTGATATCCCCAAAAGACAAATCACTGAAATGAAACAGTTTAATTTAGCTATGTACTGCACAGCCCTTCAATGCCAGTTCCACAGATGAGGACATCGATGTATGTCTGAGTGTTTTCATGTGACATTTCTGGCACATAACACAACGTAGCACTCAGCAGTAAAAATGTTGATAATCTCATATGCTGAACAATGGAAGTTCAATCCATTTAATTAAGCTCATATTAAGGGATAATTAAAAATTAGCACGTCCCTCATTTATTTCTCTCACTGAATATTTCTGTATCAAATTTGAGCAGCCTACGAGTAGAAAAATTACACTTGTTCAGTGAGTCAAAAGCAGTCTGGGATCAGCTGAATGTCACTCTGGTAAATGTTGGTGTGTCCTGTAAGAGATTACTCCTGCCTTGCCAGCAGCAGAGCGTAGACACTGAGGTAACAGTGGTAATCGTGTAACTGAAACAGAATCAACGATCTCATCGTGTAACCCAAAATAATTCAGTTTTGTCTTTCAGAACTGATGGCTAAGAATGGCAGAGATATTTTACAGGAACACACACAAATGGTTTGTCATTCAAATAAGGAGACACAACTAAATACACACCAGAAAGAGCAGGCATGGTGAGTAAGCTGCTGTATTTTAGTCATTTATCAAAGAACCACCTCACTCTGAGCTTTTGTTTATGTGGAAGAATTCCTGGTTAGGCAGCCTTGAAGCACTGACATCACTACTGGGGGGTTATGGCATCACAGGCACACTGAGACAGAAAGTGTATACCTTTAACTGCTTGTCTTGTCTGATATCTCGTCCCCTGAGAGGACTGAGGTTGCTGTGACTGAGACTGCTGGTTCTGCTGCTGCTGCTGTCTCTGCACCTTCTGCATGTGCCACTTCTGAGAAGACGTCTGAAATTTATTTGAAGAATTCCACACCACTCTCTGCACAGCAGGGGCAGTCTCCTTAGGCAGCAGAGGCCTCTGCTTTTTTACAGGGCTTCCAGTGGCTGCAGATGGAGCACTAACAGTAGAAGTAGCACTAGTAGTTGCTGTCACGCCAGCCGGTGGAGTCTGGGAAGCAGAGCGGGTGAGAACTGGAGTCTCTGGTAGGGGCTGGGTGCTTGCACTGGAAGAAGGAGGAGTTTTACCTACAACTAAACAAAATTTCAAGTCAGCTTTTCACCACCGCATCCGATCCACAACTCTGCATCACGTTTTTGAAGAGTTACGTGCATCTTTCAGAACAGAAATTCTAATTGAATTAGAATAGAATCACAGATTCATCAAAGTTGGAAAAGACCTTCACGATCACCAAGTCCAACTGCCAACCCAACTTATCATGTTCCCTCACCAGTAAGGTCCCTCAGGTGTCACAACCGTACATCTCTTAAATACCACCAGGGATTAGGGCTTTATCACCTCCCTGCGCAGCCCATTTCAGTGCCTGACCACTGACCAACAACTGCCTTCACTGTGGTGATAATCCCCCTTCCCTCAAAGTTTACAGCTCTTTCTCCCCCCTGCAACAGTAAAAGAAGTTTCCATTCCCCTTAAAGCACTGATTTTAACTGGAACTCATACAGTTTGTATCTCTGAAAAGTTCCAGTGTTTATACAGCTGCAGTTCTGAGACAGGGATGGAAATGTATCCACATTTGACTGCTGGCTGAAGCAAAAACAAATTTCTCAATTTGTGACAGAAAAAATACATACGCTCACAGTTCTACGTTGCTGAAAGTATTTCCAATTAAAGTATTTTTTCATTTAAACTGAATCCAGAAATTATAATGGCGACTGAAAATAACACTTAGTCATAAAGAATGAAAAATCAGTTACCTGTACTGGAACAATTTTTATAATTTTTACCATCTTAATGGAAAAATAGAGCTAAGAGCTCTGTCTTAACAACAGCGCTACGACAAAGAACAAGGAGGAACAGAAAATAAGAATGTTATCCTACCATCTTGTTTAGGAGGAGGCTCTTTGGAGTCTTTCTTGTTTTTCCGACCTTCACGCCCACAGTGATCATCTCCCAGATCGATGACAAGTTCACTCTCAGAATCAGAGTCCAGACCTAGATGCACTGTTGGAGAGTCTGTTTCATCTTTACCTTTCAGTTTTTCTTTCGCAGGATGCTGCAAGTTTTTTCCCTTTTCAGAGAATTCTTTCTCAGTGTCTGTAATTGCCTTTTCTTTGACTGGGTCATCTGCTTTCTCCACTTCTGGACTCGTGCTTTTGAGTTCCTCCTTATCTTCATTCTGCACTGGGGGCTTCAGTTTTTTTTTCAAGCTCAGTGATTCTTTGTCACTTCTTGTACCCTCCTTATCCTCTCCATCCTCCTGATCATTCTTTGATTTCTGATCCTCATCGCTATATTCACTGTCACTGGTGTCAGATTTTTCAGAGTCCTCAGAGTCACTGTGTTCTACCGCAGTATAAACAGCTTCAGATATTTCATTTATTCCTAATGGTGGGGAGGAAAGAAACCACCTTCAAATTAGTAACACTGTTCAACTGACTACAGATACTTCCATGCACATTTGAAGAATCCGTTTTAGACTGTGTAACTTTTGTGAGGAGAATCTGTAATGTTGTAGTGCCTAGAAGTGTTCATCTCAATGCTGGACAACGTTAATGCTCCTTAACACAGTGAGTGCCCCGTGACTGAACACGTGAATCTGTGCAGCCAATATAAGCTCGGTACTGATCTCCACTTTTTCAATGTACAGAGCAGATAGTACATCACAATGGTACAAAACCAGATTAAAAGATGAAAGCTTTATGGCAAAAATCAGAGACGTCAGCTTTCACTGTATTTCAAGTTAAACGTGTTCCGTGTATCCTATTTGCCTCTCTGAGCTCAAACAGCCTCCTGTCTTAATGAAAACAATTCAATTTTCCCTATTTGAAAACTTTTTTTTTTTTTTTTTTTTCAAACTCCAACTCAAAATTTTCCCAAGCGTGTGCTGCAGGTTTCCACTGCGTGCCTGGGGTACTCACCAAGCTGTGCTTTACAGCTCTCTATGGTCTTGTCAAGATTAAGCTGGAACCTACTGCGTATCTGCCGCTTTGGTGAAATGAGGGGCACGGGAGTGGACTGCTGCTGGACTGACTCACTCAGCTCTTTCAGATCCATCTCAGCTTTGCTTCGATCTAGCAGGTGGAACGAAGAAAAATACTTTACAAAAGGAAAAGTCACTGTCCACGTATGACAAATCTTACTGAGCAACAGCACGGACACCTGAAGTGTGAAAAACGGAGACAAGAGACATAATACCTCCCCAGGGAACCCTACACCTTAACGTGCAAGTGCCCTCACAATCCAAACGTATCTGCCTTAGCCCACCAGGGGTGCCTTGTTAGCACTGCACTGACAAACCCCTGAGGAGAAATCCTCAAATTCTCATCTTCAAAGTCATTACTGTTTCTTAACACCTATCTTAAAAAATTTCACTCCTTATTGCATTAAAGTTCTTCTACCTTTTCTGTCTCCATTTCACAAGGACAGGTCCTGCACATACATTTTTCCAAGCAGTCTGTGTATAGCTTGGTCATTCACACCTCCGCTTCTCCCTTTAGGCAGTCTACCAGCCACAACTGATGGCTCCTTTCCACCATTTTTCCCTCTTTGCTGAACTGGAGGAGGATCACAGAGCCCTTCTAGTACTCTGTTTAAGGTACAAGTTTTTGTTTTGCATATTTTCACTTCTGATTTTTAGGGGAATCCCTTTTCACACTCTGAGAATAAGACACCATGAGTCATTATCTGAAACCCATGAGTTTCGTGGATGAAACCACATCTGGTGCAGCTGACACTATCAAATGAAGGGCTGCCACTTTCATTCCTAGCATCAAACAGCATACTTGGCAAAGGAAATTCCCCTAGAGCTGAATGAATAATTGATACTCTACCAGAAAGCACAGTAGCTCTCTCTTACGGTACTGCTCATGGGCCATAACGTTGGATTTTCAGTTCTACCCTATTCCTTCAAAACGTTCTGTTCACACTAATGCCTCCCATCTGCGGCTCAAACAACTTCCATATGATGTTTCTTTTTTTTTTTTTTTTTTTTAAACACACTGTTAAGATAAGAAAGACAAACAGCTGTGGTGCAGCAGTAGTTAATTCCATGGTTACGTCCTCAAGCACAGACTAACATGGGAAAGGATGCTGTGTGCTCATATCTAAATGAATGCAGAACTTATTCTGCAGCCTTCCTGGAGTACTTGGTGAAGGCCAGGAGAAATTCTGCCACTCCATGTAATATCAAATGGGTGGAAAGCGTAGCCAGAACTGAATCTGAACATTCACAGAAGCAAAACATGACTGAGGAAACCGATTCATCTATTTGGCTTTCAGAACTATTTTACCACAGCAGTACTTTAAAATGCCAGAATCTCAGCAGCTCCCTTAATATCAGTGGTCAGCGAAGAAGGGACATGAATGTTGCAAGACCACAAGACAAGCAAAAACTTCATCAGCAGTTCATGTAATTCCAAGCTTTAAAAACTTACCAGCTGTTTAAAAGCCTTCATTTGTACAATTAAGAAAGCATCCATTAGCTACTTCTCCTGATCAAACAGAAGAAATAGCAACAGGAACTTTCCATTCCACTTATAAAACATTGAACATCTTATCTGATGAACAACTGCACAAAGCCACGGCTAAAGTTCTTTGTTCATTTAAAGCTGCCAGAAGTAAGTTTATTCACGGTATGTTGGCAACACCATCATCTGTTCAGCTATGACATAACTGGACTTTCAAAGGTGAGGACTGACCAAGATTCAGATTCAGAATGCTCCCTGGAGTGGCAGTTCTTTCTTGCTTAGCAGAAATCGGCGTTGACGCTTGAGGAGAGAAGGGCTTGGGGCTGCCTGACAAGCTCCCGGCTTGACCTGTTCTTGTTGGTGCAGGGGAAGCTGAAAGAAGTACAAAATCATGTTTAAGACAGATTGAAAAATAATCACAGTAAAGCTGCATTCGCTGGGACAAAACAGCTTTTCAACTTAGAGAAGCAGAGAAAAGATTTTTGTTTAATAATTTAAATATTGTCTATACCTCCACTGTTGACTTACAAATATCCCTTAGAATTAATAAAAGAAGTGATTGTAAGGAAAATCACGTTACCATGATTTATTTCATTCTACCAAGCACGTGTTTACCCTCAAACCTCTCTGTTTTCAAGATTCTAGCTTTTGAGATACAGTTACTTTAAATCTGAACAAACTCAACTGCTATTAATTATTGCTATTATTTTATTGCATGTACGTAGGTAAACGTTAACAAAAAATCTAGCCACTTTCTAGAGATGTTAATAGAGATTTAAAAATCATCTGAAGTTTAGTCAGTGCAGCTGGAGATGAGTGACAGAATCTCTCAGATAAGGCAACAGGATATTCTAATTCTACACAACTTAAGCAGAAGTCTGTGCTCTGAACCTTCAAAACATCCATGAAGTCAGCGTTTCAAAAATGAACTTCTGGAAACTCCCAATCAGCATAAAAAGGGAAGCTCCTGTAGGCTGTTACCTGAAAAAAACCTGATGTCTGACAGCAAGTGCTGTGTGCTAAACTTCTGTTTAATGCTCCGAAAACGTTACCCAGAACTCACTGCTGAACATCTGACAGCTACACTCCATTTGCTACATCCCAGGATACAATCACAAGTAATTTCCAAGTTATTTTGTTCACGTCACTCCAAATGCACAACAGAATCATCCATTTTGTTTGAATAAAAGCACTCCGGTCTGAAGACAGTGCAGTCGCCCTACCTGGAATTTCCTTTTACAGCAAAGAAAGTAATTTCATCCCCACTTTGGTCACATCGCACACACCCCATTAACAGGACAGCTAAGTTGATGCATTAAGCAAATATTACAAAAATTAGCATTTGTGACAATATATAGGGAGAAATGCCAGGTGGGAAACGGGAATACGTGAGTTCAGAATGTAAAGAATAGAGGAGCTCAGTTGGAAGGGACCTCCCTCACTTCTAACTGCTGCTCAGCCAAATCTGGCATCTCTCTACACTCTAAGAGGATCAGTAAGGTGTGAGGGAAAGTTACAAACTGCCCAGAATTGCTATGACAGTCAGGATGTAACTAAATCTCCAAGTCACCTTTCGTGGCTCTGACACTCTTCCCGATGCACCCACCACTACCTCACACACGAGTAAGAAATGCGTGCATCACCAGTACGGGTCCACAGCAGCTGAAGAAGTGATACCATGATACCACCACCTCCACCCAACCAGGCAGGGCTGGTAAAGTTTCTATCCAGGAAACTCTTTCAAAAGCAGATAAATAAAGAAAGGCAAAGCCTTGGAAAAGAGCTATCCAATTTCAAATGAAACATCTCCTGCTGACGACAGTTCTAACTGGCAAATGAACCTCATGCAGAAGCAGACTCGCACCCCTTTTTACCTGTGTTTTTCTCAATAAAATCCATGGATTCCTCACTCGCACTGAAATGACTGGAAGTTGCCTTTTTCTCTGCATCCTGTTCGACATCAGATCCGGTGTGAACCGACGAGTTTGTACTCATCGGTGACCGCGGCATGTCTGTCAACGAAATCCTACGGCCTGTGCTACTGCTCAGCATAGGTTTGCTCATCAGAATCTTCGGTGATGCTGTCATATCAAAGTTCAGTTTGATTTTCTCTTGCTTGTCTGTCTTTGCAGTGCCAGCAGTTGGGTTTGCAGGATCCAGTAACATTTGGTATTGATTATTGGGAGTATACGGTGTCCGGAACGGCGCGTAGTTAAATACTCCAAACTTCCTCCGGATGTTATCCACATAAACCTCCATTTCTTGCATTGCACTATTGAAGATGCTTTTCGTCTTTTTCACAGAAAAAGGAATTTCTTTAGACATGAGGTAGCAATTATTTATTGGAACCCAGGCCCTATAAATCAAACAGAAAGACAGAAGATGATGTGACACTTTCCACTGACACAGTACATTTTTTAAATATATTTTTCCAAACTCTGATTTTATTCTGTCATAAAGATATGTGCACATCAGACCATTCCAGAGGATCTCCACCTTCTTTCAAAAGGTCAGTGCTCAAGCTTTGGTAAATGAGTAAACTGCATCTCTTGAAATATTTCTAGCTGATTTTACTCTTCTCCAGCAACACATAAAAGAGGATTAAACATGACAAAACAAACTGATCTATCTGCAAGATGATTACCACAAAATGATCTTTCCATTGGTCATAGCAGAGGAACATAAAATGCAAGTGAGAAAAAACAGAGTTCTAAAGAACATCATTAAGACTACAACATTCTATTTTTAGCAGCCACTATCAGTACAAGCAAACCCCACAGTGCTGGGAAAAATTGTATCTCTCCAACAAGCATAGAAGAGATGTGGTTCACTGTGAAATCAGCCAGACTCCAAAACACTGCTTTCCATACTGCCAGGAACTCCGACTTCACTGTTTCATAGCCCTGTGCAGTTTCTAAGTACATGCTTTTATGGACTGCATGGATTTTATTTTTACTTAATGATAAGAAAAGCAGCCCTCACCACAGCTTTCTCCATTCAAGTAGAGGGTTCACAAGTACAGAAAAATTAACAAAACTGCCATTTTCCAACACAGACCATTTTTTTACATTTCTTAAGCCTGCAATCCTGTGTTCACTCCCATGGTGTTCACACAACACAAGCAGCAGTACTGACCCTTTCCACTATTAAGAACTACAGTTTTCTTCAGTACAAAATCACTGCCCCACAAACTGCATGATCAGTGAGGTTATACAGGTGTAAGTCTTGAAAATGCATGGCTTGCATTCTACAGACACGTAAGAAACTAAAATTGTATATGCTATGGTATTATTATAGCTTATTTAGATGAATATTCAAAAACTAGGATCAAAAAGCTCTGAGAACACAAAATAACAAAACAAATTTATTTGTTTTTCTGTTTTTTAACTGCAACCAAAAATAACCTTTGGTTAAACTCCCACCTGTCATGTTGGCCAAAGAAACGGGCATCGACTTGCCCATCTTTATCCCTCAGTGCTTTAGCAGGCCAGAACGGAAAGCCTTTGAGTTTAGCCCAGACCAAAGGGTGAGGATTGCTCTAGAGGAAGAGGCAGAACTTACAGTAAGAAAATACAAGCAGCATTAGCTTCAAAATCTGATATACGGCATTAAGGTTGTTTGGTTTTTTTTTTAAGTTACATTTATTTTTTAGAGTAAATAATACACAAAGTGCTGGACAAACACAAGATTCCATTTCACTACGTACCTAATAAATCATGGGAGGAAAACAGTAGAATAGAAGAATCAAAAAGATTATCTTATTTGAACAAATCTAAATTGCACTTTCTATTTTTATTGTTTCTCATTCTCTAAATATGCAGCACATCCTACACGACAGATCTTTAAAATCTTCTAATTTCCACTCAAGCTCAAGAGAGAACTTGATGGATTATACATTTCTATTTAAGAACCTGAACAAGTCTTTCCAGGCTTACTGCACTATTAAACAGCCAACCTATTGATAGGTCAGGAAGGAAAATCAAGTCTTCATCCTAGGAACTAAGTTTTCAAACATTCACGTTTCAGAAATGCCACTCCTAGCTGAGCCACAACTGACCCAAGAATCCTACATCTGAGGGCAAAGATTGCAAACTGGTTGCTAACAGAATGTAGTTACTTCTCACTGAAAGCATGCAATCTGACAGCTAAACAGGATAACGAGACAAATGAGAACCTGGCTGCAATGCACTGCCAGGCCACCGCTACACTCAACTTACACAAGGCTCACAAAACCAGTTCTCTCGTTTTTGGCAAGCAGCTAGGTAACATTCCGGACACACTTCAATTTCATTCATCTGAAAAGAAGAGGCAAATAATTATTCAATTATCACAGTTCAAGGTGCAATTAATGAATTCTGTAATGTTAATCTAATTTACTAACATCATTTTCCCACAAATCTGTGGTTTAAGTCGACCCTTACTTGCCACAAATTCAGCACTGCTCTGACAGAAAACCCAACTCTCCTCCCCCTGTAAAGCATGCTTCCCAGTTATCAAGACACATTTTTAAGCCCCACTTCAGATTACATGCTACTGAAGACGTGAAAATACGTTCTGTCTTCAATGATCTATTTGTTACAGTGATAAAGAATTACTGATGGTCATTTGTATCTGAGGCAAAAATAAAACCTCAGTTGAACATTTGATTCCGTAATAATTTAGGGAGAACAAGCAAAATATTTTGTTCTTTGTTTTCAGGTTATATAAGCCAATTAAGAAGTCAGGATCCAGTTATACATCATTTTTTTCTCTAAACAACCGACACATTCTCAAAACTTACTAGAATTATGGATATTGCTCCAGCAGTGCAGGGCTGGGAAAAGCATTCTGTACCAATACCAAGTATCAGATCATCAGATAATTTATATCAACGAAACACTGTTCAAAAAACCCTACGTTTTGATCAGCAAACTTCTGTAATACTAACATGATGAATTATCAGGGAAATCAAATCAGTTCAAATCATCAATTAAAAACCCAGGCAGTCGTCGTATTTATTCACAGGGCTTCATACTGTGACATCAAATGAACCACCTCAAATACGTCTACAAATCAGAACATCCATGTCTCTTTTTCCACCTCCAAGCATTCATTTTGAAGACAGGAGTCTGTGCAGATTCCGTGTATCTTCCCTCCCATCACTGAAATCTTAATTACATACTGTGAATATCCTAATGGAAGTATCATTAGCAATGCCCTCGTCCAAATCCTTCTATAAGACACAGATATGCATCCCTTAACATAAGAAAGCCTACACAAATTATAGTATGAAATACACACATCAGGAAACATCTCAATCACAGATGCAAGCAATGGAGTATTTCAAACATACAGACAGAACAGTCGAATGAACTGGGGTACACGTACCTCATGCTCACAGATTTTGATGATGACTTTTGCTGTTTGTGTCAATTTGTGATTTCCTGAGGAAACAATAAGGAAAATGCTCTAACCAAGAAAACTGTTAGTATAAAATTACAACAAAAATCAACAGGTTCTAGTTATGCAAAAGTTTATGCTGAAGATAGCATGGAACATCTGAAAAGACAATGCAGAACAGGTATATATAAAACACATGCTTGTAGAGGCAGTAGGCAGGCTCTTCCCAACAGGCAGCACAGTAACAACCTCTGTTTCCCTTCTATGCCTGTTGCAGCCTGCCCACACTGACACGCTTTTCAGCAGCAGACATTCCCTCAGTTAGGTCTCCTGCTGAGCAACAGACAGCTACAAGCAGTATTTGGCCCTAAATTTAAGTGTAGCTCAGTTGTTTAAAAAATCATTATGTTTGGGAACTACAGCATTTAGCAGGAAGATGCTTTCACCATTTGTCAAGAAGCAGCCTGCAAACTCATCTGTCACTTAACCTAATCTGAAGTTCCATATTCCAAGAAGTAAATATTTATCTGTGCTTACCCCCATTGTAAATAATGCAGTTGTGCAAAATCCATTTGGCATCAGCCAAAAACGCTTCAGTGCAACCGTACATTTTCTTTTTAACATTCTGGAAATAAACATTTAAAAATGCATCAGGAAACAGAAACAAGTAAAACTCTCATCTTCCTGAACGCTGCTGCCTATCAGTCACACAATTACTAAAAGAGAAGTCTTGTGTTACAGCTAATTCCAAATCCTGAAGTATCTGCCAAATTCAGGGTGTTTTATGATTGCCCTGAAAATTTATGAAATGTCCAAATCAATTCTAAATCATGAACTGTTCAGATCAGCATCTTCAATCATTCCACAGGGCTGCAGAGGAGCACCACTAACCACCTGCTGATTTCCTGAGGCAGTATTCCACTCGAGGTCTCTGCAGAAAACTGAGTCCTTGATTTTGCCTACTGGCATATTATTGTGCCACAGCATTTTAACTTCCCAATTTTGAGAAGACTCAGAAATAATTATGCACTACACCAGATGAGCTGTTTTTTTTTTTTTTATATTCCATCTTACCATCTTAATAAAGTAGTTCAGTTAGATCAAATCAGTCACATGGATTTGTTACACCCTTATGCCACAAAGTCATTGACCTCTGCTGCCAGGTCCAAGACGATGAGAACTCCTCACCAGACACTAACAGAACAAAGCTCTGTATTGCTACACAATTACTGAGGCAACAGAGAACGAAGAACTCAGTAATTTGAAACACTTAACTAATCACTGAACTGATCAAACTCCTGAGATCCACTTCTTCACTGTTTTCTTTTTCTTCCAGATCTCAGGTGCAGTGGACGGTCTAGTATTTGTAGAATGATCAGCAGATGAGCCTGGAATGACCTCTGCTCGTACACTTGTATGGTCCCAAGACAAATCAATGTGTCAGCAGCCCATTAATAGCTAACAAACAGTGATCAAATCTAAAATCTTACTAATGATGTTTCCCCACAAGATGATTCCCGGAATTAGATGGATTTATACAGGAAGAACTCATCAGGGTAAACGTGCCTTTTTTATACTGCTTTTCCTGAGCATTTGCTATTAGATCAGACTAGATAACAGACACATTCAGTTGTTTTTAAGCCGTAACTGAACTGCATTTACAGCTACAGAACTGTAATCAAAACACTTAATTTCAAGCACTCACTCTCTCCCTCCCATCAAACAACCCAGAAAGCTTAACCACAGCAATCAAACTCAAAGGACCTTTGCCTCATACAAACCTTCTCTAATGTACAAAGGTCCATTGGATGAAAGATATATTCTGCATAATCTGGGTGTTGATCCAGTGAAACTGGCTTTTGAAATGGCTCTGTCTGTTAGGAGAAAACAAATTACACTGCTTCTTAATACTGAACAGTTTGATCAATGACTCAACAGTCACTCTTTTTCTAATACTTTATCAACTGTGGTATCAGAGAAAATTCTTTAAAGGTAATAGTAAAAAAAATAGTGAAGTAATGAAGAACTGGCAAAACAAGAATATAAACAGCCTCACATAACTGATTTTTCATATGCTGGAAGTAATGGACCTTTCTTATTTACAGCAGTTCTTTTTTGAGCAGAGTATTAGATGAGGCTCCACAGATAGTTTTTAGGAGAATAAATATTCCCATTGTCTAGAATTAGAAATAATTTCATTGGATTCTCAGAACTTTCAGAGCAATGGTGACTTGCAGATAAATTCAAACTTCTATCAGTGGGACTCTATGCTTTATCTGCTGCTGTGGAAGGGCTGCAGTTCTCTGAACACGTCCAAATAAAGGTATCAGATACCACAACAGCAGGTAAGTGTCTAAAGGGCAAAATATCTCTGTGGCATTCATTAAACATTATCTTTCTAGCTGAGTGTTCAAAACATTCTGTCAACTCAATATAAACAAGCACTTTTTGCTTCTGAAAACCAGGACTGAAAGCTTCTAATGAATCCTTCTAAAAGGAGACTATTTGCCATTCCAGAGTTAAGATATTCCAAGAGCTGAAGTTTATCAACACTAAAGAGTAACCTTCTCAGAAACTCCCACTATTTTTCTGCTAGTATATTTATCATAGAGTCACCAGAGTTGCAAAGAGCCCATGATTCCTTCCATACATCCATTTTTTTCCTGATATATTTTACTTTGGAAGCACAGAGACTCCTCTTATTTATTTATAGGGACAAGAAAGCAATAGGAGCTCAGATAAGCCATGGCAATCCATTAGAACATATTACTTCACTTTTTTCTTCCCACATGTGAAAACTACTCAAGACTTGCATAGTGAAAAAAGAGCGACCAGAAACTTAGAAGCAACAATGAGGGACTGGAATACATGAGACTTCCAGGAGTTTTCCCTCCACAATAGAAGTTTATAGGATGGCAGATTCCTATGGTGTTGATGGCACAGGTTGTCCCTACACTGAGAAAAAAATTCCTCAGTGTTTTACAAGTATAGGATATAACTAATTCCTGTGGTGAGAACAATTTCTACTAACAGGGAAAAGCTAGGTTTTTAAAGGTTATAATCAATTACTTAACACTGCCTATACCTAGAGCCTCGCCCACGTAACTGGGTTGGTAAAGAAACCATGTCTTGTTGTTTTCCTTGCACCTCAGGTAAGACACAATGTTGTTCACTTTCAGTGCATGAGAAAACACAAATTCCCACTGGAAATCTATGCTGTAGTTTCAGCAGATGTGTTGAAAATATCTCCACAAGTTGTACCAAGGAACTATGTTTTGTACATATTCCAAAATGGTATACAGTCTAAACTAAGCTGTTTGTAATGCATAGGTGGCAGGCAGCAGATCTGACAAAATGAGCTAAACTCACACCAACTAAAGGAAGCAAAACCCAGTATTAGGACAAACATACAAAACAAGCATTTAAAAACATCTTCCTTACCCCTGGCTGTTTCATTTTCTGTAGTGCAAACTTCAGCAAATACGATAGCTGTTCAGTGGTGAGCATTGTCATAGCTTTACTCTGTGTTTCTATGCATTCTGCAACTGTGATTTTCTAAAAAATAAGATGAAAAAATATTCTGTCAGCAAACATTTCTGGGTGAATTCCAGTAAAACATCCCAGCGTTTGAACGGAAGATAACAACTACTTCCTAGGAAACAAAATTTTGATGAAGCAGCATAAGTACTTCAGATGTTTGTTTTATTCCATTTTAATGCTGCTAATTCTGGGTATGTTAACCTAAATAAGTAAATGAATAAATAAAAAGGGAAGACTAGAAAGTGCATTCATCCTCTAGATCACCCCAATAAGAGTTCGTGGGAATACACACAGTTCCCAATGCAGTGCAAGTTCACAGCAACATGAATAAGGGAGAATGTCACCTGGGCTCCATATTATACAATAAGAGGCCAAAAAAAAAGTCATGTGATAAACCAATTTACTTTCATTGTAGATACTATGATGCCAACTACTCTCTCCCCAGGAATCACTGGAGATAAACGGTTACCTTCTTCCATAAACCTGCAGAACAAAATAGTACTACTAATACCCTCTGGTTTATGCAAACCCTACAGTGCACATGTTTTGAGCACTCTGCAGAGCTGATCAGCCCTCAGGAAGTGGCATGCAGTAAACTAAATGAAACTGTGAAATGTTTTCAGAGTTAGAGGTAAGATGAAGGGATCACTCACTGAAACGGACTGGTCTTCCCTAGGGATGGTAAAGCATAAAGGAAGTTGAAAGAGTCATGGTGTGATGGCCACCAGAGTCCAGGTGAACACACAAGAGAAACAGCAAGAAAGCAGCAAGAGATGCTCTGTTTTTCTACAACTATTTCTGGTACCCAGAGGCAATATAAGAATAAAACAGAAACACTTTGGAATGTCAGATGCCGCTCATATCTCTCATACATGGAAGAAATCCACTCCTTACATCAAACTAACCTCACATTCTGGGCAAAACCAATCCCCCTCTGGTTCCGCTGTCAGTTTCAGACACTTAGCATGATAAACCCGAGGGCAGAGTTCACAGCAGAGGACTTGGCCTTCCCGATGACAAACCCAGCAATAGAAATCATTCCGTCCATCCTGTGGTACAACATCAACAGGGTCTGTGGTGAGTGGCTGCTTCATATAGTAAAACGGACCATGTCTTAGTTCTGACTGAAATGTAGGCAAGAAAAACAGGTTTGGTTTCAAAACAAATTTGCATTTTATAAAAAATAACATTCATAGCAATAAATATTATCATATATTAAAATAAACAGCAATCTACAGAGCTTGATTAACATTTATGTAAACACAATATCTTATTTGTTTCACAAAATCATCCATGAGGAGGTTCATTTCATATTCAGATGACAAATGATGCATATTACACTCAGCACTCAAAGTAAGTTTTTGTGGCAAGCGAGGACATCAAGTGCAAGTCATGCAATCCAACATCCTCAAGCTCAGAGTTCCACGGGGCTGAGGGAACTAAATGCTGAGAGATGCAGTGGTGGCTAAACCTGGGAGAACTGAAGATACTGATCAGTCCTGAAACAAGTATCTGAGCGCCACGCAAATCTGTTCTAAATCACAGTAATTCACAACTTTTCAGAATCAAGCAAGTCAATACTGATTTTAACTGATAAAGACAAATGTAAAGTAGGATGACACAGAAGCAGATTCACATCTTTAACAGGGTGACCCCAGCAGCAGAACCTGGGCAAAAATTTAATCCACCATTTAAATGCATATCAGAATTTAAGATACAATCTCCACTTGTTTGTCTGCACTAGAAAATAGCATTCACTTCATCAACTGCATGGACTGCTCTTTCACTTGTGCTTCAGACAGCTTACAGGTGACACAGATGATACCAAAACACAGAACAGGAGAGCCAAAATGATTCAGCAGATATCCCAGGTTTCTTAGACTGGATGTGAAGAGATGCTAGCTATTACTGTTTATCTACTGTGACTTTTTGTTTGATGTAGAACCCATGATGATACTTGTAACTCTCCAACTAGCTGCTTGTAGTCTGCGGAACCACTCTGTTTGGTTCTCAGGTAATTGTGTGTATTTCCTACATCACACAGAGCTCCACAATTCTCATACCCTTGAGCAGTCACATGCCTGCCTGACTGCTGAAGCAGTGGAACAACACGCAATACCTTTGCAGCATCCTGTACCAAACTAGTCACACACAACATACATTATAAACCACAAACCACCGTCACGCCAGCTTAGACTCTGGTCTTTCTAGACTTACAAAGTAATTAAGGACAAGGTCTAATTACCCTCACAAATAGAAGGCCTTCAAGGACAAGCCAGGTGATGCAGAAGAGGTACTCTATGACAATCCAAGCGGAGATATTATATCTCAAAAGATACACTAGAAGATGTATTACCTCTAATAATCGATTACTGTATAATGTTTCAGGCAAAGAAGAAACATTATCCATAAAAATTTACTGTAATTTCAAAAGTGTTCTGCTACCTAAAGTTTCACTTGAATTCCTGTTTTGGCAGTTTTCATTTCATATTCTACACACACTGCAGCTACTAAAAAGACAGCACAGGAATGGACCAAGCATTATTTCTGTACTTTCTCTGTATATACCTTTAAACATACAATATAACCAGACCTCTGCGAGGAAGGTTCTATGTGATGGTAGGGAATAACAGGGGCAGGGAAAGGCCTTAGCTACATTTCAAATGTGTTACTACAACAATCATTCAGATCAGGATAGAAGTGCACGTGTAAACCCAGAGTGAAAAAGAGAAAGTTACAACTGACTGAAGTGTGTTTTGTTTGCGGTTACATGCACCACAGCTAAGACCAAAACCTCAATCATCAGATTCTGAAACTGAAGTCTTGATAGTTAGAGATGTAGCTATGGGCAGCACATCCACACTAACTTCCTGTTTTAAAAGAAATTTACAATCTGTAACAAATTACAGAGAAATTAATTATTATATCTAAACAGGCCACTTCTGGAAGATCATGGGAGGAATGAGTTCTCTGAGTGAGAACATTCCTATCTTTTAGATATGTATCACCTTGTTTTCTCTGAGCTAAGGACCAGGAAAAAAGGGGTTAGGAATGAGACTCAAAAAAGACCCAAACAAGAGAACTGAAGGATGGCAAGTGAACCACTCAGCTACATCAAAGGAGCCTTTCACTTGTTCTAATCAGAACAACACGTTTTAAGAGTTTAAATGTTAACAGTCATGAAAGAAAAGCTTTGTTCTCCCAGCAGTTTCACAAGTGAGTTCAAACCCAAAGAAGTGGTAGCTTGGTTTTACAGTTTCAGTAATGTTAGTAAGACATACATGAAACTGAAGGAAAAAACAACAGTACTGTGGTAATCTTTCTCTTGCCTAAAAAGCATGGCTTCTAACCAGTTTAAATTAATATTGAAGCTAAGCAGGAAAACAGCTTAACTTCAAGTACCTCACAGCTGATCAACTGTCATATCTTCCTGATTTTTTTAACCTCTTTTAGCTCTTCTACACTCTACAACACCGTAATTTTTGGAATTTCAATACTTTCAACACCTGCTGGCACCATTCTGAACATTCATAGCACCTTAGTACAAAGCACTGTGCAACTATAGCTTCAGTGATGGTATCCTGAAATACATTAGCACTATCAAACATCTAGTGATGAAGAATATCAACTTGGTGGCTCCACTGCTGTTGTCTGACCTCAGAACGGATTTATCAGCCAAGCAGAATCACAGCTATCAGCTGCATTATACTTGAAACCTAAACTAGGAGCAGAGCAAGTCAATCTGTGCTTGGCTTGCATCTCTTCAGCAGTTAAAGGATCTTTAACATTAACTGCTAGAATATAGACCAGTTTTGCATACCTCAAAAAACAATCAGCTTCAGGTATGGCCATTTCAAACCTGGCACGTAGGACAGTGTTAAACAAATAGCAACTTACAAAAGTGGAAAAAATGAACAAATGATACTTCCTCGCTAACTTATGATAAGCACAGCCAAACAATATGTCTAAATTGCTTTTCTTCATTAGACACACAACTTTTCTATCCTGTAATTTCAGGTTTAAAATACCTGGAAAACAGAAAACGATTTACTGAGGGGAACGGATGTATTAAGTTCAACAACTACAATTATTTTTTCACAATGTATTTTTAAATGCATGGATGAACAGTGGAAAGGAATCCTCTGAGATTCAGCCTCCTTGTCTGTAACGTTATCTTTTCAGTGCAGTCAGAAACCCAAACTTGCAGCAACATCATCATCTCCCTCGCAAATGTCCAAAACGCGTAGGATTTCTAAGAGCCTGCAGTGCAGCTCAGAAAAAGCCGAATTGGCAACGTTAAACTAGGTCAACAATGCCTTCATGCACTATCACTAGACCTCCCCATTACCCTTATTAAATAAAATACATTTAGCACTGAAAGACCATTCCTTGGCCTGATTCATTCAAGGTCTCTGTTCCAGAATACACTGAAGTGATTAGGAATTTCATTTTCTTTCTAAACCAGTACAGTCGTACCAGGATGATATTTAATGTGAATGCAATTACATGAGAGGAAAAAAAGCTTTATATCCACACAACTTATTCCTGTGTTTGTAAGATACTGCTAAAACACACTGACACAAAAAAGCACTCCGAACAGAAAGCAGGCATGTCATCTGCAAACTAGATGAGACCTCATTTCAGTGGAGCTAAAGATTGGTTTCACATAATCTCCAGGATGACAGAGCTGCTTTACAGCATTTGGCATTCAATATAATTCATACAGTTCCTTCATTTGCATTGTACAATGACTCTGAAATTGTCAGTCTTCTGGAGTCAAGTTCTTTCACGAGCTACAACAAATGCTTTAAATTCAGTATTCAGACATTACTGAAATAACATTTCAAACATGAAGACTGAAAAATACTGCCAGTACGATCCAATGACTTTGGCAGCAATATATACTGCTCACCAGTTTAAAGGATGGGGAGGGAGTGTGCAAAGTTCCAAGGGAGCAGCAGGACTTTTGGACTGGGAACAGATGACAGATTCCCACTGATATTATGGTATCTTTCTTAACCTAGGACATCAGGTCCCTTTACATTTCCTTTTAATGTCTTATATTATTAACAGATATTATTGTTGTGGTTTTTTTATATAACCCTTCTGTTTAAAATTTCATTTACTATTCTAAGTCTTGATAGCTTTAATGACATCAAAAAGCATGCTCTCATTCTAGAAATAAAAATCTTAAGAAAATTTTATAGATACCCAAATCTAACTTAAAATGCCAACTCCTACACCCACCACACACTCAATGAATGTACTTTCTAGTACCAAAATTAAGCTTCCTGAAGAGGAGTGGGCTCCTGTCCAGTTGTCTCTACAGCCATCTTTCACTGTTCCATATTCTAGCATAACGAGATCATGACTTCTCTTACCTGCTCTTTATTATTACTGTTCAATAGACCAGGTTTCTTTTTCTTTTTTATGGGGCTTGTTGATGCGTCTTGTGGTGAGTGGCCATTAGAGGAATGTGGAGGGCTGGGAAACTTCCTTTTTTGTGCTGAGCGTTCCGCAGAGCCAGGATCTACGTCAGATATAAACAAACCTGTTAGAGAGTACACATCAGTGAAAAATATTCAGTCAGCGTTGTGGTTTATCATACACATTCCTACATTCAACAAAACTTCTCAATTGCCTATTATGCAATGACATAAAAACAGAAAGCACAACAATGCCACAGTCAAATGAAATTTCTAATATATTCATTTAGGTTACATTACACATTTTTTTCCTCTTCCCCTGGAATTCTGGTCATTCATCTCATTCTAAATACTATTCTCTTTTAAAGTGCACTAATAGTTACATCCCATAGTTTAACAGAAATCCATTTTATACTAATTTATGCAATACCTCTTGAACAATTACAATTTCTGACATCTTCACTGAACTAATTTAGCAAGATAAGCAATGCAAGTGTAAACACAGTAAATGATGAGGTCAGACTATTTTTCTTATTTCCCATATTTAAATATACCTCATGAAATTATAAAATAAATAGAAAAATGACAAGACACTCATTTCTTAACATTTGACAGTTAAATCAAGTAAAAAGAGAAAGTGACATAACTTTTCAGCGCCTCTTATAGGGAGAGTTCTCACATTCACCAAGGAAATGAGTAGAGCAGTTTAAGTCACAGCATCCATCCACACCCTTAGTTATCGCTTCAGGCAACAAAGGTGGCAGAAGGAAACACGTGCCTATGTCTCAGCTACTCTAAATCATCATTTGGTATCTTAGTGTAAGCTCATCAAGCAACTTAAACTAACATAGCAGCAAACTTAAGCAGCCCTGGTGAGTGCCATGAGCTGCACACGTTCTTAAAGAGAGAGGAGACTGAGACCCAGGTTTACCTAGGGTCTCTATCTGGTTTTACTGTTGATCCTCAAATTTGTTGCACTCCAACAAAGACACTGCATTTTGTTAACACACTTTATTTAACATTAACAAAACAAAAAAAACAACAAACACTGACAAGCTCATCAGAAATATTCCAGCTAAAAATGCGCATTGACATCATTTTCTCAGAACAAAATCTGACTCCTAACGGATATGGAAAGCCTTGCTCAATTACAAAGTAATGACATAAAACAAAAAGTACCATCAGCTGCAATAAGCAATCACTGATCAGCAAACAATCCTGTCAAAATACAAATCAAAATTCAACAGATTCTGTTTAACTTTTTTTTTCCTTAAGCTTTTAATGTTTTTAACAAAACAACGTTTGATAAAATCACAGGGGTCAGAAGTCATCACTGTCAAACAACTGAAGCCTCCCCAAAGTCAATCCTGTATTGTCAATTCCCTACTCACTTGCTCTAGCACAAATGTTGTAGCACACTAAACTGTTGAGGAATAAAATCTGTCAAAAAAAAAAAAGCCTTTTTGCTGAGTAGTTTCACACCCAGACAAGTGCTTTGCCTTCAGCAAAGCAGTTATACTGGGCAGGAACAAAGGAAGGAAAAAAAAGAAATGCTGCTTTATTAATAAAGCCACCTTGAAGGGTGATTGTGTTTTTCACAGCTACTCGACAGAAGACAAATTCAATCAAATTGCTAGGTAATAATCCCTTCTTTCCTGAATGTGCCATCTTTCCTTCCAGGTCTCACTGTGTGATGGGCTGAGTTGTATTGGGTTGCCAAGCCACCAGAACTCACCAGAAGACCTCGTTTGAAATCTCCAATGAACATTAACTTATTTAAATAATACTTTACATGCGTAATTCTTCCTACCTCCTATCTCAAAATGAAAGACGATATTAACCTCATCAGCTTTAAGAATCCATTTATCCTTGTGTGAGGGACATGCACAAAAGCATTCACAGACTAAAGACTGAATAATACTCGTGTCAGCTTAACCATTTCAGGCAGTTATCGCTGTCAGCCATCTACCCTGCCTGCGGCACACGTCCTGGACCCGCTCCAATTTTCAGCCAATTGTATTAAAAAGTTGGTCTGCAAACAGGTACTTCAGATGCTCATTCAGAAGTGACTCATGTCTCTACTAGAAGAGACAACGCTCACCACAGGAGCTGGCAGATGGCTTGAGGAGGTGAAGTCACAGGCATCTGACTTCAATCCACTGCCACATGTTTGTCAAGGCTCTCAGTCAGCATGACAGGCTAGTCAAGGCTTAGCTCCTTCCATTTTCCAGTCTTACCACATCTTCTTTCCATTGCCTGTACTAATCCTGAGTGCATTCGAGCATCTTTACAGAGGAACGTGAATTTGATCACATGTTAATCTGCACAGTAGGAAAAAAAGCATAGAGAAACTGATTCAAAACTCAAGAAAACAGCACAGCTGGCTTCCCTCCTACTGTACAGACTGGTAAGGTCACGCATGCTACTGACTTAAGGTTCTTTGGTCAGGAAACTGAGGTTATATGGACTGAATACATATCTAGGATTTTTATGAGAGTAGACTGTCAGAAAAAAAATCAAATGCAATTCCTTCCTATAACAAAGCTGCAGGTAACACATACAATATGGGGTGCTGTCACTTTCTCATTAGACATTATTAAAAGAAAGCCAAGAAAACAAAAGTTTTAAACTAAACTCTACTCAAAATAATGCCCTGTGAAATCGATGTCAGACTGAATCACACTCAAAGGTGATGTAGTCATAAGCACAAGTCTTAGAAGGTCAACGACACAGTGAAGAACTGAATCAGACTTCCAGATGATTTCTGTATTTTCTGCAAATGCAGAGGACAAACAGTCAGTAAAGAGAAATAAAACTGCCTGCGATAATGATTTGTACCAGTAGAGATAAGGTTAACAACCTAGGCACATTTCACTAAATACTACAGGTATAATAATACAGGTACAGCTATGCTGACAGATCAGCATGAGTTTCTTTCAGTTTAGCTAACCACGCACTGAAGGTGGCAGAAGAACTCTTTTGGCTTGCATACACTGCATCTATCCCAAGAGAGCTGAGCCAATAGAGCCATCGTGGAAGAAACATTGCAGCAGTGTCAGCTAAACCAAAACCCACAATTTAACCAAAGCAATCAAAGCTATTACAAAAACAAGTTCTGAACTCTAACTTTTCATTTAACTGAAAGAGAGCTTACTTAGCACGGGAACTGTTTGCACTCAGAGTCAGCAGCAAAACTGCATCATGCCATCTCTTTCCTCATCTTGCTATCACCACACATCTCAGACAGCATGTACAACATTTTGTCTCCTATAAGCCTGGATGTCTTCACAAGGCTTTTCCATGCATTCCTGGAAGCAGTCATAACTGAGCTACTCTCACTGGGAAGTGCTGACCATACCTCAGCCCTTGTTTTTCCAATGCAGAGATCTGCAGAATTGTCTCTCCCTGCTGCAAACAATATCCTTAAAGAACGTGCAAGGCCCTATTAGCTTGAGCTTCCTCAGCATAACTCACTGAACAGTCTTCAGTATTTATTTCCAGTGTATGTATGCAGGCACAGCCAAAACCAGGAGGGAAACAGAAGAGTTCAGCTTTCTGCCCTTTGGCTTCTAGTTCTTACTTCCAGGCACAGAACTGCCACCAGAGGAGCACACCAGTTTGCTTTTAGCAATCTGGCCTCAGGCTGTGGGGATTACAAAGACGTCAGTGACACTGAATGTGGTACATAAGCTCTAGCATGCAAAAGGAAAACTGAATGTAAAGTTTAAATTCCATCACGTGATGCTCTCTTACTCTTAAATGACATTTTTTCCTGAGCAGCCTGATTCAGGCCAGGAAAAGTTACATTGCTGTAAACTAAACAAGAACTTAACTGCATTTTCAGTTATAAATCCAAACCACACTTCAACTGGAGAGAGGTACCGATTCAGTACTGATTAAATCAAACTAATCACGATCCCACAAAAATATATGTTTGGTTAACTGATTCTGAAAACTACTTATATTAAACCAGTACAAGTTTCTCCCATGGCTCAAGCCTGAGAACATCAGGGATTTTCACATACATGAGTGAGAACTCAGACATAAAACACAAAAACTGTCCTGAATTACGTATTTGACTTTTTTCAACTAAAAAGTTACCGAAATGGCCAGTGGTTTTATGGAGGCATTATAACTGAGGGAAAAAAAAAGGAACAGACAGGAAAACAGCAATGCAAAGGCATTTCCTTTCAGGTTTACTTATGCTGGTGGAAGAATCTAATGACCTTAACTGTCACTACGCTACCGATCTACCAATGTGCAACGGAACTAATATTATGAATAGTTTTTAATTCAGCTTAGATAAAATAGGAATGTCAGTACCTACTTAAACTGAGTAATTTTAACTAGAACTGAAAACCGTGAGGAATGCCTGTGTTGCATTTTAAGAGTATTACTCTCTACAGCAGTGCCCTGTTTAGCACACACTGCCTTGGCTCTTCCAACAGCGATAGCAGAGTATGTGAAGGTGTCCTGTGAACCACATCAAGAAATTTATCTCTGGTAGAATAATCTGTAGGGAAGGAGGGCGATTTTTAACCTGGATGAGTTTCCCAGTGTAGTTCATTTTAACACTTAATGCTTGAACAAAGCGAATCAAACCCAAGAGGAAAGAACGAAGATCACCACATTTAAATATGCAATATTCATGGTGATCAGGATGGCTACATAGGAGGTAGATTTACATTTCTGCTCTGAAATATAACAGGAAGAATGTGTTATCTCTTACACCTCACGCAAATATTTTTACAAAGGTGCTTGATGAGCATGAGCGGACTCACTTTGCAGTGTATCTCACCACACCAGTTCATTGCCAATCAGTACATATCTCTGTCATCTCCTTGCTTCTTCTAGGAAACTCTTCACATACTGAGCAAGTCAACTTGAACCGAACATTTCATCAATGAGCATCAATCGTGCACAAATCTTTTCTACTTGAAAAGACAGAAATCAGATGGCAGTAATACAGCACTCAAAGAAAGGAAATGCTCTGTATATTAAATGAAGGGCATTACAGAAAAATAATAAATTATCACTGCATTAAAATTATGATTATTGAATTAATTTGCCAAGCAATCCTATTCCATTAACTTATTGATTTTTGATTATGTAATTTTGCCTTAATATTACTTAAATATCATTTCTAGTGCAAGTGAGAAAACAGTTACTTGAAATAACCCTTTAAATTCTAATTAAGAGCTACCTGTTCATTACTAGTTTATTATTAATTGTTCTACGTCACCAGTATTGACAAAAGTAATTATGAATGTTCTTGCAAAACATCTATCAAGGAATGACAAGCTAACCTGAACTTCACCTAAGGTTTAAAAGTCATTGTTCCTCCATGCCATCATGTAACTACAGGATGAGTTAACTACTGCTCCCAGAAGAAAACTGGACTTCTAACTTCTCCCTTCCTTCCTCCTCTTCAAAAGCTCTGAATTTGTGCATTTTAAATGGTGTTGAGGTAAATCAATTGAGTGTTCCGAGAGAAAAAGGAATCACATCACTTCAACATCATCATCCTTACAGAATGATTTGGTAGAAGGTTCAATTACTGCTTTATTTGGTTTCCACAAGTCTTCCCTTTATACATTTTTTTTTATTATTATCCTGAACAGTTGCTAGCAGATTTATGATTGGTTCAAATCCATTATGTATTATACTAGATGCTCAATTATCTACAAAACACTTAACAAAATGATGGATAACTCTTTTAAAACTTATATGCAAACTCTGAGGCATTTTAATCTTATGCCAGAGTTTTGAAATATGCAGTTGCGATCAAACACTAAAGCCCTGTTTACATTTCAGAAACTTCAACTGATGCAATTAACTCAATTCAGTTGCTTAATGTAATAAATAACAGAGGTTAGCCATGGTTGTGTAAATCCTGATGAATTCCTACATTACAATTGCAAGTACAAAAAGAGATTGCTACATGTTTCTTAAGTTAGGACTTTGGAGGACTGCAAGAAATACAAAGCAACATCTGTCAATGTAAGAGAGGTAAGCAGCTCAGAGCCACAGCCTGGCTGCAGGGGGACTTGCTGCTTCACAGTTCTCCTGAAGACCCTCAGTACAAGAGAAAAAAGCCTCAGGCTGTACTACTTTTCACTGCAGTAGTCTCCAATTGCACTTCACATTGAGGCAAGAATTTCGTACTTGGTGTCACTGCATCAAAAGTTGATACACGTGATACTATTATGAAACTGTTCCAAAAGGCAGAAGTTCCCTAGAAATCTGGTTTTACTAGTCATTTTGTATTCTATTTAAAACATCTGAACAATATCGCTGTCACGGAGAGAAGCCCTTAAAATACAAGCCTTAAATACAAACCTGCAGCATTACCAAAGTCAGAATTCTCACCGTTACGCATAGCAGTGTTTTAGTGAATGATTTTATTATACAGCTAAGACCATCTAATGACTAGCTGTCACTGACAGGCACGTCTGATCCTAGCAACGACATCTATTCAACTCCCTAGTAATCTGGTTCAGGGAGATAAGCAGGTAGAAAATTACTTCCATATCCCAATCCTTAACTGACTTAGAATCGAACTGGCTAAGTGCCAGAACAGACACAAAGGAAACGTAAGAAATGCACAACTGATAACGGGGAGGAGGAAGTTAAGGAGCTCCTTTTCACCAGACACTGTGCAAGTAAACAAGAATACTAGCTGAAATACACGAAGCCTTTATGGAAGTTCATGTGCCACCACAGCTAACATCTGTTGGCAGGTAAGTAGATAAACAGGCAAAAAACTAACCTGAGAATTAAATTAAAAAGTCTTTAAGTTAATGTTACAAAAAAGCCCATTGAAGAGTACACTGCTGTCTGGAGAAGACAAGTACAAGGAAAGATAGCATTGCATCAGACAATAATCAAGCTGGTTATACTGTTCTGGGAACACAACCTGGAAACACTCAGGAAATCCTCCAGAAAGCCTTGGAATTTCCATCTTGAAATATTTAGTAAATAAAGTTAAAAAGTAGTCCATGGGGCTGGAACAGAAATAAAACAAGATGTTTCTGTCAGAAATGTTAATGTATGATATGTACAGGCCAAAAATATTTCAATAATCTATTCCATGGCCTTTCTCCTTTTACTAAATAGCAATCTGTTTCTGCATTTGTTCTGATTTTTTTTTCAGACTTCTTTAATTCTCTCAAAGCCATTGTTTACCATTTCCAGTTCTCAGATGTCTTACACCTGCTTGTTTTGATCAAGACAGCAGTGTATTTTAAAACCCCATCTTTACTGAAGCTGCCAACCCACAGCTTATAAGCAGATATAAATTATAACTGTAGAACTACTACAGTAAGTATGCTCCTGTTCCCTTCTCAGCTCCACCACAGGTCTGTCTCTACACCATCTTACAGAGAGGCACTTGTGTGTAACCATATTAACAATCAGTCCATGATTATAGCAGAAAAAGCAGTATAAAACTTCTTGACACTGCTTACTGTGCAATAGCATAAGCATCAGTCTAAGGAGAGGGGTAGAAAAATGCAGCTGCAGTGTTAGAGTGCATAGCTCTGACTACTGCTACAGACTCACTTCTGTGTGTCACATTCTAAAGCATAAGAAGTCTCAGCTCTGGTTTTAAGCTCCAGTGTTCTTAGAGTCTAAGCCTATCTAAAGGCTGGCTGCCAAGCTCTACACTTCCTGCACCCAACTGGTATATTCTTGTCCTCTCTCTTACACCAGTTCTGGCAGCCTACCAAGCTATTTCAGCATACTAAGCTAGTAAAAAACTAGGCATGTTTTATGGTTCAGTTAGTTTCCTGCCAGCTTAACTATTGAAGCAAATGGGTAAAACTGCAGCACTGAGCAGCCTGACAACGTTTAGTCTGCCTTGAAATCACCACCTTACTTAAACCAACTTAAAAGGCTATGTAGACACCTTGGTTTCAGATTAAACAATGCACGTTTCAGCTCAGCTTAAGTCGAACTAGAATTCATTTACAGCAAGTAAAATTGAACTGTTTATTCTAAAGAGTGTTTATGATGAGGTCTGCATTGAGCTAGCTGGCTTTAAAGCAATTTAATTAAGTTTAGTACAACTATTCCTACGCTTGGATTCAGATTAGCTGTACAAACACACTGTAGCACAGCAAGTTAAGCTACAAACTCGCAGCATAACAGCTCCTTCAGAACAATGAGGAAGTTATAAAACACCTGGGATTTAACTCCTGCTTCTCAGAGCATAACAACAAATGAAGCAGAGCTCCATGCTTCCCTAAGGGCTTGTCCATCCAAGATCAGTTTTGTCATAGATACCTTATCTAAAACACACAAAGCAAAACTCTGAACAAGATTAAGGAAACACTGTTACCCTATTACAACACCATTAAACCTTGCTGCATTTTTTCTACTCTATACAGAGTAGAAAAGCAGTTTTTAAATTCTGCTCTCCGACTTTTCCTTTGCAGAAATGATGCACTAAACTAAGAGGATCTTGTTTCAGTCCATACAACAGTAGCCAAGAAAGACTCATTTCAGCAGGCTTATAACATCACCAGCTCTTTCACTAACCAGATGATATTTATGATCCACACCCTTTTATTTTCCATGCAAACTTACAAATTCAAATAGTATACAGCTCTATCACCAATTCATAAACTAAGTTGAAAATACAATAAAGCAAGATGGCTTACAGATAAGTCTTAAGATTTCTTTTCATCCCACATCACTTCTTCACTGACAAAAACGTAGCTGAAAGGGGCTGGGCTGGGCAATGACTATTTTTCCCTTTAGAATGGCATTGACTTGGCTTTTGCCAACACACAGATCAAATTAACAAACCATCTAAAGGAAAGGAGTGACTAGTTAAATAAATATCATATCCATTACTATTATTCAATTAATTCAACTTTCGTTAAGTTTTACCTTTACTATGCTGATGTTTGACTAACAAAGACCTTTCAGATCAATCTCACTGATTTTTAAGAGTCCTACTGTACAAAGAACAGAGACTTCCACACAGTGACAGGTTGGCCCAATCTGAACTAGCATTATGGTAATCCTGCCTTTGTTTTACAAACCACTCCCCCTTCAATCACTACCAGAGCTCGCCCATGAGCTCATTCAGGGAGTTGTACCAACAGCAAACTCAGTACAAAACACAAAGTTTTTTCTTCTTTTCTCCACTTTGAATTGATCCAAGACCAAGAAATGGGAGCAGCAAGATCATGGGAGTGAGAGATGAGACTGGAAGATCAAAGTCCACCCCTTTCAATAATTAGTTATTTAATCAGCTTATCGTCTTGGGAAATTTCATTCAACCAAAAGGTTTCTTGTGGGCTTAATTCATTAAATCAATACACCTTGAGGTCAGATCAGCACTACAATTAAGGTAAGGGAACTGCAACCTGTTGTATGGACCATACATCTGTTTCTGCACTAAGTAAAGCAAAACTGCTACAATGCAGACATCTATGAGTTTAACACATACTTATGTAAAAGACTTCTAGGTATTGAATTTCAGAGTGACAAAAACAATTTAGCTCACTTGATGTGCGTGAAATCTGTACTATCATCATCAATATCTGGGTCAAAGTCTTCCTAAGGTGAACTGAAGGTGAACTACGTCATGGGGAACCAAATGCATCAAATAACTCTCCTTGCCTCCTACATCAGCTGGGATCTGACAAGCCCCACAAAGGAATAAAGTGGTAGGACCACGAGGATTGGAGTAGGGAGGACCAAGAGACATCCTCTTTCAGCATTATTAGAGCAACAGAAAAAAATAGTTAAACTTTTTCCTAGCTTTGTTAACTAAATAAAGAAATAATTAAACATCAAAAGCAGTCCATGGATGGAGGTTGAAATGAAAGATGATGAATGGAAAAGCAGGAGAAGTTCAGGGCAATGGGAGCCAAAAGGAGCAAGCAAATATTTTCTGAGCTGTTAGATGAGGTATTACCTCATCAAACCCTACCATAAGAACTAAAACAAGAAAACTACTATCCATTAGGACAAAGAGGACATAAATGCAGTGCATAAATGCAACATAAATTGCAGCTTGGTTTACCTGAAAGCCAAGTCAACTGCAAGTACAAAAGGAGCATGAAAAGGCAGCTGGCATTCAACTACAATGAACTGCAGCAATCACATGCAAGTATTTCATTGCAGGGTACTTTTGTTCCTGAAGTCCAAATGACAGTGGCATTACTTAAACCAATGGAGACATTTACATCTTTTGGTTTCCTTATACTGAGAGACAACAGGGTTTGCCTGTAGTAACTCATTCATTGAAAAAGCATCAGAAACCAGAAGGACAGAAATTCCCAGTCACCTGCAATTTTATCAGATTTACTTCAGGTGGGGGATAATGGAATGCATACGTTAATATTATTAAAACACACACTGTTCAGCAGACCAGTTTTTGTGGAAACAGAAGTGTTAGCGTTTTTTATTCTTAGGAAAAAAAAAGATAGGTCAGGGTATGAAATACTACCATAATATTATTAGTTTCTCCTATAGTGCAAATCCTCAAGGGAAGCCATGGCAAGCAGGATGATACAGAAGGCTGATGCTCTTTCCAGGAACCTAAACTTACTTATGCATAAATCAGAAATAACAATGGAGTGTGGGGGTGGGTGGGTACAACATACAATGAAAACTAAGCAAAAATTAAAACACATTCCAAGATCCAACAGTCACTGTAAAAATGAAACAAGTCTTTCCTTCAAATGCAGTTTCACAGTAGATGGCACAGTTTCCACTTTCCTGGTTTACAGATGTTATTCTGTGTTATGGAACACACAAAATATTCCTTCTCACTCACCTTTGGATCGAGTGGAGATATCCATCCCCTCCACCACCTCCTGCTCTGCCTTTATTTCCTCTTCAGCCAAACTGCAGGAATCAAAAAACTGAATTAGAATGGCTTTAGACTGTCTTATTCTCTAACTTCAGATATTGAAATTCAGCATGACACTGTCAAACAGAGCTACATTAATATTTCTGATGAAATTTAAAGTGTGCTATTTGCCAGAGCATACATGGACCAAAACATGGAGTGAAACAATCCTGATACACATGCATGCTGCACATTACCCATTACAAAGCTAACAGTTTCATACCAATGACAATCTAGTGACAAGTACTGAAGATTACACCACTGTCTATACAATTGTACATGACAGACAAGCAGGAATTCTGCTCCTTGACACTCCTAATCTAAGGCCTCTTCAAGCTATGTGAACAGACTCCTCCTAATGTTACAATGCTTGCCTGCCATCAGTGAATAGATGAGCTGAAGTAACTAATTTAGCAACACAAAAAGTTTGCAAAACTAGAAATTAATGCGCAGTTTTAAAAATCCTTGTCATTATTTAATAGTTTTTAACAGAGTCTCTATAAGAGAAAACTAAATATTTATAAACTAGTGGCAATAGAAATCCATGAATTATTGTCTATAATAAAGAGTAAACAGAACAAACAAGTTGCTACTATCACTCAACCACACATTCTTTCACAGACACTTCTAATTTACTCTAGGTAGGACTACATGATTAATTACATGACAAACTATATTTGATTTGCTGATATTCTACTTTCTTATATTGATGTCATGCAGGAAAATAGCTCTGAAGGTTTTTCTAGTTAAAACCATTTGGGGAAGCAAAGTTGAAAAGACAGAAAAAAAAAAAAAAGGAGTATTGGAGTTACACACCAGTTTAGGACAGCTGTCTACTACAGTGAATGACAAAAGAAAAATATGACACTGACTGAAGCAAGCTCAATTCAAAATCATTGACAAATGCAGTTATGGTGCCTGAAGCAGGTATCACAGCTGTCCACTAACACAACCAAAGCACAGCAGCCAAGCACAGTGTAGATATTTTCCTCTGCAGTAATAAGTTACTGTCTAGTTTGTTAGTAGAAGTTCCTGCAGGTACCAGTTTACATAGATATGACAGACTGTGAACTACTGCTGGTACAGAGCATTCCACTCAGCTATCCTAGCTAAGGGACATGTGCTACTGCCAGAGAGGACAGAAGGACAGCTAGAGACCTTTGTTTTAGCCACCATGCCTAAATCAGCCTAAGGCAGCTAAACAGAGCTCTGAAACTACAGGGAGAACTTGGGTTATATTTATAGCACAAAAGCTCTTCAGGCTAACAAACAGTTATATTAGCAGGAATTTTGTTACTAGTCTAAGTTGAAAGAGTTTCCTAAAAAAAGCAAAATGTACCAGCAGGACTTTCTGGTCTGGCATTTGTCAAAACCACTTTTAATCAACTACCAGAGTTGGGTTGGAATTCCTTTCACACTCCTTAAACAGTGTAATTGTGTCAGCAAAAATTATAAATGCAAATGAACAGAGCTCAGCGTATGGAAGACCCAAACCTGAGAATATCCATCAGTTCTGGAAAACATTATTGCGTATTTGTAATTCATACATAGCAATAATTCACAAGTTCTATTAACTATGCTGTTAATTCCAGCAGCACAGAACGGGAGCCATGTGACCAGAATTATGGTAAATGTATAGCACAGCTGACCACAGCACAATGCTTCTCAGATTTACTTCGCATGGACAGATTAAATGCATAGCATAGTTGACCATAATACAATGCTCACCAATTTACTATGCATGGGCAGACCAATTATACTGTGCATTTGTTACACCCTTTCCCAGAGGGCCTCCAGCAAAGAGGAGCTGGCAGTGTGTTGCAGACACCAAAACATTTCATGCACCACTTGCCTCTGCCCATTCTCTTTCCTATGCAATGGGAAGGGATGGTCTTACAGGATGAATTCATTGTTCTCCTCCCATGTTGCACTCTATTTTCTTCCCTTCCCCCTTTATAAAATCTTATTTTCATATCACCAAACTGTAACAAAAGAACACTTTTTTAAAATAAAATCAACTTGTAAATATGTAATAATACACACTAACTCCGTGAAGAGCGAAGTACATAGGCAGCATGCATTATCTGTTCTTAAAATACAGATTTCCAGTTTCAGCAAATCAGACACACAAGTCTTGCAACCACTTAGCTTCAAGCCTTGAAGACCATTTTACACTGGTGGCTACTAAAAGGAAAAGTCTCCCCAGTACCTGACTTGTGATTCCAAAACCCACATTAACTTCAGCTGACTCAGTTCTACAATCTAGCTCACTGTGCAGGTGGACGTGCAGGAAAGAGGAAACCAGAGAGAATGGTATGTGGGGAGAAGGAGCAAAAAATGGCACACCCTTTTAGCAGTAGCTCACATTTATGTTACATTAAAACAGCCAAGACATTCCAGACTCATCTGAATGTATCAAGTGTATTTCGTTCACACCGCACAACCTCAGGGGAACATAATACAACAAGAATAACACAATAGTTGCGACAAGTTGGTATGAAAAAGCCCAGAGATGTTCATGAATACAATCTGAGAAATGAATGTGGCAGATCAGCACAGCAGCAGGAACTGTCCCTACGGCCCTGACCGAAGAAGCCTGGGAAGTTGCAGATGACTGAAGAGTCTCTACTCATGTAGTAGTGCAGTGTCACGTGATTAACTGCAAACCACGACAGGCTGTTATAGGTCAGGACTCTTTAGATTTCTCCAGCTTGAAATCTGTCTTGGCCCATGACATTAATTTAAGAAATTCAGCCAGATCACTTTTTAAAACATTTTTGCAATAGATCTAAAGAGGAAGAACTTTCTCCATAAGCAGTTCCAAGATGAACCAAGAGCCCTGACTTGATGTGCCTCTGGTTAATCCTATGAAAGATGGGGTCTGAAGCTTCTCCAAAGGTTTGAAATCTAAGAGAACAGTCAAAAATGCATTCACCACTTGTTACAGAAGTTACACCTTTGTTTCAGCAGCAGAGGTGCACACCTGCACCCACTGTCCTTCAAACAGAACTAAAATAAAATTCAGGAATTACGTAGGTCACTCCAAAAGTAATGCCTCCCATTTATTTCTATGGGAACTACAAGGAGTGTAATAACATTGATAGAGCAAACTCTCAGACACAAAACACTATTTTTCAACAGCCACCACCACTAGCTAGTCATTTTCACCAGCCACAAATAAGAGCCTGTATGCCACGCTCATGAAACTCTGCACAATCATCCAGAAAATGGCTTCTTTTCCACTTTGCTGTCACCACTGCTGAGTCGTACCAACCCCCGCCTCACTGCACTCACATCCACTGTTGGGTCACCATAAATATTCAGCAAACATCAACGAATATCAACAGCCCCCACTTTTAATTCATGGAGGAATTCAGTGACAGAGCCCTATTTCATACACGCTTCCATGCCAGAAGTCATTTTGTCAGACTGCCTCTCTGCTGCCATCTGTCACACGGCAGCAAAATGTAACATAGTATTGGTGGGAAAGTTCAGCCTCTACTGCTGTCCCAGCACCAATGGCCTCTAACATCATGGGCCAATGTCATAAAATAGGAGGCATTACTTCCAGAACAGGCCTCATGTACACTACAGTATGAAAACTGACCCTCAGAGAAACACACTGTATCTCCTTCCTCTCTTTCCATTTCTTGGTTAAGAGTACAAACATTTAAGAACGTCAGAAAATTACTGAGATTATTTTGAACAAAACTGAAGTGTTAGAACGGTTTAAAAAAATGTGTTGTGCACAGCTATAAAAGGTAATTAACACTCAGCTCTCCAGAAGCGCATCCCATTGTTTTACTTGATGCCACTTTTATGACTTGCCCAACATGACAGTGAATGGCGGTGTAGTGATGACTGTAACGGTAATCTTCAAAATTCAACTTGGTAAACGCAAGCTAACAGTTCACAGTAACTTTACAGAAACTTTTCTGAAGCTAACAGATCTTTTCACCTTTGCATCTGCCATCGACATCAGAATTATGCTGAAAATCCTGGAAGCAGTACTTTCAAACTCAGGAACTTAATTAGCCAAAGATTTCAAACGCAGCACCTCGTGAAATAGGTATTTTATTACCCATAATGAAAATAAAATGAAAATTAAAAGCAGCATCAAAATAAGTGCAAACAAGCATCTATTTCTATGTAAACAATAACTGTGATCGAGCAGACCGCCCTACAGAGTTCTATTTTGAAGAGATTTCATTTTTGCAGGGCTTAGGGCTGTTCGTTCAGACAGCTTGCATTGCTATCATGCACGTATATCACAGAGGAACACCCTCAGGTTGCAGATCAGCAATGATACTTACATGTATGCAATTAAGTGACTAGATGAATACCATAAATACTTTGTATTCTTCCAGAAGCTACTGTTACTTCTTACTAAGAGAACACAGAATGAACACAGAGTAGCATATTTTAAGAACACAATTGAAATCTAAGCTTTGCCAGTTTCACTGTCAATTGACCAGAACAGCAATTAATCATTTAAAGCTTCCCCAGTCGTATTGACAGAACTTACTTTAAAAAAAACTTCTAGAATGTTAAGCTAATTTGTTTCATGCAAATTACGTTAACATGTCTGAAGGAGGGGGGAAGGGGTGGAGGTTATTCCTTTGGGGATAGCTGAGGACAGAAAGAAAAAAAAAATAAAGACTGCAAATACACAGGATTTATTGATGCTTCAGTGAAAACACAAAAAGAGCTTTGCTGCACATTTTTAAATATCCTACGTTACCCTGAAAAGGTTTTTGGTTTTTATTTTTTAATCTAAATAAAATCCACTTTTTCAAATTTCATACAAGCAAATAAAATACTGACTTTTCTGTTTAGGAAAACAATTCCTCCAGCAGTAGTACTGATATGGATAGAAGAAGTACACATACAAAAAAAAAAATTAAGCTGTTCTAACCTATATAAACTACAACAAGCAATTAAAAGTTGCAGATGAACTACTGCACCTTGACATTTAACCAAGAAAAACTGACAGATATGGAAAACCACTCAGAACAGCCAATGCCCACATACACAGTCCAGAACTACATTAGGGAATAAATACATCATTTCAAGAATTATATACTTATGGAATTCATTTTCCCTTTTAATTAATAGAAAACAACAACAACAAAAAAAATCACACTCATTTAAGACTGTAAGCAATAGAACTGAATTTCATCCTTAAGGTAATTCCTGTCTCTCCCACATCACATCTGTGAGCAGCATACCTAAATAATGATTTCCAAAAACTGCATTCAATAAAAAATTGAAAAAAAGATATTTGCATGCCATTGCTGAATAAATAGCAGCTTTGTATAAGCACTCACCTATAACAGTCTCTTACTCATCGGTAGCTATGCTATTTATGCAGGATTCTTAAAATGGCGTCTGACAGCACTGCACTGCCTCATTCCTGTACTGTAGTTAAAATGGTAGCAGTTTATTCAATAAACAGTAATAACAGTATCTCTTGTTTAAACAGCACTGCTATACTTGTAGCAAGCACCTAAAGATCAGAAATGGTAAAGTATGACAGAAGGACACCTGACATCCAAATGTTTAACTAAAAAGGCACAAGACGAAGATTTGTGAAGTCACAGGTTACTAAGGAAATCACTCCATTTTAGATTCGCACTCCAGTTTGAGCCTCTCATATTTTATGTATCCTCTTGTAGAATCTCCTGCAAAAAGCTACATTTCTACTATGCAATTAAAAGACAAAATGTTTCCCTAGCTGTCCATACACAGCAGTTTAAGCTGCTATCGTGCAAAGCCAAAACACAGGATATTTCAAGAACATTTACGTTCTTTTTTAAATCTTACTGCTGTTCAGAGTACATTCAAAACAGTACCACAAAAGAGAAAACCAGGGGTGGGAGGGAGACCTTTGGTATCATGCAGTCCTCTGTAGACCATAAACTCTATAGCTGAGCTGAGGCCCAAGCAAGGCAACAAGAACAGCTACAGATTTCAGAAGCCAAAGGCAGAATTCAAGAACAACCATATTTGAAAATAAATATTTACAATGCCTGTGTTAAGAATGTTAACATACTGCTACAACATAACTTTTATCTCCCAGTATCAATCACAGATGCCACAACACCTAAAGGGTTAACCTGAAAATGACAAACAAGCATCAAATAAATAAAACTCAGTTCTGTGCAGCCATTTCTAAATTAGGCATTAACCCATGAATACAAGACATGTTTGTTGAAAAATACATTAAAAAATACTTTCTAAGCACAATTTCAACGGTCAAACTAGATGGCCTACTACAACGGCTTCCAGTTTGTGCTTTGCAGACCCCTCACAGCCAGCATACTACTTCCAAGGGGGTTGCAGACAACAATTAAGTAAATCAAACCTGTTCCATTTGGCTTAAATTCACTATAAAGGGATTCGTATATTCATGGGAAAATGTTATGTTCAACTTTCACAATATTTAGGCGATTCAAGTTAATACCCTGAATTCCAGACAAAGAAAAGGGGAACTTTTACTAAGATTTGTAACCCTTAAACCAGGAGTGCTGAACTGGCAGGATTACTTTGGAAAATTGATTACCACCCACGTTGGATCCACCTGACCAATACACTTGGAAACAAAGCAAAAAGCAAAAAGAAAAAAAAAAAAAAGCCAAACAGCACCAACAAAGCAGAAGTGGTAACACAAAATGGAAGACAGGTCAGGAAGTACAGCCAATTGAAGTTGGTCAACACTGAGCTACATTTCTAACCCAGTTGGTCTGTTTCTGATTTTTGAGCTTGAAGCCTCTTTCAGTACATGCTCCCTCAGTAAAATTGTAGGTTTTCCCCTAGATTCCAAAAGTCCTGCCTGAAGAGAGAAGGGAAAACATCACATCCACAGTGGTTTACATTCTGATCTTTTTTTCATTCTCACTATGTTAAGTAGTGTCATTTGTTTAAAGAAATCATTCATTTTTCCCTAGCGCTATTTAGCTTCCAACTAAAACAGTTTGCCTGGGAAGAATGAAAGGATCATGGAGCTTTTCAAAAGCTACTGTTTTCACCATACTTTATAGTCCAGATCACTCTTTTGTTTTTCCCCCCACTGCATTCTTTGTTCAGCTAATTATAAAAGTAACAGGATGTTGGCACGAAATAATAATAGCTAACGTGTTCATCCTGGGCAATCCAAACTACTCGTTAGTAGCCAGAAAATTTCAAGTGCAATTATAAGATTAACTGCTGGTTGCATGAGAATAGTGGCCGTTAGCACAAGCTGAATAAAACTCAGCTAAATCGCTTCATGTATGTTCTGTCTGATTGTGACATTAACAAGATCCAGACCTGTAAAATCTTGGGTAGAAGGAATATGTGCTTTCCCCCCCACACACCCTGTGACTACCACTTTAACAAAACCCCATATTCCATCTGTCCTGACAGCAGAGAAACTGCAGAGTGCTTCTTATTATGCAATCTACGAAAGTGAGTCATAACATCATACCTTGACAAAGCACCAAAAATACAAGAAATTCTTCAGCTTGGCTGAAATTGCTTTACTTAGATGGAACAAAGATGGTAGAAATTTCCAGAAGGCCTTTCTCAGCCTTGCCACTGCAATTGTCAATCTTTAACCTACCCTCTGCTTCTATTGGCTCGAGCACTCCATGGAGCAGCGTGATTGGGCTGATCTGTAAAACAACACTGCTGTCTCTACCTTGCCTCAGACATCTTGCTGCAATGCAGACATTTATTTTTTGTGAACTATAAAAGTATTCTACTTCAGTGATTAAAAATAGGGAACTTCAGCAGACTCATGATGCTATGTTTCATTCCATGCACAAGGGCAGCTCACACAAATATGCTTCACTGTCAGCAATGTGTCTGGAGGTGCAGATTTGAAACAGATTCTAGTTTAACAAAACCTGTGAGAGCCATTTTAATACAAGCTTTTTGATTGCAGATCACTTACTCCTGCTTCCTCACATTAAACAAATATTACGTTGTGCAATTTCTGAGACTGAAAGTAAACTGCAAAAGCATATAACCTACTGTTAGGAAAATTATGTCCCAACGTAATTTCTGTTTTTAGCAATCGAAGAACAAAAAAACAAAGTAACATCTCAGCTGCGTTAGCACCTTTACGTGTGCTGAAAAATGCATTCAAGTTCCATACAAAACTGCTATTACATGAAACTCAGTGGTACAACACAGCAGTGTTTCAGGTTGCAAATTGAACTGCAGACACTTACAATGTAATATTTTTTTTTCTGGGGGGAGGGTGGAGGGTTAAGCAAAGTAAGGTACTTAGAGTAACATACTCACATAGGCAAACAAGTAACCACAGCATTCTGTAACATAGCCATTTTTCTATCTTGGCAACCTTCTACAGAATTTACCATGCAAGTGTACCTAGGCGCTGTCATTTTTAAAGCTACGTGAGCTCGAAGTCCTAAAATCGTGAAAGTATGTGAACTGCTAAAAACAGGGCAAAAATGATACTGAAGCTCAAAAGATCATCTTTCCACTGCTTTTGTAATGCTATCGGTGATCTCTGAAAAACAGCTTGTTAAAACAAGCAGGCAAAGGTTACAACTGAAATCTCAACAAAGAGCACAAAATGCTCTAAATCAGTTACAAATTGAGCGAGTTTATCTGATATTATGCTTTGTATAGTTTCAAAAACACATGCTCATTAAGTATTATTTACTTTACTTTGTAAGGTAACTTCACTGCTGAGTACTAGCACTTTCATCACACCTCACAAACCTAAGGAACAAGCAAACTGCGCTTTACGCTTACGAGCCTGGTAATTAAGGATCTAAGAGCAGACAGCAAGTAGAATATTTTTCACTGGTCTGAGGAAAACAAGTATAAGTTTCAAACTTTAGAAGCAAATTATCAAAAGAAAAAAGCAGGGCATTCAAATTGGAACAGTTTACACGCACAAGTCCCTTAAAATGGACGCTAAACAAATCGGATTTTTTACATGGCTAACCACTAAAATCACTTCATCTACTGGACTAACTGACCCAGTAAAAATAAAATGTTTGGAAAACTATTAAAAATGTTTAGAGTAGCATGCTGCTTACTTACCAACTGTTCAAGCACCCATCTCATTTTTCCAGTTAAGAAGATACAACAGGCTGGCAGATTTGGGAATTGATCAAAAAGGAATTTCTTGAAATAATTACGTAGCATTAAACCAAAAGTTAAAAAAAGACAAAAAAAAACAAGAACGAACAACATGTACTACTGTCATGAACCACAGATGATTTTATATCCTCTGGACTCCACAACACAGAACTGTGGCTGATACAGTGTAAAACAAAAAGGCACAGATAAAAGGTACATTAGTTTACTTAAAATACGTAAAAGAAGAAAGCTAACAGTTAAAAAACATTTTCCATAAAGAATAAGATTTGCAAACTGATGTAATGCTGCATTTTATTGAGCAGCAACCCATTTCCAAAGTCTGCAGCATAAAAACTCCCTTTTAAAGGAACAAAATATTAACCATACAGTGTCCCTCGGAAAGAGAAACACATTGTATTAATTATCCCTGCAAGAAAAAGAGTTCAATAATCATTTTAAGCTAAGATAAGCTGCATAAAAAACATGATGCAACAGCACACCACCACCTAGGCCCAATATCTACAATCAGCCATTAGCAGTTTTTGCTGATGTCTAGGTTTTTTAAAATCCCATATTTTTTCAGAGATAACTTATCTTAGCTATTCCATTCACTGTTTAGAAAGGTAAACTTGCCTGTTCTTCTGTCTGCCATTATCCCTGCTTGACTCCCTGTAGGGCAGTTAAATGCATCTGCTCCCTAGCTTCCATTTTCTCTTCAGCAGGCATGTGACACAACAGACAATAGTGCTGGCAAACTGCTCAGAGACAGAAAGCTTCTTTGGAATACCAGGATCTTGTTAAATTCTAAAAACACCATCCTCCTGTGAAGAAGTAGGTATGCCCAGGTTTTGCCAGTCTGCAAAATAAAGCTGTGGCTAATGGCTACTAACCATGTGACCCAAGAAAGCAAATTTAAACAGTTTCAACTTAATAAAGTGCTGTGGTGTGAGTTTTGCACAACAAATCACAGAGAATCACACTCTCAACCCACAACTCATAGGTCTTAGAGAAAAAAAAATGTAAAAAGTAAGGCTTACCTCTGTGGATGCATTGTTAACACAGTGTTATGTCAATACTTATAAAACATGGAGGACAGGCTCTCAGTACTCAGACAGAAAGGGCTTGGCACTTCAGCTTGATGATCTGTCTTCCTAATAAAAGCTAATCCAGGATTGGCTGCTTTGGTAAATCTGAATGTAAAGCTTCAGGGGATTGGCTGAAACACTTCCTGAGCGATTATCTTTGTGCAGCTCTGGCAAGCAGGAGCCATCCTGTGCACAGAGAAGACAGGCTAAGCTAGGCCCGTTTCAGCAAAAAAACTCGAAAAGCACTCCCAAACCCTGACTTCCCGCAGAAAATACGTAGATTTTCAAGAAGAGGAAAGCGATCGCAAACTGCCTGCCTGAGCAAACGTGTCTCAACGTGTCCCTGCTGAAGGCATTTGGCTATTTTAAACCTGAAGAAGGACGAGTTCACCCAGGTCACAGTAACGATTCTTTACAAACAAAAAGCTAAACCCACTTCTCTGGTGTTCTCTTCTGTGTTTCACACAGTGAAAGCAAGGCTACAGAAAGACACCAAAACAAGCTGGAAGTGCACATGCATGAGAGAGACGGACATTAATAGCTGAAAATTCAGACAGACCCCTCCAATTCCAGAACGTAAATGCATTAAGGGCGACCGCAGCAACCATACACTGACAGCGGGAGTCAATTTTTTTCAGACGCCATGAGCCAAACCCTACCTGGGAAAAGCCTAACGGCTCATTTCTACAGCGAGAAATACACCACTAAAATTAAACCATCTTGGCACTCAGCGCACGCCTTTCCCTGACTATAAAAATACTGCACGGAACGACCCAAACGATGGGGCTGGCAGCGACGTGCACCCGCAGCCCGGGCCCCGGCCCCCGCCCCGCGGCCTGCAGGGCTGCCCCCGCCGCTGGCTGCCGTGCTACCGGCCGCAGCCGCTGCTTCCTGGCCATTAACCCTATCGCACTTGGCGCTTTTTAAGGCTCGAGACAGGCCCTGAAAAGCTGCAGATTCCCCGCACGGCGAATTAACGGTCCGCTTTCACAGAAATGGATTCACGTAGCTTGTTGCGTTTGTTTTTGCTTTGCCTTTTACCGTGCGCGGAACGAGATGAGAAAAGAGCATGTAAGCGACCCGCGTGGCCAGTGTCCAAACGCTGTGTTCCAAGTGCTTCAAGTCCTTTCCCTAAAATTGTGCAGTTTGACTCTCTTTTCTAATGCAGGGAAAGTGGGAGGATTTATCAGTGTGCCAGCGAGGAAGGAAGTGTCAAATGCAGATTAATATTTCAAAGGTCATCTCTTTAGAAATGCTGCAGCAAGGCTTCGCGTTTTCGCTCAGGACTGTGCTGTATCAGGTAGCTAGGCTTTAGCATTCTGTAGCCATCAACAAAGTACAAAGCAAATTATAGATGAAAAGGTGATTCTGAAGCATACTGCTTAGTATCAAAGGGTTACTTATGCAAAAACAAAAACTAATGGAGTTGTAGAGGGACAAATTCAGCATTGAAACAATAATTATCAAATACTGAGCGAAAACAACCAAAGCAAAATAAAGGTTCTTCCAACACAAGGCTCAGGATTGTGCAAAAATTACTGAAAACCCACTGCCATTAATCAAAGCTAACTGCAAACAGAACATGCACTTCACTAACTTAACCCCAGCGCTAATTACCCCAGAAACAATCACCATGAATAAAGGTAACCCTCCTTCCCCCCTCCCCCCCCCTTCAGCCTCAACCAGCTTCTGTCACGGTGCAACTATTTTACCACTCAAATCTCTACGCTTGAGAGCTGACATGACTCATAGCTGTGCTACGCAGTAAAATTAATACTAGCACTCTGTGTTACTCCATATTGAATTCAGATAATTTCCCGAGATATCATTGTCAAAGGAGAACCACCATCCTATCACCGCTTACATTCTTTGCGCTCCCGTGCTTTAGGTTGCAATAGTGGATTAACAGCCCAGAGTCTAAATTCTCATCTCGTAAGTAATTCTGGAGTCCCTGCTGGAAGCATTTTCCCTTTTTAGCTTTGGCAGCATTTTTCAGGGCAAGGAGCAGAAAGGCTCACGGATTACACTGGCAGTTGGTTCTGTTTTAGGAATGTAGCAGAAATGACAGTGCTGCTATAAAGGGAATCGCACAGCCCACTGCAGCAGCAGGAACGCACCAGAAATGCATGATATTTGAGAGAACACTTGCAACAGTTTTAACAGTTCAGACCACCACAGATTGGTTTCTTTTTGAATGCACACGTAAAGCTCTATGCCACTCAGAGATACCAGCTGCCATTGCACGAATACCCACACTCTGATCCACGCAGTGATTCCAAGAAAGGATTATCAGCCATTTACATTTACGCTTATTAATTGACTGCTCTATTCCAATATTATTCTATTTACTACAATAATAATAATGAAGTACCGCAAGGAAAAAAAAACTAAACGCACTGAATTCAAAGCTTTGAGCTACCCAAGAGCTGACTCTGGGAACGCAGTGATGGTGACTGGGAACACTGCCAAAATGACACGCTTGGACCGATCACAGAGAGCCGGCACGCAGCAGGCGGAAGCAGAGCAGCAGCTTTAGAAAAGGCCCCAGGTCCTATTCTCTTGATTCAAGAAAATGGCGGCCCAAAAGCAAAAAAAAAAAAAAAAAAAAAGTGCAGTTCTTCAGTCATGAGTGAGAATATGGCAAAAATATAGAAGGTGTGTCAGACCACTGCATTCAGGCATCAGGCACACTGCTAAAATCGCCATAATAATTCTGTCAGAAATTGAACAGGGAAAGTTTGAAATATCTTGCTCTTCATTTTCTTGTCCATATATATCCTTTACAACCAGAGATAAAAGCCCAGTAATTACCACACAGGTATGTCTCAAAAGATTCTGACAAATCACAGTGAACCCACGCCCTGCTGCAGCTTGACCAATTCTTCTACAGAGGAGTGGTGAGTTTTTTGGAGGGGGATGGGAAGGAAAGGAAAGGAAAGGAAAACAAAGGATAGAGACAGGGGAAACTAAAAGCTTTGTTAAAGCAGAAGAGAGGGCGGAGAGATTAGATTAGCTCGTATCTGTCCTTTTCAATGCCTTTAAGATGTTAAGGGGAAATAGGACTAGGCTGCAGGAAAGAAGAAAAAGGCAAAATAGAGGAAAAACAAAAAGAAAAACAGAAAGTAGGAATACAGTCAAAAGGAAATTAAAAGACAACAACGTTACAAGTGCAATCTACTATATTTAGTCGGTTCTTTGCATAGAACTGTGCCCACCGAGTAGAGTATTCTCTCCAGGAAGTACCACTGCCAAGAAAGACAAGCAGAGAACAGTGCTGTAAGGAATTAGAAAATTCAATACATACTGGAAAGCCTCAAAATATAAATAAACGCCACTAAGGAAGAGATCTGTCTGTGTGACAGAAGCAAGGGTTTTGAGACATATGCCCCTATTTAGGAAGCAGCAGATTATTCAGTCCCCAAAAAATAAGGACCATGGGGTGAAAATAACAAGAACTGGAGCTTTAAAAATAATGCTTGGAACAGATCCACAAAAGGAAATGGAAAATATATTCTCCACGGATAACTGAAACACAGGAAAAAGAAGCTGCACTTAAGGTCTCGCAGCTTGGTCCTGCATTTCCAAGTAATTGCCTACAAGTACTAATTTCAAGATTAGGAACATGAAACACTGTAATTCAGTATCTTTCCTTGAAAGAGGTGGGGGTTTTGTGCTGTTGGATTTTTTTGCTTGTTTCCCCCACTTACCTCTACTCTGGATCTACCAAAGCATCAGTAACTCCTTAAAGATGGAGGACAAGACCTCCACCTGACAGAGAACGCAACAATAAATATCTGCAAAGATGTTTTCTGAGTTTTTAGAAACATGTTGGATGCTAGATTTACTAACCTGCCTAAAAAGGCTGGTAATTCTGTACATTATCAGCAACCACTAGAGAATGAATGCATTTATACCAAGCAGGGAGCTGACACATCTGTAAGCTCAAAGGACTCTGTGGCCAGATGCATGCACGCATTTGTCCTGAAGAACAGTACGTTTGTACACTTTCATTTTAGGTTCCTGGTTCTGGGTCACACCGATCACTTACTATCCACAGATAAAAATCTGACTTTATTTCTAATACAATGATGCATTATGAAAGTTTCTCTTGAGAGCCTTTTTTAGTATGCTGTGAAACTGCCTCATGTACATTTTTCCTTCAAAAAGAAAATCTCTATTCATGTTTAATTATCTGCCAAAAATACCTACCAAAAAAAAATCAACAAAAAAAAACACCCCTTGAGCCCTTTGCTTTGCAGCAGCTGTAGCTTTTCAAAAGAGGTACTACAGCCCATGTTATCTTAAGGCATAAGCCCATATATTTCATCTTTTTCACCCCTAGAGTTTGAAACACTCTCAAAGACTTCACAGCTGGAAGTATGGCTGTTGGATATCCTGTATAAAACAGGATTTTTGTCACCGTATATTTAAATAACTCGTTCTGTGGGAAATCCTAACAGATATATTTTATTCTCCATTTGATCTGAAGCTGAATACTTTCTTCAGTTAGCAGGAAAGCAGCTGTGGGACGCATGCAGATATACTGCACATCATGCCTAAAGTAGATCCACAATTGAATTGCACCTGTGTAGCAAGCAGACTTATCATGGCTACTCTGTTCTACATGGTAATGAGTCCAATGCACTCACTGCACGTGCCAGGTGTGTGAGCATGGGGATGCAGAAACACTGCACGAGAAAGAATTAGGTACAGAATTCTGAAAGAAGTTGGTGTGTTGCCAAGGAATTCTACTGCTCAAATGTGAGACATCCTGCACGCAGCATTTAGTCTGAGATCATGTCCTTCCTAAGAAGATAAAGTCACAACTGTTAGGGAATAATTATCTAGGACAGGGTCTAGATAATGCTAAATTGTAGTCCCATTACTGTGCATTACCGTGGTTTCTATACTCCCCCCACTGAGAAATTACTGGTTAGTATTTTCGTGAGACTATTTTTTCCATCACGATACACAAGGATTTTTGCTGTTGTTCTGGTTTTTGTTACTGTTGATGGGTTTTTAAAATATAAATTGATTAATCCACAGAGGAGTCCATCAGCTAAAGCTCATACTAAATATTTAAAATGATGAAATTACAAACATAGTTAGTACAATTATTTTTCTCTCAGCTAGACTTATATTTCACTACAACCGACTGCAACAATATCGCTATCAACTTCTCTCCTGCTGCTCCATCCATTGAATTTGCAGTCCAGCTTCAGTTTTAAGGCTTTGCTTTCTCTCATGTCTTTCCCGTTGTTGTCCCCACTGCTGAAATGCACCACCCACCACCTTGCTGTGCTCACAGCCACTGTTCGGTCTCCATAAACATTCAGGAAGCATCCTGATGAATGTCAGTGAGTGTCAGTTTTTCAGCAGGGAGGAATTCTATTCCACACATTTGTTTTGTACACACTTCCATGCCAGATGGCGGCAGAGGGGCAGTATGACCAAATGACATCTCTCATACAGCAACAAATGTAATGGAATATTGGTGGGAAGGTTCAACTTCTACTGCCGTACCATCAGCATCACCTTATGTTGTGGGCCAACATCATAAAACAGGATGCATTACTTTTGGAGCAGCCATCATAAATTAGGGTCACAGGGTAAGACTGCTCTCCAATGTATCTATTCAGTGAACTTGCTACATCTCTATAAAGCCACAATATCCTTAAATTATGAGTGGACAAATGCCAGAGTTTAAGGAGTTCAAAAGTGAGACTGTATGCAACAGCACGAAAGTATAGAGGGAATAAATGTATTTCTATGACTAAGTTACCACAGGCCCAAGAACTCAAGAAAAGTGCCAGTTTGCCCCTTTACAAAGCAGTATTCTGACTTCTTGTAGAATAGCCTTGCTTAATCCTGGCTTTTAAAGATTTGCTGGAATATAACACTCCAGGCACTGCGATACAAACTTTGAAACAAGATGAGATGTTACTCTGCATTTCAGTGTCACTCGTCATTCAGGAAATACCAACGTACTTCAGAGGAAGAAAAAGACATTCACAGGCTGTTGGAGGACAAAATTAGTACTGTGTCTCTTGTTTTACTGCCCTCTCCATCTCAGCTGTACTTCCCTTAAAAGCACCTCAGATTGCAGTCTTGCATCTGGCAGGTTTTTAATGTCTTCTGTCCATTCTGATCCTCCTTTCAAAGGTAATGAGAATGTTTTGGAAAAACAACCAGTTCTGGACATTAGCACTGTGCAAACACTTCAGCACAACAGAAAAACATCTAGGAAAAAACACTGCTAGCTATTATAATCAAATTCCAATTTTCATTGCATTTGTGTTCATATGATGGTAGAAAAACATCTAAAATACATAAGGAAAGTCTGTATCAACAATTTTAAGTCCAGGGTACAAATCAAATCACACGATCTAAAGACTGACAAAAGAAATGTTTGAAACTAGCTCACCAAAATGATCTAAAGGAACAGATAATCTGTTCCTTGACTGCTCTGGTCGCCCCATACTTGTAAGCCTTACCTAGAAGGAAAAAACTAATTCACAAAGAAGAATGTGTTTTCTAAACTGCAATTGTATCAAAGCAGAGATATAATCAGTACACATGCCTGGGGCTCAGCTCTCAAGTAATATCTTAGAATATAAGTAAACAGGATTATTAAATTTATAGCAGCTTATTGCCATTGAAGGGGTTCTGTAATTCCAAAGCCCATTCCCAGACACGTATTTCCACTCCTTCCATTGCATTGGATTTATTATGTGTAGACCTTCAGTAAGCCAGTTCTGCTTGCTTACTGCAGAAACTGCATGCAACAGCAGCAACACTGCAGCCACACCACAAACAGCAGAGGGAGAGAAGGCAGGAGAGTGCCCATTTCAACAGCTACGGGCAGTTAAATCAGATCATCTGTACTGCCCTTTCTTCCCCAAAGACACTGCTATAAAAAGAAAATGTGTACAACTATTTGACAAATTTGGATTTCCTGTGCTTTGATTCCTCAGTGCTAAAAATCGCCCCACGCAGCCCCTGCTATTCATCTACAGTTCTGACTGCACTTCATTCTTTGAGTTCCTCTAAGTAAAATGTCTTTCAGTACTACAATCACAGAGTACCCAGGTTGGAAGGGACCCATGAGGATCACTGAGATCAACTCCTTGGTTCCCTTTTTTTGTACAAATCCTTGTACAAAACAACCAGACTTGCCCTGAACCAACTTAAATCTCAAATCTGCATGCTGTGCTGTATTTGTTGTCAAAGGACAGTTTCTAAAATTGGAGTTCTGGACTAAGTATCTCTGTAGTTTCATATACAGCGTGTCTGAAATGCTCTTCACCTACTTTTGCATGTAACCTATTGAAATGGGATCCTGAAGCTGATCTGGATATTTCTGTAAGAAAAATACTTCAAAATAAATTTATTTGTACATGAATCAAAAGGACAACTTCCCAAAACTTATTGTAAATTATTAAAAAATTATCTATTTCTACTTACTTGATATGCTGAAATAAAGTACCACTACTACTGACAGAAAGTGAGGGGAAACAGTTTTGATGTCAAAGGAAATGGTAAAATTTCAGATATTTGGCATTTTTTCCTACACCTTTTTCTAACTTTGGTAGAAATGCAGCATCCCCTAGTGTTCATTTATGTCACTGAAGAAAAAAGTGTGGTCAAATAACCACAAATCTAGAAAATGCTATTCTAAATACCTTTTGTAATAGTACTCAATATTCAAGATTTTGGCAAAGAGCCTTCACTGGTTTGCCTGATAATCACTGGAAGTCTGAGGGTGAAGGTTTTCTCATGAAACAGAGACATCATTTGTTCTCCTGTACATGCTGTCCTACTGTAACAGAATGAGGAGAGGCAGAGCATGCTTAAACCCACCCTGGTACCAGAACCAAGACCAAGGCCAACTCATCCTGCACTGACTTGTCTGATTCTTCCTTCCACCAGCAGTTACCATTCTGGCTGCATTCAGCTGCTTCTTAGTGAGGTAAGCATGGAACAGTCTGTCCTGCACTGTGATAGAAGACAAGAATTTGCATTCCTTTTGTTACACTAGGGCATACTCTTTGTCTGGCCACATCCAATGCCTCTTATAAATGTAATTCCAGGAAGACAAACAAGCTTGGTGTGAAGTATTTGAAATCATCGCTAAGCCTCATTCTGTACATATTTTTGCCATATAGGCTGTAGTTAAATATCCAGTCCTATGTGAACAAATCTTTATTGATGCCTCTTTGATCTCATTAGAAATTTTTCTTCCCAACATTAATATCTCCCTGGCTGTTGAAAAGAGCAAATGATTAAGCTGGGATAAGCCAATTTCCTAATTTTGTCAGGAAAAAATAAAGCAATAGAACTTAAATAAGAAAGTTAAGATTACACTGTTCAGTCTTACTCTCTGGTTTTGGACAAAAAAGTAAAGAACAAAGTGTTCTTTTTTAATTCCCCCATTTGTTTTCCGGTTTGGGTTACACAAGTTTATTTACAAGCACATTAATTCAATATGCTTTCTACTTCCTAATTTACACTTCTAATTCAATACTCAAAATCTCTAAATTTCCTTCAAAGCTTTGGGGTTTATTGCATTTCAGAAGTGATAAGGATCAACAGCGGATTAAATCTTTATTTTTAATCCATTTTAGGAAACTTGCTGCTAGGTCATTCCTCATCTAAGCAATACCAATGCAATATGTTGACACGCTACTACATATAGATTAGCTCAGCAGATTTCCAAGAAAGCATAATATATATTTATAAATATTGATTTGGTGAGAGCAAGCTTTAGAATTCTAGGAAAAAAGAGAGCTTTTCCACCCAGATAAAAAAATATATATCAGATTAAAAAAAAAAAAATGGTTTAATTTAAATTTCAATTATTTCTAGTCATTAGTTTTTCCTTGACAGACTACTTAACTTATCAATGCATTAATGAAATATTAGTCTTTGCATTGTAGGGTCATCTATTGAAATGTCAGTTTAATAGCTTATTACATAAAACCCGAGGGTGAAATCCAGGTCCTATTATCTCCAGTGATGCCACAGTTTCACCCAGAACATTCATCTGTTTTTATAACGCATGGAAATTATAGTCTTTCAAGGACAGTAAAATCTGTTCGGAGCAAATTAAAAATTATTAATGTATCTAAGCCCTTCTTGTGTCTGCTGAGTAAGAAGTGAACAGTAACAATTAATAGAAATGTTAAGTTGACAGAAATATTAAAGGGAACCAGAAGCATTTTTCCAACCAGCAGCCTCGTTTTGTTTTGATTAGCCTGTTTTCTTGTAAAACTTACTATTTTGCAGTCCTCAATACCATTATACTCTGCCCATTCAATAAATGCTAAAGACACAGAAAGGAGAGTAAAATACTTTCCTCTTGTAAACTGGAAGGTAAATTTAGTGTTACTCAGACTTGAGTGATCTATTTGAACCTTTTCCTTTCTTTTATATTCCAAAATAAGCGTGTGTATTCTTTCTCCCCCTTGAGCATAAACATCCAAAAACATACTGAAATTCTGTTTTAATGTTTCCTTACAGATCACAAGATGCATGAAAAAGACTTTAAAAAACACAAGCCTTTTCACTTTTCCCGACAAAATAACAAAATTAGATAATATCAGGTATCTCAGGCTAATGGGCCTGAGTGGGATCTGGATCAAAACTAAGGTTTCAGTTTTAAGGACAGCTCTGTAAACAAGTAAGATTTTGACTGTTTTTTTGCAGTGCTATTACCACAAGAGCATATAGCCATACATTCTGTGGGCACAAAAATCAAATTGCATAAAGGTTGGACAAAGGCTTATTTGGAAATAATGCCTGAATTGTTCTAGAAACCTATCTATCAGCTTAGTTGTGATTTCTAACACATTTATAAGCCAGGTTGGATGGTGCTTATCTTAAGATACACAACAGATTTTGCTTCCAAAATTTCTGTTTAGGTCTTAATAGCAAGTTATACACGTTTTGGGTTCTGTTAAAAGCCCTGCAAGCTTTCAGACCCTCAGTCTCCCAAAGGTAAACAGATATGACTACTAATAAATGATCATGATTTTTAAACTGAATTTACTTACCCCATGACAATGAGTTTTTTCTTCACCAGATCTACTCAAACTCTGAATTAATTCATCTTGCTTAACTGAAGCATAAAATAACGGAGTCATTCCCAATTACTTCCAAGTAGGTAAGCAGATTTCAGGTTGATTTCTACAGTTCTGCAAAAGATACTGATTTCACTTTGCTTTCTAGATACTAGAAGAACAAATTAACAAAACTAAAGAGTTAAATAAATATTAAGTATGATGCAGTTATTCCCAACCCTGATGGCTAAAGCTAATTTTCAGTTTAATTCCTTTGCTGAATAAATAAAAGGATATGTCATCAGAAAAGTGGAAAATGTGGCACAATAAGAATTTCTTAGCAGGACGATAAAAAAAGTTTTTGTTTTGTTTTGTTTATTCATTCAATGGAAAAAAACACCGAAGAATACCTATGTTTGCTAAGTTCATTTATTTAAAGAATAGGACAATAAAAAAGACCATGAGGTGTAGTTTGTGTGTGTCCACATATAACACAGAAGATGTGGAATCAAAGAGGTAAAGAAAACTTGGGTCATTAAATTCAGGACTCAGAGTTCAATTAACAAAACACAGAACAAGAAACTAAGCAGAAAAGTGAATAGTCAGATGAATAAATACACTGTCCATATGCAAACCCATCTAGTTATCTCAGTTTCCAAATACTGAGTAACATAAATTCAGAAAACGTACCTCATAAAACTAACTGTAAGCAACGGAATCATGGGGTTTTGCTGATCTTTCTTATATATATGTACAGTGGTTTATGCAATAGGGTTTACTTACTTGTCAGAGTTCAATCAACCTCAAGAGTGCTGAAATGTTATAACAGACAAAAGTGATCACCTCACTATTTTAGCAAGACCTTGTCATCAAATACCAGAGAAGAAAAAGAAAACTGGACCACAAGGCTTTATTTTTCTCGCCTTCAACACACAATGCGTTACAGGAAAAAATATAGCTTCAAGGTTTTTGTCAATCAAAATAATTATTTTAGACAACAGTGATCTCTTAAAAATACAGCATACACCTATGTTAAAAAATTTAAGCTAAAAGGTACAGAAGTCACTGGATAGCTCTTGAGGCAGGAACACTAGTTTAACATTAGTGTGTATCATCATATCCGATCATCTCATTAAGGTTCCTGGTCTAAATCTGCCTTAAAATTCATTGTGCTAAAATAATGTAATGACTAGATTAATTATAATCTTTTTAACTTGATTAAGATATTAAAAAAGCGTATAAAAAAAAAAAACAAAAAACCTTACCTTCTCCTAAAGGAAAACATGCCTCTATGTAAGGGATTTAGGAACTGATATTATCAGCTCCTAAATTGCTTTAGCTTTGCTTCAGAATTAAAACTCAAATAACATTGCTTGTTTGGAACTCCTGTAAGTAGAAGAACTGAAATTTATGCATGAGTAAAACTACCTATGGTCTACGGGCACTCAAGATGCGTGAAAGAAGAACAACTTTTAAAGCCCTACACATAAGGATCCTTAGGAAAAAAACATATCCCTATGCAAGAAAGGCATGCAAATTAGCTTGCTCACGCAGACACAGAGCAAAATAAATGCTCAAAAATTTATCAGGTATATTCTGGGCTACGAAAGCACAGTGTGAGTGTGGGTTTTGGTTCTCACGTCTGTTGACCGTTCCCTGCCCCTTCCTTCAGCGCATGGCAGGAAAAAAGAGAAGGTGCTGTTGGGAATCACGGCCACTTGTGAATCTGTAGCTGAAGCAAATGACAACAAAACAAATCCGAAACCAACAACAACAACGAAAAAACGAATGACTGAGCAACTACCTGAAACAGTTATGACATTCTTGCAACAGCACGGTTTATTTTTTCATCAAAATTTAACCGCTACTTGCAAGCCACACACTAGCAGTATCTTATTTCATCCATGGCAGCGGCTTCCCAAATAGCACACCTTGAATTAAAGCATCAAATCCACTTTCTAAGCACAACGGCGTCAGAACGGAGTCAGGGAAGGGAGCACGAGCACCAACAGCTCCACTCGGCCAACAGCACACTGAACAGAAAGCCAACTTACACATGCTCAAGCTTTAGGGAGCGTCATACTTTTGTGTTTTAATAAACTCATCCATTTCCTCCTGCCACATTCCCGCTGATGACCCATCTCCATGCTACAGACCTCAGGACGCTCCAAATCCGCTCCCTTTCTGTACAAAAAAATAAGAAGAAGAAGAAATAAAAGGATTCTCCTGATTCTGGAACCCATGATGAGAGCCTCCCAAGACCACAGCGCGGCCTCCACGGCAGGAAGCCGCCTCAGCACTCACCGCCTCACGCACAGCCCTGTTGCCCGCCATCAGCACCCGGCAGCGGGCTTCAGGGCGCGCCCCGCACACCGCGGCTGGGACACCCGCATCGCCCACACCACACCCGCCTCCAGCCCCGCGTGCCCGGCTGCCTGCGAAACACGCAGCTCCTCAGAGCCCGCTCTTCCAGTCCGCCTCACGATTTGCTCCCGGAGCTGTCAATCATTTCGTTCTTCAGTTTGATTGGTTAGAGGTCGAAGCGGGGCGGGCGCTGGGCTGGTCGCGTTTACAGCGTGCGAGGGAGTAGCGCAGTTTCACTTAGCGGGGCGGCTCGGCTCGCCTCATCCAAAATAGGAGTCTAGCGAGTCTGAGCCGCGAGTTCGTCATCCAAGACCACGCGGACGCCGTGCCGCGCCTCAGGTCGCGCGCCTCAGGTCGCGCGCCTCAGGTCGCGCGCCTCAGGTCGCGCGCCTCAGGTCGCGCGCCTCAGGTCGCGCGCCTCAGGTCGCGCGCCTCAGGTCGCGCGCCTCAGGTCGCGCGCCTCAGGTCCCGCGCGGGTGAGGGGCCCGCTGGTGCTGCGGGGTGCTCGCTGAGAGAAAGGTCTTATTTGGGGGTGTTTGTTTTAATTGTGACCCGCTTCTGGAGGTGTCGAGGTTTCTGTGCACAAGCGAAGTTGAGCAGTGGTGATGGCGCGGGTCAAATCGAGTGCTGAGGTGTAATAAATTGTGTTATCTGTAGAGGAAGTTGTAACTCTTAATTTCAAGCACTGAAGGGCTACTTTTTTTTTTTTTTTTCTTCTTTCCTAATCAGTGTCTTTCACTGTGTTTTATGCTTTCTGTTATTTCAGCTGCAGCTGTCAATAACAGGCTTCCAAATCCAAGCCATGTATGCAGGCATTATATGCTAATAAGCTAAAGCAAGTCCAACTGAAACTTTACGCTCTATTACAATAAAGTGATCTGTTCAGGCTTGTAGAGTACTAAGTTAAATGCAGGGTTTTCTTTTCAGGATGGCTTTCATTTGTTCCTATTCTTGAAGCCATAGGAAAAAAGCAGTATGTTGAAGTTGGAGCCGTTATAATGCTGTAGAGAAACTTATAATTCCATTTAAGGGAAATTTTAAACATAAAACTGCTTATCTTAACTTAGTGCAGCTGAAAGTTATGAGATCTATTGATGTGTGTAAGAAGATTCACTGATTATCGCATATGGAAAAGAGGTGGCTAGAAAATAGAAGTTAATGTCAAGTTTTTCCTTCTTTCTCCTCTGAGAAACTGCATAGTTTTCTATGTGCCCGATACTGCTCATTTTTGGCAACAGTGATGCTTGTTTTCTAAACAAATGTTCCTTTTAGTATACAGTTCTTAGAGAAGTTTTTATATGATTTCTTTCCTCTTCCTAGAGAAATCTACATCATCCTTGTAGACTTGGCTATCCTACTGCAGAATAGCACTTGTGTGGGCTCCCGTGCTTCCAGAAGAGGGTAACATTTATTGCATTATGTCCTATACGTTGTTGACAAACAGAAAAGCTAACCTGCTGGCCTCTAGCAGAGAAGGTTACCACCGTCTTCTAAAGAGCATTAAAAAAAGCTTATTCTTTATTCTTATGAAGGCTAATTTCTAAGTATTCTTTCAGTAGGTAATCATGTTTGAGTGTATTTCACTGAAGGAAGCATATGATTTGTCCCATTTTAGAATGAAATGAGTTTGCAGTGAACATACAGGGTGACGAGAATTATGGTAATTAAGTAATTATGCAAAAGGTATTTTATGTGCTTTGTTAAAGTACAAACTTCACAGTTAGAATTGTAACCAGCACATCTGTTTATAGATGACTCAAATCGCAAAGAAAATAGAAACAATTCCAGATTCTGTACTGGCCTGCAGTCATTGCCAGTCATAGAAGGCAGCACAGTGAAGCCAGAACCATTGACAGCTTCAGTGTTGTTCTTTTGGCATGGACATGATGGGGAAGAGTCGTGCTCCCTAATTAAGGAGTTAGTGCTGCCAGAATGCCCTTGTTCAAGGGAGATAGTTGCTGTGGGTCTTGAGTGATGACTTACAGAAAGTATCTTCATATTAGCTAGATGCTGATGTCATCAATACCTGTGTAACTATGTGTATTTTCCTTGTCTTTCTAGGAGCAGCTGACAATTTTTCACGCTCAAATTCCATGGACACTTTAAGTTGATGTGGATGCTCTGGCTGTTCTTACCATCATGCACGTGAAACTAATTGTATAACTAAGCAGTGCAGTGTGTTAGGAAATTCTTCTGTTATGGTTAATAGTTTTTTTTTCCTCCCCTGATTGGCTGGGTCAGTTTTGCCTTGTATTATTTCCCTGTCTAGTTCACGATGCCACTACTTTTGCAAGTGAGATGTGCAGATGAGAAGCATCTGTCAGTAAACACAGGCAGGATTGCTGCTTCTGGTGGTGATGCTGGCTTACAGAAGGTTAAACTGCAGTGTCTTGCAGTCGATTTTGTATGACAGAAAAATGGGTGCTTTCTTTTTTTTCCTTCATGAGAATTACTTTTAAAAGCACTCTTAAGGTATGACTCCTTTACTTCTTACTTCTTAATTTCATGGGTGCATTCCCAGTGTACTGAAGTGATATGCCACCTCAATGTTTGCCTCAGAGGATTTTTTGCTTTGTTGTGCCACTCGTTTGCTTTGCAGTTGGTTAAATGAATGCTTGTTTTGTGTACTCCTAAATGTTTTTTGTTACACTTTGAGGAACTAGGCTAGGTAACACCTGATGATAACAGCTTTTCTGTTGTTTGCAAAAATGTAAAAGACATGATAACATGTTCCCTTTCCTTACATCAGTTTTCAGATGATTCCTCTGATTTAGAACCTAGATAACTGACTGCATGCAAATGTAATAAATGCATTTGCTATTGGTGGCGTGAGATATAATCCATATTGCATTATTTGCAGCAAAAGAACAAGTTACTTGTTTTCCCCTTCTACTTAGATACCCATGTTATAGTTTACTACTCTGTCATTTAATCACCATGAGTGTTTTTGAAGTTTTGCAAGCTGGACAATTAAATGTTTCTAATTATTGAAAAAAGCAAACATATTAACCTCTTATCACTCAGTTGTAGGGATCATGAATCGCCCAGACTGTTAACAGTTCCAGCTGGACTGGAGATGCTGCAGTATGGGAATGGGCAGAAATTCAGGAACCTAGGGATGGCTGACAGTGTGAGTACTTTGTGTTGGTTTTTTAAAATTAGTTTTGCCACTGAAGAATAATAGTGTAAAGGAATACTGTTAGTTACTTTATATCTTAGAAAGTACTTGATTTTTCTTGCTTGATTTATCAGATAAAAATTCATGAGTCAGTCTTACAGTTCTGCTGTGATAGTTTGAACATTCCATTTGTTTATATGGACACTTAGCCAAAAAAGTGATGTACTGGCTATATTACAAGGTGAAACTTTTCATCTGAATTAATGCAGTCTCTTAACTTTTGAAATAAATAAAACACACTGACGCTTCTAAACACTTTAAAATGTTATTTAATAGAACAATGAGTAATTTTATCCCTAGCTGAAGGGACATAATTCAAGTCCTGACCCTGCGTAGCAAGTGTTAAAGGAATTGCAACAAGGTGAACCTCCACATTTGTTAGAAATGAATAACAGTTTTGGGAATGCTTTGATATAAATCATATGAAGGAAGACATTTATTGATGGCATAATTGTCTAGTTTTGCCTATTCTATTATCTTGTTTGTTTGAAGAATCTGATGTCTTTTTCTTGCTTCTTTTCAAATTTCCAGGCCACAACCAAGTATATCGTCATCTTTAGTACTGTGCAGTGCAATGTCACCTATGCTATTGATGAGATTAAATAAAATCTATTCTGTTTTTGTGTAATGGGAAAGCTCAGCTATTTAAAAGTTACCTTTTTTTCTCTTCTCAGAACTTCACTTTTATAGTACAAATGCGTTACCAATGTTGGAGCAGCGTCAGGTAAAAATCTCCTGTAGCAGTGACAAAAGTAAAATAGCTTTGTAGATACAAACTTGTTTCTGATGTGACCTTTTCATAGAGTTCAGTTCTGTGTATGGCTGCATGTAAGTGGTGTGATCGAGGTGCAGCTTCCTTTAGTTTTAAAAGATGGTTTGGATGAGTTTTGCACCAGAAACTTCTGAGCTCGTGACTCATAAAGACATTACTAGTGAATATCTCTCCTGAAAAGTGGTGCAGGCAGGAACAGCATGTGATATGCAATTCATTGATAAAATATGAACAAAAATATTAATATGAATAATCATGGCAATACATGAAGCTAATGCAGTATCTGGTAAATACAGAACTTTGCCTGAAAACTAAATAATTTAGATGAAGGCAGTGAAAGTTTGAAAACTCATCTTCTGGCATGAGACTGATTACTTTTAAGATAATGTTTAAAAGCACTTAGAAACTGTGTTACTTTTTCATCATGAGCTAGTCATTTAACACTCACCCTTAATACTTACTGCCTGTGATCTAGTATGTGTGAGGGATTTTGAATCTATGTGACTTTTCATTCACAGACTGCTTGGCAGGGGGGACTTCAGTCACACAATTTCCTATCAGCTGCTGAAAGCTCGGGCCTCCTTGATAAGCACGATTGTTTTTATCGGTATGCTTGCATACAATTCCTATTCATTTACTCTGTGACTTTGCCTTGGGTAAAGCTTTCTGTTGCGTCTGTTTCCTGTGGTATGAAGATGCAGATTGTTTAAATAACAGGCTTTTGGGAAAAACATAGGTACTGGTTTGCAGTCTGTTAATGAATAACTGAAATTTCTGTCTAACTGCCTATAAAATCTTGTATCTCATTAGGATTACCTGTCTGGGTGCTGTTTGTGTAACACAGGCTTGGATGATGTGGAAATCTATACATTTTGAGCTGAAGAAATTGAGATAGCATATGAAGAACCAAATTCCAAAGAAAAAAATAATTAATACAAACCAACAGAAAAGGAAGTAAGCAGAGGTTGGTGGCATAATAAATATTTACTGAAATTATATATTTTTAAGTTCTTTCTAGTCCAAACGTTTTCACATAAGATGTCTTATCTTTTTATGGAAGTGCAAAAATATCTCTCTTCTGATGTTCTTTTATATGTTCAGACTTCCAACCCAAGCCATTCTATGATATGTAGAGTGTATTTAAAAATAATAGCTTCTTCAAAATTATGACTTTTTTTTTTCCTAATTGCTAACAGGAGGGCACACATAGCTAACCATAGTTAGTATTAGTGATCCTTGGGATTAGTGTTGTCACTGAACTTCATATTTATCTAAATGCGAGGAACATTTCATGAAACTGATTTAATGTCTGCTTTCTTTCTATATGAAATGTCTTTTAGAATGCCTTAAAACTGTTTGATTTCTCTTCATGAGAAGACTGTCATCTGAAATCCCTTCTGAAACTCATCTATTCGGTACCTAATATGTTTCAGACCATTAAAATTGTTTGTTTGCTTGTTCTTAATAAAGACACGTTATATAAAGAATATCAGATTCGCTGAAAAGGAGCTCTGAAGGAGCATCCCAGCTGGTGGCAAAGGGCAATTAATGGAAAAAGTATTTTTAATAAATGACAGTATATGACTTTCAAATCCCAGTATTTTATCACTCGGGAGTTAGGAAGATTCTGTGACATTTCATGTTCCTTTTAGCACATATACATATATATAAATATTGAATACAGTGTCGGCATATGGCTTCTATACCTTTTTGAAATTAATCTGTATGTATTAGTTTCTACCAAGACAGGTTAAATCTCTTTGTATTCAGATTACCAGCTGAGTCAGCATTATGTGAAATCAACTGGAAGATTTTTAGGCTGTGACATTGTTTTTCCTTATCGTTACAGAGCAGCCTTTCTGCAGATGCATTTGGTTTCATTCTTTAGACTTGGAGAGTGTTTTCTCCCAGTGAATAATTTTATTGCTTTTTCTGCATTATAGTATAGAAATTAGTGCGGTTTTTAAGTTTTCAAGAGTGCTATAGTCAGGACTGGCAAATACGGTATTGTAGTTTGACATTGCTTCAGTTTAGCAGAACAAAGAACAGCACGTGGCTCTCATTGTAAAGGTGGGGAGATGTTCTACGTGTATATCAGTTATTTTTAAATGCAAAAGTTCTCAGCTGTAGAAGGGCTTTAAAGGAGAACTTGGGTTCCACTGTACCCTTAGCTCAGCTGTGGGCTTTAGCCATGTCATTTTTCTAGCCATTTTTTTCTTGTTTAGGTGGGTGCCATCAGTTTATACTTTAAAAACATTTTTGTTAATAACCCTAAGTTTGTCGTTGGACCTTCTTCGATCTAGCTTAACCCAGTAGTCCTGTTCAAATTTCACTTAAGAGTAACAGTGAAAATAGACAAGCAAATAGTTTGAACTTCTGTCTCTATGGTCAGAATTTGGTACATTTATGTACTTCAGCCACTTCAGTATGCTGTCATGATCTAAGCTGTTTGTTTATATGCTTTTACAAAATTGATATTCTGCACCATAAAGTTCCTACGAGGTCTGTTTGTTACCACCACACCTCCCTGAGTGGTTGTTCTTTTTTTTTTTTTTTATTTCACTCGTCTTAATGGAGCAAGAGGTAATGTCTGGAATCCATATAGCTTGGTAAGTCCACTGAAAGCACTCAGAGTAAGTTCTAAAAATGTAAAACATTGTCTAGGAGCTGGAGTTCTGAGCAATTTCCATACACTCAGTATTGTGAAAAGCTGTGTAATTATGTAAATAATTTAATGAGTATTATTCATTATGTTTTAGACAAATAAATTGGGGTGAATTAAGTAATATTTTGTCTGTATTTGTTCCTTATTATTAGAATGGACTGTGACATCTACTTAAATTGAAAGCAGAGATTGGTTGCCTTTCTTGGGCTATCTGTACATTGACTTTCACCACGAAAGGTTCTAGCAGTTAGAGAAATGGGTGATGTTGCCTGATTGCACTGTTACTGTCAAGAAGAAAATTTTAGATGTTCAGCTTTAAGCCTTCCTAGCTGGAACACACTTCATGAATTTACTGACCTGAAAAGGAGAGTAATGTTTACAAACAGTAATGTTGTAACGTTTTCTTTTAGGACAGTTATCCCCTAACACGTACAGTTAGTCCACCATGAAACCAGTAGAGTTTTTCGGTTTATGTTCATGAAGACTAGCTGGTTGCAACAAATACACTGATTTTTAATTCCCATTAAAGTCCTGTTTTCATTTCAGTTGATTTGTCTGTTCCTTTTTCTTTTTAACCAGTTGGAGTATTAAAATGCCTTTTTTTTTTTTTTTTTTAAGAAATCATGGACACATAACTTCATTAGTTGTTGTATAAGCTAAAATTACACTTTAGTGAAAATCTGCTTAAAAAGTATGATCAGTTTGCTGAAGCACAGCAGTGTATGTTGCAGATAGGATTTTGCTGTCTTTTTTAATATGAAATCCACAGCATGAGCTGTTTTCCTTTTATGTAAGCTTCTGATTGTTCACTTGACAAGAAAATGGAGGAAGTTTTCCTCATCAGTGTAATGGTAATTATAGAAAAGATTATTCTCTGATGTATTACTGGTACTTCTCGTTTCACTTTGAAATTTTGCTTAATTTTGTTGCCATTGAATCACCTTTTTATTTTATTCTGCTAAATCAGTTACTCTTGGTAGTCTGCTCGGTTAAGCAGATTAGTCACACAAAATGAATTGGTAGTCTAAGAAGAGAGTATGCAAGTAGTCAGGATTTGTTAAAAATAAACAAGCCACCACCCCACTCTCATGTTCCTATTCTTCAACGTTTTTAAACATTTCCTATCAGTATTGGTTTTCTTTTTATTCTTATTTAATGCCAGAGTAAATTTTCTCTTCACTCTGCATTAATTTTAGAGTCTCTTCTACACTAGATAGTCTTTCCAGCTTTAGACAAGCAGGCTGCAAACTGTGTATGGAAAACGTATCAAAAATTCAGCACTTGAACTGAGTTAAAATCTTGCATTCATCAAAAAGTGCCAGTTTGTCCACAGAAAACACGGTTGTAATGGGGCAAACGAAAAAGATTCTGCTTAAACTGATTCAGACAACCCTAAAATAGAACTTTTATGAATATGCATATATTCATAAATATAAAATCCAGAACTCAAGTTTTGTTTGGAAGGGTTGTTTCTTTATACACGGACTGTTTCTAATTATTTGTTAAGGGAGGAAGGGATGGAAGGCTACTTCTGTCCTGGAGTAGTACTGGAAAATGTTGTAGCCCATGAAGGATATTTTTAATGGAGATGTTCTTATTGTTCCCTTGCAAAACACTTAAAAATAATAGTAATAAATCTTATTAATGGATGGAATGGAAAGAAATCTATGTTGATGTAGACCATCTTATAAAGAGGTCTTGTTGGTCACTGTTTCTTTTTTTTTTTTTGCCTCTCAGGAGAAAACAATTAAATGTGAGGAAAATGTCCTCACACTTGATTGTCTAAACAGAAAATTGTCTTGGAAATTTCAGGAGACAAATCAGTTTTGTGGAGTGATTCCCATATGAAAGAGAATGTTTTCCGGAGAATTACAAATGATGGAAAATGATGTGAGTTACTGTTGCATAAAAAATGAATGGCAGCATCCAAAATGTAAGCCATGAATATTTCCCTAAGTGTATATCTGTTAGGCTTTTTTTACCTGAGAAATGATTGGAATTGGGTTTAATTTACTTATTACATAAGTTAACCTTAATGCATATATCTTAGCACATTTTTTTGGCCAAGTGTTGAATGCATTTAGACTTCTAAAGACCACTTTACAAAGGAAATGCACCAGCAGGTGGAGCAAATAGATAAAAATGTTACGCATTACAGTTCTACAGCTACATTTATTAAGATGATCTTTGAAGATAAGGACAAGAATTTAAAGGGGTTTATTGATTTTTGCAGAGTATCACACTTTAATGAAAAGTGAAGGCATAGTTGTCTCTGTTTACAATTGGAGCAACAGAAAACAAAAATTAAAAGGACAAAAAAAACCACAGCATTTGTGCTGTATTGACACGTAGTTCTGATTAGTGCTGTCTAAGATGTCAGCTGCAATGACAGTGCAATTCAGTGACCTTATGATCTATCTGTAAGAAATATGGAGAATATGCAGTTTGCCTAAATGAAAAAAACAACGCAACTGAATTCCAGTGTTACTGTGCACTGTCATTAAGCTATTACTCCCTGCTCACTTCTCATCCTCGCCCTGATGAATGCCCCGTTGTAATTTGTAGTGGAAGAGGGGAACATCCTGCAGGAAAGATTACTTGGAAGAAATTCCATTGTTAAGCAGCAGATTTTGTGCTTTCAGGAGATGCAACAGGACCTCATTTCACTGAAGGTACCCTAACAACGTGAATTGTTTCCTCCTCTTGATATCATGATAAGGCATCTCTCTTTACCAGTTGGTTAAAATCGAGTTCACAATGACAAGCACACATTTATAACTGGCAAGTTCTTGCATAGTGTAATGACAAAGTCTGAGGTCAAACTTCTTTTCTTTTTTTCAGAACTTGAGCATATTTGGATTTGTTTCATCTCTGTATTTGCTTGGCCTTGTAATATTTGTTTCAGAGAGAGCTGAAGACTCACACTGTAATAGCAACTTACTCATAGGTGCCCAGTGCTAGTTTAATGTGTTTACTTGGGAATTAGTGGAAGGTTTACTTAGTTGTTTTATTTGTTATTCCATCTTGAATACCAGTTGTGCCTATGGTCCTGTAATGAGCTCTGTATGAGGAGATGGCGGGACTTAAGCCAGCTTCATTATTTCACACTTTATAAATTTCAAAATGAAAAGGGCATTTTCATATAGCTGCTTAGCTGTCACTTCTGTGTGCCACGTTCTCCACACAGCTCATTCTACTCGGGGAAGTTGTAAAATCTACAAGCAGTTGTGAACATAAGCTCCCTGCGGGCAGGCTGTGCCGCAGGGAGGTGATGCTGTGCAGGTCCCTGCCCCATCTCTCCTCGCCGCGCCGCTTCCCAGGTGCCTGGCGGACGCTGTTGTCGCTTGGCTTGAGAACCGTGTCTCCATGCAGCTGAAGTAATAACCGACCCTGTTTATGTTCCCTTTAACGTTCGTTCCAGTCTGCTTGCGTGATATCGAACTCGCTTCAACAGACTGTCTTTTTTTCCCTGTTGAAGCGGCACAATTGCGCTCGGTATAGCGAGTCCTCCACAAACACTCGGTAGCTGTGACTGAGTGCCGCGTGCAGGACCGGATCCTTACTGCATTTGAATCCTTCACGCGTACAGAGTACTTCTATTACGCCCTGCAACTCCCCGTAGACCGCGCACAGCCGCAGCAGCGGGAGGGCCCCCGAGGCTGCGCCCACTGCGGCCCCAGGGCCGTCCCGCGCGGGCGGGCGGCTGAGGCGGCCCCGGGCACTACGAGTCCCGCGGTGCACCGCGCGGAGGGGCGGGTTCCGCGAGCACTACAGATCCCGCAGTGCTCCGCGGCGCCCGCTGGCTCCGCTCGGGGAGGCTGGTTCCTATTTAAATCTAGGCAGCGAGGAAAATGGCGGCTAGAGGTTGAGCGCGGGGGAGAAGGGGGAAGGAGCTGCGCCTCGGCTCCTTTCCCAGGTGAGTGGGGTCGGGAGGGAGGGAGCGACGAGCGGAGGGAGGAGAGTGCCGCTTCTCGTTGCCCTGCTCCCAGCGCCGGGGTGGGACCGGGCTGGGGAAGGCGGGCTGCCCCTCGCCCCCTCCCCGGCATGGAGGTGTCTCCCCGAGGGGAGGAGGACGGGCGTGCAGCCGGGCTGCGTGAGGAGCGGTCCCCGAGGCGGCGTGCGAATGCCTTTACCTCTCTGCAACCATTGTAACTTCGGCGCTGCGCGTAGTTCGGAGGCTGCGAGCCGGGCTCAGCCTGCCCGTACCTCTGTGCGATGCGTGTCGGAGTGGGGTGAGTTTGGGTGGAGGTTCCGCGCGTATCGCTGAGAGACTCGGAGCCGCTTTGCGTTCTCGAGTCTTTCGCTGAGAAGCGTCTGTACCCTCCGTTTCTCTGCCTGGGTGGGAGGTGTGTGTGGGTGCAGGACCTGGCCCCGTCTGCCGTTCATCTGGGTTTGTCTGAGACAGAGACGGTTCCAGAGACCTCGTTCTCTGCGTTCCGCTTCTGAGCATCCTGTAGCGTTGGTAAGTTTCAGAGGTGACTTCTCTTGCCTCTAGTAATAAGGAAAAGGATGAGAAATACTGGAAATGAAAGATTTATTTCTATTGCCCCTGTTCATTTCTGCTCCACAGCAGCAATGAAAACTGATGTTGATGAACGGAGATGAGAAAACTACTTTGTTTATGTATTTTTTTAATTGTGTGAGACCATGGACTGCTGTCTGAGCAAGGTGTTGGTGACTCTGTGGCATAAATGGGGTGAATGGGGTGGGGATGTTGTCTGAGGTTGACATAGTTCCCAGAGTCCTCTTTGGTTCTAAAGTTGGTTCCGTTTGTGGTTTCTGCTCCCGGTTTTGTGTATAGTCTGAGGCTTTCTTTTAAAAGAGAGGCTGCTCACTTCGTTAGCTCATCTAGTGAGCAGCTTCAAGTCTGTCTCTTTTATTCAGGCAGCGTCTCCTTCCTCCTCTACCTGTTAACGGAGGAAAAAATACACAGTTTCAGCATTTAATATTTTCTCTTGACTTCTAGATAAAAGATATTTGATTTTTATATGGAATTACAAGACAAAATTGAAGCACGTTTGGAAGCGTGAGAGTATTGTCTATAGAATCTCTATAAGATAGTTAAAAAGGAAAGTTAAAAATCAGTCGCTACTGCTACAAAAGATGTATAGTAGAATAGTGATTTGCTGTACAGGAGATGAAGATGTGTATGTCCTAAATAAAAAAAAAAAACCAATTCCAGATTTGCTTCACGGTGACAAGCAATATTTGTTTGAAAACCCCAGCCTGGATATAAAGGCAACTGACCAAATTGTTTTTTTGTTGTTTAAATTGTACAGCATGTAACATACAGTCATTCTGTTTGCTGTTAGCAGTTTTTGTAACAGGCTTTTTGTTTTCTGGCACTTACTATGAATTTCATGCTACTCTGTTACTGTTACTAGCATACCTTTTAATTTCATAACAGTAGATTTGCTGCTGTCATGCTAGAGGTTGGGGATGGTAAGTAAGGGAAGTCATGGCAGGTAGAAGAAACCCAGCATTCTGCCTTGCTTTAAGTGCCTTTCCTGATGACAGCGTACTGTTTCCAGTCTGCTTTTATGTGGGCATGTGAATTGTAGGATTTCTTTAATTCTTTTGAAACCCTTGTTCATTTTGGTTTTGGATTTATTAATTTAGAAGTTTACATTGTCTGCTTACAATTTTTTTGCACAGTATCATTCAGACTAATGTATAGATGAGATAAAAATGCATTCTACAAAACAGTGCTATCTTTTGACTGTGTTTTTTCCCCACAAATACCAGACAAGAAATCCCAGTCAATACCCTCATGATTAATTTCTGTGTTACAGTTGCATAGGTTTGTTTTATTTGAAACAATAAAAGAAACAAACAAACAAAAAGCTCAGATAAACAGAAGAGCCCTACCCCTGATAAAGGAAGGGCATCTTGCTGATATCTGTAAAGTCAAGCCATTGATAGCATGTAAAATGATCTTAGACACTAAAGTCTGACACTGGAGGTTGCTTCAACTCCTGCATTTAAATAAGCCTCCCTTGAAGATGTGATCTTGAGTAACTGTGTGATATAGGATATTCTGCATTGTATTCTTGAAAGCTTTGCAGTGATTACTATTTAAAATATCTTAAATATTGTGTTTTCATTTTTAATGCTAAAAGACAGGGGAGGAGGGGAAGAATTGCCAGGGATATGGGAGGATGGTGGGGAAAACCTTAACTTAAATGGCAACATGTCTGTGTGCTTTTTTTTTTTTTTTAGTGAGGTCTATTGACATTTCTAAATGTACTGTAGGAAGAGTCAACTGAGAAAAAAATTAACTGTTACTGATTAAAATCAAAGGACAAATAGTCTGTAGGAGTTTTAATGTGTTACATTTAGTTAGGAGAAAGTACATCAAATTATTTTTCCCCCCATGAAAATAGGAGATATGCTTACACTCTATTACTTTAATCATACTTTTAAATTAATTGGTAACTTTTCTATTTAGCTGGGAGTTATCAGTAAGTGGATTGTCCTTGAAGCAGAACAAAACTAACTTGCCTCCAAACTCAATCTCACAAGGGAATTTCAGTCTTTCACATGAAATATGTGGAATTACTGTTGGAGAAGTTCTGTGCTTTTAAGATGAAGATATAGATTTTTTTTTTTTTTGGTAGTCTACAGCCACCTTGATTTCTGAACAGAATTAGAAAAAAAGTGTTTGCTTAATACAGTGTGCTATTTAAATGAGAAGGACCACCAGAGATTTTGTTGCCCATTTTTCTTGCACTGGGAACTCAGGCTCGGTACTGTTGACAGCTTAGGATGTGTAGGGCAGCTACTTCTGAGGCTGGGAAGAGTTCTCCAGCTTTTGCAATAGACTAGAAGAGTGGAGGTGGTAAGGTCAGCTCTGCAGGTATCTCTCTACCTTTAAGTCTTTTGTTTCCTGACTTTGTGGGATTTATTTTCTTTTTTCCACCTGTGTCACCTTCTCTGTTGCATGTAAGTTCTTGTCAGGTCTGCTTCAACTGTTTGCTGAATGTTCTTTGCTAGGTTATGGATCATTGCCCTGTTGGAAACTTTAAAGACTTTCTAACCATCAAGTTATTTATTATTTTTTTTTTAAGGCTACAGGCATGGATGGTGTCATGACTTCAAGCCTAACGCCATTGTAATTGCATTTTGTGACCGAGAGTGTTCTAGAAACCTGTAACAATGAAATGTTTTCAGAAAATGTCATAATTGTTAGGTCAGGGCGAGCAATTTTTTTGTCAAAGTTGTTTCACATGTGTCTGAACTGCATAGTAGTTCTGCCCTGATTTATCAGTTGCACCTGAGAATGGGTGAAGAGGGAGAAGAGGAACAATATAACTCTTCTACTGCTAGCTGTAATGATTAGCACCTGCATTGGCCTCAGCTGAGCATGAGATTTTGTCACAAAGCCTATGCTCTTTAATGGTTCTATGTTTCCTTGCATGTTGGGATGTGTCAGAGCCATGGAGTGAGATAATTTAGTACTACAGGTACACCCAGATGGTCTTTTAGAGGCTCATTTTCATGGTAAGTTCAGGTATACTTATATTAGTGCATGGATGTGTGGATTATTCTGAGTTATGAGGATTTTTTTCTTCCTTCTCTGTTGCATGGAAATGAGAAAATGTTGTCTACTTCTAAGAAATAAGCATTGAAACAGGTTGCATGGCTAATTATGTTATCAATACAGTGCATTTCACCTGTCTCTCAGGTAGTTAATAATGCTGTTTCTTTTCCTTGGTAGTGATAGTAGGGGAACTGAGTGGGATAGGGCAGAAAGAAAAGGCATTTTTTTTTTCTGCTGCTCTAAGACTGTAGGGCTCTTTCTCATACAGATGAGACTGTCTGTTGAGGATTTGCTGTGTTTGCGTAATGTCTCCATGGGACTATGTGCGTGCTCTTCCTCCTGAGCTTTTAGATGAGGTGGAATAGAATGTGATCCAGTGCCTTTGGTGGTCCCAGTAGCTTTCTCCTAGCAAAATAAATGGTTAAAACGTATTTCTTTCATGGCCTCATTTTATTAATCAGGCCATACAGATATTTTTGAATAGTATCCATTCAAAAAATAGTTACTACGTTTTGCTCCCACTGGAATTCTTTCTTTTTTTTTTTTGTTAGCCTGTGATTTTACTGTAGTTTTCTCTCTGAGCTATGGGATTGCTGAGACTTTCTAGTCAGAGATGGGAAAAACAAACTTCATTGCTGACTGTCTATCGTGGAACAGTAGTATTTACCTGGGTTAATGTTTGCTATGCAGATTCTCTGGTTCTGATGTTATGGTGCCCAAAACAGCTAGAAATTTGGTCGGAGGAAATCCTGCTTGTGCTCTCATCAGACTACTTTCTGTAATAGAAAGTAGTGAAAGCTTAGAAGGTATGGTAACCTCAAATTATTGCTGCTCTAGAGTAAGAAGAGCTTCCTGCTCTTTGCTCTATAATGGAATTGTTGACTTTGATATTGTTTTGAAGGTTTGTTTTTGCATGCCATTTTAAGGAAGCACGTGGAATAAACTATTGGATAATCTCTTTGCTAATACTGTGTTTTGAAAGTGCATGGTTTTCATGCAGATGTAAGGTGGAATCATGAGCTACTTTACTAAAGCCTTTTGCTTTTCTGGGAATAAAGGAGTCAATCTTGCAGATTTATTTCATTTTATGAATTGGAGAAGCATGGAAATGTTATGCCATTTGTTTATTGGATCCTACGTAAAACTGGTATTTTTTTTGTTGTGTAAGTACTAAAATATTAACTATTACCTACTTCTTGTTTGTCATACTAGCTCTTCTGCTTTACCTTTTTCTCTTGATTAGGCAGAAAACACTGCCTAAGTTCTACCTCTGTGTGCAGTTTGGAAGGAACTCATGGAGACGTCAAATGGAGAACATGAAAGTTGAGTTCCAGCCTTCCAGAAACCTTCTGAAGGTTAATGAGTTTGTCTCAGTAAGGATCTCTTAGGCAACTCATCTTTTTTTATTCTTGAAAATCAGTTGCTTGATCAAGCTCAAAGATTTTTCTTCCCTAGCAGAGTCCATAGTTTTGAGTATCTCTCCGAATCACTTGGGGAGGTGCATATATATGTAAAGGGCAAAGGCACTGAGTATGGAGTATGGAATGCCCTCTGCTGATATTTAGTACTGTTAAAACTTATCTTGTTAGGTCCATTATTTTGAATTATGTACCAGTGTGAAGACTTTAGGAATCTGTCTTGTTTTTTTTTAGAAACCTGAACTTCCTTAATGGTTGTGACAAACTTCAAAATTAGTGTCTATGTATATCTTTTAAAGATATAACTTGCTGGTAATGTTTTGGACTGTATTCCTCAAAGAAAACTACCAGATGGTGCAGTGCTGAAGCTTGTCAGCAGTGGTTGCGTGGTAAAATCAAGCAGTCTTTTACTGTATGCTTTTCTGAACTGCACAAGTGGTTAGGTAAATACTTAGGCTTATTATGCAAGCACAACGCAAATAGTGACTCATTAGCACCAACCACTGAAGGCTACTGTTGTAGTTTTATTTGGAGATGTTTTTGGAGTCTAATTTTAATAAAGACTTAGAACAAGGAAATAATCTTGGGAAGAAATGCAAAAAATAGTTGGTTTCTGATGATTCACTAAGTCAGAGAATGACTAAGCAGTGGAAGCTTACAGTAGCAATGTAGGGTTTTTTAACTTCATTTTTCCCCTCTTAAGTTCTCATTATTCCATGTCAGGCCTGTCACTGCTCTGAGCTCTTGCTAGAGCACAAGAAATGAAATGTTGTAGCATAATGAGACAAATCAGCTATTCCTACTTTACAATGGCAACTGAGTGGTAAGCTCTAAGGATGCTAATTTACTGTTTATGTGATTCATGAGTGGAATGTAACTTGAGAAATTGTATGTGAGGGCAAAATCTCTCTGGTATATAGATTGCTTACATAAGTGACAAAGGAAACCAGTGGCTCGCTTTGGTCATTAGATCTCAGTGGCTTTGTTTGTTTTTTGATAAAAATAGAGAGAACCTAAACACTGCATGAATTTTTAATGTCTTATTAGTCAAATACTGATGAGCTGAGTCAGTTACACATAGAACTTGGTCAGCATACGTCAGCCAACTTCTGTCTAACTTCTGAACGACTGATATGCAGTCATTGAAGTTTTTCAAATGCTTTCTGGATTAGCATGCATCTGAGGAAGCTGTTCTTCTTAGAAGAGCCTAAACCAATTAGATGTTGTTTTGACTGATAGAAACCATGCACATTTAAGAATTCAAAATACAACAATTAGATTGTGCTGCTCTACATTTTTCTCTATGGCTGCCTTACATCTAATAGCAAAACTCTCTGTCACCCTGAAACACCCTGAAGTGATTGAATGAGGCAGGTAATGCAGCAGGAGTAGAAAAGGAGGGGGAGGTTTTTGCTGCTGTGCCGAATAACAGAGGGGTCAAGCAGAATGCACAAGTAAACTATTGCAACTTTACTTACCAACCTGAAATGTGATATGCATACTCAAGTATTTTGAGGAAGCTTACTGGTTCAGAATAGTCTGTCAAGGTAAGTTTTGTTAACTTTTTTTTTTTTGTTATTTTGCATTGCTTGGAAGAACTGAAACCTAAAGCAAAGATAGCACTGCTTTTGCTTCTGTACTTGTAATTCTAGCTTCTTGCTGATTGGCCTATGGAATGTATCAGCAACATAACATTCAGTTTCTGTCAAATATCTCAGTTGTTCTCACCACGTTTGCTTTGGTCTAGTGAGTGCTGGAGCAGGGATGCTTCCTGCGTCGCTTTGAGCTGTGTGTGCGGGTACCAGCTAATGCAGTCTACTTGGATTAACTTTCCTGAGACTTCCTTGTGGACAACCGTTGAGTGTGTTCATGTGCACACAATTAGCTCATGGAAGCACTGTATTTCTTATTTCTTGGAAGCTTGTGGAAGAGGAAATGAAAATTTGAAGTCATTTCTTCCTCTTACTCATGATGGTGGCTTTAAAATGGTTATCTATTCTTAGCATTTTTATCAGCTTCATCCTAAAGGAAAGATCTAAAACAGAAAGTTGCGATATTTTTTTTTTTGCCAATGCCAAAGACCTTGCCTGTCCTTGTAGTAGCCTTTCTCATAATATTGGTTGAACAAAAGCAGGGAATTGTGGCTCTCTTTCCACTCGTTTCGTGCTCTTTCCATCTTTGCTGCGCTGAACTAAAGCAGACATAGCAGCATATTCTGCTGTAATACTCTCTCTTCTGCTTTCTTCATCTTCTGTGGAAGCTTTCCTGATGCTCACCATGGGGAAGTTTGGCTCCATGGACAGCACTGTGCACGTGGCCTACTAGAGGACCACATTTTTGGTAACACTGTTAGGAGTTTATAGATTCTTTTGGTCAATATTCATACCATTTGTTTGGTTTAGCTGTAACTATGCAGTGTTACAAGGGACAATCTGTTTTAACTACTTAACGAGGCAAAAATGTCTGCTTTAATTTTTTTTAAGGCATAGTTGTAGCATTTTAAATTAAAAAAAAAATAGCAAATAGGTTCAAGGTATTTTCAAGGTATTTTGTTTCTGACCACGTTGGTGTTACACATTGGTGTGTGTGTTGTTCTCATTTTGTAAATAACTTACTTTTGTTTATTTGAAATATATTTCCTATTAAAATGCCAGTATGGAAGTAAGGTTTTTAATTAGAGTCTGATAAAATCCCATCTTAATTGTTATTTAAAGTATATATCTAATTAGAGCTCTAGATGCAACAAAAGAAACAGTACTTTATCTGCAAATTGTCATTTTCACTACTGCAGTGCCTCTCTTGGACATCCTAGGTTTATTTCGTACCTCTCCCCTTTAAGAGGATGGCTCTTTTGATCTGACAAATGAAAGCATCTATATAGGCTAGAGTAGCTTTTGAAGACGGTATTACACCTGTGGGTTTTCTGTTGAAGCTCTTTATTTTCTGATGATGCATATTTGTAGCTCTTAATTAAGACTTGTAGAGGTGAGATATAGAGCCAGTGCAAGTTATCTTGTCAGATTGCTTTTGGCTATGTTAGAGATCATACAAAGGTAGTGGGGGTGAAGAGTGGGATCCTGTGAGTTGCCAGCTGAGTGGAGATTTGAGGAAATTCAAAGAGAGCCGTCATTTGATACGGACAGGACAGCTTGTGATGTCATCCACTGTCACATTATTGCGAACTGCTTTGTCTTCCCTTGCCCATCTGTTTGTAGCTGGACCTCAAATGACCTCCATAAAGAGATTAGTATGTAGTATGATATTCCAGATTGGCCAAGCAATGCTATTGGTCTATGAGAAGTTTTTTGTGTTTTTCCAGTCTTAGCAGTGCTTTATGTCGATTGAAGTTGTACTTATTTTAAGGCTTCTGTCTAGGCAGAGATCTTAACATTGTTTTGGCTGTGTGTTTAAGAAAGCTTTTTAAAGGTTTTTTTAAAGCTGTGGAAATTTCCAGGATCAAAGCACACATACACATGCACACACACACACAACTCTAATCTAATAGCTGCTTTGCAAGTAGAGAGAAATATGAACAGGAACCGCAGACATTTTGGATGTCAGCCTGTGAAATTTTCCACTATTTCCTTTAATAACATGCAGGCATGCTTATGTTGCTGGAATTTTAGTTAGAAGTTTCATTCTGACTGAAACTTCAGGCTACTTGTTGAGCGAGTGCTCCCTGCTAATGAATTTTCATTTAAAAAAAATTAAAAAAATTCTCATGTGTAAGAACGTGTGTAACCCAAACAAATGCTGGATGCCAGTGATGGATTGCTGATCCTGCCTTCAATTCTTGTTTTACAGTTTAACTACTTCTTTTACTAGCTGATTGCTGTCCAGTGACAATTCATCTTGTTTCTTGCTTCCAGTTGTAATTTGAATAAGGACTGTATGTTACTTGAGATCTTAACTGTCATTATCTTTGACCTACTGAAGGAACAAAGGTGCTAGGAAAAATATCCTGCTCTGATCATATACTTTAAAACAGCTAACTTTCAAACGTTTTTACTGGCTGTTTATAAAATTATCGTATCTTCATATGCATTGGTGGAAGTGAAACTAAAGGGCTTTCCAAATGCAGTCTCATTTGTCTACCTTGAATCTCTTCTCTGTTAAATTTTTGTTTACAAAAAAGCTTCCTGACCTTTCTGCAAGAAGTAGACAACTCTGTACTTTGAATGTGCCTTGTCTTTCTGTCGTAACAGATATTCATTGTTGACTTGTGCTCTTTTGTGTTAAAGAGTAAAGAATTCTTTATATTTTTATTATTTTTTTTGTGTGTGTGTGCTGTGCTTAAATGGTGGACTGAGAGCTAAGGCAGTGTATTGTGGAAAAAGCAAGTAACATCAATTAAGAGTGGAAAGAAGTCAGTTTATTGTGAAAATATAAAGCCAGAAGCCTTTAAATGCATTCCTGTGTAATGCTATCTTCCTGATGCTGTGCACTGTACCCCCACAGCAGCTCAGGTTGAGTCAGGGATGCTGACTCCTCTCTCATACCTGTCTTCTTGCTTTAAGACTGGTGCTCCTGTAGTCAGTAAACTGATTCTATTGAATCAGATTTCTGTTGAAAATTGTTGTTACTTGCCCCTCCTAAAGAAGATGGAAAAAAAATAAGGGGAGGGCAGAAAGTGCCTTCAAGCTCCTGAACTCAACAGAACCTGCCCAGATACTTTGTGGCTTTCTGTTGTTCTACCCCTTGGTTCACAAGTATCATTTCTAGTGCAAGGGAATGGGGTGAGACTGTAGTAACCACAGTCTAGTAATGTTAAACCAAACAGAATTCCTGTAAGATGCTATTCCTGAAACAGAAATATTGTAGAGAAGATGGACTCAAGTGATACCTGGAGGTAAAAGTTCAACACCATTCATTTGTCCTGGGACTTCTACTAGGAAGAGTTGTTAGTTTTAATAGTTGCACATTATTACTGACAGTTGTATCTGCTGCCTGTTGTATCAGCATTGGAAAATTAATTTCACTCAAGTCAAGAGGCATTAAGAAGATATATTCAGCGCTGTTCTGAAGGCTGATGTTGAGAAACTTGTAAACACTTGAAATGGATTTGTTGCCAGTTTAGTGTGTATAGATATTACTAAGTTATTGATCTACTGAAAGGGTAAGTACTGCTGTAATGCTCTTTTGAGGTAGAACTAATCTATCAGATCACTTCCGTAGATACTCAGAAAATGAGTATCCCCATCCTTTGCAGCCTAGTGTTGAAAGGCTTAACAGTTCTGTAGGATTAGAATATATTATGTTACTTCTTGTTGTGAAAAGCTTTATCTGGTTCGTTTCTCCTGTGCTGTTGTAGCTGACTGATTCTTTGTAGGTGGTGAAGGATTTCTCTTTAACCTCAATGCAGAAGTCTAAGAAGTATAAATATCTCTGAGTTGGTGATGCTCGTTTCTAAATGAACTGCAGCATCGGTACTTAATCTCTTGTTGAACCATCACTTCAGATGTAGCTTTCACTTCCATAAAATTATGCTTTAAGTCTGAAAATTTGTTTTGTGGAGATGGAAGGAAAATGGGAAGGGTGGTCAGCAAAACAGTACAGAACTAGATGTATCTTATGTTATAGCAGGAGTGCTTTTCATGTCTAGTTCTAGTCTGCTTCCAAAGTTAACCTGTGCAGCTGGGCCACAGTAAATAACTACGTGCAGAGCTGAAGGCTGTTACAAATATGTTTATGCGAAGATGTGATTGCTGAATAGATACTATACTCAGTGTTCATATGAGCCCTTTTCTAAACGAATCTGTCAGTGCTTGTACACAGATTGATAGGACACATCCATTTAGAATTCTTGTTTGTAGCTCCACAGATGGGATGGAAGAGCGAAGTGACACATTAACAGTAATTCGTAAGATCATCAATCTCAAATAATACTTCTCTGAGCCTTAGCTCATTCTCTGAGACTTAGCTGAAGCCTGTTTGGTAATTGCACTATGACACCCTGTTACCAAAATAATGTGTTCCTTTGGGCTTAGGGCATTGTGGAATGTTGTATTAATATTGTCTGGGAACTTTCTTCCTGTGTTCTGTCTTTTTTTTTTTTTTTATTGCATGTTAGCTTTTATTCCCTCTTTGGAGGGTGAAATATGCAGTTAAATAGCTTTTGCTGTACTTTTTCTAGTTTCTGTGATGCTACAGCATTTAAGTAGTAGTACAATGTGTGATTTTTTTTTTTATTTTTTTATTTTTCCCTGATAAAGCAGTTATTACTCTGCCCCTGCAGAAGCTATTGGAAGTTCTGTTTTATACTTTCTTTGAGTTATATTTGCATATACGTGGCCAATGCTACTTCCTTCCAGGGAGCTAGAAGCTCTACTGCTCATGGAACTTCAGAGCAAAACCAAACCTCTTGCATCTTACTTCCACTGTTAGCTCTGTTCTCCTCTCGATTGATTGCGCTGCTGCTCCTCTTACCACAGTGGGCAATGCTGCTCAAATTTCAGTGATTGGAAACCTCCGGTATTAAGTTCAGCAAACCAAAGCACCGTGACGCAACTTCTTAGAAATATGTGGCCAGATAGATGGGAGATCCTGTTAGTGTGTGTGCTGACAGATGCTGCACTGTCAGCTTGTACCTTACTGTCTATAGCACTGGAGGATGCTGTGAACTCCAAGCTGTATGAAAAGTTTCAGGCAGGTATGTGACTTCTCTGTTTCACTGCTTATGTAAAAACAACAACAAAAAAAAACCCCACACTACAATATCTGAAGATACAAATTCTGAAGGTGTTGAAATCTCCAAAAATGAGAGAATATATGAAAAGGAGGTGCAGGTATTTCTAGGTAGTTTAAATGGTACGCAGCTTTTGTGTTGGGGGAGAATATGCTTTTATTCTTTCCACAACATTCTTTTTTTCAGTAGCTTGTTTTGAACAGGGCACTTCAAGAAATGGTGTTTAATACTAAACGTGTGGTAACTCATTGTCATTTTTTAGGTAATAAAATGAGATCAGTGATGGTGAGTTTGGAGTATTAAATGGTCAAATAAGTATGAGAAGTCTTGAGTGGCTGTAAATTAATTCAGGTATTAGGTAAGCTTTTCTGCACAAGACCATGCTTAGAGGCAACTTGTGCTTTCTCACTTTTTCTGCTTCCAAAGCATTCTTTATTGAGGCTTTCATGAACTCAGGGGCACTACATCCATGTATACTGTGTAGATGTGTTCCTTCTGAAATTGCCCTATAAATTTGCCTAAATGCAAGCTATATCATGAACTTCACAACTTGGGAAAGTGCACAGTTTGAACGGAGATTTGAGGTGTGGATGAATTTTATATTCTTCCTCCATTTAAATTACAGTGGACAAAATTACTTTTTTTTTTTTCAAAATTCTGCTACTTTCTTTCATGCTGTCTTAAGAATAATAATAATAAAGACCACAACCTACAAAATGTTAGCAGGGTAAAAAATCTATTAAGTGTTATCTCCTGTAGATAAGTGTGTGTGTATATATAGTATTGTAGTCTTCATGGAGGTCTTTTTCACCTTTGTCCCTCTCTTTCTCCTGGGCAAAGATCTAGAGAGTCAAGGAAGCTTAGTGGGGGCTGTAGGTTAACTCCTTTGGTTACAGTTTAAGGTTGGAGGAGCTCATCCAGGTTTCAGGACAGATACTTGACTGAATTAACTATGAACGAGATCAGTGTTCAAAAGCCTGTTTTGAAGTGTATGTCCTCACTGACAGCAGTTCTGCTGGTATGGAGACTGCTCAAATGTTTTCCTTTATGGTAAGTGCAAACCCATGAAGTTGGCTGACTTTCTCTGAGGCAGAACACTCCTGTTTCTAATTAGAATACAGAAATGTTTTGCCTATGCTAGAATCTCTTGGATTCTATCTCAGCAATCTATGAAACTTATCTGATTGGCCTCTTCAGAGTGAAGTTAAGGGAAAAGATGGGTCTTGCATGTGCAGCTTAGTTCTGAAGTAAGCTTTAATGTCTGACTGCTAGATTTCTCTAACTAACTACTTAAGTATGTTCATTAATCATTTATTTTTCAACAGAAATGACTTTACTCAATTTATCTGTTAACGAGTGTTCTTCAGTTCTCGTTATTTCATTCTTATTTACTTCCAAGACATCACCTGGCTCTGCCAGGCCTCCCTGAGCTTGTAGCATGCTATGGAGAGAAACTCTTTTGGGCAATGCTGTTAATTAGTTCCAGATTGGTTTCCAACTTTATTCAATTTGATGAGGTGGCATGGGTGAAACTAGGAATATTCCAGCATGCAAAATAATCCATTTTACTCCCATTTTGTGCCAAATTGGACACAGTAAGGCTCCATAACATTTCTCAGGTTCTCTAATACAAGTAAAAGATGAACTTTTTTTTTGTGATATTGAAGACTTCTTCAGTACTCTCATTTGCTGAACTCAAGATTGTTCTTTGGATTAGCACACGGTGTACAGTCAACTTGCAGCAGTGCATTACTTCAGTGTACTTTAACTCTTGCACCATGTGGACTTGAATAGCCCCCGTTAACTGTATTCATACAGAGTGTGCAGTGTCTACCACAGCACAGTTTGGTTCTATCTCTTTGAGAAAATTCTTAAGAAGTCTAACTTCCTCCTTCAATATTGAGAGCTGAGTGCAGGATGGATGTGCCTGCCTGGTGTCAGCTGAGGATGGAGGCTTTGGTGGTGTTACTATGGCAACTGCCTCTGCGAGCTGTCTCAAGGTCACTCAGCAGTTGTAGCCTGGAGTGCTCACTGCTTAAGTAAAATATCTCCAGCAAGTGTAATTCAGGAAATGATCGGAGCTTTGCAAAAGCAGCAGTGGGGATGCAAAGCAGTATTTTTGGGGAGTTTGAGGTTCTCTTTATTCCATGTTTTAATTATCAGATATTTTGGGACTCTTAAGAATCAGCAGTGTAGTTGAAATGTAAGCTGTAAGTGGTCTAGTATCAGTGACGTGTGAAAATTGTCTTACTTGAAAGCAGAACAAATATAGTAGAAAATAACATGAAACTGATAGAAACTGAAAAACATGGATGGAAAATGGTGACCAGCCCCAAAGCTTGTGGTGCCAAAACAACTGCCTGTGCTGCTGGAAATGTAGACAAGGTGATGAAAAATCTTACACTGAGATGGGAATTCAGAGCTTCTTATGTTTTAGGACTTCTGCTACAGGACATTCAGATTCATTCTTGCATCTAAGTCTTGCTGGATATATTTTAAGGATTTCAGATACCCTAATGGTGTTTTCAGTCTAATGCAGAGCAATTCAGAGAGAAGGAGGAGTTGTTCATGAAGATGATCTTATATCTGAAGTTATAAGACATACGCATGCATAAAATTGAATCAAGCAAGGTAACGTTTCATTTGAATGAAAAAGCACTGTTTCCTTGTCTTGGAATGTTTCCTTGATGAGTAAATATAACAACGCTCTTTTTTATTATTATTTGACTTTTTTCCCCCTCCTTTTTGGATTTAAACTTAGATTTCTTTTTTTCTTCTTATGCCATTTGCTGCTGTGCTACTACTTTAGTCCATGAAAACAAAACCATTAGGTTCAGCATCCTTGGAGTACTACTAGTGCTACACAGAAGGGCCAGGTGAGCTGATACTTCTGTTTCCCAGTTAGCAGGGTATGAAAACATAAAAGCTGAAAATAACAAGCTGGTAGCCCAAGCAGTCGCTGTCCACCTTCAGTAAAACAAGAGTAAACTCCAGTAGGAGATGGATGTGGTGTGGGTTGCATACAAATTATTGGTAAAAAGAGGTTTAGGAAATCTCTCCTATAAAAGTTGATCCGTAAAAGACATTTTAAGTGTTAAGTGTCTACATCTTTTTCCCCCAAACAAGCAATTTTAACGCATTATATCATGAAAACACTGGTGTATCATTATAATGTGAGACCATAGCAAGAAATGAAGTGTTTTCACCTGTTCCATGTAATAGCAGCTTCCAGGATGTGATAGAAAAGTCATTTATACATGATATAAAGTAGTGGCATATGTAACTGCTTAGTTCCCTGACTACAAAATAAGCAGTCCTTGCTGGTGACTTAGAAGTTGCATGTAGAGAAATATTTACTGTGCAATTTTGTTTGAGTCTTGGGGCTGGTATCTGCATTACTAATTACCAGGACTATGTGATCTTCAGACTTTTCACCCCAAAGCTCTCACTGCAATCCTGTAGCTGAGTCACCTCAGTATGGTTGTCTTGTTGCACTAGGTTCCCTGGTAAGTCTATCCAGATCTTGAACTAAATTATTGCTGAATGCAACATCTTGGCTACCTTGCTGGTAGAAGGGAACTCCAAGTAATGCTGCCTTAGATATAGTCAGGCAAATTTAAGTACAATAAGCCATCATAGAATACCTATCTTAATCTTCTTAAGAGGAGAAAGCCAAATTTGTATTTCACTTAATGTGAGAGTTCTCTGAAAGTGAAAGGGTTAGAATTGAGTCAGCTTTACTCTTCTGTTTTTCTTCATGGTTTGTTACAGTATATCACTCCTATTTAACAGCTCTCCAGGAGTTTAGGAGAGAAACAGTCTCTGCAGCTGTTAAGAGATTTTTTTGAGAATGCAAGTAGTTCTTATCATTTAACAAGATTAGGTGCACTAAGATGGCAGATAGTGACAAAGTTTTGTACAAGTGTATGCACTTGCATTAGGCAAAGTAGACTCAAGTTTAGTTATGCTAATTGCCTCAGCCACTGAGAACTTTTCTTTGCAGTAGCAAAGCCATTTCAACTTTCTAAATTAATACTTAAAACAAAACCTTGGATGCTTTCCTATAGTCATACTCATTTGTCTGAAAGTTTCCTCTATTACAGTAGGACTAACTATAGTTAGTAGTTCCAATTCAGTCTAGACTTTTTTTTTTTCTTAAATAATAAAAATCTTGCAAATCTTCCAGGCTTTTCTTTCTCACCAAATAAAGTTAGGCATTTCCCTAGCACTGCGTACAAAAATGATTAGTTTAGAACAGACTCCAATATACTGTTTTTGTTTTAAAAAGAAACCCACTCTATCAAACAAACAAAACCCCCCAGACACTACTGACCAGAAAAACCCAAGTTCACTGCTGTTTTATTACTGTGGGTGAAGTGGGTATTTCTCTTCTGTAGGTACTTTGGCTTCATAGCATTGACAGTGGAATAATATAAGTAACTGAAGGACCCGAGGAGAGATCTTAGCAAAGTCAGTTGAAACAGGGGTGTAGTTAGGGCACCATACAAAAAGTAGGTAGTCCCTCCATAGACCAGTACCAAAAAACAATGAACACAACTGAAAAATGATTTCTTCTCACTTCTGTCATGTGTTGCTGCATTTCTAGCACATTCATTGTAAATCAAAGACTTCACCTCTAGAGCAGAGGTTTTACAAACTTTGGATTTTCTCTGAGTACTTGCATAGAAATTCCTCATACGTTTCAGCATTATATTCAAGAACCTAAGGGATCATGGAGTAGATTTAAGGTACGAGTTTAATTTCTTGACAGAATTCTAGCCACGATTGATTAGTTTTAGCTGGTAGTTTATAGCTAAAAGAATTTGCATTGACTCATTACATACATTGTATAGAATGTAATATAAACACATTCAGCTCCTATGAGAGTATTCACCAATTGAATTTATTAAAAAGAAGTTTTTGCTAGGAAAAAAAAATGGTACAAATGGCTCCCCTCCCTTTTTTTCTGAAGCAGTTTATTTGTCCCCAATGTTGCAGTCTTTTTCTTATTCTGACTGTAAGAAAAAATCATTGAAAAGTCTGCTAGAATGACACCTAGTATGGGACTCCATACAGTTGATGCTTTCAGTCATGGAATGCATTTCTACCTGCTGAAGGGCTAGAGAATCAAGTGTCATATTAAGCAAAGAATGCCAAAGTGGTTAAAAACCTTTAGAAGCTGTATTTTTTGCTTATTCAGAATTAAGGTTTTTCTTCAATTTGTGAGTGTTTATCATCTTGCCACGTGTCCAAATGTGGCTAAAGTTGCTCCATGCAAAAGTTAATTACTGTGTCTACAAAGTTTCTACTCCTGCTAGGAATGTGAAGTTCAGTATTAGTTTACCACTCCAGAGTAGAAGTTTGTTTAACCCTCTCAGAGAAAAGTTACTGCTTACTGAGCATACAGAAGGTGTTAGTCTGGAAGCCTTCTGTATCTGGCATAAATGTATTAATGTGATTTCTGCTAGTGCTCACTATGGCTCTAGGAAAAGCAGGTACTTCATAAACCAGAGTTTTAGGTCGGACGTAATCCATAGCACATTTATAGGAGGCAAAAAAAAGAACCAATTTACAGAACTAGCTGAAGCAAAACACAGGGAGCATTGCAAGTACGCTGTCATGGAAGTGATTAAGGACTGGAGTGAGCACATGGCAAGTTTTCAGCACCTCTCTTAGCTGGAGCCTGGATTTGACTCTAGATGTACTCCTGCGTTCAGCTTCAGGAATTAATCTAGAATTGGTCCCAGTATGCCTTCCAGACATGGCTGGAGAAGGGGATCCTGGGAGCATTTCTGGCACTGCTTCTGGAAGTGATGTCACCAATGGGCTCAGGGTGTGAGAATCAGTCCCATGAGGGAGTTCGGAGGCTGTTCTAGAAGAACTTGTAGATGTGGTTATTGGCACGTATCTAGAAAGGATCCTGGAAGTCTGCCCACAAAATCCTAGGAGCATGCTGACTCTGAGCGATGATCTTAAACACAAAGATAGAAATGGTATCGAGGTAATTCCAGAAATCATCTTTAGTTTGTAGAAGTGGTGCTGGAAAATGATTCTAAATGTGGCAGTAGATCTGACTCAGAGAACAATAGCTGTGGAACAGGTTCTTAGTGCTCTAACCACATGCCAAAGTTGGTTTATTTTTATTTCATTGTTACAAGTCCTGTCTGAGTTTGGCACCTCATTTCGAGCACTTGAGTTTTCTCTCAGCAACTGAGCCGAAGCTGGGTTTTGTTAGTGTGCTTTTGAGATCTGATGCTTCCTTGCCATGCATGTTAATTCCTGAATGAGTTCTAGCCAAGGTTATGTGTGGTGTGATACAGGCACCTCCATGTGCAGGAGTGCTCAAAACCAGTTTGTTGTCTTTTAAAGATGAGCAGGTGCACATGCTTCTTCCCTTTTTCTTAGTGTATTTGAAATGCAGAAGTGTCTTAAAGGATGTTCTCAAAGATGTTGTCTTTCTTTCAGATCATTATGTAAACTTCATTCTTTCCTAATAAATCAATCATGAGATTGTCTGAGTTGGTTTGACCTTGGGAAATGTTTTTAAAAAGTATCTTCAGCGGGTCCTACTGCAGTGTGTGAAATTTCGCTGTTAAAGTTATGTTACACGGGATTGTTCCATTACTGTCCAACTCACTATGTGAATGTAAGACTGCCTTTTTGTGAGCTACAGAGCCCTTTGTTGTTTTTAAGTTTTGTAATGAAACTTAAGTAGTACTCAGTGATTATGAAACATAATAACAAGCAATTAAGAACTGCTTCGTTAGGCAATTAATAACCTTTTATTTGATATACTGTGGCAATGGGAGATTTAGTTTGCTGGGTCTAACTAACTGATTTATTTGTTGAGCTAAAAAATGTGTTTTGTAAGCACATAAATTCTTAGCTGCAGCTAGGAAGCTGATTTGCTATAGAAAATTATTTATTAAGTTACTGCTAATGAGAAAGGTCTTGACTAAAGTTAAAAATAGAGCACACTGAACTTGACATGAACCTTAATATCTTTTCCAGCTTTTACAAGGATTGTGCTGTGAATTGTGCATTGTTGGTTTCTCACTGATGAGAAGTATTGAAATAAATAGTGTATTATGAAATAAAGCCTCTGCCATTGCTTTGTTTACATTCTGAATACTTTATCTAAATGCTTCTTTACAAATTTGATGCCAAGTTCAAGCTTGGACACAGGATTTCTAAGTTGTATTAAGAATTGAATTTTTAAAGGCAGAATACATTGTTGAAGATGTAAGGCAACTGAAATGTCTTTATTGTGAAAGCCTAAAACAAATATGTTTTGTTTCCTCGGCACTGGATAAAATCAGTGTGGTAGATCAGATGTTTCACTGCAAGGTGTTTGTTACGATGGTCTTAAGGTTGTTTCTCTGTTTGAGCTTGGTGTTACATGGATCCTTATTTTGTGTAACATGAATTCATTTACTGATTTAACTGCCAGTATATTAATTACTTTATAGATATGCTACTCTGACTAAAAATTTTGCAAAGCCTGTTGTATGAAGATTTGCTATATACAAAGAACATAGTGGGCTTGAATGAACAAAGATTAAGATCAAACCTGTGGAACAATTTCTGAGTTAGAAACTATTCATTAGCACTTCAGCAGTCTTTTTTTTTTTTTTTTTTTTGGCTTAAGATTACAAGACACCTATATAATATAACCCTGGGTATTATGGAAGAGCAACAGGAGAAAAGTGTTTTGTTCTTCAGTCATTTCATTTTTTCCTCTTCTTCATTATCAGGTACCAAAGTTGAATATAAAGGAAAGGTATTTTCAATTAGTGTGTAGCTTAAGTGCAGAACTTGCTGCTGCTGAATATTGTATTTTTTTCACGGGCTCAGAAAGAAATTCATTTACTCATAAAGGAGAAATCCAGCTGCTGGGAAACTCAGTCCTTCAGAACCAGGAAATTCCTAAGCTGGAGACTGAAGTGTGAGAGTATGCAGAAACAGTGACATGCTTACCTTGTTCTTTTTAGGCATTCCTACTGGCTTCTGTTGGAGAGGGAAGACTGTGCTAGGTAAGTCTTAGTGTTTGATTTGATTCTCTGGGCCACTTTGATTTGTGAGAAGTGATCAAGAACAAACATTGATGTTTAGGGAATTTGGAGGAGGGGAGAGATAATTGCAATTCTCTTAGAAAAATAAAACTATTTTCTTCTTATTAGGAATCTGTAGAGTATGCTCTCTTCCACCTCCCCTAAACTTGAGGAAATGCATGGTGTGACTTCATGTATATGTTCAGTAGTACCTGAGCCTGGTGTGCTTCGTGGGGGTATCTGGGCCATGAAAGAATGTTGTTGCTTTTTAAAGAATGTTGTAGTGGGATGAAGTGCTAGCAGTGTATGTATTTGCTTTTAGCTCTTAATTTCATATCACTGATGCCAGGATTTTCTTCTTAAATAGGCAGTGATGTAATTTCTTTTCTCTGAACAGGTATTCTGAAACAGTGGTGCTAAAATGAAATTTCATAGCTCAAATTGTTTGGACTCTGAGTGTTACAATGCTTATCATCAGGGTGCAGGTTTGGTTTATTGGTCATAACCAGGAGAGTAACCCATTTAACCTTCAGAACTCAGTGTGATTATTGTGTGTTAAGTGTATACCCGTTTCTGTAGATTAGTGAAACTGATAGCGTGTGTGGACATCAAATTCAGTGAAATTTTGCTCCTTGGAAAAGAAGCTCCTCCTTCTTAGTAGTATCTTGTGATGAGTTCAGCCCCTTCTCTCTGCAGTTTAGCAGGGTGCCCTGTGATAATACTCAGTGAACTGGCTTGGTTAGAGTAAGGGAAAGTCAGAGCAAAATGAAGAAAATGAGACAGTAAAAGGAAAACCCTTTGGAGAATGTTCTCTTCCATGCACAGAGAAAACTGTTTTATTTATTTATTAATAGCTGTGCTCATTAAAATGTTCTTAAGTAATGATTTACAGACAAATGCTGCACTGAAGTAAATAGTATGTGGTGGAGAGAAGGGATAAATAACTTTGTCTCTTGGCTGGATGGAGACACATCTCAGCACATTGTCTGACATAAATCTATGTACAATGAAAAAACTTTAATCATGGTATTTAAATTTAGACAGAATTATTGGCATCAAATTTAAGTTTTGTGTGCTGTTCAGTTTCTTCTATGCTATACTGTGTTTATCCTGTTACTGTGTGTGCGCTGTCAGTCATAGACTTCACTTGTGTCAGGATGTGGTGGAAGCCTGAGTGTTGGTAATGTTTGGTAGATCTTTGAATTTTTAATGGATGCTTATGTATGCTAAAAGCACTAGTTGTATTTAAATAGAAAATATTAGAACTATACCATGCTTAGAGATAATAGCAGCTTTTCTACAAAAAGTCTACTTTTTATGAGGCGCAAGAATACAACATTCTGACTTTGTACATACATAATTCCTTTCTTTAAGTTCCACGTCAGCATGCTGTACTACAATAGAAATGCAATCAGTGTAGTGTTTACTGACAGGAAAACGTTATCAACTACACTTGATAGGTGATATATTCCAGTTTTATGACATAAATGTATGACTGATGCTAATCACTTAGCTGTTGATAGGCTTAGCAGACTTAATAAATGCCTCGCAGTACTTGAGTATGTCAGAATACTTGTTTGTTTTAAAGCTTAGCATCAAAGTGGGCTTTGAATTGTCTGCAAAACACCTGAAAATGTGCTAGAAGAGAACATACGTTTTAATTACGGTGGATACACCTTGGATGTCCTATTGGCAGACAAATGCTCAAGCGATGTGTCAGGGTTTTATTGAATGTAAAGTATGATTGCGTTAGTATTCTGGTGTGGGAGCTACAGATACAGTGCCTTTAAGAAACGGCTTGGCCCTGATGTTTCTTCTAGTGAACTATATAAAAATGCATACAATTGCTTCCTCATGTTGTGAAACTACACAACTATTTAGCCATTTATCTACAAAGAAGGAAGCAAGTGGATCTGTAACAAAGCATTGCGAGTTTTTGGCACTTAAAGGGGAAGGATGTGATCTGTTCTTCCGTCTTTGGCAGTCACTGATCTCTTGAAGTAACTTCCACAATGGCTGCAAATCTTCCTAAACTGACTTGGAATTTCTGTGCTAATGATGACAGTGTCGTTTTGGAGAATGCTGCAGGTAAACATCAGTGTTGGAAAAGTGCCATTTGTATAAACACCAGAAGGCACAAAACTGATTTTTTTTTTTTTTTAATTGGTAAGCAGCTATTGCAAAAATACTTGTAGGAATCCTTGAGAGGGTAGTAAGATTTATTTTAAAATATCTTCTTAATGGAATGTAAGAATCTAATTTTTTGGAAGGGTATTGGAAAAAAAAAATAGAAGCAGGATGTTTTTATGCAATGAATTTGTTCATGAACAGTGTAAAAAATTGTTGGGGATGCATCATTTGTGATGAGAATATTAATGGATTAATGCAAAAATTAAATATTCAGGAGATTAATAAAAACTTTGTGATTAAAGCAATAGCAAAAAGAATGTGGTAACAGTTCTTGAAATTAAGGCAAAGTGAGATTAACTGTAAAGCTCTTTGTCCTAGTAACCCATTATAATGGTATCGGTTTCTCACTGGGCTGCAGCATATAATTCTCTGATGATAATGTTTTACTGGTAATTGTAGAGACACAATGCTAGCATTAACCCAAAGCTTTCTAACAAAGCCGGAGCTGGTTTGAGAATTCTGAGCTCTTTGGATGTTGGCACTTAACTTGTTGCAGGTAGTGAATCCTGCATCTTGTCCTTCTTTTGTAGGACTCAGAGATGAGTCTGACATCTCATTGAGTACAATTTTTCCATTTTGAATAGTGCTAAAGAAAGACACTGACCCATTTCAGCTCATTTCTTAATCCCTGAAATAAAAAATTCTAGTCTAACAGTGATATCCAGAACAAAGTTGTCAGGTTTTGCTGGAAGTTTTAGCAGATGTGGTATAGTTGTTGGGTAATATTTGAAATACAGTAAGATGACCTTGTGAAACAAATTATTCTAACTTGAGAGTGATTCTGTTCTGTGATGTTGATTCTATGATACTCTGTTCTTAATTTGTGGTTTAGTTGAAGGTACTCTACTAAGCCTTGATCTCTGTGAAAATGAAATATTGTTAGATATCTGAAAACAAGCAAAAGAGAGGGTACTTTTAATGGAGTGCTCAGATTTGTTATACTATGGTTATGTGACTGTCACTTCAAATTCTGAATGCTAAGTGTTAACACTGAGGTAACTGAAGACCTCTTGCTACCATACCAAATGTACTGTCTGTGTACACTCAAATTTATTCAGGGATGTTAATTACAGCACTGAGCTAGAAATACCTCCGTGTTTCAAGGTCAAATTGTTTTAGAAATGTTGCTTTTGCATTAAGTAGTTCTGCTTTTCACTCTTTACAGTGAAGCAAAAATAACAAGCACTGATGCTGTGCATGGAAGACTAAACTTTTTTTGATTTAATCTATTCAGTAACTTTGTTTCCATTCTCTAATCTTATAGTTCCTTTTCAAATTTGAGTTATACCAAAAAAGCAAGGAAAATCATTAACAAGCTTTTATTATGAGGTTAGAAGGCAACGATCAAATATTACAAGCAAAGGAAGCGTGACATGTGGCTCTTCTTTCTATCTTCAGAAGCACTCTAACCCATCAGGAGTTTAACTCCCATTGAAGCCAGTTTGTGCGACTCGGTGTGTATATGTAAGCACATGAATAAATGTCCATAAGTTCTGCATCTGCTGAGTAGCAAAATGTGCCTTTGGCAACTCAGTGTGATTTATAGACTGTATTTCTTTCCAGCTCATGTGTTGCTACCCCCCTATTGGCTGGTGTAAATATTTCCAGAAGTTTAAATCAGTGATTAAATGCCAGTTCGAAATCTGCTGTGAATGAGCATGTTAATTGCAAGCTATGATCTGTGGTAACCAAGGCTGCATAGGTCTGTCTTGTTTGCTCCTCATAGGGAAAAAGATACTTTGAGTGGAATTGAAATTCCCTATGTACTCGAGTTGGGCAAAGGGAAAGTTAGGGTTCGGGTCCTTGACAGAAGTAAGCTCTCTGTTATGAGAGACCATAATCTATCACTGTATGGTAAAGCAAACATGACTGCTGAAGTATTAATACACCTTGGAGCTGATGTGAGGCATAAGTAAATAACATAGCAAGAAAAATGTCTGTAAAGTGATAGGTGACTGTCCCACAGAATATAACAGGCAGCTGCACAGCAGTGTGCTGAATTATGTATGTGCAGTGGGGTTATAAAGGAGGAGGAGTTGAGAGTTGGAGTTGATGGTAGTACTTTAAGTCTTCTGAATTACCTCAGAAACAGTATTTTCACTTTAGCTATTTGCATGCCTTTAAAAAGCATATGGGAAAATTACTGACGTTTGCCATTATGAAATTTCTGCTCTGTTTGACAATAAGGTTGTGGTATGGAATTCCAGAGAGCTGCTACTGACCACCTTGGCCACTGGACTGTGTGCTTCCTATGTCAGCTAGCTGCTAGAGGGGATGGAAAGTAATCCTGTAGTTGCACTAAGACCCCCGTCTCTTGTTTCAGCTGGGAGCAGGAGTTGGGGTGCGGCCTTTGCTAAGGCCTCAGACTGACTGCTGCCTCCTACTCTGTGGGTGCTGCGTATGGGTGGGGTGGAATAGCCTGAAACAGTGCCTCAGTTCAGTGGCTACTGTGCTGCCTGGTACTTCAGCTGCTGCATATCTGGCAGGTTTATAGGCAAGCTGCTCTTGGTCTTCATAATGTGATGATAAAGCGTGTTCTGTCCTGTCAGTGTGAAGGAGCTGTGCAGTGACGAAGATTGCTTGCTTGGATAAAATACTTGAGGATCTTGGCAAGTGACTTTGAACTAAACTGAGCATGTGCAAAGACTTGAAGGCGCTTCACATCAGTGCAGATGGAACATCAAAGCAGCAAGATGAAGTTCAGCTTGTTTTGACACTTGATCTCTTTCTCTCCTAAAACCTTTAACTTCTCAGTCTGAATAGAAAGTTGGACTTTTCTTTGTGTAATTATCCACTCTTTTTAAAATGTCTGAATCAATTTATACAAGTCTTTCACCAAAAGTAATTTTGAGGGGTGTGTGTGGAAGATGGTTGTTAAAGAATTAGAACAGGCTTCCGTGATGGAAAATGTTAGGCATCCTTAACCGCAGTGTCGGCATAGGTAATGATATGCTTCAGTATATTTTCCTATTTTGGGCAAAGATGCCTACCCAAAACCAACAATGTTCCGTTCTTTCTACTACATCAGTTCGTTGAAATTAGCTTCCTTTCAGCAGATCCTCCTAATTTTATCCTAGTATGGGACTTCAGTTGCAATGTTGAGTACATCAAGACTGTTCGAAACATGAAGTATATTAAGATGTGTGTTCATAAATGCAGTCAGTGGGGCCCATTTCCCAGATGCCCTTGTGGGGGATGTCTGGTGGTGTGTGGTTTTAAACGTTTACCGGCAGTCCTTTCTTTCCCTCACCCTCTGTTTGCTAATTGAGACTGTAAAATCTTTATTTGTGTACAAAAAGCAAAAATAATGCTCTCTTTTGTTTAGTACGGGTCTGATTTTCATGACCTGTAAGCTCTGTGTCTGGAAGTAGAATTAATTACATCTATTTTGCTTTGTGCATAATGCAATTGTGGCATATTTTTAAAATAACTTTTTAAATAATATTATAGGTGAACACAGCTACTTTCTAGTTAACTTTCTAGTTAAATTTGTAAACAATAGGTATGCTCCTCAGAAACTAGAAATAAGCATATGCTTGTTGACTTGCAGGAAAAGCTTGCATGCTTTTCTCAAATATGCTTTTCCTAAACGGAGTCAGAATAATACACAGTGTGGCCTGGGTGGAGCCTCAGAGTCTCAATAGGATTGAGACATGCTGTTAATTCAAGGGCAGTCTCTTGTTAGCTTCATGAGCTGCATAATGAAATACATATAATATAAAAACTAGATATTCATGGGAATTGTGTAAAGTTTAGTAAAGGGTTCTCAGAATTGTTCGTAATTACAGATATGCTGGTGCATCATTTTGTATCTTTTTTGCTTGAAAACATGATTATACATGGCTTTAGTTAACTGATTGCTTATGTGGAAATCTAGTAAACATTTCTAAATATTACTCAAGTTTTCTAATTAGTGTATTTTTGGAGACAGTGTTAGAAATTGCTAGTATCTTCCCATCCCCCAGCTCTCAAGCTCAGAGAAGTCTAGTTTGCTTGCAGCTGCAGTGGTAGGCATCTTTCAGGAAGTGACCTTGGCTTGTATTAATCAAATTCAGAACACACAGAAAAGCTTCTTGGTAACATGCTGACTTGATGTAAAATTTTATAGCATCCATTTTCTTTAAAAATGAGGCCATCTTGTAAAAAGGGAACTTGTGATACCTTCATGTAAATGAATTTCTCTAAAATACGTGGCATTTAGGGAAGATAAAATAACAAAAATACACTGCTGTTTTTACTGAGAGGAAAATACCTTTTCATGTATGTAATTAAGTCTTAAATTGCTCTTGGCAAAATTGTATTTTAGCCCAGATAAGCTATGAAAATAGTGTTATTTGATAGCTATTTTTCATTGGTCTCTTGTCGCTTTTGAATTAGAGTAGATAAGGTTGGTAGTAGGGCGTGATCTCAATCAGCTAAGATTCTCATGATGCATTTAACTTTGACTCGATGCATTCTAATCATTTACTGTATCTTTTGTTAACAGCTCTCAAACAACCTCACAGTTGCTGTGTTGAGCTATTGTGCGTATTTGCATAGATTAAGAATCTGTGCCTGTTCAACAAATAACTGTTTTATTCCTGAAACGGCTTTGAAGAGTGTGTGATTTCTTTCACACACTCCAAACTATTGGGCGTATAGAAATGGAAGACTGTTTGTAGGAGTGTCTGTTATGCCTTTATCCTTCTGCAGAACCAGTGCAGGGGGCTGAGACCAGAAAATCTTTTCTCATTATGAAGTGCTGTGAAAGTCTGAAGGTTCTTGGGTAAGATAATTTACCAATTTTCAAACTGTAGCTTTCTGGAAAATTAGTAATAGCTGCCCCCTGACTGAAGTCTCTCCCCCCCCCCCCCCCCATTGGTTGTCATGCACATTATCTTGAGCAATCTATTATCTGATTTAAGTGTTTGAAGAACTGAGTTCTGTCTTAACTGCTGCCTTAGCATAGACCCCATCTGTATGCTGATGGATTATTTACTCGTTTTACTTCATAATTGTATTCTGTTTTTTTCTTAATCTATCTTCAGCGTTTAGGATCTCAGTACACTAACATACATGCTCACAAATGTTTTCTGGCATTACTGTTAGCTGCCTGTTTTGGAAAGCTTAATTCCACGTTGTCTTCCTTGCAGATGTGTGCCATCGACTTACCATTTTACCTGCTCTCAAGTCAGAGCTGCCAATCATTTACTTAAAAAGGAGTAGGGTTATGTAGAGACCTGACTTTTTGAACATAGTCTTAAGTTACTCAGCCTTAACAGATTTTACTGCATTTTTTGCACACTTTTATTCTATTTATTAATACTCCAGACTGAGAACTCTTCATCTTTATCTCCCTTTGGAATGCTTTTAGCCTGCTTTCCTGTAGTATGCAGAGCTAATGAAGGGGTGATACATCTGTTGCTCTTCACTTAAGTGTAGCTGATGCTGACTTCCCAAGTTGAAGTGGATTGCAGTGCTCAGTCATAGTCTGCCATTTGCATGTTATTCAGTACTCACCATCTTCAGTGTTTTCATCAATCACGTGGAAGATAAAACTGATCTCAGTACAGATTTGTGTGATATCCCATCACAAACCAATGCACTGAGCCAGTAGTTCCTGTGATGGAACTCCACTGCTAGTGATGATATTTTGACTCTGGAAAGCTTTTGTCATAATCTCACCCATTAAAAATTTAAGCCTGAAATTCTGATTAGATGATGACAGACTAGAAGCATTGACATACATTGGGTGCAGATGATGAAACAAGAAGGCTGTTCTGCATTCTTCCTCTAGCTCCTTAATCCTATAGTGAATGGAGTCTAGGACACATGTTGTCTTTTTACCTGTCAAAACAGGAAATATATATAAAATACTGTCTGCACAGTTCAGATTCATTTCTACTTCTGTGGCTAGGTGTGAGTTAACCCACAACAACTTGAACAATTAACTCTATCCAGCCAAAGCGAGAGCTGTAGGTGTTTGCTCAGAAGTGAGAACTGGCATATCTAAATGGCGCAGGTGCTGTAGGACAGGAGTTTATATTCACACTGAGTCATTTCAGAACTTCTTATTTTAATAGTCGCTAAAACTCGTTCTGGGCAGCAAAACAATGCTGATACTTAAGCATGGCTCTGGTTCACATTCAGTAGGGTGCTACATGGACTGCGGAAGGTTCCCTTATTTACAAAGAGTTCCTTAGGAAATATCTTGACCAAGAGTGAATGGTTGAAGGACTTCATGCTGCTTGCAGCCTTGATCTGAAATTCTGGGCTTCTCAGAATGCTGCTAAGTGCCCCGTTGAGCTTTGTAGGTCTAAGGAATCGATCTCAATTCAGAAAGTAGGACACCTAAACTTTTTCATTCTGATTTTTTTTGGTCTTTCCTGTATTTGTTGGGGCTGCTACCTGAAGTTTCTCTCTAGATTTCTATTTAAACCAGCTAAGTTTTCATGCTGTAGTTTCTCAGCTCTGGAAGACATCCTCATTTAAAATTCCCTCGTGATGCTGATCACGCTTAGTACTAGTGTATGGCTGTATTCCCTTAGCTTTGTATTGTATCGGTAAAGATACCATTTCAGAGCATATCTAAATGGCTGCCATGTTTTCACAGTGTTCCTCATCATCTGCTGTGTGTCCATCACCAAACCACGCTTAATCTGGAGAGCAGCCCTCTGCCATCCACGTGCACCGCAAAGAGCGTGGTATTTAACTGACTTCAGCGTCTGCGCGAAGCTGAATTACGATGCTGTAGGCAGCGGTTTCAGGGAGCAGAGGGATCAGTCCATGGATCAAATGGACCCGAGGTTCCTCGTTCCTGTCTCCTTCTAGCTGCAGTCTGACAGTGGCCGTGTACCCTAGATTAATCCTGTAACGGGTTGATATCATCACGTACTGTTGCTGCAGTGTTTGACAACAGCCAGAGTCGATGACTCTATTTGAATAGGCTCTGGTGTTGATTTGTCTTCGAGTGCAAGGCTGAGGATGCTGTGAGAAGGACCCACCCATGCAGCACCGCGCTCGTGCTGGGGTGACTGGAGGGCGACTCGGGGAGGGCAGTCCCGGCGCTGCGGCCGCGGGGACTCGTGCAGGCCGAGCTGGGAGCGAAGCGGCGCGGAGCTCGGCTGTGCGCCTGGAATCCTTCCCGGCAGTTCCGCGCTCCCCTTTATCAAGGTCACTCCTTCCCGTTTGCCAGGCTCAGCCGCGCCGCTCTCACTCGTTCGGTGCCGGTTTCGCGCTGCCTCGTGTCGCTCCTACCCCCTGGAATCACCGACCCGCTTTTCGGTGCAGCGGGGAGCAGGGGACCTTACTTGTGCGGCTCCGAAATCCTGCCTCGCTGGCAGAACCTCGTCCGCACGGCTCCCGTCGATGTCCGTACTAAGAGCGAGGCTCAGCCCGCGGGATGCTGAGCTCCGGGCGTTGCCTACGAGGCCGGGGAGCCGCGGGCCGTTCCGGGCCGCGAGGGGTTAAGGAGCGGAGGGCCGCGCTGCCGCCCGCGGTTCTGTCGGCAGCCCGCTGCCATTGGCTGCGGAAAGGTGAAATTGAAACCACGGTAAACTTTTGACCCTGTAGCAGTTCTTGTGGAACGCCTTCCCCTTGCCAAGAGCGGAGGGCTTTTTCCCCACCCCCCCCCCGCCTTTTTTTCCTGTATTTATTCTGTGTGATCGTGCCGTGCCGCATGCAGCCTCGCCGAAGGGGGGGGGGGGGGGGGGGGGGGGACAAGCGCGAGCAAGTCGCCGGCGTGTCCCGCGAGCGCGGGGCCGGCTGCTGCTGCCGCCCGCGGCCCGGCGGCGGCGGGGCAGCGCTCTGGGTTCCGCCTGCCCGCACACGGCTCTTGTGGGGTTTAAAAGAAGAAGGAAAAAAAAAAAAAAAAAGTCTTCAAATTGATGCTATCGCAGTTCGCTGGAAGCGAGGGGAGGGAGGCTGAGTCACCTGGCACGGCTGGCTGCAGGGAGTTCTGCTGCTTAATAAACGTGCTTTTAATTTCTGCGTTGAAAACGAAGTGGTTTCTCACTGAAATCTGACGGAGAAGCGTCTCCTTGGCTCACAAGTCGACGTGTCGAATGCACGTTTACCTAACTTGCCGCTTTTCTCCTCTTGTTTGTCTTCCATAAGCGAAGCAGCGCGTGTTTTCTCAGCCTGGGACGCGAGTGGTGCCCGCTCGGCATCGCCGCCGGCGTGTCCGCAGCGCTGCGTGTTTTCATTCGGGCACAGTGACTAACAAGTTCCGCACCTAATGAGGGCGCGTGTCACTTTCATGCTATGCAGATTTTGTCGAGAAAAAAAAAAAAAATCAAAAATATCTGTGGTCAAATAAATTCACCTTCCCTCTGTAGCTTTGCCAAACCAGACAAATTAGAGCAGCGTTACGTTTGCAACGAAGTATGAATACGAGATTTAGTTAATCCACGTTTCTTTCCCCTTCGACGTGTCTGTCTTTTTCCCTGACAAAAGAAAAGCTGACTCGGTTACTTTCCTGCATCAGCTGCCATTTTCTCCCTCCCCCGCTCCCGGCGCAGGTACCGGCCTGCTGCTCTTGCCGGAACGTTCAGCTCGCTGAGTGCTGAGTGCTGCTTAATCACGGAGTCACTCAGCACCTAACCTAGAGATAACGTTCAGCATTCCTCCTCAACAAAGAAACTTGATTCTCAGCTACTTGAGGCTGATGCCTTCACCCCTCCGACGGCTGCATTACACTATCACTGGATTTATGCAGTGTGCTCATCTTCCTAACGAGAGATCAGGGCTGGGGGTCACCCCTGACTGTTGAGATCTGGGTTGATCTATTTTAATTCGGAACGCTGAGTAGTTTGGTGGTGAAGAAGTGTTCGGTTTAGTGCAGTGTTAGCCTAGCAGGGCAAGATAGGGAAGGTTTGGTGTGAGCTTCTGGAGTGCTGTTGTTCTTGCTATGGTTTTATCTGGGAACTGAGGGAGTCTCCTGAAGCATTGCCAGCAGCAGCGAGGGAACAATGAATATAATATGATTAATAGCAGATCCCCTGCCCCCTCTTGTGTGCAGTCCTCCTTGCAACAGCAAAAGAAACATGCGCTTGTAATGATAGTTGGTGGCCTCCCTGTTTGTTCCAGCTAGTGTTCCCAAGCAGCAGCTATTATAAGGTTTATTTTCTCCCACTCCCTGTGATTCTTTGTTCTGCCCTTGCTGTGTCTGTGTGCATCTTGTCTGCTTCTCATTGTCTGCTTCATGGCAGTTCATCTGCCTTCACAATGGAGCTGCACTGAAGCTGCAAATCATATTGCGTATCACAGCAAAATGGAATAAATGCTCTTCTAAAAGAAAAATGAGTGAGTAACAACTGTCAGGAGCTCAGAAACACTTGTGAACTCTGTTTTTGAAGTGTCATTTTTAAGTGTCCCTGTCTGAAAGGTTTCTTTTGAGCAGCTGCGTTATTGTATTGTAGCATTGGGTGCACATACCTTTTAGCAAGGGATCTACTAAAACATTACTACAGCAAAAACAAAACAAAACAAAAAAAAACCTAAAATAATCTCAAGTTAAAGAAGCAGAAATTTCACCTGATTTGTCAGTGCTCTATCTTCAAAGTATCTTGTTTGGGGGAAGGCATTAATAGGCTGATATATGACTTTTGAAGTTTATTAGCAATAGGTAAGTGCTGAATGTGAGGAAATCACTAGTGCAACTCTTCTACTAAAAATGGCTAGAAAGAGAGGTATTGGAAGTACTGTCTGTGCATTTTGTAACCTGAAAGCAGTAAACAAGTACTCTCAAACTGAAAATTGCTGCTGAGTTCTGTACCATTCTGTTCTTTGTGGTTATCCAGGATAGATTTTGAGGTTGGTTACATCTCTTTGGTTTCCTCAGTAGTGAATTCCTATCAGCTTTGGAGTACCCCTTTAAATTTTTTCCTCACCAATGTTTCCAAATTGTGAATGAGAAATTTTTGGAGGAGAAGATCATGTCAAGGTGTCTTCATCTGTTATTTGTTATCTAGATTAAACAGTTCCTTTTGTCCTGTTTTAATGGAGGAAGTGAAGATGATTTATGGAGATTCTAGAATGCAACCTCTTAAATGGAAAAATTATTTTATATTCCAGAACTTGATGTGAATATTTCTGTGGCTGACTTGAAATTTCTGCTGGTTCAGCTTCCCATGTTTCCTGGGTTTGGTCATGGAGTGGCACAGTGAGCTGGACTCAGGGATCTATTACTAGAACTTATCACTTCCACCCAAATCTGCCCCAAACTGTTAATACTGGCACAAATTATACTGGAAAACAACAGAACTATAATAATAGGAATTTGGGATTTTGTTTTTAAAATGTTGCATCTCTGTCATCTCTGCTTGTATTTCTCTTTTGGTTGGTGGTAAAACTTATTATTTGTTGTCCAAGATTTGCATCATAGGATGCAATGAGCATCCTTTTTCCCTACCTCTTCCTCAGGAAGTACACCTAGGCAGTGTTGTTGGGTGTGTTGTCCAGTGATGAGTGAGTTCTTGGTCCTCTGCAATAGTAATGGTTTGAGTTCCTGGAATGCGAGTCCTTCTTGGAAGAGATGTGTTGCATATGGAAAGATACCTTTTTTAAGATATACAGCTATTAGGTCTAGAGGTCCTCAAAACACTTTAAATTGACTTTCAAGTCCAGTTTTTCTCTGTCCTTGGAGCGTGTTTACAGTGCCATCTTATTAATAGACAGTAAATAAAATCAGCATATTCATTTTCTTGCATTCTCTGCCAGCATCAGTTTTTTTTATGTTCTCTTGCATACTGTCAGTAAAATGAAGAGGTACAAAAACTTTTAAGCTGCAGGCTTATTGATTCCGTTAAGCATATGTGTACACACCCACAGTCTTGTTTCTCTGGCATGGAAGTGTCAGTGTCTACGAAATACTTCTTTTTCTTTTAATTTACAAAGCAGTATGCAGAAATGGTGGTGTTTTTCAGATATTACACCACTCTTTGCTATTGGTGAAGCAGACCTCCCGCTGCGAGTTCTGCTGTAGCCTACCACACTTTCTCGAAAAATGCAGTATAGGGGATTAGTTGCTATAGTTGAAAGGGCTTTATGTTTTTATAATCTCTGTGAGTTGCATTATCTATACAGCTGTCACTGCTATCTGTCTGTGGGTTGGTGCCCTAATGGGTTGTTTCTAGCTTCTGTTGTAGGTTGAAGTAGTCTCAAACAAGGACAGTAAATAGTCTCTTTGCTTACTGAGTTCTGCTGGTTCTGCAGTCTTCTTAGAGGAGTCAGCTTTATTCCCAACCAAATTTAAAACTGGTTTCCTGACTTGGCTGTTCTTTGAGTCTTGAGCATGAGGGTCGGACTGAAGAGGATTGTTCAAAGAAATTCCACATGCTAATGCAGAACCCTCTCTGTCATTCACATTCTTCTTTTCATTGTGTGTCCTGGGAAGCTCTTCTTATCTACCCTGAGTCATCACTAGATCTGATTTCTCTAAACTTTCATTCTCATGTTTATTGAGCAAACAGTGCTTGTCTTTTCGGATGATAATCAGTATAATCTACCTGATTATTTCTCAAACTAAATGGAATTTAAATAATAGACCACGTCCATTGACAGGTGAAGGAAGAAAAGCAAACTGGCTGAAGAGCTCCATTACTGTTGGATTCACTCATTTGTGGTATGTGGCATTTCTTACAGTAGTCTGTTGATGTCTGTATCTGGATGGCTAAGACAACAAAAGAGGTCAACTTTATGGTTTGCAATATCGAGATATCTTCATATCACTGTACATTGGCTACTGTTCGCTCTGTCCTATCAGAAATAGAAATGCACAGATTTCTTCAAGATTAATTAGTAAATTAAAAGCACAGTACAATAACCCTTGATAATATTACCATAATCCTTACAATCATCAGTTTTTGTTCTCAGAGCATAAATAGGGAGCATTCTGCTAAGTTAGGGATTGGAGAAGTGCAAATAGATTCAGGGCAAAAATGATAGGCCAGCAAAAATGATATGTCTTTTGTCTGACTGGCTCCATGTGCGGTTGTCATCTTTTGGTAATGATGCTTTGGAAGCAGCGGATGGCTTTTTGTTTTGTTTTGGATGCTACTGCTTAAACTTATTCCCATGTCCAGTGGGGAAGCAGAGAAATGTAAACATTCATTCATTATAAAACTCAAGATTGCAATGTGCAACTGCAAAATTAGCAGTTCTTACCTATTTTTTTTTTCGAGGGCTAAGCTTTGCCTGTCCTAGGGAAAATAAGTGTACTGAAGGTGGAAAGTTGCAAAAATGAGTTTGTTCTATTTACAGGAAGAATTTTTTGTGTCTTCCAGTAGGAGAAATAATTAAGCTCTTTATTCAGTACCTATTCAATATAATTCTAAATTGAGAGGATAGAAGTGGCTCTGCAAATGAAGGAGGAAGGGGGATTGCAAACTCTGTGATGGTCACTACTTGTTTTAACTGTTTTATGTCTGTAGTTTATAGAAAAAAATACTCCTATAGTTAGAGGCATTTCCCATAATGTTTGTTTTAGGATTTTTTATTTAATTCTATTAAGTGACTAATAGCGAATGAGTTAATAACTTTATGCTTTTTTTCCAGCGTCTTGTATGGTATTTCATTAGGCGATTTGTTGTTACCAGAAGTACTGATACTGAACGCACTAGAGCTGTAAACGCTATCTTAATGTGAGGAAATCGCATCTTTTCCTTTCCTGTTATTTTATAAGTATATAACATAAATGTTAATTATGTCCCTTTAAGTGTACAGAAGATGTTTCTGATATATATATTTTTAAGTATAACATGTTATAGTCGTAATTCTCTTCATAGTTTGCTTTTCCTGTCTGTCAGAGAAAGATTAATACTGTTTAATGGAACTATGTTAAGTAGTCTACCATTCGTGCACAGTGTTGTTCACTTAAAGGTTTCAGGGTAGCCTCTCAGAGACTTTAAAGGTTGCTAGTCATTCGCTGGCTCAGAATTTAGGAAAATGTTGGCTTACTTGGCTGTAAAATCAAGATCGGTCTTTGCTTTTAGACACTTAATTCAGTGTCTTTGAAGTGCAGCCATTAAAAAAAATATACAGCCTTTTTAAAAGGTGCTTTTGAAGATTTTTTTTTTTGCCTGTCCTATGAACTAGCAGAACTAAGACAGTATTTTAGTAGTGTCTTAGATTCTCTGAGGAGCTGAAGAAGTTCTGCCCTGCTTGTTCTTTTTGAGTTATTTGTCAGTCTTGAACCACTGCGGTTTGCAGAATGGTGTCTTAGGGAACCGGTTCCGTTTTATTTAGAGGGCTCTGCTGTGATGTGTGACGTTTTAGCGGCTAATAACGGCTGGTTTGTCAGTGGGTAATGGCAGGGCAGAGCAGTAATGTCTTCACTTGCTCAAAGACAGACGCTGAGAAATCCCTGCTCATCATTCAGAGTTTTGCAAAGATCCTTGAGTTGTAAAGAACGTTCAGAGCTGGGAAAGATGTGGACTTTCTAAAGCAGTAAAAATAACTGTTTGGTGTTTATTCTAAAGTTGCAAAGTTCTGGCTCTTTCCTAATCACAGGTAGTGGAATGAATTCAGCTCTTTCATGGCAGATGGATGAAGTTTACTACTCATCCACTCTAAATTTCACTTTGGTTTTAAGAGCACTGAAACTGTGCCACTAAGCGATTTCACTTAATGAGTGAAGTCATCTTGCAGTCTTCCTATATCAGTTGTGAACACAAAAGGAACATTAGAAAAAATCATTTAAAGACCAAGCACAATTGTTAGAATTTCTCAATGCAGTGTGGTATGTCTTCTGTAACACTTTAAAACTTCAGACTTAACCATCTAGGGGTAACTCCAATGAACTTTTCCACTTCATGGGATATTTTTCCTGGTCGGTAGCAGGTACACTGTAGTACTTAATTTGGCAGTTTTTGTTACTCATTGGAACCTCTCCTTTGCTGTTTTGTTTGTTCATTTTACAAATTTCAGTTATGTTTATGAGCATGTCTCTGTGCTGTAAAACAGAGTGTGAGGAGACTTTGTCATACTTCATGGTTTCTTAGGCTCTAAAAGATTTGAAGAAGTTTTGTACTGTGCTGAAACTTGATAGTCGGCTCAGATGGGTATCACCTTAGCTGAGAGATATTGCTTTGATGCTTACACTGCTACAGATACTACAGACAGTGTCGCAGTTGAGATGTGAGATTTTCTGCAGTTGTGATGCTTTTGCAGTGCTGTTACTGAATATGGTGGGTGGAAGATCCTTTAGATTACTTGCTGTAACTATAAATAAGTACTGGACAGTTCTCTGTATCTTTCTAAAAAAAAAAAGTGAGTGCTGTAGGACAAAAATAATTGCACTAGGTTATCATGTCAGAATACATCAAGGAGACAGGCAATCATTCTAGATAGAAGTTATTCCAATTAAGGCACCAGGTTTAATGTAGATCATAGTAGTAGAAGATGCTAAACAATTTTCTTTTGAGCAAACAAAGATACTTTATCTGTTTTTCTTGGCTCTGTGTATAGTGTACAACAGTGTTTCTAAATAGGTTGGCAAACAATCAGTTGTAAATAAATTTAAGTCTTCTGAGCCTTTTGACTCATTTAGACACATTTATTGTATCTTTCCATTTTAGCTTAATAAGAACTTCTTTTCCAAGATAAAAGCTTGGAAAAATGCACTACTTTCAGCCTTAGTAATTCCACTGAAACTGATGGTAGAGTTCTCATTGAATTAACAGAAACACACAGCAGTGGTAATGCTTAAATGGTTTTAAAATTCCTGGTTGAAGTATATTAAATGTGAACAGGTCACAATACTTTTGCAACAGAGAGAGGCAGGAGCGTTGGTATGACACGAGTGTCTTGTGATCTTTCAACACACGTAGCTTTTAACTTGCTCAGGGAAGGTAGCTAATGTTTGTAATAAAAATACACTGAAGACTGTCAGTGTGGCTCAGACTTAGCTGCAGAGGAAGAAACCGGCTTGTTAATGTGGTAATCACAATATGTTTCACTGTTTGACTTAGTAATGATAGCATAGTACTAGCTTCTCACACATACAAAATTATAAATTGATGTAATTTCTTATAGAGGAGCTGGCAAACGAACAGCTTTCAGGTGGACTGCTCTGTCCCAAGCTAGGGATGCTTGGCTGAGTTTTATCACATTAGAAAGTATTATTTCTTAATGGAAAGTTCCGACAATCTGATCCCCAGCCCACTCTTTACAATACAGCTAGTGTTCCACGTCTGCTCAGTTCTTTGTACCTGGACTAATTCTGCAGGATGCTTTAGAATTTTGTAATGAGTGATTTACTACAGCAGGAAATGTTTAAGTTCATGCTGCTGAATGAGTCCTTCACTGAAAGATATTTTAACCAACTCAACTACAGCAAGTTTGGGTTTTTAAGATTATTTTGCTTTTGACTTTTCCAAATGCAGTATTTGACAGCATATTTTCAACAAGCAAAAATTTTCTCTGGTTTTGTATGTCAGTCTCATACTCATCAGTACGGGAGAGAAGGTGGTTGTGCTTTTATGTAATTTGTAAAATTAGACTGTAAAAAAGCACAGAACTGGAAATGACAACGAGAACAGCTGTTTTTTCTTTTTCAAATTCTTTTTGACGAGGTTTGATGTGAATGGGTCCCCTTTGGTAGATCGTGTATATTAGAGCTAACTTCCATTAATTTCAGCGTGGTGGTACTGTCTGTGCAACAATACGCTGCTTTGGAAGTTAAATTTTGAAAACAGTAAACTTTTGACCTTGGGTAAATGTATAATGTATCCAGCAAGTGAGGTAAAAATTGCGTTTTTCTGGGCTCTAGGTTGTGGAAAATACAGTGTGTATTGGGCTGTATTGCCTGACAGCTGACATTTATCAAGGGTAACATGAGCTTTACTCGTTCTCACATTTTTAAGCAGCTTTCAAAGCTTTACATGCATACACATGTTCAGCATATGTCTTGCAGCTTTGAACATTTTGTTCTAAAGATGTTAGCTCTCATTAAAATGAGAATCCAGGCTGTAAACTCATAATGATTTTTCATACATCAGATTTAGTCACAATGTTAACGTTTTGTCAACTGGCACGGTAGTGTGAAACACTAACATTAAATGTTAATGCTTAAATAAAACTTGAAAATATGCTGTGTTTCTTAGTTGTATTAGTAAACTTCAGACCAGTAGAGTTTGTACTTTCAATACATTATTTTGAATGAACGCATTTCCTAGAAGTCATGCAATGAAATACATTAAGAATGCAATTTCTCATTAGACTGAAAAGCTTCTCTTTGGAAACTTAATAAGTGCGTTCTCTTCTCACTGACGGACAAAATGTTTGGTGCCCATTTTGATCTCTTTTTAAACAGTTTGTGCGCCGCAGCCAAATAATGAGAAACTTGTTCTACTTGCTTCAGATGTCGTAAAGAATGACGTGCTTGTCTTGAAATGTTCAAAACTGTGGATGTAATTATTCTTGCCTAATAATCCTCTTAGCAAGTTGCCTGAAAGAAATAATTATTTTCATATTTAACAAATATTCTGCTGGTCTAAATAGTTTGCTGGGCTGTTTTTATACTCATGTTATTCAGTAACTCAGTGTATTGCTGAGCAGATCGTGTTGTTCTGACACCAGGTAACTCCAAACTGTAGGTGACTCCTGAAGATGGAACGGCTGAGTATGGTAAAGAAGAAAGCTACTTCTAATTTTATATCGTCACTTCTCTTTTTATAGGTTTCCTGTGTAGTTTTACAGTGATCTCTTCATTTCAGTGTTACTTCTTCTGTTAACATGTAGGATTCAAAACAACAGCCTTTTCATTTGTTTTCTTAAATTACTGTGAAATCATTATAAAGAGGTAAAATCTGAGGACTTATATACAAGCAATATTGTTTTCATTCCTCCAGCATTGTTCTTGACTCAATTAACATCTGTCCTAGTTTTCAGCTCCATGTTATCTTCTCTTCAAAACAGACAAGATGTGTGTTTTCCTCTGTCTTTCCATCCACAGAGACAGCCTTAGGTTTTATTGCTTTTCTCTACTTCCATCTGAGATAGAAGAAAACTTCTTGGCTGATACATATATCTAAATGTTATCAACTGGTAATACAACCTCTGACGATGCCATGCCGCGAGGATCTCTTCCATTTGCGGTATCAATTACCAATGCCTGTCCTCTCCTGGCTAACCTCAGATGTGGGAGAGGTTTTGTCTTTGTTTCACAGCTGTAACACACCAATTGCCAAAGTGGGACTGGGGGAGGAGGTACTGAGGAGGGTACTGTACTGCCTTGGTACTGAGAGAGTGGTGTGACTCTGCCCTTCGTGCAGAGGAAGTGTTGGTGAGTGGCGCTCCTGTTCAGCATTGAGGAGCTGAATAGTTCAAATTTCCTCTCTGGGCTTATTTGTAGTGCTGCTGCTAAGTTAGCAGTGTTTGCCTGCATATGCCACGTGTATGTGTATGTTCTATGGTCAACAGAAAAGTGCTTCGCAAGAGTCTTAAAAGTGAGGCTCTTTCTTTCTCAGTTAGATTATGGCGTGCTTTCTTAATTTTATCCAAACTTGAATGGATGCTATGGTGCACATAGTGGTAAGGAAGCATATTTCTGTTTGTATAAATTTTGTTGCTTAACTTTTAATTATCCTTATGAAATAGCTGTATGTATCATTACATAAAACTGCAACTGGTAGGAGTGACTAAAGATGCACATAGATCCTTTGTTTTAGAAAGCATTTTGTAGTAACAAGAATAGATGAGCAGCTTCATTTTTATCAGCGCTCTTCACTGATATTGGGTAGCCATTATTGTAGGGTGCATAGCAAAATTTGTATTCCGTAATTAAATCCATTTTTGTGTTGGAATATTGCTGCAGTGATCGTGTGCAAAACTTGTTTTACAAATGAGTGAATTAGCAGTATTAGCAGTACAGTATAGGTACTGTATTTGCTTCATATTCTCTCATGGCTTAATTGGTTACATTATGCAGCTTCCAGTTGCAGATATTCCATAGATGAACATTAATTCTCTTAGAATGTGTCTAGAAATAGCAGGAGTTTACTAGCACACAGGTGATTGTTGAATACCTTGACAGCAGTGTGTGTCTTTCCCTAGTTAATGAACAGGTACGCCTGTTGCAGCAGTGTTTGTGTTCACCTACATGGCAAAATGTTTCAGTGTTACTTTTATCATTATAATGAATGTGGATTTCTGGCTGGACGTTTCTTCCAAATAGTTTGTATGATGTTAGGTGTTTTAAGTTCAACTCCTTAGTTTGGAGGTAGGCATAATGTAGATACAGCGTTTTACTTGTATAATAATGCCAGTAAGTCTTACCATGTAAATCAGCCTGAAGGTTTGAGTCCAGCAGATCTTTTTGTGCATAGTTTCTCGTGGTGCACTGATGATCAAATTCTTTGTTTCTCTGAAGTGTGTTTTTTTTGTTCATTTAATTATTTTTGTTTGTCCACGATCTTAAATAATTGACATTATTTTTTTCCTGAGAGAAATGTTGTCAATTGAAAGTTACAGCAAATGTTGTATCTCTTAATGTTGTATTTTGTACTAAAGTACTTCTCACTTAAAATATGAAGGAAAGCAATTGTTGTGTTTCTTCACGTTTGTATGTCTGTTTGCGGGCTGTGGTATTGTCATTTTTTTAATTCAAATCTCATTACATTTGTTACTTTTCTTCAATCCCAACTGTGACAGCAGCACAACTGGCAAAGCATTTCCTCACTTCTAATTTAAAAGGAAAAATGGTTTCCATTCCCTCAACACTGTAATAGGAAATTTGAAAATGTCAACAGTTTACATAAAATTTGACTGAAGTAAATGGAAAAGCACAGAGCTTAAGTCTAGCATCCACACTTTTTTTTTTTTTTTTTTTAAATATGGAGAGAACTGTGAATACTTGTAAAGGGGAAATGAAGGCAAACCAGCACAAAAAGAGCCACTCACCCAACCAAAAAAGCCCACAACCAACAGACACAACAAAAACTGACTTGGAGACTTCAAGGTTTCACTGAACTGTTTTCCTCCTCCCTTATTGACCTCAGGCTGATAAATGCTTGGATCTTTGACTTTCAGAAAGTATTAGATGTTCAGAATGGAAGAAGCACTGTGTTTATCCTAGCAGTTTTTGTAGGCTTAATCTTTTACTAGGGAGGCTTCCCAGTAAAGCTCTATCAACAAACCTCTTCATAAATTCTCATTTCTAACTGGCAAAGGAGCTTCACCACCACTTCCCTGAGTAAATGGGCTGTTTGGGAAGATGCATTTTTACCACTGCACAAAAACAGCTCAGATATAATCATGTTCTTTTCAGCAGTTTTACCAAATGCAAGATGACAAGAAATATTAGAAAGATCAATCTGAGTGAGGATCATACAGCTCACAGTGATTCCAGGCAACTTCCGTTCTTCATTTCAGGCTGTTTTTTTCCCCTTCAAAATAACGCTTCCCTTTTCAGAGCTCGTGCCAAGTGGGCTGCTTTTCTGCAGCCTTTGTTTTATGGCTGTAATCGCTGATTTTATTCCTTAGGAGCATTTTACTATGGGTGGAAGTCAGTCAAGGGATGAATATCAGATTCACTGATCCACAGCTCCTGAGTGTCCCTGCCGATTCCTTTTGCTGTAGGAATCACACCGGTTGCCTGCTAGCTCTGTGCTGCGGTGTGATTTGCACTGACACATCGTGCCGTTTGTCCAGCAGCTCAGAGCATCTGCATTTGAGCCCCTTGTCAACTGATGCGTGTTCTGCTGGCTGCTTAGCACCCTGTGTATCTGTTTGCTTTAGAACTTCCTCTACAATTCCTTACAACGTTGAACTCCTTGCTCCTCCGGGCAGGTGCTGTGAGGAGTGTACTGGCGGTGGAACTCTCCCTCGCATCCTCCGTGGTGAGCACAGTGCAGAGATTTGCTGGGCTGTGGCTTTGCCTTCCCTGCGTTCTGCCTTTGCCGTGGAGAGGGCTGCTGTCTGCTGAGCTTGCTTCCTGCTTCTGACGTGCTTCAACATCTTTTTACTATCAGAGTTTGGTGCAAGGCCCTCTTCACGTTCTTTTTTTAGCCCTGAATTTCCTGTTTACATTTCATATACCATATTTTACAGGCGTTTCAGTTCTTTTGAGGTGGACATGCTTCCCACTTTTAAATGCTGACCTTCCCCTACAGCAGCCCCCTGAACTTTTTTACAGAGCCACAATGAGGGGGTGTTTTGATGTTCTGTTCTCTGCTGCAAAAGCTGTTTAGGTGGTGACTAATATTCAGGAATGGTTTGAGTGTGAGCATCATTTCTGTCTCCCTCCCTGTCTCTCTGTTGTCATCATAATGCAGTCACAGGGTGACAGGGTAATCGCTTTCCATCTTGAGGGCTGAGGGTGTGTGGCGATGTCCTCACGTATTGCAGGAGATGTGTAAATTAATACCCCACACTGCTGCTAAGCTGCATGGTGTTTTTTTAAACACAGCTGATTTCACAGGAGGATAATACCAGCTTTGAGAATTTGTGTGCACAAGCATTAACTGATCAATGTGCCAACTTCCTTTTCCTTTTTGCTTTTATTTTTTTTCCCCCTCTAGCCTATTTAAAGTATTTGGTTTTAATACTTCGAGCTACAGATGATGTGATACAATGAAGAAATAAATGCAGTGTTGTAATGTGATAGAAATTTATAATACATGTTTCCTGGGTTCTCTTTGCTTTTGTTTAATGTGAAGAAATGTTCTGGCAGCATTCTACATAGTCTTGAAAATTGAATCCTCATTCAATTCATATAGTGCAACTCATTACTTAAACCTGTAAATTCTACATAGCTGGGGATTTGCAGCGATTGTAATATTGAGTATTTTAATGGGTCAATTGTGAGCCTTGTGGAAAAGTCATAACAGAAACGAAGCTTAAAATGTGAAAGGCCTTTGTGTGCTTACAGTAGTATTCAGATCTGATAATTCAGTTTTAAGGAGCACTCTTGGTGGCTCTACAGAGATTCCCTAAAAACTATTTCAGATCTGGAATTAAATTTACAAAGTCTTATGCTTTTAAATTATGAACATCTGGTGAGTTCTAGTAAGAGTTTGATTGTTTTTGTTTTCTGCTGTCTTTGCCTTGGCATTTCTCTGTGGTTCTGTCCAGTTTTTACGGTGGCCAGGCAGTAATCTTTCTGAGGTCCTTACAAATGCTTGGCTTTATTTGCCTCGATACAGCCTTGTGTTTAGTTGCTTTCCTACGAGGTGTCCATCGCACCTAGCTGGTGGCTTCTGTTTTTTGTGAAGTCTGATGTGTTCTTATCCTGTTTCACTCTGCTTGAGTCCGTTTCATAACTTAAACAACAACAACAAAAAAGCTGAAGTAAATTCAGTTGAAAAAATGTGAACAAGAAGTAAGAATAATTTATTTTTGACACATAATGCTTCCTCACTGTGTCTTAGTGAATTCTTCGCATCTTCAGGTTACAGACAAGCCCTGCCTGCTGCCCTTCATCCCCCACACCCTCCTTTACAGCCCCAGAAGGAGCCTATTGTCTCCATTCACGCTGAGATGTCACAGATGTGGGTGCTCTTCGGAGCTCTTTTCTCTCTTGCAGCTCTAATGACCGCTCCTCTTTTGATTCCTTTCTCAGGCAAATTGGCATGGGCTATACAAAAAGAAATTTAGGTCACAAATATCTTCGTTCTGCTCGAGTGGGAGGAAGATCAACTGAGTGTATGTATTTGTATATACAGTAAATTCATGGCAAAACCTGGCAGAAGAAATTTAATCCAACAAATACCATTTTATAATCTCAGATCACTGTCTCAACGCAATCATCAAATGAGAATGTGTAGTTTTAGTATGAAGTATGTGTGCAACTGAAAGAGTTTTAAACCTGTTATTTATGATTCTTCTCTGGAGATTGAAATCAGATGTGTTCATCTGTATTGTTAACACAACTAAGATTATTAGCAACAACTAATTTTAAATAAACAGTTTTATGTAGTTTCATTTCAAAATGAATACCTATCTTCAGTACCCTTCAGTACCCTCAATACCAGATTCCCAGTCTGCCAAGACAGTGAATTTAGGGTAATAGCTCCAAGCATGGTTGCAGCTTTCTTCCAAGATCCTGGGAGCCCCACATGTGTTAGACCTCTTAGCTTCGTACCCTTAGGTGTAACAGAAAGTAATCTCTGCTTGCTTGTGGGCCATACTGTTCACTCGTACACTTGGATGGTTGAGCTGAACAGGCAGTAGCAGTGGTCTTTTATTTATTCAGAATTATTTTTCTGTAAGCAAATTCCTTTTTTTTGCCTGCTCCTCAGCTACATTGTTCATGTGCAGCAAAAACAAATGGGGAAAATATTTCGCATTCTGCATTACATCTCTGAACTCTCCTGTAGCAGCATCCCTTTATGGCTAGGTACTTGATTTTCCCTGTTAAAGGTAGCACTGTGTTTGAAGCCTTTGCCACAGTCTTCATCACTTGTGTAGGCTGCTTTTGTGCACTATCTAGCCCTAGTTTTAGAGTTAAGAGCATACAAAAGGTAAAGATTCCATGAATACATCATAATTTCAAGTTGGTTTATAGGATGCTTTGATTAAACACGTTAGTTAAGTTACTGAAGCTGCTTCTCATTGCTGTCTTTTTGCTGCTGTTTGCTAACAGCAGAATGCTATTGTCAGATATCCGTGCCCTTGGTGGTGGTGTATATTGCAGCTGGCTGCAAATTCATGACAGCAGGCCGCACGATTTATGACCTGCTTTTCTTAAGAGGATAATCAGTGCTCCTGTCCAGTGCTGGGGGCTTGGCAGTGTGAGGCATTGTGTTCTGTGGAACTGGCTTTCAGTATTTAGGAAGAGGGAAAGAAATTGCTGTGAGTGTTTTTGGGTGGCTTGTATCTCAGTTCCTCTCCTGTGGACCCAGAGCACCTCTGGCAAGGCTTGTTCTGTTAATGTGCACTGAGCTCTGCTCCTAATATCAACATCTGTCTTGGAAGACTGGAACCAAACCAGGGCAAAATGCTAGTTTGTTCTCTAGACACTGAAATAAAAGATTCCTGAAACTGCTCAAGAGTTTTCACTTTGGAGGTCTATATGCTGAGGGTAAGGAGTCTCACCTGGTCAGTTTGACTGTAAAGTCAGGTGTCAATGCTAGTTGTAATACTGTAATGCTAGTTGTGTGCAACTTGTCTCCAGAAATCCAGAACACAGGTTGTCCCATGTTCTGGATTTCTTGAGATGCTTGGGGATTAGAATGGCAGAACAGAGCTGTTGCTTGCATGTAGTACAAAAAAATGTGTTTAAACCCGTCAGCATCCTGGAGGTGGACTTGCTGGTGGCTGATTTGGAGCTTCAGGAAAAAGAACGGTCTTACTGATGTCTTGAGGAAAGATCATATGTATTTAGTGAAACACACTCTGCTTAGTTCATTGCATTTCGGATTTTCTCAAGAACTTCAAAAGTACATTCTGTTTCTGAAGTATCAGAGGAGTGCATAGCTCCCAGGGAAAGGTAACTGTTGCACATTGAGTTCTAACTGTAGTGAAACTGCATGTTTCCGAAGTTCTCCCCCGTTCATGGGGGGGCAAGTGGGGGAGTCATTGTTAAATTAAAGTGAGGAGTCCTGTGTCTTTATCAGCTCATGAAAAATAATGTCTTTTTCACCCTGTTGCCTTACAGGAGCTGTTTACAGTGTTAGTAAGGATTTGGTGTTTATACTATCAAATGCACGGGTTGCATGGATAAAAGAAATTGCGTTGTTCTGTGTGACTGTAAATGTTTCAAGAATAAGAGCAAAAGCACTGACCGGAATTAGCAAACTAGGTTTATAGTGCTAGGTTGTCCCTAGCTTTGTGTTCTGAGGGATGTACAAACGTTGTGCTTTGATGCACAGAAAGGAATCGAGATCAAATGCATTACATTTTTCCTAGTAAACCCAAGTTGTTTCTTAAGGATTTGATTCAGTATTTATATGCTTCATCTTACAGTATAATAATCAGAAGGATGTATCAGTGCATATTAAAATAATAGAATAATACTATAAAAGCATATTCTGCATTTTTAAAATAATGTGGTTGTTTAGATGTTTGAATAGGAAAGAGGTGGTTCATATATTAAGAAAAAATATGCCTGTGCACTCACATGCACACAAGCACACACACGCACAAAGAGAACAAAAGCCTGAAATTAACATCGGTTCCCCCACCCCCAGTACCCATGAGGCCTATGGCTGCTCTGAGCTGCTTTGTCTCTTGAGAATTTCGAGGGTTTTTTCAGCTGAAGATCTTGTTTCCAGTCATGATACAGCAGTGCAAAATAAGCATGTATATAAAGCTTAAATGCTAAATAAGTGACTAAATAGAGATGCTTTGGAACTCTTTAGAATTTACTGTTACCTAGGCAAAGAAAGAAAAAATATTCATTACAATTCTTTCTTTAACGCGGAACACTTTAATATTTTGACATATTAAGCTGAAGCAGGCAAAGAAAAGTAATGAACTTACTGTCCTGTTTAGATTTAGTTCTAGATAGCTCTGTTGAATTAAGCTGTTGCTGACTCTGTCAGTCTTTACTGCTACCACCACAAGATCGAAATGTTCCAAGGTCCCAGATCCCTTCCAGTTACAAGCTGGCTACCTGTGTTAAAGACATTCTAAGTATGTTCTAGGAACATTTGACTGATGCTAGCAGCTCTACTAAAAGCCCACATTACCACTTCCAGTACAGTGGCTTGGAAATGAGTCAGGATGAAGGCCACCTCCGATATCTCTTGACCCCCTTCTGAAGTGTGCCAGCGCTCCAGCTCCCGTTGCTGGTGTTGTGCAAGTAGATGGTGTGGCTGCATCCTTCAAGAGCAGTAACCTGACAAACTCAACTGGACGAGTTGTCAACTAGTTCACTAGTAAGATCACAGCTGGGTTATGAGGGCAGTGTTTGTTCTGACTGTAGAGTGTAGCTCACGTGTCTTTGGATCTGCATTGAGACACGTTAACCTCTTTTACTGCAGCATTTTGTGCAGAAGCTGACAGGTGAGAAGCTTTTACAAGAACTCTGCAGCACATGGTCAAGGCATAAAAACAGACCAGCCTTTTTTATGACAGTGAGTTCACTGGAGCCTTTTCTTCCATTTTATTTATTGTCACAGGGTCTTGTAACTATTACAGTGGTAAGCAAACAGGAACCTATAGGAAACAAATTAACAAGTAATGACATTCCAAAAATAGAGAACAGGCGTTATTTATCAGAGGAACAGGAGAAGTACTAGGAGTGTGTTCCACCTCTGACCATCCTTTAACTGAAAGTGCCCTGTCATTTTAATATATGCAAAGTGAACATGGCTCAAGTTAATTGTCACGTCTGAAAAAGTGCAGCAAGTGCACAGTGCTAACTAAACACAACAAGGAAATTGGTAAATGAAGCCTGACAAGGCCTGAAAAATTATAGTCTCCCTAAGATGGAGCATATAGAATAGCAGGGGTGTGTGCTAAGATTATTTAACATGTTGCAGCAAAGTGTGCTTCACTGACTGCCAGGTTATAGATAGCACCTTTTCATTTTTTTTAACTGACAGCACTGGCTTGTGCAGTCTGGGTCTGAGTCAGTTTATTATCTAGAAAATAGAGACTGAGAAGGCGGGGGAGAGGGAAAGTGGACAATAGTGAAATGCGTGTGATTGGGAAGAGTATTTTATTATTGCTCATTGTTAGGTGGAAGTGCTAGGTTGGGATAATGATGTACTAATACAATTAAACATAATTTGCTTTTTTCTTCATGTGAGCGTAACTGCTTTAATCTGAGTAGGTGTGTGAATGCTATGAAATAGTTACAGTACACCAGCAAACCCTCTGTGTTAACTCTGTGTACGTCAGTCTCGTTATCTGTTCCTGTGGTTTGTTACTGTGCTGTCACATTCACAAAGCTAAATTGTTAAGGTTCCACTGCATTTTTTTTAGTCTGCTTCATTTTCCCCTCATGAGATTTAAAAAGATGTTGTTTTAACATACTATAGTTTCGACTGTAGTATATTTGATTTCCTTTTAAAACAAGCATATTAATTATCTCTGAAACATTTAAGGAGGGCGGAAGACTTAATCCTCTGCAAATCCTCTTTCTAAAGGTAGCCAATGTGTTTGCTGTATCTGGCACATTCAGCTCTGAATATGTCATGTTGTTACTTCTGTGCCACGTACAGTAACACAGCCTATTGTCTATCCATTCCATCCGAAGTCTAATGTGATCGTTCTGTGGTGTATTTTATAAATTGGATTTAGCACGTGTATGCTTGTATTTGATAGCTGGGCTGTGTTGGATGCCAAGACTCTGCATGGGGTAAGCTGAATATCTCTGGAGTTCCTCCTAAAGTGGGGAAGTGCCGCAGGTCAGCGTGGTGAGCTCGTTGACATCGAAATACACTGAAGGATGTATTTGGTTGAACAGCTTTTAGACAGGAAATTGTATGCTCACGTGTTGGCAGTGGTACTGGCATAGGCAGAGCTAGTGAGGAAGCATTCTGCAAACCCCAGTGCCACACTCTGCACAGTGACACTGTGAGTCTGGCATTTGCCTGCTGTGTGGCACTGCTGCCATGCAGGCTTCCAGATCAGACAACACTGTGGAAAGGAAATGTTCTTTATACTTAAAAGGTTACAAAGTTGTCTGTAATCTCTGCACTCGGACGCAGTTTAGAGTTCAGAAGTGTTGAATGGTCAACTGCATTGTGTTAAGAGTTTGGGCTTTCATTAGCAGAAAGTGTATTGTTGAAAAAGAGGGATGTATTTTATTATTCATTTAAATGTTGTAGATGGTAATATAATGACTTTCTATAGTATTTTGATATCCTGTTTCATTTATACTGGTTGTAACTTGTGGTCTGATTTACTTTTGATATATGAAAAAATTAAGTTTTAAATGCTGTTTGGGCTATTAGGTAAGATTTTTGTTTCTCTGTTTCATCTAGCTTTAGTTCAGTCCTGGCCTGCAGAATGGAAGTGCTGGGAGCTGCCCTGCAAGGTGACAGTTCACAAATGAGGACCCCCTTCAGCATATGATCAGAACAAAGCTGTGCAAATGCTGCTCTAGATGCCCTTATGTAGGCTTCTTCAGAAGCTTTCTTCACAGTTGCTTTACTGCAATGTTTTTTGAGAAGTTGTATTCCATCTTCCTTTTAAGCAGCTCAAATATTTACATCCATATAATGAATCTTTATTTGAGAGGAATAGAAAGGGAATATTCTAAAACAAATTTAGGTAACGTTGAGATTTCTGTGGGGTTTTCAGTGTGCTGCTTTCTTATGGTTCCTTGCTTTCCCCTTGCATTTCCGTCAAACAGAGTCTTTGAGGTCTTCATTGTTCCGCATGTTTCCAAGTGGTTCTGCAGTCAGATTCTCCTGCCTAGCTCAGCTTCCGGGTGGGTCTGTTGTTTATGATCCTGTTGAATTGCCTCTGCTCCTGCAGAGATGTATTCATCAATTTGTCAAGCTGTTCTAAACATTTGAGGAAGAAAAAGCTTCACGTCAGCAGTCAGTGTGATTGAGGCTTCCTTTTTCTTTCATAAACTCAGTCCATTAGAAACATCAGTGAGTAGCCCTTGCTGGGTGTAAGAGCATCCTGGTGAAGCTGGATGGCAAGCTGTAGCTGAGCGTGGTATACAACTGCTTCAGCATTTTTGTGGGAATCAACAGCTGAAGGATTTAAGTTTCTCTCACATCCAGACAGATGTTTCCGATACTGCATCTTAGGATTTGTTTGATCTTTGTTTTTTGTGTGTGTGATTTTGTTGATGTTTCTGTGATTGGAAGAGGTAGATATAGCTTAAAGTGGTGCTACCCAAGTCTTTAATTAGTAGACAATTTACTCTTGATGCTTACTTTTATGTGACCACATTCTTGATCAGCCTTTTCATTGCTAATTCTAGTACATACAAATAAAGCCACAGTCAGCATTGTCAGAGGGATGGTTAGAGCAGCAGATGAATGCAAATGCAACCAGTTGATATTGAAAAGCTTCAGTTCACTTTATTAAGAAATGAGCTACTTGAATAAAACTCCTCTACCTGCCTACTGGTGATTACCTATTAAGTAGTCTGACTGGAAGTATCCATTTTGAAACTCTTGATTTGGTATAGGACTGTAGTGTGTGCTTACATGTGAATGTCTCATAAATATTTCCCAAGAGCAATTTATTTTTCTAATTAGCTTGAACAGCCTCTGCTTTACATAGCGATTTAAGCAATTTTCAGTAAATCAGTTCAATCACACAGCTGTTGTTCAAAACTTTTCCTGAGTTCCTGTAATTCTCTGTAGAGACCCAGAATCTCACTAATTAGTACACTTAATCATACCTTCTATAAAATGCATGGCAGTATGGATTAATCGTTCCTAGAATTTCATAGAAAAACGGGGTAACAGAAAACCCAGTGTTTATAGCTATGAGAGCCGTGCGTTATTCTCGTGTACAGTGTGCACAAGCTTACGTAGAATGGCTGAGCACTGAGCTTTTTACTTGCCAATCATCACTTGACAAAACAATTAATTTAGGGCTGCAGTTTTTTGTATTTAAACTTTTAACTTACTAAGATCAAACATCGACTTTTCTTTTCTTTTCAGATTTACCCTAAAGGAGAAATACATATATATGTATTTTCTGTTCCTATGTGGAAGGAAATGTATCTCAGTGGAGGCATCCATGATGTTACAGTTTGGGCTTTTAGCTCTTTGGCATGTACCAGAGATGACATTTACAGTTAATACAAATGAGTTTTAAACGGCTTTCATGTTGCAGTCAATGAATAGTGAACGTTTAGTTTTTTATTAATATTAGATAAAAAATTGAGAAGACAGTGCTTTTTTACTTTTTATTTTTTTTTCATGTAGAGCCTTTTTTTACTTTTCAGGATGTGACGTAACATGGTTTCTGATTCTGGGGACCCTGTGAAAAGTTTCCTGTGCTTGAATGTTTGTTAAAGTCAGGTAAGTAAGAAATATGTTTTTCACTGAGAATAGGAAGCTTCTGAATGGAACATCTTTAGTTTTATTTACACCAAATTACATTTAAATATTCAGGGCTTTCCTTGGTGTAGACTGTTTTATTACATTTGGCACCTTAAAAAGTTGTCTGAATTACGTCTAAGGGTATTATATTTAATATTTTGAAATTATATACAATTAAAAACAAATTTCAGATCATCTTCACGATTCATTGAAAAGGATTGGTTTGATTTAATTCCTCATAATTGGCTTTTTCTGGGTAATGCTGAGAGACAATTTTTGCTTTTTCCATAGTTAATTCATCAAACAAGAAATCAGCTCAGACATAAGAGCTTCCAAGTGTGCTGTATGCCATGAATACATGTATTTATTATAGCAAGAAGTTGATAGAGGCAGACACAGTTATTGATGAGCAAGAAGGTCTTTGTTACTCATTTTCTTGTTCCTCCTTTTTGCTGAGTGAGAAACATTACTGAAAATTTAAATCTAATTGTACTGCAAAACCATTTCTAGTGGAAGTAAGGAACATCTCCAGACATTGATGCTTCTGGTTCCACCCTAGTGGTGGATGTAGGATCATCAGTATGCAGTAATTCAGTACTGCTACAAGCAGTGAATTGAATGTCTTTCACTTTGAAGTTTAAAATGCTAGTGAAATCTTGTTTTTTCTCACATTTGCATCAAATATAAATTTTAGAGTGCTCCATTCATGTTTTTTCCATTCAGTTTTAACATTCCATTTCATACAAATACTTGTCTTTCTAAAATATCTGTTAAGAACTAGGACTGTGTGTTTCCAAATACCTTTTGAAAAATGATATTGGACAGAGCAAGGTATGGCTTATTACCAACCATTTCGAATAGCTAAATAGAGTGTAGTCCTTATTTACTAAATTTTACATGGAAATGAGTAAAAGATTCCAGTGTAGTGATAGGCACTTGTAGAAATTATAAATAGATGCTGGTTCTGATAATTCAGACTAACAGATATTTAAATATGATATATAGGAATTATTGATCATTAGATACCTGGCTTTAAAATTAGGCTGTCCTGAGTAATTCTGCCTATAAATTATATGAACTAGGGACAGATACAGTTTCAAAAAATCTAGTTGTGTCATGGGATAGAATCTGCATTCAGCATTCTTTCTTCCTCATGTATAATAATCTGTACTAGCTTATTGCATCTTAAAAGCAAACCTGCGTACAGATTGCATCAAAAAGTACATAACACCATGTAGTGATACCTTACACCATATTGATGCTTACAGCTCAGGTTCATAATTCAGTCCACTGTTCATTATCTTTTTATGTATTGGGTTTGCCATCCAACTTTGAGTTTTACCTGCAACTTTGTAGAAGAATCACAGAACAGTTGTCATATTTTTCATGAAAGTCATTATGTCATATATGACCTTCAGTTATTCTGAGTAAGAATAATATTGTATGACAAAAAATTGTAATTCCTATGTTTTGGGTAATTAATACTTATCTAAAATGGTACATCTTACATTTTCCTGGTAATAACTGACTCAGATTAAGCTGTCTTGTACATTTATTTTCACTGAGCAGGTAAGAAAGATTTCACTGTTAATTTCACTGTTTAAGAAAATACTTTCCTTAGGTCAACTGGATTGTGCAACCTAACTAGTAGAGGGGTCTTTCTGTCATGAGCTGTCTAGCTGTCATTGCAGGTGTATGAGCAAGAAATAATGCTTTGTTCATTAAAAAAAAAATGCTTTTCCTGATGAAAATGAATCAAAATCTTAACTTTTAAATGATGTGTTTCAGAGCTTTCTTCTAAACTTGAGTAACATCTCTTCCCCCCCCCCCAGATACTTACCCTAAAGATTAGATGTCTTTTTGGAAAAACTTTTTAGTCTATTAGAAATTACAGGTTCATATTCAGCAGATAAACATTACATCTGGTATCTTTTAAGTGATGATTTATTTCATTATTTACTAACTCAATAATTGCTTCTTTTGCTCAGGTTTCCTGTAGCAGGAAAACTGGTTTGCCCGTTAACAACTTATACTGTAAATCTGTATGTATTGCAGATAAGCTTCTAGAATTTCCTTAGCTAAGCAGCTGTAGTTGTTCTAGACATTATGTGCCTTTTCAACTTGTAAAGGTGCTCGTAGCGCAAAGAAGATTTTAGGGAAAGGGAAAGGAATATATGTGTGTGCAGCTTCAAGATGGAGAAAACTCCCATAGCCTGCTTGAGTGCAGTGGAGGGAAAAAGCAGCTGCATCAGTTAACACATTTTCCTTCCTCCTGTACTCTTTGGTATGTATGCACTAAATGCTTTTCTTAAATGGAACTGTTGTGATGTATATCATGTTTCACAGACAAAATGTAATAACTGTTTTCTGTTCAATTCTGTTGTGAGCTCAAAACCTGTCAATACAGGCAAACATTAAACAAGAAGTGGCATTCCCATTCTAAATCATTTAATGTAGGCCAAATTGCATTCTATGGAGATGCTGAAAGTTGATCCAGCCAAGCTCAGTTTTTCAACTATTTAACATATTTTTCTTCCTTACTGACATCTTTGCAGTGCCCATACCCTTCCTGAGCCATCCTCAGCCCTTATAATACTTTGAGCTCTCTTTCCACAATAGCTGTCAGCACTGCAGCATTATTCTGGGATTGGGAATGCAGCTGTGGGGTGGGGGGAAGCCCCAGTGTGGGATGTATGTTTATCACCAGCTCTGGAACTCAGTCTCAGCATGAGGTCTGTAGGCATAAGACCTTGTGAGTCATAAGTTCTAGTCAGACGTCAGCTTCAGATTATTAACTGCTTTTTGCATGATCATAGTTTGTTTATGTAACATGTTTTTGAAACTGCTTGTTCAAATGAATAACTCTTCATCCAGCTGCTTAGTTGAAGAAAATGTTATTCCTGCAGTTATCTGTCCATATACTGTCATCTAGTGGTGTAACAGTATGTTTTCCTTCAGCCTCAAACGAGGTAACTGCTGCTTTAACTGTACGAGCTTTTACCCTGGAGAAATATTGAATTGACTGAGGTTTTATTTTATTACTTGTAGTTGCTGATGTATGGTCAGGATGAGTGGATTAGGAGAAAACTCCTTGGATAGTTTGACCAATGAGTCGAGGAAACGCAAGCCACTGCCCTGTGATACTCCAGGTGCGAGGTAGGTTTTACATGGTCTTCTCTGCTTTTTGTGTTATGGATTGTTTTTAAATATTTTTCATGTTTTCTTTATGCTTTAGTGTGAGTTCTAACTAATCACTTTGTTTAACTGAAAAATTCTTTAAGCTGAATTTTGTTGTGAGAACGCCCAGCTAAACTGTTATTTGTAGATTTGCCAAAGCTTATCAACAGTAATTAGACTTACGTTCACTCAGTTAAGATTTTTGTACGAGAACTCACTGAAGCTGTGTTTGCAAGACTAAGGAAGAAAAGTTTGCTAATTCTCAGTAATTACAGTCAGCATCTTACATCTGGTACCTGACTTGGCATGTCTAATTTCAGAGGTAATGAGCAACAAAAACAAGCAACAGTGTAAAACATACACTCAGTACCCCTCAGACTTACGCTTGCTAGAATGACTACGAGCTTGGTTTAATAGATAAGTATTAGGAGAAGTATTTTGAAGTTCATGTTGTGAACACAGCTTTTGTATATGATGGAATATAAGTATATAATAATGTTTTTGGTTTGTAGTCTGACCTGCAGTGGTGAGAAGCGTCGACGTGAGCAGGAAAGCAAATACATTGAAGAACTGGCTGAACTGATATCTGCTAATCTGAGTGACATCGACAATTTCAATGTCAAACCAGACAAATGTGCTATTTTAAAAGAAACTGTGAGACAGATTCGACAGATAAAGGAGCAAGGTATAATTTCCTGCTAAGCCAAAACAAATAATTTCATTTTCTCGTGACTCCTTTTTCAAAGCAGTCGTAACTTGGGAAATTCAGAGCTGTATTAATAATAGCACATAACTGAAACATACTTAAGATTTTGACTTGAACCAAACCTTTAATGTGCCTTAAATAATTTGCTGTTTAAAAGTGCTTGCCATTACCTTTTTTTTTTTTAACTGGAAATCAGTGCTTTAAAATTGTGCGTGGCCTTCCTTACAAGTTTCCTGAAAATACAAGTTCCATGTGAGATGGTGTGGTACAGTGTAGCAAATACAGGTCCCTTTTATGTTAAGGGAGAAAACTCCAGTACATGAAGTTTCACTGATTTCATTTTATATATGAGTGGTATAATATGAAAGATATATGAAAATAAAAGTAAAATGCATATTGAGAGAATATGTATATATTTCAAATGACTATGTATATTTATATATATTTCAAATGTTTATAGGTTGTCATGTATACGTAATTGCTTTGGGCAGTAGATTATTGTTTGATATCGAGTGATAACTTGCCAGTTTTAGAGGCAAGTTAAGGCAGATTTGGAAAGATGTCTTAAATTCTGTTTTTAAGGTATTTCTAATGTAATAATTATTTATATTTTAGTACACAATCCACAGAACAAAGTTTACTATGTGTTTTCTCTATTTCTACTGTGTGATGTGGGTGATCATTGCACCTTTGTCTGCAGTCATACCATCGATTTAGGATGTTTTGATTCTTAAAATGTAATTTTGTTTATATATATAGATATGTATGTACAAGCATACATATGTATATGCTTACATACACACACATATATACACATTAATATGAGCCAAAGGCTGTTTGTAGAACAGTTGTGATGGCATCTGTAGACTGTGACAGGTGATGGTGAGGTAATCAAAATAAAACCAGAAAGAAGGGAGGTGCTAAGAATTGAGTTTAATGGATAGTGAGAAAATCATTGGGTATGCATCAGTCAGATGATCTTGCAAGTTTGATATGTAGCCATGGCATTTATTCTGGTCATAAGCAACTGTCAATATGAGTTCTTTCTAATTAGTACCTCTTTTTTTGTCCTTAATTCATATTATTCCCAGAATCTAGCTTCTAATACTAAAATGTAGACTTTGTGTGAAATGTTGCTTTACTGAAATATGTTTGCTGGGTTTCAGGAAAAGCAGTTTCCAATGATGATGATGTTCAGAAAGCTGACGTGTCCTCCACAGGTCAAGGAGTTATTGATAAGGACTCCTTGGGACCTCTTCTACTACAGGCAAGTGCAAATTAGAACTTAGTAAATCCTGAGGGGAAAAAAAGTACTTAGAACAGCTGAAGCTACTACAATAGAGCAATCCTATAGTGGAATAGTATAAAAGAATATTTTATCTCTGACCCTTTCAGACATAGTTTCATATAAATGTTTGAAAGGATCAGAGTTAAAATCCATTGTGTTTTCTTAATTTCACTGAAGGGAGGAAAAGAATAGCCCTTGGCTTTTTTCTCATATTCTTGTGACTGCTAGATAAAGAATTAGCAAATCACTACTAAAGCTGTGCTTAGCAATACAAGGAATATTTTTCATGTGCTTTAAGGGTTAGGTGTTAAAATAAATGGACGAGGCTTTATGAGTAACAGGGATCTGTGATATGCATTGTTGTTTTTATTTCTAAACCATGGAGCATATTCGCCAGATGTTGCTATCAGGTAAGCTAATATAAGAATAACTGGAAAAAAAAAAAAAAAGAAGAAAAGAAAAGAAAGGTATATAGCAGATACTTTTTCCTTATGCCTCAAAAATCAGTCCCATGAAGTGCATTAAAAAACATTTTTGAAACTTAAAAATCTGAAATTTTATTTCATTTAAGAAAATACAGTATTTTAATCACTCAGTCTGATAAATTTCTTCTTATTTCAGTTTGCCAGCTATGGAAATAATGTTATCAATTCATTGTTTCCATAAAGAAAGAGTAAAACCAGGCCGGTAATCAGTGCGGCAAATCTCAGTTGAATAACAAATGAACAGCCAGATTTTGGATATTGAAATAATTCCTTAACACATTCCATTTTCTGTGCACAAAAGTGTGAAAATTCATTTCTACTTTTGAAAATAAACACATGTATTATAACTTGACATTTTGCACCTGCAAAGTTTTTAAACTAAATTCTGTTCGGAATGATGCAGTCTCATATGCTGTGTTACTATTTAGGCATTGGACGGTTTCCTGTTCGTTGTGAATCGAGATGGGAACATAGTATTTGTGTCAGAAAATGTCACACAGTATTTGCAGTATAAACAGGAAGATTTGGTTAATACAAGTGTCTATGGTATCTTGCATGAAGAGGACCGGAAGGACTTCCTTAAAAACTTACCTAAATCTTCAGGTAATGGAAGTTGGTGTACTGTGCTGTTATTGCACTGTTTGCAAACAAGCGGAAAAGAAAAAAGATACAAGCCAGTTTGTGATGGATGACCTTACAAAACAAATTACTTCTACAAAGGAGATTTAACTTCTGAAGTACATTAATCTTGAAAAGTATTAGAATGTTCTTCCTAAAGGACACCACTAAAAATAAATGTGCTGGAAACTACCGCTGTGCTCCAGCCTTTGCAGTTTGTTTATCTGTAACTTAAAACAAGGATTCTAAAACTACATGACTAGCTGAGGGAACTGCTTGGTTTTTAAGTATGGCTTTTTAAGAAAAGACTTTTCAGCTCTCCTTCAAGTAAGACTGCAATTGTCATGTTAGGAAATGAGTGTAACTTGATTTACAGTCCTACTATTCCCAAGCTGTAGAACTTATGATATACTCAGGAAACATTTTACAATTTTTTAATACTCTAATCTAGCAAGAAGTTATCTAAGTTAAGAAAGATTGGTTATGAATTTTATCTGAAAATGATTATAAATTCTTACTGTGTTCTTGGAAGTTAATGGAGTTACTTGGACCAATGACACCCCGAGACAGAAGAGTCATACGTTTAATTGTCGGATGATGGTGAAAACTTCTCATGATCTTTTGGAAGATGTAGGCAGCCACCAGGATGCACGCCAGAGATATGAAACAATGCAGTGCTTTGCTTTATCTCAGCCAAGAGCTATGATGGAAGAGGGGGAAGGTAGGAGATTTTGTGCAATTACTGTGCAGAAATGAAATCTCCGAGTAAAGCTTTTTGTTTTTTGGTATGTGTTATGATGCAGTATGTAGCTTGTGCCATCCATTTTTTGAATGAATTAGGAACCGAATACAAAAACTGAAATTCTTATTGTTCATGTAATTCTATTAAACAATGCAAGATTCTTCAGCTGTTTTATTAGGTTACATAACAGAATGAAATAGGAGAGAAATGAAAGAAAAAACTTTCTTTTTAAATACAGATTTACAGTCCTGTATGATTTGTGTGGCACGTCGTATCGCAACTGCAGAAAGAGTATTTTCAGCAAATCCAGAGAGCTTTATTACCAGACACGATCTTTCAGGTGAGAACTGTGTTGAAGGTGATGGTATTATGGTATCCTTTTTGTCCATGCTCTCTCAGTTCATATGAATCAACTATGTAAATAAATTGTGCATCTGTAGTAATAGCAGAATTCATAACAAGATTCCCAGCTGTTTGGTGCAACGTACCATTGTTGGCATTGAAGTGCAGTAACAACTGTGGGCCGCATTTTCTTTCTGGGTGCTTGTTTGGCATTGTTGGGCAAGTTGGTATAATGACCATCATGATTTCATTCACACCGAAGAAATATTTTAAATCATAATTGAAAGGAATGAGTGTTCTTTAGGATGTTTGTATTTTTCTGCAGTGGGTGAGCTCTAATGTTTATGCTGTTCAAATTGAAGTACTCATGTAATCTATATGGGGGTTTTTCAGTGTTTAAATTTATGTTTAAGATGTTCATTTGCAACTGTAGCTGGTTAGTAATTTTGAGAGTCTTACAGTCTGGGCATCCCTTGACTGCCTTAACCAGACACAAAGGTGCTGTTTGTTTTCTAAAAGCTCTGATGTTAACCAATTCTTACTTCCTCACTTAACTAAATCCCTTTGACTACTGATATATTAACGAGCAGTTTATCCATAAATTTAACTTCTTTGTACTTGACATTTGGTGTTAGGCTGATGAAGAATTCAGATGGTGATATTGAAGCCCTTATATGAAACAATTGGTATAATCATAAAAAGGTTATCTTGCATGCTTTCTTTCCTGTCACAGGCAAACTTGTCAACATCGATACGAACTCGTTACGATCTTCCATGAGACCTGGCTTCGAGGATACGATTCGCCGCTGCATTCAGAGGTTCTTATGCCATAATGATGGACAGTCATGGTCCAACAAACGCCACTATCACGAAGGTGAAGATCTGCAGTGTTTGTCCTTACTGCTTCTCTCAGTGGCTGTGTTTTTTTTCTGAAAAACAAAAATTCTAAAAGTTCTGCCTATGTTCATTTTTTCCATACTTTTAGTTATCCTAATTGCTGTGAACCCCTATGTGCAACCTGAAGAAGGATGACTTCTTGAGAACTAGGAATTCTGACAGAAATTACTCTGTTTCTGTTTTTCTAATCTGCCTGTGTTGATAGTTTTCATGGGATTTTGTTGCAAATCTATAGAGTGCATGTTAGCAATTTTTGTGCTTTTAAATATGAACGATAATCTGTGTTTCCTTTGCAGCTTATACACAAGGCCATGCTGAAACACCACTGTATCGCTTTTCCTTAGCGGATGGAACTATAGTGACAGCACAGACAAAAAGCAAAGTGTTTCGAAATCCTGTAACTAACGACCGCCATGGATTTGTCTCTACACACTTTCTTCAAAGGTGAAATCATTGGTGTCTGTTTGTCATCTAAAAGTCAGAGCTTTTAAAAATAAATCTGATGTTGAAGATGTGTGAAAAAATACTCTGCCAAAGTATTTTGATTACAACTCGAACTGAACAAGAATGTTCCAGAAGTAAGAGTTGCAAATAACTGTGTCTGTCTAAGATTTTGTTCAGCACACAGCTTCTGAACTTAACCCGAGTGGCAGAATAACAGTCCCAGTCAAAAGAGAGGTGCTTTCTTCTTTTTCTGCATGAGGCTTAGATTTGTGTTTGTTATTTTGGGGAGTTAACATACATAATGATTAAACACAGGAAATAGGAATGCTTAGTTACATGCTTTACCTTGCTCTTTTTAATTTCAGACCAGTTACACAGCAGCCCACCCCGTCAGATGGGTTGCTGATGATTCACATGTACCTTAAATAGCACTTCCTGTGACCTTTTCTTGTTGATTGCAAGAATAACTGAAATGCCACTCTTTTCTCTGCTTCTAGCATCAGATGCTGAAAAATGAATAGTTGAGATTCCTCAGGGTATCATTAGTGTGCACAGAAGAATAGTGTCATGTGTTGACTCAGAAAGGGAGTAAAAAAAGGTGTTTTAACTGATAAATCTAACTAATGGTTGATGAGAAAACAGAATGCAGTGATACTGTATGCATTTGTAACTCAGTTCACCTGAAGGTATAATGAATGAATGAGTGACATAGTTTGGTTCTGCTTTTGTGGAGATGCATGAATTCTCATTGCTCTTACAGAAAAAAAAAAATACTATGTTATTCTGTCTTTGAAGCACTTGACTCTGAATAAGGTATGACTTCATTTTCTTGGGGTCTCTGGGGATGTTTTTGAATTTACAGAGAACAAAATGGATATCGACCGAATCCTAATGCAGTTGGGCAAAACATCAGAACAACTGTGGCTGGAAATACAAATTCTGTTGGTCTTATGAACATGTCACCTGGTCAAGGCATGCCAATGCAGAACAGGAACTATGGCATGGGGGATCCCAGTGCAGTGAGTCAGCTGAGTAGCTCTCGATATGGAGGCCCTGGTAATATGGGACCAGTGAACTCTGGACCAGGAATGCAGTCTTCTGCTTATCAGAACAACAGTTACGGGTTAAATATAAGTAGCCCACCACATGGTAGTCCTGGTTTAACTTCCAACCAGCAGAATCTAATGATATCTACTAGGAATCGAGGGAGTCCAAAAATGAATTCACACCAGTTCTCTCCGGTTACAGGTACTTTATTTTTTGCTGTAAATAATTTTTAAAGCTTTATTTTCTCACATATTTTCTGACTGTGATGTGCATTCCATTTGCCATCCTTTTTAAGAGTTCTGTGACCCTGTATGTGTTACTTCAATGTAGTATACCTAATTTTGAGGTAGAAATTTATTTTGAAGTACTTAACCCCATGTGGCAGTCATACATAATCCTGAAGTAAAGGTAGATACAAGAAGTGCTGTAATCTAATAAGTTTGATCTCTGTCTTGTGGTACAGGTATGCACTCTCCAATGGGATCTGCCAGCAACACCAGCAACAGCACTTTCTCTAGCAGTTCTCTTAGTGCCCTTCAAGCCATTAGTGAGGGGGTCGGAACTTCCCTTTTATCAACACTTTCTTCACCAGGTCCAAAATTGGATAATTCTCCAAATGTGAGCATAGCTCAGCAAAATAAAACAAGTACCCATGACTCCAAAAGCCCTTCGGGCTTGTATTGTGAACAAAATCAGGTGGAAAGTTCCATCTGCCAGTCAAACAGCAGGGATGTCCTTAGTGAAAAAGATAGTAAAGAGGGAAGTCTGGACACATCTGAAAGTCAGAGAGGACAACCTGAAAGCAAAGGGCATAAAAAGCTGCTTCAGCTACTCACATGCTCTTCAGATGAAAGAGGACATTCTACAGCATCAAACTCACCTTTGGACTCAAATTGCAAAGAATCTTCTGCCAGTGTTACCAGTCCTTCAGGAGTTTCCTCATCGACATCTGGAGGGGTGTCTTCCTCCTCAAATGTGCATGGGTCACTCCTGCAAGAGAAGCATAGGATTTTACATAAATTGTTGCAAAATGGTAATTCCCCTGCAGAGGTTGCCAAAATAACAGCTGAAGCTACGGGTAAAGACACGTATCATGACACTAGTAACACAGCCCCGACTGGAGAAGGTACAGTCAAACAGGAGCAACTGAGTCCAAAGAAGAAAGAAAACAATGCTTTACTAAGATACCTGTTGGATAAAGATGATGTCAAGGATCCGCTTTCCAAAGAGTTAAAGCCAAAAGTGGAAAATGTGGATAATAAAATGGGACAGTGCAGTAGTTCTACTATTCCTACTTCCAGTCAAGAAAAGGAGATGAAAATAAAAGCAGAACCAACAGAGGAGGTACAGTATAATGTAACATGATAGTAATGAACAAGGCAGTATTTCCTCATTGCAGTGAATTGTAAAAGGACAATGTATGCATGTGTAAACGTTTCCAAGGAAGATGCTTGCAAATGGTAGGAAACAACATGTTCAGCTTTTATTGTAACTGAGAAACCACAGACAGATAGAACTGTGGGAGATATATATATATATGTATACACACATAGATGGCCAAATGTGCTGTTCTGTAGACCTGGAGTAATGTAAACTTTAAGTTAAGGTATGATTAAGGTAGTATATGTTTACATAAATTCTTATGTAAAATCTGCAGTTTCTCATTGCACATGCTTATCTTTATGGCTTCTTAGGATATGGAGCTGGTAACTGCCTCCACAATCAGCTGGTAATGCAATAGAAAAAGGCAGAACCTGCAGGCATTACATAATTTCAGTTTGAAAATACAGGCAAAACACAGAAGTGTGCAGTGTTTAAAATAGAGAGAGGTTGGTTTCAGTTCTTTCATTTATTCTAGTACATATAAATTCATATAAATACATATAAATTCAAATATCAATGTTTGTTTCAATATTGCAAGTGTTGAAATTCCAGGAAAGGTGGTGCATGGTAAAGCACTATGGAACAACTCAATGAAAGCAGTGGCGTGTTTGTTGGGGACAACTGTTCTTAACATTTGTAAAGTACAGATAACATTTCTTTTGTATTTAGTTCTTAATCACATTTGGAACTGCTTTGAAGTAAAGAAATGCAGTCAGCACAGCAGAGTTTACTGAAGACATGCAGATATCTTGGAAGTCAGATGTCTCCAGTCAGCAAGAACTCTGTAAATAAATTTCTATACAATCTTTAGGTTGGCTCTGGGCTGACTAAATGAAACGCCCTGTGACACTTCCAGCTATTTCCTGCAGAAGAGTTACAGCTGTGGAGTGGTACCCGATGCATGGTTTCAGTACTTCCTCCTGAGATGTAGCTAACAAAGAGAGGCTTACGTTGTAAAGATGCGTACCCATTATGTATGCAGTTCTTTTTCTGTTAAAACCATGTCTCATTTATAGGCAAATGTTTGGAAAAGGTTAGGGCTCCCCTTTCCTGGAAAATTCTGGGTACTTCTCACGTGGTGCTGTGTTTAGGAGTGATCAAATCTGGATGTTTGTTTATGGAAAATCTGCTATTTGTCACAGAATGGGACACGTTTTTTTGGTGTTGTTTGCTGGGTTTTTTTTCTTTGTTGTTTTCAATTTGTTCTGACTGCAGTTTTTATATTCAAAAATTTTTTTTATTTGTGTGCTTCCAGTTTCTCATTGTCAAAATTAAATGAAAAAAACGGTAAAAAAATTTAGCTAATTGATATTAGAAGTTCTTTGGAAATTGGGAGAAATCCTAAGGTACTGTCAGTGAACTGAAGCATTATCTCTGTACTGGGATTTAAGATGAGCGAGGAAATAAATAAAAGCTGAAGGATATGTGTATGATAACAAATAACCTTTCTTGTTTTACTGCTTCTTTTTCAGATGAGTGGAGACTTGGATAATTTGGATGCAATTTTAGGGGATCTGACTAGTTCAGAGTTTTATAATAATGCTATGTCTACGAGTGGAAATAACTTTGGAACAAAGCAAGCATTATTTCAAGGAAATACTCCACTGAGTAAGGAATTTCATTTAAAATCACTTTGGTTTTAAAACTGGGGTTTTCTTCTTACCTGACGTACTGTGTACAGGGTAGATAAATTCCTCATGTTGTGGTTTTTTTGTCCAGCAGATTTCTCAGAGGCTGGACATCAGGAAAAATGTTGTGTCAGGTGTAAATTGAAACTGAGTTTGTGGTCCTAGGGAAACAATATGGGATAGGTGGCAAGCCTTTGATTTCTCATTTGCTCTATGTGGAAACATCTTGTGGCCTGCAGATCTGTGACATTGAAAGGAGTGACCTTTGTAATTGGAAGCTGAGTAATAGAGAAGATTAACCTTGCTAAAAGAGTAGTATGACTAAAGTTGTCACTTCCTTTATAACACTGGTCATCTCTTGATTATATGGGGCTGTAGTTTGCTGAGGTATCTGAAGGAGGTGGATCACAGATAACGAAAAATGTGAAATCAAGTGTAAGTACATCTAGGGCCACTGACATTGTTGACTGTGGAGTGCACTGGTCCACTGATGAGTCCACTTCATATGAAGTGTTCAAAACCATACTGCTTCTGGTTTTCAGCTGATTCAAACAGGGAACTGTTTGCCTTGTTTCTGTTTCGAAGTCAGTTATCCAAAGGCTGGACAAGTCCGCTCATCAGTGTGTCTGTAATACTAGTGTGTTTCAAAATGTTAGAAATATGATTGTTCATTATGGAATGTAAATTAAAATGAACTTATTTTTATGTCCAGGGCCAAAGGGAGTTGCATTTGGTTTTGCCCATAAAATCTCTTAATTATGCATTCAAAATATGATGTGGGCAGTGACAATATATGCAGAATAGCTATTGTTGGCTTGTTTAAGGTCAAAATACATGCCTGTAAATAGGAACAGTTTACGTAAGTTGTTAGTAGTTCTTTCTGTTTAAAATACACAATTGGATTTTAACTTCTTCAGCAGGTATGAGGAGTCCGCAGCCTGTGCAGGCTGCCCGCCCACCCTTCAGCAGAGCCGTGTCTTTAGACAGCCCTGTGGGCTCAGGTGCTCCAGTGAGGCACGTCAACGCGTTCTCTATGTTACAAAAGCAAAACTTGATGGGTGGAAGTCCAAGAATGGCTGAAAATCAGGAAAACTTCGGAGCAAATATTGGTTTGTTGACTGTACAGATATTTGTCATTGTAAAAGAAAAAGCTTTAAAGTTAAGAATGTTACAAGGTTGTAGTATGAGCTTTGGGAGAAGAAACTTTAAAGAATATTAATTTCGTATTGGGCGTATACATACTTCTCAATTATTATCTCCAGTTAAAATTATGATAGCACAACAGTTTATTATCTGTGTACACCAGTACTTCACTGTAGCTTAATAGTTCAATGATTTTTTGCTATTATGAGTTTTTCATTTAATGAATGTTTTTGATATATAAAAGCAAGAATAAGTCACAGTGGCAGTCAATCATTAACATTTTAAAATGTGTTTAGATGAGTATAACTGTTGGATGATTTTAATCATGGCACGGTAAGCTTTAATTGCTTTTGTAGGTGTTAGGTGAATTGTGTTGTCACTGACAGGTGTCTTCGCTGGTAAAGCAAACCAAGAAAACCAAACCAAATAAAATCCAGTTAAAAGTAAAACAGAAGCACATAGTACTTTCTAGATGAAAAAATAAATGTATTTTTTGCTTTTCATTATAGCAAGTGCTCCCAATAGAAGTGTATCTATGAATCAACATCAGTCAGGAGACTGGGGTTTGCCAAACTCAAAGGTTAACAGATTGGAACCTACAAGTTCTACTCCCATGCTGAGACAAGGAGCTGAGTTCAGTGCGTCCCTTCCCAGGCCTGCAGCAGGTGGCTCTGTGCCTGGGCTGCCCGTCCGTTCCAATAGCATCCCTGGGACGAGGCCGATGCTACAACAGCAGATGATGCATATGAGTAGGTTCTTGACTTTTCCTGGTGATACTTAGCACTGTCTCATTAGTCTTTTCAGTCTTGGTACATTTGTAGCTTCTCATCTGAAGTCTACTTTTTGAGGTGAAGACAGCTGTTCTCCCCTGACTGGGGCATTTTATAACTTTCTGGTGATATTGCTGTTATTTTCTGGTGTTCTGCTTCATATAAGAAATTATTCAAGCTGTTTACAGATCTTTTTTGGATAATTTCTCTATTATTTTTATTTTTTGAGTGTAGTGCTTCTCTCATAAAGTCCCAGAATCAGATGCCTTTTATGATTTTAGGTGAAGATATTAGTATTCTGATCAAATTAATTCATTGCACTACCTAATTTGTTTAATAATCTTTAACATAAATGTTTTTTTGCTGTGAGCTTGTTAGCAATCAGGTTTTTTTTTTAATCTTGAGATTTTCAAAACTCATCTCGCATAGATTATTCAAATTTCATACGAAATTTGCAAATCCAGATACTCACTTAAGTATTCATATTTAAATCTGCAGTCTGTCATATTTCTGAATCCTCTTTATGTGTGAATTTGTATATATATATGCACTTTGAAATATGGTATTAGAAGGCTCTCGAAGCTGCTTCACTATTTGTGTGGTTGTTCACAATGCTCACTGTGAATGCTGGAGAGCAAGATGACACCTTTTGCTTTATAAACAACTGTTTTACCTTACAGGGTCAAATGAGATCAACATTGGTATGGCTGGGAATCCTTATGGGCAGCCAGGGCCAGCCAGCCAGCCAGGATCGTGGCCAGACAGCATGCTGTCCATGGAGCAAGCATCACGGGGCTTACAGAACAGGTAGAACTCAAGACAGACTTTGTAAGAAGTTTGAATGCAGCTGTTCACCCTTCATCAAGAGCACTTATAATATCTGGAAAATATCAGTGCAGCATATACTGAGGGGATAAAGACAGTCAAAATCTCTACCCGGTTCTGCTGCAATTCTGTCACTGCGTGGATGGTGATTATTTAACCCAACTCCACAAAAGGTGTTCTAGCAAAATAAGTCGGTCCTTGAGTTGAGAAGCATGGAAAAAAGAGGTGGGAAAATCTTAAATTATGTCTTGCATGCAGAAGCTAATATTTAGATGTGAGGAGAAAACAAAATTTACATATATTCAAGGTTAGAACACAATTGCCTGAGCATTTCAGGACCTAACTCTGGGCCTTAAGTTCTTCAGTCATCTGAGTGATTATAGTACTTTCTTATTGCCAAGTTAAGAATATACTGTATGAAAACTAAGCACTTGTCTTTGCAGTCTGTAATGTTTTGGGGTTTTTTTAATTTGTTTTTTTGTCTTTTTTAATGTTTATAGACAATTAGTGAGAAATTCTTTGGATGACCTCTTAAGTGCAGCACCAAGTGTGGAAGGACAGAATGATGAAAGGGCTCTTTTGGATCAGCTGCACACATTGCTGAGTAATACAGATGTCACAAGCCTGGAAGAAATTGACAGAGCACTAGGAATTCCTGACCTTGTGAACCAAGTAAGAAAGAAGAGATTCTGGTCACTTTTTTCTTTCCAGAAGCCTGTGTTATTTTAGTACTTAAAAAAAAAAAAAAAGAAAAGAAAAAAAAGGAAGAAACCTTATTTGCATGTGTGGTTTCACTTTCTTGTGTCCACTTTTCTGAATTTTTGGAAATGTTTATTCTAAGTAATGATTTTCATTGGAAAACTTAAACAATGATTAAATTTCTTTTGAGTTAAGATACCATTTTATTTACTTATTTATGTTTGTTATAATTTGGTATATAGCTTGTTTTTTTGGGGGGCAGTGTAAATCATTATAATTCTATACGCAGAGAATGAGTTAGGTTTCTGTAATATAACTGTAGTCAACTGAGATGGGACTGAAGTGTTTTCCTGGCAGTTTGTGAATAGGATATTTCCATCTCTTTCAATTCCAGCTTGAATTTGCATGGGTAGCAAATAGGAAAAAGAAGTTATTTTTGGAAACTTTGGAGTTTACTGCAAATCACAAAATCATGCTGTCCTTTGTACAAACTGCAGTTTAAAAGAGCAGGAGTGCTTTTATAATGATATAAATATAAGCAGTGATCAGCTGAACTGATTTTCAAGTAAATTATTAATAGCCACTTGTGCTATTTCACTTGTCCAGAGACAAATTTCGTAGTAGTCTGCTCATGCTGTTTTCTGCTCAAGAAACTACTGGTATTTGCATGACCTTGTTTCCTTAGCAGTTCACACTTTGGCAGTATTTTCAATAGCAGTATGTGTTCTGTATCTCTTAAAGGGGCAAACTTTGGAACCCAAACAAGATTCATTTCAAGGTCAGGACTCCACAGTGATGATTGACCAGAAGCCTTCGATATATGGTCAGCCCTACCAAGGGCAGGGCTCAGCCTTGCCAGGAGGCTTTAATAACATTCAGGGACAACAGCCATCCTTCAATCCTGTGATGAATCAGATGAGCCAACAAAACAATTTTCAACTTCAAAGTATGCATCCTAGAGCAAATGCAATGAGACCTCGGACCAGTACACCAAAGCAGCTCCGCATGCAGCTCCAGCAGAGGCTTCAGGGGCAGCAGGTAATCTTTTCGGGCTTTTACTTTCTTGTTTTGTTTCAGAACGAGGCGTGCACTAAGTGTATTGCTTCACGAACACGGAAGTTGGCATTACAGCAGATGATTGTAAGGATGGAACTTCTTATTTTAACAGTGCTTTTCACATTGGCTACCCTGTAGGGGTAGATGTGAAAGAACCTTTATTAGGACAACTATTTATCTTTCATCCACTTCGTTATAGATTGAATTGGTTCTGGCAGCACAGGAAGTTTTTCTAATTAAAACAGTAATACTGTAGTACACAGATCTGGATGATCTCATTATTGATGCTGAAATTCAGTCTTTCTTCTGAAACTCCCTGAATGTGATTGTAGTATGGAATATTCTGCTGAATGGAAAGAAATGGTGTGGCCATTGGGAAATGCAGCTGGATGTGATGAAGGTTTTGAAAATGTACAATTTACAAATAAGACTCAGGAAACTGAGAGAGTGCTGTGTGACACAGAATGGCAAGGTTAAATCCTTGGGAAATAGTGTGCTCTGTCTTGACTGTTCTGTTGCACTCATTCAGGCTGCATGGATTTGCAGTATTGTGATGGAAATGGAAGGAGACAGAAACGTAACAGCAGCTTTGCTTAAAATACAAACCTTCTGCCCAAAATGTGATTGGGAACAAAGAGATAGTGTGCTGCATAGTCATTCTTAAAAAGAGCTAATTGGAAGAGAAAAATAAAGGCCATAAGTGCTGTACTGTTTGGACGGTTTGTCTTTTTGTGTCTGTTTTGAGCTTAATAACAAATCGCATGGTGCTATATGTGTATCGAACACGGATAAATTAATCATTGCCCTTTGATCAAGAGATGGGTAAAGAGATTGCCAGTGTTCTGTTCAGGTACCAGTGTTTTCAAACTAACACTGCTAAATATCTTTTTCTAAGTTTATGAATCAAACTCGTCAAGCTCTTGAAATGAAAATGGAAAGTCCAGGCAGTGGTAATACCTCAGTGATGAGACCGGTCATGCAGCCACAGGTGGGATCACAGGTAAGTAAATATTACACCAGCTGCTTCTGAAGCAGTCATTTTCACACTGACACATCTTTCACAGGACTGCTTAGAGTGTGGGTCTTTTTTTTCATAGTATGACAGCATTCTTTTTTCTTTTTTTTCCTTCCCATCTGTAACAGTGAAAAAAGATGAATTTCCTGCCTCTTATTCATGAGGCTTGAGGGGTTTGTTCACTGAACCACGCTATCCGTGCAGTCTGCTAAAGTCTCTTCCATGTATGGAATAGTAGACTGCCACATCACCTGTTCAGTACTCCATAACAACAACATGAATACCTTTGTCTTACATTTTGATGATTTTTGTACTAGCAGTGGATTTTCTTAACTTTCTGTTTCAGTAATGGTTATAGTGTATCTTAGAGAGCATATTGACTGATGACAACTTGCTTTGCAAAAGATTTTCTAATATGATTTTTCTTTTCTTTGGGGGTTAGCAGCAAGGTTTTCTTAATGCTCAAATGGTGGCTCAGCGTAACAGGGAGCTAATAAGTCATCATTTTAGACAACAGAGGATGGCAATGATGATGCAGCAGCAACAACCTCAGGCCTTCAGTCCACCACCGAATGTGACTGCCTCAGGAAGCATGGATAGTGGTCTGACCGGCCCTCCAATGGCTCCTCCACAGCAATTCTCCTATCCACCTAATTATGGTACAAGTACTAGTAATTGATTTTTCTTTATGCCTGCCTGGTATTCTTTTTCCTTTTTATTATTAATCCAAATTAGCTAAATTCTGATTATTCTGAAAAATCAAAAATTCTCCTAGAAAGTAGCTTCTCTCCCCTCCCATAAGATGATAAGCTAAAAGTGCTAAGTGATGGTAACTGGAGAGAATTTTTCTTTGTCTTTAAGGAATAAGCCAACAGCCTGACCCTGCATTTACGAGAGTACCAAGCCCTCCCAATCCAATGATGGCGTCAAGAATTGGACCTTCCCAGACTCCTCTGATGCAGCATCCCCAGACAGCACCGATGTACCAGTCTCCTGAGATGAAGGGCTGGCCGTCAGGGAGCATGGCCAGGAGCAGGTGAAATGTACAGCTGCAACCTGTTGCTCAAGAAATGGCTTTCATTTTGCCCAAACTCTGAAACACTGTTAAACTGTTGCAGGAAGAGGGTTTAGAAGAGGGAATTATAATGGTATTTGTAACATCTCTGTTGTTCTGGTTTACAAAGTCAACAGATGAAACATACCTAGCTCCGTTTGTCATGGAGCTCTGCAGTGGCTGGAAACATTAATTCACTGTATACTGGAAAAATAACTTGGGGGAAATGCAGTGGTTCAGAATAGTGTTGAGTGTACAATACAGCCATAACTGAAGCCTCCAAAATAAAAAGGTTACAGGGAGGAAATATATACACATACTGCTGCATGTAACTCAAAATTCAGAATCTCTTTTTGGAGGGAAACTTTGATTTCTATGTTAAATAGACATTATGTAGAAACAAGTAAATGTAGGAATAGTTTTAGGCTTCTGTTGGTAACAGTTCTTTCATGTGCTGGCAGCTGGTGCAGGGAGTGCAATATAACAATGAGTAAACTTCTTGAAATGTAATTTTGTCATTTTGTGCTTCAGTTCCTTCCCACAGCAGCAGTTCAGCCATCAAGGTAATCCTGCAACATACGGTATGATGCACATGAATGGCAGCGGAGGCCACATTGGACAGATGAATATTAGTACTATGCCTATGTCAGGGATGCCTATGGGTCCAGACCAGGTAAGCTGTACGTAAGGAGTGATGATCTACTGACTCTTTTACAACTGAGCATGATTTGCTTCAAGCCATTCCTCTGGCACAACTCTGTTCTGTTGCCCTGTTTGCCTTTATGTCTATGGACTTGCAACTTGCGTGTCCCAAGAAATACCTTATTTTGGTGATATTCTAATCAGATCCACGATAAACCCAAGCAGTAGTGATTAGTTGTTGACTTTGAAGGATCATATATAGGATCCAAGTTTAAACTGCACAAAGAACTGCGACAAAGGGAACCTGGAGAAACCCCAGGGACTGTGAAGGGTAACTTGAGTCAGACGAGTCGGACTAAGAACTGTGGAGGGCAGTATTTTCTAGAAGCTAGTGATGGTGCTCACCCTTACACTACCTTAGGATACTTTCTGTATGCATAGCAGGACTCTGTGGAAAATTTAGGCCATTTATTTAAGGGAATAGTGAGCTTACAACAGGCACTGCAAGGAAGGTTGAAGTACAAAATAAACTTTTGCTGTAATCTTTCCACAAAGTACCAAGGAATGGGCAATACAATACTGAGATAAGCTAAGTCACCAGGACCTCATGACAGTTTGCCTGAGGTACCTGGGGAAGCAGCCAAAGTCACCTGAGAACTTCTGCAAGACAAGTAAGGTATTAGAGGATGTATCCTCATAAAGAGGGGAAAAGGACTGAGGAATGTCACATTTTCCAAAACCACGTCATACAGTGAAGGTAACCAGAAAATGTGTGTATGGAGTTCTGGGACAGCATTTTTTTTCTACACGTTTATCTTCAAAACAGAAGACTGAAATGCTCTTCTCCTTAGAAACTATCAGTACTTTCCAAAATGCAACACGTTAACCAGTTTTTCAGCAAAGGTATTTTTATCTTCCTTAATGCTCTCTTCCTTTCTCCAACAGAAGTACTGCTGACACCTGCACCTGTCATCTCAATGCGCTGTATGAGCGATGCACTGTGCTACAAAGGAAAGTCGGGCATTCTTCATGGCAGCGAGTCCTGGCCTTATGGAAGTGGATTTTCCTCTAATCACCATAATGTCCTAAGTTATTTCACCGAGGGAAACATGAAAACAAACTTTTTTAGTAGAAGCAGTCTGCATTACTGTATAGTGTGGCGTACAAAAAAGGTCACAAATATTTTTGGCGCTCTGCCTCTACAAATGTGAATTTGGCAATGGCATTTTACTAAATATGATGGGTAGAGCCAGCCCTGGAACACCCTGTCAATTTACTGCAGCTATCCAAAGCTCTTTGTCTACAGGCAGACGAAAGTGCCTGGAGAAATCACAGTGATAAGAATTTTCGGATTTCTCTAGTAAGAATATCTGACAGAGAATGTAGTTCCTAGCCTTGACTCTTTTATATGAATTCCTTAATATAAATGCTGCTTTTAATCCTCTACCCCCCAAGAGTCAGGATTTCCCAGTCAAAGTTATCAGTGCAAAATGAATTGGCACATACCAAATCCTGTCAATTGATGCCAAGGGGTAAAATGAGAGGGTGAGAAATTAAATTATTTAAATGCAATTGTGACTAATATTTGCGTATTGGTGTGCAGCTGAGTGCACTTTATAGAAGACTATATAATGGATTAATGCAATATCTTTAATAAGGACTTAATATGAAGGTAGGGTGTACTCATGTTCGTTCTCAAACAATCTCTTAAGAATTATTTGAAAAGACTGCATAGTGTGTTTTCTGTGTATGGAAATCAGAGCAATAATCTTTCATCATTTTGAAAATAACTTCAGAAAACTCAAGGCAAGGCACTGCAGTCTGAATCAGAATTTTGCAGTCTTTCTTTTTGTGAATAAATTTTGTAAATATGTTCTTTAAGATAATGTATTATATATATGACTTTTGTAGGTCACTAACTCATTTTTGCAGAGTTTGTGAAGCTAAATATTTAACTAAATTGATTTCTGTTAACTCAGCATAGTTGAGGTCCAAATAGAATACCTTTTTTTTGATTAATGACTTTGAAGCTGGGTGGTGACCTTGGCCCACACCTTTCTCTTCTTTGGTCTTCAACACTTCATTTATTTTTACATCTTTAACCTGTAGCTTTTTATAAAAGGCAGTTGTTCAATGCTTTCTCCACCTGTGAGCACTTTGTTAACGTTTATTTTTACATATGGCAGTTGGACAAAGAGCTCTGTGTGCTGAGATGTCGTGGCGGTGATGTCTTTCTCTCGTATCTTGCCTTTTCAGCTGGTGGATCTGGATTGTCTTTTTTGGCCCACATGTTCTTCAGAAGGTCTGTCCATTGCAAAACATTTGTTGCTGTGTGATATCCAGAAATCTTTTAAGGATATTAAGCCACACTTTAACCAAATGTCTACACCTCATTGGATTGTTCTAATAGTGATGAATGTATTTTCTAAGCAGGTTTCTCTTACATCAGTATTTAAGTTTGGCTACCAATTTGTTTGTGTTATTTGCTGATAGTTGGGTTTTCTTCCTATTTTGGTTCCTTGAAATGAAGATCCTGTTGTAGTTTTTCCATTCTCAGGCAGTTACAGTGAGTCCAACACGTAAACTTCCATAAGGGACAACCCAGAAATGTTTGAGATGTGTGGTGCTCTTGCACTGTTGTTCACTGTATAATGGAAAATTGACTTCTCCCAAGTGAGTAAAGAAAAAAAAAAAGCATTCTGGAGTGCTTCTTGGTGCTGTAAGTGTGAGGTGGTTTTATTTTTAAGAACATGCAGTGATCTTCCATTTTAACAGACATAACTTACCTGGAAAAAAACCTCGAAGTTCCTCCTTAGCATACAGCCAGTTGTGTTCCTAAGGGGATGTAGATTCCATCTGCTGTAGTGCAGCCCTGTCTTTGCAGTTAGACCTGAATATACAGATTTTGGTGGTAGTATTTATTTGAAACCTTCAGTGCAATTCTTGTGTGGATTTTTTTAACGCAAAGCTTTTAAAAGGCTGAGGAACTTTTATCACCTTATTTCTTAGGACGTATCTATTTGTGGACTAAGCGCTGCCTACTGAAGTTGAAAGGCAACAGGCATTTGCTTTTTGTATCAAATGAGAGTAGAACAGTCCTTATGTTTTGTAGTTATTCATTATATTGATGGAAGCTACAAACCCTGGTTGCTTTCATTAGGTGAGCTCTTAGACTGATTACTGCTTCATCCATTGTGCCCTGGTTTGTTTTTCCTAATGAGCAATCCTGTTCATACCTCTGTGTATCACTGGTGCTTGACCAGTGCTATAAAGGATCATCCGTTTCTCATCTGTGTGTGGGATGCTGGAGCTTTCTCGTGCAGTACTGACTTTTTTGCTGAATCCAAAGATTTTTAGTTTAAACTTGATTGGGGGGAGGGAGCATTTTTTATAACGAATCGATAACATCTTTCTTGGCAACACTGATCCTAAAGACTACATCTAGTTTGAAAAGCGTATCAGCTGCAGCAAACAAAACTTACCGTGAAGTAAGTTAGCATTGGTGTCTCAGCCAGTTCTGATTTGGTTCTGCAGCAGCAGATTTTTCTGATTTTTTTTTTTTCTTTTTCTGAACAGTAACAGCTGTGTAACAGCTCTCAGCTGTGCGAGGGCAGGCAGCTGGGGCAGCCACCTCTGAGCACGGCTGCACGCTGAGCGTAGTGCTGCTGCTCGGCGTTCTTCTGACTGCAGAAACTGTGTGTTTTTGAAATCCATGTGCAGTACCTTTATCCAATCTCGGCCTAAAATTCTGCTTTTAAATTTAGGAAAACAGGACCACTTTTCAGTTATAAGACAGAACTATTTGAATGTTGTACCAATTAGCACAGATTTTATTTTTGAATCTTTGTGCAGACTACCAGGTGACTGAATGACACAGCAAGTATCAAACCGTGTTATTTTGAGAGCAATATTTTTAAAAATTCTCAGGAGAAGGCGTACAGTATTGAGAATTGCATTTAAGTTTAGTTTACGTTAAGTATTGCTTGAAATATCCATATCTATGTTGCAAAACAGAAAACCTTGGGGACTGAGTTAAAAAAGAGTTGGTTGTAAGGTATTACTCCTCTTCTGATTTTTGTGTTTGGATGTTAATAATAATGTAAATAAAGGTTTCTATTTAAAATCAGAACTTGGTGACACAGTGTATTAGCTTCCCCATACACTGAGGCTGACAGGTGTATCCTGGTAAGGTCACAGAAAATCCACTACTGGTGAGAAACTGCTGCAGCTGTTACTGTGGAAAGCTATGGCCCCTCTGCCTGTGAGGCCATCCAACCAAGTGGGATTTGTCAGCCCAGCAGAGCGGAGCGGAGAAGCAGCAGCAGCTCTCCCACACCTCCCAGAAAACAGCAGGTACTTCTCAGTGGGTTTTAGCACGTGTTAATGGGACGCGGTGCCTCCACGCTCTGACTGAGTGGAACTGGAGCACAGCGGTGGCTGTGCAGCATTCTGGAATCACTCTCTTGTCACAGGTTACAGGCTGGACGCAAACAAAGGTAAGGGGAAACTTTTTTCATCTAATTTAATATTCTTTATGCGTACAGACAGGAAAGGGGAGCCACCCAGCTAATGCTTTTCCCTTGAAAGCAGCAAAAATGGTTTTCTGTTGATAAGTGTAAAGTCATCATTTTTCTTTGCTTGTACTGATCCAGGCTCTCATCACCTATCAGATGTTTCTTTTTTTTCCTTATGATCTATAAAATCTATAGCATGTTAGAGACAGAGTTATGCCTGGATTAAGACAGTCATATTTTGCAAGAAAATTTTGGAAAGCTGATATGCACCACACATGAATGTGTCAAATACACACCTATTTTTACTGCATAGCACGTACAAGTAGGTTTTACTACACTGCCCTGTGCTGAGGCTTTTCCAAATTCAGGAATATTTTCAAGAACGGGTGCCAGTGTGAAATAGTTCCCCTTCAGTTGCCCACTGTGCAAAAGGAGTATCAAAAGTCATTTCCATGATGTATCTTTACACTGTTTCCAGAAGTGCAAGTTTGTGTTTTGTACCTCTCACTGTTACAAGGCCACAGCTGGTTGAGTGTACCACCTGAGTTCTTGTTGTGTGCACCTCTGGAGCAGTGATCAGATTAACCTGGAAAAAATGATAAGGTAGCACTCCTGGTGCCTGAACTACACTGTATTTCATAACATCACATGGACTCACATGGACTGTGTACACTGTGCTTCCTTAGTAAAATGATGGATTTGTTCTTCTATAGGCTTTTAAACAATAACTCTCGTTGAGAACATCTACTGTAGGCTGAACTAGAACTAGGTTAGAAGTTATTGGTGTGATTCTGAGCTTCTCAGAGAAGCCTTTTTTAAAAAATAAGTCTAAAATTTGCACTACCAAGCAAATGTTCCTTTCTCAAATGGACTGTTTGGGTCTTGTACACACAATATAATACTACCCACGGAAAAACTTGATACAAATTTGATTCCATTAAGATGTAGGATGTACGTTTACTGAAACTTCTGTACTTCAAAAAACGGATGAATTCTGAAATGTGCTATGCAACATTAAGTAACATTTTGAGAAATGGTATGTGGACATTCCACACTTTTATTAACAAAATTCTTCACAACCTGAAGGAAATTATTTTTAAACAGTATGCTGATGAATATTTACATAACCCCTCCAAAAATATGACATCCTGTTAGTCAAGATTTTCTCTAATTTTCCTAGAGGTGGCAATAGGATGGACAAGTAGATGCAGAACTAAAACGTATCCTCAGAGGAGGAAGTTTGAGAGATACTGTGGTACTGAGAATATTCAGTGCTGCTCACTTGAATTCCTGAATCTCTTGCAGGTTTTTTTTTTCCACTGTTGACTTTACCCCAGTTGGAAGCAGAAGTAATACTTCTACGTAATTCTACGGTAATACTTGACTTTGAAATTTGTCCCCTTACATCCAAAGGTAGAGTTGCATTGAAAAACAGTTTACTTCCACTGTCTTTGAGGACACGTTGCCCACTGGGATGGCAATCCTCTTTGGGATGCAGCTGTATTTCCTCTTCTGTCAATTCCTGGAACAGAGTTAGTGGTGTCTTCTTGAAGTAAAAAGCCTTGTGCAGCAGGTGAGGTATAATCCCAAGCAAAAAAAGCAGGTACAACAGTGGATCTGAAAGAGACCTGTGTTCCTGACAGCAGGCTCCTGTAATTTCACTTCATCTATGCAATTCACTCACCAGTGCAAACACTATCTATTTTGGCCTCATAGTTCATCCAGTCCTCCAGGCTAACATTGAAATTCTTCTGAAATCATACACATTTTTGCTTAGTCTGTACACGAATTCAAGTTCTGACCAGTTCATGTCCTCACTGAGGTGCAGCAGTTGAGGCAGTTAGCCCTCCCATCCTTCCCACAGTTGTCCTCTTTAAAATAAAACAAACAAGATTTAGTGTACAGTGTTTTAAGAGAAGTACCTGGAGTATGATTTCAATGGTTCTATGTGGGGCAAAAACCCGAAAACAAACAAAAAAAAGTCTTTAAATTTATGTCTCATCTTTGGAGGTCTGCCAAGTTGAGAACTAATAGTACTGTACTGATTTCATGTATTATCTTCATGTTTCAATGGGCAGTAAAATAAGCAACAAATAATATTACATTTTAATATTACATAAGAGTGACCCTGAATTTCCAGATTTTCTCTGTGCACATAGAACTACTTATCATTCTAAATTGCTTTCTTTGCTCACAACATATGAGAGAGGCTGTGGTTGGATAAACAGCAAGGAGACACACAATACTCTCTCTTCTCTGAGTTGTGACACTTATTTCTGGATAGTGTGATAGAACACTAGGACGCTGCCATGTGTTTGGGGTTAGACAAAACCAACATAATGACTGTAATTCCTGCAGGCAGGTAACTGTAACTGCTTTCTTCGATTGAAAGTCCATCTGTGCTAAAATCTGAAATTGCCTTAACCTTAATGCTCCTGGATTCCCAGAAAACACGCTCTAAGAGGTTTTGTGCAGCAGTTGTCAGCATAATACTTCTTGTATAATTGAGAGGGCTTGCCACTTAGCATTCCCTGAGCATGGATGATGATGTTAAAAAAGTGCTGCAGGCAAAAAGAGAAGTAAGGGAAAGAAAGGTAAGTAAAAGCTCATGCTTTTCATGAACTGCTCCCAACTCACAGTGACTTAGAAGATGATGGTCTCTTCACATCTGGCCACTTTCGACGCTGAAACTGCCTAATTTTCAAGCAGTAAAAGGAGAAAAAAAGTTAACCATCACCAAGAAAACCACCAGCACTACAGTCAGAAGGATGAGGAAGGAGAAGAATTTAGCATGAATTTTGACTGCAAATATTAGAACATGCTGTAACATTGAAACAGAAGTAGCTCTGGTGTTCCAAGCTAACTCAGACAGAAAAGCTCTGCAAATGCCATTGGAGGTGGTTCCCCATCCCACGTTCCTGACTCTTCAGCGTGAAGATACTATGGATGAATAATCATTTAACTATATATATTTTAAAATCTGTACCTGTACTGCTCGTAGCTTCCATCTTTAAGTCCTAGATGAGGAAAAATTAACATGTTATTAACCATAGCCTGCAACAGATAAGATAGAGGGTAAGGCACCATTTAAAGAAAGACACAAGAATATCAGCATGTTCATCAGGACTCTTATTTTTCATATTTGATCCCTTATTCTAAGCAAAATAGGTTGTAAATTGAGATAGGTAAACTTGAAGCTTTTCTACAGATGTCCTGCGGTGGTTTTTAAATGACATGCTGATTTCAAACACACAGCTCTAGCTGGTACATGTACTAAATAAGACCTGCAATAACACGTTGGATCACTGTGGCCTTAGGCAGGTAACAGTATTTTTTGGAGTGACAGCATTTAAGCTCTAATGCTTGCAAATAAGTACTTTTTTAATTGCGTTTCTTAGGTCATCTTAGTTGTACTGAGGGTAGACAAGACATGCAGTTTAAAAAACAGAAATGCAATTAACTGCACTTTTTGTCTTGCTGCCATGATTAAACTTAACTACAACAACAAAATCAGTAGTGTATAAGCCAGGTGATTTCTTCATGAGTCTAGAAAAAGAATGATGATTCATTTCCTTCCTTGTGGAATGTAAAGGCAGAGTTAAAAGAGCACATCTTTTGGTAGCATAATAATTCCTCGGTGCCTCCCTTCCTAGATCTGCTGCTATTTTACAACCCTGCACTAACACAGGAAATCCGATCAGTCCAGGTACTCTTCTCCATTCCGAGGTTAAATTTATTAATCAGGCTCTTTATTAATAAGGCTGCCTGGACTGCACTGTCTCTGAAACAAATATTTATAAAAACTGTGTCTTCAGATGGAATGCTGAAGCTCAGCTGCTATAGCCTGGCTGCCCAGAGATTGTGTGATCTCTGTCCTTGGAGTTTTCCAAGATCCTAATGCATAAAGCCACGATTTAACACGGCCTGACCTCAGAGCTGACCCTGCAGTGAACATGCAGTTGGAGTAGCTGAACTCCAGAAGTCCCCTCCAACTTCAGTTATCCCATGAGCCTGCAAACCTGGAAGCAGCTATTAGGTATTCTTTCACTCATTTCTTTAGATTTGTTCTTTCCTTTTCTCTTCCCCCTGCTTTTCAGCAGCTGCACAGTTAAGTATTCAGGTACACTATTTTAGTGTGAGCTTCTGGACACATTACAAAACAAACTGAACAAGCAATATAAAAATGTGTCCGTGCAGTCATGCTCAACAAAACATTACAAACATAAATACATTCTAAAATCCTATTGATTGATGAAAATTTCCTGTCAGTAAAGCAAGAGACTCAATTATTTGGGTGATCTCTGAGTGTAATAGGAGAAGCACTTACCCAGATCTATGTTCCTAGTTCTTGGATTGCATTGTTTGTACCCTTTGCAGCTTCTTAGTTCCATGAGTTGGACGTGCAGTTGATTGAGAACATCTCTATCTAGTGTATTCACTGCATTAATGAGCTGCAAGACAAAGGGGCACTTGTTAGAGAACATTTTTACTGTGTAGTTTAGTAGCTTTCATAGATGGAATATATGTCATCTGTTTCCAACAGGGAAGCAGCTAAACCATGTTACACGAATCGATGTGTATGCACCTTGCACCAACACTGTGCTACTTCAACACATCATCAGTAAAGAACGCCTAGACATTTCCAGAGCCACACTATGATGAGGTACCTGATACGGATCAGTATTGAGATCAAAATACTCCAAAAATCCAGTAGCAAATTCACAGAACAGGAAGTTGTGGGTCTCGTTGATTGTCCTCAAACACCAGTACGTGTTGTTGTTGGCACTGGTACAAGCACAGAAAGGACCCACTGCAGATGGAAACACAAAGACGTAAGCTACACATTGCTGGTTTTAGGCACTGCTTATTTTAGTACTTCTTTGTGAACAGAGCAATGCCGTGAACAGGCAGCTACTCTGTCATTCCTGAATTCTAAAGCAGAGAATGCCTTCCAGCATCAGCTTCCTGTTGTACGCGTACTGAGCTCTCGGAGCACAGCTCATGTGAGCAGTGCCTGGCGAGGTGTTTTTCCCTGTCCTCACTGGCTGCTGAGATAACAGAACTCAGTACTGTGTACGCACTGTGTCATTTATATGATCGCTGTAGGTTTTCTAACACAGCCAGTGGTTTTTTTTGTTGCTGTTTCTTTTCCCCCTTGCCTACTGTAAGGAAAATGCCAACACTGAGACACAGATTATTTAGCAGGAGGAAGACTGTGTGCCTTTGGCTACTTAACTGAGGATTCTGGAGGTTACTCAAACCATAACTCATCCTAGTCAGTACACTGCACCCAGATGTATCCTTACGTGTCCACAGGGGCGCAGTCTGCCAGTGCTGGTTGTCGTGGGTGAAGCAGGTGAGGCCAGGCATGCTGCACGTGTCGTTGTTTTTAATTCTCTTCAACAGTTTCCGCAGTTTCTTCTTTCGCCGTTGCTCTCGAAGCAGCCACAGCCTGTCCTTCTCCTGTAGGGCTTTCCTGCACACATGAAACATTATGGTCATGCTGACTCTGTTATACTTGAACAAACCTAATAAAAAAAATGAAGCAGCTAATAAAATGAGCTGCTTTGAGGAAAGAAAGAACTGCTGTTTTTTAAACGAATGGCTTCTCTTCCCACTGGATCTGGAAATTATTCCTTGCAATTCCACAATACTGGGAAAAAAACACAGCCAAAGGGGTTCATTGGGTTTGCCTGAAGCCTTTGTGCGTTTAGAAACGTTCTTCCATGGGCTTCATTCCTTTCCCAGATGCCTGTATTCCTGTTAGCATAGGATCAATGAAATATCACTTAGTTTTTGACTTGCATGCACAGCCCAAATATTACTATCCTGCATTTGTGCTGTTCTGAATGAGAAAGCCTTCACTTACTTGAAGGGGTGAAGATTAGATCCTCTGTGCCTCAGTTTGCTTTTGTGTTTTGAATGGTAACTGGAAAATAAAAAAGCATTGTTGGTGAACAACAGAAAGCAAACCGATCCTTAAATCAAAGCAGGTTTAATCTAGTGCCACTTCTCCCTTCCATTTATTAATCGGAGTATGCGCTGAGTACAAGGCAGCCGTGCTGGACTGGATCAAGCATTTTCTGTGCCTCTCTTCCTTACATCATTTGTACATCCTGACACCTGGTGGTCGTCTGCTGAACTGCAGTGTGTGTCCACAGATGATTCCAGTTGTAATTTTAATCTTAGCTGTCATTAGTTTCTGTTTCCCCATATCAAGAAAACAAAATCAGAAGATTTATAATTCAGTTAGGAGATTTCTTCAACTGAGTATTCAGTTTGCTCAGAGGATAAGATGATGACAAGCTCATGCCACCTTCCTGCTGTTTTCCTCCTGTACCTGTTGTCCTTTGTTGAGGTGTTTTTCCCCTCCACTGTTACAAACGAGAAGATCCAGGAAAACTGAAACTAGATGGGACTGTCCCAGCAACAGCAGTGCCCAACATGTTCTGAGATACATACACAGGGGCAAACACACAGACATTACACATGTGTGGCTCTACTTTTTTGGCTCTGTCTTTAGGCACTCTTACAAGATTTTGCAGATTATTCTCCTTTCTTTCTTATTTGCAAAGTCTTTTAAGTAAGTTATGAATGCTGACAGAAGCATCAGTAAATTAAACCTTTCTTTATAGCAGCAGATTAACACAACAAGATTACTGAAGCTCTATCTTCAACTCAGTCATTTTTTTCCTCCTGCATAGACACTGGGCGTATCATCACCTACTACATTACATTCATTGCAGTTCTGCAAACACACATCTCAGGTTATTACCTTCATTCATTTCAGTGTGATTATCCATAAGCATAAAGTAAGTAAGTGCTGCTTACACTTGGCCTGAAAAATGGTTTTTATAGTGAATGCCCTTTAGTGGATGCAGAAAAACCCTTTGTCTTCACATCAAATAAACTTGGTTGTTACCTTCAGTTTTTAAAGCTGTGTATTATCAGACAATACAGAATTTACTGATGCAGAATTACACTGGTTTCATTTTAAGCCCTTCATGGCATAGTCTGGGTGTATGGGTTGGCACCAGCTAAGCATTAGACAACAGTGCAGGAGGCAGACAGCTAACGAAACAGGTTCTGATCCCTCCCCTAAAGACACAGATCAGTAGAGCTGCATGCTACAGACAGCTACAAGTACAGAACTCAGAAGTACACAGGAAATACCTGATCTTGTTACAGTCACACTCCTCGGGTCTCTTCTTCTTCAGATGCCCTCTCACCTCCCTCAGGTTTTTTATTTTATTTTGCAAAGTTTCAATCTAAAAAATTAAACACATTGGTTAAAAAATATACAGCGTGATTTAATTTTATTCTCGACCTCACTCCCACCAAATACTTCCTTCTCACCACCTCCCAGTTTCAGATAATCTACTTTTCCGAAAGGGAACTGCAGCCAGGAGGAATCTTTTGGGTGTGATCTGCCTGCTGTGGTGACAGAAGGTAAAAGCAGAATGGCAGTGGAGGGAGAAGGGCCGTAGGGATGATCCTCTCTGATTTTTCCCCTTAGGGTCTTCAGCACATTTGCAAAGGAGAAAGGTTACCCAAAGGCAAACGAAGCCCTTAAAAAGCTCATTCTGCTACAAACCTGAGCATGGGAAGGGAACTGTTCTAAGTTCCCTCTTCAGAGATTCTAGAAAAGCATGAAGTGTGTCATTTCACACGGCACTGGCAGTGGCTGTCCAGGCAGCATGTGCACTAGCTGTTCATTTCATTGTGCCACTCGCATGGTTTATTTTTAACCACCTATTTCTTCAGTAAGTGAAACTCCTGCTTTTGTTCTGCCTGGCTCCCGCACAGCACAGCCTGTTTCCATGCAGACAGGTATTACAGGTTTCTGCTTCAATTCCTTATACAACAGAAAAAAAAGTCCTCTACTGCAAAACTACCCTCAGACATCAGAAGCCATAAATCTGATGGGAGTACATAACTGATTGCTGAAGCACAGACAGACGACAGAGGGGTCAAGAAGAACAGACAAGGAATGCAGCCCTGTGATCCTAAATCAGGAACACAACCGGACAGAAGTGATCTCACACTGTCTTTGGCATTCTAGCCTATGTCTGGGACCTCAGCTTATATTTTCTGAAGAAACAAAAGAAGAATTGGAAGAATGTGGTGATTCTGAAATTGCCTTTTTCTAATTCTAGCAGAGTTAGTAATGTTTTCAGTATTTATTTCCCTCAGTATGTGTCAATATGTATCACAGAAAGGGACCAACAAGTTCTTACAGAGGACTGCTGAGAATCTATGTGATTTGCTAAGAGATTATTTGGTCCTCAGAAAGACAGGTCATATACAGTGTATGTAAATTCACCAGTAGCAAAAATGTCAGATGAAGTTATAGGAAAATTTCATGGGACAAATTCTCTTCAGATTCTTCACATCCACAAGTCTTTGGAAAACCAATTCTAAAGTGCAAGGGTTAAAAATAAACAAGCAAAATGAGTACAGAACACTGACACTAGTAAGGCTCACTTTTCCTTGGGTTTGTGCTAGACAGCTGAAGGCCTCTTTTTGAGAGGTACACGGGGGATGCTGGGTTAATCAGATGTGAAAAAGAATCAGATTAATTTCTTTCCAAAAGGACACTTAGAAGTCTCTGTCATTTATCTCAAGAGGCACTTATGCCATTTCTCAGCTGTCCTTTCAGCTGTAGTTCTCTCTTCCCCTTAGAATCTTGTTTTCACAAACTTGTAATAACTTCATTATGTATGACATTTCTCTATTCTGAAATCAGCCAGTAAGTTCAAAAGGTTCCAGGGAGGGACAAAGACACCCAGAGGCAGTCAGACACACACAGTAAGCATGATCCTATCGGCCTACAGAGCACCAGGCTAAAACCACACACTGAAAACGCGTGACCGACAGCATCCATCACTGACCTCGTGGTCAATGTGAAGTTTGTGGTCCTTCCAAGCTTGCAGGGACCTGTACAGATCGGTGTCACACTGAACAGTATCATTCTCCAGGATGTAGCACCTGGTGGTGGAGAAATAAACAGTGTTTACTGCAGAGGATAACCACAGAATGCAAACAGCTGGTTTTAATTACACAGCTCCAGGACAAATGAGAAGTCAGACTGGAAACGACATGCAGAATTCAGAATAATGTTCATTCAAGAGAATAGGAGAGTATCTTGCGAGGCAGGGAAGATATCTGGGTTGGAGTTGCCATGGAATTTTTTTAGAAGGAAAAAAAGAATGATCAAAAACATTCCTATCAGGTAGAACCTGTGGAGTGTTTCATTTCTATATGTAAATACTGCTGCACTGAATTCTTGTTTATTCATTAGGCTGTCTACATTACTCATCTCTGCTAACTAGGAAGTACTGGAAGTATTACTCAGAAGCAATTTCCCTATGCATAATTAAGCAGTACAGGGGTAGGGACAAGGAGAAAGTGCTCTTCGTAGATGGATTACAATACTGCAAGGAAAAAAAAAAAAGCATTTTGTGATTTTCTACAAAAGGGATAAACTTTTTCAAATATACCTCCCTGACTTCAAAGGCAAAACACCCTCTGACAATGCTGAGGGCTTATGTTTCAGTGACTTTTAGTGCAGTCTATGTTTGAAGATTTAAGGAAAAAAAAACCACTGGGTACAGGAAGCTGTGAGAAGCTGCTGCTACCCTTAGGACTGATTTTGTGTTTGAAATATGTAGCAAACAACGATACAAAACTACTGCCAGGTATCCAAAAGGGGCACCATATGCTTATCAAAGGTCAATACATCCACTTCTTTAAAGCAGCCACTCAAGAAGCAAAAGCTCAGAAATACAGCGCATGCACTCACCTGTGTGTCACTCTTATTAGATTTGGGGCTGCATACTCTGCAATGCCCCCAGTGCCACTGTATTCAGCCACGTCTTTATCCTCCTCCTCACGAGGAACAGTTCTCTGCATCTTGTGTCGCTTGGTGATGTTTCTCGGTAAGACAGGTTGGTATCCATCCTCTAAGCCCAAGTTAAAAATGGCTCCATTCAGCTCCACAGACACAGAGCGGGCAGAGCGATTCCGCGCATAGCTTGGTTTGTATTCTGCATGGAGAAAGAAGTAAAAGGATTGAGAAGGGAAGAAACAGTGTGGTACAATTCAGTCCTCTGTGGTTACTGGAGAAAATCAGCCCATACAGCGACACTGGAATTAACCTGATGACAAATGCTGTTTGTTGCAGCTTTCTCTGGGGTGCCACCTCATTTCCTTTTGCACGGATATACAGCTTACCTTAAAGCATGAGAAGGGCAGATACAGTACACAAATATGGCAAAGAATGTGAATCTGTTCACCATCACTTTGTGAGTTTGCTTAAAGAAATGCTGCTCTTCCCCCAGGAGTCACTAGATGGCAGCAAGACCTTAAGAACTATTTAAGGCAGCGCAGTGGGCCATCCTCTCACTGACTGCCCCCAAATGCCCCAGCACCGGAATTCCTGCAGCACTTCCCACACCGCTGTCCCACGTTTCAGCAGCAAATATTCCCCATATTCAGCCTCAGCCTTTTCTCCATTCCATGCTCTTTCTTCAAGATAAGATGCTTGACTTTCACTGGAAGGATTAATATCTGAATTTTTACATTTATCTGTATCTAATTCTTTTATTTGCAATTATTTTCCTCATATACTGACGAGACAGCAAGTTTTCATGCTAAACACCACACTCCAGTGCTATGCACACCCTCAGACTTTGCCTCTGTATCTGCAGCTCAAAGACAAAATAAACACTTGCTATGAATTAGCACTGCACAGTATGAGATTCCCATTGATCTTTTGCTTTTTACTGCTTTCCAAAGCTCTCCACCCTGGCCCAAGTTCTCCAGTTACTATTTTGTCAGGTCTGCAATGCCATGAATATATCCTAGCTATGGAGTCTAATCCACGCCGATATTTCCATACAGCTCACCTCTGGCCTTGATTCCCACTCATTGCCAATGACCCCTCATGGTCACTCACCACATTTCTCATTACATTACGTCAAGCAGAATCATCTCACTCCTTGAGAAAAAAAGCATGTGGAAATACTACAGCCTCTTGTCTTCTCCCTGCCCAGTGCCTGACTGAGCTCTGTGTTCATGGTTTGGAACCATCTGAGATGTTACTGAAGCACACCTTGCTTCCTCAGATCACCTCTCCTTCTAGCAGAGTTGAAGCACAGCACACCTCTGCAGAACAGAAATGACTCTTCCTTCTGCAATAAGGGGAAAACTCAAGCCATGTGCCCAGTGAGAAGAGTAATCCCAAACTCCATAGAAGAGATATCCTTATGTCAAGAACAAACTTCCCAGCAAAACAAGCAGGCAAAAAAAGGTGGGAGGTAGAACAGCCAAAATTGACAATTCTTATCAGTATTGCTTTGGCAACCTCACTCAGGACGCCTCGCATGAAATCTAAATGGATTACACAGTCCTAATGTCCACTTTGTAGATGTGGAAACAGAAGAAACCATCTCCTCCCACGAGCAACCAGTCCCAGCCCTGATACTTGTTTGTGGCACACACACAAAGCATAGCACCAGCTGGACTGCCTGGTTTACCACATTTTCCACCTGCAGTTAAAATTTACAGCTGACAGTAAGGGAGGTGAAGTCACAGCTGGAGGGGAAAATAAATAAATAACCACCAGAAACAAAATATCAGCTCTATTCCACACACCCATTCAGGAAATGCTTGAATAAATGAGAAAGTAACTCCTATCTTTTCAGAAGCAGGAGGAAGTTCCAAAAAGCTACACCCTAACAATTACACTCACAGCGTAAACTCCCATTTCTTTGACTGTTCCCTCATTTCATCGTGTTAAGCGCTGCCAACTAACAATTTACCTGCCTCCCAAGTCTGATACGCCAACCCAGCATGCTGGTCCTCAGCAGGGAGCTGCGTCCGCACATGCCCCTGAAGAGCTGGGAGCTGCCTCCTCCTCCCCTGCAGCCAGTCCTAACCCAGCTGTACACAGGACAAACTGCTGTGCAGTGACAGCTCCCAGCAGACGTACACTGCGTTGGTACCATGTGCTAGGCACAGTGCTGACTCAGGGCTGGGACTGGTACCAAACACCATCACCTTCAGAAGAAGTGGTTAGAATATCTAGTAAGATCAATATTCATCTGCGCTGTGTGCCTGCAGGCAGAGCTACCAACCCCTCATTACTTGATGTTCCCCCAGGGTTGTGTTTTACTCTACATTTACCTGCGCACACAACTCACAAAGAAAGGAGATGTAAGGCTATTAAATATTTGGTCCAAAGTATCTATGATCCTCTTTCAATTTACTGAAGTTTGGTCTCGGTGAGCTGGTTTCCTGCCATGCTCACCCTGCCCTGCCTTCCTGGGGCACGTGATGAACGCCTGTCTTCGTTCCAGCCTGAGGGATGTGCTCTGCTCTGGTCCAGAATTCCCCAGACAATCCAGGGACTCGAGCACACTTCGTTTTCTACAGCTAATTCTTGGTCACATCTCAGGTTTCAGCACTGCCCAGTGGAAGCATCAACGGCAGTATCTGAATTTATTATTCAACTGAATAAAGTGAAGTTATGCTGTATTATCAGCCTTCGGGTTTGCATTTAACTCTCCTCACAAGCTCACCACTTGAGCCTTATTACTAATTTTGCAGCTGCCAGATCCATGACTTAATACTGACATCATCTGCAAATGATCTCAGGGATGGCTGAGAAAACTGTGAGCAATTGTAACTCCTGCATGGCACCTTCTCCGAAGCAGGAACACACTGCTCAGCAGGAGCCCTAGCAGGACACAAAGTTCCTGGGCTTCCCTTTAACATTCTTTCTATGTAGAATAAGCCAATATGTGAGAACTCTGCAAGAACTCTGCATTTAAACAACGGGCCGGCCATGAGACAAAGATCCTGTGCTACGCATACAAATTCCTGCTGAAGACTTTTTTTTTCCTGAAAGATCAAAGTTAAACTGGCATTTGGACTCAAATCTTTGAATATATCTCAATGTCCAGAAATATGGACAAAGGCACAGAGGTGGTCTTACTGAATCGTTAACTAGGGCTTTCTATAATCTCATTTGGAATCGGTGTTCTTGGGTACTCCGAAGAGGGACAAAAACAAACAAACAACAACAAAACAACAAAAAAAAAACCCCAATAACTAACCTCCAAAAGCTTTCTTACATTCAGTTTCTCAAAACTGCCATAAATGGCTGTTCAGGTACATTTCTTATAGGAAAGAAAGTCATTCTGCTACAGTACTGAGACTACCCGAAAAGAAAACAAATTACATGAAAATAGGAACAAAAATGCGCTAGGTTCTTTGTACACACTCTGTACACAAAATCTATCTACCTTGCTGTCTCTCCATGCAGCTTAATAACTCCTTTGATCTGATGTACTTCATCACAGGAGGAGGAGATGAAACCTACAGCAAGAAAGACCAAACATTTGGCTATTGGTTGTCTATTAGAGCTCACTGTAGCTTTCAGTTTCCTTCCCATTGCAAAGCTTTATTTCATTGTTCTTACAAAAATACAACACACTCAAGAAAACAACACTGCTGTGCAAAGCAAAAAGCCGTGCAGATGAGCTGTGTAATTGTTCAGGACACAAACAGCTCGGCTATGACATGACCCTCATTTGCAATGAGTTTACTCCTTTCAGGAAACATTCTTGCCTGCTAATCAAATTGGTGCACACAACAACATATCCAGGCCATGCACACACCAGAAACAGTCATTTATCAGAACATCTGGTGCTCTGTCCCCTCTCAGCAGATCAGTCCGGTCTTCTCAACCACACACTCACCATGCACTGCTGGTCTGTACCCTTCCAAAAACCAATCCTTGTATTGTTATCAGTCTGCAACCATCCTGATGCCCCCAGAAGCAGAGCATCCAATTTAGTTTTCTGCAACCAACTGCAGATTAGAACATGACAAAATTGCTCTGCAAACTTACCTCTACTATCCATGATAGGAAAGATCAGTCAGGGTGCTCCCTTCTGAACTGCACTACTGCTATGAACTAAACCGCTGACGTGGGCACAGCAATGTCCTGTCTGAGATTTCCATTTTCTGTTTAGTTACTATTCAATTTCATGGACAGCACTTGCTGGCGTTCAAGTGATACTGCAGTATAATCCCTCGCACTCATCAAACTCAGAGTAGCAGACCCCAGAGAACCTTCAGAACCCAGCACGGACTGCACTTTATCCCAAGCCTTGTGAAACAGGTCATAACAATCCAAATACACACCATCAGTATTCAAGTTGTCATTTGCAATCCAGTGAGCCAGCTTTCTAAGTAAGCTCAGAAAAACACTGGCATGTTAACTTGCATTGCTTTGTGGTCATTTGTTTTCAGTGCCATTTGTTGGATTAGGCACATGAGAAAGAACAGCCAACATCAAACCAAAGAATCTATGTCAACAGGTCCAAGCTAACCTCTTCTGTTGCATGGCACATCCTGGATGCAGGCTGAAGTTTGTGCCTTATGGTTCAACGAGACAAGTGAGATGAATTTTACAGTAAAAGCACTGAGCAGAACATACTGAAAAAGGTCTTCTTATCCCACTGCTTATGCTATCTTTGCAACCTTCAAATTTTGCCTCTGTCTCCTTAATATTTGAACTAAAGGTAATTATACACTTAACCACCTCTCCAAGACATTGTGAAAATTAGTTAATGTTTATCTGCACAACGCAGATAAAAAGCACTTAAGTAAGTGTTAAGTGTTATCAGATAGCATGATGTTGCCCTCACTCAAATTGTTTTCCTCTTCCCATTTAAGTGCCTTCGATCTGCTGTTATTTGACTCCTTGCGACTGAACTTCCTTCTCTGTGTCTTAGGGAAAAAAAAGTTAATTGAACTGCAAGTTGTAGTGTTATTTAAAGATTATCCTCTGTGCCACATGTTTAAACTGCAAGTGTTGTTGAGTAATTTCATCCTGGAACCAATAATTTTTTTTCAACTAAAAATTAGCTTAGTAGGTACTAATCAGCTTGCTAGGCAAATATAATGGAAGAAAATCAATTTAAACTCCCTGTTTGAAGCTTGTGCCATGTCATTATACTGAAAGACTAATCTGCTAAATAATTAAGGCTCTGTATTTGTGGAGCGAGACGAAAGAAACATTACAAGTGAATAGTAATCTGTGCTGCCATTTGCCTCTTTAATCTATAATTAGACTACGTACTTCAAATATAGATGTTAGTCTGACTGAGGTTTAAAACAGAGCCAGTGGAATGGACTTCTGAAGATGCACCTGATCTGTGCCAAGGAAACAAAAACAAGGGTCGTCCCCTTTGGATGTGATCTCCGGTTAAAAGTCAGTCTTGGATCTGCTGACTGAGCAGAAGGAAGGGATGTTAGAAGCAGCTTCTGTAACAAAGCACACACATCCTTATTAAATATAAATTACTGCACTAACAGCCCCAAGCACTGCAGTATCTGCTGAAGATCAGTGTACTCATGACTCTAGGCCTACGTAAGGAGGAGCCCCTCTCTGCTTCAGGTTGTGTACTGCATCCTGCTTTTGAAAGAAATAAACACAGCACCCTATTTTGAAATAAACTCCTCTTCCTACAGACCGAGATATTTGCGCATCTGACTGTCTGATACAAAACACAGCTTCACACTTAAGACACACAGCAAATATGCTTTCTTGCAATGACATCTGTAAAAGTGAATGTCCATGAAAACCAGGACAACAGTTATAGTTTTGTAAGGCAGAGAAAGAAAATACAGTGAGTTTACTTACTCTTCTTGGAGAAGAGCTTCTTTCTCCGTCCTGCATGGCTCAACTTGTATTCATTCTCTTCACAATTGCAGTCTTCGCTATTTCTGCTGTAATACTTGGGCAAAAGATTGGAAGTGCCTTTGCTGTTGCCTGCCAAGTTCACCATTCCCTTGCACTTGTGCAGTTTGAGCTTCCCACTGGCATCTTCCACACACTGCCATTTCTGGAAGGAAGATTTGGTCATTAAAAGTTTGTCTGAACTCTGCATTGTCTAATAGCCAGTTCCAGCAACCTATCAGAGTTATATAGTACGGTATGATAGACTCATCCCCTATTACTGAAACAGATCTCTTGTAATCTTACATTTTAAAACAAAAAAGGGAACTTTTCTGGAACACTCTTATGTTTGTTTCTGATTTTGTTTCTTGGAGACAGAGCAATGGGAATTTCTTCACAAAAATCAATGTTACAGCTAAACACAGGGAGGTGTCAGTTGAAAAGGCATATTCTCCAATTATGCCTCCCTAACAAGGAAGCCTAAGTCTTATTATCCATATGTTTGAAAAGAATCCTTGCCCATCCATAAGTTTGTTTGACAGGCTGGCAGGAATCTATAGCACTATCAAGTCATTAAAAGAGCACCAGGCTCCAGGTCTGTGTACAATACAGCTCCATCCCATACTCTACAGGAGAAATAACCTTTCCTGTAAGCCTCCTTCCTAGTTGAATGAGCATTTCTCTTACTAGTTTTTCCTCATTCACCACCCTTGGGCTTCATCAGCAATGGTGAGCTGCACTGGATGCCTCAACAGTGATAATCTCCTCCCTTTTCCACACAAACTGTAGAAAATCTAATCTCTAATCTAATCTGATTCCTTTTGTTACTCAAAACCTGAAGTAAAGTGGTTATAGATCCCTTTGTGCTGCTGTCAGAGCTGTGCCAAGGGCAAGGGAGTTTAGCCACCTTCAATCTGGCAAAGAGTTTTACCTTTATTCAACACTCTACTTAGCTACACAAGTAGGATTTGAGAGATATTTAAAAAAAATAAATCACACAGCAGTTATTATTGTGTTAAACAGAGTCCTGGAAATACTACAGCTCTCTGCAGAGCCCAGAGAAGCATTTCTCTTTTTCCCTGTTACAAAATCCTAAGCTGTGGCCTCCAGGACTCACTGGAATTTTGAGATTTTTTCCCAATAAAAGAAGAGAACGACAAACAGCAACAATTCCCAAGTGAGATGACATTTTACAGCAGCCCACAGCTCTGCGAGGAGATTCAGTCACTTCAGTTCCCACAAAGAGGTGTGCCCAGGACTGGGCAACAAAGCCTTCCTTTTTGCATTGAAATTTACTGCACTGTTTGCATGACAGCTAACTAAGAAAACAGTATCTTCACTGTGCCGTCATTGTAGAGAACTTAATAGGAGTCAGAAGTGAAATACCCAGTTACAGTGGATTTATCAACATTCTAAAGAGATCCTCTCATTTAAAATGCTCAGAGGCTTATGGGGTGTCCACTCATTTCCTCAGACAACTGGATGTCAGCTCTCCTGAGATGTAATTCTTCTCAGCAGATATCATGTCCAAACTCCTATATGATCCAAGCCTTGCAGTGACGCAGATAAACCTGGTGTAACTTTCAGCACAAGGAATCACAGGAGATCAATGTGATACTGGCAATCAGACATCTTTGCACGACTGTCTTAAACTCAGAAGAATAAACTGCTGAACCTTTTTTCATTTGCTTTACAAAAGCCTAACACCAATCAATGCACAGACTGAGGTTTGAAGTAAAAGTTACTTTACTATAACAACTTTCTTTTACAATGAAAAAATGCAAAATGAGACATTACAATGCTTGTTGCTGCACCCCATTACAAATCATCTGAATCTTGTTTTTGAAAATACATGAACAAACTGCATTTTCTACTCATTAGAGCTCTATGCTGTAGGTGTCTGATACATGAAAATGAGGATTCAACAGAGGGAAACTTAAATGCCATGATGAGAACTGCGGTAAATAAATTCTGTGATGTGTAGCCCAAAAATATTTATACTTTTGCATCTCCTGTCAAGAAAGCAATGTTTATTTTTCCCCTCCAGGTTAACTGGAAGAATTCCTTTTATTTTTGGTGAAGTTTAAATTTCTCCAAGGCAGCTGTGTGCCACAGCAAAAATATCTTCAGGGCTTTACCAGAAGGGATGTTGTATGCATTAGCAGGCCCACAGCTGACAAACTGCAGAGTGGGACTACGTAGATGACTTTAGAAGCAAACACTGAGCCCCAGCTGGGAAATTTACATAAAAAGAAAAAAAAGAGCTCTTTTTTTGTTGTTTGTTTGTTTCACAAAACGGATATGGACACGTGTGCAAACGTATCTAGGTCTTAGAACTTAATCCCAGTCCGCTTACAAGTAGAAACTTAAATCCTCTAGGCAACATCAGGGCCGTATCACTTGCCTCTATTTCCACAAGATACTTTGAAGCTTAGGGAAAAGAGCTGTAGTTGCAACAGAACTGCAAAAATACCCGCTTGACAGTCATGAAAAATCAAACTTCGTGAATTCTGGCATTTAACACTGGTTTCTAGGGCACAGCACACTATCATGTAGAAACCTGTGTCGCTGGAAGCAGATAGTTTTTAAGAGGTAATCACTTAAATATTTAAATTCTTATATGAGGAAGTCTAGAGTACCCCAGAGATACATTGGCTTACAGGTAAAATGATAACCATCCAGCAGTAAAATGTAATTACATGTAAATAGTGGATGAACTCAACCAGCCAAGAAAACAAAGTGCCCTTAGTTGGCAACCCCAATTTTTCAGGTCTTTTCCTGACTGGATTGAAAGACGTATTCTGATTTCAAGTTCTACAGCTCATAACATCTCACAAGAGCTAGATCCTGAAAAGGAGTGTGCTTTAACATGAATTAAAAGTGGAAAATCCAAGCTCCCCCACAATCTTTATTCCATCTCATATCAAAAATCCAAAGGAAGAACCTGCCTTTTTTTTTCTACTGTGCCACCAGCTTTTTCTACCGCTACTCAAGCCACCAGGTAAGCAGCTTCAGCAATATGTCCTGAAGTTCATCAAGCTCACATTGTGCAGAAGGTTCCAGACGCCTCATTTCATCACCAAGTCTGTTCCAGCTGGAGGTCTCCCACTATCTGCAGGCAGGCCAAGTTAGCTGCTGTGATTGCACTTTCTGCCACCTACTGCGCTGGGCCTGTTCAAACAGTTCTACTCCATCCCCTACCCTACCCCCCCTCCACAACACATGCTACTCACTGTGAGTTGTGTGCAAATCAGAGAACAGAGATATAAGTGCAACTGAACAGATAACATGCTGAAAGGTACAGTGCAAAATCAAAGAGAAGACAGCCCATACACACATTCCCTCCTCCAACACAAACTATCTGCCGTATGCATCAACAAGAGCAAATTAGGACTTCAGTACCTACAAGACAGGAATCTAACAGCAGCAGCTGTAGCCTAAGCAGGTACCCCGCTTCCCTCTGCTAACTCTATTCACCTTGAACATACAAATGACCCCTTAGTGGAAAAAGACGGACTTCTGACACGCACAAAAAATGTAACATTATTTCCTTCACAGCCCCAGTGGTCATCAAATGGTTTTCACACTGTTGTGCGTTAATATATCCTTACTGATATAGTGATCACAGACGTTAATTCAGTCGTTACTTGAGGCTCCAATCAGAAATAAACAGCCATGACCTTCCCCGCTGGATTCTTCATACAATTCGCTCATTTCCCTCAGTGAATCTCTCTCAATTGATACTGTTTTCTTTGGGGAAAAGGACTGATCACACAAATCTTGCTAAGAAAAGTTTCCCATAGAAACATACAGCTTCCACAGCTGAGACCCAAATCATCATGCTGTGTCTCATCAGTTCTTCCTTTTGTTAAGAGGAAGAGATTCCATTCCCTTTCACAGAGAAGCGAAAAGTGAAACTGTCTGATCAGTTACCTTCCAGAAGGCTCCCTCCCTCACAGACTCTAGAATTGAAGATTTCTACAGGATACGAAGTCTTCTCTCACTGCCAGCAATCCCACAAAAACACTTCAGCAATACCCATCCTCAGTTTACACAGATGTTTTCTGAACCCCACCTGACACATCTGATACTGAACTAGAAACAAACTGCATTTACAGCTAGAAATGTTCTAACTTCCAGTCTAAATTGATTTATGGGTCATGAGGATACCTCTTTCTCTGTATGAAACTGTACACTCCAGTTCAGTACTACCTGGCCTTCATTCCAACTGGGTATTATTTCTTTACACCAGCTCACAATTTGGAGATCTGAACCTCTGGGCTCCCAGCTCAACTACAGTTCCTGAACACTACGTATGACTGAAATCCAAAAACTACAACATGAATGAGCAATTTGTCAACAGAAAATCTGGGGTACTTTCTAATGCTACAAACCGTAACTGAAGTGAGGCAGGTAGGACAACTAGCTAGCATGGAAATGAAAAATTAGGTATTCAGCTGAATTTAAGATTACAATTATATAATTAATTTGTTCTAATAATTGGATTGTGGTATCAAATAATCCCACTGCTGTGTAAGGTAGTGAAGAATCTAAGGAGTGCAGCCTAAGCAGAAATTAGATGAGCAGTGGAGGGAAAAAAAAACAAACAGAAGCAACCAAAAGGGGAATTGATTTGTCTGACGTCCCACACTGAACCCCTCTGAGTTCAGAGTCAGCCTCTCCCCACCTCCAGCTCATTGCCTTTTGAACCCAACTACACTGCTACGCCAGTCAGAATATTTGAAGGCTTTGTTTGTTTTTCTTAGAAGTTAGTACTGATTTTGGCAAGTTTCTTGCAACACCCACTAATGCAATGACAGGGGCTTCAACAGTCTCAGTTAACAAGAGATGTACAACAAGAGGAAGCAAAGAAACTTGTAAGTAAAATAGCCTTCGGAGATTGTTAGAGGCCATTTCTAGCTGGAGGAAGAAAACAGTTTTGTTCATTCTTGATAAGGAATACAATCCTTGAATAACATCCCTTAATAAATCATGATTTTCATTTCCATAGCTAGTTGCCTCCTAATGTTATCAGTTGGAGGGCTGATAAAATTTTTAATGTATGAAGTTATCAACAAGTCATTTCTTGTTGTAATCATAGATTAAGAAACAGATGGTGAAATTTGCTGAGCATGTGCAACTCACACTGGAATTCAGGAACTCTGAAGATCCACCCAATGAGCTATTAAAAGTATCAGGATTCTAGCTGGCTTGATATGCTTCACTGTTATCAAATGAACCGAAGTTCTTCAGTAACCTCAGGATATACCCGCTAGCTACAAAAGAACTAGAGAAACAAGAGAAACTTTCCTCCTACTTTTTAAAGAAATTCCTTATAAAACCTGACTTAGTCTCCTGGTTTGACTAATGTGAGTTCAGGCCTCAGGCCAAGGAGAAATGGTAATCTAACGATGACTGTGGTACCACTTCATGAACTGCTGTAGGAAGGCACATACTGATCCCAACAGTTTTCATTGCTGATATTCCTGCTTTGTCAGAGAACTGGGGAAAACAATGAAGTAAACGCCATAATTTTACTCATGACATCTTTATATCACTTAGAAAAATAATGTTTTTTCATGATCTTGGTACAGAACAAAGCAGTCAGTGGGAAGTCTGCATAACAGACCTTTCATTTGCAGAGTATCTGCAGGAAACCAAGCGCTAATCTGCATATTTTGAATCTTCTCCTGAAGAACACTGTCACATAAATTAAGTTCTTTAATGCTACATAAAGGAAAATCCTATTTTTTTTTTTTAATCAAACACAAATGGAATTTTTGGAAAGGAAAAAAAAAGGATCTGAAAAGGAAATAATATAAATTCAGACAGCTGATTTTCCTAGCAAAATTAGCACTGATAAATTGTACTATATGTCATCCTGCTACAAATTCACGTTCAGCAGTGCTGCAGGTATTGCAGGTTTAGCAAACGTGCATAAAGGCAGCACCTGATTTAGTGGGATTTTGTGCAGCTGTTGTTATGATACTGAGGAGTTGCTGGGAATACTCTGCAGAGCAATGCTGGTATTGTAATTGGCTTTCACACAGCACATTAATGCAGACCGCCAGATAAAAGTGGGTCAGCTTCCACTTAGCAGTCAGTTTAGAATGAAAGGCCAAACTACAGCGAAGAGAAAGAATTTGTGTGGAAGCCATTAGGTACCAGGATAAACGTTTTTTATTTCATGTGGGAAGAAAGCACTCATCTCTTTTAAATCCTTGAATATAAATGCTGAGCTGCTCTTTCATCTGAGCCTACAGTCAGCCTTTGTTGGATGCAAACAGCTAACACAGCCCAAACTCTACTAACTGAAAAAGAAAACATGGCAACATGTAGATTCCCATTGCACTAAGAAGAATTTACATATATTAGTGTTGCCAGAAAAAAAAAAATCCCCCATAATGGACTTTGAAACAAGGTTTTAAACAGTGTGAATAGCCTCATCTTCATGATCCTGGTGCTCTCTTATCAAAACGATTATAGGTCAAGGAGGGTCACAGAGATTTGTGAAGAAAAAGCATTTTTGGGGAGACAACCGTATTCACAAGCTTTCATGCTCACAAAGGGCAATTTCAAATTCTCCATCTCACGTTCAAAGCCTTCCTTACCTCTCTCCCCTTGTCCCTTATCACTCATTCCCTCTTGAGTCTTTGTTTCATCTCCTGCTTGCACTTCAGATTCTCTGGCACTGCTCAGAATTCTCTGCGCATGAACTCTGCAGACCCCCAAAGCTTGTTTGAATCAAGAAGAAGAATCCCAATGACTTAACAAGCTCACACTACATTCAGACCCAGACTTCTCTTCATCTGGATATGAAAATTTACTTTTTGGATGGCTACTGTCAATTGCATAACAGTGAGTATCCTATAGGATCAGGAGATAATTGTAATACAACCGCTGTATTTATTTATCATAGACTCAGCCAAGACTGTGGCGTATTATTCATCTGTGCTCATTCTACTTACTACTGGTAACAAGCGACATGGTGACAGCAAACAGACAACAATCTCTCAACAATTGAGAAGTAACTCTTACTCCACTCTGAAAATTTCAGGGTGCACTCATATTCAGGGACAATTTACCCTCAGATAAGCACGTTCATCTCCTGCTATTTCTGCTGTCTAGACACAGTACTAGGACATATTCTTTAGAGCAGGGGTTAGATGGATTGAGACTCCCCTGAGAGCCCTTCCCAGGCTCTAATTGACTTGATTGTTAGGCAATTTTTCCTGATGTCCAACTTAAATATCTTTTTTGCTCAATTTCATCCTATCACTTCCAATTATGTCTGACTGAACTGTTCTATTCTCCTCTGTGCCTCCTGACAATGAAGATGCAGCACATGCATCTCTTATTAGCACACCTTCACTTTGGAATGTATTGACAATTTTGACCACAGAGTTGGCATTTTATCCCGATTTTTACAGAAGCCAAAGACATTTTATTACCCACAAAAGAGAACACAAGCTCGTGAATGAGTGCAGGCAATACATGGTCTTCTCATTTTTGTCATAACTGAGACAAGCAGTAATTACAGTAAGAAAGCCTGAATGAAACTAAATTACTTTATGCAAAGAGATGGTTTCAGTGACAACGTGGACTTGGAAAGTCTCTCTTCCACTCTGTTTGTATAATAATGTTCAAAATAATTGAGAAGATGAAGACAGAAGGGAGCTGAAACATCTCTCAAAGGGAAAATGCTGATGGAAAAGGAAAAGCTGTATTTCTCCCAAACAATTTATGAGATGACATTGCAGCAGAAACAATGATTTTTTTCCCTCAAGTTTCTCAGATAATGACAATTCAAAAAAACCACAACAAACACAAAAAAACAACAGCTTGCTCTCAGCCACCTAAAATTTCAGCTCAAGACATCTGATGACAACAAGCTACTACACCAAAGCACTTCTTTACGTCCAGCATTTTTAGCAAGAACAGGCCATTATCCTTGTCTCCTAAATCTGACAAAGAAGCCACAGGAGGAAGAGCTGCTGGAGAATGCTTGCGGATATAAACTGAATCCAAACACCTAATGGACGCATTACACATGTGCACTGAACTACATGACCTGCAGAGCCAGAAGGAGGAACTTGGCCCTCCCAACAGTAGAAACTGAACTAGTGTCACCTGAAAAGTGTACTGCTGACAGCAGTTTCACTGAGACATACAGCCCATGTCTTCAAGAATGGTAATATTCCACACACTGACTTACTCTGACAGTCCTCTGAGCTGCAAGGATATGAGGCAATGCTAGCCTAATAACACTCACACATTATTAGCATGTTGTCCCATCTACGCTCACCCCTCTGTCCTCAAGTCCACAGGCAGGGTGTGCTATGGTTCTTGGTAGAAGCTATTCTTACTGGTACCTGGATGACAAAGCAACGGCACAGAGAAAATTTTACTGTTTTCCAGAGGATGAGAATTAACCTAAGAGCGAAGAAATCTTCACAGAAGTAGAGTTGCTAGAGACAGCTCTACCAGACCTTTGCATATCTCTGGTGAAGCTGCAAAACCTTCTCCCAGGCTGAGATCATGTACTGATACTGCTCTACTTTTTTTTTTTCCCCCTAAATTCCTTTTAAGTAACTGGGATGTTAAGTGCAAATATATATTTTAATGTATGACTGGAAAAGTTATGTAAAAGAAATTACACATGCAACCAACCAGTTCTGTAACCATACACACACAGACTGTCTGCATGTGTACTTTAACAATGTATTTTCATTAACAGAGGGGATATACTGCGTGCACAGAATGTTAGCTTTCTGCAATTACATGTAATTCCAAATAATAAAATGAGTTGATTTAAAATTCAAAGCAAAGGGAGCTAGATGTGTTTTGGAAGAGGCCAGTTTGTTAAGTTCACTGTTCAGAGAATGCTCCGAAAGTAATAACTCCTGCTTATTTCCATGGAAACTACAGCAGAGACAAAGAGTACAACGCTGATAGAGCAAGTCCTCAGTTACAAAACACTACTTTTCAACAAAGTCGTCACCACTGGCTATACATTTTCATTAACAACAAACAAGAGCCTGCATGAAAAACTCATAAAAATCTGCACTGGCAGAGGTGACAACTGTTGCTGTGACCACTGCTGAAAAATCCCAGCCACAGCTCCACTGTGTCCACATCCACTGTTTGGTCTCCATCAACATTCAGCAAGCATCGATGAATGCCAGTGGGTGCCATTTTTTCCACATGGAGGAATTCAATGGTACACCTTTGCTTCACACTCAACTTCCATGTCAAACCATCATTTTGTCAGACTGTCCCTCTGCTGCCATCTGTCTTGCAGCAACAAAACGTAACAGAATACCGGTGGGAAGCTTCACCCTCTACTGCCATACCACCAATGTCTGTCCCTGATGATTTGGCCAGCATAATAAAATAGGAGGTATTACTTGTGGAGCAGACCTCACAGACTGTCATCACTGATGAATCCCAACCACATTCTATTTGGGGACTACAATGTTAAAGCAGCTGAGGCAGTTCTCTTAACAGTAGTCAGGAATCAATAGAGAGGCACTTGAATCAGCAATTTCCTGACTGCCAATCTCATAAGTGCTATAATACGGTTTTGAGCAAAGGCTACAAAATGAACAATTTGATTTATAAGCTGACTCTGACAACAAGGTGAATGACAATGTCACAGTGAAGATACTAAACTTTGCCCATCTACAGGTCCTCACTTTCAGCCACTTGTCCTACCTGGCCGAGCTGTTCACAAGCTGTTTGATACTCAGCTCTTTGACAAAGGTCTTTCACACGCTGGTATTTGGGTAGAAAGTTTTCTTCTTGGGCATCTACCTTCTCATTTTCCCTCTTATGCAGCAATTTACTGGAAAGGGAAAAAAAAAAAAAGCATTTATTTTTCCATTAATTCTAAGATATGCATACAGTTTACTGAAAAAAAGGCCCAGAGAAGTACACTATCTGCTGGAACCCAAGCATTGCTGGTGGCCAAAACTTAATAGCTCACTAGATACTAGTCCTTATCATCATCTCTTATAACACACACATCATTTATATCATCCTCAGGGAACATAAAAACCACAAAGAACTGGGACAGTGTGTTGCACATCTGATTGACAGGGCAATAACAACAGTCCATCATATCCTCCTTGCTACTGCACGGCTGCACTTTGCAAAACCTTCATGTCAAGTGTGACTTATGAAGGCAGAGGCACAGCAGAAATGGCCAGCAGACAAGCACATAGAGACCAAAGATTTTTTTTCCATTATTTAAGGAGAAGGGTGGGGGGTAGCATTTAAAAAGGAAAATGAGATGCCTTTCCATCTTCCAATTCAAGTAAAACTCCTCTCCACCCACCCCAATCACACAGGCCGCAGGCAAAGGACATACATTCCCTCCTATCACACAATCACTGCCATTAAGCATACTGCAGCTGTGTTCCTGCTGGAAGAGCTAATGGCTTTAGGTCTGCACTAGAGTGCTGCTTTGGCTCTAGCTACTCAGTATCCTTCTATTTAAAAAGACTGAGCTTTGCAGTTAACACTTTCCTTACCCTCTCTCCACTAGGAATGAGTCTCTCCAAACCTTCATCTTTTTCTTTAAATGGAACCTGGTAGGAGATGAGGAGAGAAAGAAATAATTTATTTCTACAAAAAAACAGTGATCAAATCATGTCCCAGTTTCCTCTCCCACCCCCAGTTCAGAGAAGAAGTACTACAATAACCTCTCAGGGGGACATACAGCTTTATGAAGCAGGCACATACAGACACAGCACAGATTTGTTCTCACAGGGACAAAATCCACAACAGATTCACAGAGTACAACTATTTAAATATAAGCACTTTTAAGGCACAGGGGATTAACTGAATTGTTCTTGATCACAAAAGATCCCAAATTAAATCAGGATTTCCTGAACCCAGTTTGGACCCTCAACCACCCTCAAAGTATCCTATTCTAAAGCAGCTGCTCCTTACCCCCGTCTCCACCCCACTACTTACAAAAGCAAATCTCCTTTTTCCTTTTTTCTTTTATACTGTTGCTGATTTTCTCTAGCAGCCATCCAGCCCAATTCCCTCTTCCCCGGTCTTTCACCAATGAAAGGTCTCAAATATGCAACTCTAAATGCTAGTCTGCACTTATGGTCTGACACAGAACCAACCTTTTCAACTCAATTATTCTACAGTTTACTCAAAATGAAAGGCTCTGCTACAAATGATATCACAGAGATATTTAAAATCACTGATTCAAACAGGTAGACACACTGAGCGGCCCATTCATCGCTACATGTACTACTTTTACCATATCCAGACACCACATATACCATAGAGCTGATTTGACAAAATCTGTTGAAATGAAAACTGTCAGACATGTATCATCAAACATCTTTGGAATTTCCTATGAATACTGTACCTGTATATAATAGTTTTATTAGTTTTCCTTTAAATACACTGCATGTTGACAAATACTTCTTTTAATTTCCTGTGCATACACATACATTCTTACATGCAAATTTTTTCTTACCTATTCACTGGTCTCTCAGAATCCAGAAGTTTCAGAATGGATTTACCATCCATATCAGATGGAATATCCAATCCAGCAATATCTAGAATTGTAGGTGCGAGATCAATATTCAACACAATGTGAGGATTCCTGTAAAAACACATATAGGAACATGGTTTAAAGTATGTGCAATGACACCAAGCAACTACAACTCTTCCACAGAGACCACGAACCTAAAAAAGCTTATTTTGCGATGCAAATGGTGTGACATTCCATGAAAGGAATTAAAATGTAAAACATAGGTAAGCTGTGCAACCTCAAGAGGGACTCATATGAAGACTGAAAACTTGGCACAAAGCATTTTTGAGAATGCAAAGTAGTTCATATAGCGAAGTTAACAAGTGCAAAAGAGGTTTGAAAGTCTTTCGAAACATGAGAAAGCACTGGATACCATTGTCTTACAGCACCAAAACGTCTGCCAAATATGCTGATTACCTGATTAAAAGGTAAATCTGGCAGGTAACACGTGCTTTATCTCTTTCAGAAAATGGCATGGAAGTAAGTACTGCAGCTCTTATCACAGTAAGCATGTTCTGATACGAACGTGAGGATAAATACAGTGCCAGATACTACAGTAAATAACTGAAAGTTGCTGTTAACATAGTGCCTGTTACAGAAAATGGGAAAGCAATTATGGAGAGGAAAAAAAGAAAAAAGAAAATTTAAGGTAAAGATGTTGTTTTACATTATCAGCCTTCCCAAATTCACAGCTATCCATTCTGCAAACACTCAGAAACAGCTCTGACTCTCCAAGTTGAGCACATTTGCCATGCCCTGTTATTTAGCACAGCAGCGGCATATGCTTCTGAGCCACCACAGTTTACAGGGCACTGTTTGAACCTAAACTCACTTAAAATTCAGTTCAAACATTGGCATAAACTCCAGAGAAGTACAGACAGCTCCCATTTCCAAATCCCTTCAAATACCACAGCCAAATATGAGTATGTTCACGGGTCAGAGCATCTAGTTACGCAGTCCAGCACTCAGCTGCTACAAGAATACTCACATTTCCACCATGCAACCTGGTTTTACTACAGGTCTAGTTGTAGTGCTTCAAGTCTGTTGCACCTTTAAAGCTTATTTCAAATACATCTATGAGGAAGTTGTCTTATTATTCACACTGCACATAGTTTATCAGCTGCAAACTATTTCTGTTAAAACAAATACACAGGCTGGCAAGTCATTTTTAAAAACTGGGATAAAAAGGAAAGTGAACATGTTGCTCTAGAGACAACCTTCTACAGCACTGAACATAAAGAACAACCGTGTTATGAACCACAGGCACAAAAGAAGGATCGGGACCAGATGGGCTGTTATACATGTATGTCAGTGCAAAGTTTTAGCTCAAAATACAAGACAGAAGAAAGCTGTTAAATTCACACTAATTAATGAGGCACCATTTAAAAATTACTACATTTTTGAACAAGCAAGCAAACAGGCACTGACAAGATGATGAATTAAATTGATGTACCTAATTTGATTTTAATTACTAATAATTGTGGTGTAGCATATTTGGTAATAGAAATGAGAATTTAGTAATGACTCGCAACAGTGCCTGCTATTAAATCTTCACTGGTATCAAAAGGGAGTCATGGCAATTACTCTGCTGAGAAAAGAAGGTTCACAGAAAACACAAATGATTGAGGCTCTAACATTTGAAGAAAATCTGGCTGAAAGGGAGGATTGATTTATTATGTGATATATTCCCCCCTCTAAGGTATTTTATCCTTTTCTTCCCTGTTGTACAGTGATGGGCTCTGCCTTGCCAGGCTCTATCAGGCTAACTCCTCAGATTCTAAAATAAATATATTTTCATCTTTAGAGAAAACGAAATTCATTGGGAAGGTCTTCCACTAGGTGTGAAGGTCTTTGGACTAGTGCAGTCAACAGCTGGCTGGCCTCAAACACTGCACACTGCAGATACACTGGCTTACTCCACTCCAGCCATATTAGCATTACTGCTTTATTGAGACCAAAACCTGCAGTTGATGGGAAATAAAAGTCTGTAGGAGGCTAATCCAGCTCTCTGGAAAGACTCTGCTGCTGCAGACAAACCTTCAGTGCTACAGTAGTATGTACCCACTCTACAATCCAATCTGTTGTGTAGGCAGCCCCTCACCCAATCTGACACCATGAGGCAGCTTTGACAGTGAAACTGTTCTTAGCATTTAACGTTACTGGAAGTGATCCCAGTACAACTAGAGCTTCAAAAGAATCAACCTTATATGTTTTTTATCCAAATCATAGAATTTTATAGCATCATTTTTGGCAGAGTATTGGATCTTCTGCTTAGGACAGGTGTCAGTCACAAAGTCTCTGATGCACGCACTGGCCACCCAGATCTTTATCCTTCAGAACACTCCAGCTCCCCTGCCTGAGTCTTTTTCTCTCCTAGTCTGCTCTGTTCTAATTTCTCTTTAATCTCCTTCTCTCAAACTCATGAGTTTAGACTATCTCCCTTATGTCACCTTCCATTAGATCAACCTCCTAGTCCTCTACAGAATACACTCCCTCCTCTTTCCTTCTGATAAAGTCATGCACTTCACAGAGTTTTTAGTGTTAACTTAAACAGAGAGGGGGAAAAAACATAAGAACACAATATCAAACAAATGATAAAAACTCCGAAGATTTTCAGTACCTCACAACTTCAATTGAAATTAGTTGAAAACTTAGTGCTAAAAATCAAGTCATGCCTCACATTCAGTTTACAGCTAACTGTGAGAACTGCTTATTTCACATGCACAACTACTGTAACAAAGTACATATACACACTGCAACATCTACAGAATTTAACATTTTTGTGCCTACTCATAATTTGAATCAGTGAATTTAACTAGTAAATGGAACAAGGTTTATTCATAACTATTTGCTACTGGATTATATGTTGGATCTGTTCCTATGCTGTAATGAAAAAAAAAAAAGGCGTGTGGGGAAGACTGTGTATGTTAATTATGCTAAAACATGCACATTTATATAAATAAAAGGCAGCAAATTACAGCACTCTGTCCAAAACCATTACTTAAGTGCAAATATTTGTTATTGAAATAATTGCTTAGAAAGTGTATTTACATAATTTCTTAGCTGATCAAAGCTACCAATTTAATTAACAGTCATATTCGGCATGGTTGTATGAATCTGACAAACAACTCTAACCATGTAATCTCTAAGGATGAACCAAAGAGAGTCTGTGGATGATAATTGTGGATAAACTACTACATACATTCTTCTTCATAAGCTGAAACAAATGACTTCAGTAAGAAATTCAATTAATATCTGGTAACAATAATTTACTGTAGCGGGGAACATTATACCATACATGTTTTACAGATGTGTGTAATATTTGCATTCCTCAAAAGAAGACACATAAATGTTTCCTAGAATTGACCCATTTCCAGGTGGCTTTTACAGCTACACCCAGAGAAGTGTAGTGGCTTGTGCTGCACACCTATGCAACCAAAAAGGTAACGGTAAGACCTGCATGATTGTGTTATACCAGCATGTGCTCTCAGTTCTGCTAAGACTTATTTTGCTGCCAAACATGAGCAGGCAGTCAGACAGAACGTGAAGAATTTTGTGCCTCCACTTGTATGCCAGGTCAGTATATAGTCAGTACATATGACAGATATGAACAAAGAAGGTTTCTGGTTGCTACATATATGCATACACACACAATAGAGAAGAACTTACAAGGACCCAGCCTCCACATTTGGCCCTCGGACATAGAAAGGAACTCTGATATCAAACTCATATGGCATGGATTTTCCCTTCACCAGCCCAAACTGACCAATATGATAACCATGATCAGCTGTGTATATTATGTAAGTATTGTCCAGTTCACCAGTTTCAACCAATGTATTGTAGATCTGGAAAAAAGCAAAACAAAACACAGAATTTGCTTCACTGAGATACAGATTCTGGAGATAATTTTCAGTCCATGTGTAATCTACAAATAAGAGCAGCTCACGATGCCACCAGGTTGTCACAATGATCTATTCCAAATGACCTACAACCACAAAAAATTCAGATTGAATATTGTGGCTATATATTAAAAGGCAAATGCCCATTTTCAGTTTTTAGGCAAAGACATTAACATCCCATAGTTTCAAAAGTGCTTAGGTTCAGCATTTTGCATGAGAACTGTCATAACAGCATTAAGTACGTTTTTGTATTTGATGTTATTTTGATAACAGAGATGAGAGTTTCAAGGTGATGAGCATTGCTGAAAGCCTCTCTCCACCTTTATCTTTTCCTGTCAGCAAGCAATTCTAATAAAATGACAGCATTTTGCATCTCATACCTCTTTAAGCAACATTTAATGATCTTGCCTTCAGACAAATGAGTCCTCATTATGCAGAATATCTGCAAAATCTCTTCCAGATAAACACCACTCAGTCTCACTAGCCAGAGAACTAACACAGTCTTCTCTTCATTTTCTATTTGTGGTTGCTTCCATTGATTTATATGAGAATCTTTATGTGAAATATACCAACTTGAACACCACAGATCAATTTTTATGTAGTGTTCTCACTTGCCAAGGTCCTAAAATGGTGAGGCACTGCCTCAGTCATATCTTACACATTTCAAGACATAACAGCACTGAAGGAAACCAAACTCTTCTTTGCTAATTTTTTGTTGTTGCCATTGTTCTCACTTTCTTCAATATTGAAAGACTGTTAGATGCACACAATTCAGTTGAAAAGATCCTGCCAATTTGGAGATCACAACTAAAAACAACCCAACCAATTTTTTCTGCAGTGAAATATGCACATTAAATTTATCCAAGGTCAAATTACTTTGCTAGACAGAAAAACAAAATAATGTAGTAAAAGAGATAATCTCCTCTAATACTGCTATCTGACGTATCTAAGCAGGTTCATTAATCTAGAGTAGAGATCACACTTGCCTGAATCAGTAATTAGAAGTCATTACTAACAAGTTCATGCAATGGCATCCAGATAACCTCATCATCGCCTTCCAGGACTCCTCTTATTTTATGTTCTATCATTTTGATTAAGAATGCCAAGAGATAAGCAGAAAGTTGCAACACCTTTATATCTGCCTTCTTACAACTGGAAACAAACTCACTCTTTCTCACAGTAGCTATTAGCTAATTCAGACGTATCAGTTTAAAGTTTCCACTGTTACATAAAGATTTAATTTTAAGAGAAAACATAATCTCCCTATATACTTATTTACTTTTAGCATTTAGCATCCTAGGAATGATTTATCTTGGGACTGTTCCAGTTACAACTGTTGCAGCACTTTTTCCTTCCTGTTTTTATTTGTTTTAAATTTTCTGAGTTCTCCCAGAAACCCCATGTTACAGCACCAAAAATAGGTCCACTGTCACAGACATATTTTCAATGCGCTGTAGGATGGCTTTTCACTATTAGAACAAATATTTTTAAAATATAACTTTTTTTTTTCTTTCAGTAATGTGTCTACAGCAACGGATTAGCTCACTTGGAACACCCAGCTATTTAAAAACTGAAACTTTCCTTCCCCTCTTACCTGAATATGCATCATAGTTTGAAGCTTAACTCAAGAAACAAACACATATTGACCTGAAAAGTGAAGGCTAATCTTACCATCTCCATAGAATCATCCACAGACATGAGTGTTTGAAGTCGCTTTCTCTGTAACATGTTAGTGAACTCCATGTGTATAGGTTTCATGGGACCTGTATACCTCATTATCCAGTGCTTGTCTGGGTTTGGAGCGTAGTTATAGCTAGGAGTGCTGAGAAGCAAAGAGAAAAGTAGAATATTTTAGCATTGCAGAAAAAAACCAAACATAACAATAATTTCTATTTGATCAATACTACAGGACTTATTCTCTGAGGTATGCAAAAAAATAACAGACTGAGTTCCAAAGAATTTTGTTCTTTAGGTTCTATATAGATAGGAGAAAACTCCCTGGGGAATAAAACCTATTAAAAGAGCAAACACTGTTTCTGCAGTGTCACCAGACTAACACAGATATTTTTCAAGGCAAAGACAATAGCCTTGGAAGTCTGACTTCACAACTGGGATGTATTAGGACACATTATCAGGTCAAAAAGCATGTACTACTTGTTGAGTTTCTACTCATGTAATTAATTGCTCTGCTTTTATTTTGTCCACATTAGCACAGTGCAAGCTGTTTAACAGTAACTATAAAACTTGTTGAGAAGCTTCTACTATGTTTCTTTTAGCAGCTTTTCTCAATTTAACATGACTGGCTATTTCATACTTCAGCACTCATGTACCCAGAGGATCAGAGGCACCCTACCTGGTGGTATCAAACTGCATGTGAGCTCATGGCAAGCAGAAGAGGATATATAGCCAGATTTTAAAGACCTGCCAAAAAAAGCAGGAGTGAGGGGAAATAGGACTGCATTTTGTCAATACTTTCAAGCCACCAACTCATTTGCAATCATAAGAAACTTTCAAATTCCAGTGAGTTCAAACTAAGACCAGATTAATTAAACTTCTTCTGAAAATCCAAAAGCTGGATTCAATACCCTCCTGGAATCTCACAGCCCTTCCAAATACTCATAATCTTGTAACCATTGAAGCGATAAGGAGAAATACCACAGATTTTACATGATTTCATGCAGTTAGCAGTTGTAGAAATTGCTCTTCTGTTCATAATGATATAACTCTAAGTTAGCTGAATCTAGCCTTATTTTGGTATATCGTTATTATGATGCTGATTCCTAGTATCACTAGTATAACTTCAAAGATATATTTGCAGCCTATTTTTACCTATCATAAACATCCCTGAAAAGTTTTTTTGTTATTACTTAAGACTAAGAACCACTTTTGTCAGTTTCTTCACATCCTGGTTCAAATACATCTCAGGCAGAGACTCGAGCGTTACAGATTACTTTTCCTAAACGATTTGTTGAGTCTCTCTTTTTCATTCAAAGCAATAAACTCATCCTATGCAAAAGTGTGATCTAAGAAGGTGACACGGTAATACAGAAAAAAAACAACCACCAGATTCTCAGCTGTTTTCTTCTTCCCAAACTCAATTTCCTATCAAACTCAGCTTGGCAAATACCTACACTGTTGTTCTTGTGTGTGCAACAGAGCAGCAGGGTAAATTATTCAGATAAAATTATTAATAAAAACTGAAACTTCTCCTTGAAGTCAGTATTTCCAACGTATCTTTGAATATGACAGGTAATCTTAATTTTTTACATAAATATGAAATTAATAATCTGAGAGTGAAACGTTTAATGCAGAATGTCTTTGTTAGATGCTATCTGAAAAATGTGCGTAGGTGGCAAATGGAAGCTTCTTCATACAGGGAGGAAAGGGCTGGTGTTTATTCTCTGTGTATTGTTAATAGCCTCTTGAATTTCAGAACGTTATTGTGGCTGAAATAATGACATTGCTCCTTTGAAAATGCTGACAGTTATGGAAACTGTTGCTATGTGATGCCCAGAATGAATCAAAAATGCTTGGCAAACTCCTTTTCAGCTTACTTTGTGATTTCCTGGCTGATTTAAAACCTCCCGCTGTTTAATCCAACCAAAGCCCATGATTTTCTTTGATTACTACAAATGTAACTCTCTTACACTTAACAGATTTGCCTGTATTATAGTAAAAATACACAGATGTAATATTCCTAGAAGCTGGCTGAGATAACCTCTTCAAGTGTACTCAGATGATAGGTCCAAGTCTGATTTGACCTTGGAAAAGATGAGTGGTAAAGTGTACTATTTGCAGAGATAACATTTCTGATCACTGTCAACTGTGGCATTCTCTGCAGCTATCAGTATAAGCAGTAAAAACTGAGAACTGGCCACGCAGCCTACAGATTTGCTTGCTGAATGCTGAGTGATGAGGATAAGTTTCATGTACGACTAGAAATGCACACATAAAGGAGTTCTGCAGAAAAAGGATAGTGACTGCGGTGTAGGGCGGAATACTCACACCGGCTAGTACATTTAACAACAGAAGCATGAGAACAACAGCATAAATTAGCAACCGAAATAGGTACTTGTGATCTCAAGCAAGAACACACACTGTCAGCCTAAGCTAATATAAAAAGTTGGCAGCATGGATTTAACAATGCTAGACAATGCAATGTGTCCCGCGTAAGCATTACAGTTGCATCTTCTCACTGTGGCTATAGCTTAAGAATCTGCATGCAGACTTCAACAGTGCTGACACAAGCAGAGGTACAAAGCCATGCTACATGGAGTACTGCCTTCTGGTTTCAGGGCTGGGAAATGACTTTGTTCACGTTACTGCTTTAGGGCAATTCATAAGAAGTGTTCTGATCTTTCTCTGCCAGTTCCACAAGATAACAAAACGGAGAGAACAACGTACACTGTCACTGGCAGAATCATCCCTCACTGAGTGACTTCCTGGGACGTGGGAATAGAAGGAAGGACGGAAAACAGAGAACTGATCTGTGCATACAGCGAGGCAGTGATACACACTCTGCATTTTTTTAATTTAATCTTAAAACCAAACCAATAAAGACCTCTTAAATTATTTTTATATAATTAAAAAAACAGTGCTTAGAATATGATTAGCAGTTTCTTAGCACAGGAAACATATAAAATTCTATTTTATATTCATATACTTTTTCTAAAGTCTGTAATCTATTAGGATACTTTGTTCCTTTACAATCAAAAGATATTTCCACAAAAATGGTATTTCCTGCATAATTGCAAGAAAAATCACCTGCAATTAAAAACAGATTCATCTACCTATTTTGTAATCAGGAAGATAAATCTGGTTTATTTAAAAATAAAATTACAGATAAACAAAAGAAAAATAGACATAATTCATATTTTTAATTGCAGGCCTTCCTTCCATTCCTTTGCACTGACCCACCAATGCTACAGAATTGTCTGTGTTAGCACGGCATAGAATTAAGAATTACAATTCCAAGTTACACAGCAGATAGATAATAGAATAAGGAAAGTTTTTTTTTTCTCTTCAACTCCATTTTAAATTAAGTTAAAAATCTCAAATGGATTTCACTGGACGTTGGATTAGTCCTGAGCAGCTTTAGCTACCAACTGATTATTTCAATCAGTTAACAGTGCCTTCACAAATCCAAAATAGAACAGAATTCCCCTAAAAAGAAAAAAAAAAGAAAAGAAAACAGAAAGAAAGCTAAACAGGCATGCAGGAAGACAGTTACAAGTGATGAACATCAATGAAGGCACAAAGACATGAATTAGAAAAATACTTATTTTTTACAGTTTTGCTAAAAGGTAATTCAGGTGAATAACTGATTAATCAGCACAAAAGGAGATCCTGTAGTGGAGAATTACAGAGCTGTACATGCAGAAAGTCTCCATGGCTATACACAAAAACTATCTCACCATGGTACTGCACTGGAGCTTATTAAGAGACTAACTTGGTAACTAGACAATAGTGGTTTGAACACTTCAGCTGTTTTCAAAACTGTACAGTGTCATTTACAGACATACCAACTCATTCAGAAACAGACAGACTAAGGCAGCCTCTCCTTCAATATATAAGAAGTGTAATAAGTAATGCATAACATATGATTATTGTAATAGCTACAAAATACTGATCAAGGGATTCCATATGAATGATACCCCTCAAAAAAATCTCCAAAACCCTCTTCCTATACGTTTGTGACAGAAGCATGCCATGAGCGTTACAAAAAAAAAAAAAACAAAACAAAACAAAAACACCCCAAATTTATACTCCTGAACCTGAAAATATCAGGGTTTTATTTTTCCTTATCAGCGTTTTATTTTTCCTTACATGTGTTGTGAAGCATTAGGAAAGAGATGTGAATATTGAGGAGCTGAATCTTCAGGGCCATGAGGAGCAGCATGGCTTATAACCATCAAAACAGGCCTGTGAGGATACATCTTCTTTGATATTCTGAAGAAGGTAATACTGTCATTGGTTATCAGATCAGTGAGATAATCCTGCAAGTAGAAGAAAAAGCATAATGAGATAGTTCAAAAATAATTTCAAGCTGAGGTATGATGGGTAGGGGAGGTATCACTGAAAAAAAAAAAATAACAGGAAAAAGGACGGTACTTAGCTCAGAAAGGGAACGAGGAGGAGGTAAATTACAGACATTATAACATACACAAAATTATTCTCTCTTCACTGTTTAGAAATATGAAAACAACAGAAACGAAGGACAGTGAAGAAGCTCAAATGGGACTCTTTCTTCTTACTCTGAAGGTCATAATACTAAATATAATGATCGGGTATTAATGAAAAAGAAAGGAAAATTTAAAGAAAAAATCAGGCTAATTTATTTGCTTTTTGCTGTTGAAACTTTCAAGGTGTGCAGTTCAACCCCACAACAGAAACAGGCTCTTAAAATTCAAATACATGTTCATTTTTCTTTGTCTCCCACTGAACCAGAAGTCTCTAAACCTAGAAGATGCTGGAGTGATTGAACTAAAACTTTCATTCTATATCACAGATACAATGATGATCTGATTGAGATATACTTCTATCAAATTAATCACTGATAATTTAGAAAACTCCCTTTGGAAGATATGGACAATTTTCTAATAAGCATACACATCTTGGGGTACCTGCTGGAGCTACTCGGGTTGCAGACATTCCGCCATTGCTGTACCATGAGAAATGTTGTGAATGCAAACAAAACTAGAAATTGAAAACTTGTGAGAAAATGAAAAAGAAAAAATGGAGTAATTCCTGCTGGAAAATCTGAAAGAATTCACAAAGATCTGATTTTCAGAGGATAAGTGCTTAGCAGTTACTTTGGAGGACAGAATCAGTAATGGTTATTTTATTCAGTTCAACTGGCACATAATTAGCATTAATTATGTCTAGTAGAAAGGGCCAAAATATAATCAGATTATTATGTTACTTGCTGGAAAAGCGGGTTTCAAACAACACAAATGGTAGAAATATCACAGAAGCAATCTTGTATTTCAGCTTGTGTTTGTTCATTTGAACTCCAGTGTTAACATTGGCACGCACTGTTTATTATCATAGTTATGTATTAGGCAAGAATATGAAGATCATAAAAATATTTATATGTTCATCGGACCTTTTATTTTAATTAACAAACTCAGTAAGAAAAACTGAACAGAATGAAAACCTAAACATTTTAAATTACGTTTAAATTATGTATACAAAACCAAGCTGAGGATCTTGGAATGTAAAGTTTCTCACTGACTTTTTGTTACCATGGGGAACACTGCCCTATGAAATCACTTGCCTGAGATTGTTCCACGTAAGGTAGATCTACACCGTAATATTTTTGGTAGCATGACTACAAGGATTAACTCTGATTCTTCATAGATCAGAGGGGAACTAAAAGAGAATTCTATCAGTTGCCTACAACCCTTAGCAGCTGGTAACAGAAAAGGAAACCCTAGAAGCCTGTCAAGTTTTATCTTTCAGTACAATGTACATCCAATTAAAAACTGCATATGGGAGATGGAAAGAAGGAAATCATATTGACTTCAAATTTTTAAAGAAAAAACTGTGAATACATTGCAATGAAATGAAAACATAGAGGCAGGATTTGTGCTCAACAAAAGAAAGTGAAGTGAATCCCTGTTAAGCAAATACACCTTAAAAAGCAGTACCACTGCTGAGGCAAGACAGTTTTTGAAGTTATGCACTACTTGAACTACAGCAGTTTACTGATTATTTATAACTGTGTTTGAGAAAAGCCAGCTCCTCTGGGAAGTTCACACTTTTGGCTAAAATAGATACACTCCTGACTGCAAACAGTTAACTGAACTGCAATGTTTGACATTAATTAGCAAGTGTCTTACTAATTTTGGCCATGGTATATATAACATCCTTGAAAAGATGCTAGGAACACACACACCTGTAACAATGCATGAAGATGAGACATTTAACAGTTCATTTTTCCACTCATTCAGACAGCAAAGTCTGAATTTCCATAAAATGCAGCAGGATACTATGAATTCTCCATCATATTATAGCTGTGAAATAAGTAAATTAAATTAAAATAAAAAGATGGGTCTAGCCAGAGGGAACTGGATTCTTATCTCATTTATGCTTGCGTAACTCTGCTGAAATCAGTTCTACACCAGGGGAATAAATGGCAATCAGATTTAGCACACGATAATTAAAGTACAAAGAGGAGAAATAGTTGTCATGCAGCATTTAAATCCGTTTTCACATCTGCAGCTCATAATACACATCAACAGTCTCAGGATGTTTTGTTTGCTTCTATTTCTGCTAACAGTGTTTTCAGTAATATGACCCGCACAGAACAGAAGATAACACAAAGTCCACACACAGAGCCTACCGCGTTATAGCTAATGTTACACAGAGCAGCTTTCAAGTATGAAGAGCATTCTTTAATAAGACTGAAACCATAAATTGCAGCTTTCTTGCAGTCACATTCAAATGTTAAAGAAATTAAAAGAAACCTGTAAGACCTACCCTGGAGTAGTCAAATCCATGTTTCTCCTTCACTCCATTTCTACAGAGTGTGTAGTTGTAAAATCGAGAATTTTTAAGTAATCCAACCCATTCTTTCCAACCAGGAGGCACATAGGAACCATTATATTCATTAAGGTACTTCCCAAAGAAAGCTAGGGGTAGAGAAAGCAGAAGTATAATAAGAAACACCTCGAAGATACTTAGTTTAGTCATATTCCTTCATCTCTCTCTCTCTTATGACTGGAACATGTTCTTTAAGGTAAGTTATAAGTTTGTCTTTGTTTATTTTAGAGCTCCACAACGCGTATGTTTTGATTTACATTCTGAATACGTATGAGACACACTGGAATACAGTTATCACATTTTTTTTTTAGGGGCTGATATTTTCAGACTCCTAGCAGCAAAACAGAGAACGTTTAAAATAGCACGGGTTGCCACATTATCTCATCCTTCTCTGAATCACCCAATGTAGCTACGTTTTTTATTGCGGTTACACCCACTTAAGGTCTCCACCTAAGAACTGTCGGAAGCAGCAAAGTCACTAACAGGAGGCTGGCTTAGGAGAAACGATGACAAACAAGAACCATAAACATGATGAAATTTTAAAACTGCCACACAGAAGAACTGAAGCAGCAGCCTTGCTCTGCAGAACAAGTACAGATCAAGTGCAAGGATTCCAACAGAACTCCATGTAGACTTTTGAGCCTTCCTCCCAAAAGAGTTACGTACTTGCTAGATTTGGTCTGTAAGCAGTAAGTGTACAGATGCAGATTATTTTCCAGGAAACAGCTAAGAACGTTATAACATCAGTAAGCAACTGCAGGGCAAACGAGACCCCACTCTTCTGGCTGCCTAGTATTTGTTTGTTTACATCTTACAGGTAAAATTCTGCTCTCAGGCCTGCAGATTGCAATGTGATTCAGCATCAGAGTTTTCACGACAGAGCTCACATCTGAAGTTCTGAATGCTCTGGCAGTACAGCTCAGTAGCACCACAGGGATCAGCACAAATACCTTTCTGTTTATTCCACCTGACGTTACAAATATTTTTAATTCAGAAGCAATAATTCTGCTGTACCTTGCACTGATCTCAGCCATAGATTAAAGCTTATCTCAAAATCTAGGAGTTTAGAGCACACAGTTATCAGCCTATTAAAGATTTTTTAGGTTTTCAGACACAGCATCTGATACTTCTTGTACTTCTGTGCATTCAAGGAGTGTATGTACTGTGTGCGTATGCGCAGTGAGTGTAAGAAGGGCCAACCTCACTGAAGTCAATAGATCGGGGCTATTTGTCATAAGCAGAAGCTGTCCAAAAGATCTGTACAGAACAGTGAGAAATCATGTTACATAACAGTACATGAGAGAGTTCCATGTTATTATCAGATAGTGATTTTCTTCTCTGTAAAAATGGGAAACGTTAGCAGCTTCATAATTAATAATAATATGACAGAATAGAATGGAAACAATTTATAGGGGCTAAGCATACTGTGCACCAAATACCCATAAGATCCAGGTCATTGTGGATTTGAGTATAACAAGATGGAGGCTCATATGTTTCAGCAACTGCAACAGTGATATGAAAGACAAGCCACTTTCCAGATAGCCACACACAGCTGTCACACCATGAGATTAAGAGCACCTCAATCAGCTCATCCACACAAATCAGCTAATGGGGGAGACCATGCTGAAAAAGAAGAGTTTTGCCACTGAGAATCTGCTCTGTCAAAGTGTTATTGTGCTCTCTGTATCTATTATAATTCCTATGGAAAAAAAAGGAGGCATTACTTTCAGAGCAAGCTGTGTACAAGTGAGCCCTTACAGAAAGGTTAAGTGACTGAGAAACGCACCACAGAAAAGAATCTCCGTTTCGCTGTCCTAACCTACCTCTCGATGTCTTCTTTAACCAAGCTCAGTAAATCTGCAGCAGTGAACAAAGGAGTATGTGCTCCACTAGAGATAAAAACTATCACTCAGGAACTGTTTATATGGTATATACACTTTGTAAAATGCTTTTGCTTTATGAACAACTTCAAATTTTTAGGAATGAAAAGCAGCCCATGGTGATAGTGGGTAGTTAAAGTACGCAGGTGAACAATTTTTCTTCTCCTGGTCACAAGGAAGGATGGAAACACTGACCACCACCGACAGTTTCAGGTAAGCACACAGCAGTCCAAAAGCTTCTTGTATCCCATTTAACATACAACATTCCAGTTTCATTCCAACTGATGCATTTGGCATTTCTGCTCACTGAAACCACTCAGTTCCTAAAACCTATGGCTGAAGAATTCAGGAAAGAGGCCTTCTGTAATGAGTTACTGCATTGTCCTGCAGAGGCATTAAAGGAAATCCGATGGAAGTTCCTTCCAGCACCTTTTCCCTACTCCACGAAGTATATTCAGGATGTCTTCATACCCTTTCATGGATGTCAATGTGCTTTAACTAATTTTCTCTGCTATTTCCAATGTTTCATTACACATCTTTTTCTTTTTCCTCTCTTCCCTCCTTCTCTTCCCTTCAAGGGCTTGTTATTCAGAAACCGTTAAAACACCACTTCTTTGTACTACAAAATCTTGAGTTACAAAAAGCTATCTTGATGCTAGTGAAAGATTTTCATTTTGAAGATTCTCTCTAATGTATTTTTCCCCTCATCAGATTACTTCACCACCAGAGACAGCTGCTCAGTAGAGCACACATGCCTTTGGTACATCCAATTCAGAGCCACTCCAAGTTTTCCTTAACAGACGTTTTCAGGCACTGCTGCTTTGATATACTCAGCCATGTGCCTACATCCAGCCTATGAAAGGATCATTAAAAAACAACCAAGTGACTGTTCTTAATAAATGCATCAAAAATGTGAGTTCCCTTTGCTTTAAATACCATAGAACATAGTTTTTCCTAAGACCAAACAAAACAGGATATAGAAGAATTGAGTCCTTTGTACACTGTTACCAGGGTTCGTAATCTTTCAAAGTTCTTTTCTCAGTCTCAGTCCTCAATGATAAGCACCTGGAAAGTTCTTTGGTATACAGTGGGATTTTTCAAAAGGTCTCAGTGGTGTTTTTTTGTTGTTTTTTACTGTTTTGTTTCTTAGTTAAAAACAACAACAACAAAAAAAAACTCTTCCTATATGGAAAAAAGAAATCATACATGCAAGAATTTGCTCTTTGCTCTCAATTAACACAAAGGTCTGCTCTGAATGTCACACAATTGCAGACATATAAGGCACACAGCTCACTGCTTAAAAAGCAGACCTAACCTATCAGAAGAACAGACATCTCAGCTTCAAAAATGCTTCAGAGGACATCTGCAGCAGTAGTTACCTTCACTGGAAATACTCAGGCTAGTTCTACCATCTACCATTACCTACCAAACTCTAAAAGGTTGTTTCCACACCTCATCCTCCAAACCTTTATTTTCTTTTTTAAAAAAAGCCAAACACACTAACACACTACTACTTTTCTTAATTCTTACTTCAAAATACATAATAGAACTTAGGGGCCTCCACAAAGGATATTCATAATTTCCAATGTGATGTGAAGTTTTAAGATAATTCACCTTATCAATGCATCAATAAAACAGTACAGGGGATCAATCAACCCTTTTTATTCCATACAGACTGCCCAACACTGGAAGCTGGATATAGCAGTTCCCACAGTAGAAATGAAAACACAGTGGAAGTCAGAGATTCACCAGAGTAGCCCTGCTAAAGGATTAGAATTAGAAGCACAATTTCAGTCTTTCATTTGGTTTCCTTAATTTGGCTGTTCAGATCTAACTGACCATAGTCAGTCTACTGTTCAGTCTGGATAGAAACAAAAGCTTTAGAGAACAGTCAGAAATTGAAACAAGCCGCTCAACATGATGGCACAGTTCTCATTCTCTGAAAGAGTGGTTAGGCACTGGAATGGGCTGCCCAGGCAGGTGGTCGAGTCACTGATCCTGGAGGTGTTCAAGAAATGCTTAGACACTGTGTTGAGGGACATGACTTTGTGAGAGCTATTGATGGTAGGTGGACGGTCAGACTGGATGATCTTGTAGGTCTTTTCCAACCTTGATGATTCTATGATTCTGGGTGTTTTTCAAGTCTGGGCTGAAAGAAGTGCTCATCAGTATGACCTGATGAGGGCTTTGGACATGTGGGTGGACAGGACATCTCCCAAGGACCAACCCAAATTATCCAGTGACAGACTACAGAAGTAAACAGGTCTGTCTTTAGTTAAATTTATGAGATTCCAGGATTTCAGAATTTGGGAAGGTATTTGTAAATATTTCTGCTCTCACAATAAAACAGGAAGCTAAGAAAAAAGTAAAATTACTTTTTTTGTTATTCCAGAACTACAAGCTCAGAAGTTCTATTATCCATCCATCCTCCGGGAGTCTTCCTTTCATATCCTTCCCAGTACTTAGCTGTATGTGCTCAGTAGCACACCTTTAAACTGCACTTTCCACTGTGACTGTGAAGTTAAGCTCAGATTTTAAGCTACTAACTCTCTACTTTTAACCATGAATGTTGTCTATTAAGTACTACAAAGAAGCATTTAAAGCACTGTTCTTCTGATATAGTTAAGTAGACAGCTTTCCAGGTACTGAGGTTTTGAGTTGCGAGACCTACAGTTACAGAGGGATTTTTTTTTACACCTCAAAAACCTTCTGTATCTGATACTAGATATTTCTCAGAGTTGAGCAATCAGCTACAGCTGAGTTGAGTTTTGAATGGGGGAAAAAGGGCATTTCTGATCCTATTTTTTGCTGCTTATCCAGCAAAAATTACTTTTAGTACTCTTTGTCCTCCAAAAGACAATCAAAGGAAGGCAAATATGAAAATGTTCTCACCCTGGCAAAGTACACATATAATGAACATTAAGCCCAAAGGTCAATTCAATTCTACATTCACATCATGGCCAAATATACTCTTAAGCTGAAAATGTATAATGGAATCAACCCTGTGAAATTAATGGATTCACAGCAGAAGAAATACAAGGGTTCTGAAATACAATTCTGTAATTTCACATGAAATTTGGTTCCACGAGAGATATTTTCTAGAAACTTCAGTTCTCATGTGTTACCAAAATAACTGATCCAATCTTCCAAAACTCCTGATTGTGTTTCATTAAATATAATAGTTGTAAGAAAGTACAGTGACTGGTAACCACTGCAATTAGAATATCCTACGGGCTTTCTTATTGTGCTGGGGAACTAGCATGGTAGTAGGACAAAGTGAATGCAGGACAATCTTTATGATACCTTTGTCCCTCTTCCTGAACTTGCATTGCACATTCCACAGTCATGGCCAAGGATCAGTGCCAAGATCTATTCAATGAATCAGAGGAATTGGCAGAAGGGGAGCAGATGGAGCCAAATAAAACAAAACCCCTTAAGCCAAATATTTTGAAATGGTCAACAAGGAATCAAAATAGAAGAACGCTAACAATGAGCCAAATCTCTCTACTTTCTCAGGTGAGCAAACACCCAATGGAGTCACTTGGCTAAAGCTGCCTTTCACTAATGGCTATGGCACAGCTTACCAAAGTTTAAACAGAACTAGAATTGTAAAGCATAGATAACTTTCTGAAAAGCTATCTCACACATGCACTCTCAAAGCTGAAGGAAAAACTCTAGAAATAATAATCTTCAACTCAATCTTTTGTAATAATTCAGAACAGGATGATTCAGTGTGTTGCAACAGCATCACTTCCTGTACTGGGCAGCACAAGAGAAGGAAGCACTGGCGACGTGATTCAGAGTGCTGCTCACTATCACTAGTCAGTCTACTCACTTCTTGGCGGCCAATCCCAATCACTCAGATCTCCAAAACGTTCCTCTATAACAAAACCACCAAGACAATAAGACTTCTAAAAAAAAAAAAAAAAAAAAGATTCACCACCACTTATCACATCTTTCTTTTGTGTGTCATAGTCACAGAGAATCCCAACCTTTAGATTTTTCCTTCTCTCATCGTATCATCAACGGATTGCAAGGTTCCAGGGAGCTACTGAGATATGCTGTGAAAGAAGTACTTTCTAGATTTCGACACCTAGATTTGAAATGTATGTGTTTTCTTTCACCCAGTATTATAACTGGAAGAACACTAGTAAAAGAGTTCACAGAAAAACAATGAAGTCCTACAAAATCAAAGTCCAACTCTGGCTCAGTATAACCACAGAATTCCTTCCAACAAGTTATTCACCAAAATGGAATTGTACTTTCTGTACATTTACCTTTTACGTTTCACAAAAAAATAAGCCTAACAACTTTGTTTTTCTTGTTTGGTTTTTTTTTTTCAAAGGACTAGTCACCTCTTACAGTATTGAGATGCAGCCCATCTCGTAAACAAATAATGCCATCCTGTGCATAACTTATACACAAGGGTGGGAAGTGCTATTATTCCTAACTTGGACAATGAGACACAGTTCTTAGGGTAGTACTCATGCTATTAAAACATACAGAAAGACATGAAGATGCTCCACCTCAGAACCTGGAAGCAGAACCTAAAGCAGAACCCATCTGCAAAAACACCCTACAGGCATTGGCCAGTCTTTAAGTTATCCATGTTCTGGTCTGGACTTTATTAAAAGATACAGTTTATCATTCTGTCTTGGAACTCTAATATCACAAAGCTTTTCCACTGCTTACCTATGTGTGTTTTGCTGCTCTACATCACAAATATACAACTATATTGGCAACACAGAACACCTGCACCTTCGGGCATAACGCAAAGATCAGCTTAGGAAAACTATACTCAATAAATTACATTTTCAAGTTAAATTTAATGAAAGGAAAAGAATTGGCTTTTACAAAAGCAAAGAGAAAGAATTCAAGAAGATACCACAGAAGACAATTAAGCCAATAGATTTTCTTAAAAGTACTGCCACCTTAAAAGACCTAAATTAAAAACAAGTTTCACTTTTTTTTTCAAATATGAAAACATTCCCTTTAGTTTTTTGCTATTTTGAATGCTATGAAATGGTAATCATACCTCTGAACAAACATCAAGCTATGAATTGCTTCTTTTCTGAAATGGTAAATCAATACAACAAAGCCATTACACTTCAAATTGGCATCCTATCAGCAGGATACAGTGCAGTAGGGGAAAAAAAGAAGAGGTGCTTCTCACAATCTACAACATTTTATGTTGAAAACAGATAGATTAGTGGAATAAATAAGAAAGAGGGCAAGAGGGAAATAAAATATGACTGGGAAGAAGGGAGCCACAGACGCTAGCTTATTTCTGTAGTTGTAGATGCATTCATCTTAGACTCCTGGAAGGTTTTATTTGACTGCAGGCTATTTCGTGGATTTTACTCAGTGAATTATTCACTGAAATGCACATATTCTTCTCTCTAGGATGGTTAAAATGTGCATTAAATAACATAAAGCTACATGCAGAAGACAGGTAATAAAACAGTAGCTATACAGATGAGTTTCATTTCTACAATCTCTGCATAATCATCAGAACATAACTCTACTTAGTGCATTCACACTAAGTTATCATACATTATAATACCTTTAAAGTGAAATTACTGAGACACAGAACTCAATTCATAGAAACAGAGGGAAAAGACATATACATCCTTGATTCAAAACTAACTGATAAGAAGATGTGAAGTCAGTGCTGGGAAGAAAAAAGTCTTTAACATACATGAAGCAGAAAATTCAGAAATACATTTTGTATGAATATGTCATTCTCCAAAATATTTGCAGGATATCCCATCTCAATAATTCACTGCCATGGACCAAGTCTGCCAGAATTAGTAACGTGGACATGGGTTTGGGCTAAACATAAGCACACTTCTTACATCCTTTCCAGCGCGGGTTCTTGGTTTACCTTTGCAATAACTGCTATCACAATATATCCCATAGGCTGAAGCTTTCTTTCACATCATTTTCAAATCTAATGATCTCAAGCAATGTAAGTAATACAGTTTGACAGCCCTAGATAAGCTAATTTTTCTATATATGGAGAAGAAGATCTAAGAAAACTAATTTACTTTCAAGTAAAATAATTCAGAAATTTGATACCTAGTTTTCAAACATCACCCACACGCCTTGGAGGTGCACGTCTTAACAGTGCAGTTCCTAATTGTGCAAATCACATCTAAAAATCGAGTCTGAGTCCTAAGTCACTTAATTATCATAATATTAGATGGCCTTCTGTTCTTCAGTAGCTGCCCTGCATACAGGCCATCATTCTGACTCATTCTCTGGTGGAGAATTGCAGCACAGTGCAATGACTACAGCATTAGAACAGGACTCAAAACTTGCATCCCTTCTTAATCTCACTCTTCAAATGTACAGCGCTTTGCAGAAAATACTCCATTATTCTGTCCACTTCTGTCTGCAGTTTGACTCTTTAGTTTACCTACTGTTCCCTACCAAAAATTTATACACAAAGATCAACTTAAGTTTTTAAGTATTTCTGTAATCCAACTGTTATGTAGGGTGAATTCTGCAGCAGCTGACCGATAACCAGAGTACTCTTCTCCAGATGTGCATCAAGATATTAAAAGCTGAACACATACTTTTCATGTTCATTCCTCCTTTAATAAACATTTACCACTGGCCTTTCTCCTCTATCTTACAATTTAATGTTAAAATCACTTAAAAATGCCAAAGGCTCAGACAGTGACGGAAAAATAATTATCTGAATGCAGCTAACCACTGTTGTCTTCACCTAATATTAGAGGGAGAAAATGGAAGACTGTCACTGAATTTTAATGAATTCATTAGTTAATTACTGTAAAGCCCTGTGAAAGTGCTAAGAATGATTATTACTTTTATTCCCAAGAAATTTATTATAATGGCAGAGATGGACCTCCAACAATGACTTTTCTCTGAGTCCAGAATATATAAATGGTACAGAATGACATCTATTAATTCTTTGCATAATTCAAGTACAACCTTCCATTAGGGTGAGATACTGATGTACTGCCACACAACAAGCAGTGTTTTCCTTTTTTAATAAGTTAATTTAACTTTAATAGTTAGCTGTGCTATAGGGCACTGCTCAACAGGAACAGAGATGGTAAATTAGTCAAGACATGTATTACACTTGCTGCATAATGTGCCACATTAAACCCTAACGTACAACAGAATTCTTGCTGAAAAATCATGCAACAGAGTGAATCAGTGAAGCAAAAGCAAGGCTGAATTTGGCCCACTACTCTTAATTCTATTGAATTCAATGAGAAAAACATGTCTTTTAATTTCCTGACTGTAGATAAGACTGACAAAATATTCTGGAATCAGTCAACAACTTTAAGACCTAATCATTCAGCCAACCAGGCAAAAGAAAAAGAGAAGCTTTTATATTAAATAACATTTAAGGGAAATTTTAAATGTGTATTCTAATAAATTATAATACTATTTGTTGCTGTTAGAATCAAGCAAGCAACAAAGTATTGTGCATTTTAAAAGTTGTCTCATAGAAAGATGTGTATATTCACAAAAACAGGATTTTTTTTTTCCTTTGCTGTGAATGTTTACACAGGAACTTCTGGCAGAGAAATCCTCTGACATTCAGAAACATTTGTCACAGGATCTCTTTCTATTTCATTATAATCATCTGTTGCTCCAAGATGAAGTACCAATGACCACTATTTTAACTTCCTGATAATTGAGATGTTGCTTACAGGGACTTTACTAAAGATTAATTCATTAACTGAATTGGCTCATCTCAATAAAATGCCTTTCCTGCCCAACTCCCCACAATATGTAATGGGACAATGCTCTACAGTGACTGTTTACTGAAATCAGAGATCTGGTGCCTGCATGTACTGGCTATATAATGAGAACGTGGCCTTTGAGTCACCGATTGTGACACTGGCAATTCTTACACTGTGAGACAGGTCAATGCAGAGGAAGACAAACCTTTAACATCTACTGCCTTAAAGGCTTCTGCTGCAGGAGGACAAGCCAGCCACGGCACTGTCAAAATATGTAACTGATTCATATAAAGCCAACAGTGAGTCTTTCACCTGATGGCTGAAATCCTGACTTAAAGCTAGAGACAAAAATTCCCTTGAGCTCAGCATCTTACTTTCACCTCTATACTGCCACGTCACCGGTTACTAAAACTTTCTACAGTATTAAAGTTGAATAATATAAAAGTGACAACCAAGGGTGAAGCCAAGAAAAAAAATTACAGGAAAGTCCCACCTTTTCGATCTTCTCTCATAAATCTTATTTGAAACTTGTGGAGGAGAATCGCACACCACACTGCCTGCAAACCACCAGCACATTTCCCAAAGGTGCCCACAGCATCATAGGTCTATATGGATCCAAACCATAAATGCCAGAGGAAAAATACTACAATGCAGGATGATCAGCAGGATGGTCTTTTGTAACAAAATAAAACACATGGAGATCAACATTACAGAGAAAAGGACAAAGAGATATGACATGAGTGACAGAAAAGGAAAAAATAAAATAAAATAAAACCAGCAGAACACTAAGGGAAGCTTAAAAGCAGTAGGAGAGTACAGCTTTTTCTTTCAAGTTTAAATAAAAAAGAAAACATAAAAGGGAAACACAGGGAGGCTTGGCCTATGCGTTAAGAAAAAAAACAACCTCTCTACTAAAATGACAGCTTTACCATTTCAGAGCTGTGAGCTTACATATAAGCACAAACCTGTAAAAAATGCATTCACCGTGACTGCTTTTTCCTCTTCAAGAAAATAAAATAAAAATAAATAAATAAAAGCAGTAGAAAGCTGAAGTGTGTATCTGCAGCTTATGCCAGAAACACAATGGACCTAAATAAATAAACAAATAAATCTATAGATTAACTTATGAGCTTTCCTGATCTTCGTTTACTGCAAGGACACTCTGTTTCAGAGAAGGTACTCATAATGTCCAGAAACATTCTCCTTCGTACATTACTTTGGAAATTCTGCAAATTGTATTTCAAAAGTACAATTTTCTGCTGTTTCTGAAACAGGTAAATCTGCTGAGATCTTTGAAAAAAAAAAAAAAAACAGGTAAAAATAAACACTTCCTTACTGCTGACTGACCCTACATAGTGGTTAACACAAGGTTTTATTCAGAGACCAGAAATTAACACAAATCTTCAGTAACGGTGATATCCATTTAAATTTTTGTAATAATATATCATGTTAAGCTATGTGAATGGAGATCTCATTTACACATTAAGATCGCTTTGTAACTGTAAAAGTAACTATTTCTCATATAATAACATATTTATATTGCAACTTCACAAAAACAGAAAGAAAATGTAATATAGATTCAATATAAATCTTGAGTCTAAATGTGAACATTAATATAAAAATACAACACCTAAATATTAAGATCTCTGCAACAGCTGTAGGAGCTGATAGAGCTTGCGGGTGCTCAAAATATAGCTGCTGCATATATAAAAAATTATTACAACAAGCAAATACCAGCAACACAAAACAAATGATCTATGAAGAATAAAGCTTGGTGTGGTATTCATACAATCACTGGTATTAGTACCAGGAATGATAAATGGAAGGAAACAGCAACCAATTAACTAAGTGTGCGCACTTCCCCTAATTTATTTCTTTCCACATTAATTCAAGTCTTTATTTAAAAAAACAAAACAGGGAAATTACCTGTTTGTTTTAAGACCAAACCTTTACAGTAATGGCAAGCACAACTCATGTGAATGTTTAAAAACAAACAAACACAAAAGATCTTGTTGTAATTACTAGTTAAATTTTATACTCTTTCCTGGAAGCAGAATCAACATCAAGCCTCACATATTATACAGATGAAGCATGAATGTGTAATATCAGTAATAACTATACTGCTACAGCAGATACACTACAAGCAACATGCCTGTTTTTCGACATGACAGAAAGCATTTCTTAGCAGGAAATGCAAGGGAAACCCTGTAATCGGCAAAAATATAAACCTCATGTACAGAGAACGCAAGAAAGAAAGGAGTGTGAAACAAGTGCTCTGTATTTTCTGAAATCCTTTCTACAGGATCTTTGTTACTAAGGAGCATTGTGTACAGGAAGAATTATTTGTTTCTCAAGCGTACATATGATTTTGCTGATTGTTCCTCAGATATTTTTTAATCTTACACACCTTTCTGGGAATGGACTGCCTAAAGATAACATTCCAGATGATGGCTCTGTCCCAAAGCACAGAAGGGGAAGACTCTTCTCCTGTATTCCCAGTTTGATTAATATATTTGTTTTATGCAAAATTCAAATCACTAACTCATTTCCACGACATTTCTCTTGTCTTTTGCAGGGCATATTTTACGTCTGCTGTGCCTGGTGTTTAGTCCTACAACAAGACATTCTGTTCCTATATGATGCACATTTTCTCCTTTGTAGTCTCTGTAAAGGTTGATGGCAGTGGCTTTTTTCTGTTTTTTATTTTTTGTTTGTTTATTTGTTTGTTTAAATTTTCTCAAGTAAAAGAATAAGGAAACTAAACCTACAATCTACATCCACAACAGAAGTTACAGCATTCTGCACTGTACTAAGAAGGCTAAGGCAGCTTTCAAGTGGAGTCGGTCTTGATCTTACCTGTCCTATATCCTGTGTTGTTGAGGTACACAGCAAATGTACGTACTTCATGCTGAGCCTGCCAAGATGGAGAAGAACAGTTCTCGTTGTTAGTGTAAGTGTTGTGGTTGTGGACGTACTTTCCCGTAAGAATAGAGGAGCGAGACGGGCAGCACATTGGTGTTGTCACAAAGGCATTGATGAAATGAGCACCTCCATGCTCCATGATCCGTCTTGTTTTATTCATCACTTGCATAGAACCTGGAAAAAGAAAACCATCTCAGAATTATTTTCTTCTTTCAGTCACAAGAGCCAAGAGCTCATGGGTTCCATCAGAATCAATCACAGGTAGTAAGAGCACTGGGATTTCAGAGGGCACCCAAATACTAAGAGATTATACATCCTGCCCACTTAGGAAGTTTTCCCATAGTTTTGAGAAGTGTGAAATACTCGAGTCCTAACTTAAGACCGAACTCAAAGCTGTTGACATAAATCATTAAGATTTTTGTTTCCAACTGTAACCAAGAGTGTCTGCATAGCCTTTCTGGAGCCACGAGTACTGTTCCAGTAGCTGAAGGCAAGACTCAACATGATAATGAGGCCTGAGGGTTCAATTAACTTTGTGCAGCAAGTCTGACCGAAGTTTGTATTATTTAATCCTTGATTTCTGAAGATAACTGATGCTCTTCCTTTTGTGTCAACTTTCTGCTTCTGCAGAACACTTTTAGCTGAGGGTTGTAATCACAGAAGTGTCCACACTGAAAGGGAGGACTCCAAAGCCACTGTTCAAGCACATCTACTAGAGTTTTCTACTACATAAAACACTCTTCTCTTGAATGAAATATTAGCAGGAATTATTTCCAGAAGAGGCAGCAACAGAACAAAGTCCTCATTAGAATTTCCACAACCAGCTCACTGAGTTCTGTCTATCCATTTGATCCATTTTGATAAAGGGCGTTAGCTAAATTTCTCTAGATTTTTTAAGGCTTAGTTCTGTGGAATCAGATTTTAGATCAGTAGCTGGGCCACATAACCATAATCTAAAAACAAACAAGCAAGTTTAACTGGTAGGGACTTGGATGATTTAAGGTTAATGGGAATCAAAGTCTTTTTGCCAGATGTTACTAGAAGAAACACTGTTGTCAAAAGATTGTTTAGTTATCTGTTCAAGACAAGGCTTTGGACTGGATCTACCATAATTTTAAACCTAGATAAACTTGGATCCATATCAGAGGTTCCTTCTTACTCATAAAAATATCAAGGATCAGAACAAAATCTAAGAGTCCTTTTTCTTATCTATTTGATTGTTAAAACATCAGAGTACTTGATCAAGGAAGAATTTCCACTTCTCAGAGAATTTACAATACAATACCTGTGATAGCACAACCTTGCAAAGGAGAGTAAACCTTTCCATCACCAGTATTTCTTTCTTATTACGAGCAAAGAAAGCCAACAGAGAGCACAGAGATGAAGATATGGACCCTCTGCAACCATGAATGGAAGTTAACTGCTAATGTATGTCATTTCATCTCAAAAAAAAAAAAACTAATGCCGTGGCAATTTTAAGATCATTTTGTTGGAATGAATATAATAAAGAAAGAAAATCTGTGCATTTTTCAGGTCTGAGTACATCCTTGTCACATCACTGGTACAAGAACCAAGGTAAGTTATTGAATCTACTTTTAGAACTTCTTGAACTCCACATTTTGAAATAAAAGTTCTAATCAAGTTTTCTTTTTTTTTTTTTTCCTTTCTGTAACTGTGAGACAAGAAAGTAAGTCTCATGGGAAGTCTCCATTTCTTTAAAGGCATTAACACAGTTAACAGTCAACTATACATCATGTGACTGGAAACTGTGGATGTTTCCTGCGTGTCCAAGAGAACCCAAGAACAAGCAGGCAGACTGAAAATCTGCCATTCTAATATTAAAATAGAATTTATCAACCCCTTTAAATGACAGAGACATCTGTGCATAAATAACAGCACATGTTAAGACTCCCCTTGGGGACACTAACTGTCTTTAATAAAACTGCTGCAATGACACAAACCTATACATCAACAGTCTCTAATACAAAAACTTATGATCTAATCTGCTTCCCTAGCTTGACAACTAATACAGAGTGACAGATCAGTGGAAAGTAAAACTCCAGCATACTCTTCCGTGCAGTCTTATATAGGCCAGCTTTAAATATTTTAAACAGCCTGGAACCAGCCAACCAAAGCTTATTTTCTTCAGCATGCCTCCAGTACAAACACAGAACTGTGGAAAAAAAAAAGTATAAATTGATCTTTCCATAGCAGAAGATTAGTTATATGCTAATCAGCAGCTGGAACCTCATCAAATCACCTTCTGAGTCGGAGAATCTTTTGGGGGTTTATTAGCTGATATACCAAGAGAAATCATGCTTTAAAGCATCGATGTATAATTCAGAAAATGACTGTGAACTGTCAAAAAGCACTGATAATAAATAAAACTGATTTAGTAGTTCTATGCCATTTTCCAAAAACAAAAGATCTATGAGACTGTGAAAATAGCTAATTAAATCAATTTGATGCATTCAAGCTTCTCACTTAAGCCTAAGAAAAATCTAGGTTGAAATTACACTTGAAATCTGTGTAGTGTCCAAAACTTTACACTTAGTGCCTTTTCATGTCTCATTTTAAGGGTTAGGCTAATACTTTGACTAATATTAATGGAGAATCCACACTAAAAATGTGTAATTCTAAACGGGACCTTGACACTGAGGTTAAAGCTCACCCATGATACAAGTTGAAAGGTATCTAGATATCTAGTCATATCGCTAGATATGAATTTAACTTTACTTTTTAACGTGTTCGGAAAAAAAACAAACAACACTATAATACAGGAGAACTGTTTACATTTACAAATGCTATAAAGAAAAAACATCCAATATAGCAAAGTGCTTACTCCTATTCTGTTTTCCAAACTGATGTTATATTGGAAAAAGAATTATTAAATTCTGTACTGGAATATAACAACTTATACAAATAAAATCTTTCATTACCTACACAGTAAGGCTAGCTAAATAAAATCCTTTATCAGTTTAGCAGTTGTTCATAAAATAACACTGACTTTCTCATTAAATGTGTTTTGCAGTCAGAACTCATATTTTACAGGAGTTTTAGCAAACTTCACTTGTTTAGGAGCTTTTGAGTCTCAAGTGACTCAGTGAACTCTGAAGGACAATTTGAGAAGCAGCATATATATGCAAATAAGTTAACAATCCCAGAATGTATACTCCCCTAAAGCCTTCTGTTTGAACCTCATTAGACATCCTTTTCACATCTTCACATCCTTTTTTAATCTTTTTAACACAGCTCTAAGACACTTATCTCCACATATGATAACTCAGAAACATCTCCATACTACTTTTATTTTTTTCACACATTGGAACACGTAGAAACATATGAATCACCTCTTGCTCAGATTTCTCTAACATGGCTGAAATACTGTCTAAATAATGAGATCCTTCTCCAGCTACGAGATAATAAGCTGATTTGTTGAACCACAGCAACATGGCGGGCAACCTAATTACACTGGAGAGACCATCACACAGGAGACTAACATGGACTTACATGGCTCTAATGGGGGAAAAAGTATTTGGTTCCAATTAATTATTTCTCCTCATCAGTATATTTCTCTTCTTTCTATTCAGCTTTTCAGTACAACTCTTTTGATTAGAAATGTAGTCAACTGAGCATGTATGTTTCATTGGTTCTTTCATTGGTTCTTGGTGCTCTCATTTACCTTCTTCCACTTGTATCAATTACAATTTACACTTGTTCTCCTTTGACCTGGACATTCTACATCCTTTTCATCTGTCCCTCACCAGTCTCATCCTTTTTTCACTAAAAGACTGTGTTTTGGTTTCCTACACAGAACTCTTGATTAGCGGCAGCACAAATAGAAAAAGTTGAACTCCTTTTTCAAAACAATCTCCTGGCAAACTCCACCTACTACTGTTAAAACTACCTCAAATTAAACAAGAAAGGCTGTTGGGAGTACCTGACATTGCATTGTGTTCCTTTTTGACTCAAATGTAACCACAAAAGAAAAATGAAAGCTACAACACCCATCAGTTGGAGAATACTTCAAGTAATTGAAATCTTCGTTATGTACAACTTTCTCTGCCACACTGCCACAGCTTACAAGTTCTCCTTAGCTTTTATTTGTAATTCACTTCTTATTTTCATCTCTCAAATGCATTAACCACAATCCCCTTCATAAATGCCAATTTTGATTAATTTGGACAGCTCAGTAGACAATAGACAAAAATAAAAAAAATTCAAACAAATATCAGGTCTTACAAAGCCACTAGTCAGAAATGACAAATGTCTAATCTCAGCTTCATTGGATGGACTCTCCTCAGTTAGATCCTAATTTGTGTGGACACGTGCCCATTATGCTTGCAAATGGAAAGCATCAGGTTATCAGAGAAGAGAAATATACTGCCCAAAGGACTTAAGACAATTGCATCAGAAACAAGCAGGCTAGCATAAAATAGAAGATGATAAATTTTTTAGGACCACCTTCTGAGCCTGCAAGATAACATACTTAGGTTCTTTTGGGTATACATTATTAAAGCTGCTTTTTGTGATCCAAATAACCACTTAAAAAAAAAGTGACAACATCAAAAAAGCAAAACAAAACAACAAAAAAAAAACCAACCCAAACCAACAATATCACAGACATGCAGCAATACTGATAAAAAGGAAACATCTATCAGAACATTGCCACGTTGCTGTGATTAACCTCTCAACTAGAGAAATACAGAAGAAATACAAGTTAATTAACTTTACTATTTGTGTTCCATTTCTTCTTTGAGGTCTGATACTAGAAATCTGGCATAGCAGCTTGTCAAAAAAACCCCATCAGACCACACACATAGCAGCTCTCATCCTGCAGATGATTCAGGCTTTGTAACCACATAAAAGTGTATTTTTAATGTGAAATTACAAATATAAACTGGATTGTGTTAATCACTTCTAACTACAGACAACATTTTGTAAATATAAGCTTGCTGAGGAAATACAAGAAAAGCCCAATTCTGAGTTAATTCATTGTTCCAAATCATTAGGCAAAGTATGTTTAATCTCCTTTCTTCAACAATTAACATAGCATTAAATAGCTACGTTGAAAATAGCATAAATAGCACTGTAGAACCTTTTCATGCTAAGTGATTCTGGTCAGTAATTAACTACACATCTAAATGGACGACACTGAGAATAGCATGAATATGTTAGGTCAGATTTAAGTAATTAAAATTAAAATTGTACACGTAATGAATGCCTGCAATTACACAAAAAGTTTGGGTAATTTCACAGCGCAGTAATCAGTTATGAATTGAAACCTACTGCTTAGGCATGTAACTTCCCAGGCTATACTTGCTGTTGTCAGAAGTGCAGTTTAGACATGTAGATGAAGAGACAGATAGATGGGAATCTCGTATTTCCACAGAAACAGGAAGTTTGACATTTTAAGTAAGGACTACCTTCAGCTGCACGCAACTGTAAACGCACGTGAGGGCAAGTTTCAAGTTTCAATGTTTGCTATCTTGTTCCTTCTACCATATCTTTCACATTACATATGTATATATATATACATATAATTATTTTGAAAACAAGCATCCAGCTTCAAGGAAAAGAAGCACTATACTCATTACCTAGAATTCTCTTTATGTTATGTTGGTTTCTTACCAAGTTCTACATCCTGATCATCAGTAAGAACAAGGATGATGTTTGGGCGGATGTTTCTACGGTCTCTTTGAAATCTTCCCTTCAGACGTTGATTTAACAGGAAAGCTGAACTTCCATCCAACAGTGAGAAAACCATCATCATGAATAATCCAAGGACAATACTATGCTGTGCCATATTGCATTGATTTACTGTTCTCTCCAAACAATGTGTGTTAATGTCTTCCACTTCTTTTTTTGTGTGCAGGTATCCTGTAAGGGAGAGAGAAATATGTATTAATTACACTTTTCCCTCACCACCCCCTTCCCAAAGAATCCAAAAGAAAGTTATCTCCAAAGAAGTGAAAAGCAATACATCCCAAATTATCTAACTCTTAAGACCAAAAAAAAAAAAAAAGCAACAACAAAGTATTTTTCCAGTTACAACAAGAAGCTGAAACTTGAAAAATTCACAGTTCATAAGCTGTTAACTACATATGCAATTAAGTTTTCACTCTATGCTCAAATTCAGCAGCAATTTAAAGGGTTCAGTAGAGCACAGTCCTGCTCTGACACACAAAGTGATCTCCTTATTTAAGGTTCTGGGACATACCAAGATGACATTTTTGCTTACTGCCTCAAAAAATGAAGATGTTGAAAACATATCTATCTATATATTTAAGCAGGACTGTAGTAGAATTTACTGAGTTTACAACACATCTGTAAACTCACGACAAACTGTCAAATTAGAAGACTTCTTATACACTGCTTTATCTTACAGATTTCATTGGAGTACAGAGCTGTCCAGACCATGAAACTGTTGCAGGATGCTGTTTGAAGTCTCCAGTTTTGATAATAGCTTTCAATGCTTCTGTTGGTTTCTAAGTATTACTGAGTGTTGAAGGCTACTACTGCAAAAGTTTGGGAATGCACTGAAATGTTTTGCACTGCCCTAGACTTCAACTTCACCATAAATACAGTTCCCCCAGATTAACTTGTTTGTAAAATAGAGCAAAATTAACTGGTACCACTCCTTCCAGCGAGTCAAAAAAGACCGTCTGGCCATTCCACCAGGAAGGTTCCTAAAAATGAATGAGCGTGCTGAAGCATTTTTGAAATCACAGTTATGCTCAGTGGTCTTTCGTTATAAAGGGATTTTCTCCTGCTTTCAGAAGTCAAAACACTGGAATGAAAGTGAAGAGAAATATCAAGTACTAATTGTTTCATCAGACCTAGTGATCAATGAGTCAGTTTTTGATGGATTCCCTGCTTGCTGCTCACCACTTCCTGGACTGCTGCCAATGATCTCTTGCAATGCAGTGGGAAAAAAGAAATCAATTAATAACGACACAAGGAAGGCTCTCTGCTTTTTGTAAAGACCAGAAATGCCTGAGTAGAAAGAACCTAGCTAAGTACATTTCACCCGAATAAATACATTGGCTATTCTGTTCCCATAGCCACTTGGGAAAACAATTTTTCCCCAAGCAGATTATTTCATAGCCATGTTATTACTTCATCTCTCTCAGCGTCTGTTCTTTGAGATAAATTTTTATTAAGAAAGTTCTCATGAAATAGCAGAACCACTGGTCTGAAAAATTATGCTCAGATTCTATGCTTATTTAAGAAATATGTATTTAATTTTCATGTAAGTCAACAGATACGTACTATAGTATGATGCAATATTTACTAAGGCTGTTTTCCAAAAATGTATGCTAATAGGTTTTTGAAGAAAAGAAAAATCTTTCTTCCTTAGTAGTCTCCCTACTGAGTTTCACTAGCAGGTTAAATTAGCTTTCTTCATCAAAAATAAAGATCAATTTTACATGTCATAGCACTTATTTCAGTGGGTAGGGAAGGAGAAAAGTACAGCTTCCTAAATTCACAGATACAGCTTTAGTACCTTTGCTACTGATCAGAGATTCACCAGGCTGTAGCAGAATGAACACCAGTAAGTCCTATCAATTTTCATTCCTTGTACTCAGAATTCCATCTGCAGCAGTAGAACTGGGAAGAATCATGTCAGATTCAATGTGCTGCTACTGTCCAGAGTAGTCAAAACCAGCCTGAGAAGGAAACCTAGACCTGTTTCAAAACAGGAAGCAAAAAAGAAAAAAAGTTTAGCAGGCATACATACATATTCCTAAATACTAGCTTTCTGGGGAGAAGAGGTAGAGAAATAACTTCTGTTCTTCAAAGATTATTCCATGTGTATTTCTCTTTAACAAAAAAAAAAAAAAAGAAAAAAGAAAAAAATGAATAAATATAGATGCTTTTGTTATATACATTTTTCTGAAGGTCTACAGTTTAATGTTTTCTTTTCCTTCTGTTCTACACAGCTAATCACTTCTCTGAATAACAGCGTTTGCTGTCATTTCTTGGAGCACTTGGATGGCTGTCCCCTCTTGCTGTATCTGCTCTTAACTACACTCACTGAGGATTGCTGTACATATGACACTCTTCCTCATGTTTTCTCACTTTGTTTAAACAAACACATGGAAGTACCCTTATGGCCTCTCTCCACTCAGCCTGTCTTTACCTCAAAGTTTATTGCCCCTCACTCACTCCACTGTATTTAAAAATAGAAGCTGTCCCCAGCTCAAGAGAGTTGCTTATCTATCTGTGAAATACTTAACACATTCAGGGATGTACTTAAACTGCTGTTCTACAGCTACTTCACCAAACATGTACATTTATGCTTCAATAATTAGTTATATCTGAGAGAATGCTGTGGATGGAGGAGAGAACTTCATGTAAAGTACAACAGGCATTTTCTCCCAAAACCTGTTATCTCTTCCTCATCCCCCCTCCTCAGTGGAAAATTGTCAACTATTCTGATGAGTTATGTTCCTGTTATTATCAGGTAAGTGCCGCCAGGAACCAGCTCAAAGCATGTAATTACGTGCAAAACTCACACCAGTAACTAGGTAAGAAAATTAAAGCAATTTTAGAAAATAACCTATTTCTTAAAATGTGTATTCATAAAAGATAGACATGTCACTACTAACAGCATATTTGCTGTAAAACCTAAAAGCCAGCTTTAAATAGTTCTGAGAAGAGTAACAGAAGAGTCTCTTAAACAAACTGCCAGTGGTCAAATATAGATGGGTATTTTTAACCCTTTGCCTTCAGTGAACTTCAGGGAAGGAAATACGACATAAAGGATGTTAACAATTCTTTCCCCATGTCTATCAACGAACTAACTGTGACTCAACAGTAACAGTAGCAGGGAGAGGCCGCCAGCAATGCCCCAGTCTGCCTTCACTTTAAATATAGCACCCACTCCACTGATGCATTTTGCTCTGAGTGGCACAGATGGTCCACTGCTTTATGTGTCTCTGCAGGCCATCCTCCAATATTAAAGATGCTTGATCTGTAGTTGTTCTCATGAGAATTAGGTATGCCTCTTATTTTCTCCCAGATTACACGTATGAACTTGACAAGTCTGGCCACTCCTGTTTTATATTTAGGGAAGTGCTATCAGAAATGCATCAAACATTCTGCAGCTGGGTCATCTAGCTGAGCTTTATTAAGCCTACAAGCTCCGAGCGGGCTGCAGTAGAGAAAGTCTGGTCCTCTTATTTTCTGCGGTTTACCGTTGAGTTTAACAAGTCCCTGACTCCCTTCATAGCCTGAATTAGATACAGCTGCCTCTTTTTGTTCTTAACTCCCACTAGTATGGGAAATAAGAATAGTGCCAAAGTCAGTTCTCGCTGTGTGGCAGTGCAGAACATTACACTAAGTCACATTATAAAAGTTGAAGATTTTAGTGCGTTTATTCTATTTATAAAAGAATGGAGACAAGTCCTGCTCCCAAGTAGCATTTACACCAAGGAAGGACAACTTCTAATACTGCTCTCAGTAATTATTGTCAGTTCCACTGCAGCGCAGGCAGGATGCACAAGGATGACTGATGTCACTTCTATCCCCAGATGGTGTTTTTTATCAAGCTATTGATTAGTATTGCTTGGCACAGATGTAACATCACTGCATGTCAACCCAGCAGCTGATGGCAGCCGGCACTCAGCGCAGCTCCAAGCCTTGCTTATACCAGCCACACAACTGTCCCGTGCACAGACCTCGTGCAAATTCATTGAAGTCAAACAATTACGTTATGTCAATATAATCAAGAGTAGTACACGACTCTTGTCGTAACACAAAAAGCACAAACATACATATTTGATATAATAATTAATTTTGTAAGTTAATACTGCTTTAAGACTCTTTATACAAAGCTGCTGTTTTCTAGTTCTGCTGACACTAACTGATCTTTTATTTATACTTATATTTATGAGCACACTACAAAATACTAAATACAGAGTTGGTATGGCAGCCACAACAGAACAGGGTAACAGCATGAAAGCCACAAAGTGGAACTGCACAGTAAGGGAAAGCAGGATAGCAACAAGCAGCACACACCTGCTCCACATCCAACTGGAGCCAATACCAGGTGCATTATTTAAGCGCACTTAGGTGTGCCATTTGTCCACTGTTTAAGGTCACTGAAATACACGGTGGCAGATCCATTCCCTAGCAACCAACCCTATTAAAACCACTTTGCCAGTTAAATGGATTCAGCCACACTGCTGTTCTCTTAACTGTCCAGTCACTCCTGTACATATCAGGTTTGGTAACAACACTCCTTTTTCACTGAGGCTGTCAGCCACCATTTGAAACCATAACATTTTGTTTGTAACAGATAAAAACAGTTTTATTTGAGAACTGGGAGGATTTCTGTTGGTAATTCAGCTAGGTTCTCAGGAGAAGGCTGAAATCATCATTCATGCTGTAATCTAACAACATGTGGTGTCCTCTTGTACTCTGCTACCTTTTTTTCCCCAGCCAGTTGGAAGTTTAAGTACAGCTAAGCATAGCTCTCCATGATGACAGGTATGTTGATTTACCTATCCAAACCGTGGCTCAATTATTTTTCTTCTCAAGCAATCAACATTTCCTCAGAGAACAGGAACTGAGCTTCCAGACTTATCAGGGCACTGGATTACCATGCAGATGAATTCTCCTGAATAGCTTTCCTTACGCTGCTGGACTCCATACCAAAGCTAAATATTTATCAAAGGGAAGCCCACGCTCATTGTGGAATCTCTTCCTTATTATGCAACTTCCTTTCCACTGACATCGACGTATAGTTCAGTTATAGTTTTTCTTAGGAATTTATTAAAAAAATGTTTTAAGATACATAATATACTCCTCATGCGTGCATACTATTCTTCCTATTCACCACTTGCATATATTCACTACAGGTTTCCTGTAAGTCACAATATTCATGAGCCTTCAGGTAGGTTGCATCGCTAATTGGATCCCCCAAACCCACAGTAACAAACGTGTTTTTCTGCGCTACATGGAGATAACAGTCCAACAACAACTTCTAAGAGACGAAGAATTACTCCCTTATTATACTTATTATCCTCATATCTTTACAAACCATAAAGACACGCTGATTTTAAAGATAATCACATTGACTTGTGCTACGTACAATAACAACCACAGACTTACCAGAAGGGAACGAACGCAAGAGCATTAAGATAGAAAAGGTAGGCAGGAACAGGCACCGGCACAAACGTTCCAGCAAGTAAACAGATATTTTTTTTTTTTACAGCTACATAGAGAAGCAAATCCTGCTCCGCATATACATCCGTTAACATATACAGACACTCAGCTGCACGCGTTGCCCGGATGCACACGATGATTTATGGAACGAGAGGCGAAGTGCTGCAGCATCGGTTATCCCCGAACTCTTTTCCTCTCGACCACCGCCCCCGGCCACGGGCAGCGCCCGCCGGGACCGCGCCGCTATGGCTGCGCCGGGCTGGGGCTGAAGGGCGGCGGCGCCGCGCGGAGCAACGCGGGGAACTCCCGAAAGCACGGCCGCGCCGCACCGCATCGCCCCCGTCCGCCTTGCCAGCCTCGTTTCTCCGAACACCCCGCACAACTTCCAGCCCCGGCCGCTCCCTACGCTGCGCGAGCCCCCCGCCCCGGCTCGGCCTCCGGAGCCGCGGCCGCCGGGCACCGCCGCCCCCTCCCCCGCCGCGCGCTCACCGCGGAGCCGCCGCTCAGCCGCGCTGTGCCGCCGCGCTGCCGGGCCGCCCGCGGAGCGCCGCGGCGGAGAAGCGCATCCTCGGGCAGCGACCGAAGCCCGCTTCCGAGTAAGCGTTCGGAGGAAGCGCTCGGCCGGCTGGGCTGCTCCGCTCCACCCGCCCCGTCCTTCTTCCTCTCCCTTCTCCTTTCCCCGTTTAAAAAGTTCATTTACCTCGAAGATCCTCCTCCCAGCATTGACGCAACGCCCCGGCGGCGCGCAGAGGAAACCTGTTCCTCCGGCCGCAGCTCGCCCCGAGCCCGGCGGCAGCGCCCCGGGGCCAGGCCCCGCCGGGGAAACGGAGCGCAGAGCCCACCGGGCGAACGGAGCGCCCGAGGGCCGGGAGAGGCAATGAACGGCCCCTCGTGGGTCGCGGTCCTCTCGCAGGCGGCCCGGGGCACACAAGGACGCCTCGAGCGCTGCCCCCTGCCCTGCTCCAACAGCCCCTTACTCTCGTGCAGGGGAAATCAAAGGACACAGTACTTATTAGCAACTAAGAAAAGCTTATCTGGGTTCCTCGAGGGGGTGACTTGGAACAAAATCCTTCATACACGAAAAGTAATGTTCATATAGATACCTAAATACAGTTTATCTCCAGTGGATTCTTCAAGAACGTCTAAGAACAGCTTCCAAAGGTATTGTCTGATTAGTACTTTACTAAAAGCTTAATTTTCTTCAAACACTACACTGGTGACAGTGTCACGCGGAGCTTACTCACACTTTACTACTACAGAATCTAATACAGAATTACATACATCCCAAATTCCTTGATTCTGATCTTCACTCTTTTCTACCACAAAGTTTCAAGCATACATCCAAAAATAAGAATTTTAATGCCGCTATTTTTATCATAAAATGATAAAGTGAATACAGTGAAAATGGTGCCACGTGGCTGAGAATGGACAGCATATCATTTTTTCTGGGCAAGAACTAACATTGGAAGAAGAGCAGTAAGCCACTGAGCAGAGAAAGAAGATCCCACCAGTTTGCTACTTGAAGTCCAAACCAGCGCAGGAATACGACAGTTCCTGAAAGCTCCCAAGGAAAATGACCAACTGTAGCTTCAAGGAAAAAAGTCAGCACAGGAGAGATGTGTAGGACGAACTATAGTTGCTTGAGAAGTAAATATTTTGAAAAGCCATGCAGGATATATTAGAGAAAACAATGAAAATGTACTCGTTTAATGTACGATTTATTGGGATTTTTCCCTTAAAACAAACATCGCTTCCAATGACCTAATTCTGGCTGTGCTGCAGGAGCTAATCGTCCTGACCCTTTGCCATTAGGCCGCATTCTTCACTGCACACGGTGTGACCCCAGATCCGCTGAAATGAAGCAGCACGGATCCCCCACATACAGCCGCAGCAGCGCGGGGGGACCTGCCAGCTGTGCTCAGGAACCACCGGCACAAGCTGAGCTCTTTCTGTCAGTACAACTGCATCCACACTAGGGGCTGCAACAGCACAACTGTGTCAGTGCGAGTACACCGCTCCTGAGCAGCGCTGCACTAACGCACGAGGTGTGTGCGGAACAGGGGCTATGCACTGCCGACATTTTGATAAGATTGGTATATTGCTTTCTAAGATAGCATTTGACCTTTTGGTAGTGACTTCCATCTCGTGATAAAACAATTTACAGCCAATTAAGTTTTACAACACACCTGTGAGCTACGATGTTCCATTTCCACACACTTTAGACACAAATTTCAGTCGGATAAGGCAGATGAGTCACACAGAGCCAAAGACATTCAGCAGCAAGGTCAGGAACAGAAACCAGGAAACTCAGCATTCCTCTGTCCTAACCACAGGCCGACAGCGTGCTATCTGAAACACACAGACTGTACAGATCAGCTCTAGAAGGACTGCAAACAATAAGCACCAAGTCAGGAGGAAGTTTGCTGCTCAAAGTTTGCTACACAGAGGTCCGCATACTACACTACAGAAGGAAGACACGTGCTCCCTTTTTAAAAGGATTTTTCTAGAGCACTGTAAAGGGGATTTTCGATCTTAAAGAACACACTGTGAACTTTCTTCAACAAGCCACAATCAACAAAGACACTAAAACTGGCATTAGTGACAGCGGTGTGGCAATCTAAATTTGATTTAGCATCACTGGAAAATCTGTCGCAGCAGATCATTCATTTCAACAAAAGGGTAAATTCACCTCACAGCCAGTGCATGTAATTTCCATTAATGTTAATGGCAGTTATGCAAGTGCATTAAGAGGATAATATACCCCCTGGTTTGTGACGGCCCTGCAAAGTGAAAGGTGCTTCCTCTTGAAGAGAATAGGGTTTCCAGCTCATGCATTTCAAAATAACTTCTTTTGGCACTGTTACAAACAGGACAGATAACTATTATATGTACTTGGAGAGCAGCTTCCAAAGTTGCAGCAGTTAAGCAATTTTAGCTCATTTTCCTGGTGCCAGAAATTCAAAGGATATAGGCACAATTAAAACACTGTGGTTTATTTGAAGTCTTGGGCAACAAAATCATGTGAAATTACTGGTAAAACAAGAAGGCCTGAAAGACTCCTAGTGCAAGGGGGAGGGAATGATGTAGGTTTATACTTTTAAAATGAAATAAATCCTCTTCATTTGCTGACTGTAAAAGAATTCTGTTTATATGTAGATAATCACAAATAAATAAATAAATCAGGAGTCCAAGAGAGAAAACAAGGAAGGATGACCATTTCTTTCACTCCCAGTTTTCTCACTGCACATCACCAAAGAAATTTCAGCTCTCTCGTAGCTTGCCATCTAACAGATTGGAGATATTTTATTGTACCTCAAAACAACAAATATTGCCAATTACCCAAATAATTAGTCTGTAAAATCCCTGGATATATCTGCTGAAATTAGGAGGAAACAGATGTGCAGGCATTTCTTGGAGCATCATCACACATCTATCTGCGCTGTTAGGCAATGATCCCTCACAAAATTAAATGTACAGTTTCTCTGCAACACCTTACTTTGAAGCAGTGTGGCACAGAAAAATAAGTTGAGCAACTCATGTTGGAATGTTTACTGATCTATGGATTTGGGCACCAAGGGGAAACATTTTGACCCAGCTGGCAGATAGTGGGGATCCACACCATTATCTTCCCAGCAGTTCAGGGACAACAGCCAGTAGCCAAGGGTGGGGAAGGCAGTCATGGGCAACTGTAGCCCCATCGCAGAGCACTGGGAATAGGAAGAGGAGCGCAACTCAAAACTCTGGGAAATGACAAGTAGTCAGAGAGAGTTCAGTCATCTAAAAAAAATAACCAAACCAACAAACTCCATAAATGGAAGAACATGCTGCTTGAGGCATCTTTTTCCACTGATGCCAAATACAGTGTGCTTTCAGAGCTCAAATACTGCTCTCTTCTCATGTTCCATGAGATAGAAAAGAACAGCTGACTTCCACACTTTAAAATACTTCACTCAACGTTTCCCAGCCCTTCTTGCTAACCCTTATTTTTGTAGCTGCCCATCATGCACAAACCTCTCAAATATTGGTCATTCTGATCCCTCTTTTTCTCCAGTTCAGACACACGTGCTCAGAGCCATCTTTAAAAACTTAGAAAAAAGCCAGCAATAAAATACCATTTGATATCACCTTCATTTTCTCAGGATACCATACCATTGTAATCACTCTAGAGTTGTACTAACTGAACTGGTCAGACCTTTTCCAAATACAAATATTATGTTCTTAAAATTTCTTTAAACAACTGCGTTTCAACTGTAGAAAACATGTACACATTGCTTCAACAAAATTCAGAGTACTATTAAGGAGGCACAATATGAGACCCACTATTCAGTGCCATCGTCCCACACACTGCATGCATTTTATATTGCAGATCCAGTTCAGTTCTGTGAGTGACTGCTCCATTCTTAACTTTCAAAGTCAAGTTACACTTCCTATACATATGCAATGTTAATATGTTAATATGTTTTGAGGTGCTATGAAAATGGAAAAGGAGAACACAGCCAACGGAAGCAAGGAGAAATGAAAGTTTTACCTTGTTCTATTGATCCAAATGCTAAGCAGTGAATCTGCTCTTTTGCTTACTCTTAAGCATGAAAATACAGATTTAGCATGCTGTTTGGATTTAGTTACGGCTGTAAGTTTACAAAATTGAGAGAAAATTTCTAGGCAAAGATAATTTGATTTATCTTAATCATAGCTCACGACAGTGGATGCAACTTATTTAGTGAAATATTGAAGCAGTGAAGATGATTGGGAAGTTTTATGAATAATAAAAGTAACATCCCAGTGCACTGATAGTTTATCTACGTGGATAACAAACAAAACAAAGCTTCCAGTAAAGCTAAACAGAAATTCATAGCAAACATTATTATTAGAATGATTCTGAAATGCACACACAAACTTAACATGTGCTAAGCATTATTATTATTAATAAACTTCAATGATGCATCTGAATATCTATACACATATGAACTGGTGTTGGTCACACAGCTCCTATAACAAAGAAATGGTGGAAACAAAACAAAACCAAAAAAACCCTTCTTTTTCCCTATTTATAAATTACCCTTAGAACACTTGTTTGTAAGCCAACAGGGATTTAATATTCTTTTTAATAAATAATTTTTCTTTTCATAAAGAATTCAGATGTCTTTTGTTTTAAACATCTTGATCTCATTTCCCTTGGTAGGCTTTCAGCATTTCAGTATGGCATGCAAGCTGCTTTTTTTTCTGATGCTGAAAATGTATGGATATGAAGCAGTGGGATAAGAATCAAAAAGATGTATTCAGTTAACTAATGACTACTGCTCTCCTTCCTCAGCATATGGCACTATGTAACACAAGAAATGAAGTGCTTACATTCACTTTCAGTAAAACTTCTCTTAGAGAAGTCAATAGCCATTGCCCTTATTTCAGTAAGATTTTGTAAGAAAATAGTAAAGTAGGTAACAAAAAAAAAACAAACAAGTGTGCATTTCTGATAAGAAAGCGTTAGGACAGAGACATGACAAATCAACAGATATGCCACAGAGCAGCAAGCCTTAACTTCATCTAGCTACTGTGGTTACTCTGAGAAACGTTTACCTGGCAGCCACGGCTCTAACCATGGCTCTCATTCACTGGTCCATCTGCAACGACCAGGAGAGTTTCTCTGACTCAGTAATGCTCTAAATGCACACTGCAACTTTTACAATATTCACGTGCTTATATAATAAGATCTGATTCTTTTCCATGTTTCAGAAATTTCAGGCTGATTGTGTCTAAGGCTCCAGCTACTCTCTCTGTTCAGATTCTACGCAATTAGATTTCCCTTTCGTATCTTCTTATATAAGCAGATAAAAGATAGCCTGACTAACATCCTGATCTTCTGCCTAATTATCTTAGTTTAAACCTTTTATTTTCCTTCTATTTCTTTCTGTGCCCATTTCAGATCACTTACATCTATGTTTTCTTCACGTGTAGAGCATATTACAAAAATCCATCTGAGTCCCTTTGCTATTCAATCCTGTCCTTTTGAATTATTATTTGTAATCATAATTTCTCCTTTCATCTGAGGACAATAACATGCTATTTTCTCTAGACGCACAAGCAGCATTCTATTTGTCATTAAAAAAATAAATAACTCACCATCACTGTAGAATCCTTGCTGGCTACAACGGTATTTGGCAAAGAACCATTGAAGCCCGACTGGTCCCTCTAACATCTATCTTCTGTCTTCACTGAATGTCCGAGCTGCCTTCTGGTATCTGGCCCTATATTCCTTAATTCAGGTCGAATTTTATCACTAACTTCAGTAGAAACTAAGTCTGTATTTTTATCTGTACCAAGTCCTTGCATTACTGGTAAACAAGTTACAGGTCACACTCTTTATATATACTAAGCATCGTTTACACACCTAACATGGAGTGAACTGACTTTTCAGAAGCAGTCAGCACCCATAGGAAAGTGTTCTGAAAACCTGTGTGGTTTTCTTTAGATTCTGAAGCTGCAGTCGAATACTTAATATTCAGCAATATTATTTTTTTTTTAACTCCTACTTTAGTTCACCTTCTTCTGAGACCTCATAACTCTCATTGTTGATTATAGTAATAATTCTTGAGAAACTTGCTTGTCCCCAAGCATAAAAGAGATAAGCTAGCTCCCCTACAAAGAGTAATATCTAGCACGAGAATATGAGTGTACCTCCAAGACAAAACTGTTAGTTGGACAGAGTTCTCACCATACACTGAAATGCTGTTATATACACTGTAGATAAAAAGTAATTTGTTAAAATGAGATTTTACACTCAAAATCCAATTCTGAAGATTTTTCTCTTAAGGTTTTCTAAAAAACCATGTCACATCTGCAGGGAAAAAAAAAAAAAAGCTCTGGGAAGTACCTATCAGCCATCACACAAATTTTTATTAATAATAGCTGTGAAACAAACAAACACAAAAACGAATGACAGTAAACTGGCAGTACTTATCATTCTATATTAATATTTACAGTCAAAGAAACAGGTCAAAACAAATTTCAGGCTTGATTTCCAGTTGAAAGGGTTTTAAAAAAGACCAAAACAGTAGCTTGAAGTGAATGATTTTATCTAATCCAAAAAGGCTCTAGCACTGGTACCACATAATCCGAAGGTGAATTTCCCACTTTCCAACAGACTTCTGGCTTGTGTTTCTAAATGAATACAAGACTATAGAGCAAATTTTATTCTGGCTTCCATCAGTTTAATACAAAGTAACTGAAATGGTCTAGTGTACTTTACCAAGAAAAAGATTTTCAGTGAACAGAAAAGTATTCCACCAAAGATACTGTGACACATCCGCTAAATAAGAATCTACTCAAGACTCCCTGTTTTACAATTAAAAACTTCTACAATGCCTAGAGCAATTTTTGTTTTGTTTTTGTAAAAAGAAAAAAATGCAAAATATGGTGGTTCCAATATCCAAGAGAGGAAAAAGAAGAAATACATGCAAATAATATGCCAGTATCAGGCTCATCAAGTCAAAAGCAAAATGAGTTACAGACATAGCACCTGTCCAGAATGTTTGTTTTTAAAAGATGCATGAGTTACTAGTGTGTCATCGGCCAGAAGGAAGCTGATAATGCTTCAAAGGTAATAACAGAAGAGGATGTTTTTTTTCCTGAATGGGCATAATTTTTATTTTTTATCTAAATAGCAAAGTTTAATCTGTTTTAAGAACCACATTTCTTGAACCCTTACGACAACGGAATGCTAAGAAGTTAGAACTTCTTAGAACTTAGAAGTTTCAACTTCTTGTCCAGTCCGTACAGTTGCATCTTTCAAAACACAGCCTATAAAGACTGTAAAAGACTTTCCATTAACAGTTGCTATAGTGATTTTTGAAATAAACACTTGTTTTACTTGAAGTATTTTTTAATACAGACATCTAATTTATTAAAATTTAGAACAATCAAAAAGCAGAAGTGCCCAATCTCTCAAAATACGGAAATACTTTCAAAATTTATATTTGCAAAGAAAAAAGCAGCATTTGAAAGTATCCCCAGATTTCAGTTGCTTAACTTTTGCAGACAGAAACAACAGAAAAGCTACTCCTGTGTCTGCTCTTTTGCAATCCAAATCCAACTTCTTGTTTGGCTGACACTGTAAAACAGGAAGCTGACATCTACATCAGAATGTTGCATTATCATATGGAAGTACAGAGCAGATGTGAGGTCACTTAAAAATCTTTGGCTTTTTATAGGTGAAATGTTATATTGCTGTTCATAACTGGATCTCAAACAGATCTACAAATTCAGTAAAGATTCTTTATTATACTGATTGAGTAAGAGAGCTGTAAAAGGTAAAATGACTTGCACAAGGTCAGTTCAACAGGCCAGAAATCCACCCACCTGCAGATACCCCGGGCTGCAAACCATTGCTCTGTTTGCCAGGCTAGTTATTTTCAACCTGAAGCCCACGTACTGCTGGGGCTCCACTATGAGCTGTGAGACCTGGGGCTGTTCAGCCTGGAGAAAAGGCAGCTCTGGCGAGACCTGATATTAGCCTTTCAGTATCTAAAGGGGGGCTATAAGAAATGGGACAGACAATTTAGCAGGGTTTGTTGTGATAGGACATGGGGAAATAGTTTCAAACAAACAGAGTGGAGATTTAGACTGGACATAAGGAAGAATTATTTTACAATACGTGTAGTGAGGTACTGGCATAGGCTGTCTAGGGAAGTAGTGGAAGCCTCATCCTTGGAGACACACGCCAGGTTGGACCGGGCTCTGACAACCTGACCGGGCTCTGTCCAACCTGTTCACTTCAGGGGAATTGAACTAAATGATTTTCAAAGGCCCCTTCCAAATCAAATGTTCTATGATTCTACTACAGCTATCAAAAAGGGATTTGTTTACTTTGAACCCGTAAGGCTCATAGGCACCAAGACCAAGAACAAAAAGAAGAAACAATTGAAGCTCACTGCTCCATATCCAGAAAAAATATCATGACCCAATTGAGTCCTTTTCAGCAGTGCTTAAGAGAGGTCTCTGCACTAAGAGATCAAGACTAATATGTTTAAACATAAAGCAGATTTGTCTGTAGCAGTTGATAATAGTCGCTGGTGATAACTCACCTGATCTGCATAGCTGTATCAGGTTGCACTCAACAACAAAGTGCTCTGATACTACTGTGCTGCACACACACTCCTCACAGTACTGAGAAACTTCTCTGTTGCTATCGGGATCTGAAGTTAGAGAAACCACCACTCATATCAGTTTTTGCCTTGTGATCAAATTTGAGTGTCAGAAAAACCTCAAGGGCTTGTTTTGACATTTGAAGGCACTTATTTCTCAAATAAGAATCTTTTTTCTTGAAGTAGCACTCTTCTTTTTCATCTTTGCTCCCTAAAAATCTCCACAAGTTCTTATTTTTCACATACACCCCCAGTTGTGAGCATGGGTCTGACAAATGAGGAAGTAAAAATCTTAAGTAGACTGATAGGAAACTCCTTGCTGTGGGAACCATTACTAAGTATATATTTATGCATATATTCTATCAAACTTTAGGATGGCCTGAATGGATCAAACATAACAGAAGTGATGACCTTAAGCCACTCTGTCAGTTCTGACACGTTCAATAATGTTGTAGGAGTAACTTCATCCAAATAAACTCTGCTAGATCATGAACAACAACAACAAAGATACAGATTTACATTTCCAGATGATCCAGTACTGCACAGATCTAATCTTAATGATCATAAACACCATCTTATGCATGAAAATGTTATTCTCCTTGCTTTATCAGTTATAAAATCAGAATGCTAGCATTTGCCTATCAGACCTAAAAGCAAGGCAAAAGATGATACTGAAACACTCAATTTAGCAGGCTGTGTTACATAGCCAGGGCTCCTCAGACCATTTATGCAGCAGGAATCTCATAGCAAGCCTTTTCAAGTTTATAGCAGGTATTTCTTCAGTTTGCAATATGCTGATCTCTTTATTTTCTCACTGTTAAGTCTAAAGAAAATGAATTTAGTGAAAATATTAATTAGACCTGCCCCAGTGACTACAGAGGTGAACTAAGGTAAGTTAGAAGATTAGTTCCTTAGTACCTTGATCAGTTTAATGGAAGGAAACGAAAGAAACAATTAAATGCTGTTGCAAATAGTTATGGCATGGATCTGGATACCAGTAACTGTGGCTGGATTTTAAGCCACATTAAGATGTAGGTGATTTTGTTTTTACACATATCATTTCCTGATTATTCCCTTTCTATGACAGCTCTGTGATCACAAACAATCCATTACCTTGGTGCTCTCTTCCCCACATCACTTTTACTGAAGTAGAGTGCATCACAAAATGGTTCAACTCCACTGGTCTCAGTCCATGTATACGAAATTGCAGTTTATGTTTAGCAGCATTATATAAGATCAGAATAACCAGACTCTGGCATTTTTACAACCTGAAATGTATTGCATTTAAAATACTCTTCCAGGTTTTTCTATGCTTGTATCTGTATAAAGATGAACTCTTTAATCACTGAAATACTTTGCTTCCATCCTGGAGCATTAAGTGTAAAGTTTAAGGACTACACAAACGATGGCTATTTCTAGGGGCACATCAGCTGCATGTGAAATAGATGATGGTAGCCACAATGAAACTATACCACACACTGCTATAACAGAATGCTGAGAGTTCCTTTGCTGACCTACAGCTCTAAAAATAAACGCTGACTTCCTTGAATAGCTTCACAGTGGTTCTCAAGTTAGAGAGTGAACTATAATAGACAAATTAAATACAGCATTGTACGTTCCTCAACTGCAATTAAAACAAGGATAGTTTCCAGCTCACATTTTCATGTACTTTTACACATACTAACACTCAGACAATGCTGCCATTTAACATTAAACGTACACCTGAAGTACACTAGTCTCACTCTACTTAGATCTCAATGAAGAAATGTTTTTCAAAGTTTGGACAACACTGCCATGCATTTAGACCTTCTAAATTTTAGTAACCCTCTAAATCAAGTGTCTCATCCTCAAAAGCTTTTAAGTCCTCTCCAACATATCTGCAACTTTATTAATGCTTCTCTTTACCTTCTGTAACTTAGTAATACACATGGGAGCAGTCTTGCCACATCTAACCACAAAGATCAAGTCAATTATTAAGTAACTGGTTCTGAGGAACCAGATGAAGTCAGGGCGGGTGTCTTAGTGAGCATCCTCAAGCAGAAACGATCGTTCATTATAATTTTAAGTTATTATATTTGTATATGATAAAGGTATCTTGATCTCTGGGGCCCCTTGAATTTATTTAGAATGTAGTCAAAAGTAACAGAAAGCAAAGAGCAAATCTGCAAAGCATAACAATAACATCACTTTCAAGGCTGATGGCCACTTGCAAAAATAAAGTCAGTCAGCCTGAATGTCCCTCGACAGGCTTCCTTAAAAATCAGATCTATGGATGTCACTATGAAAGGAACTTCCATTTAACTCACTTTACTTCTTTACATCTACTTTCCCATAATTCAAAAACTTTTCAAAATGTGATTTATTTGCTACTGGAACCATTTCTTGGTCTATAAGCAGTGAGAAAGCTGTGATACAACAGCAAAGGCAGGCAAGTACAACAGAAAATCGGACTAAAAATCACAGAATCCTAGAAAGAGGAGACAGCTGCACTTAGTTAAGAGAATCAAATAGGTAGGGAAGCTCACCTTGTCCAACTCCTTGACTAATTCAAGGTTAACCAAAAGTTAAAAAGATGTTATCGAGGGCATTATCCAAATGCCTCTTGAGCACTAACAGGAATGAGATATCAACAACCTCTCTATGAAGCCTGCTCCCTTCTTTGATGAGCACCACAGCAAAGATCTTTTTCCCAACATATGAACCTCCCCTGCTGCAGCTCTGTGCCATCCTCATGTGTTCTGTCATCTGTTACCACGGAGAAGAGACTGGCACCTCCCTCTACGCTTCTCCTCAGGAAGCTGCAGAAAGCTATGTGACAGCTAAATCCAGCTAATACACAGAGGAAACAGTAGCCTGATTTTCCTCTTTACAGCACTCTTCCTGAATTCAGTTAGTTGAAATAAAAATCAATATGGATGATTAAAGATGAAAGAAAAAGGTTGGGAGAACAGACACATCAGAAATACACTCAGTGTTTTAGACTGCATAAAATGCAAGCAAGAGAAAATTAATGGCATACTAAACCATGATCTTGGTTTACATCTCCTCATGCTTCTGCCAGTATTTCTTCATAGACTTCAACCATGGCAGAAAAAATCTTCTCCATTCACCTGATGCAATCTTGCTGATGTAATAGCATCATATACTATTATCCAAATAAAGACTTACCAAGCTCTTCTGTCAGCAAAGTTTTTAAAGCAATGTGACAGCATAGAAGTTGTAAATAAGATTCAGTTTCTTCATCAATAGCTTCAGGGGAAAACAGGGAAAAAAAAACAAAACAAAAAACATGACAATGGAGTCTCTCAATTGTAAATCTTTGGTCCCCAGCAAAGCAGTTTATATATACAAGCGACGAAGCTGAAGCTTTCAAGTTTGACAGAAATGAGAGTTCTGTCCATTTACAAGCTATGTAAAACACCTATTTAATAATCCTGCCACTCTTGTAAATAGCCACACTTACTCTCATTTTATCAGTTGAGTCAGTGGAAAAAGGCTCAAAATCACAGTCAAACCCACTAGAAAGCAGCAGTACTTGACCTCTTCTTCAAGCAGTTCAGTATTCTCCAGGGTGCAAAATACTGCATGTAATGCTACCCATTACATTGTACACATGTACCCATATAAATAATTATATATATGCAGAGCTACAGCAAACAATGTTAAAGCATTCCTGACTGATTTTCTAATGTAACTTTTCTTTGGTGTAAAAAAATTTTCAAACCACACCTCCAATAAAAACAAAACTCCTATCAAAAAATGTTTCTTAAACAATAAAAAGCCCATCCAGCATACATTTAAACAGAAAGACAAGTCTACTGAAATGAAGAATTGAATTACACGTGCACTCCTCCACCTACACTGAGGGTAAAGAGAAGATGGTAACAATAGTTACTTTGGTGACTTGGTACACTGTGAGATCCAGAGACATCACACTGATGTGAACAGTATAAGAATCAAACAGAAACAGAACAACTTCAATATCTAAAAAAGCCACTTCAAGATTTGTGCCCCCCTAAGGTCAGTAAATCCACTGGCTACCAGGCCTGCTGGATTCTGGGATAAGACAAATGATCTCATCTTTCCAAGTCACTAGCTCTTGATTTCTAGACAAGACATAAATTTACAGTACACACAAAATTGGTGCAGTGTCTGTTTGCAGCACAAAGCTCATATCAATTCTATTTCCCTTGATGTGCTCTCATCTTTACCTGTCAAAGTGAAGGCCTTATCAGAATGCTTTAACAAGCTTTTACCCATGGTTAGTTAGGTACTTGCACATTTTCTTCTCTATTCTTATTCTTCAGTTCTGTTCTTTTACTGCACACCATATTTGGTACACTGAAAAGATTCTGAGTATATTAAATATACACACTTTCACCATAGAAAAAAGGAAGTTTTCTACACAGAATACACACTGTACAATCACATCTTATTGAAATATATTCTTCCAGTCAGATCCTCATTCAAACTGCAGTATTCTAGGAAACACTAGATTACAGTTTCTCAACAGTTTGTGCATCTAATATGGAAAACTGCAAGGACCTTTACTTCTTATAAGAATATTTTCTTTAAGCCTGTGTGTGAATGTAAAACATATTTTAATTGTAAAGGTTTAAAAGTTTAAAACATTTTTAACTTAATTCCTAGAATACAAGACTTCCTCCTTATTCATCTGCATTACACTTTAAAACAAAGCACATTTCAAGCCTTTGATGCTGCTTGCACTTGAAAAAAAAGGCCAAGCCACTTAATTTCAAAAAATTAAGGAGCACTACAGAAAAAGAAGCATATTTTTAACATACAGTGTACTTCTAGCAGTAAGGCTACAATCGGTATTTTAATCTGAGCCCTGCAGAGCTCAACACACAAAGTCTGATTGCAGCCAGGAATCTGCCCATCTAAACATCTGTCACATGTTTAAAAACAAAAGCCACTCAAACATTTATGCACGTACTCATCAATCTCCTTAACAAAGACTCAGTAACGGTTATTATTATATTTATATGTTACGTATAAATACAGTATTATTATAAACGTATTTTTCATTTATGCACTGAATGCAATAAGGTTTAGCAAGGACACCTTCTAGGACAAACCTAAATGAACAGCATGACCAACTACATGGGGTTTTTCTATTATTTATTTTAAACGGGTTGCATTTGCTGAGCAGTATTTTGGTGCCACCCTTCCCTGATGTTTCCCAGCTGGATAAGATGTTGTGCACATGGAGATTTCTGCAGTAACACTAGGAAGCATGGTCTAAGGATCTATAGCATTTCTCTCTGTTTCAGTTAGTACTGGTGTTCGTTTAGGTCACAAAATAGAACCTTGTACTTGTGGAGCTCAAGGTTGTTTCCTTAGGTAGGCAGGTGACTAAACATGCTCACAGGTTGCAAGGGCACTTCCTACAGCTTAATGTGACTATGACTGCACATCCGAACTGATGCAAAACAGACTGTTAAGAAATCCTCTTGTGAAAGGAGAGGAGGGAAAAAAGAAATGAATCATAGCTTGTCCTGTGAACCTTTCCAGGAACAAATGTCATCACACACTGCACTCTCTGAGGGAAAAATACAGCATCTGCAAGACAGTTTTGAACTTCCAAAGGAAAATATGCCCTGACAAGCTCAATAAATGAGTCAACGTTTATATGCAAGATATTCTGTGGAACTCTAGCTTGGAAAATTCCAGCACTGAGGAAATTAACCCTTCAGCAAGACTGTTCCCTTAGATAACCAATAAATAGAAAGAAAGAACAAGATGGTCAAATCACAGAACAGTTAGGCTTACATATTTAAGAAATATGCAGACATAAAACAATAACTAAATTCAGTGGTGTTTTTTTCTTAATCAGTTTACAGAGGAAAAAAATTTTATTTCAAAGCAGCACAGAGTAGGTGCCAATGTTTCTTTAAAGGAATGAGCCTGACACCACATACTTATCAGGTACTCCAGGGATCCATATGGTAAAAACACAGCAGTTATTTTACAGAGAACATACTAATTTGTTTATACTCCTGTCAACCACATTGCTGCGAGCAGGTGTAACAGTATATATATCGGCCTTATGAGGCAAACGTGAAGCCCTACAGGATAGACTATATTCCCCCTACTCTAACTTACAGAGCAATTTCACTTTATATATTGGTTGGGTTTCCTTATTTTCCTGGTATATCTGTAACAAGAAGTCTCGTTACCTTAAAAAGATAAAAAAAAAAAAAATGGAAGCCTTGTTAAGAAGATGGTTTATGTAGAAAGCCACATAGAAAGCAGGTAATTCAACCAATATTGCTTGCCCACCAGCCTCACACTTACTGTTACCAAATAAAACAAGAGCAGAGGTTACATCTTTGTTTTGTTTTTTTGTGGTCTGTTTTCTGAAGTCTTGATAAAAATACAGCCTCTTTAGACTTCTCAGATACATAGATTCATCATTTAGGAAATAAAATAGTACAGAAGTTCTAACAGCTGTAAGGTACACTATACCTGAAAACTACGAATCTCGTTTCAAATGCCTCAAAATGTATTGGTATTTATTAGAGCTGAGCCAGGCTTGTGTTATGCTCATACCTGTCATATCCAGCAGTATGCTGCTATCCAAACTGAATCAGCTCCTTCATTCCTCCCTCAGCATGGCATACTTCTGTCTGTGAAGTATCAGACTGTTTTCATTATTTACTTCAAGTCATTTTGTAGTAGCTGGAAAGTCAATCGGTGCACATTAAAATGATTTTTCTTAATTATTTAAGGCTTCAGAAGATTAAATAAAGCAATCTAAATGTAAACTGAACATCGTTCAATAATCTTTTCAAAAAAATAAAGGACCTGACAAGCTAACTTTGAGAGTAACTACCAGGGTAATTCAAAACCCTCTGAACGTTCCACCCCTCCTGATACAGGTTTCTATTGTTGCATACTGAGTAAAATTCACCGATACTGGTGAAGTGACACTGACAGTTGAACAACAATGAAGATGCATGGCAACCATGTTCTGAAATGATGTCCAGTGCGTGATTAATGAATGCTGCATTTGTGAAAAGGTGCTGTCATCACTAAGGATTTCTGAAACAGTGTCTGTTCCAACATGTTTAAAGCAGCTGAGCTCAGTGCTGTAAGATGTCAGCTAAACAACAGAAGCTTCTGAAGCAGTTCCTGGGAGATGCAACTGCTGTAGCAAAGATGTAGTTGACATTAAACAGCAAAAGGCAGCTAGCTTAACTGAAACTCTTCCTGCTTCTGGCAGTGTATGCATGTCATTAAAGAATATAATGAACTAAAACGAAGTTGACTCATAAAGAGTACACATGGAGACTTTTCTACGTAAGATGAAGCTATCATTAAATGCAGCATTACCTTGTAGGAGGACAGAATACAGTAAGTTGACCAAATGTTCATTATGTTTGATAGAGAAGTACATTAATACAAAGTTTTGTCAGAAATTCTGTAAGTTTAATGCCAGAGAAATTCCCTATCCAACACAATTTCTCTGTTAAAAGTTTCTCATGTATGGCAATACATTTCACACAAAAAAAAGATGCTTTAAGTGTTTAGGATGATGCCAGAATTGACCCTCTAGTGTCTTCCCACACAAAGGATTCCAGACCACCACACTTTTTTCAAGAACACCAGTGGGAGACTTCGAAGAAGAAATCTTTTTTGTACTTCTTAAGCAATTTTTCAAACACAGTGCATGCCAATTACTGAGTGATTTTATTATCTCCCTTGCAGCAGTTTTGAGACTGTAAGTCAATCAGAAATGACAAGCTGAACTGGATATGACCGGTGTGGTTACCAAGTTGTTTGAGATTTCATGAAGCCAGTCCTTCCACATAAGCAGGAAACTCTCCAAAGTGAGAGAACTATTTCCCAAAGTGAGTTCTATCTCCAAAGTGAGAGAACTACTTCCCAGCATGCATAGAAAGAACTTGTCTTAAGGACAGAACAAGTTACAATGAAGAAGCTTTTGCTTTCAGACAAATGATATAATGCACTTCGTGTGCACAAAGGAAAGAAATTTAATTGGTAACGATAATTACAATACTCTATATATAGCTTATCTGTGGGGTTAAGCAAGTTAACATTAACTCCTGAGATGTAATCATGTCTGCCAAGAAACACAAGGAAAACCTCTGCTCAAATTTCTAAGATGCTTAAATCTAAATCTGCAATTATTTATGACAGAGAAAGTTAATAGGACTCAATTGTTGTTGCTACTGTTTACCATAGCTGCTAGATACTGACAGACCACCTTTTAAAAGGTAGTTTCGTCACAATGATCCTCAGCATGATTGCAACACACCAAGCTGCCTTTCACTGCAAGGGTTAAGCTCTGCCTGCATTTTTCAGTCATATTTCCCTGTACTTCCTTGTGTCACTCTCAATTCAGATGCATAAGCAGCAGTGGAAGCAGGCACAGGATAGGGGCGAAAAGAGACTCTCTCCCTTCCAGAGCACCATGCTGTATAATAGATACGTGCCCCCACAGTCTGGAGCTGCTGGCAGCAGTGATCACACTGCTGTCTGCAGAGCACCATAGGCTCTGACCAGCTCCCTGCATCTATCAATCAGACTTCAAGGGCTAATGACAACCTGTGATGCAAAACACAGAAATATCAGCACCAGAGAGCAGAAATAAGAGTTCTCTATCATCTTCTCTTTATGCCTTAATTCTGTAAGCTGGCGATTGTCATTCAGAGTCTGTGTCTGTGTGGGAAAGGAGAACTTGTACAGAATCATCGTGTGGTGTGACTCCAGAAAAAAAATCTATACTTATTTTTCCGATTTATAAAACTTGGAAAGAAAAATATCATTAATTGTATTTTGTACTTTTTTTTTTTTTAAGTAGATACTCAATTAGGTACCTTGAGATACTCAGTGTAAATTTGTGTGAGACTCTTCCCTTCCATAATGCTCAAGGGAGACAATTCTATATTAAGGAGTTCCTTGCCAGACCTCGCCAGCCTCAGGAAGAACAGGACCGAAGCATTCCCTCCATGTGTAACGTGCAGGATTCTCCATGGCTATTTTCAGACATAAAGTAGTATGCTATTCACCAGAGACTCTATAAATGACAATCACTCTAAAACATGAATGCTTTCCTATTTATATGTCTAATTCCACAGTGATTCAGCTGCACAGGGAAAGAATTGCTCAAAAGCCTTTCATTTGGTCACAGACTGTCTGAAGCTCTATACTTTAAACACACAGCAAACCCAGAGGATAAACAGGCACATTCTTGTTGCCTGATCAGTTTCTAAGCTCTGTAAGGAAAGGTCTGTGAAGCACACATCAAACTGCAGTCATATATCCCAGTATAGAGTTTTACAGGTAGCCCAAGCACTTACAAACAGCAACAATAGGACAGAGTGTAAGACAGAACAACTGCTGCAAGCAGAAAAGCCCTGAAACTTTCCTCGACATAGGAAGAAAGAGTCCTTTTCCACTTAGGTGTCATTTGCTTGGCAGTACTGATCTTTCTTTGTCAGGCCCAAAGTCACAAGACTCACCTGTGCTTTAGGGAGACCTTTATTCTGTGAGAATCCTCACTGCCAGGTTAAGTCTCAGACAATGGAGATGAAGCTCTTGAAGTCTCTGCCTTAATATTGCATTTCAGCAGCAGCTCACAGCAAGGCAGTCTACCTTAAACTGGATCCCAAAAATGGTGCAGAGCCTTCTTTGACTAATGCCCCATGCTCCACCACCTTCTCTGCTGTTAAAGTGAGGTATAAAGATAACATTCCTACTGCACTGAAAATAGTACAAAGTAGAGTAAGTGAAGTTAAGAAAACGGTTGAGAAAAGTTCAGCTAGCAATTTTTTCACTGCTAAAGGCAGAAAATTTCATGGCCTGAGCTGCAGCACAGTCCTTAGTCCCTGAGCCTTTGGCAAAAGAAGATCGGTCCACCTCCAAGTTCAACACTAATGAGTGAAAATCAGTTAGATATAGTGGACTTATTTTCTGAAACAAGGATCTAAATTTAGTTTTAATTTTTAAGATTATTTTCAACTAACATCAAAAGTATCTCGGGTCAGCTCATTCACTCACTGAGAAAACATCAATGCAGGAATGTGTCTGCCACAATATATTTCTCACAGCTAGGTTCCAAACTGGCAAAAAGAGAAGAAAAATTTAGATGGATCAAATAAATTGAAACTGTCTGAATAGAGAGTAAATGTATCAACGTGTTTACTGCTCTTCCTCTAAAACAGCTCCAAAAGGTAGCAAAAGCCAGAAAGAGAGAAAGAATCAGGTACAGAATGAAAGACAACAAGAAACAATAGACTGCATGTAATAAAACCTAATACAGTGCCATTCACATTCAAACGGACCTAGGAGTTCAATGATGCAGCCTGACTGATCATATCAAACAGAAATGAACAGCCCAGGAACACAGATAACACACTGCTCAGCAGGATGAGGAAACAAATCAGTCACAGCCTTTGTTTGCGTTGTCTTCCTTCTCTTCACTGGCAGAATACCATTTCTGACAGTGCTTTTGCAAGCTTTTGAAGCAAGCTTCTTTGTGTTTCTTGCACTGTAGCTCAGTTAAGATTATTAAAGAAAAAGGGATGGATTAACTACTTGACAGTAATTGGGAAACACCTCAGGATACAAGTTCTATTCTTCCATGAAAAAGGGTTAGAATTAAGATAGCTACCTTTCATAGGGCTGCAAGATCAATACCAGACCCCGTGGCAAATTAACAGTATGCGTAATAAATGAAAAGAGATTGCTGCCAGACCTCTGGGAAGTGTCACTGGGAGAGGGATCCAGGGATTCAAAACGGCTGCAGGCCATACTGTACCACCTCACCCACCTCACTGTGTAAGAGAATTAAATATCAGAACCACTAGATTAACTCAATTGCATGGTATCTCTGAAGTTCCAGAGAAGACGCAAATTTTCCAGAAGATACCTGCACAAGGTAGAGTGAATTCCATCGAAGTCCTTGGGGTGAGGGGAGTACAAGAGGGTTATAGATGAGAGTGGACATTTATCTGAAGAGCTAGTAGGTGACAGGAAACACAAGGAGTGAAGAAATTTCAGAGTTAAATGACCTTCTGTGAAGATGATGCAAAGAGGCACATACAAGAGACATGACTGATAGTGAAACCCAGAACAGTGATGCTGCATCCCCTCAGAAACAACTGGAAGAATGTAAGCATCTAGAAGGTGTGTGAGAAGTTAGTAATGAAAATTAGGATAACTGTGATTTCCCGAATTCAAAATATTTTAAAGATATTCAAGGTTTCCCATAATAAAAGATAGCGCAAGTCCTAACAACGAGTTTAATTAAAAGATTAAAAAAAAAAAAAAAAAAAAGCTTCTTCATTGCACTATTTTTTCCTACTGAATGAAGAACCTTCAAAAGCCTTCAGTTTCGCCGGCAGGTATTTCTTCTCAGGAAGAGGTGGCTGCAGCACCAGACCCGTGGAGCTTCCTGCTATTATGGCTGCCCCAGGAAAGGATTTCTGTGCTTCCCTAAGCTCGATCACACCCGTGTGCTTTTTGCAATGCAGACCTGATTCAGTGTGCAGGGATGGCTCAAAGATACCTCAGGCATTTACACGTGTAGCCTGGTAAAGAATGAACTTTTGAAATACAGGATTTCAACCCAAATTCACATCACTGTTTCCTGCAGGAGATGGACTGTATGGAAATGTTTTTTTTTTCCTCCAGTACAGACTACATAGAGCTCCAAGAAGCTGCAGCTGCAAACAGTCAACAAGCCTTCTCTGGTCACAGAATACTGACACACAATGTATTTTGTTATATTTTCATCCTCTCTGGTGAGCAAGGCAAAGAAATCTCTTTGGTCTCTAGTCAGTCTTCTTCTGAAAAAGGCTAAACAAAGAATTAACTTAAAAACTCAGTGTCTAGTGTTTCTACATTATTCCCACTACTCCTTACAAGCTCAAACTTTTGAAATAATCATCTTTGCCTTTTATCATTGAAAAGGCTCTGCTTTCAAATCTTAAGGATTGCTTAAGGCAATCTCCCTCACTGCCAAGTCTTAACAGGTTAAAACAGAAGTTTTTAATGGTCCCCGTTTAATAAGAATCCATATTAGACAAATATGGTGAAGATCTCCACAGAAGTTAGTTTCATAAAACAGAAACATCAAACAGGATTTTGTTACTTCAATGGGATGCAAGGCTACTTCTACAGTAGGGCTTTTGCTGACATACATGAGCTGATGTGTGGTCTGCAGAACTGCGACATCTGAGCAAACTGCGTTGGGAGAAGTTAGTAAAGGTTTTATCTCTAATGAGGATAAAAACACATGACTGACATTGCATTATTTTGCCATATAGTTATTAAATTAGAACAAGCGATAGCAGTAAATTAGAATTTCTATCACAGAAATGGAAACCTAAAAAACTGTTTACATAACACACCCACATAACGGTTACTAGGAAGACAAAATCCTGAGAGTTATTTAGGATCTTAAAACACACAGAATCTTATCTGAGCACCCAGCTTCTCAAAAGAGAACAAGTGTGGGTCTCATTCAGACCGCTCCAAATTCAGACACTGTCTACACTCATAAAGCCTTACAACTATTTTGCCAAATGCAGAATTTATGGCAGTGCAACCAAGACAGAAAACTGCCCCAAGTTTCACTGTCTGCCAGTGCTTGCTATCAAGAAGACATGAATCAAAATCTAATACATATTTCAGAGTTCTATAAAGATGTGAGTGAAGCATCACAGCAAGATTTTTCTAGTTTTGACTTTTTTCTCCCTCCTTTATTACATCTTTCACTCATGAGTTATGCTGTTCTCCCGACAGCCCACATCATCCAAACTATACTAAACTATTTAGAGACTTAAAGCAAAGGACAGAACTCTACAGAATTACTATTATTTACTCCCATGCAGGGTGTTTATTTTATAAATTAGACATTGTATTTTAACAGCTGCCTACTTGGAGTTTATTACAAGAGGGAAAAAAAACCAACCACAGATCTATTGCTGTCAAAAAAGTGTACGTATTTCAAGTGGAAAAACTGAAAACTTTCTGTACACAAATGATCTACCACAGAAATACTGAAAAACAACTTATTTTTAGCAGACTTTGTCTGCTAAAATAGCACCGTATGATGGAGATGTATAAAAAACATCCACATTTCACTACAAAGTTTAAATGTTGATTTCCTTAGGTAGCATCTATTACGATACAACAGAGTAAGTAGATGGCAACAAGCAACGATGACGAGGTAAGACTTCTGCAGCTGCATTTCAAACTGGCTGCAGCGGATGCCTTTTTTTAGACCTTGGAAGATTGATGATTCCATTATTTGTAGTACTCAGCAATAAATCTCTGAGTTTAGGCTAAAGTGAGCACTTTTCCCTACTTTACGTCTTCCATTACACTGTTATTCATCATGTTTAATCATTCATTTACCTCTGACTGCTTCTGCACTTGGGGAGGACTGGCACGTTATTGATTTTTGACTTTTACCCTTTAGAAGCTGGGTAAAGGGCTTCTCGACTGCTTAATCAAAAGCGACATGTCCAGGGCAGGGGAGCTGCAGACCTTGGGAAACAGCAGCTAAACAACGTGCCAAGTTATGATGAAATGAAATTAAGAGTCAACAAAGAAAGCAAATTATAATAAACTGAAAATTAAAGTGGATACCCCCAGGAGACCAGAGAGTACAAAGCACTTCTCTGCCTAGTAAAATACATTTCTGGGAAAGAGAAGACTAGGACTTAGCAGGATGATTTACAACTTCAAATTCTCACAAAAAGAAAAATATAGAGGCATGCTCTGTTAAAGGAATGTCAGATAACTGTCTTGAAGTGTATTCTCAGATGCTTATAAACTGTTTTCCTCAAATAGAGTGTCTGTTCAGCACCCCACTAGCAAACATGCATCGTGAGTAACATAACATATTTTCTGCTTAACAAAAACTAAGCAAAAGAGAACACCAAAAACCAAGACAGAGTCAGAGAGGTCTACTCATACTCTGGAAAACCTCTGCAAAAAGCCTTAACTTTTGGTACAATATAGCAATTTTTGCAATAAGCTACAAACTTTCTGTAGAGGCATGGTAGTGATAAGACAAGGAGAAATGGCTTTATATTGGAAGAGGGAAGATTTAGACTAGATATTAGAAATAAATTCTTTACTGGGAAGGTCGTAAGGCACTGGAACAAGTTTCCAGTGAGGCTGTGAATGTCCCCTTCCTGGAAGCACTGAAGGCCAGGCTGGATGGGGCTGTGAGCAGCCTGGTCTAGAGGGAGGTGTCCCTGCCTGTATCAGGGGGGCTGGAACTACATGATATCAGAGATCCTTTCCAACCCAAACCATTCCAAGATCCTATGAAATATAGCTATCAACTTCAAATTAATAGCATACTAATGCTGGTTTCACATTTCAGACAAAGTGGTAAAAAGAAAAATAAATACGAGTAACAGGGTTGTTAAATTTCCTAGCTTTTTGTATAAGACAATTACGTACATGTTGTCTACTTAGAGAGGAGGAAAAGAAAGCATAAGAACTTGGCATGCGTTTGTGTGGTCCTCGATAACATTATCATTCTTTTTGTCCTACACTGTATGCTTCCCTCATTCCTCAGATCTCAGTGTAGAATATTGTGCCTCATCAAAAGTGTGGCTTTTTTTTTAATGTACACTAATCCCTCTTTTGTCCACCTGTTATATACTCAAGAAAAACATCAAATAAAATGGAAATAACTGAAGTAGTGGCTATCCCTAAATAATTATTTCACGTATTTTACCCTTTTCTACTGTGGATTTTGCAAATTATCTCAGCAAAGAGAGGAAAAGAAAGCTCTGTATGTTACGCTGTGGTTACAGTAAGGTAAATAAGCACAGATCTATTCACAAGAATGGGCCAGTAGTATAAGTCATGCTGACCAGCTTCTCCTGTTCACATTAAAGCAATCTAACCACGTTATTTTCCTGAAAGACATTGCCTAGCAGTTATCAAATCCTCCCATGCAAACTTATATCACCTTTACTGAGTTCGCTGTCATAGTAAGATCCCCAACTGATTATCCCATGTTTCATATACCGACAGCCATGCAAAATACAGCCACACTCTCACCTATAAATGTCACCCCCACAGATAATTCAGAACTGCTGTGAGAAAGCAGCCACCACAATTAGCAAGTCTTCAAGTGAAATTCTTGCTTTGTGGACAATGGACCTAAAACAAGCTCTTCAAGACATTTAGATCATGAAACAGAGAAGATTACTACTTAGCTCACAAAAAAACAAAAACAAAAACAAAAACCAACCTTTTCTAAGGCTAAAAAATCTGCTACTTCGTATTACAGGCAAGAAGAGCACGTCATTGTTTTTCAGCCATGTAGTCCCAGCCATGTATTAAGCTTAGATCCATAATGACTGCTTAAGCCACGGTTAGTCTGCAGGAAGAAGTCCAGATCATGAGCCAGAAACTGCTCTGATAGGTCCCACTGGCAATTAAAATAACTAATTTTGGCAAAGAGCACTGCAAATTTTCAAGTAGGATGTATTTAATCACGTGAAATTGGAGTACAGAAGGTGTATCCTACACTGCATGACTGAAATCAAGCCCAGAGGATCCAGGAAAAGCAGTTTCCTGAATAGTGAGACTATTTCAGGGCAACTATTGTTCCCTGGCTATGTTAATTAAATGAAGATCATAGATAAAGAGTTTATGAAACAAAGTTTGTCTTTTAAAATGTGATAGATCACAAGAAGCTCAGGAAAGGAAAATCAATAATGATAAATCTTTAAACATAGCACACACAGGTCCAGACGCGTGCAAACAGCGCAGACTTTCCAGAAGGCCAAAGAAAAGTGAGACTACTGGAAGAGATGTGAAATCGATGATTTTGAGACTGTACCATGTACACAAGCTACTAGCAGATTTTCAAAACTTTGCACAGCTTTTCTTACAAGTTTTCTACACTGTCAGTTCCTCTCAACTTGGTGCATTAAGAAGTAGCTTCATAACACAGGAAAATAAAAGTACAGTGTTGCTGCTCCACGAACAACAACAGGATCTACAAGCTGTTACATGAAAACCCTTTCAAAATGGAAATTATAAATATGAAAACTCGTAGCAGTGCTAAATACTGAAACTATTAATGTATGGCACACACTTTAACTGACACTTGTCAATTCAGAAATATTTTCATGTGTTCTTCAACGCACAAACTACCATAACATACCATAATGTCTGTATTTATGGGATTGTAAGGAGTCCTGGCAGATCAGTGAGCTTCTGAGCCCCTTTTGCTGGGATAAATCACATCCAGTCAGTCCAAGGACAGCGTATATTGCTCACTGCACCTGAGCCTGGAGGAGCTTTTCAGTATTGTTCTTCCTACAAAACTGTGTTCTTTTCTGTCTTCAACAAAACCATCAGATAGTGTTCCTTAACTGTTACCATAATCACGTTTCTAGAGAATGTTAGTAAGATACATTTTATCCATTGTACAAAGACAATATCTCTTTCTTCTTAGATATAATATTATTAACATCAACTGTGAGCAGTAGGGCCTCCTGTTCACTGAAATGCAAATGTAACACCCAATGTCTGTGAAAGACAACCACCCTGACAGGGATTGTGAAAGCTGAACATTATCTTTCAACCTCACTTCAATCAAGTCATTTAATGAGCTCTCTCAGATTGTGTCTGGGTAGTCAGACTTGCTCACAATGATGCTGTGACCAACTCTGATGCAAAGGTTTTGAGAAATGCCAGGGAAGGGACAACTGGTTCTACAGCTGTCTCCAGCTTGAATGTAAGATTTCATCCTTGAATACTGAGAAAAGGCAAATTTCTGTATAATTTATTTATTTCTCAAGTTAAAAAAAAAAAAAAAAAGTAATGTTTCTCACAGATCACAATCACACATTTATGACATTTAGACATGTCTTTAAAAAAAAGAAAAAAACCCTTCATCTTTATAATCCTGTCAGTTCACATTCGGTGTGGTTTCCAGCTCCATACAAATAGAAAAAGCAGCTCTGGAACCAGGGACTGTTCTGACACTACTCCCCTGTACTGTGTGGCAAAGCACGTCCTTCTTATTGCAGTCAGACCTTGTGGAAAACTCTATGCTGCAATAACAGCGCTGATACATCCCTATCATACGTAATAATTCACTAAGTGACTACAACACTCAGTGCTTACAACACCCAGCAGCAGCAAACCTCAGTAAAAACAGTTCAAAGTGATACTTCGTATGAAAATTTCTTACTTTTTAGTATAAAATTCAAAAAGCATCTTTTCTTCTTTTTGCAAACTGAAGTTACATTTCAGAAAATCTAAGCTGAAGGGGCAGGTTAAAACACAGCTGAGATGATGGCTACACATTTCCTTTCTGAGTTGGACACTGTGGGCTTTTTTTTGTTGTTGCTGGTTTTTTGTTTTTTTTTTTTCAAAAGGCGACACCACGACTGTCCCTGTGACACACAGGATGGACATCTGTGACTCACTAAGTGCTAATTATGAACCTATCCTGGACAAAGCCCTCGGACTCCTGAGCACAATCAAGGTTTCTGATGATTGCTTTGCAAGTACTGCTTTGCAGCTTGGCTCAGGGGACAGAAGTGTGCCCAGCATTCATACTGATAAAAACAGTGGCAAGTATCAGCCACACAGAACTCTGCTCTCAATGATATGAAAAATCCCAGGACAACAGCTGAATGTTCCCACATTGGCTTACAACTGCCCGTAGAAGGAAAGGTGGGAAACCCCATGCACAGCAACAACAATATGCTGTTTTAGGCAAAAAAAAAAAAAAAAAAAAAAAAACAACAACAACAAAAAAAAACAACAAGAAAAACTACTTGGGTTTATGGTCTGTTGCTTCTTGGCCTACAGAAAATAAATAAAATAAAGATGATGATAACAGGTTATTACATTATTATGCTACACTGCCAATCTCTGCACAGTGGTTGAACACACAAATAGTGCTTCACTGAGCATCTGGGACTGCTGTGCTCCAGACAAACTTTCTTCAGAACTGCCTGGCTTAATTCTTTGTTTCCTTGTTGCTTACCTCATTAATATCTTTCACTCAACATCAAACACAATTTGAAAAGGAAGAGACAAACCTATCAGCCAATATGACTTAAAAATGAATATTCACCATTCTGGTTCAGTTCTCATGATTGGCATGATTAGCAAATAAGTTCCTCAAACAGCCTGATAGTCTGAAAAGAGCAGCAGCAAAATTAATGGAAGCCAGGAATGGAATAATGGAAGCTTGTTAGTTACTTAGACCCCAGAGACCTTGAATTCCACAGTTCCTGGTTGGCACCGTGCATTGAATCATAGAAACATCCAGAGAGAACAAAACTGATGAAGCACACTGCATCGTACTATACTCTCTCTGACTACCAAGCTGTTAATTCAAACCAGCGCAGTTTGGAGAATATAGCAGACAAGCAACGTATCCAAAGCCAAAATTAAAGAAGCTGGATATAATAAAGCAGACACACTTCAGTGGCAGTGCAGTTGATTATCCTTGAAGCAAGTGAACTCTGTTAGCACACTGAACACAGAGATAACACCAGAGACGGCAGGAGAACAGCTGTCTTCTGTGACAGTTTTTAACCACAAGTTGAAGACTAAATAGCCAAATGTATGGTGTATCTGCTTGTTCGTGCCCAGAAGGATACTAAGTGGTCAAAAACATTTATTTACACGAACAGGTACACATGTAATACAGACAGACAGCCCAATAACATACTAATGTAGCAACTCATGTGTAGGTGGCTGCTGCTGGAGAAGATGCAGCTGTATATTTGTACTGTTTTTTCAGTGGCTGTATATACATGCTTTTCTTCATAGCACTTGCATGCTGATCCGGACTCTGGCATGCAGCTTGGAAAAGGAAAAAAAAGAAAGCTCACTTTGGCAACAGGAGGCCTTCCTGAAAGCATACTAACTGAACTCTGACACTGCTCAGCTTCTCTGAATCAACAGAGGCCATTCAACCCAGCATCTGCACAGCAAAGCTAATCACATTCAGTGTTTAAACTTTGGGGTAAAGGGTGAGATGAATTAGGAATCTGAATTCTTAGCAAGTTGAATAGGAAAGCATTGGTAGGTTTTGAAAAAAAACAAAACAAAACAAAACCAAAACCAAACCAGAAACTTTTCAAGGATCCTTTTGACAAGAAAAATTGAGATACTTCTACATCTCTGTCTGGTATACAAACACTCTTTCATTAGATGTAAAACAAATACATCACTGTCCTAACACCTCCAGTATTTAAAGTTTACCTTGTTTTGTGAATCAGTTATTAAAAGTTCTCTCTCGGTGAAGGCACTTCACTTTCACATTTATAGCACTATAAATGAACTATTTTATAAAGCAAGCAGCATTTCCAATAAGGTAAATTAGCTGAGATAGGTAAATCACTGAAACTCAGTGACAAGAAGGTTTATGAATAATTAAGTAGCTGACATACAGCTGCAGTACCACGAGCCTCTTATTCAGACTGCCATATTTCTCAGCATGACACAGGCAAGACTTTGTTTCTGTAGTATAAAGAGACTCTTAATTAAATCCTCATTCTTCAGTTTACCAAGATTTATCCTTCTCTTTATGAGCTCAGATTATATTTAATGCTGAGAAATGCTGATCTGTGAGGTTTGTTTTGCTTTTTTTTTTTTTTAGTGCTAAAATTCATCAGATTGTTGAAGGAATTTCCTTGCAATTTTTTTTTGTTTGTTTCCCATATCTTTAAAGTAAAATGCTGAACACATTTTAAGTAGAATTAAAGCGCACTACTTCAGCCTTCAGAGCAGCCCATGAATATTAACATTATTGAAAATTTTCCATATTGTTTAGTATGTTGGAATGATCTTCACCCACAGTTATAAAATTCAACATAACTGCCCATGTCTTAATGACCTCAGGCTCTGAATACAATCGTTGGTCTTTGCACACTGTCTGTCACTTTCAGTGTTCGGGTATTGACATTGCATCTCTTTTAGGTTCTTTGCAGACTCTTAATGACTATGCCAATTAATAATGCATCATTCCCTCTCCTCTAGCTAATTTTAATTGCTGTAATTTACGTCTCTAGACAATTCTTGCACTACAGATGTAATCTAAACCACTGTGTCTGAGTTTGAAGATCACACTCTCAAGGTCCCTAGCAGATAAACAACACAATTTCAAGTTCATAGACATCATCTACAATTGACATCAATTACTGTTCAAGGAAACAAGTCATGACATTACAGGTAACAAATAGCTCCTTTTTATGTTCTGGAGCAGAGTGGACCTCACTGTCAACTCTTTGACAATTAATTACAGCTTAACAGACAGAGCTTTACTGAGAGACCCAGACACTTTGACAGAGAAAAATCCAGCCAAAATTAGCAGAGATCAAGGCTCTGCAGTTCTTCACAGATACAAGTCTCTACAGCTACAGAGACTGTCTCAGAAACACAGGAATAACATCTTCAGGTGGTATTAGATTGTGGCATAAATACTCTTAATTCCTTGCCTACAAGCTGAGACAATGCATATGAAAATCATCAGCATGCACTGAAACATGTTAGCAACATGCATTTGTACAAATTAAATGATGCAGGAAAAATAAATACCAAACTAATTTCTACTTAATTCTAACAACAGCCCACAATTAAGATACAGCAGTGAAACATTTTCCTATACCAGATTACTTAGACCATCCCCTTGCCAGTATTAGGGAAGCTTCACAAACCACATTCTCGTGTTTCACAGAATCACAGGCGTTGCAAGGGACCTCAAGAGATCATGGAGTCCAACCCCCCTGCCCAAGCAGGTTCCCTACACCAGGTCGCACAGGTAGGTGTCCAATCGGGTCTTGAATATCTCTTTCACTTACTAAACCTTGATCCACAGCCATGACAAGTTTTTTTGTTCTGTTTTTTTTTTTTTTTTTTTTAATGTCACTGCTTAATACCTTCACTACACCTTTTCACCTTTTCAAAATCAGTATCATCCTTGTACCAGCTGTTTCCACTTCTCTCAAAGTATCTTCTAGCCCAGCACATCACACTTCTGTTTCCCTAATAATTATCCTCAAGCACACTGGATTGTTCATCTCTGTCTAAAGGACACAGAAGGTTTAAGACTGCAATCTGTATTTGGTTGCACCTAACTGCTCACATAATGCAATTGCAGATTGCTTGAAGACTGCCTTGGCTCAGTGCTGTAACTTCAAGGAACTGAAGGACCAGGACTAAATTTGGCATTTGTATTATTTATATTATTTTGTAATATGACACAGCAATAACCATAACTCTTGCGTAACAAATACACACCATATTAAACAATCAAATCTTTCTTCTTTAACTGATCCCTTCAATCGCAGTATTGTTTTATAATATATGGGACCACTAAACCAACAAAAATAGAATGAAAAGCAAAATTTACTGTGGCTTGCAATGCGTCTATCATGAATCAGCTTCCAAGCTGACTCCCAATGAATTTTCAGAATAGTACACATCTTTAACTAGTCTCCAGTGAACTATATCCTTACATGCTATCCTCAGAACTCATCTAAAATGCTCCATAAATTTACTGGCACAGATCCAACAAATCACATTGACTCAAACTGTTTCCTCTCTCTATCAGAACTGAGGTTAATGGTTTCTAAAAGCCGAAAAGGTGAAAGTGTGAACGAAACAGGTGGGGTGAAACAGAATTTGGTGTCTTCAACCACTACATCCGCTTACCTCCCACTGGAACTTCAAAGTAAACCTTAAAGTCTTCAGCTGCTGATGTCCCCTTTCTGTTAGCAAAGAGCTAGGAAGGCTGCTGGCAAGACTTTGTGCTTTCAAGCACCTGCCTCGTACGTCAGATGGAGCACTAACTAATTACACCACCATGCAAACCTAAAGTTCCCATTGCTCTTCTCACAGGCTGGCCTGCAGTAGTCTTACACAGGACAGCAAAAGCAAACAAAACAGAACAAGCAAACCACAAAACTCAAGCGAAAAAAAACTCAACGAAAGAAACCTCAACCTCAAAAAGCATATTTAATTGTGAATGTTTGCATTATCATTTAACTATTAATGACTCCTGTTGAATGTCTGACAAATCACAAAGAGTTTTTCCACTGCTGATAGTTTACAATGGCCACAATTTCTTGCATGTTTAACTGAGTACCTCAGAAGCACTGCACATTCTAAACTGCAAATACAGACAGAGATGTGCTTGGCAAAAACTGTTCCATAAAAAGATACAAATATGCAAAATCATCTTCATATATCAATCCTCCTGGGCTAATCAGAATTTTTTTTTAATCTTAGTTACATTGTGCCCATCTTCCCCTGCTTTGAAATGGTGGCTATATTGATACAAGATTTGAAATAAAAATCACTAATTATTTAGATATTACACTGATAGTCATGATGAAAGAACTAGAGCAGCTAGTAATTCTGCATTCAGATTCACTATTGTATAGTGCCTATTAAGACAGACATCAGGACAGTGAAGTACCACAGTCATCTGATGCAGTAAGCTCCATCTGTCCTGCATACCAAGTGAGGGAATATAAACCTTTACAACATGGTCACATACAATGATAATGTACTTGCACAAGGGACGAAGGTAAAAGAACAATTGAGTCCTCAACTTTACAAGCACAAAATTAATCATAGAAGGCGTGCATTTAAGTATGTAAATACTGTAAAACCTCAGTTGTTAAAACAGTTTATGTTCATTCACAATCAGTTCAGATTTAACATTGTGACTCTTGCAGATGTTCCAATCTCTTCACTTGCAATCAGTTCTCACTCCATCCTTTTGAGTTTAATTTTTCCAGGGCAATTTATCTTTCCAGCGAATAGAGAAATTTGTGACTTTTGAGAATCAAATACTGCCGAAACAGAGTCAATGAGCATACACAATTACAATGAAATTGAATCTCAGCATGCAAGAGCAGCATATTTCTACATGGAGTAACTCCTACTTGCAAGATCATTGGCTGCAGAAGTCAAGGATTGAAGCCAAATGTACTGCTGCTTCCCATTAGAATTCCCTGCAAAAAGGGAGATGAAGCCAGATTCCTAGGGCAGTGGAGGAAATAATCATAATAAAGATGTAGTTCTACAGAGAGCCCCACACAATAGCAAGGTCAGCAAAGCAGTGTCTCTTCATGATTTATAATTAAGCTTATAATAGTTTTCTCCCTAGCAGCTCAAATATGAACTGCTAAGCAATTTTTTCTTCTTTTCCTGCTCCATCATACTAGAAAAAGTAGGAAACACATCAACCAGAGAAAATGCCTAACATTACTTCATATAAAGAAAAGCAAAAAGTTGAAAATCCTCCTTGTATGTTGTATTCCTTTAATTTCTGAAAGATAAAGTACAGCTTCTGCAACGCTGTCAAAATCATGAGCAATAGCAAAGAAAAATCTACATGCTCCAAATTCTTAATACTGGAGCATCTATACAGAAATTTGTAGTCTCTATTACTAGCAGCTGCTGGTGTTGTAAATATATTTATTTTTAAATTAGACAGCTTTCTCAGCATTTCTCATTATCCATATTCTTAAGCACAAGTGGGTTCAAAGGCCGCACTATTACTTTCTCAGCCTAAAACGTAACAGTTCAGACTGAACAATGCATTCACAAACTTATAAGTTTGGAGAGGTAAAATTACCTCATCTTAAAAGTTATACTGTCTTCCAATTCTTGCGGTGGAATTTTTTTTTATATTAAATAGAAGAACATGGGAGTCGATCATTTTTATGACCATATGACAATGCTTTGTTAAAAAGCAACTAAATGAGAAAAAAAAAAAAAACACGTGGAAATCCAACTACCACAACACCCCACCACTGTTCATACTGAATACTAGTAACAGACTGCATTTTGTACTGAAGCACCTGAACACAGAAAACAGCGCTCGGGCAAAACGAAAACCACGGACATAATGTTCCTAACTGGTCCATCAGACATTCCAGCAATTCTCACAGCATCAGTCAAAATGTTAAAACTATCATGCTCTCACAACCAGTAATCTTATTAACCACATTTTTAAGTTTCCAAGGATTAAACTTGTTGACAATAGGCCATGTAAAAGGTACACGCAGCACTAAGATGTATTCAGGTTCACAGGCAAACATACAATGTGATAACTGTTTTTCACAGAACTGCCTTCTGGGTAAATGTCACTAAATGACAAAAGGGAAATAATTTAAAGGCAAAAAGCAACCAAACAAATAACAAACTGGAATGAACAAAGTGGCTCATATAAGATTCACTGAAAGTTCTGAATCCCATGTGGCATGTACTACAGCTTGCAAAGATACCTGTCCTGAACAACAGGAAAATAAATAGCTGCAAGTTGTCTTCCCATGTGCACTTCAGTTATTCTCAGAATAGTTCCAAACCACACGCTTTTCGAATAATTGTTACATTTAACTTGGACCTCCCCTAAGGAAAAAAGTTTGCCAGATCTTCACACGAGCAATAGCACAACCTCCAAGACAGTTACCTCCACCCACCGCTGGTCACTCCCCTCCATCTCCTTAAATGCATCCGTGCTCACCATGTTCTTTTACACTGGCATCACTCTGGGAAGTAGTCAGACACACTGGTAGAAAGACAGGGTGAGGGGCAGCGAGAAAAGGCAACGGGTGTAAATAAAAATACATTAAATGATTTTAGGCTATTCAGAAAGAACTGAAGGGACAATGTGAGAGAAAAAAGCAGCAGGACAGAACACTAAGAATACGAACAGCTTGTCTAAACAGAGACTTCAGAGGTAATTAGCACAAAAAGCAGCACAGATGTTTGCTTTCCTGCACCAATAAAAGGTGAATGAACTGATCTTTAAATGGGTCATGCTTTAAAGATTCCAACCTGCCCAAAATCTCATTTATAGCATTAATTATAGTAATCTGTAGGAGGAAAATCATCACTCTAGTTCAAAGAGTAAAGATGGGAGAAGAGAAAGTTGGTCTGTACTTCATTTACATCACACTTGTGGTATGAACTGCCAGACTTCCAGGGCCACGGTTTCATATTGAATCCACAGGTCTCCAGAGTACATATATAAAAGATTCAGTATCCCATGTAGAAAGAATAGACTTATTTAACTTTAAGGCAAATGTAACGTGGTTAGACAATTACATACTAGTGGACTTTAGCATCTTAGAAGAACACTGGAGCTACAAACCTGGGAGTTTCAGAGACATCAGAGGGCATTCCAGTACTGCCTGATTGAGAAGACAAAGTACTGATGAACTCCGTTCAGAATTTTTAAATATCTTTTTTATATACAGAACAGAAACTTTGAGCTCAATTCCTCCAGCAATGCTACTCATCAGTAAACAGACTTTAAACATATCCACAAATCTCCTCCCAGAATAAACAAACTGAGTGAATACCAAGTGCCACAGAGACCAGGAAATTAACACAGAGACTAGGAAAATAACATTGTACAAGAGTGTTTTATACTCACAAGTTCAGCAACTGGTCTTCTTCAGAGAGATACAGAGGTAAGCCAGCAAGTTTTCCAGTATCAGCATCTGTAAAATATTACCATGAACTAATCAGGAAGTGATTCACTGGGGCAAAGAATTTTGCACGTATTTACACATATAACTAGATATGTCCACTCTTTTAAACACAAAGTTTTTAAAATCAGATTTTAGCATCTGAAGGCAAACACCTCAATTTGAGTTATCCTCCAAAGAGGCAGCACAACAGTATTGGTACATTTACCCTCCTAAGGCACCGATTTATTCAGGCCTTGAAAAACACTACCCATTAAGCTACTAACGGCACTTTGTACATTACAGGAAGGGCTTCCCAGCAAACATCAGCTAGCAGCTGTACAATGCTGATATGACAGACATTCAGGGAAAAAGTATCAGGTAAAGAACAGACACCACCAAAGAAACCACACAATTTTTGCAAAACTCTCCACAAGTAATCCTGATTCTTTGCCACAGTAGTTTTAGAAAAAGCTTTTTTCAACTTTGGCCTCTCAGCAATTCTTTTCTCCTTGAAAACACTGAAGTGTTGTTCTCTCTCCACCAATGCATAGAACATGCCAGTCCTGCCACACTTTCCACAAAAAATTGCCCTGCTGGTATTAAACTGAAACTGATAGAAACTGCCCACTTCCAAGTTCTTCTGCTACCAGTGCCGAACAGGCATTATGTTTAGTTGTCATGGTACTCAGAGATCCCAGAAAGAATTCAAATCTTGCTGAACTTGTTACTAATACACTTCAAGAGACCAACAAATATCCCCTGCCAAGACAGCTGGCGATCTCTCTTTTGGGCATGTGCAGTCTCGCAGGCTGTGTGCCACACTGGCACATACCAATTGCACATTTTCTTTAAACTGGGAAGTCTGTTCCAAACACTTTTTTTTTTTTTTTTTTTAAATACCATACGTCTCTCTGGTATTAGAATATCAGCAGATTTGATACTGAGGTGGAGTTTTCCATCTCAACTGCAATAGAAAAAAAATGAAAAAACCACACAGAGTTAATTGTGATGCTCCTAGTTGAGGCTCATTGCAAAAATAAACCTGAGGAAAGCAGAAATAAGCCCCATTAGGGCACAGCAGTACTGATACTGCAAATACGTCTCCGAACAGACACTGCATTTGTAGCAAATTCTCAGACAGCCTAATTTTCTCAAGCGCTGAAAACTCAAACACACAGATAGGAAAGCAGAGCTCTAAGCAGTCAACACAAAAGCAAAACCCCAGACTATTAAACACCTGGTCGGAGAAGCAACAGATGCCCAAATTTAATCTGTTGTGGTTTGGCTTTTCAATATTAATCCAGTCACGGTAAGAACGAGTTACTCAAAAGATTTTAAGATTTAAAATTTTTGAACAAGCATTAAGAAAAGCTACAAAATACACTCTACCAGTGTTGTTAGTTTGCACTTCAGATGTAATGGCTTAATGTTGCACAAACTGTATGCTGCCTGATGGGACAGAAGGATTAAAAACTGTTACTGTGTTAAGAAAGCAAATGTAATACAGTCAACTATGATACAAAGCCCAACTATTCACATCTTAAAGCTTGTATGATGATAAACTTAGAACTGTCTCAGTTACAAGCCATATAGTAGAGTCAGTTACTTGATTTGAGTTAGTTTTTTTTTTAAAACATAATGACTACATACAAATCTCATTTTCACTCCACTGCCTACTTCAGCAGACGTGAAATGCCAGTGGATTTTTAAAAGGCCTTTTCCATTCAAAATGATTCTATGATCTTCAGATAAGTAGTGTGCTATTTTATAGTAGACTCCAAGTTCCCCTTTATGTTCCTGGCTAGAGCAGACCTGCTAATATCTTATAAAAATATGTTGGAAACCAGCCTTCACACTTCAGGCACCTCGTGGATCCTATTTCACGGCTCATTCAAAAGGAAGATTAGAAGGACTTTTTCAATTTCATATATTAAATGGTTTAATTCACAAGGGATTCATGTCAACATAAGTATCCAAAAATAGCACGCTTTCTGTCAAAATTCCATTTTGTCATCCCAATTAAGCCACGGTGCACCTGCACAGTCATCCTCTGACATTGCTCCTCTGTGTTTCGGAGCACTAACTCTACAAGCAGGCAACTACTCAGCCTGGATCTTTAAGCTCAAGTCCTGTTTTCTATTAAAATAATAAATGCACAATTAACTCATCAAAGTGATGTCCACTGAGAGAGGAAAACTTGAAAAAAAAAAAATTTATTTTAATCATTTGAAAGAATCTGGAGGCACTAGCAACTAAAACCTACACTGATTAAACAATGTGCTAGGCATTTTCCCTCAACATTCTGAGGAATACAAAACACATCCAAATTCCAGTTTACAATTTTATTCTTGGTTTTAATATGGGTACTTAGAGAATTTTATAAGCAATATGGCTAACTGTACTCAGCTACATTCTCACACTAGTAAAAATACGAAACTCATTGACTAGTAATACATTCTATTTACAATTTTTGTCCAGCAGTTATGTTTTTAGCTGTTTATACAGCTGTTATTATAGTACATCACTGCAGGAGGCAAACACAAGGCAGTATATTCAATTCAAATTTTACTCTCTGATCTGAGTAAGGCGGGGATAGGCTGCTGCTGAGCTGTCCCAGGAGAAAAGCAAAGAGCAAACTCAGGCGTCTTATGATTCATCGTTCCCCGATCAGCAAACATAGCAGACTTCATAACATCCTGTAACTCCAGGGCTATAATATCTTCGGGGTTTTGTTTGCTTGCTTCTTATTTATAAGCTCAATAGCAAAAATAACAGGAGGAACTAAGTGACAGATCTACTTGGTTGATGTGACATGCTGTCTGTTTGGGATCATATGTTTAGATGGCAGTGCAGCCCAGTGAGACACCAGCACCAGAAACGAGCCCTGAATCTGAGAAGAGCTCCACAGCATAAGCTGTTTCTATTGTCTTGCTCTGTGTCACCTAAAACTTTAAAATCCTCCAAGCAGGAAGCTGCTCATGATTAATATTTGTTTATATGGAGGAATATGGTACCAAAAAAACACAACAAAAAAGAGGCAAGGTGGGAGGTAGGGAGTTCAGCTGCTAATATGACTTCCTGCTTCCTCAACCAAGGAACTCACTCAGCACTCATCTGCATCTTCTGGCATTGCACTGGCATTGTGAGGCACCTTCAAGCTATGTTTTCACTCAGCCCAGATAGTAGAGACTGACTATGGGTTTCAGTTTGTATTCAGAGATGAGAGAAAACTCACATGTTAAATTATCAACTCACTTTCAGGTGATTCAACAGCTAAGCTAAAATAAAAAGAATGAGAAAGTAAAGCTCACATTACTGGTCTGGCTGGGATATAAATCCATAAACAGTGGGTGACTGTACAAGTCCTTTAATAAGACAGCTATATGCTTTTAAATTTCAGGTTAAAATAGTTTGCATCTTAAAATGAGCAAAGTTTACAGCTGCAGTAGATAATGTAGTTAATGTTCCAATATCACTGAGAAACTGAAGTGATAAGCCTGTTAAGCCAACGCAGTAACAGAAGTCACAGTCGCTGACATCCATTTTCTATACATTAGTTCCTTAAGTCAGGAAAAAAAAACTGCAGTGAAAGTATTTTCAGCATCAAGGTATAAAACTAGTTCATTTGATACAAGAAGTAGAACTGCAATAAATGTCATATTATAATTATTGCCCAAATGCAAATAGCTACTGAGTGGTGATGGGTAAACACCCCAAGTAAGTTATAACCTCTTCTGTACCCTGAGATAAAACTAGGCTGGTTCCGAGAAGTTCTCTCTTTTCTAGATATAAAAGAAAGGAAATCCTGGCTAGAGCTTATTTTAAAGCTTACAGTGATTCAGAAACACTAATAAATTTTTCCTGACTTCATACTGCATTCCAAGTTTCTGCGTGCTTTGCAAATAGAGCCAGTACGAAGTAAATCATATCGCTATAACTCTGGATTCCAAATTTCAGATCCAAAAGAGATTTAAAAGGTAACGTGCAAAACTGTCCAGCAGCAAACAATCAAGCAGCAGAGGTCAGCCTTCACCCCTCACAAGATGACATTTAGGAAATAGAGAATGGAAGATGAGTAAGAAAAGACCTCCTCTCAGAAATAGAACAGGTTTTACAGATACTCATACATTCTCACAAACTTGTTGCACTATTTTCAAGGGACAGCTATAAACATTTTATCCTGTTTGCCTGGGACATTCTCAAGGCTATCATTAATCCTTCAGCATCAGAACTAACATACTTCTGGGAATCAAAAATTTCCCTCAGACTCCGAATGCATCCAGGCCTGGGGCCCCCAGCACAAGAAAGACACAGAACTCTTGGAATGGGTGCAGAGGAGGGCCACTAAAACGATCAGAGGGCTGCAGCACCTCTCCTCTGAGGAAAGGTTGAGGGAATTGGGTTTGTTTAGCTTAGAGAAGAGAAGGCTCCAGGGAGACCTCACTGCGGCCTTCCAATACTTGAAGTGAGAGTATAAACAGTAGGGGGAATGACTGCTTACATGGGTGGACAGTGACAGGCCAAGGGGAAAATGGTTTTAAAGTAAGATGGGAGATTTAGGTTAGACGTTAGGAGGAAGTTTTTCCACACAGAGGTGGTGATGCAGACTGCTCAGAGAGGCTGTGGATGCCCCATCCCTGGAGGCAATCAAGGTAAGGCTGCACGTGGCTCTGGGCTGCCTGGTCCAGTAGCTGGCAACTCTGCCCATGGCAGAGGGGCTGAAACTGGATGATCTTTGAGGCCCTTTTCAAGCCAGGCCATTCTACAAATGACACAAGGTGTGTAATTCTCAATGCACAGCTACAGAATCACTTCAACAGTGAAAATATGAGCGTGAGCAGAGGGACACCACCGTGAACTGGCAAGGTTAAGATAATGTCCTGCTTCGTGCAGATGGAATGGCACTACTGGAAAAACGTGTGGAAATTCTTTCTGGATGCTACATTACCCTCATGAGGAGAGTAGAGGAGCTTTGCCACTGCTTCCACAGTTTTTATTGTCTGTGAATTCTTCATCTGAGGGGACAAAGTTGTTACTTCTACTATCACCAAATCATCTTGCAATCTATGAGAAGGTAATGGCAAACAGAGCTGGTGGCTATGCATATTTTCTTTATTTCCCAATCATTTTTACTTTGAAGTTACACATGTAACTCATGTCTTAAATGGCATTTGAAGGTCTTTCTAAACCCAACAATCTTCTTCCTACAATAGATGTTATTTCCAAACCTTTCATATAGAAACTGAAAGATAAGAAATACATGAACCACAGTACTTACAAGACTTCATAGGAAGTATATCAAGCCCTAAGTCCTGAAAGTATAGATTTCCCCTAACTGCAGGCCTAATTAGATATTAAAAAAACAAAAACAATTAAGGAAAAAAAAAGAGGTATTCAGACTCCACACTGAGAGAAACGCTCAACTGTGGAATAAAGAACAAATATTCTGTAGAAAATCAAAGTGAGTATGAATTATGAAATCTGCAGTCAAAACACTCTAAGGAATGCAGTGCACAACATGTACACATCCTTCAACGCTGCAGTATATACTGAAGAAAAGAATTTAGAAATGAGAAAAGAAGATAAAAGGGGTACTCTTCTTTTTGATGTTCTTTTTCCGAGCAAGTCTATAAAGTCACTCCTGCATCCGAGACATCTCTGACGAGAGCAAACACTGCAAATGATCCATGAAGGCTAAGCACACATCATTGGTTCTGTCTACAGGAATTGTAGCCAGTGTAGGACAAGGTGGAAAATGATAGTCTTCTCAGATTAATAGCTGCTTTGGGAAAACAAATGTAGCTACAAAAACTGCAAAAAATAATAGAAGCCACAGAGTCTAAATAATTCTAGCAAACAAGAAATTTTTGTAATGGTAACCGAGAACTAGACAAATATTTTACGCAACAAATGTTTCATTAACTGAATTTCAGTTGGCATTTAAAATTCAGAAGTTGAGCAGTTTAATTCATTAAGATGGTTGTAATAGTGCTGAGGCCTCCTGTGATTTTATTCACAAGCAAAGGGGTGCTGTCACTCATTCATCCATCACAGGGTAAGTTCTAAAGACTACAACTATTAACAGTTGAGTGTTAACTGTTAACTTCAAAGAGTTAATGTGTTAACGTAACTAAGTTCTATTGAAAGGCTTCTATTACTTCATGAGTCTTTAGAGAGATACTTTCTTTTCCATCTTTGAAGATACACAAAATGTGCTTTTGTATTGAAGTGAAATGATCTATGCTTTTTGGCTGTACTTCCAGAAGTTAAAAAAGACACATCGGAGACTGTGATCAGAGATGAGTCTGTCATACGTTACACTGATCACAACCAGTATCAACTCATACACTGAAGAATTTTGATAACGAAGCTGAATAATTGCACATCCAGGAGCAGACTACAGAAGCTGCTGCACAGAAGTTTTATTATTTAAAATATTTGATTGCAAGAGAAGGTCAATGAAAGTGTACTAAGTAGCTACTCCTCCACTTTGGTTTTGCGCTAACTCTCTCTCGCCACTTCTTTCCTACCACTCCTTAAGTAGCTATTTTCAGGCACAGGGTAGGGGAGAGAACAGTAGGTCTATCATGATATTCTCTCATTTTCTGTAATAAGAAAAAAGATCATCTTCCACAACAGCTGTTCTCTCTTGACTTTGAGGCAAACCTTAGAACAGAAGCTATACAGTGTAGTACAGCCATTCAATTCTCCCTAAATTCGAGAACGGTCACTATAGGATTCCAAAATAACTTCCACTAAAATATCACTCACTGTTAGTCAACTGGAATATTCTTTCATTGACAAAGTTTCTTCCACTTCTTTCGGGATAGTACCTATGCTTATATATAATATATATATATATATATATATATATATAGCTTTTAAGAGCATCACATCAGTAAATGCAGTCAAGTTTCATCACAATTTTGTCATGAGAACAGCTATCATCATTTTCTTTTCCATTGGCAAAGACACTATCCATGTTTGCACAAATGATGCAAAGACATTTTAAATTATCAATGCTACAGTTCATCAAGAGAGTATGTTTTAAATTCATAAACCTCATTTACCTCAGCTGCAACTATCTACCATAACTCTTGTTCTTACCAAGGTGCTGTGATGCAATTCTAACAGTTTGACAGGGAAAGCATTTATGAATGTCAGTCCATTAAAAATATGGATCCTGATATACACTAGTAGATAAGTATCTAACAGTTGCACAAATGGGATACATTTGTATGCATTTATATGACTTTAAAGAATAAATACTTTCTTTGAGGGTATTTCTCAGGCAGTTACATATGTTACAGTTAAACCAGTAAGGTTAAAGAGCACAAGACACTGTCAACTTCTAAGAAAATAACTTTCTGATCCAGGGTCAGTGACTGCTGTACTTTCTTGTACTCCACACTCCCCACCTGACACATAAATACATTCTTATCAGCAATCTTGAGAAAAGCCATGGACCATTTTCAAGAGAAGCAAATCCAGCCTTGACCTCCGAAATCTGTGACAAACACACCAAGAAATAGGAACTGTAGGTTAAGGGTCCACAAAGTTTGGAAAACAATCCAACGTGTCAGAACTCCAAACACATGCAAGAAATATTACAAAGGAAATTTACTGAGGCTGGAGCCTGACTGAACAATGAAACCCTATAAATTGTAATTTGTCAGTCTACGTAACAGCTTTGTCTACGTGATTTGCTGTGGTACTTCAAGATTATACTGCTGATTTAATCAAAAAGCAATATCATAGCTTAAGAGTAATGGAGAGCTTCAGATTACCAAGCGTTAGGAATGAGAATTTCCAGAGACAGAAAACTCTGGAGTTCTTGTCTACTTTCTGTTGGCGGTTGAAAGAAAAACAAACAAACAAGAAAAGAGAACTTGGCTCTCTCCCTCCAGTTACTACAAGAAGGTTTCACTCAGTGGTCCCTGAACACCCAGGAAATAGAGCCCAAAAGCACAATACAAAGAATGCTGTTCATTTAGAAGGCTGCTTTCCATTGTCGGGCACTAAATCATCCTGTACTACCTCAAAAATACTGAGGAATTTACGGTTGATTCATCACTCAGGAAGGGAGCATGCTGAAATGGTGTAACAGATGTACCAGCACGCAGACACTGATCTTAACCTACCACTCCCAAATTGACAAAGGGGTACACAACAGTCCCTAACAGTAGCACGATACCACAACCTCTACTAGGCAAGAAAACAGGAATGAGACTTCTAATATTTAAGCATACTTACATATAGATATATATATGCATACATGCACGCACACATATAAGCAACAATAGTTATTCTTTGTAAATTTTCGATTTTTCTTAAGTTCAGAAAAGTGGTTTCTATTGCAGATTAGGATTCTTGTACATTTTACTGACTACAGCATAGGATCATTGTAATCTTACTGCAAGAGATTTACCTTGCCCTTGAGTAATCACAGGGAACTGAAATTCAAGCACACTGCCAGAATTCTGTAACTGCTCAAAAAAAATTTTTTTTCCATTTCTCCAGTTTGGCAGCTCACACTAAAATGAACCTCAAAAACAGTTGCTATGAATTATAAACACACAGATTTCCTCTATTTCTCTAGTTGAAATGGGCACTGAGCATTTGTCCTTCCAACTAACCTTCAGATTAGCCTGAGAATAGTTAACCAGAATGTACTAATTTTGTCTGGTTCAACCTCCACATTAAGTAGTCATAGTTAAATAGAACAGCACTGTAAATATTTTCATAAAATCTTGTACAAAAACTAAAAGATATACTCCAGCAAGCCAACTGCTAGAGACTGTGCTAGCATTTCTTCAGCTGCTTGTTGTCTGTGACCTTCACAGCAATGCTGGAGAGGAGTTACGAAAGAACTGTTTCACGAACTGCCCTTGATGATGTCTAAATGCTGTGTGTTAAGGATCATTAGTTTAGATCTTGCACGTCAAAGTCTCTTCATGTTTACAACCCTTTAGTACTATAGAAGATTGGTGTCAAAGTACTTCAAAAACATTCAAAATCACGACTTTACTGCCTTCTACTAAGTGTGCTTGGCATGCTTTCTTTCCTTATTCCTAATTTCTGCCATGTCATCTGAAGTTGTCAGTTAGCTAAGCATCTCGGATTCCCACTTCTTCCTGTCTATGACACAACAGTTAAAAGCTCTGTCTAGTCAAAATACTGTAGTCCAGAATATTTTGGAAGAAAAAAACCCTCTTAACTTTTATTTGGAAAATATTGGTAATAATGGAAAGTCAGGATTCATCCAGCACTGAGAAACACTCCTTCATATTTTCACAGTTCTTCAAGTTGATATTTTATGAAACTGAAAGCTCCACATGAACCAAATAGATATAACCCATGCTTTGCTGAAATGTTGACCATTCTTCAGATTTCATGACATTTCCACAGTCAAGTCCTGCATAATTCTCAAAAGAAGAATGATGGTGGAAGACATCCAGGTAAAATTTCAGTATCCACATTTCTCCCACAAGGAAATGGAGCCCTACTGTATTTGTTGGCAAGTTAATTCTTTTTCTTCTCTTTTTGCATGGCATCTTTCTTGAACTCACATTAAAGACAATATTTATTGATATTTTATAAAATTCTGCATACCCACAGTTAAAAGTCTTATATATGGAATTTAAGGAAAACGTTTATATATACAGCTGAGATTTGAGGAACTAAAAAAAATTCAACAGCCTTCAATTAACTTCTGTTGCTGACTGGCCCAGAACTATTTTGTACAGCATACTAACTTCAAAGACAGATTCCGCGCAGCACACTAGAAGTTGGTAATGCAGGTCACATTTGTGATTAAGAGGAGAGATGTTACTAACTCTTATAAGATTGGATAAGGTTTGATTAATTCTCCTCACCAGAGACACAGGACTAAGGAACCGGAATTTTGTTTTCCTGGCAGAACTCAATCATTTTTATTTGTTTGTATCACCAGGGATGCTCTAACAAGTAAGCAAACACCTCCCAGCAACTGGTTGAGAATTCTGACATTACTGTCCATCACAGAAGACTTGGCTGAAGGAAGCAATTAAATTTATACTTCCCTTCATATCTTATATGATTCGTTTGCATGAAGATGCAATAGTGATGAGACATACTTCTTTTTGTGTGATCACAAATGGCAAATATTTTCAGATGTGACACAGTTTTGAATTACTCTCTGGGCATCTTACGCTCAAGATTAAACCTCAGCACCTCTCCTTTGTTATTTATATAGTTCTGTAACTCTCGTTACCCCAGAATTTCATCACAGAATGTTTGTGTTCACACAGCAACAAATCACAGCAGTATTATACATATATAAGAAAAAATTAATTTAGAAAGAACTGAGTGTTTTAACATTCTTATTCCTGTTACACCAGGCTATATTCAGAGTGACACAAGGAACACACAACTATAAAAACTGTTAAGTTATAGGTACTGCATTCATGTCTCATTCTACAGTTAGATATGTGGCCCAGCTGGAGAGCCAGTAACATCTAGTTACGTACACAGTATTATTTCCTACTGTCACTGTAATGGTTTATTAGTTGCCAATTGGTGGAATGCAGTGGTCATTTGCTGCAGTTTGGGATTACCAAATAATAGGTTTTGAGTTGTTACCTCATGGTGCTTTTAATGTTCTTTTATTTGCAGAGTGGTAGTTTGTTGCATCTCTATGTTGTAACAGTTTTCTGTTAATGCCAAGCAGAGTGGAGGAAATTCACTATTTCAAACCAATAACCAGGGAGTTCTTCACAAAGTGATTTAGGAAACGTGATATGACAAAATTAATCCCAGATACTGAATCATGATGCGATGCCTGAAAAGCCAGACTTTGTTTATAAGTATTTCTTATTAGTATACCTTATGTCTGGCAAATAAGTACTTGAGGTACTATATCCGAGAAGAAACACAAAACAACAATTATTCAAGACAGATTTATCCATCCAACCCACTGTTTAATCTAGTATGAGGTTCGAAGGACAAATTAATGCTTCTATATTACAGAATTTACTCCTAGTAGCCTCGAAGTCTTACTGAAAGACAAACCGCTTTTAATTTAATGGTTTATGAAATACACGTTTACATAAGAATTTATCTGTTATGTCCAAACACAATCTCTCTCATTCTCTCTCTGTTTCAATGCATAAATGGCCCACTCCAAAACAACACTGTCCTCTGACCTCAGTGCCAGCTCCACCTGAATTTCCAGAGAAGTAAAAAGAGGAAAACAATACCTGAAACTATTAAAAAATACATACATTTAGGAACAGATGCAAGCTTCTAATTGAAGAAGATTAGTAGAAAATTAAGAAAAATGGAAGAAACAGCACATACAATCAGAATACTTAATTACTCCAAGAACAAGACTATAGTAATTTAACACAATAAAGTTACATACAGAGCCCAAAGAACAATAAAGGCAGCTCATCCTTTACAAAATACTTATTTCCACAGATGCGAGTGTTTAATAACATGGTACCACCACAGAATTCACTCCCTAGAGATAGAGATAGAACAGCTTAGGTTAGAAGCGACCTGAAAGAAACCCATACATTTCTTGATCTCGAGAAACCAATAAAGCTGTATTTAGTTTCCACTTATTAAAAGATTACGTTTGTTTGTTTTCACTTTATTCTTTTACTGAAAATGTTTTTAGCTGGAACTTGTATTACAATCAACTGAAACTTTCAGGCAGGACTGGGCTTGTGTCATTATAATGCTGAAAAAAAGCTATTTACACCCACTGTGTCTTGGCTCCTTCACGAAATGTAGTTTAGCCAGACTAATTAAAAATCAAATGCAAAAAATAGCAATTAATTTTGAAGATCAAAAAAACCCACAACTGATATTAGAGTATATTTAATAGATATTTTTGGTTGATCCTTCTGTGCACTGGTTTACTTCTCCTTCCCCATCCTTTCTTCATTTTGTAACAAGTGCCATCATTCACAAAAATTGTTATGTCTTATCACTGTCTCTTGAATTATCACCTAGAACCATGCAAGAAATTAAAAGCTAATACAGCAAAACAGAGACAATGCAACATCCAGCTATAATCTACGCAGGAGAGCAGACGTTCAGAGGTACGCACAGCGCAAAGAATTCTGACAGTGACTATCTCTCTTACATGTTACCTATAAGCAAAGCATCTTTGTAAGATCCACTCGTGTGGATGCAGTTGTACGTACTGCCATTATGTCTACTAACTAACTGCAAGGAATAGAGTATTTTCTATAAGCCTTTCTTACGAGCCGAAAATACCAATTAATTTTGGCCTGACGAGTCCCTCGCTGTTTTGAAACCCTTTTTTATTTTGCAAGCATACAGCGTTCATGCTGAGCTGAGTTGCATCAGAAAAGTAAGCATTAAATAGAGTGAAAAAATCAGAACAAAACACAGACATCTGAAGAGACTGAGCTACAATACATAGCAGGGACATAGAATATGTTTAGGCAAACAAAGCAATCAAAAGCGCAGTTCTGGCACATCAAATACAGAACAATACTGCTAGACTAATTATAGTCACTGCTTTTTTTTTTTTTTAATTACTAAAAATTCTAATGCAAGCCCAAGCTCTGTGTCAGAAATACAGATACACTAATTTAATAGACTACAAACACAGTTCTATACAAATATCACTCAAAGCTCATCATCTCAGATACTGCATATGGTTACCAATACTCCATACCAAACATCTACCTTGTAGACATTAACAGTCTGCTAGCACAGAAAGACAAAGGCAAACACATCTATAGAAAATGAACACACTAAACTCCTCCTGCTTTTAAGCTGTTACAATGACAGGTCAAGCAATTCAAAAGCACGTGTATATACACACATCCTGCATCTGACCGGGTTTGTATCCATTCCAGATTCTTGACACCATTTACCTGTACCTGTACGTCTGCGTGGCCCTAACATCCACGACACACACCCCACCTGTTTTGAGACCTTAAGCCACAGTGAAGGTCTGCAGCAAAAAGAGCCTTAACCTCCAGGTTGCTCTTGCAAAACATTTTAAAGATACCTGTTCAGAAATCTCAGCATCCTCCCAGTAAGGAGTCTGGTTTCGACACAAGTTTTTTTTCCCCAGAATATGGTCTGTGTTGTTAGTGCTAAACCGACTGTATATAAAACACTTTCAGGTGCAAGAAAAGTAGATGTTTATGAAAAGACATTTGATTGGTTTATGCATTAGCATTATTAAATACCATTTTATGCAAATGGTGACTATACACATCTATAAATAGTGTTACTTAAATCAAGTTCTACACACATCTCAGCACCAAACTCCATTGGGACCAGTATCAGTAACTCAAAATGTAACCAATTTCTCCATAGGCATTTAAAGAAGCTTTGTGCTGGGAAGATCATGAACTTCTAATCCTACCCCATCCTTCCTTTGTCCTAATTCCTGCAAGTGGTAAGACAAGATGCTTCAGAACAAGGTACAATCCCTTTTCACCCTGATAACGAGTTCAGACAAAACATGCCACTTAGTACTAAGATGACATCCAGTATTTTTTTCTGACTTGAGAAAGCATCAGTTCACATGTGTAGCAAGAGGTTGGCCTTTCACTACTTCAGTGTGGCTGCAACACTCCCATAAAATTCCACAAGTTATTTATTTACTATATGGCAAATGTTCCAGATGCCTGACAAACCTCCTCTGACAAACCGCTGCCACAGCACATCAGTCAGCCACAAGGTAAATACTTAGAGTTGTATCCTACTTAGCATTCTGTGGTTATTTCTTTTCAATGTCATGTAACATCTTACTCTCAAAAAGGAGGAAAGCTCAGCTCCTTGTCCATGTCTGTTCTTAGTTCTGACAGCTCCCTTTAAGGCACACAGTATACATATACGTACATCCTCTCACGTCTTTCAGAAGAAATATCCTATTCCAATCTCTGCTACCTTCCTTTAGCCTCACATGCTCACCCCTTCTTTCTCCCTTTTCAATATCTAATCACAGATGCCTGGCTGCTAGTCACCCTTCTTGCAGTGCTGCATCTGGGGAGAGCCAATACCCCAGGCCCACAAAATGAACTGATTCAATTTCCTCTGTGGCTACAAACAACGCCCATCTTTTTGAGCTGATTAATTAGGATCTTTTCCTGACACAGTTACAGTCTCTGCAAACTGCTGACAACCCAATGAGAGGCCAACTAAATAAATCATTCAAAAAGAAAGAGCTGCTTAAGCTGTAAATGACCTGAAACAGCTGGTAAATTTTTAAATGCCCACATCCTCCTCTCACAGCAATGCAATATTCTGTAAAAGTAAACAGTGAGTCTCCAAACTGCTGAGCTATCAGAAAACAGGGATAGGAGGAAACATGGGAAGTGGGAATCAGCAGGAATAATTAATTTTTCTTGAAGGAATGAAACATGGACACTAATTTCCTTCAAGAATACAGAATGTAGGTACAACCTCACTAAAATGTTCCAATGTCAACTGTGCTCAACTTTTAATCATGTTTTGCATACTGATTTTGATATAACCGGATATTATGGAATGTGGTACCGTAAAAATCCTTTAAAAGAAAAGTTCTTAAAGTGAAACTTCATTTTCTTTCCCTGTGTGATGTTATATGGCACGGAATAACCCTTTAGCCAGTTCACGTCAGCTGTTCTGGTTCTGTCCCCTCTCAGCTCCTTGTGCCCCCTTAGCTCCCATCACTGGGGGACCTCTGCAAGAAGCTGAGGAACTGAAACATCCTTGGATCTGTGAAGCACTGCTCAGCAACAGCTAAAAACACTGGAATGTTAATAACATTGTTCTCCCTCCTCAAGCCAAAAGACAGCATCATACCAGGCACTATGACAGAAAAATCAACTCTGTGCCCTCTGAAATCACGACAGGACTCTATGTGGCTGTGCTGATTTTCATGGAAATAGATAGGAGGCATTACTTTCAGAGACCTACATAACAGAACACGTTAGCTTACTATTGGAAAGTTTCAGTTCAAAATGGAATGTGCTTCTATTACAACAAAGAGCCAGCACAAAGCTCCCCAAAACTTGCCAACTTCTTCACAAAGCTATTTCGTCCTACAGTCCGGGAAATAGAGCATTTTAGGAAAACAATCTTCTTACAATCTTTCCTGGGGGAAAAGACAATCACGTATTACACTATCTACCACAAAACATTTTGGGGATCACTTGGAATTTCTGTATCATAGAAAGAGATACAGAATTCTCCACAAGGAGCTGTCAATGAAGGTCAGCTACTTTCACATCTAACGGCATAGAAAGAAACCGGAATAGAAAAACACACACAAAAAAAGACTAACAAAAATGAAGGACTGAAACTTCAACAATTGTAATATCAAGCAAAACATGTCACTTACAGCTTTTTAAAAATTATTTTCATTGTTTCCAGTATATATATATATATGTTTATGTATATATATATTAAATACAAAGTAAGAGAGCATCATCTACAGCAATACATCAGAATCAGCAAGAACAATCTACAACAGAGAAATGCATGAACTTCCTCTACTGCACAAAACTTCTTACTAATCATCACATCCCTTCTATGTGAATATGAGAAAGAAAAGACATGACTGTGATCTACAGTCTCTTATCCTTGCCAACAACTATCACACTTCCGTAGCCACTAGGATAAAATATGTTCAATGGATAGATTAGCGAAGTACAAAAGCACAGTTCCAGTAAGAACAGGCTCTCACCAAACCCAGCAACAGCTGAAGGTGCATTAGTGGAACAGAATGAGAGCTATCAAGTAAGCAGCAGGTAAGTTCAAACAAGGACAAAGTGGATACAACAATCAGCAGCGTTCAGGTGACCCTAGTCTAATCGTTCCCATTGTCACTTAAACAGCCAACACCACTACAGGCAATTGCCTCCCAGCTCCAGATGACAGGACGGCTCAGTTTGATCCCCTCAATCAGGAAATAACTACTCTCCAGCATGACAAACCAAAGAGCTCACAGTATTCCTGTTCTGCACCCTACGCTGTATTCAGTGCAGCTTTTTGTCTCCTTCCAGGTTTGGTGATAAGTCACAGAAACTGATTGTGCTATGTTAGGCTGTAACACAGGTCACCAACGCCACAAGAGCAGGGCGCTATTCCAGTAAAAATTAATCCGCTGTGTCAGCAGAGATGTCCACATAAGCTACATTTTCTCCTGTCTTTATAACATGATTTGGTGAGTACACGCTATTTGCAGAACATTCTGGAATTGTTGTGTAGAAGTCAGAAAGCGCTCTGTGTTTTCTCTGTCTAGTTTAAATGAGGGCATTCCTCTGCTGCTGCCAGGTAACTGTCGCACTGTGCCAGCTGAGATATCAGACATCAGGGATGCCCACACTGACTCGCTGCAAGTAACAGCTCAGACATAACGCTGCTTGGAAGGAAACAGTTAATAGTCAGGAAAAAAGACAAAGACCAAGAAATTGCAATCGAATTTTGAAGTCATCCCTGCTTGGAAGGATTTCAACTAAACAATCTCTGCAGGCCCCTTCTGGTCCAAACTATTGTGTGATAGGGACGTACAGCCAAACACTACCGGATCAGGTTTCAGTGAAGCATCAGTCTAAGGTAAAAATCACACAAAGATTTTTATTATTTGTACAGACAACCCAACAAACAAAACACTACATATTTTTTGTATTTAAGCTACACAAAACTGAATTTTGTGCATCTTCTTTCCAAACAAGACTATTAAATTCCTACTGATTTTATAACAATTTCTATAGCATTACAAGAATTCTCAGAAGGAACACTAAGAAGCCTACGCCGAGGCAAGATCTCTTACATCTTACTTTTTGAGCAGTTAATTAAGCACTTCGAATTTGAATTACAGTCCATTCAGATTTTCACAGTTCATCAGATGTGACATACATTGGACAAGGTATGAAGAAACAACTGTCTTTAATGCTTATTCACATCTGGGATGTTTTAAGCTATAGTATGTGTCACATAACGCACGTTTACTTAAAAAATAAAAAATAAAAAAAATTCAAAGAGGCAGTTTGGAAGCCACACAACCAAACAAATAACAGATACATAAATTAAAACCTACACACATTTTCTGCGAGGTCCCAAGCACGATGAGTAGCCCACGTGAGTACGCATAATCGCACCCTCAGCCAAAGAGTCACTGACATACAAGACATTCGGGCACCTCCACTTCTTTTACAACACACGGTGCTCCTTACTGTCACCTCTCCATCCGTTCCACATTTGTTTTTTGTTTGATTGGTATTTTAACCAATATACATAGGTAGAGGCTATACACAAACATCTGAAGTGCATTTCTAAATTTACCAAGCGCATTTCAAGTTCCTTATTAATATCAATCCTTGAAGAAAATGCAAAGCAATCCTTATATAGTTAAGGCACTTTGTTTTCTTACCTCTAAGCGATCAACTCAGCAATGAGCATATAATGAAAACCATATATCCACTCTCATGGACTGAGAACAGTATTAAGAATAGAAAAATATATACATGCAAAATTTATTTCACAAAATTAAACCTTCAGCCTAGGTAACAGGAGGTCCAAGACACAGGCACCAATAAAGCTATAGCACCAGTGCATACAGCAGCCAGCACACAACACAAATTCTCATTTCCACATGCTCACATTTACTCATTTTATTACAATTGCAGGAAGAAAGCAGATTTTCCACTGAGGTCAAGGTCAACACTGCACGTTTGGCAGTAAAGAACATTCTATCGACATCACAAAGAATATGCTGCTATGCTTCCAGGATGGAGGCACGCAACCTGTTACCTTCGTTCACTGTGTACAAACACAAATCTAGTTTGCCCATGAGCTGTTCTTTCTCTTTTCCCTACAACGTCTACATATTTTATAAACCTACAAATAGAGTCACAATACTATGATTCTCTGCCCACAGTCTCAAAGATTTATACTAATGATAGCACACAGATTGTGCAACAATTTGGGTGCTGTCTGCGCCTGATAAATACTGGAGCACTTTCAAACAACTGCAGACACGTTAGATGATATTCTTTATACAGTAACCCAAAGAGAGCTTATCAGTTCCTCTAACTTTTTTTTGTCTTTTGCTTATGTCCCACAAAGTATTTTTCCTATCCCATCAAACTACACCACATTGACAGGGAAGAAAGCTTCAAGCCTCAGTTCTACCATTCCCTCGCAGAACTGAACAGCCTGCTTCCACCCCTTCCCATCCCCATTATGGCTGCAGCCTCACTGGAATAGTGCTTATCCATTTTCTGGGATTTATTCTATGCTGAGAACCCCCTTTTCAAACAAAGTGATAAAGACAGCATGGGTGACAAATACCAATTTTTCGTGTGCAATATTTTTTTATGTATAAGTTCTCAGAAAAAGCTCAACTCATCTTAAATTCTTTTCCTGATGAATATAAAACACCATTGCAAAAATCAAGTTTTATTTTCCAAATAAAGATGAAGTGGCTGTTAATAGGCTACATTGTTATTCCTGCTCATAACAGCCAGAGTAAAAAGAGTTTGCAATGGTACTGTGTAGTGGGACTCACTGTACTAACATTCTCTAAAATGTCACTGATGCTACAATCATAAAATGAAATATTTAACAACCTTCAATATTTACTACAAATACATACTGTTTTCTCTCGCACACACAAAAAAAAACACAATTCCCCCCCAAATATACTAAAGCCCAAGAAAGCTGTTATAAAAACAAGATTTATACGTTACAAACTGTTCACAGTTCCATCTCCAGAGTGTGAAATTGGTGCTGAGGAAAGATTTCACAGAATCCTAATCTGCGTGCATTGCTGCTGCAAAGGATTTCCAATTCTGGTCTCCGCCAAATCCTTGGTATTTGCAAGCTGCTGCAGTTACTCAAGCAAAGGCAGATAATCAGCAGCATATAAAGCATTTTTACATTTATATTGAATGAGGAGATCTTTTCTCTCTCTGTTGGTGTGTATCTAATACCTTAGGCAAGGCCAGGTCATATCTGCAGAAAAGTTCCTACTGGCACAAATCTAAAAATGTTTTCAGATTTCACAATTTAATAATACTCTGGAATTCTCTTTAACCTCTGCTTTACAGTCAACATTAGAAAAAGTTACAGAATAAAAAGAGTAGAGTTAAAACTTGAAGTTTAAAAATAAGCAAAGGGAATGATCAGCATATGCTTTGTAATTGTTCAGAGCATTGCAAATTCATTTAAATACAGTTCACAATTAGTTCAAAACAACAGATTCCAAGATCCCGTAACACATATATCATCACACTGAAATTTAAGGACCTTTTGGACAAACAGCCATAGGTACAGCAACACTGAATTACTGACAAATCTGTTCCCACTGCTGTACATGCCTCTGTAAAATGTCAGAATACACATGCTCGTGACTGTCATGTATCCTGATCTAGGATAAAAAGCAGAGGTTTCCCAGCCCTCCCATTTAAATTTGTTCACAGCCGTTCCTTTCCTGTGCTGTTCAGAGAATTCACTGGGTGCATTTGCTCTGCAGCCAAGAACAAGGGAGCGGGGCACCTCTGGGATCAGCAGCGTGTCCCTTGTGGGGGCTGCCACTGTAGCTCTCTACAGGTGGATATGCAAGGCACAGTCACCCTCATCACATTTCAATTTTCAGACATGATTAAAAATGAATCACTTTTCGTTCTCATTACAATACTTAAGAGTTTTCATAAACGTGAAATAAACAAAGAAAGAAAACCTAACTTAAAAGAACCCACCTCAAAGACACACACACGGCTTACTTGTGGTATGAGCACCAACAAAAAGCGACAGAGTATAACCACCTAAATGTAAATGTTTTCCTGATTGGTAAAGAATCTTTGAAGAGAAATGGTCCAAAGAGGTAAAAGTATGTGCATTTTCTCTTCATATTGAGGGATACCAGAGAAACTCTATTGAAATCAACTGTAACTAACTTAATACTGAGGCAAGAATAGAATATGGCATAAATAAGAAACCAAATTTGGTATCAAATTCATGAACTTAACAGTTATCTCCCCCCACACCTTCCACACCCATAATACGTTTTCATATATCATATATGCATTTGCTGAGTTTTATTTTAAGTCAGGTGTCATAGAAACTTGCAGGCTATGAGTTACTTGAATCGGGAAAAAAAATAACCCAACACATTATTCTATTCTCATCCAAGGGCTGAAATGACAAAAAATAATTCAAGAAAATTTGATACAGTCATGCTTTATTCCTTCTATAAACGTTCTGAGTAAGGTTTACTTTTGCACTACTGTGAATTAAAAAAAAAAAAAAAATCAATAGTTTGAGGTAAGTTTTCTTAATCGCTGTTATCTTGGGCACCATTTCTACCTGGAGAGGGCACAATGCCTTGTTACGTTCTGCCTGGAAGAACACGGCTCTGTGGAAACTGCTTGCATTCTGCACTCTGGAGTTGAGAACTACTTGGCAAATGAGAGCTGTTGGGTTCACAATATTCACAGAGCACCAAGAGAAGACAGAAAAAAAAAAAAAAGTTAAGGTTCAAAGCTCCAGCATTGTGTTTCAATTTTCAGATATCTTGTTAAAAAAAAAGGAAGGAAAAAAAAAGCAAACTGTAATAGAATAGATTCCAATAACCAAAGTATGTATTTAAGTCTTGCGGAGAATAAAGGATTAAATATCCATAAACAACTAACAGTCACAATCTGCAATTCCTTTCCTCTAGAGCTATAGAGAAAATTTACATTTCAACATTTGTGAATCATGTTTTTGAAATTAGATCCATTGGGCTAAACAATCAAATTCATGAGTGCCCTTCACAAATCATCTCCTGTCACGCTCGCAAGACCAAAACCCCATTCTGTTTTTACACATTTGTCTCCAAATAAAAATTTAGCCTCAAAGTGATGTACTTTTCTTTTTTCCCCCTTCTTTTTCCTACTGCAGTGTTTACACTTCAAAAGCACGATTTTCCAGGCACAATATTTAAGGTAAGCTTCCTCACATCGCACTTACGCTACACAACACTTACGCAAAGTACTTTCAATGCTTTGTGACAGAGGCATTGTCTGAACTCTTCATAAGTGGCCATATCACAGACGGTCTCAATTAAGTTTATTGTTGGTGTCAAAGGTAATCAGACACAGAAGAATAATCTCTAAAATCTGTTGAAATAAGAAACTATAAGGAAGATAACTTCTTTTCTACAGACATGCACATCAAAGAAATTATGACAATCATCGTTATTACATGACGTATCTTGTGATCATTTGATTTTTTTTTTTAATCTTGTCCCCTTTTGCAAATAGTGTGCAATAAAAGAGAGTCATATTCAGTGAACTGCACTTCTGGCAGCCTTTTTCCTTCACCTTCCTTAATTTTCCATACTTCCTTCTTAGAAAGCTGATGGCATTAAGCTGCACTGCAGCACTGCATTATAAGGCATTCAGAAACTACCTGTGACAGATGAATACATCATGTTACATTGCCCCTTCAACAAGAGGGCAAAACAATATTTTATCCCAGAACAAAATCTGTGCACGTATCGCATGACAGCGCTGTCTAGAGCAAATACAACATACTCTGTCTTCTTACCTGCTTTTGAAGGAACTCAGGCTAGGCCTTTAATCTGGATCTTATACTTACTGGCTAAATAGCACTGACTAAATAGCAGATTTAGATGAATTAATTGAACCTTCTACATAAGGATTTCTTCTCTTGTTGATTTCTTTTTAAACTTTAAAAAAAAAAAAAAAGACCAACAAGTATCATAGACCTAAGGATTTAAGATATCTGAAGAGTATCCTGTATTAACAAAGGCTTGTGATTCAGCTCCACAACCACTAACCAGGAGAAGCAATTCCCTTATAAATTTATGAATAAGGGAATTACACTGTGTGTAATTCCAATCTTCTCAGTCACAGTTGCTTTTTTCCTCTAGCAGTAGGAATACTCAGAGGTGAAATAGGAAAAGGACCCATGGAGACCACCAACAAGTCTGAAATCCTGTTAAAACTCTAACAATACCAAAACTAACAGACCCTGACAGAATAAGCTCATAAACAGAAAGGACTAGGGACTAAGCTGTGGAGCACTGCAGCTCCCTTTGCACACAGAATGCCCTGTACTTCCCAATGACTGACAGAAAAAGAATTCATTTTCATGATACTTCAGCTGGTAAAGCAGAGGGATTTAACACCTCATAACTTAAAATTCCTTTTGTTTACAAAAAACAAAATTCAAAAAATGCAAAGCAAGACAGAGACTGGTATTTTGCTTTTTCTTCTGCCAGTCATGGAAACCCACGAGAAAATAAAGGGCATTTTCTTCAGGCTCTCAGAAGAGAGGAAGAAAGTGGTTTAACCACAGGTAGAACACAAGTGAAGCCCTGTTTGGATTCAGTGGTTTCAGAGCAAGTGAAAAAGCTTACACAGTCCTGTCTCAGGAATGTTTTATAACCACTTCTAAAAACAAATTAAAAAAACAACAACAAACCAGGTAACAAGGAAATGAGGACAGTTAAGAGCAAAAGCCAATTTTGCTGAGCTGGTGGAGGCAGCTTGTCTCTAACAAAATTGCAGAATATACCCCAAGTACATATACAGCACAGACACAGTTTATTTTCTGTGGTGTTCTAAACCACCTGGGTGAACAGAGCAAGTTTCCAGGAATCTGTGGAAAAATCTTTTCCCCCTCTCTGCACCATGTATTTTTAACATATAAGCATCAAGCAGTAAATTCTTGGGTCATAAAAAGTCCCAAAAGGAAACAAGCAAATATCTGAAAAAGAGCCCTACGTACAGGCAAACCAGGCTCAGCCTCTATCCCCTCCCAAACCCATCTGTTTACGATGCTGACAGGACTCAGAATTGCTGTAGCACTGTTCCCATCTGTTCTCTGCAGAACAGCTGTACTGCAACATAAGGCTGAGCACTCAGCAAGCTGTTTCTACCTGTTCTTGTTGCCACCACAGGCAAAACCAGCATAAAGAAGGAATCCATTCCCAAAGGAAATTTGTGGTAAAACTTCCGGGAATAGGCAGAGCAGAAAGGATCATGTTGTTCTGGACTATGCATTACTTAATAGATCTGTGACACAGACCATATGGAAAGCTACCTGGAGAAAAAGAAGGAAGACCGGACTACCCAGACAACAGCTACGCGGGCAGACTCCTGCAGGAGAGTTGTCTGGACAAAGATCACACATTCACTTACCCCAGTACTCTTGGAGCACAATTACTTTTATTTATTTATTTTGCACACAGCAAGAGAAGGGAACTTCAGTTCAGGACTGGGCTAAATTAATATCAGCTTTGCTATTAAAAAAGTAAAATAGAACAAAGCCAATAAAACCACCACCAAGCAAACATTCAAACTTCCGAGTCTTTTTGCATTTAGATCATTGTTCTGCTAACAATGTTTGAATCCACCCAGTCTCCAGAAACTGATTTTAAGAGTAAGTCCACAAATCTTTTCACATCTGCAGAAAAATGACTATAATCAGAATGAAGAGATATTAGCTAGGAGAGAGGTACCAGACAATCACTTTTCCAACTCTATCCACCACAACACAGCATCCCTGTGCAAACTCTCACTGTTCAGTGAAACATTCAGAGCATATTTAAGTAATGCTGAATGCACTTCAGAAATGAAGAGACCAAGCACCATTGCAACTGACTAGTTCTCCACGACCACCCAGCAATGCAAACCTAGTGCCCAGGTTACAGTGGCTAGCAAACAGAGAAAAGCGTAACAATTTATCCAGGAAAAGCCAAGAATTCTCAACAAGAACAGATGAACTGGTCTTGGGAGAAAACTTGGGATAAACACCCTCTTCAGCAATCTGGATTGTAAATACACAGCAATGGATTGGTGGTGGCATCACACTCTCGAGTAGCATCAGCCTAAATTCACACCTGTGAGTTTTTTCCCTCCCCATCCATGACACAAAACTAAGTCATTTCACTATGCTGATACAAATCTCACAGGATCATTTCTGGAGCAATGAAAGGTCACACTGCTGAGAAGGAGTTGAAACAACTGGCCACTTGGCTCTTCACCTACTCTTGGCTGCTTACAGCTCCTAAAGACATATTACCTCACTAAATAACTAAGACTGCTTCCGATTTCACAGTTTGCATTCCAGTTTGTTTCACTCCCACTGTAGGTCTTTGAAAGCAACACAGTTATCTCCCCTTGGAGGGAGCAGAGAAAATACGAATGTCACTAGAAGAATGTCACAATGCCTAAGATCAGACATTTATGACAAATGCTCCAGAGGCTCCAGAAGGACTGTTACTATGAATGGGTGCAGACAATCATTACGCCTTGCTCCAACAGTTTTTGTATCCGTATAATTCAGTTTTCTGAAAAAGAAGGTGTATTTCATAGAAGAGTCCACTCACTGCTTATATTTGTATTTATTTGCACAGCATTGCTATGCAATTAGAAATGGCATTAGTCATAAAATTTCCTGCCAGTATCTGTACTGGTTCTTGTTCAATTTTAAGCACGCAGAAGAGTGGAGTCACTGGGAAGCTGCCAACCACAATGACATCCTGCACATTAGGCAGTTTGTTTCCTCCACGGGAGACAGATCAATACTCGAGAAACAAAAACAAAACCAAGAAAAGCTAAAAGCTTAGTCATGTAAATCAGGGAGAAGGAAAAACGAAAGGAAACTCCTCATTGGCATTCTACAACTTCTGCAGACCCCCATGGCCCATTAGCTAATTTCTATTAAAACACACAGCACTAGAATAATAAATGCCAGTGGCAAATTTCTAAAGGTTTGTGGCAACTGCAGTAAACATGTCCCTGTTCCCAGGACACCAAGAGACAAAAAATTAACCAGAGGTTAACTGGGTCATTAGCTAGAGTACAATACAGGTCACTGAAGATTTAATTTAGTTTGTATTCAGCTAAAGAATCAAATACAGCAACCAGTTCTCACAGCAGGAAAACAAGTAACTTATCAGCACGCTGACGTATCTTGGATACCGAGGCACCAAGTCTGCCATTATGATTCATACCATTATTAACTAACTTCATGTAATTTAAGTACAGTGTAGACATTCAGTTTAAATGATTCTGAATACAAGTATGAAACACATGCACAAATACAAAATATTTCGCATTGTATACAGTCTGCTTTTAAGTTTTTTATACTATCATGTATTCCAGCAAACTTTCCCTCCAAGAAAGGGCTGGCAAGGACATGATTAGAACAAATCTCTAACCAAAGAAAAACTTATATGGATTAAGGTAAAAAAAAAAATAATAATAATAAAAATCCCAAAACACTAGGTATTGCATTAAAGAGAGTTTGATCAGAACCTAAATAACGCTCATGAAAGTACTCTGTCTCACTAATGTCTTAAAGCTACACCAGGGAAATTAATAGATAAGCCCCAACTTCAGAAGAATTGACAATATTGAGTAGTTTGAACATTTACAACTGCTTTTTATTTAATAGATCGGATTTGTGCCATTTTAGAAAAGCCTGCACTTAATCAGAGGGTTCAGAAAGCTTGAACTTCCAAGAAAGCTGTAGCTGCATCAAGTTTAATTAAGAGATTACCAACTTCATGTGGTACAAGCACTAGAACTAGCTTAATTTCCATGACCGCTGTCATGTTTGCCACTGGTCTCCTGTTGTTAATAACACTTGTTCTTCCTTTGTTGCTATTTAAGAAAAACAACAGCACAACAGTAGTGGCTGCAAGCAAGATGTGCTATTAAATACACACAAAGCAAACAAAACTAGCTGAACGATGGGATGTATGGATCAAAATTTTAAGGCTAGCATGTAGCACTAACAAATTTTGAGGTAGATTAAATGATTAAAGCACTTCAAAAAGACCACTCTAATCTGAAATTCTACCTCTTAATAAAAGTAACAAGCAGGCATAAAGATTCAGCTCCTACTCAGCCTAAAAACCAGTTAGCATGAATAACAAGTTAGTGGGGTGAGTGCTAGACTTGAGAATCTGTTCAGTATTTTGATGCAGGTCAGCAACTTCATCCAGCAAATTGAAAGCACATCAAAAAAACACAAGGCAAGCATTTCTTTCTCATGGATGAATTTGAGAATTAAACAACTCTGCTTAAATACAGCAGCTTCATCTAAATTGAATTTTATATCTGCATATGTTTAATCAAGTCTTGAATTAGTATGAGATATCAACAGTTCATCTGTTCAAAGAAGGTATTTTTGTACATAAACATAAGGTGTTCTCTTGCTCAGGAAGCAACTGTAGAGTGAAAATATTTAAATGGAGGTGGGGAGAGAAACCGTTACACTGATCTAGGTGGAAACATTCTGCCAGCACCTTTTCAGCTGAATAACCTAGGTAGCACCTTTTCTACACCAACTAGAATTTTTTTCACCCCAGAGATCCACCTGTATAAGAACCCAACATACTGACAGGACAAACAACTTACTTAAATATACTGATCTCTAGTACCAGAAATCCTTTAAGTCAAGTGCTGCTACTCAGAATCTGCAATGGGATAAGCAGTAAGGACTGGGGCACACTGAGAACAGCACAGGCAGCAGCAAAGACTAGAAGTTTCAAACTGCTTTTGCTCAATAGTGCTCTCTCCCTTCGCGATCTCACAAAGATGATTAAAAAAAAACCCACCAAACAACTCTAGATATACATCCCAAAGTAATTGTTTCGCAATAGCATCTGTGGCTCCAATAGTCTGCTTGTTGTAACTGCGCCACTGAGGTCTATGATATCTTCCCTACACCACCATCCCATGGTTAGTGTTACAGGCAGCTATCAAGGATCAATTCGATTGTGTTGTTCAGTAGAACTCCTTGCTTCATCAGTTCACAAAATACAAACCTCCACCTGAAAATTAACAAAGGTATCACTACAAATTCTTACCGCAATTATTTGCAACCAATCACAGAAGCAGCTTAGCATCATGGCAAATTTGACCATATCACTGTTTTTCATTTGAACACAATTTCTTTCTCAATATTCCCAACCATATATAAATAGAGCTTCTTAAATCATGGAATAGCATTCTTTTTTCTTTAAAACTTTTAAGGCAGAAATTGAAACAAAGCAATGCTGAATGAGAGTCTAACTGAATCTAAATCTTATCTTTTCTCCTAAGGTTGGCATTACTTACGGTAAAGAGAGAAAAAAAAAAAGTGTACTTTGTGGTCTGAGTGCATGATATTAACCAAAGGAAAGCAGCTCCTACTGGTGGAATAAAGCTAAAAATAAAGCTACTGTACAACTCATTTTTTAAATATTATTTGTCCATCTGCACCCTACTATTTAAGCAGTCATATGTATAAACAGAATGTTTTTTCATCTAAATCATGGATAAGAAACACAAGTGTAATTCATGACTTTCTTATTATTTCCTGCCGTGGTAATATTAAAGTAGGCTCAGAAGAATGGTTTTCAGTGACAACGCTTAAATCCTCAGATTAAAGATTAATAATGTATCACACATGCTGATGAATGCATGATTCATGAGACACACAAATGGCAAGTTCCAATTCAAGACTTGTATGGCTATGAATACAACACTAAATGCAAACACTGGAAGGCAAAAAACTAAATGCCATTTGCTAAAAAAGAACAGCCCTACCTACGAAGAGAAAGAATCCTTACATTGTACCAACTGAACAAGATTAACTTTGTGATATACCAAACACATCTGCAGACCATTAGAAGATTAGCAACTGCAATTCTTCTGAAATCCACAGTTCGTGTGGGACTCAGAATATAGCTTTAAATACTGAAAAAATAAAAATAAAACAAGAAAAAACTATGAGAAATGTCAAGATTCTTTCCTCATTGGAAAGAACTTTCAATTTGTCACTGATGGCAAACAAAGGATCTCCTCTCCTGCTCAGATGCTTTTGTTGACATTTTTAAATTAAAAAATTAAAAAAAAGAAAAAAAGAAATCTTAATCTAACCACAGCTATCTTACTGGTTAAGGTGTTCCTTCCTTCCATATCTCAGTCATACGTGCTCAGTGAAGGGCTCAAAAATAGGAACTACTCAGAAGTAAACTTTAGGAGTCACTATGAAAAAGTCACAATACAAACAAATGCTTATAAAGAAAAGAAGATAACATTCAAATTTCCCTTAAACAAGAGATAATTTGTTGGAACAAGTAAACTATTTCCTTTGCAACAAATGAAGTCTGACAGTCAGTTTTCTAAGGCTACTGAAAGGGAACATGAACTAACTCCTGCCAAGATTCAGCAGTAGCAAGAGAATCCTGTATCAGAGGTTCAAAGGAAGTCACTTCCTCAGCTGATCTTTCCCTGTGTGAGCCAAAACAGAAGGCGGCCACAACAGCCAGCTCACAAGGTCATAGGCTATTCTAGGTTATAGCTTTCCAGAGGCAGACAAAGTTCACTCTACAGTACAAAGAATTATGTCTAACTCATAGAGGACAATATTTTAGCATTTTTTTTCTCCCCCCTTCCTCTCTACAAAGGTGATGATTTGTTTCCTCTGATTGATTCCTCTACTGAAAACATTTCTTCAGCTTGTCAGAATAGCAAAGTGCTGGATTACACAATACAATTTTCTGGGAGGCTGACATATGCTCAAACATTTCATTGTAATTGCCTAAGACCTAACAAGCTTAGCTTGTGCTGTGAAAAATACATCACAACTAGCCAGACAATTCTATCCTAAGGAAGAGATGGGAAATGGAAAAGCACTGAAAGTGGCATGCTGCAGTTCATTAAGTATTTTAAAATTCTGATCTGCTAACTCGTTTAGCTAATTCTGAGACAATGCCATCAGCAAAATACATATAAAGTGATCAAGAGCCAAATAACATGACAGTCATTAAGCAAAATCCAGACTCCATATTACAACAGGTTTTTAATCAACTTGATCTGTATTGAAATTTAAAGCCTCTATTGTCCTGTTTCCAATGACTGACGAAAACAGATTATTCTTTTCTTTACATTAAGATCTGATGTATTTAAAAACTAATGTCTACTCCTATTCTTGACTTTCCTAGATTAACTGATATTTTAGTCTTTCCTCATGGTTCATATTTCCCAAAGCGTTTGAACCTTCCTGCTACTCAAACCACATCAGCATAAATGGCCACTCGTGACCAGAATCAGAGTTATTTTGGTATCTTTCTACTCACTTGAGTAGCTACTGTCATTTCAGAGCTGCTAGATAAATGAAATCAGATGATCTTCATATTGGCAGCATAACTAGTTTCAATATAGCATTTCTGAAATGGCTTTGCTCACATCATTGATGGCGTCATTTCTAGACTGCATTCATGTAGAAGTCACATTCTTCTAGCAGTCAGTATTTTAGGATAGATTTCACTGCTCCTTTAGGAAATAAAGCCTAGTCTGAAATGTTTTCACTTTAAAATAATGTGCCTGAATAAAGTTATTTTAAATTTTAAATAACTTAAATATATGTCATGCAAAATAAACATTTCAACTACACCCATTTCCTGACTTTTGGCTCATCCTGCAGAATAGTTTCAAAGCACTGAATACTTTTTTGATGGATGTAGACTGGAAGATGTAGACTGCAGGCCCATCTAAAGCCTTCTGCAAATGTTAATTCCAATTCAACTGAAGACAGTCACACAACATGGGTGGCAGGTGCATTGCAGCATCGAGCTTGCTCTACAGGGCTGCTTATACTGAGCTATTTATCAGCCTGTAAGTACATGCAAACTGATGAAGGATAAAGAAACTTAGCATATGCTAATATGTAAATAAAGAGCTCAGAGTTAGTGTTAATAATTTGATTCAAAGTCCTCTTGCACGGAGACCCTAGGCATGGTCTCATTAAATTTCTTCATATGTATAACTAGAGCAAGTAAACTAACTTACTCATCAGTACAGTCTCTGAAAACGTTGCAAGCCTTTCAATTTTCAGCTTCTCCATCTTTTCTCCCTGGATTCTCTGAATAGCTTTAAGTGTTTGACACACACGCACATACAGTTTCATACAGTTTCAGAACTTAACATTAGGAATGGACTGCAAAACCTTAGTTTTCACCTACCACATGCAATTAAAACCTTTTTCTGCTTTGAGATGTCATTTATAGTTGTTTCACCTTTGCTTCTGCTTGACAATTCATTCATAGTTTCAAAAATTATTATAGTGCAAAGGCAGTGCTCAGCATACACACATACAGAATGCTTTCTGTATTGCTACAGGTTTATTCTGGTAAACCAGTAAGTTGGAAAAGAAAAAAAGTAAAAGAATCTGATAGTGACTTCTTTTTGGACATCTAATTGGTCCAATTCTAGAGCACTCCAAGTGAAACCAAAACAACTCCAGTAAGATTTCAACTGTTGAATTAGATACATGCTTGAGATTTTTTTCTATGTCAGGGAATGCCTAGTTTCTTGCCTTAGAGCAAAACAGGGATGGCAGGGGACTGGAAATAGCCAAGTATGTGGCCTAGAGGTAATTATTTTAGAAACATTTGAATAATAGAAAATCCAAGAATCAGACAGCTGTCATTCTTAATTCTGTCAAGTTCTGCTGCTGGCTCTGCACCAACTCTAACAAATTCAAATAAAAGCATCAGTGGCAGGAAGAGGAAGAAAAAGCCCCAACTGCTCAGCTTGCAGCTTAAGACACTCAGAACTGAGGGTGCCTTACAGCACAGTAGAAATGAATATTTTAGGAAAAAAATCTAGAAGGACCTACTCTAGAACTCTACAAGTTTGATGTCTTAATTCATATTGATGTTCGATGGGCAGAAACCATCTCGTCAGCAAATCAGATAGCTGGCTGTCAAGGTGTAAATAATACCACCTGCTCATGGGTGAAGCTGGGCACACTGGCAGTGTGCTGGATTCTTGCAAAGGAATAAACATTACCAAACATTATCTGGAGGTATTTCTTTGCTTGTGAGAGTACTGATTTCCCCTAAAATAAGAAGGGGTTAGAAAATGAATAATACTAAAATCACCTGATAACTGGACTGCAGGAATTAAAGAGCTCCATGCAAAGAGGGTACTCATGCTTGTCCTTCAGGTGCTTATGCATTTAAATTGTTTTTCATCATATGTACATTAGAGTCTTCTCTGCCGTAGGATTTGTACCTGGCCCAACCGTAATCTTTCTAGCAACTATTCTGCATTCATAAAAGCAAATAACAAACTCACCAGAGCCTTTAAGTACATATTAAGTTCCCCTATTAAAGTGAGGGTTTTTAGAATTTTCCGTATTGAAGCATTTATTTTATTTGCATTAAGAACCCGATACTTCAGTCCCTAAAGGATTAAACCAAAGATTAAAGATGACTCATTTCATGGCAGTCTCCACCGCTGCACTTTTCCCAGGATGTATGATGTGCACACACTTCCTCATTAACAATGCATATATTTCTAAAATCAATGCAATACAGTGTAAGAGAATTTCAGAAGTTATCTGGAACTCAGTCCAACCCGTTCCCTTGTTTCTGGTCTTGGCATGACCTTGATGACAACTTTAGCTCATTGCTGTTGGGAACTGCTATGTCAGGTACTGATCTGACATCAGACTCAGGCACACAATCCATCCCCATCCCACCACCCCCCCCCTCAGAATTACAACACAACAGGAATCAATCCAGACTTTTCACTCAGTAATTCAGAGAAACTGTATAGGGCATACTCAGTTGGTACCGTCTGACAGGATGAATGCAAGTCTCTCCAGCAACAGTGATTGCTCAATAGAGCTTAGAACAGCAGGTATTATAATCTTCACCATCTCTTAAAAAAGGCTTGAAAGATAAACTACAGAATAGTATCTATAGGCTTCAGTGCTTCATGACCCTCTCAATATTTTAACATGCAAAAACGGTTATTATTGACTTAAGGGCAAAAAAATAGAAACAAAAAGCTCAGATAACACCTCTGCAATACACATTTGCAATTCTCACCAGTGTAATTAATGAAGCTAATTAAAGAGCAAATATGTCTATAAAGTAACTTACTGAAATAGTTTTGAAGTATAAAGACATAACTATTTCAATAAACAGAGGTCCAAGTACTTGCAGAAGGCACACAGGTGTCTCACTAAAGCTTGATACTCAGCGTGCACGACCTGAAAGGCAGCACAGAATCCTCATTTCAGAAACAGAGAAATTACAGCCAGCTCAGGAGAGATAAAGTCAGGCTTTCAAACATCTTAACAGTGATCTGCATATTGGACTATATTAGCTTAAGCTCATGAATACTACATGTCAGTTTACACAATCTCCCATCATGATATGTGAAGCTAAGAAGTGATGAGAAAGGGTTTTATTACATAGAAACCTTTTTAAAAATCACAGACTGAAAAAGACAAGAGAAAAATGCATTTCTGATATGGTTAATATTTGTAACTTTTACATCCTCAGAAGAACCAGAAAGTCTTCCTGCAGGTAAAGTCACGAGACAAAAGGTTTTCAGCAGCAGATATAACGTTAGATATATGGAATCATAGTACTTCCTTTAACATCTAATCATAATTATCCAGTAACTGCAAAAGCTTCAGATATTTTTTCTTCAAAATAATTAAAAATAGCCCCGTATGGAGGAGATGTTAAACTTAAGTGATAGAAATGCAGCAGACAGCGGGTTTTACATTTTGATTATCACAGTTGTTAATGAAATCAGCCCCATATTCCAGCATCCTATCATTGAGTAGATAACCCACAGGAGATGACTCAGATGCACACATAGAAGGTCAATGAAAGTAAAGACACCAATGAGTTAATGTTGAGAGCAAAGGAGAACAGCAAAATTCAGCACACAGATGATTAATTCAACAATTCTGCCATGATGAAGTTACAAAGCATGAAAATTTTACTTCCTCACAGGCTGATTTATTGGTGAATAAGACAAGAATAAAAATATATTTCCACTTTGGTGCAATTGACGGAAGGAAGTCTTCCGATTACAGATTTAAGAATGATTAAAAAATGAGTAATTGATCCATGAGAAGTGTTTGAAGAACACTTTAGAATTCATGGGGAAAAAAACCAAAAAAAACCCACTGATCCTCCTTAGCAATTCCACTTTTTTCACATACACGTGAAAAAAGTGTCGAGTGGAAACGAAATATGATCTGCAAAACAAATCTATCTTTCAATTATTGTCTCCACAAATCTTAGCGGATTTCCTCCATACACACAGTTTCTCTAATATTACACAAGGAAAACTTAAAAGAAAAAACCTAAAATTCTGCATAGAAATGAGCATAGGTTGAGAAATAGGACTCTTCAAGTGCCTCATTTATAAGACATCTTTACAACTAAGATATAAGACACCACAACACTTCTGCTCGCCATATTACCCAGAAATATCACTGTCAGGCTCTTACTACTACCACTATCACTGCTCTGATTTTGGCCTTAGCTTGTTTTTAACTGGCTTGCTTTGGTATTATTTACAGCCTGAAAGTGAGCAAACTGCTTTAAACCTTAGAAGCAGAACCTGTTCTCAAATCATTCTGCTGTATCAATCTCTTTGCTACCATAGTTACTTTATCTCCATTCTATATCAGAATCTAGCAGTAAGACACAAACAGTAACCAGAGTGTAAACTCATCCTGACAATGAAAGTCCAAAACTGAGAAATCAGAAATCAGTAGATCTGGTACAAAACAAAGCTACAATAAATCTTCCATAACTAAAGGAGCTCTGTTAGTATGTAGCGCAGAAATACTTAAAACTGTCAAGAAGGCACTTCTTTAAAGAATTCTGTACAGGAAGTTCATTAAGTAGATAACTCTGATAAACAGAACATGTCATGGAAATAATTTCTGTCCAACTTAACACTCATTGCTACAACTGTGCTTAACACTAATGCAGTTCCAACATATGTGATACTACTAAATAACTATATTTTCTGAAGAACAGTGTGGGAGGCATTATATTTAGATCTCAGCAATCCAATCAAATACTACTGGATCAGAGACAGCTGATTAAAAAAATAAAAGTAAGGGACCACTTGAGTTCACAAGCCTATGCCTTTACTCCACGTGAGAAAGGAGATACATAGAGCTCCTCTCCTTCTCTAAGATCAGTCTAACCTGTTAAACCTCTCGTGAGGAGGTTTCACAACTCCCTGGGTATCCAGCTCCTTGTCTTAGAAATGCAGCGTGGCAGGAAATCACATTCAGCCTACAAACACAGGCACACACACAGCCTGCGTTCACACCACAAGCTATGAAACGCTGTCAGCTTACAACAAGAAGTCCCTACTAAGACCACTAAAACAAGTCACTATGCACTATCCCATACAGGGCAGAAGAGACACCACAGGGTTCCTCAGAGATTTCTTCACCTGAAGAAATGAGGATGCTGTTTGGGTCATCATCTAAATCCAGGAACATGGATATGTCCATGTAATAGAGTCCTTTTATTCCCAGTCTGACACAGAAATAGTATTTGAGTCTCAGACCTGGCACTTATTTTATGCAGGAGCCTTCAAACACATATCCAAATGCCCTGCCCATCTTCCAGAGCTCAAGATTTCACCTCTATTTTAGCAGGTGGAGAGTCCAACAGAAGCACAGTTAGACAAAGGGAATAACAACAACCAGTCCCAGCAAACAACTAGTAAAAGCCCTAAGGCATTCAATTGTGGAAAGCTCATGTAAAACAGTCTACCAATTGCAATCAAGTTTTCTTTTAATTTCTCTCAAGCAGTCAAATGCCCAAGGCTCCGCTCACAAAGCCTCAAGTTTGTAACTTCATAATCGGACCTGAGTTTACTCTAATTTTTTTTTTTTTAACTTAAATGTAATGCCTACCCAAAATCTCACCTGCTGCAATTTCGCACTATCTTGCCTTCATCACAGCAGACACAAAGCTGACCTGTTTGTGTCAGAATCTTATTTAAGCTAGAGAACCTTAAATTTAGTTAACTAGTTCAGCCTTCCCTAAATAGGTTAATATATATATTAGATAATAAGTTATCTTATTCATTTCAATCTTATTTAAGTAGTGCCTCAACAGAATTTTTAAGACAGTTCCTGAATTAAAGGTGCTGACATTTGACAGTAACCAGCAACATACGATGAAAATCTGATCCTCCATCTCTAGAACTATAGCTGAAGGCCTGAATGAGGAAAGGCTTTGATTTTTGGTTCAGCTTTTGAGCATTATTTCTTCTAAGGTTCTCTGTTCATCTTCTGTCACCAAAACATCATAAGGCACACAAAACACCATTCTGCACAGAACTTGTCAAATTCAGGCTCTGTTCCTTCCTACAGCTCTGCAAGTGTTTATTTAAGTCAAAATATTTACTCTTTTGAACAGTTCTGCTGTGCTGAGAACATGTTTCTGAATCAGACTTGGAGTTTAGTGTATGGTGGTATGTCTGACATCTGAAACAGCACCACTACATCAGAACGCACACAGCAATTAGTTAACTTTTTTTGTATGCTAAGATTAAGTCCCTCACTTTATTATTTATGTACCACAAATTATTATTATGATAAAATGACTTATTTAAAATAAGCCTATAACAATTCCATAGGTTTGCTATTTACAAATGATCCTTCCAGGGGAAAGGAAGAAAAATGTTGTTGTTAGTTAATCAAAAGCTAGTTTTATCAAACATTTTGAACTTCACAATGTTCAATGTAACAGTTAGTTTAATGGTTGTAGCAACTCCATTCTTGGAAAGACTGGCAAAAAATTCTGAGGTCTCCCAAAGCTATTTCTGTCATTTTGAAATAATACTAACTTTTTGAACTGCAGTAATACTGCAAGCTAAAAGTAGGATGAATTCAGTTTAGTTTTAGTATTGGACAGCACAGCAACTTGAGTCACAGCTTTAATGAGAAACAGCAGCAGCTGAAATACAGTACTCAATCATGACTTAGCACTTCAGTGCACTAGGTAACGAGTTCATGTAAATGCATCATACTTTTGAAGTCCTCTTGTTTCAAATCTGGCACTGTTAGCACGCTAACCTGAAACTACAAATCCTACACAGCTGGAAACACTAGGTGTAAAAAGTTGCAAGTTGCTCGAGACTGTCTGCAACTTGACTGAGCTATTCCCTGAAGTCATGATAAATGCATTCATCAGTTATTAAACAGTTTGTGTTACATATATAATAATTACACAGTCAACTGACAGAAAGACAAGCAGCATGTGAGCCCCTATGAAACCTCTGGCATAACAACTGATCTAAAAAGTCGCTAATAAAAATATAAGATGGACTCAAAATTATTCAGAAAATTATAGGAGGAGTTAATTGAGGCTACAGCATTTCTTTCTTCAACGTGCTGCTGAAATACTTGCTTAACAAAACCAGAACAAATCCCAATTCAACAGTAGTAGCTGAAAGAAGAGACATCAAGATTTGCATTAAATATGTAAAATATTCTCTAGCTTTCTTTACAGATGTGAAAAGAATATAATGAATCCTTCATTGCTTAGAGGGGAACATTTTTCTCTTGCCAGAGGACAGACTTCCAAAGAACGATATTTACATTTTCCTACAACTAGTAATTTTCTCATTTATCATTTGTCAGGGCCCAAAGACCTTTTACTGCACATAGGATGTTTGCATATGTTTAATGATCCTTTTACCAAACAAGTGTCACAGTCTGAATGAGGAAATTAGTTAATATCGCTGATGTTGCTAATTTAACACCATTAATGTCACACTGTGAACAGCCACAGAACCTACAGTGTCTCATTCCATAGCTAAGCTCCACTGGTGGTTGTGAGTCCATTCTCCAGCAGACAGCACAGAGGAAAGAGAACCCATGCAAATATCACACTCAAGGAAATAAAGCAAAGACTGCTTTGATTCCGTAGCTAGATTAGCAAGAAGTGTGACTAAGTACAGATCATTTAATAGTGACTTAGAGGCACTAATTAGCACTCAGTTTTCTGCACTTCTACAGCTGCCTCCACTTTGCTTCAAATCCTAGCACACTGATAAAACAGAAGACAGTGCAGGTGGATCACAGAAACCACTGCGACATAGTATTACTAGACAAAGAGGAAGACCAAAAAATGTGTTAAAGGAAACAGCCGAAGTCACACTGCAGTGTTGTCTTCACGTGCCTTCTCAGCCTTGTCTTTGCACAAATGGGTTACATTTTGTTAAATATTTGTTAACTGTTAAACAAGAATTACAAAGAAAGTTTTCTAATTGCAGAACCTTTTTTCCCTGTGAGTCTCTTTAAGTTACACACTTCCCCCAGCAAAGTAATAGCGACACAGAACACATCCTTCAGAAAGTCTTTCACATGCTGCAGTACTGTAACATGAAGATTGACAGGGACTAAAAATTAAATTATTTTAAACAGTTGATAACTCTATTTATATGCAATGTAACCGAATATAAGGGTGGTAGAAAAGAAGTACAATGTTGTTCCCTTGCAACAACAGTAACTAATACACAACTGATGTTCATCCTGAGGTTACCAACTACAGATCATTTCCCTTGTCCTGATTAAGGACAAATACACAAAATATTTTTATTAAAAAGTTGGTAATTCTAAATATTCCCACTGGTGTCGCAGCTGGCTTTTTGCTCTTTCCAAAAGCACAAGCCGTATGTCAGCTGCAAAAGCAATAAAAACTGGTGAAGAATTTGACAGCACAGTAAAATCAGCAAAAATAAACCAAGAAACTCCAAAGAAACAAAAATAACAGAAAACCGCTCTGGAAAGAAGGCATTACTAAGCAATGACAATCATAGAGAGCTGGTTTCACAAAGCTTGTATGAACTATTATCAAGCTGAATGAGTTATCTCAACAGCGCAGAGGAAGTGTATTAGATTCCAGTGCTTTGCTCAGCGAGGTATACACATGCAGCTTACACTTCTGTAAAACGTCATTACCACAATGAAATCTCTTAATCCAAGAAAACATCATTAATATCAAAACATGGTGACTTGTACAGCATTTTGAAGATAACCTCCACAGAGATCTGAGCCAAAGAAACCATACAGGTCTATCAGGTAACCCACCTAGTTCTGTACTTATCGTGCACCTTTAAGACAGACCTTTCTCTCTCCTGGAGTAATGAATCTCTTGACACATACATCCCAACAACCAACCCTCAAAGCACATACTGTGTACAGCTGGAGGTCTGCAGTACATTTCCACCAACCAACACGCAGCTCTTCCACAATACAGTCATATTTCCTGCCGAAAGTTCAGTTACATAAACTAGACATTTCTAGATTCACTGTAAATTACTTCAGGATTATTTAAAGGGGTCTATACCCACAGGGCCTAGAAAGGGACAAGCTGCTAGACAGTCATGTACTGAAACTCCAATTTTAAAACTAACCAAAGAAAATTAAAAAAAAAAAAAAAAGAAGAAGAAAGATGACTGTTTCTACTTCTTACAGCCATCAAAGGCACTAGGGATTGCAGGTGCAAGGCATTAGAAGAGCACAGAAGTTTGTCCTGTGACTACTGGATAAGACCATGATGGACATTTCATATATTGCCTCAAGAAGATCTTCCTGAAAGTACACATACGTGGTAGAACACGAGCCAGAACACATTTATTTTGGTAAATCAATAACTGACATGCTATTACTAGAAACCTGAGCTACTAAAATAAATTAAAAAACTACATATGTAAGTCAAGTAGACTTGTTTGGGCTTTTTGTGTTTAAATGTGCAAGAAGTTGAATAATTTGAATTCTACATTGCTGGGGGAAGGGAGGAGATTCCGTTTAACAATGCAAATATACACAAACATTTGCTCAAAAGACAATAGACAATAACTGTTGAACTGCACTGGAGAGAATCCAGCAACAAAGAGACGGTTTAGAACTAGTGAACCAAACAGTACGAATTAATACGTGGAGTTTGCTGGAAACCTACTTCACTAAACAAACTGTTTATAATATACCCTCACCCCCCTCTTCCTCCCCTTCAAAAAAGTAAAGATCTTTTTGACCCACACTCTTCTCCTCCACTGAAGTGCAGAGGCTCTGGAATAACACGCAGAGGAAGTTCTTTATGTATCCTTCTTCAGAGCATTAGATTTCTAGCACCCCAACTGAACACAGGCTTTTTTCCTTCTGGATTCTATTAACAGATTTAAGAAACTTATGCATAAGATCAATTGATTAAGACTTGGAAATACCAAAAGCCTACAAGAAGTTCTCTCAATTCAGTTTCTAGATTGCGCATCATCAAGATGCTGACACAGATTTGAAGCTGATGTCATTTGCAGTCTTCCTTTCCAAGCATTTCTAGAAAATGCCAAGGTCCTAAAAACACCGACCTCATCTCTTAAGCTTGGTAGCCATATTCATTGAATCACTGAGATATTATCTATACTTTAGAACACTACAAGCAGATTAGAAACTAATTTGAAAGACTTCTGAATATTGTTAATATCTGGAAATGCTATAAATCTTTTACTGTCCTACAGAAATCAACCACTAATTAAGTTCCCCCTTATCAAAGCTGCATTTTCACTTTTAATCATGACATTTGGGCAGTGGTAAGAGGGACAAGGTAGAGGCAGGTAGCCAGTGACAAACAATAGTGAGAAATGTGGACAATCTCTGAGAGTAGAATATAAAATCCAATTGTTTTCGAGACCATTACCTGAGAGGTGAAAAAAAACACCACCACTGCAAATAAAAAAAACAAAACCCAATACAAAACATTCACAATAGCTTTTCAGGTTTCAAACTGAATCAGACCTTGCACTGGAATGAACCTAAGATATTCTCAAAAACGATGAGCCCATTGGAACATCCATTTTTACACTCAAAATGTAATCCTGTATCTCATTCTACAAAACATCCACTCCAGCCTAAGAAACTGGCCCAGTGTACCCATTAAAAAATGAGAAACTGCTCTATTAAGAACATCAAAAATTGAAAGGCAGGTCTTCCCTACACTTCATGGAAACTAGCAAGGTCATGGAATACTCTTCCTAGAAGCACGATCTCACCAACATCTTGAATCAAAATGCACTGATGGGTTGGAAGTGGCTCTTGAGCTCAATTCTGCTTTATTCTGAGCTCCATAGGTGGCAGAAAAAGGAATGTTGAAAGGAAAAGAGGAAAAAAAAAGCGTTTCTTAGGAGGCTTGATTATGGGGAAACTCTACTATGCAAGAAGTCTGGAATTTAAATTAATTATTTTTAATAAAAATTTTGAAGGGAAGACAAAATAAAAATTCACACTCTATTGAAGTCGTGGACATCTTTGAGACACTAGATGCATCTTTTCCCATTTTCCTTTTAACACCACAAAGAAAAATGTAAGTACTGATTATCAGCCTGTGATTTTTTTTTTTGCGATAGTTTATTTGCAAGAACAAAGATGCTATTTACAGTGCTTTTTATTCCTAGCTATTATACCATGAAAGCGTTTATTTCACCAGCATTTTCCTCATCTGCAGCAGAGAACTGTCTCAATAATTCAGTTATAAAGCAAACACATTGCAACTAAAGCACTTGTATTTGCAAATACAACATCATCAAGCCATTTTAAGTTCCATCCTTGTAGATGAGCACCCATGATTTTCCTCATCTGGGATCTTTGTAACACGTACGTGGAAGAAAGTACCAGAAGGGCAACAGGAAGACTTAAAACCAAACCCACACAGCACAACATACAGGGCCATAGCAGAACATCATCTCTTCCAACTTATCATTTTGTTTAATGAAGTAATGCAGGTTATTTATGCAGCAAAAGTACAGGTGTTTTACTATCAGTTTAAAAGAAATGATGAAGTACCTGATAAGGAAACGTGTGATTAATGAAACAGTAACACAGAAAGGGCAAACATTTTCAGGTGAACAATACATGAAATAACTGAAATAAGACTCCTTACAAGGAATGCTTGTAGCAAAAGAAGCTTTACAGGGGTGAAACACAACCACAACAAAGCAGGCTGCTTTTCTGCTGTTGTTTGTTTTGTTGCTTTTTTTTTTTTTTTTTTTTTACGAATATCAAAAAACAGGAAACAAACAAACAAAAAAGAATAGTCACAAGGTGAGAATAACAGACATTTAGATCAAGGCTGAAATAAAACCATATACAAAAACAAAAAAACAAAAAAAAAAAAAAAAACACTGCACATGCAAAAGAAAAAAAAATGTATAGCAGCAAGGCCCCCAACCTGCAGGAACTTCACCCTGAATTCCATGACCTGTGCCGGAGAGAGCAGAGTTGACCTGAGCTGTGTGATGCAGGTTACAAATAATCCTGTCATATTTCCAAAAACATTCTGAGTGTTTTCCTAAACATATCATATTTTGATTTCCCACCCACCTCAAACAAGAACAGTTAAGGATAGAGAAAAATAATTGGCAGAACGGCTGTTTTTGAAAAGCACGTTTGAACCTTTTAAGTTTCATTACTGGAATACCTGGTGTGAAATGCAAATACAGTCAAATTACAGGAAGAAGGCACCAGTGCATTTATCAGAGCATCATCCTTCAAGTGTCAGTTTCATTTCTACGTAACGAGAAGCACCAAACATATGCAGGAGCAAAACACAGCAGTGTACCTTACCCAAACTCGTCAGAATTGTGTTTGGAAATAAGGGGATAGTAAAGAGATAAGAATGATTTCGCTTATAGCAAACACCAAAACAATCACTCCAGTCGCATCCTTTGGAGAACCCTTAATCCCACTGCACTCCGGATCTTAAAGCACGGCCCACAGAGCACAAACACGCTTGTGCTGCAGATCAGTTCTGGGATGCAGGTGACCCAGAAGCACTCCTGTCTGACGGCACAAACGGACAGCTGGTTTTTAACAGCGAAGACATTTACTGACTGTCACCATAAACTTGGGAAAGATAAATAAATCATGCTTTCACCTAAAAGTTCAGCTTTCATCCATCACACTCAACACGAGTAACAGAAAAGCAAGAGCGTGCATGCACTCACACGTGCGCAGGCTGGAGAAGGCAAGGGAGACGGGCAGCGCAGCTCCGCGTGGTTTCACATCCGGACGCGATGCTCTGAAGGAGAACAAAAAGACGCGCGGTGAGCGCGCAACCCGCAGCACATCCCGCACGTCCCGCCCCGCAGCGCAGCGCAGCGCAGCGCCGGCAGCCACAAGCTGAAGCGCTCAGCCGCCGCCTCACGGCGCGACCTTGGGCCGCTCCCACCTGACAGCCGCGATTCTTCGCCTCGAGTGCCGCCGCACCGCAACGGAGCGGGAGGAGGAGCGGGAGGGGGTTCCCCTCACAGGTGACGAAAATCTCCCCGACGTCGCTATAGTGGGGGGGAGGGGGGGGGGGGGGGGGGGAGGATCGATTCCCGCACCCTCCCTCTATCCGTACCGTTCCGGTTAAAGCGGAGGCGAAGCCGGAGGAGCCGGCGGCTCCGCGGCTGCCCGGGGAGCCGAGCCGAGCCCTCACAGGGCCTCTCTCCCCCGCGCCCCGCACGCACAGCTCTCCCCGCGGCCCCGGCCCGGCCGCGCACGGAGGCGGACGTTACTCCCAGCACCCGCCAGGCGGAAAACTCACAGGTGGTCCGGAGCCGCCGAGGAGCGAGGCGCGCGCTCCGCCCCGGGCCGCGGGAAGTCGCTCTCCTCAGCGGCCGCGCGAGGAGCGGGCGGAGCGGGCTGGGGGCGCTGCACGCCGCTCCCCGCCGCCGCCGCCGGTCGCCGGCTCCCGCCCGCCCTTCCTCCCGCCCGGCTCGCGCCGCCGGCCAATGCGGGCCGCAGCGAGGAGCCGGCTTTAACCATCTGTTGCGAGGCGCCTCCTCCTAGCGCTGCCGCCTCCCTGGCTGCGGACTCCCGCCCAGGCACCCCTCCGAGGAGGCGGCCGCGCTAAGGTGCTGTTTGCCCACCCCCGGAGCCTTCGGGGGCCGCGGCCGCTGCGCGTCTCCCTTCCCCCCGTCCGCCCCGTCCCCTCAGCGCCCTTCCCGCCGCCCGCTCGCCTCAGGGCGCTCCGTCCCGCTGCCTTCGCTGTGAGGTGAGGGAAGATCTCGGCCGGGACCCCACGCCGCCCCCTTTGCGGGGATAGCGAGGTTTCTGGGGGTGGTGGGCGATCAGCCAAAAGGAGTTTCGTGTGGGGTCCCACGCTCCTGAGGTTACGGGGGAATAAAACCCTGTGCTCGTACAACTTCTGAACGTCTCACTGAACAGTAACCGCGGCTCTCCGCAGGGGGTGGCAGGAGCAGCGCGTCCCGTCCCGCGGGAAGGGCACGGCGCAGGCTCGGACCAACCTTGTGCGGTTAGACTGAGTACACACCTCCTGGGGAGAGCCTGCCCCAGGGCAGTCCAGAGTCGCATTCACGGCGTAAATGGTTTTGAGCTTTAGCCTTCCACGTTCCTCGGTTGAAGGTTTCCCCCACACACGCGGACAACCTTTGCGCAAACCTTCGCTCCACGTGATGGTAGCGCTGATGTCTGCGGTGGACACAATCTTTCCCCAAAGCAGCCCCAGAGTTCCTGTTGTACTCCTGCATACCTCCTAATGGGCTTGATACGCACTGACAGTTTAGAGGAAAACAAACATATAGAAAGAATCATTTCCTTGCTCCAGACCTCTCTGATGATGCTTTCTAACCCATTCCGAACGTTTCCAGTGGATTCCCCACTGAAAATCCATGAGTGAGAATCTAATTTTATTCCCTACACATCCCAGGTTAATATTTTTATGACATAGTGTCAAGAAAATAATGCAAATTCTTTTCAACTTCCAACAACTTAAGGCTAACCAAACAGTCTTGAGACGCCTGCTGTGGGATGAAAAAAAAATACATGTAATGTATGTGTTAAATCAAGCTCTGAATGAGATGGTCTAATTTATTTATTTCTGAAGCTGTCACATTGTTATTTCACACTAGAGCGGTTTCAGAGCAGAGTTAGGAGTCTGAAACTGGAGGACGGACAAAATGCGTTATGTAGCTGTGTGTATACCTGTGTTATTTTCTTGCATTTTCTTTGCTATTTTGAGACATTATTATGCAAATCTTAAGGTAATCAATTCTCATTAACGTGTATGTTATCCAGTCTTGCAACTGAATTAATGGTAAACCCTTTCCTTTTATAATAAAATATATGATTTCTTATTCTACTCCCAAGCTTTTATTAAATGGCTCATAGTAACTGGCACCTGTTATTCCAAATAGACAGTTTTCAAAAATGAGATATGTTTCTTACCCGCTCGGAAGGCTTTATTTTTGCATTAGGTTATCTCAATACACTTGAGATTCTTTATGACAAAAAAGTCTCAAAATGTTAGAAATTACTTTAAATTCTCAAAATTACATTAAACTTTTGGATTTCTCTACTGAACCTCGAGATGGATGAAATTTTACCCTCATATAGGCATGCAGAATGCCTGCAAGCCTGGGAGGAGAATTTGTCATTAAAAGATATTTTTAAAGAACAGTTTATATATAGTTAGAATTATCAGGATGATGAATTAGCTAATGAATCTTCCATTAATCTTATAAGACTATTCTCAACGCTAAGTAATCCCTGTATGTATTAAAATGATGATGACGAGGCTTAATTATAAGGTAGTTTTTTAGCATAACATGAGGTTTTGTCTTACTACTCTAAGAATTTTTCTGTTATTCCTTTAGTTACTACACAACAATTTATCATCTTAAATCAATTGTCCTAGGTACCAAAGATACGTGTAAAGAGAAGCTCTTCTCACAAGTACTTTGCATGCTGTCGTACATAGATACTGAAGAAAGAATGGCTAGGACTGGAGCAATCTGGAGGCAAGCAACTGTGAAAATACAGATAATTTGTTCAGTTGTACAAGAAGTCCTTACAGAATACAAAAGCATATACCGGTGAGTGCAGTCCACTGAGATAACGAACAAAGCACTTCTTAAGTATAGAAATTATGCCTCGTGTCTTTAAGTAATGCTTCCCTATGAGGTCTTTTATCTTAACAGGAAAAATGCCATATTAGCAGCCAGTGGCAAAGGCAGTTGCCCAGTTTTCTTTATTTTTTAAAACAAACAGAAGTATTATTTCCTGACTCATCACAATTTTTATTACAGTTTGATCAATTAAAAATATGAAAAAAATACTTTGTGGATACTGTACCATGTATATCATGGATGTGATTAAGACAAGATTCAAATAGACCAGCAACATGCCATCAACTCAGCCATTTTCTTCTGATTTTCCCTTGCTGCTATGTTGATATATAACCTCGAGCAATTTGTTGAACTTGCCTGTGCATCATTCATTCATCTGTGAAATCTGGGATACTTGAAGTAGTGCACTTTATTAGTAGTAAGAATTTGTGAATATATTTACTTACAACAAATTAGCTAATAAATAAGATATTTAAATATAGGAATCCCATCACACTTTTTTCTTGCTTCATTCTAAGCAAGATTAGTGTGGCAGTCTATGTGTGTTGCTTGACAGAGAGATAAAAGACAAAGCAGTATGTTTGTCAAATACCATAACAAATATCTTAGAACCACCAAAGATTCTGTGTGAAAGTCTTCTAGGGGAAACAACACACTGATTTTGCTAATTGGTCATCATTATATTAACAATATGTGCAGAGGTAAGGCTGGAAGGAATTACAATTCAGGAGATCAAGGAAAGAATGGCCGGTTTTCATAGGAGGACTTGGATTGGAAGGGGCCTCAGAGATCATCTGCTTCCACCCACTGTGCCCTAGGAGGGGCTGCCAGCCACTAAATCAGGTACAGGACCAGGTTGCTCAGGGCCCCATCCAGACAGGCCTTGAACACCTCCAGGGATGGCACATCTACAGCTTCTCTGGGCATCCTGTCCCAGCACCTCACACCTTCTCAGTGAAAAATGTCCTCCATGAGATCCAATCTATGCCTCCTCTCTTCTAGTTTAAAGCCACCCTCCCCCATCCTATCACTATCTACCAGTGTATAAAGTTGATTTCTGCCCTGTTCATAAGCTCCCGTTAGGTACTGGAAGGCCATTGTCAGGTTTCCCCTGAGACTTCTCTTCATGGTAAGGAGCAGAGTATCCCCAAAAAGTTTTTTGTCCCCCCTTTCCCCCCCCATGAAGAATGCAAAGTCTCAGTGCCCAGTTATGGAAGCTCAAAGAGGCTAAGGTCTTATATCCACGAGAAAACTTTCCTGAAAACTATTTGGTGTAGTTTCCATATTCATCACTACATTAAGCTCAGAAAACAGCCTCTCACCATCCACATACTACATGCTTACACTAAAAATTTTGATTTTAGAGAGTGCTTTAAAGACTCTTCCAACAGGAGGCTGTGTGTATGCTCTACGTATAATTACCCTTTAGCTTTCTTCCCATATTGTTTATGCAAAGGAGTGAGAAATGTGACCTATTAGGATGATGCTTCTGTGGAGTTAAAATATTGATATCCATTAGGTACAATAATCACAGTTTTTTGAATCCCTAATGTCTTAGAAGATCCATTAGCCTTAATCATTCCAACACTTCTGAATGTGCTTGCCATCTGCCTTTTTCCAAATAAAGATATATCAAGTTACATTAATAGCATTGGTAATTAAATACTTGAGGAAACTAAAAAAACAAACCCTAAGACCCAAATAACATGAATTTGGGCCACTGATTCAGTTCAGGATCTTGCAGCAGGTTATTCTCGGTGACGGTCAAAAACACAAGAACGAAGCTCAGCATGTGACTGCAAAGCTTTAGTTTTAGTTTTTTCCATGTGATGTATGTGAAGTTACCAGCTGAAAAAAAAAAAAAAGCAAAACCTGTCAGGACTGAGTAAACTAACTAGAAATATACCATACAGCTGTAGTCAGGAAAAAGCTGCTGTGTTCTAAAGACAAAACAGATTTGTGGCAACATTGCCACTCTTTATACACTGTTGAAAGCTAGTGTTTTTTTTATTTTGGATATACTTCAGTTGTGACTCAAGAACTGGTACAAAAACGAATGTGTTGTGAGTGCTGCAAAACCTAGCCTAGATTTAGATAGCATTGCAGGTTTTCCTAAACAAACAAATTAATCTCATAAGCTGAAACCACTCAGTGCCATTTACATGCTGACACTACCAAGAAAACAACAACATTGGTGAACAGCTTGAACCACTGATAATGGCAGTGGATGTTAAGTGACATGTCACATTCCTGCCCTACAGGGCCATACCTTCTGCTAGGAGTCACCAACTGTCTATTATAAGAAAGGGAAAAAAGAAAACAATAGCAACAAAAAGTATTGCAAGTATGTAGCTGTCTAAATTTCAGAACGAGACAGTTGTCTGTTTAACTTCATGATGAGGCTTTGTGTAAGACAGCTAACAAAGGATGGGAAAAATCAAAGTTTTGATAATTGCAGTAACTGGTATCTGCAATCTCGTGTTTTCTATCCTCTTTCTTGTAGCACATCAAGGAAAATGGATTATAATTTCAGTGTTAATACAAAAGTGTTCAATAATAATAATAATCTGTAGCTTCTAGAGTGCTTTTCCATTTCTAAAAGCTCTGCAAACATAGATTAATTAGTCTGTTCTGTGTTATCATGCAATCCCACTGAAGCAGTGAGCTTTATTGTCACTTTTGAAGCCTGAACTGAACTGTGCTTTGGGGTTGGATGACACACAAAGACAAAAGACAACAAGCACACGCAGTGGTAAAGTACCAGAGTGGTATCTTAAGGCACACAGATTGGCTAGCTAGAAGGAATACATTTAACATTGGCTGTAAATCCTTTCCTTTCTTGATGTGCTAAATAATACACAGATGTTTGGTTTGTGATTTTTTTTTTAATGTTTAAAACCTCATTACCTCTTTCCATAAGTTGGACTTTTTATGGTGTATTGCATACAAAGGCAGGTTACTGAGCTGACATCAGGATCACAGTCCTCAAGTTGCTTCTGCTACCCATACATGCTCAGACACTGTGCAAAACTGAAACATAACGTATTCATTTTTACATTTCATAATGATTGCATTTTATTCATGCTCCCTTTATAATTTTCCCTTTTCAGTCCAGTATGTCAAAATACACCCATCTGGATGCATTCTTGTCTTCATCTCCATTAAAAAATGAGAATCCTTACTCTTTGGCTTCATACTTCTGAGCTTCTGCCTAAAGACACTGATCCCACCTTTGTTAGCAAATAGCTTGAGTGATCTGAATTATATTTATCCAAAAGCTACTCTTTAAACACTTCAACATTTCAGTTTCAACATTAGCTACAACTAAACACAATTTCTTAGTTTTAAACACATAGAATAGACACGCTTGTTGTACATGGCTACGTTAGCATCACCAGCAGGACTCTGTTGTATCTGAGCAATTGCTAATATTGTGCATCTTTTGATACAGTAGTGCATCTGGCACCGCTAACAGAGCAGAATGTTTCAGGATTTGAACGAAGGACTGTCTAAAGCACCTTTAGCTAGGCTTCAGAAGACAGGTTTTTTTCCTACCTCCATTAACTTGAGGAAAAGTTCCTTAAGGAGAAGCAGTAAAAAAAAAAAAAAAAAAAAGTCATTCCTGTAGGGGAAAAAAGAGTGGAAGAAAGAACTTTATGTAGCTCAGAAGTCTCTGCCAAGTTGCTTGCTATAGAAGTTTCTGTAGACACTTTGTAAGCAAAGATTGCTTGGACTCTAGCAGGGGACTGAACATTTTGTGAAAAGATGTACAGCTATACACTGCAGGACAGGGTTCACATTATTTACTGAGAAATGACTGGCTGCCTGCCAAGCTGAAAAAATACTCCCTTGCTAGCATTTCAGCTGAAGAAAAAATGAAGTAAAATAAACACCTCAATATTGCTCTATTACAGTGTTTAGACACCACACTTCAAATGGAAAAATGAAATTTATTACAACAATAAATGACTCTCTAAGATCTAAAATCTTCCAGGGCTCTCTCTAGTCCTTTCTACTGAACCTTCGCAATTTCACCAAAGCCAGGATGTCGTGTTCCTAGCAATAGATCATGCCTGTGCATACATATGCAATGTGTGTAGAGAAGTGGCATGTTTTAATTGTATTTTTAATAGGAAAGATCAAGTAATTCCATGAAGTATGCTACTGGTCTTGTGATTGATGATTTCATTTTGAACGAGGCAAATTAAAAACGAGACTAAGAGCACAGTCTGTTGCATTAACTGCAAAATTATTCGTCATTGCATATACAGATTTCTGTGTAGATCTAATACCTTCGTTTGGTGTGGGTTGAACGTGCACATGGTAACTTCCCCGGTTACAAGTGCATAGATCCTTCTTATTTTTGTTTCTAAAGTAATACAAATCAACAAAAGTGCAGTTTATGCAGAATTACATGGGAATTCTTAAAAAAATGCTTGAGGAGTCGATCACAGTTATCAGTGGGAATTTTTTTCACACAGTACCTGGGAGCTGAATTTATGTGCAGTGCTACTGCAGGTCCACATTTTTGTTTATCATTGGATGTGTAGTTTGTAAATGAACAACTGAAAAGTCAGCTCTGAGTTTAAGTCCTCATCAGAGGCAAGCAACGATTTGCTACTCTCTTCAGTCACATAGGTTAAGTTACAGGTTGGATTTAAATATTGTTCTAACGATTCTTATTAGATATCTCAGGAAAAAAAAAAAAAAAAAAAGGAGTAAGCAGTGTAGCTACAGGCTAGGCCACACAAGCACAAGTTTGTAGACATTAAGAAAAGAAGGAACCATTCTAACAACTTAACTAGATCTCCTGGCATCTGAGATCTCCAGCTATACAGCACATCTTTCAATCTTCCCCGGTTACCTCTGACTCTAACACAATAACTGCTCAGTATCTCACCTGCTGTTTTGCAGTCTCTCATGCTTTGTAGTTTTTATATACTGAGCCTTAAAACGCTCCCTGACCTTGGGACACTCTGTTTGAACCACTGTCAGACCTGAATTTAGCTGCTAGTCTTTTGCTACTTAATCTCTAATAGGATTGTCATTTTCCTTTTCAACTTTGTATTTGGACTCAAACTGGACCTGCAAGGGTGAGGATACATTTCAGTATGTATGAAGCCAGGTTTGGAATCTCAGGAGTGCCTTACTCAAAGAGACTTGTGCAAGAAACCAGAGATTATTTGTGAAAACAGAACTTCTCTTGCATTTTAATATCCACATATATGCATTAAATCTGCCTATGCATACTGTCATTTGTATGTGTACGTACATGTAAATTCGTATGTAGGTAGAAATTCCCCCGAGGCCGTATGGATCTGCATAAATGATGCTTTTTTTTTTCTTGAAGGGTGGGCAAGAGTTGGAGTAAAGTCAAACAGCTTTAGCCACGAGTTGGATTTCCAAGTGTAAAACAACAGTCTGGCACAAGTGAGACATTACAGTAACACATCTGTTTCGAACACACCCTTCCTTTTGGTAGAAGACAAGCGCACAGTTCTACGCTGTGCTTCACCTTGCTGCTTGCCATATTGCTACACAGCATCAGAAATAAAGTATTAGTTTTCTTATGTAAAAGAAAAAAAATGAAAGGTAATCCTGCTCCCACTACGTCACCATGCACTGCAGCCCCTACTTCTGTGATTCTTTAGGTTTTACCATACAATTTCACACTGGCTGAGTAGAGAAATCCTAATTAGTATATGGAGGAACTGAACAATGCAGCTTCTACAGAGCTGGAACAGCAAATGAGAAACCCATCCAGAAGCTTCTATTATATGGTCGTTATGAAGGAAACTACATTGTGGGATAAATGCCCAGGCCATTGTTGGGTTTTTAACACATTCCTCACTGAAATTAAATCCTACCAAAGCTGAAGTTTCCCAGAGTGGAAAAAACATGGTTTGCATTTTCTTTGGTTTTTGTTAAGTATAAACGTTTTGTATGGAAATACCACTGGTGCAGAAGACATTGTTATTAATCAGTTTTTTAGCAAATGGGCTCTTTTTCAATGTACGATGTCGTAAAGCATACCAAATATCATTCTCATATCCTCAGGAATTACATAACAAAAGTTAGTCTGATATACCTGGCACAGCAGCAGTGAGGATAGCAATTGAAATAAATTTTATCATCTTTAATTTTCAGGCAAAATGTACACTAAAACATAATTATTCCTAATACTGATTTGTGTGCCACAGTAGTATAACTGAGAATAAACTGCAGGAAAATATGCAACTGTCACACAGTGTTTGCAACTGGGTAGCTTAAATGTGCATGAGAACTGAACCCTTGAAAGACAAGTGTGCTTTGACAAGTCCCCAGTTTCAAGATTGGCCACAAAACAGATAAATCACAGTATTCTAACTACTGGAAGATTAAAAGAGCCAGTGAGGATGTGGTGTGCAAGGGCAAACCAGATAGTAACACTATCTAAAGCAGTAAGGATTTAGAAAGGAAATTCAAATTTATTCTGTCATTGGCCAGGTGGATTTATTTCTGGCTTTGAATTCTGAGTTTTTATGCTTTCTTGAATTTTTTTTAATGTATAAAAAATAAACAATACTCCCTAAACGAAGCATTTTCATTTGTGACAGTAGTTTTGTAGGAAAACTGAATGTAGGAAAAGTATCATTAAAATAAGATTCCTTATCCATTTTGTATTTTATTCCTGCTGAAGAGTAGTTATTTGAACTTTCATCCCCGCTGCCTGAGCAAACTGATTATGTTTACTTAACCTACTTCTTAGCACAAGGCATCAGAGAGCTGAATATGAAGGAGAACTGCTTCCAAAACATATTACATTCTTTTGTTACATTTCTCTCATTGCTTCTGCAACATACAAAAGTCACCGTGAACAAAAAGAATTGTTATATATACATAAGTCATCCATAATTCCTTATGACTGCAAAACTCAGAATTCAATCCTCAATTTTTAACAACTGAGGAAGTGAAGTTGCTGTGGGAGGTTCCAAAGCACTACAGTCTGAAAACATGGATTATATCTGGTTGCCTATACAGTTTTAGATGACTAGGTTTTATGACTCTTTGAATAGGAAAGGTAGTCCCCCTGTTCTGTACTCAACACACAAGATGCCCTTTTCACTGAGTTATGTACAGCAATATATCTGAAGCATCATCTAAAAGTTTTGAAAGATGACATTTCAGATTTTCTGGAAAAGAGCAGCAGATAGAGATACTGATTGTTTACAGCTTTAAGTTCACTACACTCAAAAGTTCATACCTTATTTCCCCTTTGCTATGCACAACATTATGATTTACACATTTTTCTGAACACAATCTTTTTTGACAGTAGCAAAAGCCTCAGTATAAGCAACTGCTGTGTAAACAATAGACACATCAGCTAAGGCCATAATCAGATAAATAATACATTACATTTTCTTTAAAACATCTCAAGCCCACCAGCAGTCTCCTTAAGATTTCCCTGAATACCTCACTATCTGATTTCTTTAAACTAGGTTAGGCATGCTATTTTTTCAGAGTAGGCATACTCTGTTTTGCAAAAGATTTAACTAGATGCCACATATTCCATTTTGTGCATTAAACCAGATCTTCTCAGGTAGCTGTTGAATGCTGAGACAAAAAGAAAGAAACAAACAATGTAAAACCCAATAGAAAAACAAAAAAAAACAGCTATACCAACCAAATAATTACCAGTAATTAAGCCTTCAGTCCAGACCTATAATCCTTAGCCACAGTAACACAATAGAAAACACAGCAATAACAGTAAGAGGGCAAAGTCCTGAGCTACAGTAAGTGAGGAGAAACTTAAACGCAACAGGCATAAATACAGACACAAAGAAAAGAAAAAAATCTGCCTACCCTTAAAAGACCTCAGATAGACATAGATCATCAACAAGATATCCTCGTCCCCACTGCCAACCTTTAAATGAGGTCTGGGACGGGTGGATTCTGGCTCCACCCCTTCCAGTTCCTCAGGTACATTGCAGGCTCCTGAGTGCTGCAGGATTGGTCCTGCCTTCCCACCAGGTGCTCCATCACTGCTTCAGGCTCCAACTCAACGTTTCTGCTACACCCACCATATAACATTTGTCTCTTCATTTATACAAAATCACTGCGAACTGCTAGCAAAGAGCTAATTAAAGTGATAATACTTTTACTTACTTTGAATTGGTGGTGGAAAATTAAATGCCAGATGCACTGTTGAATGTGGTGCTCCATCTTTTTTGACTACTTCCATTTTAAAAATTTGATCTGAATTTGTATGGCTCATCTTTTTCCTGTGTGCATGTGGCATGCACATATTTATGTGCTGTGCAAATAAGAGGACTTTTTCATCTGAGTTCTGAATTCGTGATATTTAAGAGTGTAAATTTCTTTCGTTTATCTTTTCTTTTTATGGAGAGTTATTTCTCCCCAACACAAGTATTTATGTGTGTCCTTTAAGAAAACTCATACTACTTCTAGGTGGTTTTTTATTTACAGTTTCTTTTCTGTATACCACCTGCCTTAATATTTCATCCCAATAGCATTATATAGAAATTGTTAATTCAGACACAACTTAGGGTAACTAGGTTACCTTGTTTTTCAAGTTAGGATTTAAAAATAAGCTCAACTTTATTTATAAAGTGTGCTACTGTATTTGAGCCCCTACAGATGCAAAATATGAATCTTAATATCCTTAGGTGAGATATGTGATCCAGAAGCACTTAAAACTGGAGGGAGAAAAATGGGTCTTTGCTTGAGAAACATGAATATAAAAACTTCCATCTGTTTTATCAGTAGGAGAATCATATTAATAACAGATATAAAATACAATTATATTAAAATATAAATAAAAACTAAAATTATTTTGCCATTTTGAGTTTATTATATGTGCAGAGGGGCTCATCCCTGTAACAGAAGATGTGTTAAACATGGTAACAATCAGTTGCATAATAGTGTCATTTCTCTCTCATAATTGTTTCCTGTTGGAAGATAAAAGACATGGTCTTTTGTAACACATACGATTTTGTTTAACAAATTCCTATATATTTTGAATTTGACTAACATGGAGCACTTTTCCAAAGACCTCTTATTCAATGGACCTGAGCAGGCAAACTGCTAGTAACTAGTTAGAGACATTCAGATGTTTGTGTGTATTTGTTGCTGTGATTCAGAAGACATCTAGAAGGTGATGTTTTCATGTACTTGATCTTGGGGAAGAACATCTCTTTCATAAATTCTATCCTGTGTTCCTCCAGTCAGAGAATGAGAGAGAATTCAACAGTTTTAGATGGTCACCAAATGAGAGTTCATTAAGATACAGTTTTCTAAACCCCAATGACTTTCTAGTCTAATGCATACCTCAAAACAAACATTTTTTATTTCCTCCAGGTTGCACTCACCATCCTGGTGCCCTATCAGTGGTTACTTCACCTCCATGGGCTCTTCAGCAGTGACTGCATCAATGTGTGAGTACTGCACTGAGACTTTCCTGACGGTGCAGTGTTGGTACTTCAGTGGGCTGAAATTGATCACTGTAGTAATGTTAGAATTAAAAATCAGTCCAGATCATTTAACTGGAGCTAATCAGCTTTTTCCTCCAGTGCTGAGTCTGTGGCATTGCGGTGCTCCATCCTAGTTTGCAGGTTAGAGGTTTACCACTAATCTTTCAGTATCCCCAGCTGAGCTGTTCAGTTACACTTCCTCGTGCTCCCTGGAGGGCAAGCTGGCCAGACTGTTGAGAATGGACTCACATATTAGAGTGTTGTGTTCTATAAATATCTTATGATGTTGCTACGTTATAACATGGATAAACTTACTGTTTTGCGTTCGCTGTGAAAGTGAAAAAGGCTGTTGTGTGTTATGCCATGTGAAGTTTGAGACAGGTCCTTAGCTCATGAATGGTGATATAATTCCACTTGCTCCACGTAACTTTTACTGATCTGTTTACTTTTTTTTCTTCTTAACCTTTGAGGGATTAATAATCTCAGGAATCCTGTTGCACAAATGTTTTTTATAAAGTGGCTCTACTACAGAACTTCTTATACTCTCTTTGAAAGAAGCAGTCTCAGCAAAATTGTTCATTAAGCAGAGTAAGCATAGGTAGATCACTTCACTGGATAACTTCTCTGGAGTTTCCAATGAATGAAGATTTGTTGTCATCAACAAGTACCTTATATTATTTTAAATTTAAAAATCTGTGCACATTGTTATGTAAAAGGTTTTGGCTCAATTTTTTTTTTTTTTTTAAGTAAGCTTTCCAGCAAAAGTGAACAAGTTGAATCATTGCAATTTGCCTGGGCTGTGTGTTTGTGAAAATTTTCAAGATTACAGTTCTCATTTACTGCAGTACAGCAATTGGAAGTGTAGAGGTTTCTTGTCTAGCTATGTGTTGTATGAAACAGTTACAGCGTAATGCATGAAGACATATGCTCCTTAACTGCAATCTTGTGGTCGTTTGAATCCTTTTCACCTCCTTTGAAAAATCCTGTGAGAATTTTTGATTGCCTCCAACTAGTGATTCTTGTTGATGTTGCTCCAAATCTGCTACAGCTCAGTAAGTTCTCCAGTCTTCAGATGCTGGTGATGTTATTGTTTGCTTTGGGCTTTGATATGTTCTGGTAACAGAGGTGAGAAATTGTCTTACTTCTTTCCCATGCCTGAGGCATCTGAAGCAAAATTACATGTTAAGTGAAATTCAAACCCCTGAGAAACGATTTGGGAAGCTGCAGTAGGTAAAAATCATTCAGAGGTATCAGTCTAGAATAATTCTGTAGCAGATAAGGAAATGTTCCTGTACATAATTGTGAATTTTAAAAATAAATATTTAATGTATACATTTGGTGTGCTTGGTGAGGAAGGCTACAGGAATATTTATCTGCATATCAAATATCAATTTTGATTGAGAAAATCTGTATACATTTGTAATTACTTTAGTGTTTATCCTAGACTGGCCTGAGGTAGATATGCAGCTTTTCCATCTGATGTAAATTCTCCACCAACTTCACACTTTTGACATTGACTCTTGTGTCTTATATGTATTATGGTATATTTTGTTAAAAGTTATACGTACTACAAGTAATTGATTGCACAGGTAATACAGTGCAAGGAAGAGCTACAAGAGGAATAAATAACATTGTGCTTGGAAAGATAACCAGGAATGATTCTTCTATACCTCTATTTGAAACATCAAAGAATAGAGATGATGATAAAGGCTGAACAGGTTTCAGGTTTCATTATATTTGTGGCTTTTTCATATTCCTTTTGAAAATATGCTGAGTTTTGTTAGCAGTTCCAGAACGAGTAACTGGTTAATTGTAGGCTTTGTTGTAGCTGTTCTACTGAGCTAGCACAAAAGTATTTATTAATCTATGGTTTGAAATTAACTTCAAAATCCAGGAAAAATAATAGTTTAACTGAGGGGAAATGAGCCTGTAAGCATGTTTTTGAACATAAAAGGAATGTTGGTATCTGAATCATATTGGCACGATTGTTAAATGTCCAGAAAGAAATTGTCAGGTAGAATGTCATGCTGCTACAGACTTCTGGAATATTTTTCAAAGGGTCCATTTTCTGTGAGATTACTTTAGAAGGGCTTTTGGTGCTGGTTGATCTAATTCAGTTTTTAATGTTAAATCAAAATTTAACACTTTACTAGCATGAACAGATTACTTTGGTTATATAGTTTATAAAATAGAAAGCTTTAGCAGTGTTGCTGAGAAACATAATTATTCTGAACTCTTTTTTTTAACTTCTTTTGTTTTCTCCTTATTCCTTTCATAACATTAAAACCAAGTCCCTCAGATCTAACCTCTCCATCTTTTATCCACCCCAAAGTTATGACAGTGTTCCAGAACTCATCCCAAATGTATGCATTATTCAGAATCTCAGATGTAACATTTAAGCTGTCAGACCTCAGGAAGGTGATTCTTCATAATTTTGAAAACAAAACAAAGATGAGAAATGTGTGATTGGATCTTTCATTTAGGCCCCAACACCTGAGTATGTTACTGCATACTCAAACTGTCTTGTTAATTTTTCTACTTAATTGTTATCTTCTTGGGTGAGTAATTGTCTTGCTACGTGCTGAATATAATAACCACCATTATACCAACTACATACCATTCTGCTCAGATCATTGTTTAATAATCTGATGTATTTTAAGTATTTTATCTGTTCATCTTTTTCCACTGTAAAAAGTGGAAATGTGGATTGTAACCTTGCAGCAACAAAAACCAAAACCCTCAACAGAGGTATATTGTTTACAACAGTAACAGGTCCAAAGCATAGAAGTCAAGATTGTAGTAGTCTAGTTTAAGGCAAGAAGATACAGGATCTTGTCTGAAGACCGTAAAACAAAAGACCTGACATGGCAAGCATTTGCTTTGCTAAAAATTGAAGTAATACTGCTTCTTGTACTTGAGTCAATAGGCATTCTCTCTACTGCGTCCTCCCAACGGTAATATCACTTTGTTAATGTTTCTGCTGGCTTAAAGAACGTGACTATAGCGTTCTACTTCTGTTTGTAGGATGCTTTGGCAGTAGGATCCCACGGCTCTTCCAGTTCAGCTCCTCAGTACTTTCATTTTTTTTTTCAAAGGAAGCTTCCCTGCTGGCTGTGGCAGAAGTGCCATCCATGGTAATTTTACTGATCAGCAGAAAGATTCTTGTGAGCACCAGATTTGTCATGTTGTGTAGTGTTGAATAACATTGTAACTTGTGCCAGAGAAAGAAAAGTCATGAAAATATGTACATCTCCACCTGCAGCTGAAGTTTAACATTTACTTTTATCACAAAGCTTATAGACAGTTCTGTGTATGTATGGGATGGGATCATTCTCTAAATAGGTAAATTGAAAAACTTGGGGTAACACTAGTGAACTACACTTCATACTGTAGCTTTATTTCTTCTGCTGTACAAATGAAAGAGTAAATTTTGAAGAATTACTTGTGTGTTTTTTCAATTGTTTACAGCTAAATGTTAGCCAGTGCAGGTTTTTTTTTTGTTGTTTTGAATCTGAGAGTGCCCTTTTCAGCAGCAGTTGATCTAGCCCTCCTCTACCCACTGTCCTTAACCAAGGATGGATGCTCTTTCCCCATTCAGAGTGGTAGTTTGATTTCAGCACTGTCTTGACTGATTCATGATGAACAAGAGCAGGCAAATGGGACAGCAATTCACTGAGAAGAAGGTTATCTAATAGTTACAATGGTGTAACTCTGAACTGAACATTTACATCATTAAGACTACATCAATAGGCTTCGTATATTATAACTTTGAGATTTTCTGTTCATAACCATAATCACTCTTAATTTGTCTGATATTTTTAGTATTTTTGAGAAATAGAAAAAAAAAACTATAGGAAGACATACAATTATTTTGTTTCAAAAGCTGCTTTCAGATATGCAGGCTGTATTTTAAAATGCATTGTGTCATTGAGCTAGATCCTCAACATCTGAGCAAATCTGTCTTAGGCTCTAAGGACTTGCTTGAGCTGTGCCTTTATGTGCAGTATCTAGGAAAGAAGCATACTCCATTTACTTGGGGGTGGTGCTTTGTTCTATCCTTTGAAGAGTAAGAAAAGTCTGATACTGTAAGTCAGGAAAATTTGCATATTTAACCAAAGCACACTTCTCTACAGGTGGAAGCAGTTTGATAAACATGCTCTATCTGTCTAACCCTCTACATTCTGCCTAACCATAATTAGAAAATTGAGAAATTAAATGTAAAAGGTACCTGCAGAGTACAGAGGGGCTGAAAGTCATAGTGGCCATGATGCGTACAGGCTTGATAAATAGCTTGGTGGATTGCAAATATCAGCTTTTAAACTGGTATGTGTGGTAACATTTATAATGTGTGGAAGACTATGAAGCACCTTCCAAGCATAAGAGTAATAAAACGTGCAACCTCAGAATGCTATGGTTTTGTTGTGCTAGATTCTCTGTAGGCAGAAGATGAGGGAAGGTCCTACCCACATCAGTGTGCTAGCATTAAATGAAGCCAATAAAAATCAGGATGCGTGAAGTAATATATCATGTAATCCAGGTGCTCTGGCCAGCAACAGGTTGTGTCTCTCCTTGTACTCTTCAAAGTAAGAAGTTACTTTGAATATCATACAGGCAGTACATGAAAGAACAGTGTCTCAGTGTGCAAGAGTGAGACTTTAAGATGTATTTGACAGACTCAGATTGATAATTTGAAAAAAGATTTTGTCAGTCATTATCAGGAGGAAGAGTAGGATGTACTGCTGACTCAGGAAAACTTGTGTGTAGACTTCAAGATTTTGATTTCTTCTTTTCTTTCTTTCTTGGTTTGTGTACTTTCATTTGATCTTTTCTTCTGGCAGTCTCACTACTCTCTGCTTTCTCTGTAGAGATCACTGTTGCAAAGAACGTTGCCAAAAACCTATAATCAGGCTGTGTGATGAAGTCACAGGAAACAAAATATGTGCTCACGCTGAAGGACTGGGATGCTTTCTTCATGCTTCCCTAGAGAATGCTTTGCCTATTTCCTCCTTGCTTCTGGTTTGTGGAATGTTTTCTGAGCCCTGATAGCGAGTTCTGTCCTGCTACATCTGAAGTGATTATTAAATCTGCCACCCAAACTTGTTGCTGTCTCCTGATTGTTTTTTTTGAGATTCTTTTTTTTTTTTTGTCTGTTAAGAAGGATGCCAGATGTGCTACTTAAGAGACGTTTAAGGACAAGAGCTGTGAAACTTACTTCATATACTGCCAAAAACTCTACTTAATTCCTTATGGATTTTCACTTACCACTGGTTGTACAAGCATTGTAATTTTTCTTGTTCTTGCTTCCACTGTGAGTGGTGCTTTTCAGGTAGTACGTTCAGATCTAGTGTAATTTGCTTTCAGTGATATCTAAATTGGCAGTGTTCTTACCTGACCGATTCCTGTGCTGCAGTACTCCTGACACTTGTTGGGTTGGTGCTCTAGAGGGGATACTTTGGGGGCATTTTGCACGGATAAAATTGCATTGCTTTGAAAACTTCTCACTGGCAGATTTTGCTTGAATGGAACCTGTTGAGATGATCCTATTCAGATCTCAATAATTATATTCTGGTGGTGTTTCCAGGCTTGCATTTCATCACTGAGCATGTGCTACTAGGTAGGAAGGAGCCTTGCCTTTCACATCCTGAGGTTAAACACTGAATTGTGCTTTTGCTAGTTTGAGAATGGAGTTCTGAACTTCTCTCCATTTAACTGGCTCTCGGACGTGAGCTGTGCAGAGATCACAGTGAGGTCACAATGACATTGCCTGAAGGTTTATAGAAATGAACTCTGCTCACACATGACCCATCACTGGCACATCAAAACATAGCATAAAATCCCACAGCCCAAAACTGCGATTCATATCTACAAAAACAAGAGGGAAAATGCAAATTTTCCACAATATTTCTGTTTGAGATACTACTATTGAAGCTGCAGTGTAAGTCATTCCTGGATTTTGAGTAAGACAATCCTTTTAGTGAACAAAGCTTGGGTTTTTGGTTGACAATTTTGTTAAAATTATAGATAGTCTTGAAAGTAAGCCTTCTCATAAGCAGAAGCTGTGAGAGGCATGTAAGTATGGAAACATTTTCAGAAATTTATGAAGTAAATCAGAAGTGCTTTTAAAAATGTGAGCCTAGCAAGAGATGACCAGACTACTTCAGTTACAGGTAGAAATGCAGAGAATTTAGTAGAAAGCACAACAGGAAGCTACAAAAAAAAAAATATTTTCTGCTTCTTTGAGTTGATTGACTGTAATGGCAAAGTTAAAATAAAAATAATTATTGTGCAAAGTACACTTCTGTATATTAAGGTACTGCCTGAGTATGTATGGATTATTTTAGTTAAGCTCAAACATGTACCAGTTAATGTTTCTCCAATGTCAGTGACTTGGATTAATCACATATGCTGCCCTTTATCAGCTTTTTGTACTATGGTATGGTACTAGATGAAACTTTTCCAATAGTGCTGTTGGTAACCAACACCTGTCTTATGTTGGTAAGCTTTTTATTTACAATATCTGAAACGGGTGTTTGAGAAAGTACCGTAGAGAATAATAAATATTATTTCACCAGAAAAACTGGAACCACCACAAAACAACAGCAACAAAACAACTGAACCATCACACAACTACCGCCATCACCAGTAAAACAAATCCTTGTGTCAGTCCAGATGTTGAAAGCTTTTTAGGCAGTAGGCTTAACATGCAAGACCTTGCATCTCATATATGTTCATTACTGCAGTTAAAATAGCACTGCACAGCAGGAAAGTCAGTGGTGTCTGTGACAACGTGGAAGGAACAATTGCATATGCTAGGGCTGAAACAGCACAATCCAGGACCATCCTCAGTGTCTAGTAATTCTACTGTACCAGTAGAGGGAGCTTCTAGTTTTGTGTAACTGAAGAAATATGCCTAGGACTTTCTAGAGTAAGTTATGTTGCTTATGTCTCCTGTCTGCCGAAGCAAGTTAGGTGAATAATGCAGAGACAGACAGAACTTCGTTGATGTTTTCAATTTTCTTAAATTCTGTATTTGTCTCTATTGTAAGAAACATTCTGAAAAGTGAAGTGGTCAGTCAGATTTATGTCATCTGAACTGATAGTTTTAAAAGTCAAGGATAGGCCAGTGCTGAACAGCTTTGTAAGTCTAGCTGTTAAAGTGTGTCTTTTTAAAAGTATTGCTCTTGCAACATTCCTCTCATTGATAGTCAGTTCTTTCTTTGAAACTGAGGGAATTCCATTTCTCATTCCGCGCAGTGTGTACCATTTCCCTGATAGGTCAGTATCACTGTATGTCATTATTTCTTGTTTATGCAGAATTCACCGGAAAATGCATTCTAAAACAAACCCTTTCTGCTGTTGAAACCTGTGTGCTGAAGCAAGCCACCAACCACGGTTGTCTTGATTTTTCCTTTCCATTGCTTCCCAGGTTGACGGAGTTTCCCTCTGTTTCTCCAAGGGATGATATCATTCAACTATTTATCACACCAGCTACAAAATAAATGTGTAGATATATAGTTCTTGCAGTTTTACTGTGTACTAATTTGGACTTAGAGTTTTCAGATAGGACAGCTGCACTTTATCAAGGAAGAGCGAGTCTGGGATCTGTAGAAATAAGAAATGCCTTTACATATGGATGTGTACAAAGACAAATCTTTTGATATTGATGGAATTTGCAAAATGGTTACTAACATCTGGAGTCAAGGCTTCTGCTGAACTGTGATTCCCAGTGGCTCTGCCCTTAGAAAAGCAGTACATTTGCAGTAATGTTCTCGGAGTTTTGTGATGTAGATCTCTAGGCATGCTGTTCAATCTTGCTGGGGATTGAGCAGTGCCTTACAGGGAAGTCTGATTTGATGGCTGAAGATTCCTTCATAGGGTGGATGTTTTAATATCCTTGCCATGCAATATGAACTCAACTATTTGTATTTTGAAGTTTGCTTTATTTACATATAAGAACAATTACAAAGTCAAACTGGAATAATATGCTCTAAGTGGTTCACTACTCTCTTTTGGCATCTTAGGACACAGAGCTGTCCATGATGGACAGCACACAGCCTACAGTGTTAGGCTCTTCAAAAACACTGTGGAGTGATTACATTAACTCATCTGTGGCATGCTCAGTGTGACTGTGTTTCTGAGGGTGATTCTTAAAGGATCTAGTGAAAACAAAATTTATCCAACTTATCTTGTAATGTTAACAAAATGAAGAAAATCCTCTCCAGTCAAAATGTAAAATATTCCTTTCATTCCTCTGTGACAGCTGTCAGATGGAAAACAAGATGAAGTAGATATTATCAAAGGATTTATATTCTAGATAGAAAAGTCTTAATGAGGCTAGATAACCAGATTGGGATGCTCTGAAAGAACCACTTCATAATTCATTAGATGTCAGTGACCCTACTGAAGGCTCCTTTTATTATTTTTTTTAATGCAAAGCTAGTTATTGAAATGGTTCTAAAATTTTAATGTAAGATTATAAATTCCTACTGCTCTTCTGTTATCAAATAGAAGGAAGAAACGATAAGAGGGAGAATCTTCTGCTAAAAGAGGCATACCAGGATAGATCTATGTTTCAAACATTTTCCTCTTTCAGAAAGGTGTTGAATGATGATGATGTGAACTTGAAAAGATCAGTCTTCACAATAGCCAAGACTATCTCAGTTTTTTGTTGGTTTTTTTTGTCAGTACAATGAGTAACTACTTCATAATGCTTGTTCTTTTTTTCATATTTAATAAGTGGTGCATATCCTGCCTGATAAGCAGCTCGTTCTTACTGTACTGGAAAAAACTACATCTACCTAAATGCAGTGGTTGGTGTTCCTTGTTCTGTTCCTGCAGCCAACTTCTGTGACTTACTGGAGTCTGAATTTGGAGGCAACATCGGACAAAGAAATGTTTTACAAACTGCCCTGTGGGATTTGTTGCTTCCAGTTGAGATGCATTCAGCATTGCCAGCTTATCTGCTTCTCAGTTTTGAGTTCTGGAGACCTGATACATACCAACATTTCATGGGTGTTTTTTCTTGAAATTGTTATTCACCTGATGAATCTGTGCTGTTTGTCTGCTTTGAATCTTATTTTCATTTTCCCCTCTACAAGAAAAGACAGAGTTCTTCCTTTTTTTTTTTCCTTTAGGAAGATGCCATAAAGAGTACTTTATTCATTTTCCATTTTGTAACTTGCTCATCTCCTGATGAATGTCAAGAGAAGTGTTATAATCCTTGGAGGTCACTTTCTTCTAACCTTGGTGGTGCAGTGAATTTTAATGCTGCTTTAGACTTTTGCCTAATCTCCAAATTCCTCTGTATTAAGTTGGTCCATCTTTCATTTCATTTTTATTTGTAGCCAGCTGTGCTTCTCAGCTAAGATTTTAAGGCATTTAATTGCTGTCATTTTTTTAGGCTGTTAACTGGTTAAATTGCAATATCAGACTCCAGTAGTTTACAAAATAATGTGATTTTTTATTTCAGAAGTTGAGTCCTTTCTGTGAAGGATAGTTCAAAAGCAAACAAGTAGACATTAAGTGTCTGGAATCTTTCATTATGCTTTTTGCTTCAACTCTATACTAAGCCCAGTTGTTAATGGCCTGAGACTTTCAGTGATTGTATGATTCTAAGAACTGCGAATATAAAATGTGCTTTACAGACAGGCATAGACTGTAGAAGCACTTTCTAGGAGAATACGAATATTTAAACCTCTAAACCAGTAGAAAAGATAGAACATTAAGTTGCATAGTGATAATTAATCTGGTTTTTTGGCATATGACTAACTTCAGGAGCTGCAGAGGTAAGCCTGGACAAGCATTTTTATTTCTAAGCAATTTAGCAGCTGGTGGCAACGTTACCATGTCATTCAGGTGGGATACCAGAGTCAGCACCTGTAGCAAAACCGAGTGTCAAATAATGAAAGTATGGCCTGTGAAAATTTAAGGCATTTAATTTGGTTTATGCAGCTACCCCCTCTGTCACCCCTTTAGGGTCTATTTTAATGACAAACTTCTACCAGTGTAGTGTTGTGCTGTGGGTAACACTTTACTGAATTATTAATGCTACTTTTAATAGTATTTTCAGTCCACAGATTCAACCACGTGAGTTGTTTTTGCTGCTTGGTTATTTTGGTGACGAAAACAACAAATTGAAACTATAGAATTTGTTTACTCAAAGCATGTGAGGCTAGTAGTTACCAAATACGGACTATATTCCCACCTTGAGTTACCTTGAAAATAAAATCGATAGCTTGTTTAAGAACAAAGGAAGCAAGAAAAAAATTAATTGCTCCCAGGAAGATAAGTAACAAGTTTCATTTAGGAAGAAAAACAATGCTGATAAGCAAGAAGTACTTGCAGGGAGAAAGTGGCTAACAATGGTCACTGCAGGGTATAGGAGGAACAAGAAATTTTATGCTGCTTCTTTATGTATTTCTATTTACTTCTGTCCAAGTTGTTGAATACATAAAGACAGATTACAGGCTGCTTGTGAAGGAGGGGAGAACATCTCTCTTCCTTTTGCCCTCTTCCTGTACCCATTTCAGATGAGTTAAGCATGTGTTTCTATGCTTAAGTAGAATTATTTGAATCTTTGCTTGCCTTTTATGGTCTTGGAGCTGACTCTCCAGAAGATCCTCAGCTCCTTCTCCACAGTGCTGCTTGAAGCAATCACCCAGAAGCTCTCTAAACACTACAATCACTGTGAAATAAAAAATGAAACCTACAGTGCTTCAAATTATGGATTTCAAAAGCAGGTTAAAGTTGCCTCTGCCTAGGGGGCTGGTGTCTTACGTCTGCTAGAGTGAGGTTTCACCTGATATGGATGTAGTTCTTGTTACTATATGAGCTATGCAGGCAGCCTAGTGTTAATCTGTGTAATCACCACTTAAGTGGTGACTGGAGTTTGTTTCTGTCTTTGGTTGAATCATGGCACAGCTTTCAAATAAATAAAAAAAAAGCACTAATGCAGCACGTTTCTCGAAGCTTCATTGTTAATTTGGAAGCTGAAAAGCTGTTACTAATTTTAAGACACAAATTACTTATTATTAAGGCTTGGATCTTCTCTCCAACAAAATAGCTAATAAAATTATGATGAAAACTGTTATAAAAAACCATTCTGCTTATTCTTATGACTCCAAAAGATGTTTTCTATTTAAGAGAAAACATGTAAGTGAAGAAACAAGTTCTGTTTGCTCAGACTTTTAAAATGGAAATTCTAGACCAATTTATAACTAAGAAATTCTGGAGGTATTAAAATTATTTTATACATTGAAGTTGTCACTTGCTCTGTTTTTGGAACATTTTCTATATATTTTATTCTATGTAATCCTTAGAAAGTATTTGAAGCCTTGACTAAGCCATTAAACACTTGGTCAGGTAGTGCATTTTCATTATCTCATTTTTAACTAATTTCTTATGATTTTATATTTTTCCTCCATGATTTTAAATTTTGATGGCAGTTGTTCGAAAAAGCAAATGCTTTCAAAGATGAACGTCTTTTCTGGAGATGTGGGAACATTTTTTATTTGCTTTCATCTTTGTGTCCCGGCTGTAAGTTGTTATTGACTTGGATATGAAGGATAAATGTTAAAGGGCTCACTGTTAAGCCTACGTGGATAAAACCTGCTCACTTATCTGCAGCCTGAAGAGAAATATGTCATTTAGGTCTTGACCTTCTGTGGAGTCCTGCTCTTTAAAGGCTTCAGTGATGCTCATTGCACTTTTGTTACTGTGAGGCAAATTGAAGAGGTTACATAAAGATTTTACCCTTCGTGGGGACCTGGTGGCTTAAAGTTAACTTCTACCCTTTGAGAAATCATTTACTGCGGGGAGGGGAATGAGGACTAATGGCTCGTTACAGCCCTCAGGTCTTCAAGAAGTCACTTAGGAGATTCTCATTGACTTACTTTGATTTAATATTAACTGGTTCTCTGTGCCTTAGTTAATCCAAGAATAAAATAGATGTTAAAATTTTTCATATGCTGAGCAATAAATAAGGACCATAATAATGATTCTTCTGAAGTTTTTGAGATGGATGCTTTTGTCATGAAACATTTTTCCATAAGGTTTAATTTAGAGAAATCATATTTAGTCATGGATTTGGTTGTAATTAGCAAGCATTTGCAACAATTTGCATGCCAAGCTCTTATGGTAGTTGCACTGAGAGTAACTGGACAGGAGCACCTGTAGGCATGCCTGCAGTATGTGGTGACCACGTGCCATGACTTGGCATAATACTGCTCGTTCTCATCTATGCTTGCCTCTATTATAAATTCTATTCACTGTGTTGTGATGTTCAGATACAGATTATTATCTGGCTCTGCAACTCCAGGAGTAGAAGTTTCATGAACTCTTTGGGTCTATTTTTCCAGTGTTCACTGTGGATTTTTAACGTCTGACTGAAATGTCCTTTCTTGTAACATGTGACATCTGAGCTTTACATTACCTGATCTAGAAAACAGGGCCTGACTATGGGGATTCAGGGAAGACATTCTAGACATGTTCACTCAAGTTTTGGTGACCTGATGATGTAAGGGAAGGAAAAAGAGTGACTGAACTATGCTATTTTAATCACACTGAAGTTAATTGGTTCTTGGTTTGTTTTCTAAATTCTCTGCTGAGCACAGTGAGAGCACAGTGAAAGAGCATGTGGGTTGAGCACGCTTTAAAAAGGAAAAAATAAATGGAGTGCAGCTATTAATTGCTGTAATGTAAACTGAATGACCTACATGTGTAATGTTTCCAGTTAACTGAAGAGATGTGAGTTCTTTCCACTGTTCAGGGTTGTTTTTTTTTTTTTTTTTTTTTTTTTAATGCACTTAATATTTTCAGAACAAGTCATAAGCAAGCTGTAGTGGGATTGCCTGGTCACAGCCTGAACCAGTGAATGAGCATCTGAGTGAGCGGAGCGGAGGAGCCCAGGCCCACCCGTCCTCTCGCTCTTTCCCTCTCGGTGGTGCTTCTGGGAGCACCTATCCTCTCAGACCCTGCTCGGGTTGCTCAGACCCTGCTCGGGCTGCTCAGACCCTGCTCGGGCTGCCCCCCCCTCCCCGGCTCCCTTCCTTCTGGCGCGCAGTGTTGGAACAAGAGGCGGCTGCGTTCCTTGGCCTAAACGGTCGCCAGGAGGGGTGAGTTCATTCCCCTTACCTCTAACATCTCTTTCTGTAGCGCCTCTGCCTCAAATAAAGGCTCTGTCACCACCTTTGCTTGCTTTACACAAGCCAACCCAGTTCCTACACTTAAAAAATTTATAGAAAACTATCACAAGCTCCTTTGACTTAAAAAAGTTAATTCGGGCAGCCTTTGACAATATGCAATTTAAACAGCATCTGGCAATGAGTGGGTTGTGCAGACTAATCACTGTATGGCTGGTAGAATGGAAATGACACCTGCCTCGTCCAACAGAAGGTCAGAGAATCCCTGTCCTCTTGCACCGAACCAGAGCTGACAGCATGCCTGCTACACGGCTATGGAGTGGACTTTTCATACCTCTCAAAAGGCCTGGCTTTAGATTGTCTTGGTTTTGCCAAGCTTGGCGTGGGAAGCACCTTGTGTGCTCTTCTGCTTTAATGAATATATTCATGTTCTTTTTGTCTGTAAGCAACCACAGGAGCTGTTGATGGGGATGAGTTTGAAAGATATTTATCTGTAAAAGTGCAATAACCTTTTTCAGGTGTTTGTTCTTGGTGTATCTCAAAACACTGTTCATTGTGCAGGCTTTCCTGGGCCCATGGAAGGCAATTTGACAGCAATTTGAGAACTTCTTAAATATGATTTAGCTGGGCTTGAAATAGCATGCAGAGCTATGATTGTGTGGAGATGGAAGTGGTTTGGCTGAGATCTAAAACACAGGAGCAAGATGCAGCTATCTACCATCAGCAGAGTAGCTGTAACTACCCATTTGCATTCTCTCAGCTGACAGCTATCTCAGTCACAGAGGTTCCCTTAATTCTTTCATTTCATGCTAAACCAAGTCCAAATTGCCCCACATTTGTTCTGGGTTAAAACTATATACAGGGTCAGTACTGCAGCTCTACAGATGCATGACAACCCATCCTATTATTTCATGTCTAAGTCAATAACCTCCTGTATAGTGATTCAGACAATTACTCTACAGTGCTGAAATTACAAAGACAAAAAGCTTGGTATAGTGCAATTGATAGCAATGAAATGTGTGTGAAATATGGTTGTGGCTCTGTCCACATCACTGCGAGTGTTTCAATGGATGTACCCAAACAAAAATAAGCTGTAGAGTCAGAATAGATAGCATTATTTGGGATGTGGATACAGCATGCCTGATAATGATATGGAGTATTACCTGGCAAAAGTAACAAAAAGATGATTCACTGCGTTGTGGTCTTAACTGCCATTTTGGATTTCTGTAGGTAAATCCTGAAGAAATGGCATCAAATGTTAATGAAGCGTCTGCAGAATGCACACACAGTTAGTGGAGTGTATTTTTTTTCTCCAAATCAGGATACTGAAGGCAATGGATGGTGCTTTTTCCACTAAATATGTTTCAGTGATAGTATTGTTATTTCTCTTGATAGAAGCACCTGTCAGTTGCTTCTAATTCTGTTCTAATTGATGCTTCTCACTTTCTATGGAATATGCCTGTTAATGCTTTCTTAGCTCCTAATTTTCCTTTGCTATGTCATGTATATATATATGGCTTCACATGTATTCCCTGATTGCTCTGCAGTATGTTTCTTTGTTTCAGTTGAACTTACATCAAAGCACTGTATTTTGTCTTGTGTTAGTTAACCAACTTCCTAAGCTTTTTAACATAAACCTTGATATTTCTTTCTCTAATTTGCAATGGATCTGAGTCCTCCCTGAGGTGACATAAGTGTTGAAAAATGCAAATTTATTTTAAAAATCACACGATGATGAACTAAAAGAATCTCATGTCTTCTCCCTATTTTTTTCTTTTTTTTTTTTTTATTTTATTTTAATAGTGTGCAGAGTTGCTTCTGGGTGGAGTATTGCCTCAGAAAGTTTTATGTCCTTGGTTGGCTGTCAGAACTCTGAAATAGGGAGCATTTCTACTTTTTAAATTCCTACAGTTTAACATTTTCTTTCTGTTTTGAATATCCATTTTGCAGGTTAAAATTCTAGGAGAGCCACTAAGCTTTAAGCCTTCAGTAAAATGAAACTTGGAGTTCATATCTTTCTGACATAAAGATGTAAACTAAGTTGGGTTTATTTCATCTAGGAGCAGGCTTATTAGATAGATTTACAAGCTAGAAACAGACTTGTGACAAATTTGGCTTGAATTGATGGTTTGTTGTGAAATTTGAAAGCCATCTGCATCAGATATGCAGGGCATGTTTAAGAGAATACTTTTTGGTTTGGCTGTTTTGAGTAATGATACATGCACATGTTTTTGTAGATGTATGAGAAATGTGTAAGTATGATTGGACTGGAATAGCTAGCACAAATCCTGGCAAAATGGATTTTGCAGTTGATGGTGGGAGTGTTTTAATTTCATAACACTTGCCTTAACTTTAAAGATAGGCCATTACTGTGGAGTGTCAAAGTAACAGATGTCTTAGAGATTTTTTGCAAACTAAAATTCAGCTTTGATTACTCAGTGTTGGAAAATCAGAATTTGTTTAGGAGCATCTCTGATGAAGTTTAGGAGTTACATTTTTTCTGGATTTTTTCACCTCTCAGCTTTGCCTGCGTTTCTGTAGTACAGCATCTTGTCTTTTTTACTATGAGAGTAGTGAGGCACTGGAACCAGTTGCCCAGAGAAACTGTGAAAGGCCCATCCCTAGAAATGTTCAACTGCAGTTTGGGATGATGAGGTTTTGGACAGCCCATGGCAGGGAGTTGGAATGAGATGATCTTTACGGTGCTTTCAACGCCAAACCATCCTACAGTTTCAGGTGGATTGTTTTCCTTCCTTCATACCTACAGATTTGTCAGCTCAGGTTAAATTGTCTTTAAACCAGAATGTAGAAATTTGATCTTGCTTTGAAGGATTCTGTTTTTCTGGAAGTGGTATCACTAACATAAACACTTGAATTTAGCTCTTCATTTAAAAATAAAAATCAATCTATTTTAAATATAAAAGGAATGACTTTCAGTGAAATACTATGCTATATAACAAACTCGGACAATTAACTGAAATTCCCAAAGTTCATGTCTCTTTTTTTGTTTGTTTGCTTGACAAAACAAATTCCAACTTGTCTTTGGTGAAAGGTAAATTGTTATTTATATAAAACTGTTTTAAAGTAGTTGGTAAATTAGTTGTCTTAGATCTTAACCTTATTTGATCTTTTTTAACTTCAGGATGCTTTCTTGCTTTCACTTCCATGAGTGTTTTCTGCCTCTTCTTTCCTGTTTACCTGTTGCTAGCTTTGTACACGGTAACAAGCTTTGGGTTCAAAATACTTAACACCAGCATACCATTTCCTCAGAATATGAGAGATTTATAACTGTTAGTCAGTAGTGCTTGTAAAAACTACTGAGGTTCTTAACTTCAAACTGAATGTGAGCCACAGAATGGTGAAATGAACTGGCTAAAGTCACTCAAGAAATTTCCTGAAGCATTAAGAACAAGATTTTGGATTCCCAGGCTTGCATACAAACTTAGTTTAGGAGCCTGTTCTAGTAGTTATTGAACATAGTGGAGGGACTCCTGCAGCTTTGCAAGGTTTTAGATCGGAGCTTCTGAAGAGGCGATGTATCACTGGCATAGCACTGTGAACGGCTGTTGTGCTTTACACGCGTGTTTAGTTGTTAAAAAAAGTATTTCATGTTGCTCTTGCTTTGTAAACCTCTCATGTTTCTGACAATTTGATTCAATTAGCAGCTTTATAATTGCTGTGTTGCTGGTATGCAGTGCATTGAGATGACAAAATGCAGCTCTATGTCTTGGTCTCTGGGTTTTATAGCTGATGTGGCTGTAAAGCTTACTGGAAGAAATTTGGATGCAGTAGATGCTGCATTATATACAATAGTGGAGACATACTTCATGTTTCTGCTGAAATAGTGTGTTGTGATCACAGACTGATTCTACCCATCTTGTATCATGAAAGAAAAAAGGCAAGGGTATGCTCTGCTTCTGTGCATTTTAAGGGTCTGTACCATTGTTTTGTTGTGCTGCCATTTTGCCTACAGTCCATGTGGTTTGGGGTCAGTCTGCCACCTTATAGATGGGCAGGTATTCCAGTACCAATCTGTACCTTTGCATTTATTTCTCGTATCATTAAGAAGTTTGGACATGCACTGGTACTCTCTACCTACCTAGTTGACGGGAATCTTCTGGAGTTAAGGGAATCGCCTTCCTCTGGTGGGAAAGCGAGCTTTTCTGCAGTCAGCTGATAGAAGCATGCATGTTTACATCTTATAACTCTAAACACAGAACCACAGAATCATAGAATATCCTGAATTGGAATGGACTCACAAGGATCATTCAGTCCAACTCTTGACTCACAGTACTCACACAGGACTACTCAAAGTTCAAGTCCTGTTGAGCTAAGCTGACTCAGTTGTTCTTGCTTACATTTAACCTGAATGTGCAGACTACTCTTCTCATTTGGATTTTACATCTGGCTCTCTGTGTTGGGAATTTGTGCACTGGGATTTGTGTTCTTATTCAGGAACCCATTGTTCCTTAAGGATTTTGTCACACCAGCTGCTTGCACTGTGCACCAAAGCTTTGGAATGCCATTTTCCATGGTTTCACTGAACATTTCCTTGGTGTGTGTACAAAACATTTGCAGGTTTTTCACACTTTTTTTTTTTTTTACTGTGCCCTTATCAGGAACGTTATAATTGTAATTTGTCTGACCTATCCCTTTTGTGGGAGAAAAAAGAAACAAACTATTAGAAAGCTATTTAAAATACAACTGAGTACATTTACTCCATGCATTCTGAAAATTAAATTTACTGCTTTTTTGCCACGATGGGCAAAGCTTTTATATTAAAAAACATAATCCCCTGTTCTTAATCTGTTCATTACTGATCTCTGCAAAGTATAGTCAAACTACGTGATACATGGAGCTGCCACTCTTTTGTGAGTTGTTATTAAATACTTCCTTGTATGTAAGACAAAATAAATCAACATAGAGATAAAGATCACGCTTGTAGCTTGTGTGAACCCTGATGTCCTGAGTGCAACAAGAGCCAAATGCTGTTTGCAGAAAGCCAGTGAAGCACGAAATATGGCAGCATGTGTCACTCCCTGTGTGCATTATTATCTCTCACACATTATCTGAGGCACCCCATCTTGCACAGTGTGTGTCTGAATAACCCCCTGCTGTTGAGTGGATTCATGCCCGCTGTTCATTTTTGAAAAGTCATTTCATACAATTATCCTGCTAAATATTGATAGCTTTCACCACTCCAGCCATGGCTAATTAAAAGACGCACTGTGTAAAAATTTAATTAGGATTCTTGTCAGGGTGAGTAATGATTTAAAACAAAAAAGTGAGAAAAAGGAAGAAAAACAAAACCTTCTGGTGATTGTGGGGGGATTTTGTTTTTAAACTGCTCTGAAGCTCTTTGTATCCTCAGATTTATTTCCCCTCCCAGGTTGTTCTCAGCCCTTTATCTGAGGGAGTGGAAGAAAAGAATTGCTCAGTGTGAGCCTGGACTTCATACATTCCCACTAGTAGGCTGTACATTTACTTCTATGTCAGCTGCTATCCTTTCAATTAGGCAATAATGATTTCAAGAACCAGGCATTTCCTAGGAACTGATGACCAGTGAGCAGACTTGATGGCCAAAACAGACACAGCAGCCCTTAGCTTCAATTTTCCTTTAACCCATGGGGAAACACCCCAAACATTGTTTGCTGTTGTATGTAAGTAATAATACTCATAGCAAATGGTTTAATACGAGAGAGTGAATTAACCATTATTTTTACTTTCATGCCCTATTTTATTTCACGTGCAGGAAACTGAAAAAAGTGATGTAAAATTTTCATGGAGATACTTCTCAGGATGTAGTGCCTAAGATTTTTGGCAGTTAACTGTTAGCTGTCATCTGTGTGGAAGCTTTGGAAGTATTTTCAGGCTTTTCTGATAATGCTGAAATCAAAAGCACATTGGTTTTAACTGAAAATCAGTGGAAATTGATTGAGGAGTAACTTCTTGACTGATTATCATTCAATCTTTCCAATGTAAGTTAAGTGCATTTCTTGGTTGCTTACTTCGTCTCCTTAAGTGCTCTCCATACTTGAGAGGTTTTCTTTGAATCGTGAGACAGTTACGAGTACATATGGTGTAAGTTGTGTTGTTCTGTATGCTGAAATAACATAACCTGTGTTAAAAATCTGAGTCTGTTATTCACAAAAGGCACTGTTAATTTCATTGCACATATGTGCACTTTCTTCAGTGAGAAATGTTAAAACCTGGGAAGAATCTGGTGCATAGTTCTAAGTTCTGGGTCTTAGAATACTAATGTAAACTATAGCTGAATTTTTCTGCAGGGCTTCAATATAGCACAGATGTATACAGAAGGATCAGTGATGTTCTTTTTTACAGTTATGCCACCAATTTGTAGGTGTTTTTTTCCAAAATTAAGTGAAAAGAATGTAAATAAGTATTGTTGGCTAGAGTGTAGAAATGATCCAGAGTGTAATTGATGCAAATCAGTGAAGCAGCTTCATTGCTTAGAGACAAAATTAACCAAGTATGGAGAAAAAGCAATTTGTATTCATAAAACACTGAAGTGATTAGCTTAATAAATACTGGAAGAGATACAGGAAAGAAAGTTCTAACGTTAAATATTTTCCAGTTAAGATTTATTATTTGTCAATATATAATTTATTTATGGGTAATTTATTTTTATTGCTGATTTGAAGCATTCATTCTGAAACCAGAAAAACTGACACACCAAAGAGTTATGTCAAGCAGGTATTCCCTTTATTACAGCACTGGGTGCATGGGGATCGCTCACCAAACATGCACACTGAAGAGAGACTGCATATTCAAAGGCATAGCACATACATATTCATTACATTCCAGGGACATGGACAGAAATTCCAAGAGATGATTGACGTCTCTGGTGGTCGTGGGATTAAAGCAAAGAGTCATTTTTGTTGTAAATTTCCAACCTTAATGGGGGGTAGTCTGTACTGGTTCCCACTGATGTTCTGTTGAGCTGGGGTATCTGTTTTGCCATTTTATCTTCAAAAACGACATCTATTCAACTTTGTCTTCTCTTGATAAATTTCATGGCTACTGCACTTTTTTCCTAACTTTCATTTATGCAGAACTCCTGTCCTTCAGCTTATATCTGCTCAAGTTGTTCTCACAATATAGTCTCATGATTTAATTCTCAATCTTATATATTCTGAACCTCTGTTGATCTGAGAATCTAAAACTGGTCCATGTGAGCTGTGCTTTACCTAATGGAATTTGCTAGTGGAATGTCATCACCATATATCTTTCAACTCTTGGATTTATTTATTAGACCAAAGTGTGACCAGCAAAAAAAAAAAAAAAAACCTTCAAAAAAATATGGTGATTTTGACTATACCAAGCTATGTATTTATAAAATGGTAATTGAAGACTAAATCTCAGCTTAATTTCATATTCTGCCCTGGTTTGGGTTTTCCTTTAAACAATATAAATATCATGACAGTCCCTAATTAACTGATTTGCAGATCTTCTGGAACAAATGGCAATTAATATTCATAAGCATTTACAACATTTAAACAGATGTAGAACCCTGACATGACAAAAATGTGTACTAATTTGAAGATCTAAGGAAGCACCGTGCTGCTGTGGTTCTCAGTCATCCAGTGTGAGGAATGCTTCTTAAGTGAGTGGTTGTCTTCCCCTGCAGAATTGCAACCTTTGCTAATGAGCAGACAGTTGTCACTGTGGCATGTCTAGTAATTTGCTTTTAACATATTGTTACGGAGCAGCAGGGGCCTAAGCCATCAAACTAATGGACAGAATATACTGCAGTTACTGAGTTGATTTTTGCCCCATCTAAGCTGGAGTTCATTTTGAAAGTGCCATTTAGATTTATCCATCAATGCATTCAGTGGGAGTTGAAGAAACCTTGGATGCTACTGACATAAAATCAGAGGAGATCAACTCAGCCTCAGGAGCCTTTGGTCTTCAGTCTATAACTGAATTTTTAGTGAATGTCTAATTAACATAGTTTTTTACAATCTTTTCTCAAGCAAGTTGGTCCCTCTGAACATTGACAATTTTTTTTGAAAGATTTAGTTATAGCAGAATTCTGGTTTTACTCTTTTACCTCATCTTTTTTTTGAAACTGTGAGCAGCAGGCACTGAAGGGTGATGTTGAAAACATCTCAAAACAGCTCTGAAAAGTCATTCTTGATCACCCATTCATTAACTATATGTATTAATGAAATTCATGAATAAACTCAGGGTAATTTTGCTGGTTACCAGAGCTTCATTGATGTGCATCGCTCTAAATCAAACCATTAGTCATTTATTTACTTAACCTCATACTGACATTCTCTATAGGAAAATGAAACTTCTGTCTAGGCAAAATATAGTTCAGTTTTAACAGGATGAACCACCATTAAGAGAAAAGAACCTAAGGTGTTTCATGTCTTCGACTCACCAGGGCTTCTTTTAATGCTCCTCACAGATGTGCTGATGGCTGTGTCAGGAGTAAGTCACCTTTCCCACGTATTGTTTCTTGCTTTTCATCAGAGCTCCCTATGAAGAATATGCACCTGGATGGGGGAGTATCACAGGTACCAGCTTAGAGAAAAGCCTAAGCCTTGTGTGGACAGGAAATAAAATCAGGCGCAGAATGAAAAAAAAAAAAAATAGAAGGTGAAAAAGGAAAAAGAGCTAGACTCAGAACTTCTCCAGAAAGAGGTTAAACAAGAAAGTGAGGGTGGTTGAGTATGTGGATGGATTCTGAATCAACAGATTTAGCTGGAAACAAAGGTTAAGGCAATGATGATCATGTTCTGCTTGTCAGAAGGGAATGTCAAAAAAGGACATTGAAAATCTCTGGGCTGGACCCTATGTGAACAGCTCAGGAAGAAAACTTTAATAATACAGTAATACCGTATGTGTTGTTGAGTATAGGTGAGTGTAAATTCAGTATAATCCAGGATGCAAAGTAAAAAATTCTACAAAATATCAATATAACTCTGAAGTTCCTTGCTGACTTTCACTGTATTTAACTCTTTTTTCTCTTTTCTTTTTTTTTTTTTTTACATTTTGAGTTTTTTGAATGAGATTGATATTTCATTTTCTGTTTAAGACAGTTGTGGACATAGAGATGGCCTATTACATCCTTGTCAGAATCCTGCACTTCTAGATGAAATTTCTGTGCTGAGTGTGAACTTATTTTAATGAGAGGTGGAGCCAGATGGTTGCAGGAACTGCAACTGCAGAAACTGTAATCTCGACATACTTGTAGATTAAACAGTCTTTTATTTCAGGTTTTATTGATTAATATGCTTGCTTTAAATGTGATTCTAATTAACTTCACCTTAAATATGCACAGAATGCTCTGGATAGTTGTGCAATAGATCTGTTCACACTTATGTTAGACTGTGGTCAAAGTAGTGAGTCCTGTCCCTGTTTCTGAATGTCAGTGGATCTTAAATCAGGCTCCTATAACTCTGTGTGCAAACAAACAAAAAGTTCTGTTCTGCTTGTGCTAAAGCAGTTATTTTGCTAACGTTTAAATCCTGGAATGTGTCTGCTGGTTTTGGGTACTGTATGTGGAAGTTGCACAGAGTAGAATTTGCTTACTGCAGTTGCTTCAGTTCTACAAAAAAAAAAAGTCTGAGCAGTGCAGGAGTCCATCCACTTTTTTGCTTGTCTATTTATTTGCTACTTTTTTAAGTCTTATCACCCTATTAACTAATGTTTTGGTGCACAGTCTTTTAAGAGCTACAAAAAAGTATTTTTTAAAGCTTACATGATAGAATAAAATACTTGATTGCTTTGAAGAAAGAAATTGAGAATGTTTTACTGAGTTCATTCTTACTGTGGAATGAATCTTATGGGACCTCGTGGGCTTCTGAGAGGAGATGTTAAGAAATAATATGCCTAGACTGCTTTCCCTCCCTCTCTTCTCTTAGGGGTATCTATCACACAAGATTGTTCTATCAAATTGTCAGAAGAATTTTATGTGCTTTGGTTTTGCCTATTCAGTGGGAGAGTTAGTGGTGACTGCTTGTATTGGTTTGTTTCTGCTCCCTGCCAGGACAAATAGCACCACATTTCTGCCAAGGAATGCCCATTATGTGCATGTGGTATAGAGCTGAAGTTTAGATATCCTTTTACATTTTGGTAGAATTCATTTGCATCTAATCAAAGAAACTGGAACCAACATTTAAAATAACAGTTAAGTCATACAGACTACAATATTTTTGCTGTTGTATCTCTTTTTCTTCTCTAGCATATATATAATTATATGAATTTAATGGAAAGTACTAGTTTTGTAGCAACTGTTTTTACATTTGAATTTTCATATTTCCATGTGAAGAAAATGAATAAATTGTAACTAAATTTGTTATGATAAACTTGTTATAACAACGGTTTGAATCAGGAGCTAACTCCATGTTTCTTCTGGAATTACAGCAGAGCATGAGTTTGATCTAGAATTGCTAGGCATAAAAAGTTTGTGTATGCACATCTTTAAGAGACAAACTATGTGCAAAAGGATGCTGCTTTATTTGGGGAGTGGATTTCTAATCAGTTTTCCAGAAGGCAAACGTTAATGTAAAATTGAGGTTATTGTTTTGTTTTGGCTACACTGTGTTCTCCGTATGCAATCAGGTACCTCACCTGCACCTGCAAAAAAAGCCATTGTCTTTGAGGAGCAAGTGGCTGTAATTCAGTTTCTTAGTAGTACTATCAAGGCGTCCTTTCTTGCTAAGCAGTACTGAGTGATATGTGGTGATTTTATGATCTTATCCAGGGAATAGAGAGTGGCTGCTAAGCTCATTTTCCTTAGAGTCACATATTGGCCTCAAACCATGGTTCATGGACCATACTGATAAAAAGCAAATGATTTTGTTCAGCTCACATTAAATTCAAACTTCAAGCCCTAGAGACCTACACAAATAATGTCCTAATGCTTTATCTTACAGAGTGGAATTTTTCTAGGAGCAGCAATCCTTCAGCAGCAGCAGAGAGAATGCTTAAGCTTTTTAGGAGTCTGGCATCTTGTCCTGAAGTAGGCATTGTGCTATGAATTAAATTTTGAATTTCTTGAGCACAGTTTTCAGAGTTGTTGTGTGTGCTCCTCCCATGAGAGCCACAGCAGCATTATTTATATATACCAAAGTTATTTTTAATCTTCTTATGTTGAAGAGAAAGTCAGAGAGTCTGAGGAAGAAATATTAAATCCATCCCTACTACCAGAGAGGATCCCTTCAGCTTTCAATTGTTGTATTTATTTTATTATTTCCAGTGCACAGAATCAGAAGTGGGTTGCTGGAAGAGGAGAAGGGTTGGGTGACATAATATCCTTACAAAGACGTTTTGACTGACTGCTGATCCTTTTGTTTTCTTATTGTTGTATATGAAGTAGCAACACAGTCTATCATTGGGGGTGTGGAAGGAGGGGTGTGTTTGCCTCTTGCATATGATAGTACGGATATCATATTTCTGCTACAACTTTGTTCAGTGTCAGAAATGCACTAGAAGATATTGGAAAATAAAAACCCAAATGAGAAAACACACAGAATGGAAATGGGTGGGTATGTCACAGAGTAAAAGGAAGATATAGGAACTTCTTTCTAATACTGAATCATTGCAAAGGAACGTATATTGCATCTAAACAATGAAATAACGCACACCTTTCCCTGGAGTTATATACTCATATCTCTAGTATTTCTTCTGTCACTATTTGAGTATCATAAAATCACAGGAAGATTAATAATCCACTTGCAGTGGAACAGTGATCTATTTTCCCGTGGTCAAAAAACTCTTATCAGCATAGACAGTTCCCTTTTCCACTGATCCCTTGCTAACCAGAGAGCTCTGAATTCAGTGCTGGTCACCATTACAAATCTACGAGAAACTGTTGTGAAATATTGTGCTCTATTTCTCCTGAGCAGTTCAATGGGGGCTGTTCACCTACAATGGTTAAAGCAGAAATGCAATGAAGAGAAATATTAATACCAGTTAATGTAACTGTGTTTTGTGTGGAAATACTTGTTTATCTGGGATTCCAAAAGATAGTTAGGCTGACCAATCAATTGTAATGAAGCTGATCAGAGTACTTGGTTATAGCTTGCAACATTTTCTGTATTATTTTTGCATTTAAAGTGCCTGCTGCTATGATAGTAAGTGCGTTAAACAAAGCTTAGCATTTTGCATTTATTTAGTGAAAAGGATTAGGTGAATTCCACAGTGTCTGTGCAATTCCTTCATAATTAGGAACAGACTTAACCAGGACTTCTAGGGATCATACAGCTCTTTCATCAGCATCCTCTCATGGAGCAGGGTCTTTCCATCTAATCTGAATTACAACACTCTGTCCAATACCCACAGTGCCTTCATTTGCTTGTTTGAAAGCCTAAGTGAGCATAGTAAGTGGGTGATTTCACTGACACTGAAGAAAAGTTAACCGCAGTCTCAAGGACAAAGCCTTCCTCTAGATTTCAAAAACAAAAGAGCATATCTGACAATGTTGAGTGCTGATATCCTTAGAATCACCGTACACTGACCAATCCTGTTCTTTTCGAGCACTGGCACTTGAGAATTACCTTTTTCTCTTCTATTATATTACCTGACCCCTGGAAATATTGCAGTGGGCACCAAAGGCTTTTCAGAGTGTAGAGACTGGTTTATCTTGAAGGACAGTTTTAATTTTGTACTCTTTAGCAGGGTGAACATTGGCTGCCTTGTCTTGAAGTTTAATTAATTTCTGCGTTGAGCTGAAGTTATCAATCTTTCCAGGACTTTCCTGTGCCAGTCTGGATAAAGGTCTCCTGACTTCATGTCCTTATATAAGATTAAGTTATATTATAAAATATTCTTTTTTGCAGGGATACCTTTTACGCAGCTCTTGACTGTCTGCATTACAGAACATTCTAGACAGTCTGGAATACACAGTGGTGCCTGAAAAACCACTTACGGCAAAATAAAATACCTTCGACCATTCTGAATTTTTTCATTCTTTGTTCCTGAGAATGTGCAGCAGCAGTGTCACTTAGCCTAATAGTTTTGAGCTGCAATGGTTAAGAACAGAGTTCCTTTCCTACACCTACTGTGTTTTTTATTTCTATCTCGGTTTCTCTTTATATTTCTACTTATTAATGAAAAGGCTCTGATACTTTGAAAATTAGAGTTGTCTGGGTAGGGAGATGGAAAGTCTGTGTTTTGATTTGATTCTTTTCTGTTTTGAAGCAATACTAAACTTACTGTTACTTCCATTTCCATTTGAAAACTAGGGAGTGGAGAAATAAACAGCCCACAAATTTTCCTGATTCTTTTTACCCTTGTTTTTAATTCTGTGATTTCCTCTTATTTAATATTATTTTGATCTTTTGAAAGATTGAAATGCAGAAACATTGAGATCTTGAAGTATGTTTTTAATATTTGAAGGCAAGTGTATGCTGCATTCTTTTCTGCTGGTATTTGGATTTCGACTCTGGTGAACATCCTTCTGAAAAATATATGGAATAACTGTACATAAATGTCTTAATGTAACTAAACATGGCTTCCTATGTGAATGGCACTTAAAATTACAGTGACACTTCTCTGTGAACGTGGATCCTTTTCCCAAGGGAAGATTCCACAGCATATATTCATACAGTAGATTAATTCATCCCTAGAATCCATGCTGATGTGTTGCCAGCAAAGTTGAAAAAGGGACAAGAGCTACTGTGGTCCAAGAATGCCAGCTGGGTGCGTGCCCAGAGCTGGGCTTTGTCACACCCACGCTGGTCAGCTATGGCTGAAGAAATAAATCATTAGTACGTACTGACTGATGATTCCTGCTGTGGGAGGAGAAGCTATGGCATTTATATTTGAGACTGAAAAATACTTTTTGAGAAGTGACTCAGGCATTTTAATTTCTATCTTACTCAGCATGGAGAAATGTTTTGTAGTTTTGTGTTTCTATCAAACAAAAAATGTCAAGCTCCTTTTATTATGTATTATGAATTCAAAAAGTTGGCATTATAAAATCAAATTCCCTTCATGCCTTGAACTAATTACTGTGCCCTTTTCACTTTAAGTATTGCCGTGTCATGAAATTCTTTAGCTAGGTATCCTAAAAGGCATAAAAAACCAAGGCCAGTACGAACAAGCTGTGAAATGACTAATGACTTCAGCTTCCATCATCTGCCCTGTCCTCTAGGAGTGCATGACTTGGTGTGTGCCTTCTCTGTGACATGTCCCTGATGTTTATGGGACATCATGCACGTGCAGTTAGCAGTTAAACATTCTACATCACATGTGAATACTGTCACATCACATGTGAATACTGTCTCTTCCCATCTTGCAATTCTTATGGTGTAACCTGGATGGTTTTACTCCTTTCTAAAACAAATATTGAAAGTTCAGGTGTTTATCTAGAATATAAAAGGCAGGAACAAAGCTATTAAATGTGAAGCATTTGAATGGATAAAGCTCAACACAGAAATAAGAGTAGGAACTCTTCGCTGTGACCCTTTTATCATCTAAGAAAGGCAGTGTCTGTTGTATGTTCAGGTTGGACTAGCGAGATCTTGCCTTCTAGTTTTTCCTTGAGCTAATCAGGAAGAAGTCAGATGCTGTTCAGGCGGCTTCTGCTCACACAGGCTCATTTCCAAACCTTTGTACAGTGCTTTAGAATTCTTCTTGGAAGGAAACTGAAAGCAAACTGAAGCAAAAGTTTCATTTTAGAAAGTGCTGTGAATGTCAGAATGCTTCTGATGCTGCTTTCTTACCTGAACAGAAGAGGGGTAATCCTCATTGGCCTTGGTGCAGCCTAATTATACACATTTGATTTTCTGGTGGCCTGTACCTGGTTTTAAGGTATTCTGCTCCCACTTCACTTCCATGCTAAGTTCAGAGTTTGAGAACTGTTTCTGAATCCACTGATGCCAAAGATCTTGTCCTGTTAATTGCAATAGATTTTGCATAGAGTTGAAATAGGAAGTGCTGATTGTTAGAAACAAATGTTACAAGTAGTAGAACACAATTTGTCATTCACAAAGAGGATCACACCGAATAGGCAGATATCTGCTCTTTTTTACTGCTGTGTTTATGTGAGACGCAGTATTTTGGTTATGGACAAGTGAATATGATTTACTTAAATATACTTCTGCTTTTAATGTAAGAGCATGGAGCTTCTACAAATTAGTATATGGTTATACAGAGGGGCTGCACAACTACATTTCTTCCAGTCCCAAAGTTCTGGGAAATAACAGTGCTTTAGTAGCACAAAGCATATCCAATGAGTGAACTACTAGTGCTTTACTGGTCCAAATGTGGTATTTGCAGTTTCCCATGCATCTTTAGAACAGCATTTCTGTTACTTTACCCTTGTGAGGACTTTGTGTGGCAGGGCAATCAGTTCTACTTGAGGAAAGGCACTTCTCATTTCTAGGCCTGCAGTCACAGCCAAAGCCTTGTTAGTGCATTGTGGGGCTGCTGCTTCTTGAAAGCTGAAGATGTTCCAAGTAGGAATTCTGAATACAAATGCTGGGATATTTGGAATGCCTATTAAATGTAGTGTGGTTGTGGTACCTATGGTCCATTTTCTAAAATTGTGTTTTAGTTGTGTTAAAAACATGCAAACTCTGGTAGGATATATTGATTTCACATTTCCTTTTTCAGTGAAACTCTGGAGTGATATTCTCTTATATGTTAACTGAGAACATGAGATGTTCTTACAACTGGTAAAACCTAGTTTAATATGCTTCAGGCACTGAATGAATATGCAATTATTGAAACAATGCTGTTATAAACTTCAGCTTTTCTTTGCCAGTTCTAGACGCAGTTGCATTGCAATGTATTGTCCTCTTTCATTAATTGATAATGAATAAATATTGTGGGGAATGTAAGATAAAGTTACAAATAATGTATTTATAAAATAGACTGAGCTTTGTTGTGAAGTCTTGGGAAATATTCATTTGCAGTGGCTGCACGAAGGGGGAAGAATGTAGAAAAGAGCCATAGGCACATGATAATGTCATATTAACATTTCAGAGTTCTGGAAAGTTGTGTGTCACACAGTGGCCTTAAGTATCCAGGATCTATATTTCTTTTTCTCTCCTTGCAGGAGTTTATTATTCTTACTCTAACTGAATATTGAAATATCAGGAGACACAAGATCTGAGCTTTAAGCTGTGACTGAACACTGGCCAGTGTTCAGTCTCTTCTTCTGGTGACAGTAGCCATTGATGGAAATGAACAAAACCAGCTCTGCTTTGGTCGCTGTGGTAAAGAATTCTCCCTTTTTGTTCCCTACAATGATGAATTCTGTGTAGAATGTTTCCATCACAAGTGCAAAAAGAAAACAGATGTGTTTACTTTGTCTCCATGGAGACACAAAGACACGGGCTAAATTCACGTTGGCATCAGGGGAAGATTCCCCTTCCTTTGTCTTCCAGAGATGGGAAATTAGAGGAAGAATATTTGAAGCAAACAAGACAGAATTCTCTAGTGACTGCTTTTCCCCATTGTCTTTTCAGCAAAAAATTCTTTGTGATCTATCAGCGGTGATGTCTGAATGCTCTGTAAGACGTCTGTAGTTTTAAGGTCTTACTGGATTTCTAGTAAAATGTTCTAATTTTTATTAATGATTTAAGCAATGACGAGGCAAGTCACGACCAATGCTTTGTTCTTTGTCTCAAAAATACTTGTCCTTTCGGTTTGAGTGAGCATGTGTAATTAGCTGGGAACATTCAGGAGATGCGGTGGAACCATAGGACGTTCCTTCAGTTCCTTCTTTGGAGGTTCACTGATCAGCGTTTTTTTTAGACGTTAACTGGGAAATACTTTTCTTTCATAATTTTTGTCCTCTTGTGCTTCTTAAGATTAAGAGATTAAGATTCTTACATGAATCTTTACAATCCACCACTGCGTTTCCTGAGAGCAGCGGTGGTTTGGCCATAGCATGGATGTGGCAGAGAACTGTGTGAATGTTTTGAGGCTGATAGAAACTAGGAAAGGAAGAAGCCTCTTCCCTTCTCTGTTCTTTCTCTGGAGACCATGATTTGTTTACAAGTGACTCAGAACTGAATATATACATCCTTATAAAGTGATGTAGTTCTTAAAATAAATAATGTGTAATAAAGAGCGAAGTTTGAGCATGCACAGATACTCTGGCTAATCTTATTCAGTTGCCAAATATATTTTTACACTCATAGGTCCATTCAAGCTATCACTTGAGAATAGAATATATTCTCTAAACTAAAGCTAGCTTCGGAAACTGTTGCTTAGTGGGCAAAATGTTATTTGTTTTGTTGGTATTTTAGCAGAATTATATTTTAAAATGAAATTAATACATAAAGAGAAAAACAGTTCTGTGATTGCAAGTTGATTTTCTGGGGGAAAATCATTAGATAAAATGCTGGGATCGGTTTTTAGGTTAGGTGTAGAAGACTGCTTTCTTACAAACATACCAACAATTTGCCAGGAAACTGTTTTTCTGACTGAGCAGAGGGTCTACTTTATCTTACACTTTTGGCCTTTCTTATGAGGATCACCAAATATTTCCATAAACTTTTTCATTTCTACTGTCACTTCTTACACAAACTGTAATTTCTATGTTAAATTTTCCAACTGCCTCTGTGAACGAAAGTTTACCACTGGACCTCATTTCCTATGGTGTGTGATTTCCTGGGCTTTCTATGCTGAACGTGCAAGCTCAGTCATAGGGCAGATGCAGTGTAGTAGACACAGTCTGGAACAAGGTCAGATCAAAAGAGGAGAATGAGGCTGTATGGAGATTGGTTTTATTTTTTAATTCTTCAATTAAAGCATTTAGAAAGGTGGTTTTATAGAACATTCTTTTCTTACCATTTTGTTGGTGACAGGAAGTCATGTGTATCAGTTCTGTACTGCAGAATCTTGGAATTAAAATGGTAAGGTCTTTTTTGTTGTTGTTAGGTTGGAAAGTCAACAGAAGTTTAATAGTGGAACAGTTATTTTTAATCTCATTGCCTGACTAAGGAAAATCTTACTGGAGTTGATCTTAAACTGGCAAAATATATTTTGGCACTTCTGCACCAGGTAAAAAATGGAAGTGCTGTGTGGGTGGTATGATTTCTTCTGCCAATTTCTGTGATGTTTCTACAGATGTGAAAAAGGTGACACTCAAAGAAATCTCTTCAAGAAACTAAGACCTACCCCTGGCTTTGTTACCTACAATGCTGGAATTGTATCCCTGTCTGCCTTTGCTGTCACTTCTCCCTTATCATACCCCATGCTTTAAAAGCCTTTTAATGCTGTTGCAAGCTTGCTTCACTGTATTTTGGATTTTGCAGTTGTGCTTGAAGGGTGAAAACTGAAGTAGATCTGTTGCCTGAACTTAGATGTCTTACAAGCATGAGTAGAACAGCTAGATTGTTCTTCTTTGTGCTTCGGGGCTAATGCAAGTCTAACATGCACAGGGGCACTGTGTACCCAACAGAATTTAGTTTCACAGTGTAGAGCTTCAGGGGGGCGACATTTATGCCATGCAGAAGAAAATGTGCTATTGTGTAAGTTGTATTTCTGTGAGATTAAATCTTATGTTGCATCACAAGATAGAAAACAAAATGTTAGATGTTTTGTTCAATGGATCTGCACTGAGATGGCAGAGAAAATGCAAAATAAAAGATTTCCCATGTAATTTGTCATTCTTTTAGATCCACCAGTTGAAATTTTATCTAAAAAATCCTGGAAGATCTAGTAAGTAAAAAAATTGTGATACCTTGCATCCTGTTTCTGTCACTGCAGTCAAAGCTCACCCACTTCTTCCCGTGCAGTAGCCCAGGCATCTTATTAATGAGGCATTTCAGCTTTCTGCCATCAGCAGGTTCCATCATTTCATTCCTCACTCCTGTGATGTGCATGTTAATGAAAGTATTAAATGGCCAGTCCAAAACCAGAGCTGTTGTGAACACAAATCAAGTATTTTAGGAAGTACCTTACCAAGCTAATTAATCTCTATTTTTCCTACATTCATTAATAATGATGAGTCACTTTTAAAACACGTGACCATGAACTTTTTTTCTCCATGCTGTATTTGCACATTCTGTCTTTGCATTAAATGATAGAGATCTCAGATAATCAAAATACCATTGGCATCTGAGGAGCTGTTGTACTGTATTTGACAATGATTCCAGTGAGACTAAATCTGGGGAGAGAGATGAACACAAGGGTCTGAAAACAAGGGTTCAAAAACAAGGATCAGACTAAGTCCAGAATCTTGCATCATTTATTCTCTGAAAAGGTTTTTTTAAACGCAGTTTTGTCTTTTGCTCATGATGACTAACATATGTTTTTAGTCCAGTGATCTGTGGCTCAAGTGCATTCCAAATACTCTTTCTGACATTAAAGACAGTTCTCAATTTTGTCATTTCATCTGTTGTTTTAAGTGAATATCCAGGTGTGTGTATGCACTGGGACTCTCTAGCTTCAGGAACACATGAAGCAGTAAGATGACGGGTTGCCAAAAAACAGAAAGATAGTGACTGAGTATTAATTGAGCTGTATCCTGAGGCAATGCAGAAATACTTGGAATTCAGTGTTGTGCTGAGGCAGCCGTGTCACTGCTATGTTTTGACTTGTGCTTGCATTTACAGGTGTGTATTGGATGGAAGATATCAGGATTCTACATGTCCATTTAAATCCTCTTTACTGACTGAACTTAATGGGATTTCATTGAACCAGGAGGTCACTCCTGCATCACACTTGCTGTCCCACGATGTAGTTTATTGCTAGCCATGTTGCAGGCATCTATGCTGCAGCACAGTGTTTCCTGTTGGAAAGTAAGTTAATGAGTGACGCCTAGTTGAGGAATGATAATCAAAGTTAGAGGGACTGAGAATCGGTAGGAATGTTTGAAGTGGTCCTGTTCAGACTTGACAGAGAAGCAGGGTGGTGAGGCAGTGGATCACATTGCCCAGAGAAGCATACATTCACCACACCACGATGGACCTGATCAGTCCACCCTCTCTAAATCAGGACACCTTTGTTTCCTCCCCCAGCTGTTATCAAACTGAGGGTGAGCTGCAAGTAGGAATCCTTGCTGTTTCACTATCTGGTACTAATAATGTGATTGTGTTGTGTTGAAGGCGGTCATCTTAGAGTGAAGCCATTCTTCCTCAGGAATGCTGAGCCTTATTCCAAAATCTTTTTTTTTTTTTTTTTTTTTTTTTTTTGGAGAATGTAATGTCATTAATTTTGAAGAAGTTATGCTTGGTCAGCACAGTGGTACATGAGATAGCAGAGGTATGGGGTTCCTAGCCTGGTGACAGATGTGTGATACTCACCTAGATGACACAGCTTATTGCTTTCAGCCTTTTACAGACTGCATATGACTTGGCACTGAAAGTGCAAAGGTGCTGCTTTTGGCTCTGATCCTTTGGCTTTTCTCCTGTACCACTAGCCAGCTAGCATCCCTCAAGTAGGATGATTTTCAAGCTCTGCCTTTCCCTCAGGTCAAAGCAATGCAGACTCCAGGATGGGGGTAAAAGTCTCCTCCCACGAGTCCTAATTACAGTTCCTCGACATCGAACCAGCAGCTAGCCAGTAGCAATCGGCTCTGAGGAATGCCAGCTAGAGCTTCCCTCTGCTCTAGTCCGTGACTCACAGCTGCCTGCTGCACCTGGTTTAGATGCTGGGCCCCCTCTGTATACTGGGCCACAATCCCAAAGATCTGTTAATCCTTAAATTAGTCAGGGATACTGGAAAATTTGAGTATCCTGAGAGGAGAGTGGAGAATCTATTTGGGATTCAGCTGGGAGCTCCTGCAGCATGGTAATTACAATTTCACAGAGGTGCAGGCAAGCGAAGAAGACTAAGTTTGGATTTCAGCAAGCATTTGCAGACCTATTTTTTTGCTAGCTTGGAAATTCATTCAACACTTTAAAATTAAATTAATAATAAAAAGACTATATTAGTATAGTGCATTTTCCATGGAGATGACAGAGACAGAGCTTTATCTCCCAGAGGAGGGCAACAGAAGCAGATGTGGGAAATGGAAAGATATGAAAGAATTAGGAAATATCTCCTTTATTATGGTGCCATTTGTTTTCAGAACCACACAGGTTATTCTGGTCCAGGTCATAAAAGAGTTTTTAAATTAAGGGGCATGCAAGTGGGATCTGAAGCAAGGAATGAAAGAGAAAGAAGTTATGAATCTGCTGCAGATCTCTCATGAGGATTAATACAAATAACTGTAGATCTAGATGTTGCATGCCCCTGATTCACATTCCACTGATTTCAGCTGAGGTCAGACACATAAGCAGTTTTGTCTGGGCTGAGCACAAATCTCTGTATTCTACTTCCTTTATGTGAAATGAGAGTAAAAGCAGTGCCCTGCTGTGAGGAGGCACTGGGGTAAATACACGGAAGGCTGTTAGTATGTTGTGTAATGCTGTGAAAGGGTTTGTGTGTACCTGTTATAGGCCTGAAGTGGTAACTGTGACCTCAGCAGTATCAAAAATGTTTAGCATTGTAAACAAACATTTTGGCCAACAGTGTTGTGCTCAGGTGTCAATTCTGCTTCAGACAGAGTTAAGTTCTCCTCTGCTCCTCTGCCATGAGCCAGTGCGGACAGAAGGAAGGGAAAGTGGCAGTGCTGCTACAAATGGATCAGTGGGATCAGGGAAAGCTTCTGGAGGAATTCTGGCCCGAACCAGACCTTTGCATCTTGTGAAATTCTTCTGACCTTTGTTCTCAAGCTTGACGTGGCTGTAATGTGCACCTTTAATGTGCACATCCCTTGCTTTCCAAATGGGCATGTCTCTCTTCTGAAACTTTCTAAAAGGAGAGAACTACTCGGCCCCAGTATGGAGTCAGGAAAGGGGAAAACTTCAGACTGACTTCATCTGCATATGCTGAATAAAATTTTTGAGCTGCAAAGCTTGCTCTGTGCGTGTGTTGTGTCAAGGCTAGGTGGTAAAAGGCTGGATAGCATGAGGTAAGTGTTTAGAGAGCTAGTTGACATCCTGAAAACTACCAGAGACCCTCTCTTGAAACCACTTGCAACCCTGTGCAGAGCTGATATTCATGTCAGTTACCCAAAAGCCATTAGTGGTGCCTGTGAACATGACTCTCCTGCAGTCATGTGAGCTCTGTCAGCTCTTTTGTGGGTTACACAGACAAGGTCACATTCCTCACCTCTGAGCTGGCACTTGCCAGCCCTGAGGGATGGGGCAGGTGGAAGCTGCCTGGAGGTGGGGGTGGATGAATGAGGAGATGGAAGATGCTTGTTCTTCAGCAGGAGTGGTATTATTTGAAATGCTTGTTTAGATGACCAAGGAATTGGACGAAAGTTGCATGATTTTTTATGCCCTTTTGGGAAATGCTGTAGAATTGTTTTTAACAATACTACTATTTTGGAGAGTTTGATACAATGAAGTTTAGTTCTTTTTAAATCAAACAATAATGCAGCGTGCTCTTGTCTCACATCAATTTGCTGCAGATTCTGAGAGCTACATCTATGTGCTGTAAACTTTCAGTATATCTTAGTTTGTCTTGCCTGAAACTCACAGGGTGAAAAATATACATGCACAAAAAGTGAAATTATTCCTAGATGGATAAATACACCAAATTAACAGGATTCTGTTGTTGATGATGTTCAGAATACTCTATTTAATGTGTTTCCTTTCAGGAATATATTTAATGCGTGAAATTAATAGCAGACAGAACGCAGATATAAGGTGTTCCTTTTCTGAGGAATTTGTGGCTGCTTGCGTACAAGAGCCAGTCTCACTGTCATGCTGCACGTACAACTGAATGCAGACTTAAGGAATGGGCTCTTCCAAGTCAGGGCTTTCTCAAGTTTGTTGATGCTTCTGTTTGATATCATAAAATAACAGTAAGTAATTCTGCAAAGCCAGTCAGTCTCTTTAGCTGCAGCTGTGTCTGGAGTAAATTATAAATCCTCTTTTCAACCTGCTGCAGATGTGCTTCAATTAAATCCACCCCATCAGAGGTGAGAATAGTCTCGGGAAGGAGAAAGCCACCAACATTTGACTATTATTGGCAGCTTCAGCAGAAAGGCAAAGGGCTAAATGGGCTGCCCAGGGTAAGTTCCCTTCTCGCCTAAAATAGCTGCGCTTTTGGGGAACTACTGAGGCCCTCCAGCAGGGGACTCCGTGTGGGTTAAGAACACGTTTCTACCTGTGCTGTGCTTGTTACCAGGATAAACAGAACTTAAGAGCTCCAGGGCTGTCAGTCTAGCATCTTTCAAAACACACATAGGCCTGATCTAAGTCCCAGGGGAACAGACAGGAATCATTCAGTGGATTTTTGGATCAGATTCAGTTTCCACAGGCTGCTTGTTTTACATCTCACCCCCAAAACCACTGTGTTATTCATCAATTTTGGAAAGCTAGTGTTTGTGTTGGTAAATACAATACAATAGTGTTCTGTTCTGCAAGGTGCTGAAAGCCCTGAAGGGGCCCTTCTGAGTGGTGAGGTTGCACAGTGTTCTGGAGGGCTGAGCCCTGACAGAATACAAGATGTAAAGCTTTCTCTTTTTTTTTTTTCTTTTTTAATTTGGAAAGGATAAGGTACTATGTGAAGATGTCTTTTTTTTTCCTTGTTCCACCCCCCCCACTCTGCTCTGTAAAGTTCTGATAACAATAGCTGCATGTCAGAATCCATCTTTAAGTCATTTAATTTTGCATTGCTTTATTGTAACTTGGCTTTGAAGCAAGATTTTATTTCCAGTATGTAAACTTCTGTGAGGTGTTCTGCTTTTCCATTCTTTTCTCTTTTGCTTAGACTCCGTGTACATCTTGAAGAAGTGAAGGCAATGAAAATCATGTCTTCCTCACCCAAAAGAGTTCCCTAACTTCACAATTTAGAACTTTTCTGCACTCCAAATTTAGTTTTGTCCTTAGAAAACAAACCACATAATCTACATGAAAGCATATGTGCTAAACTGAAACATGTTTGAGGAAAGTTTAATAGCAGTAAATCCCTTCTGTGCCTGTCTTGACAGTGTGCCCAGGCCACCCATTTCATGTTTAAGTAGTCATTTTAAGTGAGCTGTGACGTATTTCCAGCTTTTGAAAGCCATTACTTCACCTGGCTTTGGTCAGGAGACCAAATAAACAGAAATAAACCGTCTAAACAGTCCACCAAAGAATGCAGTCTGTGTGGCAGAGTTCTCTTGTTCCAGAAGGTTGTTCATTATGCCTGTAAGTCTCAAATGGCCAAGTGGTTAGTGACCTCCCTGATTCTTTTTCCTTCATTTATTTTCTTGGCTTCTTCACAATGAGCAATAGCTAGGGGTGTTAGTGAACACATTTTGCCTAGTTGTGGACCATACCAAGCAATATGGATTGGAAAGTTCTGCTCTTGCCTACAGTGCTTTGGGAAAGACTGGTTAGAGGAAAAAGGGGAGCAGACTTTGTGGGAAGTCTGACATAGAAAGGCACTGTTAATTGAATAGAGGAGGGAGAATTTGAGAGAAACCTGCCAAGCACTGCAAATTTGGACACAGTGAGCCTAAAAGCCATACCTATAGGAGGTAAATAATATCCTATTTAGATAGATAGACAGGAGATGGGAAAACCAAGGTTAAAACACAAGAGACTGTCAGTGCCAAAACTCCAAGCTTTGTAGCAATAAGATCATAGTTGTCCATTTGCCTAGCTTTGTCTGTGATGTAAGCTACCCAGGTGGGAGTCAGTTCTAACCGTGAACTTGCTGTCTTGCAACATGGTGCTTTAATTAATAAGCTTGTTAGTTGTATCTGCATGGCTTATTTTTCAGAGATTGATCCCGTTTAGTTGGTGTCTTGGCCAAGTAGGATTTACACTCCAGTGTCTGCAGGAGGCTTTACAGACATGTATTTAGCTGGGTTCCCTAAGTATCTGCCTAGCATCCTAATTAATTAAAAATTCTAGTTAACAAGAGTTGCCAGAAGGAAGGTTATTAGATGTTCCTGACTCAGGATTATTATGCTCTTTCTGAACATGAAGGAAGTCTCCCTTCTGAATGAGATTCTCAGTTCTGAAAACTGTTGGGAATAATCAGAAATTGTCAGGAAAATCTTTCCAAAGGAGTTAATGTGGTTGAGAATTCTACCTTCTCACCAAGTGGTTCTGTGAGCTAGTGTGGTTACTCAGGCACTAGACAGGGTAAGGTATTAAAAGCCTTAGGCAACTTGGCTGTATGCCACACTTAGTGTTCTGGCTTGAGTATAGGCTATAATCAGTTTGGTTTATCTTCATTTTTTTTTAATATTGAAGCTGAAATTGGATGTTATCTTCAAAGTGCCTGTACCCACTGCACAGCTGAGGACAGTGCTGTGTAATCTCTTAGTATTCCTAAGATCTCTAAGGATGTCACTCTGCTTGGTCTAGAACTCCAGGGACTGACATAAATTTCTTTCTTCTATGAAAAATCAGTTGTTCAGGTCAAACCTAGCAGTTGCCTCATAGATGTCTGTTTGGTTTTTTTTCCAAACATAACAATTTAACTTAAATTGATATGGATGATTTACTTTGTTATATATTCATAGCTAAGTTAGGCTGCTCTGTTTGCTACTGTTGTTTGCTGACAGATGCATGAAAACATACTAAATTGATGGAAGCGAGAAAAGCTGCTCATGATTATATTTATTTATTGACAGTACTGGAAGGTAAGAATATGCTAGTTTATGTTAATACATAGCTCATAGTGAAGCCTGAAAAGTAGAAAACTTGAGAGAGAATTTACGTGTTTTTCTTTAGATGTTAACTCCTAAGAGGGGTCTCTCTTTCCTATGTGATATGTGATATTTTTACTTAAGTTGGAGCCATCTTTAACTGTTAATAAGCAACTGCAAATGTGATTCCAGGATCTAACTTCATTTCCTTTTCCATTCAGAACAAATCAGTATTTGGAATACATAAGACCTCCATAATGGGCTCAAGTTTTGTGGCTTGCCAACAAAAGTTCTAGGTTTAAGTATCTATTAAAATACTGCAAAGCTTTTGGGAAACTTTAACATGTTGTAAGGTTTATGTGGCCTTCCTCTCTCCAGAAGATTTTTACTTCTGTTGGGGCAGGACACCAGGTTACTGTTCCAGTGACAGTGGTCATTAGAATGGGTATATGTGTGAGTGCTTCTACAATCTGCCTCTTTTCCCTCTTCTTGTAGAGATCTCCTTAATGTATTGAGCACCCCCAGCTAGCTCTTATCAGTTAAGTGCTCTGTGACAAAGCTGCATAAGTATGCTGTGTTGTGGTGGCAGATTGGTGGAGGAAGCTGCTCTTTGTCGAATCATAAATAGAAGTGTAAGCCTTGCTAGTGCTGCCATACTGAAAGAATTTCTGACAATAGACTTGAAGAAAGTGCAACTGTTGCCATATTTGTATACTCTTCACTTTCAAAGAAGAGATTTTGTTGTGTTTTTTTTTTTTTTTTTTTTAATGTGAGTTTAATTTTCAATTTGGGAATCTCAGCCATAGTTCATGTGAGAGTACAGTGTTCTGATTTTTTTTTTTTTTAAGAAAAACAAAAGCTAGGAAGAAGAGGTGTTATCTTACATTAAGAGAGCAGAATTAGTCAATACCTGTATGGCATCAAATGAAACTGTACAGTTTCACGTGCCACCCACCTTGTAAGAGATTTTTAGCAGATTACCGTGATTCCATGGACTATGGTTTATTACTGCTGCAATAACAGAAATGGATATAACTGCAGTTAATGACAGTCATCTTAGTACACTAATTGCTTCTTTTTGTTTTCCTTCTGGCTGCTCATAATGGCTTAACCACTGTCTGCTGCAATGTGATGACATTTTTGGGGGGAGGGGGTGGAATAGGGCATTGCTGAGACACAGTAATTAGCAAGTTACTAAGGTTTTTATTTTACACAGTTATCAGGAAATAGTTGGAGAAGGGATTAAATCAGCTGAAATTTGAAAACAAAAAGTAATTCTATCCAGTTCAGTTCTTAAACAGTGGCCTTAGAAATTCACCAGCCATTGTTGGGTTTACTTTCACTCTTCCCGGGAAGCAAATGGTACATGTATATTTTTAACAACTGACCTACAGAGGGGCCATTACTTCTACAGACAGTTTAGGCTTGTCTTACTTTCATGGCTATAAAGTCTCAAAGAAAACACAGATGACACTTCACTGGCTCTAGCGATCTATGGCTTCTCAGTTCCAAGACAACCGTGGGAGCAGGTCTCAAGGTTAAACAAGAGTAAATAGAAGCAATATATATTTTTTTCTGCTGATTTCAGGAGAGTAGTTCTTTTAGAAATGAATACATCAATCCAAACTGACTTATGGAGAAACTTGCCTTGTCATCATGAACTTCTCTTGCCATCTACTGTTCCCCTGACTTGGCTGTTTCTCCCTCTAACACGGTATGATGGCATCTGTTTGTTGTTACACAATGGTCCGTGATTCTTTTCGTTTTAGCCAATTGTTTAATGAAATTAACATTTTGTAATTCACACTTCACTTGTCTCCATCAAAACATTTAAATCAAGTTGAAATAGATTTCTAAATGCCTAACTGATTTTCTCATTACACTCAAAGGATGAATCTGGATGCAGCTGGTACTCTAATTAACATTATGTTCTCAGAGACACAGTTTATTAAATATACTATCTTGATATCTTTTTTTCTGATGTTTATACAGAAAAAAAGCATTAAAAGTACTTCTAATGATGAAATATGGAAAACTCTTCAAAATTTCAGTGTAATCTAATTTGACAGCAGTGAAGAAAGCTTTTAACCAAGAATATAATCTGTGGTGTTTGGAGCAGACCTCATGCAGGCAGTGAGTTTGCACACTATGAAGATAAGCAGGATACAGCTAGCCAGAACATTGGAAACTAGGAAGTCATCTGTATTGAGTGATCCCTGGAATAAAGCAATAACTTAAGTTAAAGTTTGTCTTTCAACGGGTGAAGTTTAAACTTGCTATTTAACAATTACAATTCATGGAAGAAAGGGAGGCACAGGAGAATTGCTTTTCTGTTTGATTCAACAGTTGCTGCTTTGCTTTTTTGTTCTCAACAGATTTGCTTCATATTATTTTGTGGGAACATCGGTAGTTCTCTTACACATTTCCTATCATCTATATTTTCTGTTCTGTCCTTTAATGAATTTTACATGAGGACCTTTGTGTCATACCTGTAGGGTTCCACGTACTATTCACTGAATCTCCAGCTCACCCAGAATTTAATTTTAAAGTGTACTTTTTCTACCTCTATTACATCAGCTCTTTCTGCTCTCCTATAATAAGAGGCACTAACCAGGCTACGTTTTACTTCACAAATGCTTTCATTATTTTACTGAAGACTACTTACTGAGTAAGATACTGTCGATATAAGTAAAGCTGTGCCTGTGCAGTAACCAAAATTCAGCTGTGGCTCTGAAGGGCTTATTCAGTCCAGTTCTCAAGTGGTGGGTAGCAATATTGCTGATACGCATTGACTCTTATGAACTTACCCTGCATCTCATCTGACTTTAGCTGACTGCACAGCAGTGCTTGCAGCAGCTGAGCTCATTGCAGTACTTAAAATTAGGTACAGTATGTGCAATTAAATCTTTATGGTGTAGATATGCTGTTTTTTGGTCTGTAGAATACAAATCTGTGCTGTGATAAAACCTGCTTGAGTTGAAAAAGACTGCTGGAATTCCACATTGACCTCAAACTCATTTGGTCTGTCTGTTTAGTTAATTAACCACATTTCTGACTGCATGTCAGTGTTTTCAGTGCAGTGACAAGCAGTGCAAGGATACCTAAGTGGGAATATCTACTATTCAGTAGTTATTGCATTTTCTCTTGTGATAGTTGTCCAAAGAATTTTCCCTGTGGTGTAAGGAAGAGCCAGAACTATGCTGACTAAGACTGATCTCAGATCTATTCTCACTAGTTCAATGTGAGCTAGCATGAATTTTTATCTCTGCCAACACCATTGCAAAGTATGAGAATAGTCTTCCACTGTAATCAGTAAGGCTAGATGAGAAGTGATTCTGATTCGTACTCACTAATGTAAAAAAATAAAAATAAAAAAAATGCTTTCATCACATGAAAATGAAAATAAAAATAAAACGAATTTAGGATCCCAGATGACATAAATTCTTATGTCTTCTGAGCTTTTCTTATTTTCCTTTAACTGGTTGTCTTTTAATAATTGTGCTGGAGATTTCCTTTGATTAGGAAAAGATTCTGCTAATAGTTAATATTGTCGAACATCGTGCGAATAGTTCAGTCTGTCAGTAATACTTCTTATCATATGGGGAAGCTTGTGATTTTCCAGATGTTAAGGTTGCTGCAGACAGAACTGAAACACCAAACAAGTAGCTCTGCTCTATTTTTATGAAGTAATTCAAGTTTAGACTACAAGGTAAGTTTTTGGTTTTTTTTTCCCCTGCTGTTTTTGCTTTTCTGGAGTAGAAACAATGATATGAAATTCAGTGTTCATTGGTAAGCATAGCCCGAGACAAACAGACTGTCGTAAGGATTCTGTAGTCAGCAGGTAGCTAAAAAAAGGAGTATCAAGAATGTTTTCACTGGTTACTTGCCAGAGATGTACGCGCACTACTGATCAGCACACATCACACAGACATGCATGTAAATATATACACATTGAAAAATACAGGTCTGCTCTGCACAGTCACTGAGCTGTTTGGAATACAATGCCAAATGAATACACAAAGATGTAATCGGGAACTGCTTTTCAAAATGCATCAACAAAATCTTCTCCATTTCCCCAGTTCAGAATTGAATCTGGCAATACTGAAGTCTTTGGACTTTTTACAGTAAAATTCATCATTAAAATAGACTTCAGGTTTTATTTTTCAACTTCGTGCATTATTCCATTCACCAACACATTTGCTGATAATGAAACAAACAGAAGAGAGACTGTGCATGGAAATGTAATTCATGACTGCAGAGAACACACACGTGGGCCTAAATCTACTTTAAAACCCTGTTTCAGGGCTTAATGATGCATAAGGCATTCTTTGGGCTCGTTCTGATGGGATAATTTCCACTTGGCATCATTATAAGAAATGGAAAGCTTGGCCTGATAGTCTCATATTCAAGATGTCACAAACCTGGACACAGTCCATAAGGCAGAATTTAGAATGATGCAGCCTTGCATTGGCACTCATCTGTACGTGGCAGGTTCATAGAGTGAGAAAGACATTTTAGACTGAGCACCATTCATAGAAATAATTCCATTCCTTTCCACTTCCAAGGAATTATTTGGGAGGATGTTCTAACTCTAAATCAGACTATTCTTATACTGCAAAATCTCTGTGGGTTCTTTGGGTATTTGTGAATATTTCTGCAGACTTGTAAAATGGTGTATGACTACGGAATGTTGATCTTCATAGAAAACACTTTAACAATGCAGAAAAAGAACATTATTGTGGATTCAGTAACTGAAAGCAGTCCTTTTGAAATGAGCTAAGTATTTATATTGCCCTTTAATGTCACTTTCAACATTTCCAGCTATAGTGCGGTTTCAGACAGAAATAAGAAACAGTCACCAAATAAACTTTTCTTGGTGGTTTTTTATGTTCGGTTGGTACACACAACAGAATAGCAATATAAAATTGTGCTGAGCCTTAGTGCAGCAATACTGAACTCAGGTGTTTAATCCATTCTGACTCCTAGCGTAAGACTTTCTCACTCCTGTTGCATACTGCTTTAGACTCAGACTGTCTGTCCAGCTATGGGTATGACCTGCAGTTTATACTAGTAGTGTATACAGGTGGCGTTCGCGCTGTGACGGGGCAAGGCTTTACCGAGCGTGGGGAGGGGGAGGTGTTGTAGTAGGGGTGTCCGGGGAATCGAGGTGTAACACAACAGGACCTTCCCTAGCTCTGTGAGTGATGTGTGATGCTAGCTTAAGGGGCATAGATGATGCAAGATTAGCATATAAGGAGTTGTTGTACCTTAATTAAACACCATTTTCTACATCATCATATTGGTGTCTAGTAGTGTGGTCCTAGCTGTCACTAGCCCAGGCAGACCAGCCTCCTAGACAGGGCAACAGACTAGCTGAACCCTTGGATAACAGCTGCAAGCTGATTTGCAACTCACTGTAACACATCAGTTCTTTATTAAATCTGTGCTGGTTTTCAGACCCTTCTGCAGCACTCTGGTGATGCTTCTCGTTGCCCTGCCCCACGTTTGCTTGGTCATCTATCCCCCTCGGCTTAGAGAGTAATTCAAACCAAGCAGTGGTGGAGGATGGATGTCAGAAGTGAGCAGGTAAGAATTCCCAGTGACTGCATGGGTGCTGAACTATAGTGCTAACCTACTTGTGGGTAAAAGCACACAGTTTAGAGATAAAAAAGAGTTCTGTAGTATCAGGACTGTTTGAAGAATAAAAAAAAACCCTCTTCCTAGCTGAATGATTCTCCTAGTGAAGAATTTAATACTTACAGCTGTCAGTTCAGCATCTTGTATGGAAGTACTGTCCTTGAAGGTCAAATAAACTCATTTGATTTTTGCAGATGATAAAAGGAGACTTGCAGTTCACCAGTCATTGCAGCACTTTTGCGTACTGTGACAGCAAGCACTCATGGGAAACCTTGTACCCCTAGGCACCCTTGTGAAGTTCATCCTTGTTTCAGACTGCTGCCGGGAGTCCTTCTATCAGAGTGGCTGTGGCAGTGTTTGGAGGAAATTGATATGTAGATGTTAGTAGAATTCTGCACTCAATTTAATTCTCTAGATCTGACTTCCCTAATGTTACCTTCTCTGAAAGGTTATAACTTTTTAGGCGGAGAGGAAATCCAGTTCCTGAAATTATAATGTAAGGAAACGGCCACAATGCCAATATAGCCATTATTAAACTGTTAGACTGGTGTAAAAACTGTCACAGTTGTGTAGATGATAGCTTGCAAGATACTAGTGTTATCTGTTGAACTGCAAGAATGTGGTGATCTTAACTCTTAGGTATGCAGTGCATTGTAATACTATTAATAATTTTGCCGTGTGTTTTTAGTCACAAACCCCATATTTTGCACAATTGCTAATCCAAGCTTTCTGTAAGAGTTCTCACTGCTCATACGGAGCTGTAATCCTTATTCAGTTAAGAACCAACAGCCTAGTTACTGTCCTGGAAGGCTGCAGCTCTCAATCTGTCTTTGCTTTGCTGAGCCTGATACAATTTGAAGACAGATGGGCTACGGGCCAGTCAGCACTGCTGCCAGTTGCCAAGGCGAGAGGCCAGACAAAAGCTATTCAGTGTTTACAATTTTGGTGTGGAATTAATCTAGACTGGAGCTGAACCCTGAGCAGAAAAGGGAGTTTTCTGATTTCCTCTTGAGCATTCCAGACCTTTAATCAAGCTCTTCTGCATGCATCAGTAATGCAGATACAATCACTGGAAAATGCAGAAGATGACTTATTGTACAAAAATGTGCAGGTTTTATCATTCAGAATATTATCATATCATAAGTATGTGCAGGCTGTATTGTATCATTTGGGCCTGTTTTCCATTTATTCTCTCAGAAACAGTACAGTATCTTAGAATAGATAATGACTCAGAACAGCGTTTTTTCCTTCATTGAGTGGTAGTAGACATATATGGGACTTGATAGGTCGAGCTCCCTGTGGAGGAGAAATCGGAGTTACAGTGTGAATATATTCTAAATGTAACTGTTACGCATCAATCCTGGAACAGAAGCAGTCACCACTGATTGGTGACCTCTTCTATAGACCCCCACTGCCAGGGAGTAATTTCTTGTGAAAGGAGTTTTGTCCTTCGAAGAACAAAGCAGAGAGCAAACTATCCTGCTTTTGACGCCACTAAACGAAAACAGAAGTAAAGTCGACAGCTGTATGGTCACCGTGTCTTCCAAAGAATGAGCATTTGCCCACGCCGTCGGAAAACGCGCGGAGGACTGTGCAATAGTGCCACCTGGTGATGGCAGCCCCGGGGGCATGGAGTCCGGAGCGGCCGGCTGCAGGTACGCACTGCTTAAAGTGTTGCAGTGCCTTGTGCACGATATATAGTTGTGTGGTGATTGATATGTGACAGTGACGTTAGTTACTGTCTTAATAGATGTGTGGAAAGATCTGGAAGTCTTTGTGTTTTTTTTCGAGAGTAGACTGGCTTTGTGGTGCACATTTGTGCTATTCCTTTTACAATTACCACGTAAGGAATGTAGGTGGAACTAATTTATTGCTGTTTATACGTACTTAAGGGTTTTCTAGACCTTCCCACCAGCACATAATCATAACAGTGTGAGAACTCTGTTGTACTGTATACAATTCCTCTCTTGTTAGGATCTAACATAAAGAGATTCTCAAAGAAACGGTCAAATCTCAGCGAGAGGAGATAAAAGCAAGATGGCAACTCAAACCAGATGGAGTCATGCTTCTTTTGTGTATATAAGATTTCTTGTACTGATTGTAGATTTACCCTGCCATATGTAGGTCACTTGGCTGGCAAACTACTAATGTCTCCTAGATCTGCTATAGTTCTTGTAATGATAAATTACTCTCTTTCCTGGGAAAATGTGTTAAGGTTAGCTGTGCATTTACCTTCCTGACAGACTCACTGGGCAGAGGAAAACAATTAACCCATTTAAGGACAAATATTCTGAGGAAGAAATTGCACATAAGAAAAGTTAAACAACACATTCCTCATATAGAATAGTGTACATATAACGATAGTTATGTACAAACAGATAGTTTAGAGTAATTAATGGAAAATATTTTACTTTACTGACTTTTTGTGTTACATAAATAATTTGTTTATAGCCCAACCAGAGAAAGTTAAAGCCAGTGAAAAAGTGCTGTGGTGGAATGAGAGAGGGCAGCTGGTATGAAAAAGTAAGTAGCTGAATAAACTGAGGTCAGCATTGCAGCTATGAAGGGGGAGATGAACTCAGCACAAGGCTTAGCAGAGATGAAGTTAAATCTTTCTGAGGGAGTGGGAGCTTACTGCTTACCTTTCAGATATGCAGGCAGAATAAGGCCAGTTGAAGGAATTGAGTGAGGAGACTTTGGAATAGGAATCAATTAAAATGACCTAGATATAAAAGGTTGGAAGGAAGGAAGATTTTGTCTCCTTTCTTGGTGGTTTGCCATGTTTGGCTTTGGCACAGAATGCTAAACTGAAATGGAGCTTTTATTACCAGCTTGAGAGAGAAAAAAAAAAAACTTTTGAATTACTTTTGATTCATGTTATGGAGTGCTTTGTTTTATAGTCTTAACAAAAGGCAGAAGGATCTTTGTAAGCTGGACTTCATCTTTGCCAGATGAAGTGGAGCTCATTGGCTCTGACATTGGCTGGGCAGCCACCTAGAGTGCTGTGTACATAGTTTATCTTCACTTTGACACTTCCTCTGGTTATTAGAAGATGCCAGCATTTCCAGAGATTCCTTGTCATTGATATATGCTAGGGACTCCAATTTTTGTCTGGACATTTTTCAAAAGCAGGGAAGGTCCTTGGGAGCTTAAAGTCTGTGCTCCAGGTAGGCTGTGATTCAGTTATGAAAAAACAAAAAGAAGAATGAACTAAGCAGGACGTTACAGCAACATGTTTGCAGAGCTGCCCTTGTTCTGTGAAGAAGATCCTGGGTGCATCCAAGTTAGTCTGAGATGCAAGGGGTGCTGGAAAGCATTTCCACTGTAAAGAAACTCAGTATTTCCACCTCTGAAAGGTGGGGTGCCAGTGATTGAAGGACTTAGCCTCACCTCCATCCCTGGAAAGGTGATGGAACTTGCCTGGAGAGGGTACCCAGAACAATTGGGAAATTAGGTTATCATGAGTAGTCAGCATGAGTTCATCAAGGGGAGGTCATGCTCAGCCTTCTATGATGTCATAACGGGCTGGGTGGATGGGGGCAGAGCAGAGGATGTAGTCTGCCTTGATTTCAACAAGGCATTTGACACTGTCTCACACAGCATTCTTATGACAAAGCTGAGCAAGTGTGGTATAGGTGAGTGGTCAGTGAGGTGGACTGAGAACTGGCTGACTGGGAGGGCTCAGAGAGTTGTGATCAGTTGTAGAGTCCAGTTGGAGACTCGTACTTAGAAGTATTCCTCAGGGGTCAGTGCTGAGCCTGGTCCTGTTCAACATCTTCACCAATGACCTTGATGATGGGACAGAGCCCACCTTCAGCAAGTTTGCTGATGATATGAAGCTGGGAGGAATGGAATCTACCCAGCTGGGTCTGTGTGAGTCAGTTGTCAATATATAGATTCAGATTGACAAAAATAACTGTGGCTTCTTGCCAAATTTGTTTCTAGGAGGATCATAAACAAGCATTTCTTTGTTTAATGGAAGAAAAAAACCCACCAAACATGAAAGCTTAAATCATGTTTTATTTCAGTGAATTGAAAATTATAATGTCTGAAGTATCCCAAAAACATTAACTCACTGCATAAAACAATAATAAAAAAAGAGGCTTTGAGGGCTTGGAGTGCACCCAGTTTCTTTACTGATTGTTTTCTAGATTAGTGGTGAAATAAAAAGTTAGCTGTTGACACACATATTCCAACCACTTATCATTATTTAGCAATGTTGTAACAAACATGATTCTGAGATTTCTGAATTGAGTATCTGAAGGACATCTAGTTTTGTTTAGTTCCTGTTATCTCAGAAGCCAAAATTAAATAAAAAAATATACTACTTTTCTCCCCCCAGTTTGAGCTGTAGTACTGAGTTAGGTTAAGGGTGTCTGCAAGCACGCCTTTATCCGGAATGCTAGTTTTCCTGATTATCATCTCCCGTGACTGAGCTATCTGTTCACAACATTGTCTGGCACTTGTCTCAGACCTAACTGAAATGTTTGAATGAATGGCATCCTGATGGCAACAAATGTCATAGTATTCATCATCAGGTTAAATAATGAAGTGCCCAGATGCTACGTGGACAGACTAGTGGATAATGTATGTCAGCGGATCTAACTTTTCCCACTGATGCATGAAAGTGATGGAATATCCCACAGGGAATTCTTAACCAGTTTAATTTAGTAAGGGTGAAAATGAGCATGTAAGATGGTTTTTCTCATGCTGCTTAATTACAGACGTCTGATTTACAAACTAGAATCCCTTGGAATCTTGCATAGTCAACAGGAAGACTGATAGTGCAGTTCCTCCACTCTCTCTTATAAGAAGAATAAGAGCCTACCCTGACTGAGATGATTTTTCACTTAACGTGGATGAGCGTGACCCTATTGTCAGTAAATGAGATAAATGCATGGTGATAGAGCAAAGTAATCATCTGTCAATGTGCTCGCGATGAAGGGGAATGCTTAAAAAAGGATTCTAAACTACAGGCTTTATAGGACAATGGAACAGTTCCATTTTGTAGCTAGTACTCCAAATGCTAGAAACTACCTTCTTTTAGAGAAGCTAACTACTATATGTGGAAATCACCAAATGATGTCTTCAAAGATAATCATAGCATCATTAAGGTTGGAAATGACCTTTAAGATCACCTTGTTCAACAGCTAACCCAACCTCACTGTGTCTGCTAACCATATTCCTCAGTACAATGTCTCCATAGTTCTAGAACACCTCCAGGGGCAATGTCTCCACCATTTTTCCTAAAATCTACCCTGAACATCCTCTGCTGCAATTTTAGACCCCCTTGTCCTATTGCTGTTACCTGTGAGAAGAGGCAGACTCCCCACCTTACCACAATTTCCTTGGAGGTGATTGTAGAGAGTGATGAGGTCTCCCCTCAGCCTCCTCTTCTACAGACTGAATAATGTCAGTTCCATCAGGTGCTGCACACCTCAGTGACACCACCCCCAACACCAGGCAGGGTAAAGGGGAGAGACGGGGAACTGTTTTTCTGTAGGAGGGTTTACGAATGTTGATCTTTTGGCAGGTATGTACTTGCCAATGTCCTTTTTTTGCTTGAAAGGAACCTGTTCTGGGACTCTCAGTTGAGTTCTTTCCCAGATCTTGGAGAGGCTCCAGGCTTGGCAGGAACCTGACCTGTCAGACAGAGGCGAAATGTATTTTCCAGTTCTCCCTTTGTTCAGTGCACAGAAACAGATCTGGGGAACTGGTGCTGCTCTTAGCAGGTGAGAATTGTACAGAAATCCCTCTGCATTTAAGACTTCAAAGGCAGCTGACTGAGCTCACTAAAGATTTTATTAGTCTAGTGATATTTGAATTTTAAAATTTTTTGAATTTTAAAAAATTTTAAAATTTTTTGAAGGATGCACATGTTTATAGGAAAGATTCTATCAGCAGGCTGTATCTGATATCTGAGTGTATGTTGACTGTGTGTAATTCAAAACAGTAAAGACATGTATGGATATTCCATCCACGATGATATTTCTTCTATTTTTTGCTTTCTTAAGGATCAACATTATATGCTGCAAGGTAAACTGATGTACCAGTAGGAATTCTGAGAATTTTGTTCTCTTTTTAGTGGTTCTGACACCTCGGATTTAGAAGGCTAACTTCAGAGTTCTATTCATGTTTTTTTTTCTTATCCAAACCCTGCTGATGGCCAAACTGAGATTGATCCCTCTGAAAGTCTATTCACTTCTAAAAATAATGCATCTGGAATGCAGTGTGACTTTGGGTGCTTAAACTTAGCTGCCCAGATATTAACATCTTGGATTAAGCCAGCTTGCTTTATTTTCCGCTGTTTTTCCTACTCAGTTTTATCTTTCAGAATAAACATTGTTCTAGGGTTGTACAACACAGAAGAGCCTTTGTACAAACAGACCTGTTGATGTACTGTATGAATCTGAAGAAAAGATGCAATTATACAGTGAAGGGTTATGGAATTTTTCCCTGAATATTTTACATAAATAAGTTATTTGTTCATTTAATAAACTTGGAACACTTCAGAGCAACTCTTTACGTTGAGAGTGAAACAGAAAATTTTGTTTGGCAGAATGCCATCCTCATACCTAGAGAGTTGTCAAGCAGATACATAAACGTTAGGGAGCTAATATGTTTATGAAAGGCCAACTCAAGCCAGAAGTGTAATTTCTGGTTGGAACACCCTGATGTGTTAGTGCATATGTACTATTGGTGGAAACGAAATGGCCCGTGTTGGCTGGTGAGTCTGTTCTGGGAGGCCTGGCGTGAGCAGCATTCAAGCACAGGCTCTGCTTGAATTCGCTCCATAGGAAGAGTTAATGATTCTTGTTTTAATTCTGCTTTTGCAGCTATAGTGAGAAATTTGGGGTCACAGCATTTGCATTTATTACAAAGTCTAGGTTGGTTGGAAGGAGGAAGATACAGTTTCTAAATGAGTGCAGAACTGGTGTCTCTTATTAAACTGAAGGAGCACAGCCTTCTCATTAGTCCTCAGAAAAAATGCTACAAGGTGAAGCTGAGTAAATAGTGTAAAGCTGTAGTCATGGATGTTTGTTCAAACATGGTCAGTTCAACTGCATCAGATTTTACTTTTTATTTCAGTTGTGCCTTCATGTATTTGTATTTCTTTATTCCTGTTTCTTGGTAAGGCTGCGTGTACGTATATAGTCAGTTAAGAAAAGGAGGCTAGTGAATTATTTACAGCATGAAGGAAAATATAACTGTCCATGTAACTCAACAGCAGTTTCACAAAGTGCCAAATAGAAAAAATCAATTAAAAAGCAATATTTTTTTGGAATGCTGCTAGTCTGAAATATATTTATGAATCAAGTTATGTATTATAAACAACTTCATAAATTTCAAATCTGCTTGCAGCAAATTATGAACAAATATTTTAGTCATACCATACATAGTTTATTACAGATGAAGAAAACCATATCTAATTGCAAGATTTGTTCTTTCTTCTCTTGTGTGCTTGAGAGCGATGAGATTAATTACAGTGGACCACATTTGCCAGAAAAAGATAAATCCTCTGAAGGGAAGTGGGATAATTGTTTGAAAGCTTTTGTAGAACTGTTTCCATAGAGCTGTTTCACAGAGCTGTTTCATGGAGCTCTTCTTTGAAGGGAGTAGATTCTTCTTTTTTTGAGAAATGAGAGATAAAAACTACAATGAAATTCTGGATTTTTCTCAGCTTATTTCGGAGGATCTCCAGAGGATGCAGGATTCTGTCCTCTGAATTCTAATAAGCCATTTATTTCTTCACTGACTGCTCTGTAATCCCAGGGAGACCAGCTTCTTGGCTTGAGGATCTAAACTGGGTATGTAATTTCTACCAGTTGTGGATGTTTTTTATACAATGGAAAAAGTGAAGAAATACAGAATCCTGGTCTTGTCTCTTTTACTGACTCAGTTTGAAAATACAAAATTTGTCATCAGTGCAGTGTATGTTACTTGCCTTTTTGTCTTCAAGAGGATTTTAGGTGCATGAGATGAATTGTGGTGTTCCTACTCTACCAGAATGGCTAATGAATCACATCTAGCATAAGCTTTAATAGAAGCAGCTTTTGGATTCTATGGCTACACATGTGGTAGGCTGAAGGAAGAAAAAAAAAGGTAACGTGAGGCTGTTTTCCTGCTTGCAGTCCCCAAGGACAAGCTTACTAGCTGCTCGTTTTCCATGGACTGGGTCAACCAAAGAAGTACAAGGGAATCTGACCATCATTCTTTCCACTTTTTTACGTTCTGCTATGATGCCAGGTTTTTGAAAGGATATTAAGAAAGAGTTGGCAATGCGAGGCAGAAGGGGAAAGAGCAAGGTCATAATTCAAACTTTCAGCCTGGCTCTTGTAGCTGTTGTGCAATGCCAAAAACGACTCCATGCAGACTTCAAGTGTAATTCTGATCACGCTCTCCTCTAATGAATTTCAAGCCAAGAGATAGAGATGGTAGAACATCCATGCTGTCAAGAATGCTGGCATTCTCCCCAGTCTTGTGAGCAGGATCCACCTGGCAGGTCCTTATTGATTGAGCCATCTGGGTCTGCATTTTAACTGCAGAATGCAGAACTTGCACGAAACCGGATAGGTATCATCTCTGTAAAGCACTCACTGGATTCAGAGTCACTGCATTAAAGCTGAACATGCATGTCAAAAATGGCTGATTTGTTATACCTCATATCATCCAAATGGTTGCCTTTAGTGAAATACATTTACAGAGACAGTGCACATCTGATGTCAAAGTGACGGAAGTCATCAGATGTTACAGAGAGAAAAGCTTTACCTCATCAGTGATGAACAAATCCTTTATTGACCTGCAATTGGTGGTGCACATCGACCCTCTCTCCTATGTGATAGGGTGTAGAGATGTAAGTAATTTTACAGTTGTGTATCTTACCTAAAAATTTACGCTGCTGCATGCCATGTTACTGAGTGAGCTCTGAACCTTGAGTATCCTTGCAGGCCTTCAGTTCCCCAGGCTAGCTTATGCTGTATTGATTCTTTAATCACCGCAGTTATCCCTGTAGGATCCGTATTTAAAATGAAATCAAAATTAATTTCTAAGTACTGAAGAGAATGTTCGAAGTTCTTTATTTTAATAGTGGTGTGATTACAATTATTTACTTATACTGGACCCTTTATAATGTAAATGTTACTTTCTGTAGTAAAACAGTACTTCTGTTATATCAAGTGTCCTTCTCTGGGTTAAGACTATCCCACCAAAGTTCACCTCTTCATCTTTATGTCTGATCTTGCATTCAGTATTTATCTCTCTCTCTCATGAGAGAAAATTATAAGAGATATGCTATGACATTACTGGAGGGATATGTTTTTAAACATTGATAACTATTATGTATTACTTGCTGAACACTGATGAAGTGTTTGGCATTGAAGAGAAAAATAAAAATCCAGGGCACTGAGCACCTCCCATTCTAGGTATTTCACCTGCAGAGCTGGAAGCTGTGGAGAACGAGCACAAATACTGACACTATGAGGAGAATGGGCAGAGCTCCTTTCAGCTTCATTAGGTCAGTTCAGATCTGAATTCATTCTTTAGCTTTTAAAAGCTCTTCAGTATTGATCTTTTCTTATTCTGTAGTTTCTTGTGCTTTCTTCCTTATCTTGTACTTTACAGAACAGAATGGGAAGGCGATGACCTAGATTCTGTTCCTGGATTTGCTGCAGTCTGTGTCATTTGATATACTGAGGCAAATAATCTCCTTATGCTGAAATATAGAAACAAGATAATATTTTCTACCTACTCGGGATGTTTCAAAGTAAATTCATTAATTCTTGCGATGCTCTCCATTTCGTGAGTGCCATGGAAAATAACAAAGGTTGCAATGATAATAAATAATGGATGCTGCATTTTTAAACCTTTGTGAAAGAAGTTTATCCGCTTACACAGAAGAAAATCTAATTTGTGTAAGCAACATACAGTAACCTGCCCTCCTTGCCTGAATATGTTTTGAGGCAAAGTTACTCTAGGTTTAAAAATTAGTGGAGAATTTAAGAGAATAATCCACTGGAAGCCATTAATTAAATACCAAGATACCAATTCTCACTCAAGATGTCCAAATAAGCTAAGTGTATTTTGAGAAGGTATCCCAGGAATATTTGCTCAGCCTTTACTGCTGACAACAGTAAGAGGCGTGGAGCAAGGAGAGCTGAGCCTTTGGTCTGACCTCTGTTGCCTTTCTTTTTGTGATCTTGGCTCTAATGTTCTTTTCGTTCCTGTTCTGTACACAGATCAGTTTTGCTGCCTTGTCTTAAGCATAGGTGACTATTCAACGCACTAGATTCTACTTAGCATCCTAATTTCATGTTTTTGTATCATAGTATGATGAGAAAGATGCAGGTCAACCAAGGTGTGTCAATCCCAAGAGCTCTAATTAGGTTTTGAAAGTGATGTGCAATACTTACAGTATGACAAGACTTCACTTCAAAAGTCTCAATCTTTGGCACTTTGAGGTGAATTCTGTGGAATAATAATGCACCGATTCAGGGAGCGGGGATCTGTGCAAAGAATTAAAAAGGGAAAGGAATTCAGTGTATGAAAACGCTGTCTCCAGTGCACTCTCTCAGTCTGTTCTGTTGTAGAAATTTGTGAAGAGTGCTTTACACAATGATAGAGCTAATAGAGTGGTAGATGAAATACTAATTACAGTACAAAACAGTACTTAAAAACCCTTGGCAATCCTTAGCTTCCCTGTAAATAAAGCACTCCGTCGAATTTTCTAAGCTTCAGCATTTCAGTCTGACCTTCAGTTGGATAGTCTTCACTCTGACCAGCTTCAGGCAAGGAACACACTGATGTCAGTGAGTGCTGTGCCTGAATAAGAACAACAGATTCTGGACCCTGGACTGTAACTCTTGGTAGATCATAGTTCTACTGGTACTTAGGACAGACATTTATATACCTCTTTATGGAAGATTTTCATTTTTTCGGGTTTGCAGTGGGACAGTGAAAGCTGACTGACTTTACCCATAAACTTAATGGAGCCCTGGGGGCATCTGGGAGGGATAGCTGTAAGAGCTCTGCTGCTTTCTGTTTGAATGTTACATTATTTCTTGAATTTAACTGAGCTCCAGTAAGACATTGCCTCTTTGCTTTTATAATTACTGGGGGACATAAATTCAGCAGCCTGTGCTTGCTCAGCTGTTACGCTTTTCTCCTAAGCAGTGAATTTACAGCATACACATGTTCTGAGGTGATTATTCTCTTATCATTTATGGTATCTAAGCTTTTTTCCTTATAAATCTAATTCACATGGATTGACAGTTAAACAGTGTGTTTTCTGCATCTCAGGAGGAAACGTATGTCTTACTTTGGGTTTAGAAACTTATTGAGATTAGATTTTGCATAATGCAAGTCTGAGGTGGGTGATATTTTGTCTGTAATGCTATGAATGCAATTAGTGAGATAAATACAGAGCTAAATTCATTTTCTCTGAAAAGAAGCAATCTGATTGCTATGCAGAAAGCACCTTTATTAGCAATACTGATGTTTCATAATGTGGTTAGCAATGCACAGAGTGGCATTTTGATTTGCAGCTTTAAAGAATTCTGGGATGAATAAAACATGGAATTAATTGCCAAAGAAGAACCTTTGCCAGACTAGATGAGATCTGCTGTGCTGAATAAAAGCTATAACCTGTGACAAGCTCTGTTTCACTCCCAAAGGAAATGATGTCAATACCAGAAAGGTTAAATAGCACTTCAAGTAATTTGCAGCTGCCAGAGTTCCTTCCTCTTTAAGTGTAAGGTTGAGGGTAAACATGTATCTGTGTGTCCTAGCTTCCTGCGGCAGGTATGAACAGAACAGAGCTAAGAAGAGTGTCAGACTCCATGCTTTGTATGAATAAACTTGAATCAGTGTCTCAGTTGATTTTGTAGTAGGAAAAGCTATTAAGTTGGCGTGGAGAACAGGCAGATACGGGTGCACAGGAGTATAAGTAGAAAATGGATAAATAATTTCCAGAAGCGTAAAGTAGTGAACAATATTTTGCTTATTTTATTTTCTAGAACTATTAAATTCACCTGGGATTTGTTATGGATTTGCCTGGAGTTGATGCATCTAGTTGAATATAGACTAATAGCTTTACAATTTAATCCCATAAAAGTAAAACCCAGGAAAGAAATAATGTATCGAACAAAACTGGAAGGCAAAAAATAACAAATAATAATAATAATCCAAAATAAAAACAAAACAAAAACCAGAATGATGTGCACTACTCTTTTTAAGCAATATCCCAGAAGTTTTAAGCACTGAGGAAACTAGTCAGTGGAGATGTATGGGAATATACTACGCCCATTTTATGGCTCTACTGTATGAGGTAGGACAAAGAGAGAAGTTACATACTGTGATCTGAAATAAATTGGTATTCTCAGAGTCTGCATGCAGTGGTTATGGTGTTGCCATCAGAGAGAGGTAAATAGATTGGGCTCCCACAGGACTGTGCAAGAAGCAGAATTTCTGTTGAGGTTTTTGTTAGTGCTGCAGCCCATGAGATAACAGGCAGTGTATATTCCTGAAATTGTCCACTTTATGGTGGATATCTACACTACTTCACAAAGGTGAAAAGGACTAAGAAGCTTCACACTGCTGGCTTCTAGTAGCTCTGTACTAGTGGGCACTTCTTGAAATGCAGTCATACTGAGGAGAATCTACTGAAATAAACAATTTAATAGATTGCCAATTCCCCAGTTTGTCCTGATTTTTCCAATGGTATGTATTTTTTGTCTGGCGGTATGTCTTTCAGGATTGTTAGAGGGAGGAAAATGAACAGAAATTTCTGTAGGTTCTCACAGACTTTGTTGACTATAATCAGGCAGCTCATATAACAAGCCTAAGGGAGTGTCCAGTGACCATCTTCACACACTTGCTGTGTTGCTAAGGAATTGCAGCTAAACCGGCACAGCAGCAGAACCGTAATGTGTTTATGAGGCTTTTGCCGTGGAGGGAATTAATAGTCAATTAAGAGAAGCAGCATCTTTTATTTTTTCCAGATCTGTACACACAATACACCCACTCCCACAAATCTGGATTTGTAAAGTTTGATTTCCCAATATGCTCTTTGAGAACCTATAAATCCACTGTATTTGTGTGTCTAGTGTGATGTGATATAGAGGAGGAGAAAGGCAAACAGAAAGAAGATTATTTTAAACTGCTTGCTTTAGTGAATTGTTCCAGGGTAATATCGTTGAAAAACGCCTCTGTTTGGAGGCCATGACAGAAGGAGATCTCTCTGATGGTAGAGTGTGGGAATACGAACTCAATTCCTTTGTTCATAACCTGTATGAGAACAGGTATGGGAGAGGTAGATAGAAATATTTTTAAAGAAAGTTCATTGAAATGAATTCAGATTCATTTCAATGTAAATCATGAATTTAAAGGGTCTTTTATTAATAGCAAGTAGGCTGAGGGGGTTCATGGGAGAATCTAGCAGAAGAGATAAAAATATTTATCTGTTCAGTTTTGGAATGAATAAAACACCCATACCAAAGCAATTTTGATACCAATATTTGCCATATGTTTATTGGTAGTTTTTATTGGGATATTTTTTCTGCAGATCTATGCACAACAATGAGGTGAAAAACTTCTGAAGAAAAAGTGTAGAGAGAGACAAAAGCAAGACTTTTCTAATGAGAAAAGAATATCCGTACCCTGGATTTTCAGGGTTGTATCTGCAGTGTAATTAAGTAAGAGCTGAACTCTTTCACATGTAAATTAAGTCACTGAAAGCACTGCCAGCTGTAATCCTTTCTCTCTTTGCTTTCGAGGCTTTGCAGGTTTTCAGGCTATCTTTTTAATTGAAATTTCTTAAAATTGAATTTTTGTGTGTTCTTTTTTTTTTTTTTTTTGTCATTGCAGTTTTACAACTATTGCATTATGTTATATGATAGAAATCATACCATGATCAATTTAATTTGAGGCTAATGAATATGCCTTCTTAGACTTCTCTGAGGAAAGCAGTTAATAGAAGGGCATTTCAAAGAACTGTCTTATTTTAGAATTCTCAGCCTCAAGAGGTTTTTCCCAATCTAAGGGCATTGATTTTCTGTATGCGACCTATTTCAGATGTAACAAATAAACCTCATTTGTATGCTTATGAAGAACTTCAGCTGTCTACCTGAGAAGACTTGAAAGAATCTTTCAATCTTGAAATCTCCCTGATTCATATAAACTAAGTGGGATTCTACCATTACACTTTTACTCAAACTGCTGTAAATCATACTTTCAGCTGAGGTCCCCACATGTATGATTTGACCATGAAAGCTTACAGTTTACATCCATAGGTCTAGAAACTGCAGCTGTTGAATATTTTTCTCACTGTAATTCTCACATTTTTCCATGTACCTTATTAATCTTTGTGCAGGTGGGATCTCAAAGTGCTAAATACGGTATACGTAAATGAGATAGCTGTGGAGTAGAAGCAGCTAATGGATTTGTTGAGTCAAGAGATGATGCTTTCGGAAATTCTGGACAATGCTTTGTGGTTCTGGACTGGAACTATAAAAGTATCTTCCTATTCAAAGATCAGATGTACCTTGTTGGAACTCTCAACAATGCCAAAGGCTGTGAGTCATTTGCATGCATGGATTATGCATTTAATATGGGTTAAAGAGCACAATCCTGCTGTTGCTGTATTGTTATTGTGTTGCTTGGCACTTCTATAGCTGTTTTCCTACAGGATATAGGGGTTTTCATACTGGTATAAAGGATCTCTGTATGTTTACTGGTGTCCATGAAAAAGATTATATGAGTAACATATTTTAGTTAAAAAAGCAGGGATAAAAAGTGCAACTTGTTAAGTCAAATTTTATATAATTATTTTGCTTGTCTCGCAACTAGTATTAGCCTTTAAGAAACTCAATGCTGTGGTTAACCTTTTTTGCAAAAGTGTGACATCGTTCACATATATTAGTTACTGTTTCACTTTTAAAAAGCTGTATCCTTCATAAACAGACCTCTCTATGTATAGTTGATTTGTCCTGCACACCATATTCAGCTATGATCTATTTTCATTGTTTCTTAAAAATTTCTCCAGCCTTCCAAGGTCAGAGTTACACAGAGAGAACAGAGAACTGTTCTCTGGACTGTGCTACCTATTACCAATACTTGAGAAGGAGCTACTTGGTGATGGTTCAAGTTGTGCTGTTCAGTGCTTTTGCCTGAAATACCAACTTTGCTCTATCTGGTGATCTGCAGGAAGGTAGGCACATGTTATCCATATACTGTTTTGTTAGAACTCATGAGGGAAATGTGTGCTTGCGCATCTGTGTATGTGCTGAGGTATATGATGGATTTATCTCCTGAAAGATTTCACGGAGTGGCATCAATGTAATGCAGCTCTCTACCACCTAAGAACCGTACATTTTGATGAGTTCTACAGTAGCACGATAGTACTTAGGATTATTTGATCTCACAGCATGTGATACACTCACTAGCTCACCTCTCATTTGCTCTGGTTGGTGGTCATTATGATTTTTCTTTTTTAAATTCGTTGATTTTGGTTTTTTTTTGTCCAAAGCTTAAAACAGAAAGCTAAAGAGTGAAAAACTCTTAGTATTGGGTATTTGTGGAGCGTGTCAGTACACAATGTAATACTATCATATGAAGAATGCCAGAGTGAATAAGAAAAAATTGACACTTCTATAAGCTGAAAACGTTCTGTTGCTGGTGCTACATATTAAATTGCCAGAGGCAGTTTCTCTTTAGTTCTGAAAACTGAACAAGACTATTAAGGAGAAGTAAAAATTTTGTTTTTAGCTGTTAAATGTGCCCAATTTAGATACATTCCTTTTTTGCTTTGTGCCTGTTTGAAATTACTTAGTTCTACATCTCTATGGTCATATCCCTTACATCTTCTAAGAGCCTGCTGCGTACCACCTGGTGAAGACATTCAGAATAAAGTCACCACCTGCTCATATGCCTAAAGCAGTGTGCTTAGAATTATGTTTTACTCTGACAGTGACAGGTCCTGAAGGGTCAGATTAAACCAGGAAGCCAAAAGAAGGCAGCTTTCATTTATACGAAAAGCTGTTGTATAATTTAGTGACGTTGTTCAGGCAAACCAGGTATTGGTTAAGCAGAGTTCAAGTATCTGTACACTGATTTCAAATCTAAAATTTGACCTTGCTGTCAATACATAAACTTGCTCAAAATAACACCAGGCATGCTTTGGGATTTTCGCTCACTTTCAGTATTTTCTCTTTTCACTCAATTTTACCTCAGTCATCTTCTGCATTGTATCTTTCCTCCTCTCAACTCCTTTCCTGTGCTGAAGACAGGACTAACTGATTCTCATGGTAACCCAGAACTTCCCACTGCACAGCAGGGACTATACAAAACCAGCACTCATCACCTTCAGTGAAACTTCATATTTTTTATCCTATTCTCATTAGGTTGATATTTTGTTGTTTTTAAATTAAAAGTTTACGAAATATCTATCAAAAATCCTGTTTTTTAAAGATTTTCTTAGAGAATAAATTCTGCAGAATTTACTCTTAAAGTTGTGCTGCTGAGGATGGACTAACTAGATCCAGAAAGTGAAGGTAGGCCTTAGAATCAAAGTCCTAGGATCTTTAGGTCAAAGGATTCTAGAGAATCCTCGAGATCAACTGCTTTGGAATCAGCACAGCCAGAGCTGCAGTGGCAGATTTTTGAGGTACAGAGGGGTTTTTCGGGACGCTCCTGTCAAGAGGAGCTTGAAGCCATTGTGAGGCAGGCAGACTATGACCTCGTCGCTATTACAGAAACATGGTGGGACCCCTCCCACGACTGGAGTACTGGGATTGATGGCTACAAGCTCTTCAGAAGGGATAGACAGGGAAGAAAGGGTGGTGGCATAGCTCTCTATATCAAACAGTGTCTTGATGTTGAAGGGCTTGAGGTTGGAAATGACAAAGTAGAGTGTCTATGGATAAGGATCAGGGGGATGGTCTGTAGGGGTGACATTGTGGTGGGGGTCTGTTATAGACCGCCTAGTCAGGATGAAGAGATAGATGAGGTGTTCTACAAGCAACTAGTAGATGCTGCACGACGGCCAGCACTAGTTCTCATGGGGGACTTCAGCTTCCCTGATATATGCTGGAAATATAATACCACACAGAGGAAGCAGTCCATGAGATTTCTGGAGTGTGTGGAAGATTGCTTCCTGACACAGCTGGTGCAAGAATCTACCAGGGGAGGTGCCCTGCTAGATCTGCTCTTCACTAACAGAGAAGGACTAGTAGGAGATGTGAAGGTTGGGGATTGTCTTGGCCAGAGTGAGCATGAAATGGTAGAGTTTGCTATTCTTGGTGATGTCAAGAGGGTGACTAGCAAAACTGCTACCTTGGACTTCCAGAGGGCAGACTTTGACCTGTTCAGGACGCTTGTTGCAAGGGTCCCTTGGGACTCGCTCATGGGGGGTAACGGGGTCCAGGAAGCCTGGGTCCTCCTCAAGATGGAGATCTTAAAGGCACAGGTGCAGGCTGTCCCTGAGTCCCGTAAGTCAAACCGGAGGGGAAGAAGGCCAGTGTGGATGAACCGAGATCTCTTGTTGAGACTCCGGGAGAAAAAGAGAGTCTATGTCCTCTGGAAGATGGGACAGGCTCCTTGGGGAGACTACAGGGAACTTGCCAAGATTTGCAGGCAGGAAGTTAGAAATGCAAAAGCCCAGCTTGAACTTAGGTTGGCTACTGTAGTAAAGGAGAGCAAAAAATCCTTTTACAAATATATTAACAGTAAAAGAAGAAATAAGGAGAATTTCTCTCCTTTACTTGATGTGGCAGGGAATGTAACCACAGAGGATAAGGAAAAGGCTGAGGTTCTCAATGCCTTCTTCACGTCTGTCTTTAATAGACAGATCAGTTATCCTCAGCGTACTTTTCGCCCTGACCTGGAAGTCTGGGATGAAGTGCATAATACACCCCCATGATCCTAGTAGAGACAGTGAGACCTGCTCCTCCATCTGAACTGCCACAAGTCCATGGGACCAGATGGGATCCACCTAAGGGTGCTGAGGGAGCTGGCAGAGGTGATTCCTAACCCCACTGCTGCCTGAGCAGGGGCACCCAGTGCATGGTGCCAAAGACCATCACCAAAAGCTTTTGTAGATTTCCAAGCAGATCTGCTACACTAAGGTCTCTCTTGTACTGTGGGGCCCAGAACTGGACCTGTCACTCCAGGTGCAGCATCACCAGCGTTGAGTAGAGGGGAAGGTTGAATATCAGACCAAGAAGAAGAGGAGTTATTGCGTACATATATGGTCTGAGAAACAAAGAAAAAGCAGGAGAAAAAATCTCAAAATGGTTGTAGTAGGTTCCAGAAACATTGTAGACACAAATGTGAAAGTCAGATTTTCATCATGGGAGTATCAGGAGGAAATCATATGAGGCTCATTTTGTGAGAACAGTTTTTTCTCACAGCAGTTTGCCATTACTATGCACTTTAAGCATCCCCAGAATTAGGTGTGATAGTATGTCCATGAATAGAATTATTACAAGATAGAAAATCATGCACATAGAACTGTTCCTTCATCTGAACAGTGAAAGCAAAGGAAGTCCTTGGGAATTTCTTTATAGCTTGTGGTTTCTAAATTACATGCTAGCTTCCAGCATAACAGAAGTTGATGAGTCCAGGTACGGTGTTGCATTTGTTGAATGTAAATCTGATTGTGGGACATGCATAGCTAAGTCTAGCTGCATCTGATGGGATTTTGTATGAACAGGATTATATGTTTTGGTGCTGGGTATAAACACAAATCTAAGTAAATGAATTTGGACATAGCTGACCAGCTGACAAAGTGGCTCAGTGAAAGGATAGAAAATAAAATCACCTTTGGGGGATTTTCCATTCAATAATCTGTTTCCTGAGTTTTTTCTTTCACATATATATTATTTTTGAAAAGTATTATGTGTTTCTTAGAGTATGTGAGTACAATACTGTAAGTACTTTATTAGAGCTGGATTTTTTGGCCCAGTGTAGGCATTAAAGTTGAATCTTAGCAGATGGATAGCACTGTGAAGCCAAGACAAAAACAAAAAAGCCTCACTTAAGTCAATGAAATGAAAGCAGTAATAAAGAAGCTGAAAGAGAAATGTGAGCTATAACAAGATCTGAAGCGAACAGTGGGGAGAATACCCCTGTGCTCATCTCAAGAGCCCAGAAACTATGGGCAAGTGACACTGCAGACTGGGAGTGCTGGTGGGCTGTCAGCTCTCTGGCACCACGCAAATCCAGTGACACTTGGCCTTTCCAGAGGTGCTTGGCTCTGTGCTCTCACATGGCTCTTGCAATTCCTCTCCTCCCCATCTTCAGTAAAATCCTTGAAGCAAAGCAATCCTAATCTCATCTGTTCTCACACATGAATCTCATTATGCCTCTAGGCAGCACTTCCAGCATTCTCAGCATGTCTTTGTTTTAATCTGTTCTAAGATTTTGAAAACGTACCTAAGTGCAGTCCTCCAGATGAGGATACACCACTTACTGATACAGGGGCATTATAAGGTCTGGGATTATTGATTAGTGTATTCCTAATGCTTTTCTGAAGGCTTCTGATCTCCCTGATGATCTGTGCTAAACAGAAGTTTTTTACTGAATTGTCCACAATGACATATGGGACGTTCTCCTGAGTGGTAAAAGTTACTGTTCTTTCACGTGCATCAGTTGCTTTCAAATGTAATTGTTTTCTGAGAAGAAATTGGTTTGGAATGCAGAAAGAAAAGGTTTATTGCACTTTTTACGCTATGAACTACCCCAAAAATGTGTTCCAATAATTTAAGTAATTCATTGCCATAAACTTAACCTTGTAATGCTGGACCCCTTTCCAACAATATGCAATGTACCTACAATTTTGTCTTAAAATATTTACTAAAATAGCTTTTTAGACAATGATTACATCAATCTCAGGAAAAAATTAGTGGAAAAAGAAGACTGATCATGTAATTCATGTTAAAATTCCAAGCCTTTGGGTGGTATTTCATTTTTTGAGAAATGTTTGTCTATACAGATACACAGTATGAATATAAAAATGCTTCAAACAGAAGACTGAGCTGACTCCTGATTTCTGTGTACTGTAGCAAGCTGTGTATTTTTAAAACAGTCTGTTGGTTCCATCCTTGTTATCATCCCTTGTCCCTGCTTTTGAGTAGTGACTGCATCAGGCAACATTTCTGTGGCATAGCTCACCTGTTATGCCTAGTCTATTCCTTCTATACCCTATCTCCACCAGTGAATGATTTGTGTTTCCTTATTAAATGCTAAATGTATTCCCGCTCTAAACAGACTTAGTGTCTTCCAAAAATTGTGCATCAGAAGCACTAAGTACTGAAACTGAATCCATAATAGATCAGATTTATAGTCTAGACACTGAAGCCTGAATCTGTTTAAGCACCTATATTGCTATTTTATTAATGTACCCTCTTCAATTTTTTTTTGTCAATACCTTTTCATTAGGTACACTTTCCCCTTGGCAGCCCAGCCATTAGCTGTGTTTCAGTTCTAGATTAAGTGCCTTCCACAAAATGAACTTTTTAGTAGTCTTCTGATGCATAGCTTAACTTGTGCATCTCTGAGCGCCTGGAACATTACTTCCCAGCTGACGTTAACACTAGGGAGTGTATTGTAACTAGACAGTGAGAGCTCCTTCTAATGAATGATCTGGACAGAACTGAGTCACTAGGAGTTTAGCTTAGTTGTTTCAGATGAAAGTTATTCAGCAGCTTTCCAATGTCATTTTTAATTAAATGCCAGTGAGCACGCATGTGTCCCCTGGTGCCAGATTTCAAGTTTCTATATCAGAAAGTTTTTCGCTCCCTTCTTCACAGACCATGAGAATGTTAATGCTGTTGGTTAATATGTCTTAATTTTAGTATAATGAATTTCATCTTTTCAAGAATTAGCTGCTAATTAAAGAATTCAAAATAAGAAGATGAGGAGAATAAAAGGTTGTTTTTCTCCTAATTAAAAATGCGTCAAAATGAGAAAGCCCTCAGCAAATTCCATCTGGATGACTCAAAGACAGTGGAAGATTTGCCAAGGAAAAAATGTAATTTCAGGGAGCTCAAGTATAAACACCAAAAAAGTATGAAATGCATAACACCAAAATTAATGTGGATGTCAGGGAGGAAAGGTAGGAAAATAAAAATCAGCACAAGATCCAGAATGACAGAGCTAAGCAGGAGCATAGGCAGATACTGAGAAAGGAGAAGGCAGTAAACAACTAGACATGTGAGTACTGCAAGCCATCAGGTAACAGTACAGGTAACATAACTATTATTGATGATAGACCCAATGACAATTCTCAGTCATTACTGAAGAGGAGACCCAAGTGCTTATACAGTAGAGCATGCCTAGGGACAGGAAAAAAAATGAGCCAACAGAAACTCAGGAACCAACCTAACCTTCAGATATCCAACATCTTAGGAAAAGTTACAATTAAGTTATTGTTATAGTAATCAACTCACAGATAATATAAGACATCAAATCAGAAGTATCCTGAATTCCCTGGGGCTCCAGATGTTAAATATGTTGCCTGGTTGTCTGCCTTTCGGTTTATTTGGTTCTCATTTAAAATGTAATGGGAAGGACCATCTAAGAAAGCATCTTTAATTTGCTTTACAATTTGTGTGTGAATGTTTTGAATAATTTGTTTGATTTGAGTTTCTTTTGGATATTTATTTATCAGAATACTTTTATACTCTCAATTAAGGTGATTAAATACAATCAATAGCTACAAACCAAGATGAAAATTATGCTGTCTCTCTGATGATAGCATGTTCTAGGAAATATTTAGCATGCTTTAGTTGACAGGATTATCAGTCCTTGGGCCTTATGAATTACTGTTTTATGCCTGCAAGACAATTCATTCCTTTCCACCCATGTGAGACACTCAGAAAAGCAGGATAATAATCCCTATTCCTGTATCTCTTGTGAAACTGTTCTGCTTATCCAGATCAGTCTATTCTGTTTTGAAAAGCAATTGTGTTTGCAAAGACTTTGAGTCACCTTATGCTCTCTTTATGCATAAGCTCCATGAGATTAAGGTTACATTTACCCTTTCTACCTACTTTGGCTACCTATTTTTCAGTGATGTATCTTTTCCACATGGATTAAGTTTTCCAAATTCCCAATAAGGAATGTGATTTACGCCCATTTTCAGGACAAATGAAATAGCCTGGTCTTAACTTGAAAGGCAACAATACAAGTAGTTCTCTGTGACTGTATTAACAACTATTGTGTGCCTACCAGGGTAAAACAGTAGTGTACTTTCCTATGTGCATGCCTATAGCATACTGTAAATGTGGTTTCCAAAGCTCATACCTGAATTTTCGTAGGCTGAGGTGGACAAAGATTACATGAGATACTTCCTGGATTTATGCTCCATACTATCAAACTGCATAGGCATCTTGTGCGCTTGCATTTGAGAATCTGGTTTATGGGGTTGTTTTTAATCATTATTTATTATGTTTTCTGATATGATTTTTGATGCTATTTTTTAATAAAAATCTGTTGCTAATGAGTCATCATGAAATCAATGTTTGAGCGCGCTTTTGAGAGATTCAAGTCATTAGCAAGGAATTTGTTAATCACACTGCATTTAGGATGCTTTTCATTCCATCCTTTAAGAGTGCCACCTTTCATCACAGCAGTGGTGAATCTGGATGAGAACTTAAAATGCTTTAATGAAAATAAGGCCCAATTGTTCTGTCATTGTATAAAAAAATGATTTAAGTCACGAAAATACTTATCTTAAAAATGACATGGTCAAAGAATACATAGGTTACCCAGTATTGATTTAACTTTGGTTTTAGAATTGTTACATATCATATAAATATTTGAGTAAATAATTTGTTGAAGTGAACACATTTGCAGAATACATTTTCACATCCTTCTCAACCTAAGGAAACGATGAGATTTTTTTCTGCTGTTGGTCAGGATTGCTGTCTACAGTCTACGTTTTAATTATGATCTTGTCAGTCATATGCCACGCTTTTAAAAAGCATGACTTCCTCTTTCTATTTACTGGAATTGCAATAAAATCACAACAGGTAAGTAAGAATCATATAAATAAGATGATAATTCTTCATTCACTGTTGCTGAATACAAAAGTAATATGCTGTGCAGAAATTATGTTGGTGGCAGTATCAGTATAGAGTAATGTTTTGAATTATGTATTGAGAGTCTTATGGCAGCATGCCAGCCTCGTGTCATTCTTTTAGAGCTCACTTTCCAGGAAGTTCTTCACGTAATTATTCCAGTAAGGCGTAGTGCAGTAGCAGTAAGAAAATCAAACAAAACCAGACTTGGAGGGTGTGAACCCTGAGTTATTTGCAATGCAAGGTTGTGCTGGGGGAGTCAAAAATTACGGCAATAAAGCATTGAAAATCTTTATTTTCAAGAAGCATATAAATGTTCGTGTTTTCTTTACTTCATGATAAAGATGAGATTTTATAGTTTTCCCTCGTCTGTGTGATAGGAAAGATTTATTTCCCCAGTATAGTTTTCCTTACACAATGGCAGCTATTTTCATCGAGTGTTATCCTGAGCATGCCTGCTTGCTTTCTTCTCATTCTATTTCACCTTTAAGTGGTAAAAGAAGTGTATTATGATGTTCATGCTTTATAGGTCTTTTCTTCTGTCAATAAGTATTCATCAGGGAAAAGATAAGGGATGAAGAAGATGCAACAAATTCTTTGTATGTTGACTGTCTTTACATTGTTTTTATGGCGCTGTGTGTTCCTTGTGTGTATCATATTTATAATCTGTAGCTCATGAGTCCTTATAAATACATCACAAACTGTATCACAGGGAAATTATTTGTGAAGTTATTTGTGCAGTATAAGACATTTACACGAGCAGAGATTCAGCTGAAGCCCTCTACCATGTGCTTGACTCTCATTGCACAGCTTCTGTTGATTCTGGAGAACTCTCTTTGATATTCCAGATGAGACTGAGTGTTACAAAGGAAATCTTCAGCATTTCAGTGTGTGCTCATCTCGTGCAGAAATCTGTATTGTTTAGAGCAAATGGTCTCACTGTGGTGAAGCAATGCCCTGAGAAACATATGCATATGTTGAGAAATGTCCAGTAAAAGGCCTCATGTAGAACTAGAATTTCTGCTCTGGAATTAAGTTACAGAGAAATTAAGGCTCTGAAGTTTTTGTTCTGGATTTGACTTCATAACGGGCGTGTGCTCTTTGTTAAGAGCACTGAGTAGCAGAACATCAGAAATTGGCATCACAACATGAACTTGTGATGAAGCAATATTGGAAAAACAGCACAGCACAGATATCTGGGATACTGAAAATAAGGACAAGCTGTCCATCACATATCTGTTCTCCCTTATTTCTCTCTGCATAATTGAGATCAAACAACCCATAAATGGGGTATGTTGATAGTGACTTGAATTTCCTGTGTTTTTACTGCTAGAAGAATATGCACATAGAGTCTGTGTGTGTGTTTGTATTATGTTTCTCAATTGAGTGATTACTACAGTTAGGCTCCTACTCTCAAATTAAGCAATTTTTTTTCAATCTTATCTGCTATGAGGTATAATTACAATACAAAAGCCTACTTCTTTAAAAAGATTCTCCAAACTTTCTTCGGAAAGGATAGCTGGTTGCTGTGAGCAAGATTAATGACATGAAGTTTTTACATTGCTACTGATACATTTTGAATAGTCTATTAATATACTATTCCATATTCATGTGTTCTGCAGTAACATCTATATTGTTGCTTAAAAACAACAGCAAAACATTTTTACATTGGCTCTGGAGTTGATGAAGTCTGATTCCTAGTTAGATCGTGTTCTAGCTTTCTCTGCTGTGACATTCCACTTCTCCCCACAGCACTTACATGTCCACTGCTCATTTCCCTGCCCATCGGAATGCAGCCAGGGTTCTGCTGCACAGGAGGCAGTGTGTGCTGGTACTGAATGATTTGTGCTGGTGCTCATGTGGTGCTTATGAAATTGCAAAGCAAAACAAGGGGAGCAGGGAGGAGCTTTCTAACTAAGCTTTTGAATTTCATGAAGGTTATAGGGAGTGTACTAGGTTTTGAGTAATCTGTCCGAAAATCAGTGACTGAAGTTAGTGAAAATTAGATTGAATAAGGCTAAAATCCCATGTGAGGTCAAATCTGTTAGATCTGCAAAAGAACATGGTCTCTTATGTCTCATGCCCAGGTTAAGAACCCCGATTCATAGTAGATTCAAACAGTTTTTCACTAAGTGCATTTGCATTGGTAAGTCAAAGGCATGTTGAAGATGAGTTTTGTGTCTACATTTCAACATTTGCTTCTGATCTGATGTCAGAATAGATTCTGAGGATAATTTTTACTGTTCATGATAGGTGAAGAGAGAAAGTTAAAAGCTGTCGTTTCCTCTGACCTGGGGTGGGACTCTATATATCTCAGTTTGTCGTAAGAGTAGTTTACAGTGTCAAGTCGTAAACAGGATGAAATAAAAGCTGTTTTCAAAGTAGAGTTGACTCACGGAAACGTGGTTTCACTTTCATCTTACTTCCTTTTATGCATTCTTCTGAGAGTCATAGTGCGGGTTATAAGTTTACAGGTAAGAATTTTTAATTGATTGCTCAGACATAACATTTAGATAGAAAAGGAAAGTTCACATTCGCTGTTTCAGAGCAAGGGAAACAAATTAAACATGAGGCCAATACTGAGATCAAAGCTGCTCAAGAAACATGGACAAAAATCAGCAAGCTCATAAATTTAAAACAGGTTGAAAAGTCTTCCACTATTACAAACCTGATGATACTGTGAATGTGACCTGTCTCCTAAATTAGGACAGTTACTAATTGCTTCTGGAAACATTTGGCTTCCAACTACTTCAAAGAGAAAATCAATATCTGTTGCTCTTTTTTTCTGCTTTAGATGAAGGTCCACCACTGATGCTAAACACATTTTTCTTTTTGCAGCATGAATTAACACTTCTGAAGTACTGTAACGTAGTCTTCTGTAGGATGTTTGTTTTTGTCTGTGAATATTTCATTTGATAAACCAAGACGTGTTCCCTATTGGTATGGTGTTACCTGGAGTATGCCATGTGCTCTAGGTTCTGTCTAATGCACATATGTTTGTATTCATCTTCCAATTCCAAAGCCAAATCATTTACACAGAAGTGTATTTTATATGTTCATTTCCATGTGTTGATTGAAAGCGATATTCCCAGGAAGTATGTTTTTCTGTCATATTACCAAACGTGAAAATCTCAGCTCCTGTGCTCTGCATACTCTGAGATCTCTTGGTTGGACTGTTCCTTTTACTACTTTCACTAATATTTCTCTTCCACTACATTTGTAGACCATTCTTCTTATGTCAGTAATCCTTCTCTTTTGGGAAGATGGGGTTTGTAGATGAGAAAGTTGATTTCAGTTACACTGCTGACGTGAATCATGGCAGTTAAATTAATACTCCTTACCTGTAGAAATAAGGTCGATTTCAGTAAATATCTGAGTAGTACCTGCTATGGAAGAAAACCATGGAAATAGCACATAAGCAAATAATTGACTTTTGCTGTAGATTTTCTTTCTGTTCAGGGAAATAGCAGGTGAGACCAAAGGATTCTGTGCAGATTGTTTTGCAGTCCTGTTGTAATCCTTGATTTTGGAGTTGTATATTATGGTTGCAAAAATTAATAACAAATCCTGTTACTTTAAATACCTGAAATAATAAGGGAGAGACATCAGGAGGGATATGGAAAAACAAATCAGTGCCAAGGACAGAGGTAGTGGTTGTTCCCATGCTGGCACCTCCCAGAGCAGCTCTCACTTTAGAACATGGGAACTAAAGGTGTGGGATGGAGGATCTATCTGACAAGTTTACATGGACTTATAATGTGAAAGAACTTGTCTGTTTCAAATGGGTATTTTAATATATTTTTAAAATAAACCATGTTTTCTTTGGTTCTTCTAGATATCTATTCCTTCAATATTGCTGTGTTGGTGGCCTCTGTTACAAGGAATTGGGTTAATGGCTAATTATGCCAGGCAGTTTTATTTAACCTTCTGTAAAGCATGTTTTATTTTTCTATCTCCTAATAGCAAATCTGCTTTTGGAAGTCAATTTTCACTTGTATTTTTGTAAGTGGTAGCATTTCTTCATAACATAATTGCACTTGAGTACAGATAATATTTTTTAACCATCTGAATGTGGGCTTATGACACCTATGCAGAAGGTCTAGAATCTGATGACATCCCTTCAGAATAGGTAAACACATCATCATTTGTGCAGACAAGGAAACTAAATATCATGCTTTTATAGTCACATGTTAATAGAGTAACAGCTGCCTTCATGAGATACAAGTCAATCCGGATCCCTCATTTACAATCAGCTGATCAGGCAGCATGTCGTTGCCAGGCAGTCCACCTTGAAGCACTTTATATTCTGGTTTAAATCCAGTTAATGTAGAATTATTTGTGTGCAGAGTTCTCCAAAATGGAGAACAGTTTATGTCAATTAGTAAAAACAAACATATGTTCCCTAGCTTTTATGGGAATTCCTGTTTATCATTTTCAGCAAAGTGCATGTACATATTTTTCAGCAGAACATAATACGTCTCATGATTATGACAGAAGGGGAGCTGAATGTAATAATATTATGAACACCACAGATGATGCAGTATAGAAATCAAGCAATATTGGTATGTCACCTAGTTATTGAGAGAGATTCTGACAGTCTTGCACAGTGTGTGCTTTGCCAGTTGATTTCTTCCTCATAACAACTGTTAAAGAGGCAGCCTGTGTTTGTCACTCACTGGAGGACTGACACACAGTGCCACAACCAAGTGTCTGACAGAGCAAGATGGAAATTCCTGCTGGATGACCAGGTGGCAAACATACATCTGCTGCAGCAGCACAGCTGCCTCATGTAAATGACAGGCTCTGAGCGAGCCAAACAGCACGGGCCGCACTGTGCCTGTCAGTGTATGATCACTCCTCTTGTACATGCTAGGTTTTTTTGCTGCTTGCCAGGACACTGAACAGCAAAGGTAATTGTAAAGAGGTAATGAGTGTTAAGGGAGGTCCTGCAACAGAGGGAGAAAACAAAAACGATCACTTTTCTATTTAAAAAATGAGATAGGAGGGTTATGTCTGCACATTTCATGTGTCTCTGGAGAGAAGGGAATGTGGCAGGTAATTGAAAAATGGCAGAAGAAGGAAGTTTTCTCAAACATGGGGGAAGCAGGGAGCATGAATGCTTGACAGTAGCCACAGGAACACTATGTTAGAAAACTATGGATGGAATATCCCTTGTTTAAAACTTTGCATTGGATTCATGAGGAAAAATGCCTGAGAGGTAAAAAGGACTTGCCAGGTATGCCAGTCACCTACATCTGTGCTTTTTGAGGACTGGTTTTCCAGCAGGCGAGCGGCTCTAATGATGTTAAATGATTAATGTCTTCTAAAGGAAGAGATGCAATTGTCAAACGTGACAGATGTCACAGGCACAGGAAGCTGTGGGAGTTCCTGAAGGAGCTGGTTATCCCAGAGAGCTTGGGCTGGTGAGAATGAGAGGAAAGTGAGGTCTGTCTGGTGTTTTGCTATTTCCAAGATTTTGCTTGTTTGCATGTTTGCTTTCTACTAAGTAATAATTTGTTTCTTGAAAGAAAAGGAAGAAAGGATATTTTATTATGAAACTGTTGTGAAGGAAATCCCAGATGGTTATGAGATGAATAGATACACTGGATATGCTGTGACCCTCAGACTGATCTAAGACCAGTGGGATTTAGTTATTAACTATGCTCTCCTAAAGGAGGTGTGGTGAGTCAAAGCCTGACATCTGCCTTAAGGAACTTGGAGTTAGAGTTTCCTGAATAATTACGATGATCTTTAGCTGAGATCTGAGTTAGATTATTCAGTCATGAAAACTGTTTTCAATACTCCATACTTTTCAACAGATGGAAATTTATGTGAAATGATGTATATGATTGAATGAGACAAGGCAGAAATACAGATTAATACAAGCAAACTAGTGCATTTTCTTTTTCAAACTAAAAAGCAACTGGACAACTGCTGAACATCTTGTCCTCTTTGAAGCATTTATTTTTCCTCTTCCATGAAGCTAGCTTAGCCTGGTGTCAAAAGATGTTACTGTGTTGCAATCACAGCTCTTGTTTAGCGAGTAGATCTCACGCACAGGGTCTGTAAGTTGAGAAATTAGAATGATGGCCTATACATATGTTGCAATTTTGTAATAGTGCATTAATTAGAGAGGTTTCTTATTTTTACACTGTAGGCAAGAGAAGCTCATTCTGTTTTCCTCCCTTGCACGGAGGAATGACAGTCTGGGGATGGACATGTGCACGTTAGCTGACAATCATACGCCTCCAGGAATGTGAATACACCGCGTGTTTCTCTTGACAGACCTGAAACATTCAGACAGTTTTCACTACTTCTTGCAGCCTTCAGAAAAACAAACTCTCAGGACTGTAACAAATTAGAGTAGCTATAAGGTGTGTTTTTAAACTGGGCTGTCTCTAAAATAATCTTAAATTATGTGACCACTGCACCATTACTGTGCACGAACAAGCTGTACCTACGTACAGATGCGATTTTCACTTGTTGCAACTAAAGACTATAATGAGACTTAGTTCATTTGCAAAGCACTGTAAGGTCTGCTAGTGAAAGCACTGTGTAAGGGCTAGGTATGATTATCTTTTATTACTTTCTTGAAAAGACTGCCAAGGGCACCTAGGCTGCTGGATGGTATGTCTTCTATTAGAGACTAGTAAAAATGCAAATAAATAACTAAAGCGCTTTCAGTGGGTTTAATTACCTTTATACATTTGAACAACATAATTCCTAATGGAAATGCTGATGAACTTCTATTTTATCACCTTTTGTTACTCTATAGAGAGGCTTAAATTATTGAGGTATGGTTTTTGAATTTTTAATTATATTTAGATAATTCATCTTGGAATGCTTATCTGTTCAGGAAATCTGAAACTTGAAAGAGCATGGCTAATCAGAAGCTCTAGCTTCAGCTACATGTACAGCATGCAGTTTCACAAATGTCTAATTGCAGTAATTAGTATTCAGAAGTGATTGCACAGTTTTTAAGTATCTTGATGGCTGTGTTTGCTTGCCCGAGTTTTTACATTATGCCATGTTGCACGATTTGAGGCACTGAAACGACTGTAAACGGTGCTGTATCTTAAAATCAGAACTCTTTAACCCGAAGCACTGGAACCATACTGAGCTGAACCCTACCACCTGCTAGACCTGTGGGATAGGGGTGCAACTCCAGGCTCCCTTTGTGTCTGTGTCCAGCAGCCCTTTAGCTTAGTCCAAGTTGCATTAGGAAACGGGAATTCCCTCAGAATTTCTTCTCTGGAGGACAGTTTCAACTGGAGTGGCTTAAATCATAAACTTGCCAAGACAATTAAGGACAGGGGAAGACTGGCTACTAGTAGAGTTTTCTGTTAGTTGGGAGTCTGAAGTCTAAGAAACTCTGCCCTGCAGACATTCAGAGACTTCTAGCAGGAGCTGCTGAGGGGCAAGGAGCTGATTTACAGCTGGAACCGTTTTCCTCCCACATGGTGTTGCTAGCAGGGCTTCTGCATCACCAGAATGATGCTGCTCTTGGGAGTTTCTGTTGCTTTTTTTTTTCTTTTAATTTTTTTTCCTGTTGCCTAAAGGAATTGCTACCTATTAAATTAAAATGTATTTTAATTAGTTATAAACTAATGGCACCGTTTTGTCACAAGCACTGGAATCTTGCTCCTAAGCAGGGGGGGAACAAAGAAAACTTTAGAGTAGGGCAGTGCTACCAGCTCTGTGGAGCCCAGAGCTCACTTTGTTCATAAGGGGACATCCTCAACCTACAGCCTGAGGGCTGAGATGTAGTTTTCATATACAGTGTAAGTAAATGAAATTACAGAGATTCAGTTCTCACCAGAAAGCAAGAAACTTCTTAGTTTTTCTGTAGACATTGTAAAAAAAAATTGAATAAGAAATAAAAAAGTGAATTCTGGCTGATATTCATCAGTAATCTGCATACAAATTACCAAGAATTTGAATTAAAAAAAATGTAAAAGAAGCAGCCTTATTGAATGCCATTGAGCTGTACAGCAATTACAGCATGTAATGTATTATTAAATATTTAACCTGTGACACGAGTAGTGTGGAGGAACTAATAGCAATTTTTTATGTCTATTAGAAATTTAAGATCTAACAGTAATCAAGTCAAGCTTCATTGGGTATTTACTTTAGTGTAGGATCTATAAATACTGCAATGTTTAAATCTGAAAAAGCGTGCACTGAAGAATTATGTTCACAAGAAATACCAAGGATTATAGATATAATTAACATGATATTATTTTGTAAAGGGTATTTGTAGAGTTCATTTTCTGTTTGAGATATTTATATATTTAAGGTTGTTACTGATATGTTTGGATAGCTGATGTCACGGCTGAATTTAACCATAAATCTTAAGAAGTGGGATTGAAGTTGCAATAAATCTGCAGAGATTGTATTTGCATTTAAGGTCAAGGCCAGAGTATTTCACTGGTAAAGACACATGTAGTGGCTACAGTCACATCAGAGCTAGGTGACATTTCAGCTCAAGGAAGACCTCTGTACATTAGGTTGTATAGCTTTGCTGGAATATAACTTTGTTTTTAAATTCATGGGATATCTGGAGCAGGCGGTACAACTTTATCTCCTGCACTAGTACAGAGAAGAAATCTGCATTGTACAAAAGCTCTTCTGATCTATTTGTCATTTGCTGGCCCTGAAGAATTTAATATTTCCATATTTCCCCTGACTGTGGTACAACTAAGAATATGAATGTGGATGTGCCTGGTTAGTGAACTGCAGTTAAGTGTACACGGTCTCTGCATGCTATTATTGAAAGTGTTTATGTAACAAACGTGTACATACAGTAGTAAAATATTGTTACTAAAACTAAAACTCTCATCAGCTTGTCAAGAAATGCAACCTAGGAGCACAAAAGAGAATAATTTTGGAATTGTAGCCTTCTAAACTACATCTCTTAAATGTGCAATTTATCATTTAGAAGGGCTTTCCATCACAAAGCTGTTTTGCCACAGAGGTAATGATCTTGTGTATTCTGAAAGGATACAAATGAATTGTTCCATAGTTGTTGTGGAAATAGCTCTTTACTTAGCTTGAAAGCTGGGACAATGAAGGCTAGAATGGTGTAAAATTGTAATGAATCCTATCTATCTAATATCAATCTATCTTCATGACAACAGATGCAAACTTTGCAATACTTCAGCTAGCATACAATGAATATGCTATATCTCTATGCTAACAAGCTTTCTTTGCATTCTTGCAATTTGCAAAACACTGCTGAGGACATGGAAGCTGCTTGTTCCTTTATTTCTAACTTGGAATGAATATAAAACTGGATATGACTGAAAACCTGTTCAATAATTAGCTCAGATTAGATTTGTATGAAGCTACACTTCTTTTTGAAAGCCATTTTCCTTTTTTGAGTGGGTGATACTTCATGATGTAGCTAAAAGCATTAGCCAAATCAAGCTTTTAACTTTATCTTGAATGGCACAATATTAACTATTTTGGAATTAAAAAATTACGGTCCATGTGTTTTTTGCTCCAAATTACAATGTTTTAAAAATGAGCAATCCATTCTCTGTTAATGCAACAGGGCCAGCTTTATCCATCACATAATATCCAACAGCGGCCTGCTGGATTTATGTCAAATCCCAATTTTGAATTGTGGTCTTTTTTTCTTTGAAAAGCAGTTTCATATTGCATTCTTCTTCCTGGAGACGGCTGTATAGTTTTGGAGTATGGTACAATGTTGTAAAAGCCTCGACAGCCAATGTCTGATCCTGTTCCAGAGATTTATGCTTGCCAACCTAATAAGAACATGGACAATTATTTTTCTTTTAATCCCACTGGATTTCCCCAAGGAGCGAGGAAAAGGGTTACTTCATTGCCTAGCATGTCAGGGTTTTGTAATCCTCTACTGCTGCTATTTCTCTTCTGGCACTCAAATGGAGTGGGAGAGCAGGTCTTGAAAGCTTCGCCTGCACTGCTGCATGGGGTATATATGTCAGTGCATAAAAAACACATTCTAACATTCAGGCGGGTCTAGTAAATTATTTTTTTCCACTGTAAATAAAAATCTAGTGGAATAAAGTTTTCATTAGATTTCATTAATTTAATGTGCGCTTTTCCTGCATTCTAATCTCTAGATTTGAAATACGTCATCACAAGGGCAAGCTTATACGTGATATGGTATATGCACCACGTATATCTATATGAACCCAATATCTCATAAAACAAACCTGAAATTAGGTATGATTCAGTTGCATAGCAGAAGTTTTAAAAGTTTTCTGAATAAAGTAAATTCTGTGTTAGTGAAAGGTTGCTCAATGGTCTTTTTATTTTGAGGAAAACCTTCACTGTTTTTCTTATGCACCATTATAATAATTTTGCATGAAGTCTGAATCCCAAAGTGCAGCTTGAAACATCAACTCTGGTGATGGCTGTTGAAATTTCAGTTACTTTGATATCTAATCAGTAAGATCTGAGGACTTGCTGTATGTGTGAGCACAGTCTACTGTGGTTACAAACACAGCGCACCTAAAAGTTCAGTCAATTGAAGTAGATACAGATGGTCCATTCCCTCCTTGGACAATCTGAGAAAAGGGAAATCCAAGAAGAAAGAAACAATAGTAATAGAAAATGACCACAATTTTCTCACGAGTTCCTGATTTTAGAGAGATTTAAGCCTGCAGCCACGATTATGAGGTGACTCAGATTAACATGTAACCATGCTGCATTGCAATCTTTGAATTGCTTTAATATCTTTCACTTCAGAATTTTGGCGTACTATGAAATATTGTCTGACACTTCATAAGTACTGGCTGAGATAGATAAGCATTATCTTTATGTTACAGGTGATGAAACTGAAGCATAGAGGGAAGAAATGCTGTCTGCATTTATGTGGCATGCCAGTGACAGAGGTAAGCCCAAAACTCCGAAGTACTAACTAATGATTTCAAAGCAAAAGAGTGTATTGGTGAAGGCCGCAGGGAGGAGCCCTCACAGAATTTTTGTACTTCTACCTGGGCTCCTAACAACACAGAAAAGGATGCTCTGAGAAAAAAACCCCTGTGAGTATACTGGCTATGGGTATGCATGCTGTGTAAGTCTTGCTGCTGCTGCCTCAGATGCAGGAGAACAGTGATTCACTTAAACTCATGGCTGTAGTTTTGAGTTTATGGAATAGCAGCAGTGTTGGGCTTTTTTTTGGCAAAAAGTGCTGAAAAGGAAGTTGTAGAGGTCTGTCATGACTTGTCCCAATGAATGGAAATAAAAGTAAGATATGAATGCTACCACATTGGTTTTTGTTGTTGTTGTTGTTTGGTTTTGTTGGTTTTTTTCTGCCATGCCAAGCTTTGGCATGGCATTTTAACATCTCTTTGAGATGTTAAAAACATCCAAAAAGGAGATACGATTATTGGAATTTATGAAACAGGAAGAATACAACGTCTTATTTATCTATTGACTGTGGAAGATTTCCTGCTTACATAAATTAAAAACTGAGGATCATCAAGGGTCCTAGGAGCTCTGTTGTTGTTAGGAGATGAGATTTGTCTAAAAGTTCTAAGGTCTATTTGATGATGATCAACCATGCCTGGTACTCTAGCTGCCATGTGGAAGAATTTTTCACTTGAGGCTTTTCCCACACTGTTCTATAGAAAAGAAGTGACCTAATCTGTTTGACAGTTAATAGCTGAAAGCATGGCTTGTGTCTGTTGGTATAGCCCCAGTAAGTTAAATGAAGGTATTTCAGTATACATATGCTAACTATCTTGACAATAATAATAAAGTAGCAAGGTGGTAGAGAAATACAAAAGCCTTAGTACATTAAATGTAACTAGTCGTGCATCTGTTAATGACAAACAGCAAGGAGAACGCACCTCCGCTGTATGTGCCCTGTACCAAATGCTACGTTCCAATTGATGTGTTTCTTCATTGCATATCTCTCAGCTTAATTCTTTACTATAAAGTATTAAAAAGACTTCTTTATTAGGTCCAGTTTCTCAGTTTCATCTCAAATGGATTATAATTGTAGCATACCCTAGAATCAGCTCGTGAAGGGCAGTTACCGATAGATGGGAAACTGTATGTGCTTCATAGGTATTGCATAGAAAACATAGCAGTCAGGAGGCTCTTTTTCATTTACATTAATTTCAGAAATTAAAAATTTTCTTTCCAAAATGCTTTGTTATTTTTTAAACCCAGCATTGTTCTATCAAATAAGCCCTAATTCTTAATATTCACAAAACGTTGCAAAGTCAAACAATGACCAGACACCCGAAATAGGCTTTAAACTGTTAGTGATCTGCCACCTGGTGGTCTGACTTGCTTGAGCTGATGCACGTAGTAACATCAATGTAATTCCTCTGAAGTCAATGCCATTAATACGCTCCTTGTTATAGAGCTTAGCGTGGGAATTACATCTGGTCCGTTTCTATCCCAACCCTTATTGCTAAGATTCAGGCTAGACTTGTGTGATGTGCAGGCCTTGAAAAATCCTCCAGGAACTTTGTTTTGATGAAGAAGGAGAATGCGAGCTAACCTTGCTGAGGGTGACATCTTCCTGTAGGTGCCCTCATTTTAAATAAATGATGGTCTTGCCTCTTTGAGATTATTGAGATGGTCAATAATCCAATTCTTTCCATAGTTGTCATATATTATTCCAATTTATAATTCAAGAAAACATTTGCAGTAAGTATTAAATAATGAAGAGTTGTTTACATTGCCCAATACTTCTTAGTTTTCCCTTATAGCACAAAGGCATGGCAGATTTACAAATAGACACAGTTCCTCATTTTGTAAATAGTTAAAATACATTGCATATCACTCAATCTAAAGCTATGATCATGTGTTACTCCAGGGTTGCATCTTATCCAGGACTAGAGTCATTTTAACTAGAAGGAAGGAGATCGTTATGATTGAATGACTGTGTTTAAATTAAATATTTAGGGTGCGTTTCATATATACTACTGGCATAAATGAAATGGTAGGTCAGGTGTAAGAACTGAAGCAGATCAGATAAACAGTCTTGAAACCTTCTTTGAATTTGCATCCTTTAGGCTATTGGAAGAAGGCAATTTGTGAAATTTCCTCAAAAGGGAATCTTGTTTATGACACAGATTCAAATACAGTAATAACAGAATTTGGCATTCATACAGACTATTGCATTCTTTCTTCAAAAAATATGTTATAAATGCAGACAAATTAATCCTCCTAAAGTCTGTTAAGGTAGATAAGTGCTGCCATGAGTAAATTTGTGAGAAACCTTCTGGCCCGCAGTAAATAAAAATGTAATTAACATTAAAAATGTGGATATACTGTGTAGTAACGATACTGCAATCTTACAATCAAAAACCACTTATGTTTTAATTTAACTGCCCCAAATCAATGCTCTCCAGGATTTTAGTACAAAGAAGGTTGATGTTCTGTCTGCGTAACTGTGAATCGGTGATATTTACTCGCGACTGTGAAACCCAGAAAGGTAATACAAATAAAGAATAAGGCTAATTCTAAGATTTATGTTTTTCACAGAGAGAAGCAAACCACAAGGTCAGAGGTTTGCAAAACTAGGGAAGCATGTCAGGAAAATGGCAGATAAATTCATGAGATAACTTCCAAGTAAATAATTTGTTAAAATGGATAACCAAATGCACTTTGTGAACAGAAAAAATGTAGAAAATGATGTCATAGCTTGTAATAATTGGCTATGTGACAAACTTGCAACAAAACAGGAAGATATTTTGTGATGTGTGTACTGGGCTAGATGATGGTAGAGGTTTTTTCCAGCAATAATGATTCTCTTATTTCATTGGAGCTGGAGTGCCGTTTACTGCAGAAAGTTGTCTTATCTTGGCTGAATGCCTTTCAAAACACAGTGTCCCTTCAGCAAAGTTGTTTTTTTCATTCTCCACATTGATACTTTCACTTCTTTAAAGAAAGAAGATTGATACATGAACACATAAAAATCATTGCATCCTCTCCATGCAACTTCTTTAGAATTTGGATGTGGACACATTTCTCATTATTTCACAATCAGGCAGCTAAAATCTGATGAAGCTGCCTTAAGTTTCTTGTCCTGACCTCTGGGAATTCCACCAGCTTGAAGAAATAGAAAATGAGAGAAGAAATAAGAATCAATTTCACTAATTTTATCTGTTAACAAAGAAGAAAGAGGAAGAGATGCAAATGGTTTATCCTGTGCTCCAGCAACAATTGTCAGAATGACTTCTTAACTTCTCCTGTAGGGGATTGCAAATGTTGTTGCCTGGACACCATGCTATCTTACGATGAGGGAGCTCTCATCAGTTTCTAAATCGGTGCATTACAGCCAAATATAAGTATAGGGATCTATCTTTCTTGACAATCTCCTATATAATTCAATTTTGTTTCTTTGGTAGAGATATCTATTTGGCGTTTTTCAACAAATCATTTTTACAAATGTAGATAAAAATGAGTAAGCAATTATTTTTTAGCACAATCATGTAGTCTCAATAAATTACTCAAGCTGTCTCTTAAGAATCAGTTTTCTCTTTCACTGATTTTTCATTCTGTATATGCCAGAAAATTATTGTACCGTTTTTTAAACAGCATGCATTTCTCTTTTATTCTCTAACTTAGGCCTTCCTGCCACAGACATCTCTTTCATTACATTGACTAGCCTGTGCAAACTGCCACTTATAAACGTTGAGCTTTTCTGTATTTATTGTTAATTGTGAAATAGAAGCCTAGTGCACTTGCTGCCTTCATTTTTGCCAGCTTTTCCTGCTTTGCTTCGTTTCATTTCTCACATCACTGTAAAACTGACTTTGGGGGGGAAAATGGCTTCATGGCACTGGCAGTATTTTTCTACAGCTCTGACTTTTCTCTGAGTATTCATATGCAAAATGAAATCTCCAATTAAGGGGCTCAGATAGGTTTCACTGAGATGTGACCGAAGTAATTTTGCTTGGTGACTTGTTCCTTTGATTTAATGATTCTCATTTACACTAACTCCACTTTACAGGTGTTGGCAATATAAATGAGATTGTGTTAACATTTAATCTGTTGTTGTAATGTATTGCTGATAAATATAAACATTTGTCCCTGGAAATCTTGGGTCACATCCTGACAGTCAAAATCTTCCTGTTTGTTGCTCAGCTGCATGAGATTTTTAGTTAATCATCTCAGCATGGAGATTCTTCTTCTGTAGTGTGTACAGGATAAATCCTATGGTCCATTTGGACTCTTGGCGTCCCTGAGATTTACAACTATTTACACCAGTTCTGCTTTTCTTTATGAAATTTAATGTCAGCACTACCCCGAATTTCTGTAATGTTTTAATTCTTTCATTATAGTTCATTATTACATCTTCTCAGTCTAGACTCTAGACATTGTTTCCTCCTAACTTTAGCTCACTTCTGTGACAATGGAGCAGAAAAGTTCTTTGTGGACTGGCTACATTTTGTATTCTGGTAGTTATTGACTTACAATGACTAAATTGAAAAAATATATGTATGACAGTAACTATGAAACCATAAAGAATCATTTTTTTGGGCACGTATTTTAGAAATTCCAAATATGTTATCTTAAGATGTTTTCCACAGTAAGTTTTACACTGAAATAAAATCTTGTTTGCATTTAAAATGCATCTAGAAAAACAATCAATAGAAGTAAAGTTCCGGTTGTGCAGTGACTTACAGTATTTCCCCTGTGAAGCTAATACTTTTTAGTGGCATTAGCATAGAACTCTATTTTGTGTTGGCCAGGAACTGCAGTTTGTGCCTTTTTTTTTCCTTTTTTTTTTTTTTTTAGGCCAGGTAAAATCTTTTTGTTAACATCAAAAATCATAACTCAGATTCTGGTTAAGTTTTTTTTCAGGATTCAGCAACTTCAAGTGAAAAAAAAAACCACTTATGTTTTCAGCAATAGCAAAACAATAATTTACTGCGACGTGCTCTACATTCATACAGAACTGTGAAAAAGTCCTTCTTCCTTTCTTTTATTGGGTATTATTGTAAGGGTATTAATCACAATAGCACGCCTTAAGAGACCAGAATTTAATACAGCCTTGTCCACAACGTTCGTGAGTTGCTGGCATTTGAACTTTTGTATTGTGTGCATTAATCTCTTTATTTTTTTCATTTCATTTTGTCTGGACTCATGAAAGTTAGAAACCCAGTCTAAAGAAGCTTAGCAAATGTTATTATTTATCTCTTCAACTTAAAAGAACACTTGTAATCATATCCTGAGGGATATGCCATTTGATTAGAATCTAGACTTCTCTCAGAAACCTCAGAAATTCTCAATAATTTACTCTGCCTTTGGATGTGTATTTAATATCTGGTAAAATAGGCTGGAACTGATCCTTTTTAGACAAGGTATAAAGACAGAAAGATAACTTCTGAATCCAGAAAATACAGGGAAGAGTTCATGGTCTAAATTGGTTTCTTTTGCGTAATTACTTTTTGTGTAAAATCTATGAGTTACATTTAGCTAGTGGGTAACAATTCAACAGCTAGTTATACAGGGCATAATGAAGAATAAACCTTAGAAAGCATGTATTAATATGCCTTTTTTTGTTTGTTTTAAATGTTTGAATTGTAAGTGATTAAATTTATTTGCATTATCTAATCTTTTTTGGGGAATAAAAATTGCCTTCCTGTTCTGACTTTGGAGCAAGTATCTGAAAATTCCACTGTATATTCAAATCCAGTTTCATCTACTTTTGTAAACCTCAGTGAAACAGTACTCATTATAGCTGGGTAAATTTCTCCCACTGTTTTTGCATTGAAAGTTAATGAGATCCAGTGCTACAACAAGGCTAGTGTGCAACAAAGGCTAGAATCACTGAGGGTCTCTTTTCAATAGTTCTGTTATCTGATAATTTTGTATACTTGTCTTTAGTTAGCAATGTAGTTAGTTATGCCACTTTTGATTGTAAGTGTAATGTTGAAGCAGCTGTGCATCGTGTAAGCATTTGCAAAGATGTTTGATGTGTTGTCTGTGGGCTGTGACGACATTTGACAGAAAGCAGGTGAAAGGAAATGCGGAATTTAATGTGAAATGCTCATTTCACTGGAAATGAAATGCTGGTTTCTGCTGCCATTTCATGACAACAAAATATTCTGAGTGGCTTTGGTTCTTTCTCAAAATTTAGGATGTTCTGTTTGAAGCAAGACAATCTGGAGCTAGAATCTCACAATTGAGCCCGTAGGGTTTAGGGAGCTGTGGTGCTACACTGTCCTCAGCTGATGCAGACACATGACTGTCTGGGACCCACTGAGTTCAATCACAGAATGGCCTGGATTGAAAAGGACCTCAAAGATCATCCAGGTTCAACCCCCCTCCCATGGGCAGGGACACCAACCACGAGAACAGGCTGTCCAGAGCCACATCCAGCCTTGCCACGAATGCTTCCAGGGATGAGGCATCCACAGCCTCACTTGGCAACCTGCTCCAGTGCACCACCCTCTGCCAACATTCCTAACATCTAATCTAAATCTCCCCTGTCTTAGCTTAAAACCATTTCCCATTGTCCTGTCACTGTCAACCCATGTAAATGTCCTGTTGTATGCAATCCTGTTGTAAATCTTGTTCATTTTGCTTCATAATTCAGCACACACTTAGATCTAAGGTTCTCAAATAAAACTGTATTTTAACGATATTTATGAGAATGGAATTTTCAGAAACAGACAAAACTAATGTAATTCTGGATACCTATAGGAATTTCATCACCAGTGGTAGTGCAAACTTTGAGTCAGTGGTATTTGTACAGTTTCTCAGTAAGAGGAATTTGAGCATACAGTTGCATTGTTTGCTGAAGTAGATTTGTTTTATGAGTATTGCCACTATTTATAATGCTGTAGGAGCTCAGCTGAGAAAAGGCCCTGATGCAGATGATTCATCCAGTCTGTATGTTTCTGATCAGTGGTTTGAATGTTAGGAACATTTTACTATTTCAGAATCATCAATGAAAATTAAACACAGTATATAAAATTATTCATCTAAATCATCTGTGCAATGAAGTAAAAAGTCAGATGTTAAGGACTGATGTTCTGTGATGTTTGCGATCCTTCTGCACTGTAAATAAAGTGTGGAAATGGGGAGGATTAATGTCTATAACCTGTAAATCTGAAAATTCAATTTTATTTCATAAGCATTGCTGTTTTTTCACATATCTCACCATACTCAGAATAACCTGAAAAAGGTTATTCAGACTAGGGAGAATGATAGACCATTAAAATTCTGGGACAGCTTGTTTGAGGTAAATCACCTTGTGGAGTTCATCTACCTAGGGCAGTGAACAAGAAGGCACTAACTGTTATCTGAGGGAGAAGGGGAAAATACAGAAAGTTTATAATTGGTGGGCAGGGGGGAATCAGCCGAGAAAGTTTATTTGAGATGAAAGCATCAGGTTCTGAACCAGAAGCCTGGTGAAATTGGTATGTTCCCCTGTGAGTCGGCTTTGACCAGTGCCATAATGATGCTGACCTCTGCTGTAAAGCAATTTGAGATCTACTGATGAAAAGTTCTGGTTGTATTGTTAAAAAGTCTGAGAAAGAAAGAACCCTCAGACAGATTATATAAGCACTTTTTTTTACATGAAAGATCTAACCCCCTGCTTTTTAGTTTGCTATATACATCACAGTGTTGTATGTTTCATTTTGAGTCTCTGTCACTTCGTGTGTCTCATTTGAGCCTTGCCAAGAAAACGCAGCACTGATGAGTAATAGCACAGACCATTAGCAAGTTATGAAATGAAACTGTTGAAAGAGGTATAGTTCCTTACAGAATACTGGGTCTGACAACGCAGGTAATGGGAGCTGTACTATGGAAGATAAGGTTGGCAGCTGGAAATTTCTTATGCGCTAATTTCAAACAGTCTCAAGTGGACAAAATACGTCTAGGGAAGGCAGAAAGTCAGAAAAGCTTTGTAGTCTTCTTTCACCTACCAGTACGAAGTAGCAAGTTTATCTTCATTAGAATAATTTTTGAGATTGTGTGAATCAGTCCAACTCCATTGACTTCAGCATTTTGCTTCCAATAATCTAGCCCTAGAGTAGTCTTATTTCCAGGTTTTTTTATAGCATAACCATGCTAATAGCTTCAGTAGTTTCTCCTGGTGTGCCCTGGTGTTGACTGTACACCAGAGGTCAGTACAGTCCTCACCTATTCCAATCTTGCAGCAAGTTCTACTGTCTACACTGGTAAGATCTCAAAGGGTCACTCTGATCTGCTCTCTTCAGCTCATCTGTTTCAGTTTCTGAGAACCCTGCCTGCTTTTGATCTTTCCAGTTTAGTGAAATGTGTGTGATAATTAATATAAATGTCCACAAATTCCAGAATACTCTCATTTTCCATCTATGTAAATTCAGCTGCTGTTATGCAGTTACACCAGTCGTGCATGAAGGCATATAGGTCTGAATTATTCTGTCTAACTGCTCAGATTTTCAGAACTGTACATGTATTTCTGCTTGTGAAAAGTATGCATGCTAATGAGTATCAGTATTGTCTGGTGATACCATGGGTACATGTAACACTGGGCTAACTTTACATGCTCATGCTCATTCTAAAAAAAATACACCATTCTGAGAAAGTGAAACAAGAGTAGTTTTCATAATCCTGAAGTTACTTTCAATCAGTCTATATCCTATCTTTTTGGTACCTTTTATACTTTAATGTTTTTATCTTCCCATTCTGTTCCTGTGTGACTGCTGGGATGTGAAATCTTAGAGCTCTGCTAGTTTTGTTTTAGTTACATGTCTGCCTCCTAGTGGATCTACCTCCACCACACAATTATCACCAGCTGTTTCTGCAGCTCTCTGTGCATCAAAACTGAGCATTAAGTTATTTCTCTGTAATAACTCTTCACTACCTGACAGTCCAATTTAGGCTTTGTTTATACCACAATTCATCAAAGCTAGAAGATTCTTAAAGCTCTTGAAGAATTGCTTGGGGTTTATGTCATTTCATGGCACTCACTGTGAGACATGTCTTCCATTCTGTAGAGATTGGACTTTTTGCTAATGTGCAGAGGAAGCTGAGAATAAATTATGTCCAGGAGCTGATTCATTCAACACTATGTCACACACTGCCTTCTGAAAAAGAATAAAAGTTATTTCACTTGGTTTGTCCATCCTATAATCTAGGTGGGTCATTATGAGATGAAATGAAATGTGACAAATTTATTGGCAACTTTACTGTTTTCTAGAAACTGGACTGAGATCACCAACTCATTTACAGAAGGCCTCTAGAGAGCTATCAAAAGAAAATGAGTTTTGGTCATTGTTGACCTGAGGCTAAGTTCTACTCATGCGCTATAGCTGAACTGAAAAATTCCCTGTCCCGTTTCTAACCATCCTGTATAAATGATTGTTGATATGTGTTATTTTTCCTCCCTGCTCTAAGCTGAAAAAGTAACCACAGTCATATATCTGAGTAGTGTCACAGGAAAGCTATAGTTTACTTTTATGTATTTCTTTTTTTAAAGTAAGTCCAATATTCCAAAAGTAATCAGACAAATGAGACTCTTAAATGGCACATGATTGGATGAAAGCTTCACTGATTAAAGACCAAAACTGACAGAGTATCAATCACTGCTGGTTTTGATTAAGTACCTCACTAATCTCTGTCACTGTATAATGACTATCCTGGCAAACACAGCCTGATTGCTGCAGGCAAATCATTTACATTAATCAAATAAAGTAAGAAAGATAGTGATGTACTTCACTGTTCAGAAGATCCTGAATGTCTCTTGCTGAAAAGCTAAATGGACAATAAACTAGAAACAAAACTAACTGAGCTTGACTTGAATGCTCCCTATTTTGAAAGGTACTGTTAAGAGCACCAACTTTTTTCTCACTGACCAGAGTATCCAGATTTTTCAGCTTGCCGTAAGTAGCTCATCAGTAAGTCAAATTTAGAAGGCATTGAATTCCAAATGTAAGTAGCAATTAAATTTCAATCACTACAAATTAACAGGTATTAGACTTTAATAAAAATTCACTCTTCTGACCAGATTAAAACAGCAGCAACATCGTATCCAAGATATCTTTATTATTTAATAATTTCTGGAGATTTGCTTGTCATTTGAGGACAGAAAACTAACAACCTTTGTAGCAAGACTTCACAGTAAAGCCACAACTCTGCTCTACCAATGCTATTACATTTCAGGGAAGTCTCTCAGTTTCTGTGGTAGCGTATACCTATTGCTTCCAGGTCTGGGAAGAGCAGTGAAGCTCTGCTGGAATTCCACAAGCTTCTCTGCAGCAAAAACCTGATGAAGCTTAGACCTGTAGGAGGAAACACGCTTAGAAATCATTTACACCTTAATTCCTGTGGGATTTCCAAAGTGGTCTTTTTTTTTCTGTTTGTTAGTCAATCTGATAGCTGTTTGCAGGGCTGTGTCTTGGAGTGGAACAGAGAAAGCAGCGGAGCATAATATCTAGTAGAGCCAACTGACTTACATTTGTCCCTCATCAAACCCAAGACACTGCTGTAGAACACTGTCTTCTATGATGAGAGACCAGTCAATCAGAGACCTGATTTATAGCAAGGTCTTGAATCTCTGTCTTCTGTATGGCAGGCTGCCCAGCCAGCAGGCTTTTGGGTACTCAGGAATGAGGGCATTCATTTGAGGCTTTTCCATCTGATGGAATTAACTGAACTATATACAATGAACATATACAGTGCTGAAGAGATGCTTTTTAGCTTATTGGTAATGAGACTGATGTTTAAGAAGCTTGGCTGAGTTAATTTAGTACAAATGAAATTAACTGCAATTTTCCATTTCTTAAATAAGGCACCCTAAAAATTGGTCTGTCTATGTTCAGCGCATAGATTAGATAGGCTGTGGCATCTAACTCTGAAGGGACAAAGAAATAAATGGGATGTGAGCATGTGATTCATTGTGCTGTAGCACCATTGGAATCTGTGATGTTACCTAGGAATGAATTTAGCCCAATGCTAATAAAACTACCAGCAGAGATGGGACAACAGCATTTTTCTTCTTGGCCATGACTGACTGAAATCTTTCTCCTGTCATAGAAGTAGTAATTGTAAGAAGCTATGTATACCAGTGGTGCAATAGAAATAAAAAATAACCTCTGTACTAAGGATATATGGTCAAAGACTCAGAAAACACAGCAACTTATTTGATACAGCAATACATTTCTAGTCTTTAAATTAACAATATAAGAAAAGTGAACTCCATTTATCATGTAACTTACTACCTCGCATATAATATGTATCAGGCCATTGCATTACTCATTATACATTATAAACAAAGCAAAGCTGCTTTGTCAATGGTAATAAACCAAGGCGAAAAACAATTTCAGAGAAACTTAAATCTTAAATACAATACCTTGGTTTCCATCGCTTCAGAAGCTTAGCTGAACAAAATTGAGTGCCCAGTATTCAAGCATAGCTGCTGTGCCTGTTAAACATATATTCATGTCAACAGATGGGCAGTGTCTAATTATTCTGTGCAAATCAATATTGTATTTCTGTGTTCTATTACAATGAATGAACATAACTTTGTGTTTTGAAAAAATCAACATTGTCTTTAAAGGCGAAGAAGTGTTGCAAAAACAGGAAGCCAAAAAGGAAGCAGTCTAGCAAGCATTCTTCTGTTCCTTTGGAGAAAAAGGACAAGTATCCCCACTCCATCAGTGCTCATTCTATAATATATATAAATCTCAGAGTAGTTTGATTTTTTAAAAGCTACTTTTTCAGTGAATGTGGAGGACACCAAGTAGTGAAAATGAATGTTCAAAAAGTACCTGTGAGATGTTCAGAACTGTTCTTTTGGAGTACTTTGATAGTTATTTCTTGCCTTATCTTACCCTTCTTGATATATATTTTTCCTGTGAAGCAACATGATAGGAAGACTTGAAAATTAATAAATGTAGCCTAAATTTTTGTTCTTGGAAAAAATGTTTACCCAGCCAGCCCTAGCAGGTGGAACAGATGGCAGGAGATAAGTCTGTGCAATCACCAGAGAATGATGAGGACCCAGTGGTTTGATAGCCCAGTCTCAGTAGTCACTGTTCATTTTGTTCAATTTCTGTTTTGTGTTTCTCAGTGTGCCGAGGAAGTAGTATGTTGTTGTTACTATTTTTTTTTTCTGCACTTGTCAAAATAATATGCTATGGGAGCAAGGAAATATCAGTGATTATATAGTCATGACTTGGCATGTTGTTATACAGCCAACTCTAACAGGAGCAGAAAGTGCAGCAGACATCCATTTTTCCGACAGACTCTCTATTTTGATGGAAAAGGATTCTGTAAAAATAGGGAAAACGTATTAAAAGGATGTTGATATTAGAACTGAGGTTTTAATGTCATTTTTGTTAGTAGAGGTTGCAGAAAGAGTGAATGAAAAACTACTGGATGTGTTGATAGCCAAAAGAAAAGCAACAACAATACCCACAAAAACAAACAGATGGAAACAATTCAGTCCTTTAAAGCCAAAGTAAGCCAGTACTAGTCATTTGAGATCATCCCTCTTTTGTGCAGTGCATAGTAGAGAGAAACTTAAAAACATAGTTAAATATGAGTGGGAAATAATGAATTTAACAAATGCATATTTTCCAACAGCCTTTTCAGCATTAGGTATGTTCCATTCTTCCCTTTGTTGTTTTCTCTTTGCCCTGCTGCAGTATCTATTACTGCAATGTTAAGCACAGGAACATGGAATAGCAGGAATTTTAAGGTTGAATGAAACTGGCAATTAATCTAATCCAGAATATAATCCAGCAGTATCCAGATTCCACTGAGAAAAAATCTTTCTTAAGGGTTCTCATGTCCCATGGAGCTTACATATTGGATGAAGGTGGAGAACCAGTTGCTACCAGTTTATTAGCAGAATTTGGTTGCCAGTAGGATGCAATGTATAGAAGTATAAACTCGTTCTGAACTATGTAGCAGGTTGTCATGCAATAACATTTCATTTAGTTTTTGAGACAGGTCAACACTGATGTTTTGTTCTTGTTGATGTTTTTGATGAAGTACTTCAGGAAGATGAAGCTTGAACTCTTTGTTACAGAAGATACAGAAGCCCATAGTAGATGATATCATCAATACAAATTTTGGAGAAAATTTTGAAGCCCCAAAAGGATTTTAGGTATTTTTTTTCTAGAAAATTGTCATGGTTATTTGTATGCTCTTAAGCATGACATTTTTTATTTGCTTATCGCTGAATAATTTAAACAGTCTGCTCTCACCTGATTCTGAATTAGCAGTAGATAAGCAAAAGGGAAGACAAATACGAAAAACTTGCAGAGCATTAGCAAACCTTCAGTAGTTTTCTCAGTGCATGTTCTTATTTATCACCCCTCCATAGTGAACTCACTGTCGCTCGAAGTACTTTGCAACATATTGTAAAAGCTCCAATATGTGCACATACTAGAGAGAAATTCAAATGTTGTAAACTCATGGCAATGTGATGAGGGCAATGTTCTCCTGTACTTTGTGTCTCTCCTCTCTGCCTATCTACTTAGACTGCTATTTCATACTGGCTCAGATCTTTTGTTATCTTTTGTCTGAGTTTCATTTTTACAGATCTTGACAATTAAATAAAAAACGATTGCAGTTATGAAAGTAAATAATTTTTAAGCGTGTATTAGCACTTACAGAAATGAAATGCTCTGGGGATTTCTAAACAGAGACAAGAATTCAATTAAAATGATAAAGCTTATAAATTTTGGGGTTCTAGAAATGCATATATTTCTGGGCTTGGCTGCTAACTTCAGCTCTCATTTTTTCAGTGTGGTGGCCTTCATAGTGAAGATAGAAAAACTGGATTTAGATGTTGAGGTTATCAGAATTTGGAAATTTTGTTTTGATCACTTGAAACTTCAGGACATTGATAATGACATTCGCAGGCAGATCTAGCTGTGAGGCTCTGAAATCACTCAAGATGTGTGGGACTTATTCATTTTGGCCTGGGTTTTTGTTCCTTGTTCTGGACTGATGGAAATTATTGTGATGTGTTCTCGTTGCAGGACTAAACTTTTGGGGAGACACCTAGTTCTGGAAGTTTCTCAATTTATTTTCACAGAATAAACTAAGGTGTCTGTGGTGATTATCTGACTTTAGATGTTCTTGTAAATTTCGAAGATAGACTTCAATGACTACATTAAATCTCTACTAATTAGTTGAAGTTCAGTTATTGTACATATTCCTCTAGTAATTAGTAGATGTATGTTGTGCCAGTGTCAAAAACTGGACAGAATCCAGTCCAGAGCTCATTATCTCACTAGAAATCCACAGTCACTAATCAGCATTTGATAAAAATTAGACAGTTCCCTACTGGCACTCAACTGTTAAATTCCATTTACACTGTTGCCCCATATATACTATAAATTCTCTTCTATTAGAAAACCATTCACGAAGTCCTTTGGATTTGAGGATGACTGAACAAAAAGAAATCTAATTAGGCGACAAGACCCCAAACCAGCATCATTGCTGTGTAATAATCATTGCACTGTGTAATAATGCCAAAGTAGTGCTTTTGAAAATTTTCTGCCATGGTATTGCAAATAAATGTGTGGCATTAAATTAAAAGGGCTTAGCAAGCGGGGATGCATGATAGTTCTGGTCTAAAGGGCAAAGATTTGCAGATGACCATGAAGAGTGATGAGATTTTTAGAAGTTTAATTGCATTTGTAGTGCATTGTTACATTCAGAACAACCATTTCACTCTAAAGCAGTTTTGGATTTTTTTTTTTTTCCAGCAGTAGAAGCTGCTAGCTAGATTTTACACAGAGAAACTGGAGGGACCACAGTCCTTTACATTGGACCTATGAGGTTATTTATAGTGAATGTTTTGTATATGGGCTGATAAGAACAGCTGCTACTTCTTTTCTAGTTATAGCACAAGCATGGGAAGTACGGAAATTGTCTTGTTCTTCATGCATGTAAGAATAACCTTGCAGAAAGATCTGTTATAAGAAAAAGAAAGTTATGTGTCCGGAGTGATTAGACTGAGGGCACACCAAACTCAGTGCCACTGAGTCAGTCTGTTAGTGTTTAAATGTAGCCATAGTTTTCTACAATACTGGAAATAAGTTTTGAAGATCAGATGTAGCTAAGCATATTTCTTTGGTATTCACAACAGTGGTAACGGGAATATCACTGACTCTTACTTGGGTCTATAATTCTACAGTGCTGATGTCTTACAATCTTTTGCAGAACAAATAGATTTTGGCTAATACCAATAATCTTTTATTTATTTTCTTCTTTTGCTTTATTATTCTCTTGTCTGCTACTCTCCAATTCATCCTTGGGTCCCTTTTCCACAGTCTGACCCTCAGGAGACAGAGAACTGCTGAACAAATATCTGATCCTTACTCTCAGTACAAACTAATTTGAGTGCAGATGAACATTTGGCAGCCATGCCACTGACAATTAATTTTAATTTCACTGGGGGAAATATTTGTTTGTTCTTCATAAAGTCATTTGTTAATATGCTGATAAATCTTTCTGTTTGCACTTGCTGGGTGATGTGTGTAATGGCAGATCTGTCCTGGGAAATTATAGACATCCACTGCTAGCTGTAGAAAATGGATAGCTTGCTAAGTGTAAGCATTACTAACTACACCCTACACCCAGGTGCTGCATTCCTCTCCTAGTCTCTCTGTTGACCTATACCACTGATCTTCCTCCTTCCTAACAGCAACCTTGAAACAACAGTCCCTGTGCTTGCATCCATCTTCAGGAAAGGTGTTCAGTAGTGCTCAACGATGAAAGTAACTCGGGTACAATTCCTACCCAAGCAGTACCTTAGGGATAAAAGGGTATTGAGGGACACGCTGGGGTTCTTTTGTTTTGTTTTTTTGCTTATTTTTAATTAGGTATAAAATTCACATTTAAATAACTTTATTTAGGCAGTAATTTTAATTTTCTGCAGTAATTAAGCCTTTCACATAGATGTGCTATAATTTTTCTACCATTTGGACATTTAGAAAGATATAGGGTCTATTAATTTAAAAGGCAAGTGTGCAGTTGCAATATGCAAGAAGTGATAAGTATGCACTTAACCATGTTTACGCAACTGAAGATCTCACATGCATTTGACTTACTGTGGCTTAATGAGTTACCATGTACCAACTGAATAACAGTAAAATTACATGTGGTTTTTTAGCCTGTTCCAAATGCCTACTCAAGAATCAAGTGTCTTTTACTAAGCTTTACTCTGATTTACATCACGACTGCAATTTGCTAAGAGTATGTATTTGAAAAAATCCATGTAGAACTATGTAATGAGTAATGAACACTTAAATCACAGAAAATTGTTCCTAAAATAGCACAATGCTATCTTGTATAGTGTGTTAGATATGCACCAGTTCTTCATAGTGAAATGAAGGAGATTTTAGCATTATTTACTGGTCTTGACTGTAAGCACATTCATATACCAGGAGTATAATTCTTTATCTGCAATAGGAGCGTATGGAACAAGTCAGGCTGGGCAATAGAACAGCACAGGCAAAGCTGAGGGTGACCCAGATCTTGTGGCAAGGAGAACAAAGGGACATCTGCACAACACAGTGCAGATGTCCGAACTGCCACCAGGGAGCTGCTACACTTGCCCTGAGAAGTCCTGCTCAGCAGTCATTCTAAACAAGGCTGCTTAGCCTGCCTGCAGAGCTACACTAATACGATTACGTGACTTCTGCTGTGCCAGATTTAGAGCTCAAAGGTACCTAAAATCTTTACACAGGATTAAATCAAACAGCATAGAAATACTGTTAAGGAATTGCTTGGCTGTATCTGAGGACATGAAAAGCGGGTCAGTGTCCTTGAGAGCTTAGGAGAGCACAGAGCAGGGCAATGAAATAGTAGCAGAGGATTGTATGCAGTGTAGGCATTCTGCTATTTTGAACACATGCAGTGAAATAAATAGGAATTTTGACATTGAATTTGATAGCAAACAAAGGCTCCCTTTCTCTATGCATTGTTCTAAACTATTAACATTTTTTATTACTGGAACATGGTAACAGCTTAACTGCATTCAGAGTCTTCAGTGCTGTCTTGCCCACGTGGGCTTGGGATTTCTGTGCCAAAGTACCTTCTGCCTTTCATTTATCAACTTGTGTGGTTTCACAAAAATGATTAATTGTTCTTTCCTGTACAAAAACCATAATCTGTAGCAGTAGTGTCAGAAATCAGAGTGGCAGACTGTGAAAAGTAGGCCACACTCAAGGAGTTTCTTCATTCATTGTTTATGGTGAAATATGTGGTGGGACGTAGAAGTGGATCATCATGTCCTTATGTATAGTAAATGATAATTGATGTACATAATGATCAACTGCTAGGCCTAGAAATAAGCCCATTACTTCTCTGTAATCAGATGAAGCCTGTGATATCACTCTTTTCAGTTGCTGTTGTGAGTCTGTTTCTCCTTCTGTAGGGACAGAGACCACTCAGTTTCAGGAGAATCTTTGAAAATTAAAAGTGACTTCCATCAATAGGCACAGCAGAATTGTGCTGAATAGCTGAATTCCCTGCCATTCTGTGCAGAAATAATGTTCTCCATGAGTAATGACTGGTATTCTGGTAAAGACAAGTAATTACTTGTATTCTGTGCAAACGCAATAATTGTGTCCCTGCTTGAGGTTTCCTCTCCGTTCATGTCTAACTGACAGATTAACATAGTATGTAGAAGTATTAATTTTCATTTCCAATGGAACTTGAATCACTTGTGTTGTACTTAGGTCACCCCAAATGTAATGCCTCCTTTTTATATCTGTGGAAAATTCAACAAGTGCAAAGAGCACAATAACACTATTTGATACAGCAAATTCTCAACTTTAAAACACTACTTCTCAACCTAGTCATCACAATTAGCTGTGCATTTTTACCAGCAATGAACAAGAGCCTGAATGCCATGCTCATAAAAATCTGCATCAGTGGAGGTGACCCACTGTCACTGCTGCTCACCACCCACCTCACTGTGCTCACAGCCACTGTTTGATCTCCAAAAAAATTCAGCAAGAATTGATGAATGTCAGTGTGTGCAACTTCTTCCACAAGGAGGAATTAAGTGACCTATCTTTGTTTCATATGCACTTCCATGTCAGACACCAGTTTGTCAAACTAACCTGCTGCTGCAGTCTGGTGCACAGTTACAGAATGTAATGGAGTATTGGTGGGAAGATTCAACTTCTATTACTGAACCACGAAAATCTACCTCTGAGTTCATGGACCAAAATAAAAAAATACAAGGCATTATTTTCAAAGCAGACCTTGTATATAGCTTTTTTTTTTTTTTAACATCATTGTGATGTATCACATAGATCAATCCAAATTTAACACAGAGCAGTAACTGCAAAGGTATTTGTTCAAGTGAAAAAAATCTGGAATAGATCCATACTCTGACAAACACATTGAATATGGTAAATGAGCTAAGTACACAGCTCACTGAGTATTTAAGTATTCAGGCTATCCAGTACATCTTGTCTCATATGCTCAGGTGCATTGTAGTGTTGTACTTACGGTCAGGATTGAGCATCTGAAGGGAACAGACTGACACGTGAAGGCTTTATTGATCTTTTACAGGAGGTAGGCTTTCTTTTTGCCCAGAAAAAAATCCACACGCAGACATTTTAAGTATGATCATATGATGATCATTTTAAGTATGATCATATATCGAACCTGTGATTGATGCCATTTGTTTTCCACAAATGGTTCCTGTGGCAGATATGATAAGCTACAGGCCTGTACTATCCCTGAGCTTTTTGTCTTCCCTTATATTAACTTCATTCTGCTCCCAGTTCTATTCGTAGACTTGGATACTAATTTTGTTTCTATTAGAATTAGGAGGATTGTTAATCACAATAATGAACTTATAAATACTTAATATGCACAGGATGAAGTGAAGGTATGTCCATACCTTCAAAATGTTAATTCTGCTTTGTGTTTGTAAAGGGTAACAAATGCTGGCTTCCGTTTTCACTTCTGAGACTTACAAGCAATTAAAATAGTGGTAGACATCACTTCACTGCGTGGGTAATGAGATCAAATCCAGTCATAAGTCACTGGAGACTGCAGTGATAGATATGACTAGTCATGTGTAAACTGCTGCCTCACGGATTTATGAAGCAGTTGTGCAATACCTACAGGGCAGACGTATCCCTCTCACTGACTCTTGTGGAAGGTCTCTAATCAGTTATAAAGCCTCAGCATCTCTTTATTCAGAAATTAAAATTAGAATCCTCCAGAATTAGATGGGCACAATTTGCACTCTACTTAGAATTGTAAGTAGTGCTCTAAGCTGCTTTGCTGACAACAGGATATAATCATGAATTATGTTTTCTAACTTAGCAGTTGTAATTTTTACATTTAGGAGTGATCTGGAAACTGGAAGGGTTTTTTTTTTTCTGCGGAGGTTTTTCTTCATTTTTTTTCTTTTGTTTTGTTTGTTTGTTTGTTTTTAAATCTTAACAGATTTTAGAGATTCTCTGCAGGTATTTGGTCCCTTTCTCTGCTCCCAGATGTTCCAAAACATAGCACTAAAGAATGTAATTTATTGTATTTCTAGAAAAATACCCTTCCTTGTTTAAATCATTATCTGTTCAGGCACTGCCTTTCTCACAGCCTGGGAGTTGTTGATCACTTTTGCATTGCACCATTGCAATGTCATCCAAAGAGACAGCAAATATTGCAGATTAATGCTGCCAAAATTGAAGTAATTACTTTCTGAAAGTGACAGGCGTGTTATTAAGTCCATATGGCATTATACATTGTTGATGTAATAACTAATCGGAAACAGCAGTATTTCTAGGGCATGAATGTTTGGCAACGTATACTTGACTAAGAGTCTTAGTATTATAAATATATATTTGCTTCTTGCCAGGAAACCAAGGAAATTTATTCTTAGGGAGAAAATCACATCTTTCTAGCAACAGGAAGTATTTGCAATCTTGAGGTAAAAGTGATGCTTGCCATTTCTTTTCTATACAGTTAGGGCTAAGCGTGGCCATCATAATCCAAAAATGTAAGTAACTTACTCTTTCCATAAGAATTTTTGTTGTTGTTTCTCAGAGTGCACAGTGTATATGGTGCAAAATCACCTTGTATTAAACATGAGCTTCTGGGAAACTACTGAGACCTCCACTGCCCTGGGCTGGTGAGCTGGGAGGACAAAGCAAGTTGCACGTAGAATCAGGAAGCGCTGGATGCAGAACAGTCTTTCTGATCTGGCCCTTAGAACATGAGGAATTATAATAATAATAATAATGGCAGTGGCCTTTATTTGTTTCAGATAGGTCTTTTACTGTTCTACATAAAGTGCTGGTTCTGAGAAAATTTTCTTAGCTCTGTAGTGATATAAATGCCGTGGGACTGCAGTTACTGCAGGAAACCTGACCTCGTACTGACAGACCAGGCACAGTTAGTATTCTTTACTTGTACTTGTTTCAAATTGCTAAGTGCTCTAGTTATACTTTCTCAAGCTTCTGAGATATTTTGTCATTTTGGATATTTTGTCTGTTTGGAAGTACCTCTATTTCAGCTGCAGCGTGTCTAATCGTACTCTTGATACATATTCTTCTCAGCATCCTTTCAACTCATGTGTGGGCACTTAAAATGCCAGTTGTTCTAATACTTTATACAAGCAGGACAAAACATACTTCCTGTATTAAAGAAATTGCAGAAGGACAAACTGATACATGCCATTGCTCTGTAATTTGACAGTAATTAGATCAGGAATTTAAACTTGGTACGTAGTGTGCTCAGAAAGTGACGTTACTGAGAGCAGTTTCCTTTCTTACTGAAGCTGCTTGCAAAGGATTATGATTTTACTCATCTTTGCACATTCTGAGCAATAGAATTTTCCTTTATCTGGATTGGCATATTGCAACCACATTCCCTTTGAATCCAACGCTGTGATGTGTTACTCTGAACTGGAAGAGAGAATAGCAGTTCCTCTGTTCTTGGTAGGTCAGAGTGGGGATGGGAAGCTCCTGTTATAAGTCTGCTGTGGTAGGACTTTCAGTCCAACAGCAGTAACACTGCTGTTCCACTTGAGCAGGCTGTCAAGTTAAATATGTTTCTGGAATGATGCTTCTGGCATAGCCTGCACAATGCATATGCATTATGTGTATTCAAGTAAAATAAAAATGAAATAAAATTTGCAGAGAGTGTATGAGCTGGAAAACCTTATGCCATTTTTATGATCTAAGTTGATGAGCTTGGGTGTAAAGCTGTATTTCCCTAGAGCAAAAGGAGAGGCCTCTGGTGTTTAGAGCAACACTAGCACAGCCAGGGTAGCAGAGACGTAGAACAGATAATATAAGACTACATCTCTATCCCCCTGGTAATAAAAAGCAGAGTGGCAGATGGATTGTAATTGCTCCAGACTAAGGACAAAGAGAGGACGCATTATGATCTTGCAAATAAGGGGTAAAACACATACCTTGTTAGTTGTATGACAAAGAGCCTGCCTGTGAGATCCTGATACCACGCAGATGAAGCTAAAATCTTCACTTACGTGTGTGTGTTTTGGAGCTGTCTCTTCACAGGTACACTGAGGTTTGTTTCAACTTCCAGCAACTGATGACCAGAAACTGGCACAGGTGCTCTTATACAACTGGGATATCGGCCTCCCTGAAGTCAGAAAAAATTACAGGTGACTCTCTAAGAGTATACATTAGCTACACATACCGGAGGGTTGTACCAAGCACCTCTTCCTGGCGGAAAGCGGGACTGATAGATCCTAGCTGATAGAAGATCCTCGATTTCTACTCCTCAGAGCTACTAACTGCACATCCATTCCCTCTTCCATTTAGGCAGGTTTGAAAAATGTTTGAATAAGGCAGACCAGCTTCTGTTTACTTTTTAGCAAGTGAATACTTTGTGCGCTGCAAGGCACAGAGTGGCAGGGAAGGGAACAGCAAACAAGATTGGAGGAGCAAGGACATCTGCTACTTAAAGACAAATCAGGTGTAATTGGAGTAAGTGAAATGTGGCCAGTTCAGGAAATAGGCTGCAATATTACATTACCTAGATACAGAGCTTAAGGATAGGTACTTCTAAATGAGAAAGGAGATGGAGAGATGAGAGTATAAATGATGAAGGACATTATGCTGAAAACGGAGTAATGTTCACATAGGTGGAAACTCAGAGACACCTTGAACTTGAGGCTAAATACTGAAATGGTAAAATGATTATTGTAGAAAACAATTACTGATCCCCCATGGGTACGTGAGAAAATAGATCAAGAAATATTTATGCAGATGGGAGGATGTTCTTGGGCTAGGGCATTGATAATATGAAACTGCAATTACTCTGACATTGGCTGGAATGAGAATTATGGAAGGACTTAGGAGGCTGAAGCTATGTTTATTGACAGATTTATTTTTTTATCCTGCATCTTGACAACCAACAAGATTAGAGGCCATTTGGAAAAGTCACACTTGTTAAGTGAGGGGTCACATTTGCTGATGCCTGTGCTCAGGCTGAAATAACATCAGCTGAAAGTTAGGATAGAAGAAAATTGATGTTGAGTGTGAGCATGATTCTGATGTTCAGATGTGGGGAATTATGTGTCCTACTGTACAAGAGGATATGTTAAATTTGGGCAAATTTAAGTAGATACCTCTTTATTGGATGACATATCCAGTAGCTTGCAAGTCACTGATCCTCATGGAGTTTCATTTTCTTTATCTTAAATTTTTAATATAGGATTGCTGTAAACATAATTTCTCACTGTAATCAAAGAAGTAGACAGCAAGTGTCTGTCCAAAAATGCAAAGGTTTACCTTTTGTAATGAACAAATGAAAAAGGAGAATTATTTTTGCTAACTGGAATAGATAACAAAATATTGAAAAATGACAAATTTGGAGAGTGGAGTTTGTTTTGATTGGACAAATGAAAAAAAATAGTATTTTTAAAGGAAAAATGTGAAAAGGCAGTAAAGGCAGTTTAGGAAAGACATTTTGAAGCAAATCTTTCAGTTGATCAAATATTGGATTGAAGTTAAATAACCAGGATTTACTGTTGCTGTGACACATTGCTGCAGTTATAGTAATCGTATCCAACAAAAACACAACTTCCCAAGTTTGTTGTCAGCAGTATCATAGATAGCTGATGAATATGCAGATTAGCTTGCAATAAAACAGCAGTGGGCAATGGCTTTTTGGAGCTGCTCATTTTGCCTGCTATTCTTATTATTTCTAACTTACGTTGTGCTGTGGCACCCATCATCTTAAATTTCATTCCAGGTGTGCACAGGTTCAGGATTAAACAGTTTTCTGAAGATCTTAGTGAATGACTCAGAACTTACTTTTTCTCAAAGACAGCTTTCAGAATAAATCAGCCTGCAGAACAAGGATCTCACGTTCTCTGTGAGATCCACACAAGGATGTGCAGAACCAGCATGTGCTTAATTTACATGTACTTAAACAGGACAACCTTGTGAGCTCCAGATTGATGATTGCTGATCTGAACTACACAGTGACCTCCAGGGTTCAGCATGAACTGTTGCTCTGCTCATTAGACTGTGAAACATTCAGATCATTTTTTTCCCAAACATTTTGCTCATGGTTTTCTGCCATGAAATTCTGAGTATCAGCTTTTGAAACTGCTGATACCGCAACCTCTCTGAATACTCTGCCCCAAACAGGAGGCTGTGGCTGTCACAAAGAGCTTAAATGTAAGTCTGAAAAAAGACACCAGAAGGTGTTGTTCTGTCTGGAGTGGTGTTGGTGGAAGGAGTTTAAACTGAGAAGGCAGGGATAATACTCATACTATGAGAATGAAATGGCAGCAGAATCACATTGAAATTATTGCACCTACCTACAGAAATTAAAAGAGCAAAGACACAAAATCCTATTCTAAGAGTCTTTGCTTGCATACTCTGTTCTGCGGAACTCTTTGAAAATCTACAAGACATAATTTAGACCTTTGCATTTTCCTTCATTGACCCACTGTTGTTAGCTAACTTGTGATGTATATTTGTAATGATGTAATGAATATCTAATACTAAAAATATCTCTCACAGGAGCTTCTGTGAACTGTTTACCTGAAATGTTCATCGTCACTTTTAAAATGCAAACTCTTCCACCTGGACAAAAGGGGAATGTTGTATCCCCCACACATTCTGCCAGGTAGAAGTCAGCATCTATCTTCTGGATTGGGATTAATGGGGCAGCATTAATTATACCTCACATGGACCTGTCAGGGTAATTTAATAACTTTATAACACTCACGTTTTCAGAACAAATATGACTTTGGGATGTGATTATTATTAATACATTTGAATAGCCATAAGAAATTCACTACATTTTTCAATGGTCCTGTGTGGACATTCCCTCTGGATAATGTTTATAGCTTGACCAAACTGAGGGAAACAAACAGGTTTTCCAAAAGATTTTGTGTGTGTGTGCATATGCGTTTTGCAAGCCAGAGAATAAGAGTTTGGGGCCTAAGCACAGAAATCTTGATGCTTCTTTCAAACAGAAAGTTCAGGATTGTTATGAATAGGGTGAGAGTTTGACCAAGGTGAAAACGACCTGGAGAACACATCTTATAAAAAATATAAGGAGAACACAATCATTGATGTGCTCTATCTGGAAGATTGCAGTAGCAGAAAAGGGATACAAAGGGGCAGTAGCAAAGCAAAGTGCTGCTAAGCTTTATGTTTGGAGACACAGCACTGGCGTTCTCATGTGCCGTGCGTTTTGTTGTGGAGGTGCCTGGGAGAAAGGTGGTCATATCTGAGCTGATCGTATCTGAGGTTGAGCTGAGTTCAGCATATACGAGTTCTTTCTTATGCACAAGCTGTCGAGCATGTTTCCACAAATAACATTACCATACAGCTGCTGAATGGCAGCTAGAGGCGTGTGTTGTTCTGTTTGCAATATGCAGATGTGATTGGTACTAAAAATAATACCTAGCTGAAAGATCAGGAAGCTGTGCGGTTTTTTTATATTACTTGTCTTTCTTTTAGAAGCAAAAGAGTGAAAATAACCACAGAAACGAGAGAAGAGGGCTACATTTCTTCTGTTATCTGCAATACAATGTTATTTACTCAGCATTCTCAGCCTGTTTTCTGAATTTCTTCCCCTTCCCCTACGCGTGCCTCCATTTCTGAGCTCTTCGTCCGGCTGTCGTCCTCCTGCACAGTGAGTTACCGCCATCTGCTGGACGAGGGGCGGCTGAGGAGCAGAGCGCGCCCCGCCTGCCCCTGCGGGCCGGCATTGCCACGGGAGATCCGCGTGGGTTCGGTGCAGGGCGTCCGACTGTGAGCATAACGTTATTTATCTGACTGTTCAGAAACCGGAGAGATGCTTTACTCATCGTAGGTTGGCATTTCGGTGCAACGGATTCAGACCGAGCCGAAATGGGCGCACGGTTCTGTCGTTAGTTTTAATGTGTGAGTGGAGACTTAATCAGGGCCGTGTTCTGTGAAAGGGGGACGATTTAACCATTCTTTCATTGGAATGCTACAGATCAGCAGTTGGCACCGCCCCTTGTGTAAAATCTCAAACTCTGCATCTACACGAAAGAGTTCTTAATCCAAAAGTTGGTGGTGCTTCTTGAGAACAAGATTAAGAAAAATGTTAATCACATTTATATCTATCCATAATCTCCATTAATGAAGTACCACAGTCTTTTCATCCTCTTCGTGTAATCTATGGGAATTTCAGGATAAAGGGCTTTGTGTTTAATGGTTTTCATGTTCTTGCTTCTTAAAAAGCACAGAGTAATTTATGGGCATTCTTTCACATGCTCAGCAGGCCTCTGCTCATCCCATTAACTGTTTCTAGTAAATAAATGATCTCGGAGCATTTTGTTATGCCCTGAAGATGAACATGTTTGTATCATGTGTATTAGCCAAATGTTCCATAACACAGGAAAAAAACAAATGCAGCAGAACAGATGATTTTAAAGAGCCTATCACCAGGAAATTAATTTAGAAGAGATCAAACCTGACCCTGCTAAGATTTTTTTTTTTACTGTTACTAACTTCAATAGCTGTACAAGATGAATGCAGATTAAGGTTTTGATCAGTCTTTGATATAAAGCCTGACAACAGCAAAGTAGGAATGGCAGCAGATTTAATCGTGGCTTTCGCCCACATTCAGCAGACCAGCAGGGCACTTATTTCAGAGACCCATGAGATTATTATTTTCCCCCTGTGAAATCCTCATGCTGCTTTCTGGTTCACTGGCAGCATCTAAAGATTTGTTCTGATCTGATGTGGTGCAGCTAACAAAAGAACTCTCTCTGGAGCTCATCAATTATAGAGTTTGCAAAAGATTTCACTTCTAACCTAGTAATTGATCTTTAAACTCACTTCAAAACAACACTTGCCAATCTTGCTGAGCTGGAAGTCAGTGAAAGAAGATTATATTTGTTTTCCTGTTCTGTTCAGTAGCACCCTGCTTTTGTCTTGTTCAAAGGTTGAAAATAGTGAAGATACTGGTGATTTTTATCCTCGTGGTTTTCATCTTTCAAACTTACTGCCAAGATAATACTTTTAAAATCTCTAAACATGGGGCCATAATAATAGACTCCACGATGTCCTTTCTATGCAGAAAGAAGTCATGGTTGCTATAATCTTTCTACAGGTTCCTTCACTCAGCTCGGCATCCCTTCCCTCATTCTCCCTTTTCTTCTCTCCTTCTTCCTTCTCTCCCTTCAACTTTCCCCTCTCCTCTCTCGTATATGAAACGGAAGGTTGTGGTCTCTGTACAAAAGATGATAAATACTGCCGGACAGTTTTCACTCTACCTTTGGTGGAGGCTTCTCTGTCCACAAGCAGATCTGATAGCATAGGTTAGCTATGTGCTCACTGTTCTTACTGTGCTCACTTCTCACTGTCACAAATTCAGCCAAGTTCACCAAACAGCATTCAGTGATGTGATAAATAGGGAGACCTCAAGCTTCACACTGGAGCAGGTGAGAAATGAACTTTCATGAACTGTTGGTTCAGACATGGGGCCTGAGCTGCCTCAGGGAGGCAATGGTAAGCCCTGGCAAGGGGAATATCCTTAGCTGCCAGCAGCCTTCATCACAAGGTGGTGTCTGTGGTTGCGTCCATCAGCTGGCTCCAGGAAACTTCTCTTTGGTACAACATCTGTGTCCAAATTCCAGAAAGGTCACTAGCAGATCTTAGTGAAGTACCTCTGAGTGAGGTTGCCCAACACAGGGAAGCCAGTACAACAGCTTGTTGCTGCTGGAAGGAGGACAGAGGACAGCCTGCACCCCACTCAGTGCTGTCCTATTGCCTTGTATTGAAGCAGTGAACCTTACTGGGAGCTGATTCAGCTTGCTAACTGAGCAGGAAACACACCAGTGAAAGGATAAATGGCTTTCTGCTGAGTTAGTGCATTCAGTAAGCTCACAGAAAAGTCTAATGAGTGCCATAGCTGGCACAGAGCAGGGCAGGAGCCATACAGAAGGGCCTCTTGGCTACAGCAGCATCACCCCATGTACACCGTGTACCTTTGCTCTTCATTAGGCAGCCAACACATTTGGCCTTGTGTTTCAGCATACATCATGTACTTTGCCAAGCAGTGTTTAGAATCAAATTAAGGGATTTTCAGGGAACCAAACTAAGGGGGCAGAAATCTGTTGGTTTCTGTATAAGTTTTGTTTAAGGGAATACTAAATAGAGCTAAGGATTTCAGTGGCTCAGGCTGTTGTAGGAAATGCCAACCTTTCCCTTCTCCCTCTGGTATATATAGGGTGATGATGTTTTATGGTTCAGCAGAAGTTTTTATTGAAAATCTCTTCCTTATAAGATGAAAGATTGCAAAGAAAATATAAACACGAAAATGTGATTATTTTTCTGTCTGGCATATTTTCATCTTTGTTCTACAGCATCTCAAATTAAGTCATACAGCAATATTCACTGCAGAGTTGAAAATGCTGTATATAGAGTGATCAGAATGTGGGGAACCAAATTCTCCTCTCCTTATACTGACTTCCTCTGTTTTCAGTGGTGACAGATTTTAGAAGGAATTAGCCAAAAGCTTTTTAAGTTCTCTGTTGGTAGATTCATTTGTTGATGGATTCATTGTTGATTAAGCGTTTATTCATCAGCATGATTTTAATTTTTATACCAAATAATCTTTCTTCAGATGAATTTGGCAGGAAAAAAAGGCATCCTTAAAGGGTTTAGTGAAGCTCTTCTCTCTTATGTTTGTGTTTTTTTCAATCAGGAAACAAAAGATTCAGGTGATTAAAACATGACATACCCTTTTAGCCCTGCTCCTTCTGTGACTTTTAACATTCTCAATTTTTATTACAAGAACTGATGAACTGTAAGTGATTGGAAAGAGAGAGAATAGACTCTGCACTTAGCCTTACCACCTAACTTAGTTAATGTTCCAAAAAGCAATTTCTTCTGACTGGTACCTGCAGTGAGTTTAATGGAACACAGGGTTAGAAGGAGAACCTTGAAACAAATGCTCTCTGTTTAAAGGCCAATCAATAACTGAATAGTTTGACGATCCCAAACCTATGTCACTTTAATGTAATTGGAGTGTATGGAAAAGACATTACATTTCAGCACCCACTAGCATCAACCTCCATTTCTGGTGATACCACTCTGAATGCATCCAAGTCATCCTGTGTGAAAGGAGTAGGAGTACAGGCTTGTGATGTCTTTTAAATCTATTTTCGAGGGATTTTGCAATTTTGTACAGATTGTAGTTTGCAGTATATACTATTTTTGGGACACACGTGGAACCCTTCAGTATGTTTGAAGATTTTTATGAGCTGGTATGTCTGAAACTGATGAGGCTGAGCATGTTTGAAACTAGTTGTGGTGAGTCTCTAGCAGTCCATCATCTGTGGTTTCTTCAGATGAGCGAGTAGGGAAAAGAAATAATATTACTGGGGCTATTATGTAATAAATCATATGAATGGCATAATGTGCAAAAAGACATGAATGTTGAAATTCATATTTAATAATCACCCTCAATAGTGATCATTCAGTTGTATCGATCAGAAATAGCTTTCTAAAAAGAATTTCCTGTGATTACTGGTACATTTGTGTCTTACTCATACTGTTAAGTGGGAAAATTCATTTGGAGGAGGAGATTTCATTTCCTTTGGCTTCCAGAGATTAGAAACTATTTCACATCTGTTTGAGTGTCACTCAGTTGCAGTAAAGAGTGATGCTGGGCGCACCAGCTTAAGGCAGTTACAGCTAACTCACCTGTTTTGCCAGTACAGTGTCTTTTGAAACTTTTTCCACTCTTGCTGCGTAGAAAAGCTGAGTTTTGTATGTGCATTTGTTTAGGAAAGTTCATTATTAAATATGTGTATATATAGCTGTATGGACTATTCTTTTGAATATAATGGATTAGCTTCAATGTCTTACCAGCAGGAGCAGGCAATTTACCCCAGAGGATCTAACAGAGTATTTATTTTTTTTCTCCCATGAGGGATTCCAGCTACCCCAGGTAGCTTCTCTTTTCAGCTTTATATATAGGCAACATAATTGTAAAGAGACATTTAATATTTCTTTGTTTAACTGCTTTTTTAGTTTTAATTCCTTACTCCCTGCCTTTCTGCAAAGTCTGATGATGCAAATTTCAGATTCACATCTCATACAGAATTCATTTGGTAGAACACATTTGCCATTTTATGACTTGAACATGTATCCAGAAGTGTATTTTGAACTGTAGTAAGAACTTACACAGTTTTAATCTCTAGATGGTGCTTGGCTATTCTGGGAGGAGAAAAGGCTGATGGGCTGTGTGCTGACCACCAAGGACCTCTGGGTGCTATGAGCAGGATGGCTGGGCCCACCTCCCTCCTTTGCTGCCTTAAGACCGTCATGTCATTTATTTCTCTATATTCAATTTCTCCACAGAAGTGCGCAGCATCTTCTGTTATTATGGCTTGCTAACAGAGCTGCGCTGAAATTGTAGCTTTAATTCTGCTGCTGCACGGAAATTTGGGAATTTTCCTGGAACCTTTATCAAGAAGAAGCATACTTAACTGGTATTGTGGTTTTGCAATTCATGGTTACTTGTTAATTCTTTCCACCTGCATACTTGTATGTCTGAAACAAAGCCTGTTATTTCAGTTGAAACCAGCAGGGTTTTTACTTGCTGCAGCTAAATACTGATATTTCCATGAGATTTCATATATTTTACAATTCTGTAAGTATCCACAAATAAAAACTTTCTGGGAATGAGGAATGAAGATAACATACACAGCTTTTTTTCCATCACTCTGAGAATAGGTTTTGATAGTTGTGGTGGATTATAAACAGTATTTCTGATTTTCTTTTGTGGAAAAACAAAAACAAAACAGTGAATTAAAGGAAACTCACCTGAGAGAAGGAGAAGCCCAGAGCTACCCAACAAGAAGCTGTCTGTGAGGGTATATGGGGAGGCAGAGGGGAGGAACAGGCAGTGCGATTTTAAAGGAAGGTTCAGTGGGCAGAGGAAGGCAAGGCTCCTGTGGAAAGGATTTATTTTATGCAGTGTAAGAGTGTTTGTTTGCAGATTCTCTAGATTCTCCAAGAACATTTGGAGGCCTAAACCATAAGGATAATTCCTGTAGTATTTAAGACTCGTGAGGACTAGTGTACCATGGAGTCAATAAGGATTTCTGCTACTTTTTCTCTGTTGTTCTAGTTTCATTATGATTGCCTCAGTGCTCAGAACTGATGTTTCTAGAGAATGGGGAAGAAACGCTGGGAGATTTTCCCCAGCTTGCGTATCAAATTGAAAGCTAGACCTTGTACATCCTGTATCTAATTATTTTTTTCACCTGACCAATACTACATTTACTGATGTTGAATTTTGCTTCCCGTTTAATCACATCAGCTGCATATTCTTGTAAAATTTTGCAGCAGCTGTTTTCAACTACGTTGTTTATAAAATGTTTTGTCATTTGAATTTTTTACATCAGTCTTCTACCCCTATTCTTCTTTTCAAATCATTGGTAAACAAGTCCTGGCAGAACCCAACACAGATCCAAGAAGTGCATTGCTGGTAACACTCATCCTATGTGGAAATTACTATTAGTTTCTCATCTTCCAACTGATTTTAATGCAGTTAAATGCAGTTAGAATTATATCTCACAAAGCTTGTTCTCATTTTCCATCTGTACAGTGGATAAACAGTACTTCCTTCTTTATAAGGATGCTGTGGAGGTAAAGATATTTCAGGATTGTTACAAGTTAGTCTGAAAGTACACTCATGGAGTGCATAATGGCAACCCAGAGGTGACAGCCATGCACGGGAGGATCTGGGAGACCCTTCCAGGTCCGGTAATACTGATAGATCCCCAGTGAAAGAAGATGTTTATTCCACTGCTGGATTGAGATGAGGCAATCACTGGCTGCTGAAGGTGAAGGAATATGTTGGCACATAAGGATTGTTTGTTGTAAGGAGGTGTAAAAACCCCAAACATAATGAGCAGTTGGGAAACTTCTGTTCTGAACTTCGTAATCATCTCCTCTTTATAAAAATAAGCTAACCACAGCCATGGTCTAGGCTGCATCTCAGAACCCTACTGGAATTCTCTAATGGGAAATTTTAGTAAATGTGGTATGTAAAGCACTTCTGGCTAATGATATTATAGTGGCTCCTCTGATTTATCACCATCTGTTAAATTGCTTTAAAAGGCAATCAAATTGCCTTTTAAAAAGTTAGTTTGCTTTAAAGGTAAAAAATACTTCAGATGCTTTCCTAATTTCTTCCTCCTTCATAAACAAGGTCTGCTAATTAGCCATGATTTGTGAAGTTCCATATACGTAGACAGGAATTCACTCTTTCGGTGAATGTTTGGTCCATTCTGTGTAAAGAATTGAGAATTATGGCCTCAGCATATGGAAATCTGTGCTGCTGTGCTGAATATGTGGAACCTACTCTTGATTTACACCAAGTAGGCAACAGAAATAAGGCCCAAGGTTTGTTATTTTTTGCAGCAAGACACAGTAGGTGTTGTACTGGCTGTAAGGTTGCTTATTATTTCACAAAACTTTAATTCAAAAAAACCTGAAAAATATAACAGAGCTGAGTTCATATGGAATCAGAGATCAATGAGGTATCCTTTCCAAATCACTCTTTCCACACAATGTATTCATATGATAGCTTCATTAACTTTGGTGCAATAATTTGCAGATAAGTTCCATCCAAAAAAAGCAAGTATTAAAGCACTGCTAATAATCTGAGTTAGGGTTTTGCACATTAAAATTGCGATAAAGCCATGCTAATTATTTGGAATTATCTCAAGACGAAAACACGTCATTCATATAAGTAATTATGTAAGTAATTTAAACCTGATTAAATAATAATGATTCCTTGCTCATCGCCTTCGAAGTGCTTATAACCAAATTTTAATTTTAAGCAGGATCAAGAAAATAATCACTTGATTCAAACATTAATTACTAATTTTAATTCACTATAAACTGACATTTTTTTTTTCCAGACTGTGAAGGGCATTAATTGACATCTTGCAAAACGTGTCATTCTTTTGGCATGCAAAAGCATTTTTCAAACAGTGAATCGTGGCTACCAGGGACTGAAGGAGCTCCAAGGGAGCTTCCATTTAGAAAATGCAGCCCTGCTCAGCAGCTGGGCAGCTCCTCTGCTGTGAGCAAGGAGTGGCTGTAACACAGCTGTTCGCAGACTACCTTTGATTCCTGGCAGTAGGGGGGTGAGCTGGCCATGAACGGGCCTAAAGTAAACAGCTTTACCAAGACAGACTGCTACAGGGTAGGAAACCATTAAAATCAGTTCAGAAGTGTAAGAACCAGGGGTTTCATTGCCTTCTTTCCAGTGAAATCGGAAATTGATTTGTAATCTGAGCAGTTCGTTCAGGATTGGGTTTTGACGGGTGTAGCTTTATTTTCCTGGTTGGTGGGGTAGTTCTTCTAGCTTGTCTAGGCTAATTAACCTCCTTTGTCAGGTACTGAGTGCAACGCTCTTCAAAAAATTGACACTTTTGGATTGTGGTTCTCTTTGGGAATAAGAGTACTTTTTTGGTATGTAACTGTGAAACCCAATGGCTAAGTGGTCCTATGTGATATATTACAAAAAATCACATTAGCATGGCAGTAATTTTTCTCATGGTTTTTAAGCTCCAGTGGGACTATTATGCTCCTTGTCTAACATACAGCACAACTTAAGATTTCACCATTTGCTCCTGTAGCAATTTTAGTAACTCATTTGTGGTCTTTCAAATTGTATGCTTTGTAAGATTCAAGTAGTCAGAACTCCTCCTAAGGGATTGTACCAATGTTCTACCAATTCTGCACTTAGAAATGTTTCTTGATGTTCCATCAACATTTTCACAGTTCCCAGTTTCACCCTTCTTGTTCTTCTCCACAGAGAACTCATTTTAATAAAGACTGGATGTATCTTCTACTATCAAAAATCAGCAGAGCTACAGTTTTAACAAGGAATCATTTTCTTTGCTGGTTTTCCTTCACAAAAAGGTAATTTTTTGCTCTTTTTTGTTCCATAGAGAAGGTGTTATTTTTTTACTGATCTCAGAATGCTGTCAGCCTTCACAAGACCTCGGGATAAGGAGAATATAACATAAAATGTAGCCTGAAACACTCAGTGCAGCAAACTGATGTCCAAACATCACCTTTCTCTGCTTAAATTATTTTATTGAGTCTATCTATAGACCAGTGTATTAGCTAGGTTCCTAGAGTGTTATTTGCTGTTGAAGAAGCAGAAGGGTGATGCATTGGTGAAATTATCAGGGTAAAGCAGAGCAATCTATAGATACACCTTTATTTAAATAGAAAGCTATTTGTAAGATGAAAACAATTAAATCACTGAAGAGTACTCCCAGCCTTTTCTGAGCATGGGTCAACAATGAAAATGTAGAAACACTGAAGATTAAGGCCATATACCATACATAGCAAAAATTGTCTAGCATAATGTAGTGTCCAGGTGGAAATGGCAAAGAAGAGAAGTATTGTTTGTTCTTCCCAGAATTACTTCTCGTATACCTGTCCTTGCAGCAGATGGGCAGCTTCAGCCTGGTGGATTTAAAATCTAGTTCTCCTTGCAGGGGAAATTTGGAAGCAAATGGTCTCTGGGGTGCCCTAGTTCTGGTCTGGCTGGGCTGCAGCTGTCTCCCTGTTGGTGATCACAGCAGCTGGTGAGCTGAGAGCAGACAGCAAGCACAGTACAGTTGGTTGGCAGACCTTTAGCATTGCCCTTTGGCATCCTCAGCAACAGCAACATGCCTCCTGATGAACCACTGTTACAGGTGGCTTTTCCTTCACATCACTTCTGTGCAAGCCATGGGTGCAGTTAGCATTGGTACTACTATTAGAAGTTCTAATTCTGAAGCTTGTCTGCTGGTATTTACTCTTTGCTCAAGACAGCTTATGAATCCAAGCTACTGAACATGCTGCTATGATTTGTGAGGCGAAGAGCTGGCAGAGTTGCTGTCCCTGCCTCTCTGTCCCTGCTGAACAGTCACAAGAAAAAAATGCAGACATCTTAATTGATTTCCAGTAAGCAAGCAGTTAATTCATTCTGCAGCGACTAGCTGATTGCCCAGGTGGCTAGGATTGAATCAGAACGCAGGCTGAGGAGTAAACTGGTCAAATTCACCGGGGAAAAGAACAGGAAATTCATAAAAAACAGTGCCGGTAAAGTGGGAAATGTAGGTGAAAACAGAGAGGGCTCTTATGCTGAGAACAGTGGGCTAGGAATCTTAATGCAGATCTGAAAGATTACCTCAGGGTAAGATTAAGTCTGTCTGTGATTCATACTAAGCTGTTTCTTAACTTGAATTCCTAATGCCTATTCGCTTTATGTTTCTGGTTTTCCTTTTCTTCCGATGTAGACTTTTTCTATAAGAAATAACCAATGAAACATAATACTTCTCTAAAAACTGGGGGTGACCACATAACCCTGCATAACTTGTTAGTGAAATAGGGGAGGTCTGCACCAACTTCCTCATTCTTTGATATCTGTCATTTTTCTCCAGCATAAAATATTGCTTGGACGGTAGTTCATTATTTATTGCTTCTGTCTATGGCATGTTGACATAGTTTGCTTCTCTTTGGTTTCTGTTCCATTGTCATATCTTTTCTTGCAACTGAAATAGAAGTAAAACCACTATTCAAACAAATGTTTAATACTAGAATCTTGCCTCGTAACATTCAGGCTTCTAGGCCTTCACAACATAAGAAATTTGCTAATGCGAATAACGGGACAAAACAACTTGATTTTCCACCACAAAGGATGTGCAGGATACAGCTGTTTTTGACAATGTTTCTCTTTATTGCTATGAAGATAGGGAAGCCCAAATGACTGGGTGTTGATCAGAAGCATGAATGAAGGTACTTAACTCTTATGTTATCCTCTTTTTTCTTGAAAAGCTACTGAATCCTTTTAGATGTGCATATTTAATTTCTTCAGTAAGTCTTCCAGTGAACAGACTGTCTGCCTAAATGCAAGCCCCTGGATAGACTGGGAAATGACAAGAGTTCCCATGCTACATATAGGTGAGAGCACCAGGAATCTAAGCAGCTCAGAGGCAGAAGGCATTTAGGAGTAAAACAAGGTGATTTGTGAAGTCTGGCTGGCTGTCCATAATTTCCTCTTGCCATGCATTTGATGCCATACATACACCATGAAAATAATATGTTTTGTCACTAATTCTGATGTTCTGAGTACAAATCTGAGTTTAATACTCTGAGAGAAGACTTGGGACTGTTCTTATACTCAAAGGAAATTTTAGATTCAGTTGGAGGGATTAACAACAGCAATGCATTCTCTTGGCTCTCTTTTTTCAGAAGAAGGGAAGGATATCTAGTTCTTCACTCCATGACCTACAAAGACACAATGCAGCTCACACACAGCAGGAAAGAGCTTTTTTAATTGTCCCATGTCCCATAAAAAAAAAAGACTTGACTTTAAAATACAATTTTCCATTTACTTTCTCCCTCTTCGTGAAGTCCAAAAGGTTCCACTTAAACAGCAATGGCCCAAGTAACTTTAAAACCCAACAGAAATGTCCCTCATTTAGCTATCTTTCAAACTTCCAGTCCCAAAATGAGTGCTCGGAATCCTCTCTGATAGAAGATTCATCACTGTGACGTTCCATGTCCACCATTAAGATATTTCAACTGTGATGGACACAGAATGTAAAACACACCAAGCACACACAGAGGAGTAATACTAAAATGACAACATGGATTTGACAATGCAACACAAAAAGTTGGACAAATTATATTAAGACTTTTATCTTAATGCAGGATACATGTGCTTAGTTAAAAATACAGAACATGAAGAAAAATATAACACTATTAGTATACTAGAATCCCTCAAACATAATTGGAAAACAACTTTCAAATATTCTGTACATTTTTTTCTTTTTACAAAACATTTGAAAATGCCAGGCCTATAAACTGCTATAAAAATATCTCTGGAACACTGCCCTAAAACCGTGTAAAGGTGTGTTTTATGTAAAAGCACACTGTACAACTTGTGTCATTTCAGCACTGCCCTCCCTGCCTAGATGAGGTAATTGATCTTAGGTGCAAAATGAGCTGTAAATGCCAGAATGCTGTAGCAGTCTTACTTGTATGCCTACAGTTGTTCACCAGTTAGTTAGCTTTCAAAAGCCTTTTAAATTTGGTCTAATCTATGTTAAGAGTAGTGCAGCTATTCCTGTGCTTTGTGAAAAGTGTAAAAATTAAAGATCTTTAAAAATTCCTTCAAGGACTTATGAGTTCTATGGAATTGGATTAGTGCAGTGATTTTCATTTTCTATTCAAGTCTTAGCTCATCTGAAAACATCTGTGAAAGGCTAACGATGAAAAGCAAACGTTCTAAGAGGTCTCTATATGTACACATAGAATCTTTATCCTTTTTTTTTTCTGTCCAGCCTTCTGTTTCTACAGTATATATGTAAAACACTGTCACTTTTTAGAACAGTTTACCGTTCTTCTTTGACTCTTCACAATGCCAACGACAACAGTTAGTTACCTAGTTCCCTCCCCAAACAGGAGGAAAGAAAAGTGAATTGCTCAGTACAGCAAAAGAAATTGGGCAGCGAGACAGCGTTCAAACCCATGCCTTAAGGACACAAGGATTTCTTTCTTTTGTTTCTGTTAAACAGAAAGCCTCTTTTATTGATGTGACCTAGCAATGCTGTGACAGCACCATCAAAACTGCTATTGCACCATGTTATTTAACAGGAAAAAAAATGGATGTATGCATAAAGATGAGACACCAGTGGTACAGCAGTGGTGCTCATCAAAACCAGGCTTCTCACTCTACAAAGAAGGAAAATCTTGCTGTTTGTTTTAATGCCTCTCTTCCCTATTAAGGTTGAAAACTACTAAGGATTTATCTCAATTTGAACTTCCTATTCTATCAATTGCTATAGTACTACACAATACTAGTTTTATATACAAATTGTACTGGATAAGTTCGTTTTCTAAAACTTTATCAGTAAGCCTGCGTGCTATGCTTTTGTGAAGAAGCTGAGTTCATAAACTGCCTGTTGGTTTTTTTTGCCCTTTGACAACTCAGCCAAATGCTTGGAAGCCTGGTACAGTGCCATCTATTATGACTGGGATTGTACTACATGTGTTGTTAAGGAAGTAGGAGTGTTTCACATTATTTTGAAATAGAACTGAGATTCTTATTGTCATCACCTATTGTTTCAAATCTTCAAATCACTTTAGAACTGTAAAATAATTATTGCTCAAAATATTCCCAAATAGTGGATAAGTAAGTGAGCTCTCTAGCACTATCTACTGATAAGAAAATGTATCAGAAATGAAAGGATTTGCCAGAGCCCAGGTCGATGGTCGATGTGTTTTGTGTTTAGTTTGTTTTTGTTTTTTCCCAGTGTTTTGTGTGAACCTACGGCTTCTTACCTATAAATCATAGTATTTCAGTCTATAAATGAATAGTGGAATATGAAAATGTGTAATGCTAAAAGACAGACAACCTTCTGCTTTGCAAGTGCCATGGACAAAATGAGGCAGAGTGGGAACCATTTCCATCTTCTGTCATAGACAAATGCAGCCAAACACAGCTGGACTGGGAAAGGCCATCTTGACCCCCCCCACAGAGACTCTCCTGTTAGTGAGTGCTGCTTACAGTTCCTTATAAGCTTTAGAAACAGCTTTGTAAAAGTGGTGGGACTTTCTTTTGCTTCGTGTTGTTTTGTTGTTGTTGGTTAGCTGTTTGTTTTTGTGCGTTGGTTTTGTGTTTTTTTTTTTTTTGTCAGAGATTGATTGTAAGAAGTATTTCTAGGGTTCAAAACAATTTTCAGCCAACAGTTATCTCTGATTATTTGTACTCCTTTTTCTCCTTGTGCCTGTATTTATTAGACTAAATTGTCTTTTCTTATGATAACCTTCTTATAAAGGCACCAGATACACTGATGTCTTAGGCTAAAAAAGCATCAAGCTCCTCTGGTCTTGCAGAATTGTATCCATTTTACTGAGGGCATTTCAGTGTTTCCTCACCTGGCTACTGCGATGTCACTTAACCATTTGGTGTCTGTAACTGTGCACAGCTGTCAGGCAGGAGCCCACCAGGCCTCTGCACAGAGCCTGGAGTAGTTCTCCTCAGTAGGAAAAGTGTCTCAGGCTGTGGGCTGAGCTTTTAGGACTATCAGATTTGAGTCTGAGTCATCTCGTGACAGACTCTATAACTGGGCTCTTTTTGTTATCAATTAACAAAAATATAACAAAATATTTTAGTTTTCAGCTGCATGAGCTACTATTTGTACTGTCACATCCCATTCAAACTTCTCTTCCAAGGTTTTCTTTCATGTGTATCCTGAACCTTCTCTAGATTAGTGCCTCTCAACTTCACACCAATCCCAAGCTCGTAGTACGTGTGCTTCAGTGATTCATGAAATAGTTAAACCTATTCAGTTGCAAGACTGATACATAAGAAATTCCACTTGCAACTGCCACCGAACCCACGCTTTCTCTTCGGTGTTGCCTTCTTTCCTTTAGCCAGCAGCTTACACACCTCATAATCATGCCGTGAGTTTCCATTTTCTCCACCTCAATCTAGTTTTCCACATGGCAGCATATCAGATGCTCCAGATCTCTGAAATGCTCGCTTGCTTGGCTGTGGCAAACCTGATTCATTCTTTGATTTTAGGCATGGAAATTCTGCAGACCTAATCCAGTCTTTTAACTTGCAGCTCCATTTGTGCATTGCCTTCTTTTTTTTCCAGCTCTAAATTCCAACACCGCAATTTTACAGCATCAAAACAGGTTTTCTTTTCTACTTTAATATGAAGTCTGCAGTGAAACCACATCTGTAGCCCACACTGCACAAACAGGAAGAGCTGAGCATTACACTGCCTGCTCAAGCTGATACTGAAAGCAACTTTGCCCTTATAGGGTGAACTTCTGACCCCTCACAGCTCCAAAAAATATCAGATGGAACTGAGACCATTAAACAAAACTTAAAGCATTAAGGAAACAAGGGGTAAAACAAAAATAAGATCATATTCTCCTGATTTATAATATAAATCAACTTTTAATAAAAATGCTATCACGTTTTCAATGAGAATAACATGAACATTTCAGCATAAAACAGTGCACAGTGTAAATGCCCTTAGATGCTCTTCTGTGCATCTTTAATGTCTACAGTGACTGCATAAGTGAGGGAAATGGTCCTCACCTGGCTATATAAACTGCTGCAGTTCTGCACGGAACTGATGTAGACAAAGTGAGGATCTGGGCTTGTAAGCGTTCTTACATTTGGGTGTTCCTACAGTTCTTGTTTTGATTAATACTAAGTACATTTTAAGTTGATGATTCAGTAAAGAAACATCAATTTCTTCTTTAAACAGCAAATGCTGTGAATACCTCTTACAAAATTGAAAGGAAAAACAAAGAGAAGAAAAAAAAGTGCATTGACATAATGCTTTGCTCATCTTACTGCAGTACAGAACGGCTACTCTAGTAACAGCCCCCTCTCTCTGACAGCTGGCTAATGCTGGGCTGCCCTAGTTCCCTGCAACAGATTACTGTAGGTCGGAGGAAAAAGTTAAATGCAAGAAACTGAACAAAGATGTTCCTTACCCCAAATTACTGTCGTCTGCGAGTCAAGAAAAACAAACTTCACAAATTCAGAGGCAAGGCTGAGAACTCACATCCCCAAACCTGTCCTGAGCTGTTTTGTGCTGACGTATAGATTTAGAAAATTTAAAAGAACTTCATCTCCACCTTGACAGACTCTAACTTTAAAGTTTCAATAGGTTGCTTTTTGTTAATAAAATCAGGCCAGCTAAAAGACAAACAATCTCACAAATTAAAAAAAAAATCCCAAACCTTTATTTTCTAGAATATACATCACTGCAAAGCGCTTCTGGATTGCCTAACAATGAACTCTTTCAAATGAGACTGTGGAGAAACAAAGCAATGGTGAATGTCCTGTACACTGTCCTACTGCCACCTGCTGCAACTGAAATTTGCTCGGATGGGTGGTCATATTAAGGCACTCGCTCTGAAGTATCACTGTTTCTGTCCTGAGACTGCTGCCGTGTTTCACGAGTTTCAGCCAGTAATTGAAAACATCACTGCACTTACACTAATACTGACAGTGTGGAAAACAAACTTTCAAACAAGAAAAAATAAAGTACATTATATACACGATTCCTTTTTTTTTTCTTTTAACTTAAAAGCATCCCTAATACATCTTAATAACTGTATTAAAGACTACTTAAATATTGAACCATTTTAAATAATGTAGATTTCTTCTCAGTAAACTGGGAGTAGCTGTGTAATTGCCAGCATATTGGTCCCATCTTAAACAATATAGTTTTTATTTAAATCTTGTATATATAATAACATGATCCAAAACACATATTCCACTCCACATAAATAAGTATACTTCTTCTGACCAGATTTTTAAAACTACATCTGTTCAAATAATCAGATTCTACGACTGTATTTTTCCTTTGTAAAGTTTCTTTTAAAATCTTTCATTCCAATCTCTCCCCTTAATTATTACTGCGTTTCCAGAGTACATAACAGGGCATTAGTAAAAAGAGTTAATTCCAAACCTGAAGGCTACAGTAAGTAAAATGATGTAATGATAAGAAGTATTACGGAATGTATACTCTGCAGCATAGAGAGATTGGTTCTCACTGGGCTGAAGTGGAAAATGATTCCAGAAGTTCCTTATGTTCGTATCTGAATAAACCATTGATTGTGCTATTTGTTGATCCAAAGTGCAGGTCAGTACAATAAATGTGGTGTTTATGAAGCTACTGTTCAAGGCCACTGACCAAAATTATGCTGGCAATTAAATGGATGCCAGATACAGTACAGGGAGAGAGAGAGAGAGAGAGAGAGAGAGAAAGAGAGAGAGAGATGTCATCCTGATTTTCTTAACCAACCCATCTCTTCAAGTCCACAGCTTTTAAATGGCAGCACAAACGCTATCAGCAAAACTGCGCTTTCTTGATGCATAACCATCACTGTTCCAGGCAGCTGCCACAAGGCAGTAACATCCATCTTAGTTCTGTGGTGTTTGTTTCAAGAATTTCTTCAAGAGGTCAAAGACATACAAGAATCCCTGCACATGCTGCAGGACTTCAGAGGCAGATTCCTGGTGCCTGGGTCCAGCAGGTTCACCTCCTGCTGAGGCAGAGCACAGTCTCCTCCTCTCTTGTTTCAGTGCTACAGCGTCGGTTAGCATGGGTCCTCAGACAGGGATTGTTGGTGGATGCTTTACTTGTGCCACGACGTAGGTGCCTCTGTCACATTTATAAATCCCCATCTGCAGGCGGCTGGCACAGCCTGTAGAGTCTTTAAGGCAGATTAAGAGAATGGCATTACTGTCATAAGAAAGGCAACAAAGATGCTGGCATAGTATATAAAAGGCAGCTTTTCCTTTCTCATTCTGCAAGCCTTAGATGTGCACCAATATTGAGAGTACCATTATTTTTCTTTTTCAAAATTGAAAATATAGAAGTGCCTCTAGTGATTTATTAACTAAAGTATTTATAGTCATTGTTTAAATACTATTATTTGAAACACTGCATCACTACTTTTTAACTTTGGCCCAATTTGGTTCTTCAGCAATCCCAGTCTTGGCTTTTTCTGTTATGTTTAAATACTGTGTAGTAAATGGGTCTTTTACAACTTCTCTTTCAAGACTGCTATTACAGAGCTTGACAAAGTGAATGCTAGGAAATGCTGTACTGACAGTTAACAGCTCACCAGGTCTTCCTTTAACTTTGCTCAGTTTTATTTCAAATTACAGCAATGGAACCCAGGAGGGTCACATGTATCTGAACATCATTACCCTGAAATAATCCAAGCGAATCCTGGGATTTAGAGTGTATACCAAAGCAGAGAAACGTCTCTTATTTGTTTGTGAAGCTGTTCATTTTTATACACAGCATATTGTTATGGTCATAAAAATGGAACCAAAGTCATGTAAGTCATTAACAAGGCACAATAACCACCCTGAGGCTGATGCATGACACTGGGGATGTGGCACAGGAGCCAACCTGGACCGTTTTCTTAATTCTTAATTTAGTACAGCGAGGAAGGAGAAAATACTTATTTACTTTTGCTGCTATTACTATTAGGGAGATCTTTGGTTCCAACAGGATCTGCACAACTATTACAGGAACATAAAACAGGCTTTTCAGATAACATGCACAATAACCCACCGAGGTGCACACTGTGGCATTTGGTCCATCACTTTCAGATTCTTGGCAGAGATTTCTACCCTTGGTCCCTAAAGAAACAAAGAATTTATGGTACTGATGATACTGATAAAGCATCCGATCCGTAGGGGAAAACAGTGTAATAGGAGTATGTTTTCTATCTGAGAATCCATTAACTACATTTAGAAGAGTTGGAACCTATTGGTAGATACATTAGTCATCTGTGTTTACTGAAAAGATAAAATTAATCCCAAAGCACTTCACAAGCACTGTTGTCTATCTCTAGGGAGTTTCTACAATTTAACACTGATTGAGGCTTCTGATTTTTGTACGTGAAGAAACTGTCTTAAGTATACTAGCTAGTCTCTGCTCTCTAACCATCAAGGCGCATACTTTAAATAATGCATACTGAGGCACAGAATTGCTGTAATGGCTGTACATGCAGAAGTTAATTTGTTGTGTCAAAGATGTGTAGCTCTTTAGACACCAATAAAAGATTGGCTGTATGAGTTCATAGTGAACAAAATACAATGCCTTGTTGAAATAAATAGGTGTTCTTACTATTATTGGAATGTTATTGGAATAAAGCTGGTGGCTTGCAGTAGACACACAAATCCTAATACTTACTTGTTTTCGCATGATGTCTGTAGCCTGCATGATGCACTTGGGCAAAAGTCCATGACTTCGAGCCAGTATGGCTGCTTGCTCCAGGGACACACTTAATGTACTTCTGAAGATGGGAACAAGTGATACTGAATCATAAATCATATTTAAAAACATATATAAAAGCAAGTATAGGACGCTTATTAATTAAGTATGGATTCTATTAGCAAGTTTTTTTGTATATATTACTTGGCTTTTTCCACTTAGAAAACTATAAAATGAGCTTTAGTTTTGCATTTTCAGTCTCTTTACACTTGGTTCCTACAATTGTTCAAATCTCCAGCAGAGTTACCATGAGGCTATGTTTCACTGTTCTTCTGCACTGATTTCTGTAAGGATATGGAACATATCCAGGGAAGAGCAATGAAGCTGTGAAGGGTCTGGAGCACAAGTCTTACAAGGAGTAGCTGAGGGAACTGGGAATGTGCAGTCTAGACAACAGGCAGCTCAGGGGAGACCCTATAGCTCTCTACCACTACCTGAAAGGAGGCTGAGGTGGGGGTCAGCCTCTTCTCCCATGTAACAGCGACAGGACTAAAGGGAACGGCCTCAAGTTGCACCAGTGGGGATTGAGGTTGGATGCTTGGAAACATTTCTTTGAAAGAGAGGGGGTCAGGCACTGGCACAGGCTGCCCAGGTAGGAGGTGGAGTCACTATCCCTGGAGGTGTTCAAGAAATGTTTTAGATGTTGTACTAAGTGACACAGTTTAGTGGGGAAATGCTAGTGGTAGGTGGGCAGTTGGTCTGGGTGATGGTGGAGTTCTTTTCCAATGTTGGTGATTCTATGACATTCACAGATACATCTTTTTTCACTTGAAGAACAGGGGTGTGTTTAGAACCAATGCTTGCACGCTCCGAGATCATAAAGCTTATTCTGGGCGACTCCTTACGTTTTCAGTGTGTGAAGACAACGTTGACTTTTAACTCATTTAGTGAATTGCATTGATTGATACACTGAAACAAAGTTTGTGTCAAAAATAATTATTAAGAGAACTATTTAAAGTTTCAGCCTACCATAAAATAGTTACATCCTTATCACAGTCCCTTAAATCAATAGCAAGGTAGATGCTAAACTGAATCAGACATATTGTTCAGTTCTTCAGAAAAGACCAACATCTGCACTGCAACACTAGCACGTAGGTTTTTAAAGTCTCACCTCTGCATCCCAGTGCCACACATGGTGATCTGGCAGGCTCCAAGTCGATAACAGAGCTCAGAGGATATAGGCAGCAGGCCAGCTCCTGATGTGTTACTGCTGGAGTATCCTGATGGGGTGGGTTTTGCATTGATGAAAGACTTCATCAGCCTGCAAAGCTCATCCATTGCATTAATGGGGCGAATAAGCTAAACAAAGCAACAGAAATAACAAAAACATCAGAGTCATGTGTCCTCTTCAGTTGTAAATTTACAATTATTTATCCCACCTCTAGGCACGGTTTCTTCAATCTACACAAGTGAATGCTGCACAATAATAAATATTTGAAAGTGGAAAAATACAAATTATGACTTAGATGTGGGGCAATTTTTTACAGTTATCACAGATCATTTAGATTACTTACAATGCACATCACAGTGATAAAGATGGCCTGATTTTTTTTCAGTGCAGTATAATACTTTTTGCCTTACGTGCAAATATTCCCATGTCACCTGCCCCAGTTAGAATGCCTCTAGCTGAGATGCTGGGAAGCATCACTGTCCTGGTGTTTCTTCTATTGTGTATAGAGTTTAAATTGTGAAGTGAATGTTTGTTCATTTTTACACATCTGTGAGAGAAAACAATGAATTCATTCTGTCTAACATCAGATACCCTATTTTAGAAGGAGACAAATCAGGGCAATATGAAGTCTTACTAGTACCAGAGTTAAAGGGTTTGTCTTCAGTTATCCACAGTTTTCTTCAAAGAACAGCCCCAGAGAATTAACATAATTTCTTTAGGGCAGGGAATTATTTTAAATTATATTTGTGTTTGTACAGGCCTGCTTTATGGCTATCACACAACTGAGGTTTAAGAGACCAATTGATTTGGAAATAAAACCAATAACAATACCTGGTCAATTTTCACTGCAGTAGTATTGGAATCAGTGGGCAAGTTTGATCTCTCTAGATAAAATGTCCTGCAAAAAGACCAGCAAGAACTGCATTAGTCAGCAAGTCTCATTTCAAGCACATATCTGTGCTTTATATTTATATAATACTTCTAAGAAGACCATGAGAGAAGTACTGTACTTCAAAATGTGCTTTCTTACTGAAGCATTTTGTTGCAGAAACTCGTATAGTCTGTATTGAAATATTCCTGAAATGCTTTATTAATTTTAGCTCTACTCAAACTTCTGAAGTCAAATCAGATATGAATCTCATCCTGGACAGTGCACTGCTTCAGAACAAGCTTAACTGCAGGAAGAAAATTAATGCGTTTCTCATACAATGAGGATCTCTAAGAATCACATTTGTACAGGAAATCAACAGGAGTGGGATTGCTTTTCATTACTCTTAATGTCTTTAGCAAGGAGCACACTTTTCAACATCTTTTAAGGTAAAGGAGAAGTATGAATACCTGAGTTTACGGTAGTATTGCTGCACTTTTTCAAGAGAGAGACCATTAATTTGCTGTGGGAGTTCTTCCAGAGATGAACCAGCTGGTTGTGACTGCCCTTCCATACTCTCGAGAGCTAAAATATAAAACATGTTATTATATTTAACATTTACCATAATAACAATTTAGTAAGTTTTTTCTTATTTACCTCTGCATCATTCCACTGCTTTGCAATTGACTGTTACATCATGTCAAGGCTAATTACTGCCCATTAATACAACCTTGATGGAAATATTCTGTACTGTATTTTGACTATCGAGTCAATATTCCTTCATTTCCAGCCTGGATGATTCTGTCACAGTACATGCTTCTAAAATGCCTTGTCTATAGCTTAGGAGCAGCTCCTGATAGCATACTCGATCAGATGGTCCATGTATAGCCCAATATGTCTCTATGACTCAAAGCTTTAAAGGAAGGCATAAAAAAAAGGCCCAAGCAAGCATATTGTGTTCTCAGCACTGTGTCTTATTTGAATCTTTAACACTCCTCAGGAGTGTCCTACAATAGAACCATCTGGATCTTAAATATATCTGTAGTTTTCAGCTACATTAAGAGTTCAGTGGTCATTGTTTATTTTGAATCTTTTGCTACCATCAGTTATTTTTTTCTAAGAAAGCTTTTTATAGACACCTTTCGTAAATAGCACCGTATGTAGCTTCAAGCTTCCTCCATTCTGAAACCGAGAAGGCAGTTTGGAGAAGTAGTAGCTGTCAAGATAAAAGATAACCTTCAAGGCCTGACGACTTCCTTCGATGTGGTAGAAGACATGAGTGTCTGCCAAAATAAAGAAAGATAAAACCCTTGCTGCATTACTACAGTGAGAGAAATTTGAAACCATTGCTGCCTGAGTTTGTTAGATCATCTATTGACATTCACATCTCCACCATCAAATTAATGGGTAATATTATTGTATTATTAAAGGGTAATAATACAATAAACATGGCTAATAATCAAAATCCCATCTTGTTTCCTGGCTTCCTGTAGTCAGTAAACATGGAAAGAGAGTTGGCAGGGCGACACAAGATGTGAGCTAGTGAGGGACAGCCTACACTGTTGGTAGTGAGGTGAATAACAAGTACTTGTAAAAATCACACAAGTAAGGTGCTGTGGCAGAGATCATAGCTCCAATCACTGAACACGCTCTCCAGACCTTACACAGTCTGTTAGATTTATAACCGTGGAGGATGGTAATCCATAAAACAAACAAGAGAAAAAGAGTTTAAAAGAAACTGAAAAGTGAAACTCACTTGCTACAAGACTTTCATCCAGCTGCTTGAAATAGAAGGCAACTTTGTCCAGTTCTGTCAGAGTGACCTGGATATCTTCCAGCATGGTACGTTCCTCCTTCTGTATGGCAGAGAACCAAATATAAATAGGTGATTATCTGCCAGGAGATCAACAGCAGGACAGTATAGTTGCTACTGGTGTGCTTTGTCTCAGGAGACCTAGAACAGAATATGGAGTTTTCCACTAACTTCCCTTCTCCCCCCAAGTAATTAACTACTGGTGGCTTTTTAACTATGTGATACAGACACAGCTGCCCTTTGCTTAGATGTCACTTGACATGATTCACAGAGAGAAGAGAGGTTGAAACACTGAATAGTTATGAAGGAGTCTGTTTTTCCAAACTTCATCCCATATCTACAAATGTAAGAAGAGCCTACTGGTTACTGTGAAAGAAACATCCATACATTCCATGCAAAGTGAACAAATCATACAGTTGCATATGGTTTGGATTATTGTTTAAAAGTACACTCAACATACTCTGTTTGCACGGTTCAGAACTTCTCCGTCCAGTCATAATAATTTGCCCTTTTAATGCTCCCTTTTTCTTAACATTTTTACAGTTACTGTGGCTTGTCTGCTATAGGTGCACCTTCTCCTCCTAAGACATGGTGCCTGTAGCTCAAGCTCAAATCACAGCACAATGGAAGCGTGCCAGAGAGATTTCAGTCTGTCTAGGCTACAGTAGTGGTCCATGTGAACACAACTCCAGATGTTTCTGTTTGGAACTCCAGACGAAATATTCCCAACTCTTTTGCCTACTTGTTGGTATGCGTCAGTTCACCAGAAGAGGGCAGGCCACCCACGCCTCATCAACCGCTGAGCAGTAAATCCTCCCTAAACGCTGCAACATTACTCCAAATATAAATGCAGCCTGAATCCAAAAGACTCTGGTGTAACAATGAGTCCAGTATTTATGAGGAGACAGAAATAATGGGATGTGGGAAATACTGGGACATGGTTGTCAGAGTGGGAGTCTCCTGAGGTCGCTGTCATCAGCCTCAGCACACTGCTAGCGTGAAGGACTCTGGCTGTGCTGTGAATGGCAGAGAAGCATACATGCAAATGTGAAGGGACCCCAGGGTGCCACAACTCTTCATCTTACCGCAGCAGGGGAGAGCAGGGACTGGAAGTTTAATAAAACACCAGTGGCTGCTATCTGTTCCATCCATTTTCTGCTGGCGTCTCTGCTGCTCTCTTCATATTCCCCATTGTTGTTGTATCGATAGTTGAGAGCAGCCAGTAACTGCTCTGAAAAGGTGCAAACAGCAGCCACAAGAGACTGGCAGAAGATGGAATCTCGCCTCAGCTGTAGCTCAGTATCTGCAAGAGAAGGAGAGAGACACACGAAGTCATGAGAAAATCTGTCTTTCATCTCACTGCCAAAGAGGCAGTTTCTATGTATGTGAGAGATATTTAGCTTCTGCTGTGGCTTTACACAGTTGTAACAGATAACCCCTTGCTGTGTGATCTGGGTGTAAAAATAAAAACAGCACTGCTGGGAAAATTTTGCCAAAAATTTTCTAGGCCACTTGACTCTTTGTTTTAGCTCTGCCATCTGCATGCTCCTTCTTCTGTGAAGAGCTCTAACTCCTTCATGCCATATCTGGACTGATTCCCTTTTTTTATGTTTACAGAAGCAATTGAATTCATGAAAGGGGATCTCTGCCACTGGTTCTCTTCTGGGCTATTAGAGATTCATATTCCCCACATCTAACTGTATTTCACAAGTTTTCCATATGCTTAATGCACTAACTGGGCCTGCCCATAGGGTACCAATTGGTTTATGTTTCTTGGGTGGATTTTTGCTTCCAGTCCAGCTGCCAGGCAGCCACATTCTGGTCCAAGCAACTTCGTCACACTTAAGGGGATTGCAGGCCAAAGAGGAACATGAATAAGCGAGGAGCTACTTCCCAGGCACCCTGGGCTCCTCCAACAGTACAGCAGTCTGTCATTGCCAAGGCAGTGTTATACAGAGAAAGAAGCTGAAGACACCACTCAGAGGCTTTGAAGATCTGGGTAATTTCTGAGCAGCACTGAGCACAGTATACTGCTAAACCATATCTTCAATTTAAAGGCAACCAGTCCTTCAAGCAGTACACCTCTCTCCTGCCAAAGTAAGAGGGCACAGAACTGTCAGTCCTCAGAGTTAGGTTTGCACAAAGCTGGCATAACCATTTTGGTGCCATCTGCTCCTCCATTCTTTCCAGAGGATATTAGGGAAAATGCTGCAAGAGATGGGGCAGAGGTAGATGCTTATGAAATCATTGCATCTGCTGTCATTAAAAAAACAGCCTTTACAAACACTGAACTGACACTGCAGGCTGGTTCTGACAGACTCATGGATCAGCTCTGGCGGCAGCAGAGGTGACAGAGCCATACTAGTTTAACATTTTCATTCTATGAAATCTTGAGAGTCTAGCTGGCACAGTGAGTTAATGACATCCTACTTCAGTCATTTATTACCTCTTTTGCAAACAAAAAAACACCAAGTACAAGTTTCAATAACAAAAGAAGTCTGCACATTCACTCGGGGAAAGGCCTGTCATTTGATCTGCAAGTACAAAGTTTAGTGCATGCTAACAGATGATGATATCCGTTCACAGTGTATTTATGTGCTGTCTCCACGTCCAGGTTCTCAGCCTGCTCCTAGCTCTGATTTCAGTGTACACACTCCTAAATCCCTAACATGCCTGCTCTGTTTGGAAAGATGTCAGTGTCCATGGTCTCAAAGAAAGTTGTGCAACACATCGCATTTCTGCTGCATGTTTTCACCACAGAAGGAAACAGTAATGGCCATCTGGGAGTGAGGGTTGTACAAAATTAACAACAACAAAAAAAAAGACAGAAGAACAGTGCTTGTGCAACACGAATGACTTGCCAGGCAGCACAGCAGCCCATGTGGAATTGAAGCAACACGAACTGAAGAATAGATGTCAGATGCATGAAAAGGCTGTCCCAGATGCAGAGTACAAAAAGTGTTAGCACAAAGTACCAAGCCTAAAGCTGTATGTTCAGGAGATAACACACAGAGGTGTGCACATGCAGTCAGATAAAGCTCTATTAGGGACATGTATGTACACAATCTTGCACTGAATGAAATCAAAACACCTTACCTGTGCATTTTAACAAGGCCAAAAGCAGCTGATTCTTCCCATCTGGAACAATGAAGAGAAGGGAAGGAAGGAAGTCAACATGGTGACAACGTAGATTTGATTCTATTGGATTGTCTCCTCATTCCCCACAGTTCTTGCCTCTCCTCACCTTCTGCATAGTTATTTCTGTGTACTATAATAGTTCTTACTCACAAGGGCATTTTAATCGTAGAAAAAGAAAGAAACTGTAAATTGAAGAATTTTACAGGCTAAATGCTCTACTAAGCACTATGAATTACTGGAAACAAACTGTACGTGCAGATTAATACCTAAAGAAAATTCTCCCAGTGCTTTGCACTGGAGTATAAATATCATATTCAGCTATAACCTATTCCACTTCAACTTGACTACAATGGCTTAGGGCTGTTTGACTCTTCCAGAGCACAGTACAGTCTTATTACAAACTGACATAAAAATGAAAAATTATACTGCTGGACTTGATTAGATCAGAGCTATCCTTTCTCTCTGAAACTGAAAGCAAAGTTTACCCCATTTACAGACCTTCCACATATTTTTGTATGATTTCAACAAGATTTTTGATTCGCAATGGAAGGTTCCATGGATCTTCTTGAATGCTGGCTTGAATATTATTCCGGCACCTAACTGTGGTTTCTTCCTTCTGCTTAAATTCTGGGGAAAAAAAATGAGTTTGTTAGCAGTAAGGAAGTGCTACATAGAATGGGTTTTAGTTCATAACGTGCATACAGATGCAAGCAGAGATACTGACTATCCATCACAACAATGGCAAACGAAAGATGTTCTTAAACAGACTTAAAGCAGAAGGAGAAAAAAAAAAGATCATTCCTATAATCTCAGAATCAGTAGTCTCCTAGCATCGTTTGCAGGATCAGGGACTAGAAGATATCAACTTCTGTTTTCTGTGACTTTCATATATGATACAGCTGTCTGCACATTATATCTAAAGGTTCTGGCTGTGCAGAATCAGATCAGCCTTTTGGCTGCAGCTGTCGCATCCCATAACTCTGATGAGAAGTTAGGGACCATACTGCTTTCTTTCACCTCGTGGCAGCTAATTGTTTAATTACAGAGTGGAGTATCTATTCTTCATAACTTAGCTGAGTAGCTAAGATAAAAAGCCTATTGCTGGCAATAAAATCTGTAAGCAAACAGAAAAAATGGTGCCAAATAACTGTGCCACACAGAAACAGGACAGCATTCAATTGTATGTCACTTTAAGGTGTCAACAAGAGACATTAGGGAGACACTTTGGTCTGGGGATTCCAAATGTAAGCAGTGCTTGTCTGTTCATTACTGTAATGAATGCGCAGTCATCAGTTAACTCCAGTAAACTGAAAGATGCTCTCAGTCTATTAATCCAGTTGTCACAAATTAGACTCCATGTAAGTGAAAAAAAAAAAAAAAGGAAGTGAACACACGTTATCTGTTATTTCCTCACGTTATTATGTTATTCCAGCAATGCACTGAAGGAGTAACAAATAATCAACGTAGATGTGAATGTGTTTGTGAAGATGAGTTCATGCAACAGAACCTCATGTGGTCTACTTCTGGAATCAGGGGAAAAAAAAAAAAGGCATTAAAAAAAAACCTCCTCTAGAGTTTGCCACTGTGACTTCAAAATAGAACTCGTCAAGACTGGGAGGCCCAGAACTGCAGCACCTGAAGGACATTAGGAGTAGTAGGAGCAGTTCAGATTTCAAGTCAGAAAGGAAATGCAGCAAATGTTCAGAAAATAAAGCTTTGGTATTTCAGTGAGAGAAGAAACCACATCCTGGTCCCCTAAACCATTAAGACAGAAGTCCTAATGATGCTCCCCGAAGAAAAGAAAACATGGTATCATTTGTTTGCTCTCTATGGGAATCGGTTTTCAAAATAAGTGATGTGAGGATGAGTTTACTCTGGCAGTTACCCATCTCTAAGAGAAGCAGAAGTCATTACGCAAACTCAGTCACAACTTTTGGTGCCTCACACCCATGCTCAGTCCCTCACCAGCTTATCACAGCGCTTACTTTGAATTGGACACATCTGTTTTGTACCTTTTGAGGTACACATCTGCATGCTCACATCAAAAGATGGATCTGGATGCTTGTGAAAGAGCTGTAAGGATTCAGCACCATGTAACGGAAAAGTGTTATGTGCGTTTTAAAAAGAATTCATACAAAATTTCAGTGATGAGACGTGGTACCTGCCTTTAGAATCATCCAGTACCCTGAGCTGGAAGAAACCCACAAGGACCATCAATCACATGCAATTCCTAATATACATCTGGATAGACTGCTGTTACATAACTGTGTGGTGACATGGCATATGTGCATTCATGATAATCTCTTAAGTCCTAGAAAATCACATGTTTAAATACAGTCAGCATTCTCCTTTACCTTGCAAGCCGTGGTCCATTGGAAAGTGCTTGGTTTCTTCAAAGGCTTTAGTTATTACTGGTCCTTTTAGAAGTGCATTGATTGCATCAACCTACAGTAGAAATGCTTTCAGTGTAAGACTTGTGGAAGAAAATCTGAACATAAATCTTCCGGAAAAATGAAAAAGCCAATACAGTATTCATATTTTTGAACAACAGTCCTTTGCTAACCAATATTATTAAGACTTTCTAACCATGACTTACCCTCAAGAGCCTCACACTGAATAATGTTCGACACAGATAATGAGCTACATGTTGATGAGATAAAACTCATTACTAAACAACTCTCTGGTGCTAGCCATCTATAAAGACATCTGTAGACTAAACCTGTGAAGGCTCTCCTCAGATCTGGAGGTGTGATTCACCAAGACTGTGCAAGGTATTAGAATTTTGTTCATCTTCTTTTCTTCTTCAAAGCTTTTGTCTCTTTAATGCTTCATACAAGTCAGCTCAACATTGCTGTATCACACAAGACAACTTGAATGTTGACAAAAGTGTTTGATAAAACTGTCATACAATGTGCTTCCAGATTCCTTCCCTCAGAACATGATTTCATTAAACAATCCTGTATTGACACTGATAAAGAGAATGCAATTCTTTGTAATAATAATAATACTTTGCATACCTGGTTAAAAAGATGCTCCAGACAGCCGTGAAGTTTGTCTTGTTTGTCTAAAGGAATCCTCATATCATTGGGAAGCTCATCTCCTAAGAAAACAAAGAAGCTTTTAGCCATCTTATCAGCATAATCTGTGATGAGGCCAGAGGTGACACAAGCACATCCTCACACTGCAGTGGGTGAAAACTAATCACTCTTTAATTCAAAATACTCATACTTTTTTCACATAATACAAAGACTTCACAGTTCTTCCATATTCCAAATTTCCTGTGGTTCAGTAGGAAAAGAACAAATCTTTATCTTTTCATACTCTTGTGATTAGTTTGAGGAAACCAAGTTTGCAACTGAAATGTGCATTTGTTTATAATCAGCAAAGACTTATCACCTCTACTAAAAGGTCTGATATGAGAAAACATGCATGTTACTTAGGCATGTACTCACCTGATCCCATCTCATCGCTGCCCAGGTAGGAGCTATTACTCCGCACACTGGTGTAAGACAACACTGAATCGCGGTTACTGTTACATTCACTAGGAAGAAAAACAAAGTAAGTGGCTGAAGGTCCCAGTCTGAAAGGAGGTCCCAGTCTGTGATAAACCAGCATTCTGTTTTTATTAACATTGCACTAATCCACAAATCAAATTTTCTTACACATATGCAAAAGAAAACCTAATTACAGGCAACATTTGTTGCCAGCTCTCATGACGGCACCGTAACAGCATGAATGGAAGCTAATAGCAGTACAGGTGGGAGAGGAAATGTAAGGAATCTGTACCACTGGAAAATCAAGCATGGCAGAACCTCGAACTGCCTACGAAGCAGAAGAGTCACTGCAGTTGCATTCACACCACTGCTGGCTGATGCATACATGAACAGTTGTGGAAAGAATCATTTCTGTTTGAAGTTCAGTTTATACTAACTATAACTTACTAAAGGTGATCAGAAAATCAACAGATATCAGTCTGCCCCCCTCCAGTTAAATGACACAGTGTTTCTAACGGCACAAGCCAAAATATAAAACCCACAAAATTCTCCACATTCTCTTTTCCTCTATATTTATTTTAGACTAATTTGAGAGAAAAGAATAAGAGCAATTGAAAGAACCCTAATATGGATTCTTGCCTGCCCTTTGTTAAACCAGTGCCAAAGATACCTATTTTTTTCTAAAAAAAAAAATAATTCATAGCATCTATACCACAATATAAGCCCTTATGAAACATGACTTATGATCCCAATGCAAACGAAACATTTTCCTATTTATCACTTTTTTATTTATGTAGCTTTTTCAGTAGCTTTTCAGGTCAAAATAATAAAAACACTTTGTTCCCTAATGGGTAACTAATATCTGTAATACATGCATAACTGTCTGTCTAATAAAGACAGAACAGAATAATCTTTCTCAATTTACATTTATGTGTGAACCTCTGGAACAAGTGACAGATATACAGGCACAATTTTTATTGTCTCTCTGTTATACAGAATAGATTAACTGCAATTATAGAAACCATTTAAACTGAGCTGTTCATGGGATTCCTCTTAACAATGAGAGAAATACTTCTCATTTCAATAGAGCAGCTCCCGAACACATGCTCCCAAACACTTAAATCTAGCACCACAAATAGATACTGTGGATCTCAATATTAGAAGTTCTAGTTCTGATCCTTTACTGACTGAATATTTGCTGATGGTGGAGATGCTCCATATTCAGCTGGGCCAGACTCTGTGCAAAGAATCTTTGACCTTTTCTGATTGAGAGATGAGGACTCCAGATGTTCGTTGCAATGTAAACTATTCTGATTCTGTCATTTCTGCAGTCCTGTATGAATGCCACATGGTACCACTTGCACATGTGTCACAGTGTCACAGGAAACCACCACCTAGTGAAGAATCATGCCTGCAGCAGCATGGAAGGAGCTGAGATGTATCATTTATTCAGGCCATTCTAAATCCTGCAAACTCACTATAATGTATTTTTACTCCTTTGCACAGAAGAAGCCCTATGGCCTTCCTATTAGTGCACAAATGTCATATTAAGTTTGTAAAATTGCAGCAGTCAAACACGATCACAACTTGTTCCATTTTTTTGTGAAGTTTTCAAACCTCCCAGGAAAGACAGAGTTGGAGTGTGTGAAATTTCCTTCAGTAGCAAATATTCCAGAAGCAGTAGTCACTTGTGTCCCAAGAACAAGATTTCAGGACACCTTTTTTCAGGCCCATTAAAAATAAAATAAAATAACGCCCATTTCTGTTTCTCAGTGTCTTGGATTTCTGGGAAAATTGTTTGCAAAACTGAATGGAAAAAAAAAACCCTTATAATAGCAGCTATTACCAGGCCAGGTAGACTGAAAACCCTGCTAAGCTTCTGAAGTTTACAGCTAGACAGGATAGAAGGGGAAAGTCAAGCTACACTTATTTACTTCACTTTGTTGGATATTCTAGAAGTGTTGGTATTTCCACATTGTTGGGCACAGTTGTTGATATTTTAAATAAATGAGACATTTTCTCAGACTGACCTGTAGGAGTCTCTGAAACTCATTGTGTCGTGGCCAGAGTCTTCCTGGTCCTCCTCAGAAACTTTGAAACAGACCTTCTTGATGCCACCATGCTCAGCTTTGTCAGGATCACTCTCTTCTGTTCCCAGGGAAGGTGGAGACGTCTCCTCAGTGGATGGTGGCTCACAGGCACCACCTTCTGTGGGTTCTGTTATGGTGGACAGAAGCCTGCAGAGGTAAAACATGTGGCTCTCAGGGACTGGTGAGCAGTTTCACAAATGAGGTGTAATGGCTTTGAGCGGAATTCAGTTATGTGAAATCAAAAGACAACCTTGCCAGTATTTGTACATGGATGGCAGCTATGGACAACCGAGAGCTCTGAAAGGGGTTCACTGAAATCCGTTTATCTCAGTTCACAAAAACTGCAGGACCCTTATCTCCACAAGAGACAGCGTAATCACTGTAACAATGCAGCCTGGAATGACTCTATTTTTAATTCAACAAAGTGTGCACTTTCCCCATCCCAAGCCCTGGGTTTCTCCATTGGGGAAATGCTGAAGCTCACAGGTTCTCCACACCAGCTCTTGTTCTTTCTTCAATACGTTTGAGCCAGGGCACTACATGCCTTCTGATCAGTTTAAGTTTTGGTTCTTCAGGGGCTTTTCTCTTTTGTTAATGAGATGGCTGGAAGCAGCTGTGGCCTCATGCCACAGCGATCACTCCTGCAGCACCTGCTAGTAAATCCCTTCCAGTTATGCACAATACACAGGCCTACCATTCAGATCCTTAAGTACTATTTTCTATGAGACATGTAATGATGAAAATAAAAAAAAGGAAAACATAAGTGTCAAAGAGAAAGCTGCTGGAAATCACAAGTTTTATTTGGTCAGCCATATGTCAGACAAAACCTCAAGGTTAGATGCTGTATAGACAGAGATCCAAAACCACTAGCACTCAAAACGCTCTTACCTGTTAATATAGCATACATTAAGCAAAAAACAGCAGCTGTTAAACAGCAGCTGTTAAATTCAGGTAGACTTTTAGGTGCAAAGGGCAATAGTACACACATGGGTGGATCTGTGTGGGATAGGTTTGACACTTCATAACAATCAATGAGTTGTAATGCAAGTGTAATAGGAGTATAACAGAAGGGGCTGATAATGAGATTTGTGGGGTTAATGTCTCCCTTTTAATCAGAATTGCTCTCTGCAGTGCACACTTGGATTCTTTACTCACTTATTTATCTGAATGACGTATTGCTTCATTTCCTTCACTGCAATGTCAAGTTTGTTAAAAAGGTGCAAGTATGAGTCCTGTATCTCTCGATCTTCCTGTTTGAGCAAGAAACTGAGTCCCCTTTCTTCCTGACTTGTTCCTCCATTCTGTTGGCCAAAGCTACCATCAAGATCTCCATCTTCCGGGGTCAGACATCTCCAGGATGGTGCAGCCATAGTGGTGATGCAATGCTGAGTATATGAGACTGGATTTATGGTACCTACTGAACGTTAAAGGGTCTAGTTAGTATGGCTCTCATTAATTTCCATGCTCCAACCCAATAATGCTAGTTCAGGATAGGTAGAATTTAAATAGAAGAAATAAATCACGATTATTTTATATAATTGTATTCCATTACAAAAGCTTTTTTTATTTTATTTTTTTTTCATTTTCCCTGTCATACCAACTAAGTGCTTTGAATTTACTACAGTCCAGGACAGGTTAAATTACAGGAGTAATGACAGCAAGTATCCACTCACATACTATCCATTTTGTCCATTTGAGTAGCTAAATGCATTTGTTGTTAATGAATTCTACTGCTTGGCAGTTGGTCTGTGTTATTGTCCTTCAGTCTTTAAAAATATTTACATAACACACAAATATATATATATATATAAATATATATATATACACATGAAGAAATGGGGTGATGTAATTATAATAGATAAAATACGTCCTCATTTTAAAATGCTGAGTGTTTTGATACGTTTATATTTAAAAAAGCATGGGATTTTAATATCTTCAAGTAAGTGGGGCTTCTTTATTGATTCATTTTGAATAAAAGCAATATATTCTTCAGTGGATTGGTTAGTCTGCAGTTCACTGTGTCTTTTCCAAACATTCCTGCACTCTGACCTTGTCAGACAATGAATCAGAATGAGATACTACGATGAAGAAATGTTGGAACTTGAATATTCAGGTTGCAGGATAAATGCTATGTAGCAGTACATCCCTTGAGACAGAATAGAGACTTTTAGCTCCAAGATATGGAATTTATTTCCTAATTAGGAAAGAAAATAGTATTACAATCTGATTGAACAAGTTTTCAACCTGAATGTAGCCTCTCTTCACAGTGTAGAACCTTTTCTAGCACTACTATTAGCCCTCATTTACTTCAGTCAGTTCTGCTGAGTTCCCAGACACTTGATTATCATGAGATAATTATACTGATTAGCTAGTAAAATATTTGACCTGAAGCTTTTCTATGCATAAGGGCATTACTGTTTTACATCACAAGCAGGTATCATTTCACTGTAAAATTTGAAAGAGAAAACAAGGGTACTGGCAAGACTGTGCTTCTTTGGAACTAATTTTAACTTCACTAGCAGTAAAAAGACACAACGTTCAATGCAAATAAAATTCAGTATCATTTGAAAGTTAATTATCACCTTGTTCTGGATCAAGACCAATAATAGAGGGCTTTCGTCCAATGCGAATGCTGAACGACCTCCCTGCTGAGGTAGTGTTTTTGGGGTATGACACCTCCATGAGGTTAATATGGCAGTTGGTGGGGCAGAAATCCATGCTGTTGAGGGAATGTGGTTCCATGATGGCTTGTTTGAAGGCTGGGCTCACCTTTGTCTTTAATCCATCGGCAAACTGGGAGAAATAAAGCAAGGATATGCTACTTCATTTGCAAAAATAAAAATAAAATGAGGCAATGGAGATAATCCTCTTCTCTACCTGATTCTTAGTCAGAATCATACAGTTCCTGCTGCAGCTGAGCAACACATGCCCCATAAAGTGCTCATAAGACAGCAAATGAAAGCAATTAGCAGCACTTTCCAGGGCCCACTTTTCAAAGAGCTCAGGCAACTGCACAAAAGAGCAGACTTTCTTTGTTTACACTTTGATATACTGTACTGATGCTCATGTTAATTCTACAAATCAAACACTGATCATTCTGCCATAGCCACACTTGTACAGTGATGTGGTGGAAATGAGCCTGCAATAGTATTTTCCAACTCACAGCTCTGACCACCTGAAAGGAGCAATTTACAGGTCCTTTTCCAAAATACAGTCCTTTTTCCTTGGAACTTGCAATCTGAATAACACACAGAGCTGTCGTCACACCACTGTGGTAACTACCTGGAAAGCAGTTTGGATCCATTAACAAAGAATATCAAAACCTAGTTATCACTATGCAGTATTGTCTTGAGACTTCTCCAATAACAAGCAGGGCTGTACCTCTTGGTAGTTTGCAAGCCTCCTGCTAATACTTTCCAGCTTAGTGTCACAGATCTGCCGGAACTCATACTGGGGCATGGTGGCCACAGCACTGCTTAGGGATATAAGCCTTTTGCAGTTCCTTACGAAGTGACTGTCTTCTGCAGCAAAGGCCTCTAAAACCTAAACAAAAAGACAGAATTTCAATTATGTGAGACTTGACTGTGAAGCAGAGTTCCACCAAATAAATGGTAAATCCTGTATAATGTCACGCCTGAGTAAGGTTGCCTTCAGAACAAGTTGCTGTTATAGCCCTGAAAGCCATTAGCATGCCTACTCCTCAGACAATCAAAACATTTCTCAGAAACTTTCAGAACAACAAGATTGCTCAGAATATCCCCTGCACACTGCCAAGGCAACCTGGTACAGTTCAACTTTCACTGAGCTGAACAACTACGTCACTGGGATGTGACGGGAACATTTCATACTGTCTCATCGCTGTGCACTGATGGATCCAAATACTCAAATACTAGGCACTGCTGTCTTCCAGTAGCCATATTTCTATCTCCTTCCTTTAGTGATTCATGCAGTCCATCAGATGGGGAAAAAAACAAACAGAAGCTTGATTTTTTTTCTAGAGCAAAGCCTGAAGAGATTAATCTTCAGTATTATCAAAAAGTACATTACCAGTCAGAAAACAGCAAGTATTCCACAGCCTCTGAGTTCCAGGGAGATTCTTCTACCTCTACCTCAACAGCTGAAATCTAGGAAGATTTTGCTTACTTGCCCACACTAAACAAGAGCTAGTATGAATTAGTGCATTCTGATGAGGAAAACTCCAGGCAATTTGAGACGACCGTTCTACCTCATCTGAAGTAACAAGACAATTGACAGAGAAATGCCTATATTATTGTCTTCCCAGTTCTGCTCAGGAATGAAGCTGGCCATATATGTTTGTCAGTACCTTTGCCGTGAGACAGAAGCAACCTTTTGGTTCTACAATTTTCTCCAGGACAAAGGATTTGATTCCTGCACTGCTGACATATTCGTATACCACCCCATGCTCCAGTTGAGTGTTATCCACAGTAAGGCTAATGAGAGGTGTTTCTTCACCAGTTATCAGTGGAGAGCTGATGGTTTGTTGTATCTGGGCTGGAAACAAAATAAGTCATTAGAGGAGTTCAGCAGCAGACATGAATACAGGCATGCAGAGGAAAGAAATCTGTTAAGAGGTATTAAGAAGCAAAGATACAACTTTTGGCTCAAGGAGTCTCTGAGCCACAGACTGCTAGAGGCTGGGAGGGTGTTGTGAAGAAGACATTTGTTGTTGGCCACCACAGGAGAGAGTTTTAGACAATCTATATGCTCCAGTTAAGATTCTGATGTTCTTCCAAGTGTGCACATGCACATCCATGCACAGGTCACCATTTTAATTCTGTTCAGCATTCAGGTACATAGTCCCCAGTAGAAGCTTTCAAAGGGAAGTATGTTAATTTCAGAGCCTTGTTGTTTCTAACATCCCACTGGAAGAATGACACTTTTGAAGTTTTAGGAAACTAAACAATCTTTGAGGTCCTTTTCAACCCAAGCCATTCTATAATTCTGTGAAGTGTTCCAGATATATTTTCTGTTCAACTGTAAGATTGAGACAGTAGGGCAGAGATGGGGTGAGGAGATAACATTTTTAAACACAGGCAATAACATTGCCATCAGAGAAGAATTAAATCTTAGCCAGACTGAGATTTGCCAGAGGACTGCTACCTTGCATTTACAATTCCCAATGGCTGTTCCAAAGCCAAGCTGCACTGTTTGGCCATCAGACTACCAGCCTCAGCAGTCCCTACCTGGCATTCCCAGAGATGTTCTTGAAGAAGTTGCCAGTGCCATTTAGAGAATCCAGGCTCAGACCTTTGGCTTCAGTATGCTCCCCTACCCTCTACTTTTCCAGCTGGAAGAAATACATCCCCCGCCCCACCTCTTGCTGACACAGTGCTATTGCACTCTGAAAACTTGCTCCAGATCAAAATTATTAAAACAGAGTTAAATACAGCTTCTTGCAGACCTTCCCCCTCAAGCTGCTATAGCCTGTAAATTCCTAGTTTGCAGGGGCTACCAAATGATTCTAAGCATGCTGAGGTCTTTCCATTTCAAAAACTGGCTTTTGTTAAGACAAGGGATGGGTGTCTGATGACTTTCCTGCTGTCCAACAGGCTGAAAAATGTCAAAAGCACTTGTCAAAGGCAGAACCTCAAGCCTGAATCTGGCTAGCATCCTACTTCTGCCAGTGTGTAAACACATCTGCCTCAGGCAAATAACATAGGTTATCTATATCTGCTTCTAAATTGTGCCTAGACTTGTGTGCCCAGCTGTGACTTTTAATTTTATTTTTAAGTTCTAATATGAATATATATTATATGCTTTTAGGAATAGCCTACAGTATAAACTTCAGAACTACAGTGTCAAATAGAGCCCAGATACCTCATATGAGGAACCTCCTCTACCATTATTTTAAACAGTTTTTTGTTTCCTACTTAGATTTTCATAGGACAGTTAATGCCATGAGTCCCCTTCAGGCTTTTTATCGAGTAGCTTGGCTCAAGAAGGGCCCTGAGGCATGAGAATGGTTTTCTGGTGGGGTGTGTGCTGACCTAGCTCTGTGACACTGCGTGGTGCTGGTATGTGGCTTGATATGAAAGCAGTCAACAAAATAACTCAAATTATTACTAACTGAGCATGCAAGACCCTAGTCAGTTACTGTGGGACTGGGGCTACAACAGCACATGAAAAGCAAACAGATTTTCTTCTCTATTTACATAATAAATGATTTTGCCATGTATTATAAAGATTCACTAGCAGGAAACAGACATTCATTTAGTGAATTCATTTAGTGATTCTAAAATCCTATTTTCTGTTCAGGACAGAGCACATGACTTCAGAGTTGCAGGGATATGATTTCTATTTCTATCTCTTTTTTTATTCTACTGTGTAAACTGTTGCATAAGAGCACTTCCTCTGACAGACTGCATATTATTATAAAGCTTACTAGCACAAGAAATATTCTGGAATAATCATTACACTTTATATTTCTAAAGCTTTCCTTGTCCGAGCCCTAACATCTTCCCTAGGTTTCCTTCCCCCATTAAAATCTTTACCTGATTCCTGATGGATAGTTTGAAGGGGATCCAAGTCTTCATCTCCTGTCAGTGAAGAGTCTTCTTTGCTGGTTTCTGGATGACTGCCATTCAGATAAGCACTGGATGCTGCTTGCTGAACTCTGTCCTCCTCAGCATCTTCATGTGTTCTGTACACCCACTGGTACAATCCCTTTCAAGAAATTATGACCACAGTAAAAAATGCCTGATGCCCAAAGGGCTGCACTACAAAGGTGAATCTAAGGACTACAAAGGTGAATCTAACTGCCAGTTTATTTTTTTCCTCTACACTGGCTGAAATGTTAACACAGACCCAGTATTCCTCTAAATTTCAGAGATTAGAAAATCAAGATCAGTATGTGGGTCACTTCTAGTCTTAATAACATTTAGTACTTCCTGAACTGACACACATACTACTGGTACATGCTCTTGCAACTGCACACAACTGGGGTTTACTGTAAGCAGCTCCTTTGGTTACAGGAGGACTTTGGTATGGGAGCAAGCTGATTGAGACTCATGTAAGTTGCCCTTATGAACATTTAGAGAGTATAAAAGCATAGAAGAAAGAGAGGAATTAATGAATTCTTTGAGGTTTTGTATACGTACCAGCACTTCCTGTTGTTTGGTCCTGTATGCTGCAAAGTGCTCCAGAACATCCGTGTAATTTCCATGTGATGCGTTACTCCCATTGACTTTCAGAATACATTGTCCTGGATGAAGGCCTACAGCTGCAGCCTCTGAACCTGAAAAAAGAGAAAATTGATAAGGTTGGAAAGGGTTTTTGATAAAGAAGAGCAAGAAGAAATAACAGCTGAATGCTGTCAGGCTTTTGCTAAGTCCTTATTTGAAGAGAATTTAGTTGTATGAGATAAATATTATCCCTCATATTTTCTGTAGTGCTGGGAGAAAAATAAACTTGCACCTTGCTTAGTGTACATATACATACTCCTATATAAATGTATATATGTACTCTAGCTTAATTATACCACAGTCTTCCTACTTACCTCTTCCTACTGCATGAACATATGGTGGTGCAGCTCCCCGTATCTGAAAGCAAAGTGCTTCAGGACAATCTGGGATTTTAATGATCCTGCAGGTAGATCAAGAGGAACAGAAAGCAACATTTTAAGATAGGCTGCTAGAGCTCTAGGCAATTCTAAAAATATCTTTCTTTGGCATTCAAAACTGTATTTTGGACGGAGGGAAGCACCCAGATAGCTTACAAATAAACAAAAAGACTTGAAGAAATCATTGACTACATCTACATTCTCTAAGGCAGATGGAGATTCTGTTTGTTAATTAAAATATGACACTTCCAAACTGATTAATTTTTAAGCAAACAATGCAGTATAGAAACTTTCTATCGTATTCATATCCATATTTATTTCCATTTCCAGGGCTGATAGAATTAGTCATCCAAAAGTAAGGCAAGCTTTATCAGAGTGGAAATTACTTTTGCTTGTAGATGTATTGGAGTCTGAGATGTTCTACACCTGAGACAAAATGACAGTCCTTATGGGTTAGGGGTATTTTTTTGCACAGACAGGCCAAAAGTTAACTGCTATATAAAGAACATATATCCTAACTCATTTTAGAAGCATGGGGTTCATCACTAAAAACAATCTGTGACTTTTGTATCGTCGTTTCTATCATTTGTTTTCCTGTTGAACAGCTTCTGATTGGAAAGAGTTTACACAATTCTCACTACAAACTGGAGTAAAAATATTTAACGATTGAAAAACAGCCCCATTTGACACTTACTCTTTTGATTTGATGGCTACCAGAAGCCTAAGTGGTCTTCGTGAGCAGAAGGACTGGTTTAGAATGGTTTCCACTTCTGTGAATGGGCGTAGGAAGACTAAGTCCTCATTGATGGAATAGATTTTCCTGCCTGCCTGCAAGCCAGCCATCTGTAAATGAAATCAACACCACAGAAAACTTTGAATCATTGGCAGTATCTCTGAAATGTCAGGCTCCGTGGTGAGTTTAGAGAGGTGTGACTGCTATTGGCAGTTCCTAGGTTTACCAAATACTGTATATATGGTATTGGTTCATCAAATCCTCTCATTCATCCTTAAAAGTCATCTGCATTTACAAAAAAAATCCAAACAAAAAACCAAAGAGATTTCACCAACAAACTTCATCATAGATATATCTTACTTTGTACTTTCCTGCTACTTTTTTTCTAACAGGAGACTTGAAGCTAGAGGCATTACCTTGTGAGATAGAGAAGTGTGATTTCCTGCAACCTACAGGCTGGGCATCAGGGAACAAGAACAAGAAGTTTTTGGTCCTCAACCATGCAAAAACAATCTATACCTAGTCACATAAGTAAATGTAATGTGTTTTTTAGTGGCAGTAAAATCCTGCCTATGCTTTAAGCAAAGTACTGTCTCTTCATTAAACCAAAAACACACCATGTTTTCATTTTAATTCCTAACTTTTCATCTAACTTTATTTAGAGACAGATCTGATGACAGAATCCAGATCCCTTATACTGACTGCTAGACAACAACCCTAAACTTACTCTAAACATAAACCTTTCTGTGATTTGTATCAGTTAAAATGTGAATAGTAGCACTTAGACCGGATGCTAGGATATCAAGATAACAGCAAACTTCTTTTTAGTGGAGTAAAAGTACATAAATATGAATCTTTGGCTTCAAGTGTTAACCCTTTATGGGTTAGTATGATTTCCCATTGCTTCTGAGTCCAGCAGTTGGGCTTGCTTCTAAATATGATAAGCCCTTTCCCTGTTCTACCTGGACTCCATTGGCAAACGTCTTGACTGGGAGAAAGGAAGTTAAACAGCACTCCATAAATCTCCCAAATATGTAACTCTGACCTCTAGAAAAAAACAAATCTGGAAGTGTACGACTGGAAAAACTTGCCTATGCCTACACATGGCTTGGGTTTTCTTAAATATAATCAGAGATCAGTTTATCTACACATTCCTGTACTTTTTTTTTTCTTTTCTTGCTCACAAACAACACTATTAATAGGAGAAACTACAAAGTGCTCTCCTTGATTTACTTGTTAAGCTTTCTGCAGTTCATAATGTCCTCTTGTGTACCCATATATAACATTTTTCCTTTTTTGTACATAACACTCTATAAAACTAATAATACATATAAATAGCAGTAGATGTGCATTGTAGCTTAGAATAGAATTTTGTAACGTTTAGTTTATTATTCAGTGGAAATGTTTCTGCTATTTGCATTTAGAATCATAGAATCATTTAGCTTGGAAAATCCCTAAGATCATCAAGTCCAACCATTTACTTACACTGGTGAGTTTATTATAAAGTAATAATTGTTATAAACATTTCTAAAGTCATTATGGCTTAGGTCTGATTTCCTCAGAATAGCTCATAAAATTTACATATGTGCAGCTAACTAAAATCTTGGCATATCTGCAATCATTCTAGCAGTGGATGACCTCTTTATACATCTAACTTATTGCTTTTGCATATGGGAAAGGTACCTGCACACATAATCACAGTAAATCCATGAATGTCTGAGTTACACAGCTCCATATGAATCGCTACAAACTAGTAACTTTCTGCTAAACATCCATTACTCTATCGGGATTTAATTAACCAGGCTAGTAACAGAATGACAACCTGTCTAAGAGTAACGACATGCAATGAATGTCATAGCACTTGCATTTTCTGGATAATGGATGCTCCTCATGACAACTCAATGCAGTTGCCTGGATCCTGGCCACTGTATTTTCCCACACACCAGCAGCTTGCTATTTGCAATTCATCTGCATGGCCACTGGCCAAGCGGCTGCTCTTCGAACACACGCTGTTCAAACGCTACACATCTGCTCATCACTTGACTGCTCACAGCAAGACAGCAACCACGCCTCCCAAAAGGATAATCTTTCTTACTGTTGTTTCCTTCTGATAGAATATAATCCAGAAACCAGCTCCAAGATTAAAAGTTGGGGAATAACTCCAGCTATAATTAACTTGTAAGTGAGCTGGCTTAGAAAAGAAGGTAAGGTCCGGACTGAGGAGATGCTGACTGGTTACAGAATGTATTTCTGCGGACACGTGATTTGGGGATAGGCATGGGATGTGCCACATCTAAAACCAAAAAGCCACTTGTGGCATGCACATGAAGTTCAGTGCTGTGCAGCACCACAGCCTGCACGTGACAATTTTGATCCTGGTGCACTAGGAGATCAAAATGCCAAACTGAAAAGCAATGCATTGATCTTTAATAAATCCATGCAAGCTATAGATTTGTTTACATTTCAGTTGGTGAATCTGGAATTGTACTCTGCTCTAAACTCTGACAGTTCTAATGAATGTAATGCACTGTGGTGGGCATTGTGAAGCAAAGCTGTATGTCTTAATTTTTGTCCCTGAAGAGTATGACAGCAGGCATATGGTCTGTAAATGGCCTACAGCTGCTGAGCCACATGGAATTACATGCTGGATATCCTTCTGGTATCACAAAGCCATTTAAAAGCCCAAGATCATAATTAAATACGTTACTATTAGACTTCAGGACTTTCCAGAATGAGCTGAGAGCCCTCCAATTCAGAGACATGCAGATTTAGTTCTTTTCTTGAGCAATACTTGATGTTGAGATTGAAAAGATGGGCTTATGGTGACAAATAATTTGTCTTGGAAGATAAAGATTCCTTAAAAAACTGTGTGCTTCTGTTGTTTTAAAACACAAGCAGATTTGAAGGATATTCCCCAGGCAGCTTGCCAAAGCAAGGACAGCAGGATTATCTATCGGGCAGTGGTTTACAGAGGAGGTTTAAATTAATAACGTTTTTGGCCAACCTATGTTGATTCTAAGGATGGAATCAGTTTCTCTAATGACCACAAAACAAATAAGAATCAGCAATATTGAGATTATTTAATTATTAAACAAGAAAGAAAGAAGGAAAAGGTAAAAGGGATAAGGAAAAAAGGAAAAAAGAAAGGAAAAGGAAAAAAGGGGAAAAAAAAGTGGTCAGTATCAAGCTTCAGCTCAAAATTCCTTCCTGTCTGACATTCCCTACTTGCTAAAATCAGCATGGTCAAGTCAACTGTTTGCATTCACTCAGCGATCCAGACCTACCTATAGCCTAAAGCTGTAATCAACAAATGAATACAGACATTCAAATCCTCTAATGGTTGTCCTGGACTTTTCATGGGAAATGCCTGTACGTGCTGCCACAGAGTTCTGTGAAATTCTGGAAAAGTGATTTAGTCTCCTATCTTATCATTATAGGTGTAAAAAAGGCACCTAAATAGCTTTGAAAATATAGACCATCAATCTGTCTGCACCCGGTTTCACTAAATGGAAGATCACACTGTGTTGTTTGAAGAGTTCAGTATGGATAAGCAAATTAGTTCAAAATCTTGAGACTGAGGCACATAGCAGTCCAAAAGTCACACAAAGAAACACAGTAAATACCTTCTGTAGGACTCTTCAAAAAGAGAAGAATTCTCATGAGAGAATTCAGTGCACGCATTTTAAGGAAAACCACAAATCTGAAGTTCCCACTCAAATGTACCTTTTTCTTGTTGTACATCTCCACTATGGCACGTCAACACTACTTGCCCTCTCTCATCAGCTTTACCTGGTTCTGTACCCTGGGCTGCAAAAAAAGGGAGGTGGCAGCAGAGAGGGAGGTGACTGTCCTCTACTACCTAAGGCCCTATCTGAAGTAGCACTCAAGACAAGGCTGGATGGGGCCCTGGCCCCTGACCTGGTAGTTGGCAGTTTTGTCCATGGCAGGCAGTTGGAACTGGGTGATCTTCAAGGCTACCTCCAACTTAAGCTATTCTATGATCCTATGAACCAGAGATATCCTGCCATCACATAACGATACTGATGCTGTCTGTCATTTATCAGAAATATTCAGCAAAGAAGTCACTCAAAGATGCCAAAACACTTGCTCATTTACATTAGTAATTTATTACCAGAGGAATGGTAGATGACTTCAAATTTTCTGTTAGCTGCCTTTAAAAGAAACCAACTTTAAGAGGACAATTTTATGTCTTAAAACCTTGAAACGTTATTAGCTAGGAAAACCAAAATATTTACAAATATAAGGCCTTACCTCTGCAGAAGATCCTCTTCGAACTGACTTCACCACAATTGCCTTGTTCTTTTCTTCTATGTCAAATCCATAGTCATCCTCTTCAGGTAAAATCTTAGAAACAAAAAGAGCACCAGACAATGCTTCATAAATACAGAATGAGTTGAAAGGCTGAAGTTCAGAAATTGGACTTTTCATTTCAAGCCATGATTGACATAAACTTGGAGACTTTAAGCTCAAAAGGGACTATTGGGCTCTTTGGTCTGAATTCCAACATAACATGAACCATTAAATGTAATCTATTATTTCTGCATTGAACCCCCTGGTGTACTAAAGCAGAATTTGTTGGCAGTTGTCCAGTTATGATCTGCAGTCTTTAAGCAGTGAAGAATGTATTCCGCCTCCCTTGGGAGTTTGTTCCAATGGTTAATCAATCTCCCCCTAAAAATGGTTGCTTCATTTCTCAGTTGCTTTTGGTTTTAAATTGTAGACCTTCATTTTCCATAAGATATTTCAACTTCCAAGAATTTATTGATATTCTGTGTTTTCCATTGGTAAACATGCTTACAGACCAAAATGAAGTCATTTATTTATTGCTATCCATTTCAGATAAATTGGGCATCTCGGGCATCTTCTTATGGATAATTTTACATAAATCTACATCCCAAAAGTCGGTCACCTGGCTTTAATCTTAGTAGAGATGGGTAAGAGCAAACAATGTGGGAAGAAATTAAAGACTCGTGTAATACGCTCAGTTTGTACAGTTTATGGTTGGTAGAAAACTGGTGTTCTTGCTTCTGGGAATCTGCTTCCTTTTATTTGCACTGAGGTCACACAGACCAACCTTATGAATATTTTTTTAAATCATACAAATTATGGCAAATATATCATTCACTCATCCTCTTGTAGTAGTTTATTAACAATGAAAAAAGCTTAACAACTCACTAACCATTTTAAAAAATAAACCAAGCCTGGCCTCTGGTAGGTGGACAGATAGAAATTCTAGCAGATAAACATCTCGCTGTGAGTTAATTCTACACAATTAAGAGCCATCCGATGAATCAGAATTGAGTTGAGAGAACGAATAAAGCTATCTATAATCTAACATGCCACTAGGAAAAACATTACTGAGAATTACTTGATCCTGATAATTCCTGTTATCTGAGAATACTGCCCTTTTTCCACTAAAGCCCATCATCTTAAAAATGTTGTCCTTTTTCAGGAATCAACCTTAGGAAAAAAAACAACCCTGAAGAAATAGAATCGTCCTTTCTTGCAAGAGCCCAACAGCCACGTTAAAATAATGCTTGAGACAAATGAGCTGCAAAGCAAAAATCCCCTCCAGAGGATGTTTAGATTAAATGACAGGAAGGAAAGTAAACAAGATGAATACCATTCTTAGATATTCCTAAGAAAACATTTTCAGAAACAATGCAATTTAAAGTATGTTCTATACAAGGAGAGCTTACAAAGTTGAGTACGCCACCAGTTAGATTTTTAATATTGCAGATGTAATGAATTTCAACCCAATCCAACACATACCTATAGCACTACATATTTAGGATCAAACAGAAACTTTTTAGGATACCCTACCCATCCAGTTCTCATTTTGCATATGAATGGACTGTTCAGTTTCTTTGGTTGGGCCTTAAAAGCATAAGTAAAAAAGATATTTATAAATGTGGAGGCTTTGATTTGCAAAAATTAAGAGTCCATCAGCTACATAAATTTTCAGGGTCATTTGCATGCAGCTATCATTAACCTGCATGAAGATCTTCTGCACGCTACCATTTTTAATAACCTGTCTTCCTCTGTTTCTTAGTACTGCAAAATGTATTGTTTGAAACAAAGAACCAAAACACTTTTAAGACTCTCCAAATGCATCAACATCTGGAATTTTATCACCATGTTGCAAAGAAAGAAACCTGACGTTCTCTGTACTGATATTTCTGTACTAGGAATGCCCTTATGAAAAAGGATGGATAATTTTCTATATACAGTATCTGGAGAAGGTTATGATTCATTCTCTGTTATAAAATAGCAATACCTTGCAATTCCCCAGCTCATCACCACTCATCCCTAAGGAGTCCAGACCAATTAACTAACTTGCCATCTACAGTGATTATTTCTGTGCCCCTGAAATACAACTGGTTCTTTTGAATGTTAAAGAAGCAGCTGTTTAATCTTGAAAAACAACCACATTAAAAAATGAACCCATATGAGATACAAGCATGTTTAATCAAAAACAGAAGGCAAACATAGTCAGAAGTTATTCAAAGAGAGTTTCTGCAGAGATGACAGGGAAGAGAGGGGAGAAGAAAAGCTATGCAAAGGAATCACAGAATTGTAGGGCTTGGAAGGGACCCCTAGGGGTGCACTGCACTTGTGCCTGTTAGATTCACAAAGCATTTTGTCATGTGGGTCACGACAGCAGTATGCACCAGTGCGGTACCTTTCCTGTATGAGGAGGATTATGGTGTCAGAAAATCCATAGGGCATGGAAATGCTCACTGCTTATCAGGAAGATTGGGAAAATTTCTAGGAGAATGAAGATGACACAGATGTAAGGTAGCTTGCTTTCAGCTTGTCCTCAGCTACAGGACAGCTTCCAGCACTGCAAACATCTTCCTTGTGGTCATGCTAATATCAGGAGAGCATGAGCAGTGGCAAAAATGGGCAGATAGATGAGATTTTGTATCTGAATTTTTGGATGGTAAACTGAGGTATGGAGTGACTTGAGGTCTTGCTCAGGCCATATGGTGAGTTCAAGTGTAAAATTAAACTGAAACCCAGGCAGCCCTGACTTCTGTGCTCAAACCCACTGGCTTTCATTGATTACACTACCATACTCAGGCCCCTGAATGACCTGAATTCCAGGACACGCCACAGCCCTGACTGTGAACTGCAGTGAGACACTGCAACTACTCTCCTGTAACTACTGCAACACACTGCTGGGAAGTACTGGATGCCCTTGAAAAATGCAGGAGAAATCAGGTTTGGAAAGCTGAGATCTGGACTTAGAGTCCAGATCACTAATTCAGCATGACAGTTTTGAGAAAAAACATATAAAATATGCATAAAATGGACATAGGTATCACCTTTGAAATCAACTGAAATGCTTTTCTTTTGAGATCAGGTGAATGACATGTTGTGGTATATTAGTCTTCTGAAGACTCTAGCATTGTCTGTGTACCATTTACCTTAGGCATCTGTCCTTGTTTGATATTCAGCTCCAAGATACCAGCTTTAATTTGCACTGCAGTTGGCCTGGGCTAACAAATAGATGTGCTGATCACAAGTTCACAGCATACTGCAGTAATCAAGTCACAATGCTTGGAAACAATCCAAAATCCAAATTCTCTTCAACTATGCAAGGAATTTTGCATATTTTTTCAGTGCATCAAGATTTATGTCCTTCAGTAAGGAACAATTGCACAAATAAACATGTATCAAACTTTGAAGTGCATTATTTCAAACTGAAAGCACCTTTTTTCCTTGGTATTTCCAATGATATATTGGCCAAAGCTTCTGTTGTTTTCAAGGTCTCTCATGATAGAGCAAACTTAGATGAATGGGTGGGATTTGTCACACTAACCAACAGGGATTTCATGGAAGAAAAGTATGTCTCAGAAAAGAATACTGAAGAAATTCCATTAAACTTCCTACAGTGGGCTTGGGGGATGGGAAGTGGTTTGTTCTGTTCCTTTAGTGAATCCTAATAAATGATTGTTACACTAACAGAAAACAGAATCAAGCAGCTTTAAATCTCTCATTTCAGGGCTAACATACTGTTGCTAGGTTTTGGAATTTTCTTTTCAACAGATAACCTTGAATTGATAGAAAAAAGTGGAAGATAGCAGTCAATCTGCTCCTTCTATCTTGTCTTGATAAGGAAGAAAACTAAAAATACATGAGCAATGACAGTTCCCATCATTTAATATGACACTGACAGCTGAGTGCTTTGCAAATCACAGGAGAAAAAGCAGCCAAAGTGTAACACCTTTTAACTGCTGCCTTTTATCCAGCATTTCTCCAGGAGAAAAATCACATTGGTCTGACACTGCAGTGTCCAGCACAAGATGCACAGAGGAACAACTCTGAGGTACCACGGTGCTTTAAGTATTGCCTCTTGCCATTGAGACCAACACAGACTGGTCCCCTGGGAGACAAGGCAGCAGTGAGACAGTAAAGTTCACGTGAACTACAGGGAAAATTTTCCTATGTAATGGACCTCTGGATCTCTTACAACAATTCTGTTTTTGTAGTTTCTGACTCAAGCTTTTATACTGCTCCTGCATTCTGCTGTTGTTCAAAGGGAGGAAAAGATGGGGCTGAAGCCACTGGCAGTAAACAAGGATCTCCAAACAGAGTGTGCACAATCCAAGTGCAAAGCAGCATTAGAATAATCCAAACACTGTAAGGACTGCGATGGCATTTAGTGAGGTGGGAATATAGATATAGAGGTAGCAATAGCGTTGCAAAAGTATTAACATAAAGAACTTATTTTCTTAAAATTGTTTTCTGTTTTCAAAATAATGAAGTTCAATGCTGAACCAGCCCGTAAACCATTGACAACCATCTGTAGAAAGGTACTTTATGGCAGACCACTTCCAAGACAGTAGTTCCCACTGTGTTCTCCTCCACTACACTAACACTGTGGTGCATGCTCAGCAAACTCCAGGCTATGAAGACAACATCCAGGTCCCAGCTCACTTCCAGAATGCTCTCTCAAGGGCTTCACAGGAAAAGAAAGGGGTTGGGCTGTGAACTGGATGAAACGGTCATATCTGTGAGACTTTTCTTTTCTTGAGACTTGTCAATATAGGCAGAAACTTACTTGCATTTCTCGTATGAGACTAAGCTTTCAGGTAGTGCAGTAGGTCTGGTCACATGCTAGAGAAGGGAGCTGCAACTAATTCATTTATTTTGCTACTAGAATAAGCTGTGTAGTCTGCCCAGCTACAAGAGTTGGAGCTATAGAACTTGGAGTTCTGCAGCAAAGTAGTTCAAGAATTTGTATTTTTGCAGTAAGAAGTCTAGCTAAACTGTAATTTCGATTTTTATTCTACTCTATCATAATTTTCCTTCTTATTCTCTAGCATAAAGCAATACCTTTGTCATAGAAAATTAAACGTTTGCATTAACACATTTCTTACCAGCAGACTCTTTCCCAGGATGTTTTCCACAAGCTTAAAGTCATTGTGTAACTGTTTGCTCTTGGAACTGGTGCCCTCCATCTCTTCATCAGCATAAAAGCGGAAATATAAGGATTCATCCTTAAATTCACTTTTCTCCAGAACTGGAAACAACATATATGAAACACATAAGAGCATTTACACAGAGAAAGAAAGAGAGAAACAAAAAACGATAGCTAAAGCAAAAAAGATTCCTCTTCTAGCTTGTCTCATCATGGCAGCGTTCACCATAGCCAATATCAAGAGGATTTACTTGGGAGAGTACTCAGCTCAGACATTTTAAATTAAGCTCAAAGATTGTTTCTAGATGGACCTGCTGGGATGCCAAGATTCTGGGATGTTTGCATGTCAGTATATATGGCACAGAATATGGAAAAGGTATTTGTGGACAGTGTCAGCTAGTATGACTGAAGAGCTCCTTTAATTGGCTGTGGGGAAGGATATTGATGCATTACCATGATGCATGAAGCCGTTGTTGCAGAGTCCAACACCCAGCGCAACAGCTTCCTCGCGGGTCTGACAGTCTCCCTAGAAACAGGAGAATAAATGTTACACCTCAGACAACTTCCTAAACTAAATTATTTCCACCCCCCATCGCATGGCTTGTGGCTCTGAAGTTAGCAAATGCTCTTTGTAGGGAACAATAGCAAGCAATTAATACAGCTACCCCCTTGCCCAAATCACATTAATTCCTATATATAGCATCTTTTCCCTCCGACAGGAATTAGCCGGACAGAGACCAGGATTCTGGAACACAAGTGTTTAACCTAGAAAGGGATATAACATTATCTCAAAGTAAAGACTTCTTATTTCAATTATAGTGCCAGACTTCAGGACCCATTAGGCACAGACAATAAAACTCATTCTCAGGCAGAGAGGTTGAGAGATCTTATCTATACTCAAAACCCACGGGGAAAAAACCAAAGTGTATTGCATGCAAACTCCAAAGGTCAGGTTGGTTAAAATTGCAGCAGGCTCTGTTTCCTTACACAGCAGTCTGACAGACAAAGGATTCAGTCGCTCATTACCTGAAGCCTTAAGTGTAGTATTTCAAAATAGACACCGAAGGGGACTTCAAATTTACTTTGAAAAAAACAGGATCAAATTGTGTGTGCTTCACATCATCCTAAGTAGAGCAGTAGCTGTTTGTCAGGCAAATACTGGCAAAGAAATACTATGGTGTAAAGGTACTACTTAAATACAGAATCAGTTCTTTCAGTCAGTTGCATTACTGGTCATGGCATTTACAGATCAAGAACAAAGTACTGCTGTATAGGCAAGAAAAAGACTGGGGCAGTTCTGGAGAAACTGCATGATTAGGTAATCACACAAGGACAGGCAAGCAAATGGCTTCAATGAACCTGAAGTTTAATTTTTATTATAAATTCATTTCAATCTCTGTAAGCCTTTCCTCCTTTCCAACAACCTACCATGTGACAATTCTCATGGCTTACTTTGTGATAATTTATGGGATAAACGGGTAGTTTACTTTATAGAAGTTGGGATTTAAAAATCTAATTTATTCTTCCAACTGTAAATAAACTGGAAGATAAGAGACTCCTACTGCTATTTTTTTAACCTTTAGAAATCTGTTTTTGTTTTAGGCAACAATATATGTGTAGGAAGGCCATAAAATATAAAATATCAGACTATTCCTGATGCTTGGCCTCAAAACATTCCCCTAGCAAAACAGCATTCTCTAATTAGAGAAGGTAACAAGTAGTTATCAAATCAGATACCATCACCAATATTTTCTAGAACAGATGCCTAATGTAAAACTGACACAGTGATATTTCAGCAGTTAAATAAACACACTGCTTTGCAAAATTCAGTAAATCTCACTACAGTCTATTGTTAGCTAGTATGGCAATTGAAAATAATTCAATCAAGTATGAAAATTCCAAACAAATCCTCTTGAAAACTACTGTTTGTAAGAATCTAGAAGCAAAAACTGATTTAGCCACAAAGACTGGAATTCATCTAAGCTGCAGACAGTGATTTAAATATTTAACAATGTTCCCTTTTAACGTGACACAAAAATTTCCCTCATCCTTGCACCTGTGTGTGTGTATACGTGCACACATGTACATAATGCAAATTACACAGAATTCTGTATCTCCATTTCAGGCTTTAGTACAAACGGTTTCAATCTTAATCTAAAGTTCAGTAAATAAAGAAGTAGTAGCATACTAACAAACAAGAAAGAAAAATAATGGGGAAGGAAATGAACTACATTTTCCCAGATTGATAGGTGATATTCTACACTGACATTTGTGTCTTTCTACTGTGCTACTGATGAGCTATTGCAATGGCCAGATTAGCCTGATTACAACTCTGTTCTTTGGCCAAAGCAGATTTTTTTCCTCAGCTTTCTATGAAGACTGTTAAATTACATGTAACTGGTATAACAATTTCAGTACTAACGTGCTTGCTCTCCTCCATGCTTTTAATAGGAAAACAATCAACGAAACCATTCTCAATCATTTACTTAGCACAGAACAACCTTAATTTATGGCAATTTTATTAATATAGAAGGATGTCAAGTGCAATTTCAGGAAACTTCTCTGAAGGACATCATCCCTGGCAGTCAGTGGCCTGACTCTAACTCAAACTAGCTGCCTTTTGTGCTGTTTGGGCAGTACAGGATTTGATGTGACTGTAAATCAGACCATCATTTTAAGACAAAACCAGAGCATGTAGCACACACTATGGCAGCGAGCAAGACGACATACACTCCTCTTAGACTGCTTTAGACTGTGCAAGCTAATAAGTTCACCAATCCATAGGCTTTTCTCTGTAACTACAAGGTAAATATTGGGCAATTCCAATTTCTAAAGACAACAGTGCAGATTGTGGTATAAAACTCTAGATTCATTCTTTATTTGTACAACACCAATCCTAAAATAGGAGAGATGAACACTGTGTTGAATGTCTTCAGAAGAGAAATCACAAAGTACAGAAATGATCTGCAATAACCAGTTCACCACTCCTAGGGCAGGTCCTAGTACAGGACCTCCCTCCTCTTCATGCTGCCAAATAACAAGTTTTGGCCACATGAACAATAAGAAAATGATTGTAAGTTAAGAGAAATTGAATATATTCAATTATGTTGAAATGTCCTGTAAAGAAATGTGTTTTATTTACTTCTAAATGGAACTGAAAAATAAGTTACTTGATAAAGCCAGCAGTATCTTAAACAATCCTTACCTGAGCAATAAGCCAATCCACCAGCTTACTTGCAGGAATTACTGATTTGTAGGTCTTCAGGTGGTAGTCACGGTCTCTAAAAAAAGGGAATTCAGGCAAAATCAGGCATAACTATGGAATGAGACTTCCATGGCCACTGTGACCATTTTACAGTTCATTATATCTGTAATGGCAGCTCAAGGAGAAGTCTTAAGTCTTTTTTTTCGAATCAACATCTTCATTACTACCACATAATTTTATATTTCATTTTTCTCTAAAAATACATTATCAAACCACCATCTGAAATCCATCCCACTCAACTTTTCCTTTCAATGATCATCTACAGATTTGATTTCCTTTTAGCAGTAAGTAAATGCAACCAGAAGAACAGAATGCAGGGTATGAGAAATCAGAAATGGGGTTCTCAAAACTTAAAAAACCCCACAATAACACAAACAAACAACGTGACAACATTTCCAGAAATTCACAGAACAAAAACTTTCCACACAGTGCTTACACGCGTTTTGCATTTTGTCTTCCAGTAATGCTCTAAGCCCAGCACAAAACTGTGGGAGTTTTCCAGGCAGTTTTCTGTTCATACACTCTTATCTTGAGAAAATATGTTTTTGAAATGTCAGAACAATAGAGGAAAACATTAAAATACTCAGTGCTAATGAGTATGGGTTTCCAGACTGTGAGTGGCAAGTCTCAATATTTTAATACAGTACTGACATGGGGCTTTGAATAAGTCAGCACTGCTGGTTCTATTTCAATAGAATCACGAAGGTGAGCTTACTTTACCACCGGCGTATACAGGCAGTGTAGTCGGCAGTAGAGTCTAACACCCTGAAAAAGGAAAGACAGATGGTGTTACCATCTTTTTCAAATAAAATGCTGACTAGCTAGACCTAGAAAAACCTGCAGCCTGATGTCTCCACTCATCTAGAATTATCTATTGATTAACTGGTTTTCAAAACAAATCCCTTGTCCTCTAACAAAAAATTCTTTCTTCTTTCCCAGCTTCCAGAACCTGAAAAATTTCTCTTTTATCTCCAATCAACTCAATTCCAATGTTTTTCTATTAATCCGTCTTCCCAATTAACCCATGATCTAATTTCCATAAGAAGAAATGAAATGCATTAAAAGGTTTATGAGCAGATATGGGTCATCAGAACTCATATGACATGCAGTAATCAGGAACTGTAGTTAAATATTGATGGCTTCTGTTTCTCTGAACCACAGTGCTCAGATTTTCAAAAGATATTTTGCATTACGGTGTACTGTGTTCTTTTAAGCCCTTTTGTTACTATATAGTAGAATTCTAATCAGCAGTCTTGATTGTGGTGATAACTTTATTGTTCCTTATGGCTAACCTCTGCTTCCTCTCCCGAGAGGGAATATCTCCTTTGGCATTAGTACAGTTAACTGAACAGAACTGTGGTAAACAGTTTTAGGGATCTTCTACGCAACATGACACTGACATTCAGAAGCAAAGGAAACTCTTTTGAGGGTTCTCAGGCAAATCAGTAGTTTTCAAGCCAGAATGGTAACACAAACCTTGGACACGATGTCTTCCAACTCACTTCTTGGCTTATATGTTCCATCATCATAGCGAAACCTGTACATCACCTGCTCATTCTTAAATTGGTGCTTATCTGAAACTAAAACATCAGTATGATAATTAAAATCAGTATTTTTTCCCCCACCATGTTGTTCGTAGGCCAGCTGATCCTTCTGTACTTAGACTGTCTTGTTTACATAGAGATGCTTATAGGAATAGCTCCACCAACAAAAGCAGCTTTCTAAAATCAAAATTTCTTCCTTTTGTGTAACATTCAACTTCTGTAAGGCACTAGAAATGGCCCCAGTAAAGGTAACAGGGATTGTCTGATGTTTTGTGATTAATTTTGAACAAAGTGTCTGCAAATTCCTACAACAGTTATCACAGCATTAAAGCCATTTTGCAGCTGCCCAAAGTTCTGCAGTTCCAAATGCAGAGGGTGTTCTGGTGGGACAAACTACAGCTGTTAGAAGTATTCTTCTACTAAGGTTCTTGGATTTAATAGTGAGCTCCTTCTAAAAATTAAACAGCACTCCTGAGAGACCCAGAATAGCAATTCTTCACCCAGAACAGCTGTCCTATAGGCAGTTAAAATTACTGGATCATGCTTTATACGAACAGGCTCCAAAGACAAGCAGAAAAAAGCTGTTTCCATGTGATACATAACATTTTCAAAAGGTGCATAAGCTAATATCAGAAGAGTCAGAAAACATACACTGTTTCAAACAGCTTTATCCCATAAGCTAAATCAGAAGAGGATTGAAATCTATATCAAATCATATATAGGTTTATGCTGTCTCTAAACTAAACTATTTCAGTGGGACACAGAAGAGGGAAACCCTCACAGTAAATATAATAATTTAGTAATCGGTAGTGATTATCTGTTACACTGATTCATAACTCAGAGATAACTATAAAGTGCCAAAGAGTGTTCAAATTCAGGGTAAGCTAGAAAGTATCTTCCACATAGTAGAATACCCAGAGTAAAGATGCCACTGTTCACAACTTAGTATAATGGAGACCAGTAACAACTATGTACAAAAGAGGGAGATCTAGAGAGCAGTAACCTAAGCAGACAGCAGATGAGGTGGTGTAGCTCAGTCACTGCAGCCTTTCCTGCCTTTGCCATGGCCAGATCTTAGTGCTGGAGCACACTAACATTTTGGATGCAGTATTTCACAGTACAAGCATAATACTTGACAAACTGAGAGAAACTACTATTTAAGATGCACCTTAGACGGCATTTGATTAACCTGAGACAACCGACTGCACTGAGTTAGTCCAGCTCAGATGTACCAGGATTCACTTTGAGATTTAGTCTGCCCCTTTCAGAGCACATAGGACCATTGTTTAGAAGGAAGAAACTAGAAATTCTGAAGACTTTTCCTCAGTATGTTGGACAACTCAGCCTATGAATATGTCATGAAACTCATGGTGATGTTTTCCCTTGATTTCACAGAACAAATCAAAATATGCAAATCAAGCAAGTACATGTTTATATGTGGTGGAATCTCACTCTGGAATTTTTATTTCTAAATCCAGTTGAGATCCAGCTCTGCACAAAGTATCTTTTGTGCCCAGAAAAAATGAGGTTCCAGTCACTTCTGCTGTGAGTTGCAGGTACCAAAACTTACACATCAGCAGGCCAAGAGGAAAAAAGTAGAATAAACAGAAATACAAAGGAAATGGAGATCAGCACTCTGCCACTTAGCAGTCTTCTCTGGGCCTGCTTTCCAGGCAGGCTGAAAGATCAGCAGTTTCACTTGACAGTAATATTATGCCAAGTGAAAACAAAGACCAAAGACATCATATAATGTAGAGTACTGGTAAGTGCTTCATTATGGCATTTAGGTTTTAAGTTCTTGCTTGTCAGGGGACACATAATGAGAAACTTTTAAGGGAAATTTCCCTTAACTAAATCAAACATTGCAAATTCCTTCTAATGTATAGCAATAACTGTCATCAGAGACAGTAAAGCTAGTAACTCTAACCAGAGGTAACATTAAAACGATGTCTTATGCACCCTGTTTGGTGTATTCCAATAAGAAATGCAGTGGTTGTAACAGCACAACTTCCACTGAGCTGTAAATCTGTGTTCAGACAAAAAGAATGGTGCTGAAAGGGTCAGAATACAAAGTTATGGCAGGGTAAGCAGTCATCATGAATAGCAAGTCTCAGGAGAACTTTGTGCACTGACAGTGCAACTATGCATATTCAGTTTTCATGATTTAGATTTGCTCACTCCCATTAATCCTAAAAGTCACTAACCACTGAGGATTTGTTGGGTATGATACAGGAGAGCATTTGAACACCATATGAACAGACACAGTTAACTTTCCACCCTCATTCCCAAGCCATTACTGAAATCTGGCAACTCTTTGCAGCATGGAGCACTTACCATGATGAATGATTCCATTTTCCAACAGTGCCTGTCCCAGGTTGACCCCTTCCTCTGGTTTGCTTATCTCCCCAATGTCTGTGAGCCATGATACAAACTCACTGAAAAGGAAAACAGAACAGAAACAATTATCTTTTTCTCTCTGAATATAAGCAGACATGATCTTCTGCAAGCCATCAGTCAACCACGAAGCAAATGTGAAAATTGTTGTGAAGAGTGATAGTTCTGTGTGGCTTAATTACATACATTTCCAGAGTAAATGTCTGCAAAAGATCCAGATCTCCTATTAGCAACTTTTCCCAACACTCCCCTTTGGTCATCCTAATTATCACATACACAAAAGGAAAGAAGACCTAGCACAGTCTATATAACTGCTGCAGATCCTTACATTATTGAGCCACAGTGACCTTAAAAACAAAAAGTTGCACAAAAGAGAAAACAGCTACTCCAGTCCAAGTTCTCTCTCCAAGCTGTGCTCACTGTCTGATTCAATTACATAAGCTCACCTTTCTTCACTGGCTCTGTTTATGCTTTTTCCTCCTTAATCACATAATTGTGTTGGCTTTAAATGAAATCACAGTAGGACTTAGGACAGAAGATTTAAACTCACTGAATTCAAGCACCGAACAGTACAGTTCCTCCTAACAGTTTAATTTAAGGTCATTTACTCAAGCTGGTGCTGGGAGATACATAAGAGATGCTTCTCATTTACAGACAAGAAGAGCTAAGTTTGTCTGCATACCCAGCATGAGATAAAACCTCACTCTGGTGAGGGGCACAGTTGTCCATATGGGCAGAAAAAAGGCCAGAAATGGATAGGTAGGATATTACTCAATTAGAAACAGTTCAGTACCGAAAAACGGACACTGCAAGTCCTGCCAAAGCCCTAGGGGACCTGAGTTATACAGGTTAATTAGTAATTAAGTTAGAAATGTGTTAAAATATAATAACAAAAGGAATACATAAAAGTAGAACAACATATGGGAAATCTAAGTTCAATAAACCACTTGGGTGCTTGCCAACGCGCAGAGAGTTGCTGCTTATCAAAATCAGCATCCATGCCTCCAACTGTGGGCTCTAAATGGAGCATTTTTATTCTCTTCATGTTTATCAGAGCTGACTCATTTAAGCTGTAGGTAGTATTTACATTTTGTCTTTACAATAGCAACAACTTCAGTAGCAAAAATTTGACTTTGCTGAGGTGCTACCCTATAACTTTCATGATGCAGAAAAAGCAGCACAATCTGTTCAGCTGTGTCAGGGGAATCCCATGGAAAGCAGCACAGTTTAGTAAAATTCCTAAAAGTCAGACTACTGTGGAGATGAGTCAGGCTCTGCATCTCATAAGGAAAGGGAGAAGTAGTAAGAATGATCCTCCACATCAATTACTGGGAATTCAAAGTATATACTCTCTGGAGTGCTCCAGCCCAAACGTCCTGGCCAATGACAGTAATTGTGTTAAGCACACAGGGTAGATGCCCAGGTTGCTATATATTTTCCATCAAGTGTAATGGATCTTTGCCAGTTTGCAGCACTTAAACCACTGTCCAAAACTGAAGCAGAACATTGCTGAGCTCTTAGCTTTCCTACATCTTTTATTTGGAACTGTGTCCCTGGAGTTTATTGGGATTCTAAATGTAAGGCAGTCATCTTAAAGTTTGAAACTGAGAGCTGAAAAAGCAAAATAAACAAATACTACTCTCAGTGCTCTGAAGTTTCATCACTATGGGATAGCTTTCTTAAAACCCATTTTAAGACTTCTGTGGCATTTGATTCACACGTAAAATCAATAATCATTTGCTCTGAAAGCTTTATAAACACTGAAAAGTGCATGGCCTTGAAATATTCCAAGAGGTTGTTTTTTTTCTGCATATGAGAGACTTGCTAAACAACATCCATCCAAAAAACTCATGGCAAAATTAAATTTGTCTCCTCATCTCATTCTAAGTAGTTCTCAGTATAATTGAGAGCATCCCCACTGTCCAGCACTGCTCTGCTAAGTTCTCATTTGGCATGCTAGCTAGCACACCATCTCCCAACTCCCAAATTAAGGGACTGAGAACAGACAGATTTCTACTCAAGAAATATATACGAGAAATGCATAACGAAAATCCAGCCCATCCAGGTTTGTGCAATATTATCAGATATGTCTGGAATCTCCTGAGGTTAACAGATTCTCTCTATTACAAGTACAACACAGTTCAAGGGTTTGCAATCAGTTTAGAGTAGTGCTGAAAAGAAACATAGCAAGCATACAATTTGCATGTATTGGCACCAACACTAAGCTTGCAGACTGTACCACTGTTTACATGCCTGAATGCCAGCACACCTGAAGAGCGGTTAGGAAAATGGATTTATGCTCCAGCAAAATAAACAGCTTTATAAGTAAATGCATGTGGTATTTCTAAAGTAATTTGTAGTAGTTCATGCTCTTTTTTTTTTTCCCTACAACCACATTTAATTTCTTGAATTATTAGATGCTATCTCCAGTATCCAAAGACCAAGAGAAAAGCTATTTCTGCGGCCTCACTGTTACTCTCTACTGCATTTACCAGAAAACCACTAAGTACATCTCAGCACAGTTCTAAGTTTCTCCCTTAGGCTGGAATAGCTGAAAAAAATAAATAGGTCACAGCCAAAGCAAATTGCTCAGGGGAAGCCCCTGGAACAAAATGAAACGTCTGCGAGCCACAACTGGATTACACTGATTGAGTCGCACTCAAGTGAGTTGTCCAGAACAGTATCAACATGCAGCTTAAGAAAACATCAACAGATTTTTTTTTAATAGGGTAGGATGGAACATTAGCAGAAATAACGCTGTGGTCAGAGGCCAGGATACCTGTAGGTATCTCAGTCTGGCTACAAACATTGGCAAAGCAACATCAAGCACACACGAGTGGAATCTCAGATAGCTACACAGTAAACTGAAGGTGATGGGTAGGAAAGGTAGTGGAGCATTTGAAAGACATTTTAAAAGAAATTTAGGAGCTGAGACTATGAAAAAAAGGAAATCCACAACAGAATTGTGTATATCAGAACAACTTCTGGCCTGGGAAGTCTCATTATGTGGAAAATAGGAAATGATAGATCATGCCTCCAAGTCAGAGCTTAGATGTTTCAATTTGAAAGATAACCGAAAGAGAAGAAAAGAATAAAGAGTATTAATAATAAAAGTATTTTTTGTTTGTTTTTAAAAAACAATTTCCAAAAGACAAGAAGTTTTGATATATCAAAATTATCATCAGCTTATGTTCCTGGACTGCCTTCTGTCACGCAGAAAGACAGTGCATCACTTCCACACCCTGTGCACGACTAATAATGCCTACAAAGCACCACTACAGAGACCACAGGGAGGGAAATTCGTGGATAAGCAGCCACTCGGAATCTTCTTTCCTCGCACAGCTGATCATTTCAATCATAAACAGCTGAGGCAGAAAAGTCTTCTCAGGTCAACTGATGCATCTCTTGGGATCATACAGGACACTTCCCTACAACAGCCCCAGTGCTGCCATTTCTAATCCCCGATCTGAATCATTCACGAGGTCTCTCTTCTCATGTCTTATACATGATATCCTTAAGAATTATTTTGTAATACTTATCCCGAATGAAAGAGGGATACTTTCCAGACAATAAGTCTCTTTTAACAAATACATCATGTTTCTTGATGAATTTCATTTGTGTCCATTGCACAGTCGAACAGGACATTCAGTTCTGAAACTGGGTAATTTCTGCTGGACTTAAACATGACCTGGTCTACTTGTATACTACAGAGGATGCAAGTTAGGCCGCTAAAAGCCCCAAGCTTGTGGGAGTTCAGGTGTTTTATCTTATTCCTTTAGCCAATCTGAAGCAGCTGCTGTGTGTTACTATACAACAATAGAATGAGCTGTCACTGCACAGCCTGTGTACGGCACGAAACAGAAATTAAGGCTTTCACTGCCTTTTCAGTCAAGCTCTGTCAAATCACATCTGATCTGACCTCACAGTGCCATCTGCAGAAAATCCACAGTCCATTCTTTTAATTAGCATGAAAGTGCCTTTTTAATTCGAATGCTACTTACTTGCCAAGAAAGCATTTGGGAACAGTACTTAATTTTCTCCTCCTGTCTTTGATAAGGTTCACTTTCTTACTCATCATCATTTGGTACAGCTTCTGTCCTTTCTCTGCAATCATGACGTATGCATCCCTCTCCATTCCCAGTTTCAAACCTGGAATACAAAGCAGGAGTTCCTTCAGATGCTAATCACCAGGTAAGGTGTTACCCCGAGGTTAGAAGGCCAAACAAAGTGGTAGGCACTTGTTTTCCAGCTTACGGGGAAACTGAACCACTTACTGCTCTGAGCAAAAAATGTCATTTAGGAGAGTAGCACAGGTTCACACCTTTTCTTTCCCATTTTCAGAAACAGCTTTAAACTTACGGATCCATCACAGCACAAAAAGTTGAATAGTTTACAGAACATGGAAAAGTTCCAAATAAGGAGAGATAAAACATATATCTCCTGAAACTGTTGCAGTTTCACCTCTGACCCTGAAATAACTGCCATCATAAGACTTGTTCAGTACAGCTAAATGCTTGACAGAATAGATGATTTGAGTGTTGTATTACTTGAAGCCAAAAGTACAAAACTGCTGATACCAAATTCACATTCTTAAATAAGCCAAAGGTAGACAGGAACATTATTCTCTCATCCTTACTTAATTTGCCTATTTATTAATATCCCTAGGCTAAAAATGCAGCTTGAAAATCATATTATCCAGTCAATGAAAGAAACGCTGAATGTTTTAAGGAATGATATATATTGGATATACGGAAAATTTCACTTCCGCTTTGTATGAATTTCCTCACAGCACACGTTAACTTGAAAACTGCTACAGCAAGGGAGATCATCTCTGAAAAGAACAGGTTTCTGTGGTGCAACGACTGTCACCGTAACTGGCATTTTCTGACACTCATCTTTATAGACTTGTCAAAAATGTGTTTCACTTAGAAATGCAGGGCAAATTGTTCTAGGACAGCACATGAGGAAAGTTATTTTGCTGCTGTGGATGCTTTGTCTCTCCTAGCCTGAACTAATCATTTTGCTTTCCAGGGATGTTTTTCTAGAACTTTCCCAAGCATCCATATGCATGTATTCAAATTACAGACTGGATTTAGACGTTTTGTGTAGATCCAGAATTGAAGCAGACTCAGCTGGGGATGTGGAACTGTATGTTTAAATTTCTCAGTGGGAAGGGCCCAGACCTAGGCATCTTGCTTTTCAGACAAGTGTCTGAATGCTGCTGTGTTCATTTGGCCAACGGTGTCAAGAATGCTGCTGTGTACATTTGGCCTTTTTTTTTCCTCACTGCTCTTTACTGTATCTCTCCAAAAAGCTGCCTGACATGCATGGCATTGAAAACACCAAACTCAAAGTGCATTAAGATGGCTACTGAATAGTAGCAAAAATGGCAGCAAAAATCTACTCTCAGATCTAGAGAATTCTGGAGTCCAAACTAGAGCACTAGGCTTAGATATCTCTAAGATTAGCCTGAAGTATGAATTGGTCTTTGACTTATTTGCCTAACCTTTACAGAGACTGACACTGAGCAGAATTTAAGTGTTCAGCATAAGGCTAGAAAATGAAAACTAGACATTCTTTAAGAATAGTTCACTGCCTGTAATTCTGTTCCTGTATGAATTTAACAAAGTAATGAATGAACAGTGTTTTGTGTTGCACTGATGATGCTTTCTAGCTTTTAGAAGATGTTTAATGCATTTATTTAAGAGGCTGATGTGCGTGTTCAGAAACAAGTCTTGCACGAAGTTTTGTCTTTCAAATACAGGGTTTCTTTCATGTGTCCGATATTTGGCTAGAGGTTTTGGCTCTGCAAATCCCCTGGTTTATTGTCATTATTCTTCCATTCTTTGTCCAATAACGTGATCCAACTCAATGTAAATGCTGACACATGGAGTTGAGGCTAATTTGCAACATGAACTTGTGATAGAAAACAGCCTGTGCAATAGCACATGTTTCATGCTGGTCTTACATCACTGAATTCCCCAGGCTCTGATGTAAATGGCAAACTGGAATGCACATTCCACCCAACTCATCGTAGAGAATCAGGAATCTCACCAATCTTTCTAATCTAAGCACAGATATCTCTGTGATTTTACAATTACTTTAATCCTAAGGAGATTTTACAATATGGTCTGGAATGTCTGCCAGAATATCCATGCTTATCCTGAGCTCTTGTCATCAGCTGCCACATCATAAAACTGTATGACAAAAAGCATCAGACAAAACACTCAAGAGTACCCAATGTTGCATAGAAAAATTTGAAAAACTTTCCATTAAGGAGCTATTTTTCTCCTTTCCTGATAGTTGTTACCTTCCTTATTCTCAAGCTCCCTGCTAGTATGTGTTTGGCTTTTCTAGTTCAGTCTTTTTACTTCTTATCAAACCTCTCTCTCCTCACACATTTTACTTGATGCATAGGAAATTCTGCAGAGCACTAGTGACCTCATAAAGCAAAAACTCACTCTGAAATGAAGACTCACTGGATCTTTTAGAGATATGATTTAGCACTCTGAAGGAAGAACTAAGAGCCAAGAAATGTATTTTATTTAAAACATGCAGAACTAGTTGATGAATATAGATCATCAGCACAGAATGTTAAAATTCTTCTTTTAATGAAAAACAAAACTGATTGTTTCTGTTGATCCCAGAGAGCTTTTCTGAATTCACACTATGTCTGATCTACATTTGGAAGGTAGTATCCTTACGATCAGAAAAAACTGCACTGGGGTTTACACATGATAAGGTATGTCAGAAATGTTTCACATTCTACGATAAAGTAACACTGCAATGTGTGTTATGTCAAGCAGATTAGCTGTTCTCCTGCTGCAAAATATTCTAACCAAAAAAAAAAAAAAAGTTTGGATTGTGAAGGACATTAAAGGATTTAGATTCTCTGCTTGAACTTGTGACAGAAATTGACTGAAAAAAAATGTATGTATATCAACGACACAAGCCCATGAAACAAATCATCTCACAATATTCAGAAATGTTTGTTTTCAATCTCTTGAGTTTCTTTGTCATTAAGGACAGATTTTAAGTCTCTGAACACAGAGGAAGCTGCAATCTTTCTCTCAGAATGATTTCCACATGCATATTAATTTCTCCTTTTTACACAAATTCATCCAGTGTGTTAAAAAAAAATACGTTATCCACTTACTCTCTCTCTGCTCTCTTTCCTTGATTATAGCATCCAGCCATTTCTGTTTGTCCTCCGCAGTTTTGGCCATACAGACAAACCACTTGTTCTTGGCTGTGTTGTGTATCTTCCAGCCATTGGTCACTGTGTAGCCGTTGCTGTGGTAATCTGCTGTAAAAACCCAAAGCACAATGCACACAGTGAATAGAGTTTAATCAGATCAGTGTGTGACACCTTTATTAAAATATTCGGAGAGCTTCATTTCTGAAGGTATTCCTCAAGCATCAGTCTTACTAACTGTCCACATAAGTATTAAAAAAAGTATCTACGGTTAGGCTGTTCAACTTGAAAAATCTGCCCCTACACAAATTAAGTGAAAAAGGTTTGTGATCAAGGATCTCTGTGACTTGAGGGGAGTGGAATCTCACATGTGGAAGTGCCCTGGAAGTTTTTCTCATGACTAGAGCCAGGCCAGAGAAAATCCACAGTGGGCACACTGATGACTGAAGCTCCATCCAGGGCAGACCAGCATTTTCATATTTCTTGCCACGATACTTTGCCTACAAAGCCATTTTCTCTCAGCTTCCATTTGAAAATCATAGTTTGTAATTTCACCTCAGAAGAGCTAAAATATCCTAAATGGCATGCCATCGGTGAAAAAGTCCGTGACACTTGTTTGTATTATTTGTCCTGATCCTTCTGAGAATACAGTAGGCTGTTGCTTTTAAGGCTTTTTGTCCACAGAACATGGAAACTCTTTAATTTTCACCTGCTGAAAGAATACAAATTCTTGACTTATTATGACAGGAGCAGGAGTTGTTGCGGCCTTTGTGCATGAAGTCAGAACCCCATCCATTCTTTCAGTTTGTGTCAGGACAAAAGAACAGTAATGCAAAAGCCATTCCCATGTTTCATCGTGGCCACATTCCATACTACTGATTTGATGCTAAGACTAATATTTGGTAGTATTCTAAATGCGAAGAAGATCTAGAAGTTCTGTTATTATAGCTGTAATGGCTTAAGATCTAAGAAAAGAGAGGATGGAAAGAAGATAAAATATCTTTTACTAAATTAATTTGGATTAGGAGAAAAAATAGACAAGCTTCTGGATACATAAGCTCTTCAAAAGGTCACTTCAGAATGAAGAACTAATGTCTGAAAGCATGACCAGTCTTTCAACTTTATAAGTTGGCCTAAGAATGAAGACATCAGATGTTACATAGCTTACCTAAGATTTCATTAGAAGAATAGGGTGCATACTTTTGTACCAGCTTCCCACACAGGATTTGGACTTGCTCTGTTTTTCAAAAAAAAATTGTCTGTTTTCTCTTACCTGTTCCATCTTCCACATTCTCCACCTCCATGACTTCTGTATTTATTCGACCCCTGAAGATATAAAGGGATCCATTGATTGATTTTGTCCTTTTAGATGATTTCTTCCCAGCAACTCTGCAATTAGGATTCAGATGGTTAGCTACACATGAGCAACCAAAGCAAGATGTGTTACATATGTACATCACATATATTACAACACAAATTGGATTCAATGGGCACAAAAAACAACAGCAAAAATCAGCCTGAGATTTGACTACTAAAAAAATATTCAAGTCTAGTGTGTTGTAGCATCCAGCCACTTCTCAGATTTTAAGTAATCTGAGTACTCAGTTATTCTACAAAGTTAAGTTTGCAACTGCACCAGTACAGCTAGAACGAGCTTATTTTGCATGATATTTGGGATATCACCTTTAATACTACCTGCAAAAACGTTACACTTGCCTCCCCCATCTGCCTACAGCTTTGAAGAAATTGTGCTAACATTCCAAATATAAAAGGAAATGCACAACAAGGCTCGTGTCACATGGTGCATCACGTGTGTCTTAAGTGTCTCAGCATGTGGCATTCATCAGAGTGCTGCTGTGGCAATTTTGCACTAGAGTTTATGTCCTCATCCATAAGCTTTTCAGTGTCTGTTGAAGTATCTTATTAAAAAAAAATGTCAGAAAAGCACTTTCCATTACTATTTATGTTCTGATTTTTGTGTCTAGAATAGGTTTAAAACTATACAACCGACACCTGCTGAGCTTTAATATCTAAGAACAACGCTGCCATATGAACCAAAACATGAGTGGTCAAATGATCGCCGCTTGAGATGGCGAGTGTCCAAACTCTGCTCAGTGAAGGGACTGCTGTGGGAACTTGCCAGCAGTTAATAAGATTCAAAGAATAATGCAATAAAAAACAGCTGGGGAGAAAAATTTTTGTCAAAGTGAAATATCTGTGATAACCGTGGTGAGATGAGAAACACCACGGCTTTTTGAACAATTTTTCATTTTTGCAACTCATTTTAGCAACAAATATACATCTGGTAATGACCATAAATTAACATCTAATCAGCCGGACAGGGCCTGAGATCTAGGAGCTATTAGATCATTTCCTAAAGATGTCTGTTGGAGTCAAAAGAAAAGCTGTCCTAGCAGCCTTAATAAAGCCCTTTAAATACTCAGTCCGCTTCCCCACATGAAACATATTGTTCCTAACATCAGGATTCAATTTAGACAGCAGTCTGTGATACCACTAAAAACACAAAACAATACTCAGCTCCGAAAAAAAATAAAAAAAATAAAAATCTATGTCATCAGTTTGGCAGGCTTCCCAAAGCTTCTGCAAAAGCTGAGACCGTAGGCTTGGATCTAAAATTGCAAATCTAATTCTGATTCTAAATGCATCTTAAAATGGTCACAACAAAGCTACTTCTAAGTTGTGCTATTGTTAAAAGGGCAATGCCCAAACTGACATGGCTGCATCATCGACCATTTACTGAAGATTTAGGGCTGAATTCTGACTACACTTCTTGATCCAGGAAAACTCCAGTGATTTCTACAAGATTAGCATAGTGTAAGTGAGATAAGAATCACCTAATTCAATTTCAAATTGGGATCTGACACAGGCAGGCTTTGTTTGTTTGTTTGCTTTTCTTTCAAATCTGTGTTCCACTAACACCTCGGTTGTTCATCAGGCAACTGGTCAAATGATCATGACAGCACAATTAGAAATACATGTAATTCCATCTTGGGCTAACTATAAATAGCAGCTAGACAGGGGAAATATCCAAAACTAAGTCATGTAGCAATCCCTAAATTTATCTTTTACATTTGGTAATTCCCAGCAGACTTAATAAAATGTTCAGTTTTTTAATAGAAATCAGATTCTGGGCACTTCATCAGTTCGAGCTATATTATTAGACAAAGATAAACAATATCGATCCTTAGGGAAAAACTAAGTGTTGCAGCAGCCTCCTCCAAAAAAAGCCAAGCTACAGAGTAGCACAGTGACATCCCTCTACAAAAACCAGAGCGTTGCTTAAAAGGCATTAGAACATTTTGTTTTCTAAACCTTAGCATTCCAGGAAATATGCGTGGACAGCGGGAGGGGCAAGGCTAACCTGAACTACTAACAGAAACAGTGAGGCAGCTGTGTAAGAGCTCTGAAGAAATAGAAGGTTACATATCAAGTTGATTATTTTTTTTTTTATAAGAAGTTTTCAGTTTAGATGGATCAAATTTCTGAACTCTGCTTTATGCACAAGTGTGGATTTCCACAAATTGGTGAAATGTCAAAATGAAGTGTCTCATCTTTCTTACAGGTTGCCTGGTGAGGCTGTGAATGCCCCCTCCTTGGAGGTGTTCAGGGCCAGGCTGGGTGGGCTTTGAGCAGCCTGGTCTCGAGGGAGGTGTCCCTGCCTGTGGCAGGGGGGTTGGACTAGATGATCATAAAGGTCCCTTCCAACACAAACTATTCCATGATTCTATGATTCTACTCCATTTCAGCAGCGTCAGAATGCTTCAGCTAGATAAGGTTAGGAGCTATTTAAGATGTGTCCTTTTTTTTTCTTTTAAATATTTATATTACATCCTAATAATTTCTAATGTAGATTTCATATAAAAAATGCTTTTTATATTATATAGTTTCACTGTTATTCACACTAATATTAGCATTACTGACATGATTTTTTTTCCCTCCTTAATGGTTTTAAAATTTCTACTGAACAAGCAAACAGAAAATAAACCCCAAATTTGAAAAATAAGAATTTTCCTTGGACCAAACTGGTTTTTGAGAAGTTCTAACTGGGTTGGCCAGTGCCAGTGAAAAGGTATAAACTGAAAAAGAGGAAGGATATTTCAGGAGGAAATTCTGAGTAGTAGAATATGCATGGTAAATCCAGAAAAGACCAGAACACAAGAACGAGACTAGAAAAGTGAAGCTGAAAAGCTTAAGAATTGAAATACAGTATAATGACAGCAGAAGAAAATTGCCATCCACAGTGCCAGTGCTATTTTAAAAATAAGCAGTGTCTGTTAATAATGCTCAGGTTTTATAAGGTAAAACAATGCAACAATTGCTACTAAGATAAGGAAGGAAGACAATTTGTTAAGCTTGTGGGCTGCTGTTCATCTCTTTCTCTGTCCTCTGTGTCCTGCATCTACTAAACGTTCCCTTAGTCTTCTTTCCTCTTTCTTGTCTTTATATCAATTTTCATGTCACCCCCTTCTGCTTAGAATAACCTCACAAAGAAAGTTGGCAAGGCCTCCTTCACATCGCTCCTGGAGATCCATCTGCTCTGGGAAGCCTTCCAGCTGTAAGAACTCACTTCTGCACTGTATCAACTTCTGTCTTTGGACTGTGTGCTTCTCAGGGTGGGGACGCCATTAATCTCTGGCATATTTATCCCATCACATAGTAATTTCCTCCTCATACAGTATAAGCAATAGCAATAGTCAAGAACAGAGGAAAGTCACAACTATGACTCAGCCTTACATAGCAACGGGGAACACAGTGTGCGCTCAGTAAATGATCATACTTCCTATGTACGAAACCTCAGAATATAAAAGTCACAAAGGCAGAGGAACTCACCTGGATTTCCTCTTGCAATAGACCAGTAGATTATCGAATAGAAAGAACATCCTCTCCTGGATGTTTCCTGCTGAGATTTTTAACAAAGTTCCTTGGAGCAAGAGCTGTGTGCAGATATCTGTCAGATTGGACCCCTGAAACAGAAAAGAGATCTTGTTTACTCTTTTTTGTGTGCACACAATGAAACATTTTTATTAAAACGCTGTTATTTTATCTGCATGTCATTTAACTGCAAAATGATTGATGCGGTTCACGAAGAGGAAGTCTTTGATTTCTCACTGCAGCTAAACACATCATGCCTTTTGGGGTTACAAATACGTTGGAATCTTCACACACTGATAAATCTCCCCTAAATCCAAGAGATTTTTCCATAAAGCAGCCATATTGTGAACTTCTCAAGACCATTAGTGTTCCCTTCTTACACCAAGCTATCACTGAAAATACAACAACTGATGGCTTTAAAACAGCTTTATAGAAGAACAACTAACAGCTCTGATAGTCATGTGGGTCACTAGGAACCATCCCTCTGGAAAATCACCTCAGTGGTATATCTCTCCAACTCTTTTGTTAGAAGTATTTGCAGCTGCTCTCCTTTCTGAAGTTCTAAAGAATACATGCAAGTCAGAAACACACCCATGAAAATCACAGGTTGGCCCTCAGACTGTGCTAGCTGTCATGTGAAAACTATTAGATGCATTTAACAGCCATAGAGATAACTGAGCTTGATGCTCAAGACATTCAAACATATGAGGATCCCCAAAAGCTCAAAGCAACCAATTCCCCAAACTGCTATTATGATTATTTCTAGCACAAGCTATCTTTAATCTTTGAAATACAGCACATTAGGGCCAATGGAGTTGAAAAGCTGTCCTAATTTGCACTCAGAACAGGCAAATTCCAAGTAACTACACATTCTGAATGAACACAGTTCAGAGTTTGCTCTTAGATGTTCCGCTGACGAAGAGCGGTCTGGCTAAACCGCAGTCACAAGCGCAAAGTTCCTTGGTCTAGTGTTACTTAAAAGGACCCTATCAAAAGTGGTTCCTTCTCAGAAAAACAGAGACTTAAGAAATATTTACCACCCAATTCTGAATATTTAATATTTTTGCATTTCTTTTTTATTTGCAAGGAAGAATGACCTAGAGTAACACCATGGGTTCCTTCCACAGTCTACATATAGATAAGGAAGTAAATTATGATCTACTGTCTTGAGTCTTACTGGAAAAGAGAATTGACTTCAGATTGCACGATATCCATTATCAACAAACTGCTTGACTTGCAAAGGTCCATTAAGTCTATATTCACAAATATACCCCAAAAGATTTGTAAAACACAATTCATCTCAATTAACTGAAAACATCTTCATGAGCATGCATCAAATCTAGCTTCATATAAAAGTCCCCCCACAAAGAATTTGTTTGAATGTTCTTAGACATTACATGAGCGAATTTTTTTCAGGCCAAGTCTGCTACCATTAAGCTGAATTAAATCAGCCTTTCTTAATGCAATGCAGTCGCTGTAAAGGTGTGAATGAAGTTTTAATTACATTGTTTTCTAAATCAAACCATGCCAGCTGTGCTGTTGCTTGTTTTCCACTAACAAAGAGGCAGCTACTCTTTAAAGGCTGTCAAAAATGCACACCAATGTATGTCCAGATGTTTCTGTACGTTTTAGATTCAATAGCATATGAACTAGCTAGATGCAATGCTTCCATTTGTTGCTGATGTGTTTTTATTTTCTTAATCCACTTTAGAAATAGTTAATGTGTCCAGAAATAAGCACTTGCTATTTTGAAAATGACCAGCTGACCATGACTACCTCTAAGAGAAATAGGAAAAATAGGCAAATAGGAACAGAAACCATCCAAATGTACAAATATCCAAATATCCAAATATAAAAGCACCTTCCCCACATCAAAAAATTATCTGGCCTATTTTGTGCAGGAAATCAAAGCAAAGGTTGCAATAGTGGCTTCTCAAAATCTAAAAATCTTGATTTTTCTGTCAGACCCATCGTGATGGTATCTGAACATTGGCGATGTATTTCCTGTTGAGGCATTTCCTGTTGACCTAGCTACTTCTCATTTACACACATTTGAGAGATTTTTCAATAGTAATAAACAGAGCAGGAAGATATATGTGATGTTTTCTGAGACAAGACAGGATTTCTCACCTTTCTTAGGGGGACCAAGCTGCAGGCCAAAAGAAAACAAAACATAGCTGGTAGAATTGCAAATTACAGTCAGTTATGAAGTGACTCATCTGCCCAAGTGTTAACACATCTTGCAGCTCATTCCGCTCTGTGATGGGGGCTTTATTTCCCCAAACATTTGAGACTGGAGAATGTGTGTATTCTTAATTATTCAGTGAAAATAACTCATGAGGAGGAGCTCACCCCATAGAATGATCAATATACAATTAACAAAAACAGTATATTTAACTGATACTTTGTTAAACAAACAGAAACATTCTACTGTACTGTAGATATGTGTTCTCAAGTACTCTTTCTTTCCCATTTATAAATTAATACTTGTTTCACAGAAGGATTATCCAGAATCAGACTGCTGATAAGAGCAGTCTGATATAAAATAAGAGCTCTTTGTGAAGCTACAGATGACCCTTGAGATCAGGAAGATGAAACACTGTAGAAGCAAAATTATTTTATATCGTTCCTCACATCGGAAATATTGAGGGCACCACCGACAGCAAAAGGATGAAGAACATACCAAGGATGGTCCCACTGGAACAATTTAAAGAAATAATTGTTACAGAACCCAATGAAACTGTGCTAATATAGTTAAACAAAAACACTGGAGAAAGTGGAGCCTGTTCCAAATTAAGTGAAAAACATTATTCCCAGGCTTCAAGTTGGGCTGCTTGCACACTCCAGAGACAGGCTACATCTCATACAGTCATAAAAGACATGGTCATAAGAAAGCTGATGTTTACTACTTTTTGACAGTTTAGATGTCTTGTATTAAAGCTGTTGGAAACCATAGGCCTTATCAGATTAGTACAAACAATACATGAACACATATAAAGGGCTTGAATGTTTTGGAATCTATACCCATAATAATGGACAAAAGAGATTCGCTGTTTTCTTGTAGAGATTGCCATCAGACAAATCTGAACATAAATGTTGCTTTATACACTTTCTCTTACGGACAGTTCTGAATCTTGCATCTCTGCATTAGTACGTTTAAAATGCTTTTAATTCATCATTTGCAGCATTCCACAGGGTAGGAGTTAGCAATCCTTCTCATTCAGAATATATCGTGAAATACAGCTGAAAGAACTAAAACCAGTTATTTACAAACAACTCTTTGCTCAAGAGTCATAATTTGCAAGAACATAGTACTGCAGCAACCCAAAAATAGAAAACTGTCAATCTGTTTCATATTCCTTAATGTGCACATTAGAAAAAATATGTGATATGTTTAGCATCAGTCTGCATTTATAAAGCTGGTTTTCCTCCTTTTAATGAGCTACTAGGAGACTCAGAAAATTTCCATAGATTACTGGGCATGAAAAACACCTTTCCCTTTCTGAACTCTTTGGTTGAGTGACATAGGTGACTATGCTTCAAAGCAGTGTACATAAACAAATCAGAAAGTGTTTTCAGACACAGATTGTTGCTGTAAATTATTAAGCCACCCTTCCTCCACTGCGCCCCAAATTGCATTAAGTTGGATACTACATCATTTACTACATCATGGACACTTCAGGAGTCATGCTTCAAGCCCTGGAGTTTAAACTATGCCCCTTGCCTAGACAACTCATGAGTTGCACTGCATTTGAAATGGTTTTGTTTGCTTCTGAAAGTCCTCCTCTACAGAACACTGTATGACTTTTTTGTTTGCTGATCTTGCTATCCAAAAAATACACAGCTGGATATCTGGGTTGTTCTCATGTCTTTAGCTAGATGCCAAGAACATCCTTCAGGGAGAAAATGAGCAAGGTTTAAAACATACACGAAAGACAGAAAAAACAACCCGAAAAAGAGTCATGGAGAGCACCCAAGAGTCCAAACACAAGGAAGTTTACATGACCTCTAAAAAGACGTCCTCAGCTGGCAATGATCAGTCTCGACATTTTAAATGTCAGTCTTACTAAAAGCTGACGCCAGTCTCTCTATGAGACCATTTAACACCATGGACTCCCTGTGGTACATCTCCCAGAGGCTTCCAACTCCACCAATTCAAGGGCCTCATCTAAAATCATCACAAGATAAGCTGCCAATTCTTTTGTGCACCATCCCAGCTTAGCAGTATTTCTCCTGGGTGGCTCTTTTCCATACTTCCTCTTTCCCCAGGCTTCACATCCCAGTTCTCTCCCTCTCTTACTTTTCTCTCATTCATACTCAAGTACCTCTGCCTATACAGATCCACTCACTGAGAAACACTCACTAGAAACACATCCATGAGAAACTTAACTGGAGGAAACACAAACGTAATAGTTACTTTCTAATCTAACTTTTATTTTTTTATACAGGAAATCTGTATGATGCCAACTTTCAAAGCTCACACAAAAACTAAAGGCTTGTAGGAATGAAGAGAGAACTTTGCTATTTAGACCACTCCTGATTTCACTTCTGGATTTGTCCTTCAAATGAAACATGCGCATTTGAAATTTCAGTCCTCTCCAGCTCTAACAACTTTTAAGTTCTCTTTTAAGATCCCCATCATCTGTTATAACTTAGCAGCAGCCCACACACTCAAAAATAAACACTGAATTCTAAACCTGTCAGAGTGATTCCACCCACACCTTCAAGTACATGTACACATCAGAAATCCCCGTACACAGTATGCATCATCAAACTTCAGCCCACTGCACTGTGCTGACAATTGTCTCCAAGGAGCTTGTTAGTCCTGCATCATACCTCCCATCCTTCAATGTGGGACTGTAACTGTTCGAGGGCTTCCAGTTTCTCCATCTGCCTCTTGGTCTCGTTGATATTTGTGCAGACTGTCTTCATCGCCTGCAGTGCATTCTGTACAGCTGGGTGATCAGGATGCTTAGAGGGAGTCCTCTTAGCCAATTCCTTTAAAAAAAAAAAAAAAAAAAAAAGAAAGAAGTTAAATGTAGCTCGTGGAAAGGCCAAACACAGCACTACAGTACAGTCCTGTGAGAAAACACCAGTATTGTTCCAGATTTAAGATAAGTTGTGAGCGTGCTATTGTAGACAGTGTTCTCTGCTCCTCACACTCGCAAGGCTGCTACTATATATGAATGCTACTAAATAAATGAAGGAATCACCATTTTAATTACATCAAATTAAAACAGCTCAAGCCAAATATTTTCTGCTGTGTGACATATATTTATTTCTAGCACGATCAAGACAAACACATACACAGCAAGAGGTGGGGACTCCCCAAAAGGCAAACATGCCAGAATGACATGTGTCTTGACTGGAGTGAGCAACGCAGAGAACAACTTGCTGTCTGCCAAGCAGATCCTAAGAGTCTGCTTCACTTATTTCAATGCACAATATCCCATAAACACTGCCCACTGAAGAACAACAATGGGAAAACTTGAGACCTGACAACATCTACCAGTTTGGCAAAGGGGCAACCAATGTCAACACACAATTAATCATTTTTTAGACCAATGCTATTTTATAGTCAACCACAAAGGGGTAGAAAGGCATTAAAGAAACCTTAACTAAGCCTGGTAATTTCCTCTTGATACATAATATGGTGCTTAAGACCCGCATTTTCAGATTTCTTGAAATATTTTTCTGTTATGTTTTGCCTCAACATGGTATTTGGTTGCTTTTAAGACGTGTGACTAAATGGTAAACTGCTGCTGAACTGCAACATTTGCATGAGAGAGGAGAATGTCTGAAATGCAGTCAGAGAGCCTGCACAGCAGCTTGTGGTGAGGTCTGGACAGAGTGAAACTGCTGCAGTCCACAGCTCCCTCCAGGCAAAGACAGCCTAACTGCTCCAGGTGGTGATAATCCAGGATGAGAGATTACAACCCCAGAATACTCGTCAAGGGCTCCAACAAGCTTTATTCTGTAGTCTGATTTGCCTTTGGCTTCTCCACGTTAGCATGTTAACCTAAGCATGTGACTCTTCTTCGTGCTCATTTTTGCCACATTGACATTAAAGATCTCTGTGGCATGCTGTCTTTGCTGACGCTGACATACTCAGATTTCAGGTGATCCTAAGTGTTACAGGAGCTTGCCTCCTTGAATTGGTAGCACAACATGGAATGCCAGTACTGTTCCTAAACCAGTTTGTGTCCTCACAATCTCCAGTTAACTGGTACTTTCAGGGGCTGGTTACAGCGAAGGGAAGTAGGCTGAAGCTCAGCTCCTTCTGAAGCCTGCTAATCTGGGCACTCCGTGTTGCTAAATCAAGAAGCTTTCTCTGTTCTAGTGTTGGTTCATGAGCTCCATGAAGTTCTTCAGGATAGAAGTCACTTTCAGTGTGTGACTTGTTCGTCACAGGCTACCCCTGATAACTAGCAGGTAAAGCTACGGAATAAATAGTAAGACTGTGAAGTTCTCAAACAACAGCAGAAGTGGAAGACATATTTTAAAGGAGGAAGCTAGTGCTGAAAGTAGTACAAGTTGTTCTAGCCTCTTTCACAGCCTCGGTGCTTCCTCATACTGACTGGAACAAGACTTAGTTTGCTAGCACTGGTGAATTACCTTGATACCCAGTGTTACAGAACTGCAAAACATCATCTTTATTCTCAGTTTTGCAGGAACTTTTAAACTAGAATCTGAATCCTGAGATTAAACAACACAGCTACTGAGACTCTTCTAAATAATACAAGAGACAAATATAGCAACGGAAGTTGCTATAGACCTACTAATTGTGGTTGGCACACACACAAAAAAACAAACAGAACAACAAAAAAAAAAACCAAAACCAAAATAAAACTATGAGAGAACTCAGCAACAAGTACGTTGCACAGGAAGATGCACAGAGGTAGCAGAAGGGATGATGAGCAAACAGTGCATGCAGGCAGAGGAAACTCGAGGTTTTTCAAATGTAAGCACAATTTTAATATTTCCTAGCAGAAAGGATGTTATTCTGCTTAAATGATCTTTTTTTAACAAAAGAAGTCTCTGCCATCCTTCCCCATGTTCTCCCTTGCCACACAGAAAATGACTGTATACTTAAAACTGGCAACTGAACATGTTTTGCAGTTTGAATATTTAAGTCCCTGTATTTTAAATATTCCTTCTTCCTATGTTCACAGTCCTCTCGTCACCCACACATGACTTTAACACTAATTCTGTGCACTGACTGTTAATGTCGAGCAATCACTGCTTGCCAGGCTGTGTCGCTTTGCACTACAAACCAGTGCATGCATAAAACATGGTTTCTGGGATGCATTAGTTATTTAGTGAACATCTCGGGATTGCAGAGATAACAAAGACACTGTATTTATCAATTCGAAGAGATGTGGTAATAAATGGTTCCATTTCAAACTGTGCTAAAAAGAAAAAAAAAAAGGAAAAAATACACAGAAAAACATGTACCTTTCTGTTTCGAGGATTTTTGTATTTTAATTTTTTAATATTTGCACATTCCACTTAAATTAACCAGCAAATAGATGCTACACCAGTCTCTGCATATCTGCCAATCATAGCAGATTTTTTTTTTTTTAACCTGTATACTTTTACAATGTGTAACTTCTGTAGCTGTTTCTGCAAGGTAAAAATCAGGCAACAATAAATCGGTAAAACTGGTTACATTAGATGTACCATCAAATCTGCAATATCTGTCAAATTAAAGCACAACAGAAACATGTCTTATATATATAAGCAGTTATTTGAGATGATATATAAGAAGTGTCAAAGACAGAAGTACAATTTACAAGTTGGCAGTGCTCCTTATTACTCTGTAGGGTATATATAACTTCTATTGTTGTAACGTTATGCTACTTAGACTTGGATTTCAACCAGGCAGCATTACGAATCTAAGTATACATATCTATCACTCTTCTGAACAGGGGGTGCAAAACCCAAAAGCTCAACCATATTCAGCTATGGCTAACTTTTCTAACTCAAATGTTGCTGGGAGGAATGGGGGAAGATGGAGAGGGGTGAGAGCAAGGTCCTTTCATCCCATCACCAGCTTCCTGTTTTTCCCTTTCACATCCCACTTGTTGCAGTCTGTGCATGCCTCACTGCTGGGCTCTCCCTTTTGAGAAGGCTCTCAGGTTGGACACTCAGCTTTCTGCCTCCAGGTTTTCTTTCTCTCCTTGAGGCAGTGAGTCTTCCATGACATGAAGCAGTACATAATTACTGCCCTAAATCTTCCATGGAGTTGTTATATTTTTAAAGGATCAGAGGAGGAATGTGCATTTCTGGCTGGAGACCTAGCAGCTCCTTAAGAGAACAGACATCAAATAAGAAACAGCCCCTGTGACAGCACTGGGCTATCAGAGCCCATGGGGTGCAGCCATCATGTGCTGCACATTCCTTGTGTGTTGGGAGGAAGAAGGAGACAGATATGACTGCTTCCAATCCCCACCCCCCAATGGTGTGATTAACTCATGATCACTGCTCCCTTAGGGTTTTCCTCTTGCTGACATAAATGCTCTTTATTAAGGGGAAAAACGGCTATTTTTGTTCCAAGATTGGTTTACACAACAGCTGCTTCTCCTACTAAGTGCAGTTAATACTAATTAATATAGAATCATACTCATTATCAGTGAGACAGAGTTGCCCTAATCCAAAACGAATAAATATTTCCTCAGTAAGCTTTCCAGTGTCCACATCCACACTGGGGTTTCAAGTCATTCACTCAGTGTATGCTCTCAGGTTCTGTACATCTGTTTGCCTTTGCTTCTTTTCTTCTTACCAACCCACAATGCCCATCACAGCAAGCACAGTTCTGTTCTGTTTGAGCCTGCTCAAAGCCTCTTTCTCACGTTTAAGGAAAATTTCTAACAAAGCTTTTCACTAACAGACAAATATCTGGAACTCCTACATACCCACATGGACTTCACATCCCCTGCTGAACTGTGACTGCTGTCTGAAGCAGTCACAAACTGTACTAGGGACAAAAACATCAACATCACTGCTGCTGTGTTAGCACAGACATGGTGAAACAGCATGGTGGGGTCTGAGTCCCATGTTTCAAACCACACATAAGGGTTTACAAAAGCTTCATCAGATGATGAAAAAACATAAGTTTACCAATTACAGGATGCCATACTTTCCACTGGAAATTACTGATAATATTTGCTTAAAGTGTATCTGCACATGGAGATATTTCAGTATGCTATTCCTAATTAAGTAACTCAAAAGACTCTGTGCAAGATGCTATTACTCTGGAAGAACAACACTTGCATACAGTAGTTATCACATTTAAATGTGCTTTCTTATTCAGGCTGGCTTTCAAACGTTGGCAAGTCTGAGCTACTGTGCTCAAATTATCTTTATCAAGCCTAACTGCTTAGCTGTACTAATTATACTATAACAAAGTCATATCAAAGTCATCAGAAAATCTGGATGTTCACAAACTCCTACTAGAAACAAAGCAAAATAGGGAATTGGGATAAGTTGATGATTTTCCTAATCAGCTGGAATACAGTGCATCTGTTTGCTCTGGGAATTAGATAAAATAAGATAAAATTCCCATTAATACAAACCAGCTATTTCTGGAGCAACAACTGAAGTTCGGTAGCAAAGGGAGAGCAAACACTCAATTTGAAAGTGGTGTTATTTTTAAATCAATTTTGTTTTTTTCTTGGAGAGCTGCATTTTCCTGGTAAGCACTACCAGAAATCAGCTTCTCTCTTCTTTCAGTTTACTTTGGAAGTTCTGTACCAGTAAGTACCATACAAACCTTGAATAGGACACAACTTACTGTGAAACAAACAAAAGCATGTTCTTTTGTTGTTTCTTTTTTGTTGATGTTTTTAAATCACAAGAGGAGTCTGCACTCCCTTGGATGAACTGAACTGCTAAACTGGCTGTATGCATGTACATCTCAGTAGTTATGACCACAAGACATGGCACATGAATGTGTACTATAGAATTTTAAGATGGGTTTGTGCCACACAAACAACAAAAAGATTCCACCTGTAGGAAGAGCATACTTTGAAATTTTTTCTCTGAAAGCTCCAAGGAGATGGAGAAAAATGATTTAAATATTCATCAGATTAATTAGGACTTTTAATAAAAGAAAAACATCAGTATTGAGCAAACCAGTGTGGACCTTTGAAAGTCTTTATTGAATCTGAACTTACAGACACAGTACTGCAATAATTTTATATGACATACACTTAATTCATTAGGTCCAGCCTGTGCCCAAGAGCCTCAAATCATCACAGAATCGTTATTTTCTGCACAATTAAGGAAAAGACCATTCTGTTAAGATGAGAAATAGCTGCTTCTTATATTTATTAAAAATTAAAATTTAAAAATTAAATATGACATTACTCTGAGAATACGAGACTGAACACCTCATCATTTTTAGCCATTAAGTAGATACAAGACCACTGGTGATGCAAGTTCTCCTAGAAACTGACTTCTCCTTTTCCTTCTCCCACCAGGTACACAACCCAGCTCTGAACTGAAGGGATGAGAGGTAAGTTAGCTCTTTTTATGTCTTTGGTTGACTCCTACACTACGCCAGCTGGCAAGGGGGCCAATTAGTGCAAATTGCAGCAGTCATTTCTGCAATTAACCAGTCCACTGGGAACTTGTCTGAGACAACCAAATGGTTTTCAAACAAGTCACCAAACAGCTGTTAGATGATGAAGAATTTTGATCATTACTGACCTGAATACACTCAAACTATAGACCTAATGATGAAAGACATATCCTGTTTCCAGTCCCCAAGAGCCATGGAGTTCCTTAGAATAGTGATACGATTGCATTTGAACACAGCTTCTCAGGAAGTGGCTAAAATAGCACTCAGGTTTTAATAAATGTCAGAAGAAACCTGAAGTCAAAAGACATTAACTGATGAGTACCTTACCCTGCCTGGCCTACTCACACCATTACAAGATTTAACAGTGTCATCAGCCAGCTTTTTGACTGTACTGGTTAAAAAAAGACATTTTTTGCTGAAAGGATTGAACCTTTAAAAGCACAAACCAGGATGGCAGAAGTGAGAGCAAATCCAGGGTTAAAAAGTTGCTAAATCATTCCAAGTAAAACAACTAGCCAAAAAATTCTTTCTTGGTTTACCTTGAGCAGAAGTGGATATTTGCAAATTCTCTGAATTGGAGTCAGTAGATAACCTTCCAGTGGAATGTCTGTAGTCTTTCTGCCTCCCAAAAGCATGCAACTCTATAATCAAAAAAGGAAGTTAATGTTAACTCAGACAACACTTTCACATGCTCTTTGACATGACTTTCTGTTTCTGTAATACATATTATGGTCACAAGGAACTTCACCACTCCTAAGATAAAAGAAATGGGATTTCATTATCCACTGAACTACAGCCATCAAGTTAAGCTGCAAAGTTCTTCATGAGTCAACAAAAGAAAAATTGCTGTGGATAACAGTGGCTGCAAAGAAAGGTCTCTTCCCACTGAGATGTTATACAGCTTGTGACTCAAAAAAAGGTCATAACAATACAATGACAATCAGCAAATCTAGAATGTGCCATTGCCTTAAAGAATCCAACCTACCCCCCATAATCAAAACAGCTATTTGTCTCCATTCACCACACACAGTTTGCACATCTTCCAGAATACTCAAAGGATAAAATAAAGCATATAAATTAAGAATCACATAATTAACTCTAGTACAGTCTCTATGTCTGAAGGAAATCAAATGCAGCTCTGAAATAAGTGAGTCATCAGCATCACATCCACCAATTCTCTGGCAAAACACTGTGTGTAAGCCCAGCTGGACAAACAGTAGGGGTGCACTAGATGGCAAAACAGCACAAATGTAGCCCTGAAGCAGTTGCAGCACACGATGCTGCAGAAGAAGTTTTAGGTTATGAAGGCAAGGATACTGTGTGGGAAGAAGAGCACTGATGCAAGAAGCAATGAAACTTAAGGAAAACAGATTTCTGTAATCCCAGTGTTCACAAAAAAAAAAAAAAAAAAGAAAGAAAGAAAATCTGCTGTATTTAGCTCTTCGTCTGGAAACCAGAAAGCTTCACAAAGAAGCTGAAGGGCATTTTGCCACACAGCACAATGACTATTCTTTTCAGGGTTGCTTTAACATAGTAAGAAAGATGGCAGTATAAACCCCCGAGTAATGCCAGACTAATACACCAAACAAAACAGAAGTTCAAACAGATTTTAGGTCGAAAGACAGGTGAAGCAGCTGATCAATTCTTGCAATACACTCACAGTTAATTCTAACACATTTGGAAGGGCACTCTGTAAGAATCATTTCACAGGTAAGTTTGCATACACTACCTCAAACCAAGAAATGCTTATTTCCTTGATAGATCATGGAAATGCATCTCTCAGGACTGATCTAGAAGGGGAGTGTAAGAATTGAGCAGCCCATGACCCATCCCCTTATTTCTGTGTGATGAACTACCATTGATGAACTGTAAGGGTTTTGCATATTTCCCTGAAGATGCTGGCACTGCCCACTGCCAGTAGGCAGTGAACTCAGATGGACTTCAAATCTTTTTGAGATAAGCTGCTTTCCTATGTTCAGCCATGAATCTGGAGAACTTTGTTCCAGTAACCATCCCAGCTGCACACCTGCTGTGTCAACAGAGGATGAAGTTTAAATTCATTTCAGCCAAGATGTGCTTGCTTTGGGGCAACTGATAATGTTTTCCCCTGTGAAATGTGTGCTGTGGCTCAGATACACTCTGAAATATAGTGGATTTTTGGCTGTAGTTCAATAATTCTCTTCTTCAAGAACTGTTCATAGACATCCGCCATAAATCTCATTATTTCTAAGTGGTATTTTTACAGACAGTTGTCTGTAAAATAACTCTTCCCTAGGGCTATTCTAGATCTGTGGCATTGGCTACCAGCTCACAATGCTCCCTGTCCAATTTTCCAAGTCTCGGGTGATTCAGTCCTTCCCGTCTCTCCTTTCAGCCCTCCCTCTAGCTCTGGACTCAAAAATGCCCTTTAACACTTACTGATTTTTCAAACACATTCCCACATTCTGTATTTCAGCAGCTGCAAGGGGGCAATCGGGCCAAATCCATCCTCACAAGCAAAGCTTTGTATTTTAATGCAGCTCTCTGCATGGTGGCATTATAACGTTGGCTTTAGGAGGCAGTGGAGAGAAGAGTGAAGGCCTGGAAGAAATTACAACAGCCACAACAAAGCAAAGATTTCAGCATAGCTTCTCCTCCCATACTTAGTGTTATTTTAAAAATCTCTTGGATTCAGGTGCTGCTGCAAGCCACAGCAGACAGTGTGACATCTTTAATGTGCCTCATAATTAGTTTGCCAGCTGCTGCCGGCAACACAGACAGGAGCTTGTTGCCAATCCAGCTGAAATGCAGAGAACACTCTGGATGTTGGGAAGGATGGTATTTATAACCACTTTCTTTGTTCATCTTTCTTTTTAAGTTTCTCTCAAGAGAAACACCCAGAGTAGATCATGAGCAGGAATGGCTCATGTGGTGACTCAAACTTACGCTTTAGCAGGGTTTATTGAAACTCAGATGTGATAAAGAAATTCTGAGTACCCAACAGCATGTGTGTTCCTACTCCTCCCTCCAAGGTCTATATTTTGTGGCTAAAAGAATCCTCTGGCCCTGCTTGTGACAGCCATTTATGAAGAGGTTTTCTTATGCTGTACTGTATTAGGAAAGAGCATGCCTTTGGCAGAATGGAAAAAAGCAGAAAACAGAACAGAATGAGTCCATTGCAAAAAGACAGCCGTTCTTTCACCTCACAGTATTTTCTAAGACAGTGTGCTGAACTGGTCCCTAAACTCCATCCCTGACCCAAATGCCCTGCATTCATAGCAAGAAAAATAACACCTAAAATCAAGGAGAATTAAGGGGAGGCTGTAAGGAAAAATACCTATGCCCCTCTCCTGGATTAAAAAAAAAAAAAAAGCCAGACAGAAGGTACTACCTGCTCCTGGCAGCCTAGGCCCTTAAGAAGCCTGTATGCCACACTCCCTCCCAGCACATGCTATTATTTCATGGGTTAGATGTGGAGTTGGTCCATTTTCGATACAAGCAGCAATGATGCCACCAAAATAGTTCATCCAGACTATGTTCCTTTCCCACAAGTGACCTCATGGGGAAAAGGATGTCAGAAGCAGACCACATGTTTCTGGTGGGTCTGCAGATGGTGAACTGGTCAGAGAATTGAGTAGGGAACTAGTCACAGCCCTGCTGAGAAATTATTCCATTACTTCTTTCGCAATCTCTGCTCAATTTTTCTGTTGTCTTTGCTGCTGTTGTTTCTTATTCATAATGTTTGTTACAGTTCTTCTCTATATTCACTGAAATTACTCATACCATAGCTGGTATGAGCACTTAGTTTGGTACTTGAATTCACCAATTATTTTAATATCCATCCTTCTTGAGTGCTTCATAGCTGGAATGAATCATGTCTGCAAAATGCTTGGCATTCCTTGGATACTGAAGGAGAATTATGAGTCCAGTACAAAGTCAGACCATTAAGTGAAGAGTGCTAGAGAAGGTGCTTACCAGGAGGAATGCTCTCACTGTTGGGATCTTGTTCAATTCCATCAGCAGTCTGAGCGCTTTCTCATGGTTGCTACAGTACTCCTCGTACACAAAGAACTTGTCTTTCTGCAAGAAAAAGCATTAACTTATTGACTTGGAGAAAACTCATCTGTCTGTATTGCCAGTCTGATACTAAATTCTTTACACAAAGGAATGTGCACACTCTTTTAGGGTGCTAGAGTTTCATTTCACATGAGATGCACAAAAGCACCATATTCAAATAATTTACAGAAGTGTTTCTCTAATTCCTATCTTATTTTTTGAATTGCCATCAGTAATCTGAGCACAGACATCCCCAGCACTTTTCCATTCAAGTGAATTGCGGAAATAATACATCCTTTGCTGAAAGAATGGATTTTGCTATCTCAGGGACTTTCATGTGCCAGGATATTCCATAAGAGCAGACAGGAGCAAAGCAAAGCCAGGAGAAAGGGGAACATAAATGGGACTGACATTTCTGAACTATGCTGATTTACTTACTACAGGAAGAAGAAACAAAGGTGGCTGGGAAAAAACAAGCACTGGAAGATACAACCAGCTGGAAATCCCCACAGCATCTCTTCTAAATGGAAGCATTTCAGTGAAGAAACACAAAACAAACAACATAGTAATGAAATGCAAGGAGGAAAAAGGTAGCTTCATAGCTACACAGAGCTACTTACAGTGAACTATGTCACAGCCACCACCAGTTTAGGAGAATTTGGTGCTCTAGTCAGATGCTCGAGGACTAGATGTACACGCTCAGAGTCTGAAAACTGCTTCTTTCTAAAATGTTATTTTATTATTGAAGTTGTTTTCTCTACTTATACCTCCAGAGGAAGAATTAAGAATAAAAAGATGCACAGCCAAACAACCAACAGTAGTACAAAGCAAATAAAACAACCATCAAATGTGGCACAAAGAGCTGGAATGCAGATGTTCAAGACATCCTTCATCTACAGCTGTTCATATTAGTAATGGAGTTTAATACTGAGAAGCTGGAAAGAAACAAAAGATCCTGACCACCAGACACAGGAAAGGCACAGCAGTGTCAACAGCACAATAGAAAAGAGACAATTAAGGGACATGGGATTTTTTTTTAATCCCTAAATCGTACAGTTGCAGAGTGACAAGACAGATTTATAAGTTTCTCCTACACTTCCTCCTCTCACCTCCCTTCATCTTCCTAGATGTACACACGAAGCCTCCTTGAGACTAAAAATAGTAACCATTAACACAGCAGCATCCGCTGCATCAATGCACACAAAATGTCACTGCTCAGGTTTCTGACTGCAACTCTGCGTGCCAGAAGTTTGGGGAGGATATATTTAGATCATGACAAAACTCCTTTCAAAACCCAAGACAGTACAATAATTATACACACACCAGAGTGCTTTCATCGAGCCCTTTCCAGCATCCCTCATGCATGAGACCCACAAATATGACAGCTATGTTTTAAATTACTCAGTGTCTGAAGTGTTTAATTTCCTCTCTGGGTGACATTCAGTCCTGGACTCTCCATCTCCTGGTGAGGAAATTATCAGTTACATAATTACAGATGTTAGCCCAGGAATTTGGAACCTGCAGTTACACTGCATTACAGTGTAATTATGGTCCGAAAAGTGACCCCATAAAAATTCTTACTCAGCAAATGTGCTGGATACACAGATAGACCTTCTGACTTTGGTGACAAAAATAAGTCTATGCTGTTCTTAGTTCATTTAAGAAGCCTAAACCAATAGTTTATACTCTGTATGTTATTTTGGATCTAGTAGAACAACCCACAAATCAGTGTGAATTTGAAAACAGTTTAGGACAGAAGTTTCATGAAAGATGCTGGGTAAACTATAATCATTCTATCAGGATGTATTTTTAATGAGGCATGACATTTTCTTCTTTGAGAGCAGGCTAAAAACTATTTTGTCAATAAGAGAAACCTAAATAAAAAATAAGATTTCATTCTGAACAAAACTCCTGATGACTTCAATACTAAAAGCTGAGCATTCATGCACAAAATGAGATGAAAACACATTTCACTCTAATAAGCTTATAGCTACTAAGCTGCCAATGCTCTACCAATACAGCAATAACAGAAATCACGTGTCAGTCAATGCCCTGCTCTGCTGGCTTATGTTTTCATGACCTGTACCAAGAAAGCCTATATTGATGAGGTGTAATTACTCAAAGTTTAGTGTGACATTGATGTTGAAGATAAGTTCTCCATGTCCCATTTTTCAAGCAGCAGACTTGATTTTGGATTGAAGTGTATTCCTTACTGTCTGTATGATCCACATACTGTTACTGAACCACAACTCCTTAAGAAATTCCAGTACATCAGAATTAACTTCTTACAATCATCTGATCGAGTGGAATATGCTAGGACAAACAATGTCTGTCTTCCAGAGCAAAACAATCTTAACACAGGTGTGTAACAGAGCAAGCACATTTCATCATCTGTTACAATACTTACAAAAGTCAGTGTGGACTAGTTACAGTGAAAAATGGTTACTCTTTTGGAGCCCTTGCAACTTTGACTTGTTTACTTCAAGTGTCAGCCAAAATCTGAATCCTGCCACAATGAACACCCGGGGAAAAAGGTGTCCTAGCATTAATGGATCAACTATGATCCTAGAGGCTTATTACAACTAAAAGGGTTGAAGAAATTAGAAGAAATTTAGGATACATAGATCTCACAAACAGGACCAAAGCACTGCAAGCTGATGGATCTTGCTCTGAACCACAGTTGCTGCTGCCACCTCTTGCTGGAAACTCACTACAAAAGCCTGTACCATGACAGGTCAAATCCCACGTCCCTCACTCCCAACTACCTGCAGTGAGGTTAGTCTTCTAAAAGTTGCACAATCTGTACACAAAGACACACCATCCTTTCTCTTTTCACAACCTGCTGTTGATTCTCCCCTGCTCAAGACACGGAGTGCCATAATGCTTCTAATGCTATTTTGATTCTTCCTTAGAGTCGTTATGGATGAGACCAGCTTCTTCCATGTTTTATGAATTGAAAGATGTCTGCCTTCTTCCTGAATAAGCTGTAGGTTTTCTTCCTTAGGGGATTATGAAACATTTGATGTACACCATATTTGCAATGCCCTTCACAGACTACAGTGTAAACTGATCTCAGTTAAACAGCCTCTGTAAGAAGATTGATTCTCACCTGCACTCATCCCAATGCATTATAGTTCTATAAAATTCCTGGTTTGTTTCAATTCGGAGAATCAGAGAACTTTCATTCACTCAATTACTGAATTCTGGAGTTATAAATGTTATGCTCATGCACAAGAAAATATTGGCAATGACTGTATGTAGCAGGTTTGAATTCAACCAAATGACAAGGTGTTAACGTTTCTGGTTAGTTGGTGCCACTGAGACACAGTAGACAATTAGACAGCATTGCTCAGCAGACATCCCATTTTGATACCTCTGCTAACAAGTACTATGTTAGTACAGGACATTTACATGGTAGGCAGTGGTTCTACTGAGTTATTCAAGTCTTTAACTGAGTACATCAGTATACCCTTCAGCATCTGAAAGTCAGTCCTCACAGAGAACACAATTTAGGCTACTGTCTCAATACCATTGTCTCTACACACACTACTATTTTAAGTGTCACAACATAAATAAAATCAATAGTTGGTAAAGATCTATGAGTAAAGAATGGCTGTATAATCGCTGTCCACTCAAACCTGATGAACTGTGAAAGCATGAATTATGATTAGCAAAGTGTAATAGAATATATTCTGATAGGAAGTTGGCCCGTGGCTTAATGCAGTTAATAAGAGTTTGAAGAAATGCCTACGATATATATGCACTCTAATTTCTTCAGGCATTTCAAGAGGGCAGCTGCATGCACAAAAAAAATCTGCAGCTTTGAATTATTACACATGTAAATCAGGTAACTTTGCATTTAGATGAGTTCATCTCATGACTAGGTATATGTAATAATTGATCTTGCATATACAATCAGTGCGCTCTATGCTTATATTAGCGTGCAATATAAGAAACAAATTATAATGAGAGAAGCAGTGGTTCTCTGATTTCCACGATTCTCTCATTTCCAATTCCACAATTCCTTGTTCCCTGTTACAGGTCTGTGCCTTCCTGGGTCACCTGGCACTACAACCTGAATCATGTTGGCACACTTAATCATATTACGAATGCACAGGATAACAAATAATACATCTACCAGACAAAGTCAGGTGACACAGAAAAAAAATCATCAAAATGTTTTCAACAACCACGACGACTTTGAATTTTGTAATTGTGGCATTCTTATCTTGCACTGAGTCTAAAAGCCAAATTTCCTGTACTTTTGAGCTACACAATTTACTCCACAGTAAAAGGCTGTATACGGTAACTTGCACTCTATTCCATCAAATGCAAGATAAGCTATCTCATGTTATGTGTCATTTATTGAAGGACAAATGCATGCACAGACACTACTGTAGATGCAGTAGTGTCTTCTATTTTCAATTTTTTACCTTTGTGGATTTCCTTTATTTTAAAATACAAATAACATTATTCATTTATTTGCTATTGTGCTGCTTTTCTGAAATATTCAGAACCAAAGCAGACAAATTCTCAGCAGCAGTGTGATTAGTTGGGTGAAGAAAAAAAGGAAAAAATATTCAATGGGAAAAGGAAGAGTTTCCAAAAATACCTTGTTGTTTAGCTGAGTTTGATGTGGTTTCCATTGTTCTAACCTCATTCACAAGTTTTTTCCCACCCTACCTTCAAGTTTTATTCAAGACACACATTGTCACAGTATTGCTACAAGCCTTAGAGATTAGGGATAGTTAAGGGGCATGGGAGCTTAAGACAGGAAACTGCATTTTCAGATAGTGCTAAGTCATTGTACTTACAAATTTTAAGAAAACATTTCCCAGTTCATGCTGAGACTGAGGTTCTGGTTGTAAACAAAATTCCAGGGCAGCCAGGAACTCCTTGTGAACACCAAGAATGTCTTCAATGTTAGAAAATAAGATCTGAAATACATAAAGTGAAGTCCAATGTCAGCAATTAATAAAACCCTCCTGGGTGCACTGAAGAACCAGCACCAAAATACTACGGTTCTAGACTTAAACATGAAAGGATCTAAAGCAGATGATAATTGCTATCATGTCTCTTTCCTATAAAAATCTTTATTGCCTGCTGAAGTACCTGCTGTAAATGAAGGTTATCTTTCCAGGCACCTGAGCAGGATGAATGTAAACATCTTCCTTTAAGTCTAGAGAACATCTCCTATAAGACTGAACACATGAAAGAAATCACAAAGACCAAACTGATTTCACAGAAGATATAAGTAATTTACCTTTCCTTCCCACATATTATAAATCACTTTCAAGAAGAAAGGGACATGAAATCATCACTCACAGAGATTTACCCATAAACCACATCTCTGCCAGGTGGGAGCTAGCATTTCACTGACAGGAACACAGAACAGTATAAAGTACTTCCAAACCAAAAGAGCAGAATTTTAGCATTCCCTTCCACCAATCTCAGTGCCTGTAAAAGGCATTTGTAACACGATACAGGCCCTCAATTTTAATGCGTACCGAAAGGAAATTGCACAATCTCACAGCTAAATGATCCCTAGGCATTTAACGTACATGTGCTAAGGAAAATAAACTTCCAGGTCCTGATGCAGTGTGATGCAGCTATCAGTACTGACAGCCACAGCGAGGAATGCGCGAATGGGCAGACCAAAGCCTGGAGACTGCAGCGACATACACACTGCAGACAGCATTGTCCATCACTTTGCCTTAGCCATGCCAGTTGCAAAGAGATCTGCAGTGCAGACAAACCAGCTTTTATATTAGAAGCAGCCTCCCAGGCCTGGCATAGAGCATGCACGTCACTGCTACAAACCCCAAAGAATGCAGCCTGACAGAGAGCCTTCAGCTTCCTGGTGTTTGGTGGGAGACCTAATGCTTCCCAAAGCACTTTACAATAACACTAAACTTTTTCGACTTAATTCAGCAGAATTTATGTAGCAGATATGATATCCAGCCTGGTGGATAGAGATGCAGTAGTCATTAAAAAACTTCTGTAAATTAAATCTAATCCTTGAAGGAGGAACAAAACCAGACTCTTGCTTTAAAAACAGTTTCTCTCTGGTTTTGCAGGAGTAGAAGACAAGGTAAGGAATTAAAGAGCCTTCTATGCACGCATCCAGACACAATCCTATACCTTCTCTTATTCAAGGGTGGAAAGAGCATTTTTCCTTTAACTTCCATAAGCTGGCTGTGTGTGCAAAGCACAGCACATGGCATCTTTCTCACCTCTCACTTAAGGAACACCAAGATATGGCAGTCCTCACTACCCGTGTGCATACTTGGGCCTCATTGCTCTTCCTGGCTCTGAATAAACTGAAGATTCCAACACACTCTACTTGCACTGATGGGCTCTGAACGCATCAGAAAACAGAAGACAGGGAGCTGGGACTGATTGCTTCCAGAAAACTTCCACTGCAAATTTGAAGAGCCCATGATGGTTCATTCTATAGTATGGCTGAAAGCGATGTGATGACACATTAGCCTTTGCCTGCATGCCTTTGCCAGAAGCTATGCCAAAAGGGGATTAACAAGGAAGAGGAAAACATCTGTCAGGGATGATTTTATCCCTCAGGAGCAGTCTTTGGGAGGGTATTATGTGATCCAAGGAATATCTGCATAGTCTGATAAATCATGTGATGGTCAGCAGAGCTTCACTTGCAGCAGATTTTGCAGGTAACAAAAGTCACCTGAAAATCAGGGCAGCAGAAAGACCTTAGTTGCATTTGCTCGTATATCTGATACAGTTCCATTTATGAACCTCACAGGGTGGATCTACATCTGGCAGCTTGTGTACACCATCAAGTTGTACTGTCTTTTTGTTGATACTGCTGCAGCTGTCAGCCACTGAAGGAATTATAAAATACAGGCCTGGCACGGGATTCAAAGCAGCTTTTCTGGAAGGGGATGCAGTGGCCAAAGGCTACTGTAAGCACCACTGCTTAGTGGTGGTGGTAGAAGAACCCTGCAAAAATAACACCAGGAGTAATGCCCCATGTTATCCTAAAAAGTATGTTCTCCTTTTGCTTACAGACAAGCAACTACCAGAATATCCTGGATTTTCCTCTAGACGTTCCTGCTGCATGAAGGCAGGGAGGAAAATACAGGTTTTTCTTTACATAAGCTGCTAAACCATTTATACACTCTCTGCTGCCACCTTCTCTGTTGCGAGCCACCTCACAGCTCCCTAATGACTCAAGATAAATAATAATAGCAGGCAGAGTTATTGGAAGCCCCAACACAGCCTTGTCTGTCCTGACTCTACCAGCAAAGATTTGCAGAGGGAAAGAACAATAATCTTTCCACCTCCAGAAAGACAATTAAATTGTATGAGGAGAGGGGGAAGGGATGGCACTGATCAGAAAAAGCTTGCCTTTGTGTTTCTACCTCACCATCGATAAGCATAAACCCTTTTCATCAAAGAGAAGCTGTGCTATTAAAAGCTGGGTATTATAATAAGAATTAATGAGGTCTCACAATGGCCTCACGAAGGCACCTCCAGGCAGTTCAAGAATGACACAAAAATGAAGCAGTACTTCCCCAGAGGTTGTGATGGACTTTAGAATACAAATACATTTAATCAGCACAGAAAATAAGGACTTTCTGCGTGGGTCTTGTGGGCACTGCATCTGAGTGTATGGCAGTCATAACAATACATAAATAATTGTAGAATTAACAACTTTTATCAACATCTGCAGTTGTTTGTCAAGTTAGAAAATGGTTGTGTAGGTTTATTTCTCAAGCAGAGCTTATTTTTTCTATGTTTCTCTGCACACAGCATCTGCTGTCACCAGTCATTGTTCCACATAGCACTTCTCCCTCAGCTTTCCCTAAACTTACTCCAGACTGTAAATAGAAGCTTCCAGTGACCAGGGACCTTCTTGCTAGCTCCACCTACTGATGCCACTCAGTTAATAGTCCATTATTGTTAGCCTAGAGAATGAATACCATAATGGGGGCTGGATCCCTGTTAGGATTTTTACACTTTCTGGTAATACTACTACATAAAAATTGATGAACCAGACTTGAGGAAATACATACCAGCTGCAGTAGGGCTGGACCATGTAACATACCTATTATTGATGCACTGTGCTGTCGTTAATGTAAAGGGCAAATACCGTGCTGACTTAGGAGCTGTAGGATCAAATGTAAGCCCAAAAAGCAAACCTCTGATGGCAGACACTCTGCATCCTCTCCCACTGATCACAAGGTTTCATTTATGCATGTGTACAAAGAGCATTTTGGTCTCACATGCATGTGTATAGCATATAGACTTTAAATTCAAATTACTACATGAAAATCTTGCTTATTTTTATGAAGATAAACCACAACAAGGCCTTCTACAACCACAGCCATTAGAAGAGCTAGTACCTCACAGCTACTTTCTGTATCTTGTGTATTTCCACTGCAAAATTAATTCAGGAACCTCATCATGCAAAGGTCTCCCATTCCTCAGCTCTCTCACAGGTGTCCAAATTCCTTCCTACAACAGGCCAACTAGATATTTCTGTCATCTCATCATAACTCCCATCTATTTTAGATTTGTAAGAGACAACAGATGCACACTGGCTCACTGATTACTGTCAAGCAAAACACACAAGGCAGTGCGTTCTCTGACTTTCCCTCTCAAGACAATAATTAGGTCTCCTGGATCTCTATCTACCATTCTGCAAATCTTGCCAAAAGTTAGCTCCTGACAGCACTACACTGTTACCAAATTCTACTGAAATCAGCTGGTGGGACAAAAGAAACTTTGGAAGATGACAGCTAAACAAACGGTAGCAGTTCAATTACAATCATCAAAAAGGTAAAAGGATATTTGGTATCTATATCCCTGCATCTAGCCTTTCATTACAGATAAATCCCTAACAATGAGGAAAATTGAAGAAATACCTTAACATTCTCCTCTGTTATGTACTTCTCGGCTTTGTCCACAGCATTCTGGCGGATCCGATGAAGAAATGCCTGCAGAGAAAAAAAAGTTCAAACGTCTTCATAAAGTTTGATTTCACTTCATTATATCCACTTTCTTCCCAAAAACAGTGTACCTGATTACCTATAAGACTGAAAGAATATAAGCACATACCAAACCACCACAGTCCTTAGACTCTGAGCTGCCTTCATGGTAACAGAAAAGACATTTTCTAAAACTCTGTCTTCCTTCTGCTGAAATTTTTAGCCTTAATTATCTGTTACTACCAATAGACCACAGCAAGGCTCTGCTGTTCTGTTTTTTAACCTTGGAGGTTTCCCCTCTCTCTGAGATGCAGCTGTTTTGACTTTGGGGGCAGAGTGCATGATGCACATCAAGATGGATGGCAGTGAAAAGATAATGATAATATCTTTTGTGATATAAAAGATATATATTATATATATTTTTTTTATAATATATATAATAATTATAATATATATATATAATATATATAATAATTATTATATATATATATATATATATATTGTGATATAAAAGATAATGATAATATCAAATGATAAAAACAAACAAACAAAGAAAAGCACATTCCTGGCACTGGAACTGATGCATGTCAGAGCTATGGATTAGAGTTATGGGCGAGCACAATAGTTAGGGAAGGGAAATGAAATTCTCCAGACAATGCATGGGACACATTATCCTATTTGTTGTACTTTATCTGGTTAAAAACAGGCAAAACAATGCTGGAACTCTTCACCTAAGTCAGGTTTCCCCTTTCCTCAGCCACCACGGACTAAAAGGCTTTTCTGAAGTGAAAGCAGGGAATTTTGCCTTCCACAAGAGTCAGCAGAGCAAGATGCAAACACCTGCAAGTGACAGTGAAAGGAAACCACTGAGGACAGAATCTGCTCCAACAAATGACACCAGCCATGCAGGGGAGGAGGGCTTTCCTCACTCCTGCTTAGTGGTTTCTAAGTTGCCTCCCACACAGAGGGCTGAGCCCAGGGGAGTACCATGAACAAAGAGGGAAGGAACTTTTCTTAGCGACCTGAGACAGAGGAAATGGGTCCATTCTCAGTGTTTATGGCACAAAGAAGCTTTGTTTCAGTTTGATAATACAAGTCTTCTACAAGTTGAACAACTCCTGAGCAATGCCCATGTCAGCTGATGCACACTCAAAAAAAAAACAACAAAAAAACATGTTTTTCCTCCATCTGTTCAGTCTTTACAGGACAGACACCAATGAAAACAAAGAAAGAAAGAAGTTGAAAGAAGAGGCACACAGACTCTATATTTTGTTTTGCCCTAGGTCCTCAATCTGCATTGTGTGAAGAGATGTCAATGTCCACAAGAACATTCCTCCTCTTGTATCACTAAGCAGGAAGGGGATCCTGGATAGACTGCAGCTAAGTACAGAGAATGTGGAGGAGGTAGCTGGGATTGGGACATCTGAGGAATAGATTCCTGCATTAAAAGCACAGGATGCATGTCCCAGTGGCAGAACAGCCATTTTATGAAAAGCAGCTCTTCCACCTTGCCCAGGATCTTGGCAGAAGTCAGGGAACTGTCTGAGATGAAGTATTTGGCATAATGACTAATGGCAGGAGGACTGACAGGAGGAGTTGCCCACTTCACTGCTGGGTGTGATATCCAAGCACTGATAAGCAGACATCTGACTTATACAAGGTAGCGTGTCATACTGAAGTCATTCACAAAAGATGAGCCAGTCAGAGACCCTTCCTTGCTTTAATCTCATCTGTTTGGAGACAACAAATCCAATTGGAATGACTAATTAATCTACCCAATTAGTAGCTCTATTGGTGACTTATCGTTACCTGCATATTAGTCTCAGTACGTTCAGTCTAATAATAGAAAGTTGGTAAAGAGAAATGCAAATCACATTAGCTGTTTCAGGCCAGTCAATATAAGAAGCTGAGTCTGTGTTAATCTGAAAAACAGCCTTTCTGTGATGCTTGTCTGAAAAGATCATTTAACTGGAGCGTGAGAAATGGAGAAAACAAGAGGGGAAAAAAGAAAGAAAGGCACAGAAGCAGAGAGAGAATAGTAGGGATGAAATACGTAACAGGGAAAAAGACAAACAATTCCACAGATAGTTGGTCACACCTCCTACGTTCTCCAGTTTGTCCTCATGTGCACAAGCAGCAATCTCCACTGCTATTGAAACAAGGCAGCTCCAAGAGAGGTGGTCCAGGAAACCTAGTACTGTGCTTTCCAAAATACAGTCCCTCAAAACTCTGAACTTAGCGGATGCAGAACTATTTGTTCCCCAGTGTTCAATACCTTTTCATCTGCAAACAGAATCTTTTGCAAAACAGTCTTTCATATTAAAAGCCTGATAAACACAGCCTATCAAGCACCAGCCCATGGAGCTAATGTTGCATGCCCTGTTCACATGACAACGCTGCTTTTCTTCCAAACTGCTTCTAGCTCAGAAAAAGCAGCCCCTTTTCCCAGAGATGTTCAGACATTTAGGTCAGTGTTTTCCAAACTTCAAGTTATTTTTGTGCTACCAGCATTACTGGGCTCCAGGCTCATGTGTACCAATGCCATCCCTTTGTTCACCTGGTGACACAGACTCTAAGCCCCACCAGGTAAGTTAGCAAGCAGCCCCTCAGGAAACACAGCTACTGGGGGCAGCGTGGTCGTCCACCAGACCAACTGATCCATCTGCAAAGTTGGACAGACATTCAGGGCAAGACATGACAAAGGTGGGGAAAGTAAAGAAAGTGAGAGGAACACTTTGTAAATGTGTCATGTCCATATCTTGTTTATATTCCAGAACATACTGTTTCAAGTAAGAGCTTTTCTGGCCATCTGAAATGTTAGAGGCAAACGCCATTTGTTCCATCTCCTCTAACATCTTCACATTCTGTACAACTCATACATGAATGCAACAGAGCCATCCCTAGACCTCTGTCACAAGGAACTTTCAGTATAATTCTCCCCTAATCTCCAACACCTTTGATCTCTGCAAAAATGGACTCGCTAACCTCAGTGGAAGCATAGCAGTCAGCTTTCTTAGGAACTGTTGGAGGACTGTGACAACCATTCCTAGGATACAGATGGATGACCATGAGCATCTTTCCTGCACAGTTTATAGGAGCACTCTCTATATGTTCTGCCGCCAGTTTCTTACGTGTACAAAGTTCATGATCCTGCAAAGGACAGCAACTAATGATACATTCTATACCAAAACAAAACTCATATATCAGATGGCTAAGACCTTACTGAAGAGCTAGAGAAAAATTAATAGGTAACAAAATCAGACTGCTCCCTTTGTATGCTGGTCATGATTGATAGGTTAGCATTTCACAGACAAAAGCATGGCAGATAAAAATTTGACATCTTTCTTATGCTTACAGTTGCTGATTTTGCTCTCTTGCCATTTTTAGTGCATTGCTGCGTTCCCACTGGGCCAGCCCCAGGTCTCTGAGCAACCCAAGCTGGAGGGCAAACTGCCACTGCCACATCAGAAAATAGAGGAGGACTGGTAGAGCCAATGGGTCCAAAGCAAAAACAGCTCACCGCATAATGTAGGGCAAAAATGGGAAAACAGACTGCTAGATTTTTATTATCCTGACAAAGCCCTGTGAAGGTCTCACCTTCTATGTGTGCATGCTAATCATTAAAAAACAGCCTACAGGGGATTTCTTTTTGTTTAAAATTCTGCTGCTGCATCAACATAACATTTATTTGTGCACTGTGACTTGTTGCCCTAGAGATCTGCTGCTCCCAGACCCAGCAGGCCATGGCTGAGGGCTCCTCATGTCATGCAGAAACACAGCTTCGAGTTTTGTCTTACAGTACAAATGCCTTGCAGAACTCAAACAAACCTATAACAAATTGGAACGAACGCAGTGAAAGGCTTCCTTTCTGCACTATGTCATGTTGAGTAAGTTCACAATGGCTGGAAAAACAGCCATCTCCTTCCAACAAAGACCAAGACAAACACTTTACAAATCTAGAAAGCAATTTAGGTACAAAACGTCATTTTACCACACGAGTATCTTTAATGTCCCCAGAATGTTTTGTTCTGCAGTTCAATACTCTTAATATCCATAGATGCAATGAAATCTCGCTGCTTGGAATACCTTTGCTGCATCTCTGAACCACAAAAACAAGCACCATAATTAAAGGGAAGAGACTGATAATTGTGAGTTGCTCTCAAAAGAAGCACACTTAATCAGCTGGGATTTCTCTTCGATGTTTTTCAAACAGCTTTTGTTGAACATGGACTCAGTCTTAACATAACACATGGCTAATCCTGGGGATGAGGCACTGATAGTTTGCTCATGCCCGTTCTTAAGATTCGAGTTAATAGACACTTCCTCAAATGTTCAGAAATACCAAGAGATTTCACATTAAACAGCAAGGCAGGCAAACTGTGCATAACCCAAAGGGAAATGAAAGGGAGAACAGAAATAAGCAATGCTGAGGCAACTGGATGCTGTATCTGTTAGGAGCAAGGGCTGAAAGCACAGTGCTGTGAAATCTGTTTGCTGAACAGGTGACCGCAACGTCACATTGCCCCTGAGAGACAAGTGATGGACAGTTCTGCAAAAGTCAGTAGGGAATAACAGAGGGATCCATATGTCCTTAGTATATTCAGTGTTAAAACAACCAAACACCATTACTCTTGTGCAGCAACTGCTTAAAACTCCTTGCAAATGCTATATTTTGATTCCAAGAAAACGTAATCACAGGAGAAAAACTGAGCAGATGAGGAATGTCCCCATTTGATCACTGTTAGCATCTTCATCATGCAACCACAGCATAGTGCATACACATTAATACATCTCTGAAAATACAAAGAAAATCTGCAAGAAAGACTCAAAGAGGAACTTGAAAGTGTAATTCTTTTTTAAAAATTACCTGAAAAAATAAGTGTGTCTGTTAGATGTTTGTGAACCCACTGTAGTACCAGTTACACACCAAAATACTCTTTTGTCTTTCGCAAAGCCACTTGACAGTCTTGTGGGGAAACAGCTCTACTGAAATAGTTCAGTGATGCAAAGTGACTATTTGCTGAAGTTTGTGTTCTAAGAGCAGGTGCATCCTTGCTCATGCAGCTCAATTGTTAGCTCTGGACCCTGTCATCCTGATCATGTTCTTCAGCTTTCCACCAGATATGCAGTTTATAAGCTAACACACTGCACAAATGACAGGAAACATCCTGCATCCTACTTGAGAACTGCAGCACTCCCCTGCACTGAAATCTGAAAGACAACACAATAAATAATCTCAAAATAATCTAACAATGACAGTACAGGGTTATTTATAAAACATAAATCCCATCAGACCTTTTTTATTACTCAGAGCAAGTAAGCATGCATTTCTATAACACTGTCTAAACTAAATGTAAGACTGTTGTAACTACTGAAGGCTTTGCTGTCCACAGGGCATTGTGCAGCAGTGCACACTATTAATCCAAATCTACTGACAGATGGACTTTAATGACTGATGAAGTCATTTTGGTATAAACTCGGACAGTTAGCTTTTGAACATCTCTTCCCTTCCTGGACAAAAGCCTGCACACCTATGTAGAATACTAGGTCTGATTCAGGTTTCTCAGAAGTAAAGTTTCAGGTAGAACAGCTTAAGTCAGCAGGAACTCCTTCAACATCACTACTATTATTCAAGTAAAGTGGAACAAGACTGAAACAAATCTATTACTCTTAAGGGAGTAAATTGCTATACTCCTTGCACTGTAAATCAGCAATCTGGGATTCACTTACTGCTCATTTACTGGCTGCTGTATTAAGACTTCCATAAAAACACATTTTAGGTTATCAGTAACTGGTAAAGGAATAAATAACCTAAACACCAGATGAGTGTATTATAATGAAATTCTTGCAAAGGGTATTTCACTTATGGAGAACATTTTTCTTTAGAATCTTTTGAAACAATAAAGAGCCACAGCTGTGAGAGAGCAACCCTGCAAAAAGCTCAGATCTACAGCCAAACTGAGTCGTCAGCAAACAGCTGAACAGGGACTTGCCTAGTAGGCAGAGGTGTTTAATAAGAGGAAATAGCATCAGAAATATCCTTTATTGCCCTAATTTCAGACTTCCTGTGTATCAAATTGGATTTAAAGCCTCAAAGCTTATTGGTGCATGTTTATATTTTGATCTGTCCCTTGAAGAGGATCTAAACTATTAACTAACCAAAAAGATGATAAGAAAAAAATTGAAGAAGTCATGTGCATTACAGGATAACAAATGCATTCTCTGCAAAGTTTAGGCAGCCTTTGCTGTGAGGTTGCACCACTGCTTATCACTATGCAGAAGGTCAAACAGACTTTACTGAGCAGTTCTTTTAATGGCACTTCTTTCCTAAAGTTACCACCCTTGCATAAGCTACGTTAGACGTGAAATGAGATGACTTACTTATACTGATCACCTACACTCTGGGATATTCATTTAACTATCTTTGGAAAGCAAATATGAAGGTCTGTCTGGAACTCTTACTGCCATATTCCTGAGAACAACATCTTCCTTCTTCATATAACCCAACTCCATGCCCCACACCCACATTTTCTTCTATGACTTTCTATTCATGTGCTGTCATTTACAACAATGATTTCACACAGAAATACACAGACGCTGCAGCATGAATCATCTCTTCCTAAGAAAGACTGCATGATCACATGCAAAAGTAGATTCCCTCTCATATGAGACTGCAAAGACCATCACAAAACAGCTGCAGGTTATACTGCAAAACTCAGATGGAACATCAAGAGAGATGCTTTTACCTGAAATGTGCTTTCAACAGATTTCTGTAGAAGGTAGAAACACAAGCAATAAATACATCTACACATATTACCAAACCTCCTCTAAAGCTGACAACTTAATAATCACAGATGAAGCACTCATGCTGGCAATTTGAAAGTTCTTCCTCACTTCCTTGGCCTGAGGTATGCTGAATCCTGATAAACAGCAAATGAAGTATGGGGAAGCATTCAGAAACTCAGCTGCTTAAAATCATGGAAGTGTATGTATGACTAAGACACTTGAATAAACAAACCAGATTATTTCTCTATATACTACATAAGAGTAAGGGCCCCTGCTAGTGTAAACTATGCCTATGATAGTTCCCAACTGATCTGCCCTTAACCAATCTTGCATTAAGGCCCATGCAGTTATGACTTGGCTGATTTATCTTGTGTCTGTCTTGCTATCGAGTGCTTTACTGTCCTTAACATCCATGTTAAGGAATAACCATTGCAAAATACTGGCATTGCATAGCTCTTGGTGTTTCAGTGGTACTGGAGGGTGTCAGACATTCTATGACCCTCTGGCCAAGGGGTCACTACAGGACAGTTGAGTCACTGCACTCCAGCAGCCCTGTCTAAGAAGAAAGGCTGAATTACCCTCCAGAAATGCCTTCAGTTGTCATCAAGAAGGCCTGGTCGACACGTTGCCCTCCTTGCCCATACCAGTCTCACAGTACCTGCAATACACAGTTCCAGGGCAGTGAGTGTACCTCAGCATGGAACACAAGAACACTAAGGTAGCACTGAGAGTTAATACATGCAAAATTTATGTGCTCAGGCATTCTCAGCATGGTAGCATTCTGGGACTCATCACATGAGCACTAACAGCACTTCTCAAAAACAAATAACGTACAAAGAAAGCTCAAAAAAACTGCAACTGCATTGCTAGTGTACTGATGTTTATACCTCAATACTGCAGCAACACAAAGAAGGCAGCCTGAATTCATTCATGCATTAACTGATGAAGGAAGGTGAAACCAAAAGGGAAGTGAGAGTGAAATAGGCTGCAGCGTTTCTCACTCCAAAGAGAGATCCCTTTCTTAAGGAAGGTTTGCTTTCATTTGAATTACAAAAACCTTTTTTGTGAAGTGAAAGGCAGGCTGGTGCTGCAAAGGAACCCATTGTCGCTCCTCTACCATCGGGATGACCTTTGCAACCCCTCCTTCCCGCTGGTCACTAATATTTGCATCCTCAGGCAGGCCTGAACATTCAGGGTGAAACACAATTCACGTTTTCCTCATCTGAAATCCTTGAGGACACATTTCTACTTTTTTTTTTTTTTGTATTGCCTATGTCCTGTCTCCTTCCAACACATCTTCATGCTCTCCCTCTTCTCCAATACAACTACTAAATCCTTTCAAATACTCTCATTATCATAGGAAAAAAATCAACGAAAAATGTTCTTCTTCGCTGCAGACCCACAGCCTAAGCAAGCACGTCTGTGAGCATCTCTGTCTGACTCCAGTCCATTTTCATAATCAGAATTATTTGTTTGGATTTTCAATGGAGCTTATGAAAGATACATACCTAACTCTCTTAAGCCTTTGGAATATTCACCCTTTTCTTGGCCTCTTCACATCTTTCTCGTTGTTATACAATTGTGAGATTATTTTCAGCATCTGACTGCACTATGGAACCCTTCAAAAAGCTTTTAGTATGTTTGAATAGTGTGTTTTATTTCATTACTCTTTTATTTAAAGGAACAAACCCTGACAAGTCTGCATCTGCTTAGCCTTTACCTTAACAGAAGTTTGCTTCAGGACCACATAAACACTGTGTAGAGACTCCAGAATCTGACCCAAATAACTGGTGTTCACTATGTCCAGGACTGAAAAAAGTCTGTAGCCAGTCCTCAGCTACTGATGTCTACAAATACAAAGGCCTGATCAGTACTGGGGGATGTTTAATCAAGTCTCAGCCTCTGCACAGCCACTCCAGTTCTAAGAGGTGTATAAAATCACCAGTGACCGGAATCATCCATGTCACCAACAAAGTTCAGACACTGGACGTGGTAGCAAAGAATGGAGCTTCTTCAGTTAGTATTTCAAGCATCTGATCTAAGATAAAGAACTTCAGTATCAGAAAGATCATTCTTTTCCTGCTCTCAGTCTTTTCAGTCACAGTCTTAATATACCAAATACAAGACAAAGTTGAAAGTTTTAAAATGAGATCTGGTGGCATTACAATCCATGGATTTTTTTAGTTGCAATATAGGCTACTTCACTAGGAACATGTTGCCTACATCTGGAGATATATACTTTAATATCGCCTAAGTCAGTTCAGCATCAGACCTTTGGAAGTATTAAGATTCCTTCTCTGGCTATCTTCTCAAGATGTCATTCTGACCTGACTTCATGTGTATGCAAGCTGAACTAACATGACAGTATGTGTGCAACAGTGACTTACATGCTAGGTTTGCAGTGGGCTGTGTATCAAATCAAGCTCCAGATGCAAATACTTCAGTGTTCTCAGCAGTACATTAATTTCCTAAAATCTGGTGTGCTGGCAGTAATGGCTGCATTTGACAATTTCCATGCAGGTGTCAAGGTTTCAGAGGTTGTATTTCTCATTTAGAAGCCTGCCCTGGTGAAGCAGGACTGATACTGCCTGTGAAGCAGTATCAGTGTCAGCTCCCTAGCCGGGGCTAAAGTACTTTGGGAACTTTTGCTCCTTGGTGACCAGCAACTGGGGCTCTGTTGCACACTACATTAGCATTCCTGGCCTTTGGTGCTTGAGATTTCCTGCTGGGAGAAATTTGCATAAGTGCCTGTGGTGTGACAATGAGGAAAGCAGCTTTCTGCAGAGAACAGACTACAGAAAGACCAAGACATTCAGGGATTCTCACTGCTGAAGCCTAAAGAAGAGCGGCTGTTTCTCCACAGCCTTTCAAAGGTTTCCAAGAACTTCATGTGATTTGGTGAAAAGGAGCAGAACCACAGAGGAAAGGTGTCCATCTGCGTGGGGGGCTGTAAGCAGAGGGATCTCCAACTGCCCCAAGCCTTTTCTGATAAAGGCAAGACCAGCTGATTACCACACCAACTTGCTCCCCCTCTCACCAGTTCACGCAAGATAAAGCTTCATGTGCTTGGGCAGCTCTCACGAAGTGAACAGTACGTAAGTCTTTCTTACTATGAAGTCCTCACCTCATAAAGCTGTCTGTTAAAGGGCAAGCTTAAGAATTAGCTACAGGAAATAGCAAGGAAAACAGTTCTCAAGAACACTGATATAGATTTTTGTCTTTCCTAAGCAAATGCCACAAAAAGATTGGCAAACATCACCTCTCTGAAATGAGTAAAAGCAAAATCTCTAATTTGTCTTTATACAAACTGCTAATTATGCTATGCTATATGTCTTCCAGGAAAAGAGCAGCTATTTACAGAGATGTACACTTCGATATTTTGACTACATAGTGAATATTTGTCTGCATTGCAATTCACTAAAGAATAATGCTGTTAATAAGAGTGAAAGGGTTAACAGTATAGTTCTGTCGAGTAACTCAGGCCAAGTCAAACAGAAGACAGAAAATTTCTGATGTTCAGTGAAGTATTTCTAGTTTATTTGCTTTTCAGTATTTATTTTGTAAGCCGCTGGTCCCTGTGGCATACTCCCTGGCTCCCCATACCAGTACACAGTTGCTGTTACTAGAACAGCAAGGCCTGTTGCTAGCTTTAGAATACATTCGTGCTGAAATATAGATCCTGATAATAGTTTAAGCTCACGTTGACACTACAAGCAGTCTGTGAAGCTCCTCAAAAGAACAAGTTAGCCCAAAGTGAGCTCTCCATGCTTTGAAGGCAGACTGTTTCTGATATTTGAGCAATCTTGTTTAAGGTCAGCTCGAGTGCTGTCTTGTTTCACTGACAACTGCAGCACTGAATTGCCCTAAATCATTATCTGATGTCTCCTATCACTTCTCTCTGTTCATCTTGTCATGATGCAGCTACATCTTATAACCTTTTAATAGTTGATCTCATTCCTACATAGGACCAGTAAGAGGTGCTGAATAAATAAAGAGCCTACACCATGCATCTGTCTATATGATAATCAAGACACTGATAGATACTCAAAGCCCATAAAGTCCATGGACAAGTGTACACCAGAAGTTTCATAAATACTGACTTTACTAAGCCACCTTGTAAGAAAAGAATTCTTATCCTCGCTTTGTAGAGGGGCAAAAAGGGAGTAGGGAACAGTGCAGCTTATCCAGTGCAGCCCCTGGAAGCAGTGTAGGAAGGAAGCTTTGGTTCCCCGGTCTCTGATCAGATCACTCACATCTCTATATGGAAGCACAGGGAATAAGTTTGCCAGAACTGCCTTGCACTTGGAGAACTACTTTTTCTCTCCAAGCACTCAGACTTCATTCAACTTTCCAACAGACAAGGGAGTTTTACCACTGGTTTCAGCTGCACCATGCTTTCACCTCAGGTGAGGCTACTTTCATATCAGGGCAACATGACAGTACATACTTAAATACTTGATTTAATCTAGCAACACAATGCATTTGAACTTCTTATGCTTAGATGTAGAGAAAGCTAGTTGTACATGCAGCTGCACCTTGCAAAATGTGCCTTGATGCATTTGCAATTATTTACACACCAAAAAAAAAAGAGGAAAAAAGAAAGAGCGTCTCTGACATTTTGGTTAAAAGGGGAATTAGAGAAATTAACCTCACAAGCACATTTTTCGTCACTGGCACTGAGCAGGAACAAACAGTTTAGCTGATGAAGAGCTGCTTGCTTAAAGTGCAGTAGCTGATCTGAGCTAGTTTTCCTAACTGAGCCCGATCCAATGATGTCTGCACTGCTTTTAAAGCATGCACCATCTGAGCACAGCTATCATGGTATTTCCCAGCCACCTTTCCTATACTGGAATAAAGCAGACAAAAAGATGACTATTCAGGACAAAATCCTCAGCTATGAAACAAAATTTTAACCAAACAAGAAACCTCCCTGGAGACAGACAATGTAATTTACAGGGCTTGGTTTTTGGTGGTGGTGTTTGGTTTATTCCTCTCGTCCTCCCCCACTTCCACAGTTAAAACTGCATCCCAGAACTCCACAGAGAAGCTCAGTCCCACCATGACACCACCACACAGTGGTCTGGAATCGCCCTCTGTGCACGGAACGCTTCAGATGTACCCAAAGGAAACCAGTTCAAAATATCTGGGTTGTTTAAAATTAAAAATAAAAGCAGCAGCTCGTGGTACATAGCCAGCCCTACACTGCACCACATCCAGTGCTTAGCAGCAAGCTGCTCCATTCCTTCTCAGGCAAACTGCATCATCTTGCCAGGTCAAAGAGCCAGACAAGAGCACTGTCTAAAAATATCTCCTGTCCTACTGCCCTGTGCTGCCCGAAGAGCTGAGTTCCCCTTAACGCACATTGATTTTGTTGTGACAGACGGAAGGAAAGCTCCCTGTCATTGCACCATTTCTTCTCTGCACATGTTTTTGCAGAACACCATATCACACACAGTCTCAAACCCCAGCTTCCTCTGAATCATAGCAAAGAATTAGACCATTATATTTTAAACACAAAGGGGAAGTTGAGAGAGAGAGAGAGAGAGAGAGAGAAAGGAAAGAGAGAAAGAGGTGTTTGCTAGCACACACTCTGGATTGTACGGGTCCAGCCAGCAAACTCCTCTCCCTGTGCTGCCAAGGGCTCTGCCTGGGTCTGCATGTCCATGGAGATGTACTGGTACTGCCTGGGATGCATGGGAACAGTTGCTTTACAAAACCTCTTCACTTCTCTATTCGATCCCACAGGTGAACGTGGTGGTGAATGTAGCACTGGCTGGCAGTTGTGCTGCTAACTTATGTGCATCTAGAGCAATGCTAAAAACAGAGCTGCAGTATCATGTGTTCTTTCTTCACGCAGGTGCAAATAGGTGAGAAAATTTAAAACAAGCTGATAGCATTTTAATTTTACTAACAGTAACCTTGTGATAAAACCAGTTTGCTCTAAGTACCCCGGTGTTTTTAAATAAAAAACAGCTTAAACTTCAGTTCCCTTCGGATGAGATCAACCAAATTACACTGGCTGGATGCATGGAGCAGGCAGATCTCCCCAGCACACCTTTCCAAGCGCAATCCAGCTTTGTTTCTGCCTCCTCCACTTCTCTCATTAATGCCACAGGTTTTGCCCATGAACAAGAACAATTACTCATAGTTTAGGGCCTCATCAAAGCAAAGTGCTCTGAAAAGTTTTTAGAGCTACTTTTTTTCAGTGCAGGTGCTTTGTACCCACAGAGTTAAGGGTTGGAATTGTGCATGGCTTTGCCCCCACTGACCCACCCAGGCAGAAGAGCTGTCCTGCTATTACACTGAAATACCTCCTGTGTGCCAACCAGGGCATTCAGCAGCCCGCACATTCCAGATGCCGTTTTCGCCTCTGGAATATTTTCCCCTCAGATACCTTTCCACTGAAGGCTGAATAGTAGCACCTACTGTCTAGCCAAGAAACTCACACAAGGAGTTCCCTTTGGAGCCATTCCCCCACCACTCAGCCTATCTGTCAGGGCCGGAGTGCTGCATTCATGCCCATCGGCAGGCACCTCAGACACTGCTTCCCCATCGGCCCATCCCTACCAGCCCAAAGGACAAACCTTTACACAGCCTGCCAAAGCCCAGCTCCCCTCCTCGTCATGCTGTAGGCCAAAACAAATAGCTTACTTAACACTTCATCCACCACGTTTACACACTGGATTGAATTTAGCCTTTGCAAGTAGACCCAACCGCATCTGTGAAGCCAGCTGATGGCCAGTTACTGGGCGCTCACACATAGCAGGGCTTCTATTTGTAATAAAATATTTAGAGTGGAAAAACACCCCAGAATTTAATAAAAGAAACAGTCTCAGATTGCCAGTGACTTTTGGTGCATCTATTCAGATGCTCGGAATTCCCTATGTAAATAAAGCTAGGCTTTCAAGTTCTGCCAATTAAATAAATGTCTGTTTTAACTCCACTTTGTATTAAAACAGTGATCAGTTTTACTTACACAAAATAAATGTGAGGTCTTGGATTGTAAACAGGCTCCATTTGTGGATATATCTTCACAGTTACTTTCCCTAAGTAGCTGATTGTTTGCAAGGCAAGGAGGGGGTGCACACATCCAATTTACATATCTATGCACAACAACTCCGTAAGAAAAAGCTTCAAGGCAAAATGTGCTTACAGAATCGCATTTAGACATGTGGTTTTTGAAGTATAGGCTATCCCCATAGAAAATATAATAGAGATGAAACAAAAAACAGATTTTTAGAATAAGTGTTCCTAAAAATTACCCCAAAAGCTTACAGAGTAGAACAAAAGGCAGTCATTTTTCTAGAGATTTCCATTTATCCATTTCGTAGAGTGAAAATCCCAAGAATAGAGTTCTGGATGCTCCATCATCCTTTATTAAACACCTGGAGTTAAGAAACTGCATTTTAATGCACTACAGATGGCTGATAAAGCAGAGAAGGAAGTAAAAGCAGTGCTTCCACTCCTCCTCTGCTGCTGTTCAGGTGGGTTTCCCTGCTCTCCTCACTCCGGGAAACATTCTTCCCTGACCTGGAAAGAACCCATCTTCCTCCTTCAATCTATTTTCGTCACTGAAATCTCTCTGCAATTTTCTCCAGCTCAGCTATTAAAGAATCAATATAAGATGGAAACAAAGGCTCAGTTCCACAGCCAATTACACCCAACTCCTCTGCACTGCTGCTCATGCAACTGGGCAGCTACAGCCTGACTGCAGACAGCTGAGGTTGCTCAAACAGCCAAATGAACCACACAAAAGATTAAGTAATTCCGCTGCAGTCACCTCAGCTTCCTGAAATGCATCATCACACACTCACCTGAGCACTCATGTAGATATGAGTGAGCACATTATACAAAACACCCGTAGTTCCCTTTGTACTTTCTTAAGCATACCCTGGATAGCACCAGAACATATGAACCTCATTAAGTTCCTCTGGAGAGAGAGACAGTGCAGACAGGGTGGGCAGTGCTTCATCTACACGGGAACTTAGATTTGCATCCTGTCTTTGAAGCCTGGCATAGCCCAGTAGAGAAGAGCTGACCATTTGGCCACACCAAACCCAAAGGGATGGCAGAGCCTGCTACTAATCTACTACTGTGTACACCTTTAGACTGTGAAGTAAATAACAGAGATCAGGGGTTCACTGTTACATCCTGTGGCTAGCACTCTGCTGGCACGTGCTTAACAAGTGTTAATTAAGTGGCAAGTATATGCAAGCAAGAAACACGGCTTGACATTCATGGAGCTGGAGGGCACAGAGCTTATCTTAACATTTTCAACAGCAAAAACATGGCCTTAGCAGCAGGCCTTCTCCATCCACTCAAGTATACAGACCTGCTTTCTATTCGGCACTGTGGGTTGGTTTTATCTTTGTTAAAATGGCAACCTGCCTGCCCTTAAATCTTAAAAAAAAAAAAAAAAAAACTTCAAAACTTAAAACGCTTAAAAAAAAAAAAAAAAGCTACTGGCAGCTGCCTCTCAGTAACCTGAAGACCTTCCTTCAATCTCATAAGACATCCCCATTTCATTGCATACAGTGCCACCTGTTGCATCTTCCTTTTGTGTGTTTTTTTTTTTTCTCCATGGAGTAGACTGGGCTTCTCAAACAGAGAACATCTCACCTGTTAAACTGCAGCACAAAGCATTGGGCAAAGCACCAATAACTCCGGATGCGTGCTTCCCGCTATCCACCTTACAGTAAGGGAAAGGCTTGGAGATCTAACTCAGGTCTTGCCTACACTGTCAGACTGGTTTGGGTTGGGTCCTTGGGGCAGCCAGACCCAACACATCCATCTTGTTTTAACTCAGCGCACACAGGACAAACTGCTGCAAGCCCCTGTTGCCACACTGGAGCATCTTAGTGTAGTTTTGTTAGGGAAACCAGAGCTTTTGCCAACTTCTGCAAAAGGATTGCACAGGTGCAGCTTCAGATCTGCTTAGCAATGAGTTTGAAACAGGTCAAAACCATGGCCTCGGTGTGGCTTAAGGCTTAGCTTCTGCTAGATGCTTGGGGAAGGGGAGCTCAGACAGAAAGAGACTATTCCCAGTTTGTCTCCGAGACAGGAAGAAGGGAAGCAAAATGAGAAAACTGAAAAACCTTCAGGGCACTTAACTGAACCTTGAAAAAACAAAATTAAACTCTGGTGATCAAAATGCAGATCAGCCCTGACAGCAAAACAACGGGCACACTAAAGAGCAGAGGCTTGCTCTTGCTGCCAGCCAGCCATACAAAACACTGAGAATCAACGGCAGGAAATAACAAGCATGTGATGTCACAGAAAATCTTTGCATTGATTTTAGTTATTCTTCCAAGAAACCAAAGCCTCCTTCAGGAGGACAGAAGTTCCTTATGTCTCATGGAAAGGCCCACAGTGGGCAGTGCACCCCCATCATAGGTAGACGTCCATGTAAGATACCAAAGCTGGCTGTCTTCTCAGACGTCAAAAGGAATCTGAACACACCAGAGATGCCTCTAGATTTGAGTGGCACCTGTAAGAGGTCAGCATGACAAATCCTTTTAAACACCTGACAAAGCATCTGCTTTTCCCCTTTACCTTTCCCCCCCCCAGCAGCACAGTCCTTATGGTCACGTAAGACATTGCAGTGAGAAAGGGTTGCTGCCTGTACTCAGACTTACCCAGGGATGCCTAAATCTCTCCAGATAAGAATCCAAAGTCTCTCTAGTTTGACATCTTGCTCTGAAAAGCAACATAAGGCAGGATGCAATTACTCAAAAAATCTCTATACTTCTTGTCTTATGAATTCTAGCAACTGGAGCAGAAAACGGTAAAAGCAAAGCATTTTGTAACTGCTTGCTAAATAAAGAAACTGAACAGAGCATCTTTACTTTGAAGAGGCTGCTGTAAAGCAATGCATGACCATTCAGTGCCAAAGGGCTGTGCAGGTGAACTGGGGAATCAACAACAAGTATCCATCCGTCAACTCTGTGCGAGCTACAAATAAGCAAACTGGTTAACAAGAACAAGTAACTTCTGCTTAACTCAATCAAAATGAGAGAACTTCCTCTAAGAAACACAGGGAGACATCACCCATCAAATTGATCAAAAGCAACACCTCTTCTTCAGAGAAAGGCTACAAACCACTCAGCATGCCGGCGCTGGGTCCCAGCCACTGTGCTCCAGCCCTCCAGCACTACAGATAAAGAGAGCAGTGTACAATTTCCCATATGGGAATTTCTCTCCAATATCACAAAAACAAGGCTCAGTTGTGATGTACAGATCAGGGAGATCTCAAGACATCTTTAAGAATTGTTTTCCTGCTCTTCCCTCCTCACTTCTCCCTTGTGGTTTCCTTTCTCTCCTTGCTCTGACAAATGTTTTCTTCTAACCCTGGTGTGTCTGAATGCCAGCAGCATAAGAACACAAGTATGAAAGGACATTTTTTAATGTGTCACCAAAATACATAGCACTTGTTAGTCTGAAAAGCCATGTTGGTCAGATGGAAAGATATTTAGAGTCACTGGAGTTGCATAACCTGGGACATTTTAGCTGAAGTGCTTGCTGTCTGCATTGACTCTAAATTAATCTGTTGCTTTTCCCTCCTTGGCTCCACGTAATGAAGAATCAATCTCTGTTTTAAATGAACACGTTGATTAAATTGGAATAATTCTAAAGGATTACAAAGTGTTGACCTCAGCCTTAAAGGTGGCAGCTCCTTTCCTACTGATGGGATTTCTGGCTCATTATCATAGTGCTAATTTACATAGCTTTCATCACATCCTTCCTGATGCCTTGTCAATTTGCTGGATGCAGAAGCAGGCTGATACCTCAGCTTTATCTTATCGTTTGCCCTGGAGCTGCCAGCAATGCTTCTCATTACAGAGGAACTGTCACAAAGCAAACTTTGTTTTTAAGGCAGAACTCTTAAAAGAATGACCCACACATGCAGGGATGCAAGAAATCTTCAGAGATGTAACCCACGATCCCAGGTCCAAGGTCCTCCTATATACTGTAGTGCTCCTGGCACTTTAAGCAATAGGCAGAAAGATAATGACAATGACTGCTCAGAAGCTAGACAATTAATTACAGCCCCATACTTACAGAGTCTTCCCATTCTGCCCTTCAAAATCCATTGCTTTCAATTAGATTTTCAATTCAAAACATTGAAAATATTACTACACTAACAAATACTATTAAGCTTCATTCTCTAAATTAAGCACAGCAATTTCTATGAAATGTGTTTCTTCATCATAGGTGATGCTGACATTTGTTATTTTGTATTTTATTCAATAAGCATTTCAATGTAATTCAAAGAATACACTTTTGACACCTGAACACTGAAGCTACAAAATACCCATGGGTTATAACGGTGAAATCTATTTTCATTGTGGCTTGGTTTTATCTTTCCTACAGAAAACTTAATAAATCACCCTTAATTTGCAAAGAAGGAATGCTGTAGTTCCAGCAAATCCTATACAAAATAGATTATTTCATACTCCTTTGTAAAATTAATAATTAATATAGCACGGATCATACTAAAATAAGCCACACTGGAGAAATTAAGAAGAAATTAAGTATTTTCAGGTAATTTTAGAAGGAAATATGATCAGAAATTGGATAACGAAGTAAGAAAAAATAGTACAGCTAGGCAGAGACAAAGACATGTCATAGACATGAAGCTATTTTGATGAGAACAGTGGGCTTTATGACATATGAGTTTCACTTGGAAATCACAATTATCAGAAATGTCTTATTAAAAGGAGGCACAGCACAGTGACAATTTCCTTCCCAGAATTCAAACTTCTTTCCTTCAACCTTTTCCAGACACAGCAGAGAGAACAATAGAGAATATTGGTGAAGGAGAAGTGCAGAACTGTGAAGAAATGAAGGAGGTGACTCAAAGGGCAGCTTTTCCCCACCAAGTTTCACATACTGCCCTGGCATAAAACAGCACTGGTGTACAGCCCAGCCAACATCACAGTGGAAAGATTTTCAGAGAACTCTCAATTAAGATGCAGTTCATGCCTAAATACTTCCCAAAAATTATTAAATAATTCCAGCCTCAATCAGAATGAAATGTTGTGTGTGACACAATAAATAAGCTTGATGACAGTATGAGCATTACCCAGTAATGTTAGCACATCCTATGCCACAATTTCTGTGCTCCATTGTTTCTTTTTCTTGGTCTTTGATAAACATAGGTATGAATTCCTTGCCTGTGGGTGACAATAAGTGATAGGGTGGTTTACTGCAGTTCAGCAGCATCCCTTCTCTATGAGAAGAAAGCTGCTCTCCTGATGTGCCAGCCACTTCCTGGGCCAGATGGGGACGGGCAGCACTTGCTCCACATGATCAGTTTGAGCTTTGTTTGACAGTTTACTGCCTGTCCCTTTTAACTCACACCACTCCAAGGTATGCTCTCAGCTTTAAAGCCTGACAGGATCCATGTTTTCTCACCTCTGTCCTTTGGTGTCTCTGCATTCTTTGCACTTGGATCCCTGAATTTCATGGTGAACGTTCACCTCTTGCTTATTTCTCAGGAAGCCATGTGCAATGGAAGCTCCCTGTTACTAAGACACCACAGAACATGGCTTCAATATTTGATCACTAATGCAACTTATCATTGTTTAAAATGTATTTGGATTTCATAGAAACCAAGATCCCTACAGCTTATATCATGCCTTGTATTTTCTGTTTTAGACCATGACTTTTGTTAGGGAAAAGAACTGCACAGGAAGTACCAAGAGACTTTTTCCCTCATTTGCTTCTCCTGAGAGTCCTGCTTATGCTTACCCTTTGTGTTCCTTCTGTATTGTTTTTAGAGACTTGAGCTTCTTAAACCAACACGAATGGCCCAAAAGAAGGGAATTACTCACTCCCTGCCAGAATACACAGGATTGTTTAGTGAAAAATATGCTGGCATCGATTAGAACATCATAGTTTTTCAGCATCGGGGTTAATTTTTATTGATCTCTAATCACAGTCTGGTTATTGTGTTGTTAAACACAGAGCTACAAACTAGCAGTGCTTGAATTTAAATCCCAGCAGTAAACCACTGTCACCTATTCTCTGAAATAGCCTGCATTAAGTCACTTCTCCATCTGAGTTTCCTCATTTGTAAAATGAAGTATCACAGTTTATCTGTGCACCCTCACTGGGACAACATAAGTGCTATATGGACAAACTGTACCTACTTGGTTGCTTACAGTGTCAAGGAGCAGTTGCTTTAGGAACAAGTACAAGAAAGAACACAAAAGCAAGCCCTTATCCTGACAGGATTTGTACTGACTTGAACACAAGCATGACAGTGATCACCTGTGAAATTGGGAACTGGGTATATGATGTCGATAACTCAAAACGGAAACTTGCCACGAAATGCAAGCCACAGCTAATTAACAAATCAAACTGCAGACAAGCTGCAGAGGTGGAATTAGTTACCAGCCCTCCTAACCACAAAGCTTTTCCAGTCCCCAGGTAGTAGTTTGTTTTCAATTACTAATGTTCTTACAGAACTATTTTAAGATACAGATTTTAGAGAAGGTATATTCTCTACTTTTTATTTTTCATTTTTTCTGACACGAAAGAAACCCAGTAAGAGAACATGAAAACAAAGGCCCAAGAAGAACAGAAAACATCTTAGCAGTGGATAAAAGATGATCATTTAGCTGCTGGGCAGGGATCAGTAAATGAGCTCCCCAGGTAACAGAAGAGAACCAAATCAAGGACAACTCAGAGCTAATTCAACCTCACAAATGAACACCAAAATACATCCTAATAATCTTCTACTTGTTACAGTCACCACTGATTTTCGATGGCATAGCTTATCAAAGCCAATGCTTTTCTGAAAGCTGCTTGATCACAAGATACAAATCAGGCTTTTCAAAACCATTCCATAACCTGGAAAAGATTAAATTTATCAGCATCTGTCTTACAGTACACCACAGAAAAATCTAAAGATATGATCATACACTAAACATGCAGAAGAATCTTCCTCAAATTCTTCCTCCTTGCTGTCCCACTCACCAAGAATAATTTTAAGCCAAACTTGCATTTAATTATTTATTTTTCCTATTTTAATGGCCTCAGGATGTACAGCAAAGCTCTAAGAGAGAAAATGATACTGAATGATATGGCTAAACTGCCAGTCAATAGAAGCTACCTACGTAAGACATAAAGGGAAATATTGCATTCCTTAAGGGGAACTTTTATTGCTGACTCTCACCCAGCATTCAAGTCGGAGTGCAGCTCACAGAAGAGTGCCTCTCCACCACCCCACCTCCTGTGAGTGAACGCACCATTCACTGACGCTCTCCAAATTCAGCAGTAAAGGAATAAGGGAAGAACAATACTTTCTAATGTTTTTTTTCTATAAAGACACTTTATGTTAACAGATGAAAAAAAAAATTATTTGCATTATGCGATGTATAGCCATCCATTGCAAAAGGCAGACAATAAATGGGTAGAAGACATGCCCTTCTGGAAGGGGTTCATTACAATGACCTCTTACCATGGCAGTGTTTATGCCAGGTAACATCAGAGAGATGCATGAGGATATGTCCAATGCTCAGACTCACCAGACAAAACCTTAGTTTCTGTAGAATCTCTTTCCCTATTTTAAATATGTTCCAGAGACAATTCTGTGACAACTGTGACAAGTTATTCTTTCTGCTTCCTGTATTCCACCACGTTGTTTTTGATGGTTTTCATAAGACATGCACTTACAATTGGCTCTTGTAAATCATATTTCAGATTGCTTCTGAACTGGCTGCATAGACAGAGAAGCAGCAATATTTTCTGCAAGAAACCCAAACATCTACACACAGTACACACAAGGAATGACAAGCCCCTGTGAGATTTACAGCTTCTCTGTGTAAAGCAGATGCTCTTAAAATCCCTGATTCCACATTACCCCCAGGCTCCTATTAATACCATCAACGTACTGGCTGCTAAAAGCACGAACCAAATATTCATTTCTCTATAAGGTGTACCAGTGGCAGGATGACATAGCATTGAACTGCATCTGCTTTGCTCCACCATAAGGAAGACAGAAATACCTTATCTAGGATCTAGGCAAAGAACACAAGAGATAAAAGCAGGTATCTTTACTCTGAAGTAATATCAGCTACTGGAATGACTCCACACATTATACTGACTCTTGGGGAATTACTTAAGTTCCATTAAAAACAAAAATAAGAAAATAAAAATAAATAGTTACATGTTTTGAGTCTTTCATGAGCAACACTTAAGGCATTATATAAAAACAGCAATCATTTTCTTACAGATCCTGGACTTCTGCAACAAAGGGATTTTAAGTCAGAAATAATAATATTGATAATAATAATCAGCACACATTGCTCTTTGGTATAGAAAGTTAAACCAGCTTGCTAAAATGAATGGTTAAGTCATCACAGGGACCCTCCGCATGGACCCTCTTAGCCTGACGATTACAAAACATGAAAGAGAACTAAAAGCAGCCTCTTTCTAGCATATTATTTCCACATTTGTCCCTGTGCAGAAAACACAGGAAAATATTTTCTATTTTAAGAACTCAGAAGCTGTACTCTGAATAACTGCGTAACGTTTTATTCATTGACACAGCACAGAGTCATCAGCTTAACTACTCTGCAACTTCTGCTATTGCTCCTTCATGGCTGCCCACAAGGGTTGTGGTTTTCAACCTGCTGCAAATCTACACCAAGTCTGTAATGGGAAAAACTGAGGTTCTGCTCTCCAGCAGGGAAATCTAGCTGCAGTGCCACATGCTGCAACACAAGTACTCTGCTGGACATGGGATCACACACCCGTCCAAGAAAGTGACTCTTCTAAAACAGAGGACTTCTACTCCTCAGTGAACTCACAGAAACTTGATGTCTGCATGGATTCTGTTCACCACAGAACAGCCTCACCATTGGCCTCACTACTTCCTGTTGCTGACATTTCCCTTGAAGCTAATCATAGCAAAACACTACTTCACAAAAGCAGAAAAGCTCAAGGATTGTGTTCAACTTCAGAGACATTTCCCTTCCAACAGAAATGGAGGGCAATGAACATGAACTTCTGCATTTTCCTTCATATCATTTCCAGAATGCAGTGAAAGTTGCTTAAGTAATTTGGTGTAAGTTTTGCTCAGAAGAAAACGCAGCTCCTGTAGGAAGACCTGATGGAAAGATAAAGCTTTCAATACAATTTCTGAATAGATATTCCTTTAAAAAAAAAAAAAAAAGAAGACTCAAAGACAAAACACAGTTTGGCAGCCTAAACTGCATGTTATCTACCAGCAGCAACTTTACAATAAGGTTTTTAAATAATCCAAACTCACCCAGATCTACTCTGGTAACGCCAAAAGGAAAGCAGCCCCCAGTGTTTTCAGCAGGCAGGTATGGCATGCATCCTTGGGAAGGAACAGCAGTACCAGACTGGAATTAAGGCCTGATGACCAAAAACTGCCACAGACTTCATCTTCGAGATAGAGCCTGCACTCAGCATTAGTTCAGATTGCGTAATGTTCTTTACTTCTCAGGTTCACATCTGTAAGCTTCAGTGTTGCAAATATAACTACAGAAATACAGCAACATCACAACGAACCCAAATAAGAGTTCAAGCCATTTCTAAGTCACGTTTTGCAACAGAGAAAAGTTCAAAGGTTTTATCTAGAAGCCGCTGAACTCCTCCGTGTTTATTAAAGTCTTCAGTCTCTTTGGTTCATGCTGTGAATTTAAGGAATTATTTATACATTGGTTTAGTTAAATTAATAAGTCTTTCACCAAGCCGAAACTGCAGTTTCACTGCTCAGGTTGCTGAGGAAGCTACGAGCAATGCTTTGCAAGTGTTTAATTTTACTGATGCAATGACCTGACTCTGGTAAATGGTGAACAGCCGGCAGGAAAGAGCGCAGTTGCACCGAGCCCATAAACGTGGTGGTTACAGTTACCCAGCGGAAGCGATCACTCATATCTAGATTGCAAGGTACGATGGAGAAGCATTAGATTTTTCATATGTGGAGGAGAAGGACAATACTTTGACCTTGTTGATCTGAAGTCATTTAGTTAAGCAGGTGCAGGCCACTATGCAGATGCTTTGATTTTTATAGAAGCCTCTTGTGTCAGGGTAGTTTTAAACTGTTCCCAGCTGATCGAAGCTGAACTGCAAACAGCCACTGCCACAAAGGGGTTTGCAGAAGAGAAGTGATTTGTGTTAAAATCACTTCTCAGGTTACAGGAGCACATCTGTTGGAGCAAACAAGGGCTGTGCGTAAAGGGAGAGCAGCAGCTAGCAGCCAGTCTGGGACGCTGAGAGGAAATGCATCAGGGAAGAACTGAATGCTTTTTTATACAGGGCTGTATGAAATTAAAGAGAGTCACAGTCCTGCTCTATCCACTCTTTCAGCTTCTTCTTTAAGTCACAACGAGGACACCAATGAGAATGAGCCTTTGTCGGGCTGATGTTTCTATGACATTGCTATGAGTTCCTTCAATTCGAGATTCTGCTCAGGCCCAGGTTCAGAGCTGGAATTAACTAGCTCCCGTGTGCTGATTGCAACGATGCTGTCTCCTCGGGAGGTCTAATTCTCAAAGGTTCCATTTAAGAGGCAAAACCTGGAAAGGCATTCAAAATAGGATATGCAATTCTAATGCTCAGGTATCAAGTGTGACACCGACTCACGTAGCAACACAGAGATGGATCCCAGCCCTCACTCTCTCATAGCAACCATTACAACTGATGCTACCTGCAGACCCTCTCACAACAAACTCAGCTGTCTCCTCATTGTACCACAGCTCTTTTGATATTAATTAAGGACAATGTATTCAGATGGTGACAAAGAACACTGCTCTCTTTCTAACACCCAAGGACTGATGAAGTTCTTGAAGCTTGCTCTCCTGATCTCCAGCATTGCCAGGATTTGCAGGGTTTAACTTACAAAATAAAACAACAGGAATGCCTAGTTGGGCTTTGGCTATTTATCTGAAAAAACAGTTTCCGTCTATGCCTAAGCTGAGGTCTCATCAGCATGCATGGTAACTGAGCAGCGTCCTTCCCTGACCCACAGGAACAACAACACTGAGTGCGACACCAGGATTCCTGAGAGCCCACGCAGTTGTTGCCACATCACATAGTGCAGTGAGAACCGACTTCCGCAGGGCTCCATTCTGTGTGCCCCTACTGAGGGGAAACACAAGGAGCTGCAAGCCACTCTCACAAAGACAACTCAGCTCTGTTACCGAAGTGTCACATAGCAACATAAGCTGTCACTGACCCAGAAGCATCAATTTTACATCGCTGTGACTCCAAGAGATGGAGTTAAGTCTCCCTGCAAGCGATACTCCTCGCAGTGTTTCTGTACACAACTGATGGCTTGTGCTAGTCTTTATTTCTGAAGTCAGTGTGCTTACATCTTCAGTATCCACAAAAAAAAACAGCCACAGTACATCTGACTACTAAATGCAAGCAGCCTTAATAGTGCTCAGTACCTAAAAGAACAAGTGTACACGCTATTTAAGTTTTGTTATAAATAAGCATGTGATCAGCACAGATGTCCCTAGAAAAATCAATTCTGTTTTCAAGAGTTGTGGCTATATGCTGTTCTGGTAAAACTGGGACATACAAAATAATCCAAAGATTTTAATCATACCAACGACAGAACATTAGTCAAATGCTCCCAAGTGTCTTAGCTGTTGCAGTACAGTGAGTGTAAAAGAACCCTGAAAACAGTATGAAATGTTACATGCAACTAATACAAGAATGCAGAATGGGAATGATTAAGGTCTTTGTGTTCCTAAGGAAACCAGCAGCCTCTCACCCCCTTCCTTTCATTAACATCTCCCAGAGAAATGTCAGCTCTGAGTTCTTCCCAAAGCATTCAGTAACATTTGAATCTTGGAAACATGCCTGGAAAGTTGAATTCAGTTCTGATGTGCGGGGTCTCCTTCCCCCAGAGAATTTAGATTTGCTTGTACATACACAATTCCCTCACACTGTTAGTATACAGTACTGGGAGAGAATCAGAGAAATTTTTATCACCTCTCTTCCACAGCAGGCAGGAAGCAAAGTTCCTGTGACCCATAAGGATGGTGTAACAGCCAAACACTTTAGGTTTCCCCTTAACACAACAATTTACTGTCCTGGAAAGAGACCAAGGGCTTGCACTGCTGTCCTAGTTACTGCAGGAGCATTACCACGTGTTAGTGCCATGCATCAGCCATCTGTAGCAATAACTCTGATTTTGCAAAAGAAATACTGCGATTCAGAATTAAACAGTGGCATAAACAGACACAGAAGTGAGTTGTAAAGCCAAACTGACCTTAAGAGCCGTGGCTCCCTGACAGTCCTGAAATGCAACTCATCTCCACAGTGAGCAGAAGAAACACTGATTCATCTTCATGTTAGAACCCACTCCTCTCACAGTAAGCCTACTGGAACTTTCTGAAATATTACACTTTAACATTTAAGATGATCTATCTGAATTTCAGGATGTGAACTGCAGAATATGAATTTCAACCGGCTCTGCACGTCAGATCTTAGTCTGCTTCACAGCAGCGTGCCAGATTACATCTGAGAATCGTTGAGACACACAGATTTCTACAAACGTGGGATTCTTGATTTCATCCATTCCACTTGGAAAGAAATACGATCAGTCTTGTCCAGGTAAGAAGCCCTACTTACTTTACCATCTTTTAAGAAAAACTAAAACATATAGAAACTGCACTTCTAAGGGCAATGCATCCAGAGACGTACATTGTTACTGCAATTAAAAAGACATTTCTATTGATTTATAACTGTAATCTGGGGATTTATCAAGAGCTTTGCTTTGTATTGATGCTACTAATGACTGAGGTCCTTGTAATAAGCAAATGCAGCTGCCCTTGACAATGGGCAAGTCTCTGGGGAAGAGATGAGGATTGCATAATGAAATTAATGAGGTTAGTGTAGAATGAAACTTCAATTCTGTAAAACAAGCAGTGGAGGACACAGTGTTTTGTAGAGGATCCGCATGAAAGCGCATTCACTCTTCATCTCAGGAAATGCTACAGAACGCTTTCACAATTAAGAAACATTGTGAGGCATTAAGGCAAATGTTTCACAGGAAAATACATTTTTTTATAATTATGAAGCTAGTATAAATTTTTCCATTACATGTTTTCTCACCAAAATCCATCTCCACTGGAAAGCACTGAGACATCATTCTTCACTTTATTTATATATTCACCGATGAAGTGAAAGTAAAACTGCCAGAACTGCTTTCTGAGATGCAAACTCTGTTTCCATGGTAAGGAAAAGGACTGAAAGTAAGAGTCAGTATTAACAATAACCTGTACGTTTTATTCTTTGCACTCTTAGAGTAGTATGAGCAGAGAAAAACAACAACATAGAAATAAGTCTTTAGGACAGCAGTTTCTAAAACAAAACTTTCATTTGCCCCAACCAGCTTCAGGCATTTCAATTTTTAACATCCTGAGCATGCACTTGTTCAGTGATACCAGTGCTAGCTGCTGGACACCAAATTGCTCTGAAAATCATGCAGCAACTTACAGAAATCTTGGGGCTGTTGGGGTTTTGTTTTTTTTCTTTTTCCCTTTCTACATAGAATGTCTCGTGTGGTTTGTGCTTCTAGCAAACTGGGTTCACACTCATTCCACTCTGCCTCCTGAACAGCAGATTCTATTTCTTCAGTGTAAACAGACTCTTGCCTAGATATCTCTAAACTATATGCTGTCATGGTATGGGTTTTTCTTCTTCACTTGTTTTCCTTTTTGCTCATGCAGAGGGTAAACTGTGACTTATCTTTTAAGCAAAAGAGAAGGGGATGTTAAACAGGACAGGACAGAATAATGAGGGCTGTGGCGAGGTGCAGGACCCCACACCCAGGGCAGTTATCTTACTACTTCACCCAGTACTACTTCAGCTCTTACTTTGCTTGTCTTTTCTGCTCAGAATGACTCTCTGGCTTACAAGGACCCATATATTTTTGCTGAGCTATGGTAGGTTTCTTAAGTCACTGATATAAATATGCATATGTTTCATTTTGTTGTTGTTTGCAAATGTTAATTAAATGTTGTTTCACAGAATAAGTTTTTGAGTAACAGACCTACTGCTACCAGCAAAGAACTGACCTCAGAATCTATTCATAAATATGACACCAAGTCATCCTTTGAGGAAGACGAGATGCTCATGTCAATTTATCATTTTGCTTTGTTCACACTGTGCCTGTCCGAAAGCTCCCATTGTTAGCATTCACTTTAGCATTCACTAAAGTCCATCTCAGCTTATAGGAAATCACTTCCAAAGGAAATCAAAGAGGCCCAAAGATCCACAAAATGAATCAACTCATCCTCTTTTGTGCGTAACCACATATGTGCACGCATAGAACCATTCAACTCAACTTTATGCTAACCATTAAACTTTCCTTTTGTTTAATCAGGGGAAAAATAAACGAACAACAAAAACAGAAATTAGAATATAATCAAGGTTACCTAAAGAAACTTAACTGCACTGCCTCAGTAAGGATTACAATTCTGTGGACAGCAAGATGACAAATTCCCACAGAAAACAGATGATTTTCCTATAGAACTGCTGCTACTCACACCTGAGGAAGTGTGCTCTTTTCTCAATGATTCCGCACTGCTGCGGTAGCCAAGAGAATTTGTTTTGTACCATAACATTCAGCTGATTATGGGAGCATTAACCACAAATGTTCTGTGATGTTTTATAGCATCATTTGTCTAACATTTTACTTTGATCTCTCCATTCCTCTAGGAATATGACCTCTTCTGTAATTTGGTTATTTACAGTCTCAGCAGCAAGGTAGTTGTAATTCTCACCTGAGGCGAGACGCATGTACAGAAATAGAAGACAAGCTGATACACATCCTGCTGCTGTAGAGCTGTTAATCATAATTACAATGGGAAGAGAGGAATGAGTATATCAGGGACTTAGGGGTGGTAAAGGAAAGAATAACGTTCATAAAAATAATCATATATAAGAATATTTTCAACATTGGTCATCAAGTTTTGCTCATTCTAACAACGCCCAATTTTTTTCCTTCACTTGGCAAATGCTTAACGGTGAAAATAGTATGCTTCTTTGTGAAAATAGTAGCATGGATCACAAATTCTTTCAAAACCAGCACTGCTGTAGGCAGTGATGGTTTAAGTGTGCTTTCACTGCCTGCAATTGCACTGCTGCAGCAAAAAGCCTCTGCCTCAGGAAGTGTCCATCAGTCTCAACAGAACCATAGGGATGTGAAACAAGCACAATACCAACAATAACATCATCTGATCAGGGATAGAATTTTCAGACACACCTAGAACATTGCTGACTGGAAGCAGAGGAGAATTACTAGCTACCTGACTATCTAAGTTCCACACAAATCCCTAGTGGCATCACAATTAGTGACTGCTTCCAAAGTCTGATGCAAACAGCCGCGTCAAGTTCAAGCTTCACGATGCTGCAAAGGTTAATTTTTAGGCTTGGCTAGAATTGCAGTGTTTTGTGGAATTTAACACCTCAGGAAAAGATGACACTCTAGTGATGCCTGTTAAACCCAAGCCAGATGTTCAGCCTTTAATGCATCACAGCCCTAAGTGCCATTAGCAGGGAACAGCAAACCCAAAACTCTTCCAGTGAGTAACACCCATGCAGTCACTGCCTCACGCCTCGACCCTGCTCACTGCAGCCACAATCATTTCTCTGAACTGAACAGGATGGAGCATTTCAGCTCCTATGTCGTTTTGAAAATCATTAGGCCTGGTTCTTCACGATACTCCAGTCTGCTCATGGAGCCTTCAAGCATCCCAACAGAGTCACAAGCATAAAAGCAATGTCTGTCCTGCCCACCACACATGCCTCAGTGAGCACAGACACACCTAGTGGCCGTGGCAGCTTCTCTTCTGCCCCAGATCAAATCAAACCTCTACATAAAATATTCCAAGCTAGCTCTTGCATTCCCAGAGGATAATTTCTACCCAGACAGTATAACCACTCCAGATTATTCCACAACACACCAGAAGAACTGATCTGAGCTCTTACAGTTCGGCTTTTGCAGAAATACAATTACTTTCAGAGATGCACAAGCTGTGCAGCCAGCTGTCTGCTACAAGTCAACATGGGGCTATTCCTTTTGCTGTCATTATTACTCACTTAAAAACAGACTTTAGATCCCTGTACCTTATAGCACACTGATCAATGTCACCTGAACGTTCCTTTTTCCCTGTTCTCCTTCAGTCTGCTTCATTACTTTGGTCAGCATTTCATTTCCACCAGTGTCATGCCTTAGCCAGTGTTGTTGAGGTTAAACAGTAAAGTTACATGTTCTGAAGGTCTCTTCTTTCCGCTCATGAGAACAGTTTTGGAACCACACCTCTAATTTAGGGTTAGCTCCCTAGGATACTCCAGCATCACAGCTCTTCTATTTATACCTCAGCCTATGATGTGGCATCAAATTATGCATGTAGGTCTGAAGTGCATTCTGAAGCCAGTTCCACCCAGTCCTCTGTTTCAGCAGTTGGGCACCGAGAACTCTGTTACAGCATAACAGAAGGGAGAGGAAGCAAAGGCACAGGGCTGTCTGACTAGCAGCTCCCATGCACTAACCCCCAGCCCCACGTTTTCCAACCCCCCACTGAACTGATGCGGAGCCCTCAGCAGCAAATCTGCAACACCAATGAAGCAACAGATATCTGCAAGGACACCGGGATTTATCACAAGGGGTGACACTGGGAGGGAAGACTGCCAGACACTGCCCTGACACTACTACAGAGATTGCACTGCTCCTTGAATGCAGTCTGGCCAAGCTGTGAACGATGTCAAAGACAGAGCTCCACGGGGGAGATCCTAGCACTTACCTGATAGGCACAAGGCCCAGAGTTTCAGGCCTGTTTTCATCTGAATTGAATTACTAAGTTGCAAGAAACAACAAAGAAAGAGTTTCCCAAGCTAAGGTGCTACACAAAGCAGTTCCTAAGAAATCATATTTAACCCTTCAAGGTGAGAGGACTTTTTTTTATTGTTTGCCACAGTAATTAGTCACACAAAACATGAAGGAAGGATGCAAGAAAACCAATTCCAAGATTTCTGTGATAACAAAAACTTCCAGCTGGCCAGCAACTGAGCAAGCAGCTTCTGAGGGGGTTGCCCAGAACAGCCTTGCACCATTAGGTGCTTTAAGCCAGAGGTTTTCAACCTGATGACCAGAAAGGTTATTCTCTTTCTGATTTTGAAGCATACAATTTCCTTTTGTAGGCAGAACTGGAGTAGCTTGAGGGACACACCTGGTGAGTTCTGGCTATGCTGCTGCAGTACAGCCGCCCTTTTTCCACTGCATGTTAAGGAAGGCTAGTTCAGGCCAAAAAGAAGCAAAAAACAGGTGGGCCACGAGCAAAACCCATTGGAGTGTGGGTGTGCAAATGTGTATTTCCTTCAGGTCCATTTCTTTTTCTCTCACCTCCACTACTCCTAATGGCAGGTATGAAAGCAGGAGCCCACCACCCCCTGTCCATTTCACCACTGGTTCACTTTGGCTGTTGCTTCATTTCTGACTTGTTCCTTCCTTCTAAAGCTTCTGTGTAGTATCTCTGTCGTTCCAGTCCTTGCAAGTATGCATCTGCCATGCAAAGGTGGAATACTGAGGTCACTCAGTGCTAACAGGCAGGCTGATTGGTTACACGTGGCGTGCTGCATTTTTCTTCAACACTGCCATATGAAGCTCCTTCTAAAGGAATTATGAAATCTTCCTGGCAACCCAAGTTTGGTTCAGTAAAGAAGAAATACAGAAAAAAAAAACGTGTGGAAATAGGATTTTAACCAGAAACGATGAAATCCCAAGTGATATAAAATAATCCCTTCCGTGCAGTGAACAAAGCTACACAGCAATTCTCTTGCATGGCTGGAGAAGAGCCCATGAAGTCCAGTTTCTTCTTTTGTTGCAGTAACTGCAAGATGATCTCCTCTTTTCAGTAGCTCTCTGCTAAAGATCAAAGATGAGAAAGATCTGCCTTTGTCTCTTTCTCTTGGCTACTAGGCTACAAAGAATGTGTCTTATTCAACTTTGACAGCAACAGACAGCAGTCTAACCAAGTGCTGAATGTCAACACACATGAAATCAAAGCTATGTACAAAAGCAGCCTGCAGGACACAGTGTGATTTGGAATTCAAAACACCTTTTTTGAATCTGGCCCTGAAAACACATGACCGATGCACAAATGATTACAGCAAGATACACGTATGCAGGAAAATGGATGAGAGAAGATGAAGAAGGCTCCAAAATTTCTGTGGGTGGTATCCTGTCTATTTGATTACATTTGACCCATTGGAATCAATGTAATTGTCATTTTATTTAAGAACTCCTAAGTTTTACAGTGATAGAATCGCGCTCTTGGCATCTGTTGGTGTTACCCATCATTACAGTGAATATGTAGCACCTACACTGTGCTGGATGTAGAACAAGGCTGCAGGTAGGAGAACAGTGTGTCTGTCAAGTGACTGTGCAAGAGAAAACAACATATCTGGGAGGTCAAATGTCACCTAGAGGTCAGAGTCACTCTGTTATCATTCAAAACAAGCTAACATCCTTAGTGGTGAGATCTGTAGTTGACTGACTGGACACAGTTGTCATTTTCCTTCTATTAGCAAGGACTATACATTAAAAAGCTTCCTTTTTTTTCTTTTTCTTTTCTTGGCATGCCGTAATCAGGGTTAATTCTTTAGCTTTCTCTTTTTGGAATTAGCACAGGGATAAACCCAGTGAGCAGCAGAGATTCAGTTCCGAACCCAGGGTCTTGCTAAGTTGCTGTGGGTTTGGTTTTTTTTTTTTGTTTTTTTTTTTTTGTTTGTTTTTATCTCTGCAGACACAGCTTTAAACCTTGTAACTGCTGCATTAAACAACTACAAAAGGTCTACTACAAAAGATGCATGGAATATATGAGGATTTAAAAACTCTGTTTATTCCTGATTCGATGTCTGTAACAAGTAACTTCAGTGAAGGAAATGTAATCATTTTGAGCAGCGCCTCTCCACAGTGGTCTCATCTGGGAGAACTTACTATCTGCTAGAACCATCTCCCAGAGATTTGCCCTCATTTTCTTCCTGTGAACTTGTATAAAACAGTCTCCACTCGGCTGCCTCTGAATAATGTACAACAACAGATGAGCGACAGCGGGTGCCAGGGGAGCTCCACCCGACAGCAGCTAAGTGAGCCCATTGCTGAGCTTCAGCTTTCAAAAGCAGTCTGGGGGTATCAGAACAGCACAGATTTAGTCCAGATTCAGATCATTTAAAAATGCATGTGCCACACAAACAAAGAACAAAGTGAAACAACTGCTTTCTTGATTCCTTATATCCCACTCTCTCCTGTTTTTTCATACTTATGATACCTGTTGCCAGTTTTCTCTAGTTTTGGGGTGGTTGGTTGTTTTTTTGTTTGTTTGTTTGTTTTTTGCCTTTGTAAATTTATTTTTGAGAGGATTTAAGCGCAAACTGAATTCACACTCTAAAAAAATTATATCTATGAAGTGGGATATGCAAGGTGTGTTCCACTTGCACTTAGATGCCAAGACTAGGCAGTCAATATGCAGCAGCTTTGAGTTCTTCAGACAGAGAAAAAGAATGTATTTCTCTGCACTCCGGTCTCCACATACGAATGCCAACAGGACTACCAGTCAGGATCACCATTAGGAATCACTGAAGAGGAGCACTTTTCTAAAGAGAACTGGACTAAGGTGCTTCATCTGGAAGATTTTAATTCACATTTTGTATATTTTGTACATACACAAACTGACGTAAAAAATTCTAGGAGAAAATGGAGGATTCACAACAGCCAAACACCAACAGCTCAGACATGAAAGACAAAGCACTGTGGTGTGATAATACTCAGTGATACAGTCTATCAAATAACTTATTCCACCTCAGATTCATTCTGATAAGATGCACGTGTGCCTTACTCAGTGCTCCACAGATTCCTCCATCACTGCCCGTCCTGCATGCAGGACACTCAGTCATGCTAACAAGCAACACTCTCACTCTCTGCATGCCTTATGATTTGCACACATCCATTTATTTTAAAGCACTGTTACTTTTAACAGAGGCGTTTTCTTATGTGCTCTGTTTGAACCCTGGGCTACCCTACTCAAAAGGATCCTGCTAACATATAACACAAACTGTTACTGTGATACTGTTTACACTGGAGTCTTATCAGCTTAAGGGTCTGCAGGAAAAGAGCAAAAACTGCTACCCAAACCGAGAAACTCACTCCTGTGCTCTTATTTTGAAATCCCAATAACGGTGGAAAGGATATGTTTGTATCAAAGCAAAGGAGCATGACAATTCCACTGAAGGCAGTGACAGCTGAAGTCTGCCTGATGTGCAATCCCTTCATGATGCTACCATATGGCTATGGCTACTGGTGCAGGACTGCAACAAGAGAAACCTCTGACACATGATAATTCCAGCTGTTAACGTGCAATTGGTCTTGCTAGGAGCAAGACTGATTGTTCCCTCTGCTTGCCTTTACCTCCCACCCAAACCTCAAGCACTGTCCTTTCTCTAATTGTTCATCATGCCCTCATGATGCCACTGCTCATTTCCACCAGTTTGTTTCTGCCCAAGCAAAGAACTGCAGATTACATGCTGGGCACCAAAAGTTCCAGTTTAATTACTGGGAAAGAAAATAAGAGAAAAAGTCTCAGGATTTGTCAAGGAAACAAATTTTTTGCTCCAACAGACTTGAATCTTGTGGGACTGGGGGAATGGAGAAAGTGTCTTGCTAAACAAGAAATGTATCTAAAAGCTTCACAGAATAATTCCCTCTTTGGCTTAGTTGCCTTTGTTGGAGGAACTAAGAGAAGCATCAGTACCCTTGGTGACAACAGCCCATGAAGAACAACTTATGATCAATGTTTTTCCATTTCAGTGAGAATGCTGATTACATACAGCCTGTCCCAAAGCATCCAAATCACCACTTCAGTGAGCACCTCCATGATGAGATACTCAGTTAACAGGTACGAGACAGAAAGCCAGAAGGTAAGAAAGAAAAAAAAAAATCATAGAAAAAAGAAAAAACATATACTCAGGTCTCCTGCCACCTGTCACTGCTAAATCAAAAGGAGCTAAATTCATCCCTAGCATAATTGTGTTATCTTCAAAAAGAGGTGTACTATGGCTGAACTGTTTTTGCTGTTTTTGCCTGGCACACAAAAACATTCTTCCAAAGTGAAAAGTTAATACTCTGCAGGAGAATGCTCTCATGTTATTCGGAGGATACAGGGCTTTTCCAGTATGGCCAAGAGTAGATTCCCTGGGAGGCTTAGATCTCATTTGTAAATTGGCATACTGAAAGCATGGCACATGGGCTAAGAAAATTAGTGGACACTCCATACCTGAAGTAGCTGGGCAATAGAGGAGCAAACCATGGCTCTAACACTTTTTCAGTACCTGACTCTAAAGTGAGTTTTCTATTAAAGTTGGCCAGAGGAGATAAAAAGACAATGGACCAAAAAGCTGCATACAGCAAGAACAAAACGAAGAGAACAAGCTAAAAAGAGATCTGACTAAAAAGCAACTGTTGCTGAGCTGAAGGTGCCACATATCCAACTACATAACACCTTGCATGCTGAGTGAGGGAAGATGAGCCCCTGCCATCACAGAAGGAGCACTGAAAGATATGAGAGAATGACAAAAAATAGACAAAAGGAACTTGTCTTTAGCCATAGCCCTGCAGGAAGAAAAGCTCCTTTCCACAGTGAGCCAGCAGCTTCATTCATGCTATTATTTTCATCGTGTACTTTGAGCTAGTACTGTCAGTCTCAGGAGCATAGGGGACTGGACCGTGCCTGGGTCCCACACGAGGATTAGGAAGATCTTGTTGCACTTGCTGCCTCCAGGATTGTCGTGTATGAGCCAGCTACAGTCTGACTTTAATAAGAGCTGTGCTGTTCATCATGGCAATTGCTTGAAAGCTCCTCTTCAGCAAATAATAGTCATTCCTTCCCATGCACACAGCAAAGTCACAGTAACAGAACTACAACGAGCAACTGGAATTGGGCATTTCAAGAAGCACATAAATGGCTTCATGCCACAGGGTAATAATCCTTTCCAGGGATTTGTTTCAGGCAGCAAAGACCACTCATGCAGCAGCCTGAGAGGCCGCATGAGACAAAATGCTCATGCCGGCAAAGCACAATGCAGCCCCCGTAGTTTGTGATTAAATCATGGAGATGACAGTGGAAAGCAAATTTATTCAACATTGTTTATTCCACATTTTTTCCATATTCTTGAAAACAGAAAGGAAAGAAAGAAAAAATTATAAACAGACACTTCTTTCCTTAGACAGGAATCTTTGCGGAAGAGCCAAGTCATCATATTAGCCAGGAGTACTGAGAGCTAAAAGATGGGAGAGATTAATTACTCTGAGTCAAATTCCCAATGATGCTTTCCCTAACCACAGACAACAGTTCGGGAGACACAAACAGTCTCAGTTTGTGGGGCTGCTTTATCTTATTCCCTCCAAGTCTTGCAGTGTTCATTACAAAAAGTAAGTGTATATTGATAGCACGTCCTTAAGACACATCCTGTTCTCACATCCTAATGACCAACCCAATTCTTTTGGAGACCTGCAATATTACAAATGGAATTTATTGAGCTTCTCCAGTCAAAACAAAAAACAAAAAACACCTGAACTGTTTGTGGTTGAATCCTGCCCTCAGCTGCTGAAGCTCTGTTAGGATGGCACTGAAGCTAATCTGTTTGCACAGGGCTGAACGCCTCAGGATGAGAGCCAGAATACATGGTAGGATGCACAAAGCTGTTTTAGAGAGCAGCTTGCATTCCTGACTACTGCTCTGCACACTTGACTGGCACAAACTGCATCCTTAACCAACAGACCATATGTCCCTGGAGAAAGGAAATTCTAGCAGGCTCACAGATCATCCTCCTTGGCTCCTCCCCCACTTCCACTATTCCCCTCTGCTGCTGTTCCAACAAGACTTGCCCTTCTGCTGTGTGTATTCAGATTACTCCCTCTCACGTACTCAGACACAGCAGCTTCATTGTGAAAGAGCAATTGGCAATGTTATAGAGATGGGATGGTTCAAAGTCCCCAGGTCTCACATGTCAAAGCTTCCAAGCAGACTCAGGTCAGCAGAACTGTTTCAACCTAGGCTATCCATTTTTATCTGTACATCATTCCCACCTTTGACAAAACTTCAGCGTACATATTTAAGAAGCCCATAAAAATGAAGCGATGAAGCAGAAAGTAATGCTCTGCCAAGACTGTATCAGGAATTCATTCTTCTACTTATACAAAACATGGTTCTGGGATATACTCTAACATCAGTGCAGACTGCTTTCTGCTTTAAAAATAAACAAACAAACTTTCAAAATCAAACATTCAGAACGTCACTTATGGCCAGGAGAATTTGAAAAGTACTATTTCAAAATCATAAAGTAGAATTTTCTTCTGCTCACTGAGAACAGCTGCCAAAGCTATGAGTACAACCAGGTATTGCAAAACACATGTGGTGACAAGTCATCAGATGAGGGAGAGACAGCAGACTGAAGTGATCTCTCATTGGTAAACACTTAACAGTTTGGGGTACTCATGCTTCAGTCTGTATGTCATCCCCAGACTTCCAATTACTTCACGGTTTATTCAATACGTTTTCTCAGTCATACCCGCTAAAACCTCTGGATGAACCTCTGGCATTAAGAGAAGGCATGATGTGGGAGGCAAAGCATGCTGGGCACCGAATCAAATCCAGTTCTGGTTCTACCAGATGTCTGGAATCTATAGGAATCTATATTTCATTGTGGGCAGTGCAGTATGTTACCCACAGCATGTATACTTGTTGGAGAAGTTATAAAGGCAGCAGAGTTATTTAACATTTACATCACAGAGACAATTTGCAGACAAGTGGTATCAGACAGCCAAATGTCTCCTTTATAACAATGCCTAATCCACACAGCACTGCAATAACAAAAAGAACTACTAGCTTTGCAGCAGCTTTCTGGATCTCTTCCCTGCAAAAAGATAGCAGGACAAATTGCTTGTTGTCCCTTCCATAGCAGCATCAACATAGGTCAGCCTCTTGAATCCAACCCTCTAGGAGGGACAGATGTAAAATAACGTAAATAATTTCAAACAAATGAAGAAAACATACACAGCCTCTGGAGAAGAACTGAGTAAAAAGAAAGTGGGAGAATGTTGTCAGGGTACCAAGTCAAAAAGGCTATCAAAATAATCATCCCATTCAAGGGCTTCCCTCAGCACCTCTCCACGTGCTCAAGCAAACTGGTGTGGAGTTGTAATGCTCTGAAGGAGTCTGACTGCCCTACTTTCATCTTCTACAAGCTGGGGCACATCTTAGTTGCTATTAATAATAGACACACTTCAGTTTAAATCATGTGCTATAATCTGAATAGAGCTTCAGTCCCTAGAGTAATAAAAAACCCAAAAACCTAGTTTACAGAAACATCTTTAATACATGAGCATCTCAGATGCTTGCCACAGACTCGTGAAGTAAGTTCTGATCCCCCCAGAACATACATTTTCAGTGCAGCAAATGTGGCAGCTTTGTCCTGTTTATTTCTCTATTATAGGACAGAAGATCCAACTTCTGAGAATCCAACAGTTCCCTAAAGGTGAGAAGCAAACCTTTTCAGCACAGCTCACTGGATTTTCTTTCAAGCCTCAGTAACAGCACCCTTCACTGTAACCTCTTCTGCTCTTACACAAGCCTTCATGGCAAGCACTTTGCTGGGGCTGAAGTCTTAGAAATTGCAAATCACTTGCTACTACCTGCAAGATCCCAGCCTTGTGCTGACACTTAGCAGGTAACTTACAATCATTTTCCTAGAACATGGCCTCTTAAACCTAAAGGTGGTGGTCACCGTTCACCATACCAGTCTTCCAAAAAATAAAGAAAGAAGCAGCGTCAGTTTTTGCCATTCAGTAACGACTACTGAACGCATTCGAAAATCTTATAAACACGAGTAGTGGATTTGGGTCCATCTCAGAGTGCCTGACTTACAGACATAGCAGGCATAGCACTATTCACAAAACAGATCCAATTTCCCTGTGACTTGCAGGCAATAAGGAGATTCCTGCGATCGCCATCTTCCTCAGTGAGGTAACACATATTCTTCCCATTGGCATCATTTCTTAGATTTGACTTGTGTGGACAAGTTCTAGATACAAGCACATCAAGATTAGGCTCCCAGTGGTGTAGTCACACTGCAAACTAGAGCTGCAGATAAATGAAATGATGGAGATTGCATACCTATATAACAGCAAAGGTACAAATACGTCTGTGTTTTCTGTACTCAGACTAATGGATCAGGCCACGTCCTTTAGCATACAGTTGTATTAAAACTATGTTAAATATTGTTCTTTGCTTCTCTGTTCCATAGTCACAGAGCATTCAGGAATGTCCCCAAAGTTCCCCTCTCAGGATGGCTCCCAGGCCCCTCACACAACTGCAGCAGCTTCCAGTGTAAAGCGTCTCACAGTGCTTCACAGGCTTTTACCTTCAGCCACAAAAGATCACCATCAGGCCAGAAGCAAGGGGTAAAATGGATTTGCAGAAATAAGTACAGATTACCTCTCACCAGCTTGCAAAACATACAGTTATGTGCAAGCTGTCGTTAGGAAGGCAGGTGAGCTTTTACCCTTTAACTTCAAAGAAAACAAAGAAGACTTGAGAACTTCCTGTTCAGTCCACAAAGCAACAGTCCCTATTCCGTTTGGGTGTCGCAGTACTTTAAAACAGTCCAGGAAAAACTGACTGAGCACATTTTATTTTTCAGAGCAGAACAGGAACCAATTGAGGTTATCTAGGCAAAACATCAAGAAAAATTCAAGCAGCAAACAATGCACTTCCAAGCCAAACAACAATCGAGGTTCACAGAGCCTCTATGTGAAGCTCTCTGAGAGTCAGGCCTGGGGAAGACACCCTTGGTTCAGCAGAAAGGGGCCTGTCGACTCAGCACGACAAAACTGAATAAAACCTCTCTTTGTGGCAGTGTCCAGGGGAGAAGGACAAAGGCCCTCTGCCACTGCAGTGTTTCTGAATGGATGAGGCCTCCAGCACCTCCAGCACCCCTCCCACCAGCAGCAAAAGCCCAGGAAACTGAGTGCTCATTCATGGCCTGGGCTCTGTCCTTTCTCTGAGTTTCCCCCTGTATCCAATGCTGAGTATTTAACAATATCTTCTTTTAGCTTGTCTCTTGTCTGCCACTTCCGCATTTAATTGCAAGTTCATGGGTATTAAGAGGCCTGCACAGCTGAACTAAGTCATCTTGATTTGAAGGCTCCTTTTCCTCATAAAAGGGGAAACAGTTCTTTCTCTGTCTTGTCTCTCTCCCCATTTCCCTTTCACTTGGCCACTTCTCCCCTCCCCTCCCCCTCTCTCCTCTCCAGTTTTTGCTTTTCCCATCCCCTTTCCCAACCTACATTTCTTTCTGTCTTACCCTGTAAATCAAATTCAAGCTCTTCAGAAAATGATGTGTGCAGAGAAGGGAAGGCAGAGCTATTGAGCACCGACACCCATCCTCAAAACAGCTCCCAGGCTTCCCCAGGAACTCCATCATCAAAGGCTGTGGCAGAGCACATCAAAGCCCACTGCTGCTCCTCATGATGAACATGTGGGCAGAGTGCTTTATAACAGTGCACCCAAACAGTGCACAATCACTAAAACTCTGCAAAAGTGAGACAGTCTTGGTGCTGTGCACTGAGTTTCAAAAGAAAATACATAAGCTGCAATTTTTCCAATAGAAAACTATGGAGAAGAATAAACCTGCTGCCTCATTGAGATCTGAACTGTGGATGCAGTGATGCAATTCTCACTGCATAGGGCTGGTTTAACATCAGCCTGTGGTGTTAAAAAAAAAAAAAAAAAAGAGAGGAACTAAACACTACAACAGGTGTCAGTGTGACAGGATCCTGAGTTCAGGATGGACTCAACACATTTTACATGCTATGTAAAAAAGAGAAAATCTGGTGCCAAAAGCAAATGCCACAGTCAAACAACAACTAATGTCAGTGAAACCTGACACAAATCTATATTGTGCCATATGCTTGCCATAATTTCTCCTATCATCCTTGTCCCAGTTTCAAGCTCTCCCTATACCTACAAGGACATGATTTTATTCAGAAATGGAACCTCTTAGCAAAGAATCCACCTAGAAACACGCAGGAAAGGCAACTTTACGGTGTGTGTGGATTTTACCATTACACCACTCTCTCTCACTGCCATTCAGCACAGGATGATCCTTGTTCACTACACCTCAGGCTCATAAAAATCATAACACTAATGTTACAACTCATCCTCCCGCAGGACTTCCAAAGATAAAAAAGTACATTGTAGATAATAACTAAGTACACTTCATAACCACTCTGTCTAACAGTTAACGTGCTGTTTGACAGGAGCAGGCACTTAAGCGAGTTGCCGAGTCTAATCCACCTACCGAACCACTGCAAGGGCAGGAAGAGAACCCGCTTGTGTAACTTACAGCCCACAAATGACAAAACTTCTTTTGACCTCTGTAAGATGAGGATGCCCAGTCTAGCTTTCAGCATCTGAAACTCTAGACTCTTGTTTCTGCTAATTGTCAGAGGATGTGTCGCTGTAGGCTCAAGGACAACTTATTCTTCACATCATTTGAGCCACTGGCAAACTCTGACCGATTCCCTTCTATCTGCCTTTCTCATCCCCCAGATCCCAGCAGCTCAGAAAGGGAAGGTATCACATGTGGAAACTACATACAACTTCCCTGGTAATGGCAATAAAAATGACAAGAGCTATAACTAAGTCTGGTTAACAATCTCATTCGAGGACACAATCAAAAAAGAAAAAAGCTTTTATTTTTATGCTTTATCTGGATTAGTTGTAAAGCAGTGCAGACGAGGAGGCCTTCTCAGCAAGGATCAGTACAATACTGAGTGTTCTGCTGTGAGAAAACACTTGTCCATATTTTTAATGTGGTTGCTTGAGCCAATATTGACATGGAATTAGAAAACTCTCACTGATTTTGGATACTCAGGCAATTTAAAACAAACATTTATAGAGTTTGCTCAGCAGTACACTGCACAAGATAGAAGAAAAAGGACATGGCTACACTTTAAATCATCTGCCTCAGCACTCCACTAACATGAAAATGACTTGGAGCAGAAGAGTTGATCTCTGCAGAGCTGTAAGAGCAATACAAGAACATTGGAAGGCAGCTTAATCTGTACATTCTGTGCTATAGGTTCATATCTTGTGCCTCAGAGTGTTCCCGATGTTTGTATGGCTCTTCACAGTTTACCATATGCCCTCTTTGTCCAGCCTGAGTAAACCCAGAGTAGCTACTTCCAGCACAGCACAGATGGGCCAATGCTTCCATGGAGGAGCCATGAAAAAAGAAAAGATGAACTCCTTCAGGGATTTGGAGGGTTACTGAAACAGCTATCAAAATGTTCTTATGCCAGTGCAAGGCATTAGAACTGCTTTACTGTGCCAAAGAGGGCTCTGGCCTCACTACTCCAGAGCACTTAACTCACTGTTGAGATTTTATATCTCCACTGAAACAGAGAAATTAAATTGCCTACACAGCATTAAATTGTTCTACACATCAAAGCCTGTATCTGTTTGGTAGTTGTCAGCGGCAGCTGGAGTCCACCTGAAAGAGGCCTTAGGTCACTGTCCCACAAGTTTTGTGCAGGTTGGCACTAACACCCAAAAGCAAGTTTTGCGAAGATCCCCTGACCCTGAATTTGTGAAAGGCGGTATTGAAAGGTCTCAGATTTGCAAATCTTTTTTGCAACACTTATCACTGTGATTTGAAATTTCAGGCAATGATGTTACGATGACAAAGAAGCAAACTTACTTCTGACAGATTACTGTACATTCATTCCACAAGCTGAAGTGAATCTGACTGATGCACAGGCTTCACCTGACTTCATTACATACCTCTGTTGTATAACATTGCTTTCTTATTCTGCTCTCCATAGATTCAATCTTGTTAAAACAGACCTCCTCAAGGCCTTCTGTGATGATTCATGTGCCTGAGAAAACTTGCTATGGCCCACCCTGAAGGTGATATTCCTTCAGTTTTCACAACAAAGGAACATAATCACATGAAAGAAAAAAGGAAGAAGAGGCAACATGAATGATATGAGATTAAGTTCACAAGAAGGACTGCGTGCAGACAGAATGGTCTCGAGCGGCATGAGCAGACAGTAGGCACGTACCATTAAATGTGGCTCGCACCCTGCTATGCATTCTGAGAAATTACATTCTTTATTCTAGTCAGAGCTACTGTCAAACATCTTTTGGTACAAAGCTAGTAATTATTACTAATGGTATAATTAATTGTCATTTTACTGCATATCATAAAATAATATTTTGTTCTCATTAAGCTCCAAGAACACAAAGTCTCTTGGAAATGATTATGTCAAAATAACAATTAAGTCTAAGCAGCTTTTGGAGACTGCCTGGGCTGCTGCAGCAAACAAGAAGGATGCAGTCCCACTGACTCAAGGCACGTAAGGAATCACAACTCAGATACAGCAAAAATCACTGGGAGTCCTGAAAGGAGATCTCCTAAAAACAGCTGATTGGGCATATGCTCAGGCAGATCTTATCCTGCAAACAGATTTCAGAAGCAGACTTCAGAAAACAGCACCATCTGGATCGAATTTGCAACTCTATCCATAAATAAGGAGGGACAGCTTATGGCACCACTGCAAGCGTATTTATAAAGTGTGGGAATATCAGGCTGAGAGGCAAGAACGCTAAGGGGAAAATACTGTCTACAGGAACAAAAAAACACAGCTGTACCACTAAGGAAGTGGTGCGAGGAAGCCACTTCACAGCAAAATGGAACCAGTCAGGACAAAGATGACTGGAAATGAGACAGATGGATGCCAAGAACACTCAAAGAAGTTGAGGCCAGCCATGTCCTGAAGCCAAATTGTAACTTATGAACAGTGGGCAAAATTCTCTTGCTCACACAGTGAACCTCCATCCTGTTACGGTGCTCCTCGGAGCAGAGAACAGAGCCAGGTACATAGGGAAAGCTGACCCACATCATCTAGATCCTCCAGAAGGATTTAAAACAAGGTTTTGAAGTTTCAGTAGAAAATGGCCCAATGATTTATAACTCTGAGATTTCAGGCAAACACAACATGTAGTTACTCTTTTCTAGTTACTCTTGTCATCCATGTGTCTAGCCAGAAATTTGCACGTTGTCCCAATTTGAAGAGAAAAATCCTTAACGGAGCTCAGTGACTCTGCTTATTTACAGAAACATATGAAGTTCCATTTCTAAGAACATATCAGAGAACAAACAACCAGAGATGGAGATTCTGCTGTCAGCAATCGACTCAAAACCTCTTTCCACGTTTTTTTCCAGGCCTCTTCCCATGTTTTAAATGAGAATACTTGCAAGGTGCTTGCACAGTCCACATTAGAGCAACTAAGTGTGATGAAAGCTGCTCAATGCACAAATGTTTTTATTTTTTTAGGTGCACTGGTAGCTAAATACAAGCAGTCATTAGGCTAACCTCTCAACACTCTACGAACAAAATATGATCTATGATTTCACTACTGAACAGAAGGAACACCGCTTAACTGGATGCTATCTGCAAGTCTCTGGTAACACAAGCCATCTCAGCTTTCAAAGAAATGTTCTGGTAGCAACCTGAAGTGTCAAGTTTGGAACAAACAAGTGAGGAACAAAACTGCAACTGGAGAGAACAGAACCCCTACCAATTGGTCACCACTGCTTAGCAAGTTTGGGAGAGCTGCTCCCTTACTCATCAGAGAGCTTAGCACCAAAGAGGCACATGGAGCTAAAGCCCCTTAATGTTCCAGCAGGTGGGTTAAAGAGCCTTCACAACTTCCAATATAAACAAATGGTAAGAGTTATGAATATGTACAGTAAGGTAAGATAAAATAATCGGAAAGAAAAGCTGCCTAAAAGTAATAAAAAAAATAAATAAATGCATTCAACTTATTCCTCTCCACTGTTTAAAAATCAGAGAAGGAAGGCAAACAAGACAGAAGAGATCAAAATGCCATCCTAACCCTACCACAAAGCAGGAGCACAGTATCTGTTACACTGCCATCAGCAGTCAGTCCAGTTCATTCTCAAAAATTAGTTTTGGACACTTAACAACATTCCTTTTCTGTCTACTTTGCTGCTCCACTGCCAGACTTTTGGAAACTATCTCCTCATTTCTTTAATCAGTATTTCAGCCACTGCAATTTAAACCACTGCTATCAACAATAGATGCACAAAAGATTTTACTCCCTTCATCTGAGCTGCACTTTTTCTTTTATACACTTTGAAGACTTAACATGCTACGTTGGACTTCCCTTTTACAGTCTGATCAATACAAATTCATTCAGGTTTATGCTTTGGGACATTCCTGTTTAAATTTGCTGGATCACGACGACTTGTGAAGCTAGTACACAAAACTAGACACCACTCTGTTAATCAGAGAACTTCAATAACAGAATGCAGAATTCAGGAATTCTTTCTGTTTTAGCTGTGCACTTATGAGAATTTGGTATTTGTGCCTGGTGTTTTAACAGCAAGATAAAAGTTAAGCGTGAAGTGTAAGAATGTTCCAGGATTTAGCCATTCTTGCTTTATAGCTGATTACTCTGTTTCCCGTGACTGTGCTGTCTCCCACAGCCTTCCCTGTCCTTGTATATGATGATTGTGTCTGCCACAAATGCAGATAAACAAAAAACGGAATTCAGCTGTTTATTCAGCAAATGCTACAATCACCGTCCTCGTTTTCTAAGCAGCAGAGCTAAGACTGCATCTGCCAGAGCACAGAGTCCAAGCAGTACATTCTAAGTGGCAAATCCCGAAAGGGAAATTCATACAGACTACACTCCTGTATACAACTTCTGACTGCAAACAGGAAGGGGTACAAGGAAATAAGACAAATGACATTTCAGGGTTTTTTCCGCATGCTAACACAGCACTTCATTTGCTTTTATAAAAAACAGCAAATCTCAATTCCTGGAGTTTACTGATTGGGTTACACAGCCTTTCTTCTCAACTATTCCTCCTTCTTCCTGCCCTCCTGGGTGTGCCTGTGCCTTTCTGTGCCTACTCTTGGCTCTGTTGGGAGCAATGAGCTACTGAAGATGAACAGCTCCATCTAATATTTAGCATCACTCTCTTTACGCATGAATATCCCCCATAATGTGCTGCAGACTCCCAAAGATTTTCAGCTCATGCATGCTTTAACAGTTGGTACCACACATCAGTGCATTGTGCACTTGGAGATATGACTGCTATGTAAACTCATCAGGATTCCATTTGCATCAGTAATAGCCAGGAATTCATTACCAGCAAGAATGAATCCCATAATATCATCACAGCCTAGAAGGTACACCACATTAATAAATGGAGAAAGAATATATATGGTGTAGGCAGAACTATTCTAACATAAGCTCAAGGAAAAGAAAACAAATAGTTGTTTTGTGATGCTAAAATTGAAACTGCTCCATCCTAACAGCAGCATCACTAGCAAAAAAAGACACTTAGGTACTCTTGCTAAGCCTCATCTTTTACTCTTTCTGGGCAGTTCACAGGGTGAGCACCTTCCTGCTGCACCTTGGAGGCCCCTGTTTGTATGTGACACCCCTATTTGTACAGCTACAAGCCTACCTGAACCCCTCCCCTCTACTGCTGCGTACTCACCACTCACAGTACAGGAAAATGTTTCTTAAATATCAGCACTCTTGGTTTGGCAACACTGCCTGCCAACGTCAGTTTGCACATATATACAGAGCACAGCTGAATCTGAAATATACTTTTAAAAAATCTTTTCTAATCTTCTGTTGTCATCTTCTTTATATCCTTTGGTACATAAATACTGAGACCTTTACAGAAGAAAACAAGGTATCTTCTTTCTCACCAGTTCACATTCATTCCTTAAAGGTTAAAATCAGTACCAGAGACACTTTGAAAAAAGTTATTTTATACTAGAATTGCTGTAGGGGCAGCTGCAATTAAACGTGGTGAATGAATAGCAAAGACAGATGAACACAGGGTCCATGCAAGTAATACTAAAACTGAGGGAAATTCCCAGTGAATGGCACTGCACATTCTACCCAGAAGTTCCTAAAGGCATATCAGAACTGCCCCAGAAAGACAAGGACGTTTGAGAACTAAGTTCCATGTTTCCAAATCGTCCAGTAGGTTACACATCTTGTACCTGATCCGGTCTGAGTCACTGCTGGGGAAACCTTCTTTTATTTTTAAACTTTAAGCTGGCTTAAAAGTTTAAAAAATATATTTATATAATAATGAATGAAGATGGAATTGATTCATTTAGCCAAATTACACTTACATGCACATTAGAACAGACGTGTAAGAAATATGTAAATGAGAAGCTCTGCCAGGAAAAGATTGTGAGATTTGTCACTACTGCCACAGCTGAAATCTGCCTGAAAAAGACTACACTCAAGTGCACATTTCTTCTCCATACAGAACAAACAAAACTAAATTCTCTAGTTTCCATTTCACCCAAAAGTCTCAGCCTCTCAGACCAATTACACCAGCCTAGCTGAAACTTGCTTACACAGCAAACAAAAACCCATATGCCTAGAAAACAGAAGCAGATTAAGACAGCACATGTTTCTCTTCCTCCTTTGAAAGTGTCACTCAGACATCATCTGTATTTAATACTTCTTCCAGAAAGCAAGTTCTATTCTAATGACCGGAGGTTCGCTGTAGATGACTCGGGTCATCAGCACAAGACTGGAAGAGGCACTCCAGCTTGGTCTACAAGCAGCCATAAAGCTGCACCATGCCTGAGCTCTTCTGTTCTCACAGCTACTGCTCTCAGAGTCCAAATAAAAGCAGTATCTACATGGCACTGAGCCAGCCAGAGGCATACAGCACCAGCTCAGGTCTCCAGCAGAAGAGCAGCCAAGTGTTGTGTTTCAAATCCCTCAGGTATCTTCTCCACCACTTTCCTAATGCGTACTATACCTAGAGCATATGTGGAAAATAGACAATTTTTAATTCTCAGAAACTTGGAATATGATCCTACTGATATCCATAAACTGCTAATCAATACGTACTTAGGATAAGGGCTGTGACTCACGTTTACAAGCCAATTTAAATGAGATGGCTGGCATAATTTTTGTCCTCTATTCTTTTCCTTCTTTTGAAGGTTACACCTGCCTTAGACAAGGTTGCAGCACTTGGTTAAAGCACTGTCTCCTATAAATCAACACTTACGCCTACATTTATACATTGACCTGCAGACTATAAAAGCTGAAGACTGAAATCTTGGACATTCATTCATGCCATGGAAATTCATGGAATGGCCATGGTGATAACTGTTACTTTCACCTCCATAAAAGCATGCTCACAAATGTAAGTCAAAGCCCTAAGCAGTGGAAGGAAGTGAGAAATGGATGGTCTGCCAGTTTGTTCTGCTTCAGTCCACTGTACTGTAAAATAACAATGTGAAATAGGGATTCCAGGATAATGGTATATTTCGTATTCTGGCATTTCCAATTGGCTACAATGACCAGGAAATTCCAGAACTATAATCCTAAAGCATCCACAACATTAATTTGGTGTTCTGCTGTGTCCTATGTTTATCCACCTCCCTGGGGCCACACAACAGCATCACTTGTGCACTCCAACAACAGGTACAAAGAGGCTGAAATATGATGTTCTCCCCCCTCCTTGAACAGAGGTACCTCTATTACTCCTCATAATCAAAAGTCTCAAAAAACTCATTGATATATTATTCAAAAGGCTTAAAAGCATCTTGATACACTGAGGTGCATAATGCTACTGTTTTCCCTTTGGCACTGTGTTAGTTTGAGCCATGGAGTAGCGGTCTCAGACTGTGTAAGAGCTGGTGAACAAAAGTCTTTGTCTGTAAAAATAAGGAGAATGAGGGCAACACCTGACAAGAGCATCGACTGAAAACGAATTTTCAAAAGCAACTAAAAGGAGGCAGCTGAAGCCTTGTGAGGTCAGAAGTGATCAGAGAGGCCATAAATAAACCCAAGTACACTCTCCTGCATCCAAATACGGGTTTGTGTAGTGAGTTTCACGATTCAACAACAAACTCAGTTCTTATTTTAAAGTCTAAACCGTGGAGCTAAAAATTGCATGGGAAGACACTTCCTTTCTGTGGCATCTCCAAAGTTCCAGCCCCCCACCAAAATCAAGAAGTACAAGGAAGCCACATGAGTGAAGTGTTCAATATACCAAGAGATACAACGCAACTTTTTCCAAATCTCCCCTCAGATTCAGTTTGGCCTCAGTTGTACTTTCCTGGAACAGGCTGGGCTTTCACAGTGAACATAAGGGCAGTATAAGCAGTACATTCAAACCACTGACATTTTCACTTCACTTCTGTCTTTTACACCCTTTATGCTCAATATAGGCTTGATTACAGAACTCCGTCTTGCACCAACTGCTTAATAAAGTAGTTTTGCATAGCATGGAGATGAGCAGCTAACGTACACACAAGCAGCCTAGGCAAGCGTGAAACAACCAGATGTCTGAGTGTTTGCACTTGCACTTGTTGAGATTCTAGAATAAGCACAACTGTTCAGACAACTGGCACTGAGTAATTCTAAGACATAAAAGTAGCTTCTTTATTTACATTTTTATTACTCAGTGACAGCAATGGGAAGCTGCTGACGGGCAATTCCTGAAGAGCTGAGACTTATGTTCAACATTTTATGTTTGCATCAGAGGGGCAACAGCAGGAAAACTCTCCTAGCACAGTCTCCTGCATCTAGCAGGACTGGTACTCCCAGAACTGGGAAATTATTGATGCCCCAATCTATACTCACTGATTTTTGGTCTGTGAATAGAGACTGTCAGTACTGCTTCTGGTTACACCTAGCTTGGTTCCAGGAGGACTGCTAAGACCACCAATTCATTGAGCATTAACTGCCAAGGATATGTCAGCTGGTTGTCAGAAGATGGAATTAAAGAATTAAAACTCCAGCTGCACTTTTTCCACCAACATGACATATAGCTTCCATGACATCTACTGCTCTGTGTTTTTTTCCTAATGGAGGTAAGGAACGAAGACAAGATATTCAGCTACTGGCTCTCCTAGTTACTTCCTCTGCAACCTTTGGACAATAGATTTTGTTTTTCTGTGCCTCAGTTTCTCCATCTGCTAAATCCAGGTTTTCTACTTTGAGGGAATACAGCTGAAAAAGAGTTGCATAAACACAGACCAGTATTTGTATTCTTAATGCACTTCAAAGCAAAATTTTATTCTTTAAAGCTAGAGAAAAAACAGCCTGAGACTTTTCTTTCCACTGGGTTAAGCTGTTTTTTGATACCATGCTGCCACAGCAGCTCACCCAGAACCACATTAAAAGAGAACTTATGTCATGCAGCCTTGCCTCCAAACACGCACCACCTGGACACAGCAACTGCTGCCTCTGCACTTTTAATTCTTGCTTGCTGATTGCAAATTTCAGTTCCTCTGGTTTTGTGCAGTAAAATTTTGATTCATACTTTACTTTCCAAATATTGTGGCTTTTCTTGTGCAACTGCTCAAGAAAGATACATTTGCCTCTATTGTGCAAAAGGATTTCCTATGTTATACACATATGCTGTATACACAGTATTATAGACGAAACCAATCAAAGTCCTGGCAGTTCTTTTTGGCTTTATTTGATGTCAAGATGCGTATTAAGCTGTTTTTAAATGAAGAAGGAAACAGGTCAGGGTGAAGTTCCCAGATGTGCCTTGCTGTTCGTCATGTTTACATTCTATGCACAAAAGGCTGACACTGCAAGGTGCTAGCACCTGCTGGAACAGGCTGGGCTTCATCAGCTCCTCCTGGCTTCAATATCCTGTAGGATGAAGCCCGCAGATCCAGCAGAATCCTCAAACGATCCTCCACCAGAAATAACGTAACACAGAATACTGTCCTAGGCTATTGTTTCTTTTCTCCTTTTCCTCTGCTGCTCAGTGTTACTGAGAAAATTCCCATCACACTTCAACAAATCCATCTAAAGTTTCATCAGTTTGATCTGTTCACCATGTTGCAATTGAGATGCAGGAGAGTATGTCAAACATTTAAGGCAACAGAGGCTTAATAGTCAAATAAGAGACAAAACCATGCATTTCTTCAGGGAATGTTTTGCTGGCTGAGTAAATAAGGAAGTATTGCCTCTTTTGGCAACCATACAAAAAACACAAACCCAACCAAGACCAGAAACTAAAGTAATAATAAAAAACTATTATAAATTAAAAATTGTGTATAACGGGAACTGCCCAAAGCTGATTTTTTCATTGAACCTCCACTGTTGGCAAATACTGAAGGACTATGGAGTCATGTACTATGTCTGCATTGAACTGCTCAAACAGGAGAAGTACTGCTCTGTCCTTTTTGACTTCTTCCTTTCATTCGGAACCAATACTCTTTTCAGTTGCATTTAGTTCAAAAGAACTCAATACAGATTAGTTTTATTGGTTCATTTTTGTTTCTAAATATTTTTCCTCTTGCTTCCTAACTCAGAAATGTCCTTACTCTGGCATGTACTACTTCAAAGTGCTGAACAGAGGAGGAGGAATGCACAGAAGAGAAAAAAAGAATGTATAGTAAGATTATCTGTCCTTGGGCAAAGGCTTTGCAATCCACTGCAAAACAAGGTAATAGTAAACCAAGAATCTGGGTGCAGTGTGAAGGCCAGAGGTCTGGATGCAAAACACTAGAAATTCAGACATGGCAAAGATGGAAGTCTGGCTCAGTAAAAATCCAGCAAACAAAACTACTGCAACACTAAAAACTCCAGACTGTGTATACCTTACACCATTTAGTGGGACTTTTGTCTTATAAAAATAACATAACTGGCAAATCTCACTTTTCAACTGTTTCTCTCAAAGAAATCACCTTTGGCTGGAACAGTCCCCAAATCATTATTTGCTCACTGAGAACTTTTCAGAACTTTTTCTCACAGGTGATCCAAACACTTGTGACAACGCTAAGGAGACACTGATTTGCAGCAGGGATATTTGCACATGCAATGCTTTAAGAGATGACAAAGTAACAAAATTCTGGGGAAAAGTTTCTTTCCAATATTCATTACTTCTTTTCCTGCGGAGGGATGGTACCTCCAGGGGCTGACTGCCTTTAGCTAATGCAATTTGACAGCTCTCTTTGTAAATCTTCCCCTGCTGTTCTTCCTTTTTTCCGCGTCTTGTCAACATTCTCTCCTCACAAACAACTGTTCCCATCTGAGCTGATTTCCGAGCACAGTGCCACTGGAGGACAGAGACAGGACAGAGACACAGCCACCAGCATCCAGACGCACAGGAGGCAATAAAACTAATATGCAAGTATTCAGTGACCACCATTTGAAGCCTCCAATTTTCCACATTAAAAAGGGAACTAAATAAAACAGAAATGAGCAAGCAGTACTTCATGCGAAGGACCAATGTGCTTTCAGTCTCAGCTCACAACTGTCAGTAATGACACCCAGAATTAGGTAACTGTTGTGTGGTTCCTCTTTGCACTGCCCTGAAGCAGCCCCCACCCATTCAGGCCGCATTTCCTCTGCTCCCCCCTCCGCAGACCAAGAAAACAAAAGACAACAGGGAATGACAGCAACAGTCAATAATGACAGAAACGAGCTAAGTAAGGCTGGCAGAACGGATTTCCAACACATCTGGCCTGGCAGCTAGAACTTCCACATAACAACAGAACTTTTGCCACAGGCACCACTGTTTTACCCCAGTACCATTTCAGCTGTGCAACAGATTAGAATGGGAGCTCGGACTACATCTATCCTAAAGCTAACAGAGCTTGAACACTGGCCTGAGCCTTGGAATACTGTTAGAAGAATGGTAGAGAAGTGCCTGGCACACTTGGGCCCACTCACACTCTCCCAAACAATTCCCAGGCACAGTGCCAGCACTGGGATGGGCAGGGACTGCTCTCAGCGGGCACTGAATGCAGCCGTCCTACTTTGAAAATAGCAGGGCTCAGTCGGACAGGACCAGACCAGACACAGGCAGCTGGCCTCAGGGCCACAGAACGAAGCCTGGCACTGCTTTGTTTACTACATCTGTAGCCTAAGTCTCTTGCTTAACAATGTGAGGCATTAACCATCGATCAGTTCTAACAAGATCAAGATAAAGTTATGCCTCCATATCATCCCCCGCTGTGACCTACATATGAAATGGTCCGCAGCCCACTGATATATACCTACATCAAGCTTGCCCAGTGTTCCCACAACAACCCAGATTCTGTTTAAGAATTAGGTTTTGGGGTCCAAAGCATTTCACCAAGTCAAAAGTTTTACAGCCTTCTGTTACTGCCCCTTCAAACAAACTGAAAGGGGCTTCTTTATCCGCCTAGAGGTGAGGTTAACAGCAAATGGCTCCCTGCAAGGTGATGAATTCAAAGCAGTTGTTAGATTAGACACAAAGTCCCTTGAGACCAGAGACTTTGCTGTGTAGCTAAAGTCCGCCCACCTATTCAAGATAAGAACTCACTAAAATGCAAATTCTTATCAGACATCTGTCCCCAAACCAAGGCCCTCCACCATTTACACACCACACTCTGAATATCAGAGAACTCTTCTCATTGTCAGTTTCCTCAGCCTCCAAAATAATCCCTGAATGAAACCTTTAATGATTTCTCTTTCTCGACACGTATTTCCCTCATGAATCCTATGACGGATTGTTTCAAGTTACTCACACCAGGATGACAGGCAAAGGAGCAGACAAAACTTTCAAGACAGAAGAACTGTCATCACTTAAGTGATTTTCTGTAGGTAAGCAAAAGCATAAGGAGATGAGGATGATGTCGCTACACTTTATTTATTTATTTTAAATTAAATCTAAGCCCATTTTATCAAGTACAGAAGTGGTTAACAGCTGACAGCCATCCAGCAGTTCCAGTGTAAAATGGGTCTCACAAGTTCAAAGCTGCTACTTAATAAATTGTTCACACCACAAAGACTCACAGCACTCCTTGGTGGTGATCTCAGCAGTCAGGGACAGCAGCTGTAAAGAGCTGAGCTGGCGACCCTTCACAAGTGGCCCTTCTCAAGGGAAGGATGAGCAGTGAGACCCTCCAGCAGTCAGTGTTTGCCCACACGTCAGGAAGGACATGTGGTTGGTATCACCGGCAGCAACACCACAACTGAATCAGCAACCTGACTTGGCAAGTCCAACTCCTAACCCAACCACATCAAGTTTCACACCCAAAACAGACAGACGAGTACTTCTTAATACATACTGAAAGGAGCCCAGAAGAGGCTGGCTGTAACTCTTAAGCATTGGCAGCTATGTAGGTAATGAATCCAGGGGAACATACAGTCAGTAACAGGCCTATTAGATTGCTTCAGCTTTTTATAAAATTATTATTTTTAAATGAAACTATTATGAGCCAACTGAATGACAGCTAGCATATCTGAATATTTCTAATGACTACAAGACAGTGCTAATTAAAATAAAATAAAAAAATCTCCCTTTACATAAGCTAAACTGTTTGGAAATCAACAAATAAACCTGTGGACACAAGAACTGACCATGAACAAAACCAGAAGTAAAAAGTGAAAGTCAGAATGAAGTGTTCAGAAAAGTTACTCAAATGAATCCCAAGATATCAGCTGGGCTGCAGCCAGGTGCTGTTTGTATGGCCTATATTCTTTCATTAAATAGTGACAGCAATGGCAATAGCAATGAGATTGAACCAATATCCATACATGAACATAAAATTTGTTTTAATTCAGATCTACTGTCACATCATAAAAGCAATCCTCTAATGTTTAAATAATCCAGGTACAGAAATCTATCACCCTCTCTGCAACCCTGCAATAATATGACACTGAATTTCCTATGATCCCAGAACCAGTGGGGGTGGCACTGCTGTCCAGTTTGTGGCAAGTCCTTGTGCTAGTAGCACATAGGCATCAAGATGCCAGGAATGGTCAATATCCATCTTTCTGCCATTAGGTTTTCAGGGTTGCATCAGAGCTCCCATTCAGTTTTGGGCAGTTACCATATTGTGGCTTGACATATGGCTATCAGCTGTGTAAGCAATCAGTTATTCTTCTAAGGAGGAGGGCTCATTAGGAAGAAGGAAGGAACTGTTTTCTCTTACCCTAGTCTTGAGATATGCAGTTCAAAGGGAGCTGAGGCCTCTTCAGATGAGTGGCTCCCAGCACAGGTTTACTGAAGATCTAAATGTCCACTGTAGCTTGACTCAACTATCAGAGTAGAATCAGGCTAGGCTAAACAATCAAGCAATAGCCTTCATCTGCAACAACATGCAAGTCCAAGATCTTATGCTCTTATGCACGCTGTAGGTGTAATCCACGTTTTAAACCTCAGATTCAGCAGGAAAGTAAAAGGTGGCACTCAGTCTCTGCATGAGATAGCTCACCACGAATCACAGTGTACCACAATGAATACTCTACAGCTGATTAAAAAGTGACATTGTTGCATATTTCAAGTTTTGGGTGGTTTTTGTTGTTGTTGCTTTGTTTTGCCTCTAGCTGTTAAAGGCAGAGAATGCTGCAGTCGTTCCCACTGCAAAATGGGAACTCTTCCAAATAGATAAGATAATGGTGTTCCCATTCCATCCTTTGAAAAAGCAGGACTGGTTGCTTCCACACAAGTTGAAAACACAATGTAAAATACTGAGACAGAAATGAAAAGAGACAAACAGGGAAGGAGGGGAAATGAATCAAAGTCACCCCAGAGGAAGAAATAGCAGCCATCCTGTGCCACAAGTACAACCCCCACTACTTAGGTCCTTAATTCAAACAGGCTTCATGCACTCTGAAACAGTACCACTTTACTGATTGCATTAATCAAGAAATCATCTGTCAATTCAGGGCATTTAATGGAAATACTGCTCTGTAAATATAAATTAAGAAACCCATCACAATACCAAGAGGATAGGAATAAACAACAGCATTAACAGTGAATTAACTATGCATTCTTCCATCATGTCATCTAAAGCACAAAAGAAAAGGATCTGTCTGAAAGACTCCTCCAAAGGAACCTTGCCATCAAGTCAAAAAACCAGGAGGGACGATGCACAAGATTTCCACAAGAATGAAAATTGCTACTTGCAAATGAAAAGTAGAGGAGTTCACAAGATTTCTTTCCATTTCCTAATTTCAAGAGCTTCAAGCCAGGAGATTAAGCGTAGATTTGAAAGCTTCTGCTACTGGAGACACCTGGTCCAAAAAGGTCCAAGAGGTGAAGTTAGGTTTCTGCAAGGCTTGGTCACTAAATCCCATCTTAATGGGAATAATACTATAATAAGAATAATGGCAGTCTTTGCAGGTAATGAAGGATCTGCTTAGCAGATGTGGGTCAGCAGTAGTCTGTCACTCGCTGAAATCTCACTGCCACTGCATAGAGATTTCAAGCATCACCTAAATCAAAACCTACACAGCAATTTATGTCTTAAAACCCGCTACAGCACTGCAAGACCTTTATTAGGAAAACAATCATTGCAGGTTGAGGATCCAATTATAGGCTGGAATGGAAAAATAAAAAAATAAAAAAAACAGAAAAGGGAAAAAAAAAGTTATTTTCATCTGGAAATAGGGAAATTCACACATACTCCCTTATGTTTTCTTGCAAGTGTCTAGAAGAAACAATAGGCAGGCAACAGAAACAAGTAATTTGTTGACAGCTTCATATTTCACGGACTCATCTGGATGCCTGCAGGCAGATAGAGCACTCAGGAGTTGCTCAGCTTTTTTCAAGCCTCAGATGCCCTTCCAGAGCAGGAATGCTCTGGGAAGGCCAGCACCTGAGCAGAGGGAAGCTAGCTTCCGGACATCACTCTCTTCCCCATAAGAAGGCTCAGTGCTGCCTTTCCAGGATGCTTCCTGGAAGCCTAAATATCAAACTGCTCCCGTAAATCCTCTGTGCAGACACCTGACTTCTGTTGCTGGTATGATCAAGGTGTTGTTCTCAGATAAAGGTACAAACAGAGGCAAGCCTTTCTTAACGCTGCTGTGCTACGGTAACACTCCTGTAGAAAATATAAGAACTCAGCACAGCTAGAGACTTGTGTCTTGTACCCGTGTTCTGCGCACTGAGTTTGAGAAATTCATAGATAAGTAAAGAATCCAAACAGAACAGAAATTATCTGAGGTAAATTAAATAGTATGTGGGAAAAGTTAAAAAAAAAAAAAAAGTTTGACAATTAAATCTAGACTGAAACAAACATAACAGCCATGAAATACTTGAGAGACTGATGAAAAGAGACCACCTCTGTGCTCACTGAAAAATACAGATTAGATATTACAGTAGGCATGAGGAAAATGTCTCTAATAGTAAGGATACTTAAGAATCAGGATAAACCATCCCCTATGTTTAGGGGTTAACAAGCTCCCTTAATGTGTATCCATCTGCCTTCTGCTAAAATCAGCCAAAAACTGCGAGTCAGCCACGCGTTCAGCTATCTATGGACCAGTTTACTCAAATCCTTTTGGCTGTCTGTGATTCCTGTTTCACTTTTTGATCCATGTGCCCTTTTCTATTGAAGACCAGCATCTCTGTCCCTCCTGTACACTTACTCAGCTCCCAGACTGCTTTTACAAGTGAGTTCTGAAAAGCACAGGGCAGCCACCCTCTCCCTTCCCCCAGAGATCACCACACATGTTCAGACAACAACTGGCACCCTGATGCAAGAGGGAGGGACAAATGGCAGGAGGGCTGATTGATGGCATCTCTGTAGTTGAGAGGAGAGAGATGTAGTCAGGTCAAACACTGCATTCTGAAGGATGTAACAAGACCAAAGCAGAGAGATAAAGGATAACAAGGGTCAGATGAACACCAAGCCCCAGTGAGCTAAAGGAAACAAGAGAAAGGTTCCGTCCTACCTGCAAGTCAGCAGTGTGTTGAAAATACACAGGGAATTTATACGTACTTTCTCATTGTCGATATTCCACAAAAGTGTGAAAATAACATCTTTCATACAAACAGATCACACTTAACACCTTTGGTTTGTAAAGCTTTACTGAAAAAGGCATGAAGAATGGAAGAGCTTATCATTTGCAGGCATTTCAAAGAAGAACTATAAAGATCCTTATCTTGAATGTACGTAGAAATAGGAATTATTACTAGTGGCATGAAAGATGACTGCCAAAGGACACAAGGGAATTTGCAAAATGCACTCTTCAGCAGAGTAAAGGCAGAAGTACAGCACTACGCTATGTGCTCCTTCCCTCCACAATAAAACTCTTAATTTAGAGCAGAATTTTGTGAGCAACATCCTCTGCTACAAAAAAACTGACAACACCACTGATGTTCCTGGAGCTTCAGGAGCTGAGACTTTCTTCTCTCTGAGCCTAAGGATGAATAAATATTTTCAGAGCTTTCTTCGCTTTGTTTTGCTTTTCTGCTTTTCGCTTCTGTCCCACTTCCTACAGACTATTTTCTTCACTCTCTTTGTACCCAGAGCAAAAGAACTTTTTCATCTGCTTGCATTCCAGCAATTAGTAGCTGATATTGTGTAGCACTACCTTAAAAAGAAAACTTCTACTAAAAGTTACCAGCCCAATTTGAGTCATAACATGAACTCCTAATAACTAACCAGCATTGCTGATGTTCTTAGCATTCTGCAACCACAAGGGATACACACTTGCCCTTTAAAATCAAAGCTGTCATCTTCCTCAATTTGCAAGTGTCAGGAACTGGGCCTTAAAGAAAAACATCTCCTGTTGTTTAGACCTAACAGTAGAAAAATTTGGTCATAGGCAACCATAGCAGTTGGCTATAGGTGAGCACATCTGAGTAATTAAAACCGAACAGAACAGAAAAGTTAATTAAGATCTCTTTCAAACAACTCCTCCCCAGCTGCTCTTCTAGCTGTCTCATAGCAGAGGAACAAGGAACACAGTTCACCTTCAAGAGCCAGAGTGTATCTGTGTCTGCTGAGGGTGAAACATGCAGAGAACAGGGGCAGAACAGGAAGCCACACCTCACAAATGAGACAAATGGTCTGTTTGCTGCTCCGAGCATCAGCACCCTCATCTCGGATGCAAACAGGATTGTGAAATATATGAAAAAAAAAAAAAAGGGTCTGTGATGCTTATCATATTTCAAGATGGGTGGGGTGCAAAATTCAGAGACGCTAGATCAATTACAGCTACAAAACAAGCAAGAAAAGGGAGCGTAACAAATATTTTGAGTCTGTAGGATGTGGGTTAATTTATCTGATGGCATATGTCCTAACGAAACATTTACATAATAGATAAGGTGGAAGAAGACTTCCAATCTTCATATGAAAATAAAGAATGCCAAAATATTCAAAACTAAAAATAATCCTGGTACAATTAGTTATCCAACTTAACACCTACCTGATAAGAACAGCTCAACCTTCAGACTGTTTTCATGCCTCCATCAAACACAGCGATTGCTCAGTCACAAAGAATATTCTGATAATAGAATTCAGAAGTCGGTGGTTTGTCTTCAGAGAGATGAAAAAGCCGCATTTGTACATGATGCACAGCACATTTTGGTTTCATACACTTGCAATTACCTGACAAAGCAGTTGGAGCTGCATGTGCAGGTTAGAACCAAGCACACAAAGAAATTAAAGGATTATAAAATAGGAAGTGTGTGCAACACAATACACTGCAAGCTAGCATGTGAGATAATTCCTGTTACTACACTTTCACATGCAGTTAATATGATTACACCTACAAAGTGCTATATCAAAACTTTCAGTACTGGCATGTAACTGTGGTGTACCCACTATTCAATCTGTCTTCACAATGATGGACACTGAGTGCATATGAAGGATCTTACCACTTGAAAAATGGTACCTAATAGTTGCAGTACAGTTCTGTGAAACAACTATGCAGCATTCAAAACCAATTTAAACTTTTTTTTTCCATTACTTTTTTTTTTTTTTTTGTACAACATGGGGAAGAACAGTTACCCAGACAACAGGTAAAAGCTGCAATGTGTCAGCATTACACCTCAGCACCCAAAGACTCCACCATCAACCTCAGCATGCTAGCAAAATGATGTCACCGGATGGAAGCTTTAACATTTATCAGACTGGTCACTCAAACAAAATCACCTGTTTTAGTTTTTCCACAGAAAAAAGAAATATTTACAAGATGATATATGATGTAAACATCTCTGCATAAATTGCAGTGAGTTCAAAGAGGCTGCAAGGAGGCAAAGGATTAATTGAATCTTGAAGACTAGAGATCTAAAATCCTTATGGTTTATGATCTCAGAGACTTACAACAGAATTATTTGCCTTTATCTCTTTGAAGTTTATCTTGCTCCATCAGGAACTTTTAGTCAAGTTCCTTTAGTCTCAGACAATTTTCCACTTTGTTTCTCATTTAATCAGTAGTCCTTTAATGACGTTGGCAGCAGGATGCTTTCATCCATTCCCTGTAGTTCTTCTTGCTGCTTTAAAAAACCCATCTTTGTGTTGGGATGTTTTAAAGGAAGTTTGCAACATATCTGCATAACTACAATATTAACACCATGATCTACACAGCATTTCTTCTGCAGCATCATACCTGCCTAACAAAATGGCAGATAAGATACAATACAGCACACACATATTTATAACAACTTCAGATCACTAGCTGTCGGCTGGTAGAAAACTGTTTGCCTTTTCTCAGTAAGAAAAGGCCTCATCTTGAGGCTTAGACTATGAAAACCAGAACTATCAAAATCGTGTGATACACATGAGTACCATACATGTATCATACTACCTTTTAATATAAAGCCTAGATTCTGATTAAAAAATAGCTGTGTCCCTTGGAACTGATCACTTCATCTTGCAACATCTGGAACAAAACACAGCAAAAAGCTACTGCGTTTCATTCGCTCCACTGTCCTGAAACATAATATTGTAAAGCAAACTCTCACAGTAGTAACAAAAACTGAACAGAAACAAAACTGACAAGGACTGCCTTCTTGCGTCCAAAAGTCAGTGGAAAAGTTTTACAAGCAATGTGCAGACTGGGAAAGGAACTGGGTGTATTGAACCTATCGGACTGAATAACCTCATTTATGTGTCCCTCATCACTTCTGCTAAGTTAGTGTTTCAGATACATTTCCTCCTGTGATAATTATTAGAAGCATGGGGTAATAGATTCTAGAAACTATTGGTTTTATTTAAATAGGTAAACGTCTGGACTAGTTTTACTTATCTTTTTACTTACAAGTACAAAAAACCAACAGCAAAATATTTTTCATGGTGTCTAACACCGTTTTTATGGTGAGAAAAGGGTACCTCATATTCTCATAACATTCACGGTACCCACATGACAAATCCATGGAAGCAAAAATAAAGACTATAATCTTTTACAGAAAGCAAATACAATAAAGTTTGAGTCCCTGTGTTCACAGGGAACCTACCTCCTTTGCAGCTTAGGGAAGACTTGTAAGCACACAAAAAGAGAAAAAGAAAAGGAAACCTTTCTTTTAACATGGTCTTCTAAAAAGGACAAAAATACTCTCAGTTGTTTTGATTTATTTGCAAATGCACAGCATCAAATACTTAAGAGATTCTTTTGCATTACTAGGGAACACATGGAAGCTCCTGTTAGCAAGCCAGCTCAGCACTGTGAATAAACCCATAGAATGTAGTTGTTTGCTTTTTAAAACATTGTTTACTGAGAATACTTAATGAGAACTGCAGCTTCAATAGCAAATATTTAACAGGGAGCACAAACTCCCTCACCTAACCATTTTCTAAAGCACAACTGCCCCATCCTACTTAGAGGAAACTCATTCTGATGATTGAAAGATGTGAGATTTAGCTTTCTGCTATTTATCAAAGTGATCAAGTTTTCTTAAGGAAAGGAACCTGTACTGCTCATGTTTTACCTCCTGTTCAACATGAACTACTTTCCATAAGACCTGGGAACTGCAGCTGCCCACACAGAGGAACTGCAGTCTTTTCACCACTGCTGCCAAAAAATTGCTTCTGCAACTTTTGGAAAAACAATCAATTTCAGTACAACTCATGCTATTAAAAAAAAAAAATATATATATATATATAAAAAAAAAAAAGACTAATATCACATAACCAAATTGGAGCATTAACTAGGTATCAGGGCACCATACCCCAGAAAGTGGACTAGTTCACATTTATTTTGCACTGGGTAAGCGCTGCTCACACAGAACATGAGATGGTAAGAATGAAATCCATGGGGCAGGAGCTGCAGTTCCTTTGCAGTAACATCACAGCACTCAGGAAAATAATAAAATAACATAAAAATCAAACTAATAGGAGTAAAGTGAATTTAATTTGTGAGGCAAAAGTAGATTTGAGAATACAGAACCCCAGAGCTACAGGAGTACACTTGCTAGTTTCATATGGCAAAACTTTTGCCCTATAACTGCCTGTAAGCGCAGTGACTGTATAGATGACATGATTCACTGCATGCCTTGTCCTCTGCCCAGCGTGGGAGGCACAGCACAACACCTCATGGTACCCTGTCAGAAGCACTAAGTTAAGGCCTTCCACCACATCCACGCAGGAAATATGCCTCCAAATTTTATTTTAAAAAATTTCTTCTTGCTCCTGCTCTTTTTACCTCTACAAATGGCAGTGGATCTTCATTCTCTTTTCCTTGGTGTCAATACCATTCAGTTGTCTGAATGCAGCTGTATAGAGTTTCAGCGTTTAAGAACTAGGTCAATGACTGAAGAAACTTCTTGTTATTTGGGAGAGCACAGGACCTTTCAACACGCATTTAAAGTTAACCCTGTGTGTGAATGCTGCTCTAAACCAAGGCCTAGAGATAGCCAAGAACCTGGCCCTCAGTGCTTTATTTCAAACATAAACACCAAAACAGAAACTCCATGAGGGCATAAAGCAGTCCTATCAGAATCAACCCCTGGAGGTGATACTGCAGCCCGTCCATGGGGCGGGCAGGGCTCCTGCTGTGTGCACACCATCCTGAGAGCACACATCTTCTCCTGCCACCACCCTAAGGTGTATTACCCACTACTGCTCTCATTAAAACTGCCACGTTGAGAAATACAAATAAACAAAGTTTTTTGGGGGGATATTTTTTTTAATCTATGTAAATCTCATTTATGAATACAGTGAATGCATATAGCTGTTGGAACTGAAACTGAAAATACACATGGCTCGTGTCTGCATTCCAGCCCGTAGCTGACAAAAACTCAAATTCAGTACTTAGGACAGAGGAGTTTTCTGAGTGTTTGTTATTATTATTATTATTTTATTTTGTCTATAGCTCAGGGCATTTTGCAACTTGCAGCTATTTTTAGAGTCGCCTTACAGCGAGACAGAATCTTCACTTTACAAGAACCCAACTGACACTGGCTGGAAGCTTTCTGAAATTACAGACTTCGTGTTCAACTACTTGAGAGAGAAAAGAAGGATTTAAGTAGAGACTGTTCTTAAAGCCACCACTTCCTTTCCATTTGTCTTTTATGCTAGACAGTTTGCCACTTGGGTGATTCTGAAAAACACTGAAGACAAATAGGGTTTAAACAACAAACAAACAAAAACACGACCAGAAAGACACTCAAAGAGCCCCGGGTTGAAGCCATTTAGATGGAATCAGGGTTTAGCGCTTATCTAGCAAAACACCACAGCGAATTTCTGCCCTGCCCGATCTTTTGGAAATCTCTGCAGAGACTTCCCCTGCTTTCATTGCTGATCTCCGTGTGATCAAACAGTTTATTCTTCTCTTTTTACGGCATACCCGTTATCTAGCAACTTTTACTGCGGGCTCTCCGAGTTATTTGCAGGGCTGTGGTGGCATGCTGGCGAATTTCACATCTATGTAGGAAGAAGAAAACGTCCAGATGGAGCTTCACTTCTGAACCAGCCCGTTCAGAGGGCGGTGTAATTGCCTCCACATGCACAGACACACCCTGCCCGAACCCACGTTTGCCACTAAAGCAATACCTATTTACAAACAGCAGGCTTTCACCGAAGAATCGAGCAGCTCCGCAGCAGCAGCACCACCAACAAAACAACAACAACAACAAAAGGGACGCGCGGCGTTCCGAAAAGAAGCCGCATCCCCCGCTCGCCCTCTGTCACCTCGCGGCCGCTCCGGCGGCGCAGCGCATCCCGCACGGCGCGGGCATCTCCCGCGCTTCGGAGCGGCGGAGCTCGGCCCCGCGCGGAGCGGGCCCACAAGTTCTCTTCCCACAAGTTGCTCTCCGCCGCCGGGACGCGCTCGCCGCCCGCGGAGAGGCCGCGCCGCCCGCCCCGCTCCCGCCGTGCCCCCGAGGGGGCTGCCCTCGCTCGCGCCGCCTCTCACCGACTGCAGGAAGCGCAGGGTCCCCACGTAGTCCCGCTCGGTGCTGAGGATCTCGTTGAGGACGCAGAGGCGGAGGCGCAGCTGGCGGTCCGTGTCCTTGGGGCAGCCCGCGGGCTCCGAGGCGCTGGGGGCGCCGGGCGGAGGCGGCGGAGCCTCCATGGTGGCGTTCCGCTTCCCCGCTGCTTCCCTCGGCCGCCTCAGGAGCCCCCCATGGCCGCGCGGTGACGGAACACCCCGCCGCCCCTTCGGCCCTAGCCCCGCCCGCGGACGGAGGCGCTACTGGGGCCGCTCGCCGAAGGGAGCCCCGCTGCGGGACATGCCGAGGTAGCGGCACGGCGGTGGAAGCGGCGCTGAATGAGGAGAGGAAGGGAAGCCCCGGCGGAGGGGGGTGGGGGGGGAGCGGGGAGGGCGGGACGGGGCGGGCGAAGGCAGCGGAGCCCTGCCCACGGAGCGGGGGGCGGCCGAGGGGAAAGCGCGAGTGGGGGGCGGGCGGGCGCCGCGTGGCGGGAACGCGGCCTCACAGTGCCCGGCGCTGCGCCGCCCCGCAGCCCGCGCTCCGCTCACACCGCTCACACACACGGCCCCAGAGCCGCACGCATCTGCTCCTCCGCACTTAGAAGCGCAGAATCATTAATAAGTGGAGGAGACCACTAACATCCCCAAGTCCAACCCATCCCACCATGCCCGCTGTGTTCCTCAGTGCCGCGCCTCCAAGGTTCTTGGACACCTGGAGGGACACCGACTCCGCCGCCTTCCTGGTCAGCCTGTGCCAGTGCCTCACTACTCTTTGAGAAAGAATTTTTCCTAATTTCCACCCTGAACCTCCCCTGATGCCACTTGAGGCCGTCACCTCTTGTCCTGTCGCTGTCACCTTGGAGCAGACGCCAACCCCCTCTCCCCGCTCCAACCTCCTTCCAGGGTACTTTGGCAGCAGTGAGGTCTCCTCTGAGCCTGTGGTGAACTGAGGGTCTGACACACAAACACGACACCCCAGAACATAGAGATGCATACAGAAATATGCACACCAGAAGGTACACAGGCATACAGAAATAAGAAAGTGGATGTTTCCATGCCAGTGCAGAATACATGCAGGAAACGCAAGTGTTGCTGGAAATCATAAACATTATGTTTAAGTTTGTTGTAACTGCTTTTGCAAAGTTAGCACGAGGCACAAAGGCACAAAGACAGAGGTGAACTGGACAAGTAGCATATGATAATAGAGAGAGTCCTCTAAGACAGTGCTCCTCCCGCTGACTCAGAAAGCTAACTTGATTCAAATCGATGGAGATTCTCTCAGATGTCTTCACTCCGCTATGCAATGAAAAGCTGCCAGGCTTTTGAATTAAGAAAAAAAAAAATGTTCCAACATAAAATTTTTAAAAACTTAGTGATGTGAACCTCTAAGTGGCACAAGGATAGAGGCATTTATCTATTACCTTAAAAACAAACAAAAATAATGTAATAAATCATAATTTTCCTCATGCTAAAAGAAAATACCTTTTTGGGTATTTTATCTTGTCAGTGACATTTTTCTGTCATGATTAATCTCTTTCTTCAAAGCATTCAGTTTTCTATTTAAGAGAAAATGATGGAGCCCAATATATACAATTGTCACCCTGAATTCTGATTTAATCTTCATGGACATCATATTGTATGAAATGATATCCCAGCTCTGCAGCTGAGGTATAGTTACGGCAGGCTTCATGTCTGCTGCATGAAGAGAATATCTGAGATATTATCACTTCTAGATGTGGACAGTGTCTGTATCAAGAAATGATTGGCAGGTCCTGTTTTGATGTAGCTTCAGGGCAAGGTGAGCAGTGTGCACCTCCACAAACATGGTTCTCGAGATATGTTGTAATTCCACTTTTATTTCTGCAACCTTATCAGCGAGAAATGTTACCTTCACTCTAAGTCAGTCAGAAACATGACTGCTTGAAATGGGACAAAAAGTTCTGGAAAGCTCATGTATACTGTAGGAAGTCAGAGGGAAAAAACAGAGGGAGAAAGGGAACAGCAGGAGATAATTCTGGGTTTTTCACAGACATGAGCTGTATGTGATCATAGCATGATTTTTCTTGGGACAAGTGGCAAGACTATCAGCTAAAAGATCCTAGCAGTTTAAATAACAATATTCTGTCAGGGAAAAATCAGCATCGCCAAAGCTGCGCCCCCACCCTGTGGCTGAAGGAGAAAGCTGATAACTTGGAAGTTAATGATTTTTTAACTGTGGCTCCCATGCTTGCTTCAAAAGTCTCATATTTGTTTCATTTCTCCAGCAAATTCTGAGACACAACACAGTCATGGAATCAGTGGGATGCTGTCTGAGCAACGCCTGCACTACTGTGTAATGCGTGTGCCTTTCTGTTTATGTTGTGCGTGGCCTACCAGCACGTCGTGGCTTTATTGTCAGCATTACTGTGTTGGAGAGGCATTACTATGTTAGGCATTTTTAACAGGATACTACTTGTGTCTGGAAAGATTAAAATGTTAAGAACAAAGTTTTCATTAAAATGGAAGAGAGATTTTTACTCTTTTTGAAATAGTGGTTTTTTTTAGGTGTAGAAAAATCATTTTGGTACTGTAAAGTTCTTTTTTGTTTGTTAGTTGCTTTGTTGTTGTTGTTAACTACTGCTGAATTTATTTCCTTTCAAATTACCTCAGACGTATAGAGTCCGTAGTTCAGACTGGCTATTTTATTAGTTGCTGGAATAGTTAAGACAAAGGTCTGTAATTAACCCAGAAGCTGTTTTATATTTAAAAAGATACTGTATTAACTCTATAAGGCTTCAGCTGAATTTGTTCCTTATAGCTTATTTTCTTTTTTCTTCTTTTTTATTTTATTCCTTTTTCTATTTTTAATAAAGAAGTAGTTTACAACTGCTATTCAGTCTTGAAGAGAAATTCTGCTGCCAGTATTTTTTCCAAGTGAGCACTTCAAAACCAAACAAAACTGCTGCTACTTTGTAAAACAGTCAGGGAGTCAATTATCAGGAGAGTGACATAACAATTACTATGAAAGTCACCGTCTTTCTTGAAGATGTAATTAATTTACATGTGCTTGTAAATTGTTTGGAGCTGTTATATTTATACACTGTCTACCACAGTATCACCAAGGTGTTAAGGTCTCAGTGTGATCACAATATCAAAAAAAAAAAAAAGCAATAATCAGCTGTGTTTGTCTCCATACTGGCTGTATTTCCTCTCAGATGGGAATGCATTGCTGGCCTTGTGAAGGCCAGGCTGAAGGCTCTAGGAAGGCTGCTGTGGTATAAGGCTTAGAAATTCAGCGTGACTGTAGAATTTATTAATTTAACTGAGATTACACCTTGTAGCCTTAGCAAGGAAGATCTGACAATGTACCTACCTACCTCTTTCTTACTGTTTTTCTGGGGATATTTTTCTCCTTTTAACTTTTTGTTATTCCGTTCTGAAAGGAGTATCTCTTCTACCAAAGCATATGTTATGAAATTTGCTTAAGTTAACAGATGTTATTTCTGCTAACTTTAGGTTATTTTGAATCAAATCCCCATTTTTGGCTTATCAAAAAAAAAAAAAAATGGCCACTCCTACTTAGTTTCAGAGCGGCTTGATGACTCAGAGAGATACTCGGTGCATTACACATTCTGTGTGACCCCTTTATCCATGTACATATTGTGTATGTGATTTATATAAAGCTCGTAATTTTATTTTATTTTTTTTGAGTGGTGCTGAATAAACTGCAGCTCAGTTTCACTAAGCAGCATGGAAGGTTGGTCTACATGGGAAATTGGACAGTAGAAAAGCAGTTCTCCAAAACAATTTTGGTATTCATCCCCTGTATATGACCTACCTGGCTTAAAGATTTCTTGAGCCTAGAAGCTGTATCTTGACCATTGATTTTATTGTCACCAATGGCCCCTATTTCCCAAGAATTCTCCTAAAGCCTCTCTCACACACCTAAACTCTTGAATTCTTTTGCAATCTGTCCCACATTTCATGGTGAGTTGGATGAAAATAAATAAATTTATAAAATCTCTTTCACTTCTGACCTGAGAACTTACTTGGGTGCACCTCAACTTCAGTACCGTGAGAAGTAGAGCTTATTCACTGTTCATGCTCCTTTCACTCTCTATTTAAGATTTTACAGAACTTTCATACGTTCCCTTTCGGTGGTCTCTACATCAAGTTAGAATGCCCAAATCTGTTATTCTCTCCTCATATTGAAGGCCTTTCCTATGGCTGATCACGTTTCCTGCCCTCCTCTGTACTTACAGTAGTTCTATTACATCATTTTAGAGATGGTAGTAATGGACCTCTGCAAAGCATTAGAGATGTATGTGTGACAGGGATTTGTTCAGTGGTACCGTGATGTGCTGTCTATTGTTTCCATGTAGGTTCTAAAATGCTGCTCGCTTTTATGGCTACTGCCGAGCAGAGAATAAGCTCTGACTCCAGGCACAGTTTATTGGATGGCAGCAGCTAATTTAAAACCTGTCACCATATCTGTAGATATGCAGAGTAATTCTGGAAACTTCACTCAAAATAATGTGGTGAATGGAGATTTCCACCGGAGTAATTGAAATCAGATTCTGGTCTGTGTATAGTGGACATGAATCACCTTTCACCCACCCCTCTATAATTCATTGTAGCTTAGTGGTTTCACCGAAGCCACTGCTGATTTATTCTTGCTGAGAATTAATCCCTTAGATTTCTACAAATGATTTATCTTATAGCAAGATATATAGAGGTTGTTTGCCATGAGCTTTGGAGAAATAATTTCTCAGATTCTCACTCTGCAGGAACCTGTACTGCCAGAGGAGCGTTTGCATTTCCTTTTTCTTTATCAGCATAAAAATAGTTTTAGAAGAAAAACACTCAGGTAACTTAACTGCAGAATGCCATAGGACAAATATGGAGAGGCTTAGAGTGAGCATGGGGAACAAAGAAACTGAACTGCTAGGCAGGGCTGGGTGGAATTCTCTTTGATTAAAGGATAATATTGTACACACATTCAGTCAAACTCTGAAAGCACTTAATTAGAGGCATAGTGTGTGGCAGAAGAAGATAAGTGTTATTACGTCCATTTGAAAATGGGGTATCTGAGATACAGACAGCTGAAGTGGCTTGCCCAAGAACACAGTGTCAACATGTGCAGAACCAGAATTCAGGAGTTCACAGTTCCTGTCTTCGACTTACAGAACACACTCAAAGGGGCCCCACAATGTCACACAAGTTTCCAGTCAGCTATTAACATTTTAACCACGCTGTTGTTCAGACCGTCTCAGTGTGCAATGAGATAGCAGTGCCCAAAGCCTGCTTTGCTCCTTGGAGTCCTCATGGACCTACTTATTTCATAACTAAAAACAAAGGTTAACAGAACTGCATGATGAAAAAGATTCACTATTTAAGGAGAAGGAAGAAGATATTTAAACTTTATCGTAGCAGCTAAATAGAAGATCTTTTAAATGTTCTGTTACTGTTACTTTTTCCAGAGACACCACAATGAAAATGACCTGTTATTTACACCACAGAGTCAAATTCTGAATGCTTAGTTGAGGAAGAAGCAAACTTAATTTCAAACATTCTACAATCATATCAAGACGTCAAAGTTCTGAAGACATTCTGCAAAGTGGTTGTTTTTGTCAGTGTTCCACTGTCTCATTCACCTCCTTTGCCGTATTTTCCCTTTTTCTCTTACTTGATCATACCCACCCACTTAAAACTAATCACTTAAAAAGTACGCAATTAGATTTTCATGATGCTCTTTCCTGACACAATTTTTGATTATTTGATTAAGGGTTCTTATTGGGCTCTTGAACTGAGGATTTTTGTTTAATTAATCAAACGATCTCGTGCAATTTGGGATATTTTTAAGTAGTTTAGTTTTTAAGTAATATGCAATGAGCATTTTTATGATTCCTGACTTAAGCAATGTTATATGATAAATAACATCTCTTTATTTGCAAATTAGAAGTTTTTTCAGGTTTTGTTGGAATGGTAAATTAAATTGGGGTTATTCCAAGTGATTATTTCCCACATGAAAACATATATGAATTTGCAATTCATTTTTCCCTGAAATATTATTATTATTACAGAATCTGCTATTTTGAGCAGTTCTAAGAGGCTGCTGGAAGTTTTGCAGATTGTGTTGCAAGTATTTGCCCTGAGCTATTTGTTTATGAATTACTTCTTCCTACCTTCATTTCTTTCTTGTTGATTTCCTGCAGGAGCAGCCACCTGCCTTTTTTGTCAGTATAACTGATGCGTATATTAAAAAAATGAAGAGATGGACATTAGAATTATAAGCCACCTCTTAACTTGTGTGAGTTTCATCACTAAAGCCAGAAAAGCAAACAAACAAAAAACAACAAAACCTGTCTCCTTCATGCGACAGAAATTTAAAGATCAAATAAAAATAATTTTATTAGATAAATGGAATACATGTTATCCATCAGGCATCCATTCATTCATTCCATTACCTCATTCTGTTCTCTGCTTTTTCCCACGTGCCTCAGTAGCTCTGAAGATGCAGATCCTGATTTTGGTTGCTAAAGACTGTCAATAGCTCAGCAATCTGTTGTCCACTGGCTTTCAACTGCAACAGATGCTTAAGATGATTTCTCGGAACAAATGAGAACAAATTCATGTGTTTAAATTCAGATCGTGATTAAATGATTGAATACATCGGGGCCTACTTCCTGTGCTGGTGTAGGTGAAAGTAACAAGACCTCATATAATGTGGTGCTGCATCAGCTATTGCTTTGATGTTCAGTGCTCCAAGTGTTTTTGAGCTGATCAGTAATTTCTGCTTCTTATTTTCTCCACCTGAAATTTTGGTGATTTTTTTTTCAGTAATCTAATATGCATCTGTGAAATGATATGTGAACCCTTCACCACTGAATATTAAGAGTAAAGGATTTTGCATTTGATAAACCAAAGAGCTTTCTCTAAAGGTTAGATATCAGATTAGCACAAAATAGATTGCTTTGTCGTAACACTTCACTTAGCATTTGCAGTCTCCCTGCACATCTTGTAATAACAGTAAAACTCTCTTCGTAGTTACTGTAGTGCATGTATGTTGTACTCACAGCGCTGAATTTGCGTAATTAGGAAAAATGACTCCTGCATTGAGTCTGGGCTGTGGTTTCATATGGTTTCATAGTTGGATTTATGCCAGTCTGAGTTGTAGGCTACCCTTTTTCCCCTTTCTCCATTGCTGGATGGTTTCACCACTTCCTCTGTGACAGTAACAGGTCAGCTGATCCAGCTGGAAAATAACCGGAAGACAAACAACAGAAGGTCCCTTTTTTTCAGACAGATTTGCTCCCCGACTGGCTCAGTGTGCAACTGCTAAGAGCGACTGCTGGCATGAGAGGAGATAGAAGGTCTTACAGTAAGGACAAGGTTGAGAGAGGTGGGACTGCCTCCTTTGGCAGCAGCCCAGTTTAAAGCAAATCAGTTTAAAGCAGTTTGTGAAACTATAGACTTACACCACTACATGCATCAACGCTGGATGCAGTCCATGAAACTATATTCATTTATATAAGGTCAGTGCATGGGCTGTGAGCTCACGGTGTTGGAGAAGGCATTCTGGGAAAACAACACCCAGCTCTAACAGACTAGGAATTGACTACAGCAGTCCCATCAGAGAACAGAAATTAGAAGGTTTTTTACCCTATTTATATCATATACATATATCGTCTTTCTCCCCCCTCCCCCCCCACATGCTGATTTTGCACAAAGCCATTCGAAGTAAGCATAGCAGTGAAAATGCTGTTAAACTGATGGGATCATTCGTGCAATCAGAAAAGAATTTCAGTTGAATTGTGGTGCAAATGTTGTAACATCATACACAACAGGAAGCCCGTGATAGATTAAAATTAGGAGGAGGTCAGTATTCTTTGCCACAGAAGATGAAACTTGATGTAATCACTAATGGTCCAGAACACAGCACACAACATGTCTTAGACTGAAAATTGAAAGGAAAAGGGCATATCTGTTTTTCTTGCAGCTCTTCTCACCAATTGAATTGCACTGAGAATACCAAAATGTCACTTACAGCCCCTTTGTTTTCAGAAGTTCAGTATTCTTCAGAAATCTTCATATTGGCTAAAACTGTGTGTGTGTATGTCCAAAAGTAAACTCTTCCATCTCGTGATCATTACATACCAGCCTTCACTTCCCTAAAAAGCTCATCCTTATTAGTAAGAACAAGGTCCAGTAACACCCCACTCCTTGTCAACTCCTCCACCACCTGCATCAGAAAGTTATCTTCTTACAATAGAGCTGTATTTTCATTCTTCAAAGACTCAAATCCTTGCAGGGCCCCATTTCCTGCCATGCGTGTCTCAAGGGGCAGAAGTCAGTGTAGGTCACTCCGAAAGTAATGCCCCCTATTTATTTCCATGGAAACTACAGCAGCTACAAAGATCACAATAACACTATTTGTTAGAGCAAACTCTCAGCTACTAAAAAATATTTTTTTCGATGTAGTCATGCTCCACTAGCTGTGAATTTTTACCAGCAATGAACAAGAGCCTGCATGCCATGCTCCACGTCTCCTTTACCACATCCACTGTCTCTGTCCATACTGCTGAAATGCTCCACCCACCACCTCACTGTGCTCACATCCACTGTTTTGTAGCCATCAACATTCAGCAAGCATTGATGAATGTCAATGGGTGCCATTTTTTCCTTATGGAGGAATTCAGTTCCACGCCTCTGCTTCATACGCACTTCCATGTCAGATATCATTCTGTCAGAATGCCCCTCTGCTGCCATCTGTTGCATGGCAACAAAATATAATGGAATCTTGCTCAGAAGGTTGAGCTTCTGCAACCATACCAACATCTGCCTCTGATGTCATGGGCCAGCATAATAAGACAGGAGGCATTACTTTTGGAATTGCCCTTGTATGTGGTGTTCAGGCTTAGAACAGACTTCTGTTAGATATGCATCAGGTCACAGCAACAAATTAAGCTTGCAGGGTAATTATATAGATAGTCACAGTGAATTCATTGACATTACTCATTACTCAAGGATGGCAGGGGCTGACTGCAGTAAATCTGGGTCTCCTCAATTAATTTGAATGACCTCTGATATGGAAATTATTTTCCCATTCCAACTGCTGAACAAATTACAGAATGATTTCAGTTTCAAATTAAGCATGCTTCCTATTAACATCAGATCAGAACAGTTTACATCATCATCTTCTTTGCTAGTGCAATGTATTGCTACTGCATTGTTGGGTAGGAAGTTTCCTTTAACTGGCAGTAGGGAATTTAAGTGATGAAGTACAGGATAAAACTGCAGCACTGAAATGTAGAGCCAACATGAAGAAGAGATGGTGATATTCAAGAAGGGTGAACAGTAGAAAGGTTCACAGTGACAACAGCAAGGAAAAAGTCATTTTGCACTTTATAAACTGAAACAAGAGGAGACAGAAAGAAATGGTCCCATACTCCCAGTTTCTCCCCACACACTTGCTTTAGTTTTCTCAGTATCTATTCCTTCTGTGTCAGTAGCGTTGAGTCTCACCAAGGATTTGGGAAATGATGAAAGGATAAAGAAAATGAAGGTTAAATAGAAAAAGTGTGACTAGAGAGAGCTCACTAGAACTTTCTGATGTGTTACACATGTTGATTCTGGCCTGGCAGGCATAAGGCAGAAGAGGTGAAGCCAGAATAAAGCTCCTTTTGTCTAAATGAAGATTCTTCTAAAGAATACCTAACAGAAATCAAGAATAAATGAATACAGTAATGAGCAAAGGGAGGAAGCCTTTCCTGCTGAGAGGAAAGGAAAGAAGTCTTCTTAAATCTGAATAAAGAGACAAGGAAATGTCTTCAGCTGGGTTTATTAAAAACAAGATTTCCACACATGTGAGTAAAATCTGTACTGCAATGGTAAAAGCCAGGGACATTTTTTGATGATTCTGAAAGTTCCTTGCACTGAATTAAATGACATAAAGACCAGCTAAAAGGTCAGAGAAAATGTCATTTAACAACTTAGTGCCCAGTGCTACTGAGAGCTCTACTCATGGCTGAGTTCATCCCTTTAGAAAGAAAAATCAGGGCTGATACACAGGCATGGCTTTAAGCATAGGAATTGCAGAAGTACTATGCACCCGCAAATGTTGTTAAACCCATTTCAGTTTGGGACATTCTGACCAAATTTTGTTATATTGTAACCAAAGTCTTCTGTAGCACAGTATTGTTTCATTCTTACTTGAATGCAAAGTTTCTGTGAACAACATCTGAATAGTGACACCGTTATCTACGTGAAAAGCAAAATAACAATGCAGAACAGCTTTCCAGCATGCAAGGCAGAATGCAAAACAAGTCAGTTTATATATGTGCAAATCAAGCTTGCAGGGCAAATGTAGTCTCATTATCACCTCTCAAGTAGGAAAACTTGCAAGTGAGTGATTATCTAGCCCCAGTCTTCCACCTCTCAGACACACCAGGGTCTGGAAACGACTCTGTTTCATTTGTGTCTTTCCTCTCCGTTACATTTCTCACTGCAGTCAAAAGCAGTGATTGACAAAAATATTTTCCCCATCTGCTCTCACACTCTGGTGCTTATCTCTCTCTCTCTCTCTCTCTCTCTCTCTCTCTCTCTCTCTCTCTCTCTCTCTTTTTTTTTTTTTTAAAGGATAAGTCATTTGTAATGTTTTAGACATGGTTTAAAAGACTTTAAAAGGAATACAGTCTCCAATTTGGAAGCCTGAGCATGAAAAACTTCTTTAAGTGACTGATTTTAGTGCTGCTACACATGAGAAGCATATGCTAATGTCAGTCAGTGGGAGCAATGAGTATTAGGTACAGGTAAAATAGGTCACACTCATGAGTGTAGTCATATCTGGATTTGTGAACACTTAAATTTAAAATCTGGTCTTCAGATTCTACTGTGTCTCTGGTTATCTAAACTGGTTAGGCACCAAAAATGCTACTATGTTGTTATGTATTAACTGTTACTATGACAGTGAACAGAGCAGTTCATAACTGAATTGCCCTTAGTTCCTTCTCTGTAGAGCATCTCAAGATGCAGTTGATGCAGTACACAGTACTAAGCCATGTGTATTCTACCTCACAGGTAGCAGACAGATTTCAGAAAGGAGTCCCTACTGCCAGGACTACTGAAAACACAACAACTAAGAAATCCTCTCTGTTTTTGATAGAAACATGGGATTTTAACATAATTATTTCTGTGAGAAGTATCTGCTTTCCTTGGATGTGTTGCTGTTCTTTTGAAATGCTGAAAACGTGAGAAATGCAAATTTGGGAGTTTAGGCAATATGTTAGTTTTGCAAATTTTTTACAAATATGGAAGAGACAGCTGAAAATCTGATCTGTCCTGTAGGCTTCAGAAGGAAAGCAACGTTTAGTTCTGAGTGGCTTAGAATTGCATAAATCTCACATATTCTTCATATCACTGTTATTCTTTGTAAATTACTTTGAGATAAAACAGCAAGGTGAAAGTAAAATATCAGCAGCCTGCAGGAATACCGATGTTAGGTTCATCGCTCTGACTTTATTGCTGGAAGATAAAGCATCATTGCACTAGTGAAGTGCTATGTATGGACTAATGACAGAATCAGCTGATCTAATTTGTCTGGCACAGCACTGTGTAAATAGTGTGTAAATATTGCTTCTTCTGTCAAATTATTTTATTTTTGCGACGTGACATCACCCAGTGCTGCTGTTCAGCTCTTTTGCCAGTGTCCTCTTCTCAGATGACTGATCCTCCCTGGGTAGGAGTGGAAGTTCAGAGCAAGAAGCCTGGCTGGAAGTTAGGTAGAAAGATGCAGAAATTCTGAGGTCTGGATTTAAAGGAAACTGGGAATGAGAGGGAGAGAATTTCATTTAAACATCATGATGAAGAGTCTTGCTAACACTACCTGAATTCTCATATAAATATCCACTCAGTAATTTGTTTTAGTAATACTTAAGTTACTTCAAATGTACTGTTTCAAGCTCTGGATCTATTGACTTCAGGGCATGCAATGTTGAACCAGGAGAAAAAAAAAAAAAAGAAAAGAAAGAAAGAGCTGAGACTGAGAATCAGATGTGGAGTCCCCTGAGAGATCCAGTGGTACATAACTGGACAGCAGAGAAAAGAGCTAGAAGCCAAGCAGAATAAACAGAATTGGTCCCCACGGAAATGTTTTTAAATGGCCAGCAAAAGTAAAAAGCCTACAGGGAGTTTCTGTTACTGCTGCACTGGGAACTGAGCTTACTGAGCAGACCAGTGCTGTTTTTCCAAGAATTTTCCTGTCTGTGCTGCATCTTTCTTAGGATGAAGTTTCCTTCCTAAGGTAAAATATACAGCGATATGCTGTTGGGGAAGTGCTGTGAGGTTAGCCCTGTCAATCAGCAAGGAGCACCTGGCTCCTGGGCAAAAATCCAGAGCAGCTTCTTGCCAAGGAAGTGGCTTACACAAACTGTGAACTGTGTCCACCTGTTAGGCATTGCATGCACTTGATTTATGTCTTGTGGTACAGACCTATTTGCTACAGCTAGCTCTTTACATCAGTTTAATGGTAATTCCTGTAACTGGCACTGAATTCACTGGCAAAAACATACATGCAGACACATGTATTCTTCCCCTGCTCTTCTGCCTTCTGCTCTCTCTGAAAAGCTTTATTTCCTCTAACCATGAGTGCACATGATGCGATTAAATTATGTACATAGCTTTGTGCTATGTTTAGAAGTAATGCTGAACAAATCTATATTGCTTTTGCAGCATGCAGAGTGTTTGTGACTTGACATTAGAACTATCTGTCTCAGAAGATTATACAATATATTTAAATCACAGGGGAAGGTAATGGAATGCCCAGATGCATTTGGTACTCAGGTGAAAGTGGCCCTCAGTGAAGCACTGTTCAATAGACTAAATATTTGAGTAGTTGGGGACTTATAGGAGTGCAAAGGTGCTCCATCAGTACGATGTCAAACCATTAACCAAAGCCATCCCTAACTTTGTAAAGGGCAAAGCTCTTTACCACTTATTATCATGTTGATGGAAATTTTCACCACAGGCCAATTCCATGGTTCTGTTTTGACATTTTAGGTTTTACTTTACGCTATTGTAAAACAGAGGTACCATATTCACGTATGAATATTTGTGTATCCGCCACATTCACAGTGCTGTTACTAGCTATTTCATTATCTACTTGGTAGTTTTCAAGCTTGAGGCTTCATGTTACTCCTCCCCTTTTTGGAGATCATAAATGTTTATTTTTGATGAAGATTGAAGTGCTGCTCTCTCTGTCCTATTTGTTCCAAATGTTTTAACTGTGGGAATCATAACATTATCCTGTCTATCGTGGTCATTCAAAACATAAATGTGTTTCCTCTTTTCTCAACAGAGTACAGAGATGTTAATAGAATGATGGAAAAAGTGTATGTGATCACTGTTTTATGGGATCTCTGGATGAGATGATTCTAATTCAGTGTCACTAGTCAGAGCTATTTTGAGTGACATTCTGGTTAGAAAAAAAAAAAAAAAGTAATTTCTATGCTTAGCTTCACTTATCCTATTCTTGAGGATATGTCACTACTGCTTTAGGAAAGTATGATTTGTGGAGCTGTGGCTTTTGAGATTGCAGAGAATGTCTTCAAAGCATGAATCCTTATGATCAGAAAGCTACTAGAGATCATACCATTTTGAAATCACATAAAATCTTGTTCTTTTTTACATAATCTTGTGGTCTGAAGATCTGCATTCCTGCTTCAGAAATGCTTGAGATTATCACTGTGCAAGAAGTACAGTGAACAAGGCTGCCAGGTTTGCTCTCATCTCAGAAGGGTACCTTCATCTACTAGCCAGGACTTCTTGACTCAACCTCATCTTTACTCAGAAAACAAAAGCCTGGGACATGTTTAATATTTGCATATAATTCTAAATGTTGATACATACTACAGTATTAGAGTAGGAAAGAAACTCTGAATTCATTTTCTGTCATCTGTATCTTTAAAGGACAAACTTGCCATTGCCATCTGCTGATAGGAGCTGTAGTTTTACACGTAAATTCCAGGTATGTGTCAGAGGAGAGGTCACATGAGAGACCTTATTTGTTCTTTGTAGCCTTCCTTAACCTGGAGTGAAAAACACTGTAGACTGACACATCAGCATGGGCTTGTGGCAAATGGAGAACACACCCAAGCCATTAAGGGCTGAAACAGATAATACTGTAAGTTAGGCATTTATATATAGGGATGAGCCACAGTCAAAGTCATCCAAGACATGTTATCAACAAACGTTGTGGTTGTAGATAAAATATAAGCCTGGTCTAAACTACCCTAACCAATACATATATATATATTTTTTGACATAAACCATTCCCATCTTCTGCTTCATTCCTTGGTTGGAGCCCTAACCTTGGTTGGATGGCACTGCAGTGTGTGCTCTGATCCAGCAAAGCCTAAAAATTGTATCAGGCTGAGGCAAACTCATATTACATGACAGTAGCTTCTTACTGCCTCAAAAAACAGCTGTACTTCTAGTTGTTATGCTAGCTGGGTGGCTGTCAGCGTAAAGGAGGCAAAATAGATTTGTGCAAAGGCACATACAATCCCCAAAGACTTCTGCTTTCTCAGCTCTGAATGCAAGCAATAAAATTTCAGGGGATTTTGTTGCTTATGAAATCAGGGCACACGGTGTTTTCTCACAATTGTGGATCTCAGTCTCCTCAGACCTCACAGTTCTGCAACACTGTGACACAGCTTATGGCATCTTCATAGAGCAATGGTAATGCGCTCACCCCTTCTGAGTAGGTGAAAATCACTACTCAGGGTCTTTCCCATCAGGTTGACCAACACTGAAGGGCAGAGTGCAATTAAGTTAATTACATCCAAATGACTTGGCTGTGTTTTAGCTTTGTTTGAATTAGCTGGTGCAGAAAGGAAGTAATGGTTCTATATTTTTTTTCTCTTTCTCCTTCTGCTTTTTCGTTATTTTTAGTAAAATGTTACTTAACCACATGCCTGCACTAAATGTGTTTCTAAATTTCCAGGACTATGTTTTAATATGACAAATACTTTAAGCCATTGCAAGCATTTGGAATTTCCTGTAAAGATAATGCATAAAACACAAAAAATGTTAATGATCTGAAAGAAGCATGGACAGAACACCACCAAAAATTAAGTGTTATTATCAGATCAAGTATCACTTTATGTAGGAATTAATTGTTAAAGTTTAGAAACAATCTATGTCACATTGTATGCTAAGAATAAAGCAATTCTCTTTATCATGACAGATTCTGTGCAGTTTACTGTAAGAAAGCAGCTGTGTTACATTGGTAAAGGATCACATTTTTTATTACATCTATAATTACAAGAAGAAACTTTTCAGTTATTTGTTTAGTTCCCAGTATGGATGACAGTGTATTTTGTTTACATAGTTTCACTTTCTTTTTTCCTTTCTTTTTTCTGATGCATATTCTGAATGTTCTCCAAACAAGGTACCTGATAGATATTTGCTTCAGGTTTGGTTCTCCCATGCCATTTGGTTAGCAAGTGTGTCATGAGTACCCAGTGGCTGTAAATGTTGATGATTTGCATGTGTTGCCTCCACAACTGTGTATGCAAATCAGATATACAACCTTCTGAAAATCTTGTCTTTTTTCATACGTGATGACATGAGTTTCACTGACAACAACTCAGTTTGAATTAGTGGGTGAATACAACTCGCTGATCAATACAGAAGTTAAAGGGAATGCTGACTATATTGACACACTGTAGAGGAAGAATATGCAGGTTTAAGGAAATGTAGCTTTTCCCCTGTCCTCATTTGTTGCTTTGTGGTTTCCATGTCATGTAACAGGTAGTTGTTCTGCTTATGTTCTCCCTTAACCAATATCCTAGATGCAGCCAGTGTTAACACTGCTGTCCTAATTTCCGTGTGTGCAGTATGTCAGGACATGTTCTTTGAGTACCTCACTTTTCTCAGTCCAGGAGACCCAAGACAGTTCAGTATTTTCTGACAATTTATCTCATTCCCTCCTTTGCCATTTGCTTTCACACTTTTTCATCATTGTACATAAGCACAGACATGCTAGAGATACCTTAGTCAGAAATGCAGACAAGCCTCCCAAAGGGCATATAAGCGCATTTAGATGGGGCCCTCATGCTTTTCAGTTTTGACAGATTTTATAATCACAATCCTCTGCCAGCTTCCCTTGACTCACACTAGTGAGACCTGGGAATTCAGGTGACTGTCTTCAGTGTCTTAGTTAGTGGGTGGGAAACTAAGCTGTCTTAGCCAGATTGCATTTCTAAAGCACGGGGAACTGAATGAGGCCCCTCAAGGAAGGAGATACTTCTCTCCCACATGCTGACCTCAGTGTTTGTCCTTGACTAGATGGCAGTTTGATCCATAATAGCATGAATTAGCAGGTGGAAGATTATCTGGGGTATGTACCTGCACCTATCTGAGGAAGCAGGTGTGGGCAGTATCTGAAACTGCTCACAGTAACTGAAAAATGTTAGCAACTAAATCGTCACCGAGAAGAGACACACTTGACAGCAAGCCTTGATTCAGGCTCTGATTTTGCGCGTGTAATAATTGGCACATCCTGTCTTGTTGGCTCCTCATTTCAATAGCATTGCTAGTGACATCACTGAAAAGAACCGAAAAATTCCAGGACAGCGGTGTTTAAAATCTCTGAACTCGTGGTGGCAGGTAGGCTTCTAGCTCAAACAGACCGTACATGTTTCAACTGAATTGCCAGATTATTCCTGAGCAGCAGTCGTATAAATAGTTATGGAACATCATTAGAAACATTTAAAATACAACCCAGCACATTAGCATGACAAATATATTAGTCATCTGTGATTTAGCTATGAAAAGTGGCTTTTCTTATGACATCAGTGGAATACTGCTTTTGTTGCCTCTTGGGTTTAGCAAGTAATTTGCAGCTTGAATGACAATTCAATTGTGAGGAAGCGACAGAAAGTAGACACTCTACTTATAGATCTTTAAAAAAAAATTAAAAAAGACTACTGTTTAGATTAACACCCAAAAAAAACCTACTTTGAAAATCTGAAGCTAAAGGGAAGAGAAAGTTAATACAAATTAAATGAACTCTTGAAGTCTGGGAACTCACCAGATCTGCTGCTGAAATAAATAGTAACTCATCGAACTAAAATGTGCTAAATGTATGCTATGTATTCAGGCACACATGGATCAAGAAGGAATAGGTACATATCTGATGGAAGCAAATAAAAGCACAATCTTCAGGTCTCTGTTCAGCTGGATGGGCTAACTCATGTTGTATCTACTCATCCGTGGGGAGAGGTTATCTACAGAGAAGCAGATAGGATCTTCCTCTCCTGATGAGCTTCGGGCAGCTTCTGACCCAAGGCAGCAATACATCTCTATGGTAGTAGTCTTTTTCCACCTCTAGCACTGAAAATATCGTCACATTAGTATATTTGCATTTTAGTGATTAAAAACATGCCCTTTTTTGTTGTTGTTGTTTTGGTTTGTTGGTTGCTGCTTTGCCTGCGTGCCTTCTGAGCAGTACGGCTGGCAAACTGGTGCATTCCCCGTATGAAACTGGACCTCTGGCGCCCTCAAGCGAAAAAGATCAGTTTGAACAAGGAGTAAGATCGGAACAAAACAGAAACCAATTTCAAAGGAAAACGACGGTGAGTGGAAACTACGTGTCTTACTCACCATGATCATCTAACTCCCTTGGTTTTTTTATCAGATTAGCAACTCTAATGCAGACATGCTAACGGTACATTAAGTGCTATGTCATCTAACCATTAGGTTAAACTCAAATAGCATTTATAACCACCTGAATTGCAGGCTTTAGTTGTAACCTTACACCGACATCAGTCAGAGCTTTGAACAAAGGCTGGTAAGTCAGAAGGGACTGTTTATTCATGGGTGCTGCCTGGCTTTTCTTCCCATAGGCTGCTCCCACATAGATGTGATTTTGGACAATCAATCAAATTCTTATATTTGTCTTCAGCAAGTTTGGAGGCTTGGTTATCACTTCATGTATAATTCCATAACGTGGTATGTTTGTTGTTGCTGTTGTTTTTCCCTGTGATGCCTGAAGTATTGGGATTTATAAGCAAAGCACGCTTTTATGATGATCTGCTGGTGAGGGAAAAGAATATGTATATTCTGTCCATGGATCATTTTCTGTCACTTTCTTTGATAGCCACCATCTGACAACTGATGCTTGAAACTCAAGCTGCTCATGTTAGCTGGCTATGTGCAATCCCTATGGACACTAGCTAATTAGAGCATGCTCTGAATTGTTGTCTTTTCACAATGCTGGGTGGAATTTGTTCTCATTTCATACTCTTCAGTTCACTGTGTTTTTTTGTGTTACTAGCGAAGGTGCAGCCACTTCCCTCTCTGTCCCATTGAACTGCCTCTGTTGAAGCCTTCTAGTCTGGAGGGAAACTTCAGTACATGTTTTTGGAAAGTGTGCTAAAGTGTCAATGCTTTTTTTTTTTTTTTTTCCAATGAAATGCATACTACTCTTAATATAAATATTGAAAAGGAGTTCGGAGTGTTCTGTGCAAATAGAATGTGTGACTTCTGAATAGCAGCCACAATGCTGGCTGCAGCCTCCCATTTACATGGCTGCCTCACAAAGCCTCATCATCAATTATTTACAGACATATTAAATTTAGTCTGCTTGGGTATGTGAGGTGATTGTGTAATCTGCACCACACTGTCCAGGTGAGTTGGGGACCAGTCCTGCTGACTTGCTGCAGCCTGAACTGCTCTGAAAGAAGACATAAAGTGGCCCATAAAACACAAATCAGAGATACCCAGATTCCAATTAGATGAAGTAAAGCTATTATATACACTGTCTCTGATCTAGTTATCTTACTGGTTTGGTATAAACTGGTGAGCAAACAAAACAGATTGAAGAGAAATCAAGCAGAAAGAATGGGTCCCATAAACATACTGTATGCAATATGTAAATCCTTTGTACTCTCCTGTGATAATTCCCTGGGATTCGCTAGGAACAAGAAGACGTCTAAAATCTTTAAATCCTGATTCTAGAAAAGAAACGTGCAAGCCTGTTTCAGATACCTACATTTTTTTATATAGTGTTATTTACAGCATTTGGCATTCAGTGGAGAGTGACATATATATACTTTTATCAGATTATTCTGCGTATGTCAAACTGTTTCCCAAAAGTGTTCCATTTGGCATGGATGAGTGACTGTCTCTTTTGGTTTAAAATCATGACAATGTTGGTGCCATGCATAACAGGAACTGCTAAAAGGGTGTGAGTCACCAAACTAATCAGGACTTGCTGGTTTGTGACAGTAACAATCTAATTTTAGGACTAAACACAGATTAGGACTAAACTCAGCTGTTCAGGTCTGACTTTAGCACTAACACAAACTATATGGAAAACTTTAACCAAAAGTCCCTCTTCATCTTCTAGCTCCTGCACTAAGCCCAGCTTCCTGCACACCTAAGAGATCACCTTGCTGGTATTTAAACTGAGCTCCATCTTCCTTGTTGATAACTCTAAGCAAGCAATCCTTCTCCCCAAAACTAAAATAACTTTTCCAAACATGTCTAATTTCACCTCAGCAAATGAAAGACTGATCTTAGCTCATCTTCCCTAGCAAATTTGTTACCTAACCCTAATGCAAGCTACAAATCTAATCCTATTGTTAGCTCTCAGCTAGTAATCTACAGCAGCCAGAAACACAATTGTTCATCAGTGCCTGATGGCATCAACAGTAAATGCCAGGAAATATCTGCTTTTTTAATGCCTTTCCGAACAATCACTTGTATACTCGAGACAGAATCCTACCTCAAACAATGATCTCAGTCCTAACTTTTACTGTCATGCTAATCTTAAGGAGAAATCCATCTCCAACCACCTAAAACTAAACACTGTCTGCACTATCCGAGTAGATTCTACTGTAAACTGAATGTAGCCACTTCTTCTGGACTCATGCCCAAATTTAATTTACCACCAATGGTGAGTCCACATTCCACCCTGACTGTAACTTTAATGCTACATAAAGAACTTCATCATCTCCAAAGATTAACACAGTTGGTGATCTTCAGGATATGAGTGCTACTGTGAACCCAGAGACCTAATCTAAACCCTAGCCTAACCTACCTTGTGGGCCGTTCTGAGGGGGCTCTTTTTGCAGTCACTTTTCAGATTGCAAGTGTATTTCAGCAGTATCAATATAAAAATAGAATAACAGGACACTAGCATGTGGGTGTGTAATCTATCGGCACAATTCAACAGACAATAGAAATCTGTACAGCTCTAAGCAGAATCATGCGTTACATACGCAGCTAGCTTCAGCCAAGGGAAACAGATCAATAAGGTAGAACTGCAGAAATTTGAACTTTGGGATATCAGTTGAATATCAGCTGATATCGGGATGTCAGCTGGCCTGGAAATAAGCTATCCTGACATTCTCTGCTTCTCACACAAATTTTTCCTCCTTGTGTGACATCATGCCATCACCATCGTTTAGTGCCAATTGATAGACAGTTACTGATATCCTTGCACTTGGGGCGCACTAAACATGCTGCAGCGCCCCAAGTTACTCCGATCCAAATACGTTCTGAACTTCTGGTAGAAGTCACTGACTAAAGGCACAGATGTTGTGAGCTGCTGGTGATTCCTGAAGCCACTGGGTCAGCCTGAAAAACTGAAAGAAATGGGTAACAGCCCTTTACTTAGTTTTACTTAGTTTCTATGGGTGAATATGTCATTCCTTAAGCCTATCTGCATTCATTTATCTGAGAAAGACAAATCTATATATTTTCATTTTGTTTCCTCATTTAGGTCATTTGCCAAGACTCCTTTGGTTTGGGGATATTAAAATAATTCTGAGTGTGTTTCCCAAGGAGAAAGAAGGTACATGATTCCTTTCCAACTCCTGTCCCATGCAACAAGCCAAATGCCACAGATGAATTGTCTTTGTCTTAATAAATTTAATACATTTTCTGGTGTTGTTGCTGTCTACGCACCCAGATTCTAGGAGTCTGAAGTACAGAAAGGACCAGCTCTCTGAGAATGTAGATAATTGTAACAGTCTTTAGCACAACTGAGAATGAAAGCCCCCACTTTTTGAATAACTAGCCCTTACCTCCTGGGCTCTCTGCTCCTTTTCTAATTCTAATAAACTCATGGGTTTTTTTATGGCAAAACTCTCTTCAAGAGACGACACTTACTTGCCTTGCTGTTGCTACTTAAAATAACAAACTACTGGAAACTATAACATTCTCTGACACTGTCCTTACACAACTACTTTTAAGTGAAGTGTGACTACTGATTAACTTTCATCACCAATATACTCCTTTCTAACTTGACCCTAATGCAAGTCCATCATGTTCTCCAAGACATATTCTATAGTTGGACTGCAGATTTCAGCACTGAAATGAAGCTACTCTTGAGTCCAAGCACAAGCAGTTCGTCTTTTGACTTCTGAGCTCTCATTGTCAGTACTTGACTCTGTGACAGGTGTTCCTGTTCTTTCTTTTTTGTGCAGTACTTCTTCATCTTACCTTTTCTAATAGACAGCCACTATTAGGGAGACTTATTAAACCTTTTCTTATTTTGGATGTGGTGAATTAAAATAGAATAAATTTAGAATTGTTCTTCTTCCTTCCCTTCCCTTCCCTTCCCTTCCCTTCCCTTCCCTTCCCTTCCCTTCCCTTCCCTTCCCTTCCCTTCCCTTCCCTTCCCTTCCCTTCCCTTCCCTTCCCTTCCCTTCCCTTCCCTTCCCTTCCCTTCCCTTCCCTTCCCTTCCCTTCCCTTCCCTTCCCTTCCCTTCCCTTCCTTTTTTTTTTCTTTTCTCCTTCCCTTCCTGTTCCATAATGAGGTTTTTAAGGTTCATATTGAATTTTTTACCCTTCAGAACACAGCAAATTAAATTACTTGTTTCCTGGTCATTAAGATAGTGAGATATCCCATGGAGAGGATTTGAAAGCCAGCAATATAGCTGAGCTATAGTGGAGCTGAGAGTAGGAACAAAAGGAGGCAGCTGAGTCCTGAGATGCACAGCCAGCCACCTTCCTAATTCCTTCCCACAGACAAACGGAATCAGCATTTACCTGAAAAGCATATTTCTCAGGCTTTGCCTTTTGGAAACAAGGTTTGAAATCTGCAGTTAGACCCCATAATGCTATCTGTATTTTATTCTTTAATGCAAATGGATTTATCTACCTGGCATGCAAACTGTAGCTGCTTGGTACCCAAAGTGATATACTCAGACACGGCACACTAAAGTGATCACAGACATACAAGGATGTACAATTGGGGTTTAAAACTTGAAGATGTTTACAAGCCTAAAGGATATTTTGCAATATCTCATGAAAAAGGATAACTGAAAATATTAGGCTACACTTTGAGTGATAAATAGCAAATGTAAGCAATGATTACACAGTTTATTCTATTTAAAAATAGTATCGTGGTGAATCCTGCTAGGAAAACACCAGGAAAAAATAGGGGAGATTTCACAATTCTGACATTAGCTACATTTTTCCTAAACATTTAGTGGAGTTAGTTTGACTGAAGAAGCACAAGTTAGGCACAAAGTATCAGCAAGAAGCATAAGGATGAAATCTACTCTTGCTGTAAAATCAACTTCATTACTGAGGCTACAAGAAAAGTGAAATCAGCACACCTAAATAGTAACAGGAATCAACATATTTTGTGTAATAGATCAGGAATGCTAACAAAATATGGGAACAATGAGACATTCAGTAGAAAACAAAATCCAAACCATAGCCATGATTAGGAAATATCTTCATTTTTTAAAACGATCATTTGATTATCTTATTTATATGTTATTTGTCTCAGTTTTTCTGATATTCCTATCACCATGAATCAGAGTCTTTCCATTTTCTAATGGATAGCAGTTAACTCTAGATCAGATATTAGGAAGAATTTCCCAATCGGGCAGTCAGTGAAATGCTGGAGAAAACAAAGTGAAATGCTGATGAATCTCTTTTGTTAGAGCTTTTCAAGAAGACGGTAGTGTTCTGTGTTAGTGCTTGGAGAGGTACTAAATGTCCTACTGAAGCCCTTCCCTGCTCTGCATTTCAGTGATTCTGACTCAAATAGCGATCTATTCTAAACTTGTTTCAATCAATGTAGAGAAAAGTTCAAGTCAGTTGCCCAATGGCAGCTTCAGCTCACATAAGGACTTTAACCTTCCAACGTTTTGCCACTTTTATTACACAGTACGTTCACAGATATTAGAGGAGGCTGAATGTATTATCACTGCCAGGAGAGCTGACGTAACCAGCAGGTCTCTGAGCCAGTCCCACTCTAGCTGTTTGTGACTGAGCTGTGAATCTGCGCTCATATCACAGCCACACTAATTAGCCACTGCTAATTTCCTAGGAAAACCCATACCTTTAGATACCAACCTTAAAGATCGTTTCCAGGTGTAGGAAACTCCTAGTCCACTCATTCCAATGCCTGATTTCCCATGCTCTAACTCATACCACTCATCCAAGCCCAGTCCTCAGCCCCACGCAAGTCCACGCAAACCTCTGACAGCAGAGGTGGTTGAGCAGCACCTGCCCGACTTCCACGTGAAGTAACACGGATGTTTTACACAGGTGCTCGTGTTGGGACTCTTTGTTGGTGTTTTTCAGGATAAAAGTCGCACACCGCGGCAACTGGGCTCAAGGGGTCTACTAATGACCTTTAAAGGGCAAGAGCAGCCACGCTCCAGACAACCTCGCGTGCCCGTTTTCTTAGCTAAGGCCATCTTCATTCGGTTAAGCCCTTTTCGGAACGACGTTTTAGAGCTGACCGCGTTCCTGCGATGGCTGCAGGTTTCGGAAGGAAGGCGTCACATGAGTGAATATTCAGATTAGACTGTGCCTTTTGGGCTGGCTTGGGAGTAAAGCACCTGACCGCAGCTCAGCGGGGAAAGGCAACAGAACCAACCGGTCACGAAGAGGGGAACTACGGCGAGACCAGCCGGGCCGAGCCCCGCCCCGCCAGCGCCGCGCAGGGGTCGGAGGCCGCCGCGGGAAGGCGGGGAGCCGGCCCGGGTCACGTGACGGTGCCAACATGGCGGCGCCGTGGCGGCGGCGGCGGCGCTGCGGCGGCCGCTGAGGGAGGCGCGGCTCTTCCGGGTGATGGGCTCGGAGCGCCGGCGGGCCCGCCATGCAGCCCCCGGGCCGCGAGCAGGACGCCCGCACCAAGAGCGTGTTCGTGTCGCGGGCCCTGGAGAAGATCTTGGCGGAGAAGGAGGCGAAGCGGCCCCCGCACGGGCAGCTGCGGAGAGCCTGCCAGGTGGCGCTGGGTGAGTCCGGCCGGGCCGACCCGCCGCGCTGCGAGCTGCCGGCCTGCGCGGCGCTGCCTGCCGGGCCCGGAGCGGGGCAGCGCCCGGGGCTGGGGGCGGGGTCCGCGGGGACCCCGGGAATGGGGTTCCCCCTCCCCCCCCCATTCTAGCGCTCCCTCTGCTGCGGGCGGACAGCCCCCGGCTGCTGCGTGCCCTGCTCGCTTCTGGCCTCGGTATGGAGCAGAAGGGCTTGGGTTTGCTACTCTAGGATTGCTCTCGAGAAAACGAATTCGGAGCTTTTCAAATAGGAAACGGGCTGTGTGGGGACCGTCGCGTCCAGACTCCCTGATCTGACGGGCTCCGACGCTTTCCCCCCAGCTCGTGGCTGGGCTGGCAAAAAAAGTGGTGCTGCCCCAAACAGGCTGTGGTGTCGTGCAGAACTGAAACGTCTTCTGAACTTGGCCACCTGCTTCTAAAATCTGGAGCTACAGATCCATCCTCTTATAACGTGAATCTGTCTGCTAAAGTTCTGAAAGCGTATGTTACGTTGCAGGGGGGAAACTCTGCGTGAAGCAGTGCTGCTCTCACAGGTGCAGTTCCTGGTGGCCTTTCTTATTTTACAGAGGTGACATCCCTTGTGGTTTGGATAGCTTTTTTTCTTTGAGTATTTATCCAGAAAACTGAAACAGGAGAGATGAGCTGAGTGTGTAAGTAAGCTGAGCACGTGCAAGTTTTGCCAAATGTGTTGTAGAAGAGAACTTGAAAAATTGTCATTCTAGTTTTCCTACTCGCAGCTCTTACCCTGAAGAAATCTGTAGCAGCTAACTGTAATGATGGTATATCCAGAGAAAGGTAGAAATGTGGGGCTGCTTATTATTAAAACAAACATTGTGAGCAAGAGTTTACTTTCCCTACTTACTTTCCCTTTCTGGTTTCTTCTTCAACATCCACACAAACCTTTTACTTGTCTGAGAACCTGTTTTTCTGCTACGTAAATCCATTTAGAGGGTAAGAAAGGGAACTTTCCTGAAAGGTTACTAGTGAAAGTCTTTGTTTACAAGCAGATCTAAGATTGTGATTTTGGGGGGATGCAGTAGTCAGCTATTAGCGTTTACCTTTTGGATTATAACTGTTTGACCTTTGTTAAGTACTGTACATTTGAGGTCTGCTAATTCTGTGAAGATAGATATACATTTTTCTAAACTTGCTGGAGGGGAAAAAGAATCCATGTGCTTCACTGAACTAACGCAGGGGTCAGCAAGAGTAGATAACCTTCTGTTAGCCAACTTGCCTACTCTAGCAGTGCTTTGATTACTGTACTAAAATCCATTAGATTTGGTGAATGTTGCCTCATCTTAAATTGACAACACCAATATAGCTCTTCTGATTTATGTGTTAATTTCTTCAAACTGTACTTTGTATGGAGTGAGCTCCTTTTTACTCAAATCAGACCTACTTAAGTTTATGTCAGTGTATTAAGCTTATGCTTTGTTAAATTAAACTACAAGCTTAATTTTAAAAGTTAGCTTAATTTTCAAGCCCTGTGCTGTAGTAAATGTGGGAAGAGCGTTAAACTGTTATTCAAGAAAGAAGCTTCAATACTTCCAGTAATAATAAAGTTCAGTTAGCTTCTGGTAATTAAATCTGAGTACAAGTAACTTTGTTTCTCTCTGACTGAATTCACTCAGGGACCTGGTCAGTGTGTCAGCTGTTATTCTTTCCTCCGCTACCCCATGTTGTATTTGAAGTAATCCCTTTCTAGCTCTAACTAGATTTACCATACGGTCTTACTTGTACAATATTCTCTTTAATGGAGCAGTGGTGTATTTTACCTTTCATAAGCTGTGAAGCATGGGCGTGGTGAATTCTTATTCTAAATAGGGAGGAACTGCTGCATTCTGGAGCTACCTAACTAAACTAACCTGCAACTATTAACAGTTTCTGCTGAATTGTTACAGGAGTAGTGTTTATGTTAATTACACGTGCTTTAAATTTCTGTTTGGTGAGAGAGAGGAATGCATTTCCAGCTGTGGGAATGATGGTCCTGTTTTTGTCTATATTATAAGTGTGTTTTGCTGCTGAGAAATTACTGCTGACATTTGCTGTCTTTCTTACGTAAGGAAATTTGTGTAGTTAACTTTAAACCATTACTGAACTTTTCTTCTATTTCCAGTATATTTCATTCTAATTCCAGTTCTTACTGAACCAGTAGTTTACAGTTTTGGGCTGCAAAATATCTTTGACTGTATGGGAATGGGAAGTACCATTGCTTCAAATAGGTTATAAATATGAGAAGGGTGAAAGGAGAGCTTATTCACTCCTAAACTGTGCAGGGCTTGTTAGCTAACACTGTTGGCCCAAAGCAGTGATAGGTATGCCCTTGAAAGTGGGATTGGTAACAAAACCAGTCCTCAGTTGTTTTTCTCTTAATTTTATTTTTTGCTATATCCACCCCCCTCGTGAAACATACGTAAATGTTGAGTAAGCAGAGTTTGAATGGATTCCTTCATGCAGTCTCTTGCCTCGTCAGTAGGTGTAATAGTTGTATCCTGTATCCTTAATGCCAGTAAATCCCAAGAGAGGTGGGGAGAAATGAACTTCTAAACAGAGGAGCTGTTCTGCCCTGCTCTAGAATATGGTAATTTTTTTAAGAAAACTGGTTTTCTACGGCCAGCCAGCATATAAATGTTACTGAATAAGCACTTCTGTGGAGTGCGGGTGTACGTGATTCCCAGTGAGCGTAGTGAAGCAGTCTGCCTGCTGACAGCTTTACAGTGGAGCACGGGGCATATCATATCGCAGCAGTTCCTGTGGGTGAAATGCTGATTGTGTCCCTGGGTTTCTCCAACTGTTTGTATTACCCCATTAGGACTGTTGTTAATGATGTGCTATGCAGCCAGCCTGGTTCTGTGACCTTCGATTGCCTCGGCACTTCTGCGTATGAGTCTTGGAGCTTTGTACACTACAGGATGTGTTCTGTTAGTTTGTTAATAAGCTTAAAAAAATAAATCTCTTAAGCTATGCGTTCTCTTAGGATTCTGTGTTCATTTAAGTCATCTCTTGGTAGAAGTGATGGATGTCTAGGAAAAGTTTGTTGTTTTAGTGAAACCTCTTGGCTACCTCTGAACCTCTAGCTCAGGGAGTGCTGGGCTAAGCAAGATGATCTTGTTTCACTGTGCAGCCTCCTCTGAAGAATTCTCTACAGTTGGTCAGAATCAGTTTGTTGGGTTGTTTCATAGCTGTTTTAAATCTAAGGCAACCTGGATTTAGGCAATACAGCAGACTACACACAGAATGGGACAAAACAAAAAGGAGTTTGGGCTGTTCCATGTTTGCGTTGGCATTGCTCTCTGGTGTTCTGGGCTGCTATGGAAGGACATTGCTCTTGTCCTTGTGGGGACACGAGGGCTGCCATTCTCTGCACAGGACCTGGTTTGCTTCCACTGTGCTGAACTTGACTGTTAAGATGGATAGGATACAACTAAGTGCAGATGGGTAACTGTGTCATTCATTTTAAGTACGAGCAAACTTAAACTATCCCTTGCAGAAGTTCATGTCTGTCTGTGCCTGGTGCTGCTTTCATCCTCGCAAGAGGCTCTGCAGGGCCTTGTGTGTTACTCCTGTTGTGCTGGCTATAGGGATGCTGGAAGGCTGCACTGAGTGGGCAGCACACATAGGGTGTGGAGTCAGAGGTGGATCTGATTGAGAGGGTGGATGAGTGCCTGTGTGTTCAGGTCTGAGTGCAGAGCCACGATGTGAGGATCAACATTGCCCTGTGACGACCACAAGCTGTCCTGTGCTCAGACTGTGCTGGAGCAGTGGAAGAGATGCATAGAATCCTAGAATCACAAGGTTGGAAAAGACCTACAAGATCATCTAGCCCAACTGTCAGACAGTTTGGCTGTGCTCTTACTGCTGTGAGGAGCAGAAGTGTGCAGCACTTGCTGGAAACTGGCTGTGCCTGGTCCTCCTTGCTGGCTCTTGGTGTAACAGACTTCAGTTGGGTAACAGTTTGTGTTTCGTTTGCTTTCGGTGGTCAGACCACCAAATGAGCACTGGAAATGTGGATGTTTCCAAACGGTCTTGATGCAATCAGCCGTAGGAGCATGCCTGTCACTTGTTCTCCTTGTCTGATTCTTTTTTGCCAGCGTTTGTTATTGAAATACTGTTGTGATGCAGAAGTTTTATGCTGCTTTGGAAAACCTTTTATATAAGAAAATTGTGGGGAATTTTTTTTTTTTTAATTTGCTTGCTAAATTAGTTTCTTAATTTTGGAAAATGAAATAATCACTGCTGTAATGTGGAACACTCTTTCTTAAGGGAAGATTGAATGCAGACATCAGTGAAGGTATTAATACAATATAAAAGTTTTTAAGATGGGTTTAGGTCATGTTTTCTTTAGGCTAAAATCATCATGAAGTGTACATTTAAAACTTCTTTAGCTATGCTGCTCTACTGGTAATCAGTATATGATGAAGATGACTAGTTTGAAAAGAAGAAAAAATCCTCCTGTTGTGTTTCTTCCTCCCTGCCACAGAATCTCAATACACATGACTTGGTTACTCCCTTAATGTGGAATGGAGCACTTACATCATTCTCAGCTGCAGATCTAGCAATGAAACCTTTCTTCTTGTGGAGTATTAAATTTTACAATATAAAAGGATATTTTGTTGGGTGGGACTCATTGCCTAATATTCACCGTAACTTGTTTTTTTTATTATTTTGTTTATTATTATTATTATTATTATTTTACAATTAGGGTTATGTTGAGGAATTTTTACTTTGGGGGAAAAACAGAATCATCTCAACCCCACCCTGAGCATTTCTCCCTGCGTGCCTTCCTTGCTGGCCTCCCAGCGGCCTGTCTGACAGTGAGGACAGTGCCTATGACCTTCAGCTTTGCTTCTGCCAGCAGCTGAGTGCCTACAGGAAGGAGGATGCCAAAGCTCATCTACATGAGCTGACCTAAATTTTGGGTGGTAGGCTGGCCAGACTAGTTGATGCTGAACGGGTTTCAGTTTCGGATGAAAGGTGACTACTCTGGATTCTAACTGCAATTAAGATGTGCTTTTCTTAGTGAAAATCTGGTAAGAAAACCAAGTGTCCCTGGAGAGTCCTACCAAGAGATAGATGTACAAGTAGCATCTCTGTTTTTTGAAAAAGAAAAGATATGAAACTAGTGAAATATTTGAGTAAGTGGTTGAAACTTTATCTTATGGTTGGTAAAATTCTAAGTTTTGTCGAAATAATACTTGATTTGTTCAAGAAAAAGATGCTATTTTTGTCTTTCTTGATGGCTTTTATGGCTTTAATTGCAGGCACTTGCATTCACTTGCATAAAACATGATATTAGGGGAACTGCTGTTATCGTTGTTGAGCCAGGTACAATCAAAGACTTGGTGATTAAACCTGATCTGCTTAGTGCTTGGGAATTGCAGCCTTGTACCCAGTAACCGCAGGCATGCGGTGACCAGAGCCTGAGGTGTTTGGGATGAGCTTCACTACCGAGCTGGTGGGCTGGCAGCTCTGCATGGCTGCTGCCCTGGAGGCTGTGAGCTTTTCAGTTCTCCCAGCACACGACAGCCACTGCTGCTGATTTTTGACTGTGCACAGCAGCAATGCACGCTTCTTACTTTGTCAGTAGGTGTGCAGCTTTGATCTGATACCTGCCACAGCAGTGCAGGACAGAGGGATGAACTGACGTGGGACTTGTAAAAAGTTCGAACACATGTGAGCCTAGTTGCATGGCACGATGCGTGGACAGACCTGGCTTAACCATTTGCAGTGGTTGTAGTTCATGAGCCAAGAAGTGGTGAGAGGTATGTGGGTATGTGGTAGTGCTGGTTTGTTAGTTCTCCACAAGTACTAGTGAATAGCTGCTTTTTTTTTTTTTTTTTAGAGATGCTGTTGTATGGTTGATTTGTTTAGAAAATGGTGGGCTTCTGAACAGAGCCGTAACACGTCTGAATCTGTGACTCTTCAGTTTTGCTGTTCCATCAAATGTGGGGTGGGTTATGTTCCTTCAGGATTTAGTGGTGTTTGAAATAGAAATGGGAAGCATTTTTTTTTCCATGTGTTTCATCTTCTTGAAGGCTCCCCCAAGGATTTGAATTCATAATGAAGAAGAAACCCCTGTCAAGATGACTGTATCTGTTTCATATTTCTTTTCTGAGTGGGACTTAGTTTGTTCAGTTGATGTCGTATTGTAAAGTTTATCAACAACAGGCTGACCAGCACAGGGCTTAACAGGAAGGTCTGATGTGCTGAATGAATAGTTTATGTAGTGGCTTAAAACTTCTCCAGACCTGAGCTCTCTACTTTTTTTTCCTCACAGAATGAACGTGTATGTAATGTTATTTTAAAGATACCTTTCAGGAATATTTGGGGAAAAAGTTTTTCAATGTAGAAGTTAAGAGCTATGCCTCCCTATAAGTGGTGTCTGTGATGTCAGGCTGAAAATGTTATAGAAAGGAGTGTCAAGTATCAGATGTAGGACTTTGCTTTGTGTTGTCCTGTATTTGTGATGTTGTTGTCAATAAGTTATGTTGGGTGTTATAAATTTTGTATTTTTTCTTTCTTCCAGATGAAATAAAGGCAGAATTGGAAAAACAAAGGTAAGCTATGCAAGAAAACTGCAAGCTCAATAATTTGGTAATGGAAATGTAAGAGTACACAAGTTACTGCAGTGAATTTGTGAATATGCAGGTGCACACCTTTTTGCCAAAAACATGACATGGCCCACGTCTCCCACTTGCACAATGTCTGTGGCTCTGGGTGCTCAAACCATAACTGCCTTCTGAATTTCACTGTGAAGTAATTGCAAAACTTCTCACAGGTGTGAGTTTTTCACTTCCTGTTGCTGTACTTAATATAGCCACCAGGATACCTGCTGCTGCTTACAGCTTTCAGTCTGATACTCTGTGACCTTAATTACACAGATCAAGAATGCCAATTTCAGTATTACTTCTCTTTTTTTTATTTTATAAATTAGATTTTACGTTATGTAATTTAATTATTAACCTAAAGTATTAAAACATTGTTCCAGCACTGTGCTACGATTTTGAAAATAGCTCCAGAAATGTTTCTTCTTACCTTAATGTACTTTGTACAGGCTCTGTTTATGTAATTTAGAATGGCTTTGATAGTGTTATCACAAAATTGCTCTGCAGTATTTCAGATAGTGGGATTATATGGAGAAGGTCAGATGCAGTATTTTCATGTGTGATTTTGCAGAAAATCAAGCTTTTCAAAGAAAATATGCAAAGGAGAATCTCGCCTTAAGTTTGTATGCTTCTGTGTACTGTTCAGCTTTAAATGTGGAGGAGGAGGATGGGTAGTTTGCTGTGATGTGTTTAGAAAAATAAACAACTCTTCTCCTCTGACCTAGAGAAGGCACTGTTGCTCCACCGAAAGCAAACTTCATTGAAGCTGATAAGTACTTCCTTCCGTTCGAGCTGGCCTGCCAGTCAAAGTCTCCACGCATTGTCAGTACTTCACTGGATTGTTTACAGGTGCGTTGAGACTTGGAGAGAGTGAAATGGAATCACATGCAGTTAAAATTTTGTGTGCTGCAGCCGTTCTTAGAGAGAAGTGGTATTATCCTGAAGACGTACAGCTGTGCTGTGGGTGTTTAAATGCATAAACTGTGAAATAGGTTATCATCAGATTTGGCTGAAGGCTCATCTTGCAAAAGCAACAAATAAATGCATGGTGGTGTTTTATAGTGGAAAAAATCCTCTGAAGCTCATGGATTCTTACATTATTCTTTAAAGTAATTTAATCTGTGTCACTTAAAAAAACATTTACCATGTTGTCCCTTGTAGTTCTGATGTGATGGGAAGTCAGGCTCTGGAATTGTTCTATGTAGTTCCTCTTTCAGTATTAAAGAGAAAAAAACAAATGTGACTTAACTTCATCATGCTACTTTGGCCAAACCTTTCTGTTGTGAATGGGTTCAAACACAACAAATTCTGCCTAGTTGCAGTAGGAAGAAATGTGGCACAGAAATGTGTATTATCTATTAAATCTTGTTTTGTTTAAGTGTGTGAACAGTCAAGTATTTCCTGACTGCACTATTGAAGATGTTAAAAATCCATATTAAATCTGTTACAGTGAGGCAGGCTGCCTAAAAACCCCTTTTTATGGCGTATTCCACTGTGTCTTACTTAACAGTGTACGGTTATCTAAATCACAGAATCACAGAACTAACTTGTGTTCTTTTTGCCTAGAAACTTATTGCATATGGACATATCACTGGCAATGCCCCAGACAGTGGAGCTCCTGGAAAACGCCTGATTGACCGGATAGTTGACACGATTTGCAACTGTTTTCAGGGTCCTCAAACAGATGAAGGAGTGCAACTGCAGATAATTAAGGTGCTTTATTTGATACGTTTTGTGATTCTGCGATTTTTAGTTAGCTTTTTCTATCGTTGATTTTGTAGCTGGAAAAAATAGTCGTGAAACTCCGTTTAGGAACCAATTTCTCCATTTCTTGCAGCATTAGATAGGTTACTTTATTCAGAGAGGTAGTCACGGAGTCAGAACTGCTGTTTGAAATGTATTTTCTTTTGGTGAACATAAGGGAATAGCTGATGTACTTTTGTCCTCCTATCTGGCCAAGGTCCATGGACTGGGAACTTTACTGTGCAGAAATCTGCCAGTTCGCTGTTCGTTTTCTAGGTTAGTAGTGCCTGCACCCATTAGGCCAGTCAGTTACTGTCAGCCTTATGCTATGGTGCTGAGGAGCTTTCAGTTGAAGGCGCCGTAAATGCGGTGCAGTGTCAGGGACTGTTGCTCTAGCCTGTCTGCTCTCTTGTCTGTTTATTCTGGAGAACAGTGTATCTTCTCAACTGGTCAGCAGTAATGACAGTGGGTTCTGGTTCTGAAATCTGTATGGGCTAATGCAGCTGAGGTCTAGAAGTCGGTGAACCTTATAGTTATTGAATTTGGTAGATGTTTAGGCCAACTGGCCCTTTACAGAAATGAAGGTGTGTGACAATAAGGGTAACTGAGGTGGAATCTTTCCCTCAATGGAAATATAATGGTGATAAAATGCTTTAACAGGTCGGGAGAGAATGGCAGTGCATTTTTCTTTGAATTGCCTTGTGGTTTCAGAAAGCTAGAAAGTCTTAAAAAAAGATTTATATATTTTGTAACAAAGCCACAGTTAATGAAGGAGCTGCATGAAGTGTATTGTCTCAGATCTATTGTTTCATGGAATTTTTCAGGCTCTCCTCACTGCAGTAACATCTCCGTATATAGAAATTCATGAAGGAACAGTTCTCCAGACCGTTAGAACCTGTTACAACATCTATCTGGCCAGTAAAAATCTTATTAATCAGACAACTGCCAAAGCTACCCTTACACAGATGCTAAATGTCATTTTCACACGGATGGAAAATCAATCTGTATGTACCTTTTCCTTCTGTTCATCTCAAACATTTAGGCTTGACAAATTAATGGAATACTTTTGTGTGTGTCCATTGTAGTTAGATATCTGTTGACTTGTAATTTAAAACAGCTGTCCAATTCTGCATTGAAGCATACTGAAATGTACCGATTTGATTAAGAATAAAATAGGAAACTCGTTGCTGATAACAAGGTTTTGCCACTGCATTTTCTGATGAACAGTTTTGAACAAATGATGCAATGTTTCTATAATAAGCTCTACACCCCAATGACTGAGCTAAAGCAGGTCTTTGTCATTGGGGCAGCCAAGCAGTGTGCTTAGTTTTGTTACTCATAAGTATGTGAATTCTCAAGGGAACATCAATTATCGTAGATATTTATTTTCCCTTATGTTTTCTGCCTGAGATGACTCTTTTCACAATGCTTTCTCAAGGTACAAGAATCCAGGGAAGTGGGAAAAACAAATCAGCAAAAATCCCAGTCTCCTACAATTCAAGCGGTGACCAGGTCTCCAAAGATGGGTCAGTTAAGGCACCACTATCAGGAAGGCAAATGCACTACTCCTGTAAGTGTGGAATTAACTAATGGTGAGCCTGAGAGGACAGCATATGGAAATGTGAAGTCAGAGCAGGATTTGGTTCCTTCAGCATCAGGTGAACAAGAATTGCTTTCAGTTATGTTTCTATTGCAAAATGCTCTGATGCTGCTGCTGGGAGAAATGATTGGGGTTATTGGCTGAAATAACATCTGCATCTTCTTGGTAGCTCTTTAGTGTGTACAGTCCGTTATTAAATATTGCCTGCAGTGTTATAACCACTGAAGAAAGGTTTACTTCTGTCCTAGAATTCTTCTGAAATTCTATATAGATATTCCAGTATATAGAGTTTTACTGGAACTTGACTTGATTAGTTTGACAGATGGGAAGGAAAGGAGAAAATCATGTTATGTCTGAAGTGGTGGAGTTACTTTAAGATAATCAAAGTCCTGTAGTAAAAATGTGTATTATGAGAATGTTATCATATGCGTATATGGCATCCAAATTAGAAAAGTAAAGTATTCCAAATGGGAAAAATCATAACACTTGATAAATACAAATGACAAAGATACTACATTAAAACTGCAAATGCTTGGAAATAAATTATGGAAATAATGTAGATGATATTGCCGTATGATTTCTTTGTAAAGGCTTTACGTGAGAACTAATTGGGAAAATTAGTTCTAATCTTTCTGCCTCTGTCCCCTTTCTCCTTTGTCTTCTTCCTAAACAAAAGTACAAAATTCAAAATTATCTCTCTGTTTCATCAGAGGAAACAACTGATGGAGGAAAGGAAATGGTTAAAGGCATCTTGGAAGATGTGGTTGATTCAGCTGTGAAAGGTAGCAAATCTTCAGAAATAAAATAGATTTATTGTAGAATTCTTATTCCTGTAATTATAAAAGCACAGATTCTTCCTTACTGTTGTTATTAAGTAACTTGTAAAGAGCACATGCTAACCTTTTATCATCTCACAGGATTCTTCTTTTGTTTGTAGCAGGAAAATTCTTGTAGTTTACTATGCTGCTTCTGTGCCAGTCAATTATAGAGCTTCACAAATGTCACGGATTGAAAAAAAGTTTGTCATTTTTCCTTTTCCCCTTTAGTAGCTGAAGAGAAGCAGGGAACAGAAATGGCTAAGGCTCTGCCTGCAATAGAGACTGCAGATACAGTTCTGTCTGGCTCTAGTAGTGAAAATGTACAAACAAATGGAATTCCAGATGATGGACAGTCTGTTTCCTCTACTGATAATCTGGTAAATAACTTCCCTGGATGCATGTGTATGGATAGGAAAGGAGAAAAGTTTTCACACCAGTAACACAGTGGGATTTTGAGGAAACAAGGAACAGAAGGCTTTTAACGTGTGTGTCCTGCTTAGCTTCAAAAAAGGAAGCAGCAAATTCAATTTTAAGTATATGTTGAAAATGACTCTTCTAAAATTGATTAATTGTGATTTAGTATTGGTGGGAGGAGAGAGAGGTGGTCCAGATCACTTGGATTCCAGTTTAGGATTCATTTGTCTTAGCAAATCATTGGCTAATTCTTAGAAGAGCTGTGGAATCTTTCTTAATTGCTTTATTTCTTTGTCTCACTGAGTATGCAGTGTTTTATTTCTTACTCTTTAGGAAGCAGATGTATCTGGACATCAAGCTGCTGCCAAATTTTCTCATGTTCTGCAAAAGGATGCCTTCCTTGTGTTCAGGTCGCTGTGCAAGCTCTCCATGAAGCCACTTGGTGATGGACCACCAGATCCTAAGTAATGGAACCATATTAATTACACTGTTCTCTCCTGGTAGCTTTTGGAGGTGGGGAGTGCAGATAAGTAGTTGCTGTATGCTGAAGTGGGTATTCAGAGTTTACCACTTGAGCCCATGTGTCAGTCAGCTTGATGAAGCAAATTTCAGTCCTATTCTCATGTCTTCAAAATGTAGTACCTGAAAGATCTCTGCACGTAATGGGCTTATTAACCTTTTCAGTTGAAATGGCCTTGGCTTTGTTTGTGAAGCTCTGAGGAGAGGGAGGGGAAAAAATGCTTCTTAATAGGACTGAGTTGCAAACATCTATTGTTCTAATCCAAGACATTAATATTCCTGAAGAAACATCTAAATTGAGCTGGACAATAGCTGTCATCTTAACTTGCAGGGTGATTTTATTCTGTAATTGACATGGCTTAGAATAGCAGTTTTTTTCATGGCATGGCAGAAGTGCTATAGTGCTCACATTGTATATAAGTGTGTACTCAGAATGCAGTCAATCTTTGTCTGTGTTGATTTATTTTTTTTTGTCTAGATCCCACGAATTGCGTTCTAAGATAGTGTCTCTCCAGCTTCTTCTCTCAGTACTGCAGAACGCTGGTCCAGTTTTCAGGACACACGAAATGTTCATCAATGCAATCAAGCAATACCTTTGTGTAGCATTATCTAAAAATGGAGTCTCATCTGTTCCTGATGTGTTTGAGCTTTCTCTTGCCATCTTTCTTACGCTTCTCTCTAATTTTAAGACTCATTTAAAAATGCAGATTGAGGTGAGAAAATTTGTCATTTTTCTTCTGCTCTAATTCTCAAATAAGGATACTTCAATGATAAAAATTCAGTGGCAACCTAATGTCATAGTTTTGTTTGCTTAATATACTGATAAATTCTGTATTTTGGTTCTACTGTATATGAAGTTATATTTTTCAGGAGAAATTGAGTAGAAATGAATTTGTATGTTTTACATAGTTCTGACAAGTTTCAGATCAAGTCTTTTCCTTGTATTTTGCAGGTGTTCTTCAAAGAGATATTCTTGAATATTTTAGAGACTTCTTCAAGCTCATTTGAGCACAAATGGATGGTGATCCAGACTTTAACTAGAATTTGTGCAGGTATTTATTTGTTGTAAAAAGCAGATGCTTCCTCTGACAGCAGAGGATAATTATATTTTTTAGAAAAATGTTGCATTTAATGTTTAAGAAAAAAAATAATTTGATCCATTAATGCTTGAATTAAATGTGTGTATTTAAGCCCACTGCCTGCTCTGTTTCCTTTTAAAAATGCTATTACACAGAACTCTAATGCTTGGCCTTTCATTTATTTTCAAGATGCCCAGTGTGTAGTGGATATTTACGTAAACTATGACTGTGATTTGAACGCTGCTAACATATTCGAACGCCTTGTGAATGATTTGTCCAAAATTGCACAGGGACGAAGCGGGCATGAATTGGGAATGACACCTTTGCAGGTAAGGATAAGAGCTTTGAAGATAAGGTGCAATTGTGCATCTGTGTTATCAATACTTCCAGTTTTGTTTCCTATAACCTACTGATTTTACTTGTATTAGTTAGCTGTATTAGATACGTTGAAGCTGGGTAATGAGGGAGCATGATGGATTTACTTGGTTATGCAGTGCGTCTAAACTGTGATACAGAACTTGTTCTGTGCCTTCCTTAATCATGTGTTCTTTTGACCAGGAATGGAAGTAGTATTAAGAGACCTTAGTGTCAGTGTTTGTGTGACCCAGTTTATTATACAGCTAAAGTAGTGAGACACTTGTCTTTGTGGAGAGCTGTGATGCTATAGAAACTTGCTGGATGTTCACAATCATTTGTATGTTTAAGCTGTATTTAAGAATTGGTGTATGTTGCCTTTTGGTTGTACTCATCAGCTGTTGATAGGTCCGGTGCTTAATGAGCTGGAATGTGGCATCAATTTAGTTGTGGTTGCTTTTGGCCTGAATGTATCCAACCTAAATTGTAAAGGGACAGAAATGTGCTTGGTATCATCAGTAGAGCTCCCCATACTGATGAACTTACGAAGATTTAAATGGTGTGATGTAATGCATCCTAAAAATTTGTGGATACAAGTGTATTGTGTTTTCTTGTTGGCTATTTCTAGGAACTAAGCCTGAGGAAAAAAGGGCTTGAGTGTTTGGTTTCTATTTTAAAATGTATGGTAGAATGGAGCAAAGACCTTTATGTGAACCCCAACCATCAGACAAGCTTGGGTAAGATTGTTTTCTTTATAGGGAATCTAATTTGTTAAATAAGTTTGTTCCTGTGTTTCCTTGCGATTCAGAAGTTACTCACTTGTGTGGGGGTGCTAGGTTTTAATGTGACAATTCATTTATATAAGTATCTTATGAATGGTTGTTGATGCTGTTGCAGTAGCTGACTCTCCAGATGTCTGATTTGAATAAGCAGGGTCTGTTTTAAAACTTAGCCAGACCATCGTTGACTCTATATATCTGTCATACATAGCATGTGATTGTGACTTATCTTACAGCCACTATGTTCAAGGGGCAGATCTCTCAAGGTGCGGATGTTTTTTTAGTTTTTCACTACTTTAGAAATGCATCTGTTTAGCGTGTTTGTTAGTGCAGTCTGACATAAAGTAAGGCTGCTCAAATTAGGATTTTGGCTTATAAACTTTAGTAGTAGTTTTCTAACTGAGCTTTTACTGAACAGTATGACTTAAGTCTCTTCATGTTTATAAATAGGTACATATAAACCATCTGAACAGGAAATAGCTGAAGGAAAATGCCTTGACAGTGGAGGGAGACGAAGTAGTGTCAGTTCTTTGGACTCCACTGTGTCATCAGGAGTTGGGAGTGTTGGCACCCAGACTGCTGTCCCAGATGACCCTGAGCAATTTGAAGTCATCAAACAACAAAAGGAAATAATTGAACATGGGATAGAGCTGTAAGTCCAATAATGACAAAAAAAGCTCCTAAAACTTGCTGGTAAAAAAAAAAAAAAGTGTGCAACCATATTGTTTCTTAGTCTTATATAGTCATAAGTTTGGGGGCATGTGACTGAATTTAGTCCTGTGAAGGCTCTTGCTTCTTTCAGAAGCTAACACTGGGGGGGGTGCTGTAGTTAAAAAGGAATTCAGTGACATCTTGAGTGAAGTGGAGCTTTGTGCCTGTACATAGATGTGCATGTACCTAGACTGAAACTAACTTGAGTAGGCAGAGACCTTGTCTTCCAGTTCTTTAAACTATTTGTTGTCTTTAACAAAATAGTTGCAGTGAAATGGTTGTTCAGCAGTGGATTGTTACTGTTTCATTAATTTGAAAAACTTTCTCTTTAAGTGCTGTGAGTAGCAAGATTTTTAATGGAAATTCTCTGACACCTGGTATTTCAAAAGTGACGGTTTATAGTCTTGAGTTTTCTAGCAATGACTTCTAAGCTGGTCAGAAACTGAATGTACTTTCAGATGTAGCCTTGTGGTGTGATAGTTAATGTTTTTGTTACATGTTTTTTGACCTTTTTCCAACTTTGAAAAAGACGATATAAATCAGTCATTGGTTTAGTAGAGCTCTGTGAAACTAAAGCTTTGTTGCCTGGGAGGTTTTCAGTTACATGCATCACTTCATCCATGTTTTTGTCTGAATAGGTTTAACAAAAAACCAAAGAGAGGAATACAGTATCTACAGGAGCAGGGAATGCTTGGCAGTACAGCAGAGGACATTGCACAGTTTCTGCACCAAGAAGAACGTCTCTGTTCTGTAAGACTGTGGGCAATACAAGATGATTCATATTGCTTTTTAACAGGAGTACTCTTACACTGTTGCTGTCTGATCCTTACATATGCACTCTGAGTTCGTGTTTAATTAATAGATAATTAAAAGTGTAAGGATTCTAAAGGGTGTACTTAATCCCAGTACTACTTTCTACTTAATGAAGTATCCCAGACATTTCAGTAAAGTAGCTGTTTTCAGTGAAGTGCTGAGGAGCACAGGGTTTGTATGTATCTGCATTAGCAGTATTTTGCCAGTGAAGGAATGTCACGTGGCACAGTGGCAAAACATTCTCCGCTGTATGTGAAATGGGGTACGAATTAGCTTTCCTTGAATCTGTGCTAATGCAGGTTTCACCTTGGGATAAGTAAGGGAAACAAGAGGAAGCAGGCTGTGTCTGTTTTCTAATGATGCTGGTTTCCTGCTGTCCCTGTAACGGTTGCTCTGCCTACTTAGTGAAGCATATCAGTCTTACAAAATTCAGTGCTGTGCAACTCTAAGTGTTCTTGCAAAGCTGGCAGTTGGATTACGTAGTAATAACTGTTTTTTTGTTTTTTTTTTTTTTTAGACTCAGGCAGGGGAATTTCTTGGGGAAGGCAGCAAGTTTAACAAGGAAGTGATGTATGCCTATGTGGACCAGCTTGATTTCTGTGGGAAAGACTTTGTCTCTGCTCTACGTATATTTCTGGAAGGTTTCCGGCTGCCTGGTGAAGCCCAGAAGATTGACAGATTAATGGAGAAGTTTGCTGCAAGATATATTGAGTGCAACCAACGGTAATTCAAAACCTTGTATTGGATAAGTGCCTGAAGAATGTCTGTTTTGTTCCTTAAGACTGAGGTACATCTCTCACTCTTACCAAGTTGGGTATTTCCACAGGTGTGTTTTCTTTCTTGTGAAAATGGAGGTAATGGATAGAGGAATTAGGTGTCTAATAACATGTTTATTTTTTCTTCTCTTAGGCAAACACTATTTGCTAGTGCTGACACTGCCTATGTTTTGGCATACTCTATAATAATGCTGACTACAGATTTACACAGTCCACAGGTAGAAATTTTAACAATGGACTTGTAGAAGCTCAGATCTCCATAGAACTTGCATTCAAAACCTGATATCCTGATTCTCTTCTACAGGTAAAGAATAAAATGACAAAGGAACAATACATTAAAATGAACCGAGGAATCAATGACAGTAAAGACCTGCCAGTAGAGTATTTATCCACGATTTATGAAGAAATAGAAGGAAAGAAAATTGCCATGAAGGAGACCAAAGAATATGCAATTACAACCAAGAGTAGTAAACCAAGTAAGAAGGATCTAGAAACTGGAAAGACCGCATGTTGTGAACTGTTGCATAACTTTCAGGATGGCGTAGTGGAGTTCAGGTCACTTTTGAAAACCTCTTTGTGCAACACATATTAGTATTCTAAATGTAATTTATAGGTATCTGGAATGAAACTGGTTTAGTTATTACTTAGTGCAGCTGCTTTATAATGGACAAAATAGCCATGTAAGTGTATCGAGCACCACTGCAGAAAGGCACTAGAAACTGGATTTTTTTTTAATGAGAGTGTAGGGGAAATGATGGGGGTGGGGGGGAATAGTTGAAGTTTGCTGTTATTTTGCTCCTTAACTTCTTGCTTTTATCTACCTGAGTGTGATTTTTTTTTTTTCTTTATCAGTAGCATATCATAGTTCATAGGTAATAAATATCACTATCCTTGTGATAATGTTTGAAAAAGGAGATGCTGGAGAGTGTAATTCTACGGTTGCTTTCTCTCATCCACAGCAAGCAAAGATTTGTGTGTAGTCGACTGTAGAAAGCAGAGTCTCCAACTGTACTCATTTCATACACAGTGGGCATTCATTTAATTCTGTATCTTCAGCATAGTGCTTTTTTTTTTTTTTTTTTTAGTATTTTTCCATAGTATTTGTAAGTTTCCTAAGATCAGAACAGAAACAAAATAATCTCTTGTGTTTCTTCATCCTTACACTAAGTTACCAACTTTAGTTTTAAATTGATGAAAGACTTGTTTTGTATGGAGGATGTCAGTCTAAAACAGTGAAGCATTTTCCATCCATTATTATAAGCGAAGTGAGTTAATAATGTATGCCTGTCTGCCTTGTGCTTGGCTTTTAGTAAAGGGCAGAATTAGACATACTGTGTAGAATGAAGTCTTAGGTTGGTGTCTGGATTTTGGTGCTGGAATTCCCTGCAACCAATGACAGCCTCCTGAATTCTGATGCTTCTGGAAGACTCTTTAATTTCATTGTCAGTAACTTCATTTAATGTTTGTCAATATGAAGATACAGATTCTGCTGTTGGGGAGGGGGGGGGAGGAGAACAGAGCAAACCAACAGTGCATCTGTGTGATGTTCCCATTAGGTGTAGCTAATGAGAAGCAGCGGAGGCTGTTGTACAACCTGGAGATGGAACAAATGGCTAAAACTGCCAAAGCTCTGATGGAGGCAGTAAGCCATGCAAAGGCTCCTTTTACTAGTGCCACTCATCTGGATCATGTCAGGCCCATGTTCAAGGTGAGTGTCTGTGAAATTCCTGTTAATCTTCATTGTTAAGAGTTTCAAGCATAGAAAAAGTGGGGGAAAATGATTGAAGAGTTGAATAAAGCAGCAGGTGGTTTTTTTTTTAAATATTTAGTCCCTGTTGCATAATGTTTTAGACTAAAATCTTAATGCAAATGTGAACTTAATGTCTTCCTTTCTTTAGCTTGTTTGGACTCCATTGCTGGCAGCTTACAGTGTTGGTTTGCAGAACTGTGATGACACAGAAGTTGCATCCCTTTGTTTGGAAGGCATACGGTGTGCAATTCGGATAGCCTGCATCTTTGGAATGCAGGTTGGTGTGGAGACTTTTCTCAAGAATTGTGCTTGCCTTTTATTGCTAAGTCCTCTTAAGAGCACTTGCTAGTTTGCCTCTTTTTTTGCCCTGGAAAATCCTCAAATGTAACTGACAATTATGCAGTAAAATAAAATAGCATAGGTGTGCTGGCCAGGTAGCCTCCTCTAGCTCTTCGAGGACTTTATTGCAATGACATGTTTCTCTGTCTTGTAGCTTGAACGAGATGCTTATGTACAGGCCCTTGCTCGGTTTTCCTTGTTGACTGCCAGTTCCAGCATTACAGAAATGAAACAGAAGAACATAGATACCATTAAGACACTTATTACAGTTGCTCACACAGATGGCAACTATCTTGGGAACTCTTGGCATGAGGTAACAACTTAGCTTTCATGCAACTGCATTGTTCTTTGAAAACATGCAGAACTTTGTTCTGGTTTGCTTACTATTTCTAGTCTTTAACTAACTACATCTAGCTCCTAGGATGTGTTTCAGCTCTGCTTGTAATATGGATATGAGTGCGTTATTTTGTTAGTACTAAAACTTTTTTTTTTTTTTGCAGGCCGTATAGGTATGGTGTGATCAGCATTGTAATGCTTGTAGGTGCTTTTGATAAGGAATTAAAACTATGCTAAGTGTGCATTCCAATGCAATTCATAGAATTCTACACAGAAACTACTGCTTTCTTGTTCATGTAATCAGAAATACTCCAGCTCACAGCTCCAGGCTTCTCTGTGTAGCATTCAGCAACCTGTATGCCACAATTGCATGAATGAAGTAGGTCTGCAATAGTTAGTGAGGTACAGGTGAGGATAATCTGTGAGAATCATGCTTATTTTCCTAAAGCATGTTTTCCAAGAACTCTTCAATCACTTCTGAATCAGTAATGCTGCTAAAAGGGGGTGTTCCTGCTGCATTTTCTCTTGTGTTAGACTCTGATAAGTTCATGTGCACCTGGTTTAAAGCACAACCCCCAAATGCTTGTGCCAGTCCAAGGATTGTTGCAGCGTGGAGAGTCAGGAAAGGCCTGTTTGTGCTTGCAATGAGGCAGGTTTGGCATTTTCATGATCTGCGCTGTCATTATTAAGTGGCAGCTGCTATAATGCAATTGCTCTGGAATGGTGAAGCTGATGCAAGTTTTGAAAGCTGATGCTGTGAGATGTAGTGAAAAGGTCTCCTCTGGAGTTAGAGATGTGAATTAGATTTCTTCACACTGTATATATATATATATTTTTCCTTGAGTGTTGGAATGATTTATGGCAGCTGGTGATCTTGAATGAGTCACTCAATACAGTTTAGTTTATAGTTGCTTTTGTGATGTTGTTGTTTCAGTTATATCAGAACTGTTGTTGGTGTCAAAGTTGTTTTAAAGATTAGAGAACCTGAAGAGAGCTAGGAATAAGTACATAATGGTATCCATAAAAACGTGTTTTAAATTATCTTTGTTTTTAGATCCTGAAATGTATTAGCCAGCTGGAACTGGCACAGCTTATAGGAACTGGGGTAAAAACTCGCTATTTATCTGGTGCTGGGCGAGAAAAGGAAGGAATCATTAAAAGCTATGCATCTGGAGGGGAAGAGTTCATGGGCCTGGGATTAGGTAAGATTGATAACCTTGAACTTCAAAGAGTGCATGTATAGGTGAAGTATAATGGCTAAGAGCTCAGTGTTATACCAACATGTATGTTCATTTGGTTCTAGTGGATTAATGGAACTTAAAAAATCCATCACAGCCTTCCAAGGTGTTTTAGTAATTACCAAATATGTTCTCACTTCGGTAACTTCAATTGTATGTAAAGTTATTTAACAAAGTGCCTCCAGATTTATTTGTTGGGATGCAGTGTTTTCAAAGCTGTTTTGCTATACTTCTTAAAATTTTCTTACCAGTGCTATCAGTTGCTCCTTTTTATGCTCTGCTCATAATTAAAATGCAACAGTTTCTCTTTAGGAACTATAGTAGTTTCAGTGATAAATAACTTTTTTCCGAAGAGATTCCTCATCTCTGCATCTTGGGCTTGCTGTTTTGGTTCCTATTGTTCCTGTAGTATGTGGAACAAAAAGCTGTAAATTAGAGGAGGAAGTCTTAACCTTTGGAAAGCTGTCAAGGTGGCACTTGAATTCCAGAGCACATAGGAGCTGGTGCTGTCTGTGGTGATTGGACAGTGCATGGTTGGGCTGAATGATCTTAGAGGGCCTTTCCAACCTTAATAATTCTGTGATGATGCTGAATGTAGCAGAACTGTGCCTAACCTTAACTGTTGCATCAGATTAAGAGTTTATTCTTTAAATTGCTTTATCTGTTGTAATCATATTAGCGGCGTAACATCTTAACCAAGTTAAAACCGTGACCAAAATGCTATTCCCTCAGTAAAAAGAGCACCTCTGGCTGCATGTTCAATTTGTCATAATCTGGCACAGATCAGGCGAAGGCACCATCTGCTCCATATAAATTGCAGTTGCTTTTTCTTGTTTACTTATATGAAGTGATGCTAAATACTGGTGTTTTTTTTTTTTTATGGCTTTTATTGCAGGCAATCTTGTTGGAAGTGGTGCTGATAAACGACATATGGCGAGCATTCAAGAGTCAGTGGGAGAGACCAGCTCCCAGAGCGTAGTGGTAGCAGTAGACAGGTACTTAAAATTAGTTCTGGGGAAGATGTGACATAAAGCTACTGACCTTGCTTTCTTGAAGCCTCTTTCTTACCAGAGAAAGGTGATGTATAGATGTTGTCTTTGGAGCCAGTAAGTATAATGCTTCAGGCATGCAGTGCTCTCCAAAAGGAAGTCTAGCATTAAATAACTAATGTAAACTAGAGTAGTGGATTCTGTGAAAGGGCACTGTGTATGTGCGTGCTGTTTATGCCCTGCCTTGGAGCAAGCAAGTGATTTAAGTATCTTTGTTTTGTATCCCTCTGTCTTTAATTTGTGTGTGTGATCTGTGCGTGTGGGCCTTTTCCCCAACCCCATTCTGAGTTAGCCTGAGGTGGGCTGGCAGGAAAAGAATAAATGCCCTTGCTCTATCAAGTCACGCAATTTTATTTGGTCACGTGAACTCTAGTTTTGCAGCACTTAATTAGTTGCTCTTGTGCAGTTTTTATTCATTAGTTGCTGTATCCTTGTCCAAATTATCATCTTTTTCATTTGTCTCTTTAAAATACTGTATAGGAGAGACACTTGTATTAGAAGTAGTGCTGATAGGGGTGTTTTTTATAATTAGTGGACAAGTCAATAGAATTGTATATTCAGGTTTTCAATGCTTATTGTAACATAGATATGTATGTACCATATCATAAATTTGGGTACAGTTTGTGCTTACCGGTAATCTGGATGCCTCCTAATTAGCAATCTGAACTTCTCTGAACAGCTAAGGGGAGGGAAGGACAGTGGTAGATCTGTAGTCTTTCTGGTCTTTCTGCAGTTTGTACTGATGGCCGCAGCTTAGAGTAGTCTTAAATTATGTGAAGACTGAGCAGGTGGTTAGAATCCAGCAAAGTCTTGCAGGAAGGCCTTCTTAGTGTCTTTTTATTGTCTACGTGAAATTTAATACACTATTACCCAAATAAGAGTTCTGATGCTACTTGCACTGACCAAAACTAGGAGCTTGTACCTCTTCCCTGATGGGGAAGAAGCATAGCAGGCTGTGACCTGGAGCAGGGAAGAGAAGGGTCAAACTAAGAGAGGGATGAGAACTGCTACCAAAGATTAGAACAGTTCCAGAATTTGACACGTGGGGTTAAGTACTTGCAGGATGTTGCTGACAATTGCCTACAGCTCTAAGATTTGATTGGCTCTTGGGGATGTGCAACTAAAACTGCAACATGCTTCTTTGTTCTGTAGGATATTTACAGGATCAACTAGGCTGGATGGAAACGCAATAGGTATGTGTGCTGAGCATGCGGTGGGCTCCAGGAATTCTTGCCATGTAACATCCTAATTCACAGCAGTGTGTTGTCATGTTCAGTTGACTTCGTCCGGTGGCTGTGTGCTGTCTCAATGGATGAGCTGGCTTCCCCACACCATCCACGCATGTTCAGTCTGCAGAAGATAGTGGAGATATCCTATTACAACATGAATCGCATTAGGCTGCAGTGGTCAAGGATTTGGCAAGTGATTGGAGATCACTTCAACAAGGTATTTTTTTAAAACGAGTTTACAGAACTTACGTCAATGGCAAGGACTTCTTTTGGCTTTTTGTGCTTCTGAATGGTGTAAGTTGTGACTTTAAAAGAAAGTGCTAACTTCTCAGCAGTTTATATGTAGTAATCCTAACAGTATCTACATAGGCAAACACTTTCTAATGCCAAGTGGAACATCTATTTCAGAATGTGATGAATGGAAACAAAAATGGAAATATTTATTGGAGGGATCTTTTTATAATGAAGGATCACTTCATTATATGATTATGTAGTTATACTTTCTCTGTACCATGGTATTAACCTCCTGGACAAATACCAAATTAGCTTTCCTCTAAAATATATGCAGATGATACTGGAACAACGCAGTTTTCTTGGAAGCTTAGACCACATTTCTTTCTAACTTTTTTTTTGTTTTGTTTTGGAGTATCTAACTGGTTATTCTTTTGCACTTTCTGCATACAAAATCTGTGGGGCTGTTTAGATTTGCTGTTGAAATGAGAACCCTCCTGTTTTCTGAATGTCTAGCAACTGGAGCATGCTTGAGATTTTCAGTGGTCTGATGGATATGTTACTTAGTTTCAAATACTTACCAGCTAACATTACTTCTGTATGTGTTTCTTCTAGGTTGGCTGTAACCCTAATGAAGATGTTGCCATCTTTGCAGTAGACTCACTAAGGCAGCTGTCCATGAAGTTTCTCGAGAAGGGAGAGCTGGCCAACTTCCGCTTCCAGAAAGACTTCTTAAGGCCTTTTGAACACATTATGAAGAAAAACAGGTGTGATGAACTGATGTTAGCTTACCTTAGTCCTAAAGAAGTTTCTTTGTGTGGATTTAATTGTCTTGCATCTGGAAGTGGCTGTTGATGCAGTATTTTATTTTCTATTTTCTTAAGGTCTCCAACTATTCGGGACATGGTAATACGCTGCATTGCTCAGATGGTGAACTCTCAAGCTGCTAATATTCGCTCAGGCTGGAAAAACATCTTTGCAGTCTTTCACCAAGCAGCATCAGACCACGATGGGAATATTGTGGAGCTGGCCTTTCAAACTACAGCACATATAGTTAGTAAGTAATACTTGACAGCTGCAAAGACCAACGTTTAGCTTAGCTGCCGTGACCCTGGTAGAAAAGGTCCATCTGCATACGAGGTTTGTATTCACAAGTAAATAAATACAAGGTCTTGGAAGTAAGCCGTTTAAGCTCTGCAGCTAAGTCTTAGCTGTTAAGTCTCATGATTCCTGTGAATAGGAAAAAATGCATTACAGTTGCCCTGCTGCAGAACGTTTTGTATCAGGAGTAAATCTGGTATTTCTCTATTGCCCATCAGCAAATTGAAACAGGTTAAGGAAACTGCATTAATATTTGGTGAACGTTCATGCTGTTTCAGTATCGTTTTGTAGGGAACATAATGTTTATGACACTGGTGCGTGATTACTTGTGAAGTTTAGCTGATACAGACTGCCTGCTCTAGAAGTATATTTGAGCAATAAAAACTACTGCTGCTTTCACAGGAAGACAACCAACTCAAATATTTCAATAGTGGTGGCAGGTTTAAGTGCCCTGAACCTGCTGTATTCCCATTAAATAGCGTGGGGAAAAAGAGTTGTGGACAGCGTTAATAAATGCAAATAGTAAGAAAACTTTTGCAAATTTGAATTAGAATAGTTCAGTTGAAAGGTACCTATGGAGATCAAGTCCAATTGGAATTGCTTAGATCTTGAGAGTTGTAGTCTGTTCAAAAGCTTGTATGTTACTGGCTTGTGTTTCTGTTTAGTCTGTCCCTTAACCTGTTAACCTGAAGTCTAGCTGCTTTTTCCTCTGTTGCTACAGAATCTGAATGATTTAAGGCTTAGTTAAGATGTGTCAGGCTTTTCTCCTGTTATTTTTATGGTGTTCCCATGGGATTGGGTGACGTATTCAATGGAAGAAAAGTAAGACATAGAAGAAACCATGAAAGAATCTTAGAGTATAAATCAGCAGTTACCCAACCTGAGAACGCTGATAGATTCTGTCTGACACTGACAGATGTTAGGGATAGGAGGATAGCACTAGAGTATAACAGGAGAAATTGTTTAATCCAGAAACTCTCGTCCTTTCATGTCTGTTGGTTTGGTAGCGATATTCTGTGCCTGACTTCAGTAGACCAATGTCTGTTCATCTGTGCATTTCTGTCAGTAAATTTTAAAAATATTTTTGTTTGCTCTTCACAGCAAATATTTTTCAACAGCACTTTCCTGCAGCGATTGATTCATTCCAAGATGCAGTAAAGTGTCTCTCTGAGTTTGCTTGTAATGTTGCATTTCCGGACACCAGCATGGAAGCAATAAGACTTATTCGGTATTGTGCAAAATATGTTTCAGAAAGACCACAGGTATTTTATTTTTTTAACCCTTTTACCTTCTTACTGTCTTTACTATCTTTACTGAGACTCTTCTTGCAGCTAAGATCTTTCAGACTCAAACTTCAGTCTCCCAGCAGCAAGAGTTTGTGTTAAAAGTGTATTCAGAATTATGAATTGTTTTGGTGTTTTGTAAGTAGTGAACTGGGATTAGTTAACGTGTTAAAGATGTCTTTTGGCTTAAAGTGGAAGCTGTTACCATTGAAATAGGTATTTCTGTATGTATTTTCCAGGAACTTTCACAGATAGATATGACTTAGATTTATATATGACAGGAGTTGATTGTTACAGTAGAAACTAAGCTAATTTTTCAAGTCTGTCTGTGTACCATTAGTGGTATCTAATCTGTCTTAAAGACTTCTGAGAATTTTTCATCTTTTTTTCCTGCCCATCTCCAAGGTATTAAGAGAATACACGAGTGATGACATGAATGTTGCTCCTGGGGACAGAGTATGGGTCAGAGGATGGTTCCCCATTTTATTTGAGCTTTCTTGTATCATAAATCGTTGCAAATTAGATGTTCGAACAAGGTAACAAGGCTTTTCTGGTTTTTGTTTGCATTCAGTTAGGGAAGAGATCGCAGGCACACATTTTAACACAATCTTTGTTTGTTTATAGAGGTTTAACAGTGATGTTTGAAATAATGAAGAGTTACGGCCACACCTTTGAAAAGCATTGGTGGCAAGATCTGTTCAGAATAGTGTTTCGGATTTTTGATAATATGAAACTTCCTGAACAACAAACAGAGGTAAAACAAAGACAAAAATCAAGCAAACTTTACACTCCTTTTTTTCCCTCGAGCTCTAACAACCCAGGCAGCAGCTTGTATTATTTGTTGTCAGTGTGTTCCAGCCCATGCTGTTCCAAACTTGGTTTGTGATTATAATTTGTTGTATTATGTTCTGTTGTACGTGTGAAATGACCAATGCTTGATAGCTTCCACATAGAAACTTTCCATAATACTCTGTTCCCTTGAAAATATTCTATCAGATAAGTGTTCGTGCTTTGTGATACTCCATACTTTTCTGAATAGCAATCACATGACCAGCTAAGTACTTCAGATGAGGTATGTTCAGTAGCAGTTACTGGGGGCCCTTCCAGGTTTATGTAAATTCAGTTCTTCTCATAGGCTGCCTCCTGTTTTGAAGGGCTGTTCATGAGCCATATGCTATTGTCAGAAGGACCATGTAGAAATAAATGCTTTTTTTTTTTTCTCTTGCAGAAATCTGAATGGATGACCACTACATGCAACCATGCACTTTATGCAATTTGTGATGTATTTACGCAATTTTATGAAGCTTTAAATGAGATTCTTCTTCCTGACATACTTGCACAGCTACACTGGTGTGTAAAACAAGGTAACTGGTTCCCTTGTGTCCTTTGATAATGTATTTTTGAAATGCTTGTTACTTAAGGGGGAAAGCGAGTTGTATTTTTGAAGAGTAATAAGTGCCATGTTCAGAATGTGTGGTGCAGTAGATGTCTGCAGAGTCCTAAGTATTCCAGGGTCACGTTCTGTTTAATCAGTTAGGCAGCTGTTCTGTTAGTGCGTCTGTGGGGCTACTGGGACAGAGCAAAAGCTCTTGTGCTGATCTTTGGCCATCAGCCTTTCCTAATTTGCATGAATTAAATATCTCATTCGTTTACGCATATGTACGTATGCATTCTGACTTCACAAATTATTTTTTCCCATCTTTCTCTCAACCAAGTAGTGTTTCTGGATATGTCTTTTCAAGTGTTTCATTTAGGCTCACGCTCTTATTCCTGAAATCTTCTGCGTTACTAGCATGGATTGTGGGTGAATTCTTGAAGTTTCACATTTGTGCTTTCCTTCATTCATTCTGCTGTATGCTTCTTTTCTGCTTCCTTCTTGTCCTTTGTCTTCCCTGTTTGGATTTCAGTCTCACAAAGTGAATTTTTAAGCACTGTTTTCTATTCAGCATGATCCCAAGCTTGATGTTACTGTCACGTGGTTCATAGATGGGCTTTGAGCTGAACTAACATGCCTCTAATGTTTCACTGATATTGTTAAAGCTAAGAAATATGAAACATATCTTCCACAGAAAATGAGCAGTTGGCTCGATCGGGTACAAACTGCCTGGAAAATCTGGTAATACTAAATGGACAGAAATTCAGCCCAGAAGTCTGGGGCCAGACGTGCAATTGTATGCTGGAAATCTTCAAAACTACCATTCCTCATGTGTAAGTTCATAAACTTCTCATACTGATGTTCTGTTTCAGAGCAACAATATTCACTGTTGTTTTTTGTTGTTGTGAAGCTTGCTTACTTGGAGGCCAGCAGGAATGGAGGAAGATTCAGCCGAAAAACACCTGGTAAGAGTTAATTCAGTGCAGCAAACTAAGCTGAAGAGGCTGTGTTGGGGGTAGCTTGTGAAGTATTTTATAGTAGCAGATGTGCTTGACAACAAATACTGGAATTGGCATTATCTTGTGTTTAGCACTGCAGTTGAATAACTTGGAAGGAATGGGTGCAGGAATTCTTTGAATCTGAAATCCTGATGGCTGGTTGGTAGGTAGCACTTGGGACTGTAAGGACGGTTCTAAATTCTATTCTAGGATTTGGACCTGGATCGTCAGTCTTTAAGTAGCGTGGATAAAAATGCTTCAGAAAGAGGACAGAGTCAACTTTCAAATCCAACAGATGAAAGCTGGAAAGGTGGTCCTTATACAAGTAAGGAAAATATCTGAGTTTATCGAATGAACTTTGACAGCCCCTCTGTCTGCTTCTTAGAGACAGCTTTAGGGCACTTGATAATTAATTTGAAAAACTTAGCTTATACCTTTATAGCTTGCATTTATTCCTTCTAGAGAAATTTTATAAGATAATTCACAGCATTACCAAATATGAGAATGGTAATGTAGTATCTTGCTAATCTGATGTATGTTAATTGTTATATGTTGCTTCTGAAACGTCTGTGGCTTTGTTTCATTAGACCAGAAACTGTTTGCTGGCCTCCTTATAAAGTGTGTGGTACAGCTGGAATTGATACAGACCATTGATAACATAGTGTTCTATCCAGCAACAAGCAAGAAGGAAGATGCTGAGCACATGGCTGCAGCTCAGGTACCAGCAGATCCAGAAATAACCCTGTTAAGCAGTGAAGTGCAGTGTGTTCTGAAGTGATAACAAAATACTGTAGTACTGTATGTAGTCTCCTTGTTCTTGCTCTCGGTACTGTCCTGAATGTGTCCTTACTCGTGGTGATTTATTTATTTATTTATTTATTTTTTACAACCTCCAGTATTTCTTGGTAGTGTAACTTTCAGATCACTATTGTAATGTGGAAGCTGAAATTTAACAAGGTGAATTGTAAGGACTTAATAACCTCTCCCCTGGAGAGGAGGTCCTTGTTCTGAAAATTCTGATTCTAGGGAGTAGCGTAAGGTGGGCACTTGGTTGTCTGTGTTAATGAAGCCCTAGGCCAGAAAGTTTGGAGCTAGTGCATTCAGGATAGTGTGGTTAAATTCATAGTAGAATTGGCTTACCAAAAAAATCATTTGTTCTTTGTGTTTCTTACAACCAGGATTTACCATAACTTCTCTTTAAAATATTTTAATGGAAGTAATACAGCCTTGGCATTTGGCAGGACAATTCTGCTGTGGTGTATTGCTCTGGTATTTCACTTGTACCTGAAACTGGAATGTGGAGTTACTAGCATGTGATATGTGAAGTATCAAAGTCTTTCTTAGAAAAAGAATGCATTACTGATACTGTTCTCCCCCGTGATCACTTTCATTTAGAGAGATGCGTTGGACGCGGATATCCACATTGACACAGAGGACCAAGGAATGTATAAACACATGTCTTCACATCACCTCTTCAAGTTACTAGATTGTTTGCAGGAGTCTCATTCTTTTTCAAAAGCCTTTAATTCAAATTATGAACAAAGAACGGTGTTGTGGAGAGCAGGTGAGGCTTTTGTGTCATTTGGCTTGAAGAAAAGGCACCGAGTTCTGTTCAGGGCCTTGATCACTGAAATGCAGAAGTACACTATTGTAACCATTTCTACAGTTCATCTGATGCTGTCTGCTTTTACTACTTTTCTCCTTGCTGATGAGATGAGATATTTATATTTTCTGTGTTTATTTTTGATTGAAGTTGAGCAGTGTAGTTAGTACTGCTGCACTTACATCATAGAGAAGAATAAGTCAGGTGTTGGTGAAAGTCAAGGAGGAGGAAATGCTTGCTGCCTGTGAAGGAAATCAGAGACCTGCTGCTGCTCGTTAGTGGAGTTGTGCTTGATGAAACTTAATCTCTTGGCTGGTAACAACAACCGTGAATGTTTCTCCTGATCCCTAGGGTTCAAAGGTAAATCAAAACCTAATCTCTTAAAACAAGAGACCAGCAGTTTGGCTTGCTGCTTGAGAATACTCTTTCGAATGTATGTGGATGAAAACCGCCGGGACTCCTGGGATGCTATACAGCAGCGCCTGCTTAGGTAAGAAAGAAGGTAGTTCAGGTGTGTTCTGTGTGCAGAAAAACATGCATGGTGCATCCTTGGGTAGACATGTTTTGTTTTTAAGGTGCTGAGCAGAACTTGCAAAGCATATCTAGATATATAATGGTCTGCTCTTTGCTAAAGGAGAGTTTGGCAATACGAAAGCACTCCATTTGAAATAAATGGAACGCTTCCTTGCTTGGCCCACATTTCTTCACAAAAGTGGTGGTACAGAATGCAAAGATACAACGTGATAAAATCTAAACCAAATGATGTAAAGCTACTGTATACCTGGAATGTTAAGCATAAGAAATGATTGCTAAGTAATATGTAAGAAGCTACTTAGCCCCTTTATCTGAGGAGTGAGTTGTTGGTACAGAAAAGTTCAAGGCTCTGAGATTTCCTCATATTTGATTGCAGATTAAACTTACTATTGGTACTAATTTCAGTAACAGGATTTCAGTGATGTTCCAGTTTTTCACTGTCTGTGGACATCTTTGTAGTGCATAAAAGGGGAGGTCCCATCTCCTCTTCAGAAAGTACTAAAAAAACCAGTTGCAAGTTGTACAGATTGCATTTTCATAGACAATCTACTGCAAGGGCCAGAAATGTATCGATGCACTAGTAATCCTTCTGTAAGTGCTGCAGATCTTTGATATAGCAGTGTACATTTGAGGGGGGAGTTGTTTTTTCTTGGTGACACTGCTTAAATGGTCCCCATGTAAGGATCAGGAAGTAATGTTTGAAGGTTGACGGTGAGAATGCTTTAATTACAAACAATGCTTTAATTACAGAATGCTCACAAGGAAAATAGTTGTCTTCTACTTTTCACTCCGTACTTGTTTGTTTACAGCATAGAAACTATTTCAGTTCAGTTATCTGTAGTAGCAGCTGTGACAGAAGACAGACAAATATGTGTAGTTCCAAATTACTGCATGTGATTGAAAACTTTCCCATGGAAATGCATCTTCTGTGTAAACAAGATACACTCTGAGGGAACTGAAAGTGCCTTAACAAAAGCTTACTGTGGGTCTTCCTTGTGGCTTGTTTAAACTTGGCATCTCTTCAGTGTCTGCAGTGAAGCCCTGGCATATTTTATTACGGTGAATTCTGAAAGCCACAGAGAAGCTTGGACCAATCTCCTGCTGCTGCTTTTAACAAAGACACTAAAAATCAGCGATGAAAAGGTAAGAACAGGCTGCATGCCATGTCTGCTTGCATTCAGGTGCTGTTGTCTCTGCCTTCGAGTTCATTCTTTGTCATGCATACTGCATGTTCATGTAGTGTGTGCTCTCCTTGGAAGGCAGGAATGGTTATGCTTCTTTTCTTTGGCAAGTGTTTCACACTGTAAAAATGGGACTGCATCCATGGAGTTCAGTTGTGTGGAAATTACTGTAGAGCTTTCATATAAAGCACTGTGAGCGTGCAGCAAAGATCTGTATCACAGCAGCATAGAATGGTAGAGGGAAATTTCATCATTCTATCATTGTAATTTTATTTCTGTGACAGTGAAAAAATAATCTTTGTACTCCCAGTTTCTTTTTGAGGAAAATGTGAATGTATATATTCCCTCGAATGTCTCATGCAGAGAAACTTCTAGAGGCTGCTGAAGTTTGTGGGTATTTTTGTTTCTTGTTTTTAAAAAAGGTGTTGTTTGAAAGTATGGAGTTTTTATGTCGATGCTTTTTTAATGTTCCTTGTATTACAAAAGATGCAGTTCCACATCACTTATGCTTAGCTCTAAATGCTTTATTGCAGCTTACCAGTATTTGAAGAAAGTGGTGGTGTGTTATGAAAATAGTTTTAACTCTAGATCTAATGGCAAGCTGGCCGTTCCTTGGTACCCATCTTAGTATCTTTCTGTTGTAAAGAATTTTGTGGTAAAAGTGTCCCTTCGGTTTTCTCTGTTGAATCATAGCCTTGGATTGGAATGGAGCTTAAAGATCACCTAGTTCCTACCCCCTGCCATGGCTGGGTTGCCACCTCCAGCTCAGGCTGCCCAGAGCTGCATCCATCCCGACCTTGAGCAGCTCCAGGGATGGGGCACCCACAGCTTCTGCCCCCTGACGTGGCCGTGCCAGGGCCTCACTGCCCTCTGAGTAAATGAACTCCTTCGTAACATCTAATTTAAATCTCCTCTCTTTTAGTTTAAAACCATTTCCCTTGTCCTATCACTGTGTGCCCATGTAGAGACTCAAAAACTAACACTGAGTGTTACTAGGAAAGGAATGGAGGATAAAACAAGCTTTCATTTTCTGTAATTTAATGGCAAGTTTACATCTTGAGCATTTCAGTTTTGATTCCCTGTACTGAAAGACATGTAATGTTGCTGGAGAAATGCTGAGGGCATAACAAGAGTGACTTCCATAAATAGAACTGTATGTATGTTAGATATTTACTCACCTATCTTTTTTACATGCACAAGGGAGATGCACAGTGTCATTAACAGCATGAAGAGAGGGAAAGGACGGATAGTTTATAAAATGGAAGAGATGGTGAATGACAGTTTTGAGGATAGCAAGTCACTAGTTCAGCTGTGTGAAAGACTTTGCTACAGTATTGTGGAGGCTATTTTAGAGGCTTGAGAAGCAACTGGATGCATTCTCAGCAAAGGACATTTCTCCAAGGAGTTTCTGGTACCACCTCTAGCCTAACAAGTCCCTGAGCCAAAAAATAATCTGACTGTTCTGGGGGGAAGTAATATGGAAGCCATGCTCTGCACATGGTTTCTTGCAGGCATCCACTGAGGCTGCTGTGGAAAACAGAGAGCAGGCTTGATGGCTGTTTGGACATTCAGTAGGGCCTTAATTTGGTGAGACTTCACATTGGAGAAACGTTATAAATTGGTGTAGCCATGTATGTGGAAGATCTCAGCACTTCCCTCTAGGAATAGATAATAATTTTCTTTTTTCATATCTTTCCTGATAGTTTAAGGCACATGCTTCAACATATTACCCATACTTGTGTGAGATCATGCAATTTGACCTGATTCCTGAGCTTCGGGCTGTGCTACGGAAGTTCTTCCTGCGTATAGGTGTTGTGTTCAAAATCTGCGTAACAGAGGAGCAAATACGGACAACTGGGACAAGTTTACCTTCATGGTAGCCCTGAGTAGCATTGGTTACTTCTACGTAAAGCTATGTTCCATAGCTGAAGTGGATGGGGGAAAAAATGGAACTTTGGTGTATCAGAAGAACAGCAAGTTACTCTTAACACAATGGTGTTTGAGGAGGAATGGGGAGGGAAGGGGGGAAGGGAGTCCTGACCATCCTATGAGACTATCGGCAATTTTTATTTAAATTATTGCTTACAGAATTAGTGCTGTAGGTGTAAAGTCTATCTGTTTCCCTGTTTGTCATCCTTACGATCAAATTCCTCTCTTCTGGTCTTTTATCATTCAGTTTTGCAGCCCAACCAAATCTTACAAATAACTGGATTCCTCAATGGAAACTATTCCCCATGGAAGTAATAAATATAGTTGTATAGCCTTGTGATGTTAGCACGTGCTCATAATAAACTATACTGCAGTGGCTGACGACCACCTCAGATCATTCTGGGTTTTTCTTTGTGTGCACATGGCTAGACCAAGCAGTGCATTGTAGGTTTTGACTGTAGACAGTCTGTATGATATTTGGGGAAGGGGTTTACCTCTTGTTTAACAAGTCATTTTAGAACAACTTATCTAATATCAGTGCTGCATCTTCCGAGATTTCTTGTTTTTATGGAAGGTTTTATATCAGGAGTACATAGTAGTATCAACTCCATTTAGCTCCTCAGTCTTCAGTTAAAGTCATTAAAAAAACAGAAAAGATTAAGTTTTTAACTGCCCATTGACTTCAATACATTGCCAAATCACTGATGGAACATCTACATTAATATTGAAAACAGGGATCAAAACAAAACCACCTTCTTCATCCTTGACTACAATGTATTCAGTGGAAATGGTCTGTTCAGCAAGTATTTTTCTTAATACATATGAAATCTGTTCTTACTGCAGACTTTTCAACTTCAGGTTTTTTTTTGTGCAAATGACTTTTCTCCTCAACTTGGAGAGGTTGTTGCTACTGTGCTATCTGAATTCCTGTGACTGCTTTAGCAAAATCAAACTTGTGATCAATGATGTACTATAACAATTACCATTACATTTCTGTGGTTTCAAAAATATGTGATTTAACACTCAAGCTTTGCTTACCCTAGAGATTTTCCTTTCTTCAGCATCCCTACATTTTCTGTGACGCTGTTTCCATCACATGATACCAGTTAATAACAGAAGTCCTGCGGGGCTGAGTTATGATCTTTGAACTAATTTTAATTTCAGGTTTTTAAGACTACTTTTTTTTTTTTTTTAAATAGAAAAGTATGGCAGGATGGGAGAAGTTCCATGTCCCAGAACATCTAAACAAAAGTGTTAGGTTACCCACTGCGTCATCCATGTCAGCAAACCTCAAAAATAACAGTATTTAACAACAGTAGCAATTGAATGGCACTGTGTTCAACTTGTTTTGAGTTTCCTAGTAGGGCTGTCATAGCTAATGTAGTGTTGGGATACCCTAATCTCAGAGTTAATTATATATATATATATAATTACTTTTTTTTTTCTTGTGAGCTGTTTCCAAAGGGCTCATGTGGCATTCTTCAGTAAATCAGCTTGTTCTATGTAAGCATCATTTGGCAATTGTTTTGCAGTCAGAAGCACTGGTAAGGCATTTTTTTTTTTTTAATTATTTTTAACCAAAGAAAAGCCACAGCCAGGCCCTAACTTTTAAACACCCTATAAATAAAATCTGTATGCTAATATTTAATTAGAGGAAAAAATGGCTATATTTTAGCATAAGAGACTGAAAAATAAGCATTGCCAGTATTGAACTTGCTGCACTTGAGATGTCATTTTATGTTGCATTTAGTATATTGCTTGTTCCCTGGTAATGTCACTTAATTACAATAAAATGAAGTATTTATTTTAATTCTATTTAAATTTGTAATAAATTTGTAAGAATAAGCCATTCTTTTTTTCTTCCTGTCCTAGATAGTTCTTCTATATTATTTTCAGATTTTGAATGTGACACTGCCTCATTGAATGTATACATGTATCTCCTTTCAAAACACAAACTTTAAAGTTGCATGCTTCTTTTACAGTTTTGAAAGCCTTACAGATCAAGTCTTGGAAGAGGTCTCTTAATTTTCAGATCTTAAATTTAGAGCTGCATCGTGGGCTTTCTTTACTGTAATGTGCAACATCTGTTATCTCTGCGTATAGAAATCACCAGTCCCTTCTTTCAGCCTGAGTTCCAAGAGATTCTTCTTTTACTTAAGTAAAGCTTTTATTGTATTTATACCATTTATAAACTGCTGAAATTAGGCATGCGACATTAGAAGCATTCTAGATGTACTGTAGTGCATGAAGGAGAAGGGGGACTGGAATGCCATGGGATTGTAACAGCCTTAACCCTGTCACGATTTTCTGGAGTTTGATTGTACATCTTAAAGCAATAAGCATGGTATGCAGAGCGCATACCGGGACACCTGAACAGCCGTATGTTCACATCGCCTTTTTGTTCTCCCTCTCACAAAGCTGAAACGTTTGGCCCATGGGGTGGTTTCATGCAGCAAAAGCTGCTGAGCCCAAGTGGCCGCAGCACTCACTGCTGCTTCTGGTCTCATGCTGCCATTACACACGGCTGGCCTGGGCTGCTTCACGTGAATGGAACAGATCTGTGGAATAAAACAGCAGTCCTTAGTGGAACAAATGAAACTCCAAGCAGACCTTCCCTGTAAGGGTATAAATAGCGAGGCTGCGTGGTATGTCCTGCTGCTCGTGGCAGACCCTCCCAGGGAGCAGCTGTGTGTGTGTGTGTGTGTTGTCGCTGCGGTTTCCCAGTGCTGCCAGGAGCCGTGTGCCATCTTTTAGTCTCAACTACGATGACGCTTTCCCCGTCTCTTTGATCTGTCCGTTGTTCGTTCAGCACCTTGAATGTTGTCTGTGCGTAAGACGGGCGCTGCCTGTGTCTCTGAGGAGCTCCGCATGAAGCGCGTTTCATACCGACGAAGCGCGGCCCTTGCCCACGGGCGCACGCAGCTGTGAGAGAACAGCGGAACTATCAAATACGAAAAACCTATGTAAAGTTTTCTACGTGCAAATACTATGTACAGTACTGTTATACTACTCCGTGCTTTTAATGAAGCGGTCAACCAATAAAGTTTTCGGAAGCGGCGCTGTGTCGCAGCCGTGTCATTGCGCCGCGCGCGTGCGCGTGTGGGGAACTTTCTCCCGCCCTTTTCGCGGGGCCGCGCAGCGCCGCCTGACGGGGCACTGCGGCGCGCGGGGCCTTGTGGGAAGAGCCCGGCCATTGGCTGCCGCTTTCCGCGTGACACGGGAGGCGCGGATTGGCTCGGTGCGCGGCACGTGGGAGCGGAGGGGCCCGCCGATTGGCCCGGCGGCCGGGCGGTGTCGCCGCCCTGCGTGATGCGGTCACCGTGCCGCCGCCGCGCCCTCTCGCCGCGGTTTGAATGTAACGCGCAGCCGGAGCTCTGCGGGCCGCCGCCGCTTGGAGCAGGCCGACGGGTGAGACTGAGCCGCGCCGCCCGGCGATGCCGGCGGTAGGGCGGCCCCGCGGCCCGGCCGTCCGCACGGCCCGCAGCCGCCGCCGTTCGCTTCCTACGCGGGCTCGGGCGCTGGGCCCGCGGCGCAGCGAGAGGCGCACCGTGCTGCGGCGCTTCGTCCCGCCCTCCGCGGCTCTTGATTGGCTGGTGGCCTTTCAGGGACTCTTCCCATTGGCTCCCGCGGCTGCCGGTCGGGAGGTGGCGGGGAGGGGGAGGGCAGCGGTTAGGATCCCCGTGCGGCCCCGAGCCGCCTCCGCCTCACGCGGCGCGGGCAGCCCCGGCCCTGCGGTGAAGCGCTGGGACAGGGAATAGAACCGCGGGGAGGAACCGGGCCGCGTGGGGGCAGGGCGGGGCAGGGCCGACCCCTGGGGCTCTCCCGGACGGCCCCCGAGCGGCCGCCGTGACGGGCTGTGGGGCCGCGCCGCCGGCAGCCTCCTTCCCTTCCCGCCGGCAGCGCCCGCAGTGAGCACGGCGACAGGGAGCTCCTGCCGGCTGAGCTCTGCGGCTTTGGGGCTTTGGTGTTCTCCGAGTGCTCCGTCACTGGTGTCGTCCTTAAAGCGTTAATAAGGACGCTTTGTGAGTTTTCTTCCAGAGAGAGTCTGGAAACTTTCCCCGTTGATCTGCGTTCTCACCGTCGCTGTCAGCGTAGAGCGGAAAACGCGGCGTTTCTCCAGCAGTCCTGGTGGTGGGAAACGGGGGAAAAAGGAGCACCGGGGGGAGGTGACGTGGGGAGCCAGGTGCCGCTGCTGCTGTTTCTTTCCGCTGTCCTCCAGATGCAGAGGAAGGATTCGGTCATTAACATTCACAGCCTTTGCGAACGTGCTTAAATAGAAACCGCGTTTGTTGTCGGCATAGAATAAATCTAAATCGGGGTGGGCACATTTCAGGATAGAAGGCATTTGGTTTCTCATGTTTTTGTAGCAGAGGAGTTGCGGTGCTGTTGGGTAGCACGCAGTGCTTGGGGATGTGTCTCTGCCGTGGGCTCAGCAGTGTTAGGTGATGGCTTTGTGGCCTTACGGGTCCTTTCCAACCCAGATAATTCCACGGTGCTGTAACAGATGGCGATACCCTAAGCGACGTGTCCGCCAAAGTGTGTCTTGATATTTAGTGTTACTGTGATTTTAGTTGTTCCTATTAAAGCTGTGAAGTCAATGTATCACTGTGATAAGTGTGAGAGTATGTGTGGGAGGATGGCTAGAGGGGAGTCATCAGGCTTCACCGAGTTATTCTGCATTAAGCATTGGGTGAAATGAATGCCTGCCCTTATCCGGGTTCATTTTGTAGGGTGGACAGACCCTTTGGATTTGTGCAGTCTTTCATCTTTAAAGAAATAAAATAAAATTCTTTTGAGAGTTTTCTAGAGCTAGCATTTATTTGTAAACAGGAGTTGGCTCCCCAGTGCTTGTCTTGTCATGGAAGGGTGGGAGATCACCTCTTGGCTCTACCTGAGTAATGATTCATTGGATGTATGGTCCAGTTTTAGAGGTTTTCTCTCAGTAAGCTAGACAACAGCAGTTACCTGGAGCACGTTTTTGGGTTTGTGTTTAGCTGCTGTATTGTTGGTTAGATGTGTGAGTCCCTGCTTTAGGAAATGTATTCTAAAAAAACAGACGTGTGTTTTCAGTGGAATCAAGGTTTGTGTATGTGTAGCTTATAGGGTAGATTTTCTGATCTGCGTTAACAGGACTGTTTCTGTGTCTTAGTTTCTGCCAAGATGGAGCTGAGCGATGCCAATTTACAGACCTTAACTGAGTACCTGAAGAAAACACTGGATCCAGATCCTGCAATAAGGCGTCCTGGTAAGTGCTTGTCATATGTGACCCGGAAGCTTGGTTTCCCCCCCAGCCCTTCTGTCTGTGTTTAACAAACTTCAGTAGAAGTTTGTGCAAAACATTGCAGAAATTCTCTGCCTCCTTCAATAAAACCAGCATTCCCCCCCCAGAACCTATCACTTTATGAAGAATGAGTTTACGTATTAATTTATTTTGTTTGCATATCTTTTTTCCCGATTTTTATGCTGCTGTTTTCTGAAACAGGGGTGCTGTTTACAATTGAGCAGGACTGGCTTCTCTTCAGGGATGGCTTTTAAAAATGCTGAGGAGGCAATATTGCCCCAGCCTGTTTTGAATGGAGAGCTTTTGTTAACAGCAGAAGCGTTAAAGAGCTCAGTAGTAAAGAAGCTGCAGTGCCTTTTGCTGCTTGTGCAGTGCTTCTGTTCCTGTGAAGCTCTGGGGAGGTGTTTGTGTTATTTTAAATGGTTGTTTGAGGAATCGTAGATCTCTAGTTAGGGAAATCAGTTCAGCTTTTTGTTAACCTTCCCGTGTTCTCTTCCAGCGGAGAAGTTTCTTGAGACGGTTGAAGGAAGCCAGAATTATCCGTTGTTACTCTTAACACTGCTGGAGAAATCCCAGGAAAACGTCATCAAAGTCTGCGCGTCTGTGACATTCAAGAATTACATCAAAAGGAACTGGAGAATTGTAGGTATTCTAGTCAGTAGCTGTGCTAAGATCTAATAATCCTTCTAAGATCCGATGATATATAATAACCTTGAAGAATGCACGTGTGTCAGGACTTTGGGAGAGAAGATAGATGATACAGAAATCAAATACAAAGTGTAGCTTACTGATAAGAGACTAAAGCCTCCGCTCCTGCCATCCATTGCACTGAAAAGAAAGTGATAAAATGGGGAAGGATGAATTCTTCCTAATATTGCTTGCATCTTTTTGAAGAGGTACAGTATTCACTGCCCACGTAACTAACTGTAACGTTATTCGTGTTAAAATGACTGGAAAATGTGTGTGAGCTGACTGATCTGGCTGCTATCAGCTGACGTAGTGCTGCAGCCACTTCCAGCCAGCTCTGCAGATGGGAGTGATGGTACTGATTTATTTTTCACATAGATGCCTCTGGGACTTAGAAACCCTGAAAGTTCAACACGTGGAAGTACCTGTAGGCATGAATCAGAAGTATTGTCACTTAACCTCGTTTTATCATTTGTTTTTTAGGCTTCAGAAGCATTTTTTATTCAGAGCTTTCAGCACGTGTGAAATTTAACTTGTGGTGTAAAGTATTATGTGTCAGGGCTCAGCTCCTTTGTGATGAGAGATTTCAACTGATCTTGCTGGTACTTCGTCCCTGTGAAAGCACAGTTTGTGTATCTGAAAGAGTCTCAGATGTATGATCTTGGTTCATACGTTAGCTTGTGACTGTTCGGGGGTTTGTGTCTGATTCCCCCACGTAAATGTTGAAGAGCTGCAGCAGTCCTTGCTCTGGTTATGTTTGGTAAAATCAGCACGTTTACGCTGATGTGAAATTTCCAGACTTTGGTGTTGCTAATACTGCCTTTGCAGTCATTCCTCAAAAACCACATCTCTGTCTGTTGTATTCTAAGCAGAAACAGCAGTCGCTTAGAGAGAGGTGTGTGTCTTCCTTGGTTTAGATGGCTGAAGTGATTTGGGCTGTGGCGTTGCGTTGGAGCAGGTGGAGGTGCTGTGCAGTGAGTGCATCCAGAGGACGATTCACATTGCCCCAAGCTTGCCTGCAGCTACACGTGCTATTTTGCCCAAGATTGAAGCTTTCCCTTTAGAAGCAGTAACCTTAAGGCTAGCTTATGTAGATCGTGTGGTGTAACTCAGCAGTGTTGGATTAGGGCTGATACAAAGATCAGAGGGAAGAAAATGGTTCTGCCTACACTGATGGTTTGATTCTTCTTGAGTTTATGGAAAGTTCCAAAAAGAATGTGGGGGGGAACAGTAGTGCTGTGTGGCTCCAGGCACACTGAGATCATTGAATTGCTTTCTGGATTGATGGATAACTTCTGTGTCTCTAAACTTTGCTGCTGTCATCACTGATAATGGGATTATCCCTGCTGTCAGTGGTTGCTGTCAGGCCTTGCTGTTTTACTTCTTCAATAGAGACACTGTAATTTACTATCTACCACTTGGCACTGTTCACTTGACAGGATGAGTGGCTAACTCTTGAAGGCAGTGTGATGTTTATGTGTGCCACCTGCACTCACCTTCTGTCCAGTTGCACAAAATAAGTCTTTGAAGTTGGCAGAAACGAGGACAGGCATGGTTTGGAGCGCTGAAAGAGAATAGTGGTGGCTAAACTCGTGTTTGTTACTGGCATGTGCACCCTCCCTCTCTGCTCCTGAATTGCTGTTTTGAAAGATAAATGTTAGAGAAAAATTAGAAAACTTGAAGGAAGGTGTAATTTCTTTCTGCTTTTTTCGGTTACAACTGTGGGATAGTCATCGTATGCTTTAACAGAACTCTTAATTTCCTCATTGGTGCAATGGTTACATACATTTGTACATTTGGCTTCTGAAATACTGAGGTTTGCTCAGTGCCTGGAATATACTAATGTGCCAGTGACTTAATTCTTGTTTTCCTTGTAGGTGGAGGATGAACCGAATAAAATATTTGAATCAGACAGGATAGCCATTAAAGCCAACATAGTGCCCTTGATGCTTAGCAGCCCAGAACAAATTCAAAAGCAGGTAATGAGGCAATTTCTGGTTGTGTCCAAGAGATTTTTAGAACGATGCAATGTGTCTAGAGGCTCTGGTTATTGTCAAGCTGAGTTAGCCTTCCAGTGATGTCCATGCTATACAAATAACTTGCACTAAATTGTTTAAGTTACTTCTGCTCACCTTAAAAAATAAATAAATAATAAAAGTATTGCCTAATTCCATGTTTCTTTTCCAGTTAAGTGATGCCATTAGTATTATTGGTCGGGAAGACTTTCCTCAGAAGTGGCCAGACTTGCTGACAGAAATGGTGAATCGCTTTCAAAGCGGAGACTTCCATGTCATTAACGGTGTCCTTCGTACTGCTCACTCTTTGTTTAAAAGGTACTGGAAATAAGGGACTTCCTATGTGGGTTTAAAAAAAAAAGGAAAGTTTGCTTAAATCTGAGTTTTTATTCTCGTATGTGGCTTCTACTTAGGCTTATTGACTTCTTAGTGACACTTGAGGTGGTTGTCAAATGTGGTGCCTTCCATGGCGTTGAACTACGTTGTTTAGCTATTACGTTTACTTGATAGGATTTGGTTCAGGGCTCATCATGAGAGATCAGTTTGCACATTACTTCAGGAATAAATGAAGAGACTGTATTCCATTGTTGGTGTGTTTCTCTCGCTCCTCAGGTACCGCCATGAGTTTAAGTCAAATGAATTATGGACAGAGATCAAACTTGTCCTCGACGCCTTTGCATTGCCCTTGACAAATCTCTTTAAGGTATTGTTGAATTATTTCTGAAACAGCTGTGGCGATGTGAGTTGTTTGTTATGAATGCCTACAGAATGAGAACTTAACAACTCTTGAAACTGTTGATGAAGTTGAATCTAAAATCAGGAAATGAGACCTGACAGAATCAGTCAGAGGAAGAAAAGGAATAGTATTTTCTGATTTAAACAAATAAGATAACAATAATACTATGTCACGTAGTACTTCTCAATGTCTCTTGTTCATACAGTTGGTGTCAGGGTTTCTTGACTGAATTTTCTCTTTTTCTAGGCAACTATTGACCTTTGCAGCACGCATGCAAACGATGCTAGTGCTCTGAAGGTTCTCTTTTCTTCTCTCATTCTGATTGCGAAGCTGTTCTACAGTTTAAATTTTCAGGTGAATCTTTTTTCTCATAGTTTTGCTTTGATCACACGAGGCTGTGATGCTTTATGTGTAGGATCAATTTGAGGCAGCCTTTAGGGCCACACTTTATGGCCAAAGTAAAGGGTGACAGTAAGGATAGGGTTAATGAATACATTAGCTTGGCCCTGTCTAAACAAAAGCTGGAGAAGAGAGTCTTGAGCTCTCCTGCTAGTAGGGAGGTGATGTGGGTAACACTTGAGCTGGAGTATGGGCACGAGTCACATGTCTGTGCTCATACTCACTGTGTTGTTTCTTAAATGTGTCTGTACTCAGCACGTTCAGTCGTGTAGATAAGAGTCAGATTGGTAATGCAGCGCTGTGGGAGCAACCAATCCTGGTAGTAGTGTAGAGTTGGTTTTTTGTTTCTTTTTTGAAATGAGATCTTTATTTCTAGCATTAAGCTGGATGAAAGGCAGTAAAACCAAACCCTGCTGAGGTGGTGTATATTTAGTGCTTCAACGTGAGCATGAGTCAGGTGTGATGGTCGTGACTCAATTGCTCAGACTTCTCATTCTGTATTGGGCAAAAGAAATAGCTGGAGTTAAAAGGGAGGCTGTACTACATACTCTGAGAGACAGAGATTAAACTTTAGACTGTATAGAGTGTAAGGAACTTGTATATTGGGACATGTCCCAGGTCTCCATCTGTAGGACTTTTACTGTGTGGTTGTTCTGGGGGTGGAACAAGGGGACAGTTTTTTGTTTTAAAGGTTTGCTTTCCACACTTCACTGCACCTCTGTAGATTAGATGGAAGGGTATTACGTACAGTAGAAGTTTGAAATGTAGATTTCTGCTTTTCCTCCACAGGATTTGCCTGAATTTTTTGAAGATAACATGGAAACATGGATGACAAATTTTCATAGTCTCTTAACTTTAGATAATAAACTTCTGCAGACTGATGTAAGTACTGCACAAACCTGTTCCCATTCCGCAGAGTGGAGATAATTTACAAGAGACTTCGAGGCAAACTCTGAGCAGTGCAATGTTTCCTTTGTTGGGTAAACAAAGCAATAGAACGACTGAAAGGAAATGGGATTTGAGGGAACAGTCTCCATTGTCTAAGAACTGTGGAGCCCGGTTCTTGAAGTCACATATTAGTTACATATTACAGTTGTGCACAGAGATCAACTTACACGTACACATCAATGAGGAGCTTCTTTTGAGGCCACCTGCTGAAGTAACCTGATTGTTAGAATGACAGGGCTCAGGTTTTCTGTACCTCTCAGCTGGTTCACGTACTGTGCTTTAGAAGACATAGTATCTTGGAGAATTTGAAGTGTTGGAGCATAGAAGGAGTGACAGTTCTGAGTAGATTACTTTACCATTTGCTGGCTAGTTAGCACAGTTAATAGTTTCACATGTGAAAACACACTGTGTAATCAAAGCACAAATTCACTCTGAATGTGCTTTCTGCATTTTAGGTGCAGTACAGTAGTTCACCACGTGGTGGAACCAAAGAAACTATACATTCCTTTACAATATATAGGGAGCATGATAAGCACTTTTTGTGTGATAGTTTCATGGTGGTTTCAAGCTAATGGAGCTGGTGCTAAAAAAAGAAAAAGAAGCCTTGCTCATCTTTTCTTCTGTTCGCTTATTTTCCTGTGGGCTTCACTCAGCGCAAACATCCATGCAGTTGCACGCTGCACTGACTCAAGGAGTTGATATGCACTGAAACTGAAGGGTGAGGATTTGGAGTGAGAAAGCAGTGCTGATGGATCTTGGTGTAATTTTTTAAATTTTCGGCACAATTTTCCAGTTCAGTTCACTCTTTGGCTCTGCAGTCATTTGTGCTGACATGGGGAAGGGGAAAAAAAAAGAAACCTACTTTTAGCAACTCCATAAGTTTGAAGTAGCAAGATACAGTGCCTTCTGAGCATGTTTTCAGTGCCTTTTGTTATATTTTTCCTGTCATATTTGTAGATTAATTCTGTTTTTTAACTTTATCAGGTCTGAATCAGTTAAGGGGAGCAGTACCTCTGTTTGAAATGTGGACATAATGGCATGAATGTATAACTTGTAGTACAGTTCCTGTACAGATGGGCAAAATGCAGTAGTTCCTGGCAAGTAGGAGTGGTTTCTGTGGCCTGTTTAGGACAGGATAAAATAATTGTGTGTTTCCTTCAAATAATTGTGATTTTAAAGCAGCCTTGAAGTTTGGGTGTTTAAGTACCTACTTTTGTTTTATGTGAGGATGAAGAAGAAGCTGGATTACTGGAGCTCTTGAAATCTCAGATTTGTGATAATGCTGCTTTGTATGCTCAGAAGTACGATGAGGAATTCCAGCCCTACTTGCCACGTTTTGTGACTGCAATCTGGAATCTGTTAGTCACAACAGGTCAGGAAGTGAAGTATGATTTGGTAAGTCATTGTGAACTAATCTTATCAAGGTTAATAACGCTTTAGAAATCGGCCAGTTGTGCTAAAGCTGTATGTGTTTTATGTGTGTTGTTCTAGTTGGTTAGCAATGCAATCCAGTTTCTGGCCTCGGTTTGTGAAAGACCGCATTACAAGCACCTGTTTGAAGACCAGAATACACTGACAAGCATCTGTGAAAAAGTTATTGTTCCCAATATGGAATTTAGAGGTAACTGAGATTTAAGTTTTCGGTGACACAATAAAATGTGTCTAATCATGATTATATTTTGCTTTACAACACTGAGAATTTAAGTTTATTTCCTACATACTTTAGTACTAGATGCAAAACCAATTTTCTGCAGCCAGTTGCTATCTTGTGGCCTTCATAGAATTGTTGTATGGATTTCTGTCTTACTGTGATCTCAGAGTGAAAAATACAGAAAGTCAAAGTCCGCATGCCATCAGTAATTGAAGTGATTACCAGGCATGGGTATATATATGGCCTACTGAATTGTAACATCTTAGCCAAGCTATGGTAGTCTTACTTTGATCCTGGTATCTAAAATGCATTGAAGATGTCTTACAGTAGTAAGAAACTTATCTCCAAGTCTGTGACCAAGGAAGCCTCTTCTGAACACTCTCAGTATTGAGTATGGTTTTATTTTTGTTTTTTAAATCAGGAATTGCATCAGCTTATGAGTGTGAAAGACTGCAATTTGTGGGCCTGCCAGCTGAACAGGACCGTCTGTTTGGACAGTTCTGGTTAATCTCTATGAATGTTGGAGAAGAATGCTTGGAAAGATTAGCAACTTGGTTTAAAGGGATGTCATTGTCATTTTAAAAAGTTGTACCTCAGTATTGAAACTCCTCTGTGTTTTATATTTTCAGCTGCTGATGAGGAAGCATTTGAAGATAATTCTGAAGAATATATAAGAAGGGATTTGGAAGGATCTGGTAATCCATAGATTTATACTAAGAGACTTGGTCTTTAAACATAGCTCTAAAGAGTAATTTCCTGAGGCTTCTATAGTTTCTTATTTTACAACTTTGGAAGTTGGTGTTTATTTCCTCCAGGATATTTACTCCAGCTTTTGATCAAGTTTACTGTCATGATGTACCCATTGCAGTGTCTTTTTGCTTTGAACAATGTATGGTTTCTTTTCTTAACTATATTGCCATCTCCTGCACTGCATGCATTCTCATTTCAGCAAACAGCCTCTAAGTCAGCACTGAGGAGGAGCTGTAGCTGTGCATGTATTTCCTACATGTGGAGACATGAGTAGATGTCTGTATTTGCTGATCTGTTGTGTTTGAACTGAAACACTGGCCAGTTTTGCATCCAGCTCCACAGTGAAGCCAGCTAGGCAGTGGCCTTCACATGCTGGCACTGTTCAAATGAACACAATAACTGTCCTAAAAACACAGTGCTGTGTTAACAGAGCTGCTTGATTTTCTGATTGTCTGTCTTCAGCCTGGCCAGTGCACAAATGGACTAAATCTAGTCCTGTATGACAGTTCTGTCTGGGCTGTTCTGTGCCACTGAGCTGCTGATGTGGTGCTCACTGACACTTTTGGATTATTGAAGCTTTATAATAGGTTTGAAACATTTCTGTGTTTTGAAAGTAGGTGAAAATGATTTTTGAACTTTTTTTCAAGCAGACATGTTATGGTTCTTATCCAGGACTGGCTGCATTACTGGTATTTGTGAAGCTTTTATTTGTTTGCTATTTCTAAGAGAATTTAGGCAAGAACTATCCATTCTTGTACTCCCTTAGAAACATACTCTGTTGCATTTAAATGCGCTTGTTTTGTATTTTCTTTTGTCCCTCTGTTAGTGTATTGTGTTAGAAGCCAGCTTTGTTGTTTTTTCTTCTTCTTTGAGACAGGGAATTTTTACATATTTATTTCAAAAATGTACTGTTCTGTTGTGGTGGGCCAGCAGCTAAGTGCCACACAGCAGCATGCTCACTGTGCTGTGGTGGGATGGGGAGGAGGGTAGGAAGAGCACAAGTGAGAAGACTTGTGAGTTGGAATAGAGACAGTTTAATAAGTGAAAAAAGGAGGAAGAAAACAAAAGTCATTCTGCTTGTGGAAAGTGGGACGTCATAGATGGCCAATGTGTGGCTGGTGTGTTAGCAAGGTGCTTGTAGTCACTGGACCCGGGTCACTTGGGCACATAATTAGCAGGGCAGAAAAAGCCTCCCCCTTTGTGCTCACTGAATCCTTCAGAGGGCAGTGGAACCTGTGAACACATGCACAGTGTGGGTAGTTGTCCGATACTCCCTTTGTTGTACAAATGATTTTTAGTGTTACAATAAACAAAAAAAAATCTCATTTAAATGTGTTCTTATGCATAATGTGAATGATGCAATAATTATATGAGCTGTGGCTGTAATTTGAGAAGCCGTGATTACTGATCTTTTTATCGTGTTTGTTAGTATGAAAAGCTGTATAACCCATCATACATAAAGGACCATTTGTTGTCACGCAGATATCGACACGAGGCGCAGAGCAGCTTGTGATCTAGTGAGGGGCTTATGCAAGTTTTTTGAAGGGCCTGTGACAGGAATTTTTTCTGGATACGTTAATTCCATGCTTCAGGAATATGCAAAGAATCCATCTGTTAACTGGAAGCACAAAGATGCTGCTATATACCTTGTTACATCGTTGGCATCCAAAGCTCAGACACAGAAGGTACTTGCACATTGTATTTGTTTCAGTCCTTATGCGTTCAAATATTACAGTGCATGTGAGGACTGGAGAAGTTTCATGTTTTTCATGCTGCATTGAAATGAGAATAATTGGATTTGTAATAGTATAATGTTGATGTGACTCAGGATTGTCCATAATATATGGACACTGTCTATGGAGGTTTGATGGTGTCTGGTCTTCAGATGGGTTGGGTGAAGTCAACAACCATGTGTGATCATTTGACAAGTCTTAATAAGTTGTATGAAACAGTAAAAAACAGTAAGTTGGCTTCAGCCTGGGATCTCTCATAAGGCACTGAGCCAGAGTGCCTCAGTAATTAGGAAGGCCAGATTACAGAATATGATCAGTGTCTGAGCAGACAAGAAGGAACCCAAAAGACCCTTAACAATTCTTGCTGTTGTATTTCATAATATTTCTTGTTGATTGAATGTTTATTGCCTTGAAAATGGCACATGAACAGGACTGTTTGGCTGGAAATGGCTCTTGGGATTGTTATTGCTAGAACCTGGACACTGAAAACAGTTGTGGGAAAAATACCTGAATGACAACATCTGTTAAAAACAAAAACAAAAAACAAAACAAAACAAAAAAAAAAAAACCAGTGTGATTTCTCCTGGTTTTGTTTGTTTTGTTTTTTCTAGCACGGAATAACACAAGCCAATGAACTTGTTAATCTGACAGAATTCTTTGTGAATCACATTCAGCCCGACTTAAAGTCAGCCAGTGGTAAGTTTAATGTTAATTTTCATACGTTACTTTGGGGATGTCTCTAGAACCTTGGCAGGGACCGTTGTTTCTTAGGGCTCAAGCACAGGTTAGGACGTGGTCCTGAGTCAGCATTGCCTCTGAGACACAGGGCTTGTTCACCTGGCACCTGGGAGGTGGTACACGTTGGTTTGGTCAGCAGTGAGTGAGCTTTTAAACAAAGGTGGATTGCCACGTGCTGTTGGCAGGATCAGAGTGTGGTTGCTGTCGGTTGATGTGCTGTAACTTGCTGGATCAGAGTAACTCAGTTTCTGTGTTTGAGACCATGTGCAAACTTCTTTGCTACGCAGAGCTCTTGAGAAGTTAAAATAGTGCGGTCTGGGTTGCAGCCTGTGTCAGTGAGACTACAGATGTCTAGGTTTAAGCAGCCTGGTTTTATACTTGAGCTATTATCTGATGGTGTTTGGAGGGTAGTGGGTGGCATTGGAATGTGCAGCTGGAGTCTGTTATCATCAGAGCAAGAAAGGGAAATTTTATGTGAAAGGGTTGGAGTGTATGTTTAATGTAACATGGCAATCCCACACAGAGATGGATCAGCAAAGAAACATAGAAGCACATTGTATTACCCCAGGGGTGGGGAATTCATGACTTAATGTCACCTTTATGTGTAGAATGTGTTTGGAGGCTGTTTTTATATGAAAAACTGCATTATTTTTCTGTTGCAGTGAACGAATTCCCAGTGCTAAAAGCTGATGGTATCAAATATATCATGATTTTTAGAAACCAAGTAAGTTTTTCTTCTATGGTTTAAAAGAAAATTAAAAAAAAAAAATACAGACAGTGACTAGTTACTTTATTTGTCGTTGCCAAGCCCCGTTATCTTCCTCGACCATGTGTTAACTCAGCAGTGTTGAGAGCTTTTAGTTTTGAAAGTAAGTGATTTCTGCAGCTATAAATATCAGACAGACGTGCAGTCTGTATGCTGTCCATGTGCCACCAGAGCACTAGGCCCTCAGCCCTGTGACCTGCCCAGATGTTCTGGCAGTGGATATTGGTCTCCATGTACATGATTGCTCATATCATTGCCATAGTTGTTAGACTCTGTCTTGTACTTCTTTTGGATTTGTGAGATGCTACAAGAAAATATACTGTGTTGGTTTGAATTTCTTATTACTTGTATCCATCTGTTTTGAAGTACCTGCCATTTTTCTTATTAATCTTGATTTTTATTTTTCATGATGTATTAAGACAATGCAAAGTGGAATATATGCTTTTGCAAATCAAACTGTTGTTCTGGGGGAAGGTTTGGTATGCTTTAGTTTTGTCCCTCTGCCAGGGTTTGTTTGCAGTTGATGAGTTCAGTGGTTATGCTCTGGCATTGAACGTTCTGTCTATCTGTGTGAAGTATATAATTCATTGCTGTAATTTTTTAGGTACCTAAAGAACATCTGTTGTTATCAATTCCTCTTTTAATCAATCACCTTCAAGCAGAAAGTATTGTGGTCCATACTTACGCAGCACACGCTCTTGAAAGGCTGTTTACCATGAGAGGGACAAACAATACTACACTGTAAGTTTTCAAACAGAAGGAAATACATTGCTGGGTAGTTTTTAAGCATTGCAGATGAAAAACTGGTAGGGGATCTTTCATTTCGTGGGATATTGTGAAGTGCTTGAATTGTGTGAATGTGGTTCATAATTAAAGCCCTGTGTTCTTCTTACAGTATTACAGCTGCAGAAATGGCACCATTTGTGGAAGTGCTGTTAACAAACCTTTTTAAAGCCTTGACGCTTCCTGGCTCATCAGAAAATGAATACATAATGAAAGGTAAATGCTGACTGAGTCCTGCACCAGAAGAGTTACTTTGTTAACTTGTTGTAAAGGATTACAGCCATAGGCTACTGAAACTTCAACATGTGCTTCTGCAGTGTGCACAGCCTGCAGTTATGTACCAGGCACTGTTAAGTCATCTTTGAATGAATGCATGAAACAAAAGAGAAACACTAAACGTGATGGCACTGTGTCAGGTGGTAGTGCTGTGCTCAGGACAGCTTCCTGAGCAGAGGGGGGGTTGGGTGGGGTACGGCTCACAGCGTGCCGAGCGTGACCGTGCAGGGGGACTTATCTTTTCTCCTTGGACAGGTTGCTCAGTCTTCTGTTCCTAGTCTGTAGAATGGGAGTGGTGTGACTTTGCTTTGTTGTGATTACGGATGGATTGTCCGTGTACATGTTTAGCTCCAGAAGATGCTAACTTTCTTTTTCTTTCCAGCAATCATGAGGAGTTTTTCTCTGCTACAGGAATCCATAATTCCGTACATCCCTTCTGTCATCACACAGCTTACACAGAAGCTACTGGCTGTCAGTAAGGTAAAGAGCATGCTATGTGAGCAAAACCTTCATGTTTTTTACTTCTTGAACAGTCTTCATAAAGTTGGTTCACGTGGAGCTTCTGGAAAAACACTTGTTTGCTTTGAAATATTTAGAAAAACGATATTTAGAAAAATATTTAGAAAAATTCATTTATGATTTAAATTTTTCACGTTCGCTTTTATCTGCGGAATTAACTTCATCAGTGTATTAATAAGGCATAGCGTCCTCATTTCCAGTTGCTCCTTTAGGCTTCAGTTGAAACAGTACTCACTTGGCTTCAAGTTCAAGCTGTTTGTCCATGACTCGTTTTTAGAACCCGAGCAAACCCCACTTCAACCATTACATGTTCGAATCCATCTGCTTGTCGATACGGATCACGTGCAAAGCGAACCCCGATGCCGTTGGCAGCTTTGAGGAGGCTTTGTTCATGGTGTTCACTGAGATACTGCAGAATGACGTGCAAGGTGAGTGGAAACCAGTAATTCTTGTGCTCCCTCTGCTGTAACTGGTTGACATTGTTTATGTCCTGGCACTTTTTTGTGTAGCACAGGAAACTCAGGTGAGAAAGCAGAGTTTTCCTCACCAGCACTTCTAGGAAGGATCCTGGTTGTTCCATAGGGTACATAAACGGTATGATCGTTGTTTGTTTCGTTTATAAGAACAGGTTGCATTTTAAAGGTGTCTTAATTGCTACCCCCAGATCTTCTTTCTTTTGCCACGTTTCTAGTGGTTTATATTCCGTGTTCTGAAAAAGACAATAGAGAAAATAAAATGTGTCTGCATAGATATATACATACAGAGCTTGAAAGTGATCGGAGTAATGAAATTTATGTATTCAAGTTTTTATTTATCAGGATCTTTTGTTAATACCCTACAGTTCAGACAGTGGATACATAGTTCTTATGGACTGACAAGTGACCATCTTTGCTGAATTTCTAAGTGTTGTGGTTTGTTCTGCAGAGTTCATTCCATATGTGTTTCAAGTTATGTCCCTACTTCTGGAAATGCACAAAAATGAAATCCCATCATCCTATATGGCATTGTTTCCTCATCTGCTTCAGCCAGTGTTATGGGAAAGGACAGGAAATATTCCTCCTCTGGTCCGACTCCTGCAGGCTTATTTAGAGCGAGGTGCCAACACAATAGCAAGCGCTGCCGCTGACAAAATTGTAAGTTGGATTGACTGAGTGGTGCTGTATGCCTCCAGACATGTTGATTTAAGATTGAAAGTTACATGGAGTGTGTTCCTTGAGTGAAAAATGAATTCGTGCAGCATGTGTTTTTAAAAAAATAAAAAATAATGAAAAAATAAAAAAATTTTGAGAAGGGAACGGGGTCCACAGAAATGTGCTTTTATAATGTAGGGTGTGAGTTTTCTGCACTTAGTTCATTGAAGCAGGTGAACTTCTGTGGTTTTCTTGTCTTGTTTTGCCTTACATGGAACACAGTTATTGGGAAAGCTCAGAGTTTCTGTTTGGAAGAGTAACCAGCAGTGTGAATGAGGGGAGTCAAAATGTTGGGAGATCTGAGGATTAGTGGATTCTGCTGCATGATCTGCTGTAGTCATACCTGATTACACAATAGCAATGATGAAACAAGCATACATTTTAAAATTAGCTTTTGTGTTAACTTGATTGGGACTAATTTTAATACTCGGTGGAATATTATTTGGTCCCAAGAGAAATCTGTCTTTTCTGCAGTAACAGAATATTGGTTTAGGTTGTGAAAGCTTTTGCCACAGTGTATGTTTTAGATAAGTCCCAGCCTTCTGGTAGGTTGTGTATGAGGAACTGTTGTGTAGTGCTTTCTGCTTGCTTTGCTTGCAGCCTGGGCTGTTGGGTGTGTTCCAGAAGTTGATTGCCTCTAAAGCTAATGACCATCAAGGATTCTATCTTCTAAACAGTATTATAGAGCATATGCCCCCGTGAGTATGAACTGCCATTTTTTATGTGCACGAGTAATCTGTATAGGTTTTAATACTTGTATGTTTGTACACTTCAGAGTTAATAGCAACTGAGAAATGTCACGTTTGTCTGTAAAATGAATTTGAATAATTTTGTGTGTGTTTTCCATAGTGTGACTTCTGGTAAATGCTAGTATGGCCTGAATAACTGATTTCTTTATATTTCTAGTGCATCAGTTGACCAATACAGGAAGCAGATCTTCATTCTACTGTTCCAAAGACTTCAAAATTCCAAAACAACAAAATTTATTAAAAGTAAGTTTGTTGCATTATGAACAGCTTCAGTTATACCAACAGTTCAGAATGTGTGCAGTACCAAATAAGTATCTGTCATGTCCTTCGGTGATGCAGACAGAGAACAGTGAGCTCACAACATCAGTGACTTGCTTTGAGTTATTTGTGTGATTGGGGTGGTATATAGATGCACCCTGATGGGCAGCTGCCCTATTTCATTGAAACTAAAAGACTGAAATTAAAATGAGGGGGAGATCTTCCATATTCCCATCCACTCCTCCTGTGCAGTATTGTTGATCCTCTGAAGTCGCCTCTAATGCCCAAGCAATACCAGCAGACTTTCACACAGCACTTAGCAGTGACTGCACTGCTTCATTCTTCTGCACAGTTGTGATATTACTGTTAAATGTTCCGTGCAGTTGCATCATCAGTGTGACACAAGGTTGAGAATAGCTTTTCTAACACTTCATAGTTGCTGCGAGGGGCAAAGGGATTGAACCCTGTCCTAGCTGTCTTAGCACTAAGTTTTAGTGTCTTAGGGAACATGAAAAAAGTCAGCAGCTTCGTCAAGCCCCCCCCAGCAGCTGGTCAGTGTACTTCACTGACAGTGAACATTTACAAAGATTACCATTTCTGTCTCCTTGAAAAACTTGTTATGTGTTTTCCTGCTGACTCGAACCTTTTTCTCATTACAGGTTTCCTAGTCTTCATTAACTTGTACTGCGTAAAATATGGAGCATTAGCTCTTCAAGAAATATTTGACAGCATACAGCCAAAGTTAGTATGATTTTTGTTTCAAACTGCTGCGTAGCTTTTACCTTTCAAAGCAGAAATGGTTGTCTCTGTTAGCTAAAGCTGCAAACCACATTTGTTGCTAAGCTGACTAGCCAGGCCTTTCTTCTGTTGCAGTTCATTTCTTTCTCAAGCAGTACTTCTTATTCTGATCTGCTGCTCACAGTTCCTCCTTTGTGGTTCCAGATCTATAATCTCCTGAGCAGTTCTTAAAAAGGAAGGAGTGATGTTCTTCTTTCTTTGAGAAAAAACTGTGCTATCAAATTTCTACCAGGCATCCAGTATGACAGGGCAATGTCATAACAAGTTCTGTTTTTCCTAGTGACTCACGTTGTGTCTTGTTTTGTTGTCACTGTGATGCTGACAAGGCTTTCTAATACTACTTTTAATGTCATAATAGGATGTTTGGAATGGTTCTGGAGAAAATTATAATTCCTGAAATACAGAAAGTGTCCGGACAAGTTGAAAAGAAAATCTGTGCAGTGGGCATTACAAAAATATTAACAGAGTGTCCTCCCATGATGGACACTGAGTACACCAAGCTGTGGTACGTAGAACACTTCTTCAGGTCAAGCTCCTTGGTTTTGAAAGTGTGAACTACTCAGTCCTGTTGTGATTCCTTCAGGCCTGCTGCTGTTTCAGGCTTTTTCGTGCCACTTCTCAACAAATGGTGATCAAAGCAGATGCCAGAACTGGTCTGAGGTTTTTGTGATGGAGGGAGCACTGACTGTGCTACGTAGAACTGCTTTTAAGAAAACAGACCACTTTCTTTTAGCTTGTACTGTTTCTGAAAAGCTAGGAACAGTTTTAGTTTTTAGTTCTTCTGTTAGTCAGGAGACCCAAGCATTTAACCTGAGGTAGATGCTGTAAGACAGAGTGTGACAGGGAGTTCTGGGGAAGGCTGTCTGGGAAGATTGTCCAGCAGTATAGATCATCAGGCAGGCCGAATTCTGAATTTAGAAAGGGGAAATTAGAGAAAAGGTGTGATCTAAAAAACAATTGTTTTCTCTTAGCTACGTTACGTGAGAATTTGACCTAATAAGAAATAAAGGCATCATTTGTGATTTTAATGTGAGCACCTGCGTTATGCCTGTAACACACACACACATCCACAGCTCTTCAGGTTCAGCTCCTTTTAGGCTTGCACTCTCAGTAGCTGAGTTAGTACCTGCAAAGAGAAAATTGTTGAAAGAGTTTTAAGTAACTTGAACATTCCTTTAAAATACGTCCTGTCCTGCCGTTTTTGTCAGCATTCCAACTTTCTCTTTGTGTCCACAGGACTCCTTTGCTGCAGGCACTCATTGGCCTCTTTGAGCTGCCTGAGGATGACACCATCCCTGACGAAGAACATTTCATTGACATAGAAGATACTCCAGGATATCAGACTGCATTCTCTCAGCTAGCCTTTGCTGGAAAAAAAGAACATGATCCTGTAGGTCAGATGGTGAACAATCCTAGAATTCATCTGGCACAGTCTCTTCACAAACTGTCTACTGCGTGCCCAGGCAGGGTAAGTGGCTTTCGTACATGGCATGCTGATTCCAAAGTGTACAGAGGAGAAATGCTTATTTGACAGTGAGTGTTTCCCACTGATGTCTGATAATTAGCAGGCTGGAGTACGTCACAATCAGAATGCAAAGTATTGCTTTGTATTATTCTGTCACTGAATATAGTTTTAGTGTGTGGGGTTTTTTCCCAGTAGCCTAAGAAAGGCTAATATTTTTACACACTAAGTGTAACAATAATCTTAGTATGCCATTTCTCAAACAAAAATTTTTCCATGGGTGGGTGCATGGCTTAACACTTATCAGCAGTTCAGTTGTATGTAGTGAGGGAACCTCAGGCAAATCGTGAAGTTAGAATTGATTATTTCCATCAGCATTGTGTTCTCAGTATTTTTGGTAAGTAACACTGCCTGTTGCTGCACCCAAATCTCTGCTGTAATGGCTGATGGTTTGCTAACCTTCCATACTGAATTCAGGTAAGCACTATATAAAATTGAATATTGCCAGCATTGTGATTCCAGCAGCTGCTTTCAGTGCAGAACTGTTGCTGACGGGATGTCACTTGACTTCGCGCTGTGTATTGACGTGGCAGTTAACAGGGTGTAGCAGTCCTGTAGTTTTGCACGGATTGACGCTTCTGCTCTGTCGTGTTTTAAGGTGCCATCAATGCTGAGCACCAGTCTGAATGCAGAAGCGTTGCAGTATCTCCAGGGATACCTCCAAGCTGCGAGCGTGACGCTGCTCTGAGTCGTGTGTATTTCACAAGCAAGAGCAAAAGCTGTTTGGTTACACAGGAAGTTGACACTTGACTTTTTTTTATAGCAGCGCTCAGACAAAATGAAAAACGCTACTTGAAAATGTATTGCAGAATCCATCTTGTAAAAGATGAATGTGGCTTTCAGCTGAACGTGAAAGAATGTGGTGGTGTGTGTAATCATAGACAAGAGGAGGTTGACTTCCATTCCCAGGTTAAGTTCAAAGGGAGTTACCCGAAATCTGCAGCCTTTGGATAACGTTTGGGACGATGGAGAGCACTGCTGGAGAAGCTCACTTCGGTCACTAAAATTCCTTTTTATTTTGATGTCGTCCTTTGTAATTCTTTTGTCTTTCCTTAAACTTTATCTAAATTGTGAATAAATAAGAAGTACTTGTTTAAAATGCTGTCACTGTGCACTTGCTGTTTTAGAAGAGTGTCGCTGGCTTAAAAAAAAAAGTGTTTTAAACTTAGAGTAGCAGGAATGTGAGGATTCTTCTTTATGTAGTAGCTTAAATATATTGTATGTTCACACGGAGCAAATGTGAAACTTTGGCAGAAGATCCAAAGCTGCTGTTACTCGTGATATTCATCAACAGGTGCACCCCTTCTCCTTAGACATGGCAGTGCAGTGAAAGCAAGTCCTGTACCCTGTCAGAGCGGGATCGGTCTCCCAGGTGGATTTTTAGTGATGTATCAAAAGAGAAACATTGATCTTCTTTGTCTCACTAGGGCGTTCTCCCTGTCTCCTTACAAATACACTGATGAGATGTGGTAGCCCTGAGTTTTAAGTGCGTCAGTATAACCTTGTAGTTATGGTTGATGAAAGGAGACAAGTTCAGTGCCTGAGCCTTACTGTGCTCTGCTGGAGGCTGTGCGAGCACTCATACTGCAGGTAAATTCAGTTACAGACTGCAAGACTCCTGAACAGGAGTGAAGTCTCAAACATATATTTTTGAAGTTCGCTGACCATGCAGATCCTGCAGATAACTTGAATCAGTATCGGGGTTTTAAAGTTACAATGCCAGATGAAGCTGGGCCTTGTGCCAAGAAAGATACTGCATTTACTGAAGGTAAAACATAACTCACAGTCATTTTTTTTCAGTTCTTCTTTAATATCTGTGGCTGCCATGTGGGAATGCATGTTGGCCACCTCTCTTTACGTGTAAAGTAATTGAGTTACTTGTCAGTTTAAACTGCTTAAGTGCCTAAAAATGCATTAAATCAATCGGCATCAACTGGTTTTCTTGAATCTGGTCTGTAATTCAGTGTCAGACTGTCTTTGTTCAAAGGTAGGAAGTGAAAGCAAGTCTCTAGAATGAAGTGATACAGTGGTGATCACGGGAAGCATTTGCCTTAATGCTGGTGAGGCTGTGGTAAGTGTTACAGGTTTGCAGAAGTGCTATGCAGAATAAATGTCAGTGGACGGGTTGAAACCATGTGGGAGAGCTGTGTGATGTTTGCAACAAATGCCTGCCTCGACTGTCAGTGTTAATTGAGCTGGGGACGTTCATAACCTGCAGGCTGAAAAAGACTCAGATCACTGCCTGCTCTGCAGTTCAGCCTTTCCTTTGGATGATAGGGAGAGCGATTCTTCGTGTCAGCCTCAAATTGGTGGTGGTTGTCATGTAGCTGCAACTTGACACGCTGCCGTGGCACCCAGTCAAGTAGACAGCCTATGTATGTGTGCTACCATGGGGTTCTTCAGTGCAGTGCAGTATGAAGGGGCGGATTGTGTTACACCATCCTCGTTCTGCAGTTCAAGTGTGATTTCTTTGAGGGACACGCTGCTGAGGATATGGAGTGATCAGATTTTTCTTAGTTGACCAGTTCCCTTTCTTAGCAGTGCTGCAGCAAGCCAGAACCTTTCTGAGAGGCAGCTGAGGAAACTAGCTCTTCAGAATAGCAACGTGTCTTTGTGTTGATCATATTGCACTTCCTGCAAGGTGTGGCTTTTTCTTGTTGGACAGACATCTTGTGTAGTTAAGTGCCTAAGTGACTTCAGGTCAGTGAATACTAGTGGCATAACTGTCCTTGAGGAGATTCAGAGTTGACTGCCTTTGTGGCCGTGGCACTGTTAACGACACGCTGTTTAGTCCTGATGTATTCTGCAGATTCCAGAAGGTGTGAGTGTTTATTTACAACGCTTAACCTTTCAGGGAAGTGACATTTTCAAGTACAGTGCAGGCACAGAGATGCATCTCTTCTTCAGCATGCGAGCAAACATTAATAGCAGCACCCTCACCTTTATTCAGGTGGAAAACTTATTGCTACACTGACATCTCCTGTCCTCAAGATTTAGGAGGCAACACGATGTTCCACACAGATTTATCTGTTGGTCTTAATGGAAACTGACAAGCAAGGTGAAAACAGTTTTCAGAAGACTGATGAACTTCTCTCAGCCACCCTTCCGTGTATTCTTTATTACACAGTTGGACAACTACCAGTTCCTTCAGAAAGCTCAGGCTGGGAACACCTGCTGTCAGTGGATCTTCTGAGGACCTGTGAGCACCTACTTTGATTTCACACAACTCCTGCACGTCCTGGAAGCGTGTTGCCAATTCTCCCTTGTATTTGATAGCGGTAGAAGTTTACGTGTATTCGAGGGAAAAAGGATTACTTCTTCCTTTTTGAATGTGAAATTGGTGAAAGGACGTTTGTCCTTAGCATCCTTTGACACCACAGAACTATCTACTGTCCTTATTTGGATCCTACTGCCTTACAGTTCTCAGTTTCTAAATACTGTGTCTTCTCTTACAAAAGAAACAAAAAACCCACAACCCTCAGGATCACTGCATATTCTTTTTTCATGGGTTCTGAATGGACCCAAATGATACGAAGTTCTCATTCTTTCTTTTAAGTGTCCTGAGGCAAGAGTGATCCTCCCAGCCAGCCAGATGCTTCATTCTAAGAACTGTCTGATGGGGCCAGAGCACGTTCTTTCTCGCAGCTGACTTCTGCTTTCAGAGAACTCCCTTTTCTTTAGGCTCTCAGCAGCTTACTTAAAGGTACCTTCCATCCAGCTGTACTTCCTTTGTTCAGTGTACTTCTGCACTTGTTCCGTGGCCTTTCACTGGGAACAGCCTTCCTGTAATATGGCAAGGACAGGCCCAATTCAGGCTGTCAGAGTGGTATTTCCCAAGAACAAAGGAACCAGAAGGTACCGTGTGAGATTTCAGCTCAGAGCTGCTCACAGCAATCTTTACATTCCTCCCCTTTCCCCCAGGTCCACTCATTCTCGTAGAAGGTGCCATCTTCCCTTCATCCTGAGCCTCGTGCAGTCAGAAGTGCAGCTGAGGTGGCGGCAAATCCATTTGAAAACATTTTGACAAAGCTTTGGAAGAATTAAAAGGTGTACAATTCCGTGTTTCCTGCAGAGCATATACACCTGAAATGTACAGCAGAAATATAATCTGCGCCACGCTGGGTGATGAAGTCTGGCTGTTGCAGTGTGGAGGATCAGGCACCCTGCTGTACGTGGTGCACCCCACGCCCAGCACTGTGCCCTGTGGGATGCAGCTATAAGCTGTGCTCCAGAGCAGCTTGTTGGTTTTTGTGTCCCAGAGCTCCTAAAATAGTTACTAAAAAATAATCATTACATGTTTTGCTGATCCATCAGCCAAAAAAAAATGTTGAGCAAGAAAAATTAAAAAGAATAAATGCTTTATTTTCCCTTAGCTTCCTACCCTTATGAAGTACTTATTTCTTTTAATGTAACTTAGGAAAAAATAAGGTTATAAGGATAGGCAAGAGCAGATGTAATTTCTTTAAACCGGTTTTGGAGCAGCCACGAAAGGCAAAGGTCGCAACCAGGTCATAAAGAAGGAATTGCTTACCCAATCTGAGGATCAAGGCTCTCCAAATGCTCGAAAGGAGGCAGTTTCTGAGTAGAGATGCTGACAGTAGGGAGGGATGCACCCAGGGTCAACCTGGTCACACAGGTGAGTTGCTTCCACCTGTGCTCCCGGGGCTGGCTGTGGCTATAGCTGTGGCTGTGGCTGTGCTGTGGCTCCGGCCCTTCTCCAGGTACTCACTCGCTGGTTCAGGCCGTGACCCAACGCTTCTCACACGGAGCTGTTCCTACAGAGTGCTGCCTGTAGCTGCAGCCAGCAGGCAGTATGTGACGCTCAGTGCTTTCTGTTGATAGTTCAAAGTGACTATAGGCCTAAAAGTTTTCTCTCAGAGTAATGATCTTCGAATTCAAGTGAGGTCAAAGCTTATGCTGGATTTAATGTATTGTATTCAGGATGGGATTAGAAGTAAATACATTATTATTCTGAAGTGATTAATAGGACGTGAAGAAAAACGAGTCAGAGAAGCAGAATGGAGGGGTTCAGCACATGTTTAGCTTCCCTGTGGTTTCATTTCCAAAAGACACGAAGAGAAATTCATGCTTTTTTTGTGCCTGGTACAAGGGGCATTTCGAAATAATTAACAAAATACATTTAATAACAAATATCTGACAATACTGCACTGGCAGCATTGTGTCTTTCATAAAAGAAATGACAGTTCGGAATGTTTCACGAGCTGTTGGCTGGAAAAAGGTCTCTGTGCTGTTGGTTCCAGCCGCTGCATTAGGAATGCAGAAGTCTTGGGCGGCATTTTTCAGTAGGGAATAATAACACACGTAGTAGAGGGGCAAATACCCTTATAACGGACGGGCCCGGAGTGTTTGTCTGAGGTGCTGTGCCAGGCATTCCTCAGACTTTCAAACTACATTTGCACTTGATTAAATTAGTACTCAGCTCCGTAACGTGGCCGCAGACGCCTTTTGTCGCAGCGTGCTTATCTTACACTCACCCACAGCTCCACCATTTTCCAGGGGAATAAAACTTATGGCGAAGCTCAAGACCTGAAATACAATAGTATTGTATTCCCCTACCTTCACTTAACCTTGGTACAGAAATCTGCACGAGAGCTCTTTCTGTTATGGATGACGTTCAGCCTTTACAGCAACAATTACACGACAGCTGAAATTTCACTTCCTTATGCACTGTAACTGTTGCTGGAATAACGAAGGGATCGGACAGCACAGATCGTGGTGCAACAGACCGCGGGAATACACGAACAGGTGTTTAGAAGTGATAGGGGATATATCTGTCTGTGCCCGTATGCTGGAGAATGTCTTTCAAATGCTCCATTGTCAACTGATTTCACACGTGTGATGTATTTCCTCTACGGCATCGTTGGAATCCACGCTGGTATTAAATACATCCGTGGATACGGAGCTTTAGATACGCTTTTTATTTCTACTTCGCTGAAGTAAAGCGGTGCGGTTGTGATTCTTGCCACTGAGTACGATTTCTCACGGTATCTTTCCCAGGCAGACAGGCCTGGCCTCGTGCAGGCAGCACCGTTCCGTGCTGCGATTTCACCGGCTTCTGTGCTGGCAGGGATCTGCTACGAAAAGCAGTCGTGCTGCTTAAGAAACGATACGGGCAAGGAAGAGTTGGCTTTAAAGCATCCACACCTCAGGACGGCGCGCACCAGAATCCCGTACAGCACCTGGGACTGCTGCAGTGATGGCGGGAGGACCCCCAGCACCGCAGCCCCTGAGCGGGGATCGGGGGGGGAGGGGGGGGGGGGGGGGGCTGCGGGTTGAGCGCGGATCGGGGCCGGCCGAGCGCGTTCACAGCAAGCGCGCGCGCACCCGGCGCGTCCCGTCCGCGCTCCCGCGCCGAGCTCGGCCGCGCCGCAGCGGCCGCACGCGCTGTCCGACGGCGCAGGCGCTGCGCTGCTCCGGCTCTGCCCGCCCCGCCCCGCCGCTGCGGTTGGACATCTTGTGCCGTAAGGGCTGCGGGCTGCCCCGGGCTGACGTGGGCCCGTTCGCTCCCCGGAACGAACGGAGCGCTTCAGAGCGTTTGCGAGCGGGAAGCGGCGCTTTAAGCGCTCGGCTCAGCGTTACCGGAGCGCGGGGAGCAAAACGCACCCGCTGCGGCCCCCGCGGGAGCCCCGGAGCGGCCGTGGCTCCCGGCCCTCGAACAGAGGACCGCCGAGCTCCAGCTCCAGCTCCGGGGAGAGACGTGAACGGCGGTGCCCGGCCCCGCCGCTTCCCTCGGGCGCCTCCGCCGCAGCGCGGGCACCCGCAGCCGGCCCGCCGCTCCGGGGCGAGGCGCGCCGGGACTTGTAGTCGCCGCGAAGGAGGCGGGGCACCCTCCGGGCCGCGCTCCCATTGGTCGAAAGCGCGGAGCGGGGCGTTTCCTGAGGTGGGGGAGGGGGGGGTCTCGGGCGCTCCCGATTGGCTGCCCGCCTCCCCGCCCCTCCTCCCGGCGCGGCGCGGCGTCACTTCCTCCCCCGGCCGGAGCTGGCCCCGCTCATTCTCTTTAGTGTTTGCCCTGTGCCCGCCGCCCTCCTCCGCCGCCGCGGTCGCCCCCCGGCCCGCCCCCTTCCCCTCCCCCCCCCCCCCGGGACCCGGCCCATGGACTGAGCCGCCCGCTGGCCCGCCCCCGCAGCCGGCCCGGGAGCCGCAGCCCAGGCAGCCAGGTGAGGGGGAGGCGGCCCGGGCTCCCCCCCGCCCCCTCCCCGGTAGCGGGGCGGGGGGTGGGGGGGGAAAGGGGGGGGGGGATGGGGGGGTGGCGGCGGGGCCTAGCGAGGCCCTGGGGAGGGGCCCGGCTCCGCTCCCCTCCCCCCCTCCCCCTTCCCCCAGCCCCGCACCGGGCCCCGCCCGTCCACGGTGGGGTGGCGGGCAGGTGGAGGGGACGCTCCGCGGGGCCGCCCCACTGAGCCGCGCCGGGTCCCCGCCCGCCCCCCCCCCACGGCTCCCGAGCGGCCCCGCGCCTCGAGGGGGGAGGGGCGGGGGGACACCGGTGTGTCGGCCTGCCTCGGAGCGGGGACGGCAGCCCGCGGCTCTCGGGGTGCGCCCCTCAGGAGCCGCCCGACGCCGAGCCGGGGACGGCCGCAGCTCTCAGCCCGCGGCTCTCAGCCCGCTGTCCGCGCACATCGCGGCGCGCAGCCCGAGGCGGCGGCGGGCAGCGTTACCGCGGGCCCCGCAACCTCCCCGCAGTGCCCCTCTCGCTCGGCCGCCGCCGTGCCGCTCTCCAGTGGGCTCATCGCGGAGTTCCTCGGCAGCAACAAGTTCTGTCGGAGCCGTAGCGCGCTCTGCTCCGAGCTGCACGGCTCCGGTCCTTCTGGGTTCTCCGTCGGGTGCTGCTGTCGCTGGGAGCAGTGACAGCTGGTCGTCGTTGTCCCGCGCGTTGGGCATTTTCCGTCTGTTTTCTGACAAAAGGCGAAGCTGGGAGGAGCGCCGTTGGGAACTGATGGGCAGCGAGGTGTATCGATGGCAGTGAAATGAATACCTGCGTAGAAGGCCCTTGTCTGCTTTCAGGACGGCGTATTCTGAGTTGGTGTTGAATTCTGCCAGGAACGTGTGACCACGCTGCGTGGTTGCTCTGTCTGTGCTGTCAGGTTGTTATTGTTCGAACATCTTCTCAAGATGTGCTGTAGCGGGCCAGCTGTGGCTGTGATGTGGTGAAGGGTTCCCTCGTTGGTCCATTCATCATCTCACGCTAACACATCGCGATATCACACCGCAGATCTACGTACCCAGACTGCTCCAGAGGTGGCAGCTGCCGTAACTTTACCGGGTGACCGTCACGTCCTGGCCAAACTTTTAGGAGTAAATGGGTTTGATTGAATCTGCGTTTTCTGGTGCCAGATCAGAATTTCATTTCGGAGCCGCTCTTAGGTGTACATGTGGGACACGTTTCTCTCTCGTTGAAAACTTTCTTAACGCTGATCATCAGTCGTGAGTTCATCGTCAGTTGGGCCACGTCTGAGGTATTTGTTGGCAAAATGGGAGTATTTGTGGGTTGAAATCAGTTTGGGGTGTCGTAACTGTAACTCTGCAGTCGGAGCAAAATAGAAAACTGTTCTGTTTTCCATATGTCACTGAAAAGCAGCAGCTTTGTTCTGAGGACATGCAAACCTTCAGAAAATGTTTTAATTAATGAGCCATGCCTGAGCTGCTCCGTCTTGTAGAGTTTTCTCTCCTTGAAGATTTCTCCCATCTGTAGTCCTAAGGAACGGTGCCTTTTTCTTCAGTGGGTGCTGGTGCTGAGGTGCACCTTGTCCTGCCCAGATGCTGTAGAAGATCAGTGGAAGGCAGCAGTGCTCAGCTGTGCTTTGCATGCTGTGTAAATAGCCTCAGGTCTATAAAGTTGGGAGTATTGTTTCTCTTTATTGGCAGAGTGTATTTATTTACAGTTTTCAGTTGTAAATAGTCAGGTATTGTTGTTAATGCTGTTGCAGAAGCCAAGTGCTTTAGGATTTTGTGCCAGATACACAGAGCTACCAGTGTGTGCTTTTCAGATCTGCGTTAGGAAATGAACCATCCCAGTAAATCTGATGGAATTTGTGGAGATGTGTTTCTTGGTGCTCCCAAATGAGTATGCAACAAAAGGAGGAGGCTCAGCTGCCACGTCTGGGTTATTTAAAGTTCCTTTTGAGAAGGCCTGAGGAAGGGAGCTTCTCTGAGCTATGTTTTGCCCCAGCATGGTGGGTGCACACATTCTTCCTCGGTCTGCAGCAGCAGGTGGGAGCGTGGCCGCTCCGCTCTGCCTGCGTGCTGTAGGTGATGTTGGTGTGTGCTGATCTCAACCTGTAATTCGTGTCCTGGCCTTGTCTGGTGTCCATTCTGTTTCTCATTTCCCTCTGCTCTCGTACCTAAAAATCCCTCCTCTGCTGCTGGCAGTTCATGAATGGGTGCACAGAGGGTTTAATGAGAGACTCCTGCAAGCTGTGATAGGCAGCTTAATGGCATGTGCCTGCACACAGCTCTCCAGATGTGCACGTCCTGGAGCGCAGGACACCTTCCCACATTCTGCTACTGACAATGAATTAAATACACTTCTTTGGGATCTCGGTCTCTGTTGAGTTTTCAGCTGGCCTGTCCGTGTTCAGAGCATGACTGTGCGAGGTCATTGTGAGATCCCCTTTTTCTAAACCTGGTGTTTGAGCTCCAGGTGCTGCCCTTCAATGACGGGGAAGGACTGGTGCTGGTAGGGGCTGGGCTGTGCAGTCCTGGGAGAGCAGGGGCACAGGGCAGCAGCAATGCGTTGCATCCATCTACAGCAGCAGCTCTGAGAGCTCATCCCAAGTGCGTGTTTATCAGTTACTTCAAGTTTGCCAACAAGTCATCTCCATCACCCACAGCGGTATGGTGCTGTGCAGTCCTTACTGTTAGAAAGCTCTATCTCCATGCGTCTTTAAGCCTGCCACATCTTGTTCTGTCACTTTATTCATGGAGAAAGATTATCCCTTTCCACTTGAAGAACTGTATTGTGCTTGTGGACTGCTGTTGTCAGCCCCAGCCTGCCACCCCCTTCAGCATTCATGAGCCCATATCCATTCACGTTCATTCCAGGATGTACTTTCCTAAAGCTCGGAGTGCTGCCTGCTCTCCTTGCTGTATTTTTGCTAACCAGGTCTGTGTTTGTGCCAAGGTGTGGCACCTGTGCAGTGTGGACGCAGTGCTCCAGCTGAGGGCTCAGTAGCACTGATTTGGAGCCAAGGACTGCTTGTCTGCAGGGTGACAGTTGCTTTTTCTGATACTGCCCATCAGCTTTGGCTTGCGTGAGGTGATGCTGTTCCACTCTGTTGGTTGTGACTCCTTTTGTGCTGTGCTGGAGCCCCTGGGAGGTTTTCCTGCCCTGTTTGGATCAGCAGCAGTTCCTTCCTGGGACTTTGTGTTAATCCCTGCAGAGGTGGTGGGATCTGAGCCTGGTTTGGCCACCAGGGATGGCAGGAAAGAATGCAGTGTCTTTATACAGTTTGGTTTTGATCCTGCCTGGAATGTTATCTATTGCCATGTTTTCCAGATGCTTTACTAAATTAAATTAATTCTTCCAGGAACACTTCTGGAAAAGAAGTTAAACCGACAGAGCTGTAATCCTCTTGTCTCCTTCCTCCACTCTCCAATTAAAAAATAGCCACGAGGTTTGCCTTTTTCAGACATCTGTATCCTCCTCTGTTCACTGTCGCTGCTGATGACTGGTTACAGCTCCAGAGTTTGTTGTAGGGTCTTAAAGCAGTGGAAGTAAAGCGGTGACCTTGTGCATCTGATTCCTTTTCTAACCTTATCCGAAGTTGAGACCTTCCCCGTTGTGTTGCTCTTGGTAATGCTCCTGGATATCTGCGTGCAGTTGGCTTCAGTCATGGAAAAGAAGGATTAAACACTTAGTGCTATATTTGTAAGCTGAATAACCTAACGTTTTGATTTCCTTTTAGAAAAGTCCACGCAACTGACAGATTTAGTAGTGAAAAAAACTAAGATGTTTGTAGAGAGGTTAATTTTTCTGTCTGAGAGAACTCATTATGTCACCAAAAGGTAAACTTTATATCCAGTTTCTGCAATCAGTAGCTACCTGTGTTCCTTTGGTTGGTGCCTTGGTTTGGTTGGTTTTTGTGATCTAAGATCTGGGTCTAATTTCAGTAGCTGATCTCTAGGGCTGTTAGGAGGAAACTTAACTTCTGCATCACCGTAAACTTTATGTGGGGAAAATAAATTACACGTGCTTCAAAGACCTGTAAAGAGTACGGCCGGGTTCCACACCTCGTGTGAGATCATTTGAGCGTGGGAGAAGAGCAAGGAATTGTTGGAGCAGGTTGGAATTCTGCTTGGGAAAAGGTAGCTGTGTTGAGCTGTGTGTCAGTGAGAACTGAGTGGGCATGAAAATTTTTGTCATCCAAAAGGATAAGGCAAACTGAATGTAGTGGTGTGATGTTTGCTATAGACCTTTATGTAGGAAAATGCTAACTCTGTTTTTCTTTCTAGGGATTCTCCATCATAAATACCCAATTCACAACTTAATCCATATCTTCACTGTCTGGATCTCCTAAAGGTACAGGAAACTTACTTCAAATGTTCAAGTTTCTTACCTTTTACTGGCTTTAAAGGAAGCACGTGTTGTGGTGAGGTGTGATTATCCCTAGGAAGTGTCTGTTGTGTGACCCTCTGGCTTCTGTCTGCAACACTTTGTTATGATAAAGCAAGAAAAAACAAGAACAATTGAGGATTATCATGAGGATAGTATCGAGACAGCACTGTCTCAGTAAATTTTAATATACCAATGCCTGGTTTAACAAGAAATAAATATGCAAAGGTGGGAAAGGAGCAAGTTATGTGATTAACTGCTGACTGAGATGGTGTACGTGGAATGTTTGTTCGCTCACCTGTCTGTCTTTCAGACCTTGTTAGCTTGTAAGTTCTAGCAGTGTCACAAGTATTGCGTAGGGGTCGGGTGATTTGTAGTAATATTTGTCTTGAAATATTTGAAGTAGTTAACGATCTGGTTACATGGAAAAGTCACCTGAGATACCAGCATCTTCATTTCTCCATCTGGGCAGGCGTACATAAATTGTTTTTTGTTTTTTTTTTTGAATGCTTCAGAGCTTGTAACTATTGTAAGCTAGAGAGTGAATTATGCTGAGAAAGCATTGCAAACTCTTTGTTATCCACAAAATCCTATAATTGAACATTCAATGGGGTGCAGTAAGTTCTTTTATCCTAGTTGAGTATTTCACACAAACCAGCAACACTTCCATAAGCTACACGAGTAATAGAGAAATTAGAGACAAAGTCCTGATTTGCTTTGCCAGAATGTGCTTTAATGTTGCTTGCAGGAGCTAAATGGCTTTTAGAAGAAAACAGTATATATTTGTATATGCCAACTTGCAGTGTGTGATCTTGTAAATTACTACGCAGGGTCTAAAATGGTGAGAAATTTATAAGGGGAAACTGTGCAACTCACAGATGTTCTAACTGCCAAGCAGTGAAGGTGGATATGTGAAACAAAGCCTAAATTCAATGTAATCAACACTGAAATGGTTCTGAATGGGTGGTAACTTGCTGGATGTTGATTAAACTTTTTGATTAGAATATAAAAATGTGAGATCAGCAACTGAAGGGGAAATCAGAGAATCACAATGTGACGGTGATGTACCAGTTGATGTGGAAGGAAGCATTAAGTGTACTTAATGCCAACAGGTTAAAGTGACACATCAATTGCAAGAGTTTTATTGTCGTAGCATTTTAGCTATCTCCCTGGTAATAGTTTGTTCAGCTGTGGAAAGTGCCTGGCATGCACAGCTCTTCTTCTTGAATGTCATGGGGATAAGCCCTGAACCATGCGGAGTTCTGCAGGTCTCAGATTTCTGTTCCAAGTAAAGATTAACTTACTGATTTCTTGCAATTTTTGTCCTGTTAGACATTGCTGCTGCTTCTCCTCCACCTTGAGGAACACTCCTGGAAAGGGACACTCATGTGATGCTGTTGAGAACATTTTTTTTTCTTTCTTGTTATATACAGTTCCAGAGGGCAAATATTTGTACGGTAGTTTTGATCATCAAATCCTGGATGCGTGTGTAATTGCAGAGTATTTTGCAAAGAAGAGTGGGTGGGACTGTTGGCATCTTACAGATGCCTAAAGTGAGCCGTGCTGAAACTTGCGGTGCTCGACTCCTTTGGAAGCGTTTGGATTCCCAGAAGGTTCAGGGAGGCTGAACTCTGCCCGTTTTTGACTTGTCAGGGTGGAGGAGGGTGCGTGCTGAGCTCTGGGAGGTGTGCTTCCAAGCCACACTAAATGTGACCGAGCAGCCAGACTGCCAGAGAAGCTGGGGGATTGTTCCCACGCTGAGAACTAGCGTGTTGTGAGCGATGGACGTGTCTGCTGGGACTTTTTTTTTTTTTGTATCTGGTTGTGGAATGTGAACAGCTGAAGCCTATTCTCAGTTGGGTTGGTTTCCAAAACTTTGTTGCTTTAAGCACTAAGATGTGAGCTTAAGCCTCCAAAGATTTTGTGAATCATGCCTGAATTGTTTATTCTGAATGTTATTCTAAATAGAGGTGTTCAAAAAGAAAGCTTTGTTGGACTGAGCACGGGTGACTTTAGCTCTTGATGGAGTGAGTTCTGGTTGGAAAATCGTCCAGACTGTCCTGGTATGAGGTTCTGCAGTATTCCGTGGTAAATAAAGCAGGTGAACTAAGTGAAAGTCCTTGATGGCAACTCTCTTTCTTGGAATAAAAAAAAATGAGGGATCAGGATTAGGGTTTGCCTAGTATAGTGAGAGTGGAAGAGGATGAAGGGAGGAATAAGTTGAAGAAGCTACTCATGTTTTTCAGGCTGAAGCATTGAATGTAAAGTGTTCTCTCTTTACATAGAATAATGTTGGGTTTTGCTTAAAGCACAGATTGACATCCTTGAAACAGTTGCTGTGAGAAGACATCTGTGGCTGTGATGTCTGTGCTGTTCTGGGGATACTCTGATAGAGCACAGTTTGTGTTGTGCAGCAGAAGCAGTTCTCTTTGCATCCAGGAGGCCAACGCATCTAGCAGAGCAGTGGTTTAAAGTGTCCTGTACTCTGGAACGTGGAGTTAGGCTTTTGTACCATTCTTAATCACCATCCACAGTTCATACGCTTGCTTTGTCAGCCTACTAAGTGAGTTTTGGGTACAAGAAACGTAAGAGGTGAACTTCAGTGCACCACAAAAATAGTGGGAAAAGTTGAATACAGTATGGAACAAAACTCATCTGTAATGTGACAGTGAAATCTGAAATGTCTTTACGTACAAATTTAAAATAGAAAATTACAAAGTTGCTATAGGCTTTAAATATCCAGTGACAGATCCTACTTAATACAGAAGACTTTTGCAGATTTCTAGCCAGATGTGGATTTGATGTTTATTTTGCAGAGCCTTACCTCTGAAAGTATATGATTCTTGTCTGCATTGTATGATAGCTGATCAGAAAACCACTTTAGTATACGTAGTTTTGGTGTTGAAATTCCATGTTCCCAATAAACAGATGATTGCAAGTAAGTGAAGAATAATGTCTTGCTTTAGAAATGAAGCACTTCTAGGCAGAGTTCTGAGAAAAATGTTTCAGGCTTCCTTTCCAGCATGATCTCAGAGATCACGGTGTTACTGACGTCAAAAACAAACATTTTGGTGTTCTCAAAACGTGGGGATCACAAATATGTGAACTTGGGTTAGTTTGAGGGACACTGCACTTCAGCAGTAAATAGTGATTCACTTTTTATAGGACTACAAGATTACGTATTCATTTGTGGCAATTGTATTATATTTGAAAATGTTCAGGGTTTCTAGTGATGCTCCAGGGAATGAAACTTAGCTATTATAAAATGATCACCCTAGGGTCTTAGTCTACATACTTTTGATCCTTGTCTTTCAATTTCTTTGAGCTCCTTTGGATAGGACTCCCTGGTGCCCTTTCCACAGTTACAGTGCACACTTTGATAGTCAAATACAGCATTTACTTATAGGCACCATATAGATCTTGTGAACTAACGAGGTCTTCTGAAGTCATTTTCCTGTCTAGTGAAAAACAAAGCTGTCCAGCCAGCAGCGTGGTAAGCCTGACGTGTTTGTGATAATTCTTCAAAGCAAAAATATTCCAGATGGCAGATCGGTTTGTATGTCTTGTTGTCTGTAGCTTTTTATTTACCAGATAAAATCTTCCTATCCATGAGTGCATTACCCTAAGTTCTCCCCTTAGACTTGTTCAGTCAGTACCAAGCTAAAAGCTTCAGTCTGACTCACTGCTGCTCCTCTTACACTGGGAAGCCCATTCACAGGTCCAGAATTTGAGGCTTCCTGAGCTCTTGCGGAGCTGTGTTGCTACTAATAGCTCCCTGGCGGTATCTGGAGCAGTGATTTCACTTGTACCTTTCATCTGTAATTATGTCAGGGGGAAAAAAAAAACAAAAAACCCACCTCTGTTTGCTGCCCTAATAAATTCTGTGGCAGATGAGTGTGTGCATCCATGTGTGTGTGGTTGTGTGCAAAATGTATTTACTTGGCTGTGAAATTTATTTGGAACAAACAAATTGATATGTGGATCGTAAGTGGATATGGACAGCTGAGCTCTGGCAGCAGTGATAGCCTCAAACTGGCAAGCCCTTAGTGTATATTTAGGTTTAACTGTGTGTGCATGTAGATAGTGTTGCATCCATGTGTAAGAGAAATCTAACACTAATTTGTCAGTGGAGGAATATCACAATACTTTGCTGCAGTGCCGCAAGTGTACTGCTTGGAGTTGTTCTTTCTTGCATGAACATGTTGCCAGTGAACACTCTCAACTCTGGTTTACAGGATTGTGAGGCTGGGTAACTGATAGCTTGGAAGTTTATGACACAAGTTCTGTGCTTACTGTATGAGCTGTGGTTGTCAGTTTAAGTAACAGGATTTGCTTGGTAAGGTGACTTAGTGACATAGCAGTCAGGAAGTCAAATAAGCAAGCATATATAAGACTCCTGTACTGCTCTTTCATAAATTAAAACAATGCTATTAAAACTGGATGTCTAAGTGGCTTACTGCATACCAAATGGAAACAGTGGCTGCTTTGTTTTAACACTTTTGACCCATCTTCCCCTTTTTGTTGTTGAGAAATAATTTCAGCAGATCATTATTTAGAGATTGCTAAACATTCAGTATTAACTTTTTCCATCTTTACATTTTAGGTCAGCAGTTTGGTTCCGCTGCACTGAGTTTGCCTGCATTCAAAACTGTTTACCTACAGTAACTTGCTCTGGTTGGGAGTGAACATGTCTCAAGTTCAAATTCAGAATCCTGCTGCTGCCCTTGCAGGGACCCAGATACTGACTAAGAACCCATCTCTTTCACAGCCACTGAGTATTCCTTCTACCACTAGTTCTCTACCCTCTGAAAATGCAGGTAGACCCATCCAAAATTCTGCTTTACCCTCAGCATCTGTTACATCCACCAACGCAGCCGCAGGTGAGATTGAGTGTCTGTTAATAGATGTATGTATTCTTGATGTCTTGGACGAAGGAATATTGTAAAATTGGTATTTGTCCAGCTACAGCAGCTTGTAATGTTTTCTCCTCACTGAGTGGAGCCTGTCTGAGGCAGACAGAAGTGCACTCCTGCACGGAGTTGTGTTTGTAGTACTGAGAAATACTGGACAGTTTTGTACAGGTCCCAAAGTTCATCAGGGAACGTGCTGTCGTTTTGGCTAACGACCAGAACTGTCTAATCCAGGGAGTGTGCTCCGGGGGGGTATTGCAGACATCTTGGTGCTGAGCCAGTGGAGAATTTTTATTGAAAATGTTTGTAGATTTCGTGTTACCTGTTCATTTATCTGTTTTTATCATCTTCTTTCAGCTCCTTCTAACATGGCAAACCCCAAAGAGAAAACCCCAATGTGTCTTGTGAATGAGTTAGCCCGTTTCAACAAGATTCAGCCTGAATATAAGCTCCTGAGCGAGCAAGGTCCAGCTCATTCTAAGGTAGTACCTATTCATATAAGTCTCGTTTCCATTCTTTGTGGTCTTGTACTTTTGTAGTGGAAAGGAGAAGTATATGCCTTTAGTTGTAAATCAGATGAATCTGTCCTAATTGTCAGGTATTGGGAAAACGAGGATCTTGGTATATGTTCTTTAATGCCTGAAGAACAGTGCAATTGAACGGCACTGAACATTCCTCAGGTGCAAAACAGTTACTTTAGCAAAAGAATCATTGGTCCATAATGGTGGGGATTATGGAAATGTCCAGGAGAATCCAGCATGTGGTGTTCATCCAGTGTTGTTGTGCATCTTGTACCGTGTGTTACAAGCCCAGTAACATGCAATTTGTTTACTGCTCTGTTTACCCACAGAGAGAGAGAGAGAGGAATACAGTAAATGTAGAAGCAATTTGTGTTACTTCAAAGAACAGTGAAGATGTGATTTTAATATTATTAAACTCTTCAATTCTCATTGGAGGTCTCTGTTGTATGAGTACCGAGGTCAAGGCATACAAGGGAAATCAGCCAGGGCTACATCTATTTAATCTGACACCGTCTCCTTAAGGTGTTTTCCGGAACAGTGTCAGTGCTGTATGTTAGAGGGCTTGCCTTTGATGTGGGTAATGCTGAGAATTAAAATCTTTCAACCTAACTATGTGTAATGTCAGCTTCAGTGTGCAAAGCAGGCAAGGTTTGCATTTGCAAAAAGTAACGGAATAATATTCAGAGCATCTGTTCACTTGTTTTCATTCTGGTTGAAATTATAGTTCATTTAATTACCAGAGAGACTTTGGCTTTCTGTTGTCTGATTAATTTGTGAAAATTTAGGGCAATATATATCCTTCCTTATGCCACATAAAAAGAAGTGTCACAGAGCATTGCCCTGTAATCTGATAGGCTTTACTCACCTGGGGGGCATGCAGGAGGCTTTTTGGTGCAATGTGAACTTCTCGTTCCTCAAACTGCTGGTAAGTACAGTTTATTAGAAAAAAAAAAATGCGTTAAAACAGCAAGTATTGGGGAATAATGTCTAACTTTCAAGGCAGCTGTTCAGAGTGATGTTGACATACCACCCATCCGTGTGGCGGTCACTTCTTTAGCATCGCCTCCTTTGTTTTACAGAATAGCCTCTTTCATCCCACACAATATGCAGGACAGTGCTAGCTGCAATTTTGGTGAAATTCTCAGTTAAATACTCAGGGATATCCTGTAGATGTCCCGAGCCTCCAAAGCCTGCACTGACGTGTTGGTTAAGGAAAGCATTGGGTACTGTCTTCTCAACTTTTACATCAGTAAAAGACTCATGGTTTGATGGAAGACAGTCTGATAAATGATGAAAATTCTGAACTCACTCATCATAAAAATTGTTTTCTGTCTCTCAGGTGTTTACAGTGCAGCTGACTCTTGGGGACCAGCACTGGGAAGCTGAAGGAACTAGTATTAAAAAAGCGCAACACGCAGCAGCTGCCAAAGCCTTGGAAGGGACAAAGTTCCCTAAACCAACAGCTCGTCCATCTCGTAGTGAAGGCAAGAATCCAGGTATGTACCTCACCAAGCTGACCTAAAAACCAACAAACAGAAACTGTATGGAATTTAGCTTCCTGGTTTTAACATCTATGTGAAGCTGTGTGAATAAAAACAGTGATGCTGAAATTATGTTCTGCATATGTAATCACAGCAGTAGTTGGGTTTTTTGAGGAAGTCATTTTGATTTAACCTTTGATTGTGCTAGACATCATAAAAAAATCAACAAAAATTAACTAGTTAAAAGTACAGATATTTTTTTTTTCCATCAGGTCACTCAGGGTTGAAGATCCTACTGCTTAACTTGCTGCTTTCTTTTGTATTGCATGGTGGAATCTTTGAAACTACTGTTATCATAACCTTAAAAAAAATCTATTGATAATTCAGTCACAGATAATGATAGTGTTCTTCATAGACAGGTGAATTTATTTGGCAGCTTTTACAGGATAGCTCAGAAGCTTGATAAGGATTTCCTTAAAACTTTAAGTAAAAAAGCAAACTTAGATTTGTGTTGAGCAGTTGATTCAGAACTTTGGAAGGTGTCTCATTTGCATTTCTTTAAAGAGAAGTAGAAGTTGAGTTGTAGAAAAGCATCTAAATTTGTGTAATATTTAGGCAACTTATTTTCTAAAATTGCCTTAAGGATGTATCTAAAATGTGAAAGTAAGTACGAAGTACCTTTTCAACTGAACTGCACGTGAGAACTTTGCATGTTTCCCTCACTTGAGTTGAAAGCTCTATAAGGATAGCAGTATTTCATTCAGCAAAGGGTAGAATTTGCAGTTGTATTCTGATCTTGCCTACGTTCTTTCTGTAGAAACACTTGGTGTAGTGAACAGGAAAAATACCAGAAACTAGCAATTACCTTTTTTTTTTTTCTATGAATCTGTTTCTATGAATGTGAAAATTTCATTTTATTTTGGCACTTACCTTGAAACTCTCCTTTACGTTTCTGTGACTGTTTATCAGATGAGAATAGTCAGCCAGTTACTCATCCACATGAAATGGGCATTGAGAAAAATGCTTAGAGCCATCAGCAGCCATATACCTTCCTTATCAGAAGGCAAATTGCCATTTGAAAGTGAAGTCATGAACCCTGGTTAGTTCTTGAGGACGAGAAGAAATACTTGATCATTCCCAATAAACAACGGAAGCAGAAGATATGTGTATATGTATAGCATGTCTGTTAATTAAAAAAGATATTTTATAAAGAGAAATTTCTGCTCTGCGCAGCGTATTAGATATGCTGTAAAAATCAATCTGCAGCTTAACAAAGCTTCACCAGAAAAAAAACATATTTTATAAGAGAATTGCCACAATTTTCTAGGCTTGTAATTTAATATGCATGACACATGTATTTTCTCTGTGTTCAGAATATGAAATGTCAAAATCTAGTTGTCTTTTTCTCTGCTAGGAGTTTGTATTGCTGCAGTCCCTAGTGGCAGTTGGACAACTCTTTATTTCTGTTTTATTTAGACAGTGTAACCCCCACAGTGGAGCTGAATGCACTTTGCATGAAGCTGGGAAGGAAACCTTTGTATAAACCTATTGATCCTTATACGGGGATGAGGTCCACTTACAACTACACAATGAGAGGTGGTACTTATCCTCCACGGTACGTATTGTTTTATTTTGGGGCTCTGCAGTCTGTCGTCTTTGAACTCTGTTCTCTTCATCCGATGAAATCTCCTGAAAACTATCTAAAACTGTCTAAAAGTGCAGAATCCCTTAAACACCAGTTCAGCTTGAAGGACACTCTGAGGCAAACAGGGTTTGATAAATACACTCCATGTAAGACTGCAGTTTGTCTTAATGTTTTTTGTTTTGTTTTGGGGGAATGGGAAGGAGAAGGAACTAACTGAACCAGATGATGCAGTGTTTTGAAGGACACTCGGATGTATCCAGTTTCATGAAGATCGTACCTCATACTTCTTAAATTTCATTTCTGTGTAAAAACAGTTGGATGCTTTTTTTTTTTTTTTTAAACTATTTAAATTGCAGATTCAGTTTAAAGATTGTTATGAGCATTGGAGTGAAGAAGTCAAAGCTTGCAGGACTGACAACTTTGTCAACTCACAGTTACGTTGTCTTTCACTATTTAGTTTGTTATAAATGTTTCCATACTGTAAAAGAAGAAATGTTGATAGCCACATATGTCTCCCTAAAATCTTTTAGACTTAAAATTTGGCTTTTTAATAGTCATGCTTATGTGCTGAGTAGTGGTTGCTGATACCCAAGGGGTTCTTTCCACATATATTTCTATTTGTTTGCTCTGTAGGCCAAACTACTTACTTCTTTCTCTCTTTATAGGTACTTTTACCCATTTCCTGTTGGGCCTTTACTTTATCAAGTTGAGCTTTCAATTGGGGGGCAACAGTTTCATGGGAAAGGAAGAACAAGACAAGCTGCTAAGCATGATGCAGCTGCTAAAGCACTGAAAGTTCTGCAGAATGAGCCCTTGCCTGAGAAACCAGAGGTGGGAATTAATCTAAGTGTTTTAAGCATAAATTGTTAAGATTGATTGAGTTATTGTAGATTTTTTTTCCAAATTGAGGAGAAGATCATAGTTATGAAATTTAATTCTGCGTAGGAATGTTTCTGTACCTGTGCCACTAGAAACAATTTGATTTAAGTAGTATTAATCTTCTGTGAAACTAGAAATATCCCAAATGAAGTTTTATTAATTCTTTTGCTGTAGTATTTTCCCACAGTAATGCTATAGCCCTCTGTCAGACATAATAAGCACTAGGAGCTTGTATAGGAACGGATGACTTAGCAGGTACAGATAATATGCAAACCTCTGAACAAGTCTAAGCAGGGCAGTTAGATTCCGGTACAGGCAACATAGAGATCAGAGGCAGGTTTCCTTCCTGGGCAAAAATTTCTGCGTAATTATGGTAAGAACAAAAGAACTTAGAGAAGGTTCATGGAAATAGTAAAATTGTCCACGTTTTTGGTAGAAATAATAAGAAGCAAAGTTGCATCCCTTTATATTTTTATGATTACCTGGCACTTCTCATTCCAAGATCCTTGCTTTTTTATTTTATTTTATTTTATTTTCATTTATTTATTTAACTTGCTTAGGTGGGAAGTCTCATTGTGTGCACATGAGCTCCTGGAGCTGAGGTGATTGTGTGCAACCTCTCCTTATGTGCTTACTGACTTCTGTAGCTGAAGCTCTCATCTAGGGAGCAGAGCATGTTGGTTACAAAATCTGACTGTGTGCTGGGGGAGGGAGAAGAAGAAAAAAAAAGGGAAAAGAGAGAAATCTGCAAGAATGTAATTGGGGAGTTTCAGGTTGAGATATTGAGTTAAAAATGCGTTTGTGGGAGAGACCGCTGCCTGGATAATTAGGGAAAAACAGGTGTGATGGTTTCAGGATGAGGCCTAGGAGGCAGTGCAGTATGGAACAGGCCAGAGTGCTGGTCAGGGACGAGCTGGGGGTCTTCAGCAGGTGAGATCAAGCCTGAGGGAGGTATTTCTTTTCAGTGCAGAAGGACCTCAAGTTTCTGAGCGTTGTCATTCTGTGTCACTGATGCATAATAATCGCTTTTTCCACTCGTTGTCCTCAAAGATGGCCTACTGTCCTTGGACAGTACTGGACCCAAGGAGTCCAGCTCTGCAGAAAATCTGAATTCATTTCTGTTCCCTTCTTTAGAGAAACTTAGGTGCAGGTGACTTTATGAGTATTTGTGAAGTTGTGTTTGAAGCTGAGTAACGTCTTCAGAACAAATGCTGTGCTTCCACATGATCATGTACTCTTTACTGTGGATTGTCTTTTTATTGTAAATGGTGTGAATTGAGAGATGAGGGAAGTAAGCCTAGGGGGTGCCTCTTTTTGTTGGGTTACTTTAAGGATACAGCCAGGAAATTGCTATTGTGAACTATACAAGAGGTTTCAAGAAAAGAATTATTTTATGAACAGAACGGTTACAAGCTCCCTGTATTCTGTCATGACTCTACTATGCATATGCTGGGCAAGTCACTTTAAGTTCACATTCACAAGAAGCATGCATTTGTCTTTTTATTCTCATTTATTTATGCTTGACTTCTACAAAAGGTGAACATTAAGGAATACAGCTGTGCTTAAGGAGAGCAATCCTTTGAACAGAGTACTGGTTTATAACAAGCACTCAAACCAGATGCTAACTTAAATTTGGTACTTCAGTAACCAGTTCACTCATATTTGTGGATGTGGAATATTGCAGTTTTGGGTACATCTGAGGGAGTTTCTATCTTTGTAACAGCTTTTTTGCACTAGACAAGATGAAGAGAAAATAAAGAATATTTTACCTCAAAGTGAACAGTGTTCATTGAAGCAAGATCACTGGAGAATACAGCAGTGTAAGAGATCCGACGAGATTCCCTTACAACATGTGCATACAATGAAGGCAAAGTGAGAATTTTACAAGCAGACATAGTCCTGATACTTCTGCTTGCCACTTGATGTTGCCAGTAATTATATATATATATATATATATCCTTTTAAACATACTTATTTTCATGTATCCCATTAGTGTGTGTCTATATATAAAAATGTGCAACCTTGAGCACCTCTAATTTTAGCTGGAAATACTCAGTACTTAAGAATAAGTCATTGAGTAAAACAAGTAGACTTTAGGCATAAGAATAACCATTTTCCATACCTTCTTAGAGCACAAATATGGAAGCCAGTGGCAGGAGAAAGATTTCAGCTGGACAGAGCACTGCCTGAGCAACTGATCTAATTTTAAGTTGTCTCTGCTTTGAGCAGGAGTCTATAGTAGGAAACCTCCAAAGAATCGTTCCAACCTAAATTAGTCTGACTGGAGTTCAGGAGCGCTGACGAGGAGGCAGAACAGGGTTATTTGCATGTTCAGAGGCAGAAGCAGTAAAGCCTAGATTTAAAGCTTAGAAAGCAATGCTTTCCAGCATGACTATCAGACAGAAATTCTGGTTGCCTGAAAACACTAAAACCAGAATTCCTTCTACATTTTTTTTTCTATGTATCTGTTAAATATCAGCTGCTCTTTACAGCTTTAACATGGAAGAAAATACTGATAGCTCTGTTGAAATCAACGTAGGTCTCATCAGCAATTAATAATTTGCTTCTGAGCAGTCTTTGAGGAAGTACATGTTGAAAGACTTTCTAGAAAATGGGGAATCCCTGTTATCGGAGGATATTACTTCTGCAGTCTGCTAGGAGCTTTTTCAGTCTCTAATTTTTTTTTTTTGTTTCATTGCATGACTTTTTCAATTGATAGACTGGGATCTGATAATGTGATAGAAGTGAGATGGATGTTTGTGGCCTCATTCTGATTTGGAGGTGTAGATTCTTTGGAGAGGAATACGTGTGTGCAAAAAGCAAACTTTGTAGATTATCTGCCTGAAGGTTGCTGGGAAAGAAGAGGAAGGTGGGGGTGTGATTATCTTTCATTTATTAAAAAAAAAAACTGATTCTGAACTCAAAAGTGGTTGCAAAGTAATTGCCACAAGAGCCATAGTGTGTCAATGCTTTGATACTGATTTACTCTTTTTAAACAAAAACACTGAAAAAATACCTGTTTTAAACCATTTGAACAGACTTGAAGTATGTCAAGAATATACAAAAGTAATATTGCAGATAATTTCATAGTATATATTTGTTTTGTTTTGAAAGTATTTTAAATGGAAAAGTGATCAAATGAAGAGATGCCCTGGTCATCTTGGCAAGGAAAAATGTGGGAATTCCACAATCTGAGGTATATCTAAGATTACAGGGAAGGGAAAGATATTTGTAATTAAAGTGACTGTGCAAATGTTTTTATAGTGAAGACAGTGACAGGTCATTCCTATCGGTGCTGGCAGTAATGTGCTGTAACAGTCCTTAATAAAATAAGACTGTAAGAGTTCAAATAGTTCTTCTGGGAATATGGTTGGTATTCATTTTTAACCTACTACTTGAATATGAAATAGATTTTAGCATATGGTGACTGGGATTTTTGGCTTGAATAGTCAATCCTACTTCTGCTGGATTTTGCCCACAGTGCCTCCTGCTGAGATGCAGTGTGTGCTTCTTGGAGTGAAGGTACAGCTTGCACACTGCTTGTGTGCTGCTGTGTGCTTTGCTCCCGTGGGTGTGGTGCCATCATGTGGTCTTGGCTTTCACAGACCTGAAGGTTGTTATGTGCATTGGAAGATCAGAAATAGTAAATATTATCACTGTTTAGATGGATGGATGGATGGATGGATGGATAGATAGATAGATAGATAGATGGATGGATGTTGGACTGTGTGTTTTTCTGAAACAATGCAACTCAAACCTGAAATGTGAGTTGGGTCCATAGGAACAGTGTAAAATCTGATGGGTTGCTGGGAAGGAGTGTATGTGTTTTGTTCAAAGATTGGAAGAGGCTGCTTTAAATGGTGGGAAACAAACATAGATGTCCTTTATGTTCTGATCTAACTTGTTAGTAACGGATAACTGAGGATGCTTGCTACCATCAAAATTAGATTTAATCAGTAAGAGCTCTCTAGCATATTTCTGCTGCTTCAGTAAAATATTTAAATTGTGTTTGTTAGCTGGTTGCATAACCAGTATTGCAGCATAATATAATTGGTGTAATTGTTGCTATTCATCTTACCATAATCCTTCCTGTATCACTGCTGAGCACTTAGCCTTAAAATTTCTCTGTTGCTGTTACCATGCCTCTTAGTTCATGTTGATACCAACTTCAGTGAAGACAATTTTGGAATCACAATCAAAATTTTACCAGGAGATACATAGAGGTGCCTGTAGGTAAGCTCCACCTGGCACTGCTGTCCTTCTAGCAAGGTGTGAGATATCAGAGATGGACGGTATTGATTTAAGGCAAGTTTCTGATAGTATGCTCCTCATGTGAAGAACTTGCAAAAGAGCATGTTGGGTGGCAGGTCTGTGCCAGAGTCTAACGAGTCATCCTTTATTCACGTTGGTCCCATTCTCAGAATCTTCATTTTTTCTGGCCTTTCTCTTATCTGATACTGTCTTAGTGCATTTGGTACAAATGTCCAATCAGCATGTGGAAACTGTATTTCATAGAGGTACTTCCATTTGGAAAGCAGTTCATTTAACACTTCAGTTTCTTTTTCTGTAGATAGATTTTAAATTTATTGGCCCATATTCTGTTTGCTTTTTCCCATCACGAGCACGTGCAAATAAGGAGGTACGCTAGCTTTTACCCATACACCTTAAAGGAGCTTCCTAAATTTCAGTTCTGTAGTACGTGTGCTGCATTTTTGCACATTCTTGTAAAATGGCACTACAAGTTAAGCTACTTAAACAATTTGAGAGTTCAATAAACTGGTTGGATTAATCAAATTCAATTTAATAGGATCTTTATTTTAAATAGAGTATGCTTCTTTTAGGTTAACGGAAAAGAACCAGATGATGAAAATCTCAATAAATCTGAAATAAGCCAAGTTTTTGAGATTGCACTTAAAAGGAACTTGCCTGTGAATTTTGAGGTATGTTTATTTTACAAGCTCTAGATCTGTTTTTATTAGAAAATTAAGGCTACACATTAAGTAGAGTCTTTTCTAGGTAAGCCAAACAACTGACTTCTAACACGCCTTGTTAGTTGTGAATACATGTTCATTTTTGACAGTCACCCCGACTGTCTCAGAGTTGATAAAGTTAAGTGATGGAAGAAACCCACCTGTTCACCAAATCATGCACTAAAATCATAGCGTGAGTGAACAGCTGTGCTGTGGTTGTCTGTGCAATCTTTTTTCAAGGTTTTTTTTTTTTTTAATTTTTTTTTTAAATTTATATCAGTATTATAGTGAAAAACAAAACAGAACACAATCCCACATTAAAGATTAGAGCACTGAAGCACGAAGTCGAGGCAGAAGAGTGTACCTTGCTCTGAAGGAGCTGGTTTATGGAAGTATTTTCTTAACTGAGCACTGATGTGGACTACCCGCAAGTTGCAGAATCTCACAGATAGGTTTCTTTTCTTGCCATGAGGTGACCTCATGTGCATCTTACTTTCCTTTCCCTTTGGCCTGGCTGCTTGCTGCCTCTTTGCCCATCTTTGATCATTTAGTTACCTTAAATCAGTAGCTTCGATAGGAGCATCTTAATTGCACTAAAATATTAATTTATCGTGTTGCCTTCCTGAGCTGGCAGAATAGCGTTTCAATCAATTATGTGAATGGTTACAGTAAGAAAATGTAATCGTGTGTAACTAAAATTGCTTTTTAAAACTGTATTATGAAATTTTATATGAATCTTCCAGTTATTAGAGATCGGCATGAACATCACCGGTACAAATATACTGCCACAAAAAGCCAGTTGTGGGTGGAAGCTCTCAATTCCTTTTTAGTTTTTGACTCTCAGTGTTTTGAAGTATGATTTGTTTGGAATGGAGTTAAATCTAAAGCTGTAGTAGGCAGCTAGCACTTAAACGTTTAACTCAGAAATCAGTAATTCTGGAAATTGCTGGATCCCAAGTAATGGCTTTCTCAGTGATGTTCTGTTACTGTGACATAATGTACGAGGTGATGTTATCTGCATGGAAGTAGACAATGAAATAGAACAGTCATTTTGAAGGAGTAAATAAATAAGATGGGTTAATGACTGTAATATATAAATAATGTTTATGGCTTGCTGCATCTGATCTTCTAAAACATATTTATTTGGGTGGGGTTACGTTATTAGAAGATGGTTTACATTGTCGTTTCATGAAGTTGATTAAAATGTAAGATCTCTTCATAGTGCTAGAGAGAATTTTGCTATAAACAATGTGCTGTACCATTTTTAATAAGTGTTTATCACGCTTTCACTCAGTTTTTCCCTCTGAAACAGGTGACCAAGGAAAGTGGTCCTCCTCATATGAAGAGCTTTGTAACCAAGGTGTCAGTTGGAGAATTCACAGGAGAAGGTGAAGGAAAGAGCAAGAAGATCTCAAAGAAAAATGCTGCAATAGCAGTCCTAGAAGAACTGAAAAAATTGCCACCCCTTCCTACGGTTGAGAAAATGAAGCCACGAATCAAAAAGAAAACAAAATCAATAGTGAAGGTAAGAGACGATCTAACTGCTGTAAATCATCAGGTGAGAGACATTTCTTAGTCAATTATAAATGCTTTTAGGTTGCTCAACATTTGTCATCGTTCCGATGCTGCAGAAGAATATTTCGCTTCCACTGGGAGCAAATGGGGTTCTGTCAAAATTTTTACAACAGTTAGTAATAAATTCAGGATGAAACAGAAACAGTATAAAAGAATGAATGATACCTAGAAAACAAGTTCTGACTTCCAAGCCTTAGTGTGGGGTTTTGCATGACTTTTACTTGTACAAATTCTCCTGCGAGCCTGTCCTTTCCAACATGTGATTATACTGAAACTATTTCCAGTGATAGGTTATATCTGGTCAACTGTGACAGCAGAGCCAAATAAACTGGGTGTTTCTCCATGGCTGCAATGGTATTTTGATAAGTAATTTTGGTTTTAGTTTGTTTTTAATTCAGAAAATAATGAGTTAAGTGGCTCTGTTCTCTTGAATCAAACATTCACAAACTTTGGCTTATTTCCTGAATGTTATTCTGTATAGCTGCAGACAAGTCCAGAGTATGGTCAAGGCATGAATCCCATTAGCAGACTTGCCCAGATACAGCAGGCCAAGAAAGAAAAGGAACCAGAGTACATGCTCATCACAGAACGCGGTCTTCCGAGACGCAGGGAGTTTGTTATGCAGGTTTGTATGTTGATTTGAGAAATTTTGTTGCTTGGCGGTGATGTTTCTTTCTTCTTTTGTTGTTGGCTTATTGTAATCAGAGTGTGGTGATGATATACAAAATGGATAGGATTACAGCCAAATTTGCATTGAATTTATTACCGAAATACTAGTAGATTCCACACATGGGAGACAATGGTTCAAGAAACATTATCTGAATCATGTTTAAAAAAAAAAAAAAAAAGAAAGAAAAAAAGCATGGGACTACAGAAGTCTACCTGTATTGTATGTACCTGTATTTAAAGCTTTTTATTTTTTATAACGTAGGATTCATTAAACATGAATGAGATAATTCTTCATTTCTTCCTTCCCAAGATTTTTTGTATTGCCTTGGAGTACAGCGCTTTCTGTATTCTTCATTGCAAATTCCAATAGCGTGGTAGTTTATTGACTATCTGCTAGACTCTAATAATTATGTCTTCCAGCCCTCTCTTATATCCTGGAAAAAGCAGAAAAATTAGTTTCTTTCCAGTACTTTAGGAAAAATTGCTGAACAGGCAACTTCAGCTTGAAAAAACTGTCTTCACTGTGATGCCAGTTTTGAGCATTGAGGCTGGTGCCAACATGTGATAATGAAATACCACTGATTATGCTATTTCTGTTTGTTGTTTTGTGGCTGGAGGGCAGTGATTGAAGATAATAAACAGCAGATTAATTGTTGCTTATGATAATAGTTTGAGCTATCTCGTGACTTGTGCTGTATTGAAGATGCAGGTGAACAGCGAGTGAATCCCAAGCTTAAGATTTTACTTTTTCTTTCTTCCTCTTTTGTCCAGGTGAAAGTTGGTGTACACACAGCTGAAGGAATGGGCACAAACAAAAAGGTTGCTAAACGCAATGCAGCTGAAAATATGTTGGAAATTTTAGGTTTCAAAATTCCTCAACCTCAGCCTCCAAAACCAGCATTAAAGACAGAAGAGAAGGTAATATTCTTTGAATAGTGACCACAGTTAACGTTTACACGGTTTGCAAGACATGAAAGTGATAGTAAACTCATGCCTTCTGCTCTGGTCAGGAAACCATTCTCTTGAGGTGAGTTCTATAAATAACTGCATTTTGGATACATCAGGGATTCAACTTTGCAAGCAAATCAAAACCTCATCAGAAGAGAAGGTTCAGTGAGTGTATTTTCTACAGAATGGTTCAGTAATTGATCCATTTAGTCTTAGAAACTGGCAGACATTTAGGGTACAGTGCATATTGGAATCTGTGGTAGCTTTATCAGTAATTTCAGTCACAAGTTTGTAATAGCTTTTTATTCTCTGGTGAGTCTTTGAGCATGGAAAGAGCTTTGCATTCTTGTCTATGATTCAGCAGATGTGAAGTTAAAATAGCAAGTCTTATTTTCTTTTTTTCATGTGTGTTCGCTCACATTCAGTGCATGTTCTTACCAGCAACATGAATGTTATTTTAGCTGGCTGATTATGGCATCTAGTTCTTGATATCCGTGTTCCTAATAACACCTCAGTAGCCTGAAGCTTGCTTTATTCATTCAGTAAGAGCTGTTGAACTTGCCTTTTCTTTGTGGGTATATGAGAGACATTTAGATAATTTTTCTTGTGTGAAATTTTGGCAAGTCAGATTGCCTACGTTTTGAAAACTTTAACACTTGTGGAAAAAAAGTTTTTAAAGGGATATTGTTTGACCTCATTTCTTTGTTTTTAAGACACCAGTGAAGAAACCAGGTGATGGGAGAAAAGTAACTTTCTTTGAGCCGGGCTCTGAAGAGACTTCAACTAGTAAGTAACCACACTGATAGAAGGACGGCCCTGATGCGTTTTTCAGTCCCTTCATAAGTGTCATTTAACATTCTGTAATGAGCAGGACTGCTGGGACAATGTCTGAGTGAGGAATAGGGAGGGAGAGGAGGGATCAGTCTCTTTGACTTGGGAGAAAGTTTCTCTGGTAGAGTCCAAGTGAGGATGGGAGCAGATTCTCTGGGAAAAGTGATGTGGTTTCTGTCACCTGGGACTAGTGTAGGTTTGGAGAATAGTTGCAATAAGCAAGCTCTGTATTGGTGGTACCTTCCTTCTCCTCAGGTAATAAAGACGACGAGTTTAGGATGCCTTATCTCAGTCATCAGCAGCTTCCCGCTGGAATTCTTCCCATGGTCCCTGAGGTTGCGCAAGCTGTAGGGGCCAGTCAAGGACACCACACCAAAGAATTCAATAGGGCAGCCCCAAATCCTGCCAAGGCTACTGTAACAGCAATGATTGCCAGAGAGCTATTGTATGGTGGTACTTCTCCTACTGCTGAGACCATATTAAAAAATAACAACTCATCGGGCCACGTGCCCCACGGACCACTTACCAGGCCCTCTGAGCAGCTGGACTATCTTTCCAACGTTCAAGGAATCCAGGTAAACGTTCAGTTCTCAAGAATTCTTCCAAAGCTATCAAAACTGATATATCTTGTTTTAAAGCATTTTGGCTCTGCTGGTGACTGATGTTCATGTAAACACTTTGCCTACAAAATATACTGAATCTTACAGCTTTTTTTTTTTTTTACTTAGTTGTTTGATATGCATTATATACTACATCCTCATACTATGTGGTGTGTAGGGCTCTTAGAAGAACAAAAATGCAAGTAGTGTTTCCTGAAAACTGCCATGATGTCGGGACATAACGTGAAGTAGTATTTGGCTGATCTGAAATTAGTCTTTGTGAAAAATTGATGCGTTAACACTGCCATAAACTGCACATTTGCTTAGGTTTAGTCCCTTTCATTGGAATCACATTTGATTTCCTATGCTGATATTTTACTGATACTATTCTTAGTAATAAGAACTCCATCAATTAAAAAGTGTAATAGGAAAAAAAATCAGGTACCAGTGAGTAGAATAAAGATCACAGAAATAATCACTGTATAGCAATTGTAATTCAGAAGGCTTGCAGAGTTCTTGTGATTACTCAAAATTATTATTACAACTGAAGTCAAATTCAGAAGCAAATGGTTCTGCTGGCTGACAGATAACGATTAAAAGTAGGGTTTGGCTCCACATGTGGGAAAATAATCTGTAGCAGTTGCAATGTATTATTTCCTATACGTAGTTAACTGAAAAGAACTAAATGATTCTCTTTTCTTCAGGTTGAATATAAAGATTTTCCAAAAAATAACAAGAATGAGTTTGTGTCTCTTATAAACTGTTCCTCTCAGCCACCACTGATCAGCCATGGAATTGGAAAGGATGTAGAATCTTGCCATGATATGGTATGATGAATATTATGGACACGCTTTCTTTTTTTGTCTTCAGTGACTTAGGGGATGCAGCGGGTAGAACAGGATTTTGTTACTGCTGGGTAGTAATTAAATGCTGTACAATTCCCTGACTATTTTTGTCAAATGCATCACAGGTTGCTAAAGTAACTGATGAATAATATCAACATCTAATTTAAATAACATTTAACATGCTTAATATATGCTAATAATTTTGGTCTACAGAAAGTGCATTTGTTTTATCTCGGTGTTATGGGCCCTGAGCAGATATTAAAGAAAATGATAAGAAAGCAACTTGTAAAACACAGAAGCATACAACTTTTTATTTTCTTCAATGGAATGAGCTGATTATCTTATTTGGAACTATGATATTGGATTCTTATTACCAGATTTTCTGCTGGAGTGAAACCCAAAAGGGAAAGACATGCAATAAGTAATTAAGTAGGAGATGCTCTAAATCTGTTAAAATCCATTCATGAATAAGGTGTTTTTATTCACAGTAGCTGAAATAGTTTTTGTGAAAGAATGAGTTTTCTGGAGGCTGTACATTGTAAGTGATCTTGTCTTCTGCTCCATCTATAAAAGGCATTACATATTGTTAGCCATATGTACACAGACTTCTGTAACTTGGAAGGAGGAATTTATTTCCTTTGGTATCTGGTGGTGGCTAGACCACAGCCTAAATAAGAGTTTGTAACATGTAAATACATGTAAGAAAACCTGTTTTACTGATTTCTAGACTCAGCATTTTTTGCAGTAATTTTATAATAGCTTTATTTTGACAGAGATATTTTGATCTTTGTCACTTAATTGTAACGCTTTCATACCTGTCTCTATATCCTGCTGTGAAGGGGTCCTGGAAGACCAAGCACATAAGTCAGTGTAGTGGGTGAAGGGAAAAGGACGGCTACTTTCAAGCTTAAGCATTGTGATTTAATAGATGTGAGACCGTTCCCTTGTTCAGATATCCAGCTTTCACTGATGCATGTGCCATAACTGACCAGGTGTTTGGAAGAGGTGCACCTGAAACTGATCCGAACAAATCAGAAAAATCTTTTCAATTCCTGAAGGAGGTGACTTCTGTGTTAGTCATGCCACATTAACAAAATAGACTTCTTTTACACAGTGTATCTTATTTGTATTGTATTTTTGATACTTGGGCATAATTTTTTTCTTATTCTGCGGAAGAGTTTTTGGTTCCCTGTATTTTAATGTCCCTTACTAAGTACTGTACAGTTGGAGCCATTACTAATCTTGTCTTTTTCCATGGTATTAATAGTACTGCTGAATTAATGTTTCCCTGTTGCTAAAACAAATGCTATGGGAATCCTCTAGCCACAGTACTATTCTGTTGTTTATTGTAGCAAGATCAAATTCTACACCACTTAATGTTTTCTGCCCTAATTCTGATTCTTAAAAAATGTAATACCAAAATTGGAGTGCTTACTTTGAGTCCCAGTCCCCACTTTACCAATCAAATGAAATGGGCTCAAGTTGAATTGTTGAATGCTGTTTCTTTTCTTTAGGCTGCGTTGAACATTTTGAAGTTGCTGTCTGAGCTGGACCAACAAACCACAGAGATGCCAAGAACAGGAAATGGACCAATGTCTGTGTGAGTGTGACCCATTGACTTTCCCTTGTATTAATGGAAACCTGTAACCCTAAGATGTACTATAAACAAATAAAATATGAGGGTTTTTTTCTTTGCCAGAGAAGTTAAAATACCAAAGGCTGTTACCTTCCTGAGAAGGACGAGAGGGTAGGTTTTATAATCAAGCTTGTAATTTTCATGTGTCAAATGCAAGTTACTGAGCTTAATGCTGGAGCACGTAGATAAAACGTAATGGCTGTGATTCAGAGGAATTTTGACTCTGATATCTCTGCTTAAATTAGTTCCACGTATTTGTAAACAGTGTGGTGTTTTTAGTGGGTTTAAGTATTACAGCAGCCTCTAGAAATTTCCTGCATGTAAATTGCAACCTCTGTTTAGATTTCACAGTTTGCTCACAGAAGTGGTGGGGGAGGTGGAAGGGGGTTTGTAAATTACTTTTTTACCAGAAAAAAAAAAGGCTTTTTGTTTCTGTCATTCAGATAACAAGCTACCAAAACAGCTGAATCAGCAAAGAGCTGATTGATTAAAAATTGAGGCCAGTTGCATGTAAGCAGGTCGTCATCTGCACCTCAAATCCTTCGTATCCGTTTTAGAAGTGTCTTGTTTGTGGAAGTGATGTTTTGTCCCATAAGTAACAGATGTTTCCTCATTTATAGATGTGTGAAACAAGAAATGGAAAGTGACCCTCTTCTCAAACCGGCTAACTCAAACACTTTGGGACAAACACTGGACAGCACTGCCTAAAAAGGCTTTTGACTGGACCCAAACATGAAAGCACCAGAGAAAATCAAATGCTTCCTATTAATGTAACCTAACTGTTTTAGAGTGCTACAGTCTTTACAACCTACTGTAGTGTCTAAATCATAACCGTTGCTTTTTCTTCAAACAGTGATGAATTTTTAGTTTCATTATGTTGTTTTGATTGAAATGACACTATAAATTTTTCATTTAAAAGTTTCTTAATTGTATCTAGAACAATAGCGCAGTTTAGAAACTTTGTCTTCTGAGACTGACATGTTATCTGTGAACTAACTTGGGAAGATCATATCCATGTATGTGGTTATTTTGTTTTTATTGAAATAGCAGGTTTCTCTGGAAACAAATTGCGTGCCCACCATTTTTAAGAAGTCTGGTACTTTTGCGAACCTGGTGTAATTATCCAACGGTTGAATTAATTACAACACTTCAGGAATTTTAAACTTTGATCATATTTGGTTAATTTCTAGTTTTGTTGAGTAGGGGTATGGGAACTCGAATGCAATGTGACTTGAAGTGATCTCTGATCTGTGTTTTAAGGATTGTGTGTATAGATGGCACACAGCTCACTACATTACAGGATATGATCTCCATGTATAAAACCGCAGATTGATTTTCCTTGAGTGCTTTATACTGTTTAATTACATCTCCATGTAGGGCTGAAAAAAGTTACCTATGTTTATATATAAACTGTGTTGCTTTTGATGTTGTGTTATTGCGCACTGAACTGTGTGCAATAAAGTATTTGCATATGGTCCAGGTAAAGCACGATAGCCTTGCAAGTTAAGTACTGCTTCAGTTCATTGTTTACGCTGGAATTTTTTCTCCCCATGGAATGTAAGTAAAACGTAGTGTTTGTCACCAATAAATGGTAATACTAAATTTTTTTTTTGGTTAATTTATTCTTGTATGCCACTACAGGGGCTGCTTTTTCATAGGACTTGTAATGCTTGTGACATAGTATGGGCGGTATTGTAAAGCTGTGGCGTAACTGTGCAATGATTATCCACAAACATATGAATAATTACTATTTAGAAACGTGGAGAGTGTGAAATATTGGCAAGGTGAAGGAAATTCAGAAGTAATGTAGGTACATTTTGTTATGTGTGCCACAGTGTATTAGTGCAGCTGTATTCATGGGAGCTTAAACTAACCTTATGATTCTGACAGGAAACCTGGCACAACAGGTTGGAATGATTTTCAAGTTTAAGTCCTCTGCTTTCAAGTTTTCTTGTTTGCTTGTAATTTGAGTCATAACCTTGCCTTGCACCAAGTAACTCTGGGTGAGCAGTACTTTACCAAGTGAAGCAAAACTTTAGCAACAGAATTTGGCACTGTAGACTGACCCATGGCAGTGTGTCATTTGGATGTGAACTATGTTCATGTGTTCTTAACTGGTAATCTGTAGCAACACTCCCCATGTGCAGTGTGTGTAGTGACGCGTCACAGAAAGCAGTTATTGCACATGCTGTGACCCAAAGCTAAATGTCTTAGCCTTTTTTATTTGCATTATCAAATACAATTGGGCTGCATGAACTGCATACCAAATTGTATGGAATCAAGTTGGTTTTGGTCATTATAAGCTGAAAAAAATTTGTAAGTTTTTTTTTTTCTTTTAACATTTGTAGAACTAAATGATGTACATTTAAAAATTAAAAAAACCTGCTAGGCTGAGGCTTTGTATTGCAAGTTCTTACAACTTATAAGCTGTTTACCAAACAATACTGGGAAACAGATGTCACGCTGACAGCAGTGTAAATGGTCTCCCTGCATCCATCTGCTGCAACTTAAGTTTTCTCATTGAATGGAACTTCTGGCTTTTCAGCAACAGTCATTTGTTGATCATGCTGTTTCATGTGAATGTTAAGGTGCTTTGCCACAGATATCTCTACTTCAGTGCTCGTAAATGCATCAGTCATCTCAGAGGTGCTGTATAAGAGAAGGTTACTTTGTGAAAGACCTTATAATAAGAGCCAAACGATGGAAGACTGCATGGCCATATGTGGATTCTAGGTAACATAAGTGAGGGTTTTTTTCTAGAGCACTACCGTCACTTCTTTTTTCTACTGACTCCTCTGTGCTCAGAGCAGGAAGTGCTGATAAGAACGATTGCTTACTATATGTAATTGAAAGGCTTCATATTACACTAATTCAGCTGATGCTATAGAATGTTCCACAAAGAGGATAAATATAAAAAAAAAAAAAAAAAGCCCTGAGGGAAAAGAGAAATTCCCTGACTGCAGTGATCTAGCAGGCTAGGATTGGTATAAACTGTACATTTCCAAGTACTATAAAGTGCTGTCTGCAAAGGCGCATTGTTTTGGATGTAATCTTTGAAATAATAAATCTTTTGAATTCCACTTTCTGACTGCAACTGAATGAGATGGAGCTTCAGAATGTGATCATCAGTCTACGTTACCTTGGGCTCTTGCAGTCCTACCTTTCATTTAAGATGCCATTATAAAACAAACAAGAATGTATACGGTCTATTCTAAAATGACAGATCTTAATTGGCTAATATTGTTTTCCCTCCAGCAGGTTTCCACCCCGTTATCTTATTTGACTCTGCTTAAAATTGCCACCAAGTATTTAGTGGGTGAGTGCACTTATCCCCATGTTTCTCCCAAAATATTTGGCAGTATGACACTACTACTCTCAGTGTTCCAGAATCTGCTGTATATTTAGTAAACTGTGAAATTCTGCATTCACTTAATTGTACAGAGAACTTCCCTTTAAAATTGTCACTGTTAAAAAGGAAAAAGGAAAACAAAGTAATGTAGTATGATACATCAGTCTTGCAACTATTGTGCTAACAATTGATATAGTGACCTTGTTTCTTTTCTGAATTTATGACGTTATTATTGCAGCCTCTTATATTGTAGAGCTGATGTTCTGCAAGCAGAGCTGCCTTTAAGCCACTGCTTTAAGGCAGAAGGAGGAAATTTGATCCTAAGAAACATCCACTGCTGCTGTAGTAACCTGTAAAGTGAGGGTGATTCCCAAGGAGACAGGTCATTGGATTATAGGAGTATGGCGTGTCAGAAGGAGCCACTGAATTTCAGTCCACTTCAGTCTTTTGGGGCCTTTTTAATTCCTATCCCTCCTACTTCCATAAGGAAGTGCAGAGCACACAAGCTCCAGAGAAGTAGCTTGGATTTTTCAAAAACAGATTCTGGAAGTATTTTTTATGCTAGTTTTCCAGTTGTTCAGGTTATAAATAATACCAGCAGAGGCCAGAGAGAGTAGGCAGTACATTTTCCTTCACCAAAGAAAATGTCCTCTCTGTCTGTACTCCTTCGCTTGGATGGACTGTAGTCACCAAGTTGTTATTTTCTGCCATGGGAAGGAAAGCGCTTACTGCTGCTTTCTAAAGTGTCAGAGCCTTTGGCCAGTTGTAACGTCCAGCAACTTTTACACTGCTTTCCTTAAAGTGCTTTTGTGAAGTGCTGCACTTATTAGTGGTTCCTGTTGAGAGTGATACCATGCCACTATTTGTTGGAGAAATGCAGCCACGTGTCCCATTTCAGTGCCCTGCATAAGAACCTGAGAAATGGCTCTGTAGGTGTGCTGCCTACGAAACTTATCAAAGCCTTTTTCAGTGCTGTGTTTCTGAGCTTAATGACTGCTGCTTCCTATTTTAATAGCAACTTGGACTCTAAATGTAGTGTTTAAGGCGGGCGGTTGGGTAGTCTAAGTTCATTCAGGGAGTATTGTCTGCTTTCTTCAAAGGGTCAGTTTGTTATTGCCGAGCTGAAAAACTGCAGCACGCGAAGGGGGATAACAAAATTCCTGTCAGTGGATTTTTTTTAAAGCAGAATATTTTGTATGTTACTGGGAAATCCTCACTTCCCAAAGGAGGAGGCATGATTATCCATGACCTCCATCCTGAAACTAACAGCGATGGATCTTACAAAAAAGAAGAATCTGTGCAAAATTTCTGTTGGAGAATGCTGACGTGTAGGTAGTCACAGTGCGTACAGAATGAGCAGCAGCGTGGATTCACTGTGATACATGTTTGTTCCATGACACTAAAACACATTCCCACACTTTGAATTGTGTTTAGAATGGGATTTTGTTTTTGCAATGTTTTGTAGTTGCAATGACAGTGCTAGTACTGAAGCTTTTATACTGGTTCACCCAGTGATCTTTTATTACACAGCTGGTATTTCCTTAGGTAAATCCTGCCTGAAAGGACTCAGCCAGGGAATCTGCCCCTAGTGAGGCAGTTATTTGGCTAGAGAACTGAGAATATTCATTTTAGCAAGGTACATCAGAGTTAAATTTAGATGTACTTGGGATTCTATTGCAATCATTCTATTATTTAAGGATCAAAACAATATTCTGTTCTAACCTGTTGGTCAAAGTTTGAGGTAGGATTTTTGTTCCGATGTAATAAAGTAAAGGCAAATGGTGGTGGCTGCAGAAGTGCCTAACTTGAGGAAGGGACAGAATGTTTGTGTACCGTTTGACATGATCTTGTTTTGTGAAGCAACCACATAATTATTTGGTGCTTTCACTTTAAATCTGCAGAAAAAATCCAACAGAACAAGTGTGAATAGTGTAAAAGCTTCCTTAAGGGCTTCAAACATAGAAGTGGTTTTATACAGATGACTCCTCTGTTTCAAAGTTCAGATGAATAAATACTGGTCCAGAGATAGTTACCAATCTGAAAATACTCAGCTTCATCTCTGTGGCTACAACATGCTGCACTGCTTTCCATTACCTGCTGTTTGGACTCACAGACTTATTTAATACTCAACAACTTCTGAGCAAGAACCTGAACATGCTGTGAAAGGAGGTTGGGGAACGTAAATTGTTAAAGCAAAATCTCTAGGATGTTCATTTAATCTCTCAGATTAGAACTGAATAAGAGCATACAGATGGTGAATATTACTTATCCAAAGTTTATTTTATTCTCAGACAGAATAAATTATTTTTTGTACCACTAGCAGCATCCTAATGAAACAAACTGTATTCAACTAGAAATGATAATAATAGTGCTTTTAAACTGTATTTCTTCTCCTGTTTCTAGTTTCACTGTATTTTAGCAATCTGGTTATAGAGTGATTTTGAATGTCTTTAGTTATGCCAAACATATCCTTGACAGAATATGCTTTCAGTATGTCATCTTAAACTACCATTCTTTTATTACCTTTTTGTTTTTAGTTATGTTTGTTCTTTAGAGGAGGTATGCTCCTTAAGGAGGCAAACCTGGCTCTGTGCTAAAGGGACAAAACCTCTGATATTTTTCATGGCCAAGTCTAAATGCAAAAGCCATTTAGGTACAACTGAGCATCTCTACAGACCTAATCTCCTACTCCCCCTTTTAACATGGATGCAACCTCTCAAGTTACTGTACTTGAAATGTTAAAATTGTTACAAAGTACATCACAGTAAAGATGTATCTCGTGGTCTGACTGTTAAGTATTGCTTTCATTGTTGCTTTCACACAGCAGATTGGTTTCTATGGAGAGAAGACTATTTAGCTCTTGCCAAGAAAAAACAATTGGGACATGACAGTATCACTGAAAAAAGTAAAACTATCAGGAGTCTGTTGTAGAAGAGATTCAATGTAACTTTCCTACAAACTGCCACTGTATTTGCATAAAATGTTTGTCTGGTCCCTTTAAAAGTTTGCTAAGTAGATACTGAAGTGCTTATGTGTTAAAATGCTGAGCCAATGAGTTATTTTAATTACTAAAGGGGATAGGAACTTGAAGAAAATGTGCTATATCAAAGTCACAAAAGCTAAATACACTTAACTAATTGTCTCTTCCAAGCAATGGCAGTATTGTGCTTTCTCTCGTACTGTGTGAGTTGAAAAGTATTGTAATGTGTTCCTGCACAGTTGTTCAACGTTGCAGTTGAAAAGTTTGTCCCATGTAAATGGACCAACAACACTCAGTTTTGCATGATGTTAACACCTTTCTCTAAAATTATTTTCAAGTCAATACCATATTGGTCCATTGCTCCATCTTGTTATGACAGAGCAGTGTCTTTTATCAATGCCTGTGTAAAATTAATTTGCTAATAATAAAAGAGAGTAATCTGTACGCCATCAAAGCTACCTTTTTCCTCAGAAAATATTTTCTTTAGAATTTAGCCAGAAATTTTGCAGAGTGTTACTGGTATCATGCATCACTAGAAATGATGTCCTCAGAGCAGAGCTGTTAAAGAGGCAGTCGTTAACTAAATGGCTGTTTCCACTTTTTAAATTATTTCTGAGCTTCAAAAAACTAAAATGTTTTGATCAGTTTTAAGTCTGCACCTGAAATAGATGCATTAAGTCAGCATTAAACCCAGTAAGGCTGCAATGATTATACCCTAAAAAACTGCAGCATCTTTGGGAAAGCTTGTGGTCAATAGAAAATTAACACCGGCATTTCTCTCTATGAGTGTTTTGTGTTTTGTCTCTGGTGATCAATAGTCACTGACCTCTAAACCTGCTACTGCCAACAGGGCTGAGGTTCCTTGCTTCACTTGCAGTGTGGCTGTAATCCATTTATGTCATTTTTGGAGAAAAAATCATGACAGTCTGTAGAAAGAAAAAAAAAAAAACCACAGCTTCATCTATGTGCAAAAATGTCTCTTGCTGAAATTCAGCTGCGCTGTTCATAATTTTTTTTCTAGTTCTAGATGTAGGCTAGGAAACTTCTGGCTACGTGATCGAGCTGTGGCAGTTTCTTTCTTACTACCCTTTATATGTTCTGTGAATGTTTTGTTTGAAATTTCTCATATTCCAAAAGGCCAATGTGTATGATTTGGCAGACACTCACAATGTGTGTTTTTTTAACACACTGTCAGTGTTCTGTTATATTTTGACTGTCGTACTTCTGAACAAGAAAGTCACTGACCCAGTAGTTCAGAAAGACTTTTGTTGTCCACTACAAAATTATATGTGAAGAAATTGTAATCTATTAAAAATTTTGCAAATATTAGAGGCACTTGGTGCTGCGGTTTTAGTTTTGATTATTCAGTTGGGAACTCAGAGGTGGCATCCCAATTAAATTTTATATTTTCTCATATTTCAGTTCAGATTTTAAAAGAAACAGAACATAAGAATGGAGCAGTTGGATACTGTTGATTGAAATATTTGATCACTCCACAAGATTTAGGAGGTTTGGCTTTTTGTAGAAGTTCTGCAGCATTTCTTCTCTCATCACGTTTCCACTTTGGACACTAGAGAAAAGAAGGCTTGTGTGCTGGTACTCAGCGCTGGCATGTGGAAGAAGCTACAGATGTATGTTTGTGAAAGTTGCTGTATAATATGGAAGGAAGCATTCTTTGTAAGTTATGGTACTGTTACAAGACATAAACAGAAAACATGTGACCGACTGCCCTTTAACCATCACATTGGTTTTGGCCATTCCTGGTAAGGTCTGATACTGCAACTGCTCTGGTATGACTTACTGGTGGAGCCGAAATAATCAAAAGGCAGAACACTGGATGTTAAAGAATTCATAGACTAGACAGATTTTCAACATATTTCTGCCAAGAATAAAAACAAGTGCAATCAAATACATTTGATACTAAGCTTGACTGCAGCTGCTTAACGTCCCAGAGCTTCCTACTTCTTCCTAGGAAGGAAGCTAGGGAACACAAGTCACGTTTACAGTTCTGGAGTTGTGTATGTGACATGGGTTTGCACTGTAACAAGATTGCTTTTCCCTGTAATCTTCTTAAAATGTCCTTCTCTGGACTGCCTTTTCATCTCTAGGTGTTCTGGAACCTGGATTAATGGGATTGAAATTTATTCCAAAAGTCCCATTCAATAAGCTGCTTTCTGGAATTAGTTGCTTACACATTTCATTTGGAAATAATATTTTGATGGCAATTGAGTTATATATCGTTATGCCAACGTACTACAAAGCCCAAGTACAGACAGTATTTTTGTCAGTACATAATACTAGACAAGTTGAATAAAGAAAGGCAGACTGATTTGTTTCAGTGTTTAAAACATCTTATGGCTGCTGCAGGCACATAGGAAGAGCCTTGGCCATGTTTGCAAACTAGCTGACCAATTTACCATGTGTCTTTTTTGTTAGTTTTCACCATGTTTCAAGAACCATCCTTAAGCCACCCCTTCTACTTACCACACAGGATGTTTACCTTGCAATCAGTTTGATCTGGTCCCCATGCCCTAGAATCCCTTTTAATAGTAGAAGTCTGATACCAAAGTAAATGCTATTTTGCTTAAACAACAGTGTGAAAAGTTGTACGGGAGTACCACTTTGTACAGTGCAGTGACTGAACAAATATGCCCAGTGTCTCGTCATAACCAGTGCGTATTTTACCAAGAGAAAAATCCAAGGCATGGAGTAATTCCATGAATTTAAGGCAACAGCCTCATTCAGAGCTGGTTAATGCAGAATTTGGGGTTGCTCAGCTCCCATATTTAGCTCAGGAAACTACCCTTCAGGTCTAAAACAAGCGTATATTTTACCTTGCCCTATCCCTCCGCCTCAATCTCTGGCTCCATTTCATTCAACCTCTATAGCTGCTCTCCTAACTACACAAGTCCCCAAGGAGGTGCTGCAAGAGGCGGTCATGTCTGCAGGACGTCTGTCTGGCCCGGTAGCATCCCTGCTGTGCAGTGACCATTGGCAAGGAGCGTGACCACAAACTCCCACAGTGCAAGAGCTCAGGTCACCCAAAACACCTTCGCAGTGAACTCAGGGCTGCCACGGGGCACATCCCCACCAGGTGCAGGGGACTTAAGAGCTGCAGGATCTCCACCTGCAGTGGCGGCTGGGTTACGGAGCACGGCCGTTCACGGCACGAACTTTGCTTGCTGTTGTTGCTCAGCAGCAGTACGCTTCATGGGAAGTAGGAAGCTCAAAACAAGCTGCTCGCTTTGAGCAACTTACTGAACATCCCTGAACCTGATTATTTTTATTTTTTCTTTCCAAGAAGAAACGAACGAGAAGATATTGTAAGACGTATCGACGCCAGAAGCGCAGGGCAGCACCCGCCCGATGGAGGTTTCTGGGCCTTTCCTGTAACGTACGACACAGAAGCAAAGCACAGGGGCCGCCTCCCCTCACGGCGGCCCCTCAGCTCCCCGAGGCGGGAACTACCTCAGCCGCACCGCCAAATGGCGGCCGGGCCGCCCCGCGCGCCTTGCGCCGCCTCCTCCCCGGCATCCAGCGCGGGCGGGGCGGGGCGGGGCGGGCGGCCCATAAAGCGCGGCGCGCGCGGCCCGGCGGCCTCTTGGTGCGGCGCGGAGAGGCGGGCGCGGTGGCTCTGCTCTTTGGGTCTCGGTGAGTTTGGGTTTCACGCTGTGTTCCTTTATAGCAAGGCTAGATCTGGGCTGGGTGCGTGCCCTGCCGCCTTCTTTCTGCCCCCGTGCCCTTTGAGCTCCGTAACGGGTGCTCTGCCGCTCCCGGGCCGCGCTGGCGGTAGCTGATGACTGAACTTTTTTCCCCATCAGAGCGATAGTGTTGATTACTCATCACTCTAGCCAGGTCCTGTCTGATGCACCGGCGGGGAAGGGCTGCGGTGCCCCGCAGCCTCCTGTGCGCTGTGCTCACTGTCCCTTTGTCTCCTTCCCAGGCCTCCGAAGCCCCCGATGGACGGCCGCAGCTGCCCGGCCCGCTCCGCCGTGCTGGGTGAGATCCCCAAGTCCTTCCTGTTACTCGGCATCCCTCACGGCACGTATGTGTACCCGTGTTGGCGGCGGTTACACGCGGTGTCGGGTGTGGGGTGGCAAGAAGCAGGCAGCTCGATAGCGGCTTAGCGTTTGTGGCGACAGCGTGGCTCTAGGCCGTGGCGACACGTGCGCGCCGCCGCTCGGAGCTGCGGGGCCGGAGCGCGCTGGGCGGAGCTGCGCTTCCCGCCCGCGGGGCCGGCTGGCTCGGCACTGCCCCGCTCTGCCGCTTGCTGGTGGGTATGCGGTAGTGCGGCCTGCGGTGCCCGGCCGTCCCCTGTCCTGCCCTGCCCTCGTGGCCGTGGAGGTTGCAGCTGCGGAAGTGTGTAGGCTGTTATCTCTGTCTGACTCCTGTGTTAGGTTTGCCTTAGCTGTCTCACGCTGAACTGCGCAAGTCTAGTTCATCGTGTTTTCTTGGTGCTCTGCGGCGTTTTCCCCTGTGCCGTAAGCCTATTGAGTAGACAAGTCAGCTGGCCTTCTGGGGAAGTATTTGTGTGAATTCGTGCAGACCCTGTGGACCTGCCTAGGGAGGTGGGAATGTGGCTGTGTCGCTCCTGCTGGTGTAGGTGATGACTGAACTTTTTTCCCCATCAGAGCGACAGTGTTGATTAATCATCACTCTAGCCAGGTCTTGTCTGATGCACCAGCAGGGAAGAACTGTTGTGTCCCTCAGCCTCGCGTGGCTTGATGCTAAATGACCCTTGGGTTTTACTCCCAGACCCCTATGGAGGCAGAAGGGCACTGTGCCTGCTGGAGACCTGATGGGATGGCTGTAGCCAGCAGTGGATCAGCTATGTGATGAAGGCGGTTGTCCTGGCTTGCACCACAAAGCCCTAAACTTTAGCAGGTAAGAACAACAATTTGTAGGGTTTCCATTGTTAATCATTGCTTCAAATTGAGAAAAACAAAGTGTCTTTATGCAGAGGGTCTGTTTCTGAAATGTTTTGTCAAATTAGTATCTTTGGAGACTTCCTCTGTATGATTTGGAGTACGTTACCTAGTGCACAGAGCTGAAAGCACACAGGGTTTACTTCTACAGAAGCTCTGTTTCAGGAGCCTTTGTGCCTCGTGTCACTCATGTTCTATCATGTCCAAAATGGATGATGTGACCAGTGAACAGAAACCAGCATAGCAAGGGATCAGTAACTTTGTACCAGTGGGTTTAGCTGGAGCAGACTAGTGGATTTATATTCTTTTTTTTTTTTTTTCCTCACAATAAACTGTGTTCATAGAACTTAGTGAAGTCATTCTCCCTGCAGACATGGGGGTAATCTGCTCAGAGCAGCCGTTGTAATGTGGTATGGGAACCATCCTGACATGGATCCCTTAGGAAGAGAGGCTGTTGAGTTTGAGGTTTTCTTGCTAGCCAGCTTGAGGAAGTGTTGGGAGGGGCTAGATCCTATGAGTGTTCAGTGGGGGCTGTATGTGTGCATGGCATTTCTGCCTCTGCATTAGTTCACTGTTCTCCATGGACCTGTCTCAAGAGGTGAGAGCACTGCATTGCTCTGTAACTCCTTGGACCTGCTGGTGTAAGTGATGACTGAACTTTTTTCCCCATCAGAGCGACAGTGTTGATTAACCATCACTCTAGCCAGATCTTGTCTGATGCACCAGCAGGAAAGAGCTGTGGTGTCTCACAACTTCACAGGGCTCAGTGCTAACTGTTCCTTGGATTTTGTTCCTAGGCCTCTGTGAAAGCAGAGGGATGTTGGGCCTACTGGAGGCTGGGTGAGGTGGCTGTAACCAGCAGTGGATCCAGTTGCCCTTGGCTTTCTCTGCTGTGTATTTCCTCTTTGGTAGAAGAGCAAAGGTAAGTTGTTTCCCTGGAGACTTGATTAATAGGTAGACTTGAGCACTGTAGCATGAGCCCTCTGAGCATTACCCTTGTCCTCCTACAGCATGTTTGAGGTAGCAAGTGAGGCTGAGCAGAGACTAACGCTGCAAGTAAACAGCAACGTGGAGGCAGTAGTGATAACAACAGATGAACAGAAATCACTTTTTACTAGTTTTTTTGAGAATTTACACTAGTTAAAATACTCCTGATTACTTACACTATTTTTTTGTGCAGGATATAGTGCCCTATTGGTTATTTATGGACCTGAAGGCTTCTTAAATGTAATGAATTGCCTCAACATTAAGCTGAGGAGCATCTTCATTCTGTGGTATATGATGACTTCAAACTTTTTTCCCCATCAGATCGACAGTGCTGATACAAACTTGTATTTAAGCCAGATTTGTCTGATTCCACAGATGCAAGACTCTTCAGTTTGTCGTTTGGTTTTGTATTGAGGCTTCGTGCATTCCATGTGAGGAATTTGTGTTATGTGCTGCATGCTTGGAGGGCAAACAGCACTGGAGGGTGCTGTCTGCATGTATCTTAGTAACACTGATTGCATTACATTATCTGACATGCATGAAAGTCTTGAAAGACTAAGAGTGAAAGGATTTTTGCTTTCAGAAGATCTGCAGTATCAGAAACGGCAGAGAGCTTTGACAAGTTTCAGTTTAACTTAAAAGAGCATAAACTCAGCTTTTTTTTTTTCCCTTTTTTGCCTCTTTTCAGCAGTGTTAAAATGAAGTGTTTCATATAAAGCAAGGGAACCTTTGTGGATTTATTTTACTTGGGAATGAGATATTCTCCATGCCCTCTAAGTGGATAAATGTCAGCTTGCAGCAAATTTCTGTTTTGCAGAGAGGGATTGCTTTCAGTGTTTTTTCTTCCTTTGCTTCTGTAAGGGATCATCTGTGATATCTTCTCAAAACTTAGCTATTTGTTTAGGGTTTCACTAATGCTTTAGAAAATGTGCTTAACAGAATTTTGCTTCTTTGAGTAAACACTTATTGCTGGCTTCATTCAGTTGCAGCCTGATCTTGCTGTTTGTGTACGTTGTGTTCAGCTGTCATAGTGCTGAGGGAGACTGAAGTCTCCCCCATAGCCTGTATCTGGAGAGCACAGATATATATTTCTGCATAGCACGTTAGAATTCTGAAGGAGTGTGAGTGATCTGTGTCAGATGGCAGAGCTGATCGAATGCTCTGGCACCCTCTGCTCAGTTAGTACCCCCGGACTTCTATCAAATACTATGAAATTACAAAAAATTTACTTCTAAGAGTGTCCAATCTGGAGTGCCTTGGCAGTACAGCAGTTCTTCTGGCTTCACAATCCTCACTATCATAAAGAATTTGGGGGGGTTAGATTTGAAAGCTGTGTTTTTTGCTGTTTGATAAGAACTGACACAATGTTGGGTGTGTTCTTTGACAGGTTGAGTGAGATCTCTCAGAAGTCCTCAGGATTTGCTGTTCGAAGTACTGGGTGGAAGCTGTCTTTTGCTAATGACGTTTCTTTCCATGCTGCTGCCTGTGATCCCTTGTCCGTGTTACAGCGTCCATATCACTGCAACAACTCTTGAGTCTTTTCTCTTGGTATCTTGCCAACTCACAGATGGAAGGGTGTTTTTTTTCCTTTATGTGATACATTTAATCATAATGGAGTCTGGAATTTGCAGCATGTTTTACATAATTGGATGATTTTTGTCTGCAAGGGCTGCATTTACCACCTGACAACTGATGTTACATGACATTGTAAGTATAGAAGCCTTAAAAAGCTGTTGTCATACGTTGGATGATGGCCTTGTGTACAAGGAGATTTTTAATAAAATCTGAATACTGAAAGAACTCACCTGTTGAATGAAATTGTCCTCCTTATCTTTAAAAGCTGAATTCTATCTTTCTTTATTGTTAATTTTGGGAGTTGGGTGGTGATGGTGCATCTCTGTGGTGACTGTTTCCATGGAACTGCTTTCTGCCTTGATTAAGAAGTAAGGGTCATGGTCTCATGGCAGGATAGCTGCTCCTCACACACCGAAGAAAAGGTGCTTAACTGAGATCTGTAGCTTCTGACATTCCCTAGGAAACTATAGTGCACTGGAAGCTGTAGCTGGCTTGGTAAAAGATGTAGGATACCATGTTCCAGGTAAGTAGGTCACAGTTGCTTTGCAAAATCTTCCATCTATGAGTCCTTCAGAGAGTTAACAGCAGTCTAGGAAGGAAGAGAAGCTGATGTCAGCTTCTGTAAGGATTTGGATATCTCCCTCATGCAGTGTGATCACGGTTAGCAAAAATGACTGTTGCTGGCTAGAGAGACTAGTGGCAGATGTTGATTCAGCTCCTGCAGCCTTCCCCTGGCTGCTTTTTGGCAGTCTTCCCAATCTGTGGAGCAGGAGAATTAAATATGAATTATATGTGCTGAAGTAGGAAAACACTGAACAAGATGGTTTCCCTCAAACCAGAGACTCCAGAGCTGTGGAGTATGTTGCTTCTTGTACCTCCAGACATAGCCCTGTAAAATATAGATGTCTGGCCTCAATGGGAGAACATTTTATCAATGAGCTTGTACTGTGCAAAGTCCACTTGAGGTTGAATAGTGGTAAGTCTGCCTCCTGCATGAAGGTATTCTCCATCTGCTGTGACCATTAGCCTGGCAATCGAATGGTGTCTGCATGGTGCACAAACAGGCCTTGGCAGATGGCTCATGCAGGTCCCGGTCGGGTAGCATTTCTATACCCCACTAGCAATGCAAATGAAGTAAAACAGCCTCTTGAATTCAAGCTGTTGTGGAAAGCTGGGACCTGTATAAACTGTGTCTCAAACAGCAGAAGTTGACATTGAAACCCCAGGCCTAATGATGGAAGTAGATGCCTATGTGCTCTGTTGAGAAGCAGCACAGTAGTCAGTAGGTTCATTAGGAATGCATTTTAAAACCAATCCTGCAGCCTCATTAGTTTCCTGAGGAGCAGGGCCACCTGTCAGTGTGTGCTGCTAGTCCAGGGCTAGTTCTGATGAGTCATACATGCAAATATCAAGTAAGTGGCTGCTGCCTGAAGCAGCTGAATGCTTATCCCCCTACAGTGAGCTGACTAGCCCAGCGCCTGAAGGACAAAAGTTGAGTGGGTAACAGGATAAGGAAATATTTAAAGAATTATTTCCTGCTGCATTTTAAGTTTTTTAAATGCTTTTTTTACCTCTTGATAGCAACAGCTTAATATTTTAATAGCTTGGTAATTATTTACCTAGAATTTCTGTACGGTGATTCCATTTCTTAAAACCATAGATAGCAGTTTCAGTTGTTGTAGGAGGGGATTTGATACCTGAACTGACAGTGGCCTTGAGCATGCGTGTCTAATAGACTGCACTGATGATGGAAAATAAGCTGTTAATCAACGTGTGAAAAGGAGTCTTCTATTAAACTGGGTAGAGATATTCTTCTCAATCACTCCAGTGTAATCTCTTGAAGTAACGTATTGATGAGGGATCAGATCTGCTAATAAAACTTAATCTACTGAGAGTATCTGCTAGCAAACTTTCCATGGATTGTGGAGTAGAGACTGCTAGTTGTCCAATAGGACAGGCATACCTGAAATGTCCCTTGCGTATTTTTCTCTTGCCAGGAGATGAGGTCAGGGCTGAAGCTTTGGTACTACTCTCATGTGCAGGGATAGATGATGGAACTGAAGATGGCTAATCTGCTATGAGCAATTTAGGAGTATTCCAGGCTGGAGAGATGGAGGAACTGAACTGCATGCAGTGTGCTGGGCTCAGGGATCTGACCCGGCAGCTGCATGGGGTGCTGCGTGTGTGCCTTTCCCAACGCTTAGTTAAGGTCCAAGCAGACAACTTTTCCTCATCAACTGTTCATTTATGTGTTTACAGTTGGGATGCTTTCACTTTGTCACTATAGCAGTTTGCTGTAGTTAACAGTGGACTAGTGTTTGAGATTTGTCTGTGTGAACAATTAGTTTGACAGTGGAGAGAAACTGAAAGTCACGTGCAAGTAAATCTGAACTTGTCAAAGGCTTTTATATTTAGAATGGTGAAGGTGGTCTTCTATACTGGCAGGCTTTTGTTTCAGAGCTTTTTTTCTGGAGTTTCTGATGGGCCTGCAAACAGCAGGGCATCTTAGGTACAGTTTCATTCTACATCTGCTGTCATAATCTTTCTGGAACTGATTTGGTTCTAGAGGGACTTTCCTGGCACTCCTTCCAGACCTGTGCTCCAAATCCCCATGCACCTTTGAGGAGAGCTGAGTGTGGTCATGGGCAGCTCTGGGCTCTCTCTGCTATGTTCTGAGCTCAGGTAGTTTTCACATCTGTAATTAAACTACTCAAAAACTTAAGCTACAGCGGATGTCATAGTACTACAGCTTACAGCTGCGCAGTGGAGTAAGCTTCCCTAGTAATAGAGAAGCCAAGAAATGAACTCCACTGGCTCTATCAGTGCAGGTAAGATCACTCCATTTGAAAATCTCTCAGTATTTCCCTTTGCTAAAAGATGGGAGATTTACATTGAATTTTTAAAGCAATTTTCACCTGGCATTTGTTGCCCCACTGTTGCCTGGTCGCTCTGGTAGCTGGGTGTTTTGAATGAAGTAATGACGGCAAAGAGGAATGTTTTGGACAGAGGCTGACTTAGAGCCTGTTCCGATTGTAATTCTTCACAGAGAGCTCCCTGCCATCTCAGAGACAAGCAGAGGAAAATCACAGTGTGTCCGGAGCTCTTATTCTGCTGCTGTGAAGAGGTTGAACAGGGCTGTGAGGACAAAGGCAGGATTTGTCAGCTCCATCAGTTGTAACAGAAACAGTGTTGTATTGTACATACTCGGGTAACTTTCTAAAATTGAAATCTGTGGTCACTAGGCTGAAATGTTTAAGCAAATGTTTACTTTTCTGAAGCAGCTCTGTTTCTTGGTGCTGTGAGCATTTGAGAGGAAAATAGCACAGACTATTTCTCTGGATGTTGCTTTTAATAGACATGTTTTCATACACAGTGAGTGGTTTAACATTCATATTCTTTACGACTCAGGAATGTTTTTTTGACTGCATATTAATATTTTTTAACTTTTTTAGACGTGTCTGTTAAGTGGCTGCATTAGCTTATGGGATAGCACAGTCTGTTCACTTGTTGCTCCTTCTACTCTTAGTGTTGTCTCTGTCTTAATGTCTGCTCCTAGATAGATAACATTTCTAAATTATCAGCTGTGGTAACAGGCCAGATGTTATTGTGGACAGCAGTGAAGTAAAGCTTGGTTTTATGATCTAGGAAGGTCTAGATTTTGGGACACTCAAGCTGTCCTACAGATAGGGGAAAAAATATGTTTTGAAGCAGGAGGTTTCTTTCTTAAATAGCATGTTTTTAGAGGAACCTTTTGTGTTCCTCTTCCACCCTTTTTGCCAGTTCCCTTGCAGTGGTGGGGTGAAGTCTGCCATCTCAGTGAAACCCAGGTTTGTTTTTGCACTGTGGGATCTGCTGGCACAACATTGCCAATCCCTAGTGCATGAATGGGCCCGATATGATGATAATGGATAAGGTACTTTGTGCTAGACATGGTGCAAATAAGAAGCAGTTCCATTACGTTCTCTAGGATTGTTCCTGAGTTCATGGAAATGAGTTCAGGATTGGTTTTGTGTTACTTGAGATCTGCTTGATTTCTTTGGTGATATATTTAGAAAGCATCCACTGGAGAGTCTGCACTTTGCTGGTGCCTGTCGCTGTTTGTTTTTGCATGCTGTGGCAGGGTCACCTTGAAGTCTTCCTTTCAGTGTTGAGAATAAGTTTGACTTCTGCAGCCTTTCCTTAAACCAGATATTAAAGCCAAGGGTTGTCTTCATTTCTCTACTTCACACAGATTTCTTTGAGTTCCTGCATCCTTCCTCAGCATGGATGTCCAGCGTAAGAGAGAACAGCAGATGTGATCTCAGCATTGACTACACAAAGAAGCAAGGCATGTTGATCTCCAGGTGGAAAGTATCCCTCCAGCAGGCTCATCTGGTGGTAGGTGTGCAGAAGCAGTCCCACATGGTGCTGCTTGCCCAGATGAATTCCCTGCAGCCTTTCCTGGAAATTGCTCTCCAGAGGTGATGCAGTATGTCAGCATGCAGGGGTTGGCCTGGGGTAGGTCATGCTTTCTGCTCTGCATGTGTTTGTATTTCCCACTGTGGGTGGCCTCAAATGTGTTCAACAGCTTACTGCTTCTGGTTCAGAGCTTCTTTGTAATAGAAAGGGTGAGGCTTTTGATCCTCCCACAGATTCTGGAATGCTTCTGCATCAGTCCAGGATAGAGCCTGTCCCTTTGGCAGCAGCTAACCTTCTGGATACCATTTCTCAGAAGAAACACTGAAGTCTACCTCTGTCATTGTTTGATATGTGCACTTTGTATGTGCTCTTCTATTGTGCTGCACATCTGTAACACTGCCTTACCCTGCCAATTTTCCCCAATCTAGCTGGGGAATTATTGGCCTGAGGATGATGGAAGATGGCTGCTATCTCATGCTCTAGATCACAAACCTTGGGCAGGCTCACAGGAGTGTTGCTCTAACTGTTCCACTGACTTAGTGTTCATTCACATTCATAAGAATTTTGTCTACCAAGAAGAAAAAAATAGTTTTCTGAGACAAGACCTATCTTGAGAGCAAATCCATTTTCTTATAGATGTGGGTCAGGCCCTTGACAACAACAGTTCAGAGAAGACTTAAAAGTGTATTCACTTACAGTGTTTTACAGCAGGATTTTTGTAGGTGCAGTTTTCTTGGAAATCAGCAGAGGAGGACTGGAAGTGTCTGAGAAGTTCTGTTAGTCAGCAGTTTGTGTTGCTGTGGAAACACCTTAATGGGGCTTGGGAAAGCTGCCTGGAGAAAATGGCTGTGCTAACAGCAGTTTGCATCTTTTGTTGGTTTGTAGCTTACCTAAACCTATACAATGGGCATGTGGTCCACAACAGTTGGCGTGGTATCCTGAGGGTGACACATCTCATGCTGCTGGCCACGATTGCCCTCGGTCATGATTTCCCTCTGCAAACCCTGTCACTCATCTGATCTATGACACATATTCCCTGGCTGTTGCGTTGCTAGAAGTAAAAGTGAGTACTAATATCTATGGGGATGAGGGGGAAACTGATGAACTCTGGTGTCTCGTTATGTGTTACAGTGACTTGGTGGATGTCTTTATATACAAATACATCTGATTTTTTTTTCTCTAGATGGATAGACCAGGTAGACCTGCCTTTTCATAGCCTTTTGGCAAGTAGAAGGTGTGCTGAGGAGTCATCTTAGTTTCATTTGGCAGGTACAAATCAGCCCCTTACTCTTCTTTTCCTGGCTTACTTTTTTTTTCTTCTTCTGGAGAAAGGTTCTTGTAAGAATAAAGCAGAGCAGAGCAGAAGCATGGATGGATTTTCTCAGTGAAAGAATGCAGGCAGAGTCAGGGCTGTGACTGCCAGACTTGCACTACAAATGCTGGATGCGTGGTCACTGTGCTACGTGAAGTGGCCGTGATAGGCACAAAAGATGTCATAGCCTGTTGCATGAGAGATGTGATACAGCCTTTTCTTTCCAAGTGGGTGCCTCTTACTGTGGTGCAGGCTGCCTTCTGCCTGTCTGAGTTGTGACAGGTAATCTGACAGAGGCACATCCAGAGAAGAGCCTAATGATTTTCTCTCACAGTGAAAAAGAAAGCTCGTGGATACCCGGGTGTTGTCAGATGTTCCTACTGTCTGATGGAGTCTGTCTATCCATCACAGCACTGTTCCTCCATCTGTGGCTCAGGAGCTACGAGGAGGACTATGTAAAGCCACGTGGGAGGCCTGCAGGGTTAGTGGAAGACAGGAGCTTTCAGGCCTTCAGGAATGCATGGCTGGCTTCAGCCACAGGTGATGGGCTTGTCAGTGAGCTGTGGTTAGAACTTCCACAGTGGTTAATCAGGTTTTTCATAAAAGAAGGCAGTAAGAATGCAAAAGAATCTGAAAGAATGCACTTTCATGTATGAAAACATCAGAAAAAAATCTGTTTTCATGTAATTATTCTCACTACTAAATCCCAATGAACATGTATACTTGATTGATTAATGCCTTCCTATGCCAATGACAGCTGCTGCTCTCATTGTGGAAAATAAATGTGACCATTTCTGCCATTTAAATTGTATCAATTAAATAAAACCATTAAATAGGTGAGCTAATATGAAAGGTTGCATTTATCTTCATCCCTGCTGTTACTGTATGCTCTTTCCCAGTTGCACTCAGAAATGCCAGTCTCAAAAAGGACCCATTCTTCTGAGAGCTGACTTGTGAGTTTGGGTCAAGTGCTTTGTTTTCTGGCTCTCCTTCACAAAGTATTTATTTCCTTCCTATTAATGTGCTGCAGTGTTTAGCCATCATCTGCAGAGACTGAATTCGTGCAGGTAAGTGTCCTTGAATCTCCGGTGGAAATGCATTTCTTGTAGGTAAGACCTCTGGCTTTGTCACCTAAGTGCAAATGAGCATCTGCTGTTTTGTACATTAACTGGAACTTTATTAATTTACAAGGGTCAACTTACTGTTTTGCATTTTTTTGTCTGCTAAAACAAGGGGAAACATGTAGGTTTCAAGAGGCAGAATGGCTCCGAGACTGATGAGGGGTCTAGATTTTAGGATTCATTTGTTCTAGGTCTGATTCTACAAATGCTTCGTCAAGGCAGAAGATGCAGTGAAGACACAGAACTGCCTGCACGAATAAGGCCCATTTGGCAGATGTTTACAACACTGAAATGGTAATTTCCATGCCACCTGATTGCATCACATGCATCTGACTCATCGCATGCTTGAGAAGCCCTCAGATTACCTTTGGCAGGCAGAAAGGTGTGGGTCAGACCAGGCGTCTTCCCTTGGTGGCTTCCTCCAGGAACTCTGCATGGCAGACGTTAAGCTGAGTGCTGTTCTCTGACCTCTTTGACTTCTTGATAGAGGCAGCACCTGGAGTGCAGAACCAGACTGAGTTCAGGTAAGTTTAGTCCTGACAGTGTCATCAAAAATCGTGTTGTTTTATTTTCCATTGGCATAGTCAAGCTTTTAGCTGACATTTGTTAACTAATATCAACTCTCTTGTGAAGTGGGCATTTAAATTTATGAGACAAAAGTGCTAGATCAATTGTGAAAGCCAAGGTTTTGGATGTACAATCAACTGAAAACTTAAGACTAGCTTTAGTAAATATATTTGCTTTCTTCTGCAGCTTTTATACCACATTACCAAGCCTGGATAATGATCAGAACAGTTATGTCTATGTGCAGTGTAATATTTTGAACATATTTAAGCATGCTTTGAATGTAGAAAGACACAGTGTTCTGTTTAGGCAGCACCTGTATCACTTTAGAATTTGCTTTCTGTTTACGTTGCTTGACTTCTTAACATCTGGGGAGAGATTTAGGAGTATGAAATTCATGGCTGGCTTTGATAACTGCACTGAGGAGCTCTGGGGGACTTCCCAGCTGGTGTGACACGTATAATACAGAGTTCCATGTGATGAGTACATGTCACGCCAGAGCCTGATGCTGCAACTTGCACACCACTCACTTGTACTTGCTGCTTTCAAGTCAGCTCAACTGACTTGAAACTGACACACACAATGTATATCTTAGATTAACCTGTTACAGAACAGGAAGATGTCAGCTTTTTCATCTTAATCTAATGGATAACCACTTACAAAAAGTTAAGGGACCTGTATTCTGACCTATGTCAAGTTGCAGCTGTTTTGCTGCAACTGAAGAAGCAGAAATGATGGCCTGGAATCTCAGGTTGTTTTCTTGAGAATGCATTAGCTAAGCAAGATGGGATGATGCAGTGTTGACTGGGATGACTGGTGTTGTGGGGCGTAACTGGAACTGCTGTTTCTGGAAGGGAGGTAGCAGTGTATTGTTTCATCTCTAGAGAGAAGGTGTCTCTTGTGCCCTTAGAGATTTTCTCCAGCTTTGGGGAAGAAGTACGGTGTGCTTCATTCACAGGGCTCTGTCTCGTGGCTTGGACTCTCAGAAATTGTCCCTTCATTTTCTCTAATGAAAAGAGAAAGAAGAACAGCAAGTACTGGATTCAGAGAAGTTGGCAGGTTTCCTTTTCTTTGGGGAAGCAAAAGACCCAGAGAGAAAACCACTAAAAGCTTTTTATTAAAGTATTTATCTTTACTATTTTCTGAATAAGAGTCTTGGCTACTTTGAACCTTCTCTAACACTCATTAAAGATAATAGCTTTTTAATGACAACGAGTTTGTTTCCTTTATGCCCTGGGGTGAGTCACAGCTCCACTCTCCATGGAGGGACTGCACATGACAGGGGTTGTGAAATAGATCTGGGAAGAGAGGAGGGGAAGGTTATCACCCCTGCTCCCTCTGCGTGCCACACATCTGAATGAGATGTTGGTGCTTCTCTTTTCCAATCTCCCCCCTGGTCCTACCATGCAGTACTGTGTGTGAGAGAAGGCAGAATGAGCAGATCACACTTCCCGAGTGTTGAGCTGAGAGACTGACTTTGCTGTGTTGAGATGAAGCCTTTATCAAGGGCAAACGTGCTTGAGGTTTAGATCCAAGAAAGTGTTTGTTGTTGTGATAGAGGCACAGCCATAACTGCTGTGCTGTGGTAGGGATTCTCTTGGCAGTACCTTGAGGACGCAGCATGTTGTGTGCAAGAAAAAAATACACTTCAGACCTAAAGGGGTCATGTGGTAGAGCTCTGGGAAACACTGCTTTTGTGCAGAAGGTCGTTCTGATTCTCCTCTTTGCAGCCAGGTGAGTATGGGTTATACAAGGGTGGCAGAGACATGGCTGAAGGGCTGTGCAGTGGCTGCTGAGCATACAGAGAAGTCCAGGTCTAACAGTAGGGGATTATTTTTTTCTGACTGAGTTGCTTTTAGATCTCCATGTCTATACCCCACTTCAGGCACGCTGACCAAAATCCCCTGCAGTCTCAAAATGAGTTCCCATCCCTTTATCAGAATATAGGACTGCTTGTGGGTGGGCTTTGCTTGCAGTGTTGTTTAGGACTATTTGATTTTATGTTTTTCACTCCTACAACAAAAGCTAGCGTCTCAGCTCATACAGGGCTCTGGTCTGATTTCTTCAGACAGCAAATCTGTCAGGAATATCTCTGAATTCTGCTTGGTATCAACTTCAAACCCATGTCTCCATGTGCCATTCATAGGTCTTCTCACTTCTATTCTGAAAACTCAGAGGATGCTGCAAAGGAGAGAATCAAGTGCGAAGTCAGAATCTCTTCCAAGTAAAGTGGCATTAGGATCCCTGCAGATGTGTTCTTTGCATACTGGTCTCAATAAAAGAAGTTCCACAAATCTTTTCTTAAATAAGCCCTTTTAAAGCCTCAGTGCTTAGTCCTCCTCCCTTTCCTGACCCCTCAACAATTTTAATTACAGCTTTCAGTACAGAGTGCCTGGGATAAGCAGGCAGACAGGCATCTGAAGAGAGCAGGAGCAGGTGTGAAAGTAAATCACCCAGCTCCTCTAGTTTTTACAGTTATTTTGAGTTTACAGAAAGAAAGACCCAAAAAACAACAACTCTTAGTTCTTGCATTTGGATATTTTCACATATGAGATGCTTTTTTTTCCAGGATTAAGCCCTTGTCATCTGTCTGTGAGAATTTTTCATCTTGGCCTTAACAGCATCAATTTGTATTGTGATTGGAACAATGGCACTGCCTCAGCTCAGCCCACTACCCTGGCAGCCCCTTTGGGCAGGGTGGGCCTTCCGCTGGCGAAGGAGATGATTAAGGGAGAATTCAGTGGAGATCTATAAAATCCTGAGTTGCTTTGAGAAAATAAATGAGAATTGATTGTTCGCTGTCTACTACAGGAACTAGAAATTCCAATTAAATTAACTGATGGTAGCTTCAAAACAATGCTGTGCTCTATGAGAGCGCTGCGGGTGTGAGGCTGTGGGTGCTAAAAGCTTACATGAGTTTGAAGTGGGATGGAAGAAAATTTGTATACGACTGAGGCATAGGCACCGCCTATTAGGGAATTCTGGAGGTGGATTTACCAGAAGGAGTGAGAACACTGCAGGGAAATACAGCTTATTGCCTCCTGGGCAATTGCTATGGCCTGCTGTTAAACACAGATACTGGGGGAGATAGGTATTTTTTGTAGATTTCCTAGCAGCTCAACAAATACACAGCTTTTTTTCACAGCAGTCTGAGCTCAATTCCCTTTCTTCCTTCTGCTCTGGGGCAGAGCAAGAGCATGCTAAGCAGCTGTCAGAGGATGTCCTTGAGCTGCACTGGGAAGAGCTGTGCCCTGAACTCCTTATGAGAGCTGGGGTAGGCAGGACCAGGAGAGCAGCAGCATCATGCCTGACGTGGGATGGAGGGTTGAGAAGCTTCAGAGATTCCCTGCTGCCAGGACACAGGGAAGGGAGCTAACAATTGAACAAAACAAAATACAAAAAAATATATATTTTTTTCTCAGGCAAGTGGCTTCAGTGGAATACTCAGGTAGGGTAAATCATTAAAGGCAGACAGATGTTTCTTGCTTGCGTTCCCTGCCTTTCCTGTGCTGAGGCTTTTTTTTTTTTTTTTTTTCCTCTATCTGCCACACAGAGAGAAGGATCTGGGATGAGAAAACACTCAGCGAACCGCAGAATCAGATAAGTGCCCCGAACACAAAAACACAGCAGTGGCTTCGGCCTTGGCATGTGGCCAGCTTGCCCCTATTCTGCTTGGGCAGCGAAGCACAGCACAAAGGACAGCTTGAAAAGGGAGGGCTCATTAAGAATAGCACGGGGCAGTTCGGTCGCTTTGGTTTCACTTTTGGTCCTCCTCTCTACTGCCGCGCTTCGGTTCAGGCAGGAGGGGCTGGAGTGCAAGTGCTGCTGCTCAGCCACAGCAGCAGCCTGAAAGAGGTGAGAAAAAAATTTAGCGTTTGCATCTGAATATAAATACTGCTGAAAGCGAAACAGCCTGTTTCAAAGGCTGCTGCAGCATAATTTCATTGGGGAGAGGGGGGGGAATCCCCAGAAACAGGGTGGGGGGGATAGAAAAAAGATATTAACATAGCTGCAGGTTAGGAGGTTGGCTTTCAAAGATGTGACAAAAGCTGGCCTCCAGCTTTGCTGTGTTCAGGTGCTACCTGTGCTTAGAGCTGTAGGGAGTCTGATCATTGTCCATCCCCCGAGGCTTCATCCTCTCGCTGGGTTTCCTGGTTCTGAAGTTTCACTGCTTCTATTGGGTTTGTTAGTGGTAGGACACTGGATAATTTGTCTCAGCTTTTCCTTGAAAACATTAAAATTTTGGACAGTTTATCTGGTGCCCAGATGGTATTCAGAAGCTGAGAACAAACTGCTGTGTGCAGCTGCAGTTCTTCCTGTGCTCCATCTAGCAGGGCATAACCTGTTCATGACCACACTGACCAGCAAAACCTGGAAATGTGTGCCCTTGCATGCTGCTCATCAACAGCACAGGCTCTTCTGCTGGAGTTGATTTTTGAGTTGGTACCTGCTCACAGCAGCAGAAGTGTAGGTGGGAACACCGAGCTTTGCTTCTTTTTGGACAAGTACTGTTGTCATTTCTGTTCCTTTGTGTCATATTCTGGAAGGCTCATGTGAACTGATGGTACTTCTTGCTGAAACAGAAAAAAACAAGCAGAGCATCCCTTGTGAGCACTTCTGAGGAGGGTTTGCATGAGCTGGCAGCCAGCTCTCATGTGGCCCTCACATAGCTGTAGAAATCAGCTTCAAGAAATCAGATCACTCAGTTGGCTACTTTCCTTTTATGCTTTTACAGACCTGGCTGCCACAATGGAGATGAAAATCTGATGCTCTAAACAAGAACTAGTTTTTTCTGTCCTGCGCACTGATACCTCTGTGAGTTTCCTCACTGCTGCAATGCACGTGAACCCAGGACCTGAACAAGGGATGTAATGTGCAAGAGGCTGTCCAGACAGAGCAAAGGAAATACTGCTCTCCTAATGGATTTGCGTTGTACACATAAATCATCACGTGACATGTAGATAAATAGAGATGGATATACAGGGAATAAGGTAACTCCTATTTAAAAACACGCTATATGGGCTTTTTTTTTTTACTTTTTCTTTTAAGGTGGGGGAAATCGGGGCAAAACAAAGCTTAAGGAGGTACTGGTATTGGACAGTATTCCCTGTTTCACAGATGGGTGGATCAGCTGATGGTAGAAACAGTAATGGACAGTGATGAGCTAGCCCAGGCACTACGCAGAGTGGAAGGGGTAATAAGTTCCCTTTTGTCATTTGGGAGGGTCGTTCCATCTGCTGACATCCTCTGTCCATCCACATTAATGAAGGGCACAGGAGGGCCTCTGGGAACTGGGTCGGGGCAGCTCCGGCACAGTGCAACCTAATTAAGGTAGGGGAAATGAGTGGGAGGGAAGGAACCCTGCAAGGCCAGCAGGGAAGGCAGCTGTGTTTGCACAAGCAGATAAAGCTGCTTTTCCACCTGCCCTGGTGAGCTGCCTCTTGATGTTCCCCGTAGGTTGGAAGACACAATTCGTGCTGCCAAGGACAACCCTGCAAGCTGTTCTGCTACTGAATGCTTGCTTGGCCCTAATTTTTCTCATAGGGCCAACAGTCCTGCTTTTAGACTCTGCAGTTCTTTAACAACTTTCTTGCATGGCTGGTGAGGTCTAGCCTGGCTTGGGCCATATTCCCCCCAGCTTCTACAACATTATTATCTTTAACACATTAAAAGGGGACTAAATAAGTTCCCCCAGTGTGTTATATCAAATCAGAACAAGGAGAAGTTTCGTTTTCAGACCAGGAACGTGAGATGGGCAACAAAGCTGGCTCCCAAGAGCTTTAGGTGGATTGAATGTAAATTCCAGTGAGATGTCTGGACCCAGATCCAATCTTCCCAATAGCACAGCAGGGTCAGTCAAAACTGCAGTGTTTATGAGGATGCGTTGTTTGCTAAAACTGATTTCTATTCAGTCAGTTTCCCGTATCTCAGAATAATGTGGTTGTATTCCTCCTACCACAGTACTGCTGGCAGGGGACCTGGAGCATTGATGGAGCATTCCATCAGTGCTGGAAACAGCAACACCTGGGAAATATTCTCCATCACTGCCCCTCAGTTAACTGTGCAAGAGCCGTACAGTCCTCTGGTTGGTGTGGACTAATTAGTTGAGTAATGCAATCTCCTTTCCAATGTTGATCTTCCTGTTCTAGATCAAGAATGAGCCATACATCGATTGAATGACCTACGCACAGTCAGCAAGTGACTCATTGGCAGAGGCAGGAATTAACACACCTGGCATCTCTGTGTTCCTGCTTCCCTCTCGTTTCAGTGTTCTGCCCTTTCCTCTCCTGCTCTTTTTTGTCTCTTGCCCACCGTGGGATTTATTACAAGTGTGATTTCGAAGGAGGCAACATCGGACCACTGCCAAGAAGATGAGCCATCTTTTCTTTGACGCAGGTATATCTGCAGACATAAAGAAGCTGAAGTTCTCTTTATTTCTCATCTTTTTGGAATATTTTACCACGTTATGCCTGATTTGGTCTAACGCTCCTGTACCTCCAGCACTGCCCATGGACTGCCCTGTAGTCCTTTTGTTCTAGAATTGTCTTTGCTGCAGTCTCCTACAGTGGGAAAGCTCTGCCCATACCCACCATCGGTACAAGGGCATAATCAGTCACCGAAAGTCAGTGGGTGGGCTTTGTAAATCCCAGCTCACTATTCAGCGAGGTGTAACAGCTGTTGTGATCAATATTTTACAGCAAGTCTGTTTGAGAAGAAGTTACAGTAAAGCCTTCAGCATCCCACTGAATAGCTGAGTAATTCACAGGAGTGGCTCTAATCGCTTTAAGCTCTTTGCATCTGAAAGTGAGCAGAAAAATTCAGAGTAATTCTGCAGAGAGGTGTTGCTCAGAGCCACTGAGCTGAGAGGAGCAGAGCTTCAGGTTCTTAACGGCTTCTCAGGTGCGCTGGAGCCCAGTCTAGGGAAAAGCGGTCTCTTGTCATTTGCTTTGCCCGGAATCCTTCACGATGATTTCCTAAATGCTAGCAGCACAGAAATCGTACCGTATAGTTTTAAAACTTCGCACAACCAGAACTCTGCGTGCGCACCGCGAGATGCCACCGAAGCAGAGAAACATTCTGGCGCCGCCAGGAAAATAAAAGCAGAGAGGAACTGCTCGGAGCCCTGCCGCAGCCTCCAGCCCTCCGCCCGGCTCAGCCCTGCCCTCCCGGCCCGGGGCAGCGCTCAGACGGGCGGGCCCCGTCCGTCGCCTTTCGCTTTGGGAGGCGGGCCGGCTCCTTCCCTCCCGGCGCCCGAAAGCCACGGGACGCGGAGCTCCGTGTGCCGGGCTAAAATCTTCCCGACCGCACCGCATCGCCCCGCCATGCCGCCGCCGCCACTCCTCCTCTTCCTCCTCCTCCTCCCGGCCCTGCACCCTGCCGCTGCCTCCGGCTGTGCCGCCCTGGGGCTGTGCTGCCCGGGCCGCTCCCCGTCCTGCCGCAGCACCGGCTGGCGGCCCGACGGCTCCCACGGGCCCTGCTACTGCGACCAGGCGTGCGAGCACACCCTCGACTGCTGCCACGATTACTCCCAGGCCTGCCCAGGTGAGCAGAAAGACGACTGCGGGCGGGCTGGAGCCGGCTGCATCCCCGGGACGGCACCGAAGGCTGCAGAGTGCGCTCGGCTGCGGTGCCCGCAGGGGTGTGCGCTGGGGAGGTGTTATTTTAAGCGAGCGGAGCCGTCCCATATTCCCTTCCCATAGACAACATCCTCACGGAGCCCTATCCGCTCACATAATACTTTTGTTGTTGTTGTTGTTGTTGTACTTTTAACTTGAACAGCTGTGCCGTCGCACAGTTTCCTTTAGGCAGCTGTTCCTATGGTTCCCTTACCTTTTTCACGAGAAAACAGCTAATTCAGCCCAGAGACTGTGCTCCGTACGCGGCAGGGAGCGGTGGTGCCGGTGGGATGATCCTATACACGCGTGACCCCGGGGCTGCGATGCCGGCTGTGCCCACTGCTACCGCTCTGGCAGCGCAGCCGGGTCCCGCAGGAGCCCATCGCGGGCTTCGCTCGGGTCACAGAAGAGCGGTGCGAACCGCGGCAGCACGCACGGGAGCGGCGCTGGGCGCTGTCCCGCCGCCGCCGCCGCGCTCCGTCCCGGGCTGAGTTCGGTACCGCAGCGCCGCTCTCGGAGCTCCGCGCGCGGTCCCGAGTGCGCTTCGCAGCCTGCCCTTCCTTCGGGGAGCTGTTTTATCAGCCTGGTTTTACAGCGAGGTATTATGGCGTCTATGTTAATATCCGAAGTCGAGTGGGGCTGAAAAGAGCGGGGGATTTCAATGAAATAGTGATCAGGGTCTGTCTGTTTGCAGCGGGGGAGGGCGTGGAGGTATCAGGGTATCAGCAGCAGTTAGCATCTTACTCCCAGGAAATCGGGGAGCATGGGGCTTTGGGATGGCTTTGTAAATCAGGCTGCAACTGGCTGTTCCTGCAAGGTGCTGAGCGTGTTGGCTTGCAATTGGTTTTGGTGAGCTCACCTGCACCTTGGGGTTGAGTGGTTGGTTTGTAGCTGGGTTGGATTTAGAAGCAAGGAATTCCTTGAGCCTGAGCTCAGTGTCATGGGTCAGATTTTTCCATTTGCTTCTTGAATACTTGCAGGGACTTCAGTGAAAGGCAGCTTGCAAGCACAGTCATTCTCCTATAAGGAAGGAGATGCTGGCCTTCAACCAAGTGCTGCGTGCAAGAGATTGAAGCAGTGATGTTGCAGACCTGCCAGATCCATGCTCTGGTCCTGCTGAAGTTAGGTGTCCTTAGTACTGGTGTGGTGCATTGACACACTGTGACTCGGTGCAGTCATGAGGTGCAGAAATGCAAGGAGTGGAGCTTTAGCTGACTGGAAATATATAGGAGACATGAGAGGACTTTCCAGAAGAAGCCCATTTGCCTTGAGGGGCCCAGAGGACATCTTGGGTGGCTCAGGAAGTCCTATGACAACGTGGCACAGCACAGCTTCCCACCCACTGTGTCCAGTGGTGCATACTGACAGCTACCCGAGATAAAGCAAATCTAGGCCACCCAAACATGAGGGAAAACAGGATCAAAGCAGACTGAGGTCCAAGCCTCTCTGTGCCCATGTGCTCTTGTTACTGTTCTCAGTCAGGCAAGGAAGATTGAGTTATGAGACACAGTTAATTACAGAAGGCATGTGAGTCTGCGCCACTGCTGATGGCAGCCAGGAGCTCCTGTGCTGGCCAAACACTGTTGCTGGGGCAGCCAGCCAGGGTCCTGCCAGGAGAGGGAGCGATGCCAGCGCTGCCAGGGTTGGAATGCTGCTTTCTTTTTGCCTTCTGCTCAGTCAGGCCAGATGGTGCAGTTCACCGATGAAGAGTGGACAGAGAAGCAGTGAAATGTTTTATTAATTTTGTCTCAGGTAATCTTGTGCTGTAATAATAAGTGTGTGGTTGAGCATCCTCAGAACTGTTTCTCAGTAGTGCTTGACAGACAGAGAAGGTGGGCTGTGGTCCCGTGTCTCCCTGCACTTCTGTGAACACTGAAGAGCTTGTTGCGTTCTCCCCTGCTCTTGCTTTTGATCCTTCTCTTACAGCTGAGTTTGATTCAGTCTGATACAAAACACGCTCAGCTCCCCAGTGCAGGTGCATCTGCACTGGAGCTCACAGCAGTGCAGCAGGAGGTGAGCGACCCCACGCAGCCTGGGCTTGTTTGAGTGGATGGAGCTTCTGGGAACAGACCTACCAGCACAGCTGTGAAAACAGCAAAACTCATTTCTGCAGAGCTCCACGTGCTTTTGCTTCTTACTCTTCCAGTTATCCCCTGCGTTGTTTCTCAGTGGAGTGTATGGAGTGGCTGTGCAGAGCCATGCAAGACAACGTATCGTGTTCGGAGGAGGCACATCATCCAGGAGCCCCAGAACGGAGGAGAGGCATGTCCTGCCCTGGAGGAGAGGGCTGGCTGTGTGGAGTACTGGACTGAGCAAGGAACAGAGTGTAAACAGTCCCTGAGTAAGTCCTCTGAAAATGTAAGTGCCTTGGTAACAGGAGGGCTTGTTTGGGCCAACAGACTTGGTCTGTCTTTATTTGAGAAGAGTTGTTTTCAGGCACCAACAGATTCGCTCTGGGTCTGTCTGGTGGAACTGAGAATGGAGCTCTTCACACAGGGGTGTAGAGATATCCATCCTGGGACAATATTTAAAAATAGTTCCTGTTATTTACTATGGTCTGGTGTGTTTCAAAGGTGAACTATTACAGTCCTGTCATGATCTCACAAGTGTAAATCACTGGTAATTTTGATAGAGTTGGTAGATTAATGGTGGTTTAAAACTTCTGCAAGTGTGTGTTGAGTGCTTTTATTTTTTTTTTTGTTAATGAGTCATCTGCAAAAAGCCATGAAGGAGCAATACCCATCAAAGGCAAGGTATGGCCTTTTGCATTGGAGCAGGATGCATGCGGAAGAATCCTCCTGCTATTTTCTGGAGGAAATGCCTGATCTGCGTTTGTTCAGGTTGATTTTTCGTGACATACCTTTACTGACTTTTTTTGAAATAACTGCTTGTGGTTTTTTTGTGGGTATTTTTGAGGCAAAATCTCTCCAATCTGTCATTTAGCTACGACTGGCTTTGTCAAACCTGTAGAGTTGATGCCAAGTAAATATTGCCTCCTCCTCCTCTGTCTTTGGGTGTGCCTGATAAGAAGGCTCACACTACTCAAGCAAAAATCTGGCAACAATGCAGGTTTTCCTTTCAGTGAAGTTGTTGGTGGGAACCAGTAGTATGAAAATACACAGTTGTGTTTGTTTTTCTCTCCTGCCAAAGATAAAACCAAGTGACATTAAAGGCCGAGATAGGCTGTTTTGCAGACACTGACAGCCTCAGTGTGGTACAACCACTTATACTTTGTACTCTTTCTCTTTGATATATGCAGTCCCCGCGTTAATAACAACAGGAGGGTTTGGAAAAGCAAGGAAAAAAAGAGCTGCAGCTGATGGCAATGAAAGAGCAGGGTAAGTTGGTGGGTCAGCACAGAGGCAGAGTTGTACTCCACCTTGAGCATCTCTCTGCAGCTTTGGGACTGGCTTCCTGCTAATAAGAGCCAGCATCTCCTGCCAGGACAGAGCACTTTACAAGAGCAAGGTGCTGCCCTCTCCTCAGCAACATCATATCTGGAGCCTGAAAACTGTGAGTCTGCTTTGCAGTAAGGCTGGTATACTGATGCCATGAACAAAGGTTGTGTGATCAGTAACCAAAGGTTACTACAGCTCTAGTAGTTCTAGAAGAACTACAGCTCTTCTTAGTGTCCAGTTTGAGTGTTCCGTGCTTCTCTTCTCTATCTTTATATGGTAGGATGTCTGACAAGGAGCTTTTGCAAGTCTCATGCCTGTGGTTAGCGATGCTGCTTGAAAAGATTCCTAACCGCAGACCATATTTAGTGCTTATACATGTATATTTACTGTAAGTGTACATGGTGTATGGACTGCACAGTTTAAGAAGCACTAGACTTTAATGGGAAGAATCGTCAAACACGGTGGAGCAGCAGCCCTTCTACAAGGGAGTGCTGTCAGAATGTAGATACTGGAGCGTGATGTGTCTGTTCAGCAGTCCTTACTGTGATGAAACTTCTTTGTTACCTCTTTAACCAATGTAAGTCCAGCACTTGTCTCTTCTCCTTAGGAGAGTCATTTACCAGCTGAATCTTCTGGGTTCTTACTAGTTACTCTGAGAGGGAAGAGCATGTTGCTAATCCAGAGTTTCATTTCTGTCTTGATAGGTTACAGAGGTTTGGTCTGGAGACAGGTGTCATGGATTAGGAATGTTATGGCTGTTGTTGGACTCTGAGGGTTCATGCTGAGCCCTAGTGAGGCTGCTGAGGGTTGCTGACTTGAGGGATTGTGCTTTGGTATCAGGAGTGCAAACAGGGGCTGTTTGTGTGGATCTATGTAAAAGGAATAAATTCTCAGGAGACAGAATCTGCTACCTGCATGGGAAACTCATCCTTCTGCCACTTCAGCTCCTTTGGGCTGCCCATTTGTGCTGGATTTTGTTTGTTGGTTTCTAATTAGTGATGTATGGTCACTGAATTTACTCTGGCTGTTCCAGTGCTGCTGAAGGCTCTAACCTGGTTATGAAGCTAACCCTCAATGGTTATTTTGGCTGCAGGTACTGTGTGGAGTTCCAGCTTGTGGCCATCACGCAGGGCTGCCTGCACAGTCACCACACATACACTCACTGGATGCAGTATCTCAGGGAGGGCCACATTGTCTGTGTGGAGTGTCAGCACCCGGCCTTGGACTCCAAGAGTCTGCATTGCTATGGGGATGGCAGTGGAAGCAAAAGGTAAGAGTTTGGGTTTCTTTTTCATGTTGATTTTTTTCATTCTCCTTCCTCGATATGCTTGTCCCAGTTTCATGATGTGCTTTGTTCAGCTCTCTGAAGCACTGTCCATATATTAACTGGTGATCCTTGCTGCATACTGTGAGTTAGGCTGGAAATCTTCTAATCGCTTTCTTGCAGAAAAGTCAAGTATTAAACCAGCGGCAGAGCCAGGACTGGAAAGTTCTGCACTTAGTCTGCTAAGTCTCACAAACTTTTAAGTAGAACAGTTGTGGTTTTTTATTTTTATTTTTATTTTTATTTATTTATTTATTTTTCCTTCAGTGGTGGTGTCTTTAAGATACTTCAACCATACCTCTAAGGTCAACAGTCCTATCAGGTCATGTCAAATAAAATGAAATTTGTGGGAGATTTTTTAAGAATTGGGGATTTTGTTTCTACAAGTGACTCTGGCAAGTGGTAGCTGGCTTAGGGAGTTGGGCTAAGTGCTGGAACCGGTGCTTCGATGGTAGCACTGTTAAATCTCTGCTCTTTCAGCATCCTTTCCCTGGAAGGCTGGAGAAGCTTTAGGGTGATTGATGGGGACTGCCCAAGGTGTGAAGATTGAGTGGACTTCAGTGAATGAAGGGAATGGCAAGAAGCTGTGAAACATCTGTGGCAGAGCCAGAGGAATCCTGGCTCCCAGGCGTCTGCTGTGGTCACAGGAGGCACAGCTTCTGCATTTCTTTTATCCTGATAGGTACAATTCTCTTAGATAAAATGCTCTTAGAATTGAACCCCCTTGTCAGCTTGTTAAAGGCATTCTATGAAACTACAAAACAGCCTTGGCTGGTGTTAACTGTCAGTGTGGGGAGGGATGTTTTTAAACCATGTACAAAAGTTGAAATAAGCGTGTTCATTTGAATTAGAAGCTCTAAACGGAGTTTGTTAGGCTTCAAGCACAAGAAGTATTGCGCTAGCAGGACTGCCAGGAGTGGCCCTTTTATCAGGGTTTGTCTCAGGCTTTTAGTAAGAGGAAGTCGTGTTGGACTCTTTTCTTTCCTTGCCTCAGCTTGTTATATGCAGAGGTTCCAAAAGGTTTTTAGACAAAAAGGAAAAAAAAGACTTATTGGTATGGCTAGGAAAGCCTCTTACTTGCATTCAATGTGAACGTTATTTTAATTATTAATTACAGTTGATACAATTGATTACAATTGATTACAGTAATGTTATTTTACTGAAGTGCTGGAGCCAGAAAGGAACATCAGATTAATTGAAATAAAAAATACTTTCAGGAAATACTTCAGAACCAAGACACAGCCCATGGCTCAGCAGCTGGTTTGATTCCACCCGAACTAAGCAAAACCTAGAAATCGTTTCTGTAGACTTGCTGTAGGTCTGTAAGGTAATTCCCTATAGGCATGTGAAAGCCAGGAGGGAAAACAGCTTTCAAGTAAGCTTTCATCTCTCCAGTGTTACTGCCTATAATATCAAATGAAGTGATGTCTGTGGCATTTTCTGGGCAGGTATGAGCTCTTTGTGTGTGCCAAGCTGACGTAATGCGTGTGTTCACTCAAGTTCATTACCGAGGTAGCAGCGTAGGCTTGCAGAACAGACAGTGCTGCTGTGGGCTGGAATGGTGAGTGGAGAAAACTCAAAGCTCCGCAATAAGCAATGGAGATGCGTTTCTCGCCTCCTTGATCTGGCTGTGCTGGTCAGCTTGGTCAGGGGTGAATGGGCAGCTGGCAAGTGGGATGTAAGTGATGTCTCTGCTCTGCAGCTTCCTCCTCTTGTGTGGGCACCTGAAACCTCCCTTCCCTTCCACATGCATCTACTAGATAAACTCCATGACACAGTTCTTCAGCATTGTGTGACCTAACTACAATGGTGGATCAAGTTGGTTCTTGGCTAGGGCTGGATATCTTGCTTGATATCAGCTTCTCCTAAGCTGTTCTATGTGTTCTTTATATGAACAGAAGTAACTCATAATTAGTTTTAGAAATAATATGCTTTTTTTACCAGGTTACATGGTGGAAAAAGTTGACCTCTGTGGTCTCTGAGAAGAAACTGGACTCTTGGTGAGGACAGCCATTGAGTGGGATCAGGGAAGTGTCTGTGAAAAGGTTTCTGCCTTCAATTAGAGTAAGTGGACATACCTGAGCATGCAGTGTTGGCATGGAGCAGTGCTTTGGAGGTCACGTGGTGAGGGCATAGGCTGGGATTTGCTGGCCAAATATGGAGAACAGAAGCATGATGCTTGGAAAGAACAGTGGAAGAAGATGGCAACTGCTTCCCTGAGAAAAAAGGTGGTGGGAGGACAAAGCTGATGCCAGCTCCTAGGGTGCAGTGCACAGCATGTGTGAGTGCACTTAGGTCTGCTCCTGAGTCTCAGGCTGCTTGCTCGGTTCACCATCACATGGAATTTTTGCCGGTGTAACTCTACTGGTCACCTTGCCAGGGAGCCAAGGACAGCTTGCTGGTGACTTCAGACCAAGTCTGTGTGGCTGGCCTGTGCCGTGGTGCTGCTCTGGGTCTGCTGGGCTGTGCAGGGATGCATGCACAGCTGCTGCTGTCACACCCACGCCGTGCCTGCGCTCTGCTCTGCACACTGTTGGTTTGTCAGCTTGTGCCAGCATTTAGTTCACCGAGATATTGTTCCAAGAGTGACTCTCAGGAAGGAAAACATCTGACAAGAGTTTATTTTAAACTCGGCAATGCTGGTATATTTTGATGAGTATTTCCTAATTATCTTCTTGTGTCTAAGTGGAGTCTGGCTTATAAATGCGTCAAAATGAAGAGAGGTGGTTGTTGTCTTTGCCTTCCACCTCTCCTCCACTGTGTAGAAGAGGTTAGTTCATCTTAACCCCTGTTGTGAAATGAGTGCGAGCTCAGGAGTTTCCCAGATTTTTGATTTGTGGCCATCAAGTGAGGATAGGTAGGATAATTCAGTAGCTCGGATTGGCTTCTTCTTTCTGGTAGGTTATGAGATAAACAAGGTGGAGCATTATACCTGAAACAGATCTGTTAATTTTGCATCATCTTCTGAAAGGTCTACAAATAAAGCCTGGAGCGGCAGACTTGACGTCTGTGAAATTGTTACTCAGCCTGTGTTGAGGTGGATCAGCTGCTCCTCATCTGGAGCGAGCTGTGGTGGTGGTAGCACATAAACATCCATTCGGGCTGCAGTAGTTTATGCCCATACTTGTTGGGCGGGGGGAAAAAGAGGATGGATGGACTTGATTTATAGCAGAGTCAGTATCTGCCTTCCTCACCAGCTGGACTGGAGTTGGCAAGCTTAGCTGATGTGTTTAAGCAGTAAAGCCCTTTAAAGGTAAAGTTGCAACACAGAGTTTTGAAAGGTATGGTACCGCTCTGTATGCAGGCTGCTTTATTGGGGATCTTAATCCTCCCTCTGTGGATTCTGGTATTTTGAAATGACCTTAAGCCAGGAGAAAAATACAGTGAACCTTTTTCCAACCATGTGTGATGCATAAAACCCTGCTCTTGAGCATGACATCTCATTAAACTAAGAAGAGAGTTATCCATGTGGAGCTCCAGTAGTAATTCCAGTTTCCACAGAACTATAAAATAAGCAGAAGTTGGGGATCTGTTTGGCTGTTCTGCTGGCAGCTCTCTGCAGAGGGCAAGAGGAACTATCAAATTGTGGTATCTCTGCATCTCCAAAGGGCAGGGCCGAGACACAGGTGTAAGAAATTCCTTTAAACCACTGTGCAATCAGTTCTAGGAAGGAACACACTGTATGTTTCTTGTACTCGGCTGCTCTTAGAGATGAGTTTTACAGGTCTTATGTTCAAATCCAGGTCTATGTGCTCATAAGGGAGAAAGTATCTAACAAAGCCTGTGTTGCTGCTCTTGCAGTGCACCTGTGCTGTAGCAAAATTTCCGTTTCTGTGGCTCTTCAGCCAACATTTCTTCTGCAGCCACTGATTGTGACAAATAGCCTGTGGATCTGCTTGGTTGTTTTAATAGGATATTTCTCTGTTCAGTTCTGGTCGAGGTATTGATGGACTGCCTGAAGGAAAAGTGTTGTGGTTTGGATTTTTTTTGTTTTTCATCTTCTCCTTATGAGACCTGTCAGTAAGTCTGTTCGGACAAGTGAAGCTCTGATACCTTTAGCTAGCTGCAATCAGGAAGTTGTGCTAGCGTGCAGCTCTTAGGAAGACAGAAAAACTTCAGCAGGTGTTCCACTAACATGGTTATCCAGAGATGCTCACACAGACCTGAGCTGTGGGTTGCGTGCTGGGAATACTCAGTATCTCGCTGGCTGTGGATGGCAATAGAGCTCTGCCTGCTGAGTGGAGGCATGGTATTACAAAGAAAAACACCAATTTTGTCCACTCTGCAACCTGCCAAGTGTTTCAATATAGGAGTTACAGGGTCGTGAGATCATTTTGTGGACTGTTGCATGTGATGATGGGCACCCTGTGGAATGTTTCTCCGACCCCTTTTGGGTTTAATACCTGCACTATCAGCTGCTTTGGCTTCTTCCAGTCCGGTGTTCCTGGGGGGAGTGGTTGTGGTCTGCTACATGTTATTATAACCCTGTGGGGGTCACTGAAGATACTTCTTTTCAGCAGCAGAAGCGGAGAATTGGGTCCATGGAGTGAAAATTGAAGTTAGCAACCTAAATAGAACTTAATGGGTGATGTAGCTCTGCTTACACTAGTGTCTTCCTGCAGTGGGAGTGTAGCATGCTTACTTTCTCCATCTTGTGCTTGTGTTTCAGGAATCAACTGTTGCACTGGCAGGCGGTAGGGAACCCTCGATGCAGCGGAACGTGGAAGAGAATTCGCCAGCTGGACACTTGCTCCTGTCCTTCTGTTCACAGCTTCTTGTTCATCTAACTCCTGACAGTCCCAGCAAGCGAGCGCTGTGATGGCTTGTCTGGCACAAACATGCGGTAGCAGTAGTCACCACAACCAAAACAATGACTTCTCCACATCAGAGACTGTGCTGCTTACTTTCAGGAGTTTGCTGTCTGCCCTGGGTCGTGCTGAATGCTGTTTCCAAAGAAATCAGGCTGACTGTGAAGTGCCAGTCTCTGTATGTCCATTCCTCTTCTGCCTGAGACAGGCCTTTCTGGCCCAGTGACTTCTTTGAAATCACCCCCTCCGTCATGTAAGAAAACGGAAAAAAAGTCCATATAAACCCAAGATTAATTATTGTTTCCTAAAGTCTCACTGAAAAATAACACAGTGCGGAGTGAATTAACTCAAGTGCATCCTTTTCCTGGCAATATCATTTCTAGATAGATCCTTGTGCTCGTATATCTTTTCCTTTTGTTTTCACCTCCCTTCCCTGATCTCATCATTTCATATTGATCTTTGTTTTATATTGATCCTCAGTCTTGCACGAGGTTGATCTTGCACAGCTGAGATAATGACAAAATGCAGAAATGAGCCTATACCAGTCTGTAAGGATTGAAGGTAGCAGGGATAAATGGGAGTAAGTTGGACTTCACATTTCGAGGAGTGTCTTGGAGTTGTCCCCCAAATGTAGTGCAGTCCTGGAGCTATAAATAGCAAGTCATTCCAGATGTACCTATGGAGGCTAGCTGTGGCCTTGTGTTTTTTTACTGGAAAATATATGAATTGTTTTCTTTATATTCTGCTGATTTACATTCATACTTTTCTATAAATGGAAATAAAAGAGACTGGAGATGTTCTCCCGGTGTGAGGTTGCTTAACCTCTGTCGTGTCTGAGCCTGCCTGATTTGTTCCAGCCAGTCTTACTGTCAGCTCTTGTGCTCCAGCAGGTAAGTTCTTAGAATCATTAAGGTTGGAAAAACCACTAAGATCATCTAAGCCAGCCATCAGCCCATGCCTGGGACTGCTCTAAACCATGTCACTCAGAGGGACATCTGCCTTCTTGAAAACCCCCTGGGTCGGTGACTCCACTGCATTCCAATACCTTGCCACTCTTTCTGAGAATAAATTTTTCCTAATATCCAGTGTAAACCTTCCCTGGTGCTGCTGAAGGCCATCGCCTCTAGTCCTGTCCCAGGTTATCTGGGAAAAGAGGCTTACCCCCAAAGTTGCTGTTGTCCAGTTCCAGAAGTGGCGGGGATTTACAGGACAAAGTAATGCACTGTGACCTACCAGTATGCAAAGTGCAATATGCCCATGGTTCTGGATCTGCTTAAACAAAATTATGACCTGTTTAGATTCCATCTAGTGTCTGCGATGAGGTTCTTTTGTAAAAACATTGAAGGGCTGAGGAGAAGTTCTTGATTTGGGTAGGTGTACATGTAGCACGGCACTACAAAGCCTAGCAGCGCTCGACTCCTCCTGCTCAGCACAGTAGGGATTTTAGAGCAAGGCTCTGCTTTTTATTGTGTGCTACAAGCTGCCTCTGCGAATTAATGACTCACAGTGGGGTGATCTCATCCCAGAGTAACAGGATTGGAAAAAAAAAAAAAAAAAAAAGGCTTGTTCTTCAGTCTGGCATCATCTACCTTTGTGGCCTGCTCAGGAAAACTCTGGCCTGTAACCAGAGTGATGCAATGTGCTGAGGAATGGTTTGTGTGTAAGTGGCTAGAGTGCAGCATTCTGGTTTTGTCAGTGAGGAATTTCTATCAAGCTGGAAGTCAATTTCTTGGTGGAGATATGTAATCATAGCAGCATTTAGTCACTGTAAGGTTTTCTTTGTCCTGCAGAAGCCCCATGCTGGGCCCCAAGAACCTGAAGAGGGAGCTGCTCATGTCAGCATCAGAACGGACCTGCTGTTGGAAACATGTTTTGCTTTCAAAATCAACTCAGATTTTAACAACCTGAATCCTTTCTCTTCCCAGATGCTCTAAGAACTGAGTACTGAATCTATAAAAGATGCAGTCTCTCCTTAGTAAGGCTCAGAAACTTAGTCTTCTAAATGTAACATTCACTGGGCTGCCCTTTTCTACAGCATCAGAATCAGGTAACAAAAGGCTGTATTGGAAACTTATACATGATATTGCCAAGCGGTAGAAGCTTTTGTTATAATCAATGAAGTGACGTAGTACCTTAAAGTACTTTAATTGCAATCCCTTTCATTTAGTGAATACTTAAGCAATACTGTACTATTTTTGTGCATAAGACCTTTGTTAAATTGCTATAGTACTTGTCAAATGTTTAGTCCTGGCATTCATCCATTTTGTTGTGAGCATTCTAGGAACTGCTGATCGGCACCTGCCCTGAGTAAATGTTGTGACACACCCTCCCTGACCCCAAACTCTGTGGGATGAAGATGACTGTCCTCATGCTTCAGGGTCGTGAGAACAAATGAATTTTAAGAGAGGTTCTTTCATAATGCTTTCTTCTATTCTACTTGATGTGTAGAAACTTTGCAGAATTAAGACCCATAAGACAGTGGAGCTGGATACAGAGAGCTGAGATGTTTGAGGATATACTGCTCAGAAATAATGTCTTTGGCTGCATCAAGTGAGGTTGAGCCCAAATACAGCAGACATGGAAGCAGAAATCAAGGAAAAGAGCTGGTCACCTTTGGATGGCCTCAGGTATGCATGGATCTCCAGCAAGATCCCCTCACCTCCACTTCTAGTCCTTAAATGAGGTCTTGGAAGGAGTACATTCTGGCTCCACACCTTCTGGTCACTCAGATATGTTGCATGCACCTGAGCTCCCCTGGGTTGGCTCTTCCTTCCTCCCAGGTGCTCCATCACTGGTTCAAGCTGTGACAGCATTTCCACTACGCTTTCCCCAGCCTCTTTATGTTCAAGTTTCTGTTTCATGGAGAATATTGGAGGAAAAAAGGTCACTTTGAATTGACAAAAATTATTCCCCCCAATTCCATTCTTAAATCAAAGATCTGCTGTGACAGCTTGGTTCATATGTGACTGGGTCTGATATATTTGAGAGCTGTTCCTGCCTATCAATAGTGGGTTTCTTCTGGGGTCCTGCTTGTGATACTACTCCAGTAAGTGTAGGGTAGTCTGCTGCTATGTCCAGTGACTTGTTGGTTGGTGTGCCTTCGTGTTGTTGCTTCATCCTTGAGCTTATAATGTGAAAATATATCAAGAGCCATTGGTGGTGGCATGGTTGAACTTCCAGTTTTATGCTTCTGTCACTGGCCTAGAAATGCAGGAGCATTGTAGAGGTTGCATTTCTACATAGGTTACATCACTTGACGAAAGGAGACAGTGCAAATGTATCAGCACATCTTATGAAGGGCAGCACAGTGTGCTGGCTTCAGCTTCTCACCTTGAGTAACTTCAAACTACTGAATCCCAGGGGAAGTTAAGAAAGATGTAAGAGTATGTGAGAAAGAGCAAGAGTGAACCTTTTAAGTAGAAGAGGATAATGAAGCTTTCAAATGACTTTCTCTGCAAGTCAAAATTAGCTCGTGGTGTAGATAAATACTGGCCCTGCCTGTTTCCCTCTAGAGACTTTATCACTGTCCATCATTACAATATCTACAGCCTGGGTTTGGGGAAAGATAAGATTATTGAAAACCCAAGGCAAAACACTCTTGAAAAATGGCTTTGTACAATAAACAAGAAAGGCTGCCTCACGTTGAGAAGAGGCTGTGCACTGAGGATGACAGCTGTTCCCATGACAACGCCAAAAACCTTTCACCATTGGGTATCAACAGGAGAACATCTCCCACGGCAAGTGCACGAAGCCAGGAGCTTGCTTAGTCCTCATCTCATAAATCATCCTGATGGACAGCGCTGATCAGCACTGCCAGTTGGGCACATGCAGCTCGCCTCCCAGGGGTCAACTGCCTTAGGATGAAATGAAGAACAAATAAACTTAAAGCTCCAGAGCTGGCTATATGTAAAAGGAAAATTAAGCTCTACTAGCAGAACTAGATTTCCCTCTGTTCTCTAGCTGAGAAATAGCAATTTTTAATGACGAAAAAAACAGCAAAGGTCCAGGACATCTTACAAACCATTTAAGAGGAACAATGAAGAGGCCATGTGATTTTGCTCAGCTGCAGACAGATCTCTCATTGACTTGGGATGGAGAAACAAGGGCAACCTCAGAGAATTCTGCTATATTTCATCCTGATCCTGTAGGGTTCAATTTCTGATTCAACCACTTTTGCATTTGAAATGGAAGATGGTAAAAGAGCATTTGTCACCATGAGATGTTCAGTAGACCTGTCAGCTCTCTGATGTGTGGGGCCCAGCTTCTGCAGTTATCTTAATGTATGAGAATCTGCTTTCTTTTTTTTTTTTTAAGGAAAAAAACCCTATGCATTTGGAAAAAAATATATACATAATGTGCCCAGAAAGCTCAGTAGTCTGAGGTAAGGAAAAAGAGTAAACTCCTTAATTTTCTTAAATATCCTTTTTGGTCTAAAGACAAAGCTGTTTTTCTTGTCTAGAGGAGTTGAGTACATTGTGCTTTATTGGTTGGAGTTAGCATAAATAAGACAGTTCTGTTATCTTTAGCTTTTCAAAGCATGTTTTTATCCTTCATTCTGAATATTTTGTGTGCTTAAATACAAAGATCCCTGACTCTTCTTTTATTTATTTATTTATTTAGTTATGTTATTTTAGAGGAAGTTTTTCTCAAGTCCTCTCCAGCCACAACATTGGTTGCTTGGTGATGGTGTTGATACTGCAAGTGTAGGAGTAGAGGTGAGAAAGGAGAGGGGATTCTGAACCAGTAAAGATTATTCTGTTCTGTAAATGCCTACCGCAGCCTCAAAGCACAACAAAAATTAGCAAGAGGTGATTGTTTCTTTTTGTTTGTTTGTTTTGTTTCTTTGTTTTAAATGCTGTTTTTCCCATTTCAAGTTGGATGCAGTGTGTTCACTTCTGAGGGTGTTCCATACATGCTGTGAGTCACTGTTTTTGAGTATCCACATGGATCTGTAGGGCCACCAGGCTTCTGATTCTGGTGCTGCAGTTCTCACGTCCTGTGGGGCATGTCCTCAAGTCACCATGACATAATGGGACCTGGACATGCATACAGAGTGGGGTGTGCTTTGTTGCATCTTGTAAACATCTTGGAGAGGTAATGAATAGAGAGAAAGCTGGAACCGTGGTGCAATTTGTGCACATCTGCTGACAGACATCACAATGTTGTTGTTTTTTCATGAGTTCAGGCACAGTATCTGACCCCACACTGCCTGAAGTAATGAGTTCCACAACTGGCTCATGCTGGAGATAGGGCACAGTTTCCCTTTTAGCATTCCCTCATTCTCAGGCTGCAGAACTGACTCTTCCCTCATCCTCAGGCTGCAGAGCTGACTCTGTGCTGAGACCTGTGCAGAGTTCAGCAAGGCTCTGCTTCTGCACATTGGTGTTTTGCTGCTACTACTTGATGTGCTCTGTTCATGTTCTGCTTAAGGTTTGCTACAGCCTTTCTGTACCAATAGCTGTGTGCTTCTGGGTTACTAGAAGGATGCTGTAGGGAGATGCCAGGGCTAATGGGCTTTAACCTTCCTCTGCTCCCACACCAAATCATTGGACTGATGAATCAGCTCCTGGGTTATTCCTTGTGCCATGCTTCCCTCATTAGCCCTTTGCAGGTAGGGCAGAAGATTTCTGGGAAATGGCTCAGCCCATCCTGCTGGCAGTGGGAGCAGATTCTCATCTAACCCTGTGCTTTTCTTCTCATCTGCAGGCCAGGGATGTCTCTGAGCACTAAGAGCACTGGAGAGCACAGAGTGCAGCTGAATACCTTCCTGCTGAGCACAGATGTGTCTGTATCTCTCATGGGCTCCTCCAAACCAGAGCCTGTGACCATTTCTGCATCCCAGGTGTGGGGATGGGTGCTCTGATGGGGCAGAGCATTTCCAGGAACCCAATTGCTGGTTGTTTGGATACCGGCTGGAGAAATTCTGTGTTTCTTTGATAAGGCAACAGGGCGCTGTTATGTTTTGCTATTGTTTTCTCTTTCTGTTATATCTCTAGCAGATGGATGCAGTGTAGAAGCAGATCTCTGAAATGTTTTAACAAGGAGAGTGGCTTATGGATCCATTTAAATCCAGTGAGTAAGTGGTTTCACAAAGGATCCTCAGGCACAATTGTGTGCCTGTGAGCTGACTCTCCCACTTCTCCCCTCTCAGCTGCCTTCTGTGGGCATTGACTGTGTTTGTTTAGGCGCAGCAGTATGAAGACAGCTGGCAATCCTGGGTGGGAATTTTCTTCTTCAAATAGTTTGATACCGTTCCTCATGGATAATGGCCTTAAAATCACAACCAAACCTTGGATGCAGGCTCACAGGGCATGTGTGGATAATTCTTCAGTGTGTCAGCTGTGTGGCTTAATTTCTGTGTCATAACACAGACTGATGGCAGATGGGAGCTTTGGGTTTGAGAATTCATTCAGCTCCATTCAGATTTTTTTGCTTTTGACAGTCAGAATTGCAATGGTAATGGTGGATTGCAGAGGTTTCCTGGAAACGGAATTAACAATTAAAAAACCAAAGTAAAACATGTATGGGTGTGGGTGTCAGAGAAAGGGGAGTGTTTACCTTAGCTGGAGTCAGTAATTGATGTTCGTAATGTAGAACTGGTGGCATGCTGACATATCGCGGTGCATTGCAGCTGCCCTGAGCTGGAAAAGCAGCACAGTCACAGCCCCACATGTCAACTGCATCCTCAGAGGAGAAGGGAGCACACCAGGGGGAGAATCAGGGTTCAGGTTCCTCATCACCTGATGACCATGTGAGCACTGAGCAGCACCGAGGTGCAGTGCTCCCAGCATGAGGTGTGCAGTGTTCTGTGCTGGTGGGCAGGGAAGAAGAAGGGCTGGGTGGGAGGGTTGCAGCTGAGATGGGCAGGCTGGAGAAAGGGCAGGAGCAGGTGGAGACACTGATCTGCTAATAGGATTCACAAGAGGTGCAATGTAATCTCATGTTTCTGCAAATGAACTTCCACTTGGCAGTTCAAACAGCCATAAATGGCTTCCAAAACATCAATACAGGAATGGTTGCTACATTTACATATTGGGAATGGCTTATTAAAGAGCTGTAATTGTGCAAATGCAGTGGCAGATATGTTTGCTTTATGGTGGCACATTTCCGTGAGAATGGCTTGATGAGTGTGTTGAAGTCCTTCATTTGGAAGTGTAGAGGCCATGCAATTAAGCAAATGCATTTTCCAGGATTCTGATCCTGCAGTCTTTTATGTACTCGGTATGACTGCAGTTGATGTATTAATTCTTGGGTACTTTTGGTAGGAAGTGAATATATACAGCATAAACAGAACTCCTTCAACCTCATGGGTCTGCAAAAGCTGTTTTCTCTGTCTTCCATTTCAAAAGTAACCTCACTTACCTGCAAGAATGTGTGATGGGTTCAGATTTCCTTATAACCACCCAAATCCTTCAACCCTTTCCACAAAGGCACAGCCTTGGGCCAAACTGAAAGGCAATGCACACGCTCAGCAGCTTCCATAGAGCTGGAAGGCAAAACAGTCATAGCTCATGGCATGATGTAGGAGAGGCCCTTCATCTGCCTGTCTCTTTGGCTGTCTTCTCATTTGCTGTCTTCAGGTTTTGATGGATAAGCTGTCACTTCAGGCTTGTCTTGGTAAGTGATGGGAAAATGGGAAAATCACTTCGGGTCTCTGAGAGAAACCTGAGGGGAGATGGTTAGGAGAAGCACTTCTTCACTTGAAATTGAAGAGGAAAAAGTCTTATCGGAAATTTGTACAACAAGTAGACATTCATATTCCTTGCGAATTGCAGATGTTTTTAGAGTGGAGCAGTTCCTTATTTCATGTTCTGAGTTCTGCTCTGTATTCCTGTGTTAGACCAAATTCCACTAGTCAGCACTCTTAGACAGAGGTAGCAGCACCATGGGCAGTGCTGTCCACCCTGGATTCACAAGGGAAGGACATGAAGTAGCCACATCCACTAAGAACTTTGTGTTTTTATCAACATGACTTTATCACCTGTTGATCAGAGGTGAATGGATAAGGGGTAGAGATGATTTGAGATTCCCAAACTACAGTCATGGCTGCTTGTACTCGGGTCTCAGTCCCTTAGGAGCAAGGGGATGGAAATCCAAAGCAGCTCTCACATTCAGCCTCCATCTTGCTCTCTGTCACAGGGGGTGAGATGGGGAAAGGTTAATAAGCAAATTACTTTTAACAAGATCCTGGGCCTGGAGATAGCTACGTTTTAATTGACTGTGTTAATCTGTTTGCCTATCTTGCTCCTTTTTTAATCTTTGCATCTATTAATTATTGCAGAGCAGTTCTTACTGATAACTTCCCGGCAGTTTGCACTGTTCTAAAATTATAAAATGATATATTTGGCAGAATGGGTACAGACATGTACAGTTAATTGGTTTTTTGCAGAAGGAAATTACATAGTATAATAACATGCCCAGGGTGCCATGGGAGACACAATTTCTTGTTGCTTTAGTAAATAGGATTGGGAGAATATGATGTCTGGATTATAAATTGCTTTGGGATCTATCCCAAAGCTGCGAAAGATTTGAAAGCCCTATCATTTGTGTTTCTGCCTCCTGTCCCTGTCATCACAAACCCACTGCTGGCTCTGCTGCCCCTTTTGTTTTTGTCTTCCATTCCTTCACAAAGGTGATGGCTCAGGTGCAGAGACCCAGGGCAGCTGTTTTGGTTGGGTGCCCACAAGACACAGGAGCCATGTGACAGTAAAACAAATCATGGTCCTAGAGAAAGTTGGGCTGTGAAAACCCAAGGTTTTTGGGGGAAAAAAGTATTTCTGCTTCTCACTTCTTTTTTAGGAAGTAGGATTGGTTAGAAGCAGTTGAGGACACTTTCTAAGTGAGAACAGTTGGTGAGAATTAATGTTTTTCATTTCCTGCTAAGTGCAATTCTCAAAACCAAGGCTCTGTTTTTTTGTTTTTTTTTGTCTGCTTGATGGCTTTTGTTTGTTTTTTTTTCAACTTGAATGCATAGACTGGAGTAGACTTGAAGGTATTACGCAAATTTGGTACCTTTGGTGTCTGGAAAAAAACAACCCAAAAAGCCAGAGGATGAATAATTTGAAGTTTAAATGGAGATTTAAACTTGTCATTTTTATTGAAAAGAACAACTCCTGCCCCCAGGATTTTGAGTAGTAAAACTTTGTAATTGGTATTAGCCTTAGCTCAGGGTATCAATAATTTATATCTGCCTTTGTACTTCGATGTCACACTGTCCCCAGCTGTGGCAGGGCTCAGATCTGCACCCTGAGCCCCAGTTAAACTCCTGGCTCTTGCACACCTCGTCCCCTCTTCATTGCTTCAGTGTCAGAGGTGGGTTCCAAACTTTGTCTCCTTTATAAAGGCCTCAGAGTCCCTCAGCAAGCTGTTCTGGATGCAGCAAAGCTCATTTCATCCTGCCCATGCAACGTGCCATCTCCTCCAGTCATCTCCACTAATTTCATTAAAGCTCTCTTTTTATGAGTTGGAGATCTGTAACTTCTGTGTTGTTGTTGCTGCTAGTGCTGGTGTGCTGCATCAGAGCTCATTCTTATAATTAATGTGACAGATCTTGAACTAGTATGTCAAAACAGCACAGTTGAGGCAGAAAAGCTCTGCAAAGATCATCTTTAACCAAACAACAGTGATTCATGCTTAACTGGGTAAATGGGAAGTCCTCTACCTAGCTGGCTCTGAGCGAGGATTCCCTAAGGACAGGGTCTTGTTAAAAGTTTTGCTGAACTGCCTGGGCCTCACCACTTGGGCTTTTTGATGGAAACTCTCTAAAATGCCATTTCTGTCAGTATGTCAGAGCTGTAGCTGTGAAGCTCTGAACCCTAGCAATTCTTTTCATATTTATTTTCCAGGAACTGTGCAAAAAAGATAAATGTAAGGGAGACAATCTTGATTTGAAGCTCCTGGAGCCAAACTGTGTCAGTTGGGTGGAAATGCTTTGTTTCAGGAGTCCCAGTTCTTTGTTCCCCAGACTCTCTCCATCTTTCTGCAAAGGCTTTGTGAATACAAATGGAAAACATGCATGTCCCCGTGTCCTCAGCTGGGCTTGAGTAACTGGGAGCTTTGAGGCAGACCCATGGGAACTGGGAGTGCGTTCATTGTTCAGATACAGTGCCTTCTGACACTGCACAGTTCTATCAATTATTGACACCCAGTGTTTGAGAAGGCCTTGAAGTTTGCCAAGCTAATTACAGCTGCAGTCCAAAGTTCTGGCATGTAGGGTACCAGAACCTTAGATAAATGGCAGTATTTTTTTTATTGCCATAAATTAACTTTCATTCTTGACCAGAGGCGTGTACTGCCTTACATTGGTATGTTATCACAGTACTTATTGGCTGTGCAATGCAATCTTACAATAATAACATTTGGCACTGCTTAAGATTCAGGAGCCCAGGTTTCAAGAGCTGAAAGCATTTCTAGCTGACAGGAACCCACCCACTAGTGCTCAGGTACCATGAACACTAACCTCAGTTATCAGTTCTTTTTCAGTAAAGTTTGCAGCTCTGAAGCTACTGACCTTTGTGGGAAGACCATGGGGACGCATGTGGGAAGGACGTGGGGCCTGGTGCAAGAGCAGCATGACAACATCTGTGTTCCTGCAATGTTTTGCTTCTGAGAGTATTTCTCCCTCTCTTGCTCTGTACATATGAATGGAATCTTTGATTTCAAAACCTAATTGGTTATATGTAATAATAATACATGTAATATATTATACGTAATATGTGTCATTTACATGAAAAAGTGGAGTGAGCAGGTGGGATGCCGTTGTTCGTTGCACACTTGTTGCCCTCTGAAGGTGATGGGAATGGAGTTTGGTCCTCAAGTACAGTGGTTGGAGCAGTGCAGTGGATACATGAGGAAGCTTTGGGCTACTCAAGTGCTGCTAGGATCTCTGCCAGAGAATTGCTGGAAGAAATTAATGAGTGGGAGGGGAAGGAGAAGGGGGAGGTGGGACAGTCTTTTCCTACTGCACTCTCCTGCAGTGGAAGGCTGATGACCGGGAGCTATTGAAATGCTTATAATTGTCTCATTATGGGCAGAAAATGTAATTTGAAGGGACAGCAATCTTCCTCCAAATTCAAAACACCGCAGTCTATCTTTGAAAGCAATTTTGGCCATTAGTGCAGGTGGTAATGTCCCAGCAATTGAACTCAATCTAATTGAAGTGTCAAATGGCTAAGGAGAAAAAATGAGCTCCCTCCCTGATGCTACCTGGCACAGCCTTGAGTCCATGGGGACTGCTGGGAGCACAGGGCAGTGTGGAGCTGGGTGATGATAGGGGATCATGGTGGGACATGGGCACCCATGGGTGGGTACCCACCAACAGGAGGGGCTCTTTCCTGGCTCTGTGCTCCTGGCCCTGATGCCATTTTGCACTGAGATCAGGAGAGTGCGTGTGCTGCATCTGCAGATGGCATCAATTGTGTTATTTTTGCTGGAGATGAGTGGCTCAACCACGTGCTCTCCAGTACAATGAGCTAAAATTGCTTGTGTCTTTGTCTTGCTTTTCCTAGATATTAAAGGATTAAAGTGATAAAGGATGCTCTGTAAATTTGTCAACAAAGCTGAGATACGCATGAGAGAGGTAGCTGGGTGAAAGTGTCTTCTCTCTCTTGCTAGAAGGGATGATTTCAGCCAGAAGTGCTCCTTCTGAGCAGGAAGGGTGAGTGGTTCATCAGGGCTTGTTGCAAGCCGACTCGGCAGCTGCTGATAGCCCACGGTCACTGCTCTCTGGTGCTCTTTGAGGCTTTCAGAAAGACCTGCAAGAGCTCTGAATCTATGAAAACAGTAGTTTCATGTTCCTCAGGCATTATGAAGTTGAACAAAATATTTTTGGTGGAACAACCAATTGGTCTTGACTTCATTTCTTGGCATATTTTCTTTCAAAAGAAAAAACCTCCCCTCTCTATAATTTATTTACATATTTTTTTTACTCAGAAGATGGTGAGGCACTGGCATAGACTACCCAGAGAGACTGTGGGTGCCCTCTCTGGAGACATTCAAGACCAGATTGTCTGGGATCCTGGGCCTTGATCTGGTGGAGGACAAGCAGCCCTTGGCAGGTGGTTGGAACTGAGTGGGATCTTTAAGGTCCTCTCTAACCTAAGCCATTCTCTGATTCTGTGATACAATTCTGTGATTCTTTTCTGCAATCAGAAGCAGAGAAGTGAAGTGCAGAGAAAAAAAATAAATCTTGGTCTTACCTCAAGAAGAACTGAGACATTAGAGTTATTGCATAAAAGGGAGGTTTATGTTGATCCCCTGTGGCTTCATGTTGGGCTGTGCATCCAGGGGTCTGCTGTGGCTGTAGCAGAATGGAGTAGGAGATCCAACCCCATCCGAGATGCGGGAAGTGCTGCTGGCATAGAGGGGCCACCCTTGCAATGCATCCGCTGCTCCTCTGCTAGGGAGGGACTGACATTTCCAGAAATGCTGCTCAGAAAAGCCCGCTTATGAGTAAAGTATTACTATGGGAACTGGTGGAAGGTACCATCTGGTGGTACCTGTCCAGAGACCATCTGCAGTGTGCCTTCATGGGCTCAGTCTTTAAGACATCATGTCATGACTTCGCAGCCTGAAAAAGGGGCGGTGATGTCGTGCTGAAGAAGGCAGTGACTGAAAGGAGGGAACTAACAAGAAAAGTAGAAAAGCTAATTTTTTTTTTCTAATCTCCAGAGACATGAAGGAAGATTTTTGCAGCTAATGAATTATTTCTGAAAACACTAGTAATAGCTGCAAGCAACATTAACTTCAAGAATCCCAATGAGCAAGCTTCATTTATGCACAGATTTAAAATTCGAATGTATTTTCATTTGCAGTAGCTCAACTCCAACATGTCTGGGGATCTGGAAGGAGGCCAGAAGAAGGAGCCACGTTGTTGACAGTTTAGACGCAGCAGTGAAAAGCAGTGGCCAGATCCTACTGAAGCCTGGGGCAGCCAATTATTTCAGCAGAGAGGCTCCTAAGCCCTTCGTTAGCGCTGGAAAAGCAGTGAGTTCATGGTTGCTGCAAGCACAATGGTGTCTTCAAGATCAGTTGTATCATAGGTTAAACAGCTCTGCTGCTATTAGAAAACCCAGAGAGGGACTCTGGCCCAGATGAGAATACTGTAAGTATTGCTTTCAACTTCACGCACTGGAGTTCCTGCATTGTTTCAGTTAAACTCCCCTGCCAGGCTAGTGTTAAAACCCAGCCAGGACCATGGACTGGAGCACCTCAAGGCACTGGATCTCATCTGCAGGTGGGAGTGTGGTGGCCCGAAATCCCACCTCACAGCTGGAGCTGGGCTGGTGGTTTTCTGGGGCACAGCGAAGGAGACGGGGCTGTAGGGCTGGTGCTCATGGGTTTGGTTGGCATCTCGGTGGCAGTGCTCGGTGATGGAGGGATGTGTCATCCCAGAGAAAAAGGAAAACAGATGGTAGAGGGAGTTACAGTGGGAGGAAAACCCAATTAGAAGTCCCAGCATGGTTTGTGGTAGGAATATGGATCTTATACCTTGAGTAACAGCCAGGAAAAGAGCGGCACCCAGCTTTTTCACCCATGGTGGTGAAGATTTTGTTTAAAGCAGAGGTTGATACTGGAAAAAAAAAAAAACCCAAATCAAAAACCACATTTGTGAAGCTTTTGAGAGATTCTTCTCTGCAGGGAGAGAGAATGTGGGCAACACAATATGAGAGATGTTAGACTTAAATCCAGAATGTAGGATCATTATTCCTTTTTTTCCTCCGGAAGGATACTTAATGTTTGAGACAGCAGCTAGGGAAGTAGAAGCCTGTGGTCCCACGCTGGGGATACCACCATCTCCTTCTGCCATAGACATCATTTGTCTCTGGGGTCGCTTGCAGCCCTGTTTTAGCTACTCAGCAGTTAATTTCAAGCATCTGGAAGCATTAACACGAGCTGAAGGGGGGCTGTGAGCACCTCTGCCCTTCAGTTTCTGCAAAATACTTCATCTGTGCCATTTGTAACTTCTTGCAGTTCACAGGGACCAGGCATGCTGTCACTCCCTGATGTGGGTTGTGGCCAGTGAGCAGTGTTGCCCAAATTGCAAAATCCAAACTTGGAATTCCAGAAAACATGCAGCCTGTGTTTTCCTGTGCAGTTCTTGCCTCGCCATCTCCTTGCTCATATGTTATGATGGAGCCTGATGGCAGCACCCTGCCTCCAGAGAGAAACCCTCTCCAAGGGCTAGGGGATCGAGTCATAAAAAATAATTATTGAATAGCAAGAGATATGGTGAAAGTCTTGTATTTTTGTTTGTTCTTTTTTACTGTGATCTTTTTTTTTCCCCCATGAAACTATTCCTTCCTGCTATTGCACTGAATTAGCTTGCATTTTTCCTTCTCAGATCAATAACTAACGTTAATAAATAACTCCTCATAATACTCTTATGAAATAGATATGTGTTTCCTCCCTACTGAAGAGTGCTCAGGAACAAAGAATCAGAGTTAAATATAGGACCAGGGCTCAGGCTTCACCATTATACTAAGGCCATCAAGTCATCTTTGATGCTCAGAATAGCTGAGGTGGAAATGACTGCCCATGTTTAAAGCTTTTTTACCTTATGTAAAGTCCAAGAAATGCTGTTCTGCAAGTTTATTCTGGAACTCTATGAGTGTATCTATTGCACAGATTACTCATATTGTAGGCATATATTAAAAAAACTGCAACACGGTATGGGATACTTGCTGACTTGGAAATCCTCTTTAAGTGTCTCAGTATGTCTGGAAAATCTTCTTACAGCTCTGGATCCATCTGGTCAGTATGGCCTACTGTCTCACCTTCTGTTCATCGACCCTAGCACCAGGGTGGGAAACAGACACTTGCAATGCCCTTCCTTCACTTTCTCTTAATTTTTTGTTACATAAATTCTATGTATTCTGGAATAGAGGCTCTGAACTGCTGAACTCAGACTGAAGTCAGCGCCACTAACGAGCTCATTTATATTAATAGGAAATCAACTGTTCCTTTTTTTCTGGATTCCCACTGGGACAGCTGAAGGTCTGCTTTTTTCCATGTTGGCTTTCTACTCCAACTGAAATGCCTAAAAAATATTTGTTTGCTAGGAAATGTTAGTGGAAGCCAGTACTGCTGATGTGAAAAACAAGAGAATAGAGAAAACCACAGATTCTTCTGGTCAATTAGATCTTTGGAAAGTGGTCTAATCTTTTGTATGTGATTACTCAGTTCTTAATAGCTGCCTTCCAACAAATAGCCTCATGGTTTTTGATGACTAATCCTGTAAAAAGGAGATAGAGCTTTGGTTACGTTATTTGCCATGAGATGTATTTAAGAGTTTGGACGTAGTTGCAATAGCATATCAGCCTACGATTCCTTTTCCTCTCCTGGTGTAACTGGTGAACACCAGCACTTTGGGGATGTTGGATAAGAAAAGCTACATTGGTCAACTTGCAGGCAAATTTATCTGTGGAGAATTAATCATTTTTTTACTTATACCACTAGAAAAGGGCTTATATACTTTATTTTTTGTTGTCTTTGTTTTTTACCTGTGATTTTCTTTTCTGTTTACTTGTCTCTTTATACTCTTCAGAGCTCCAGGGACATCCAGACCTTCTCATTAGCAGAGAGGTCAGTGCATGTCTTGTCTGAGACCAAGAGCAGTGTCACCCCAAACACAGAACATGTCTCAGGACTGCCCAGGGCAGTGTGTGGATTCTAATGACAAACAGATTGCACATTTACATAATGATGCAAATGAGTGATCTGATCGCAGAAAGAGTGGCATATCTTGGCAGACCCCCATTACTATTGCACAACACTGTTAGTCATCCAGGAAGGCTTTAGAAGTGGTCATCTTCCCGTACTAAGCCTTGAGTGAGACAAACTCTCTTGGGCTTGGCTTCCTGTGGAGCTGGCTGTGAGAGAAAGCCACAGCCTTGGTGCCAACACCTTTCTCTATGGCTCAGCTATGTACATGTTGTGATCCACGCTGTGTTAGCTGTGCTAGGATCCCTGCAGAGAGGGGCAGCCACATGAGCACTCTGCTTTACCAAAGATTTGGAAGGTAAGTGCACGTTTGTGTAGCACTGGAGATGTTCAACAAGCTCTGCCTCAGACTCCTGTACTATGGGGACTTAATTTCTTAAGGCATTTTTTAAGGCTTTGCCAGTCTCTCATGTTTCAGAAAATAATGTCTCCAATTTATTGAATCATCTGACTATTAAATCTGCCTGTAAAGAATAGTAAAACTAGACCATGAACATCTATGGGAATTCATTTTTGTTAATAATTTAAATTTACACTTTCTCGTGCCTGGATCAATCTCATCTGAATGTCCCCTAGTGTTCTCCTCTCTACCATTTTGGAAGAATGCTGGAAGCTAAATCACTGTGCAGTTCATTTTTAGACTAATTATCATCAAGGCATGAAAACAGCATTTTATATTACCTGTTTCTTCAGTTCAGCAGATAGACCAATTCATTTTAGCTTCTATTATTGTTAACCATGTATCTGCCAAGACTACAGAAAATGCCACTGGGTACAGCAAAGTGTTAGCCTACCTTTGGATGGGAGTTGTGGGTTCTCTGTTTAATTATCTAAGGATTAAATGGCGTGATGCAATGTTGCACAAATTTGCTCTTCTTTTCTGAAGCTAAGGTTGATGCTCAGTGCTCGTGTTCCTAACCAGAAACCACAAACTTTCATTGCTGTGACACATTAGTCTCAGCTTCTGCTTGGCTGGTTGCAGATGATACTCTGGGGCAAATTTACCTCTAAATGCTCTTGCTTGCTGAATAATAATGATGTCACATTTCTTAGTAGCTCAGTTTCTTTACAGAAAGTAGGAAGGAAGGTAAGATAGCAGAAAGAGAGAAAATGGAAGTTATAGAATGGAAGTTCCGTATTTTATAGGTTTACAAAAATCATGTAAATTATTTAAATTGTTACTGACTTTTCTGAAATGAACAAAATATTCAAAACCTGAATTTTCCTTTTGTTCATTAATTTTGAAGTGCCTAAATATCCTCCTTGGTCTTGGTGGCACAGTGTGATTTTACACAGGAGCAGGAATGTCCCTGTAGAAGGCAGTGACATCTCCAGGAGTGAAGTCTGTGCTGCATCATCGCTATTTTCAGCAGCTCAGCTTCCAGCACCACTCGCCAAGTTAAACTCTGGAAGAACTCCACTGGCTTTATTAAGGAAAGAATTAAAAGTAATATAAAAAAGTGCCTGTGGCCAATGCTCAGCATGCACTTGTCAGATCTTTCCACAGGGAGTATTTCCATTGTGTACCCTTAATATTGGTTGTATGATGTAGAGTGCTACACGGTGCTGTGATTTTGGGGCTTTGTGGGTCTGCCAGCAGCTGGGCTGCTCCTCTTCTCCCTCTGCCCTGATGGGTGTTGGGAAGAGCTGAGTGAGCCCCACTGATGCTGAGGGGTCCCTGGGGCTTCTGTGCCCCCACTTCAGGTGTGTGCTCCCTCACCAGATGGCTTTGTTTGATTAACCTTTGGGATGATGGGCTGACTTGGTGTGGAGAGGATGTAGGCTTGCTCTGGTGTTCAGAGAAACAACCTTCATTAAACATATAAGGTCAGATTTTGTAATAGAATGGTACATAGCCTGAAGAGGAACAAAAAGCCTGCCTAGTTTAACAGAAATAAAAATCTCAGGAAAATCCATCCAGTTTGGAAGGAAGAGGCAGAGAGGTTTTTAATGATGCACTGATGTGGCAGAAAGTGCTGCAAAGAACAGCTGGGAGCAGCAGGGGCATTCCTGTAGTATACCTGAACTAGGAAAAAATATTTAATAGCTGAAGATTTGACACACAATAATGAAGCACAACGCCTGAGGAGATAGGCATTATTTTAATTTACTTGATAAAGTAAATCAATTCATAGAGAAAACCTCCTTGGACAGTATAATTACAGTAATGGATTATAATTCAGGAGCTTGCATGCTCAGGCTGGCAGGCAAACAACAAAAAATCATTAGCAGAAAGTGGAAGAGGAAGACATATGTTGTAGGAATTTCTCCACTTTCTGGTTCTTCATTTGTAAACTTCCCTTCAAGCTTAGTGCCTTAATCTTATTAGATGTCATTGTCACAGCTTGTTATAGAACGCTCAGCGAATCATTTAGATGTTTAAAAAAGATCTAACTGAACTGAGAATGAACACAAGTAAATGAAGAAACGTGCTATTAAAGGGCAGTGCGTGTACTTCACTTGTGCATTTAACCTCCTGCTCTCCATTTGCAGCAGTGGTGGCTGTGTATAATAAGACTCGCAGCTGTGTATTTCTTAATCTTTTCCATTGGACTGGTATGTGCAGTTACTCTGCCAGGTTGCATGTACTGCAGAATCACCCAGGGCTGTAAGTTAAAGTGTCTGAGTTAACTCTGTCGGCATAAAATGGAGGAGTCAGATTAAAGCTTGGAGGAGTCTTACAGAACGTTCTAGTATAAGAAACTTGATGTAATCAATTCAAAGAAAATATTTCTGAGCAGTTCAAATTACCTTTGCTCTGATGACTTTCATTATCGAACCAACCTGCTGCTCAACCTAATGGAGAAGAAAACTGCAGTAGCTCTATCAGAGAGTCTGAGCTTTTGCCCCAGGCAGCAGCAAAACAACCCTTTTGCTCCACTTTCACACACAAAGCTCTTTGTGTCCAAACCTTGGTTGTTCTATCATCTGCATCTGGCTCTGCAGCTGCATGCTTGAGAGTGAGATGCTGTGTCAAGGTGTTCAGTGAGGCTGGGAGATGCTTGGCTCCTGAGCCCAGTCACAGCCACAGGGGTGAGGGCAGGCTGTGTCCGTTCCAGGCAAGGGCTGGATCATGCAGGTTTGGGCATCAAGTCTATCAGCATCAAAGGAGGAGGTGTTGAGCTCAGCACTGCTTTCCTGAATCACGGCTTCATCCGTGAGCAAATAACATATGTCTAAACCTGCTGTCAGCTGCAATGAGCTAAAGCAGATGCTCAGTGCCAGCTGATGGTGGTTTTATTTTTGGCCAGCAAATATGACCAGGAAACAGAGCAAATAAAGGGTTTGGTTTATCCATACCTTTTTATTTATTTCTGTAGTCTGTAGTAAGGGACCATTGCTTTAAAATCCTTAGACATTTGGACATATTTTACAAGACAGTACAGTTTCTGAATGTCACACATTGATCACAGTTTTATACTACTACATGCATATAAAGACATTGATTTTTTTTTTTTTTTAATAATTTGTTTACGGAAACAATTGGAGAGGTCAATAAACTTCAACAAAGAATGACTAAATCAAAGTTACAAAAAATGTAAGACTCTAAGTACACTAGTATATGGCTAATGTTGCTGTTATCACCCCAAAATGGCAGGGTGTTGGGAAGTTGCTTAAATGGGGAGAAAACATCTGCTGATGCATGCCCCTTGGGTCAGCCCAATGTAACCCAATGAAGGGATTGTGCAAGACGTGCGGGATCTGCTGGGCTGTAGGCAGAGGCATGGCACTCTGCCCTTTGTTATATACAAGCTGAACTGGATTCCCCATTGCTTCCCCCCATTGCTCAGGTTTAAAACATAACTGAAGTGCAAGGCAATGGAGAAAGCTGTCATATTCTGCTCTTCCTCAAGCTGGGTCACAGTTAATTTCAATTTCCAGCTACAAAAGCAATTTGATGCACATGTACTAGGAGAGTCACAGGAAACTTGCATTTTCCAGTTTTTATTTGTTGTTGAATATCACATTTGTCTTTAAAGGGGAACCTCACATCTTTCTTGTCCTTTAGCAACTACGGGTGCCGACCAAGATTTCCCTGGGAAGTGCTGGCCGGGGTGGCCATGGGGTCAGTGGCTGGCAGAGCAGCACAGCTCGAGCAGTTATCCTGTCCTTTGGGAGAAGGAAAAGCTTGGGCTGTTCCCTGGTATGGGGAGACACCAAGCAGCTGGCATGCAGCACAGACTGCCTGGCATGCCACACTAGACATGGAGTTGTCACCGAGCAGCACGTGCAACAGTGCCTCGGTCAGTGTTTTCTCTCCATTTAAGAACTGCTTCACTGGCCTGATAGAAAGAAGGCTTTTCCTGCATTAATTGGGGCATTATTTTAATGCTAATCTAGCTGGAAAGCAAATTTGGTTGGTAGCTGTGGCTGGCCTTTCTGAGTGCAGTATCATGGCTTCAGAGTTCTAAGTAACATAGAGATGCTGCCCGCACCCCAAACATACCAGTGGGGATTGCTTCAATGTAAGAGCAATGCTGTGCACCCACAACCAGAGAACCAGAAAGATCTGGAGAAAATAGGTATGTCTTCTGGCTGTCACAAGACAAAAAATTGATACAAACAAATCCCAGTGGTTGCATGAGCCTAAGAGTGGCTAATGGTACTCAGGAGTAGTTGAAAAACAGGAGGAAGAGATCTCAGATGAAATACGGTGTTTAGGGCAGAACTGTTGCAACCTAAAATGGCCTTAACTGCAGATTTCCAGTAAGACTGGAGGTTGACACAAAGATAACTGTTGGCCCATGAGCCAGTAGGTTCTTCCCTGAATCAACCAGTTCCTGGACTGGGTGCTGCCAGGGTTGAACAGTGTGGTCCTGTTTTAGGGACAGACATTTGTGAGTTTGATATGCTGCTTGTGGTATCAAGCCCACAAAGAGTGAGCCAACATAGAGGGCTGCTCAGTCAAGGCTGGGATGATAAGGATGATTATCTTCCTCTTGTGTGAAGGATTTCCTTCTTTTCCCTGTCTCTGGGATAAACTGAGAACAGCTCCATTGACCTCAATGGATTTTACTTACAGCAGCAAATAATTTGGTATTTCATTCAAATTCAGCTCCCTGGCTTCTCACAATGCTCTGGTTTGGGTGGGTCTTCGCACTGAGCCCAAACTGATTTATTACTTCTTGAAGGTAACATCCCTGCAGTCTTTAGAAGACCCCTTTAAAAATGTCAAAAAAGTTAATCCTTGTTCAGTTCTACAGAATATAAATAGTATTATTTCCACTTAGAAAGAAAAATGAAAGTTTCTCTTCTATGCCTCTAGACTGAAGACTTCTTGTGCGATGAAGCCAGAATGAAGCAAAGTAAAATTCTGAGTAGTATTTACAGATATGAACACTTGTGGCACCCTACCGTTGGTGTCAAAGGACACTTATTTGTGTAACACCAGCAACAAAGGGGATACACATCCTGAATGCAAACATTCAGCTTTCCTAAAGTTTCCTTTGTCTGTCCAAGACAAAGTTTCAGTGCAAGAGCCTGCATTTGGTCAGCATGGGGTGCAAAACACATGCTGAAAAATAAATACCACTTATTTGATGAGATGGTTGGTATCTGGGTCATTTCTGTTTCAGTGGGAGGGCTACCTGTAGAAGTAAATTTAAGACTGGCAAGACCAGAAGCTTGCTGTAGTGGTGTTAAGTATGTTCACATGAACTTAGTGATATGGAAAGTGCATTTTGAAGAGATTTATGGGGTCTTTTATGATAGATATAATGGGTTATTGCACTAGTTTTTTTTACAACCAACCAACCAACCAACCAAAAAACCTCACCCAGTTTTGATCACCTTGTGTGTAAATAAGTATTGCTGATATATAATCACAAGCAAACCAGTTTCTGATGGTTATATTGCTCATTCGAGTGTTACCAAGACTTTCTCAATATTTTACATTCCCAAATTAATTCTATTATTTGAAATTTACTGGGTAATGTGGTGAGCATATAAGAAAGTCATACAAAAGAGATTGCTTTGGCGTAAGAAAAGGAAAAGAGACCATAATTCCATCTATGGAAAAAATTGTCGCTGACCAGACTGTCGGGCTGATTCAAGCCAAAACATTTCTGCGGAGTAAAAGGGCAATCTGAATCTCTTTGTCATGCTAGACTTTGGCAGGCCATGAGATATGTTCAGGATGCACATTTGTCTCATGGACTTTTTATTAAATTTTTGTGATGATACAACTATAAAGGAGCAAGCAAGATCCCTAGGTATGCAGGTACATGGGTGGTCTTTACCTTAGCCAAATCCAGTCCCTTTCTGAATGTGTACGTTTATTATTATTATTATTCTCTTACTTTTTTTTTCTTTTTTTTTTTCCAATTTCTTGATTTTATCTGGGACTGAAAGTAGAAGTTCCAAATACCCAGTGAGAAATAAGTCTTGATCCTTCTGTTTTAACCCAGGGAAAGTTCCCCTGGATGTAGGAGCTATGGAGGGAGTTTTGCCTGAGCATTGCTAGGTCACTGCCCTTGAAATAAGAGCCTGACTTTTCAGTTTTGATTAAAACTGAAATGAGATACTTATCCCAATTCTATCATAATAATTAGGACAATCAGATTCAAATCCTGTCTCTTCATGCTCATCTGAATTGATGTAAATCTGAAAAAACTCCACTGAAACCCAGGCTATGGCTAACGCTGAAGCCAGTGGCATAGGCTCGCATGTACCAGTACTGCCATAGCCGAGATCAGTTTGGCCAATTCTTTGTTTCTCAGAAAGAACGACTTAGTTTCCATAGCCAACCTCTGGCTATTTTTACATACCACAAACAGAAAAATACAAAAACACAACAACATCAGACAAACTTAGTGACCTTTCACAGACATACTCCCATGAGGGTTGTTGTGGGTGTTTTCAGAATGAAGGAAAATGATGACAACAAAAAAGTTAGGGGACCAGCTATGTAAATGAACAAGAAAGCATCTAATATATTATTCTGTAATACAAAAAGAAGAGATTTGACTTGATTGCCCTATTATAAATTTGCTAAAAATACATATATATATATTTATATTTTTATATATATATATAATTTTTTTTATCTGAACAGAAAAATAGACTACTCTGGAATGCATGAAAGTCACATGACTTTTCCATACATCAGATACTTATAAAGCCAACACAATGGCAAACAGAAGGTACAGAAGTAACTAAAACATCTGTACTTTATTCAAGAACTGTTTAAAGCCATATTCTCCCCAAGTGGCTGTGCCTAAAGCAGTCTAAGGTAACACTTGTCCTGTTCAGTTACCATAAGCAGAACTGACTGACTAAACACAAGCGCTTTGCTGAAGAAGTTGGAGCAAATTTGGAGCTGCTGGGAAGCCCACCTCCCCATCTCACTCCTGACTGAGCTGCATGAAGGGCATCAGTGCCATGCGGTCCCCATCACTCTGCTGCTTTACTCGGTAATTCTACTGCTTGCTTTGAAATGATGCATTAAAAACTATGGGGGATTATGTTACGGGGAACTTACCAACAGAGAGAGAACTTGGCTTTAGAGACGTTGTCTTTGTAATGAGTTTTAAATACCCTTGTAATTTACTATAAACTGTACCAGTCATAATTCTGTCAAGACATAAATATACAATAGGTACAAATATTAACAATACATTACAACTTTACAGAAGAGAATACTGTTTTCCTTAGAAATGTGTATCTTATTAGCTGCAAGGGAAGAAAAGGCTACAGTTTATCACAGCCATAGTTGCCAAAGAAACCAACCGCCTTGGACTCCTTCCTGCGTGCCTTGCACAGACAAATTCCCCGGCATGTGACACTCGGCATGTTGAGAAAGGGAATGTGCGTTCCATGGGTTTTCTTTTCCTCTTTTTTTTTTCTTCTTCTTCTTCTTCTACCTTTATAGACTCTTAAACCTTTCAGAAAATGTGGATTTCACAGGAGACTGTTTTGTTTTATTTAGCTTTTCCGTAAGTGTGCTTAGGTGAAGTTTCTAAGAAAAGGCACTGAGAAATCTACTGCAATAAGTGACTGCTGTTTTCCTTTGTTCAAGGCTAAAACTCAAAGGACCTTTGCTTCCTAGTTAAGAAAACTGCACCCATTCCTCCTGCAAATATATATATTCTATATATATATATATATTTATATATATGTATTAAAAATGGTGTTGATGGCGTAAGATACAAGCAAGAGCAGACATCAGACGTTACATAGTCCTTTCAGATACGACGCCTTCTGCAGCAGCAGGTGAAACTGTTGTCTTGCTTGATACAGGCTACACAGTTAGTTCACAGACCTGAATGCCAAATATCAGTGATTAAACTGCACACTTTAGCTTGATGTAAGAGATATTGCATATTTGCTCCTACTTTGATGAGCTTTGGGAGATATGTACCAAACTATAAAATGAAATTGTCCTTCTAGTATCTATAGGATTTAGTGAGCATTATGTTTTCAAAGCACTGCCTTTCCTTTTGTAATGAGTACAGATTTAGTCTACCATAGCTTTATGTTAGAGTAGATTTCCCAGTGCTTACATTATATATATGTGTATTATGCACACACACACATATATACGTACATACTTCATAATCAGACTTTATTTCATTAAAATAAATTAAACATATTTCCTTTTTAACTGGGCACAAAATGAGAGCTACATCTTCATACACATAAGAAAGAAATGCTCTTCAAGCATATTATATGCTCAATTTTAAATTATTTGCTTTCTATAAGAAATCTATAGGACTTTGGCTATTCAGAATTAAAAGGTAGATTTTTAATGATACTTTTGAATTTGGCTTTCAAAAGTGACTCAGTAAAATGCTACTTCAAAGGTAGGACTAAACAGATGATATAAGATATGTGTCGTAAGTGAACACACAAGGCAAACAGAGGGCCTTTGGTTACAAGGAGAGTTGCACCAGTTGATTATCAGTTAAAAATGATAGAATTGTTGATCTATACATTTTCGTCAGTGCCATCTATGAACCAAATACATCAATTTGGATGAAAGTGTGGTAAGTACTGCACTATATGGCTATATTTAAATATGCTCACTTTTGTGATATGTAAAATATGACTTTTTTTCCACATGAAAGCATCAGCTCTAAAAATATTTAACTTGGAAATCACTATTACTTACTTTATCAAAAAAATTGTCCCTGATTTTTTTTTTCTTTTTACATTTGTGCTGATGGCAGACATGAATGACCACTGAAACACAGAGGTTATGTTAAGACTGTTCTCATTAAAATTTCTCATTGCCACTCTATAGCCTCGGAAAGCCATAGAATAAATCAGTATTTAAAGCTTATCTGCTGGAAAGTCACTTTACTTCTTTGTAACAAATCAATCTTAACTAGCAATATGACAGTTCCTTTAAGTACACTTGTATTTACTATGGCCAAATCCTAAAGTCCTTCACCAGGCAAAGAACCCATTTGGATGAATGGTGGTTTTGTCTGAGTGAAGACAGAGCAAAAGCTGAGGAACCTCAGGAATTGGCCCTGTGTAAATACTCTGGAGAGCACAGTTTGCTCACATGGATGCCTTTCACTGAGTTTAAGTACCTACCATGTAATTCTCTGCATGACACGAGGCCTCTTCCACTGCCAGCGAGCAAATTTGTGAGATGGAGGCTCAGGTCTCACTTGTCCTCCCTTCCCTAGGGCCTGGCCTTGCAGGAGGCAAGCAGGACGTGTTAGCAGGTGCCTCGGACTGCATCCCACTGTCAGGAGCCCAGTGGGACTACTGCTGCAGCATGCGTGTGGGTTTGTGCCACGGAGAGACCTAGCAAAGCTATCATCGTAACCCATAACAGTTCCTAAAACAGATATGTGCTTATTGCTTTTGTCCGTACATGCTGCATTCACTATTATGGATTACAGACAGAAGTACTGTACAGCTCAGACGGACAGACAGTTACATTCAGGACCAACCAACGGCTTTTTCACAAAGGGAAGGAACAAAACGCAGCGGGCTCGCATGGTTATGGTCTTCCTCCAGCGTGCACCTCCACTCCCGAGTCCTGTGCCTCCGCACGCCCCAAGACCTGTTGCATGCAGATAGCTACACGCCCCGGCAGGTGCTCCGAAATAGGTCAGGAAACGGTTATTGACAGTTATTTACAACTGAGTTTTACAGTAGAAACGGATAACAACATAAAAGATTACCATCACAGTTATCACAGGACAGGTTGTGACTTGCTACTGGCGTGTAACAAATCACAGTCACGACAGGAGGCACAAATTAAAATAGTGCTTGGTTAAAGTGCTTGATTGTTACACTCTGCTATCCTACTCCAGCATTGCAACAACAACAACAACAAAAAGTCAACGTAAAGTGCTTTTCCCCCCCAGTATTAAAAACCAAAGACAAATTATTTCCTACACAATTTGACAGAACTTTATTGAAACAATAATATTTTAAAAACCTAGGCTGGTGGCTGCTAGTTCTGTTCACTTAAAACGGTCAAATCTTTTTTTTTTATTATTTTTTTTTATTTTTTTTTCTTCTTTCACTTAAAAATGAGTGGATGCTATTAAAACATCAGGCCTGGTCCTGCTGTCTCTGGCAGCCTCCCTGCGCTGCCTAACGCACCAACATGGCAGGAGATGCTCCCACCCAACCTCCTCATGAGAGAGAGCACAACCAGGCCCGGGGCGGGTAGCTAAAGAATCCCTCTTTTTGCATATTTATGTAACGCTTGCATATCTTTCACCACGCCACATGGGCGCGAAAAGCTTCAGACCAACTGGTTCCTCTCCTACGCCAAGGGCAAGACTTCGGCTGATGCCTGAAGTCAGGGCGCGGGCGGGAAGGGTAGGACCGAGGAGCCGGCCAGGCCTGGACCAAACCTCAGGGCCAGCTACTGTGCTCGGCCATCCCTGTAGGGCCAGGAGCTGCTGTGGTGCAGCTGGGAGCCCCGAGAAGAGCTGAGCTCCCCTTTCCAGCCCCACACTCCCCGGCTGCAGGAAGGGGGCTGTGATGCCGCCGGAGATCCCTGCTTCTGCATGGCTCCTTCACACCTTCCCAGCATGGGCTGTGCGTGCCGCGAGGGCCACGTGCTGGCCCAAGGGCAGCTTTCGATTTTAGCAGAGGGTAAGTGCGAGTTTCACTACGTCCTAAAGGGGTGTTTGAAATTAGATACAAGTGGTGCAACTCACCCTGCTGATGTTTCAGAAGAAAACGTCAGGTCCTACAGGATATAGTATTGTTAAACACACACAAAGCATTTTAATAACTGGTTTCTCTAGACTGCTATTTGTTTTAAATGTTTTTCACTTGGATTTTTCTAATAATGCAAGTGTTCCCTGTTACCTTTAGACATAATATCCATCAGAGAAAGCTGTAGATGAGGAACAGCTGCCCTGAAGCAGAAAGCATTGTGTTTTAGATAGCTTTATACCAACCCCAGCAAATTATTCCAGAGTTCAAATCTGGCTGCCTTGGCATCCTTTATGGAACTAATGCAAATCAGGTGTTAATATTTCCAAAAGGAGCTCTAGCGTTAAAGGGGAATGGATGGATATTTGGTCACATTGGCTTCACTGGACAACATGAAAGGAGATCAATGTGTGATCATGATTTGCAATCCTTATTTTTGACTGATGTGGGCAATGTCTTTAGAGTTGTTTCAGAGAAGGACATTTTCACAAACCCACACTGGACCTCCCCTCAGACTTTTAGAAACAGATGGCTTGTTTCAGCCAAGTTCATGCCATGCAGAAGCTCTTTTTTTTTTTTTTTTCTTTTTTTCTTTTTGTGTTGACTGTAAGGACATTCCTTTAAACTTTCAGTAAGTTCTCTTGGAGCCTGTTCAGATGCTCTGATCATGTGTGTTAGCATGTCCTCCACTGCCTGGTAGTACATGGACTTCTGGGGAAATGTGATTTTCTAGTCTCACAGTCTCCTGATTGCCCTGGGTTCTTCCAGTGATACCTTCCATAGAGTAAATGCAGTTTTGCCCTATTAGCTTAGGGGAGGTGGGTAAAGCAGCAGCTTCTAGATGGTTCTTCTCTGTTCTATAAACACTGTCCTTTTGCTTTAGATAACCAATGTTTGTGACATTGTACTTAGGACTCACATTTCCAGGAGGACTTGAATCATAAAGCAGCTGACCTTCATCATCAGTGTCAGCATCTATGTATTTGTGAATACCGGCATCATGGAAGTTGAAAGCTATGGGTGCCTGTGTCTCTGGTGACTTTGGAGGTGTTCTTGCACTTGCGGTTGTATAGATAGAGGTTTCTGGGCTCATGAGAGATCTGTCAGAGAGTAAGGAAGTATCTGTGACAGTGGCAGCAGCAGCTCCCCTGCTCTTGAGAGTGTCTGGATATATTCTTAGGACATTTGATGCTGGTACTAATGTGCTGGTGTCCTCCTCCATGAAGTTGACCTTCAGAGACCTTAGTTTTAAAGGATTACTGGCCTTTATGGAGCTTTTTGGACTTTCTATGAAAAAAGCAGAATGGTGGCTGCCTTCAGAGCTTGGGTTTATTTCTGCAAATCTGGCACTGCTCCCTTCCGCTCTGCTCTGCTCCTGTATCACATTAATGCCACCTTTGCATGGGAGGGTAGCGAGTGGGCTGTGAGAAAACCTCCCAGAGTCAGGGAACTCTGCAGCACAACTTATGAAGCTGTCGATACTGGACATGCTCCTCATGTCAATGATCCCATCGGTGCGAGTTGTCAGCAAGGGCACCATAGGGCCGGGAAGGGTCTCCATTTCTAGCTCTTCCTTTTGTTTTCCAGGTTGACACGACTCTTTTGTGTTAAGATTTGGTTGTGACTGAGTCTTTGCCATTTTGTTATACATGTCTTCTAGCTGTTGGACATTCAGGTGCTGGGGGCTTGAAGATGATCTAGCTTTTTCTGGAGATCCTTGTTCCTTAGTTTCAAAAGATTTACTAGAGCTAGTTTCAGAGAGTGTTCTCTTGGTCCATTTCCATTTGTTGGGAGATAAATGATTGTCCTGAACCTTATCCTTTTTGGCTATGCTTTCTCCATTCTTTTCCACCACAATGTCCATAAGTTCTATACTACGGGCAAATGCATCCTTCATGTTCATGGAGACGATACTACCATTCCTTTTTGCCCTTTCAAGAGCTTCTCTGCGCTTAATGGCTTTCTCTTGCCTCTTCTGCTCTTTATAGAACTCAGAGAAGTTATTGACAATAATTGGGATAGGAAGAGCAATCACCAGCACTCCAGCAATACAGCACAGTCCTCCTACTATTTTACCTAAAAGTGTTTTGGGGTAGATGTCTCCATAGCCTACCGTTGTCATGGTGATTGTTGCCCACCAGAAAGAAGCTGGGATGCTCTTGAATTTTGTATCATCTTCATCCTTTTCTGCAAAAAACACTAAGCTGGAAAAGATCATAATGCCCATGGCCAAAAACAAGATGAGTAAGCCAAGCTCATTGTAACTTCTCCTCAGTGTAAACCCCAAGGACTGTAAACCTGTTGAGTGCCGGGCAAGCTTTAGAATCCGGAGTATCCTCATAATCCGAAATATTTGGACCACTCGTCGTACATTTTGGAACTGAAGTACACTTTTATTGGATTCTGTGAGGAAGATAGTGACATAGTACGGTAAGATAGCTAGCAAATCAATAGCATTCAGTGGGCCTTTGAAAAACTTCCATTTCTTAGGCGAGGATAGGAACCGCAAGAGGTATTCCATTGTAAACCATGCAATGCACACTGCTTCCACATGGGCAAGTTGAGGATTATCTGTGGTCTGCCCAAATTCATCCATGCCTTGTAGTTCAGGAAGTGTGTTAAGGGACAAGGCAATTGTAGATAGTACAATAAACATGATGGAAATGATTGCCAAAATCTGGAAAGGAAAGAGAAAACAGTGAGTTTGGCTCAGAATATATTACATGATCTGCCATCACATTTCATATCTACCATCACATTAATACACAAGACTGTACTTCCTTTTATGCATTTCTAGACTAATTCAGCTCTTGGTACATGGAAATTTATCCTGAAGTGATTCTATTCTGGACACTGCATTGAGTTATATCAGATGCATAGAGCAGATAAAGCATCTACTTTGACTCCTTTGCATTTATCTCATTCATTTTCAGTGCGTTAGAAGCAGCTAGGATGCCAGAAGGACTGTGAAGCAGTTCACAGCAGGACCTTTTGATTAACTACTAATTAGGTGCCCAACAAAGTCCATCTGGATAACCATCTCTGGAATCTAAGCAACAGGGAATGTAATTGTGAATGCAAGATTCAATCACAGTGATGTCCTCCATTTAATCCATGGCTATGTCTGTAACTCTTGTGTGCCTGTGGCTTATTATAGTGAAGTGTGTACATTTTTATTACATATAGGTGTACAAGTAAATAATCTTCTTGAATGATTCATCTCTAATTTGAAACTTGACAGTTGTGAAAGACACAAAAAACATTTTCGAGGTTTTCTAAAACATTTTGAGATGTGAGCTCTTCTGTGTGTGACCAAACAGCCATCCCAGCTCCTCACCACAACAAGGGAAAAGAGCAAACCCAGCCAGGTGAACAGCAATGCAGACAGCCTAGGCAGGGCAGGTCCAGCCCCTGGAGAGCTCAGCCCATGGTAGAACCAGATCTTGAGATCAAGTGTGCAAAGAGATGAGAAAGGTTTGCAGTGAGCAGCCTCTCTGAAAAAATCACCTACACCTGCTCAGCTCCTGGGCCATTGACTTTATGCAGAACTGGAAAGCACAAAATGCTAGATTAGCATGTTTGCAGCGTTCAGATGCTGTAGGCAGGCTGTCCTTCCATATCTGTTTTAATTCTGTACTTTCCAGTTTCCCTAATTATGTTTTCTTTTAAAGTCATTTGAGGGAGGTTTTAGAGCTGACAGACAATTTGAAGAATGTTTTTTTTCTACTAGTGGGTTCTTTCTCTAGCTTGTTAATTGGGTAGGAATATATTCAGTTTCTTAGGTTACTGCCAAAATACAGAAATGATTTCAAAACACATGTATATGTGACTAATGTTTTATGTATTCATGGCAGTGTAAGCTGGTCCCGTATGCTTGCTTTTCTTCCGCCTAAGATAGAAAAGAAGCATAAAATCAATTGCAACAAATGTGTGTGATGACTAAATACACAATATGAAGCAATGAATTATAAGATGCATGACAGGAATTCTAGATCATTAATTGCAAATCTGACACGCTCTGACCCATGTCCTTCCTTGCCAATATAACTAAATCGTAGCTTTCCTCACAGCAGTGTCTCTCAGACAGCTTCACAACACCAGAATATCCACAATAACCACCTGGGCCACTGCAGAAAGAAATTCTTGCAGGATTTCTCTTCAGACAAATCCAGCACAGGTTTCTAATTGTCAGGAGCTATGAATTCTGAATGGACAGTCCCTACAGTAGTACAAGCCTTGCTACTGTAGGAGAAACACACAGATGCAATATGAATTGGAAACACCTTGCTTATCTCTGGAAGAAGCTCAGCTCTTTGAAGCTGAAAAACAGAAGTGTTCTGCAAAGGTTGGAGGACTTACTTGAACTAAATTCAGTTTGAATTAAATTCAGCTGCTGTTTTTGGAGGAAAGTCATCTCACACACCTTCAAAAAATTCTGATTTAACATGAGACTCTCAATTTTGACAGTTTGATTTCCAAAAGTGCTTTAAAATCTACTTGCAGGTTAAAAAACCCTTCTGGATCAATGTAATAAAAAACATCTACATTTAAATCACTGAAAATGTAACTTTGATTTGCACATGACACCGCAGACCTAGTAATTTAATCTGAAGAATGAAATCTGACTAGAAACAAACATTAGTTCCATTAAACAGCCTGTTTTCATTGCTTAAATTGGATTAAATGAAAAAAAGTGAATGGTGTAAATGGCTTCCTCTGCAATGCTGGGAATTTTAGAATATCATCACTTTCAGTTACTTAGTTTTTACTAGGAGAAATGCTGGGAAGATTCCCTTTCTTTTTAAAACAGATTGCTTATAAGAAAGTTTGGTGTTAGAAGAATAAAAATGTATTCACTGAAGACAATCTACTGATAGGAAACAAATAACTTCAAATTGAATCTCTACATTTCAGTTAATTGAGTGTTAGAAAGAGGTCAGCAGAAATACAATCTGGCTTATGAGCAATCAGAAGAAGCAACCATTTAAGCTTACTCATGGATTCTGCTTTTATTTGGCTGAAAGAATAGGTGAAAAATGAGGCAAAACTAATAGAGGTATTTTGATACAGGACATTATGCTGAAGTGGGGAGAAATTCAGACAACTATTTCTGCAGATTAATTTGAAAGATCATCTCCTAAAGACCAGAAAATTCCTCCAGAAGCAGGGAGCCACATTTGCTTTCCTAGAAGGCTCTTCCAGAGTTTTTGCTGTGATTTCTTTGTTTACAACTTGTGATTTCTGAAGGTGTTTGGGATGCTTTCAATAGCATTTTCCAATTTCTTCCTGGGCTTTATCTCTGCCTGCTATGCACAGAGGGGCTTATTTGTAGACTTAGATGTACCTTGTGTGTTTTATCTCCTTCGCTTTCAGTGTAAATATTAACACTCCATCTTTATTCAGTGGATGCCATCCAGAAGCAGTAATTGGTGTCAAACCCTGTTTCCTTTGATATACTTTCCTGCTTTGAAGATCAAGGCAATGCCAGATGAACATAAATTTGAAAACTAGGAGATCTGAGAGTAAAATTTGTTTTTAGTCTAGCAGATCTAGTCACGGAGCGAAGCAATAAACAGACAGAGACATTTATCATTTCTCCAGCAAGTTACAGCAAGATGTCACCTGTATGCCAAAGATACAGATTTTCCCCTTTGTTGATCTGCTGCAATCATACATCTTTAGAGGGCTGTCAGGCTAAGAAAAACTTCCCAATGTGGGTTGACTGTCCTCAAGTATTCAGAGCACTTTTCAGTTGGAAAGTACCAAAACAACAGAGGATAAATTTCTCCAGAAGGCTTTTAGAGGATCCTTCTCTAAGGCATGTCTTGTAGCATGCACCACCCAAAAACCCACCTGAGGAGCAGCTGTCTGCAGAAAATCGGATCCAGTTGCTATTGCTGCTGAGCATTAGCAGCGCATTCAGTGGCACAATGCTCTATGCCAATATATTTACAGTCTTGGATTTCAGATTACAGAAATCACTGTCTGTCTGTCTAATAGGACTTCCAGTCACAGCCATACTGATTCTCTGGCATTTTAGTAATGGCTATCAGTAATGAGACACAGAAAGTTGAAGGAAAGGCAGACTACCAAGAGTGTTTATCATAGAATCATTACGGTTGGACAGACCGGTAAGATTCAACCATCTAGTTCAACCATCTACTCATGACCACTCTAGACCCATAACCACCATATTATTCTATGCAACATCTACACTTTTCTTGAACACCTCTAGGTGTGGTGACTTCACCACCTTGTTGGACAGCCTGTTCCAATACCTCACACTAGGGATGCTCAGTGTGGTGGGCAACCTTTCCATGAGATTTCCACCATTCTCTCCTTCCTTTGTTTTCCCAGGTCCACTTTTAAGCCATGTGCTTCTGGTGCCATATCCCCAGAACCATTTCTTCTAACAAGTTGCATGAAATAAGATGTGTAAGTTTCCTTTCTGCATTTGCTCTTACATTTCACCTGCAGCACACCATAAATAGTGGATTTCCCCATCAGCTACTTTACTCAATGGCCTGCAGAGAGTGTTGGACTGGCTCCTAAAGACAGCACTGCCTCACAGTGCTCAACTAAGTATGTACAGGCAGGATTCCAGAAAATACTTCTCCATCAAATCGACTGTTCTGCAAAGACTTTGACTGAGTGAATCTGGATCATTGGTATGATTCCTTTGTGGAAGCTGAATAACCCAAGGGCAGGGCAAGCTTTTGAATGAATTTAAAGCGCTTTCCTGGAAGTGATTAGCATGATTGTACATACAGGCTGGTTATTACACATGCAAATGAGATGTGCAAGCTGATTATGTGAGTAAGCAGCAGAATTTGGTGGGCAGGAAAACCACATGTGCTATCTCTGTAGGTAGGGTAAGTTTCAGGCAGCATTAGGTCTGGTAATATGTATTGCTTGATTATCTGTTCTTTGCACTGCTAAAAACCTTAACTAAGGTCAAAGTATAAGATTGGAGATTCTCAAAGCCATTAAAATTAATGAGAATAGACTGTCCAAATCCCGTAGATGGCCCTAAAATCCCAATGTAAGCATCTGAGCTCTATCTGCTCATGGCAACATGCCCTATACTTTTTCTGTCTTCATCCTCAGTAATGAAGCTGATATAGCAAAGAGAAGGGGTGGTGTGTGGGAGAGAGTAGGAGGGTGTTTGAATATAGATAGATTCAATATTCTTGGAAATACGATGAGGAAATTGTTATGTAATCAAGAAGTTCAATAATGGTTTAGTCTAATGCACTTTTTTAGCTCCATCAGGACATGCAGAATAAGCTTGGCATCAGGACTGGGTTTCATTCATATGCTCCATTTACTAAGGGATTTTTCCTGCTGCCTTCCTATTTCCCCAGGCAAACAATATACTTAGGAGTCAGACTGCCCAGCTCACTCCTGCCGTGCCAGTGCCAGCTGATGCCTCCACAGACCCCGAGAAACAGCACGGTGTATCTTGTGTGGTATCCCACAGAAACAGATGGAGAGTTCCTTAATCTCCTCCCCACTTCGTGGAGCACAGGGAAACATCACCCACTCACCACAGGTATTTATTGACAGAGACTTGCCTTGGGAAGCACCTTTTCTCTAGAAAATGCCTAAATATTCTGAAACTTGGCAGAAAATTCTTACTTCTAATGCCATGGTTCTGACCATTGGGCTGCAGGATATATATTTTTTTCTAGAACACACTGGGGCCATTAAGAACTGCAACACTTGCTTCTTGGATTGTGACAAGGAGATGAGGATAAGGAGGCAAGGAAGATACACAAGCCTTAAGTGTTCTTTTTTTTTTGGTGTATGTGTGCTTAGAAGGATGTTGAGATGCAAATTAAGATCTTGAGTCTGCACAACCCTCAACCAAATCTGTAAGTCCCACTGATTTCTGGGAACCATAAGCCTATGCTTATGAGTTGTACCTGATCTGGCACTCTCCATGTCATTTCTGCATCTTGAGACCCATTTGCACTATGAGCTCTGTCCTCAGGAGGTGTAGTATCCTGCATCATGAGCTCACACTCCTGCAGTGCCCCCTGTTGTGTGCATGGATTGGGAGAGTTCAGATGCCTCCACTCTTCTGTAAGCACTACTGCTCAGTGTAAAATCTATAAAACCAAAATCACTTATATTCTACTTTGTACTGCCTGAGATCTTAATTTTGACATTGCCTGGCAGAGCCCAGATTGAATACTAGTTAATTACTTGATTTTAGTTGTAACTGTAGTAATTTCATCTACTGGGAGACTAAGTCTACATGGGCTAAAAGGGGATGCAATACTTCTGCTGATTATATACCAATACTCTGCTTACCTACAGGCATCCAGAGCTGCTGCTGCAACTGCTGCTGACTAAGCTGAAGTGGGCAGAGAAGTAGCCTTCAGGCATGACTGCCTGTAAATTCCTTAATGCTGCTAAGAACATGTTTAGTTGTCAGAGAGCTATCAAGCCCCATTAAATGATAAATGGTGTCAATCTTCCTTCTGAGCAAAGCCCAGATGCAAATGTTGCACAGGAGAAGAAAATGATAAATGAACGAAAATACTGAAAAGGCAAACTTCAAAGGCACGCACTGCCTTCAGACATCAGTACAGTAATAGTGCTTGAGAAAGGATGAGAGGGAAGCATCTGTCCTATTTCTGCTGCTGGGGAAAGTTAGAAAAGAAAACAAACACATAGAAGCTCAAATTTCCCCTATTTTTTTCCAGGTTTTAGGTCCCTGAAAGGCAACTCAGGAGCAGATTGTAGCGAAAACCTCATGCACAATGCACAGCACAGAGCATCCCACCTGCTCTTAAACTCTCTACAGGAAACCAAGAAACCATGCTGGGAAATCATGCTGGGTTTCCTCTATAGGGAACTCAACATTTTCCCAGGGCACATTTATTCAGAACAGAAGTTTGTTTCATTCTCATTTCTCATAACCCATACTTCATTTTCTAATTTTCTTTTTCTGTTTTTATTTACCTTTTCTTCACGCATCCGGGTCATCTTCTTTCCTATCCCTGATTTTTTTATTCCACCTATCCTAATGCCTTCTGTGATCCTAAGTCTGACGTAGCAGAGTGCTAGACCTCAAAATGCAATTCAGTTTCAATAAGAAGTAACTTCATAGTATCCTGTGTTGGTGACCAGCACCTGTCTCGGGGTTATAGCAACTTTTTGTTTTCATGGGTTTTGCTGGCATTAAGACAAGGCATTAGCATCAGCGTGGCACAAAGAGCAAATATCCCTAAAAATGAGTCTTTATATTAGCTCCTTTGAAGGACTTCTGGGTTTGGGCCTGTACCTACCTATGAAGTTCGCTATGCCAGTAGGTCCTCAGCCTGGCTGTGGGACTCAGCATTTACTGGATGGAGAAAGAATAGTAACAGAGATGGTTTGGGTTGTTGTTTTTTTTTAATTTGTTTTTCAGTTAAAAAAAAAAAAAAAAGCACAGGCAAACATACTGCTGGAAGGTTATAACCCTTCTTCTTTGAACTCCTTTCCTTTTCTAATTGTTGCTCCGCTGGGATCCAGCTGAAAATGAGTTTAAATGCTAAATTGAGTTTAAAAATCAGACTCAGTCACCGTCTTCAGGTTCTGCTGAACTGAAAGTGTTGGAGTTCACTGATGTAGATGTGGGAGGTTTTATTTAATGGTTAAATTGAATCAAGAATGTGCCAAGATATAGCATGAAATCAACTAAATGTAATTAAGCAAAAACTATTAGCTTGATTGCTAAACCAGCCTTCCTCTCATGAATATGCATGAAAATAATTGATATTAATTCTTTTTGAATCTAAGACACATTGGTCCTGCATATTATAGTGTGAAATCTTTTGGAAGACTAAACTAGTTCCACTGCCACTTCCTCATCAAAAGGTATAATTAGTTTTGCTGCAGGGAGATACACTTCATCATTGATACCATACTGGGCTGTCACATAGCAAGGAAATTAGGACAGTGCTCCATGTTTTGTCTGCAAAAAATGGTGACCCGATCAACAGTTTTTCCAGAAATGCATTAGGAGAAGATAAATCTGTTACAAGAATCAGCAGTGCTAACGACATGAAGAAAGAGGGAAGCCTTCAGGAACAGTAAATCCCTGCAGAGTGGAAATATCCTCAATCCATTGAGAATGTTTGACACTAACATAGGGTGGAGGTACCGCTCCTTGGGGACTGGCTGCTTTCGGTCAGCAGGTGGTTTGCTCATCACTTCCTTTGTATATTCTTTTTTTTCATTTTTTTTTTCTCTCTCCTCTCCTCTCCTCTCCTCTCCTCTCCTCTCCTCTCCTCTCCTCTCCTCTCCTCTCCTCTCCTCTCCTCTCCTCTCCTCTCCTCTCCTCTCCTCTCCTCTCCTCTCCTCTCCTCTCCTCTCCTCTCCTCTCCTCTCCTCTCCTCTCCTCTCCTCTCCTCTCCTCTCCTCTCCTCTCCTCTCCTCTCCTCTCCTCTCCTCTCCTCTCCTCTCCTCTCCTCTCCTCTCCTCTCCTCTCCTCTCCTCTCCTCTCCTCTCCTCTCCTCTCCTCTCCTCTCCTCTCCTCTCCTCTCCTCTCCTCTCCTCTCCTCTCCTCTCCTCTCCTCTCCTCTCCTCTCCTCTCCTCTCCTCTCCTCTCCTCTCCTCTCCTCTCCTCTCCTCTCCTCTCCTCTCCTCTCCTCTCCTCTCCTCTCCTCTCCTCTCCTCTCCTCTCCTCTCCTCTCTCTCTTTTTATTAAATCATCCTTATCTTGGCCCATGAGTTTATGCAATTTTCAATTTTGCCCCAGGAAAATTTCCCCCTCAGGCTGAGGCACTTCTTCTCCCTTCCAGGCTGGGAAAGATTTACTTCTTTAGTGAGACAAATCCTCCTGCATCAGGCTGCAGCCCTTGCCTGGGCTGCACAGCCCCACGCAGCTGCCCACACTCTTACAGCCTGATGTAAGAGGAGCTTTACTTGCATCTATTGCCTTGGTGAGTAAGCTTTGTGCTCACACAAGGGATTACAGATGATAACTGTTTATTCCTGCGAAGAAGTCGAATATGTGTTCCTCTTTTTGCAAGAGAGACATACAAAGGCTGCAGATGATGGGAAATGTCACTGCAGGGTTCCCTACAAGCTCTCAGCACCTCCCTTTTTATTCTGAAAAACTTGTGCTTTCCCTATCAGCCTCTCTGCTCTCTCTCCTGTCCATGCTTTATTTGCAGACATCAGGGCTGTGATTTGGGGGAGCACATCCACATGTGAATCCCTCTCCAGTATTCCCAGGGCTTTTCTCTGACTGCAGCCCTTTAAAACACTTCGTTCACTTTGTGCTTGCAGTCTTGAGCACAGATGGCTCTTCCCTTTGTAAGCTCTAAACACTTGATTAGATATCACATATTTAATAAATAGCAACAACTGTAGACAAACCAAAGCAGCTAAAAATGAATCCTCAGCAATTAATCATTCATATCAATATGAGACCACAGCAAGTAGTAAACAGAGACTGTAGATACAGAATCTGTTTGAACGCAAAAGAAAAGGCAGCAGCTATACACTGGTGTTTCAATAAGAGTTTGATCTCAGCTCAGTATGACAGTTTTTATGCATTTAAGCTATAAATACAGGAAACAAAACTGAAGTGCCAAGATATATACTTTTTCTTTTTTTTTAACTTGTTTTTGAGCTCAGAAAAAGCTCTTTGAAGTGTCAGCTGGCAGCCTGGGATCTCCCCTTATTTCCATGTTCACTGACTTCTGGGAGAAATGGGCATGACACTAACTGCACAGTAAGCTCTTTCAAAGCCACAAGAAATAAGAACCTTCCACTCCAGACAGCTTTGGACTTTCTGATGTTTTCAGCACCTTTTATGGTGGCCTTTCCTACACTGCTGCATAACAGCATAACATCAATAGACACTACATGGGCAGCCCAGCAGAGCAGTGCATATCACACATTGCAGTTTCTTTCTTCTCTTCTCCTCAGGACAGCCCTCCAAGGTCACTCTGCTACTGCCATGCTCCCAGCATGGTCCCCAACCTACAGGGCAGGCACCCAAGCCCTGTTCTTGCTGCCACGGTACCCAAGAAGCACCTTTACAACAAAAACAGATCTTTTCTTTACCACTACTTTTCCAATGCTCACAGAACTAGAGAAAAAGTAGATATGAAAAGAAAGAAAAATAAGAGAAATAAGAACAAAAAGCTACCTTATCCTTTTTGTCAGAGAGCACAGTTGGTTTTCATACTATCCCCTGGAGATCTTTATTTGTTTGTTTGTTTAATGGCTGCTTAATTGACACTTTGCCCTTTACACTAATAAATTCACTGAAAGTTTAAAAAAGCACCACTGAAAATGTGCTGTATTTAAGTGAAAGCTTATTGAACAGAGAAGAGCAGCAAGAGGAAGAGGCAAGGTTTGCTGTACATGGCAGATGAGCAGTGCCAGGTGGTACACCACATTTTAATCAATGTTCAGAATAGCAAAGACCAGCACTGAAGAAGAAGGGAGATGAAGTACTTCACGGGGTTTTAGCACGTTCTCAGTTGCCTGTTTTTCTTCAGGGTTTCTATGTTAATATAGGATGATACCACACTATACACTGACTGGCAGAAATTAATCTTGTCACGAATGTACTTCTTTGAGAGGCTGAGCCTCCCTGAGCTCTTAATTTGAGCTGATTTGACTGTCTCATTATCATAGCAGCAGATTTTGGAATAGCAAAGTTGAACCTTACTTGAACTTGTTGGCTACATCAGCACTGTTTTTCCTTCTCCCCACCTCCATCCATGAATAATACCAGCATCACTTTTTTTATGCTGCTGAGGCCTCCTAGTAACTGTTTGCTCAACAAACACAGCCAACATGGTGCATTAAGGAGCCTGATTTGTGTTTGCCAAAGATAGAACTTGTCATCCCAGGGAAACGCTCCATTTTGATGTCCTGGGAAACACAGGGTTTTCAGTCAAGCATGCGGTGCCTTTATCTCGCACATCGAACAGACTGTGAGCATGACAGCTCTGGGCTTTGCAAAACACATATCGTGTGTGGATGGGGGCCAGGTTGCTTTGTTTCCCTGTTCTGAGATGTCACTGAAGTTCAGCTGAGCAGTCCTGGGCTCAGGCTGCTGTTTCCAACTCAGACTGTGGCTCTGCTTTGCTCACGCTCCCCACTCACTGCTGTGATGAAGATCTAGCACAGTTCAGATGCTTCCATTAAGACTGTGCTTGGCCAGCAGGAAACAACCCATCCCCCTGTACGTATGTCCTGTGACACACCTGACTGGGCCCTGCCTGCAGCAGAGGCATCCATCCCTTCCTTGCCCCACTAACTTTCCTCAGAAAGAATGCAGGTGGGTGGGAGCAGGACTGCAGTGCCTGTGAAGGAGCCCTGCAATCCAGTGCAAGGTCAGCCATGAGCTGCCCCGTGGGTTTGCTGAGCTGCTGGATAAAGCTCTGTTTCTGATCAGCTTGCATTATCCCTAACGAGCTCTGGCAGACACTTCAGTACTCTGCTCTTCCACAGAGACAAACTGGTAAGAGCCACCTTCTGAGGGCAGCGCTTAACTCTTTCCATGTATGCTTGCTTGCCCACAGGGAAGCTCAGATGCTATTTGGGTCCTGAACAAGGCATCTGCATCGCTCACACAGATCATCAGAGCAACGCAGCCAGCTGCTGAACGGGGGATCTCCCCGTGGACAGTGTGATCCGTGGTTTGTAAGAGGTGCTCCTGAGGCTGTCCAGTGCTCAGCAGGTCTGCAGAAATGGCAGTATTTCTGTTCTGCTGTTTGGCCTCTTGATGGCTACAGAACAAAATGCCAAGAGTCTCCAACAGTGCGAGGTCTGAAAGAGATCCCAGCATGCTTCTAAGAATGCAGTTGGAAATGACAAGTGGAGGAAACCCAGCACAGGGACAGACCTGCTGCAGAGTGGGAAAAACAAACCCTATGCTGGGAGCCATCTAAAAAGAACAAAATACCAAAGGAAGAAAAAAACACCTCAGTGTGCCAGGTATATATGTTTATAGGAAAACCAAAGGGATCTAGGGATAACCTTTAAATGGAAGGAATTGGGCACAGAACAGATGTGAATGAAAGTCCCCTGCAGCTGAGGCTCTCCATGCATGACGTGAAGCTGGCAATCCCCAGGGCAGCCCTGAACAGCCAGGCTCATCAGGGAAGCTAATATTGGCTTATTGTTTTCCTTTACTTCTTAGAGAGGAAAAAACATCCTAACAGCAGCTGTGCTGGAGCTGTGTGTCCCAATTAACCTGCTGCAGGTAGGGTCAATCTGCTCTCTCCTGCATCCCCTTCAGAGGGCACAGAGCGTGTCTGTTCCCATGGCCACTGTCCCCTGGGAAGGAAAGGGAGGAAGAAAGGTGCCGTTCTATTTATGAGATAGTTCTGCTTTATGGCGCTGCCCTTCCTGCAGCCTGGCTGAATGGTCTTTCTTTTCTTTTCTTTTTTTTTTTTCCTTCTCTCTCATTTTTCTGTCAATTGATTGCTCACTGCCAGAGGGTATTATTGGCTTCAAAAGCCTCATTTTCTGGTTCCTGAACTGCTCGTGTTCTCCTGGCTCATTGCTGATGCTTGAGGTCAGATCTGAGTCCCAGAGTCATTAGGCTGTTCTGGGTTTGACCTTGACAGCTTCTAAAGCTCACCCCATTTCATGAAGAGCACCTTTGAAAAGCTCATCGGATCATTTCAGACACACACTTTTTTAAAATAACACCCAATGACCAGAGATGATGTGATTATTTCAGTGGTAGGTGGAAATAGGCTGGAACCACATCACTGCCATGTTTCAGAATGCAGTTGACTTGGAGTGTTTCTGAGCAGCACTCAGTTCTGCTTGGTGCAGAGCTGGGGGCTCTGACAGCATCCCCTCAGACCCAGCATGCATGGAAAACTTGGTTCAGTTCTGTAAAAATGCAACAGTTCCATTCTGGTCTCAGCTCCTACTATGGATTAACACATCAGGTGCAAGATGCAGTTCTGTGATTTGCAAGAAAACTGTTCTGGTACAAGTGTTTTGGGAAGAGTTTCTCTCTGGATTGGAAATTCCCAAGCTGTAGCTGTCAGTAAGCAGTCACTGAAAGCACCGGGGAAAAAAATTAGGTGGTGAATCCTTATCAGTGCCTTGCTGTTCAGTTCCACCCTGCCCTGCTATGTAAACACGGAGAAGAAGATGCTGTGGTAAAAATTCCATACTAAACTGATTATTTGTTAATTTAATACCTTGTTTCTTACTCCTTGTAATATTCCAGGGAGTTATCTTGTTCTCTACAGAACTGTGCTGGCAAGATCCCATGAGATTCAAAACTTTGAGGTGAGGCACTAGCACCTCCTGGGAAGGAGCAGTCCAAACAGATCAATGGATGTCAGGTTGGATATCACAGAATCACAGATTTGTAGGTATTAGGATAATTTTCACTCAGAAAGAGTGGTCAAGCATTGGAACAGGCTGCCCAGGGAGGTGGTGGAGTCACCATCCCTGGAGGGGCTCATGAAAAAGATGGATATGGCACTGAGTGACACGGTTCAGTGGGCACGGTGGTGAGGGGTTGGTGGTTGGACTTGATAATCTTAGAGGTCTTTTCCAACCTTAATGATTCTGTGGTTTTATGAATGAGCAGCCCATGGGCTGGGGTTGGGGACAGGGACTGAGCATGAGCCCAGTAGGGCAGGGAGCAGATGCTCTGTCCATGCAGACTGTTGCAAGGTGGGGGGGAGGGACTGCTCCATCCCTCCTGTCTGGAGGGAATAAAATGGACTCAGAATCACTATTGCTACTGCTATGCTTGGCTGAGGATGTGGTTTGGGTTTGTCATTGTTAGCTCATTTCCTTTTATGCTCTGTACCTTTGCAGAAGGAATAAATAATGCTTTGTCTGGACAAATTCATCCTATGCCACTGCAGATGTGCCAGGCAGGCTTCTGGCTGGAAGCTGCTACAAAGAGCCCAGGCAGGTCAGGCTCTACTCCCACAGAAGACACAGGTGCCATACACACTCTGTGCAGTCACACTTCAGCATCTCCTCCCCAGGATAATGGGTATCTGCTCATAGGACACCTAAGCATCAAAGCAATGAGAGGAGCTGCTCACCTGGGAGGCCACCTCCATGCCTTCCCACCCTGTTCTCACCACATGATCATGAATGGGAGGCTTAAAAACTTTTGGTTCAGCCTTGGGGCAAGTTGGCCACCAAAGAAGTTAGAATTGGGGCATTTTGGTTGAAAACCTGCTCTTGAAAACATAAAGAGCAACTCAGGCTGTGTTAGACCTGCATGTAAGACATGATGCTACTGGAAACCAAATTAAAAAAATCACAAACACTGTAAGCAGCAGCAGCCTGTCTATACTGGGGGCTGTGTGGGAAGGAAGAAGAACGGCTCCTATTTCAAGATGCCTTAATCAAATCCCATCCCATCTACACTTCCAGATTTTGCTCCAAAATCCAGTTAAACCACTGAGCTAACAAAAACCCTAATTAGCAAAGAAGACAATGAACAATAAGGCACACACTCCTGGGGTATTTCACTGCTCTGTAAGGGAAGCACCAAAATGCTGACAGTTTACCTCTCAAACTCCTCAAATAAAACAACTCTTGAAGACTCCTGAAATGTTATCAGCACGAACAGTGTGCTGGTGGGGGTTGCACCAGGATGGTTTTGCTGGGTGCAGAGCTGTGGCCATAGTACAGGGCTGTCACACAGCGGCACTGCACTGAAAAATTGCCCATTTCCCTCTGTGTGAACATGGTGCAAAATGCAGAAAAATTGTGAAATTTGGAGGGAACTGTACTAAAAGAGAAATCACACATTATTGCTAGAAAAGAATCTGTTGAAGAAAAAAAATAATCCGCAGTTCTCTGTGTTAGTGGCACATTGTCTACTGGTTCAAAATCAGGCTGTGGTTGATGTTATTTTGGGGGGTTTAAACCAGACTCTTGCTGCTACCGTCTCACTGTTCTTGGCTTTGTTGCTGTTTCTCTTTTTTATTATTCTGAAGAATAGAAGTCAATTAGAGTGTTCTTTTTTTGGCAGTGGAATGGCTCCATGAGCACAGCGTGGACAGTCTCCAGGTGGCACAGTGTCTCAGCGCACGGGCTGCTTCCTGCTGCTCCAAGTCAGGTGCAATGTCACGGGGATTTCCCTCCTGCAGCACAGGGCTTTACAGGCTTTCAAAGTGTATCCCCGTGCTAAGCACCTGCATGGAGCTCCAGCCACACTTCCAGGAGGTTGCACAGCCTAGACATGGCCCTGGGCAGAAGGAAGGGAGCACAGGAGCCTGTGTGCATGTCCCAGCCATCCCCTCAGGGCTGTCCACCCCTCATGAGATCTATAACTCTCCCTCCAGAGCAGATCCTGTGTTATGCTGCATGATGTCTCTATGTACATGCACAGTGCTGATGAGCATTCCCCTTGCCTCCACCTGCACAGGCCCACCTGGCTTTGCTTGCTGCAAAATATCCCCACAGCAGATGTGACTGTCCCGGCTACGAACCAACCTGGCTCCAACATGCCCACAGCATCATGCGATGAGATCCTGACATGGTGCACATCTCCTCCCTCGCAGTCTCTCTTTCCAGCATCAATTAGCTACCTGCTGGCACAGCACAGACTGCAGTCTTAGAGGCACCTGCCTCTGAGCACACTTTAATTGCCCTCTGAAAGCTGTGCACCCAACAGGTATCAGATAATTTACAACCCAACTTCCAATGCCTGTATTTAAAAAGGTGACCTTAGTTTGAGAAAAGATTTTTGAGGGTCAAACTGTAATTTGGAAATGTTTAAACATGGATTTAAGTAACCCTGTAAAATAATGCGCTGCCGGGCGAGAGCTTTGGGTTAAATTAAACCCCCAGGAAAATTGCAATGTGTGAAAGTGGCTGCTGGAAGTTGACAGGGCCTTCATTATGGCAGCCCTGGTGGGCGATCTGGCAACAGAGCAATCAGTTGGAAAATCTCTGCTGGGAGGGTAGTGGTGAACCCCATGTGCTGGTTCACATCCTGCTGAGAGCCATACTGCCAGGGCTGTGTGTTATTGAGAGAAACAGCTTCAGAGGAGCCAACAACTTCAGAGGCTCCTTCTCCTGGTTCAGGCTCCTCCAGAAAATAAACACAGAAACTGCTCTGCTCAGTGTTTCTTGACACAGAGCCACACTCTGCTGTGTTGCTTTGCGACAGCAGCACTCAAAATGCACGCTGCTCTGCTCTGACATCCCCAGCTTGCAACTTAAAGCCAAAACATTCTCCTCCTTGTCTCTTTCCCACACCATCAGAGTATAGAACCACCAAGCTCTGCTGCTAATAGCCCAAACAAATGGTTTAATCGCGGTGATGTAAAAGGAGTGAGGAGCACGCAGGATGGAAAAAACGCTGGATAGACAGTAAGCCTAATGAGGTAGTGTGCAAAGCCAAGTGTTTTCTAACAGACAGAACGTGGCAGAGCTGACATGTATATTGAAAGGGACATAAAAACGTAGACAAAACAATAGCCGTGGTTGGCCACAGCTTGGTTTACGTAGTGGAAACATTTTTGCCTCTGAAGGCAAAAGGGAGAAGCGTAGAAGACTCATTGAAAACTCCATTATTGGTAGTGCAGACCCAGCATGGCCATGAGAGATGCAGAACGCCTGTGCACAGGCAGCTCGAGCTCTGAGGCTGTGCCAGCATCCGTGTGATGAGTCTGCCAGGGCCCTGCTGGAATGCCCCTGTAAGGAGAGCAGAGTGAGGGGACAAGTGCCCGGTGGTGCCATGGGTTGGGTAAAGGGCAAACTCTGGGTTTCCACCTCCCTGCTCTTACTCTAGAAGCCTGTTGGAAATTCCTGCTGGTGCTCCCAAAGAGATACCTGTTTCAAACTGCCATAGCAGCCAATCTGCACGAGTCATTCAATTCTCAAGCATTTTCCCCGTTTTGGAGTAGCAGTGAAAATTAAAACCACTAATTCCAGCTGATTGCAGGCAGTGTACACTCAAATGGCAATTACTGGTGAAACTTTCCTATGACTGCTGAAGAACTTGGACTTTATATAATCTAGGCACTAACATCAGCCACAACCAGATAACTTGCTCTGACTGCACTGCCACTGTGCCCTGAACGGATTTACACAGTTCAGCGCTTTGCAGTAGCTTAGCCAGTGCTAAAAACATAAGAATTTAGTTATTAATGTCATTTCACGTTGAGATAGTGTGCGGAATCAATCTATCAGGCTAAATCTACAACCTCCAAACTGTATACACAAGATATACTGGGGGATTTGGAAAGATTAAGAATAGCTCCTAAGTGTCCGCGTGTGTGTATAACCACTGATGGCTTTATCTATGAGTTACCTGCTGCTGTGCTGGAAAGGCAAAGATAAGGAAACCTGCTCAGCCTGCCTGGGAGCAGCAATGTGGGACCTACTCATTGCTGAGCTCCATCTATCTAGTCTGGGGCAATGTAGCCCTAAAACGTTGTGCTGAGCCTAGCAGGAGCTCAGGGCAACCCACATTTCTGCCATCTGCACTGAGCCTCCTCTTCTGCTCCTATGGGATGCTGTGATGAATCAGCCATTCCCAGGTGAATGGAGCCCCACTTGAGATGTGGTGAATCCCATAATCCCCCCGTGATTCAGCCATCACCTCCCACAGCTCCAGCCAGAGATATTCACCATGGCCCCAGCCCCAGGATCAGCAGCAGGTCAAAAAGGAAAGGACACTCCACAGGACAGTGAGCACGTGACTGGCTATGTCAGTGACAGCAAACCTTCACCTGTGTTGTGAGGTCTGTGTCATTGCAGAGTACCAGGGCCAGTACTACCTTCCCAAACGCCCATAGCGTGCGTAACCACGCCGTTTATAAAAAGCATCCTCTGAAAAGATTTTCCTGCAGGGTAAAGGCCCATTATGAGGACTTCCTGGCTTACGTGGCTGTATATAGCAGTGGTAATCCTATTATGCTTATCCTAAACTGTCCTCCACCGAACAGTGAAATGAACTTTACAGAACACTAGAAGCTTAATTAAGCCTCCAAACATGCTGCGAGAAGCACAGCTCTGCCTCTGCAACCGCACGGTTATCGCAGCAAACCCAGGCAGCACACCTGTACCACACACACACCCAGCACTGTGTCCCTGCCTCCACTCAGCTTGTTCTTGGGAAATTCAAGGCAAGTCCTTTGTAAGAAGTGTTGTCCCATTAATACTTTATCACCACGAACCCAAATCCCTGCACACATAGGCCTGGCCATAACTCTGCTCTGGTAATAGCTGTGCTGAGGCTGAAGAGCAGTCGCTCACGCACTTCTGTATTTTCATTGCTCAGCTGTGCTTCCCCGCGGCGAGGATAAATAAAAGTGGAAGTGATCAGTCTGGCCCTTCTGGGGGGCCTGAGCAAAGCTTTAAAGAAGCAGTATAACAGCAAAAGTGAGTAATAATGAGCTGGGTTGCACTAGCCCCAGTGCCTCTGTGCTGTGTATCAGCGCAAAGCTTCTGAGCTCCCACACAGACTGAAGAGCTAACCAGCAGCGTCCAGCTGTGTGACATGTGGACAGGGCAGATCGGGATGCCCTGACCACTTCATTTCAGCTGCAGGCCCCTAGATGCCCATATTCATGTTTCACACCTATCACTTTTTCACACAATTCACACTTGATAGTCTTTGAATGTCATGAAAGAAAACTGAGTACCTATGAAGCTCCTGTGCTAAGCCAAAGGGATGTGATGTACAAGAGCATACACAAAGCAGCCAGAAAGAGCCACAGAGATGATTACCCTATGACCAGAAAGGAGTTTTTCTGATGCTAATAATATCACAAATATTGGTCTAAAACCCTGAGGAAATCTCAATGTCAATGCCAGCTTATTGTGCAGGGCTGAACACCTAACCCTCACTGAATGCAGATTCCCGAGACCTTTCCTATACCTTTTCCCAGTGCAGGGCACCTTAGAGGTTTAGCTGTAGGAATTATTATCTTCAGACACTTTTTTTGTGTGTGTGTAACAGGCTGAGAGCCTAAATATTTTGTGTTCTTGTTTTGCCAGGCTGGTAAACCAGATACTATTAATGAAGCACAACAGGGTCATGAGAATTAATATTAGCATCTGCGTTAGCTGCTTTATTTACATCACTGTATCTGTCAAAAGTTGTAGGTAGCTTAAAAGGAATCTGGTTGATCTATGTTGACAACAGCAGGAAAATAGCCGTGTCCACGAGGCTGGGGCTCAGGACAAGGGACAGGAACACAGGCTGTGCCAGAGCTGTGTCGTGGCTAGGACTGGGCTGGAAGCAGCAGTTAGAAGAGGTTCATTCTTAAAGCTCCAGTCATTGTTTCATCAAAATTAAGAAAGTAATTATGGAAGCTTCAGCCATGGGAAGGAGTGCCTTTTTCTATGGGTGCCTATGTTAGTGTCTGGGGACATCCTGCTTGGAGTGGACAGTGATGAGATTGTGGTGGTGTTAGGATGAGTGTGGTTCAACTGCCAGAGCTGGGGATCTCTGTATCCAAGATGTTGAGAGGCTGTTGAAAGAGCTGGCTGGGAAGTGTTGTCCTGGTGTCAGGCAAGGGATCTGAAGGATGGAGTGAACCTGGGAGTTGCTACTGCAGTGAGCACCTCCTGGATCCCCATAGCCATCACGGACTTATCATTTCACTGCATACATAGAGAGATCACCATTTGTACCAGAACTCTGCACCAGAGAAATGTTTGCCTGCTGAAAATTTCAATTATCAGGAAACTAACCAAAACAGACATGACCTCCTCCACAGTGGGCACAAGAAAACACTATTAAAATCCTCTCATGTCCTTGTCTCAGTTGTTATATGGACAAACACTTAAGCAATCCTATCACAACAAAGGCAATGTCTGTTTTCAAAGCAAGCAGAGACATATCTCTAGGAATCGGATGGTCCTGGATCCAGAGGTACTGTTCTCTGTTGGATTTCAGTACCAACAGATGTTGAGCTTCACTGCCTTCAGAAAACACAAGTTGACATCTGGAAGCTTCATCAATCATACAGATTGCAACTGTAAATGTGAATATGAAGCAAAAGTTGGACTTGATGATCTCTAGAGATCCCTTCCAATCACATTCTGTGATTCTGTGAAATTTGTCTTGGAAAAAGCAAAACTCTCCTTAGGAGTGAGTTTATGGCTGCTCCCCAGACATGTGACAAGTTGCATTTTTATGAACAGTTATCTAGGAGATGCAGGAATTTCTGTGAAATTTTCAATTTTCACTTGAATTAGCATCCCTCCCATCAGCCCGTATGACAAAGAGTGGCACTGCACTGGGACAAACCTGCTGGTGTTGTGCCAGAGCACCTCACCAGTACATCCTGCAGCCTCCCTTTGAATACCTGCTGCCATGGCCATCCTGGGCCTCCTTTCTGCTTCACACATAGGAAAAAGCAAAGCTTTTTTATCCTTAATCAGTTCCTGGCTCCATAGGTGTTCCCCCATCAGTCATTTCCAGCAGTAATCGCAGTGTTAGCCTCTTCTTGCCTTGCACTAAATCTAGACAGTTCCCTACCAGCCCTGTGTCAGCTTTGCTCTTTGATCTCCAAGGGAAGCCTGAAATAATTATGAAATGGTGCTTTCTTTGCTGGCAGCTTTAACAACCATTTGACTGGCTCTTTAGATGTCATCCTGCCAGCTGTCACTCATACAGTGGAGAGGCAAAAGTAAATATTACCTCACCTTGTCTAAAAATCCCACAGAGGACTTTTTAGTGGATGATTTGTTGGTGTTGGTTGCACGGCCCTTTCCAGCAAAGCCCTAAGAGCTGGCTCTTTAACAAATGACTGCAAACACGGCTCCTGAGTTACTGACTTTCTCTCTCCTGGAAGCAACCAGCAGCCATTGCCCCAGTAATGGAGAGTAATTGGGTGAGCACGATTCTCCCAACACTAAAATATCCAAGAGTGCCAAATAAATGAGTCTTGGGACTCCTGATTTAGAGAATGAGTTGGGTCTGCTCCTTTGCTCCCCTCATCGCTGCTGGGAAGCTCAGAGTGGTTCTCCTCATCCTGAGATCCATGAGAAGGAAAGTGCAAGAAGAACAGAAAATGTAGGAAGAACTGGTGGGAAAAAGAGTCAGCCCTGGCTGGTCATTTCTGACTGAAAGCTCTGGGCATCTGCTGGCATTTTTTTGCTAACTGTACTTTCAAATTTTGGCAAGGATACACAGAGCCCAGGAGAGGAATGCTCTGTGTATATAATTATAAATCAAAATATAATATAATAAGTAAAATGAGCACTGAAAACCACCACTCACTAACTGCATATGCCATCCACCTAATAGTTCCAGGCCATGAGTCACCACTTGAATTAAAGAGGTGCAGCAGAGCGGCTGTGGGCCAGCTCCACAGAGGTAGCAAAGGCTCTAAAGCCTGTCCTTGCTCATGCCTTGTGGTGAAGCCAGCAGCTCTCAGACCTGGCATCAGGGAACCTGTATTCAGTGGTGTCATACCTGGCTGCCTAGTTGTGCCAGGCTGTGCATTCAGTTTCCTGTGTTATATGGGGAAAGGTCTAAATAATTAAGAAATGGGATCATGGACCTGACCGGGCAACAGAAATGAGTAAAAGAAAGCCTGTGTTGGGGCAGAACTGAACATCTCTACACAATGCATCCAGGAACTTTCAGGGGATGGACACCTACACCAGGACAGGAAAAAAAGAGAGAAAGAGGAGGTGCTGACACATGGCTGGGTTTTAGAAATGTCTGCTGAGTGTACCAGCAAATGCAAATGCAAAGGTGAAAGGAGCAAGGAGCAGAGGAGAGAGGTTTGCAGTTGCTAGCCTTAACGCCCTGGTAACGAGCAGGAGAGCGTGAAAGGGCGTTCCACATGCACATCAGCACAGACCTCTGTGACCTGTATGTCTTCAGTGCTTGTGCAACAGGAACCTGCAGAAAGCAGCACTCCAAAATAATTCAGTGTAAGATGTCAGGGTCCCATAATCATAACTCATGGTGACTTCATACCAGGTCTGAGCCAGTTTCCCTGCTGCTGGCAAGGCTGTGTGTCCTTGCCTTTGGACTGCTTCACTCCACATTGGAATTCAGCCACCTCTGCACTGGGACACACTAGGATTTCAATCCTGTAAGTGAGAGAAACAGTGTTGACCTCAGGGCCTTTCCCAGGAGCTGGGAGCTGCAGCATCCTTTGGCTGTTTCCAGACATTCATGTATTCACAGCAAGCTGTTAATTTTTGAGAAATGAGCTGGGGTTCAGCTATTACTTAAATGAAGTGGATGGCATCTGAAACCTTAATAAAATCCCCAGCCAAAATTTGTGAATATTTCATTCCTCTTGTAGAGCAGCTGTGCTCTGCGACAAAGGCACTGGCGACACACGAGGTCTCTTATTGCTTGGATTGTCCAGAAAAGGAAAAGAAAGACGTTTTATGACTTCCTATTTTTATTTTTATTTCCACATGATCCCAGAAAAGCTCTGGGTCTTTTGGAAACATTAGCACCAACCTGAGGAGGCTTGAAGTATTTTCTTCCCAGTGACTTTTATTCTGAAAGTACTTTACATTTCTTATGTTTGGTAATGGCGATAATAACTGCTAAACCCCATCAATCTAGGAGTGAGACTTCTCGTCACCTTGCGTGTGGTTTAACTGAAGCAGATTTGTTTACGGTGTAGTAAGGGCACTGGGAGGTTGGAACATTTTTGCCAGCTGCTCCCAGTGATATTTTGGCAGCTCTCAGGATGTCGCTGTCATTCCCAGCATAGCTTGAGATGGCTCTCAGAAGGCCGAGGAAAGGCAGCCAGGCACGTCTGCACCTCCTCTGGGGTTTAGCACGCCTTACACACTCCATTGTGTCTACTGCAGGGAAATCCCCCATTTGCAGTGCCTTGGAGCATTAAAGGTCTCCTGGACAAGAAGCTCCTCTTATTGAAAGCAAGCAGCAAAGCTGACGAGCAATACTTTTTTTTTTTTTTTTCCTTTTTTTTTCTTTCCTTTTCTTTTTTAACATTTAGTCTTTCTAAAGTTTCTCACTGGAAGCTTTTGAACTTCTGAGAAATGGTATTAACTGTGATGCTGGAAATACAGTTCTTTGCCCTCGGGCTGAACCTGCACATGGACTGTTTTGGACTGTCTCACAGCACCCCTGCTTCATGCTGAACCCTGTACCCATGATCTCTCTTTGTTTTCTTTTGCAGGAAATTAATTTCTAAGCCTGGTGGTGGCTCCTTCATCTGATGGACCTCTGTGGTTCCCCTAAGACCTCCGTGACATCTGGAATGAGATCTGGCTGCTCCCTTTCTTGTACATTGAATTCACTTCTGATTTGCTTCTGCAAAAACAATGCCGAAGTGTTTCTATGGTTCAACAATAAATGATATTTTGTGGGATTTTTTAAAATCAATTGATAATGCCTCTCAGGAATGTTACACATTTACCTGCAAACTCTGGCAATATACGATGTATTTTATCCTATGTAAAGTCTCACCTGGTTAATGCACCAAGGAGTTAAAATTGACTGAAATACTGATTATGATCATTTTGATTCATTATCTGATCTTGACACTTCCACATTTGATTACAGGCAACAGGACACTTGGCAAGGCCTATGGAGAACCAGAGCTATCCCCAGCACTGAGTGGGCAGCTGGAATTGCACAAGATTGAAGGACCTCAGTGTGTCCACAGACTGAATTTATCTTGGTGGCAATTGAAGTTGATGAAACAATCAGTTCCACCACTTTAAAGAACAAGCTTTTAAAATCCGGTCATTATTAAAGGTTAAAAAAAGCTGTAGTCTCTCAGGTAGCTCTTACCAAAGCAAAACAGAGTGCAAATTAGTATAAATTGGTGCCTCAACACAATTGTGTAATTTGCATTTAGACTACTAAGAGTCAAATGCAAATCTCACTTTGCCAGACATGATGCTACATTCAGACTGACTGGTTCAGCGTGTACCAGAATACTGCTGAGTCAGAAAGGAAGAAGTAGGATAGGTATGTGATGAGAAGGGGAATAGGGAGGGACACGTATGGATGATGGAGTGCCCAGGGGAGAGTAAGTCACGGCGAGGAAGAAAAACAGCTTTTGCTGCTAAAGCACAGGAAGGAGAATTGAGCAATCTGGGTCCTCTTCCCAGTCATGGCATTTTGGATCTGTACTGTGACCTTGGGTAAATAATTTATTCTCTTTGTGCACAGTTTCCCCATCTGTAAAATGAGGTTAATAGCTACTGCCATAACGGGACAGCTTTTCTCTACTTGGGTGAAGGAATGAGTCAGGTTAGACTCTGGCACACAGCTGTCTGTGATGTGTTGAGAGATGCTACCGAAGTCAACAGCGCAGGTAATGACAGCTCCTTCCAGCTGGGATCAGCAGGGCTTGGAGGGCAGGAGAAGGCACTCCAGGTCACACTGCAGTGCATCTGGCCCAACCTCCCCTGTGTATTTTGCATTTTTCTTTACCAGGTGAGCAACATAAAGTGAAGCAAAGTGAGCTCTGACAGCTTCAGGAGTGCCATGAGAGGAGCAGATGTTTTCTGCATTATTCTGCAGCTTCTTTCGTGACTACCTTTGTTTCCACTCTTTATCTCAAAATCCATACTGCTATTTCAGAAGGCAAAGTGCAGTGTCATACTGTACTTCTTCAAGTTTATTCAACCAGCTGTAGTGCACAGTAGATGTGTTCACCTTGGAAGCTTTCTAGCTGGCCAGGGGCAATGTGAGCACCAAATGCAGCAGCTTGCTCTGTCCATATTCTCAATGCCTTTTCTACTGAAGTTGCTATTCCAGCATACAGCACTCCTCTCCAGCCTGGGCAAGACACATCCTTGCAGAACCTTGTTGTCCGTATTTTAGAGCCACGTAAGCCAGCAGAACAATTGTTTGTACAGCATTTCAGCCCAGGGTATCTGCACATCTCAGTAACATGTGAATCACACTGCCAGATGTGGAACATCTGTATAGATTTCAGTGACTTGATCAGCATCGCAGTTGATGAAGCCCATAGTTTAGTTTGACCAACTCACCAAATTTCTGTTGAATACTCAACTTTTGCACTAACACACATGAGAACAGAATTTCTCTCCATATTATAAGAAACCCTTTTATGACAAGCTACAAATGTGCATAGTCTGTGTAACTTCATATTTGCTTCTTGTAGAGTACAGAGTCTCTTTCGTGGTAAGTCCCAGCAGAACATTCACTACAAATTAGTTGTACTACTTACCCTACTATTTCTTAGTGGTTTTAAAATACAGTGCCCAATTCATTCATCCCGTATTAGCGCTGGCCTGACTCCTTGTGAAACAGTTTGCTTCAATTTCAGCACACAATCAAAAGAAAATTCAAGAACTCTAAGGCTGCTGTGACCACTAGGTGCCTGCTCTGTCCCACCACAGCAGCAGGAATTGCACACACTGTGCTGAGCTGACAGGCTCTGATGGGGGACCTGACTCCGGTGGCACAGCATGGTGCTGCTCCCTGCTCTGTTTGCTGAGATGATGAAAGAACTGCTCTGTTCCCTGAGGGTGTAGTTTTATGCACTGCTAAGGTGAACAATAAACCAGCTTGGACAGCAGATCGGTTCTCCTGGCCATATAACAATGAACGGCATCCATATATTTTTAGTGAATTGCTTAGATTTCTCTATCCTTCAGAAAAGAGAAGCTATGCCACATATAAAGCAGCTCACATTTTAGGAATTTCCTATTATAGATGTCATTCCCAATGGTTAATAACTCATACAAGCATGACTTGAGTAGCCCACATCATCAATATTAAATGTGACATTTACTATCAAGAACAAAGTTTTGGGGCTGCTGCCAGCCCCAGTCACTGAGCTGTAAATATTTTGATCATCAAAGAGGAGGAAGAAGGAAGGAGCTGATCAGCCTGTGCTCATACTCAATAGAATTCAGAAGGAATTGGGTGTTTCCACAGAGCCCCAAGGACTCAGTGACTGCAGAAGCACTCTTGGGTGAGTAAAGTCAAGACAGCAAGCAGTGCTCCTGTGGCCCTATAGAGACCGGAATTCTGCTGAGGGTGCAAATGGGTGAAGGGAAGCCATGCAGGAATCCCTTTGAGTACACTCAAAGCCCCCATGTACCAACAGGTCCCCTGAATGGGATCACATCACTTTCCCCCCTGTGGACCAGCCAGTCTGGCAAGGAATGCATGCAATAATTCGACCCATTTGACCTTTACAGGTATGATTTGCTCACAGCTGTGTCCAGCCTGGAGCTGCAGTTGTCTGGGATGTCTGAACATCAGCTAAATCACACATGTTCTTTTATGTCTGTAAACATTTTGGTGCCTCCATGTTTACTATGCAGTGCTGTTGCTATAGCTACTTTACAGTTGGGTCTCTTTGTTGCAGCACTGCTAACTATTACACAAAGGTACAAAACCCAGAAACTGCTCTTCTTTAAAATGTATTCTCACTGCAATTACAGTGACACAGAGCAATGAGCGCAGAACTCAAGAGAAGAAAGGTCTTCAGTGTTATCTGGGCCGAGTCAAATCATGCACTTCTCTTCCACAAAGATGCAAATGGGTGTGGGAAGCTTTTGCACTGGGAGGGGACTTAAATCATGCACACAGAGCACAAGAGCACTGCATACTGCCCCTTGCTTTTCCACCCTTGCTTATATGTATATATATACATATATACTACTTTAGGTCAGGGCAGTGCTGTGTCTTTTGTCTGCTGACTGTCCATCTCCTGCAGTGGAGGTGGAGTGGAGCCTTTGCTCCAGCTGGGAGGTGGGGATGCCTTGGGAGGTGGGATGCATTGAGCAGTGCTGCTGAGAAATGAATTGTTAAGCTCAGCAAATGAGCTGAGAAACAGTATTCTGAACTGACCCAAAATATTTTGTTCAGACCAAAGAAAAAACCTAGTTTTGTGCTAGATTACCAAAATCAAGCACTATTTCAAAAAAGGCAGGGAACCATTTCATTTAGAAAATATCAGAACAGACTATTTTCCTTCAGAGCTGTCCAAATAAACGTGTGGACATCCCTGAAGGACACATTTCACTGCTGTAACCTGCACAGCTCCCCATGTCTGCCAGCTGCACAGTGACCCCTCTCCTCCTGAACCTGGGAGACCCGTGATTTGCTAAGAAATGTCACTCAGCTATAGCCTTGAATCAGAGAATCATTAAGGTTGGAAAGATCACTAAGATCATCTAGTCCAGCCATCACCCCATCAAATAAGGAAACAGCAGTACGGAAACACCAAAGAGCAGTGAATTGTTGCTTTGATTTTTTTTTGAGAGTCCATTATATTGAGGGGGAGGATTTCTGGAGAAGCACCAAGTGTGTTTTCATGACGATGACCTTCTAATTAGACATGACAAATAAGTACAGAAGGTCTCATTGTTATGGACTGGTGCAGTATAATAAAGACGGCAAATACCAAATAGCTTCATTACGCCCATTATCATCTTCTATCATTGTTTAATTGTGCGTATCAATTTTTAATAAAGAAACTTCATGTGCCTGTGAATTAGATCACACTGAGAGGGGCTTTTGTTGATTGCAGACACATCACCAGGCCAGCTGGGTCAGCTGGATGCAAAGCAAGGTGGAGCAGAATGAAACATCTTTGTTATTTAGGGCTGCATGATGAACAGAAACACTTTTTGAACTTTAGTCAGTGTCACTTAATGCTATTAGCGTCCTGGATCAGAGTGATTTTACTCCTCCTCCAAATAATGACAAATGGTGCAGCTGGACAGAGCTGAGCTATTCACTCCAATGGTAATTGCTGCACAATGATATTAAAGAAGCATTCACCAAAATCTTCCCTGGTTAATGATGTTTAGCTCATTATTAAATGCAGCTCATTATGGTTGGAAATAAGGCCATTTAGCAGCCATCAGCTTTGTAATACAACTGAGTGTCTTGCAATGACCAGGCAGCAGGGGGGATGGCATGTTTTAAAAACATATTTTCATTTCAGAATAAAAATGGAAATATGCTTGGCAGGGTTTTGAAAAGAAATAATGCCATATACCATCTGAATCTCACTTCCTTCTACAACTCTGGGAATGGGCATCTCCTCCACATTAGATAAAACTGCAATCCATGAAAACTGAGGGCTCATCTGGGCCCCTGCTCCCCGCTGAGCACACGGCACTGCTGTTCCTTGCCCATCCCCAGCTTCAGTGCTGACCTGCAGGGTCCCCGCCCAGAGTAGAACCCAAGACTGGAGTTCCCTGCCTGAGGTTGAGCAGCTTACACAAGGAGCAACTGTGCAGCTGCAGAAGGCTCAAGTTACCCTGGGCTGAAGGTGAGGCCAGATGGTGCTCCACTTTCGAAGCTCATTAGGGGAAGGTGTTTTGTGACTCATGTCTAATTCCACATTAATGTTCCCCAGGACTGCAGGTACAACTTCCAGCCCCTCTCTGTGGCTGGAGTTACTCTTCAGACTCCTCTTTGTTGATGGCAGAAAAGTTGCTCCCAAAGCAGATTATTTCAGGTAAAGAAAGGAGAAGGTGTGAAAATGAAGAGAGCGTGAGGGCATGTCTACAAGAAGCAGGGAGTGAGAGCTGAGGGGATCCCATGGTGTGGGTTGATCTTCAGCCCTAAGCCAGAGCAGTGCTGACCAGACATCTTCACAAGTCCTATACCTGATGCATCAAACAGTCCCAGAAAAAGAGAAACACAATGTCACAATTCCCATGTAGCTCTGTTGGCCATCCTGCTGCCACAGAACATCACCGGTTGTTCCACAGAAGAACAAAGCAGGGTCTGAGATGGAAGAGACACAAACCTGGCTGGGGAAGTCCAATGATTTTTGTTACTTGCTAATGGTACCACCTTCCCCCATCCCCAGCTCACCTCCTGACAGGTTTAAGCAGAGTGCAGCATGCAGCCAGTGGTTGTTGTGTAGAGCAAATAGCAGCTGCCCCACCACTGCTGCATGGGGCCACTTGCCATCTGTTTGCAGCAAAGCTATCCTGATGTTGCACAAACATTGCTTGATTAACTAGCAGATAATTCTCTAGAAAGAACTGAGTTGTGCTGTACTGTTTATGGGTACATTCAAGGAGCTGGGGTTTAATGGCAGCCCCACACCCATACACTGTGTGTAAATGCATTGCCCACCCTGGGGTGGAGGGGGCAGCACCCCCAGGTCACACAGAGCCCCAGTGTGTTTTGCTCCATGAGGAGCTCAGTCCTCCTCAACCATGGTTACTGAGCCGAGGAAAGTACTAACTCACATCTTTTGAGCTAAAAATGGTATGGGGTAATGTCAGGTTATAAAACAGACCACTCATTTGCCCTGGTTTAATTAAGATAATGAGAAGTGTAGGATGATGAGCTGTGGTTCTAGACAGTGGGGTAAAAGGGTAAAAAAAAAATGAAGTACCTTAATAATAAGTATTATATATATATATATAATAAGTATTATATATATATATATATTATATATATAATTATATATATATTATATAATATATTATATATATATATATATATAAATATATATATATATATAAATAATAAGTACCTTAAAAAGGGTAAAAAAAAGATGAAGAGCAATTACATTTGCAACAAGAGAAGTCCGTGGAGTTAGGGGCTGGGGAACAGGCTGTGACCAAGGTGATGTCTACAGGAGATTTATGGGTACCCAAAATAGACCAGGGCAGGGCTGGTTGCTTGGATTAGTTCAGTAAAACAGAGAACTTATTTGTTTAAACAAAGTTGGCCCTTTTCTGAGCCTCATTTTTGTCCCATTCAGGAGCCCACCATGATATGATTTCAATGAACACACTGGCTGGGGAGAGCAATGAGCACTAATGATAACATTGCACCAGAAGCAGCGTGCCTGCATTTACCGTTCTGTAGCAAATACTGTTTGCTTTTCCTATGCCTGCCTTTCAACACGTTACTTTGAAAAAAGAGACCTCTAAACTGCACACAGCATTTCCCCATCCCTGCAGCATCCCTTTGAGGACAGCTGGAAAATGTATTTGAGGAAATCCCAATCACATGCTGCAACAGGAAAGAGGGGAAACTCTAAACGAGTTTGTATGTGCAGGCTACATAATTCGCCAGCACCATAATTAATTCAGATCACTTAGTTTTACAAGCAGTCCCTCAGCAGTGTAATTAAGCTTATCAGTGATCAAACTGGGTCTGACTTCAACATTAGAAGAGCAACCAGAGAAAGAATCAGTAACTATGGGAGCAAAGGGGAGAGTTTAGAGTAGAGACAGTTGGTCAATACTGGGGAGACGTGAGACTCATTACATACCTCCTTAACAAGCATGCATTTTATTTCTGTTCTGCTGTGTCTAATTCACTTCTCTGATGTTGTATTATATTGCATTTCTATGCAGTTTTTATAGGTTGAGTCCCAAGAGCCATAATTTATTGACATTAATTCATAAATCTTTAAAAGGGCAAGAGAGACTGACTTAATCAGAACGAATCATTTTCCCTTTGTTTGGACTTGTTTAAAATCACTTACATTCTACTTGATACAATTTAAGTGACTAATTATGACTTGATTTTCTCCCCTCCCAATCCTTTTGATTCATAATCATTGCTTTCAGCTAATGAATTTCCCATTCTCAAACCACCATTAAAAACTTGGTCTTCTCCATGAATACTCTTATTTATGCAAGTATCCCACCGACTTTGGAGAGCATCAGTGATTAATTCACAAATAATTTATATGATAAATGTTGCTTCCCCCTCCCCTTGGAAACTGCCTGTGGGTGAATCAGAAATTTCTCAATTATTCATTATTTAGAACTACTTGTGAATTTTAGTCAGTAAATAATATTTGGCCTAAAAATTATCTAGCTATAACCTAGGCGAAATCACTGGTGCTCTGTTGGTCAGCTTCAGGAGACATTTCATTTCAACTCACAAACAAGGATTTTGATATCCAGCCATCACTGAGGTGATGGAGAATTTCACTTTTTGGCATATAAAATGACAGTTAATTCTGGTTTATCTTTAATTATTTATCTGCAAGCCCACTTCAAAGTATTCTAGGCAAGACTTATGTAAGAACAAAGTATTGTTATTCCTTCATGTGCCCTGCTTTTCCCCAGGATGGTGCTGCACTCCGAAGTAGTATTTCAATTTCTGTTCACTCAGTTTGGGATTGGGACATGCACTGCAGGAACAGCCACATGCACTGATATGGGAAGGATGAATTGATTTCACAGTGCCAGTGTCACCGCTCTCTTTCTTCACCACTTCTTGCTGTGTTACCCAGGGCACTGCACATGTATGGTGCTGGGCATATGGAAACTCCCAGTGCCACTCATCACATGGCAGGATCTGGGGAATTTGACCTCTGGCAAACTGAGGACTTCAAAGCAGGCAGCTGTGAGCATCTGCAGCGCCAAGTTAAGTGGAGTGCATGAGCTGCAGAGAGAAGCTTTTTATTTGCTGGGAGATTGGGATCATTATCTGACAATGAATTCCAGGCAGTCACTTGCTCTCTTTCTGTGGAGGGTTTTTCCACTCTTTGGACGCAATACTGTATGTAAACAGAATTGATTAAGCTCCTGAGAAGATGCTCTTCCAACAGAGAGTACACCAAAGCTCTGCAGAGTGAGGTTTTCAGGGCACATGTTATGTCTGCCCTCAAGCAAAGGTCCTTTTCATGGAAAATCCTTCACGTGTGAGGATCCCTTGTGGCTAATAGGAACCCATCTGATTTGGCTGAAATGACTCCTTACCTCTTCCCTCTGACCTCTGGTCCTTGCTGGTTGCCATGGCAAATGAGCAAATGAAACCCAGAAAGAATTTAAAGGAGAACTTACCTAAATTGAAATTTTAGCCATAGAACCTGCTCATTCACCCTTTGCTTTGTCAACGGGGGTGTTCTCTTTGCTCACTGTTAAATATTTAAACAGTGATATTGATAAAGCATATGTTATAAATTGACTTGAGTCAATCGGTTGCCAGATGGAAGGCTGAGCTCAGGGCAGTTCTGGGGACTTGGACTGTATTAGCCAGGTAGCAGAGAAGAGGGAAGAGGTCTCAAAGGCTCATTAGCATGTATATGGGGCTGAGAGTTTCCCATTGGATTTTATGACCCTCTCTCCACTTAGCAACACTGAGGAAAAAAAAAAAAAAAGAACATATCTATTATGCATAAATAACCTTGTTGCCATGACAGCAGCAGTATCTGCAAGCACTAGGAGTATAGTGAGCTTTTAGGTAAATGAGAAGTGACATCCTGCTCACAAAATGAATATCCCAGGTTAACCAGGTGAAGAAGAACTCAACTCGTCTGCCAAAGGGCAAAGGGCTGGATAGATGCGTTTTCTTTATAAAAAACAACAACAACAACAAAAACCTCTAAGCACAGTAGATATTTCATCATCATGCCTTTGGAAAGAAATCAACCTCTGAGGCATGATCTCCACTGGAGAGCACGCGAGGCACACACCACGGACAGAACAGAAGTAGCACCACCCCATTCATCGCAGCTTCTGAGCTAGCAGAGCTTGCTGCAGGGCACACTGTTTGCCTGTCCTCACCTCCCAGCTGCTGCAAAACTGGTCAGTAGCCTAGGACCTCATTTTCTTTCAAGATTTGGCAAGTTCCCAACTGCCTTTTCTGACTTTCATGAATGAACGATGAACTGTGACTCATCCACCACGACGACAGCCAAACTGTAAGCGTGGACATGGGCACTGATGCTACCCATTCCCAGGAGCCAGGTTTGGTCCATGCCAACATGGATCAGTTTCACAATGGATGACCCCAGAGGCTGCATTCATCATCATCTCCTAGAGCAATCAGAAAAGATGGGGCAGGAGGAGAGCTATGAATTTCTGACTCATGTTTGCAGCTAGCTGCCTTTTGCTTTTCAAGATCCCATGGATGAACAGCAAGAGGTTGAGGGGGTTGCTGACACTTTGTGGTGGGATAAGTGCTTTGCATTCTCATTTATTCATCTCTAAGAGGTAAAGGAGTTGCAAAATGGATGCTGGTGCAAGTGTTTTGCTTTGTTTAGTTTAGTTTAGTTTTGTTTTTCTAGGGTACTTTATCAAACACTACACCTTCAAAAAGTGAATCAGACCAGGAATGCCCAGAAATGTTGCTCTTCCCAGTGCACAGCACTACTGAATCCTGAGGCCAGGGTGCTGTCTTTGCCTTGGTAATCCTGTGTTTTTTTGTAGTCAAAGGAGCAACAGTGTTGGATGTAGCTCTGAATGGGCACCTGACTTCTGTCAGCTCAGGTGCCCATTCAGCATCAAACATAGAGACCTCTGGGTTGAGTTTCACTTGCTTTCCCTGCGGAGCCTCTGCTCCAGACGCACTCCTAATAAGCTTAATGACCCTGATAACTTCAGGGCTGATCTGCTATTCAGCACTTGCAGCAATAGCCCTGGCATACATCTAAACCAGGGAGAAATCTCTCTCCTATATAGTATACAAGCAATCAAGAAAACACACCAGAAGCTTCCCTAATCCCCGAAGCATTGTTTTTAGGGACTTTTTCTTAAAAACATTTTTGAATAGGAGCTGCAAGTACTCAGGGCAACTAGAATAATGGCCTTGGTTTTATCCCAGATATGCATTGCTCAATCTCAGTTTTGTGCTTCTGGAAAATTATTTCTGCATTAACAGATCTCTATGATGTTCCTCCCCTTCAATGCCACTCTCCATTCTTGTGACTGTTTCCATGATCATTGTGCCCAGCACTGGTGAACTTGGCTGGTGACTGGCGTCAAATTTATTTTTAAATACCATTTTGCAGTGTGCGATCACTGGTGCCAACACAAACCTCTGCTGTGCCAGATGGGGGAGAGAGGCCCATCCTTGGTCTGGATGTGGAGGAGTCATAGCCCCTTCCTTTGCTCACTTTGCTGGCACTGCTGTGTCTGTGAAATGCCTTTCCTGGCAGGGAACATGCATGTGAGCTGAGCTCTGAATGTGACCCCATTTATGTGAACTAATGACTCCAATTTTTCCATGCAGAGCACTGTAAGAGAAAATTTCCCTCGTGGAACATTTCTGCCTTCCAAGAAGCAACTCCAAAAATATGACACAGACCAGAGACCCACAATAGATCCCACTTTGGGAATTACTGGAGTAACTAGGATATATTTTCCCCAGAGAAAAAAACAGTTTTTTGGTAAACCATATTTAGACCTTATAGATAAATGCTTTTGCAAGTTGTATTTGAAAAACAAAGTGTAAATCTTTCTTTCATACCATCATCTGATCCATGGCTCTTATTTTTTTTTTCATCTGTCTCTTAACAACCCTGACATTGTAGGAAAGTTACTCCTTGCCTAAAAAGCATCTGGTCTCAGAGCTGCTCTCACAGCATGCCTTAGGAGCCCTTGCTGGCTGGGGCTGCCCTGCTCAGCCTACCTGCACTGCACAGACCTGGGGAAAGCGAGGAGCTCGTGGAAGTGGAGCACACTGAGGCCTCGATGGCCTTTTCATCCATTTGTGGAAAGGAGATGATATAACAGACATAATGTCAATTGTGTGATTCCTACCTTGTACAGCTGGGCTTAATTTTACTGAAAATCAGTGTTTGCCATTACTATGACATTGAGACATGCAGCACGCTGTGTTGAGCACTGTGATTTAATGACATGGTGAACAACTGGTTTTGCAAGATTTGCTTAAGGAATACAGAGGGAATAGTACTACCCAGTTGTACAAAGCACTCAGACTGGTGTGCTCCATGGGGATCTCCTACTTGCTCCTTTGCCTTTATGGAGGGTGGATATTCACAAAAGAAACAGATCTTTACTTATTTAAGGCCAAATAATTATACTGTCTTAAACATGAAATCCTCAGAATGCATTTTAGAACATTAATATCTCCTTGTATAGTAACCTTATTATAGCCAGAGATAAGTGACCCCACTACAGTGCTGGCCTTGTTCAGGTTTGTCAGTAAGTATAAGAAGATTACCAAACACATCTTATTTCTGTTGCAATAAGCAGCTTAGACAATATGACTAAGGGTCACTCCATACAATAGCACTATGTAAGTATATATAATTTTCTGGTATGTTGAATGAAGTGAGCTGCAGGTTTCCAGTATGGAAATTCAGGTCTTTGCCATTAACCAAGCAACTACATGCATGCTAAGACTAGAGGCAGATATATTTTTTCTTTTCATGTCCCACAGGAAATAAGGACATTTTGACATTTACTGTGCAACAACATATCTGAAAATATATGTTTCAGATAAATGAAAACATTTTGTGAATATTGAAAACTTTTATTCCAACCAAGACCTTAAGAAGTGTTGTATTACCATGCGTGATAGAAAATAAGATGCATTGTGGAAAGAAAAGCCATTCCAAAATTGAATCAAAGTTGCACAGTCTCAACTTCACCAAACACAGGATCTCCTTTCCTGTTTTCTTCCCTCCAAAAAACGCTTATCCTCTGGTATCCCTACTCCAGAACAGGCAGGTGAGACACCTCACCTTAGCCTCGGGGCTAACCCTGGTGTGGGCTGGCCTCTCCCTCAAGTCCCTATTCCCCAGCAGCCCTAGCCAAACCTAACTGGGGTAGCACACAGCCAGCACATATGGAAATCAAGTATTTTAACAAAACATGAGCTTCCAGAGGCAAAGTGGTTTACTGGAAAATACCTGGGCAGCTGTGAGACATTAGGCACTGCCATGGAGCTTTTAATATCCTGGTGGGCATTAGTCAGCACAAGAAAAACCGGTATTTTCCCATGACATCTCACTGCAGGGTATACCTGCAGCGTAGCACCCCAAGCAGCCAGAGCAAATCCACAGCTTCATGGTCTCAGGCTCAGTTCAGTCTTGTTACCTGCTCCTTTGTGAACTACTGTTGTCCAAACAGATTCCCAATTGGGGAATCACAGGGCTTTGGAAGAGGGAATGTAGACCTCACTTTTAACATGAACTCAGTGTGACTGAACAGAAGTTTCCAGAGTTATGCGACTCCTTCATCCAAAATGGAGACTGGAATCAATAACCACTGCATTTTACCTCCACCCCTGAGGCACGTCATACTACAGGCATGTGAGTACGTTGGGGCTGTGCTTGTATCACCCAGTAATGTTTCTGGTCTGCAGGAAGATGCACTAACAAACAGGTCAAAATGCCATTTACTGAGTATGGCAACAAAAAGGCAGTATGAAATTCAGTAGATAAAACGTCGCAGGGCTCAAGTGAACATGGTCTGATTTTGTGAAGATTTGCAGATGTTAAGTTATGAACTGAGAGCAGAAAACCTGGGGTATTATAAATATATCAGTAATTCTCCTAATTGAGGGATTCTCCAGGACTTTTAAGGTAGAATTACTACAGAATTGGTTTTGGGTATAATGAGTGTAAGGACTATGCTCCTCACTACATACTCATCCTGATCCTTGAAATCCAATCCATGTTCATTTGACACGTAGCCTTGCAGATGTGCTGTGTTAGTTGGGTGTACCTTTTCAGTCACAACTGGGGATAACAAGAGGGACCAAACCCTGAAGAGACCTCAACCAAATGACACCTCTGTAGAACACAAGCACACATAGGATGCACAGGCAGCTGTTGGTTCAGAAATATTTGTCTTTAACCAGTCCCCACAAGCCTGCAGGTTGCAGGAAGGCCAAAGTGGGATGGTTGGAGCTCCTGAGGGAGCTATCCTGGTCCCACCATGGAACACTGTGCAGTGCTGCAGGTAGGGCCAATGAAGTGTTCTGCTGCTTGAGCAATCCTTGGTACAATTACACACATGGATCTTTCCATGCAGATTCATTTTGAAACCGAGAGCTTATTTGTGACCTACTTTTTGGTTACTGGCTCATGGATGTTTTTGCAAGGCCTTTGAAATCCAGTGTGCTAAATGGCTCTGTGCAGAAGAAGTAAACACATCTTCTATTTTGTTCCACCCCTCCCATGTCACGGGGATGGCTTTTACACTCAGCATTTTTGCATGTCAACATCCTCTCCTATAAGTCAATTACTAACAGGGCTGGTGAAGCCTAGAACAGCCAGGTACAGGTCCCACCTCACTGGTATGAGATGGGAACCTCTCCATGCTGCCCCGTGAAGGCCCTGTGTGCTCAGTTCCAAAAGGTGCCCCAACCCTGGATGTATTCTGGAGGGGCCTAGGGGCTGGAGAATAGAGGCAGCATGTAGTCAGAGCAACACCAGGACTGTAATGGACTTGAACTTGCAAGCGTTCTCATTGGGAAGGGGACTGTGTCATTGAGAGGAAGCAAGAAAGGGGAAAGGAGATCATGTTTTCTCAATGCTCTTATCTGAAGCCAAACCTTAATAAGGATTGGGATGAGCCTGGATAGAAGGAGGGCTGCTGCAATACAATGAGAAGCTGGAAGCTGGTGGGGGGCACAGAACTCAACTCAACAGGGCATCAGTGACACATAGCCCATCCCACCCTGCTACCTCATACGTGCTGCAGGACAGGCACTTGATAGCCTTGTAGGAAAGGGTAGGTGATCGCCCTGGCTAATTGTGACAAATACTGCAAGGAGTCATTCCTTCCCCTGGTCAAGTGGAGCTGGGGACAGTAGAAGGGGGTTCTGATGAAACCCAAAGAGAAAGACAAGAAGCAGCAGCACTCGTCTGACAATTCTGTTCTGTCCTTGGCAGCACCCTCAGCTCTCACCCCTACTAGTCCTCCTCTGTTTGAGTTCTTTCGGCTCTGGGGTTTCAGAAGAGAAGAGAAAAAAATCAGTGCTTGCTTTTGAACAAAGGCAGATCTCTCTCCTGTACCTCTAAAGGAAACAAAGCCAGAGGACACTTTGGCGTCCTCTGCTCTGCAAGATAACCCAGGAAGTGCATGGGCTCCATTAGCTAAGCATTTCTCTTACAAACAGTCTGGATGGGAGCCGGGATATTTGCAGTCCACCTGCAAGGTAACAGACCCTGTACCAAACCATCCCAGGAGACCCTGAGGTAAGGTTTGTGCCAGCACAACACAGTCAGGTTTTTGCCTACCACCACCATACACAGGGGTTGTTATGAAACTCTATAAGAGCAGAGCTTGTCCTTTTATAGTCTCCCTGGAAAGCTGTGCTGTGTGACCCAAGGCAGGAAGGTTTACCAGCAGCGCAAGTGGGGCACAAATGGGAACTGCTATCCACATCCCTCACCCATTACCAGCTGCTCTCAAAGAAGCATGGAAAGGGGGAATTAAAGGATTGAAAACTCACTGAGTATTAGAACTACAAAAATACTTGTCATATGTGTTGGTTTGACATAGGGTAGTTGAGAGTTACTGGCATAGGGCAGTGCGGGGTCTGCTGTGGACCACCATTCCCGGGTTAGGGTCTAATGGGATTTCAGTATCCCCAGTGCTCCCAACCAGGTAGCTGAACCAGCAGAAGCCTAATGCACTGGGAGCCATCAGTCACAGCAGAAATTCCTCTCTGAGGGCTTGGAAAGCTCTGCAGTGCCATTATTTCCTTCACTTAGAATGACTGGTAATCAAAAGGCTTGTTTGGAAAGCCCCATTTGTGCCTCACACAATCCCAGGCTCTGATGTATGCTAAAATCTCATTTCAATTATGCATGAAATGTACGTCTTTGGCTTTTAGGGACAGAGGAAACAGTTTTGTCTTGGGAATAACTGAGAATTATTTTGGCCTGGAGTCAGGAGCATGCAGCCATTTTTTGTTTGTTTCAGTTGGTTTTAGGTTACTTTCTAAGTGCAGGCAGCTGTTTCACGAGGGCTCATTTCATACAGAAAAGAAAGTTTTTGTGTTTTTGGTAAATTTTCTCCATGTGCTACTTCTGAACCACAGCAATTGGCACTATGCCTCTCCCCAGCCACAGCACTGTTGTCTCATGGCTCTTTGGGAACTCCAGAGGACATGCGACCAATCCTGAGCTGTGGTCCACTGCTCCACACCTGAAAATCCACCAACCTATGAACCAAAGTAATTTTCAAATGGCCGCTCAGCGAGGCATGGAGATGCTCACAGCCCTTCTTTGGATATGGAGAGTCCAGCTCAGCTGGATGTGTCCAATCTCTACTCACCCTCCATTTCTCCTTCTCTTAGTGCTCTCCACTCCCACCTGCTGCTGTTGCATTATCTCTTCTTGCCTAGTTAATACACAGAAGGTCTCAGCACTTCTCTTTCTGCCCCAGATCACTCATGCCAACTCTATCTGTGCATCCCAGCTCTGTACTTCCTTCCTCATTACTCAGAGTGGGACAAAAAGAAGCTTTCAGCCATCCCTTGGTTCATGCTATCTTTTTCCAGAGAAAAAATATAGCCTTTTCCAAACCTCTTCCCACACAGCCATGAGTTGCTCAAATCTCAAAGCATAGCTGGTGCCTCATTGCTACTTTTTGGAATGTTGTTGGAAGAAGAAAGAAGAGGTCCCTTCCTCTCCCAGCCAGGTGGGCACCAGCAGCCATGCATGGGAGCGACTGTGGTGAGGGTGGTGGGAGGTTGGGGCACTCAGTTTCTACCCTGGGAGGAAAAGAGGGAGAAGAAAATTTACCACTGTGGCACACTCCTGCAGACATCTCTCTCACAGCTGTACTCTTGACTTCAGGAGCATCCCAAGAGCTGCCTATTTCCAGATGATGCTTCCAAGGAAGAGCAAACAATGCCGAGCTGCCATGATATATTTAACGATGAATCACTCTCTTAAAAATTATCAGCTGTGAAAGGCTTTCACCACTCTTGGGATAATGCAATGATGTGTTTCATGTGAATCAGTGCGGAGCGTATCCATGGCAACCCCAACCCAGCCGTTTGCCAACAGTTGGGGTAACCTGCCTGGAAAAGTTGCAGAAAATAAACCCGCATATTGTGGGTTTTCAAAGGTAAAATGGGGCTGTTTTGAATCACAAGTGGCTTGTCTGCATGCTCCACTCTGGCTGTCTGATGGGCACATTGCAAGACCTACAGGGGTGCCATTGCCCAGGGAGCCTATTTGCCATCTCCATGTAGGAGATGGCACCCCCACTCAGGGGGCACAGACCCTGCAGAGCTCTGTCCCCGCAGCCGGCTGTGATGCTCACAAGTGCCTGCTGGATTTAGAAGCCTACCTCCCACTCTCGGAATGGGCGTGGGCACCATGGGGCAGATCTTCGTGCAGCTACAGGCAGCCAAGCTGACAAGCCCACTCTGCAGGCTCTGATGAAGCTGCAGCACAGATCCCACTAGGGGTGCAGTGTCTGCCTGATGGTAATTCAGATGTGGCTGAAATGCTCACAATGAGCTCAGAGCTCTGTTTCCTAACTCCAGAGCTGCTATTTGCGAAGAGATCAGGAAGCCTCACCAAGAAGGTTTAGTCCCCATCCTTCCATGGAGGACATCCTACGGTGCTCCTCAGGCCAACGTGAGCTCTGGGAGGATGTTTATTGCCAAACCACTGCACCTGCCTCCCAGCAATGCATGTGAGGTTGCACTGAGCAGCCTTACTCAGCAGTGGAATTTTTAAGACCATAAAGCTTTGCTGGACATCTCAAAAAAGAATACATATTCTGTTTTGCCCTTTGTCTTCATCAATGCGTTTTAGATTCTCCCTGATTCAGTAATATGAATATTACGAAAAGGGAAAAAATGGAATTGCTCTTTATGATAGCAGGATTTTCATGAAATTGGCTATAAAATGCATACTGCAGTAGAATGCCATGGCTGGTTTAACCCTCATCAGGTCAATCCAGGTTCTGCATTTGCCTCAAAGTGAAGAAAAAGTAGAGAAGGTCATATTCCCTTAGGGAATGAAACAGTTTTGACACAGATGGCTGGGCATGAGCATTGGAGTGAGCTGAGAGGAGGAATGATCAGCCATGGGGAGGGCAGCAGAGCCAGAGTGCTTGGCCCAGATGCTGAGCTGGGGAGTGCCAGGGATGCGAGCTCCTGCCGAGCTCTGCTCCAGGCGGGTACCTAACGTGCTTTGTGCCTGCTGTCTGGAGCTTGAAAACTCAGCCTCAGGTGGCATAAAATGTGATTTTCCCCTCAGCATTATGTGGTGAGTGAATCCAGTCCATCTTTATTTTCTCTGAAGCATTATGAAAGACTAAACACTCCAAGAAAATGGCATCCATTCACAGCATGCCAAGGGCCGCCGGCAGTGCTAATAAAAATTCTAATTGCAAGAGGATAACTATCAATCTCTCTGACTCATGCTATGGAAGATGCTGAAATGGCACTCATGTTTTCATCTCTCCAGCACACTGTCATAGTGATAGTGTCTTTATGATAGCATCTATAAAGCACATACAGTTCTTGATATGTTTTCTAATTTCACTGAACAAATCCCTCGTATTTCCACATAAAAAAATAAGGATGAAACAAAGGCAAAAGGGACGAAAGGATGAAAAATGGTGAAGAGTAGGAAAGAGAGGGAGAAAATTGGATGAGGGACAGGTAGGAAGAGAAACAGTTCAGCTTCTGCCAACCCGAGATTTTTCATTCTTATAAGAAGTTAAAAGCAAACATTTATCCATTTATCTGTGTTTTCAAAATCTCAGCATTCAGTGTGTGACCAGGTCAGCCTGGCTTCTGCCCAGCCCATCCTGGATGCATCTCCCACCCAGCAGACACCAGGAGGACCTGTCCTTCTGCCACTTGGATAATTTTCAGGATGCTGGAATATATCCGAAAACACACTAAAATCCAGTTTGGAGAAGTACAATTAAAGTAAGCATCCATTGTCATATTAATCCTCCTGCTAACTTCCAGCCAAAAGAGTTGTGTCTTGGAACAGCCTCAGGGCTCGTGAGCCAGCCCATGTTGTCATCAGTGCCTCTGCCTCAGCCAGGAGCAGACAGTACAGCCTTGAAGAACAAATGTGAACAAAACCTAATTTTCTGCTGGATCAACCTTAATTGTAAATCAATAGTTGAGTTTTGCATTGTTTTGTAAGGTGCTTCAGCACTGGCCAGGGTTCACATTATGTACAAATCCCGGTACTGAGCCTGGCAAGAGCAGCAGAGCCTGCTGGGCCAGAAAGGCTGCACAGGCTGCAAGCACTCAGAGTTAGGATACTCTGACTACAGTCAGTTTTGAACACTCATCCTGCAGGAGGTGATTATCCTAGGGTACCACAGAGAGACCAACTGTAATGTGTGAAATGGCAGAATCTGTTATTCTGAGATTTACCTGGAAGTTCACCCATCTACAACTGCCTGAGGCAGATAACCAGGGAATGGCTCCCGGTCAGTGACTAGACCAGCAATGTCTCTGGACAGCCAGAGAGGGACAAAATGTTCAGGTTAAGTTGAGTGATCCTGGATTGGTTGTTAATTAGTAAATCTTGGGGCAGGATTCTGCCATATGACCGCAGTGTTCAACACTACTGCATTATATGAGTAGCTGGCAAAGCTCCTGTTTGAGGAAGGCTGGAAGACATTTATGTAGACATATGAACACATGGGTTTGGAAGAGTGCAGACTTAACCACATAAGGCCATGAGGGGGCTACAGTGCACTCTGCCCATGCTGTAGGCTTGGACAAAGACAGAACCAGGATTTCTGTTTTGTTTTTGTTTTTGTTTTTTCCCATAAACTGTTATGTATGACATAATCTAGGTGTAATTAAAGCAATAGGACAATGCCAGGGCTAGAGCCCAGCTACACTGACACTCAGCGTCCTGCCTTCAGACAAGACCATTCTGGTCCAGGTTAAACATTCAGGCTAAAGACCTGCAGTACATGTGTGTGTCCAGGTAAAAGCATCATGCTCTCAGACTGAGTGAGGAAGACATCACCTAGAAAACCATGGCTGTCCAGCTCAGCCTTTTCCTTAAACACAACCCCCATATTAAATCCATCATAGGGCAGTGATACGGATCCAGGCAGACGTGGCTAGACCCTCCTGCATCAAGTGGTGACCTAGAAACCTGCAGCCTCCAGGTGTGCTGCAGAGGCTCCTCCTGTGCACTGGGCACCCGTGCTCTTCTCTCCCCTCAGCTGCTGCTGCATTCTTGTGCCCATCTGCTCCCCTTCCAATGCTACTTGAGTACTACTTCTCTCTGCTGTTGCTCATGTTCTATTGAGAAAAACTTGGTTACTGTTTTCTGTAGGTAACTCAAGAAGTCTGGCTTACCGTGAAGTGTTTCATCCTTCTGGGTTTCAGTGTAGCCTACTTTTGGTCTGTGCTCTCTGCGCTGCAGCCTCAGCTGGACTGTTCTCATCAGCTAGACTTGGTTATGTTAATGACCAACAAATACACTGAAATAGCTTTAATTAGCAACATGATCTGCAAAGCACTGCCTGTAATTAGCACCCTGCAAACATGCAGTGACAGTCATGCCCAAAAGGATGCATTTTCTTTACCCACATCTGCCAAGAACTATTTACCAGACTTCTTGGAAGCAAAAAATACATCTTGCTGAATAAAGCAGGCCAGGAGACATAAATTCATACAGAGCAACAAAACTATGCTGTCTTCCTCCCACATTTTAAGTCATTTTCTGTAGAGGTAGTGTCCGCTAGCAATACACATAAACATAATAGGAATATGATCAATTAACCTCTGCTACATTTGGTAGAATGAACAGAGACTTCTTCCAGAGGGAAAGACAAACATATACTTCCTGGAGCCCCAGACTGCCTTAACGTTGGCTAGTACAGCTAATATCATGAATAAAAGAAGCTCTTACTGGCTTCAAGGAGACCGAGCAAAGCACATCGCCATGCAGGACTGGGACCTGCACTGCTATTTTCAGTGCTGTTTTTTTTTGTATTTGTGCCATTGTTGAATCTGAAGTGTGCAAGCAGGCAAGCCATGGAGTGAAGGTTAAAAATATGTTTTCTGAAAGCACAGCCCTGAATAGTGGATACTGAATTTCATCCCGTTCACATGAGCAAAATGAATATGCCATTTGTTAACGCTGTTTTGAAGAAAAGAGTTTTCCTCTGGAAGTTTCCACCCTATTGATTCCTCATGTCCATGCCCTACCTTTCACCTCTTGCGTTTCTGTATCTGAGATAAATTGGCCATTGCCCCAGTTCTACTGATGACATCGCGTCGCCCAGGGGTTAAGTGACTTTATCAATGTCCTGTTAATGAAGGAGCCATTACTGTTGATTGCCTGCTTCCTTCTGGGTATTCTGCAACCTGAATTTCCACCTTTGCTGAGAGCAGAGTCCTCATGTCCTCAATGTTCTTCTGCCTGGTCAAGCTCAGAGGATCCCTTGGCTTCCCATTACAGTAGGTGTCACAGCATTTAATAGCAAAGATCAGAGATAACAACTATATCCTTTTACTGTGTTGCCTTACTGGTCTGCATAGACGGATCCAAAAACAAATTGTGTCTACATTCCAAATGCTCACTTTTTTTTTTAATCCCTCTGGTTTTACATGTTTCTGGATGGTGTTTGCAATCAACCTGTACAACTGATTTCTCCTGTTGACTTATTGGGAATGACTGACAAGAGCCTGAGTTGCTATAGAAGAAAGTGATCATGGGACCTCTTGCCTGGTCCTTGCTGTCATCAAAAGCCAAAGGTTCACACAACTTTTCTAAAGCCTTCCAACAGCTTGAGCCCTGTCAGTCAGAGAATTATTCATTTCCTTGAAAACCAACTCATGAAAAGAATCGTTTTGATAGGTGGTAGGATAACATTGTCCTGTTTTGTAGGAATTTATGTTCTGAAGTGATACAGGTTGAGTTACAAACAAAATAAGAAGAAAACCAGAAAGATATCTGAACATAAATTTACATGGTTGGTATGACAACAGGGATGTTTTGTTTAGATAAGGCTGAAGGGCCTTGAGGGGAGAATGAAAGAATACATACACTCTTAAAAAAATGCAAAACTGGAATGAATTCTATGAGATATATAAGAATTAATAATTTCCTTCATACAGGAGATAAGGTTGGCACACTGGACAATTAATCCGAGAATCATCAGTTAGCAATGAGCTGAAACCAAGTGGTAAACACACATATTACATTACAGTTGCAACTGGGAGGGATTTAATTTTAATTGTTAATCATATAAACAAGTAAATTTACTCTGCCTTCTTTAACATTGCTCTGTATGTCTGAGGGAAGGAGATGAACAGCCCCTCTGCACCACTTGCACTCAGATCCTCCCAGTTCCAGTGTTCAATCTGTAAATTCCAGGAAACTCCCAAAATCCAATTTTTCATTGGTGAAGCCACAGAGAACTCCTGTATCCTACAGAGAGGTAAAAACTGGGGAAAACTCTGCAGCCGGAGTTCCTGATGGCGTAAAATAAAAAGTGCTCCTTGTTTTTGTTATTTTTAGCTATTTTTATTTGAAAGCTCCTACCAGGACCTCCGTTTATGGCACAGCTGCAGAACTCCACGCGAGCAGTTGCTATTTTCCTGCATGCCATTTGCAGTTCCATAAAACCTATTCCCTCCTGAAGTTATGCACAAGACTGGCTTGCAGGGATGACCAGCCGGTGGAGGAAGCTGTGAGAGCAAAATCTGCATGCAGTAAGACACAACACATGGAATTGAATACTCCCACTTCTTCTCAAATTGCAGTTGTGTGGAGCAGTTGTGGTATGGCCCTTTGTTCTGTGAGTCGGGCTGTCCCCAGGCAATGCAACTGGGAGATGTGAAGCTACGCAAGGGCAGTAGAGCAACAGGGAGAAGGCAGCAGTTTGGGAAGCAATTAGCAATGAACTGTGGAGAACATAACTTAAACCAAGAGCTGTCCAATGGCTGGATTTAAAATACTTGTGCCCAGAGAAGCTGTGGATGCCCAATATCTGGAGGAGATCAAGACCAGGTTGGATGGGGCTCTGGGAAACCTGATCTAGTACTAGATCAGGAGATTGTTGGCCCTGCCTGTGAGAGGGATTGGAACCTGATGATCCTTGGGGTACTTGCAATCCAAGTCATTGACTCTATAATTCTATGATTCTATGTCCAAGATCATTCAGTTTTCTATGCACAGTAAAGTAAAATCCTGGGTATTTGCTGGTGAGCTCCACCAGTTCCACAAAGTGCACACCTGCTCTTCTGATGGGGAAAATGGACCAGACAGCAACAGCCAGCAGAGCCACCCCCCTGATACTTCTGAATCTCTAGTTTCATGCAGTTTTCCAAACTCACCAGTTATGTCAGATTTCTCTCTACTTTAGAAAAGCTAATCAGAAAAATCTCTTCTGTGGAAACTTTTGATAATCTAGAGCTGTCATTTTAATGTTTTTTGTTGGAGTTACAGAATGTGAGATAACATGCTTTGATAATGTGAGACTGTTTCACTTTGATGAATTATGATCAAACTTTGCTAAAACTGTAAAGTCATAACTTACTATGAAGTACTGAGCAGTGTATGTACTCTTATAAATTCAAGTTTTAAAGTATGTATTTCCATCTAACTCAAAAACCTAAATGACATAAATTGAAATGATCGAATCAAAAGGAAACATTTTTACCTTAGCAAAATGAAACACCTTTGATGTTAGTGAAACTAAATGAGAAAGTCAAAATGATTTGACATTTCCCAGGAAACACTTCATCGGAACTGACATGGTTCTATGAAACATTTCTAACATGAGGAAGATTTGGGGAGACCCTGTGATATCATATCCCTCTGGCACCAGCACTCTTGCCTCTTGCTCCTGCTGCAGCTGCACAAGCTCATTGGAAAAATGTTATAACAGCAGAAAAATGACTCGGTTTCCCAGCCAGGACTGATGTAGGTCTGGCTGTCATTCCTACAGACATGCCTTAGTTCTCTGCAAGGATCCCACAGATGTGCAGTTTGGGAGGTCACTGGCAACTCCCAGGTTCCTGTAGGAGCAGGATGTCCCCATGCACTTCTCAGCTTTTTCTGCTGGTGTGAGCAGTCATTTAAGGGGACCATGAGCCTCAGCACTATATAATTTCATTTGAAGCCATTCCTGTGACACTCTGCCCCATTCCACCCCCTACAAAAGTCCCTTAGAAATTCATAGGGACAAAAGAAGAAATCAATTCAATTCATACAGATGGTATCTTAAGGATCTGCACACATCAGTAAAAAGTTTGTGAATAATTTTATACAAGAACTTAGATGATTCAACTGAGAATTATACTTTATTGGTATGATCTTATATTCTGGTTTAAGAAAGAATATTATCCTTTGTTAAATCCTACGTGAGTTTTTATAAGAGACTGTTAAGAAAAGAAACAAGAACTCCATACTCTGCTTCATTCAGTACCTAAGAAATATCTTAATAAAGAATATTAGGAAACAATATAATGCAATCCAAAGTGGAATATCCTGAACACCCTTAAGTACATGGCTTTCCCAGTGCAGGTGGAATAAAAAGAGAAAATAATTATAAAGGTCACGTAGTAAGTGACTCCAAAACATTTGGCATTTCTAGGTTTTTGGTCTTTAATATTCTCAAGAGGAGAAAATGTAAAGAATGACTTTTGTGCTTTGACTTCAGGGAATGTGTGTTTACCACCTGTTTATGGAGCAGTGTCTGAGCCAGGCAATTATTTAAATATCAAAACAGAGACATCATCTGTGACTCAGTTAAGCTGCTCCTGCACCTTTGCAACCCTAGATAACCTCCCACTTGCTCTGGGGCTCTTTATCTCACTATCCTCCCCTCCTATGCCCAGGCTTCCCCAACATCCTCCTCCCCACCTTCTGCCCACAGTTTTTTTCTTCCTTTCCATCCTTCCCTTCTAGGGTGAGGAGGTACTCCTGAAGAAACCACTCTCTCTTCAATTTGACCCCAATCTACAGCCTCTCAATTTCCATTCCTGCTGCTCAGGGAGGCCAAGCAATGGAGGCCACCAGTCTCCTCCTCACAGATTACAAGGCTGCCTATCTTCATCCTTTTCTTGGACAAGATACAGTGTTAAAAATTTATCCTGTTCCATACATAGAAGCAGACAGACCCAGAAATGTCACCCAGCCGAGTGCACAGCCTCTGCGATCCTGGCCGGCAGCTTCCGTGTTTATCAGAACTCCCATCCTCACTGACTTTACAGCAATTAAATAGGGTAAAACCACAAGGCCTTAACTGCTGGAGAAACACATGCAGAGATCTTGTTTACAAAGCAAGAGTTGGAAATGAGGGATAGCAAATCTAGCAGCACGGGAAGTGTAGAGGGATGGCGCAAAAAAGGAAAATTTGAGTGTTTGTTAATGAAGCTGGTTTGGCCCGATGCAGGAAGGCAAGGAAAGGTTGGAGGAACCTCCACTTGCCTGCACAGGGCTGTGTGTTTGTGCTGAAGTGGGGTTCACATCATGGGCATATGTAAAGAAGAGGCAGGGAGGAATCTTCCTCTTGCAACAGCTGCAAAGATGTATAAGGAAACCTTGGACAACTCAGAAGCAACCAAGATATGTTAAAGAAGTATTAGCCTCAGTGTTCACTAAAAAAAAAAAAAAAAAAAAAGGCTTTTCTTAGTGCTGTATTGACACATCAATATTGCAACATTTGTCATCAATGATAAATGAGAAAATATGATTTCTGCAGCTGGTAGTAGGTGCTAACCTGGAGCTATGAAGACATACGACTAAACAATGCCTTAGTATAAAATAGAAGAACTTTATGAAAACAAGTGCATTTTGAAAGGTCAGATTGTGGTATCCCTCAGGTGTGCAGTTGCTGCACAGAAAGTTTCAGCTGCTGTAGGAGTAGAGGATAAACCGCTTGCCTTGAATTTCTTAAGTACAGGTGGAACTTCTGCACTTCATTGGCCTTCCCCTCCATCAGCCTTCTGAAAACAACACCTTTTTCAAATGACCATCTTGAACTGAACTTAACTAGGAGTTAAGGAGTACAAAGAGACAGACAGGTTCTTATCTGCAGAGATCTGAGTTAGCCAAAAATGTTGAGTGTGAGACAAAAATTCATCAGCAGTCTCCACATAAGACTGCAGTGAGAAGACCTGACCCAGGAGTACAGAATATTTACAACACATACTTATGACACTGATATATTCAGAATTCAGACTTCAAGGAACAACCTCCAGCTCAGTACTTCCTGTGTTGTTTTTTTTTTATTGTGTTTGGTCAGATTGTTGCCTCACTGCCAAATCCTTGCCAGAGGGTCCCAAATCTTTCTATTTAGTAAGAGAAATTTATTCCTCTTTACTCCCACCAAACCTGACCCATTATATTTACATCACCTTTCAACACAACAAGATGCATCTCGCCCTCAGGTCCTCAGATCTGACTTATTTTGCAATCACCACAATGATTTGCAACTCATTTATATCTACCTTTGCTGCTTCAAAGAAAGCAGAGCATTTTGTATCTGGCAGATTCATCTGAGTTTTTACTTCAAACATTTTGCAGGATAAACTCAGAGCAAAATGCTGATTTACAGAACTGGACTTGCTCATAGAAAAAGATCCTACAAATCTAAAGCACATCTGGAGCTAAGCATTTCCTTGGGGTATGGTTTTGGGCTCTCAGACAGCCTTTAAACAAATCAAAGAGGGTTCCATCCTTCCCCATGCCCTCTTCTGGGTTCCTCACCAGTTACACCCTGGGTAATTCTCTCCCCCTGGCCAGATAACTCAAAGAAACTTGTCATATCTGTGACTGCACTTAGCAGCAGACATCTGTGAGGCTGCAGATAAATGCTGTGAGGGGCTGTTGGGGTTTTGTGTGCTCAGGGTCTTTGTGATATAGTGATTTTTCCCATCAGAGTCACTCTCCTGCCAAGAAAGTTGACTGAACGCTGATATTTCTGACTTCTCCTTTCCACAGAGCATGACTTGCATTGTGAATAAATCTGTGGGTCCAGAGTAACTTACCATACACATATTTTTCAAGCCTCTATGTTTTATATCTACACAACATTTTAATAGTCATACTGCTTGAGTGCCTGATGTGACTCCATGGAGGCTATATGTGCTGGGCTAACAACACTGACTGATTTAGCACTTTAGGATCCTCATTTTTCTCTTCCAAACTTATAAAGTTAGAAAAACAAGCTGCTAAAATGCTCCTAGTTAGACAACAGCTAATTCCTTATTCAGCACTTTTCATTTCTGATCCCAAAAACACTGAAAAAAAAAAAAAAAAGGACTAGAAAAAGCCCAGTTTGACAGAAAGAGAACTTTACAGAGTTACAGAGTAATCTATATGTGGGTAGAAAACAACCATAGCTTGAGACTTCTGGCCTTTGCACTGTCCCATACTCCTTGTCCATGGATCAAGTAATAAACCTAGCTACAATTTAGTCTCTCCTAAGTAAATCAAAAGTTTGCTGATGTTTGGAAGAAGTTCAAGGAGGAAGGGGGTGGGAGATAATGTTGACTGTTATATTCTAAATCTCTTTGTCCCATGGATCTGACTGATCAGGGTTGAATCACCACGTAGACATTCTTCTCAAAACTTTTCAGAACCATGTTTGAAAAATAGGAATGCTAGAAGTCTTGTGGGAAAAATCATAGACCAATTTTGAAGAGATCATTCTGGACAAGTTTATGAGAGAGATGTAGAGATCCACTGGACAACTTTTTAAAAGGAACATTTGGATGCTGGAACTGACTAAGCAGTCACTTAGCAATCCACTGTAGCTGAAAGCAACTTAATACCAGCTTGAGATAAGATCTGAAGTGATTTTCTGATCATATCCACGAAACCAATGCAGTAAATAGGAAAAGCAAAATGGGTGTAACAGTGAGATCAGAGTCAGACCTTAAATCATTGTTAGATAACAAGCCATGCTGGCTTCATTATTTAATTTAATGACACATGAACTATGGAGATGTGGGAGTAGAAAATGAATACCTGAAAAAGCCAAGTTTCAAATGAAAACATTTCACACAGATAAAGATTCCGTTCCTTTCTTTGAGAAAGCTAAAAAAAGAATAGGGAAATATCCAGAATAATTACCTTAGAATAATGCCATTAAACCTAAGCAGAAAAAGACACTTATTTTGCTTGGACCCTTAGAGTAAGATGAGAACATTTTATCCTATGCAGTATAGTGATTTGCCTTGTTTACTTGTTGCACATTGTATTATTCTCCTCTCCTAACAAGTAGCACTCAATGCCAACGCTTCAGCAGAACCCACCCTAAGTATTCATATTGTATTCATCACTGCTGCAGAGCCAAATGCTGTAAATAATCTAGCACTCAAACTTATTATTATCTTGACTGCCAAAGCCAGCTGCTCTTGGTGGTTAGCATCCATTTTCAAAGTAAACACATTGTTTCTTCCAGCTTTGGGTCTCCTCATACATCGGAGAAAGCAGGAATAGCTTGTAAATATGTAAGCTTGGGGCATGTGTGATGGAATTTATTGCTGTCATGTTGTCTCTGTTTCCATAACTCCCCTAGCCCCTCAACCAAATATGAGCTCAAGTTGTGCTGGGAGCTGTACAACATGTAATCCTTGCAGCATTCTTGAAACAATCTTGTTTTGTTTATTTTTCTCTTGTTTATTCCAATTATGTGGGTGCTCCTGTGAAGCCAGGGGCATGGATAGATTGCATGAAGTCATCCCTCAGACCTTGAGGAATGACCTGATCTTGGAAAAGATGCTGAAGACCCACACTGCCTGAAATAGGATGCTTTTGATTATCTTGTTAGCTGCTGGCATGATCAACTCACCCTAAAGACAGAAGGTGAGACAATGAGATTTTCTTCTTTAGAGGAATGCTTGGGTCTTAGCCAAAGATCAGTGTATGCTGTATACAACATCTAAACATTTCATCTATCTTGCAAGAGATAAGGAAATAACATGTGGAGACTGGATACGCGACTCTACGATGGAAGATCCTTTCCATGACGTTTTTCCAACTGCTAAGCTTTGTCTGCTTTTTACACAACTGTTCACAAAACAACATGGTCCTGGATAACAGGATTAGGAACTGGAGGCAACGAGCTGAACTAAGCTCCAACACTGCTGCATGAAAATGGCCTCTTTGCTCATAATAAGGCAGGCTGGAGTGGGTGGGATGGATAACTCTTGGACAAGTGGAAGTCCTGGAGCTCCTCCTGACCAATCGGTCAGTGTGCAACACCATTATCGTGCTACACTCAGACAGCATTTGGTCTGGGAGTCTTGTAGGGCTCCAACAGCTTTTGCACAAAGTGATGAGAAATTAAATTAATCAAAAGAGGAAGAAGAACATGGTGTCATTCTTTCAGCCTGCCCACCTTTCTCTACTGCACTGATGCTCCTTTGCAAGACATGGGAAGACTCTCACACCTGCTACTTAATGCACTTTTCACGTGTTCTTCATAAAGATTGCCATTTAAATGCCTGAAAGGAGAGAATTTTTGATTTTTCATCTATTTTTCTCACTTCAAAATGCCTGAAAGTAGTCCATGGGCACGAGGACAACACTGTTCTCATGTGACACCAAATGGACATTAAAAAGATCGTGGGACAAGACCAGGAAGTGAAATCTGTTCTAAAGTGTCAGCTCATCTCTTTGAGCAGGTAATGAAAAGAGGCACTCATGTTCGAATATTTCAGCTCACCATTGTTCAGACTAGAATAGGTACTAAAAGATCATAAACCAGCCATAAGCCAGATGCTATCCCCTGAATTGTGCCTACAATTGAACGGAAACTAAATGTATTGATGATAGACAGAGGTGAAGACTGAATTTTCCATTTTGTATACAAAAACACACCTGTAATGCACAGATCTATCGTCAAAACCAAGAGCATCTGGAGTGATCACTGTTAATTGTGCTCATTCCTTCTCACCTCTATTGAAAGATACTATTGCTCATTTGATGGCTTTTCATCTGTACCAAAGTCTTTTATCTCAGAACACAATTTAAGGTATTAAGTAGGATATAGGGGCTTAATAGAGATTGTAAGGCACACTTCCTGACTACCTGCCTGTTTTCTTATTTCTTAATTGTGAACTGGCTAACCATTGCACCCCTAAAACACATAGGCTAAAGCATCTCAGAAATATACTAAGTGTTATGACAGAGCCTGGAGCCTCTTGGTTCAGATGAGAAACCACAAGCAACTACAGCACAACAACAGCAGCTGAAAAACTTCACTCCCCTGTGACCTCTGCCTTTTCTGTCTATGTATTGCATTCTTCTAATGACCTCCCTTCCATCATTAGTTAATGCACTGGCCCTGCTCTGGCCTCAAAAATACAGATTCAGAGCACGCTTCCTGCCATCCCTTTCCAGCTCCAGGCTCACCCTTTGCAGAAGTGACAGGAACAGGGAGGGAAACAGCCCTGGCACGGTGCACCCGCCCATGGAGACGGGTTTTCATTGGAAGTCTGTTCTGCAGTATCTTCAGTGCTTTTATTATCTGCTATGTTGAAGATAAGCCTTAGCTCTGCTGCAGTCCCCATGGAAACAGGTCCAAAGAGCTTTGGTTGATTATTAATCAAGTTATTTGATTGCCCTTTCTCCTGCAAAGTTCCTGAGGAAGGGAATCCCATTAGGGGCTGCTGGGGCTTACATGGGATTTTACTTCCTTTCCTCACAGGGGATGGAAAGGATGAAATCTGTCCAAGACTTCAGCAAGGCCTTACTCTGCAATCCCACAGTGTGCCGCCAAGAGATCATTTAGAGACATGAAGTCACACTTTGTCTCCTTGGTGCTTGGAGGGCAGCAGTGGCATTTCCCTGGCTGGCGTTTGGGATGATGAAGTGTTTGCAAGCAGAGGTGAATCATTTCCCTAAGGACACCCTCAGACTTGCTGTGATGTATCCAGGAGGAGAAAATGTTCTGCCTTTGGCCTTGACAGTCTTTTAGTGTCTCTGAAGTCCACCCATCAAACATGCAGACACACACATGCAAGGCTGGTTATATCTGCAGCCTCAGCTGTTGAAATTCCTGCTGATCCCAGTGCAAAACAAACACAACTCCCAGTGCCAAACTGCCTAATATCAAGAGTTATGGGGTATGTGTGAGAGATTACAAGTTCAGTGAGAAAAGGGCTTCAGATTTGTTTCAAGGAGAGATGTCCAGAAAACTGACACTTTCCCATAAGAAGCTTCAGCCTAAGAAGTCATCCTCTAACTAAAACATTTAGTCAGGAATTTCCTGAACAGCATTCCTAGAGCATCAGACTGTTCCCAAGTTTTTAAATAAAAGACTTGGGGTTATCAGTCTTAAGGTTCTCCCTGACTATGAGTTCTTTCTTTCAAAAAGACAGACTGTGTTTTCCATGAGAACTTGCAGTCCCATTGGTGCCAACTCTTCCCTCCCATGGTTCCCCAGGCCTGAGCCCACTGCTGGCAGTGTGTATACTCCATTTCTGGGCTCTGTTTCATGGGATAAAAGTGGAGTAGCTTGGGAACATCATTCTCCCATGGATCTCCCATGCAACACAGGGGCTCACAGGGACAGTTGATAGAAAGGCACTTCTAAGACTCAAGCAAACAGACCCACTGGGAAATTCAATCTCCTGTCAGCTTGTTGGCCAATAGGCATGATCAATAAACACGTAGCATCCTCAAATCTACTGGGAACCCTGCTAGCCATGCTTGTGATCTCATGCTGCTATAGAGGAGATTATCCAAGATGAGAAATGAAAATGGCAGCAATTGACACCAGTAGAACTGGAATTGGAAGCTCTTTGCCATTTCTGCTCATTTTAAAATTACATCTGAGTAGAGCAGAACTTCTTCCCTAGGCCTCTTCTTGCCTGTGTCTGAAGTCCCTGGTTCCCTGATGTGAACATGTGTCATTTGTTCCGTGCTTATAAGCCAGGGAACTGTATGGTCTCACTAACCTGCTCTTTTAAAAATGAAAGTAGTAGATTTTCCTTCTCCATTGCCCCATATTTCTTCTCTCTCAAACAAATCATGCCCTGAGGAGTGATAAGATAAATTCCTTCTTCTCTCTGCCACTTTCGTGATGAGCTACAATCAGTTTTCCTTATGAGATGCCACAAACCATATATACAAGCTGCCATAGAAATATGCAACTAGAGCAGATCTATACCATACATGGTTAAGAATTATAGGACAGGACTGACAGACTGCTGATTTTTTGCACTTAGACCCAGGACATCAGCAGAGGAACACAGGCTGGCCAGCAACTGAAACACCCACTTGTACCCAGTGCTGTGGTTGTGTGCTTTCTGCCATGGTAGCAGAAGGGGGCATTGAATCCCTTGGAAACTTGGGAGAGCTCATTGTTAGCATGTGGTTCATTACTTCTGTGGCTGTTGGGACAGTCAAAATATTACAAGATGACAAAGTCACTGACCACAGTCATCTCCTGGGATTTTAGCAAGCTTTAAATGTCTAAAGCAAACAATACAAATAGAACATCAATTATGTACTAGAAGTTTCCTTTTCTGACTAGCATTAAACAAAGCCTTGTTTCCTTCTGCTTTGGAAGATTCAGGATCTTGGAGCTGCACTGGAGAGAGCTGCATCTGCATCCCTGCACACACAGCCATACCACAGCCACAGAGGGATGCGCCCATGGTGACTCAGGTCCCTGATCATTAACCCCAGTAATACTGCACAAAGAACAGGATCAGGATTTGTCCCTATTACTTCTCTCCTGAAGTCTTCCCAGCTGCCAGAATGTTTTCTTTGAACTATTTCATATTCTGTAAGCAGTGACACTGAAAATAAGACTGTGACAGCAGACTCCAAGGGAAAATGTCATTTAGTTCCAAGGAGTTGCATGTTCCTGCACTTGAGTTCAGAAATGCCTGCTCAGAAGACACACGCAATTCCTGGATCTGTATCCTCCAACTGAGCTCAAAGAGAGACTTCCCAACCTCCTAACAGTGACTTTGTTTTGAACAGTTTCTAGACAAACTCTGAGTTAGAGGCCCATTTAAAAAGAAAAGAGTAGTTCTATTATCATCTTCTGGGCTAGAAATGAAAACCTAGATAGTTTTGTGTGTATGCTAAGACCAGGGTCAGAACAGTTCTTTGTGAGTTTTCTATTTCTAGTCTAAAGATTCACAAAACAACTCTGTGCCAGTAACTCCCATAACCTTCTTTGCATGGAAAGGGCAACAATCTCTTGACCTGCTAAAAGCTGAAAACATCCTGGGTCCTTCTGATCTCCTTCTTCCTTGTAGAAGAAAAAAGGCTGGGGAGAAGGAGAGGAGATGGAAGTCAGAGTGCCCGAGGGGCTCTCAGGATGCCCTGCTGCAGCAGCATATCCTTTTTGCGAATGACTCCTGACTCCAGCCAGTCTCCAGCTTTTCATAGCAGCTTCAGCACAAAGTGAAATACAGGGGCTAGTCCTCAGAGACAGCAGCTGAAATAACTGGAGGTCAGACAGCCAGGTCCTGCCTCTGACGTTTTAGTCTTTCTGAGGATTATGAAGTTTTCCATAGAATGAAAATGCTACACACGAGTTCCTGTCTCTGCCAGAATTGAGGTGCCCTGGTTCCTCCTTGCCATCTTCTGCTCTAGCCTGCAGGCAGCCAAAATCAAATAGGTAGGCCAAGGCATAACAAAATACTGAGTATAGCAATTCCCGTTTGGACTAATAAATATGAGGTGTTACGCATTTGCATATGAATTAGGAGCCTTAGAGCTCTTTTAAAACTGGACTTAAGTGAATTTAGTTTTATCCTTAATGAACCAAGAAGCCTGTGGCAACATCATGAGAACAAATCACATAGGAGCTGGCTATTTTCCACATCACCACCTCATCCCTTGGGCATTAACAACTTTGAAAATTCATGGAAAAATGCACACACAAAACCACTTTGGGCAAAAGACTCCTGCCTTAAAGAAAATACAGCGGTAAGCAATGATCTCAATCTGAAATTAATGACTTGAGAATGTTTTTGGCTTTGCTTGTCACAATGATACATTTGTAGATGAACCAATGAAGGCAGTGGACAAATGGTTAATGTTCCCCCAGTGATGATCACTGTTTATTACTATTATTACTATATTATCATAATGATTCAGTGAGTACCAGAAAGAACCTGACTAGCAGCCTAAAATCTATTGGAGGTGAATCTCACTTTTCTGTTCCTAAGGAATCATCACTTCTTTAGAATGTTTTGTATCAGCAGGTTCCCAAACTTGACTCCTTGTCCAGAAGTCACCTGAGCGCAGCCCAGACAGCCACATGCACATCAGCAGACATGAAGAACATTAAGCAAGGGATTTTTCAACACTGCAGCCTCAAGTTCTCCTGGTCCATTACCCTCCCATCAAACCCAAATTGTGTCTGATACATCTGTCTGCTAAAGATGGGCAGCTCATGTCCCCGAACAATTGGCCAATCTGCCTTACGTGAACAAGCAGATGGACCATTGGTTTGTACTGCATGGCCTGTTCAATGACAGTGGATGTATTTGCTATATTGTCCCCAGGACTCTATTTTGTACACTGAGAATAAGTAGAAAATAACATGCAAAACAATAAATAAAACAAAGCTGATTGATAGGACTGTCTATAACAACCAACCATAAAATGTACATTAAAACCAGATGATATTACAAGATTGTACATTACAGGATAAAAGCAAGAGATAAAAACCCAGCTGTAATTTTAGCAATCTTATCCGTAACATTAAAGCATACAACAGCACTCCTCAGACTGTGGATGAGCATGATGCATATTTTACAGCCATGTTTTTATTGACTACAATTTATACCCTGAAGCATTGTTGCCTATGTATGAAAAGAGCAGTTCTGTTTTCCAGCAAGTGACTGGTTATCCAGAAGGCACTCAGGTTCTCCAGAGAGAGACACATGCAACAAAATGTTAAAGGCAGATTATAGAATTTACTGCTGGATTAACAAAGCCTGCGACCTGTTATTGCCCATGATCTTTGCTAAACAATGTAAACAAGGCATAAATACTTAATGAGTGCCTGACAATCTGCTGCTTGAATATATAGTGTCTAAGGGGACAGAAGACTCACTTTCCATGGAAAATGGGATGCATTTTCTGCAAAACACCAGTTCTTTGTCCGTCACATATAATGGCAGACCTGCAAACATTGGCAGCCACTGTTCTTAGCTGGAGAAAGCTCCTGGCACCCCAGGGATGCTGTTGCTCTCCTCCTGCCCACCCCTTTCCTTCCTTCAGTCCCACCAAGAAAAGTCCAAACCTTTTTGGGAGTTTCATGGTGTGGGAATAGCTCTCATGGCATATGGAATGGCCCTAGGGTGACAGGAGAACAGCCACAAGGGGAACCTCACTGAGTTCTCAAATTAAAATGTTGACCTGCAGCACTGAAAGATAACAGAAATGTGCAGAACCAAAAGCAACCACATTTTTCCCCCTAAGGCCCACAGTAGAAATGAATGTCTCATATTAATTGCTCAGCCCTAATAAGACATCTGAGTTTTCATTAATGAGGAGTTGGAAATTTTTCATTTTGAACAAACCTGTTTCACAAAAATGTACCTAATTTATGCACACTTAATTACTGCAATTGCAGAACAAAATAGCCTTTGCCTGTGCAGTCAGGGTAATTGCATAGGAACATTAGCATAGCTAATAGCATCTTAATATTGAGTGGTAAAAATAGTATCGGATCTGTAGATGATATAAATGAATGACTATAGAACTATCGCGGTTTACTTCCAGTAAGGCTTGGTCTGTAATTTTTATCCAATCAGAGTCTTTTCAGTTGACAAATGTTAGCTGATATGTATCATGTTGCCTTGTGAGGCTGAAAATAGATTTTGCAAATATGTTTCTGGGTGCGGAGGTGGTTCATACAAGTGAAGCAAAAGATGAGGAGAGAAAAGATGGACACATTTTGGTTCCTGGGGCTGGATTTGAGGCTGTCTCATCTGCCCATGTTCATTAATCACTGTAGAAATGAAGCTCTGACCCTATTCCCAGGGAGTACGATTTGCGTGCAGAACAGAGAACGGAGCCTTTGAGTGACAGTGATTCAAATTCATACAAAGGGATACAGCAGTAACATCACCTAACCTGTCCTACCATGTCATGCCATCAGAGAGAGCAGGCGCTTGCACACGGATTCTTAGAGGTACAGTGCAAATGAAGCCTCTGGGGTTTTCCAAATTGCACCTTCCAGTGTTTGAAATATAGAGGCTAACAGAAGAAGACTTAGAAACAAGCCCTTTTGTTTGCACTTATAATTGGTATATAAGAAAAAGGCAGAGCAGAGCTCTGCTGGGTTTTCCCATGCACTCATCAATGAGATCAAGTCAGACCTCTTGCTGCCTGGGTGACCAGTACCCTTTAGCCTTTCCTCTGGCTCTGGGCACTGGGTTCCAGGACAGGATGTTGCAGGTTTGACTGTTTTTTAGGTGGAAGTCAGTTTTACATTCTAAATCACCATTACCACTCAATCTTTTCTCCTCTTCTGAATAAAGAGAGCCACTTCACTGACTTGCTAATTCACTTCAGAAGGAGCAATATTTGAGATCTCTGAAATGTATTCAAGAGCAACTAATCTGAAGAGCTGAAACAGCTCTTGGAGACACACCATTAATTGTCCAAAACTAGAATTTGCTATGACTGTATGGTTTTTGTCTGGCAAAATACAGTAAAATCATTGCATAATAAATTACTTACAACTGACCTATTTTTATTTAGAACAAGCAGAGAAAAAGTGTCTGCTGATGAGCTGGGGGAGGAGGGGCTTGGAGGATGTCTACCGGAGTTACAGAGAGCTCAGACTTTTAAAGAAGAGATGCAAGGGAAAAAAAGACCCAACTGCACAAACGTGGGTACAAAAATATTTACTCACCAAAGTGAGTAAAATTGGCATGGAATAATTCTGTTGACTTCCCACCCGTGGTCTTGATTTGCAAAAAAATTCAGTGAGTGGTTTGCAGCTCTCTCTTCCATAGGCTCATGAGGAAAAGGGAGGTCTCGTGGATCTGCTTGCAAGTCCTACAGCATGCCTGAAAACATTCCAAGGCAGTCTGTCCCCTTGGTAGAAAACATGATGTGAACCATTCTAGTGAACAAAGCTGAGACCTCTATACACTCCCAGTTTTGGCAGGGGAGGCTTTAACAAGAGCACAACCAAGCCACCAGACAACATGCACTGAAATCCTCAGTCCATCTATACATGGTAACTGTAGTGCAACCTGTTTGTTTTGCTAGTTTGTTGGATTGCTCCTTAGCTGTAACGTATCCACCTTCTGCTGATATGCAGAAGAGAGAAGAGCGTTGAAATAGATTCTGGAGTTATCTGCCAGGGATATCCATGCATGTTTTTAAGTTTTATGATCTTAAACAGCCACATAATGTTCTGTCCCTGGAGGACATCTACACAATGTATCTCCATATATGTTCTCAAAGAAAGGAGCAATTTTCTCCCTTCTCCTGTTGCTCAGACCAACATAGAATCTAAGAGAGCATTTGTAGAATATCTTGAATTTGCCATATTATTCATCAGCATCCACTGCTGCCCTTTAGCTTGGGTTTCCTCGAGATCAAAGACGGTCTTAATCCCATTAAAGTCAAGATGAAATTCCCATTTCAAAGACTGGCACTAAATCATTTTTACTTTGCCAGTATGAAAGGAATAGATAGAGTACAAGAGAAGGAAAGATGTTTTATACCAGGAAATATTGTGACAAGAAACACTTCCAGTACTGAAAACTTACAAAAGTTGAAAAATTGTCCATTGAAAAAATGTTACCCAAACATTGTCCCAATTCTATCTGCATTTTTTTTTCATAATGGAAGTTTTCTATAAAACTCTGTATCCACCAATAGTTTTGCATTCTTCTGTTTCTTGACAGAAATGCTTACAGGCAGAAGGAGGGAGGGAAGAGGAAATGCATTTCCATTTCCAAAAAGGTAAAGTTTTCCCATTCATTGGGCTGCTGCACGAAGTCATGCCATGTTACACCAAGTGATAAACTCACACAATGAGAAGCAGTAACACAAAGCAAGCTGTTATATCTGACATAAGATGACACAGGTTGTCACTAGAGTGCTATATCAAAAAGCTGGCAAAAGGAAATAGCAAGAGACACTTTGCAGATGTCTGCAGTGAGGTTTAGAGGCATAGTTGTTTATGCATTGCAGGGAAAAAAATCTTAATCAGGCCTTGTAAAGAGTGCACATCACTTCTATTAACAGCAGTAATGCACCAGAATTAGCTCTGTGGCTTTTCTTCTCCTGTGTATTTATAGCTCCTTTCAATGCAGATAACGTGGCTGACAAAGCAGGATTGATTTGATTAGCATGTAAATAAAGCCTCATTGCTGCTCCTGGCTTGTCTGTCATGGTTATGTTTTGATGGAATCTCTGTCTTTCCTATTTACATCTGCTGTGTTCTTGCTGAGTTCTTCAGTTTGTGTGCTCAGATGGTACTGAAGTCCTCATCAAAGAATGAAAGACCCCATCCTGTAGCACTTGCTTCTGACCTGGCTGCAGGAGCAGGATCACACTGAAACCATTCTGCACCTTCCTCCTCATCAGGGAGCAACAAATACTGGTGCACTACTGTCATATCTCATTTTTCAAGCAGAACAGGCCTGAACAGCTTATAGGAGAGAGAAGGAACTCGAGCATGCTCCACTGAACACTGGTCACACCACTGCACACGTCTTCAGGAACACAGTGAGAGTCACAGATTGAGAGAATCCAGACTGAATAGTTCAAGTAATGGTTTTATGTGATCCACAGAATCAAATTAATACATCCCAGCTTCAAATGAATTCTACCACTTCTCTATCACCTAATCAGTTTGGGCTGTTTTCAGTCACTCTAGGAAGAAGAGATAAGTCTGCAAAATATTGTGCTAAAGGTAACAACTACAGGATTGAGTCCTGACAATGAAAGATGTGTTGTAATACCACTTTAACAGGAGACATAATCCCAATAAATGAAAGTGGCAGTAATTCACAATACAAGTAACAGACTGCAAGCTAAAATTGATCATCAGATAAATCACTTCCATCACAACAGGACTTAAATAAACACAGAAATCCTCTTGCAAAGCTAACTGAAGAGCTGCCAAGTGAAGGATTGGGTGCATGTATGTAGGCATGTACATATATGCTCATGTGCACAAAACTGAGTGTGCATGAATGTGTTTATGGATTAGAGACCTTCTGCTTTCCTCAGAGCAGCAACACTCCAGGGGTACACCCACCTCTAGCACCAAAGAACCTCCAGGGGAGTACTGAGCTGATGATGTCCCTTCATGTCCCCAGAACAAGGGACAATAGTGCCCTCTGCTAGGAGGAGCCCTGATTTCCTCAGCAATTAGATGAGGATTGCTTTTCCTTCTTCTGATCAGACCAGACCAGATTTTTGCCATGACACAAGGCTGCTCATAGGCTGTTCCCTTTGCTTCTCAAGACAAAAATCCATCTGTTCCACACATACAAAGCACAGGGAACACAGATGTCTAAGAAGAGACCAAAATCAACGCTCAGATCTCAGATGTGAAAGGCTCAGCTCAAACAAGTAGTCCTTTAACAGTCCTGGGGGACTGCAATGGCGTTTGGTCATTCATGTCAGAAAGGACAAGAACAAAAGCTACACATCGTTACCCAAGGCAGATATGTTTCAGGTGTAGACACCACACTGCTGGGCCCCTGACATCAGGTGCGCAGACTGGCCAGGCTGGGCAGCAAGTTCTGCTCCCAACTGAGGTGAGAAAACCATGCCTTTGAAGTTTATTAGAGACCAGAAATAAAGAAAAGTGTTGTTAAAACAGTGGCAAATCAGTTTGTTTCACTGTGCTGAGGCAGCTAAGGGTGTCAGCACACTGCAACATTGTGCTGTTAGGATCTGGAAACAAAGAACCCCACCTTCTGGAAACGTTTAATCATTCTGTGAATAAAAGAAGCACAGAAAAAATAATTTAACTGATGCCTCACTAGATGAATTCAACAAAGCTGTGCATTCAGATGGAGGGCTATTCTGAGAATGTCTCTGATGGGCATTCAAATGTTATCAGTGAGGAAGTAGAGGGGAAAACTCTGGCTCCTGACTTGTTTTATGGGTGCATTCAGGCATGGGGTGCACATAACTGCCCCAAGTTGGGATAGCAGCATTTCAGCAGACGCATCAGTTGGGCCATGGATGGCATGGAGCTCTCCTCCTTCCCCTGAGCTGCAGGAGCAATGCCGAGCAGAGGTTGCTTGCCTTCCCTATCACTTCGCTTCAGGCATGTTTTCCTTTGTTACTATTATCAGCACACTAATGGTGGCACTTCACAAGTGCTCACTTTTGTCTATCATCTGGGGCTGTGGAAATTAATGGGATTTTTTATTTTTGAGTGAACAGAAGCAGGACAGAGCCAGAAAGCATCCCAGGCAGTGCTGCTGGCTGCCAGGTGTGGGATCAATGCTGCAGCAGGTTTCAGCTCTGCAATATGAGCCCTTAGAAACTCTGGATGTTGACACATTTTATTATGAGATAAATGCCAATCTATCAGAGGAACCTCTCCATTCATGGCAGAGGGGTCAGGCCGCAGGTTGACAGGTTGTGCAGTTGGACTATATTATCTAAAGGAAGCACCAGGCAAACACTTTCTACTGTCACTTTCCCTCATCAGAAAGTTATTAGTATTTCCATTTGTAAGGCTGTGCCATGCATGACATCCTGATGTAAAATAGTATTTCAGGGGAACTTGCTCAAAAAGGTAATGTTTACGACCACAGATCCAGCTGTGGTTTTGGCGGGGAAGTGTTCCTCCATGCATTTTTCACGTGGTCCTTGAATCTAGGTTTCGTGGGCATACAACGGCATGACTCCATCAACAGGTATGTCCCTGGGATGTGATGGGACTGAACCGTGCATGTACCCATGTCTAGCAATAAACAAATACAGATATTATATTTAACAATAATTTCTCTATTGAACTATCGAGCCACGTGGGCAGGAACCAGGATTTCCATCTGCAGGAAATCCTGGTTATTATAGGTTTATGCAGCACATTCCTTCTGCCTTGGAAGAAAAAAGCCTCCAAGCTTGATATTTCCTACAGAACAAAATTCAAGAGAAAGTTGACTCACTGAAATACTGTGCTTTTGCAAGATCAAGATGCATGATATGAATATTAACTATAATAGAGGAATTATAGTTAAATATAATATCTATACTTAATAAAAAGTTAAACAAAACAAAACCACGGGTTCATTTGGGTTGTTCCAGTGGGGAATTCAGACAAAATTAACGCAGCCCACAAAGCATTTTAATTTGAACATGACTGAAACATTGTGCTTTGCTGGGAGGTTTCCGAACAAAACCAAAGTTGTCAGCTTTGTGAAGTGGCTTTGATGGTAAAACCCTTTTTCCTGGGGCACAGCTCTGTCCTAACAAAACCCTGATGAGATCATTCCCACTGCCAGGGCTGGTCCCGACCAGGAGTGTGGCCCATGCTGCTGCTCTGATTCCTATGTGTTCTCTTAGCTTGCAGAAACTCAACAAACCACCATCTTAAAGCAAGCATTCTCCAATTTCTCTCCAGAGTCTCTCCTGCTCTGTTTCAATGCCACTAATCACTTCCATGTTTTGAATCCCTCCTTCACAAAATCTGAACCCTGCTCTCTCAGCAACCATCTGACAGTCACTGCAGACGGTGCAGGATGCAAACCAGGACACCAATCTTTGGGCATGGCTCTGTCTCTCTTCTAACATATTAGCTATTTTTATCCATTACAGAGATCTAAAAAAAGATATATATATATATATTTTTTTCCCCAAGAACTACTTTAGGGAAACAGCAAACCTGCCCTGAATCCTGCAGCAATTCCCAGCAGCTCAGCCCCTGGCTGCCCCCAGCCCCTTCCCATGCCCAGCAGGGCTGCCAACAGCTGCCCAGGGCTGCCTGCGAGCCCCACACCGACTGCCGCTCCTCCACCGACCTCGCTATCAGTGTGCCCCGATGCCGCTTGCCATTTTTGGCAGTCGAGCCCAGAAATATGTACGAGACATAAATAATTCCTTTTTAGAAGCTGGTCCAGAGGACACAGTGCTGAGCCTTGCCAGCAGCGCGCCGCGGGACAGGACATGTGGGAGAGGGGTTGGCATGCCTCCCCACTGCGGGACACCTGCAGTACCCTGCTTCTCCCCCACCAGTACAGGGTTCTCCCCCTTTGCATAGGGGAAGAGAAGGAGAGGAGAACAGTGCTCTGGTGGCAGCCCTCAGGGTGTGAGGCGGGACATGTTTTTAACACTAATTATTGCAATGAGTGCTGGGGGAGCACAGCAGAACAGTCATCCAAGTATGTGCAAGCACCAAATTGCTTCTAGTCCAGGTTTTGGGATAAACATGTCTTCCTCCCCACTGCCAGGGAGTTTTCTATAGAGGATGACAGGACCCAAGGCAGACCATTGTGCTCCCTGCATCCAAGCCAACCATGCCCCCCTGTGCCATTGCTGAGCACCAAAGAGACTGTCGTTGGGCAGCAAGGTCATACTCCTCCACAGCATGCTCCTGAGAGTCAAGGTCTGTGTAAAACACATGACTTGACCTATTAATTGTGCACAGAAAACCCAGATGGGGACATGCCTGGGGTGGTCCCGAGTGGAGCAGCACTGTGCAGGGCAGGATGCAGGGCAGGACGAGGGAGCCCCTGAGCTGCAGGTTTGTTTCCAGGCTGTCAAGGGTTCACAGCTCACCTTGGCTGCTCAGAGGGGCTCAGAGCCAGAAAAGTGCCCTCAGGCAGCCAATTCCCTTTACAGCAAATGATATGTACCTGTGTGCTGCCCTCCACTGGGTCCTTGGCTTCTCCACTGCTGCTGCCTGCCAAGAGGCCGCAGCTCACAGGTGGAAATGCACTTATTAGGGAAATAACCGTTTCTCACATGCATTACGACAGGGCTGAGTCTCACAGTGATATTCAGGAGTGCTGCCAGGCTATGAGCTGATGGGATACGTATTAGAATTGTAGAATCACGGAACCAATAAGGATGGAAAAAACACTACAGTCATCAAGTTGAGCAGTTGACCTGCCACTGCCTTGTCCATTAAACCATGTTGCTCATGTCCTCATCTACCTTTTTCCTGAACACCTCCAGGGATGGTGACTACTGCTTCCTTGGGCATTCTTTCGTTCCAGGGTGGCTGATCCCACACACACACAGCACCTCTAGAACTCTACACTCCTCTTGGAGCCCATTGAGAGATTCCAGGACCCAAAGACCCCATCTCCCGGTGTTCTTGGTCAAGAGCACACTAACCCAGCACAGCACAGCTGCAAGGTGCTGCTGATGGATTTTTAGACAGAACTCTGTTGGGGCAAAAGCTCGTTGTGGTAGGTCTCAAGAATTATACAGCCTCACTGACCTCAGGTCAACAACTCGTGCTCTGAAAACTTCCCATCATGTGCCTGTACCAAAATCCATAACAAAACCTCGGCTCTTGCCCAAACAGAGTCTGTAGACCCAGGCTGCCTCACAGTAAGAAATGCCTCTGAAGTGCCTCAGGGTTTCATCAGCTGACATCAAGCCTGTCTACAGAGTCCTCAGCACCCTGACAGCTGCTTTATGCCAGCATTTACTTCAGCGCTCCAACTGCAAAACCAAAACAAAGCAACCTGACATATTCTCCCGGTGCTCTGAAAACAAAACACTGCAGTTTTGGCACCAGGGCTGACCCTCAGTAGGTGGAGATCCACACCGCCTCCAGCTGAGCTCTGCTCCTTGACATCAGCGCTAGATCTCATCTGTGTCTGCAAATACCACACTTATGCAATGCTGCTAAATCCATCCTTGTGCTGCTACTCACAGAGCTTGTAAACACAGCCGCTGCAGTGGCTGGGCCTGCACAACCACACTCCACTGTGCGTACTGAAAGGTGCCCCAAAGGCCATTGCCATAATAAAAATGCGGACCAATCTCTGCAAAAGACCCTGAGAGGCCTTTTTCCAGCTCCTACCTGGCACTGAGCTTCCTCTCAACCAGGCTGCAGCTGCAAAGGGGAAAAAATCTGAACTTCAGTGGGGATGGAATAATATTTGCTGGAGGGCCTGGCTTAGCAAAGAATGAGTGCATAAAAGCAGCCCCAGTAGATCTGTTTTGTGCACAGTTCTTCCTTTTCTCATCTCCATCTCTGCTCTCCCCAGATGTCAATGGCACTGACAAACTGCTTCGCTTTCTGTGCAGCGCACACATGACATGTGCAATGGGTGGTGGATAACTCAGAGAGGGATGCTTGTGATTCCTTCCCACTCTGTATGGACAAAAGGATGTCCACACAAAGCCCCTCCTGTGCTGCTGCTGCCCACCGCTCCCAGGGTGAAGTTGGCACAGCTCAGGGGCTGCTCACTGTCCTGCAGGCTGCAAACGTGAGCGCACTCTGGGTTTTCCTTCTTGTGCTTTTACAGTGTCCCCATTCGCAGCTTGCAGCTCCGGCAGTGGGATTCAGCTGCCATGGAAACCTCGCGGATGCCCTTTGCTAACAGCAACTGCCTGAAGCACAGATGAGGAGCGTTCCCTCCCCAAGACACAGCACTGGAATCACTCCTTAGCCCCTGAGGGATACTCTCTGCTCCTGCAGTTTTTAGATAAACGGTCTGTGAGCCTGTTTTAGGGCAAAGGTGCTGCAAATGAGGCTGGGAACAAACGCATCACCAGGCAGAATTCAACGGAATCCAGAAATACACCCTACATTTCAGTCTCGTCCTGATCTAACGAGATCCTTTCAATGACATTTGCTGCCACAAAGGGTATTTCCTGGCGCTGTGAGACTTGAAAGGAAAAAGAAAAATCCATCTCTGGCAGGTAGACCACAATTCAGAGACCATCCCATCTGTGTCCCTCTTCCATTACAGCACTGCTCCGCCAATGGAGCACAAGGGGCTCAGCAGAGAGTGGCCAGCGGAGGCTCGGGCTGTGCTCAGAATGCAGCAGGGGAAGCAAGGCAGCAGCAGTTCCTTGGTGCAGATGCTGCATGGGCTGGAAGGAGGCAGGGAGCATTCAGGAAAATGTGTGGAACGGAAACTCTGCACACTGCCCCAATTCAATGAAAATTTGCATGTTAGTGATGGAGTTTAAAATCCACTGGCCTGTAAACATTCTTTAAGAAAAATTGTTTATTTAACCCCACGTCTGAAGCACAAGCACCATCAAATGTACTCAAAAGGCACTATCTTTTGGTACTCAAAAGCCACCATGATTCTGGCCAGGACATCTGGGCTTGGGGTGACAGTGAGTTACTGGTGGAAGAGCAGCCATCCTGGCTCCTCACCTCCTGCTCAAGGCATGAAAATATTCCCAAAGGGTGGGAAGGGGAAATCCAGGAAACCCAGAAATACAAACACTCAAACCTCCCCTTGTCTTAGAAATATCTCAACTCCCTGCTGCCAGAGCTCTCTCTCATACCAGCCACGCTGACTCCCAAGATGAGTTTCCCATCCCGATATTTGTTGTTTTAATAAGTTTCACAGGGGCAAGAAGGAAGAACAGCAGATAAGATCTGTGCAAGTTAAATGGAAACAACCATCAAGGGAAATTCTGACCAAGTGATAAACAACTAAATGCAATTCTTCCAATGAGAGTTATCAGATGAATTAAAGATTAGACAACAGCACCAGCCTCTGGGAAAAAAAAAAAAAAAAAAGCCTGCAGAGCACCAGGACTTTCCCACATGCCTCCATGTCATGCATGGGACGTGCACAGACAGAAAACCAGAGCGAGTGGTGGAGAAAGAGCAGTGGCTATAGGACTCTGAATGTACCTATGGGGCCAAGAGACCCCAGTTTTCTCCATTTCCCTTCCTCCCATTACCTCAGGAGGGCTTGAGGCTGCTGTCAAACACTGCCTCATCCCTGTCCCGCAGCAGGAGCACATCAGCCCTGGTACACCCTTGCCATGCAGTACTTTGTTCACTAGCTGTGCTTGGCTAATTTGTCTTTAATCACTTCCCCTTATCTAGCATTCAAGTGCAATGCTATTTTTAGGCTTTAATTGCCAAGCTCCTACCAGTTTTTGTTGCTTCAAAGTCCTGGTATTACCAGTCAGAGATGTTTCTTGTTGGAAGATAACAACACTTAAATTCACTGTATAAAGACCTCGTGTAAGCCTGGCATCTAATTACTAGCCAAAAAAAAAAAAAAAAAGGGATTCCAATAGATTGCTAATATCTCTATCAAAGTACAGCTTGACATACAGAATAACCAAAGCTTCATGCCTAGATTTGTCCCAGTGCTCCTTGGCATTTCACAGATTACTACATTATGGCCCAAGGTGAACATCTTGGAATTCTACTTGGCTGCAAGGAGACATTTCCCATCCTGTACCTGAGAAAAGCAATCAACAGTACCATCTCTCCTACCTCTCACAGCTCTGAAGCTCTCCATGCTTTCTCAGGACAGAGCACACTCCTGCCTTTCCTCAACTCTACCCCTGTTCTGTGTAGATTTTCCTACTCAGAGCTGCAGCAAAGGGACGAGCTACCAGCGATGTCCCCACAATTTGAAACCCAAATACAGCTAGCATCCTCTGGGCTGAAAATCATGTCACCTGGGAAAGACCCTGTAGATACCTGGAGAAGTCAGGAATTTGGGTGGGCTTTCTTTTCACCCCTTTCTAACATTCAGACCCTACTGTTAAATCCCATGTCTGTTTTCCAGTCCCTGCAGCTCTGCTGCTGCTCAAGAGGAGATAGCTTGACCTTGCCCCCAAGGCCTCTGTGGTTTGGCAGGACGAAAACCGTAACAAACTCCCAGCCTGGAGCTCTTCCAGGCTCAGTGTCACCAGGGACTAATCTCTGTTTGCCTATTTTGTGCCGCTTTTTGTGCTCCACTCCCAGCACGAGTTTCACCTCTGCCCATAAGACATCTTCCAACTGCCCTGAGAAACTCCCAGATTTCTTCTAACTCCTTTTTTGTTGTTGTCCTTTTTTGTTTTGAAGCCTAGGGTCCTTCATTAGAATTCCTTCTAATCTCATTTTAATTCTTCTTCAAAGTCTCTAGCTGCCTTGGATGTGCTTTAATTCCTTTTTTGGAATATCCACGTCTTGTTTTAAGCCTTAATTTTGAGCTGAAGTCCTGGGCTGGGTGCACACTTGAGTTATATTCTCCATTGGACTCAGCAGCAATGCCATCACATGGCTTGCTCCTCTGACACTGGCCCTGATCCTGATATCCCAACTCTTCCCTGATTGATTTGGATCAAAGTGTGGGGCACCACTACACGACCCAGTTAATGGGAAAAATTGACAAAAGTCTTAGGCATTTTTCTGATAAAATTCTACTCAGTTATGCATAACAAGTAGCCATGGTTCCCTGGAAAGAAACAGGAGAGAAAATTCCATCACCATCTTCAGACAGCAGCAGACAAGATTTAACCCCCAGCTGCTCCTTGCACTGCTTTGCATAGTGGCACCATCATAACACAGCCCCTGCCCCACAGGCCCCATTTCTCAGCCTTCACTCACATGGAAACTGGTCCTTTCCCCAGACTGCAGCAAATAAAACAGCAGTATAGGAGAAACAGAAAACAGAGGGGGTGACTCTTGCTGATCTCACGACTCACATTGGCACTGGAGGATTCTCCTTGAACTGCATTGTCCAGTTTCTAAAATGAGGGCACCTTCAAGAAAATTTTACCCCAGTTTGGATGGAAATCACCAGATTTGCAAAGGAACAACCTGCTTTGCATCAGGGCTGGCTTACGCAGGTCTTGTCAGGGTGACTATTTTTTCTGCCTGTCAACATTTGGAAGGAAAACCAGTGGGAATAAGAATTGCACTGGCAGAGAGAAAGACAAGCTCTCACTGCTGATAAAACCTTAAAAGCCAATTGTTTATTTAAACTAAGTTGAGGTCACAGAGATGTCCAGCTTGAAAAAGACTATTTACTTTGGTTTTGTTTTCTTTTTTTCCCTACAAAATTCTGCCTCTGAAGTTGCTCATAAAATGAGGCAGGACACATGTGCAAAGGAGGACTGGGGAAGATGCCGGTGTGTGATGAAAAGCAGAAACTCTCTGTGAGGAACACAGAGCTGGGCAGCACAGAAAGGTCGGTGCTCCCTCCCAGCAAGAGCAGACCTTGCAAAGAGCCGGAAGATTTCAGTCACTCTAGTTTCAGAAAAAACCCTCAAATTCCACCTTTTGATTAGAGAGGATTTAAAAGCTGCATTTTCCTAAGTACCAAAAGCGTATTCTCCAGGTTCCCCCATGACACAGTGGCTGAACACAGCCACTGATGTAAGGGCTGTGGTGTGGCCAGGACGCAGAGCATTGCCCAGAGGGAATGTTGAGTAACCAAGCATCCCAGCCTGGAACATGTCCGTGTAAGCCCACATTTCACTTGATCCTGGGGATCCCACAGCATCCTGGCGTGCTGTGTCCTCCCCTCTCTTCCCATGCAGAGATGTGGGGTCCCTGGTAGCAGCACCACTGTCAGACCCCATATGCCCACCCAGCTTCTTCTCTGCGGGCAGCTGCAAACTGGGGCTCGGATCCCATTTGATGCAAGAGGCTTTTGAAAGTCCACAAAACCGTTGCATCTACAAAACTCATCTCCACGACAGGAGAGAGAGAAGCTGGGGAAGTCACATGGCAGAAAGTTGGAGCTGCTTTGTTTGAAGAGACTCCACCTGCAACAGCAGAGCAATGGGGTGCCTGGAGAGGGCTTTGCAATGCGGATCTTGATTGTAAGCACAACCAAAGCAAAGCCTTACAGTGTAACTGAGAACACAAAACCATCAAAGATCCTGAGATTTATGGCCACTTGAAACCACCTCCCACCTCTTTTCTAAATTGCTTCTCTCTGAAGCCAAAAGAAAGCTCTGTCTGCAGACACTTTGCTGCAGAGTGAAAGCATGGCACTTGGGGTTTCATTTTCCTTTTGTTTTCTCTGTGACTGTGTGATATTTTTCACATGGTCCAATACAATAGAAAACGACTGAAGTTAGGACTGTGGGAAATAGAAACATCTGGTTTGTAAGAACTTACATTTTTTCCTAAGCTCTTTCCCTCATGTATTCATATGCTTGTGATCATGTGCTCAACTGACCACAGTTTAGTTACTTCCCAGAGCCTGCTCTGTGGATAAAATGACTTCTCCATCCTGCCTTTCCACGATACAGAAATAAAAGCTCCTGACATCTGGCACAAAGTTGGCAGCTGGCTCAGAGCACAGCTGAGGTTCCACCCGTCATGACTCCATCCCTGGGCAGCGTGTTCTTGCCATGCTCCCTGCCCCATGGCACTGAAGGCCTCAAAAAAAATCACTGCCTTTGCTGTGAGAGTATTCTTCTCTGCTTTTCCAAGTGCATGGTTCATATTGACTATGCTGATTCTCATTAGGAAGGACATGATGAGTCTTTGCAGGGCTGTTACTCCATGCATGCCCACTAAAAGCAGAAAAGATACACCCAGTGACAGGTTCCCAGCCATTAGAGGTTGAACAAGAGGGATTATTAAAAGTTTTGGATCAATGAAGTCAACTGCTGTGTAGATTTAGGGAGTGAGGAGAGCCCACATGCTATGGTTGGTGAGCAGGCACTTGCTGCCTGTGAATAAGGATATTATATACATGTGAACCATATGCACTCTTTTGTTCCTACATAAAGAACCACTTCAAAACAAGCTTCGTGAAGATGACCAAGACACTAAAATTCAAAGGAATAGAAACTTAAGTATGGTTCAAAGTGCACAAAGAGGAATGTGTAAGGATTTCTTCCTGCATACATGATGCTCCATGGCCTGGAGTCCCAGCATGGCAGGACCTGTAGAGAAGAGTCTGCTGTCATGCACGTGACCAAGAAGACATGAATCATTAAGGACATGGGAAAGTGAGACCTGTCACTGCCAACCAGAGCATCCCACTTATCCCAGAGCACAGCGTGCTCCCTGCTCTTATGTTCTGTATCCCAACTGGAAATCACAGCTGCTGCTTTATCCAGCCCTTATGAACCTGACCTCTCCCAGCCTTTTCTGCACTTCTGAGAGTCATACTTCCATCAGTTCGCAGTGCATTTGTGCTTTTCAGCCTCCTGTGATTAATAAATAATGTGCTACGGATATTAAAACAGCTTGCGTTTATTTTTCCATCAATGGAAAGAGAATGTTTATTTGATCAGAGAATCCCTTTTTCCATTGTCTGAATTCAAATTTCAAGACAAATATGCCACTTATTGGTGATGAATGTGTTTCAGGACTGGCTCTGCTGAAAATAGCTTAGCCCACCCTTGTCAGTGAGTCCCCCCCTTCTGCTCGTCAGTATTTCCAGGAAAGCAACGTATGAAAGAGGGCAGAGGAACTGAAGTCCATGGCAAACACACTGTAACCCAGTGGTACTGTAAGCACTTATCCTTGTAAAGACATGAGCATCTCCATACTGTATCCAGCTCAGTGACAGGAAGGCCCTGGCTGCTGTAGAACTCTGTTGGACTGAAACAAAAAATTGTTCTGACTACAGTTGCTGACAATTTTAGCTCTAGGAGCATTATTGGCTCAAGCTGTCCCATTTAACCCCAGTTACTGGTGGGTTTGCCTCAGTTACCTTCTGCTGTAATCCCCATTTCTAGATCTAAGTTTATCAACCAGCTGCACAATCTTGTAATAAACACACATGGTGGTTATCACATAGGTATTTTTTGTTCTGAGAGCCCAGAGAAGAACTAAGCAGGACATGAGGTGCTGGACTATGGCTCCCATTGATCCCTGCAAACGCATTTCCAAATCTGGGAAGGGAAGGGAAGGGAAACACTGACAGTGAAAAAAAAAAAGAAAAAAAACACCTTAATTTTGCTGAAACACTGTTTTCAGTTAGAAAACAGCTTTGCTGGAAATGTTTCCAGCTGCATGGGGCCCCTGGAAAGAAAACACAGGGCTCTGTACTGCTCTGCTGCTGGCAGCCCCCAAGCTCCCAGGGCACCATCTGCAGAGAGACACCTGTACCAAGACCCTGCTCCTTTTGGGGCTGCTGGGAGGGCTCCCCACAGCCCTGAGCTGTCTCTCTCACTCTCTGGTAACACCCAACCTCTTCATTATCCTGATTTTGGGAGTGTCAAGCCCTTGGCTTCTGTCAAGGTGATGGAAGAACATGTGTGAGGCATCCCCTCTGCTTGGGGTGGCTCAGCACATGCTTCTCACCTATATATAAAGGCTCTATCCTTCTATGCGGAGCACGTGGGTGTCAGTGAATGGGTTTTGCTGTCAGGGATGACAGTGCCGAGGGAGCTTCTGTACAGCATCACAGCCATGCATGGGCTGTGCATGGATTTCCTGCCCATGCCACCTTCCTGATATGCACTTTCCTTGGGTGGATTTGCTTTCCTCTGTCCTTTTGCTGTTCTAATCTCCCCCTCCATCTGGAGAGCCACATCCACATTCCTCCCACAGGGATGCTCACCCATGGTCAGAGCTGGTGCTGTCCTGGCCACCCTCCCAGCAGCACCTTGAGCTCATTTCTGGAACATGCTGCAGAGGTATAGTTAAGGAGCCCTTCATTTCTGATGGAAGTCTACTTGTGTCAACAGAGAGACGGGATTATTTAGCAGACTTCTTTTTCCACCCTGCTAATTTTAGTCACTTATATAACGTTTCTTTTCAATACAACCCAGTTTCCTTAGCCCACTGAAGGAACGGCGCTTCTCATTTGTCTTACACCAATGCCTAAAATACTCCAAGGAGCTCGAGGGCTCCCTGTCTGCTCCCCACATTCAATGCAACACAGCACACACCCAAGGATGGGCAACACTTCTGCAGGCTCTGCACATTGCTCCTGAAGCTGGGGCAAGTCCTGCACAGCTCTGGGCTCTGCTGCATCACTCCTGAGCTGCCTCCGGCTGTCAGCCCGGCACAATGCTTCCTACCTTCCTGAGTGAGCCTCAGCCTTGCATTGTGAAGCTCCAGAGCGCATCAAAAATACATCAAAATAACTCAAACTACCTTTGACAGACCACGTGAAGTTTGTGATTAGCATTTCAAAGCCATGCTCAGGCTTGGAACGGAAAGGCAAACAAGGAAGCAGCAGACATCCAAACCCAGCAGTTTCCCACCTGACACTGTGCAGAGGCTGGGCCAGCTCAGGAATGGGTGCTTTGGGCTGAACCCACCCCTGCCACAATATACAGCATCCATCTGTCCCATGTCTGACCCTCCCTCTGCACTGGGAAGCTGCTTCCTTCCCTTCCCCAGGAGCTTCTCACGGGTTCAGAGGCAAAGCATGGTTATTTACAGGCTGCTGGCTCTGTCCTTTCCTTTATCCAGTTAGGCCTCTGAGCTCAGTATCCACCAAGGATTCCTACTGAAGCTTTGAATAAATAATGAGCACCTTATTTCACTTTACAGTAATTAATCTAGGGGATAATGCACTAATTTGCCGATGCTGAGAGCATTTATCTTTTCCTCACAAAGAGTTTTTGGTATTAAAAGATTCACTGTGTGCCAACAGAAACAGAATGCGGTGCCCATCTCATGCTAACAGCTGGGTTAGCACTGCCTACAGCTCTCTGTAGCCCACTCCTCAATGCAGGAAATGGAAAACATTTCTCTCCTTTCCAGCACCTTTTATGAAGACTTGGCAAAACTTGTGTTCTCCAGATATTTGTTGTAGAACGGACCATGATTTTGTCCCCCTTCTTTTCCCTTTCTCTACAAAGGGATAGAAAAGCCCTTAGCATAGGGTGTTTGTGTAGAACCCAGCTCCCAGCCCAGTGCAAGATCTCCCAAGTACCACCACCATGTAAATAATCATGATTCATGAGCTCTAACTTCATGCTTGGACTGATCTCCTGAACGAAGCTGGTGAGTAAAGCCCTACAATGTGCAGCAGACTCAGTCCACATGGCCATATTACTCAGCGTGAAGGAAATCATTCCACTTGGTCTGGCACATGAATTCAGTACCGCTGATCTAAGCATCAGCAGAAAATTATTTTCATCATAGTCTTGAACTGTTTGACCTTCTCATTGAAAATGATACCAAAGAACATTTGTTTTCAGCTACCCAAGTGCTCATGTAAATCCTGGCATCCATCAGCACAAATCCACCCAATGCAGAACCTGCTGGGAAGTTGCATGGAGGTGAATGGCAACAGGCACAGACAAACATGGGGGTCTCCAACTCATCAAGGCCAGACAGAGGGATAAAGCAGCCTTTGTCTTTGGAGGTAGCCTACAGGTTTTGGTTAAAATGGCGGATGGCACTGTTTTTTGCTGCTTTGTTGCTGCTAATAGTTATAAATATAAGCACCTGAACACTACGATCCCCAGAGCTCTGCTGAAGATGGAGAAGCTGAGTTGCAGAAAGCATGCAGAGAAGCATTGTCTGCAGGGCATCTCCCCAGGAGGACAGACACAGATCCTCCCAGTACTGCCTCCTGCCCTTCTCGGGTTTGATAACTAGGAAAAATTTAGCTCTGGAAGGAGTGATGTGTTGGAATAGGCTGCCCAGAGGGGTGGTGAGGTCATCGTCCTCGAGGGGACGTTCCAGAGCTGTGGAGATGTGGCACTGAGGGACATGATTAGTGGGCATGGTGTCAGTGGGCATGGGGTTGGACTTGGTGATCTTAGAGGTCTTTTCCATTCTTTATGATTCTGTGATCAGATAGGGCATGGGTTGCCACAGACATCTGCAGGGCAGCTTTTCTCACAATATCCACAATTTGCCAATGTCAGAAAATTTTCTGGGTCTCCTCTGGTACCACATTCTGATATACATTCCTTAAAATCCATGTCCTCATTCAAAATACAGAAATCTCACTAGGTTCCTCACTCCTGTAAAACCAAAGGGAGACGCACTGTTGCAGGATGCCCTCCTCAGAGAAACCAACCCCAGTGCAGCAGGCATGCTGGGGTTTGTGGCTCCTGGAAGATCCAGGTGATGGGCATCTGGAGGACAGAGAAGCAAAAAAGGGGAGAAATTAAAACCAGGACAGAAAGCTCAGCTCGCGGTACGAAAAAGGAACAACTCTCATCTTGCATCCTGCATGGTGCAAAGTGCTTTGTTCAGGCTTCTCTCACCTTACATTGATCTACCTCAACCTTGAACACAATCCAGCTGCATTTCTGTCCTTAAAAGAGCCGCAAGAATACCCCCCAAAACCCAGTCAGCTCAGCACAAGTCCCTCCCTTTCGCAGTTCACAAATAGGAAAGGGGAGGGAACATCTGTGCAAATTTGCATTGCTTACATCTTATACAGCAAGAAGGAAAGAATATATGCATTCTTCCTTAATATATACATCAATAGGGAAGGAAAAGGGTGGGTCTAGAAGCATGTAATAACAGAAAACACAGCAAAGATTTAGCAACACTATTTTGAACAGCCCCATGAGCGGAGGTGGGAACAGTCAGGGGTTCTGGGAGTGTATGTCTGTGTCTGTGAATTTCGAGCACAGCAGGGTCTAAAACAGTGACCCAAAGTGGATCACCTCCACAACATCCCAGAAATTCCTGCTGGGACACCTGCTGGGGCCATGCCTGTGCCAGCAGCACAGAGCACTGGGGGAAGCCACTGCTGGTTGTTCCTCTGCTGAGGTTCTCCTTGTGACAAATGAGTCATCGGGAACGAAGCTAACAAGGATGGTGTCACAAACTTAACAGAAAAATTATATCCCTCTGGATATGTGTTATATTTGGAGAATAAACTGAAGAATGAGGCATTCTGCAACTACGATGCTGCGAAAATCTGTGTACAGTCCTCCTGAAACCAAAACTCCACTGCAAGGACACTGCTGAATGATGGTGTCCTTCTGTCTGTAATTATGTTTGTTCCTACCTAAAGCACCAAAAGCTTTCACATCAGCAGTTTTCTAGCATCCATCCTGGGTCTGTTGGTCTCTTCTGGCCGTGGTGCACAGTGCACCAGACCTGCTCCCCAGCAAGGAACCAGAATTCAGTGATTAGCAGGAAATCAAGTGCACCCCCACCCTACTGAAAAGCAGCTACAATCCCATGGCTCCGCATGCCAGGGTCCAACAAGCTCCCCATGGGAACACAGTTTGCTCACTCACGAAGACCAAAGAATTGGATTGCAGGGGAGCAGAGCGAGGTCAACCTCCTAGGGAGTGCTGCTGATTTCTTGGCTGCAGGCATGTTGTTCAGCACACACATGTGCTGTGTGCCAGGCACCCCTACGCTTCCCCACACACAGCCACAGAATCAATACTGCTGTGCTCTGGGATCTTTATGAGAGCTGATCGAGCCTCGTGGCTCCTTTAGTGTTCCCTTTAATACTTGTACAGCCCAATACTTGCACACAGTGCTGTGCAGGGGCAGGAAGGAGAAGCTCCAGGTTCAGAGGGAGGGTGTCCAGAGGAGCAGTGGGGCTGCCCTGTAAACACCTTAGCCAGGAACAGTGGGGGCAAAACTCCCATTCAGGCTCCATGTACAAGTGGCATAAATAGAGAGCAGGCGGGAGAAATCTGTCAAAACAGAGTTAAATGCTGCCACGCTATTAATGCTGAAACATTGGAAATGGAGCCAAGAAACTGGACTTTAGGAAAAGATCAGAGGATAAGCACATCTCACCGACTTGTTTCTTTTTCTTGTTTTCTCAGACCCTGATCAGATTTGTGCAAGTGGAAATGTGCTTCATAGCTGAGAGAATGCGCTGCCCCTCCGGAGGACTCTGCCCTGCTCTGGAGCAGCATTAGCTGTGTCTAAAAGAAGGAGCCATGGCATGACTCATACTTTCCAGTCCCCATAATCCCTCTCAGAAGGTTTCAGACTTAAGAGTTTTCCTCTCTCTGACTTCACTTTTGCTATAATTTATGCACCTGCTTTGAAAAGGCTTTGAAAAATCTGACAGTGGAGGAAAGAAGAGCTGTTTTATCCACCTGATGGACAGGCTGCAAGAAAAAAAGCCACAGCTGAATTCTGTGTTACCAGGAAAAAATAACATCTGCCTGCGTAACTTTCTACCAGGCTGTTAGTAATCAAAAATAAACTACTAGAAACCCTTTGTCAGAACAAGGGCAGGGCTTAAGTGAAAGAATAAGCAGTTCAACAGTCAGAAGCGTGTGGCTGACATAAGACAGAGCCAATGTCTTTAGAAAAACACACTAATGAATTACGTATGACTGCACGCTTGAGGGCTGGGATCTTGTGTCTGGCTCTCAGTGGCAGCAGCAGTGCTCTCCCCACACTACTCAACCCTCCTGAGCCCAGGGCAAAGCTTGGCTCTCCTGAAAAGGAGTTTTTATGGAGTTTCAGGATGGTCAGTACATAAAGTCTAAAGTAATAGGCGCATCAAAACCTAGACAATGTGATTTTTTCCTTCCCCATTTTCCCTGGGTCTGAAACTGTGAATAACATTTAAAGTCACTTTGAAGTTGTGGTTTCATGCGTAATGACAGACTGTGGCTGATAGCATCGAAACCCCCACTTGTGAGGCTGGCCCCAGGCAGCCCACAGCCCTTCCCAGTTCCCACCCGGTCCCCGTGTGCTTGGTGCCTCCTGATTCCACCCGCCTGCCCCGTACTGGCAGCCAGCCCCAGGCTTTCAGAAGTGAAAAACCTCGTCCTGCGCTCAGATGTCTCTCCTGCTCATTTCCTGCTCTTACCACCTCTCTTTTCTGCACTGCGCATTACTGCAGAAGGGAAAATACAACCTGAATCATCTTACTGCTTCCCACAAAGGCTGAGCTCCTCTTGGAGGACAGATTTCAATGCTCCCATCCTGCGACAAAGCCACAGGGCTGAGCAGAGGAGCTCAGGACCTGCAGAGAACAAGTAGTGACACCTGGGTTTTCTGCATTAGGAGCCGGGGCAGAGCTCAGGGAAGTCAGTGGGAACACATGGCTGTACTCAGGCAGAGCAGTGGTGTACAGGCACAGGCTGCCCAGGGAGGTGGTGGGGTCACTGTTCCTGGGGGTGTCCCAGAACTGAAGAGATGTAGCAGTAAGGGGCATTAGTGGGCCTGGTTGGGTGGATTTGAACTTGGAGATCTCAGTGATCTTTTCCAACCTTCCTAATTCTATGATTCTCAGAGGGTACAGCTGGATCTTTGGTACACCCATCCCTTTAGGTCTTGAACTAAAGAACAGAAAAAACAAAACAAAACAAAACAAAACAAAAAAAAAAAAAACCAAAAAAACAACAGCCCAAACAAACAGAAAAAAAGGAAAAAAAAAAAAGTACCAAAATGAGGGAAAAAGCATCAGACTTCCTCCAGAAGCTGTATGAACTGTCTCTCACCTGGTTTGCATGCTGCAAAGAGAGAGATTCAGATTTCGTGCAATGCTGCCCAATGCACAATCCTTCCATTTAACTTCTTCTGCCTCACATATAAGATACAGCCAGAAGGAAGGAAGATTTCCTCGGGTTACTGCTTTTTCAGCATTGTTTTATAGTCTGTTCATCTACACTGTGTATTTTTAACACCTAGATTGCTCCCTGCAACTAAAGGGGTGAGTGCACGGCATATGTTGGAAAAACAAATACATTTTTACTACTGGCTTTGGGGAAGCTTTTCTTAAATAGCTGCATCTGTTTCTAAGTTTACTTTGTTCTAAAGTGGTGATAACATCTACCTGCCTGATGCAGTGCTCCTGAAGCTGTTAATTAAGAACACTTTGAGTTTTATTGGTGTTTGCATTTGTGGCTGTGTTTTGGGTGTATAAGTGAATGGTGCCCCCAGGGAAAATTAGTATTTCTGCTGGAATGTGGTGCTTAGGAATATGAATAATAGAGACAGACCTTCTTGACACAGCTAAGTTTATCTGATCCATTTCTAAAAAGTCATATTACCAAGCTGAGAGTGTAAATGATCCAAAATTGCCACAGTGTTGAGCTATTTAAGAGCATTCCAAACTCAGGTGATTATATCCCAGTACTCCTCTGATAGATTTATCTAGTAGTAATCCTTCTGCATCCCCTTCTTATTCTGCAGTCAATGACTAACTCTGCTCAGAAAAGCTCAGGAGCCTTTATCATCCATCGTCTTGATGACTGCAAATGTCTCTTCAATGGTAAGAGAACCAGGAATGATCTGCGCCTACATGAACATGAAATTTTAAGAGCATTCCTTTCTCTGGATCTTCCCCTTGTGTAAATCAAGGGAAGGGGACACTAGGGCAGTGGGAAGAGATTTAAAAGGCTGCTGGTCTACATTTAGGGTGGATCTCATAGGTAAGATCTCCAGCTTCACTACTCAAAGACATGCTAAACACAAACCTGTTACTCCACAGAAGTCTTCTTGTATCATTAAATCAAATTAAAAAGGAGCAAGTGTGGTATGTCTGCACTTTTATACCCTTTCCTCAGCAGTGTGGGGGGAAGTGTTCACTTGGAAATAAATTTGTCTGTGAGCACTATTTTAAGACCAGTTAGGTCATTTTGAGAGCAGTGTGCTATTCACCCCATATAACAAATAACCTGTTGCTCCACCCACACTCTGTGCACCTTTCCGAAGACTTAGGAATACATGTACAGCCCCCAGAAATCCTTCTTGGAGATATCAGACAATCCCACCACAACCAGACTTTCCAACCGACTGTCATTTGGCTGATACAGATGAAGGCATCAATCAGAAAACTGGGTCTTGTTACCTCATCTATTTCTTTAAAAATAAATAATAAGGGCCATACATATACTGTGAAGCTGCCACACAACCAGGTTATTTTGGGAGGCTGTGAAGGAGGGTCACAGAGCACCTGTGACGGAATCCTTTTATTCAGCCGTCAGTGACTAACTCTAATCACAAACACAAGGTAACCTTCGCCATCCACAGTCTCCATGGCTTCAAACACGCAACTGGGGACTAAACTTCCTTACCCCCAGTACCTACAGAAACCCCACTATGAGGAGTTGATGCAAATCTGGTGTGTGTTGAACTCAAGACCTGGTTTCCTGCAACACAACATCCGCAACCAGGCAATCCTTGCTGAGCTGTTCTCCATGCCTGTGCTAATACAGCTGCTTGCTGTTGAGAAAATAACATAATTGCACACCAAGCACTAAGCCTAATGAAACTATATTGATTTTGTTGTTAAGAACTATGTTTCTAGGATTGCTGGGCTTCCAAAATGTGTTTTCTAAATGGTACAGAGACAGTGAAGTGCAGAGAAATCCCATTAATGATGTAACAAATAACCCAGCTCAGCAACCATACTCGTTTCACATTCAAATCCTAAAAGTGATAGATTTTAATGTGCTCTGTGCCTTGCCACCTCCTTGATGACAGATAGTTTCAAATGGCACTAAGTCACTGGTCATTACTTAGATAAATCTTTTATACCATTTTACCTACAGCAGAGGGAGGGGGCTCACAATGCCTAAGCTCCTTTGTGTATGAACACTGTGCCTGAATATCTACACAAATGCCCAGAGTGGGGAAGAGAACTGGAGAGTACTTTCCAGTCATCAGGCAACATGGGGTTTCTCCATCAGCCTCTTAATCTCAGAACCTATGGCAAACACTGACTGTCCTTGTGGAAACCACTGCACAAAGATTCATTGCCAGACACCTAGAGGCTTTAAGTGTGCTAGAGAAATGCTGTGCTCCCAAATTTGGCAGTTCATTATCACTTCCATGCAATCCACAGGGCAATAGCTTTCCAGGACAGCCTTCCCAGGACAGCAGACTTTCATGCTTACAGCCTAAAAACATGAGCGTGCAAGAGTACACTGTCCAGAAGGAAAGCAGAGCCTGGGATGCATATTAATTACTGGTGGCAGAAAGCCCAGGCCAGGTTGCTGCTCCATAGTCAAGTCATAAATCTGTCCAAATAGGATTCTGACTACGTCTGCTGTGTTTATATTACAGAATTTTATGACCATGTGATTCTTCACCTGGAGAGGAACAGTATCGCTGTGCAGCCAGCTAACGACAGAGATTTATTGTGTGGTTAAAAAGATCTCGATGTTCTATGTGAGCCTTGCTCAGTTTGGGAGAACCTGTGTGTCCCCAGTGCCCGCAGTGTGGGGCTGCAGGAGGGATAGGCAAGGGATGGTGACACGGACACCAGCAGGGCTGGGTCTGGGCACTGCCTACATGGTGTGGGACACAGCTGTCCCTGCTTCAGATCCTACCTGAGGGTTAGGGAAGCTACTAGAGTCTCCACGCATGCCTCAGTTTCCCTGTCCGTAGGTGGGCTTCAGGAGAACCTTGCTCGGTGTTGCCATCAGGAAGAACCCGACACAGTCAACTTGATGTCCCGATAAGGGTCTTTTTCCTACATCTAAAGGATCCAGTTTCTGCAAGCAGAAGCAAGAACATGTCCAAACTGACAAACTAAAATGCAGATTGTTGAACAGCTGTTCCACAGAAACAATCTCTCCAGGCCTCTTAGATGCTGCAGATGACACATTAACCTTAAGCATTGAAGAATTCTAATTGAAGGAGGAAAATTTCCTTATTTTCACAGAACCTTAGCTGGCAGGTGCTCCTGGCATCCCAGCAAAATGTGGCCTTTAATTGCACCATCACTTGTTCCCTCTTTGCTACGAGCTTAACACTAAGTCGATGCTTAAGACAGCTGACTTCAGAGGGACAACTCACATGCTGGAAGTTGGCATGTGCTGAAGTTTCCCACTCTTAGCAAGGTTTTCACTTTGCCTCTGGGCAGATCCAGTGGAGGGTCCGGCTGGGTGTGAGCATCACATAGCCCCAGGCAGCAAGGCAGGATCAGCACACTGCTCTGATACTCACTCTTAAGAAAGAAATGTCTAAAAATGCAAGGGAAGGCATCCCACATTCCTTGTTAATGTACCAACTTATAGCTCCAAAAATCTCCATTTTCTACTCGGTCCTCAAAAGAAAATGTTTGAAATAATCCATATTCATTAGAGTTTTTAATCCCTCACATGCCAGAATTCAGCAGGCTGCTAATGAAGAAGACAATTATACAGCACTTCAGAGAAGGAAAAAAAAAAGCCCATCAGAACAGGTGCAAAGGCTGGAGCTCTGCCATATTTGCTCTCTGTGCTTTAGCAGAGCACATCATTATTTTACTTGAAATGTATTGAAACATCCCAACAGTTTAAAGCATCAGTATGAAAGGGAAAGAGGTGACATTTAAGATTAATCATTAGCTGTTGACCACGTAAGGCACTAAATCAAAAAGACGACAGCTGGCCAAACTAAGCTTTATCTGTATTCCTTCCGAACAACACAAGCACAAAGGATGCTGTATCAGCAGAGCGGCAGAAAGGCAGATTGTGTTTGTTTTGCCCCTTGAATTAAGGCTGCAATGTGAAAGTACAGAGTAAAGAAGCGGTGCCCATGGGATTTATGTTCTACCAAGACCAGACTGGGAAAAGTGAAGAGTTTCTGTCTTTGCAGATGTATGTCAGAGGCAGAAGACGGAAAATGCCCTTCAGGAGTTTGTGCAGGAATTCATGGCAAAGCCATTCTTTCGTGTGCCAATACCAGCCAGTCCCTGCCCAACAGACCCTCAACTCTCATCTTGACACTTCCTGCTTATCCTACATGCCTGGGTGGGAGCACACCCAACCAGAGTGGGACAATGCTACAGGGCTGAATTCGAGAGCATTGAGCTAAGTTGTGTCTCATCTGACTTACCAGAACCACTTTGAGAAAGACTGCAGCATGCAGGTCAACGGTGAAGGATGCTTACTGGATGAAACAGGCTTTTAAGAGGGGTTTGAAATGTCTTTTTGATGCAAAATATCATTCTATGGGTAGGAAGAGAGAGCCCATTTACCAGGGTTCTGGCTCATTCCCCTGGAAAAAAATGCTAAGGAATGGAAATAGTACAGATAATAACAAGGAATGAAATGACAGCATAGGTTTAAGTGGTGCAAAACTGTTTAAGGACTTGATAGAAAAGGAAAAAGAGAATAAAATTAGGAGGAGGCTCACTACTTCATTTCCCCTAGAATATAAGGTCACATATTACTGATAGAAAGGATCTGATCTGCTGACCATTTAGACACACAACTGCACCTCGTGCAGTGATACATCTAATTTGCACACAATTATCCTGTTTTTCCACATGCAGATTGAGTAATTGCTTGCATAAATTGCACGGTGCATTTGCATATTCCAACCACCTGATTTGCATGCTAAATCACAGCAAATGTGTGTACAAGCTAATAGTTCATCCTGCTTTGTGCACGCACACACTTGCCCGAGTCTACACAAACCAAGACCACAGATTATATCTGTGTGGAAAATATCAGCAACAAACTCAACTATCAAAACTGGCCCAGAGCTCGTGGGTGGTCACTTCTGAGTTGCTTTAGGATTAGTTTATGGCAACAAAATCTCTGATGCAACAGGCTTAGGTAAATCAAGCAGGGACAGTCAAAGCAGTAGCTTTCTCCCTGTCTGCTCTGCTCACTGTTACAAAGATCACCACCCATGAAGAGCAGTCCCCACTGATCTGCCCAGCCTGGAGCCCAACCAGTGGCTGGGATCCCAATTTAAGTGTGCCAGCAGTGGTGAGGGACACCCTGAATGGTGCCCTCCACACTGACATCTGTCTGACCCACACACTGCGAGCACTCAAAGCAAAATCAATAGGGTCAACAGGGGCTGATGATGATGTAAAAGCTCTGCTTTACTGAACAACCCAGCTTATGCCTAGACCAAGGCCAGAGTACAGATCCTGTTGGCCAAACTATTAACGATGTTTCATTGCCAAAGGAGGAGAAACATGTGTTCCGTTGCTCACTCCTTCCCTAAGTATCCATTGCTGCCTACTGCCTGAGATAGTACGCTAAGCTTGGACCTTTGGTCATACTGATTTGCACTGACCTGTCAAGAAAGAGGCCATTCTGATTATGTGCTTAACAGTGATGGAAAGTAAAGCCCATACTCTTCAAGAACAGTTTTTGTTTTCTCTGTAAAACATATTTATGGATTGTTTTGGGGTAGCATACATGAGCTGTGAGTCAGGACAGTATTGCACTTAGTGGCATATAAACACAGAACAAAAGATGGAACTTCCTACAAAGAGTTTATGAATTCAGTAAATTACATCTATAACTCCTGGAAGTGGTATTCTCCATGCCCAAGTTATCTGGACCACAAAGCAAGTGTCTCAGAAGCTAGTGCAAACTAAGAAGTATTTCACAGCCGCTTTACAAGAAGCTCTTAAGAGCATCTTTAAAAATAACTTCTAAGTCAAGAGGGTTTCACTCATGGTCATTCATAACCAGAAACTTGAGCAAATTTGTTCTTTAGCTTAATGGACGTGCAAAAATAATGGAATTACGCCTGCTCCAGTGCTCAGCAGAGACAAACTGGAGGCTAGGCACTGCTTCAGTGAGACCTCTTGCATTTGCCTAGCATGATGGATGTCTCATTTCAGCAGGCAGAATTCATATGTTGAACTTGGCTTTGGCCAAGGCTGCAGGTATTGAATGAGATCATCCCCTGGGGTTGCTGAAAGTCTAAAGTTACTCCTATAGAATAACACTGTGTGTAAACAGACAGAACGCAAACGTGTCAGTTAGCAAAATGAGCTCTGATAACCACTGTAATCCAGAAAGCAGCACAGCTTGTGTCTGGTCAAGGTATCTCCTTATCAGGACCCAAATCCTACACAGAAACTTGGTGTCAGCATACAGACAGTGCTGGTTCTGCTGGCACATTAGGCAGTGGGAAGGGTCTTGCTCCGAAAACACTCCTATTTGACAAGAACAGCTTCAGTCAATGCAGGGCTTGGAAATGAGCAAAGGGAATTAATCATAATCTCTATACCTCATTTTGCTTTAAATATAGCTGGAAGAGTCAAAGTAGCCATAAATAGGAACCAGCAACTCTGGAATCAGATACCAAACTCACAACTTTGCCAAACTAAACCAAAAGTGCATGACAGTCATGCCAAATGGCATCTCCCCCAAAAGGAAAACCCAGGGGCTGAACCCTCTGAGAGTTCTCATGGTACCAGGGAGTCTTCAGCATTCCTGGGAATGGAGTCCACATCACCTACTACATGGATATTGTCTTAATACAACACAGAAAAGAGCAGGCACTCTGAAAAACAGAACTGCTGTTGTGTGTGCCTTCCTTTCTCATAGTAACAGGTAACACATCTAAAAGCCTTGGCTTTCTTTGGCTAAATGCTGCAAAACCTGCTGAGAACCATCAGACTTCTACCTGACGAAGACTGGAGGCTAAGAATAACTTGACTAACTGAGTTTAATTCTGCTCACTGGCAGCGAGCGAGAGGTACATCTATAAAGGGAGGGAGCACTGCTGCCACAACGCTGGCATTTACTTATTTTTAATCTCTGCTTTATCCTAACAAAAACTACTCTTTCTGAAAACAAACCCATTCCTTATGACGCCAGTCAGGTCAGTCGGAGGCAGAGGTTCCCACAGCTCCAGATGCTGTACCTTTCCAGGCCAGGTTTGCTTTTGCCTCTATCTGAGAGATTTGCTTATTTACTGCTTCTTCTGCATTGTTATATTTATGTGTTGATTGATAATAAGAGCTACTGCACCAGGCAGTCGTGAGGATTACCTAATTAATGTTTGTGAAGCACTAAGATCCTCCGATGAAAGGAGCTAAGAAATGCAAAGTATAATTATCATGTATTATTAATAAACTTCTGGCACACTGACAGGAGAAGAGACAACACTTTTTTTTTTTTCTTTTCCCTATTCTTTTCTAAAAAGACTTTCACGCTACAGAAGACAGATTTACCAAAAATCAACAAATTAGCAAACAAGGAGTGAAAGCTCCCCCATCCCCCCACAAAGATCTTAAGCAGCGAGGCTGAGACATCCCTCTTTGCTCACATTTTCAGATTTCTGATCCTATTACGGGGATGCCTGATGGATGTTGTGTTTTGCCAGTGTGAGATCCAGACAGGTGCATGGGTTCGCGTTCTGTGCTGCCGATCCCCCTTGCTGACAGCTGGGTTTCAGAGCAGGCAGGATGCAGGGTGGTGAGCTGAGGCCACCCTCCATCGCTGCAGTGCCAGCGCCTCGGGATATGTCACAGAGCGGTCACAGCCAGGACATTGTTAGACCGGAATAGCTGTGAACTACAGCAAACAGCAAAACCACTCACAGATTACAATGTGCCAGGGAGAGACTTGTGAATGGGCAAAGGGGGAATGATCGTAACAATACTGAGAGTCCTTGAGGACATGCAGAGGTTGAATGTCAGTCTGGAGGAGGCATGGGGCAGGGAGGGGACAGTGATGCAATTGCTCCCAGAGAGCAGCAGACCATAGGATTTCTCCTTTGTAAAAATCCACTGAAAGCTGTTGGGGCTGGTGAAGTGCTGGAGCCTTGCGTTGGGAAGAGGGAACCAGGGGCAGCCTGAGAGATTCTGTGGAGAAAAAGACTGTCGTTGCCCTGAAGACAGTCCTTGTAAGCCACACAAGGTTTGGCTGCTGACTAAAATATGATGAAGGAGCTCCCAAAGCAAAGAAAAGCCTGAGTTCTCACCAGCTGCTGTCCCACATAGCTTGTTGCTAACAAAGGCATCACTAGCTTTGTCAGAGGAGATAGGACTGCTGCAAAGAGATGTTTGACTTGTTTGTTATATTTTCCGTGTTTGTCAAAGAGAAGCTGCTTGTTGGGTTTTAGAGGTAACTGAAAACCAGAACTTTCCTTGTTCAGGGTACAAAGGAACTTCCATACGGAAGGACACTTTCAAACACATATATGTATGTATAAATGTATATGCTGTATTGGATATGACAATACCATTTCACAATACAGTTATATACACAACCTAATATTTGCACTCTCTTATTGCACAGTTCAGTTTAACCCTTTCCACAGTCAGAATGGCATCAGAAATTGTCCTTGCACAGACTTTGTCTTTTTGGATCTTACAAAGAAAACACAGTTTTTCCTGTAACGACTCAACCCTTAAATATATCAAAGTTTTCCAGGACCTTCCTATGCAGATGGGCTCCTTTAGGAGACAGCAGGCCAGCCAGATACTCCCCTCTGCCACGGGAACACACAGTGCCTTAGGACCCTGGGAAGCCAGGGTTCCCCTCGGCTCTGCCCCACCTTCCCACTGACCTTGGACAATTGTCACCTCTTCACTTTAAGATGGGGATAATACATATATCACAGGTTTGTCCTGGCCTTAAGTAATCCATCTTTTCAAAGCACTTCAGAGCTTTGCTTGATGAGCACAGACATCATAATGCTCATCTGTTCTCATTACATTCAATGGGAGTTTCACCCCACAGAGAAGCAGCTAGCATCGCAGGACCTAGACATAAGTGTGCTTGGGATACTTGAATGCTAGCATTTTGGTAGCACTGCATGGAGTGAGTACAAAGGCACAGTGCTCGTGTAGAGATGCTTGAAAGTCTTATGGACCTACTGTAAGAATGAGTAGAATTTTTTCATTAAAAACTAGAAGATGACCTCACTGACTGCTGCTGGCAGACATTCTTGGCTATTGTCAGGCTGCAAAAGTGACAGGAGAGACCTCAAGAAGAAGACAGAAGTCAGAAAGCAGTCACACTTGGAGGGGAAGCTTACCACAAAATTTGCTTCTGCTGTACCGAGTAACTGAGAAACAGGAGGTGAGAGTGCAGACATGCCCTGCAGACTGAACCCAGGGCAAGGTGATCTTAAGGATAAAGGGAGCCAAAGCTAAAGCAGCTCAGGTAGAAAAGTGCTAAGTAATAGGGCGTGGGACAGGGATCCCTGAGCTCTTGCCAGCCCATAGGTGTGTGACACGGAGCTGCACGGCGCTGATTCACCCACCCAGCCCTTGAAGCAGTTTTGCCCCATCAGACAGCACCAGGGCTCCATGCTTCTCATTGAAAAAAGCCCCTGCTGGAGCCAGACCTCCAGACATAGGAAACAAATTGTGCAGCTCATGGTAACATCGTCTCCGATCTCCTTCTGCCTTAGTGCAGGAGAAGTGACAATGCGTAGATTCTTCAGAGAAAACTAATACTTGCTTCACATTCACTGCCACACTGTCTTTTCTGTTGCTGCTGCCAGATATCTCCATGGAGTAAATCATACTGACTGTGTTTATTGTAAGAACTAAGTGATCAGCTGTGAACTTTCTCTGACATAAATATTTTGCCATTAGTAGTGACAAATAGCAATGCTGCTGTCGTAAAAGTAGCCTTGGGTTGGTTCTCTCTGTGGGGGCTTCACATTGAGAGAAATCAGAAGGAAAGTGTGGTCTGCAGGTTCAAGAGGAACAAAGAGCTAAAAGCACCCATTTCTCTCTCATAAGCCGATGGCAAGGACACTTAACCCACCCCATAAAACTGCTGAATGAAGAAAATGTTTTAGAAAATGAAATAACTGATTTTTCACACAGCTGTAGAGAACCTCTGCACAGCCAGCTCCAGCACCTGGCCCAAGGCTTGGCTTGCAATGGATCAACTGAAACTGCACTCACAGTTTGTGAGCTTTATCCTGTACTGCATTTCCTGCAGTCCAGGCCCAGCACTTTTCTTCAGAATCTTTATTCCTAAGACTCCACAGTTACAGATGAACAAAACAGGGATTTGCCATTCTTGCAAGATTTCCTACATTTTTGACTGATGTTGGCACCTTCAATCATATCTGCTCACAGGCTGAGCAACTGAGAGGATGGGAGAACGCCGAGCAGCAAGGCAAATGAATCTCAGACAGATTTTTTGAAAGGTACAAATGAGAACTGGTGCTTTAAAAATAGCATCGACTGTACTTCTACAGCACACATCCTCTGAGGAATTAATTCTAAGCACAGCAGCTTGTCGCTCCCCTCCTGAGGCAGGCGTTCTCATACAGATGTGGATACCCAGGCTCAAAGAACCACAGTGTGGTCCAGCCTCTCCTAGCAGAAAGTCAGCGATAAGTTAAAAACCCAAGGATGTGCCTACATATCTGTTTATGCATGCTTCGTGGTATGGGCATCAAAAGGACTACTAGGCATAGCAATTTTAAGCTTCCTTTTTCAAAACACTTCAGAGGCTGCAAGCCTACAGGTTTGTACTGTGAGCTGCTGAACCAAAAATAGTAAGGTAGCATGTGCCAGGCAGCTGTCTGCATGGATCCAAGGGTGCTCCAGTAATAAGGCTGGAGAAAGAATTACCCCTGATAGGTGAGGGTCCCACCTGGAGAGCTTAGAATAAGCTTGTTGTTGGCAGATGTATGCCAGAAAATAGCATGAGGTGTTGCATTAGGGATGTGGGAGACTGAGAAGCCAATGCCATGGCACCTCCTTGCTTATGATCCCTGTAGCAGAGATTCTTTAAAGCCAACAAGAATGAAAGCACATAATTACTGAGCTGGCAATAGTAACACTTTTCCCCTGAACTGAGGGCTTAGGGAGGCTGTAGTGGAGTTCTGGGACCTGGTAGCACAGCAGTACCTTGTGGAAAGGTCATTGGTGAGACAGTGCAAGGAGCTGAATTAGGGCTCCCCAGGCAAAAGACATAAGAAGCTCACTGGAAGGACAAGTGCCCAGAAAGGAGCTGCAGGATGAAATGAAACTGATACAGAGCAGCAATTGTTTGTACATCCACAGGACAGTGCTGTGCTAGAAACCCAGCGATAAGCTATAGACCAAAGAGGCAAATCCCTGAGCCCATGGGGAAGGCTTTGGTTTGAGGCTTTGCTTTTGAAGATTTCCAAAAGCAGGAGTTTACTTTGGATGAAGGGGAATATTCTCCTATATATAGCAGAACAGCCAAGGCAGTAGCTGTACCAGAAAAATGAAGCTCAGAGCTGCAAGCAAAATATGGGCAATCCGGCTTTAACTGCCAAAGTCAACACCTGCCCTGTGGTGGGATCCTTAGAGGCAGGAGGCATTGCTAAGGTGTGACCCCTACAACTAGGGAGAGGGGTTTCCTCTGCTGAATGCTAAATTCAGGCGGGTTCCTAGAGATGAATGAAAACTGCGTGCCATAAGGGAGGGCCAGGAATAGAAAGCCCATGTGGGGGAAGAATGCTCTAGATGTAGCGAATACATCTCCAAGAGGTTTTATCATTCTTATTTTGTCCCTACTATCAACAATAATAAGGAAGGAGCTTACAGAACAGCCTTTTCAATCCCTAAGCAATGCATCCAGAGATTAGCAGCAGAGAGCAGTGGGCAGCTCGAGAAAAGCTGTTCAACAAATGTAGAGGCATGCATAATAAGATTACTGAATTGGAGTTGCATGTTTTCAAGGATAAACGTGATATTATTGCACTGTCAAAGACATAGTAGGAACAAGGTGAAAGATGAGAAATAGCCTGCCAGAGCTGCAGGTCTGCTACAGCTGAGCTCCTAACAGGACAGGAACAAGGGAGAAGTGGAGGCAATGAAGAGGAGCAGCTCCCCATGAGCAGAGAGGAAAAGCATATCCTACTTGACATGCAGATATGCAGAGCAGCTTTTTGCAAAGTGGGTGATGTCATCATGTTTTTCTCAGCCTTCAAGACAGCAAGAGAAAAATAGATTGCACAGGAGCCTACAAGACAAGCAGGCTTTTCCCCCCGCCCCCCTCTCTGCAAATCTAATTGCTCAAATATTGATCAGGAAAATAATTTGAAAGGGCTAAAAGAAGGAAGAACTTCTTTTCTCCTCAGAGGCAAAAAGGGTAATGTTCTTACAGAGCTGCTGGAAAGATCCAAGTGTTCAGAGGATTTCCAATACCATATGAGCTAATTAATGTGTTGAGTTGGTCTGGTTTGGTTTTTTGCTCACAAAGGAAAGCGTGGAACAACTGAAGTTTGGGATTTTTCAGGATGCCCTGAAGTCCTGCTGTCCCAGGAGGCATGAGTGCCCCACCAGGCAAACAGACCCACAGATCCTAACTAGTGTAATTTGTGAGAACAGAAACTACAGCAGGGACTTCTGCTCTGGACAACTGGGTGGTCGCTGGCAGAAACCAGCAGCCAGGATTTAGCCCTACTGAGGGAAAGCACAATGAAGATAAACCCCCAAACCAGAGTGCTGGAGGACTGCTAGTCACTGATGCCCTAAAACAGGCACTAAGTCCTAAGAAAAAAACAGCACTTGCTTGGCTTCTGGAGGGCTGTTTTTCTTTCCTGTGAAAGATACAAATGAAAAATGCCATCTAACAAAATGTAATAACTATCTCAGAAAATATCTGTACCTCATCTTCATCTGGAAGAAATCTAGACAGAAGTGAGCACCAGGAAGTCCTTCATTGTTAAAAATGTCTTTTGTGAGTATACTAAAGTACAGGCGGAATGTTACTGAGGGGAAAACAAAAACAAGAACCTTGAAGCAGACTGGAAAAATGATTAAAAAAAAAAAAAAGCATGAATATGCATAGACAACGAGCACAGGAAGAGCAGGAAGCACTCACAAAGATTTCAGTGAATATTTCTCAGGCATATAGAGGAAACAGGAGAAACTGATCTTTTAAAGTGTCTTGTAAGGTTAGAAAGAAATGAAAACATGTACTAAACAAATGTCAATTAAATATCTTTAAATATATGGGGGTTTTTTAATTATTTCTTTTCCTTTGATGTGGAGTCTCTCCCTAGCACTGACTTTTGTGCATGAAATTTCCCACTGGGTGAAGTGAGCCCAGCAGTGCCTCAAAGTCAAGCAGACTGTGAGGTGAGATGGCTTTGTGTGTTTGTTGCATGGGCATGGGGTGGGTCACAAGGTGGCAACCCTAGCTTCAACAGCAGTCTGGTTCTTCATCTGAGGGCTCTCCAGGAATGGGCATTATAAAGTCTATCAGAGCATTCTCTTTGGTTAGGTGCGAGACGTAGCATTGGATCTAAGTCATCAATTGCCAGGAGGTGGTTAGTTTAAAAGCCAGATTGATTAGTCAAAAGATACGTGTAAACCCCTGCAATGGAGCAATATATAAATAAAATATATTAAGAGCTGGAGGATTCTTCTTTCCTTATTTCAATGGCATTTTCCACCCTGTGGTACATCATGTATGATTCCTTTTTTAAAACAAACAAGTAAAAATGTCCCCTCCTCTCAGGACTTTATAGTCCCATTATGATTAAGAGAAGTTCTGTAGTAAGCTGTTATGGACGAGTCATGTTAGATATTGGGCAGATAATGTTAAAATATAAAGAACACTGACAGCCAGCAAGAAAATCTGCCTAGGAGTTGGGCTACGTTGCATGACCTCCTAGGACTCTGTGTTTGGTTTAGAGAAAAATAAGCATTTGTAGTCATTTTCTAGATTCCTTGTAGAGAACAGGAAGGGAGCCTGTACCTGCAACATTTAAATGGAAAAAAAAAAAAAAGCAAAAAACAAAACCTCACAAACGCGAACACAAAATAACAAAAACTTGCATTGAGTGGCACGAGGCTGAAGAAAAAGAATGAGCAGAAAGAAAATAATTTAGGGGAATATTTGTGCTAGGTTATTCAGTGACAGTCATTAAACCTCAGAACAGTTTACTCTGTTCCTTTCCTACAAGAAAGGGTTTTAGCTCCCAGACCTGGCAAAGCAAATCAAATCTGACTTTAGGAGACAGAAGCTCCTGGAGACCCATAGCCTCAGCAATAGTTCTCCACTGAACAGACAGCTTCTGGCCAGATTCTCTCAGCTACCAGGCAGAGGCTCAGATTTAGAAAATGCAGCCTGGGCACAGCTGGTCAGGTCAGATAATGGGTCAGGCTGCCAAGTCTCTCTCTCCTCTTTTCCACCAGAAGATGGTGTTCAGCCTATTCAATATGTGGAATGAATTCTCATGAAGGTGATCAAAGCAAAGGGCGTACTCTGTCAGGAGAGAAAAGCTTTCTACCATCACGGGGAAAAACAGGCAAAGAATAGGTTTACCAGCTCTGCCGTCTCTGCCTGGTAGGCTAATTGTTCATCATGCTTATTTTCTTTGCTTCACTTGAAATGGGTAGAAATCTGTGAGAAGTGCTGAAGTATTTGAGGTCTGAGAGCATACAGCAACCATTTTCATTACAGTAACCAAGTCACAGAATGGTAGCTTTAAATGAGAAGGATAATAATGCATTACAGATTCACTTTCAATTAATCCAGAGCCTGCAATGCTGAATGCACTTAGTCCATGAATTTTCTCAGAAAATGAAGGTAGAGTATATTTCATTTATAAATCACAAAAGACACTTATTTGGCAAGAACGACCCCTGCTCATATACAATAAATCATGAACATCAACAGTCTCTAATGGATTTTGAGTCAGTGCCACATACAGCAAAGCCCGGGGCCTGTGTTTCAGGATTCTAGGGCTGTGCCAAAGGAGTCTTATAAATGATTAATGCATTCAGCACTGTGTCATCAGTGCCATTGGAGAGAAAAAGACATTCAGGGGCTCCGTTTGTCATTAAAAAAGTGATAACCAGTTCAGCAGCAGACCATGACTCTCCCTTCCCCTGCCAGAATAAACTATTTAGCTCTAGACTTAATAAAGTCCCTTCCCAAAACTTCACACATGTTCTTCGCTCATGGTGTGCAACACTGCAGTGAGAGAAAAGGCAGGGAAAGAAAAAGTCTGTTTTCATATGTAGCCTTCCAATTCCAGACTTACGGAGGGACAGAGTTGGGGCTTGCACTTGCAAATGTACATTCAACATGGGGATACATTACATAGGTGGCTGGGGCTTCTTTCTACTTCTTTGCTATACTGTGAGGATGTCAGTATATAGACAATGCAAGTTTTGGTCCCTGCTGCTCAGTCTCTCATGCTTAGTTATCCATCCCACAGTTTTCAACCTCTCCCCTTTTACTTTTATCCCCATGGTTACTGAATCACTGTATTCGCAGAGATTTTCCTCACTAAAGAATGTGACTAACATGAGACAGCTAAATTATTAGAGCCAGCTCCAACATTAGTTTCTCCTAACAAGGATCTTATCTTCCAAATGCTTTCAAAAAGATCTGTTGCACTGGCACCAACTTCAAAGTAAGCAGTGCTTCAGCTATTGACAGAGACAGAGTTGCAGCAGCATTGCACAGGGAGACTTAAAATAGTATGGAATCAGGTAAATGATGAAATAAAATGCTAGCTTTAGCAGACCTAATCATGTGAACCACATGATACAAATACCTATGAGATGTATGTCACAAAAGGAAAAGAGAAAAAGAAAAAAAAAGTAACGCCAGAAGGGAACACAATACCACTTGATAAGACCTGGCTCTAGGAGTTCAAGTAGATTTTCTCTTTTAAGAAACAGTTGGGCTGAGTAAACACAGACGTTTTAGGCCTCAAGAAATCTCTGTTACACAATGCATCAAGACATGCTATCAAAAAACAAGTCCACTAACCTCCAGCCACAGCAACCAGCAAATGCTGACCCAGGGGTCACTGGAACTGCTCTCACGCCAGCCAGTCTAAGATGCCCTCAGGGCAGAGCAAACTGAAACTCTTCCAAACCACCAAAAAAATATACATTAAGCCTCATTCGCATGTGGGAAGTCTTTCTCTCCTTCACTCTTAGCATCTATTGAGCCACAAATGCCGAGACACTAAAGCAAGGGTAGAAAGTTAACACCTCAGGTAAGCATCACCACAGCCATGAGAACATACATAAGACTTAAGAAGAAATGTGGAAGTCTTACCTTGGCCGCTACGGAGGAGTTGGGCTTCTCCAAGAGGTCCCAAAGCTTTTTCCTTTTGTCAGCACAGCAAGTGTTATCAAATTCCTCCCCTTCCCTTTCCCTCAACGTCTCAGCTTCTCTCTTCAGCTCCTCGTTCATCTGCTCCTTCTTCTGATGGTAGCGGGCCTGGCAGCAGGACTCCAGGTAGATCTCATCCACCCCCCAGTAGTCCAGCTCTTGGCTGAAGGACAAGGCGCACATCTCCTCCATCATGTGCAGCTTGCCAGTACGGTAAAAGTTTAAGATTGAGGTGAATGCCCCAGGGTGCCTGTCAAAGAAGTACTCATTCTCCTCCAGGTTGTAATCATCACAGATCTCCATAAGGGAGTCATGTGTGTTGCAGTCTCTGAGCTTACCCAGCCTGGTCCGCGGCAACCTGTCCAAGGTCCGCCAGAGAACCTCGTGGGCCAGCCCCCCCACGTTGAGCTTGACCCTGCGGGAGCAGGCCTTGCTCCTGACGATCTCCGTGGGGTCCGGAGGCAAAGAGGTAGTAGAGCGAGATCCATGCTTATTCATCCCCAGAGGCATCGCTGGTCCCCCTCAGGCTGGATGCTCCAAGGTGCAGCGTGGGGCAGGGCGCGCGGGGGGCCGGCACTCCTCACCTCTCCTTCCCCTCCATGCCCCAAAGCTGCAAGAAAAGCCAACCATGGGTCCCAGCCCGCTGACCTCCGCTCCCGCGGGCCGCCTGCCCGCCGGCCTTATCCCCGCCCGGGGCAGCCCGGCCCCGCTAATCTGCTCAGGGGGCGGCGGCGGCGCTGTCCGCCCTCGCGGTGCTGAACCGCGCTCCGCGCCGCGCTCGGGCGGGCGGCCTCGGGCAGGCGCTGTCCGCGCCCGCGGTGCTGAAGGCCGCCCGCTCCCACGTGGCGGAGCGGTGGCTCCCGCCGAGCTCCCCCGGGCGGCGGCCGGGTGCTGCCCTCTTCTCCCGGCGGGTCCCAGGCTCTGCCCGGGAGGGTTGCCTGCACACCTCGTGTGGGAAGCTAAGGAGGCTGGGCACGGCTTCGGCAGCCTCTTCTGGCAAAGGGCTGGCCGGGAGCTGCTTGGTTAAAGGGAGGGCGAAGAGCTTCCCCGAGCACCGCTCCGCGCTGCTCCCCAAAAGGCGCCCGGCCGCTGGACGCGGCCGCGCTGGTGCGTGGTTTCCCATCCCGGAGCGACAGGACGGGAGCGCGCCGGCCCCACCACCGACAGTCCCCGAGTACTCGGAGCCGCCGCTCCCTCGCGCAGCGGGGCCCTGCCGGACAGCGGGCGCCGTACCCCGGGTGCCCCCACGACCCACCCGGGCAAGTCTCCTCCTCAAAGCCGGCAGTGCCGCCCGCTCTGCCCGGACGCGGAGGCGGCAGGGGGAGGCAGAGGCTTTTATAACTCCAGCCTTGCAAATTTCCCCGAGGAAAGCGCTGGGAAAGAGAAAGAGGGAGTATTTCCAGTCACTCTAACGACGCACTCTACCTCTCTGGGCTATCCAGGGACGCCTCCCCATACCCCACGCAGCCCTCTGCAGAACAGGAAAATCAACGAAAATGGGAATAAGAACCACCCCCGAGTCTTCCTTGCAAAGCCGATGCCTTATAACAGCCCCGAGCACTGTTGCTTACACAAGATGGCACGAAGAGAAACCCCGGCGCAGAAAGGAACGAACGGCTTCTCCCTGCTCAGCCGGCACGGCGCCGGGGCTCGGCCCCTCTCCCCCATCGATTTAGATGCCCCCACCCCGACAGCGAAACCCCGACGCTGCCTTCAACCCTTTGCCGGGGCCGCTCCCGGCCGCAGCCCCCAGGCGGAGGAAGGCTCCGCTCTCCCGGCCCGCACCTACCTCCTCCTGCGGGCTCCCAGCGAGGCGGCGCGGGGCTGTGCGGGACCGAGGGCGGCTACATCGTGCGGCGGGGCGGGCAGCCGGGATGGCCCCGCTCGCATCCCCCCGCGGGCAGCCTCGAGGCGGAGGGATGGCGGCCGCTCTCCCGTCTGGCCACGGAGCCCGGGGGGCGGGGGGAAGGGAAGCGAGGTAAATCGGATCCCTCGGCAGGAAGCTTTCCAAGGCCTTCCCTCGGCTGCGGCTCCTCGCTCCTGCCTGCCGTCAACTCCGAAGCCGCATCTGCCCCCTTCCCCCACCCTTCTCTTGGTGAAGACACAAAGGAAAGCTTTGGTACTTCCTTCTGCTGCCTCGAAACGGAGATCAACAAGTCTAGTCTGAACCTCCGGCTTTTCCCTGCAATTCTGTCCCGGAGTTGTTTGGAGTGAATTGGAAGTTGGGGGTGGAAGAGAGGAAGGCAGCTCCACCGTGAGCTGGGATGCAGCATTGCAGGGAAGGTTAACGCTTTCCTGACCTGGCCCCGCCGCCCCGGGGCTGATTTACAGCGGGTGAAGAGTCTGGACCAGACCTAGCACCGAGGGGAGAGCTGCAGCATCCTTCCGTAGCAGTAGGACTATTCCCACCATCCTCCAGCTCCCGGTGGTATCATCCGTGAAAACAGGAGCAGGGATTGGTGCCAGGAGAAAAACGACAAGCAGAGAGTGCTGATAAGCCCAGCAGGGCTGTTATGGCTTTCTAGGCCCTGCTTGCTGAGCTAAGAGCAGCTGAGCTCTGTGAAGCTGCACATCTTCATGCAAGGAGTGAGTTGGAGCATCACCCTCACACCAGCAATCTCTCATCAGAGGGAAAGCCTTCACTTGGAATTGTTACATTTATTTGCAGATAGAGATGGGAGAAATAATAATAGATTTCTGATCAGGGGTCTCCATGTAATAGCATATCTGCTAACCAGAAAATACAGCATTCAAAGTATCCTTCTAGCACTCTTTTCTCCTTCCCTTCCATCAGGGGAAAATGGCTCTCAGCAGGAGCCTGCACCTTCATTAGCGTTATTTAATGGGTACATCAGCACCACTAAATGCAGTTTACCTTCTTAGGCAGGTGCAGCAGGGGTACACAGCTCTGTTTTATGTCCCTTTCTCCCCCTTTGCATTCATTGGTCATGTCCCTACTATGAGGTTTCTAAACCATGAACCTGGTGACTATGTGATTAACTTGAGAAAAAGACACTCAGTGCTGCTTCTCTCTACTTTTCATATACTTATCTACTTACCCTCACCTGCCTCCCATTGCCTAGTGTATGCAATATCACTGTTGTGCAACTATTTTTGTTATTTGAATTTTCCATATCTGTTTTAGAGATGACCTTCTGAAATCTCAATGATTTTTTGTTTGTTTGTTTTTTTTCCTTGTAAAGAGAAGTGAGCCTTCTTTCTGCAGCAGGAGAAATAAAGGCGTAGAAAATCACTTGTGTGGAGGTGAGAGAAAAGTTTGGGAATCAGTCATGTTGACAAACCCAATCCTACTCTCGCTGAAGTAGTTCTCCCACCCCAAGAAAACCTACAATCAGTATCCAGAGCACTTTGGTTCTCCTCTTACTTTCCCTTCATTGCACCCCTAGACCCTACTTCACTCTTACAATAGAGATGAAAATTCCTGATCGGGGCTGTGAAGCTAAATCTGTTAAAGGTTACAAATGCCTGGAAACTTCCAGCTGGCAGTGCTGGATAAGAACAAGTTATTTGTTTGTTAGCACTAGCATCCAGGGCACATTATCTCCTGTTGTGACAAATGGAGGCCACTCTTCTGCACGAAGAGAATGGTTGGAGGGAAAATGACAAGGAGCCTAATACAGGGACATGCATCAGACTCAATACAGCTAAATCACTGGGAGAGAAGCAATTCATTTTTATTTGCAAGGCATTTGTATCTTTCCACATCACTCTTGCTACACTGCCCATGTCACTCACAGGGTCTGGCGAGAGGCCAGGGAATCAGCCATGGGGAGGGGACATAAAAGGGCAGCGCGGAGGCACTGCTCCTGCCCTGCTTCCACACTCTCCTTGCCAGTATGAAGGACCATGCTCTAGCCTCAGGTAGAACTGCAGGAGGGCGTCCTGCAGATGGCTGTGCCTGGGGTGATCCGGGAGCCTGGACGAGAGGAGAGAATGTTCCCAGCCCCAGGATGTCCATTCTCTGCAGCACTTCTTGTTCCGTGGCTGGCAAGCTTGTCAGCAAGGGGCAGTGAAGGCCTGAGGATGCAGAAGTGTGCTGTCTGCTCTGTCTTCTCCAAGGTTATCTCCCCCACTCTTGCTTTACATATTCCTTTTGATTGATATTTTTGTACCCTGAGCTTCTCCAACTGTATTTATGGTTTGTTATTTCCACAGCCCATGGAGCCAGAAAAATGCCTGAATGCAGCCCATAGCAAACCCTCTTCCTCTCTGCGTATTATAGTCGTTATTGACAAGGAAATACTTTAAACCTCAAGTACTTAAGGGGAAATGCGCAGAGTATGACACAAATGTGCTCCCCTGGGCTCATAGGCAGTGGTATATAAAGACCTGGATTTAACCTGCCAGGCAGAAATGTGTGGAAGGCACTGTTTCTTGGGCCACAACATGACCATATGACCACAACATGGCCATACAAAATGTGGTGGTGGTGATGGGTTGATGGTTGGACTAGGTGATCTCAGTGGCCTTTTCCAACCTCGATGACTCTGTGATTTTATGACAGCCAAGCAGACTTGAGCCTAAATGTAACAAAAACCCTCTGCAGTGCCTCCTCTGTCTGCATAAGGAAAAGTATCACATCTTCATAAACACCCACACTGCACAGCAGTCAGGGATCTCCTGTCCATCCTTTGAAGCAGGAGAGGAGGCTGATTCACGTCGCTGTGCAAAGCAAACTAATGGCTGTGAGAAAGAAAGGTTCCTTGCACATAAACAAGCCTGCAGCTGTCACGGCAATGGCATTCAGAACAATGGACTTCCAGCAGAGAGCAGCACAGTGGCTTTGGTGGCTCACGAGCTTTGGCCGGTTCCCGATGCTGAAGGATGCTGGTTTTCATATCCTAAATTGAGTTAGAAGTTGTAACAATAACCCACATTGTTCTCACAGCCCCAGGGCCCTGTGCTTGTTCTTACAAATGGGAAAGGCTGTCATACAACGAGCTGTCTCAGTTCCAGCGCTTCCTATTGTGCCCCTTTAAGGATTCCCTTAGTTTCCAGGGATTTTCTTTCCAGCATAGAAACACTTAAGATATAATGGAGATTTCTTTTATAGTCCAAAATCCTTTCCCTTAAATGGGAAAGAAAATTATCAGGTTTCTTGGCAGAGGTCTGTAACAAGCATTGAAAAGTGCAGAAGGAACTGAGACGAATGGTGCAGAGTGGTTGTACTACTGAGAGCATGAGAGCATGAAAATAGTGGAATACCAGGGAAAAACGCTGGAAGCTAGCAGCAAAACACAATCCAAAAATGAACCTTAAGTGCCATGCCCTCCTTAGAAAAGCCAAGCAGAGCCTGGATGACAGTGTCAGCAACAGCTGGGCTCCATCATTGTTACATTCTCTGTTGTGAAAGCTGCCCTGGGAGAGTTTCAGCTGGAGCTGCAGCCTGTGCTGCTGTGGGGGGAGCAGACTGCTGCATGGGGCAGGTTTGGTTACTGTTCTCCTGGCCCAAGGCTTGTCCTCCAGCATGCTTCACCATTCAATTTGCCCTCTACTACCCCTGCTCCTTCTCACACCATGGGACAAAAGAGCCATTCCCAAATTGTTCATTTAGGTTTTTAAGTCTGTAGCAGTTGGTGCAAATAACAGAGCCTCTGCCAGCTGTCTGGAGTCCTTAGAGAAACACTGGAGGATGTTGGAGGGCTGAGCTGTCTGCAAGAGGTGGAGGGGAGAAAAACAGAGAGGTCTCAGCAGGGACCAGAAGTAGAGGGCAAATGCTTCTTGATGGAGGGCAGGGTCTTTGCAGGCTCAGATTTGGAAGAGAAAAGACAGGCGAGGGCAGGCCTCTCATATACAGGTAGTCACATGGGCACCCTGTCCTGAAAGGACCTGAAGATTTCAGCTCACCCAAACTTCAGTAGGAAACATGCCACTACAAATGGGTTAGCAGAGAACTGTATGAATCAGATTCCCACAAAGCACACTCAGAGCTATCCCCCGGGCTCCGGCATTCTGCCCTTCCCAGGATATGCATTTCCTCCCCCGCAGCCATTAAGCAGTCTCTCCGTGCTCACTGACCACAGACACACAGTCACTGCTCCTCTTCCTGGGGATGGCTCCACCGGACCTGCTCCGGTCTCCCTTCCTGCAGGAGATGAGGCTGAGGATCAGCCCATTCCAGAAGGTGAGTGGGTGTGCAAAACACCACCTTCTTCCACATCTGCCTCATTCACATCAGATCTGAAGCCAAAGGCAGTTATTTCACAGAGGAGAAATGCACAGACTTTTCTGCTGGCTGGGGAACAAATGTCCTGAAGGGGTGATTTGCCCCATCACCACTCTTCTAGGGAGTTTGCAAAAATTTGAGAAATTAACTTTTTACCTACCTGTCAATATCAAATCTTTGGAATCGTGTCTCACAGTAGTGCTTGGTCCCCTGGGGATGCTGCTTTCCCCACACACCATGTACGTGTCCCTGCTCATTGCAGAGGGGTTGGACTCGATGACCTTTGAAGGTCCCTTCCAACTCCTATGATTCTATGATTCTGTGCAGTGGTTGGAAGGATGCTTTTTCTCCTCTGTGCTGCTTGGGCAGGGCTGGCACAGAGGGACAAGCAGCTGCCTGTAATATGTTACCTAACATTTAGCTTTAAGCAATGGATTCTGTAAAGCAATTTGCCTTGCTATATTATTCAGCAGCCAGGGATGTATTCGGCCCCCAAGGGCTGGCGGCTCCAATTGATCACCTGGCATCTATCAGGAGGGAGCCACATCTGTCAGCTGTCAGGTGGTGTGGTGATCTCTCGCAGGGGTGACCAGGTACCTGTCTCTGCCATCCACCTTGCAGCCAGGCTCCCGGGAGCAAGAACTGCTCTGCTCTCCCATACACAGAGCCTGAAAGAAACGCTGCAGCCACAGAGCAATTTCAGATGGTTCCTGGGAGGTAACACCACAACATCCCCTTTCACACTGAAGGAAATTGAGACAGAAGGATTAAAGCAACCTGACAAATTCTGTGTGGGATGGAGGATGAATGAGCAGAGAAATGTATTCTAAATCTTCAGAGATCTTCCTCGGTGATTCCTGCCAGGACTGCCCCACCATCATTGTGTGTGGCAGAACATGATGCTCAGGGGCTCCCTCCAGCAGCAGCTGTCACCAGGATCACACACCTCGGGGAGGGCAATGCCAACATGTTCAACTTTCTGTTTCTCTTTTTTTTTTTTTTTCCCTGAAGAACTTGCAGTAAATAGGCAAGAGCTGAAAACCCTGCACGAAGTCAGCCCTTCTTGGCCACTCCCTGCTCAAATTTGCCCTCAGATTTGAGGAAATGCCCTCCTCCTTCTTTCCTTCTTTTTGTCCGTTCAACAGTAATTAAGGCTGGAGTTGCAAAGGGGTCAGAAAGCCTCATGCCTATGGCTCCAGAGAAACACGAGGACAGCCCTTGGATCTACTTCCAAGCAGATATTTAATGCTATGGTCAGGACTGGGGGCTGGACTCTCCTGGGAGTGGTGAGAGCTTTGATTTTGGTGACACTTGGGTACAGCGACAGAAATTCCATGAATTGCCCATGGGAAGGGTCACTTCCAGCCTTTCTTAGGTTATTTTGCATCTGTAACACGTATTTAATAAAACACATTTTAATTCTCAGGATTATGGAGATCACTTTAAAGCAGCTTATCTAACACTCCTCTCCTTCCCTGTTTTTCCCCAAAGTGTTTGTGGGCGAAGCAGAAGGCTGCATTAAGCCATTCTTGAAGGCTTTCTCGGATTAAACTTCTTCACATGGGACAGAACCACTCCCCATGCATTTCAATGAGCTCTCCTCAGCCTGCCCTTTCCCTGCATGCAGGAGTGATGCCAGGTGGTAACTCCCAACACTCACTAACCAAAACGAACAAGCTGGATGTAATCTGACAACACTGCAGTAACTCACTGCAAGTGAGCTCTGTGGGAGAGGAGAAGGATGTTGAGAGCAGAACAGTGCCCACAGAGAGGACAGGACTATATGAGGGCCCTGGCTGAAGCCCTTCTTCAGCATAGCTGAATCCATTTCCACCTCCAATTGCTTCAGATTTGGGCACCCAGGTTCCCGTAAGACTTACAGCAAAACCCCTAATGCAACACCTGCTCCAACCACCCCTATTCTCTTGAGACCACTATTTTCTGGTATGATTAAATATCCAAGAACAGCTACTCAGAAATGGAGGTTTACTCTCATCTCTGAACTCCTAGCAATGGAGTGCTCTAAAAAGCATTTTGCCTTATATAACAATAACACAGAATTAAGTGTTTTGGTGAATGTTTTATCTGTGACAAGCAATCACAATGCAGCTTTTCCAGAAAACCTATTGGCCTTCCTCTGTGAGAAGGGCAGTGGATGTGTCTGGGGGTCACCACCTGAACCCCCACCAGGCCTGGGGTGACACTCAGCAGGACTCAGCTGCACCTGCAGCAGCCAGAAATGACAATCACCTATTTCTAACAAGATGTCTTATTTGACACGGGTCACAGCTGTCATCAGCTGGAGACAGTCATCGTGCTCAGAGGCACTTCTGCACTGGTGCCACTACTGTCCTTATCCCTCCGTTCTCCTCTTGGACTGCAATCTTCCAACCCATATGGTATATGACAAACGAGGCTGCACTCCCCATTCCTGGTATTTATACTATGTCATCCCACCAACTGAAGCAATAACAATAACTGGGATTCTTCAGGATTACCATCATAGAGATTCTTATTTCAAGGGAGGTATCAGCTACCTGCCTTTGCCTTTCTCTGTGCATTAAACAGAAGGCACTGATGGAAGGAAAATAAAACTACGATCAGAAAACTGTTGGTTCAGAAGGTGGTTCAGAACTGCTGGCTCCTGTTGCTGCAACAGAGTTTGTTTTTTTTTTTTGGGTTTTTTTTTTTTTTTTTGTATTCAGCTTTTGCCAACATTAAAATTGCTCAGGTTGGAATTTTCCACGTTGTTATTGGCCCCTAGTAGGAATCAAAGACAATTTCAGGAAAATCAGCCATTTTCACTGATTATGACAAGAGAAAATATCCAGTATTAAGAGAGATGGAGATGTTATCAAGGGGGAAAAGAAGAAAAAGACATAATCTGGTATCTTCAGATTGCACCTCTCCATATACAAACAAGAGAAAATAGGATTTTATGGTAAAGCCTTACTTTTAGCAATTCAGATCAATCAATTGCTTGGTTTTGCAACCCAAATATCCCTCTAATGCAATAAGCTAGCAGAACAAAATTACACCAATTTAACTAACAGAGTGAAAGCAGTGTTACCGTGAAGTCAGGAACCTGGGAGCTTTTCCACTATATTGCGCCAGTAAATAATTCCTGTAGTTTGGGACTCTTCCTAATCAATGGTGTAAAAAACAGCATTTAATTAAAAAGTTATTTTCTAAAAGAATCTGTATAGGTCACTGAGGAATAAACAAATCTAACAGATGGCTTTGATGTATAAACACATGCAAATATCAAAGGCATCTCACGAGTTGTATATGCAGTGCTTTATCCCAACCTAAGAAACTTCAGTACTTTGTCCCAGCAATAGGGAGGAATTAACGTTTGCCACCCTTGCCAGTGGATTTTTGTGTCAGTCCAACTCATACTTTCAGTGAGCAGTATTTAGAGCCCCCATGCTGAAGCTCTGAATGGAGCAGAACCAAACCCATTATTAACAGGCCTTGTCCTCACACTCTGCACTTACTGGGGGTCTATGCTGCAGTAAAGCTGACACCATTCCTGGCTTTTGGGGCTCTAACAGGTTGCATATAAAGGGAAGCAAAATCCATTTGTTGTTTTGTTACAGAGAAAAGGATGAAGGGGATACAGGGCAGAACCAGATCTATAGTTAAAGACTGCATCCAGTTGCTTGGCAACTGAGACTCCAGTCCCACAGGACATTCCCCCAAGCACCTCCAACAACTCCTGCACAGAGCCCAGCTTTGTGCAAGCTGCCAGTCTCTGGCCTGACACTTGTGTTGAAGGTGAGACAAGGAAACATCATTCACCCATGAAGCAAGTCCATTCAGGACTTGCTTACTCTATCTGTTAAGAATCAGACAAAAACAGCAGGAAGGGAAAACCAGGATGGCTGTTAGGAGAAACTTTCAAAGCCTAAGAGAGATGAAGCACAGGAACAGACTGTTCAAGGAGGCTGAAGGATGGAGACATTAGCACTATCAAGAAGGTGTGTAAGCATCTATCAGGAATGGTCTAGACAAACAGAGCTTGGCTTGGTACAGGAGGATGGATGCGGGCTTTCCTTCATGTTCCTTCCTGCCACACACATTTGATTTCTCTATGAGAACCTCACACACACGATGCAGTTATGTGGTGACCTGTAGGAGCACACCCCATGCCTTGGGAGGCAGGTACAGCTGTTTTCCTGATGCAGCACAGCTTCAGGAATCCACTGAACAAAAATCCAGAATTCCAGTTGTTGGCTTAAGTCATGGGAAACCAACACATCAGCAGATTGTCTCCTCCAACACTTGCAGCAATCTTTTGTCATAAATTTTCTCTGGTTTGTATCAACTAAAAATCTCTCTCACTCAAGATCCAGCTTGAAAAATGTTGGCTTAGGATTAATTTGAAGTAGATTTATACCCACAGACTGTGTTAGGACGCGAGTTCTTCAAAACATTGACCTAAGTTTACCATATAAGAATATGAAAAACCCAAAGAACTGATTCAAATCTAACTTGCATAAGATGGATACACAAAGGCAGCAGGAGTCTGCCAACAGAAACCACTGTCAGCTTCTGCGATAGTGCTGTATGCTCGAGGAAAATAAGTACTGCAACAGCTCAAGAGCAGACAATACTTGAAAAGCTTCCAGCACCTGGAAGCTGAACCTGAGTTGACACAGTGCTCCTCAACCAGCCCCAGAGCTCTGAGAAAATTTATATATATACATATATATTTAAAGCAAAGCTTTGACTTTGTTTAAATGAAGAAAAATGTTACATGGATAAATATTAATAGAGAAAAGGATTAAGAAGGGTGAAATAGCACCACACGGAACACCACATCTGAGCCCGAGAATGTGTGTTTCTCTTCAGCTCAGAACTTTCCCTGGTTTTGGGCACGAGATAAGAAAATTCACAACTCAGTGCTGCTCAGTGAGGGGGTACCAGAGGGGGATCCACGCTAAGCACTGCTGTTGCTGGTTGCCATGCATAGAAAAGCAATTAAGCAAGTAGCCACACTGAGATTTTCTCAGTAGTGAGCAACAGCTGCAGGAGCAGGAAGAACTCAGGGGACAAACCACAGGGGGGTCTGGGGGCACCTCCAAGGCCAAGGAAGAAAAGCCAATGGTTATTTCCCCACTGGCTGCTCAGCATCCCCAGGCACACTGGGATGTGCACTTGGTTTCAAGTCTGCATTTTTTCAGTCTCTATGAAACACTGGGACTTCCCATCCCATTTGCAAGAAGCGCATCTGTTTTTCCCTAGGCCAACCTCCTCCGAGCTCGACAGTCATTTTATTTTTATTTCTCCTGCTTTGCACCCCTTCCCCACCCAGCAGACAACGGGGATATCAGGATGAGGCTGGATTTGCTGCGGTGAAGGACAAAATCCCACCCCATGGAGCCAGTGCACTGCAAAGCGATGGAGAAAACCGTCCAGGAAGACTGCAGCTGCACAAAAACAAGATCCTGATGGGAGACTGTCATTACTTTCACCCACAGGGCTTATTTGAAAGCCAAGCAGCAGCAAGCCTGCAGAACCCACAGCCTGAAGCTCTCCCGAACGCTCGGCGGGCCTGTCCAGACCCCGAGCTTGGGGGTCCCGACATGTATTTTGACATTGACATCCCGACGATGTACTCCAGGATCCTCGGTGCACCCCGCGGGACTCCAACGCTTCCCCACTGGGAACGCAGACCACCCAGCACTCGCCCCAGCGCTGCGCATGCGCAATAGGGCCATGCGCCTCCCTACTGCCTCCTGTTGACTGAAATGAGGTACTGCAGGCGCTGCTCCGCGCGCGGACGATTGTACCAGCGAGGCGTGAGCGGAGAGTCTCTGCACTTCTACGCATGCGCCGATCAGCATCTACATTGCCGCCTTCTTTCCAGCGTGCGGCAGCGGTGAGCCCTCAGTCGTGCGCAGCGCCTGCAGTACCGGCATCCTTCCTGCAGGTGGCAGCAGCGCTCAGTGAGGACCAGCGGTAGGTTTCCTGGGGAAGCGCTCACTGCAATCGGCTGTGCAAATCTCAGCCAGTAGGTGTTCCAAGGAGGGATGGAGAGGCATGTCCAGCACCCCTGCTACTGCCAGCATCCAAAGCTGCAGGGTATGCTGCCTAGGGAACCATCACGGAGCAGATTCTTTGCATATTCACTCTATTCCACTCTGGAGGTTTCCTCAACGCTGTACCTTCTCTTAGCAAGGGGACATCTCAACGAATCACCTCCAACGCTAATCCCACGTAAAAGTTGGTGTGTTTGCTGGGGGCAATTGGTGAGGTGAAGGCAGCTGTAAACTGCAGGGACAGAAAGATCAGCCTCTGGAAGAGGGAGGACGGAAGGACTGTTGCTGTCTGCTAGGCCAGTTCCCACTCCTGTAATCTTCATCGCTTTCCCTGTTTCTAAAAATGTATTGCAGCCAAACACCACAGACCTGAAGGTTACAAAAGGGACATCCAATGTGACCACACAGTCACTTGGCCAGGAGAAACCACAAAATATGATGGTGATTTTGGATCTGGAGTCCTTTACCCCCTGTTTCAGCACAGGACATGCTGGTTGAACCAGCCAGACATACACATCCTCATCCTTATTAACATGTTGGTGTGGAAAACAAATACGATTGGCTAATGAAATCAATAGGAAAACAAGCAGGAGCGATTGAAATCAGTTTTGTTTAAAATAAAGTCAGCTTCCCCTCTTGTACAATCCTCTAATTAACTTCACCACATTCAATTCACATTTCAAAATTTAAAACAAAAGTGAATATCATGTGGTTACAGAAACGTCACAGAAGGTATGGAGCTCCTTAGGACAGCAAGGACACAGCAAGCTTGCAATAGCTTGTCTTTCTGAGGCAATACTTATATATACATATATATATATTTGGCCAAAGGAGATTTGGCACTCTTACAATTTCTGTTATTACACCAATAAGTTCTTATTTTACAGTTCACAGTGAAGAAATAACTGTTAAAACAAGCTGGTTTCTCAAAACTGCTCCCAAGTATGAAATTACAGGAAATGTCCTAAACATTTCTGTACAATAATATGTGCACAACAGTTCTAATGTCTGGACAGAAGGAGGACAATACAATGAGTGGTTCAGTCTACTTTCATATATGCAGGGTTTAGAAAACAGACTTCATGTATAAAATACAGTTTGTAGGTTAAAAAGCACTTCAGATTTTATGGCTTCTCAGAATCATAGAATCCTTAGAACAGGAAGGAACCTCTGAAGGCCATGTAGTCCATCTCCCCTGCAATGAACAGGGACACCACTGCTAGATCACATTGCCCAGGGACTTATCCAGACTCACCTTGAAAGTCTCCAGGGGAAGGGATCAACCATGTGTCTGGTCAACATGTGCCAGTGTCTCACCACTCTCACCGTAAAAGATTTTTTAGTTATATCTAACCTAAGTCTACCCTCTTTAAGCTTAAAACCATTTCCCCTTTTTCTATCACCACAGACCCTGCTAAAGAGACTGTCCCCCTCTTTCCTGTAGCTCCCCTTTAGATCCTGAAAGAATACTACTGAGTATTTTAAATTGAATGGAAAGAGAAAAGGCACAAACATTTGCAATAATCAATAGATCATTTTGTTAATACCAATAGCAGCTGTTTAAAAATGAGGGATATTTGGTACCTGTGTCTTGTTCTTTCCCTGTTTCAACAAGTCATGCCAATGGTTATTTTGCAAAATGTAAGGAAGAGGACAAGAGAGAATGGCCTCAAGTTGTGTCAGGGGAGATGCATGTTGGATGTTAGGAAGAATTTCTTCTCTGAAAGAGTGGTGGTGCAGTGGCACAGCTGCCCAGGGAGGTGGTGGGGTCACCATTCCTGGAGGTGCTTCAGAGCCACAGAGATGTGGCACTGAGGGATGTGGGCAGTGGGCACTGTGGGGTGGGCTGGGGTTGGACTGGGTAATCGTGGAGGTCTTTTCTAACCTTCATGGTTCTATGATTCTATGAATAAATTACTATTATTTGCTGGTCATTTTTTCCAAAAGACATGATTAAATAACATACTGATATGGGACTTAGGATATAAGGTTATTTATGGTGTCAGGTCACAGCACCTACCTTGTTGGTTTCCCTTTCTATAAGCTAAGCTGATAATGCTCTGGATACTCCTGATATGAAATCATTATGTTTCCGGAGACACAAGATGAATACTACAAAAAGCCAAAATGCCTGCAAATAAGAACATACTCCATATCCACATCCCTTCCCATCTTTTGCAATTAAAAGTGTTTTTAGACTTTCAAAAGTAAATCCTGTCCAAATAGTAAGCTTCTGCTGATGAATCTAGCAGTTACAAATCACAGACACTTCTATTATCTTAAAACAGAATGCACTTGCTTTCTTGTTCAGCTAAAGATGTTTCATTTTCCTTTTTCAGAAGGAAAAACAAAACCTATAGTATCAGTCATGTGATGCACCATCTTCAGTGATTTAATGATTCTTTAAATTTGTAAGGAGACTTACTTAAGTCTAAAATGCAGATATAGGCTGACTTGTTACCTCCAAAAAACAGCGTTCTCTCTCAAACAGCTGATTCTGCTTGCTTTTCCATCTATTATAGTGTTTTCATTACAATTATCAGCTCCCTGAACATGCTATTTACAAACTCCTTGCAAATTAATCTAATTCACTCCAGGATCTTGTCATTTTATATCCCCTTATGCCATATTCCTTTGTACAGGATTCAAAAATACAGTCTTATGGGCTGAGTTGAGCATTACTTAAAACAAACAAAACCAACCAACCAACCAAGACTGGCAAAAACTGGATTAATAAAAACTAGATCTGGAAATAACTAATAATCGTTGTCACAATGTTAGTGATATATTCTCTTTCCACTTCTTCATATCAAAGAGCACACAGAAGAAATTAAATGAATCTCAGAAATACATGGCATATTCAAACTAGGATATCAGCATGACAAGAGCATGAAAAATCTGAAATTCCATAATTGTGGGGATAAAACATGACACCACGTTATATGGGAATGCAAGACACGGAGCAGTAAGTGAAGCAAAGCCATGGGCGCCTTTTAACACTGACAGCGTAAGAACTCGTGGATCTTAAATGCAAAAGGAAATGTTTAGAAAATTATTTACACAACTCATAATTAGCATGTGAAATTCATTGCTCTAAGGTACAGAAAGCCAATGAACTTTAATGGATTCTATAAAGGAGGCAGCTTTTCTCTGTAGAAGAGGACGTGATTATTTTAGGGTCACATATAAATTCCTTCTTTCATGGAGCAAGGACTGAATGTAGGGTAGATTTCCCCTTCACAAGGAGAGCAACATAATGCCATGGGGCTTCCCAGCCAGTCTTGGAAACTGAATTGCACTGTCAGAAACAAGAACCTCCAATGATTCTATACTGGGCAAGTACTCTGCTTACATTCCTGTTTCTGTTCAAAGCATTCAATTCCCTCTTTGAAATGAGCATTTAAGATGAATGTGATATGTAAGAAACCTATGCTAAGGCCCTCTCTATGTGACACCGCTCAACTTCAAGTACCAAGAGTACATAACGGGAAAAACGTGACTGTGACAGATCAGACATCAAAATAAGTTCCCTGGGGTAAAATTGACCACACACGCATATATTATCCTCAACAATCATTCATTCAGTCCATAGGGGATTGAGTTCAGTACTTATACCTCACTGCCAACATTTCAATTTATGCTTAACCTTAGCATTTGCAATGACAGACTAAAGTTTTTTGGCTTCCTCGTAACCATTTCTCAAATTTTTGAAAAATTTTCATCACATCTCCCCAGCTGCCTCTGTTTCAGACTGATTCAACTCTGTGCTCAGGGTTGGACACAGTATTCCATCTGAAGTCCTAGTAACAACAGACAGAGCATGTTTAGCAGACATGAAAGCTCTGAGACAGCTTTTCATGGCACTGCAGTCCCTACACCCTTCCTGTTGGACAGTGAACCATTGAGACAACATGCCACTTGCTTTATTCCTACAAATTATGCCATTTGCTCACAGAAATTTTGTGTAAATGTCTCCAAAGTATGCTTATGAAAATACCGTGTAGGATGTTGATACAAATAAAACATAAATAAATAAACAGGAAAAAAAAAATGGGTGAGCTTGGCTGACTTCTTGTTAAATTCATGGTAGTTTCAGTAGCTTTTGATCATCTTGGTGATACTAACAAGTTTATCTATTCCATTCATTTCCACAAACTGGCAACCCTACCTGTGGCAGAGGGTTTCAAACCAGATTATCATTAAGGTCCCCTCCAACCTAAGCAATTCTATGATTCTATGACCAAATTAGTTGACGTAAACTGCAATTTATAGGCTTTTTCTCGTGGCTCTTATCCCATTTTATTATATACAGGTATTACGCTTGCCCATTCCTCATCTTATGAAAATTTCACTCTTCAAGTTCTTCAAGGTGAGCACTAGCATTCCTGAGATTGCTTCAGGCTCTGTTCCTCATTGTAGATAAGTGAGATTAAGCAATAATAAAATGAGACAAAATACCTTATTCAAATTAAAGTAAGCATAAAGGAACGGAAGTTACTATATAAAAAGACAGAAAGATCCATGATAAGTTGCAAAAAAAAAAAAAAAAAAAGAGAAAATTAGCCAGAAAAAAAAGAGAAATATCATGATGTCATTATGCCAGTGAATTCATTTTCTTTGTATCTATAAAGCGCCCTCCTTGTACATGCAGATCAAAGTATTTTACCTTTTTATGTTGTGCCTTTGTAGTCAGAAACTAGTTGAGTAATCACCGTAGAAGCACAAATTATAGTTTAATTTGTACCTGCTACAAAATGAGTGTTTTCTTTAATTTTATGAGGATGAAGTTTCCCTTTGTGCAGGGAGGATTACTGCTTGAGATCCACTCTTCAGAGCTATTCAGCATTCAGTTCATCAATTTAATAGCAGCTTACTTGACATGTACAGCATTAATACTATTACTATTAATTCACTGACACAAAAGCATCACTGAGCCCAAAAAGATTTAGTGATCCCAGAACAAGGACTACTGAGGTGAATGAATGGTTCTGTTGTTTCTTTGTAAGACTTATGAGTATATTCATAGGGAGGGAACTACATTAATTTTATTATGAATATATTCTTTTATTTTGCTAACACTCATCCGTGGATCATGCTAGGAAAAGATATTCACTCATTCTGACTCAAAAAATCTTCTCCTCTTCCCATGTGACGCATCATTGGATGTGAAATTCTGGATTCCAGGTATGCAATTAAATGTTCTACTTTTCTGAGCATCTCAGTCAACCCTCGGGATAAATAGCCTGAATTGCATAAGTGTGGTGTGTTAAAACCCATGAGCTAATATATGGTCACTAGGAAGTTTACATGCCCACTGGAATGACTTACCTGCCTCACCCACCTAATGTGAATTACAATTGGTTTGAGCAGAAGGAGAGGCCTGAAGTTTTCTCTATAAATGCTGCTGCACAACCGAAGCTTGAAGTCTTATCATAAACCTCTACAGTTGCTTACAGAAATACAAAGTCCAAGACACAGAGGAGCAAGGAAGCATGGCTGGTAAGTGAGAATAAATAAGTAAATAAATAAATAAACAAATACATTCCTGAATAGGGAACGGGTAAGTGAATAATTTACCTTTTTTTTTTTTTTGGTAGGTTGTTGTTTTTTGTTTTTTGTTTTTTTCTGTAGGGTGTTTATCTGTAAAAGACTCTGAATTGTTGAAGTACTCTACATGCTGAGATGTTGAGTAGGCTATTTCAGCATTTTCTTTCCTGAATTTTTCAAAATACACCAACAAGGGAAAGATATAATCCATCCATTACCATACCAGAGCTAAGTATCTCAGAGCAGAAGAAATTATGGCAAATTGCAATCTATCTTGTAGTGTGAAACTTAAATCAAGAGTTGTTCAAGTATGAATGAATCTTGTGTTAATGAGAATATTTGTGCCATAAGCATACTACTGACTAGATTCCTCCCTGGAGATTCAGAGTCAGCCAAATGCAGTATCACTTTAAATATTTGTTGAAACGACTGTGAAAGGGACTTCATAATGCAGAGAAATAAATACAGATATCCAGGAGTAAGGTCATAGCAAGAAAGATACTAAATCAAGACACTGTAGTAAGATTGGCTTTGTTCTTGCTTAAGCCCAACTTGTTGGGAACTTGGTTAAAAATTGAGTTACATCTTCTTGGCACGAAGTTCATGCCATTATGTCACATGAACTAGAAAAGTTCAGGAAATTAATCAAAAAGCAATCATCCACAAAGCAGAGAATGAAGTGCAGAAATAAGAGGTGTTGGTTTCCCTCATGGAGGTTAAAACGGCACAGTAACCCCATGGTCAAAAAGCTTGATGAGACTTGATTGCACAAACTCTTAGTATACTAGTATTCATTCATTATGATCATTGAAATAATTCACATTATTGACTGAACTACTTGTGCTGGTGTTCATCAGCAGTATCTGGTGTTTGCCTGGCCTGACAGTGCTTACTTAATGACTGCATCTGCTAAGTGTAGTATCATCTAAATGTCCACTTGTTCAAGGGCTTAGCACAGGCTAGGAGAGAATCAGGTGAATACAATGGACATAAGACTGTAGATTCCCTCATCCATCTCCTCTGCTCGGCAGCACAAATACATGGCCAAACACAATTTGATAGGCAATCTGAAAGATTGGACTGATTAGGAAGATCTTTCCTTTTAGAGAAGAACTGTATGGACAGTAAAGGAGACAGTAAAAACCTTCCTCTGTAGTGATGGAGAAACAACCACAAAGTAACATTGCATGCAAAGTGCATTGTAACACTTCCTTTTAAGCAATGATATGCCAATAACTTAGACAAGCCACTTTAGGAAGGCAATCCCTAAAAACTTCCTTTTTAGGTGTCATACATCAGTGCATCCTTCTTAACCACAATTTTCTCATCACAGTAAATGCAAGAGGCAATAGCAGCTTTTAACGAACAAACTGTTATTTGCTGATCATGGCCAACTCTTGCTTGTGAAATACCCAGGTCATACTGCTAGCCCAAGTTCAGTTTGAGAAGTCAGAAGTACCCAGCGGTTCCCCTCAAAGTGCCACGCACAATTTTAATGTAAAAAGCTATGTGTGTATGTGAGCACAGGTGTGTGTGCATGATTACTTTCACATATGCACATGAACGTGTTCCAAAAACACAAATCCTGCGAATATATACACTTTCTTTTCCAGAAAGTTTAAATGCATCTGTAGGCCAGTCTCTAGTGGACTTGGTTTAACAGAATCCAGAAAGAAAAATGAAAGTGGTACCTAAAGAATGGGAAAAGCACCTCAAATGATCCTGTAAATTTGATAACACTTTTTTTTTCCCTAAGAGTTTTGACAGTCAGCAGCACATTACTGCTACTAAGCATTCAGTAATTTGATTCGCAGCCTCACACTCAATTATCTCTGCTTGTGTCTGACAGTTTTGTGTCATTACCACTAAGGTGTGAGTCACTACAGCAAGCATCTTGTTTATATACTAGAAGTAGGAGTGCTTGGCCATAGGATGGGACATGTTGAATTAAAGTTCTTAGAGGAAATAAGCAGAGTCAGACAGTGAATGGAGCTTGCAAAGAGGTATTTCTGATGAGTGTGCAAATGTAACTGGAAGTTACAACATCCAGATAACATCTTTACTCCATTCCAGTGGAAGGAATGTGTGGAAGTGGGAGAGGTAGGGGATTACCTTTAAATGTAATAGGCTATAAACAACAAGTCATGTCTGGCTATGTGTCTGGGAAGTTTGCACTGTCAGTTTGATTCATTTCTAGGTGCTGGTCCCTTGGTAGTTTTTGAAGTTGCTGTATTAGTATATGTCACTATCAACTTCCCATCTGGAAAGAGCCATAGCATTCCTGCCAAGATCTTAAGGGAAAAATCTGAGCTTCTGGGAATTTTCTGGCACTCTGCAACATGTTCCCTGATAACCAAGGTATTTTCATGGAATGATAGACTCGTTAGTGTTAGAAGGAATCTTTAAAAGCTATCTGACCCAATTCCCCTGCAATGAGCAGGGACACCCACAGCTCCATCAGTGCTCAGAGCCCCTCCAGCCTGATCCTGAGTGTCTGCAGGGACGTGGCCCCCACCTCATCTCTGGGCAGTCTGTGTCAGTGCCTCACTGCACTTACAATAAGCAAAATCTTCCTCCTTATATCAAATCTAAATTTCTTTCCATTTAAGACCATGTCTCCTTGTCCTATCACACATACCCTGCTAAACAGTCTGTCCCCTTTCTCACAGCCTGTTTTGATGCTGACAAGCCACTATCAGGCCTCCCCACAGCCTTCTCTCCTCCAAGATGTACGCCCCCTGCCCTCTCAGCTGTGCTTGTGTGGAGGTGTTCCATCCCTCAGAGCATTTTTGTGGCCCTCCTCTGGATGAGCTCCAGCAGTTCCACTTCTCTCCTGTACTGAGGACTCCACATCTGGACACAGTGCTCCAGGTGAGGTCTAACCAGCACAGAGCAGAGGGGCAGATTCACCTCCTTTTGAATGGAGGAGGAAGAGGAAAGAAAAAAAGGAAGTTTTTCTTGGGCAATATATAGAACCTAGAAGAGATCTCAGCCAAGTGTTTTTCTAATAGATTTGACCAGTCTACATCAGCAGGTTCTGGTCCTGGAGGGTGTTGACTTGAGTCTGTCCACATGCTATTCCAGGGCCCCAGGGCCCTCCCTACTGTTTTACAAATACAGTATAGCTGTAGAAAAATACTTAAATTCCTGCATCTAGGATAGCAGGAGTGATTTTGGTGGTGAAACTTCTTGCTTAATTATCCAGCAAAGGAGTGAGAGGGGAGACAGGACAGACCAAACTTCCCAGGTAAATGAGGCAGTCCCCAGTAAGTTATGTCCAGATGTTTGTAACATGGTGCTTCAGGAATATGTATGGAAGAATTTGAAAGAATAAAGAGGAAGATAAGGACTGTTTTCTTATCCTGAAACAAATGCACAATTAGTTATAGGTGAATTGAAATTGTATATTTTTAGATTACAGTTGAGTTTTGCATGTGATAAAACTACTGTCCCATCTTTCCCCAAAACTCTACTGATCCTCATTTAGACATGAGATGGATTGAGAAGCACTCATGGAAGTAGCTCCAGAAAAGCAATGGATTCAATGAATTAATTTTATAAGAATGTCACTGTTAATATTGCCCATGAAGAATTCCACATTAAAAACAATGTGGTACAAGAAGCAGTTATGCTTTTACTATAGTTTGGTTATTTTAACAGAAAGAAGAACAACTACATACTGAAATTCTTATAAATTCAAACACAATAAGAAACTTTCAACAGGTGACCAGACTTCTAAGCATAAATATGGCCAGGTTGGATGGGCCCTGAGCAGCCTGATGTGGTAGGTGGCGACCAGCCTATGTAGGGGGTTGGAACCAGATTATCTTTAATGTCCCCTCCACCCTAAGCCATTCTATGATATTATCCAAGCTTCCTATGTTAGGTTGCAAGGAAATGAGATCAGAATGTTGGGAATAAGAGGGAAAAAAAGATAAAAGAAAAAAAATCCTCAACCGCTTTGGTCAGATAAAGACTGGGGAGCAAAGACAGCTATTGAAGCTCCACCCCTTCCCACAGGAAAAACTTTACAAGTAGACTTTTAAGGAAGTGAAAGGTACCAACCACTCTTTGAATCAACAGAAGTAGAGGTGGCCATTCAGAGGAAAACTCCAAAGCTGCTCTTACAGGACATATCGATCAGATATGGGCCAAGGTGAGCAAGGGGGCAAGCTCTTCTGTGGTTCTCTGTTGTTCTCTTACATCAATAAGATGTATATTCAGCTCTGAAAGGGAAGAGATGTCTGCAGGTATTTTAAGTTGTCAGCCTACTACAAATAGGAGACCAACAAAACTGATACAGTATTTAGAGAAGGTATCATTGAAAAGACTGAGGGAGGTTACAATGAGCAGAAAAGGTTGAGATCTTTAGTTAAAACTGAGAGGGCACAAAACCATAAGGATTTTGTTTGTCTGTTTTTGCTTTGCTGTTAAAATTTATACTTACGCACATTGCCTACTTTGCTGCAATTTCTGACCTTGGCAGCTAATCTCTGCCTTTCTAAAGAAAATATTTCCTCACCCCTGAGCTTGTCCTGTAACAGATGTTCTTTACTGTTGAGTTTCTGAAGGTTATTAAAAAAAAAAAAAATAGGCACATTCCTAAAAAATGAAAGTACGTGCTGCTTGCCTCAACATAAAAAAAAGTATTTCCCCTATTTGAATGGTGACTACATTTCTAAGGCATGATTGTTTAAAAAATAATTTTTAAAGAACACACACACTGAAATCTTTTTCTTCTGTATTTCTGTACTTCATTTTAACCATCAAGATTATTTTCTACTAAAGAACCCTCCGTAGCCTCTGTCCATGTCAGCACCAAATCAAACTCAGATACTTATTTTTTGGCCTCTGATAAAGCTACAGCTTGCACACGAGCATTCCATGGCATATTATTTCATAAACATGATTTTAGTAGCATTTTCTCTCCAATTCTGTCATCTCTCCCACTGTCAAATGACCCAATCCACCTGTAGATGTCCCTGCTCATTGCAGAGGGGTTGGTCTAGATGACCTTTAAGGATCCCTTCCAACTCAAATGATTCTATGACTTTATGGTCTTGTTAGGTGCTTTCAACAGATAAGAACTGGCATTTATATCAGAGGTGCATGCAGTATAAATGGGACTAGAGAACACATCATGATTTAAAATGCAGAAACATTCTTCGGGTCACTCTGGTTTCTTTGTTTCTTATCCAGAGGTTGCAAATCTGTGCCTCTGTTTGAACATCATGTCATGGAATGAACGAAACCATGAAGTAATTAGTTGAGTTCAGATGGATTCTGTATTCAGTAACTCACAGGTGTTCCTTCTCCCATAGTTCTCTCCTCTTAGATTCTTTTCTGATTTTTCTTTAGTACTGGATATACTTCTTTCTTAATAATTACACAGATAGTTTTTAATAATCTCTGCAAGGTGTAAGCTCTCTCTCTCTCTCAAAAAAAAAAAAAAGAATAAAATGCTCAGAAATAACATTTCTGTTTGTGGCGGAAACTTCACATTTTTATTTGCTACTTACAGAAATAACATGCAATTCTTGCAAGCAAGCAGTTAGGTGCTTCTTCCTCCTTCTAATGTACTTCTCACTTTTTCTTAGCTGCGACGCAGCCAAGTACTGACTGGCACCTGAAAGAAAATGCGAGAGATCACCACACAAGTAAATTCTCTAGTAAAGAGTTGATTGTGAGGAGAGGTCAGGCCTTTGTTGTCACCTTCAATGGAGTAGAACAGCCTGAGAAAACCTTAACATTCATCGCTGAAACAGGTATGGCTCTCAGCTCCTTTCACAGAAATTGTAATGCCTAAGACACATTATTTTGGTCTGATATGTGCTTTATGGAAGCAAGTTAATATCTCAGAACCAACAAGCTACTTTAAATAGCCCTGGAAGCGTTTGAAGTGTTTGCTGTACTACTTCCACCTCAGCTAGCAGTGGCAACTTCTTTCATTTTCAAACACATGACACACTCATTTGAGAGGTTTACATCTCTGATGAGTTTGTTGATAGGTTTCATCAAGATGGAAAAAAAAAAAAGGTTGTTTATTTTCCTTAAAAGGTCCTAAACCCTCCAAGCAGGCCAAGACCCAAGCCACATTTGGTATCTCCAGCACAGCGAGCAAAGATAGTTGGAGCGCAGTTCTTCAGTCCACCAGTTCCCACTCCGTGAGCGTCTCCATTTCCAGCCCAGCTAATGCCGTCATCGGACGTTACAAGCTGAGTGTACAAAGTACTTCAAGTGGCAGCTCATCTCCAGAAGCCCTGGGCACTTTTGTTTTGCTCTTTAACCCTTGGTCTTCAGGTATGAATATATCAGCATTCCCCTGAAAGATCTGATTTACTTGTAGTTTGATTAGGATTTGCAGCTTCCCCACCTGACCTACACTTCTGCAGTATGAGGATTGAACATTCACCACATAACCAAAGAGTCAGAAAAGAAAAGCATAAAATGGTTTCTTAGTAGCTTCTGATATATAAAACCTGCTCTGTATCATGTACTTACTGGAGGGCCCCTTGTCCCCCAGAAATATGCAGATTCTGCCAAAACTCTGGAGGCTTTTTTATTTATTTTGCCTGCTGTGATTGTATATACCTCTGCTTTGGCTTTTCAGGTGATGATGTGTTCATGCCCAACAAGGCTGAGTGTGAGGAATATGTGCTAGAAGAGTTTGGTATCATTTTTGCAGGCAACAATCATCATATCAACAGCTTTGGATGGAACTTTGGCCAGGTAAAAACAGCACTGAAACAGAGCCAATGCTCTGTGCTCTGTTTTTCACATAAGTTAGATGATCAATGTGTTTATTTTTTAAAGTTTATCACAGTAATACACCTCAGAAGACCAGGAGTCTGGTATTGCAGTTGGAACTCACATCTGTTACTCTGATTAATAAGAAAATTTGCAGTTGATTAGTTGGTGATATGACCTAAGACTCAGATGCATCCAGCAGAAATCTAAGAGTCTGTTGCATACTACAGTAGAGCATCACTGAATGGCATAGGGCTAGCCTTCAGTCCACAGATTCTGAGTTTTGAAAACCTCTTTGAGTTTTAATCTTCATGGTTTGTTGAGGGCACATTTTTATGTCGAATTCTTGTCTGAGCTGCAAGGTTTCATCTAGTGATTAAAGAAATACGCTTACATAGCTCTATTCATCTGGATTTTCTTAGTATGGTAGAATAATCTGTGTTTCCAATGCACTAATATATTTCTTTAACATAGTTTCAAGGAGATATCCTCGATATTTGCCTTTCCATGCTGGATCGAAGCTTGAACTACCGTCAGGATCCTGCCACAGATGTATCTCACAGAAATGATCCCAAATATCTTGGTCGTGTACTCAGTGCAATGGTAAACAACATATTCAGAAAGTCCAAATTACTGACTGTTCACTTCTCAGAAAATTTTAGGCTACTGTTTGCATGCACCACAAAGCAGAAATGTAGCCCAGGGAAATCCCTAAGTTGTTGTCTGGTCTCAGCCTTCCACACTTGTCTCATTTATGTATGTCTAACACTTAACACTTTGATATCCAGTATTGAAACTGAAACTTGTGTTGTGGGTTGTTACATTGAGCAGTTTGAAGGTCTTTAATCCAACTTCCCATTTGAAGGGGGTCTGCGTGGGCACTAGATCAGGTCATCCATGGATTTTTCACGTTGTCTTGAAAATATCCAAGGATGAAATTTTCACTGCCCTTCCAGGTGACCAATCCAGAATTGCACTGTCCTCTTAGTGATTGATTTTCTCTTATGGTTTTCCCATCTAGAACTTTCTGTCATTGCCTCTTGGTATGCAATATACCAGTGCAGAGAAAAATAGGACTCCTGACTTTGTATGTCCCATTCAAATATTTGTAAACTGCTATTATAGTCTCCATCTTTGCTAGACTGAACTAGCCTAGAGCCCTCAGCTTCTTGTAAGTTGTGTGCTCTAGGGACCATGACCTGGACCCTGCTCAGTGCCACAACATCTTCCCTCAGTATTCTGACTATTTCTGGCACTTGCTATAACTCCCATGTTCATTTCAGCTGAGCTGCCACTCAGCAAGCTGCTTCTCAGCCTGTACCAGTTCATGGAATTTTTCTGTCCTGAATCTTGAAATCTACACATTCTCATCCTGGATTTCATGAGATTCCTGTTGACCCAGTAAGCAAGATGGTTAAAGTGACTCTGCATTTCTTGTAGCTGCCCTTTCCCCTAATTTAATATTGTCCATACAATTGCTAAGAGTTCACTCTGTTATCATGCAGGCACATTCTGAAAGACACTGCATTATATGCATTTATCATGCCATTCAATCACATAGTAGTAAAGTTGCCACCTCACAATAGAAGGGTTCACTATAAACTTGGTTTGTCATCTTGCTGGGTACTTCTGCACTTGGGTGGGAGAAACAGTGGTTAATTTATTTTCATTTCTTAGGAGAACACTTCTATAATTTCTCTGAAAAGATGAGATTTCCTCTTGCAGGCCAACAGCAAGAAGCAATGACTTTTGTCCAGTAAAATTACATTCAAGGCTTTTCTCCTGTCCCCTTCTCCACCACTACTTAATCTACTGTAAATTCTTTATTCATCTTACCATAAATTTTGTGAACATTTTTACAGGTCAACGCCAATGATGACCAAGGGGTGGTACTAGGAAACTGGAGTGGAAATTATGATGGTGGGAAAAGTCCAAGCAGCTGGACAGGAAGTGGTGAAATCCTGCAAAACTGGAAGAAATCAGGATACAAGCCTGTGAGATATGGACAGTGTTGGGTTTTTGCAGCAGTATTAACCACAGGTATGCTTCATGTAATGCATATAATGATACTGAACAGATTCTGTGCACTAATAATACTTTCTACATGAAAATAAATGTCATATTCTGGAAATAGTGCTTTCTGACTATGGTTTTCTATTCTCTCTTTAGTGCTTAGATGTCTGGGAATTCCCACTCGTACAATTACAAACTTCAGCTCTGCCCACGATGCAGATGGAAACCTGCGTGTGGATGAGTTTTACGATGCTTCTGGAAATCATTTGAACGAGGGAGCTGACAGTGTCTGGTAAGGTTCTGCAGTATTTAGAAACAGGATCCATCACTGATTGTAGTCTTCAGGGGCATAGTATAGATTCGGATTACAAATGCTCTGTTAACTTCTTTAAAAATGTCTTAAAAACAGCTATGTGCACAGGATCAACAAAAAGTATACTACTACAGAATTTAGTACTCTTCCTAACTAAACAGAATTTACATGAGTTATAACAGCAAACTGAAGCCAAAGAAGGAAAAGTTATAGCTGCAACAGCTTACTGAAAATTTGGGATGTTATACTGGAAATATCAAATATTGGGACCTAACTTTGTTTGAAATTACTTTTCAAAACCAAACCAGTGTTAGAGTTCAACGGAACAAGCTTCTGTATAATAATAATAATCTGCAGTGAAAACAATTATTATCAATATTAAGCAAGAAATGCAATTGAAATAAGCCTTCATTTGGCAAAGATTGCAGCCTTTCACTGTTTGCCTTGTTCACTTTCCTGCTTGTTTTGGACACATACTAAATCTAAGAGAAACTTATAGAAAATGTTTTTTGCAATAAGAAGCACAGCTCAAACTAAGGAAGTCCACATGGTCAGAACATTTCCTTTTTTTTTGGGGGCGGGGGGTGGAAAGAGGCTGAAGATATTTTGCATAATTCCCAAAATTCACTATCTCCCCTTGAAAACTTATTGTTTCACAACGCAATTTTCAGCTCCTACATAATCAAGATAGTCAGGGTCAGAGTGATAGCGGTCAGTCTCAGATAAGAACCTTCAAAAGTTAAAGCATTTGATACATTTAACTACGAATACTGAGTAATGAATGTGGATAGAAATTTAGAAACAAATACCACTGGTTTACTTCATTCATTCTTGAATGTAGGAATTTCCATGTCTGGAATGAAAGCTGGTTTTCCCGCAGTGACTTGGGCCCTTCATACAATGGATGGCAAATTCTGGATGCAACTCCTCAAGAAGAAAGTGGAGGTACACAGATTTCATTACAGGAGTAGTGCTGAAAAATCATAAAGTCAGTCATTTTCAGAGAGAAAAATAAACTGTAAAACTGCTGTACAAGAAATTTCTTTTCCTGCTCAGAAATGGAGAGTTTCTGTCTAATAAAAAAAGCATCAGCTCCTCTATGGCTGCCAAGAAACAAATAGGCTTCTAGGGCCAAACTTTTGCAGCTCTTTCTGTATTTCCAGTGTAGGTGTCTAGAGCCACTGAAGATTAATGAATACTGTGAAATAGATCAAGTGCATATTGAGAATAAATGCAAGACACATTGATTATTGCCTTGGTATGAGGGTATAGTGGATAAAAGGGCCAGAATGGACCACCAGCACTTGATAATTCAAGGGTCATTGATCAATGTCTGTCTAGTAATCTGCTTACTTTAAAAACATTGATTAATTCTAAGGTATATTTTCTTGATGCCATAGGAATTTATCAGTGTGGTCCAGCCTCAAGGAATGCTGTCAAAGAAGGAGAGGTAGATCTGGACTATGACTGTCCATTTGTATATGCAGAAGTGAATGCAGACTGTATGTACTGGAATTATGATCCTGCAACTAGAAAGAAAACACTGTTATTCAATAAGTCTACAGTAATCGGCCAGCTCATCAGCACGAAGGCAGTTGGTAGAGATGATCGTATAGATATCACCAGTGATTATAAATATGAAGAAGGTAAAAAAAAACTTTATAATTCTATATTTGGTTCATTCCAGAACTTACATAAACTTCATAACAGGAATCTCTTGGTGGGCAGTTTTGGGCATCTGTATGGTAAGATGAAAATTTATGTTATATTTCTTCAGTTCTAGCAGAAAAAAAGAAAAAAAGAGAATGTAAAGAGTGAAAAATAATGTACTCCACCTTCTGATATGTAGTTGCTTCTGGGACCTAAATAAGACAAGTCCAAATATCTTTGAGTAAATATTCACTGTTCCACCAGCATATGATAATGTGTGCTGACTGCCTCTCTTCTGTACTAATTAGTCCACAACTCTGTTGCTTGACAGCAAGATGAGAGACCTGTGACAAAAAACGTAGGCTAGATCAATATTTAGGTCCAAGAAAAGTAACACACAGCATGTAAACTTGACAGATCATTGGGTTTGACAGTGCAGAAAGAATATTACAACCACAAACTGTTGTTGCAAATGCGGAGAATAAATCTTGTTACTGTAAATATATATAAGGGTGGCAAGCATGGTAATATAGAGGCCAAATAACTAGCTTCCATTGTGTACTGGATCTGACTGGGATGTTTTTTTCGTTCATGTGCAGCTTTTGTTTTCCCTTTTTAACTGTCATTATCCTGTTCCTCTCTAAGTACAGAACTACGTTCAGCTGAGTCGTCTAGCTGTCATGTAAAAGAAAAGATGTGTGTTAACCGTTGAGGCTAACTTTCGTGGTTCTTCCTAACAGGCTCTAAGAAAGAAAGGGATGTTTTTAAAAAAGCTCGTAAGAAGCTGGGACTTGAGGATAAGTTTGATCCCACAGCACCAACACCAAAGGAAACTGAACAAAAGCCTGATATCTCAGGAAAGTTCAAGATGGCTGGTCCTTTAGAAGTTGGCAAAGATCTCAGTTTAATTCTGGTTCTTGCAAATTTACAATCTGAGGTTAAAACTGTTCAGGTAAATATGACTGCTTGGAGCACTGTGTACACTAGAAGACCAGTTCGTGAGATCTGGAAGGACTCCATATCTGTCTCTCTGTCTCCCGAGGAAGGTAATTTTTCAAATAAAATAATAATACAATTCTTTTTAAAAGTTGGCATTAGAAGGTGGTCAACTTGGGTCTGGGCAATCCAGGACGTACAAAATGAGAGGACTCCTTGAGAGCAGTCCTGTGAAGAAGGGCATGGGGGTCCTGATGGGTAAAAACATGAGTCAGCAGTGTGTGTGCTTGCAGCCTGGAAGGCCAACAGAACCCCAGGCTGCACCATAAGAGGGCAATGGGAAGGAAGGGGGTTGTCCCCATCTACTCTGCCCTCGTGAGGCCCCATCTGCAGTACTGCATCCAGGCCTGCAGCTCCCAGTACAGGAGGGATGTGGAGCTGCTGGAATGGGTCCAGAGAAGGGCCACAAAGATGCTCAGAGGGCTGGAACACCTCTCCCTTGAAGACAAGCTGAGAGAGTTGGACTTGTCTGGCTTGGAGAAGAGAAGGCTCTGGGGAGACCTTCCTGTGGCCTTTCAGTACTTCGAGAAAGGGAGCTTTTAATAAAGAAGGAGACCAACTTTTTATAATGATAGGAGAAAGGGGATTGGCTTTAAACTGAAAGAGGGAAGATTTATGTCAGATGTGAAGAGGAAATCCTTTACTCACAGGGAGGTGAGACTTTGGCACTGCTGCCTAGAGAGGTGAGCATGCTCATCCCTAGATTAATACTGGGTATTATTATTTTTTTTTTTTCCTCACAGAGAAACATTTTCCCATTAAGATATCTTATGCTGAATATCAACAGCAGTTAACTACAGATAACACAATTGAAGTAACAGCTTTATGTCACGTAGAAGGTGGGATGCAAGTACTGGTGCAAAGACACATTGCCCTGGACAACCCTGCCATTGACATACAGGTGAATTGTTGTACCTTTACTCTAACAGCAGTGGCAGAGTAATAGGAAAATGAACTCTTTAACCACTTTCTTCCCCAGAAAGAGATGTTCTGCTCACACTCTGCCATGGTACATCACAGTACCACATAGTAATCCCTCTTCTGACGTGACTGAGAATGCTGACAATCTGACCTTTTAAGCATTTTCTTTGCTCAGGTACTTGGTGAGGCAAAAGTGAATAAAGAAGTGGATGTGGAAGTGGTATTTACCAATCCTATTGATATAGAACTGAAGGATTGTGTGCTGCAGGTAGAAGGCAATGACCTGCTGAGAGGAATCCTTAAGATAGAGTAAGTACAAGAAGCACCTTCTTCCTACTACTAAAGATAACCAATCCAGAACACAGGCATGGATGACTTTGAACCAAACACAAGAATGAGACAGAATTTTCTCCTTGAAAACATGTTTAAGTCAGCTTTCCATCTCACCTAGGCTTTGACTCTGTACTTTGACAGGGCAAATAATTACTTTATGATTTGACAGAAGTTTCTTGTCTATCCATCTAGCAGGACACCACATTTCCAGAAAAAGTTTTATGCATGCCCATGCAGTAAACGTTACTGAGGCAGTGTATGCTGCTACTGACCAGATGGGTTGAACCTTCCTGTTCTAACTGTAGGATACGAGTATACGAGTAGTTTCTGTCCACACTATTCTCAAACTTTTCTGTATTTTAACCAGGATTTCTTCAGGATTTTTTTTTTAATAGACTGCAAGTGCCAATCTGAGTGGTCAGCCTTCTAAGCAATTTGCATTTGCATTACACATGTAAACATGTATGTAAAAAAACAGATGCACCAGTGTCCCAGCTTTGTGAACACAAATAAACACAGATTGTTTAGGGACAGGCTGTGATCTCAAAAGGTGGCCCAAAGTATGCTCTTATGTGTAGCTATTCCAGACACAATAAATCATGGCTAAGGAGGATGAACATTAGAGAACAGACTAAACCATGACCAGCAGCTACTCCTTAGATGACTGAACTTACTTTACTAAGGTCTGCAACTTGAACACAAATACTTTAGGCAGGTAGGAAGAGGATAGGGAAAATGGTGAATATTATGATGAAAGAAGATTTTCCAAAACAGAAACTACAGGCACATGGATTTTCAAGCTCTGCTTTTAGAACTCTACAAAATAATGATGTTGGTAGATTAATAAACTGAGTCTGAAAATTTCTAGATGATGTTGAAATGCAGAATGAGAAGGATGGAATAAAATTGGTTTCTTTTACTACAGCTACCTGAAATACAGAAATGTGCTCTTTAAGTGAACATATAAGTGAACATTTCATCCCTGGAGGTGTTAAAAAAATGTGTACATGTGGTCCTAAGGATTGTGTTTCAGTGGGCAGTATTGGTGGTAGGTGGATGGTTGGACTAGATGATCTTAAAGGTCTTTTTCAATCTTTGTGATTCTATGATATACACATACATGCACTCTGACAAACAAAAACAAACATTCACAGCAACTTAAGATGGCCATTCTTGCTTGAGCAACTATGTATGGCCTATCTCACATATTCCCTATTCTACTACTGAGGGAATTTGGCAACCCTGTGTTATGTATCATACACATCTTACACCTCAGGCGAGACAAAAAAAAACACAGGCTAAGACCGTTAGGTAAAACCACAGACACAGGTTTCCTAAAACTACAAAATATACTGGTATAAAACATTTTAAGGTCCATTTAGAATTTCCCTTTTTTCACATAGAATTTCCCTTTTTTCACATTACCATAATCTACTGTAATTCATCAATATTCTTTGTGGGTCCGGCTCATCTTATTCAACACAATAATGCATTTTATGCTTCCTGTTCTGCATGAAGATTTATCTTATATAAGAAGAGCATGCTTTCACCCTGATCCCAAGTAAGCTTATCTAGATTACTGCATAATGTTTTTTTGGGGTCCTTAATACATGGGCTTGAGTATTTAAATCTGTATCATAGAATCATGAAGGTTGGAAAAGACCTCCAAGATCAACAAGCCCAACCTCACACCATCCCACCATGACCACTAACCATGTCCCTGTGAGCCACACCTCCACAGTTCTGGAATATCAAAAAAGAAATTTATCGTAATATTCAACCTGAAATTGCTTCCACTGACTGGCTTTCCAGTGATGACAATGAGAATCAAGCCACCCAGCTCCAGCATGGTGCTCTCGAAACAGCTAAGTCTTGTACAGTCTTTTTATGATCATCTTACACTGAGCTGATAGGAGTTCTTACATAAGGAGGGAAATTGCTAAAGAGTAAACTCACATGTGATGTATAAACCTATTTGCAATTTATATTTTTTTCTTTTGTTTCCTATTTCTAGCGTGCCACCACTGAAAGCCAAAGAGATATCCAGTACAAAATTTAAACTTATCCCTTTTGAAACGGGCTTCAAGCATCTACTTGTTAATTTCTCCTGTGATAAATTTGCAGATATCAAGGCCTTTAAAACTGTAAAGGTGATTGACTAACTGGAAGATTCGCAATAAATGATCTTCGTCCCTATCAATTGAACAAAACGGCATAAGAAATATTGTACAAGAAAAATATGAGAAAACTAACAAAACAAAATCCTTGCTTCCTGTGATGTGGGTTTACCAACTTTATACCATTAACATTTTACACTGTAATTTTAAATAAACTATGGAATAGTTCACTTACTGCTGTGCACATCCATGTTATCAAACAGAACATCTTATCTTCTGTTTGGAGACTACTTGTTTGACTTGCCTGCTTTTGTTTGGAAATTATTACTTCTGGCTCCAGCTGTTTCTACACAAATATAAACAGTTTTACACATTCAAAGCTTCATACAGGGCAATTGCAAAGTGGTGTTTCTCTTCATTGCAGTAACGATACTATAAAGTAGCCAGGATCAAGTGCATGCTTTACATTATTTCACCCAGTCTTTTTGGCAATAATGAGTAAGTATCATGACATTTTTCTTTTCTGCCAAATCACAGTGGACAAGTGAGGCACAGGAAATGTTCTAAAGCAATTTGGATGGTGTCCAGTATGAGAGCAATTTAACAAACATATTAGAATAATTGCCCAGCTCAACATATATGAGGTTCTTTTTACATGCTGCTATTTTGTACTCACTGATACTCTCTGGGAGAGTAATCTTAGGTCAGGACAAATTTTAACTCTGGAAAAATTAGAATTTTTCACTATAGCTTGTGTGTTAGGAAGCCATCTCTATCAGCAAATAATATATATAATACAGAGTTTGGTTAATATAGAGGTCAAGTTTAGTACCTCTTAATTAAACACTTAATAGTAGATAGGTGCAGACCACAAGCATGAAAAAACTAGTGTGAGTAAAGAATGCATCCAAATTTGTTTGGGTGTTGTGAAGGCCAAAAATGGCAGTAAGAAGGTGTGTCTTAATAAAAGGTGCCTTAACCTTCATTTAAAAATTGTATAATTAACCTAGCTATTGAATTTCACATCTTGAATTCCTGTTGCTAAACAAGCATGTGTAACAGTAGATGTTCTTTAAATGCAGTACTATCTGGCAGGTGATTAAGTAGTTTGTAGGGAAGTAGAAGCTAAAAGCAAGATTCCAGGAACAACTAGGTATAGCCCATTGGTTGACTTGCTTTATGGCTGACAATTATGCAGCAGTAAGTCAATCTCTGACTGAAAAATCATCTGTGTACATGAAGTGAATGAAAAGTCTCGCTACTGCTCTACTGTACTTTGGACAGCAGAAACCCCATTGTCCCTGTATACTGCAATAGAACTTGAGCATACTGGCAGTCATCTAGATTTCTAGTGTCAGACTTATAGCATTAGTACAACATCATACTGTCTATATAATGACATGGCTATGGAGAAGCCATACAAGCAACCCACAGATTTTCTTCTAATGTTTCTCAAAGCCTGCAAGAGCTAAGAGCTCTCATCACATAGAGCAGATGATGGAAGCTCAAGGACAGACTTTGACTTAGAATTTCAACTTCTTTTTAAATGAGTGAAAACAACCAGACTCAGCTGAAGTCAAGTGAATTGCACTAGCAGAAATGGTAGAATCTGGTGAACTGGACCTCTAGGGGAACTGAAGAGAGGCAACACCCTGCCCCTGCAATAATTCACATGTGCATAAAATTAACACATCTAATTAAATGTGTGCCTACTGGGATACAGACTCATAGACAGGATTCTGAAACGCTTTTGTGGGAGTTATACTGCTCTCTTTCTAGTAAAGACTAGCAACAATATGAGTTTAAGGTGCAATATGGCTAATCTAAGGTCATGAGAGTGCAATGCTCAAACAACAAATTATCAAGGAGGCAAATAAAATATAAGTTTAGTTTTCTGTGGAAAACTGGAAAACTGAATGAAAATGCCAAGGCTGTGAAACCAGGGAGAGAAGAAATAAAATATTTTGACCATTTTGGATGATAGGTGGGTGGAACTGAGCTAGGAAAAACACCTGTGACACTATTAAGTCATTAGTCACATAGGAACCGTGACCACTGCATTCCAAAGGGATTACAAAAGTGGCTGCTAATGCTTTGGTGTGGTGAAGGTGTCGACTGTCAGGTGCTGGTTTAGGATGTAGGCCACTATGAAAGTTTAGGGTGGCTTGGTGAGCACCACAATGGGTACGTCATACAGAGGTAAAGGAGGTGGATGCAGCCAAGACAGAAAAAGTGGTCTGAATTTTAATTGCTTATGTGAGTAGCAAGGAAGAAGAAAGGAACTAGTCATGCTCCAGAGGGAGCAGCATGAAGCGTCTGAAGCAATCACTTGTAAGTACTGAACACCTGAACTTAAGAACTGGTTGATGCGGTTCATCACTAGGACTGTGTGTGAAGAACAGGTAACATCAGAGGCTTGTGGCTGTTATGGTTTCCAAGGACTATGAATTAAGGAGAAGAGAAAAAGACCAACTAAAGCAACTCTGAAAAGCAATCAAATCCATTCAAGGAGACTCCTGGAACAAGTTCTGAGAGTGTGAACATCCCAGGAATTTCCAAGAAGAGGAAGGACCTCTGAATTATAATGTAAGTGGAGATATACATGGTCATAGGAGATTTTGTGTTGCCAAGTATGGAAAGCTTTAGTGTTTTTCTTTCAAGACAGGGCAGGCAAGAAAGCCATATAAATACTGTTTTAGTTTTCATGCTATGAAAGCCAAGTTTCACAAAAAGATGTGAGAAGCCTATATATATATATATGTATATAAATCTTAGGAAAAGAATAGATTTCTGCTTATTTTCTATTTTTCTTATAATTTTAAAATTCAGATTTATTTATTTATTTAAGTTTTTACTGAGCACTAAAACATGATCACTGAAATTGAGGAATTTTAACATGATAATTTTTCATCCCCAGAAAAATGTCACTCTATTACCTGCACACTTTTAAAGTGAATTTTTAAAGTTTGCATTGATAACAACAATTCATGGTTAATAATTTCAGTTCTGGGTTTGTGGAGTTTTTTTGTTGGTGGTGGTGTTGTGTTTTTATTTTTGAAAGAAAATTTCTGTTTAAATAGATAATGTAGAGCTGGCTAACAAAACAGGTAGACGGATATTTGTTTCTAGTAGGAATTTATCATTTCACTTAGGACAGGGGGCAAGGTCTGAGGTAATCAAAACCAGAAGTCGCATTCACCAACCTGGAAGTTAAGTCATCAGGAAATGCCTCTTTTCCTTCATATGGTTTGTATGTCCCACCACACTCCCTATTTCCTCATTGCCAAAGATAACTTATTCATGGCACACCCATTATTCTTTGTAGGAAGTTCAACTTGTCTTGGAATTCAGGAGAATGCATTTCCTCTGAGTAAATAATTTTGGTATCTCCTCCCATAATTACACCCACACCGTACAGGAACATTGGCATTAGACAGACTTATATTATAGCAACTAATTAATTCATTTGACAAGTCTACATGTATTAATAACTACTGCTAAGTACCTATTCCTTTTCTTGAATTTCAGCTGACGGTACACAAAGATTGCTGGGTTTCTTCGGTTTTTGAATAGCGCAAATCCGACTTCCTTGAAGAACAAAGTAGAAGGCGTATGCAATTCACATAAGCTGAGGGAATGGCAGGTGAGTTCTATGTGTCAGTTGCTTCCCTGCAGCAGGTTCTTTACTCAGGATTGGTTACTTATGATAAATGCCCTGTAGAAATCTGCATAGACTTTTTATCTGGAGGAGATTTCATATTGCCATTTGTTATTGCATCTCATTTTCTGTGTCCTATTGTCCTTACCAGGACTGTTTGAATAATATTTTCAGCTTAACTAGAGATTTTTCTTTTTTTGAGGAAAAAAAAAGAAATTCCCATCACTTCAAAGGCACCACACCTACCTCTGTCTAAACCCTTATTTTTAAATGCTTTTTCAAAAACATTATCCTTTATTTTGTAATAAGAATATTTGTGTAATTCAACATAATCAAGCTGTGAGCATGAACTCTGTGGACGGGAATTCAAAGAAGCCTTAAAATCCTATCAAATGATAATAGTAATGACAATATCTCCACTACATACTGACCAAGATCAACCTTTAAAATAATGACTGGTGATCTGGACAATTGGAAAGCAGGTCTATCTTTTGTTGAATCATGAAAGACAAGTTTTCAAGTCTGTTTTTAAAGTGTTGCTTTGCTGAGGAAATAGCTTAACGCAGTTGATGTTGAAAACAGAAATGTGTGATATTGTTTCTTTCAGTCCATCAGTGCTTACTCACATAACTTCTCTGTGATCTAGGACTACAAAGAAAGTACTTTTCTTTCTTGAATTTAACTATAGCACTTTTTTTTTTGTCAGATTAAGGTAGACCTTGCTTTTAATCTTTTTTCAAAGTTTGTACGTAGATTGTATTAAGATGCAGCTTTATTGTTTCAGATCTGATTAGTACTTTGTTGCTGTGCTATATGGTATGAGAGAGAACTGGAAGCTTGTCTAAAGATCTCAACCATAATACAGCATTGTGCCACATGCCTTAATCCCTCCTTTCCCACTTTGAGCATTGTAATGAAGCATGAGCAAGAGAAGGGAAAACATTCCTGCAAGGAGAATCATATACATACTTGCTTTTATGCTAGTATAGTATATATGCATAATCATACATACTATATGTACATACATGCTTAATGAATAAATACATTCTGCTTCAATACTAGTATAGCTTTTAAGGTGGCAAACACTAATTTGTGGATTTTATAAACTAGACTACGATAATAGTATGTGTGAAGGGGGACACTTGTTACCAAAGAACTCCAACCATATTGGAAGTCATCCAACTACTCTAGGACATGATGAAGGCAAAACCTGCTAGAACAGTAATCCTAACCATTCAATTTTGGACAGCACTAAATTTAACCAGATGACTTTCTGTGTCAAAAGATCCAATGTACCGCAGAATCGTTTCAGTTGAAAGGAATCATTAAAGGCCATCTGTTCCAACCCCCTGCAATGATCAGGGAAACCCTTAGCTTCATCAGGAGCTCAAATCCCCTCCAACCTGACCCTGAGTGTCTCCAGGAATGGGGCATCTACCACCTCATCTCTAAAAAACCTGTGTCAGCTCCTCACTGTCCATACCGTAGAAAACTTATTCCTTATATTCAATTTAAATCTCTCCTCTTTTGGTTTGAAACAATTTCCCCTTGTCCTATCACAGCAGACCCTGCTAATGAGTTTGTCCCCTTCTTTATTACAGTCCACCCTTTAGATACTGTTAGTATGTCCACAAATATCTCTTATTCATTCATTAAAGACAGATCATCTCCCACTATGTATCTTTCCATACTCTAGGCCAGATGGCACCAAAATGTAAGCAGGAAAAGTAAGACATTCTAAGAGGTATTTCTAGAAATTTAAAACACATATGCTGAAATTTTAAAGTGGCTAATAACCACTTTATTTGCTACTGACTTTGAAAAGTCAGTCTCTGTAAATTTTTCTCTAAATTCAGTGATAAAACAGCACCTTGTACTATATAGGAAGCATTTGTTATCTTGGTGCATGACTGCTCAGTAACAAACTACAAGAACAATTTTTCTGTTATTAACCAATAATCCTCATCATTTATTTGACCATATGCCTTTTATCTGTCCTTTCTCCAATAAAAGATAGCTGCTCTTAGCAATCTCATCATTCTACTTGGCAGGAAATGAGTTCTTCTCATGCTGTCAGCTTCTTAATATTTTCTTTTATTTTACAGAGCTGAAACCAACACATATTAGCTGGCAGCCTTCAGTAAATGCAAGCGCACACCATACTGACAGATATGCCAACACTGAGTTGACCGTGAGACGTGGACAACCCTTCACTATTACTCTTTACTTCAACAGACAAAAGTACCCTGGGGAGAGCCTAGCCTTTGTCACTGAAATAGGTAATACTCCCTTAGATTACCCCATGCTCTCATGCAGCTGTAAGCACGAGTCCTTCTATTTTCCCCTTATTATCATAGAAAAGCTTAGGTTGGAGGGGACTTTAAAGATCATCCATTTCCATTCATTTAGAATGTTAACTAATTGCCCTTCTTTCTGGCAGGACCATCCCCCTCAGAATCTCATCGTACAAGGGCTGTATTTAACCTCTCTGAGGTGGGAGCAAGTGGCTGGAGTGCTGTCCAGGGACCCAGTGAGTCTGGATACATGACCTTTATAATATCTAGCCCAGCTAATGCCATCATTGGACGATACAATCTCATCCTCCAGGTAAAATCAGGGAACAAGATTTTCTCCAGGTTCCTGGGACAGTTTGTGATTCTTTTCAATCCTTGGTGCCCTGGTAAGTAGTAATGACTTTTCTCTTGAACGTAACCGATCTATTTGCTTGTTCCTTCAAGCTGTCTTTCTTTTGGTTGCTGTATCTCAGCTATGCATTCACAGATCTGGTTTCTCTACATTAAAAATGCACAATCTTCCCTCTCCTTTTTAATGAAATGTGCTTTATGGGATGACATTATAGATTCTATTTTCAGGACTGAGCAGATCACATTCTGTAGATGAGAGCTAACAGACTTTCATTTGTGCATGTACAGTTCAGAAAATAAAGCAAGCATAGAGTAATGCCTTTTACTTACACCAAAATCAAAGCAGTACTGCTCCTGTACATGTTATCTGAGAACAAAATAGCTCAACTGTCCTTATAATAACTGATAGAGGACTAATGCGAAGAAGAATGGTACTTCCCATATCTTTATCGTAGGTTGAAAAGGGCCTTCTTTGGTTGTTCCCATTTTTAATTTCTGCAGCCTCAGCATACTGCAGGAGAAATTAAAATTCCTAAACTCAGATTTTGCAAGTACAAGACAGAAACCTAGATTATATCAGTATATACACTATCTCACTCTAAGGTTAAGGGAGTCTGAGAGAAATTGCTTTCAGATGACAAAGTAAGCTATGTCCTTATAATTTAAAACTAATGACTTTGCAGAAAAGCCCTTCATATTTATCTGACTGAACAATAACCACTGCTAAACAAAAGGGAGTATCCTTCGAGTGGGATGTGGCTCAATAAGCTGCTGCTCCTGAGATTCAGGAACAGATTCAACTTGAGGGTACATTACCACTATAGGAAGTGTTATAGTAAAAGGGGAATAGAAAACTATGTTCTCTGCAAAGGATAAATGGAAGAGACTCTCTGTACTTACATTTCCACATAGAAGCTGAGTCGTTAAGCTGGGAAATACAGGAATTAATTCACTGTAATATCAGTAATTGAATACTTGAAACAAAGCAGTTGGGGTGTCAGCTGGAAATCATGAGGAATATGAAGGTGCTTTCAGGTCAAGCAATGAGAACCACGGTCAAATGTCCCTGAAAAGACAAATGCAAACTTTAGCTGGTTAAGAGGAAACACCTCCTCAGATGTATAAACATTAATATCACTGCACAAGAAGCTAATGTTAATAATTCCTGAACAGGAGTTATGGAGTATAACATGTTCAGAGAAGTGTTACTACCATGACCGAAATCACAAAAAGCCTTTTGGATAAGAGAAGGACTACTTAATTTTTTTGTTTGTTTACCCAACAAAGCAATTAATTTTACTGGTTGCAATTCTAAAATAGATACAGGATTTGGAAACAGGAAATACCATCTTCCAAGAATGGTAAAATTAATAATGCATTTATCAATTCACTGAAGTATTTGTTTAAAACCTGAAGAAAACGAAAAATAATGTTTTCATATTAAATGTCCTCATGAAACTTTATTAAAGGGAAAACTTTAATTCAAAGATACTTGCAACCTTGGCCATTCTAGGATTCTGACACAATCTTTTTACTTGCAGGAAGGAAAGGAAGGGAAGTTCTGTTAGGAAGGTAAAGAAGTTGACTCAATAGAACAAAAAATAAATCCTGAAATTTCCAAAAATAATTCTCAATATTATCATATTAAACACAGAACTAAGTAGATAGTACTACATAAAGAAAGAACAAATCAACATAAAAATCAATGGGAAGCTAATGCTTCTGCAGCAGCTACATACTGTGCCATGGAGTAGGGCAACCAATGAGGAGCAACGCAGTCAAAAAGAACAGGTCAGCAGGCTCTCCTAATAACATTCTGATAATTGTGTGGATAAAGTAAAGAAGTAGAGAACTTTGTTTGAGACTTTTAAAACAAGATGAACATGACTGGAAAATAAAGAAAAATATCACCTGCATGACTAATTTCAACTGTCCTTTCTACTTCTAACTACTTCAATAAAGCAGGAAACTCCAATGAGCTAGCTTGGACTTTTTCCATCTTCCTCACCAAATTACAACAGAAAGACAGGTAACATTTGTATAATACAAAAAAGCTATACTAAAATTGAGGAAAACAGCAACAGTAATAACATTCTTCCCACTCCCTTCTACCCGCAACCAGGATGTGTACAATAACAAGGAATTTTCACTGAACTATGCATGCCCAGGGAGTTATAATGCTGAGATGTGTTTTTCCAAATAGCAAAGCAAATTCCCCACTTTAGGTCAAGATAAAAACATTTTTCAAATGTTGCTAGTTTTCCCAGTTTTAAGTGTAAAAGTACGTACAACTTGGTTTTCAGGTGATGATGTCTACATAGCTAATGAAAACGAGAGACAGGAGTATGTTCTAAACGAAAATGGAATTATCTTTGTGGGCAATGCAAAATACATTGAAGCAAGAGGATGGTTCTATGGACAGGTAAGCTGTAGGAAGTTCATTTGTCTCCAATATCATTTTAACTTATCAGTGTTTGTCTCTTTGATAGGTTATACATATTTATATGAAAACTGGACAAACCTGGCTGGCTCTGCTTATGGTTTGCTCACTATGTGCCTGGCATGACTTTGCTTAGAGAGATGGCTTAGTACAATACTGCAGCTAGGACTGACTTCTACAAGTACTGTGAGCTCCAAGTACAATTATAGGGCCTATCTGTGAGCAGAGAATCCACAGTACAAATGAAAATGAAGATCCAATACACCTACTGTTATTAATGCAGTTACGAAGGGCTAGAAATGACATTACATATAGAGAATCTGTAACTGCAGATAGAATAAGCTTGCCAGTTTTAGTTTTAGTCATTTCTGATGGACAGAGACACTATGCCAGACTTTGGGTTTGTTTAGATATCCTTGGTTTTAGCCAATATTGTAGTGTCAATTGCACACTACTGGCTTCATGCGTCACTCTCCCTATAACCTTCAGTCTGGAATACCTCAGAAAGGAGGGACTACAGTAGAATCTGCACTAATTGTGTTAATTATTCTCTTACATTTTTCTTACATCTGATCACAGTTTCAAAATCACCTTCTAAACATCTGTCTCACCATGCTTGATCTGAGTCTATACTACCGTCAGGATCCAGCTGTTGATGTATCTCGAAGAGGAGATCCTAAATATGTGGGCCGAGTCATAAGCTCTATGGTAAGAAATGGACAACTTACTCTAATCAAAAGCAGAATACATTAGTTACCCTACACACAATGACTTTCCCTGTTCTGTCCATTGGCTTGTTTCTAGATCAATGGAAATGATAACGATAACGGAGTTCTCCTGGGAAAGTGGCAAGGAAGTTTCCATTCACATGAGAATCCATCCAGATGGGATGGCAGCGTAGTAATCCTCCAGAAATGGCGTCAGGATAACTACAGGCCCGTTCAATATGGCCAGTGCTGGGTGTTTGCAGGAGTGATGTGTACAGGTAAGCTTTAAGGTTGGAGGACTATAGTGATCCAGGGCTTTGTCAAAGCTGCAAAGAATCTAATTCTATAAGAGGGACAATGCTTTGAAGGCATCCTGAAAAATCACAAAATAGTTGGATAAATTTTTGTAATAGATTATAAGCGTCTAAGAGAAAAGTATTGTTTTTTTGTTTGTTTGTTTGTTTTAATATATTTCAGTTCTGAGATGCCTGGGGATTCCAACTCGTTTGGTTTCAAATTTTAACTCTGCCCATGATGTAGATAGAAACCTGAGCATCGATAAGTACTATGACAGCTCTGGAAAAAGTCTTAATATCAGCAAGGATTCCACATGGTAAATACAAGTTTTTGCATCTCACAACCAGTTAGAATGTAGTATAAAACCATATTCTGTTGTCCTGGGTTAACATTTACTTCAAACAAACAAAAAAAAAAAAAACTTTTTTTTTTTATTTGCAATCCCAGACTTCAAACTAATTACAACTTTCTTAAAAAAGTAAAATGCCTCAATTGACAATTTACCAGATTCAAAGTCTCTTACTTATTAACTCTTAACCAGCCTGTCCCTGATAATGCAACTCTGTACCTTCCACATCTTAACTAGTTACTGCTACAATAACTTTCTTTCATCACACATTCAAAGCCTCTGTTTCTCAGCTGGGATTGTCATCCTCCTTAGGGACTTAGAGCCTCCCCAGTAAGATTTGCAGCTCTCCTTTAGCTAGCCTTTTCCTTTGCTGGAGCAAAAGAGACAACAGTTCCAATGCAATTTGCAAGTGAAAGAAAATCTGGTTATCAGGAATAGTAAACACAAATTCAGCAAGGGAGAATCATGTTTGATCATCTGGTAGCACTTTATGATATCACGACTGCCTGGATAAATGAGCAGAGAGCTGTGAATGTTTTCTATCTTGATTTCAGCAAGGCTTTTGAAACTGTCTCCCAGATCATCCTTCTAGGTAAGCTTAGGAAGTATGAAATAGATGAGTGGACACTGAGGCGGACTGAGAACTGGCTGACTGGCAGAGCTCGAAGGGTTGCAATCAATGGTGCTGAGATTACTTGAAGGCCTGTAGCTAGCAATATTTCACATGGGTTGGTACTGGATTCGGTCTTGTTCAACATATACACTGGTGATCTGGATGAAGGGACAGAATGTGCCTTCAGCAAGTTTGCTGATGATACAAAACTGGGAGGAATGGCTGACACAGCAGAAGATTGTGCTGCCATTCAGCAAGACCTGTTCAGGCTGGAGAATCAGACAACCTTCTGAGATTCAACAGGGGCAAGTGTAGGGTCCTACACCTGGGGAGGAATAACTGCACACATCATACAGGTTGGGGGCTGACCTGCTGGAAGAGAGTTCCAGAGAGAAGGACCTAGGTATCCTGGTGGACATCGGGTTGACCATAAGCCAGGAGTGTGCCCTTGTGGCCAAGAAGGCCAATGCTGTTCCCCAGGATATCATTAGAAAGAGTGTGGCCAGCAGGTCAAGGGAGGTTCTCCTCCTCAGTGTAATTTCTAGTTCAGAAAGTCCCTAATTTTCTTACTGCTACAAACCATGAGGGTAAATTACAAGGATCACTCTGATCATGTGATATTCCTAGCTTTTTTCTAGTCATTTCCTGCTGCACACAACTATGGATGAACCATTAGACTTTATGAACAATTTGAGTATAGCTGTCTCAAGTTACTTTGAAACTTGTAGGTCTCACAACTGAAGGTTACTGAGTCTAATCCCTAAACATTGCCCTTATCCAAAGCCTAAATCTTTTCTATTACTCCTAATGTAAGCTGTTCAGTTCTGTATACTTATTCTGTTTTTATTACAGAGGTCTACATCCCAACAGCAGGCAGTATATTTGTACTTTATAAAAAAAAGCAGTGTGCTACTGTAGATAGACAGCATCGTGTCTTAAATAATCTTTAAAACAATTCACTACACCATTCAATTTGTGAACCTAGGTACCTCTATATTACTATGCTTTCTAGACATTGTTCTCTGTCTCTAGGGATTATCATGTCTGGAATGAAAGCTGGTTCATTCGCCCAGATCTGGGAGCACGATACAACGGATGGCAGGTTTTAGATGCAACTCCACAAGAACAAAGCAAAGGTAACAGTGTAATGACTTAACATTCCTTTTCCAAACTGAGCATGATTAATCAAGTTTAACACTTTTTTTTTTTTCCTTCATAATTTAGGATTATTCCAGTGCGGCCCTGCATCTGTTGTAGCCATCAAAGAAGGTGATGTAGACCTAGATTACGACACCTTATTTGTGTATACAGAGGTGAATGCTGATTGCAACAGATGGATTGTATACAACGATGGAACTAAGAAAAGAGTTTATTGTGATACTGAAATAATTGGCAGGTTTATCAGCACCAAAGCTGTTGGCAGCAATTCCCGTGTGGATATCACTTACAACTACAAATATCCAGAAGGTAAAGTAAGAGTTTGTTATCACAGTTTATCCCATTCTGAACTCCTGGTGGTGGGATGGGTAGCCTGTTCAGCTCAGATTCCTTTAGAAAATATTTCTGTTGCCAGATAACTTTCCTAATACAGCAGGTATTATATTTTTGTTTTTGTGTACTTGCTAGCATCCTTACTATGACAGACACAAAGTATACTTTAGTCTCTCACACAAAATTACAAAATGAAATATATACAAAAAACAGAGTGTGTTCATTCCAACTCTTCATCTTTTCTTTTTGAAGACCCTGTTTCACCCTTCTCCCAAGAGTGGGGACTCGGCCTTCCTGGTTGGCTGACCTATTCACCAAACTATGCTCTCTTGTGCTTCTACTTTGACATCCAGTCATCAGCTAACCAGCTGTTTTTATGTGTTTGCACTCTCTATAGACTCAGTCTCCACAGTATTGGATTCTGAAAACAAAACAGTTGGGAAACAGGAAGGTAGTAACTGTCATTCACCTGTACTTATGAAAACAAAAGAGCAACAGTTAAAAACTGCTTAACCCTATGTTCACAGGAATATTTTTAGATACCTGATTTTTGAGGGGAGATATGTCTTTTCATAAGAATTAAGGCTTGCCATTCAGAATCAGTGGCCGTATTTCAATACTTCCCTCCTCAAGGTTTTAGTGCAAACACATTCAATGCAGAGAAGGATTATCATCAGATTAACAGGGACACTTGTAACACTACTGTATTTTCTGATCAAATAAAAAGAAATCTTACATACAAAAAACTCAAATGCATGATATTTCATTTCAGTGACTTATTCACCTTATTACCATGTTTATTACTTTAATGCAAAAAAACTGAAAAAACGCAAAAAAACCTGACTGAAAAATATGAGGAACTTTTAAGTATTTCAAATTTCTAGCCAATACAGAGCTGATAGCTACTATCATTCTGATAACTTTTACACAGAGGAGGTGCAATTGCAAAATTAAATAAATAATAATGTATGAATTTTACTTGTCTCGTTTAATCAGGCTCTTCTGAGGAAAGAAGAGTTTACAAAAAGGCCTTAGCTAAGATATTTGGATCACACATCACAGAAGGACACACTGCTTCTCCACTTGAAAGACCTTCGGAGGCAATGAGAAACCCTGGGATCTCTGGGAAGTTCAAGCTGGCTGAACCTCCAGTGTTTGGCAAAGACATTAACCTCATCTTAATTCTCAATAACCTATCCACTGACCACAAGACTGTGAAGGTGGACATCAGTGCATCAAGTGTCCTGTACACAAGGAGAGCAGTGGCAGAGATCCTGAAAGCAAACACCTCTGTGGATCTTGGTTCTAAGCAAGGTAACTTTTAATTACTTCATGGAGCTTTTCTAAGGCTCTTTCTTAGACATTAAAATGACCTGATGGTAAATAGAAGGAAGAATCATCAATATAATGTCTGTATCAGCCTTATGGAACACTGATTTACTCCATCTCCTAGTAGCATTGTTTATTACTAGATTTTGCAAGATATTTTTCCCTTTAAAAACTTACACTAGTTCAACCAGGAACTGAAGGTTTCACAAGTTGTTATATAGAAGGCTATATCTATATCAGAGCACAAGAAACAATACATTGATGTTCGCATTCATTGCAAGGGAGCTGGATTAAACTACTTTTTAGGGTCCCTCCCAGCTCAAATGATTCTATTATATATGTGCCTGTAATCATCACCATTTGTATAGGAACACATCTTACTCTATTAAGAAATAAAGAAGCCTGTTATATAGAGATCTTTTTCATTTCCAGGGGCTATAAACACTCCCCCCCACACACAACAGAAAAGTAGTAGGAGTAAGACAATAAGTAGCTGATCAGAATGCTTGAAAAAGATCCCTGGAACCTGACCCAAGATCTCTGTTGACTAAAGTAAACCTAACAGTAAAATGGAGAAAACAAATAGATATGTACCTTACTAGTAAAAACTCACAGGGACAGGAATCCAGTGAAATGCAGATAAGGATATTCTGCTTCAGGCCAAAATCCTCCTGTAAGGGTCAAATGAGCTCTTTAAAGCAGAAAAAAGACTGCAATAGAAGGAAATGCACAACCGGCCTCACAAGAAAGAAATATACACAGCCCCTGCTGTCTTATCTTCTGCTCTCTTTCACAGTTTCAAACGCACACTTCTCTTCAGCATTCTTTCAGAAAGTAATAGTTCCTACATGTTTGAATTGCAGGGAAACATATCCGTTTAAAGATCCCTTATGCTTATTATGGAAAATACTTGACTACTGACAAAAGGATCCAAGTTACTGCTTTGTGTGAAGTCATGCACATGCACGGGGTAAAGCTGTTGGTGGAGAAGACAATCATTTTAGAGGATACAAACATTATCATTAAGGTAAGTAATTCCCTTACTGATATCCTATATAGAAAGAACTAATGAGCCTTCCTGAAGCTCTGTACTTAAGATGAGAGTTTGAGGATAAATGCATAAAATTAGACTGCAGTTTCAGTTGTTGCTCTAAAATTCTGCCTGCTTATTTGGAGGACGTTTTCTCAAAATGGCAGTGTATGAAAGAAACCACTTTGGATCTGCTTTGTTGCTGTCATTCTTTCCCAGACACATTCCACTGCTTTGATTTTACAGAAATTGATTTCATCCCATATTTATTCCAGCTATTAGTAGTGTTTGGATTGCCTTCAAGCAATTTTGCCTTCTCACAGAGTATAGACTTCAGCCTTGAATTCTAATCTACACCAGGGTCAATTTATACAGCTTTAACACCTAAATCCTAATTAATCATGTTCCATGAAAAAAAACACAAAACCCAAATATCAGACATTTAATAATATGCCTATGTAGTCAGTGCTCTATTTCACTGAAGTAGTATAAAAAACATTGTATGCAGCTCAATAGGAAGAATTTCTTTTCAGAAAGAGTGGTGATGCATTAGTACCAGCTGCCCATGGAGGTGCTGGAGCGTCCCCAGGGGTGTTGAAGGAAGGGGTAGATGTGGTACTTAGGGACATGGTTTAGTGGGCAATACTGGTGGTAGGTGGATGGTTGGAAGTTTTTTCCAGCCTTAATAATTCTACAACACTATTTAGCAGGTCTAAATCCAGCATACTAATTGTGTGTTCAATTCCAGTACTCCTACCAATATCCCATTCATCCTCAAATATTGGAGATGCTCTCCTTATAGTTCAGCTGAGACTCTAGATAAAGTACAAGTGAACGATGGGAAAAATGTCTTTGTCATTTAGATTCCACATCGGGTTGTAGTGAACAAAGCTGCAACACTAGAGATCTCCTATGCCAATCCACTCCCTGAACCTGTGGACCACTGTGTACTCCTGGTGACACTGATGAATCAACAGGTCAAGATACAGTAAGTGAAAGCTGTTGCATGTACTCAGTGCTAGTAAAATAACCAACTGCATGGTTAGTTTCTCAGTAAGAAAAATAAAAAGCATGTAAACTCTCATTACTGTGTAATAAATATTCTATTTATTAACACAAAAATGCCACCAAATAAATACATACTGAGAACAAATGGTTTCTCAATCATGTATTATTTTTCCATCTTCAGTATCTTCAAGAACTAAAAATTGCTAACATCCTTCTTGAGAAAGCACGTGTATACAAATTCTTTTATCTCTCTGATGTTTCTTCCTCCGTTTGGCTTTTTATCTACAACACTCCCCAAGTACTAAAGTAAGTCTGAGCTAGAGTAAACAAATAGGACAGTTCTTAGCTTCCTTTGTTTCAGCCCCCCAAAAAAGTTTCTTCTACTTGTAAGGAGAGCAGAGCAAACTATGTCTTCTCAAAACTAAGAGCAAAATGTTATATTACTTTTTTTTTTTTTCTTTAAATGAATTAACTAATTATAATAAAACAAGCTTTAGGAAATAAGTACTCAGTACTACAGCCTGACTTGCTGTGGCTCTGGAAATATTTGGTCACGATAATTAATAAAATATGGAACGTAATTTCAGGCCATAGGAAAAAAAATAAATAACCATATTACTGGCAAAATGGATACGAGCCAAACACCATCAACTGACCTTTAACATCAGTCTTCCTACTCCAAGTTTCTGTGTTGACTATCCAAACAATCAGTTCTAACATGGAAGCATGAAGCAGAGGTTCAATCCTTCATCACTGTTCTAGACTAAACGATTGCAGTTCTGTCCTCTCTCTGCACAAAACTCCAAGTAACTCACTGAACACAGCACTGGGTCTTGAGTAACCCATTGGTGTCCTAACTATCACACAGCTCTGCTTCTTGGGAATCTCCAGGAAAGACAATGTATGTCTGAATGAAATAATTTTTTGTTTTGTTTTCAGTCTAGCACGACTGGCACCAAGGGAGAGATCAAGAATTTATTTTGAATTTACACCTCGCAGGACTGGGCCCTTGCAGCTGCAAGTAGACTTCTCTTGTGACAAATTTTCACATGTTAAGGGCTTTGTAACCATTGCAGTAGCACCTGCGTAATACAGTGGAATCAATCTTGTGTTTCAGCATTATCACAACAAGACTTTCTTCTTCAAATAAGGACAGTGAATATCTCTCATATTATAATAGAATCAAGCTGCTCCCTGCTTTTATAGCACTTCATTATTTAGTCTCTGTTTCTCCTTTTTTCTTTTTGCCATCACATCTAGAGAAATAAACCTTCTTTCCTCATATAGATAGTTTCACTGTTACTTCAAATCTACTGATTGCATTAAGCTTCAGATTTTGACCTTTCCATCAAAAAATTAATGCAATCTCTTCATAATCTCATTCGCATTGCCAGCAATAAATAAAAGCTATTAAAATAACTGTATTCTTTTGTAATGGAACACACATTACATGAAAATGAGAAATCACCATATTGAGGAAAGCTCCTTTTCCTGTTTCTCACAAGTTTCTTATATTAGAAAGTGAAACGTGTCCTCCATTGTTCTGTACCTTGTGACACCTATGATTTTGTGAATGGGGGAAAAAAAGACACCAAAAACTATGAAAATACTCTTTCCATGACCTGTGGGCATAGGTCTTTAACAAAACAAACAGCTCACATACAAATTCAGTTGAGTAACATGACCAACTCCCAAGCAGCATGGAGAACAGGAAGAGTCTTGCATTAATACAGAAGCTCATCAACACACAGTAACTAACATTTTTTTGTCCACCACTGTATTGTCACAAGAGACCATACCTTCAAATGCAACTTGTCCACAGGCAAAACCTGCTCCACACTTCTGCCAGTGTTTGCATAACGATGCCTCTTTTGAGAGTTCCTGATCCTACCAACCCCGGGTATCAGGTCTCACCCAAACCACATTTTCTAATAGAATCATGCAGTGGCTTAGATTGGAGGGGACCTTAAAGATCACCCAGTTTCAACCCCCTGAAGTGGGCAAGGTTGCCAGCCACCAGCTCAGGCTGCCCAGAGCTCCATCCAATCTGGCCTTGAACACCTCCAGAGATGGGGAACCCTCCACATCTCCGGGCAATTTCTTCCAGTGTCTCACTACCCTCTGATCAAGAAGTTTCATCCTAGAATCCAATCTAAATGTCCCTTCTTTTAGATATAAGCCATTGGCCCTTGTTCTATCACCATGTGAAAATTCAATCACCTTCTTGCCTGTAAGCTCCCTTTAAGTACTGGAGGGCCATAATGAAGGCGCCCCTATAGCCTTCTCCTCTCCAAGTTCAACAAGCCCAACTCCTTCAGTCTGTTTTCATGGGAGAGATGTTCCATCCCTCTGAGCATCTTTATGGCCCTCCTCTGGACCCACTTCAACAGCTCCATATTCCTCCTATATTGGAGGCCCTAGGTCCAGGGGCACTACTGCAGATGGGGCCTTACAAAGACAGAGTAGACAGGAGAGACAGAGTAGACAACCCCCTCCTTGCTCACTGGCAGCCCTCTGTTGATGCAGCTCAGGATACCATGGGCTTTCCAGGCTGCAAGTGCACACCACTGGCTCACCCCCAACTCCTACTCCACAAGGTTGCTCTCAAGTTCTACTCCCAGTCTGTACGTGTATCCAGGATTGCCTCAACCCAAGCTCAAACAACCCCTCAAGCCGCTCCAGGAATGGCTGAAAAATATAATGAGTGAGCACCATAACTACCTGTCCCATAGTTTGGACCTTTTCAATAGAAATCTAAGCTGGCTACAGTTAATTTGGCTTTTTGGTTGCATGCAATCTTGATATGGATCTGGAAACAAAATAGAAAACAGCCGAGACATTACAAAGACACAATGTAGAAACACTGAGGCAAGGAAAACACAGGATCAGCCTTTCTCCCACAATCCTTCCTACTCCTCATCATAGTCCATTGAAAGTGCGCAACAAATGGCATGCAACACCCTCTTGGGACAAATTGGCAGGGCACATTTCTAGATAAGTCCTGGCATTAGATGAGGGACAAAAGAACATGAGAGCTTAAAGAACAAAGAAGTGTCTGTAATTAGAGTGGATAGAGCTTATGGCAGAAAAAGTGCTGCTCTGCAGCATCCTCCTGGATCCAGCTCAAGATGCCATGCCAAATAGCTACAGAGAAATAACGTACATGTATTAAGAATGCCAAACTATAAACAAAAAATGAGTAAAAGTAAAAGGCAGACACTAATCAATCCTCCATTCTTAATAGAAACCTCTGATGCGTAGGTGACCGTGTGATTATACTCTTCCAGTGGGATGTATTGCTTCTAATGCAAGAAACACATGCTACAGATGACATCAGGAACAGATAATGAGAAAATCACAAGTCAGTATGCCTCCAAGAAAGAATCAGTTATACAAAGCTACACATAAGACCTTCGGGCAGGTCTGTCTTTTTCATAAATTAATTATGCTATGCAAAGTCATAATGCTACTGAGTTCCAGTAACATTACAGATCTACTCAGTCTACAGTGTGGAATGTGCAGTAATCTATGTATAACCTATTCATCTATATCCGACCATCTGTACATGTAGTCTCCAGAAACCTAAGTTGACACAAATTTATCTGACCAAAATGAAGTTGGGTAGGAGGCAGTATAACAGGTTGCCCAGAGGTGAGGTGGGTCTCCCATCCCTGCAGACACTCAGGGTCAGGCTGGAGGGGCTCTGAGCACTGATGTAGCTTTGGGTGTCCCTGCTCATTGCAGGGAGCTGGGACAGATTACCTTTGAAGATCCCTTCCAACACAAATAATTCCATGATTCTAAGTTTCTTCTGACTCCTTAAAGACCATTTTCTTTGATCCAGTTCAGAATTTTCCTCTCTTAGTAGAGGAGACACCAAGATACTGATTATAATCCTTCCTCAGCCATTCCCCAGTTCAAAATAGTCATAATTAGATTCAATATTGTGCAATTAAATCAGCCCTAAATAGATGCTTATGTAGGATATTACCAAAACAACAATAACTTGCAACCACAGGTCACACCCTGCTTTATATAAGCTGTAGCTTATTTAGTGGGGTCAGTACTACCCTAAGCCCTTCATTACTTATGCTGGTGGGAGAAGAATCAGAAAGTTGCTGCACGCTTTTGTAGCCATAGCCTCAACTACCCAAGTGTGGAAAAGAAGAAAGAAACCTTATGGCTGGTAAGTTAAACAAAAATAATAAAAAAAAAATAAACCATAGCTTGATTGCTCCAGTCATCACTCCTCCAGTACAGATAAGTGACATCTGATGAGGAAATAAGATAAACTACATCTCACTGTTCTTGGAAAGTTAGCCCTCTTTAGGTTAAATGCATTTATAAATAACTCCATTAGAAATTTATTTATTTATTTGATATAATGTATCTTGAATGATTTGTTGGTGGCTGTTGTTTTTTTTTGTTTGTTTGTTTTTGTTACATGGGTGAAAAAAAAAATGAGTAAGAATCTACTTTTTTTTTAAACCATATTCATTAACTACTCTATACAGTGCCTCAGCAGCTTTGTTGGTTAGCAATGCAAGCATCAAACTGACACACAAAATGCTGGGCTCTAATCCCTCTGTGATACCAAACTGATGAATGGCCTCACAAAGGTCATTTTATGGCCTAGAGACTCCCTGTCCTCCTCACTGCAAAATGGTTATGTCAGTCTGAGTGCTCCCTGGTGGAAACACAACCCTGGTTATCTATAAATTGCATGGCACTGGCTCCCATACTGACTGGAAAATTCTGCAGAATGTTGCTTATAAGCACGTTCCCAAAGTCTATCCATTAGAGGATAAGCACTTTCCCAAACAACTTCTTTAGGACTCTTTACAATGGTACATCACCAAGATTATTGAAAGTACCTCTTCCCCGCCCCCTCCCCCCCTCCGCACCCCCCAGAAGAGACATACTGAAACCAGAAGAAGAAATAAGATTAAAATTAAAACTGTAAGAAAATCAAACCAAGGAGAAAGTTGAAGTACACGCTGGCAAAGACTGACATTAGATTTTTATTGTGACTTGTGGCTTGTTCACTAGAAACATCTCTAACTACCAGCTTTGGAAGGCAAACCAAAATACTAATGCAGTAAATTTGTAGAGGTAACAAATGCTAGTCACTGTTGGTTTATGGTTTTTGTTTTCTTAGGGTTTTTTTTCCTTTTTTCTTTTCTTTTTCTAAGTCTTTCCTACTCCTCCAAGTGTCATTTCTTACTCTGCTGTACATTTTGTCTTCACCTGTGACATTCTTCACTGAAAGACCTACCAGCATTCATTAGGTCATTAAACATCACAGTCCCATCAGCATCCACAAAAACATAGCTCAGTTGTTGTTGTGCTACATTTTTGTTTGCTGTTACATAAAATGTTCTTTGTTATCTGCATCAATGCACAACTAACAACTCTCCAAGACTTCTTGCACAGGAAACCCAGATAGCTTACATATGTTCCAAGTTAATCAGTCTTAGAAACGTCTTTTTCTCTCATGCGCTTCTAAGAGAAGCCCAGGTATTTAACTTGCACAGTTTAGGAAAAATAGTGGTAGGATATATACAGCTAAAGTGTTGGAAAACTAACTTTTTTTTAAAGCTCTGAGCCCAGGGAACATGTTCTTGTTCACTCTTTAATTTGAGGACTTGATAGTAGGATTACTGTTTGCTGTAGGCTCCTTCCAATCAAGCATATTTAAGCCAGGAAAATAAAGCGATGGTGCAAGTGAGAAGCTTTATAACCATTTTACATCATGCAACATAAACATTACTGTATATACATATTACTGTACACTGTTGTGCAAACACAGCAGAAAACTCAAGCCCCTCCTTCCTCTATTACTGTAATAGAATACTATCATGTCCTACACATCACAGAATGGTTTGGGTTGAAAGAGATCATAAAGATCATCTAGCTTCAACACCCATGCCACAGGTGGGGTCATTTCTGGACATCTCCTATGAGAACAGGTTGCTCAAAGTTCCATCCAACCTGGCCTTGAATGGGGCCCTGGGGTGGGGATCTCCTCAATTTGTCTGGGCACACTATTCCAGTATCTACATCCTCACAGTAAAGAATTTCATCCTTATCTCTAATCTAAATCTCTTTTAGTTTAAAACCATGCCTCTTGACCTATCAGTACACACGCTGGTAAAGAATATTTCTCCATCTTTCTTGTAGGCCATTTTTAAGATTTGGAAGGCCACAATAAGATTTTCCCAAAGCCTTCTCTTTTCTACTCTAAATAATCCCAACTCTCTAAGCCCTCTGATCATTTCAGTGGTCTTCCTCTGGAAACCATTCCAATAGGTCTGTCTCTCATGCTGGACTCTCCAAAGCCGAATGCAGTGCTCCAGGTGGGGTCTCACAAGAGTGGAAAAGAAGGGGAGAACGACCTCCCTAGACCTGTATGTCACTCTTCTTTTGATACAGCCCAGGATATGACTAGCTTTCTAGGTTGCAAAATTTGAATCACATTTCAAGTGACATAAGGTGATGCTAACCAAGAACTGTATCTCAGTTCAGTGAAAGAGGGAAATGTGTCTACCAGCACCATTAGTTTGCAAAGGGTTCACATGCTCTTGTCTTAGAGAGAAGTTTTCAAGTCAAAATCCTCTGAAACACTTGACTGCAGAAGGGCAAATCTCCAACTCGAGTGTTCATAGAAGGATCCATTTACTTATAATTATTATTAACAAAAGAACAAGAAAGGTTTGAAAGCTTCTGTAATCTGTGTCTCAGTATCTCATTTTAAATGCAGAGGGCAACCTATCTGATGCAATGGAACAACCATTGCACTGTCTCAGCACATTCAGCTCTTAAGCTTACTATCTGTCCTCTACTTATTTCTGACACGCTGTGAAATAACGTAGAGTATGAAACACAAGCAAAACATCTCTGTGCATCTCAGTTAATGTGTTCTCTTGTCATGTATATTCTGAGTTTAACAATGAAGACATTAGCCTTCTATTCATCATCTGTCACACTGCTTGAAGGTTGCACTTGCATATGAGTTCTAATATTTGTTTTTGTACTTCTGTAAAACACTATAGAAGCTGAGATCCCTATAGGAAAAGCTGTTCTCTTAGCTAGCTTATTGTTTCAAATTTATTATTTTAATAACTTGATGTTGGATTTTTCCTGTTGTCCGAGAATATTTAACTCCAGCTATACATAAATTGAATGAAGCAAAAACATCAGACAAGCTGATTGGATGTGCAAGTTTAAAGGAACAATGTTTTCAATTAACTTGCCTTGCATTTTTCTAGCCCTGAAAATAACAAATGTTGACTGGCACTCCAAGCGAAATAAAGCTGCACACCACACATCTGATTACAACAGCATGCAAATGATCTTGAGAAGAGGACAGGCTTTCACCATCACTCTAAACTTCCAAACAACAGTGCAATCTGGGCACAACTTCACATTTATTGCAAGCACAGGTAACTTACTCATGATGCTCACCTCCTATCCAGCTCCAGCTCCAAAACACTACTGCCTTACAGCTTTCTGTACTGTATTATTAACCATTGCTCCGTATCATTCAATCATTTCAGGCTTAGAAGTACCTATTCTAAACTTCAGTGGGCATCTTAAGCCAATAGACAATTAAGGTAATAATAAACAGAAAGGCACAGGCCATTCTCATTCAAAAACAAAAAACAAACAAACAAAGAAACAAAAAAAAGCCTGTATTTCTGCTTTTAAGAAACTACATGAAATACTATACCTCTTCATCTTGTGGATTCTAAACTTTCTGCAGCTCTACCTCTTACAGACCACAATCATGTATGTGCCTTCTCTCCTAGCACTTGACCTGTTTAAACTCTGCTTGATTAACTTCAGGTGTTCATAATCCTGGAACAGCCCACACTGCCTATTATTAAGGCTCCCATCTCCCTTCCAAAGGGCCTTCACTGAAAAAAAAATTTCTGGCAGCTTTGAACCCTCTAATGAAATGGATATCACAACCTGTGCCCTATCTTACCTACATAGTTTTCAAACACTAGATTTTGAGGACAAGGGCTTGCCTATTTACTTGTTTAGAATGGCTGGGAGTACTCACATTGACAAGGTCATGCATCCAACACAGAGGGCCACATAGGGTCTTTTTGTGTATTGAATTGCATCTAACTTATATTGGTCTGATCAACCGTAATCCTTCAAGGTAGCAAATGAAATAATCACTGATCCTGGCTTGTCTCTCACCACAGTCATTCTGAATTGCTGACTCTTGTTCCCTCTGGCAGGACCATCTCCAGCAGAATCACAGCAAACCAAGGCTATATTTAACCTTTCTGAGCATGCTGCAAATGGTTGGAGTGCAGCCCAAGAGCACTGTGAGCCTGGCTGCATGAATTTCACGATAGTCAGCCCTGCGAATGCCATCATTGGACGATATAAACTCAAACTCCAGATTGTTTCTGGCAACAAGACCTCTTCAGCACTCCTGGGCCATTTTGTGTTACTCTTCAATCCCTGGTGTCCAAGTATGTTGCACTGTATTATGTTCTTCAGGAAATCTGGGTGCCACAGTAAAGCATGTTCCAGACAGCAACAGCATGATACAGTATGATCCTTTGCTTAACATAAAGGATGTTGGATTTGCTTTTGCTTCAGTGCATCAAAGATCCAGCTCTCTGCTCATAGAGTTAGAAATTAGAGTAAGAAAATATTTCAAATACTTATTTACATTTATTTTTCCCTCTGTTAGTGTGTTCAGTTTTAAGTGACACAATATCTATCAGTAAGGCACATAACAAGATCAGAAGCAGTGAAAGGACAAGAGCACACTCAGGTCCCATAAGATTAACTTCATGCTAATTTTATTCACTGTGTTGATGATTGCAGGGGTACAGCCTCACCTGCTCCTCAGAAGACCCCTTGAAGTTTTATTTTCAATTACAGCAAACCAACAATCCTTTCAGCTGACATTTCTCATTCTGCTTCTAGATGACGATGTCTATATGGCTAATGAAAAGGAGCGACAGGAGTATGTTCTGAATGACAGCGGAATCATATTTCAGGGAAAGGAAAAATATATTCAGCAAGAAGCTTGGAATTACGGACAGGTAAGCAAGGAAAACAGGAAAATAAGAGGAGTGAGTGCATGGATGAGGGTCATAAGGACAGAGTCCTTAGTATAAGAGATTATCATAGCATAGGAGCTCAGTTTTCCTCATTCATGTTTTTCTTGACAAGCTGTCAGTTTTCTACACACCACAAAAATATCAGGATCTTTCCCCCTCCAGCACATGCTAATAAAAGAAAACACAATTTCAGGTGGTGGTGTTTTGTTGCTCTTCTGTTGTTGTGGAGAAATTCTACTTTTTTTCCTTGTCCCTGTAAAGGGCAATGGAAACTAGTTGAGTTGCAACTTCTATTTACTGAATGATTGGTACATCTAAGCATTTAAGTAATTGACCTAGTATTGGGGCAGAATATCTCAAATATATTCAACAGAAACAACTCAAGTTGGAATTTTAAAATACCAGTTTGACCTTCTAAACACATCTGCTATTAATATGATCATACCTACTGCTCATCTGTGGTTACATACTTGTCCTGCAGTTTCTGAGGTCAGTCAAAACCACCTGTGGCCATTTCATGCCTAACAACTGCATCAAAAGTTTCTCTCTTCCCCTATATTTCTCCCCCTCTTTTTCTCCTTCTCTCTTCCTTTATTTTCCAGTTCATATAATTTGATGTATGGTGAAGGCAGTCCATCAGAGCAAGGTTTTTGTAATGTGAAGGGGAGAGTACCTGCTGGGACACGACAGGATGTGGGAGGAGGTGTAGCCTGCTGAGCCAGTCCTGGAATGGTCTTGTCTGGACCACCAGGCCATGACTGGATAATTTCTTCATGAATGTTGTGCTACCAAAACGTGCTCGTAAACACGCTGGTTGCTAATTACTACTAGTATAATTAAATACTAGTGAGTGCTTTTTCTTTCTTATTGTGCCTATTTTCTTTCACAGTAAAGAAAAATCTTATATAACAAGCATCCCATAATCCTAGGAGAAGGAAAATACATAGGGAGTTTATTCTTGGCTTTATTTATAAAATTAACATTTAATAATAACATTGGTTTTGATTTCAGTTTGAAGAAGATATCCTTGATATCTCTCTGTCTATATTGGATCGAAGCCTGAACCACCGCGAAGATCCATCCACTGATGTATCCAACAGGAATGATCCCATTTATGTGTGCAGGGTTATTAGTGCTATGGTAAAGTGACCAGCTGATTACAGCTGTACAATGTACCTACTAACACATACCTCAGTGTTTCTATGGTGAACCTTCTCAATGTTTGGTAGAATTTGTTTGTTTGTTACTGAAAAAAAAAAAAAAAAAAAGCGACAGAAGAGAAATAAGAGGGATCTCTTCTCAAGGAAAAGTACCCCCAAATGTTTAATTTTCCTCCTTCCCACAAGTAAAAACCATTCTATAATCCTCTCTATTTCTGCCTCTCCCTTCTTCTATACATATTGTAATTCTCTCATGAGAAGGACTGTTTTCAGGTTAACAGCAATGATGAAAAGGGAGTAGTGGAAGGGAAGTGGAGTGGAAATTACCGCTCAGGAACCAACCCCTTGCACTGGAGTGGAAGCGTGACCATCCTTCGAAAGTGGTACAGAGGGAGATACAGACCCATCCGGTACGGCCAGTGCTGGGTCTTTGCAGGAGTTATGTGCACAGGTATACATGAAGGGGAGAAGAATACTATCAGAAAGGAAACTTACTAGAATTTAAGTAGCTTTAACCTTACGATGCTATTGAAGTTATATGAAGAATGAAAGATTAAAATAAATGAGTAAATCTAACTCTTCTTCAAAAGAACGAGGTAGTTAAGAATGCTATGTGAATGGAACTGTCTTCTAAGCAGCTGCGTCCAATGAATACGTGACATCCTTGCACCATATCAGAGGAATGTTTCTCCATCAGAAAAATGGAGAAATACTTTCTGAAAGTCTATAAAATAGGTTTAAAGCACTTTTATCTCTATTGCAGTTCTGAGATCACTGGGAATACCTACCCGTGTTATTACAAACTTTAACTCTGCCCACGACACTAATATCAACCTGAGTATTGATAAATACATCGATGTTTCTGGAAAGACCCTGCATCTGACTGAGGACAGTGTGTGGTAAATACAATTTTTATCTTAATATTTCTTCAATTATATTCTCCTTTAATCACAAGATCTAGAATTACGCTACTGAAAACCCAACCCAACCTCATGCTCCCAAAGATATAAAACTCCATGGCAAAGATTCAACGGAAATGTGTTCAGAAATGCAGGATGTAGTCAGTTCCAACATTCTGAAGAATCGACAGAGGAGATCTCCCCCATGGGAGGGGGGTTGAAGCCAGAAGATCTTTGAAGTCCTTTTTAATCTTTTTCTGATTCTCTGACATTTGGCATGCTTGCAGTTCAACACACAGTTGAAAGATACAACTTCTAATTTTGTCTCTACTATGTGACTTTTTTTTTCCAAAAGAAAGTTAGTGTGATTAACTGCTTGACTGAAATGAGCTCATTTGTCCCTCAATTCCTAGAACTATCAGAAACCCACAGGCTTTAGACCCAGCTCCTTTGCTGCATGATCCTGATTTTCTCAGTCTTTCTTGATTATCATTATACATCCCTTGCACTGTACTAAAACAAAGGCAATATATTTAATGCAGCAGAGAAAAATCCCATGCCACCCCATTGCTTAGGAAGGACATGTTATTTCTTTCACCTCAGAGGAGCTATTTCTTAAGTATAATGCCTCTAACAAACAAGTGAACAGAAACTAAGACACTGCATGCATGCACTGTACTGCACATCCAGTGTTTCAGACCACAAGCACCCTCAGCTATTTGGACTAAGTGGGACAAGGGTGACACAAAGTAGAATTAAATACCATAAGATAGCAATATATGTGGGAGACCTTGTTCTGGAATTCATCAGTTCCCATTGACATATTGTTTTGCAATATCCAGATCTGAACACTAGGCTCTGCAATAAATATATTTTTCATATCACTTTGTATGAAACACCTCAATACTTCTGAGAGGTCTGAATACAGAAAACAAAGAGGGGGAAATAGGTACTCAAGAAAGGAGGAAGCAGCTGGTCTCTATGCAGAGGAGTCATTCACTCCAGTAGTGTTTGTCCTTGCATTGCACTACATATTTATCATATCTTTCAACATAAAATTGATTGCATCAAAGTCTTCCTGTTCTCCCTTCCTCCTTCCCAGGAATTTCCATGTCTGGAATGAAAGCTGGTTTACTAGAAGAGATCTTGGATCCTTTTATGATGGGTGGCAGGTTTTGGATGCAACACCCCAGGAAAAAAGCAAAGGTAACGTTGTAAACAAAAAAACCTGTAGATTATGTTCCTCCTAAAAATTGCTACTGAAATTGTAGGATAATTCTTTTCTCTCTACACTCCTTAGAATAGACGTACCATTAATTTGAGTGTGTATGGAAAGCCATAATCTCATCTCCAGTACAGTGCCTTCCTGTCAGCCTCTGGAGTAGCTACCAGCATGCAAATTCTTACTTTTTCTGCTCATCTGCCTACATAAAAACAAATGCTAAGTTTCACTTAAGTTCACTTATTTTACCTTGCTTATCTTGCTTGCCTGAGCTCCAAACACAGATTCATAACATTATGCAGAACAGCTAAGGTTAGAAGGGACTTCTGGAAACTACATACTCTGCTCAGTGCAGGGTCAATCACAGCAGTTTTCTCAGGACCATGTCCAGTTAGGTTTTGAATATTTAATAGGATGGAGACTTCACAACCTCTCTGGGCATACTATTCCAGTGCTTTACCACCCTCACCATAAAAGAGGTTTTTCCTTAGGTTTAAATGGGGTTTTCAATTTGTACCCATTGCTTCCTGTCCTTTCACTGGTTATCACTGAGGAGAGTCTGATTCTGTCATCTTTATATCTTCCCACTAGACATTTATACATGTTGATACAATTCCCCTCAAGCCTTCTCTTCTCCAAGTTGAACAATCACAGTTCTCATCCCTTAATCACTTTTGTGACCCTTTGCAGGACTTGTTCCCTTATGTACACGTCTATCTTGTACTGGAGAACTCAGAACTGAAAACAGCACTCCAGAAATGGCTTCACTAGTAGAGGGGCAAGATTATCTCCCTTGGCCTGCTGGCAATGCTTTTTTTAATGTGATCCCGGATGTTGCTGGCCTTCCTTGTTGCAAACACATGCTGCTGGCATTAGGCACAGTTGCTGGCTGGCATTAGACAGATTTAGAAACAAAACAAATTAAAAACCCATTTAGAAAGATGCCAAGTATAGTGTAGCAATAGGGTTGAATAAAAGACTCTAAAACAGAAAAAAAAATGTCATATGACCATAGCAACAAGTAGGAAGATGTTTCATATGATATCCTGAACAATGTGGTGTATAGATACAAAACTATATGAAAGGAGCCATAAACTGCTCTCTGGTTCTGAAGTGGCATAGAACAGTATTTGTTCACAGCACTGAACACTTCCTCCCAGACAAAAAAAAACCAACAAAAAACAACAAAAACCAGCACAGCCCACTGGGGGCATTGGCAAGGGTGAAAACCATCACCGACAATAGCACCTAAACCAAAACATTGAGAAGCTTGCTAGAAAACAAACTGTGCTGACAACCATTGGTCAGCACTTGGGCTCACACTTCTGCTTTGGTTTTACTTATTAATGCAGACACAAACTGACTGATCTCTTATGATGAGCCTCACAAAAAGAATCATTTATTTAGCCACTTAAAATCTACCAAGCTTCAGATAAACACCCCAGTTTACCAAATTAAAGCTCCTGGTTCATCAACACTGCACATACAGCACTGATGACTCACATCTGAGCAGTCTGACTGTACTGAGAGCTACCATCCTCTTCTCTCCTTTCATTTGACAGATGAGCATAAATCCTCACACACTTTAAGGGATTAGAACAATTCACACATCACAGAATGCATTAGCTACATCTCCTCAGCCTTACAGCTTCCTTGTTTGTGCCTTCTGATAGAAAACGTATGCTGAATTTCTAGACATGCTGTTACCATGATGCAAAGGTCCAGAAACAATGGAGTTCATCAAAACATGTCTTCGGAGTGACTACCTCTCCCTTTGACTGTCAGCAGGAGGATTTGTGGCCCACACCTGATCTGTTGCAATAGGTAATCACTTAACTTCTCTCTCCCTCTTCCAGGCATCTATCAGTGTGGCCCAGCTTCCACCAGAGCCATTAAGGAAGGAGATGTGGACCTGGATTATGACAGTTCATTTGTGTTCGCAGCAGTGAATGCTGACTGTGTTACTTGGATTCAGCATAGCAACAAAAGAAAAGAGAGAGTTTATTCCAATACTAGGAAGATTGGAAAATTTATTAGCACCAAAGCAGTGGGCACCAACAGACGAGTGGATATCACTGATAATTACAAATATCCAGAAGGTAAATTCTTCCTGGTTTTTTTTTTTTTTTTTTTTCTATTTTCATAGGAGTTGGCAATTGCCCCAGTTTACACAGGAGAATTGAGCTCTTCCAGGAATTATCTTTCTACTGCTAGCAGCTTCCCAAGAACAGCCAGCTACAGATAACAGCTAGGTTTGCTTTCCAGCCATCATGACCATGTATATTCACTTAGGATTCTTTGGGTCAAAATTAGCCTTTAGTTAGTCCTCACTTTCTCCTCTCATATATCTTCCTCCTCCTCAGCCTTCACAAACTGTATTTACTGAGAGCACTTCTGGCCTAATTGCCCTATATCCATCATATATGAGATCTCTGACCACATTATCTTTTAAAACAGGATCCCCCAAAGAAAGGCAGGTGTACAAAAAGGCACTGAAGCTGCTGGGTGTGAGAAATGATGGAAGAAGAAAAAAAGTTACAAAACCTAGGAGACGATTTCCAGAAGCATGGAGACGAAATATGACAGCAAACACACGAAAACCAACTGTTTCAGGGAAGCTGAGGCTGGATGCATCTCCTGTAATAGGCCAGGATATCCTCCTCACTTTGGCACTGAGGAATTTGACTGCAGATTTCAAGACCATAAAGGTTAAACTGAGGGCTTCAGCTGTTCTCTACACAAGAAAACCAAAGGCAGACATCTTGCAATGGTCTAGGTCTGTTCAACTTGGATCTGAAGAAGGTAATTTTAATGTTCATAGATTCATAGATTCATAGATTCATTAGGTTGGAAAGGACCTACAAGATCATCTAGTCTAACCATCCTCACACCACCATCCCTACCCACTAAGCTACTAAATCAGATCCCTTAGCACCTCATCTAAACGCTTCTTGAACAGCGCTAGGGACGGTGCCTCAACCACCTCCCTAGGCAGGCCATTCCAGTGCCTGACCACTCTCTCAGAGAAAAATTTTTTCCTCAAATCTAATCTAAATCCTCCCCGGCGCAACTTGTGGCCATTCCCTCTTGTCCTGTCATTAGTTACCTGGGAGAAGAGGCCGACCCCCTCCTCACCACAGCCTCCCTTCAGGAAGTGGTAGAGTGCAATGAGGTCTCCTCTGAGCCTCCTTTTCTCCAGACTAAACAATCCCAGCTCCCTCAGCCGCTCCTCGTAAGACTTGTGCTCCAGACCCCTCACCAGTTTTGTTGCCCTTCTCTGAACACGCTCCAGTGCCTCGATGTCTTTCTTGTAGTGAGGGGCCCAAAACTGAACACAGTACTCGAGGTGCGGCCGCACCAGAGCTGAGTACAGGGGGATGATCACCTCCCTGCTCCTGCTGGCCACACTATTCCTAATACAGGCCAGGATGCCATTGGCCTTCTTGGCCACCTGGGCACACTGCCGGCTCATGTTGAGTCGAGCATCAACCAATACCCCCAGGTCCTTTTCCTCTATACACTCCTCAAGCCATTCTGCCCCAAGCCTGTAGCATTGCATGGGGTTATTGTGGCCAAAGTGCAGGACCCGGCACTTGGCCTTATTGAACCTCATCCCGTTGACCTCAGCCCAACTGTTCAGCCTATCCAGATCCCGCTGAAGGGCCTCCCCACCCTCAGGCAGATCGACACATCCTCCCAACTTGGTGTCATCCGCAAACTTACTGAGGGTACACTCAATCCCCTCATCCAGGTCATCAATAAAGATATTAAACAAGATGGGCCCCAATACCGACCCCTGGGGGACACCACTCGTGACAGGACGCCAGCTGGACTTGACTCCATTAACCACTATTACAGCTCAAGACAAGAAAAAGATTTAGTCTGTGGCCAAATCATATAGACATCAGGTCTCAAAATACAGCTATTCAGGGGAAGACGAACATACTTGCCCTGTTTTAAACATTTGCTTTTGGACACTGTTAGGAAGGGTACTTCTGTAGGAATAGGATGGTAACTACAGATTGCAGTAAGAAAGAGCTACACTATTTGCAGATTAAGGCTTTTGGCCTTGTTGTTTAAGAGGGAGTGCTGAATAATGAAGTGTAGGACAAGTGAATACGACTACGATCTCAAACTAATCCACAGTATTGTAACTCCTTCTGTCATGCCAGGAGTGGATAAGAGTTATTTCTCAATGTACTGAGAAGTGCACTGCCTTCCTCAATGTTAAATAACACAGAATGTTCACCCTCTCTAAGACAGAGGCTGAACAGCTGCATCAGCACTGTCATTTAAATCAGGCCATCTTTTCACTTCTGCCTCCTTTGTGAGGACAGAATGTGAAATCCCCAGCTTCAGATTCATAAGAAAACCACCTGCAGGGGCTGCCACAGAAACCCATCCTCATATCTGTTCAGCTAGCAAACCATACCTGGTCACTTGGTGTTTGATGTGAATATTAGTAGAAGTCATCTCTGAGCATCCGTTCTATCTATGGGCTGTCAACATCCAAGAATGAACAGATCCAACATTGCTCCCTAAAATATAGGTATCCCTAAGAAACCTTAGAAAATAAAAGAGAGGAAATTTCTGCTTCTATTTGCATTCCAGTGAAAGAGATCTCATTCAAGATCTCTTACTCCCAGTACAAAAATGCTCTGATGGATGACAGAAAGATCCTAGTGACTGCTGTGTGTGAAGACAGACAGGGAGCATCACTTCTAGTGGAGAAGGATATTGTACTTCAGGATCCTTTTCTCATCATTGAGGTAAAAGCTGGTCCCTTCTGTGTCTCTGTGCCTACTGTACTGTAAGTAACTTACAAGGAGTGATAGAATTTCTGAGTGTTTTGCAACCTTCGGACTAGATCTGCACACTCACAAATGAAAAGAAAGGTCTGCAGGAAGTCTTCTGTGCTATACTGAATAGTATCAGCTTAATAGGGCAGACACACAGTGACTAAATTTCTAAAAGGTTTTGTGTTTCTGTTGATTGAAATCCCTGTATAAGCATACATTCAGTGATTGAAAAATACAATTAGGGTGCTGGACTTCTTCTCCATCATTACCTACAAAGACAAGCAGATGTGCCAATTCTATGTTATCTCAGTCAGAATAAGGTAATTAATACATTTATTTGCTATTTCACATTCTAACTCTTCTGCCTGAGATGCCACAGTTCACTTCTGCCTCACACTTCATCCTAAACCACTCATTTAGCCTAACTAAAGCTTATTTCATTTAATCATCTACAGTAGCTAGCCATATATGCCAAGATAATACTTGTATTCTTATTCTGTTCTCACTTTTAAGTACCATACACTATATAGAACATAACACCTAGTTAAAAAGTTGGGAATTATAGATTCTAAGGTAGTCCACAGTTCCTCAGAAATAGCGAATTCTGACTCAAGCCTGTACTTCATGCCCAAAAATACATACATAGATTAATTCCTTACTCCTCCTTGTTCAGATCACCCTGAAAAGATAAGTGATTTGCAATGGAAATTAAAAGAGAAAACTGTGAGAAAGAAGTGAGGCCAATACTGAAGCTGAGCAGAATGTTTTTTCTCTGTAGGTCCTTGGTCCAACAGTGGTACACAAGGCCACTAATGTGCAGGTCACATTTACCAACCCGCTGTCTGAAGTGGTGACAGACTGTGTGCTGAGAGCAGAAGGTAGCGGCCTGCTCAAAGAGCAACTCAAAATCAAGTATGTAAATGATGTTTGGCTAATAACTCATTCACTTTGGTGGGAATTCAGAATACAAGTGGAGTTTTTTAAAAGGTTCTGTCAACCCCATGACTTTTGTTTGTACTAAGATTGGACAAAAAACTATCTTCGGACTCTCCATAATCTAGCTGGAATATTTTGCACCTCCATTGCCAAACTTCGAATTACAGAATGCTCAGGGAATGGAGAGAAAGCATGCTTTTAATGACAGCATGTAACTTGGAGCACTGTAGTTTGTGACTGGATTATGTAAATGGCATAAATGTCAAAACTTTCTTCCTTTTGTGGTTTGCAAAAGGAAAAACAAAAAATCCTCAAAGAATAAGAGGAAAAGCATTATTCTCCCATTGACTCTATGGTTATTAGTTAAAGAACATGTTCGAAAATCTCCACAGTATTCGGGAGAGTTAATATCGGGAAATTCTAAGAGGGAAAAAAAAATAAAATAGGGGAACCTGGATAAGTGTGTGCATCACTGGGGCTTCATTTACACAGAACACAAAACTCCATCCAGAGTTGACGTAGCTGTGAACTTGATAGTTTACATCCATCTGTGGAGCACACAAACACATCAGTCACACACCCCGACACCTTCTTTTCATACTGTCTGACATTTGGGAACTCTGAAGAATATAAGGCAAAAATTTATCTGCTGTTTGAACTTACCAAAATATCCTATCTTATAGTGTGGCAAGAATGGCCCCCATGGAGACCTCAACAGCTGAGTTTGAGATCATTCCCTACAAGAGCGGCATCAAGCAGCTTCAGGTGGACTTGGCTTCTATCCGTTTTTCAAACATCAAGGGATTTGTGATGCTTGATGTGGCTCCTGTCCAGTAATACGACCTTTACATCAGTTCAGTTCTACCTTGGTTTATGAGACTGGCACAGTGTTCAAACATTATTAGGACTAGAAACGTAGAAATGCAGCAAACGATGAAATGTGAGCTGAAAACAACAAAAAGGTACTGTACACTGTACTGCTCTTAGTTTTGCAAAGTATCTCAGCTCCATCAAAAGCTTTCAGGACTTATATGTATATAACTCTGCCATGGCTGCTGTGTTTCATTGCTTTTTAAATACAAATGACAGCAAGATAAAGGCACCAGTCTGGAAGACTTGCTGCAGGAAAAGCTGACCAGGCTATTCTACTGGCCGAGAGGAAATGACCCTCATCTGTATCCTCTCCATAAGAAATGGCAGCAGTTCCCTTGGAGTATTTACCCTTTTCGGCTTTGCTAAGCCTAAACATGAGCAATTTCCTGAAAATAAAAATTAATGTGTGTAGAGAACCACTTTAGATGCACTCTGGCTTTGTAACATCGCCCACTTCTAGTGCGAAACTATTCTGGTCACCAGAATCTATGATCAGCACACGCAAACAGACAGTGCATTGCTCCCATTTATGTTGGAATGATGCACTTAGATTAAATTGGAGTGGGGGGGGAAGGCTGTGTGTTTTTAGTTTACTCCAGTTCAGCAGTGTACCCCCTGCACTACCTGAAGAATAGGCTGAACTTGTCAATGAGACCACTTGAGAAAAAGGCGCCCGCTACAAGTACTGCTGCTTTGTGCTGGCATGACTTTCAGGGCTGTTAAGTGCCCAGACCTGCTGCTACATGCTTCACTCAGCCCTTCATCTGAATCTTACAAAACCATTGTATCCGCCCTCCCTGCTTATGACAGAGGATCCACCACCTGTTGCTTTATGGCAAGCAGACGGGAGAAAAGCAAGACTGATTTTTCAGTTTGCAAAGGCAGACTCTGTGCAACACTTCCAGAAGCGCTCGGGAAACAGACTGGTAGAAAAGGCTCAGGTCAGTGCATCAGAAGGGTGCACAAAAGTTCACAGTTAGGAGTCGTGGATCCTCTTCCCACAAAGCTCCTAAAGTAGGTCACCAACCTCTGTGAGAAAGGCATTGTGACACCCATATCTAAATCCAAGCAACGTATCAGTATATTCCTTGCAGTTAAGAAACCAAAAGAGCAAAGATACGAACTTTCTTAAGATACAATTTGTCCATTTCCTCCTAAGGATACCTAGCACGAGGGACACCCAGGAACGGAGTCTCAGCTTCCCCAAAAATAAAGTTTCACAGACACAGACTGATGATGTGACAGATTAAACTGAGGTCTCATTCAAATCTCTTTGATTCGAAGCCAACACAATCTCCAAAACACGTAAATTTTTGTTTTATTACATCAATTACAGTATTCTGCCACCCACGTATATACTTAGAAGGGTCCCCAAAGCTAAACAAAACCAGTCTGTCCAGCAAGACTGGAATGAAGACTGAAAAGTACACACACACATGCATATGGATACAGGAATTCGGATTTCTCCAGGCAAAGCAGAGGGGGAATGAGTAGCTTTGCACCTATCAATTAAGTCTTACAGAATCTTGGAAAGTCAGGGTATACAATCCTCACCTCAGAGGGGGCCTCGAGGTGGTGATTATGTTCACAAGGTCTCATTCAGCCCTGCAAGAACGCAGACAGACATTACACTGGAGACGCAGAACAGCTAAGCCATTTAAATTCCTTCACTATTTGTCCTTAAATACAACCCAGGAAATGATCTAACACAGTGTTTGTCACAAGAGCTTGGCATCACCTCGTCCTAATTTAACTATTTGTAAAGGAAGCCTGCAGTTCAGAGGGAAATCAGCAGGAGCGCTTGTGCAAAGCCCTCTGCTTTGCAACATGTGGGGTTGCTGTGTTTTCGGGGTGTCAGCATTAACTGCCCTCAGCAACCACACCCAGCACAGCTTCAACGCTAGAACACAGATTTATCAGTCCAGTGATGTACAAGAAATACACATTCCTCCTGTGTTAAACAGATGGTCAATTAAACTAATAATTATTACAGAGAAAAATGTTTAAGTGCCCAAAGATTTAAACACTTTGAGCAAACCTACAATTTTTATACAGCCCTTAGTCAGAAGTCAATAGGAGTTAGCAGAGTAACACACAGCTAATAATCAGCATTTTGCTTTATAAATATTCTATTTAAACCAGAATGTGCAGAAGAGGCTGGCCCAGCCCTCATTCCACTCTGATTAATCCAATAAGTAATAATAATAATGCCAACACTAGCTGAAATCAAACATTCACACTATGAATTTGGCTTGAGGGGTCTCAAAAACAGTAAATGCTTCTCCCAAAAATTGTTTCCTTGATATAAGTTTCTCAGGCCTTAATTCAAAGTCAATTAAATAACTATCCTTTATTTATCCTTTAAAATCTGAGATAGCCCAGGTTGGTTGTTTCAAAGCACTCGGTTGCTTTGGCTCTCACCAAAGCTGCACTGCTTTAACAGACCTATACCTAATGTGGACAACACTGCTCACTACAAAAAGTAATAAAAGACACAGTGTAAACTCTAAGGAGATGAGAAATTCACATCTAATACACAGATGTGCCATGCCGGAGGTACACAGAGCCATATGTATTTTTCAGTCACTACATTCAGAAAGGAATCTAGTCATTAATGATGCTAATGTAATGTAATAAAGATGATAAAGAACTTTATGGATTCATGTTTGGACCAATAAACACCAAAAATCCCTAACCCTATAAAGATAATGACACAGTAACAACCAAGCAGGGATACTTTCAAGGATCCATACTTCCAAGGATCCTATGGATCACTTTTCTTTTACATTTCTGTGAACATGTCAGAGATACAATGGACACACAATGGCCAAAACACATGCCTGAATGAAGAAGCAGTGCTTTTTCAGTACAAAATCTGTTTATGACATCAAACTATTTAAATCACTTAGGACCAAAAAGCTATGAGGAACTTGGGAGAGTCATAAACAAGACAAAAAAAGCATACAGTTTAACAATCATCGAAACTCAGCACAGCTGGAAAGCAAGAGTCATGCAGAGTGTTACATCGAACGTATCAAATGCAGAATGAGATCCCAGCATAAACAGGCAACTCAACCGAGATTACAGCATCCTGTGTTTCTATGATATCCACTAATTACATGTTAGATTGCAAAGCAGACAGGAGGGGAGTACTACAAAGAATATTGTTAACAAGAGCTCCAAGTGAAATTAGTACAAGATAATGCTTTGCTTGCAGGGGTGGGGCTCACACACGTCCTCCTCAGGCATCTGGTGTTACGTATGTACTGGCAGAGACAAGATTAGACTGGGTGAACCTCCATTCTGATCCAGTTCAGCAAGTTGTACGTGCCCCTGCTTCTGCTGCATTTGAGAGACAAGTACAGGTTTGGACTTGGTTAATTCTGAGTGAAATGATCATTCTTACTGAATCCTTACAATGAAGAACAGAATTCACCCAGTCGGTTTCACGGACCTTTTGCACATGCTGTTAATCAAACTATTGCTGCTATTAATGATACTGCAGTCTCAGAGGTTGGAAGCAGAATGCTGCTGGTCCACTTGCAATTGGCAGTTTTATAAACAGTGGTGCATATCACAAGTATATGTGTTAAATCTGTGAACAAGTCATGTTGACAGCTAGAAACTGTAGAGTAAAATGAACTGGAACTTTGTCTTTTTGGAGACAGAAACATGTAAGTAATAGCTATTTGAAAAACGTATTAAAGAACCATCATTAAAGCAGATTTGCAAGACAAAGTAAGTCAAAACAGTGCTGAATTGATCCTTTTACAGTTCAGATTAAAAAATAAAGCAAAACCTATTTTTCTGAAGTGTTCGATCTCTTCTGAAAAATCCTCGGGCAACACCTCTGGAAGACCTATATAACAGAGCCACCACAGGACTCCATAAATGTTCAGCAAGCGTAGATGAATGTCAACAGGTGCAAGTATTTCCACATGGAGGAATTCAGTTACACCCCTCTGTTTCATCCACACTTCCATGCCAGACGTCATTCTGTTCTGTCAGACTGCCCCTTTGCTCTCATCTGTCACATGGCAACCAAGTGGAGCAGAATGTTGCTGGGAAAGTTCAACCTCTACTGCCATACAACTGACTTTGACGTTATGGGACAACAAAATAGGAGGCATTACTTCTGGAGCAGTCCTCATACATTGAGCCTTCTAACAGATTTCCTTTTTAGGGCCTCACTGATGTAACGAAAGACACAAAGGGACAACAAGTAGACGTCTGTTTCGCAGTTTGCAATGTATTCATCAGAGCATCCTACTTAGCGAACACTGCCTGCAGTTGCTGCTTTGACCATGAGGTGGTACTGTCTGTACACACAGCCATTGCAGTGCAGTGGTGACGAGGTAACTACCTGCTTGAATCTCTGAACCGAGAGTGGTTTACATAGACTAACACATATTCTGCAAAGCTGCATTTAAAAAAAAAAAAAAAAAAAAAAAACTGATCATGTGAAGAAAGTCGGTTTGAGCACGATCAGTGGCTTAAATCTTACGTATACTTTAAGAGTATGGATCAGTAACTATATACTGAGTTCAGCCCTTTATAATAAAAAGTTCAAAACATACACTAAAATCATACACAGTTGATACAGAAAAAAAATGCAAACAGTAAAAAACATCATTTTCTGGACATCTCCCCACTGTCCGTATAGTCTTTCCTGATTTCTGCAAATCTGGTGACCTGCATGCTTTGTAATAAAAAGTCAGAGTACTTGTCATGAGTCAGCAATGCTGCAGAGAAGGCTAATGGTATCCTGGGCTGCATTAGGCAGAGCACTGCCAGCAGATGGAGGGGTCCTTCTACTCTACTCAGCACCAGTAAGACAACACCCTGAGTACTGTGTCTGGTTCTGGGCTCTTCAGTACAAGAGAGACATGGGATTACTGCTGTAGTTCAACGAAGGGCCACAAAAACAATGAAGGAACATCAAGGAAAGACTCAGAGAGCTGGGGCTGCTCAGCCAAGAGGGCTCAAGGAGTTCTTATCAACATATATAAACACCTGAAGCAAGCGCATAAAGAAGACAGCCAGGCTTCTTTCAGTGGTGCCCAATGATAGGACAAGGGGGAATGGGCACAGACTGAAAGAAAGAAGGTTCTGTCTGAACATCTGGAAGCACTTCTACTGTGAGGGTAACTGAGCAATGGAAAAGGCTGTCCAAAGTTGTGTAATCTCCCACTTTGGAGATATCCAAAAGCCAAGTGGACGTGGTTCTGGGCAGCCTGCTTCATCCTGGCCCTGCTTCAAAAACAAGGGTTGAACAAGATGGCCTCCAGAGGTCCTTTCACAGAATCACAGGATTGCAGGGGTTGAAAGGGACCCTTCCAACAATGATCAGTCTGAAATTCTGTTAATCCACATATATGTTACATAGATATATATGTATATAACAAAGAATCCCTATATTTACAGTATAGCCTCAACTATACATTATTGTGTATAATATATTATATACATGCACATTATGTTGTATATAATACATACAGAATTGAGGTTATGCTGCAAGTAAGAGATTTTGTATTTTACTTGCTTAAACACATCAGATAAGCTACTGTAAAGTTTAATACTCAAATAATAAGAAAATTGTCAAGCTCACAGGACTATATTTAGCAGCAGGTATCTAGTGCAAATCCAAACCTCATCCTGGAATGACTACATCTACTTCCAAATGCATCATTGCATTTGTAAGACGTGGTTCGCTTTTTTCTATTGTACATGTCTACACTGATCTCTGCTTGCTATTTTATGGTCTTGTCATTCAGTATCTTTGTATTCCTCTGCAACTATTCCAAAGCTGCCACCTTCATCTTTATTACTCAGAATCACTGAACACACTTTGCCACCTTTTTCATTTCTCTTGGCTTCCCAAATTATTCATGAACTCGTCAAAGATCATGGACTTCTGCAAACTACTGGCGACTCATTCCACTGTGAAATGTTTATTACTGCTGTCTTACTTTCTGTCTTTTGACCAATTATTTATCAATACAGTGACCTTCCTTCCTTTCATCTTACAGCAACTTTAAGAATGACTATGAATGTAGTCCAAGTCTTCGGTGTGACATTTCTGAATAATCTGCACTATGCGGCAGAAATTCTGCTTTTTACAGTTTTTGCTCTTAGCAGGTTTCCTCATTTAAAAGGTTTCACATTTTAAAATTAGGCAAAAGTGCTCTGGACCTACTGACTTGTTTACTTGTTGAAGGATTTAGTATCTAAGTATCTTGCAGTCACTGTTAGAGAGCAGCTCTTCTTCAAGGGTAACCCTTAAAGTGCATTCTGTTCACAAGCCAAGCTAAAATATGCGTTTTCTATTCTGGGGTCCCTAACAGACAGCTCCTTGAAGAAGAGGTTTCTAAAGCCTTCACATCGACTGTGGAATTTAACCTTATCCATACCAAAGAAAAGTCACCCTTTCAGCTCTAGCGTGGCCTGACAGATAAAGAGTCCTCAACTTCTGCACAGCAGACCAGCAAGATAAGCTAAAGGAGAAGGGACAACATCACGACACACCCTTTATAAAGAAACTGAGCAAACAACTTTGCAAATAGATTGTTTTTAAAGAAAACCGAAGGAAGGAGACATCGTCCACCAGAGCAAGTGGAGCTGAAGACTGCCACAGTACAAGACAAGCAGCCATGGGCCAAGGTAAGAGATAACCACTTCTGCTAGTCCCAAGCATTTGCCATTTGTCTGTTAGAAAAGAAAAAAAAAAACAAAAAAAAACTGTCCTTGCTCCAAGACAGTGTTAATTAGGCTAGAAGAGATGAGACCAGCTTCTTGCAGGCCAGTAGCCAAGAAAGTGATGAAAGTCTGAAGGAGTTATTCTTAATGTGGTGGCAGGAGAGATGCAGGTAAACTAGACTACAGAGTTTAAGCAGAGAGATGACTAAGTGTTTTAGCCACTTGAGGAAGGAAGGGGTCCTGGGCAACTCTAAAGAAAGTTAAAATGAGATCTATGAAAAGTCAGAGGAAGTAGAGCAACCCAGATTTCCAGACTGCATATGACTTACCAGTCCACAAGGCAGCCAGACCAGACACCTTCACCATACAGAAGAAAATACACAAATTTTGCTTGAGCTGGCTCTGTAAAATTTAACTGGTGCAAAGCTGTGAACTGGAACAGCCATAAAGGGACTTGAAAGCCAGACCAGAAGCAGTAACAGCCAACAGTGCAGTAGGACTTCCACAACCAACACAGAAAGGACAACAGCAACGTGAGAAGGTGTCAATATAGAGGACAAGGCAAGTCAGACATGAAGAGAAAGCAGACCAATGAAAACTGCAAATGGAAGTAACTGGCACTTCAGGACAGGAGCAGTGGCTTTAGACAGAAAGGTGATGATTTGGGGATTCTTGTTTTTCTTAGTTGGAGCAAAGGGGGTAACTTCAGTCAGAAAAGGGAGGTAAGTGGCAGGATACATCATGTGAAGGACAGCAGTTACAACTCACAAGTTTAAGGGCCTCAGTGATGAACTGGGAGCTGAAGATAGTGATTTGAGGATGATCCCAATTCTAAGAGAAACCAGGATGATATCTGCTTCTCAGCAGAAAGTTTGGAAAGATTAAGAACACCATCAAAACCAGAAGAAAAATGCAAGTATGTGATCACATTAAGGGAACTGAGCACCAAATTAGATAAGAACAGGGAGCCTGCAATTCTGACAGCTTTATTTTTTTTTTTCCTCCTCTGACACTGGACAGAGGAACGTGTGATGTGTATGATGCATGTGCAGAAGACAGAAGAAGGTGCTCTAATGTCTCCCACAGAGCTTTTAGGTGTGAAACTACTAATCAGTGCGGTGCCAGGAAGGATTAACTAGTGTTTTATTTGCTGTGATCCAGTATAGTTCCAGGACCACACAACCAGATTGGACTTGCACCAGCTGCTGGTTGTTTTTGCACATCAGACATAACTAGAAATAACTGCTTGAAGACCTCATATCCACTCTAAGTGGTGATACCTTGCTTCATGTGCACAACTTCAATCATGTATCCACACGGAGTGGAGCTGCTTTGATTTCCATCAGTGCCCTTGAGCACACAATATGAGACTCCAACTGTAGTCACAGTGCATGCTCAACGTTGACTACAGTGTCTGTATCATTTGAATGCTCTGGTATGTTCCATGTCCATTGCTAGGCAGAAAGAGCTTTGTAAAGTCATCCAGTTCACTTAACATTGCAAAGGTATGAGCAAAAGCCACCTGACACAAGAAAGTTCACAGTGAAGGTCCTGACAGTTACTGGTCAGGAACTCTCACAGGTAGGGGTACCATCTGAGTGTAGAAACAAATAGGTGTCTTAAGATGAGGCCCAGGGTCAGAGTGTAAGGAGCTCACTGTCACAATCTCATTTTATCTTCTCTCATGCAACAGGTCTGAGCATCAGAAAATGTAATCTTAAGATCGTAACGAACAACAGTAACCATCACACAGAAGAAATCAGCACTGAAAGGCTTATCGTGAGGCGGGGGCAGCCTTTCATGATCACAGTGAGCTTCTCATCTCCAATACACAACTACCTGAAGCAGCTGAAAAGGACCTCCCTCTTAGTACAGACAGGTAACATTACCAAACCTTTCAGAGCTCTCATCCAATAGCCACATGAAGAACAGAGTTGGTAGGCATCTCCAGAGCTGGACAGATTCAGAAGTCAGGCACACAAACAATTTACGTAAACCAGAGTAGTGTCTCGTGCTGCTGGGACTGCAAGGTCAGAACTAAACCTCTTTCCAGAAAAGAGGCTGCAGCACTGCAACCAATGCAAAGTTCACTGCTCTATGATTTGCAAGTAGTCATGGGATCTCTTCTCACTCCTGGCTTCTGCATTAGGAATGTTTAAATTAAGCTTGTTGCAGATGTTTTCTGTTCCAGACTGTTTTCCAGTGACAGCCCCAGGAAGAGCAGGACCATTCAGTCCCAGCTTGCCCTACATGCTCTATATCTGGTCACTTGGCTGTGACATTTGTCACAAGACACAGCATCCCAGGAGCTGCAGGTCTGCATCATTCTGACCATTTCTGGTTTCTATACTGTATGAAATACACATTCAATTTTCAAACAAGGTGGCCTTAGTCCATTATGAACCTCAAAAAGATGCATAAGCTTTAAGATAGAAGCATTTAGGATAAGCACTAAGCTGAAGGGCTAAGACTCTCCTACACTGAAGGAGCTATGGCTCCAGACCATTGTAGCTAAAATCTGCAGTGGATGAGTAGCAATACATACCTGGAAACTATCTCTTTTGCTGCAGGACCACAGCGCTCCAAAGCAGAGAGAACCCAGGTTGAGTTTCCCATCTCCAGCCTAGGAGACCAGAAGCAGTGGAGTGCAAGACTAGAAGAACAGGACCCATACTTCTGGACCGTCTCTGTGAACACACCTGCCCATGCTCCCATTGGCCAGTATAATCTGTTTTTACATGCCTCCAAGTCTTACTATTTCCTGGGAAAATTCATCCTTCTCTTTAACCCTTGGTGCCGAGGTAAGTAGTCTAAAACAAAAAGGCAGACTGGGATCAGTCCCTTCACAAAACCAACTTTGAGCTCTGGCACTCGGCCTCCAGAGAGGATGAGGTGGATTCTACCCAGTAACTCCCCCTGCTCCTGCCCTGCACTTCAAGCAGTGCTGCCTCTACAGGTCCCTGAAAAGGCCTTCTTAGCACTCCTGCCCTGTTCCTTGAGGACTCTGCTGTCAGAATCACGGATTTTTCTTGGAATAGGAAAGCCATCAGACACCAGAGTAGAAGAGCTAGTTAGTGCAACAGTTCTGTAGGATCTGCTTGAGGTTCCTCCATTCAAACAGAAGCTGCAACAGATTTCTTCTCCACCCTATTTCCCCAGGACAATATGCCAGGGACCACTTAATACAGTACAGTTTGCTGATGCAAGGGTGTCTGAACGCATCTGAGTGCTTTCCTCCTGACGTTTTTTCCTCTCAACTAGATGATGAAGTGTTCTTGCCTAATGAGGCACAGCGGCAGGAGTACATTTTAAACCAAGATGGTGTCATCTACTGGGGGACTGAAAAGGAAATCCTGTCACAGCCCTGGGACTTCAGTCAGGTGAGTAAGAGGTAAAATATGTCTGTGCTTTCTTACAACCAGTAGAGGAAGGGTGTCTGCTCATTTCCAATGCTGTGGGGCTTTGAAGAAAGTACTTGTGATCTGTACTCACTGTTGTTTTTAGGAATGTATAGGAGAACAGAGACCTATGTATGAAGTTCCATAATCCAATTTACATAATTTTAGTTATTTTCTTGGCCTGTTCTCAATGAAAAAAAAAAAAATCAATCTGGGATTCGTTTGCCTTCCTTTCAACAGATATAAAAGTATTTTATATAAAAGCTTAGTGATGTTACCACTATTTTACAGGTAAAGAGGAAAGATTTTCCAATTTACCCAAGGTTATCTGACAAAGACAGCGATGACACCTGCATTCTATTCCACTTTAGTGCCACCAAATTACATAAGTAACTCTGTGCCAACCTAAAAAGCGCTTTCAGAAAATCCTGGATTCCCTTCAGTCAGGAGATGCAGCGTAATACTAATGCAGTTTCCATCTTGTTTCAATAAACTTGCAGAGCTGCTCCTCCTTCAAATCTCTGCCCAGAGCTCTCCTCCACAGCCCACTTAGAGAAGACTATTAGTAGAAAGGGAGCAAGCATCTGCCATTACAACCCCTTGCAGGGATTTCAGAAAATAAAACGTTCAGGCCACAATTCCTGAGCTGCTGTTCTTGTTGCAGTTTGATGTGAATATTGTGGACATCTGCTTCATGCTGCTGGACATTGGTGAAAGCCAACAAGAAGACAAGGATCACACCCAGCGCAAGAACCCCGTTTACATCTGCCGCACCATTGCTGCCATGGTAAGGAGAGTAGTCAACAGCCCAGACCCTGTCAGATCAGACCTCAATACAGACAGAAAACTAGTATAATCTCATTCCCAGTTTTTGGAAAAGTACTCACCAAAGAATAACCTTGCCCAGGGCTGTTCCAAGTAACATTCCTACCTATTTTCAGCATTTCCTGACATTCCTGCAGTAGTCAACCAGAGGTTCTTAGTAACAACAGCACACTTACTGGATAACTCCAAGGAGGCTGTTGCACATCATCTTCTACCCAGTTATGACCTTCTTGCTTTTCACAATAAATTATTATCGTTTCAGCTGCCTTGGGAGTAGCTTCATCAAACAGGATACGGTTTACCTATTACAGAGATTTAATTCCTTAATCCATCTATGTCTCCTCCTCCCCTGAAGATGAACTGCAATGAGGCTGCAAGAATCCTGACAGAATCTGGAACCAGAGAATGCTATGATGGGACACCCCCTTCCCAGTGGCTGGGCAGCAGCTCCATCCTCCAGCAGTGGGTTGCACTACAGTGCAAACCTGTTCACTATGGGCAGTGCTGGGTGTTTGCTGCAGTCATGTGCTCAGGTACAGACCTGCGTCTTGATCAAACTCTTATTCGGTTTGGGAATCTTCTAGCATATACCTGAATTCCTGGCTTAACACAGATTCCAATATCATGACCTTTAATCTCTAGGTTTGAGGCAGATCCTCACAGTCTCCTCATCAACATTCAGCACTGCTAGCTTTGGGCTAAAAGAGCATTAGTACACACCACACCTGAACGCCCCTATGGTAACTTACTTCCTGAAGGGACAGTGCTTTTGCCATTTCCTGAGACCAAAAGAACCAAAAGGCTCTACATCTAACAGCAGGGACACTTTAGGGCAGGATGCACTACTGATTCACAGCTCTTTCCTTCACAGTTTTGAGATGCCTGGGAATTCCCACCAGGGTTGTCACAGGCTTCACATGGGCTCACAACACTGACAGCAACCCAAAAGTGGATGAGCATTATGATGAAGATGGGACACTGCTTATACCTGACAAGAGTGCCCATATCTGGTAAGGAAACAAGGCAGGGCCCAAGCAAGAGTTTGAGACAATATCTGGGTCTAGGATGTGACAGAGGGAAAAAGGAAAATGGCTGCAGGGAAGTTTAGAAGATATATCTCAGCTAAGATCCAGCCTGCATAACTTTTTCTTGAGAAAATCCAGCAACCAAACATTTCTTCCCACAAAGGAAGGACAGCCCAGCCTAACTCCACTCATGTCAAAAACCAAGGTCTCTACTGTTCCCATGTTCTGAGCTCTTCCAAAGAAGTATTCATTAGCTGTGGGTTGGCTAAAAGTATCCTGTACCACAGGGCTTGGTGCCTTGTTACGAGCACATGCTGCGTCTCTCACAGGACTTTCCATGTTTGGAACGAATGCTGGATGGCTCGAACAGACTTGCTACCAGAGTACAGTGGATGGCAGGCACTAGATGCCACCTGCCAGAATAAAAGCAAAGGTAAGATATTGAAGAGATATGGAGAAAAGGGGAACAAATAAAACAGTCTGATCCCTCCTCCAGCTTCCACTGAGAGGATGCGTAATGGGAGGGCAGCACTCTGAGGGCTGCACACGCTAAATCATCACTGACCTGTTTGGTTCATGCAGCTTGCAGAGCTCTAAAAGATCCATTGCAGCACTGCTCCCTGATGGCCTCCTTAACTAGACACTTGACATACCACTCCCTGTATGTTTACTCTACTCCTAGTTGGTCTAGCTGGTAAAGCATCTGATTCTTAACTGGGCTATGTTTTCTCTTCAGGCCCTTGCTTCTGTGGGCCAGCTCCTGTGCAAGCCATCAAGGAAGGGGACACAGAAGTGGATTATGATGTCTGCTACTTCTTTGCTGCCATGAATGCAAAGTGCAAGGTCTGGATACACAAAGCAGATGACAGCATCAAGCCAGCTCTCATTTGCACAAAGTATACTGGCAACAACATCAGCACCAAGAGCGTGGGCAGTGAACGCTGCGAGGATATCACACACAACTACAAATATCCTGAAGGTACGAGGTGGACACATGTTTAAGCACATTCACTGACAGTGTTACACGTGAAGGGTAAGTGACTACAGAGCAGAACCACAGCAGAACAGTACAGACATTCACTTCTCACTACTTGCCCCTGAATTGAGCAGCAACAGCTGACTTTTGCTGTCTACAGAACCAAAGCACAGGTCATACCCCCGAGTTTCATCCTGCTTAATTACCAGCTCACTAGGACAGGCCTTTCTCCACCAGGCACCTTCCTGCCTGAAAAACCTCCTTTCCTGACTTCTGTTACCTGTACATTCATCTCCCATTACCCTTACATCACATTTCAGACTCCAGCTTTCTGAAAAGGGCTGTATGCTCCTAGACATTATCTAAATGCAACCCTCAAATAGCACCTCTTCAGAACCTATCATTGTTCTGTTTACCTGACACAACCCTTCTGACTCACCTTAGTCTATGGCATGCTTCCTCCTTGGCTGCAGTCCATCAAGACAGTATAGTACCACTCCATAGCTACAAAGAGAAAACCTCTTACTCTGACATTTATTAGCATCAAAGTGCTCTAAAACTGTTAGAAATCTTTCAGCATCCAGTTTTCTCTCAGCTGAAATTCTTGGTCTGCTTCAACCACAGAAGCAGCTAACTCTGCTATAAAAAGAGTTGTGACCAGTACAGTTGGGATAATTAAACTTTTTCTGCATTTACTGCTTTACAACTTCTAAACAAGAAAGAATACTAAACTGTGCTTTTTTTATGTTTCGGTGACAGGCTCTTTTCAGGAAAAAAGAGTACTTGACAAAGTCTACAGAAAGATAAAGACACTTCAGACAACCAGCGGCAGGAGAGAGCTCATCTCCATTCCTATTGCCCACGAAGAGCCAATTAACCTTTTCATCCACCTCCAGTCCAAGAGTCCTCTGGTACTGGGACAAGATATTCCACTTTCCATTGAAGTATTTAACCACGGTGGCAGAGAAAAGGCTACACACCTGGCACTTGGAGTCCAGGCTCTACACTATAATGGCATTCCCATTAAGCAACTTTGGAAGGAAAAGTTTAATTTTATCCTCCAAAGCAACGAAGGTAAGGACTCTTCTGAGGCTAGAGAAGTGTATCTAGTCCTCCCACTTCAGAAAAATGCACTTAGCTGTAAGTTTACAAAATACTGGTTGGAAAGCCAATTGTAGGCAATCCAAACAAATGACCTTGGTGGGAAGAAGAGCAAATTAGTGGCAGCATGTTGGATGGATTGGCCTATAGGTTTTCAAATTTATAGGTTCAGTCAGAATCACTCGGGCTTTTAAATGGTGCAGTTTTCAGTTCATTGTTGAGCATGCAGGCAAAGAACATCAGAATTTAACATCAGTTGTGTTGTAACCCGTATTTCACCACTCTGTATTCCAGTTAAAACCCTGCAAGTCTTTGTGCCTTACTCATGGTACAGAAAAGAGTTGGGAAAGAACCGTCTGCTCAGGCTGACTGCCGTGCTGAGAGATGAGGACTCCTCCTACATACACTTTGCACAGGAAGAGATAAACATTTGTGATCCTCCTCTGACTATTGAGGTTAGATTGGTCTGTCATTCTGTTACTGCAGCATTGAGAAAACAGCTTTTGTAGTCATGACAGCAGAAAAATTCTGCTACATTAAGCGGCTTTCCTCATACTGTCTTGTTTCAAAGCACTGAAATGTCAGTTTGTGAAAGGTGGGTTGTACTGCACTGTTGTATACAGCGTTATCTCCCACTTCTACTTTGTTTGTGCAAGAATAAATAAATACAGGTAACCACTAACAGTCGCGAGTCTGCAAGTCAGAAGATGTAGATGAAAGCTACAGAAGAGTACTGCAGTGGTGAAGAAACCTGGACTTCATCTTCTGGCAACTGGCAGCTCAGGCTGAGACCTCTGGCAACAAAAATCAGTTCCCTGTCTTTAATTATACAAGTCTCTCTTTTCTCCTCTGAGTTTCTGCTCTGCTTTCTTTCAACAGTTTCCAGAAAATGTGGTACTGTACCAGCCATCCACAGTGAAGATCAGCCTCCTGAATCCTCTCACTGAACCCCTGGAGAAGTGTGTGCTAGTGGTCGAAGGGCGAGGGCTCATTTACAGACAAAGGAAGTACAGGTGAGTGCAGACTAGCTGACCTAAGAGCAGTTAAATGGAAAAACAGATGAACGCAAGCCAGGGAAAGCCTTGTCCTGGAAAGGCTGTCCCCCAGAATAAACAGGCAGCAACATGGTAGGAAGAGATCACTACAGCTGAAAGCCTCAGGCATTCCCTTACTTAGAGAATAATACATAAGATTTTCACAGCGAAAAAGAGGACGTAACTTCCAGCAGGTCTTCCCATTCTCTAAAGAATGGAGCAAATCTGACTTAGCCAGATTATCCAAAGACACATATGCTTCTACACATGAAAAAGCAGTATTTCTTTCAAGAAACTGCATTAGGACAAATTAAACTTAGATACTTCCATGGGGAACTCAATCCTCATTACCTCCCAATCCCATTCTGGTGATTTCAGTCACCATTTAACTTTTTCTGAATACTTTCTCCTATTTTTTCTTTTGCCATCATACTCATCACTGCCTCACAAATACAACTCCTGGGGCCAGAAACTAGAAATACAAAGAGGTGTACTTCCTGTATAATGCCTTCTTGCCTTTCAGGCTGGGTTCTGTGCAACCTGAAAGCACCCAAGATTTGCATATCTCCTTCACCCCCATGGAAGCGGGGCCCAGAAGACTCACTGCATGCCTTTCCTGCCTTCAAATCCAGGACCTGAAGAGCTACAAAAGTATCAACGTTGCAGCTGCGTGATGTCCAATGTAGAGCAGATTTTACTATCCCATTTACAAGAGTGGCCACGAACTGTGCCTCAACCTTTGGTGAACACTGATGTTAAAAATTTAAATAAAGTTACATTTACAATCGTGTATGACTTTTTACTATTCACACAAACTCATCTCTTTCCCATCTATCACTACACCCACTCTTGGGTCTCTGAAGCTGAACGTTATTGTGAGAAAGATTGGCAGCGTGCTCAAGCAGATGCTAGGTTTGTGTGCATTCCTGCTGAACATACCAGTGCTCAGTCATTCTTTCCTTCCTGTGTCAAAAAAAAAAATCCAAACCCATACTGCAGAACTTCAAAGTGATAGATGTAGCAATTCTCTAGAGAAATACTCTTATCTCCTACAGATCCATGAAGCTGGTAACACAGTGGATATTTTCCACCACTTAGGGAACAGAAGAGAGGAATATCATTTACTCTTCACCAAGGTTAGACAGAATATAGTATTTTTTTAAAAACTTCCTTCAGCTGACTTCAAGAGAATCAAGATCCTTTTCTTCCGTGTATACTCTCTCCCACATGAAAACAGATGCAGCTAATGACACAAATCTAGTGATACTTTATTGTTCTCTGAACCCCACAGTAGCTGTAATGTCCGAGAAACAGAACACATTCACAGCATTAAAATGAAGCACTGCACCATCCCAAGAGTCCAAGCAAAACAACATCTTCTGCAGCTGCAAAGAGGGACTTTCTGGGCAAGTTTTGCCAGGCAGCAGTAAAGTTCCCTCCTAAAAACACTGTCCTTGTAATTCTCTCTGTAGCTGGAGAACGGCCAGTTCACTGGAAAAGCATGTTATCAGGGCCAGTGGCAGTAACACATGTGGACACAGAAGAGCTAAAGTTCACCCTGGGTGAAGTTCTTGATTTTGTCCATGTTGTGATCTACTGCACCTGTCAGAAACTGCACCCAGCCTTCTTCTGATGGTGGACATACATGGCTTGTCCTGCAAAAGTGGAGGAAATTCATTAGGAAGGCCTCCTGGGGGGGGGGGGGGTTATATTTAAGTATCAAAAAATCCCCCCAACACACTGGTATTGTGAAATGCTGAATTACTACAGTATTAAAACAGGACTTCTACAGCCCCACAATGCTTGAGCAAAGAACCCATGTCCATATCTCTAGTTTCAAACCTTGACATATAGGTCCATCCTCAGCAGTAACTTCTTTCATTCCTGCCATCCTCTTCCTATTGTGTTGTGTCTGGATAACATCAGAATTACTCCGATACGACAGCATTTGCTGTCTAGAATTGAATCATCTTTGACAGGAAGTAGAAATATTAACCTTCACAGCAGTGAACACATGCTCATAAATGGTAACTCATACTCACTTTGTAATCTCTAAGACTTTCTTTAATACTGAGGCCAATTTAGCAGCCTACAAAGAAAGAAAAGGGAAACAACAAAATAAGCCAAACATGCAAAAAAGAAAAAAGGGGGCCCAGCATTAACTGGAAAAAAAAAAAAAAAAGAGAGAGGTGCAGAGATGTCTAACATAGTCAAGAATAAAGTAAAACTGCCAAAGACCCTGATGCAAAAGGAAGTCATCTAACACCACTGCCAGGATGGCATTATCTCCACATCTGTTGCTGTCTGGGATAGGTAAAAATAAAGACAGGGTGTATACTTTAAAATGTTTTTTTTTTTTTCATTATTACTTTTTCCTCTAAAAAGATAAATCTATTAGAACTTGTTACTGACAAAAAGGCACGAAGTTTCAAGTGACTGATTGTAATGCAATTTGATAATAGGCAATGAATGAAGAAATTCACGCCACTCAGTGAATGTATGAAACCACAGTAAAACATTTCAGGTAAGAGAAAGCTTATACTTAATCTAGGTCAGAAGGGACCCCTGGCAGACACCTAGTGTAACCTCCCACTCAACACCAAGGCAAATCTGAGTTCAGTCGGCTTGCTCACAGACTCAGTCCCCCCCTCAGATTTTGAGCATCTCCAAAGATAGAGATTCCAGTGCCTCTCTGAGCAACTTGTTTCACTTAACAAGTGAAGCCTGTGCTCAACCGTACTTTGAGAGTTTTTTTAATTTATTTCTTTAATTAAGACCACTTTATTTGAGCAAATCTAATAGATGTGCAATACGCTGGCCTCACTTTCCTGAGTTCTGTCACTGGACATCTCTACAGATCATAGTTTAGAACAAACATTAAAGACATCCTCTTCCCTGAAGTAAAGACGAAGAATACACTTCCACGTGAAAGTTGCTAAGCGTACAAGAGCACCAAAGGAGACTCTTCAACCCTACGATCTTATTACCGAGACAGTGACTAACACCCACCTCTCCCTGAAAGATATAATCCCTTCAACTCAATTTCCTCCCCTTCCCTACAGTCAAGAGAGCAGATCTGCATGCAGGCTGCAGAAACTTACATTGAGTCGCACGGCCAAATGGTTCATAGGTGGGTACATGCTCAACGCCAGCTCATCAACACTAGAACAGAAGAGAGGGCTGCAATGGAAGAAAGCCCCAGGAGCACAATTCACAGATCCTGGTCAAATTCTACATCCACCCTCAATGCAAGTCAGGTATGCCATGGCACGACAAGCAGATAACACTGCCTATATCCATGGGATACTTTACATCACCTTCACACACGCCTGTGTGCAACTCCCACCTTACTGCTAGTCAAAGCCACAACTCCACTCTAAGCAGCAGCACATGTTCCTTTCCTAACCTGCAAAACTCTCAACAGCCTATGATACAGTCTTCATACTTGTTTCCACCACCTGGTCACAGCTTAAGTACCAGAAAGGTTTTTCTAGACTGTTTTCTAGACCTCCAATAAAACAGGGATTACTCTGGAGCACAAAGAAGCACTTCAGCTGCCAGATTCTGTTAATTCCAGTAAGAAAAGCTAATCAGTGACTACAGTTCAATAGGGCAAACTGCAAGAACCCAGCAGATAGCCCCATTCTTACATCAACCTAAAACCACAAACACAGCTCAGGATGTGGCTTACCTTGGGCTGATCTCATTAGCAATGTCTGCTAGGTCATCCAGCTGAGCAATCTGCTCAGGAGAGTCAGCTTTCCCATAAGCCTTCACTACACTCAAGACTTTCTTCAAGCAAGCTTTAGAAGCCTTCATTAAACCCATGCAGGAGCCAAGCAGCTTCCGGTCAGCTTCTGACCAATAGGTATCCCTGTTACCCCGAAAACCGAGCTCCTCGTCTTCTATGGTATCACTGTAGGGGTCTTGTTCTTCCACCAGAGCCTGAGAACACAGATGCATTGAAAACTTAAGAGCCTAACATCCATTCCAGCAATATCCAGGAGGATAAGTACAACATGGTCTAGAAATCATACAAATAACTTATGAAGGAACCTCTCTTCAAGGAGCATGTCTGCTCCCAGGCTCTGCTCACTCCAGTAAGATTGGATTAAGAAAAACTAATCACTGGCTCCCATTCAATACAGCCAACTGCAAGAACCTGGCTCATAGTTCCATTCTTACATCAGCCTAACCATGAACACAGTTTAGAACATAGCTTCCATCAAGGTAAGGTAAACCAGACACAGGTTTAAAAACCTCAGGAAGAAACAGGCATAAAATAAGAATACTGATCATATTAGAACCAATTTAAATAAAATCCTGTGCACAGCACAATCCTTGTGTTCTTTCACTGAACCATCACTACAGGTTCCTCATCAGCTTTGGGGTTTCCTTACATTTTCCATCTCTTCCAGAGCATCCTTGACCACAGCTAGAAATGCAGACAGAGCTGACACAACTGCTGCCTGGTTATCTGCAAAAGGAAACGTGAAGAAAACTGTAGCTCTGCACTGATTCAAATCAGCTTGCAGCAACATTCAATTGTTTGCAACCATTAGATCTCAATATCACAGGATCAAATTTTTTTGCAAAGCCCAGAGCTGTACTGTATTGCTCTGCAAATAATCAGAGCAGGCTTCCATACTTATACACTAAAAACAACACAGTAGGGTTCTGAAGAACAAGCAAGCCTCTGTTGTACAACCTAAAATGCCCCTTTCAAGCGTTATTAATATTTTGAGATCACACATCCTAGTTCCATTGGTCTGCAAACACAGTGCTCACCTCGTGGCAGGCTGGACACTTGCTCACATGCCTCCCATACACCACCAGTTGATATAAGCTGCTCCTGGGATGAGCTGAAATTAAACAGAACCCTCAAAGTCAGGGTAAGTAACACCACACAACCCTGCTAGGCTGTATTATTCTCATGCACACTAGAAGGGGCTCAGCTGTAAAGATAATGGCCAACTAGCTTGTTACTGGTATTTCACATCCATGCAAAGCATGAGGTGCTACAATAAATCCCACTAAGTTTAGTTATTAGTTGGAACAAGAAGGAGCCTCTTACAAAGACCCCTCAATGTGCTTAGACGTTATTATTTAACCTTCAGTATTTATACCAATCAGAAGAGACTGCTGACCTCTGCCTAAGGCAATGAAATTAAACAGTAAAGAGAGGATGCATAATATTTCCTGTGAAGAACTGTGGTCCACAGCTACAGAGGGATAGGCAATCACCATCACCATTCACCCACAGGCCAGAACTGTCCATCAGTATAAATAGAATCAAGCACTGTCATGGAAATCCCACTTCCAGCATATTTCTTTACCACAGACAGGATGAAAATCTATTCCCTACCTAGGCAAATGTACTTGACTTGGTCATTGAGACAAGAGGGTACTGTCAGGGCACCAAGTGTATTCCACCTTCCCAGATTAGTTGGATTACAGAAACACTTTGGTTAAGGACAAGGTGAGTTCCCTTGCTGATAAGGTGTTGTGAAGAAAGCTAGAAGTGAGACCTAGCCCTTCCTTACCAGTGGAGATGCTTTTACCTTGAGGTTCCCTCACTACATCCTGCTCGTGCTATATCACAGCTGTGTTACAGCCACATTTATCCCTGGTCTTGATTCCCTAGACTCTGACCTGGATCCAGACCTACTGTACTGATTTCCTGGCTTGACCTCAGGCCCAACTAATTGCAATGGACTTGCTGGGCCATATTATACTGGAGGATCCTCACCAGTGAGGCTGCTGCCTCTGCCTGCCTGATAACAGTGCTGATAACAGCTCCTGCCTTCCCACTTCCCTTATGAACGCAGCCTACACTTGCTGCTGCTTAGTGAGTATACTTGCAACTTTTTCTTCTTGCTGGAAAAGTACTACCTCCCCAATGGAGAAATGAGAATTGTTTCTGTGAGCTGAATCATTCCCTCCAATACTTCAGTGGTAGCATCTCGTACCATCTTCCGAAGAGTAGTACCTGGTCGAGATTGAAAAACAGCAAGTATGTTGTCAAAAAGAAAGAAACTGGCATAGATGAATAAACAGACGCGTAAAAACACACGGTATAAAGTTACAGAAGCAATATATATTCCATAAATTCTAAAGTTCTAAAAAGACTTCAGTCAGATTTCAACACTTTATAACACAAATGTTATAAACACAAATGATAAAAGACACAACTTTCTTTATTATCATTTGTTCACAGATGAAAATTGCCAAGACTGAATGATCAAGTTCACTCATAATCATGTTGTAAGCCTATAGAATAGCTGACAACAAGGCTCAGCTCGTGTCAACCCATTTTCCTGCATATACCAGATCCATAACACTTAGAAATACTGACTTTCTTTCCATCGTGGTGAAAGAACTGACAATGCCCTGCCATCACTCTCTCACCTTGGCCCTTGGGGAGCCAGTAGTACACTGTGGCAACTGCAAGAATGGCATTTTGGACATCTTCACTCAGCTTCCGACAATTCTGAAAACGGGTGGACAGAAGGATTAACAAGGAACATCACATGGCTACACTGCATCTAGAAAGCCTCAAAAGCAATCATGCTACTTTGTAAGAAAAAAAAGAGGTGTAGTCACGATCACAGAAATGGAGAAATAAGCACCGTACAACAAGAAGATACAGTATGCTTCTGTGAAGCCTACAAACACAGAAGACAATAATTTGCTAGAGCTGCAAGCTCAATCTATGTGTCAGGAGTTGACGTGCGCTGTATGACCACCACAGCCTGGCTCAAGGGATGTGAAGAAAGGAAAAAATAGTTTGAATATTCTCAAATAGAGGTGCTTATTTTTTCCTTCCTCAAACACACAGTGTTAATAATCTCTTAATCAGAAGAAAACATATCACCATTCATTGTGAGAGGAAAGATCTACGTTGCCCAGTATCTCACCTTCATCCACAATCAGTTGTAGAGACTTAAGAAAAAAAAAAAAAACAACCAAAAAACAAGAACGTATCTCCTAACTTACACAAATTAGTTTTCTAGGCAATTCTTGAACCTGATTAACACACACTAAGAAAAATACAGCTCACGCGTGTCCCTTTTTATGCTGAACCTAGTAACTCTGTCTTAGTTGAGTGAACTGGGGGATACCACAAACCCGTCACACACTGCAACTTCCTGCTCTGCGGGAGGCGTACACGAACCTCTGCAGAAGGCAGCGGAGGCCTCGAGAATGCCAGACTAAGCTTTGTAGCTTCCTGTGACGTTTCCTTGAATGCCTGACCTGGAAAGGATTCAGATGGAAGGAGAGATTAGGTCTCTTAGGTAAAAGCCAGTAGAAGAGAGTAACTAGATTAGCAGTGCCTTCTGTGACACCACTGTTTCTTCCTTCCAAGCAGGAAAAAGCCCTAAACTAAATTACACTGCAAAAGAAAAGCGTCACGGTGCTTTTGAGACCCACACATAGCATGTATTGGGTACGCATTCATACCACATTCATCCCCTGGCCCAGGACACCTTCACTATTACATTCCCTAAGGCTTTAGGAGAGATGAAAGGCTTTACACATCCAGCTCTAGAAACTGCTTCAGCCTCTCCATTGCTCTGCAACACCTAGAGCTGAGGGCGAGCGCAGAACGTCAGGCCGAAGCCGCGCCTGCCTGTCAGGGGTTCCACCAGCAGCTCAGCCCCGCGGCCGGGCCCAACGCGGCGCCCGACCCAGCGCGGTACCCGCGGCCGTACCTAGCGCGTCCCAGAAGCGCGGAGGCTCGAACGGCTCGCGGCCTTCTCCCGGCTCACCCTCTGTAAATGCAGACAAAAGCCCTCAGCCCGCGGCCGGCCGGCCCGACCTCCGGGGCAGCGCCCGCCTCGGCCCCCGCTCGGCCCCGGCCCCCACCTCTGAGCCGCGCCAGCACGGCGCGCAGCGACCCGCGCAGCTCCTGCAGCAGCTCCCGCGCCTCCATGCCTGCGGGAACCGCCCCGCGCCGCGGCGTCACGACGGCCGCCCCACGTCACGCCCGCCGCCCCACGTCACATGCGGAAGGACGAGGCGCGGAGTGCTGAGCGTGCGCTTTATTGAAGTACACAGGCAGCTGGCAGCAGCCGGGGAAAGGGCGCGGCGCACCGGGGAGGGGAGGGAAGAAACGTTGTCAGCTCAGCCAGCTTACAGCAGGCGGCGGAGGTCCTCGAAGTTGAGCAGGTTGTTGGCCGTCTCGGACCAGGCCGCGTGGGTCGCGCCGTCCATCTCAGAGGCGAGGCTGTTCGTGTTGTCCAGAGCGTGGTTTGCGCCCCCGATGACCTCGTGGCACTCGGGGCACTTACTCCTCTCCATCGCCCCCCCACAGTCCCCGATCGCATAGACGTGACCATTCTTGCATTTGAACCAGTGGCCACGCGGGTAGCCCATAGCGCTGACAATCTGCACCCGCTCGGTTTCAGTGATCCCGAGCCCCGACACGGGCAGAGCAGTTTTGAGCCACTCCAGCTGATCCTTCACTATAGCCTCATCCTTCTCTGTGAACCTGACTGTCCCTTCCAAGATATTACGTACCATGGCAATCCTTGATGCAAGGGTCCTGCTGATCGTCCCACTTGCGCCTTTACACCTTGACAGGAGGTGCTGTAGGTAGGTCAGTCTCTGGATCTCAGTCTGCAGGTCCAAGAGCTCCTGCCCTGTAAAGCTGAGGCGTGGCTTATCCAGCCACTCCTGGACTTCATCTAGACGCTTTTTCAGCCCTTTTTGCTCCTTTGCATCAATTTTGCTCAGAGAACTGGTTAGGTTAGCTATGTGTTCATAGAAGTTAAGCTGGTTCTCAATTACTCCAATGCTCTTTGTGGAAAGATCAGAAGCTTTTAGTTTATCTTCCAACATGAGGTACTTAGGGAGTAAGTTCCTCTTCAGATCGCTCTTCCTTGTGAGCGCAGCCTGCAGTCTTTGTCTGCTTGCCTCAATTTCCTGTGCTGGGCCTTGGATTTTCTCTTTCACCTTCTCTATCTCAACCAGATGCCTTTTCACAGTGCTGCCATATCTCAAACTCTTTCTGACTGGTGTCTGACAGATAGGGCACACCTTCAGCTTGATGACATCATCGTCTTCATCCATATAACGATCAAGGCCCTGGGACTCAAAGATGTGGCCACAATCTTCAAGCTGTACAAATCGTGCATCCTCATCATCCTCAAAGCCAAAGAAGATCTGGGTAACCTCCTCATGGTCACAGACAAGGCATTTATTTGGGCAGGGCTCTCCACAAAATCCAATACAAGGATGTCCACAGCGCAGCATCTTAGTACATGGTACATCGCAGCGAGGCCTGTTGCATGGCTCGTGGCAAAGATTGGTACACTGGTAGTGCTGGCACTGCCACTCACATGGCTCTGCACATGGAGAACAGCGTTCTCCGCACTTCTTTTTACATCTGCTGTGGACACAGTGGTTCTGACAGTCAAGCTGACAGGGAGGGCATTCTGCAGTACAAGGCTGCAGACACTTGTGGGAGCAGATCAAGAGGCGCTTGCACGGGCTCTTACATGGCTTATGAAATCTTCCTCCAAAGCAGGTGTGACAGGAACCTGAGCACTCATGACCACACTCCAGCCTGACAGAACACTTGGCTGTACATTCAATAGGTTTCACATGTTCCATCTGGTCAGCGATCCAACACTGAACTTTCTGGCTGTGGCCACACTGCAGAAAGACTGTAACCAGTTCAGGACACTGAGTAGAACATTCCTGCCCACAGCATTTGTTGCACATATGCCCACAGTTTAACTTTTTCTGGCAAGGTTCTTGGCAAATAAACTTACTCTCTGGACAAGAGCATGGCATCATCTGCAGGTGGCCACATTTAGGAACAGTTTTCTGTACGATCACCATGCATGGTCCACATGGCTCATAACATAACAGTTGACAGCGGTGCCCCTCTGCACAAAGCACCTTTTGACAAGGCTTCAGACACTGGAACTTTTTGTGTTGTACATCGTATGGGTGGCACGCTCTCGTGCAAACATGTCCACAATCCAACCGAAATTCACAGGGATGACTACAGCCTCCTTCTGGGACTTTGCTGAAGTCTGCTGCTGTAGATACCAGAGTCTTAGTCTCAGGGTGATTCTGACAGCAAAGTGTCAGTGAGCGGCCAATGTTACCTTTCTCCCGCAGTGTGTGAATGATCTTGCTCCAGAGAGGAACCTTGCTCAGCATTCTCATATTTCCAATACAATAAAGCCCTTTCTTAGCTCTGGATAGAGCTACGCATATCCGATTAGAGATCTGCAAGAATCCAGTTCTCCCCTCTTTGTTACTCCGCACGAGTGACAGCAGAATAATATCATTCTCCTCCCCCTGGTACTTATCCACTACATAGACCTTCACACCTGCAAAAGTCTTGGCTGGCATGAGTTTGCGCAAACAGAAAAGCTGCCCAGTGTAAGTAGTGAGAATGGTGATCTGAGAAGGTTGATAATCCTGACACAAGAAGTATCTGCATAGTTCCACCACAAACTGTGCCTCATGTGTGTTCTGATGGCTTTTCCCTTCCCGGATGTCTTGCTCAGGAAAGTCATGCTCCACAAAGAAAAGATTAGATAGGACACCCTGAAACAAGAGAAAGAGAATCTTAGAAGCAGAACTCTAGCTTATCACTACTGCCTGTTCCCATCTCCCTGACTAAACACTAAAATGGCTACTCTTCTAAAAGAGCATGCAATATGTGGTTACTGCATACTGGGGCAATTTCCTTTGATTTCCGTAGCATACTCATCAGAAGTGACTAAGCTTATTAACAGTAGTTCAGCTTATTAGTGACATTTCATTATCTTAACACAGCATCAGCCCCCTATCTAAGCCCTTTTTTTTGTCCTGCGTTACTTTTACAATCCATTTTCAGGCTCTGCAAAATAGAAGATTATGTTCTACTAACATTTCCTAAATCATCACAGTTCTCTTTTACTTTCTTTTTGTTTCACATTCAAGTTGTGAATAACGGCTTCTTTGGGCCACGTAGGAAAATGGGAGTTAACAGTGCACAGAGTTTAGCACTTCCTAAAACTGAATAGCAAAAATCCAGTCTCTGTTGCTGCAGTGGAAACTGGAAGAAGGCAAAAAGGCCTGATTTTCCAGCATTGGGGACTCCAGTGATCACTCACCAGCTCCAGGGATATAGAGCTGTCTGGCTGCCTCTTAAGATCTTTGTTTTTTACCTATTAACTAAAATTCTTCCAGCTGCAAGGACTTTCTGAGCTGTCTACCAGACCCCAGAGACTGCTTTTATCAGGAAAGAACTATTTTGTGAACCAGGCATAGATCTCTGGTTTTCGAGGTGTCCGCAGTTGCACACAGCACCCATTGCTGTACAGTTGAATTCCACGCTCATCTATGCTGGTTTTCGTACTAGATGAGTGGATGGAGTTTTGATGGCTTTTGGTATCTCAGTCTTATTTAAAATTCTCCAGAGTAGACAATCCCATGGAAGAAATGGTCTCATCAGTAGGTTATTTTTAACTAAACACCTTCTACAGAAAACATGACCTGTATTTCAAGACACCAAGAGAGGACATGCCACTTTTCAAGATAGCTTATTTTAGTCCTCACTATTAATTTTCACTTTATCATCATTCTACTGGTTTTAGTATATTTTTTGTCATCCAGTCAGACAGCTTTTAGCTAACTAGTACCATCTTTTTATCAACAAAGATTTAAGCAGGCTGAGCTACTGTAATACTCTCTAAACACACCCAATTCTTTCTCTGAGAGTATTCAGTCACTAGTTTTAGGGGTCCAAGGCCTATCTCTAACACAGCATAGCAGTGTAAACTTGGCTCAGACATAGTTATGTTGTGACAGAGTGCTAAGCATGTCTGCAGGATGGGTCTATGTGAGAAATACAGTAACATCAAGGCAGAAGAGGCTGACCCTTCTGACTGATGCCTCCCTGACTATAGCAAAAGCTCTTCAAGTATCTTAAGATGAAGGAAGCATACTAATCCATTGAGCCCATTAAATTCTAGCTGCTTATTGTGCATGTTAATCAATAAATGATTGCTTTATACTTTTCAAGCTTAACAGGTCTTTGTTGCAGATGCTGTATACTGGTAAAGTGCCCAAAGAACTCCCCAGAACAGGAGGACTCCAATAATGAAGTCACCTGTCTTACAATGGAGCTTCACAAATTATGCCTCGAGTCTCAGTTAATATTCATTCCTGATTTTCATTTCCTAAATTCTTTTTGAATCCTTTTTCCATTTTTCATTTTCTTTTAATAAATCATCTATATCAGATCCATTTCCAATGTCTATGATCAGTAATACCAGAAGAACTACAGATTACTTGCCTATTTCTATATCCCACATTTCCTTGGATCAGGTATTAATTTCAGTAGCTAAAATTGATGTGAGAAGTTTAAATCCTTTAACACTACATTTTACAGAAACTTATTTTAGCCAGTAACGGGGCAAAAGAAAGTGCTTGGAGTACTGGAAACTCACTTTTATGTTCTCATACTTCAACACTGAAGGATGGTTTTCCAGATCCTGGTAAATATGAGGATTGAGAAGCTGGGCAATTTCAGGACGCATGCGGTGCTGAAACATAAAGTAGATGTACCAGTCTTGATGAAGAAGCACCACATTTCCCTGCCAAGCATCTGTTTTTCTATTGTACGTATCATTGTTGAATACAAGACAAGAGTGACTTCTCAGTGAGACTCAAGAAGGCAACATCTTCCACCCCAGCCCTGCTGCCACCAGCACCGCCAGCAATCACAGGTGAGTGGTACCCAAGTGTCATTTAGTAAGGTTACTGCAATAAGAATGCTGGTTTCAGTGCAAATCTAAGAACAGCATTCTAGAGAATAAGAGCTAACACCTCATTCCAGCCCACCCTTTCAGGCTGTTTCAGCACAGGACTGCTAGAGGCAGACTTAACTTTTCCAGGCACCAAGAAACAATGGTTGTAGCAGTTTAATAGGAAGCAGCCTAAGAATTGTACTGTGAGTCTCCACAGTTCCAGAACAGTTTCAGATGCCACAGTAGATTGTGTTTGTGCTCTAAAAAGTATGAGAACTGCAGCAATGTGAGTCATGTAACTGAATAAATCAGACAAACTGGAACACAGTATACATTTCAGTTCGGTACCGCTTACCATTCTTCTCAGGAATGAAATAGCACATTCTTTTATTTTACACTACTCTGTGAGTAGAAATATAAAAGCTTAAGTGTACTACAAATTTAAAACTACCTAAGTACAAATGCAACGAAGGAATGTTTGATATCTGTTTCTTACCTGGTATTTTAGGCGTACAAAGGGGAAATCAACTTTCACCAGCCGTTCAAAGAGAGACACTTCCAGACTGAAGTTCTTTGCCAGGTCATAAACATTGGCACTAGGCTGCAGCTGAAAAGGTAGGGATAGGAGTATTTTTACAACACTAATCCTATGTATTTAGTAAGATACTTTTTTCTCCTATTAATTTCTTTCTATTACTGGTTTCCAGTAGAAAGGCCAGAGACAAGATTCTTGCAGAAGTGTTAAACAGCAAAGTTGGGTACTGTGACAACTAAAGTGGATTCAAGCACATGTCATGTTGTGTCAGTTAAACTAAAGGATAAATACCACAGGAACGCTCCTCCATAACGAAAGGAGACAGCACCTGTGGTACCCATGGAGACTGGAAAGCAGAACATTTTAGCAACCCTTTACATTTGGTGTTTGGTAAAAAGGTTCTAGTTCATTTGCACAACACTCAGAGGCATCTGTCACGGATATTACCTGCTGGTGATCTCCAATGAGGATAAGATGCTGGCAAGCTTTACTAAGAGTAGTAATAGTGTGAGCCTCAAGGACCTCTGCTGCCTCTTCCACAATTACAATTCGTGGCTGTACTTTCTGCAAGATCTGACGGTATTTGGCAGCACCTGGACAAGGACAAAAGATAAGCCTAAGTAAATGCAATTACACAGAGGCAGTATGATTAAGTTTTCAGAGAACGGTTAAACTGTGTTCCAAAAAAGTATGTGGTTCTTTCCAAAATTCCAAAAAGCTGAGTCTTGGGATATGGATTTTAAAACAGCACCAATGCCAAAGACGGCTTCTATGCAGAAAGCTGTTAGGGTAGGGTTAGAGTCCTGTGCCTACCTTGGTCTGTTCTTGACTCTATTCAAACACAGGACACTTAATAAACACATTGATCAACACAAGCAGACCCCAAACTATCTCTCCAAAGGCTCACACTACAAGATTTGTGCTACCTCTGCTCACAAAAAAGGTGATGTGGAGAAAGCAGTGCAGAAATGAATAGTGTTTAACTCAGGCACAAGAAATGGAACATTACTATTAGAAGAATATTGCTCCAAAGTAAATACAAACTTCTTGTGCAAACTGGCAACATGTTAGCTTAATAGCCGTGTTTGCAAAGGGAGTCAGAAATGAAGAAGGCTGCAGACTGACGTGGAGCCTGACCCAGTCTGTCAAGCAGCACAGGATAGTAGGTCCTTTAGCTATTGCTGGAGGCAGTGCAACACTGGCTTGCACACCTGTAGTTGTCATCCCCACGACTTTGGCATCCTTCAGAATGCAGAGATCTTCTTGCAGTCTCAGTTCTGCTAGCCTTTCTGCTGCATCCTGGTACTGCTGTTCATGCCGAAGAATCTTCCGTCGAATAAACCCTTGATAGGTCTGCAGCCAAAGCCTAAGAAGAAAGAGCCATTAGTGCCCACAGGAAGGAGAACAGAACAGTGATCCAAACACTGAATGTGAATTTTTTTCCCTTTGTGAAAGATGTGACTAGCTTCTGTACTCAGTCCCCAGCACATGCAGTGGAGATGACAGCACCGCCCTGCCAATGCAGGCAGGGTAAAAACAAGTATCTTACAGGAAAAAGTTTGCTCAGATAACAAGCTGAACACATATGGATAAGAAAACCTTGGCCTGAAAGAAAGAGTTTAAACTCTGACAGCCCCAGGACACCCTTGCTTGACAAACCCTGTAAAATATCTTTGTCACCTGTAAAGCCTCCAGCGGGAGTTCATGTCAAGTTGCCACACATCCTGAATAGCGCTGGCCTCCAACTCAGACATTGCATTCAGTTTATGGAGCTCAACTTTCATCTTATGTTTCATTTTCTTCCTCTGAGAAGAAGTTATCTGGGAGAAGGAGGGGGAAAATGTCATCCCACTCCAAAATAAGCAATTACAGCACAATTATTATTTGGTATTTCTATATTAGCATGCCCAAATTATTCTTTGCATGGACAAGCAGAGACACAGTATGCCACTGCATTCAGTTACCTCCCACTGTGCAGTATTCTGTTGTGGTTGGACTGTTCTTTCTTCCGCATTCTCCAGATTCATAGCCAGCAGCACATTGGCTAGTTCATGAACTGCCCTGTGATCTTCCTCCTTCCTCCTCCGAGGCTTTGCTGAGTCCTCATCTTCGATCACTCTATCAGCTTGAATCAGGTCAGCCTCCTCTAGGATCTCCAGTAGTTCTTCTTCGACTTCACCTTCCTGCTCCTCCTCTCTCTCCTCCTGCTGACCACCTGTGAGATTCACCAGTGACATGAAGGAAGTCATAGCCACTCTAGCAACATCACAACAAAGCAGTCAGATCACCATGTGAAAATTAAGATTAATCTTTCCATTGCCTTACAGTGTCATGCACCTTACAGCCTCTGTTAACTAGCAGTGTCTGTTTTCTGGCACATGTGCACTGCTAGGCAGATGCCTGTGGAAAATAAAGGGGTTTTTTTGTTTGCTTTGTTTTTATATTTACCCAGATTCTCAGCCTCTATATTCATTGCAGCACTCTGGGTGAAGGCAGTAAAACCAAGGCCAAGCCACTCCAGAATCAGTGATTGCTGTGAAGCACTGTAGTAAATCTCATCATCACCCTAATACAAAGAAAATAAATCAGTCAGGCATGCTCCAGTTCAGGCTTAGGATGATGACAACAAAGCAGCACTTGCAGCATAAAGCAACTAGGAACAAGTCCCCTGAGTGACCTACAGGGCCAGAAAGTCTAGGCAGGCACAGATCTTCAAAAGCAGCATTCCTCCTCCCCTTAAAGCTTTCATTTGGGCACTTATATTTTTATACTGACACAGATCAGTTAAAATCTCTGCAGGTTAAAGTGACGAATTTTAGCTCTGCTTCCCTGCCAAGTTTAGCAACTCTGGCACAGCTCACCATTCACTCCTTCACTCTGCTAGTGGCTGAATGAGGCTAAAGGAAGTATATCTGGGGAAACTGACTAATTTGTAAGAAAGGCAGTAAGCGTACACAGGAACTTGACTCCTAAAGTTGAGTAAAAAAGCTTGACTTAAAGCTATGATTCAAAGCTTGACTGACAGAACAGACGATTCTTACCAGGCCATTCTTCAGACTGTCCCAGTGCTGGGGGGCGATGCATGATTCCAAGTGGCGCTCATGCAGCACTCCATATGTTGTGCACTCTAAGTGCTTTGCTCCTTTATGGAGCTCCTCCTCAGCGAGTTTCATCTCACAGGTTATCTACTCAGAAAGAAGACAAGGAATCATCATATGCAGTGGAACAAAGTTCAGAAACAGCGGGACAAGAAACTGATACCATGCATAAAGAACAATAAAAACACTGACGTTAGTGTTAAAGACTAGGTGAAAGAGAAGTTGTGGAGGAAGTCAGTTTCTCCCATGGACAGGTAACCCAATCCCGTCTCATTTCCAGTGAGCTCTACACGTACATTCACATAAGCTCTGCGGAGATGCATTGGCAGGTGTTGTCGGAACCCCGACTTCTTCCTCAGCTCCTTCAAGGTGAATTGCTTTAGGATCTCACTGCCACTCCTCCCCCCAACACGCACCATTCCTTGTTTTTGGAATGTGTATATTCCTGAGAATAAGAGAGAAACATTAGTACTGAAGAGGCAAAATCAAGTGTTGTTTTTTTTATTTTTTTATTTATTTTTATTTTTATTTTTTTGCAGGATAAGGGGTAGGGAAAGCACCCTTTGTCAGCACATCCTACCCTGGATTGATATGACTGAAGGTTGTGTTTTGTTTTTCTTCCACTCCCTCCCCCCAGCTATGCACCAGCTGGGCTAGAATTGCTAGAAGAAGCCACAGAGCAGGTCACCATGGCAGAAAGTAGGACTGAGTAAAAGTTATAGTACAACTTCTGCCCTTGCTTCCATCATATTTATCAGATACTCTTACCTTCTAAGAACTGATCCAGTGCATGGTTGGTGTAACAGACTACAAGGATGGGAGAATTCTGATCACTCCTTTGCCACACGTCCTTATTAGTCAAGAGAGCCTGAGCAATCTTCAAACCCACATAAGTCTTCCCTGCAAAACAAGCTCAGAATCAGAAAAAGAATAACACACCCTCTACGTACAGAGTTCTCTCTGCCACTGCTTCCCTCAGATCACTGACAGTAGCTTAACACAATACTTTGCTGTACATAAAATACTCACGCACTAGTAGAATACAAGCACTGGTGGTTGCTGAGTTCGGGTATAGTTTAAAAACAATTACAATTACTCTTGAAATGCTCTACTCATGCAGAGGATCAGGGCTAAATGCTCCTCGTGTTCTGACATTCTGCGTAGGTTAACAGAGCTGCTGCACAGCAACAGGTTCCGTGCCATCAAATAGTTGAAACATTTTAATCCCAGTACACAAGCTGTGCCAACAGTGCATTTGGTGTCTACGGGCAATCAAACCAGCAATGTGTAAGGTCAGATATGGCTATTTCAGAATATTTTAACATTGTTCCCAATAGCTTACAATAACTGTGCTTCTAAAGCATCCCATGCATCGTGGGATGTAGCACTACTGGCTTTATCTGGACTTAGTTTCCTTAAAAGAACTTCCCTAATCTTCAAAAGAGAACTCTATAAAATGAGAATTAACACAAATGTTTCTCACCAGTTCCAGGAGGTCCTTGGATAATAGCCAGCTCCTTGGTGAGTGCAAGACTCAGTGCTTGCATTTGGGACTCGTCTAATCCCAAGGTTTCCATTGACGGCCACTGATTGGGATCTAGAACTTGGATGTTTTGTCTTCTCAAAACATCAAGATATATCTCATCATCTTCTATCTTCATCAGGGTATCTTCCATCAAGGGTGCAAAGTTGTATACAGTATCCACTGTCAGGTATGCTGGCTCCTTCACCTGTACGTCACATTCCACTATGTACTTCTGGAATGGAATATCTTCTTCCTGGATTTCCTGTAGCCCTTCTAACACATGTCGATAAGCCTCAAAGTAGGCAGTCGTCTCTACCATGAGGAAGGAGTCTGAGGGATGAACGTCTGCTAGCAACGCTCGGCTCTGTGCATTAAAACTGAGCTGCACAATCCCATTAGCAAGATATGCACTGTCTCGTTCAGAAACAGTGGCAAAAAGGCACGTTTCAAAGTGATCTTTGGACATGCAGACCAGGGATCCATATAGCAACCGTTTAGAATTCTGCCACCGCACAAACTTCAGTGGTTTTATATCAAACTGGACCTTGTATACAACACCAGATGGGGAGCAGAGAGGAGTAATAATCCGTGTATCAAAGTAGATCCTGATGTCATCAAATTTTTTCTTTCTCAAACTTGTATCCTCAAAGCTCTGCAAAAGATCCAAGATGCCTTCCCTTAAGGGCCTTATAAAGTCTTCTCTCAAAAGCCGAAAATGGGTGTCAAGATAAACGTTGGTGCTCTCATATCTTCCAGAAACAATATTGGGACGTAGAAAAGGTTTCACATCATGGTGTAACTCATCATAGGTTGGATAAATGGTCATTGTACGATAGGTGTCGTCCTGACTATCAGCCTGAGGCTGCATAAGAGTGTAGTTATCAGCTCTCAACGTGCCTTCACGCCTCTTCTCCTGGAGGTGCTGCACAAGCATCTGGACTTTATTTAGGTTCTTTTCCATTTCTTCCGTGATTTGCACACCAGAAGCTCTCAAGGCATTTATAGATGCTGGCAAGACTATCAAGAGCATGGAGATTTTCTGCACAGAGCTAGATGGGAAGATACTGATCAGATCTTGAAGAAGCAAGATGATGTTGCCAATATGCTCGGGATATTGATGTCGTACAGCAGGGACTGGCTCTGTGACCATGTCAGACACATACTGTGGGAGACAGATCTTGAGAAAGTTGGACTCCTTCACCATTCCAAGAAGCTGCTGGACACTTTGTCTATCCATTCGGGAACTGCACGCTTTTCGAAGCACCTGACAAATGAGCTGAAGGAAACTGGGTTTCATAGCTGTTTGGGAAAGAAGTTCCTTCAAACCTGAACTTGAAGCAAGTGTGATGACAACTTCAGAAGAATCTTTCTGGAGGAGATTTTCTAGGAACTTGTATCCAATCTTTTTAACTTGCTGAGGCTGCTGACTGAGCTGGGTGCCACCTGGTGTTGAGTTCTGGTGGAAATGAGGATTCCCTGGAAGCTGCATCCTCCTTCCCTTACTTTCAATTTCCTGTCGGCTCCTCAGCCCTCTAGCATTTCCCTGGACTTGTCCACCTTGATACCTTCTTTCCCTACCCTCATTTTCCTGCTCATTCCTGGGCCCTCTGACCCTCTCATGTTCCTGCACCCCTTGATATCTTCTTCCCCTAACTTCATCATTTTGTTCATTCCGAAGTCCCCTTGCTCTCCCTTGCGCTTGTCCACCTTCATAGTGCTTTCCTTTACTCTCATTTTCCTGCACATTCTGGGATCCTCTGGCCCTCTCGTGTACTTGTTCCCCTTGATATCTCCGTCCTCTACTCTCATCTTCTTGTGTAACCCTGGACCCTCCTGCTCTCTTGTGTGCTTGTCCACCTTGATACGTTCTTCCCCTTCCATCATTCTCCTGTCTGTTTTGGTGTCCCGTTGCTCCGCTGGTGACTGGTCCACCCTGGTTTCTTCTTCCTTGATTGAACAACCTTCCAGTGCTACCAAACCTCTCCTCTCTTCTCCCAAGGACAGTGAGATTACTGGCTTGGTGTTCTTCCCCTGCCTGACGTACTGCTTTATTAGTCAGGCCTGACACATCATTTATTCCGTTTCTGCCTCTCTGTACAAACCCAATATCCGGATAATCTAAGTGTTAAAACACACACACACAAAAACCAACAATTGTTAATTATGATGGACCATATTAACGTGCCTCCCAGCAGCGTGGGGAAGGTGCCGGGGGTGAATAGGGGAATGCAGGAGCACAGACTCGAGAGGGATCTGTACCGCAGGGAAGGAGGGGTCCCCCCATGCCACCCCGTCCCCCAGCTCCGTGCCCAGCCCTCACCTCTCCCCCCAGCTCGGGGCTGCCGGAACAGGGGCTTCTGGCCAGCGCCGTCCATCGCTGCGGGGCTCTGCGGGGCTCTTGCGGGGCTCGGACGCCCCGCTGCCGTCCGCCGCTCGGCCCCACCCGCAGTATCCCCACGGAAAGTTTCACTTTCCAGTTCCCCGTAAGCTCCGCCCCACGTGCAGAGCCGTGCCCAGTTTCATTTCCTGCACACTCGGTGCCCGACCCGCTGTCCCACGAGGCAGCATCCGTACCCCTCCCTCCCTCCCATGGAACGTGACAGGCTGGCACAAAGCTGTTATCGTCTGCCCATAGTAACAGACACGCTTCCGCAACACCAACACGCTAACACTGCTGCTACAAAGTGTTTTTAAACAGATAAACGGTACCTTTATTTTTTGTTACTTCAGACGCATTAATAAATGTTGAGTGGTAAAATTAGCTTTTAGAATAATTCCACATTTCCTATGACTCCCTGGGAAGCTCTCTAATAATTTCCTTTGTACAATAATGTTTCTTCAGTGTATTCTCTCAGCTCCATCAGATATTTAATTCAACCAAGTAAAGTCCAAATTGTTGGGCATAAAACCACTACTGAGTGCTTGCCGTGTCGTCCACTGCTTCGTTATTTCCCTGACAGCACAAAGGAGTGCAGACTGCCAATAATAATTAAATAGAGCTCTCTATGGTCTTAAGCAGAGCATCTCATTGCACTGGAAAGGAAATTGCAGGTGGTAAATGAGAGTAATAATAAATGGACCCAAACGTGGCTCAACTAACTGTGCTTTCCAGAATTAGAAGTGTCTCCACATACAATGTTTATGTTTGTATTGGGCAGAATACACAAGCTGAGGCATTCCTGTGCTGTCAGCTGGTCCTCTATTCATGAAGTCATGAAAATTTATGAAGTACATACTGTATAATTCAGATGCAAATATATAACACCTTTAAAAATGGTGAAAACATTTTTTTTGATGGGTTCTCTTCATAATACATTAATAAACAGGTTTCTTTTTGTCAACAGCTACAAATCCAAGGGAAAAAGAAGACAAAAACTTTAAAATAATTCATGCCCTCTGAATGAGTTTCGAAGAAGTGTGTCTACTTGCAGCTTTCCTGACTGCTCTGATAAGACATGCAGTTCTCTAAAATGAATTATGAACTAATTCCACCTTTTTTTTTTTTTTTTTTTTTTTTTCTGGGGAAAACAAACAAAAGCACCACTCCTCCCACCCCCATTTGCTAGCTCACTAAACAAGGGTATAATACCTGAACACAAATCCTATGGGTCACAAAATCCTTATCTGTCTGTAGATCTAGCTTCAGCACTCATGATTACAAATGGCTATTGAGATTTATAAGCCATTCATGTACATAATTATTTGCATACTTCACCAAAAATAGTGTTCCAGGTCTCTGTACTTCAGATTGGGTTAAAGTAAAACACATTTTTTTGACTGCGCATGAACAATAAAAAATCTAGTTCTGCAACCTGGCCTTAGAAGTTGAAGGACATAGCCTTGCAGAAGTAGTTTGTAGGAGAGAAACCTAAAACACATATATCGCTCACGGGCAATATTAAATTGAGCTTGGGAATTCTTTTCCAGTGCACTTTTTAATACCCAGACCCATAACTATACATTTGTGTAACAAGGAAACACACATGTTAGGGATAAACTCTAACTGAAAACTCTTTCTATTTGACTTCAGTGAGTTCAGGAGCAAGCTTTAAATCCCATTCCATATTCTGGCTTGCCCATGTCTCTGCTTTTAGCACCACCTCATGTTGTTTCTCATACAAACTGGACTGCTTTCCCATCCATCACTGCTGTATGCTTGCACAGTGGTCATTCACGTGGCATACAGCCCCAATGATTAAGACCTTCTTAAGTTTACAAACACAGCATTGAGACAAGCATCTGACAATGTATGGATTTTCCTTGTTGCTCTGGTTGCTCTGGTTGCCAACAGGTTTGAAATGCTGGAAGTAGCTAGGGCTCTTGGCCTTGCAGTGTGCAAGTTCTGAGCCACATCCAGTGTCCTTCAAATACATGGGTAATACTTCTTCAAATCTGCTCCTCGTTACAGTATTTGAGAACACTTCCTTAGCTCAATGGTGAGTGCTATGCCTGCTTTGTCGGAGTGTCACTTGCAGTGTAATTTCAGTATGAGGACTCTTCCAAAATCCCCATTCTGCACAGCATACTCTACTGAGCTAGTAGTTTGCAACCTGTCAGTTGTACTGATGCAACTGTTTGTATGAGCACACAGAAAATCTAATCACTAACATAAGCCAGGGTAGAAATTGTACTAAAGGAAAGGGTTTTTTTTTTTAACCTTGATCTTTTCATTGATTCAGTATATACCCAAGTCCCACAGTTATGCCAGCACAACAGAGGGAGACAGCAAACTGCACTGCTCAGAACAAACAGGTCAGCGTAGGACTGCTGAAACTGAGTGACTGCTGGAGTCCCTGTGTCATGTCACTGTACTCATAGACTGTATTTTAAGTGGTGCTGCAATCTGAGTGATCCTTACTCTGAAGATGTTCACTGGGCTACAACCTACTGCTGTCACAGAATCATAGAATCACAGAATCACCAAGGTTGGACAAGATCTGATCATGTTTTGTGATCAGGTTTCAATCATCCCATCTAACCTTCCACCTACCACCAATAGTACTCACTAAACCACGTCCCTCAATACAATATCTAAACGTTCCTTGAACACCTTTAGGGTCGGTGACTCCACCACCTCCCTGGGCAGCCCATTCCAGTGCCTGACAACTCTTTCAGAGAAGTATTTCCTAATATCCAGTCTGAACCTCCCCTGGCACAGCTTGAAACCATTCAAGTCTGGAAGCCAATCTGGCAAAAGACAAAATTTTATGACAAAATTGCAGTACAGATTAATGATTTTTTTTTTTTTCACAGCTTTCCTCATGACAATGTCATGGTTTCCACCTTTGAAGTCATGGTGCAGAATATCCAATCAATTCTGTCTTTTCTAGGCAAAAAAATACTGTTAAAGATGATCCCAGAAAAGGAACCACTACCTCTGTCCACCAAATGATTGTCTTTAAATTGCTAAGGAGCCTGCCCTTCCCACATTTGCAGCAAGATGGCGTCTGTGCCATGAAGAAGCGACACACTGAACTGCAATAGAGTGCCAATAAGAGTGTTCTCAGATTACATGCTGCCCTAACAACATTCACAACTATCATAAAAAAAAAGTACTTAAAATAAAATAAATAAAGAAAAACGGGCTCCTGCCAAAGAATGATTGTAACACAGCTTACTACATCTGCAAAAGAGCAGAAGCACAATCTCCACAGTCACTATCTCACTGCACAGGCATTTTTTGCCTTAAGAAGGATGGAAAACACTAATTTAGTCCTTTCTTTGACTCTTGGAAAGCAGTAAGTGCTCTGCACATCCAAGACTGGAGGTAAGACTACCCAGGTAAACTAAGACTGTCACAAACTCTTTTCTAGAATGCATTGCCATCTGTTTGATGTGAAGAATTCCTCACTTTTTACAAAATTTAGTTGAAAGAGAAACAAAATATTCACTCACTGATAGTTAGCAAGCAAAGATAACACAAAATAGTGCAGGGCCCTCCTCTCCCTCCTCACACAGCTCTTCCTCCTGCCCTACTGCACCAAAGCAATGTCAATACTATGGCTCCCCAGCAGCCTCTGTGCATTCGAGGTACCAGCTCCCTCACCACAGAAGCTCTAAGTTATGTCATTGCAGTCACTGATACAAGAGTAGATGCTCTCCTCTTTGCCACTGCAGTTCTAGTGAGATGTGTGAGCAGAGCTGTACGTCAGGAAGGCTGGTAGCTGAATGATTGCCTTGCCTGGCATTTCTGCCTGCTTCTTCCCTTCCAACATGACAAGCAGAGCTCCAGAGCTGTGACAGAACGCAAACATGAAAATCAGATGGGTGATTCCTGGAATAGCTGCTCAGTATCCAAGATGTTAACTGTGAATATGTACATGAACCCACCAATAAACGAGTCCCTCATGCTTATTCATTTTTTTATTTGCCTTCCATAGTAGCAAGTACATCTTCATGCTTTGGCAAAGCTATCTTTCAAGGCTCTGTGCTTACAAAGTTTTAACTGTGGGATGATACAATGCACATGCACTGGTTTGGCTGTGAAACAAACATCAAGCTAACTATATTTTCTCCCTTGTGTTCCTTGTATGGATATTTCATTTTAAGAAGTTTTTTGTTTTCTTTGTTTGTTTTTCCCTCCCACTAAATGGTCTCCCAGTTGCAGAAGTACCCCCCACTATTCTAGAAAACTCTCATCACCTTTCATCTTAAATATCAAAGGCTAGAGATCCTTTGAGGGGAAATTAAGATATCAGATCATTGTGCTTTCTGTGAAAATGTTGCAAACTTGTTTACCAGAAAACTATTAGAGTCAGAAAATTAAAGCAGAACTAAGTAACTACTGGTAGAAGTTTGGATCCTGCAAGTATTTTTGTTTGTGACATTTATGAAATCACATCACAAAGAAAAAGGGAAGTTAAGGGCAATTTTTCAAGTGTTAGTCCCAACAGCTAGAATCAGGCTTAGTTTCACTCTAATTTCAGGAAGGTTTATTCTTCAGAATACATAAAATATATCGGTTATTGCTTACCTATCAACTTTCACTTGCTTCTGTGAAGATGCCTCACTCCTTTTGGCATTGCTTCTTCAGTATGAAGAAAACACCATGCCTCTCATCTATTTTCCCTGCCAAAAGCTTTCTGTTTTCCCCAGAAAGAATGCAGAGCCTATCTGAAGGTCAGGAAATGAAAAGTGCAAACAGATGCATTGCCATGATCATTCTCATTATATACAGAACAAAAAAGAAAACATGCTAGTATGCACACTTATTACTCCACAGGCATTATTTAGCAACACAGGCTTAAACACATAGGCTTAACACAATTTGTTTTTTCTCACACTGCCTCTCCTAACCACTATGACGGTTCATTTGGAAACAAGGTGGCCTAGGGGCAACTCTGTCAGCTGGCTTGCACAGTATCCAGGATTTATTCCCACACTGAGCCTCTGGATGCTTGGTTTGGCTGCAGTGAGGGAAAATGAAATGCTTTAACTAAGTTAGAGCAGCGAGGCAGATTCTAGCCTTGTTTGGCTGATTTCTATCTGAATATGTTTTAGAATCCAAAGGGACCCCATGAAGTACCCTCTACAGAGGCAATCAGAACGTGAGTTGGTTAAAAACAGCACTGTACATGTTTCTATAGGATAGAATGCTGTTTTGGCAATATTCTTTCTTGGGCTGAAAATATTTTAACATATTCATCCTGTACTAATGCCAAAATGTGATACGAGACTTTTGAACTACATATCTTATACAAGAAATCAGTAGAGTTCCTCATTGCAGAGGGTGGGTGTATTGTTTCGTACAGACAGAATTTCACAGAACTCACTAGAAACCATCAGTGTTTTCTAGCATGACCCTAGACATGAAAGAAATCAACATTGCTACTTCATCTTTTTAGGAAAAGAAGAGGATTTGGCTTATTATTTCACTATAAAGGGGATATTTCTAAACTAAAAACTGGATACAGTACCTCTGTCATACTGTGCTATCCAGATGAATGGAAAAACCTATTGTCAGTCATTTTTAGAGTTCATGACTCCTTTTCCACGTTGGGTCGTGGTAACTCAAAAGCTTGGCTAGGGGGAAAAGGGTACAAAACGCATTCCAGTATCTGTAAAGCATCTGTTGAACAAAGCACCCAAGTTTTATCTGTTTATTTGGTTCTTTGGGAATGTTTCAGACTGTGATATAAATGGCTCATTTAGCTGTCCTTTTGGAATTAAGATAAGCTGTTTAACACAGAAGAAATTACAGTAGCTGACACTGAAAATATGTCAAGATGGCCACGTTAAGCTCTCAGAAAAGTATAGATTGCCCTTGCTATCTTTATTCACTCCATCACGTTCTGGTAAAGTTTAGATTGTACAACCCCACATTCTACCACTTGTTTTAGACCTGTCTTAACCAAAGCCAGACAGGATAGCATCCTCTGAATGAGAAACACTCCTATTTTGCTTCAAACCCTTGTTCAATTTTTGTTCTCCTGACGATATTTAAACTTGCTGTTACACGCAGCAGAGCATCCAGGCCATGGGCAGTGCACCAGGACAGCCGTGCTCAGGCCTCAGTCAAATAAAGCTTGATAACAAAGACTGAGCATTACATGCAAGCCCACGGGCTTCTTTTCCTATAACAGATCGCTCGGTTGCCCAGAGCTCAGGGAACACAGCCCAGGGTGACTTCCAAATGAGACGCAGAGACTGATCGTCTCTGATACTCCTGCCCCAAGATAAAAAGGCAAGCATGCTTCTTAGTGCCACAGAGGTGGTGGATTCCAATTGTTAAAACCCACAGCACCGCTTTATTGGCCTCTGCTTCCAGAGACGACCAAAACGCATTCCCTTTATACAGAAACACTCGTAAGACGTTATTCACGCTCCCGTAGAGCCAGATATGTAAGTAACCGAACGTCCGCATTAACGGCAAACGCTGTGGTACCAAGGCTCATCCTGAAGACCTGGCGAACGGAGCCGAGGGGTGACGGGCGGTACGCGGTGCTGGAGGCGGCCACGCTCCGCGCGAAGCGGGAATTCCCGCACGCTGCCGTGATAACGGCAGAGATAACACGCACCACAAGGGCGGCGCGCTCCAAACCCGCGTGGCGTTATCGGTCGAAAACTCGCGTGTGACGCGCGGGGCGTCGCGGGAAGGATGGATCGGCGAAAGAAATTTGCCCCCAGCACCGCTCTTTCCTTCTGTCCGAGCTGACAAACCGAGCCGCGGGACGCGGCGCAGCCACGAGCTCAGCCCCCTCAGCGCCGGGCGGGGCGGGGCGCTCCGCGAGTCACGTGCCTCCGGGAGGGGGCGGGGCCTCGGGGCTGCGCGCACCTGCGGCGGCCGCCGCCTTTGTGCAGTGCAGGTGCGGCACCCTCACCCCCCCCCCCCCCCCATCCCCCCCCCTCCGTGCCGTGACGTCACGCGGCCGCTCGCGGGGCACCATGGGAGAATCCCGATGTTTTCCGACGGATGCGCTCAGCGGCGCGGCGGCTTGAGGCGGCTCCGGGAGCGGCGCGGACGGCTCGCGGCCCGGCTCTTGCCCAGCCCCGCGGGCGGCATGGCGAGCACACCCCCTGAGGCGGCCGCGGCTGTCCCCTGAGCGGCCGGCGCCGGTGGAGGGCCCCGCCGCCGCATCCTGCCGACGGCGCCGGGAAGATGCTGCCGCTGCTGGCGCTGCCCGGCTGACGCTCCGCCGCCGCCGCCGCCGCGCCCCCGTCCCCATTGTGTCCCCCCCCCCCCCATCCCCAGGCGGCCGCCGGCTCCATGAGCGCCTCCTCCTGCCCCCGCCTCTGAGCCTCCCGCCCGCCGCCTCATGGCCGCATCGGAAGAAGGGCCCGGCTGCTTTCTCCCGCGAGGCAGGTCGCAGAGCGACCCGAGCATCCTCACCGAGCCCTCGGGCCCCGGGGAGCACGCAGGTAACGGCCCCGCGCTCCGGGCTGCGCTGGGGCGGGAGGGGAGCGCGTCGCGATCCGCCGCCGTTCCGCAAAGCAGCCGAGAAGCGGGCGGACGATGCGGAGAGCGCCGACGCGATGCCGGAGCTCGGACGGCCGCCGGCGGAGCCCAGCGCTCGCAGCTCCCGCTCGGGGGCGCGGCCGGAGGCTGCCGGGGGCCGGTGGTGCCGCACCTGGGCTGCCCCGAGCGCTTGTTGGGGGGGGGGATGGGGGGGGGGGGTCGGGGGCTCCCGGCGCGGGAGGGAGTGGGCTGTTTGCGTGGCATCACCATGGAGACGAGAGGCGGCAGGGTCGCGATTAAGAGCTTTCTCCCCGCAAGAAGGTAATTTTCACTTCATGGGGAGAAGTGTAATCTTACGGAGTGTGGCCACAGAGGGTGGTGCCGGGGGACGTGGCTGAATTACCAGAACAGAAACGGAATATTCTGATTAGATTGTTATTATTTTTCCCTTTAACACTGGCTAATGATGTTTTCAGCTTAACTCACTCTGAGGGATAATTCTCAGTGTCCGTTGGTGGTGAGTCAGTAATTTTGGATGTCAGCACCTAACCGATGACGACCCCTTTAGAAGAGAAAGAAACAAATAACTGCATCACTATAATGTGATGTGATTGCAAAGAAAGGACAAGCAATAAGCTAGGAGCAAAGGCAGAGAGCCAGTTTACTCTGGGTTTATATAAGTAGACAATCATGCAAGCCCAGTCAGAGAAAAGGAGTAATCAAAATAGCACAAGAGGATGAATGGAGTGTTGATACTCCCTGCCCATTACGCTGAATTCTAAACCCAGAAATAGATTTGGGTTTTGGGTCAGGCACCGTCGGCCTGAAAGAGTCTGCCCAAAACTGCATTTAGGGACTCATCTCTAATTCTGGTTTATTTCAGACTGCTGAGTAAATAAAATGTTTCAATCTTTTTTTCATACACCTGCCACACTGTTTCCTTCTGATCCAACGTGTATATTAATATTTGTAACTATTTTAAGTTTTCTTGCTTATTTGTCTTCATGAGTAATCCTGAGCACCTTGGTCTAGAAGGAAATATAAATTAAATTAAGCAAAACCATAGACGATTTGTCTCTAATGCCCAACAGTTCCAATACCATAAGTAAGGGGAACAAAGGACTGTTCTAACATGAACTGCTCGACTCACTCCCAAAGGGGCAATCTTGACTGAAAGGAATGTATGTTTCTGCCATTTGATTTCTGAAAGCAGAGGTGACTAATGAAAGGATTATATATTCAATCTCAGTTTTAATTCCCCTATGTTGTTTTCTGCTAGACAACCACTTGGACCTTTGTGAAATATACAACAAAGAAAGTATACAACATGTCTGACACATAGACAAAGATATTTACATTCTGCTTTTCTTCTGCAAAGAAGAAGAGCTATCAATACCAAGTAGCATTTCTCCTCCCCTAGAGCAGACTTTATCCGATAAGACAGCGTTCCACTGCATGGCAGAAGCAACTCTAATATGCAAGAAAATATGTCTTTTAAGGTATCATGATAGACATCAATATGCAGAGAGAAACAAAAGGTGCTAAGTACATATGGGTTTAGTCTAGGTAGATAAAAATAATTAGTAGTAGAGTTAGCATGTTGAGAAAGCTTTTCAGATTTTCTGTACACTGCTTTAAATTTATCAGATACAACATCTGTATGTTCCCAACTGATAATTAAGCAAATTACTTAACTAATATTTTATTCTTATTCTAAGTAGTCGCTCAAAAAACTGAAATATAGTTTGTATTACTTAAAGAATTACATATGCTAAACCGTACAACATATTTTAATCTTACAATGTTACACTGAAAAATAATTTTGTCATTTGTATTATATGATTGGAATAGTTATCTGTAGATGCTTAAGTCAAAATACTTAAGTAAAATGCATTAGGAGTGCTGAACAGTGCCATGTTTGTGTTTACATCCCAGTCCTGCTCACAGACTATAGCCTTATAGAGAAGCACCAACACGTAGGATTCTTTGTTCGTTTAAAAAATAATTGTATGACTTCAATGGAAACGCATGTTTAAATTGTGCAGACAAATAAGCCAATAGAAAAACAAGGGTATGGCTGAAGGATCTTTACAGAAACACTCCTGCTTTTGTGTGGCATTTGAATAAAGTATTTCTACTGGAGGTTTAGTCTTGTTTTGCAACATCTTCTTGAATGCATGACGTGGTGGGTTTGTTCTACACCAATCCATTTCACTATGTCTACTGTAAGGAAAGGATATCTAAGTAGGTAATGTAGCGATAGATGAAGTCTGCCTATTTTACTAAGATTTTCCTGGTATTCACAGGGTTTATACTCCTTGTTGACTGGTATAATAACAATTATTATTTTAGCCAAGCTTTATCCAGGAGATTTCAGTGATGCTAGGCTGCTGAGAACCTAGAGCTGTCAGTAGGTATTTCACGTATTTTCCTAAGGAAACTCTCTGATGCAGTGTTTCATTTTCCTTTTTCTCTTGAGACATCACCTTAACAGTTGATTGTCAGTACACAGCATGGTTGCAGGCTGTCCTGCAAGTTCAGGGTTCTTTATCACTGGACCACATAATGTCTTTTCAGGTTATAGCGAGTAATGTAAACATCATACTCAGGGGCTGCAGACAGCAGGTGCTAGTTCACCTTCCTGTTGTTGTCTGGTTAGCTTTTATATGCAATTTTCTGATGAACTGTTGATAGAGATCAAATCTCAAAGGGAGTTTCCTGCGAGAGAAACAAAAGCTTCAGTTGGTTGGTTGGTTTGTTACTTTTAAAGAGGACTCTCTCTTCTTCCAGTGACGCATGAAATAGTAACTAAGGAGCTGGCAGGTTCCAATAGCCTGAGAAGTTGGAAGATGTGAGAAGTTCTGGACGCTCCAAGTCCTGACTGTTGCCAGCAGAAGTTACAATTACTCCAAGCATCAAATAATCAAGGCTTCACAATAAAGCTTATTATCTATTGTGTTTTTCTTCACAAAGCATTTACTGAAGAAATGAGAAGCTATTCTATAAGCTTGACTTACTGAAAGAGATGTAATCTTTACAGACTACAGCAAATTTCTTAGCTTTTTAAAAGATTTTTTTTTTCGTGTTAACACATTACTAGAATTGTATTAAATGTTCCCGTAGTAAATAAGATAGACAAGGTGTTCAGTGAGCCAGACTACAGACAGATAATAGCTAGGCTGTAGGAAGAGACTTGATACGATGTGTTCCTCTTGTCTCTGGGCTGAAGGATGACTTGAAACCGAGCAGAGCCTCACAGGTAATACAGGGGCATAACCTCCTAAGTAACGCCTAGGTAAAGCAATGAGGCAGTAAAATGTTGAGTATAGTAATGTATACTATAGCTTTTTATTTTTCTCATTTTATTTTATTTTTTAAGCTGTAAGCTAGCTTGGATAGACTGTAAATCCCTTCATATGCCTAACAAAGACCTACTTCTTAGGGTTAGATTATGCTGATAAAGATTTTAATTTGTGCTAATTGCTGACAGTTACTGCTTCAATAAGTTCTCTGGGTTTGAGTCTTGCAGATAGCATTAGGGGACTTGTTAGCAATTGGATGTCTTGTTTTTCCTCCTTAGCCATCAGGACATTATGCTAGCAAACTGTCTGATGTTGGGAGTTGATGGCAGGGAGGTTTCGAACATTCAGACACAAATGTGAGGTAGGTTTGGGTTTTTTCTGGATGCTTGTAGGAAACAAAGGAAAGGCAAAGAGAAATGGGTGCAATTAGACTGCAGATACAGATTGGTTACAGCTTTCTAAATCTGCTCCAGTGACTTTGGCTGTAAAACTATTCATTCCAGGCCCATAGTTCAGAAAAACCTGTAATTGTGCATAAGTTAAAACATGTACTTAAGACTCAAGAAAATTGATAGTGGAGTGAATGTCAGGACAAAAAAAGATGCTGTTGATGCCGTGCCTGTCAGCTGGCCGGTGCTGTCATCCTCTTGCAGTCATTCAGATCACTGCAACTTAAATCAGGGACTTCCAGTCTTATCCGTGACACGCTTAGTTGTTGTATAAATTATCAGATTTTACTCATGCTTGAACCAGCCCACCTATGAAAATATTTGTAGGTTTCTTCTACCAGAAAGACTTTGGTCTCTATTTCCTTTTTTTTGCTCTATCAAGTAGTCTGTTCTGTTATTAGAATTTGTTTGCCCTGCATGGCATTTCCTATGAAAAAAGAGTTGTGCCAGGTCTCCTACATCCTTTCCCAACAGTACTAATTTATGACCAAAATTAAATCAGCTAGGAAATGGTTTTGCTCCACTTTTAAACTCTATCATATTTTTCATATATATGAAATTTTGTGATATTTTAAGTTATTTTATTCAAAGTCAGAATATATCTGATCTAATTCTGATGAAAGCCTCCCAGCTGAAGCTTACTGCTCCACATATAGTTAGTTCCTCATATAATACCATAAGGACTCTACTGAGGAACATACAGTTGAGACTAGAAATGTACAGATATTCATTTACATTCCAACTTAATATCCCATTTCCATTGAAATCCAAATTTCAGTCTTGTATAGCTCCCTAAGGCATTTGTTATTTGTGGAATGTCCAGTTCCTGATGCAGCACCATAAAAATCACCACAATATCACCAAGTAGTACAAAGCTAGCTAACCTTTGAGAAAGAGGTCATTGTGCTTTTGGGAAGCTCTTTTTCTTTCTCCTCAGCTCTCCAGTTTCTTGCTGATCTGATTTGTGTGGACCCCAAGTTCTTGTCCTGCAGGGAAGCACAGAACTCCCTTCCTTCTTCTGTCCTGCAATGGAACATCTCCTGCCTCAGAGACTTTCCTCCCTGGTACATAATCCATCTGTGGCAGGTCTTCTCCAGTGCTTTCCAGAAGGGGAGAGTAATCTCTCATTTGTAGAGAGGAGAATGGGCACAGGGTGCTTAGGCAAGCTGCACAGGTGGGACTTATGCACAAATAGCAGTAGAATATATTCAGTAACTTCGGTACTGCATGTGTAGATTTGCAACAATAGTGTGGTATCGTTGTGCTGCAGATCACTGAACAAGGTGAGTGCTTAATACAGGCTACCTTATGCTGGTTGCCTGTCTATTTTACTTAGTGAAACTTTAACTATTTAGTTTATTTTCTGGGGATTCAAGACAGAGAGTGGGGATGTGATGTTTAAATGCTACCTTTTGCAGCAGTGAAATAAAATCTATTAATAATGCTATTCATGTTGCGGGCTGTTTGTAGGCTCTTCCAAGATCTGACTGTTACCACTGCTAGGAGACTTGTATTTAGCCATTAGATTTCTATAAATGAAATACAGACATCTAATGAGGAAAAACAAGTGTTTTATAGTTTTGTTTCTCCTAAATCCCAAGCAGATAGTCTGAATGTTGCTGAAAAGGTATTTAAACCCTTTTGTCTAAGTAGAAATACTCACTGCACACTATCATAACAGAGACTGAATTTACAGGAGTCAGGTCAGTGTATGGGAAATTCTTGCTGGTGTTTTTTTTAATGAGTTTTTTCTTTTTTTCCCCTTGGAACCCTTGAAAAAATAAGAGTCCTGTTTTCCTCCCCTCATTACAATAATTTATGTCTGCTTATTGGACTGAATCTCAATGTAAAGGTGCAAGCTTAAGTGACTGTTGCACGATACAAATGTGCACTCCCACATTACTGACCCTGTGTGCTGTGCTCTGCTGCTCCAGATGCCTGTTCGGTCTCTGTTCTCAGTGCTGCTATATAGCCTGTCACGCAAAAAAGATTGGGCCTAAACTTGAGTATCAGAATTAAGATTATGCATTCCTATTGCATATCCTTGAACGGCTTTTTCACTAGTTATCTAATCTAGCAGGTTCTCATATCCTCTGTTTCCCTTGCTGAATCAGAATTAAGTTTATTAGCTCAAGCACGTTTTAAATATTCTGTCTTCTCTAGTTCCTGGGAATCCTCTGCCATGCACCTGAAGGAACCTAGTTAAATGCATACAAGTTCTTCACAATTATGTGTGGTTGCAGGAATAGCAGGGATGATGTTGTACCATCTGCAAACTGTGCAGGACTGTTTTTCTTTCTTACTGTCATTTTACAGTGGAATTAGATAATGTGTTTGCATCTAGCTGAAGAAATTCTTAGGTCCTAAAGATACAACACTCAAAGCAAGTTGTCCAACCGAAAAAGGGCTTTTTCAGAGTTGCAGTATTTCATACAACACAGAGAAGTATTACAGGTCTCTTCTATACTCAGTACAAAGGGCATTTCTGTTTCTTTCCTTAACTCTTCAGATGTTTTTATGTATCATAAAAGAGCTATCACAGATTACAAAAAAAGATTCAGGCTCAGATTCTCCAAGCACAAATTTCTAGTCTGAGTAATACCTATGGGTCATAACTGACATAAAGCACTATTGTGCCAGTTGCTGTGCAGCATATAAAGAGAAACTGTTCTGACTCTAACTAGCTTTTTCTAATTTGGAAAATAAATAAAGCAGTGGAATAAAACAAGAGGTTCTCATGTTTTTTCACATGGTGAATTGAGATGCAATTAATTTCCTTCTCTAAGTTATTATAGCAAGTCGGGGACACAACTGTAGGTTGACTCTGGATTTTTTAGGGCTAAGTTCTCATTGTAAGGTTAGAGAATACTGAATTTTTTTTTTTTAATTATTGATTTATTTAATGTATCTGCAGTTTCTTGTTCCCTAGCTTCCAGTGTCATAACAGAAAACAGATTATGCATGTGACACAGACAAGTCTGGTCTCTCACTTTGAGATTTAGCCCAAGAATTTCTATTTGTTAAAAGCCTTTGCTAGTTGAGGCTTTATGCTGAATACTGTTTCATTTAATAGGAGAAAAAAAGGGAAGCCATGGGCTTTTTGATGAAATATAGAAAGGGATTTTTAATTGTTTTAATACTTTTCCTTCCCCTTTGCAATTAATCTACCTTCTAAAACCCTTTTTTTGATAGGAAGCAGAGGTGGTTGGGAACTTGACAGAGAAAATTGAGATCATAAAATATCTGTTTGTCCACTCTTCCCTTCCTTCCTCTCTCCTGCTCCTTTATGGCATTTTAAAACCACATTTGTGGCTTTGCATTTTAAAATTTAATAGCTACAATTAATTACTTTAGCTTTTCTAGGTAGGTTAGATCTGTAAATACCAAAGATCAAGTAAAGCTAAATATGATACTTTTGTTTCCAAATGTAGCTGGAGTTCATGCCCTAATACAATGGATTCTTTGTGCCATCAAATCCCATACCTTTGTTTCAAATTCAAGTTGATTTATGGTATAATGTACACCCAATTTATACATGCCCTAGAGAGCACATCCTATAACTACTTGAAGCAGGTCAATAGCTTCATGCTTGGGTCGGCATAAATATTTCAGTATGATGATCTTAATCAAAGAGTATCTTGCTTTCAGTAGCATGGTAATAACCTGTAATCACACATGGTTCATGCATGCAAACCTGTGATTTAAAATAAGTTCTTATTCATAAAGCACTTTATGATGTATACAATGAAGAGAGAACTCATGTTCACTTATATTATTATTATATTTTAATACCCTCAAACCTCATCCCATTGGGATAACCAGAAACTGGACTTATGTCACTGCATTATATGAAGCCAGTGAAGCCTTCAACCTTTTCTGAGGGCTGCTACATCCCTCAGGGCCTGCCATCTTCCCTCTGCCTTGCCTATATTGATCTGTGGTGAATGTCTGTCACATTTCATTCAGTTACTCACAAAAGTATGGATCTTAATTCTGTGATAAGACTTTTTTTTTTTTTTTTTAATTCTTATAAGGATATGAGGATACTCTCCTGAATCAGAGCAGTGGTTCATCTGGTCAAAGACGGTGTTCTTGACCATGCTGAGATGATGCCATTTAAGAAAAACATGCTTGCCTAACTTTGAAGTCAGCCACCCTTTCCTTTGCTTCCAGTCTGTGTCTAAACGAACACACATGAAGACAAAATGAAATATTTGGAGTCAATCTTCTGTACCTGAGCTCACATAACATACGTAAACATTGATGCTTTGGGCAAGTTCGTTCACCATCTAGAACAAGTCCTGCTTCCTTGGTGAAATTCAGACAAAACATTAGTTGATATAAGTCTGGAAGGAAGAATCTTGCACCTGCAGGTAATTGTCAATCTTTTCATCATACATTATATAAATCTGTATAGAATATTTACACAGAGCAGACCTTCCCAACAGAAAGTATTCACTCCAATTCTACATGGGAACCAAACAATCCTCCCTATTTTCCTGCCTTGTTGCATAAGAGAGGTGATGAGCTTGCTTTGCAAGGAGTAACCATACCACATAACCTTTGCAGGCTAAGGTATCCTTAAGTGCTTTTGCTTACATGTGACAGGCAGAGAAGGGGGAGACAAGGAGCAGAAGCTGATGACAGCAGGTTTAGGACTGGAGTCTGGAAAGTTTCCCTTACAATATGTAGGGTGACAGCATTATTTCAGTTGAGCTTGAGAATTGTGGTGATTGGGCAGAGAAAGGAAATAGTTAAATATTTCTTCTCAACCAGCACGTTACGGTCAGGTACACTGCTGAACGGCCACTTCAGGGATCACTGAATTACTGTCAGCATTGTGATGACATGTCCCCTCCATTTTGAGCATGGCAGATGAATTGAAAGCTTTGAATTTTGAACATTCCAATTTGTTTCAACAGGAGAAAGAAAGTGATGGTAGAAGCTTGAAAAAAAACAGCGTGCCGCACTCACTGCTGAAAATGGCTCAGGAATGGGGGGCACTTCGGGGATACCTGCAGAAATGGGGAGCAAATCTGAACACGCTTCCAGTGGCAGGTCTTGGGAATCCATGTTGTTGGGATTGTTTCACAAGTTTGGGTCTGCAAGCTGAACTTCTCTCTAGCAACCAAAATACTCTGCCTAGTTGGCTTGCTTAGAATGCATGATAATGTACATAAACTTGACTTAATTGGGTTTCTCTGAAGTTGCAGACAGGACTTATCCAATTGTGTGAATTCTGCATTTATAATGATGGACTAAAAACACTAAATTATATATATTTTTTCCATTTTAGTAACTTTGCTGTCTGGGTAGCAACTTTCTGGCACTGCAGAAACTTCAAGAAAAAAAAAAGCATTCCATTCTCAGTTAGACTATTTCAACTTGAGCTAAAATGTTTACTTCTACCACAGTTGCTTATTTGTTTTTCTTCCATTCTACTATGTCTAGAAGCATAGAATAAATATTCAGAACAGTATCTATGCAGAGAAAGCTCTAGAGAAGATCAAATGGAGCCTAGTACTTCACTCCATACAAATTCCTCACATGTATACCATTAGCTTAAAATTACAAATTATCATTAACTCAAGAAAATTAATGGAAAAATTGAGATGAATTACTCGTGTCACATTTGAAATACTTCATTCTAGAGAACACGTCAATCTGTAACATTGCCTTCTGCAAGTGAGGAACATAAGTGAACTTTCTGTCATCTGGGAATTTCCTGTTAATAAGGAACATAAGAGGTCCTGAAGAACTTACTATTTTGGTGTAAACTACTGATACTAATTCAGAATTGAATAGGGTGATACAAAAAATTATATCTTCACCTAAACCATGACTCTGCTAGATCTGCAATAGCAGCAAGCATCAGCCATTGCTGGAGGCTAGTTTGCTTGAACCCTTGCAACTGTGGTTAATTTATGATTCAGATATATATTTTCTTAAGGCAAACACAAAGGATATGTCAAGATAGATGGCACATTACTGTTACGGTGTATGTTTTGAGCTATAATTTGATCACAAAAATAAACTGAAAGGAAGACAAATAAAAGAGATAATTTTAACAAGTATTAAGAAGTAGCCTTCAAAAACCCAGAGAATATTGCATGAATGAAAACATTTTTAAAAGGGCCCTCAGTGCTTAATAGAAGTGCATCCTGATCTCTCTTCTCTACTCCAAGAAAGTGTCTTTGAAGACTGACCCAGAAAACTGACACTCCTCCTATCTCATTGAGTTGAAGCTTTCCTACACTTTCTTGTGAAAAGGTAGTTTGTTGCAACTTTTTCTTACTTTTCAGTCTGCATATTCTACAGTTTTTCCACTTCTTTGCCATCTAGTTTTTGTTCCATAAACTAGTCTTAGCCAATGCACCAGCCCCCTACACCTCTAGAACTATTCTGCTAATAGAGTGTTCCTGATGTAACAGAGAAGTCAACAAATCCTGCCTCCCTGTGCTTGCACCATTTTCAGTCTTTGGTTTGATCTTTGTCAAAAATCCCATTTGTTACTTATGGCTGGAGCCTCTGCTGCTGAGTGAACGTCTGGCTGGAAACAATTTACTTGAGGTACTTGTAGCGCACCTCCTGTATGAATATTTTGGTGGTAAACAAAACTGAGCTCGCACTGAGGTCACTCCTTTCAGATAATACTTAGCAGGGTGTGACACTGTAATGCAATGGAAAGTGCAGCAATGATAGCAGAGTAGTAAAGTCCCAGGCTGCAGCAAGTGAGGATTTGCTCAAATGAAACAGCTGTGGGCATAAAAATAAAGGAAAGAATCTGCTTACCCTTAGAATACTTCAAGCACACAGGGAACTCCAGCAAGGTATTTTTGCCTGCACTGCCAACCCTTAAATGAGCTCTGGGAAGAGGTGGATCCTGGCTCCACCCCTTCTGGTCACTCAGGTGCATTGCACGCATCTGAGCTCCCCTGAGTTGGATCTGCCTTCCTACCAGGTGCTCCATCTCTGATTCAGGTCATGACTTAGTGTCCTTTACTGTTAGCTATACCAGAATCACAGAATCCTGTATTCTTAGTTGAATGTTGCCATTAAGCTCTGAAGTTATTGTGGACAACATGACATTAAAAAACTTGTTTCTGAAAGAAGAAGCTAGGAGCAAAAAACATCGTTACAGAAAACAGCTTCTTCTGTTTTACTTATATATTCCTCATTCCTGCTTTTATAACACTACATCTAGGATGTGTTTAGGCTCTATTCCTATACATCAAAGACCTCTATTTCTTCTACCAACCTCTTCAAAAACCGTCAGAAAACTATGACCTGGGGCATTACAAATCTATCGTATTCAGGAGATGGTATTTTATATAATCAGCTCTCTTGTGTCCTGTACCTGCAGAAAATTCATTCCACTTCCCATCCTGGACTTTAATCTTTTTCTGTTTCTCTGCCCATTGAGCATTTCAGAAGTATTTTTCAATAACTCATTAAAAAACAAAACAACAGCAACAAAAAAATAAACAACACACACACACAGAGCTTATGCATTTTGAGCTCATTGATTCTTTGTCTGTTCTGATGAAATGATTTTAGAAGAGTTAAGTTGTTGAAAATGTTCCTTGCAGCTAAGATGCTATCAAAATATCACCTAGTTTTTGTAATACGTATAAGATAATGTTCTTACTTTATCCAAAGGGACATATCTCTGATGAGTAGGTTATGCTTTTCTATATATACACATTTCTTATCCTATTAATGGAAATGGAGGCCTACCTCTAGTGGGTTTAATTAATTAGTATTTAACTCAAGAAATTCCCCAGCAAGTTTCCATCAGAGCATTGTAGAAGTGTTTTTCAGATCTTGTTAGATGATGTAAAATTGTCTGACAACAAGAACTACTTTTGAACAGATTAATCTAAATACATGTATCCAAGTAGAAAAAAGCCAAACTAGATTTTCAAAGTTAACTTTCATTTTAGATAGTTTCTGGAAGAAAAAGGAGAACCTTGGGTATTACACCAAGCCTTTTCAGAAACACTGATTTTTAAACAGAAGAGAACTGTGTGTTTTTTTTTCCTGCTCTGCGCTAATGATATGATTTTTAGCCTGATAGTGCCTGTTAAAATGAAATTATACAGACTTAGAAATATCTCTTCTAACAGAAAGAGACAAGGCAAAACATATCAGAGCCAACGGGAATGCATGCAGTTTAGGGATTTTGTTGTTGTTACGGATCATAATATTCTCATAATACAAGAGAGATTACGGAAATAAGGCATAGTCTTATTTTGTCTGACATGGTAAAGAAAGAAAGAATTAAAGGATTAGTCTTGATGACTTTGCTGTTCCTTTGCAATGTATTGTGATATAATAAGAAATAATGCAGTGCATATCCTGAACATAAGAAAGAGCCTCTGGTCAGAATCTCGTTAATGCCAGAAATGATTTAAAGCTAGCTAGCAGTCCCAGTTTTCTGTCCCAGAAATGACAACACAAGATGTGACACCTCTAATTCTAATACTACATAAGAGCATATCATGCATACGATTAAGATATCATTCAAGAAAACTAATTCCTTTGTATTTACTTTTCTTCATTGTTAGAATCCCAAGCACAGTACCAGAAATCAGGGTTAGGATTTTGGTGGAAGCTTCTACTTTGACAAGAAATGAAACTGTCTTCTTTCTTTTTCAAGTTCTTTTCTTTTGGGGATGGATAGGCTAAAGGCGCAAAGTGGTAGAACTGTTTTTCACTCAAGTAAGCTAAGCACCCAATTTACACATTCATTAGACATAAAGCTTCACTCACTGTGCTAACAAATCACCCTAATGAAGTCTTTACACACCCACACACATTTATACACATGGGTTGCTCAGCTTGCACCTGCAATGTTGGTGAATAGACGTGTAATTGCATATTTAAGTTGTTGAAAGAACAGCTAGCTACCAGGCAAGGTTTATATAGCCACAGTAAGTAAAGCTTCATTTTTTTGTAATTTTTTTTTTTTTTTTCACTCCATTGCTGTCGTTGGCAACTTTTCGGAAGCTGCTTTTATGACGTAAATGAAACTGTGCTGTTACACAACTCTGGAAGACTTTTCCAAGGAGCCTGTAATAGCTCTATTGGGGTTGGCATTTAGTCATGAATGGGCTGGGCAGCTGGTCCTGGGCTCCGTCTCTTGTGGAGTCAGAGACACAGGAGTTGACAGCTACTGATAAGCTCAGAGTAAAGCTAGAGAGCAGAAGTTTAAACACTTAGTCTTACGGCTAAAGGAAGTTGCTTCAATGGAATAAAAAATGCAAATAGAATATTTTTCTGAAAATAATAGTATATGATAAAGTCTTCAAAATTTGTCATGTTTGTGTTGCTAATAGCAATACTGTATGTTTTGCTTAGAGTCAGATATTACGCCAACAGGATACGAAATCAGTAACCCCATTTTAGAGGGGCTACATCAGGAGCCTGAAGTCATAGCACAGCTAGTCCGAACTTTAAAATCATGACTATTATTGTGAATTTTTTTAATTAAACCTCTTCAAAATTAACATTTTATTCCCTCATTTTGTATGTGACATACACCTCTGCACAAAAAAACCTCACTGATAACTTGGACATTTTGTATCATCCTGAAATATCACTGAGATTCCTATATAGCCATTTCACCCATGCAGCAAGCCTGATGACTGACCCTGTGCTCCTGCTCTCATCTTGTCATTTGGATTGCTTTCAGGAGGAACGACTTCAAAGCCACAACTTCAAAATAGTATGTGTGGAGTGGTTTTAAGTAGCTGCTTCATTTCATTATTCTTCTGCTCAGAACTCACTCTGCCTTCTGAGATGTGAAGAAGGCTTCATCTATTCCACTGCCATCTTAAGTATATTTGAGGTGGCAAGTGTGTTATTTAGGATTATTTCTCGTGACAGATGGGTTATTTACAGTAATTGTTTCCCAAAGATACACATGCTACCATTTTCATAAAGTGGCAGCAGCTCTGGGATCACGAGTATTACAGTGTTGTTTAGCCTTACTCATTATCGTGCAAATAACAAATTCAAAATAGTGTAGTGTACATATATACATAAAAGAATATAACAAAAATGCTAACATTTGAAGTGGCACAAATAACCCATCCCGATAATGTGACTAAGCCTCATGGGATGGACGATTTCACTACTATTGCATGTGGAATTCTTATTCTGTAAACAACAGAATTTCAATCCTTTTGGGAATACTGCAGTTACTTCAAGCACAGATATAGTTTGCAGTTTGTTAGTCCATTATATACACTTCGTTTACTAAGTAACAAGAGATTTGATGAAATGATCAGAAGACAGAAGTAGAATTTTTCAGCTATTCACAGTTTTGTGGATGATTTAACCATTCACCTAGAATTGTAATGCAGAACAAGTAATTGCACATGTTAATGGCAATTATAATAACTAACAGGCATACTTGAGTGGTTTGCATATGCACTCCTGGGATTTCTATGCATACAAATGATTTGTATATTTCAGCATTTGATTTTACACATTTTCTTCTTGTGTATAAGAACTCTCTTCATACATAGTTGCCATGCCTATATTATTTTTGTGCAATTTTTTATACTGAATTTTCAAAACCTTTTAGCACACAGTCACATAGCTCAGTTATTGTATTTGTAACTGACTATTTGCTTAAACTGACTGGGGGAATAAGGCTTATTTTTAATCAGACTGATTCTTAATGTATTTGAGTAGTTTAGGGCTGTCATATTTACTAGAAATATAGAGATTTTAGAAAGTGAGTGTTGAAAAATTCCATTAGCTGTCTTTGTGGTCCTTCCTGAGAAACTCCCTGTGGAAGATCCTACTTCCAACACAGCTGATAGCATAGAGGTCAGAATTTGGCTGGATTGTTTTTTCTCCCTTTTTCTTTTCTTTTCTTTTTTTTTTTTTAATTTATTGTTTTCCTTTGTTAGTTTTATTTTGTTGTCATTTTTAAGCCTAGGTAAGTCAAGCTTCAGGATTATTACCCCACATCCTGTTCTTTATCTTCTGTTCTTAGATTCCCAGCAGTCACTTCATTTGCTCTTTGCCAGTGGCTGTAAGCATGGCTTACTTGATGGATCCGAGCGTTAAAAAAGGTTATCCCACAATGGTTCAGACAGGGAGAATTTCCCTGGAGCTGCATACCCCCAGGGTGGGATCATCTTCCTGGAGCAGAAAACAAATTCTTCTCATACCCATTTACAAAGGGCTACATTTTAGTTTGAGTGGCACTCAGCTTGTCTGAAAGAACCACAAACTCAGGAGCTGTCATTAGGGTTATCTACTTTGAGTTTTGATTTCTCCACATTTAAGATGTGTCAGTTTCTTTCCAGAATAAGTCAGGTAGTGTCCTCCAAGTGACATGAATGTTTTTGTTTCATATGGTGAAGGAATCCAATTAAAACATAGCTTATTTTTCTTTATGTCTTTTGAAAATTCTGATGAGATTAGCCTTGAAATATCCACACAAACCAACTTACCATGAAACTGCAAAAAAGAAATGGCCAACTATCCTGTAAATTTATAGAACCAGTGGGTAATCCAGAAAGTTTCAGTTGTATCATCTGTATGGTCTGGCAGTTTTATAATGCAGCGATACTTTTTTTAGGGAGTGGAATGACTCACTGCAGAAGGGAATGAGCTAATGACAGTTGAAGAGTTCTAATGATGCCTTTTGTGTACAAACAAAGAAAAAATTCATTATATTCTGCTCTCGTTTTATTAATTAGTCATTCATTACCCAATGCAGTATCAATCAATTAAGTCTCTTTGCAGAAATTCTCAGTATGCTCCTATTCCTTTTATTGATAATAAATGCACTGTCTTGGATTAAATGTCTGAATTATTTGAGCAGGTTTATAGGATAGAAGATGGTCAGCTTCTTTATAGTATGACCTAAGACACTGATGACATAATTATAGCAAGCTCCAGTGGGCAGACAGCTACACACAGAGTGCATTCCCAAATGGCCCAGTCCAAACTCATACTGGCTATGGGCCAACCTAAAATCCAAATCCAAACATATATATCTGAATGCCCTAGATTGGACTGTGCTGAAGAGATGCATATCATAATCCATGTTTATTCAAATCACAATTTCTTATTTGAGAGCATTTTTAAACAGACAAAATATTAAAATTCCCATAAACAAGGTACCAAAAAGTCATTTTAGTCTGGAAAGTACATTCAAATGGTTCTAGCTATTCTTATTTTGGCTAATTTCTTCTAAAAGTTATGGTGGTCTTTCTCATTTAATGGAATTAAGCAGCATCTGTACAAAGCAAAGTTTGAATAACCAAGCATATGTTTTGCACATGTGCAAATAAACTTAATTAAGATTTGCACTCAGTGAGGGAGCTGACATAAGGAACTGGACTAGAACTGAGCCATGCCATTTGGCTTTAGTTGCTGAATTCACACAAATCTTGAACACTTTAGAGAAATAATCTAGCAAGTGCACATTGATGATAGTGTCAGGAAAATTACAATTCTAACAAGGAGAATATGCAGATAGTATGTAAGAAGATGCAAATATATTACTCATTAGGAATTATTTGCTCAGCTATATTGACTTTTATTGCATCCAACTAAAGCAGCAAGGGATGTACAAACAAATTAAGGTCACTCTGTTATCTTAACTAGGAACTGCTAATTTGTATTGCTTTCTCAGCCAGTCAAAAAAACCTAGTTTTTCCTCAAGTTCCCTAGATGATCTTTCTGCAGACTTTCAGATGGTATTTGATTTAACTGATGCTGACTTGAAACATGAACAGGTTTTGCCTTTCTCAAGAAATAGAGAGCTAGCTAGTTAAAAATGAGAATTAGAGAGAAAGATCTCCTTTTTATCTTCACAATTTGAATTTCATGCGTGGCATGAAATAGCACTGAACTATTCGATCATTTTTAGCTCTACCTATTATATGAGCTGTTTTTAAGGGGAGAAAGAATATATGTTTAAAGATTAAAGCTATACATGAAATACAGCATTTTGGAACGTATGCCAGCATCTGCATCAATGACATTCATGAGCCAAATTCATTGTAAAATAATCACACAGAGCCTGAATTCACAGTCTTAACTATTACGGCAAAAACTGCTGGAGTCAATGTGGGCACTTATTTAATTTCCATTGTAGTCTTCGAAGCTGGCAGTCGTTCAGCACAGCCATGGTGGTGCTTCACTTTGGCTTTAGTCACAACTTATTGGGTAGTTTTAAACTCAAATGGGGGAAGTTGTAAGAAAAAGCCATTTTGTTATGTGCACTATTACTGGCACCAAACATACCTGGCCACTTATGATTACTAGTGGGGTAGGTTTTCAGCTGGAGGAAAGGGCTGTCTTCCGTGGAATCAAGGTGGTTAAGTCCAGCTGAGGAACTGACATATTCTCTTTTCTTATCTTTCACTCTCTCCCACGTACACCCCCATTATCTTTAAAACCTGTTTTAACTGCTTATACTGGGCAGGAGAGGAGAAGAGAAGCAAGGTTGCTTCTCGTCATTATGCTTTCATAGACTGAGTATATATGCTGACTAGTATTTTTAGCAAAAAGTATTTTTGCTTCAAGAAGCTCGAATAACATTTTGATTGGTTGTCTTATATTTTACAAGCTCTGGATTGACTTAATGCGCTAATGACATCCTCTTGAAATATTTCCTTTATCTAAGTTGCACATTTGTGAAACAATAAATTGAAATGTACAGGGACTCTAATTAAAACAAAATGAATCCATATTTGAGATGTCATCAACTGGGATTATTCCTGCTATGCAAGTGATAATGTAAAAATATTTTCACTATGCTCTGCATTGCATGATTTTAGACATAAAGATCTTCAATTTGTAGATGTAGCAGAAAGCTGTTAAAACAGATTTCTTGGTTAAAAGCTACTGCTCACTCTATTTCTTTAATATAAGAACATCTGTGTTTTCATGAACAGAAGTCACATGTTGGTGAAGGCAAAGATGAAAGGGTTTTTTAGTTCCCATTGATGAAAAGTTAAACTCCCAACTATTCCTTGTATGTACTCCTGGCCATTCTTATGGTTCTCTCTAGTAGTCTGAAGGCTAGAAGATCAGTTGTTATGGGAACTGGTAACAGATGACTCAAGAAAACAAAATTAAATGTTGGCTTGATGTCAAAAGCTAATCTAGTGCATTGCCAACTGAAATCACAGTTAAGACGAGCCATGCCTAACAAGCAGTGATTTGAACAGAGATGCAGCCAAAGATAGAGCTTCTCACCCTTTGAACAGAAGAATATTTAAAAAATTGAAGCTAATGAGGGGACACAACCAGTCTGGGAACAGTGAAAGTTAAAAAAAAAAATTACAATTGTAGTGTTAGAGCCCTTAGCAGCTATAAATCAGAGTTTTTTTGACAACAAAATCATGATATGAAATTAATTACCGTTTCAAGATCTGTCTTAGCAGTTTCAGAGTTTGTAAGATTGATTTACACTGGGACAGAGTCCAAAAATATTTTCAAATTGTGGCTTTAGCACGTTACCTAGAAAATCCAATTACTATGCTGTAAGCTATTTTGCAGAGGAACATGCTTAAACATGTTAATTTTAAGCCTTGAATTTAAATGCACACTGTTTTTTCTCTATATAATTATATCTAGCTACTTCTGTTTTTTATCAGTAGATAGACTTACAGCCTGAAGAACTACATTAAGGGCTGTAATTTCAACAATATGTTAGAAATGTCTTTTACAGTGATGGAAAATGCAATTTTGGTTAAGAACAATCCTCAAATACTTTGATCCTCCTAATAACTTTTAAATTAGCCCATATGGAATTGTAATTAAAAATAAAAGTCTTGAGATATCATAAGTGTTTGAAGCCTGTTTACATAAATGTTGACTATGAAAATCCATACAGTTTCACTTAGGAAAATAAAGTGGATTAATTAAACTTTATTAAAGTCTATGTGGACACTTGTGTCCAGAATTAAACTGAGCTCAATTTAATTTAGCTTTGTTCTTTTCTAAAGTAAATGAACATAAATTGAATTAAGATTGCTTTAATTCTGAGAGTATTCATGCAAATTTAGTGTTGTTTAATTAAGCTACTCCAAGCATACAGGATTAGATTATTTGGGTTAGTTTTTTGTAAGTACTGTCATGTACACATCATTAGATACATTTAAAGGAGAACTTTTAGGCTGAAATATCTTTGTGTGCAGAATTATATCAGACCAGTTATTTAAGTAAATGTACAGTGTCTGACTTTTCCTTTTGTGATTTCCCATAGACATTATTGCTGTGTTCTCTCTAGTGATACTTCATATTGCAGACTTCCTGCTTTTGGAACACTGACTAACTTTACCACAATTTGGGTTTCTTGGACAACATACTGGCATTCTGAGTTCACATTTCATATGCATCTAGATTAATTCAAAGTTAGGAACAGATTAATCTCAGTCTAATAAACCGAATGCATCCACATGTTTCACGTCCATACTCAAATGAAATGTAAGTCACCTAAACCTACATAAAGATAAATTAGTAAGTAAATAGAACCTGTGTTTTTGAAAGACTGCATCTGTGAAAATGTATATGAAAATGTCTCAGCCTGCATAGGAGGGATCACATATACAGCCTATTCTTTATGACATCATTCTATGTCAGCTGAAGTTGGGGAGCAGAGAAGAAGAGCAAAGAGAAATAGACTTTTGTTGTAACAATGCCATACTGGGGTAAGTATGTGCATCTGAGACATTGCAGACGCACTGTGGACTGCTTCTGAAAAAGTAATTTGTGGCTGCCCTATCATGAAGCAAAGAGGGAGTTGTGCTAGAATATCATGTCTTCTGAGATTGTGCAATTTATGATCTTTATTCAAGACTGTGCCTAAAGGCACAATTTAGCCCATATTTTGTACTAGTCAATTCAAAGAAAAATAGATGCAAGTGCAATGCACATTTTTGGCTTTTCTTCCATCACATCTGAATTATACATTACTAAGAGCAAAGAATGTTACAAAGAGTATCTCACATTTAACTATTTGCATTATACTCCACATAGAATCTTCTGCAAATAATGTAGTTGATAAACACAATTTAGTTTTATGTGTTTTTTAAAATATTTTCTATCCATCTTTTCTTTCTTTTTTTTTCCATGAAATGTTTTACTAATATTGATCTTACTTTTTAAGTGAGATTTTGACTTTTTAATGAATTTAGGTCATATTCTTCTATAGGTTGTGTATAGTCTGAGCTGACCTTGGTGCTGAATACTGGGGTGGTCTCTGCTACACTCTAAAAAACCTTGTTACACCCAGTACTAATTGATAGAGATAGATGTATGCTTCTGAGGACAGACATAATGTCAGTATATCGCAGTCTTACTATGATTAATGTACTGCCTGTCTCAAATGTTTATAGCTATTTTTGTGGGAGGCTGATCAAGAGAGACACGAGACATTAATCTATGAATCATTACTGAATAAAAATTCACCAATTCATAACACGGTGTCTTAGATGTACATCCATAAAAACAGTAGCCAGTTTTAGTCATCAGAGTAATGAAAATATGCTTTCTAGGTTATGGGCTATGCAACATACATTATGATAATAATCATCTGTTTAATGATTTATTCTGTATATGAATGACGAAGTCCACATTTTCAGAATTGACTGCAAACAAAACTCATACTTTCATATAGCATGCAAATTGCCATCTGATTGATTATCCTATTGAAAGATCACCAGAATTTCAATGATAGCGAAACACAGATTGTCAAGTAAGACTTAACAGTGTGAGAAGAAACAGGAAAAAACAGCAGACCTGCAGAAAATGCTTTTACTACTACATATTTGCTGCTGGACTCTAGGAGTCTTGACTGTGCTGGGAATAGGGAGCGCCTATCTCTTCCTGTCCTCTTAACATGAGGTACTTAATCTTCCCTTTTACATTCACAGGGTAAAAAAACAAAACAAAACAAAAAAAAGAGTACAGTACAGAAAGCATTGTAATTTCTCAGTCTTGCACCATTTCCCACTTTCCCCTTTGCAGTAATTTCTGGGCTTGGACAAGATTTTACACAATCCAGTTGCATAACAACCTTTCAGCGAACCATTAAATTGCTTACACATGCAACAAATTTTTATGACGTGATAAAAAATAAAAAAATAACAAAAGGCCTTCTTAAGAAAACAAAAAGAAGTTACTGGCACATTTAAAAAGCAAAAATATCCTGATCAAGAGACATGGGGATAGTGGAATATAAATTCTTTGTTTTTTGAATATATTGTATAGGATATTTTAAAGATACTTCCTGGAATACACTGGCATATCTGGTCTATTTTTTTTACTAACTGCAATGTTACTTTCAAATCAGGCAAGGTAACAAATGTGAATTATTGAAGTAATAAAGAAGTACTCAAAGCATGTCAAGTGTATTGAAATGAAAAAGAGCTTTAAAATCAGAATTTTTGACTTAAAGAGTAATTGTTTTAAAATGTTGATTGCGAAAAAGGAGGGCAGAAGGAATTCCCATCTCAAAATTGAAAACAAACACTACTTATGAATATTTCAGAAATACTGAATAAATAATAGTCCTAATTTCACTAAAGCTTATTTGACAGGAATTTTTCAAATGCAATTTTTACTTCTGTGTGTTCCAAAATGTCTACAGATTCTATTTGAGGAGTTCTAAAATTAGCACTTAGTGTTCTGGTATACAGTCAAATTTTCACTTATTTTTTCTTTTCCTAAAAAGCAGGAATCAGAAGCAAACCTTGGATTTTCAAGAGGTAGCCTAGCAAATTTGTCCCCACCTTCAATGGGGAAACAGTATCTTAAGTGGGGTTTGGTATACCAAGCTTGTGCTACATCCTGCTGCAGTAATTACCCAGTAAATTTGACAATTTGATGTATTTTTAATTGAAAGACTTTGAAACAAAGGGTAAAGTAAAACTGCAGAAGATGCAGTGTTCCCTAACATCAGTGAAAGAGCTCACTATCTGGTGCCAGCAAAGAATACCTTGTATTCTAACTTTAATCTCTAGATTTACAATCTGGTCATAGATAAATCAGTCTTCAGTCTTCTTGAGCACACTGCTGGCTCATGGTCAACTTGTTGTTCACAGGGATACCTAAGTCCTTCTCAGATTCTTAAAGAGTTATTTTGAAAAGGCACAAGTTCACTTTAGAGTTTATTTACTCTTACAGTGTAAATTGCATGAGATGCTTCCCATATGGAAGTTTAAAAATGAGTCTCATGTAAAAAAGCAGAATTAAAGCCTAAGTCCTGCTAAAAAGAAGTTATAAATTTGAAGTTAAGCCATTCTAAGCTTTTTGGTAATTTTGCCCGTTATGAAACCTATAAAACACTGACATTTTTCAACATGTTGATTGATCTGTTAGTACTGTCCTGCACCAAAAGTTTCAGCTCACATTGATCTTTGCAGTTTGCCTCAGAAGTCCTCCAGCACAACGCATGTGACCATGACACAACTCCTCCACTGATTCACAGCCAGTTCTTGTGAGCAAAAGAGTAATGATTCATATACACCTCTAGAATAGAGATGGTCTTAGTTTTAGTTTTTGCAAAAGATTTAAGAAGCTTTTGCTAGATTTTCAAACTTGTGTGTATAAATTTCAGGTACTTGGATGCTTAGTAAATATGGATTTAAACCTCTAAGAAGCAAAGAATGTTTGCACATAAGGCATCTCACAGACAGATGAATCGTATTAACTTTGCTAAGACTGTGTACTTATATTTAAAAATATGTTCTGGAACTTTGCTGGGTCAGATACTTAAGTTTAACTTAAAGTTTGTTATTTAAATTTGAAAGTTTAGGTCTTCGGTTGTCACAGTTTTTCCACACCTTCAACAAATGAAAAGGTTGAAGCTGTACTCAAAATGGTAAGACAGTCTTTAAAAAAATAAATAAATAAGATACAACACTACTTTCTACTTTAAGTTTTGTCTACTTTACCCAGCTATCCTGTATTTTGATCACAGCCTTATTAATCTACCCAATTTTGTATTTAGGAATCATTCAGGGAAAGGCTAGTCTTACCAGCAACAAGGTGAAGTGACTTGGAAGACGACTCAACATCCTAATGATACAGCACAGAAAAACTGTTAGAATTGCAGCACATGCCTGAGAGATTATAACAAGGAGTACTAACTGAATAACAATTAGATTAATGGCCAGATAATGATTGATAGAATAATGCTCCCTACATATTTCTACTAAATATGGAAAAAAAAAAAGGATTTTTTTCATCCTGTCATTGCATTTCCTTCTCTAAGATATTTAATCTTACATTACAGATTTAGCAACATAAAAATAATCAGGAAACGCAGACTTATCTACAAATAAACATTCCCTATTTCTATGCAGGATAGAGAGAAACAGATACATCTGAAAAGTAAAAATTATGCTAAGAAAATCTAAGGAAATGCTTAGATAGAACATGCATGCATATTTATTGTATAAACATATATAAAAAGGTATAAAATGACCAAAGTTATGCATCTGATATTAATCAAAAGATTCACAGTGATGTTAACAGTCTTTAAACAATACTTTATTCAACTTTTTCCTTAAAATACCTCTCATAGAGTAAGGGGCTGTCCATTGATGTCTTTTTTTATGACTGTATGTCTGTGTCTCTGTTTTACATGTATTCATTTAATTAAAATAAATCCATCTTACACTGTCCACATAATTAGTGCACTTTTTCTAAAACATGTAATTTATATGAACTGCAATGGATTATTCAGTTACTGACTGCTTCAACTGTTATGGAAAATAAATGTAGCAGTTGTAGAAGATGCATAGGAAGACTCTGTAAGAGGTAAAAAAAAAAACAACAAAGTTTATATTTCTTGGGTAAAAAGAACTTTCTTATTTGAAATGTCTAGGCTATTTTTGAAAATTTGTTTAGATTTTCTCCCAGGATGTAAGAACTTTACTGTCTGTCTAAAGAGCAGTAGGTACATTCAGTGCTCAGATGTGGGCTCATTTGCATGAACAGTGCACATAAAATCTACTGAAGATTGTTCCGTTTATTTTAGAAGTACTTTCCTTTAGAACTGAGAAATGATAACTTTAGAACATGGGTTCAATGTCCATTGACCCCTTAAGATGTAAAGCAGTAGTGCCTGTTGGCAGGGACAAGGTACTTCTGAAAAGCCAATGAATAACTGAAGCAGCTGCAGAGTGAGATTTTCACAGAGAATTGTAAATATTGACTAATTTGAAAATGTGCAAGAATTCCTTTACGGGTGTTTTTGCCCAGAAACACTGCAAGCACAGACCCCCTAGAACAAGGACTGTTTTTCACTTTGGAATTATTTTCTGCATCATTGGCATAGAATACTTGAACAGAACAGTCACTGTGGTTTTAAGTCTGCTTTTGCTTTCACGTAAGAAAGCCACTGTTTTTAAATTTAGATGGTAATAATATGTTCCCAGTGATAAAGTAACATACAGAACTGTTCTGAGATACAGCTCGCTTGAAGCTGAGAGCAATGCAGCTGTTCACTGAGTTGTCTCTTCTCGTTTCTTTTAAATCTGGAGCATCTGTCTTGGAACCAAAACATTTCAGTGTTAAGTCTCCCTAATGAAAGCATTCGGGATTGCAGGAAGGAAAGATTATTTTCCTGCATTCTGGAAAGTATGGTTAAGACTGGATGGGGAATAATAGGAAATTTAAATATTCTAGAAAAAATAATAAGGGTAAAGCCCAGAGCAGGCTTTTGGTACTGTAATTTAAGTTGGAATCTTTTCAAAAACTGCTGAAGCAGTTTGCTGACATTGCTGTACGACAAAATTGCTTTGGGAGAAAAGAATAACAAGTTTGGTGTGGGAGCTGTCTGAGGCCATAACACTCCAGTGTGTTTAATTCTGGTGCTAAGCTGAGTCTAGAGGTCTCCTTCAGCTTTTCCAGTGAAAAACCTTTGCTAGCCAACAGTGACTTCCAGCTTCTTCTTCCACAGTTGAGGAAAAGAGAAACTTCTTCAGCAAAGACAAGTTGGTTTGCAGATTTTAGTCTGGTTCTTCATTTAGAAAACTGAGCCCATTTCTGAGCATTACGTGGGTTTTCACAGTTGCATACAGCATACTATTAATGATCCAGGCGCCTGTCAGTGAAGGCATGATTTTCATGGTTAAAATAGGAAATGCATTCATCTGTTTTACATAATATAAACAGACCTGGATAGAGCCCCGAAGGTCCATCCTTGTATTTCTATGCATCTTGAAAAGAAGTGAAGGAGTTTCAAGGCATAACAGAGGGTGAAGGGAAATAACTGGTTACTCTCTTGGACTGAGCTGCTGCATTCTGTGTGCTCTGAGCAAGCATCAGCCCTCAGAGGTAAGTAGCAAGGAATAGAAGTGAATAGAAAACTGGATGAATGCTCGCTTTCTGCTACTGATGTCTTATTTGATTTAACTGAGCTATCATATTTACTTAGAATTTTAACTGAGGTGGGTTGACATCTGCTCTAGAGCTTTGGGCATTTTTTTAGTGTTTCTGAGACTACAGACTGAGAACATGCAGCTATTTTTTCATATGAAGGAATCAGGATTCCTATGAAATTTTCTTGTGATACAATATCAAGAATACATTGTCTCTGTGATCATTACAAATGTAGAAATTCTATTGGTTTTCGCTGGCAGAGTGAAACTGTTTTTTCACACTTTCTTCTCTGAAAAACAATCATATATTTCATAGTCATGAGTGTATTCCCCCCCAAACTAGGAAACATTAATGCGGCTGACAGATTAACTGTGTAACTGTGTACTACATGATGGTGGGGTGCAGAGGGATGGATGGGGAATTTTACTCTCTGCAAGTGTCACAGTGCTTTTTAGTTTAGATGTATGGGATAACTGGCCACTTCTGGCACTGATGGGAGAAAGTTTCTCTAAAAAATCCATCATCTTAAGAAATTTTACTTCTGTGAAACATTTAAATCAGGTTGTGTTATCTAACATTTGTCCAACGAACCTATGATTGCATTTTGCTTGATAGTTTGAAAATGTGGCATTTTTTTACATTGCCTACCACTGAGACATTGATATACATTCCTTTTCAGTTCAATCTCAGTTGGAAATGAGTATATATCACAATCGAAAAATGGGCTGAAAAAATGTATTTTGTAAAACACGAGCTTCAGTAGTGTATGAAAGAACACAGTGAAGCAAACAGATCTTTTTTTATAAATTTGGATGTGCATTATGACTGAAATAAAGTGGTGAAATTAAATTCACATACATTTCAGAGAAAAAAAAAATGAAAAAGTCAATTCCGTTCCTTTTTCACTCTTCCTACACATTATTCATCTGCTATGTGAAAATCTGTTTGTGGCTTCCACACGAAAGCGAAGCATAAAGAAAGCCAAAGATATTTTTGTTAAATAATGATTATTCTTCAGGATTCTTTTAAAGGATAAAAACAAAATGCTGCCCAGATACTTAGAAAGCATCACAGACATAGTTTCAGATAATTATCTATCTTACATACTGGAAATCCACTATATTAAAGACACGTTATTAAGATTTTAAAGCACTAGAAGCCTAGGAAATGCCAGAATTATGGTTGCCTGTGAAACCATCATTTGCTTCCTTGTGCATATGCATTAAGATGCAGCCTTTAATTGCATGATCACACACGTTTTTCTCCAGCAGTCTATGAATGCAGAAGTCTTAATGTATTCAGAAGCTTTTTTTGTAGTGCTTATCACTACGGTACCTGCTCCAAAATAGCCCTGAGTCATTTTGGGCTACTGTGTCCACCTTACATAGCCGAGGAGTGTGCAGAGTATCAGAGAGAGATTTAAAAGCTACTGGTTTTGTCTGCCTCACTTAAGATGAACTTACTCCAGCAGCAAAGACATAATACAATTCTCAGTGAATGACTGTAGATTATCATGTAGGAATCCACATTAGGAGTATGTAGACAGCAGCACAAATGTATGATTTCTGGTAAAGAACTTCAGAATAAAAATTAAAACATCCCCAGACCTACCACATTAACTCAGATCAACATCTGATTTTCAGCGGTTCCTGGGGATAACATCTTAATTTAAGTTTCCCTAGATACAATATTTCAATCTCATGGTTTGTGGTTCTGACCTGAACGCTTAACAGGATGTTATAGGAAGAGTGCAGTGCAAAGATGTTGAGAGGAGGAAATCTACTAACCTGAGCAAATAAAAATGTTTTCCTTAATGAATAGACATCATCAGAAATCTGATTAAGCACATAAGGTATGAAAATCCCAAAGGCCCATGTGGTGAACTAAATTGGATTGCTGTTTGATTTGCAGCGGTCAGCTTGCCTTACTGCTTCAGTTTGCTTCTTCTGTTTCTTATCTCTGAAAGCCATGTCTGTGAGAGATAACTTTGCAATGGTATAATATTTTCCATCCTATTTTGCACTTATTCACCGAGGCAGCTGGTAAGAAAGTGAATAGCGAATGAATTAGATGAATGACTGATCTGATATAGTCAACAGCTCCTAGTGTAAGCTGGCAAAATTTGCACATTGTTTCCAACAACTGAAAACTACAACATACCATTTTGAAAATGATGGAACTTTCCATGACACCAGAGATCCTCCTACAATTTCAAATGCTTATGAAGTATAGTTCTTTACTTCTCAAGTAGATAAGCCAAGATCAGTTCTGAACCTACTACTGAAGAGTCCCGAGGCAGATCTTCAGTTGGTATTAACCAGTAATAGGACAACTGATTTCTTAAGAGCTGTAACAATTATAACATTTGTTATAAATCTGCCCTGGGAAAATTATTTTTGAAAACACATAGTTTGTTGTGGCTGCAGTAACAGAATAAGGAAAGGATCTGATCTATATCCAGCTCTTTAAAACTCTGGAAAAAGGTTAATTTTATTTCTCAATTCTTTATTTCCTTTTATTTATTTACTTATTTTTCCCCCACAGTTTATATCTCGGTGTTCTCAAAAGGCTCCAAAAAAGTTGCCTGCCAATATTGCAACAGTAGTTTTTGACTTCTGAGGGGGGAGGTGCAAAAAGATACTCGCTACCTGGCATGTCTGCAGAGCTCATGACTTTAGATAAGCCTGAGCCATACGCAAACAGTGGCTGTTTTGCTGTCAGTAGGGATCAGACAATAATCATGTTATGACTGAGATCTAAACCAAGAATGAACATGTTGGAGGTATGTAGCAGCAAATGTGAAATTAATCTTAAGATAAAAGCATATCAAATATACCCAAGGGGCTTATTGCCAGAGATGCTAACCAGGAAGAAAGTATACTACGCACACAGCCATTTGTGGCAAATATCTCTTCACGGAGCAAGTTAAGGAGGACTTTTTCCTGTGTGACTTGTTCTTGTTTACAGAGCTTGTTAATATTTGCATAACCATCTCAGGGAAAAAATACATCAAGTGAATAGAATGGACTTAAATGTTACTTTGGAAATGTCAGTTTTGACTGAAAAGAAACTCCTGAACATGCCAGGAGTGGATATTTTAAGGAAAAGTATACTGCAGATGAGTATCAGTAGCAGAATTTTCCAGCTCTCCTCATATAGCCCTTGTCAGTGCCTCTTCAGGACAACACATTGGGGTAGAATATGTCGGACAAAGTAAATGGCCGCTTCTCCAAACAGCTCATCTTAGTACCAGCAAGAAAAGATGCCAGTCTGAACTTTTGTCCTGAGAGGTGCTCAGGATTCACTTCAAAATAAATGGGGCAAAAAATGTAAATCATTTCTAATCTGTGGATAATTATTTGAAAAAAACAAAACTACCAAAAACAAACAGACAAAACCACCACCACCACTGCCCTACAGGCTTTGCACTTCAGCTGTGAGCAACACTGTTACCCACCAGTGGCTGAGAAAGAAGACAGATCATGGCACCTCCTGCCCCAGCAGCTCCTGGGAGCATCCTTTTGCTTTCACTTGCATTCTCCTGCTCAGTATCACTCAGTATCAGTCAGCTGCCAGGACCTATGTGGAGGAATTCCTTCTCTGCTCTCTGTGGTAGAGGGACAAATGATGCTCTCATGTCAAGGTTGTAATGTACAAAGCCTGTAGGGCAGCGGTGGTGGTGGTTTTGTCTGTTTGTTTTTGGTAGTTTTGTTTTCTCAGATTTACAGAGAAGCTGTGCAAACAGATGCCTCAGTCTGGCATATACATACAGCTGTGAAACTAGCCCATGGGTGAAATAATGACAGTTGTGCATGCAGGCTGGATAATGAAAAAAGAAAAAGAAATTTAATTAAACATGAACTTGCTATTATGCAGTAAGTAGAACTATATGAGTTCATAGTGTACACAGATCTCCCTTGCTGGATGACACAGGATCACTGCTGTAAAATTGTTGATAACCTCTGCAATATTTGGCATCATCAGGGAAGTATACAAAGAGAAGACAGAAAGAAGAGACTGAGTACAGATAGTTTTGACAGAAACACAAGACTAGCCTCTATACCAGAAAGCTGAACTTCACCATCACGTAGTGAAGAATTGAAAATGTGACCTCCCATCATTGCTTACATTGTGTCACACCTATACTACCTTCAGAGTCATTTCAATTTTAATAGATTATCTGACATTTAAAAATACAAGTGTGAAGAGAGTTGCTAATATATTTAGCCTGGAAAGCTTCATTTGGTCATCTCTGCTGCCAACGACCTCTTAAAATGTTTACAGCAGCTTAATTCCTCTTGGCTCCTATGAAGTGGGTTTTTAATTTATTTGTGTTGATGAGGATCTTTTCAATATCCTCCTCCCCTCTTGTAGCCATTGCAGAGAAGAAAGTAATGATTTTCAAAGGAAGCTTTTTTTTTTTTTTAAATCTAGAACATGCAAAATTAAAAAGATACTGGAAAATGCAGTGTAATTCAGGCTCACAGAACTCTGGAGACCTAGCTAAAGAATACCTGTTAATGGAATTAATTTTTCATGCCCCACGTACACAAAGGAATACATTTCAGGGAAGAAATAGGCCTGAAATATAAAATCAGTCAGTTCCAAAAATAATCTAATGAAATGGAAGACACTTGACCTGATGAAGTATGTGTTGAAATATCCCATGACTTGTTAACTGTACAACAAATACTCAACTTCACTTCTTGCTCAGTGAATGAAGGGCAAAATGCCACACGTGCCTAATGTGGCAGCTGCTTGTAATGTTTAATGCAACCAGCCCCTTCTCCATCTTCTGGTTAATCTAGTTACTTATAACTTCAACATGGAGTATTACTTTAAAAGAAATACGGAATTTGAACAAAAACCATAGGTCACTGTCATCCCATCTTCCTTTCGGACCACCTGTGCCAGCTTTCTTTGTGCTCCAGAGTCCTTCAGATTTAGTCCCCCATTCTTGTTCTTTAATTTTTTCTTCAGAAAGTTCACCTCCCTCATTAGAAAATCTGGAGATTTTCTTAGAAGGCCTGTAGCTTAAATTAAACCATGGATCCTTGAGCCTTTATGACTCACTTTACCAAGTTCTTCTGAATATAACCACGTGGGCCAGAAAATTAATTAATTTCTATTGTCTACTTCAAAAATCTATTAATATCAATGTCTTCAAGAAGAAGTAATTTCTGTCACTAGCAGAAAATGACTTTACTAGACTATAGTGTTATTTTTGCAGCATTAAATTTTTCTCTAAAAGTAGATCTCAGTGTACTTGAAGACGGTAAAGGCATGATCAAGCATCATACCACCTTGGCAGTACTTATCTCAGAGTTTTGGAAAATAAAGAAAAATAACACTCAAGTAATAGAAACTTTAAGGATGCAAATTTCTGATGTTAATTTTTAGAGAGGAATCCTTGAAAATTCAGTCCATGGGCACTTTAGAAGGTCAGAACCAAGAATTTCCTTTCTCTTGACCTTCTCCTACTGGCAAAAGAAAAAAAAAAAAAGAAAAGAAAATTGGCTGGGGAGGGGGTGGAATGTAATTTTCAAGTCACTACTAGAATTCAAACACCTGGCATTGGTAAACAGACACTTTCCCTTTGTCAGCAAGCCGTAAGTCCTCTCCCTTATTTTGAATGCCAGAGAAATAGGACTGGGTCTATTTGTGTGACACAGTGCCCTTCATTGATTGCAAGTGCAGTGTTACACCTGCTCTGCCACTGGAAGTCAGCAATAAACAGCTGCACAAAGCAAAGAAAAACAGCAGGATCTCCTATGCCTTTCTATGCCACAGATAATGGCAACTTTTTTCAATTTTTCTCATTCCTCTCAGGGTAAGATGGAAGATAGGTGATAATTGCCTTTCAATACAGCATTTAACAATCATCTGGAAGGAGATGAGCGCTATATTCCAGAGAGATTAGCAGAGTGAAACCAAATAATGAATAAAATGAGACAGAAAGTACAGCAATCTGCAAATCCAAAGAATCTTAGAGCTGTGTGGATAACTTATATTTTACTATGCTGGCAGTTCCGACACAGTTCTTCAAAAATTCCTCTTGAAATAAACATTCAGCATTTAATCCTTTGAAAAACTGAAGAGAGTTGAAACAAATAGTTTCAAAATAAAAACACGAACCAGAGGTTTTTGGGGTTGGATGGTAAAGGTACTCTTCAACTCAAGTATGCCACTAAAAAATTCTCCCCATAATATTTTTTCCAACTTTAGTTTTTGAGTTTTACACTGCCTTCAGTGAACTGATGAAATAAGTAAAAAGCCTCTGGATCTGCAGAGCTGTCAGCCACTCTGATTTTATATGGACTAACATATTTGGAATTTGGGATTATACAATTCTGGCATTAGGAAGCTGCAAAGAATCTCCAGAACTCATTTAAAAAGCTGAATATTGTTCAATCTTCCTGTCTGCAAAGAAGAAAGGAGGAGGCAGCCATTAGCCTAGAAAGACCTTAAAGGCCAAACAAAATCAATAGATTGATTAGTCAGTCAATCAATGATGTGATTCCTGATCTCTCAGTCATGATTTTAAATACTTTGAGATGAAAAAAAAAAAAGGATTTTGCTTTCATTAGTACACATATTTGCTGTGGTTATGCACCTACGTCGTCAGTCAATCAATGATGTGATTCCTGATCTCTCAGTCATGATTTTAAATACTTTGAGATGAAAAAAACAAAAGGATTTTGCTTTCATTAGTACAGATATTTGCTGTGGTTATGCACCTACGTCATTATTAGGAAGGGAACCTATGTCAAAAAACACATCATACTATTTTCCTCCCAACATACAACAGCGTGGAACTCAAGAAATGCCGTTATAAATGGCACTGTTATTTGCATGTACATCAGAATGTAAACATGTATCTGTCATCCCATAACTACTACAGAAGTTTTGATGCTTTGCCCACTGAACTAATTTTTCTCAGAAAAGTTCATTATTCAGTAGAATTCATAATAGAAGGCAACAAACTCCTGAATAAAATTTAGATTTTAGGGACCATCTGGAAATGAGGGACTAGTATATAAATTATCCACAGTGCAGCTGTACTCTGGGCTATGTAGTTATGGCTCTTCTCTCAGCTGGGAAAGAAGGACCCTTCCCCCTTTGCTGATAGACAGAGCCCTTTCTGAGCAAGGACAAAATCCCAGGAAATTTGCATTCCTTATCAGTACACAGATGAACATTGCTGAAGCTTCAAAAATAGCATTTGGATGATGCCTGTGAAGTTCTTTGAATGAAATATTGAACAGGGTTCTAAAAATGAATTCTGGTTATTCAAAGTAAACAGTGTGGAAAAAAAAATAGTATTGTTGTAGAAAAGAGAGAACTGTTTACTTTTTATGTTTCTGCTCATTAAAAGTGGGATTAAATGGAAGGAGGCAAGATGAGATAGATCATACGTCATGTCTTTCCACTGCAGACAGCCAGGCAGCATCATATTTGACTTCACCATAAATCCTCCCGTAGCTGCATGTGCTAATAGGGATTGATTTTGTTAAATACCATGCTAGAAAGTATTCTTTCACTGTATGTTTGTATGAAGTAATTAGTGGTGCCATTCCATCTGTGCCTTAACCTTCATTAGCCTCTGCTCTTATTTTCAACAAAGATTAATCTATTTTGAGAGAAATCATGACAAGAAATTATGCTTGCATAGCAAGGTCTCATTCTGCAAATTGTGAGAACTGTGAAGTTGTCCTTCTGTTTGCACTGAATCTAAGGCCACAGTGTCAAAGAGAGATGATTAAGTGAGTCTGCTAAAAGATGTACATTGGCAGTCCTTGGTTTTGCTTGTGTAACTGGGTGGTTACATGCATATAGTCAAAGCCAGCCAAGAATACAGCCACCATATGATCCATGCATACTGCTGTGGCAACTATATATCAATTCAGGTCTGAATATGCACATAATTCACATACAGCTGCACACCACAATCATTAAAATTATTCTTCTGTGACCGTCAGGGCAGTCACTCTGCATGTGCTTCCAGGTCTTGTTTAAAAGGTCCATTACCCATGTGTGCACCATCAGCTTGTGCTCATCCCAGACAATGCTGGTCTGGCAGCTTCTAAATTTTTTTGTGTTGTATGTGTACATGTGTACATGATACATGTAATGCATCATGTCACTAGGCAGCTCGGGAACTTCCTGGGCCTGTGACTGCAGTCAGAATTTCCTCGGTTGCAGCACTGAACTGAACAAACTCAGAGGCAGAGTGCTGGGCCAATACTTGGAGAAGGCTCTTTCAGGTGCTGGCTTGACCTGAGACAGTCCTACTATAGTTGTGTTTCAGCTTTTGCTTTTCTTAGAGCACTTGGCGCTTACAAAATTTATTACGTAAGATGGCACTGTTAAAGTTGCACAACAATGAGCAAATGTGATAATAATACATGATACTAAGCTATGTCATACGGTGGGTAGTTTTTATTTTGTTTTGTTTTGTTTTGTTTTGTTTTGTTTTTTGTCATTTAATCACCAGAGAGTATCCAGGTTAATCTCTTAAGCAAAACAACTCATGAAGAGTTTATATGTTTCAAGTGACTTTGCATTTGCCACAGTAAAAGTTACTCGCCAAAAGTTATATTCCAAAGTGCGTAGCGGTTGAAAAAGGTTGTTTATTCTCTCAAATAGCCAAAAGAGGAGTTAAAACTTGCCTTCAGGCAGGCACCCTGGAACATTTTCACAAATCAGAAAAGTTTACAATTCGAAATGGGAACATTTGGTTTCTCTCAGCTGGCTTGGCCATTGCTGTGCTGGGAAACACTCAGCTGTCAAAGCTATTCACTTTTAATGTTGACTAAATACTATGAAGTACTACTCTTCTGCCCTTGCCCTTCTGCCAACTGCAGGATTAAAAGAAAAGAGAAAGAAAAAAAGAAATAAAGGAAAAAAAAAATAAAACAAAAACAGAGGAAAAATAAAAAGTGAGCAAATACCAGAAGTGAGAAAAACTGAAGAACACCTCAGTGGGAACTGCAGTTCAACTCTGTTGACAGTTGTCTTACTGTGCATTTAGGCACTCAAGCATTATAAATATGAATATTCAAGACAGTGTCGTAATAGATGCAAAAATTGAAGTTTTAATTTTTGCTTTATCTTCATGTTATTTGAAACTCATCACACATGCTGCTAGGATGAATTAGGTGTGTTACTGATAATGGGTTAAAACAGCATGGCTTTGTACTGGTAAAAGTCTTTGTTGATTTAGGTCTATGATACTGACCATGCTACCCTAAAAGTCAAGCTTCAAGTGCTCTCTCACTCTGACCTAGATGAAATGTAGTTACTTTATAACCAAATCCATATTCCAAGCAGGCCCCTTGATTTTTATAGAATTTTTAGTTGTAGTAGTATTTGCGTAATCAATGTATAATACTGCATTTGTACACACACACTGTATAGATAGGCTGCACAGATACAGATACAACATAGAATATCTGCCATATTTGGAGAGGACTGAGCTCACATGCATTCATAGCCCATAAGCAAAGAGCCCAAAGCCAAAACCAGAGAAAAGCAAACATGAGGGAAAGCTCTGAAAATTGAGCTGTTCTGCATTTCCCTGCTGCCTGGCTGGCTGCGTCTGCACCACGTAGGCTCGCACCCTGTGGAAACATCTCCTTGCTGCTCAGGCAGCATGTGGTTGAGTTGACTGAGAAAAAGTGGTCTGTACGGAGACCACAGCCACCATGTGATGTCTGATTTTGCTTCTCACCAGCCAGACCTCTGTGCCAAGGTGGCAGGCAGAGGCGTTCCATTCATGTCACCTCTTGGCACAGGCAGGATCTCTCATTCTGTGTCATGTTAGCACCAGATCTGTGCATGATTGTTTTGACCAGCTTTACAGGTTTCATGCAGATCAAGCATGGGCAAATGATCATATTTCTGTCAAATCATCCAGAGCTGTGATAAAGTGTGATGCCAGCCCTGTGCTTTCATGCCAGCTTGATGCCAACTGTGGGAAGACAGACTATACTTGAAATGGCATAAAATGTGAGCAGCACTGACAAACGCTACCTAACCCAGCAAAAAGCTTCCTGGAACAAAACTGACTGATCAACATTTTTTGAACACATTGGAGTTGGCAGAATGAAATCCTACTAAATCTGCACACGTTATTAATGGGACCTTGATAGTTTTGAACTGAAGCTAAATGCCATGAAAGTTAGTTTATTGGATACTAGCCCAAGACTTTATAAACCAAAGCGTACTGGGTTGTTCTTATCTTCTAAGGGACTGTCTTACTTCTGGAAGATAAACTCTCAGGGAACCTGAGCTACTGTGTCTACTTCAACACTGTGGAAATGCATAGCCTCTTCCACCCAGTACCTTGCTATTTGGCAGTGCTTCTTAGGTCTCCATTTTAGAGCTCATAGCTAAATCAATGTTGGAGTGATGTATAAGCAGCCTGGCTAGTTAGCGTTACTCAGAGATGTCTAGTACAATCCCTCACTGTACATTTTACAAATATCTCGTTTCCATTTTCTTATTAAGCAAAACAAAGAATGAAATCAGAAGAAATTTTATTTTCAGCTCAAGCATTCTGCTCTGGTTTTGGTGGTTTTACTGTGAATCACATGTTACGGTAACAAACCCATGTGTTTTTGCAAATATGATCTCTCTGAGCGATCCCACCAGGAATGTACAACACATGGAGCTCTCATAACCCAGAGTAAATCGTTAGAATGGCACCTAGGCTGGAATGTCAGCAGGGGAACAAAATCAATGAGCAGCACATACGAAAGGAGCTGAAGCTAAAGACTCGGGTACCTGGAAGCAGAATAGGAGCTACTGGATATAAAATGTCCTCTTGAAACTCCTGAGGAAGTATTCCGTTTGCTGATCTACTGTGACAGGAATTCTTAGACCTATGCCCACAAAAAATGTCCTTGCAGCTCTTAACAATATCATACCTCTGCAGGGACATTGTAAGGACAGATCAACACCTGCTCTGCTAATCGTGGGCCACTGAGATCCAGGTCAGGCTCTGCAGATTGGGACTGTGGGAAAGTTCATAGTGCTTCCTTAGCAGCCATGCCTGTTTCTTTGCATCAACAAAAATCTATTTTTCCAGTGCTGGCAATCCAGTAACCACCAGTCTGCTTCCCTCAGCACTGAGGGATGAGCTGAACAGGCTTCTAGCAAGTATTTGTCCTCTGCAAGGAACTGTGTATGGAAAGGATATCTTGGTGATCCTCCTGCCTTATTTCCAAACAAATGTATTTATTCTAAAGCCAATATGTAAACTCAGCATCTGAAAGCTACACCAATAGCCAGATGTTAGAACCACAATTTTTGTTCTTTCAAGCTTTTCCCCAGTAGCTTTAAATAGAAGAATACATTTTCCACAGAGAAAGGCTTTTCTATTAATAGCACTTGGAGATCATTTCAGTGCTTGAAAGGAAGAATTAAATGAGCTTTTTTTTAACACTTTTTAAGATAATATAAGCTCCTTCATTGTGCAGGCAGGAGTGCCCACCTTCAGTTTTAATTACTGAAGGAAAAAAAATTCTCTCTTTGAGTTCAAAAAACAAAAATAGTGAATGAGACTATGTGACATGCTTAGAATAAACATCTTCAAACAGTCTGGTCCATTGTGTCAATTCTTTCTCATGCTTTGATAATCTCATCTCAGTTGTTGAAACAGACTTACACAAATTGCATAGGAGACTTGCAGATGATTGAAAGGACTTTTGCTCACCCTGTGCTGTGAACTGCAAATAATAAGTGATGTTCTGAAAGGCAGCCTCAACACGTTTCCTCACTGTAAGGCATAATAGAAAAAATCTGATCAGTTACATGTCTACGTTCTCCATGCTAAGATACCTCCTCATCCATTTAATAAAATGAGAGGAAAACAAGCCTTAGGCTTCCCTTGCGTTTTTCCAAATAAACTTTGATATCCTCTTATGTAAAACATTAAGAGGATGTTTTAAGTGTCGAAGAGCTTTATACACAGCTTCACTTAAAAGCAAAAACATAAAACATGTTTTGTTCCGCAGTCACAGAAGTTTCAGTTATTTATTGTAATGAATGGGCAATGTCAAAGGAACATGTGGTATTTTTAGCTCTGCTTCATCACCCAGTGTGGTAAACCCATCTGAATAGTTGTAACGTATAAAAGTTTTCTCTGAGAAGACAGGTTCTGCCTGCACAGTCTTGACTAAAGTCAGACTGTTATTGTCCAGAGGATGAGCAAACTGTACCAGGCAGGAAGAAAAGTCCACAAGATGAGTAGTCAGATTTATAGAAGTAGCAAAAATACTGAGTTGTGTGTTCGTTAGAATTGACACCAAGAAGAGGAAGGGTAGTCCAGTGAGGAATGGAATAGTCTGAGATGGGAAGATTTAATTTCAGTGTGACAAGCTCTGTGACTGACCTTATGTTCAGACAGTTAGGACTGAAGCTCTATGTTAGAGAAAGATAAACTCAAGCTAACATGACAGAAGCAGGACCATGTAAGCCATAACAATACATGCCTATAAATGCAGCAATACTGACAGGCACATTTGATATCAATTTCCTTTTGTGACTGCATTTCATCATTTTATTTTAACTGTTCTTTTTTTGCTGTATGAATCTGTTTGACCTGACAATGAATTTGGCTTCTGCTTGTGTTAGTTGACTTTTCATTCTTTTTTCTTTATTGCAGCAGAAAACTCTTGACCTGGCTTGATATGACCTGCTCAGTCTAATCATAAGCCAAACTATGAGGGATCTGGCTTATTCCACATGAAGTTAAGGAATTTGAGAATGCAGGAGTGATTTCTGCCCTAAACCTTCCCTGCTGTTTCTAAACTCAACGTTGCAGATAGCTCCAAGCAGATTTAGTTTGGATATAAATTGCACTGCATATGAAGGAGTGGGAACACTGCATGTTAGCCTGGAATAGCATGGGTCAGCCTAGCAAAGCACTGTACACCCTTCCAGTTCTCATAGCCTGTGGGTTTCAGTGTTTCTTGGAACATCACAGGGTCATATCCAAATTGTGCCTAGACGAGTGAAAATCAATACCATCATTACACAAAACAATCTACAAAGTCAACAGCAGTCTCAAGCCTCTGCAAATACCAAAGAGCAATGGAATACATTTCCAGACAGTGAAATGGATATCTTTATATATCTTAGTTTTCATTACACTCGTAAGTAATCAGTTTTTGGAGCTAAGATATTAGTGCTTCCTCTGTCAGCTCCCATGTAGGTAACAGGCACGGAAAGCTTCCAAGAGATTTCTGTAGCTCTTTAGTGGTATACCCTAAAGCACCCGCAAAGGCTCCTCGGGAGGAAGCAGATTTAATATTCTGGGGGGGTGTCTCTGTTTCCAGCTCTCCATGACTCATGCAAGCAGCTGAGAACACAGTTGAAATATGAAAGCTGAAAAGAAACTGAGAAGAGGGAGTACTTATTTCACTTCTCTTCCTCTTGGAAGAACTAAAAAATACATAAATTTAGGTCAGACAGGGTAAAAATATTTCATACGTTGTTTTTTCTTCCATGATACTTAGGCTTCGTGAAGCCTAAGCAGACCCTGGATATGGTTGAAGTGAATAAAACTCTTATTTACTTGTTAAATAAAGAACTCGTGCTGAAATAAAAACTAGGTCCATCTACTATGGTGGTTTTAAAATGAAAGTTTTCTCAGAGGTTTTTCAAACAAAAAAAAATAAAAAACCCAAACCTAACCAAAACCCAAAGAAACACAAAACAATAAGGGAAAGAAACAAGAGAAAATAGTCCAAGTATTCTTGCTGATGAAAGGCAAATGTCGGAAGAATATTCATTCCAAGATTCCTTCTCAAAAACATGACCCCAGTGAATATCAGGAGCTGTCAGGAGACCAAAGGCCTGGGACTGTTGATCTTAAAAAAAAAAAAAGATTTTTTTCTTTTACATGGCCATTAGCTAATAAAATAGAGTTGACAGGTAAATTTGTAATCTAAGTGAAACATGGTAGAAGGGGTTTGGCGTACCAAGGTAGATTTAAGATAATCCACACCCTGCATGCCAGCCCTTACCACTAAGTTGCCTTGACCACGCCATGGCCAAATCTACTTGTAGGAAAATATTGTGCAACTCAGAGTTGCTATAATCTCTCATGTTTCATCTGCAGGCTGATCTAGGCTGAGCAAGATGATGTGGCCATTTGCCACACGGTGACACTTAGTTATTCCCCTTAGGAATAGATTGCAGCCTTTTTTTTTGGTCAGATGGTGAAAATTACTACAGTAAATTTGATAAGCAATTATTACTCTTGGTCCTTGAGCACACACACACACATTTTAGAAGGCCTATTACTCTGCTACTGCTTTAAAGATGGTTCACCACAGCCCAATTATCACAATTTTTAGATTGTGGATGTCCCAGGAACTCATTAATTTATACTAAGATACTAAGACGTCTATGTTCAGCATGTTGCAGTTTTGTCTTACTTGTGCTTTCAGTTCCTTATTTGAACCACAGGATAACGCAATAGGAAGGAACAGGCAGTGTTAACTGCAGCACGAGATTTAACACATGAGAGGTTCAATGATCTATTGCTTTGGTGTCACTTTGTATTGTCTGACCCTCTGCTCCCTGTGTATGCGTATATTTGTGTGTCTTTTTGATGACACTGTGGATGAGATGGTTTGTGGTGCCTCAATGTCTTTCATCTACTTTTAGTATTATTTGCCTTTTTGGAAAGTACCAGTAGGTAACAGGACAACTGGATCTTAAAAACAGTGCTCCCCTCAAAGAATTTCCCATACATAGATCTCATGTTTACAGCACGTTATGTGCAGGAGACCAAGACGTCTCTAGAACGTATTTTACCATTCACTCAGGTGATATGACCCCCTAAGAAGGATTTCATCACAATGTACATTCCAAACAAATGTAGAAACTGTTGGCAGTTTTATAACAGTTTTACAAGGAGCCAAATTGGATGCATAACCTTTAAACAAAAGTTGAACTCCGTTATTATATCTGTTTTCTATCCTACTTTCCTCTGTAGCTGCTCTGTGTTATGTCACATTTTAGTTGCCTAAGTGTTTCTGCTTCCAAATCTCTAGGAATGGTCTCCCACAGACAGAAGGGACTTTGGGGCATGAATCCCAGAAAAAAAAAAAAAAAGAAAGAAAAAGCAACACATTGCTTCATTTTATCAAGTATGGTATTATTACAGCAATGACTTCTCTGCGTATTACATCTCCCTTCAGACGTAACTTCTATCAGGGATAAGCAGCAGTGAAGTGAATTGGAAGGGGCCTCTTGGGAGAGAGCAAAGGGTGTGTTTCAGCCTGCAGTCCCAGAAGCTATTAAAAACATCATTTCAACAAGTTTATAGCCAGGCTACAGCTAATTAAACAAATGCAAATGATGTGACACTGGTTCTGCAGCCCAGGCAAAATCTTTACTATGATGAGTCCAGGGCAAAGCCTAATTCAAATAATTTCTGTGCTTCTGGGGCTTAGCCTCCTGTTGCACTGCAGAAGAGCACCTCTCAGAGGCTTGTGGAAACCATGCAGCCCTTGGAATTTCTAGCATCTGTGGTACAAAACCCCTTGTGGTCGTGGGATGAATGGGAAGAGGTTCAGTGCACAGGCTCTCTGTAGAGATGGTGCTCGTAAGACTTCATACAAATGGGTTTTTGCAGATCTCTGGAGATATTGCTCTGATGTCTGAGCAAGTTCTAACTGGGTGATGTGAAGTATGCAAATGTCAATCTTCCCTTCTCAAAAGAAGATACTGTACGGGATCAGGTAACTGAGTTGACTGATTGTACAGCAATCCTTCATTAGTGTCATTTTCTTACTATTCAGTTCTTCCTTTTCCAGGTAAAGCAAGTTGTGGGTTCCTTTACACAAATACTGAAAAACTTATTTTGTTAATGAACTGCTAATGTCACACTGTGCATTGTAAACAATGAGAAGTGCTACTGGGACTTGGCACAATGATCCAAAAGCGTGAAGAATTCCTGATTAATTTCTTTGCACCTTGGTTCATACAGCAGTTATACTGTTAGGTGATATGTCAGCTTCCTGAAGGAACGTTTTATGGAAGAAATCACAAATGTCAAGCATATAGAGTGTATCTTTATCTAAGAGATTTAGCTGGAGTTGCCACTTCCCTTTTCTCTTTCCTTTCATAAGCATAATCTCTTTCCCCATTCCTCTCAGCATGATTTTGAAATTTCATTTGGTTTTGAAATCCAAATACTTTGAAGGGAGGTGCAGCATGATAGAATGGAAATAAACTTCCTTGGCAAGCACAGCACCCTCCTCCTGCCCACAAATTATATTTTACTTCTTCAATTTTTCTTCTTCAATTAAAGAAAGATGTTAAATCATAATTTAGCGTACTGAAGAGCAGTGGAAATCACAGAACAAGAATAAATGGCAAACATTTCAGATTAAAGTGCAAATGGAACTCAGGCTCTGGAGACAAGATGGAAGTAGAAATGAAAGCACAATAACTTGCATTTTAATAGGGGGAAGTGTAAAAACCCAATAAGAATTCAACACCAGCTGGCTAAAAGAAAGATGATATAGCACAGCAGAATCCTATGCTCAGTGGAAGCTAAACTCAGAGCTGTTTGGGGTTTGGCACCCACAAAGAACTCCATTCCCCTTTTGTCCTTCTGCCATTCTTTGTATTTTCACTCTCACATTTTGTATCTTCACTGGTCAGAAGTCTGCACAAATTTAATATGTCTGATTACCCCAAAGTTAACATGTTGAATGACAGTTATCACCTGGCTGAACCTGGCCCGGTATCCATCTGTATCTTTACAGGATTAAACTATAGAGTGGGGTGAGATCATGAACTTGTGATTCTGTAATTCTGTAATTAATAATTCAGAGGACAGTGAGATGTGAACGCAAGCCATTTCTATCCACTGTTGGCCATACAAAAACAAACATCTGCCTAGGTTGATGCTTGAACTTGCACCTCAGTCCTATAATTTTCCTTACCATCTTTAATATTTTTCTGGTGTAATAAATTTGATGCATCAGAGCAGCAGTCAACTTCATGTCAGCAGCTGTGTATTTCAAATTAAATTATGATTACATTCAATAGTGTACTACAGGAACCTTGCCTTTTCTAAGTAACTAAACTGACAGGACCAAGGCTTTTCATTTCACAAAATATTTAGTGTAAATTTTCCAAAATAACCAAAACACTCACACTTCCAAATACAGGTGAAATCCTTCAAGAATTAAATACAATTCTGGTTTATAAAAAGCTTTTTTTCTCATTGCTAATTTTCATTTCTAGTAGTCATTCAAAATTGGAAAAATCAAAGCATGTTGTAATGTTCAAAAAATTAAATTGGAAACTTTTGAACTGGAACATCCCACTGCAGCTTTCTTCCAAAGAGAGTTAAGAAAGAGAGCATATCTGCAGAAATACAGGTGACAAAAACCACATTTAGAACAAGGAAGAGCTCCCATCACAGGAAACATGCTACTAATGCAGTAAAAAATCTCTTCAATGAGAGTTCTGCTTCTCTGGAACATCACAGAAGTGCCCAAAGGCTTTACACACAAACATTTACCCCCATCTTGTAGTCCCAGTCATCATGCTCAGTCCTTTCTGCAACCAGGGTGTTGAACTAAGGAAAAGGGGGTATTCCTGCTCCCAGCTCTCCCAAAGCTTGGATCTTCACTTTAAAACCAAGACAAACTTTCTGCCTTCTTGCACTCTTCTCTCAGTAGATAAAAAGTACCTTCTGTATAGAGTGTCCCTCATAGAGAGGGACACTTCTGCTTCTTGGCTAAGATCACAGGTCTCTGGGCTGTGTGATTCAGGATTGACCAGAAGTAGATGTGAGCCCCTTAAAAGCTCAGCTCTCCCCATGACATTCTTAGCATCCTTTCTAGAAGTAGACAGTAATTCTAGGCAGCTCTGAAGTTACCAGTGGTAAAGAAACATCTATCCCCAAAGCTAATAGATCATTTTGATTCCACTCACTGTCCCCGCCCTCTAGAGAGGACCAAAGGGAAACTGTTTTTCATTTTTTAACTCTCCTTCTGGGTTTGCAGAGATGGATGCAATAACAGTAAAGGGGTAAACATGGTGAGCTGCACTACAAACCAGTTCATCAGAAAACATAGCACGCATGCCGTACAGATTTGCCTGCAGCTCTTGTCTGCTGTGTTATTTTTAAACTGCCTGCAGGTTGCAGATATTTCAGAAGCCCTTCTCCTAAAAGTATACACGGAGGATTTAGAAAAGCATAACTTCCAATACCACAAACCAAAGTTACTATATTCCCAGCATATTAAAATTCATCATCCTTCAACTTCCCATAAACTTCTTGGTGCAATTTGAGTATTCACAAGAGGATTTCCCAAGAGTCTTACAGCACCTCTCCATTGCAAGGTCAGTACATCTCCAGTATATACCTCAGCTCTGCATTCCTGGTGTGCCCAACTGCCACTCATCACCCTGCAGTTGCTGTAATCAGGCTTAATTCTACTGTGTCTTTGGATTATCATTAAAAACAAACAGAACCAGTAAGTTAGACTCAGCATCAGTAGGAGCACAGCCACATTTGTTTCCATCCCTTTGATACACACAAAGCAGTTGAAAACTGTGTGACATCTGAGGAGTTTTGGATTTGGATCTCCAGCACAGAAGCCTTTGCTCTCAACAGGGTACAGCAGGGACTTCAACCAATTTCAGTAGAAAAAGCCAACAAACTCCAGTCTAAATGCTGCAACCAACTGGTCTGTCTCAGCAGATATAGTGAAGCAGAGCCTGGCTGCCCGGCGTTGGGTAGAGCTGGGCTCATGTGGACTGAGTGTGGGTTAAGCTTGTGCTCACTCAGCCTTGGACAATAAGTGCCCCTCATCCTACATTACATACCGAGTTAAGCTGTTGCTCATTTACACTGCTGATTCAGAGAGCCCTGATTTGGCCCTTGGCTGTTTATATTCCTCAGACATCCTCCATGCAGCAGCATGGCCTGGCCCCAGGCTGTCAGGCTCTGGGAGGAATAACCGCATTATTCCACAGAACAGTTAGCATAATTAAAATATTGACTGCAGATTAAAAAATGTGCTGAATACTTCACAGAGTGGTTGGAGGCTTGGCAAGTCTTGGCAGCTTGTTGGCTGTGGGAGCTGGCTGATATTTAGATGCGCCTGCACCTTCAGAATTCATTGCTGTACGTGGGAACTACTTATTGTGCTGTCAACATCTTATCTCACAAGAAGCCAACCTACACGCAACAAGAAATGAGCTGACTGGGAATGAGGAACTCCAAGGACTTGCTTGCGTTTCTTATTGCTAGTGAGATCATTTCCTTGTTATTTATGACTTCAGGACATCTGTCTTACTATGTCTTCATCTATTTTTATTTGTGTCCATCTTTCCAAGTTGAATACCGAAGGAACTGCATATGGTGCGAATGTGCAAGGTGAAAAAACCCTTCACTTTGAGAACTGTTTGCATCATATGAGAAATCATTAATAAAATAAATAAATAAATAAACAACATTAAAATCTCCACTGGAACATTTATTTTAGCTCCTGTCTTTTCTTTGAGTTTTGATTTTTATCTGTATTTCATCTGTAACCAGTCTAAAGCATAAATCTTTACATTTCTAGGCCCAAAAGGGCAGAAAGTGATGGAAATTAAACAACATTTACAGGGCTGATGAAAACTACAGCAGCACTGACGTGGCAGGGCATCTAGGAAATGCTTAGCACCTTTGCAGTATCTCCCAATTTTCTTTCTTAAAGAAATACCTGGGATAATAAACATTGCTAGAGATGCACAGCTTTGGGTTTGAATGATTTCCTGGTTCCATTTAAGTCTGCTATCTGGCAAAAATGGTAAAATGATCTCATGCTGCCAGTGTTCAATAAAACATGTGGATAATGCCTAAATCACTCTGCAGGCATCTGCATCTGAATGAAATGCAGCAGAAGCAGCAACTTGCCGAAGTACTGCTTTAAATGAGCTTTTCATTTCATCTTCGCTCACATGCTGAAGAAACTTGTGGGGTGATAGGAGATGTTCAAGCAGCACTGCAGCCTCACAAACATGGACAGGGATGACTGAGCTCAGGCTGTCCTGCTCCACTGCAGAAGCTTCCAAAGGCAAGGATCTGGTTTAAAGTCTGATCTACAGTTCCTCTGAGATGAGCTCATTTTGTGAACATTTCCATTCCCACTCAAGGGATGTCACAAGCAATGGCCAAATGTTATTTTCTGAGGCTTCTATTACAGCTTTAAAGTAATCATAATAGCAAATTAATAGCAGATTCACTCTGTCATTTTCCAGTCTCATTGCCATCTCTGTAATCAAGAGAAGCTCTACTTCTTCAAAGCTTTTTCCATGATACTTCTTACTTTTGAATGTGCAATTAGGAAAGAAGCACGATGTCTTTTGGCACTCTAGCTGTGGTCTGTAGGCTACTGTCCTCCCTCTGTGCCAGGCTCAGTGCTAGCTTTTGCTTTCAGCTTCTTAATACTGACCTCCAAACTAAACCGTAAGTGTCATCTTGAGTAGACAGGATTCTTTCCAAAACAAAAATGTATTTATATGTACCTTTAAAGTCTATTCTAAATTAAAACCCCAAGATAAACTCTGTGGAATGAGATAAAAGAAATTTACTACATAGCAGGAGAATCCACTGGGCACATTCAATTAGAGGCAAAAAAATTTCTACAGCCTCTTCTTTGTTCTGCTAGTGCACGTGGCCAAGTTTCAATTTTTCTCCACTGAATGATTCATCTCTATTAGCAGTATTTTCAAAATTAAATGAAAGAGGAGGAATGTGTTCATTCCCCTGCTGCGTTTAATAATCTTCCAGAAATTGTTTCCTGTTTACTTGGAAATCCCCACCTCCATGCTCTGATTTAAACATGTTCACCCCGTTAACTTAAAAACAAAACCTAGACGATGCTGTACAGTTTTTATTTTGCAGTCATATAGCAATTTGTGATCAATGTTTTTCCAGAGAGAAATTACTTGGAAATGTGCATATGTTTATAGCTCCATGTTGCTTATTTAGATCGTAAGTTATTACTGAACAACAAACTGTCATTCAGTTTCATTTGTGTACCGCATCTGATGACTGATGGCAGCTTCTCATTCAACAATCACTATATTGGTGCACAAATACAAATCTTACTGAAGCCATCAATAGTCCCATTTATGAAACCATGCTACTTTCATGGTACAGGCCAGCACACAACTGTGAACAGTCAGTATATATCATCTTACACAGCAAAACTTTGAGTATATTTTCGAGACAAAATATTAAAAATACTTAAATTGCTTTTCCAGCCAAAATGTTACGTGTGAATTCCTGTGGCTTGGCAGGACAAAAGGGGAAGAATTTTCCCCTTAGCATCCTCAAGGAATAAATTTGCACAATCGCTGCAAGATTTTATTTACGTAGCATATAACAAACAAACTATTCTTATATATAAGCATTAGCTCATACAAGTTGCTGTGTTCTGTGCTAATGTATGCGAAGAGAATTCACTTAAAAGATAGCAATATATCCTGTGGCCTGAGAGCAGAACTGGCAGCTGGGTTTTCAGAAGGGACCTGAGCTTTCTCACACTCTCTTTAGCTCTTCATAAAAGTCTATATTTTTCTAAATGAACATTACATTTACGTGATTAACTAGAGCCTGCGTGGGCCTAATTTGCAGATGTGTTAAATTTCTACTTCTAAAGCTCTTGGGAGTACCCAGCTCTCCATGTTTCAAAAGGCTCTTACACACAGTTACTCAGCCCTTGGGGAGGGAGAGTAACACCATTCCCTCGGTGAATCAAAGTCAGGAAAGAGATGGAATAAAGCATAGGGCTGAAGCACTTTGTCTAACTGCTGTCTTTCCTCTCATTTCCCTTTTCAGATGAGATGGAGCAGTCCCCTGCAATGCGTTCTGACTACTTGGTCTCAGGGATTAGAACTCCACCAGTGAGGAGAAACAGCAAACTGGCAACACTAGGCAGGATCTTCAAACCATGGAAGTGGCGGAAAAAGAAAAATGAGAAGTTAAAGCAGACCTCTGCAGGTATGAGGAGAACAGTCTGACACTGCACAAAGAAAAGCTTAGCTTAGGAGAAAGGTGCTTGCACAGAAACACTAGTGATGACCTGATCTAAACCTAATTCAGAGATTTCAGCATGCTATAGATTTAGAACATTTAAAGCTAGAAAACACTCATATAGGCTGATTTCCTATATGGTGCAATATCATAACATTTAGAAGAAAAATTCAAAATATGAGCGAAACACAAACCTTGACATAGACTGCTTTCATGGAGTGTCCCTTCTCCAAATAGGCTACATTAATGTCCCCAAGCATCATCACCCATTTAGTTTGGGGTGAAGATTATATAGGTCACAATAACATCATGAAAAGTGACAGGAGGGAGCTACAGCATGCAGAATGCATTCCCTCAAGCAGCTGCCTGCAGTGGAGGAGATGAGCACATGCACTGCACACTCTTGCTAATCACCAAGGATGTCCTAGATCAGAGAGGAGACAACCTTCCTTGCTTTTTCCTCAGAGAGGATGGTGTAGTTCCCTCCACTTTCCTGATACCCTCTGGAGCGTCACAGTGAGAGACACCACCTCCTGCAGGAGCTCCAATACACTGTTATCAAACAACACTGGGGCTCTAATACCGCAGTTATTCTGCTCTCAGGGTGATCAGCAGCATCTTAGATCATGTCTCAACTCTTTGTGCTTGATTTTACTGTTTTAACAAAGGAAAAAGAACAAAATGGGCTGACTCCTCCATGTTCCCCAAAATTCCTCACAGTTCTTTCCAAGCACACATCACCTGAGACTAGAGAGGAATTCCTCATTGCAGCTTTCTCATTCACTTTATGGAATACTCCATTGTAAACTGGTGCTGTGTCATGCTACTACTTCTTGCAGTGCTGGAGAAGAAGATGACAGCACGACAAGGTCGAGATGAACTCATTAAGAAAGGCCTTCTGGAAATGATGGAACAGGGTAAGTAGAAATTCTACATCTTTTTTGATCAAAATATTTTTTCAATACAACAGAAAACAAGCAAAAGAAGAAAGCTAACTATCAAGTGAATAAAAAGAAAACCTTAAGTACAAGCAGATAGAAAACCATCAGTATTAGGCTGTTTTGATTTATTGTTTATTTATTTTTAAATTCCTCCCTGCTTCAAGCAGCTCAAAGATATTTTTTAATGTTTTTTTTTCCACCTTAAATGCAATTCCAGCTTGACTGGATTTATATATGTTGTGAATCTGAGCCGGTAGATGTATTTTATGCAACTGCTCTAAACCCAGCTAAATCAAGCTGCCAAGAAAGCCAGCTACAACTGGTGCAAATATAAACTTATAACAGATGCATTCAGCAGGGAAGCTTTAAAGTACAGCCCATGACTCCCAACCTCATAAAATGATACTAAGGCGATGTTTTTCAGCTGTCTTTCTGGTTTGTGACAAAGGATATCCATTCTGTGCTTTTCCATTCACGTGCAAAAGTGGAGCATTTGGTAGTAGTGTTGTTTTAAAGCTGTCCCAAGTACGAAGCAGATTCAAGTAGAGGTCAATGAATGAAATAAATGCATGAAGGACTGTGGTTCTCTGAATGACTGTTTGCAAGCCCTAGCAGGTAGGGATGCAAAGATCTGGGTGGCTACCGGGGTGACTATTCTGCAAGACAAAGTAAGCTGCCAGTCGTTTGGACAGCATCCCAATTGCCATTTCCATGTAAACATAGATTAAAAAAAGATAAAAATCCTCTTTACTTTGAAAACTTTATAGCAGACAGCATTGTACTGAGGAAAGATCAGCCTTTTGAGTTTGACCAATCTGGTAGATAGGAATGATGTTCTTTGAAAGTAATAATTGAGTTCCATTGTATAAAAAAAATGCCTTGACTATAAATAGCCTGTGGGACAGTGCTCGGTGATGCTACGCTGGCGTGTAACCGAGCAACAGAAGAGTCAGAAAAAAGAGTATTTTAAACTGGATTTTTTTTTCACTGCATTAAAGCAATTATCATATTATTTTTATTGGATATATTTAATATGGGCTAATATGTTCAGGTTACAATACCTATCAAATCATCAGCTTACTTTAAATGGGGCAGTTTTAGAAGACTCATTTTTAATGCCTTCCCACTGAGCTCTTTCTGTCTCCCATTCTAGATAACTAGCTGTCCTATTGGCATATCAGCACCACATCCCATATCTGCTGGGGGTATTGAATTTCCCCATAACTTATGAATTTGAAATTGTGGATATCTGAGAATTGCAGAACAGCAGTCAATAAAACAGCAAAGCAGAGAACTCCTGTAAACAGCAAACCAGCTTACAGTACCAGAAAGGAAGAGTGGCTAACAGTCAGCTGAAGGACATTGCAGCTGCCTCCAAGTTATTTTTCTTTACACAAAGTGCTGCAAATCTCCAGGGTTATTTTATTATATTATCAGCAGAAGCAGCTTATTAACTGGTATCAAAAATTGACCCAAATAATTCTCAGTAAATGATTAGTGCCCTACTTGGACTGAGCTGAAGTGGCAGCAGTTTCAAGGCTAAGTCCTCATTATGCAGTAAGTTGCAATTGTCGGAGCGGCACTATGCAAAAAGGCTGCTGTAAATCCTCACATCCCTCTATTTCATCAGGCTCTACTCTACTTGTAGGTGCGTGGATCCTGCTCACTTTCATAAACAGTCCAAACCACATTGAAGCTCTAAGTCTGAGAAATCTGCAGATCTGCTTCATGCATTTACAAAGTCACACCACAGCTTCACAGCACAAGGTCTGTCAGGCAGCATTTTGAACCATACTGCTGGCTCAGGGCAAACCACTGAGCTAGCACAGACACTGCATCAATCTGTGAGCAGCCCAGGGTGAAGTTGTGCCATCCTTGCTTTGGGGATGACTCATCCTAACAGGTTATGTCACCCTGTCTCCTCGCACAACCCCAAAACACAGCTGTCCAGCCATGCTGTGCAGCCAAATTTGTGCAGTCTGAGCTCTTTCTATCCTTCTCTCCGGTCCACTCTCCTCATATGTGGCAAATACCAATCTGCCTTTGGAAACTCCTGAACCTGGCATACAGCTTCACTGTAGCTCACAGGGAATAGGTCTGGCACGCAGTGGGATACTTTCCCAGATAAATCACAGCCTTGATTCTTCTAGTTACTTTGCAGTTCTCAGTACTCTACTCCTTTCTGTACCAAGATCTGTGCTTTCTCCCATCCCCAGACTTTCTTTAAAACACAGTGTTGGGAACCACTGCCAATCAAGGCAGAACGTCCACTTTGTTCTATGCACAAGCTGCTCATTTCTGACCAGGAACATTACCGCTCTGAGTCTCAGATGTTCCTCAACAGAAATTCCTCAACAAGGCTGTCTTCTTCTTGTCATTACTCCGTTAGTCACTGCACTCCTGTCGGCCAGGATCTGAGGGAGCTCATGTCTCTGTCTGCAGCTCTATTGTGGCACAGCTGACAGCAGCCTGCCTTTCTGAAGGACATGAGGAACGTGCGAAGCAGAGTTATCTTGAAAACATTTAGGGAACTTCCCCCAGTATTTCTCCCCATTGTGAGCAGAAAACGAACCAGGTGTAGCTGTGCTTACAGCAATGAGAAGTAAGGGCTGCCTGTCAAGTAACAGAGGCAGCTGTTAATACACCAATGATTATGTATAGGCTGCCTTCACAATGAGCTGAAATGTAGGCAGCGAACTTTTTCCCCCTCCCCTTCCCTGTATCATAGCAACTGTGCTACTGCAGGGACTATTTTAAGAACAGTAACTTTTCACCAAACGTGATTATGAGGCAGACTGAGCTCAGCATACAAAAATACTGCATCCGTTCCGCAGCATCTCTGGGCCAAAATCTGATACCCTTACCCAAAAGGGCAATAAATTACTCTGCAGATAGTCCAAATTGTATTTAAAAGAGATAGCTGTAGTGCTAGCTGGTTTTAAATCAACGCTGAAGAAACTTGTCATGATATCATTGCAAGGAAACATAGCCCTGTCAGGAGCTTCCAGAAAGGAGTGTCTAGGGCTGAGAAATACAAGTTAGAAGTCAGGGGTGGACAGTGGACGCGTCCATCAGCATGGACAGATGGCAAGAGTGGGAAGTAATTGCTTTGGTTTGCAATGGAGATGTTGATCTTGTAAATTCTGAGAGAGTTGGGCAGTAAAAGGATAGTTTGTATTCTGAGGAGTCTTGCCTGAATAGGAGAATAGTAGAAAAGCTTCAGTCATCAAGATGCATACAGCTGCAGGGATCACTGGCACAGAAATCTTTCAGAGTAAGCAAAGAGAGCAGTTTCTAGGTCTGCATGAGCAGGGATTTGAATACCTGATCAGCTCAATTATACAAGACATGCTTTTTTAAGCTGAGTAACCAGTGCTGTGCCCCAAAACTACAGCTTGGTAGAGAATACTAACAGTCCTGCCAGCACTACTGCAGGGGAGCTGGACAGCAGCGTGCTGCGCAAGGAGCCTGGCATGACCCAGACAAGTCAGAGCAACCTGTGCTTGTGCTACACCATGAGCTCTGCTCACAGAATGAATTGCCTCCCCCGAGAGCCCTTTGATTTCCCATGCTCCTGCTCATCTCCCACACAGCAAGTGCTCCCAGAGCGCAGTGGTCTCCCCATATATGCTCAATGGCTAATGAGCCTGGCTGCTGGGCACCCACAGAAAAAAAGATGCCTTGTCCAGAAGCCTGGGTAGATGTTAGTGTCCAGATGGGCTGGTGTCCGTGAGTTTTACATTACAGACGCTCAGTACTTTTAGAAAGCTTAAGAATAAATGATTTGGTGTTATAGATACTGAAGGAAAAGCCTGCACCGGTGATGATGCCACAAGAGCAACGCAGAGCGACGCTCCAGCTTGTGTGCCCGTGTGCCAGGCACTTGACTCTGAAGAGACACAGCAAGAGAGTACAACAGCAGCCACAACAAATGTAACCTCACTCCGTGAAGAGCTGCACTTGGATGAGCAGAAAGAAGATGCAGGTATTGCATAAAAATGTTTCAAAAAATGATAAAATGTTAAAAGACATTTCTGCTCAGCTGCTGCATGAGGAGTCAGATACGCTGGCGTGGTAGACAGCCAGACCATCTCATTCAGCTCAGTGCCTGCACACTGAGTTAGAATTCATTATTTTTCAGAACGCTGATTTTTTGAGACTGCAACCAAACTGAGGGACCACACAAATCTTGGCATAACAGGATTAGTTGGATTATGAGACAATCCACTCTTGGCATGGTGCTCTTACGGAATTAGCAGTGTCTGCTGTGAAGGTGAAACAAATTTCTCTCAAAAAATTTCTCAAACTTCTCTGCCAAGGCCAAAGTTGTCTGTCCTGGCTTGAAGAACAATATTCAGTGCACAACTTATATCTGCATCATCACCCTGCAAACACAAGTGCAGTTCAATGCTGTGAGTACTGGTGAGCTAAACCAAGCCCTTCTCAAGCAAATGTGCTCTGGCAAAGCACATCTGTGAGAGCTGTTCACTGGGACCAGAGTGGGCAGGGACAGCTGGAGGGTATCCACTGACTTCCTGAATGACAGCTTTTCATCCTCAGGTTGTGGAGTGAAGGCCAAGGACAGGACAACGAGGAAACATTTGTAGAGCTCATGTTTGTTTAACACACAGAAAAAGAACTTTCTAGGCAGAATCAGGGCAGCTTTGCCCACCTAACCTAGACAGCAGGTGTGAGGACAGTCTCAAGGGAAAGATTTCTACCGAGTGGTACCACTCTGAACACGATCAAGTTCAGAAACAAGATGTGTTTGAGACTGAGCATTTTTCAGATCCACCTTCCCTACACGCATAGTCCCAGTGTGGCTGCTCCTCTGCACTTGCTCTGAGCATCCACTCATATCATAGGGAGTGAAATTACTGCCAGAAGAAAGTACTATTCAACTCAAGGAAAAGCATCCAGATATGATTGATTTTCTTGGCAAGCTACTAACGTCTTTCTGCCTTATTTTTTCTTTCATATTCCACATCTTCTCTTGAATGCTGTAGGCACAAAAGTACAAACTGATGTCAGCCTAGAATGAAGCATTTCCCTAGAAATGTATATTTAAAAGAAAATTATTTAGTAATTTAGGCAACTATCACATAAGGAAGCTTTCCTATGAAGCCAAATTTCACAAGAATTTGTCTCCATATGTATATTTAATTTCCTGTCATTCTTGAATGGCAAATACCCATTCCTCCTCTTCTAGGCACACTTATTCATCTGTTTGTCAACAAACTAAATGCTATTATCTTGCCCATGCTATTGTTTCCAACTGTTCTGGTGCTTCCCCGTGCACTCTGAATACCAGGATGCTGAGAAAGAGTTTGTATTCCAAATAAGGCATAACAGTGAGCCAAGAAAAGATTTGTGATGTGACAGCTGTGAGTACCCACTTCTCTAGGTTTTTAGTAGATGGTCTAGAATGGTTTGGAGGGTAATGTGCTTTATTTAGACAATGCAGACTCCTAAAGTTGGGGATTTACCATTTATCCAGCCCAAACAGTTTGGACAGCTCTCACGCTAAGAGGAAACTCTGATCTTCCCATTTGGATGAGTGCTGTACCTGCTGGTCTGGGACAAACATCTTCATGGTTACTGCTGAGAGTCTGGATGCACCATTTGGAAAGGACCTGGCCAAGTCACTCAAGTCTGTCTGCATGTATGCCAATGCAAAGATCAGGGCACGTATAGAGTGCAAAAGTTAAACAGTGAGGCACTGTGCAAGTCTGAGCACTGCCAGAATCAGCTAGTATCTCAGCAGGAATTAAGTATGTTAATTTTAGACTTAATCACTGAAATCCCACCTATGTCCTGCTTCAGTTTCATCTATTTCCCTGTGTCCTTATCACAGACAGGCCAGTTGAACAAAGTGCTCAGTCATTCAACCTGTACTAACCTGAAAAGCTATGTGCTTTAGCTGTCTTTCAGGAGACTATGCTGAAATGAGTGCTGCTTCACCATTTCAAATTAAGGCTTTGGTGACTGAATTTTTTTAAGTACTTCATCCATTCTGTGTTCCGCACTAGTTGCTGAGATCCACCAGTATATCTTTTTTATGACAGACTTTTCTTGGTTGCCAACTTTAGCTTCAGGAAAGATTCATCAGTTCTGGAGTCAGGTGCAATAAGAGACAGTGAGATGCAAACTAATGTAATGTATTAAACAAGAAAAAATTAAATTGTGAAAATAAATGCACACAGTGAACGACTGGAAAACAACACTGCATGCAGTATTACAAGTTCAGTGTTCTTTGCCCTTTAGCATCATGTTGCCAGCACAGACAAGGAGTCACTCAGTAACACCACACCACTGCAGCTGCACTGCTATAAGAGAATCCACTGCAGTTCTCAAAAGTTGCTTTACCTTGTTGTCATTGTTATTAAAAAGAGAAAATGAAAAAAGGCTTTAGGGGAGGAATGGGAAGTAACAGAGGCTATCAGTTTTTCTCAGAACCATAAAAACTAACATTTCTTCATTATCCTCATACATTTTATTCTTCACCTGCCTCAGCTGTTTGGCTATTTCACAGAATAATTATTTCTGGTACAGTAAAGGAGTGCTTCTAGCTGAGTACCATGTGTTCTGTTCTCCCAAATGTTCCTGGCATTGTCTCCTGGCTGATCAGTATTATTAACTTCATTTTCCATTAATTTCACTCATCTTCTTACTAGCCAAGAAACCTTCAGCACCCATGGAAGAATTAGAAGATGCCAGTCTGCCAGCATCTGAAGACAGTCCGCAAGCCTTACTCGAACCTGAATCCACAAATTCTCCCCAGAAACCGACCGAAGGAAATCCAGCACAGCTTCCCAGCCCTCCATTGCTCCCAGCTCCACCACCTAAGGCAATCTCCAAAATCACAAAGAGTGTAACAGGTCAGTCATTACCAGTCAGTACTGAATTTCCCATCTTTTATACACTGATCACTTATATGGTACAGGTTTTCTTTTCATACATCCTTTTGCAAAGCTTGTGTTTGCAAGCTACTGTGAATCAAGCTGGTTACAGGGAATGAGCAGAATGCTAACAAATTCCTTGAACTGAGTGATCTGGATGCCCTAAAAATGCACTGATCTTTGTATTTTACATATATATCTGGGGATTATGTATTTTGATTCTATTGCACTAAACACACGTGAAACAAATCAAACCAACCTCAAACATCTGCTGAATCAGATGCTCATATTGATATGACATAAAACATGAGGAACATTTTAATTTTTTTTTAACCTACAATCCTGCTGGATAACAGAGAAACAGCCAAAAGAAAGTTCAAGTCAACAGGTTTTGTAGAGGTTTCAGTCTGAAGGTTTTGCTCTCTAGGGTAGTTCTAAACTAGAGCTATGAAATCTGGTCTAATTACACAGAATGCACATAAGTGATATACCTGGCTCCCGCAAAGCAATGCTCCATGCCAGACTTCAGTGAATGTTTCAACAGCAGTTCCTCTGGGCCTGATTTTCTAATGTATTGCCAATGTTACTACATTTTCCAACATTCTGGCACTACAGAAGGGGTGTTAAAGTGAATATGATTTTAGTTTCTTCCAATTTTAGGGCCCTTACATATGGTAAAGGCAGTTAAAAGGGCCTTTCTGCAAATTAGAATCAAGTCTTGACATCTAAATGCCAGACCTGTTGGGTATTTAGACTTTTAAATGACAGCCATTATCTCAGCCCTGATTTGCATCCCCACCAGCACAAAGAACAGGGTTTTCAAAGTCACCAGGAAACAAAATATCAGGGATACACTGATCAGTCTACCAGCACTCACAAAGAACATTGGGTTTTTCTGTTTTTTTTTTTTTTTTTTTTTTTTTTTTGTTTTTTTGTTTTTTTTTGAGGAAAATCGGAAGTATTTGTTTCCACTGTAAAATGTCTACATTTCATCCACACCTAATGGCCATAAGAGTTTAAGTGTGACCAAGATTCAAGGTGGTATTATGATGCTTCTTGGAGCAATTGTTCAGATTCTCTCACCATTCTCTGCAATGGGTCAGGTTCTAGTCTTCCTCTTCCACCTTGAAACATAAACTAGCCAAACCAGGACTTCTGTTTGTCATTGCTCAACTGAGGACAGACATGTTCTGTGTTGGATTTAGGCCACTTGGAAAACCTAACTTGTAGAGAGCAACAAGACTACAGATCCATTACACTCTTAACAGGATTTTGAGTGCTGCTTAACTCAAGTATTTCCTCTAACATCCAGGAAATTCTGAGTTTTGGCATTTCATTTTCACCTTAATATTCCACAAAGAACAGATCTTAGTTTTCTCAATGTCTGCAGTAGCTGCAGACCTTCATTCAATGGTGATTATACATTTGTTTATTTTTGTTTGGAAGTGGAGGCAGTGGTAAGTTAAAAATAAATACTGTCAGTGAGTGAAAGGGGATACAAATGTAGAGAGAGAGAGAGAGAAACAAAGAGCTATTAAACAAGAAAACGAACAAAGAGGGTGAAAAGCTCTTTTGTGTTTGGCTTTTTTTTTTCCCCCCCATTTAACCATGCTAGAGATGCTGTTAGTAGAGGAGTGAGGAATAAGCCAAACACCAATTAATCACAGAGAGAGGGGAAACAGGGCAAGATGCCAAGACATCACTTTGCAAGATTGTTCACTGAACAGCTGTTATTAGATTGAATAAGGTGTGATTTAAGGAAACACAATATTGGCCCAAGCTGCAGTGAGGACAAAATTGGCTGCTGGCCCATTTCAGGAACAAGCAAATATAAAGATAAAGCAACATGTCCTCCCTTCCTGTTTTGGGGTTGAGTTGAACCCAGGGTTCTACCTATGAGAAAACACAACAACTCTCTCCCATTGTGCAGTGGGGAAAAGTGAATTAAAAGATGCTTTTCCATCTCCTCAGGCCATGATCACTGACAGCTGACCATAAATTTCTCCTGTGCATTTTTTCACAGGAGCACATAATCAAAATTGCTACTTGAATGCTGAGCAAACATCTTTGCTTGGCAGTGGTTGACTTTCTCCTGGACACAGAACATCCTGATCAGCTCCAGTCTGGGAAGGTGCCTCATTGCTAAGGCAATGCACACTGAACACCTATAGACATGTGAGGAAAGGTTCCTGTGCTTTCAGTCATTTTCAGATTTTTAAGAGTGTAACTTTTAGGCCAGCTTGCCCTCTGCCTCCTGAATGCATGAAGATACAGATTTAACAGCTCAGAGCTATGATTAGGGTTCTGGGTCAGATGGAGATAAATGTGCAAAAATGCCTTCTGAAAAGTTAAGAGTTAGACCTTTCTTAGAATGTGAGAGCAGATTGGCATCAATGGTAAAGTCTCCTTGCTGAAGATGCTCTCCTGCCTATCCTTTAAAATGTGAAACAGAGAACTGGCTTAGTGTTACTACACTTTCAAAGTTGATGTTTGAATTTGGTTGTGGTTACAGGAGCTCTCCTTCCCAGCAGTGGTTTTACTGTTGCCCTCATTAATTCTGCTCTCCAACCTCAAGATAAGAAAAAATAGTAAACATTTTCTGTGAAGACAGATTTCAATAGCTGTACAAGCTGTGTCAGTTTAAATTCCTATTTACAACACTAGGTGGCAACAAGAGAAAAGCAAAATTCTTTTGCAGGAAGACATCAGGATGCCTTTTTGCAACCACACTGAACTGTTGCAATAAACACCACCATATGCCAGGAAGTTTGGGACTGAGATATGCAGAAAAAAAGGGGAAAAGGAAAGAGAACTGCAAAACAGAAAAACTAATCAGCATCTTTTCAGCCCAAGTGTTCAAGCATCTTAAGAATGCAAAACTACCACATTTATAACTAGGGAAACATCTGCTGTGTTTTGGTCTCAGGAGCTAGAGAACTTATACATCAAAATCTAGCTTCCAGTAAAATGCTTATATGGTGTAAGAAAATCTGAATTGAGATGTAAAGCAAACAAACAAAAAAACATGTTAGCTTGTCCTAGCCTTTTCTTTTTTTTTGTTACTGTTCTTAGTGCTCGAGGCCACATCTTTCATTTGGATTTCATTTGGCAAGTTTTGTTATGTGAATGTTATATTACAAAAATTTTGGCATTTTCTCAATTGGCGTATGAAAGACAGAGGCCTGAGCAGTACAGCCATCACAGAAGAGCAGACAATAGACACTGGTACATTTTGTCCTGACTGACAACCACAGTGCATAAATTTTAATACAATCTGCCAGTGTTCAGCAGAGAAAGTGCTAGAATGGAAAGTCACCACAGTACAGGACATCAGTAGTTAGTAAGAAGAGCACTGACCATCAAGATTGCACTGATGGGTTAGGAAGAGAATATGATTGTGTGGGAGAACAGGGATACCGGGGAAATATCTATTTTTCTACATCGAAGATGCAGACCTGCATAGCATGACCCTTTTGAGTACAGACAGCTACTTAACTTGACCAGTTGCCTCTTAGCAAGAGCCAAACATCACTATTTTCTTCTGTCAAATCAATTTCAGTGCAGGCTCTATGCACCAAAATTCAAGAAGAAAAGAAATCCATACCCTCTTGTGTTTTGACAGCAGGAAGCGACACAGATGACCCAGCCATGAAATCTCCACCTTCCACTATCATAAAGAATTATGTAGTTGTTGGCTCATCCCAAATCTCAGGACAAGCTGCCCTCTTCCATTCCTCTGGCCAGAAAAGCTCCGAGTCCCACGTCAGAGGACAGGTAACAACGCCGACTGGCTCCCCTCACCTGGCTGCTGTCCACCTGCCTTTACCTCCCAGCAGAGTCATTGAAGAACTGCACAGGGCTCTGGCCACCAAACACCGGCAGGACAGGTACCTGCAGCCTCTTGGCTACATGGGTGCATGAGGAGTCATTCCACTAAATCATTTTTCTTGGTAAACGTCCTTATCCTGTTTTTTTTTTTAGTGTTTTATCTGCTTCTACAACATGCCTTCATCTTGTTGAGGTCACTACTTTGAACATCTATCCATGGTTAAAAGTGCTTAAACAGCAGTTATTTCTATCTATATTCTTCCTTTCTAAAGAGGCTACTGTGACATAGAAGTAGATCTTTGGCCTCATCTTTGGCCCACTGCAAAAGAAACTTTCCTCCAAACGTATCAAGTTAGAGTTACTAAGGCAAACTGTCCTCTAAATATGAGTACATCTGAGAAATGCTACTATTTCAGTATCTGTCTCTTGGCTAATACATGGGCATATGCCATATACGTTTTATAATACAAATGCTTGTGTGGGAGTACATCGGGTACTTATTCTGGTTTTCATTATGAACCCTCCTCTGTATTAGAGAAAGACAGAGAGAACTTGTGAAGTCAGTAACATTTCTCAGTCCCGTAACTGCTACTGTTATGGAGAATCACACAATACTGTTTCCATGCCCTGTTAAACTTTTGTTGCAATCATAAAATATCAGAATGAGAATACTTCATGTCGTGTGTGTTTTATGTTAGGAGTATGCACTTGTGTGTTTTCTTTTAATCAGTACAGCACAGAACATGATTCAAGCAAATATATTACTCTCTACCCTTCTGTACATTATTTTTGTGACAAAGCTAGATCTCTATGTTCAACATTTTCATCACAGTCTTGAGGATGCCGACCCCTTTTCTCCCATACTGAATTCTGTCCTGACTTTTATGAGCTACAGACCATTCTAGCCTTTTTTCATGTACAGTCATAAGTTCCTACTGTAGCACTAAAACCGTGTTTTGTAGAAACTGAGCTGTGACCTTCCACCCACAGCTTCCATGGAAGAGAAAGCAAAGGCTCTCCAAAAAAAAGAGTGGATGTCCGTCCATCCAGAACGTCCAGCATTGAGCGCAACAAAGAAAAGGAGAATGCCCTGAGTTACAGCAGTGATTCAGAAAATAAGCGGAACTCAGTTAAAGAGTCGGATGAGAACAAAGAAAACATGATAATGAACTCAGAGCTTAAGGAAGACTCTGTTTTTTATCAGGATGAGGAAGTTTTGAATGACTCCATTATTTCCGGTAAGGAAAGTCACTTATTATATTGTGTACTATTGAAGCCTAACATAATGCTCTTCAAATGGAGCAGAAAATACTGAGTAGTATAGATTACGCAAATCCAAGGTTGTAACATAAATCCAAGCCATACAAATTGTCAGCTGCAAAGTGTCTGAGGTGGCTGCCATGGGTGAACACTTGGCAAGCTAGGCAACACAACAGCTTAAACTACAGAATTCCTACTGTGGGATGGTTATATGACCCAGAAGAAAGCAGTTTCGGGGATATGATGCTGACCATTTGTATGGTGCAAGGAATGTAAGCAAGGCATTTCTGGTCTTGACCTTGAGTGGCACTGCTTCTGCCAGCATTCATTCAAATTCATCTATTTGTATTTTGGAGAGAATGAGAGATGCAGTAATGGCAGGAATAATACCAGAATAATTTACTGAAAAACTCCAGGTTCTTCCTAGTTTTAAAGAACTGGGCTGGTTTGAAACTCGGGATACAAATTATCAATTAATCCAATGTTAATTTAATATTACCGTACAGTGTTTTCACATCACCAGATCAATTATTATCACTTACATGTAGCATTGAACTGATAACTAGTGCAAGCAAAGAAGGCACGACCAAGATCCTGCCTGAGCTGCCTTGGTCATGGGACACACTGGCATTGAACACATTACACTGACAAGGAAAAAACAATGCTTAGGAAGACAGTACTTAGATAAAAGTATTTGCATGTTCATCTTCCGCTGAGAAAGTGATCAGGAAGGATTTTGTCTCTAGGTGTTGACAATGGATATGGGGAAAACTAGTCTAGGGCTTTGTTTCCTTTGTTTTCTCTTTTTTGTTGTTGCCGTTTTGTTTTGCTTTGTTTTGTTTTTAATTACTATGTGTTTGTTCAATTCGATTTGTTTTAATCCTGAAGCATCAGAAATGGATTTCTGTAGGAGGTGAAATAACAGAAGTGGCCACCAGTGGGCCAGTCAATATGGGAACAGACCCTGCCGGCGTACCTGAAGGGGGTAACACCAGCTCCCTCTTTTAATATTGTCTGGCAGGTATTATTTTTCAGGAATTAACCCAATTGGTCAGGCATGGGAAGCTGCTCTTTGGACTATCAGATCAGCTTAATCCAGCTCTCTTGCATTTTTATTTGGTAAAATACCCTAAAGATTAATGAGTGCATAGTGCATATGGACCATGGGAGTGGCTATAGCATAAGCCTTTTAGAAATCCTAACATCTGGATGATGTGAGCACAGCTTATCCTGTGTGGGTTGTGTGCTCTCTACTTCTCTAATACTGCAGCAGGATTTGGGTTAAAGTTGAGATTTTTCAGTTATGATTTGTGTTTTTAATTTCACAAAGTAGTAGACTTTTGAAGTCTGCAGAAGAGTAGTCTGGGAGTAGTCAGAGCTCGGAAGAGCAGCTACATTTTATTTACTACAAAGACTGTTCCTTCATGTGCTGCACAGGCTGAGTGCTGCAAACACCCATTTTTTACCCACTCCCATTGAGGTGGAGGCTTAAAAAAGCAGCTACATTTTTATTTACTACAAAGTAGTAGACTTTTGAAGTCTGCAGAAGAGTAGTCTGGGAGTAGTCAGAGCTCGGAAGAGCAGCTACATTTTACTCTGTCTCAGGCAAAATATTGCACTGTTCCATCTCACTTTGAAAACGCAAGCTTATAGGGAACATATCGAGATAGTTTAATTCAGTGTCTTCGCTTCAGCTTCAAAAACTGACTTCTCACAAAAAGGTGCATGCAGTCTATGCACACCATAAGTTTCAGCTGACTTTCAAAGGGATGAGGACAGCAGAAAACAACCCCGACTTCATCTCAGTGAACAATCACTGTGATTCTAGCTCTAGTCCTCCCATAATCCAAAGATGAGGTTTAGCATGGCATGGCAGGTAGTTTTATAACATCCTGTTGAGAGCAGGAATAGTTCTGCATGCTCATACCTCACCTATCACTGATAAATGAGAGAATAACCATGTAGAGCACACCTACACAGTTGAAAAAATAATAATAATTTAAAAAAAAAGGTAGAAAAAGTAAAAAGTGTAGTGTGCAAATGTAGAACTCCCTTGTTTCCTTCTAGGGAGTTCTGGACAGAGAAATTCACAAATGCTACGTGGCGTACATGTATCTTGCTTTCAGTACACCCAAGATAGACTGAACTGCCTGTAAATCCACCACACAGATGGCCAGCACATGGACAACATGCCTATCATGTTCAGGAGACACTGGGCTTTGTGTGTATGAGCAGTCTCTGCAGCAATCTCCTGGCATGGCCGTATTCCCCTTAGAGCCTGTTTAAAACTCTCAGGTGAAAATGAGAGCGTGTTAAGCGATAATTGGGAGACTGTTCCTTCATGTGCTGCACAGGCTGAGTGCTGCAAACACCCATTTTTTACCCACTCCCATTGAGGTGGAGGCTTAAAAAAGCTTGACAGAGTCCCAAGCCTGTGGCTTAGTGATCCAAGTGCTTCTGATGGAGGCATACTCATTTAGCAGAATGCTCTGTGTGCAACAGCCAAAAAATTTAACTTCTTTTACCCATCTGTTAAGCACGTACCTAATTCTTCACAGAGGGCTGTATGGTTTAATTTAATTAATGTTTGCAACAGACTTTGAAAGCATTAAGAGGAAGGTGCTAAACAAGGGCACAGCTTTCAAATTCTAATCATCGTTTCGAGCTCATTAATTTTAGGTCTCTGCAACTATGAAGAGACTTGTCCTTTCTTACCCAGGGATTCCATACCTACTCTGTCCCAGTCTTCTCAAGGTGCATGTGTGGATGTGCTAGAGATTTTTACCCCTTGCATGAAGAAATTCAAGATCAATATTGATAATAATAATGCAGTCCCCCAGATCATGAGCAAATAAACTGCCAATATTTTAAAATGAGAATCTATTTAGGATTTAGTATCTTGCCAACCTCCAGAGCATCCTTTTTAAAGGAGACTTTAATGCTATCTCAAATGCCAAATAAAAATACCAATTAAATGTCATTTTCTTTCAAAGTGAGATGACCTTTCTTAGAAAAGGTGAAGCTTTTTTTTTTTTTTTTAAAGGGCCACGAAACACAACCACTGTTAAAGTAAAGAGGAACCAGACCAAAAAAGTGCTACTGCACACCATGCTCCCAAAGTCAGGCAATTGCAAGGTTTAACTCTTGGCAGTATCTGTCTGACTGGTGCTACTCTGCATCAGAATTTTAAACTGCTGAAGTCCTGGATTGGACAATAGAAAGGCCAGGACAGCACAGCAGAGAAGTACAGGACTCTGGTGTAGATTTACTTACTACAATATATCTGCAATTAATTACTGGAAGACTGCAGTCCTTCCCGGGTGACTCAGCAGCTCACTGATAATAGCACATCCCTCTTGCCCCCAGCACACTTTAAGCAATCCACCCCTCAGCAGATAAAGACTTCACCTCAGGCTTTTAATCTGCATTTGGGAAGGAAGTCTGATTTCTTTGTAAGCAGTTAAAGTTTACAGTCATTTTGTGGTGCACCTTTCCAAACACACAGCAAAATGGTTCTATAAGCTCTGTAGTCCAGTTTTCACTTGCTTAGCCTGCTTAAGCCTGAAGACCTACAGCAAGAGATATGGAGACACCAAAGCTCAGACAATTCCCTCCAGTGAAAGAATGTTACATAAGTCACCAGCACGGCGGCATCAAGGACTCAACATTCTGCACATCAAGAGCAGTAAACTCATGGAAACAGATTCTGCATGTCCTCCTTGAAGAGCAATTTTTTAAATAGAAAACGTGTGGGTAGAACAGGTCATGCAATCACAATAAATATCTCTGCTCTGTGTTGCCCAGTTGCCCAATTAACTTGCCAACATTCAGAAAAATGCCACAAAATATTATTTTCTTTCATTCTTGGGAATATTTTCCCCTGCTCTCTTCAGAAGAAGAAGCCTGAAGTGAAGAGCATAGTATTGAATTGAAATTCTCTTCCTATACACTGTCACCTTGGACGGGATGCAGATACATGCAATATTTTACATTCAGTGCTGTACACAGTGTCTACTCACAATTTTGATTTTCTATGTCTGAAAAGAAGAATGACATTAAAAAACAATAATTATATGTAAAATAAAAATGCAGTTGCTAACTCCAGTTATCTCAGCTAGCATTGCCTATTGCTGTTTACGCCTGGTCACCCATAGGGGAAGATGCACATATTCTGGCCACCTGTCACTGAGCCATCCCATCTTCCTGCAAAGGAACCACTAAATGATTCAGGAAACAGAGACTGCTCTCAGCTATAGGGATGCTCAGAAGTCTGAGACAAGATGCACAGCCTTTGATATCTAAACTAGAGATGTGAGTCATACCTCAGCTGCAAATAATTTTCTCCTGAGAGCATTGCTTGCTTATAAAGGACAATAAAGGCAACAGAGGACTACAACCCTTCTGCATTTATAAATACTTCTGTGTCTGAGCCCTGATTATAAGCACAGCTGTATCACTGCTCATGTTAGTGTGCTTGCTGCACACTAACATACAGGTCACCATCTCTCTGTATACTTTCCCACATGTTCATTTTTCATCTTCAGGAACTGTCTTTCTAATGTCTTTCTTTACAATCCATATCCCAGGTACTTTGCCAAGAAAATGTAAGAAAGAACTGCTGGCAGTCAAACTACGAAACAGACCAAGCAAGCAGGAGCTGGAAGACAGGAATATCTTCCCAAGGAGGACAGATGAGGAAAGACAGGAAATTCGGCAGCAAATTGAAATGAAGCTCTCAAAGTAAGTGTATCTCAGAATGGGGGGAATCTCCCTTTTCAATGTGGTGTCTTAGTACTGTCAGATGAGAAACCGTCACCCACTCCTGAGCTCATTTCCAGCAGTGAATAACACAAAACCTAACAGATCACATTTTCACCTGTCAGTCAGTCACAGGAAAAAATCTTAACTGCACCTTCGGTCAGGATTCCCTTTCTTTCAGTGGAAAACAAGGCATGAATAAATGGAGGTTACGAAGCTCCGAATCTACCTGCAGTTCCACAGAGGTGACTAAGATTCTGAGGTCCTCCAAGAAGGCTAACGTTTAACGTAAAAATAGTAATAAAATGATGTATTGATCTGAGCTTGCCTTGCCAGCTCAAGCTGAATTTAAGGCTAAAGGCCATTGATAGAGCTGCATACTCAAAAAAGGGAAAGCTGCTGTGTGCAGTGGTGGCTGCGTTTCTGTTCTAAGGAAGGAGCAGCTTCAGCAGCATTGCCCACACATTTGTGCAAGTCGTGCTGCGGGGATGGCAGGAATGGTCTGGTTTTGATCAGTAACCAGGGCAACAGTGTAGAGCTGGGTGAGAAATAGCATTACTGTGGCACGTAGCCTAAAGCAAATGAAGGTAACTACGGGACTGCATCATTTGTTTTAGTGTATGTGTGGTTGTTTTGTTTTTTGGTTTTGCTTTTGTTTTTTTTTTTTTCCCCTAAAAGCCACATTTGGGTATCTGAAAGCATGAATTTTTTAGATGAGACAAAGTGGATTGCTAAATAATGTGTGCTGTGCCTACCCACACTGGGACAGTGAGCACTGCTCACCGCCAAAATGCTTGGAATCAAATTGAGAAACATGAACAGAAGTTCATTTTCTAGGCTTATTAAATATTAAATATCTCAAGCCTTTCCTGAAAGAAACATTTATTGATATTTAGGCTAGCTCATTCATGTGTATGCATTTGATTAAACTTTACCTCAGGGGACAGTGAATGAGAGACACATATGGATCAAAGCACAAGTCCTAACAGAGCAGAGCTTTTGGGAGGAAGCACCACTGCCACCACCACACTTGCTAAGAAATTAGCTGCTGAATGAACATCGATGAGATTTACGGTAAACTTCCTGATGCCCTTGCAGAGTAGGAAATGCAGCAGTCACCTTCCAAACTCACAGGAACTGCTGTTTATTCTTTGTTTCATGGCAGCACTTTACATCCAAAGGAGAACAGTGCAGTGCAAGTGACTGTGCAAGACAGCAAATGACAGCTCCTGTCACAAAAAATATGTACATCCTATGCAAGCAGAAAATACCACATCACAATGTACATTAAACCCTAAAAGATACAGCCAGAGTGAGACATAGAAGTGTCACATTAATTATCATCATTTTAGGAGTGAAAGTAGACCTTGTATCTTCATTTCAGGGAAATATTTCAAGGTGCACTTTGATACTGTTAATTCCAGTATTTTGGGCAGTCAACTGATTAAGAAAAATCTTCATAGGTCAGGTGCCTAGTTTTATGGCTCTAAAATGCACCAAAAATAGGTTTCTATCACACTGCATCCTTCAAAATAAGCAGATTCTTCAGGGGGAGAAGACTGTCTCATCGGCAGCCCACCTCATTTTGCTGAGATGCCTGGAAGGTCACCTCTCTCTTCAGCACTGCCTGACTTCTGATGTAAAAGGTCTAACAGAATTGCAGCTTGAGGTGGCATAACTACAGGTTTTACCTTTTTCATTGTGTTTGTCATTTTACCTGCTTAATAATGAGGCTGAAGAATTGTTTTAAAGGAGTCATAACTCAAGTCAACTATCAGTACAAGGACTTAAAAAGAAAACTGCTCTTCTGGTGAAGAAAAGTGCTGGTCATCGCTAGAAGCTAGGAAATGTACTCTATAGATAAAGGCAGTAAAGATAGTCTCCATATTGTCTCTTATGATCTCACGGAGCAATCTGTGGTGCAGGCTATTAGTCTCAACGGTTATGTCTAGAGGATGGCCAAAAGCCAGCTTTGTTCCAAGTGCTGGAAGACAGACTTTCATTTAACTGCTTCCTCCTGGAACGTGGCAGGTTCAGCGCATCTTGGGAAACAGACGGTGCAGAGATTGCTGGAATAGCCAGGAATGGCAAAACAGATTGGAAGCAATCTCCCACACAACTTCCAGCACATATGTGCACTGGCAGAGCTCAGCTCAGCTCTTAACTCATCCACCAGGATGGAACGTGACCATACAAACAAGCTCAGGTGACGGATGCATGAAATAAATATTTACACGCGTTAAAAAAATAAAATCACAAACCTAAAAGTTGGTACTGGCAAAGGCAGAAGAGTCAAAGCCCCAAATTTATCCCTCTGGAGTTTCTGGCTAGTTCTAACTCCCTGCAAACCAGACCATCCCAGAGACCTCACTCAAAGGGCAACCTGACAGTAGCGTGGAAATGTAACCACACAGGTAAGAAGAATGAGAATCTTGGATGAGACTTTGAGGTCTTCACATTCATTCCTTTAATGGTACTCGTGCAGCTTAATCTCTCTGTAGGTGTGAGAACTTGGAAGCATTCTGCTAAGTGCTGAAGTACGAGGTACTGTCAGGCAATTGGGATCCAACAGACATGTACGCTTTCTGTATGATTTTGCCATTTCCTCTGCAGATTAGAGCACATTACTTCTGTACTGGTAACACTTTGATAATTGCAGTGGGACTTGCCTGCTCAGATGTGAATCTACATGCACCATCAGGCTATAGACCTGTCCTTCTGCTCAAGAGAATAATGAACAAGCAAATTACAGTTGTTATTCAATTGCTGTCTGCATTGGAATAGCAAGTAAACAGGAAGTTGTTTTCAAGATCAATATTTTACAGCACATTTGTAGGGATTTGAAAGTCTACAGCTGCCTAGATAATTGCTTGTTTCACAGCTAACACAACCTAGCTCTACAGTCTAGAAAGAAAGCTGTGCTGATGTATATATAATGTACAAAATGCATCAAATAATGGAGTCTAAGTAACTTAAAAAACAGGGGGACGAAAGAACAACATTTTATCAAAACCACTGTATGTTTTCTAAATGGTTCTAGCTGAAATGCGTTTTAAGAGTAGTCGTGAATCTGGCAAGAAAGCCAACTCTGTGCTGTCACACTCATGAGCATTTATGCAACCAAAACAAACACTTATTTTTCTTCAGTTTCCTATTTGTTTCTTCTCAACAAAGAACATGAACGTTCTGTAACATCTTTGGGGCCAAATTCTAGCTTTACAGCGGTGCAAATCGACTTCAGACTTATAATTGACTGACAGCAGTCCAAGTACAGAAACAAGGATTTTTTTTTTTTTATGTGCATTGATGCATTTGAAAATAGTAATTCCCATCTTCTGTGCTTGCAAGCCAAATTACCACTTGTTGCCGTGGAAACATAGGCATCTCCTCTTCCTCCATCCAGACCGGTAGTATTCCATCTTCCCCATATTTTCCTTTCCAGTCATGTTTTCTGTTATTAATTCATGAATCCCCTGTGCCCCTGGCCATGGTATGTGCTTGCAATATTCTACTGTGCATTAGACAACAGAGATTTTGGTACTCCAGGCTCCCAACAGCTCTCATTTTCAATTCTTATGGGTTCAGAGCACAGATAATAAGCCCTCCGTGGAATTCAATGAATTGAGAGCTCTTTGTGTCAAGAGGCAGAGAAGACATCTGCAAGTACCATTATTTGCAGTAACTGCTTTCTGTCTTACAGACCCACTTTGTTCTAGAAGGGGTTTCAGCTGGAACCTGGAGGAGTAAAATAGTCGCTCATCTGAAAAGTGATGTAGGAAAGGGTTGTTTAATTAAATTTGATATCTGGCTGCTCGGAAAGTTGATGTTTGAACTGCCTGGGTGGCTGGTACTTCTCAGGCATGCTTCGTATAACCACAGTTAAAGACACTCCATTATTACTTAATGTTTCTATGAAAACATGAATTCCTGGAAAAGATTATACTTGTAATTTTCACTTCATGTTCTGTTTCACCTCCTTGGATATTTGCATAAGTAGACACGAAGCATTAAGCAGCACTTACAAGATTATGGAGATGGGAATTCATATGCAGAAGTGTGGGCATAAAAGGAGTCACGCAGGAAGAATGACAACTTTGTGAACCTAAAACTGATCGTAACCATACTGAAAATCCTGGCCTGGGGAAGCAGATCGTGCTGGGGCAAGGTTTCTTGTCAACGTAAATTGACAAAGGAGGTATCTTTATTCAGATTTACCACATCTGGATGTCTGTAGTTCTAGTGCTGCCCTGAGGTTCTTATGAAAGGTATTTGCAAGTTAACTTCCCAGGAAGTGCAGAGGTAGCAAAATGCAGACCCATATTAGACTCTGCTTTGTAGCTCAGCCTCACGTAACAGAGCGTGAAGTTCACAGCGCTGCTGAAGACAGAACAACACCAAGCAAACAGCACTTCAGATTTACAGCCTAAAAGCATAAAGTGTGATGGTACAACACAGAGCAGTCATAAAGGAAAATTTTACCTATCGTGTCGTGTTTCCTAAGAATGGCACATCCAGCACTGTTTCCCTGTGGGAATGGCTCAGGGCATCTCTGCTGAATAGAAAAGCATCAGCCCTCCAGAGACGTCCTCTGGGAAAATGGGCTGAATTCACAGGACTTGGGGGCATATTTTACTGGATTTTGATCAAAAGGAGAGAGAGGAGCAATATGTTAATAGCCCTAAAGCAGAAAACTATTTGGCAGGTACTGAGCTGATCCCAGTTTAGAGACTGTCCTAAATTTACCTGGGGATTATTGAGTTTTGGGTTTTTTTGGTTTTTTTTTTTGATGAAGCTCTGACTGTGCTAAACTCCCACTCGCAGAAGTAGAAATTAGGCAACTGTCCTGATTTAGACTGTAATTTCAGACTGGCTGGGAAGACATGACACAGATTTGTTTCAGAGACAGAAAGACAGGAGCAGGCACAGAGAAAAGATCAGCTGCCACCGCTAATTAGCTGCGTACGATTTACTGCGTGCCCTCCTCACTTGGCAGGAATCCTCCAGGTTACCTTGTCACCAGGGCTAAAAATAACCCCAGCGAGCGCAGTGTGGGCGTCTGCACAAGATGCAGCTCTTTGCACATGACACAGGCTATATATAGAGCTACAATTTAATCCTGTGGGTGTGTGGGTAAGCCAGGGGAGTCTCCCTCTCTGCACTAGACAGCACGAGATCGTGACAGCCAACAGGCTGGGGGGTTGCTGTTGGGGATTTGCATGGGGATGCTGCTTGCAGCGTGTTACATGGGGCTGTGGTGTTTTATTGTCAGCTTGCACAGCACTGAAGTGCTTTTAGACCTAGTGCTATGTAAGGGTTTGGGAGTTTTTCATGTCCTGGCTCTTTTCCATTACGGGCTCAGCTTTTTAGACTGCAGGAAAAAAAAGTCAACCAACTATTTGGGGAATAAATAGTAGAAAGACTGAGGAGAGGCTGAGGACTAGGGGAAGCACAAGGAATGGCTGAGATTTTTCAGAGCTGCCTCTGGAACTCAGATTTCTGAATCCCGTAGGCATTAATACTCCTTGTGTCCTTCCTTGAAGTCAGGCACTGACACGTTTGCAAACTCTGCACCCAGTGATGGACAGCACTGGCCATGTAGTCAGCAGGGTTTGGTGCCTGCTGCCAGAGCTACTCTGAGGCAGTCTTAAAGGGTAACAATCACATGTAAAGAGAGAAAGCTCAAGTTTTGTTCACATCTCCAAGCAATGAGTGAGCTTAGCCTCCTGTTTACAACACTCTTCAGGTTAAAGGGAGCTGCCATACAGCTTAAATACATGTATTAGAAAAGATTCAAGACTGTCAGTACCTGACATACCCTGTCCTTTTTACTTAAGGACTGAAGAGCTCTTGAGAAAGGTACCCTTTGTTCCCTTTCACTTATTGTGTTTGCAAAAATAGAATGAACTTCACTAATGTGAATCACAGATCAGCAAGTAACAAACCCAGCCATGAGTATGTGATCATAACAGATCCTCCTGAAAGAAATCCTTTAACAAGTGTTTGATAGCTTCAGTAATGAAGCACAACACATGCACAATTAACTACAGGGCACCCTATCAACTGTAGGCAAGAGCCTTCTGCCGTACCCCACCAGCCCTCTGCATTCCTGGCAACAGTTTTCAGATGAGCTACTCCATCCATGAAGAGTTGCAACAGTGAAGATTTCATCCCGTGGGTTAATTTTTGATCTGAACATTGCACATATAACTCAAAGCTATTCTCAGTGCAGGTCTGCATCTCTAAAAATTCAGCATGCTCCACCTAGGGATGAGAAAGTCTTACATCAGTGGGTCACAGCTGAAAAAAGATTTCTTTCTGGGAAGCCCAGCTCCTTGTGCTGCTCTGTTCTAGTTCCCTGACTCCAGTGCTGGGAATTCATAATCAAACATGTTTTCCACAGCAAAGTAAAGGCAAGGGCATCAGGTCAGTGCACAGCGGGGAAGGGAAGAGCAGAGCAGCAGGTGTAAACACAGCAGTATCGAGGGCCTTTTCTGGGACGCAGAGTCAATTTCTCAAACTGATCTTCAAGCATAAGTAGCACATGTAAAACTAGCAATAAAAAATGTCAGTCAGTCAATCTATTCCATGTAACTTAATGGTTTAAAGAGTATTGCTTGAAAACTGCCTAAGCAACTCTAATTAAATAAGGAAAAAACATTTTAGGGATGAAAATAGTGTGTTAGGTTTGTCTTGCTAAGCTGCCTATGAACAGCATTGTGTGTTCAGACTCAGATCCTCTCTCAAAAACCAGGCATCAGGGAACACAATGGAAATCTGCAGAAAGCCAATAATATTCTGTAATGCTTCAGCTTACACTAGATTATGACTCAGGTCCTTAAGCTGATTTGGAGCACAAGTAATTACAGAAGAAATTAATTTAATTTGCAGAGCTTGGAATCAAAGAATCACCAAGGTTGGAAAATACCTCTAAGATCATCCAGTCCAATTGTCTACCAGTCACCAGTATTTCCCACTAAACCACGTCCCTCAGCACAGCATCTAAATGGTTCCTGAACATCTCCAGGGTAAACAAAAAAAAAAAAATGGATTAATTAATAGGGACCAAAACAGGCTGTTGTGGTAGTCACAGCCATTTGCGCTGTTCTAAGACAAAAACCTGACCCAAACAAAGTGCTGAAGCAGTTGTGGGCTACCAATAGTTCAAGTGGCAGTAGAGGCACTCACAGTGGCAGCCTTTGCCATTTGTCACTGTGGGGACGGTCACTGCATGGCTGATGTTACTCGTGGCTAGCGTTTTGTCACTTGTTCATGAAAATCAGGAACAATGTTTTACGCACTTCATGTTAAGTACTTACTTTGGCGTAGCTGAAACAAAAGCCAAGATGGGATGGACAGCACATATCTAAAAGACTACGAATTGGTATAAGCAAAAATTTAAGCCTGAACAGGGGTTGGCTGTATTTTTTCGGTTTTAATGTACCCAACTTTAGTCTTGTCACTTTAAATTATATACAAACAAAAACAGAAGGTTTTTACTGCTCCCCTCTGCCCCCTTTTCCTTTAAGCCTAACCAGCTTCATATGCAGAGTGGATTTAACTGAGTTTCGTCATGACTGCTGCTGTGAGTTGCTTGCAGAATACCTAAGCAGTCAGAATTTACTTCTCCCACAGAATATGCAGTGTGTCTTTAAGATGGAGGAAGGGAAGAAGATGACATTTCCTTATGATGTGGTGTCACATTTGGATACACCATACCCGGTGGGCACGCAGGGAGTACCACAGCAGTGGGTTATCACTGACTTGTGGGGCAGTGATGTCAGGGGAATGATTCACACCTTTGTGTGAAGAATTCAAGCACACTGTTGACTTCATTGCAAAAACTGGCCAGACCTGATGGCTCCCTGCCTGTCATCCAGGAAACAGCAATTAACACACCGCAGTTGCTGGCTCTCCAAATACTGTTAGAATTACTATCATTTCCTCCACCCACAGCTCTGAGCACAACTTCTGTGGCCTCATTCATTCAAGATCTTAATTCCTCCCAGGAATAGAGGTTTGGGCTTGCCACTTTCATCCAGTAAAACTGGGTCAGTGTAGCACAATTCCTGCCTTTTTGAAATAATATCGGGGATGGATAGGGTCTGGAAAGAGAGGGAAATAAATATTTAGAAAACAGGCAGGAGGCAAGGAGAAGAAACAGGTCAGAATAGAAGCTCTTTGTTTTTAATCAAGTTACTTAATAAATGTTGTACAGTTAGATTAATTATTAAAATGTAGTCCTACCTAAGTCGTTTTGATTTCATTCCCTGTGCCCACCTGGCAAGCTGCAGCTGTATCACCAGGTCTTGTGGATTTCCTCCGGTGCTAGGGGATTTTTCACATAATTTGGGAGCTGCTTGATTCAAACAGAGCACTTCAAGTTCCCTTCAATGATTTAATTACCTTGAGAAACAGATACTGAAGCGGCCAACACACTTCCCTGGCTCTCCAGACTCAGGATAATGATTCTTTCCTAGAAATTGCTCTCCTTCTCTTTTTCTGTAGCCGTTACACTGCATATCAAAAGACTAAAAGGCCTCTCAGGTTTATCAGCCTGTGCTCAAGTATTTACCCAGTGAGAGACAGCACCCTCTGAGGCTGGGGACCTTCTGCTGACAATCCACCTTGCAGAGTACTCTCCATGCAGCTAGGAAACAGATGAGCTTGAAGCCACTTTAGTAAAATCCTAGTCTTAAATAGCGTTATAAACTGGTTTCTTCGGCCCAGTTAGTTCAATGCACAAAGATGTAAGCTATTTTTTTAATTAAAATTATACAAAATGTGACTGGGCTGAGACACAAACAGTAGAACAAATACGTGAATGCCTCACTGTTGGAAAAAATACCACTCAAAGTGAAGACAATGTGGCTCACAGATAAGCTTCTGCTTTCATTTGCTTGAGATGATCATATTCATTGGGCAAGTCAAGTTGTGAATGGATTAATACTTCCTTAGTTTTTCAGAAATCATTACAGTGATAACTGTGAGGACAGCCTATCCAGATAGCAGCTAGTCTATGGCAAGGAGACACACCTAATCAGAAAGTGTTTGCAATAGCCATTTTCTGGACAGTCCACACTGTGGCCTTGTTATTACAGTTATCACAGCGAGTGGCTACAGTACTTAGAAATACCACCCAACAGTAAAGATCCTCCTTTTCAAGAGAAGATGAGATAAACCAATGCAAACGTTGTGTGGAAAGTTGTATTGATAGACACCATGTCATTATACTTAAAGCAATCCCTTTGCAGCTTGTGCAACTTGAAGGAAAAAGATAACAGCATGTGGAAATGCCAGCCTTAGGTCTGTGAGGATGGTGAGGTCAGGGTTAGCAGGGTCTTGCTGTCACTCTGGAGGTTCTGGGCTCAAATGCAGCATTCCATCAACTGCTGTGAAAAAAAAAAAATAAGCCACAAATGGCATAGAAAATCTGAATGATGGACGTCATTTGTGCACAGAGAAGGCCTTTCCCAGCTTTGTTGGAAAGTCACTGCTACCAGGCACTCTCCTATGCTTTGCTCCAGCAGCTCCTAGCCATCACTCAGCAGACAAAGCAACACTGGGGCAGCACAGATTTGGTATCCATCAGTCCTTTTTTCCGGAACAGAGTCCTTCCAAAGGTCCCAAGGGCTTTCAAAGGGTTTCTGTTACAGCCTTGCGCTGACAGTAAAATACAGTTCATGTTGTGCCACAACAAATCATGAAAGAAATGTAAAAACTAAATGCCTGGGTCAGTGTGAAGTGTTAAATCCTTATATTCTATTAAGTTTAGGAGCCTCTATTTCAAAAGTACTGAAAGTGAATGGATAACCTTAGCAGAGATTTTGAAGAAAAAATATGAAATAAAAAATCAATGCACTGAAGAAACAGATTCTGAGCATTCCATGGGCAAAGGCTGCAGGGCTCAGGCCAGCCTTGGTTAACGATAGCAGGACAGCGAGCTGCGGGTCTGACTCTGAGCTGGAGAATGCTGTGCTAACAATAGCATGTATGACAGAAACAGAAAACAGTACAACAGATGGTGATATGCTGTCTGGAGGCAGGGATATCCCGACCGTTTGGAGATGCTGCGTGGGTGAGTGACAGGAGAGAACTAGGAAGGGCTTGCGTTGCCAGGGAGAGCGTTCCCAGAGAGATTTCCTACCGCTTGAGAGCAGGTGTGCAGGCACAGACATGGCTCCCGCAGGGACTGTCTCTCCTGGGAGCGTTTGCAGTTTTAGGAATTGCTATGACTTTGGTTTTTTTTTTTTGTTTGTTTGTTTGTTTGTTTTTCTTTAGGGATTACACAAAGCCAAGAGAGCACTGTGATTTCCTTGATTTACTTCAGTGATTAAGAAAGCTATCCCCTGGCATGAAGCCTGACATTACAACCAGTTTGCAAAGCACAGTGGCATGCCCTCTCCATTCCAAGCTGCTGGGTTAGTACAGTCACAGAGATCGAAGGGAACAGCTCTGGAGAAAATTCTTGCTGTTGTTTTCAGTGACACCTTACAAAGACCAATGTACTGCAGATCTTTATCTGTTACTTCACTGGCTTTGCAGATTGCCAAAGGGTCCCCTATATATAAACACAGGTTACTGGGAGCAGAGGAGTAGATTCTGCAGAGCTCACACTGCATGGGGAAGTTCTCAACAGCTTTCATCCATGGCAAGAATGGCCATTCTCAAATTATTTTGCATTAATTGAAGATGTGGAAGAGACTATACACATAGTCAGCCGGGCAGGATGACTAGTGACAGCTACCAGCATTTCTGCCTGCTCTCTGCAAATCCAGCTGTGGTTCCTTCCAGTGACCCAAATCCCAGCAGTACATTGCAATGGCATCTGTTTATAGGGGTAACTGTTTTTAAATTGAGCAGACAGCGCTGCAGGATCCTTTAACAGGGAACATTGCAGCTGAATTCATGACATTTTGGAACACTCCCATCTACGTGCAGTATCTCTATTTGATGAATTCTAAAACACAGCCTGTGCTACAGTTCAAACTGGCATGTCTTCTGACATTTTGGCCTCCTGTCACTGTTCCCTCTGACTGTGGTGGCTGAAATTGCATTCCTGGTTGTGTAGGAAGAGGAGTCATGAGCCTACTGACACCTCATCTCCTATAGGGCTTAAGGATGGCTGGCAATCCAGCTTCAGGCTCTCCAGAGGATTTCAAGCACAGGCATTGTATTAGGCATTGTTTACACAGTGAAGTGAAAAAGGAAGGACAAAAAAAGGTTTTAAAAAATATAATTACCCAGCGAGCACCCAGGAGTATGTAACTGTCCCACTAGGAATATTAGAAGGTCTTAGTAAAACAGTGGGCCCTACTGCAGGGCTGAGATTTCCTCCTGGTCTACTAGTGATCAACTTGCGGGCTCCCCACTGTTGCTCAAGCAGTTACTAGCAGAGTTGATTTTGGTATCACTTTGGCAGTGGTAGATGTCTTTATTTAAAATAATATAAATAGTTATACACACATAATGGGATAGAGAGAAACCCTTGGGATTTATATTATTCCTTTTGTTTGCTTGTCCTCAAGCATCCAACCCACAAGGTTCTCAATTTGCCCGCCTACGTAACACGCATCTTCTTTTTTATGTAGGAACACAGGGCTCCAGAGTTTTGCTTCTGCTTGAGAGAAAAAAAAATTGAAAATCTGTTGCTTTGCAATGAAATGCTATTCACCTATTTCAGTGACCTGCACAGTGTGACCTAGATCATAACCAGTACGTGGTTTCAGTTGGAAGACCCTTCAACATATATTTTCGTACACACACCCTTGAGCCCTCGTCAGCCTCCAGTGCAGAGCCACACTGGGAGGCTGCACCACTTGAGCTGTGATTTGGAGAACATGTTCTTTCAGCAGTTTTTCCTGCTGAGCTATTTTTAGCTTGAGTGTATTCCCCAAACCTTTTCCTTGTCCAGCTGCAAGGCAAAGCAGAAGCAGCAGTGAGTGGTAGTGTGGCTCACAATGACATTGCTATGAAAAGAAATGTTCTAACTACAGCCCTGCAGCATGTCTTCAGCTGAATAACCAGTTGTAATTTCATCACTCTAATGACTAAATGTTGTAACTGTGTTACAGACAGGACTGAACCACTATCTAGCAGCTCCCTTAGAGCAAAGAGTGGGGAAAAATAGGTGGAAGGGGGAGGAAGAAGCTCCTGCTCTGAAATATATTCACAACAGAACTAAGCCATGTTATTTATTAAATAATAGCTGAGCTGAAAATTGAAACTCTTATATCAGTCCTGGAACATAGCATCCTCCAAGAGTACTCAGCTCAAGATTGAAAGAGGTACTAAAGCAAAAGCTTCCAGAAAGTGATGGAAGGATGCTCAGCATCTTCACTTGACATTGCAGCGGGCCTGTAAGCCATAGACTGGCCCTGCACTGCAGCTGTGTCTGGCCGTTCTTTTTCACTCCTCCAGAAAAAAAACAGGTATGCAACCAAAGGTCAAGTGCTGCAGGACTTTCACAGGTGGTGAAAACAGTGATTGCTGTATAGGCTTCTCCATCAGAATCCTCTCACACAATTAGGCACTGTGCCCATCACTAAGCAGCACTGTGCAATAGTAAGGCTGTTACAGGGATGCAGGTCCTTTGGGGACATTACCAGGATCATGGTACAAGGGTCGTGCCAGGAAAGTATGTAGTTTGACCACTGAAATCCAAACTACTCAGCACAGGGTATTTATCATAGAAACTATAATGATGGACAGCTGTAACTGGGTGAGAGAAGAGGGCCAACATAATTAACTGAACTTTTGCTGATTTGCAGCCTTGAAAATCCAAACAGATCTGAAAGCCAAATAAACGAATAAGACGCATAATTGAGACAAAATAAATGGGCATTACATTTATCCAGCAGGGTAACTAAAAGCAGTTTTTTTTTGTTTTTTTTTTTTTAATGTAAAAAATAGCTTGGGGGAAAAAAGACACAAATATCAGGCAATTTAAAGCAGTAAAGCTTTGGCATGCAACCTACTGAAGTGACCATACCAAGTCCCCATTATCATATCGTTCTTAAACCTCCTACTATCAGAGAATAGCAACTACTGTTACAGGAAATGCTGGCACGACACTCAGCTACCACTTTGTATGTGCTCCAAAACTGCCTTGAGGGGGAAACAAGTTTGTGTTTCACTGCCTGCCTTCTAATTTTGTACAGAACAAAGTCTGTAAAAGGCGAAGTCCCTCCTACCAAGGATTTACTACTACCCATAATTGTACTCTGCAGGCAGCACTGCGCTGCCACCGCTCAGCGCGTGGGTGATTCAAAGCCCTGGCACACATCCTTTTCACAGCTACTTATGGGAAGGATGAAAATAAATTTCTTGTTGAATTGAACACGATGTTCTGATAATAGAGATGCCAATTTAAGAGGCAGAGCCTCTCCCCTGATGGGAAGCAGGCACAGGTAACTTCACGAGCAGACACCACAGGGCACACTCCTCCTCCCTGTGCCTGTTTCCCAGTTGGGCTGGAGCTCTGCTGTGAGAGGGATCCTCCCCACCACCCCTTGAAAACCTCCCAAATCTTTCTGCAGAACTACCTGCCACAAGAGACAATCAATATGATTGTTGCTGGCCACAGCTCGCTTACTGGCAGGCAGATTGATGTGTGCTTGTTAGTGTGGAGTCCATGGGCAAATGCACGTGTGAGCCCTCCCTCCCCCTGGCTCTGTAGGAGATTATCAGATACATGTGGCCCTAACTAAGGACAAGCAGAAAAAGGATTCAAAAGTACCTGTTTTGGATACAGCTATCAAGCTGAAAGAAGATCAGTTTTATGACAATTAAATCATACAGATATACACTACACATTTGTGAAACAAAGAAGAACACTCGGGGGACAGATAAGAAACCTCAACAACACAGGCTTCTTGAAGACCATTCTGCAAAATACTTGCAAGGGTCTGCAGACAGCTGAGACTCCACAGTCTGGCAAGAGGAGCTGGGAAGGATGGACTGGGTCTGAGCATAGCCCGATGCGCACACAGGTGGGCTGTTACCTGTTCCCCCTCACTGTTCTGCACCCATACCTGCAAATGCACTAGTGACACACCACACTGTGGCTTTGCTGAGATGCAGTTCCCACAACGGACAAAAGATACTGCTAAGGTTAACTGTGAGGACAGAGAACTTGGCACTCTCCTTCTTGTTAGACATATTGATGCATTCCCATCTGATAGCAGACCCTGGGATCCAAGAGATAGCAAATCCTCAGACTGCTGAGGATTCAGTCACCTGTAACACTCCAATATCATCAACCTTACATAATGCTGGTGCTAAGACATCAGTTTCTCTGAACGTGAAGGAGAATCTGACTGTGCCAAGCAAATACTGATCATCATTCACAGACACGTGTGAGAGCCATTGGGCTCAGGAACATGTGACCTTACTCCAGAGGGGACGAGCAATTAATGGTTTTTCCCTGGAATTCAAGTCCAGCATCTACACTCACGCACGTGTCTAACATGTTACATAGAGTACCTCAAATCGGGCTCCTGCAGAGGAGGGCTGCAGCAGACCCACCGAGGGAGACTTCCCACCCCTCAGGCTGGGCTCGTTATCTCCCCAGACAACCTATTTTGCCACAGCTATGCACCCCACATGTGCGTCAAGGGGAACAGCCGGACACGTAGATTTATTGCTCCTCTCAGAGCCAGCACAGAGCATCCATGAACATCACAGCATTCCCATGTGCTCGCTGCATGGAGGAAACAAATATCCTGAGGCCACATGCAGACTCTCAGCACCCCAGGTGCTCTGACAGCAGGAGCACACGTGGCTGCACCTGTGGGCTGCACTCAGGGCCACGCACAGCTGAGAGAGCTGCTCCTGTCATCCAGGAGATGCACTGCACATAGGACATGGGAGTGGGCAAGTACATTCATTAATCCATTTCTCTTTTCAAGCAGTTAAGTGAGGAAGATGTACTGAAAACACCCCCCAGAACTCCTTCCCAACTTGAAGGTTTACATTTGTTTTGCACAGAGCAACGCGTGAGCTTTGCCACACCTCTGAGCTTAAAGGGCTGGTCACACACAACACCCAATCTTACGGCACCTGCTCTATCATTCTTTAGGAGAAAACATTCAGATATGGAATCCTTTGATTCAACCCTTTGATCTCCACCCAGATTTGTAGCTTCACTGACACGAACTGTGCAAACTTTGAACCACAGACAGTCACCATTCCTGAGGAAGCAATGTGGGTGCCTCCAGCCCTGCGTGCTTTCTCTGAGCCTCAGCTGAGGCACTGCGGACTCAGCTCTGCTTCCTTCAGCTCTTGGCACGCTTTTGTGTAAATTAAGGGAGGGGGAGAAGCAAATTCCTGGAGCTAAAGCAAAACATAGCAGACATTTACATCATCTGCAGACTGGACAGAGATAGGATTTGCCTGCAAGTTACTTGGGAGCCCTCAAGCTGCAGAAATGGCTGCCTGTGTGGAGGCACCCTGAGGGAACACGTGTTCCTCAGCGGTCAATTCAGAAAAACCCCAAACCCACACCTTAGTGTCTCCCAGGAATACAGCACTATTAACCAGGAGCTCTTTTCAGTACCATAAAATAGATACTCAAGCTTAATTCACCTGAAAAGAAACTGTTACTGTGAAGTGGCAGAGGCAGTGTGCTACATCAGAGCTCCCAGCAGTCTGCTGTGACCTCTCAGAGGTGCACTGTGCAGGAGTCAAAGGTCCTCGCATGAAAACATGTCAGAAGTAGAAAGCACAGGACTCACCCATCCTCGTCTGTGTCTGTCTCACATCCACGCTGGATTCCCTTCAGACTTTTGCACCTCTTTACCCACAGGGCTGAGGGGCAGCACGGAGCCAGGCTAGGGCAGGGCTGCTCCCTGCTGCTGCCCACCCGCAGGTGCAGATGCTTTGGTAAACACTCAGGAAACAAATCAGCACTATGCTCCAGGACGGCCTGCAGCCCTGTACTCCAGAATTCAATCTGTAGAAAGCTGGTGGAGGTCGTGTAGAGTCCACTGGGGGTTCGGTTCCTCACCTTTGTGAAGGCTCCTTTGTGTCCCGTGCCTGCCTCATCCTCTGGGATCAATCCTGATAACCCTAATGCTGTCAGAGTTTCCCATTTTTTTAAACATTAGAGGTCTGAGCGTTCTCCCTCTGGAGTCAGTCCCTCTCAGCACCTGCCTTTCGGCCTGCTCTCAAACGAAGGGAAGAGCAGAGCAGGACGCCATTTCCCAGGGCTGGGCGGCCCACCGTGTGGTGGCACTTCCACCATGGCGGTGCAGCCTCTGCCTGAGCGAGGGCCCTGAGCCCATGCAAGGGGGAAAACCCCCGCTTCTGTCAGTGGTGGGATTTTGTGTTTTAACAGCTTTGGAGAAATAAATAACATTAACACCAGACCGCAGCACGTGGAATAGAGGAGAGCACAGAGAGCCACGCAGTGCCTGTTGCACTGCAGAGCAGCTCAGCAGGGATGTGCAGTTTTCCCCTCTGAGCTGCGCTCACAGCTGCTTTCCCTGAGCGTGGTCAGCAGCCCTGGTGCAGGATCTGCAGCCCTTCACCTTCACCCCCTCCCTGCATTTTGTCTGGGAACCATCTGGGGCTGGCCGCAGTGCAGTGCTCTGGTGGGTAAAGCAGATGGAAAGGGTTTTACAGCAGCTGGAGGTGTCTTCTGAACAGAAATATTGATGTAACAGGTAGAAACAAGAAGCCCTTGCACCTCAGAGGCAACAGATGTCTGCAGTGTTGCCGCCTCTTTATTACATCGTGACTTCTGCTGTGTTTGGTGTTTTCACCCTGTCCCCATCTTCCCTGGTAGAAAAGCCCATTCCTGGTCTTGTGGCTGTGATGAAAGTGCTGTTTGCATCTCTGAAAAATTCAAACAAAAATGTAGTACAGTATGGTGCATGTGTATTTTGCTGTCTCTGTGTGTTTATCTGCATCTTTTCCTTTTGTTGTGGGCAAAGCTGAAGTTGTGCAGAGAAAAAACATTATCTCTGGGCACCCGCCGTGATTTTACCAAAGTCAAGAAGGAAATAGGGTTTTAAATAATTAACCAACATAAACACAATAACAATAACAGTAACAATATAAGTACAGATACAGAAAGCATTCACTTACATAACCATTCTCATACTTCTCACGCTTTAATAATTCTCCATTAGGGTTTTAATTCCTCAGTTTAAAGGAGGTCTCTGAAATCTAATGGAAGATTCTGGGAGAATCTGCAGATCCTGTACAGAAGGGCAGTAATTAGGAATAGCTTGATAGACAGGCATGTAACCAGCATGTAAGTCACTCTTCCCTGAGTTATAGTAGAGAATGCACACTGATCTCCTCCAAACAAACCTATCCAGAGCTGCATGATTTCTGAGACATTAAGGAAAATGAGAGAAGATGGAAGAGTGAAAGGTAATGGATTAAAAATACACTTAAATCATTCAGTGGACCATTTCAGCATCATTTCCTTTTGAGTTTGGATTATTGCAGATTCCACTGCCGGAGTATCCAGCTCATTACTCTGAAAAAAAATCCAGAGACCTAGAGAAAAATCTTGGGTGAGGTGGGAAGAAGGAGCATTAGGTTGCAGGTGTTTGCAAGTACAACAGCTCACCCTGTAAGTTTTCTGCTGGTGTAAGCCTGGTACAATTGGAAAGAATTCCCATTGCCAAAGATGAGAACAGAATTTGGCATTTGCAGCAATCACAGGGAAATGAGAAAAGGATAAGGAGTGGCATTCATATTTTGTGCTGTTGGTCTGGTAGCATATGAATACAGAGCTGAATTCAAAGGTGTATTTGGTCAGGCTTAGGAAACAAGGAGAAATTAGAATTAGACATTTGCTCTTTGACAGTTACCTCATGTTTTTAATTTCCTGTATATTTGGTAAAATACAGATCTTGGTATCATCATTCTTTTATTTTCTGTGCACAGTTGAGGGATAATTACTGCAACCTTGGCTTGCGGCGTGGTCCCTGCTGTATTTCTTTGTCTGTAACTTCAGTCTCTGGCTTGGTAACACCTGCCACAGAGGAGACAATGAGAATCCCCGATGCTGCCAGAACACAGACCGGGAAGCATCGTAAAACTGCTTCTGATCTGTTTGCTGGATTATTGCTTGAACGATAGCGAATGCAGAGTGTCTGTCTGCCTAGGGGAGGGCTTCAATTACCTGAGATTCTCTGCAGATATTAGCAGTGTCTCGTGGGGAAAGCTCATTTAGTATGCAGAATAAAATCGCCATGGCACTGATCATATGATTTGAAGACTCAATCCTGAAGCAGCACTACGGAAAGGGGAGGTGAAACTGCACAAGACACTCCGTTCAGACAGCATGAGGCTGTGAGCCGCACACGAATTTTATTCAGCAGGCAGGAGGAGAGCTGCTCGATTGGTCTATTAGATTTGTAGTCGGGAAACCACAGGAAAGCTTTATTTTTGTCAAGTCTGCATTTGTCAGGATGCACTGCTGATACTAGAAAAAAAGGAAGCCCTCTGCTACGGAGATTAAAAGGTAGAAGCAGTGACATCTACGGAAGATCACCGTGGAACTCCTTTGAAAACCACCGTAACCCCCTCTCTCAAGAGTGAATTTAACCGTTGGAGGGCACTGGTTCCAACTGACTGCAAAACGTGGTGAAAAGGATGCATGGCATGAGGAAGCGTTCCACCAACAGCAGTGCAAACTAGAGGAGAACTTCCACCTGCATTGCTGGCGTTTGGCACAAATTACACAAGAAGGCATTCTGGTACCAGAACCTTGGGTTTGGGAGTTTTTTTTTTTTCTTTTCTCCTTGAGTCCTGGAGAAGGATTTCGTGTTCTCCTCCTGCCCATAAACACACACAAGGAAAACACAAAGCAGAACTTGGAATCCTGCAGACTTTCCAAAGAACAGGCATGGTACAAAATGTGATTTTGGTGTTTTTCCGCAGGCGACTCAGCCAAAGACCTGCTGTGGAGGAGCTAGAAAGAAGAAATATACTTAAACGTGAGTACTTTCTCCTTAAAATATTTAACATTTATTTGCTGAAACCAGAAATTGCATATATAAAACGTATTATTTTTAAAGAGAAGTTAATTTACTGGGATTATTTTCTGTACCTAAAAGTTTTCATGTTTATTGTGTCCTGGGTTTCAGATACTGCAGAAACCAGAATTTACACTTTGGTAAAGGCATGCGATTTGGTACAAAACAGAGGGACTTGCTTCAATTTCAGCTTTGAAAGAATTCATATTGTGAATACACTGTTTGGGTGTCTGAGGGGAGAGCAGCGTCCAAGTGTCACACAGTGCAATGACACGTAGATAACCATTTTTCAAGGCAGTGACTGTCTTAGCTAAAGGAGAATGGACAAAGCTTCCTTGCAAAGATGTGAGGACATTTCCAAAGGCAAGTCAGAGAACTATCATTCTGAGATGTTAACAGTTACTAGAGGGAGAATTTCAGGCCTATTATAAATAGTGCTACAGGGGAATGTTGCTCAACATCTTTTACATAAACACAGGGCAGAAACTTGAAACTCTTTTCCTAAAGATTGGTGTTAGGGCTGAGGGATCAAACAGGTGATAGATTGGGAATCCTCTAAGCTAGAAGGAGAGAGAAATCTTCTGTGATATGGGGTCTGAGATAGGAGAATGAGAGAAGTTACCTGCCTGAAGGAAAAGAATACTGCTTCTGTTACTTTTGAGGTTTAGTTGATGTTGAAAGTGAAAAACAATCAGCACAGCTCCTCAATAGCAGAATGAGGGAATGATATGATAAAGGTTTGCTTCTCCCTAAACTTGAATAAAACATCTATGTATGATCACATATGATGTCACCATATGGCATATGTCACAGAAACAAACAATGCCGCCTCTGGTTTTTAATTCATATTTAATTATCAATGTGATTGCAGTTCTTCAGAAAAAAAGAGTTACCCACATTAATTACCAAAAATTTTATGTCTCATAACTTTCCTGTTTAGCAGTTTGTAGAAAAACTTACACAATTGCTATTGAATTTATTGTGGATTTCATTCACTTTTAACACAAAGGGATTCCATAGTCAAATTTTCAGTACTCTTCCAATGCATGCGTTGTGCATGCTTAAATTGGATGCATCTGACAAACATGCGCAGCTAAATGAGAAACAGGGTGCATTCTTTGAAAATGTGAATGGATGAACTCGGCCTAATTTACCTGTCAGCTACACAAGAGATAAGACAAAAGCACATTAACCCAAGATTCTGAAGTGCAGAACCAGATTCTCCAGAGTCAGTTCCTCAGATCTCCATTAAGATCTGTTTTTAAATGTTGTGTTTTTTTTTTCCTTTTTATTTATTTCTTTCCCTAAGGCAGGAATGATCTCTACAAAATAAATAAATAAATAAATAAATAAATAAATCTGTTTCTTTATGTTTACTTTTTGAAGAATGGTGGTTACAGCCTTAATCTGGGTTAAACTGACAAGCTTTAATAATAAAAGTTTGAATACATTCTTATAATGAGCTTAGAGAGAGATAAAGCAGAAAGAAGATAAAGCAGAATTAAAGATATTTCCTGAACGCTGGCTAAACATACTGGTCTAGATTTGTATCTCATTTAAAGGAGCTCCCAACACGAAGCAAATCCATTGACTTCAGTTCTGTTGCTCAGGCTTTATAGATTCATCTTGAGATCGTAGTCACTTTACTCCAGCTACCTGTTCCATAATATAAAAAAGTTAAGTACCTGTCAAGAGCTGAGGTCATCACTAAGCTGTGACAGCAGTAATCATAAAAGGCTGGACAGGTACAACAACTCTAGGCTCCGTTTTGTGTGAATGTGGAAATTAGTAAACTTTCCTTCTGTTGGTGTGAATATAGAAATTGTCGTTCAGGTTTCATACAGCTGCATCGGGTCTGACGTGCAAAGACGTGGCAAATAAAAACCCTCCAGTGAAATCACTACAACGTCCTCCAGCTTGGAAGGGTTTGTACAGTTGACTCATGGTTTTCCTAACATCTCTGATGTTAATAACACACTCTGCTAAGGAAAATGTGAAGCCAACACTTTCTTACCATTTTGCTGAGCTTCTACATCCTCTGCTTTAATGATGGACACATTGCTGGTTTAGCATTGCAGCTAAAAGCAAGAGCCAGGTGTTCACACGTGTTCTTGTCGTCGGCAGAACACCGACAGTGACAAGGCAGCATCTCTTCACTCACACTCCAAAATCCCCAGTTTGTTCTCAACACCAGGAATTGTTTCAGCGTTACGCACAGCTAAGAATTCCTGAAATAACTCACAGGGCAGAAAAAATGAATTACAGTACTACACATGTCACTTCCTAATTGGGAGCATCTCTCTGCTGTGCTTTATGAAGCCAGCCCTCCCTAAAGAGTGCAGCTATGTGTGGGCAGAGCGATGCTGATAGGGAAAACCTCTCTGCTTTGTCTCTGTAATAATGCCTTTGCTAGCAGTTCCTATCTTGCTTTATATTTTCCTAATGAATTATTCCTTACGTTTTCACATTTGGCGTTTTCTTGAGGCTGGGAATGAGCACTGAGTGTGTCTGAATGTATCACAGGAAAGGGTCACTATGCACTGTGTTGTATATTCAAACTGTAAATCAATATTGCAGTACAAAATAGTAGTTTTCATTTTGGAATTGTCTCAGCACATATCTAACAGCGATATGCTAAAAGACACCGCACCACAGAACATCATTCTCTTTTAATAGAAATGTCTGTATATGAAAATACTCTATAATGAGTGAATTGAAAGGTAGGTGAGCACATTCATAAATCTAGCAAAAATCTCTGCACCTTAGAATACACTCTGCTTCTTAAATCATTCTCCCTTCAAACATTTCACACATAAACAGGTATTCATCCCTGAGACAGCACTACTTTAATTGCTGTATTCTGTGCTTATTTTGTTGCCTTGCCACTGAATTTTAATGCAGCTTGTTGTAATATTTTATATTCATATGATTTGCATTTCTGCTATAGTGGCTGTGTGCTGTGTTACTCTATACTGATACTTATGGTGGCATTTCACTGTAATCTACTGAGTGTAAAAATAGGGAATACTTCATTACTAAAAATATCATTTTGGAAACCCATCTGGGCTGCTTCTCAAAGCAAGGTAAAGCACACGCATTTTTAATATTGGAAGTGTAATAAACTAGAGAATCCCAGAGTGGTGAAACATTTTTGTCTAGATGTTCAGCTTCGTTCAGGTCACAGGCTTGTGCCTTAATTTAGTAACAGATAGTACTAGGAATAGAAACGCCATTACCTCGTATCCCAAGGCAAAGGATATATTTCACACAGTGTTACAGCACTCCACTCTATTTTTAGACCCAGTGTGTAGGAGTTATCACGGCTTGAATGCTAATAGGCACAACACACAAAAGCTGGCAGGCTTAGGTTAGAATGGAACGCTGCAAAAGAAAACTTGTGAGGATAAAGAGGTTTGAATATCCGTGGCATAGATAAAAAGCATGCAAGTCAAAGATAACTGCTGTGGCAGTGTGACCACCTGAAGACGTCGCTTGAGAATTAAGGTCATACAGGACAGAACATTACTTTCCCCGCCGTAAGTCCTTCAGCATCTACTGCAACATAATGGCTCCAGCAGAATGGAGAACACAAAGAAACGATGATTAACGACGGAATATTTCATTTCTAAAGTTCATCCCATTTGGGAGTTGATGTGGCTGTTGTTGCTTATTAAATCTCGGAACTGGAGTTGGGAGCTCAGGAAAAGCTGTCTTTGTCCTCACACAGGGGTAATGATACCTTCCAGTAGAGGAGCAGAGCAGTACTGAGCTAAGGAAACAGACAGCTAAGAGCCAGCTGCCAATTTTTATGTGGTATAATTCTCACTGCCTTGAACTTTGGAATACTGTTCCTCCTCATGAAGAAAATAATCATTTTTCTTTTTATATTCTCTGCAGAACGAAATGATCAAACTGAACAGGAAGAAAGAAGGGAAATCAAACAAAGACTGACAAGAAAGGTAAAATCTTGCAGTACCTTCTGTTAGCTCTTAGAAAGCTAGTAAAACATTGGGAGGGTCACCTAGGTCATTATTGCACTACACTTCCTCCTCAGCAGTGCCTGAGACAGTGGCATCCAGTGTACGAATATCAACCATGTGAGAACTGATAGAATATTTACACACAAACCTGAAATGACAAGATAGTATTTGCTTGCACACCGCATATTTCACAACTACTCTGCTATAAAAGCAGTCCTTCATTCTCTGTAGCAGATCTGGTTCCCTGCTGAGCATCACAAGTGCTCCCACAGTACGTTGCTCTTCGCATTTTAAGGTGTTCTGAGATCTTGTTACAGTTCTGTTCCCAGGAAACCCTTTTGGAACTATAAACCAAATTTGCCAATAACTCGTTATATCCGAATTTAGAAGTGGGTCTGGTCCTGAGAACCTTGCACAATCTGCTGCTGAATGCAGTAGAGAAACCCTACAACAAATTCATTATGATTCCTTTGCCTGTTCTACGTGAATGCATTTATCAGTTTTCAAGGTCAAAGTATCTTCATCTTTTCTCCGTTATAAAGCCACAACTCAAACAATTATGACTCTCATAACAAAAGTCTAAAGGACTTAATAGTCCCATGGAACGCCCAAGGAGTTTTTATTCAGTCACATAAAAGCACACTAAGCTAAAACGGCAAGCAGAAAGTGTTGCACAGTTCATTGAAAGATTTGTAATTAATTTTGGCTCTGTTTTACAAAACTGTTTAATGCAGCTTAACCAGAGACCTACAGTAGACGAACTGAGAGACAGAAAGATCCTGATTCGATTCAGTGATTATGTAGAAGTGGCAAAAGCACAGGACTATGACAGACGAGCAGATAAACCGTGGACAAGACTATCAGCAGCTGATAAGGTACTGGCAGAATTAAAATATTATTGCTTCCTATTGACTGTGTCTGAAATGCTACATTGGGTTCTGCAAGGACATTTAACCTCTGCAAACAGCGTGGTTACCTGATGTGCTGTAAACACACGATGGACACGGTCCTTCTGCATGCTTCAGGCTGCGACTCAAAACCACTTCCAGCGAGCACAGTACGAACATTCATCCTCAAACTGCAAGTTTTTTTCTTAGACGTGGAAACACCTTTCAGTTCATTTTGAAGCACGCAAATATTTCCTGTCCTGCTTCCTGTGAACACTGAAGGAGTCGGCTGATGTTACATTTTCAAAAGCATAAACAAGCAGTTGTTTCTGCTCCATCCTATACCTGCACATAACTGATTTAGATAGGAATTCAATTTTCACAGCGAAGTACTTGAGATACAGCCAGAAGAGTTCCGCACGATTCCAGCTAGAGCAGTTGCTGAATCAGGGGTTTTGAAGTTTCAGGGATGGAGCAAACAGAGCTAGTGTAGATCCTAATTGCTGGATATGATGGCAAACGCACGGCCGGATTACTTACTGCTTTGGTTTGAGGTGCAGAAATCAAATTCTCTGTTCTTCATTCCAGTACTTCCCAAGTAAGAAGTGTAATAAATGGCTTAAGAAGACTTACACAGAAAATGAATATTTCACTTTTTTCCTACGTTAGCATTAAACACAAAGTTGTTTAACTCTCTTCTATTTTCAATTCCTAGGCAGCAATTCGAAAAGAGCTAAATGAATACAAAAGTAATGAAATGGAGGTACACGCTTCCAGTAAACATTTGACAAGGTCAGTCTTCCTGCAGTTTATTTCCATTGCCTGCTAATAACCAGTCCCTTTGTGCCCTGGACCTGCAGATTTTGTTCTTGCATGCTGAATGTGCTGAAGTGTTAAGTGTACTTGAACATGGAACCTCATTACATTATACTCTGATCCCCCCAAAATCAGGGGAGTAACACATATACACAGTCCATACTCAGTGTAAGCTGAGGCTGTAGATGTGTATCACTTGAATGGCAGTCCCATTGCTACTGGCAGGAGCACAGTCCTGCACAGCACTCTTAATGGCAGTCAAGCAGAAGCAAGAGAGAAAAGTGGCTTGGACTCTTGGCACTGCCCGAGTGGTTTGGGCCACTGTGTATCTAGACAACCTTGCCCCTTGCCTCATCACAGCACTGATCACAGCATTCCTGAAAACACTGGAATTTTCCAAGAGACAGCAACTGAGAGAGAGGCTGTTAAGTTCCTTGCAAAAAGAACTCGTTGGTTACAGAAAAAGTTAAATAGAAATCAGTTATTTCGTACCATTTTTGCTGTGTCTGTTGCGCCCTATTGCTCTTATAACACCATTTGGGGAGTTGCTGATAGCACAGTGTACTTTTGCCATGTCTGTAAGCATTCTCTTGCTGCTACAATAAATTGCCTAACACTGTGCTTAGGAACTTGGTGTGCAGCCTCACATTCTGGAAGGCACAGCAGCCTTTCCATCTCTGTTTCTGAACCAGAATTAGTCTGATCTTAACTGAGCTTGTGTGGTCTATGAAAAGACGATCTAGGCAAATACGCGACTGGTGAATGCAACTCGTGTTCATCTAAATGTTATGGTGATAGGATTCTAGACTGTTCTTGCACTTGTTAGAGCCCTTTTCACATTACAGAGCTCAGGCTCAATGTGCATGGCAGTGTACTGTCACACTGACAGAGTGGAATACAGGAAACAATTTGGAGAACTTAAGACTAGAACTGAAAAATAGCTTCTTCCACATGAGCTACCTGGGGAATTTCAGCAGATGGCAATGATGCATTTTCAGATTTAGTCAGGATATTAGAAGTAAACAGGCTTACAGCTTACAGTTACTGCTAAAGTATTACGAATGACTGGGACTTCAATTGCACTCAGCCAAGAGAACACACCTACAGAGCAAGAGCATATGAATTCCAGGCAGAATCTGAGGCTGTTATATATTAATCTAACGGTATATTCTCTTATTTTTGAACATTGATTTAAAGAAAGTTAATGATCTAAACCAGGCCATTTTTAAATAGTAATTTTTTTTTTTTAATGTTGAAGTGGTTTAAAAATGTCTCTTATTTTGTCCTAGATTTCACAGGCCGTAGAAATTTTCTTCTGAGAAGAATCTGCCCTTACTTTTTGATATTGCTGCTGAACACACATCGGGGATCGTCCTTCCCTAACGTTCAGCCAGGATACCTTGCTGTTTGTGTGAAGGGAGGGCTGCGGATGGAAGCTCTGCAGCACTTCAAGAAAGAGGGAAACACCGGAGCTGTTCTCCACTTTGAAGCCAGAAGAGCCATGGCCTGTTGAATGGGATTAGCTGCTGAAAAAGACTGAAGTAAAACTACTTGAAAGAACCTACTGCTCTCCTTTACCACTTGTTTTAAACTGTTTTGCAGTCTATCATGGAAAAGGAGATGTGCATGTACAGGCTTTACCATTCCAAGGCCTCTGACATAATGGACATGACACACTGTCATTCAGTATTATGTTGACAAGACATTTTGAACTTACCACAATTAGTTTGTAAAATGCTTAAGTTCATGTTCTAAAAACTAATTTAATGTATTATAATTTCATTCTTTTTTTATATAATGTCTAACAAACACAGCTGCAAGCATTTTTGACTCCTGTTACTTTTGTTCCTTAATTAAATGACTACTTATTGCAGGAAATGAATGTGTTTTTTTCCAAGGGACAGTTGGGAAGGGATTTCATTTATTATGCACCAGATCACATCCCTTCTTTATCAACAGAGATCTTCCAAGAGATCATTTTAGCTAAGGACCTCCATTTTCTGTTAACACCAGCATTTTGCACCAGGCCCTTGGAACGCTTGCATATTTCCATTCTGCAGTACTTTCAGTCCTCTAAAGAATGACAGTAAAATTCAGTTAATATCTTAAGAAGTCACTAATTTGCACAACCGTAGATAAACTGTCTATAAAAGTGTACTTTCATGTTTAGGAAACAAAGTATTTTAATTTTTTTTTTAATAATAAAAATGTATACATGTAGTTAAATGATTTCTTGATAATAAGAGGAAAGAGGTTACTAGATGATAAGCAGATAATTACTAGATGATAAGATAGAATTGGTTTAGCAAAATCTAAAAGCTGGACACTTCTAATAATGCTGGACATCTAGAAACACCTGAGAGTTTTTCTCAAGACACTACTAGAAGAGAAAAAAAAGAAAAAAATACAGTGCTATCTGGAAAGCACACCTCGTGAGACTGAAGAGACAGCAACAAAACGGCACAAACTCCCAAGACAAAAATTTCCCTGCAGGTGCTGTAAATGCGATCCTTTTAGGAAGTGACTCAATGTCAGCAGTGTGAACGAGGTGCCACGTTACTGCTCGGTTGAGGTGATCTCCATGACACCACGAAGCATAAAAATAATCAAGAAAATAAAGGTACGTAAAATGCTTCGTATGGACTACTGAACTGATGGCAGCTGTTCAACAGACACTGCAAACAGCAGAAGGACATTCAGTTCTCTTCAGCTGCTCAGTGTGGGAATGGAAGAACACAAATAGTGTTACACTCCATGCAGACTAGCATTTAAGAATGGAAGGTAAGAACACAATGTAACACAACATACACATCGCTAAGGGCACTAGAAGAGACTGATGAATCATGGGAGATGTCACACCCAGGACCAACAACCTGACGCTGATAATTCAGCTTACTCTGTAGCTGTAGTTTCAGACACGTTTTAAAGTTTGATTTACCTATCAAGGACTTGAATCACTCAACTACTTGATCCAAAGATTTTTTTTTTCCTATTAATTGCAGTTTTATGACTTGGTTTTTCACAGAAACATGTAACTGACCTTTTGACACACTGCTCAGTACAGTTATCAACCAATCAATTAATATTTACTGCTAGTTATATTACAGGTGTAATATACAAAAAAAAAAAAAAAAAAGTGTTTCATAAGTTTCTAAGCTAAAGGACGTGGTTCTGCTTAACTACAAACTCAACTAATAGTCCATGAAGGCAACACTCCTATTTAGCACCAATGCTGACAGTGCAGAATTCCACTGATAACAAAAATGTGTAACATGCATTAAAAGGATGCCTAAAAAATATAACAAATATTTTAAGGGTATCTTAGTTTATTTAATCCAAGCAGTGCCTATGAGCTGTATCACTACTTCCACTTAGCTACCTTGTAGTTCTGCAGCAACACACTTCAGGTCCTTCCCCACACCCTCAGCTGTCCCTCCATCCTAACCTTTCTGCTTCACTCTGCTAAGAGACATAAAGCTGTGACTGGTTCAGAGCCACACACGGTCACTGTCAGCTCACTACTGTCGGTTTACTGGTGGGCAATGTTTGGAGACTGCCTGCCCAAAACATGCTTGCTTCTGGTAGGACTCTTCACTGGAGGGATGCTCAGGACATAGGGGCTGCTTTCCTTACGCTGACCTTTAAGAACGCAGATTAGAGCAGGAAAAAAGTTCTGCATCACACGAGGTCCACCTAGTGGGGATGACCGTGATCGCAGCCTTAAAAACACCTAAACATCTCAAAATGAGGAAAGTATACACTGCAGTTACACAGATGGAATGAATAGACTAAATTATTCTGGCTATTTCAGCTCTTCCCTGGAAGGATATAGTCATGGACATTTAAAGTTTAGTTTATAAGGAATAGTTTTCATTTAAAACTATACGTTTACAATAAGCTACTTCCTGTCCATAATATCAGAACACTACTTGCTCTCCATTGTATTCTCTGTGATGTGTGGGATGGAAATCTCTCACAGCCACTTCTGATCTAAGAAGCTGCTTTATAAAGAGGGTAGATTTCATAAAGATAAGAGAAACTTTTCCATTTAAGGTCAGAGACTTAAGTTTGTAAGAACCTTTCTGAAGATCACTGAGTGAAAGCCCTCACTCAAGGTGAGTAAGGCTAACTTTCAAAACTGCTCAGTGAGTGCCGAGTTCAAGCTACCACATGGCTGTGGGCTTTCCTTAACCCTTACAACCAAAGACTGCATTGTATAAATCACCACAGGTAATTCAGTCATCAGTAAGATTTCCCATTTTCTTTGAGGAACTGTCAAAGTTTTCTACTTTAACTTCTACCTTAACATTGAATTTTGAATCGTGTCGTTTTTCTCTCTGAAAATGAAGTTTAGGAAATGGTTACTCGCCTAAATAACGGAGGAGAAATCAAAGATAAATGAAGTGTACATAAGAGAGAAGCACTGCACAAGCAAAGCAACAAATTGTTTTGTTGGTTTGTTTGCTTTTTAAGTTCTGTTGTTGCCATGCTTTGCGAGTTCTGCTCCTGAGATGCTGGGAGCATTAATCTGGAGCCAGTTCCACAGTAAATAGGCAGCTCTGCACATGACAGAGTAGACAACCTATAAGATATCCTATGAGTTACTGCCTACACCTGTTACCTCTCCTACATCAACTGTAACCTTTAAATCCTCATTTTTTAACAAAACTTAAATGAATAATACTAAAGGCACTGTTAAGAGCATGAAGAGTTTACAGTAGTTATATATGCAGTATTAGAAGTAAAAAGGATAAAACAAGTTGCTAAGGAACTATAAAATGCAGGGCAGCTTGAGGTTTGTTTTCAATATACATGATGTGAACATCCTAAGCATTTCTCATCGTTTTCTAAAAAATAAACAAGAGTCAGACTCTAAATTGTAACAGAAGAGTAAATTTCGACTCACAGTTCTCATAGGAAATGTTTGAACATCCATGTAATTTACGTATTGGCGCAGGCAGTGTTTGCACACAGGGCACATTCCTGAGCCACAGACTGCAGAGCCTCTCACAGCCTGATGCCCAGCACCAACTACTTGCTCAGCAATGCTTTCTGTGGCTGAAATGAAAAAACGAATTGCCACTTTAAAGCAAAACAGTAACAACATCGTTCTGTAAAAACAAGACACACACACAGTTTTCCTTCAAATATTTAATACAAATATTTGCAATGTAGTTCAACCATACAATTTTACAGCTGTTTTCTGTTAGAAACTCTTACTGAATTCTAATGCCACAGATGGACTGCCACTGGCCGATGACACTGGATCCTTAAATAATTTCTTACTGTATTCTGGATTAGACAAAAGACAAAAAGTGGTACTCTGTACACAACGACCCAAGACATAGATTTGAAATGAAATTTGAAGTGATTTCTCTAAAAGTTCAGCTAAATAACCTATGGAAAACGTTAATAGACTTCCTCAAAAGTAGCATTAGCTAAAAATAAAGATGTTCCACACTGTATTTTAGTAGATTCAGTAAAATAAAGCCAAATTTTTCTAATACTGGGAGAAGTCTTATTCAAGAGGCTTCAATTTCATTAAGGAAAATATGCTTTCATTACAGTAGTTTCCTTAAGTAAAAAAAAAAAAAAGTCACACTTTGTGTTAAAAAACGAGTTTATATTCAGCTTGAATTTCAGGAAAGTACATGAAAGTACTACTTCAGAATTCTCCATCTTCTGATCGAAATAATGTCTGCAATCCTCTGCGAACATTAACCAGTTCCTCTTCTTGCTGTGCAGAAAGCATTACAGTTAGCACATACTTTAAGTAAAACCTTTCTTTTTTTCACTTTGCAATTCTTTTGTACAGTACCCTGCTTATTAAGTATCTGAAATGTGACACTTTTCCATGTTAGCATTCAACATACTAAGACTCAGAAATCAGACAGCATGTCTATACTGGCTGCTTTTATCACGCACGTAAAAGGCTTAGAATTCATAACACTGGTGATACTTGGATTGTAAATTGTTGTTTTTTTCTGATAGGGTGCTAAATTACTAAAAGCTGTAAAATCTGATGTTCAAATAACTATCCTTACATTCTCATAAGTAAATACAAAGGGAAGACGAGATAACTTCAGTTACCATTTCTTTAAGAAATTTCTCTTGCAGTCCTTTCATGTCTTCTTTCATCAGATGCATCTATAAAAAGAACTGACACTGAATGCATTGTTTCTGCTTGCAATTGATAACACATTTTCAAGATGACATTACATCCCTAAATGGATATAACTATAAAAGGATGTACATGCATACTCTTGCTTAAGGAAAGAGACTGTCTGCATCTAAGTTGTTGTTTCTTGGATAATAAACCATGGTGAACAAAGTCACAGCACAGAGTATTCATCTTGCAGTGATTTTGCAGATAATTGTAGACACATCCTAATGGGTGAAGCACAGCCCTTAAGCACAGAATATTGTTACACTACAAGTATTTCAGGACAGTGGAAAAGCTGTAAAAATACCTATGTGGCATTAATGCAATTTTAGGAATCAGGAGTTTATTTGGAAAAATAATAATAACGGTATCTGTTAGCTTAATTGAAGAAATAAGAATTATTAAAACCAGAAAAAGAACTGAAAGCTTGTACTACCTCTGAAGTAAAAACATCTTCTTCATAGTCAACACTATGGTAGATGTTCTTTTCAAATGATGTTTTAAGGATCTTCATCCTGAAGAAGTAATAGGCAATTCAAGTAGTTTTGCTATATATGAACATTTCACAGATACCATGAGTGCATCTCGTTATTTGTAGTCTGATCATACTTAACTGCACGAATAAATCTTCCCACCATTATTCCTATTGGAGAATAGTTATGTTTTAATCCTCTTTCTCATCTACTATCCTTATCTTATGGGAGAGAGCAATTGCATAAAGAATAGGAGGCAGCCTACTTTTCAGCTTGAATTTACATCAGAAAACAATTTTCAAAACATCCCCAATGAAGCCTACTAACCTCTGTTGTTCATTTGTCATGAATGTACTTAAAGTATGCTTATGTTTTTTCCAAAAAGTCTGGAAAGAAAAATATGAACAGACGGTAACCAACAGTAACTAGTACTTTCTAAACGTGAACTACTATCTAATTTGAATATTATAACCTACAATTATAGGCTTAGTTCAGGATGAGAAGTACGTAAACAGTCACCTTAGAGGCTTTAAAACAAAGAAACAAACAAGTTTTGTTGGCAGGATATGACACTTCAGGAATTCTGTCTTCAAAGAGTGAATTTCAACAGAAAGTTTTTCACCAATAATTTTGTTCTGTTTCAAATAAATGAAAACGAATGTCCTCCACAATTTAAACAGACTTTCCATATGATCTAAGTGGGACTAGAAAAGAAAAAAAGCCTTCACAGGAAAAAAAAAATTGTTTTAACATGAATATTTATATATCTATTCTACATTACAGCACGTAGTGAGCAACTGACTTAAAACACACAGCCCAAAACTCAGGCCAATTGAAACAAGGCTCCTGAAATGGCATAAACAGCCCTTTAGAAGTAGTGTGAATACTTTGGTCTAGGAAGAAAACCTCACAGTGACAGAGAAATCCTATTAGAATAGCAATCAAATCCTGACGTTTCAAATTCATTACTTGAAACATGACTCATCTATGAAGAAGGAAAAAAGGCTTTTTAAAAATTAGAATTAATGATCTAAAGTTAAAGATCCTATGAGTAACCCACAGATCGCGCAGGAGCTTGTTTTTCTCCATGATAATTAAAAAACAAACCAATAATTCTTTTTCCATGTTTTTCAGGGACTGAGAATCTTTCTCAAAATTCTCAATTTCCTGAAGAATAACAAAATGGAATTTGTCCAGCTGCTTGATCCTAAAAAGAAAAAAGAAAAGGTTATATTTAGAAGGTATCAACTGTATTTTAATTGTCTTAAAATAATTATTTGTGTACAGACCTGCATTCAAGAAGCTGTTGATTCATCGTTGTCAGATGCTGGTTGGCAGCTCTCAATGACTGCTTTGCAAAATGCTCCATTTTCTGTGACCGGCTCTGCAAAGATGTTTGAGCAATACTTTCAGATTATTTTCACTTGAAGAAAATAGCAATAGTACCAAGTGCAATAATAGGCTTTTTTCCACCCTATTTTTTTTTTTTCCCCATCTTGCTATCCTTTTAGGAAAAGTTTTTGGAAAAAAATTAGACATACTCTACTTGAAAAACAGAATCACTGAAGACAGAGAAAGTACACGTGGAGTAAAGGTTGCATTCTCGCAGCTGCGTTAGGTGAACAGCTGCATCCTTGAGGGTTGTGTTTTCCTTTTAGCAAACAGATCACATTCATGTGGCTGATAAGTTGGGAAAAAAATCAAAATCCAGTTTGCTCGTTACTTTAGATACATCTGATTGTAAGAAATGACACACAGGATAAAATTTCAAGCAGATCTGGTCAAGAAAATCATTTGAATGTAAAATGCATAATGTAATTGAAAAAGCTTGAAAAGCAACTTTAATTCTGTCATTTCTAAAAGCACTACGTGCCTAGATTTTTTAAATGTCTTTTTTAAGCAAATTCTGTACTTTAAGCCCAAACTACTATTCACACGGACATTTAACCACGTATACAACTAACACTGTACATAAAATAACTTGCCTCAATTTTCTTAGTAAATTCTTTTTGGAGCTTCTGGCATATACTAATGGCTGAACAACCAGGTTCCCAGATGTCCACATCCAAAGCAGATGGATCACTTACAGAAACAGTAGACAAGTTTTCATATACTGTAATGATGAAAAAGATCATCATCTTTCATACATACGCCACACTTCAGTGTGAAGTACCCTATGTGTATATGTCTCCTACATGTAGTTACAACAGGGCTGTTTTTAAAAACAGATTCATTTTAACAGATTCATTTTATGGCTGAAACCAGTTCTATTTTCATATCAGATTTCCGTCTATTAAAATGGAGTTCATTTCTAAATAATTTGCACATATATTTTTAAACTTAATATGCTATTCTGGATAGTACCTTCTTGAATTGAAACTAAGTTAAGCTACTTTTAAACTTTTCCCACAACTACAATCAATTTTTACTTCATAATTAACCTTTGTAAGTAACAGCTTCATCTGTTTTAAATAATCTTCTAGGCTTTAACTTTGCTCTTCTGCTTCTTTCCTTTTCCTCCTCCACGCTTGCTTCTACTTCATCAGAATGGCTTTCTGTATCACGCTGATACTTTCGTTTGAGAAATATAAGTGAAGCTGGCCCTTTAATAAACGTGAAAAAATGTTTCATTTTAGAGTTGGAACAGTGAGATGGGAACAGGAAAAGTTTGTTGGCCCTCTGGCTCGAAATTCTAGAAGCTTGTGTCTTCCTCAATGGTTCTTAAAGCCAAAAGAGTACTGCATTTATAGAGGGCATGTTCAGATGAGAGTGACCACTTCACGTACATTAACAGAATTTCAGTGGAATACAGAACTGCTTTTGACCCACGCAAGGCTTCTCTCTTATCAAAGAGATTCACTATCAACCCTACATTTCTGATAATACTACTACTGCTTTATTTTTTTTCTACCTCCAGCATCACTGATAATGCTTCTTGATCTAATACTTTCTGAAGAGGACAAGTACACTTTACAGTAATGGCATTTTGAAGCCCATATTTCAGTTTTTGGAGGGTACTTAAATCGGCAGAGAAAACAAGAATAAAAGTTGAATGATACTGAAAAGATATAAAAAGAAACAGGGCACACTTCTGTGGTGAATAACTGCTTTTCTTAACAGATGGAACCACGTGGTAAGTCAGACTCTTTTACCTTAAGTTAAGTGTTTGTACCTGACTCGTGTTTAGGCCCATAAGATTCTTGACACCAAGACTGAACTTCACTTCCACTGGACATGGATAACGAAGACAATTCCTGAAGGAAAGGTAATTGATTGATTAGCTTCCACAGAAAAGCACTTTTAGAAGTCTTAGTCAGAAATCCACATTTACTTTGCTTTTCATTAAGCTGCATGATTAAAGAACAATTACAATATACATTACTTCTAAGTCTCACTGAGAAAAAACAAATTCTTCACTATATTAATAAATCATCACAGGAAAAAGATAAATAAATAAGAAGAACTAATGGTTACTTGCAATAGTACACAAACAAACGTTATTTCCCAACAGAGTCACTGGTGCTTTATTCACCAGGGAAAAAAAGCAATACAAGAAATGGGCTGAAGGTAAAGAGTAGTTCTGTTTAATTTGCCAATGTTACAACAGTTGTTACATTAAGTAATACATTACTGTATAAACTGAGAATACGCTTTTTCACCTCAATAATTCCTCCATTCAAATGAACAATTATGAAATCTATGAAAGATATATTATCATTCTCATCGAAAGTCAAAATGAAAATATTTCTTTATTTTTAAAGATATAATTACCCTTTCTGGGATACAGTTATTTCTTTATACCCATAAGATAAACATCTCAAGTTATTTCAAATACTTAAAATTAATGAGTAGCATTGCTGTGGGACAAGTATTCTCCAAGGAAGTCACAAGTAAACATTATCTCTATTGTTTAACATTAAGTAAGGAAAATTCATTTTTTGGAATCGTAGGGAACCGTAAAGTAAATAAAACAGATAAAAAGCAGCAGTTTTTTCCTAAGGAGCACTGGATTTTGTAACATACCTCTCCTTTATTTATGACAGCTTTAGTGTGGTCTTGTTGTTTTCCTTCAGTAGAATTTTTTTCTGAAAAGCCATGTCCGAAAGTTAAATTTTTGTTGGCAACACATGTTTCAGATGCAGATCCCTCTGTGGCTTTTCCACAGTATGCTTTATATGGGGTTACTGAAGTTAAGTTCAGCTAAACATTAACAAATAAGAAAACATTATTGAAATGAGAAGTACAAAAGCATTAAGACAGCTGAATGAAATAATTTCAGTTAAAAAAACTGTAGAGTGACTTGAATATTCTTACCACATACGAAGCAGTTAGAACTGGTGAGAAACTTTTACTTCCAAATGTTAAATTCTTAGCATTCATTTCAGGGGACTGGTTTAGATACAGACTTTGAGTATTCTTCTTTTGTAGACTGAGGTTATTGGGAGAGATTCCTTTCTGTAAGTTTAATGTCTCCTTTTCTTCTGGTGTTGACTTCTGAAGAGCAGATAACTCTTCACTAGAAGTATGGTCTTGAGTAACACATCCCTCTGACATCCTCTCAGCACCTAGACAACAATTACTTAACTTTTCAGCATGAATGAAAAAAAAAAAACCCAAAACCCAACAACAACACAACATGCTAAAGCCCCCATACTGTTAAGTATCCTGAATCTAGGTGTTTACCAATCTCAGGTGGGTGCCACACTGTACTTTCTTTTTCAGTTTGCGGATTCTTTCTAACAGCCTACTTTCACTTGCGTATTGCACAACTATAAAATGCTGCTGTCAAACAACTGTAAAATTCTATAGAAGAGTCAATGACATTAACACATTTTCTTAAAGTAAGGAGTATACACAGTGGTTTAGGAGATCTCATTTTAAAGCCATGAAAAAACTGTAAAATTTTAGTAGTGTTAATCTTCATTTTAAGTGCCAACATTTGCTATGGTATTTCTATAATTTAAAATCAAAACACATACATCTCACTGTCTCTACAGATGCAGGACCCTCGGGTGAAGACATTTCAATTTCCTTCTGTTCTGTAGAGTTCTTCGATTTAATAAATGCTGTACTGACACTGTTTGCTACTGTCTTTGGCTCCACCACATTCTGGAGATCCCTCTGCTGTTTTCCAGCTTTGCTTTTCTCATTCATACATTTCTATTAAAATAAGAAGTTGATAGAAACATTATTTGTAAACATATACATAGGTAAAGAGCGAATTATTTTTATGCACAGTTGAACAAACAAAAGATCCAAAAAGGAATATAATTAGGAAGGGCATAAGGTGTGCTAGTGTCAGGAAGCTCTGAATTAGCACAATTCAGTAGTTAAATCTGTATTCCTACAAAGTTCTTAGCAACTACAGACAAATACTGATGCTTTAGAATTCAACCAGCAAAGTTACCAGACTTTTTAAACTTATATGAAGAAATGTTACGTTAAATGAAACACTTATTTAGCACTCATCACCACTTAATTGATTAAGCTCTATTTAGATACTGAACAAATGTATTGACATACCCTCCATCAATTCAATATTTTCTATTGCATAAGAATTGGCATAGCACCATCACAATCCATCATCTCAAAGAAGACTCAGGCTTACTAAAACCTCTCACTTAAAGTACACACATTTTAAAAAAATCAGAGTTTTTAAAATGAAGGATACAGCTGCACTTCACAGCTGAATACACTTCATACGTAAAAACTGAAATGCTCTTGTGACTGAAGAGACTTTTGAATTCATTTTCATACCAGCTAACTACTCATCATTTAAAATGATGCAACTTGTTCATACTGGAAGATTCAAGATTCAGGAGTATAAAACAAAAGTTAGACAGGAGTCTGTTTGAAAAGCAGTAGAAAAAGTAGATTTTTATTCATTTATTTCTTTGTAACTATGCAACTGTATACCTGTAGTGCTGATTTCTCCTTCTTAGAGGTATATGCTGAATATTCCCTCTCGCTGTCTGACTCTGAACTGGAAGGATCTTTGTAATTTTTTGGTAGCACTGCTCTTCGAGGTCGTTTTGGTCTGGTGGTTTGTTCCACCATTTCATCAATTACTGAACTTTGTTTTTTACATTCAGTTAGCTTTGGAAGAATAAGAACATCTTCAATTCATATCAAAATAAACAGCAGGTAAGTTAGTTTAATTACTTGAAATCGATTATTTCCAAACAACTTTAACAAGAGGTAGTGAGGAAACTTGCTACTAAAAAAAAGGACAGTTAGTAAACCAATTCAATGTTCATTAATTAAATACTGAAAGATTTCTTCTGTGTTGATTTACATGGACTAGACATCACCACTGGTACCTACAAACAGCAGGATTTACATGCTCACAATTCAACCTGAATGCACGTGAACAGCTTTAAGCTACTACCATTAAGGAGATTTAAATAATTACAGTACAGCCTGAGAGATCAAAAAGCGGTCTGAAGGGGGAAGGGTAACATTTGTTAATGTTTGTTAGCTCCAAAGCTGTGCTTTACAAATATCGACAAGGAACTTACACTAACATGGTCATAATCACTCAACGTCTATTATGCCCAAAGTTTTAATGGGCTTACAATACCTTCCGATAACTATTTATTAATACGAAGCATTTTTCTTTCCAGTTTCAGTACATTGCCCATATTGAATTAAAGAAGCTATAACCTCAGAGCTACTGAAATTCAATTGAGCACATTAGCCACATGAAAACCCTCAGTGAAATCCTAATCACATATTCACTCAAGTAGATTATTATTACGCAGTAAATAGATATAATCAATAGTTAGGAAAAAAACTTACAAAACTATTGATGTACAATACTAATTCTACCTCACAGCCTGTACTATGCCTGAAACACTTCCTAAATACTACCTAAAAAACTACAGCACCTGGAAGCAGCTAACTTTATTCAGGAAGTGACCCTGCAGCCAAGTGTGGAGAAAGTGCATGTATTTATGAAAAATAATGTAAAAAGCAGTTTCTGGAGTGAATATGCCCTGCAAGTCAGGTTGCAAATTTACATTTACCTTTTTCTTCTTTGTTGCTTTGCCTTTGGGCATATCCATCTGGCAAGGAGGTTCAGAGAACGTATCTGATGTTACAATACATAAAATTAGAAAACCAGCTTCATAATCAAACACTCAACATTTAGAGAGTTTTAGCTGTAAAATCATGGAATCGATTTAATGTAATTTTATCACTTCTAAGATGAATCAGTAAGCTGCCATCAGTGCTATGATTAAGAAGATTAAGTTTTCTTTTTCTGGAAAACAACCTCCTCAAGTCCCATTCTCCAATAATTTTACATACTAAAGTACAGACTTCCTGGAAATTAACCTTCCTAAACAGTTAGAAGATCAAATTCAAAAATTCCTTATGCTTGGAAATAGGACAACTAAAACCTACTGTATGGGAAAATAAAAGCCACCACATTCTGTCCTTTAATGGACAGTGTATTTAGGAAATATTAAGAAGGATTCTTACTTTTGCATTTTCTTTTTGATTTCCCTAAGTTTTTATTTCTACTGTAATCAATTATCTGTGGCTTAGATACTGCTTTGGATTTTTGTAGCCAGCTGATGTCTGTCTTGCTGTCATCACCTCTGTATTCTGTGTCTGTGTCACTGAAAAGATGCTTTTTGTTTTGATTGTTTCTAGTCTGTAAAAAAAAAAAAAAAAGTTCTATGTCCACTTACTTTTAATATATCTTTCACTTTCATAATTGGTATTTAAATACAGGAAGACAAGGTGAACTTATTCACAAAAAATCTGAACCTTACTTTTTTTCCTGCTTTCACTTCAGAGCTAGTTTTACTTTCACCTGGATTCCTTGATTAAAAAAAAATAATAAATACAAACCATCCTTAAACAACACATCAACATTTTAAAATACCAAATCTTTCTGCTATCCATATGATGTTTGGATTAAGGATTCAAGCAGTTATAACAGTTTGGATTTTAAATTCCTTTTAGAAAGACTTGTTCACTGTAAGCCAAAAAGGGGCTAAAGATCAGTAGCAGCACACCTAGCAATATGTCACTTTGCAAGCTACAGATTAACAAAAAGCCACTGCACTTCAGGAGGTTAAAATCTTTTCAGTATTCCATGAAGAGAAATTTGAAACACAAACTTCATTTTTATCAGTTTATGTAGAAGTTTTCCAAAGGAAAATCATAAAACAACCTAGGAGGCGACAGCAACTACGATTACTGCATGAAAAAATAACAGTCGAGATGCATATATTCACTGGATTGTCATAATGGAATGGTAGGGAATGGAGAATTACCATACTTGCTTATAATAAAAAAAGCAAAGATACAATACAACATCCCTACTCTTTTTCCTTTGGATCTGTATGAATGTTCGCTTCTGTAACACTCCAGCCTTGGATCTATAAAAGCATAAATAAATGAGAAGCAAATTAAAATATTTCTTCATTATTCTGTTTAAACAAAATGAAACAGGCCATCAGATAACACACTTAAGGGCTTCTTAGCTCAGTTTTATACTCAGCAGTCAACTTGCAACTTAATTTCCATCTTAGAAATTACTTTCAAACAGATAGTTAAGATCAACCAGAACCAATTAAAACTTTCATGTCTCCAAAAAATTAATTAGTTTCCAACTATTTTTTCCACCACCTTCACCTATTCAGCAGGCTATGCTTTCATTTGCTTTTACTTTTTCTTAGCTCGATTTTCTTTTTACTTAAGCAGCTGGGCAAAGCTGGTTTTACAAGCTGGGGAGTTCAAAAGAACCAATAATGTTTTTAGGATAATAAATATACATAATACTCCCAACAAACTGTTTCACTGGTAGTTGAGGAAAACCCTGCAATAGCTTTAAGTGGCCAGACCTGTAAGATAGCATATACCATCATCCATTCAAAAGCAATGGAGGTATTTCTATATAAATACCAGGATATGGCAAACTAGTTCTCCCCACTCCTTTCAGTGACACTAATTTGAGTTTTTAAGTGCTAACGATACTTTTAGTAAACATAACTTTGATTTGATTGATCTACTTTACATTCTATTAATTACATAGAAGTTTCAGTTTATATTCTTACTCCAATTTTTATTGTAGGCTCATTAAACCCACTGACGTCGAAGTTGTAGACATCATCCCTGTCAAACAGACACAGAAATCAGTTTTGAGAATAAGTTGAATAAGAGTATCTGGAAATTTTGTTTGAAAATTGTATGGCTACTTACACAATACGATCAGCAGCCGTATCAAGAAAAGTAGGAACTTTCAAACTTCTATTCTGAATATTTTCCTAAACATGAATTAGAAGTTACTCATCTATCAAATTTGGAGTTTGCATCTGCACTTGATTCGCAATAATATAAGATGGCAAAATTGGAAAAAAACCTAGTAGAAGCTAAATCTTTGAGAACTTATTCTATAAGGATGCCAACTAAGCCTTGTGTTAATTGCTTTCCCACCATACATTAGGACTAGTTTTTCTATCTTGGCTGTATCTCATTTGAGTATTCTGCAGTCTCATTCAGTCCACATTGACTGATAGAGTATTTTAATTTTTAATACTTAATTCTGTTACATTCAGAAGTCTCCATATTATTCATATGTAAACAGATTCAATAACAGAATATGTAAACAGCAATTAATTTGGGCTTCTCTGGCTAAACGTTCTCATAAAAACACTATTCCACAAAACATAAACCTAAACATAAAGTAAGTCAGCTATGAACACTCAATGTGTAATTAACATTCATCAATATTTGTGATCTTCTGGCTCTCATCTACTAGCTGTCATCATATCCACACAAATATCCAGTAAGAAATGAATTAAAGAAAAACAAAAGCTTAAGTTACCTGATCGAAGCTGAAAGAGGATTTATTTGAACACGATCTAAAACAAAAACACAAAACAAAACCCCCAACGATACATTTTGATAAATGCTAGTTGGAATATATACACTGAAGTAGAGCTCATACAAATACAAGCCTCACAAAGTACAACAAATTTAAAGATATTCAAGCATACAAAACCAAATGGCTAAAAGGAAATTAGGACCCACTCATTTCTTTTGTGCTGCAGAAAAATTCCAGATCAGGTATCTATAACTACAGGTTCTGCACAACTAACAGGCAATTATTTCAGGAGCTGATAACCAGGATCATCAGAACACTGAAGTTTTGAACCCTCAACAGACACCTGTCAACTTTCCCAGCTAGAATTTCTCCAGAGAAAGTTCTGTGAACAGATGAGTGAAAGAATGCAGAATGGAATCTCTAACAGACTTATTTCCATTGCTGCAATTCCCTCCTACTCTTGAGCACAACGTGGTTTACCAGAAGTGGACAAGCCACAGAAAAGCCAGATGTGCAATAACTGTAGATAGTGAAGTAGATAGCAGATAACTGCACAAAATGCAAAGAAATCATTTACTTCATACCTGCTGAAAACCAAAGAGTCTCTTCTTTTGTTCTTCTCATCTTTATATCTGTCACTAATTTTACTAAGTAGCGATTTTGTTACATTTGTGATTTCTTTAGATTTTAATTTCTGAAAAGATAAGAGTTTAATACTCAACTCTGAACCTATTCAGCAGAAAGGAAAAGTTGAAACAGAGCTACAGGTTCCTAACACTCACCTAAATTTAATAAACACTCTTCAAATGTGCTAAATCACATTCCTTTAAAAATCATTTTTCTTACGTTGCCCATACAAGTGAGCAGTAAGACATGAGTCTGGCAGATATTTTGTTTTAAATGCTTTGTTTTAGCACACTATAACATTTAAAGCAAATGAATGAGACATGTATGGGCAGTACGAGCCATTCCATATTTAAGAATCCTTAATAAAAAGCACAATAAAAAAAAATTCAGATTAAGGTGATCTTAAACAGGTCATGCTGGAAAAGTAAAATGCTCACCTGACATTATTTAATTCACTGTTATTTGAAAAATCAATCTAAAAATAAGTTCGTGAGTAAGTGAAAGCAAAATAAAGTTTCAAATACTGGAAATGCAACAATTCCCTTAATTACAAGATGACAAAATGAAGGAAAGAAAGTCTCACCACCTTTGATTGTTCGTGATCTGCAGTCTCCTTCCTTGAGAGAACAGCAGCTTCCTCTTTAGTAGTGCTGTATTTTCTAAAATCAGAATGCAAAGATGTTTCTGGCCCTTCATTTGAAAGACATGCTTTAAGTGTTTCAGTGGTAGCTGAAGCATTTTTCATTCCTGCAGTTAGCTGCTTCTGCTCCAAATCATCAGTACACTTTGACTGACCACTCTGCATTTTGCAGTTTTCTTCCCTTGTGATTTCAATTCCATTTCTTTGTTGTTTTCTTTTATCTTTTTGTTTATCTGGAGAGGCCCTTCCAAAAATTGAACTAAAAGCCTTGTGTTTCATAGCTCTTTCACTAAGAATAGAATCTAATACAGAAAGAAAGCACAACTACAGGTTAAAATCTCAACTGAAACATCACTTTTAAACTAACACTTAAGCAAATATGAACATAACCTGTATGACACGCTTGTCCCGATGATAGATTGAGGCTTTGCCTGTCACCAGTTGTTATATTCTCCTCAGGGACAGAACATGGTCTTTTTTTCCATGTCCTTTTTTTATCAGAAGAACTTTCCAAAGGACCAGGCAGTCTAATAAAATTGATATCATCATGTTATCAGTGAATTGCAGGAAGTGAGGCTGAACTACAATAAACGTGCATCACAACACAGGGAAACAGAGACAGCTTACAGATTATCAGTGCATTTTACATTGGTATGTAAGCCTGCTATTGCTCAATTAATCAGTGCTTTGTAAAATGACAAAACTTCACAAATAATATATAAACATAATGTACATTTTACATAAAGGCAGCTTCCAAGAGTAAGTCCTAATATCCCATAGCCATCACTAAAACTACACCAGATAACACTGTGGTGTGTCTTACAGGAGTTACAACCAGGTCAGGTATAGGACTTTTTATGGCACAGTTCACTATTTGTAAACCCACGTCATTTTTATTTTAATTTCTGCTGTGATCTGAAAGAATTGTTCTCTTCATTAATACTGAACGTTAAACTATTACTCTCATCTTGTTAATGACCACTATTTTCAAAACTTCAATTATAAAGACCGCAGATGAACCTTTCCATGAAGTGATCCCTGAAGCCATAAACCAGCACCGACTTGGTATTCTCTTTCAGTACTTACATACGTTTGTTGCTTCTCCCTGCTCGCTGGGAATCAGGAACAATATCTAACGCATCACCTAAATAAGATATTATTTGTTATCAATCATTATTAGAAAATAAATGTACAAGCTTAAGAAACTAAGGACAACTGACACTTGTGAAATTACTTGCCTGAAGTTTGCTTTTCAGGGGCTCCATTTTCTGCCTCTGGTAAAAAATGTAGAACTTCTGCAGAACACACTCCCTACAGTAGAAGAGCATGCAAAATACAATAGTTACATTAAATTACAAACAAAAAGGCACCTCAAATTTATCACTTCTTGAAGAAAATATTAAATTATTTCTTCTTCTCACTGAAGTACTGACTCCAATACCTTTTCTGGTAGTTCTGCCTGTTCTCTGATTTTTGGCTTCCTGGTTTTCTGTGCTGTTTCACAAAACTGATTATCTAGTACACATATCTGCCCATTCTAGAAAGTACAATAAACAACAACAACCCTTACAATCCATTAGAAACAAATTACTACTAAGGAACACTTTAAATATTTGAAATAATACATTCAATACAAAGTCTTTTTCTGAAGCATGGCTATATAAAAAAAATGCTTTAGAATCTTCTAACCAGAGATTTGAGCTGAATCTGACCCAAGAACCACTCTATGTTCTGTAAGTCATTTACTGATTGAAGATCTCTAGCTCCCCCAGGCACAAATTAGGAACAAAGTAGAATGCAAATTAACATTATTCTGAGTCAAAGACTTAGCTACGGATGACATACATACTTCAGTGAGTTCTTGATATAAATTTTTAGTCCTGGTCTCATTTACTGCATCACTGTTGGACCTTTCAACAGAGTTCACCATTTTCAAAGGTAACTTAAATCGTCCTTTAGGAGTGGCTGAAAGCAAATGACAGATGTGTTAGAATTCCAGACCAATATGAAGAGCATCACCCATGATCTCTTTTATTCAATAAACTTTAAAAGAGTAACCAGCATTTTTATAAACTCAGTATGCATCTTTAATGATTCTACTGATTTCAGTTAAGTTACACAGAGGTTAGTGAGACAACACACCATGGACGTCTGCAGGGAAGCAGTGAGATTTACATTCATGCTCTGGAAGAATATATTTGGTCATATATGTAAATATTTTACAGTAAAATATCTTGCTGGAATAAATAGCATAGTAAGTTCCAAATATAAAATGCTCATTATTTATCTCTGTCTTGTTCAATGAGCCACACTGCTTGGCCACCAGTTTCATCTCCAACCTCTACTGACGTTATAAATCACTTCCTTTTAGAAAGTGCCAAGCGTATCACAGTGGCACTGATAGGAAAAAATGATGACTCTTATTTGTTACAAAGAAAAGTCTCTTTCTAATACTTTTCTTAATAAGAAACAGCTTTTGAAATAAGCATATGTAGCACTGGACCTGCAATTCAATGCTGATTCCACCTTAACCTCAATTAGCCATTTGAAAGACTACTTATGGCTTATTTCTACCCTGAAACCACTTGCAAACTTACATGTATTAAGAAATACCAGTGGACTCCGGGTGGAAAACGTCGCAGTTGCAGGAATTAGCACTGATGCTTCAGACACTTTCCTTTTACAAGATGTGGTTATCTTGAGGAACACAAAAAAACTTGACCAACATACACAGACTTAAGGATGACAGCACAACATTTCAGAAACCGATTTCCAAGAGTCTTCTAACACTTTGTCATTGGAACATCAGCTGCTTCTGCTATACTTGTTAGTGTAACAACTGACATTTATGCAATTCTCATCATGAAAAAGTTCATCGTAACACTTGGAATATTTAATTCCAGCTTTTAACTGAGAGCAGCATCATGATTTTCTAATTGAACTCAATCAAGCAAGGTCAAATTGCATCCTTTGTTAATGATTAAAGGAACCAAGACTACTTTCAGAAGTTTCCACAAAGCCATAACAAGTTATAATCCAGCAGAAATCCAGGAACAGATTTACTGACAACTCCCTAGGAAAACATGCACTGCATAACTTCTGAATGGTGAAGAAACAGTGAAGAAATTACTTCACCTTTTTCTCCTATCCCAGTGACACCTGTAGTAAGCTCTAGTAGAACCATAATGCATTTATAATCTCACAACTGTAGAGTGATTACACGGAAAAAGCCTTCACAATTCTGCTCCTCCCAGTTTAAGCAGAGACTAAGCAATGAATAGCAGCACTCCCAACAATGTGTGGTTTGGTTAATCAAGATACAGGATGCATCCAAGGACATGTATCTAACTTACAGCTACTGCTCTACTTGAAAATTAGTAAGCCTCCAGAACTTCTGCATATCAAAAGGTATCTAAACGTGCCTTTAAACCATTTCTATCTGATTAGAATTTATCAGGACAATGCTCTATTAAACTATGCACACATTTTAATTTTTTTGTTACGTATTTTGAAAACGTAACTAATTGTGACAAACTTTTTCAAAGAAGGATTTACACAGCTTACTGCAAAGTCAAAGGAACATCAAAATCTAGATTATACTCCAATTTTGAAAGAGGAGCTTTATTTCTGCAGTTTAATAAACATTTAAATTTAACTGCACTTTTGATGTACACTTTTTTTGCTTTGATACTGCAACTTACCTTGGACGAACCATGTTCAGATTTATCTTGGTTGGTTTTTTTCAAAGACCTCTGACTTCCAGGAAGGTGCTGTGTTTTGCACTTACTGAATTTGTCATCTTCATGTTTTTCTTCCAAACATGGTGACAACTGACTTTCTGGTACCAGAACCTACACATGCATGCGTGTGAACACACACATATATATAAAGTATTAGAGTTCTATATATATACACAAGCTCATACATGTATGTAAATCCAAAATACTAAAACACGTTATACTTGTGCATATAAACATGCACACACAGATCAACTTCTTTACACTGAATAAATGTCAGTACATAAACAATAAGTATATAAGTTTTAGAGCTGTTTTTGTTCACTGCCACTTAAAACGTCTTTGTCTTTACAGTCAGCAATCATTAGTTAGATAATCGCCAGACTAACCATTAAAAAAAGCAAGAAAACAACGATTTCAGCATACCTGTGATCCACTTTCATCAAAGACAATATGCACTGTTGTTTTGGCAACAGACATGGACTGCTTCTTACTAAATTCCTACAAAGGGAGTAACAGTCTAAGTAAAAAAAACACTTTCTTCACTTCCTCTTAAACAAGAAACAAAGAAGAAAGTATTTAAGTGAGATCAGAAGTGTCTGAAATTACACAGGTTAGAGGGGAAAATACAGTCTGCAAGTTCACAGCTGTTCCATTCCTACCGAGTTTCTCAATGAGGAAGAGTGCAGGGCAAAGCAGCTTGCAACAAGCAGTAAGGAAGTAAGATACGTCTGGCAAACAATTTTTGAGTTGATTTCTAAGAGGAGTAAGTGTACTGCAAACTGAACTGAATGGGCCATTCTGACAGACTGCTGTGTTTTTAAGCATCTACTTCCCAGGTTGCTGTAAAGTCATAAATGCAAAATCATGTAATGATAGATAGGAAAAGAAAAAGGTGATCCCTTTGCAGCTTCTCCTTTTGTGTAACAATTACTTTTACATTTGTTTATTTGAATTTCACTGAAGATAATATGTTACGGAAGAATCAACATTCTTCAGTTGCAATCTGAGTAAGAAACTAGGAAATGTTATCAATAAAATAATGTTTTAATAACATATAGCAATAGGGCATTCATTTTGAATTGAATTTGAGTTGAACATAGGAAAGGTGTTTAAATCTTACCTTACATTTATGTAATCCAAAAATCTTTCTGGCTACATCTTCAATTTCCAAGATGGAATCAAAGTATAAAAAAAATTTCTCTCCTTCTTGATTACCCACATTCATTGGGCTTTTTAGATCTATGGTTAATAGTTTCTTTGAATCTTTCTCTGGACAGAAGCAAAATTGCAGAAGTTCTTTCATTAGAATTAAGTAGCTTCTAAGTAGTATTTGTAAATACTTGATAACACTGTGCATCAGTTCCACTATTGAAATGCACATTTGGTTCAGTTAACTCGACTTATTTTACTTTATTACTGAAGTAATTTAAGATTAAATCATGTAAAAATATTTATATATTAACCTGTGGCATTTTCTCTGAAGGTTCCTTATGATAGCTGCAGACAAATTGCAGGTTTTTACAAAACTATTCTAAGATATTTGAAAGGAAGATGATTAAAAGTCACTGTCTGATGTTTTATTGTGCACTGAAGTAAGCATAAGGTACTACATTAAGATTATTTAAATTGCACCTGCATGCCTGAACTACTAATATGATTCAGTGCAATTTTATAAAAAATGCACCTCATACTGTTTTAGATGGGAACTTTGCTTTGATCAGTTTGAAAATCCACGTTAGGGCGTAACAAAACATCAGATTCATGACTGTCAATACCTTCAAGGTTGTACAGTTGTACCTCTTCCTCTGGTATAATGACTGTTTCCCATTGCTGATCCTTATGTGAAAAATACACAGTTTTAAAAAGATGAATATAATAGTAGAGGCAAATTAAGTACATTGATTAGAAAGCTATCCAGTGAAAACAAGTTTTCAATTGTCTACAGCCTCTGTAACAATGAACATATTCTTCATTTACAACTGAAAATGTCTCTGAAGAGCTTTGGTAGAAACACTCATCCAAACAGCTGAGTTATCTACACATAGTACAACTTCCAGGTGATTCTGTGATTCTAGTTTTGTAAATGGCTTTCTCTTCACATGTGTTATTATATAGAACACACAAAGACCATTAGAAAGTCATTACTCTGAAATTCTTTTACCTACATGCACGAAAAAAGAATAACAACACCAATTTCTACTAACAACCTCTACCTATTTCTGCATTAAATATTTTTGTCTCATTGCTGTTAATGCATTTATAACATATTTGATATACTTGAAAAAACATGCATCTACTTCTTCAGAAGAATCAGTATGGCAGACAAAACCGAGCTTACTGCTGCATCTGCTGCCACATAGAAAGATACACTCCTACTACCAACGTTGAAATCAATCCAGAATTCCTCAAGATTTTCATCCAATGGTAGCTGTAGCTGAAAAAGAAAATTCAGACAGAAAAGCAAGAGCTGAGAATGACAGTATATTTCTGCTATTAGGCTTTGTGTTACACGTTGACAAACTTCTAATATGTTTGTATATGCCTGACAAATATTTATTTAAACCCTATCTTCTGAACTAAAAGTCGAAGAAACACCTCACCTGCACAAATAAAAATATGTGGATATATGATTAAGTCTGCAATTTACCTCATATTTATCAAGAACTGCTGATAAACACGGATATGTAAAAACCCTGTAAGAAAAGGATATTTTGTCAAAGACTGAAACACTGTAAATGTTTCATATCTGAGCATAGCAACTGCACTTTTTTCAGCACAAAATGCATGCGCTTTAGAGACGTGGAATCACAGGACTGAAAAGGACTGTTGCTTCCTGGCACTTCTTACCCAAAGGAGATAATGTGAATCCTCACCAGCAAAGAGCAGTCTCAGGTCTCCTTTTCACGATCATTTTTCCAAATCATTTACTGATATTTTAGGAACGGCCAATAATAGGTATTCAAATGGAATATGGAGCTGCTATAGGGACAATATCTTTTGCATCATCATGACATATAAAACACATAGAACATGTATAAGAAAAAGAGCTCGTATTTTCTCCTTTTAAATGTTCTGTTACTCTAGAAGATATCTTCATGGAGCATTAGCTCAGCATAAGCATCCCAAATCAAAGGAATACATGCATCCACAGACTGCTAACTGTAAAGATGATACCTTCAGCAAATTGACAAATAGCTCAGGATTTGCAACAACACTAAAAAATCCTTTAATAAATGTTTGTAAGAAGTTATTTTTAGGAAGTATAGCATTGTTGTTAATTTTCTTTTTGTTTATTTAAGAATCTTTTCAAATGAATGTCCTTTACTCAGAGAATAGTTTCCTCTACTTGTTACATTATATCCATTTTTTTTTCCTAGTACAGCAATTACATACAATCAACATTTGATAGGGAAGATAATACCTGTGGCAATGTGCCAAGACAGTGCTTCTTTATTATTTACTATTGAAAAAAACCTGAATTCTGCACAGTTCCCTGACTCTGCACCACAGCAAGATTAGACTTATTTGCTTGTATTGTTTTATTCAGTTCACCAAAAGCAGTTTCTGTGTCAAAACCATTCTAGCTTCAAAAAAAAAAAAAAGTTTTACCTTCTTTTTTCTCCAAGCATGCCATTCACCTGGTTAAGAAATTTTCTGCAATCCTATTAAAACAGAGACATTTCTCATATAAGCATAAAATAAAAGTCTATCACAATGGAAATGTTGTTAATATGACTTACTGTTTCAAACTCAGAATCTTTAATTCCTTTAAATGCACTGGACACAAACTCCATGGAAAACCACTGGCACGCCAGTTCTCTTCTTTGTTTCTCTGGTATCATTCTGCATAAAGCTTCTGTGATGGCTACCTGCAGGTCATAGTCTATAGCACAATACATTTTGCAGGAATAGAAGTTTTAAGAATACTACTGATTTGAAAAAAAAAAATTTACAAGAACCTAACTATTAGCAGTGTCAGACTTGAATGTAATATGATCTGCAACATGACAAGTACAAAATCCACAAAGGATATACAGAATTAAGAGAATAAGGACGACTGAACAACTGATGTTTCAAAGTGAGACTTCAACCAAACTCTCAAGGAAGGTCAAAGCAGTGCTACACATATAAGCACTGATAAGAAACACTCAGCTTTTCTTGAATCAGAGAGAAACCAAAGTGATCCTTGACAAAATTAGAGAACTACTAAATGTGGCAGATGGTTCACTGTCCTCAAAGCCTTCCTGCTTTCTGATCTTTTGCTGTTTTAAAATTCACTTACAAGAGAAGAAGACTGAAATCTTCACAAATTTAACCTGATATTGCATACATCTGAAACATTCCAGTTTGCAGACAGAATATTCTTGCAGTATTTTTATTCCTCAGAGGACTATAAGTGCAACAATCTGCAGCTTCTAAGGTACTCTCTGGATTTTAATGGGTCTACATGTAGTTTTTAATACCAGTACTAAAATGTTCATTAGCCATGCTCACCTCCAGCATCCAGAATTCTCCTACTCATGTCACTCCTGAAAATGAAGCAATGTTTCATCAAATTGCGACAGCAAAACAAAGCACAGAAGAAAAGTTCACTTTATTACAACTTTTCAACATATGATATGAAACTCTGATTCAATTTAACTATGAAGACTCCATTCAACTGCAACGAGCATACATCTGAAAGCAGTACTGGGGAACGAAATCACCCCATACATACATCTTTTTTTTTTTAGATGCCATAAAAAGTTCCCCAAACATGCAACTGTCTGTCCTTCCAGTGAGTGAACCACAGTCTTATAATTAACTATGAATGTAACTGTTTAAAGACAAGGATGAACTAAAGCCTAACTCAGATTGAGTTAGAGACAGATTTATGCTTGTAAGGGACAACAACATATCTGCCCACTGACACCACATGCAACTTAACAGCAAATGCAAAGTGCAAAAATTAGTTAAACATGGATTAATCTTCATGCATTATAAAAAGTCTTAGTAAGAAAATATCTTTACAGACATGCAAATGACTTAATAATATATATAAAAAAATTTGAAGATTATTTACATGACAAGTAACATTTCCTTTGTAGAAAATATCTTTTTCCTGGCATCTTGAGGCATGCCGTCCAGCATTAAATTAAGTTTTCTTACTACCTGAGTGAGAAAAGAAAGGATTAGGATTAAATATAAAGTGAGTTACTAAATTTAACTTGTTATGTACCTGTATTCTGAATCTATGTAAGATATTTTGTACCACTGATCAAAATAACATTCTTAAGTTATGGAAAAACAATAAAATAATTGTTAGGTCTTAAATGGAATCTACGTTTCTTATTTGAAGGTATAAATATAGCAACAAACTTTCAGAGAAAGAGTGCTGTGTAAAGTTGCTTGCTAGAGTAAACTATACCTCACATTTACATGAAAATGCCCTTGCTTTGGAAATGCAGCCTTTAGAGAAGACTACTGGGGAGGGGGGGGGACAAAAAAAAACCAAACACAGTAAAACATAAACCCCCAAACACTTGAGTTTTCATTGAAGAAAAAGAAAAAACTTGAAAATATTACATTAGTAAAATAAATAGGAGAAATTGGGGAGTATACCAGAAGGTATAAATGTTTTCTGCAAGCATCTGAAGAATTTCTAGCAACTGTAATAGAGCATTTTATTTCCTACACCTTTATCCAGCTTTCTCAACAGAATCATCCTGCTACCACTGCTTTGCAATTCACTGTCCAAAGCAAAAATCAGTCAGTAGCACAGATGCCAACGAGCAACCCCAGAGAGATGTTAAATTATCCTTCTGATACTACTACGCTACAGTATTAACTTCTGGTGGCACCCATACAGTTAAACTACTATCCTTGCAAAGTCTGAACACTAATCAGAAAACTGCTGCTTAGAAAAAAGATTTTACCTCTTGCTGGACGTAAATATTAATTCTTACATCAGTAATGATGGTACATATTCTCAGAACAAAATTTTCTAGCATTTCCATTTTACCTAATAAGGAGAGAAAAAAAAATTAAAAATCAGCAAAAAAATCCAGTATTTGGAAAAAGATTTTTATTTGCAGATGTAATTTAGCATGACTTTAGAAATCAAACACAGTATGCCTTCTTTTCCATACAGGATTACTGGTATTTAAAAATAAACATCTTAAACCTCACAGTCAAAATGCAGTAAATAAGACTTCCATTTATAGTAAATACCATAAAAATCTTTATGGTGTTTCTATTCCCACATCCTACACTCTGTGGAAATCCCCTGTGTAAGATCGTTAATCTTTAAAATATGTTCAGATTAATTGCACATGTCAGCTCTGAGAGCTGTCGGATTATGTCTTCCCAAAAACATGGAAAACGAGCTTTGACACTCTGACTGTGACAGCAAAATATTCAGTATTTACTTTCTGCCATTCTTGCTAATTCAGGGAAAGGTAAGAAGAGTGACATTCATTGATAACCATCCAAAGAGGTGGACTGCTGTGCTATGTGGAGCTGTGGCAGTTGTTTGGCAACATCACCCTCTTTAAGTAAACATCTGTTTAGATCCCATCACTGAGGAGAGAAGAAACTTTCCCGCTCTTTTATTACTGATATCAAGTTACAAAGAAAACCTGCCAATACAGAAACCTTAAACAATAAGAGTTTACAGCTGTCATTCAGGCTTTTCTTCCGCATTGCAAAATGCAATCCACATCCAAGCTGCCTTTCTCACATGCACAAGAAACATGCTCAGCACAGCCCTTGTGAGACGAGTCCTTGCTGGTTACTGGCTGCAGCACACGAACCTGTCTGCGTTACATGAATCACAAAACTTTGTACTGCCCTTATTGTTAACACAGAACTCCTCTCAGAGCTACCTTGTGGTTAAATGCTTCAACAAAAAGTTATTTTAACATTGATAACTTTTGAAGAGCTCTGAAGAGCTCTTTAACTATGCCATCTGAGGTAGAGTTCCCTTAAGCTCACCTTCAGGTCTGCTGTCATATACAATCTACAGTTAAAAAAAAGAAAAAAAAGGCACTGTAAGTATTACAGCATGAAGTTCAGATAACATGCACCTAAAGCAGGCAAACAAAAAGCATTTAAGACTTTATAATTATTTCATCATTAATGAGGAACACAGGAGACATTTACTAATATTAAATCTAGCACCCTCAAACACTTACGTAAAAGTCCTGAAATTAATTCCTCTATTACAACATTTTTATGTGGACATTTTTATTAAAAACTCCCAGATCTTATAAACCGTGGACCCTTGGATTAGGGATTAGCATAACACTAACTCAGGTAATAAAAATTAAACCAGATGTAACTTTTTTGTTCACTGAAAACTTCTTTAAATGATGCTAACAAGTGTGAATATAGGCAAACTGCTCATCCAAGGAGACTTGTAATGTGTTTCAGAAACCACTGTAACATCAGCATTAGTGGACACTAAACAGAAGAATGCTTGAAAGCCTGTTTGTTGACAAACTACTACTAGCTGTTCTCACAGATATAAACAATATATATTCAATCATCAACATATTTTTACCAGCAATATGTTGAAGAAATCTTCAGCAAAACTTGTAACGATCTTGTCCTTTTCATTTCCTCTGAGAATCAAAATTTCTTTTACCTTTTCATACCAATTAACCATGTAAGGCAAAAATAAAAGCAAATCTATGTTAAAAGCATGAAAAAGAACAAATTTGTACTGTACTTAAGAAAAACTATACAGACTATATACAGATTAAAATAACAGCAAAAACATTACCAGTGTCCTGAGCACGTTTCAATGCAAATGAATTCCCTCTGTAAGAACCTGGTTGAGCTTAAGCACTTTTATCCGAGTAATGTTTGTTGTGACACTGTTGAAATTCTTAACGCAAAAGGCAGCCAAAGACCAACCTGAATACTAAGCTGGTCAGTGCTGAAGCATTACTCACACGTACGTCACCAATATTTTTCCCATCGGCTTTATGGTTATACTTATCTTTTCAATAAGACCACACTTTATCATTGCTGGGAGTCCATTTTCGCCTGCTATGCTGATCTTTTCCCCACATTTCCAAAGAGAATTTAGTAAAGTTGAAACTCTTTTGATTTCTTGTTTGTCAAGTTCCTGAAATCAACATTGTACCATCAGCTTTGGTGTATGCTTTCAGAAGATCTTGCATTTAATTAACCACATCTTTGTATTCTCGAGAACTTAGAGGTTTCATTCTTAAATTTTATTTCAGTTTTTCAATATCAACTGCTGGTACAAAGCAACCCAAATGAAATATATATTTTTCAGACAATTTCAACAACATCACAGGTTATTCTAATGTAACAGTGATACCACCTGACACAGAAGCTTGTCCAACTTGTTGACAAACTGCTTGCTGCATTTGTAAGAGATATTTTCACAGTCTTCTCTTTCCAGGTACTGTTCTAACATTTCAAAGTCTTTTCTCCTTATAACTTCATCAATTAACTTTTCAAACTGCTAGAATGAAAGAAGCATACAGTAATACCTTTCTTTCTTAAGACTGATACTGATTTAATAAGGTTTAATGTTAAGTTTTATGTTTCCATCTGTTAGACTCTCCGCAAATATACTGAATTACAAAATCATTCAAGTGTAAAAAATGAAGTACAGAACACCATATCCAATACTTTGATCATCCAAATACTTATCCCCATTTATAATGGCTTGCCAGTTTTCCTTAACTGGATGCTTTTTTCTTTCCCTCACATTATCAATAAGAACTTACACAAGTACTTATTGCATTCGCACTCACTCCTTTGCACTTAGTAACGCATTTCTAAGTTACAGGTTAGTGACTTTAAAAGCTGTCAACATATTTAATAGCTTCCTTTATTATTTTGCCTGTCTCTTCTTCCTAAAGCTAGATTTAAACATTTTAATCTTAAGTACCATCTAAACCATATCAAGTACATCAAATGCATATTAATTATTTGCATTAACAGCAAATTCCTGTTCCTCTTGCTTTCTAACCAGCCGCTTAGCAGCAGCACGTAGCAACGGAAAACTTCTTACTAACACATTCTTTACTGTGCTACAAACTTTACTTCTGGTTAAATAAGCTAGTATTTAAAACAACTGACACCCCTGTTCCAGTCTATAGGCACATACCTGCATCTCCCTCCTGGCTGTCATTCTGGCAATTCATCAGCTATTGAGAAGGGAACAATCATCACGTGAGCAAAACACAATTCGCAGACACAGACTTACAAAAGCCTGTCATTAACTTGCACAGTTAACGAGTTATGATGTAATACAAGTTCCAACGATCAGCTTTGGCAAAATTGGAGTAGGAGTTCTGCAGGGGACTCTCAATGCACCTGAACAAGGAGGAGCAGCAGGTTGTACTGCCAGCACAGGTAGTCCAGCACACAAAGGCAACAAGCAGAACTACAGAAAGGGCCGCATTGTAAAACAGGGCTTGAGATTATTTAAGAAAGATGCAGTAGTGCATGTAGGGGAAGAGACCTACTCGTACACGCAATGGTGAGCGCTGAGATGCCTATTAGCACCACGCAACAAGATCCTGAAATTAATGTTTTCTTAAAACATGAGCTTAAAACTCAAGAGCAGACAAAAGCAGTCAACCCATAGCACAACATCCCTGCGCTGTGGGCAGCAGCGTGTCCCCGCTGATGCACCACCGTATAGCAGCAACCACACGGAGCTGGACGCTGCAGAACAGCGATTAAGAACACGTTTCGGCATAAGAAGCGACGGAGAGCACGCAGCAATGATTCGCGCACTCCTCAGGAACGCGGACACAACAAACGCAGCGCGATTCGCTTTTAGGTTTTCAACACGCCAACAGAACCGCCCACGTTGAGGGCTTTATTATCACCTCAAGACTCTCTCGTCTCCTGTCTAGCCAAAGATATAAACCCCGTTCCAGGCGCGTTCTTCCCGATGAACAAGGGACACCCGCACCACTCAAACACCCGCGGTTACCGACATCGCCCCGGCTCGTTACACCGCCATCGGGAACGGAGCGCCCCAAACATGGCGGCCCTCACCTCACGCCCGGGGAGAGGAAAAAAAAAAAAAAACCGCCATTTCCCGCCGGCCAATCACACCCAACCCCACTGACTGCGAGCCAATCACCGCCCGAGAGCGGTCCCGCGCAGCCAATCGTCGTCGGAAAGAGGGAGGCGGGTTCCCGTTGCCGCGATAGCCCGGGATCCCGCGAGCACGCGCTCGTTCCGCTGAGCGGCGCTCGTGGTCCGCCGGCTGCCGCGGCGCGCTGACGGGGCCCGGCCGGCAGGGGGCATGCCCGGGGGGGGGGGGAGGGGGTACGTAAAGCGTCCGTGCCAGCGGCTTTCTAAAACGGGCGAGAGAGCAAACGGGCGCTATAAACGGCCGTACAGAAAGTGCCTGACGTGCCGCCAGATGTCACCGCAATTCAAGCGAATGACAAGTGCTGCGAGCGCGGGGCTCACCTCGCGGCGACGGGTGCGGAGCGTCGGCCGCGGCATTAGCCGCCATGGCGTTCTCTCTCGGGACGCTTAACAGTTTTGTTTGGCGCGGGAAAGGTCAGCAGTAGAACTTGCACCGAGTTTTGCGTTACACAGCCCGGGGCCAGCAGGGAAAGCCGGTCGGTTCTCCTCCGCACAAACAGCCGCGGGGACTTCGGCAACATTTTGGGAAATGCTTTTCGATTCCTGTGCCCCCGTGGTCTTTTTGAAAACGTGTTTCTTTCCTTGCTGAAGCCACAAGATGGTAACAAAATACGAAAGTTAAAATATCGCTTCACTGAAGTTCACCGACCCTTCTGCAGATGGCTCCTCCCGAAGGGATCACTTGGGCCACCTACTGCATGACAGATGGCACCCGCACTGTAAAAAAAGTGGAGAAAATGGAAGAAAAAGTGCGTTCAGAACGGGGTCTGGGGAAATTAGAGGTCCTGGAAAACACCGCAGTCAATAAAATCTACATTTGGCACAGGTACTGTTGTGTATAGAGCTGAGACGGGTCAGAGCAGTTATGCCAAACAGTTTTAATATCAAGTGTCAGCTGAAATAGTTGCAGATCTGAGATCACAAGGAGAAGGCCAAATCAGGAAAGAAGTCAGTACTAACATTAGACCCATGCTGGCAAATGAATAAACAGATTGACTTGCCATTCTGTGTCTTCATGAGACAGTGCTGAAAAGTGCACCCAACTGAGTGCATTGAGCACTGATGAGCACTGAGCCCAGATACGTACTGTGCTTCCAATGGGCCCTTGGTATATTACTGTGACTAGAACCTGGATTTTCAATAGGATAAATTCTGATACATTATTCATTTGTGACTAAATGTAAAAATAACACCTATATTAAAAATAACACTACCTGTAAGACAAATCTCACTGTGCATTCACAGCAGAAGTCAGGTCGAAGTACTGAAAAATCAGCTCAACAAAGATTACTGATATTTATAGTGCTGGATATTCAGATGCCAAGACCTCTGATGAAATAAAGGAATTATAACATCTACCCTTTGAATATTCTTAAATTTTGGCATTGGTGCATGCATTCACAAACACACAAAACACAGACTTAAGGAAATTCACATTGTTTTCAAGTGACATGTTAAAGCCAAAGACCACTCTCCTTTATTGCTCTCTGGTTAGTCTGTGCTGTGGCACCATTTGCAGCTGGTGCTTAACACTTTGTTCTGGTGAGTACAGAGACAGTGCTGAAGGTGGTATTGTGTCTCTGATTCACCTCCGCAGCACAGAAAAAGAGGAAAAGAAGTGTCATAATGACATCATACTCGCACGTATTTCTAAAAGCATACTCCTTTGTGCATTATTTATAATGCAATCTCTATACTATAAAAGACACTGACATTCTTAAACAACTTAGCATGATACAGACATTTCCACACGTTTAATGTGATTTGCAATAGCCATCTTTTCCCCCCAGCAACTTTGGCACTGCAATGTTAAAGGTATTAATCCCAATTAAAAAGTAACTACTAATGTGCCTTTTTTAATTACGTCTTCTGATTAAATATCTTTGAACTGCTTTAATAGAAACCTGGCAACAGATAATTCACATCTTGGACTGTATCAGTTAAATGTTTCGCAGGAGGGAGATGCTTTCATATAGAGGATAAATATTTACTGTAGAGATGGACACTCTCTTACTCTCAGGATATGTATTTTCAAGAAACTTGCTAGTGAAAAGCTCACCATCTGAGAGGAGAAAATGTAGCGGAAAAATGGAAAAAAGAAATGGAGGGAAAAACAGTGTAACTATGAAGTTTAGAATCAGTTAAGAGCAGCCTAGTATAATCCAGGGAAGGGCTTAGGAGAGAAACATCTTTTCTTTCCCTTGAAAGAATATTAGAATCATATCAGAAAAACTGACAACATGCCTTCCTGCAACATTAGATCTTAATCCTGCAGGAGTCAGGTGCACAGAACTGAGGTGAAATGGCAGCAAATTCCACATAAGTAGCAGCAAAGTCGGTTTTGAAGCTATACAGACAAATCACTGTAATCTTTTCAAGTGCTGTTTGGTCATTTTCAGCAACTCTCAAATCCAACTTGTTTTCCTAAATTGAGTAAGTTGCTCTGTAAGTGACAACACAGTACTATGTTCAGAGCTTTCTGAACTGTTGGAAGGAGCACCACTCACAAAGACAACATAAAACTGTGAAAAGCTTTATTGCAACCTCTTGTATTAAAATAGTCATAGTTTTCTTACAGTTCTTAAATGAATTAAACACTTCACAATTTTACAACTCCCCACTAAAACAAAATGACATTTTGTCTAGTAGATGTACTTCATTGACATACTGTGTAATGTACTTTTTTATTTGACAAGACAATCAGGAAAGACAACCTTCTCATTTACATGGATTCCACGTTTGTTTAAAAAAACATACCTGAAAGGACCTTGAAACCGTGGGTTTCTGGACACTGATTCACTGCATGACTATAATAAGTGCAAGTTTTGAAAGTGCAGTTTTGAACTCTTGTGAGGAATTCACTTTTACAAAATCCTCGCTATAAGGGAAGTGCTCAGTCTGAACACAGTGCAGGCAGTCAGGTTGTCCTGAGAACTTAGTGAAGTGGTCATTAGTTTGCCTTCATGATAGGTGCATGCTACCATTACTTGATGGCTTCATCCTTTTTTTGTCATTGTTGTCATCAGCTGAAATCCTTCACTACTGAATGTGTCAGGAAAAAACAAGTACAAATATAATCTGTCATGGGACAGGACTCAGTACCTGTGTGAATGTTTAACAGCTCAGGAGCACCCTAAAGAAAAACGTTTTTCATGTACTGAAGGAATCTAGAGATCCCTCTCAGTTCCATCCTAATGCAGACATGCTCAACTCAGTCAGCAAAGCCAGGCAAATAGTAACAGCTGCTGTCCGTTCAAGACATGCACAGAGAAAAAAGGCAAACTTGGAACAACACTTGAATATTCAAGAGTTTGTACATGCAAATACCCTGAGAGGTTACTGAAGGAAGACGATACTAGCAAATTCACTTTGCTGAGGCATTCAGTTCTCACCTCTCTGACACTGTGGTGTACATGACTTTAAACTGACGGTCTCTCTATAATCTCTTGCTCCTTGCAGTAACAAGGAAATTTTGACAATTGCTAGCGTGAATGATTCTCTCCCAGAAGATGGCAACAGCATATTTACACCAGTAAGCCAAGTACAGCCTTGGGCTCCAGCAACATCCATTGTAGAACAGTATTAAATAGCAGACTCAGAAGAGAAAGAATTTAACAGCATGCTGTGAGACAATTCAGTGTTCTTGTCCAGGAAAGACACACATTAGTTGGGGGGAGGGAGGAAGAAGAAGGAGTAATACTTTAAAATAGAGCCTTTTATTCAGCACAGTGCTTCTGTGCATATGCATGTGCGCACGTGCCTGTGTTTTCCTTTGCAAGCAAATACGGAAAATTCCACTTCTGCAGAGTTCAACAAGTAATAAACTTCAGTGGAGTTACTTAAGTGAGCAAGTTTCACCAAAGGAAGGTTAAGAATTTCAATTCATGCCAAGAAAGATTCTTCTGCAGTTACTGAAGGTGTTTCACCCTACCTGACATTTGGCACAATCTGCAACAGCACTGAAAATTTCTTTGTGGCAGAACTCATCCTGCAGCAGCTCACACAGTTTGTCACACTACAGGCAGCCTGCAAACCAGAGCAACAGTGCTGCTGACCATAGAAAACGTCTGGGTTGACTACTTCCCATGTTATGTCACACGCTGTCATATGTCACTTTGCCACACAGAGCCCAGCGTAGGGCACACCAAGTGGTGCCCCTTCTTGCACTGCTCTGCCATCTTTTATTTTATTTTTCGGCCTGTGGGGAAGAGCAGTTTCAGTTCCCCTTTCTCTATGACAAAAGAGCTGCTGCTCAATTGTTCAATGGTTACTCCTTTAACTCAGATACAGAAAATAATGGCGACGGACTGAAAGCACACAGTCTTTCTGATATGTGTAGCTTTAAATCACTCTCCAGCCTCACCCATCTTGGAAGTGTTCTGCCTGTCTTAATGGCTATGAAATATCCCAATGGAGTAGTTGTGTTACTCGTTCAAAACTATTTTGAATTAAACTCTCAATCTCACAGTGCTCAATGCAAAATCAAAGCACTACAGGCATTCACTTTCTGTTAAATAGAAAGTTCTTCTATGGTAAAAGCTAATAAAGAAATGGTTATTTTTACTGTTCCCTACCCACAGATAACCTCTGGTAATTGATCAGCATACATACAAGCTAACAAACAAAATTAATTACCAAAGGTAGGGAGGCTTATAGGAAGAGTAATTCTTAGATGTTGGCTTTCAGAGGAAAACCCTGCCAGCCCCAACTGAATTCAAGTACTGACAAGCGTCCTGCTGAAAACAAGCCACTCAAAGTACATCTTGCCTTTCTGCTGTGACACTGGACAGCTATGTAAGCCATATAAATGAAATCTCTCAACTGTGGACATTTCACTTACTTAGGTTAGAAATCAAAATTGCATTTAAGCTGCCCCTCCAGTAGCAGCAGTTGCTAACAAAAACGACCAAAATAGAAAATGCAAACAAGCACAATTCACACATTTTGTCAAAAGTTTTCTTTTTAAAGAAGTCTCCTACCTGCTGAGACAATAATCAAGCAAGCAAATTTCCTTACCCAGGAGGCTGACTAAATACCCTAGTACACGGAAAGTAAACTCCAACTCAACAGTTTTTCTTTGAAATCAATTTCAAAGCAGTATGCACTGGGTTGGTATGGAAGAAACTATAAACATGCAATTCAAAACGAAGAACAAAATGCCAAATGTGTAAGCACACATCAACTTTCAGAGTGTTGGTTCTAAGTATGACAACACAGCCAATTCTCTGTGGTTTCCAATATAACTGAGTTTTCTCTGTACTCTGAACGAGCTGCTTAGCAGCGTGAACAGCCCTCATTCATCAGTTGTTCCTCTGAAAGCCCAAGACAAACGGAACTGGGAAACCTGTTCACTTCAAATCCTGGCTGTGATAAATAGCCCAACTAGTAACAGGAGGTTGCCAAACACTTGAATTTTCTAGGTGTTTCTGCTCTTCCAGAATTACTTGTTGGACTTCTTGCATTAGCACATACTTGGCCATGAGTTAATTACAGCTGGGTTCTAAAAAATAACTTGTGATTTTGACGAATAAGCAGCAATCTAAAGTTGGATGTCTGAATATATGGCCTGATTTTCATAGTAGAGTTCTTCCAAAAAGCAGCTCTAATAATTCCAGCCAGACAGCTTTGAAAATTTATGCTATAAATTTTGCATGCAAGTGATGAGACTGTAGGAAAAAACCCAAAACAAATAAATTGACAATCTTTTACTCACTAGATTGAAGCCTGTCACCAAGCCTGTTGCCAATCACAAACCACACAAATTCCTCAGAATTAAAGTTGCAGAGAAAAAGCGTTGGGTATGCAGTACATGTGTTGCTGTGCTTTCCCTGCTGTAGAAGATAATCCGAGGACACATTTAAATACTAATTTACCATTAAAAACATCATTTTGCTTTGAAGTTCCTGTTTCATGTTGCAAAAGATGCAGTCAGAGTTCAAGTGGTTTATAATCAAGAGTAGCTGAACAGAGCATTCAAAAAGCACTACTGCAATGGCAGCGGGATGCTGGGAAACTGTGAGCCAGGATTCAGGGTTCCACCATCCTACTCCAAGGATGTGCAACAAACTCAATGCATTGTCTTTTCTTTCTCATATCTGCTTGATTTATAAATACACCTATTTCAAGTACGAGTGTAAGAGCATAAGTGTATTTCAAGTGCAACATTTCCCTAGTTTTCACAGTAATGCAGCTGTTCAAAGACAATTCCTGCACCACCACCTGGAGGAAAAGCCTACTGGTGCATCAGGTGAACAAGATGAGAGCTTCCCCCACGAAGCGCCACAGTGCCTTCGTATGCTCTGGCAACAATCACTCCTCCTGCCTACCACAAACAGTGGAGATAAGGCACTTAAAAATAAAATAAAAAAGGGAAACAGAGGGGCTGAGGGGAGATTTTCATGCAGGTTTTGCTCATAACAGCATTTCTTTACTTTCCAACCCCAAAGCTAATGGAAATATTTAACACAGCAGCAGTCTTTAAAAAAATTATATATATATGTAAGTGCTATGTCTACCATGCAAATTGTGTGCAACTGGAACAGTGCAGACGCGGTGTGATAATACAAACAAAATTAGAAATGAATACAGTAAAGCTACATTGCCCATTTAAAAAACAAAACAAAACAAAACAAGACAGTACAAAATAGTAAAATAGATCTGTTAGAAATACTCTATGCAATCTAGAACATTACAAGCAACATGAAGTGTCTTCTCTTGATCTCTGCTAAATAGTCTGTCAGCATCCCTTTGAACCATTCTGCCTTGATTCATACACTACAAGAAACCACGCAGGCTTTCAGCAGACATAGCTCTACACATTTTGGCCCTTTATACTTTGAGAGGTTTAGAACAGTACATCCGGGTCTGCTGGCCACCTGCCTGTAGTGAAACACTGCCAGGACTGGTAAGCTTCAAAAAGGAGCACAGAGCCATGCCACGCAAGAGAGGGCCGCTGAGACTACTGCAAAGCTGTTCTGCATCCACTTTCCTTCGTTCAGATGAAGTGGATCCAGCTCTCCTCGCATTCTCTAGGCATCTTGAGGGGGTGAGCCCGGCAAGTGAGGCTGTAGTTTTTGCCTTTGTTGTTATCCCAATACTCCTGCCCGTTGACTTGATACCTTGCTGCAAACTGGACTATAGAGCACAGCTGAAGGAGGAAAGAAGGCACAGGGAGAAAAAAAGTGAAAACATCAACCTGATCCTGCTCGTTTTTCTGAGGGATGCTACTGTGCCAATGAGCACGCACTTCGTGGAGGCTTTTCCACTGGTTGAAGGTGTATCGCACAGATACTTGCTTCTCAAAAGCAATGTTGCAAACTTGGATGGTGCCACTGACCCCCAGATCTGAACTGGTCACTCGTTCAAGACACACCTGCTGCTCCCGAAGCCGGTCAGAGAAATCCATGCAGTCTGCAGGCTGCTGGAAGTCAGGGACTAAGCACTGCATGATAAACTCCAAGTTGCTGTACCAGAGGTCTGAGTTTATGGAGAGCCTGGAAAGGACATGCAGGGGGATCGACGGATCCTCCCCAGTCTGGAAGACTTTCACTTCAGTCAGCTCCAAGCCCAGAGCATCAGCAAATCTCACCTTGTTCATACGGCTCTGGCACACAGGAACTTGGCACTGCACTCGCTTCCTTCTTTCGGGTGTTGTGGGCAAAGACCTCGCTCGGCGGCGGATGATAGGCCGCAGTGCAGGATCACAGCTGCTGGAAGAGCTGCCCTGAGGCTGCTGGGCCACCACCTTGGCTGGGGCATGGCACGGGCTGCTACTCGGGCGTACCACCGGCGGCTGCTGCTGTCCTTGAGCCCGCAGCATGTTCTCATAGAGGTCAGACAGGTAGCTGCGATTCCTCCGAGGACCACGCACCTCCATTCTTCGCTGATGGCAAGAGCTGACGTTCACACTGCTGGTGCTGAGCGCTGCCTCTCCGATGCGACTTTGGGAAAGGCAGCCACGGACAGCGAGGATCCGACGTTACCGCCCCGGGCGCAGAAGAGCAAGCTGAAACCACATAGCCGCCCGCGAAGGAAGGCAGAAAACTGGCAGCTCTCACAGCAGCCGGGGGCAAAGCAGAGCCCGGAGCGTCGTGCGGGGCGGCCGAAGGCAGATCACTGGCTGCTCAACTCGAGGCTGGCGGACCCGTTGCTCAGGCTGGAAAGGGATTCCAGGCTGTCACCCGCGACGCTGGAGGACCGGAGGCTGTCTCTCAGGCTGGGGACGGACTGGAGGCTGTCGTGTTGGGCTCCGAAGGTCTCCAGGCTGTCGCTGAGCGCGTGAGGGCTGCGGCGGCGCGCCCCGAGGCACGCAGCACCATCACACGCCGCGAGCCGGGGCTACAGGCTGTCCTCGCAGGGGCTGACCGAGCCCGGGCTCCCGCAGCGGCAGCCGGGACACTCGAGGCTGTCGCACTGGATGCTGGGCGACTCGCGGCCGCCGCCTTGGCCGGGGAAGGATTGGAGGCTGTCGGGCGGGAGAGAGCCGGAGCTGAGGCTGGAGGGCGTGAGCAGGCTGTCGGGCGGAGCCGGGGCCGGGGAGGCGGACTCGGGACTGTGACTGGAAGGGGAGGGATCGGCAGCCGGGCTCCGCGCAGCCCACATCAGCGCCCAGCTGCGGGCGCCCAGCCCGGCCGCCCCCGCTCGCCCCTCAGCACACCGCCCCGCGCCCGGCCCGCCCGACGGCGCACGCGCGGAGCCGCGGCCTTCCTCCCGCCCACGGCGCGCCCCCCCCCCCCTCCCCCCCCCACCCCGGTCCATCAAACCGAGCGGCCAACGCGCGCCGCCCCGAGGCGCATGCGCACCGCCCGCCCGACGGCGCCGTGCCCTCGGGCCGCCCTGAGTGCCGGCGGAGGCTGCGAGGCGGGCAGGTACGGGCGGGCTGCGGGGCGGCGGAGCGGAGGGCTTGCTGGGCACGGGGCGGGGAGATGGAGGAGGTTAAATAGCGACGTACGAGCTCGTCGTCGTCGTCGTCGGTGCAGCCTGCGGGGCCGTTCGGCTGCAGGAGCCGGCGGCGCAACGCGCGCACTGCGAGCGGGGCTGAGCGGCTCTGAGCCGCCGAGCTCCGAGTCGGTGCGGGGCTGGTGCTGCCGGACACGGCGCCCTGCGCTGGGCCTCGGCCTGGAGGGGGGGGGAGGGGAGAGGCGGTAAGGAACGGGGCTGTGTCGGATAAACGCGGGTGGTGTACGGTAACACGTGTAAGCGTTAAATCTATCTACAGGACTGCAACAGAGCTGAGGGTGGGTGTAGAGAGCATCTGGCACCTCTCGGGAACTGGGTCTGTGCGGCCCCGGGAGGGGAGTGCGGCTTCTGGAAAATGAAGGAACGCTGCGTGCTCTGCCGCGGCTATTTTTAGTGGGAACGTATGAGCGGCGAGAAGGAAAAACCGAAGCATTTGATGCCTATATGCGTATACCACGAGCACGTTTTCTGACACGGAAAGGACGTTCATTTGCAAGCAGAAACAGCCATCCCTGCCGGCCCGTCCTTGGCTCGGGTCAGTGCACCGAGCAGGCAGAGCACCGCGCTCTGCACAGTGCGGAGTAGCTCTCGAAACGCTGCTGCACGTCATGCTGTTTCCCTGTATCTTTACCAGCAGTCCTGCAGCCCACGTGGGCTGAGCAGTGCTGGCCCGGCTCTCCTCGTTGCAGGGCTGAGTGCTGTCTGCGGGGCGGCTGCATCTCTGCAGTGCTGGTGGCCAACCTGCTCCTGGTGCTGAGCACTGTCCCCGTGCTGCCTTTGTGACATGAACTATACGCTGCGGCCCAGGTGCAATCCCAGTGCCGTCGGGTAGCTAAGTAATGTTTGTTGTACTGCTTTAGCAATCAGGAGTTGCGTGGTTTTTGTTCGTTGCATGTCCAGGACGCGGTGATGTTTGCATTTGGTGCGCTGTGCTGGGTGGACCAGAAAGAGTGGAGTCGTCGGAAGATTATGTAAAGCTAAAGATGCAGATGCTACCTTAAAAGAGTAATAATGGGTCCGGGCATCCAAGAACATCCTTTATTACTGCACCGAAAGGCACAGAAAAAGGAAAGCCAAATCAATGAAAACCACAAAGGAACGGTAAAGTAAGGAAATCGTTTTCTTTCTTTCTAGTTATAGAAATCCCTAAGTACTGCAGAATAGGTAATAAGAGCATGACTGCTCTGCTCCAGTCCACAGCACAAATGTGTGGGATGACCATGCAGATCACAAAGTCACAGAGGTGACTGCGTCACTGCCTGAGGCACAAAACTTGTCTTCACTCTTCTATAAACTCTTGATTTGATTATATATATTTTTTTTTTAAATAATGGAATAATGGTTTAAATTTTGTTGAGATTATGCAAATGAAAAAGGTAAGCGAGATTTGTTGTGGTGGCATTCATATTGCACTGTATAGTTAATTTTAAGTGCACTAGGACCATGAGTACCCTGTGCTAGCTCAATTAATAATTAATATTTACTATTTATTATCTCCAAAGGAATTTTGGGATCCTCTGATGGAATTTTCTATATGAAGCCTAAGTTCCCTTAATATACTGTCTAATTTAATGATGCATTTTTCAGTAATAGTATTAAAAATGTAGTATTATAGTAGCTGTATAAAAAACAAAAGCACAGTTACTATGAACATCAAGACTATTTGCAAACAGCTCTCTCTTTTTGAAACTTAATGGTAAACTTCTGTTGCATTTCTGTTCTGATGACTGTAAACGTTTCTGTTAATGCATGATACTACGTTTAATCCTTGCTAGTTACAGTAATGGAAACTCAAGCACCAAAGGAGTGAAGAAATCTGTTTCTCATGTGAAATCTTCTCCTGGAAGGTTATGCAAAAATGTACCAACTAGCAGTGATGAAAAGGTAAATGATACCAGTTCTTTTATAAAAAAGGGTACGTAGTTTATGTCAGCTTTTGCAATAACATCACATACTTTCATGTCTTTTCAGACTTCCCGTGACACTCAAGATGATAACCAACAGAGTGTTTTTAAGAAGGGAAGAAACCAACCGGATGACAGTACTCAGTCAAAACAGTAATTCTGTGTTAAGATTGTCTGTTTAATTTGTACACAGTTGAAGCTGGCATGTAAATGCTTGTGATGAAATCTTGGCTTTGTTGTGTTGCCTTTGAGGTCACTGCACGCAGAATTCAGCATTTTTGAGGACAATAAGTTTAAGTTATCAATGTGGAAGCTTGCTGTTCTGGATCTCAGGCAAAATCAGAATGAAATAAAAATTCAAGAATACGTAGTATTCTGTATTAATTTACTAAGTTTCAATGCAAATATTAGCACAATTTGGGTATATCCACGTCCTTAAGGGAGAAATCTTGAAGTTTGTAACTTGGTGTTCCAAAGATTTTAACCATCCTAACAGGATGTGCTGTTTCTTTTTATTTAGGATCACAAGTGTTTGCACATCGCTGCCCAGAGTACAAGGGTCAAAGAGGACTCTCCTAGAAACAAGGCAGAGTGAATCTTTACTGCACAGGATCCCTCCTGCCACAAAAGGTAGCAGACAAATTAGCTTCTGTAGGGTTAAAGATGTCCCAGTGCAACATGTTTATTGCAGTAAAAAAGAACAGCTGGAAAAGAATCACGAAGAACATGTTGCTGAAGCTGCTCCGTGCTCCTCTAAATGGCAAGAAGCATCTGTGAATGAAATGTTCCTTGATTTTGAATCAGTACAAATTATTAAAGAAGATGCTGAAGATGATAGTGCCAGTGACCTCTCTGATTCAGAAAGGATTCCCATTCCTCCATCTCCCTGCACGCCACCAGAACTTATACTCAGAGCTGAAGAAATTGATCCAGTTTGTTTGGAACGTGTGCCTGATATGGGTTTTAAAGAGTCAGAATATTACTACCCAGATTTCCTGCCACCCCCTTTTAACTCATGGGACTTGAAGCAACTGGCCATCTTTGTTAATGTAGAGGGTAGATCTGAACTTCGACCAAAGCCAGCAGGATTTCTTGAGAAATACATTGATCGCCTTTTGCAACTGGAGTGGCTGCAAATGCAGACTGTACAGAATGAGAAAGCAAAGGCAGCCAAAGCCAGGCCACAGACTGCTCCCAGCTCCATCCGTCCCCTAAAAAGCCCTGGCAAATGTAAAGCATTGCTTAGTCCTTTGCCTAACAAACAAATGGTTCCCCAGGAAAGTGTTACAAAACTCCCCATGTGCTGTTCAGGTCAGAGGGTAGATCCATACGGTGAAGAAAGTCGACAGTTTTATTCGCATCCAGGTCACTCGAAGCTGTCTGAGAGAACGGGATATGCAACGTCTTCTCAGAGGCAATCTGGTGAAGTAAGAAACGAACTGAAAAAAACAACTGCAAAGCAACAGCTTCACAATATGCAGCCATCTGAGAATAATTCTAAAATTCAAAGTGTTGGTAATATCAGACCCCCTAAGCAAGCACCAGCATTCCACGGTTCAGCTGCTCCCATCAAAGGCTTAAAAACATATGCATGTACAAACACAAAGAAAAATGGCAATGCTAACAATTATGTTCCTCCTAAAAAACCAGCAGGGGACAGAAAAATAAAAACAAATGGCACAAAGCAGACATCACGCAAATTTAAGTGATATGCTCATTAGTAAATGTTGATGTTTCTTTCTAACAAGAAAGCATTTGGCCAATGCAGAAGGGTCATGTTATCTTCATAAGAAGATCCTGAGAAAATATGTTCTTGATTCATGGTTCTAAGTCAGCACTGTTCATTTCAATACGTTTGATCTTAAGCCAGCAAGGCCAGCAGGAAATCTTTTCCCTGAAGGCAAGTGTCTTCCATTGTTCTTTCCTCAAGCATATTGACAATTGCTCAATGGAGATAACACTAGCAGAGTATGGAAGTTTAGAGATATACATAGTTATAAATTGTCCTCCTGTTCGCACAAAAAGAAGTTTTCTGAAGTCTGTAGTGTTTCTTCTGCACTCCTTTTTATGTATTTGAGAGAATAGGATCTGAGCTCTTTAAAAGATGTGTTATTTTGTGACAGGTTTCATAGTGCTTTATTCTGATGGGAAAGGGCTCATTTATTTTTATAAAATAATGGAGCAGCATCTATGCAAAGTCAAACTAATTCTTCATAGAAGATGAAGAACTTCTGGATGAATTGGATGTGTATTTTTGCTAGGAAGAAGAATGGAGATAATGTTCTGGAATATTTTAATACTGAAGTGATTCTTTTAAAGACAAGCAGTTACTGGAGAGCAGATGGCTTCAACAGTGGCAGATTAATAAAATCAAATGCATATTTTTATACCCAGAAATCTTCACTGCTTACAGACAGCATTCCTTCATGTTCATTTTGTAAAACTTGATGCTTTTTGTCACTTCAAGGAAATGGCCAAATTTCAAATTGCACGTGGATATTGATGACTAAAGCAAAATGAGAATGTTGCTGCACATCTGTGGCCTAATGTTCAGAACTGTTAAGCTCTCAAAACCCAGAAAACAGACTCTTAGGGGATGAGCTTGAAGGCTAATGTAAGTTCAAGCAAAGATAGGTATTTTTTGTATCAAAATATATATTTTAGCCACCTGTGATGATTGTTATCTATTCCATGGCCCAGTTTTGTGTCTGTGAGATACAAGAGAACGTGAAAGATTGTTCAGCAAGTATTCAAGAGTTGGTTCAGCTCTTAGCTGGGGACACTCTTCTGTTGAAAATCTAAAAAATACTTAGAAGTTTGATTTTTGAATGAAATACTGAGCACTGTTAGTTCATCCTCAGCCACCTGTCACAGTGAACTGTTGATGAGGAGTAAGCTGAGGTCTGACAGACCAAGTTTTATAAGTGAACCCTTCCCATTCAGATAGCAAATGAAAAATTATCAGTTACTGAAGAATATATTATGTACATAGTTAAATTGGACTTGTCCTGGTGATCTCCTCTCTCTTGGTTTGAAGATGCTTAGCTGTTTCTGTTCTTTCATTGTGACTACTAGATCTTCAGCTTTGTAAAATTTCCAAGCATGGATTTATATGTAGTTTAAAATGTGAGAATATTAATAAACGTAGTAATAAACTAGAGTATTTTACACAAAAACAATGCTCAGGAATAGACTAAGAAATATTTTTAGTGGCTTTTTCCTAGTTACTGGAGACCAAATGTGAAATTTCAAATTGATGAAGGAAACGATTTTAATATACAGTACTATATTTCCATATGCAGTATTTGTTAGGATACGGTTAAAATACATTGCAGTTGCTTCTACATTCTGCTCTATGCAATTAAAGTGGAACTTAATCTGATGTGCTCAAAGATCAAATAAATTGGCTGTGTAAGAGGTGTGGAGAAACTTACAGGATGGCATTCAGATACCAGCAGCTGCAGAGCATTAGCACACTCTTGTGTTACAGTTTTATCCTTTTGCTTTGTTCCAGACTCTTCCTGTATTTCAGCTTCTTTAGATGGACAGGGTTTTGCATCCAGTGCTGGGATTTCAAGCTTTTGCCAAATACTGCAAGCCTTTCTTAGTCAAGTTTTACTGATTTACATTCAGATTAGTAAAAGTAGGACTGCTCTTGCTAATAAGCACGATTTTAATACACTATTTTAGCACACTATAGTAAGCTCCGAAAGCAGGGTGAGCAGGATCAGAACGGCAGGCTTTTAAAACACATTTTCTTAGATGCAGTAATTAATTTAGTGTATTATTATAGCACTGAACATTAATTATTGTATGCAAAATTGTTCTCTGAAATATTGCTTTATATTGGTGCTTCCTCAGGTTGCAAGGAAAGCATGAAGTCACTCGCACGTTTTGCATGATAACTTCTTAAAGAACAAATAAATAGTGTTTCAGTCAGCTCTGACCAGAGCAAAGTCAAATGACACAAAGAATTTATTTTTTTCTTGCCAGCCTAGGAATTAGACAATTCTGTTTCAGTGTGTTGCTTGTGGTCTGTTGCACATTCAATGCAAAGCTGTTGCTGGAAACTTAAATAGACAGAAGTAGTGATGACATCGAAAACAAATCAGCACTTGTTCATCACTAAGCATTGGCTGCGATCTGGACAAACTAAGTTCATCTCACATAATAGTTTTTCTTCACTGATTTGGCACTTACACAGTAAAATCTACTTTGTTCACATACAGAAATAGAAATTCTGATTTTACCTCAAAAAGGGTTATTTTTGTGAGAGATCTGCAAGTGCTGGAATTTACCCAGCAACGGTTTTGCTTCCATTTTAACTTATCCGTGCTCTGAGCCTATGGCTCAAAAGAGCTCCCTCTATAAAATCTATGGCTTATCTTTGATTCTGTAATGATGGGCATTGTCTTTAGAAACAGAATATAGCAGAAATGTTTATTCCATCGAATACATTCTATTTGGAATTTAAGTATTTCCACCTCACAGTGTCTGTGTGGCTGTTTCTATATTTTCTCTCTATTTAGCAACATGCTCCTCTGTCCACATGTCTTTAAGCCTAGCACTGGAGATGCTTCTTGAACAAGTTTACTGTGATTTGAGCTATTTAAATTGAGTAATTTTTTTTTCCTAGATGTTGTAAAGGTTTATTGTAAAACTAAGACTCAGGTCTCATTTTAAATAAATATTCAGATTCTACTTCGGTTACACCAACGTAAGCTAGGAACTCTTGTTCTCAGTGAAATTACCTAGTTACAAAGATGTAACCAACCAATTTACCTTTGCTGGCACAAGTTCATTGCAGTGGAATTATAGTACTTCTGAAAGAGGCCAAAACATTCAGCAGTATTTTTTCCACACTAAGTTGAGCTTAGCCCAAACAGATTGCCAGAAGTAGGAGCTCTCATCTCCCATGGGTGCCTCTCCCAGGATGCTGTGGCTGCAGTTCTACTCCCTCTGTGCTGCCAGTGCCCTTCTGTTGTCTGCTGCTGACCTGCACAACGTGATGGAAGAGGGGAATAATGCTGCACAGGATAATTATGCTTATGTCCTTGGACTAAAATGTCTTGTTTGACTTCAGCCTTCTTAATTATGCTGCAATTTCATTATTCTTTTGTTCCTTCTTGTGTGTCATTTCTTGTTGATTGAGGTAATTTTTGTATTTCCTATTATAAGGAACTTGTTAGAAGGTTCAGATTATTTTGACTGATTTTTTTCAGTGGGTATGTGATACTTTCTTTGGAAGTGATCATAGTTAATAATTCTACAGTATGAAATTGCCCGTAATGTACTTTTTTTTTTTTTTGGCCCTATTTTGAAATGTATTCAGTCTTTCCTTTATTGCTCCCACTGGAATTATCAGTGGGTTTCCTTAAGAAAAATAATTAAAACGGGCCGATTTGTTTGGAGGCCAGGTTTTGATGTTGGTAAGCATTTGTTCTTATTTATCCGAAGCTTTTGTGGTTATTTTTGCTGGAAATTTCATTGGAAAGTGATCTCATAATTTAAAGTTACTGCGTATTTACTCTATTAAAAATGGGATGCTGCCTACTTGTTACTTAGCTGTTGTTTTTTCGTTATCCACAAGATGGCACTTCTGCATTTTTTTTTGCAGAAAATGGCTTTGCTGCAGCTCGAGCTGTTCACTCAAGGGCCTCAGCCACATCGCTGCTTATGGCCAAGCTTGCTGGTTAGAACATGAATAATTCCTTCTACTTCACATGTCAACCACTTCTGTAATGGTGCTTTTAAGGCATCAATATATATGTAAATATAATTCTCAGTTTTCCTATTTTTTTTAATGCACTGATAAATACATTTCATATTCTGTTATAATCTCAATCTGATCATGATCCAATGGAAAGCAAAGGCATACAGGTAGATGCTTGCAGGGGTACATTTTTGCCACATTCCTGTTTTGATAGTATAGGTGGATAAATGCATTTTGAATAGTTTCCACACTCCATGCGTTCAGATATTCACCTCAAAGTAATGAAGAAGGAAACGCAGGGAGAGAAATTCCAAGGGAAAATTGGCATTTCCTATTTCTGAAAGTCCCTTTGCTTTACTGTTTTAGTAAACTTTAAGCATTTCAAAACTCCTTTTCTGGACAATCATACAAGAATATCACAACCAGAAAAAAAAATATATATATATATAGCTGTATCCGTATCCACAAATCCTCATAGAGGAGCACCAAAACATCGAAGGACTGAGCTTTGCTTTGGGCCATCTACATTTTACAGAACAATCCATTCACTTCTTTCATTTCTTTCTGTTCCATCTGACAACGGAGAAATACTTGATTTTCTTCTGGAATAGCTGTAATGCCAGTGAAACTGCAGCAACCGAGTGATATTTTTCCCCCTGTAGTAAGTCATTGTAATAAACCCCCTGGAACAGCCTGCCAGTCCTGGTTTCTGACCTCCGGGCTGGCACGTGGGAGAACAGATCGTCTGAAAGGTTCTCCCTTTAAGGTGGGCTGAACTGGAACTCTTAGTTCATTCACTGCTTCCTCATCCCTGAATTTCAGATAGCTTCTGGAAGAAACACTGCAGGGAACAGCTGCTGGGAGAACATCCCTGAATAACAGCTTTTTCCTGTACCAAAAGACATTGGTCTTAGAGAAGTTACACTGCTATAGCGTTAGTGGTGCAGAAAATATTCTGGGGGTACCTAAGTAAGAGAGAGAGAGAACCACAGTAAGAGGTAAATGCCATCCAAACAATGAAAGAGGCACACGTTTAGCACCGGCATGCTCATGCTGGCATCTAGTGGCTGTTGGTATTATTACATCACTGTGAAGAATTGCTAGGAAGTTGGTGGCAGCAGTGGAGGTATGGCATCACTGACAGAGCAGACAGCATTGTAAGGAAGGGTATGAAATTCCACTTTATGGGACCCACAGATGTGTTACTTCTAAATAGTGTGGTCTGTACGTGTCTGCCGAGGGCAGCATGGTGGCCACTGCTGTTACAAAACAAGAATGAGCAAAGAAGACTTAAACTGTTCTTCCATTAGGTAAGTTATACATGCAATAAGATATAGAATTCGTCACAGTGCTACTTCTGCTCTGTTCCATTTCCATGCTAAAAGAAAAATGTTCCGCCTGAGGCACACGCTAAGTCTGCTATCCAAGGCACTGTGCTTCTGCTACAAAGTTTACTTAATAAATTACACGTTTTTTCAGATGTTATTGACTAATAATTCAAGGCTAGCAACTTCAGTCAAGTGTGATTGAAGAACGGAGTTGAACAGAAGGCAGCTAAGTTTTCCTAAAAGCCAGCAGCAGATCTATTTACACAGCAAATCACTAATTCAATAAACTGCCCTTAACTTATCATTTGGAAGGAAGACTCTAATTCTACCGCAGTGCCATCAGCAAGATGGCTACAAACCATATTGTAACCATACTAGTAAGGTTAGAATTGTGCTGTGTTCTGCTATTTCTGCTGAAAATGAGTCAAGATTAAAAATAACAATGAAAGTTTTGTGTGTGTGTGCTCAGTGTTCATGTAAACTTGTGGTGCAGCTCTATAGATCAACTTGCTTACAAACCGCAGTGAGTCTACAGCATGGTGTGCTTACAAACACTGAAATATCCAATGAGGTGATCTGAAGGTCCCTCTGCTTATGCCTGGTGCCCCTGCCAGGCCAGGCAGACAGCTCATGCATTGCCTGCAAAAGTTGATGCACAGAATGGCCCTTCCTCAGGGGACAGTGCCAGAGTGGTATCACAAAAGCGCTGTGCATGCAAACAAAATTATATAGTATCGATGGCCTGAGCTTGTGCTTCGTTCTCACATCATGGCAGAAGGAGTGCAAGAAGCCTCTAGTTTGAGTGTGCTTTAAACCAGGTATCTTCCCGGTACCTTGTAAATGCTGGTGATGGGCTACAGTGTTTCAATTACCTGTTCGCAGTGAGAGGTCTAATCACGATGTCTGTGAATCCCCATTACTTTTGGCCCCTGCTGTGCCCTAGTCAGTGGGAGTCCCAGCAGCACAAATGTTTATCTCCGCACAATCTTCATCTTTGTCTTTGTTTTGCCTCGTTTATAAAAACCTTACTTAAAAGTAAATGACATACAATCAGGAAGGGGGAAATTAATCACACCGGAGCTGAGCTTCTGCCTCTGAGTTTTAAAGGAAACAAGAGAGACTGATCACAGGAAGACCCTATAGAGAGGGTATGTCAGCACATTAGTAATGAAATCTATGAAATCTTTTTGTCTCAAAAATAAAGCATATTCGCTGCTTGCTACTTCCTCTGCTCTGCTGAGGAGGAATATAAATTGTAATTGAGTATTTTCTGGGCCAGTTTAGGGTCATCTTCTCCCTTCTGAAGGACGCATTTGTCCCAGTTAAGGTATTAAATAACTTAAAAGACAAATATGTGAGAAGAGATTTTATAAGTGAAGAGTAAACCACATGCTGAGTGGGCTACAATTAGTTACTTCCAGTAAAGCCTTTGGTGTTGTGTTTCACATGTATGCTTAGCAATAGAATGTTGGATTGAAGTTTTATAGAGCCTGGCTAGGGGCTCCTCTCCATGTTCTCTGAGAGGAAGAAGGGAGCAGATGGAGCACCTGTGGTATAGCAAAGTTTGTCAGCTCAGTTCAAAAGCCACTATTTACCTTTATGGAAAATGAAAATGGGCATTTTCTTTGTTAACTGACATGCAACACTGCTGAATCCTGAGAATGAAAAGAATTATGCCATTCCAATGTGTCTTTCCATCTTATCATGTAATTGCATTTGGAAAGCTGCTTCTTGGGGGAAAAGGACACAGCACAGGAACGTGGCTGCTGCACCACCACGTCCTGGTGCCATTTCTGTCCTTCACACTCCCGTTATTTAATGCTTTTCCAAAGTAATGAGAAGCCTTCAAAATGGAAACCCTCAGTATTCCTGCCCTGCCAGCGAAACAGGGTACACTGATCTTTTAATTTCTTGATGTCTAGAATATGATAACTCAGTGTTTGCTGTAATTACTTAGCTCTAGCCCAAAGATGCGTTTCTTAAGGACTGGTATATTTCTCAGGAAAGAGAAGATGCTTATAAACTCCAATATCTAACATTTCAGGTGCCTGCTTTGATTTGCTTGCGTCTTGCACCTTATGGGTGGTGAACTAAGTCTTAGGCTCACAAAGCATGTCTTACTCTGAAGGACGTTTCTACGTTTCCTCTTTGCCTGTTGGGACCACATTTGCAAAGACCTTTAGGTACGATCTACTGATTATTCACACGTGCTAAATATGATGTTACTAATTATTCAGAACTTTTTGCTTTGTTCTAAATTCTATAAAATAAGAAAATTACTTCTGGGAAGCAATTAGCAAATTATTCCAGAGCACCAATAATTACTAGTGCTTCTCAATAGAAGCTTTTCTTGCATAAAGATAGTTCTGCAGTTATCCTGAAGATGGCATACCTAGGCCAGTTATGGACCTTCCAGAAGCGAAAAGAGCAAATAAAGAAGGCACTTTAGTAGTACTTTGTTTCAAAACAAATCCCCTTATTAAAATTTATATTTTGATGTGGTCAGTGGGAAGGAGTTTTTTTCCTCAAGACTTCCTCATCAGCATCTTGCAAGGAAAGTAGCATTTAATGGCTATACAGAAGTGCTCAGAAAGGAAGATGAGAAGACTAATATGAAAATCTTGAACAGATATTTGTAGAGCTTTCTTTTGGATTAGTGTATGTACCTTACACGGAGTTCTATTACTGTTTGTTTCAGAGAAGAAATGGTAACAATATCTGATTAGAAATACGTCTACAATTTTTTCTCTGTATTATTTTTTTGGCTCTGTACCTCATTTCATTCCATTCAATTTGGAAAAAGTTTAATTCAAGATTTCTAAAATTGTAGCACATGTGGGAGAATCAATTTACACCACAAATGACCACTTATAACCACAAAAAGGGAGCTCATCCTTTCAACTGACTTTGAATATGCAAATTCCTGCATGAGCAATTTACATACACCAAGATGTATTTTCAATGTTAAAACCTATACCACCCATTAAAAATGAAGGTGCTTCGCACACTGCACCAACAGATATTTCAGAGAAGAAATAAAAATCAGGGAGAAAATATTTTCTCTTCCTTCAGCTTTTTTAAATGCCCACATCATGATTCAAGGCAGTGTCAAATGTAGTGCTTCACAATACAAGTGTCCTTGGGATTAGTATGAAGTTTAGTAACCTGGAATATGATGTCCGTTGCTTGCAGGATATTGTCCAAAAAAGAAACCAGGGAGAAATGCTGTTAAACAAGCAACTCCCCACGTACCTTGGGTCAAATCCTGCTGAAAACGATCTTGATGGTCTCCAGATTCAACTTCTTTTTCCTAGACATTTACAGAGTCCAACAGAATATCAGAGCTAAGCCCCTCCTTACAGGAGGTGAAGAGCTGGGCTGGTAGTGCTGCTGCAAATCAGCTGCAATCTGCAATAGCTCAGCTTTGCAGGAAGATCCGTACACAGCCAGCAAGGCAAACAGCACATTTCTAAGTTCTGAATTAGCTCCAAGGAACAGACAAAGGTAAAATATCTAGAATAAGAAATGAGTGTATTACGAGAAAGAAGAAAAAATTCAGCATACCTTTTCCTTTCAGAACTGTGCAGTGGCTGGACCTTCCTTCCTGATCTTCACTGAACATCAGTGAACCATAGTATAAACATTGTATGGGTGTTGTCATCTTTTATTTCTTTATAGCACCTGAAACAAGATATTTTAGTCTTTAATTACAGTTCCAAGATGTTTCCACAATAACAGCAGTAACAGACACAGAACTACTACCTGAACTTTCAAAAAAGATTCCAACATGTTTTGTAGGATTTCTGGAAAAGGATATTTTTTTATTCTGCAGTATTTGCCTTCTGCATCAAATGGCCTCTACCCAGAGACAGGAACCTCACATTTGAAAAAGCACATTTTTATTTTTAAATGTGTAGTTTAGGAAACATTAGCTATAGCCAGGGCTACCATAAAACACAAAACCTCTACCCAGGCCAGCCTGACACCTTGCCAACAATTTGGTTTAGATCAATAAAAGCACCATCAATTTACCTAATAGAACCACATTTAGAAGAGACACAGAAAAGAATAGAAACTGCTTGCAGAAGATTTACCAAAACATTTTTCAAAAAACATCACTAATTTTTATATGAGAAAAGAACAGCAAATATATTACAAGGCACAAGCAGTCACCAGAGCTCCTAGGAAAAAGCCAACATTAAAAAAATGCTTTCACTTTAGAAACCAGAGTGTATTTCAGATCCTGAAAAGCTGCTGACACAGACTGTAACTGATGGAAAACCAACAGATCCTGTCATCTCTGTGTTACATTACTGACAGTATAAGAGGTATTTTCATTTGGAAATACATTTGAAAGCAGTAGTGACAAGTGAGTTCTTATTTCCATCGACAGTGGAGAGGATTTCTCATTTCATTGCCTGATCTTTCTTTCAGTTATTTTAGTATAAATCAGGAATGATTCTAGTAAAGCCAGAGTGATCAAATGAATCAGAGAGAATGGGCTCCATACATTTCTTGGTCAGAGCAGCTTGTGACCAGGACATTCTGTTTACAGCAACCATTACTACAAAGGAGGAGCTATACGTCTCACTGAAGAGAAGATATTTTGGAAAGTATATATTTAAAAAGAGACAATCTTAAGGAATTCAGAAAAAGAAACTGAACTTTCACAGTGATGTCTGAAGTTGAAGAAGCTTGGACTATAAAACTGAGGCAGAACAAAGAACCTTGGCAGTTTCTTTCTCAGACATTCCTACACGTCTAGCAGTATCTCTCAAAATCTAAACAGGAATGGACAAAAATAAAGAGTTAAGGAGTGACTTTGATCTGAAGACAGAAAAGTTGAAGTTTAGCTAAAATCAGAAAGAACTCCAGTCAGTTCATTTTCCCCTGAATTTCACTGCAGTGTGAAGTTAAAAGCTCAAGATGTACTTGAAATGTTTAAGCAGAAAAACTTTGTGACTCTTCTACAGGAGAGATTTCCCTGTAAGCAAAAAGATACAGGTTTACAAACCTCGTCTACAGAGCCAGCAACCATAGAATTAATAAAGTCATTCTTACTTTACAGAAGAAAAGAAGTAAATAGCTGGAAAATAAAAAAGGAGAAGGTTAAATTAAGAAGTAAAAACAGTTCAGTGTCAAAATAGCGCACTGACACATTAGAGATTTGTATATTTAATATATATATCTCATGATGAAAGATTTAGGATGGATTCATGCTTTATTGCAAACCTTTCTTTCAAACTAATAGATTTTTCTGTTTATAGGACCGATTCGTAATTTTCGCAACGGGTTTACAGGTGGAGCCTAAAGGATTTAAGCACTCAGTTGTTTATATGAAGTTCAATGGCATTTGTGTGACTGACTTCCTTATGCTCTACTATGAATTACAACTTACTGACAATAGTCTTTCACTTCAGAATGAACAAAATGGTTTCTCTTTACAATAACAGCATCTTTGCTCTGTAGCCATTACCACATGTTGTCTACCTTCCAGAGATTATTTTGTGGGTATTTCACATAATTTCCCCCAATGGAAAATTCAACTTTGTGTATTTGGGAACATTGACTTCACTGTAGATTTACAACCACAAGTGCCTGCTTAAACAATGTTATCACCTGCTTTTTCCCCCCCCCCTCTTGTCTGCTCCCTGATCACATCTATTCAACAGTTCTTCACACAGCCCAGAAATCCTTGCCAGCATCTCTATTCTAGTCCTACCCCAAGGCCTTTCAGACTTGATATCCAGCTCATTTTCTCCAGAAAATGATCAATTTCCAGAAAATATATTGCTTCTGGCTGCTTCTGAGAATCCAGATCAGATACATAATCCCAGGAGTCAGGCAAGATGGAGATGGGTCTGGAGAATTAGGTGAAATTCCAGTTTGACTTGCAGTCTTCATTGGTAGCTAATGCAGAAACAAATTCTAATGGATGTTTTTGTGCGTACAAAAGGGACTGTCCCCCAGCAGTTGAGCTACGCTTGGTTTGTGATCTGAAGGAAGGAGCAAGCAGGGCATACAGACACATTGCACTTCCCTGAGAATTGGGCTGGACAAAAGGCAGGAGCAAATCCAACATTACTAGCCTTCATGTTACATACCATTGCAAATAATTGAATGCTATGATGTCTGCTAAAAGGTGCAAGGAGACAAGGAGCAAATTGAATACTTTAACAATAGGGCCAAAGTAAAGACGATGGTAGCTGTTATAGGAATACTTAATAAGGTCTCCGAGTTGCGCTAGCAGCTCAACATATCTTTTTTGACAAAATGCCTATAAATAATGATTACTGCTTGACTGAGGGGGAGAAAATTCTAAGACAAAGTTAATTTACATCTTATAAGAACTTCTTTTTAAAAATACTCCATGGTAACAAAATTTCAGAACTGTAATGATTAATGTCACCACATTGTACTGACTCTACTGCCTCAAAATTAAATAGAAAATATTCAGATGTATAGCCCTTGAACTTAGTAATAGTTAATATATTAACTCATTTACCTGGCAATTTCTTGACCTATTTTTCATTTTTAGAGGCACATAATAATGGAATGTATATGATACTCTGAACAGCATCCAGGTAGTCATAGAGGAAAGAAAGAATGTTGCTTTTGGTCTTACTCAAGCCTTCCTAAAAAAATCTGAAAATCAAAATCTGGAAGTGCACTTTCTGAAAGCTTTCTTAGTATTCCAATCTAAGTATAGAAACTACATTATTTTTTCTCAGAGCGTGGTTCAAAAGAATTAAATCTAGAAAATCTTTTTTAGTCTAAGCCAGTTAACCCAGAGGCAGTAGAACACTGGGTACTGTGCAGTTCCTGTTGTGAACTCCTCTGGCTTCATATCTCCCAATCTTTGGGAATAGCTTTGCTTTCCATCAGCCTCAAAGGAACCATTTCCATTGCTTTAGTAAGAGTGAAACTGGCTTCATTACCATTGAAAAATCAAGTTGCAGATTTTTATCCATCCACCCCAGTTTTCACAAAGATAAAGAACCTGTATTTGTTTTCAAACCTCCTCATACCTACTCCCTTTTCAGATAATTCATAATAAAACACTTATTTCTTACTAACGGCTCCCAAAAGCATTTTTATGGATTCCCTTTTCTTGTCCCTCACTCTCAGGAATAGATCCCAGTAAATCTGTTTCCCATCATCATAAGCCAGAATTAAGAGATTGGCTCTGACAAAGGAGTATATATTTTTTTGTTCTACTGCTGAATATTCTCTTTGTTTGTGTGTAGCAGCGTTATGAATTCTCATCAGCTCTGAGGAAGTGAGTGCACAGTAGGTGGCACTCAGTGTCTTGAGGAGATAGACAGTACCACTGCCTCTTTAATTAGAAAAAAGAAGGCAGCCTATCTTATCACTTGCAAAATTAACAGCTCTGAATAGATAAATCATTAACTGTGGATCAATTTAATTAGTGTCCTGTCAACGTGTGCAGTCACCCTTTTTGATCTATATCCATATGCATATTTGTGAAGTATCTATCATGTGGTTTACAAACTGGGCATTAAGGAAAGAGGAATCAGATTATCTGCTTGAGGCTCTGCCTGGGCTGGGATGAGGGGTCATCACTCACATTAAGAATATGGAGTATCTATGCAATTGATGTTGTACTATTGCTCAAACACTGGAGTAATTTTCTGCTAGGTGTCTCCTCCAACAGAGGTACCTGCAATGAGTTTAGACAACAGCAGAATATAAAAGGATTAAAATGCCCTGTTCAATATAAAATTGGTGTCATTAAGTAATCATTACTTAACAACATGTTAAGCTGTTGGAAACCTGTACAGACAACATCTGTAGTATAAAAGTCATTTCCCAGTTTCAGTCACTTTTGAATCCAGATACAAATACCCTTGTATCTCAGTTATCTTTGTGTGACAACTCAGTTGTTTCAATAACAGATCGGAGACTGGCAACAAACCTTGGGTGTTTAGATTGACTTTAAAGGAACCTAATGGAAATTCTACATTGCTTTGTGATGGATAGCTAACTGATAAATATGGTATGAAAGTGGATGTGCACAGAAGTTTTTGTGCAGGATCGGTCAGAAGAATTGATACTGACATTTAAAAGCTAGCATCAGTAAAATTAAAGATGAAATCAGTAGGTAGTGTTTGATTTAAGATCAATATACATGAAGATAAAGTACGTTATTCCACATAATGCCTTAATGGAAATGTAGATATTCAAATGATTCAATTCATCCTTGCTCCAGCTATCAGAACTAGTAAAGGCCAAGTTTCCAGCTTTAACCGTGCAGAAGAATACTGCCAGCTGAACTCTAAGCTCCCACCTCTCCTTAAGAAATCCCCTGCAGATGTGAAAGACTGGTCCACTTATTGCTTACCAAATGTTCTCTGAAATGAAAAGGTAAGAAGAATGAGTTCAGGTGAAGGAGCTCCAAGTGGGCTACCACAGAGCACATAGTTCCAAATGCACGTGGTAAAACCATCTTTTTTGCGACAGAAAAAAAACAAACAACACCCCAACAAAACAACTGCGTTGCTGGGCAGGAAAAAACATCCCTTCTCGAGAGGTCCAAGTCTCGATGTTTTGTGCAAACCTGATTATACTCTGACATTATTGATGCTGACAGCAATTGTGAACTGAATTTGGAAAGATTAAGTGTACAGGAGTATTGACTATAATTTTTAATAATTCTCTTACATTCTGAAGAAAAAGAACACAGTTGTTGTGGATATATTAATGGAATCTGCCTGTCAAAATAACAAAATTGAAAAAGCTTTTATTGGGTATGTATATCAAAGAAGTGTTACTATTATATATGTCCCTTGTGCCAAATGTATTACCACAGAAATAAGTGGAGAAGCACTAACAGCGATACAGTATATAGTGACGTTTAGAAATCCCACATATATTGACGCTGATATAAAACTAACCAGGTCAACGAGCCACATTCCACCTAATTAGTTGTAACATTTTCATTATCATTTCATATTTTTTTCTTTAATATCATCGTAACAAAATTTATTAATAAAGTCTGGAAAGTGGGAAACAAAATGGGGATTTTTTTCTTTTGTGAGTACTGATACAAACTACAACTGTTTCTTGTGCACACACACATAAACCAGATTATACCTGCAGGAAATCTGCATGCCTGGAGATGATGGATCTCATGTTGGTTTTAAGCACCATGTGAACTACAACACTGCTGACCTGCCTGCAGAATTTATGTTTCTAGTTAGGGAGCCTATGATCAGGAAATTTTAAACAACGCAGGACGAAATGAATCTCAGCCATTAAATATCAGTCAATGACATTCTTAGTAAAGTAGGGGACACTTTCTTCTCATTGGGCATATCTAAGGAAATGAAATCTAAATTTGTGCTGCAGCTGTAAATTGACAAGTTAAATAGTGCAGTGAAGCTGCTGAAATGTTATCAGGTGTGAATACAGCGATGGAGAGGTGACATCTTTCTCACAGCATAACATGAAGCCTAGAGGCTGTCTGGAACAAGACCCCACATGAAGCATTCAGTAGTGTTCGCAGGTGGGTTTGTTCAGAGACTCAATTGTTTTTCTTTCCCATAAAAAACAGCTAATTTCAGAATTTTCAATGTAAAGCAGCTGTTACTCGTCCCTGTGAATCACATCGTAGCAGAGGTTAGGGTCTGCAGTCTCTGTAGGCCAGTTTATGGCTCTGACACCTACACATTCATGCCTGTGCCTTCTAAACATGAGGACCATGACAGGCGCTGCTATGGAAGTGCTGTGCTTAACTGACTCTAGCTTACAAGAGTGAGAGGAAAGAAAAGCAAATCCTAAAGCTTTCCATTCAATTAGTGAACCTCCCTGCTGCTGGCAACAGGGACAAACTGCAGCTGGTACCAAAGAGCTAACTCAGACATCGTTTTGCCATTTGTACGCCTGCATAGCAGTTTGTTCTTGTGTATGTGAGCATTTCAGAAGTGCCTAAAATACTTGAAACAATTATTCTACCTCAGCTTTGCTTCAGCTACTGGCAACCATTAGGCTGTTTGTCTCCTCTTTGTTGAGCTGGCATTGCTGGAAGCAACACCACTGGCATGACAATGATTGACAGGAGATACAGCATAGAGAGGCACTAATTGGGCGAAACAGGAGCAGCCAACCACAGCACACTGGGCAGTCTCCAGTAAAGGTGAGGGGACTTGCAGAGCACCCTGGAGTCTCTACTGATATGGAAAGGGCTACACATGAGAGCTGAATAAGAGAGGAAGGAAATGCTTCCAGAATTCATAACCCTGAGCAGTAGCACAAGCCTGCATTATCAAGTCATCTCTCTGCTGTAGAAGGAAATGATGAGAGTGACTATTCTCTTTGGATTAAAAAATGAGAATTAGTAAAAGCATGAAAGAATTCTTTGTATGCTCTGTTACCTGGAACACGCTACCTTCCTTTCTATCCTTTGAGCTGTCATATTATTCATAAAATGGCTCAGTTCTTTCCAGAAAATCTCACGGACTGCTTCTTCAGTTACCCCCTACATTATGGACTATACGTTCTCTTCCTCTTGAAATAATACTATTCAGACCCCTCTGACAATTACATCAGTTGTTTAAAACAAGCCAAGGTGGTACCTCTTAATGCAGCTGTTCAATAAAAATGCTGGACTATTCCTTGCCCTTAGAAGTATGAAAATGCAAAAACAAAGTAAAATAATACCATCATCAAGAACAAGGCTTCAAGAACCTCAGCGCCACCTTGTAATGTTATAACGTGACAGAAAGCACTGCATTAATATCAGGGTGGCAAAGCGTTTAGCTACAACAAATGAGGACAAGCCCAAAGAAAGAAGCTACTTATCTTTGGAAGGCCTCAGGTATGTGGGAATCTCCAAGAAGATACTCTTGTCTCCATTGCCAACCCTTAAATGAGCTCTGGGAAGGGGTGGATCCAGGCTCCAGCCCTTCTGGTCACTCAGCTGCATTACATGCACCTGAGCTCCCCTGGGTTGACTCTGCCTTCGTACCAGGTGCTTGATCACTGGTTCAGGCCATGACTTAACATTTCTGATACACACCTCATTTTTAAAATAAGCTTAAATGCTACATTTGATCCCTGAGCTAGCTCTAAGTACATATTGTTTTCTATCAATCTTTTTTTACAGAAATGTGGGCAGGTAGTTAAGCTTTGCAGTGGGAAGAAGGGTGTATGATGTGGAAGAAACATGACCATTCTCCAATACTCACAACCTGTTTTTCTTCAGTATGTCCAAGTTCTACTTCTATGTTACCGCCATAATTTCTGTCTCCATTTCAGATAGTAACCTTTTTTGGCAGCAGATACTGCAACCCTGTGTTTGCTAAGAAGGTAGCATGACAGATGGCACACCTATAACATATCATCAGCCATATGTTTTTATGTAAACGTTATGTAAACTTAAAAAAATCATAAACCTATGTTTATATTTATTAGTAAGTAATATCTTGATGTGAATCAGACGATGATCTGGCTCAGCATCTATAACAATTTTACGTAAGACAAAATTTCTGAATTCCAAATGGCTACCTAATTGGATAAGGCTTACAGAAAAATTAGCCACTCAGTAATGAGAAGTCAATGAGGTGCTGGTGCTCTTGTCTTCATATTCAGAGTCATGTGAGACATTCTGAACTACTTGAAGAATGAAAGATTCTTGTAAGTAATTGGAGATTAGCCAATGAAATAGATATTTAGCCTTGCCAGTCAAATTTCAAAGACCTCACTGTGGCTGAAAATCATGAAGGGCAGAAATGCTGTTGAACACATTTGTGGCTGAGGTTGAAATAGTAAGAGAGGGAGTAGAATAAAACAAAAACACAACATGCTTTTGGTTGGGGAAAAGATCAAAGGTAAAGGCAGAGCAATCACTTTTGGATATCTCTTCAGGAGCAGCTTTTCATGCAGACACCTGCTGGGTGCCGTCTGCTGCTCACTGCGTTTGTATGGTCTGTGAGAGGGAGACTTTTGGGGAACATTTTCAGAAGTGTGCAGGTTTCTGATATATGACAAAGTGAAAAGTATAGCTATTTTATTTACACCAAGCTTTCCTTTGCATGGACTACATTTTCCAAAGCATTCGTAGCATATCTAGTGTATTGGAATCTGAGCAGCAGATTGTGTCCCAGAATACTGCTGCAGTACAAGTAATTAATGATTGATTACAGGCTTTTCTTCAATGATATATAAAATGAAACTAATGTTTTTCAAAATGGCCTCCTCAGTCTTTAGGCTCTTGATAGTTTACCAGTGGGAGACGCTACAGAATGTAGCTGCATTCACAGGATGTTCACAAACCATGTATCTAGAGTAATTTTAACTGCCTGTCTTCCAAACAGAAAACAAAAGCAGCTGCAGAAACTTTTACTGTCTTCCGGCATCATGGGAAATATTTCACCAGGATGGCTTGCAATCAAAGTTGCAAAACTAATTTGTCCTTCTGTCTTAGTTTACCCTTCTATTGAAATATGCCATTTAAAACTACAAATGGTTAATAAGGAATAGACTTCTTATAGCTCTTTATCAGTGTTCTGATGGTGATTATTAAACATTACTTTAAAAATTATGATAGATCTGGGAGGTATAAATTTTTTCAACTCCTGGATGAAATAGAGACACACTGAAATAGGGATGCAATGTATGAATACAAAGCTTCTTTTAAATTATAAAACAAAAGCTGGCCAAGCACCCCAAGCCTTCTTTTCATCTTCCTGTCAGTCCAGCTCAAGATGTAAATACTCTGAGAGAGCAATACATCCTTAGAGTGACAGCACTAGGCCATCATTCACTGGTAAAAGCCACACAGACTGTAGCTTTGATTGGCTGCGAGAACGAATAGCACTGCAGTTCTGCTGAAGACAACACAGCAAAATGTCATCTGAAGTACAGAGGAATAGATTCTCAAAGTACTACTAAGAATAGTAGTGTGGAAGATGTCTAAATCCACCTAAGGACGTGAAAAACTAGTGGTCTTTGGCAAAGAGTCTGAGCAACATGAATGCTGCACTAACAAATGGTGGCACACAATGGCAGGGAAAACAAGGGATCATAATTAAAGCATGGATGTCCTTTGGTGCAATTATTAGGGTTTGGGAGGAGACTTGAAACAGTATTTTTCAGTACAATTGATTGTAAAAAGCATGATAAAATATTTGAAGAGCTTGTCTGTAGTCATAATTGGCCACTGAGACCTATTTAATCGTAGAATTTAGCATTGAGCAATCTCTGCCTCTTACAGAAAACCTCTTATACCAGTAATGGAAGTTTCCTCAAGCTAGTCTTCGGTAGAAAGAAGTGGTGCAGAAGGTGTTTATCTAAAATTCATTTACGCTACATCTGTAAGAGTAGCGTTTGCCTGGATGTGCAGTACCCCAAAATCTCACCATCAGAGAAATCTCAGAGTCTGAAGTGGAATTTATAGCAGCCCTTCAAAAGCAGTAGGGCAGACCCTCTGCTGGGGTAGATTTCCCTTCAATGTGTTACATGAACAGAAGTTAGTTGAGGCCTAGAGGAGCCCTACAAAACAGTTGAGAGCTTAGACTTTCCTGAGTACTCTGGCTCTGGCAGTCCTACTGGATCTATGGCATCAAACAAGCACCTATCCAGATCCAGATTTAGCAGCTGGTGCAGATAGCTGAAAGCTGTTTGCATGCAAGACAAATTTATTATACACAGCTTTAACATCTTGAATACTTCGTTGTTTTTTCCTTTCAGAAAGGAACATTGTAGCTCTTCCAGTAATAACAAGAGATTGATCTAAACAGCCACAAACCAACAGGCCCCTAGTATCTGTCATTCCTCGTGCACAGATCTGGCACAGCCCCTCCATACCTCATACTTTCAGGCCTTATCACTTGCATTCCATCTTCAGGCAGATCTCTCAGTGTGCTCCTTTGCCAGCCTTGTGCTCCCATTTGTCTTGTGTATTTCGGACTTCTTACTCGAGCAGCCTAAGCAGTACAGCTGCCTCTACAGAAATCAGATTGATGCACGTGATTACACGGACTGTTAACTTTGGTTTAAAAAAAATTATTTACCTGCCAACACTCACAGACATCTTCACAAACCACTTGCTGATGACACTTCTGTTCACCTTGGAAAGGACACAAAATGAAGAACGCAATGTGACATTCTTAATAGAAATTTACTGCAGTGCTTGTGCTGCATGAGTCCTGTCACATCCAGAAATACAACCTAAGTAACTGAAACAAATTACTGAGGAACTAAAGTATATAAGACGTGATTATTGAAGAAGTTATATATCTTAATTTGACCATGCTTCTTGAACTTTCATGTACAACACAAATTTTAGAGAGGGCAGCAAAATATCCTCTTTGCAGTGCAAAATCACTTCTGTGTCAAACTTTACACACTTGGTGCAATAGTTTATAAAGTAACATTTTGGCAAGTAATACGAAACTTTTTGTTATTATTTTCTTATGGTCTGGCTCTGGTAATGTGTCCTGATGGAGGCCACACACCTGACAGCTTCTCTGCACTCTCCAAACCTGTGTAAGCCAACAGAGATGAGCAAATTGGTGACTACAACAGTTCTGTTCTAGTAAATGATTTAGCAGAAGCTGAAATACACTACACCCTAAAATGGCAGCTCCTGCAAAGAACAACTTCCACAAAGTTAGAGTCACACATTCTGAGAAGGTGGAACTGTTGCTTTTCAATCGTGCTCCATTTAAAGCACTATTTTTTTTATTTAAGCAAGGAACGTTTCTATTTATGGAAACTTAGCAATCCTCTAAAAATGGGATGCATTCATTCGCTACGTGAGATACAGTGTGCCATGTTGGATTATAAATGTCTAGGATCTCTCTAAGAGAAAACAGACAAACAGCTGTTTTGCCTTTTGAGAACACTGTTTCATTGTCGTAGAGAGGTATAACGCTGTGATTCTTTTTAATCCCCATGAAAAATTTTGCAAATATTTGCAAGATGTCAAAAATAATTAGACAAAAGCAGCTTCACCATCTCAGGTATAAATAGTACATACATTGTAGAGATCAAAGGGCTTCATTGCCTTGCTTGTAAATTTTAAAAAAAAGGTTTCTTTGAAGAAAAAGAATAGGAAACAGTGGTAGAGGAAAAAGAATGCAATGCATTTGTCTATTAGAGATACTGATTCTATTAAAACTGTGTCAGAAATAGGTCTGGATTAGAGGCTGTTGATCTCAAATATAATGAACTGCTGAGCTCCTGCAGCTTTACTGTGTGCAGCCAGAGCTGCTGATTCTCAGCAAATATTTAAAATCACTCAAGATTTGGCCACTGATTCATTTTTTCAGAGTTAATATCACATAATATTCTTTGAAATGTTGTTTGCCACCCTTAAATGTTAGCAGAGAAACAGGAATGAATAAAATCACTTTTTTATTTTTCAAACAATATTTCTGTTTTGGTTATGAATAGTATCTACCCGAAATGAAATTTATTGTGTCTGTCAGCTAACTTTATGCCTTTGACAGCACTTTTTCCCTTTCTCTTATATCTAATGTATGGTCAGCTGGATTCTCCTTGCTCATGTTGGACCACTGTATAGCACCAAGTCAGAAACTGAGGGGAGAGCACTGGGAGGTGAGTAAAAAATAACATTTTGCACAGAATGAATGCAAAGAAAATAAATAGGAAAGGAAAAAGTGCTGGCATACTCTATGTCTCTCTTAGGCTATATTGGCTACTTAATATGTTGTACTCAGTACACATACGGGGAGAAGAAAACCTGCATTTCTTTCTCTCCATGATCCATTTTCATGTTTATGGAAATCAAATGGGAATACATGTCTACATGAAAGTGATCTAGGTCTGTGGCTAAATATTTGGAGAAACTAGACCTCAAAATATAGAGAAAAATTAGTTCTTCCTACAGTACCTTACCACTCTCAGCAGACAACTCTCGTGTAACAGTCTTTAAAAGCAAAAACACCTTGTTATAAAATGCTGAACTGCAGCATCTTCTTGGTGTCTCCATAACGCTAATGCTTCGATGCTTACAGTCAGCATTGTGTATTTTTGTTCTCTCCCACATATGGACTACCTACTACTATTTTTAATGGAATGTAATCTTTCATCACCAGAGTACTTTCAAAATGTAAAGTGCAATTTAATTGTTAAGTATTCCTGGAGAATATAGAAGCTTCCAAGTGCCTACAGCACAATATGCTAATTCAGACACCACCCATTTATGCGACGTTAATCACACACACATCTCTCAACTCGTCTTCAGTACATGGGTGGGGGGATGTCAAATCTGTCAGGATATTAATTTATTACTAGATCTATTTATTTTCTATTAACTCACCTATCACAGCAACCTTATCAAGACAGAATAGAGTCAAACTACCACTACTTCACTTTCCAGTATCAATAACTAATGAAGAACCTTTCAATGCTTAGTTATTTGAGTAGCAGGGCTCTAACGTTCTGCTTTTAAAACACCAGAAAAGATAACAGAAGTGAAATGCAGAAGACCAATAGCAAATAAAGATTACATAGATCTCTGAGGCCTTAATTAAAGAAGATACTTCATGTTACAGGGGAATTAACTGAGGCACAAGGTGGTTTATTGGTGGAACTATATGACAGTTCTCTAGGACCTCAAAACTTTAACTTACCTTCACTGTTACTAACTCTTAACTATACTTTTTATACTAATGAGATACTCTTCTAAGTGGACATCCAAAGCCTAAAGTTTTTGATGATACCTGGCCCAGTGTGCAGGACCTGTGCACCTGTCTCATGTGAGGCAGAAGAAGCACAGGGCCTCACACACGCAGGCAGTGCCCAGCCATGCTGTGAAGCACTGGAAGGGATGGTGTGTGCTCCCAGGTGTCTGACTGCTATTCACAACTGAGTACAGCCCTGACTTGGAAACTGCAACGCAAGTGCTTCACTTTCCTGTTGCTTTCTACTAAACTGAGAGGATTAGGATGCTGAAATGGAATTACTTCTGGGAAGACTTTTTTTTTTTCCTAAATTCAGTTATCTATGAAGCAAAAAATGGGGAAATAAAAGAAAATAGTGCAGGAAACAGTCTTGCCCACTCCCACCAAGTGTGAATAGAAGTAATATATCTGAGCTTTATATTCCAGAATATGTAATATTATATCATGCGTTACATGGAAGGCATTGTTTAAGAAAATCAGAGCTGAAGTTTTTAAAAATAGTTACAATATTCTTCTAGCATTTTCCACAGTGACGTATAATATCTAGCTTCTTCATTGGTACTAATTACAACAAAAAATGTAGTCAGTGAAATGCTTCTTAAGAAGTAAAAAAAGCTCTCCTCAAGAAACTCCAGAGTTATTGTATTTCTTGACAAAGATGACAGAAACACATGTACTGAGTATGATAAATATCGATAATAGAACAAACATGGCACAGCACAGGAATATACTGAGGCGGATAGAGGATTAGTGGATTTTTGGCCTCCAGCAGCAGAAGTCCAACTCCCCGTGGAGTGAAGGGAGTAAACCTCTTAGGTGATTTACTGCAGTGGTCTATCTGTGCTGACCATCTGCCTGAGGGAGTACAATCCTCTTCCTCAGGATAAGTATTGAAGATACAAATCCAGCATCCTCCATTAACTTGTAAATTGGTTTGCTTTTGCCTTTCACACTTACTGTTTTCTAACAAAAGCCCACAATGCTAGCAATCCACATGCTTTGGTTTACAATTTGTTAAGTCAGTCAGTAACAGCACTTTCTCATACTCTTTTTCATTGATGTCCTATTTCTGGAGCTTGTCCTGTTCTGTATGATTACGACAGCCGTGAATACTATACATATCATTGGCACTGCAGGGTATTTCTAGCTAAGACTTGTTAAGTCCTCACTGGGTGAGCGAAGATGGCACTCTGCTAAAGTGGCAGTCTCTAAAAGAGTATGTTTCCATAGTGACATTACTGGTGGACTCTATTAAGCCCTTAAAAGTGTCCTTTGGCTACCTGGGCAAGAAAGAGAAAAACTACAAGTATGTCATGGTAACCTGACTGGGGATGTTCAGCTCTACAGCATACATGTATGATATAATTAGAATGCTTTAATCTCAACTCCTAAATAGGTGGCTATGTAAATATTATGCAGCATCGAATTACTCACAGTGTCAAATGGGAACTCACGCCATGGTGTCTGACCCTCCAGGGAGCACTGGCCTTCCAGTATGATTTCAAATCCTATAAAGGATCTTCGGAGTGAAAACAAGCTCTCTGGATCTTTTCCAGTCCTCCCTTACATATTACAGTAGCTGTAGAACAACTGTAATTTAGCCAAGTCTATACAGACTTAAAATGTCTTCAGAAAACATCTTGTTTTTGTCAATGAAATGAAAAAGAAAGAGATTACTTAACTGGCTACTGATTGCAGCATTTGGAGATGTTTTTTGATTCTCACTCTTTATTCAGTCAATATCTTAGCTGAGGTGAATGCAAAATATAATTGTCTATGAACTGTCAGAATTGTTAGCACAGGATTTGTCTGTGTGCAATGGTCTCTAGCAGCATGTGATTAACTTGGAACAGCTTTAAAGTTAACTTGTCACCATGGAACATTTAAACTGTGTAGCAAGGCAAAGTGGGATGGTACAGAACTTGTCAGTATGAGAACAAGATGGAATAAAGTTTGCACTGTAATGAATACAGTTCATTTAATTGTTAGGGCTTATCACTAAGATTTCTAAAGACTGGGACAGTAATGACACAAATAATTAAACTTTGCTATCTGCAATATCTTTCACCTACAAGTATCATTCACTGTAGAATTAATTAATTAGTTAAACCTCAGATGAACCTCAGTGAAAGAGAGGAAGGCTTACATGGTTGACATGATTATCTGGCAGCTAGGTGACAAAACTGGTAACAGAAGCGAAAAGCCAAGGCTCCCAGTCCAACTTTTGTTCCAATGAGCAAAGGCCGCATTATTCTGTATAGAATATTCAAATTTCAACAATCATGAATGTGACAGTGCTGAATATCAGCCATGAGCTGAAATGCCAAAGCAGCAGCATCTATTTGTAGTTTGTTACTGAAGTCAGAAGACTACTTGTTAAGAAAGCCTTGCAGCTTTCTGTTTTAGCCTTTGGCATTTCTAGGATTTAGTATATGTAAAATTTCTGAATAGTTTGGCAACATGGGTGTGTTTTTCATATCTAATGGAATATTAAAAAATAAACTCACATTTTGATGGCTACATGTTCCTCCTAGAACCAGAAGCTGCTTCCTTTTTATGTTGGTATTTAAGGTTTATCTCCAATTCAACTAATAAACAAGCAAGACTTCTTTATCACTGTTCTTACCTCCTAAGGAATTTGTGCAGTATTTTCAATCAAAATTTTGTCTTTCTACTCTGTAGGATGGTTTCTGATGTTGCTATTATTAAACTGAAAGTGGAGTGTGAATAATACTACAAGATGATGTGGCAGTCAGGAAAACAAGGACTTTTCTGAGATCATGGGAAAATATTTTAAATATCTCAATACCTCACTAAGGATAACCAAATTTCTACTACAGTTTTATACAGGCAATGTACTTTGAGTGCTTCTAATCCTAGGTAGAGTCTCACTAGTAATTAATGTATGAGAAGTTTTCATTCAAAATAAATAAAGCACTTCCCTAATTTGATTATTTTAAAGTAACATTTAGTGATATCTCTATTTGCTGTCCTCCCATGAATAGGTACCATATGTTGGAGTTAATAGAAATCTCGCATCATCTTTTATGAGAGCATCAATTTATCTGCAATTAAGTTTAGATTGTCTAATAAAATTCTGTGACATTTTAGCCTACAGTTTATGTCTCAGTAAAAGGCTCCTCTGAATGTTATTGCCATAAGAATTCATGTAATGACTAAAGATAAACCATTTTACTTCAGGCTGGACAGATGAATATGTCAGCATAAAAATAAAACAGGTAATAGATGAGAATACAGTCAGTGAGGCAACGGGGACAAGGAAGTCTCTGAATGGGTTTCAGTCAAAACTGCACAATCAAAGAAGTTCCAGAATTATTTGGAATATGGGAAGGAGATATGCAGAGTTAGCAGTTACAGATTTCTGTTACTCATAATCTATATAAAGACTATGAAGGACAATGAATTTCCTGAAGAAAGACACTAATTCTATCAGCAATTTAATGACTGTTGTGTCCACATCTTTAATTACAAGAAATGACAGACTAAACCACCTAATTTAGAGCTCAGTGTCAATTCATATGCATTTTTAAGTTTATTGTCACTCAGAATCTAGTTATTGGGATCAAACAAAATTTTATTTCTGGATATCAAATATGCCAAGAATCCTAATTTCCCTAACTACAATTGGACTGGTAGCACAGACTGCTGTAGCACACCATTCGTTTGCACTGCTCACTCTCCAGCTGAAAAATGTTCCCCTTTTGCTCTTGTAGTTATGTTAGTCTGCGTTTCCTGGGATGGCACACGTGATATATTTAATTCAGTTCTCTAGCCTTCAAAAAGAAAGGGAAGAACAAGAAGGAAATAGAGTTCTGGAAATGTTGATAGACAAGGATGGATTGCAGCCAAAACCTGACTGAAGAGAATCTGTCAATTCTCCATTTAAAACTAAAAGCAACTTTCCAGCTGAGGATTCATCTTCAAACATAAGCCTGGTTCTATAATGAAAAAGAGAGTAAAACACTTTTTAAAGAACTGTCCTGAGAGACTTTCTAACACTTTGAATTTGTCACACCATCCTAGATTAACAAATGTTATGGATGAACCTTTTGTTATATGACAGAAAGTCCTCCATGATATGGATTTTTAAGTCTCTCTGAAAATGTCTATGAAACAAGTTCATACACAAAATATCTGAGTCCTCGCCCAATGGCATCTTTGTTCTTACTTTAGACAACAACGTCCAGAGGAATTCTGTCTTGGAGGGAAGAAAAAAACAAAGGCTATGCGCTGAAATCAGTTAAAGAATACTTTTGCTCTGGCATGTGTATCTACATCTCAATTAATGTAAAAAATAAAATCAACATCATGTTTGAAGCCTACATACAAAAATAATAATGTGCCAATATAAATACAAATCTTCAAGTTGTGTCACTGTGTTGATGACTGAATAAAGCTACAGCATAATAAAGCCAAAGCACCTCATAGTGCTCTGTTAGAAAGGATTTCCAGCATATCATTTGGATAGTGTTACTATTGGATGTACAGACTCATCTTTAGACATCTCTCCCTAAGTTATTGCAAATTTCAACAAATAGACAGAAATGGGCAATAGTGAATATTTCCAGCTCTCTTTCTGCATTTCCATTGCCTGACATTGGGAAAATTTCACTGGAGAATGCTCATTGATGCCTTCAGGTCTCTTCAAGAAGGAAATCACTAAAAATATCAGATTAAATGTTACATTAACAAGAAGGTCGTTACTTGGAAAGTAGATGTAATTTTAAAATATTCATTACTTGTTAACAAAAGTGTTTACAAAGTATGACCATTTTGAGGGAAGATATATTAGCCAGAAAATTTACAGACAGCCCCATCCCTTCATTTCATTCAATACAGGTTGACAAAGAGAAACTGTGCACAATGTCATCCACTGGAACAGGCTGCCCAGGGGGGGTTTGTGGATTCTCCTTCTCTGGAGATATTCAAGACCCGCCTGGACGCCTACTTGTGCAGCCTGCTGTAGGGGGCCTGCTTTGAGGGGGAGCTGGACTCAGTGATCTCCAGAGGTCCCTTCCAACCCCTACAATTCTGTGATTCTGTGATCCAAATGAGTTTTACACAACAATGAGCTACAAACACCTATCGCTAATATTTAAAAGTGATGGAGGTAAATGACCCTTCCATTTTTCATCTTTTGTAATATTTATTCAGCAGAAAAGAGATGCAGGGTGGGAAATGAACTTTACAAAGTAATTACTTTTGATCTTGACAAAATCTATTCAAAGGCCTTCAGGTAAACATCAGCTTGATGGCTTCAGTGTGGTTTGCAACAGTTATGTGTCATGCTTAATGGAATTGTGATGTACGGTAAAACTTAGAGATGGTCCAGGGAATTACAAAAACTATTTAGGAAAAACAGTGTAAACTGCCTGTAATCTATCCACTAGAAGTTCAGCAAGAGTTGCTTTCCATTTGCTTTTATTTTTTGTGGAAGAAAAGAAAGGAACTTGAAACAATACAAAAAAAACCAATAACTCTTCTAATTGCAAAAAATTAAATAAATGAAAATATATGAATTAAAAAGAGAATCGATGATAGGAATGCATTCCACCAATAAAGAAATTACCATGTGCAACACATGCTTGTATTTACCCCATTGTCTTCAAAAGAACTATTTATTCACTTACATAGAGCATGTATTCAAATATTTTGAAAAATGACTTGGAGAATTGCTCTGGAGTTCTAAATGTAATATTTTTGTAAACATTACAGAAATTACATACTTCTAATATCTCCTGAGCTCCTTCTCAAAAGAAAAAAATTGTGGTTGATATCAAAAATACTATCAGTTGTTTTTGAATTCAAAGGGTTGAGCACAGTTCCTTTTCACTCCTGTTCTTCTTTTGATTTCTATAGCTCTGCTTATCAGTGTGAATGACAGATATTGTTTTAGAAGAGTTTGCAAAACTTCTCAGCAAGATCTGGCTAATGGAAAATCTTGTATTTTCTATAATAGCATCAGTTAAACTTAATTTTTAGTAAGAAATAATGATAAATTTACATCAGAGTGATAGTTTACTCCCTCAAAAAAAAAAAATTACAAGAAGAAACAAAATACACTTTTTTTTTTTTTTTATAAGGCCAAAAAGAGTGTTTTCTTTCACACATTACTACTTAGCCACTTTGGTACTGAAATTCTGCTCTAGCACTTCTTGGAGCTGGATTTCCAGTCCATTATGTTTGTACTACTGGATGCTATTGGATAACACAATAATCCACATGAAACTGGATGCATTCTACATTTCTGAATACAAAAGTCTGAAAAGCACATTTAGATCATCCAGAGTGAAATCATTCTGTAAATGTGAATGATTATAAATTGATGCTGTTGAATCTGAGTAAAATTTACTGTGAACAACAGACTTTACATCTCTTCCACATGCGAAAGCACATATACATGCAAAGAAAACTGAGCATAATGAAGCATTCCAAGGAGAATAATTAGTGTCAAATAGGAACACAAGAAATTGAAAGCTCCATATTACAGAGAGCAGCACTGGAGAAGTTAGTATGAAATGTTTTATAGGCATATTTTCCTTATTGTACTTTAACAACATGGAAAAAGTAAAGCTAAAATTCAGATAGAAACAGTATACTCGGTATGATAGTTGTTTTATGGCTCTAATGATTTTATCTTCTCATTTCTTCATAGATAAGCAGCAATAAAGAAAAATTGGCCAATAAAACATTACTTCTTAATATTTTACATATGCTGCCTACTATAGGTTACATTCTCAGTGTTCCTAAATAAAATTTTTCTCATTTAATGATCTCTGTTATTGGTTGTTATGTGAGGAAACAGAGCTGAGAATTCGAGAATGAAGAGTCTTCCAGATGGAGCTTACACATTAGCATTTAATATTTATGATATGGAAAGGCCGTCATGCAAAACTCTATACCAGCTGAATGAAGAGTAAATTTAGAAATTAGGGCTTACTGATGCTCGGTTCCTGCTGTGGATGTCACAGTCCAGGAAGAGAAAAATGAAATCTGAGGGAAAGAGATTCACATTTGGGGTAAAAATTCTGAAGAATATATTGTTTAACAATTTGTGCTGTGCTTGGGAACCACATTATCATACTAATAGTTGTACTGATGTAGAAAAACAACAACTACCTACTTCCAAAGAGTCTACTTACTGGCTGTCTACTTGCTATCTCATATTTTAAATTCTTATTATACACACACATGAGTTTTAAAGTATGCCAACGTAATGGTACTTTGTTCCAAGCAAAGTAGACTCCTATCCTGGATCAACACAGTATCATTTGTGGGGGATCATAGATGGGTCTCAAGCAAAGACCTCAAGTGCAGTGCCTCTAACAAAGCAACACTGGAGAACTGGAGTTTGAAGGAGATGTCTTGTTGAGGAAAGACTTGAACTTTGGAAAGAAGGCAAACGTTCAAGAAGTCCTGAAGGATATTTCAGGCTTTTTTTTTTTTTAACTACAAGTTTGTTGTTTTAAAATTCAGTATCAATCTATTCTGTAAGTAAATAGGAAAGTTTTCTCTTCATGTTACTGGGGAAATGGAAGAAGATTAAAATTAATGACTACAAAACAAAGTAGGGGAATGGATACTCTTTGGTAGCAGGAATGTACCCTGGGAGAGGATCCTGTGGCAGAAGCCTCTCTAAGCCCCCTTTTGCCTCTGGCTCTTCCTTCCCTTCTCCTCTCTCTTGACATTTGCTTTTTGGCAGCCATGAGAATAGTGTAGCATTTACTTTGAGCCAGCTGGAAAAAAAGGATGGCAGTTTACAAACTCAGATTTTGTTGTAAATTTTCAGCCTCTATTTCCATTCTCAGACACATCTTCCAGTTTATTTGCTTTTCTATGTTACATTTTGTTCTAGTTTTGCTCAAGTGAAGTCTTGCAAAAGATGAACAAGAGGTGGTTTCATATTACTTCTCCCAGGAGGTTTACTTTTCCTTTGTGTAAGGGATCTGGAATCCCTCAAAAGAGGCAATGTGGGCAAATCACTGCAGGTGGAGCAATAACAAGCCCCACAGGATCCACTGTGCAAAAGAAGGTGAGAACAGACATCACAACACAAAGTGGCTTTCAGTGCTGGTGAGAGCACTGTGGCCTACTATGTTTCTGAGATGCTTTTAAAAGGTGAAAAACACTGTGAGAGTGTTGCCCAGGAAGTGGTAAATGCACATACATAGGAACATGCAGATGATGAATGTAAACCTGTGATGTGAATCACCTACACACAAGATAGGATGTTCCCAGAGAGGTTTGGGAACAATGCTGGGGATCCACTTTTGATCTCAAGGGAGGAGCATACTGCAAACTCTCAGTTTTGTAAGAGAGCCAGCAGAGGAAAGCAAGATGGGAGGGAGGAAGGCAGGGAGAGAGGAAGGACCACACTACAAAATTAAATAATAGAGTTGATATTAATTTCTAGTTTCAAAAATGTGCAAATAGTACTGGGGTAAATATTGTAAGGCAATGAACAGCACTTTCAACTGTCATTTTTATGACTTGTGATGAACTAGACCGACTTGACAGTCTATTTTTCTCTATTTGCTGACTCATAAATGTGCCCTTTTCCATTTTGTATTTTTTCAAGTCCTATATTAAAAAGGAAGGACATGTATATTTTGCCTTTAAACTAGATTAAAAATTCTACAAACAGTAAGGCAGAGTTTTCTCTACACAGTCACTTTTTGTCAGAAAGAGTAATGCTTTTAAGGATAAAGAGGTTTTCTCACTGCTGGATCAGAAAAGCCTGGTGGGTAGAAGCTACCACATGTATACGATAAACCAAAGAATCCCCATACTAGCCCCCAAACCAATGGTGCTTTAACCTCCCTATGGTGGACATTCTATCATGAATGCTTTGTTCCAGAATCATCAAAATCAGATTATAGCTCTATGGACATGTTAATCCTCTGATACAGATGATTATGGTTATTGTTATTTTCTCAGTCTTCACGAAACATCACAAAGTTCTAGTTGAAGAAGCTGTGTTTGTGAGCAAACTTTATATTGCGAAGCAATTATAGTAAATAGACACATCCTAGTAATGCTATCCTTTCTGCTAGAAAATAGTTTGCCATCATAATGGGTTACTCAGTATGATTATGGAGGACTTTTGAGAAATCAATCACTTTTAACAACCTATTTTTTACTGTCGTATATTTTTGCCTAAAATGGACTGAACTATATTCAGAATTGGCTTCAAAATAATAAAGCAGATAATTCAATAATGTGATTGCAATCATCTTTCCCACACCAACACTGCAATGACATTTCCAGGTTACTCTGTAGATTGTTCGGCTCCCAGTGTACAAAGCACAGCATTTTCTTCAACGGCAATGTCACAGCTCTGCTACAGGACTAGTAGAGAAGCATTGGTAAGTTAATGCAGATAACAGTCAGATAAAAAGCAGCCTTGTTTTAATGTAACTCATACTTTTCAAAAGATAAAAAACAATAATGAATTAAAAATAACTAATAATAAGATTACTACTAATAATAAACAGAAAGATATAGTAAGATATTAAACTGCAGTGCTGCTCCTCTGCAGCTTATTCTAAAACTTTACATAGTCTTGCAGGTTACCTCTTCCTACACTCTTCCACCTAGACTCACATTTCATATTCGCCCTTTTGATGCTGTGCTTATCCCACCTTGCCCACTTATCCATCTTGTTACACAGTCAACTCTAGAAGCAGTGGAGACTAAAGCATCGAAATCTGGCACCAAGTAGTACAGACCAAATGCTCATGCATGAAAATAAAACTTTTTTCCCCCAGCATTCCATGCCAAGAAAAAAAGTTTTATTTAGGGTCAATCCAAGCAGAATTTATTTTCTCCTCCTTTGGCAGTTGCACTGAAAAAAAAAAAAAATCAATTATTCACAGAGTCCTGATAGCCTTGCTTTAGCCACCAGGGAACAGTGTTCCACTAATGATTTTTTGGAGTTATTTTGGTTTAATAGTTAAAAAGGCTGCATCTGAGTTAAGCCAAGAGCCTTTTGTAAGGTTTGTGTGTCAGCATTACACTGCCTTTATTTTCTCTTCTCTAAAGTCAGATTGTTTGAAGCCTAATACTGTGATCATTTATTTACACATAGCCCAGAAGGAAGCAGTTCTGGTTGTTTAATATGCAATAAAGCTTTCTGCAAGTGATTGTCTGTGGGCTGCACTGTCCACATTAGACATATGCTTTAAGTTTATTTTGAAGAATAAGATGTTGTTTTCACCATGACATTATAATTTTGTAATGAACTTATTTTCATCTTATTTTCATCTTAACCTACTCATGGATGATATATTGTTAGGCCCTTGTGGGCTTTTCCAGAGCTACCACAGGAGCATTCAGCACTTCACAACTCCTGAGATTGTCTTCGTATGAGCCATGCCAGTAGAAGAGTAAATAGTAGAAGAGGAATGATTCACATTACTTCCCAAAGAAAAAAAAAAAGCTTTTTGTTCATAAACAGAAATTGTTTGAAAATATAGAGCTGTAATGAAATGCTCTCAAAAATTATATGATGAATATTTTATCTGGTATACGCTGAAGCCAAAGGAGCTGTCTTGATTAACGTCATGCAGAGAATTGAACCCAAAAGGTACCACTCACTGAGATGAAAAATGCAAACCATAACATGCTGCTGCCACTGGCAAATACTAGTGTCATACACAATAGTGAACACAATAAAGTTCAGCTGCAGAAGGTGTCCCATTGATACCACACTTGGGTCTTTGCAAGGATTAATTCACCTGAATTTGATGTTTTCCTTAATTAAAAGAAAAACAAGTCAATGAAAAGTTCATGGAGTAACAGACCAGTACAGAGTTGCATGATCTCTCTGGATTTTGTGGTTGATGAGTCAAAATTCAAGAGCAAGAGTGGAGGGAAGGGTTACCAGGCAAGCAAAAAACAGTTGAGTTCTGAACATTATTTATTTGCCTGTAGATTGTTTTGAGCAGGAGGGCAAGAACTAGATGATGAGTGGATTGAATATCTCTGGGTATACACCCCCTTCTCTTTCCCTCTAGTCTTTCAGGATAAAGAGAATTTACAGTAAAATGAGAAGTCAGATTATGTTACTTTGACAGCTAGCAGATCATTTTTTTTCAATTTCTACTCCTTTCCTTCCACATGAAAGTTCAGTATGTTCTCTTCTGAACTTCTCTTTCCATGAGTTTACAAGCTTGTTTTGGGGAGGCAACTGTGTTTTAAGAAAGATTCCAGTCAAAATTTTCATAATCTCTTTCTTCTATAAAGGTAGTAGTGATAAAATGTATAAAGGTTGTGAAATAGATCTGTTCAAGTTTTATGCATTCAAATCTCAAAGTTAACCAGCTACCCAATCTGACTCTGCTTCTGTGGGTTATGTATGAATAAACTTTAGGAAACAAGAATTTGGCCAGTAAGTTAAGAAGCTATCTTGAGAGTAGCTGAAAAGGTGGCTTCAGTTTTTTTAACTGTATGTAGGATAGTGACATAATGTGGGTTTTATTGCTGTATCATTGGTAAGATGTGCTAATTTATCTTGAATCTTTTTTCTAGTGTACTTGTCTTGTGGTATTTCCAAGTGCAAAAATTGTCATAGCTGATGCTTGCTAAATGCAAATTACTTGCAAGCTGTTAAAACAGAGCCTGAAGGCATGCATCAGGGTGTTGAAGGTTGTACATGTTTCCTTTGGTTTGAAGGAAGGTAGCAATTATGTATAGGATTGATTCAATTTATGTCCTACACGTAATGCAACATAAATGGCATTTTACCAGGTATTTCAAGAATGCATCTTACTAGTGAAAACAGTGTTACTTCTAATCCCAAATCTTGTCTCCCTTCACCGCAGAGCAGAGAATATCCTCTGAAGAAGTTTGCAAACTGCCTTTTTTCTTGGTAAGGTTCAGCATCTTTATGGAAATTAGCACTCAAATAATTTGTTTAAATAGCTCCCCAACATTGAGATCACAGAGAGACTGAAATATTGAACATAAAAAAAACAAAAACAAACACCACCAGCCACAAAAAAAAAAAAAAAGAAGAAAATGAAATCATTTGATGTTTGCAGGAAGAAAGAGGAATTAACAGTTTTAGGAATGCTATAAAAAAAGAACTCTTTTTGCAGTTCTTTGTTATCTTCTTCATGTCTCTATAAACACACTGGTCATGGATGTGTAAGCCTATATAAGCAGGCACACACAATAACTTTACATAATCATGTTACCTCTTTGGAAAACTATGACATTAATAAACCACATGAGTAATGGTTTAATTCTGAAATGAGACATCTCCGCATTGGAGATAACCAGCTCAGTTTCTTCCTACAGAGGCAATACTGGATGAGTACCATACCAACTGTGTTAGAGGAGACTCATGAGAAAGAGGATCAAGATCACAGATCTGAAGCAGAGTATACATTAACATCTGCATTTATTTTTGGAGAATGCTATGATTCTGAGGTGAACTTTTGCATTAATCTACACTCAGCCAGGTGGTACTGTTGGATGTTTTTCACCATTGAAAACCTCAAGGGTTTTTTTTGCTGATTCCAGAGCAAACTCATTACTCAGCATCTGTTTAACCTTTTAAATTCCACTTCAATTTCAGTAAGAATATTTTTTGCTCGGTTTATCACCTCAGCCTTTTCATTCCCTCCATCTCATTTCCGTTCATGCCAAACAATTATTTTGACATATATCTGTTGAGGATCTGGTTTGTTATCTCCTTTTGAACATCTTTTTCTCAAATGTCAAAACAAACGTTAGTATGCTCAGCTGTTCTGCAGAAATTTGCAAACTAATGGACCTTTCACTCTAGAAATAAAGGACTGTAATTGACTATTTTAATGTAGTTAGGAGGATGTGGAAGATGAATGAATGAGAGCAATACATCTTCTACCAACAAAGAGTAATGTAGAGAGAATGTAGGGGGAAGAGCATAATTAGTTTTAGTTTTCATCAGAGAAGACACTTAGCTTCCAGAAAGTCTGAACTAATACAATTTCGATATGTAAAGTTTTCAAAAGAAATTTTTAATGCTCATCTATAAGCATAAGCACTGTGAAAGATGATTTGCACAATGCATATCAGGAGGAAAATAATGGAAAAAAAATTGGATGCATTTTTGCCAGACTTTTATCTGAAATGTTTCTATTTTCTCATAAGGCTAAATTATTTTAAATTATATTTACATGCATTCTTATATGAATTTCTTTCAGAAATAGCATCTTTCTAATTTCCTGATATGTCCTTGTCATGGGATCTCCTGACCATGAAATGAGTTGTGTGCTATGTTGCTACCAGTGGGCATGATGTATCATAGCAACAACCATTAATGCAGAAAATTCAAACAGAAGAACGACACTTGACAAGCTCTGAAGTGTTATTCCAGAAGACCTCTTAGGAAGCTCCTTAACTATTGAATTAAAAAAAGAAAAAAAGATAGGATTTCAAAAACTTTTTCAGTTCCTGCTTTCATAGAAATCATGTACATAAATTTTAAGTCGAACAGCCCTCGCTCTATGACAAGAACCTGAACTTTGCTCCGGTACACAATATGAATGTGAGGAAAAGAGGCTCCCCACAGCTGGAGAAATGCTGTCTGTTGGATCCCATATGATCATAAGTCCAATATCTCAATGATCAGATCAATTTTGGGGAATAGGGAGCAGAGAGATGGTTAACATTTTTCACAGTTCCAAAGACCATGCCCAAACTCAACCAAATTCAAACAGCTTTTGAGTTTTAAAAACAATTGACATTTCTCCCTCATTTTTTTGCTCATATCTCATTTATATCTCATTCTGAAGTAAGTTTGTGCACAGGTGCAGGGAAGCACAGGCAAAAGAAACACTTTTCTCTGTAAACTCTCATTTCTGAGGGTCAATGAACATTCTTTAAAATGTGAGCCCTTCTATATATTTGTTGTAAATAAAAATGTATAAATACTTTGATAACAGAATGTGTAGGTGCCTGAAGAAGAGCTAAAGCTTATGAAGTTGAGGTCTACCCATGTCAACATTTTGGTAAAAATACCTCAAAACTATGTGAACTAACACTCCAATTTCTTATCCTAACTAGTTGTGAGAAACTGGCAGAGGTAGAAATGGGCATCTTGTCTCCTGTAGTGCAAAATTCTAAACATTAAACCTGATGTCTATCATTTTTTTCTGACTCAATTTCCAGACATTATTTTCCTGATGATTTTGGAGCGATTTAGCATCCATCCAGCTGTAAGAATGGTAGAAATGGAGGGAATTTATGACAGATGCTGTCAACTAACACAGCAAGTACAGAGAAAAATAGTCTTTGCAAAAATCTTGCAGTCATGTCTCATGTCATAAATGTTTCCATCACTGATTCACAGCAGCCCAGCGATAACTAGATAGACTACAGACCACTGCTACAAAATCCAAGAAATCGTAGTGGTTAGAGACCCTTCTCACCAGTACACCAGCTGTTCTTTCTGTGCAAGGATATAAAATTGTTTTGTTATTTACATTAAAAAAATCCAACAAAGGTCCAAATGATGGTGATTTATGTTTATAAAGATCTGATGTATCATCAGGGAGATTTTCAACATAACTAGGATGCAGATGCTCAAAATGTAGAGAGGCCTTGTATGGGAACAGGCTACATAGAGTAGAGAGTCATTAATACATTTGCAAGTATTTTCCATACAACACAGCAGTTAAATTAGCTTGTTTATACTTCATCCTTTTTAAATTTAGTGGCATTTTTTTCTCAAATAAATGAATACTTTTCAACTTGTCTGTCATGATTCTGGATCAGTATTGTGAAGAAACCAATTGTATAATATGGGCATACTGTGACTCCTGTGTTTCTTTGATTATTTTTATTTAATTTCTACTCTTAAGATACTATGAACTACAGTCATGAAAATGCTGCTATTTCCTGGCTTAGGAATTCTGCTTTAAAGAGCAGAAAGGATGTGGTGAGGTGCTGGAACAGGCTGCCCAGAAAGGGCAGAAAGGCTGTGGATGCTCCATATCTGGAGGTGTTCAAGACTAGGTTGGATGGAGCCCTGGGCAACCTGGTCTAGTACCATATCTGGAGCATGGTGGCCCTGCCTGTGACAGGAACTTGATGGATCCTCAGGGTCGCTTCCAACCTGAGCCATTCTATGATTCTGTGAAAGGATCTGTCTCTCATCCCACAGAAAAGTTTAATTTCTCATGCTATTGATGAAGGAAAATAAATCTGGAATTGTACTGATTAAATCCTATGTTTGAAGAAAGTTATGGCAAATTGAAAGTGAATACAGTTCGTTTGTTAACAGCTAATGTTTTGAAATAATTTATCATAAAAACAATTCCTGGAAAACAAAAAGCACTTACATGCAGGCAACTTATAAAATGTAACTTGTTTATCTAATAAACTACCCCGAGGCCAACAAGTACATTAGCATTGCACAAACTTTCTGACTTATTCATCATCACTATTTATTATTAAAACTTTATCTGCTTCAACTTTGTGAATAGCTGCCTTGGGATACGCTGCTCAGAGCAGAAGGAACAAAATAAAGTTTATGTAATTTGCATAATATTGTACAACGGATATTAGCTTAGAACAATATGAATCCCCTGGATCATTTGCACAGCCCCTTTGGTGTTTAATGTTGGTAAATATTTAAATAACAGCAAGTCTATATAATTACGAAGGTCCCTCTTCCTAATCCACACAGATTGTACAAAATGTTGTAAATCATATATATTACATGGTTTTAGCTAGTCTAAGAACAGACAGATGATTTAGATACACTGGTTGCCTTATCTGGGAGTTTTACGATTTGTCATTCAAGAATCTGTTGGCATACAAGCAGAATACACACACAACTGAGAACTGCACAGTGTATACACTGCATATGACTTAAGATGGGTGAGTACAGCATGCTTTAAAAGCTGAGGAGCAGTTTCTCCTTTGTTCTGTTACTTTTTATTCATATTCACAAATCCTATGTAAATCAATGCTATTCATTTCCTCTGGATTAATTTTATACTGTAGTAGAAGGCACTGGACAAAAGGGAATTAGATGAGATTTTCTTACAGAATTGGAGACACTCTTGGGAAGAGACCTCTTCATGTACATCTGAGGGCTAGGTTCTCCAAACTGCAGAGCACTGTGATTCATGATATGCTGAGGAATAGCAGAACTCTCACGAATCCTAAGACTACTACCAAGACTCTGATTCTGAAATTCAGGGCCTTCGTAAATCACTTGTTTGCACATTCACATCTTTTTTTTAAAGTATTTCTTTCTGTCTTATGTTCTTTAAATATCAGTTCCATCCAATACTGAATGGAAGCTGCTCACACAAAGGTCAACAAAATTGGGAGCATTTTCTTTGTTACATAAAATGTTTAGTAACCACAGCTGTTCTTAATCTTTTCTACAGTCAGAGCTATGCATATTTTGGGTCTGCAGATAGATGCACACATCTCTGCTGCTGTAGTAAACAAAATTACAATCAAATCAAGATGCAAAAAAATCAATTTTTACTGTGCTGGTGGTTCAAAGTTTATCTAGATCAACATAGCTAATATAAAATCCACTTCAGAAACTAGTAGAGTATCACCATTATTTATTTATTTATTTATTTATTTATTCATTCATTCATTCATTCATTCAGTGGTACAAAGTACAGAAAATTATTTTTTAAAGCACAGTTCTTCTTTTACGTATTAGTAAATGGCCTATTCCAACAGGACTATGTAAATCCAGCACTCAAACCTGTACAAACCTTGTTAACCCCTTGCTTTCATTGTGATCAGAAAAGTGTAAATGAAAAAAAGAGAGAAATAGGTGTTTTGATGCATCTAACATTTCTGTCACTTTTTTCTCTTAAAGACAGGCACTGAGATTTAAATAGATTTTTTTCAGTTTGTTTTAAAATAGACTAAAATGAATACTGGTGCAGTAAATAGAATAGCTCACCCTGGAAGAGTGATTATGTTTCTTTCACTCATGAGAAAGACCTTCATAATTCATTCATACCTGAGGGTCTTTTGAGTTATGGGTCCTTCACATTTTTAAAAGAAACTTAATACTCACCCTTCATGGATGACATCTTCTATATGTATTTAAATCGTAAAATTAAACTGTGAAGATTTTGAAGGCATCTTTGACATATAAAACATAAATGCGAGCACACAAAATTTCCCTCCCCTGCATGAAGGGTCATGACAGCATGAAATATTATAGGGGAAATCAACATAGGATGTGTTGTATGCAAGTCAAGAGAGATGAACTAAGTTTTTCATTCATCCATGTCAATGGGATGGCACAGTTACAGTTTTCTTGGCAACACTTTGGATGTGTGTCTTTTGTACTTTGAGATTACTAATATAACCTGAGAATTTTATGTAAGAGTATCAGCATCATGTCAGCAAAATATCCTGATGTTTAAGAAACATTTTAATCACTAAAGGAGCTCTTGTATAGTGGACAGTGAGGGGACATAACAGAGGAGTAAGAAAGAATACTTGTGAATATTACTCTGAAAATATCACACAGATGCCTCATTTTATTAAGACTTCAACACAGTTCACCAAATTTCCTGTGTTCTACTTAAAATACACTGTTAATTTTACTTAACTGTAACAGGATACTGTTTAGGTGCTTAAGGTGGTATGGTGTCTTTCAAACTAATTTCCAGAAGTCCTTGTAGAAGAGGCAGATAATGAAAAAGAAACCAAAAAATATTTTAAGATCGTACCACAGATGCTATACAGGCATATTACCACCACAAAGTGTGTTTTTTCTGGAGATTCAGGATTATATAGATGTCAAAAGTGTTTGTCAGCCATCATTCCTTGGCCTTGCCATTGTAACAGTTCTGTAATAAACAGACACCATCCTGTCCACAAACACCTGTAAAATGCAGGGATATCCAGTCAAGGTAAGGAGTTCATTCTGCTGTGGTCTGTGTGAAATGGTTTCATATGGATTGCCACATGGGCAAACTTGATACTTCAGCAGGACTCCTGGCAAGGAGAAGGGGTGATCCAGGCAGAGCTCACTGCCTGACTCTCTCGTAGGCACTGATCCTACAACTTCATTAGCTTCTAACCTGTAATCTCATGTGCCTTCATTACCCTGAACAGCTACTCTGACTTCAATAGAAAGAAAAAAATTTGCTTGGCAATTAAGCACATGTAAGTATCTGGAAAAATAAAAATAAAATTTTTTTTACAATAGCACATACAAATATTTTCTACAGATATGATTTGACTGCTCATGACCCTGTATGCACTGCTAGTAATTGTGATGCATTCAAGAATACAGCATGTTACCACATTTATCACTAATGAGAACAGATATTTTGGAGAAAAATAAGAGAAGAGTTGTGCAGAAACATTTTAAATAAATGTACAGATTGTCACAGTAGAAACAGAACTGTCTGCCTAGAACGATACTAGATTATAGATGAGATCAAGTGTGACACTACCAAAGACACACACCAGTCAGCATCTCCTGGCTGGAACTATCCAGAATGTCATAAAGGGGGGAGCAGGTCTGGAAGGAATTCCAGTTCCAAAATAAAACAATTAGAAGGAACAATTAACTCATTCATTTTGTGGAGAGGTCTTGTCAGCACATAGCCTGAGTAACATTAAAATGGTAGTTAGCAGTGATTCTAATATATTAAGGCAGCATCAAATAATTCTGTTTTATTGAGCTCATTACTGCACTTCTGCATTCCCAACACTTTAATCTATTACTGGCAGAAAATATTAATGCAATCCTTCAGACAGGAAATCAGCACTGTCCTTTTCTAATGCCCTTAAGTCCTCCAAGTTCTCTATATACTCGATAAACTACAGATCCTGTATTAAGGTTTGGCTAAAGGCCTGAAACAAAATGTGTCTGGGCAGTCTCAAGCTGAGACATAAAGTTGTGGTCATAAGTCTGTGTGTAACAGGAATCTGTGCAACAAAATAATGCTAAATAAAAGGGGTTAGAAGAAGAGATGAGGACGCTGATTGGAATTTCCTAGTGTTATTCAGAAAACAAAGAGAACAGCACTTTCCCCACCTCCTTAAAATAAGGCAGAAAAGATTAAATGCAATATTTTTATATTTTTTCTTTCATTTATGGTGCTTTAACAGGTGATGAGTCAATGAGGGACATCTTTTGGTGGTGAGATATGGGCAGAGGTAGATGGAACACAAGTGGCCTCATAGAGATGAATTAAATCTCCGATCCAATAACCTGTTATTGGTATTGACCAAGAACAAATTGTATTCTCTTAGTATTGTAAAGCAAAGAACAGCGAAGAGATTGTGACCCCAAGGCTCAACATAAAAGATACTAAATGAAGACTTTCGTTCACCTGATGGGAGGAAAAACAAGAACCTTTTCACTGAAGGAAAATGAAAGGAAGAGGGAGAAAGTGAAGTTTTTGAGGAGAAAACAATATGCCTTATTTTTCTTAGGACAGTGGGCAGTTAGATGAAGCAGAAATACGCCCTTCCTTTCTTATTTCCAGGGAATGATGGGCTATGAGAATATTTCCTAATCCTTATAGAATTCCCTATTTTACTGAGCATCTTGATCAACTGCTGAGCTGAAATGTTTTCTTTTTATCAATAAAATCAAAGGGGACTGGAACAGGGGCTTAGGCACAGGCTGCCCAGAGCAAGGGGCACAGTTCCGAGATGCCAGAGTTCAAGGAAGGCGTTCAGATGTACAGTCTGGGTGTTCCTGAGTGGAGCTAAGAGTTGGACTCAGTGGTTCTTGTGGGTCCCTATTAACATGGGACAGTCAGCAATTCTATGAAAAAGCATAGGTGGAGATGGATAAATTAGAGAATATTCACCTCTTAAAGGAGATATTTGGTTTTCAGATCTTCCAAGTTTTGTAAAAAAGCTTAAAATGCCAAGCATTACATAGGAAATACATTTAATTTTTGGAAATATTTACTTCTCAAACAAATTAGCAGAGTTTTCTATAAACAGGACAAGAAAGCAAATGTTGCTTTGGCAGGATTTAAGAGGAAAACGGTCCAGAAACATCTTTCTGTTGTATGTAAAGACCAAAGCTGGATGTCTCATACAGTGCTTGTGGTTTACTGCTTATATAGTCATTTTGCACCCTAAGAGAACCTATGAAATAGTTGTTTGGCCTCACTTTTTGACTCTCACTCTATAGTCTTACTATCTCCTCTTTCTGTGTGTTCATTGAGACAGCGCTTACTTCTTTTACTAATTTTTTTTGTCATGCCTTTTCTTGTAATAATAATAATAATAATAATAATAATAATAATAATAATAATATACAAAAAGTAAGATACAAATAGATATTATTTTTGGATTTTTCTTGAAAGTTTCTCATATTATTCTTTAACTGTTAGAGCACCTAAAGAAAGACATATTCCATAAGTGTTCACTTGAAGCAATATTCTGTCTGCAAGACTGTCAAGATCAACTTCTTCAGGGACTGAGGCAAATAAGAAATTATGAAGTTTTCTCTCAAAGTTTGTTTCTTCCAAGTAGATTAAATGTAAGGTTAATTGCATCTGTTAACTCCTCTGTGGCTAAAATCTCTTAGGTAGAGATTTTTTCCTTTTTTTTTTTTTTTTATCTAGCACACAGCATCTGTATTTACAAGCAAGTGAGCCTTTTCAATGTGCAGTGCAGGTGATGTAGTAACTGCCATTCTTGTAGCTTGCACAGCAAATGTACTCTTTAGTATTGCAGTAATTGAATTTAGAGGGAGTGGCTGACTAGAATTAGAAATCTACTCCATTTCTAAATGAATCATACTGTGGGATATTTCAGGAGCATACTTATGGACATACACACAATAATTAACATCAGAATTTTCAAAAATCTATGTCAAAAGTTCTGAAATAATGTGCATGCTACAGAAAACAGAATTTTTGAACCTAACAGAGAATTAATGTGGATATTTGCATACATGGAGTGATTAAAAAATATGGAATTATGGGTTCTTTTTCTGAAGGTGATTTTTTTTTTCGTGCATTAGTTTCCAAATTATTTTTATTTTGAAATATATGCTTAATAAGAAGTTACTATCTTAGAAGTCTGAATTTTGTTTTTAAAAAAAGAGATTTATGTTTGGTGACACAGCTTATCAAATAGGAAGGACAACTAAAAATCTATTAGATGTAAATAACTGAAAAAAAAAAACCATAATTGATCAACTCTTTGGGACAACTTCGGTGTTCTAATTCAAGCATTTTGCTTTTCAATTTGAACTGTCAAAAAAGCTGGTGTGGAAAATCTACCTCAACCATTAAACAACAGAGATTCCAGGGATGGCAAGGATGTAAAAACATGTCTGTCCAACAGTATTTTCAGAGGTTTAGCTGTAAATGGATGTGAAAAATAAGCCTCAGCTTCCCTTTCACTGTCATCCATGACTGCATTTTGAAACACTTGGAGGGATTTGCTGTGAAAATGGCAGGTCTGTTCTTAGTGATTGAATACACCTGGGGAATGCAAAGGGCTCACAAAGACTAAGAGGTCTGGGAAGCAAAGCTCAGATGAAACTTTGAACACTTTCATCAGACTTCCGAACAAATGAGAAGAAAAGAAATTAGATGAGCATTTTTTTTTTTCCCAAACATCTTTCTTTTCTGTAAATGTCTAAGGGTGAAGTCACTCGTATCTCCTATCATCTTTCACTAGACTGCCATGACGTATCCTACAACGACGGGGATGTTGTGTCTGTCCTAGAGATGGCACTGTTGCATTTCTTCAATTACTGATAGTTTGGTAACGGAGAAGTCTTAATTGGAGGGAAAAAAGAAAATTAAACTATGCATCAGCTATCATATTGCAGTATTTATAAAGCTGAAGTTGCTCCTGAAGATCAAAATCTCCTCATCTTTCTTCCTGCCAAGCTCAGATATCTTTGTTGTTCTACCTAAACTAATAAAAATGGAAACAATGATATTTGAATCTGTAGTAAATTATGACATTTTTCTTTGAAAAATGAATTTCTTCAAATACCTCAATTTTTTATACAAAAAAACTAACTTAGAAAGATGAGTTCAAATACTAAGGCTCTAGTTACATTTGTTCTATCACTTTAGACATAGCATTCTATTTTTAAGGATGTGTGGGAGTGGGCATAGAAGTGTTACGTTCTGGGAGCAATACTGACAGAGCACACTAAATCTGAGACACTAGAGAACACCGGGAACTTCAGCTTCCCTTCGGTGGTGTCATATAGTAGCTGATAGAACAGGATGTAAAGCACTACGGAATCAGAACTTCTAACTTCAGCCTTTAAAACACAAAAATCACAGATTTAATAGTTTAGATTATTATTTTTGGAGTGTTCCAAAGTGGGAAATATCTCCTTTTGGAAGTAAACATCTAGTTAGCTGTTTACAAAGCAGAGTTGGGTCTAACTGCTCATACAATATCCAGGTATTACCATAACACGTGTTGCTCTTCCGCCCAGCTCATACTCCTAAGTATGGAACAGGCTGATTGACAAAAGAGGCAAAGGAGAAGGACAGAGTTAGAAAAAAGGAGATGGAAACAGGGAGGAAAAGGGCAGATTTCTCAGAAAGAAGAAGGATCACAACTAGACCTCCACCTCTTTGCTTGCATGAGAGAAAGTGTAATGGCAAACAAACAGAGCAGAACATGTGAAATCTTGCTTTTGCTTGCTTGTCTGTGGCCAGAAACATAGAATCATGTAATTATAGAATTACAAAGATTGGAAAAGACTTCCAAGGTCAAATCTTGTGAACTGACTGTTGCCATGATGAAACTGCATTCATTTGCCAAATAGAAGAAATGTATTGTGAGCATGAAGAGATCAGCTCTATTCTTTCAAAAGAGCTAAGCTCTCTGCTCAGTACAGTTTTTTTCAACAATTTTTCTTTAAATAAAATCTACATACTATTGTAGGTTTGTATTTAAAAGCCAAGTCAAGCAAATAAATCAGTTAAGAGTATTGAAATCATTGGAGGACACACTTTTTCTTAGTCACATATGCTTACTTTTTCTCCTAAATATGATTTAATGAGGCATTTACAGATTGTTAGCAGTTAGAACTCGGTGTACAAAAATTAAATACCCAACTAATTGCTCTGCAGGACCAGATCCTCAGTTTCATACTGTTTAAAAGAAATAGATCTTATGGAGAAGAGAGAGTAATTCATGTTTTTCTCAAATTAGAGTAATTAAAACTTCTCTCATAACATCACTGTTACAGAATTGTATGTGGTTAGTCTATATAATTTTTAACATAACTGAGTTATTAAACATACATAGTGTTCTAAAAGTAACAGGTTTTTTGGGTGAAGAATTTAAGAATAGGATAAAAAAGACTGTGTAAAGAAATAAAAATAAAGGACACAGTAAGCTACTGTCAGTAAACTGAAATGCACTGGAGGGTCAGCACAATTAGGAAAGCGATCTTTCTTTTTTTGGCTGCCAGAAGTAACAGCTGATTAATTTGTGCCCCTTATCTTTTGCTCATGTTGGAAGGCAACTGCATTGCAGCATCAGATGTAGACTCCTGAAGTCTTGGAAACAGACTGCTGGGCTCTAAAATGTAACTCTAGCATGATATTAAATGCATTTGGAATAGCAAGGAGAAGATATGCTTCCATAATAATAAAATCTGGACTAATGTACTTGTAAGACTTTTCCAAAGCACAATCCCCTTCGAAAAAAACATGGTCCTGTACAAACAGTAATTCTATGTGATGAAGAATAGTGCTTACATACTGTTGTTATGGGTTGAACATGACAAACACAGAAGCATCTATATTAGGAAGCTTTGTGCTCCTTCATCAATGAGTACAATGTTCGCATTTTGGCAGACTTTATAGTAGAAGTTTCGTAATTAATTGTGTAAGATGCTGCAGAGGAAAAGACATAATCTGTAAAGACTAAGACAGATGAATCACTTCAAGACATTCTGTCCCCTGTTTCCCTTAATGCTAGAAGATATTTTTTCCACAAGTAAAAACACACATAACTTCTTAGTTCCGGGAAGCGAAATTCAATATTGTACCTGTAAACAGTTATGCATTTCTATAGCAACTAATGCTTGCTAGTGTGGTCAAAGGATTCCATTTATTACACACACACACACACACACACATACACACACACATGTATATATATAGATAAACAAACAGAACAGTCCATTACTGTAAAAATACCCAATTCCAGATAGAAAGGTCAAAATTGCTCCTGGGTTCTCAGTGTATCTCTGGGTACATATACTTTGGGGCACGCCAGCAATCCACTAAAATGCTCAAACTGCATTTTTTTTTGTACTACCCATAGTGTGCTACTTGAAGAACAATATATTTTCTGTCTTATAAAGACATTAGAGTTAAGTCAGATGGACTGTACTGACCATGTCATTTTTTCCCTTTCTTCAAAGTTTCGAAGATCCTCAACTGTGTGAAAAACAGAACATTCATTAAAATGTGAGGTTTTGGGAAGTAACTCTTTGAGAACTTTTCAGAGCCAAAACCTCAATTGTGTGGACACAGTATGAGCAATTCTAGCTTGGTGGCACACATTATAAACTGTGCATCCCAGCACTTCATCCGTTATCAGTACTGTTTCCATGGAATTTCATATGACGCATGCTCAAGGCAGAGGAGAATACCAGAGGTGCTTTATAGAAGCAGTGTAAATGAAAAATAACAGAGAAAACTCTCAATCTTTAATTTGAGCTCAGAATCGGTGCAAATACAGTCATAAAATCACAATGCAACAACAGGCAACTCAGTATCTCTAGCCTCATCTGCACTAAGGACAACACTGCTAAGCACACAGAACACAAAATGCAAGTCCTGCCAGTTCATGCTAATGATTTGTCTTGCTACTACTCCCAGTGATCTTGGAATAAGAAGGCAGAGGCCACTGGTGCTCCGTATTTGAACTGTAAGTAGATTCATAGATGAACTAATGATGCTTTTCTATAACAAATAGTATGCTGTTAAAAAGACTATCTTGTGCAAGGCAACAGGATGTCCTACCTGATTTCAGCAGGACTGTGGACATAAATATAGCTGTGACATAGAAATGCTTTGGGCAGCTTAAACAAATCCTACACTTCATGATTCTGTATCATTTTGGAACTAGAAACGTAGAGAAACATGAGTGTTAGCTTCAGTTTTCATGTTGAGCACTGCCATGAATTTGTTCACCAACCTGAATAAGTGTTCAGACACAACGGCGCAATGACATAACCTCTTTGCAGTCATGCCAGACTCTCAGATGAGTGCAGGTGTGGTGTTGAAAGGGAAAGGCAAAGCCTCTCATTTCTAGGGCAAGTAACTGTTAAATGGGAAACAAAATCCCAGGTACTTCATGTACTCAGCCCACCTGGCAGCTCTATTCATATCTAAAAAGTGATGATAAAGACAGAATTCTCAATTAGCTAGGGCCAAGGATGAAATGTTGGACATTACAGTGAAAATAGCTTATAAACTGCTATTTTTCAACTGCAATCTGACTGTGTTCCGTAGCAAATACTTTGGCCTAGATTTTCTGCGCAAAACACAGTACAAACTCAGTGGCACAGAGTACTCCATGCTAAAATTGCTATCTGTACTGATTTTAGCATATGATATCCCCATCTCTAAGAAATTATTATTTTAGATCTAGAAACAGTGACACACGATTTAATTAAGACCAAGTTCAGAACTCCCTAACTTCATGATAAGAAATCATATTACAGATAAACAGGAAAAAAGAACCATAAACAAGTGAAGCAGTACATAAGCCGTACTCTTAAAAGGTGTTTCCTTGAAGAACTACTTTGCCTTTAGCACTGTGCAAATGTCCAACATCTTGTCCATATAAATTGCCATGAAGATTCATCATACTCTCCTGAAATGTCACTGTAAGAAACTGCAGTTGTACAAGTTGTCTGGTATGAGATACTGCTACAAATAAATCTGACAACCAAACAGCTACGGCAGAATGGATTGCATTTGATAGAGCGTTGCCTTGCTCGGTAAGCTGTGGTCTTTTATGGTGGAAATGAATGAACAGTTTTTGAGAAACAGCAGAAGAGAGTTGATACAGTCAGTACTGAGGTACAACTATTTTAAACACCTCTTGTGTTTAGTATACATTTCACTTCCTAGTCGAACATTATGATCATTGGATCCTAATAATACTGCAGTATAAAGTCTGAGAGCAAATCCGATAGATCTGGGTGTTAGTTTGGGTATCCCGAACTCTTGTTTAGAGAACGTTCTAGAGGTACAAAAAACTGCCCCACTTAAGTATGCAGAGTGATAGAGAATATTTTCTTTGCAAAAACTTTACAAAAATGATAGTTAAAAATGCACTTTAAAATATTTATTAAAATGATAACAATCTTTGAATGGGAAATTTAACCACTATTAAGATGATGTACATGCACAAGAATTGTCTTCTCTCTCCTTTCCCATTTAAAAAAAAAGGCAATTGGTTGATCAGTTTCTTTAACGAAATATAGGAAACTGACGAAGATATTCCTGTACTGAATCAGTTATCTACCAGTGTTCTAATAACTTAATGTAAATACTGTAAAATCACATCTTGCCTTCTGAAATAACCTTCCTGTATACTTCAGGAATCTTCAGCTATCTTTTGATTATTAGTACCAATCACTGACCCCAATTAATGATAGCATATCAACGTTGAAGTGTAGTATTAGAGATGCCTTTTAGACTCAGTATAATAATTGCTGTCTTGCTACCATTCCTTATTTTGCAGGCACAAGAGGCTTTGAAGTGAGTGCCTTGTTCATGAGCAGCAAAATGTTGAGCTGCAGTTCAGAAATCCTCACTGCTGTCTGAACTACTCTTGTTCACAAACCCAGGCAGGCAAAGCTCTGTGAAACCGTGCTTCCTTGAGACACTTCCAGTACTTCTGATTACAACAAGCCAGAAAGGACAGCAATGCTGTGACTTCCATGCCATCCTTTTCAGTTAAGAATGAGGATGCTGATGTAAGTTAAATTAAAACAAATTATTTATGTGGAGGTGGTGTGAAATATGAAATATGCTTTACTTTGAAATTCAGAACAGCTTAAATTTACTTTAGGCTCAGCTATTACCAACCTTCACCCATGAGCAAGGGCAGTTTCCCTCTATTTCTTCTGACTGGTATGAAGCTGAAAACCTAATGCATTTCTCATTGCACCTTGACCTTACCACGGCAAGGAAATAAACTTAGAATGATGACACCACATTATAAATAAATAATACCTAAATATTGACTGTAATTAATGAATATAAATTAGCTAGTTTATTAAACTCAAAAGTCTATTTCAGAATTAGTGACATAAAGAAATGCACAGACTAGCGATTCTTAAAGCTGCATGATTTATAATGTAAGTCCAAGGTGCAACATCAAGGAAAGAGTACAAGAGACAGTACAATAAAATGTCTTAGAATACACTGCAGATTCATGATGCTTGGACTCCAAAAACAACAACAACAACAAAAAACAACACAGAAGTTGCACATTTCATCTATAAAAAGAAAATGTTATTCCCAGAGTAAAGGTATGAAATAGTCACATTATTGGAATATATTTTGTGTAACACAACGCTTCTTACATCATGATTATCATTATTTGTTGCTGTGATTATTATACATTATTTAAATAGACGTAAGATCAATACAAAATGTTTAAAGAAAGATCAAGGGAATTCAAACATCTGAACCACTCATAAAAAACCTGGAAACATATGTATCCTCCTAAAAGATTAAGCATGAAAAATACAGCCTATAAAACCAATATAAATTCACAGTATAAGATTAGAAGTTTTGAGTATATCTAATTCAAACTACATCATCATTTACATATTTTCTCATTGTGTTCTAACAATCAAATATTAATTCAATATGTGTGCATCTGCAGGACTATTTAACAAGAGTAGGCAGAAAAATAATTCAAATGATAGCATGTTATGAATTCATGTGTTTAGCAGGAGTGTGTGTATAAAATGAAAATATATTTCTGATTCTGGGGAAATTGTAGACCCAGATTCCTTGTCACTGAAATTAATTCTAGATACACAGTAACATGGTCTACCTATGCTTTGCTTCAGAAACAGAAGCCTCTTGCACACAACGCACTTTAGAAGCAAAATGCTGTATATTTAAGTACTGGAAAATAATACACTCATTTCAGAAGCAGAACATCAGTCACAAATATGGGCCATTTAACAAGCTGTCTTAAACATAAGCCTACAGAACTACTTTGTGTCATTTTTTTCCCAATAAAATTTACACTTATCAGTAAGCTGCATAAATCAGATTATTGTAAATATAGAAAAATGAAAAAGTACATTCCAATTTTAAACCATCACACATCTCTTTATATTACAATATGTAAATAAAAATGGACTGTGGTGACTAAGATTTGTACCACTACTGAAAAAGACACAGTCACTTGCCTCACATTCACCCTTCTGGAATCACTGGGTTGCATTGCAGGATCACATTTTTTCATTTGCTAACCTGTGAAGACCAAGTCGCTTGTCTGAGTTTCATGCACTAATTCCCCATTCTTTCTCCTCTACTACCACTAAAAATTATTTGCTTACAAGACCTTTGCCTACATAGCAAGTAATTGGATGCAGAAGAAAAGTACCAGCAGAATGAAGCTGTCAGAGCTGAGGTTCATTTGTTGAAGCTGTCTGTAGTTTGGAGTTTTACTCTAGACTGGATTTAGTTTGATCCCTTGAACTGAAATATTCTATCATGCACATAGACGGAAGCTGTCTAAAGGAGCAAGTGCTGGCTTGGAGTTAGTGTCCCCGTTAATGGTTGAATGGCATGCACCATGCTTCAGTAGCAGAGCTCACAATTTATTTTTCTCAGTAAAGAAGCTAGTTTGGACTTATCAAACCATTCTGCAACTGAGCCAACATGTGGAAAGTGAGGACAATGGAGGAATTCATTTAAAAACTACACCACTCTTATGAGCAGAGAGGGTAATGGGGATGTGGAGCATTACTATGAAACAGATCATTTCTGGAGATGCTGGGAAACAGCAGCATATATCTGAAATTACATGTCAGCAGCGGCCAGTTCAATGAAGCAACATATATACAGGAAGATTTGAAATCACTGGGCTATATTCCAATTTTAGAAAATGACAAGAAAGAATATGAGAGATGAAAGTGATGTCTTCATGTTAAAATGTTCTCTCTTCTGGCAGTGAATAGGAAATATTTGTTGATTTGAACAGTGTTATGCTGCAAGTTTCAGACAATATTTGGAAACAGGTGAGAAAGAACATTAAATGAAATTTAAAAAAAAAACACCAACAAAACACTGGAGAAACATTTCTGAAAGGTGCTACTACATGTAAGTATTGCAATACAACAATCAACTGACGTATGTCCTGATTTTATCTAATGAATGAGAATTGTGATTGACTTTGATATATATATATCAAATTCATTTCTGTTTTTTGGATTCCTTACATATTCCTCTTAGCTGCCAGTGTTAGAGTTAGCTTTGTGTCTTTTGTGCTGATTCAATAGGTTTTCAATTTATAAGATCAAATTTCCCACCATATAATAGAGCAGAAATACAGAAATCTCTGGAAACACTGAGGTTGCACTGAACTATGACAACTATTCCTGCTAACTTTGCTCTTTACCAGTGCTGAGGCTTTCTTCTGAACAAAGAATTCACATCTGCTGTCACAAGTTGATTCCAGAAGTGACAGTAAGTTGAAAACAGAAAAATGTTTGCATGCTTTCCCTGTATCTTTTGCAATAAAGAGAATTTATGGAATTCACTGGCAGTGTTCAGTAATTAACCGTATATTTAAAATCTGTGGCACACATCCACATTTGTCTCTAGAGAATGAGTAAAATGACAGCACGTAAAAGTCAAGTTTGGAGTGATATTTGTCTTATTATGTTCATCTAATGGATGCAATACAATTAGATCACTGAACAAGATTGATAATTAAGAGAAGAGAGAACGGCCTGTTCAGTTATCTATACGAAATGCATCTATTGTCTGGAGCCTAGGTATAACCATTCAGAACATCTACAAAAAACTGCAATTGAACTGCTCTATCTCTGTAATTCAAAACTTCATGGACTTGTCCTTCCCCAGCCACAGGAAAATGAAGGGGATGGAGACTGTTCACATGCTTCTGAGAAGTTAAAAGCTCTTTCCCCAGAGGTCTTCTTTCCCACACTATCTAAAAAGTTGAAGGACATTTTTGAGTATATAAAATGTGCAAATGAAGGCTTGCTGCTGTAAGGAAACAGATGGGATAATACCTGAACTTTTAACTCATAATCATTTTTTGTATCAACCTTTAATGGTCCAACTTCATCCCTGAACTATAATTTCCAAGCCAAAATTAGCCAGGACACACTAAATTTGTGTCCATATGAGAAAAGATGTGCCACAGCTGCAGGTCCTCCATGATCTCCCGCTGAAATAGCCAAGATTTTGAGCAAGTATCTGAAGCCATTAGCTATAATGAAGAGCCCTTCAAGTCCATGTTGAAGTATTACTGGCAAAGGGTATTAAACTTCAGTTGCAAATGCTCTCAGCTTTCAGCTCATCACCTCTCACAGGCTACAAATTATGAAGTGATTTGTTTTTCAGCCCAAGGTGTTAATAAGAGATGTGAAAATTCTGGGTTCACCAAATGTTGCTGTTACTCTAAGCTTAATGGCCCTTGGAGAAGAAAACTGACTCACTGATTTTAAGAACAAGTTTTCTAATGTGCCTGAGTGATGAAAGGGATATATTTTCCACATAGTTCTGCACAAGAATGAGAAACTACTGAGATGGGAAGTGATAGTTATTGATAGAAACACACAAGTCTTTAAAAATACCTTCTTCGGAGATAGTATATTCCTCTGTGAAGGGCCAAATGCCTGAGTTATGAAAGAAGTGTGAGCTCTGAGCTCTTCACTCCTCTTTTCTATTCTATCAGTGCTTTATATGAAACCAGGGCTTTGTTCACTGTGTTGAACATTCAGCTAAACGTAGGCAGTAGCTAACAAAAAATAAAATATTGCTTAGGATATTAGCAAATTATGGCCAAGAATACATGGGGATGCTGTATCCCCAGAAGACTTTATGGCTGTGTCAAAAATATGCAGATACTCTGTACTGGTTATTCATCAGACTTGACCACACTCCAAGTAAGAGCTGTGAGAAACCTAAGACTAAACATCTTCTCAGCCAGTATAGCATTTCTCCTTTAAGCTACTTTAAGATCAGCATGGAGATACACAGCAGATACTCATATGGAAAAAAAAAAGAGAGATGTTCAGCTTCATCTGTTTGCTCCCAGAAGATATGGTTCAGTTGTCATTTCAGATCATATTTTAAATGAGGGTGGGAGGATGTGTGAGATGGAGGAAAGATAAGATAACTTACACTTAAATAAAACAATGACAAGCTTTTTCTGTATAAAACTTATTCCTGTGCTCTTCTTACTGGTTCCACCTCCTTTTGTCTAAAGTTTCCACTTCCTTTCACATGTTAATGTTTCCTAAAGCCTGAGTTAACTCACTCTGGTGAAATGTTATGCTAACCAAGATCCAGGCTTTAAAAAACACACAGAACATATCAGTGGTTTCACACAGGAAAAACATATTCAGCAGACAGCCTTCAACAGTAAGTAGCATTAAGTAACAGCCTGTGAAACTTTCCTGGAGAACAACAACAACAAAAAAAGCTGAGTGACGATTCATTCCACATAATATGGTAAGACTGATTGCCTTAGAAAGCCTATGAAATGATATTCACAGTGCTATTATTTGAAGGCTCTGTATAATTCTCCGACTACCTTGTCATGCATTGAGCATGTGATGTTATATTTTGGATACACCAGGAAGTATGAGATATAAAATTACTCTGTACAATGCAACCCAGATGTAAAAAAGTGCACTGCTTGGGACTGCGTGGTTCAGTGAGAAAATATAAATGGGAAACTGCTAGAGTTGAAACTTTATTGCAGAGTTATTCATCTTCGTTATTATTTTCTGACTCCTTTTGGGCTTATTGTTTGCTGCAAGAGATAGAATAAGTCTTACTTATGCTTTAAATCGAGGATTATAAAGGCAGAAGTAGTCAGTGCTTACCAAAAGAAGAGATTAATGTGGTCCAAGTTAGTATTTATTTCCCTAATGCCTAAAATTGTAATTTTGACATATGCATATATATATATGTACATGGACACACACATATTCATTCATTTTGATGAAAGAGATCCAGAAATACACTGAAATTGAATAAAGATATTATTTTAAGAAAGATGTGACTAATTGATTTTAAAGAAAAGGAAAGGTCGTTTGATTGTGAGATGTTACACACATATATAGGTCCTGTCTGTCCATAGGTATCATATTTAGAATTATAAATGTTTATAAAACGCATACTTATTCACAAAGGCAATTAAAGATACGTATATATGTATGAGTACATATACATAATTATGTATAGTTACTATGTATAGTGTCTTCAAGTGCTGTGAAGCACAAAGCATACTTCCAGTTTCTATCATTCCAGTGGAAGCCCATTTCAGTCAAGGGGCATTCTTGTGCACAATTTAGTTTGTCAAATTCATTTCATGTTTCTGTCTGTAATTAGAGCACTAACATTTCAAAATTTCATAAATGGGCTTTTATGTGCTTCCTGAATATAACAATAGAGTTGTGATAGTCACAACTCTACCAGTACATCTGTCGTGTCTTGTCAAAATATGAACACATGTGCAACTAGATGCATGTTTATTTTAACTTTGGCTTGTGCCAGCTTTGGTTTCTGACTATTTAAACTTCTGAACTGTCTTTTTGTAATACTCAGACAAATGACTTGCAAAAAGCTTGAGAGAAGGAGTCATGAGAGGAAAATGTACACTGTTTGCAGTGAGAAAAGAATGAGGCACCAACTGACAGCTGCCATAAAACATCTTTGCACCACTTATTTCTCTTTGTAGAAGTTCCCAGCATGTGAGCCATCCCTCTGGAAGAAGATGGAAAGGATAAGGACATTCATATTTAAATATTATAATCTGCAACTAGATTTCACTACTGCATAAGAGTAAGGGGAATTTTAGATCTACAAAGGAGGCTTCAGCGCGATATAAATCTCCAAAGGCTTGCCCTTTGCTCCAGCTACTTCCCCAGTAGAAGCTGAGCAGAGTATAAGTCTTGCTGGCTTAAAAGCATCTTCAAAAATAGGAGAAAATGAATTAAAAACAGGACAGAGAGAATCCCATATGATGCAGACAGCTGAGTTCTTTGCATTATTTCTTGTTCTCAGCAGTCTGAAAGGATTACAATAATGCTAATTTCTGTGAAGCCTTGTCACGACAAGCCATAGGTTTATATGGCTTTGACCGAACTTTCCTCAGTTCATAAAAGGAAAGAAACTAAAGATTCTGTGAAGCACACAGCTGCTCATATACAGAATAGCAACAGAAATGCTGAGATTCATGAGGAAATAGATTTAAATTTGTCCCATGCTTGAACGTAGAAAATATCATGGACAACCCAGGATCTGGTAAGTATGCAGAATGTGAATGCGAGTCAAAAAGAATTCAAAGCTCTACATTTAAAAAAAGATCTTTGCAAAGCTGTGTGTCCTGGTAGTTACATAAATCGTTGTTCCAGCTGGCAACTTTATTGTGTATTAACCTTTGCTCAATGTCTTGCTCTTAACTGCAGCGATGTGACAATGATTTTAATTAAGTGATTCTGTAATTTATGTCCCATAGGTGTTTCTAAAGGATCTACATATTAAGATGTAAGTGCAGTAAGTCTTGGATATAAATCTGAAAATTGTATTAAAGAAAGATCTCTAAGCTTCAGGGGGATGTTTGATGTATTCAGAAATAAGAGCACTTTGTTTTTTCATTTTTTTTCTCCCAATGAAAGGGTCCAATATGCTGATTCAGAGTGGCTCATACCTAAACAGATTCTGCACATGATTAGAGGATATACAGTTCTAGCGAAGCAGCATTTTGAAGCTGAAAGGGTACTGAAGGAAAGAATTTTTCATGTGAGGGAAATAGTATCATTTAGGCCAAAGGAAAATTATTTCTAACCTTTCCCTTGCCCGTCATTTTGCTGTTCATGTCAAGTTCTCTGCAAGTCTCCATAAATCAGTTATAATAAAATCTAACTCAAAGAAATACTATGATGTTTTTTAACACATTCAAAAAAAGATAAAGGAATAATAAATAATGCTCTTAACTAGGAAACACATTCATATTTTCTATTGATTGTAGAATTAAGTTATATTTTTATTAAAAAGAGAGATTTACAATTATATTTTCATTTTCCTCAGTTCAAATATGTGTAAAAAGTCAGGGAAATGCCTATGTTTAGTTAATACATATAGTTTACACAAGTCCTTAATCAAACATGAGCATTAAAACAGAATTTCTTACAATTCCGTGCCATAAATTATGAAAACCTCATCTGAACTGTTTTAGTTCAGCACGTCTTAAGAAAAGTGCATCAGGACACTGTTACAAAAGAGATCTATCCTAACCTTTTTTAAACCCAGTTCCAAAGATGAATACTTTCCATGGAAGAATTACTGAACAACCTTCTACTTTTTAGCCAAGCCACTGTTAGCTGAGTGTTTAAAAAACACCTTTTCCTGCATGAAAGGATGATTCCAAGTGGCTAGACCCCAGGAATTCACGTAGTTATTTAAGCAAAATCTTCCACCTATCCTTAGCATTTACAGAACTGGTACATTCTTGCACATGAAGTCATTTTGATAGCAGGTTGTTCACAGTTTTGGATTGCTGGACTGAGACTTTCCAAATCCATCCCAAATTACACCTTCATGCCATGACTGATGCAATTTTTATTTGAATGGAAACAAACTGCATCCACAGCACAACTTCATTGTTTATTTTGTTACAGCTACCTATGTTTCTGACTCAACAGAAAGTAAAAACTGGACTCGGAATTTCCAATACTCTAAATAATTCACTGCTACGTAAGATTAACTTCTTTTCTTTGCCAGTGTACACACAGCCCTAAAAAGCTCATTCAAGCTCAGTGCAACTAAAAATAAATAAAATCTTTCTTTATCCTATCTCTTTTGACTTGGATTTATGCTTAAACAAACAAACCCCCACAGGTTTAAAATGGACTATATCAGAATGTTTTTCTTCTGTATCACTTCTATCATGAAAACAGTCGCCCTGTGAAAAAATGCCCTAGATTAATCCACCTGAGTACGTGCTAAGTTGTTTTAGATCATGAACTGTACCAGCACTTTAATATGAATAGACATGTCCTCTGAATGTGTTCTTACTGTTGCTGTTGATTTTATTAAAAATACCTCCCTGAATAGATCTCAGTAACATACTCTTCAGTCCAATCCAGCTCACACTGACATCCTCATAAACTTTGACAGCGTCATGAAATAGCCCTTTATTTTCATCATTTACTCTCCCCAATCTGCCTTCATAAAAAGGGCTTTTTAATCTATAATTACTATATTTTACAGTGTCATTTTAGATCCATGCTGACTTGTACCAGTATTTTAAAAGTAAACAGAATTTGGAAAATACAATTAAGATATTCATGATAAAGTCATTCCTTTGCAGCTTTAAGTTTTCTTAATATTTGATTCACTATAACTGAAAAGCCAAGAAATTGGGTGTAAGGTTCAGAGCCCCATGTATTACTCTGCCACTGATTGAGCAACTGACCGGGAAAACAGTTTCCTTTGCCACTGCTCTGCTTTCTCATTTCTGAAATTCTGAGCTAGCAAGAATGATCATTCCCCAAGACTGAAAGCCCTAATTAAAGCTTAGGGAAAACTACCAGTAAGCACAGGCCAAACTATCTGCACATCTTGTACGAGAGAGCCTGAGACACATGTTTGAAATGTTATGATTTTGTGCAGTGAAAAGCAATAGCTGCTCTAATTATGCTCTAATTAGTTCGTTATTGATTGCAAAAGAAGGTGCATATGTCTGTGCATGTGCTCTGCTGGCAGGTATATGAAACACAAAAAGAGAAGGGAAGAGTAGAAATACAGCGTTTTCAGATATTCCCAGACATACCAACCAATATATCATTCCAATAAATTTCAGCTTTGAGATGAATATAAAAGCTGAACACATTCTATAGAGTAGCTCTAGACTAACTGTCAGAAATAGAAAGATTTTGAATTCACAGTGTTTAATATATGATCACATCTCCAAGCGCAGTAGCTGGGAAGTGGGAGGGTACTGAGGGAATGTTAAATGTAGGGCATTATATATTAATATAATTTCTTCCTTTCCCCAAGATAAAGAATATTTTTGCTCACGCAGCCTTAATTTAGATGGCCTGTCAAATCCTCCTTTCTGCAGTGTCATGATGAAAGACACTGATGTCGGCCAACAGAGGCAGTACTGGGGCTTTTCAACTCTTACTGTATAAATGCTAATGAATCTCCTCCACTGAAAGGGCTCAGCAAGTTCCCTAATCTAGACCGTCCATAAATTATCTGTTTGTTTGCTTGTGCTGAATCTCAGAACATTTTGAGATCTGCTGAAGCCAACAGAAAGATTCACATTGATTTCAGAGGGTGCTGTGGCAGTTTTTAATGCCTGGATGCTGCCATGTGTCCGTGTTTGTTAAGTCTGGTTCTGCATTAGGGTCCATCAACTGTACATGAGTTCAGAATGTATTTCTGCAGATCTCAAGCAGTGACAGCACATCCATGGCAAAACAGAGTTACAAATTCAGCTTGGACTGTGCACACTCAGCCCAGCTGTCAGGCTTGCAGAGCCATCTCTAGCCTTAGGTCAAGAGTCAGATGCTAAGAGGCAACACAACTCCCCTGACCCTGCTACCTATTTGATCTGCTTTATATTTCCAGAAAGCAATGCAAACTAAAGTGGCTTTTGGGAAAGGGACTAGGCTGCAGAGGAAACAGCTGTCACCAGGAGGGGGCTGAATATCCTTAGTGAACAGCCAAGAAAACTTTCCATTTCCATGCAACCAATCAATACAACCATGAATGGGTCTCTGCCTTGACTGTCACATCACTTCCATCAGGTGAAAGCCCATGTCTCAGTTTGCATCGTGATGGTCATGCTAGGGACTTAGCTCCTATAGCAAGTCATGATCCAGTTCTGCCTTCCTTTTTTAACAACCAGAAGCCACTCTGCACAGTTAGCAGTAGTGCTGATGCAATGAAGCCTCTAAATGCATTGCTTCTGTTGTCACTGTACCAGTGTATTTTCAGAATATGCTGTAATCACACATTTGTTGTTCAGAGTAGACCTGTATCTTGATGTTTCTCCTGTCATACTGCTGCAGATTTTTGCTGGTTTGACCGCCTTTATTAGGGAGCTCTTTCACAGCCCAGCATCATGCCACTACAAAGCAGTTTTTAGCTCTTTTACAAATAAAACAGTTTATCATAATTAATTGCACGATGGGATAGAGCTCCCTAAAGACAAGTATAAATATTGCTTCATGGCTACTGACAGGCTGGATTCATCACTAAAGGAAAGAAATGTCTGTTTTTTGCTGTCTCAAGAAGTGGTGTGGGCTAACCAGAGCAAGAATGCAATGATCATACTATTTACCTATTGATTTGATTGTGCAGAGAAATATTCAGTGACATCACTCAAGAGCGGTCTCTGCTGAGCAGGATCAGTGGTGATGCAGCAAGGACTGGAATGCTAATAACTTGCAGAAAAATCAGTCTATTTGTGTCCTCATCAATCACTATCTCCACAGATACCAGAAATGCACTAGAAGAATTCCCATTGAAAGACTAGCTTTAATTAACTCTTGCCCTCGCTCAACGCTCAGAAAAAAAAAGAAAAAGTGCCCTATTCAAACTGCTCCAAATGTGCTTTCTTCCGCTTGCAAAGTGGTTTGATTTAGCGGTGTGCATGTCTCAGGTGGCTCATGCACACCAGTGCTTCCCAGCTGGGAGAGCCACGGGAAGGAATCAAAATGGTCAGGAAGCTTTGAAAATTTTAATATAATCTAAATCAAAGGAAACCATGTTCATCCACTCCCTCTTTATTTTTATACTTCAAGGTCAAGTATTCTCTGTAAACTTTTCAACACATATGCAGAGAAAAAGATATAGGCTTATCCTTGCCACAGAGTCATTTTAGCTCTCTCATGGTGCATGTGAAGAATATAATATGAAATGCAAGGAGGGAAATGAAAAGGCTATGGGATCTGGGTTGCTCAATCAGTACGCAGCATAATAGCCATATTTAGGGTGAGCTCTTTTAACTCAGGTCTCTGACTGTGGACCCCTTTCTTTTCAGGTGAAACTCTGAAGCTCAGCTCCTACAAGATCTGGGGGCATAAGCACTTCTGAAGATCAGGTCTAGTGTGCTCTGACTTACAGTGCATCATTACTTAAATGGTAAATAAGAAATCTTTCAAGTCTGCTGTGATGCAGAATAGTGAGAGCCCACCACAGGAGCAGACATGGAAGAGGACTGACAGACAGCAAAAGAGGCAGTAGTCCTAGCCTGGTCAAGAACCAGAGCAGTGTTTTACCTCCAAGAAAGAAAGAACTAAAAAACAAATAAAATCTTAACAATGAGAAAGCCATCAGCTCAAGAGACATTATATATTCACTGATTCACATCCTTTTCTTATTTTCCTGCCACAACCCTTAATCCCTGGTGTCAAGAATCTCATCTAATTCTTTCATCTGTATCCTGATGCTTCTTGAATATATTCTCATATTGTTACGCAAGGGTGTATGCTCATTACTTGCTACATGAGCCTGCTCTGTATGGTTTGTATTTGACTCTTCATTTCATAAGCCTCCAGATTAAGTCCTCTTATTGTCAAGCTCTTTTGGATCAACTTTATCAAGATTTTTATTTCTTCCTTGAGTTATTACTTTATTAAATTTAAATCTTTAATAAAATCTCCTTTCCCCCAGGACAGTAAACTTAACATGAATAAACTTTTCTCACAACTTTTGCAATTTTCCAAGCCTATTATTTTCTCATCTTAATCTGAAAGATTTTTACGTAAGATGCATTGTTTCTGTAGTATACAAAGAAATAAAAAAGCTATACCAGAAGCATGAATCATGAGTTTCTGTCTTCAGTGTGTTCTAGAATTTACACATGATGTCTGGTCTGTTACTGGAATGCCTGAACTGAATTAGAGGCAACTGCATCAGTGACAATGTCATTCCAATTCTTGCTGATTACACACAGCCACATAAGCCAGCTCCTTAGTTATGCTTTGTTATGGATGCTGATTGCAGAACCCTTGTCACAAAGTCTAATATTTATGATAATGGCTTTGATAAGATTTTGATGGAATAAAACAAAATAAAACCCTGAGATCTTCTTTACCTCTCGTAACAAGAAACAAATCAGAGCTTTGTTTTGACTTATTTCTATTCTTGAACAGCATCTAGTTGTCAAACTAAGCTGCTGTGTCAAGAGGGGCAACTCCTGATCAACCCAGGGGAGCAGGCACGCATATCCTTCTTTCATCAGACTGTACTGCTTCAGGAATATAACATCCAGGTACGGTCATACAAGGAGCATTTGTAGTGTTTGGATCTCCATTATTCTTTGGCTAGTTTCCCATTAGACTTGTGAGTTAACCTCTCAAGTATAAGCTAATTACAAATCATCCACAAAATTGTCTAACTAACACCTCACATCTCTTTGTTACTTCTTCAAGCACTCTTGAGATTATGTTGCGTAGATCTAGTGGTTTGTCAATTGGAACTCAAGTCTTAGTGTCTTTAATTAGGGATGTGCCAAAGTACCTGAGTTTAATGGACACGACCAGCAGACAGTTCTCTCTCTATTCCATTTCCATTTTAACAGTTTCATTGCAGGTGGACATCAACAGTGATAGCCTGTACACACTTTACAAAACATCTGATCTATTTGAAGTGCTGCTGGTTCTGATTTGTGTCCCTGCTGCGCTGTATCACATTACAACACTTAAAAATCCCTATTATGCCAGGCCACACAGAGTGTTGATATGATATAATGTGGCATGACATTGCATAAGCAAATTAAGAGCTTAATGACATGACACCTGGTGTCCACAATTACAGTGGCCACTGCTCATAAGCGTAGCTCCTGGTGAAGGCAGGGATAATGAATTATTCATTCAATGCTCTGATCATCATACAACTCAGAACTCACACCTCCTCTGCCTGCAGTAATTCTTTTCACTGTTGTTTATAATCATCCTTTTGCTTTGTAAACATAAATGCTAAGTAATCGTTAAACATCTCAGTTTTATCCTGAATAAACTGAAGATATTGAAAAATAGTGATTACTAATATATTTGCAATATATTCATTTTCTAATGTTTGAATTAAAATACAAACAAGAAAGAGGAAGGAGGAAATGCTATTAAACAGGAAGCCAAGATGCCTCGATCACTGTAAAAGTAACTCTTAGACAAAGAAAATTTCTCATATGTTGACATCAATGTTTCTTCTCAGTCAGTATTGATATTATTGCATTCCAAATATAAAATGTTGTGACTCTTGGTCATAAATTAGATGAAATGTAGATGCCATCTGCATTAGACTTCTGTTACTGTTATTTTGTTATTTAAACCCATGCATCAGACTGAGATAGTATCAGTAACTGCTACTTTTATAGTTCCCACAGTGAATTTTCATGGCCAGTTTTGCTATGCATATTGGCCCAAAATATATTACCAAAACAAACCAAACCTGAGTTGAGGAATATTGCACAGTATTTCTTCCCCCAGATCACTGCAGCTGTTTCTGTGCTAAGCTCTGGTGTTATTGTGCCCCTTAGTAAGCACATGCACACTGCAATGGAGGTCTTTGGTAACAGGGACAGAAGTACTACCTGCTGTGCTGAAAACATACCGTTGCCTTCTGAAAACCATATTCCTTCTGCCCTCAGCCTACAAAGACATCCTAGCAGGCCACAATACATTAAAAAAAATCACTTTCTCAGGTTTCTTCTGCCTTTTTTAAACTCCACATGTAAGGAGTCACTTCAGTATCATTGTTTTCAAAGTCACTGCCTCCCCATAACCTCCTCTGTTTTGCTGTGAATGTTTCATTCTTCAATACTGTGTTTGACTTGAGAGCCTAATTTTTAGCATCCAAGATTCTAAATATTTGTTCAGTTTGTCTAAACAGGGAATGAATTGTTCTGAGTTTAATTTTTAATAGAAACCATAATTCACAGTCCATAGCAGCATAATATTTTCACTGAGTTCTGTAAGTCTCGGATTAAGGTTTTTGTGTAGAAAATTAAGTCATGTTACAATTCATAAGTTTTAACTCATAAGAACTTTGATCAATTCAGGCCTGACTGTAAGAAGTTCTGAGCAATTCCTGCAATTCTTGCTTCCTTCCAAATCAATAGATGGCACAGCAACACTCAATCTCTTTTAATTTGATCCACAAGGAAGAGTTTAAGAATTTGACACCGTAAGGTAAAACTTCTACATAATCAATATGCAAGACAGCAGCCATTTCCAAGATAGCTCTGCTTCCCCAAACCCTGTTTTAAAATTGTATCAGTGTCTGTGCTGCCAATAACCTCAGGCCCCATGGAATTTCACAAAAGCAGGCAGAAGTATTGAGTAGATAAACGTGGTTTTCAGAAACCATACAATGGAGCTTTTCATAAATAGGAACTTTCTGCAATACTGAACTACGAATTACTGCATATCTTCCCAAAGACAGTCTCTCTCATTCCTGTGCATTTGTGGCTGATCTGTTCTGGTACCAGAACCAGTAACATCCCACGAAGCCTGGGACAAAAAGAGTGGAACTTCCAGGACCCATGGCTGAACTCTTTTCTGGATGACAGCACATACGCTTTGACACGACAAAGTAATATGGTTCTGTATATCAATGCAAATACATTCCTAAAGGTCACCTCAAGTTTAAAGAAAGTGTTGTGAGGAAAATCTGATTTCTCAGTGCTGATTCAATAGCACGATGTGTTAGCACTTTCACAATGTGCTAGCACTTTTCGGGAGACTTTGCCACTGGCACTTGCTATTTTTATCTACCCACCAGGCAGCTCAGCAAAACCCAAGAAACAATTTAACTTTGTTCATTCTTCCCCCTTGTGTATATAATAACACAGGAAGAAGAAATAAGGGAAAAAACATAAAATGATCATTAAAAATAAATGAGAAGAGTGTGAACAGAAGAATTATGGGTAAATGGACTGTATCCTCACTGACACTTTATTTTTACTTTTCAGTACATTAAATAGATTATTAACTATTTGCACTGATTAAGGTGCATTATGTTGTTGCGCTGAAATTACAAGGGGAATACATTCTGAATAACATATCAGTATTGTGGCTGCTTCTTCTCCTTTGCTTCAGGGAGTAAGGAATTATGTACCTTTTGTTCTGCAACCTACTTCCATTCTGTGCACAGTTGTTACCTGGCACATCAGGTGGAGCTGTGACTCTCTACTGTCGAACTGCTTGCTGCTCTTGCCTGCTCATCCATGAAAAAAGTACATAGGAGTCCAGCATGTTATTTGTAATCTTTTTTTCCCTTAAGCAAGTGGTTGGTAGGTTATGGGGCTGATGTTAAAGCCAGTATATGGAAAGACTGCTGTTTTGCTACTGATTTCTACTTTTTTTTTTTTTTTTTGAAGATTATCATTACAGTACTAACATTATTAATACTGGAACTTCTAGCTAGCAAAGTATGTAGGTACACAATGCATAGTTTCTATTACAGAATACTTCTGCTGCCATCTTTTGGAGTACCACTACCGTTTAAGCACTTTTTTGTGTTGCATACTGAGGCCATAAAAACAAAGACATATTTGGGACAACCATTCCAGACAATGTTTATCAATCCAAAGAGATTTCCTACCATGAGAAGGAATAAGTACATGGCTACCAAAGCTAATATGAGGGATTTTGTTCAAGTTCACACCTGAGCTCATTTCACAACTACTTTTTCATACAGGGGAGTAGAATTCACAAAGGAATAGAGGCAAGCCTGTAATGTAGTTAAGATACATGTAAATAAATGAACAGTATTTTTGTGTATCGTTGTGGTAAAGGGGATATTAGGGATGCCTTTAACATGATGCCACAGAAAATTTAAGTATCTTCAATATGTCTTAGGCTATGAGACAAAATGTGAGAAAAAGCAATTTGCACTCCAAGTACTCAGAGGAGGTGGTAACCAGCTAGTAATTATTTTGCTTTATTTATTTGTTGTTTGATATTTGAGTCTTACATGCAACCATTACAGCTTTCCTAAACTCAAGTAATAAGTTTAAATGTGTGTAAAAAATTATGCCCATGCAGAGATCTCAAGAAAAGTTTGTGGGAATGCAGTAGTAGACTGCAGGGCATTGCTGCTTTAGTTAGTAACTGGATGGATGTTGGCCATAGTATGTCTCAGAAGGAAGTGACCAGAACTGCTTAGTGCTAAGCCTCTCCATGGATTACTCTATCAAGAGAAGAGTGCCCTACTCTTTACCGATTTCTTAGACTTAATTTTCACCGAATAGCAAGAAGAAATGTGGGAGAGAATACATTGTTGCTTAGCAATGAGATGCCTATAGCATAGCTGATTTTTAAAAGCTTTTGCTAAATATACACTTACAAAACACAGATAAAACCACCTCAAGTACAATGGAAAAGTGAAATTGCATTCATGAGAACAGAATTACTTGCTGAGGTACAAAATCCATTTCTTGCTGTACTCAACAGATTAAATCAGGAAAAGGATATCAGAAATACAGTGTGTGGTCATTTCCTTGTATGATCTTTTAATTGAGGCACTCAGCATTATCAGGACTTGATGAGCCACAAGGTGCATTCCTACAGTTCATGTTCCCCCCATTAATTCATCACATCCCTTTTTTTAACCCACTTACACTTTGGCTTCTTTGACATTTTAGCACAATGAATTCTACTGAGCAGTTACACAATGTGTTAAAAATACTTCCTTATTTTTTTGCATTAAAACTGCAGACTGGTGATTTCACTGTCTCCTTGGTCTTTCATTGTTCTATATTCACTTTCTCCTAACTAGTGCTTCAGGCCCTAGACACAGATTCAACAAGTAGAATCACTAAAAAGACCAGAAGGTGCTGTCAGCCACAAAGTATATATGGGAATGCTAGGCTTGTCAAATTAACAATAAAAGTATCTCTATAGAGAAATACCTGCATTTATAATATATATATATATATATATATATATTTCCTATAAAATTAAATAAAGTACATATATTTTACTTATCTGTACAAATAAATCAGTAAAGGCTCAGACCTTATTTGTAATTCTTTTATCAAAAATAATTTTTCTTTAATCTTGAAGTCAATAGAATTTGCTAAATCTAAGTTCATGACTCATAATATAAGATTATTTTTTGCTATGATTCAGTAATATTCATGCTTATGAAAGAAAATCTTGTCTACTTTCTTTTTGCCTAATTAAAATCTGAAGAATACACCAAAAATGAAGAAATAATCAAGGATATTTTTCTGGTCTTTCTTTTTTGCTGGAATAACTTCTTGAGAAGAGGTCTTTCTTGTTTTTGTGCTATTAATAATCCTTCATTTGCAAAATCATGAATGTCTGCACAATTATAAGACTGTAATTTCAATTACTGGAGTATGAACAAGTGGGATGAAAGCATGAGTTATGAGGGAGAAACACTGTTTTTTTCCTTCAACATTTCACTATTAAGTCAGGAAACTAACAATCTGTGAGTGGTAAATGGACTTATTTCTAAACAGAACATTGGGTAAAATTAGATTACACAGCCAAGTAATTTCTGAAGCTAAGCAGATTTGAAGTACTATCAGCTGGGTGGACAAGATGCACAGCTGGTGTTCTTGTGGGAGTGTCCAAGCACTGGCAAAGAGTGAATATAGACTACTTCAAATATTTTGGCTGCTGCTCTACTGTGTTTTTCACCGCATCTTCTGGACACTGTGGTAGAAAGAGGGGAGGTGGACTTTTCTTACATAGATCAGCAAAGGACATTGCTACAAGTTGTGCAGTTGAAACCAGCCTTGCTTTAGGCAATTGAATGTCTTATCTGCAAACTGAAACAAACGTCTAAAACATACATGTACGCAAACCTTTACAGTTTGCTGGCCAACACAAGCTTTGGATGATGATCCAAAGTTTGATGTAGTAGGCACAAGTGGCTGTGCACTGACCAGTGATGACAAAAGGGTCTTTTCAGAAATTGGAGAACAATGAAAGAAACAGTAAAAAGAAAGCAAAAACCGCCATGCAAATCTCTTTTTTCAGATGTATCTCTGACTGAAAGAAGCAGGCCTAGGAGAAACTAAGTCCTGATGTTGAGGGAAGTGGTGTTTTCACAGCCACTGGAAAGTACAAAGCATGACATCCATGAGAGCCCTCCCTGTTCCATCTCTCTGTCTCTGCAGACCAAAAATCATTTTGTCTGAGGTCTTCTAAGGAACAGAATCACACAGGTTGCTGTCAACGGTTTACCGGGCTGGATCGGCCCAGTACCATGACAATTGGTGCGGGGGACGCACGGACCCACGCCCCAGGAAAGGGGAAGGGGGAAAGGGAAAAAAGAGAAAAGGGAGATGGGCCTAGAAACAAAACAGCTGCAATGATCTGAGGAGGAAAGCTAATTTACTAAATAAGACATTGGAAAGCAAAATAACACAATACAATACAATATAATTGGAATTGAAGCTAGTAAATCAAATACAATGAGCAAGAGAGTGTCCGAAAAACCGAAGGCCTTACGCTACCACTGAAGGCGTTACGGCAGCGAGCACCCACTGCTATGTTGATCCCAAAGGAAAGAGAGTGTCCCGTGACTGCAGAGAGTTTTTATCTTTTCCCTCTGAGCGGAAATAACGTAAAAAGGCAAAACATCACAAAGTCCTCTGGGGAATGTAGTTCTTCTTCTCTTCTGAGACAGGTATACCCGTAACTATCAATGATCCATGGAGATGGAGTATTAACTCTTAACTTTTAATGCACTACATGATGTTATGATGTGGAATACCAATGCCAAAAATCATAAAACCATGACAGATGCTCAGAAATTAATACCTCTTACTGATTTCCATGGAAACTACAACAGGTACAAAGAGCACAATAACACTGACAGACCTAATTCTCAGCTACAAAACATCATCCTTCAATATAGTCAAAACCTCTGTTTGTTTCGTGTGTGTGAGCTAATCAAGACATTCTTCATTTCCTAGTGTGATAGCTGTGCATGGCAACCTGGAACATGGCTTGTCTTCCATGTAGCTGTCACCACTGCTGAAATGCACCCTCCACCACATCACTGTGCTCACATCCACTGTTTGGCCTCCTTGAGTGCACAGCATTCAGTGGGTGCAATTTTTTCTGCATGGAGGAATTCATTTACACACCTTTGTTTCATAGAGACTTCCATGCCAGACACCATTCTGTCAGACTGCCCCTCTGCTGTCATCTGCCACAAGGCAACAAAATGGAACAGAATATTGCTGGGAGAGCTCAATTTCTACTGCCATACCACTAACATCTGCCCCTGACATTGTCAGCTGACATCATACAATAGAAGACATTACGTTTGGAGCAGTCCTTGTACAAATCTTCAGAACCATAGAAACTCAGGATAATATAAGAAGTGATAAAAACATTTGATATTCTTTATGTAATCCACTTTCATTTCAAAAAGACCTAGAGTACAGCCAAGCTACTGCTTAGAGTTTGCTAATAATGATTTACTTGCATTCACTGCAGCAAATTCTGAAGGAGAAAAGACAATTTTTATTTTGGTGTACAATGTGCTATATGACCTCATAATCAAGTTCTCTTCAAGACAATCATCTCCTGTGGGCAACTGAAATATAGGTAATTTTGGATAGCATTTACAGTGCAGACTCATCTGTGCTGTAAATCTGTAACTGTTACAGATTTTAACAAGAGAAAGAAATGACAAAAGCATGCATGGTTGTAAAAGCCTGCCATTAGCAGCTAGAAATATTTATTGTAACACTTTGATTTATAGTATCATGTCTTAAAGACTGAGCTACATTAGGGTGGCTGGGACATTCCAGGAACTGAAAAAGATTTGACTGTTTTTGGAACTGCGACATTCAACACCAGAGGAATTTTAATTTCAGCAGAAAAATGTTCAGAATGTGACTTTTTTGGAAACTAGCAAGTCACCAATACAGTGTTATTTCAGACAAGCCCAAAATGACAATCTATGACTCATAGAAATTCGTTACAAAAGTGGACTTGCAATTTTATTACAGAAACAAGAATGACTGAAAAGACCCCACCACTCACTAAGTAGTCATGCAAGAAATTTTTATCAGGTATTTCAGATGTCTCTGAGACAAATTTCGCAGTACGAACTGACTGAACTGATTATTCCATCAGTAATAGCATTCTGCTCAGAAAAAAAAAAAAAAAAAGAATCTCTTTCTCTAGATATGACAAGAAAGAAAAAAATCTGTTGGGTGTTCACACTGTAAACCTCTATAAAGGATTTTGCTGACTGGAGCCTCCTGGTACCATTTGTCTTGCAGATAGTACATGCTCCTTTTTTTCATCTCCTTCTGCTGCTTCCATATGATGATCCGACTATTCCCACACAATATGAAAAAGTGCAGTGGTAAACCTTGCAGGAAAATAGATTTCATGGGATATTTCACTTTAAGAATGGATGTCTGAGAGTCCTTTCTTACCCCTGACTGGGCACTCCAAAAAAAAAAAAAAAAAGACTTTCAAATGAATAATAAGAATTAAAATTTTAGGCACAGCATTTTTTAATGTTTCCATTCATTACAATAAATATTATCCCATGGCCAATTGAAAGCATCCATCTGGCATTCGCCAATTAAAACAAGTGGATAGTTATGGCTGTTTTTGAAGACACATACTGTGATTTATTCCTGATATGGTTTAAAAAAAAGAAGAGTTCAAATTAGGAAGAAAGATTTCATGAAAGATTCTATTTTTAAAATACCAAGAACTTGCGAAGAAAAATTCTTATCAAGGAGAAGATGTTGGGAATTCAATTGAAGAGGAAATCACTATTTTTAATCCTTTTTCCTAACAACAAAACTTTGCATGTTTTAAAATGAAAACTGCAGTTTTGCAAAACTGAGTGTACAACTTCCAGCCTTCTAAATTCTGCTTCTTCTGTGTGGAGTGCTAATAATCATATACAAGACAGATAATTAAACCATGGAAATCACTGCAGTTACACCCCCTTCCCTTCTTGGTAAAAATGTAAGAAAAACATAGCAAATGAGATTTTGTCTCAAGTGTTTTTTCCCCTGCTATTAAAGATGTTTCTCTGAGCACTTGCCTCTTTTATGCTATTAATAATCCTCTATTTGTGACATCAGCCTATCCCCACAGCAACACAGTTTCAGCGACTGTCTCAGATTTTCTGACTGGTTTTAAAGATAATGTGAACTAAAACCATGGAAAACTGGATCCCTTCTGTCCACGAGGCTGGCAATTTGTCTCATCTGTGTTTTTCTTCAGTGGGTTAGTACTTTCTTAGTAAGAGGAGTGGTCACCTATTTAATATAGAAAATCAGTGTAAAAGTTTACTGATAAGGTGCCCAGTTACCCTCACATAAATAGGAGTGTTCCACCACTCAATCATTTGCTTGTTAATGCTATGTGTAGTCTGGTAGTAGCAATGGGGAGAGAGGATTGATGTGCTTAAGTGGAAACTCCGACAGCTTGTCATGTGCAAACCTATCGTGTTCTGCACAAACCTCTCTCTGGGACTGGAAAAGAAAGGAAGAACAAAAAAGAACAAATCCCCATGTGATATTTACAGTATTTTAGTGCTGAAAATCTAAAATATTGTGTTCAGGAGTTCTCATTAACACAGATTTAAATGGAAGATATTTGAGCAGCTAAGTCATTTATGCTTACATAAGGCAGCTCTTTACAACAAAAGTATAATAGCATCTTTGAGCTTTTTAATTAAAAATTAATTAGGAGATTTAAGAACAAACTCATTGGGGGTTACTGTACAATAACATGTTTACAAAATTAGGTCTGGGCTTTTTGTTTTTGTTAAGTGTTTCAATCAATTCTCTGTCTATTAAATATAATTACGTATGATGCTTCCTCAAAATTATAATGTAGCATTTAAAGAGCAGCTGGGAAAAGTCTGTAATTTTAACTTCAGAACTAGGGTAACCATTAAAATGCAAATAGGTGGAAACTGCAGTTTTCTGATAAAAAGAACCCTCAGCACAAGCATTTTATCCATTAATTTTGAGATTACAAAGATCCCTTCTGTTTTATTACCACTTATTACCTTTTTCAGTTAGGTTTCCTAAAAAATGTCCGATTCCCTCAAGAACAACTCACTGTTAGGGTATACTGTGTGGGATAACACTGATACAAACATTCACCTGGTTCATCTCCATTTGCTCACAGTAAATTTTACAGAAATTGCTGCAACAGTTCAAGCAGAAACAAACAAAATACGTTATTTCTTTTTCAGAAAAAAGTAAACATTTTGGAAAAGATGCTAGGTATTCCACTTGCACACTATATTAAGCAATTCACTACAGTGGATCAGACTTCAAACTCCAATCCTGACTTAAGAAGTCATTCAAGCATTTGGTTAATTTTATTTTAAACTAGAAAAGGAATGAATGAGCTCATGTTTCAGAGTTGTATTTCAGGTTAGGGGCTTTACATATAATAAATATGTGTTCCAAAGCTTTTAATGGAATTGTTCTAATTTACCACCAATTCTGTGAGATCCACTGCATTCTTCCGTAAATGGCAAGTAGGTAAGTAAGGTATATTTGTTTGAAATAACTTACTTTACTAATTTAATTATATTCTATTTTACAGAAGTTTAGCCAACACAGCTAAATAAATATAGAAGTTGTTTAAGTGAGATTGCAGTTATGTATGCCTCACTGTGCTGGTATGCAAAGGGAGGTTTTCTGAAAGATGAAGCATTACAACAGTGCGTATGTAAACAACAAACACAGTCACACAGCAACTCAGTTGAACATACAAGCAGAAAGCAACGCATAAATCAAACATGCTATTTGTGTGAATGATACCAACACAAGTAAAATATCTGTTACTATGATAGTAATTCAGCCCCAGTGCAACTTCACAGCTTGTCCTCCCAACTACTGAAGCACATACCTACGGACTGCATTATTGCATGGTTTCAGCCAGTCATTTCCTACACTGTGAGTCCAAAGTCAGACACTGAAGCAAGCATCCCACAGGCACCACCCTTGCCACCCAAGAATACAGGGTCACAAACTGTTTTTACTATTTTCCAGGGCTGCTCATTCTACTGATTTCATTGTCCACCTTATGGACCAAGGCAGAAATATAGTAACAACAGCACAAATCCACCATACCAACAACGCTTACAGTGATCAAAGAAATTATACTAAACATTCTTTTTATAAAGAAAAATATGTGATAACTTTGAAGTGGTTAAGGCTGGCTCTGATGTCTTATATACTGGAAAAAAGAACAGACTCTGCTGCACACGCTCTATGAACCAGACATGTACTGGTCAACTGATTCTTTCTGCTTACAGTATACTTTCTGCTCTTGTTTCATGCAATAATCTTCAATTAAGCATCCAAACCACAAAAGGATTCACATCTTGTCTGCTAAGTTTATGATTCAGACAAACAATTCCTTAACAGACAAATGTTAATATTAAAGGTTTATAGGGAATGAGAAATTATGATTAGATTCACAGTGATGTTGCTTGGCTTAAGGTTACTGGCCTTAAATTTTGAAAAGTTCTAGACTCAGAATAATATTAGTAAAAAGGAACTGAGAGACAATCATATTTTATTCATAGAACCCCAAATTTACTTTCATGCCTTATGACAAACGTGTTCAGGGGGAAAGCTGAACAATAATGATAAAATTTTCATTTCACTGATGTCAGTGGGAGATTTTCCTGACTCCGCAGCATGAGACTAGAAGAGGAACATTCTGGTATTGATTCCCACATCCCTTTTTTGCCCCCAAAGACATGAATTTTCATGCAATTAAAAAACATGATTTCAAAGTGAAGATCAAGAGCCAGCATGATTACCATGGATGAATATCTTCATAAAGAGGAAACTGAGAATACAAGAAGGGCTTTTAATCTATCAGGAGAAATTATCTCAAACAGAAGTTGGCTTCAGATTCTAAAGAGAAAATGCAGGTGCTCATTTTCTGCTGTAATGCTGATAAACAATTGAAACAAATTTTCAAGAGAATACATGGATTCTACATTTTCTTTGTTTCATACTAAGCTGATTGGATTAATGCCATTTATTTTCTGGCTTCTAAACATTTTCCAAACCCTATGATCATATTTGCACTCAGCTTCTATAAAGTCATGGAGTGAGACCATCACCTCCATGCAGTTACTTTGATCTCGGGTGGGATTAATGCTTCTAGAGAGGGCATTGTCTTCACTGGCAATAAGTAATAACTTGTATGGACCACAACTCTATTAGGAAGACACCTACGTGAGATGAAACTTGGGCCACCTGCATTTCTGGAAGAAACATTCCAGTAAAACGTAAGTTGAACACCAGTTAAAGATTTAGATCAGAAAACTCATCATATGCAGATCACCTAAACTGTACAAATATATCAGTAACACTTCGACAAATGTAAGAGGTAGTGGGCACAAAGTGAAATGCAGGGAATTTCATTAAAAAAGCAGTACAACATTTTAACTGTGCAAACATTAAAACAGACTGCCTCACACCAAAACAGATTGCCTAGAGAGCTTTTGGAGTCTCAGTCCTTGAGATATTCAGCTCTCAGTTAGACAGTGCTGAGCAACCCTCTGTGGATGAGCCTGCTTTGAGTGCTTGGACTAGATTCTCTCTAAATAGAGAGAGGTTTGAAATGTGACAGATTTTATAGCTATTAGATTTGTTTATTTATTAGCTCCATTAAATACTTAAGAAGTATAAAGAGGACATTTTTCCTCTCTGATTTCAGCATGTAAGATCCATAAAGTCAGCATTTTCAGATAACAATTACTGAAGGATAAACTGTTGTCCAAGTACAAGCCCTCTGCTTACCTTCAGATGAAAAATGAAATTACTTCAATAGATATACTGAACTTCAAATGGGGCAGAAATAACAGAACTATTAAAAAAATTGTTCTCTAAAACAGAGCAATTTCTTCATTCCTTACTCAGGTTAAACTGCTGTTCTTTTAACCAGTGAAGGTAAGACAGACAGGTAGTTTTTTGACAGACATATCTGGTGCTGAATACATTTTCATCGCAGCAAAATGATGAAGGTAGAAGTTGGTCGGTCAGTGAAAGACTAAAGCAAGCATCCTGATGGTTGATCCCAAAGATCATGTACAGTTGTCAGGAATGATTTATACTTGACCTGTACTCAAATTATCAACTTTTGCAAAGAAAAAGAGCTGCAGAAATATGAGTTATATAAAATGAGACAATTATCTGATTTTGACCTAATTCCTTCAAAGAAATGACTTTTCTTGTATCAAATGGTACCTCTTCATATAAAATTGGCAACAGAAAAACCCATTTCAAGGACTATAATAAAGCTGTAATTGCAGCCTGGTGGATTATTCAAAATCACAATAACTAGGGCAAAAACCTTCAGAAGATAGGCATATAGTTGTCTTGTTGCACTCTAATTGTAGCAGGTGATGTAATATATTTTAATCAATACTCTCAATTTATGCTCATATCTATTGCTAAAGTAATAATTTAAATGAGATTGAGTTTCACCTCTTGAAGTCACAATAATATTCCATTCTAAGACCTGCTGCAGCCTGAGCGTCTGAGAGATTTAGTTTTTAGCAGATTAAATATTGTCTATTTATTTAAATATTTTTTCTCCCGCTATAATAAAAAACATACAAAAATATAGCAGTGAAATGAGTGATTTCTATGAGGGGATAAATAGAATACATTTTCCTAGCAAGTTACCGCAACTTAATTTAGTGATGGAGAATTGGATCAAGGAATACTTCCTCACAGTGCAGGTGATGGAGCACTGGATCAGGCTGCCCAGAGAGCTCGTGGAGTCTCTTTCTCTGGACACCTACCTGTGCAACCTGAGCTAGGGAGCTGCTTTGGCAGGGGTTGGACTCAATTATCTCTAGAGGTCCCTGACAACCCCTACAACTCTGTGATTCAGTGATTCAGTGATTCCAGGCTCTCTTAAGAATATCATGAAGTATAGTCATTTCTAAACTCACCAGGTATCTTTTCTAAAAGTTCATTGCCTTCTCTTAGCTATCATGTTCAGATAGAAATAATTATATTTTCTAAATGTCAGAAGTAGATGTTCTCTGCCTGCAACAGCTTTAGCAAGGTCAGATGAACAACAGAATCAAGATACAATTTTGAATTGGCTTAGATAGCTACTCAAATTTACTTAGATGAGTCCCGGATTTTTGGATAAACCTATAAAAACGAGTTGAGATATTAATGGAAGGAACTCATTCTAGTGAAATATAATTATCACACCATGGAATTCTGTAAGTGGTTTTACAGTTTCTTTAACTATGTGAGCCCTGCATATTTATTTTTCATATGATTCAGGTTGGAGTAGAGCATGGTAAGATCTTGTGCAAATAGAATGGTCATCCCATTAAAAACTTGTTAAGAATACTAGATCTACAATACAATAGAAGGTGCTAACACTACTACTTTTCTGGACCAAGGCTAGAGCTGTGAAGAAAAGTACAATGAACTGAGTCAGCTAGAGCAGTCTTCAAGAAAAATGAAATTAGCAAACAGCTATGATTTTCCAGGGCTTGATAACTTTTATTAATTTCACATAACTTTTCTGCCAGCATGTAGGCTGGTACAAATTAATGTAGCCTCGTAGCTATGCAAAAACTTGCTCATTTACAGAACCCCCCAGAAGGTTTATAGGAGGGAGATACTCCAACCAAGCATCTTTTTCAGCAGTCTTCCCACTCATGCTGTTCTTATGCAGAGAATTAAGAGAGATGCTTGGGTGAGCTGTAACACCAGCTCTCAGGGGATTCTGAGAAGCACGTGGTGTTTTATCTCTTATGCTTACTGTTGTCCAAGGAAGATAAGTGAAGAATGCAAAAGTTCCTCTTTTCACCTTTCTCTCCAAGCACAGTTTTGTCAATTGCCAAGACAGAAACTTAGCTCAGATATACCCTTGAAATGCCACTTCACGAATCCTTGCCACAATACATTTTGTGAGTTCAGTACATAGCATAAATAAGCTATTAAATAGATCATCCCCAGGACACACTACGAAACCTTCCAAGTAGCCATTAGGGTATATTGTGTCAATCTGCCCTGTGGAGGCATTTATAAAAGGCTCTTTTGCAGAGTACAATGTAATGACTCCTTCAGGGAGTGTAAAAATGAATAAGATTAGTCACAGTGTGGAGTCCTAATAGTATGAAAAGGTGATATATATTAATACATTGTGATGAATTACCATAGAGGAAAAGCAGAGAATATCTCAATGCAGTTTGGTTTATGTTACACTTTGGTAAATGGCTTCAAAAAGGATTAAGAAATTTGCCTATTTACTTACAGTGGATTGAATCCTGACTGAAAAAAAAAATTTTCATCTCTCATTTTCTTCTTTTTTTTTTTTTTTTAACCTTGGATAACAGCGATCAAAAATTAATTGAGACACCAGAGGAAAAAATATCACCCGTGACATCAACCACTATCAGACTGGTTTGTTCAAAGCAATAGAGTTGGTAATAGCAATGAAAGTAAACAACAACAAAATCATAATTTGCTTGCTGGAAAAGTTTGCAGTGGAGTACTATTTGAGAATTGAGGGATTAACTGGGTAAAATTGAGAAAAGAGCTGCAGACATTGGTCTAGTAATTTTGAATGAGGTTTCTTTATGCCATCTGCAGAGAAAAATGTTTACTTTAGCCTAAGACTCGCTGTCACTGGGATGGAACTTCTTCCCAAGGAGATTTATGCATGAAATTCAAACGTGGTGAAATTTTTCCTTTTATGGTTTATATAAGCCAAGTACAGAAACCTACATTTTCAGGTGTTAACTTATTCATAGACATTTTTAGCTCTACATTGGATTTAGGGGGATGCTTTCAGAGCTACAAACAAGGCTTTTTAAAAATCCATCCAAAAAGTATCTCCACATTGCATTTTTTGGGGGGTGGGGGGAGGAGTGGTGCACTAAGCACCATGCCAATATCTTTGCATGAAAGCATTTCAGTTTGAAACATTGCACAGAATTTCTCATATGCCAGAAAGATTATGCTTCTGTATAATTTATCACAGAGAATCTATTCTGGAATATACAATAAAGAAGGAAAAATACTACCTTGTATAAAGTAGATGAGATTAAAGCATGTCACTAGATGCTACCTAAAAATACTGCAGAAATAAGACAGATGGCAAAGGTGAGGCATCTTCCCTTTCTTCTGCAGAACCACCCATTAAATTTCACAGTACACATTTTCATGAAACTGAGGGATCCTACACAGATTGCTAAAATAAAATTCTCTAAAAGAAGAAATGGAGAATCTCATCAGGCAGATTATGCTTTAGTAGGTTTTATTTCAGGGTATTCCTTGACTGAGCCCCAAACTAGAAAGTGCATCTGTTAGAACAGGTCATAAATAGACAGCTTCTTAGGGAGGGAGACTGCTTGACAGCCAGACAACTAGCTTCTATGCACCTCTTTTCCCCATCAGTAGAAGTGAAGTGACAGGGGATGGGGTGAAGTAGCCACAAAACATTAACAGACATTGTTCTTTCTTACAGATGAGAGAATGTACATACAACATTTCCAAGATACATTTGCACAGAGAATTCATAACTCCTCTACTGAGGCCGTTGCTTATCTGTTCTCTGCCATTAATAAGATTTTTCTTAATGTCTGTTCCCTGCTACAGTTTAAGCTCGTGATTTCTTACCATTTCTACTATGACTGTGGCAACCAGTTTATTTATCTCGTTTTTGCAGCATAGAAAAGGTGAGAACTTTACTTTCTAGACTAAAATATCTCAAACATTTCCTGTATATTTGTGGAGATACTTGCTTCTCTCTAGCCTGTATACCTTTTGAAGTAATGTGGCCAACTTATAAATATTATGCCTGATGAGGCCTTTTTAAAGCAATCTCTGATGAAGTGCTGTGAGTATCAATATAATAAAAACAGTTGGGCTTTGCCTGGAAATGCCCAAAGGAGCATATACACTTATTTTTCTCCTTTCTGAAAACAGACAATAGAGCAGACAGGAACAAAAGCTGCATTTCTCTGCAAAGTCATGGCATCCTTGTACATCAGAAGCACAAAGGTAAGGTGTGACCCTTGGAAAGAAGCAGCAAAACAGCAATAGGCAGCCTTCACATACATGCACCTGTGACTGACTTAATGCTAATGGTTACTAACGACTGAGTTATGTGATGCAAGTTAGCAATTAGGAACAAGGGCTTCAGGCAACATGGTCTTCCTGTACCTTAAATATTTATTCATAATAAAATGAAGCTTTTATGTGGGACAAAATCGTTTGAACTTGGGGACCAGTATGGCCACTGGCCATATAGAAACAAAAAAGCAAACAATGCCACATCATTTTACTCACAGGAATAAAACCAGGCTGATAGCTTTTACATTTCCTATAGCTACAATTAAATTGATAGGAGTCAGGGTGAAAGATATCTACCCCTGTATTGCTACAAATTAAACAAAAATCACTTACTTAAAATTGTGAACAGAGCCCTGGAGAGCCAAAGAGCAGCTTAGCACATTTCAGAAAGTAATTTTCTGCAAGAATATTGCATGGGATAATAAAACAGCAGATAAGAACTCCATTTCAATGCATATCTTTTGCTTCCACTGTGTTGTTTCCAAAGATTATAGTAGCGTTTTGAGAAGATAGCAGACAAAAAAGAAACCCAAAGATGTGTGTCCTCATTACTCAGGCATTGTGACGAGAGGTGACATAAAAATGCCTCTACACAATGAACGAGATACTTGGTGGAACCCTTCTGCCAGGTGTTGTCAGGTTCAATTACCTGGAGGCTCCAGCTGGAAAACTTAAACAACTCTGTCGTGATCCCCCACCCAGAAACCTGAGAGAACTAAATTATCTCCCCTAGGTGCCCTTGACAAGTAATAATTCTGAAAGCTCTGGCTTTACTAATTTAAAACAAAACATGCTATACTGAGAACAAAAGACATTTCAGAAGACAATAGATAAAAATTAAACATTTCTCCTAGGTAAGGCCCTACTTGCCCTGCATTATCTTTCCAGCATTTTTTACTTTTTTTTTCCCCTTCTCTCATTCTGATGTATTTAATGAGGTAAAGCTTATTACAATAGTTGCTCTCTTGCCCCATCTTCTCATGCTGTTTATCCTCCAGTATCACCTGAATTCTTCAGGAGCTTATTCACATACAATGAACAAAGATGTCCAAGTCTGGAAGTCACCTGCACTGATGAAGTTCATGTTGCCTCTGTAAGTCTGGCTGGAAACACAGGCAAGCCCAGGCACCATGCCTGAGGTATGGGCTGTCTGTGAAAGAGGAAAATGCTTCAATCTTTTTTCTGCTTTCAGCTACACATTTCAGTGCTTGCTTCTAATTATATTAAATATTATAAAATATGAATACTGTATAAATAAACAAAAGTAATAAACCATATATATACTATTAAGTAAACATATTAGGTTCCACATACGCAGAAGAATCATTAGCCTTAACTGTACTGAAGCACACTTTACTTCTACGCAGAAGGTTTCTTCCTCATCTTTTTTTATATCTGAAGCAATCCAGATGGAACTTTTGAATGGTGGGACTGGGGAATAACTCCTCTGAACAAGGAGAATGCCAACTGTCTCATGTCAATATCACCTCTGTCTTTATGAAGTCCACTTCTACTGTGCATTTCCATAACAAGACTGACCAAACTGGCAGTCACAAAAGGAGGCTCAGCAGCAGGATCTCCTTGCCTGAGAAGCCCACAGTGCTAGGTTTCTAGCTCCCTACTCCAAAATACCCAGATCAGAGATATAAAGTGGGTGCCATAGAGCTCCTACGCAGACAGGAAGGGTGGGCATGCTGGGGCCAATTCACGCACAACAATGAATGTTAAGTTAAAGAGGTGAATAAGTGGAAAAAAAAATCCCACATCCTTGGTCCTGAGCAAAAGCTGAAGATTTCATTTGAGGGAATGAAAATAATTCAATGAGCAGTAAGATGATAGTGTGAACAAAGTTTTATGTTAAAGATTGAATTCCTGTTGTTTTTCAGGAAAAGACTGAAAGTAATATCCATACACTAGAAGACATATTGTTAAGTTAAATGAATTCTAGATTCCAATGACAAGGTCTGTTTGCTTTGAGAGCTGCTTAACTGATAGAAAAAAACAGTCACTTTTTGCATGCCTTAAGGCTTTTATTATGGGAGTATCTTATGTCAGGTTACATTGTAGCACATCCATTGTGTGATTCTATGCAACAGAGTGTAGCTTGATAAGGTAAGTCAGGAAATTCAAGATATAGGTAAGGCCTTTTGTGATTTGGCAAAGTCTGTCAAGCTATCGGATATTTGAGTTGAAATAGAAATGACAGAGAAAAGATGAGTGTAGGGTGAAGATACACTTTTTGTACTGCTGATTTAGTAAACACTATCCTGCAGATTGCTCAGGCAATGTCATTAGTGTCCCCAGGAGCTGCAGACTAAGTCTGCCAAAACACAGAAGAAAGCCTTTATTGCTCCTGTGGATGTCCACAGGCAACAGATAGGCAGAATCAGGGACATTTTAACTGTGTCTGGAACCAAAACTTAACCATATGTAGGATGCTAGATTGTGGCATTTGCATCACTGCTGTGAGCAAGGGTGCTCAGAAGGAAAAGAGATCTACTACTTAGGTATCTCACTCTATAGTGCAGCATCAAACAGTTCTCCCTGAGGAATAGGAGAATTGGATATGGGATGTGTTTGTATGTCTGTGCAGCAGAAGGCTTGTGGTCTATCCAGAGAAAGCAGAAACCTTCCAGAACTGGTATTTTGATCTGTGACCAGGGAAACTAATCATTCATAGTCCAGCTCTTTTACTGTCTGAAATGCTGGCAAGCTATCCTAACAAAGAAAGAGCGGGCAGGATGGATTTATCATTCAAGCTATTTATTTTCATTTGTAACTCAGAAGTAGAAACGTACTAAACAGTGTGCCAGGCTCAACAGAAGAAATATCTGAACATTTGGAGTCTCTCTCTGCTGCTTCATCTCCAGGCTATGTCACTACTGCCAACTGCCTGTGTGTGAGAGGTCTTAGCAAGGGAACATGAGGTTTTCCTGTTGGAGCAGCATCCTCTTAACATATGGGTCTGGCTCAGTTTCGTTGTCTGGCTAAGGGCAGAAGAGATACAAGCAAGGATTAGGGAGAAAAAAATGGCACTTGGATCAGAGTAACCACAAAAAAAAACCTCCAACCCCTAAAACTATGCTAAAAGAGAAAATATTTTGTAAACCTAGAAATCCATGATTCCAAATTAGAAATTTATTAAGCCTGTAGTCTGTCACTGAATTAACATGGCTTTTTGATTTAATATATTTTGTGTGGTCAAAACTGTGAATGATTCACTTAATCTGCCACCACTGATCAAGAGATTTGAAGTAATGTATTTAATGCAAACAAGATTTGGATGTTCCCGTAGAGATCTACTATGGGGGGCAGACTAGGAAGGGTTTTATAACTGGTCTAAAGAGTTTGTATTTAAATAAAGCTGTACCCCTTGAGCCAAACAGCGATTTTACATGAAAAAAAAAAATGTTATTACTGGAGAAGGAATGTTCTATAGACAAAAAGCCGGTCAAGAAAACTAAGAATGAATTTGTGTTTTGTTCTCCTGCAGACTTCGAAAAACAGAGTAGACAGCTACTGATTGAGCTAATAATACACACCTCTGCTACCTATTAAGATCCTGAACATTAAGCGCCATTTAATAGGTATCAGAATGAGGGACATACACCATGAACAACCCTCTAGCACTCTGACCTGAACTCCGTATGTTTTCTTTTGAAACCAGCATATTTCTCATGCTATACTTGTTTCTCACCACTATTAAAGGTAACATAATAGCTGTATCTCTCACAGTTTGGAGACACTTTTTCAAATATGCATCATTTCTCTATTTTCATTTACTAGAAATGATATACTCTTTGCGTGGCATACACAGATAAATAAAGAAGTCAACTCTAGCACATACACTATTCTTAATGGGAAACCTGTATATAAACATAATAAAATACTTTCAGAATATACTTCAATTTTACTCAAAACAGCACTTACCTTCATTCTGAGAAACCTAGTTGTTCTCAGTATAAATTCAAATTAGTGACCAACATTGCCAATAAAATAAATGAATAGCTGGGGAATATTTAGATCTATCAGTGGACTGCCTGCTGTACAGAAACAGCATTATGTCTTTGCAGGTATAGAATTTTAAATGAAAGTAACATTATTATCAGTGTCTAGCTTCATGCACTTTGCTTCACAGACACTATTATGCATTGAGCAGCAATTAGTGAGTCACCAGGGATACCTTTCTAGACTCTTCAGGTCAGAAAAGCTAATTAACCTTCCTCCTGTATTTTGAACAGACCAACAATGATCAACACCAAATCTTATCCTTCTTTTTTCCTTAAAAAAGGAAAAAAAAAATCTACTTTAAAATATTGGTGGTAAATTGGGTAAAATAGTACTGACACTCTCCTGATAAAAATAGAAAATCCACTAAAGAGGTCAAAGTGCTGAAACTGTGACACAGACTTGTTTGTTTATACCACTGATTCTTTGTTTAATAGATTTTTTACAAAGCTCCATGAAGGCAATTTAATTAGCTATCCATTTACACTACAGGTAACAGCAGTCACACAGCGGTGACAGACATGTGAAAACAATTGTATTTGATTTGATATTGTGTGCAAATGCAATGACATTTACAGTAGTGGTCCTTGGAAAGAAGAAGCATTTGACCCTCCAGTCTGGTGATACAAAGTGACAAAGATATTGCAGTGTGTCAATATGGATGATGTTATGACAGGCCAAGGTGGGATGACATGCTGGAGATGAACTAACTCCACACAGTACTGTCATGTTGTATCCACCACGTGGAAGGAGACAGTACTATTTATTGGGATGCTTTTATCATAGGTGAACTGTAGCATCCAGTGCCTCTGGGCAGGTGGTCACAACACAGTTTCTGAACCTTTGAGTAGCTTCATTCTATAGTTAACATCTCGTACAAGAAAATACAGTGCAAAAGTACATGCTTGCATGGAACATCAAAACTACACCAGAGAAACAAAATGATGGCCTGAGGTTTCTTGCATGTGATGCATTTCCTTCATGGCCCCTTCCCTTGCACTTCCTTTTGAAAATGATGAGGACACCTATTTTCTCTTCTGTACTTGCTGCTCTGGCCACATTGCAACCATTCATTTCAGTTAGGACTACAGTACCTTACAATCTTCCAGATGCAAAAAGAACATCCTCCTCCCTCCAACCTTTTCAAAAGCAATGCTACATCACCACACACACAAAAAAGATCTGTATACGAATACCACACTGACATATTCCCAACACCTTTTGTACAAAGAGCACCTATGTTTTATCTTTAGAAAGCAGAGAGACAAATCAAAGCAATTCTGGCAACACTTTTAATCTTGGCAAGTCAGCTTTCTGTTCATGTGTTGCCTGGGTTCCAGAGCAATAGGTAAACAGCATCATGTTAGCAAAGCTGGCTTTACGTCAACCTGCTGTGGTACCAAGCAAGAAGAGTGGGTGGGAGCCAATCCAAGCTGATTGTTGAGCTGGAAGCTGACAGCAAGTGTAACTCTACATATAAAAACCAAAGCTATGGAATTTTTAACATGTATCTGACTTTATTTTGGACGAGTCCCTAGATTTTCTGATCTCAACACATACATGCTCACAGACACTTAAACTAAACCCTGGTCAAGAGCTCAGTTTGGATATTCTCACTTTCATGGGACTTGAGCTTTTTAATGATAAATGATTTTTGTTTCCATTAACAGTTGGCTTGAGGACCACTCACATAAATTACTGGCAAACTGAAATCAGATATAGCAGTGAACCCTTCACAAAGGTGAGGAAAGGTCGTTCACAGCATGAAGAAACATATACGGTCAAGATTTTTACAAAATAAAATATACAAAAAAGGAAGAAGAAATAAGGCATTTGTAGGTAAGAGATTAAAACATTTTTCCTGCTGGATTTAAATAGAAGAAAATTATCTGCAAACCCCAGTGAAACACACCAGGTGGTTTAAATAAAACAATCTATTTAATGTTTTCAGTGTTCCACTATGCATCAAATAGCACAAGTCACTGGACTTGAATTATATTAGAACAGTCTAGCACTCTGTAAAACTAATGTTTTAAACTCCTGCGTAATAAATTAAAATAATTCCACTCGTCAGAATTCAAACAACTTGCTGCTGGGAAGCCTTTGAAAAAGTATTTTCAAGGTAAAATATGTGATTGTTGTTTCTCTGTCTTTTTAGAAAAAAAGCACTGTATCTTCTTCACAGCTTCAGTCATAGAAAAACATTTCATGTAAAATGTGTTTTTCTCTGACATTTAGATGTCTTGCAAAGTGGTTTATTATAGATCTTGTGGACGTCTGGATATTTAATTAAATGTCAGAAACATATCCTCTGTCCTCATATGAATGAACAAGAAGAGTTTATTTATTCATAGACTATTTGTTATTCTTTTTCTGTTTCTCACACAAAATGATCAGTTGGAAAGTAAGTCATCAGGGACACCTAAAATTTTTAAGGGTCAAAAATCTAATTAACCTCCACAACTGTGCTTAAAACGATGAGTAATATTAGACAAGTTCTTACAGGAATCTACAGAACCATTCAGATTTAGCAGTACACTTGCAACTGGTTTTCAGTTGACCTTTAATGTTTTTTTCCAGACATCCATGGAAGAAGCTGAGAATACAGAAACTAGGCTAGTATTAATTTTAGCTCTTAGCAAACACATTTAGGACTTTACACTGCAGGCCTTAGTCTGAATTGTGCTTATTTACAGGAATAATTCAGTTAGAAGTGTGGGCTGATGCTGTAAGCCCTGCTAAGTGAGAAGAGTGCGATACAGTTGAGAGCTGTCAGATATTTGCTGTTTTAAGCATTTAATGAATGAATGAAAAAAGATAAAGTAACAAACTGTAGAAGACTGAAAGCAAATAATTTGGAAATTTCAGATTTTATTTAGGTTAGATATGAACTAAGTTTTGTTTCATCTTTGTGAAAATTGTCATTTATTTGGATTAAGTCTAGATTCTCTTGCATTGCAGAATGTGCAGTAGAAAACTATGCTGTTTCTTCTCTGTTTCCATCATAATTGATCTCTCTGTAATGATGACATGGAAGAAAGGCTATATTTTTTATTTATCAGTATAAAAAGTGTCTTGTGGCTACTGCTGCCCAGTACCAATTTATAGGTAAGGACACACATCCCAGAACTGATAAGATGACAAAATTTACCTATTACGCTAAATAAATGCTCTCTAAAGAACCAAGAGATTGCAAGTTTACTTAAGAACACTTCTCATAATTTAAAGTGAAAATCTACAGATGCCAAATTGTGCAAAACTGATAAATGTCTGGAGAAAGGGATAATACTGGTAAGAAGCATTTGGTTTTGTTTCTACCTATCTGACACCTGATTTGGTTAAGCACACTCATGCATCAAAACCAATAACACTGCATGTGAATATAACTCATGGCTAAGCCTCCAAAATTTGTTTAAACACTACTGAACTCAGGCAAACTGCCCACACGTTTGCTGAACCATTCTGAGGGTAGTTAGAACATCTGGTCAAAATGCAGTGCTGTAACAGGCCCAAGTGAAACACAACATGAACTTCAAGGACCATCAGTTCTGGACTGATTTTTGCCTCATTGTGTGCTATGAACTAAGATTAACTCTAAGAGGAAACATACGTTTCCAGACTGAAAAGCTACACTTATCAGTATGGCCATGAGCGAGGATATTTAACTTGCACAAAAACGAAGAACAAAGCTAACTCACATCTTCAGCATCACAAAATAAAGACAATCATTATCTTCATTGGCCATTCTGAATCAAGTAGGAGGATGTTTGGAAAATATTTTAAGTACTATAGAAGAATTGTGCCAGAGATCCTAAAAGAAAGACCATAGTGTTTGTATGCAGAAAGCCAAGAGGTTCTTCAGACAATCTGGTAACCATTGTGCTGTCCTCTCTATATTCTTAGTAGAAACATGCACAGAAAATAATTTTTACATTTTCTTCTTTTTACTGTCTGTAATGAAACAGTGATCATTCTAATTTACTCAGCTACACTCAGAAAAAATTAAAAATCTCCTGGCAATAGCTGACATGTTCTTGTGTTATTTTTCACCAGTATATTTAGTAAAGTTTACAGCACAGTAGAAGTCTTAATTGCATTGAATATTAGAATTCGGTATATATCATATTCTAATCTGCATTGTATTCTAAGAGGTGATAAGCCTTCAATATTTATGTGTCAGTTTTTTTATTCTGTAATTGTTTAGGACTGACAATTTGTAATTCTTGATATTTTTTACTACGAATGTACTGAACAAAGCACTACAGAGGTAGGCATTCAGTTAGGAATACCTCCATTAATTCTTTTTGTACAGCAGATCAATCTATGAAAAGCAAAATTCTAACCAAGCATCTAATTGATGAGGCACTTGAGTATGTATGTGTGAGGAGATTCAGCTGCGAAAGATAGAAATGTGCTGCTTGAATTCCGTTCAGATGGGAATTACCTATCTTGTATGCTTTAAGCTTCCTTTATCTTTTCAGGGGTACTTAAATCTAGGAAGTTTTAGGCATGTAGGACCTGTGATCTGAGCACAGCTGAGGATCAAAGACTGAATCAAAAAAGCTTTGTGTAAATTTTCCTTCAAGTTTTCCATCATCACAAGCTATATCTTACAGTTTTGCAGCTACTGTCAGCGTGGACATCAGATTGACACCAGTACATTGCCTTTCCTTGTAATTTTTAGATTTTAGCCCTCATTATTAAACAATTAGCAAGAGCTGTAATACCAAGTGTTACCAAGGAATCCTGTTCACTGTTTCCTACTAATTTCAGAAGTGGAAAAAATCTATAATAAAATGCAAATAAAGAAAATAGAATTTGAAAATGTTGGTAGGAATGTTTTTTTAAAAAAAACTCAGGCCTAATGCACACATTTATGATACTTTGTGTGTTCTGAAAGCAGTTGCTGATCTTTGCCACTGAAGCAGCACCAGTACAGGTTGCTCTGGCAACAGGACACACAGAAACAGGTTTCCACTCAAGGCAAAGTGTTAAGAAGGGAAATTTTACCTCCGATATCTATAGCCAAAGATCTGAGCATACAGTGAACTTTAAGTGTCTATGTAATTGCCATTGATTTTAGCTCTCCCTCCTCACAGCAGTGGTCATTTACCTTGATTAGAACAGAAAAAAATCTAACCATCAGAAAAATTTATTCTTTCTCCAGTTGTTACTCATCTTCTCAGGTTGGATGCGTAGTTAGGGAGGATGACTGCTCGTAGTTTTTTTATGCATTAGTGTTCAGGATTTTTTATATACTATCATTGCTAAAGTGTCACAAAAGCTTGGGACAATGCTTATGATATTCAGAGCTAAAGTGTAGTTGAAAGAATCACAGTAACTTACAGGACAGCTGAGAATGGGACTAAAGGAAGTTGGATGAAATGTTAGAGGACAGTCATTCACTTTGAGATGAATAACAATAATTTCTGGTGCAACCACGGGAGCTCACCAGCTTGAAACAACAGAACTGAAGAAAGTCCTGGCTGTATTACCTAATCATAGAATGACTATGAGCTATCAATATGTCTGTGGCTATGAAAAAGGCAATATTATGTTAGGACACATCAGGAATCAGTCCCTGTCAAAATAGGACAACAGAATTTACTATGCATAAGATATTAATTGTAGTGAGGAAGTCTGACAGAATCTGCCTGTATCCACACTTCTGTTATTTCTCATTGAAAAAAAAACTACTTTTATTGATATGTGTATTGTCATAGACAAAGGTATTTATAAATTAGACCAGAATAAAGCAGCAAAAGTGTTATCACTTACAGACTAATAAAACTAAACTAAAGCAGGTGCTTGCTAAAATTGCTCAGTATCAAGTTCATTCTCAGGGTTTATATGGTCTGAGAGAGCACCATGGCAGTCCTCTCTTCTGCCACAGCAGCTGTACCCAAGCCTAATGGTTTGTAAATAAGATGAAGAGTGCAGGCAGTCACATGGCAAGTCAAAAATTTAAACACTTGCTCCTTCTTTCAGAAGCAGCAATGATGATAGTAAGGCATGGTTGAGCCTTCAGTTCTTTATTATTATCTCTGTATCAGAGCTCATGTGCACCCCTTGCATACATATTACTCCACATTCCCACTAGGAAATGCATTTTGAGGACAGAATTTTTAGAGTAGATTTCATCACTGCAGGAAAAATAATACTGGAGTTGATCCAATCTGGCCAGAAAACACTGTATTACCACATGTTTCCCAGTGACATACTGAAACATAAATATGAAGTACTGAGTACATGAGCCAAGAAAATTATCACACTCCTGCAAATGAAAATTGTTTCTGAAAATTGCGTTTTCTAATCCTGGCTTATTTGACTTTGAATTCTTGACTTCTGGTTTCCTATTAATAGAGAACAGTGATGAAACTAGAGATCAAATTAGAAGTTTGTTCTGTGTAATATGCATACACTTTGTAACATTACAAAGCAATGATGGAGCCCTGATGATATCTTTTGAATTTTGATTTACACTACTTATTTCTTTGGCTACTATTTTCTGGGTGATTAACTAAATAAAAAGTAATAGTAAGTAGCTGAAAACTTCATACTTTAAGATACTGACTGGGAAAAAAATGTCTCAATTAAGTTTATGATAGGAATGCTAAAATGTTTAATGACAGAGATTATGGCTTGGATCATAGGACAATTAGAAGATTTGACTACATAAAATGGATGAAGTAGTTAATGAAATAACTGCCAGTAGATGGCACTCAGAAATATGTAGCAAGCTTCATTTTTTCCTGATCACTAAAATCTAATATTGCTGTTCACAGCCAGTACATTACTTTATGCATTTCTTAGAATCAGTGCTATAACCCCGATGTTTTAGGCTTATTAGGCATACGCTGAAATCTAACAAGTATTCAGAGAGTAGACTACTCAGTATCCATCATGATATAACAGTTCACATTAGAAAAATGTGGGAATACATATACAAACAAATTATTTACACACTCCATTTCTTTCAAAGTCTGTTCTCATTCTTAAAACTACTGGTAAAATTCTGACCTGCTACCCTAACTAATTAATGTGGTTTGTTCACAAAACTTGGATGTCATCTTGCTTTATGTGTTCGTGAGGGTTATATCAAGTATATAAAACCAAATTACCGAAGTGTTTATATGTACTTCAGTGGCCTGATGTTCTAGAAGAAGGCATTTTTATCCTCTTTTTTTTTGTGATATTTTTCTTTATTTATAAATACCATTGCTTTTTAGCAAAGAGTTAGTTTAACAAATGGTGACATTGATCACCAATTTGGCAGTCCATGCTCACATTCCTATGTAATGTGTAGCAAGTTTCAAGAATGGAGACTGCTTAAAAAAATAACGAAATCGCTGATCACGTTGAGGAGTAGAAAATCTTGTTTCTAATCAAGGAGCTTAGAGCTGTGACAGAGGGTACAGAGTTCTATGTACATTGAAACTATGCCATAGAAATCTCTAGATGCCACTGCAGTAACCTCATTATTGTATTCAGTGAAGAGATGTTGCAGAAAAGTAGAGCCCCAGGGCTTTATGCTCATGGGTGCTATTGCATTGGAAGTTGAGCAAGAGCTGAAATCCATCCCAGGAAAAGCAGACCACGTAGAATACCAAACAAAATGCAGTATTTTCAAAATCAAACAAAGAAAAAATCATACACACACAAAAAAAATCCACAAAAATTAACAACAAAAAAAAATCTTACACTTGCAAGATTTAAAGAGAAACGCTTAAGAGAAGTCAAAAAGACTTAACGGATAGATAATAGGAGAATGCATATATGTTAAGAAGGTTGTAGAGCTTACATATTCTTCTAAAGGCTGTTGGGAATACTAGGTGCTTTCTCCTAATGACACCTATGACAATGTTTTACCCCTTAGTACAAATCTTTAGTTCTTTTACACATACAGGAGCGATATACAACAGCCAAAGGAACGCCACAATACTCTCTAAATTTTGCTGAAGAGGATATGGCTGTTCAAGAATTGGATTCAACACTCTGTGACACTGCTTCCTGGGGCTTAACTTTGTCCCAGAACTGCCAAGGTTACAGCTGGGCTCAGATCACCGTGTATATTACTGATGAAGGTTTACTAGGTCTAGCTTTTATCTAGGATAGCAGGACAGCAGTTCAAATATTTGAGAAGCAAATAATTACATATTGTCAGGGTTTTTTGTGTTCTGTGCTGAAACACATCAATAATAAGAAACACAGACATTTCTTACTTCCATAGCAAAGCAAGCACCAACTTCATGCAGAGATATACACAGATTACAAAGGTAAGGAAGGGGCTCAGACTGCTGAGGAAAAGCCATTATCATGAAAACCAGTGACTAAAGTATACCATCCAGCAAATGATATTCCCACACCAAATACAGTCAAAAAACCTACATAAAACACAACTATATTTAGAGGTGGAGGCACAGTTCTTCACAAAACTATTGATTTTACCTGTTAAGCAGGAGTGCAAGCTTGAAGGTCTCAGTAATAGATTAAACTAATATGAAAGCAAAAGCCATGAGATGCTTTTTTTCGTTTCAATGATCAATCTACAGAGTAAATTATTATGCCAGGGTAGAAAGGACTCTAGAGGACAGGCAGGCAGAAGAGCAAGATATCTGTGGTTACACTAGCTAAGCGTTGTGTCAGATTGAGAAGTAGCAGGGGTGGGAATTACAGTGGTAACGCAAGATATCTTCCTGAGGGGACAACTCCATCCCACCCAATCATCACCGCCTGACTGCTTCCAAAAGAGCTCTGTTCTGCAAAGGGCTGTCCGTAACACACCTTAGCTCTCAGAAATTGTGCTGCCAGACAAACTATACTTAAAAAAAATCTGGCAACAGTTTTCCTTTTAGTCTAATCTTTGCAAAAAATTCAAAGTGATTTGACATAGTTTTGGTCAACCAATATTGGAATCCTTCAGCTTACTATATGTAACTATTTCCACCTTAATTAAAGGTGAGTAAAAGCACTAAAATGAATTCTATTTCACAACTGAGTAAAGCAATTTGTTTGACAGTAATTTCATAATTTAATTATAGAAAATGCACTGCATGCAATTCATATACAGCGGGTATAGAGAGAATAACAGAATAATTCCACTCAATAAACAACAACAAAATTTTAATTGTCCATTTAGTACTGACAGAATTATAAAAAAAAATGTAAAGGTTTAATCCAAACACAGTAGCTTCAGCATAAAATAATTTCTTTGAAAACTGAGAAACAGTTGTGAAAATGGCTCAATTATTACTTGTAATTTCATGTATGATGTGTAAGAAAAACAGCAGCTAGCAATGCTAAGGCTTTGGGAGAATGTTTGCATAGAGAAGCTACACCAGGATGGAAGAATTATGATATAAAAACAAAGTAATAAGTGTAAGGGACTGATGTATTTACATTTTAGAGATGGTGGTTGTTTGTCTTTGTATACAAATATTGGAATAAATGTGAGTGACTGTCTTCTGTGCTCTTTCTCAGTCATTCTACTCAGAGAAATTGACTGGAAAATCAACTTGTGTAGTAAATCAGGTTAGCAGATAATAACAGTGCACATTTTTAATATGTTTCATCATTCAGAACATGCCTAGATTACAGCAATTCTGGTTTCACTATAATTATAAATCTGCATTGTTCCATGTTGCATTCTGTACTCCGATTCCTGCAATGAAAAGTGAATTACTTTGTGAATTCTGTCCAAAGTTGTTACTGTGCAAGATTGTTTTTTTCTCTCTTTCAACTTATAGCACCTATTCCCATTAACAGAAACTGTATGTTAAAAAGCACAAAATTAGGCACCTATACTGATATATGCATGTTTAGATCACCATCCAAATTGACTTTGATGATCCAGTTTAACTCCAGTGGTTGCTGGGAGAACTCAGCACTTCTGAAAACCGAATCAAGTTTCCCATACACAGATAAAGCAAGCACCTAAATGCTGGTACAAAGTAGTTCTAATCCATTAGGAACACAGATCTACTAGCAATGCCTGAGGAATAGGTGTTTGCTCTTTGCTACTTTGATTTAAGAGACCACACTTCTGTCAGCACCAACAGAAACTGAAGCTGTCATTGACAAGTGGGCAGGCAGACTTTTCCTGTATCAGTGGGACAAATCATTAGCATTATGAACTACAGTGTTTTCTTTTAAGATAAGTTAGATATTAACAACACTAAACAGCATAGAAGTTCCTACTCATTTTACTCAACTTTGATAAGAGGCTAGTTTATTTTTTTATGAAAACAAAATATTATCTCAGGCATACATGTAACTGCCAAGTCAGGGACTAAATTTTAAGAGACAAGCTTTAAGCTCCTGAAAGCTGGGATTTGTAACAGAAATGCAGACTAACTGCCATGAAAAAAGCCATATAATATGAAAGAACTATTACTGAAGGACACTTACTTTTCACGACAAGCTCCATATTTCAGCAACTTTTTCTTTCAAGTACCCCTTCTATAGTGGAATAATTTTGTATTCAGCAGTAATCTTCACAAATTCATCTAGTATTCATGTAGATGCCACATATATTTCCACTGATTTTCCACTGCTGTTTAGGATTAGTTAATGGGCACTTAAAATAGAGTGTTACTCCAGTGGGAGTAAAATAACTTCAATCTTGGTGCACATGTTTCCAAGTCAAAGCATAAATGATGACATTATATTGAGAGAGCTCAGCCAGTTAGCTTTGCTAATTATATGCCAACAGCCTCTTTAAAAATGTAAGGAGGGACAAGTAGAAAGATAGGTTTTTTGTTTGTTTGTTTTATTTTAATCTCAGAAAGAAATACACTTATGAGTAAAAGAGTTTCTTAGACTAGAAGTACAATGGGACAGGAGCTACAATAAATCAGACCAGGTGGACTAAGGTCAATGAGGCTATGTTGATTTATAAGTATTTGTGAGGATATGTTTTGTTCAGTCGCATTCTGATTGCAGTGGCTAGCTCACAACAAATTATCTTTCATAGTGGGTTCAGTTACTTTACTTGTTTTCTACCATACTCATTAGTATGCATAACAGTAGTATCAAAAAATATCTCATGTGTGATTCATTGATTACTTCTTATAATCTGAATTCAAACATGATGAATTATTTTCAGACAACCATAAGTAAGGAATATAAATTTATCTCTCGGTTTATTTTCTTAATCAATACAGTATATGGCAAATAGCTACTAGTCTGTCTAAAGCTTTTTGCTCTTATGTTAATTGGTCAGCAGGAAATTTATACAGAACGTGAAATAATTCTAATATTGCACTGCAAATGCAGTCTTTAAATAGGTCATCACAAAAAGAATATTTCGCCAGTTTAGTTAACTGTCATTTGGGACATCAGTATGATTGCTGAAATAATCTTTCAGTTTACATTTCACATTCCCTAATGAATAAGCCCAGTATTCATAATATTCAGTTGGCATACCAACAGACATACCAGGCATCAGAGCCCCTGGGGCAGTTACACCTGTTTCTGCTGTGAGCTCAGTCAAAGTGGGTGTCTTGTTAAACTCAGGAGTGATGAGGCATCACCATAGCATCGCTCCATCCTTCCTTTGTCTGGATTCTGGTTCCCATATTAAGAATCACTGCTGATGTGAACAGGGAGGACAAGGGGAATGCAAGTATTTATTAATGCTTTGTGCTGAATTCCAAATGATCCCAAAGAATCCGAATGCAAGATATCCATTAAAATTAATAGGAATTGGCATCCACCAAGTCTCTATGGTTTTGATGTCTCAGCTTTAGCATTCTGTTTGTTTGTTTGTTGGCTTGTTTGAAGTGAGCACAGCCTGAGCTGCATATTGCTGCTAAGATCTAACATTATTTTCACTGAGACATAACTGCTTCTGTATTTGCATTGATCTTTTCTTTTTTATCCCCCTCCTCATCTTGGGTCAATTCTACACCAAGAGTTCACTTCAGACCTGAAGATTTTTAAGCTGACACTGTTTGTTTCTCTTAATAGAACAGCATAGGTTGACATTGTCCCACTGTTTTGTTACCATGGATCCTGTCATCAGTTTACAAATTTGATAGACAAAACTATGGAGAATTGTAACATTATTCATATTCACACTCCTGAGACATAAAAAGAGTGAATTGAGACAGAAAACTTTGAAAGATCTCCCAAGAGGCAAAATCACTTCTTTTTGCTGCTGATTATAAAGAAGATTGGCTGGCAGATGTTAATATTGGCAGTTACTCTCTGACAAATTTTCTCTAGGTACGGCTAATCAATTTTTGCTGCTTGAAATGAGAAATGGAGCTTGAATATTCAGATGTCTAGACATGTAAATACTTTACATTTATAAATAGATTGAAATGATTAATATCCATGAAAAAATAAACATGAAAAATGGATAAACTAGAAGTGTTGGATGAAGATTCACGGACTATTTGGATGATAGATAACAAAATTTATATGTACATTATGAGGGAGAACTCACTTGTGCAGTTAACCCATATGTATTTATAGACAACATTGATTTCTCTAAAAGAAAATGACTTTTGACTGAAAAACTCTGACTTTAAACTTCAAGGTCCAACGTTATTTGAAAAAGACCTGTTCTAGTAAAAGATATTATCAGTATAAGAACCTAGTAACACTGTAAAAATAGATGCTTCCTCTGTGTAGGAGCCTGCAAATACTTAAACTAATGTAAAAGGCCTAAATGGGATGTTCTGAAGGCTATGACTTTTTAGAATGATAGAAGTGATCTCATAAAATTATTATCATATTCATAAATATTCCTACTTCATAGTGATTGAGTAAAATTCTCTGGAGGAAAAAGATAAAATTTTCTCCCTAGAGATCAGCATATCCTCACAGTGACCATTCCCTGGTGTGCTATTAACTGCTTTGATCTGCCCATAAAAGGAGTTTATAACACTATCATGTTATATTCAGCCAAGCTACCCTGATAGTTTTACACACCAAATCACATCAGATTTTCATGAGTAACTCTGACAATCCCTGGTGGACTGCCACAGAGCAATTGTATTATTTGCAGATAATGCAGAAGATGCTACCTGCTTTACCAGCACATTGTTCACTTAGCTATGGAAATATGTTTAACCATGCTATTTCTGAATAAGCCCACTGAGGCAAACTATGAAGCACCATACGGCTTTCTGAGGATGAAAGCAACACGTCTACATGGTGCAAGACATTTTTTTGGGTGGGTGGGTCAATTACGTACTATGATTTACTGTTAAATATCAACCTTAAAGAAAATTATTTCTGTGATGACTATTTAGGCTGTTCGTATATTTTATAAAAAGCAATGGATCACAGAAATCTGAAACGGCAATGCGTACTTAATGACCTGTTCCAGGGAGTAAATTATGGCTGGATTGTCAGGTATTAAACTTAGCAGAGCAGAGCTTAAGCAACACAGATAGAAATTTTCAAAATATAGTTCATTCTTTTACAGTGACATAATAGTAAAATAAAGTAACCTCTGACAATATGATTTATTGGAGAAACTAAACAAAAGATGTTGGATCTGCACTGCACCAAAGTTATTTAGCTGTTCTATTACTTTTAATGAATAGCCAAGATCTATGAATATATTCAGTGAGATAAGGCTCAGTGCGTTTCTGATAAGGGGAGAAAGGTTAAAAAAAAAACAGAGAGAAAAAGAAAAAAAAGAACTGCATTTACTAGAGGTTTTATATATATAAAAATCCAAGCAAACAACAAAACGAAACATACTCTTTTCTCTCTGGTCCTTTTATCTGTTTAGAACCAAGGACTGACTGGGAAAATGTGTGCAATAATGTTTAGGAAAAGGTCAGATAAAAATCAGTTGAGGGCTTCATAACTTCATGGGGGGTTGTGATATGTATCCTTTTGTCAGTGGGACATGAGGCTCAGACAAACCATGGCCTTTACTTGTAGCAGCTGGCTAAGAAAGGCATTTTATAGCATTTTTTCCTGAACGATGACCTATGGGTTAATCAATAAAGGACTACCATTTTTGTTGGGGCTGAGCCTTCAGTGACAGAAAAATCCTGAGCAAGTGCCCTTGCTGTTCCCAAACTGTGCTGTTTACAAAAACAACAATGGAACTCATGGTCTTGGATTGTTTTGCCAATTAACAGAGCTAAACACAGTAGCTTTTCCACAGTTAATGAGGGCAAAGATGTGACCTGCTTCTCATTCTCAGAGATGACATGACCATACAAGTTTCTTTTTTTGCGTGTAGGCCTGCTTGAAACAGTAACATTGATTTCTTTCTGATATATTTTCTCCTTTACCCCTTTCCCCTGGAAATACTTCTTGCAGGTCTTAGGGGCAGTAACAGAAAGGAAACACTGCTATTACCCTTAATTTCACAGCTGCATTGGACAGTCCATAAGCTGACTCCAAAGTTGTTAACAATGACGTTTTTAGTGACAGCTGCAGTTCTGTGTTAGAACTCATTTCTAAGCATAAATGTGTATGAGTGTAATGCACTAATAACTGTTTTAAAACTGTTGAGATTCTGAATTGATGCATTGATGTCTTATCCAATAAGCTATGCCATGCTATTAGTTTGATTACTAAAATCAGAGTCAGTCACAATTTTAATAATAATTAATGTCTCTTTCCAGATGGGAACCCTACAGTCCCTCAACTACTGTAAATTTATATAATGAAAAGACTGTAAAATCTTTTAGAAATATTAGTACAAAGTAGAATAGTGATGATTTTAGTAAGAGTAACAGGAACAACAGTATTGTCAAACTCTTTCAAAGGAATCACAGTATATGGTAAATGCAAGCTGCCAGGAAAAGTTAGATGAGGATACTGTTGAAACTTCACATGGTTTCACAGGGATCACATTGCAGGCATACAAGGAAGCAAGAAGATGCTTGTAGGAAATTCAACTAAAAATCTGTAAGGCTGGTGAAACATATGAGAACTGAATGGATTTAATTAAAAATCCATTATGTGACCTCGCAAATATAAAAAGAACTATGCAAGACCTAGATTTATACACAGATATATATACATCTTCCAAAAATGAGGCTCCAAAGAGCCTCAATTCTGCTCATAACTGAAGTCAATAGCAAAGCTACTATGACTTCTTGCTCAGTCAGAGACACAAAAGGCACAGTGCGATGCAGTATTTTAGAAAGAGAAAAATCCTTTCTTTAAAACAACAACAAAAAAAGAAGGCAAAAAGGAATTTTTGGAAGTCAGAATACTTCAAGGAATGATCTGTAACAAGAAAAGAGAGCATGAAGTAGACTTTCTGAATCACAGGTCTGCATGAATGACAGATCTGAAGGATACTCTTAAAAATAGTCCAGGATGTTACACAGTTTAGAAAACCTAAGCTCTGTGGTACCTGCAATGTTCAGTGTTAAAATCTTGGCTAACTTCTGTTCTGAAAGACTTTTCTGTTATGAGCCCAGAGGTGAGATGCTGACCAGCCTGACAGTGGGTCTGACTATATTAATACTATCTGCTTTCTGCAGTTCTCCCCCTCCTTCAGTGTTCCAGTTCCCATAAGGACATGCTGCTCATGCTGCTTATTAGAGTGCATCTGAGACCCCTGTGGCTATATTTTGCTATTGAACTTCAGTTCTCACCAGCACTAACGGGAGCTTCTCTTCATCACGGATAGTCTTGTGTGTCTTTAGAGAGCCCTGCGAATTACTGTAAATCTTTTAAGACCTGTATTAAAATAACATTAAATAACTTATTTAACAAGCTATAAAACAAAGAGACAGAAAAATCTAAGTCTTCTGTAAGTCATTCATACTCCTGTGCTTTGAATTACCTGTAACTTTGTAATTAATCTTAAGTCTGCCCTGAAAAATTGTCAAACAGTTCAAGTCAGTTAAACAGGAAAGTATTCTGCCTGTTTGGGAAAAAAGTCCATAGAAACAAGGGAAGAAACAAAAATGTAAAGGTATGCAATAGACATCAAGTATCTATGATAACATCTATAACATCTTTGTAACACCCCAGTGTAGGGGCTTACCCATCTCACAATTATAACATCAGCTAAATACCTGAAAGTTCAGTGTCAACTGTTCTGTCCCACTGTCCTTGGAACCTGTGGTTTAATGGGCGAATTCAATGAATTTCTAAAAGAAAAAGGAATTTTCTATCTTGCTATCATTGCTTTAGAAAAAGGACAACTTGATTCATGCGCTTCCGTGGTTTATTTACTTCTTTACCGAGCTGTAAGTTTCATATGCTGCGTCAGTACTTACCACACAGGAAAAATATAACATTTTGAGATGTTCATTATTAGTCCACTATATGTTCAGCAGCTTTTAAGTTCTCCCTTATACGTGATCAAGTGCAACTTGTATATTCAATGTAGTTGCCAATGTTATACAATGCTAATTTAATGGCAGTAACATGTCTCCTCTGCAATCAGATTTGTAACCAGTGGTAGCATCTGTAGGAGATCTGGGGGTTTCTTTGCAATCCATCTGGCTAGATCTATTGCTCCAATGCAACGATTCTTTAACTTTTGGAATGTCCAACATCCTTTTGGTACATAAATCTTTTTACAACTGCCTGAACTGTTGCCACCAATCAGTGATAGCTAATTGTTCCCTGACTATGAGAGCACTCGAAGCCAGTTATTACAGCTTGTTCACACTTCTCTACTATGAGCAGAGCTGCTGCTGACTCCGCTAAGTAACATTTTATGACCTCTTTTAGAGTCTTGGGAGGTTCTCTCAAGCTCCCTCTCCATAAACAAAGCTGAACTAAATGAAAAGAAGTCTGGACATATTGATGTTGGCCCAACATTGGTTTTCCCCACCATCTTTCTTCTTTTGAACTTTAAGGAAGCATTGTGCGGTAATATCCTTACTAAACAGCATACAGATTTATAAAACATTGCTTCTGTTTTCCCTTTCTCCAGAATAAGAACATTCTGGATATTAGGAAAAATGCTACCAGTATACGTTTACCTTACATGTATACGATAAGGCTAATGAAGGCATTAGGTGTCTAATTCACAATTACTCAAACAAGTTCTTCCACAGAGTGTTTTACTTCCCAACAAGATAACGATTAAAAATCCTGAGGCTTCTGACAACATTTCATTGCATGCTCTTTTCCCCCCTCCATACAATTACATGCTCCAACAGCCACAATCACAATGACTGTGAAGCAGTTACCTTCAGGGTTATATTATCCTGCCTCTGGGTTCTAACAAGGAGAGGCAAAAGAGCAGAACTCCAAGCACTTCTGTCCCTCTGCTATCCACCCACACCTTGCTCATAAACTTGGGTGTACAACATTACAACTATTTACAGAAAAAAAAAACAAGTTCTTTCTTAGCTTATGTAGGGTGACTTTTTAAACCCTGGAGACAATATCTTCAGCCAGTAGTTAAACTCTGTGAGTACTCTTTTACTCTTTGTAGGAGAAAGACCACAATAGTAACTTTCAGTTAACTAGAAGAACTAGCAACTGACTGAAAAAATATTCATTACAAAAATGTGATCTGCACTGAGGATATATTTCTTCCTGCCTCAGTGCATGTATTTCATCTTCGAGTCTTACAAATACAGAAATATGGGTAACTCTAAGTACAGGCTTGGCTACTTCTGCTTTAAACAATTCTGGCAAATTTATTTGGTTTGCATAGATATAAACTTCTGAGGGTAGTTCACGGGTGAAAAGCCTTTTTAAGAAGTCAGGATGTTCTTGGAGAGGTCAAAATAGGTCAAAGTTGGATGTAATTCTCCAGAAAAAGAGCATGGAAAGGTGCCTGAGGGTGAGCAGGGTGAGTGTACCTCTCCAGAAGTGTGTCAGGAGGGATAAGCTTTCTTCCTTAAACCAACCCTATTTTTAACAAAGTGACAATTCTATTAAGAAATCGATAGCAAGTTAATTACTACTTGGTCATCGCTACATTGCCCTCATAGCAGCAACAATCAACACTTCCTGTATTCTGAGTTACACAAGCTGTTTAAAAGCAGCTGTTTACTCAGGAGTTCTGTACATTTTCATGGGATTGAGCACCATTTAGGAAGTAGCTGCACAGTTTAGCCTTAGAACATGACTAAAACAAAATTTTCAATCCTTTTACTTCAGAAATAAATCTTCATACAGCTGCTTGAAAAAGAAAAAGAGGTAAATAAGTGAACAACTTAATTCCATCTAGGGGAGGGCAGGGGTATACATGCATGTAAACAGGTTTCTGAGTTCCTTCAGGCACAGCAGGATCTTATTCTCTCCTAAGCACCTAAACACGTAAGACTGTGAGAAGCCCATCTGGAGCATCTCCCGAAACTGAGTGTTTCACAGCAGCTATCACAAACCAAGCAATGACAGTGTTCAGAGACACAGCACAAAGCAACTTCTATACACTGTATATGTATTTGACTTGCTGTGTTCCCTGAGGAAAAAAACTACCCTCTAGATTTATTAATTTATTTCCGTTTATAACAGAAATTATCAACACAACACCACCGCCACAAAACAAAAAAGCAATGCAGGATAATGAAACAAAATACGGTGTTCAGAGATTAAGACTATCTTATGATAAGCTTTTGATGGATGTGAGTGAAGTATTTAAGCTAAAAGGGATAAACCTTCAGAAGCAGTTTGTAGAATTAGAGTGCTGAAAAAGGTTTGTCATTAAGGTTCTTCCTTTCCATTTTGCTAATTCCCCAAGGATCTGATCCGCCACTGAAAGAGCAAGGATAAGATGTTTCATTACTAATTTCTTTGTTTAAAAGAAACGACAGAAGCCATCAAATATACTTTTTTTTTTCCTAAAAGACTAGATTACATTTACCAAAACAGCTTTGTTTTTCAACCTTTCTTTCCTTTGCTCCTTTGCATACTGCTTCTGTTCCTGAATAAATGCAGCAGAAACCATTAGCACCATTGTTTATCCATATCCTTGGTTTGCTAACAGACTTCCACATAGTGTTTATTCTGGGGAAACTGTTTCTTTCCTACTATTATTAATAACTTCCTCATGCTATTTATTCTATAAATATGAACAATTATAAATATGATGTTAAAAATACCCTCTGAACATGTCATTTTGCAGCTTGTCTGCTTTAAACTGTCTCCCTCATTCTGTGAAACTGTGGGTAAATCTGAGTAATTTCATAAAGTATTGAGGGAGAGGCAGTCACTGCAGAACTGGATAAAAGTCTATTTTGCTTCAAGGGACTGATCATTAAATGTCGTGAGCTCATGGAAGTTGCCTGTGACTTTTGCTCAGTCCTTGTACACACCTTACTTGTGTCTGCTGCTTACATCAGGATCGCCTTGCTCCTGTACTGTGCTCTCTCTGCATGGTTTGCTGTCCTTGGTCTGTGAGGAGCTCCTAAATAAGTTGGACAGTCTAGTGCTCTGTTCTGATGTTTCTAGCAGTGCTGTCTCCAATGAAGCACTGGTCTCTGGATGCTACTCACTGCAAACAATTGCTAACTCTGAATGAGCCAGAAGAAATGGGCACTGTCATCCAGGTGAGGTGTGGACAATAGCTAGGAACAGGGCTCAGCAGCTGTAGGGGGAAGGAAAATTCTAATTCCTTCTCTACAGCAAGGGAAAAAAAAAGACTGAGAATCATGCACTGCAACTGAAATCATATTTCAACCTTTTATATATTAGACCCCAAAAATATAGAATGGCAGTTTACCATACATTTTCTTCAGCTTCCGCAAGTTTTTTCATTAAAAGTTTGCGATTAATTTCATGAACGTAACAAATGTGAAGCAGGGCTATTTTCACAACAATCAGCTCACAGAGAAGGTGCCACACAAATGCATTACTTTGTTTTCCTTTCAGTCTTCTATGAAAGATTTTTAAAAATGCAATATGTAACATTTTTCCTATGGAATTTGTGAAAACAGGCTCAGGAGATGAATTACAAGCGTTTTCCTGGGATGTCAAGATGTGGGTATTTTCTTGAAACTCAATTAATAAATTACATGAAAAACAACAGCTTGACTTGCTAAACGCAAATGAAAGTGGGTCTCAAGTTGTCTCTCATCTAATAGTCATTTATTAGAATGATGCACAAATGAGTAGTTCCCACTATACAAAATAATGGATTGACAGAAAAACTTAATAAAACAATTATATTAAGATGTCTAGGTAGTGTCATTTGTGATAAAACTGTTGGTTTGATTTTCTCCTTTTCTTAAAGATTCTAAGATGACAAAATAGTAACAGAACTAAAGAGGTACAGAGTCTTGCAATAAGCAGATTCCACCACTTCCTGGCTGTAATCAAATTAATCCATTCAGTGATTCCCAGTCAAAGGCAGCTGGGCAATCAGTTCTATCAATACACTTCATAATCCCAGTTTATTCCTTTATAGAAAGCACATGCTCTACTTTGATGAGAAGGCAGAGAGAGACAGAGTTGTAAAGTCTTTATAGTCCTCTTCTAGAAAGAAGGAAATCTACTTTAATGGTTGAAGGATTACTTAGTTTGGAGGCCAGATTCTGAACAGTACCCTACAGTAGTCCAAAGATGGACACAGCCAGGTCATGTCTGCTGTTCAATCTCTTTGTTTTAGTAGTAAGCATCTTTCTGTTTTCTTACACTGACTACAAATTAGCTTGTCTCAAAAGGTCAGTACGCTGCACAGTGGGTTCAAAGCTCTACCCGTTCCTCATTCACATAGACCAGGAGCTTGTGCCTTGTAAAGCACGTGACAGGAACACATGTAGGGCAAGTCACGATGGAATTTTTTTCCATTAGAAAGTGGGTGAGATGGAAGTGTTTTATTTTGCTTAAGACCTCAATTGTTAGCGCTTCCAATTGACAAGTCCAGTAGGAATAGAAAATCCATCCATGACTTCAAACATGAAAAAATAATCTTATCTATAATAAAAGCTTCATTAGGGCAGTCATGGCCCATAGCAGACAAATACACAATCTTCTAGTCAGGGTGTTTGCCACAGGATTAACCATTACAAGCTGAAGAATATTTGACAAAGGATCATCAAGAATCTTCCTGAATTTCTACTCATCAATTTATCCACAGGTTTGATTGTGATCTCTTACTTTGTTTTAGAAAGAAAATCCCTCTCTGAAATATTGCTTGCTGCTGGAGCACATGTCATCTTGCCAATGCATTCATCTCCATTATCATATTCTGCTAAAAGACTGGCAAATTTGTTCAGCTGTGTAAGATAGATATTATGTCATTTGACAGATGATTTCAGTACTGAAATAATCTTTTTGGATGTGCTGTATACTTTGGCACTTCATTATACAGCACAGGAGTGAATTTTCTCATTGTTATCAGACAAACAAGCCTTGAAAACTGGGAATCATCAGGGAAGAATTATTCTTCAAGCCTGAAAATTGATTTTCTGAAAACCACGGTTTCAGTTCTAATTCCCTTATTATAATATGGCTTTGGTCACTGATTACTCACATTCATATACTGGTTTGCTGGATATAGTCTTAAGATGGTGTCTTCCCCTCTTCTTTAACTCTCTAGATAGAATGGTGTTTGGGGAGGATGTCTCCCAGCTCCTGAACTCATTTCCATAATGGGATTATGATGCCTAATACATCTAATAAGGAGTAATGAAAAACAATCAGTGGAGAAGAAAACCTGCAATAGATTACTGCTCACAGTGAAATACCTTTCCAATATTCCTACTGTCTAAAACCTGAGAGAGAATCTGAGCTTCCTATTACCTAAAATTGTTTTAATCATAAAATCATAAAATAGCAGCTACACAGCCTTTCCCAAGCCTCACACTGCACATATTATAGCTGATTCAGGGGTTAGAGAGACAACTTTCAGACACCAGTATTCAATCTTTGTTCCTTGCAGATGCCTCATACCTCAGTTACCTCTGGGTTTAACCTTGCCGTCCTAGCTCACCAGGGATCTGTGATGGTAAACACATTACAAGTGGTGACCTGGTACTGTGATGAACTGCATGGACAAAAGATGGCATAAAAATTAAAAATCATCGCAATGATCCTGTGGGGCAGGCTGATTTGATGGTGCCAGAGATATGACAACCACCACATTACTTGTACAAAACCTGGAATATCTGACAGTCAAAAATGAACTGGGGCATCCACAACTTCTCTGGGGAACCTGTTCTGGTGCTTCACCACCCTTCATTCCTTTCTGCTGCCATTTGCTGGACTTACGTGTTGGCATTTTCTTAACACTGGCCACACCCTTGCAGACTTATCTGTAATGATGAGCTGCTGCTTTCTGATCTTGAGGAATTGTTCATCAAGAAATGCTATACTGAAAAGATGAAACAATCTTGCCTGCTTACAGATTAATTAAAGTAATTTTGCATGGGTAAGCTGCAAGTTAGCCAGGACTAGCAGCAAAAAAAGGTAAGTATCAAATATTTACCTGCAAGTACTGAACTACCTGAAGTACTAACCAGGATGCTCTTTCTCATGATTAGGTGTGATTTCAAAACAATTATTTAACATAACTTGTAGAGATTTGTGATAAAATTCTACCTGATTATGATAATACCTAACTATATATTATCAAGTGTCATGAATCATGATTAAGACATTTAACACAAGATTGAATACACAGAACAGACTTCATCTATGGTACACCTGTTTATCTAGTCAATTTTATATTTTTAAAAGGCATGTATATTATAGACTAAGATTGTAAACAGAAGGTGGAGATGGAATGTAAAGGCTTTATTTTGAGCTCAAATTAGGTATGCATGGAAATTTACCACAGGCTTTCATTCCTATAATTTTAGCCAGTGGACTCAGAAAGCTTCTGCCAAAGTTTTTCTACTAAGTGGAAGTAGTTACCTAAACATGCTCAGTGACATACTGGGTGGGGAGGGGTATGCTTGCCTTTATGTGTGTAACTCTCAGCATACTGTGAAAAACATAGCTCCAAATGGTTGATTACTGCCTGTGCGATGTACACAGGTAGAACTCAATTGAAGAGCCATCAAAATTCATGGCACCACTCTATTAACTTCAGTGTGTTTTAAAATGCAGAATACTAGTCTGATCTTAAAAAAAATGAAAAACTTATGGCCACAGCTAAGATGTTACATTTCTTTTCTTAAAAAAAAAGTAATTGACATGCTGTCCGTGATTTTATCTTAATGGCTGCTTACGGCAATATGCTAGTAATTATGGTTTCTCTTTCTTGCAGATAATGGATTATTTTTATTACCTAGACCAAAATAAGAAATCATTCTGTGTGCTTCACCTTAACTATCCATGCTCCAGTTCTTCTGGATATCATGAAAACAAGACAATTAACAAATCCAATACCCTGAAAGTACAGAACACCAAAACTATACTTAATTTACAATACTGTATGCTGAATACATGTTCCTTGAGCAGTAAAGTAGGTACTTGCAAAATTCAAAAAGCTTAATTAATGCACCTGCAAATTCAAGAGTAAGGCCATGATCATTAGGAAGATGAAATGTTTTGCCTTTATCATACTAGTACTTGGTTTATGTAAGCTTTCCAACCTGGTATTAGCTAAGACACAGAACATGAAACAGAAGTTGGGGATCCTTAAGTACTGAGATGCAAGTAACACAAAAATAAAAACAACCCAAGCCAATTAGACAGCAAATGTACATCCTCTATTAGGAAAAGCACAGAAAACAACAACATCACAGCTATGGGGAAGGCTACCACAACGGTAAAAGTTGCCAAGATATTGAATGGTTGCTGGATACGGGGAATCTGCACAGCAATCTCTTGCGAACAACTGCATTAGAATCACAAATTTCTTTGCAAATCCCTCTTGCCACCCTTACAGCAAGATGCACCCTAGAGAGCCGCAGTGTGTATGTCATAAGAAGATGAAGTTTACAGTCACATTGATTTATTCAGTTTGTGACTTGTAGTGACAAAGGGCACTGCATCAGTTACTGTCACGTTAATAGTCCTTTCCCTCTTTGATGAAGTATTATAAAATCTCCTAAACAAACCTACTCTCATCGTCAGCATGTCTGAGTTGGCTTGCAGTGCATTACTGGCCTTTTGATAGCTCTATCTTTCTGTAGTTCTGTTCTTCATAAACTAATCCCCAGTATGATAATCTTTCAGAAGTAATGTCTACTCAGAGAACCTTGAAGTCAACTTGTACTTTCCTCATGAGTCCTACTTTAAGCATTTGTAGGACTTAATGATACATATTGTGCTGTAAAGTAGGAAAAATACCCTATTTTCACCAGTGATGTAACTAGAAAAGAGAAGTTTTCCAAGGGATGCAGGTGAAGAGAATGGATGAATTATGAAAAAAATATTTGCCACATTGTCTGAAAGCAATACCTATCACAAAACCAGCTTTGGGACACGCAGTGATAGTTAAAATCTGTTTATGTATCTAGCAGAACTCAGAGCTATTTGCAACAGACAGCAACCTATTCCAGTGTTCAGAAATTGGAAGAGCAGCAAAATTCAGCAATAAAGATATCTCTTCTGCCTTTCTGTTTCAAATTTCACACATTCACAGCCTCAGTCTAACTCTAAAGCAAGAGCTATTCATGCATTAAGTCTACGCATTATTATTAAGGCATAACTCACAGTTTATAAGAACAAAGTAGTAAAACATCAGCAACTTAAGCTACAGAAGCAAAACATTTTAAGTTTTAGCAAAACATCCACACAACATCTGCCTGCTCAGAGTCAAAACACGTTCTGTGAATTGGTATTTTGTGATGGGAATGAACACCTACTCATGATACATACCCAGACATTTCTTCTGCTTTGTGACACAAACACCTAAACATCTACAGCGACTGTATTTTCCTACTTTCTAACTCTTTGCCTGCTATCACAGATCTTATCTCTTCACAAGAAAATTCTGCAGAATTCCTGTCATTGCTTTTAGTCTGCTTTATGTACAACACTACTGTAATTACTGCTACACCACACAAACCTTGAAGGCTCAGTCTGCTGTTAACAATGGAAAAGCTTATATTGAATTTGATGGGTTAGGCCCTCACAGAGGAAAAACAAAGCATTCAGTGTAACACTCAAATTAGAAGACTATAATCCTCTATTACCACAGGAGAAGCAGAGATACATGCAGAGAGTTAGATCTAAGAAAAAAATCAGTACTTCAGTGGCAATGGAGCAGTAACAACCTAGAATTATGTTAACTTTCAAACATTAAGTTAGAAACCAAATGGAGTCTGGCTAATTTTTGAAGATTAAAATTAAACTAGGCTAGATTGATTTAAGAACATGATGACTCTTCTGAAACATCATTTTCTTGAAAGTTGTCTGAGGATAAGAATAAAACACATTCTATAGCTACTTTAGCTGTTGTAAGCATGTCCTGAAGTAGTTTTGTTAAAAAAAAAAAAAAAAATCTGGTTTAATATTTATAGAGATGTGTATTCAGCACTGTAATCCCTTCCCTAGACCATCAGCAAATTATTCATACTTAAAAGCCCTGCAGCTTTTTCATGGCTTATTTTCCTTTTTTTTTTTTCCCTATGACAGAAGGAATTAATCATAACTCTAACGGTTCTTTGGCAAGTGCTATTTAAAAACAACAAATGCATTGGAAAAAAAAAATAAATTTGCCTGCACAGTACAGAGTTAAGGAAAAAAAAATAGTAGAAAAGCTACTGTTCCAAAAAGAGTTTGGGTGCTAAAGAAGATACATTTGACTAGAGACAGGAAAGAACATTAGTAAAAAACTGACCAGTATGAAACATATCTAGCAACTCCTGTAAATTCCGAAGAAGTAACTTTATTACTACTGTGACATTAAGGTTGACTAGTTAGCTAACAGATTAGATTTGAGATCTCAGAACAGCATTGCAATCATCGCTGTATAAATATTTTTAAACATATTTATTTTCTAGTGCTTTAGTTTTACAATCTGGAAATTGGGACTGAAGGTATTTTCCAGGAAAAGAAAAAAAAAAGAAAAAAAGCAAAAAGCAAAAGCAAAAAGGTTTCTTATTTCAAGGAACATCAGTGTTTTATTTCCTTGTATGCACAAACAAAAAAATAGCATTTATGTGTTCCAACTTGATATTCCAGCAAAATTGTAGTTATTGTTATCTATTCTCATCCCATATTCTCCAGCATTAATATGGGCAAGATTTTTCTTCAGTTAATTCTTCTATTCTTTAAGCCTGTTTTTGATGCTCCTATATAATTCTACTCAAGCATGAGGAACATGAACTACCAGACTGCATTTGATTAGTAGCAGTGCTAGAAATCTTTACACTAAAACACCACATGAGGGAAGTGTAGCTACTTTAGACTTCTCCCTCAGAAAATAAGCACCCAATGGAATTTTTTTTTAATCTAGTTAATGGATTATGAATGACATATAATTATTTTCCCTCTGAAAATCATGTTAATTTTCAAGGAAAAAGGTACAGCAATAGAATTAGCTATTGAAATATGATAATGTAATGCTGTTTATTGGTAAAACATTGCAAAATTTCCTAATCCTTTGCAAATCACTTCCATCAATCCAATCACCAATTACACTGCTACATTAGTGAGAATGTGTTTTGTCTTCCAGGCAAAATGGACATGGAAGACCATTCGTTTAGCAATACAAATCCAAACTATTCACAAACATAGGTTTTTGGTGGAGGACTTTAACCTGAGGACTTAAGAGCTCTAAAGAACAGCTATCAGCCATTAAAGTTTGGCTTTGTCTCTCTTATCGTCTTGACCCATTGCTAAAATATTCTGACAGACTCCATTAGACTCTAGATTTAAATGGAACAGTGGGGTGCAAATGCTCACCATCACGATACAAATTGGAACAGAACTCAGATCACTGAAAACATACAAATCAAATCCTTGAGTCCTCATAACTCAACTGTTAATTCCCCTGGAGTAGCAGAGGGTGGATGGTTATCATGTATTAAATGCTCCAACATTAGGTTTCTGTCAAACCATCCTTCAGAAAGTACTCTATTGGAATAGATAATTATTTACTGAGCATGCAATCATCAGTATAAAAACTGTCATATGATCGTCACTGCCCATTTTCCTAACACTCCTTGCCACAGATTTTCTCAAATTCCTCAATATGAACAACCAAATTTAAGCACAGTCCTGACTGTTTTTATCAAGTTCATGTAATTACCTTTTAATATAAGGATAGTTAGTTTTTCAAATTTAAATTGTGGAGTAGGAATAAAAACGGAAATTATGTCATGCTGCATTTCATTGAAATGGTGAATAGTTCAGGTTGTTCTATTGAAAAAAGGCTATTACTTTGTAGGTAACTGCTTAACTATAACAGAGCAGGTAATCAATTTGACAAGATGCTCAAATTCCCAGTCAAGTCTTACAACAAGCAATGACTAGAAATACATTGACAACCATAGTATAATGTGAATTTCCCTATTACGATATTCATATACTTAAAAAGAAAAAGGAAACAAAATGAAGCCAGAACTGAACTCAATATTTATTTCTTTCCAACCTCATCATTTGATCTTGGCCCTTCAGTACTGTTTCTTTGTTGGGAATTTTGTGCTAAAACCCACATTTGTAGTTTCACATTTTTGTCCAAAAAAGAGTTGGACTGAAGATCTGTAGAAGAGGAAAAATGGAACATGAGGAAGTTAGTAAAAATTCCTTTAACTTCACCAATTACTAGGCTTCTTGCAGAAAGCAGTTCTGCACTGTTGCCTCAGATGCAGCACCGGCTCCCTTTGTCAACAGCTTCATTTTCTTCAGATTTCTTCTCTGTGGACTTTGTTCTTTGGTTTCCCTTCATTCAATTATTTTCATGTTTCTTTTTTTGACAATCTCATTTTCATTCCTGAGATACAACTCAGTTTTTTATGTTTCTTTCTTTTTTTTTTTTTGTTTCAGAAGAAATCTAATTAATACTTGAACCACTTGAAGTTGTATTGCAACTGGCGTCATTGTGCAATCAAGTTTCAGTTCTTAAAGAGAAACAGATGCCAAATTCTAGCCTTCATTCAAGAAGGGTGACATGGAAAAATACAGTATAAGGAATGGAAAACAGAAGTGCAGTAGTGGAACTGGGGACAGGAACATAAAATCAGTGCAGGGATAGTAAAGAGGTTACTTATCTATCCTACTCAGTGCCACTTTCTGGTCACTTGCCAATGGAGATTTTTTCTGTATGATGTCCATAATGTATTGGTTTAAGTATCAGCATATGCAAATTTGTGCACTACCCACTGCACCATGCTTCTATACTTACAAACAATTTTATATCTAAAGACATGGCTTTTATATGTAGGGTCTATGAAAGACTTTAAAGTATTACTTAAATACACTTCCGCTCTTCAAAGCTGTCCATCTCACCAGCTGATCCTACAGGTTATCACAACATTTCATCTTTTGTCTTCTTTCTTCCAACACTGTAAATTCACCCACAACAGGTAATAATAATGAAAACAAGCTGTATAGAAACCACAGAATATTTCTTCATGTATTTCAGATTTCTTGTTGTATGCTAGCACAATGAACTGTCCAGTCTGTCACCAGAAGTTTGTAACCGAAAGGTTTTAGTGTTTTATCTTCAGTTACCTTTGTTCACTGCCATCATGATGTTATAGAAATCCCCACTGATCTTCCTTTAATGTGTTGGATAATGCATTGAAGATAAATTCTGTAAAATATTCCTTACAAATGACTACATGCATTAGCATTTCACAATAGCACAAATAGTTAGAAAACTAATTTCCTGTGAAGTATAGTATGTTTTCTTGCTAATAATAATGCTCCAAGTTGTATATATTACAATTCTTTAAGTCATAATTCAGAATATTGTTCTGTTTCTTTAGTTTAGATTTCAATAAACTTGACATTATTGAAGAGTATTCATAAATTCTGATGAAATTCAATTACTCTGACAATTGGTTCTTGCACAGTGTCCTGACTGAACCACTGCTGTAAGTATGAGGATTACATATTCTCACCTCATTTCACAAGCAATAATGAAAGAGGATGAGATTAAATCCCCTCTATCGAGGTCTTTATTTAAAGAAATAACTAGGGATTGCTACAATTTTTCTTTCCACTCATAGTTGTTCCTCTGCTTTCAGAACAATGAAAACAATTAGAAGCATTGAAAGCCTAATTAAGAAAAAAATCTCAAAACCAATTTCATTGCATATGAACATCAACTTTGCTTTGTCTAAAAAAAAATATTACTTGAAGTTAGAAAGATGGTTTGACACTCAATCATCTGCCTTTAGAAAGTAACAAACATCTGAAAAACATATATTAAGAAAAAGTTACTCTATACCAAAACCTTAAAGCTAGCATTTGTCAACCCCCCCCTCCATTCCTTGTTGCTATACAGTCCAGTCTGCAAGTGCAAGGAAAAGTGAGCATCAGCACTGTGCAAAGGGATTCGCATCACTATTCCTTTGAAAAGCAGCAGTTTATGCCCCTGGCTGGCACGCTGTGAGGCTGCTCTGTGGCTGGGGGCAATTTCAATAGCTCCTTTGTGTTCCCAGACCTTATCTGCCTCGCCTGAGAATATAGACTAACATTTTCCTGGCTTTAGGGATATTTTTGCCTACTGGGTTATCTATGATAGAAACTAGTTTATTTTTTATTTTTTATTTTTTTAGTTAATTCTTTAGTAGGCAAAATGAAAAATCTTATTGCTGTGTTTTAGAAGACCTCACAGAAAATGTATTTGATGTACTATAGTTTTCTTCAAATGCCTCACAGGTTATAGTATCAGCTGAAGACCAATGCTGGAAAACCAGACTCTTTTTTCTATTAGATAACATGTTGCCTGAACATCTAGGAAAAAATAATAATTTAGGAACTGGGGAACCTTAAAGTAAACAGATGTGTGCTAAGTTAAATTGTGGAGGTGAAAATAGCAGGGCCTCATGCGACATCAAATCTTTAAGCCATAACGGCACTGGAGATGGATCTTCTAGGAGAACAGTGCACTGCCTTGTAGCAAACAGTTTTACTCTTGACACCTTTTCCCATGTTTTATTTAAACTAAAAGCAGATGTTTATAATCACAACAGTTCATTCTAGAAGCATTATCCCAAAGAAAAGTGTTACTCAGTACACATAAAAATACGAATTCAGTTCTTGAGGAACAATGCAAGAAAGTAAAAATAAAATAGTTACGTTGCACACTCAGCTCTAAAATATAGAAAATTCAGGTCATTCCAAGGTAACCCTACAAAGAGCGCCAGATAAATCTGCTGAGTACTATGACCCATTTTAGCAAGGAAGAGCTGCAGTCTTTGCTTTTGATCAGAAATAACTGGACACTGGAGAAAATCACAAAACAAAAGCTTTGGGGGAAAATCTTGGAGTAAAGTTCATGTTTATTTCTTATTACCCTGCATACTAAATAAAATCAAACAGTTTGGTGTTACGAAAAGAGAATACTACCTATTCTCAACTATTGAATTAAATATTAATTGACTGATATGCTTTTAAGTATTTGATTTCATTTGCTACCACATATATGTCACAGGATGACTGTATTAATCTAGCAACCTCTGAATGGGAACCTTGCCATTGTCACAAGATATAATGGAGCTCAGGCATTTTTAAGTCTTCTGTATTCTTAGGACACTAAGCATATTATTTTCTAAGTAGAACTTACAAAAAAATCTCTGCCAGGTACTGTAAGATACCAAAACTTTAAGAGAAGTTCATCTTTAAAAACACATGTGAAACATAAATTTCCATTTTATGAAATAATACATATTATCTTAGCTTTATTTTATTTAAAATGGTAAAGAATGACTGACCTTTCAGAGCCTTTCATTTACTGCAGTATAAGAGAAACATTATAAATGCCAGAAGATACTGTTGAATGGGAAACACAAAGGATTCAAAGAAATTAAACTTTGTTATGAATACAAAAGACAACTCGAGCTGGCGTATGTACACACTCCTTGCTATTGTATTAGTTTTCTATCAAAAAGCTGACATTCAGAACATTCAAGAAATACGACTGCCCTTTCAGATACAAAATTTGGATTTATTTCCTTCCCACACGATGTTTATTTGACCTTGTATTAATGTCAGACAGCAGAATCATGTTGTGATGAAAATGAAATATTTCATTCAACTTTGATTCACATATACAGCAAAAATGTCATTAGAAGGTAACAATATTCTAGATTTAATGCACTGCTAGTCATTTGGAATCTGGAATTCATTGCTTATACTAATTTCAGATATAGATGCTTGGGGCTGTAAATGTTGATAACTCATAATCAAGTACATAATAATAGAATTATTTTCTTCAAAGAGCTCCAAATGCTTTAGAATGATGGAATGTGCTATTAAAACTATGCTTGAATGGACAGCATTTAGGAAAGATCACAAAAGAGATGCAGAGGGAATGAAGTGTGGACGATTCTATACTCTTTTATTGGAATGTCTGGAGATCTGGGGTCCATCCATATTTAGAATTTCAATTTCAGATATTCAGTGCTTTAAACAATGCACTACTCTCCAGTTAGATTTCTGACATCCTCTTACCCAAGGAGAATTTCAAAGAAAGATCTTTATTATAATCACCACCTTGATTCAGCAGATTTTCACTTATTCTTCTTTTCACTTATTAATATCTAATAAGGTAACTTATCATGGCTTATAAAATTTTCCACTGGCATCTTTCACTATATTAATGGTGTCATCCCAATCATATGCATGTTAACAAAAACCTGCTATCCATCAACATTAAGTTCTAATGGAATAAATGATTTTTTTTCCAATTTCAAAAAAAATATATATATATATATATTTCATTCAATCACTCAGAAAAATGGAGGATTTTTCTAGTCAGCTGGTTGGAGAAAGAACTCCATGTTTTGATGGCTGGAGCAAAATCAGAATTGCTTGGCATTTATAATTTCTCCATCTATAGAAGCAGATCAGAGCTTTTATTATTATTTTTTTTTTTTTTCTGAATCTCACCTGAATTTTGTGGTTTTAAATGCAGGAAGGAACACTGTAGTATGATTTCCACTATTGTCAACTGTTTCTTCATTTCTACCTTTGTTTGCTAAGTATTTAAACTGATGATAACCTCAACAGAAAGTGTTTAAAATATATAATGTAAAACTATTAAATAAAACTTCTTAATTTGGTATTAAGGACATGATTCAAACGCATGCTGATGTGAACTGCACATTTTGTACAGAAACTTAAGGAATTTGAGGACACTTGAATGTGCTTGTAATATTCATGTTATTCTAGGTGACATTCCACAACTTAACGCCTTCTATAAATTGTTAAAGAAGTATTTGACGTTCTTCTGTGTTCTGTTGATCATCCACATTTCCTCTCAGTGAGCACATAACTTTGTATATGACATATCAATAAATTGCTGCGTGACATCTGATATGACATATCAATAAATTGCTGCATGACATCTGATGAAACACTCAGCAGAGGAGGTACCTCTCACAAAACTTGTGCACAACACAGATCACAGAAGAAACCTATGTGCAGCAGAACTTTTCCAAACTCCTTCTCTTCATTACTTATTCCTACATACTGCTAGTTGGCACCCAGATTCAGATGTTTAGATTTTGAATTAAAAAAGCTTTTTCTGGTCTGCATGTGTCTTTGTGGGTGATCAAATATTGGGTCAGACTACAGAACACAGTACACTGATAATGTTCTGTAAACGAATAAAAGCCAATAGAGCCATAGAAGGGAACTGCCATTGTCTGTGTGATTGAGAAAATCAGCAAATCCATTCCACCCATTTGTTTAAATCAAGTCCCTTCTCAGTGCTCCAGAGAAATGTTATAAAACCAAAACTTTCCCACCAAACTCAGGGTCAAAAACTGTTTCAGACTTCCCAAAGCAGTGGTGAATGGAAAGCTAGTGATATTTGATTCAGTAAAAGTCAATAATAGAACCACATTCTACAGTGTTGTTTATTAATCGGGAATGTTAGTTTGTTAAAGGCATAGCTAATCCCACAATACATAAGGGATAAGTAAAAATTTCCTTTAGATTAACAGTTTGCTGGTCTAGTTTTCCTTAGAGTAAAAAGCTGAGAAGTAGCAATGGAGTCTGTTCCTGGTTCTTTCTCAGCAGCTCTGTTGATGTGGTACCTAGGGAGAACGAACATTTTCTCCCTCTGTGCACAGAAATCTAACAGAGTGGCTGCTTTTCTCCTTGCTGAAAACTGTGGTGCAAAACTAGGAATCTCTGGGAACGCTGTGAGGATATGATAAAGCTTTCAGTTTACTTCAGTCCTGAGAAGTTTTAACACAGATCTCTTTATCATTAGGCACACTGATTTACAATTAATAATTCTTCCCTCATTAATTTTGAATGGCAAGGATAAAAGGTAAATAAAAACCTGTAGAAGAAAAAAAAGCCAGAGAGACAGACTGACCAGGAAGCAAACATTCTTAGCGACTGCAAACTAATACCCTGAGTAATATTCTTCTTGATTTGCTGGTATATGGTTCATTTTCCATGGAGCAAGGTCATTTTCATGCTGCAACAAATGCTACAGCTTCCAGCCAGACAATTTTTCTTTCTTTAAAGAAATCATTAATATTAAAGATATTTTAGAGGTATCATACTAACAAACTTCTGCGAAAGTGAACCTCAAATAAATCCTTCAGACTTTGCCAAGTGCACAGATAGAACAAAGTACTACAGAAAAACAAAAACAGACAAAGGAGCCCAAGAGTATACATGCATATTCCTAATTGTTTATTGCCCTTTTTTCACCCAGATGATAACTACAAGTTTGAAAAGAAATGTATATTAGAAGAGCAATAGATACATTATTTAAGTGAGTATCTTTTGCAGGGAGGAAACTTAACAGCTTAATGATCAATTCGAGTGACTTCAGGACCTTAGAACAACGACATCAGTTTTCAGCAAAAGCTTGAAAAGAATGCCCAAAACTTATTCCTTGAATAATTAAGTACATGATAGAGCAATATCTATTCAAGATGTAAGACAATGATCGTGCAGTAAGACAAATAATGTAATTCACTAAGAAATAAAAAAAATAAGAGGATGAAGTATCGTAATAATTCACAGCACTCTTGGCGAATCCTTAAAAGAAACTGAATAGCTCACTAGACCTCATTTAGACATGGCCTCCAGCTCACTGGGGCATGCTGATGGAGGCAAGAATAATGCCGGGGGGACTCTTGACTTCAGAGTGTTCAAACACTCTGGGATGGAAGCAGCCTCTGGGATGGAACAGGTGCTGTGCAGAGAGAATCTAGCAAGATAAAATGGAGAAAAAGCACAGTGTGTGCATGACATCACAGTAGTGGAGAGGACAATTCTTGCACAACATAGAGCTTTTAAAGCATAAATAAGACCACCAGTCCTAACCTTTATTTGGCAACTCTGTCCTGTTAGAAGTGGCATACCATCCTGTGAGTGGGAACAATGCCATGGGAACAGATGGAAAACAGTGCAACCGGCCAGAAGTCTATGTCCAAGCCTCAACTGTGTCTGTAGTAGACAAGATCCCCAGGCAGCACTGTCAAGCACTGCAGTTCAGAATCTTTGTGATGAAGGAGTACAGCCTCAAGCCACAAACCACTTCAGCTAAGTTTAGCTCCGGTGAATCAGAATAAGCCATGCAGAGGTATTACTAATGAAGGGACTGCCTTCCTTTGGATTACACTAGAAATCTCTTACAGAAAACTGCTTAATAAGAGTGCAAAAATGCATTGCAAAAGCAAAAGGAGAAAGGATTTTTCATGTTTTCAGAAAAAAAATAAAAATTTCAATGGGCAGAAATCATAAAAATACATATGCCTTCCTATTTCCACACCCCTTGAACCCACACCCATAAGTACTCAAGTAAAAAAGAAAAAAGGTTAAAAAGCAGAATAAAAGAAATGAAACAATTGGACACATAAATGGGAGAAAACTTTCAAGAAGGACAGAAAACAAGGATATATAAAGTTTTTTTGCCACAAAAGCTGTACAAACCGATATTACCAGATAAGATACTCACCAGGGATACACATATTCTGGCACAGGTAAATGCAAACCTTACCAACGTAATGCTGTTGCATTTCCCATAACAAAGTGTATAACTGTTTCAACCAATGAAAAACCCATCTTTTTCTTTTCCATCGTTGCTGATGGTTCTCTCTGGTTTTGAGCAGAAGGTAAGATTAATGTTACAGAGAAGGAAAGCGAAGCAGAGAGAACACAAGTCAGTAAGTTCAACTGACGAGCACTCAGCAGGTTTGGAAAGAAAATATTGTTCTGAATTCCAGGTGAGCATATAGGAGCCAAAGTTGGATCATCACCCCCTCAGTGTCAGCAGGAACCGAGATGTACAGAGAGCTTTTAAGAATGTAGATTTTACTACAACATTGCAAAGACTCCGCAGAATAAACAGTTTATTTTCTGTGGAGTCCAGTAGAAGTTGCTGTGGCTGTTGTGTATAAGTTTGAGAATGTGTTATCTCTACAGAATAAGGGCCTCGGTTTGCATGTGTCATCTTTCAAAATGCCAGTGGGAATCATGCAGTCCCTGACAGGGTGATGATTGGATAATTTCTACTCTACTTGCTACTTAGGCAACACATTTCAAACGATAAGCTTATTGGACAACCTGACGACGTGCTTTGATCATAAAATCTAGAATCAAGGTTAGGTGAGACTTTGATCATCTTTAGCCTAAAATTGCAGCAGCCTCTCCTCTTTCCATCAGGAGTAATTTTGAACCAGAAGAAACCCTCTCTAAAATAACAAATGGTAATAACAGTAAGCCACGAAAAATAATTTTATTTTCTTACATATCTTTAAATCATAGTTTCAAACTAAAAATTTCAAAATATCTCCCTAGGGGATTCATATTACTTATAGTTTAAGAACTTACACTTAAGAAAAATTTTATCTGATTTTTCCTGTCCCCTTCTGCCCCCCCCCATTGGGTTTAGAACAGAAAAAAGTGTTTTGGCCAGTAACGTGAAGTGGACTTTCTGCTAAAAATAGGAACAAAACTATTGAAATGAAAAAGGGGAGTGACAAGGCAAATATTTGAAGGTGGGCAGAATAAGGCACTTCTCAAAGTTTGCCATCACACACGAGTTTTTCTGACTGAAGGAAGCAATGTAATTCTGGATTTCTCTGCTTTCCTTTTCACAGCCATGGATAATCAGTAATTGGTGTAATACTTTTTAAGGCAGTAACAGAATTTTCTCCTGATCTGAGCTGCACAGACCTGCGCATATACAAGCATACACATTTGAAAAGCTATATCAGTAGAAAGCATATTTAATTTACTCTTTCCTGTGAGACCATCCTGAGATCAGCCTAAAGAAATGTAATGCATACACAAAGCATAAGGTCTCACCATCGTTTGATAAAGAGACACCATCCTACTATGTCTGGTATGAAATTTGTCAAATGACAGCAGTGCAGAATGAGTGGTAATGAAGCCATCTGTCCTTGAAAAACACATCTCTCAGGTTTACCAAAACCTGGAGGTAAAAACAAATGTGCAATTTCCCTCAGAAACATTCAGATTTATTTACTTTCACTGTGTTCAGTTTCATTCTACTGAAACACAGCAAACCCAATGAAATCCAAATTGCTTCTATTTGCCTTCAGTTCATATTTCCTCACAATCTCCTTGATTCATTAGTTTCAGCTCAGTATTATCCCACTTATTGGTTTAAAACATTGCAGCAAAGAACCAAAGGTTTCAATTAAAATTCTTTGTTGATACAGATTTAAGAGTCAGCATTTCATCAATCAGAGTATAGATTAGAACAAAGAATTCCATTCACCTATTCACCTTGCTATCCCTTGAGTTATCTTTAGTAGCCTACAATGAGTCAGAAGTGCAGTAGCAACTCACATTGATATACCCAGAACAGCTTACAACTGTCTTTGAAACATCCATGGGGGATGCAGTCACATGTTTGAACAGCTAATCTTTATGTCTAGAAAGGAAAGTGTTAAATCTGAAATTATCTTGGCATAAAAGGGATATTGAGATGAAAGAATAATCAATCTTTCATAAATAATATACATGGGTAGATACATTATATATTCAAAGCTACAGTCAAATGGTTGGGGAGAATGATAATTTATTCTGTTGAATTTCTTCAGAATGAACCCTGGAGCAGATCAAACAAAAAAGTTATAAAATAGGAATTACAGGTAATGAAGGAGTCCGTGTTGCACAGGAGATCTGCTAGCTCTTATGCATAATTAAAATATATGAGGTCAGGGGTAAGCTTAAAGGTGATTGTCAGGAATCATTTTGTTATTCTTTTATTAAACAATACTAGACCTATATTTATTTTGCCAATACATGTATATACAATGTGGAATGACTGGGATTGAAATGCATATTTTAAACTAATGTGTTTTGATTAAACACAGAAGACTCAGAGCACTTTAATATTTGTACCTTATATCTGGCAGACTTGTTCTAGATCTCTAAATCATCTGCCTTAATGTAATTCTTCTCAAGGAGGGAGCATGTCCACCAGTAAATTTTTGGGAGAACACTGCACCAGATGCCCCCAATTTTTTTTTTTTTTTTGGTGGGGGGGAGGGGGAGCAACATCTTTTTAGCCAACGTACCTTGCTCTGTTGAGACAGCAATTTAGCGATGATTGTCTGGCCAAACAGCACTCGCTATACTTAAAGTACCTACACACCACATAACTTTTTCTATGAATTATCTGATTATATTAATAACATTTGTTAGGTTAGACATACATCCAGTAAGACAACTATAAACAAAGTAAATAATACTAACATAAAATTGTGAACAACATGCATGTCGACGGGCTGAGTAGTACATTCACGTTACTTGGATGAAACAAAAGCACAAGTTCACATTTTTATACTCACCTTTGACACTGATTCAGCTGAGATACAGAAACCTGATCAAGATTTGTAACCGGACAGTCACTGCAGACAGAAATACCTAACTTCCTTGCAAAATCAAAAGAACAAAAGACACAGGTAATGTTTGAAAAAAAGACAAGATTTCCATCAGAATTCCACTTCCATTATCAAAGAGATGAAAACAGAAGTTCTTGAGAAAGTGAATCTGCAGTAGGCAGATACAGGAAAGCAGCTAGGAGGACTGGGTGATAAGAGATGGGCAAAGAGAAAGAAGGGACCCTTAACATCTTATGAATAGTTACACTGTTAGAGAAAAGTAGCAGAAACCATATGAAAGTCCTGAAAATATGGCATAAAACAATACTTGTCCTGCGGAAGATGTCTAATCACATTTGTGAAAACAGTATTATTATTTAGATTTCAGTATTACATAGATTTGTTCCATTCAATTTCTGAAAGAAAACAAAAGAAAAATTCTTTAGAAGTCTCTCTTACTCTTTCAATATAGATTATAGTCTCTTCAAAGACTAATGCACACCTTTTTTCCTAAACAGATTTAAACAAAACTTATCAACTGAAATTTGAGAACTCTTACACTTCTGTGTAACAGACTGCCAAAATAAATAAATAAATGAGTAGATTCAAGAAAGGTTTTGTCTTTGTTTTATGTTGATTTTTCTTGGTGTTTTATTTTTTTCCCTTGGCATTCACTCTGAACAGCATAAACAATTCTCTTTGAACTGGCCACATAAGGACTTTTTTTTTTTTCCTTTCCCAATGTGGGAGAAGAAAGCAACATCCAGGGAGAGAAGGAACTCTTGGATCATTTTCCAGCTTGAAATAACAACCAAACTTGACTTGAGAACAGGCACCTGTGAGATTGTAGCTGCCTTTTCCAGATTTAACCGCGCAATGAATTAGATTTCATTTAAAAACATTTTATATCTAGATGCAAAATTAATATAAGGAATCACACAGATTCCAGATCTCGGTCACATTCTTTGTAGAGTTCACTGTTGCTGTGTGAACAAAGCAAAGGAATAGGAACATAGGTGGCTGTACCTTTGGATGCTTTTGAATTATTGCTGACATTTTTGGTATTTCTTGAGTTCTGACGGGTAAGTATTGACTTCTAGCATACTGCTGATAGTCAGCAGTTCAGAGAGAAAACTAAGAGCAAAGTATGTGTGATAAGTTTAGCAGTTAAGCAAGAAGTATAAGCTAATAGATAAAGCTCATATATGAAGATTTCAAAACATTTACATTTAAAGAAATCTATTATATGCATCTTTAAGTGTTATTTTCCAAATCAGAATGAGAGCTTGCCAGATTATGTCCTAAGAAGTTGCTGCTGTAGTAACAGAGCTCTACACGTTGGGGCTCCCATCCTGCAAATCCATAAACATGTACGTATTTCATATTTGAATTAAATTTATCTTGAAGTATTCAGATCCTTACTAATACAAACCAGCATGACGAGGACTGTCATGGGAGGTGGCCAGGGGACAATTCCAAGCTCCACTCTAAATCACTGATCTTTTAGTCCTTACAGTTGCTTTCTGAACCAAATTCACTAATCTTTGAGTTGGAAGCTAAAGAAAAAAACAACTTCCAAATATATGTGCTACGTTTACCACTGACATGTAATACAGCAAACGTAAATCTTTCTCTGTATGCAGTTATGCCTCAGGCAGAGCCTCTAAGTGATCAGAGCCTATCTCCTGGGCTTTGTCAAACACACAGCAGGTCAAATGCAAAGGACAGTGGAGTTATTTGTTGAAATGTGCACAAGTTCTCTCTTTGTCCCTCATTCTATTACACTATCAAACCAATGATTTTCCAAGCAGGGCTCATCTGCAAACAACACAAGTGTGGTCCTTGTGAGCACTGCAACCACAACCCGGTCAATTAGGAAGGTAGCTCCTCTACTGCTTTCAACATAGAACAAGAATTCTGATCTGTTTGGTTTTTTTCTATAACCATATCAGATTTCCTGAAATACTGCCCAGCACAGGATTTCAGAATGTGACAGTTTAAAGGAGCATTCAGGGAACTAAAATTAAGAAAGCAACTACACTTGGTGCATTATTTACTGTAAATTCATTTAGGTCTGGAAAACTCACATTCTAAGCTGCTTTTACTTGCATGATACTCTCTTCTTTTTGAGATGTCTTTCAGACTAATGACTACTGGCAAACCCCTCTAGTTTTCCAGGGTTTACTTCAAAATTTTGCACTGTTCTTTTTCATTTCGTTTCAGATGAAGTGCCTTGCACTTCTATTCATCACTGTTTTGTATTTTTATTAAGCTCTTGCTAGCTGGAGGCTTTGATGACAATTTTGCACATTTTTTCTCCCCAAAATATTCTCCACAGGTGGTAAGATATTTTATAAATTACTCTTGAACTGTCTGCTTCTATTCTTGTGTTTTCAGACTTACTGGTAACACTGACTCAGAGGCCAGTTCAGTTCTCAATAACAAGCCCATTTGGCCATGTAGTCAGAGAACAAAATGCCAGTGTGACACACAAAATCTGGCCATTAACTTACGGCTGCTACTGTGTAGCAAATTTATTCTTAATTTAAATCATAAGGAAGAGAATGAGATAATCCTCAAACCTCTTTTCTTTTTGTGGGGAGGAGTGTTAAAAAAAATTAGCTTACTTTTGCTAGAATATATATCAGGATATTTTATAAATACAGGATCTTTCTTACTTCTGGCTGCTGCTTTCCCCCTACCTCCTACCATGTCTCCATACATGTACCAAATGTTGTTTTCCCCTCCCCCCACCCCAAACTGTCAAATAAAACTAAGGCACTTCATAGGAAACAGAGCAATGAAAGTTTTCCTTTATGCATAAATTTTTCCCCTAGGCTCCCTTAGAAAGACTCTGAAATGGTCCCAAAATACTACAAGATCTCAGACATCAAACTGACAGCAGTCATACTTGCAGTGAACGCTTGGCTGTAAATGCTACCCAAGAGGAACTTAACGATGATGCAGCATCAGTGACAGCTATAATAACTATTTTAATTAAAAAATATATCTTTGAAGAAAATTGATGACAGCAGAGAATAAATTAAATGCACAAACTCTTGCAAGCATAGAAGAGAACATTAAAAAGTAGGGATTAATGAGGGTATTTGCAAATTTTTAGAACATCTGTTCAATGCTAAATTTATTTTTTAGAAAGGCTTTTAAAAATTCTCAACTTCTCAGTGATGTCCGCACGAATTCTTAGAGCATATTGAAGTCATCCTGTCACCAGTTTTAGGAGAAAAGGGACCACACTGATTATTTGATCTGATCTCCTGCCTTGCAGAAGGAGCACATGGCATCTAGCAGCTCTCTGGTCAACTTGTTGCCGTGCCTCACTACTCTTATCATGAAAAAGTTTTTCCTTTTATTCAATCTAAATCTCCTCTCTTTTATTTTGAGACCATTTCCCCATGTCCTATCAGAACTGACCCTGCTAACGAATCTGTCCCTCTCTTTCTTGGGAGTCCCTTTAGATACTGAAAAAACTGTTCTCAGCCCTCCCCAGAGCCTTCTCTTCTCCAGGCTGCAACACCCAGCTGCAACTTGTATTGGCAACTACTGCACCCTGTGTTCTGAAAGTAAGGTTGTTGATCATCAGAAAGCATTTTCAGAAAGCATTTATTTTATTTTAAAATGATTAAAAAATTACTCACCACAAAAGCTTGAAGGAGTTAAAATTATGCTGATATAAACTTACAAATTCAATCTATAGCAGAAATTATATTTTTTCTAACTGTACTTTGAAAGTGTGTGACAAAAAAAAAAAACAAACCAAAAAACTGCTGGGAAATGTTTACTCAGCCCAGACATCATAATGACCATGCCCTGAATTTCCTGTGGGTCATTAGCTGAGAAATAAACGTGGCTGTCAATTCTTGATAATTCTTTCCTGAGGATAATTAGTTATTTTTCTTCAATTACAACTTAGGAAAAACAGAATAGAACATTTATATCTGTTAAAATTTATAGAAATTCATTCTGTGATAATAATTACTCCCCAAAGGGATATTAACTCATTTATACGGTTTATAGAGACAACAATTCTGATTGGGTTGCTGCACCTAGATTTAATTTAGGTAATATTATTTCCTCCATCAGGCCAACTGACACAGGTCTACCAGAGTGACCACTGACTTTTAGGGAATCTAAAAATTTTTAGGAATCTAAAGATTATCTTTTCACCTCCCTAAACCTTTTAAGGCTCTGAAGAGATTTTGAGAATAGTGAGCGCCAGTCTGCTATGCTTTATAAATTCACTAATTTCATTAGTTCCACGGACTTCAATTTTTACAGTATATCAACTTTCTTTTGTCATAATTTACATGCACATATGTACACTTTCACACATAAAAATGCTTTAAAGTACTACTTACAAAGTTTTATGGCAATTCATAGCACGCTAATAAATGCACTCACCTTTGGGTAGAAAGCATTGCTAGACACTAAGTTTTTATATGACTACCCTTCCTGCCTCAAGATAACTAGAACACTTTTTTTAGTTAAATAATTCTGTGGTGCTCTCATTGATGATTTATAACTCCATTTACAGTTGTAATCTGGGTAACAAAATGAATAATCCATCATTGTACTATGAATAGTAAATTAACCGAGATAAGTGTTGAACATCCAATCACAATCATTAAGTAACCAGAAGACTAAGATTGGTGAGGACATATTGGAAGCAATTATTACTAATGAATACATTAACTTCAGGCATAAGAGTGGCATGGCTGATATTCTAGTACATAAAAACAAAATTAGATTGGGGGCGAGGAGACAATATGGGACAGTCTCTGGAAATAAGCAATTATCCATGAATATAATTATTTAGAATAGAAAGCTTCCAGGAAGTGTTATGAATATGACATCACAGACAACCTGGTGAATTCAGTGAAGACAATGTTTTGTAGCATTAGAATAAAAATGAGCACTAGAGGATTTGCTGCAGTATGCAAGCAAAGGGTCATCAAGAGGGGCCAGTGAGAACGAAAGACAAAGTTACAAATCCTTTCCCATAAGAATTCCATATTGTTAATTAGATGATGTCAACTGAGTGTTATGTAAATTGCAATACTTACAAATGCTTAGCTGTGAATTAATTCAGCTCCAGTTTTCAGCAGCTTACAATTACTGTAGATGCTGAAAATTAGACATTTGACCTGCGCATTAGCCTTTTATCACTCACAGTAGGTGCTGAAAGTTAAGACAAAGGCCTGTGCAACTGGAAGATCTGGAATAACGTTATTTTCATTAAGAAAAGCTAAGCACTATGAGAGCTGGAAGCAAAATCAGTGACCATGCATTTGGACTAGAATCACCAACACCATGTTATGGGTTAGCAGCAGTTCATTCCTGGTCTTTCTCACTTTCATAAAGAAAGGAACTCATGCACACTCAAACATCACATTTTTACTTATCTTTAAAGATTTAGAAATTAGCAGCTTTCAATAATACATCTAATCAAACAACCAAACCTTTAAAAATTCTAGCTCATACTTGATTCCTGAATAAATGGGAAAGAATTTTAGAAATGCTTCTAATCTGATACCTTAAATTTTGTTATGGATAGCCAGAAACCACCATCTCCTGTTAACTATTCACTTCCAAAATAGTGTATGTAATAGCAGTATGGATTCTTTTTCAAGACTTATTTTTGCTGAATCCCAAATAAACTTTATGTAATAACCAAGCTAGAATTACTTCAATCGAGAATAACTGGAAAAGGTTGACTTTACTTAGCCGAAATAACTTAATATCTTCCCTGTGATTGGTTACCTGCCAGTTTTTAATGAGCTGGCAATTACTCATTTTATCTTAGGGCAAATAGTACTAACAAAGTTTTAGAAATATTGTTACCACAGAGCTACTATTATGTTGCAGGCCTAATACGTAATTAAGCCTGGAAAAAAGACCCACTCAACTTGATACATTAGCTTCCTCTTATTTTGACAATATGATTAAAATTGCTACAAATCTTTCTCCCCACACAATTTACACCAAAGTGTTTGAAGGAACTGAGCATCGTCATTTAGAATCTAAGGTTTATGTGAATAGAAATGAGCAATTTATGATATGTGAGGTGGTAAAAATGTTTGGAAAAAGGTAAGGAAAAAATAACATTACTGCTTCAAAGATGATTACAATGTAGCTGGAGACAATTAAGACTTCAGACTTCCTGAAAAATCAGACACCAGTATTCTCAAGGAGTTTGCAGTTCTCTAATTCTCCAGTCTCCATGTAGTTCTACAAATTCTCATTCAACTTCACTTTTTTTTTCTTTAATTTCATAGAAGTCCCCCAAAACAAAATACACCCTTAGCAGATTTAATCAGACAGGTAAATAGTTACTTCAGTGAGAAATTTGGGCAGTGCATAATTCCTTCAAGGCAATTAAAACACACATTCTTGTCTCTTGTAGCTGGTTCTTAAACTCCTTACCGAGATTTCACTAAGCTTAACCAGAAGGTTTTTTTGTAATCGGTAATATAGAATTTTATAACTTGTTACAAAATAAAAAAAAATCTTTTAACAGCACAGTAAACCGGAAATGCAAAATTGCCACAAGTCCCATCAATCCAAGCAGGAAACAGGGTAGGTACACTTTTAAGATTTATGCGTCAGTTTGTACAACTGTCACAAGAAACTTGGCTTTAAAATGCAATGAATCTGATACAAGGTCACTGACAGGGAATGAGTAAAGGATAAAGAATACTAACCTGACATTTTTACAGCTACTTTTGTTTATCACGATACTTGACACTTGGTTTTATTTATTTATTTATTGGGATATCTTGACTAAGCACATTTCTATTTGGGAAGATCATATGACCTTTCTTCCTCTGATTATTCAACTGACCACTTGAAAGCTCCAGTTTTAGTAGGCTAATTCCATCCATTTTTAGCTTTCCTAGAGTGAAGTATTATTAACTCAATACGACAGATCTAAAATATCTGTTACTTGGACAGCCCAAGAAGAGAATGAAATAGGTCAGTCATCCTATCAGACAACCATCACACACAACTGCTTGATCACTTTAGGGCTAAGCAAAAGATAAAGCATATTGTTAAGAGCATTATCCAAACAGCTCTTGAACACAGACAAGCAAGAGGCATCAACCACCTCAGTAGAAAGTCTGTCGCAGTGAGAAAAAAAATATGCATATTTTGTAGCAGAGGTTTTTGTTCTTATCAAAGTTTTTGCAGAAAAGGATAAAGCTCAGCAGTTGAATCCCCTTACTTTATGCTGCATCACTCAATTTTTCTGTAGTTAATAAGGGAGACAAATTCTTTTGACAATCAGAATTCTGATGATGTGAAAGAAGGAGGCATTACATCATAACATGTTTGCAATACTACCAATCTTCTAACATTTCCATCACTGAGTCATCTTTTTAACTAAGAACTCAGTTAAGTAGAGCACTCTCTTGTCATTGTTTGCCTTCACAGCAGTGATATCTCAGCCTTTAAACATTATTTTAGGTATACCATGTATTCACTGCTTACCTTGGAAAAGTTACTTAGCGTGCTAAGTAAGATCTTGGCCAAAAGTACATTTATTTTTCTGTTTTCCTTGTTTAACTGTCATGAATACATCAGAAGACTTCCATAGTGCAAGAAAGTAAATCCACTTCAGACAAGTTCAATACTTAAGCTCTATAGTGGGTAACAAACAAACTGTTCGAGGCTGAATGTTAAAAATGTAGGACCTACTGGACTGGAGCTAACCGACAAACGGCACCAAATTCGTAAGAAATTTCCATTTCACAAGAGAAATCTTTAAAGGAGAAAGAATAAACAATTTCTATATTTTTGGACTAGATTCCTCCTGACAGTCTCAGAGTATCGTACTCAATCACAGATGGTGGCACTATTCCCTGTGTTTGCATAGAATTAAAATGGACATGAACCCAGTGCAAACTAGAATCCTCCTTCACTTCAGGGGAAAATGGAAGGCCTATTTCTTTTGTTTCTCTTCAATATTCCCTGAGAAATAATCTTATCTTACAAGCAACACTGCTGCCTTCTACTCTGAAAAATCTTTGTCTCATTTCATATTTGTTTCTAGTTCTTCCTGATGTCTTATTTCACTCTGCCTTGAGTTGGTAAAACATTGCAGCCAAATTTAATTTACCAATCTTGGGAATTCCCTGCTGAGTTGTTATTGAAACCTGAAAACCTGATTAGACCTGAAGAGATTTAGATATACTGATACATAAGAAAACTTCAGCAATCTGCCTTCAGTCTATGCTGAAATTGTAAACATCTGGATTTAAAATAGTCAACAAGATTTGCTACCTAAAAACCTCTGTCTTGTTCAGGCCAATCACATGCTTACATAATAAAGCCTAACACATTAATTAGAACTGTATTGTCTTGCTTTGCTGTAAGGCTTTTGTTCCACCTTACGTTTGACATTACTTTTTTTTTTTTTTTTTTTTTTTCCTTCCAGTGTTCCCTCACAGAAGTTATCCATACCCTCTCTTTGGGAACTCAAAAAACTTAGTAAGGACTTTTCTAGTTAGTTCAATAACTCCAAAGTCCTTAAACTAATGGAACAAGTCCTGATGAAGACACTGGGGATCTACCCATTGTATGCTATGAAGTGCACTCTTGCAAAGATGGCCCAGAGATGGAATACCACTCCATTATAGAGGCCCAGAATCACTAAAGGATAATTCCAGGGCTATGCGCTTCATACCCTGAAAAGGAGGCACATCTCATGATTGGTCCATTTTTTCCACATAAGCTTAGCAGCGTGGAAGAGAATCTCTGCTGCCAGCTACTCCATCTTGAGAAGATAGCCCTTATCCATGGCCTTAGTTGACTTTCAGGCAAGAAGGTACCTGTAGGCTGTCAAGGAATAGAATGGCTGTCTGGAACCAAATACAAAGACAATATCTGAGTATAAACTGAAGAAACAAGCATGACAAAGGTGCAGCCAAAACTCTCAGATAAAAGTTGAACTTCTGAACAAAACAATGTCATTTTACTTCTGCATTTCTTTCATATATATCTCTGAAAGTGCTTTTTTTTCCTAATACATTTTAGAGCTTAATAATTTAGCTAGTCTTTTTAGGAATAAAAGAAGTCACATTTAATGGAACACATTGATCTACTCTGGGCATTGTGATATACCAACCACTGCATTGATAAAACAGGCCTTTATTGTAGCAACTTTTAAACAGTATTCCAAGAATCTGTTTTTACAGCGCTCTAGGATATATAAATACAAAGGATGCATCAGCAGTAATAGAAACATAAGGAAACATTTTAAAATTAAATTGCAGTGGATGAAGATAGAACAGTGCTTTTACTCCCTTTGGATACATCTGTAACAGTTAATCTAGTTGTCATTCAGTGGTAGATACAATTCTAGTCTACATCAAAGCAACTAAAATACCGCTTTGATGGTTTAATAGCAGCTGGCAGTGTAATGACAGGTGGCCACAACCACAACCTAATTTGAAACAAGCTGAAATCTTAGTTAAAGATGTAGAACTCTTTGAAGCACATTTCTTTGAATGAATGGAGAAATACAAATTGTGATCAGACTAGAATACTGCATGTGATATACCTTCCCCAGAAAAGCTGCCTTCAGAAGCTGCTTTAGCAAGTATGTTATTCAACAGCAGAAACAACATCAAGGTTTGTTTAGCAGTCATTTTGTTTTAGTATGAGAGTATGAATGAAAACAGCTGTTCTAAGAATACAAGACACCAAAAACTGTATTAGCAACAGGCATAGGGTCTTTAGAAGCAGAATTAGGATAAACAATACCATCAGTTACAGCATGGTGGCTTTCATTGTCATACCCTCCATCACTGGATTTTCCCTACTAGTTAAGGCAAAAACACAAACAAACAAACAAACAAAAAATCACAGCATCCACATTTTAAGACTTTTTTTCCTCCTACGGTTACTTCCTACAGGAAGTATACTTCATAAGTCCTTCTTTAGCAAAATCTGTTGCTATAAGCATAAGATGCCCAAAACAGGAAAAGATTAATTACATGCACTAGAAGTTAAAATTACTATTTGCAACAAAAATTACTCATATAAGCTACAGTTTGAGTATATAAGGCTTTCAAAATATTATGGGTTTGTTATGAAAGGAAATATTTTTTTATATGCAATAATAGCATAGTTTCTAAGCTTGATCACAATGGACATAAAGCATCATTCAGTACTAAGGCACTTTCTTTAGTATTCACAGAGTCAGCATTTAACTGCTCCAAAAGAAAAGACAGAAGCTTCAAGTCATGAGATGCATTTCACATTTCTCTGCCTCAGTTTTGTGATATGGAAAGACCTCCCACGTTCCTCAGTAACAGTAATCACAGAAACTCTGCCCTGTTCAGAAGTTTAAGGGCAGTGAAGAAAGGTGTAATTTTAAGGGGTAATTTAAGCTAACTGACTTAAATAATAAATTAATGCAACAGGCTATGCAAAGTTCAAGTATCTCAAGTCTGACTGGAATGGAGAGGTAGATGAATGAGTGAACACATGCTCCCTTGCAACCCAGCTCTTATCAGAAATTCGTAACTTTTCACAGCCTGACTGAAAGCCTCAGTGCCAGGCAATGTAGGAAGAGCATTTTTGTTACAAAGAGACAGTCCGCTCTCACTAGTGGTAGCAAAATAAATTTACCTTTCCAAATATTATTTTTCTGACATTAGAATAACTGGTTTGCAGTTCAGTAGGTTTCTTCAGGGAAATAGTGTAAAACATAACAGATTAAAAGGCTCTTTCATGAAGCAATGAATTACATCTACTTGTTATCAAAATTCCATGAGCATTCACAGAGCAGAGAAAATCTGTAAAGATTAATTGGCAAATACAAGATTTGCTCTTAATAAAAATCCTGTAAACTACAGTGAACCAAAAGAATCAATTTCCTACAGGTGTTTTATACAAATGGCAGCATATTCCCAGAAATGAGCAGCAAAAGTATATTTTGATGCTTAAACTACTTAGGTGTTTAGAGGATTAATAAGCAACTTCAAAAAGATATCTTCTAGAAAAAAAAAAAACACCAAAGCAACCCAGCAATACATTGATAATGACTGTAGCAGAAAGTCTTGACACTGTAGTAAAGATTAAACATCTCCTCACTTAAATGAGCTGTCTCTAAAGTTCTGTTGTTAAAATTAATGGCTGGACAGTCTCCAACCTTCTGAAGTACATATATTACTCCAATTCTGTGCAAATCTTGACAAAACAGACAACTTAAGACAACTTAAAGGTTTAAGAATCTTGATTTTTCATTAGATACTACAGCATGTAAACCTCTCTTCTTGTTGTACCTCGGTGATTAAGAGATTTAGAGTTGAAGCAAAAAAAAAATCTGAGTACTTCCTTTATTTTCCTTAGAATTTTGCAGCACAAGTCAGAAAAGAATGAACTGGTCCATAAAATGATAGAAATAGGAATACAGTTCAATGCATTTTACTTTAAAGTGTACTGTATTGAAATAATGTTTTCTATATTACTGCACAACACACACCATGCTGAAAGCAATATGTCTTAAAAAACCTTATTGCACTGATGTTCTGCATACCACTAAAACAGCAATAAATGCAAAGCGATTAAAAGTCCTAGCTATCAAAAATTCATCACGCTCACACAGATTCTTAAAAATAAAGCTAATCTTTCATTCTGTTTTGTGGAGTTTTGCTGTAAACTTAAAATTCTGCTGTTGTAAACCTCTGGCTCCGCTCATATTCTGGAGAGCTGGATGAAAACTCACGCCACTTCTTTGTGACTTTAAATTGCTTTACTGAAGAACACCCAAAACTGAAGGCAAAGCAGAGTGGTTTTAAAAATAATTGTAAATGTTTGTTACTTACAATGATTTATTGAAGCAAGACAGACTCCTAAATCTCTTTTCTTCTACTGCGCAGAAATACTTAACTATAGCTCAGTCATCTGTTGATTTTAACTTGGGAAGCATAATCCAGATTCCAGCCCATTATCATCTTATAGAGCTCATAGCAGAGAACTAACTCTTAAGCGAATGAGTTATTGCCAATACTGTACACGTACACAGAGTCTCAATTCTCTACATACACAACAGGGAATTATGCTGTAAATTTTACTTCCTTGTGCAGCTGGCAGTTCCTTAATATTAATCAGTCACTCAAAAAACAAAGTATCCCCAAAACAAAACCAAGAAGCTTGAACAGTTGTTGTATATTTACTTTTTTTTAAATCGTTAAACACTTAACAGTTACTCCTCATTTTGATTTCTTTCTTGAAGTCTAATTATTCCATATGTCCTTTCATATTTTGTCTGATTTGCAACTGTATTTCTCATTATCATTTTGTGAGGATATGCTGCTATTTCCTCTGGTTTCATTTTCTCTTTTATGTTTTGCTTGTACAAAATTAATTACATTGTACCTTCAAGCATAATTTTAACACTGTCTCCATTGCACTGTGCCTGCCTTTAATTAATGCTCTTCTAATGTAGGTTTTAGAGCCAAATGGTGCAATATTCAGAGCATCAAAGAAACAAAAGATCTAACAAAGCTGAAATGAAAGAACCAGACAAAGCAGCAGACGATGTATTCTCATTTTAAAAATGTCGCTACAGTTTTATTTTAGATAGTAAAACCAGAGAAGATTGTTTCTACTTTCTCATTCATCACCAAGCTTTTGGGTATAAGGCCAACTCCAATCTTGCATTTAATCTGTAATTTATGAAATGAGATTAATTTCTCAAATGTCAGCCCATCCACTACACACCCCTTACCCATATTCCTATAGAGGGATTTTTTTTTTTTTTTTAAATAAATATCTGGCCAGTCAGAGCTGCCTTATCAAATGCATGCATTCATACAGACTCACAAAACATTAAGGCAGTTATTGGGAGTCTTCTCCTGGTGGCCTACTCAAGAATGCAAATAATGAGGAATATTCCACGAAACCGACATTTCGCAGGTTTTGAAGTTTATTATGTCCTCTTGCTATTGAGCTAATACATATTCAGCCAGAAACCAGAGCCTAACACACATAGCAAGGTATATGATTTCAGTTATATGGGACTCCAGGTATTTTAGTCATTCAGTTCTTTCTTTAGCAGACTTCAAAGTGAAGCCCTGGGTCACTGCTATTTCTGCTAGGCAGATCTTACAGTTATTAGAATTTTGTTTTAATCTTTAAAATTTGAAAATTCATTTTAAAATACAACAAACATAAGTAGTGAACTATAACAACTTTGAGCAGTAAAAATGAGTTGCATACAACTAACAAATCAAAGTCAACTCAGTTAAGTACCAAGACCTGAGTTATATTTACAGTTGGATATTAAGATAAATGTAACAATTGGATTTGTTAAAAATAAATCTTTCACACTCACGGAGTGTACTGAGCAATAGCACTGGTATATGTCACTGCATAAAGGTGGTATGTGGTTTTCAATAAGATCATTTTCTGGGCCACAATAAACAGAATATTTTAGAAGTAGATCATTATGGGTAATTAAAACATTAGGGATTTAGTTTTGTTGGATGGAGGTACTCTGTTTAGGAACAAAAGCATGCATCTTATGTAACAGATGCAAATAAAATAAAAGGGATCAAGTTAAAATATTTCTCACTTAGAAAGGATTGGAGTTTTCTGACAATTATTGAGATGGAATATATTTTTAGTGGGGACGAAGCCTGTCCTGGGATTTCATGACTTTGATCAGCACTGTACCCACACATCAAAAGACAACTTTCTATATCACTATTATTCATTGTTTGGTAAGCAATAGCCAGAAGAAATGCAGTTGGTACATTGCAGTCACCTGTCTACTTTGAGTCTACTGAAGTAGGCAGAAGTCCCTTAAACAAAACAAAACAAAAAAAAACCCCATAAATCTATTCAACTTTAGAAAGAAAAGTAAGCATTGAATTATGTATAGAAAGTAAATATTTGCAATGAAATAAGTTGTAAAGAAAATTAGACAGGTCATATTTAGAGCCCAGCACATTTGGCAGTGTCTCTTCAAGGTGAGGGAATATCATAGCTGAAGTTCCTACTTTTATTTTGTCAAGAGAGCAGTATATCAAAGTATGACATTACACAGGCTCACTTTTAAAGAGCACAAAAACTTTGATTTCAGAAACAAATGAAAGGAAGAAAATGTGACTGTGAAACAAAAGACTCCACACGTGTATTTTTAGCGCCATGTGTTCTGCCTAAAAGGCCATATACCCTCACATTTGTTAATGCAGGAGAAAAGCTTTTCCAAATCACCTTTGAAATTTCAATTCTTAAACAGTAAATTTGAAAGTTGTCAGTCGGCAAGGGCCAGAAACACACTTGGAAACATTAAATACCTTAAAATGCACTTTGTATCTCAGTTTTTCCTTTCATCCCTGAATCTTTGAAGATTTAACAATGGAATATTTTTTTTTTTTTTTAACTCCTACAGGTTCCTTCTAAACCCTTAAAGTCTCTATGTAGTCAAAAATACTTTCCATGTCAAAAGTCCAAAACGCTCAGAGAAAAGGAAGATGATTTGAACACCTTGTGTGCATTATATGTAGATATGATCGAATAGCACCTTCTCCCTTTCTCCTTCACCGATATTGTTCTTACAATGGCAATAGTCATATAATAGCACCACATCAACTTGAATCCAGAATATTATCTTACTCTAGTGCAATGAGCACTTTCATACACACATCTCATGCCTCAATAGCTTTTGTTGTTTATGGGTCAAACATTAATAAAAGCAGCATTCCACAGAAACAATAATGAAATTTGGGTAGTATTACACATCAACTTCAGAGTTTCCGGAGAAATTACTGTCAAAAACATTGAAGCCCAAAGCTTTTTCTCTTACATTATCAAAACCATGTGTTACAGGATGACATGTCCTTTCAACATCCATAGGAGTAAATAGGGTGATAAATATCATAACTTCACAACAGGTTGTGGACATTAGAATACCTGGTTCTACTGTCTTCAGTATTTGAGTTCACAGATACACAAGTTACTGGAAGAATAAGGTACTATTTAAAAGCCATTCATATGATAGAAGAGTGTTAAGAAGCAAATAATCAGACACTTAAAATCCATCTCATTGATAAAGCTTTTAAAATGAATATTAAATTCACATTTTTATTAAATTTATAGTTCTACCATGTACTATATTGAGGAACTGTGAAAGAATTCAGGCTGATGTAAAATTGTGTAGTTTGTATACATTCTCTAATGCAAGAATAGAGGAAGATTTACAAAGCAGGTGAAATAATAATTTCAGGATGCAATTCTAACTGCAAACAGAGAGAGAGATCACAGCTTTCAAACAAAAAAACTCTTGTTCAAAGTTGGTCAGCACTAATCAAGTGCTGACCAGTCTGCAAAAAGATTAAAAAAAATAATGAACACCCTACTTCAACTCACTAACTGCTCAGTATTCCTTTTAAGGCACTTCAATACTCATCATTTAACCACTGTGAAAGATTCCTATTTCATAGGACATAAAAAAAAAAGTGTATTCTACAGATACAGAGGTACCTGAGTTCAGAAGTGCTGTAATCATATTCCCCTTAGTAAATGAACTGCTGTTCACTCTTTGACCAATTACTGCGATAAGCTCATTCTCAGCTGTGCAGATAATATCCTTAATCTGCAGTGTTAAAAAGTTATTGAGGATAAATAACCATGGTAAAGATGTTAACTTCATTAGATTCCCAATTTCTACTGCATCTTGAGTCATTTGGTGAAACCCAGTGAGACAGTAAAATTGCCACATGGCATGAAAAGGCAGATTTAAGGCTCTAAAACATTCATTCTGACAACAAGTTTGATTCACCTCGTCCTTACGATCAATAATATCACAATACACTTCACAACAGAGTAGCTAACAGTACACAGTAATCTAAATGATCATTTATAGTATGAAATCTGCCTCATTTGTCACCCTTTGTGCTACTAAACTGTTTAAACACTTGAAAAATCCCTTCTGTCTAGAAGAAGTAATATGATTGAAACAATCCTTTGGTGATTTATTTAAATGTTTTAAGCGTTCACTTGGTGGAAGACTGAGGTGTGAGCAGTGTAATATAATCCCTTATGGACATGCTATCTTTGTTTGCTGAAACATTCATCAACCTGTAAGGTTAAAAAATGCTTACCTGCAGAAGTGGCTGGTTTAGCATTGCACTGGTTCTCTGTTCAAGAACAGAAGCACTGATAACAGAATGGGAACACATACCCACTTTGATGAACTTTTTGCCTTCATATGAGTATCTTACATGAAATTAGAAAGCTTTCTTTAATGCCAGAACTAAGCAATAGAAATCCCATAGATTCCAATCAAAATAGACTGTAGACAACATCTTCAAACAAACATAAAACCCAATTCTGAATTTAGCTAATCATGGGATCTGTGCACATTCAGGTCACAGAAGCAAGAGTCAGGCCTTAAATCAGCTTGATCACCCAGTCTACATCCAATAAGAATCTTTCATATCCTATAGGCTCAAGAATGTCTTCTTGCGCTCCTATTCTTTTAAAGAGAATTGAAATAGCTTCTTTTAAGCCCTGAATTCGGTTTTGTGTGATGCAGAAACAATTTGTTTGTTAGCTGTAATTAGAAATACCACTAGAAAAAAATGTATGCCATGTAGCTAATAGTGTGAATTGTTTGTTACATGAGTCTTTCAACAACTCCAGGCTATACCTGATTGTTTAAGAATTAGCTGACCATTGTAGCTGTGCTAAAATGCAATTGAAGAAAGGAAATGCTAATTTTTTCACATTAGAGCCACAATTAAGTAAAAATAAGGTCGTAGCCCTTGAAAAAGGTGTGACAACGGCAACCAAGCGAAAAGCCAGAGGGTGTAAACAGCTCAGGTCATGTTCAAACATTGAGAAAACAGACAGAAAACCCTGCTTATGCTTAACGCATCATCCCTTGTACCTATATTATTGAGCTAATTTTGTCTCATAACATGTGCATGTCAGCGGAGAGCTGTTTCTGGAGCTGGCTACCAGACAAATGGTTGATATGCTTCATAAATATACAGTTGAAAAGCTACAACATTTTGAAATAAGCAAACTAGCAAAGAGGATGCAAGAACTAAAAAGCTTTAACAACCACAAAAAGCTGCAGAAGGTAGATCTGGCAGTCTTTCTGCATTCGATTGAACAACTGTGACTGCTCTGTGTCCTACTAAAAAAGGGCAACTTAAAACAATCCCCAAGCATAAATTACTTTTAGACAGTTCAGAAAACTCACAGCACTTGGGAGTTGAATTCCTAACTCTCTCATATTTAGTACACGCACATAAATTCTGCAGGCTTTGATCTTCTCCTTTGCAAAAAAGGGGCCAATATCGCACAATTTTAAAGGAAAAAAAAAGAAAATTAAAGGCACTACAGAAACTTTTTCATAACAGAAGAAATCAAATAGGGATAAAACAGGTCTTTGGCTCAAAAATAGAGCTGATCAATTGTTCAACAGTTGAAATTTGTGTAAAGTCTTACTTAATGGTGTGCTTTAACAGAAGCCCTTTTGTGCTTCATTTCCCAATGGTAATACACAATAACAAAAAGGAAAAGCCATGTAATGTACTGTAACAGTATTATGTCTTCATGCTCACATTTAAGAGAAGGAAAGCATTGCTAAACTGTTAACTTCTTTAATGAATCAAACAAATGGTTTAGTGGTCTGTGCAAAATAAGCCCTAGTGAATACAACAAGCATTCATCTGTAACCCTATAACAGAAAGACTTGCATTTAAAAACAATTTCATCAACATGTTCACAAGTAGGCATTAAGAAAAAAACCCTTTCACACTTGAATGTTACTCTAACAATAGACTATCACCAATATATTAAGGGTGAGTATCAGTTCACTGAAAAAAATCATACTGATAAACTTAATTCGTATTTATGATTTAAAAAATTTTACACCATTCTAACTGGGAGAGGCACCTGAAGAGCAGCATGAACTAGCTGTGCTTGCATCTCACTTGACATTTTGATCCCTCAATAGAAGCCAAGCACCTACTTGCTCAGGGTGCACTTGTTTTCACTAGGCAAACAATTAGTTTTCCCTCTGTTCATCAAGTACACTCACTCCCTTACAGAAGTACCTAAATTCTTAATCGATTTAGAGTCTGCTTTTCCTTCAGGCCTTACTCGCCCCATCCCTGCTAGAAGATGGAATTAGCACACATTTTCACATCTTTGAATAAAGCAAAACATTCCAATTCTTAACTACACATCTATCTTTTCTTATTACTCAACATATCTGTAGGGAAAGGCGATGGCAGAAAACCAGTTCTGAATTACCCCAAAAGAAGTGACTGTCACAATCCAGTTAAAGAAAGATTTGCTTACCAGTCCCAAGAATCAGGGCTTGCTAAATACTCCAAAAGGAGGAATCTCCAGGTAGAACTCTTTCCCCTTCGGCAGCCAGCACTTAAATGAGGCCAATGGAGGGGTGGAACCTGGTGAATTGCTTTCACCTGTGCTCCCAGGGCCGGCTGTCTCCCTTCACCACATGCTCAACCTTGGTTCAGACTTAATTCCCATGCAACCACTTCCTCAGCCCTTATGTCATACATGAAACTGTACATGACAGCGAATAGTTCACACAAGCTATGAGCTCCATGGCATAACTCTAAAATTCGGTATCATTTGATAAATAAGTTGTATAAAGAAATCCCATATTTCCTATAGAAAAGTTTACTTGATTTCTTTTTCTCCCTGATTTGCCCCAATTAGTCATTAAGGGAAAAGTCATAAATCTAATATTGAAAAAGGTATAACACGCTCCTATTTAAAATCTCTTCACTCAAAGTCACAGTACATTTAACAGTTTCATTTCAGCCTAAAATCTAAAGGAACTAACATTTATTAAAAATATTTTGATCCTTTAAAGACAGATTAATAAGCAGCTTCTGACAGTTCAGCATGATGAAATGAGTCTATAAACAGAAGTGTGTGCTGACATTAGATATGTATTATTTGCAGATCTGTATATTTGTATTGTCACAAAGAAAAACATCACCTGAAAAAGCTATTGCTGTGATTAAATACTTTCTGTTACCTCAAGTTTCTGTATTCTATATAATATTTCCAAACAAATTCCCCTGACAAACAAACAAAGCTTTTTTTAGTGTATGGAAAGCACAGGTTCTTATGATACTTATGTTTGACTAATTATTCCATATATGCAAGTAGCATTTGCATGGATTTTTCAGAAGTAAAACTAGAGTACTAGATGCTCAGTTTTCAGTGTTCATTCATTACAAAACAGGTGTTCAGGCTTGCCTGAATAGCAGCCATTTACCTATGAATAACTGGTATTATGCATTTGTTTTAGAATATGACTAAAAAGATTTCATGTAGATCTCAGTAACAAGCGTTCTAGAATTGGCATGCAATGGCCTATCCTATCCAGTGATTTTGCTAGAATAATGAATAATTTCCTCAAGAAAGTCAAGTAACATCAAGTACCTTACTGTTCTGAGCAGATGTCAAGACCTAGCAGCTAGAAGCAATCTTGTTACACAATCCATTGTAATTTCTCAGTCGTAGAAGTCATTTAACTGAGCTATCAGTACACTTTATAGACAAAGTGAAAATGCATGCATGCATAGATTAACATCATTACGTAGAAGTTTTACATAAAGGACAAACTCAAGAACCAGAAAAATTGACACATCTGATGTAATGGGCAGATCACTGTAAGCACATTCCTATTCTTGCGAGAAAAATCACTTCCTCTCTATCCCTATCTATTTTCAGTTACCCATATCATAGAGACAGAGCTTGGGAAATAAAAAGGCGTGTACAATTCACACACATTTCTATAAATAAACATCCCATAGCTGAATCGATTGGTTTCTTATTTTCATGGTTTTTACACCAGCATTGCCAAGTGACCTTCCTGATGTCCACTACAATCTTATGATTTATGATGTGAGAAAATGCTAAAACTAATTTACACAAATGAATGTGAATGGTTTCATTAACACCTATACATATCCTGGTTTATACTAACAAAGGATCCATACTGGTATACTTCGAACATTTCCAGAGCACCACCTAATGAAGATGAAAGGTCATTGTGAAAACTAGCAGTCAAGAAAAGTTTACAGTAATCATCTTGATGTTCTAACTGCTGTACATAAAACTTAATGTAGAGTACCACATTATACATTTATGCTTAAAATAATGGTTCCCGAGGTTCTGATTATAATGACCCTGATCTGAATGGGAAAGTAGCTTCATACATTTTTCTTTCAGTCATTACTTCCTAATCTACTTTCTCTGTCTTCATCCAACCCATCAAACTGACGGGATTTTATGCCCCTTAATCAGGGGAGGGAGGAACTGAAATACATCCTACAAGTCACTTGTCACAATTAAATTCATGCTTAGCTTTTCTAGCATGGATGCATAATAGTACCAGTTAACGTAATACTTATCACATAACAAAAGGATGAACAGCAAATAGTTTCTTGCAGCAAATTAAGTAGTAAGAAATTAAATATGCAGGATAATTAAAATCCCATAAGGCAATAATTTGAGTTATGTTCATTAACCAATGTTTCTAAACTCAGCCTGAAACAAAAGTCTTATTCTAGTGCTTTCCCTTACTATTTTACCCACTAGAGATCTTAGGAGAGAACAGACAACTCTGAGTGTGCTGACCTGACCTTGGCATCCAACTCAATCTTCCTTCTTAAAGCACCACAGGTGTGTCACTAGGGCCTGCCTTTGACCTCAAACAGTAACTCAATTTAGAAGGCTCCCTGTCATCTATTTCTCAAAATAACACATGGAAAACCCAGAGAACTATGCATATCTCACAAGGCAGACTCACTGGATACCTAAGCATTTCCATTTGTTATAAGCACCATAGTAGCGTACATTTCAGAGGCATCTCACTATACTCAGTATAGTCAAACATGCAGATTGAATAAAGAAAGTCTCCACATTTTGCATAAAAAGCTGCGCCAAGGTACTTTTTTCTTCAGGCACAAAATGACAAATGTAGTTCATGAATTTTAAGTTTCAGGATTTTTCATCTATTCACTTCATCCAAGAAACGGAAGCTATTACATGCAGTTAGCAGCAACAAAATCTTGTCAGTAACAATTAAGTGAATTTTACCTTGCTGAGAGTAGTAAGAATTTAACTTCTGTAATCTCTTGAAACCTTCATCAGCTGGGAAAATGACATTACCTGTTGTCCTAATTTGGAAAGGAAAACCATAAGGCATGTCTAACCCACAGCCTGAACACCACACGCTCGCACTGCAACTACCCCCTGCCCTGCGCCATCCTAGCTGCAGCTCTGCCCACCAAGCAACCCAGGCCCAGGGACACACCCATTGATCATCAACAATCATACCATCAGTGTGCTAAATATATTTATTTTTTTCAGCATCTGAGCTGAAACGAGGGCACAGGGAGGGCACAGCATAGTGCCAACTCAAGTTATGGCAAATAACTCTGTATTTTGATATACCAGCTAAACGCAGCCCTATTAACTACAAGAAAATATACAGCCTTGCTTTGCATTTTGATAAAGGAATTTGAGAATAGATTTCAAGATAGAAAAAAAAAAAAATCAGTACTTTTTTTCTCCACATAACCACATTTTTCAAATTGAATTTATGTATTTGCCATGAGATATTCAACTAAAGATTTGATTATGCCTCTTTACCAGACTCTTACAGGAGGAAGATAGCACTCGCTTCACAGTCACACCTTATTCATGTCGCCAAGTTTGGCAGTACACACATTTGTGAACAGCTATTGCCAAGGATGAAGCATGGTAAAAGTAAAATTTCATTAAAAAAAAAAGAAATCTGATGAGCACCTTGAAACCCCACTACAAGTTGCAATCCCTGCCATCAAACCAGATGGATGCATTAGCTTCACAAAAAACAATGTGAAATATCCAACTACTTTTGTGTTCCTTGCTACCCTTTTTACTACTTTAATAAAAATTTTAAAAGTTAGTGTTTTTTCTTTCATTCATTCACTATATATATATATATATAATGAAAGCTGCTCTGAAAGAAAAAGGTTGCTTCATATACACCTCCATGTCAGACACCATTCTGTCAGACTGCTGTGTGACAGATGGCAGTAGAGGGGCAATAAGATGTAATGGAATATTGTCTAGAAGTTTCAGCCTCGACTGCCATACCATGAAGATCCACTCTGATACCAGTGGCCACCATAATTAAACAGGAGTCAGTACTTCAGAGCAACCTTCATAGTTGATCATCCTCTCATAATGACAGAGAATGAAAGAGATTGAACTACTATTGCTTAGTTTTAGAAAACTGATTAGAAAGCTGCAAAACTGTTACTTTGACAAATAAAATTACCAGGACAGTGGTATTACATTAAGATAATTTATTGTAATAAATGTATTCCTCTATGTAAAGACTTTACAAATCTATCCTCTGGAATATCTCAGCAATGTACAGTGCTAATCAATACGCCCTTCTTACACATGTGTGGAGAACCAGGCTGCCTATTTAACACAAGTTCCCTTTAGGAAATGGACAGATAAAAGGGTTTCATCCAAAGCCTACTGAAGCTAATGGAAAAAGTCCCACTAGTTCTGTTATCAATTTCTCAAGTGCACCACACCCATAATTAGAAACAGATAGATGCTGAAAAGCTACCCCTGGTAACTCACACATAACCCTGGGTCAAGCAATGAGACTAGCTCAGATGCAAGAATGGAACTCAAACCTACTGAGCTTCTACCCAAGGCTTTAATGACAAGGCTACTATTTGTAATTGAAAATCAAGAGGTTTTGAAAGGAATATTAGCAAAGTGTTAATTTCTCACTTCAGGGGAATACATCATTACTTAGCTAGCCAGATTTTTTTTTTCCTGGACAAATAGGAAACAGAAATCCTCACTATTGTGTTAATTAAGAGTTTTTATTCATACCTCTAAGCAATACACTAACCTCCAAATGATAAACCAGCTAAGGCTAGAACAGGAGTAGAGCTCAAGTTCAATTAAGGTTTGCAGATCTGCCTACATTGTAGCTTCCGAACTACAGCCTTTCCACCTGTTCATAAGTTCTCAAGGCACAGGCATTCCTGCAGAGCTCAAAGCCTCACTGAGGACTCTGGAACACCCAGAGCATGAAAATGAAGCAATCCTGTATCAGAGAAACAGTAATGCTGTACGTTCTATCTGTCTCCCATTTCATGGTAATTGAGATTCTTCCCCCAGCTTGCTCAACGGGCCACCACACAGGGCTTTTCACCTCTCAAGTTTGTTGCAGAACTTAATTCATAAAGTAAAATCACACATTTCCCTCTGCTTTGAATGCTACACTCACCATGCTAAGCCATATATAACATAACAGCTTAGTTTGGAAGGATCACTCAGCTCCAGGCCCTGCCTACAGACAAAGCCTCCACCCACAGCATCAGGCTGTGCAGCCCCATGCAACCTGGCTGCAGTGAAAGGCAATAGCAGATAACCAGTTCTAAATTACCCCCAAAAAAAGACTGATGGCCATAATCCAGTTAAAAAAAGATTTGCTTACCTGCCCTAAGGATCGAGGCTCACCAAATAATCCAAAAGGTGAGATCTCCAGGTAGAAATGCTTTCTGTGGGGCAGTCAGGCCTTGTTATGCGGCCTAGGGTGCGGTGGAACCTGAATTGCTTTCACCTGTGCTCCCAGGGCTGGCTGTGTTCCTTCACCTCGGGCTCCATCACTGGTTCAGATCATGACTTAGCAATTCCTATACGCTGGCCTTCAGTGCCTTCGGAAAAGAGGTATCTACAGCTCTCCAGGCAACTTATTTCAGTGCCTTACCACGCCCAGATATACCTCCCTGCTGAGCACAACTACAGATAGAAGTGGCTTCCCTCACAACTCACGTGCTTTAGAAGGGGACCTAAGAACCAGAAACTTCTACAAAGAGGCTGTGAGAGACATGTTCATGTGAGTACATTACAGACCATACATGGGACTGGACGTACAACCAGGTCTGTATTGTTTCTCTATTGGTTTGTGGAAACAGAGCTTGGGAGTAAAAATCACACTCCTTTCTTTTTCTGCATTAAGGAACCTATAACCAGGTATTCAGAAATTAACTCTTGTCTTATAGAAGGCCAGATGATGATATGGAGTGGTACAAAGGCTTAGACCCAGAGTACTAACAGCTAACCAGCTTCAAAAATTTACACATCAGGTGGTGTCAGTCATAGGTACAGCTGAAGCTTCTATCACAAAGAGGAAGAGCAAGCAATTCTTAGAATATACTAAAAATCATATGTCTATGTTTCTGTTTTGTTCAGAATAAAGCTTTTCTTTGCCTTTCATACAGTGCTTTTAGAGTACACTTGAGTCATGCTTTCATACTGTTCTCCAGAACCTGAGAGCTAGCAATATAAGGATTTTTAAATTGAAGTTGGGATTCTCAAACAATCTTGAGAGCCTGAGAATTGTGACTGTGGGGGAAATAAACATCACCAATCTAAGTGTCATCATTGTGGTAGCACTGAACTGGATAAACCGCAAACTTACAGGTAAACAAGATAAAATAGGAAAATGTAAGTTGAAAATAAAAATGTAGTCTTACATCTTCATCTATAACTTACTGATTGTGTGAAAGTCGAAGTAGGAAGCAGTGGGAAAGTAAAGGGAGAACTAAGGCAAGCATTTCAATTTGGAAAACTAATGCTAATTATCAGAGTGGATGAGAAATGAGAGACACTTATAATAAAAATATATCTGGTTATGCCAGGTGTCACTGCTTACTTGTGACTGTAATTTAGCCACTCACACTGTCTTTGTCATCATGCTGGATACGTACTTGTATACCTGAGGAAAAAGGTTCCCTAAATTGCCTTTTCTTTGCTGTCTGTAATTGCAAATACCGTTTAATAGTGTAAAACTGAAGCATAACGTGTTGGTGATGTGCCTGCAGTATTAACAAGGGAATAAATAAGCTACCTAGATCCAGATAAAAGGTGTTAGAAATATCTGATGTTGCTTTTTTGGGTTTGTTTGTTTTAAACAAAGATGTGTTTACAGGGTGTCTGACTTCATGCAAGCTGTTCATTCAGAGCTGTCAGTGCACCATTTGGATTTACGATAAGAGCTGGAAAAGTAGTTTATTCGTTCCCCAAGTACAGGCAAAGCAGATCTGTGGTGGACAGCTATCTGTGTGGCATTCACAACCAAATTTTTATCACCAATCAGTGCTCTTGAAATAAGTTCTGTATAAATTAGAAAACTTTGAAAATATTATTAAAGTCATCAAAAGCAAGGCTTTGATTTTACAAAACTGGCTCTTGATAATACTTTTTTGTAAGGAAACCATTACATATCCGAGTAATCTTAGCTTAATGTCATTTTTGTATCCCTGAAAGTGCTGCTCTAGGAGCACTTAGAACAAATGTGTTGATCTTTGGATATGAATTATCCATTTTTGTCTACCTGTGAATTAGTGGTTGCAGTTCAAAATGTGTTTTGCAAATAGTGAAGGTTCTGTATTCCTAGTATCATGGTTATTTCTTAGACCACTCAAAATCAGATGTTTTGCTTTGTTCTTGTAAATCAGCTATTGGAAAGCGACTTGATGGGAGTATTCTCTGAAGCAGAAGTTGCAGGCAGCAGATAACTGAGCAATTTGGAGACAGGCTTTCTAAAATAGTTTGAAGGTTTTGATTGTTTTGTTGTAATTGCGGGGGCAAATTATCTGATTGCCAGTTCACCTTACTAATTTAGACAGTAAGGGTCTTCAAAACTGTAGTACATTGAAAGCATTAAATAATTAAAATTCACACTAAGAGCTGAGCCCCCAACGAAACGTTCACTGCAGTAATTTAAAACATAACTATTTTATTTGTAGTAATTATATGAATGTTTGTATAAGAGTAAGATGCCTGAGACAAAAACTGAAGCATATGTGTTTCAGTGGTGTCTTGTCAGAGTAGATCTTTCTGTATTCTACATTTTTTTGTTATTCACTTTATAATTTTCCATACCTAAACAATGTAGTTCACTATCTATCAAAATAAAACCGAATTAGGGAGAGGAATACAAAGGAAATGATGCTTTAAGAAATGGCCCTGGTGTTATACTACTTGTACTAGTTTATTTTATACTCCTTCACTATTTGATTGAATTGAAGAAGCAAACTCCTTGATCTTCTCCCCAAGTAAATTGCCTATTATATGTTAGTTTTTTTTAAACAACTTTTCAGAGCAATTTCTAAAGAAAGAGGACTTCACAACGCAAGGTGCATCAATCTTAGGGATCAGCATCATAATACATTTACCCTGTGTAAGCTTGTATCTGATAAATACAAATAACCCACCTTTCAAATATTAATATGAGCCAGAAGTCAACTTAGTCATCTGATGAGGCACTGACAAATTCACATCCTAACCTATATGACATTTGTCACACTGAAGTAGAAACAATTATAAATAATTTTCAGTTCATTAGGAGCACTACAATGAAATGTCAACAACTTTAAAATTGTAGCAGAAGTGTACAAATTAATTTTGATTTTCTGAAGTGTAATTATCTTTGTAAGTGCCACACTGTGTAATCACTTTTGGTGATATTACTTGTGCAATCAATAATACTTAAATGTACCTGGCTGTTTCCAAACATGGTTTCCTAAGGTCACCCTTTACTGGTGAGGATACTTCAATGGGATATCATAACTAATTGTTTCCCAACTGGTCAAAGATGCAGGGGGAATTAAACACATATACTTATGCATCTTCCTACTTTTTTTTTTCTTTCGAATGGATACCTAGAAGGATGTTTTTGTTATGTATGCATTTTTAACTTCTGTTGCGAGCCCATTTTTGAACGCTTGGTGGCAGCATTAGCTCTCTCACGTGCGTGTGCCCCTCTTGGGGCTCATCCTACTTTCCAAATGCAACCTAACTGCAGAGTTAATTATATTCCCTCGAGCTAGGCAGTCAGGCCAGATTCAGCCTCACATTAACCAGATGAATGGTTGGTAATCATCTAGAGAAGTACATCTAGTTCCCACAAGCTTAGCCAGTCCTCAAGTGTCAGCATTTGTAATAATTCACAAGCTCATAATGCTTGAATACAGAAAGACCACAAGAAGATGCATCCTGACAGAAATTTGCTTTTCTAAGTCATGACTTAAGAACTATTCAGTGTAATCTGACATTCTGATAGGTATGAATACATACTTGGTCAATAGTCATTTTGCTCATGAACTTGTTTAAGTACTATTTTTCCAAATTCTTGGAGATCTCTAAAATCAATTGGTCTGGGAACCTCTGCCAACACTTTTGCAGCAGAATAGAAACGAAGATGATTGCCAGTTTTGCCCATTAGCAGCAGCTACCCATGCAGACAGGATTCAAATTGGCTTCTGGAATCAACAGAAGGCTGCAGGATGCATCTCATAATGAAAACTCAATGTGTCCTGAAATCTCTTGCTCTAACCTTGCCTTCAAACCTAGTTCAACTTCATCTAGAGAATTCCATCAGTGATTTCTCTGTATTGTTAGGTATCACTTAGAAGTAAAGCTAATATAACCAGAGGTAGGAATAGAAGAATAAACTTTCCTAATTCTACTGAAATTGCAGATTTATATGCCCACCTTCCTGCCATTAAGACTGACAGATCCTTCCATTTAGGTTATATGTCCAAGAAAGCTTTATGCATTTTCTCTGTTACAGTTATGGAAGGTGTCAATATTAAACAGCATATTGTTTCTAGAAAGTGAAGAAATATCACATTTGCTTTTTGAGATGCAGCAGTAAAACAAGAGATGGTAAAGATTTCCAGTAACATGAGCGTTGAATGTTCCATTCAGGGACTGAATATGTATATTGACACCTTCTAACATGCATTCCAGCAACAAGGTTAGAACACCTGTGTTCCTGCTGGACTGGCTACTTAGCAGTGATTATTCTACTCTGATTATTGCTGTTTCTTGAAGGAGAGTAGTTCACGCAGCAAAAAATTTTGCTGATTTCCAAGTCCCTCCATGGAGAATAATTCTCCTACAAGGTGAAAAAGCTGATTTTGACTGTGGCCTCTGTAAACAGTCAATAGTATAAACAATAAAAATTCACTGGAATTTTCACTCTAATTACTAAATTATCCTACAAGAATAACAACCAGTGGAGGTGACTATTGTGCCATGAAGAAAATCAAGCCTGAAAACGTACAAAAAAATAAAGTGACACAGTCAGCAGTAACATCTTATTAACAATTCATTGCTAAATATTATTAAAAATCACCATTTTTTATAACATAAATTTAAGAATGCAACAGACCAAACATTGCAGGCACTAATTAATTTAGAAGCTGAATATGCTAAAATCCAGAGCAACATTAACATAAAATGGACAACATATGCTTTCTTAATGTGTGTCATTTTCTTTCAGAAGTAAATCTCTGCATTTGTAATTCATATAGAAGGATAACTTCCTCAGTATGTTGCTCAGTATGTTGTCTTCTCTTTAGAAGTGTGCTTCTCACATACAGGACAGGAAAATGCAGTTACAAACTGACGCGTGTGTGACTACCTGTTTGTTGGTTGTGTCTGAGAATTCCTGTTTGAATAATTCAGCTAGCTTTGTGGCTAGTGTGCACCCCTGCTGAAGTTTTCAGTATTCTGAAATTTTCTTTGATACCTGGGACAACTGAAACATGAAACTTTTTGCAAGTATTCGAGTCCGTAGTTTTTTAGGTAGTTGTGCTGTGACTGTGTACTGGGCTGGGCTGACTGCCAGGAAAATGGGTAATGTTTTTTTGTGTCCTGTTTGAAACTGAGCTACTTGGCAGAATGTCAGAGCTTTGATGGCACAGCAGATTCTGATGCTAAGTTTTAAGTCAGAATTTTTCAACTAAATAGAAGTTCCATATATTAGCCTGTTTGTAATAGCATTAAATTCACGTGCAAAGAGAGCTGCTGATACTAACAAACAAGTCTGTTTTAAGCTCTTGATATCTCATCTATCACTTTCTTTTTATTCATGTTCTCAATATGAGTAAATTTTAGTTGCTTTCAAATACTATCAGTACCATATATAAGCAACTTCATTGTAGAAATCTGTAGTAATTGAAAAGTCCCTAACAGAATTAACTGTACTTTGTAGGCTTTGTTCTTAACCAGTTCCATTGGAACCTCTTTGCAGTACACATCAGTGCTCTGTACTGTTCTGGCTTCCTAGAATTATCTCCTGGAAAAAGCTTCCTAGTGAGTTTTCTAGTGAGTCCTACTTGGTCCTAGCTTGGAGTTTACAAACAATAGAAAATTACCTTCTGCAATTGGCTGCTCACTTCCTGCTCAAGAGTTCTGTTGATGAAAAGGTGAACTTTGCCTTTGTCTTACCCAAATCCAAGACAAGGGAACTACTTGTCCAAGGGAACAGGTTTTTAGAGCACATAATGAATATATAAGTTTTATAATTCATCTAAACTAACTCATAAAAGAAACGTTGTCAGGGCTTAGTTAGGTTCCTTGGTGTATACTCAAATAGCATCCCTCTTAGGAAAAACTCAGCAGAACCTCACTGAGCTTCCTGTGACGCTTTAAGTAGCTGTATATGGCTTGGTGGTTAATGTGGGTGCAAGAGCCATGTGCTTGTCAGGGATTTTCTTCAGTTCCACATTCTCTCATAGGCTTGCTAGTTTGGTTATTGTCTAAACCCAACGGAAAAACTTGAAGTATATTCCCACAGATTTATTTTTCCATTTAATGTTGACTTTTTTAGCCTGATATCTAACACCTGTGTTAGTCCTTGAAATGTCAGCCTTTACCTTGTAAAAGATGTAAGACTGTCAACCTTAATGAAATTTTTCTTAATACTAAGGCAAGTATTATATCAAACAGGTAATGTGTGACAGTTTATCACAGAGCTTGAAAAGATGTGATATGCAGATGATTATCAGTAGCATTACAAGGATCTTTCTGAATATATAGGTATATGCATTTTTAATTTGTTGAATGCTTTAAAAGGGATGCTAAAGTCTGATTTAATCATAAAAGCAGGTGCATTCTTTTGAACAGAGATTAGAAAGCAAACAATTAATCTTACGTACCTGAGGATTTGTGTAAGCAGCTACTTTTCAGTTTAAAAAAAAAAGCAACATTCAAATGCATCGCTCTACCTATTTTGCATACTCCTAAGTGTAAAAAAAAAATAAAACTAAAAAAATAAAGCCTGGATTTGTCTGGTAGATAACATTTCACATCAAAGGAAAAAATGCTAGAATATTTTTCTGCTTCCTTATAAGAAGAAAAGTATTCTTAATCAACTTAGTATGTCGTTTATAATTTTATGATGACTGCTTTACAAATTCTGGAGCTTTTGTAAGCTGTAGTGCCAATTTGGTAAGTTAGACCTGAAATAACTCTGTAGGTCTCTAGCACTCAGATTTGCTTTCCATCACTGTTGTAAATTTGCAAGAGGATCAGGAATAAAAGATTGGTTAGATTGAACATGCTTTTAAATGTGATGGAAAGGGTATAAAATGGACTGTTTTTGACTTCAAGTCAGGTGAAACCAAGTTGATTTCACAGTTACTTTTTTGTATCTTCACATAGAACCAGAATCAAAAGGCCTGGTTCTGTGGGAAGTGGAAGAGAAAAATAATTTTTTGCGTGAACAGCTACAAGATGGGCTCATAAAGAGTTACATATCTTTAGTGCTCAGCGCCAGTCTCTGCTGCATACTGTGGGAAAGATCTATACCCTTTGTCTACCTGAGTGAGATTGTAAAATTTCATGCCTTGAAGTGGGGTAACAGTTTTTATGAATAAGAATATATTCTTGCAAGACAGGACCAGCACTTGCCATATCACCTCACTGAATTCAGACTGAGCTCCCAGAGCTGTAATAGTCAGTTTAGTCTTATGGTAATAAAGCTACCTGAAGTAACATTTGTAAACACAAGAGCCAAGCTCCTGCAAAGAACTGAATGACTCACTGTCATTCAAAATTTGGCACTCATTGCATTTGTGTTCCTGTTACTTCTGTCACGCACACACTTCCTAAAGCTTTTACTTTCTTTGCACTTTTCTGCAAGATGTAGAATTAAACACTGTGATATAAAGGCAGAGGAATAAACAGAAGCAGGAGGAAAATGGAATGTCTTCCAGGTTCTCCCAAGAATTTTACTTGTGTGTTCTCTTGTGCTTTTACTCAATGTTTTGGGACTGGTAATCTTAGAAAGATTGTTTTCTTATTTCGAGGAAATTTTGAATCTTATCTCTACTTTGTTGGTATGTTCATGTATTGCAGCCATGTATTGCTTTTGGGTTGGGCTTGTTTTCACGAATTTCTTCTTAACACCTCTGATGAAACTGAATGCTGAGGGCTTTAAATTCAACAGTCAGAAGAAAAAAAGAGGGTGACTGTGAGCCCAGCATCCACAGAATTCCCACTGTCCCTGATGCTGAAAGGCTTTAAATGTGTCACTGCTTTGAACATTTCATACTACTGACAGTAATGCTTTTGTAGTGTCTATAACTCACTTTGTCTTGTTCTAAGGACTGGCAGTGTCCCTGGAATGCATTTTTAAAGAAAAACTTGGGTGAGATGTTCGGGGAAAAAAAACACTGGGACTACACCTGATAAATAAATATTTTTTGATAGACTGTTTATAAGGTATCACAGTACAGTATTGAAATTTTGAAAAAATGTTAAAATAGCCACTTCCTGGCAGAGATGATGAAGAACTAAGATGTCTTTTTTTTTTTTTTTAAGGCAAGACTATGAACCTCTATTTGCAGAAGTACCACAGGGTCAATGTCCTGTGGGTCCTCATAGATTTTAGGTGACTTGTCAACTTCTGCTTCTCCTCCTAAGCTGTGAATTTTCCCATTTCCTCAGCAATTGCCAGGCAAGTCAGGGATTTATCATAGCATGAGGGTTGAAAGATTCACTGGGGAAAAATCTTCAATGAAATCCATAGTGATTTGTTTTGGCTCACTTCAGTGCATATAGTTGCTCCTAAACTTCAGTTGTCAAAACATTTTAAGCTTGTCATTTGGAGATAAAGAAAAAAATCTACAGAAGTCTGGTATGTAGCAGTCAGAGATGCTACAATTGCTGTGATAGCCTTTGCTTAAGCTGTTTTCTAATAGTTGTTAAGACTTGCATCTCAAGAGCAGCATATAAAATAGTAAATACCAACACCGCACTAAACTTCACTGATAAACAGAAGTTTGCCTTGTGGACATTTAAGCCTTCACACACTGCACTGATATATGTGTCCAAGCATCCCTGATCTACACTGCTTTCCTCAGCTGGAAAAACACGTTTTGAATTGTAGTACTTCACTTTCATGCATGTGAAGAGCAAAGGCAATATACTGCTTATGTTTTCAATAAATGGGGCACATGTTGACTATCTGAACAGAGGAGGGTATTCACAAACCAACTGCATACTGAAAGGATGGAAGCAAATATGTAAGAATTAAATACTTCACTGAAACAGAAATTATGGCACTTTTTAATAGGAGAGAACAGGTGGTGCTTTTAAACCAACTGAAATTAACCCATGTTCAATTATTTATGCACTGAAATTGACTCTAACAAATGCTGCCTAATTGTGCATTCTTGGAGGGATGTGCTCTACAATAGTTTTCAAATTGGAATTTGGATCCAGCCAGAGTAGTCTTCCCACAGCATATTCAGTATATAATGGAGTAAGTATTTCAGAATATAAAGGATATTCAAAGTAACTTTGCTTGGAATGGAATACTGCTGAAGTTGTCTATGCAGTGCAGTTGTCACATTTTCAAACAGTGGAAATTAATAACAAACAGAATCCATCGTTTTCTTAAAGAAGCTCTTCATGTCAAAGATCATTCACAAGGAAAGGAAATAGAAGTAGAGTGGTTCATTAGATCTGTAGCTTGTCTCAGGAAAACATGAATGCAGGAGTCAGTCAGCACTTCAAGTGGAAATAGGAGGACAAATACACAGACCACCAGTGATTTAAAGTCTTTCAATTCTCTCCCTAATGTAAAAAACAGCAAAACATATTGTTAAAATACTTAGGCACATCTGTTGGTCCTTTTAGTGTGAAATCTTTTGTTTGCACAAGGAACATCTCTTTAAATGACCGTCATATTTACTGCATATCTTAGGGTTGTTTTTGCATTTATATGGCACAAAAGATTTTATACTATTAAAGCATTTACTCTTTGTCCTTCTCAAGAAGATGCCATGTCTACCCTTTCTCGTCTGTGGAAGTAGTGTGACTGACCCCATCTTAATACATAAACAACAAGGATAAAGTAAGATTAAATGAAATATTTTTTCTATGGCAGGTATGGTCATAGAGCACCTAAACCCAACTGATGCCTTTCCTTTTCATTGCTACTTACTTTTGATCTTAGTGTTCAAGCAACAGCTAGTTTCATTTCCTAAACACTTTTCTTTTTTTTTTTTTTTTGTCTTGAGTGAAAAGGAGGGAAAAAAAAGTCCTTTGGGGAATCGAGACTGACCACAGCTTTCTTCTGTCTATGTAAACAGAGAATGGTAGCTTGGCTCTCTTGTCTCTGTACTACAGTTTATGGTGCAGAAGTTCAGTTTTTGAGCTCTCATGAATTGCTCAGTATATGCTGCTAATTATCAGCTAGTATGATCCACTGAAGTCGTAACCTGACTTCTTAATGAATTTCTCATAAAACTGTTCTATTCATTAGAGGTCAAATTGATAACTACTAAGAGGGAATATCAATGCTGAATATAGTTCTGTAAGTATATAATTATAACAGAAAACACCTCAACCCTTTTTTCCTCCTCCTCTCTACATTATTAAAGTGTGGAATTAAAAACTCTCGAGTAACTGGTTACTCTTAACAAGATTATCTGAGAACAGGAGGAACAAAAGAATTGATCTCCTGAAATTAGGGGAAAAGGGAATGGTTTTTATCATATGCATTATTTATCTTATTATGCACAGATGCATTTCCTTCCTCTGTAGAGTGAATATCTAATGATCCAAGCATTCATTATGAAAAAATTTGTGGCTGGCTCTTTTTGTAAGTACACTATCCACACTGTATCCTATAATGGATAAATGTCGTCATGGGAATGAGGCAATAGGGAACATCTATTACATCTTAGTAGTGTATCTGCATATTGTTACATCTTGCTTCTCATTTCAAGAAAAACTAATTTTTCTAATGGCTGAACGATTAGAAGTAGTAATTTGCATATGCCTTTTGACATGGAGTAGCTGGCAAAATTGTTGACACATAATTTATTAGACTAATGAAACCTGAAAAAGACTATACCAGAATGATCTACTTTCTCTTTTTTCACAGATACCTTATGTCTCATGATAATGTCTGCTATGTTTGCGTCCATGAAAGTAAAGCTGAAGCTGAGTTAGAGCATCTAAAGTTAGACTACTTCTATGTGTGCATATAAGTTACATAAACTTGAGGGAAAATCATTGGGGAAAAAAATTCTGAGCTGAAAACATAATATAAATGAAGTCTGAGATTAAATAAACTTCATATATATACTTCATACCATATTTTACAAGGTTATGTTTACAAGCTTTTAAAAATAAACAAAACACAGTGGAAACTTTAAGTGTGATTTTAATTTATTATTGCTTGGAATATGTATTTAACATAATGGGCAAATTGCTTTAGAAAAAGCCTTGATATATACCAAAGTAAACTTTTACTTATTTTTTTTCTTCCAATGCTGAGCCAAAATATAAATGTATAGAAATATCTTAACATTTAGAAGTTGTAAGATGCTGCTCCTACATAACAAGGCAGCTAGGAAGAAAGCGAAATATTTACATTTAAACATCTAAACTAATTTCTCAATATCATAACTTAAGAACTTCAGGAAAAAGCAATAAGTTCTTTAAAATGTAGACACATTACCTTGGTCAAAATAAGAATTATCTTCTGTTACTTTCAAATTAGTATAGGGTAATTTCCTTTTAATATTTTTAATCTTTATTTAAAGCATGATCTGCCGTAGCTGCATTAAAGCAGTGAGAACTGTTAATGTACAGATGCTGACAACCTTACTCTATGTTTCAAGTGCTTCTGGAGGTTTTCAGAGGGTTTTTTTTTTCACAGAGGAAAAAATACATGGGACAAATGTTTAGTTACCATCCCCAGTTCTCTCAATGTTCTTTGATAGCATGATGGTTTCTTTCAGGGGTCTTTCAAAATTTTTACAAAAAATTTTTGACAAAAAAGATCAAGCATATTGAAGTCCTGATGAAATTAAAAATTCCTCGGGAGACAAGAAGAAAGATTATTCTAAAGGGATTTTACTGGCTGTAGAAGGAGACTGTTACAGTAGGTAATTATGGTTGTCAGTCATAGCACTCACATATGATTACATTAAATGTCAAGACTCAGAATGCTGGTGTATTATCAAAATTGAAGTAGGATGTTCACAATAAGGAATGAAAGAAACATGAACACAATTTTAGTTAAGGTAATGGCTATCCTTTGTTCAGCAGTGGTTATATGCTTCACATCAAGATATCGCCAATCATCCTGTTTTCCTTTCACTGGAGAAACCATGCACATTGGATGGAACTGTAGGAGGTATTGACAGAGGAGTTTCTATCCCTCACTAGGAGGTGAAGCAATGGAATAAACCCAAATAACTTCGGGGAGAACAAAGATCTGATAGTTAAAGCCTACACATTAACATTTATACTTGGTTAAATGTACCCGTGTCTTTGTGCTTAGGTTTGACTTAACCTATCTGTTACCTTCAGAAAATGGAAATGCATCATTAGTGACTTCACATGCTTCTCTCTACAAAGATGACTTCCTTGAAAAATATTGCACTGTTTCATTCTAAGTGATCATACTATAGCCACAGTGCTGCTGATGATCGGCATTTTGTTTACTGAGAACAAGATGAAGAAATCCTGAGTGTTTTTTTTGTCAGGGTGGTTAGTTGGAGGCACTAGTACTGAACTGCTACAGTAGAGCTGCAAGAGCTGTATGGAGTTCTCCAGAAAAACGGAAAGGAATGCTCTGCTCAAGTAATTAAGTTGCGTAGTCAGTAATGGATGCCATTGAAGAAGTCAGATTTTTCATGAGTCAAAATTTATTGTAACTGTGGAACTGCCGTGTCTTAATATTGAGTTCTCACTTAGAAATAAATAATTTTAAATTGTTTTTCAAAGCAATTTTTAAGATTAACTCAAAAAGTTCAGTCAGAAAATTAAGTGGCAGATCTGCTTTTAATTTCTCTTCATCCAAGTCTTCAAAGAGACTTAAGCAAAACACCTGCACTTACAGTATTACCAGTGTTTATATGCCTTGTACTACGTCTGTTTCAGCACTGAGATTTGCCTGTATCTGAAAACTTTTTCCCTACATTGATAGTATGACAACTTTCTACTTTGGCAAGAGGTTATTCTTCTACCACAAATCACTTCAAATTTATCTTGAGCTCATGTTGAAGATTATAAAGGCCCAGCTCCAATCTCAGAAAACTCTTTTTAGCTGAATCCTCACACCCTGAGGAAAATCTCTATTTTGCTTTAGGCTTTCTTAACCATCAGTCATAGGTCTTTTACAGAATATGCTCCAAGGCCATCTTTAACCTCTTTATCCTTTTACTCTCCAGCTGCTGTGCGGCAGGTAAGGGATTTTTAAATACATGCTACTTACTATCTGTAGGCAAGTGATTACTGATGAGTAACTGTCTTTATGAATTCCATTTCTATTTTCAGAAATAGCTTGCATTATTTTTCATACATTTCATTATAAATGCTTTTTGTTTTATAATGCACTTTCAAAAAATGAGTTGGGAATATTTTACTAGATTGGTGCTTTGTCACATATTTCCAGTTGTATTAGAAACTGAAATCCAGTGTGAAATTTTAACTGAAAATGAGTGCCATGTTTACAACTTCAACATATCTAGCAGATCCAAAAAATGTTCGTCCCAGTTTTGTTCACTAGGATTTTTGTAGGAAGTCAGTAGAGAAGAGAAAGATGAGTGAATTGAATGTTCAGAGTCTGAGTGTTGTACAGCCCTTGTTCTGATCCACCTGCTTGACAACTCATATACCACAAAGTAAATTGCATTTCTCAAAAAGGAGAAGGAAATGAAGAAATTGGTGTGAAAGATCTGTCATATGAGCTAGGAAGTGTGGAAATACGTATTTACTACTACAGGTCACCAGCTCTTCACTCTGGCAATAATTGATGATTTTTCCTAAGGGTCTGCTCTCAGGAAGACTCCTTAAGAGTCATCAAATGACTGAGTCATAGCTTCCTTACCAGGTAGATATCTTGCTGTCATGACAGCAGAGAAACATGAACTCAAGTTTACCCTGAAGTTAAACGAATAAACAATGCAGCCCTTAAAAACAGGTGAAGGAGAAAGATAAAAGAAAAAAAATGAATTTCCACAGTTTTTAAAGCATCTAACGAGTCTTCTGATTCCTGTTTTCTGAGTGAGTGGCTTAATAATACTGATTGAATTTGTATGCTGATGGTCTTAGCTGATTTTAACTCTTTGAAAACCCCCTGACTTCCTCTGGGATGCTGCTGTGTTTATTAGCAGAGGATCTTGTAACAGAGATATTCCATGTTGGGCACTAAAATGACTGAAGGTCTTGGAATTCTTATATAAGATATTCATATCACATAATTCAAACCTGAATGAATATAATTCTGTATGTATTGCACATCTTCCTTTCTTAAAATCAATTTTAATGCACATGTTACTTCCAACAGTAAATATCTCTTGCTGTCTTTCAGAGTCTTATTCTCCCTTTTGTCAACATGTTGTCCTTTATGCACTTGAAAAATATCTTTAAATCTCCATCTTTTTAATTTTGTATTTTTGCCTTACCACGTTTAAAATTTGTGAACCTCATACTGTGGCTTACCTGTTCCTTAAGGACTGCTGTTTTCATACCTTCGAGTCTTCCTGATTTCCCTTCACCTTTTCATCATCACTTCCTCTACTTTCTGTGGGTAAACATTTAGTTTGGGAATGTGTGACCCTTGAGAGCATGTTATATATAAATATTACCCTGGGACTAACACAGTACAAAGCAACATGATAAATATCAAAAGAGCACTGTTCTCACATAGTACTAAACACAGAGAAAAAAGGTTTAAGTGAAGACTGAAATAAACAGTATTTCCCCAGCCCCCAACTTGTCATTTAATAGAGAGATAGAGTGCTAGTGTTCTATGAGGAACCGAACCACATATTTTGGTTTATATGTTATGATCTTCAAGTCATTGACAGGACAAAAGGAAATATATTTTACTGGAACATCTGGCAGAATAACATACTTTAGGGAGCAAAAACCATTCTTCAGGTAACCTTAGAGGATTTTTATATTTTGAAAGGCTCCTTTTTGTCCTTTGTAAATAGTCAGTGTCTAATTCAGGGGATTCAGGAAGGACATGGAGAGTAGTACTGCTTTTTGAAGACTGTTCTTCAGGACAAGGATCCCACACTGCTAGTGTTCTCTTTGATTATCTGCTCCCTGGGATTTTTGAAACTGTACTATATAAACGTATCCAGGCTGTCAGTTGGGCTCTTTTCCCAGTCCTTAGTAATTTTTTCCTAGACTTCCTGATAAATTAATTCTTTCTTGATCAATTCTAAGCATGGAACAGTCACCCAGAAACCTACGTCAAACTGGTAGCATCTGGGATTGAGAAAGAACTACAGTTAAAGCTCTGTGATGTGGATGTGGCCACTCTCCAGAATGGTAAATGTGGATATTGGCCAGATAATGCAAGTAGATTTCTGGGTCAGGTTGTCTCCCTAAATAAACCAAGGAATTGAAGTAATTGCCAAGAATATAAATCATTTGATAACAACTGCTTATCCGTACTCTTATAATGAAAAATACATTCAGACCATAAAGATGTTGCAGAAGTGTCATGTTCTGAATAAATACCCACAATAATTATTTTGTATAAATTGAGAGATTTATATTTACATTAAGTGGCTTTATTTTATGAAAAAAGCTTTTATAGCTGATATATGTACTACCTAATTCTATTTTAAGACATCTATATAGCTAGATCAGTACAGAGTATATAGAGGAGGAAAAAATCTGATCTTCAGAAAACGAAGGATGAACACCCAATGATTTGCTGCATAAAAGCCAGTTATTTTCAGATCCCTGATCAGAACAGCAAGATGTAGAGAAATATTAAGTAATGGAGAAGGAAGCAGATAAACGACAGAACTGCTGTGAAGCTAATGTGATCCTAAATAATAATCATTAGGCAGTGCTGTTGCTACAGTAGTCTTAGAAGTGCATTTCAAAGAGTGACATTAGAATTCCATGTTGTGTTACAAAGAGGATAAGGTTTGGTTGGTGTACATCAAAGCTGATGAGTTTAGGATTTTTTGGTAGAGTAGTTTCAACTTGTGGAGGAGCATGTATGCATGTAAAACTAATATCTTTATTTTTTAGTTTATTTTCTGGGGGAAATAAAATCACATTCATTTCCAGTAACTTCACCAACATGATATGATATAGAAGTAATTGTTTAGCAGTTAAGGAATTCCCAAAATGTGAATGACTAATATAATTTGATGTGAATTTATTAGCATGTTTGTGTATTTGTTTGCAATTTTTTAATCGTGATTTAAATAAGTAAATAAATCTAGTAGTGGAAATAATCTATGAAATTAGTTTATGTTCATTAACTGTACAATTAAACTGCATATTAATTGACTCCTAAGTGGAATACAGTGCTAGGGTAATTAGTTTTACTCTTTCTTTTTATTGTGAATATAATTTTTTGCAGAATCACCCTCTCAAATTAGTTTTTGTTAGGTTTTATTGATTCATAATTCATTCCAGCACAGAGACTTAATCCTGCAAAATGGCTGTGTAATATTGCTCTTGCTGTAAACAATGTGTTAAAAAGAGGATGTCTGACTGCTGAATGTTTTAATGTTTTGTGATTATGCAGATTTAAGTAAACAGGCTGTGGTTAGAGGACAAGTGTCACCAAATATTTAAGTGTTAATACAGGACTTCATTTCTCATGTTAAATTGATAGAAAATGTGATTTCCTGGAGCAGAGGAACACTTCATTAATGTGTCTGTCCGTCCAGCAAGGATAGGAAAAAGAATTCCAGTGTGTTCACAAAATAGTTTTATTTTATGTCTTAGATGTCCTCTAGGAGAAAGGTTCAATGTACAAAGGCTTAGAACAGTTGAAGGCTCATTTGGAACATAGTCTTTTGCTGAGGGGGAGTTTGCCTTTAAGAACTGTCATACCAAAATGAAATAAATCTTAATTTCCAGAGATGAGAATTGCTTTTCAGAGACTTTGCAGCATTGAAGGGAAATTTCAAATTTTAGTTGAAATATCTATTCAGTGTTATCTCTTGATTACTGAATATTGTACTTCTGCTTGTTCAGCAGCTGTTATTGCTCCTAGATATACTGTTGTGTATCAGTGCAGCATCTGAAGGATTTCAGAATGGTGGTATGTTGAATGTTCTTATGCTACAGCATCACGCTGACTGTTCTCTTCAGGAGAGGGATAGAGACTCATACAAATCTGTTCAGCAGAAACTTTTCTGGACATGAAAAACTTCTTAACTTTTTTTTCTTAATGCCTGTGGCGAAATAGAGAGCTGAGACATCTTTGAAATACAGAATTTTTTTTTGTTCCCTTTCTTGAATTCTATCTCTGTTTACAAGCACTGGAACACTTTGAACTGTTTTTAGTTTGAAATAAATATACCATAACTCTGAACTCTCAATTGTAGAGAAAGCTGTTTGATTCAATGAGCTGTCTTTAGAGTATATTTATTTGCCTTTTTTCTTGTTGTTTAGGATCCTTAGTATTTTTGTCTGGAGAATGCAAAGGCTGTGCCAAACTTAGCACAGTGTTAAAAAAAATAAAATACGAAACTCAGCATGAATATTTTGGCCAACTCAGCAGTTACAATTAAAATGCTGTTTTTACAAGTGCATAAATCTAAATCTTAAGAATGTGATATATAAATGGTTTACATTTATCCAGACTAAGATACTGAATGAGGAACCAAAACAGACAAACCTGTAAATAATTCTTTTCTAGACGAGCGAGTTGATGAAGTACTGTTGCTTTGTAAAATACCGAAACATGTGGATTAAACACTAATATATCATTAGCCATTATTAGTGTGTTCTTTGTCAGTTTTAAAATTCTTCTGGTTCTGCTTATTTCCATCTCTGTATGCAGGGAGCCTTTGTATACTCAGCTGTACATTTAATCACGTGCTATGATGAGCTGGGCAGTACTTGCTATGGTAGGAAAGTAATGGGATGAAGATGACAGGTATAAAGTCTACTTCAGATGAGACCCTGTAAAAACTTGCATCTGATTTCGAGCCTGGTTTGTTCCTGTCGGTTGACTGTGAGCTTCCTTTTGGATCAGGCAGATCTAAAACCTCTTCCAGGCTTACAAAGTACCAACAAACTATAAAAATAGCTGGGAAATCTCTCTGGTTTCATTGTGTTAAAATGTTGTCCAGTGCTGAAAAAAGGTGGTTTGTTCTGCTGCGGATGTTGGGAGTCTGTGTGTATCAAGAACTAACAAGCAGTGCCCTGCATGTCATAGACTGAAAATATCTTAAAATTTAATGCTTTAATTTTCCCACATATCCCAAGCTAGGATTCTGTTCAGAAACAGAATAGGACTGATTTCTTTGACTCTGTTTCGAGTTACTTAGATGAGAGCCAACTTAGCACAAGTTGGGCACATGCTAGCTGCTTGTTCCTGAACTCTACCTAATAAACTCTGAGGTATGAACTGTATGTTGAGCTGAGTACTGTGCTAGTATGACTTTCATAGCTTCAGAGTCTGAGCTGACTCCTATCCAGGCAGCTAAAGGCAGGTGCAGAGGTATGTCCTTATGCAACAGACTGTCTTGAAGACACATTCTGAAAGATAGTGAAGAGATTTACAAATGTCAACGGTTTACCAGGCTGGATTGGCCCGGTTCCGTGACGATTGGTGTGGGGACCCACAGACCCATGCCCCAGAAAAGGGGAAGGGGGAAAGGGAAAAGGAGAAAAGGGAAATGGGCCTAGAAACAAAACAGCAGCAACGATCTGAGGAGGAAAGCTAATTTACTAAATAAGATATCAGAAAGCAAAATAACACAATATAATACAATATAATTGGAATTGAAGCTAATAAATCAAATAAAAGGAGCAAGAGAGTGTGTCCGATAAACCGAAGGCCTTACGCTAACGCTGAAGGCGATACGGCAGTGAGCACCCACTGCTGAGTCGATCCCGAAGGAAAGGGAGTGTCCCGTGACCGCAGAGGGTTTTTATCTTTTCCCTCTGAGCGGAAAATACATAAAAATGCAAAGCATCGCAAAGTCTTCTGGGGAATATAGTTCTTCTCTTCTGAGACAGGTATACCTGGAAAATATCAATGATCTATGGAGTTGGAGTATTAACTCTTTAACTCTTAATGCACTACATGTTGTTATGATGTGGAATACCAATACCAAGAATCATAAAACCATGACAACAAACTTGGAGAAAAAAAAATAATCACAAACTAGGGAGAGCTGTGTAATTCTATGAGATGGTTGTACATGAAAGCACAAGTTTCTTCATTAAAATACTTATAATTACCTGTGTTCATTTCCTAAGCTTAGTATTGATTTACCTGTTCATAACCATTAACAAAAATTGATTTAACCAATAAAACAATATCTTGATTAAAGTAATTTGTACCTTCCCTCACTTAGAGGCACAGCTCCAAACTACCTTCAGAAGATAAACAGAAGGAATGTCAGAATATCTGAAACTTAAATAGGCTTAATTTTAAAACAAAGTAGTTGTGATGATATAGGCAAAATGCAGCAGAGTGGAAAGCAATACATTGATACTTCAAAAACAAGGGTTGTAATTTGGGTTTTGGAAGTATTGAAGAAATTCATAAAATTGAATAAATAAGAATAAAACCTGTAACAGTTTATCTATTGCTTCTTGAGGGACAGACTCTTCCCCCACAGTACACTAGCAGTTGGATGAGGCTCAAACCTGCTTTTTTTTTTTCCCCTCAAGTTTGTCTACATCTCAAAGGTAATTGGCTAATATTCATATTAGATCAGAATTGTGATCAGGATTTTTAATAACAGGAAATAAATAGCAGCTTTCAGTAGAAGTAAACATGATCTCCCATGACACTGTGAACAAGCCACTGGCTAGTCTGTTAAATTCTTGATCCACCCTGTTTTGCTTGGGACTGCTGCCTTCAGAAATCATGCTCTCTCTCAGTCAACCACTCTCTACAGCTTTAAATTAATCCTAATACGCAGCAGCTGGGAAGCTACATCACAGGCTGTCTTGAGCCACCCAATTCGCATTCCAACTCTGCACATGTTAACATATCAATAATGACATTTTTCTCTGGGTTAAGTCCTTCATTATCAAGATTAACCTTCATTTTATTCTTCATTCTAATATTATATCTTCAATGTTAAATCTTCTTCAGGGATCTCTTATTTCCTTAACCATCATTTTAGTAAACGCTGCTTATTCATGCCCTTTAATTCTATTCATTTCTTTTAAGTGTATCTATTCTTACCTAGACTCGTCAAGGAAGCCAGCACCTTTGGCTTAAGGAATTCTCCCAGAGCTTGAGAGAGCTATGCTATTAGATGGAAGAGTGAAAATTACATCTTAATTCTCTTATTAAATTATGTATGATCTCTCTTATGCTTAGTGCATCCTTTAAATTAAAAAGTTTAAATAGAAAAGAACTGTTTTTCATTACTAATTTCCTGATAATTAAACATATACTGGCTTCTTTTCAAAAGCCATTAAAGGTTTGAAGTAGAGTCTCTAGATCTTACAACAAAGCTCAAGAATACATCCCACCCTGTATCAATTATTATTTTAATTATTATTTTATTGCAAAAATGCCACTTTAGTGTTGCTTCTCATTTTCATTTGTAGGCAGGACAGTGATCGCAATTGAGAAGTGATAATAAGGAACTCTCAGATAATTACTTCTCCTTTTGCTCTATAAAGGAACATTTTCCAGTCCTGCCCCCTGCTGATAAAGGGTCTTTGCCCTTCTGAGGAAAAAAAACACAGAATGGATAAAAATGTACAAAACATAAAATTGTAGATGAGTGAAAATGGAACGTATAAACTGTTATAATATTGGGCTTGTCTCCAGTATATCCTGGTCTGCATAAAAAACAGTCTGGGCAGCAGGTCAGGGAGGTGATCCTGCCCCTCTATTCTGCACTCACCTGGAGTACTGCATCCAGATGCGTAGTCATCAGTGCAGGAGAGACAACTGAGCATGTAATAAGGCTCCAGTATAGATATAAAATGGGGTGTCAGAGAGAAACTTCAGCCAGGTGTTATAACTTCCTTTCACAGGACTTTGTTTGCTTTTCAGGTAGAGGGCTTCTCACAAAGAAGTTATAACTGAACTGTGGAATACAACATAAGGGGAAAAAAATTCAGGGAAAGTATGAGAAATAAAATGAATCAAGGAAGCTGTAGCTAGATGATGATGTTAATTGATCTGCAAAACTTTCGGACTGCTATCAATTCTCATGCTCCACTTGCAGCTGATTCTAGCAAAGCTTAGGAAACAGGGTTGAAAAACAGTATCTGACATGGCTTTCAGAGGTCATTATAGAGGAATGTTTTATTAAGGAATGGTCTCTTTGGCTTCCAAACTCATCTTTCTCCCTCCTTTTCTCTCTCCTTTTTCCCTCCCACTTAAGGTAAGTACTGGAGTATATCTGAAGTATGAACATTTTCACTTCTTTTTCTGTTCTCTTGGTGTTTATTAAACCAAATGGATTTGGTCTTCAGCAAACATGAACGTTCCAAATGTTTTGTAGAAAGGAAAAAATGCATTTATCTTTGTAACAACATTAAATGAAGCAAAAAAGGTGACAAACATCCCATCAGGAAGTATAATTAATACCTATCACGTCTACATTATTGTCAACTGCACATTTTTCTTTTGTACTTCTTTTTCCAATCTTCCACTTGAGTGAATAAGATTATCTACACTTACACCCACTGAGGGAATATAATGAAATTATAGATCTGCTTTTTCAAATTTAATAAGGAATAACACATTTTCTAGAGCTGAAAACTAGGTTTGGTTACCTGTAAACACAAGCATTTTCTTAAGCTTAAGACAAGAATATTTTTCATGTCCTGACCTAAGCTGAAGCCTGCTTGGAATGAATCACAAAACTACTTACTGAACAGTGAGAAAATGCAGGATTGACAAGTAACTGTGGCAGTTCCTTTCATTTTCTTTCACTGATAATGCAATAGCTAAGAACTAAATGAAACTCCTGTAGCTGTCCAGGGAGAAGAAAAAGAAATCTAAGCATGAAGTTTCAGAAAATCTTGGGCAGTTATACTTTACCACTTCAATTTCTGGTGAGACAGGCTGTTCATGAAGTAACATTTCCTTTTCAATTGGCTTTGTAGCACTTAAATGGTTGTATGAACAGGAGGGGAAAAATGAATTTCAAATTAGCCAAAGATTACAAGTTGAACTGTCTTAATTTAAAAACAAAAATCAATAATGTTGCTTTTAATATTACTACCACCTCTACTGATGATCGTCTGTATGCATTGTGGATGACTGAGTAGATAAGCTGGCATTACGACCATCTACAGGTGTACCAGAAATCATCCTAATAAGATAAAGAGAAATCAAAAATAGGAAGAAAACACATAATGCCATAGTTGAGCAATTATGCTGCTGCTTCTAGGACAGTCACCTTTCCTGCCAAGGAGGCTGTTTGGACAAAGTACTGTAGTAACAGCCAGCTTCAGCCTAGGCCTGTGCTTAGAGTCAGAACTGACAAGGTGAGTGAGAGGACACTCTCATCACGCAGGGATAGGGCATTTACAACTTTTCTGGGCAACCTGTTCCAGTGAGTCACCACCCTCTGCTACGTATAACAAAAAATAGTTCTGTTTCAAATAAAGGTTGTTATTTTGGTAGGCTTTCTTAGTTTTCCTTTGTAGAGGAAGAAGATTTGCCATATAACTCTTTATCTTCAAAACAAATTCACAGGCAGTTACTCGATGCTGTGCTTCCTTTAAGCTGATGAGCTTTGTTAACTTTCATTATTAGGTAATTTATTTCTTATAGAATTTTTTGAGGTATTATAGCAACAGTAACTGTTCAAATAGGAATAACTGTATTATATAAGATATTGTACAAGAAATATCATACTTGCTAGTTCCAGGAGGATGGGGGGAACTTTATGTTAACCACAAAATCAAAAAAATCACTTTAAGATGTACTTAAAAGTAATATACCAATAGCACAATACATCTTAGTCCTGGTAGGACATTATTTCTGAACTGATTCAGAGTTCTTACTAAACTGAAGTGGCATGTGGATTTTGATCGATTGAGGTTTGTGAGAAAGATTTAACAGTAGATGCTGTTTGGTTCAAACTGCATAAAAGGGGGGAAGAGAAACATTTTCCTTCCCTATCCAACTTACATGTACCTGAGGGAGTTTACCGTGTAAACCCTAGAATTTTACTTACTACAAATCATATTGTCTGAGATTTTCCTTGTTTTATTTCCTGAAAGAAATATTGTGGAAGCTGTCTGGGTAAGTCTGTTTAAAAAAAAAAAAAAGGGAAAAATAATAAAAATCTTCAGGAACTTAGCTTTGAAGTTTGTAGCTGCTATTCATCTCTTTATCCCCCCAGGGTACAAGTAACAAGGGTCAGAACCTTCACAGGTGTGCTCATCGCTTGCAGAGTCTCCAAGAGAAAGTGCTCTGATTCTTTCTGTTAGATACTCTGTACTCCACAAGCTGGAAGGGTGAAACACAGTGGGATCTGATAGAAGACAGATCAAAACACAAGAGAAAGGCACATACAGTCAATAAATATTAGGATTAAGAAATCAGATTTTAATTTTTTTTTTCTATATCGAATTGCTGCTTAATGAGATCACAGGTTCTGAAATGCCCTATTGGCCTCACTAGAAACAGGCTTAAGCCTTAATCCTATGCAAATAGTCTTAAAGAATCTGGGTTACGTTCGTTGCCCGCTAACCAAAAGCTCCAGTTTGGTGTTAACACAGTTTAAAGTCCTTTATACACAGTAACAAATCTGACAAGTGTTAGACCTTCTTCTGGTGAAGGCTTGCCATAACTGCTGAGCTTGACATGAAGTCCGTAAGGTCACAGGTGTCCAATAAAAGCTCAATCTTTTTTGTTTTGAGGATGGTTTGCTCTGGTTAAATCATCTGGTGGATTGTGTAGGTTGCTGTGGGGACCAGGCTTTTGCATTTTCTAAGTGTTTTGACTAAGAGTATGTCACAGTGCTGATGAGAGTTACGTGTATCTTTTTTTTTCCTTCTTCACGTACTCAGAGTTAAAATCTTTTACTTTTTGTTGTGTGGGCTTAGGGTCTTAAATTTGACTCCAAACTTTCTCAACATTCAGGTTAACCTATTAAATAGTCTAAATATAACAAATGCTTGGTATATCTGTTATCTCTGTTTGTTCTTGGTTGTTCTTATATCAGATATTCTCAAAAGCAATATCCCATCCTTTAGTATCACAATTCTCCCTTTATATCTCTCTTTCCTTTATCAGTGCTATCTTTAGGATCTTTTCTGTACCTCCTGCTTGATTTTTTTTTATTTTTCAATCAGATTCACTTGTCCTCCAAACATGGAGGGAAAAGCTGTTTAATCTTATCATTCCATGGAATTTGTTCCTACGTTTATGCTACCTTAATTTTAAGAGTAACAATTCACATAATGAAAGCATTCCTGTATCATAATGATTCTACAGTATTCATAATTTGTAAGCATTCATTTATTAATCTGTAGCTCTCATTACTTTCAGAAGTGTACCTGCTTTGGCATTACCTTCTGGAATTGTCTGCATGTATACAAAATCTGAAACATATTGTTTCTATGAAACTCCTAGGAATAAGTGGCTTACATTTTCATAGTAGGTATTTATTTATTTATTTTTATTTAATAAGGGAAAGTTTGAATGAACTTCTGTATGCAGAATGTACTATCTGTTGTCCAAATGCAAAATGTGCAGCTGGGATACTTTAGTGAAAGCAGGCAGAAAACTAGCTCTCTGAGCCAGTGGGTGGAGGTCAGAACAACATCTGCTTTATCCACAGGAGTACAACCTTCTACAGCTTGGTGTTGTTCAGTGAATCAATTGAGCATGTAATAAGAGCTCCAGTATAGACAAGATGCATGGAACATATTGATTAGAGCCTAAGTAAATCTGACTACGGAGCATGTGCAGAGGTTCTTTGTACCTCGGGCAATTTCCTACCCACAGCAAAGGCATCATCACTGACTTTTCCACAGTGTATTCCTTTATTTAAAAATAAATAACTAAATAAATCACAAAGTCTTCATTTGTCAAATGATGTTTGTCTCGGTTTGCTGCACATCTGCAGTTGTAGCAGGTCTGTATTTCCCGAACAGTGATTTCTGGAGTTCTAAAAGATACTCAAAATTTTCCAATTTATGGCAGTCAGGTATGGGGAAAATACTCATTCTCATGAATGTTAAGCGATGTGAATTAAGGAAGACCTTGGATTTACTACAGGGAAAGTAATTCATAAGTGCTTTTTAAAATCTTCTTCACCCAGACTGAGTGTGCTGAGCATCATTTATTTCTCAACCTTCTTTTTTTTTTTTGCCTCCCTTTCCCTTAGAAGGGCTCCACACGTCTTCTACTTGTTTTTACTCTGTATTAATGTTCCATTCAAGTAACAAGCAAAAAAGTCTATTTTTTATTGCATTACATATATACTTCTCCTTTCCTAAATATGTGCTATTGTGAGTTTCTCAGTATAGTTTGCTCCCTGTCATATCAAATGTGATTTTTTTTTTATTTTTTGCAAAAAGGAAACTGAAATTCATGTGCCAGATTTTGAATATTGTAGCATTGTTTGATTAGTCCACTTTAGAGGTTATGATTTAACAATGGAATAACTTTTCCCTTCTCTGTATCAGTTTTTAATTTGTGTGAATTACTTTGAATGAAGTTTGGAAGCAATTCCAAGCATTTTATTTTAGTTCAGGGAAATGTTTCCACCAGTGTCCATTGAAAATAATGATGATAATGAAATTGTTTATGGATGTTGCTTATACAGTTATCTGAATACTGTACTCATTTTCTTCCATCTCCTTCTCTTGTTTCTCTGTTCCTCGGGGAGAACAAATATTTATGGTAGTTCCTTTGTGTCTAGGCACCATATTATTAAGACTGGTGGTTTCTTACTGCAGACTGAAGTTGGCACATCACATAGCTGCTGTCCCTATGTTTACAAGTTAATAGCGCAGTTGAAAACTAAAAATCTGAGGGGACTAGAATATAACTAGACATAATCTACACTTTGGTATTACATGGAAGTACAGAAGCAGAAAAACAAAGATCTAACCTATAGCATATAATCAAATTGTCAGACTGTTCCCTTCTGGTTCATGTTTTCAGGATATGATGCAAATGAGCTTTTAAAATCAATTTGAGTTTGTCAGCACTGTTAATGAAAATGTTAATGCCTTGTTAGCTGTTGACTAATGACAGTGGAGGTTTTCATGCCTTACTTAATGATGGTACCGAATGTAAGAAATCTTGATTTATAGCCTCCAAATGGAATAACTGAGTAAGCTTTTCTGATCAGAGAACTCCCTGAGCTTACCTCATAACTGTGCTGCGCTGCACAAGGAGTGATATTGATGAATAGTTTTATGACTCATTTGGTAAGATCTATGAAGGCAGTTACTTCATAAGGTGACATTTTATCACAGTTGCTTTCGACCTGCTGCAGTTGACTCATTGATTGGAGTTAGTCAGGGGAAGCAAATGCTAGAGACTTACTAGGGAAACTGCTGATATTTGTATCCTTTTATTTTTTAAAATACCCCATTTCTGACAATGTGCCAATGATTGCCTTATGTATGCCTAATTATTCTGTCATTAGGAGAGGTTTAAAATTCTACTTGGAGTGGCAAAGTCTGACTTTAATATTAGCAGATGCTGTTTTTTTTTCTTTCTTTTTTTTTTTTTTTCCCTATTTCCAGGCCTGCTTTGGCAATGCCTTCTGGATTTTTCATTGAAGAAATTGAACTTTGAATCTATACACACTTATGCATCATTTAGTTAGCCTGTGGAACTGGGCTCAATTAAAATTCAGAGCTGAGAGGAAGAGGGATCTGTGTGAGGACCCCTTCCTGAACAAATAATGCAGGTTCTAAAGGCTATTTTGTGGATGGGGTTTGGAACTATTGGTAAGATGAGCACTTTACTGAAAAATAAATAAAATATGAACTTAGTACTTGATGCACTAGAGAATTCTTCTGATCCATGTTGGCTTTGTTTTTAACACACGGTGATTCCTAGTTAAAACTGAGGACGTATGTATACATACTTCTTTCTCTGCATAGTGTCTTCCTCATTTGGAAGATTAAATGTTCTACTTTGAAATGAGGCATTAGAATGAGAGTTTCATGTGTAGCTTGTTTTGAAAATACAATACTACATAGTTTTAGACTGTCTGAATTTTTGCAGTTATATCCAAAGCACAATTTATACTAATTTGAGCTAATTACTTACATGTTTATCATTATTTATTTAATCTTAGCAGTGCTCTTGGGTATCTGTGGAAAGAAAAGCTCTAAGAAACAAAGTCTCTGCAAGTGCAATTGCATTAATTTCTCCTGTGAAGTCTCTTAAAGTTGCATTTTCAGAAAAGGACACATAGTCACTTATTGTAAAGGTGCATTTCTCGGTTCACTATCTGAAGCAAAGTCAGTGTACTTTATTTACTCTTACCAAGGTATTTTCTAAGTTAATATAATTCAGAAGGTATTTTGCAGATCACAAATTAAGGATAGTTATTTTACTTCTGTGCTTATCCAAGACAATAATAAAGTTGGCAGGGATTTCTTCTCTGGGATTAGAAATGGATGGATGAAATGTTAACACACTAAATCTAGCTCAGTATTGTTGGATACAGTCCTGAGCTATTTCACTGTGTTGGTGTGGAGATGCTAGCTGGGATATGTTAGACACAATCATGCAGTTTCAAACCAAAATTCATGAGATCTTTAGAAGGGATCTTTGTCAAAACAATGAAATGCATGGAATGAATAAAGATTTTTCTGCACAACTCTTGCTTAGTACTTCCCAAATAAATGTACTCTCCATTCCCTGAATAAATGCTGGATGTCAGAACTAAATCTGAGGCTTGTTTCTCAGCTCTAAAATTAAAAAGTAGTCGTAAAGAGGTTCTGATTGTAGAAGATACCTCTGTATACAACAGGTTCCAACAGACTGGTATATTCAATTCAGAAGTGTTAGAACAAATACACGCATCTCCAATTTGTATATTCAGTACCTTTCTCTGGAATCTTTATTCAGAAGCAAAACTCTTCAGATCTCTGTCACTCGAATAAACTTTCAAAGATACTGATAAAATGTGGAATTCTGTTCTTCATTTGTCCATTTTCTGAGCTCATGATGTACTGAAGCAATAAAAAACAGAGCAGTGAACATTCCTGTTCATAGTAAATTGATACTGGAAGTACTTGATTAAAGAACTGATTTGTCGTTTTCCCTGCTGAGTTTAGATATCAGTTAACAAAAAGCTGTGCAGAAATAGCTGGTCGTATATCAAAGAGTTTAGATCTAATAAGCCTTTGAACAGATAGAGTAAACATATGGGAATAGAGGTTGAAAGTAATGATGCTCTTCTGTAACAAAAGCTGCCTTTTAAATCTTTGGTCAGTGTTGTAAAACAACTGTGGATAAACAAAAACTTGCAGTAGCTGGTTGCTTCAGACAGTGCGTTTGCTGAATGTTTTATGTCAAATTATGTTAAATACTCTTGAAATACACTCCTAAATGGACATTAGTCACGGAAAAAGCTTTGAAATTGACTAAAACTTTTACTAGTAGCCCCAGCTGGCATACCTATTGTTGGCTTCTTTTGTTTTCTTTTGTTCGGTGACTTGTTTTTTTTCACCCCCTCTTGTTCCCTGCTGTGCTGGTGGAAGTAGCACAAGCTCCAGTGAAGCTAGAAGGAGAATGAAGCTCTTAATTGTCACAGTTCTGTGAATATTATAAAGTTATTTTGCATAATCATTGGTTTTCTTTGCCATCTTGTACAACTAGGAGGAAAATATTTCCCAGTGAGAGAGTAAACTTATGGAAAACGAGATTTGCTTTTATTCTATGTAACTGATGGAACTCTGGATATTTGCATTTCCCTTCTGTGGCATTATTTTAGGGTATTGACAAGATAATTACTTCTGTGCAAAGAGCACAAGAGTTACTAGATGCTGGTTTTTGCCATTTGATAACAATGACTCTTACCTCTTGAGTTTAATGGCATGCTGATAGCCACTTGCAGAAGGGCACTGCTAAGCAGTAATAACTTCAGCAGTTGATATGACAGTTGTTGATTATCATACAAAATCAATTACCCTGGTATGTGAAGCAAAATCATTCCAGTTATAGTAGTGGCAAACTGTGAAAGGGATCTTATTTGTCATTTAAAAGCACTAATACAGTTAGGGCTTCCAAGCATCATTTGAAATTGCAGGATAAGTGGAAGCAAAGGGTTCAGAGTAGTGAAACATGCTGGAGACATTGGTAGAATGTAGGCGTGCAATTAGATGCACATGCAGCCGGATGTGAAGATCAGTGGGCTTCTGTCATTTTGTGCTAGCTGAGCATCTGGCCCTCCACATGAGGCTATTGCATTGTCAAGTTTTGCAGCAAGGAAGTGAAAGTCCAGCAGAGTGTACAAAATAAACTTCTGCATGAGCACAACAGGGTGTTTCCCCAGGCTGGAAAATGCAGAGGAAAGATCTGTTTGACTGTTCTGCATTGTATTGAAAAAAGGAAAAAAAAAAGCAAACAACAGAACACATGCACATGGCTAATTTTTTTAAAGTGTTTTTTATGGAATGAGAGACTGTCAACCGATATTTTATGGCACATTCTGATCTGTGTTGGATATGATCAGAGTTAAAACTTATGGCAGTTAAATAAGAACATAAAACTGATGAACCACAGACTAAAGTGGGTCACATGCTGTATTGTGATAGCACAGCAGTAAAATAGCAAATGATGTTGAGATGTCTCCTGATATAAAGCTAAAAACTAATTAGTTGTGATGATATCATATGAAATCAGAGAGAATTTATTACTGTGCACTATATTTCACTGGTTTGTTGTAGAGTGTGGATTTACAGTAGAAAAATTTTGACCCACTATAATTTTTAATTGGCAATATAGATTGCCCAAATCTTTTCTTGAAAAAAGCTTACATATATTTTCTAGTTTCAACCCTGGAATTCTATCTGCACAAGAGATTACTAAAGAAAATACCTAGAAAAGCATCTCTTTATCCTACTCTTAGTAGGGAATTTGAGCCCGCAAAATTGTCCTACTAACAACACTGAGAAGTCACAGTGCCAACAAATTAACTGTGATGCTGAATTCACAGAATTCTGCCACTCCGTCCTTGTACCTAGAGGCTCAAGGGCAGTACAAGAAGAGTAGGCAGCATCTGATGTCAAGGCAGCAACTTTCCAGGGTTTGTGGGTGCCAGATGCACTCTTAGCATGTGTAAAATGCATGCAGACAGTATGATGGACTAAAGAATAAACACAGCCATGATTAGCAAGGTTAGTTTCCTTGCCTGGAAAGAACAATTTCTAGGCAGATAAATATATGTTAAATGTTTATAAGTGGGTGATAGGAATGCTTCTGGCCTTAAATACTGGCAAGTTCCACTGTGTGCAAACATCCTTACTTGAGGCGATGCTTTTTTCAAAATAAAACCTCCCACTCCATCTTGTCAACAGTCTCAGGCTTATGCAGTAAGAATGGTGATCTGAGGAAACCATATAGCCACAGAGTCTATGTGATATTTTAATTATTTTTATTGAGAAGGTTGTTGACTCATAATTCTTTTCTGAGTTAATCATGTAGTTGAACAGTGCTATCCTGATTCTTGTAATTAGAAAAAATCTTTCAGATGTCTAGTAAGCATGACATTTTTGATAGTATTTGAGTGTATATTTAAATGGAAAGTGCATGATATACTGGGAATTTTGTTTTGTTTTGTTTTCAGTTCAAAAGAACTGCTTGATTAAATGGAGAATAGCAAGAGGAAAGGACTATTAGAAATGAAATTTAAGAATGAGGCTTCTTCCTGAGTCTCAAAGCAATGCTGGCATTTAGAGTGGAGGGAAGAGAAGTATTTTTGAGGATGGTATTTATTTAAAAAACAAAAACAAAAAACAAAACAAAACAAAAAAAAGGACAATAAACAAAAGTTCTGCAACATGTCTTGCTAGGAATAAAGGATATTTCATATTTGTTCAGAAATAGGACTGTAGGTTTCGGGAAGGTTTTTAAGAATATCAGAATCAAATCTAACCTAAACCTGTTTTAAAGCCTTCTTTTCTATTCATTCTATTAGTGACTTTTTAACAACTCCCGACCCATTTAAAATGAGACCAAGAATGGTATGAAATTAAAGTGTCAACGTATGGGGCAGCTGCCTGATCAGCTGCAGCTTCTCCTAATTCCCTTCTGCTTAGTCCAACCCAGATCCTGCTCCCTAATTTTCTTCTCTTAATACATCTTTCCACCCCTCTACACTTCCTTCTAATTCTGTTTGCATTCTCCCTTTCCAATTGCTTTATCTTCACTGTCTGTTCAGGAAATCACTGAGATATGTTCATGTTGCTCATTCTTGGAGGCTTTCTTGTATTGGGCAAATTTGGTCCTATTACCTATTTCCAATCACCTGCTTCCAGTGTCTTGCCTTCTGTTGCCATGTTCCTCTCAAAAACCTCTTTCAGGTTGGAGGGCGCCTCGTTCAGACTGGAGACCATCTTGTTGAGACTGAGGGTTATTGAATTCAGACTGGAGGGCATCTCGCTCAGTTTGGAGGGCATCTCTTTCAGGCTGGAGGGCGTCTTTCTCGAACTGAAAAGCAACTTGCTTGGTCTGAATGGTGTCTTGGTCAGACTGGAGGCTGTCTAAATTGTTCAGGAGAGTCTGATTGTCAGCTAAAAGACTCTCTTTTTGGATCTGGACACTATCCCTTTTGGCTCGGAGACTCTCTCGCTTTATTTCAGAAACACTGTGCCTCTCTGGGATATTACTGAATCAGGTCTGATTGGAATAAGCCAGACTCCAAATAATTTGGGCCTCCTCAGATCTGTCTGAGCCGCAACATCCCTGTCTCAAATATCTGCTCAAGTTCTCAGGATCTTGCAGGTGCTCAGGGAAAAGGTCCCAGTACGTTTTGAGCATTAAAAGGGAAAAAACAATGAAATGCAGCCCCTTTAAGAGCAGTTTAAAAAGCGAGAGCATTTTTTTTTTCTTTTTACTAAAACAAGCTGGCAGTACCCAAAAAAGTTTACAAATATCCCAGAACAAATGGCAGTATGCCCAGACTTCAAGGTCGTGTTATGCCGTACAGTACCAGCAGTACAGATAAGGTTGCTAGCAAGAGACAGAGATTCACTCTAAGAGTATGTCTCTGCCCGGCTAAGGCAGCTGCTTTGCCCCACGTTGGGCGCCAAAAATGTCACCGGTTTACCGGGCTGGATCGGCCCGGTTCCGTGACGATTGGTGTGGGGGACCCACAGACCCACGCCCCAGGAAAGGGGAAGGGGGAAAAGGGAAAAGGAAAAAAGGGAGATGGGCCTAGAAACAAAACAGTGGCAACGATCTGAGGAGGAAAGCTAATTTACTAAATAAGATATCAGAAAGCAAAATAACACAATATAATACAATATAATTGGAATTGAAGCTAATAAATCAAATAAAAGGAGCAAGAGAGAGTGTCCGATAAACCGAAGGCCTTACGCTAACGCTGAAGGCGATACGGCAGCGAGCACCCACTGCTGAGTCGATCCCGAAGGAAAGAGAGTGTCCCGTGACCGCAGAGGGTTTTTATCTTTTCCCTCTGAGCGGAAAATACGTAAAAATGTAAAGCATCGCAAAGTCCTCTGGGGAATGTAGTTCTCCTCTTCTGAGACAGGTATACCCGGAAATATCAATGATCTATGGAGTTGGAGTATTAACTCTTTAACTCTTAATGCACTACATGTTGTTATGATGTGGAATACCAATACCAAAAAATCATAAAACCATGACATTACCATGGAAACTTTTTTCAGTGCTGGTCTGACCAGCATTTGTTTTCTTTAAATGATATTTAACAGAAATTTAAATCAAGTGGATAAATGCAGAAATGTTGGCCATTTGCCCAGCTGCTGGAGTCTGTTTAGATTTGTCCTCAAGCTTGTTCTGGGATAATTCCTAATTCATTTAGCAGCTGGTCAGCCATATTCTTGATTGCAGTTTCTGCAGGTGCTGCTGGAATCTTTATTTACCTATTAAAATATTCAGTTGCTTTAAGCCTTTCCCTTAGGATGCGTTACTCATTTTGCTGGAGTGGTTACTTACAGAGTGCAATAGAGCACATACAAATGCTACAGAGTCCATGGGAAGGATTGTCTTATTTTCATATAGCTGTTGGTCAGTCCCAAAAGATATCAGGTGAATGCTTTGCTCTAAACATTATGATTCTTCTGATCTAATCTAATTTGGACTAATGTAAATCTCTTATAAAGGATGATAGGGCTTTCCTTTCTTTTATTAGCTTCTGCTGCCTTCATTAAAAGGAGAAAGGAGAAAAATATATTCCAATTATTTGATCAGATTTATTTAAACTTCAACAGTTTTATGCGGTGAAACTCCAGAGTATCTCAAGCTGCTCATAGTTGAAATGAAAACTCCTGCAATTTGTAAACTGTCAAATTTAATACAAGATCTTAGTGTTAATAGGATTTGATTGACTTCTACCATCAGCAGAAGGAGATGTTGATAAAGAACCACAAAGGAAATGAAGTTACAGTGCTTAGCTTATATGGCTCTGGAGATATAAGGAAATTCAATAGCTGAATTTATGGTAATCCAGTTAAATGGCCACTTCTTTTCTGGGTGAGTGAGGAGAAGAGAGGATTTCTGGAAAGAAGAGAGATTTCATATTGCTGTAAAGTCACACTTGTGGAGATTTTGAGAAAATGGATTGGAGCACAAGAACACAGTATTTGTTTCATGGTTTTTTTTCCTAATATTTTGCTATTTTCTTTGCTCTAATATGTAACTTCATTTGCACAGCTACTTTTGGCTGTTGTTGATATAGATAGAATGGAAAAGTGTAATGATTACTATTAAATGCCCTCAAGAGCAATGGTAACAGGCTACTTTTAAACTTTAACTGCTACAGTGTTTTCAAACTGTATTGGTTTTACATCCATGATAATTTCTCATGAAAGAAGATCTTACTGAACATAGTATTGCTGAAATAGTTTGCTTTTTTTAATACTAATGTTTCTACATTTCATCATTCCTTGAAATGGTTTTCTGTACTTATTGTCCCTAAAATATCCCTGAAATGTTTCACATGACCTGAAACGTTGGAAGTTGGATTTCGGTTGTCCTGACTGTCTCTCTCTAACAAGTTCCATCACCTGGAGAGAATGAGCCACTATAGAACAGAACAGAAGACAAACAAAATGACCGCTGAAGTTGTGTATATGGGATTTCTGGTTTAGACAGAAAAATCTAGAGAAATATATAATCAGTACCGATGACAGTAATGTTTAAGTATCTATGTTACATAAAGTACTAATTTTTATTTCTTATTTCTGGTAATCTTATGAAACTTCTATGTCTCCAGACCTTAGTTAATGCAGACAGAACCATAATGTCTCCTTTTAACGAAGGAAACTTCCAGATTCAGTTTGTGAAGAAACTTTTAAAGTCTTCTTGGATATAGTTCCAAGCAGTCTGAATTGCTGTGTCAGTTTTCAAGTTGGGTATCACTGATGTTTGTTTTGCTTCTTTCATCAGATTTATTTTCACTGCAAAGGAAGAAGATATTAAGAAATAAAAGCAATACTTAAGTTGCTTCATTCTATTACATTTATGGGATGGGCTTATTAAACAAGCATGAGGAACTTAAAACCAACAACAACCAAGAGCCCCAAAAAGTAGAGCAGGCACTTGCCAACCTCACCCCCCCCAGTTATAGTAATAATTCCCTGTATTTGAGATTTCCACAAGTGATCTCCAGTCTTAGTGAAGGAAAACATACGTTGCATAATTCATTATGCCCCAAAGGCTTTTTACATATATTAACATAAAAAAAAAAAAATCTGTTAGCACTTAAGGCAAAAGATTCTCAGTATAATTAAGAAAATGAATTGTGTCAGGAAAACTGCAAGACTTGAATAACTAAACCACAATCTTCTCTTATTTCACCTCCTTTCTATACAAATTGCAAATGGTGGTGGTCATCAGATCCTGGCTGTTGATCCTCCTTCAGGGTGTGTTTGCTTCTTTTGACAGTTTTCCCATTTGAACTTCGTATTAATGTCAGTAATGGAGATGGTGATTGGGAAAACACCACCAAAACACATTCTTCTACAGCAGATGGAAATCTCTAAGAGGTATGACGGCATGGGTACTCTTAGATCTTATATGAAATATAAGACTGCTAAAAGGATGGATGGGGCCTGGCACTTAAACAGACTTCTATTTTCCTATTAATGAAGTTAATACTGAGAACTTTGAGAGACAAATTCATTCAGCTACATTCTATCTGTTTAGGTCACCACAAGGAGCTATTCAAGCCTTCAGAGGGAATGTAACATATTGCTGTTTTCAGGATGTTCAAGATATGTGAAACTATCAAAACTTCTAATGAAGTTTGGTGTCACAGCTTTTACACAACTTCAAATAATTTTGAATGAGAGTTTCACATCACACTAGTTTTTGGGTCAAAGATACAGCATCCCAATTGGAGAATCTAAACAGAAATGTGCTATGGTTTTGACAGAAATTTAAAGAGCTGTGTCTTCTTAACAAAGACAAATTATCAGAACAGTTCCCTTCTGCTAAATATGTGCTCCTCCTGCAACAAACACACTACAGAAGCAAATGGTAAATCATTTGTTTTTAGGTGTGAGATGTTATCTGGTGGTGTTTTAATTTAAAGGAACATCTTGTAATCAATAAATGGAATGATTTCTTCTATACTGACCCTTTCTTGACAGTTTCATCTCTCTACCTAATGTTTACTGTTGGTGTAGTAAAGATGGAATTATTTATGCAACAAGAGACTGGATTTATTAATATTCAAGAACTGGTCGTTACTCATCTCTTTACAAAGTTCTCCTTTACTTGATGAAGTCTGATAAGATGACCTTTTTTTGCAGCATCTATAGAAAATATGGAAATGTGAACATTTCAAACATAATAGGTGACAGGCTGCATTAAGGACTTATCTCAGTTGAACAACAATAGTGCGAATAACTTTGTCTACATCTTATCAATAATTTAATTACAGTGTACAGGCTTCATAAATTGGAAGCTGAAAGAGAAATCTGACCTAGATTATTGTTCCAATGACCAGGCTAACAGTGTTTTTATTTAAATTGCCATATTTTAAACATTGAGTGTTCATATGTTGTGATCAAGGAAGGATGTGAATAGATTGCTTGGAAAGTCCCTCCTTCATTCTAGGGGAATTGGGAAAGGAAAACTGTGGTATCTTAGCATACTTGGATTCTTAACAATGGATGCATTCTGTAACTTGAATCTATAGGGCATTGTAGCTGTTAGATTAATTCAGTATGGTATTTAGGTAGCTATAAGAATGATTCATTACCCTGAACTCGTCTGAGATTTATTTTGAGAGATGACAATACCTGCAGGAGATGACTTGTCAGACCAAAAGAAAACATGGTGATGTGACTTCTGGCATTTAGACAACATGAACAATGACTGTTCAATGGTTGTTGTTATGGAGAGCACATGGCAGAGTGGTGTTGCTGAATAATACCACAATCCTTGGTTTTTCTGACTGTGAATGTTAAGATTATTCCATTTTTGTTGTAGATATTTTTTACAGGTCCCAAACAGAATAAACTGATAAATTCCAAATTATCTCAAATACTTGTGTTCTCTTCTCCCAGATAAAGTACATAAGCATTACATTGTTATTACATTTATAACTGTATTTATAATTCGGAAGAAAAAAAAATGGTAGCACAGACTGTGGCAGTATGCATCAGTATCCCATGCCAGAATAATTGAAGGCAGCAAACTATTAAAGAAAAGTAGGCTAACTGTGTTAAAGAAATACTTGCTTTTTGTCCCTATGAGGACTCAGTTATTTAAGCAGTTAAATTACTGGAGACCATACGAGTTCTCAGTTTTGAATTGGGGATTGCACTAGGTGATCCCTAGAGGTCCCTTCCAACCCCTGCAATTCTGTGATTCTGTGATTTCTCTTTGTTAAATGTGGCTGGTCATTTGCAGCTAATCATTAAATTGCTTGAAAAAAAGGGAAGCAGACCAACATGAAGATTTTGCACGTTGACTTGTATCAATTTGACTCTTCTGGTTGTGATCTTAATTAGAAAACCAGTTTATTAAAAAATAAGAGTAAATTCTGAATAACTCATAGGAAAGATATCAATCTTCATGTCAGAACAAGAAGTATCTTTAGCACATGCCATTTTTTTCATGACACCCCAACAAATTAGGACTTAAGTTTTCCCAGAAGCTGGAAAAGGCTTCTAGGATTTGCAGAAACTCTCCTAGGAAACATTCTGTCCTTAAAAGGACATAGAGGTGCTTGGTTAAAAGGAATCATAACACAATGGCTTATATGTCCTCAGGCATCTCAAGCCATCTTGCATGCTGGACAGTGGATTAATAATGGGGTCACAAACCTGTTCCAGCTATGCAGCGGATTTGTGGAAGTAATTCAGGAGTATGTGTATGGAGAATCTTTCTTGTTTTCTAATTAGTATGCAAAATTAAAAGGAGCACATTTACTCCTTGCATGTGGTTTCTTTATAATTCCCTGAGTTTTAACGTAAGACTTTCTTCTCCTGTTATTAATGGTAAGCAGTGTAAGTTTTGTAGTCTCTTAGGAAAGTTCAGCAATAATGTTATAAAACTAGTTACAGCCCAATCCTGTTATTGGCTACATCTGTTTTATTTCTTGTGCTTCAGGATGTCTTCTGTGGCTCATTTGTGATTTTTCTCATATATCTCAAAAAATCAGTCATGTTTAATGAGACAAAATATGCATATATTTTCATGAATAATAGGTTATTACCAAGCAGATGGGCTTTTATTCCTAGAACCAAAAGTTTTTAATGAGATGTGGCCTAGGATTTTCTGAGATGCTAGCTGAAGTCTATTTTCATGTAGTTTGTCTACCTATTGTTAAGTATAGATACTTATTTTCACCAGGGAATCCTTTTTGTCTGCCTTCCCTTGGTTGGTAGCCTTCTTTGTTGGAGCAGGTAATCACTGGAAAAAGCAGAGCTTTCTATAATCAGACTGATATGATTTCAGGCTAAACTTTACAGTCTGAAGTTTGATCAAAGTGCACCTTTTTCACCATATCTGGGTTTAACACCACTTGTTCTGAAAAGAAACAGCAAGCATGAAAGGAAAAAGGATAGCAAGGCAGAAAAAACAGAATATTTACAATTTCAGTTCTTTATCTCCAGTGGTCCATTTGCCATTGAATTGTCATAAAAATGAGGCATATGAGGAGTAAACATGACCATGTTTAAATCAGCATACTCAGATTAGTCTTAGGCTCTGGCAGACTGTGTCTCTTAAACAAAAACAACACTGCGCACACAATTGGGCTTTGTGTAGGACTTGAGGAGAAAAATAAAAACAAAAGCTAAAAAACTTGCTATCTAAATGAGAAATAAAATTCTGACTGTGTAGTAGAAAGTGTGAGCTGTGTGAATGCTGTAAAACAAAGACCTGTGTCAGGAGGGACCATTTCAGTCCTTGTTATTACAGTTGTTTTGTTGAACTCTGTTGTCACAGACATTTGTCTCAACATTAAAAATAAATAAATAAAAATCTGAGAGGACTGTGAGATTCTTGTATCAGATGCTGAGCCTAGAGTGCGTATCAGGCAAGCTGTTCAAATACGTATGTATTCAGTGACTTCCACTTATGTCACTTTCATGCAGAAATGACAAGAAATTTGGTAGTGATTATGCTATGTTACATTAGTTCATTCTTCAGAGCAATATTTCTTTTAAACAGAGTATATATACATACACATACTAACTTATTGCTCTAAAATAGAAAAAACAGAGCAAAGCAGTGCTTGGTATACACAGACAGTCTGAAATAACCTTATGAGTGACTTGTGGGTTTTCTGCATGTGTTCCTCAGTGTTTCCATCTGCAAATCGTTTGTGTGAGAGAACACTTATGTATCTGTATGATCTGTACCCAGAAATAAGTCTTCTGAAAATGGTTACCAAATTGTCTGCTCCTGTCTCTGCCCTGTTCAGGTTGTGCTGTAGTGTGGTATCTATACTATCAGCTTAGGAAATCTTATTTAAAAAATAATGCCTACGTGGATACCACTAACTGATTCATAACACTAAATTACTTCTTATTCTTAAAATCAGTGGAATGGTTTATAGCTTGTACTTTTCACTATTGTAATTTTGGGTACTGATAACTTTGGTAGACCTTATTTTACTGTTTTCTGGCTACTGGATGCAAAGCTGATTGCGGTGAAATTTAAAATCATATTATAATCAGGGTATTAGAAACTAACTTCATTTTTGTGTCCCCGAGTTCTCCCCTTGGAGACTTAAATGCTATGAATTTGTTGAAATTTGCTTCCCTTACAGATGCAAACCTTTTCAAGTATCTTAGAGGAAGTATAGTTCAAGGCAAACAAATAAAGATTTGAGGTCTTGTTTCTTACACAGCACTGATCCAAACAAATTTGGTTGAGATATGTCAAGGAAAAAAAAGAAAAGACTCATGTAGAAAAAGTATTTTCTTGAATTTGGTGTTCAATGCTTTTTCTCACTTAAAACAAACAAACTCACCCTAGATTTAAGCCATCCCCACCTCCCAATCCTCCATCTGTGCTTTAACTGTTTTTCCATTGCATTCATTCTGGTCCAAGTTTAAAGCTGAACTTTGTACTGAAATGATAGTTTCACTGAATCAATAAACTTCTATCTGCTTTTCATTTCCAGTTCTAAAGAAAGCTTGTTTGCACTGTTTGGTTTACTTTGAATGTTAAATATCAAATCAGCTTGACATACAAAGTAAAACTTGAGCAACACCTCCATGTTTGTCAAAATGAATTTTGAATTGTTTTCTTTGAGCAAAGACTCAGTAAGTTATTCCAAGTTCATTGTTCCTTATCCATATCTACCTTTTTTCTTAATTCTTAGAGAACGGGATACAAAAATTATGAATAGATTAGAAATATTAAAAGCTGTATATTATGCACCTTAGGGCTTGTATCATAGAGTAGATGGATTTCTATACATATATGTATATATTTGTTTCTGATAAGGACATTCCTTAACATTATTCACATTGTTAGTGAGTGATAACCCATCCCAAAATCGATTTGTTGTAAGGTACAGTCCGTAGGCACACATCTCTACAGATAAATAATTGAAATTTTCACTGCTTTATTTTTCAAGGTCAACCTTTACTTAATGATTTTTGAACTGTTATTTTCACCGAGTGTGTATGTCTACTACTTGGCTTACAAATTGCTTATGAAACCTGCTCTTGGCCAGCTTGCTTTTGGAATGTGAATTTTGAAGATTTTGAGCTTCAAATGATTTCTTTGTTTAATTTTCAGCTGCACACATTGTAAAGCACTACATAGCACACAGGATCCAGTCTCTTAATAACAATTCCTAGGAAAATATTTCTAATGTTTATAGCTTATGGCTTTGTGTAAGCATGGAAAATTTTTTCTATTAATATCCCATAAACCTAATGGCTTTTCTAATATTCAGAAATAAGGAGTCAATAGAGTCCTTGGTAGTATCAAATACATGAAGTCTAAGATTGTAGTTGCAAACACTGTGATGTTTGACCAGTTGTAACTCTTAAGGTCTTTTCAGGTCATCCTCTCAGCCAGAAAAACATTTCCCAAGACATTCAGAAGTCTTGAATTCACTGCCTTGCATTCTACAGAGGTGCCTGATTTTGTTAAAATAAAAATTGAATCAGGTAATTTAGGAGTATATTCCTTAGTATTCAAGGAACAAATCTTCCGCATCTTAGTGGAACAAATTATGCTGACTGTGTAGGATATCGCTTTCTGCTCGTTGAGGCTAGATGAAAGATAAATGGTGCTCACAGATAGAGAAACATCCCTCAAGGCAAGAGAAGAGGCAAGCTCTGCAGTCAGCTATCTGTGTGTAGCTGTTTCCTTAGCACTCCATCTCAGAAGCAAGGTTACAGTTTACAGCTGAAAAGGGGCCTTTTTCATCATTCTGGTATTCCATTTGATGTATATTTTAGAAATTTGTATCATTTACATGACTGAAAATAGTTTTCTGGTTCATCTCTTCCCAAAATGGGATATAGCACCTGCCCTGTCACAGGGCAGTTCACCAGGAACTTAATTTCATCTTCCAGGCCCAGCTTGTCTATGCTACATATGTTAATGTTCACTGTATTTTTTTGTTTGTTTGTTTTTTGTAACTTCCTAACACTAAGCTTCCTATCAAATAGTATCTTACAAGATAATTCATGGGCTCTTCTTTGCTATTTGTCTTTGTGGTCCACCTGTTTCTTCTATGATATATAGATAGATACATATCACTTCTGTGTATCACTGCATTTGAAGAATGTGATGCATATGGTCTTTTCTTCTCTCGTCTCATCTGTTCATAAGTTATACCTTCGTCCAGAGTTGTATTTCTTTCTAATGCCTTTACTGTTGGATTTTAACCAGTTTGATCCATCATTCTCCCTTTTTCTGCTTCCTATATTCTACTTTTCCAATTCTGACCACCTGATTTTTTTTCTTAATCCTCTTATTCAAGATGTTCCTTGCCTTTAGTTTGAAATGGATCAAGCCTTTACTTGGCATGGTTCAGGCACACCCTTGGAAAACCAGAAAAACTTCGATTTGACAAGTTAGTCAGCAGAACTAATTGAACACCCCCATATAGGAGCTCTGGTGAGTATGAAGTTGCAATGCTGACTACTGCATTTCAGAACAGTATGTTAATCTTCTTGAAGAATAAATAAGTTAACCACCATGAAATTGCAGGTGTATATCCAGCTATTTTCTTAAGATCCATTCTTAGATCTGGGCGTTGAAAGACTGATTTCACAATATCAAATCCTGAGTGACTCTTCTGGGAATCTCTACTAGAACTTTTCTTGCTTACTAAAGTTATCAGTCCTTTATTAAGAGAGAAAAGCAACAGCAAATGCTACATCACATGGCATTTAGTTTGTTGCATGTTGTGATGTAGAAAACTTCTATGATTGCTATATTCGATTACTGAAAAGTAATCTGAAGTATGGAAAGAATTCTAACTTCCAGTTTGGTGCTGATGTGCATAACATACTTGGAGAAGTCTGACCATCTGATTAACAGATGAATTTTTTCAGTCAAACGATGGCATTAATTTTTTCGTAGGAGAGAAAATTCTGATTGTTTGAAACAGCATGTGCATAGATAAAGAATCTTTATATAAGCCCCTTTTCTTTATCTGGAAGATATTCTTTCTGGAAATACTTGTGGTTTAAAGTGACTTCCATACCGTAACTAAACAGATCATGTACCATCCCTGCTTGGACAGGCTTAGTATAGTCTGGAAGCCCGTGTCACTACTTCTGGCAGTGAGACAATTTGGCTGTCAGCTTCTGTGTTAATAATTGGTGCTAATACACAGCTTACATAAACATTAAAATAATATGAATGTATGATTGCACAAGTTCTTGGGTTGCACCAACAAATGCATTTACTCCCTCCATCAAATTATGTAGGTCTTTTGACTAGACAATCTCTTCATAGAGGTGACACATTCTAATATAATTTACCTGGAAAGACACCTTGGAAGCCATAAATGCTACAAACAGAATCCAAGTTCCAATGGTAGCTTAAATTCTTCATCATGTTCACTACCCAGAATAAATGATGATGGTGATGAAAAAAGGGGCAAGCTCAATAGCAATGGGTCAAGCTCATAAAAAATAAATTGATGTTAATAGTCTTCATTCAACTATATATATATTTACATTATTAAATAAATAAACTTCTGCTGACACTATTCTTCCTGCATGTGAGAATTAAAGTAGAATAAAATAACTGTTTTTTTCTACTATAATGCAAAGAGGTAAGGGTTTCTTCAAGTCCAACTTCTGAGGACATCCTATTCAACATATCTGTATTTTAATATGCCAACAGATAAAGTGGAGATGAGAACATTTCTATAACTTTCAAACCTAGCAAAACTTCTGGATGTACCTCATCTATTTAAATAATGCTGGGCCGTCTCAGTGGACTCCTGTGAGCAAATGAGAGTTTTGTGAGGCTGGAAATCTACCAGTGTCAAAATGAGCTATGGAAACTCGGAGCTTATCTCAGGCTTTTTGTAGTGTATCAATCTGTTTTGAATGAAAAAGAAGCATTTTTCAGAAGTACTTGAAAAACCAAGGAATTTGGTCTGCTTCAGTGATTTTTGAAAATACTACCCTAAGAAATAAAAAAGGAAACAGCATTTTTATCTTAAGGTTCAGAATTGAGCAGCTGGTGATCTGAATGTATGATGCAAAAGTTCCTCCCTTGTAGTTAAAAATGATCAACTTTCAGGAAACACTATGGAATTTTAATGAGGAATCAATTATATCTATAAGGAAACTGTTTTGATGAATGATACATTTTTTGCATGTACAATATTCAAGGCCTGCTAGCAGTTTGATCATTGAACTATTCATCTAGGAAGAAGCTAATCACGCTGATGTCTTTTGAATTCTTTGTAAGGTGTCAGTGAAATATAATTTACTGGGCTGTCAGTTCAGTAATATTTGGCAAGCTTTTCAAACACCCTGTAAGGATCTTAACAATAATGAGGTCATGTCAAACTACAAACCTAAACAGTTTAAAAAATGCAGCCAAAGGACTTCTGTTCAAGTCATTAATTTCCACTGGACAGTGTACATTCATGAAAGTAGGAACATATTGCTATTGGAATAACTTTAGTACAGGTGGATTACTGCACTTGAGTTTTCCAAAAAAGTAGGAAAGCTGAGGGTTATTTTGCTATTTTTTTTCCCTCATCATCTTTCTGGAAAACCAAATTAAATTTCTTTCTAACAGTTCTTCCCTAGAGGTCTCATTTACTCCTAAGAAATTTTAGCATTGCTTTTTCAATTGCAAGGAAATGGCAACATAAGCAAGATTTTAATGATTACCTGGTTATATTTAACATCCATAAAAATTCTCTTGTTTAGAGAGCTTAAAATAATTGAAAATATATTTTTTTTAAATTATGTATAGGCTGCAGAAGGAGAGTTATATCAGGAAAAAATTATTTCTTTAGAACAGGTTCTCTGAAACAAGCCTAGTATACAGCCCAGTTATCATACAATTTTATTGAACACTGCATCTTTCCTAATGAATACGCTGCACACATGAAGTCCCTCATGTAAATGCAGTAACAGTAAGGTTCTGAAATTCTTGAATTCAGTCACAAAAGAAGCTAATGTTGTCCATACAAACAGGGTCATGCATTAGCTGCTGCTATGTCTGAACATAACAGTGGCACAGAATAAGCCACATGAAGTGAAGGTGTGGCAAGGTGAGATGCTGGGAGTAGTCCTCCTAATGTGTCCTACTCAGTGTGTCCCTTGAATGTATCCTGTGTTGACACTTAAAAAGTGAATTAAAAAATTAAAAGGCTTGAATTACTGGTGCAGTTTGCTGCTACATGGAGGATGCTTGGCTCTGTCCTGGCACATAGGCCAGTGGAAGGTTGCACAGCTCATGTTGATGTCTTTGTGAATTTCTTTCTATATGTTGTCTTTAGTGGCCAGGATGATGGTGCATCTGTCACAGCAGATGGAGTGACATAACCACTTCGGTAGAGAATCTGAAGTTTTGCACTGAGTTTGAATGCTCTGTTCTGGTGTGTGGCTGGCATGAAAAGGAGAGAGCAGAGAAAAGGTGCTAAGGCATGAAACAGTGACCAGCAGTGGAGGCTGACTACAGTTATTCTGTCATATACACAGCAGAGACTTAAAGTCCTCCATGTCTGAAATGTGCATTAACAGTGAGCAGTCTTTCAGATTCTGAGGTGTATCTCAACAGTGAATGCCTAATTAAGAAAAATCAAGCTTCTGAATAAGGATAGCAATAGGGAAGCTCCAGGGTAGCCTAAATGCAGAGCAGGCATTTGCTTCAGTAACAATCTTAATCTTCTGGGTTTTCTCCCCTTTTTCCATTAAAATCTGAAAGGTTTTTTTGTTTGTTTGTTTGTTTGTTTGTGTTTTTTTCTTTCCATCTCATTTTTTCAGCTATGAAAAAAGCCTGTATTACCTCATTTCTGGCAGTCACTTGCTGGTCTGGATGAACTTTTCAATATTTTCAATGATTAAATAGTTTTGACTCACAGTTAGATCATACTCATTACATACATACGTTCACCTTAGTATATAAAGGCCTGGCTTGTGTTTTCTTATAGTCCCTGAAATATTTCATAGTGGTCATCATATGTCTGTAAATCCTTTAGTTTTGAGAAATGGGCTTTTTCTTGGAAAAAGAAAGGAGGAAAGGGTGGGGAGATTAGAAGGACAGAACAAAAAATAACCCTCACTTAAAAAAAAAAAAGTGTTCTCTTTAGAATTTAATTTAGATTTTTTTTTTGCGTGAATATTGCAGTAGAGATAGTGTTCCTTCTGTTTTGCCAGCTTAGTTGGTCACTGCTGTTACTAAGATTTAGGATGAGAGGCTTCTGTTTCTGATGTTAAAGAGCCTTCAAGAATTCTTCAGGCAGAGTCTAACTCAGGGGGAAACTCAAGACAAACTGATGAAAACAGCCTGTTCCTGAGAAAAATTAAATGTTTTTTTTTCTGGCTAATTTATGTGACACCTAAAGGGGAACTGAAAAAGAGAAACTTTCTCTAACATTGGATCTGTCAACAACTACCGAAATAGAAAGGGACAGTAACATTATTTTGTTCTACACTATTCAGGTACAGACACATGTGTTCATTTGTATTTAGTTTTCCTTCTGTTTTGGGACAGCAGCCTATGGGAATTTATCTACACGAAGGGCATGTGTAAATTTTCTTTCTACTGTATTTTAAAAGGAAAGTATTAGTAGCCAAGCTTGTGAGCATGTGTTGAGAGATTTCATGTAAGGAACAGAAGCTGTCTTCTATCAACTTTATTAGTAAATCATGCACGTAGTCATAAAAATTATGTGGAATGGGAATGAAATATTGTTACTGTAAAAGTCAGTAACAAAGATGTAACAAATTATGTAATTCAACCAAGATCTACAAGAAAATCCAGGTTCACTTCTGGTCTGATTCACCTTTCAATAAACTCAAAGCAAAAGTTCCTTGCCCTGGGAAATAGAGAATCAGATCTTGGGAGTCCTATCTATTAACATTAAGTAATAAATGTAAAGGATCTACTGGCCCCACGGATGTATACAGTAGTCATTCAGTCCTTAAGTCTCATTTCTAAGAAATGAGAAATGGTATTTTTGGCATCCTATGTTGGAAGAAAGAAACATTTTCTTGTTAGCTTTTGCTGTTAAAAAAGAGTTCTCTTTGCTCTTTATTTCTCCACTATTCCCTTGCACTGATTATATTAGTACAGCAAACACAGAAATGTGATTGATACTTTTTCCCTTTATTTTTTCTCTTAAATTAAATCTAAGCTGATAACAAGGAGCAAACAAATTTAGAGAATGTGAATTAAGGTCACTTTCATCATGGAACCTGAAATGAAAGTTTTGTGTCACAAGATGCTATAGGAGTCTATTCTGATTAGAAAGGAATACATAAGTGGTTTGATAATCACGCAGTTTTTAATACATTCCCTTCATAATAAATCTTCTTTCAGTGTCAACATCAGTGTGTACATCAGTGTTGGAGTAGGTGGGTTTGTTCCTATATTTCCAAAGGAAAGAAACCAACTTTTGTTGTGTAGATGTGTTATAAATGTATTCAAATGAAACATTCTCATTGAAGATTTACATGCTGGAAGGTGGCAAAGCTCAGCAAAGAGATGCCATTTGTCTCAGAAGACTACTTGTCTTCTATGGAACGGCTAAATAATGATTGCGATAGAGTATTTGTAATAGAAATCTGTATAGGGAAATTAGGAAAAATGCAACCTGCTCTACTTATTTGTTACCAAATGCAGACATTTCCCACTTGGGTACCTCAGCTGGAGAAAAGGAAACATGTAAAATTGTTTGTGAAAGATGCATAGTAATTTGCCCGAATGTGTCAACCACTGTTGCTTTTAGAAACACTTTTCCCAGGCAGCATTTTGTGCCTATGAATTGTTCTGATCTATCAGGGCTTTTTTTTCCCCCATACATCAGAAACACTTTATTTTTATCATTGTTGGGAAAAAAACAGTCATGTTTTTTAAGAGAATGAGAAATGGAAAAGGAGATTAGAAGAAGCTGAAGTGCATTCTCACTTTAGTTTGGAGGCCAGAGTGGAATAAAAAGTTAATTGTGAACTGCCAAGATGGCAGTTATAATGAGATCTGACGAAACAGGAAGGACTAGCCCAAATAAATTTTTCCTTTCTTGCTATATGTTGACAATAATTGTGGATTTTTTGATGATGCTTGGTTGGCTTTTGTCTTTATTTAAGGAAGCTAATTCATTTTTATGTTGTTCTCAATTCAGTGTGGATTCTGCATTTAGGTGCTAAAATAGCTGTTCACTGTCTGTAAAATAAGAGCAGCAAAGGCCATGGTTAATGTTATATAGATTGCACTGGGTTTGCTCTGAGCAGGGCAGAGGTATGCTGTAGAGTGTCTAAATATTGCATCTGTCAGCAGATGAGAGTGCATCAAGGGAGAAACAGAGAATGTTTACAGGGTCAGTAAGGCCTTGTCATGTCAGATCCTCTCTAGGTTGTGAAGACATGAAATTGTGCTAGAATACAACAGAAATTACTAAACAATATATTGGTGGCAGACAAGCATGAGGTGTGTAACACCACGTATTTTCTGTATTCTAAAATCTTCAGAAGATTTCTTCCACTTTATCTGTGTCATTCTTTATTTTGCTGTTTGTTTTTGCCATTAAAACAAATACTCATTTTCATTTTTGTATCCTGGATAAATGTTCCTTGCAAACAAATCTGACTCCTGTCTAAGTACTCCCTTGATACTGTGACAGAATCTTGCAATTGAAGGTGTAACTCTGGGGTCTGCATGAAAAATATGATGGAAAAAAACCTGCTTGGGTAATGACTACGTCCCTCATTTTATAATAACGAGGCACAAACTTGGGCTACAGTATTACTTCTGCAATTTTCAGTTTTGTAATTAATCTCATTTCCACGAACAGCTAAGTACTTCCAGAAATATTGCTTCCCCACTTAATCAGTGTAAATCTACCATGCCAATAATGGCAGACAGATGTATATATAATCTCCCATGGAAGATTCAGCTTTAGGAAATTCAGTCTGATTTTGCAGAGAAAAGGAATCCTCTTCCACTGCAAATTAGTAAGGGAACACAGCTGGATGTTTAGAGAAATATCTGAAATGAATCTCTACTCCTCCCAGTTCTGAAATGCAATTTGGAAACTTTTGTTTGTTTACTTTTGAAAAATTTATTATCTGTCTTAAGGAATACAGAAAGCTTCAGTCACACCAGTGACATGCAATCCGACACAGGATCGAATCGATGTGCAACTTTATGTTCTACATTATTCTTCATCCATCAGCTGCCCAAGAAATTTTGCTCAGCTGGAAAGGAACATTCCTGGAAATATCTTCCATGGGGAATGTATTTCCAGTATTTATGCAAGGCTGAAGAAGTGTAGAAACTAGAAAATGATTTCATAAGAAAACTTATTCAACTTTTTTGAACTTTCAAAAGCAATCATTTTTGTCTCTTAATAAGTTTTGGAGGCAGATTCATTCATCCCTAAAGAGATATTAACAGAAGTCCGAATTGCAGCAAAAAATCAGTTGAAAATGGTTTTATGCTGCTCTGAAGTATAAATATTCAATTAAAAGGAAAAATAATGAAGCTTTTATTAAACAAAAGAGCACCAGCACTGAATGTTAGTGAAGCCCGAGGACAAGCGTAACTCTTGTATCAACAATAATGCAGATTTTTGTGCATATATTATGAATTATATTTTATTTTCAATGTACATGCATTAGCATTAATCGTCAAGAACAAGAAGATGGATCCATTTGCACTGCTATCCAGTATCAGCAACAGAATTCATTACATTCAGGCACTCTCTGGCTCTTTTTGATTCCTTCTGAAATGAATCCAAATATTCATCATTGAAGGACTTAAGGGAATAAATTATTTTTTCATTTCTAGAATGTCCACAAAAAGATCAGTGTAATTTCATTTGGTAGTATAATTTGTTCAGCAAAGTTTGTCATCCATTTTGCTGTAATTCTGATGATCATGGAAGAGTTTTGCTGCAAAATCAGTGCTGCAAATATTGGTTGGTAATGAGTGATTGTGTCATATTACTACTTCTCTCCATTAACTTTTACACTACAAGTGAGAGGAGCATTTCTGAGTTGATGAGACTCTTAGTGAGTTGTCTGATAGCAAGATTTTGGGAACCACTTTTCTTAACAGTCAGCACAAAACAAGCTCATTCTGTATAAGATCTCTCTGAGGTATTGCCTGTGAAGCTCTGCAATTTTCTATGATCTTCATAGTAAACAGTGAAAAACAACTTCATTATCTGACTACAGCATGTGAAAAACATGTTTTTGAATGCATTGAGTAAATACCAAGATCACTTATTGGTGTTCTGTGACCTATTGTTAGATTTTTCTCTAAGTGAGGTAAGTTACCTTTGCTGCTCTGAAGGTAAGATGGAAATTCACTTCTGACAAACTTCTAAATGTCTGTGGAGCCCATTTGCTTGCCTAGGTTGGATCCTGAACTTGAAATAAAATATATTTGAACATAATGAACTGTGAACAATGGAATATTTTATTGTGCATTGTCTGCCCCTGAGACAGCCCTCCTTATATTAATACACTACCCATCTCTAGTAACAGCAGAGATGCACTCAGAACTTACCTGCTAAAAGAATAGAAAATTATGAAGAACAGTGACTTTAAAATCAGTGGATTACTAATGGAAAACTAAAATGCTTTCATCCTCATAGCAATCATGGCTGGTGAATTCAATGCAAGAGGTTTAATTAAGAAATTTCATAAAGTGTTATTTAAAAATTGCATTACTGGTTTTCCATCCCTTCTGGTCATGTAAGTGCTGTAGAAACCTGCAATAAACTTTCCGTATAAAGTGCAGGATGTTCATAGCATGGATATTTTTCAGTAAAAGAGAAATCCTGAAAGTAAAATTCTTCCTGATATTGAAGAAAAATTTGTAGTAACTCCTTTCAAAAATGTTAGGAGGTTAATAGGCAGAATGGAAGACTCTAATTATGAAGTAACTTGACTGAAACATGAGTTAACTGGAGAATAAACAGAATAATTATACATTATGGTGTTATTTAAAACTTAAAGAGAGATAATTAATTTAAAATAGTTGATGTTGAGAAAATACCACGCTATTCTTGCTAATAATTCTGGACATTTTTGCATCCATTTCTGTATTGCTCAAGTGTATTAAAGCAGCCCTCCTCTTAAGACTACAGATTACTAGTACAAAGCAGAGAGCTGGAATGTGAGATGATAAGACAAAGACAGGGCTGGTTGAGTTCTGCAGCAGACAGAATATCCTTGCAGGAAGTGGATCTTCACAGGAATTTCTCCATAGTGGGGAGAGAGGGAATATGCAGGCATAGTAGTATCTGACATTTCAGTTCTGTCAGCACTTCACTCTCAAGAGTTGCTGCAGAGTTGTCAGGATTACTTTGGTATGTCAAGCTAAATGCTACACATTCTCATCTTGAATGCATCAATAGGTGGGGCAATCTTGCAAATGTAGGAACTTTCTTACCAGTGAATGTCTGCAGAGTTGAAAGAGTGAAACCATATTTTGTTTTCATCTCCAGGAATGCTACGGATGCATGCATCTCTTCAAGAGAGCTAACAATTCAGACATTAGTGTGCTTAATACAGAACTAAGACCAAAGAAATTACTTGGTTGCTTGTTACAGAGCGTAATGTCATAGAGCAAGGTTTCTGTGGACTGTAAATTTGACTTTTCTTTGTGTCTGCTAGAACATGTGAGGTGTGAAATGTTCAGTCTTAGGAAATGATGAAGGTCAATGTGTGTTGATTGCCAAGTGTTTTCTTTACTACTTCAAGAGTTCTTAAAGTTGCTTCTCGAGTGTAGGGTGGACATGCACCTTTGATGAGGTAAGAGTTATTTGCAGTGAACAGGTAAAAGAAAGCAAGAAAGACACTTTTAAATACAAGATACCATTTCAAGCGTGATGTGAACACGAATCTTTCTTTCTAAGCCCTGTGGTAAGAGTAAGAATAACAGCGTTATTTGAACTTCAAAACGTTTCAGTGATGATATTGTTGAAAGGAAAATTTAAGGAGTGGATGTAATTTTAATCACTAGATACGGCATACATTAGAGGTATGCAGTATAGAATATCTTTCTGTTGTCATAAAAATTAAGAACACCAGAGGAGATGCATTTGGATCATTCTTCAGGGAGTAAGCCTCATGTTTTGAACATTCAAAATCTAGATTAGAAACACCATATGCTGCATGTGTAGATGAAATATTAAGAAAAAAATAAAAGCAACATAACTTTATACTCTAAAAGCTGGGTGAGGCTGGGCAAGTTCCTATAGGAACAAAGCATTCAAAAAAGATAGTGTTAACTGGAGATTCAGACTTGCCCATAGATGTCCTTACAGCTATAGCTGAAATTAGCCCCTGAATTCACTGGATGCTTCTTCTCTACATCCCTCTCAAAATAAACTGTCAGCATGTTGGAAATGGGCGCAGAAAAGTAGTACTCTTTTTTTTTTTTTTTTTCTTTAATCTTCTTTCTTTCCCATCTGTACAATCTCTAGGATAGAGAACACCAGGTTGTTTTATTTGTTTGTCATTGTTTGCTTTTGTTTTTAATCTTTTCTATATCATTCAGGCTTTCTCATAGGTAGTTGAAGCCTATGTATTTTTCTCTGATGTTGTTCTTCACTTATCTGTTCATGTTATCCTGCCATATTTGGGAGCTATTTGGCATTGATCCCTGAGTTAAACTGCTGTCTACATGGAAAAATTAACTAAATTATTTTTTTTGTGTGTAGAATGCAGAACTTCCATTCATTTAAAGGAAATATTTTCCATCTCAGCTGTGAAACATGAGTTCTATAAATGCAGAGAAATCAGCAATGTCATGAAGTTCATGGAAATACAATTGCTTAGTGTTTATTGCATATCTTGCCAAGCCTATGGCAGTAACACTAAACTGCTTAATTAGGTAACAGTCTTGATCCACAAAGAGGTGAATTTCAACCCATTTATTTCTATTATAGTAATTTAAAGAGCTTTTAAAAAAAGTGATTCATCAGAATAGTAAAAATTAATATCGCATCCTGTAAATTGCACTGGCCAAGACAAATGCTCTTAAGCAGAAATGTTTACTAATGAAAAGGATGCTCAACTTTAATAAAATATCAGATTAGCTGATTTATTTTCATACACATCTGAGAGAGGCAAGTATTCTGACTTAAGAAAATGAAGATAATATCTAACAAGAGAATGTTTTGATCTATTATTGAAGCGACAATCAAACTGCTTGTATTCATGATCCTTGTTCCATCGCCTTAATCTTGGTGGACATGTAAACATTTTCTTTAATACTGCATGAAAAAAAAATAGTAGGTGAGCTGTTTAGTGTCTGAATCAAATAAGAATGTCTTCTGTAAGAGAATGTTGGCCAGCTTGACTGCAGATTGCAAAAAATTCCAACTTGCCTTAAGTCCTTAAAGTTAACTAATGAGGAGGTATGAGTATACTTGAGTCTATCATCACCTCCATTATTTTAATATTCAATTGTTACACTTGCATAGTAAATGTCAGGATGTTTATCTCAGTATGATTTATGTTGCTAGTATAATATTCAATATTAACGAGAGGACTAAAGTAGGCTACTGATATAGAAATACATGGGAGAACCCCAATTTTGCCAAACAAAACAAAGAACTGTAGCAGAAATTGAAAGCCTGTGTTTACGTGTCTTAGTAATGATGAACCTGAATCACACTAAGTAATAGAGCTGCTACTACCCTCAGTGCTATATAATAACAGCTGCAAGTAACAAAAAGGCGTGATCTTTAATGGGGCATATTCTCTTGTCAGTCAGGAATAAAACAGTGGGAGGTGCAGTACTGTCAGATAATCAACAGGGTTGCACCTACTCACATCATCTGTATTTTCATAATTGCACTTTGCAGCTGAAAAGTTGATAAAATGCAGGTACTACTTCTCTAACATTTAAGTAAGAAATGCTGCAGCTGAAAGGATTTTCTCTGGTTGCTACTCATCAGGAGTCTAAAATCCAGTGCTTTTCAACTTTCCATGAGAATGTGAAATCGATGTGGATTGGCACATTACAGATGCACTTTAAAACTTTGCAGATTTGAAATCAGTAGGTGTCTTTCTGCAGTTTGGGATCCATCTGTTGCTATCTCAAATGAAGATCTGGGGACAGATAGACTATTGCTAGTTTTCTTTTTTAGAGGAAAAAGCATTGCAGTTGAAACGTAGTTGCAGAGGTAAAAGCATTTCCAAAAAAAAGGGAACAGAATAAAAATTTAGATTTTGGGCAACTTAATATCAGGGTAGATGGAAAATGATTAAGTGAGAGACTATTTAAGTAACGTCTCAGAAATTCTTTAAAAGATGACTGCACTGGAAGGGCAAATATAAAGGGAAAGTGGAATCTAGAGGTTAGTTTTTATTTTATTTTTTCTCTTCAGAAATGATGGATTTCTTTCTATCTTAAAACCCCACTGGCAAAACACAGGAGGGCTGCCTAGCTGGAAATGGTACCAAAGGAAAAATATATATATATTCCCAAGCTGTGGGTGGAAAAAAATCCAATATTCTGTAAAAATTTAAGTATTTTATCAAGATATCCTTTTTATTATTAGAAAAATGTGTGATTTCCAAGTGATGCAGGCCTTGAGCAATGAATATTTAGTGTCAACAAATTATGTGGGATTCATACATTGTATTTTTTTATTTTTCTGCCATTCAGTAATTAAGAAAAAATTTTCTATGGCAACCTTGATAGGATCTGAAATGTATACAGTATTAGACACAACAGTCAAATTCAGACCTGATATATCACTATAGACAAAGGCATCTTCTGCATCAAGCTTATTCCAAAAACAAAAAAGGATTGTCCAGTGAAATGAAGACACTTTTACTGTCACCATCTTTACTGCTATGTTTGTACTAAAAAAAAAAAAAAAAAAGCATGAGCCTAGGATTGTCTTTCTTTTATGTCCTCGGATTAAGAATGAGAAGTGTTTTTGTCATGTGGTAACAAATGAGAGCATTCTTTAAACCATAGTTCTGAGTTTTCAGACATACATAGAGACATCACATACCCATCTATGGTTATGTAGTCCATGCTCTTCCACAGACAGTGAAAGATGTACAACTACTAAATGCCTTGTCTAAATTCTCTTGAGTCAGAGGCAAGCCCAGGACCAGCATATGTGATTTCCTGGCATCTAGTCTCATACATTACAAGGTAATCTACTCTTTTTATATATCACAATGTTTTAATTACTGTGGACCTACTTAATGCTATTATCATATTTAAATGAAACAGACATTTTCCGTTGCAAAACAAGAATTATACAAGAACAAGATGTACTGCTAACCATGTGCCTCCTCTTTAATACAGATGTTATATGATTTGTGTTTCAAATTCCCTACTAGGAAGAATACCATAACCTCCTTAAGCTCTTATTAACTGTTTTTACTTTCTTAAAATGTATCTTGTTAAGCAAGCAAAACCTAAAACCTTTCCATGCTCTGTGATTGATGACCTTTCTCATAGACTCTATGAAGAGAAACAACTGAAAAATATTGGAGCAATTAAGAAGTTCTCACATAGGCTGAACACTTATCAAAATGACTTGGACAGCCATTCAGCTGGATCATTACCCCTTATACCTTAACTACGGTCAAATCAGGTCTAGTGGTGCCCATGAAGACTATTTTAGGCACATTAGCAAAATGCCACTGTGAACTTTGAGTAGCAATTACAGGTATAAAATATATTGGCTTTGCAGTGATTTAGAATGAACTTCTCAACAGCACCTGTCCAGACCCTCATACCTTACCATTCACTATTTTTTCTTGCCTTACAGGTATTATCTGTTAAGTTAGCATTTGCTTTTTTTTTTTTTTCCAGACAGAAAACCAACTTCCTAAAGTGTGAAAGCAAAACTAATCAGTGACACAGGGCATTTGTGTAGAAAGTTTCCTTTCAAAATGCCATTTACTTATGTAAGTAACGGAATGGAAAGAATTTTAGGCCAGATGGCAGCAAAGTGAATGTATCTATTGGATATTAATATACTTGTTGCTCTGAAATTGTATTTAAAGATTATTTTTTTTTAGGAACACACAAGCAGAGAAGAGCTGTTAGGAACGGGGTCTTGCTCTCTGCTAGTGATGGCACTGCTATCTTAAGTCTCTTTCTTGCCTTTGGCATAATCTTTTCAAGCAGTGAAGTTCTATTTCATTAGAGAGCTAGAACTAGTTGAGTGGAAGGCATCACTGGAGGTCATTGGTTGAGCCCCTTGCTTGGAGCAGGTCCAGCTTAGATCAGGTTGCGTAGGTCCTTGACCATCAAGTTTTGTGCATCCCCACAGATGAATGTGTTTTCAGTAGAAATCTGAAAATGCTGGTACTAAAACTGCCCTTCAACTTGAATAGGACATCTTGTTCTCAAGTGCTGGCACTCTAATTTAATTTATGAGATAGCCATGTTCCATCTCAGCATGCATTTTTGTGAAGGGAGGATTCTCTTTCCAGTTTGTCTTTAGATGTATTTTAGTTTTCTCAGTCATGGACGTTCCAGTTGGCTTCTAGATAATACCCAATGCATTCCAAAAATAGTTTCTTAAGATGTTGTATTCTTGAGTTGTGCCCCTCATCTCACAGAACAATGCAGAACTTTAATTTTTTTCTCACTCTGAATGTGTTTTCTTGTTAAATGTTTCTGTGATATTTTAAGGATGAAAGCTGGATCAAAGACATGCTGGGCACTCCCTTCAGATACTCCAGGAGAGTAAAGCATATAGCATACTGAGTCAAACATCTGAGTGTTAATTACAATGGGACAGGATATTTTTAACCTAAGAAACCTAAGAAGAGCTAAGTGGTATGCATTAAGCAAAAAAAGATATCCATAAAGTTTGGTACCACCAAGTGGATGCCAATAATATATATTTAAGTTAGTTTTGTTTTCTTTTTCTCCTCTTACAACTTTATGCTCTGTTTTTAAATTATTTTATTGCTTTTCCTGTATCTTCACAAATTGATTCGCTATATTTGAATGGTTTCTGAAGCAGGCAAAATAACCAATCCACTTTTCATAAAGAGAAACATGAATTTCAATTTCCTTGTGGTCTTTAAACTTTTTTTTTCTCAGGCTAAAGTCTCACTGCAGTTTATGAAAGAAACTTCTCCGAGTGTATGCTGAAGCCTGAACTGGCAGGAAAGAAAAATTAACTCCAGGCTATAAAAAGCACAGTTTAGAAAGCTCTTAGCTAGCAAAGTTATTAGCAGACTGAGGAGGTCATCATGAATTGCCTTGTTTATCCAGCTACAGTGTTGAACCATGATAGGGAAAGGGAAAATTTCTTGCAGAGAATAGCAAATCCTGAATTTGAATTGGTGCTCACTGAAGTGAAGGGGGAGAAAAGTGGGGTGCCAATAGAAGTTCTCTGAGTGACATTTCTGCTGTTACAATTATGCATGTACTAACCACACCATGCTGTTAGGCACTTGCTGACTTTCTATGCAATGCATATATTCTCCGTGTTCTCAGCTCACTCTTTCCATGGTTCACTCGTACTTTTTCTACAGGACTATAACCACAGGTTTTACTTTGACTGATGATGACCTCTCAGTAACTCTGCCTAGGCTGAAGGCAGAACATCTTTATCGGCTAAATGAGGGAACTTTCTTTCCACACGAGAGACTCTGTTGCCTTGCTGAATGCATACAATATAAATCAAAGCATGTGCCATTATTAATAAATAAGACATTGGATAGGCTTTGTCTGGAAGTCTTGTTGAAAGTACTGATTACTATCCTATGACTTTTGAAAAATGTATAATCGCCTTTGGGATCTTGAAGCATGGAATAATTAGAGTACAAGTTTGAGAGAGAGTTCGAACTACAGAGAGAGATTTGCAACAAGTGATTAATTTTAGTGTTAACCCTTTTTCACTTCTTTTCCAAACCTAACTGAATTTTCCACACAACTGTATCAGGATACAAGATTGAATTATTGATTATATTTTTGTTGGTAGATTACAAAATTGGGCTAATGCTACTGATGCAAAATTAATGTTATTTGATTCTGATACACTTCAGGTTTCTGATATTAATATTCAGTATTACTGTGGACCAAATAGTCAGAAAGTATATGGAATGCTATTGACAGGAAATGGAGTTCATCAAAATTGCATTCAAACATAACCTCAGTTGCCTTCGTACAATCAAGCTGGGTGGTCCCTGATATGCCTGTAGTTTTGTTTCTTTTCATACCCAGATCTGTATTCTGTAAGGCCAATTGTTTGCAGATGTGAAAAAGACAGTAAAGGGAGTCTAAAGCCATCTTCCATGCTCTTTTCCAATGATGTCTATGCACTGCTCTGAATATGAGGGGGGAAAAAACACCCCCCAAAAATGAATCATTAAATGTGCAAAGCAAGGACAGAAGATAAGCATTTTCAAAAGTGTCATTAAACTAACATGCAAAATCTAAAGTGAGAGCTGCAACTCAGCTCCTTCTTAATAATCTGATTGACAACCCCCTGATGGCTTTATCTATCACAATTTCATGAGTAAGTGCATTGCCTTGCCTTTGGAACAGGTAATAAAGTTGCAGGAAAAGAGAAGACTGAACAATAGCGATAAAGAGGAAAACACCATGTAAGTACAGAATAAAATTGTTTTCTATTACACCACTAAGCAAGACATACAGTACGGTCTTGGAGTTTAACATAAAGCTTTAATTAAAGATGTCATTGGCACTATAATCTATTGTTTTGGTAGCCTTTAGACTGACTTTTACAATATGTTGCATGCTTTTTTTCAGTTTCCAGAATCTTAGACTAGAAATCTTTTAGCCAAGTATACTTGTTCTTTGAATCTCATCTCACAAGAATGGATGTTACTATTTGCAATTCAGAACTCTTTATATCTTAGTAACCATGCATAAAAATTAATTCAAGTAAAGTGTAATTTAGAATAATAATAACATGCTTTCCAAGTGTTTCCTACACTTATCATGATGAAGACGGTTACTATAGCACCACTGCTGGATTTTACTGAAAACAAAGCAATTCAGTTTCGTACATACTCTCTTGAGAGAATATTACTGTTTGCTTAAGAGAAGCAAAGGATGCAAGAATGAGACAGTAAGAGAACCTTCTGTTTTCTGTTGAGTGAAGTCAGTACTTAGTAACACTTTGATACAAAAGCAATAGAACAGTGTTTGTTTTCAGGGAAAGGTTCTGAACCTTGCTATTTATCAATGGATATTTCTATACTTTATATACATATAAAAGTGAAATAGAATGAAGCATGTGTACAGAGTTTTTTGCCAAAATAAATATTAGGTCCATTATAAATAGCTCACCCAAGTTAATTAACTATGGGGTAAATAAACCTACTCAAGTTTGCTTGTCGCTGTTTACCCAAAGCATTTTGCTGTCATGAGGCTGAATGCACCATCCAGGCTTTCAATTAGATGTCATCAAGGACCCTGTTAAAAGGATTGACTCCAAAAAAACACACAGAAATCATGAGTCAGATTTTCTGATAAATATGGCTGTAACTTTGTCATAAAACTTCAAAATGGAATTCCTAATGTGTTAAGCAGGGTGCTCGTACAGCTCATAGATATCAGATACAGCCATTGCACTGTCTGTATAAGAGCAAGCATACGCACCCTACTGAATGAGTATTTTTGTGGAAGAAAATCTTAATGAGTTGCCTGAGAACCACATTTGTAATGTGATTGTCATCGCATTGGTTCTCCTAATTTAGAGGAAATCTCATTTGATGTATCTTAGTTTTGCACTCTTCTATCAATTGATCTGTGTGCCAACCCACTGTATTCTCATGTCCTGTTTGCCTTAATTTTGTTTTCTTGCTGGTTGTTAAATTGATGTACACATTTTTGTGCTTTGAGCCATCATTTACTTCTGCCTATCATTTATGCTACTTCTGAGTTAGGTAAAAAAAGAACTGTCTTGGTCTTTATTCTTCTGAAGGAGCTCAGAATAAGTTGGGACCAGTAAGGGGCCTGGTGGGGAGCTTCCCACCAGGTTGGGAAAGAGTTTTGAGGAGCTCCACTTGTGTTGGGAAAGAGTTTTGAGGAGCTGCGTGGAACCAGCTTTTGGTCAGTGGAGAGGACATCATAAGGGGGAAAAAAGATCTTAAGGGTATTTGTGTGGTCAGCAGCCAGAACTATCTCACTTTCACGTTGGTTAGCTTCTAGTATAAGATCAGGTGAACAGAAATATCTTGATCGTTTTCTAAGCTTTTCTTATTAGGTAATGTGTGTATTATATTTAAATTTATGCACTAGGTGTCTCTAGTGGAAATGTGAGTCTTCAGCTGAGCTTGTGATTCTCAGTTAACTTCAATATGTGAAGAAGAGCTTTCACAAAATTGAGATTAAAAACAAACAAACAAAAAAAAACCTTAGGATCAGATGAAGTCTCCTAATTCACAGGACAAGTGTATCTCAGTGTGGAAATTCCTGACAGAGTTTTAAGAGGATATCTGGGAAACTGTGCTTCATTTTGAAGCATGAACTTAAAACTTATTTGCAGATCAAGATTTGTGTGACTTTAGGCATCTCATCATACATAGAGTTTATACACAAAAAAAAAATCTCTAACAGCGGCTCTGTACAACATCCTGTTTTGTTCCTTAGCTATTTCCTAGGATTCACAGAGCTTTTATTTTCCTTCTGGCTACAGTTAGATCTGTTTCTTTTCTTTGAAACTTTTTTTTTTTAATCCTGCAATTCACATTGGTATGAAATATAGAAGACTCATGTGACATTGAAGAGACGATTGCAGAAAAAAAGTAAAAAAACACCAAGAATAAAAGAAGTTTTTTGAGATTTCTAAAGAAATTGCTCCTTAATTCACAAATAATGTGGTACATATTTAGGTTGTCATAAAGAATGATTACTGAATATGAAACTCAAAATGCACAATACTCAAAAAGCACATAATGAATTGTTGAGGAAAAACTGAAAACAGAAAGCCAGAACTTCTAATACTTAACTGCTTTCCTTCATAAATCACTTGTTAATAAATATAAAACAATGGAACAGCACATCAGAAACAAAATTGATTATTTAAGGAAAATAACTTTCAAAAACGCACCTATCATAAATTCTAATGCAAATAGTGGATATAAAGTCTCTCATGTGTATTCAAGAAAGCCTCAGACTCTTGATCATCATTTTCTTTCTGTCATCAACTAGAAACAAGAATCAACAGATCTGGATATATTTAATATAGACTTCTCTTAGTAGTAAAATCTTCACTAGAGTCCTTAGATGTAAAGGTAAGTACTGTGCTGCTAACAGACTTACTGTCACAAAGATAAACTGGGAGAAAGACTCTCCGAATATGTGATCTCTCTTAGTATGTGACTAAATCATGCTAATACCACTCTTCAAAAGTGAGAGATTCCACATCTACCTACACGTCTACTAGTGTCTTACCTATTCATGTCTACTACAAAATTCGAGGCCTATATATAATTGGTCGGATTCAATTCTGTTTTAAAGTAATCTTGGAGTCCAGCTTGTCCAGAAAACTGTCGTAATTATGCAGATGACAAAGAGATGCATTCTGCACTGCTTGAGGATAACTTTTTTTGAAATGACCATTTAGTATAAGCTTCATTGGAATTGGAAGCACTGATTGTGCTTTCATCTGAAACATAAATCAGACAAGGAAAAAGACTGCTAATGTTAAGGTTCCTCGGGAAATACAGAGAAGCAGAACCAGAACATCCACAACAAAATACTAAAGCAAGTACTCCACCCTTATCTCAAAATCAGTTTTCAAAACTAAGTATTTGGCCAGACACAAGAATATTTTGGTGCCTGTGTTGCTTTGTTGATGGTAATTACTCTGTGTCTTTCAGACTTGACATATTTTGCTTACTAGTGTCCAAAATATTCTGCCCCTATTGCAGAAATCTATTTCCAGACATAGCCAAGATGAAAAGCCTTTGAAGAGCCTCAGAAATATAGGAATTTGGGAGCATGAGAAGAATGAAATATTCTCTGCTGTATTTCAATGAATCAGCTCATTTAGCAGCTGATGATTCTTGGCACAATGCTCTATTTTTTTTTTCCTCATTTTCCTCCCATGCTAACCTGCTCTTGGTCTCAATGGTTGTTTTATTCAAATAAGGACTAGAGCACTGAACCCCTTTCAACAGCCCCAGGTTACTGCTGGCTTCCAGTTCGATTCATCAGCATGTGTTTGTTACCACAGTACATTGTTCCTACTTTTTCATTTGAACATCCTCGATAGGACTTTCTCTCTGGTGTAAGAGCTTTTACAGTTTTCATTGCTGGGAGGCAGAAAATTTCAAAACTACTATTGCTGCTCCAACAGCCTTTTGGTAGTCAGTATTACATGGGTGGGGTAGCAAAGGAATCTTCCAGACCCCATCAAGTGCACAAGGATGTGAATATAATAGCAGAGACCATCTGTGTTATTGCTAGTTTAGGAACAGTGAGCCTGTTCACTATTGCAAGCCTGATAATGCTCCATGGTAACAGAAAGATGATTAGAAGTAATGCAAGTCAAGGGATATCAAAGATGTGCAGAAATGAATGGAATTCCCCATTCTGAAAACAGAATTCTGTTTTCAAGAAGCTTCCCCAAAGGCATGGCTTCTATGCAGGACATACATTAAAAGCAGAATTTCTGAGAAAGTAGTAATTGGTATAAAATTCATATCAACTGACTGTTGATTATGTTGTAACTTAAGGAAACACTCTTTCAGGGATTTTGTGGGATGTCACAATTTTGTTATAGTCAAAGTGAAAATAAAGACAATTGTTTTATTATGATGCCATTTGAGTCTGAAGATGCAGACATATCCCTACACTGCAGATGATTCTGATCTATTTCTTTACTGTTTAATTGATGCAGTTATAATGTAGATGTGAAAACTTGGAATGTTTAGGAAGTGTTACTGATATATGGTTGCATGGAAACATGATGTAAGTTTTCCATTTAAGGAGTCATTTAAGAAGTTTAAATAGTAGTGTACAGATAGCCTTTTCCAGAGGAGGGAGTTCCCATGGATATCTCTGAATGTTTTTAAAGCTTCTTATGAGATCAACAATTTCCTCCTCAAAAATGCCACATTTTCATGTCTCATAAATCAACTGCAGTAATTTCTGCTTCCTATTAACTAAACTGAGGATTGGAGGTGCAATTTCTATAAGAAGTGAATGTCTGTTTCAAACAGGAAAAGCCTGTTCAAGAGTAAAAACAGTTTACAGTATCTAATGAAATGACTAATGTAATTGTTGTGGAAGACAGACTTTCTAGATGCCTATTTCACAGAAGGTAAAGAGAAACATTAAAAATACATTTGCCACTGATAGGTTGAATTCATTTTAGCTGGCATAAATAGGACAGATGAGCTATTCAAATGTCTGATGAGTACTATATAATGAAATATTTATCACCTTCTCATGGTCACTGCATGAGAGGCCAATAATTTGTTTGCTCTCATCACCGGTATTTTGTGGCACTTGTAATAAATTATACATTGCAAGCTTACATTCTTCACCCTTTTTCTATTTACCTATCTAGTCTGAGATCTCATTCATCAAAATGTAGCTGGTTCTGGCACAAAAGTGAAACTATAAATTAATGTATTCTAAAGAATCATGGAATTTATAATGTATGATGGTACTGGGGCAACATGGATAGAGTGTAACATTCTGAGCAGGTGACCTTTAAAGTTGGAGACTAGGAAATGGGCAAAGCAAAATTTTTATAAAGGTATAAATAAGTACAGACAGATGTTAGCCTCAGTCATGCTGTCTGATGATCTTGATTTAGGATAACATCTCTGGACAACCAAAGCTGTTCAGGTTTTTGTCTACAACAGAGCTTAAGTCAATGCCATGGATTTAGTTCTTATGAGCAACAAATTCCCCAAAGCATTCCTTCTTGACAGAGAGACATAAATTGTCTTTTATTTGCATTGCATTAATGCAGTGGATTTAGTGCAATGAAATATTAGAAGGAAAAAAAAAACCTCCCCCCACATGACAGTCTTGACAATATTTAGATGTAACGTCTATGATTTTGAAGATGAGATTATATTTCAAAAAATGAAAATTTGACTCTGGTACTGTTTTGAAATATGGTGAAAATTAGAATGCTTTAGATCTTGAACATTATTTTTCTTACGTTTAGTGGGTAAAAAAACCTTGTTTTCCATTGCCAGTTTAACAGAGGCCTTTGGTTTATAATTCTCAAAAATGACTGACCAAGACACAATCAAATTATATTCCTGTGGAAGAAACAGTAACGTGGTCTCATAACTGTGCCATTATGGCTGGAAATGAAGGTTTTTGTCTTAGGATTTTGCTGCTTCCAATCATAAGTCATTTGACCTTAGCATAGAGAATAAGACCACCACTTGCCTCACTTATTCATGAAACTGTTTCCATCATTTCCACCATATAAAAGTTTGACTCCTTTCTCAAAAACAAACAAACAAACAAACAAACAAAAACATGATATGCCAAGCATTTTCTGTAATAATTGTACAGAAAGTTCTTGTCAATGTTAATTTTGTAGGATAATGACAATTCCATCAGAATTAAAATAAATAAATAAATAAATAGAAATCTATCTCTATGAAAGGAGTAGTAGAAAAAATTACAAAAGTAAAAGTTGTTAATCCTGCATCACTGTACTTGGTAAAACACTTCCTCTGAGCAAATGCATGTGTTCATGGCGCATTTTATTAATGCATAATTCAGTATCCTTTTAATAACATTTAAGGAGTTAGTGAAATGATTTGTTGCAAATTATACAGCAAGCATCCTTTTTGCTTTAATTGCTTTTGTTTGTATATGCACATGCAAATAAATACATACAGGCATAACTGCTATGTGTTTGTTATTCCTGTAGGCAGTTTATGTTGTCAGCTGTTTTAGAAGTGCTCTGTCTGCAGTTCATGGAAGCCTGGGACTACGCAGCAAAGAAAAAAGGACCTCCAACTGTCACTGTATTTCAACACTGACTTGTTGCCCATTGTGCCTTAGAAAGTCTCTTCCTGTCATTCTATTTCTTGCACAGTCATTTACTTAAAGCCTTTAAGTTATAATTCCACTCATCCTTAGGTTAAAAATCAATAATGGGTAATATCACTGCTTAGTAAGAAAAATTTCTGGAGTTAATGATGAAAATTTTTGGGAAGAGCAGGAAAAGTCAAAATTTTGGGCTCAGGTGGAAAAGTAAGATTATTTGGTAAAAAAAAAAAAGGGTCTCATGAATCATTTTCTCAATCATGCAACTTTTTTTTTCTATTCTTATAAATAGATAAATATTTTAATCAATAATAGAACTTTGGTCTAGCTTCAGCTGGGATTGAATTGTTTTCTTCAGAGTGCCTGGTATGATGGTATGTTTTGTTTCTGGGAGAAAAAACAATGCTGATAATGGTGATGTTTATAGCTTTTGCTTAACTATGTTATACGGAGCCAAAGCCATTCTCATTAAGGGGCCCAAGATGCTGAGAGGGAACAGAATTAGGACAGCTAACTTAAAATGGCCGAAAGGATATACTGTACCACATGGCATTATGGAAGAAATGTTGAAAAGTGGAAGAAATTTTGAAGGGGTGGGTGTTCATCATTCTCTATTTTGTTACTCAGGGAGTGAGCTGGGAGTGGTGAGCAATTGCTAGTGCATCACTTGTTATATACATTCATATACTTATATATAGTCGCAACTATTAACATTTTCCTTTTCATTTTCTTGGTAAATAGTTTAAGATATTCATTATTTTTCTCGCTGGGAAGGGAGGCAGTGAGGAAATGACAGCGTGGTTCTCATCTACCTGTCTGGTTCAGTTGCAACAGCACTGCTTAAATAGAGCATAGTGTGCTTTCTTTTCTACTTGAGATATAGCAATGGTAGAGTCTAGAGTCTGTTGTGCAGTGATGTTGACATACTACTTAATAGTGGAAAGGAGTTGGCTACTTGAAATTTCTTATTCATCCATGATGAATTACCAAACTGGCAGAATGTTTTATCTCGGGCCATGCTAACTGAACTACCTCCTTCACTCACAAACAACTGGTTTTCCTGGCGCTTGTCCCTGATCTATGGATTCCCTCATCTCTTGCAATTGTTGTTTCTGCCAGTAAAGAAGTTTTAATGCCTGTTCTCCAAGTCATCAGTGTTCATGGCAGGTGGGGAAAAGTCTGTTAACCATTACAACTTTCCTTGGCTTCACAGTTGCTACTCCATGCCAGAAGGAGGACACAATGATATGCTGATTGAAAAAAACTATATGCAGTCATAAGCAAAGATACATACAAGAGAGATTATTTTTTGAAATATATTTCTACTTAAACATATATTTTGCATATATAAGCAGGAGTGCTGTTTTGATGATTAACTGGAATATAGCTGTATGCCCAGTGTTCACTTCTGTAGTAAGGAGAAAAATATACTGCTACCATCAAGTGGAATGAAAGATGATTTTATAAAGTACTGTTTCGATTGTCTACTAATGAATTCACACCCTTTCAGTTTATTGATTAAAATGTTTAGATACCAGGCTTTGCTATCTTAAGTGATGGTGGAGTTACCAAAAGAGCAACAGAAAGCCTAAATATGCATTTATATGTCAGGAGAAAGACAAAATGCTTTTTTGGTAGTACATCAGAGAGCATCTAGTAGAAGTTCAGACCATACGTATGGGAACTGTTGAATCATGGCCTGAACCACTGATTGATCACCTGAGGCGAGCACTGAGTCAGCCACAGGAGCACAGGTGAAGGCAATGCACCTGTGTGATTGGAAGGGGTGGAATCTGGCTCCAACTCTTCCAGACCCCATTTAAGGGCTGACCAGCAGTGGGGAAGGTTCTCTTGTTGGAGATCCCTTCCCTGTGGAGTTTTGGGTAAGCCTTGATCATCAGCAACAGGTGAGTTTTTTGTTTTTTTTATTTACTGTTTGTCTGTATATCATCCACCTCCGTTATTTTCTGTGGGTACTGTTCTTTCAAGTTATTCACCCTACACCATATACTTGTGGTATATTATCTAAAATGGTAATTAACTATTTTCTTATAGAACAAATATTAAATTGTTCAAGTAAAAAATATTCTTCTATTCTGCAGTTTAAAAAATCCTAAACTTGGTTTTCTGTATCTTTAATGTCTCTTACTAGCAGGTGTATTTAACGAGGGCTGAAATATTATGTTTGAATGAACCTCTCTAGTAAGTCGTTTCCAAGAACAATTATTATCATGTTGTTTGTATTAAAAACAAATTAAAACTTAAATGGTTCAAAAGCATGAACAAGCATAAAGCAAACCCTATTATAGTACTGTTTACTAACACATTTATAATTACGAAATAAATTAAGCATGAAATGGAACAATCTTTTTCTCTGCAATAAGAGGATGAAATATTTGATGTTTCTTTACAGATTATTCTGGACAAAATTTGAAAGTGAATAATTCTGAAGGTTGTCATGGTATTTTAGCAAAACCTAAACATATCTCTTTGAAAACACCCAGGTCCATTTTCCTACAGATAATCAGAATGCCCAAGGAAGGAAGATAGGCAGTTCCAGAATTCAGCCTTCCAATAGGAATAAGTGTAATTCATAATATAATTAAATTCATAAATGCAAGGTGCCAGCCTTTTCTCTCTCACAAATACTTTCATTTAAAGTTACAGTACTTAATGTGGAACAGCTTAAACTGTGTATGAGTTGTGCTCTTGCTATATGTGAAGTCTGTGCCTGAATGCCTTTAGTCCTTTGTACCTGTAATTCAGATAAAGAAGGTGAGATTCTTCTCACTTTTTCCTCTTTGTTAACAAAGCAATGTGGATTGTACAGTATAGATCTCAGTAGAGATTCTTATTTCATTCATCAGTGCTCTTAAAAGTGGTAGAGTGAATCGAAGATATAAAAAAACATTTTAAATTTGGGAAGTGCCTCTTCTTCTGAAAAATGAGCTTAACAATGAATACAAGCATCCTGCTGTATCCATGTAATGTAATATCATACAGCATTTTAGTAACATATCTCAAAGTATTGTAAAAACAAACAAAAAAATTTACCTTGTGTGTAGGGGCGTTCTTTTGTTTGCTTGTTTTTCTTCTTTTTCTTTTCATTTGACCAAAAAAAAAAAAAAGCTATATATTCCCAATCTCTCTGTGTTGGTAATGCTCCTTGACTCTTGGGCTCTCTGCCATGAGCTATTCTGTCCCTCTGTGCAGCAGTTAAATATATGCAAGCCTAATTTCTACTTAAACAGACTCTTTTTTTCCCATTTTCTATGACCTTCTTTCCATGTGAGTCCAAACTTGAACTATGGTATTTTGTAGAAGTCAAACAAATGGGAGAAACATGCATGTGTTCATACTAGTATGCAAAATGTTAGGAGATTCGGAAATAAGAAAGAATGCTATCTTCCATCCCTCTTTCCACCATGTTAAAAGGGCAAAGGAATTGAGAGAGATGAACACACATGCTTACAAGCATTCAGATGCTCAGAAGTATTGACACTGCTACTTGTTTCTGCATGAGGTAAAAGTAACAGGCTGGAGAGAATGCTTGTACGAGCCACTTTTGTACGAGGACGCTATACATGTACCTAGGTACATGTATAAGGCCTCAAAAATGTTCTGTGCAACTTGAATTCTCAGAGGATTTGTATGTTTTCTCCCTCTCTGAAGTTTATGGCTTTCCAAAATTTGGATCGTTCAGATCATGCTCTACTAATGTGAAATTTCCCCATTTCATGTGGTTTGGGATGAGGCCTTTTCAGATCTGCTTTGTTTTTACGTTACTAGTCTGCAACAAATACTTCCAAAGTTCGTTCTGCTTTCTTTGTCTTACATTGAGTTTTTCCTTAATTACTGAGGAAAAACTCAGTAAAAAATCACCATAAAACAAAGACCCTTTTGTGGGAAAACAGTCTAAAAGAAACAGCTCATGGGCACTGAAATGTGTATAAGCTGAATGTGAGAAGGAAAGTCATTCCTAGTTGTCTTGTACCTCAGCTTCCTCTTCAGCACTACATACTGCATATCTTCCCTTCAGCAGGTTTAGTTTTGTCCTTTATACCTTTGTGTTTGAAGAGGTGATTTAATAAACAGACCTTCGAAATTGGTCCTCTGAAGGGATTAAGAATTTCATTTATAGGAAGGATAGGTTTAAAAAAAGAAAAAACCCACACTGGTACCTTGAGCCTTCTGCTGAAGTGAGGTGACCTTCCAGGCTTTCAGGATACAGAATGCCTTCAGAAAGCTGACTCTTCAAGTAGAATAAAAATTTTCCTGCATTCATGGCTATTGCCTGTATTGTTCACACTCATGGAGAGAGAGAGAGAATATCTTCATTTAATGCTTATACAGGATAAATAGCTGCTCTATACATCTGATGGTAACAGATTTCTGTAGCTGGTTGCAGCCAGAAGCTTCCCAAAGGCCAAATTCCTGACTTGCTGAATAGAGGATGATCTCTGCACCCTGTGTACTGCACACGGCTGTTAGCAGCGGAGTCATTTATGTAATTAATGCCTGAGTTGATCTCAAAGAAATGATAGCAGGAAAGGCAAAGATCTCAGTGTGAGCTTTGTATTTGTAAATAGGTTACCTGGCTGCTGTAAACTAAGAAATTTTTCTTGTTTTTCAACAATTCTAGCACATATGTTTCATGCAGAGGAAATTTGGTTATTTTCCTTGTTTTTGATATCTCTTGATTTTTTTCATTCCAAATGCTCACGTTCTAATTCAGGAAGATAATGAATACTCAAGGATATCTTCTGCTAAACTGTAGAGTTTTAGAAGCCTTTTTATGACTGTATGTGTCTTGGGTTTTGTTTTTTGTTGTTGTTGTTTTGCTATGGCAGAGCCAAATTTCCAATAAACATCCCCAGATTCCATAAAAAGACTGTTGTAAAAGTTAGGCTATATTACCCAAGAGTCTTGCTCAGCCTTTTGTTCTATCTTCTGCTGAACTTTGTTTGCTGTTTTTGTCTGTGTAAGAGTCTAAGCATGCCTTCATAACTAGTGGAAATTTTCAAATAAGAAATTTTGAGCAGTAGCTGGTGATGCCAGGATTGACAGATCAGTGCCAAATACCAAAGCAGGATTTACTCTGGGCTTTCTTCTGTGTTGCTCTTGTGTTTAACAAAGGCTCCCTGTAAACATCTATGCATTCCTCTTCTCCTTTTCTCACTTTAAAACTCTCCTTTGGTACAAAAAATACAACAGCAAGGCTGCTGCAGTGCTGAGACTTCTGACCTCACTAATGCCATGGTTTTGTTTCCTTGTACTCTACTGTGCATTTGTATCCCCCCCCCCCCCCTTACTTTTTTTTTTGTCCTTTGATTGGAAGCCTCTTGGCCTGGGAGTCTCTTTGTGGGCCAGATCTATTACAGCAGTAGTGATAGCATGGATAGGAATAGTGAGTCTGTAGAGTTAAAATGACTATTATAAAACCTCTGTCTTTGTTTTCTTTTTGAAGGCACTCAAATTAGGTACCTAGTTATCAGTTACTTAAATTGACCTGGCCAGTCACCAAAGCTTAGTAACTTCTCTTGTTAAAAGTTGATTTTATTGTGAGGACTCATTCCCATACAGTGTCTTCTTTAGTGACAGTGAAGAACATAAGGTTGCAAATCAAGCAGATTTTAGTATAAATTATTAATTTCTTTTTCATTGAGTAAGATTCCCTGCAGAATATGATGGTCCAATGAACTACTTCTGTTTATTTCTTGAATTCTCAATCTGTAGCACACTTAAAACAGGTATGTTCCTTTAACAATAAAGTAAAAATGTTTCTTTTTTTTTTAATAAGTATTAGAAGTGCATTGAGTGAGTGATTAGCATGCACTGGAAGCTTTATTGCTGAGCTAATTAATTCAAAAAATCTTGTGACATAAGCCTATATGTGCAACTTGACTGTTCTATATCTAATTTTTTTAGTGGGTTAAGTGCAGTTAAGCTTTATGTGTGAATAGTTACTGTCTTTATAATTGAAATACTGTCTTTATTAACAAGATTTGCAGGGATAAAGGTTACTTATACACAAAAGCCTTTGTAGGATCTGACTTCCATTTTCTGGAGGTGTGACTTCACTAAGAGACGAAGAAGGGCCTTCTGCTTTCTTTATTCATGGTTTTCTATAGTGATGCCACCTGAAATTACTGAGTAGACAAATAAGTTTCCCTATTTTAATTGTTATTTCTTCTCAGTCAGGATAATATGTTTTCTTTCTTTCTCATACAGTTTAGAAACTAAATATGTGAACTCAGAATGATTTAACTAACTGACTTTGAGAAGGCAGTATGAACAAAAATGCGTGGAAGATGCTACTCGAGTGGAGATCTGACATATTCTGAATGCAAAACAATGAAATTTTAATTTACATTTTAAAAATATAAATACCTTTTTAATGAAGGCAAAAATTAAAGTATCCCTTCTATAAAAGTATTTCACAAAACATTAATGAAATATTAATCCTATCAAGCTCTTCCAGTCTGTTCTTCAGAAAATTAAATGTTGGCTGCTCAGAGGTTGTCAAGAATGCAATTTAGAATGAATGCAGCAAAATTCATAGCTATGAATTTCCTTTTTAAGTATATCTGGTTACTGAATCAAGCCAAGCTGCTGGCTGTGATGTCAGAACAAGAAATTTAGTCCTCTGTAACAGTTTTACCACAGAAGGATTGAAAAAAATGAAAGATGTCAGGGGTTCTGAAATCAGGTTTATGTACATGAAAATTTTCAACATCTAGTAAATTCAACAATGAAACCCCAAGTGTGAGAATCAGGAAAATAGAAAATGATTATAAAGATTTTGGAAATTGATTCTAATTTTTGCAAGAACTGTTACTGATGCGCTAAAGAACAACGCACTTTGCAACTTCAGCATAAGGGTTTCAGAGTTGTAATTCCTGTGTGTCGAGTGCTGAACATAGGCATGATTTTGTGAAGGTGTAGTTCCATTTTCCCCATAGATTCTGGAGTTCTTAGCTGCAAAGGAAGGATGGTAAGATTTGCCTAAGGGTTTAAGTATGCTGTGGTTTGGGCTAGCATACACACACCACAGAACCTTTCATTTGCTCCCCCCACTCAGTGTGATGGGGGAGGGGTAGGAGAAAGGCTGCCACCCCAGCCTTCCTTTTCCCCCTTCTTGCATCCCTCTTTTTGCTGCTATGATTTACAGTCAGTTCTTTTTTTTCTCCCTTGATATTCCTATTCCTTGCAAGCTTGTATGTATATTTAATATTATTTAACCAACTAAAAGATTTAAAACATTTAATTTTACACACTGTTAACTCTGTAACTCATCTTGGAAGCCCTCTTTATTCTATTTTTTCTTACTCAGTAGCTTTTGTTAAACACATTTATTATTGCTTTTTTTTTTTAATTAGATCTTCAACAGATTAGTCTAAATAAAAGCAGGTAGGCTGAAAGGATGGTTGATTTTGTAGCCTAGGTACTAGGGTCATACTGAGGAAATTAAGTTCATTTTCTAGCCTTTTCACTTAATTTGTGTGTGTGTCCTTAACTTGTGTGTGTGTCCTGTGTGTCCTTAACCAAGTCATTTAATTCCTCTGTGCTTCCATACTCAGGAAACAGAATTATACAGATCTTTCCCTATTTACTTTCTTCTCCTTTTTTTTTTCCTATTTACTTTCTTCTTTTTTACCCATCCATGTGATGAATGGAAATAGTATGTATATACAGAATGTGTTCATGATATGGTAAAATGGTTCAGGTGGAAACAACTTTGGGAGTTTTCAAAACCAGTTCAAGTGGGGCTTTGAGCAAGCTGATCCTAGTGGGAGGTGTTCCTGCCCATGGTAGGTGGTGTGGAACTGGGTGGTTTTTCAGGTCCCTGCTGACTTAGACCTTTTTATGATTCTGTAATACACTCTACAGTAAAAATCAGTCTTTATATTACTTATTTGCACATTTCCTATCAAAATAGGTTGTAGTTCTGAGCAATCATATTCATAAGCATAGAAACTAGTACTGCACTTTCATAATGACTTGAAGTCATTATTATTATTATTATTTAGTCACCAAGACTAAAGGCAAGTACAGAGCCGGTCTGATCGAAGTATGAACCATCTCTTCAGGATGAGTTGGGTTTGCTTTGAAAAGACTGTTGCAGATAGATGTTTCCAATGTCATGTGAACTTCAGTTGTGCTCTTTGATTCTCAGATTTTTATTAAAAGATCTATGCGGTCCTATGCATGCTTCATTGCTAACCAGTCATAATAAATATTCAACTGGTCAGTTGTTCTTTGAATGACTTTGTGTCTGCTGCCTTTCCCGTGTAGTGGATTAGTTAGATACAGAATTTTAATGTAAAAAATAGAAATGTGAATCAATTAAAGAAAACCAAATATAAAATGGGAGTCTCTGAAATCATACTTACCTAAACCTGTGAGAAAGAGCCACATCTTAGCCTGAAAACACACAAAACATTGTATTTTATTTTCTTCTCCATTGATACTTGCTTCTTTCTCAGACAAGGGAAACACACATAATGTTGATGTGTGGCAGTTTATTCTCCAGCTTGGTTTTTCACAACTATTAACATAAAGTGTGTGTTTATAGTTGCATTACTCCTCCAATTTGCATTTCCAGTGGGGAACTCCAAGTCATCTTCTAGCAACTAGTCTTTTAGTCTTTGTGCCAGAAGGTAGGGAAGCAGAAAGGTGCTTTGTTTGGAAAATGAAACCTAAGTTTCTCATCTAACAATTAAATAGCAACATGAAAATAAAGAATAAAATAGTACGATATACTGAAATGTATACAAGTAAGCAGTTGATTGAGTCAGATGCAAATGTTTTCAATAAACATTAATACCTTTAAATTATTTATTTTGTACTTTAGTACAGATATATGCTTTTGGGGATAGAGCATTGAGCTAAATCATTTCAAACTTGATTGCAGAGGGTAACTGAATTTTTCTTAATGAATGCACGTGTGGTGCTATTGCTATGGTTATAGGTATGGCGTGATTAGAATTTAAGTTGCTACTCCTCCCAAGGCTTGCATCCTCTACTTATTTCCCATTATATTCAAGCCACTTTTTTTTTTTAATATGAAGAATATAAAATATTAGCTGAAATCATAAAAGGAACTGCATGGATATATAAAAAGCAGCCACCTAACATTATTTTAATAATTCTGCAGCACTTATTAAATTCTCTGTTGAATCTCTTCATGATGTTGATGGTGTAATTTAAAGTGACAGAAATGAGGGAACATGACCTTTAATGTCATGACATGAGTTGTCACAAGGAAGGAAAGATTAGCTTAATTCAGCCAAATGGCTTACTAGGAGATTCTGGTACATAAATTGAGATTTACCTTTTGCTGTAATTTTTCTTCTGGATGAGACAAATTGAATGAACTAGAAGAGTTCTAATTTTGATCTTCATATGTCATAATTGCAAGTTAGTACTAGTTTTTAGGAGGAAATATACATGGTATGATAGCCTGCAACAAAAGAGAGCTAGATCCAGTGATCATCAAGTTGTTTTCCAGAAAAATATCCCATATTTCTAAATAAAGACACAGCTGCATTTTTCTAATTATACACAAACCAGCAATCAACTGTCTGAAACAAAAAAAAAAAGAGTAGGAACAGAGTAGGTCTTCTCTGCTATGAAAGATCGTATGTTATCATTGTAAAAACTTGTTTTCAAAATAAACATATACTGGTTCAATTTTAAAATGCTATTAGACAATTATTGTTCAGTTTACTACAAGCCTGTATTGCATTTATGTGTTTCAGGGAGTGGGGCATGTTGTCAGCTGACAATCATGCCATCCTTTTCTGCTATTGTGTTAATGAACATTGGTTTGGGAAGGTGTAATCTGTGTCAGTCTGGATTAGTTGAACTTGAGCATTTTAAGTTGTCTTCTAGATGTAAAAGCAATGGAAGTGTACTCTGTGTTGAGATAAAACACTCCATCCCAGTGAGTCAGTTGTCTGCCTTTCTTAAAGTATTTGATTTTTCATGTTATTGAGTCTTTTGGGATTGGCTATTTCCCAGAGCTTTTAGGAATCCTTCAATCAGCAGATTTTTCTCAGTCTAGGTGGCTGTTTTTTATTAGTAAGTTTAGTATGCTATTGTTTAGTATTTAAGTTGAATTAGAATAAAACATTCTACAATACTGGGAATGTCACTAATCATAAAGTATTCAGTGGGTACACTACATATACTGTGGGCAGCATGACCACATGCTTATTATTCAGCTAGTAGTTAAAGAAAATTTATTAGTGAGCATTTTTTCCCACAGTCTGTGGGAAAAATACAAACCTAGCAAATGTGTCAATTTATGAAAGCAATAGTCATTCTAGTGCATTTACTGGCAAAAAGAAAAGTATATATACACTCATGAGAATCATCCTTTATCTTAACTGACATAAGCTGAAGTTCAAATTGATATGGAAGCTAATTTATAAAATAAATATACCTATTTTATCATACACTGCTCCCTCAAGAACTGTAACATGTGGAATACAAAAGTGGATTCTAAGTAGTACTGTTTATTAATTACTAGTTACTTCTTATGGGAAAATCCTTTAAGAATAAAACTTAAAATGGCTCTATGGGAGTGCAGGCACTGAGAGAAAGTAAAATTTAAAACATTTACAAAAAGAAAATACTCATTGAAAATGAATTTCCACGTATGGAGAAAACTAGTTGATAAAGGAATGCATCATATATATAATTCACATTTTGCAGGCTATTAACAAATTTTTTTTCAATAGATGAAATGTTGAATGATAGAGTAATAAACTAAAATAGAAAATTTACTACTACTTTTATCTTTTATTTGTTTTTAATAAGAGCGTCAGGCAAAGAGAAGCCTTTCTAGATAGCCATGGAAAGCTTCTGGATCACAGTTAGAGCCTGAACTCAGTTTGATAGTGTTTTTGCTGCAGTTAGTGTGACTCCTTCCATGACTATCATGGTTTCAAAAGGCACTGCTGACTAAAAATAAGCACTGAAATAGCTGGTGTGTAGTGTTGGTTCTGCAGTGACTTCAAAGAAGCTTTGGTGATGAGACAATTTTGTACATTTGGAACTTGGTTCACAGCAGGGTTTCTCCTAGAAGGTGTCCTTTCCTGTTGCTTTGAGGTTACCAACTCCTGATGTACTTCTAAATAATACACTTTTTTGTAGTCACTTGTAACATTTTGTGTAAGACATGCTATAAAGACTAAGATAAGACCATAGATAAAAAGTTCTTGATCACCTTCATTAAAAACTGAATTTTTCTGTTCTTGATTCTTTCACTTAATATTATAGTAGAAGTCATGCAATTAAAATAATGTAAGAGACTTTGTCAATGTAGGTATGTTTTTTCTGCTTGAAAAGTAAGGATGCTTTGAGAAGAATTTGTAAGATTCAAACAAATTTGGATCTATTTATTTAACTGTGAAGATGACCCCTTTCAGTAGTGTGCGCGATACTTATTGATATATTACGGAATTAGGATCAAATCTTAAAGAAAAAGGAAAAGGCATGGTTTATTTCAAAATCACGTTACTTGCCATAGAAAATCACTTACTGCACAGAGTTACCAACCTTGATATAGTCCAAGGGTTAATTCATCCATCACTAGAATTATTCCACAGCCCCTTATTTAAGAATGATCCATCATTTTTTTTTTAAGCGGGCTATTCCTTTTACCATCAGATGCTGGTGTTGTTTTGTTGTGTTTTTTTTTCCTTCTAATTATACCAGCACATTGGTGAGAAAAGTAAATTGCCTTTGTAAATACTGGCTAGTTTGTGTGTAATATTTGACTATGGCTGGATGTTCAGATTTCTATATCATTTCTTTAAGAACAGTGCCAAGAGCTAATGGCTGTGATTTGATCCCACATTAGCAGGGCTCTTGTTATTGAAGGGATTCATCATGCATAGGAATTATTTGTGCTTTAGCTAGAGGCCATATTCTGTGCTCTCAATATTCAGCATGGTAACATGCTGTCTTCATTTCTACTCAGTTACCCGCGAAACAAATGACAGAAGGGATGGGACAAATGCAGCCTATTTGTCATTTTCCCTCTGTGCCTTCCCTCCCCACAGATCAATAGAAGAATGAAGATAATAAAGAACAATCTTATTAAATGAAAAGCTAAAGAAAAACAGAGGAATGTAATCCTTTTGGTTGACTGAATTTTTTTTTTTGTAAGGGAGAGAGAAGGGGAAGTAGGCTAAAAAACATTTATAAATAGAAAATATGGCAATAAAAAAACTCCATGCAGTTTACCAACGCACTCCTCTAGAAGACTGTTATGTACATGTTAGTACTTATAGTTAACAAGGGAATGGCTACTCTGCTTTCCTAGAGCTGAGAAATCCTTATAACACTATAATAGCCTCATACTGATTGAGGAGGAAACTAACTTCTCAGATGGTAAGAGATGAGAGTCTTGAGGTGTTGATGCCGCTGTTTTGTAGTTTTATCATCTTACCCAAGAGCTGTAGTCAAACATTTTTAGTTTCTTCTCCCAGAAGTCTTCCATTCTCAGGAGAAGAAAAAGACCACAGATGCTTATGAATGAGATGAAATAACCTGAGACAGTATTTCTTAAGATGCAGTACGGCATTATCAATGTTCAGCTGTCCAATTCAAGCTGTCATTGTTTTTGTATGTCCATTACAGCACAGGAGATCATGAGGATGGTTGTAAAGTAAAAATGAAAAGCATCTTTGCAGAAGTTACTAATCATTTTGTTTAGATCAACAGCACAGAAGGAAAAAAAGATCTTTGAAAATTTGGTATTTGAGTCATGAAGGCTTTGCAATAGTTTATATATGTCTGTCAAAGCCTGCAAGATGTGCTTTATTTGTTGGCTCAGGCAAGTCTTTTCACTCCTATGTACTTTCTGATATGTATATACATCTTTAATCTGTGGTGAAAATAATCTGTGCACAGAAGTATTTTTAGTTTATTTAGCTACTAGGGCCTTACTTAGAGGTTACTTACGCTGTTTATTTTATTCACCCTTTGGTCTTTAGATGCAGGGATTTCTTTCCTGGTGCTTTCTTCCTTCCAGCATCAAAAGAAGTGGAGGGGAGTAAAGAAGGAAAAAAATATATCTGGATACTGACTGGTTTAGTGTATGCATACAGTATTTTTAAATGCACAAAAACATGGGAGAGAAAAATATCTGAAACTTGGTAAATATTTTTTCCTGTGTGACTGTATTTTTTTTATTTCAGCTGAATTCATTTCCTTGAATATTTATAGGGCTGTTCTTCAGGAAAAAGGAATATTCTTAAGTTAGTATTCATGGTTTCTTCAGCTTTGGTAGAACAGAATTACGTACTTGCTTGGCCCATTAGGCAAAGCCCCATGGAGTTCACGCTTATTCAGTTGCTTGTTAAGCAGGGACATATTTTGCTGGAGGGACTTCAGAGTTTCCTTTTCTGGAGGAGCAAAAGGCCATTATCATCAGTAGGTTCTCTTTTCACCTTGTGAAAAATGAAACATGCTACACAGCAGGGAGAGAGAGAGACTGATGTTTAAAGGATAAATTCTATTTATGGAGCCATTTTCACAAGCCAAATCTGCAAGTATTAGCACACAAACTCATCTTGGGCATTGCCTTGAAATGTTACCAGGGATGCAGAAGAACAGTGACAGAAAGGTGTGCTTCAACAAATATTTGATACTCTATTTCTACTAAAGCTTCCCACTTTTTCATAGAGGTTGTGATGGAAAATTAAAAGGCAAGAAAGTGAAATGCTGCTGTATTAAATATAGCAAATTAGTTGTTATTTGGACATTGACAGTGTCTTTTACATCTTACTGCTGAATTTCAGGGCAATTGAGAATAACATCACGAGATTTCTCCCTGCAAAATGAAACAAAATGCAAGATAAGTCAGAGAGGAGCAACACAGCTAATGTTCAAGTGTCATTTTTGGGTTCCTCCTAGAAATTATGAATGGATCTGTTCCCATATTACTTTCTTAAAACCTTAATGGGACTATTGCTAAGGATGTACAATAATCATGGTATTCCAGATGTGAGGCTAGTTAGATGGTAAAGTTAGTCAAATGAAAATGCTCTTCCACATCATGTAAAGCAGTGTCCTCTTGTAAATCGCTTAAAGGCCTGTGGTTGATAATCAGGTTATACAAAGACTCACTGGGTCTTTCAAAAAGAATTAAAATGGGGATGCTTGGAGAAGATTGAGTAGCATGGGACCACAAGGCATTCAATGCCAAAAGTTGTTGTTGGCTCTGAGCTATTATTATCTGAGAACAGTTTACTTAAATTTCTCAAAGCCAACTATTGTACTTTTGAGCCCTAGGACAGAGAGTAATTTTGAATGCCTTACATGATGAAATCTGTTAACTCTGAAAATGAGGTTGTTTTAGATTTAGCAATAACCATGTCCTATGAGATGATACAGGCTCTTCAGAACCACACGTTGATTATTTCCATTTACAGAAATTCCTTCCAGAACTACATGGGGACAGATTTACTTTGTACACATAATTTTTAAAGAATGTGGGATGTTTGCTACAAGAAAAATACATAGATAACTTTGAAACCTACACAAATGAAGACTTCCCAAAATGGGAGTACTATTAGCTTGTGACAGTGTCAGATCCTCTCTATATTACAAATACTGCACTGATGTATCATACCTAATTTGAGAGTATGCTCATGCTTCAGTGAGAGGTGTGATTACACCTTGACTAAGGATATCTTGGCTAGCTTTTCTCTTCCAACTTTGGAGTTGCAGTGACAACATGGATTTCAGAATGAACTATCCAGGGATTTTAGGGAGACGTTCTGAATGTGAACTTAGAGAACAAGCCATCAGTTAGAACTGTACTGTTGTAGTTTCATGATTTCTAGTATTCTAAGTACATTAAAGGTAATTCAGATGTGTCTATCTGTATGCCAGTCAGCCTCTATAGCATCACACTGTATCCTAAATAGAATGGTGGTTGGTGGTATGGAGATAATGGTTATTATTCAGCATATATCCTCTATAAAGATATCCAGGCTGTGTCTCTCCCCTTATGAGCTATTCATCTAATTCTTTCCTGAGGCTGGGAGACATAGCACATCAGATTTGGGTTTAAAATTCAGAACCAACTGTGCTAATATCATATAGTGTCTTTCTGGCAAACACTGCAAATTCTCAGAACACACATCTGCAATTCTAAACATGCTAGAGAATTGGTTTACAAAGTTGAGTTTAGAAGCAAGCTCCCAAAATGCACAAAAAGTGACTGCCTCCCAGAAACCACAAGACAGTTACTGAGATGACTGCTGCTTCTGTCAGAGCATGGACTAAAAGACTTGATGCTTGGAAGGTTCATCTGACTTTTCAGCAACTACGTTTTTCTCTCAGATTCCAAAACTATTCTCAGAATGACCACTCTTTCCCACGATGTGATTCCTCCAGGGCGTCACAAAGTGACTTAGATTTTACATAGCACATTCTGCCATGTGCATTCCATATTTAAAAAATAATTCTTGTGACTTAGATATCTGTGTTCAGATATAGATATCCTCAGAGAAAAAATCTGGGGGAAGATGTTCAAAACTAACAATCTGCATTTTTTATTAGTGGAGATTCCCTGTTTAATTTGCATGTACTGCATGCAAAAGCCACATAAAACAGTGGGGAAAAAAGGGAAAAAAATGCCCATATCCCACTGCTGGGTAGCAAGATCACAGCACTAATGTAGATGTGGAAGAGATGCAGTGGCATTTTGAACCTCTGCTCCTGAAACAGTTGCCGAGTATCCTAACTTCAGGCAGCTGTGCCTCCACTACTTGAGCTGTTGCACTCCATAAAATTAAATATTCATCAAGAGATGTGAAATCAGGATCAGTAATACTTAAGGGAAGACAGTAAAATTTTAGGAAATACATTTTCACCATGTTACTCTGCTGCAGATGAATGTTCACTGTCCAAAAAAAAAACCAAAAATAAACAATTGAGAATCAAGCCACTAATAATCAGAAATCTGTGTAAATATCTACTGTGTTCTGTAAGGCAGCCTCTTACTGCATTGAATAGAAAGAGAAGGCCTTGACCTGATGCTGGAAGCATTCAGCAGCTTGGCTGGTGCAGTAACCCTGGGTCTCTGATGAACTATTGCCTCATTAGCTCTAAAGCAGGTTAAAGTTTTGTCAGCTGTAAGATGTACCAGGCTTATGCGTATACACCCATACATTCCATGTATGATTTGTTTAAATTAGTGCTTTTTTTTTCCAAGTTCCAAATTAAATTACTGCCTTTTTCAAGTTCTAATTTTATTGGTGCTGAGAAAAGAGAGATACACATGCTATGTCATAACAACAAGATAACCATATGCCATTCAATCATCTGATTTACATTATGAAAACAACATCAGGGTTTTCTGAAAACTGTCATTTTGGGATGTCTAAGCTAACATTTAAGTCATTCTAGTCATATAATGAAGTTCCTGAGCTTGGAGTATTTCATCAATGGCACTTGAAACTGAAGAATTTTAAAAATATGCTGATTTGTTTGAAGGAAAAATACATGTGTAAAAATATCTGCAAAAGAAAGTTCTGAGGAATTTTTAAAATTCTATTTTGCCTTATTAGTACGCAGATGTTAACAGAAGTTTCAGTACTCTCAGAACTTCTTTTTTTTTTTTTTTTAAATGTTTGGTGGGTGAGTTTATTTAGGGACATATATGTTTATGAAAGTACTCGTACAGGTGTTATACTATAACATATGCCCAAAGTAGAAATATTTTTTTTAGTTAAGATCAACTGGTGTATCTTTTTTCTTTCACATATGAAACAGCATTATAAATGGAATGGAGCCCTTGTATAGATTCAGGCCAGTGACTAATCCATACATTATCCCTGTCATTGACTTTCAGTTACAGATAGCATCTGTTTAGCTGGTGAAATGAGCAGCTGCTTAACTGGTGCCTTTCAAAAAAAGTGGTGAGTTATTTCACAGATAGTTGATTCATCAATAGACAAAGGAAAGTATCCCACTCTTACCTTCAAAGCATACTGTGGAGTAGCAGACATTTATCAGCTGTTCGTACCAAACTCCCTCAGACCTTGCAGATCACACACATCCTGGTTTCCCTCTGAGATTTGTCTCCCTTCTGTCTTTCTCAGCTTCTTTACCTTTGGCCTAAATGGGACTGTGGCCCACATTTCAGAAGCTGTGTAGGCAGTGTTTTCAAACACTTCTGAGGTAAGCAGGATGTGATTCTGGTCTTTCAATAGAAGTTAAAGATGTAACTGTTGTTTTTGCCCCTTTGTTATGAGACAACTTAAGGTTGTAGCTATGCTTTTTCCTAACGAAGATCTATTCCAAATTTGTCAAAGTAGAATATTTTCCCTATTATCTTGTTTACAACAGCTCAATTCATTTAGCCAGAGAAGTCTCCTAGAAACAGTGCTGTAGGTGATGTAGACATATCTAAGTCTGTTAATATCTGATGACAAAGGAAAAGGCAGATATAACAGTATTCACCTGGGAGTTAGGAGACCTGAATTTAAGTCCTAGCTCTACCTTTCTACCTGTATGTAATATCACATAGTTGCTTATTTTTTGTCTCTCTCAATTCCACACTAGTAAAATGGGGGTAATACAACATTTACAGGGACGTTTAGAATAGATGAATTGCAGGATTGAAACAATAGAAGAGACCCACACAAGTAGCACAGACAGACATATATCATCATTATGGGTTTTTCCCTCATGGCCCAGCAAGGTGGCTCTTTACATGTATAATCCCCACGGTAAAAATCATCCTAGTGAATTAGACACCTGTGTGCAGAAATGCTCCTTACGTGAGAAATCTCCACCTAAGAAAGAATGCTCTGGAGACAGTTAAGGTACAAATAAAAAATGGTTATGTCAACTGCTGTGTATCTTTTAAGCAAGAGAAATGTTACTTTTTTCACATTGCCTCAGTCTTTCTCCTCATTTAACTGCCAAAAAATCCTCTGATCACAATACTGCTGTTGTATAGCCTGACCTGCTGTGCTGATTCTAAGTACTGCAATATGTTCTAAGGTAGAATGAGCTGGGAGCATTTTAAGTTAGGTTATGGGCCTTAAGGTGGCAGTCGCTGCTCCACGGCACAATTAGAACAATGAAATGAAAACTGATTTAATGGCTTCAATAAAAGAAATAAAATAGCAAGATCTGGCCAGAACTATTTTTATTCAAGTTTCTATTAAGAAAAATGGAACAGAGTCATAAAAGTTATACCAGGATGGGAATCATAATGTTTGTTTGGTTGGTATTTTTATCACAATAAAGATTGGATGTTTTTGATAAGATTTTGATAAGAACTTCTTATATAAGTCATCTTTACCATTTATAATTGCCAGCGGAAATGCATTTCAGTGTTTTGCCATAAGGAGGCTCACATTTATCTGAGCTGTGTTTTGTCAGTAAAGCAGTAATAATATATAGAGATGCGCACTTGAAGATATCTTGACGGACTACTTGTCTCTCCTATTACCTTTGATCTGTAGAAGGAGGTATTGATGGATGATGGCCTGGGGAGCAAACAAACATAGAAGCACTCCTTGAGTTTCTTCTCCTGTAGGAGAGGCTGTGGGATTATTCTGTGCGCTAAAACTCATCGAAAAGAATTACATCCCCAGTTCCAGCCTGTGCAATCTGTACCACCAAATGTCAAAGCTGGTGGAGCTCTGCCATGCCCAGCCAAGTTGCCCTGTCCACCTGGTGATGTACTTCATAGGAATATTACTATGCAGGAAAATCCTTTAAAATGGCTAATTATGTTTGGAATTATTGTGTGAGTGAAAAATGCATCTCATTCCCACGGCTGTCAAACACATGCTGTTAGGAGCTTTCAGTTTGTTGTTTATCTGGGTCTGAGTCTAGAGTAAGCAGGTGCAGAAAATACCCTGGATTGTTTATTTATATTTTTAAGTCTTTCCCTTCTTAACTTCAAATGTCTATAGCTAAAGGAAATACAGAAGGGTTTTTTGTTTTATTTTTTATTCATGGTCTGTAGTATAGCCAGTATCTAAACAAAATCAATAACCCTTGAGTTACAATATTGCCTTGGAAAACCTACAGATAAATAATAGCTGATAAGCTTGGGCTTGAATAAGAAAATGTACAGTATAATTCTTGTAGAAAACTTTGCTTTCCACTCTGAATTTTCTTAAGAATCAAGATTTTGTCACATTTCTTTACCCAGATCAAGTGAATAGCTATCCTTAAGAATTAAAGATTTTCATATCCATTACCAGTTCTGCTAGATAATAAAAAGCATTTGAGACAGAATGTGAGTTTCCACAAGGCCCACTCCCAAATAGCTGTGAGGTGCGTTATTCCAAAACAAAATGTAATTTAGTTCTGACTCTATTGCAGAGTTTTATTGAGAGTGGCTCTCAAAAATGAGAAAAATGTATCTACTGTAGAATGTATTGATGCCTAAACTTCTTTCTGAAAACAGGGGAAAAAGTACTACTTGCTTTCAGAATACATGAGTCAGTTTTTCTTCTTTTATTTGCTTGTCTTTTTCAATAACACCCTCTTACTAATTGTTTATTTTGGGCTAGATATTGTGCTAATAGTGCACAGTCTACTAAATTGATTCTTCTTGACAGAAGACAGATAACAGTATGTTACATTATTACACTGTAATTTCTGATTTATTTCCAATAAAATATAAACTGTCTAGAATCCAAACTAGCCATGAACAAAGCTTAGTTTTAAAGACAATGAAGAAATAAGCTATAAGAGTTGAGGTGACTCAAGGAGGCAGCTGTCTTCTGTGATGGAAGCATCTTTTTATATAGCAACTCTGTCCTAGAAACAGGTGACTGTAGAAAAAATGACAATGTCCCCGTGAGAATTGTTAGCGGAGGTTTGTTTTAAGCATACAAGGATCTCCAGCCACACTGCTTAGCACAGCAGTCTAAAGTTCATGCAGATGAGGAGACCTTTTCTAGTGTGTCATGTACAAAACAATGTCTTTTAAAATAAAGTGTTAATTAAAATCGACATTTCTTACAGTGACAGTGCTAGAAAGTGCTTTCATTCATAATGCAAATTCACTATGGACCAAATTTATCTGCTGAATGCTTATTCTGCATTCATCAAAATGACAATTAAGAATTTTAAGCAGCTCAAAGCACTCCAGACATCTCAATATGATTTCCTTTGCAGAACACCTAAAACTTAAAATGATTAATGTAGTCTAAGCTGCAAGTTAAAACTGTTGTGTAAACCCGTTCTGCTCACAGAAAAGCTATATCTCACTTTTCCTGCCTTCTTCTAGGAAGCAGTGGTATTTTGATTTGTCCTCACGGTTGTCCCCCTAATCTATCTGTAGTATTTTGGTGCCTTTTCCATGCTACCTTCATGGTCTCTATAACCATCTCCAAATTGTATTCTTCTTTTAAGCTCTCCTGGCAGGAGTTAGGCTGTCAATGTGCTGAGACCATGGACTAAATTGCTGAGCAAAGCTGTGCCATAGTTTCCTTGAACTGTCCCTGTTTTGATTCTGTTGTTTGACATCTTCAGTTGTAAACCTTTCTGGTCAAGGACTGTTATTTATTTTCTTTGCATGGTGTGCCAGGGCCATAGACCACAAGCGAGGCAATTCCTTTTTCACAGTAGTGTCAGTAATAAATGTCTGAGGCTGGACTAAGCCATGCAGATCAAAACCTTTTGAATCGCTGTTCCATGTGGCCATAAGCAAAGCTCCATAAATAAACAAGTTTTAACTTGTGAAATGTATTCTATACATACAGAAACTCATCTTCTAGCAACCTGCACATGTATAGAAAAATGTAACTATTTCAATTCATGCCCAGACATCGCTTACTTAAATGTGTAGTCTGAAATCTAACTGGGCACTTGAACTTTGACTTGAACAAAGCCAGAGCTAAACAGCCTAATTTCAAATACTCTTCTGGGATTGTCCACTAGGACAATCATTAAAAATAAACTGAATTAATTTGCAATTATTTTATTCCTGTATAACATACTTTATCTGGTCCTTTTAGCTGTATAACTTGCAGTAACTGTGATCTTAGCTCTAGTGACTGCAATGAGAGTTCTTTCCACTCTCTCTGTTGAGTTTTGGACCAGATCCTCAGCAGGTGACATGCTGGTTTTGTCCAGTTTTGTCAAATGAGAAATTATCTGATTTAAGTTGTGCCATCAGGAGGCAAGGTTTTGCAACTCATCCTCATCTGGATGTCTTCAAACCTATTCCTGAACTTTGAACAACCGTTATTGAAAATGTGAGTCATGATTGCATATTAAATATTAAAACCAGTTTAAGATTTAATCCCAATTTGTAGTGCAGCTTTGTCTAATTTACTGCATATTACACAATTTCCTTTACAGATAACTTTTAGTATGCTATATAAATAATAAATTAGCCTCTCATGATTCTCAATTGTTCTAATATGCTTTTATATTAAACTTACATTTGCTGTCATTTAAATATTACTAGACCAATTTATTTTATTTTTTCTCTTTTACTTATTCACCCTGCACATTTAGTTCTTTCATAACGCTGTAGGTTTTATCCATAAGATTGTGGGTATTCAAGCATTTTAAGTTCTTTGTTAACATTTCTTTTTAAGCAGAGTAGAAGTAACCTTAGTAGGACTAACTGACAAAGCAAAACCATAGGCTGACTATTTTATAGATGTTCATCCCTTATCAGTGACTGTAATCCTGGTGTCACTGTGTTCTGTATTCTGCTTATGAAATCAGCAGAGAATATTAAGTCCCCATCTTCTCAATACTCATCTTGGTCTTTTATGTTTAGCATTAAGCATTTGCACCTAGGGAGGTTACTTTCCCTCAGTTTAAAAGTTAAATACACTAATTTAAAAACTGGAAATGATAGCTATGGCCAGTAAAATAATATCAGCACTGGCTCTTTTATCAGAGAGGTGCTCTCCATGATGTGTGTATGACATGATTTTCTATAAACATGCTTTTGTCTCACAACTGAAAGACGGGCTCACTGTAGAAATTGTGAGTAGGAAAGAGAAGGGGAAGGAAGCACAGAAAGCCAAAGGAAAAAAGTATTAGAGGAAACAAAAATATTTGAAGCAGCATTTTCTCATCTGAAAATGCTGATACAATTCATAGAAGTGCACTCAAACAAGAATGGGATGGTTTAATATAGTGTGCTGTCTCGTTCTTTCTTTTTTCCCCCTTTGTTCACCAAAAAGGAACAGATACAAGGAATGTATGGTAGGTTTAATTGCTGCCTCAAGCTAACTCTGTCTTTGTATTATTTCAGCATACACGCAGAATGTTGATGTTTATTTTGCATCGTGTGTGATAAGTAAGGTTTTTAATGTTTAGACTGCAAGATTTCATCAGTAGTTACTCCCGAGCAGTTTTTTACAAAGATATGAAGGAATCTGTTTCCAAAGCCTGTGCTATAGAGAGTGAAAATTCCATATCTATATTAAAATGCTATATTCTTTTGTAAAAAATGTCTGATTCTGATGTGCTGATGAATGACAAAGAAATCAGAAATTGTTTAAATAGTGTTAATTTTCATATGATCAGGAACATAAAAAAAGAGAAAAGCACATTAAAGAGAGAATTTTGATCTTGAGAATGTCTTACTGAAGACAGAAAAAAATGGCTGTTTTTAGGGCAAGAGAAGTCATTAAAACTTGCTTTTCTTCAGAATCAATTGAAACAAATTCTGAAAGCAAAAGAAAGAAGTTGTACATTATACAGAGAGGGTAGAGCCTATGGGTATCTTAGAGAACAAAACTTGAGACATAAAAGAAGCCAACAAGAAATAATGATGTGTTTAAGGATCAACATCTCAGTATTTTTTATTCCTTTGCACTAAGCAGGTGGTTTTGACGTTACATACATAAATATTTTATTTAAAGAACTCCTTCAACCTAAGTGTAAATTTGGAGACAGTGGGGAAGATGTTAAATATTGAATACTGACTATTCTGATAAACTCTCTTATTAGCAACCGAGTATCTATAAACCTTTTCTCTGTACTTCAGACATTCACACATAGAGCTTATGTTTGGGATGCAATCTGCTCATAGTATCAAGGCCTTGTGCCTTGCCTCTGCAGTAGAGTTGTCTGATGTTGATTCACAATCATGAAGTTTAACAATCTTCTTTATTGAACAAAAGCAATATAGTCACGTAGAGCATCTTCTTCTCACCTTAAAGTAAGGATAGCATATAATTTACAGAGGAATCTGCAATGGCTGGAAAGGACTGAACATTCCTGAATATCTACCCTAAATCACACCTGGCTTTTTTTTTGTTTTTAATTTTTAAATTTCTTGTCAGTTCCTGCAAAAATGACAAGCTTGTTATCTGCATACAAGGACTTGCTGGACCTGTTAGACTCGTGGAGTGATCCATGAGAGGTCCATTCTCTTATCTGGTTTCTAGCAAAATGTAGCAGAAATGCTGAGTCACAGCCTGAAACAGTGATTGAGCACCTGCTGGGAAGGCAGAGCCAACACAGGGGAACGCAGGTGCATGCAATGTACCTGAGTGACCGGAAGGGGTGAAGCCAGGATCCACCCCTTTCCAGACCTCATTTAAGGGCTGGCAGTGGAGGTAAAAATATTTTACTAGAGATCCCTGCCTATCTGAGGTCTTCTTAAGGTAAGCAGCTTCTTTCCTTTATTTCTATGCCCACAGCGGCTGTTTCATTTGAGTAAATTCTCACCTGGGACCTTACTGCTCTGCTGTCATTGCTGTGCTTTCTGTAGCATTACATAAATTTACTTACCACTTGGGGTGACTCATGGAAAGAAGAGAAATAGTCTTATTCCAAAAATGACATGTAGCTGTTGGCAGGAGAAGTGAAGCAGGCAGTGTTTCTTTACTGTGGTGTTTGGGGGTGCTGCTTGTGGCCAGCTCCTGGGTGAGGTTGGCTTTGGGCTGTTTCTCATAGATGGCAATGAGCACAACCTGGTCACTGCAGCCCTGTGCAGATGATGCATGAGCCACAGTTTGTTCTGTAAACCTTCACTATGAGCCGTTATTATACTGGCTCATTTTAAAAATGGGAGTGGAATCATTCCTTACTCTTCTCAGTTTCTCTTAGCGTAGGAAAGAATTAAATACTTACGCCTAATTTGATATTGTGCTTCGTATAATGTTCTCCAATGAAACTGCTAAAAGGGAGTGGAGAACAGAAGTAACTGAACTGTAACGGAAGCCCTGTGGTACAAAGAAGGGGAGAGGGAGGAAATGAGCAAGAGACAAGGAACTTGGGTTGTTTGTTTTTTGTTTTTTTTTTCTTTTGGAGAGTCTCAAGACTGACAGGCACATTCAAAAGCATTCTAGTTGGTTGTGGGGGAGGGGATTGCACAGTGAATGAATCTACCATCTTTGTCTTTGATATATTCATTAATCTTCTAAACGTATATAAGTGAAGGACAAGTGTATTTGAACCTTGGTTTGGAGTAATTGGAGGAACAGTAAGTCTGCACAACAGTTTGTGATCACTTTAATTTTGTAGCCATGGGAAATTACATAATTAACAATTAAATCATAGATTAGAGAGGACTTCAGTACTGTCTCAGAGAATCACAGAATCGTAGGGGTTGGAAGAGACCTCTAGAGATCATCTAGTCCAACTTCTTTGTCAAAACAGGCTCCCTAGAGCAGGTTGTACAGGTAGGTATCCAGGCATCTCATTCAGAAGAACTCAGGTACAAAAAGCAGAGCTGACATTATAGAAACTTCTTTAGAGAGAGAATATAGTCAAATATTGTTTTAAGTGAGAGCACAAGTTGCTAGTTTTAGTGCTGGATTATGGATGATTTAACCAATAAATATAACTACATGGGACTTAAGGATGTTTTAGGATCTGTGTGATGAAATATTTAACGGTACTTATTTAAGCAAGCGTTGAGTACTTTTTTTTTCTTACTACAGAATCTTCTGTATGAGCAAGTTTTATGCTGTGATTTACACCATGGCAGAGACATTACATGCATACAGTGGCAGATGGTTGAAACATTTTATTATTATGAATTAGTCCAATAAGTGCAGTTGGATAGGAGCAACAATTCAGACAGCTGCAGTTGCCTTTTTTTTGTATCGGACAATTCGGCAGTGCAAAGGTTTTCTGTACTGACTGTTATCTTGCCAAAGAAACTTCTAACTACTCTTTCTTATCATTTGTCTCCGTGATATCAGAGTTCAGATTCTCTAAGAAAAAAAACATCCTTCTGAGTTATATCAGAAATGAATGCCAGAATATGGTACTCAGGGGTGTAAAAATACCCCTGGGAGCTGGTGGATCGTGTATTAACTAGGTCTTGAGCTTCAGGAACTGTAACCTCCATGGTGTGTCTGTGAATAGATCACAGAGTTCAGCCTTCTACCAGTGCTTCTCACTGGCATTACAGAAGGTGGCAGAGGCTGGCAGTGCCAGTGACATAGTGTCAGAGTAAAGCCCTGGCCACTCTGGTTGTTATGGTTCTAATTGAAGCCTTTTACAGAAGCAATGTACTGGAAGATTTCCAGCTTTTTGGGTCCATTACATTCAGAAAAGTTTCCCTGGGAAGAAAAGTTATTGTTTTATGATGTGGTGGAGGTGACTGAGTGAATTCCTAGGATAATTGATGCTTGATCTAGTCAGAATGAATGGGGTAAGTGGCCTCTCTGTACAAGCACCCATCTTTGAATTTCAGGCTCTGTAATTGTCCCTGTAGTATTTGTTCTCCATGAACAAATATTGCAAGGCCAAGCTAACATCTGGGGAAATGCAGCTTTGCTTCTATTTTTGTTTCAGATTTCAGTTTTGTCACTGAAGTTTATGACTATTTTTTTAGTAGTCTGAGTAGAAAGCAGACTGGTATTACTGCAGCTGTTAGTGCTTAAAAGTGAGAAGATATTTGTAGCTGAATTGATTACAAATTTGAGCACTTTGAGGTTCTCTTTCTACCCTTTTACAAAAAAGGTTCTCTGTACCATGGATTTCTGCCTTTATTATTAAAGTTTATTATTTAAATAATTCATTAATATTGCATAACTATTGTTAATATTTTCGTGTGCTTCTAAAATGCCATTGAAGTCATATTTTCTGTAGATATTTCATGCTTGATTCTTCAGTCTCCAAATATTCTGCAAACTAATCAGTGACTTTCATCCACCACTGTTGGAGCCAACTGCCACATATCACAAGGCTGAATTGTGCTTTTGTATCAGTATATAGGAGTGAGTGCTGACCAGGCATATTTGAAGTCAACTTAAGTCTGGCAAATCTTAATGGCAGACAGCAAGTGATCAGATCTTCTAACAAAGCTAGGCTTTGGTGATGAATTAAGCACAGGACAGCATGTTTAGCCTCTGGATTTTTATATTATTATCCTGCAACTGTAGATGAACCAGAAGATACCTTAGAATTAGATTCAGGCTAGCAGGAGAAGCACTGTATTCCTACTTGTAGCTGTGTTTGTAACCACTATGCCATGTGGAAAGAATCAGGGTATCGAATTCAATGTGTCGAAAGAAATCAAACATGTTTGTCAGAACAGCTCTGATCTTCCCTTCTGGGGCCCAGTTATGTGTCTCTGTAATGTCTATGTGCCACATTTGTATATAGGTCCCTGCATGTGTGTGTATATAAAAACATATGCATGTCTGATATTGCAGGTTTTATTGCACTGTCAACATAATACTAGAGTATGTATTTTTGAAATCCAGAAGTCTGGATCTCCAGGTTTGTTCTACCATTTTTTTCATAATTGCCTATCCCAGCTCTGCTATTTCATTCCTACACAAATCTTCCTGCTCCGTGGTACTCTAACATTAGGCCAGGAAGTTGGTCTGTTCCCAGTGGGATGCATCCAAAAATGCTGCTCAATTTCTAAGGTAACCATAAGAGGCATCCAACCCACATGGAACTGAACATGAACTCACTGTGAAAGCTTTCAAGCAGCAACCCACAGTGTGATTTCCTCTGATCCATCTGAAAGAAACTTTGTTCAAGATGTTTTCAAAGACTAAACACTGATCGAATGTATTATTTGTGATGCAGAACAAGTGTGTTTACATCATGATGCCCACAGGAAATTTAAACTTCAGGGAGATTTTCTTTAATGTATTTACTATATTATTTTCAGTTTTGAAAATACATGTGGGCATACAGACTGTTAATATGGACAAGCTGCAGTCTTATCTAAAAACATTGATTTGCACTGAGGTTTTTCAATGCCCCTTCATAATTAAAGGAACCATTGAAGACTGCGGGCTTCTCAGAGAGCAGTATTCCTGGACAATCCCAGCTCTGCAGAAAGCTGTGGGATACAACACCATGTAAAAGCATTGTTAGGGTTTCCATTCAGCTTTGTTTAAACTTATTGCTTCTGGGTGTTAAGGTGCCTGCATTAATCAAGCCTGTTCATTTAGTTTATCCTCCTTCCGGTCTCTTGCTCAATGATTATAATTAAGGAATTCTGCTGAAATTAATTTGTAGTCGCATAACAGCCAATGGAGCATCTGTAATGTGTGTCCAGGGTTCTGACTTGTGTAGACTTTAGAGATGCTTGCACCAACTGTTTTCATTCACACATGATCTGTTTTTTGTTATTCACAGACAAATAATATCAGACATTCATTGTACCCATATCTTTAAATAAGAATATGTATTGGAAAAAAACAAAACAAAACAAAAAAAACAAACATGGGGGATGTTCCTAGAAAGTTCCTGTTACAAGTTAAGGGTATTTTTTTTTTCTTTATGCAATGAAATTCTGACAGGGATGATATAATAAGGTTACTAAAAGGGACTAGATGTGATGACCCCAAATTAGCTGATGACATGATGGTACAGATTCTGAAGTACTTGAAATGTACCAGGGTCTCCATTATATTGAATTACTAAGCACTAATAAATTAAGATGTGGACATCTTGCAGAAATAACTCCTGACTTTGTGGACACAGTGTATGGACATAACAGTCCCTTTTGGCTTTAAATATCTAGTGTATCCTATTTTTATTTCATATCTATGGTATGGAATCTGCAAATAATTTATGCAGTGGTATTTGCAAATTAGAGCTGCTTTGTGTAATCTCACACTATACAGTCAAATAAAAAATCATTTTTTGTTTCTGCTAAATTACACTCCAAGTTCCTAGTTTTGAGGAAGATTCCTTTGAAATATTTTCAGACAACTCTCACAGTGGTATGGAAGGGATTAGTTGTGGGAACTATTGTGTTAGATTAAGATCCTAAAAGAATCAATGTATTATCATCACTCTGTGGAAGAATGCAAATACAGTCACAAAAGTCTGGGATTTGTTTCATCTCTGCTGTTTGTTTCTACCACAGTCAAAGAAAAGGAACAAATAAAAAAATACAAGAACTGTCAATACTGTTTAGAAAATATGCCCAATGCCCTGATGTGTTCATCATGCGTTCCTTAATGATGCAGGCATGGCAGGGTGAGATCTGTGTGCCAGTCATGGCATGATATGGATGCTGCATGCATGTTAGGCTGTCAGCCAGTAAATAATTGCTCCCAAAACTGTGACAGGATGGCGACACTGAAATGGTGGGGAAAAGCCCCGTGCTGTATTAATGCTACACAGTCCTGTTAATTCACACAGGCCTATGTAACTGTTGCCTATGTTTTCAGAGCAATGCTTGGCTTTTAGAGTTTGTGTCTACCCTAAAATAATTCTTCAGGCGAAGAGGATATTTCAGCCAGCTGTCAATAGTTCCTCCTTTGGCATACATTTGCTAAGAGATCTTGAGTGAAACTAGTTCAGAGCATTAACACCAGTGTCCAAAAAGACACAGAGTTCAGTTACACAGAGTAGCCAGCTGTGGAGTCAGTCCTCTTCTCCAGCTGAGGGAGTAAAAAAAAAAATTCTACAAAGAAAACCTGACTCTAAACTGCCTTTATGGCTCCCAGGCTGTGGGACAGCTGGTAGCCTGTTTAGCCTATGGTGTAAATTAGAACAGCCTTATGGTTGCTGTCATTCTCTGCAGCTAAATTGTAGGTGGCTGGAGCATAGCAGGATGCCAGAAGATTCCCTGAATGGTCCTTATGAGCTGTAGACCAAAGTAGCATTGGCACAGAGACGATGTGGCTGACTGTCAGCCACTCAGATTTCCCGATCAAACACTGTAACAGATACCCAGAGTGGCCATCATGTCCCTGTGCTTGGAGGTGCACAGAGCCTGGCTGGGCACTGGCCCTGCTAGCTGCCCCTGCTTGAGCAGCACTGGGATGAATTGACCACCTGGGTGCCTGCCAGTCTCAGCTGCTGGGTGTGTTGTGTAATCTTCACCTGTTCTTTCATGTGTTAGGAGTATCTGAGGATTTGATACAATATTACTGTCTCCAAATTGGAGATATGTGGATTTGATGGATGGACCAACTAATAGCATATAGATGTATTACTTACTCGTGGAGGCAACAATGATGTGTAGGTCCTACCAGCTGCTGTATGAGGCAGGGTGCATGCAGGCAGGGCCAGCAAGGTGCAAGGCAAGAAATTAGATGTTTTCTGTGTTTTTAATTTTTTTGTTGTTCTTTTCCACTCTGCCTCTAGGACTCCTCTAGAGATTTCTCTTGAAACTTTTCTTGTTTCATATTGGGCTAATAATTTGTAGAGCATTGCTTCAATGTGAGTGGAAGGACAAAAAGTGAAGAAAAACTGTTTTTTATTTTGTTTTTCATCTGTATACATTTTTCTTATCAAGTATTCACAGTTTGCTTAAAATGAAGAACGGTATGATAAATTCATTTTTGTTTTGTTATCTTTATAGCATTGCACTTGCCCTGCAGTGAGAATCAGCATCTCTGGATCTGCTGTAAACTGCAAGTGCATTCATTTGAATTTTACCATCGATCTTTTCTACCCTATGACTCACTTTTGTGGTGCTTAATTTCTAACACACTGCTTATACACTCCAAAGGGGTGTGTTGTTCCTTTTTTTTTCTGTTGCCCACTTTAATCCTTTCCTAATGAATAGGTTCAGAGCAAAACACTGTGTGGATCGATATTCTAAGTAGTAATTTTGCAAGCAGAAGAAATGCAATGTTTTTGAAGGGTAAGCTGATGAAATTTTAGTTTGCAGAGACAGAATAGAATCCCGCTTACTACGAATTAAAGGATATGGGCCGATACACCTGTACTGGTTGAATAAAATATGGATCCCTGGGAATAGATAAAAGCCAGAAGTATATTTTTAAAATGTCATGTCTTATTGTACAGAAAGACATGACTTCCTTAACTATTTTCAAATGTTAAAATTATTAATGCTTTGTCATACTTCTCTTCCAAATGTTCTGAGCATACAGCCTGAGCTGTAGCGAGGAGAATGCACAAAGGCACTGCTGCTCCTTCCAGGCACCTGTGTGCAGGGAGAGAATACAGACAGCTTGCAGTGAGGGTGCTCTGATGGGCAGTTCCCTTTTTGCCATGGGAAAAGCCACTGAGAACTGCACTGTAGGAATAGTAAATTCCACATTCTAAGGAGGCTCAGCAGCAATGCTAGCAGCTTGCACTGTTAATACTCTCCTACAGAGAGGCAGTCAGTGGTGGAGATCCAATACTTACAGAAGTAAGCATCTTCCTTCTGCAGATCTCCCAGGGTTGCTTGTTGAATGCTTTATGTGATGGAGGTCAGGGCAGTTTGTGCGCTCTGGTGAGTCGTGGGATGCCTCTGAGAAAGTGTCTTCCCTGCCTGATGTTTGGACTGAGCTGAAGGTAGCAGCAAATGTCTTCAGTTTTCTCTTTGTCACAGTAAGACTTCTGTAACTGTCCCACAAATGACGAGCGTAGGATACAGAGCAAAGAATGGTGCCTGCTTTGGAAAAGTTGAACTGATGGACTTTAGGCTTAGAACTAGCCTGGTTATGTAGGCAGCTGGGAAAAAATGTGGTTTTTGTTCCACCTATGTTTCAGAAAATGTTAATTTTATTCAATGGCTTGTAGACATGCTGCCTGTGTGCTAGCTTTTAATGGAGTTGTGGCCTTTGTACCATGAGCTGTCCTTAGCTTCAGTGCTGGTAGGATTCCCTTGGGCAATCAAATACAGTCTCAGGATAAAACACGTACAATTTTACTTTCACAAAGGAGCTTGCAGAATATCTCAAGTTTTCTTTTACTGTAGAAGAAAAATTGGAAAACATACCAGTGCTCAGATCTCTCTCTCCCTCAAAAAGTATATATTTTTAAAAAGTGGCCTTACCTCTCATTAGTGTATATTCTACAAGAGCACTCTGTTCTTTTGCAGGGCACAGGTGTTGTTTTTTTATCAGGGTTAGAGGCAAAATTCAGATGTGGAGGGGTTTTGAGAGTTGTTTTGAAATTGACTCATAAATGCAAATGAATAATAAGAACACAGTTAACGTTAGAGAAACAAACATAAATATTGTACAAAGAGATCTGCAGTATTGAAACATATACATCAGGCTATCAAGACATCATGTAGCTGTTTCATTTATTTCAACTTCTTTTCATCCTGTGAACAGCTGTCCCTTTATTTCTAAAAGCTATTTTAATGTGGCAAGGGTGTTTTTAGTTTAATCTGCTACAATACTCCTTTTGTCTCCTTGTCATACTTTCCAGCTTTAAAATATTAATCCCAGCTAACAAAGAGAATTTTTGATGTATTCTAAAATCCTGAAAGCAATGTATAATTTAAAAATAAAAACACTTTATTAGGTTATGTTCATATTCGGATCCAGAGATGTTTGGCTTGATTTAGGCTCCTACTTGGAGATGTTTTTGAAGAAATAAATATTTATTGGCCATTAACAGTCTCCCTAAGTACAGCTATTTACTACAGTGTGCTAAGTGCCCTTTCTACGCATAGTCTGTAGAAACACTGGATTTTTGCGTTCCCATGGTAATTGTTCAAGCTCCTGGCACTATCAGTAGATTCTGTTCCAGTCATGATGCAATCCATGGATTGTGTTCTCCCAACCTGATGTACACATAGCAATGCAGCTCTAGCAGAAACACTCTCCAGTCGCAAATTCTGCAATTTAGCGCCAATTACATTTACACAGAGTTGCTAAACAGAAAGGAATGTAATGATTAGTGTGATTTTTTTTTTTTATTTTTCTTTTAGCAGAACTGGGCTAAAATCTCACTGAGGCTATTTGTAAATCTAGATTATTACTGGAAGGGTGTGAAATAATTTCAAGTTTCAAAAACTTTAGGACATCACCACTCTGAGCAAGTGTTATTTACCTGTGTAGTTTCATAGGAAATGCACTGCATAAAAAGACATAAGCATAAAAGTTACCCAGCTTCTAAAAAACGGTTGAAGATTAATCATTCAGGCCATCTGATATGACATATTTGAAGGAATTGTATCTAGCTGGAAAGTGATTTACCAGTCAGAAAAATGATTATGACTTACTTTGAGAATTTGGAGTAATCAATTGCCCTTCGGATATACAAGCAGCTTTTTTGTGAATTTGTCTCCTGGTATTTAGGGATAATAGCATTTCACAGTGAAAGGATTTCAGAAACAAATCGTAATGCCATTTTCTTACTTGCAGCATGATTGCAATTAAAAACTATAGGGAAGGAAGTTCTCTGGAATGTAGTGCATTGTGGGTCTTGACTTCTCTGCTCTGAAGTTTTTCAGGAGGGAAAAAGGCAAAGAGGAAGTTGTGCTGGGATTAGCTATTTGTAGCATTTACCGCTGTAATTGTTCTGCAAATGGATAATGTAGGGTAAGTCACGGGAGACTTGTTACAGGGGATAGCTTCCAGCAGTGGAGCTGCATTCTGTGATTACTTGGGGAACTCTCCTGTTGCAGGACTTGCAGGGTAATCAGAGGAGGAAGGCAGCCAGTGCTGGTGTGGCAGCACAGCTCTTGAGCTGTGGTGCAAGGCTGTGCTGACTGCATGCAGACTTATGAGCAAGCTCCTCTTCCCTCAGCTATCTGAAGTGTGTAGGATGTCTCTTGCTAGACACATGGCCTGTTAAGCCTGCTGCTCCTCAGCTGGAATGAGACCAAAAGAGGTTGTCTGACAGGTTAAGGAAAGAGATGGGATCAATCAAGACTTGACTGGGCTGTACCAAGTCAGGAATTTAGGGACTAACATTCTGAAGGATGCATTTCAGGATATTGATAATCTGCTTAAGTGTAAGCACACAGATGACTGTTAATTCTGTTGTGGATGAAGCAGTTCGGGGGAATATCATCGCAGTTCTCAGGGGTTGTACCAGAGTGTGTGTCAGACTGTCTGCCTCAAAGGTTCCTCTGAATATTTTAGCCTTTGAGGCAGAGCTGTTAATGCCCACAAAGGTACAAACTCTTTTTTTTTTTTTTTTTTTTTTAACTCCATTGCTTTAATAATCTTCAAGAAAAGCTTATCCATTTGAGCTATCTGTACCGTTCTGTCAGAATGATAACGATGAGCATCAGAGCTCTCCTTTCCTTTAAGTGTTTACACTTCCCCCTATTTGGTCCTTCATCTGTCTCCTTGAAGCAGCCCCTGGTTCTCAGTTGTTCCCTTTTCGGCAGAACCTCTGTTTCAAGGGAATCAAGATATTTACCTCTTCTCAACACAGCTGGTGCTATTGTCTTGTTGCGTTTTTAGTGAGACTTAATTGGGATTGCAACATAAAATAAGCCAAGAAATACTTCTAAAAGTTATAAATAAATTCAGTGTGTGGAGACTTTTCTTGCACAAAATGCAATGCAGGGCTTAAATGTACACTAACACAAAAACTGGAAGACTGTGGTGAGCTGCTGTCTCACATATCTTCAGATCAAGTTATGATGTGGTGACAGAGGATAGCCAGAGGAACTGCAGCAGCAGACAAACTGAATACCTTTTTGGTTGCTGTCAATGCAGTGTGATAGACACCACCTAATTGGATTAGCTGTTGAGTTTTTCTGGCCTGATGGATATCGTTTAGAAGAATCAACCTGAATTTCATGCTTAGTTAAAAACTTTCTTATGCTTTAAGTTGATATCTCAAGTTAAATAAGCAGCAATTTAGTGGGTTTAGTATCTCTGCACATTGGGGGGGGTGGGGGACAGGGAACATGAAGTTAACAGTGGGAGGTAGCAGAGATATGCAAGCATCCAGGAAATGCCAGCATGGAGGAAAGACCTCACCTTCACATGTGGGCTTGGCTGATGATGGAACCAAAATAACTGCAGTGACTCACAATGGAATTATTTTATCTCCTTTAAGATAAATAGCAACCTGTGAGTAGATTTTGAATGGATGTTTTGTAGGAGGACAGAGGAGAAAGAAAAGCAAGGTTTACTCGAGCATATAATTTTAAAGTTCATGTAATAACTTCTGTGAGGCTGATGAAGTTTGAATCTTGACTTTGTTGCTCATTATACATTTAAGATTCTTCTTGACTATTTCACCAAGGCCTTATGCTAGCTTTCTGTTCTGGCTGCTGTCGTGTCCTTCAGTTTTGGGAATTGACCCATGCATCCCAGGCTGGATGCAAACTCACTGAACTGAACTGCCATTTGTTTGCAGAAACTCTGTTGCTGCTTTCTACGTGGTTTTTCTGGGTGCTGCCTCACAAGATTCTTGCCTTTGAACTCAATGTTTTGCATAAGCAGGAGGCAACACATGTTGAAGTGACTTCCTGCTCCGCAACGGCAGTGAACAAAAATGCAGAGTGAACTCAATGGAGAAGGGAATGAGAACTCAGTAAAATGTCATCTAAATAGGACTTTCCACCTCATTGGAGTTATATTTGCTGCATGCTCAAGAGAGTACTGGAACAACAGAAAGCTCTGCATGAGTGTGTAGGCAAGAAAAGACAGCTGTTGTGCTGTCTTCAACTAAATGAAACCTGATTGCTAGGTTGGTTGCCCTTCTCCAGTTATTAGAATGACCATCTGGGAAGTCAGTAACAATTAGTCATTGTTTGGCTGGATAGTGCCAGGAATCAGCTGTCTACATGGACTTGCAAATAAGCTGGGGCTTAGCATAAAATAAAGAGTGTTTTCTTTTTCCAGGACAGAATGCAGATCTCTGAACACGAGGGAGTAGTTTCACTCTCTAAAATAAGGATATGTGATGAACTGCAGCTTCTAAACATGAACTCTGGCTCCTATGATTTATTTTCTCCCTTTCATGTCAAAGAAAGCATTGTCAGAGCTTCATCCTCTTGTAATGGCTAAAGGCTTCTGCTTCTTCTGGACATTGATGTGCATCTGTTACATGGAGGAGAAGGGGCAGGAAAGGGTTTGCGTGTCTTTATACACAGAAACACCTTATGCTTTTCTCTTACATTCCGGTATCCATCAGAGCTTAGAAGCAAGACTGAGAGTAACTAGGAGAGCAGCAGCAGTGAGGGGAAAAATGTCAGATCAAAGGCTGCCTGGATCTATTGCTTTTAGTTATTCCCCCAGTCTGGGTGAGGAAAGATAATGGTAATTGCAGAAACGCATTCATCAATGGGTTGTGTAGCAAAAAAGATCCTCAAGGCTTCTTCCCCATGTTTCCTCTTCATGTAGGAAGGGAACTTGATCCTTTGTCTGTCTGCGAGTATTATAGCAGTTACCTGAAGAAAACACCCCAACCCAGCTCCAGATCTGCATGCTGGATGCTAAGCACCACTGCTTTCTGTCCAGGTTCTGACCCTCAAAGGCTTTTGTCCTCATTCCTGACAAAACTGTTTGTTTTTCTAATGAGATAAATTAACACATTAGAAAACCTTCCTTACTGAAAAAACTACCGTGCAGCACCTGCCACACCACAAACTCTATTGTTTGTGCTAGATGTTCCAGTCAGTAAAAAAAAGCTGTTGTACACATAGCCTATTAATTTCAGTATTTTAATGTTATTGAATTTTGTTAATTTTTCATTTCTGTTTGGACTTAAAAGGGTTTAGTATGTACTATGTTTGTTATTTCAAGTAGTATTTTATTTGCTGGGTTGTCATGTAATTTTGGTTGCTTAACATTTGTTGGTGTGCATAAATTTATTTTCTACTTTGTCATATTTATTTCCCATTTCTTCTTATGCTTGTATTGTATTATCATTTTCTTTTATTCTCACTCTGATTTCTTTCTTGTGCCCTGTCAATTATAAGCTTCTGGCAATATTTTGTGCAAAACTTTCCTATTTTTTTGTTCCTTTTCTTCCTTTTTCTAAAAGTAAAACAGTTTTTGCAGCAATTGAAGCTTTTGATTTTAATTTACTCTTACCACAATTCATCCTGTATACTGCAAAGGACAATAGTGTATGAAAGTATAATTTAAGTTATTCGGTTTTAAATATAGAGGTCAACATTAAAATTTGGATTAAGTTAATCAGTAGCAACTTTCTCTAGGGAAAAAAAAAAATTAATGTGCCATCAACATTATACATAAACTTCTAAATGTCCACATATATAACTTCTAAATATTCATATGAGGCTAGATTGTGTGTGGTTGCTGCTGAAGCTTTGAAACCCCCCCAGTGCAAGTACAAGCCCGCTGTTGATGACCTAAAAGAAGAAAAACTCAGTGCTCAGGTGTGTGTTCAGTGCTTTCAGAATCATTTAGTTTGTCTGAATAGATTCAAGTGTCTGAGAGGGAAACAGGAAAAACAATTCAGATATGAAGAATATTAGGAAAGTGAAGTGACTGAAGTGTTCATGGTGTTCATTTTTAATCTATAAAGCGGGTTTCAAGGTTAGTCAAACATGTCAGTTCATTTATTCCAAAGCTCTTATTGCTTAGATTTTAATAATCGTGTTCTACGATATAGTTATAATAACTGTTAATAAGGGATGTATTGGATAAAATGAATAGCTAACGGTTACACTTTTTAAGTGCTATTGAATGTATTCTTCAAAATCAAATTAAACAGTCTGAATCTTATATAACTTCTCTGAGTAGGCTGAGTGGCAACAAGGAAGAGCAGAATTTGACATGTTTGTCTTCCCCCTAAAAAGTGCTCCACTGTTTGTAGCCTTACTAATTAGTGTGAGGAATGCAAGATTCAGCCTTGTTCTCATCTGTACAAGCACAAAGGCTTGTGTGAAACAGATTGATGCTTTGGTATAAAGATAATGCATGGACTGCGAAGATGCATCCTTCAGTTGTTGGTGATTTGTCAGATTTACTCTCCTGTCTGCTACCAACATAAGTTATGTACTGCCAAAATCCGCACATTGAAGGTTAGTGAAGAAAAATCTTCAGTATTACTGCAGTTCTACTGTCTCCAAATGTTTCATTTTCTAGAAAAAGCAGTAACTGCAAATCTGATTTAAAAAAAACCCAAAAAGTCAAAATAAGTGTCCCTTCAAGTGTGGTCTGAATAGCATCTTAGTTTCTTGAACTCCAGCAGCTGTTTCATCTCCAGTTCAGTTCTTTAGACTTTAATAACAGTTTGTGGTGTTTTTTCTCTCCTGGGGGAGACGGAATTCTCTCACACCTCAGATAACCTCCTGTCCTGCCTGAAAACAAGGCAGTGCATCAGACACCTGTGAAAAGCTCATCTCCTCTTCCACAACCCATCAGCACTGGCTGTGCGCAGAAAATTCAGTAGCCTCTCAACATTGCATTGCTAGGAAGAGGCCCGGGACCTCAGCTCCTGGCAGGCAGAACCTGTGGGGTCTCTTAACTTCAGGCACAGCAGTCAGGCTGCAATGGGAGCATGTCAAAAGTACCGGGGAAGAAGCAGGAATGGAAAGGCTCCCTCTCAGCTCTCAGCACTGAATTCTTCTCCCACATCTTTCCCCTGAATTCGCACGGACAGACACCAGGTGGCGATGGACACTCTGCTTTCTTTGCAGCCTGGAAACGAACTGAAAGTGCGAAGTTTTTGTGTCTTCTTAGTCAGGAGTATGTCTTCGCTCCCTCTGCCCGACGGACATAGCATACAAAGTTTTGCAGAGTTTGCTTGCTCATTTTTTCTGTGCAGGATTGCACAGAATCCCAGAGCACCACAGCTGCTGGGTGCTGTGGGTGCTTATCCCTCTTCCTCACCTTCTGCCTCTCTGAGAGGAAGGGAAATGATGGGCAGAAGGTGTCTTGGTGGGACATGGCTGTATGGTGGTGCAGAGCAGACCACAGCCCTCCTGGCTTTGTGACTGTCTCAGCAGTTCATGTGTGGACAGACTTGGTGCAATATACTATGCTGCTATCCAAGTGCAGTACCTGATTCTCCTTAACAAAATTCAGTGATTCACTGAGGGAGTGGGACTCTCTTGTGATTTATTTCTTTTTTTTTTTCTCCCGCCTGTTCCAATGCTATTTTTAAAGGAGCTATAGCTACATAAAAGCCTTGCTTAAACCACTGGCATTCCTCTATGTTATAAAGCGAGATAATTCCTTCAAAACTAAACCCCAACAGCAAAGGATCAGAAGTTAAAAGTGTTACATGATGCCTGTGCACGTGTGCTGTGTCATTGCAATCATGTACAAAGGACTCCTTCATCTTCTCTCCTGCTTAGCAATCCCATTGGGCTGCAGAATAGCAGCAATCAAGCCACCTGAGTGGGGCAGATGCCCTGTTTGTTGGCACGCTTACTTCTGAAAATCCTTTAATGTATTAAACCCGTTGCGGTACTGGAATGACATCAGAAGTCTGTTTTGGAGTGGGTTTTTTTCCAAGTAAATAATCTCACTGAAGCGCTGGAGGAAGCTGTTGCCATTTCACATTCTTTCTACCTGTCTGCTGCCCACATCTGCTCCTCCTGGGTGAGCATACAGGCCTTGAATGTATCCGCATTCAGTTCTTGCTATTAATGTGCTCACGGCCTAAGATATATAAATTGCTCAGAATGAACTTATGGGAACATGTTTTTTAAGTACTTGCTAATATTTAGTCGTGCTGAAGTGACCAAGTTCTAAGAAGCATTGAGATTATGGTCTTTTGACTTTTTTTTTTTTTAAATTGGGAGAAATGACTAGCTTGCACTCCTGACCTCTAATTCCACTGCTAAAATGGAAAACAGTAGGTGTTAAGCAATTTCAGAGCGTAGCCCAGACTTGGAATACTAAGTTAATAGTCTCTTGAGGTGGTTTGTAGTTGTCAGATGAGCAGATTTTTCCTGAGCCCTCAGATGTCACTGTGAATCACATTTCAGTGATGTCAGAAGAAGCTCTCTACTGTAGTGTTTCTCTAAGAACAGGACAAAAATTTGGTGTTTTTTTTGGTTTTTTTTGTCACAAAACTTTATGGAAAACTGATGTTTTGCAGTCCCTATTACTTTTTAGCTCCTATTTGCCTGAGCATTCTTCGTGTTTCCTTTTCTGTTCTTCATTCTCTTTAGTGATGCCCCTGGGAGAAGAAAATACAGTGTACAGCACCCACAGCCATAGCATGAAATAGAAATTAACCTCATTTTTCAGTGAACTTTTATCACTTACATTTCATTCAGTAGACCTGGAGAAGCAGCTTTTGTAAAAGCAGGCAGCAAGAATGTTTTCTGTGTGCCAGGGTGCAGTGCCATGTTGCAGTTCAGCCTGACCTTCCTGGCTGAAGACTGCTGTTCTTCCTAAATGTTTCCTTTTGTCATCCATCTTCAAAGAGCCAAGGGGAAACCTTGTCTTGTTTCAAGTCAGTGGCAAAGCCTCCATTGACTTGAATAATGTCAAGATTTCCCCCTCGGAACATTTCAACCCTTAGTGAGAGATTGAAGCATTTACAGACATAGAAAGGCAGCTCCCTGAAATACAGAACAAGAAGCTGTCCAGCCATCAGAGCTGGAAATCTCGTTACAAGTTCTTCTTAAGTTTATCTAAAAATGATACTATGCCTGCTGTAAGGTTCAATTCTTTCACGTCTGTTAAATTGCTTTGCATGAAAGTGTAGCTCTCAGGTGCCATGGCAACCATGTTTTCTAATCTGATTTTAAGTTTTCACGGTGCAATGCATAACATATTGGTACATTTTCTGGTTTTTGATTTATAGGTGGGAGTGAAGGAGAGCAGTTTAAAAGGCATATGATTTTGTAGAATTAAATGCTTTTTTTTTTAGATGATATATAGAAAATGCTTTCTTATTTTCTTATGAAGGGAAAGTATATATGGCTAATTACAGATGTGTAGATTGTCTGGCATTTGAGGACTTAAAGGCAAGTAGTATCTCTAGACACTATGTAAGGTATTTTCTGCAGGATCCTAGTAGACTACAGAAAATACAATTATTTCATGTAGGTCTATGTATAGAGTATATCTGCAAAAATCTGGCAAATCAGAGATCAGCAGTGTGGTGAAAATGTCATTATTTAAATACTGATTCCACAAGATCTGTAAAAATACATAAAATTTGCACTCTTCCACCCCCCTCCCCCCCCCCAGAAGAAACTAAAGGTAACACGTAGCTTTCAGCCTTGTGTAGTACCATACTCTGTGTAATCAGCCAATCATTGTTATCAGGAATCTGTTCTATAAAGGAAATTCCATTGTGCTTCAATGATTGTGCATGTGAAATGTGTCGTGGTCAGTATAAGGCCTCCACTGTCAATTAAATTAAGCTGGCACAGAGCACATTCTGCAATTTGAATGTGGAAGAATGTCCCAGAAATATGGCAGTCACAATTCATCTCAACATTTGACCTGATTCCCGTTACACCTATCTGCAATAGGATCACAGTCTGTGTTTATATATAAACTTTGAATTTTCTTTCTGTTGAGATTTTATAATTGGGGAACTTGTGGGTTGAGGTGGAGGGAGGACACAAAGAACTTCAAAACTGACTCTTTGCGTGAGGAAAAATGAAAGGATAGAAATATTTGGGTAGTGTCATAATACATTAATTAACTTCTAACTAGGTGTGTGTGACTTGCTGTTTTGTCCGAATAGCTCCCCTGTGAACCTTATTCTTGTCTCTGTGTTGTATCTATTACATTTATGAAAGTACAATCAGTATCACAAAGAGATAAAAGTAAGCTTCCTGGTTTTTAAAATCAGTGAACACAAAGCCTGCATTTAAAAAATTCCACATAGCCTTTGTCTGTGGAGTAGGAGGAACTCCATTAATACGGGAATCATTTGAGTTGATATTTGATCTCAGCCCTTTCTGAAGAAGCAACTTTTGATCAATTTAATATGGCAAGAGTGCGTGTGTGTATTGTCAGTTATCAGTTCTTCTCCCACTGTGTTAGGTTTTCCTTGGCTTTGTGTGTACAAAGGCAGTTAGCAGATAACAGGTATGTGTGAGTGTTGCCCTAGAATGTGTGTGTACATCACACAGGTTTAATAAAATCCGTATCAATCTCTAGTGTGCATTCGCCCATTGTACATTTAATAAACTTTTTAGCCTTCTTAATTTTTCATCCCAAGGTAGTGAATTTTTGCTCTTAAATGTGCATTTGTCTAAACTGTGGTGTTGGTAGAAGTAATTTGTTTTAGGTTTTTTAGCTGACACAATGTGTTGTGCAAAGTCACTTTGGATTGTGTCACTCCTGGTGATCTGTGACATCAAATAAAGCACGGCTGATGCAACCTGACATCACATGCCGTGGCATGATTTCTCCACTAAATTTTTCAACTAATTTTTATTTCTTGGAACTCAGGTTTTCTGTGAAGAAGGAAGTAGCTTTGAGCAAATTGCTTTCACTGGAAGTCAGTATTGCTATGGGAGGTAACAAAGCTATGTTTTCACTTGTTTTCTTAGTGTGAGGCTACTTCTTGAGAAACTCAGCTTCATCTCAGGTCACGCATCCATAAACAAAGAACACTCTGAAAGCAAGGGCTTATATCTGTTAAAGGAGAGTATAGCTACTGAAGCAGGGCATCTAATACTAAGAGCAGGTCCTCAGCAGGAAGCAATGAAATCCACTTTTTGTGACTAAGAATTACTGCAATGCAATTTGCAGAAATCTTTAACTTTATTCTTAGAGTCAGTGGAAGCTGAAATCTCACAGTACAGTGTGAAGGTGTATGCATACTAATTTTTCTTTGCACTTCCAAATAGGTTATAACATGAATATTGGGAACAAGTGCATGGCTTGGTGTATTTCTAGACTCTTAAATACTGCAGCAAAATGAAATTACTTGTCAAATTAAATTTCCAATTCTAAAACTTTATTACTGAAAAGCTTGGTTCAGAGAATGGTTACAATAGAATCTGTGCAGTTCTTGCAGGGTTTATTTACATCTCTTGCATCAACTGGATACATGTTTGTCCAGATATAAAATGTTATCCCCACAGAAATAAGATGGAATAAGATATGGTGTGATTTCTGGAGTCAAGCATTCAGACTATATCAATGATTTCAAGAGCTAGGTTATAAGCAGGGCACTGTAGAATAGAGCTTCCACTGAAAGCAGCAAGAAGTTGTGAAAGCTCTGTACCAATTTGTATTAAGTTATATTTCAGGTCAGTATTTGAAAATGATATATAGCTTTAGGTTTTTTTTTTTTCATATGGATATAAGTGGTATCAGTTCCCTGGAATAACAGATGTTATTAATGCATTAAATATGTAATTTTGTAACTATTAATTAATTTGGACTACACGGCTGTGTCCAAATACGTTTGATAGGACACAAGTCAGATGTGAAGAAGCATGTGAGAATATTTCCAACTTGTGCTTTATACTGTTTTAACTATATTTTATGGCAGTGTGAACTAAGGTCAGCGGGGCCTTAGATCAGCAGTTTAGTGGAGGAAAGCTGACCTTGGCATTGTCAGAGCTATGTCTATTTATGTGATTGTTGAATTCTCTGGGCAGTTTTTTTTTTTCTTATTAACATTGTAGTTAATTTAGCAAAAAGTCATTATTCTTTATAGGGAAATAAACATAAATAGGCATAAATTTTGTTTAAACGTGAGGAATGTAAGAATTTGCCTTACGATATAACCAAAAAATTATTTTCTGACTTAAGTTAATTTATACATTGCGTTGAAAAATATCCAAGATAGGATTAGTTTGTGTTTTCCAAAACTTGCACTGTTCAAGACTTTGAAATGTAATAAATAATATATGTTAGGTTGGTTTGCTTAGCTGATTGTGAAAGTAGCCAATACTCCATGTTCACAGGTGCACTGTGGAGGACACATGCTTTGAACTGCAGTACATACAATTAACCTTTCATTAAATCACAGCTCATCTCAAAAGTGCAGAACCCCTGAGATCTTAGAACTTTTAGCTGAGGTGCTTTCACAGTACTTGGAGTGAAGTCTGTCTGACAGCATCGTCTGATTCTGTCTAATCAGGTGTCAGACCTCTTCAGGCATGAAAAAAGATGAATTCAGAATCTTACAATCATATATATAATACTACTTTTTCTGCAGTGCTCACTCACAGAAAATAGAAAATCTTTTGAGACATTTTATGTTTTAAAATGATGTATGTCAGAGACAGAAATATGAAGCTCATTGTAGAAGTGCAGCACCTGCATTCTCTGGTTTGGTTTCACTTATTGCAGTGGTATTTTATTATCTCAGCAATCACTCAGTCTTTCTACAACTCTGTTTCTAATATGCATAGTAAAAAAGAAGTAAAATTTCCAGTATCCTTACATTTCATTGTATAAACATGGCTGCTAAGTAAGCAATTAAGAGAAATGTATCAATTTAAGGGCTACTTTAAATCCATGGCTACTCAGGTACTTGATTCAGCTGACTACATTCTGTGGTGTTACTGATGACTGTGTGACTATTCTCTGTTGCTGATCTCTGTGGTATCAGCTCCTAGGATAACTGGGGAAGCATCTTTGACCCTGTGGGTCTCTCCCAGAAACATGCTGAGTAGCAGGAATGTAGGTACCCCAGCATTCTGCGTTATGAGTGTTCTGTGCTCACAGAAGATAATTAGTAACTACTAAGTCTCTTTTCAGAGAGACTTTACTTCTAAACTCCACATCAAATTGCAAATAAATGGCATGCAGCATTCTTAGAAGATGGTACAAATAAAAGACACAAGTGAGGGAAGGAAAAGAAAATCACACTATCTGCTGTTACCAAGATTCAATCTGAAAGGTGTCTCTCCCTGTACCCAGCTGCTGACATACACCTCCTTTGAGGTTCTGTCTTCCTGCATTCCTGTAAGCATTGGGTTGCATTCATTAGCACTCTTTCCTGACAGCCTTTGTTGCTGTCCCTTCTTGGAAAACTTCTGAGGGTCAAGTCCAATTTAGTGCCCATCCCTCCTGTGGTCAAGAAATAACTTATCCTTCCCCTACCCACGAGAAACATGTTCTCACTTATCTGATGGATTATGACAGTGTGTTAGATCACAGCATTATCTCTCGTATTTGTCTGCATAAGCAACCGTTTCCTGGTTAAACAAGAGGGGAGATCCTCCTGTTTCCCTCAGTGATTCCATGGGTGTTTATCAGCACTGTTTTCAATCAGAATTTTGTATTTCAGATCTGGCTGTGGATAAGCAGGATGGCATTGCTCAGTCTGGGGTTATGCTGAGCTCAAGTGAATAGATTCCTCTTAAGAACTAATAATACGCATCAGATGGTTGTTTTTTTTTTTTTAAATGAACTGATGAGAACTGGGAGCAGTCATCATTCCTTACTAAACTTAAATGCAGTAAAATAATAATGCCCTTCAGTCTTTGTGCTCTTAATGTGCTCTGCCAAGGTTAAATAGTTTGTCAGAAAAGAAGCTAAGCTCCAAATCACTCTGGTAATATCAAAACTGTAAAAAAGAGACTATCATACCTGTTTTGTTGCTGTAAGTCAGGGCAGATTGACTGCACAATAATAGCCTTTATTCTCTGAAGCTGTTCAGGAGCTACTGAAGTTATTTATTTTGTCTTTTATTTCATTTTTCTTGCTTTTATTGGTAGGCTTCTAACTTCTTAAGTGGAAGACACAACAGATTGTTAATGCAATAATTAAAACAGATGTATATACATAATCTTAATAAGTTCAGACAAATGGGTTTAGTAATTTTTATTTTGCTTGAAAGTTTAATTAGAAAGAAGTTTATAGTAGAAATTACACTGACTATCTTCCTGTGATAGTGTCTGAATAAGAGCTGTGTTCTTCCCTCTGCAATTCTGAATGTCCACAACAACTCCCTGGTATTCTGATCAACAGTTTCTTTCCCTCTGCCCATTTCTTTGAGGAAAACTGGTTGTCTGCCTGTTGGGCTGCTGGAAATAGCACTTTCCCATGACCCCTGGAATCAAGGCTGTAAAGAAAGTTCATTTGTGTTATCTAAACCAGTGTTGAGCGTCAGCCAGTAGTTTTGCTGGGAGGTCCAGTTTTGCCATTTATCAGGGTATTCACATAACAGCTGCTCTGCAATGGTTTAATTTTGTATGGGCTTAATATCACACTTCTTTTGCTTTTCAGTAGGCTCTTGGTCTTGATCAGTGCCTTCCCAGGATGCTTAGTGAACATACTCTGTCTTACAAATTCATGGAACTTAGGTGTCCCTACTTCAGCCTTGTTGTTCTCTGAGAAATGTTTGTACTCCTAACTCATTTTTTGTTGTTGTTGCGATAGAAAGAAATATTTTGTTATGTTTATTAAGGGGACAGAATGGGAAACAAAAATAGAAGTGCAGAAAGATGGTAGGTGCCTAACAAAGAATTTCTTATTCACGTTGTGTGTAGGCTTACCGAGCTCTCCCATTTGTGTGTAGTTTGGATGCACAGTAGAAAGACTTCTAATCTTTACTGGTGTAGTGCCTGGAACTTTGTGTAGTTGATGTAAATTCAGTGTGAGCTGTAAAAGCTTTAACTGTAAACATCAGATTAAAAATTGAGACAAGTCTCTTGCAATTAAACTGCATCACAGTAAGAGGGCAGTCTGTATGCTTTTGTTAGAAGGGAGAATGCCTTTATTTCAGAGTTTGCCATCTTCGTCTAATTCCCTTTCTTCCTAGAAGTTGTAAACCAGTGCCAAATTAATGCTCATTACATTATATACCTGTGCACCAAACCTCCAATATGTGTATTTCAGAATAAGCTATATCTAGCCTTTCAGAGTCACCTCCCACTGTCAATGGTTACAGATATTTAAGAAACATGTTTCTGTCCTGGCTGAGATACAGTTTGGCTGAATTTGTCTGCCCTTGGAACTGGGAGTATGGATTTAGCACTTGCATAGCCAGCAACCTGGCGTATACTCATAAATCAGGTCATTTTCCATTCAAATGTTAATATTTGCACCAGCAATTCATGTGCAGATGGAGGTATAAATTGTACCCCAAAAATAAAGCCTAGCTTTTGAAAATGTGCATTTTAAATGCAAGCAATTATTCTTTACTGCATCCCATCTATCATTGGTCATATACAGAAAAAAAAGAGGGGAAAAAGGGGAAGGCTGCTACAATTTTTTTTTATGAGTTTAAAACACTATAGCCAATAAGTCTGAGTGAGTAAGGAAAGGCACCTGTAATTCTGCACAGTAATAATGTGGTTAGGTGCTGTTACAATCAAATTAGGGTTGAAATTTAGAGTAATTTCTTACAAAAATATTTTTTCTGACTTTCAGAATGGTAGAATTTAGAATCCTGTAGAATTAGCCCATCTTCTTGGCTTCTTTGTTCAGCCTTTGGGAATGTATCCAGCACAGATTCAGGCATCTCTGTAATTTTGTACAGTGAATATTTCAACTGAAGCCAAAGAGAAATGGTAGCATTTTATAAAAAATGAGGCACATGCATAAATGTCGGCAAGTTTGTGGCCTTGATCCCCAAGTTGATATTTCCAGCTTCAACTGGATCATTGATCTCAATCTGGTGTATTCTCTTCCATATTTCCCCAAATATTTGCCAGGAATATATTAGGTTTGTTATTTGTGTTATAAGCAAATGCCCTGGCTGTTCTGTATCAGTGCTTTTGTAATAAAATAGTAGTTATTCCAAGGTTCCTTGTAAACATCAGGAATCATGTGCTATCTCATCAGAGATGACAGACTGTCAGGGGTTTTGTGTTGTTATCTTAACCCTGCTACAGGTAATGGCTGTTGAATTGCACCCTGTTTTGCAACTGAACCTTTCAGATACATTGAACCTTTGGAGACCCTCAGCATCTGATTTGACATCACATGGACACTAGTACAGCCTATTAATCACGTGGTCACACAAATGCATACATACAAGCACTCTGGTTTCTTTAGAGTGTGTAAAGCTTCCCAGATATATTTCACATTGAGTTACTTGAGAATAGAAAGATGATTGATTGTTTAGGCTTATGCTGTGGTGATTGCATTTAATTGTTTTGGAGAGAAATTTGGCTCCCTTATTTGAAAGCTTCTTATATTTAAAAGGTAGGCACCTGGAGATACCAGAAACATCTTTTGAACAACTGTACCTCCAAACACACTGTGAGAGAGCAGTGTGATTGTGGTTACAGCTGACACATACATAAAGACTCTTTGAATTCTCTGGGACCATTATATTTCTGCAAATGCCTGCTAAAGCCTGTGTTTCTCAGCCATTTAAAGTCAAAGGATCAGCTACACTTTTTAAACAATATTACAAAAATGTCAGACCTGTACATGATGCTGAAAATGTTGGCATTGTACTTGACATTCATAATGCCAAACAAAAAAGGCTAAAATTAAAATGTTCATTTACGCTTGAATATTCTTCCATGATGTTTCTCTGATTGCTTGTGGGATTTATATAAAAAAAAAAAAATTCTTTTAATTGGATCTAGACAAGGAGCACTGGCTTGATTTGCTTTATGTTGTTTTACAATACTGAAGAAAATCATTAGTCTCTGCTTTTTGCCTTAAATGTAGACTGAAGCCATACAAGCCAGGCAAGGGATTTGTTTCCACCTGTTCCAGGATCAACAGTAATGTGTTTTTGGTATAAGCTGCATTAGAAACCAGATCCTGTGATGCACCAGGTGCACTCAAATCCTGTTGACACCAAGGAGAGTTTAGATCTTTGAATACTTTTCTGTATTCAACCATAGATTTTTAAGACTCTTTGCCGACCCCTGTATATCCCTCTGTTTTATGATGGCTCCTAATAACTTACAGTATCTGCTACAAGTTTTTAGCAAGTGAGTGAAAGCACTAGAGACAGAAAAAGGATGCTTACAATTCACCTGTCTTACAGGAAACATATCCTTTCAGGTGTGAGATAAATGGCAGTTGCAGTGAAACCTTCACAAAAGCTGCAGCTTAATGAGAATCCATCAGGCAGAGCTGCTTACTAACATAGAGCTGAAGCCTTTCAAGGAGAAAGGTGGGAATAGACTGAGTAACAACCATGGTATCAGTCTGTCTGGTAGAAGATAAAAAATAAAAAAATAAAAAGCCTGAGCACAAGCTTTCTTAGACTCCGTGAGTAAAAAGGCCAGTGTTCTGGCAGGAAAAAAATACTTGTTATACTGATTTTGTTCACAAAACCCATTGAATTAATTTAACACTGCAAAGAATTTGCCGCAGCAAGAAATACAGCCGCAGAGCATTGAGAGTTATTTTGCTTAGACAAAGGCATGAAGGCTGGAACCTCGTGGTGCTTGAAAAACGTAGGATAATGGCACATAATCTGCTTGATACTACTTGTGTACTTCAGAAGCTTTAAATATTTTCTTGAAAAGATCATGATAGCAAAAGGACAATAGCAGAAGAGTAAGGATGCATGTTGATAGGCAAATGTTAGTGGACAGATTTCTGCTTTTATTCAATCTTTGTGAAAATGCATTCAGTGCTGCCATGAGAACTTCCTTGGTGAAGACATTATTTCATGCTTCTTCCATAACAAAGTCATGATAATGATGTGCATAATATTGGAAGGTTATAATCCAAAGATATTTTCAATTATCACTGCTGGCAAAATTTGAGAGCTATTGGTTGAATCTAATAATGCCTATAAGGAAAGCACAAAACTACATTAGTGACAATGTTGTGATTACTTCTGTACAAAACAAAGAAAGATAAATATAAATATTTTCTTAATTTCTTTCATTGTAGATTAAGAAATAAATCATGCTACATACTGAATATTCTAGAATGGCACTGAGATTTCTGAAATAGAGAAAGCAAGACATCATATGGCCAATAGCAGAAATTAAAAAAATCTAATTTCTTGAAACAAAATACATGCATAAACAATTAGGCTTATTAAGCATCTTTCTACATTTCCCTTCTGGTTTTCTTGGGCTATGATTAGTAATGATACTTAAATCTGTTTCTTGAGACATGATATAAGAAAAATAAATAAACGAGATTGGACCCTCTGTGAACAACTGTGGCTGTTTATGGTTTTGTCTTCAGCTACTTTCTCTTTTTCTACCTTATCTTTTTACAGAAACTACTAAAAACACTTTCCTGTGCCAGACACCGTATCTCTTAAGAAGTTTATTGCCTGATCATGTCTGTGGGAACACTTTCATTGACCCCTTCTCACTATCTTCCTATATCTCCCAGTTTTTACTGAGTTTTCTGTCTCTCATGCTCCAAAAAAAAAAAACCCAGGTTCTTCTGAAACATTCCAAACCAAACCTTCAGAGCTGTAAATTACTGTAGAATTTACAAGCCCAAGATAGAATGATAGATAAAGCTGAGCATATAGAGTTCAGTGCATGCTTTCTTGCCTTTCTAGTACATATTTGGAAAACTGGTCAGAGAGAGTATTTGGCATGAACATTTCCTCACAGATGTAATTGATTGCTCATTAGTCCCTTTGTTTTATTTTTGTTCGTTTTAATGCCCTGAATTATCCAGGCTCGGGTGATCTTATGTTACACCTGCATTACAAGACTGAGTAAATTTGAAATATCTTAATTAGCTGGAAGTGAAGCTGTTAATGAGAAATTAGTGATTTCTATCTATAGTGATCTGCAAAGACCTCTGGTTCTCACAAAGCTTGAAGCATATCTACCTTTCAGGACTATAAGATTCTGACAGAAGCCTCATGGAAGTTTGGGATTCATTATTAGATCACAAAAATAGGAGCTCTTAAACAGGTTTTTCCTATCTAGGGTTGTTTCATAGTGCTAGACTGGGCAAAATGGCGCCCCAACTGGTCAGGCTGTCAACTACTTAGGGGTCCAGCTGTTCTCTTTTAATTCTGCTGGCTGCTGGTCTGTTACTTAATACATTACAAAAGGTGGCTGTAGGTGTCATTCAATGGGTATCAAATCTGAGCCTTTAAAACTCAATCTCCATTCTAACCTTTTACTTTGTGAAAACACAACCAGCAAAATTGTATTATCTTGTCCCTGTGCAGTGTTGTGCTGGTAATTTTTGTCAAAGGGCACCCACAAAAATGTTCCTCTTTAGCTTCTAATAAATTGTTTGTCCCCAGGGTACATGAATTTGCAGACAAGGTAACAGCAGAGCAAAGCCTATAGAATATTTACACTATCCTTTCCATCCACCTTTAAACTGAAATTTTCCTCAGTATTAAGATGCAGCCCTGGAGATAGAATCTATGCATGTGCTGGGAGGAAGATATTAGTATTTGTTTTTGAAAATTGTACAGAAATAAAGAAGAATGGTATTGACCTAAAACCACTCCCTCTAAGGCTAGGATTTCTGTTGTTGGATTCAGTGAGTAGTCAGTGAAACTGAAGCCAGTCTTTTTGAAAATCTGGCTTAGAATATCATTTCATGAAGTACGTTTAGCTGGACTATTGGCCTCAGAAGGCTGTGTTGTGGAAAGTTATCCTCTCCAGGGTATGTTTCAAATATCTCGCAGTCTGAATACAAGAGAAAACTGCATCAAAGCTTTTAGTATCTTTTTTTTTTTTTTTAATCTTTAAAAATGAATATTTTAGTGTTTTTGTCCTTCTTTAGCTGCTGTTCCTGCAGAGCTAGATGAGAGAGCTAACAACGTAGAATGGCTTGAGTTCTTTACATGCAGGACTGCCCACTCTGGGATGCAGTAGGGGTTTTCCCACATACAACTCAAAGCCCAGTTCAACAAACAGTGGATGTATTAGCATGGCAACCTTTTTCCAGGGAGCTGTTCTAGGTATATTTTACCCAGTGGGTAAATGTGCCTCCTGGACCCTGTTCTCTTTCAGTTCTGACCATAGTATATAAGGTCTGTTTTTCAAGAGTGTATACAAAGATTTAAGCATTCCTTATGGCTGCTATTTTGGAATACTTTTAGCCTTCAGAGTGTTGTTTTCTTTCCTAAATTCATAACATAGAACCAAGAATAGAAACCTATTTCTGCTGGACCATGGAATAAAATTTATATCCATTTTAAGGGCTAATATAACAAGGTCATGTCAGTCCCCTGAGATATTTTGAGTGTACCCTCAAATCACACTGAAATTAATAGATGGCGGTTGAACACTTCGGGCATAGCGACTGGACTTGCTCTAGACATGGACATGAATTGAAGGATGAGGAACTTCATAGTTGGTCTGAATAAGCTTTTCCAGCCAAGGAGAAAATATGACAGTTGAAAGATTTGTCTTTGTAAGAGTGACATATCATTTCAATAAAAATGTTAGTCACTTGCTTGGGCAGGAGGAAAGGGATCAGCATTATTCAACTAATCCCTTTTTTTCCTTGCAGTTACCATAGCGCTGTTGACCCTGTGAACTTAAGGTTATAATATTATTTATCTGTAACTCATCACGTGTCCCTGATGCATTAAAATAGAATCAAGACAAGCATCCCTGTCCACTAGAACTTGGATGCAAATTACTCATGTATTTCACAAAGAGATGAAGGGAATCATTTTGGAAAGGTTAGCACAGTATAGAGAAATGGTTGTTAGATATGCTGGCAGATGTGCTAGATGTTGGGGAGAAAAGAGTGGCTGCATCAGGATCTTACCAGTCTGAAATCAAGCAGATAATGTTTCCCATGAAACAACTGTGTTTTTGAATGAGTTTTTTCTTACAGGTGGTAATTTCATAAGAGCACCTTTGAACAAGCTGTGAAGGAACATTATAAGGAGCCATCACTTTACATCTGAAAAGGTGTACATTGGACATATTAAATTATTTGAGAAATAGTGCTGCTTGAACTGTGTTTGCAGCCTAGATATAGACTCCATTTTTTCATACTCCTGTATGAGATGCAGATGTTCTTGTCTACAAGTATGCCTTATAATCCTGGCATGCTTATATGTAGATATTTTTAGTCTTGGGTGCAAGGCTATAGTTTTGGAAACACTGCCCTAAGAAAGAGACCTTGGTGGGGCTACTGTTGGTATCTTCAGAATGTCCAAAGACAACTGTGCAATGGGTACATAATCTCATATATCTATAACAAATGTTTTCTTATGCTATTTTTTATAATGGCTGTGCTAATCTCTTTTTTATTTGTATGGAAGACATTTGGTTTGTCTTTGACTTTTTTTTTTTTTTTTTTTTTCAGACTTTGCCCTTTTCAGTATTCCAATATGTGGAAAAGAATTAGTCTTTTCAGTCTGTTCAGTAATCTAAGAAGTTTTGTTTTAAACTTAAGCTAGATGATAATTTCCAGGCTTTTCGTATCTTCCATTTCATCTCAAATCTCTTCACTACTGAAGATCGCATAATAGAATGCTCTTAGTAGAGCAAGTCAGCAAATTTTATACAGTAGCATAAGAACTCCACAAAATGCTGAATTAGGGTATTTGTCACTGCTAAAAACTTGTACGTGAATCTGCGATTTCTGTCTTGCTAAATCTGAGGCCTCAAGTGTTTCCACTGTCTTCTGAGTTATTTCTAACTTAAAATTCTATAAGTAAATCACTCCATACTCACAAAAAAGAAAAAAATCACACATGAAAAAAGAGAAGCAACTTAAAGTGTAGCTATATCAAAACTGTTGAACTTTTAATAATGTTTTTTTTCTTGTATGGTAACTATAATAACTATATCACCTGAACAGGAATTTGTCACTGGAAGAACAGGTAGAGATTATACCTAAAATTTTAGGCAAAGCTCCATAAAGTTACAGGATGAGTGTTGCCAATAATGCAAGTAGAGAAGTATTTCCATCATGAAAATGAGGGACAGAACTGAGAAACAACCAGCAATTCAACCTTTTACTACAATAATCTGTGACAGTTCAGATGTGTGTCTTGACACAATTTCCTCAGTTTTGACCCATTCTAATTAAAATGTCATGTCACGTAACTGAGGCTGACAATAGAGTGTGTCTGGTTTGAACTCTGAGCTCTGGTCCCTTCTTGTATTGAATGCTCTAAGTGGATTCCACCTAATTGTTTGGAAAATGTATCTGAGCCAAACACTGCGTAACCTCTCTTGCGGCTCCTTTGTAGGGAGGAATAGGGGAAGCTACAAAGGCAAGTTCCAAGCCCTGTAAATACTGCACAACCACTGCTTCATAAAGATCTACAGATTCTGCTGTTTGGGGTGGGTGGAGACTGATGGTGGCTTGATGTTTAGAGTGAACCACTGTGTTCAGAAAGAGACCATGAAATTTGTTCAACATTGCTGCTTGATTTAATAGCAGCCCAAAATTATGCTCTCCTGTCCCCAGAATTTCATGTAACCATTATTAAGATTTTATATTCTGGCTTTGTGACAAATACAATAGCAAATACAGAAAAGGTTATTTTGTATCAGTGGGTACTTTTTAATGTTTCTGTAATGAACACAAATGGAGGCATATACATAAACATGTGTACGCTCTCACACATATATATTTTTTTAATTAATTCCTGCTCCTGTGCTTCGTTGCATGCTTTTCTGTCTGCTAAAAGTGACTTATAATGCAGAGATAAATTGGTAATCTGTCAGGGTACCCAAATATCTTTAGGAAGTCATAAATCGATAGGCACACAATGTGAAGTTTTATGACTCAGACATTGCTACCAAATCATGGAGCGAACAATGCATATACCTCTCTCTAGACTTGAGTATGCTAATGATTAACTGAGAATGCTTTCTGAGTGATTTGTTACATTAAAAAGCACTAAAATTACTTATGCCAATAAGTATGTTATATTTAATCTCTATATATTATTTAAACAGTTTGGTTACTGCTAGCATGATTTATAAATTCAATATAAAAATGCTCAGATTTTTCACTGGTCGTATTATTAGTCTCTTGATAAAAATTCCTTGCTTTTCTTTTATCTCAAGGGAACTTAGTTTAAATATGAATAATGGAAAGAAGCCCATTTCCAGAAATTTAAAGCAATCACGCCTTTTAAGGCAGAGAAATCTTGGACTGAACTTAAGGTTTAGTATAAAAGAATGAAACGATAACAAATTGTCTTATAACTTGACGTGCAATAAAGTGCTGTACACATTTGGTATAACAGTTTTGCTCTTAAAGTTAGGTGTGTACCTCTGTAAAACATGTATATGGAAAAGCTAGTAGTTCATAATTAGTGGGAAAAAAAAAGTGTAAATTGACAAGCCTCTGGAGTCTAAGCTATTTACAATGTTTTCCAGTTGCAAAGTCGAGTAATACTGAATGGAAAGTGACAAGACTTACTGATGAGAAAGTAGCATCATTATTTTTGAATAGCTGAAGGTACGGGATCATCCTAATAAGGGGAAATATTTCAAGCCCCTTAATGACAGGAAGGGGAGGAAAATGCTTCTTACTGGAAGCAGCATATCTCAAACTTAGGGTAGTTTGTCATACAAATCAGATACTAAGGCTTTTCTTAGTCAGAGCCTAAGAAATTTTTACAGTAGTTTTGCCTCAAAGAACTTCAAGATATTAAACAAAAATGTCTTCAGTTAAAGTGGAGAACAGTCTGCTGTCCATCTGTATTGCTATAAGCAACACTGATATATTGGAGATATTTGGTATTTTAAAAAGTCCCGCAGGTTTACTCATTGGATTGAGATTCCTAACTGGCCTGAAGAGTTTTAACACACGAAGGTCTGTCAAAATTGTTTTGTTTTGTTGTTTTTCAGTTAGATAAGGTCTTGGTGTCAGGGAGGACTCAGAGAGTAGGTAGCAACCTATCAGAACCGTAAGCCGTTTTTAGGGCTCCATAAAGCTAATTCTGCTTTCTACTATCCATTCCCTTGTGTGACGTTGCCTTCCAAGGGTCATCAGAGGAAGATAAAAAAAGACACCTGCATTCAAGAAAGGAAGAATATCGGTACAGAATAATTTCCATATATGGTTCTTGCACTTTTGCTAGCGTCTGTTAGAGGAGCAGTTTTAAGCATGTCCTACAGCTAACCTTACTTTTTATATTTATAGTATAGATCTTAATATCCTATGCCATTTAACTTGGATCAGACAATCTTAACTTTTGCACCTTCTGATTTCTCCTGATCTTTAACATCTCCCAGCTACATTCTATAGCTTTAAGATAGTAAATTGGATTGCTAGACTTTTTAGCAGGAGAACCTGAGATGCATCCTTCCCAAGAGAGGGAAAAAGTTTTGCTGTTATCAAATTTATTTGGTTGCTTTACTGTTGCTGAAATCTGGTGTATTATATAAGCAAAGAATTTTTCTCCCATGTGTGGATGTGCTGAAACACGTCAATAGCGGTTTAAGGTGAGTGGAAGGAAATACCCAGTGGATTGATTAGGAGAGTTCCATAGCAGGATTAAATTAGGCTCAACGTGTCATGGGGAAAGAGTTTTTATCTATCCAAAGGCATAAGCTGGATTCAAATCTTCATTGTAAGTTTCAAGTTATTTTTCATTAAGCAAACAAGTGACGCTTTCTGAATAATTTAGGAAGGTCAGTGGCTGTTCTGATTGTTACCTTGAGTTTCTTCTGCACTTCTGCTGTCTGCTACAGCAACTTGAGTTTACAAACATTATTGACGCTTTGGCAACATACACTTTCCATCTCTTTCCTCCCTCTTCCTACCGAGGATGTCTAATGCTTTTGTCAAAGTTTGGCACATATAAACTGTCCAACAATCACAGTTTTTAACCAGGTATTTCCACTGCTCTGAAAATATCCCTCAATGTGAGACCCTGCATGTTTCTGAAGATTTGGTTGCTTCATTGTTCACAGACCAGGATTGGAAACGTTATTGTTATCTTCTGCCTGTTTTCCTGCTTTGCCTTCATTTCCTTGTTTCCGTTGAATTTATTAAGGGAATGCCTGATAAATGAAAATTAGTGATCACTAGTAATAAGCAAGCTGTATATGCAAATTCAAAAATGACAGCCTATCCTCTAGTATAATTAACTGTTACCATTTACACTACTAGAGATAAGGTTGTGTCAGCTTTCTTCTTATCCAGTAATTTTTTATTTATTTATATTTGAGGAGCTTAAACCCCAAGAAACAGATAACATTATGTTGAAGCTCTAACTCTGTATACTCAAGCAAAGACTGCAAGCTTCATAAAATTTGATTCAGAAAGCATTCGGTTGTTTTACATTGGAAGAGAGTAAAAGATTATTTTGGATTATTTTGCTTATGAATTTATCATGATCATTTCTCCTAAAAAAAGGCTTAGAAATGAGCACTTGCCCTTTTAAAAAATAATAAATAAACATAGCAAGAAAACCCACAACATGCAGGAAATAAATGATTGTGGCGGAATAGATCATATAGTTACTAAATATATATATAGAGAGAGAGAGAAAAAAAAACAACATTGTGCGCTATTCCCCTATTTTTCTTGAACATTTACCCTCTCTGAGTACCAAATCCAGACATTATTCTGTTGCTGTTGCGGCAGTGTGGCCGGCTCAGCGTCTGTGACCCCTAACTGCATCCGCTGATTGTAAATCACTTCATTTACTCCTGAATAACTGAGTAGTGAAGTCGGCGTTCTTCATTAGCATACAAGAGATCTTGTGATGACTAGAATTTGTACAGTACCGGTTTCAAATGAGCCATTGAGGATCCCTAGTGAGATCCCATCAGAGGGAATTACTCTTACTTAACACTATAATTCAACACCCGCTCCTTTCACTTAAGATTTGTCTGCGAAAAAAAAATTGGAAAAAAAAAAAACAAAACTGAAAATGCTCTCTGGTGGCCCTGAAGTGTGATGTTTCCCAGCAGAGGGTCAGGCTCCTGCCCTCACATCTTTGATTACGCGATTATTTTACAAAAAGAAAATGCCCCAAAATGTGTTCAATTTTTTCAACTACCCATCAAAAGTATCGCCTCCTTTTGAGAGAGAAGTGTCTTAGAGCTTCAGACAGTCTTTGGGGATTTGCTGAGTGAAAATGAAAAAAAAAACCAAGCAAACCACTTTGTTATTCAGTATGCTAGTGATTCTACATGCTGCATTGGGCTGTTTCCTTTTCCTCCCTTCCACGCTCTTGTGGTTTCTTTTCTTTTAGAAGCTTGATGTGTTTATAAAGTAGCAAACAGCTTGTGTTAGTACCTGGTTAGTGGAAATACATAACCACATGTTTGTGAGCAGTCCTTTTAGCTACCTGCATACCCAAGTTGTTGAACAGTCAATGCTTTGCAAGCTACTGCACAATTCCTACTCTAAATGCTTCAGATTAATTTCATCACCGAAGGGAGAGAGGTTTCCATTGTGGCTTTTGATAAAAGAGAAAAATAAGTGAATTAAAACATGTAGCAATGGTAATTTTTTCATGCTTTAATTATTGGCTTTAGATCCCTGAGAATTAATATAGTTTGGGATAATTCCTGTTTTGACTTTTATTTAAAGGGCTAGAAATCTTCTGCTTTCTTTTGAAAAAGTGAAAATACTAACTACAATTGTAGAAGGTAATGATAATGTTGCTACTTAACAGCATTTATGAGATGAGACAGAGAGGTAAAGAAGGGGAAGTATGAAGAAATAATTTCCTTTTTTCCTCTTAAAATCATCGAAGTTGAGTAAGTTGCCTGGAATCTTCGTTCTGAAGATTTCATGATGTCCACAGGCATAGGCACATGATTCCATAGCCTCAATGTCATGCTTTTATGAGTATGCTACCTGAATTATTGATCACATTTCTTCTTGATAAAGTGAATTTTTATATTTGCATTTAATAAATCCTACTTTCTGGTGTAACTCTACAACTAAACACTAAATATGAAGAATTTGGAAAAAAAAAAAGTATATCATCTTGCAGTTACAGGCATTTACAGTCTTTTTCATATCTTCCAACTTCATTAATGCATGGAGCTTAGGAGAAGCAGTAACAGCTAGCAGCAGGCTCTTCTGCTTTCCCCTTGAACTTCTTTTAGTATGATTCTCAGTCTGAATATGCACTCACAGCTTCACCTCTAGTTTACACATCCAATATTCTTAGGGATATCACCTTTTAAGATTTGCAGTCATAAGTATTTAATTTAGGTATGCCTGTGCTGAGTAAATGGTCTTTTGCATTTGCATATTTCTCCAAACTCTGGGAGGAAAAAATTATTTCTGTTTTGCAAATGGACCAAAAAAAAAAAAGTGTAATATATTATGTGGACTATTTTGAGCATATTTATCAGGCAGAACTTTACAACTCCTGCATTTTAGATTGCTCTACCCTTAGTATTTATCAGCCATGTGTCTCATCTCCCTAAATCATCCTTCCCAAGGGTGTGCTACGTGATCTGCCTGAGGTGGTAATTGCACAAATTATGATACCACGATGTATGAGGACAACAGGCAATAGCTGTAATCAGTGTGTAATAATGTACCGATGCTTCCTATCTGCTGGGTGAGGATCAGTCTTCTGAATGAACAGGATCAAGTTTTCTACCCAGATTTCATGGATCCCATTTATCAAATCTCAAGTTAGAGGCAAGAGTTATATGTGTATTTCAGTTCCATACCTTCAGTCCCCAAAAATAACTTTGCTGTTCTTTCAGATTTTATAGTGGAGCATCTTCAATATTTTGCTGATTTCCAAGCTGTTAATGATGAAAAAATCTGCTACAGAAGAAAAGCATTTTTTTTGGTGTGCTTTTCTGTGGTTAATACCAAGATGCCCTTCTGATAGCAAGTGTTATTCCTTTCTTCAACCTTTGAAAGACCTGGGATATAGCAATGTGCATCTCTGTTCTCCTTCTATGTTGGACTGTATCCTAATTTAAATCTCTGCTGATGCCAGTTTTATGGCGCATCTCAGATGCAGCATATTGACCTAATCATTTAGCTGTATGTTTCTTTCAGTGCTATGAGTAAGAATGTTTCATTTCCAGTGGAAAATAATTTAAAGCATTTCATTAAAAAAAACAACTCATTGTCCCCCAAATTCTGATTGTTCTGGAAAGCCTGCAAAATCAGATGCCAGTCTTTCCCTTCTGGCTGACTTACTGAGTTCTTGAAGATTTTTTTTTTCTTATATATCCTATAAAACAAATGTATTTTCTCAGCTTGTGAGTCTCTAGCAGCACGTCACCTCTTCACCTCTGCTGAAAACCACTGAGAAATGTCTTTGTGCTTCTCACGATGTTGATGAACAGAAAGCCTGGACCAGAATTCTGCCCAGAAAATCTTTGGGAGCTGCATTGATTCACATGAAAGTTGTTCTATGGGACATCTGTTGCATATGGCTTTCCTGTGCCACTGTGTTTTAAAAATATCTGGAGTGCTATTATTAAGGATGCACATCTTCCCCTAAAATCCTATGTGTGGGACATTGTCGAGATTAGACCTCCAGAAATGGCACCATCCAACATGGTTGTAGCTATTTACTGAGCATTGAAGAGGAAGGATATAAAAATCAGATTTCTAGAATAATTCCTGACTTCATTCCACTGTTATTAAGTGATAGTCCATTTTTACTAAATAATTTGTTCAGTTTTGCTCCATATTAGAGGCAGACAGTGAAATAATGAGTTAGTTGACTGAAAGTGGCATCTAGAGTTGTCTTGTAATGTTTGGTTTTCTCCACAAACGAACTTTTCCAAAAAAGACTCTGATCTGTTGCTTGTACCCACAGACTTTAAGGAGTCACTGTCTCTGAAAGTATATACTTGAAAGCATAGCCTGGTGACATTATGGCTTAATAAATATATAGCTTTCCACTTTCACTGGCACTGGCAGAAATACTCTTTTCAGATTTCCTTTACCTAACTTTTAGTATGCCTATCAGCACTGAACTGGTCTGTAGCTGCTCCCGTAACAAGAGAATTTGTTCTCCTAATTCTAGCCACACTGTCTCTCAGGCATCAATTCATCACTTAAATTTGTCGTAAGTGCATTAAATAGAACACTGAAATTGTTCTTGTCAAATAATCTCCAAGAAGTATAGAGTATGACTCTGCTACATCCTCGGATTCTGCTCTGACATTTTACACTGTCAAAATAAAACAGACATTACCCTCCTCCCCAGTAAAAATTCTTTAAGCCATTAAATTACATTATCATTTATACATATTTTTATCTGCACTATTTGCATGGCTATAGTTATGGATCTGTCAGTATTTTCACTATAAACCCCTATTTCCAGGGATTTAGACAGTAACTGTGCCTTAATAATTTGCTTCAGGCTAAAGCTTAAAATGCAAAGTCTCAGACTGAGAATAGTATTTTTTTTCTCCATTTTGAAAAGCAAATAATTTTGCCTGGTCTTAAATATGGGAGTTGCAGTCGTGCCTGCAGGGAAGTGCTCCCTGGAGGGGGCTGGGGTGGGGGTATTCTCCCAGGCAGTAGGTGAACCTGCTCAATTGTATCCTCAGTGATGGGTCGTTAAGTGCTCCAAACCTTCCTGACCTTCGTAGGAGCAGAAGGGGTATCTATGAAATAATCTAAAGATTGAATGCAGCTTGCAAAGATGTATGCCACATAGATGTAAATTAGGTGGCTGGATAGTAGTAGCAGTAAAGCTCTGGCAATGCAGAACTCATCACAGGTGTTTGGGTGCTTTTTCTTTTTATTTTTAGCAGTTTCCAGATAGCTTTTGCTGCAAGTGCTCAACCTTGGCTGTGCTTTGGCATAGAAGTGGAAGCAATCCCCACAATCCCCACCTCTTGCCAGCTGCTATGGTAACAGTCTTGCCCTACTATTGAAAAATCAGAGATACCACTCCAAAATGATGGGCATGGCTTTGAAATGAGATGAGATTTGGGGTCTTTTTTTTTTTTTTTTTTTGGGTATCATCTTATTTCTCTGCAGCTCTTGAGTCTTTCACACATTTCAAGCTTATTTGTAAAACATACATTCAACCTTTTCACTTCTGTGATGCTTTTTTTAATTTTTTCTTGCAGTTAAATGAAGTCTGGACAAATCAGATGATTCTAGAAGCTGTGATGTTAAGAAAACTGTAAAAAATTGAAGAAAAATCGTAAGTTGGCAAGAATAATTTAGGTGCTTTCTGACACTTTACACATACTCTCCGTTTAATTTCTGTCTCCATTTTTTTTCTCTCTCAAAGTGGCATAGACACAAGAACCTAAATTTCAGTTCATCACCAAAGCAATCAGATGGAGGGTGAATAAATTGATCATGAAAAGAGAAAGCTATTATTTGACTGATAATTTCTGGTAATCAGCAATAATGAGAACAGAAATAGAGAAAAATTTTGCTAATTACATCATTTTTTGTGTTCAAAATGTTAATGTTTTCGTGAGAGAGGCAGCAACCATTCAGAAGAAGAAAAGGGTGCATTTCCTTGGAATATTTGTTGCAGGTGGCTATTGTTTCAGTGAGGTTTATTTTTTTCTGTCTGCTAATTATTTAAAATGATCCCTCACTGCAAAGATGTCTAGAAAAAACAGTTTTGCTATGAAGTTTAAAAAATGGGAATGAAGGTAATGAAATAACTGTGAGAAATAAGGAAATAAGATTAGAATTGACCTTGCTGCTATGAGGACTCCTCTCAGCTCTAGTAAAGGGGGAGGGGAAAAATCAAAGACGTTAACCTTATTCTCTTTTTTCCCTTGCCTGCAGAAGGCCTCTTGGCACACACATCACATCTAATCTTATTTCTCTTTCTTCTGTGTATTGCATTAACCTCAGTTTGCATTTGGCTTGTTTTCTGCCTTGAAAAAATGATGTGTGGGGAGTTGTACCTTCCATTTGGCAGTCTCTAGAGATTTGGATCTTAATTTTCACCAACAAATAATTTGGTTGGAGGGTAGGTCAGCTGGCCTCCAAGCTATCAGAATTGATTTTGAAAATGTACCATATGCATCTGTTAACAAAAGAGCCTGTCTGTCCCCTGACTAAGAGGCAGGAAGTCTGGAGCATACTCCTCCAGGTATGAGGATGGCACCTGTGGCAGCTGGTAAAATAATCTTGAGCTGTAGCACTGCATGCTGTGTTTTGCCATGTTCTATTAGCCTGTTGAGCACTAAAATGGTCTTTGAGAAATATGTACTGACCTCAGAACTGTATTGTGGTTGTCTGAGACATTGCACTTATTGCAAGAAGGCACATTAGCAGTTGTTTGGAAAGCAGCTGAATCTGCAAGACATCTGGGGACATCAGTGTACCTTCATCTTGTCTCTGTAGTCACTCTGTTGTTGAATAATTTGCTGGTTCTTCAGGTTTTTCTTATTAATTCTGTCTAAAGATAGTATACCACAGAGAAAGTTCTGTGATCTGGTGTGTGCTGAATGCAGTCTTGCTGCTTGTCCACTGATGCAGTAGGAAGGAATAGCACTTACACCTTAACTATGGCACAAAGCATGTATCCATGCTTTGCATGGATGCATGTTCAGAAAGGACACAAAGCCAGTACTTTGGAGAATCTTGTTATGTTGTTAGTGCATGAAGAAGTGGCAAAGTCCAAATCAAAATTAAGCTGAGTTCTGTCTTTTAAGAGCAGGACCAAGGGTTATTCAGGGGGCAGGAAAGATGCTTTCTTGTTCCTAACAAATTAATAACCTTTGGATGTGCTACCATAGTAATAGAGGAGCCAAGAATGCAGATCTGAGAGGACTAACCAAGGAAAATACTGTTGTGAACTCTGAAATTTACTAGAAATATCAAAACAACTGGGAATGCTGTTTCTAAATGTTATGTGCGTGAGGACTTCTGCTGAGATCAGTTATTGTGACTGTCTTTTCCTGAAAAGGAAAAAGAATCCTACACTCCTGTAGTAAAAAACCTATAAGGCTGAACTCTTGTTTTTCAGACCTGCTGAGGTATGGTATTTTAGAATACTTTCTTCACTGTTGCCTATTGATTAAGTAATCAATAATTGACAACAAGAAGCTTCTTTTCCCATAATATTTGTGATAGAGAATGTATGCTTTTTCATCCACAATGAAAAGCATTAACGCAAACTTCACTCTATGTATGTCTTCCTAATGAGTTGGAGCATACCCAGCACTGTGTGCTTGTGCAGTCTGTTATTTCTTGACATTCAATTGAAGTCTGGAGAAGAACCCAGCATTTGAATAACTGGTCATTTCATTCATGTTTTTCCTAAACTGATACTCAGAATTTTATTTAAAATGTAATTTCAGCTTAGAAAAAATAATCATTTAATGCTTTTATGTTAGGCTTGTATGGAAAAAAAAAAAGTCTTATTTCTTGCTTTAGAATTTCTCTTTTCAGTTGGAATAGTTTCTTTGTTTCCCCTACTACCATCACATAGAATTCGGCAGGAATTCAGTGGTCTTGAAGTAATTCCGTCAAACAGTGCTGCTTACAAAGAGCTGTAGGGTTGCATATCTCTATATTCCTATTAAGAGTTTCAAGAAACATAAATAATGATCCACATCATTTTGTGAAGAATAGGAAACATTCTGTCAGTTACCCTAGCTACTGGAGTGAAAACTATATGATCCGACGGTATACGAATCGTTGCAGTAACTCGTAAATTATAGATGAATGCTGTGATTCCACATTCTGTAGCAGTCAGGTGCCGCATTTGTTTCTTTCTTCCATTCCATTCTTACCTATTCTCTTACAAAATAAAATATTGAATTTCAGTATAACCACTCTCTTATAGGTTTACTAAGTAGGTCTAGTAGATGCTAATTATTGTCAACACCTTTATGTATGATCTTCTCTTAAAGGAAATGCTGATGTCTTTTTTTGTCTCTTTAAAGAACTTCCCTGAATGTTTTTTTTCTTTGGGAGACATTGAAACTATTTCTAGTTAGAGGTGACAGTGTACACACCTGCTGCATCTTTTTGTTTTATAGACCCTCCTTTTCATTCAAAGGTATGCAAGAATGGTCTTCTCTAATGCCTTCATGCAGAGACATAACATTGGTTTTGTATTAGTGATATAATAATGTGTGCAGATGTTTTAGAGAGCAGGATAGGAAGCCTTTCTCTTAAGTAAGGAAAGATGCACTGTGAATTAAATTCAGTAGTTACATTTCTACATGAATGTGAATGCATGCCTACCTTGTGGTGACTTCATTAGCCAGTTATCAGAGAGCTGCAACTCCTCATGTTCTGGTAGTGTTCAACTGCAATGCAGATATACAAATTAAGTAAGATTTATTTCGTATTTAATTGGCAATTAGGAAAGAAAGTTTTAAGATCATTTTTGCTTTTTTTATTTTACCTTCTAGGCAACGCTATACTGTTAACTCCTAGTGAGGTTTATTTTCAAGTAGGCTGAAATACAAGAACAGGAAATATATCAGGAATGAACTTTGAATGATTTGAAGTAACCCATTTATTCTTTCTCCTTCATCACAAGTGCATGTACTCTTCTAAAAAATAAAAATAAAATAAAAAAGATACACACTATATTGTTTACCATCATAAAAGTAAAGACTGAAGTTTGATCATAAAATGTACTTCTACATCAAGAAACCTGACAGAAGAAATCAATAAAAAAGAATTGCTTGTCTTGTTTTTTTCTCCAAAATAATACTCAGAGAAAATATGATAACACATCTTGAAGGCAGGTCAGGAAGGGCAAGTTTAGCTGAACAGAGGCATCGTATGAACAAAGTGTGCGACTAATCCATATATTCCTTTATTGTCTGGACACTCTCTTCCTTTCTCTGCTGGATCAAATTCAAACATCTTTTAACATTTTGTTTACCCAGTCTTTTCTACAGACAATGTTTGTCACCACTGAATTAGCAGGATGTCAGTGGCATGCCAAAATGCAGCAAGGTTGAGAATGTTTATTTCTATTATCATGTGCTTGTGCTCCCATGCGTGTGTATTCTGCTCTACTCTGCAGAATCTCATTCATCAGTTGTACTTCCACTCAGCGTGCTATTCCAACAGTACTTGCTGCTAGTGGTTTGAGAGAGGAGAGGTTGCTGGTTCAGTGATTTCTCATCCACCTCCATGTGAGCACAGGCAAAGTGTTTGGGTGTTGTGGTCTCATGGCTGCATTACTTTGCTACTTTACCAGCCAACCTGCGCTTCATCAGTTCTACTTTGTTTCATTTGGGTTCTCACCTTTGATGCTGCCAGAAGTTCTACTTCTGAGCTTGCTGATGTCAGTCTATATCCAGTCTTCATGAGCGTGTCCAAAATGGCTGTTTGAATCCCACCTGCAGGCAATTAGAAGCAATTATATGTGCTGTTAATTTGCACTCTACATGGTAGCTTCTGGTAACACTGGAAACTCTCAGTGAAGCATTTGTAGTTTGGTTTTGTATTCAAAGAGGGGACAGGTGTGACTTCTGTGGCAGAAATGACTGCAGGTAGCAAAATATCCAAAGGTAGATTAGCATTTAGCTTTTCTTCATTGCTTGATATGGCTTTTGCTGAGACCTGGACACATTTGCTAGAAGTGAGGTTTTCTTTTTCTTTTGGCATAGCACTACATTTTTGTCAACATCTGTGGATTACGGGCATTGTATGTGACACAGGAATGCAAAGCAGGACGCAGCATGCAAGAATGGCAGGGTGCTACATTTGCTGTCTTTACCAAATTCATCACTGCTTGCTCTCTATTGTTTTCACCATCATGTCTTGAGAAACAATTGCTTCTTCCTGTGGAAACAGGTATATTAAGGGAAGCTCCAGGCTCTATGCAGTGTATGATGTTTGAAGTTTAATTTAGACTGGGAGAAATGAAATACCATGAAAGAAAACTTGTGGGTTTTTTCATCTATTGCAAGACGCTAAACTATACTAACTGTATGCAATGGCTTCTGCTCAGCTTATGGATTCATTTTGTGGAATTGACACCATTGAACCTACCTAGGAAATAGCTATGGAAAGTCATCAGTGTGCAGTCGCCTTACTCTACATCCAGCTTCCCAGGATACTGATTAGCTATTCATATTTTTCAACGTTTTTTTATTTCTACTAGAACTAAACTAGGTGCTGAATCCTTTTTTGCAAATTTAAAGCTGTTTTTAGATAAAAGTATATTAAAACTACAGGTTTTGTTTTGTTTTGTTTTGTTTTGTTTTCCCAAAGGGTACAGGTCTTCTGGTATTCTGTATCTCCCATGCCTTAATGATATGTTATCATTCTCATTTTGACCACTGGGGTATAGAGAGAGGAAAGGTCAGGCCCAGAGTATGTGGCAGCCCCTTGAAATGGGACCATTATCATCTGAACATCAGTGCAGCGCTCTGGCTATGAGACCCTCTTCCCCCACTGTCTAACAGCATGCAGATTTCTCACAACTTGTTGGGGAAAGGGTCAAGAATGCAAAACTAGTAAAGAATTTCTGTAATAGTGGTAAACAGATATTTTATTTTTGAATTGTGGATTTTATTTTTGAAGTGTGGATTAAGCTCTGTACGGAGCTGTGGAAGCCTGCAGAGCTTTAATTACTCAGCACTGGAAAAGCTTAATTTTGTTGAATAGAATCCTTCGTGATTTAGCATGTTTCTGATATGCCCTTGAAGCATCACTCACAGAAGACAAATAGTCAAAAACAAAATTGCAAATTTTACTGCACCTGCAGTGAGTTTTAATGACATTCTATAAAAGCACTGTGAACATGTCCTAAAATTAGCTAAAATATTCTGCATGTGATCCTGATATTTTAATTAAAATGCCAGTGAAAGGAGTTGGTTAGCTTCAGATTTTATGGAATTACTGAGAAGTAACTGCAGAGACAAATTCCTAGAGGATTGAAAAAAGAATTGAGAGAGTTACTTGTCATTATCTTTGCAAAAATGTGTGATTGTAACACATTCCTGTAGTCTGTCTTTACTGTTTTGAATGAGGTAGATTCAATTCTGCTTTGCATTTGTGGGTCTTTTTCCAAGTATTGTTCAGTTGTGCCATTGAACAGGCTATAGAGGCTGGTCATTAAATCTTTTAAGATTAATATCCTGTCTGTTAGCAGACAAAACAGAAATACAGAAATATAGAAGCACACCATACAGTTTTCCTTTGAAAGGAAAAGTGTGATTAAGATTTATTTGGCTTTTGATTGACATTCTCATGTTTTTGTAGATTTATATAATCTGTTCCCTGGAATTTCAATCTCATCATATATTGTATGATCAGTTGATGAAATAACTGGAAAAAATTAATGAACCAGCTTTTCATAATTGTATGTCTGCACGTCTGAAAAGCTTAAAGCATAGTTTTCAGAAGCTAAATAAAAGCTAAACTGAAGGGGATGACTCTTCTTGAAAGAAAATTAAATGGTACTATAGATACTATTATGTTCTAAAAAATAATCTTTTACACTGAAAAGAAAATCTTTTCAGGGGTATAGGACGTACTACTTATGACAAAAGATTGGAAGGCAATTTAAAATTTCCTGAAAGGGCATGCACAAGCAGAATGCACCAGAAAACTGGTGCTGGGAGGTGCTTATCTATAGACCAAAGTTTTATTAAACTAAAAGGAATAGAATGTACTAGACTATATATATATAAAGCTGCAAAAAAAAATGTTCAGTGTTTTAATACTTGAAGCAGAGCAAAGTTGTTGTGGGATTTTGTTTTGTTGGTTGGTTTCCTTCAAGACCAGCTGTAGGGTCAGAGATAAGAAGTGCAGGTGAAATACATTCTTTGAACAACTTCTGGATGAAGATGCCCTTGATTGTGGATAGATGTCATACCCACCTCTATCTGAAGAAAAAGGAAATATTTTTCAGAAATATTTTAGGCTGAATAATGAGTGAACATGCAATTTTTTTTCCATGTAAGACAGATGTATTGTCTTTGAGGGACTACTGATGTTAAGTCCTCAACAGAATGTAGGAGCACACATCTCAGAAATCTTTCCTGACTTTCACTACTACAGATGCTCATCTGAAGATCATGAAAATGCTCCAAGTCATTCTCTATCAACTCAAAATGTGTATTTGGTGTTTATCATTGACCGTGCCTCCATCAAGGGCACCAGATTTCCTTGCTAAGGTGAGCGATGTGATCACTTCATGTCATCACAGGGGCCTGGTGCTGGTAGTCTGTTACACTAACCCTTACCGTGTCGCTGTATTGTATATATCAACTTTGATATGTTGTTCCCTTTTGGTGTTCGTTGCGCATAAGAATGAGATCGTGATAAAATAGTGTGAGGATTATTTTTTTGCCTGCATTTTCGTCTCCATTTTCAGACCATTTTCTTTCACTTCACAATAATGACATTGGCTGGAGAAACAACTAGAATCCATTTTTCTTTTTCCTAAATCAGCCTCTATATGTTGATCTTCAAGGTTTTATTCACCTTGAGTTTTGCATGACAAAGTTCAAAGGAGATAATGTCTGTGGCTTAGTCTCCCTCTTCTTTTTTCTCAATAGCCTTTATGTTTTTGAGAACCACATGGCTGAGCCGCAGATGATGACATCAGGTGGAGTCCATCATGCATGCCTTGATGTCATTACTCAGGGGGAGGAGGGAGGAGCCAGGGGAGAATCATTTCAGGCTGACACGGCAGCTAGCCAAGAGTCATCTAGATTTACCTTAAAAGAACCTTTCCAATGAAGACATTTTTAAAGTAAACGTGCATTTCTTTTCTTTCTGAAAAGCAAATATACTTTTGGGGGCCCAATGTCTTTTTAATTCTTTATCCTATTATTTCCTTTCTATTCTCTCTACAGGATCGCATTTTCTTCTCATCCTACTCCCTTGTAATTCTTGCCTTCTTTCTAATTTGTTTGTCCCCTTTTCCCCATTCCCTCTCCTGCCCTCCTCTTCCTTGGACCCACACTCCCAAATCCCCACTAATGTGCTTGCAGACTTTTCTCTGTGAGGAAATCCACTGCCCGCTCTGACATTCCTCTTCCCACTCCTCTGGTACAAACTTGATGTAGGCAGTGACAGGCGGAGTGGACAGCTGGAGTTTGTCTGACATGGCAGTGTTCCCTTGTGCCAAATATTAGTATTGCCACTGTGGTAGCACAGCCAAATGTAAAATACAGCCATAGCCTTTTCCTGAAATATGCCCTGTATAAATTCCAGTCCTTGGCTGAGCAAAAAGTTGACTATATCTGACATCATCTTTTTTTCATGAACATACACAATCTATATTTACTTTTTATATCTGAGCTGCCTTCAAACCTTTAGAGTCTAAGCAGTAGCTCATATGCTTAAAGCAGAATGCACATATTTAGTTTTTAATTTGCAGTTGATAATCTTGTTAATTGACTACTAATAACAGGGATGTCTGCATCATTATTTAGCACTACCAGACAGTACCTATCAATGTTTACTCTAATCAGGAAAATGAGCCGAATTTATCTTGTTGGAAAAAGGTGTTTCATTTATCACTCTATAAAAGTGCTGACTGAACTACAATATTAAAAGTTGAGATGGCATGGATTTTATTTGCCACTCATTCATTATGGAAATCTTATTTAACCATTATGTTTCTTAGTTTGCTCATATTCCAAAAGAGATTAATTATTTTTTTTCTCAACTACATTGTAGAAATTAACAATTGGTAACTTCTGCAGATAATGAGTACCGTTATATGTACCTACAATTATAATTGTCAGCTCCTGAAAAAGAGGTATATGCATAGTATATATATGCATAATAGGAATTATACCAGTTTCAATAGGTCATCTTAAAACAACAAGGATTACCAACCTCCCTACTTAAAACAAGAAAGAATATTTGTCTTTGAGAAATTGGAGAATTTAAGATTCCCAAATTAAATTCAAAGAATTCCAGATGAGAGCACAACACCTCACAAAAACTACAGCGCATTCTGTGGAAGCACCTTCTGTTGCCCACTACTTACAACAACGAAGTGCCTGCCTACATTTGGCAATATTGTATTCTTTGGTATAACAGTTCTTGTTTTCCAATTACAAAAAACAGCACTTGGTTAGTCTCTTGATGTTGATATAAGGCAGCTTTATTTTATAGAATCCCATCACGCTGTAAAAATGGAATCTCCCACCTTAACCAGTCAAACCCATGTAACCAGCAGCAGGCTTCACTTGAGATCACAAAAGTTTTTCAGAATTATTTCAGATAAATATTGTGTTTTTCATGGACCAATGTGAAATTTCCTGGATCTGTCACAGTTGATCTAAATTAACAAGTAAAATGCTAAAGTTTTATTGCCATAAAAAGATTTCCCTTTCCCCAGTGATAAGAATGTTATGACGTGTATTGATCTACTGAGGTGCTAGTAGTCAGTGAAAGATGGATCTCCCCATTTATTTTTTGTCCTTTTGCTATTATTATATTTATTGAGAACATGTCAGAACAATTGGCATAAAGGCTTGAGATGTTGATAAACTGAAAAGCCATGCATATATCTGAAGCAGTAGTTGATCAATGTATATTAATATGGTTATTTGGACAGGGAAATGCAACGCTTTCCAAATCTCCTCTTGGAAATAAATTTAATAATCTATCTCACCTCCCATGTGTTTCCCAGTAATCGCCTTCAGTTGTTTTTTTCCCAATTAATTACAGTCATTTGGATGATGAACAGTTTCTCACGTGGGGATATGCAGGCAGAATACCACTTGGAAAAATTCTTTGAACAATGCAGACTTACACTCAGATTATTTCTTAACAGATTTTTTCTTTCCGGTGCTGTACTCATTTAAATGTGTATTAGGAGAATGTATTCCAAGCTGGTTTACAGTGAACTGGGAGCACCAGAAGAAGAATTTCATACAATTTTTTAGTGTGAGGTTCTAGCTATTCTGGAATCATTCCTTCATTCCTCTTCTTTGTTTGTTTGTTTGTTTGTTTGTGCAGGGGGTGTGTTGTAGGGGTGTTCATAATTCATTGATTGAAGGAAGAAAGTGCATAGGATTTCCACACTGTTATTTTCTCTGCTGCAAATATGTGTGCTTTCTTTCTCATTGCTCATTCCCATTGCTTGCTCAGTGACCACACAACAGTGGCTACCTTTAGTGGCAGCTAAAGACTTTAATCGTAGTCATTCAAGACAGCAACAAACATAAACTGTTCTATGTGAATTATGTTACAGCTGAGAATATAGCTGAAAAATAATAAGGAAGCAAAGAGAAAAGATTTGCTGGAGTGGAAAATTGGTGGTACCTTTTCCTAAAGTCATATGCCAACCATGCCACAGACTTATATAAGAAAAGGAATTAACTGTTTAAGCAGGTCATGCTAATGGGGTAATTTTAAAGAATACATGATGTTCACGTCTCAAAACCATTAAAGAAGGTATTGTTTGGAGGCATATAGTAGTATATCTGCTAAGTAAATGGTAATGCAGCCATCTCCTGACGGGCATGAATATGTGGTATGCATAAATAAATAAAAAGAGTGTAACAGCATTCTCATGGAAATTACCATATTACGGAGTATATCTTTAAAAAAAATGTTCAAGATATCAAAAGCACATCACTTGCTATGTTTTTATAGTTTCCTTTTGGGTATCTTGAAATCTCCCTGTTCTTAATGTATTCAGTTTCATGGTACCTAAGCAACTGAGTCCATCTATCAGTTTTTGAATATTGAGTAATTTTTTTCATCTTCATGTCAAATAAGAGGCCTGAATTTTTTGTGATAAAGTTTATTCAGTTTAGACTTCAGTTAAAATGTGGACAAGAATTATGGAGTTGATTTGCATCAAAATTAGAATTAGAAACTAAATTATTGATTATTTCATGTTGAAATCCTCCCTTTTAAAATTTGTATTCTTGCAGAATAACTCCTAACCGATAAGCTCTTATCATTTCATAAATGCTAACAAGAGATATGTATGTAGGTAGGTTGGAATTTGCTGATCATTTTGAACACTGTAGAATGGATAATGAGTCTGAATCAAAAGAATTCTCCTTTGTTCTTTAAATGCTATGAAGACTATATGATAAATTCCTGTATCACTTCTAACTACAGTTGGGAATGAATAAAATTTGCTTTTCTGTAACATATTAAAAATGTAATCTGATTTCCCATTTAAATATAGTATTAAAAATATTCCTCCCTCTTAGTTTCATTGTGGCCAGATTAATTTCTTTATTAAAAGTCTCTGATAGTACTTGCCTGCATTAAGTCGCATTGAGTTTTGTTTCTGCTAACACTTCCAATTCTTTATCTCCAGTGATAAAATGTTCCTTTTCTCTTGCCTCTTCGTTTTGCCTCTTAAATGATTCTTATTTAAAGAACTCACGAACTATACCATTTATTTGAGACTTACCAGAATAAAGTTTAATTCTCAGCTTTATGACATGATCTGTTTATGACACTGAACGAGTTAGTCAGGCTGCCTGTATACTCTTCCCTATCTATAAAAAGTAGTGTATGATAGCACTTTACTAACTGACAATTCTTAATGATGAAGATATTAAAGATTACATGTACTTGTTCTGAGATATAACTAGAACTTTTAAATAGATGCATTTTTTAATGTAGATTGAGAGCCATTTCCTTTCTTTATTTTACTGCTAATGTCTGAAAAAGTTTTCTCTGGGTGTCCTCAAAAATGTTTGTATTTTCAGAATTTGCTGCAAATGAGGATACTTATCAGAATTCCAATAGTGAAACTGACCAATTTTAAAAACTTCTGAAGTAAATTCCGAAGACCCTTTTCACCTATTTATTCTCCATCTGAGGGAAGTCTGTACAGGTAGATATCTTGTCGCATTCAATAACCAAATTATGACTTCAGTTTTTCATTTGGTACCTGAAGATACAGAGGTCAGCAGTATTTATTTTGCTATCCAACTCTCTGGTGATTTTCCTTTGGTTATTATGGTAGATGATAACTTTTTTGCCTTTTGAACTGCATCCAGGTCATCTGACTTTCCAGTAATTTGAGAACCAACAAACTGACAGCCGGAGCTTTGCAGGCTGCTAAATCCCTCCAATGAGTTGTGGGTATGTCATGCTATTTCTCCTAGCAATGTTATGAGAGCTGATAGCAACTTGAATACCTATAAACAGATGGAGAGAATAGGCCTTAGAATCTGTAGGTGGTATTTTATCATTTTGGCTCCCTCTGCCTTTACAAGGAGCAGTGTGACAACTTAAAATAACTGAGTGCCAGTATTGTGCCATGAATATAAAATGTCATTCAGTGTTACAGTATCCATTCGGCTGTGAATGCCTCTACAGCAGCATTCCTAGTGCTGCTAATTCCAGGGGCTGTTGGAGTTAAAACTCTTGTTAGTGACCAAATTTGTCCAATTGTTGCCTTAAACAGGGAAATATACTCTGGACAGTCTTCATCTATGTCTTCAGTACTTCTATGCTGGGCATGTAGTCTCATAGAGTCCTTGCAAAAACTGCTTTGTCTTTCCATCACAGGTCAGGTGGCGTGTAAGAGTAAAAAAATCTTCCTTGATATTTTATACTTCCCTCATAGTCATGGACTGATTTTTGATATGTGTGAAGAGTACTTGTATGTTTAATGTATGTGCTGGAATCTTGTACTTTATATGGTGTTTCAGCAAGTTTAGTTGCTGTAATTCAAACAAAATGTTTCTTTGTTTTGATAGTATGTTCACTGTTACCATAGGTTTAACATGCTTCTCTAGAAAAATATATTGTACTAAAATTACATCATAGAAAGCCAAGAGGCACTTTTTAACAAGCTAAAAGATGTGGAACGGTGATATCATTCATTTACTAGGTTACCTTGGCTGCACAGCAGTTAATCTGTAGGTAAAAGCCAGATGAGTGCTTCTCATCTGTTTTATCATTCTGATAAAATCAGACAGAGAAACTAGAGGTGTAAAAACAACAACTTTTGGGGATTACAGTTCTCCTTTAAAATCAGATAGAGGGACTATTTTATCTCTTAAAATATCTCATATGCATCATGACTACTTTTTCCTGTAATTTCCATGACTGTCTTATGGGCTGCTCGGGTCTCTGCCATTGCTCTGGTCAGACAGGGTGCACTCTCACCAGCTTCTCAAATGTGATCTTTACAGTGGAAAGTGTAGCTAGTGATATTGAAGGGAGGTGCTAAATTTTCCTACTTCACTAGGACAGGAATTTGAGTATTTTTCTGTTGTTCTCTGTCACTTGAGGGCCTTGTCTGAGCTTTCGATGGGTTGAATTTGTAGGTAGTTACTAGTTGTAAAGGCTTTGGAGTTTATCTAAACTTTTCTTTTTCCTCTTGTGAATTGTGAATACATTGATATCACTTGTAACTGTCAAACTCTTTAGTTTTACTACATGGAGGTTGGGAAGAACAAAGAAATGTACACTGTGTTTTTTAATCCTAAGAAATAATTAGTAGGTGAGAGAGTAGGGCTGTCATAATTTTTTATGCCTGTCTTAAAGGAAAATTGTTTGCTAGACAGTAAGGAAAAATAGCATTTAGAGGACACTGCCTTTATTTATATATATATATACTTCTGTCTCAGATAGTTTCAGTAGGTCCAAGAGCCTCACTTCTTTTCTCCTCCCATTTCAGTAGTTTTGGATCCACCAAGAGCATCCTGTTTGATTTAATAAATGTTTTCTCAATCATCGGCAGATTGTTTGCAGAGCTGTAGTTCTCAAGCTGCCTGTTTATGAAGTATATAAACCTATTACTGATGTTTTTTCTTCATATTCTCTTCTGTTTTGTATTTTTATAGAGCAGAACAGAAGCATTTTATTGTGGTGAAGTTGAGATGGTAGCTGACTCACTTCCTTCTTCATTTTCCTGAGCTGTAATTTTGTGTTTACATTTTCTCTTCAAGTTTGGCAAAAGTAGCTTGATTATGCATTTCATACATAGTAATCCTGAGGTAATTTTATGGATCTTAACTCTGCCATGAATTTGGATTCAGCGCTCACCTGGGCTGAATATTTGAATTGTCCATAGGGTTTGAAAGACAATAGGGTGGTCATTTTATCTCACAAAAATGTAGGTAAAAACTAATGAAAGAAAACACAAGACTGAGGCGTGAAGAAATTCACTGAGGATGGACAAATTGGCTTTCAAAAGAAAAACTAATTACTCTGCAGAGCAATAACGCGGCAAGTTGCTGAGCAGTCTGACTAGCATCTAGAAAAGCCTTTAATTGTGTGCTTAGTTTTGAATAGTTGAGTAGTGCCTTAGCTTTACAGGGAAAATTCATGTGTATAGAGTACAACGGAATACAATCTTCATGTAATCAAGCTCTAAAACTTGCCCCAGTTCATTGCATTTTATTCTGTGTCTCCCAAGTAGTGATACCACCTTGGAGTGATCTTGCATTTCATACCACAGTTCAACTTGACTGCAGAAACTTCTATTTCCAGTGGCTCCTACCTAGAAGATTTTGGGACGCTCACATACAAAATTCTAAGAATTAAATTTATATCCTCTACAGTAACAACAGAGTACTGTTCTATTACACTCACACACACACAAGTTCTCTTTTCTACTCAGTTCAACAGATTTCAACTTTTCTTTTTAGGAAAAGGGAACTGCTCACTTAAGAGAAAGCTTCTTTTGATAAGTGTATACGTATATTAGCAATTAGCTGCTGTATGATGGCAGAAAACACACAGAAAAGTATTGCATAATAAGATGAGTTCAGGAGAATATTTCTAAAGAGACCTTAAGGCCAGATTCTAATTAGAGAATGACAAAGTTGTTCAGAAAATAAGACCAGTACTGTAAGAATTTTGCCACAGCCAGACTACCATCAGCAAAGATGCTTAATTAACCACTGCATATAATAACTCCCTTGTGGAGCTATATGATAAGTGAAAAAGGGCACTGAAGACAGAACTACTCTGAAAGTCATTGGCCTAAAAATCAGGAACAATGAAAGGTAGTATAACAATGAAAACTATTTGAACCAAGTTGCCTCTTTCCAGCAGTTTCTTTTTAGACCCTCTGTAAATAATAAAGCAGAGAAACAATGGAAACAAAAAGTGTGTGGGCTGTTGTTTCTTCTATTTTACACAAGCTTAATTGTGTTTCACTGTTCTTTTCCTGATTTTCATTAATACTAGCAAGTATGAAGTCAAGGCTTACCTTTTCTTAATCATTTCAGTACAGATTCCATGAAATTCTTTAAAAATAACAGGAGCAAAAGCAATCTTTGGGTAACAGTACAACTCTTGAACTTTGATCTTAATCAAAGCAATGGACAAAGGAACAATAATGTCATAGCAGTTTCAAAGCTTGGAGCTTGTCATGACTTAAATTTGTTTACATTCTTTTAACTTGAAAAGTACTCTGAGAATTAGCCTACCTGGTCTGCATAAAGTATAAACTTAGGGCCCTTGTCTCCAATTCAGTCTTGAAGACGCAACAGGAGGAAAACATCATCCTTGGGCTGAGTCACTTTAGGACTGGCAGTAGGTCATACATGGGGATACTGGCCCTGCCCACTAAGGGAAGTGGATCAAGATGTTTTGACTTGTCGAGACGACTAATTGCATACGAAGTGATGATGTGCCAATGTTCCTGTCTGACGGAGGTCTGGCTTGTGCTGGATATGCCTACCCTGGGAACTGTATTTGTCCCCTACTTTTTTGTGGTCATTATCTTAAAAAAAAAAAAAAGCTCAGAATGCAAAATAGGACTCACTTCAGTAATTGCACTTGAAGCACCAAAGATCATGTTTGTTGACAGACAGACCTATGGTAACAAATGATTTTGAAGTTACAAGAATGATCTATAATATATCAGCAGCCACAGGAGATTTTATTAATTTTATAACAACTTTAAAATTTTTGTTAGTTTCTCTCTTGGATTTCTATTCACACAAGTGCAAAGGGATTTAATGACCTTTTGAATTTTAGTTGCATGAAATCTAAACTGTATCTTAACCACCTTATTTATAAGTGAAATTTTCAAACTTCTAAACACAAGACTGTTGATAAATATGAGAGCAGATAATGGTACGTGCATGATGCAGATCCGTGGGTAGAAAAGGTCCCACAACAGGACATGGGACACTGCAAGTGCAGTGCTTTGAGAAACAATTTTCCAAAGCATACTCTTTCTGTTTAAAAACACTGTATGAAGAGGTATCTAGGATAAATTTCAGAGAGCATATACAAATGAGTGTGGGCAAAAACCTTAAGAAAAGCAGATGAAATTGAGGTAGCGTTGAGTGATTACTCCACAACGAAGTCCCCACATTTCTGTTCAGAGCAGATCTATGTGTCCGTCTATGGATCTAGAGAGGTGACAGAAACTGCAACCGTTTCGAATTAAGTGGTATTCAGAGTAATACTGCGCTTTGAGGGGAAGGCTCAAATGACACCTGGTACCTCTTTGATTCTGGAAGAGTGAACTTGAATACAACTGTAATATATATCATACAGTTTAATATCTATGATATCTGAAGCAACTGACAATAAACAAACCAGAAATTAAATTCCAGCATTCCAATTTAAAAATACATTCTTAGAGATTGGAAATAGTTCTTAATTTTTTTTTTTTCAAAGTAAAACATTCCAAAACTCATGGTGCATGTGATTTGTTGTGCATAGTTTGATAGGTTACTACTAACTGCTGCGTGTTCTCTGCAGAATAAATACCATCTTTGGTGGCCCTGAAGCTACGACATTACTTCAGTTGGTGTGGAGTGTTCTATGTGTCATTGTGAAATTACCATTCAGTTGTTGAGAACTGGCTCAGGACAGCCCTGCTGAGTTCTCTCTGCTGCCATGAGCTTCATCTGGAGCAGAGGTGATGCTGCCTGGGCCAGATCAGGCTTCTTTTCTCTGCAGCACAGAACAGCTGCTTCTCACAGAGGATCTGGTGATGATTCTCTAGGTAGATGTTCTGCTGTGAAGGAAAACTTCCTTTCAAGCACATTTGCATACACTTATTGAACTTTACCTTAAAACTCAAACTCAAGTTAATCTTTATGATGGAAAGTTCTACATTTTGTATTTCTTTATTTCTACCACACGAGGGGAAAAAAAGAAAAGTGCTTTACATGCAACTTCTCAAGCATAATCAACAGCACTGAGACCTGTATAAAATTAGCTTAAACATTTTGCTGATTTCTCCCTTTTCCATGTACTTTTGCACAATTAGAACACGTCTGTGCCATTGATAACTATCTCGTTATCTTTATATGGTGGTCCCTGGACTTATTTACTGAAATAGCAATGTTAAAAATGAATGATGAAGCTTGTCTATGACTTGGTTGCCATTAATTTTTATCAGTGCTATATTGTGTTTGAACCAACAAAGAATGATTGCAAGAGGCAATAACTGTGCTAATCCTATTCAATTAAACATAATTGAAGGGTCAGATCTAATGTGTTTTATAACAGTTTGTTCATAGAGCTGAAAAACTGTTTAGATGTCTAAAGTACTCCTGCAGTACAGCATTTGACCTGTTAGCCAGTGGAGGTGAAAAGGCTGTCCCAGCCTATGCCCTATAAGAATTCTTAAACACAAATCCTTTTTTTTTTATTATTTTTTTTTAATAAATGTGTTTGAATGTGTGGATACTTTTTTTTTCACTGAAAAATAAGCATCCGTGAAAAGTTTCCATCAAATGCCTTATTTAATAAACTTTCAAGCATTAAAGCGCACTTATAGACAGCTCTCCTACGATATGACTATTCTGAACTTCACTGATTCTGTCCTCAGACAACACTACGCTCTCATTAGAACAAAGAAGGAAAAAAGAGTACTTAGCGATGAATTCTAAAATGAATATCTTCCCTGCTCAGCCCCCCACTAGACTAGGAATTTTATACTGAATATTTCTGAGGTCAGAGGAAACACAATGCAAATGAAGATATCTGTTGGACTTTCTGTTACCACTTGTGTACAGCTGTATGTGGTTTTACATAAACAAATTCATAGTGCTTGAGTGCAAATTCTCCTTACCAGTGAATTTTGCTTTTGCAGCACAGTTTGTGTTTCCTATTTTTAGTATTTGTGTTCCCTGTAATTACATTTTTCAGCACGAGGAGATCTGAGCCTGTTTGGTAATTATGCTGGTTTATCTCTGTTTTGGGAGCTGTACAAAATGTTGTGGTTGGGTTTGATGATGGCCAAGTAAAAGTAAGTAGGTTTGGTGGCTAAATTTGTTATATCCAACTGGTGGCAATGTTAATGCATCATGTATTGATTATCACTTATTAATGAGTCAGCCATTGCTTTGGTTCAGAGTTTTTTCTTTCTGAGAAATTTGCAAAGTCCTTTTTTACACCGAGTTGTTACAATTTGCTAGTGGCTTGCTTTAGCAAAGCAAAACCTCATATTTTCCTGTGCATGCAAAACACTTGGGCTTTGCATCTTTCTATCTTGTTTCACTTTGTCTGGCTTAGATAATTAATTATTTGAGATTGCCAGAAATAGCCACAAATCAAACAGCAGTTACCCCTTCCATTAGTATGAAAGTGGTTGCAGTCACCTTCTCCTGAATTATTAAGCAAAGAGGTCACAAGAAACAAATGCAATAAAAAGCCATTTGCTTTCGGGTTAATAGCACATTTTAGAGATAATTGCATATTTTTAAAATATTCCTAAGAATTTGCTTCAGTAGCAAAATCATGTATGTGAACTTCAGCAAAGGAAAATTATAGGTAATTTCTGTTTGTTTTGCTTGTTTCTATAGTAACAATAGTAATTATTAATAAACAGAACACTTTGTTCTGGTAAGTCATGTTAGGAGAACCTCTGAAATAAAAATAATTGCTGTAAGTAGGTCTCCAAGGAAGTTACATTTCTAAATGATAACACATCTTCTTGTCTGTTAGTGGGCAGTGTTATATGGCTTTCATCTTCACTTGGAGCTGCTGCCATCAACAGGACTGCACTGGCTTCCATCACTTACTGATATCAGTAGCATGTTTTTAAATATCCTGGAATGTATTTTGACGTAGATACTTTGGCCTGCTTTTACTGTCTGTTGATAATAGTGGTTTATTCTTAGATGTCTAGAGATGTTAGAGCTCTACATAGATCTCATTCTGTGGCCGTAAGACATATTGACTTTGTTCAAGGTTTGCTTCACATAAATTTCTCTGAATATCCATTATACAGAGGAGGTAGAAACTCACTATTTAACTCTGCGAAAGTCAGAAACGTTTAGTAAAAGCAGATGACTCTGTAAGTTATCAAGTATTGCATACATGTTGCTTAAATGCTACGACTAAGGAGATTTTCTCAAAGCTGTCATCAGAGCCACAGGCCCTGCAGTAATCCTGGGCTGTCTCTTATTCGCCATCAGGTTACTTGTTCTGGTTGCCAGTCTGCTTTATCCATTGGCCAGCAGATCTAAAAAATAACTTCATTAACTTTTTAGAGGACTGTATCCCACAGTGTATTCTTCACCTTTGTTGTCTTTACAACCAACTTTAGCATTTCTGCTTTTTAGAGTTATGTTTTCCTTCTTGGAAGACAACCATAAATTTTTCAGGAAGTTTTCAGGACAAAAATAAAAGTGTCTTTAAGTCCAGAAAACTCAGGGATAGATGCTCAGGAATTGCAATTATGCTCTAGAGACAAGTCTGTAACATTCATGATAAAATAAATTTTCAGGTATTAAAGAAAAAAATTACCTTAGGAATTTGAATTTACATTGTATTTGTAGCATTATATTTCTATCACTTTAGCATGACATATACATGACTTTACAAAAGGAGGTTTTGCAAACATGAAAGGCAGATTTTGGAAGGGTAGTCTGATTTGAGCCTGGCTTATATATCAGTAATAAAATTGTTAACTGTGTTTTGTTTATAGAATTGTTAATAGCTGCTGACACAGTATCAAGTATGTTGATATTAAATATACACGTTTGTTTATCCGGATAGTAAGCGGGAAAACTTTTCCTGTGGAAATGATAGCAGTTTTAAACAAATTCATTCACGTGAAATTTCCATGCCAAATTCTTAGCTGAAGACTCTAGTTCTGCTGAAGTGAATGAATCTGTACCACTTTACAGAGACTGAGACTTTGGTCCCATGAGTCCATTTCAGATTCACTTTTGGACTATAATTACATTTTAAAGTGTAAGGAAGGATACATTATGTGACATTTTCTTCTATCCCATTAAAATGATCCCAGTATAATGGTAACAGAAAAAAAAAAAAATCACTTGGGCAGCTTCCTAAGTTGCAGTTCTGCTGAAAGGAAGGAAAGTAGTAGTTTTAATATAAAAGCATAGGTAAATTGTTAGGCAAAGTAACATAGGTGGAGGAAATGAAATGAAAGTGTGCAAATACTGTTTTACAAATTAATCTATGGGTGTGGACAATACGCATGCGTAATTCCTTTGTTAGTATGTGCAATAGCTTCTTTTTGCTCAGGAAACTGTGAACTATGGCAAAAATTGTGTGGGCTTTGGGTAACATTTTGCATTATGCACGCTTAACTGTACCCAACTGTGCACACATCAAAGACCTTAGTCTTCTATATAACAGAAAAATTACTTTGAAAGAGACATAGTCATCCTTCTTGGATATATATGAAGATGAAGATAACATCAAGCAGTCTGGTATATTCACTTATGAATAATTCATCCTGCTGCACACAGTTATTTTTTATTATTATTATTATTAATTATGTGTGTATTGCTGGAAAAGACAGGATGGCAGTAACCGCTGCCTCATGAGAGATGCTTAATGTTTGGAATTTGGTTAGACCAAGATGTGTGATATGAGGAAAGGGAGAAAGACAGTGATAAATTGATCACAAGACACAATGGCTTTAATAATGTTGATGGGGAGAAATATCATTTGTTTGAGATGATAGCCTTAGGAAAGCAGGCTACTGCTGTTTCCCTTGCAGAAGCTTTGTTCTTCATTGCTTTCTGCAAGCTATATATGCTCAATGTAAACTTGTGTACATTTCAGCATATCTGGCATGGACTTGCAAAAAAATTTTGATCTGGAGATAAAACCTGAGTTATGTCAGTTTGCTTAGGAAAAGGGCAAGAAATTTTTTTCTGTTTTAAACCAGATTTCCAAATGAATGTGCATGCGCTTGGGAGTAGCAGTGTTTGAAAAGCTCAACTGCAGTGCTCTTGATGCCACATTACTTAAAGTTTAGGAAAAAAAAAAAAAAAGAAGAAGAAGAAAGAAATGTGTAGAAACACAAAACAAAGATGCACAAAAGGATCTTTACAACAATAAATTACTCTCAGACAACATCTCACTTTCATATCCCACATGCAATTCAGAGATATCACAAAATCCTGGCTGAAATTACATCAAATGTAAAGCTTGTGATCTATTTTTGTTCTAGCTCAAAGAAAATCTTTGCATTTCATGGCAGAGCTGAGTAAAGTCATAATAACAATTAATCTCCGCAGAGATACTTACAGTACCTATTTTCTGTGTTTAGACTTTTAGAAAAATGTATAAGGAAATAAGCTGATCTTAGAGCTGATGAAAAGTTATTAATCCGGAATTCTTCATTATGCAGTAAAAACCTAGCAGAGGAGTTACCCTTTGGGCATCTTAATATTTTTTCATCATGACACATAAGAATAATTGAAAACTTTTGCAAATGTAGCTAAGAATCGACACAGTATTTCAATGTTATTTTGCCACTTTGTGTCTACTTTTAATATGATTCTAGGCTGTAGAACTCCCTATCCTTTAGGTATGACACTGGCTGTAACCACAATGCTGGTAATATCCATAAAACAGCATGGACCTTGGCCCTACTGCAGGCTCATGATGCTGGGAGCATGAAAGACAAAATCTGATAACCTGGGCTGCTGCTCAGGGAGCTCTATTATGGTAATCAGAGCCTCTGTGATCAGAGTTAGACTGATACAGTGAGAGGTCACTCTGACTTCTGACTTTCCTTTTCTTCCACTTCAGTTCAGCAAGACTGACAGCTGGCTATTCACTTACTCAAACACAAGTGCACTGAGCCCAGCACAACTTGGAGATGACCCACTTCTGCACTGTGATGTCCTTCACTCTGCAAGGACACCCAAAGATTGCTTTTGACAGAGCTGCCTCCCCTTGTACATAGAGAAATGAAAATAACTGTGCCTGTATTAGATACTTAACAGAGAATTAGATTTGAGTTGTTATTGATTAAGCCAGATCTATGCTATGATTTTCAGGTTACAGACCAAATATTTAATGCTGTCTATCCCAATCTTAAAGAATTTTAAGTTGAGTGAAAATCAGTCATGGTTATTTATGTTCTCTACGAGTCTGTGTCCCAAATTCAGCACTCTGACTAGTTGTTTTTCTTCACTCCTCCTTCCCTACCTCTCCACTTTTCATTACCCATGCTTAAGAAATTTAAATTTAGCACCACGTGCAAACAGTGTATTTAATTTTCCTTCTCTCCTTATAAGGAAAGTGCAGTTTTTAGTTTTGTGTCTGAAAATGTTCTGACCACTACATGGATGAAAGCTTGAAAGTTGCCTCAGTCTATCAGCAGGGAAAGTAGTACTTCTGCATCCCAACAATCTAGGCGTTAAAACCATTGCCAGATTCATTAAAAGCATACTGTGGAAATAATTTTCTAGTGGATGATATAATGAATGTGCAAGGCATTTTTACAACATGCAGGAGGCTATAAATTTTTAGAGAGATTTTTATTATTATTTCTGTGCTGTAAGTCATATTTTGCTATATGTCATAAAGGTTTGAAAACATAGAATGCTTTGTAATTACTCAGAAAAAAAAATGACTCATTACATCTTAAATTCCAGTAACAAAAGAAATGCAGTGTTTGTATAGGTTGTTTACTAGTTCTGCTCATTCCAGTGGGCCTAGGCCAAGGGCAAGCTGTTATAAAACTGTAGCTGTGTAAAACATCCTTTGCTGTTTGTGTGTACACAAACAATAACAGAATCCAACTGAAAGTGATGGTTGATGGGATTCAAGGTGAAAATGTCCTTTGTAAGAATGTAGTTTTCATAGTAAGGCATCCACTTTTTGTTTTGCTAGAAAAGCTCTGCATAAATTTTTGCTTCAGCAATATGGTTACTTCTTTTCTTTCCTGCAAAAATAGTTAAACACGCGCACTATGTTATTTTTCTTAATAAAGCGTTTCCTTCTTTACACTCTTTATTAGCTGGAAAATTACTTAGGAAAACTCTGAAAGAATATGCAAAATATGTGCAGTAAGAATCCCTTATGGTGGTATGATGTTTTCCTCTCTATTGTGCCATATGACCCTTATTCCAGCCTTGAAACTGAAGTGTGAAATAGAGAGGAATGTATTTCCTACCAGTAGAAGACAGCTTCCTACAAATTATCCAGAAAACGCTGTAATGTCAATTCATAGGCACGATCACTGAAAGGCTGCTGATTTAGGTTCTGATGCTGGCTGTCCTCTTTGATTGCCATGTCCTGGATGAAGCTCTCCTGTTTTGGGCTAGGTTGCATCATCTGTTCACACATGGACTGGATCTCTCTTGGTTTTATATTATTACATGTAAACTGGAGATGTTCTAGTGCTCTCTGTTGCAAGAAGAGCTGATCAGTGTATTCAGTGCACTAAATTTAAGAGCTGTATTACTGAAAAAATCTGCTTGTACTTATGGTGTGGGTTAGGAAAAGCAATACTTGGAAATTATAGGCAGAAGTTTGGCATTCCCCCAGATGTACTAGTTTGAGACTGAAAGGGATAGCATACATATCACAATTCATTTAAATGCCTTTTTCCTTGGAGTGAGATTGTATGAATTGCATGCACTTAGTCTGATTTTCTTCACTCTCTAAGGTGTTTGTTTATATCTTTTTTCTGATACCTGAATACACTGGCTTTTGTTCTCATAGTGCTGTTATGTTTTTGGAAGTTTTAGTCTTGGGGTGAATTATTAATTTAAAAGTTACAGAGAAATTTCAAAGCTAGAGTGAAATGCTTATAACAAATTTCAGTTAAATAACAAATAACAAATCTGTTATTTGTTAAAAATGGTTTATCATATCATGTGCGTGACCCTTTCTATTTCACCATCTGCAGTAAAAATCATTTCCAAACTTTAATTTCTTTAAAAAGTAAAACATTTGAAATAGTTGTAGTAATATTTCCAAACAAATCTCTGCTTGTCACAGAAGTTCGAAGTCTACATGTGAGGAAAGGATGCTGACACACTTTGCATGTCAGAATACCTGTCGTAATGCCTAATGAGCTGATCTGTTCCTCAGCAGTAGGGCTCGAGAACAGCAGGAAACTCCTTCCCTGTGAAAAATGATAGTATTAGCCCTTGGAGTGTAGAAAAGAGAAAATGAGCCCAGCCTTAAACACTTTGTTAATGTATGTTGGTACAAATGAACCACAGAGAGCTTTATTCCGCCTCCACCTCTGGAACTTTAAAACTTTTTTATATCTCGATTTTCCACTTTACTACTAAAAGCAAGAGAGAAAGATCTTGGTGCTGCAACTTATAAATTCTTGTCAGTGATAGATTTGACAGTCTGGCCAGTTGAGAATATTTGTCCAAACATGCATTGATTTTGTGTTATTTACTGAAGAATAAAGAAGGAATAGATTAGGATAAAGTAGCAAGAAAAAATATTAACAAATGAAGAAATAAAAAAAATATACACGTTTGTGAATAATCCAAAATCTCCTTGTCATATAAGAATCTATATGAAGAATTTTCTTCCAGTGATAAACAGATTTCTTAACGATTAAGAGAGAATTCCGGGATCACCAAGTTTGCTTGTGGTGAATTCTAGAACATGATAGCATGTTACTGTCTTCACCCAACAACACACATTCCTTTTATATATATATCTGTATATTATTTATACTGCAGCATAAAGAAAGCCATTATTGAATGTGCATTGGAAATATTTTAACTCTAAATCAAAATAAGCAAGTATAGAATGATGGAATTTTTTTCTAATGGATTTGGTTAGGGTTTTTTTCTTTTTCTTTTTTTTTTTTTTTTTTGGCAGAAGCAGTGTATCTGCATGCATCGATATAGCTGCCTACTCAGTGCAGAAACTTATTGGTATATGCAATGGAACATCAAGCAACTGTTTTGCTAATGGTCCCATTATGAGAAAGTACAGTGCCATTAGAATAACAGCACATTGTTACTATAGATACCTGAATTCTCTACAACACTCAGGTTTTTATATATTTACATATATCTGTGTATACATTATGCATATGTGGGTGAGTAGGAATGTATATGAATGTACACGTAGAAATTTATGAATGTATATGTTGGTGCATTCTTCATTCCTTTATGAAGATTTTGCCTTTTAAAGTATTTAGCATGCTTTGGTAGACATTGTTATCTGACGGATGTTGGAGAATCTGAATTTGAATGGTTTGAATTCGATGAAAGTGTTGTAAATGCAAATGTTCAAGAAAATAACTTTGTAATTCATCTTATCTAACAGGCAACATATTTACTAAAGACTCTCAGACTTGTCTAGTTTGTTTTACACATTTGCATGGTAATGTTTGCGTGTTGAGAGTGGGGGTTTGAAGATCAAGTTTGGATGTGATCGCCTTAGTTCAGGCACAGAAAATTGTTTTAAATGTGTCAGAAAATGAAAGCTATGAATAATTACCATTCTTCTCCTTAGTTCTACTCAGATAATGTGTATTCAAAGCATCTCACAAATGATAATTGGTTCTCACAATTTTTATGAGCTAGAGAAACATAGGAATAACATTTCCCTTAACATGCTGTTAAAAAAAAAAAAAAAAAAAGAAGTTTGAAAAAAAAATGTGTCAAGCACTATGTTTTTTGCTTAAAATAAGGGGCAGGCAGCAGAGAGGTTGTCAAACTTACATCTAACTCGAGGAACACAAGATGGCTGGTGATTTCAGGTGTGCATCATGCAGTAATGTTTGGATTTTTCTTTTGGGTTGTTTGGTTTGTTGGCTTAAAATTATTTTTAAGATGTTGCTAAGTACCAGCATGTCAAATATTGGCATAAAAAATTCTGGCTTCAGTAAGCCAGTTGGACCAGAGCTTACCCATTAACTTAGGTAACAGCTGTATCAGTGTAAGAGAGAATTTCTCCTCCAGCTAATGAGAAAGGCCTGCAGTCCAAACAGTCTCTGTTTTGGTATATATTTACTGGAATCATGAGTTTCTTGCCTTTGAAACTTATATACTTTGTATTTTTACTGATATTTTCTTCTGTATTTTCCAAAAATTGCTATAAGAATGATGTGGCACCTTATAATGTGAAATATAGACACTGCACTGCTGATGTCTGAAACAAGCAGAGATTTAAGTTCTCTGCATTTTTCTGACCTTGAAGTCATTTTGTTTTTGTGCTGTCAGTTGGAGTATAGTCTATGAGATGCTGAGCATCTCTGGCAAGCTCCCTCTACTTGACTAGAGCTAGAGCTTTGCAGGATTAGCCCCTTCAGTGTATTTTCTTGTGAAAATATTCTACCAATAAGAAAATGCACAAATATTGGATTTTTGCTGAAAAACTTGTTCTACTTCTTCTCCACTTAAGTCAGAGAAAGACAGGGAAAGGAGAAGATCTGAAGACATATCAAAGCAGCGAATTTTCTCTTGAACGCAGCTGGAATGTGGTGAATTGTATAGTAGTTTTGTGATGTCAGCAAAAGTCACTCAGAGATACAACTACTATCGAGCTCCTTGGAGAGAAGGGTTGGAGGGGGGTGAGTATTCCTTCCTGGGTACCAGTGTAGGACACAATTGCAAGTTTGTTTTACATCTCAAAATAACAGAGAGAGAAAATGGAAGAACATAGAAGAACAGAGAGAAAAATGTGGCATGTCATTAAATTCAATTCTTTATTTTTGCAGGTTAAAGATTATAGTATTAATGCAAGCATCTTGCTTTGCTCTGTCTTTAAACCCTTTTTTTTTTTTTTTCAGAAGAAATACAGAACCTCTGAAATTACAAGTAACGATTACTCTTGCTATGCTGTACTTCATCTCGAAGTTATGCAGGAAAGGGGGATCAGTCATTCCATCATACTTACCTTTACAAAAATTGCAAATAATTTGTTTATGACTCATTATGCCTTTATCTTCTGTATCACTGCTGAGATTTGGAGAACTGAAAAATGAGAATCATAATATCATCCTAGTTTTAAATCTGGATGCTAGCTAAAATTAAATACAAGGGTTTGTCTTCCTGAGATTTTCTTCCACTCTTTTCTAAATGCTGTTATTTTGCTCAAAGTAGGGTTCAGTTTGGATTAATACATTTGAAATTAAGTTGACTTATCACCAATTTTCTCCTCATTTAAACAGCGACCTGCAAGTGTTTCTCCAGGGATCAAACAGGATCAAAGAAATTATGTGCTGTTCGAGTTGTTCACTGAAGCAGAATCCCTCACAAACATGTGCATATGGTGCTGGGTGCTTTAGGGATCAAGCCAATGCATTTACCTTGTTGTACATTTTTCTTCTCATCATGAACTTGCATGTTCTCCTTACAAAGAATTAAAAATAAAGAAAGAAATAAAAAGCTACAGCAACCTACTAATAATTGCTCAGCTGCAGAAATAATATATTCTTTCTTATTCTCTTATTCAAGTCACAGCCTTGAAAGCAGATAATGTGCTAATGCTGAATGCATCTGTTTGGATGCCCCGGTCAGCTGCTTGAGGACAGTTGGCAATTCCCTACCTCAAAATCAGGGGAAAATGGGCAGCAAAATTATTCTCCCTTAAGCTTTGAAATAATGGAAGTGTTTTCTCTTCATATAGTCAGTATTTAAATGCAAGCTCTGTTTAGAAAGTGTAGCCATATGTCATCTGAGAATGAGACAAAAAATAAATGAAAACTCTCAATTGTTCTCTGAGCAGCAGAATTAATGGGACATGGTTTCCCATAGCTTAGTACCTGCAGTCCCCTGAAGTCATTTCTTCTCTGGTATTTTAAGTCTTCTGCTTTCCATTGAGTAAACCCATGTATAAGTGTAATGTCTGTTATCTGGTGTGCAGAAGCATCCTGTGCAGATACACTTACCTATAGCAACTTCCTGCTCCGTGGCAACCTGTACATGTGTGTATTGCTCATCGACCTGTGCTCTTTGGATCTTAGTTTTGATAGTAAATAATGAGAGATAAATTTAAAGATGAAAAAACTGTAACTAGTTTCTCCAACAATTTAAGCAGCGTAAGTGCTGGTCCCATTACTGCTGGTAGAGATTCCCCAGTTGTTAATCATTCAGTATGTTCTTTCAAACCACCTAAGAGGGGTCTGCCTCGGTGTGGTTCAGTGCATAATTGCTGTGTGTATCATGGCTGCGTTGGATGGCTTACTGCGTGCTATCACAGCTGGAAGTTCACTTGCTGCTTTGCTACCTGAAGAGATAATGCATGCCCAAAAGAATGATTTTAATGAAAATGTTTAGGATATCAAATTCAGCATCAGGAATGCCTAGAAAAGCACTTATGCAAGGAATAAGGGCAGCATAATGCACAAAGCTGTCGTAGAAAATGTCAGTGTTTAGTGTTTCTCCAATGTCTTTTACTAAAGGCAAATTAGTAACAACTAAAAGAGTTACAAGAAGGAAACACAAATTTTACGTGTGTTCCAAAGCTGTAAGAAGCTTGTTTTCTTTAAGTTTGTTTAGTTAATATAATGAAATGGTATCGAACATTGCAAAGTGAGTATACTGATTTGATAGTATGATTTATCCAGATCTACTCTAAAATATTTATTTCCTCTCTTTTTGAAATATTTCCTCTGTAATTTTGGGAAGGGTGATTTCAAGCCTTGAAATTCCCTGCAGGCACAGAGTTAGATTCCTCAAGCAATTCCCTTGCCTTAGTGGCCTATTTGAAAGCTAAAATAAGCAGTCAGACTCAGACGTGTCAGGCACGTGGTCCATGTGGAAGCATTTCATTCTGAGGCACGATGGTTTTTACACATTGTCAGGCTACGTTTAATATTAATAATACTACAGAAAATCTCTCTCTGAAACAAAGAGTTTCATTATCCCACTCTTGCTTGTGAATGGCATTTGTTGAGCTATCAATGGTTAAAGTGCCCGCAGATTTCAAACCTTTATGCAGAGCAATATTGAGAGCTGATTCCAGGCTCTCTGGTGCCCATAAGCATCTGGTGCTTCTGCCAGCTTTGGATCAAACTGTGTTATAGGATGTCTCTGTAGGTTAAGATGTAGAGGTTTACAATGTAAACTGAAAAAGCTAACACTGACATGCTGCAGGGTAAAGATTATTGCAGCCAAGTGCCTCTCCAGTGCCTTCTACAGTCTCTACTATGCTTTGCTAATTATTTCAAGATGCAAGGAGATAAGAGCAAATGGAATGACACACTCTGTTTGTAGCTGGATTGAATTTGTGAGTGAAGCTCGTGATGGATATGAGATACAACGTTATTATATGAAAGAAAAGTTAGAAAATAAATTTTAAAAAGTACGAAAATGTCTGGGAAGGGTTAAGGTTAGTCTTAAAGCTAAAGATTCAAAACTGAATGAGGGAACTCATTAGGCTTTGAATAGGTCATCTCCTGCTTTCTCTAAAGAAAGCAGAGATGTTCCCTGGTGCTCCTGTTGAAGAATGCAAGTGGAAAAAAAAAATCATCATCAATGAAATAACAGGGAGAAAGTAGGCATTGCTATAGAATAATAGTTCTAACATTCAAAATCTTCTGTTACTTGGGTCAAGAGCCAAGGAAGAGGAGCAAAGCCAAGAAATGTGCAGGCTCAGTTTCAGACCTCAAACTGTGATTGCATTTTTTCTGACTTTCTTTAATAACTTTTTTTTTTCAGCGTGCAGCATTTTGAATGGCTGTTTCTTAAGATTCTGTGATTCTTGTTCAGATCGCTCTTGACAGTATGCAGTATTGCAGAACAAGGCAAACCACATGCGTACCAAAAGAAGCATATACTTAAGAAACAAACACCTAAGGGACTTTTAGTGGTAATACCAGGAAGCTGAGATGGGCAACACCAGGGATGTGGCAGCGGGAGGTGGAATTTCTCTCATGAGCTAATCCACTCCTCTGGCTCCTGACACATCCTTACAGAGGTACAGCTAAAGCCATTCAGAGTTCTAGTTTTTTGAGCCATGGCCTTGCTCTCTGAGCACATCAAGCAGCATTTGTTGTAAAGTATAAAACATTTCCTAAGGATTTCCAAGAGTAGATAGCTGTGCTCTTGGCTCCATGACCCTGTTTGATACATACAAGGAATTGCAAGGGAATTGGTTATTTCCATTCTTTGATGCTTTATTGTTTGTTTGTTTGTTTGTTTGTTTTTATTTAAAACTTTTAAAGCAGATAACAAAAGTGCTTTCTGGGTGCTGCTATGGGCTACAGTGCATTCTTTAGGAGGCAGGAGAAAGTTGACCATGCTAGTTTATACCTGCTGGGAATTTGGTCCTAAGAAATGAGATTTAAACTGCCATTACTTTTACCTATTTCAGTGGAGCTTGGAGTACATTCATTTTTATTCCTTATCTCAAATACCTCAAAAAGGAGGAGAACCCAACCTGAAATACTTCAGTTTTTCATTCACTGTTGTGGTCTGTATTTGCCAGTTGACAGATGTTAGTTTCACTGCTATTCAGTCCTTTTCTTCCTGTACAGATGTGATTTAGTAGATCATAAATCAGTCACTACTTTTGGAATTTCAGCTAACAGATGTCCTCTTTAGAGATTTTAATATAAACACTGTTAACCCACAGATTCTTTCTGTCAAAATGCCAGTTGCATATAAGAATGCCAATTGGCATGAATGTAACTTGAACAGTTGACATATTACTAGATTTCTTTCTGAGGGAAATAGAGGTTTTTTTCTTGTTGTTGTTGTGCTATTTTTTTTTAGTAGAGAAGGTCTGGCTGTTTTAGTTCTATATTAGAGCCTCAGCTTGCAATATGTGTTTGCTTGCAATGATGTCATTAACTAGAAAACAGATGCACTCATGAGCATCAGAAATCAATCATTGCAGTTGGCACTTTAATAAACAGCTGCCTTCTTAAATGGTTTGGAATAAATACTGAACATCACCAGCTCTTTTTGAAGGAAGATCAGTAGGTTATAAAACTGCTGATTAGAGGGGGGAGGGGGGAACCTTGAAATTATAAACTCAGTGGTTGAAAACCTCTGATTGAGTTATTTTAAACTGTCAAAAGATTTACAGTAGAAAATAATTGCAAGATACTGGCTGCACAGTGGAATATCTGTCATATGGCCATTGGAATAGTGCCTGGTGTATTTACATGAAATTCTTCTTCAGAAGTGAGTTTAATGTCGGGGATTCAGTTGTATTAATAAGTCATTTATCAAACTTGAGCACAGCAGAATCTTATTGCTTCATTGTGCAGTTGAGAAGGAATTTGTTTAAATTTATCAAAACTCCCTCCCTGGCTCTCAGATGCAAACTAAGAGAAAATGTGCTATCGTCCTTCTTTCAGGAGGCTTTTCTGTATTCAGGGCCTTTTCATGACCTTTGTATGGGCCAAAGGATTTTGCTTTAAGATAGCAGCTGCAATTTACAAAAAGTGCCTGGAAAGAGGTGATCAAATATCAAACAGTGGCAGATTGAAACAGCACATCACGTTTCTCTTACAGCACTCAGATTAGCTTCAACTCTACCTTGCTAAGTAGCTTATCAACAGAGGAGATGTAAGAATAATTCTACAGCAAATGCTTCGTATGGCTTAGTGACAACGAGAACAGATAGGTTTCAGTATATCCTGCTGTTGCTGGTAATCTGCTTGTTCTGGTCTCTGTTGCTGATGGATGCGCTTGGTATAGCATCCCCCTCTATAGCCTCTGTGATTTTTATGTATGCTGTATTGTACAATCAGCTCGTAATCTGAACACAGTGGCTCTGGACCACAGTAGGATAGCTCCTGGTATTGTTGCAGAAAGTTCCTTGTATCTTTTCTCTGTCCTTTGTCATAGTCCTGTAAAAATGTCTACAAAACAGATTAAAGCTGAGAAAAGGAGTTTATCTGAAACGGAGGTTATAAGCTGTGTGAGGTGTAGGCACAGGTTAGTCATGTGCGTTTTGTGCAATGCTTTGCACTTTGGGTATGTGATCTATGGCTATAGCTTTTGGGAGCTAATACAGGTGATGATAGTGATAAAATGGCACTCATGAAAGTCTTACTGGATCCTCTGGAAATGTTACTTATCTCACCCAGAGCGCCCATACATAGCAGATCCGTACTGCACTCTAGTATGAAAAATATCTCCTCCAGCATGGTTACAAATGCTATTTGAAACCATAATCTTTGGTTCCAGAGTGCCATATTATTTTATATTTAGGTCTTGTTTCCAAATGACTTGCAAAGGTTTGCTGAACGATTATTCAGTGAAATCAACATCTGAGCCTATCCTTTTCCCCTGAGGTCCTAATCTCTCTCTCTTCCCCATCCCTGAGCATTTCACTGTGTCTGTTTCCTTCTTTTGCCTGTGCTGCTTGGGCTCTGCCAGAGGGATTTTTTCAGTCAGATCTGATGTTACACAGTGCTGTAGTCCCTGGCACATAGGAGAAGGGAAGTTCTGAGCATCTTGATGCACTGATCAAAACCAGTGGAGAAAGAATGATAAGAGATGCTAGATGCCAAAGTCTAACAAGCTGTTATTGGTCATATATGAAATGAGATTTCAGGGGATGACGCTTAGCAGAATACGAGCCAAGAACATAAGATTTGGATAATATATTTCTGCTCTTGGAGGAAGAGATAGTATCTTTTATTAGTTCAACCAGTAGTCAGAAAAGAAAAAAAAACAGGCTACTGTTAAGGCGTATGAGATCAAATGTGGAAAAGGACTCTTACATATCAGGAACACTACCCTTTTCTCACATTTAGTCTAATAAAAGAGCAATACTTCTGGCAATAAGACTTGTCTGGCTACAGTACTAGCCACGTTCTTCTTTTGGGGAGTTATTCACACTTTTATTTCTGCATAGAAAGAAGCCTGGAGCCTACGAGTACTTGACTGAGTGCACAAATCTGATAGCACTCGTACCCACACTGACTTTTTTGCTCATTGTTCATCCTGCGGACAACATCATGCAAATATTAACAAACCAAGCAGTGCTTTATCTCATTGCAAACTTTTCCCACAACAAGAGTAATGACTCTGGAAAATTATGGGCAAGTTCATCACTTTGACATCAGCTGTCATGAGAATGACAAAAGCTTTGTTTCATTACTGCATAATTAACTTATTTTATATCCTACTCCAACTTCCCTACAAAAGTGTCACATGAGTGCCTTGTCTTTTAAGTTCTATCTCTATAAATATCTGATGTCTGGCTGTGGTATCTGTTCTGGTGGCTATCCTGTCATGGATAACTTGCTACATGCCTCATTTATTCTCCAAGAACTTTTCAATATATCTTAGAAATCCACTTAAAATCACAGTGCATAGTTTCTAGGTTTTATTAGCTGAAATACAGAAGAAGTTTATGCTCCCTTTTTGTTGCTATTCAGACCTTGATGCTCACTAAAAGCAGCTCTTTAGTAAATGAGCAGTGTAGGGAACTTACATTGAATAGTTATTAGCACAGCTGTGTGGTGTTATGGAAGATATAATTCACCTCTGCCTCAGATGAAAAATATTTTCAAAGTTTCTCTTGTTGACTTAGAATCATAGAATGGTTTGTGTTGGAAAGGACCTTTAAGATCAACTAGTTCCCCAGCTGTAGGCAGACACACCTCCCACTTGACCTGATTGCTCAAAACCACATCCAGCCTGGCCTTGAGTGCTTCCAGGGAGGGGACATCCACAACCAACTGGGCAACCTGTTCCAGTATCTCTTCCAGACACTTCTTTGAGTCTGTGATAATCAGGACTCTGAATTTCAGCTTGCTCAAAAAAACACAAACTGGCTTTAACCTTGGCCTTGCACCCAGGTTCATCTCATTAGTTTTGATATAAATATAATTTATCCAGAATTTAAATTATTCATTGTTAAAATTAATGGCATACCCTAGAAAACTGTATTTCTCTGCCATATTTTTAATAATTCTAGAATATCTGCTGTGTTTTTAGTTCTCTACACTCAAAGACACTCACAGAATTAGATCTAAAATTCAGAACAAGGTGCATACTTTTCCTGTAATGACAAAATATTCTAAGGAGGCAGAATATGTTCTACATCTGGCATTGTTTTCATGTTACTGATCTGGATTTAAACCTAGCTGTTTGCTAAAAAAAGCATGTTCTCTAAAATGTGGAATCTAGGACTATTTATTTTGTATGACTATCCCAGTGATAACATAAGCATAGTTTGCTGTAGTTTTTGTCTGAATAAAGCAGTGTGCTTCCCTGGATTTCATGTACAGTGGAGATAAGAATGTGATGTGGAGGACTGGGGAACAAATCTCCTTTTTATGCAGTGAATTTAAGAAGAGAATTCAATTTCACAGAGACTTCTATGCATGAGTAGTCCAGTGCACTCTGTGAAGCCATGAGTGAAATTCTGGTAGTTCTTGGCACTCGTAGTTGCAGCTGCCATTGTGCACTTTGGCACTGATCACATTCAGCCGTGGATGTTAAGGGGCTTCAAGAGAAAAGGTAGAGATAGATGGAGATGGATTGGGAATACAATAGCGGATAATACAGTAGCTTCTCCTTTGCCCACTGCCCGCTATTCCATAACCTCCCTGCATGTCTTTGAAACATTTTTACTGAAGATTGGCCTGAACCCTAACATCTTTTAACCTTGGAAAGTCTATTCAAATTTCATGACTTTTAGCCTATACAATAAGCCAGGATGAATGTGCTTGAAGAAGCCTTGGATCTCAAGTCTCACTTTGTGGCTCAGATCTCCTTCCCCCTTTTTATTTTTTTTAAATATATATTTTTTTCTTTTTTAATTTCATCAATAAATGGGGAAGCAAAGACATTAAAAGGCATAGTAGATGATTGTCGCACATTTGACTGTTGCGTGCTGATGTCTGTGAAGTTTTCATTGACAGGAGTGAAAGAAACAAAAGCTTGCTCTCTCTCATAATCAGACACAGAAGTAGGCATTCCCATTTTAAGTCTGCCATCTAATACTTAAAAATGTAGTCACTTCCTGATGAGTGTATTACATGACCTTAGGATTTGTGTATGAATAACTTATGCAGATACAACATAAAAAGGTGTCTGTCTTTTCTTCCTAATAAGTTAATACACCTGTATCCCTCCTGTTTTCTATGCCACCAACTTGATATGGAGGACTGATTGAAGAATCATGTAACGATTAAAGATCAGTTCTGTTGTTACCCATAGTGTGATGCCTTAATAAGACTGCTTTGGCTGCATAGCTAATTCCTAGCCGGAAGCTGATGAGTGTCAAAGAGCAGTAAATCACGGGTGTGTTTCATTGACTCACCAGCTGTGCATGAGAGTTTAGTTTTGTTTGGTGCAAAGTTATCTATCTGCATTGTGATGTTATAATATGAACATCAGTAGATAAATGTCATACATAGCTAATTAATTTCTCTAAAGGGCATGTATTGCACAGTATGTAAATGACAGGGAGACCATTTTGCATTTTGCTCAACAGTATATTTTAAATGAAACATCTTAAACTGTTTTTGCATCAGATTTGATCAATTTCTATTTAAAATACACAGAATAAACATTCAATTTTTAGTCTTATTTTTTAACTTCAGCATTTTTTGTCAAAGAACAGAGTCATGTATCATGGGCTACATGTGTAAAAGAGGGTGAGTACTTATGTGTGCCCAAGCTTAGCAGTGCTTGGAAGGTCAGAAACTTCCTGCTTTGTTTGCAAACTGAGCGTCACTGTGATCGAGATTAATAAGGAAGCATATTATGAGTGACTGAGAAGAGAAAGAATCTCACAAATGAGGCCAAGGGCTTCACAATATAAATATTGTGTTTTCACTTGCCAAATCAAGGTCAAATATGGTCTATAAGAGCATAAATCTATGCAACTGCTTGACATCTACTGTAGAAGAAAACATAGTATTTCAGAAAAATTAAGAAAAAGTCTAGTCTAGATAGTTCTGAATTTTACTGATCTGGATCAAAGTAGCAAAAATCCAGAATCCCAGATCATAGCTGAGAACAGTTTTGACATACTGCAACTTACGAAGAAAAACTAATGATAATTAAGCTGCAAAACCCATCTCTGTAAATTGGTAAAAAAGTCATTGGAGCTGTGACTTTCCTCCTTCTTCCCACAGGAAAGAATGGCATACTTAATATCAAAAGAGCACTTTAGACCTAACAGGGTGACTTTATTTATTCATTGCTCCTTTCCTGAAGCCTATCTCTTGTGAAACTCCCTCATTTTCTTTCTCTTTTTCCCACCCTTCTCTCTAACTGACTCTTCTGGCACTCTGGTACATGTGAATCCCATTTCTGGAGAAAGAAGGAAGGTTGGTTTTGTATCCTTTGTACTTGGAGCCAAATTCTGGGCTGGAAAAGAGATTTTGGTGGTGAAGAAGATTATCTCCCTACTCCTCAGATCATCTGAAGTTACCCTTCCTCTTTTGAGCATGCAGTTTTGGACTTAATTGTACTTTATTTCAGCTTCCTCCTCACCTTTTGGCACTGATGTAAAGTGGGAGGCTGAATTTACTACTGCTAGAGCTTATTACCATTACTGCTATTGCTCACAAAGGATAATAATGCAAATTATATGATGAGACTCTCATGTGAAATAAAACGGCGTCAGTTTAGTGAAATCAGTAAAGGTATGACAGTTTGCATCTGCAGCAGGACTACTCCCATAGCCCATGTTATGGTTGCAAGTTAATGAGTTTCGGGATCATAAATATAACTGCACTGGTAATGTGAGCATCAGCGACAGCCGACCATATCTGAGTGCTGCAGACAGTATAAGAGAAAGAAAGACATTCAGTCTCCTCCTTGTGATAGCTGAAATTTCTGCTGCCAGCTCTGAAATTTGGCAAATCTGTTTACAGATGTTTGAGTGTTGTTTTCCCCACATATACAGGATATTTTAGTTAAGATCAGTAGTTTGAATAGCAGAGGGTTTTGGCTGATGGCTAAGGTACTGAACAGGGCTGTAAGATTACAGATTTCATTTTTTTGAAGGACTGAATTTTTTGTTTCAAAGCAGAGGCTTGAAATGTACTTTGAGCAGGAAAATACTGATCAACCTCATTGTTGGTAGGGCTGTATTTTAGCTAAAGTCTCTGTCGGATATTTCTTTGACCTAGGCTCATTTTGAGAAATCCTAAGTTTGCTTCCAACTTACTGGGGTTTTATATAGCCCATATAGAGCAGAACAAAATTATTTTTCCTCCTCCCCCCCCCAAGTAATGTGGTTTCCATCCAGCCCTCACGGAGCTAGATGCCCAGGTTTTTCTTAAATTCATTAAATCCTTTCGGGTCTTTTAAGAATCTTGACCTAAATTCAAAGATCTTTCCAGGTGGAATTCTCTGAACAAATGAAACCAATGCCAGCATATCTTACACTTACACACCTGCAGCTCATTTTCTCTTAGGGACTACTCACCACAAATAGCACAGAGAATGTAATTACTTGTAACTTTTCCTATTATTTTTCTATTAAGGGATTCCTTAATGCAAAAATCCCACTTTTTTAATGAGGAATGAACAGAGAGATGTCTAAGCATCAAGAGGGTTTTAATTAGAAATGCTACCTGTAAGTACATCTAAACAGTCAGCAGCGGTCATGGAACATTTCTAATTATAGTCATCATTTTGTTTTTCTCTCAGGTAACTTAGCTCATTAATTACTTTTAAAAAATCAAGTCTAACATTCAATACTACTGCATAATACAAAATTCAAATTAAACTAATATCGCTACCAAAATATTTTGAACTGATTTATATTAATGATATTCCATACACACTAATATTAGTAAGCTATTGTCTATAAATAAATAGGATGTCACGGTCCATTTTTTTTTTATTTCTAAAATTTATTTGCAGATATCAAATTTTTGCTTATATTTTCCAGATATTTTTTCAATTATCCTTTCCAGATTTCCATATGTGTCTGTTGATTGCATGAAAACCATTTTTCTGTGCACAAGTGGCCCTGTAAAAATAGAGAATGTGGACAACTTTGGACTGTTAAACCGTAACTATCTAACACAGGAAATCTGGAAGATCAGAGAAAAACTGTTGTCATAAAATGGGCTAGTGAGAACAAGTTCACTGGGGCATTATCCTTGAGCAGGCCACAGGCCTGGAGTGAAAGGAGCCATCTCAGTATTTCTTTCTTGCCAGTAGAACCCAATGTAAGTGAGTATCATTTTCTGTGGGCAAGAGGAACAACACGTTCTATGACCTTGAATTAGCTTCTCCATTTTGCTAAGCATCAATAGCTTGCATCAGTTCTCTGCAGAAACAGGAGCCCTGATGTTTGACTCAGCCAGAATCCTTCCCTGCTGGCAGTGAGAAAGTCTCTGCTCTGATTTAGTCAAGTTGGTAGATTTAGTCAATGAAAATGACTTGGTGTTCCATTTTTAATTTGTTCTGTGCAAAGCAAAATGTTTTCATGCGTTCTGGCTTTCAGTGCTGCATTCATGACCTACGGTGAACTATGTTATTGATAATGCTGAAGTGCTGCTTAGGGCAATACATGGCCATACAGCAATGGCAGCATTTGCTTTTATAAAGTGGGGTATGATGTTTGTCAAAGTCAGTCAGGAAAAAGGCTGGTACTAAATTTAATGAAATTTTTGTGGTATGAAGGGGATGAATTGCACATTTTATGAATGGTCCATGAAGCTTCCTGTGTTTTCACCTGTCTCATTATTACTTTTGGTTGTAGTTGCCATCTACAGCAGGATACCTTTCGCCAGTGCAGTAAGTACAAGACATGGTACAGGCATTTTTTCCTTCCTTGAAAGAATGTCCTCACATGGATAGGATCTCATGGGGCTGAACTTGAAGTCCAAAACCGTATAGGCTAAAGGAGGTCTGAGTTCAGCTTGCTAAAAATACAGCTCCTATATATTTGCTTTACTTTGCTCCTTTATGCCCCATTGACTTAAACGAGGTCACAATAGAAAATTGCTTTGTATAAGACCCTGATAAAAAACACTGCTTTGAGAAAGACCCAGGCTGGTCACAAAGAAGTGCTGGAAAATAGGACTTCACAAAGCTTCTCACCACTTTGCTCTCTCCTATCTCTGCTGGAGCCAGCATGCTTGTGGTGGAGCCTTACAACCCCTTTGCATCTGGTTGCTTTGGAGGGTTTTGATACCTATTGGATATGTGAGGTGTGGCTTTACTTTCTTGTCTTGGTGGTATCACAGCGAATCTTTGATGCATATATATAATATGAAGAAGTGAGAAGATTTTAAGGAGCTAAATATTTTCAGAAAGCATTGCTTCTTCTAGCACTTCAGTCAAGTTCACTTAGTTCCATGCAGAAAACAAACCATGAAAATCACTTCAGCTGTCTGTATCTAAATATTTTTAGCCTATTTTTTTCTTGAAGAAGGAAGGAATGCTGTGGAATATGTACAAATATTTCTCCCCGAGATCCAGAAGCATAGCGTTGGAAAATACTAACAGTTTAGGAGGTTCAGAATAACTGGAGGTAGTTTAACATCCTCTGAAGTATGTTATACCTTGGAAGGTTTTAGATTACATTTTATTTGCAGCAATGATGTTGATAAATTTCATCATCCATTTAGAAATTATATACCCAATAAGTAGCTGAGTTGCACCTGAAGAAGTAAAACGTTGCTCCCTTTCTCTTGTTCTACTCAGGACTATGGATCACATAGCAGCAGTTAAAACACCAGCTGCTGAACTTGGCATGGGATGCCGGCAAGAAGCAGCTTCTCTGCACTTGACTGTCTGTTGCATTTGCACGTCGCTGCCTTCTACTGGAAGGCATTAGAGCATCACATCTGTCTCAGAACTGCAGCCAAAAGCTAAAGGGGCTTTTTCAAGTGTTTAGATGTCTGTGATTTAGTAATTAGAACAGGGATATATACCTGGTTCTACTGCCAGGACAAAGTTCAACAGTTTAAAGTTCATCGACAGATGAAATATCTTGTCATGATAATTAGGCTTTTGTGATAAATTCTAGTGCATTGAGGGTTTGCCTTAAAATATCCTTATTGACAACTGAAAATCTAAAAGGTTATGGGGTTTTATCATAAATATTAACTTGGTTATGTGCTGCTGGGACTAAGTGTAGCCACAGTTCATCCTATTTTCAGTAAGAATGTGTGCTGTCAGGAGATGTTTACACAGCACGTGCTGTGTCCTGGTGGGGGCCCACTCACTTTAATTGTGCATGAGTTTTGCTTGGACAAATTCTGTCCTCTTCTGTTGCTGTATCAATAACAGGGAATTTTCCTATTACTATGTTGATGTTATCTATTTTCAGGTTTAAAACTCAATCCAAAGTATGTCTATAATTTTCTGGACTACCTAACAGAAACATTACTTTCTGTTGAGCTTGTGGCAATAGGACTGGAGTTGCCCAGTGTCTGTGTGCATGTGCCTGAGGGTGGGAGGGGTGGAGAACAGATCACTCCCCACTGCCTTCTCATATAGAGGTGCCTCGATAGTGAACTTGTGGAAGGGGAGGATTAATTTCCTCCTGGGGAGAATTATTGCCTCTTCTTCTCTCCAGAGAATTAGGACATGTTGTAAGAATTTAGTGATATATTCATGAATTATCTTACTTTTTGAATTTCTGCAGATGGTCTGAGCACCCTTAGGGACTACTATTGCTGAATCACAATATGCTGGAATTTTTATCTTTACTCCTTATAATGCACTAAAGTCTTGTTGGAGTATCAACTACTAACCTTCAGTTATGTCTATGCTAGTAACCTCTCCCCTTCTTGTCACTGTTTCTCCATATGACACATATCCATTTCATTCAACCTGCCTATCTAGGACAAGCAATGTGTCCACTTCATCATTTTTATGGCTCTCCTCAGTGGTGTCTCTAGTTTATCAATGTACCTTTTGCAAAGGAGAGCCCTAAAATATATATACTATGTCAACCTTGAGCTGAGTGTGTGTAACTGGGAATTAATCACCTCCGTGGTCTTGCTCAGTTCGTCCGGGTATCTTCTGTTAGATGCCAACGTTCCCAGTTTCTATACAATTCACAGAGTAAATAGTTCTCAGCTCACAAAATTATGTCTCCTGTGTTTAGAATAAACTTGATCGTTTTCTGTACGGAACAGTCATGCTGGTCATTCATTTTCAGTCTTTCTGATAGTACCCTACTGCCATGTTCTCCACTAATTTTTTTCCTCTCCTTGACACTCCTTATTTTTACTGTTCTGTTTGTATAGTTTTATTTCTATTATTCTTTTGCTGTACCTGGAGAAAAATGTCTAAAAAGAAGCTGCCCTGGATTTGTGCCCATTGTTTTAAATTTGTTTCATGTAAGCTTGCTATCTGTTCTCTGTTATAAGTGTGGCAATTTCCAGAGCCCTACCCAATTATTCTCTGTAGATAAATCCTAATTTGACTGAGACAATAGTGAATAAGATACTACACCATGAATGTGGTTATTGCTTTCATCAGCAGTGTTATCTAACAAAGCAGACAGAAACATGTCAGACAAGCACATGCACGAAGGACTCGAGAAGATAAGTAAAGCGTGATGACAAAGGCTACCCTGGCAAAAGCTCTTAAATTCCTCCTGTCAGAGATCAAAAAAATAGTCCTTGCCTGTGTGTGACCAGATCAAGAATTTGTGTTATTGCCTGAATTGTAGGTATTTATTGTAGAAATCCTTTTACTTGTGTTTTGCTGTTTCATAAGAGAGATGTTTACCACAGTTATAGTAACGCTTCAAAATGAATCCTTTTTAATTTATTTATTTCAAATAAAACTTAAGTTTTGCTCTGTGGATGCACATACAGGAGCTACACGAGTGTAATTGCATAGTACAAAATACTCCTTTGTGTGTGAGATGACCACAGTGAAACTGAATGACTAAGAAACTCAAGTGGCTACAGACAATGCACAGCTGGAAAAGAAAATTCTGCATATAGTATTTCCAAAACTTGCATCCCATCCCCACATCTTCCTCAGAAACAGTGGTTGACCCAGAAAATATGAAGGAGATGGAAGAGGGGTATGGCATCAGGTAATGAAAAATATATTTTTAAAACATTTGGAGCTGTAGCTGCTTCAACACTGCATCAATAGATAATTTCACCTAAGGTAAGGCAGTAATATGTTATGTCATAGTACCATCATTCTGCAATGAATCTGGTGATCATTGCAGCTGATTCTGACTATGATGTAACTGTCTGTCCTGAAAAACTAGAGTTCACTGAATCGACTAATTTACTTTTTGGAAGATTATGGCTGGACTTCTTTTAATCCTTTCTAATTTCCAGTTTGTAGAAGAAATAATATTATAGACTCTAATCCAGTCCATGTATATTCTCATTTTAGGTTGGAGACACATCAAGTTATTCCACTTACTGTCATTAAGTAAGATGATTGGGAAACAAAGTAATTTGTTTCTTGTTCTTTGACAATATGTGTTGAATTTGTCTGTCCTTTAAAAGCAGATGTGAACCTTAACTTTAACTGGGAGGTATGTTAGAATGTTGTCAGGGAAGGATTCATAGCATCAAATATTACTCTTCTGTTGCAAAGCATCTTCTCTGTTATACTGTTTTTTGGTGGTTGTTTTTTTTTTTTCGTCACATTAATGTGAGTTCCAGAGGCAATGTATTGCATACAGGAGTTGTTATAGAACATTAAGTCCATCTCATAATTAAATGCTCTATCTATTTTCTTGTAAACAATAAGACCATAAAAGAGGTAATCGAAAAAAATTATGTCCTGAGTGTAATGGTTTATACAAAATATGGCCAAAAGATCACAGCATTGCAGCCTGCTAGAAGCACCAAGTTCTTTGGCTTTGTCCTTAACCCCGTAGAGTAAAGTTTGTATCGTCCATGGGCTTTTGAACACAACAGATCGTCTCTTCATGGGTTTTGAGCATTGCATGGCAAGGATTCCCCAGCTAATGGAAGAAATAATGTATTTCTCTGGATACGAAAGTACTTTAAAAAGGGAGTTTTGTAATCAATTTAAAAGCGAGTTTTGAATTAGTATTAGATTTTCCTTATGTTTAATTAAGTCTAATTAAACAATGCAGACATCTTCCTGTCACCTGTGGTGTGATTATGTTAAATATTTAATGTTTGTGAAGGATTAGACTGCACATCTAATCTATATCTAGCAATCTGTTCACTCTCTGGAGTATTTTTTATTTAGTTCTGCTTTTGTATAATGAGTTGCATTTCAAAGGAAATTGTTAAATACTTCGGTGGGAAGGGGGACATGTCATGCTGTACTGTTTGGAGAGGAGAATATTGCTAACTAGGCGTGCAACGTGTAGGCTGTAGGACACTGCCAAGATGGTGTGGCAGCAATAGAATACTCTGCGTTTCTGCAAGGAGATGGAAATAAAATCAAACCTTTCAGTTTGTTTTAGGAGCTTCAGTTATACCCCTTTCTACAGCATAGCCAAATGATTAAGGACTTTGAAAATAAGAACACAGGGTTCACATTGAAAATATCCCTTGCAGCATGCACACATTTCAAGGTTGCACATTTCTTAGACTTGTTTTCCCAAGGGGCTGTCAACTGTGTAATAGAAAAATGTATTTGTACATCTCACCCTTTTTTTTTTTTTTTTTTTTTTTCTGAGACCCCCTCCTCCTTCCTAATCTTTGCAGTGCTTCTGGAACACAAGAATGCATATCTGGTCACCTCTTGCAATGAATCCATTTAAAGGGTGAGCCCAAGGGTGTCAATTGCTTTAGAAAACGGATGCTTGCATCGGGTCCTAATATTCATCATCTATTTAAAAAGCAGTGGAAAAAACATAATCAGATTTTAATCAAAACTCTGTAAGTCTGCAGGAGAGCAGCCCCAGAGAAACTGTACTGCTGGGTGGACTAGGCCCAGCACTGCTGCCAGGCAGAGGGAAGGATTGCCCCACTATGCCCTGTGCTTGTGGGACCTCACCTCAAGTAATGGTGAAGAGTCTGAAGGGTAAGGCATGTAAAGAGCAGCTGAGATCCCTCAGTTTGTTTGGCCCATAGCAGAACAGGCAGAGGGGAGGACTCATGGCAGACTGCAACTCCACCCAGGGAACAGAGGGATAGTGCTGGGAGCCCTAGGGAATGGCGTGGAGCTGTGTCAGGGGAGGGCCATGTGGCAGTAAGGGAAAGGTTCTGCTCCAAGCCCAGGGCAGTGTACATGGCCCCAAGATGCTGGAACGTTTGGACACCAATTGCAGGCACAGGTTTTGATTTTGGGTAGTCCTGTGTGTATCCAGGAGTTGGACTCAATGATCCGTGGGGTTCCTGCCAACACAGGGTAGTCTATGGTTCTATGATAAGTGCATCTTTACTTGTGTTATAAAAAGCATGTAAAAATACTTCACTGATGGTTATTTGCATTAGCCATTAAGGACAAAAGACAAATTCACATAATTATTTTTCAATGGGTTCGGTCTGTGTCTGTGTAAACATTTTTTCACAGTGTATGAAACTCTTTCTCAGTAGACCATAACAATAATAGCTATTTCTTATTTACAGCTCAAGGAGAGGATCCAGCAACTGGATTTTATTATGCAGAGTGAACTTCTCAAAATTAAATTAGTGTATATGGTGGCCCATAGTAAACTAATTAGCTGTTAGACTGGTGGCAGAGATATCATCAGCTCTTTCAGACTTCCTAACAAATGTTCTCAGATAATGCAAGTAAATTTTTTCAATTGCATTTTGATTAAGCAGACACCCATATGAAGGGATGCATCCTCTTGAGACAAAATGAGAAGTTAATGTCATAAGAAGCAGCTAAGAAGACAGAAAGTAACGCCCCAAAACATGCTGATCAAAAGCAAAGCTCAGTCAGATGGTTAAGAGCTTTTTTTTACTGCAGTTTAAGTAGCTTGAACATCGATAGTGTTATGATCTCTTGATAAGCCCACATGCTTTGATCTACAAATCTGTAGAACGTTGAAGAGGGCTTTATTAAATGAAGCTCAGCAGGGCAACCTAAGTCAAACAATGATACTCAAACTGATAAGGTGCTGGGAAGGAAGAGAAGGGAGGCTATGACTTGAACAGTGTCTTCCTGGCACCTGTTGAGAGGCAAGGTCATGTATATGCAGCAGCCTAACTGGGTTTTCAGAAGTAACTTTGCACTTATGTAAAATTAATAGGGTATTCATTATGAAATCCGTGCAGCATCTTATTAAAAGTGCTCCGTCATTGAAAGTAGAAGGTGGAGGCTTTTTAAGCTGAGGTTTTGTTGCCCTCTAGTGAATGAGGTCAGCATTATGCATGTGAAATTATTTTGATCACTGCATAATTAATGCGTACTGAATTGGTACAAAAATGCAGCCAAATTGCATCCTGCTCCCACTTGAATTACTTAACCTAGAGATACTGCTCCTTACAATGTGTTTCTTCCCTGCCTGAGGTTTTTTTTTTATTATTTTTTTATTTTTTTTTTTATTCCTGCAATGAGAATGCAAGATTGTTTGAGTATCATGATAAGGCAAGGTAGCCAGAGACAAGGAATAAATCAACTAAATGGATCTGCCCTACAGTAGCTTTAATACGTTGGTATATACTTAATATGTCTCCTGAAAAGAATGTGAAAAGAATGTCTAATTATACTGTCATGGCACAAAATGCATTTTCAATAGTGATAAATTATGCCATCATTTACTTTCTGAGAACATGCTGAGATTTATGAAAGATTACTGGAAAATTATCATGCTGGGATAAAAAATATATATATATAAAATAAAAAAATAAAATAAATGCAGTTATCACTGGCATCGAGAAAGAAAGAAAAAAACTCAAGCCTTTCAGTAGTAAAAAAAGATGAGTAGAATTGCTAAAATATTATGCAGTATGAAAATATGCTACTATAGGATGAAATTCAGTGTTACATTGAGCTCTTATTCTGACTTTGGTATTTGCTCTAGTATACCTCTTGGGGTCAGATGAGAAGGTTGTCCCTGTTCCAGCCATAGTTGTGAGCCTCAGGGGCTATAATTCTTCATTGATTAGAACTTGGCATTTTTGCTTATCTGGTATCAAATAAGTGTGAAGTAGCATCAAGCTATAGAGAAGCACATCAGAAAACATGAACTTACTCATACTGATCTGTACTCAGAACAGCTGCCAACTCAATGTAAACTGCTCTGGAGTGCCCATGGTGGTTTTAGACATGCATATATTTGCTATGTGTGACTCTAAATCTCCATACTAAGCTTTTGCCAGATTATATCTTCTTTTCTCTCATTCCTTTTTTTAAAGAAATCTACAGAATTTGTATCATTTTATGGCAACCTACACTGCCATTGCGGTAATCTGCATTTAACACTACAAGCAGTAGGTGGAATCTGCACGCTTGCTAGAGGAGACACCAGGAATTTCATCAACACCATCAGATTCTTCAGTTTCAGAAAGATAAGCAGCTCTGTCTCAAGGGACTGCAGTGTGCATTTGAGTATCAGTGTACAGTCCCTTGTGCATTTCTCTACATCACATACAATCCAGAAATGAGAAAATCCCTCCATACATCCTTACAGTGATTCCTTTTTAAACTGATGCTTCTTTCACTCAGGAGTATCTCTTATGGACTTAATTCAGAGCCTGTTCTTTTCATAAGGATTTCTCTTTATTTATTTATTTATTTATTTATTTAAGAAGAGAAATATTTTTTCTGGTAAAGGCAACACAGTCCTGTATAAATGTTAAGAGGATACAGTGCCAAAACAATGGCTATTAAGAATGAAGATAGCCCACAAGGATATGGGACTGGGTAACCCAGTGAGGTCAATTAGAGGTTTGGATGAGGTTCGCAGAAAGACAGCCAAGTCCTTTATTGACCACTCTGGGAGAAAAAACGGAACTTAGAAGCTGGGAGATAAATAAAATGTTACAGTGTTTGCTGAACTCCATGAAAAACAGAGAGTGGGTAAAGATCAATATTCTCCAAATAGAAAAGGACAAAGTTGAGGGGAAAAGTATTGCTTTCCAAGGCACTGAGGTGTATACAAACTAGAGGCACTAATTCTGAATTCTCCATACAGATAGCTCTGCTATTGGCCTAGTGAAAACAGTGTGGATTCTCCCAGTTACTCCCAGTTTCCTATGCAAAAAAAATAAAAAAGACAGTCATCTGATCCTTAAACTTTTATGATAATTTTACCTGAATACATTATAAAGGATTCTGTCATGGCATCTATAAAAATACTCCAATCAGATTATTTGAAAGTGTTTGAAGTGTTGATAGTTCTAAAGTAACTTTTTTATAATTAGTAATCAGTGCTTAGATTACTCCAAAGAGTTTTAATGGGGAGTGGTTGACTGGAGGAAATTCAAATCACATTAGAATTGGAAATCACAATTGGTATTTGAAATACATCAGATATACATATATATACTGACCAAACACCAAAAGCTCACCACTTTAAAAACAAGCTCACCAACAAGACACCGCCAGTATAGTGATAACATGATGGATCTTTGGGTAACCCAATTACAAAAAAAACAAGTCTTTACAGATATACTTTTACAAAATTTAAGTGCAAGTATAACTCCTGAGCATGTGAGTTGCTGGTTAAACTCTCCACAGGAAACACAGAAAGAAAGGCAACCTGTCTCTCAGTAAAGTGTTCCCTTCATTGTCTGATGCTGTATGAGAGATTTCCAGCTAATCCTCCATGGTCCCATTCTGTTTTTCCATCTATTGGCTGTTCTTATTTCCTCTGCTATTCACTGTAACAGCACTTTCAGTACTGTCACATGATAATGGCATTCACAGTAATATATGGTATACAGTTCATAGCCAATAATGTCACTACTTCCGTTTGTTTTGAAGCTTGCATGATCTAAAACCAGGAATGTGAAATAAAAATGTATGTGTTATTGACTGAGACACTAGAACTTGAGAACAGCTTCTGATCTTTGCTGTGTTAATGTGAGTGTGAGGTGACAGTATTGACTTTGGGGCAATTCAGTGACATTTTGTTAAGCATAACTGACTTCAGTTCAGGAGCATTTTATTGGCTTTGCTTGATGAATGCAGCATATTCTTGTAACCTGTAGCACCGATCACTGAATTGCCTTTCAAAATTTTAGCTCTCTTGCAGTCCCTACAAGACATTTGCTTGCAAACAAGAGTGATTGGCAGCTGTTTCCATTAGTGTAACTAATCAAGCAAACACCCGCTCCAAATTTGTTCCTAAAAAATTATTTATTTCTTTTTATTTTCTTTTTGGTATATTTTTAAACTTTTTGGTATATTTTTAAAAGAAATTCACATCTGTCTTTTTTGTGCTTTGCACTTGCTCCCTATCATTTTTCCTCACTTACTGAAATTTTAAAAATATTGCTGGCTTTCTCTCTGACTCTACATTCTATGTGAAAGAGACTATATATAGAAAGGATGCTCTTGAAACATTCTGTTAGAGAAATTTAACATGTTGTTTGTACTTAAAATATATATATATTTATTATTGCAAACATTAGAGTGAAGGTTGAAAGTGTTTCCTAAACACATGGCAACTACTTTATTGCATTTATGTTGTCATTAACAAAATGGCAGGAAAAGCAAACCTAGAGGGTTTTTTCATTTCCTTTCACTACCTGCTCATTCAATACAGAGGTGATAATTGCTATTTATATCCACAGCTGGCACTGGATAGTCAGCTGTCTTTTAGTTCACAGAATCACAATCACAGAATTGTAGGGGTTGGAAGGGACCTCTAGAGATAATCTAGTCCAACCCCTCTGCCAAAACAGCCCTCTAGCCCAGGTTGCACAGGTAGGGATCCAGGTGAATCTTGAACGTTTCCAGAGAAGGAGACTCCACCACCTCTCTGTGCAGCCTGTGCCAGTGCTCTGTCACCCTCACTGTGAAGAAGTTCCCACACACATTTGTGCAGAACTTCCTATGCTTCAGTTTGTGGCCATCTCCCCTCTTCCTATTACCATGCAGTGTTAAGAAGAGTCTAGCCTCATCCCTTTGCCTCCCGCTCCTCAGATATTCATAAACATGGATCAGATCTGCTCTGAGTCTTCTTTTCTCAAGGTTGAACAGACCCAGGTCTCTCAGTCTCTCCTCATAAGGGAGGTGCTCCAGGCCCTTTATCATCCCTGTGGCCAGTCTGCGCTGGACTCTTTCCAGGAGATCCCTGTCTTTAGTTGCACACATAGTCCATTGATGTATTTGCTCCATTTCCCCAATTTCATCAGGTATGATTTGAGCTGATGATTATGTCTTTAAAATGAAAGTTACATTTTGTCCCAGGATGCAAATTAAATAATTTTGTAGTTGAAACCCATTGATAAAATTTTCTCTGAGTGTAAAATGGTATTTTGAGCATTAGGGATTTGCCCACTGCATTCAGTAATGTAAGAACAAGTGAATCAAATTTCAGAATTCAAGATCGGTAAGGACAGAAGTGATCTGATCAACCCACCACTGAAGCTCTCCATTTGCAAAAATCTTTGCATCATGAGGTAATAAATGTCTGTGACAAAAGAAATAGATGCCATATTTACACTATGGTTGGTTGGTTGGGTTTTTTTAAGGCACTTCTAGACCATCATAGCTTTAAAAGACATAGCAATCCTGAATGCTTCCATTCTCAGTAATCTTTGCTTTCAGTTTATTAAAAAAAAAAAAAAAACTTTTCTGTTTCTTTATGTTTATTGAAACATATTTATTTGTTAAATTGAATTGAATTTATGCAGAATAAATACTAGTTGTAGTGCAAAAAGACCTCTTGAGATCAATGTCTGTAAGAAAAGAAAAGGATATTGGTTGTGTTAATAAGATCTGGCTTCATTTACAACACATCTGCGACATGAATCACTAGAAAAACTGCTTTTTGCTAGTACTGAATGGACTTAAAACAGTACATTACAAACCATAGAGATATAATTCATGCATTTTTGTTTGTTCGCAAATGGCTTTTGATACAAAGAGTAATTAAGTAAGTCATAGCTGAATATGTTGTTTCCAACACCCACATAGCACTTATTTTCAACCCTAGTTGAATGTCATCTCATCATTGCTGAACTTTTGTGTCATGGTTACTGTAGAGCTTTCACAGTCTGCTGCATAAAGTCTAGTTGACCTACAAATTGTTCTCTATTCTTGCTGGTAGGAATAATGGGGTGAGAGCTTGGAGTTGCTTAATTCTTTCAGATATTATAGTTCTGATTAACGTTTTGTATTATCATCCTAGATCTTCATAGCCCACTTGGATTTTGTCATTAAAAATATGTAAGTGAATACAGAAAATATTTGGATTTCCACATGCACACTGCCAGGAACTCTTTCTTTGGGAGGCTGTGGGAAATACTGTTATTGTTAGAAAGAATAATGTTCAAGGAGGCGTTTTATTATGTTTGTACTGTCATTCTGCACTATTTATAAGCCCTATTCTGCTATTTGTTCTTCATTCTTTTGGTGATTCTGAGGGTATTTTCTACCTTGTGCACATTTTTTAATTAAAATTCTAGGGGTAAATGTTTTAGCTATGTTGGAGTAAATCCAGAATTAATGCTGTCGTGTAGCTTCCTTCATTTTTGTAATATTTTATATCAATGCTTTGAGCCAGAGTCCCTGCATAACATGAAATTTAAATTCTAAACAACAAAAAATATTTCAGTGAAATGTTTTTCTTTTTTTTCTCATTTATCAAAATAACATGTTTCACAGAAAAACAAGCTCTGATCATTCTGTTTGTGAAAAATTGACAATGGGTTACACTGTTCTAAAATATAAATCCCTGAAACCTGAATGACACCTTTCAACTACACACAAATCAGATACTCTTTCCCAATAAACCTCTTTTCTAGTTTTCTTTTGCTTCATTACAAAAAACTAAAGCCTGTTAAAAGCTCAGAATGACACCTACAACAGAAAATCAGACTGCTGCCCACCCCTATTAGTTTCTATAGTAGTCTCTAACTATGAGGAGAAAAAATGAAGCGTTAGGTATAAAACTGATTCAATGACAAGATGCATCTGAATTTCTGTTTTCCAATGAATAAAAAGAGCATCTTTGCTTTTTTGCCTTTGCTGCTTTCCAATTTTCTGACAGTTGTTTCTTTGTTTTCTTCAGCCCCAACAAAAATAAAAATATAAATTCTCTTGATTTAAAAATTGCAAATACTTTTCTGGGTATGTGATTGCACACACATACTATATACATTTTGTTGTGTGATTCCAATTAAAAGCATGTACGTATCAAGGCTTATGTTTTCATCTGACCATGCCTTGTATGTATTTATAATATGTATTTATAATAAGAAGTTGCAGGTGTTTTTCACATGGGATTTTTACTCCCTCAAAGAAGTAATGGGTTGGTGTGTGTCATACTTGACAGATAAGAGCAGAATTCACTCAAATAGGATCATCAAAACCAACATTCTTTTCAGAACACGCTTCATAAATAACATGCATCAGCTTTAACTCTGACAGTGTAAGTATATCCTCCAGTACTGGTTTCCACTTGTTCCAGCTAGATTGCCTAATAATAATGAATAAATCATAGTCCTGTATACACATATGTATGCATATATATGTATGTGTATTCACATTTATACATAATTCATGCCTTAAACAAAAATTTTGTTGTGGCTAAGAGGTCATATGTCAAAGTAGTGGTGAGCTACACAAACACTGCTCTTTACTTGACCCAAATGATAAATCTAGATTCAGAATCCTACAGATAATTTCACTTTGCAAGAAAAATAGATTAATGTAGGCTATATTACTACAGCCCTGTTTGTTTTTCTTTTTCATAAAGAACATTCTGAGTTCATGGTAGCCACCAAAAAGTTCTTTTGCTTATCACTTCTGTCTGTTTCCAGTCATTAATTGGCCCCAGATTGCTCATTAAGTTTTTCTTAGCCTGCCAGTTCTTTTAAGCCATATGCAGTGCTTTCTCTTGCCTTCTCTCCTTGGTTCTCCTGTCACATAAATCTTTATAAACAAGAGTCATTGCCTTTCCTTCCATGTGTCTTTGTTTAAAACAGTGACACTTGCCAGGGTTTGGATTTTCTTTCGAATTTCTGATTGTATACAGAGTCATAAATTGTTGACATATTTCCTGTTATTTATAAACTGCATTTGAACAACATGAACAAAGCAGGAGACAGGTTTTGCCTGGAGCTCCTTATATTGGGCAGCTTTTATACCACCTTGCTTCAGTGATATTTAACCTCCATGTGCTGTAGTATACGAAATTGATAACTGCAGTGTGGCATTCAGCATCTGTGGTTACATCGTCATATGGCCTTCAGCCTTCCTTCTCTGTTCCATCTTCCTTCTCTCCACGGGATAGGGGAAAACCATTGTTTTACAAATCACTGTGCAAATTCCTGTTGTTAATTTGCAAACTATAATTTACACAGTATTGGAGTATTGAAGTATTGAAGCACGGAAAAGGGAAAGGGAAAGGGAAAGGGAAAGGGAAAGGGAAAGGGAAAGGGAAAGGGAAAGGGAAAGGGAAAGGGAAAGACCTGCATAGAAAATATGCAACATTGTCTGGAAATTAGTTGACAAAATTGTGAGGGGCAAAGTACAGATTTCTCTATCATTCACCGATAAAGAAGATCATTTGGTTTCTCTAATGTACAATTAGCCCCAGACCAAGTACTCCTCACGTGAGAATAGATGACAAATGAGTTTTTCTACTTTATTATTTCTTCATTACACTTGGAAAGCATGAGATTGCCATTTGAACAGTTCTAGTTTACCTTGATTTCCTCAAAATATGGGCCAGTTCATGACACTGAGACTAACACAACTTCACTGTGCCCTAGGACATTTGTACCCATCACATTAAACCTGATTAGTGTCAGAAATTATGCACTCCTGGTGGCTGAGGGCTACTATGGTAGATTATTCACTTAAATGCATTCACGTATATTGGAAGGAAAGATAGAGGAGACACATTTATCAAAGATGGACTTTATATTTCTGCTTAGGCTCCAAAATGAGGACTTGAATTTTCAAGGAGTTTGAATACCTGGCAAATTTTTTCAACTGCACCAAATTTGGATGAGCGAGTCTTTTCAGAAACATGGCCCTTTTGCAGGTGTCTGTCTGGAAGATGAGCTCTTTCAAAAAAATTTTGTCAGTCACAGATAATAGAAATTTTGTCTGAACCCTGGAATACTGAGCTTTTTCTATCCGTGCCCACTGATTTCTATTAGATTGCTGCAGTGCCCAGCACGGGCACCCACACCGTGCTTCATATGGTCAACCCCTAAGTCATTGTAGCTGCATTCACCTGACTTAAATTTAGGCTGTCCAGCTGAAAGGGGTTTGCAAAATGATGCATTGAAAGTTGTGCAGACAAAAATAAAGACAGATCTCTTCCAAATGATTCCTAACCTCACCTTTTTCCTAAAAATATTCTGTGTTGTTATTAACTGATATTAATGACACTGTCTGGTCTTCCTTAATGACACATGCCATTAATCAGGGCTGTTAAGTTTAGCTACATGCCCATATCTTTGTTGACCCTGGCTGGCTATAAATATCATCACTGTATATTGCCATAGGAAGCTGTGTAAATCATTCTACCAGTCAGTCAGCTGTGAGAGCTGTTTGCTCTGAAATCCAGCACTCAAAGTGGATTTCAAAGGGCAAGTGCAAGTTAAAGCAGAGTAAACAGAAAAAAAATCTACACCAGAAGAGCAGTGGTGAGCTGTTCTGTGAAGACAGGAGCCTACTGCTAGATCCGGAGTTTGTTAAGGTCAGTTGATGTATTCTATGTAACTCTGTGACCTTTAGATCACATTCCTAGAGATCTGCTGGCTTTGGGCAATTGCCATTTTCTCCCTCAAACACAGTACTGAAAGGAAGCTGTGGTCAAATCCACCAGCAGTTCAAAGTGATTTCATTACTGCCACATCTAGTCCCATTAGAGTCCAGCATATTATTAATACAAATGATCTAACTGGTTAGCAAGTTGTGTTTTTAAGTAAAAGAGGTATTAGATTGAAAATGTGGAAGGACTTTATTTGAGATTTCAATGTGCAGTGTAAGCAGCTCCCCTTTCGGTTTTTGTCCAAGAATGTCCAAACAGATTTGGTGGGAAGTGCTGATGGAAAAAGTGCATGCATCCCAGAGGATACAAACCTCAATAAACTGCAGTTAATTTGGATAAGAATTCACCAGTGGGATTTCAGATATGGGGCTAAGTTTGTGTTTGGTTTCATTTGATTGGGTTTTTTTTTACTTGGAGAGAGGAAAAGTAGGATTATTTTATGGTCATAAGCTTAGTTGGTTTAGAATTGTTTGGCTTGCAAAGTTTGTGAAACATCAAACTGTTTGAGGTTGGAATATGTACTATGGCAAATAAGAAACAAAACAGGACAGACTGACTAGAGTGCTAAATAAATTCACAACAAAACCTGTTGCAGGTTTTCTGAGCTTTTGAAGAACACCTGACAAGTCACATTAATAGCAGCTGTTACTGTTTGATTACAATGATGCTTCAAATGCAAAGGGGCTATTACTTTGCCTTGCTGTCTACTCAGCAAGCAGTGCTTTGGTCATCATAGCCTTGTTTTTGAAAGATGCTGAGCAGCTTTATTTCCATATTAATTTACGGTGCCCCTTTTCCATGGGGAGATGATTTTATTTTGATAGAGTGCAGTAACCCTCAAGAGCTCCTACTCTCTAATGTGTAGGAAAGGTCATGTATTCAAATTCACTGTGGGGTGAATATTACAGTATATATGCCAGAGGTGAATGGCACTTGTGTTATGCTACACTGCTGTGGAAAACAGTAAATCATAAGGAGTTACTTCTCACCTTGCTGAAGTTGTAATATGGATATGACGTTTCTTTTTATTGAACGATCCAAGTAGTGGTGGGGAAGGCCAGGTCACACAGAAATGGGCTTTCCCAAAACTAGAGTTACTCTTCCAGGATACCTGAGTACCTTTTGAGACATGGAGAGCAGTTTTTGCAGTGAAAATCAGTAAATTCTTGGCTGACAGTCACTGGTTCTGCGTTGCCACAATGAAGCTTCCTCTTGACATCTGGTTACAAACAAGCAATTGTATTGCCACTTCTGTTAATAAAAGTTCCTGTACTGCTCTTATTGCAGCCCACAGTACAGAACTGGTTAGGCAGTTGGGGAAATCCCATGAAATCATATTTGGGGGCTGGGGGTGTATAGTATTTTCCTTTGTTATGCTTTTCTCCTTTACCTTATCTTGCAGTAAGAGAAGACAGGCTAATCTTAGGCCACAGCTGCTTTCAACAAAGGTGGCCAACACAGTTTAGTCACTATGAGATGGAATATTCCAGCACAGTCTGGGCTGACCTCTTTGTCTCCCAGTGTAGAAAAGAGCAGACTTTGTTCCTGGTTGCTTCTAAATGTAACTGCTTTGCCCTTGGGGAACTTAGCACTCCATGAAGTCCTGAGAAGTGGTAAATAGCAAAGCTGTATGTATTACATCTGGAGAAACAGGGGTGGGCTTAAGTGTAAAGGCCAATTAAGTGTACAGAAGAGAGAGGGACAAAGTGTTAGGGAAAAAATATTAGGGACAAATATGTTCATGTTAGCTGAAGAAACTGCACACTTGAAAAAAAAGCAATGGACTCAGGGTTGTTTTTTTTTTTTTTCAAAAATGGCTGTTTGGACAGGGCTGAAAATTGTCTTTTTTTCTGTCTTTGTCATCTTCCCTCCTTTCTTCTCCACCTGCCTCCTATTGTAACACGTGTATTTTGGATGTTTAGTATTAGAAAAGCAGCTAAGAGATACAGACCTTGGACCCGTTGGGTTGCCATTTCTATGAACGCTGCTGGCATTTTTCACCTTACTTTCACTACTTGTAAAAAGGGGCTTCAGATATTTGACCCATGATTATAATACACTAAACTCTTCTACTGGAAAAGTGATGCTGCTCTTCTTTCATTGACCATTCACTTGACTGATCTGCCCTAATGCTGAAGACAGGTAAGGAAGCATTTTAATTGTGGTAGATCAGTCATTTAACAATAACCTTAAGATAGTTATGGGGCTTCGCTAAGAATATTTAAGATTGGTAAAATCAAATTAGTGTACATGAACTAATTACTGGTTAGCACACATTCATCTTACCAATAGTTTGCTTAAGTAGAAAAATAAAAAGAAGTGTGATCTAGTTGGGTCAAATTGCATTCATTTCTTCAAATTTATTTCAAAACCTTGGACTTTTTGCTTCACTTTTGTCTTAGTTTGCAGCATATTCACCTTGCATTTAGAAACTGCAGACATTTAATAAACTGTTTAATCCCTCTTGCATCTTTTGCAACAATCAGCCTTTTACAGTATTCGAACTGCTGTAGTGACCTGAAGATAAAATAGCTTACAAAGGCTTGGAAAGCTCAGATTCAAACTCTGATTTTTATATTACCGTCTTTATTTCCTGAAACAAATGTGAACAAAAAGAAACTACTGCCAGAGGTAATCTGTGTCACCAGTTGCAGTGCATGCCTTCACGGATAGTTTATAAACAAATTATTCAAAGTTCTTTTTTATATATACTTGGAAGGTTTTTCTGTCATGAATTTGGATCCTTGCTTGATAGTATATGAAAAAAAATGGCAGAACCCAATGATTATGTATTTACTTTCAGCAAATGATTTAAGTGGATTTAGTTGTGGATGCAGAATAACAAAGAGCTGCATAGAGTTCTAACCAGTGAGTAGAATGATTGGTCTCTGGGAAAGAGATTCAGGGTTTGTCTTTTACATTTGGTGCAAGTATATATCATACAGTCATGAAATGTATTGTAGTTACAACACAGGTTGATTGGATAGTTAATAACTTTGACACTCAGAAGTTAACAAAAGAAAATAGATTGAATTTCTAATAGCAGTTAAGAGAAATAATTGTTGTATCTAACAATTAATTGAACAATGTGCCAAGCAACATCAACATCAAAAGGAAGGTAAATGGCAAACAAGTAAATGAAACAATGAGAGCTTTTAAAGTTGTGATACTTTATTCGGAAATATATGAGCTTGGCATTATGTAAGGACTTGCCTACAAAGAGAAATTCATCAGTGTAAATATATTGGTATAATTATACCTTTCAAAGCAACATAAACTCCAAAAAGAGAAGGCAGTGATTGCAGAGTAGGATTCTCCATATGGGGAGTTATGCAGCTCTAACTCGTGCAGCACAATTATACTCCTGCATTTAATGGTGAATTTGCCCCTGAAGACAAGCTCTAAACCCATTTTGTCTGTTTACTGTGTACCCCTCCCCGTGCATGACTGCGGCATTTTGGAGCATGTTGGAGCAGGGTTGGGTGGTGTTCCCAGCTCAGCTCTGCAAAACCAATGGTGAAGCATATTGCTGTTCGTGCTCTAATGCACCACGTGTTAAAGTGGCAGGCTGACACAGTAAATACCACTTAAATGCATTCACTTCTGCAGTACACAAAACAAACCCCCTGTTGCCGTATTTTGCTATGACATATTTTTCAATTGTAGTAATACAATTTTTTAACACTCTTTTTTTAAGACTGTTGTTCTCTGTGCCATAATTAAGTTGATAAATAATGTCTTGATGGCTTTTGAATATAAAGTTTAACAATGAACTCGAAGAGTTGGTAATATTCATGACTCAAGTTTTGATAAGCTAAAATGGAAACTCAATAAACAGGGGAGTAATAAGGTAAAAGGAAAAATCTAGCAATTCTTCCGTGAGTACCTCACATGCTTGGCTATGAATCTGGAAATCCACATTCTCACGAACACAGAGTAGCTCTTTAAGTGGGAAAATACAGACCTAATGCATGAAAAAAAAAAAAAAAAAAAGCACTACCACAGGTGTCACCAGCAACATATGTCAATAGTTAGACTTTACAGGTGTTTCTGGGTGTTCTTGACCTCCTAGAGAAAATGTCCTATGATATTCAGTATCTACTGCACTTCTAAGCACTTTCAGTGCACACAGTTGAGCAGAGCAGCACCAACTTGTACATAGAGGAGTATATACATATTTAGGTTTTGGATCTGCAAATACTATAGTCTCAACTTAAAGTAGCCTAACATCAGTGTAGCCTGTAGAATATTTTATGGTTTTAGCACACTCATGTACTAGGTGGACTTTAATTTTTTTTTTTTTTAGATCACTATAAATGTATAAATATTATAGGTGTTCACATACACTATACTTTACAAGAAGAAAATCAATTTTTCATTCCTCTGTGGCAGCTTGCGATACAACTAGAACATTACCTGAACTAAGAAAACAGAATTAGCTTCTGACTCGAATAGGAAAAATGTAGCAGAAAGTCTTTATCTCTCTATTTTCAACTTTTATTATCTAAGTTTGACTGTGATTTAAAAGAAAGCAGGGAGAGGTAAACGAACCAAACACAGAATTGTTCTGAAAGAAGCTAAAACGAGCTCTGTGAAAGGCCTCTGAAAGGTTCTGAATGGAAATGATTTTCAGTTTAAATTACTTTTGCAGAATTGGAATGTGGCAGTCAGGAAGTTTCAGTAAGAAGTCCGTTCTTTTTTCTTCTTCCTTTTTTGCCTTTGCTGGTTTGCATTGGTGTGAATTGCCTGTGGTCCAGGCTGGTAAATACCTGTTTGAAGTGTTCAGTCCTATCTAACTGCTCTTGGAATAACTGAGCACTTCACACAAGTTAAAAATTTATCTTTTCTAACACTTCTGTAAACATGGAAAATACTTCTTAAAGGTGTTGCATCATGTTGTAATCCTTCTTCCATTGATTTCAAGCGCTGGAGATATTTCAATGACTGATACAGAGTCAGGTAAAGCTCAGTTTGTGACGTGAACAATAACATTTTGTTTTGAATTAAGCACACAGATTTTTTTTTTTCTATATAAACTATAATAGTTGCATCAGAACTGTGACAGAGTATATCAGTGGTGTGTTTTATTTGGGAGATTTTCTGTATTGGTCCATATCTCACATTCTGGAGGAACAGTCACCTTCTGCTATAATGCTACTGGTCAATTATCCCAAGCTACACATAGAAGAAAAGGAATGAAAATTCCCTCTGTGATAAGATGACTTTCACAGGGAAGCAGTTATAGCTGCTTTCTTTCTGAATGTGTAAGCAGAAATGTCTTTAACATCTTTAAAATTTGCATTATATACTTTCTCTTCCTTTGCTCTCCCATATAAAATCCAGGTACAAAACCTAACTTCATGAGCTTCATCCTGCTTTAGTGAAGTCCACATTCTAATATATTTTCAATAAAACTATGGTTATCATTTTTCACTGTATGTTGGAACAAAAAGAAATGACATGCTGACTCTATACATGTTATATAATAGTAGCTCTCTTGCTTTCTAAGTTGAATGACTTTACAGACAAGGTGCATGATTGCCACATGTAGTGTTCACCAACTGTTCTGGGAACTGCTCTGTGTTCTTAACCCTTATGGACTTAAGAATAATGAATGTTCATTTTATGCATGCAAAATTTCTTAATGTTTTTCTTTTTCTTTTTCTTTTATACTTCCAGATTTAATTGAAATTTAAGAACTTTAGAACACTATTGTTTCATTTTCTTAAATTTCTAGATGACAATTTCACCTCCTGGAGCTTATATTGTTTCATTTTGTATCTTGGAAATAGCTCTGAATTGAAGTGAAGGTTTTAAGAGGTATGAAAAAATATTTTATTGAAAATCTCCCTAGAAATTTTGCTGTATTTATTTATTTATTTATTTATTTTTATTCTAACCTCTTTAATATGTTTATTGAGTTAGCAGAAGTTTATTGTGTGAACTTGTTTATTAGTTGCCAGTGATCATTCCTAGAAAATGGTTGCATTTCTGTTTTGATAAGACTGATCCTGTCTTGTTTTTTAAAGACACCATCTGCTTTCCAGTGCTCCAAAGAGGACTGTAGTGTCCAGTGGGATTTTTATCATATGTTTGCCTCCTTTTCTGAACATCTGAATATTTTAGAGAGCAGCAAAGGCATAGTTCTTCTTCCTAAAAGGTTCATTTTTTTATATATTCAAATCATATGGAAATAATGAGGATAAAGTTATAAAATGCCTCTTATAAATCTCATACTTTAATAATGAACATTTAGTGTTTACTCATCAAAAGCAATTTTCAGTAATAGAGTCATTGCAACTTAATTAGGCAAGCAATGGACATGTTTTCTAAAATGGGAGATTTGGATCTGGTTCTCTAAAAATTGCTCACAGTAACACTCTGAAAAATTCTTGTTAGTGTCACCATTCACATCTACATTTCTAAAAGAACAAACAAAATCTACCTTTATTCAACTGTTAATTCTACTGTCTTGATTGAGCAATGTCTGTTCCTATGAAAATTTATTACTTGCATGCTAATTACAACAAAAACCTCAACGTGATATTGGTGAGGAATCTCCTGAAATTTTACTTCATTTTCATCAACCATTTCAATCCTTTTCAGTCAACAGCAGTCAAACAAATGCTTGGGTGGTGCATGTGCTTTAGTATCTTGTTGACTTTGAAATTTGGCAATTACTGGGAGTACTAATCTGAATGAAAACATACAGTTGCTTAAAACTGGAGTTATCTGAGCCATAGGAACAGTAGAAAAATGAAACATAGTTACTTTCCCATTCTGAAGTCATTCTGTGTTTTGGAATTGAAACATGAAAACTGTTGCACTTGCCACTTTAAATATATATATAGTAAATTTATGTGAAGTCCTTAACTGTGTTTATTAATTTAACACAGCGTTTTACTGAAGATCTGAAGCAGTGGCTAAAGCACCTGAGGGGATTGTTAGCATGGCTATTTCCTTGACAAGATTTGTAAATTCACTACACTATCCTCACATATGTTTTCTTTATTTCTTGTATACTCAAGATATGACAGATGTCATTTCTAGGCTGACTTTGTGTGTGTGAAAGATGCACAACACAACAGACAGCCAAGCAAATGTACTAATGGATGTAGCGACAGTGGTGAGTAGCTTTGTCTGGTGTTCAATGGCATCAGGCTGCATTCCCCACGGATAATCACAGGAAATGCCACCTCAGCCCCATCTGTTCAGGTTTACAAAAATAGGGAATTTACAAAAATAGGAAGTTGCATACCTGCTCTATTTTATGATACTTATACACCACATAATGTGTAACATCTTATACATACATGCTCCTTATGTACAGTATCTTCAACATTTCGCCCTCTTCATGCTATATGCATTGCACATGCCCTCATGGCTTTCTACGTTTTATGTATGTAGATGTACACACTTTTGTAGAAAGTGTTAAACACACACGCCCGCATACCATACTCCAAAGCTAAAACAGTATTTTATGTGTACTTTAAAATCTAATCGCTGAATTAAAACTGTTCCAGAGAAACAAAATAATAAATAATACTTAATTCTTCCTTCATGCACAGAATGGAATTAAATCAGAATTTAATTCAAATGTGATCATAATGCAGTGAACTTAAACCCTATTTATCCACTATGATTATAACAGATTATTCCTATTAAGGTGTGACATAACCACATAGTGTCAATATATGTTGTTCAATCCTTATTTTTACTACAACTTTTAATCGAGTAATTAAGTAGTTAAGTAGGATATATATCTGTTTAGTGATGTTCTGTCAACAAGTGCTATTGAACACAGAGGTTCTGGCTGAATACTGTTCCTATTAACTTTTCAGGTCATGCCACTCCTGTCTATCAGACAAATACAATAGGAATTACTCAATTTAACACCATTTCAGTTCTAATTGAATTCCATTTGCTAAATCCTGAATAAATACATTACAACTACTGCTTCGGTCAAACAGAGAGAAATAGTCATCGTTTAATGACTCCCCTGTGGGTTTAATGCCTATTCTATCTGTTAGAATAATGATTCCTACATCACTGGAATATATTTAAATGATAATAGTTATTTAAACATGCCAACTCTTTGTACAGTAGATAAGTATTTTTAATTTGTATTTATGAAATCAAAAGGTTGGCTGGAATAACTAGTTATTCATTTATCTGTTTTCTAGAGTATCTTGGTATCAAAGTAAAGCTACAGGATTATGAGAGGGTTTTATGTTTGCTTTTAATATCAGTTTTAGGTGGAAAAAAAAGTATCCTGTTGAGGATAGGATTTATGTTAACAAATACTAATATCTACTGTGTAAATGCACTCGCTGCTCATCACCCCTGATAGTCTGTGGAGGACAATAGGCCATTTACATGTGGTTCATCTGTTTGGACAGCAGAAAAGCTCAGATTAATGACTCCATAAAAGTGATCTTGTGAGAATTAAATTCAAAGATATTTTCTCAATTATAGGCATCCAAAGTTAGGTGAGATGACTCCCACTTAAGATCATAAATGAGAAATCCATTTGTTGAAATTAGTAACCTTACCTTGCGAAGAAAGTTAAAGATATAAATTTAAGGGATAATAGGCAGTGAAAATGCCTTACCTGAACAGAAACAAACAAAACCAGAAATTGGATTCATATTTGATTCAGATCAATTGAATACTTCAACTCAAAATGACATCATTTATTTATCATTTTCTTCATGTAAACTCTTTTTCTGATACTCCTCATCTCATTAATATATCTGATAGAACAGTAGTCAGATGTTCACCTGAAAGATGGGAGACTGTGCTTCCCAAAACCTTGCTGTGAATTAAGCAGGAGAAATACCAACATTTCCCTTCATTAGAAATGAAAATCTTCATTACTGAGAAATGGTCCACACACGGCCTTCTCTGTCTTGAAAGTTTTGTGAATGGTCACTTAATCCCCATTTTGTTTTCTAATGCAGACCAAGATATTAGTCAAATCTGACTCACAATGCTGAAATATTTCAGTTCTAATTAATTTTTTTTTTTTTGAATAAACTTCTCACAACCTCCCACTCTCTCTGCCTCCAAAATTCCATCTTTAGCACAGAACTTTTGGAACAACATAGATGATGAGAAAGAGAATCTAATATAAATCATGTACTTTGCAGAACTTCTTTTAAATATATGCTCTTGAAAACATATCCGTGCTAGATTATTTCTTCAGGGCTGTGTGCCAGTTAAATCCACTGTAGCTTGAGTTAGAGTGAATAGGCTGAAGATTCACACAGGACATGAAAGACTCCTGCTACAGAAGCAGATTTCATTTCTTTGAACAAACATGGTCTACTCTGTGGGTAAGACACCGTACACAGGAAACACCCATTCTTGCTATGCAGTAGTATTCCTGTGTGAGCCTTGCTCCCTTAACCTCTCCCACCCAATTAACCAGCTGCTGATATTTGTGACTTGATAGCAACATTTTATGAGGAACCTCTTTGCCCTTTCTGGTGTAGTAGAGACTGACTCTGAGCAATGAAGATTTCAAAGCTTTGTGTTATGTTTTGTCTCAGAAAGTTGCCTCGAACATTAAATGAGTAGAATGAATGCTGTAGTTGAGAGTGTTCACTTATCAACCAGAACAGAGAGAAGAGTTGCTTCTCCCACTACCTCCAGGCATGCTGCTTTTTCTTCTTTTTCTTATTCGCCACTCCTGTTCTTCTGTACCCTCTACCAAATGTTCAAAAACCCCTTTGATTTTTGTATTACCCTGAAGAATTTTTAATATTTTACTAATTTTCTGAATGCAGATTCCTAGCAGGTTATAATTCACCCAGAAATCAGCTAGAATGTAATTATGGCAAATATATCCTGTATCAGGAAAGAGATGTTATGAATTGGAAAATGTTTGATCTGTTGCATGAGGTTCTTTTTTTTTTTTTTTTTTGGAGATCCAGCTCAGGCCTTTCAAGCTGTAAGTTTAAAGGTGTGTAGATGGCTGAGTGTCTCGAGTTCTCTCTGCCTGTGGACAGCTTGCTGACAGCTTTTCACTACCAAAAGATGGTTGTTTTAAAATATATTCACAACTCACTGAAAGTTATGTTTATTTTTCAATCATAACTGTCAGCAAATATACATCCTGTGGTGTGTTGTCACTAAGGTAATCCACAATGAGTAATGAAAATACATTTAGTTTGGAGCTCTTAACAAGTAAAGGAATTCAGCAAGAAGTTTTACTTGCAAGTTTGACTTGAATGAATGAAATGTTGAGTTGGTGATGATATCTACCAAGATGTCAGAATGTTTTTTCACTTCTGTAGCTAAGCTTATACTGAATTTACATTGCCTGTGAACTGTCAGCCAGCACTGTCTTCCTATTTTTCAGATACTGGTAGCCATTTCTCTCTTAGTTCACTCCAATTCTGTTCCTGATTCAGACCCCCATGACTTCTTTCAAAACATTACTAGAAATGGTATAATAAATATTCTCATTGGTAGAATGTAGTTCTCAGGAAATTCAAAGAGTTAGTTGTCACCCCCTTTGCTTTGTGTTTACTAAGTAACTAGGTTGATTTTTTTTTAAGTGATACTTTTCCACTGTAGCTATTTTGTTACACTTACGAACCCTTAGAAGTCGTAATAATAGCCCATTTCAAAACAGAACCTTCTGTGTTGTTTTCATGCCTGATGGTACTTCCATTGTCATCAGTAAAAGGGAAAAACATGCAGTGATTTTACTCCTTCAAGATTTAAACATGGAAGTGAGGTATTTAGGATCGTCTGACCGTACTATTTGATCTTTCAAATAACACAGCCAACTGTTGACAGCGTACTTGTGAAGAACTGCCAAGAGATAGCATATGGGCAGGTGTTCAAAGGATCCCTTATAAAACTGTCTGATTTTATTTCTTCTGTTTCTGAATTTCCAAAATCAGTAAATAAGATTTGAAGAGATGTCAAGTTGCAATGATAAGTTTTGTCTTATGTTGGAACATGTGTTTTCATTTTCTACTGCTTTATTTTATTCTTTTTCTCTTTCTTTGTCCTTTCCATTTTCTTTTCTCTTTATTTTTGTTTCTGTTTTCCATAGTCTTCTTGTTTGATTATTTATTTCCCTTTTCCCTCTTTTTTTTTCTTTTTTTTTTCTTTCTTTTTGCTTTTGTTTCTTTCTCTGTCTCTGTCTCTCTCTCTCTTTTTTTTTCCCCATTGTTTTTTTCTTTTCCTTTCTCAGGGTGACCTTAAGCTAATTTAATCTATGTAGATAAAAAAGCCCATCTTCTAGCTAATGAAAAGATAAGATAAACCCACACAGATTTGAGGTGTATGATACAGTGTTATGTGCTTACAAACAAAAATGTGTTGGCAGCAGTCCAGAAGTGTCTTAGAAGATATACAGAAAGAGAGATAGACAGGTAGAAACAATTATTGATCAAGACCTTTTGTACTAGGAGCTGAAGTTAATAACATTTTATATCAAAATCAAGTGTTGATCCTCAGGGTGGAAGATGTATTCTGAAAATGTTTACTCATACTTAACTCTGTGCTGGCTTGTAGGGAAGTAGTTTAAATTTAGTAGCGTGGGAGCTATTCATAAGTAGAAAAATGGAAGATTGCACTTTGGAAAATTAAAGTGCTAATCAATCATTGTCCCATTTTGAAGTTCATGTGGCTATGTGCAGCCAAACAGATCTGTTTTATTAATGTGAACAAGCATAGTAGCATGAATTTATTGTACAATGAGGAATCCCATCTATGAATGGGTGAGGAAAGGATGGTTTAAGCCAGCACTATGCAGAATGGAGCTGTGTTTCAGTTTACCCACAGTTAACACAACCACAGGTGTGATACCTTGACCATATTTGTACAAAATTTCAAGGATTCTTCTTTGTTTTGTGGAGTTTAGCATAACCCAGATGCGGATGAGAATCTAGTTTCTTTATGTTCCCATGCTGTCAGATTGATCTAAAGAAGGAGTGTCCAACCCATGGACACATATATAGGACACATGCAGCCCTTGGCAGCTAGTAATGTAGCCCTACAAGATCACTGACTTTCAACATCATGATGTGATTTTTAGCAATATTTTTCATGAGTCAATTACACATAGCTTATGCATGGACTGAGCAGGTGATGATGTAATGCTGTGAAGGGGAGGGTGCAGAGCAGTGCTAAGTCCACCTCTCATGCTCACCACACACACTTAGTCAAAGTGCAACCCACATTATTTACATGTTACATGTGCTTGTGCTTCTTGGTGAGTAAAACACAGTGATTGCCAATATTTCAGTCTGCCTACACATGCGTGTGCCTGCGAAGACACATATTTTTTGTTATTAAGCAGACATGTTAGTTCTCTTATTTAATTTGAAAACTTGGGCTTGTGTTGTTTTGTAAATACTTTAATAAATTAGCACATTCACTGCAGAAGAAATATTCAGAATACTCCTTGACCAATTTCATAATTTTCTGCATTTCAAAATTTCACTGAAGGTACCTAATAATTTACAATATGTCTTCAGTTAGTTTTGCTACATGTATTTGATTTTTGTTTCACAAAAACAAGATTAACTATCCCACCAGTTTTATGTTTTTTTCTACCCTCCTTTTTTTTTTTTTTTATTTTAATAGCATAGAAATACAAGTTGTTTTATTTACACATATTAGCTATATTATATATTTTATATGCAGCCTAAGACAGTCCCTCTTCACTCATTGTGGCCTGGGCAAGCCAAAAGGTTGGAGGCCCTTGGTCTAAAGGAAGGTTTTCCATCAGTATCTCAAGTCTAATCCCTGATAACTGAAATAACTTTGCTCCAGATTGACACACTTTTGAGCGAAGAAAAAACCACGGGCATCTTGGCTGCATTCAAGTCTTGACACCTTGAACCAAACTAACAATACTCCAGTTTTAGATGTTAGGAATTGTCTGTAACTTTGAATTTATATTTTCACAGCAGGAGGTTTGAAAACAATTTCCAAAGGCTGACAGCAGTCCTGTCTATTTGTTACTCACTGTTTGAAGGTATCTTTTTCTCCCTCTCATTTCAAATTAATGAACTTTATGTCTTTTTTTGGCTGTGCCAATCTGGAGGCATGGTGTCCTATATTGACAGGTGCAGGACAATGTTTCTACAGTGTACAGGAAGACTGGGCTGGGCAGTTGGCTTGTTTGCCATTTTTTTTCTACCAGAAATGATTCTCTTCTTTCCATATCCTACCCTGTAAAAATATGTATAATTCTTTATTCCCTTCTTTCTTACAAGCATTGTTAATTATGCTATAAGAAAAGTTGTTTTTATTTAATTTTTTTTAAATGTAACATTTGAAACAAGATACAAAGAGTTGGCATTACCTTTAGGAAAGATTTCTAGCAGAGGAGATTTCTGTTCTTCCAGTATCATTTAAAGCTAAGTTTGTTTTGCTTGAACACTCTTCAGATGGTGGGGTTTTGTTTGTTTATTTGTTTTTGCCTTTATATAAAGCAATAGCTTTCTTTTGAAGGAAAAATGATATCTAAAATCTCTCTCAGACTTTGAAGATTCACTCAGATAATATAAGGAATATTTATTGTTTCAGGAAAAAAAAAAAAGCAGAAATTAAGACATTCTGTGCTTCTTGGGTGTCTGATCTTCATAAATGAAAACTCTGAGACAAATGCATGTTGGTAAAAATCCAGAAGTATCTAAGCAGAACAGTACTTCATCTGTTGTGGCAAATTAGAGTAGTGTTCCTTAATCATCCATTTGAAAAATGTGCTTTTTCTTTTTTCTTTTTTTTTCCTCCATAATATTATCAATATCCTCAGTGCTGTTTATTGCACCTGTCTTTTTTTTTTTCCTAAAAGGTATTTTTAAAACAGACTGATATCAGGTCTTACACGAGCTTCACAAGGCCCCAGAAACACCATGCATCTCCCCCAGGCAGGAGTGTCCTCTGTATTCCAAAAGGCTCCAGAACACTACCTGAAAGGAAGAACTCTTCCACTAAGGAAAAATTAATGCCCTACCACTGGGATAATTTTAACCTAATTAACATCTCACCTTGTTGTGAGCTTCTTCTCGAGGCATAGTTAATTTGCTTTTGAGAACTGTTGAATCACGGCCTGGACCACTGATGGATCACCTGAGGTGAGCACTGAGTCAGCCACAGGAGCACAGGTGAAGGCAATGCACCTGTGTGACTGGAAGGAGTGGAGTCTGGCTCCACCTCTCCCAGACCCCATTTAAGGGCTGACCGCCACTGGGGAAGGATCTCTTGTTGGAGATCCCTCGCCTGTGGAGTCCTAGGTGAGCCTTGACCATATGTGACAGGTGAGCTTTTCTTTATTTACTGGTCGTCTGTTTACCACCCAGATAAGCCAAGCAAAATATACCATCTACCTCATTATTTTCTTTGATTACTATTCTTTGGGGTTATTCACCCTACATACACAGATAGGGATGGGCCTGTAATTATACCAGACTTGGGGTATTACTTTGTCCTACAAACCTCTCTGCCTCTCTAATGAACAATATTTAGAACTCATGCACAGCTTACATTAAAATAACCACTTTTTTCATACTCCAGCATTGTGAAGTATCTTGCTGGCATTTTGCTTCTCCTTTCTCATTTTTGAGTCTGAATTCTTCCTCGCCTCATCAGAATAAGGAAATCTGTGCGCTGCTGGATTTCTCCTGCAGAGTACAGCCCAGGCCTTGCAATCTTTGTAAGATCAGTTACAGACTGAGGTATTCAGCAGTGTAATTCTAGGTCATTATTGCAGTAATAGCATTCTTTCCTTTGTTTGCAGGTGGGAATGCTACATCTGCTCTCCCACTGAACAAAATCTTTTGAGTTAAACAAGAAACCACACAGTGGAGTAGAAGCAGGAAGACCCAGAGGGGACCCCTTCCTTTGCTCAATAGTTACCAAAGCAGAATTTAGTGCTGCTACTGCAGTTTCGTGTGGCAGAGCTAATTGCAATAGGGATCCTACAGAGATGATGTCTTGCAGGAGTGCAGGTGAAATGCTTTATAGGAGTAGGTGGTCTTGTGCCTTTAGATCTCAGGAATAGCATCTTTGGATTCTCATATGTGTTTATTTACTGATTTAATGTTTCCTGCTACTTACGTAGGCAAGTAAAGATAAAGTCTCAGACTTCATCTTGCTTTTCCACTGTTAGGGTTTTACACAAAATGGAACAATCTGAATTATAATCTAAAGCGTTTAAAAAACCCTGCCCTCATGCTTAGTTTATCTGTATATGACTCTGAACATCTGTGCTAACACAGAGTAAAGCATACATGCTGCTTTTTGTCCTGAGCACCTCTGCTGTGTGGAATGCTGAAATAGATCACTTAGCAATGAGCTTCATGAAGCTAGAACAGTTACTGAAATGACTGTACTTCAGCATAACAAAATAAACTTACATGTGTCTTCAGATAATTCATTTTTTTGTGCCTGATTATCAGCTTTCTCTCCGCTGAGACCTGTAAGTGAAGAACACAGTTTGCGGACTCAATGTTAACATTTTTCTTTTCCTCCTGAAAACATTTCCTTATAGATAAGAGAAACATTGTAAGATACAGACATGTAAATGCCATTTCATGTTTGTACCTTGTGACTTTTTTATTTCTAGGATTTGGGCTGCTGGCAGGCACCCTCAAAGTAATGAGAAGAGGTGGTATGCTTAGAGTAGTTGCAATGGGTCCCTGAGCCAGAAGGCACGGAAAGTTAAATGACTGACAATAGCAGGAGATGGGTTAAAAGGAAATTTGGATGAGATATTCTGTTGCATTTTGGACTTTGCCACTGAGCCTGTCTAATTTGTGACATTGTTCTAGTACTAGTAATGTAGAAATGAAAATTTACAAGAACAGGGAGCTTGAGGGGCATATTTTTGTCCAAATGATGCATAGGCACAGTGATCACAAAATTTATATATGAAAGCGTCACATTTTTGACATCTGGAAACAGAGGATTTGACTCTCCTTTCCTCAAGCAATTACTTAATACAAGTCTAATAATCTCAGAATCAGCAAAGCTTCAATTCTTCTATGGATATCCTTACTGGTGTCAGGCTGAACGTTTCCTAGTTAATTTACAGATGGTTATAGTTTAGCCATTTCATTATGTTGTGAGAGGGGCACACGGCTATCACATACAAGTGTAGATATTCAACAGGTTCAAAACATTTTCCCTGGAGGTTAATATGTTGATTTTTATGAGCATTGGACTGGGCCCTTAGTTCAGCTTTTCCCTGTATGTTTTAAAATGAATGCTTCTTGCCAATATTTTCAGGTTTATTGTAGCTTCCTTATGCCTCAGGCAAGGAAAAACAACAGGACACAATGACAGCACGTTATTGGAAGTAGCATGATAAATTCTAAATAGATGTAATTAGCATGTGACCCACAAGAGCCCTGTATATGATTAATATTGAAATATGGTTCTTGCATTATATAGAAAAACATATTGTGTATTCAGTGTGGGATGTTTGGAGAGCAAAGGCTGTAAGTGGCTTGTCAATTTTTTTCATTTTAATCAGAAATGAAATTTCTGCACTTGAAGAATGATCATTAATAACACTTGGACTTTCGGAATAACATCACCTGCTTCATTTTCCTCTTTTTTTTCATTGTGACATTGGGGGGAAAAAAAAAAACTTAAATCTTCAACTGGGGAAATGTGCACTAATAGGGAACTGCATCTCTGAGGAGCCAGCAGGCTGACAAGCAGATCAGGAGCACGAGGCTTTTCAACAAATAACATTCTCTTCTTCGGTAATGCTTGGTAGATTGTTATATCTAGAAGTCCATCCTTATTCGTACCCAGCAAAGTGAACGAGTAACAGATACATAATGAGCATCCATGGGATGGGAAAGAACATCTCACGTATAAGATGACGATTAAGAGGGGTAAAGCCACTAGTGAGCTGTGAGCGTGTTGCCTTCTGAATGACATTCAGCTCATATCACACAGCTGCTCATTATATGTTCTGTTTATACCAGAGAGAAACAAATATAAAGGTTAGTCTTTAGTATTTCACATTAAATGCAAACATTTCAGAGGAACCAAAAGAGTTTGTTTGGAATCTGATACCTCCCTTTGTGCTAAGCAGGGTCCAGTTTTAAATGAACTGAGTAGTTTTAGTAGCTTTTTAAAAGTTTGCATCAAATATTTAATTAACATTTATTCTGCGACTTTCGAAGCTGAAGCTTTGAATCCAGGAGATAATTTTTGCCAGAATGAATAAATATAAAAAAAATTAGTTAAGCAGGGACAATAAATTTATCTTAATTGTAACTCTGGAGAAGACTTTCCTACTGAAGCACATTTTAATTTTTTCTCTCTGTAGATTAAATTCTGATCTCTGTAATAGACAGAGGGCATTGTCCAACTCTGCTTTTTGTTATATTATCTTAATTCTTATAATTACAGTTCTGTACTAAGTGTAAACTTGTAGTCACTGATCTGTAGAATCACAGAACCATTTCAGCTTGGACAAAACCTCTAAGAACCCCAGATCCAACCACAGCCCACCCCACCATGCTCACTGACCACGTCCCTCAGTGCCACATTTCCATGGTTCTGGACCAGCTCGAGGCACAGTGACCCTACCGCTCTCTGGGCAGCTGTGCCACTGCGTCACCACTCTTCTGGAGATTACTTTTTTTGTAGTATCTAAACTCAACTTCCTCTGACACAGCTTAAATCCATTAGCTCTCATCCTATCACTAGGCAAGTGAGAAAAGCAGTAGTACTAGTCACAGACAGGTTTAATACATAGCTGCTATTTCAACATTTGCATTTTATAGCAATCCTGGCTGGTATAGTTGTAACAGGAGGTGGTTGGTATTTTCTTTTAAACTCTCATATGTGATTATATATACCCATAAGGGTGTCTCGTGTCTGCAGGCATACAGTCTTGGTTTGTGGCCTTGCTGCATTGCCATAGTTAATTGAAGTTTGACTTAAAGCAGAACTGAATAGAAGCTCTTTAAGGTAAACCCAGACTGCTGTGGGAGGTACTGTCAGTCAGTAGTAGTCTAGCACTTCTCTGTTACTGCTTGGGATCAGTGTCTCTCTGCTTCTGGAACCACAGCCCAATACAAAATTGAGCTTTCAAATGTGTGTTTATTAAAGATTGCATAACAGTGTTAACAGTAATGGCATAATTGGACCTAATGGTTTGTTTCACCATGTTTCATGCGTTCTGAATGTTTCCTTCAATTAATAATTAGTCCGTATTTTTCTTCCCCTTTGCAGAAAAGTTGTATAATGTTGAACACAATGAAATTCTTCCATTATTGTAATTTTCAGGCAATTAGTTCTGGGCAATGGATTGCCTATGAAAACTTCTGATGTGTCTCGTGGCCAGAAGAAATAATAACCTCAGTTTGCTTTTTTTTTTTTTTTGAGAAAATTATAGGCTTCTGCACAGTATTGCTCAGTATTGTTGCCTCTTGGCAAGTAAAGGTTTGGTTGGCTGTCCTGGAGAAAGCAGAACTGTCCTGTGTGCATTTTATTTACATTAAATATTCTTTAGACTCAGGTTTTTCAGATGCAAAAGACTGCAGAAAAGATTACAAAGAAGTCTTGAAAGCAAAAGGGACAGTAAGGTTCATTGTGCTGATGAAAATGGTTTAAAAAAAAAAAATCTTCTTAGGAAACGTTTCTTAATTGTGCCTTCAAACTCTGAATCTTCAGATTGTCACACCTTTCACCATACAACAAAAATATGCTTTAGCATAGAAGCAGTTATTTCTTTCTCAAAAAAAATGTTGCCAACTTCAGTGCAAGGAAAATGCAAACTATAGATTTTTAAATTGCTGCAGAATGCTTCCAGGATTGTCCTCTGCTGTCACTTAGTGCTGACAGCAAAAAGTTAATACTTGGCAAGCAGTGCGCAACATGGACTTTCAGATTCAGCAAAAGACATGTTAACATGTGGAGTGAAATGTTTCCTAAGACAGTGTTGATTCATATGTGGCAGATTTGCTCTGCAGTTGTTTATGATGCTTTGATTAGTAACGAAGCAAAAAAAAATTATACCTCGGTCCAGTCACATTGAGATCTACAAGAACCATTAAGTTGGACTACTGAACTGGATGATTATTCCTGAAGACTACCAAATTTCTAGCAGTACTCTTATTTTAATTCCAAACAATGTGTGGCTAATAGTGACTATTTCAAATATTTTTTTCTTAAACGGGAACTACAGTGCTCTCGCAGTTTCCCTGATTTCTCTCACCATATACATAGGCCACTGTTTTTTCTGCTTTTGTTGTTCAATAGTAAGCTCCAAATAAGAATCTCTGTCAGTAAATATTACAAGTGTTTATTCTTTCAAACAGTAAACACCATTTATAAGTTGTTATGAGGTGCTAGTAGTTTACAAAGGAACGTTTTTGATGGTAAAATTGCCAGTTACGTCTAGTAATTCCTTCACTGACTGTCAGACCTGTCATGTAGCAGAAAGTTTGGTCAGTTGAATTGGCTATTAATGAATCTATTCAAAAATAAGCATTTGGGATTTGTTTCCAGACAAAAGAAGCCAAGCTGCATCATTTTCAGCGTGAACCGAGTAATGTCTTTACTCTTTTTAGCCAATTAATAACCTGTGATCCCTAGAGCAGTAATTTCAGGATCATGTCATTATTTGCTAATTCTTCGTTTCTTCATTTCTTAAGAAAATATTAAAATTGCAGTCAGCCACAGTAGGACAGGCCCATGTATCATTGATGGAACCAGTAATTTATGATGCAGTTGGAACTCTACAGACTGAGATGTTAATATAATGAAGTTTCATATCAAAAAAAGTTCAGGAGTGATTTTATGATTTAAAAAAAATCTGAAAATGCTGTTACATGTTTGCATTTCTCTTCAGATTTTCAGCAGCAGGGCTTTTTTTATTTTGGGGCACTCCATTAATCAAACCCACATTGGCTTTGTTGGGTTGTGCTCATTCCATCCCCCTATTTACACAGGCAGGTTAAACATGCTTAATTTCCCTCTTAAAACCTGGAAATTAGATATAAATACTGTTCTGCTTTTTGCCAGTTGTTGATGTTGAGTTTTTCCTCAAGCTTGGGGAATAACTCTTGCGTCCTGGCACTGCCTCGCAGCTGCAACCATTTTCTCATGGATAGCTGAGCTGCGAGGGCAGATCTCAGGGTTACTGGAGCAGAGTGAATGCTTGAGCTCAAGTCTCCTTAACCTCTTGCTTCAGACCATGTCACTGTTTCTGGAAATTTATAGAAACATACTACCTGTTTATGAAGTGCTGTTTGGTAATGGATGTACACTAGCAAACATGGGGTTTGAGCACAGGAGTACGCGTACTCTTTTTGTGTAACAGAGACTCCAGTCCTCACAGCCCATTAAACATTAACTGGGGTAAAATGCACTGATGCTTCATGCACTTTTAATTGAATAGGACCGTTATTGAGTTTGCTGGTTGCCAACCTCCATTAATATCCCCATTTCTTGTGTGGAGATCTGTGAAATTGAATCCCTCCTGTAAAATTATACCAAGCTACCTTTCATTCTGCTACTTAGCGAAGACCTTTGGTCTTTGTTTCTCACCTCTTCTTCTCAGCTATAGCACTTGTCAGCTTGTATTATGCAAACTTGTAAATAACAGAAAATGAAAAAGATAGTATCCAGGTGGGAGGTCATGGTGTTTTTACAGTGTGGCTTTGAATAATCCCAAAATGGATTTGCAGAGTTATCTATATATGTGTGTATATAGATACGTTTTACAAATAAATATTTGTATTTATTTATTAATATACACACACATATATAAAACTTTAGGAGCATTTAATTTTCCAGTAATGTTAAGTTCCAGTCCTGGAGGACAAAGCAAAAGTTTTGCTATATCAACAGTGTTGGTACCATAGGGTTAAGAGGATAAAAAATAAGATTGTCCCATTGTCATGGTTTTATGATTTTTTGGTATTGGTATTCCACATCATAACAACATGTAGTGCATTAAGAGTTAAAGAGTTAATACTCCAACTCCATAGATCATTGATATTTCCGGGTATACCTGTCTCAGAAGAGGAGAACTACATTCCCCAGAGGACTTTGTGATGCTTTACATTTTTACATATTTTCCGCTCAGAGGGAAAAGATAAAAACCCTCTGCGGTCACGGGACACGCTCTTTCCTTCGGGATCGACTCAGCAGTGGGTGCTCACTGCCGTATCGCCTTCAGCGTTAGCGTAAGGCCTTCGGTTTATCGGACACTCTCTCTCTTGTTCATTTTATTTGATTTATTAGCTTCAATTCCAATTATATTGTATTATATTGTGTTATTTTGCTTTCTGATATCTTATTTAGTAAATTAGCTTTCCTCCTCAGATCATTGCCGCTGTTTTGTTTCTAGGCCCATCTCCCTTTTCCCTTTTCCCTTTCCCCCCTTCCCCTTTCCTGGGGTGTGGGTCTGCGGGTCCTCCACACCAATCGTCACGGAACCGGGCTGATCCAGCCCGGTAAACCGTTGACACCCATACGGTTCATTCCCTTTTCTTTAATTTTTGTCAGTGGAGCTCACCAGCTTGACTTCTGTGAGAAGTCAAAATACTTAATGAGGAAAGAGATCCTCAGATGAACACTATTTCTCAAGTCAGTTGAGAATAAGGACTGGAAGTCTGCATGCAAAAAATACAGCACATCTGACTTTTTCCAGGAAGTTTGTCAAGACAAAAAGACCTTCCAAGCTGCTATTTCTGCATTCACAACAGATTCAAAATGCCAAGAAAGGAGGGTTTTTTTCTGAATGGAATGAAATGCAGAGCTTTGAGTGGACAGTTCTGTCCTGCTCTCCTTTCTTTGTAGAGGCACTGAAGGTTAAATTGGGCGATCCAATAGGGATTTCTTTTGTATAATTGAATTTCTGATGGCTTTAATCCACCCACCAATAGTTTATTGCATAAGAATCATGTCAGGGACCAGAAAGAAAATGTCTGGAGAGTGCAGCAGTACAGAGCCAACAGAATGGTTCCAGATGCTGTGAGCAGGAGCAGGCTTCCAGCTGTTACAACTGTCATTGCAGAGCAAATACTCTGTCCCCAAGTCCCAAGGAAAATATGGATGCTGTGATACACTAGGCACAGCTGAGATGGATTTTCTGTTGTTCTGGATATTAAACTTTTGTTCTCCTTTTAACACTGTAATGTCAAATAAAAAATACGCATTTGCAGGAGGTTATGTGTGGGCCTTGCCAGAGATATGTCATCTGATTATGCGTGTAGATAGCATTTAACATAATCTGCCCTGACACATTCATAAGATAAGACAAAAATAATATTTTATCACTGTGCAGTAACAGCCCCTTATGAAACTCCAAAGTCTTAATTAGGGATTTCTCTCCAGGTCCCTGCTTGTCTTATGACGATATAAATGTCTAAATTAGGTAATTAATACAGTCCATACTGCGTGATATTATGCTGCAATTTCAAGCCTTTGGCAGTAGGCTCAACAGAAACATTTCCATTTCATGTCCTAGGGATTCAGCTAAATAATTTCAGTTATATGTTCCTCTTATGATATTGATTTTACTTTTTAACTTCTTTATGGTTTCTGTGAGGGAGTGCCATTGTCTTCATTCTCCATAAGATCAGATGATGAAATGATATAGTGTTGTTTATGATATTTGGCATAAATTGTATTTCATACTTTATTTCAAATGTTAAGCAGTATTTGTATAATACTGTGCTCTGTACTGTGCAGATTATTATACATCTAAGATGTGCACATCTTAAAGTGGGAAAACCTACCTGGTGCTTCAGTTATATTCCAGATCTATTACTATTTTTCTTTATCAGAAAGCTTCTTGCAAATTCAAGCTCTAGCTTTCAAGTACTCATTCATTTCTACCACTGCAGGAATTATGTTTAAATTTTAAACAAATTTTTAGTGAGTGAAACCAGCACTGAGAAGTAGAACGTTGGTCTCTTGGTAGTATAAAGCCGTAGTTCCAGAGTATCTAGCATTTTCAGGACTTATTAATATCAACTGCAAGAAGCTGGAAAATGAATAAAATGTAATAGATTAAGGTAGCAAGATGACCTGGCCTCAGTTGGAGTAACAGTAACTTAGACTTTCATAGAGGAACACATTCTTGTAGCTTCTGAACCATTGTTTTGAATTGATTTTCAGATAGTATACACAAAAAATGGTGATTGCATGGGGTATAGCATACATCTATCAGCCATTAATGTTGGCTACAATTTCAAATATTCCAAATGTAAGTACCAACAGCATGAAATTATTCTAAAGTACAGCATCTCCTTATTAGTTGAGGGACTTCAGGACTGCATTTGGGATTAGCAGCTGGGCAAATACTGTTAAAGGCTATAGGACTGTGCTCGCTGTTTAGTGTCCTAGTGCATAGATTGTGACTCTTAAATGATTCAAAACGTAACTTCAAACTCACCAGAGGTAGAACCAGGAACAAGGTGATCATACATGTGGGAAGGGAATCTAGATTAGTTTTTGAGTACAAGTCAGCTAGATAGGTGGGGCGATTATTTCAGAACATCTGCTTTCATCTGAGGATGTCTCCACTAGGTCAGAGGCTGCGGAATAACCAGAACAAAGCTCCAGAAGCCAAAAACTGAGCTTTGTCACTCCTTGACCTTAACATCTTCCGAGTGCTAGCTGCATGTAGCACGATCCAAGACCAAATTTACAAGCAACAGAATACAAAGAAAATTAATATGAGAAAGTCAATATCAATTCAGCTGAGGAACTGAGGTTGCTGCTAATGTATTTGCAGTACTGCTTAGCAGTATAATAGTAAGACTTCATCAGCTTGATACATTCACTGATTGTGTGATTTATTTTAATCAAAACACCTGAAAAGGATGTACGTGAACAGTAAGAAAACCACAAACACAAGTGAGGTGTGTGCGTGAGTGCCACAACACAGCGCTAGCCTTAGGAAAATTAATTCTTACTCTTGTTAAGCATTTTAAGAGTCTGCATCATACGAAAGACATTTGTGTTCACGTGTACCAGTTGTATCTTGGGAAGCCTCAAGACAAATGCAAATGTGCTGAGGATCTGCTTTGTGATGATGAACCTTCTGACAATCAAAACCTTCCAGAAAAAAAAAAATCCAGATGAATATAAATTATATTTTTCCCTGAAAGTAGGTAAATGGGTATTTAAAACATGTAAATGAAATTTTGGAACAATATTTTGACTAGTTCTGATGGGGGTTTTTTTGTTGTTTTATTTTTTGAGATTTCAAGTATTTCCTTGTTTGGGATAGCTTATTACTTTAGTATCTGAAACATTTAGTGTTGGTGGAAAATCATTTCTAGGATCATCTAACATTTACTTATTGTTGTTTTATGCAAATTCCTGGTGTATTTAATATTTTTAGAGGTGCATGGGAAATAAGTAAATGTCAGAAGAATCACATTGCTTCTGTATCTGCAGCTGACCCTGTTTGTGACACTTTAATTTTTAAGTTTCTTGTGCTTTTTCAGGAGGACATTTTGGCCAGCTTCTGTTTCTCAGTATGTGTTTACTTCTAGCTACTTCTGGGGGCTCTGAAATTATGTCAGAATTTAAATGACTCTTTAAAGTTAATTTAGGTGTTGTTATTCCCTCTACAATTGAAAAGACAATTCTTCTGTTAGAACATTACTTATTTTTCAGCTCTTTTACTCCTTTTTTTTCCCAGATTTTCTGGTATAAAACTGATTTACCTGTGATATTTCTTCTTCTCCTGAGAAATTCACATCTGTCTCTAGCATCTGTCTCTAACTTCATTTAAAAACAGTGGAGGAGGAACATTAATTTTATGGATATATTTGTATCACTGTATTTCCATCAATAAATCATTTGTTATTTCCAAGAAGAACCTGAAACCTCTACCTATCAATATTTTTTCAGAAGCAGAGCTAATGCACAGTGTCTAAAAATAATCTCATGGAGCAAAAATGGAAAATATAGAGGAGTCAGTGCTGTGAGTTAACACTGTCACCTTCTGCATAGTTCTACCAAAGAATGAGCAAAGCCTTGGTTTGTTTCAACAAAATGTATAGCAGTAATCAGTTCCTGTACAGCTTTGATATCCTTCCTGCTTAAATCTAGTGTCTTCTCTGGGAAGACAGTGTAAAATCTGTAACCCTGCACACAAATGCAGTCCGCAGAAGGAGCAAATCCTCTCCCCAGAAGTTTCACCTCCTTTTTAAAGGCACTTGACTCAGCAGACAAGCTCATGTAGCCAGATATTCATCAGTCTACAGCACGAGGCATCATTTCAGAGTCCTTTGGTCTGACCAGATAGACCCAGCTGCAGATGTCAGGCTGTGCCTGGGACCTGGTGGGATCCTGGAACCTCAGTGGTTGCTCAGTGCTCTGTCCTTTGTTCACATCATTTCTTTGTTTTCTAGAGCAGACTGGCAGCAGACAAACGGAGAAAGCTGCTTCATGCATTGAGGCTGTATAAACTGTTCCTTCTATAAGGTAGATGGTGATTCCCAGCCTCAGTCTCTCCATTCTCAGGGTAGCATTGTTTTTTTTTTTTTCCACTGATCAGTTCTCACCACGTACTGCAGCGTCCAAGACTGAGAGGCAGTGAGTATTGTTGCTTGGGGCAAAAGATTGCACAGGTGTCAAAATGTCAAAATAGCTCCTCTGTCTGCTGTATTTACACTTCTCTTGGGACTGAGGATAGCCAAATTTGCAAGCTTGCATTCTCCTTCCACATTTGCATCCTATTTTTAAATTGCACCTTTTCCGGTGGTTGGGAGGGGTTAAGTATACATGTATACTCCATAAGGAGCACATTCTACTTTTGTTCTTGTACACTGATATAAAGTAGGGCATCTGTTTTAAAAATAAGATTACTAGTTTGGGAGTAATTGCAAATATTAATTAAAACCAGTTTGTCTCTCCAGTATTACTGGCTGAGTATTTCAGGTTTAAACACCCATAAGCGTGGAGATGACAATACTAATAATTAAAAAGGAACCAAAATAAGCCAGATAAAGCTTTTAAAAATTAGAATTGTTTCCTGTAATCCTCCATTTGAGATGCTGCATGCCTGGGCTCAATCTTTGGATTTCTTTAATCATCAGGATTGGCCTGTTCTTCCTCCTGGTTTATCCAGTGCCACAGGAGGATTAAACCAGCATAATGGGCACTTTTTAAGTGTCTACATCTTTCTAATCAGCTTGACAGTGCTCTGGTTTATTCCTCCTTGTAAATGTGGGATCATGAAGAAGCTGTACTGTATATAGCACCACTTAGTGGCAGAACGGCTACGTCAGATACTCCGAAAATCTAATCCGAGGAACTTTGTTGAAAGTGAGCAAAAATAAAGGAAGCCAAAGCAAAGCAGTGTGTACCTTTTTCCCCCTCTCTGACTTTTTGCAGTCAGAGCCTCAGATTTCAAAATGCTGCTGAGTCTCCCTTCAGCACAGCTGCACTTTGTATCTGAGCAGAACAATCAGAGCACGTTCCATTCTGTCTCTTTCCATTCCCCATGTGTGTGTTCCTGGTCTGACTGTGCCCACAAAGCTGGACAGGTATCTTTTGCATATGGCCACGACTGCCACAAATATTAGCTCTTCTGTGTTTCATATAAGCAAAAAGGTGTTATTCTGAATGCTGTTTTGCTTGATTATGAATACATTTCACAGAATTAAAAAATTATATATATATATATAAAAGGAAAATAACGCAGAGAATACATCCCCGTATTCAGTAGCCAAAGTATCAAAACAATACAGGTAAGAGTTTTTCCATGCAGGAGATTGAGGTCAGGGATGTTCATCATATGATGTTTGCATGAGTTTGTTTTCTGTGTTGAATTTTAACAACATTTGCATGAGCTTTCTAATTTTGGGGATACAAAGAAGTCAAGTCAGAGTTTAGAGATAAAGAAACCTACAGCAATGTCAGTACCTGGAACATTAAAACAGAGCCCAACATTTTCAACAAAATGTACTGAAGCTTCCCAAGGGACACCATGCTGTCATATTGGAAACCCTTCTGTGAAGAGAAGAAAAGGGATGTGATTGAGACACATGAAATAAGATTTACTTTTTATTTCCAAAGCACACACCGGATGGGCAGTAGGAGGGCCCAAACATCAGGTGGAAGTTTAATTATACCACATCTTGTTCCCTGACACAAATTACATTTTGTTGAGTGTTTCTTCACAGCACTTTTAGAAATGGCTATTTTTCAAATCATAAATGTGTATGTTATGATTATAAGCAAATCAGAAAACAGTAGTGGTAGAGATGGCAAATTACATTCATTTCATAGCACGCATCACAAGCCTTTCCTGTTTCTATCACAAGCCCTATCAGTTGTCCGATGTCTGATCATGTGCATCAGTTATTCCAATACAGTATTGAGAAACAAGATTTTCAATCAGTTATGTGTGAAAATGCATATGCAATTGCACATCTGAGCTGTGTGTACAATTACTGAGAATCCATGCGTGCATTTGGTAATTTCTCACATAAATGCACTTAATTAGTCATCTGTGCATGTTTTCCTATTTGCATACATACTTATGGCAATTTTGCATGCAAATTAAGCACTTTATATATATATATATATGTAGAAGTTTGACTCTCATCATGTTTACTAAACAGAAGCTTATGTTAGGTCTGGACTAAAATAATTGAGTAGTCTGACAGTATACAATATAATGCGATATCTTTCATATGGATTAACATAATGTCTGCATCCTGCTGAGGTTTTCACAGCAAGATTATTAGATTAATATCTCCTAAAATAAAGGATCAGTTGTGTGAATGACCGCTCTGTTGAAATACCTGGATAGCTGATGCAGAGGTTCCCCAGCTCAGCCCTTAAATTGTGGCAGGTGGAATTCGTATTGGTTGTTAAAATGTTGCAACAAAAATGTCTAAATCCTGCTATCCTTCCTAAAGCCTGTTAGGCGATTTGCCATTTCCTGCAGGTGGATTTGCACAACCAGAAACACTGAAACAACACCACTTTGTTAAACCATGAGCTGCCTGCAGCTCATAACTGAAGATGGTGCAGGAATGACTCCTACAGCATTTCTCTTTCAAAGACACCAAAACCGCACGCACATCCTCTGTCTATCAGAGCCAATCTTTGTCTTAAATTTAATTTGTCTTGGATGTATGAATACTTCTAGCGCCTATGCATGTGTCCTAAACAAAGTTACAGTCCCATTTATGGAAGTGGGAGCAGATCAGGTGATGTGAGACTACAGGATCCATTGACCAGTGCTAATAGTGCTAATAGTAAAAACACGGAATACTTTGTTTGATGAATACATGAGCTCAAATGATTAATCTTTAGAGTTCAGATATTTCTAGATGCTGGCAAAGCATCAGTTAGTCTGCAATCAGAACTCAGAACTGCTGGTGTAACAACCCCCCCAACGTCCAGAAATAGCATGTATCAGATGAACAGCTGAGTTCACCTACCAGAGGTACTCATCAAAGTTTTAACCCGTGTGAGCCTATTCTTCCTGTATGTGCACGCACGTGGGGAACTTCTTAAATTATTATTATTTGCTCACAGTCAGTCCATATTATTCAGTTGGTTATGTATATGTAATTCCTAAATAGCTCCCTTTCTTTTACTGCTAGGCTTTATTAAATTTAGGTATGTAACATTACTGGGGTTGGAACTAGATGATTTTTAAGGTCCCTTCCAATGCAAGCCATTCTGTGATTCTATGATTCCATGACTAGTAGCAATCTTTCATTTGTTATTACCCTCATTTATAGGTAAACTTTTGATTCAGATGTTCAAATAAGTTTCATACACGTCTTGAGTGTGACTGAAGTTGTGTAATGACAAACTGTGATTGATCACCACCTTTTTAAATTGGAAATGTGCTGAATCTTTTTGACTGTGTGATATTTGATCATAAAGCAGTCTCCTACACATCTTTTCCTCTCTGTCCCCTCTTTCTAACTTTTCTCATTTTTGCAGTTCTGCTGTCGAAGTCCATACGCTGTCAAAGCTGTGTCCTGTGAAGTGCTTTGTCTCCCAGGTGGTTTTTGACCCAAAATGCTGACAGCTCCAGAAAATGACTTATTTTTAAAAAGGTAACTGGTTTTCTCCGAGGAGTTCTGCCTCAGCATTTAGCATGCTCACACACAATTTAGAGTATCTGCTGGTGTGCTAAAACTGTAGGATAAATTCAGGAGCAGGAACTACTTGGGAGGCATACAAACAAGCCAAGTGCCACAAATGGCAGAGAGTGCTCAGAATGTAACTTCTATTTATCTGTATCAACCTGTGCAGAAGACTACAACCTTTTTTTTTTTTTTTTTTTTTTTTTTTTGTGATTAAGAATAAAAGCATGTTCTCCAAATAAGAAAAGAAAGACTAATCTGGATTACACGATTTTGTTAGATAAAACTGTTTATTTACAAATACTGCTGCCTATATCAGAGATCAGATTGACTTTGAGATCTGGACTGGAATAAATTTTATGCGTATGAACTTCTTAATGTTGATAGAGTTATCAGGGTGAGGGCCTGGAGATGAGAAGGAGATGGTGAAGTGATGAGAATTACTGCTAAGCAACAAAACCAGAAAAAGCTACAGGTCTGAAAAACTGCAGTCCTTGTGTGGACCTGGGAACACCAGGTTTAATTACATTGATACACATTTGGAATTTTCTGTGTGCAGTGATTAGAATTTACAGAACTGTAGGGTTTTGTAGGTTAGATCCTGCCTGCTTCCTCTGGTATCTTGCTGAATCAAGTGTGAACATGTCTGAGAACAACACAAATTCTTGCTTTTTGTGCTTGTTGTTTAGTACCACCACTTTAACTTGCAACTCACTGCAGTGATACAAATCTATTAAACTTCTCAGTCTACTTTTTCCTTGATCTTTAGTTTTGGCATTAATACAATGAATGAATTTAAGAAAAAGCGTGGCAGAAATTTTACTGTTCTGAATACGTCAGTTGTATTTTACAATACCATACTGAGAATTACATTAGTTTATGGTGTATTACCTCACCTATGGTGAAACAGACTTTGAATTGGGATTTTAAAATTGATTTTAATATAGCCATTGCTGGAAAGCTGCCATCAGTGCCTGCAACTCCCCACACTGGGGACACCACAGTGTGTCTCATAATTGGAGGTCAGACTACACTAAAGTTGGCTTCCCCTGGTCAGTGTAATTAACTGAGCAGGAAGGTTTGGTATAGGGCCTCTAAAGTTATTTTTTCCTCATTGCCATTCACATTAGCAACTCAGAATGAGAAGCAACGGGAACTGCAATGTCCTGTTGAGTAGATAGCATAAAAGAGAGAAAGTTCAAATTCCTTGGCATCGCACCACGTCTAGCAGGATTGAAAACATGACATCAAAAGGTCTCTTTAGCCGGAAAGATAGATGCATCTTTCTCATTTTCCATACACAGGTAGCACGTGCAGGTGAGTACAGGATCAGCTTAGATTGATGAATATTCTGTCCCTGTTCTGTGCTTTTTCCTATGAATTCTTTCTTCAAATCAGTTTCTCCTTGGTGACTCATAATTTTGTCTTTAGATTTTGTACTAGAGCCAAATCATATGAAATCCAGAATCTTGAACTGTGCCCAGCCATTCGTTTAGCTCCACTGATACACCGTTTCTTCAAAGAATTATGTAAGTGTAACAGAGTCTGCCTTTTACTGTTACTTATTTTCCCTCTGTGGTTATTCTCTTTCTACTAAGGAGTTTCTTTGTTTCCTAGGTTGGCTTCTGTCTAGATCTGGTAGGTCCACCCTTTCCTCTAGAGTATTTTCTCCATAGCTTTGTCTTTGTCCTTCTTTCATCCTGTCCCATCTGCCCTGTACATCCTAAAAAGATCCCAAATGTGAAGTAAATCTGAAGGCTTTTTTCCTTCACTTGGGTTTTGAACTGCTTGTGCAAATTCATAATTTGCCATTATCTATCAAGCCAGAAGCATCCTTGTTTCTCAGTGTCTGTATACTTGCATTCCTTTTGCAGTGTCTGAGGCACGGACTCAAATGTGGACTATCCAGATCATTTATTACAGGTGTTAACATCCCTTATATACTTCCACAAGTTTTCTCTTGTAACTTTCCCACCCGCCTTTACATGTCATCAAAATACTCCCCAAGACAGTCCTTAACCGTGCATACAGGTACTTATCCAACCAGGGTCATGAGTCGTTCCGAGCCACACACTTCTTCCTCCAGTTGGAGTCTGCCATCACACAGCTTACTTGAACTTGTTCTCCTTTTCTTCTGGAAGTACCCTTGGTTCTCAGCCTCCCTTTCTCATGCTGTTTATCCTTTTCCATGGCTTCTGCTTTAACTGTACTTTCCTGTATTCCCACATCCTTTGTTATTCCTTTTGACATCAAAGCAGAATTAGTAATAATGACTCTTTGATTCATCAGTTCAGAAGCTATCTCCTAGTTAAGAAACAAGAATCATTATGCAATACAGACAAAACTTATATTTTGTTTTTCACATAGTATTAGTGTCATTTTTCCTTGTTTTTCAGATTTTTAAATTAATACATTTATTTTCCTTAGCATCTATGCTATAACTAGTTGAAACCAGCGTAACGTGTGCTTATCAGAGAACCATTCAGGAATACTTCCCAGATAAGGAATTCAGACATCAGCCCTAAGCTAGGAAGGGAAGAGTCTCTTGAGACTGTTTTCTCACTTCCTGTCCATTTAATTTGTTATTCCCATGCTTTCATGTACTTGATGGCTGCTTGACAATTTTATTGTGTGTTGTACTGTCCCTCAGTGATCACACCTCCCTCTCCCTTTCTCTCCCCATGAAAACACAGCTCGCATCTGATACTCATCTCCTCTAGTAACAGTTCTATTGTCCCCTTGATATGTACGTGTAACTCCCAGTGCTGTCAATAGGAATTACATATGTGCATCAAGGAAAGCAAAATCCCTCGTGTACTCTGTTCACCTCATTATCTTGGCACAGTCAGTTCTGTAGATGTCTCATCTGTGAGCCTTTTATTCTCTTGAGTGTTGTGTTGTACAGTGAGTTGGCTCTTAGGATCAGCAGTTTTGCTCTTGAGGTGTTTAGCAAGTTGATTTAATGTGCATGTAGAGTCTCCTAAATGCCTACATTCAGCCAAATCCACGTATCATAGTGTTTGTATGTTAGGCGGTAAAGCTTTCCATTTCCTTTTTATGCACGAATATCAATTCACAACCGGTCTCCCAGCAGACAAAGTGAAGGAAGACGCTGAAGCTAACCTTCCCAGCTAACACATGTTCAGTCCAGGCCCAGAGCAATACACAAAAACACTATAATTCATGAAAGTTCAGTAGCTGCAAAAATGCAAAAGGAATATTTTAGTTTTCCTTAAAGTCCTGAAGGACAGCATTTTATGAACGCTTCACGTTAATTGCTTCTAAACAAGGAGGTGGCTGAAATAGTAGCTAATCTGTTAGCAAAAGCTTTAACTCTTATGAAGACATGGTCATTGGAAAGGGCTGAGGGAAGATGGTAGAGTGGAAATTAGAACACCTGTAAACCAGTGATTTCCACTGACTGAAGAAGGAAGCTATATTCTCCTTCTCAGATTACCTGATCTTTCTGGGAACGCCTTACTTTGGGGAGCTACCTGGTGTCTCACATAGGTTAGTGTTAATGGGAACATAACTGGGATACGTTCTGAGAAAGAATTATTCACTGCATTTGCAGTCATTCCCTAAGCACAGAATCAGGAACTATAGCTTAGGAAAGAGGGATGGCAAACTAGTTTGGGAAAAAAATCCCTTTGCCATCAGATTAGAAATCCACTGTAAACATGTTGAAGAATTCTATCTTTTTTTCACTACTGCTCTGCCTTTTCTTCACAATCTGTTGTGGTGTCAGACTTATTTTGACAATACTTGTAGAACTTGTCATATTAACAAAGTTATCAAAGGGAGTGAACACATGCGTAGCAACGGCTGCAGTCCAGCAAGAGTCAAAATTGCTGGCCACAGGTTTGCAGAAGGAAACGTTCACACTTTGGTTGCACAGATCCAAAACATCCCCAGAAGTCTCCGGAGTAGTTCTATTCACATAGCAACAGCAGCTGCCCTTCAGCCTGGAACGATCTACTGCAAACTTTGGAATTTAGGATAAAAATGAAAGGAACACATTTAGATTATATGCATGCATGTATACATGTATAAGGATTTATTTTTGCTATCACAGTGACACCTAATTATTTTTTACTTTTGTTCAAGTGTTTCATAAAAAGGGGGTATACACTAAATTCAAGGCAACGATGGGATTTATTTGATGTTATATAACACGCTCAGAAATACTCGTTTAAAAACAAAATAAACCCTATAATCCACCAAGGCTGTAAATTGGTGGGGTAGGAACAATCTTTTCATTATATGTGCCTACAGAGCTTAATACAATGAGGTCTCAGTTCGTCTCTAACATCTCTAGGTGTTAACACAATGCCATTAAATCTACTCAATAGCAAAAGATGCAGTCAGTGGATTTATGTGCCTCATTCCTTAGAAAACGTGCGAATCCAACAGAATAGTTTAATGGCTAGATTTTTCTGCCGCAATGTCTGATTTTGCACGTACATCAGATAGTATGCATCTATTTATGCAAATCGATGTTGGATTTATATGCACAAAATATACATGCCTGAGAACGCTTATTTGTGGAGTCGAGCCGCATTCAGAAAGGGAAAAAGATCGCATTTGGATGCCAGGTTCAGGCTGGATGGGAAGAACTGGAGCCAAACTTAGCACTGGAGATCGCTCTCTGAGTACCACGCAGACAGCGCGGGGCTGGCTGTGCGGTGCTGGGCCTGTTTGACTCTTACAGCGGGAGACGTCCCACTTAGCAGCGCTGTGCACACCTGCTCTGTGCACACCTGCTCTGTGCACACCGGTGCACTGAGGCTGTCGAGGAGCCTGTTCATTTTTCTGCCTTTTCCCCCCCCTTTTTTTTTTTTTTTTTTTACCCTAATCCGGATGATCGTTTACTGATACACCATCTCTTCTGCTGCTCCCCCATGCACCGTTCTCTCACAGGTTTTCCTCACAGAGCATCCCAATCACCTTTTTCTTCTTCGGGACCCGTGAGATGTTGGCTCTGACCTGTTGCCTTCTGCCCCAGCGGCTGTGTCACCCCCTGGAGAACCGCACTCTCCCCCTGGAGACGTGACACTTCCCACTGGGTTACTCCGCATTTTCCTCAGCGGATTCATATTTTGGCAACTTCCCCCCTCACCGGCTACACCCTCCCCTTGAACATGCTGATTTTTTTTTTCACCTCACCACTCTAGCTTTCCCGTCAGCTTCTCCCCCCCCCCCCCCCCCCCACGCACGGCACAGCTCGGCGCGCCGATCCCTCAGCCCCGCGCGGCGGCGGGGCGGTGCTGGCCCTTTAAGGCGGCGCGTTCCCGCGCGCCGCGGGGCGAGGGGGAGGGGCTTGTCGGCGGCGGCGCGCGGCGGGCGCTTCACCTGCAGCCCAGAGCGGGCACCGAGCGGCGGCGTTGGGAGCGGGGCGTGAGGAGAGAGCGCGCGGCTGTCGTCGTCGTCCCCGCGCGGCGTGGACGGAGCGCGGCACGGGGCGGCCGAGTGCACCGCCACGGCCCGGCGGGCGGGCGCCGCCGGGGCGATGAGGACCGGCTCGCGGCTGCTGCTGGTGCTGCTCGTCTGGGGCTCGGCGGCGGTGAGTGGGGCGGCACCGACGGGCGGCTGTGAGGGGGCGGTATCCCGGTGCCCCTCCGCGCTGTCCCCGCTCCCCGACAGCCGCGGTAACTTCGGGCGTGGGAGCGGAGCCGCGTTCCCGCGGCTCTCTGCGGTTTTTTTCCTTCTCTCGCGGTTACTCTTCGTTATCGTTCGTTTTAAATCCGCCGTCCCGGTGGAGGGGTTTGTACTCGTCCCCGCGTCCCCTCGCGGACCGCCGGGCGAACTTCGCGGGGTCGCGGCGCGTCCCGCTGCCCAGCCGCCCTGCTCCGCCGGCTCCAACTTTCATTCCGTCCGCCCGCAGCCGCCCCGAGGCTCCGAGCCGCGCTGGGTTCTGTCGGGCGGAAAAGTTGACTGCTTTTTCTTTTTCTTTTTTTTTTTCTTTTTAATAAATATGTATAGATAGATACGTATTTTCCTCCAGGCTGAAGCGCTGCCCGCAGCGCACCGCCAGTGGCCGCAGCGCTCGGTGCTGCTCGGGGCCGGCTCGGCTGCCGCCGCCGTCCGCCCTCGTGCCACGCGGGGAATGTCCCACGTCTGAGCGTGCGGGCTGCAGCGACGGGGTGTTACATACAGCGGGTCCCTTTGAAACGTCTCCTAATCGCAGCGTCTTGCCAGCTCCGGGCAGAGCCCGCGGAGCCGCGGCTTTCTCGCGCTTTCCCTCAGCACCCGCTGCCCTCCGCCTCCCGAGCGGGGGTTCTCGCGGAGTCCGCTGCCTTGCCGTTCTGCTTGCTAAGAGGACCCTTTCCTCTGTGTGTGCGTAATGCAGCACTGCCCGCGGGTGCTGGGGGAAGCGCAGAGTCAGGTGTGTGCCCGCAGCCGCGCTTTCCCGGGGAAGTGATGCTCCGGTCCCTTGGCTGCACCGCTCTGCAGGACCGGGGTGTGCAGCCCGCACCGCCCAGCCGTGCCGCGGCTAGCTAAGGAGCACCAGAAATAAAATTCCTTGTCGCTAGCTCTTGCTTCTGCATCGATCCCCGGGCAGTCGCTGCGTGCAGATAGCCCGCTCACGTGCTTTCAGCGAGAGCGCTTCGGGACTCTCTGTGCTGGGAAGGCAAGCTCTGTCCCTCCAGCTGCGCTGACCTGCCCCCGCAGCAAGGAGCGCTTCTTATCGCACAGCGCAAAGTTGGGACGGAGCAGCTGAGCGCTGAGCCGGGTGCTGCCCCTGGATGCCGGCAGGTCGTGCGCGGGGCTGCGCTATTAGATGGCACTGTTACATTTCTGTTGGCCATCCCTCCACTTTCCCTAAAGCTGGGGCACGGGCAGAGCCTGGTGGCACGGAGGTGGAGGCTGCAAGGCTGGTGCAGGGAAGGAGGGGGCTGTTGTGGGCTGCAAGCTCCTGGGGCAGCTGGGAGCTCTGGGGTCCTCTTCCCATCCTGGGGCTTGCCCTGGTTCTCATCAGCAAGACTCAGTGATCTGGGTGCTGCAACATCAGGCCTTTGCGTGGCTCCAGCGTGAGCACTACTCACTTGATGAATTGCTGCTCTTTGTTTCCTCCCCTCTTCTGACAGTGCCCTGTATCCAGCCTTCCTACAAACAATGCTTTCTATTGTAGTCAGGCAGCTAGTTCCTGGCCCGTTTTATTTTTGCAGCTACAGTATGGATCCATTCCAATAGACAGGCACTTCAGCATAGGTGGTTTCTGCTTGCACGCTGCTTTACTGTTCAGGTTTGCGTGTGCTAAGCTCCTCATCATTGTGCACAAAGCATTGTACCAAACCTCAAAAGTCATGGTGTATGTCTTGCTTCTTTGATTTTGCAGGCACTCAATGGGGATCTTACAGTTAGACCCACATGCAAGCCTGGCTTTTCAGAAGAAGACTACACAGTGTTCGTCTCCCAGAATATCCTGGAAGGGCAGAAGCTACTCAAAGGTAAGTGGAATAAAATGCTTAATAGGCGCTGCAATAACTGTACTTTGGGAGGTGAAAGGAGACTTACAGATGCTGGTTGTGATGGTGAAATTGTCTGCAGAATTATGTTTGTAGGAGGATGAAACACTAAGTGGTTTACGTGAGCGCGGTTTTGAATACAGATGAATCACTCCAAGTTCACGTGCTGTCTGCTTCAGGTGGATCTCTTGCCTGTACACGGAGAGGTCAGCGCTTCACTTTTAAGTCTCCCACTCCCACCCCGTCTGAAGGGACTCTACGCTTGATATTTTAGAAAGTATTTTTATGTATGAAATTCAGGGATCCTTAAATTATCTCTGCTTTGAAATGCATGATAAAGCAGACGTTGTTGTTGGAAATGTGGTAAACAAGCCTACAGACATTCTGTTCACAAATGTGGCATTCATTTTCATTACTGCCCCACTGACAACATGAAAACACAGGCAGAAAGAAACTACCAATTAGCTTTATAGTAATTGGAGGATTATAACCACTTCTGTGATTGTAAACTCTGAGACATCTTCGTAATCCAAATAACAATAGATTTTCCTGTGTATTGATCAGTCTCCCTTTCAAGTTTAAAAATAATTAAACTTTGTATTTGCATGATGCAGAAAATAGCTGTTTTTCTTAAAGATCAAAATCCCAGCCCCCTCCTTAAGTTAAATCGCCAGCCACTAGTGGATGCTACAGCAATTCTAAACGCACAGTATGCTGTAGGAATGGAGAGCACAACAGGTTCCGATACCCTGCACAAGGGATTGCAAACCCTTTGCTACTTTTTCCTGAGTGCATTTACTCGCATGCACACTCCTCTGCCAGAAAGCCGGCGTTTCTGTCTTCCTGCACAGTCACCACCTGCTCGGTTACTTTGATTTCTAGGGAGATGGAGACTTGTATTCTTTCTGGCTTCAGCGGAATCCAGGGCTGGATGTTTTCTCTCTACATGAGTTGGCAATCAGTTTTGTTTCTAAGCCCGATTGTCTTTGTTTTGCTGTTCAGGAATTCTCTTGACTGGTCTGGCATCAGCTGGGAGATGTTGGGGAATTTATTTGTTGTTTGAAAGATAGCCAGCTAGAGGGCTGGACACAGACAAACCCGAGAGTATAACAAAGCAGTACATATTAGAGGCATGGTACCAAATGTTTACATGTTTAGTGGCAATTTTTCCAAAACTATCAGTTGCAGTGTCTTCCAGGTCAGTCTGTAAACTGACTACTTTCACACTTTGAAAGTCATCTGATACAGTGTCCTCCAAAGATGAGAAGTTCATGTCGTTAATACTCTTGGAGGACTGTTTTTGGTGTTCAGTGCTTGATATGCTGCAGTGCATGTTTGCGGAGGTGGGCGGAAGGGATGGAGCAGGTCTGTTCAGCAGTGACTGAAGGCAGCAGAGTGGCTGTCATTTCATTTCAGTTGCAAGTGACCGCCTTTAAATGTGAAATTATATTTAGGCTGTCAAGTTGATTTGAGTGAAAACATATATTTAATGAACACTGTCTTTCTCCTTAGGGTCCAGTCGTAGTTTTGCCCCAGTCATGGTGAAACAGCTGCTCACCTGGGGCTGAACTGGCCCCCAGATATCACAGCACAGTAAGATCTGTGTCCTAGTAATATTGTCCCTAATGACATGATCTGTAGGAATTTTGTCAACTGAAGGAGAAGGGAAGGGAAAAAAAAAAGTGCAAATGCTGTGTTTGCTAATAAGTGAGCTATCATCTTTACACCTTCTAATCAGCAGCCAAATACTTGCTGCTGTTTATCAGAGGAAACAAATATATCTCATTAACCAGTGGGATAATGGGGGGGAAAATCTGCTGTTTAAACTCCTTCTTTGTGCTTGTGTTGTTCTTTATATATATTCTAGCATGTAAAGTTGGTAGTTTTCCAGTTTAGGTTTAATTTTACTTCCTAACACTTGATATGTCTGAGGCATAAAATGTTTATCTCATTCTTCCATCTGGGTGAAGTATTGTACAATAGATCAGACCAAAAATGGGTTCAGATTGCTTACATTAACATGTTTGATAGATTGACATATGTACTGTTTCACACCATCTTACCACGCAAAGCTTTGCTGCCAGCTACCACCATCTTATTCGTCAGCATTCAGTAATTCATCTCCAGGCCAAGTGGGGCTGTTTGCATTGCAAAATACAAAAAGCAGGTAGGGATTCACCCAGTGGCCATTTCATGGGTCTGGGGAAAAGGTGGATGCATAGTTTAAATTGCTCTCAAGGGATTCCCATACCCAGCACACAGATCTGGGGTTTGCCTAAGAGCCATTTCATCCTTGGGAAGGAAGGAAGGAAGAGGAGCCCAGGACCATTTGCAGTGCCCAGGGACGGGCTCACCCTTGGCTGAATCATCGTTAGCATGGATATGGTGCAGTTGGTCAGCTTCTGCTGCTGAGAAGTTGAACTGCTGTGTGGTTGGAGGGTGCGCTGCAGTCCTACAACTGGTTTCCATTTTAAGCTTGGTAGTAACCAGTTCTAAATGTAGCAGCATAGTCAGTGTATCAAAATTAGTGCCTGAAGTATTCTAGGTTTGAATGGAGTTAAACAGATCGTGGCTGCTTATAATTGACTTACTCCAATGGAAATAGCTTAGTCCTAATTTGACAACAAGAGCTTTTACAGAGTCATTGTTTTATTATAAGTATGCCATAAGCTATTAAACACTATGTTGTGGTTCGTCTTATTTGCCTGAGTCAGCTCTTTAACATCCTCAAAACATACAGATTCTAGCAGGAGCTATTTGTTACACAGTAATTAACTTGTTTATGATAAATGGGTGGGAGAAATGTCATGGCATTTTGTTTTATGTATAAATGAAAAGCATTTGCATTCTAAAAATTTCATGTTAATTAGACTTAAAATAGTTTTCCCCAATAGGGCCACAAATACCACACACTACACATCAATGCCAAATGTTGTATCCTGATGATGGGGTATTAGCTGAGTTGATTCATGGAGCCTGTACCTTCCTCAGAAATGCCTTCCTTGTGCCTCCTAACAATAGTTAGCAGAGTAAAATCAGTTTATTTTTGTCTTCATTTTTGTTTGGCGGATAATAAACTTAGTGTTGATCACTGATGCATGATAATGTTTAAAATAAGGTGGTTGGTTGTTTTCTTCCTTAGCCTTAGGAAAAAATCACAAAGCTGCTATATGACAGAAAACGATTACAGCTCAGGTATCTTTTTTTCCCTCTTTGTTAACTATTAATGTGAACTTGAAGTGGTGAGAGCATCACTCCCTGAAGGTGGGGAGCAATGGCACGCGGTGCTGCACTGACTGCATCTCGGGACTGACTTGTGCATCTGTCCCAGAGCTGAGGCTTGAGTGAATGGGAGTGATGTGCAGGCGGCTTTGCAGGGAACGAGTCATGAGGAGCAGGATGCTGAAGGTGGTACGCAGGGTGGTTGTTCAATGGTTGCTTTTCCAGCCTAGTGCCATCACGGTTATCTGTGATCACTTTCCAGAGAGATGCAGCTAACTCTCATTACTGCTGTATGTCTCTTAGCCTTCCCAACAGCCAAGAGACAGCGTAAGCAGTGGAGGCATACAGCCCTTTTTTTTTTTTGTTTTTCTTTGCTTCTCTTCATCGGCAGTGATTCATGTTTCTGTTGCCCATCTTAAATAGTGCCTGTACCAATGTAGCAGGATAGCTCTGCTTGTGTGGGCAGCTGCATTTGGGTAGGAGCGCGTGGAAGCACAGTTTATTTCCATGCAGCAGTCCCAATGAGCTGCACCAGCTTGTGCTGCTTTCAGCATGTGTGTGAAAGCAAAGGTAGCCAAACTTCAGGCAAATGCATCAAAACATAACTGTTTGTATGCTATGGTTTTCACTGTCATGCTTCTTGTTTGCAAACAAGTAAAACATGTACATTTTACTGAAATAACTGTTTTTGTTTTGTTTTTTCAAATGAATTCTTCATGGAGGCCATTTCTCAGCTGTGTCTTAAAAGCAGAATGTTCTTCTTTGTGGCTGAAGCCTTTTGTTCTCCCTTCAGGAGCTTCAGAACCTCCACTGTTCAGCCCTCACCGCCTCCAACAGCAAGACTTAGGAAGGCTGTGAATGTTTAGAAAACAGAAGGGATAGAGCAAGCACCCTGGTCTTCCTATACCAGTCTGCAAACAAACATTCAATTAAAATACAAATAATGGGTGGTGGTGGAACCTGAACAGACCTTTGCAAGCTGTGTTTGAGGCTGGTTGCTAGTAATTCACATGGCAGTAACTGTAGGGATATGTACTGTACCTGCTTTTGTACTGCATTCTTGTGGTTAAGACAATGCAGGAAACTGAACGTGTCCTGTGGACTGTGATATGGCAGTGTGCTGGCATCTCTACTTGAAAATAGTCACCCGGCCACAAAATACTGCTGAATGATGTGGTGCTTGTTCCTGACAGGTGAGGCTTCCAGGAGAAATGCGGATGGTTTTGCTGCAGTAGCAGATAACCTAGCAAGTGCCCACAGATCCACGGGGGCTATTGACAGGGAACATGCATCTGCAGTACATACACTGGCTAATGGGAACATCTGCCCTTTCATGAGTATGTTTTCTCACTTCTCTTATGGGTAGAGTCCAAAGAATCCATAGGTACCTGTCCACCACTGATTCCAAATTCTGAGCACCCTCTGGGGCTTTCTGGGCATTTTTAGGAAGCAAGAATCATGAGGAATGCTGGGTTTGTTCTGGGGTTCTGTTGGGCTTTTGTAGGGTTGTTCGGTGTGTTGCCTTGCTGCAGCCTGCTGACAGACCCAGTGCATTCTGTGAGCTGCTTGAGGCTCGAAAGGAGCCTTTCCCTTCCTGCTTTCGTTATTTTCTGCTCAGTGATTCTGCATGAAAAGCAGCCACTGTAGTTACTGTATACGTAATTAGTTTCACAGTTCCATAATAAAATCTGAAAGTAGGGAACCCAGAACTCTACCCATAACCTTTCTTCATTCCTTTCTTGGAGTAAATAAAGGCTGAGAGACATCAGCTCTCTGCGTTAAGTTTGTACGTGCTTGTGTGAAGCTGTTTCTCAGCAAACTCTTCTCCCATTCCACAGGACAACTTCTCCCAAAAGTGGATCCTCTTGATGCAATTCAAATGCATGGTTTCAGTCATGAGATGCAGGGGAGAGCCTCCGTAAATTGGGGTAACTCCTGATGCATATTCATTTTCAACGTTTTTCAGACCTAACTTTGGGCACAGAAATTTGATGTTGAAGTTGATGTTTTTATCTGAATAAAATGCCAGTTAATGAGACCCGAGTAGTCAATAGCACTCTGTAGAGTTAATCCCCTTACGCTGTTTAATAACTGTATATATTGCTTTCTAGTTCAGAGCTTTGAACCAAATTCCTCAAACTCAAGTAAAATTACTTCTTTCTGCATTCTGGGAAAGCAACTGATTTTTATCTGAATAAATCTGCTTCTCCAAAAACAGGCTCAGAGCTTCTCTCTTTTTTTTTTTTTTTTTTCTTAATAGGTGAGGGGAAAAAATTGTCTCTTGGAAAATGGAGTTGTTTCAAATTAGGCACTCTAATAAATATATAGAAATTAAGGAACAAGATGAAACTATTTCTAATGAATAATTTTTTTCTTTTTTTTTTTTTCTTTCTACTTAGGATGGTAGGAAGTAAGCCATGCCTGGATCAGTGTAAATGAGTTGCTTATTGTAAAGTACCTGTTGTTTAGAAGTCCAAACCAATAAAGTGAGGTCTGTTAAGGTTAGAAATTGTTAATTTCAGAGTTACTTCTGTGTTTGCCTGCTGCTGACAGAGCTCGTGAGCTCTGATCTCACTGAGCAGATGTTGAAAGCTTTTTGGAAGTTCTGTTTTACGCGTGTGGTAAAAGAAAAATATTTATTCCAGCAGTGAAATATTGCTTAATTTTCATTAACCTAATGCCAGCGCTTATAGCCTAATTCCATTGATATTCATGTGCAAGCCTCTTCTTTCCTTAATTTTCTCTTGGAAAACGAGCATAATATTTTTCTAGAGATACCTTATTTCACTGCAGACTGAAGATTGTGAAGTGCTTAGTTCTGCAGTGGCTTGGACTATGTGCACAGCCCATAGAATGCTGGCATGATTTAGATTATACTTAGAAGTCTCATTTAGAAGGTAAGAAGAGATTCAAATTACAGAGGATAGCATTTAATTAGAAATCTACTTTTTAATATTTTTTTCTGTATAATAGAATGAATTTGAGTAACATAGGGAAAGAAGGCTGTTTCTCTTCCACTCTAGAGTAGAATTATATTCAGAATTAATTCCATTCCTGTAAAAGTGAGCAGAACGAAAAGTCCTACTTGCTACATTTGTGTAAATGTAGCAGTAAGAACTAAGGCGAGAAGGTAGTGGTTGAAAATAATGGCCACTATTTGTGTTTTGGGACTCCAGGTTTGGAATAGTTTGATGAGGAAATTAGGAGGAGCCTTTAGTAGGGACTCATCTTAATTTCTTCTAGAGCCTGCACCTGAATGCTGCAATAGGAATTCATGCTGGATGGATGGACTCAGTCCATACATATCTATGGTGCATGTAAACATTCTGTGTGCTAGTTGAAGGACATGAAGAACATCTTATTTCATGTTCAGTTTTCCTTTTGGTGCTTAAATGACCCCCTCCAAGGTTTTGCTTTTTCAGGCAAAGATCAGAAGTGCTGTTGTCTTTTGGTGTCATCAGTTGTTATTGCCCAGAATACAGTGTTATTTCGATATTTTGTTTAAACACATTTTTATTATAATTTATGAAGGGAGAGTCTGAGAGATCTGGGGCTGTTTATCCTGGAGAAGTCTCAGGGAGATGTTAGCATTATGTGTAAATGCTTCGTGGGATGATGGGGCTAGGCAGTGCTCAGCCACGCATGGAGAAATGGGGAAAGGAAACGGGTGCAAACTGAAATGCAAGAAATTCTATTTATCCATGAGAAATAACTTCTTTGGTGTGAGGGTTATCAAACATGGGAGCCAACTCCTTGAGGGATGTGGAGTGTCTGTGCCTGGAGGTGCTCAGAGCCCAGTGGGCTGTGGTACTGTCTCAGCTGCCCTGCAGTGGGATTCTCTCAGGATTCTGTGAGTGGCAAGTGTATGAAAAATTAGCGGTGAACAGAGATTTTCTGCAAGTGGAGATCAAATAACTTTAAATAAAAACATGGCAACAGTCTGCCAAAAAATATTAACAAAAAAAAGATCCTTGTAGGGAAATGGTATTTCTGTAACTTCTTGGAAGCATAACTTCTAAAGAGACTATAATTGAAACACCAGGGACCACTATTCTGCTGTTTGCTTCCATTAATGTCCAGACTTAACTCAGGCATAGTTTGTCTCACGGCATAAGGAAATGTTACACTTAAATTCAAAAAGCTCTTGATTTCCTCTTTATTTTTAGTAGAATGAATGTGGAACATATGGAGTTTCTGTTTTCCCAAAATATTTGTCATTAGTACTGGCTGCCTCACTTCTTTCAGCAGAATCTTCCCCAAGTGAGTTTTCCTGCAACATAAAAAATAGTTGGGTAAAACAAGATTTCTTTTTGCCACAGGCTTTGTGATTCTTCTTGCTTACATTTATTGTCGCTAATTTATTTATTAATTTTGAATTGTAATTGCACAGAGGGAGAGAGGAGCAGCAAATGTTCTGGCATATGGGCTGCACTGTCATTGGAAATGGAGATTTGCAGTCACTCTTGCTGCCCTGTGCCTTGTGACCCCAGGCTCCAGACTCTCTCCGCCAGCCTGTTTAGATTCCTGCTTTCTGCTCCCTTCTAATGCAAAATTTTAATTATTTTTGCTTTGCCTGCTTGCCAGCATTCTGTAATAGAGAGCCAGTGGCAGTAATTCAGTAGTCTGCTAGTTATGCTGCTGCTCAGAGGGTCACATATACTACAGCCTATTAACATTAGCGTGGTAATAGCAGCCGGTATGTGGAACGCGCAGTGGGAATGTTGGAAGCTCCTCCAAGGACCCTGAAGATATGTATGGGCCACCCATGAAGCAGAAAAAAAATGTCCTTTCTGCTTTGAAATGAGCCAATCTGTGTGTTTCATGGATACCCAGCAGCACTGCAATCATTAAGGCTATTACTATGCCTATTATAAATCACAGTTTTGTAGCAGTTTGTAGATTAGTCACAAAAAGGGCTTTCAGTCTCAAATTTTGTTAGACTGACTTTGTCTAGTAGCAATTCCAATCCTTGTTAAACAAAATCGTCTTTAAAATAATTATGAATATAGCAATTATCCAGAGATAAATAGTCAAGATTACAGAAACTGTTTCTTAGAAAACTGTGTATCAGCTCCCTCATTCAATCTAGGGAATGGTAAAAGGTAGGTCAGTGAAACAAATGTGTTTTACTCATTGTGCAGCAGGAGAAGCTGCATGATATTTGGATTCTTGGTTTCTGAAGATAAAATATCAACAAGTGAGCTTGAAAAGATGTCAGAAAATAAAGAAATGGTTGCACTTGTATAACTGCAAATGGGAGCTAATCTAAAGCATAAAATTTAATAACCTCTTTCTTCCTGGTAAGGTCAAGGCAGTCATTAACAGATGACTCCCTGTAAATCAGCCCTGCCCAACAGTGCCTTCTGGATGCAGGACTTTTTTTTTCTTTTTTTTTTTTTGGTGAAGTCTTGCTGATTTCAGTGAGCTGTCTGTGGTGTTGTGAACCTCTAACGCTCGTTGCTATCTGTTCGATGGTGCTTTGTGAATAAAGAGCAGAACAGGGCTGGAGGAATGCAAGAAGCCTTATGTCCCCTGCTCCCTGCTCTGTGAGCATGTTGTCCCCAGCTGCTTTTGCAGGTCCAGTCATGGGGACCACATCCAAGCAATGTCTGCCTTTCCTCTTCTTTTATTCTTAAGCTGAAGGTCTCTTGCAATTTAAACCTGTTGTTGTTTGTCTTATTCATCAGAAAACAGTTGCTCCTTGCTGTTATTGTTGTTTTTTCCAACACAATTAAAATGTTTTCTTGGTTTCTGTTGGCTGAGTCACTCATTTGTGTCTTTCCATGTGTTGTGGCCTTCTCTGAGCCCATAGCATCTTGCTCAGCACAGTACCCTCGGGCAATGTGACTGTGCCAAGGCTGGCAGTGCTGGCCAGGCAGGAGGGTTACTTCACCTGGACAATACTCCAGTTCATTTAGCCCGTATGTGAGGATTGTTATTATTATTTTTTTTTTTTTGATAGTGTGACACCGTTGACTCATATTCAGCTTGTGATCCAGTATAACCTCCCACATCAGTTTTTTGAAGAACTCCTACCTACCCAGTTATTTTATGTGTACTGTTGATTAATCCTATTGAATTGGGTTACCTTGCTCTTCTTCCCTTAAATTGCCTTTTTTTTTTTTTTTCTTTTTAATGATTGTGATCTATGACTTCTTAGGATTTTTTGGAATCTCGCTCTTGACCTTCAATAGAGCTGCAGTTGTGCCCTGCTTCCATGTCATTCGCAGATGTAACAAACATATGCTGCTTTCCTTTATCTGCACTGTTAATAAAAGCATTGAGCAAAACTAGTTTAGAACAGACTGTTGGAGAGCTCATGTGATAGATCCTTCTGCTTTGGCCTTGAACCATCAAAACTTCTGCTCTGAATATAGCCATTAAATAACTAAGATGACAATAGTGGTTTCCAATCTGAGTCTTTCATGTCTTGAAGTTGTCTGTTTGGGATCTGTAGGAACACAGCTAAATCTAAACAGTGTTATTCATAAAGCTTGTTGGAAGGCCCAGCCCACACTTAATGCCACTAAATAGTAAAATAATTGTTGAATTTCTCCTGCCACAACTCTGATTTTATTCATTTTTTTTGTGACTTCATGTTGAGCTGTATGTTGGGGATGGAAACTCCCTCTGCTGGCAAGATCTGGTTCTGGAGCATCTCGCTTCAAGGGGAGGGAAGAGAGTAAGGCGAGTGGATCACCAGATGGAAACACATATACAGAGTATTTCCCCCTAGTTCAAGTTCTTTGAGGAATCAAAAAAAGTTGTCATTTCAGGTTTTGTATGCTTGTCATAGAAGAGAGTGATTATTGCCATCTGGTTGCACAGCTTCCTTGGAAACAGAAGGTTTACAAAGTTACGCAACAGTTTTGCTCATCTACAGAAGTTTGCTTTCTTTCAAGTATTCTTTTTATGGAGATTTTGTCAGTTGATTCTATGTCCTTTAGTTTTTTGGAGTCTGGGGGTGTAGAAAAAATATGAACATTTTTCTGGAGAAAGGGGAAAGCATAGATCATAGTAAGATTTCATTTCTTCAAGGATGATGACAATCGATAATAGTTGGATTTCACCCAAGGATTCTTGATACTATGTTTAAACCCTCATCAGGAGAAGTTTAGTGACCTAGAGATCACTGTAGATGCTTGCTCAAATAACTGGGTAGTGGATTGATGATCTCTGTGCAAAGTTTACTGGAAGATTTTTGTTGTGTTTGCCTGGAGTCTGAAACGTAAGAGTAATTGAAAGTTAAAATATTTGTCGCAATTGCCAGTGATAAGCAAGGTGTTCTAATGTGATTCCTTCTGACTACAAACTCCAATAGAAGGACTGCATGGGGCAGTCAGAAACGTTGGGGTTTGTGTTATAGGTATAAAGTAGAGGTTTCATGAGTCTAATGCTGAGCTGATGTGTGAATTCCTATTGCCTGAGTCTGTGCGGGAATTTCAGTGAGTGGTGAATTCACTGCAATGCTTTAACAAAGCTCAGTGCAGACAATGCATTTGTCTGGAATAATTTTTCTTCATATTTTCAGTAAACCAAAGTTTTATTTTTTTTTCTACTGTGACTTGTGGCATAATGTTGGTTGTATCCCATTAAATAGCATTGGAATTGAGCAGTAGTAGCACAGCTGGTTTTACCTTCGTAATATGAGTTTCATTGCCTTGGGAGACATGATGACAAAGCAAAGTTCTGTTAATGCAGCAGGATCATCCTTTGACAGTGCAACTGTAAGAAGGAGAATGTAACGTTTCCAGACTGGCACTGCTTCTTAAAATAAAAGCAAATAAGGTAATGTGGAGTGCCAGCAGGCCTCCTCACAGCTGCTGGGCTGTGGTTCCTGGTGTGCCTGGACATCTTGAGAAGTGATGAGTGTTGCTGAGATTTGAAAAGAAAACAAGATTTCTGCGTTGGGGTCCCTTGTGAATGGTTTCTGACTCTGATATAGGTACCTGCATCTCCAAGAGGAATGCATAGGTGGTGCCCACTCCAAGAACCTAGTGTTCTAGGGAGAGCTGTCTTAAATAAAACCAAGCTCAAGGTTATCTACCCAAATCAGTAACATGCGCTCCAAGAAAGTTAGTATCTGATGAATGTCATTTAAGTACCTTTCCAGCTAATAAATAGCTCAGGAGATATAAAATTTAATGCTTCTAAAGTTGCAGGAGCCTTTGCAGAACACTTTTAAATAGGACTCATTGGAAGCAGGAGGCTTAATGCTGACCTGCTGGGAGGTGAATGCTGAAAAAGGTATGGTGGAGTAAAGCCATGTTTCTTGAATGTAGACTTGTTTAGTTTTAAGCTCTTTTCTAGTTACGTGTCTTTGAAACAATTCTTTTTAGTTGTTATGTAACATATTGGCCATCTTGCGCTAGAAAGCAGCATTCTGTTTTTTGTTTTTCTTATGAGACTGATCTGAAGCATTTCCGAAGGCTCAGCTGGCTTTGGAATGGGTCATTGTGCCACAGAAATAGCCTGAAAATCAACTGCATGCCATTTTTCACATGGCTATGCCTAAGGGGTCTGTTTGCTTTCAGGCTTTAACATACAGCTGTTGCCTACCTCAGGAGCTCATGTACCAGAATGATTCTCACTTTCCTTCCGTTCTTTCCCCATCATGGTCACCAGTGGTTCTACTGAGGACATAAATGATATATGTGCACGTTCATAAGGCACAGTCAGTCTTGAGCAGAGAGCTTTTTTATTTTATTACCAAGCTTTTCCTTGACAGGTGAGCAAATAAGCAACAGAAGCTGCTCTGAGATCACTGAGAGCTTCTGTAGTAGTTATGAGTTTATTTAGAAATCACAGCAATCCAAACTCTGCCCCAGTTGGCTTGCTTCCTGACAAGCAATACCCCCTGCTTCTTTGCAGTCATGTGCTTTTTCCTAATTCCCATGGCAGTCACTTTTTTGGCACTTACGGTTAGGAGGAAAAAGTAAAATGAAGTAATACATGGCATTTCTTTTGGCCCTGAGTTGGGACTCATAAACAGTGATAACATCTGTGCTGATAGATTTTCATGATATATAATGAGATTGATTGGACAAAGCTTTCATTCTATTGCTTTTTTATTTTTTACTTTTTGGCCATTGTTATGTGAAGGTAGCTCTGAAGGGAGGAAGTCTGTGTTTATGTGTATTACTCATGTATAGCTCAGAATTTATGTAAGCCTTGTGAATTTTAATTTAGTCCTTTTAAACTAATAAAAGGCTTATTTCCTTTTCTTGAGCTTTACAAAACTTATTCTTTCCCAAATCTTGGTCTGTTGAAGACTCATAATGTTGCCAAGTCTGTGTTGTTCTTTTAATTAAAAGACAAAAAAAAGAAGAGAAACTTGCAGTGGATGTAAATCCTTATAATCCTGAAATGATGTAAATCAGTGCAACTCCAAGTCATTGGAACTGTTCTGACTTACATCTACCGAAAATCTGGCACATAATATTCCTGCTGGTCTTTTCTTTTACCCAATAGTTGCTCTACACAGAGTTGGCACTACGAACAAAGCTTTCTCTTACTAAATGATAGAGGGTGGCACGGCTTCCAGCACTGCTGATTCAGCACAGCAGAGGCCATTTTCCTCATTTCTTTGTGAGCTAGATTAAATTACTCTGCAGGCTGGACTGCAGCCACAGGCCATGGTTTTACAGTCTTATAACATGGTATCCCAGACCATGGCATCTGAGAGGTCTGGCTGCATGCAAAGCTCTTCTGCTTCACTGAAAAGGATTTTTAGATTCATCTGTCTATTTGCAAGGCTAATGCCAGCAGTACTGAAAATATTTTGATTTTCTAGTTGATACATAATAAAATAAGGTTCTGTTAATTGAATAAAGGGATATCATGGGGATGAGGTTGGTATAAAAACTCCGCTGTATTTGTTTGTCATGGCAACGTTTCTTTAGATTTGCCTTACAGAATTACAGGATAATAAATACTGTAAGTTTTTTAATGAATATAACACAACCACAGTACCAGTGAAGGTATTCTGCTTGAGCTTGGGGAATTGTGCCCCAGGGAGTGGGGCACTTTGTGGTCACTGCACTGCACGTATCCAAGGAAGCTGGGACATGGGATGTCTGTGACTACAGCATGTAGGTAAAGACGTTTTCTGCTCACTGACCGCTGCTGGCTTTCTGTATTTGGAAAGCATAGCTAGCTCTGCTGTGCTCTCCAGTTGGGGCTCATGATCACAGCTTATAGTAAAAACAGTTTGGTTTTCTTCAGTGGGGTGCGGGTGTTGCTCTGCTTTACCCTCTCTTCTCCGATGCTGACGGATGTATTTTTACAATTTAAAAGTATTATCCATTCAGAATATTTTTCATTACAATAATTCCCCGAGTGTGGTACAGAAGTAAGGTTCATATTGCTGCTTTCAGTTCCAAAGCAAAAACTGACAGATTAGGAAAGTTGTTTCAGAGCAGTTTGTCCTGTTTTTTAAGGTCTAGCTCCAGCCTCTCAATATCAGCAGAACGGCTGAACAAAGGGTTTATCTATTGATTTCTGAATATATTGTTAATCTAAAACTTCTTTCCTCGGTGGAATTTCTGTTCAGGAGTCTCTAGTCAAGCTCAGGAAAGTTATTTGATTTTGAAAGTTTGAAAGAATAATAATAAAAGAAGGATTGATGCCATTGGATTTTCCTGAGCATAGTCTTCTATTAAAATATAAAGGCTTCCTCCTCCTGTATGTATCCTTGACAGTTTAGTTCATTATTTAGAAGCAAAGCAGAGTACAAAGATCACTGAAGTTATACAATCTGAGAATTTGCGAAGACAGAACTTTTTCAGAAGAAAGTTACAACTTGTGGTGGTGTAACAGAATATAAGAAACGTTGAGTTAGTGCAGCTTTATCTTCTTGTAAACGTGTGCTTTGTTTCTTAACAATTAGACCTTTGCTGTGAACTTTATTAAAATCTAGAAATCCATTGGTGTTATTTCCTAATAAGAAATGCATGTTATGGGAATTACACTGTAATTACACTTTGCTGCCCCTCTTATTTCTGACATTATTTACATATTTAAGGAAATAATTGTTTTAAAAGAGCAACAGCAGGACAGTAGATTGTGTTTGATGGTCGATTTAGTTAATTAAATATCTCTTTTTGAATGCTGACTGCAGGAGTCAGGGTTTTTTTTTTGTTTTTTTTTTGAGTGGTGTTTCTTATCCTCTTGTGTGTTGGGCAAGTGATAAGGAAAAAAGGAGGAAATAGAGGAGATGTAAGTGGTAGCAAAATTAGGTATTTTTCCATTTTGTGGAAACGATCCCGTCTTGCTGAAGTTAGTTGTCTGTCGCTCCGTGGTGCCCATGACTGGTCCCATAATAGGATTATACTGTTTCATTAGGATGTTGTCAAATTAAATCAAGGAAAGTGGACTTGTGTCTGAGAGAGCTTCTTTGTGAACATTCCCTCTCCAGAATACGAGAGTTGGTTGTAGATAGCAATTATTGCTTCCTCAACCTTGGAGGTAGGCTTGCAGTCTGTTTCGGTGGCATTTGTACTTCTTCCAAGAAGAAACCTAGCAAAATTTATTTCTGAATTTGTTTAAATGGGCCTGTTTTTCTGAAGTAGGGATAAGTGACATCTTATTTTATGCCTCAGATTTACTTTAGGTGAAAGCCCAAATCCAGGTTTCACTTGCTTTACTTTCCAAGCTTCTTTTTCAGCACTGGGTGAATAGGACACAAAGGATTGTACTTGTGAGCTGTTCAGTGCAGCTGACTTTACCAGAGCTGAGGTAAGAAACCCCTAGCATGCTAGGCTGTGCAAAAGATCCAAGTTTGATTTTCTTTTTCTTAATCCCCCATGTAGAAATAAGTGCTCTAGAATATCTGAAATATCCACCAGTATCATTTCCCTGCTGAGAACTGGCTAACTGTGCAAAATTATATTGACCCGAGGGGATTGAAGTATAGAAGTGGCCGTGTGCTTAAAGGCGCAGGAATCAAACTGTTTTACTGATAACATTTTATTGATTCATCTTCTCCTGGTGCTACAAGTAGCCCGAAGCTTCTCAAAATGAGCTGGCAATGTTTTTGTATTGTGGACATTACAGTATTGCAGCTCTTCGTAGGTATTGAAATTTTATTTATGGGCTGAGAGCTCACATAATTGTTGTGATTTGTAATGACTGAGACTGCAGATGGGGCTTCCCAGAGGTTTCATTTCCAGCAAGATAAGTGGTAATTCCTCTTTTCTGCTTAAGGATCTGTTGTCCCTCCCTGTCTCTGCAGCTGCTGAGGTTTCTTTCTGTGAAATGCTGAAGCATACCTCGGACTTGATGAAGGCACATAAAATGATTGAAATTGCCTTAACGAGGCAATGGAAATGTTTCTCGCTGTTTGCAAGGGATACTTTGTCCTTTTCATAAAGGAACGGCAGTTTCAATCAGTATTATGGAAATAACAACAACGGAAAAAATCCTTCTTATGACAAAGATTTAAGAAAATGACTGGCTTAAAAAAACACAATGGCAGGTTGTGAATTTAACCTGCATGTGTTAACTAATTAAATTCTTTTGAAGGAGCTAATTCCATGTATTTTATTTAATGAAGGCTTACTTAAAATTTTAATGATATGGGTCTTTTCTCTTCAGTCAAAAGCCATGTTGACTCATGACATTATTTTTTATATAGTCTTCATTCTGTCATGAACAACAGTAGTTGAAATGTGAATACTCGATAAATTATCATTAAGTTAGTGCATTGTAGTTGCAGATTTCTGTTACCGTAGTTCACTGCAATACAAATTGATCGTGTTGGACTTGCTGTTTTTAAAGGTACAGCGGTGCTATTGATTACACTACTTTATCTCAAGTGTTTCATCAGCCTGCTGGCAGGATTGTTCCCTACACAATTTTGGAAAGCACAAGCCTTTGTGCATTTATTTGCTGCATATTTCATGCGTGCACACATCCTTTTCTATTTTGAATACCCTGAAAGTGGCTGTGTTGCTCTGTGTGCTGCGCCCTCATGTGTGGTTGCCCCATCTTGGGGCTCTGGGTGCCCCTGGGATGCTTTGGTCCTGGTGTACCTGATGGAAGCACCCCTGGGCTGCTCTCCAGGTGATCTCTGAGACTTCTTTTGCTGAGGGCAAAGTCAGGTCTGCTAACATTTTATAGCGCATTATGTGTTTGTAACAGAGGGTTTGTCAGAGCTGTTGGTGTAATTGTTTGTGACTGTGATGTATGCCACAAGTGATATTGGAAAAACAAGAGCTTGCATTTTGGAAAGTCAGAATTTCAGGTCTTTTTCTCCATTATCTTGAATAATGGATTTCCTTTGTACATCTTGGAGGACTCAGACCTATTTCAATACTAAATGTATTGGAAAAGGATTGCTGTCAAGTTTTGTCCATCTGATTAAATTCCCTTATTAGCACTGGAGAAACAGTCTTCCAGAGAAGATATTAGATGAATAATCTTTCCAGCTTCTTCAGGTTATAATTGTGTGGCCTTTAATCAAATACAGAATCAAATTTCTGTGGCTCTTAACCAAAAACAAAACTAAAAGTCCAGCAACAAAACACATAAGTGTTACTCTAATCATCGTGTGTATGTGATCGGTAGTAATTCAATATATTGCTTCAATACAAATTGGTATTTCAGCTGTCTGTGAGATGTTTTCAGACTTCAGTTGTCACAAGTGCTCAGTGCTGTGAGGGCACTGTCACCCCATGCTCCAGGCTGACAACACTGCAGTGATGATGCCTTTTGTTCCCTGGTAAAGTTTGTTGTTATTCTTTTTGACGTGCTTAGCCGCATGTAAGAAACTTTTTGTCGTGTAGTTCTGCTGATCTGCTGGGGTTGTTGCGACCTGTCTTGGTGATTATTGTCCCTTCACTCTATACTAGAAAAGGGAATAACAGGAGTTGGGCAGAAAAGCAAAATACTCAAAGTTGAGTGAGAGCCCTGAGGTTATTTTCTAACAGCTGGGGAACTTACCATTGGAGGAAACTACCTTGTGAAACCAAATACACTTTGACCATCGAGCTTCCTGCCAACAGATGTGTCTTGGCCAAATATAACTCCCTGACCCTGTTGCACCCAAGAGGCCAGTGAGAGGAGCAGGGGTGTTGCTGCACATGGGCTTTGGGAGCACCTGTGCCTTCCACGTGGGAGGTGAAGGTCACCTCTTTGTATGAATGGAAGAGAAAAAACAGAAGTTTGAGGGCTGATAATCATCATCATCTTGGGTAACAGATTTCTAAAATTTGCTGGAAGTTTCAAGAAACTTGTTTGCGCTAATTAGATTATTTGCCCGTGTCTTTATTCACTACTTAAAAAAAATAAAGATATCTCAAGTGAAATTGAAGTGAGAATACATTTCTTAAGTCTCCATAATCAAAGCTGATAGAAGAGCAGCTATGAATCCTGCTTGCAACCATTTCCTCAAATGCAGATTTGTTCTCTGTTGTAGCATGAAGCCTTTTGTATAGGTGGTGGTGAAGCGTTGACAAACATCTTTGAAATGTTAGTGATCCTGATTGCTTTCAGATGCATGTGATGACTTTCAGGTAAAACAGAAAGAGATGTCTTAAACGTTAACAATACATGTTTATTTGTTTAATGTGCCCACACATATCAATTTCACTGGTTTGCTGTGTTCTCATCTTCCTCGACAGATTCCTCTATAGCTACTACTGTATCTTCTTAAAACGCACATGATCTTTGAGGTGGAGGTCCTAGTTTTCCTGACCTGACTTTATAAAGCATCAGCGGTAGAATCCTGGCCAGGTGTGGGATCTTTTAACCTGTATCTTGAGCTGGGTGATGAATAAAACAGATAAGAGATGTAGTTGGGTAACTGGTCTATCCTCCTGCTCAGGAACTGTGCTAGAGCAGGTTGATAAAAACATCGGTCCAGAAACTTTTGCTGTGATTTTTAAAGGACCTTTTCAGGAACGGGTTGTGAGAAAGGAATAAGATGACAACTGTTAACTTTGATTAATTAAGAGGATAATTTAGTGTTGAAGGAATGTAAATGGAAAATGTATAATAGCAGGGAGATGCCTAGTGTTTGTATGCGTGTGGCCATGTGGGAGGCAGCAGTAGCCCACAGTGCATAGAGGTGGGTTCAGAAACCCAGGGCCAACCCACAGCACTGGGCAGATGGATGGAGAAGGCTCGGGGGCACTCTTAGCAGTATTGAAAAGGAAAGCCGTACAATGCCAAGGAGACATAAAGAAGCCTACTGTAACCATGATGCAAGATAACTGGAAAGCCAGAGCAGGCACTCATGTGCTGTCAGTCACTGATGTCCATCTTGCTCCGATCTCAGCTTAATAACTTGAGCTGAAAATCTTTAGTCAGGAGCCAGCTGATTCCTTCGTTTCTTTTCATTCTGCCCCTACATAAGGGAATGAAAGGACTGCTTCATACACGTGCAGTTCAAATGTGAATGTTCTGGCTCGTTACGGAAAGCAGCACTGCCTACTCAAAAGAACAAAGCATCAGAATGATAGCCCATCTGATCACCTGCCTAGACATACTTGTATCAAACTTGGAAACTCCATTAGCATTAACAGCTTCCCACTATGTGTATCCCTCACTTGCGTTTGTCTGTAGCTAATTTATTCTGAGTTACAGTTCGCGAGTTGCATGTGCATTTTCTGTGAGGATTACTTTGAAGTAGTGTTTCATTTATGTCAATGAGTCCATTCCTGTTGCAGTGTCTAAGGTCACTTTTGGTTTTTAGGTAAGTAGATGACGGCAGCTGGAAGAAGTAGGAGTGGACCTACTGTCCTATAAAAACTTGGAATCTATTAATCTGTGAAGAATGAAGAGAACATATAAGGATTGGCCACACTTCAGTAGCATTGGACTGGCCAAAGCTTGGCTGTTAGGACTGACCTTTGAAATTTGCCTCAATTAAAGGATTTAGGAAGTTCAATTTTAGGGTTTTTTCCTTCTTTCTTTTCTTGCCTAGCTAGATGAATGTTTGGTAGCGAAGCATGTGCAGTTCTGCTCCAAGGCATGCCTGAAACCAGAGACTAAACAAAAGAAAAATAATTCAAGGGAACTTAGTTGAGTGTCCACTGGGTTTCAGAGATAGTTTACTTTGTGATGTTAACTTCATTTCAGCAGTTGAGTTGCCGTGGCCTTAAGGGAAACTTGCAGACTGACTTTTCTCTGTTTCTGGGAGAAGAAATTAAGTAGTTTATGCACGCATGTTTTTCTGCCATATATGGTCCTCACCGAATTTGCAGGTCAAGGGTAGTGGCTAGAAGTTTTATTTAAGGATGAGAGTTATGGGATGGCACTTCTGCATTGCAAGTTTCTAATAATAAACACATGGGTGCTTAAAGCTTTTTAACGACACTGTGTCCGGTTCAGAAGATTAAAAAAAAAAAAAAAAAGAAAGAAACAAAAAACAACAACCCAAAACAGTAACAACAAAATAAAACCACAAGAAAACCCGGTGTTCCCCTCTTTGGTTGCAAGAGGCTGTGAATAGCAGATAGCTTCGTCTTTACTCGTTGATGGGTAAATTATAGTGGCCCACCTGTTTTTCACCTGCATCCAGTCAAATATCTCCAGTCTTTAAGGTATTTCTTGACAGTTGTTGAAGATTTAATGCCAGGTGGAAGATCAGTTAGAGTTACAGACACCCTCATCTTTCAAAGAATCTCTGCCTGAAAACACTTCTCCATTTATTCCCTACTTCAGTGATGCACACTACAAACATAGCGCTAACCCAAGCAGCAGAAAGGGGGGAAAAAAGAGGAAAAAACAACCAAAATTCACAGGAAGAAAATCTTTCCACGTGTTTACAGTAAAGCAAAAATATTTGGGCTGTGTTTATTTAACTTCAGTGTCTGGGGGTGGGTCACTTTATAAAAATGATATTACTGAGCTAAAGCAGTAAGCAGCATGCAAGTGAAGCAGCAGAACAGGAAATAATCAGCTGGACTCTAGGTCTTATGATTTTTATGAGTTGCTTATGTTGCTGTCAATAAAGAGGGCAAAAAACTGTAGCTAGTGCTCTTTGCTTGCCATTAATTGTGAGAGTAAGTATGTACCTTTAGATTCCAAAGCACCTGATTTGCACGAGCAGTCGGGCAGCCAGGTATCCTGTAGCTAGCTTTTCTCATCTTAATTGAGTCTGCAGTATTGTGTCTGTGAGCTGGAAGCTTTCTTTTGGAGATCATGCCCCTAAACATGAACACACGAGCTGTCTCACTGGGGGTTTTTTCTTTGCTTTGCTTTTTTTCCTCCAAATTCAATCAGTCATGCAAGTAAACATATAGACTTTGAAAGTATGGCCTGAGGAGTCTGACACTGGCCACTGGTTAGTGGATTTTTGCTTAGTAATTGCTTCATCCATTCAATACTATTGAAAACACCCTTGAGTAGATTATAGCTGCAGGGGAACAACACTCTAAAGCAGCAACCTAATTAATGAATCTCATTGCCACTTAGACAAGCATTATGCAGTTGGCCTTGGTTGTCAGTATAGATCTGTTCTCATGACATTATATATTTGTCCAGAAATCTGGTCTGATTATTACAAAAATGAGTAAAGTGGATTTGGGAAGCTGTTGTGTAGGATCTGCAAATGAGGTGGATTGTATTTTCAGCATGCAGTGGCATTACTGGTGTCACCAACATCTTGTGGCTGTGCAGAACAACAAATGAATTCTCTTAGCTTTTATCTCAGTAACCGTGACCGAGATTATTCACTTGTATTTATATGAAGTGAAAACACAGTTGTCGTATCCAGAGACTGAAAGCAGGTAAATTGTTTTCACATTCTAGAAGGGAGAGCAAAGTAGGAATAGAAAGCTTGTCTTTTTTTCGTTTAATATTAAAAAAAAATAACAAGTCTGTGTTTGCTTTCCGTGAGCACTTGGATTTTGTAGTCTGGATGGTGGATAAAGTGTTTGTCTTCACTTAAATAAATCGAGCAATAGCACCTGCTAGTGATGAGTCTCTTCTGAATATCTTTTGAAGTCTTTAATAAATGTTATCCTAATAGTCAGCTAAGCGTCAAGTCTCTAGCTTTAAGAAAAGCATGCTGTTCATTCCTGACACCATTCTCGTAACAAAAACTGTAACTGTGGGTGTGTGTTGGAGATTGTTTTTAGCTGCATTAAAGCCACAGATGAATTTACTGGCTAGTTCATAAGTAAAAACATATATCCGTTTAAATCAATCAACAACCCCCTCTTCCCAGAGAGGTTCTCTTCCAGAGCCATGTGCTGTGGCCTCCGTGCATAGGAGACCCCATGTTAAGGGCCCCAGTACTGCATATAAATCCTTCACATTTATGCAGTGTTTTAAAATGTAATTTTCTGCTTCTCTGTGGGGTCTCACTGAAACCTATGATTTTTACTTAGGCTTATGAGAGCTCTTTGAATAAAATCACTTCCATTAGTAAATTCCTCTGATGCAGCCGTGTATCTTTAATGTGATATGGTCACTGGGCCTTGTTTCTGTCCTCTGAAGTGGCTGTAGCACAGGGTTATCCTGGAGTATCTTTTCTGTTTTGCATATCAGTGATAAATGGGACAGCTTCTCCGCTTCAGCCTGTTCCTCTTCTGGGAGCTCTGCTGGGAAGTACCTTCATGGCACTGATCCACCTGACTTCTGCTTTCCCATCCAAGTATTCTTTTCTGTATCTCAGGCCCTGGTCCATTTGTTTCTTTTTGTTTTGTTTTGTTTTGTTTTCTCCCTGACTAATGTGCCTAAATGTGGAATTTCAGGAATCATTTTTAATACATGCAAGTGACACTTGAACGGGTAGTTCTGTTAACTCTGGTAGACAGTGAAACATCCTTTGCCTTATGGTTTGAGTAGTAGAAATATGTTTTAGCACTTGTTATACATCTGAAAAAAGAACTTCTCCAGCTGCTTGAATCACTTTTCAGTAGACGTGGCCACAACACCTTTCAGTGCCAGCCAGTCACTTTCATGTCAGTGAGCAACTGGGCTGATGAGTAGCCAGCAGAGATCAATTAGGGATACTGTGGGAATGTTAGAAGGCAAGGACTGAAAAGCATTAATTTTATTGATCAATTGTCCTGTGCAATCAGCATTGCTACAGGTTGGTCTTAAAGCTATGTGAGAACTAGAACTTTTCCACTCTCAAATATAGTTTGAATCAAGAAAGAAATACTCCAGTCAACAGAAAGCACAGATTACCATGGTTTAGGATACCAAACTTTGATAAAGCACCAAGCTAATTAATAAAGCGTGAAAAGTATCATTAGCATGAATATGCTGTGCAGTGCACATTATTTTATATAGTGTCTTTGTCTTAAAGTGATTGTGTTACTAATTATATGGCTCCCTATTCTGTTAAACAGGAGTCCAAATAATTAGATTTTTCTTGCAGTTCTCACCATGCAGATTTCCATGCAGTAAGATGGTTATTTGTTGAATGGTCAGTCTCTTGCATGCCTTTCTGTCAGTTTATGAAAATTCAGTGTTTCAGATTTGTTCTTCATCAAATATTTCCAATTTTGTTGTTTTTCTTCTGGCAGCATGTTGGTAAACTGAAGAAACTTGAGGATAAGGCCGGAAAAGGGGAACGATTGAGAATCAGGATTGTAACAGAGTGTAAACTACTAAACTCCATTACAAAATTCCTTTTGCTGTCAACTACATTTGTATAATGCATTTTGCATGAAAAAACCTGGACGGATAGAAGTGCCTTAATGCTCTTACCCCTCTTACTGGGTATCTTGAAGCAAGAATAAATCTTCCAGCCAGCTCCAGCCTTGAAAGCAATTTTGGAGCTGGGTCCCAGTGCTCTCATGGGAATAAATTGAAGGGTGAAATTCTTAAGACTTTCTTGTGAATGCTCAATTTAGAGCATCTTGGAATCAGCAGCAGGCATCTAAAAACCCTCATGAACTTGAACACCCAGAATATGGGTTATTTAATGTTAGGAAAAAAATTGTCGACTTTTTCTAAGAAGCTCAGAAAATTGAGGCTGAACTACCAAAGTCACTCTTAGATCTAGAGCTGCACTTCAGGAAATGGCTTAAATGAGAAGGCAACATTATGAAATTAACTGTTTGTTTTATGGCCAAAAAAAGGTAGGTAGGGTTGTTTCTCTGAATCTACTTGCAAGTTTGCTGAAGTTTAGGTAGCAAAATGGTTGCTTGAAAAAATACCACCAAAAAGTTCGCAATCTCAGACTTAGATAATAGTTTCTGAAAATAGCCGGGCTGCCAGAATGTCACTATTTGGAATGAGAAGATTGCTAAGGGGAAATGGCAAGTAATAAGGGGCCTAAAGAGACACGAAAAGCTAGCAGCTTCATTTTACTTTGAGGGAAAGAAAATTGCTTAGCACTACTTATAGCAGCTTTCATTCAAAGATCTCAAAGCTTGCTGAACCAAACATAATTATTTGAAGAGAGGTATAGACTAATGATCACTTCACTCATCACTGAATTGCAGCCATCTCTGTACTGGAGCACACTGGCTATTTGGCAGCAGGCATCAGTGTGATCTCGTCGCTCAATACATGAGGTTAAAAATGAGAATGCAGCTGGGAAGAAGCAGGAGCAACAGAATGCACTGACATTTCTTCAGTTAACTCTGGACACCGCTGCTCTTAATGTGAAGCAAAGAAAAAGACTGCAAGTGAAGATATTTAATCTCTTCTGACATTCACATTTGCTATTCTGCCCGAATTGTCCCTTATTAGGAAAAAATTGGGTTCGTGATATTAAAATACCTTAGTGGAACTGTTATGTTTCTTAAAATCTAATGCCTGTACAGTTGGCTGTATTACGCCTCTATACTTTTTATGTAACTGCATTTGTCAACGAACTCAAAGGATGAATATAATTTAGCTAGGAAAATAACTAGATTTTGTTTTTCTCATGACAGGGAAAAATAGACTTATGTGGTCCTTCCTTTTTGGATTATTCTTTTTTTTTTCTTTCTTTTTTTTTTTTTTTTCTTCCTCCCACAACCTGTTCCACATAAAGACAGGAACTCCATTTGATTTATGTTAGCGTGAATAAGCAAACACCCTCCACTGAGACGCACGTGTTTCACTGCTCTTACTGTGTGTGTGCTGACTGCACCTGTAGTGCTGCTGCAGTGGGTGCTGCAGCCCCATGCCCTGCAGAGGAGGAAGAGGTAGGATACAGAGTAGGAGCAAGCAGTTAACTCATCATGCATTACTGGAATACTTTCACTGAGTCCTGCAGAATCTTTGCAAGTGAGATATTGTTTGATCACTGCTGATTATATATCGTCAGGCATTAAAGCACAGAACGATGTTTATGCCAAATGCACTGAACCAGAAGGAGAAGGAAACTTCCTAATGACCTCCTGGAGAGTCATGCCCCAAGCATTAGGTCTAGAACTGTTTTTTCATCTGATGCCAGGCAGCTCTAAATAGATTTTAATGTGGCTCCAACAGTTTATGCTATTTAATAAATCTAATCTGCAAAACAGGTCACATAGAAAAACTAAAAACTTTTCTTCTCATTACAGTAAGATTTTATTGAATGCACATTATACATATAGATCATAATACTTATTAAAAAAGACCATTAAGATTTTACAGTTCAAGATTTTACAGGCAGTGGGAACAGTGGAAGCCTAATGCTTTCTGAGAATCATATCTGCATTAGCAAGATAAAGGACAATTTAGGAAGATTACAAAAGCAATGATTTAGAGTACAACATAAAAATCTGCTGAGAACTAATTCGCAATGCCAGCTGCTGCTAAGCTTCTTAATCTTTATCTAGTTCAATTAAAATCTGAATGTTTGGGATTTCATTAACAACTGGGGACTTGGAAATTACATGCACTTTTACACTGTATTCAACTGCTTACGCACATTATTGGAAGTTGCCCAGAATGTCTTCAGGTAGACTGAAATATAATTAAAACTTAAGTACTTAAAGGATAATGCGGAGGTAAAAGAGGATTATTTTAATTTTTCTGTCAGATCCAATTGACAAAAAAGATCTTGCACAAGTCAAAATGATTGCAGACCAGTAAGAATTTTACTGCAAGTGATATCTGTGACTGATTGTGCAACCAGGTGTGCGGATCAAAGAGCTCCGCTGCAGGGTAGAGAGAACTGGGCATTGTGGTCGTGGCCCATACTGACTGTATTTCATGTGGGGAAGGTAATTCTTCACATCTTTTGTTCAGTTATTCTGACGTAACCACACCACTGTCAATTAATTATGCATTTCAAAGAATCTGCAAGTAGGCCTTGCTAAAATTAAACTAAGCAAAGTGAGGGACAAGCTTTTAATCACTTAATGCCGTATAGGAAAAAAAAATAGTTCCTTTCCATTAATTCTTCAAGAATAATTCTTCCAAGTTTTTTTTCCCCTCTGTTTTTCTTCTTCTTTTTTTTTTTTTTCTGGGAGAGATTTTGCCGCCTTTATCACACCTGTTGTTTTCGGTGAGTGAAATAAAATACAGGAGAATAGCCCTGCTTTTTGAAGCAGACGTTACAAAAATAAAAGGTTTGGTTATTTGAATGGTGCACAGGAATCCTGCCTGACTTCTCTTCTCTGTGTGATGGAGTGGGTTCTGCATTGGAGGTTTCCCTGGAGAGCAGAGGGGGGAGCTGGGAGGGTCACCCCGGGTCAGGGACGATGCGGAGGGATCTGCTGCCTGAGCTTGGGGTCAAATTCTCAGCTGCTCCGACTTTTTCTAAGTTTCAAACAGGATTGGATTTCTTCCTCTTTAATTATTCATTTCCAACGATCTTAGGTGCCATTCTGGGATGTGGAGATAAGAATGTTATTCAGAAAGAATGAGGGTAGTGAAGGTGATGGTGATGTTTCTCTTTAAAATGTTGAAAAGGTGTACAGGTACTGCAGGATAACTGATATGAGATTTAGACAGCCTGGACGTGATTAAATGGTGTGTTTTGATCGAGTTAACTTTTAAAAAGCTATAGTGATAAAAAGAAATTGTTCAGCAGTGAAATTAACACATTTGGGGAGATTTTGTTAACTTTGTCATAAGAAATTAAGATGCTATTAGCAGAAGAAAGCAGCAAGGTTTTGTGAGGTTTTGTCTGCCCAGCTCTCTGATCCCAAGCTCTGGTAGTGCAGCTGCCCATCCACATCTTCACAGAGCAGTGGGTTAACTGCATGATGCACTCTGAATGGAAGTTTGGGGAGGAGAGGCAGAACAACCTCTGTTCAGGAGCCTTATGGCAACCCTCTGCCATGACCCACTGTGCTCTTGAGCATCCCTGCAAGGTGGGTGCTGTGTGGGTGCAGAACATGTTAAAGCATGCCTGCTGCTGGATCTTCAAGGTGTGGGTGGAGCACAGCAGGGTCATTTCTCTCTGGGGCTGATCCCGTGACTTGAACGAATTCAACATCTAGCTACAGCACTCGTGTATGGAGCCCAGTGCGTTGTATAATACTTCAGTGTCACAGTTCTTAATTTGCTCTACTGTGTGCTGGGCAACGTGTCCTCAAAAGAGCAGAAAACATGTTCCTTCCTCTGACTGTTGGTCGTATTTAGAGTTATGTCTTTAATTTTCTCATTTCAAAATGTATCGGGCATTAAGTAGCCACTGTAGCATGGCAATCTGGATGCAAGCTTTCACTCTCTGAATGTAGGTGCTTTATGAAATGTGGGGTTTTCTATCAAAGATGAAAATAAGCTTCCTTCTCTTCTCTTTTTAGAAGGAGAATGCTGAAATAAATAAAATGAAGAATATTGATATATCACAAATGGAAACAGTAAATGTGTCGCAAGGGAGATGAGTGGGAGTTGAGAGCTAAGATAAGTACAGATATGATAAGTATCTGTGCATTTGGCTTCAGATATGAAAATCTGTGCCACAGATTGATCCTACAGGAGTAATAAATACATATTATCTGTAATTATTCTCAAACTTTATAAACCTTACTTTAAGTGACATTCTTTGCATCGCTTTTTTTTTTCTGAGATCTTTTGTTTTTATGACATAGTCAAGCTTTTTAATTTCAATTTTGAGGAAAATTGCTCCAGCTGTTATGGATTTTGTTTTAGCTTTCATTTCTGCCATTCTCTTGAAAGCTGATAAACCACCCCACTTCTATTCTCTTGAGGCCAAGTTTCCTTCGGAGAGTTCTGGTAGCAACTTGGAAGGGTTTTTGTTTCTGAGCTATGCCTAGATGTTTTTTTCTTGTGGTTTTCTTTCTTTTTTTTTTTTTCTTTTTCCCTGATATATACATATATAAATATATAAATATATATATATTTATATATATAATTTTCTTATCCTTTAGAGGATCACAGGCTGTGAATTTGAAACTTTTTTTACAAATACAGTTTTGAATGTAATTCCTCTTTATAGTATTATACTTTAGTAGGTATTCTGTGAGAATGTAATCACCAGATCTTCGTTCAGGTTTATACCACGCTTGGGGGATTCTGCAGTGTTTGAACCTTGAAAAGCTTTTGCTGCAGTCCCACCTGTGGAGCCCCATTCTTCTCCCACAGGACACCAACATGAAATAAGATGGAAGTGATGCTTCTGAAAGGCAGTGGGATTTCATGTCTGGGCACATTCAAGTAGAAGAGTAGGAGAAAAATGGGGCTTGAGGAAGCTGAAGAAGTATGTTTGCGCACATGTGGGAGCTGACTTGGTATTAAACTCATACAAGCACTGAACCTGTATTTAAATTCTGTAATATAACCAATATTTGAATTTTTAAGTCACATCATAAAAATATTTATAACAAAAATTGTAGTCAAATAGGAAAAATACTCTTGTTGAAGGCATTGCAAAGTTTTCTTTTTATCAATGGAGATAATAGTATGGTGTATTTGCTACCAGAGCTCTGCCTGCATGTTGAGCTGGGATCAGCATCGACACTGAAAGTGCTACTGGGTTTCTTCTGTTGTTAGAATTGTGATCACACTCTGTGATGTCCCAGTGTCTTAAGTAATCAAGAATCAACGGCAACATTTGAAATACAGTTCTTTTGAAGAACAGAAATTAAATATATAGAGCAGTGTAATGCATTGCCCACATAGTTTGAGATGGAGGGGCTGATAAGTTGACTGGTTTAAAATCTAAGTATTGTTTTCTTTACTTTCCCAATAACAATGAAATAGTGCAACCTATCTTCATCAGTGTAATCCTCCTTGTCCTCTTCCATAAGGTGGTTACCCAGCTGCAGGTGGTGAGCCATGTCTGCTCAAACAAAGCAGTTTTTTGTGCTCCTTAGCTACTGTATTGTTGTTCCTTTTCCCAAAGGCCATGCAGCATTTTTCTGCTCACGTAGCCTGAGTATATGAACAGCTCACAGGCACTCTCATGCACAAAGCAGAAGCAGATGCATGCTCACATTCCTGTCACATGTATTTGTGGGATGGGAGCTGCATTTGGGTTTTACCTGACTGTACTTACGGCCATGTGGGGAACTCATGAGAGAACTAGGGCCATGAATTTTAGTGAAAACCTGACATATGTTACTTGTTCAGAAACAAAGAAGGCAGTTTTCAGCTGTATGTCTGTCTCCTTTTTTAACTTGGTTATAAATTTTTTAATCAAAAATGAATAAAATTTCTTTTATCCTATTTTTCCTCTTTGAAACTTGACTAATTTTGTATAAGTTGTGAATAATTTCTGTACTCCAATGAAGTATTTTTTTTATGTCACGCAGTTTTAATTTAAAATTTTACATTTGTTAATGACCCATTTTTACTATATCTAAAGATTGCCATCTACTGGCATATCATAGCTTTGGGGTCTGGTATTTTGGGGTCTGTTATTGTTCATAAATCTGAAATTTCAATGAGATTATTTTCTCAGCTGATTTTGCAATTGCATTTTATTACATAGGATAAGGGGAATAGTTAGGGAAGTGTTCACAGCACTTATTTTATCATGCCAAGTACAGTGCAGTGTGTGGTTAATTAAAAGCCCATTAGAACAAAATACTGGCATGTGAATGAACTTTTTATTCTTTACATTTCTGTAAAAAGAGGAGAGCACATTACTTAAGTTTCAAATGCTTAAAGAAACAGAACATTTTTTATGATTTTGTCCTCCTGGAGTGTAGTGGCTTGGTGGCTTGATAAATTGGTTGGGGGTACAATTTAATAGAGGAAATTCCAAAATTGTTGGAGATTCCTCAAGCCAATTTTTGGTTAATTTTAACATTCCTTAGACTTCTAGATCCTCGTACATCCTAGCTTCATAGAATTGTTTGGGTTGGAAGGGACCCCTAAAGCTCATCCAGCCCAATTCCCCTGCAGTGAACAGGGTCAGCTTCCTCTGAGCAGGTGAGTAAGAGCAGAAAAGCCTTGCTATCAGGGTCAGTATTGGTGCACACCTGGGGCTGACACAATCTCAGAAGTTCATTGCAGCTGTGGGGGTAACTGCTCGTGGCTGCTCCTGCATTCCTTTCAAGTGTGTTGGCAGAACCTGCCCCAGGTGTGCAGAGCGAGCGGTTCTTGTGAGCAGTGCTATTTTCCTAAGGAGGTAGTAGGTGCTAAGAGCTAGTGTGTGTAGCAGGTAGCTGAGGAGTTTTTCTATGCCTCTCACAGGAGCAAGGACTCCCCTAACTGGTGAGTACATCCATGTTCCGTGTGGCTTTCTTTTCTCCTCTAGGGTTGTGGTACCTTAAAATGTTGTTTTAACTGTTCCTAGCTTGCTATACATGACCGATGTGGAGCATTGAAGCTGTACTGTCTAACATTTTTTTTGTAGCAATTTGTGAAGGCCTGTGTTGTTCTTTTGGTGAAAATAGTGTACTTGCATCTCTTGGAGAATGTTATGATTGGTTTATTTTCTCTTGAAGCAGCACTTATACCAAGCAGATGATATTTTAAGTGTGAACATACTGCTACTTTTTCCACTGTTATGAAGCATGCAAAAGAAAAAAAAGCTTCACTGCATACAGTGGTCTCCATCTCAGGGGTAAAGCCTGGCTGGCATGTGGTGGAGGAGCTGCTGCTGTACTGTTGCTATTCAAGCTTTATTGAGCTGTAAAGTAAATAGTCATGTAAAACCCGTGTAACTTGCTGAGGCATTAACTAAAGCTGCCCTTGGGCTGCCTTCACACACATGCTACCATTGTTTATTTTCTTTCTTCCATTATTTTGTGTGGAGCTTTGCTACATTTGTATATTAGCTGTTATCTTGTCTGAGATTTTACCCCCTTTAGTTTCTGTTGCTTTTCCTCTATGTGAGAGGTCTGGTCTGCTGAGAGAAGTGTATAAAATAATATGTTAAAAAATAAAGCAAGACATTGTGGATTTAAACAGTAATTGTCCTAAGGTTATTGTGTATGAATCTCATAAAATATATTATTCTAGATACTCAGTTGTTGACGTTACACCTTCTTTTCTGCTGAGTAAAGAGTTTTCAGTTGTATGCCTGTTCTGTACTTTGGTATGTAAGTACTAGACACGTTTTCAACGTAGCACAGTGGGGAGTTGTACTGAGTGATCAAATGGTGTGAACCTGCGTCCGGAAGCAAAGCTGATTTTAAAGATAATTGGTACAAAGCGTAAGAACAGAAAATTTTCTCCTTTGAGTAGCTGGAGGTGATTGTTTTTGCTTTGCACCAGCTTGTGGAAACACTGTTCATATACTCGTTCTCCTGAAGTGAAGCACTTGCATGTGAGGGATGTGGCAGAGTGGGCTATGCCATCAAACTTTGTTCTTCTCCCTTACCAAAGAGAATGTTATCTTCAGAGTTTTTGCCCTCGTTAACTCAATACTGACTCCCAGTTTCAAGGCGGAGGAACCCTTTGAGAAGTAAATAATGACTCCCCTTTCCATAGGTATCTATGATAAGTAAATATATATTTTACAGTGGAAAATGGAATAGCCCAGTAATGTGGTGATTGATTGAAACAAAAATGCAGAAAATGCAGTTGCAGCATTGATGAGACAAATGCTTTTTTTTTTCTTTTTACCAAAGCTCTGAAATTCTGTATGTTCTTTATTGCAGATTATTTTTTCTGACTTCTAGTGTTTTGTTTTGTTTTTTTTGTTATAAGAAGTTAATTCACTTCCAGTTATAATGTGAAATGCAGCAAATCTTGCTGTTGTGGTGGCAGTTATTGCCAATCAACAGGCATAAATTTTGTGAGATGAGTCTTTGCTATTAAGATGTGAGCCATTCATTAGCCTACGAAATCACATCGCTCTGGTCTCCTTAGTGGCACACGTAGGTTTGCAGTTCTCTGAAGATGTTCCAAGTGGTTGCATTGGTCTGTAATATCTTTCAGTATCATTTGATGTGCTGTGAAGCACATGTTTTCTTCTTAGGTGAACTGCAGGAATAACTGGAAGTTTCTCAGATGCTGGTGTGTCCAAAAACTTTTCAATACACATATCATAAATTGTCCAGACCTACACCTTGGGCTTCCTCCTTTTAAAGACCTCTGAGAGATTTTCATGTCGGTCTGCAGTACTGTACTGAAATACTTGTGCTGGCTTTAGAAATGCTATGAGTATTATTATGCTTAAAGGCTGAGGAGATGAGAAGCATAATTTGGGAGAATTTCTGCTTTTTTCTCCTGTGGTGATGCTATCTGTCATGGTTTTATGATTTTTTTGTTATTGATGTTCCACATCAAAATATCATGTAATGTACTGGGAGTTAAAGTGTTAATGCTCCAGGTCTGTGGGCTGTCAATGTTTCCAGGTACGTGGTTCTCAGGAGAGAAGAGCTATGTCTCCCAAAAGAGTTTCACTGTTCTGTTTCCATTTTCCGCTTAGAGGGAAAGATAAAAACGCTCACGAGTCACGAGATTGTCCCCTTCTTTTACTGCTCATCTCTGCAGTGCTCCCTAGCCATCTTGCCTTCAGCATTTGAGTAAGGCCTTCAGTTTTGGGTACTCTCTTTTTATTTATTAGTTTCAATTCTGATTATATTGTATTATACTGTGTTATCTAGCATTCCACTATCACATTCAGTAAATTAGTTTTCTCCCTTAGCTTGTTGCTGCTGTTCTGTTCTTAGACTCATCTTCTTACCTTTTCCCTTCCCCTTTTCTCTCTTCCCTGGGTCCTTCCGTGCCAATTAGTCATGGAACTGGGCTGAATAGACAGTATATTATCCTACAGGTACCTTAGCAAAACTTTAATGCAGATCATTTTGAGTTTTTGAAGCGCTTCAGCTCCTGTGATTTTTGTAGTAGTTGTGATCTCCCCCAAAATCATCTCTTCAGCTGTACCTGTGTGTTGTGTGGGTTAACCCCAGGGCTCTCAGCAAGGTGTGCAGGATGCTTTCAAGGTGAGCAGCAGGAAGCAGGGGTGCTGAGGGCTGTCCATGGTGCTGCACTTACATTGATGAGTTTGTATCCAGACTAAATCACTCATTTAAGTAAACTTTAGATTACAGAATACATCCCACGCTATTTGGCATCATTTGAGTGATGTTCTAATGTAAGCATATACATTAAATGGGTGGTTGTTCACTTTCTAGAAAGAAATCCTCAGAATTTATTGCTGCTGCTAATTTTGTTCCTGAAAATCTGCTGAAAGGAAGTGTGGAAGGAATCTTAGTTATTGAGGGGGCAGGTAGGCTTCATTATGGGAGCTGATAATTAGCAAATTATAAGGCTCAACATGATTGCTGTGTACTGCTAGGAAAGGTATTTATTCTCCTAAATCATTTCTCTAGTAACAAAACAAACGTGACTGTTAGGTGGAAGGGGGAGAAGAGCAGGAGGAGGGAAGATAAATTCAGCTTCTCAGCTGTTAATTTTTTTTTTTTAATTATTATTATTATTTGGGGGAGTGGGGAGAGTTCCCACTTCTATTGAAAAATGTTGCATATTTGGAGAAAATAAGTCACTGTGCTTATAGAAGGTACAGCAGACTATCTGGCTGTAATAGTTTGCTATGGTAACCATGTCAGTAATTGCAGTATTTGATAGTAGTTGATCTTGTTAACAAATAAAATTAAACATGAAGATATAAATTAAGTATCTTCCCTGTTTGTTCACCAGCGCAAAAAGGGATTGATCAAATGCCTGCTGCCGTCAGTGGGAATCTTCTGCTAGTTCTGATGGACTTTGGAACAGACTTGAAACTATTTACAGCTTTTTGGTCATGCTTATTTACAGTGCAGGGTGCTTATTGCTAATTGTATGGTTTTCAAGCCCTTTGGATAGCTGAGTGAGAATAAAGCCTATTAACACAACTTAATAACAAAGCATAGGAAGGGAGGGAGCTGCTTGCTCTGAAAGACCTGCCTCTGTTGGCAGTATTTGAACGAGCAGAAGCACTCCTCTTGAAAATATAAATTTCCTTGCTGTGCTTTGTCTGCTTCAACAGCTTCTTATCGGTGAACCCATGAAAAATGAGTCTGTGTCATGGATCATCTACCATTTGCATTTTGATTTCCATTCCAGAATATGGCTTAGATCTGATGCAATGAATTCCTCCCTTATTGTCATGGCTGTCCCTGACTACACACTATTACCTTCTTTCTTACTTCTGTGTGGGAGTCTTAGATTTGCCATGAACTCCCCCTTTTCATATGTCTATAAGTTACATGTATGACTACAGGAGGTTCTATGTGCAATTCTTCCATGTGGCAGAGATGATAATGCTTCCTTATCTCATTGTGTTATTTTGTAGATAAACTTGTATGTGGCTCCATGGGGCTACCATCAAATGCCACTGTCATTAAAGAAGTCTGGAAATGCCCGTTTATGGATCAGCTTTTTCTCATGTTTCTCTGTATGAAAGCCTTTTGATGAAAGCATTCAGAAAGCAGTTCTTGTAAATATTCACTTAACTGTCTGGGTTTAAAAAAAAAAAAAACAAAAACAAAAAAGAAAAAAGGAACTGTAGTGTGCTTTGTAGTATGGTATTCAGCCTTGTTCCTCTTACTGGTAAAATGGAAAAGATGATTGAGTGTTTATTTTACCAACTGATTTGGTTCCCATCCCAAAATTTGGTGTAACAGTACCTTGCACTGTAGTCTGTACCTACAAAAAGGCATCTTAGGATCTAATTGGATAAATCTGTATTTAGATGTTATATTGTTTATTATGTGCAAGCTTGACCTCATTAGTGGTCCCTTTCTATTGCTATTGTCATCTGTAGTATGTAGTAGTGAAGATACCATCCCAATCTATCTGTGTGATCAAAGGTTCTGTTAGAAATGTAGGGGGAAGATTGTGTCCTGGATGAGAACAGCAGATTTAATTACTGACAGTGGAATGAGTACGAAATGTTTCTGCTTGCAATGTTCTGGACAATACGTTGTTTCAAAACCCATGCAAATTTTGCATCATTACACTGGGATGAGTCCGTGGATGATAATCCACTAAACTGACGATGAGTGATTTACTGAAAAGGCATTGAAATGCTAATTTTTTTTTTTTTGAGTGAAGCCAGTGAAATAGCAGAACACCTAAGGAGCAAATATCAAGCTCTGATATTTATGTAGAAATAGTATTAAGAATGGAATTCTGCTCTTCTCAATGCAGCTTTGTATTTCCAGAAAAGCATTTTGTGTACAGAGAGTGTTGTTGAAGGTGGCTGCATTACTGTGGGAGTACACCCCTAAGTCATGGTGCTGTGGTTCTTCCTGTGTAGGAAAGGGGGTCACTGATAAAAAAAAAAAAAAAAAAAAAAAAAACTGCGCATATAGAATCATATATAGTAATTCTACTCAAGAAATGAGTCTGATTGAGGTACAGTGCCATACTTCAGAGCCCCTCCATCCAGGTGATGTCTACTAAATACTGCTCAGCAGTGGATTACAAGCTCTAGTTCTCCCAGGACTTGAAGAGCAGCTGCCTGTTGTCACGTCTCCTGCTGCCTGGGAGATGTATCCCAATATGCTGGAGGTAACGACCTTCTGGGTGCTTTCTAATGAAACAGTGAGGAGCTGACTTCCTCATCCTTACAGCAAATTACTTCTGAAAAATGTTTTACAAATACCAAGGGTGCTCTTTAGTCAGGAATGTTTTCTATTAAAAAACCTTAAATATTTTTCTGCCCTTAGGTGGAAAAGTTTTCTCAGTCCAGCAAGCTGTGTAGGAATAGCTGGTACATGGGAGGCAGGAGTGTTTTCTATCTGGGTCTAAGAAGAGCAGTGCCATCAGACTGATTTAAGTTGTCTCAAAGAATACAGACTTAGTAAATCCAGATTCTCATCTTCATCAGCTAATAACATAATAACAAGCCTCAATTTTTTCAACTGAAATGACCTTGAGTCTAGTAGTTTCTTATGTTTGTCTCAACCTCTGTGTGATGGCAAGATGACAGTGGTGGCACTACAGGACCAGGAGTGTGGTTTCACAAAAGGGCAGTCAAGGTATTTCCCGTTCAGCCTGACTGCGTGGGGCCGACATATCTGTGAGTCACAGTCACGTGATGGGGAAAATTCTGGTATTGTTGGTGCTGCTTTCACTCAGCATACTTCCTGAATTCCATAGTTATCTGTTTATGTTAATAGCAGATATCAACGAAAACACAAGGCTTGGCCCCAGTGTACTACTGTGGGCTTCCTGCTGACTTGTTTACGCCTTCTCATCCCACAGGTTTGTCTGTTGTCATAGCTCCCATTTTCTTCCAGTTTTCAGAAGCAGGACACGAGATCTCTATGGAGACAGCCATCAGTTCCGCTCCACACACTGAACTGTAGGGGCTGCTGTAAGAGCAGGGCTGCAAATGTGCTCCTTCCCTTGGAAGCCAGAAACTCAACACCTCAGCATCCCAGGTCCCCAATGGCTTTGGAAGTTAACACTTCAAGGTCACAACAGCTTAGCTGTAACAACGCCGCATGCTGTTACCTTTGTCAGATCGGCAATACAATAGCACAAACATAATCGTTCTACAATACAACTTCAAACAACTTCCAGGTTTTTTTTGTTACCTACATGAAATAAACCAAACCATGCTGATGTGTCCTTAGAAGTGGGGCAAGTGAATTTCATCTGAATTGAGGAAGTTGAGTTGAGGTTAAAGCTTTGTATAAGTCACTGGGACATGTCAAAAAAGTTTTTTTTTGGTGTAGCACTGCTACGTAGGGAGGAGGAGGATCACAAATCCACTATCTGAAGTATGTGGGAACTCAAACATTGTGTACCTAGAAGAGCCATGTTGCTGAACAATGCTGTGTGTAAGACAAGGCCTGTGGCTCAAACTGTGTGGCAAATCAGTGGAGGTGGGAAGACGCATATTGCTGACTGTCCTTGCTTGGGGCTCATTGCCTCTTGTCAGCTCTGTGATTGATATGGGTGGAGATGCAGCCAGGCTTCGTGCAAAGGGCTCTGCCACTTAATGATGTAGGTATTGGGGTATTGTATTCACAAGTACCCAAGCAACTAGGAACCAAAATCCATCAGTAGTGTAGTAGCTGAAGATCAGCTTCATCACTGAAGTATTACTCTGTCACTCTGATTCTATCTGAAATTGTGTCAAGGTCTAGAGGAATGTGTGTGTGTGTGGAGATGCTCAGATACATGTGTATTTCTGCCCTAGTACCTCTCATGTGCATTTATCCATATTATAGGTAGTTGTACAGGAGAAGCCTTTATTCCCAAGGCAGACAAAAAGAGATGAAAAGAATTTGAAAAAAATGTTTTGTGTTTCAATTTCTTCCCTGGAGGGGAAGAGTACTGATCTTGTATGAGGTTTATTTGGGAATCCTTAATGGATCAGTTGTCCTAATGTAGTTTGACATGATACTGAAAAGAATCTCCTGTCTTGTTAGCTGGCAGTATATGCTATGGAACAGCAATTGGATTTATGAAATTATACAGTTTCCTGGGTAGTGTACACATAACGGACCATGTGTACTTTTAATAGTACATTGACCAAGTGGAACCCCAAGGAGTGTTTAGTGAAAAGAGTGATTGAAAGGTGACAGCATTTTGTTCAGTGTTTCATTCAGTGTTGTGACCCCAGTGAAAAAATGATTGCTAGGATCTGGTGATAGATAAAGCACACAAAATTTATTAAAGCGCATCAACAGCTTGCCTAAAAGAATGTCTGAATATTGTCTCTCTGGACCAGTGCTCCTCATGGCTATCATTAAACAAAGCTGCGTAGCGTAATGTCAGATTTGCAGATAGAACAGTGATGCTGACTGTACAGTACGGGTTATGAAATGAAGATGGTCCTATCGTCTGATAAATCTGCTTTCTGCCAACCTTCTTGTATGCTAAGAAATTAAGATTATTTCAGATGAAGTTACCAAAGAATATTTTGGTGGGTGGAAGATTGTTGTAATAGTTGCTGACGTGCCACATAGCTCCTGGAAGGGACCAGTCCCCAGGGGCTGCTCTTAGTGCTCCATTGCCTTCTTTGTGTATTTCCTTACTTACTTCCCACCAGATCCTCAGGTGCAGATTGTTAGAGCTGTCTCTGCATAGAAGTGTTAACCAGATTAACGCTAGGTCCTTGGGAGTTTTCTGTAGCTCAGCTTCTTTTTGCATTTCCACAAACAAAGACAAGAGGAGAACAAGAGCCATCCTTACCGTGTAATTTAAGTTGGTCATCAAGATTTCTAGTGTAGTCAATAGAGGGAGGATTCTCCAGAGAAACTAATTTTATTTTAAAATGTCATTGGATTTACGTCATCCCTAGGGACTGTTTACTGGAAGGGCTTGCTTGCCATGTGCACTGTCCAATATGGATGTGTTTTGTTTTATTCTCCGAAGTTAATTGCTTTTAGAATATCCCTGGTTCTTTAATGCTGATGAAATGCTTCTCTAATTGTAGTGGTTGCTTAAGGCTGTGACTCTGTTTGGCCTGCGCACGGTATTGAGAGAGTGTTGTAAGATTGTACTCCCCATGCCCTGGGAGGAAGAAATGAATGAAAAAGTCCTCTGACTTACTGACATACTCCAATTTTCTAGTGACTTACAGATATGAGCAAATATAGGAACTGTAGATATGAGCAAATAAGAATAGGAGCCGCATCAGATAACAAAATTTTGAAAAGGTCAAATTAATATACTTTTTTTTTTTACAGCTATCTTTCACAGAATGGATGAGACATTAAAATTCTAAGTTCTCGTGAGAATGGATTGTAATGAGAACAGGATCCAGCACATTATGAATCCACTCTCCTGGTAATAATTTTAACTAGAACAGTAACTGGTACAAATGTAATTCATTATTTCATTCTTATGACAATTTAAACGCTCAAATCTGGCTGTTATCATGTGGCCTTCTTGTGCCATAACTAGGGCAGTTAGAGCAGTCAGCGTTGAAGCTCTGAGATACTGAACAAAATGGACAGATGTAAACTCCCTTTAGAGTCTGCCTTGTCACAATTGCCTTCTTTTATAAAGTTCTTCTTTCAGCAAAGATTGGGTTGAAATAATGTTAAAAAGTAGTTCTGATTTGTGTTTATTTAGGACAGATGGCTAATTTAACTTGTCTGATCTCGGTTTCTGATTGGATTATATCCAGTGGTCCTTGGTAGTCTAATGTCTGAATTCAATGTTTCCTGAAACCGTCAGATGCAAATAGCAAAAGTAATTAAAGATTGCTTCAAACTGTAAATATCCATTAAAAAGTGTGAAATTTTTTTGCTAATAACATTTGTGGTGTTTTTGGTGTTTTGAAGAGTTGTAGCTATGCTGACAGTAAAGACTGACACCAAATATGGTGAGTGGTTTTATTTGTGTTTTTTTATTGTTTTTTTTTCCCTGCTGCTTCCAAATATCTTAAAAAAGACCTTGTAATGTGCCTGATGGCCACAGAACTTTGTGCCCTCTTTTCAGCAGCAGGAGAAAGGGGAGTATGGTAGGTTTTGAGGAGTCAGAGCTGTCTAGGATTTAGGATTGACACTTATGGTATCTGTTGTTATCCTCTGGAGCTCCCATAGCTGTCTTTAGGCAGGTCTCAGAGTTCTGTGCATTCTGGTTGCCCTTATGGGAGCCACTGATCGATACGACCCGTGTGACATGGGAAAATCACAGAAGACATTGCTACAACACAGTTGCTGCACTCTGTCAATCTAGGGGCTAGTTGCATTATATGAATGTTGGTGTTACTCAGGAATTACGTGCTGTCTTTGTCAAAGAAGATTATAGCCTGTTCTTAATAAATATTTGTAGCTGAGGAAACCCTAGAACAGTTAAAATCTGTATTATTATTCTATCTGTATCTATATAACATGAAGAAAACCTTGGCTCTGCTGTAGTCAGCAACAGCGCTCCTTATTGATTGTGACTGGATCATTAGAAAACATGGAATTATAAAATCCACATTATTTGATCTTCTTTGTTCAAATTGCTCAGCAAATTTCCTTAGCCTGAAGCATGTACTCCGTATGGAATTCTTCCCATTCTGCTTGTCTCCATCAGGTAAATTGCCTCTTCTGTGTCTGATAATCGTTTACTGTAACTGGCTTTTCTGGCACTTCCCCTATGGGATGTGCGTCTTTATTAAGATGTCCAGAGATGAACTCCCATCTGAGGAACTGCAGTGGAAAGCTGCCCCTTAATACCGAGCTCACTCATACCAAGTGATCAGAGCTTCCAGTATCTGCATAAATTTTATCAGTGTTTAGAGGCATTAATGATGATCTCTGTCATAATGAAAGGCTTAATAGATTATTCTGATAGCAGAAAAGACTTATACAAACACTGCAGGATGTTTTTACAAGGAGTGATTCAAAAGCACTGTCGGAAAGTAATGCTGTGTTTGGAATTATTAAACTGGAGGTGTTCATAGATACTTCCGGTAAAGAACAGTGTTTTCATGAAATGTCTCATGCTTTTGGAGGCATAACATTCTTCATGTTTTTGACCCATATATTTGTTGTTAATCTGGTCAGTGAAAATCTATTTATACCGTAGTTCAACTTGCAAAGTTCCATCTGCTTTTCTCGCTTAGTATGATAAGCAAGTAGCAGTCATAACATGTCTTGAATGATGAAATTGAGATTCTAAGAGTATGAGCAATAAATTATTTCCCATAAGCCATAGATTAATGGAACGGCAGCAGTAAACTACTCTACAAGAAAGGGCAGTGTATTAATTAGGTGATGCCTTGCGCAGTGTCAAAATGCTGGATAGGTCAGTTAAAATGAAGTGATAGATGTTGCTACAGAGTAATCATTGAGAGAATAATTTGGTGTGGAGACCTGCTCAGTGGGCGGCCCATCCCCACAGTGCGTGTGGGTTGGTGAGCTAAAGGGGCTGAACTGCTGAGCAGCAAAAATGGGCACAGCTGCTGCATGCTGTGCCTGGGCAGCACATCGACTGCTGCTGCGTGTTCTGCATGGCTCCCAGGTTGGTGTTTGGGGAAGTGTGTAAAAATAAAATGTTTATAGACCTGTATGAACATGATGAAAATTTCTAGTATGGGCTATTGAGGGAAATATGGTGTGAAACTATGGTGCATAATACTGAACTGTCCTTATTTATGCTGCTGTAGAGGGAAGGATGTGTGTGTGGTACCAATTCCTTTCCGCATTTCGGCAGCTCAGGGTCTGAGACTGGCATTCCTGCTGGCTCCAGCTCTTTGTTCTCAGATGAGTAGCCAACGACTTTGGCTGCCCCCCATGTCAGCCTGCTCAAGGCAGAGGCTGTCTTCTTAGCAGCACCGTTATGTGTATTTGAGTGACAGTGACCTGCTGGCAGAGGGCTGCCCATCTATATGACACTAGGATTTTTAACATAGGTCTTGCTTGATGTTTCCTAGTATTCTGTTTCCTTTATATACTAAATCTATGTTACTGCATCAAAATCCAGCTTTCCAGTTGGAACAAGCTGAAAATGGCTTACAGTGGTTGATTTTGGCTCAAAGATATGCTGGGAATCCCTTGGTCCATTTTGTAGGACGGTCACTGAACTCTTGTGAGCTGGCAGCTGCTCTGGCCAAAGCTGCTGCTGACAGCAGGGCAGAGGGGTGAGCCATCCATCTCGTGTGCCTTGCTTGTGTTGTTTGTTCATGACAGGGCTAACTGTAGACAAGCAGAATTTTTTGCGATGGCAAATCTCTCGTAGCTTTTAGCAGAATGTAAGAACAATCTGTATTTTAATAAACAGGATGAGTGATGTTGTTGCTGAGTGAAGCCAATAAGGTAAAATACCTTAACAAGTCAGGGCTTGGTATTGTTCAGCCTGACTGTAACTTGAGAAGTCAGCAATAATGGACAAGCGTGAGTTCCAAAGATGTGAATATATTTTCATGATTTGATAATGTCGAAGTGTTGCAGCTGCCCATTAACAAATTGGTTTTATATACTGAATAAGAAAAAATATTAGGTCAAATATGATGTAAAAATGCGCATTTTTATTTGGCTTTCTGCTTTTAGGATTAAGCCACGTATTCCGCACAATAAGGGAGCAATAACCTCCTTTTGATTTGATGATATACTGCACCTTTTATGTAAACCCATGAAAAGTGATTACTGGTATCATGAGAAAACAGCACCTCAGGGAGATTGCCAGGCAGGGCAAACAGCTGGAACCAATAGTCTAGAAGTGTGATTGTCTGTGGATTACAGTGTCTACCCCAGGGTGCTCAAAAATTCTGAAATCAGAATTGCTGGTAACCATGCACAAAGCCAGATGTTCAACAGGAGTTCCTTAGTTTAGAACTGAGCAGAACTGGTTTTGTGTGTAAATATGAGACATTTCCTCTTTTTTTTTTTTATACTTAAGATTGATTGTTCCATCAGTTTATCTGAAGTTTAATTTAAATGAAGGGATACGTATATGTAATCAATTTGACAGTAGTTTCTTTTCCAATTTAATTTAAATGAAATGTAACTGCATCTTCCACTGAAATAAGTCTGGCTTTGCGGGTATTTGCATTGATTTAATTAGATAAGCTTAGAAAAAAGAAGGGCAACTTTAGTGAAGATGGAGCGACTGTATTTTTTCTGTTTCCAAGTGTAAGCCTCTTGAGGAATGTCCCTGTCTGCCCATCGACCCCGTGGTTGTGCCCTCACCATTACTGCTGTGCATTAGTGCTTCCAAGGCTGCACTCTGTGCAGCTTTCCTACAGGCTTTGCTCTGAAATTCGCTTAAATCACAAAGCACAAGATGTGCTTTAAAAAGTGAAGTTAGACCAGTCTTAAAATCTTATCTCAACCATTCCCCTCCTGTTTTGTTTTTATATTATTAAGGTGGAATAACTGGACCACATCTGGAATACAGTTTTGATGCGTGAATAACGAAGCCTATGCAGAGCCCCGTGCCCTGAGCTCTATCCTCTGCCTGCAGCTACGCACTGCTGCGTTGCTTATGTTGCAGGAGTGTTTCTCTTGGTGCTAATTGCAGAATATCGAGCTCCTAGTGAGGCGAGACAGTGCAATGAAACAAAAATTACTGTTTTCAGTCAGGCATCCTGCTCCCTATTGACTTGAAAGCCCTAATGTCACATTGCATGCTGCTGACTCCACAAGTGTGTCAGAGAGGGGTTGTCGTGTATTTGGATACCTGCTTGAGTTGCCTGTGTTTTGTGTTTGTGATTGTCAGCTTTTTCAGCATGTTAATTTTGCTGGATGCATCTCCCAGAATTCCATTGCTGGGTGCAGTGCTGGGTCTGGTCTGGATCTGAGGGGGAACCATCTGAGAGGAACCTGAAGGAAAGGTGCTTGAGTTTTAATTGTTAAAAACTGACTTTGTGAGAGAGTCCAGGAGAGTGTTCCATTATCTCTGCAGCTGGAGGTGCCCCTGAAACTTTCAGAGCCAGCTGCTGGATTAACAATGTAATTTACACCTGAAACTTTTGTCCTAACAGGTGATAATGATTAGGAGATGAATATTAGAAATCTGTGGCTTTTGCACTTTTTTTTCTTCTCATCCCAGAATGAGCTCTTAGCCAGCCATCAGCATGGGCAGAATAGCTCTGTACCTTAATGCTGTTTTCTCTCATCTGAAATGTCCTGTTGTAAGCAGCTGTATCATTCTTAAAATGACATCATAAAGCTTGTCAAATGACTCCTGTCCTTCAGAGGAAGATTCTAGGTGAGCCAAGTGTATAATGTGCTTAGTAACATAAATATGTAACTCGTTTGGGGTCAACCCATTGGTTTCCTGAAAGTATTGTGAAAAGGCTGTCAGACATTGGAACTGGTGATTAGCAGGGGTTGTGTAACATCTGTAACTCCTTGTCACCTGCGGGAGCTTGCTAGATCATCAGGTCTTGGAGCATTTGTATCACCTGCAGTGTAACTCTCACCTCCTTATGGGAAGGACTGTGCTTCTTCTTGATGAATACCTCCTAAAGCTGTGCTGAAGGCTGGGGCAGACCAGTGTGTTCAGGTAGCCATCTTAGTTTAGAGTTACTGCTCTTTATAAGTTTATGATATTTCATGTTTAAGTTTAGTTGTCAGAAACCCAGTTTTGCTATACACAGAACATCTCTTTCTGGCCGGCATGATTACCAGTCATTTCAGAAAACCTTGAGCTTTCTACTTTCAAGTTCCTCTGAATATGCATCCCTGAATGGAGGTAACAGTTGAAATTCCTCATCGTGTGCTTTTCAGGAGGTATTTCTTATGTAATATTAACTGTGCCTTACAATACTAGGAAGTAAAATTTTCATGGAACTGGACATGCAGGTCAGGCAGGAGGGTACCTCCATTCTGTGTTGAAATGCTGCTGCTTAAACAGTTTGTATCTGTCTGTTGGCAAGGGGATGGATCTTTGGCTTAAATGTTCTAGCCTACTTCTAACTTCTCTGGTTTCATCATAACTAGGACATTAAAAATCATAATGGGCGGAAGCATTGCATGCCAGCTGTTAGACTACCCATGAATTCTACTTTGGGACCGATACTTCCTTGCTCATCTTAGATTTTATTCAGTTGTAGTTTTTTAAATTATTTTCTTGTTATTCTTGTCTTTAGGTGTTTCTCATTTCTTCTTTTCCAACGTGCTATATGATTTTTCCAGTCTGAATCATTAAGGAATATTAGAAGAATTCTGAAGTAGAGAAGGACAGACATTTAATCTCGGTGGGACGGATGGATGACGCTTTTTAATATCAGTAATGGATACAGAATTTTAATAAGTTTTCTCCAGGTTTGATATGTTGATGTTATCTTAAGTAACAAGAATACATTTTGAAATAGTGCCTTAGAGCCCCATTGTTGAGCATAGAACACTTCTTTCCCACTGAAAAACATACCATCCCTGGATTAAAGAAGCCGTAATCCAGCTGTAAGATATGATATGTGGAAACCAGCAGATGGAAGACGTGAGAAAAGGAGGCAAAGCTGGAAGACCTGAGTTTGTGCTGTGAGACTTTCATTTACAAGAGTTGCTGGATAATTGACATATATAATTATTTTTTATGAGATTCAGTGGTCATTTTGTATGTTACCTGGGAAATTACAGATTCATGAGGTGTACTTTGAGGTTTTGATATCTAGAGTCATAAGATGATACTTAAAAGTAACAGAATTATTTTCAATTCCAACTTTCTTGATGTGGTGGCCCCTTTCAAGGTGTTTTTTCTTGAGGGGGGGAAAAGAAAGAAGTAGAGAGTGAGAAAAATATGCCAGAGGTATGCTGAGCAGCTGCACTCTGTTTAAAAGGACCTTGGTGTTGTAAGATAGTTGAAGTTTGATTGGCCCTCGAGATGTCTGATGTGTCAGCACCACTGCTCAGCAGTACAGATGGAAGCTGTTTCACAAGTGTGGCATGGATGCATCATTGAGCTTCCTAAATTGATAGAATGAGCAGCTTCTGCTCTCCTGGTCTTTCTTGCCTTGTTTGTTGGTTGTGTCTAAGGTTCGCATCCATTGTTAATGCACACAACAAGAATGTGGATCACAGGCACAGGTTGTATGTATGCTTTGTGCTCTAACAATGGAGTGAATGAAGAAAGCCAGTATGTCCATCTTGTCTGAGAGAGTAAAACCTGGGTGAGAAAAGAAAGGTCAGACAACACTTCATCCAGTTTAAAAAAATAACATTAAAAAAAAAAAAAAAGGTGGGCTCCTTGGTGGTACACCAGTCTGCACTGCAAGGCAGGGATGTGCAGTGTGGGGTAGCATGTTTTTAATGCAGTCATGTGATGAGAGCTGAGATGCTGCTTGCTCTTGTTTGTTTGATGGTTTTTTGTTGTTTTGTTTGCTTTTTTTTATATATTAAGGTTATAAAGCTTGGAAAAACATGTGTAAGGTGTCAGTGTACTACTTTGAAATTTTTCTGTCTAGAAAAAATACTTGATACAGTGCGACTGTCTTTTTTTTTTTCTTTTTTTTTTTCTTTTTTTAAGCTTATTTAAGAAAGAGAATATCTGCAGAACTTACCTGGAGAAATCCTTCCAGAGCACAGTTCCTTGTGAAATGTTAATGAAATACCAGCTGTGACCAGCTCTGTTTTTCTCCATTCAAGATCACAGCAGTAACTTTCCTCAAAAACTAATGTTTGATTTTTCTTCTTTATGGCAGCATTTGTAGAGGAAGAATCCTGCTTAGGCTGCTCCAGGCTTGCCCTTTTTTGCTTTCCTCTTTCCTTCATTGAGTGAAATGCAGTGGGGATGATAGTTGTGCAGAGGGAGCTCCCTGCCTCCATATTTTGTGGAAATAAACAAAATATCCTGCCCTCACAATAAATGGAAGTGCATCGGCAGCTTTCTCAGTTAAATAACCAATGGGCTGTTTTATGCTTTAATTTAGATCAGGGAAAGAAGTAATTATCAAATCAGGTTAGTAAATGCTGCAGTCTAGCAATTAGGAAATTGATTGGGGATGTAGTTCACTATAGCATAGTCCATCTCTCGCCTTGACTGTAAATATCTCCTTATTGCTTAATTCTACAGCAGCGTTAATAGGAAACCTGCACACTTGTAAGAAATCAGCAGTGCATGTGGTAGGCTCATCTGTTTGTCCTGCTATTTTTTTTTTTTTTAATGTTCATTTGCAGCAAAGCCAACTCAGTGACAGATTAAAAAGAGCAAATGGTATGGTAATGGGTTTGAAGCTGAGATCTCTTAGCTTTTAACACCCAAGTCCTTGGAGTGGGGGATTTGGGGATAAGGAGACTTTACTTATAGGTTAGAGAGTCTTTGTTCTGTGCTTGGCTGGTTTGTTTTTTTTGTTTGTTTGTTTGGTTGGTTTGTTTGGCTTGGTTTTCCTATAGCATTAGTCGATGGCAGGTTGCTTGCACAGTAAAGATACTTAATTCTAGGGTCTCGAGCTCATAAAACACTTTTAAAAATGCAAAGGCAGCACTCACTGGAGGCCCTTTGGCACCCGTGGTACTGTGTCAGGATTATGGATTACTGCCAGTTGTGCATTTCAGTCTGAAAAATTGTGAGTTTTAGCTTTCTGAGAACACATTGATTGTAAAAGCAGTCCATGCTACTTAAACTACTTAAACCAGGCACCCTGGGCCTCCTGAATTTACAGTAGCTATATGCTTCACTTGAGATTTGCAGCATAACTTCCAAGTGATTTCAAGAGGAAAGGAATAAAAATGAAGATATAATACTTGAAAAATATATATCCAAAAAAGCTGCATATGTTGCTTGGGTACAGTGGATTTCCTGTTTGTTGCTTCCTTGAACTTGAAAGCGGGCAATAGTAAGGCTAAGCAAAGAGCATTACTTGAAACAAACAGTGTCTTAATTCTAAATAACTCCTAATCCCTAGGCTTTTGAAACCTATATTGAGCAACAGGGAAAAAGTATTGCTTTTTATGAAAACGCACGCACTATTCATATTGTTTAGGGATAGGATTGACATTTCTCAGCCCTTCAGGAAATTCATTTTTTTCCAAGGTGGAACAGACGTGTTCAGCTCCCCTCCCTTTCTCTTTGCCTGAGCTGGGAAAGGCTCACTCTTGGTGAGCTGTCAGTGGTGGTCTGGGGTCCCAGGTGGGTTCTTGTGTTGCTGCTCCATTTGGCCTACTGCCCTTGTGAACATCAAATATATGTATATATAAATATATAAACCGTACAACCTTGAAGATTGACGCCAGTGTGCTTCACTTGCAGGAGGCTCACCCCTGTCACTCAGTGCATGTACACACATACCTGTATTTGGAGAAGGGTTAAGAGTGTAATGTGGTTTTGTAATATATTTGACACTTCTTCTACTCATAGACAGAGGAAGAAACTCCTACGATCAGTCTCCGTGCTGGCTAAATATAAATATCTATGACAAATCACATGCTTTAATGGCAGTTGTCAGAGACATTTAAAATGGATTAGACCTTTTTAATTTTCTCTCTAATAATGAATATTTAGTGAGACTTTTAAAGCTGTTATCTATTAATTATAGTACCCAAAAATATGATCATGTTCTGTCAAATAGGAACCAGCACGTGACTGCATGCAAAAGTATGTTCTCTGTCTAGCTTTTGTGACATAGCTTACTAGGAGAAATAATTGTAAGTGATGACAGCTGGTGATGAAGCAGCCTTGCCCTTGAAAGATGTAAGCACACTGAGATTATTAACACTAAGGAGGTAAAAAAGGATGGATTAATAGATAAATAATAAATGCCCTGCTGCTTAAATAATATATGGTAAAATTAGATTACCAGAAACTTAGTTTTGTTATACACGTTAATATTGTTCTGAGGGTAGAAATTCGAATTTGGAAATAGGAGGCGACTGTTTGTACTACTGAAAATGCAGACCATTGTCCTTTGCTGGTGTTGTTGCTGCTTTCTGCTGATAAGAAATTGCCTTTCTCTTTAAATTCGGTTATACTACCAAAGGTTACTCTTGCATATTGGAAATAAATAGGGTTATATTTCTACAGCTTAAATAAATGTTTCTACTGTTGAAATAAATGACTTATTCCAACAATAGAAAGCTGATTATACGATTGATAAAGAGCTTGTCAGTCAAATAATTCTCATTTATGTATTCAGAATTCTTAACTAATAGTGCAATGAAAAAAGCTCTAGTGGCTTTATTAAATTCTTGCTTTTCAGAGTAATTCTTTTCTCTTTGTAGCTGGAAATCATCTGTTTGCAGTTATTTCCCTAAGTGTTAGTGAGGGAGCTTAGGGCCTTTATTTTGAGTTGGTTTCTGTCTGTTTTCTCTTGCCCCGCTTTCCTGGTAGAGCGGTTTGTCTCCAGCGGCAGTAGCCATGAGAAGTTAGGTGTGAAGGCACTGCTAGTTGTGTTTGTTCTGAACGTTCTGTCCTCTCCCGATGGGTACGCCTAATTGCTTTTGGAACATTTCTTTCTGCAGTAATTGAGACTGATTGAGGCTGTCTGTGAGGTGGGTCTCACTGTAGACTTCAGGAAAACAAAGGTGGCAAAAGGTCTGCGGGGCAAGGTGTGCTGGGCACCTGAGGTCCCTCTGCTTGCTTGGCTTCGGGCAGCGGAGGCCAAGGGGAAGGCCTCGTGGCAGCCCACAGCTCTTCACAGGGCCTTCTTCTTTCCCAGCTGGTTTTTCTTTTGCTGTAAGAAGTGTGAGTGGGACAAGTTTGATGGGAGAGAGAGGAAAAAGCACAAGAACTTACTCCAAGTCTGTCTGCCTGTGTGCATTTATTTCTATTGAAGAGTTGACATTCCTCAAAGTACTCTCATTTGATGGCTCTGAGTGCCCTAATGATAATTACATTTACACTAAATGTGGAGCAGCATCAATACTGATATACAAATAATACAAATCTGCCAGCCAGCAGTCTTAACTAATCAAATGGAGACTGCTGCCTGTCTCAGTCAGTGAAGAAAAGGAAGAATTCATCATCTTTAAGTGAGAGCAGCAAGCGATGACAGCGTGATGGCCCTTGCAGCCAGTGACAGCCACGTGACAATGAAATTGGCTGCCTGGATGACCAGGCTTGCATGGCCTTGCGTTTGTCCAAGGGCTATTTTGAGCATAAGAGAACTAATTTTTTATTGTTATATTTTTCTCCTTGCACTCACGCTGATTGAAGGCACAGTGTTTTCCTGCTCCCCTGATGTTGTTACTTGAGGAATTATGCAATTAATTTAAATTTCTGAAACATCCTGAACAAAGAATAGTAAGTCACAACACTTTCTGTATAAATCAAATGGACCTAAGACCAAACTCAGAATTAACAAATAGCCAGAAAAAGGTGTGTTAATTACGCCCTTGTAAGAGGGATAAAGGATATGGAGAGGAACAAGTAGGCTTTGTCTGTCGGCTAAAAAAAGCTGAGCTGACCTGCTCCAGCTGCGGGGTCTAGAGTGTACTTGTGTAACTTACAGCAAACTATGTGCAAATTTAGTAGCAGTGATTTTTAACTTTGTAATTCTCAAAACAAAACATCTCCCCTCCTATCTCTGGGTGCAGTCATACTGAACATGCAATATTTACATCTCTTCTATTTGGAAGGAAAACAAGCTTTAACCTTGAGGTGCTGAAACTGCAAATAAGATACAGTGTTCAGGTAAGGGTCTGTGACCTGTAACAGGTGTGGGGGGCCACAGAAGTGACCTGCTTTTACTTCACAGCATAAAGCAGAGGGAACCTTGCTGAGTGCTAATTAATTGTTGCTTTCATGCAAAATAATTTTTACCTTCAAACAGCCTTGAAAAGAGTTTGCCCAGTCTTTTCATCTAGGAAAAGTTGCTACTCAATTACAGCTCTGTAAAATGGGATCTAACTCCAAGATTTGTGCTCTTTTAAAATTCTGGATTTTGAAGGTAAATGGTTTTTCACTATTTAAGTACGCCTTATTTAATTTAAAAATAATCCTGACTGGCTCAGTGCATTATGGAGGAAGTTGTGGATTTTTTTTCTTCCCACACATTTCTGAGACAGTCTGGGGGCTATTCAGCTCTGTCTCTCATGGTATGTGGGGGTAATTGAGAATTTCTGAGGCTCTGAGTCAATGAAGCGTCTTTTACATAAAATTTAAACCCAGCTCATTTGAAAGTGAATTGGGAGTTGTGAGTTAAGTTCTTAATTTTTGTTGTCAATAGTGAATGTGATATGCGCTAGCATCAGCGATTCTGGCTGAACTGCAACCAGTTGGAGGTGCATTGATTGATTTAAAGTTGACTAACCTTGGAGCAATGAAGACCTTGATATGTATAGTCAGCTTCCCATAAACATGGGTGAAGCTAGCAAGTCAAGTGGATGCAAAATTAAGTTGATGCATTCAGAGATATTAGGGTCAAAATTGCTGACTAGACTTTTTTTTTTCCAAAATTCCTTTACACCTCATCATGGAATGTCACCCATTCATTCCTGTATGAAGTCTAATAACTGTACTTAACTAATGCATAAATGCGTTACAGTAATGCCTATGTCTATCACTGAAGTATTTATTCCCATGAAGGTTTGAGTTGAACAAGATTTTTCTCCCTCTGCAGAATCAAAATGAAGTTGTTATTAAAATCAAAGGCAAATAGACAAACATACCCTCTCTGCATTTTTCTTAATAAAGCACTAGCTTTGTGGAAATTATTTTTACTTATGAAAATTGTAGTTTGTAAGAGAAATTAAAAACTTCAACTACACTGACCTTAAACGTATAAATGCTGCAAATACAGAGAGAAAAATATTCTGATCTTATTTTCATGTTTTTGGGGGGAGTGTCTATTAGCTTATTTTCACAGTAGATCTCTTTTCCTGCTCATTCTGAGCTCAGTTTTAGATCACTTACTTCCCCATATTGATTTTTTTTTTTTGTGCTTTCGGTAGATACGTGAAATGTCAGCTCCTTTACAAAGCATTTTGTCTTTTAAGTATTTGTATCCTGCCCGAGAAGAAGTAGCAAACAAAAAAGTGCTGCAGCTTTACATGAATTTGTATTGATTGCAAAATTGTAAAATACAGTTGTAAATGCTAAATGATATCTTCCAGTTATGTAATTCAAACTTGGAACAGACATGTTGTGTCACTAGCACAGTTCTGTCTTGCATCTAAGATGTGCCACACCACTGATGAACAACACACAGGCTGCTTTCATTCCATCGCTCCATGGTTGAGATCATAACTTTTAAGTACTTCAGGATCTGGAGCAAGGAGAATGTTTGCGGTTTCCTAATGCCATTTAATCATAGAGAGGGAAGAGTGCTTATTTTGAACTAGTAAGTTACATGTTATTCCCCGTCTTTAACATTTGAATAATTAATTTGCTTTGAATGACAATCTGCTGATGAGAGATTCTAAGCAGAGGCATTTGAGGTAACAGCTGAAACTAGTAATAATAAATCTATGAAATAGATAACATGCTGAGACCTGTGGGGGGGGGGGGGGGGGAGGGGAGCAAATTAAAAACTTCTTTTGGTTTGATTTTTGAGACTGCAGTGTGATTCATGGCCTGTGTCACTGTATCACCGCTTTTCTGTGTGATAGAGAAGGGCATGCGGAGAAGTAAGGGCTGGTAAGTGAATCTGAACTGATGCACAAAGGGTCAGGCTATGGCTTCTGGCCTTGAACTTTGAATCACCTCTGGAAACTTAATAGTACCCTGCTTGAAAGGGCAGAACATTTAGAAAGGAGGTCAGGCATGTAATTAAACTCAAATGTAATAGTTTGGCTTGTAGTCCTTTTGAAGTCAGGAGTTAAAATACATGAAACAGGAAATGGAGAAATAATCACAGTAACAGTTGTTCATTTTGTTTTTATCTGTGAAAATATATTTTTGGAAATATGTTAAGAAGAAAAAGCTTGCCCTCTGAATGAACATGTGCCTGTTCCCTGGGATTTTTTTTAGATGTCTCAGGGAAGTGCCAGTAAAATGATGGTGCAGAAAACTGAAGAGTCAGAACAACCAGCATTTAATCTGGCTGAAAAGTGCAGATAGTGTGCTTGAGGTGGAAGAGGCAGCACTGAGCCAGTTCTGTTGGATGCAAAATAAAGTTGATGGATTCACAGGTATTAGGGTCAAAAGTGCTAACTAGACTTTTTCTTTCTTTCAGCTTCTTTTCCATAGAATGTCATTCGTTCATTCCTATATGAAGTCTAATAGCTGTATCTAGCTAATGCACAAATGTGTTACTGTGTCTATCACTGAAGTATGCATTCCTATGAATGTTTGAGTGGGAGTATTTATTTATTTATTTTTGTCTTGTCTTAACCTTCTTTCTTTGTGGAAAAGAAAATTGACAGAAAATTAATGTTCAAATCAGTTGTTATTAAAATTAAAGGCAAACAGACAAATACATCTTCTCCACATTTTTTTTAATTAATAATAAAAAAGTACTAGCTGAAATACATTTGTGTAAAATATTTTGACTTATGAAAATTGTACTTTGGAGGGGAAGTGAAAAACTCCAACCACATTGCAGCAGTGCCAGCCCTTCTGCACATGGAGCCTGCTTTGGTTTGCCACTGACCATGGAGAGCTCTGCATCCCTTCTGTACAACAGCTTCAGCTGGCCCAAAGACACTCGGCCACAATGACTTTCTCTTGAAATGTATGTCCCAAATTCAGCAGTCTAAATAAACTCATTGTGGGATGAGAGCCATTGCAGATTCGTTAGACACGCTTAGTCCATGTTTTGTGAGAGGAAAATGAGCCATGCGTGGGTTTGGAGTGGGGCTAGGTTCCCTATCTTAGGCTTGTAACAAGCACAGGACAAGAAGAAGTCAGCTTTATTTAGACAGTGCTTACTCATATGTAACAAGCCCTTAATTAAGTTTTCACAACGTGACAAGTCTCATTAAAATATTTATACTTGGTTTTTGATGAGAGCCTTCAGATCTATAAAACCAAATTTATCATCTGATTGAAGCATCTGGTGAACTGATAAGTGTTAGCTCATGAATTGTGTGGCTACTTTGGGTCTGGGAAATTACTCAGATGAGTATCTGAGGATGGGTGCAGCTAATGTGGGTGTTTTCATGATGGTGAGTTTAGGCTGTAGTTTTTAAGGCTTTATTCAAGTCAAGAAGTTGAGGTACCAACTTAGCAGTTGGTTTTTCAGACTGTTTTGGAGCTTCTAGATGCACACGTCCAGGATGCCTGTCACTGTTAGTTCATAGCAGCCACTTGTGGAAATCAGCCTCATAAGGTGTGCTCAGGTCTTTAGGTGATGAAGGTTGCAGGTACAATGGAGACTGCAGAAGATTTCCTGGAAATCTTTCTGCCTGTGGTGCTGTGATGAAGGGAAGATGTAGAACTCATTGTTATTTATGGTTTGTAGCATTGCATGTTGCAGTGCCTTGGTGAGATGGCAGAGAAATGGGCTGTGGACCCAGAGCTGAGGATCAGCACTTTATGGTGCACTCTCAGAGCTGCTGGTGTGCAGCCTGGGCAAATGGCCCCAAAGCAGCACAGGAAATCTCCCCTGAAACAAACTGCTCCTGAGCTCAGCGTGTGAGGAGGAAGGGGGAACATTTGTTCACTGAGCTTTTTCTCTGGAGCTCTCCCAGATTCATTTTGAAACCTGATCTGGAGCAGAGAGACAACTGTATGATTTAATTTCAGTGGAAAAGTTTGCTAATGTTTCTCCTTCTGAATATTTTTTTTTTAGCGTTCTTCATAAACCTTTGCAGAAATTCTTTCTTTCCCACTGCAACTCTTTTAAGAGTACTTGTTTGATCTGTTGTCTTATCTAAGATTATGGCTAATTACTCAGTAAAGAACTTTTTTTCCTGAAGCCTTTTTTCCCCCCCTTTTAAGTATCATCTCACAGGGTGAAATTTCTTCCTCTTTTGATTTCACTCCATCACAACCTAGCTTTCATCAGGACATGCCTTGGAATCTGAAGGGAGCAGTTAGTGCAAAACGAAGCCTTTAGATTTTATTTTTTCCTTTTTATGCTAAAGCCGAAAGATGAAGCATATGGGAAAGAAAATAGCATTAAATCCCTCGCTCTGAAAGGAAAGGCACTAAGGATCTGGCCACTGCAGGAGAGATTTGAGCTGCATGCTTCATTTACTACTTTGTGTAGACATAACAAAGAATTTACTTTAGTCCCTTTGGTACTCTCACAACCTATTGCGCTGTAGGCAGAGAGAAAGCAATGAGCCTAGTGTTACAGTACAGCAGTGAACTGGGAATTGAGGTGGTTTAAAGATAAATGTTTCCTTAATAATCTCATAGTATAGACCTAGTTCCTTTCCATTTTAGATTTCCTATTTCTGAAAAAAAAAAAAAAAAGAGCTTTTGTGCAACGTGCCAATAGCTTGAGTTTGGATGAAGAATAAAATGGGGCCCACAGCAGAAAGTTACTGATAATTCAGAAACTATAAAGGCGGGGAAAAAGTACCTCTCTGAATTTTATTTTTTTTTTCATGAACTTAAGTGGAGAGTGGAATGTCAAAGTCTGAAGCTTGATTGCACTTGAAATTAGAGAACTAGTTCTGTTGAATTAAAAAAAAAAAACAACTCAGTGTAAAATTACTCAGTGCAAATTTTTTACTTGAAACTCTGTAATTCACATACATTACTTGCTTCTTGGAACAGTCTTAATATTTTCTTGGCTTTACAGTTTTAGGATCTGGGGGGAAAAAAACTGTAAGATTCCAGTCTGAAATGAAGCTTAATACCTTGAAAGATTGAGATGCACGATGAGGCTCATCATGGCCATTTCTGTAGTACTGCGTTACTGTGTCACAAAATACAACACTCACTAGAGTAATGGGACTAGATAAAAAGGCTGATTTAAAGGCCAAGCTTTTGGTATGCATGCATCTCGTTATATTGACAAGTAGAAAAAATATTGAAAAGCACTGGAGCATTTAATTGAGTTTGTGAAAAATGTCCGGATATGTATGGCTGGGCTGTGTGTGCAATTTAAGCATTTGTGCTTGTAAATGAAGTGGGCACATCTATTCTTCAGGTTGTTTTTTTTAATGTCTTTTTTGCATTAGAAATTCCAAATAAACAGCTTGCTGCTGTCTTACCAATGCCCCAAGAGCCAAAACAGCTTCTATGGTTTTTCTATTAGATATTCATTCAGATTTAGAAATTAACAAGTAGAGAAATGTGTTCATCTATATCCCATTGAGAAGAAAGAGTGGTAGAAATAAAGGAAACTTAATTAAAAATAAAAGATCAAATGGATTGATCTCTTCTTCTCCCCTGCCTTGTTCCTTAGGGCTAAATCATCTTCCTTAAGGAAAGGTGTGTGTGTGTTGGGAGGAGAAAATTCAAAATTTATACACATCTGTATTTATACTGACCATAAAAATGAATTTGAAGATCATGTTCAAACCCACTGTATTGTCCTAAAAAATATCCTACGAATATTTTAAGTTTTATTTTCACTGGGTTGTGGAAGGATTTATCTGAAGGCATCAAGATCTTTTCAGCCTGTCCTAAAGAAGCAAAGCCTGAGACCTCTCATCCCCTATTGTCTTTCTGCTAAGTTTTCAACCAACTGGCCAGCTTTAGCAACCCGTACCAGATTTTGCTGGCAAGAGGAAGAAATATCAAAGGCAATAATAGATCCTGTGAGGGTTACAGATGAGCATGAGAGCAAAATCTTCTATCAAAGGAAAGATTTCTACCACCTGCAAGAAACTCTCCTCTGAGCTCTTGGTCCAACATCTAGTATTCCTAGATCCACTTGTTTCCTTAATAGTGAAGAAAAGGAACTCCTACCAGGGATGGCCTGCTATTTTTCCCCCAGAAGTATTTGGATGAGGGTACTGAAGTAGACTCTCATTCGTGCTCAGCACAAGTCTGTCACAGTGGTATCAGAACTTCGTTTGCCGTTTCTGTGTTTCTGTATGACATAAAGAAAGAATACGAATGAAATGAATAAAAAAGCTGGTCTGGAATGTGCTGGAGCATGTGCCTTTGTTATGATCACATTTTTCTTTAAGAAGGGTCTGGGAAGATCTCTGTTGTGGGTCATCTTGAAGTAGGTGCTGTAGAAACATCTGATTGAGGGTCTGCCAAATCCGGATGATGGTGATCTACCTTTGCACAATCGTGAGTTAATGGACTTCATTCTTTCATGCTATACTGTGCCTACATAAAAAAATTTTGAAGAAAGGAGTGTCTTGCTGCTGATGAAAATGCTGTGTGACCACAGTTTCCACCATATTGTATTCTTGGGTATCCCACATCATTTTTCTTCACCATTCTCATCCTGCTGTGTTTTGGGGACAGAGAAGTATTACAGCATTCAAACTGCAAAGAAAATACTGTTCTGAAGTACATTAATGATGGCTGTCAGCTAACAATCAGTTTATTTACTAGGGGACTGTCACTCCCCAAAGCATTACTTCTTTAGAAATAAGTTTACTGTGGTTTCCATACAAGTTGTGAGATAACCGTCCTGTTTACTGAGATCTCTGGTGTTTCCTGAAATATGGGACTTAGTTCCAGGAAGAGTTTTACAAAACTCTCATTTCACCAAACTGAAAAAAGCCTGAAGTTTGAGCAGAAGGACTTGGAAGCTTAATTATTTGTCATGCATGTGTTTGTAGAATATTACCTGGTGAAGACAGGATCATGTATCTCAGGGAGTACCTTTACAGTGATGCTGGGGAGGAAGGACTTAGCAGGTCTGGGGGCAGGATGGCTAGCACACGTGGGTCAGCAGACGTGTGCCAGTAGCATCTGTCCTTAATGGAGAACTTTTCCTGACTGGGCATTTTGAAGCATGTGTTGGTGCTAGTGAATGGGAAAATTGGCTTTTGTTTTGACCTTAACTAAATTAGAGTGTAAATTTGAAGTTGGCTTCTGAGAAAAGAATGCCTCTTTTAATTGTACCCATTTTTGGCAAGGAAAATCTGTGTTTGCTTCTGTAACCTAGTTTCAGGTAGACCCTTTCACTTCTGAATGCAAAAATGAAGTGAAATACAAAATAGTTCTGAGGTCTATTATACTGTATTTTCCAAATTACACATTGCAGTTGCTATATTCTCCTTTGCATTGTGTAACTGATGTTTTGTCCTAGCACAATTGTAGTTTATCTCTGCGTGTTCAAATTTTATGACATTTTGAAACAAGGAGGTTCAAATGGCAGTGCTGGAGGTCTAGTTTTCAATGCAACTTTTAGAATTATTTACAAAAATGTTTATGAATGTTAAGCTTTCTTTCCCGTCCACGCTTCATGAAGCTCTCTTGAATCTGCTTTTGTCTCTAGGAACTTTTCACTCATGAATTATGTTCTGTTACAGTAATTTTTTGTTATTATTGTTATCGACTTGTGGTATTAGTACAAGAAAATTAAAAAAAAATTAAGTTGACTGAGAGTGAGTCATGACAAGCTACACCATCAAACTGCTCAAGTGCAGCAAAGGAAATGTGGTTTCCTTATTCTGTTCTCAAAGAAATATCATTTGGGGAAAAATGAAATTTAGGTAAGTTGCATTTGAAATGCACTTTCTTCCAATTGAAGGCTGGAATGTGTGGCTGAAGATAGACAGTATTTGGGCTCCTAAGGCAGCAGCTGAGGTATCTTGAAAATGGTTATGGAAAAAAAAAGCCTCCACATGTACTCCACCTGCATTCTGAGTGCATCCCGCCGTGTCTGTTTTGACGGTCGTTGTGGCAGCCAGCGCAGACACTGCTCTGTGTGATTGTTAGCTGCAGGAAGCTGGTATTTCCATTTATCTGCACGCCACCAAGTTTCCCACAAACGTTCCACACCTGCACTACCTTGTTCAGTGACTGAAAATTAGTTGAAGCCAGCTGTTGGGATAAGGAAAGGTATTTCGTCATACTGCTTATATTTTTGTCATCTTACAGTGGGAGCTTTCTTCAGGGGTCTTAAGCAGCTGCTTACCAAGTTGAGTTGGAATTAAAAGCTCTTGAATGCGAACATTTAAGGACAAATGTATCTCCTTTCAGGAGAACAGTGTGTACGTTGTATAGAAATATGGCTATCTAATTACCTGGATATTGGTTGGAATTGTTACACTGGGACAAGCACTGCATATCTGAAGTAGAATATCTGATTAAGCATGTGATTAGTGCTTATGGGATTTGTCATGAAACCAAAGGCCCCATTGAAGGTATTTGCATTGGTCAGTGTTGTGCAGATCTGCTCTGGCTGTTATTAAAGAGCTGTGCCACATGAATGGATAAACCAACCCAACAATTCCTTTTTTCTCTATCTCTCTGTGTTCATTGTGGTGTTTTGGCCCAAAGAGACAACTGTTTATCTTCTGACAAAGGTAAAAGAAAGTCTTTTCATGCTGTTCCATTCCTATAGGATGTTCCTCCCTCCTATTTGTATGGAGGGGGAGTAAAGGTCACCTGTGCCAGGGACTGCCGGAGTTCCATTTCTCTATGGACTCCCTACAGTTCCTGCCCTGCTTCGGCCGGGGAAAAAGCATTTTCCACGGCTTTCCTCAGGGACTTGCCTCCTGGATTTGCACAGTCCATGTCTAATTATTTTTTCCTGCCTGTCCCTTTATTTTGTGTTTAACTTTCTCTAGTTCTCATACAGAAGGCCAATAAATGCTCCTCCCCATCTCCCGCAGAGACTGGTATTGTGTGGTTATGCCCATTAGTATTTTTGGCATGGAGAGAGAAGTCAGATGTGGTTCTTCCAGTTATGTTGCATAAAGGGGAGTAATCCAGCATGGAGTGCTGCAGTGTTCCTTACAATGTCAAATACCCAAGTTAAATCTCTGAATACCCAGCTTAGCTCACAATGAAATTGTTGCTTCACCTGGAGCAGGAGTTGATGCACTGAGTCAGATGTCGTTTTCGAGTGCCATTATTTTTTTTTGTGCTCAGATTTTCAGAGTAGTCTGAGGTTAAAACAACATGTATTGAGTGGTGAAAACAGGATGACAAATAAGCTCCAGAAGCTCTGATTGCATTGATTGTTTTGAACATAATTCAGTGCTACATTTTAACAATGATGTTTTGCCACAAATACAATGACAGCTTTCTCTTTGACTTCACATTTTTGTCCTCTAAGAGATTTAGTTACTATAGATAATTTACTCTACAACAGATTGTGCTGGAGTTATTATTTTGTTGGCCTAGTCATTGTTTCATTAACCAAATTAACTATTTCAGAATCAGTGCGTGAAGTTTTGTTCTTTTCCTTGTAATAGACTATTTTTTTTCTCAAACCTCTGTTGGCATTGCTGCAAAAAAAAAAAATACCTTGCTGTTCAGTGAGTGTCCTTACTTTATAGGATGCAGACCTTTTCATTGCCCTTACTGTTGAATAATTACTTCTGTTAGATTTTGAAAATTGATAGCTGCTGAAGCATGTAGTCAGGCATATTCATCTACGTATTTTTTTTTCTGGTCACTTCAAAGCTGATGAGCTGCTGTAAAACTTGCCTGACTCTGAACCTGGTAAAGCACCAAGTTTTCTGGGACGCTGTAGGGAACAGAAGCTTGCTTTTCGTGTTGGACACTGTCTCTCATAACTCCTACTTGATCCAAGCAATGCATAATTTTCTCTGTGTGTTTCTCTGGGTGTTGGTATGAAGTTTACCTGGTGTTTAAGACCACAGTACAAACACAGTCAGCACTGCTGCCCTATATGTGGCTCAGGACCCTGTGAGGTTGGTGGCCTGCTGGTGTTGCCAGCACCACAGTAAACAGCCAGCCTGGGTCAGGGGCAGTCAACACCCAGTGCTGTCTGTCTCATAAGCATTCTCCCACATCAATTTTCCAAGTTGAAAGAAGGAATTAGGAGCTTCTAGAAGAATAAATACAGCAGCATGTAAATGGCAAAATATGGCATCCCTGATGGAAACTGCAGAGTAATCCTGAAATCCTCTTTTAATATTCTCCAATGTGTTTTGTCCTATTGCAAGAAATTATAATGATTCCTTCAAGATTGTTAATTTTTTTTCCCCTATTGCTGCTATTCTGATTTCTGCTGTTCTGTCATCTGTAAAACTTACTTTAATAGCAGAGGAAGGAAAATAACCTCCAAAATGCTTTAGCTATCTCTGGAGGAAATGGGGTTTTTATTTTATATATAAACATTGGATAAATGTGTGCGTTGCCACTGCAACCACCTGTAGTTAAATGGCTGCTGTTTCTGCAGAGAAGCAGAAAAGCTGTATTTTCCAATTACAAATGGGAAAATCCACAGGGTGATACTGGATTAATTGACAGGCAGCCATGCATGAGTAATCCTGCACTTCCAAATGTAAATAACAAGTGCTTTGGAACAGTTAGAATAAAGATTTTTATATTTATTGAAATTAATCCAAAATTCAGAGCTGTGTCTGTACACAGCAAAGAATTAAGTGATCATTAAACAAAATCCACTGCCTTTTCTGTGCCACCTGGATCTTGTGTGTAGCCTTTAAAAAAATCATTGTTCGAATAATTGGTTTTCTTTCTGCTTTACTATGTGGTTGCTCTAACAGCACAGTTTAAAATAGGAAAAAAAATGTGCTTTAAGTAGTTTTACTTAACTAATTACATGGCGAGGTGCATAATTTAAGTGAAATGGCTTGATTTGTTAATAAGTTGTTTAAATTAATAGGGGAGAAAAGTGTGCTCCAGCAGTTTGTCATATACCCCTGCAGTTCAACATGGTGTAATACATACTCCTGCTGTTTGACGTAGAATACCATGTTTAATGTGACAGCTGAACTTTTGGAAGAAAAATACCAGTAACAGTAACCACTCCTCCCCACCATCCCATCCCCAAAAATATGTGGAAAAGAGACATTAACCATCTGGTAATGTCATTACAGAAGTAAATCGATTAAAGGAAATCATACTGTGTGTTTATTTATGTTCTATTTACTTTTATGCAAATCAGTTTCTGTAGTAGGTGACTGCTGTAGACTTTTTTACCAATTAATTTGATATTGTCCGAGAAAGATGTACACTTGAATATTTAACAAAAGCAACAAAGCCAGTGAGTAGATGACATTTAAAATATTACTTCTGCATAATTTATGTTCTGCGGTGCTGATATCAGGCTTCACTTCATCACTTGCTTACACAGAGAGTACTGGATGTTTCAAATCTCATTAAGCTATTTATTCATTGTAATGAATGATTTTATTGTACTGTATTAAGGTTATGCCACACTTGCGCTGTTCAAAATCCATCTTACTGTACATATTTTAATGTTTACCATCAAATTAATACCTTTATTACTGCCTCAATGGTTGAGTGAATGGTGCTCACATATTAAGAATTATTGTTTCTGCTTAAGCCCACTCCTGTGCTTAAGTGTATATTGCCATATTTCTTGATAAAGATATAATAATCTGCCCGTCCCTGTCTTTGTATGCAAAGCCAAACATCACAGGCTAGCAGTCATGTTATTCAGCTGTTCTTAGATACACAAAACATGTGACATTTTTCTGCACTTTGTCAGAAATGCATTGAATTTTAAAGCAAAAGGTGTATACGCCCTGCAGCCCCCACTGACTTCTCCTCCCAAGTCCTTCATATTGCTTTCTGTACACAGCAAAGACAGGCAATAATACCCATTGCACAGTGGCTGGCAATTCAAATAAAATTCTGCCACTCTTTTGAGAGGTCGAATCGGATTTGAGCATTGTATGTCTTTTTTCTAAAAACACACAAATCGCCAAATGCCAATATTAGGGTGGCAGATGAGGGTTTTGTACTTCACTGTTAACAAAGCAAAGGGCAGATGTCAGCTCTTGTGACTGAACTTGCAAATTATATATATTCACTTAATATAGTTTAATAAATAATGTCTTTTCAATTGATTGTTGCTTTCTTCCCTGGAGTTTTTTTCATTTCAGGTTCTTTTTCACCCACTCATTGATTGAAATTGCAGCCATGTAAAAGGTGACTGGAAATAGCTCAGCTGAGGGAGGAGATAGAAGTTGTATTTTGCTGAGGAATGGTTGTAGAAAGAAATTGTTTGAATGAGCCTCAGATAAGGAAAAAAATGATTTGAGATGGAATGTTCTTGAAGACAAAAATGAATGCATTTAATGTTTGACATCGTATTCAATGGCTTTCCAAGAAATAAATGATTGTTTACTGATCTTCAGTTATCATCTTTAATCTGCAATAGTTACTACCATCCATGTGTAAATATTTTTCATGTTTCTTAACAGTATGTGCTAAGAATTACTGAATCACATGCCATCATGTTCTAGTAAAAAGGAGTGAGAATTGCAACCTGATCCTTGAGCATTCCCATGATGAAGTGAGATCATTATGGTGGAGTCTCCCATTTTATACAAGGGACTACATGTCCTTCCCATTGGGAAAGGACAGTGGAACTTCTGGACATACTATTGTGTTATTATTAAATCTGGGGGACAGAGAAGTGCAGATCAGCTGAATGCTATGTTTTCTAGTATGATTGCTATTCATGCATTTAAAAGACCAAATGTAGTTAAAACTCTTCTGCTCACAAATTAATCCTAATTTATAGGCAGCCTGGACCCAAGAGGCATTAGCAAAGTTCTTGGACTCCTGACAGTTTACAGAATCAGGCTCTTTGGGAGTTTACCCTGGGCAGATGCATACAACATTAGAATAGTACTGTGCAAGCTAAAAGAATTCTCAACAATCCCAAATTTAGACCTGTTTTTTTTTTTTGTTTTTTTTTTTTTTCTTAGCTGACAGGATGTCAGTGACTCAGGAGAGAAATTTAAAGGGGTTATCTTCTCAAGATATTAAGCTCTTCCAAGCTGACAGCTTTGTTGCAGAGGTCAGCTAGGAGGAACAAGAAAGAAGTCCTGTGATCTAAAGATGGACTGACAGATATGATTTCCCTTTATTGATTTATGATGTCAGTGTCTGTGTCCCATTACTCCTATGAGACTGGTAACCACTGTTTAAAGATGGAGGAAACGGATTTAATGTAGTGAAAACACCAGTTTTTGTTCTCAAACAGTCTTGAAGGTAGTTAAAATGTTATCTAGTTGAACCTGGTTGGTGAAATCTAAATTAGCCCAGCATATTGCATGTAGGTATTGAATATTTATTTCCCAGTGATGAATCTGTTGAAGAGTCAACATTGCAGCCCACAACTAAGGATTTGTTTAGTTAATCTCAGGAAATGCAAAATAAATGATGAATATATTTATTCTTAGATTGAGTCCTATTTTTGATAGGAAGTCACAAATTATAGCTTCCTTGTTGAAATTTTCTGAATAGTTGCACGGTTGTAATGATAGCAGGTTCCTCTCTTTACTCTCATTTTGTATCTAATTTCTTTCACAGAATCACTGAATTGCAGGGGTTGGAAGGACCTCAAGAGATAGAGTCCAACCCCATTGCTAAAGCAGGTACTCTACAATAAGTCATGCAGGTGGGCGTCCAGACAAGTGTTAAATATCTCTGTAAAAGAAGATTCCACAACCTCTCTGGACACCCAGTGCTCCATCAGCCTTACCATAAAGCAGTTCTTCTGCATGTTAGTATAGAACTTCCTGTGTTCAAGATTTAGGCCATTACTCCTTGTCTTATTGCTACCCACCACTGAGAAGAGCCTGAACTCACCCATTTGCCTCCCACCTTCCTTTAGAAATTTATGAGCATTAAATTCCCCCTCAGTCTTCATTTCCCCAGGCTGAAAAGACATTGATTACTCAGCCTTTCCTCATATGGGAGATGCTCCAGGCCCTTAATCATCTTTGTGGCCCTCCACTGGGAACCTTCTTTGTGTTCCTTGTCTTTTTTGGACTGTGGCCTGCTGGTCACGTTATTTTTAATGTACCACAGGATCCTTTTGGCCTTCTTGACCACAGGGGCACGCTGCTGGCTTATGGCCAGCCTATTGTCCACCAGGACCCCCAGATCCTTTTCCACAGAGCTTCTCTCCAGCAGATTACTTCATGAGGGAAGTGCTTCTGGCAGAGCAGTTCATACAAATAGACAGGTACCTGCATCGCTTAAAATGGGAGAAAGTACAGAGAAGGTTTATTAAAGAGAAAATGGAAGCTATAAATGCTTTGCTTTGGTACCTGCAGAACGCATTAAATCTGACAAGAGCGACTGATGAAGAAGGCCCAGGTGCAGGCGTGTTGCCCAACTGGCTTGTTGACGGAGCACTGTTGGAAATAACAACAGTTTTTGGTGGTGACTGATTAGGCGTGACACTTCTGTCATTCCCTATAGTGGGCCGGAATGATAACCTCCTGTGTCCCATGAAAACAGTTATAGCTTTTTTTATCAGGATGAGAAAAAATTTAGGAAGCAGTGAAATGGGTTCTCTTTAACTCTGAATGCTTTCCATAGAGATGCCTTCAGCAGAAATCATGAGTATGGCTAGGGAGACTGTGTACATAACTGAGGCCCCACTCCTTTTTCTTTCTAAGCATAGGAAATTGTCAGTTTATTAAGGTGCTAATGCAGATATTTTATATGAAAAAAATGCACGCTGACTTTAAACGTATATATATACGTTATATATATACATATATAGGGTTGGTTTTTTTGTTTTGTTTTTGTTTTTAAGCCCTATGAGTTTGGTTTAAGAAAGATTAAATATTTTGGGTTTTTTCTTAAATGTGTGAAGCTAATGCACACAGAAAATTATTTGGTATCTATGGAGTTAGATACTTCTCATGAGAAGAATCCTTGCATAACTCTAATAGTACATCCTGCCTGGTTTTTGAAGCTAATGGTGATATTTTACTAAAGAGTGCTTCTGGGAGTTGAAAAAAAAATGTGGCATGAAAGAGGTTAAATCAATACACAGATTTTCAGAAATATATTTCAAAAAGATTTGCAGCTGTTGATTTTCTTCCATTTTTCAGAGAGGTAATGAAAAATAAATGGGAAGACTACTTAGTACTTCATGTCTGATAACTCAGAGAGCATATATACAAAATCATAGTCAATTCTGAACACATTTAAGAAGTCATGTATTTATGAATGAAGGCAACGTGGAAGGTGTCCTTGGAGGTGCTCTCTTAAATGGTGTGTGTGTCTGTGTAATGGCCTGTGTACATTGTATTCTTCCTTTGAGATTGTTGTGTCACTGATCAAGAACTCCCATTACTTTTTTTTGTGACTCCTCGTTTGGATACTTAGAGATGGTGTAGGCACAGAGTTTTTAGATGTTGTGGAATGACTGCAGACAGATTTCTTTACAGTGATAACTAGAAATGTTTTGAAATCAGATAACTGATGGCCTACATTCATAACCTCCATTTGAGTGCCTTCTATTTTCTGACTGTTTGCCAGTCAGAAATGCTTGCATTCTTTTAATATGTTTCTTCTGGCTGCATGCTAATAGGAAGAATGGAACTTAGAAGTGCTATTAGAGTCTTGTCATACGTGGTGACAAAAAAAAGTTACGTGGGGCAAATTTTTCATCCCACTGAAGATTTTGCACATTGAACTAGAGTACTCAATGCACCCAAAGCTGTGAAGCACTTTAGTGCCTCAGACATCCATGCGGTGGGTTCTTGGAACAGTACTGATCCAGTAGGCTTTCTTGATTTCCTCACGATAGTTGAAATGTGTATTCTGTATTTTCTGAATGTCACTGTATTCTCGTGTTCCCACAAACGTATTCCCTATGTGCTTTTTTCTAGCTATATTTTATATGAAAAATATATTAATATATAGCCATACACCGTTAAAGAACTTTCAGTTATGTGAATTCAATTCATTAAATAATTTCCCAAAATCTTAACCTCTATACTGAGTAAGGGAAGCTTTGCTGAGAGCTGGAACATTTTATAGATAGCACTATTTATCCCAAGTCCTATTATTAGCTTAGAAAGAAGGGCTCACCATGTATTTTTATTAAAAGTGACACCATACTTAACATCTTTAATGAAAACTAACCATTGTGATATGAATTTGGAAAACCTGACACCTTATTTTATAAAAATGAAGTCCCCTAGTATATTAAAATTAACATTTTTTAATAACAAAAAGTGATATAGTCCACTGGAGTGGGGCTAAATTTATCTTATGATTGTACTTGTCATAGCCTTGAGTATTTATTGAGTAGTTTTAAAAGTTCATTAAACTCAAGAGATTAAATATTGCCCCGAGCAGTGCTCCATAAAAGAAAAAATATAGTGCTATTACTTGGTAAAATGTTGTGCTATGTTGTTAATTTAACTCCCCTGAGTTCTCGTCTTCCGATTCAAAAGGCATTTCCTCGTGCTGTTAGATTTGACATTTTCAAAGAGTCTCATCATTCAGCAGAAGCTCCCTATTTCCCATTCATTTCAGAAAGGCAGAAGGCAGCAAATGGCTTCAGTATGCCGTCCTTCCGACACGTCAGGTGGACCACTCTCAGCCGTTTATACCATTCACATTTTACTATGTCTCTTTGTTTGCCATTGCTAATTGTTCAGTGGAAAATCATTTCTGGGCTTCTAGGCACAGAGAATAATCTTAGAAGTTAATGTTCTCAGTTCTATTAAAATTTGAGCTTTTCTTGGTTCAAATCTAACCGCTGTTTTCATGCTACTGATAACATTAATAAAACAACGGTATAATGAAAAAATTTCTTCCAACTTGCTGACATTATTAGGTAACACTGTCTGCTGTTTGTTTTCTTGTTCTCCACAGAGCAGTTTCTTGGTGAATCTCCATTGAAAAGTTCTTTTTATCAGGTTATTTAATAAGCTGGGGTGCTTTCATTTAATTTACATTTATCATTATTTATGACCTCAGCAGCAGTTCCAGACATTTTTTATATATAATTAAGAAATACTTTTTATCTTCTAATCAAGGATTACTTGTATGGGGGGGACTAGAAGAATCCTTCCAAGAAGAAATGTCAAGTTTCACTGGCTGCCCAGCATAAAACCTGAACTGTTCACATCTTTGAGCTCTGCTCTCATTCTTTCAAGTCAACTTACATGAAATTTTGTTGTGCTATTGTGCACAAAGCTGCACTTTGCTGCAGCTTGCTTGCTTTTGAGCTCCTGTGCCTTTTGATTCTTTAGTTGTTGTGTACCTGCTCGCTTTGGTGTCTAAAACCATTCTTGCTTTTATGCCATATCATTGCTGGAGTTTGGGGATGCGAAAACAGTTCTAGAAATAATACGGCATTTCAAACCCAGAAAGGAGATCTTATCTCCAAATCATGGTTTGATTGTGTCCCTCAGGTTTGTAACCTGTATCATTAAGCATAGCAAGTGCTGAATGTACTCCTGCCGCATTTGGTGTTGGATGGAGGCAGAAAGTTCTCTCTCTTGTAGAGGATGTCATTATGAGTGATTCAGAATTCATATGGAATGTTACTGGAAACTAAGTAGTGAGACTAAGAGGTCAGATAAATGATGTGTTTTGAGACCTCTGGGAATCTGAAGGTGATGATGTGTGCATGGCCTTTCTTTGCCATTTAAAAATGCTCTGTGTGTCCAGTGCCACTGCTATACTGAAGTACAACAAACTGTTCTGAGATCTCAGTGCTCATTCTCAAGGCTCCCTTTGCTCACTGCAAGGGTGTCAGATACAGGGCAGCAATGTTTGTAAGCAGGGCGCTGTGCTTCCCTCTCTGTACTCACCTGATGCACTCCAGTGCTGTCTGAGCCAGGGGATTTCTTTACAAGCACCAACGTAAGCCTGGCTTTCCTCTGGACACTTCTGAGATAAATTCCGAAGGCTTTGCTGCTGCCCTTACAGTTTTCCTTCAAGAAATCTCAGACTGTGTCATGTTTCAGATTCTCAGACTGCACATGTGAAGGCAACTGAGAAAAGCAGTGTGAAATAAAGTAGCTGATGTTGCATGTGATTCTTGTGAGGTGCGCTCAAAGAACAACTTCCTAAGAGCATCTTCTCATGGCAAAATTGATGTGCTCCTCTTTGTTGACTTTCAAATTAATATTGGAGGGGTCATAAACTGAAGCATTTCTAAATGATTTCATATCATTTACAAAAGATTGCTGGAAGCAGAAATCTTCCTACCATGTATGCAAAATGGTTCTTCTTTCCAGTATGGCTTTGGATACCTGTTTTTGTAGACATTCTAGAAACTTAGCTTCCATTTCAGATTTGCTTATTTACTGATTTGCATTTTCTGTGCCAGCTGCTTTGTATTTTCCAGACGAGTTTTCAGTACTGATTTCCCTTTATGCAGGTGGTTGAGGGCTTTCTTCAGTTGGATTTTGGGGTTTAAAAATAATATGTGCTTGGAATTGAGGTAGATAGATAGCTTTCCAATTATGTTTGTATAACAGTTTTGCTTGGGGATGTACTGTTTACACATTACAGATGCACACCAGTCAGAGTGTGTGTGTAAATCAAGGATTGATTTGAAAATTAAACTTACTGGCCCTGTAGCAATTTCTAAGTTTACAGTGACAAAACAATAACAGAGAATTAGAGAGAACCTCTCCTAAAATCAAATCAAGCTCTTGTTTTGCAGCAAGTAATTAGATTGCAGTTTGTTTCACTATAAAACTTACCATGGCCAGTAAATTAAACTATCGCTTGTCTTAAACAGTCCAAAGGCAAGTATTTTTTTTAACTGTAGCCTTTCTTTGCCCATATTTTCCCTTTTTTGTTAACGAATCAAATAGCTTTTTTTTCATTAGGGTCAGTAGCAGCTGCTGCTGTTACATTTGTAAAAGTCTGCTTATTCTGGGCATCATTATTAAATGTAAGCTATTACTGATCTTTCTGATAACATACGGATCTGAGCAGTCTGGTTGCATCAGATAAAGTCCTGAAAAATATCCATTATACAGTTGCACAGCTCAGAGAAATGTGACATTGGGTAGTTTTCTATTGGGAGTGAAAATTTACTGTTAGATTTGCACAGCCAAACCCATGGGCCAAAGTTGGTGTCTCTGTAATATTATTGTTTCAATCTGTGAGGATTTTTCTTCTCTGTAAGTGTCTTCTGTAACCATATTTCAGTGAGCAACTAAGAGCTATAAAGCCATGTGAAATCTGGGTACATACTGGAAATTCCATGTTTTTTTGCGAGTATGTTTCTGAGGGTACATTTGCAATGATGCTTTGTATATGTGCCTTGTTGAGTTTCATAGAACCAGAGGTCTTTGCTGGAAGTAAAAACTGTTTTATACCCTTGGAAGCAAATCTCTGAGAGATTCGGGGTTGTGAATGATGTGGTGACTATGGGCCTCCACTGGGATTTGTGTGCAAGGCTGGAAGCCCTTTCTAGCCGGAGATGATCAAACCTACAAGGCTGTTTTTCAGGGTTCAAGTGGATTTTGCTGCTTACTCTATTATACAGCTGCTGCAAAAGCTCTCTAAAATCTTTTGGCTGTTTTTGATGTAGAAAGGCCATTTTTTGTTGTTCTTGCTGGCTCTGCACTCGTAGGGTGGAGAAGCACTTTTCCCATGGTTTCACTGGCACAGGGCACTGAGGGCTGTGGTAGTTGGGACAGAGTGGATGTGGGAGGATGGAGGGAAGATTTTGCTTTCCCATGTTTCTTGTCAAATATTTCTAAGTTGTAGCCCAGCAGAAAGATCACTGGGCCTTTATCCACGTGCTCGTTTGCAAACATTGCGATTTCGAAGTAAATTCGGTGAAAACCCAGTTTGTCCAGTAATGAGGAGTGCTGAATTAACACAGTCCCTTTTGACTCAGTGTAATGATCCATACTGTCTAAGAAGTTGCACAGGATTTGTGTTACAGCCCTCTGTTTGCCAAAAGAGTGACTGAAATATTTTTCTAGAATTGTGAACTTTGCCACTGTGTGGGAAAGGAAAAATAATATACAGTTCATCTTTTGCCACTATTTCCATTTAATGTCATGTTCTCTGAGCAAAATGTGTTCAGCAATTAAGGGAGTTACGCAGAATATTTCATTTATCAACCGATTGCCCTTTTCTTGTTACTAATGCATTTTCTGAACCTCAAACATGTTTGTCAGTTGTAGGGAGATGCATCTCCTGTCTGCACAAATAAACATGAGCTTTAGCCTTCAGCTAGTGATTTCAAGGGGGAGATAAATATATGTTTAACTTACTAAGTTATGTGGAAAAACAACAAAACATAATTGAATGATGCTGCATTGTCTTTATATATGCAGGGAGGTGGGAGATGTAGCTCTTTTGTGGCCAGCTAATAAAAGCTGCTGTTTGACCATTTGATTTTTGAACTCCTGAGGACCTCAAAGACCTGAAATAGCTTCCAGGAAATCTGAGAAGTGTGGAAGTGGATGATAATATGTGGGAAATTAAGTATTGTGCAGCTATCTGCTGTTGTTCTCTTTTAATTTGCTGAAGAGAGTTTAGAGAACTGAAGCTTTTTCAAAGGAGGAGAGATGCGAGATTTTGCTGCTGGCTTTTGTATTAAGAGCTTGTATTGCAACCAGATACTGTACGGAGACAGTCAAAGGATGGATTCTATCACATTTACATTTGGTGAAGAATTTTGAAAAGTGTTTAATGACAGTTATGGCTTGACTGAATGCTCATCACAAGACACTGAGGTATTTGTTTCATCTTGATCAAAATAAAAGATCTGAACCCTTCTGGAAAACCATTCCATGCTTATTGTTCTTCAACTTAACAAGAAGTGAAAGCTGTAAAACCAAATGTTTCAGGTGTTAATTTATTTTCATAAATAAGTCCATGTAATGTAGGGTGGGTTCTGAAATAGCGCTCTCCTTATGGGTTAAATATTCAACTTTTCAATCGGTTTTGATGCATTTAAGTCAGCAAATTATTTCGGCTTGCTTTTTTTAAAATTAATCTAGTTCATGTCAACTGTGGCATTAATGAAGTGTGATTGCACTCCTGGCATTTTTGGGTTCAGATAGACAGGATCCCAGGATTTGAAGCGGAAAGGCTGGGTTAAAATTGAATGCAAGGCTACAGGTTCAGATGCCTATCACTTAATTTTTTCCAGCTCTGATTTTGTATTCCCGTAACATTTTTCACTGCAAGCTTGATAAACTGGACAGACATGAATTTAGTACATTAGCAAGCATGGATTAAGTATCTTACTAGGAAGTATGGTTTTTTTGCTTGAATATATGGGTAAACTTTTGGGATTCTTTTCCCCATGTGTACAATGCTTGTGTTCACCTTAGCAATCACAGCTACTAGTTTTGCTCTTTAATTACATAAAATCTGGAAACTCCAGCATGTAACCTTTCAAAGAATGTGAAGAAGTTTCTGCTTTTTTTTTTTTTTTTAATTTTTAAATTGAAATACTTAAATGATTGACAACCACCATAGACTTATCTGGTAGGGATGTAGTAACTTCAGCTATTATTGACCACAGTTCTTCTGGAGCTGGGACAAATACCAGGTTGTTCTAAACTGGCAGCCTGAAAATGAGAGAATGTTTGTGGTTTTACTCTCTCTCCTGATTCAGTCTTGCTGACTGTATTCTATAGAAAAGGAAGAATAAGATAATTCAATTTCACTTTCAGAAGTGAGATTTCCCTCTTCCTCCCCCCCCCATATAAGTAATAACACCTCAGATGCAGAGGATCCTTAACAATGCCATCTTTTGAAGATGGAGCTAATTTATTTAATTTTCACAGTTAGCACGCTGTCACAATGGTGGGCTGCTGTCATATTGAACATCAGACAAATTTCTGGGCTTATTTGCACTTCAGAAATGACCAGTGACATTAAAACTGTATGTAGCACCTGGCTTGGAGGTAATTCTTTGAAACTTAATTGTAATTATGATGGCTGCAAAAAGCTACATGATGATTCTTGATGATGATGATTGCACAGCGAAATGGTAATGCTGTCAGGTGTGGGATGACTTCAAGGAGAATTTTTTGCTTTATGATTTTCCTCCAGTTTTTGGGTTGGTTTTTTTTTTTTCAGTTTCACTGTGAATTTATTATCTCTCCAGTACTTTAAGTATATATAGCACATTTAGGAAAGAAAACTGCAGGTGTAGTCAGAGATTGCAATCCTTCAGAAAGTCCGTGGTGTGCAATATATCAGAGATGTGTGAAATTTCTTTGAGTGGGGCGGCTTATTTGTTCAGCTGAAGTGAAAAGACCCACTTCAGCAAAGAGCTCGAGTGCGTGCAGTGTAGCACAGCACCACAGGGCTCTGTCCATGGCTGTGCTGCACCCAGCCTGAATGGGTCCTGGATCAGAGCTTTCTGGGTTCTACCACAGTTAATGTAAAAATGTGTTCTTTTTCTGCCGGTAGGAGTGTCAGTAGTCCTTTTTTCTTCCCTTAAAAAATAATAATGTAAATATTTAGTAATCAGATACTTGAGATAGCTTTGAAGAACTGGCACCGAGAACGGGAAGAGGGAAGGGGGCTTGAGAAAACCTGGGGAGGTAACAGTTCCTTTAGGTAGCACAGGACTGACAGTATCTTGGTTTTTATCAAGTCATCCTATTGGAGCAAAACGTTCCAAGTCCCAGATATATGGACTGAGTGGTTTGGCTAATGAAGCAATGCTGGCAGAGACTGAATGAAGCAACAGAGAAGCGATTGTCTTTCGAAAATCGAAAGAAGGGACTTTTGTTTGAGATTCAAGGGCAGAAACGAGCTTACAGAGCCCCCAGAATCCAGAATGGTTTCCCCAGCAAAACTGACTGCTTTGTGGCTGGTGGCTCACAGGAGGTATGGGGGGCCCAAGGCATGCCAGATCTGCCACGTGCAGGAGGAAAGTGGGAGAGGAGGCCGGTGCTGTGGGTGAGGTGGGGATCTGCAGCTCACGGAGTGCCATGGCAGAGAGTCCAGAAATCACTGCAAGTGAAGCTCGCACAGTCAGCAGTGTGGGCAAGCAGCTTCTGGATGGATGAGAGAAGTAAGAGATCAGAGTGCAGCGGTGGGTATGAGCTTGGGGACTTGCTCACTGGCATTGCTTACAGGTAGCATTTAGTGTCTGTATCTGCTCTGTACCATCAAGGCATTTTCTGGGAAGGACAGATTCTAGCAGCATTATGTAGGAAGAAACAGCATGAGCTGGCAGCACTGTTTCCACTGCAAAACCGTTAAACAAATAAGTGTTAGAGAAGTAAACCTGTGAGAAATAAAACATCTTTGTACTTTACTGAGCCAATTAAAAAAAAAAAAAACAGGGAACCCTTCCTACATGTATTAGAAATCTGTTTTAAAATCTGTTAAGTGGTTATTTTCAGTTGAAGGAAGTTATGTTGCTGTAATGTTTTCTCATTTGTTTCATCTCAAATATGTGAAACCTGCTGTTTCCTAAATAAGTAAAAGCAGATGGAGCAGCCTCAGTGATAGCTTTTGCTGAACATTTCAGCACTGTTTGTTCAATTCTCACTTACTTAATGCTCTTGCATTAGAGATCTACTTGAAGGTCGCAGTGTGGAATGTCTCACAAAGATAACACTGACTGGAAAAGTCAGGTATGTGAAAACTAGTATTAATCTAACCTGTTTTGTTCTCTTCAATATCTTTTAGGCCAAAGGATTAATTTGGCCAAATCATAACATACTATCTCAGTGTTGTGCCAACCTCAGGATGGAGGGAAACAAACAAAACACACAATCAAACACAATCAGAACTCTTCGGTCAGCCTCCAGGTGTTTGTGCAATGGGCTGAAGGGGAGTTTTATGTTTTAAAGTTCATTACTGGTTCCTTGCTTTCAAGGACTTCAGGGTTATCATAATTTCACGTTTCCTAGCTTTTTGTACTGCACTTTGAAAATGTTTCTGTGTGTCTGTTTTGAAGGAAAACTTTCCACAAGCCTCACTGCCACGATTTACAAGAACAAGAACAAATGTTGCAGGGCTTGTGCTGCTCCTAGTAGCAGTGATTCTCACAACCACTAAGCAAATTCTCTGTGGTTTTCTTTTGTTTGTTTGTTTTTACTGCTTTGAAGTGAGGTGAGAGAATCAATTATTGGAGTCTGGAGGTCAGCAGTAAATTTTTAGTTGTGCACGTTATGATTTGTACAAATTAAGGCTCTGACCTTTTGATTTTCTTTGCCTTTGGAGAGGAATTGCCAGTGAATGTATTGGAAAGAATGTTGCAGAGGAAATGAGAAAGGTGAAATGGGAAGGTTTCCAAATGGAAATCAGTTTGAAATCACATTCATGAATCTTTCTAAGAACATTAAATCCATACGCTATAATCCTGCCTCGACCCAAGTTATCAAATTTTCCGGTGCTTCCAGTCGGTATTTCATCCCAGAGCACTGCTAGAGTGTTTTGAGCTTCGATGCAAATAGCTGATACAGCCTAATATTCATGTTATGGTGAACAAAGTGGACGTTGTATGGGATAACGTATTTTCCTTGGTAACATCTCCTCTTTCTTCACATACTGTAGATTATATTCATATATGATTTATTTTTTTTTATGCTGAGAATCTCCTCCTTTGAGTTGCACAAATATCTTAGCAGTCTTTATTTATTGAACTTGTATGGTAAAAATATCAACCCTAAAATTCATCTTCCTCAAGGAATTGGTTTTGCCATCTGGTAGTCTTGAGTTAGAGAGAAACTTCATTTCTGCTGAGAGAAATATAAAGACTTCCCCCACCCTTCCTACCACGTTCTCTGCGTTGCATTTGTTGTAAGAGCTCAGTTTCATTTATGTACACAATGCCCATGAAATTAATATATTTAAGGATAGTGGAGCAACTTGCATTTTCTTAATGAGACTCATGATAGTCAACAGTGCAGGTCTTTTGAAAATGTTAGTGTAATAGAAGCTTTCTGTGATTGGTATTGCATCTTCTTGTCTGCCTTAAAGGCTCTCTGGCAGATGGACTATGAGGAAAATAGTTTAAATGGGGACATGGGTTCAAAATAACTAGCCATTTAATTGCTCTCTTTCAAAATCATTGTGTATCCTGAAGGCTTTACCACTAGCTAACAGTGCATTTACAGTTCTTATGTTGTTCGTTATATAAATGCAGTCAAGAGTCTTGTCTGAAAGGAGCTGGCTTGAACATTCCCAAGATATTGTAAGCTGCAAGGCACAACTTTTTGTTTGGTTTGAAGCAAGGTACTAAGTGCTTTGCGATGAATTTTAATTGATTCCAGTTGCAGTTAGTGTTCAGCTCATCATTAAGGAGAGGCTTGTTTAGTATGGGGCAAAATACCTCAGTGTTTTTCATTCTGACATATAGGACTTTATCCTCTGTTGGTGTAAATCAGCCTAAAGCTATTGACTGCAATGAAATTGCTGATTTATGCCACTTGACCTCCTCTTCTCTTTGCTCCTTTACATACAGAACACAGAGGGATTACTGACTATCGAGTGCCCGCAGAATCAGGCCCTCCAAAACAAATTAGTCACATCTCAGTCCAAGCAGATTGCAATAAAACAAGAAATATGAGAAGTGCTCTTAGAATAATTTTGAACATAAATTTTTTTACTGTGTTTCTTTTCAAAGGAACTAAAATGTGGTCTCTTACAGATAAATATAAATGAGTAGACCAGTGAATTTGGATGAAATCATACCTTTTTAAAGATGCAAATTGAAAATTAAGCCTCAAAACAATAGATTCCTCCTGGGCCTTTCAGAAAGGATTGTATATGCTCATCAGACTCTGGTGCCAGGTTGCAAATTTTATTTTACTGTGAATTCCATGGGAGAGCTGCTGGAGCTCGCTTTTATCATGAAAAGAGAAAGATCTATTGAAAATATGTGTAGCTGTTCCCACAATCTGGATCATCTTTTTAGGAAGAATATTCTTTTAAGAGGAAGGAACTGTAGTGTGAAGTGCTGAATTTACCACACTTGCTTTGGCATTAAAACCAACGCTGTAGATGTTCATACTAGTGAGGGAAGTTTCGCCTTTGTCCCCAGTTTGTGCCCACACCTATGGCAGATCTTTTTTCTCATGACATTGTAAAGGCAGCTTCTTTCCATCTCTTGTTTCTCTCCATCCTTTTAGTTTTTCTCAGTTTCACCCAGGAAAGATATTTAGCTTTGTGGTGTCTTTTGATCACAGTCATTCAACTTGAAAATCAGTCTCCTAAAACAGAATAAAAAGGAAGAATCTGTTTGGGAACTGTTCCATGCAAAATATAGTAATAATAAATTAAAACTTACCAGTGAATTGGTAAACGCCAGTGGAAGAAACTCCAAGCAGAAGATAGACTGGAGAACTGCCCCTTTACAAAATTATGGCCTTCAAAGTGAGGAAGAAAAGCTGTAATCTGGTTCATGCTGGCAGGGACACTGCAGTGCTGTTAGAAGCTTCAGAGTGCTGTCACCCTGCTTCTGACATTGACCTGTGCTCTTCACGGAGTATGGATATGAGATAAATGAGGGAAAGATGATAACAGTGGACTTGAAACCACAAATCCTAACGGTAAACTGGAAACTTCTCTCAGACATCCCGTTGGCCTTTGGCTGTGTTTGAAATGAATCTGAAACTTGGATTTGTGTGATTTCGGTGTTTGATCTTTATAGCATATTGCTGTTAATATAAGCTATGAAGGAGCTGCATATCATGGTTTTGTGCAGAATAAAAAAAAATTCATAGAATCACCAAGGTTGGAAAAGACCTCCAAGAGCATCCAGTCCAACTGTCCACGTACCACCAATGGTTCTCCACTGAACCATTTTCCTTAGTACAACATCGGAATGTTTCTTGAGCATCTCCAGGGATGGTGACACAACCACCGCCCTGGGCAGCCCGTTCCAGTGCCTGACCACTCTTTCAGAGAATAAATTTTTCCTAATATTCAACCTGGACCTCCTGTAGCACAGCTTGAGGCCATTACCCCTTGTCCTATTGCTCATTATGCAGAAGAGGCCAAGTCCTACCTCGCCACAACCTCTTTTCAGGGTGTTGTAGGGAGTGACAAAGTCTTCCCTGAGCCTCTTCTGCTCCGGACTGTACCATCCCAGTTTCCTCAGCTACTCCTCATAGTACCAGATAGCAGCTGCTGGACACAGAAAGCAGCTTAGCTTCAAGAGGAAGGTAGAATTCTGAATGTTGAGGAAATATTTCCATGATCTGTAATGTTCATGAAATTACTCTGAGGATAGCTCTAGCTGTCACAGAATAGGTTTAAGTACTGAATTTTACTGGACAATTCTGGAACAATATCAAGAGGCGAGGAAGGAAAGCATTCAGGACATCTCTGCTTCTGCAAGTGCTGCTCATTGCTAGTTTGACAAGCTCACCCCCTGCTGTGTAACTTCAGTTTGGGTGCTGGATACAGCAATTCTTTCTGTGCAGCTGCAAGATGAAATATTCTAAGTGCAGCAGTAAGCTGACATAAGGAGGAAACAAGAAAAGAAGTGGCTTAAAAAGTGATTTTGTGTATGTTTTTCAGTGCACTAGAAATGTATTTTAACTTGTGAGTTTCCAAGTTCAGCGCTGTCACTAGCTGAGAAGAGGAATGCACCCTGCATTATAGATGAGCATATAGAGCTCGTTGAATAGATCGATATCTATTTATTTATATATTTATTTATACCATTTCACTGAACTGCCAATCGCAGCCTGCCTTACCATCCGTGCAGTATCTGGGTAAAAAACCCAGTGTGCTGCACCCTTTCCTCTCAGCCTGGCCTAACTGGCTTGAGGACATCCAGTCGATCCCAGTGAATTCCTGTGCAGTAGTCAGGCTGAGACTCATTGAAGCAGGGACCAGTGACACTTCAGGTGGATTACTCTCAGCAAGACTGTTTAGCTTTGTTAATATTCCAATGTGAAATGTTCAGTTCAATGCAGATGACATACCACAGTTAGAATGTAATTGCAAAGCGATCCAAGAGAAGATATCCTTATGCGTCTCTGCTATATAAAGTTAAACTTGTATTGTTGGGAAGGTAGAGCACTAAATAAATGAAATAGGAGCAATAACTTGCTGGAGAAGTGTATGCCTAGGCATTTCAAAAGTAATGGTGATGTTCCATCAGCTCCTGAGAAATATATCAAAGGTTCATAGATTTTAAACCCAGAAGGCACTGTTAGATCGTCTATTCTGACAACCTGCATAACAAGCTAAAAACTTTTCCAGTAATTGCATCAAACGTACACAAAAACATAAAAGAAAACAATTTTGATTAAACAGCAAGAAATGTGCGTGTTAAAGGTATCGTTATTTCTCCAGGCTTCAGTTTGCTGAAGTTTTGTTTGCTCACATGATGCAAATTGGATCTGTAGCCTGACTCATGCACCAAAACCTGAATCTTGATTCCTTGTTTCATCATTTATAGCCTTTAGGTGGGTTGGTTGTTTTTGTGTACAAAGCACTTGTTTCCAAGGAAGGTGGTGTAGTCCTGCAGGGGAGAAGCACGGGCTGGCTCTGCTGGCTAGCACAGCTGCTCATGTCTGCAGACATCCAGACATTCCCCATGTCATTGATTTCTCATTGCAAAGCTTTTGGAAACAACAGAAAGAAAAGATAGTTTTAAGGCTTTAATATTTTCATTTCAATAGAAAAAGTGGTAAATAATAACCCTGATCACTTTTTGAGCATGAGGGGCCTGTCTGCTTGTGCACCCAGTTTTTGTTATTTCTTTCAGGTTTGGATTTGGAGTGAGCTCTTTGAGTTATGTCGTATGCCAACTTTCCTTCTCTTGCCCTTCACCACTCTGAGTGATTTTATTTTATGGTTTGCTGTAAGAGTATGCCTTTATGCAAACTCTGGGAATGGTGTGCATATGGATCATTTACAAATAAACCAGTGCACAGAAAATACAGACTGCCAAGGAGGCAAAACATAAAGATGTTTGTGTACTCATATTTTTGCTGGGTTTACTGAGCAAAACACTTAAGCAGAATTAAGTGCTGTGTAACTTCCCTGCAAAACATACATTCAAAGTGGAAAACCACCTGCATTAATTTTCATTTTCACCTGTCACTTCACACCAGTCCTCAGTGCCTGTCAGGATTTATATAAATGGCTGATGTGGCATCCGGGGATCACACGTCGTACTTGGAGGAAATACACTGCATGAACTGAGATGCTGCTAATAGTGTTATTTAGCTTCTGTGAACTCCATCTGCTTAGCTGCTGGTGATGCGGCGTCCTAGGCTACTACCTGGATGTTCATCCAGTTTTTGCTGTAGCTAAAAGGTGAGCTTAGTGCAGGATAGCTGTCAGATAGAAAGTGTATCCAATTTTAAATTTCACGCAGGGCATTTTATAAAGTGCTTTTCGTATACGACTAGTGGTGTACTGATGGTTATGATGAGTTTATATAGTGATAAAATCATTCAATGGTGCATTTGTCAACTGTGTCAGGATAACAGAAATGGCTTGAACATCATCCCTTGCAATTTATGCTTTAAAGTAACTATTCCATAAACATATTTGAATTTCAGATAATTCTAGTATATTGGAGGAAAATCATTTTCTTCTGCAGAATCCATGGTAGTTGTCCCTCTGTTTTCACAGAGGTGCAATTTCCATTACTCTGCATCCTGCTCAGATGCTGTGGCATGCTATCTCTCTTCTTCCCTCTCCTCACTTTTTTTCTGTTTGACATAATTGTTCAGGAAAAATACACTGCAGATGGATTGTAGAAAGCTTACATTTGAAGAAATTGAACAAAATACTTACCAAAGTCACTTACTGATGTGGATGTGGAATGTGTTTTTCTTTAAAATGCTCATCATTTTTTTGGTTAAGTGAGCGAGCGTGGTTAGGTTTTCCTCAGCTGTATTTAATAGTCCATTAAAGACTCTTTGAAATAGGGCTTTCCTGAGAAGCTGCGGCCGGAAGGATGCTCCTCCTCTCAACACTGATGGATACCACCTTGACCAGCATCCCCACCTTAAGTAGTTGATAGCAGGAGGTGAGATCCATGCCTCTCAACCACGTTGTTAACCATGAGGAGGAAAAGGTTATTCACAGATGAAAAGTTGTAAATCTACTGGAGGCCCCTTATGATTGGCTGCAGCCTGTTTGTACTCCCGTTCACAATTAGATTTTCAGGCTTCGTCTTTTCCTTTGATCAGCAAAGGTCACCTGTGAAAACACAGGTGTGAGCTGATGCTCAAATCTCCATGCAAGGATGGCTCCAGCTCATGTTCAAGAAAGGTTCAGGGTGGCAACAGGCCTGGCTTCATTTTGGCGTTGGTTAGGGGAGTTCATAGTAAAATGCCATGAGGCCTTTCTAAATAAGCATTTCATGCTGAGAGTTTGCAAGCAGACTTCAGGTAGAAATGTCCACTAGGTATTAAATTTACTGGAATATCTCCTTTTGTCAGTAACAACATGATCTTTATTTCATGCTGGTGTCCATCACCTGTACCTCTTTTCTCGCAGAACTAATCCCTTTTTTCTTCGTTTGTTCTTTGTCCCCTAAAGGCAAGGACCATTCGGTATCTCTAGGTAAGATTAATTAAATAAATAACCCTGCAACTGTGCAGCTTCCACCTCTCCCCACTCCCCCCAAAAAAACACCAGGAAACCCCAGATAAGCTTTAATATTTGTTTCTTTTTGGAATTTTGGAGCAGTTTTCTTATCTAAAGCAGTACTTAAGAGTAACAGCAAGTGTTGTGACAATGCCACCTAAGAGAAGATGCCAAGAGAGAAATAGGCATTTTATCATGAGCAGCAGGTGGTTAAGTTAGAGCAGAGAGCAAAGTCAAACATGTCTGAATTTAGAAGAAATATAAAGCTTGCAAAAAGTCTTTTCATAGGATGGAAACGGTACAGTCAGAGATGTTGGGTGCAGTGACAATAAAGGTTCAGGGCAGATGTTGTACTTGCCCTGGCACAGGCCACAATCAAGGAGGTAGATGAATAGCAACATGTATGTGGCATCTTCCTTACATTTACCTACATTCTGTGCTGTGCCAGGTGTTGGTTTCCCATTCGGGTACCTTGTTTCACAAGGCTGGCCCTGCTTTGCTTACCAACACACCAGTATTAAAGCTGTATGGAGTTTTATTAAGGTACCAGGTGCCCTCTCTGCCCTCCAAGCTGGCATCTCCCTGCTTGCTGGCGCTGAGCTCGGCCAGGCTGGCGGTGGTAGTGGCTCTCGAGCCCTGCATGTGTGCTGTTCATTGTGTGCATGGCTGGGAGCAGCTTGGAGTCCCAAGTGAGTTCTTGGAGTAATTGCTGTGCTGCGCTCAGTGTGCTGCCCTGAGCTATTGAGTCCTTCTTTGAAAGGTCTCTGCTGCTTGTGGAGTTCTAAAATAGATGCTGCGCCGTCCTGCTTGGGAGGGCTGGCACACGTGAAACTGCTTTGGTAATTGATTTAATCAGAAATTAGGTGCGTGTTAAACATCATTAGTTCAGAATATTTTGTATTACTTTTTTTTTTTTTTTTTTTTTTAATAAAGAACGCAATGGCCGTTTTTGGCAGCAATGACAGCTGAGCTTTTTGGAGGTTGGGATGAATGCTAACACAGCCTGAGGCATGTATAAAAAGGTCCATGTTGTTCATGGATAGGGTCATTGGAGAGGCGCAGAACAAGCTGTCAGTTACAACATGCAAGGAGCTGTTTGTTCCTGTTCATTTTCAGTGGCTAAATGCCGCTGCTTCCGTCTTTCTCTTTTCCTCCAACAGTCCTTTTGTCACGCTGTCTCGCAGGGGTGGAGGGGACATAAGCCATTTATTATGTCAGACTACTCCAGTGACTCATCTTTTCTCTTGCAGTTGACATCTGTTGGCAAAGGGTGTAATTCAGGTAGCTCCCATCCCTGCTGTGTGGCTGTCTGGTAGGGATGGGCAGAGGGGGAGGACTGCGGGTGCTGTGGCAGTGGAAAAGAGATCAGTCCTCACAGTCTTCTTTGCGTGCACGTGGGTATCCCTGTAGCTGTTTGGCTCACCCTGGGGTTCACCACTTTTATGTAAAATGTGAATAAAAACAGATATCTGAGCATGAGCAAATCACAGCGCCGATGTACTCCAGTGTGCAGAGTAGTAATTTTATTTAATATTTCTTTGTTCTTTTTTAACATTAATCCCAACCTTCAGCTTTCATTTTGGAAATTAAGGTGCGTTCTGCCAGTTGCAAAGATTTCAGCCAATGAGAAAAGCACAAGCTGCACTTACAGTCTCCAAGTGTGAGCAAGTGTGAAATCAGAGGATGGTGTTCTGGCAGCGTCACTTAGAGCAATCTTGTTGGTACTACCCTCATATCTCCTTGGGTCTGTATGCTAAAGAGACAAAATTGTTAAGCAGAGAACAGAAGTGGCTGCCTGGCGGCTGCTGCCAGGTGTGCAACACCCCACAGGTGCGGCTGTGCTGGCTGCATGCAGCTCTCTCTGGGTAGATAAGGAGCTCTGTTCCCTCACTTAAAAATGCAGAAGGAGGGGAAGGTGTGTTACATCTGTGAAATTGAACTGTTTGAAATAGCTATACCAAAATGCCTGAGCTATTTTAAATGGAGCAACAGAAGAAAGATATGCTTTTGGCAGTGTTGCCATTGTGTACAGTAAGGCTTTGAGCATCTGAAAACGATGCTGTCCTGCCTATTATCAGCCTGAGTTCCAGGTATCCTCATAGCAAAAAAAAACAAACCAAAACAAAAAGACCACTATGTAGAGATTTTGTGCTATAAACAGTCATTCTGCACGGGCAGTGGCTTGCTCTTAGTGTGCGAGTAGCTTTCATCTCCTCTTAGAGGCAGCTCCAGTTAATGTTGATATAAAACTGCCTGTTAATTGGAGTACATGGAGATAATGATAGGAATAATCTCTAAGTAAACTCTTAAAAGCTCTGGAAAAAGAGCATTTAAAAAAAAAAAAAAAAAAAAAGCAACCAAAAACCCTCTCCCCAGAACCTGAGTTTGCACTCTGCTTTGAAGATAGACTCATCAGTGTGCGAAGCAGACTTCTGCCTTAAGGCCATTTATAGTGCCGAAGCTTGTGAAGCTAAAACAGTTTGATGTGTAATTGCAGGAGGAAATGGAAAACCTGCTGAGCATGGCAGGATGTAGTGCCTTATCACCCTTTATGTGCATCCAGTGCTTGCTGAAATTGCCAGCGGATCCGCAACATCGACAGAACGGTGACATTTTTCATGGGCCGCCGTGTTCTGAATCAACACTGCAACAGTGCGATTAGAGTAGGTAAAGTAGGGGGAACAATCAAAGAGTTGCATGTGACAGATCAGGTTTTAGTCATTCCCTGCTCCTTATTGCCTGCTGTCTTGTGTGATATGCAAAACAGCTTCTCCAGACGCATTACACCTTCACATTACCTGAAAATTGAATTTTATTTGGAGGCCTGCATATAATTTATAGCACTCTTCCAATGCACTTCAGTTCTCATTTAGCTAAAAGTGTGTTCTTTATTTTCTACTGGCAGTGAAACAGAAATAAAACTGAATATTCAGCACCACTTACAGTATATAAGAACCAGGCTATTGAAGTTTTAAGCTGCTTGGATACATTATTGACAAGAACTGTCTATTCTGGAATTAAGCACACGATGTATTTGATTCCCAGAGGTATCATCTCTCCCTAGTAATTAATCAGGGAAAATACCCTTATTCTGAATAGCAATATTTAAAGTTATGGGCCACTGTTAGTGCTAAAAAAAAAATAAATGGAAAGTGAATATAACATATGAACAGGAGTCCAGGCTGAGAATATGGGAGCAAGCTTTTTACAGGGAAAGGATGAAAAAGGTAGTTTAATTATTCAAATAAATAGAGTGCTTCCTCCACTGAGTATTTGACTATATGGAAAAATGTACTGTAAATAATTTACTGCTTTTATTGTTTTGCATGTAGTACCTGCTGTTGGAATTGGCTGTCGGGCCAGCACCCATTGTACACACGTGCATTCTGAAACACAGAACACTTGCAACACAGCATCCCTGTATCAACAAGCTACTTACATGTGGAAGAACTGGCAGTGAAATTTCATTTGGAATGTAAAATAAATATTTATAGCTAAAAGTTAGGGTCTTCATTTAATTCCCTTCCACCTTAAGGCACAGTGCAATGGGCTGTAAAAGATACTGGGAAGTTTACTCAGTGAACAGAAAGTTAATTGAATATCAGGATCCATGGGAGAGCTGTTCAATAGACAAAATAAGTCACTAGGAATCAAAAAAATGGATGGCAAATTGTGCTGGAGGAATAGCAAAACTTGTTACTGGCAGAAAGGCAAAGCATGGATGAAAAATAATAGCACTGCACCTCTTTTGACCCCAGAGCGCCCATCACCACATTGTTCTTTTCAGACAAAATTTGTGCCACGTAGGACAACTAACAGCAGTGAGAGTTTCAAAGTCTAATTGCAGATGTTATCAACCATGAAATTCATGCTGTTGTTTATAGGGTATTTGACTGTAAAAACGTATATTTTAAATGAAAATAATCTGAAAGTAGTGAATGGAATTAATTCACGTTCGTCCCTCTTTACGTTTTGTTACAAGGGTAAGCTGCTATGATCATTTCAAGGACAAAGTTGACTTTTGAGCCTATTTCTGTTGGTATCTGCTTGGAGGTTGGCCCGATCTTGCATACTGGATTTCCGAGATTTCTTTCTTCCTTTGCATGCTGTACCTTCCTAGCCCCTGCTAAGGCTAAGGCTATTCGCCTTTAGAAAACTGAAACTTTCAGTGAAGAGAATCCTGTGGATGTAATCTGGGAACCTTAAGTGGAGGCAAGAAGGGGAGAAAATTGCTACGTATCCTAGAAACCGTGTAACCTTAGTTAGAGGTGTCCTACTTCCAGCGTGGTGTTCACTTAATTTCCTTTGTCTGTCAGAAGGAACCAGATGACCCCAGTTTCCTTTTCTCATAGACTCAATTTTGGTGACATTTTCCAGCTATTTAGGAAAAAGAACTGCTTCAGCAAGTATAAGATAATGTGTTCTTAATCTGATGTATTAAGCCAAGCTGGTGGATGGGTGTACTCTTGACTTGTAACTTTTTAAAATCAAAAGGTCCACCTAAGAGTGCTTTGCCACACATAGCAGATGTGGTGCTGTTTCTCAAGGATAGCAGAGGTAAACTGAACAACAGCTTTTGCAGAGTTCTCCGTCTTCCAGGATATATAGCATCATAAATATGTCAAGAATAAATGGACTGATAATATAGAGCATATAAATATTAAAAGCACACCCAATCAGGTCTGTACATACTGAGATCTCAGCAATTTCAGACTAGATATTAGGGAAAATATCTTCTCAGATAGAGCAGTGATGCACTGGCAGAGGCTGCTTAGAGCGGTGGTGAGGTCACCATCCCTGGGGATGCTCAAGAACAGTGTCACTGTGGGACATGGTCAGTGGGCATGATGGGGTGGGTTGGGGTTGGATCTGATGATGTCAGAGGTCTTTTCTTATCTTAATGTTCTGTGCTTCTAAAGTCAGCAGTTGAGTTTTTTACATCTTGAACTGTACCAACTAGAAACTTCCTACAAGAAGTCTTCATTGTGAAGTGTATGTGTACAGCAGTAACAGGACAAGACTTTAAACACAAGAGTGTGTTTAATGTCTTTTGAGCCATAACATTCTTTGAAAAGTCTTTACATCGTGATTGTAAATGTAAGTAATCTTGCCTTCCCCCACCCTTATCCAGTTAGGAACTTCCTTGCCCTTTACTTACAGAATGTTTTATCAAGATAAAAAATTTACTGAAATTGAAGTTTAAAGTCAATAAAAAGAAAACCCATTCTGAGCATGCTGGAGTCTTGACCGCACTTTTAAATTGTTAAAGAAATTCAGTTTTAACTGAAAAGCAAATAACTTAGTTTCCTCATATTCCTATTTAAGACTCAGAATCTATTCTCTAGTATTTTTAGAGAGGAAAAAAACAAGTAGCACTTTGGCAGCTTTCTATGTCCTAAATAATAAACTTTGTTTAAATTATGCATTACACTTGAAGTACTGTTTACTTTTTTAGTTTATAGTTGCTTTTTTTTTTCTCATTTACTTCATATTTATGTGAAGTAAACAATGGTAGAACGTGATCCATCCATCAGAAATGATGAGAATCTGTATCCTTCTAACTATTGCTCTGGATTTTCTTTTATAGCAGACAGTTATGCTTCCTCCTAAATTTTAGTTTTATAGACTATGTTTTGTTCTCCTTGAAAGTACATTATAAATCGATAAGATGCATTTTACTGTAAAAGAAATTGTTATATATGTAGAGTACTCCTTGGAAGACTTATATTTTATTGAACGCTTGAAAAGTTGCAAAGCAGCACCCTTGGTGTAAGAGTAGCTTGGCTTTCCATTGCTGCTGCTTTCTGATTACTGCATATCACCTCCTATGCAAAATTTATTGCAGATCTGAGTATCTGTATTTCAGTAACATCTCAAGAATGTTTATTGGACTGAGTTATCCTCCGCTGTAAGCTAGGGGAAATACTTGCCTGGGAGCTGATCGATACATGTGCAAAACCAGAGAAATATTATTTTATTTGAGTTAGTGCAAAAATATTCCGGCTTAAATCTTAACCCAGTGGAAGTGGGAATCTTCCTGTAGAGTTCCAGAGAGTTGCTGATATTTTTGTTGTTTATGAACACAACATTCTTCAGATGCTCTTGAAACAGCAGTATATTAGTCTAAGGCCCATTTCAAGACTGTAAGCATGATAGACCAGGTCTTTTGAAAGAAACTTTGATGCTGCAGCAAGCTACAAGTTTCCCTTCTTGGAACTGGAAAGTAAGAGAAACAGCAAACGCTTCAGGGAAGAGTGTATTGATGCCTGTTATTGCTGAATCTTGATGACCTTAAAATTAAAAATTAAAATATAACTAAGCAGACAGTCTGCGTCTCAAAGATTTTATCAAGGATAAACATGCAAACGTGATAAGCATGCCAGTGAGTCTGACAACAGTATGGTTCAGAGGATCTGTTGAGTGAAACTTGACTGCTGCAACCCAGTATTGTCACCCAGTGGCTGGATGGGTTAAAATCTCAATCCTGTTCTCTCCTCAGGAAGGGAACCCTGTGCTCTCATATTCCGTGCACTGCTGCAAGGCCATGCTGGAGTTGGTCTACTTCAGGCTTTCCCTATGGAAAGCTCATGACAAACATGACCCTACAGGTACATGCTGCAGAATTGCATGGCTGTAGTTTGTCTGATGAAGTCAGGGCTGAAGCATTATGTTGTCGTGGCATTCAGTCTTTCTCAGTTCCCCTGTGTATTAGGAGACTGTATGCCGCAAAGCTCAATAATAGCTTTTTTGCTCATTTTTTTAGGGAACATTTTAGGGAATATTTATGACAACATCTTAAGTTCCACCTTTCAAAAAAATTAAAAAAATAAATGACATACCATAAATTTAATGGATTAGATCCTGAGTTGGAAATAACAGTAGGATCACTGACTAGAGAGGAACAGTTTGCTGCTGGACCTTGATTCAGTATTCTCATGACCAACCCATTTAGCTGAATGAGAAACAAAAAAGTTTGGTTTTCCAATTTTTACTGGTTTTGAAAGATGATATGCATGCCCTGAAGGGGAAAGAAAATAAATAATTCAAGCACACTAGAAAAATTAAAACAGCTAAATGAAGCCAAAATCCCAAATCACAGGAAAATACTTTGATTGGTATTTTCCCCTCTTACTTTGCTGTGATGGATTTATTTTAGTCATCATTAAATCTGTCAAATCAAAAAAAGCATGTCTTTAAAGAAAATATTTACAGCAGTGTTTTCTTTTAGGAATCATATCATCTGAAATGAAGAAGTCCCTTTTAGCAGCATGGTTAAAAGACAATTCAGCAGTGATAGAAAAACTCATGTTGTTTTAGCTGGGTGATGCATTGCCTTTCCGCTTCAAAATTCCGTCTCTATTTGAATGTCTGACCTTTTTCTAATAAGCATGTGCTATATTAAAAACCTGTGTTGTTCTTTTTTCCTTTTGCATTATCATAAAAGGATGCAAGGAGAGAGGTGGAAGCAGGATTCAGAAGCATTTGGAGTCACAACTCTTCCAGTGACACTAATGTCACTGAAACACAATCACACTATCTATCGTCCGGTTATTTATTCAGTGTTTTCTCATGGGGCAGTGTAGTCTATCAGCATATGGTTGTGAGTGGGTACTGATCCTCCATGTGTTGACTTTTGTCTTGCAGGGAGGTGGAAAAGCAGCCATGCACAAACCTTTGTTTTGTGACTGGGACTATGTGACCTCTGCTTTACGCAGATAATGACAGATAATGCCATAGGTAAACGTCTCTCTCAACAGACAGAAAAGACAGCAGTAACCCAGCTCTGTTTGAAGCATGCTTATGCCTGTGGCACTGAAGCCACTGGTTTTGATGGGAGAATGACTGCTGAATTTGAGGAAAATAGGAGACAGCAGACTTGGATTAGCTTTCTGATGGGCAATCAAGGTTCTCAGTGGTGGGACTTTGAGGCAGCCTTTCAGTCAAGGAACAAGCCCTTCCCCACTTGTTAGTGTTCCTCTTGGACAGGCTCACTGCATTTCTTGTTAGCTTAATTTTCAACCCTACTGAAAGGTTGCAAAACTCTGGTTTCTTGGGCTCTCTTGGAAATATCAGTACTCTTTTAAGGATCATCAGCCATAATCTGGCGTTCAGACATGCACAAATGTTATTTAACACTGGTTAAGAAGTGACAAGCTGTCAGCACGGGTTGTGAAGGAGCTTCAAGGAGCCATTGTTCTTTCAAATTAAAACATTTAAACATTTAAATCCAGAGCTAGGACTGCAGGCTCATTTTAATTATTCCTTTTGTCTTTTGGAAATAGTTTCCTACTGATGATCACACAGCTGTCACATATACATTACCTTTAGTCAGAGTACATGACAGTGCTTTCCTATTAGCTGTCATTATTTTACAAGGAAAACTGAAAACCACTAGAGCAGATATATTAATTTCAAAAGAAGACACTGCTGGCAAAGTTATTAAAATAAAAAATATCTGAAGACTTGCATTCATTTGATTTATAGCAAAGATCTTCTGTAATGTCTCTTGGCAGTTGAGGTGACTGAATTTTTTGGCTGTCTGACTGAGATGCCTACAGTCCTGTCTGTCTGATCCCACTCTGTCAGGCTGAGGAACAATATTCAGAGTAGGCAGTGATGTGTTAGTCATTCCTCCTTTCTAAGTCTTTTTTGTTAGCGAGATAAATGTACTACATAGAGTCGAGCAGAAATAATCTTAAATAGTTGTGAAAGCTCTGATATCTCTATTCTCTTTACCTTCCAATTTTGATTTTTAAGCTGTTACTGCTTATCAAACTCATCAGTAATTCTGGAACTGTAAAGGAATCCTGAAAAATAGTACAAACTTTGGTGAAAAATGGATGGGCAATATCAGGCCTTTTTGGTGACATTTTCATTTACGCATATTAGTGAATCCCAGCATTATATCAGCCAAAGTACTCTGCACTGCCAGCACTGGGCTCATGTCTGAGGAGTAATTATCAAAGGAATAGGAAAAGAGCAAAGTTCCATGACACTGGTTTGTTAGAGAGACAACTGGTGCTGCTTTCCTTCCTTCCAAGGTCATAGATACTCATCAGAAAGCTGTAGTAAGTCCAGGTCTTGCTAACATTGTGTATGTTTGAACGGTTTCATAAACTGTAGTTTTATGGGAGAAAAATAAAATAAAATAGCAGGCATACATGGGGTTTGGAGTAATAGTGTCCATTTATAAAGTAAGCAGGCTTTTCCACTTTGCTTTTCTTGATCTGTTTGCTCTTCTTTTGTTTATCCATTTCCTTTCCATCTTTCCCTTCCTCACTCCTCCATGGGGAGGTCAGCAGCTGCCCCTTGCCCTATGACATCCTGAGCTTGTGGAACAGAGCCCTGCTCCTGCAGCTAAAGCTGCTTTAAATGGCTTTGCAATCTTCTGTCAACGCCTACATGGTGAGTCCCGTGGGTCACTGAGTGGATTTTTGTGGTCTACGTTAAAATAATTGTTGATAAAATGGATTGCTTTGAAAAAACTTCTGGTAGAAGGGTTTTGTCTTTTTGTCCACTTCACTCATTCACTGGCTTTTTAGCCACTGCTGAGGTTTCTTTCTAAGATTTAAAACACTACCTGTTGCTGCAGTTAACTGTAGTTCAAAATATCTTGTCGTTCCTGGGTGGTTTGATGTTCTTTTAATCCTCTCCTTAGACGAGATTGCAGTGGGCTGCTGGGTTCTGGAACAGCAGAAATGATCCTTGTTTTTATGGATAGTCTTAGTTTCTTATGGGAGAATGCTTAAAAGAGAAAGTCAAAAGTTGAAAATACAGGATGGAGTTATTTTCCATTTACTGTCCACCTAGATACAGTTAATTACATGTTTTTTTTTTTTCTGTGTGTTATCTCTTGCAATGTATAATGCTATTTCATTTCCATTTGTATTTGTTATTTTGGTTTGGAAACAAATATGTGCAAAACGTTTTCAGAAAGGTCCAGAAGTATTTTTAAAAGGGCAAAACAAATTGATTTAATCACAGATATTGTTAAAGGCTTGTTGTTGCTGTTGTTGTTGTTGTTTTTTAAATTGAATGTCCTGTGATTTCTGCTGCTAAGAGAAGATTTTAGTTGCATACTCTCTTTGAGTAACATGTCGTGAGAATGAACTCCAAAATTAAAAAAGTAATAAACCTGACAACAAAGTCTTTGGAGGAAAAGACTGTTGAATAGTTTGTATAAAAAGACTGCAGCATCTAAAGCTGCTTTCTTGGTGGTATGTACAATAAAACTACTGGGAAACACAAGCTTTCAGACTCCTATTAGTTTAAGTACAGGAGAAATCAGGTGATGAAGCCACTGAGTTCAAATGGAAATATTCTGATCCCTGATCGCTTTTTGCTACAAATGAAATGGATGGAGTCCTTGTTATTAATGGCTTATTAAGAAGACAGAGAAATTTGGGGCTGGGATTTGTGTGCACTGCTCAATTGCTCCATTGCAGTGCTGGTGTTCATGGCTCAATGAATGGCAGGAGCAAGCAGCCCTGCTGTTGAGCAGCTCGCTCCTCAGGGAGCTCTGGCACAGGAGCAGATGCATGCAGAGAGGAAAGGATGGCTTTAACAAAGGTCTCTCTCATTTTGCTGCAGGTAGATGCCATCTGACTGGAAGAAAGGAAATAATTAAAGCTTTTAATATCCTATTATACCAGTTTCCGCTTATCCTTATTATATAGGACAAGCTGCTCTTTGACAAGGACTTTTTAATGCTTCCTTTCTTAACCCCTATTTCATTTACAGAGGTGGAGACCATGAGCAGCTCTTTACATAAAGACTATTATCTTCCATTTTGTTTACTTTTAGATTGCTGTGGCCTACGCTTTATTTTCCCAGACTAGGGCAATTTGAATTGTATCTGTTAAATCCTAACTTCTAGCTTTTTTCTCTTCTTTTTCAAATGCAAAAATGTCACTCCTCCCTGAAAGTAAGTGAGGTACTTAAATTTAGAATCATAGAATCATTAAGGTTGGGAAAGAGTTCTAAGATCATCAAGTTTAACCATCAACACATCATTGCCATGCTCACTAAACCAATGTCCATGAGTTCTGCTCTAATATCACTGTGGGCACAATACATATATGACCTCGATGAAAAGAGGCTGTGTGCAGGACGAGGCACACTTATCTCTTTACAATCAGATGTTGACTCCATCTTTTAGCTGACAAAGCTTGGTGCTGGATTCAGTGCACACTACTCCACTCTCTTGTGCAGCAATGTAGTCAGCTTCATAAGTTCCCAGCTGAGTTGGACTTCACTGGCCACACCATGGGTCATTAGAGGTCTGCATTTAGCAGTGCATGGGAGCATGTCCTCTGGAGCTTACAGGAAAGAATGAGAAATGTTTAAGGTGATGATATGAATGGACAAAGTAATGGGAATGGAGGTGGCTTTCGTGTTGTGCCACAGAAAGCAAAATGCGAACAAATTTTAGGGATCGTTTCCTTAAAAACTAGCATTGAGTGGTTTGTGTGCATACAGTCAAAGTGAACCAGAAAGTGCATGTGAAGCTTTGCCCGTGTTTTAACATTTTCATCTGAGTGTCTGAAGTAAAGGTGCAATGTAGGTGGCTACCAGAAGTGAGGAACCAAATCCCTCCAGTGGGCTCTGGCCCTTAGTCAGCATTAAGAATCAAGGGCATGATTTAATATGAGCAGTGCCTGGAGTGATGGAGGAATGATTAATAAATTATTAGATACTAGTGAATGCCAGAGATTCATGCACAGTGGGTCTTGGTGCTGATTCTCCTTGTGACTTCAGGTAGGTTGTTTTCTTTTTCCATCCTTGCGTGCAAATGCACTTACTTTGAGAATAGAAGGATGACATAGGTGGCTGTGAACATCTTCTGATGGCAATTAAATGTCAATGTGAACTTGAGGTGCTCTCTGACTGCAAAAGTCAGTTATTAAAAGTGTGCTTCATTGGTTGGATCATCACTCAAGCAAAAAATCCAAGAAACTGCAGGAAAAAATTAAATAACCACGGTTTCCTGTTCTAGTGAAGGCTTGATTTTCATACCTGCTGAGATGGAAGAGTTAACTAGTGTTACAGGGCAGAGCAAGCACAGTGTATTTTCACATCATGTTCTTACAAAGTACGTGTATCAAAATTGACATCCACTTCTTACATATGCATTTTTCTGGTGAAAAACATTTACATGCAAAAATGAAGACATCCATCATAATGCATCGTCTGAGTTGTCTAGTGCTGATAAACTTGTGAGTGTTCAATCCTGCTTGGGCATCGTGATTTTTAATGTGGTTATTTTTTTCCTGACGGTTGTTTTGTTTTTCCTTTTGCTGATGTGATGCTAGTTCTAATGTTAGTACACTGACATCTGCATTGGATGTTCAGGTTCTGTCTTCTGTACGTGGGAACATTAGTCAAGTTCTGAGTCCATATTAAGGAAGGAACTGAAGGTAATGCAGATAAAGCTGTTGGTCAATTAACCATGTCAATTTATAATAACAAAATGCCACTGACAAATTACAAAATACAGATCATTTACCTAAAAATCAATCTGACTATATTAAAATATTTGGTGCAATTAAGATGTCAGTTTAACAGGAGAGAATAGTAGTGACTTACACATCCAGGACACAGTTCTGATGTGACCTGGGAAGCTTGCTCAGGTACCTGACCTTCCAGGGGAACGCATCTCATGTTTTGTTCAGATGAGGACCCTTAGACTGGAGGCTGGAATGATAGATTGCTGTTTTGTTGTTTTCTTCTTAAGTATTGGTATAATTGCCAGGTGCCTGAGAATGCAGCAGGTTTGTACAGTCTGGCTACAGGCAGATGCAAATGAAGAAGGAGTTGCCTTGATGTAGCTGAGCTAAAGCATCTTGCCTCTGAATTATAATCCCTCTGGTGTTCTAGTGTTGAAGACTTCTCCTCTGGCTGCCAATTTTGCTGAATTGTGCAATGGTTTTGTGATGTACACAAGCGCTCACTAGAGACTAAGGTAGATCTTCTGACCTAAGGCAAATGGAATTTAATCTCTGGCCCTTTGGGGTTTCCTTTATAGTTAGAGTGGCTCTTGTGTTGCATCAACGTGCCTACTGATTGTTGGAAAACTGGCTTACCTTATTAATGTGTGCCAAGTGACTTCAATGTAGTACATCTGAAAATACCCAGGGGTGTTCTTTTCTTATGGATAAAGTTGGTTTTTGCAGCCTGAAAAAATTACTTCGCTGTGCATAATTTTGTCTTTTCAAAATTTCTTGACATTAATTAATGCAGTTACTGTTGACTAAGTCCTGACCAAGTGCAGACATATGCAGATGTTCAGCTTTATGGACTGAAGGTGAGCACGTTAACTTCAATGAGTAAAATAACAGAATAAAAAGTTAATGTCTGCAATTCAGTGAACTGGTGCCAGTTTTGAAGTCCTCTGGTGCTTGCATTTATTTGTACATCACTACTCCTCCTGAAAAATAGATTGTGCCTGTAAATCCGTTTGTTTTTGCTGTAAATTTTAGTGTCCACAGGAGAGAGATAATGCACTTGAAAATATGTTCCTTTTTAATTGGAATGTAAGAGTAGAAACTTCTTTTCATATGCTTCTAACGTTTTGTAGAAACTGTGTTCCGACCATAGGAACTTGTAATGTACAGCGAGAACTGTTGGCTTTATGCACCTGTACGGAGCCAAAACTTGATTCCCTGAATCTAAAATGAATTGCTTCAACAGTCAATAAAATGACTGGGAAGACATTGTCACAGCGTTATTTTTATTTAAATGCAGGATGCCCTTCCTCACATTGCCCTTTCTCAATTGCAGTCTCAGTTTTCCCTCTGCGAAGCCCTGAAGTCTCCCCTGAGCCCGAGTCTCCCACATGCCTTGAGTAAAATGCCCTGAATGAATTTCCCGGAGTCCGAATCTGTGTGCTGCTATCCACGATGAAATCTGCGCTAAACAATTAGTCATCAGCACCGTGCTCTTGTCTGTCTTCTACTGAGCGTTTCTCCCTTCTTTCCAGAGGTTAATGGCATCTCCAGATCGTTTCTTTTGTCCCCAACAAGGTGTGAGCCGCAGGGAGCTGTCTCCATGGGAAACGGGGCATTTTTATTCAAATAATCGCTCTGTGTTACACTACATGAAAGCCAGGGCTTATGTAAGGCTGGGATTTCTTTGGTAATGACTGCTACATAATAGGGCCACCTGGTGATTTGTGCGTTGCATTGCTCTGTAGGAATCTTGAGTTCGGGAGCTACTGGAGGCTGACAGGGAACACACGGGGCATGCATGCTCAGCTCGTTTGCTTCATTTCGGATGAGGTCACGCTGACCAAGCAGCACTCCGAATTCCCCTTACCTGGTGGCAGGTGCAGCAGTGAGGAGCTGTGTTACACAGGGAGCAGCTCAGAGTAGGTGAATGCTGGAAAATTATGGAAATGATCAGCTGCTGCAATAGCAGGATGTATATTTTCTGTCTATTACCTAGCAGGAAGGTTATTGCATCTAATACTGTTTATTAAACTACTGTATGGTGTCTGTTGTCAGCCCCTTGTATTTCCTCATACAGTGAAAGGGAACAGTAATGAACACTGCTGCCTATGAATAAATGCATTCAAATTGTATCATCCTTTTTTTCATTACGGGCAGTATTTTGATAACTGTTGATGTGCATGCATTCCTTTCCAGAGTTCGTAGCTCTGAATATGAGTTTTAATTACTGTGCTTATCTTATCAATTCTGTGCTCACTGTTCACGGGGAGAAACCCATGAACACTACACCTTTTGCTGAGACCACACTACAGAGAGAGGAGCAGACATAAAAAGAGCTACATTAGAACAACATGGTCAATTTGTACCAACCCAGAATCAGGCTCAGAAACCAAAAGCCTTCTTGGCGTTACATCTGGTCAAATTCTGCCAGATGTGCACAGTTGTCCAAATATTTTTCCGTCCTTTTAAAAAGTGCATCTTTTTTCTGCCTCTTTTCTGCTCAATGCAAGAAGTTTATTTAGGACCATGGGACTCTGGCTGTTTGGGAATATGGTGCCAAAGTGCTTGCTTTTGGATGTGCTAGGTTTAGGTTCGGTACCTGTTCACATACGTCCTGCATTATCCTAGACTAAAACCATGGTTTGATCTTCCTGTAAAGGGAGGAGAATCTCTCTTCCAACAAGAATATTTCTAGAAGAAAAATATGAACTATTTGTAGGGAATTAGTACAGTTATAAGACCCATGGATGCTCTTAGAACAAAGTGATGGCACTCAAAGTTGTGCTTTCTGATCTCTGTGGGCACAATCCCCAAATAAGTAAAACCACTGCCATGAGGGAGCCAACCTGCAGGAACGTCGAAGTAAATGCTAAAAAATCAGAAATAGTGTTTTCCAGCTTTTCTTTACGTCATAACCAGGGTATAAAATGCAGCATGAGAAATTCAGCCGCAGCTGAATTAACAGGAGAGGAGGCTGTTATGTTTAAGCCATGCATTTTTCTATAATTAAATGGGTTTCACAGAGAGAATGTTCCTTCCAGAGGAAAAAAAAAAAAAATCTCTTAATTGGCAGTTATGCCTTGTTAATGAACTACTAAAAGGAGGGGGGGGGCGGGGGGGGGGGGAAGAAACCAAAACCCAAAAACCCCAGAAAACCAAATACATCGTGAGTCTCAGAACTTAGCAAATCCATTAGCAGAGCGGCTTTAACCGAAGGCTGTTGAGGTCAGTCTAGCTCTGAGAAGGCATTTTCCAAAAGGAAAGCAGGAGTGGAGATTCTATGCATGAAAAGTCGTCTTTAAAATGAATGCTTGAGGGAGAGCCAGTAATATTAAGGAGACCATAAGTACCAAAGCCTAAAATAAGCAAAAGAAAGGGGGTGTGGATCTGGAAGGAGAGGGTAGATTGGATTTTTTTCTTTTTTAAAGTGCTACTGTGGGGAAATTGGAACAATCTCAGTTTGTGTTATTTCTGCATTTGTGAGGTTGTTCACTTAACCTGTGCAGTGACCTGGAATACTCAATGCCACTGAGACAGAAAGAGTAACTGAGAGACTTGTGATTTCAAGGAGGAATTTTATTGAACAGCAGCAGATTTACTTTACACTTCAGTAGTAAGTGATAAGAGGAATTATTCAACATGCTTTCTTATTCTGGCCCTGGGAGTTGGTGTAAATTCTGAGGGCACAGAACATACTGCCTTGTATCATGAAAGTGGAATCTATTTTAAAATTAAAATGAGAAATGCCATGTTTCATCCACGTTGTTTAAGTTTTTCTATCATTCTTCTGAACTTCAAGTTTTTAAGTCGCTGTAATGCTGTTTGACAAGACGTTTGGACAAGGACAGAATGCAGAAGTGATTAAGAGAAAAAAAAATCTGAAATTTACTTAGAAATTTCAGAGGGCAATGGTTTTGGCAATATACATAAACACTTGTTATGATGTGTCAGTCTGTATTAGACCCTGCTTTTCCTATCTTTCCATGGGCAGATGTTGCTTTTTTCAGTTTATAGGTTTGTTAAGGATTTTGGTCTGCCTTTCTGGCACCCTCAGGCTTCCTATCTACTCGAACAAAAAATGCATGTCATATAGGATTCACCTTTTCCCATTAGATTAGATACTGCTGGGTGGTCAGCTGGAAGCTTTTTTTTTCCTTTCCTTTAAAGGGGAGTAGGAAGGTGAATAGTCTGTTGCTTATTAAAGCTTTGACTTTATTTTCCTTGGCTATAAACAACACAGTTGTAACTGGATAGTCTGTCTCTCTGATAATTAAAAAGACTGATTTGAAAAGACATACACACCCCAAACTGCTATTTATGTGCTGAGTATTTCTCCATGTGACACTGTGTCTATGTAATTCATAGCAGGGCTGTGTGCATGTAGGACGTATTTTGGAACAAATCTTAAAATTCAGATCAACCGTCTGCAGTACAATATTGAATTCACACATGCACATTTTGATATTACACTCATAGATCTGAAGCATGACAATAACCTTCTTTGTTAAAGACTAATGACACAGTTAATAGAGCTTCAGTAAGATACTAAAATATTACTGTGATCTAGCCAGTGTACTTCCTAACAGGTAGAAATAAGGTGATCTTTTTGGCAAATCTATTTTAGATTGTGAGCTAGTGCTACTAGTGAAATTGGAGAACATGTATGGTGTAAGGTTTTTTAATGAGCTCTTGGCTGAAATCAGGCTCTGCTGAGCTTTCTGTGTGCATACCAACTTCTGTAGGTTGTGTGTGATCCAGTACACCAATCATCTGATCTTCATGGTGTGATGAAATGCTGTTGAGCAGCCTTAATATATTTCGGTATTTTCAACAGATGTTTTCAGATTTTTGGAAAGAGGCTGATGTTTTTAAAGGCTGACAATTTTCATCCTGTAGATAATTAAATAGGTTGCACTCTTTTTCTTAGTGTAATATTTCCATACCAGTGCTAGTAAGTTGTTTTATATGATACTGCTGCACATCTTTCTTACATAGCAAATCTCATGAGTACTGTGTTGTTTAGGCATCTTTGGCTTTACACACAAGCTCAGAAATTGAGGGTATTATGTGTTAAATACAGCTCCTCTGTATCCACCTACCTTTCTTTCTTTCTTTCTTTCTGTTTTCTGAAGGGGTGAAGATGCATATACTTTGTTAACCTAAAAATACAAATGTCTTTTGAATACCTAAGAAAAAAGGTATATTTTCTGTAGAAATGAACAATTCTGTAAGACATAGGTTTTTATTGCTGTTGGGTGTTTTTGTTTTTTGAATCTCCATGTGAACTTTCCTGGCTTTTTATTGGCAGAAGAATTAGCTAACCTAAGAGAAACAAGTGCCAGGATATGGGTAGTGCTTTTTGCAGCTGAGGGAGTCAAATGTGAACCCTAGAAAGCAGCAGAGAACAACATAGTAATGTGCTGTGACTCAGTGTATATCAGTTAGTAATTACCTCTGAGAAACGACTCTTAGTATGAATTAAACAATACTTTTAAAATGTTTTATTATATTTAGTTCTCTGTAGTGCATAATGCTGTCAAAGGTTAATTGGTTTGGGTAATGCTAGAAACTGCAGAGCTTGATACATCTACTAGTCTGAGCACAAGAGTTGAAAGATGTTCCTACCAATTTTGCTAAGGATCTTATAGCTGACTTGAATATCTCATCTATCAAAAGAAGTAAGGGATAACTCTAATAACTCTGAGTTTAATCACGAGTCTCTCTAGAAAAGAGCTGAACGGTGGAACCAAACTAGGTCGTAGAGTTTCATGATGTAGCTCTTCATCCACTGGGGACAGAGTTGTTACCAAAGTAGTTCTGCTAAGAACAAAGTCCCCAACTTCAAAAGCTTGGGAACACAACCGAAAAGAACGATTCTTTCATCCAGGTCATGCATTTTACATTTTCCCTATTTAATAAGCTAAAGCCTGGAGATGAAGAATTTGGTGCTCATTTTAGACTAGTCTATAGATTTGCTGCAGGTCTTAAAATATGACCGTTTGGGATTTTTTTTCTTTAACACTACTTCAAATCCCCAATGAACACCAAGAGAAACTTTGATCATAGACACTAAATGTTGGTATGAGCAATGGTTTAAGAAGAAGAGTAGGTGTTCTTTTGTGGGGCACAAAGCCAAATGCCCAAGGAGGGCATTCAAGGGATGGGCTTGGTTGGTTTGGTTGGTTGTTTTTTTTTCTTCCTTTATTGTTTTTCAGGAAAACTCAACTTACTAGCCTCCAAATGTAATACTTTTATCTGAAATGTTAACGATATATACGTATGGAATACACTGGTGCGCTCTCCTATTCATTTCCTGATACATCTGAGATGAGAGTGCTGGCAGGTACCTCTGCTGGATTTGGGACTCTACTAAATTAGGTCAATAATTCTCCTTTTTCTTCAAAGAGAGTCCTCAGCTGCTCAATGCTAGCTGCACTGTGTTAGCTTAAGGCAGTGGGGTTGACCTGTTTACTTTCACCATAATGCTTAAATCTCACAGTATAATGCAACCTTAAGCTACCGCATCAGGTGGTTGACTCGCTCTGAATTTAAAGCCCGATTCTTCTAATGGCTGAGCAATTTCAAATTTGATCTCTGAGCAAGGATAGGACTGGAAATAGTACTGCTGACAATTCATTGAGAGTAGTGAATTTTTACAAGATGTTTTGTAAATATTGTGCACCTTTGAACTGTTTCATCCCAAACATTAATGCTAACAAGACTTCACTTGCCATACATTGCAAGGGAGTAGTGGTTTCTTGCAGAGATGCTTGTACCATTCTACCAGTGAAAGTGTTTATTTGGAATTAAGTGTAGGTAGGAGGCTGGAGACACTACATACAGCACACAGTACTCATTCACGTACCAAGACAGCATCAGAACAAAGGAAGATTTCCAGCTCTGCCCAGGCATGAATGCTGCTATTAAAGGAGAAGTGTCCAAGTGTGACTGCCTTTGATCCAAGGTTGGTGTTGATCTGGTGGAACTGACAATCACTCAATAGAAAGCAATCATGTTTGATTTTGTGTGGCTATTTCTTTGCTACTTTTATCTTAAAGTAATTTAGGAAAGAATTATATGTATAACAAGTATGCACTTAACTGTGGTTAACACAACCTCAAAGGCAAGTGTCAGTGCTTTTGTCTAGAAGTTCAAAAGAAAGCTGAGCAGTCACTGTGCATGTGAGTGCCATATAAGATTTCCTATTACAAGCCAGGAATTAAAACTGTTATTTGAGCTTTCAATTACTTTTAGATTTATTTCGTTGCTCTAATCTGAAGAACTATGTCGTCTCAGTCAGAAGGTGCTATGCAGGTTGCATCAGTTTTCCACTTTGAATGGGTTATCTATTCTCAGGGACTTTTAGGCAAAAAGTCGCCTGCTTCAACCAATGTGCTACGTGCACCTAGTTCTGCACTGCCTGCAAAACTTCACTTAAGTGCTGCCTAAGGGTGCCTTTTTACAGTGAAAAGGACTTGACTTAATAGGACAAAATGTACTAATCTTACCTGAACCAGGGAATGACTTTATTTTCACTATTCACATGCCATCATAATGATCTGGTGCTTTCTGTTCATAAATGAGAACAGTAGCCTTTCTTCTGACCTCCATTAATGTATATCATAAAGGCTGCCCTCATAATATCCTTCAGAGAAAGACCTCATTCCCTTGCAAATTGTTCTTTGGTGACAGTTCAGACGAAACTTACATATTCCTGCAAAACTTATCAAATTCATGTGATAACCCCACTGCCAGAGTCTACAGGAGCCATTACTGACCACATATTGGACAGTCCATTCATTATTATATGAGCTCTTTTAGATAATACCGTTAAGAAAATAGTTGGATAAAGTCAAACTTGTTGGAGCCCATTGTAATAGGAGAGGGATTTGGAGAAAAGGCAGCTGTAAGCATAACCAGTAGAGGATCAAGATGTTCATGTGTCATTGGTAGTATCTTGTGTTAGGTTCTGGTCCATTCCAGAGCTCCCAAGAAGAGGGTGAAATCACAACAGAAACGCTGCTTGTGCTGAGCAGCGTATCTCTCTGACTGAACATATTTGAAGTGATGGACACAGCTTGCTTCTACTTCCAGCTGCATAATTTTGCAGCCATTTACATAGAATTTAATCTTGTATAACTTTATGGAGCTGTGAAACAAATACCAAAAAGGTATTGAACAGCATCCAACATGCAGTGCAGACAAGGAATTTGTATGGGCATTTAAAAATAGGAACCTGAATTTTCCATTCAGCTGTCAGCAACTTGCTCAAGAGTGGCCATAGTGAAGTTCTTTACAAGTGTGTGCTGTGTAAAAAATTTGTGGTTTCAGGATTCTTTTCATAAATGGGATGTCAGTTAATCCTACCTTTATATGGCACTGGAAAAAGTATTTTTTATGTTGTCTTTGAATTCCTCCTTCTTGAGGTATAATAAAAGCTTTTTTGTTGTTTTTGTTTGTTTGTTTTGTTTTTGTTTTGTTTTCAAATAAATGTTATGAAATATCTTTTTAATACAACTGTTAAAATGGTTTAAAAAGAAGAAAAACAACAAACCACCTTCAATCTTATTTTGACATAATTTATTTTCTGAAAAGAGAAGAATGTGAAGTAATGAATCAGTGATTATATCGATCATACTGTCATTGTGATGACCTATTAAGATCTAGGATGTTTTATCATTTTATTAAACTGAATTCAAAATCTATACACAGCTAAAAATATAGTAATTAAAAATTGCGCTGAGAATACTCACGAAGTTGGATGGAACGCGTGTTGAAGGTCACAGGCATGGGGTAGCTTAGGCAGGAGGTCACACATGGAGACCAGTTGTCCAACCCCATCACTTACCACAGGGCTCAGGACAGCATCCAGCTGAGTTTTCAATGTATGTGACACTGGAGACTCCACAGCCTCTACAGGTGATGTGTTCCAGTGACTGACTGTCCTCATAGGAAAGGAAGCCCCATTATGCCATTACCTTCTGTCCCAGCTCTGGACAGGGAGCAGCCTTGACTGCTGGGTCTGTGACAGTGCAGCTCAGGTTCCTGAGAGTCCTCATGAGTCCAGGGCATGTCACTTGCATCTTTCTCTCTTTTCACTTTTTAATCTGCTATTTTCTCCAGACTGTTCTAGTCAGTCTAGTTACATTGGATGGCCTGGGCTGCCAATATTAAGTATCAAGACATTAGTAATAGTAACTTTTTCACTAAGCTCTGCATTTCTTGGAGAAGATTTTCTATTGTGTAAGAAGTGCTGGGCATGGAAAATCCTGCTTTGGTAAGTCAGAATGAAGTTACTGTGGAGTAAATCTTATTTAATGCCTTGAAATGTAAGAGCACATTCCTATTTTGATACATTTGGACAATAAATCAGGTCTCATGAAGCTGATATCTGTCTAAGAATAGAAAAAAAAATATAAAGAGAAACAAACTGAATTCATATTGCATGCAGATTTAAGTGTTAGGTCTTTCTGCTATCCAGGATCTTTTTTCCTTTAGGGAGTAATGACATTTCACAATCTCACAATAATCAGTTATTATAGAAGATCCACCAGTTTTATTTATAACTCAAGAAGTACTGATATCTTATATTTGTTTCCCAATCATATGCTCACTTTACCCTTTGATTCAGAAAATTTGGGGCAAGAACACTGCCTTTATCCATAGTGAGGATTTTTTAATTATTATTACTGATAAAATAAGCAGCACCTTCTGTTCAGATGTGCCAAACTACACGTCATTGATGTAAACTTGATATATTCTTTTATCAAGGAGGGGAAATCCCTGTCCCAGGCTGGCAACAGACTCAGTGCTGAACTTCATTCCAGAGCTGTCTGAAATCTGCATTCTGCCTCTGATGGCCTTCAGGTGATGCAGTATTTTCATCCTTAAGAACAGGAATCAACTGTGGCACTGATTTTTCAGAAGAAACGAAAGTCGTCTAACATTTCACCTGCTGAAATATGTTTGTAAAGAAAAAAAAAGTCCATTATTTAAGTGGGTGATATGACTGCCCTTCGAAAAATATTTTAAAGTCTCTGAAATAAGTTGCTGAGTTGTTTAAAGTTACAAACACCTGGATGCCAATGTCATGGTTACCAAACCTGTTGTGGCATCCTGCTTGCTGAGATTCTAGTTCTCTGTTCTCTTGAGTTCTGCTTTATATAGTTAATGAACAAACCAGAACACAAAAGAAAAGATTTCACAAAATTAACATCTCACATTAACAGTAGGGTAGGGCTGTGTTGTCCTCCATGGCATCATCTGCTGCTGACATTCAAGCAGTTCTAATTACTTTAATGACTCCCATAGGTCCCCTCTGTAACTGCTGGGTAATGCCTGAGGAGACTCTTCAGAGGTGAGAGAAAAAAGCCAAGGAGCAAGCAGAGAAAGAAATATTCGTCTTGCAGGCAAAAAAAAAATTGTTTTACTGAAAGCCTGTGGAGTTATTATGCCAGATACTTTCTCTCTGTGGACAATCCTGCAGTCTTCGTTCTGCTTCAAGGGAATGCTTGGATCTCTGAATTACTTTTAGTTTCAAAAGCAGTGCCAATTCTCTGCTGTCTTCTCTTCATTATTCTTATTTTCATTATTATTTTTTTTAAGCAGGACCAATTTGATCAGGATCCATTTCATGGTGGAGTTTGCCATAAGTTTTCCTGTCAAGCTATATAAAATGTCTTCATAGTTACCACTTCCCATTTTTCATCCCATGCTTTATGGCGAGCTATGAACACCTGAGATAATTTGATCATTCCGTGTGGTAGGAGAAGATTGGCATGTTTCCATGGGATCACGAATGCCTCGTTCTAGCTTTCTCTTTTTTTTTTTTTTTCTTTTTCTAATCTTAAATTGCGTTCACCTTCCTGAGATGCACTTCCATAATGGTATTGTACATTATTATTGGTGTTCTTTGATACAAAATAAATTCAATACCTTCGGGGCTATAAATATCATTGATTCACTCCAAATAGAGGAAGATACTGCAATATTTTTTAGATTATTAAGACTTTTCCGTTTCTTCTCTGATGGGAAGAGTTATGAATTTAGAAATCATTATGCCCTAGGTGACTTGGGTTAAGCAATCAAAACCTCTCTTTAAAATGTAATTATGATGGTTTCCAACACTTAATTCTTTTTCTTCTTTTTCAAAATATTATTTTATTTTTTTTTGTGCCTTGAGCATTTTTTTGTTAACTGCTTCAAAGAACTTCTCTTATATCCTGTGATACTGTAGAGAAAAATCTTAGTGTCTGTGTGGGAGATTATATTTCTCACCTGTAAAGCTTTTGAGGAATTATTGAGCACTTCAAGATGTCATAGTTGGAACTCCAGCTTGCAATAAATATGTTGATTTTTTTCTCCCTCCTGAATGGATAAGGTGAAAAACTCATGTATTCTCCTTGTGGATTTCTGTTTCTTGACCAACTTGCTTTAAAAAAGAGGGGAAAAAATAGAGAAAAGGAAAAATAAATTGACTTCTGAGACATGTTAGTTTTCTACTTGTGTCACTTGGTAGTTGTTCTAATAAGTGATATAGAAGAGCTCAGGGGCCAAAATGTTAATAAAAGTTCCTCTGACTGTTTAGGCATCAGCCAATTATGATATCCTGAGATATTCTATGCAAAATTTGATTTCTGAATATCAAGTCGTCTTTTCTTTTTTCTTAATTCACTTGCTCTTCTTCAAATTCTAATGGAAGCAGGAGACCTGCAGTTCATGTGCCTTCCCAGGTGCTGTGAAGGTGATGTGCTGGTGCAAGTCAGTGGTGGGGCTCCTTGGAGACGTTATGGAAACAATGGTGCAAATACAAAGAACTCTCTTAAAAGTTCATGATTCAAACATCCAGCTGTCCACTGCTCTTGTACCCAAGTCAGGTAAAACATAAGCCCTGCTATTTTTTATTTGATTTCTTACACAGGTAATTGTAAAGTCTGAGAGGCTGAACTGTTCACACCAAGCTGTACCTTTTACAGTCAAATAATCCATGTACAGATGTGTAGTGAACAAAAGCAGCAGTCGTGAGATATTGGTTAAATCAACATTTATTTGCTTAGGAAGTTTCAGAAAGTTGAAGTATTTTCCTGGTGGATATGAAGCATGAGTTAAAGCACATTAAATGGTGTGTGAATGTTGACATTCACGAGAAAAGTAGTGTTAAAGCTGAAACTCAGGAGGGCAACTGTGCTTTCTGGTGGGAGTGTTCTTATATTGGGATTCAATGTACTGTGACTTCTTTGCCTTGAATTCATGCCATGAGTTGATTTGCCTCAACTTTCCCGTCTGTCCTTAAGCTGACGTGGCCTTTGGCCCTGCCCTCTGTGCTGCCTTCAAACTGGAAGTGCCGGCTTTCTGCGGACAGACCTTGTACAGATCCTGAACAGTGTCCCCCTTACACCTCAGTCATTTAATTAACCTTTCAAATTGTCTCTTCAGTACCACTTTGAAAGGGCAAAGTCCCATGGCCTGTTTTAATATTTAAAATGAGAAACTGATGTTCATCATCAATGCTTCATTTCCTGTAGAACGACGTGCCTCTGAGCCCTTTTATCTGCGGGACCTGATATGCATGATGATGTCTCCACTACATTAATACACACTTCTCAGCTGCACTGTTCCCAGTTTAGGTTGATTAGGTTAAAAGACCATCCAGAACGTGGTGATGATTCAACATTTATGTTTTTTATCCATTGCAGGCTAAATATATGCTCTGTGGGATATTTGGGGGGTAAGGAGAGAGAGTGAAAATTCTCTGCTCTGTTGTATTTCTAATAGGTTTAGTAATGCTCAGTGGAAATGATAAGTTCAGGCTTCTCAGTACAGACATTTAGAACGGAGTACTCTGTGCTGTATAAAGGCAATTAATTGCCTGTCTGATGTGCTTGCTGTGTACATCAGAATCTACTCTTTAATTGTATGAAACTATGATTTCACAAAGGATCAGTTTTTGATTTCTGAAGATATTTAATGAAATAATGTGTTATGAATAGGAAAATAAGCCTACAGTCAAGATGAGCATTTCATTTTCTACTTTCAAGCAATTGTCAAAGTTACAAAAATATTTATGCAGAAGCTGCTCCTTTAGTTGTCTGATTACATAGTAAAAAAAAAAGTAAATCTGTAGAATTTAGCAGTTGAGAATGAAGCTTTTTTCCTACAAGATCTAGTAGCTTTAGACACATTCTCCAATTAATCCAATAGAAAACATGAGATACTGACAGCATCTCAAAACAGGCATCTAATTTAGGAGTCTATTGGGAGCTGAAGTTCTTTACATAGTCTATAGAGTTTCCAAAGGATTCTGACTCATCTTTCAGTGACTGCAGCAGCTGAGTGGAAACTTGGGTTCCTGCCTATGCCTCTAAGCTTCACACCCGTTAAAACCGTGCAAGCACATGTCTGCGTGACTAAAGGCATTTCTTCAGACTTTTTGTCCATATGGAAATGCTTGGTAATAGTGTTGAGTTGATTGTTGGAGATGATATAAACATAGTTCTTGAGCATGGAAGATATATCTGAGAAAAAACATTATTTGATATATTGCATTCTCTTTCATAAAATGGAAGGCTATGCTATAATGGGATTTTGCAGGAAATTTGCAAGTGGTACACTATGAATTAATTTGCTGCTAGGTTTGAGGATAGAGCAGTTTCAAAATCATTAATAAGCACTGAGGGAGAAAATTTGATTTGTAAGTGCTTTATGATCTAATTTTGAAGTAGGATGGAATCCTTTGTTCCTCTAAGTTGTTCTGTTGCTGTTGATAGAAATCTGTCTACAGTTAGTCTTAGCAGAGCTACAACATAATGGAATTGGTTTGACCCAGAGCAGCATGAGCCAACTTCGCAGTAAACTGGCTGAAGTTACTGAAAAGCGCTCAGCAATATTCATGATTACACAAAAAAGAAAATGTGTATGTTTATCCAATTAAAACACCAGAAATAAATAAGCAATTTTGCACAATCTAATTATCCAGTTGGGATTTGGCCAAGACGCTCGGAGCTGACAGCCCTTGAGTTAGAGGTGTCACAGGAGATTTAACAGCCAAGTGAGGAGTTTGGTTCTGTATCTCAGCTGAGGGGTGTGGAGCAGTACCGGCTGCGCCCACCATCTCAACCTTCTCCTTTCTACCTTTCCTTAGCATGCTCTGAAGTAGCACAAAACATTACAAAAAATAATCTTGAGTTATCATTGTTTTAAGTGTCACTATCAGCACCTTATGAAGGAGATTTAATTTTTCTTGTTAATATTGACCTTTTAAATCCTATTGTGACAAAGCCTGTCTATACAAAAAATAACTGTTGAGGAGGATTGTGGTACATTATGAGGTATTGCAGTTTTGAGTTCTTCGTATTTTTAAGGGGCAGATATTTTTTGGAACTTCTGTGAGGACAATCCCTGCAGTAGGAAGCCCTGTTTTTAAGAAACAATTGTACATATCTATGCTAGTACTATCATATTTGCAAATGTTTTTTTCACAGACAGATTCTTTGAAGTCTTAACTGTTTCCCAAAGAGTGGTTCAGCTATAGAGGGTAAACTGTCAAGATTCATTTTTGATGTGATGACTTTGGCATGAGTTTTATTCTTTAGCAGTGAAGTGAGCACCTGTGGACTCGGGGAATGCATGTCTCAGCAGTGTAGTTTTAAAGTTTTGTTCTCCTCTTCCACATTGAAAAGTGGTATAGGAAGGATTGGTTTAATTCTAAGGTCTAGATTTGGAAGAGTGGGGAGGTTCATGTTTAATGATTTTTACACATTACATTTTCTTTTCTCACCCTTGCTGATGTGCACTTGGGCCCATTTTTGAATTTTAGTGTTGACAGTCACGAGTTCCTGCAGGTGTATTTATATCCAGTGGTCACCAAATGTTATTCTGACTTCTCTGAATAGTGGTATAGTGTGAAAATGAATTTGGCTTATCCTTTCCAAGCCTTTTTACTTGGCATCTGTTGATAGCTTGAAGTTTTGGATGCACAGTCTGGTCTGCATTTTTTAGTCTTGGCAAATGTGACAACAGCCAGTGTCCTGCCTGCTCCCAGCATTGTTGGGTGCCCTGTGGTTTGGTTGTTAATACAGACATTTAATTGCGTGACTTGCTTTTCAGAATGTCATGTTTCTATTTGAGACCCATTTAGGAGGAACTGTGAGTACATCACTGTGCATATACCTTGTATTAAAAGTATTTGTGCTCCGGGAACCAAGGTTCAGAAGGTCCCAGTGGGGCACTTGTAAAACTAGATGATGTTGCTGTAATCCTAGACAACACGGGCATTTATTTCTCTGAGCACAAAGCCGTGTGATTTTGACCATGTGCTGCAGAACCTTGCTTGGCATTAATCTCTGATGAATGTGAGCTCAGTGTTGTAGCACTGTACCTGTGTAATATTCTCAAAGGCTTTATGCATCTGTGCATGTAATGAAGTGGTGTGTAGCAGAGACTTTACGAGGGTTGTCTAGACAGGATGATCTTTATCCATAGAGATGAGTTTCCCTCTACCAATTAAAAAAAAAAGAAAGATAAACACTGTGCTTTGCTTAGGAAGTACTGGGGAGTAAATGCCATTCTCATGGTTGATTACTCAACTGTCAATATGATTTGGAGGATAACATAGAACAAGACCTAAGTACAAACTGAAAATTAGCCATCTGATCTTAGTAAATGAGCATTTTGCATTTGGAAGAGAACAGGTATTCACAGTTCTTTTTGGAGAAATAACCAGTTTACATTTTTTATTGAGAGATTCAGCTATGTCAATACAGATGTCCTATCAGATTTTCTATTATAGCAGAGACTAATTCTTTCCAGACCCAAAGCCACATGAGGTTGTTGGTTGACCTACAGGAGGGCCTGCTTTCTCTCCACTCCATATCAGCCTCTCTCATTTGCTAACAAAGCTCTACAATACTTCACTCTTATTTCTTTCTACTCAGACAGGAGAAAAACTAATGTGTGATGAGTAATCTAACGAGTGACTGGGTTTATCCCTGCTCATCCTTTATTGAGTCATGTAGGTGCAGGGTGAGCCAGCACCTCTATCTTGAGCACAGCTGCCATGTACCATGTTTGGTGGCCCAACCACCCTGTCTTTCTTGTAGGAGATCCCTGGTTAAGTTTGCCTTGCTAATTAATACTGCTCAATGTTGCTGGTTTGGGAAGAACCAGGGAAATGAGCTGCTTCTCTTTTCTCTGAAGAAAAACTGTGAAATACTTGAATTCAGGCTCTTTTTTTTTTTTTTTTTAATCTCCCTCTGAAATGCCTCAGGGCAAGGTTAAAGCAATGGTATGCTATGTTTGCCTGCTATACAAAGTCCCATTATAATTTGGCTCGTTTCTATAGACTTATCTCTCGGGGATCTGTTGGAGCTGCTCTTGGAGAATGTCAATGTGCTATTAGAAAAGTGATCTGTTCTGTGTGCAAGTTTGTCATGAGGACATCTTCCAAAGTCTAGTGCTAAAAAATGCTGTGTTTTTTGTGACTGACAGATGGGTTTTCGCCCCCTTGTTGCCTTCTTTTTAAATGGGATGTTGAAAAATTAATATTTCTTGAGGCAAAAAAAAATCTGATGTCGTTGAGGTAGAAAATTGTGGTCTTGTAACTGTCAACTACTTGGACAGCACATGACACCAGTGCACAATTGAAACTCAGCTTCTCATTCTTCCCTCCTAGCTCCCTTTATCTTCTTACCTGTTAACTGTAGCCAACCTGACCCAGTTCTGACCATAAACCTGTATCTGATGCAGGGATAAATGAAGCAGGCATCATATGTAAAATACCCATTCCCTCACAGTAGTTGAATGTGGCTGAGCTCATTTATTACCTTCCTCAGGAGATCAAATGGTACATGCAAACAATTGTCCTCTCGGGAGCAAAGATCTTCCAAGTCAGACACTAATCCCAAGTGTCCAAGTTACAGAACGTGAATTTAAGGAGCTGGATTTTAAACTGATCTTTTTCTGTCTGTTTTCCCATTGTTACTGAGCTTCAGGTAATGGGTTAATTTGTGCTTTGTTTTCTGGCAGGATCGTGTTTTCCTATATGGGGTCCTATTTTCCTATATAATCCACACATGTTCTGTATGTCCTTATCTTTTGAATTGTGTTCCACAATCATTCAGGAACAGGAGCAGTTATATGGATTGACTTGATGCCAACAACTTCTTTGTCCCCATCAATTAATTTCATTATAAAGGTGATTCCATTCTTTTTTTTTTTTTTTTTTTTTTTTCTGGCTGAAAATCCGATGCCTGAAAGTTTTGCTTTCCCCTGTGCTTTTATCTCCAACTTCAGATGCCAGAACATCTTTATGGATGCATCACATGCTGTTTTTGCACTTGTCTGGGCTGTGTGATTTAATGGAAGGACAGCTTGAAAAACACAGGGTGCAAACAGTGGCTTTAGTCATTACTCCAATCAGTGGGAGTTATTCTCTGAGTATTCTGCTCTCTTGACCTATTTTATCCCAGCAGTTAGAAGCAGTCTGACTTAAAATCCATTATCCAATTCATTGCTGTTGTTAAAAACAATTGTATATTTTAAGGTGTACAGACAGCAATATCGCCTAGAAACTCCCTTTTAGCAAAAATAAGGTACCCTGTGAGCATGGGATGCATTAAAACTCGAAAATGCAGCTGGTATTTTCCATACTGTACTTACACAAAACAGTCATGTAAGCTTTTGCGAGGAGATTGTCTTTCACATACAGCTGATCTGCTGTGTGTGCTCTGACTGCAAAAGCTTCCCCATCCCTGCCCACCTAACTTTGCCTTAACGCTTTAGCAATCCACCCCAAATGGCTGAGCATTCCACTCATCTCAGGGGTAATCCCTGATGCTGCACACCAATCCTTATGCAGGCCTGGCGGCTGACAAGCCCGAGTCAGGCTGGGCACATTTGGGAGGAGATGTTCAGCACCACTGGTGCTGCTGTTGGACTGTAAACTTCAGTCCGATGTTTATTGCCCCTGCTTCAGGCTGAGCCCACTGTGTTCCACACAGCTGCTTTGTCCTGCTGGGGTTTGTCTCAGTAACGCGTCATGCACAGCAGCTTCTCTGCTGGACCAGGATGTGTTTGTTTTTTCGCTTCTGAGTCTATGGTTGAGCTCCGTTGAAGAAGAAAAAGCTCAAATGTGGTACTGGAGTTGTTTTTATAAACAGCAAAGATTTGAGTTTTGATCTGACACAGAAGTGCCAGTGGGGCAAGGCTGCTAAGAAGAGGCAACTATCGAACCCAATCAAAGTGTTCAAATGAAATGGAGGGGAAAAAAAAATCATTTTTTGGATCTGAAAATATTCAGCTGGTTCCAATCTCCACTTCCTCTGTCTAAACATTTCGTAGCTCTGTGTAGTATATCACCAGGCTGTTCCTTAGGGACGTAAGGGCTGTTCCTACTGAGTTACAGATCCTCTAGGCCTGCTATTTTCTGTTTAATTTGCTTTTCTTATATAAAGTGAATTTCATTTGGTTTTGCACAGGGTGTTGTGTGGAATTCTTTTTTTTTTTTTTCCAGTTGGCACAGGGCATTATTTTATAAAGTCTCTAAGAGGATTGGAGTAGCAAAGCTGTGGATAAATCTTGCATTTGAATTTTTTGAAAGTTCTTCACAAATGTGTCATTATTCTTTTTCCCCTTTATGGAGTTGCTTTCTGTATGAACTGGCTGTTAAGTGAGTTTCAAATGGAGCTTTTCATTTTCTTCTGAGGAAATAACCTGAGCTGTGGTGGTAATAGGTCGTATGTATTGGAGGCAAATCTATTTTTTATGGCTGTGGCATTTTGATGGCAAGTGCCACATTTATTTAAAAGTAAGGGTACACATTGCTGGTAATTAGATGGGAGATTATCGAATGTTTGTACTAAACTCTAACTTCTGTATGGGCAGAGGTGAAGAGATGTATGTTGTAGATTTTCTGCTGCCAAATTGCCAAAGTTAACAGGATTCATTGAGTAGGTACATATCAAACAGCTGATCTGAGCCCAAGTCTGAAAGCAAATCCACACAACTCCCACTGACTTCAGCATCAGGGTAGTTTGTATTTGCCACTCAGCAACTGATGTAAGCCTAAATGGGAACAAATTCTTGTCCCATTGATTATGCCGTAAACCCAGTGAGTTGCTTGATGCTCTTCTTGTGCCTGGTCAGCCATCCCCAGAGCAGCTGGAATTCCCAGCTTTTTGTGTTTTTGCTGAGGCACAAGAGAGGTACAGTGGTCATAGATCCCCTGTAGTGCAGCGTGAAGGATGAGCATGGAGATGGCCCTGCAGCTGAAGGCACTGACAGTGAGTGGATAGCTGACATCAGAGTAAAGGCTGAGACACACTTGTTACGGGTATTGCAAGACTTCAAAAGTTGCTTCAGTTCAAATCAGAAACAAGTATTTTCTAGAGGATGTCACTCTGTGCCATCTCTAATTCGTTCATTGTAATGTGTTTGTTGTTTTTTTTTTATTATTATTTGCAAAATAATGAAAAATATTATTGCCTGAGTTGAAAATGAAAATTAAATTTCTGAGATACACTGGAGCAGTAAAGAAAAAGAACAGAAAAAGGATTCTTCCATGATAATTAAAAATTATAAAGTCATTACTTAAACTTGCTTTCTGAATTACAGAAAGAATTAAACTGCTTGTTTCAGTGCAGAATCCTTGTAGCATTCCTTCATTAAAATTCTACATTGTCAAAACAGATAAAAATGCATATACAATGACTAATTTTCTTCAAACCTTGGCTCTGCTTTGGGCCTTATCTCTCTTCACAACAAAGCTCACCTTGAAGGGACTGAATATAATATTTGCTGATCTGGAAAAAGAAAGAAAGAAGCATCCTCTTTTTGCAATCTATTCTTTCCCCTCTAGATACTGAGAAGGAAAAGACCTGTGGGGTACTAAAGCTCTCGTGTACCATAAAGTGGTATTATAATGAAAAGTATTACTTTTTATGGCATCTCTACAGTATTAGGGAAAGGCATTTTTCTATAAATGTTAATCTTTAATCTTTATAAATTGCACTCTGCAAGACTAGAAAGTCTGTAAAGCATTTGTCCCAAAGGCTTAGAAGGATAAAAATAGTATTGGATTTAAAAAATAATAATAATAAAACAAACAAACAAACAAAAAACTTAGAAATATAGAAATATTAGCTTGTTTGGAGGAGAAATACATGGGAGCTCTACAAATGTTTGGCTGCCCTACTGAGCAGTGCTTACACAGATGTTTAACTTTACATAGCTGAAGTCCAGCTGATGTCATTGGGTCTTAAGTCTGTGCTTAAATTCCGTCCTGAATAGGAAGATTAGTGGCTGGAAACCACAACCACTGAGACCTTCTCTTCAAGCCCTCATTATGAAGGAGCTCTTTCCAAGCAAGAGAAGAAACAAACAGATTGGGCAAATAATTCAGATTGTTTTATACATTTTCTCTCTTCAAAAAAACTTCCCCATTTTTCTTTCCTTTATTTTTTTCCCCCTACATTATATTCAGTACCTCATAACATATAGCTGTTGGTGCTGTTCCTGAGCATATGGAACTCCATTCTTAGGACAAGGCTTTCAGATGATGTGGAACTGATGTTTTAAACTGAGTGATTTAAATTTCTCTCTGAATTGGAACCTCATCTATTATAGTCAAACTTGACAGGTATACATGAATTTCTTAAAGCCCAGACTTTGGGCTCATCATGCTGGGGAACAAGGAGTTAATAAACCTCAGTTTGGGAATGTTTACAGCGCATTGCTGAAAGCTGTGATGGTTATTCTGCTGAACTTTTAGAAATTGATTGCCTTTTCTGAAAATCATCCATTAACGGTTTATTAATCCTTGACATCTGATCAACAGTGAAACCTTAACATAGAAAGTGCTATGCAATCTATATAATTACAATCTATAATGTATTTCAAGATTTAAAAAGCAAAGCTTTTCCAAAAGTTTTAGCTCAGCCTGATGTTGGTTTTTTGTTTGTTTTTTCTCTGTAGGTAAGTGTCTACATTCTTAACCAGCTGGGAGTATCTCTGAGTACTGACAACTTGGATGCCTATCGAGCAAGTAGAGCTCCTATGCCCTTCTGTTTTGGTAAAGTCTGTCACAGATTGACAGTGTTTTCTGAGATTTAAGAACACTTCTATCTGCTTCTAAATTTTCTGCATGACTAATGGGTGTTGGTGGGCTCTTGAAGAATTTGTTTGTGGAAAAGATTTTTTTACTTTAGATTCAAGTTGTTTTCCTGATTCTGTGCGCTCTGCAAGGCTGTCTGCTGAGGAGCAGGGGTCTCCATGTCTGTGTCTCAGAGACAAAATCCTTTTCTTCCTTCTATTAAGAGGTCCAGTTAGAGGCAGTAATTGTGAGATGGTTTACTCTGGGTGATGTTCCCACCAGGTATAGAAATGCAACATGCTGCTTTTATTGCTTTTTTCTTTCTTAAGTAGAGGCACTGTTGCCAAGATGAGTACAAAGTCACATTAACTGTTAATTGCGTGCAGACAGGCTGAAACAATAGCATTAAGAGATATGTTCAGTACTTGCTCATCTCAGTGAATCCTTGGCGATACCAAAAAAAAAAAATAAAATAGTGTAAGAGTCTTTAATTTTAACCTCCACAGTTTTTTGAGCCATGGAGAGAGACTTTGGGGCTGTCACATCGGTTTGCTTGTACACAGTCAGCTTTGAAAAGCACTTTGTTTTGGTGTTAGTAGTGGCAGAAATTGGTTTTTGAATGGTACACCAGTGTCTCAGTTGCCTGAAATTCAACCCTTCAGAAAATGCCTGTGTTAGCATGGAAAAAAGTATCCTGGCGCAGTGCTCTAAAACTTCCTGGAGTGAGACGCTCAAACTCAGGGAGTACTTTGTCTTCTTCCCCTGGGACAGAGTTGCATCCCTGGTCTCAAACCCATAAAGACCTTCTGCTCTGGGCTCACTTCTGAACCCAAATCTCTATGTTTCAGACAAACCCAGAAGCACTCCTAAAAGTAGTCTGATGAATTTAAGGCTGAATTGCATCTTCCTTCAAGATCAAAATAATGAAGGATTGTATGAGGAGAAGGGGAAAGAAGAGGGTTTGGTTTGGTTTTAAGGTCAGGTTACCAGGGAAATGCACTTGTTCTGTGCAGATGTAAATTGTAATTGTGGCATTACGGTGTAGGTATTGGAATAATGACCTGAATTGATACTACAAATATAATTACATTGATTCTTTACTGATGGCTATAAACTGTGACATTTCCCTTGATCTCTGAACGGAGTTGGTTATAAAACACATGCTCCACTTTTATATTCACACATTGCATTCTCATCACTTTTGTCTCTAACTCCCCAAGGGCTTGATTTAGAAGAAGTGTCTGATTTAATGGAAAAAATGATGAAACATCACAGACAGCAGTTCAGAGTATTTCTAATGTAAAAGAAGGTGCTTCCTTTTGGTTATGTTTCTCAGAATTTGTTATTTTTTACTTACTGCTTAAGAAATATTAGATGCCAGGCTATTTTCATTTTTTAAATTATTTTAAATATCATCTCTGAATGACTTCTACATCAGTAAGAGTCATTGCACTGATCTGATTTAACAAATCATGCTCTAAAGTTCTCATCAGACTACCAGGCTGGAAAGAGCTTTTATTTGAAAGGGCAGAAATTAGACATGAGATTGCATGGATGCTGCAGTTTTTACTAGTGGCAAATATATATGTCATAAAAATAAGAACTGTGCAGTAGCAGAACCTGCTGGAATCACCGCTTCTAAATTAGCCTCACAGTTTTGTTTCATAGAGTGCAAGGCTGGTAGGTGTCTGTGGGTGCAAGGTCTTCACTTTTCCTTTACTTGTTTCTTTTTCTGTATTTTTTTTTTTTTAAATAATAGCTATCACTTTTGCAGTGAGATGAGAAAACAGAGTAGAGGGATACTTGGGTTCATTTCAGTAATGTGAAAAAGACAGCAAAATGGGCCATCCTTCTGAGCCTTGTAGTGTAACAGGCCTTTAACACATCCTTGATGTTTCTGTGCAACAACTCAATCGTGAGAATACTTTCTCTCAAGTGTAAGAACACTGTATAACAAAAAAATCAGAAAGTCTATGAAACAGCCAAGTCACAGAAATGTGAACGTAACAGTAAAATAGATTAGTATTTGCTGTGTATCACCCTATGACCTTACCTCTACCTTCTGTACCAGAGCAGTGTTTCATAGGCAAGAAGTCCTGCAGAAAGCCTTCCACCTTCTTCCTAGCATTCTTTCAGTTGCATCTCAGGAAAAAGCCCTCCCAAACAAGCATGCTAAAACTATAGGTTCTGTTCAAGGATGTTTTCTTCTTTAAAAAGGCTTCTGTTTGCTTTTCTTGTTCCTTGGTCTGCACTGCCAGTTTGTGGCTGCGTCTCTGGGAACAGTTCCTGATTTCTCTGTAACGTTGTCAGAATCATCATCCTGAGGATATTGTGAAATGAGACCAAAGTAATTGTAACTGTGATTGCTAAATATACTGTCAGTGCTAAGATTATAAGTGTGATTGTTCTGGCAGAATGCTGTGATCTAGCCATCGTGTTGTTTATCCTTATTTGGAGTGGAGTTTTTCTGGAATCTTATTTTAGTAGGCTACAAAAGGAATGATTATAATGCCTTGTTTAAGGAGACAAATGCCTCTGACTACTTAAGTGCAGAACAGCTTCACGTACAGCCCCTACAGAAGCAGTAAGTCCAAGGCTGTTTCCAATCACAACAGGAAAAACACCAGGTAATGTCAGCAAAAATAATTACTTTAAAAATTCCCTCTTTGCAAGAGCTGCCCATTTGGCATTTCAGAAGCAGAACCAATAAAGCTGATATTTATGTGATATTCCTGTGTCATCTGCACAGACATAAAACAGGTTAAAAAAAAAAAAAGAATGGTTGTGGGGTTTTTTCTTACTGTAAGATCTGGAATAGTGGTTGCCAGTGCCTCTCTCATTAGACGGCTGCAGAGTAAAACAGAGCTGCCTTGATTATAATAACCATCTTTCAGATAATGCAACATTACATTAGCACTTTGCAGTTCCGTTTTTTAAGGAGATTTGCTTTATTTTCACTTCCCACTAGAATCCAGATGAAAGTGGCTTACGCTCTTGACCGTAACGGAGGAATTTCGCCCAATCTCCTTTTTCAGAGACAGCCGCTACTTTTAGAAAGCATTAGCTAGTTTTCTGGGGCAGCTGTTGTTGGTAACCAACACTATCAGGGAACATTTCCCCTCCAGTAAGTTGGAATTCTTTGTGTTTAGAGAGCTAAACGTGCACGGGGATGTTTGCTCCACTTTTCAGTCACTTTCTGAGTGTACTTGCAAGACTACTCAAGGCTGTGATTGTTCCTTTCTTGGAAGTTTGGGAATGTTCCACATCTGTGTGCCTGTCTTCCACTTGTTTTGTTTCAGGTCATGGTCTGAGGTTGTTGGGTTCTACTAGGGCTCAGCTCAGTGAGATTTGACTGGAGGGATCCCACAGCCCCTGGGCTGGGAACATGCATGGATCTGTCTGCACTGATCTACATACAGTGTGCCACAGCCCCTACAAGCAGAAATGAGTCTCTTTAGATCAGTTCTAGTAGTTCACTTCCAGTGTTCAGATGCATGTTTCAGTGGACCTTAAAGGCTGGCATTGGAGTGGTGATGGCCACATAGTACCAAATATCTCATAACTACACTGGGGATTTGAGTGTAGCATGAATTCAGTTCACAACTGAATGTCCTTCAGCCCTGGCAGAACCTCAGAAAGCAGAGCAGAACTCACCTGGCCCCTCATCTTGACATAAGGAAGAATGACATCTGGGTGACCCCAGTACATGCTGCTGAGCGGCCATTTGAAATACCACTGAAAGAAAACACACTTGTAAACTAATAGGTAGGTAAACATATACAAAGTTGTTTCACAGCATTGAATGAAGAGAGGTCTGCATCTTTCAGTTCAACATTCTTAAATTGTGAGGGGAAATGGATATTCTGCTTTATTATTTCTTTTTATATAGCAATGGCTTGTCCTCTGACTACGGTATAGGAAAATGCTGCTCTCCCTTTAAATACCTGGGGCAGTTATCACTGGGGGTTTAATGCTGCCTGCTTTATTACTTCACTGTGATTAGCTTGGTGATATATTCCATAACCTTTGGGCTATTCTTTGAAATGTATTTCCATTTTAAATCTGTAGTGCTATGACCATACTAAGAGGAAAATTACCAAGTTCAAAAGTCAGTAATGCTGAATGTCTTTAATGGCACATATAGCACTGTGCAGTCACGTTTTGCAAAACGTACATTAAATGGGCATCTCCTGAGTTGGACAGACCCTGTTGTCTTCCATATCACGTAAGACTTTTGCCCTTACACTAGCATCCATTCAAAGGAGCTGTATAGGGAGCTATTTGAATTGGCTGATCAGAAAGCACCAGGAATACACTTGGATATTTAAAGCATTGCATATGTATAAATTGTGCCAAATACACTTTTCAGTGACACCTGCATTAATAAGGTTAGCCAATTGATTTATCTGCTGGAAATATTCAGCCCTTTCAGGATTCACAGAATACATTTCCTAGTAAATTGTTACACACGCATACACCTACAGTAAAGAATCCGATGTAGGCAACTGGGCTAAGCACACAAACCTTAAGAAGTCCTCAAAATAAGAATCTCTGCACCCTTTACTCTCACCTGTGCACATCTGCATTACTGCTATTTTTGCACAGGACCTGACCTGATTCAGTGCACAGAGAGTAGGATGCTCAGTTAATGAGAGACTTTTCAACGTGTTGTTTTCTTTTCATTAATCAATGTGTCCCCTATGCCTTATTTCTGCTCGTAATTCAAACCGTGTTCTGAAGGCAGAATTATTAATTTCCTTTTGGGTCCCTCTGTAATGCTCATCATTTTAGTATTTGACTGGTTCATGAGCATTCGGGAATTTCTTTTCTTGAATTAAAACTCCTTGTGAGGTAAGGGAGTTCCAGTTCTTCCCTGCATCGCAGGATTGAATTGACCAATGAGAGATTAAAGCCAAACTTACTCATTAATTTTGGGCATCCAATTTGAGATACCTTGGACCCGGCTTGCTTTTTTCAGGCTACTTAGTGATGTACAGCACTTCGCACAACCAAATTGCAGCTCCCACTGAGTCCACTTGCAGCTGTGAGTATTTAGCTCCCTCACTTAAGGTAATGAAATCACAGACGGCAGTGGAGGGGTTGAGTAGCTCCACGCAGACGGGCGCTGGCAGAGGTGAGGAAGGGCTGCACCAATGGGGGCTTCACAGATGCGTGCTGTAGACTCTGGTCAAGTGCTGTCCTGCGCATTTATTTCTTCTTGCACTCCCTTCTGGACCTATGGACACCATTCTTCATTTAAGTCACGTCCTCATCTCAGAGCCCCTTCTGCTTTCCTTTGCGTGACTTCTTGCCTTGCCCTGATCTATTTCATCTTTCATGTCAGTCACCTGTTTTCCCCAGGAGCTGTGACCTGTTACACATGAAATATTGAACAGTTAAATACAAATACGTTTTTTTGCTGTTTGTGTGGGAACGGAGATTACAGTTTTCACAGGGCTAGAAAAGGGCTTATCTCATGATCAAAGCCCACTCTTGTTCAATTGCTAGTCACTAATCACAACTATGTAGATAATGCTTCTTTTCAAACACAAGATTGTCAGATTGTTTTAACCCACAAACACATTGAGTTCACCCTGACCTTGGAGCCAGCTGACCTGTTCTAGCTCAAGCTTTCAGCCTGGGGCAGTCAGTTGGCAAAAGCTCATCCTGGCCAACCAAGAGGTGCTATGGCTCAAAACAGCTGAGGAATAGGATAATAGAGTAGAAATAGCCTTAACGTGGGTCAAGTTGTAACATATCTGAAATGTTCCACATGCAGTATCTAGATACAAAGTTTTGTGTTAGAACAGCATTTCTTTCTGTTAATGATTTATATTGCACAAAAAAGCACTCTGATAACATTGCTTTGGTGAACTATGAGAGCAGATGTTCAGCATACATTAGTTTGTATGAAAATTAAATATAATTGTCTGTTCTTTCATAAGTCTGGAAAAAAAAAAGTCGTTGTGCTTGCTGTCAGAATGACAATACTGGTTAGTTTTCATGGAGCTTCCAGCTGATGGAAAGACACGTCTCTACCTGGAAGCACAGCCCAACACAAGATGCCAGTTTCTATTTCCCATTTAATGGAAAACATGTTTGCTTTCTCATACCTATCTTGCTTTTATTAAATAAGTGAGACAGTCACACCTGCAGTAGATTAGAATTGATCGTGCTCGATTCATGTGCTGCTGTGAACCCTTGTGGCATCATTATTTCATGAACTTCTCTACATTCTCTGTGATGCATTATTACTGGTTTTTAAGGAACACCTGTAGCTCTCATTTTTCTTACATTTCTGACAATACAGCACTACTAAGAATTCGAAGGATGAATGAGGCAGGAAATCACTGTAAAAAAAGGAAAAGATTCTTATCCAAGAGGGTGTGTGGGACGGGCTACCCAGGGCAGTGGGCACCGCCCAAGATGATGGAGCTCAAGGAGTGTTTTGGACACTGCTGTCAGACATAGGGTTTGGATTTTGTGTGGGGATGTGTGGAGCCAGGGTTTGGATTCTGATGGCCCTAGAAAGGCTCTTCCAACTCAGGACGTTCTATGGTTCTATGATTCTTATTTTGGTAATCAGTGATTATTGTGATGAGAACATTGAAGGAAATAACGTTTTTATCCAGTAAATGCACTAGTACAGGTGTGAGGGGCATTGCTGACATTGTGCTGGAATTCTTCTTGCCTGCCTACAACATCTATGCAAAATATACTTTTATATGCACCTTATGTGCTATATGTGTATCTATATAATATATATATTTACGCATATACATAAAAATATTTAAAAAAGAAAAAAAAAAAAAACCACTGCAACCTCCCACTGTGTCTCTGTGCGTATGCTTTAAGTTCTGATTCACATCTCTCCTTAGTGAATGGATGCTTTCTTTTTTCCCTGATCAGTTGACTGAGTTCTGGACAGGGCCTCTTGAAGCTGTTTTATAAATGAGAGAGAAAATGAGGACATGCAGTACTTCCATGTGCTCAGACTGTCTTATGTGACCGGGACTGTTCCATGCTACTCGGGGACCTGTTCCAGTTTCAACACTGTTTCCAGAAGTACCATGGGCAGAAGGCATTAATAAGAATTACAGACTTTAGCAACGATTGACAAAATAAAGCTGATGGGATTTTCTCTTTCCTTGAAGACTACCTTAAGTAATAATACCTCTGTGTCATGTTCAGAAGTAGCATTAATTTTAATCAAATAGGGAAGAGTACTTGTCCCTTTCTGTCTGTTGTACTGCTAGACCTGAGGAGCAGTGAAAGGAAGACATGCTTGGCTTAGGGCAAGTTGGGCATAGCTGGAAAGTTTAAAGAAAAAAAAGGAATCCTATTTTCAGTGCTGTGATTGCCCATTATCACCACTGCATAAAAGTAAATGCCAAATGCGCTGGTGCAGCAGCTGAACATTTAATTTGTATAATCTGAGAGGGTATATTAGTTCTATAGTTAACATTCAAATATTGCCCTTCAAATACTGTCTTATGAACGCATTCAGTAATATTTAGGCAAAATATGACCTGAAAGTTGCTGTGGAGTGGTGGTCTCACAGTTATGCTTCAAACTGGGTGCAAAAGTTTAACTTCAGTGAAAGACCCTGGTGTACACAGGTGCTGAATTGCTGTGCATGCTTGTGTCAGGCCCTCTAAAGTGGGTGAATTCCCCCATGGCGATGAGTATTTGAAATGAAATCCAGGCAATTCCTGAATAACACTGATGTGCTTCATCTCCCTTGTACTCACTGTGTTAATTGAGGTGGATCTCACCTGGAAAAAAACACTTTCCAAGGAGTCATATGCCAGTTTTCTTAATAGTATTCGCAGAGACAGAATCTATCACCTAAGGACGTTGATGCTACAATAAATTGGAAGGAAGTATTTTCACATCTCTCATGTATATTGTATATAATGAGTCTCTGGAATATCTCTACGCTGCTGATAAGCAGCCTGCAGCAAAGTAGATACAGTGTGTTTTATCTTGATTTCAGGCTGCAACACTTGGCTTCTGGGACTGGGAAAACCAAATAATGCCCTTCACAGCTGCTGACTTGCCTGTGTTTCGTGTAGTGCAAGTCTGAGTGATCCCAAACTTTTCATGCAGTGCAGCTCTGTCACTGGGGAGGCTGTGGCTGTTGTGATGGTGTGTCACAACGTAAAGGAACTGTGTGTGGACTCGTTGGTGGGTAGGGTTGGTTTTAGTGCTCGAAATGTCAGGATTAAGGCTGTACAGATGAGGTTCAGTCACTTCAATTGACTGTGCATTGTCCAAGATAAAAAGGTTAATGGAGAAATATATGAAGATACTTCCTCTACAGGTATGGCCTCAAAGTACCTGTTTGTGTTTGCCTGTGTGAACACAAGGTAGTCTCCAAAGTTGAAGGCAGTACTGAGCTCTGCACTTGTGGCTCTGCTTGTAGTTTGGCCCCAAACTCCATCTCCATGCTCCTCTCACAGTGCTTGCCTGTGTGGAAGGCCTCGAGGCTTGCTTGGTTGGAGTTCTGTTTCATCACAGTCTGTTAATGCAAAGATTTTACTGCAGTCTCCACTCACCATTTTGCATAGTTTCTTATTAATTGCACAAACCCATTTCTTGTGTTGCTGAGGAAAGACTTGTTATGAGCATATTTCACCCCTTACTTTATAAATCCCCATGCTTTTGTAGCATTAACCTATAAAGTCACAGGCAAGACTGACCACTGGCTCATGCCATGGGTTGCAGCACTGGTCACATATGAAGGCTGTGCAGCAGTTTCAGTGCAGTGTGTGGTGACAGTGGGAAAGAAGTGTGAAGTGAGATGACACCAATTTCTTCTTTTTGTGCCACCAGACGCTCCCTCTGTTCACTCCTCTCTTCCTGCCACTGCTCTACCCACACACATCATTTCACAAAAAAAATTCTTACGGATAAAAGACTCCTATTGCAGTCAGTGTAGTTTTGCAGATAAATCTGAAGCCTTGCCATCAGTATCTATATTGCAGTAACAAAGCAAAGCATTGGAAGCAGTGGTAGCTACATGATGATTCATAACAATAGTACATCATTATCTCAATATGCAGTAAATAATACCTTTATATTCCAGTTCTGTCTCAGCTGCAAGGTGTTTTTTGAAATTGAAGTCCTGATCAGTTAACTCAGGTTGCCGTCTCTGTCAGCCCCAAACCCCAAACCTGAAGCACTGTTCCGTGTATCAATGAATAGCAATTGCAGTAATTTCTGTCTTCCCAGCCCATTTGTCTGCAAATGCCAGTTGTGGAAGTATTTCCTTGCACTTTAGGTATTTGTCATGCTGATATAATTGAGCTGCGTGCTTTAGGTAGAGATGTCACTGGCACTGAAATTTCATGGACACCGCAGCTACAGTGGTTCAGCTGAGTCAGGCAAGTCTGCCTGGCTGCTACAGGTCAGTGCATTTCTTTTTTCTGTCACCATTTAAAATAATAATAATAATTAAAAAAAAAAAAAGGAAAATCCTTATTTGCAATTACAAGTAAATGGACCATAATTACATTTTATTTCTCTTTTCCTATAAAGGAAGGCAAGTAGTGGGCTTTTATTCTTCCTTCCTATATTTTTTTGTCCCTCATAAGTAGTTATGCCTGGATATCTGGCATTTCAAAGTCTGAAGGTTATGCTTGCACCTGGGGTGTCCCGGCATGGAGCAGGTCATGGGAGTCCTAAAATCCAGCAATTTCCATTTACTGGCTGCCAGCACTGCAACTTATCCCAGAGCCACCTGCATGCTGTCCTCGGGGATGATGCTGGTATGGTGTGGGTGGAAAAATCCCATTTCCAGGGAATGGGGAACAACACTTTCTGCAGAACGTTAAGAATAACGTGATTCCACTGTGTATGTTGTGCGTGTGTGTAAATAAGGTTAAAATAATAACGATGTTGCAGAAATAAGCAGAACACCCTTCACCCCAGCAGCTAAATTTACAGTGCCTGCTGTTGTCGTTAGGCATTAAGCCATTTGTCCCAAGTTATCATTTACATAGTATGGAATCTTACTGTTTTCTACTTCTTTTGTGACTTTTTTCTAACGAAAGAATTCTTGCTTTGTGTTGGCAATGATGAAAGATGTCAAACTGTTCATAGTGTTTAAACAATAGGCTCCTTACATGGTGTTGTGTTCCCATTATATTATATTACTACAGCACAACTTCAGCTGTGGCAGCGTGTTACTTTGCAAAAATAAAGTATTTCCATTATTTAGAAACAGCAGCTTTGGAATCCAGTCAGCACTGCTTCCAAAAGAGAATTTTCGGTGTCAGCCTTCTTCCCCAAGGTACATGACGGAGTGCAGAAAATAGCATTTGGTTTCCAAGATGGGCTTGTTGAGAAGTAGAATCAGGTGGAAATTAAGGATGTGCTTTATCGTTGGAAGATGTTATAAGGGAAAGTGCTGCTCTGTCACCTACTGTTGCGGTCATTAAAGTTTAATTTGATCTTTTTAATATCATGCCCAGGTGTTTCTATCCTGGAGTGAAGTGGTTAGCGCAAATCTGCCATGTGCATTGCTATGCCATTTTTATTAGCTTTTATTTAACTCTCTGGAAAGTAATTTATTTTTATTAATTGAATGACTCTCCCTTCACCCTCAGTCAGGGGCAAAGCTTCACTCGGAGACTGTATTTGAGGGGAAAACACACACAGACAGAAAAAAAGCACAATAGTGGGACTTCTGAAAGTCAGGCGCTGTCTTCCACCTCTTCCTCCAAACCCAGTGTGGGCATGGTGCTGATGGGTTGATGGTTGGCCTAGATTAACTCCAAGGTCTCCTCCAACCTTTGTAATTCTATGTGGCTTTGTGCGTGCTCACAGATGCCTCCTGTCACCGACAGCTGAGGGGTGGATGCTCCATTGCTTTGTGTTCGGGAGCCTTTGTCCAGTGCTCACCTGAGCCTGGCTAAATACCCCAAACGTGAGCTGATAGCTGCACAAAATAGTGGGCGATAAGCGTAAGAAGCGTTTGCAGCACTGGGCTGCATTCACAGTCCCCAGCTTTGAGTTGATAACCTCACTGCTTGCCCAGCGCTTGGGCAAAGCTATTACAAAGCACTCAGCAGTGACTGCTCTGGCTGATTGATTTTCCAGGGGAGCTGAGACTTCTGAAAGGGAGCAAGGAAGATTTGAATTCCAACAATGGTCCTTTGCCTGCTGGAGAGGGAAGTAAATATTGATACAGAATGCTTATTTACAGAGCAGGAGTAGTGTCAGCCAAACTAAGGTGTGTGCTTCGCTCTCTGCATTTTGCAGATGAAAGGGAAGAAATTGATAGACTTGAGGGTGATGTATGAGATGGAGCAATTCTGCCCATCCTGATCATTATGTTATTTTTTCCTCCTCCCTGGGGAGGTGTGACCGGGCAGGGATGTGGAACATCTCTCTGAACTCACTGACGTGCACGGGCTGAGTGCTAACTGCTGTGTGCAGGGAGCATCCTGCAGCTCTGTGTCTGGGACAAGGGGAGAGCAGAGCTTGCATCCCCTGCCCCGTGGGATGCTGGGGATGTAAAGCAGAGATCTGGTGCAGCTCCTCCTGCCCTGCTACAGGATCAGTGCTTGTGTCAGAGGGGGCTTCCAGCAGAGCAGCAGCACAGACACTTCCACCAGGAATCGGCACAGTCATAAACGGAGGAGAGCTCAGAAGAGGCGAGGGAAAAGTATTGTGGATCTGTTAATTATAAACCATAGACTGTGCTTGCAGAAACAGCGTCAGGAATGAATAGCTCATATTGTCCTATTTCCAGCAGCACTTTAGACTATGAAAACTGATTTTATTTTAAGAGGCTATTTTATTTTCAGCATTACTTCGCTCAGCTTGATCGGGGAAGTGAGACGGGCGAGGTTCACCTTCTCATAATCGTGTATAAAACAATGCTTCTGACTCAGTGCTGCCAGTAGGAATAGTGGTATTTTTATGATGATAGCCAGTAATTAAGATCAGGATTTCATTGTGCTCAGCACAATGAAAACACATGCAAACAGAGTGATAACCTCAAATTGCTTGCATTGTTAAGAGCTGAATAGCGCAGTTGTCCATTTAAAAAAGACTGTCAGGGGTTGCTGAGATTTGACTTTTTTCATGTAACAAGAAGAATATAAATAAGAATTCAGTAACTACGGATGGAGGTGGGAGGAACATCGGTGGAGGTGATACTTACACTGAGAAGAAGGCTGTAATTGCGTTAAAAATAACACACAACTCTTCCCCCCAAAGAAGAATCCTCCCTGCAGTCAAAATTTCAAAGACCCTTTTTTTGAGGAAGAACCCAACTCCAAGTATGGGCTGGCAGTTAATTCTATTTGTACATTTTGAGGCTTAAAGGCTGATATTAAGCATCTGCTCCATTACTATTTAGCTACCAAAACAGCTACATTGTAGTGCTGAACACTTTATTAGTGTTTGTTCAGAGTACGTGCAGAGGAGGTTAGATAGCCTAGAAATTTTAATTGCTAATTTGTCACCACAGATTGTTTATCTGTTTCTTTATTCATGTTCTAAGAGCATTTTGTGTAGGCACAAAAGGGAGATATTTATCACACGTGCCCCTTCTTGGCCCCAGCCCATAATCACTCGGGGAGAGCTGAATATCAAGAGCTTGGTAAGTCACAAATCGAGACATTGACAGAATTTTATACCACTTCTTTTATTTTTTTTATTTTTTTATTTTTTATTCCATACTTGGCATGCTTTTAAATAGAGCGGTCTTTCAGAATTTCCTAAAATTAATTTTTTACCAAATTGTACAACTGCATTAAGATGACTATTTTTCTACAAAATTGAAACTACTTACATGCTTATTTCACTGGCTAACTGCAAAATTACCAAATGATGTGTTTTAATCCAATTACATTCTTATGAGAGTGAAACTTACTGAGCGCTTCTCATGCATAAAGCCGGGGCTTTGGTTTCTGGCATGACTTTACTGTTAAAGCACGGCAGTGTTTCAAGGCTTGTCAAGTCACCCATCAGTACATTTTTGAGGTCTCAAAGAGAGCCATAAGAACAAGTCTGGTGGGGTTAACATTGCAGTAAAGGAAGTTAATAGCAATACCAAAGTGTATTTTCCAAATTATTCCCCTTATCCTGACTTATGTGGGGTATGTGTGAAAATAGTTAGGAGGGACGTGTGGCCAGAGACAGGAAATCTGTAGCGATGGCAAGATTTGACATCTTTAAATAAAGTTTTAAAGTGCAGGGAAACAACAGCGGGACGCTGTTTTATGGCCTCATTTGAGAGATGTGCAGCTGCACAGGGTGTGTGAACATTAAACATTGTAGGATGCTCTGGAAGGGCTTTTGGTTATACATCTGGGTGATCCAAAACCTTTTCCAGAGATGCAGAATCTGATTATGTTACATTACTTTTTAAGTAGTTCACTGTATGCACATGCTATCTCCACTTACTTTCAGTTAAGGATTCTCAGGGCTTTTCATTGTAAGACATTTCTCAGTTGCCTGCAACTTTGGCCAAAGAAAACAAGGCCCTCTGTCAAATGCTTTGCCTGGTGTGTCCTTGCCTGTCCTAGGAAGCTTTGGAAAGCTTCACTAAGGGTTGTCCAGTTGCACTCTGCCATGGGCTTTGATGACAAGCCATTCTTTTTTCCTCAAGCTTACTTGATGTATTTGCAGTTTCAGCGTCTCACGTGGTACGGGAGTTTGAGCTTTGGGCACAGGGATGGAGAAGACAAAAAAAGGCAGAATTTAAAAGGTGAAATTTAGATAAAAGGAGAGAGAACTCCATGTGAGACCCATCCTGTGTGCATGGAGGGGGTGCTGACCTGTCCCGTTGCCTTTGTGACAAGGTTGTTTTAGGGAGCCCCCCATCAGGGTAGTCACAGTTGATGTATAGTATCAGTCTGTGCTGGCTGCCATACAAAAGAGTCCTTAACATATATACAAATCCACGTCTGCTCCAGATATTTCTGTGTGTGCCCTTTACATTATGAGCTTGAAATATCTGAAAGAATGATAATGAAGAAGAGCTAATTATAAAACAGGTAATAAAATAGCTTATTCAGGTGATGCTGTTTTATTACCATCTCATTATAATTAAATAATTCCTATTAAGTTCTGGATCAAAGAGAAATTTCTCACAGGAGAGTTTACAGAGTAGTTTAATGGAGTCTATTTATTGTATAATCCCTGGGTGAGTATTGGCTTTTATACTGTCGTATTAACTTATTGTGACAATTCTGTGCAGCCTTCCTCAGTGAACACTGGTGAGCAGAAGGGTGGGTTCTTTTCCTTTCTTTTCCCTTCTTTCAAACATTGCTGTTCAACAGGCTGTGATGTGGTTACTTTGCTGGAATGTTTTGAGGCAAAGCTCCTCGGGCTTCAAGCAAACCAAACTGACGTGAGGCTGTCTTGTCTTAAGGCTCAGACTGAGAAAAAATTCAGAGTAGCTTTTCACATTGTTTATGCTGATATTTGGAAGGATAGCAGCGCAGGTTCGTCCGTCAAAAAGATGGAGGGAATTTGACTTTAAAAACGAGTGAAGTCCCCATAGAACTGTTGTGCATCCACTTACTCCATATGCATGATGAGCTCTTGGCATTTTCTTATTCATTTGATTTGAAGAATTGGTGGTGGATGTCTTTTTGTTTTTGAGGAGTGATGGAGGTTTTGTTGTTGTCTGGGGCTAGGTTTAAGTGGGTTTTTGTTTGCCTGCTTTTCTTTTTGGCCATGTAAAAGCACAGGCAAGGTTGCCCAGGGAGATGGTGGACTGAAACCAGCTAAGTGTGAACAAAATTGCTGTTTTCATATTTAATGTATTTTTAATAGTACATTTCTTGGCTTGTGTTAGGGAAAAAAAAAAAGCAGCCTGAAAGTAGGTGAGACGTGCATGTGAGATAAAAAGCTGTTTAGAACGATCCCAAGAGTCATGTATGGATTGTGTCTTATTTTAAGTCACTGAGATGATTTTGGAGGGAGCTGACTCATGATGCCTGAGTAGTTCAGAGTGGAACACTGGGCCTGGAAATAATATCGCGTGATGGATCTGAACCATCTTCAAGCAGAGAAGAGCCATTGAAATACTTGGCAAACATGTTTCATAGCCATTGATTATTGGAAAAGTTAGTACACATTTTTAATGCAGAACTTCAAATGCAAGTACAGTTTGCTTCGTTTAATTCACAAGCTGAGGAACAAATATGTTTTAATAGAAAGGGCTTCAGATATTTCTGCTCAGTGGTTGAATTTATTCAGGAGTGGATCTCAACTCATTGTTTATAAATCCCACTTCTGAAGATCTGTTTTCCCTCATTCCCTATGGAGAAAAGGAACTATTCACTCATTTCCCACCCCCCAAGCCCTTTCATTATTTTTATTTTTTTTTAAATGAAGATTGCAGCATAGAGATAATTTAATTGTACTTGATTTATTTTCAATGCAAGCTGTTTTCTTTCATCCTGTGCTATACAATTACAATTCACCTGTAGCTCAGAGCTCGTAGCAAGGATAGCCAGGCAGAACTTTGCACATCTGCTCCCTGCTGCAGTGCCATTCCCAGCACAGTGCCCCTGCCACCCATGTCAGCACACACAGTTTACCTGACCTATGTGTGCACATCCTGTGACATATCTGAAGTATTCAGGGAAGGCTCTGAGAGCGGAGAGGCAGTACAGCAATGCTTCAGGAGGAGCTGGGTAGGTCAGGAGTCCCACACTGCTGCTGGATTGGCTTCTTAAAGTAGAGCCAGCTGGAATACAGTTTTGTGGTTCACAGCTAATCTTCTAAACAAAATAAAAACTGAAGCTAGGCAGAGTTTTTCCAATGAAAATGTATTCAAGCTGTGATTGTACTCCAACTAACATCTGAACAGGTTCATTACATCTGTGGCTACACCAGGCAGGACGTTGCAGGTCACTGCATAGCTCTGCACCATAAATAAACTCACTGTAACTATTCCTTAGCTGTCCTAACTCACCTTCGAAAAGGCCTTTGCTTTGCTTTTCTGTAAAGGACTTGTGTGGTGCCTTTTGTTTTTTCAAGTGTGCCTAAAGGTAGTTCCCTCTGGGTGTCATTAAGATTTAATAAGTTAGATGTGTGTGCCTGCATTGTACGACAGTCATTGTAACTGTCATTGCAACCACATGTACCTATTAGGAGCATTAAGATGTACATCTCTAGATAGATCCTTCTTGTGCTAATTTCCTGATTACTAACTTGTGAGTACGTTATTCAAATTCCTTCTATTAGAAAAAAATGCATTGCTTGCTTGGACTTGGGGTGTGATTATGAGTTGTTACAGGATTGGCATGTTTGCAGGTCACTATATATCGTGAGATGTTGTGAAGGAAACCTCCCAGAAGACTTCATTTGGTTGAAGAGGGAGAAAAAAACACCTTTCTTTGATGTGCGTCCACCTGTGGGGTGACACTGGCTGGGAAGCCAGGGGGTTCCCTCAGGAAGTGTTCTGCATTCAGTAAAATGTTTGGAACATCAATCGGTGAACTGTCAGATTTTGGATGAAGTTTTGCTTCCTCCACAAATTCCGATCAACTCACACCTGGAGTGAATACATTCGGGTTGGATTTTAAGAAAAGTTTATTATCCAAGAGAGTGATGATGCAGCAAAACAGGCTGCCCAGGGAGCTCACAAACCCTGGAGGTGCTCCAGAACCGTGGAGATGTGGCACTGAGGGATGTGGTCAGTGGGCACAGTGGGATGGGCTGGAGTTGGACTTGAGGATCTTAGAGCTCTTTTCCAACCTGAGTGATTCTGTGGTTAGCCCCAAAACCCTGTGTGAGGAGGAAACGTTTCTCTTTGAAGGAGTTGCATGGAGGTACATGCTTTTGGCGCATATCATGGGTTCTGCTCTGGATGCCTGAAGCTGAGAGTTGCTGAGTCACTGCTGAGGGTCCCAAAATGCAAGTCTCTTTGCAAATCCATCCTCTGTTGCAGCTTCACAGCCATAAAAGCGTAATTGCACTTCTTCACCATCCAAAGGTGTTGATCCTGCAGAGAGCGAAACCTGTGATTCTCACAGGAGAGGATGAGGACGAAGCTCCTGGCTGCAGAGATGAGGAGCAAAGAGCCTTTGCATTTTGGCAGGGGCTGAGGTTAATACATGCTGAATAGAGCTGGAAATTGGACGTGGCAACTTCCTTCCCCTAGCATCACTCAGGGAAGCACAGTTTTTTAAAGAAGGATTTAGATAAAATTGCTTATTAGTAAAGTGAGGATTATCCAGGATTTTAAAGTTTGTTCTTATCTCTAGTGTTGTTCAAGTGTGCAAACTTGAGGATGTTTCGGTCCTTCTTCATGGATCTTCAGCTGTGAAAAGCCCCAGACAGCCTCACTGGCTGGAACCAGTCTGTGCCTGGAGGGCTTGTGCAGATGTGGAGGATTCATGATAGAACAGGAAGAAAGAGGGTTACAGAACATGTAGAGAATAGAATAAAATTATAAGCAGTAGCATCCTTATTGTTCTTTGATTCCTTTTTCCTTTCTTCTCTTTGGCATCAAATGGATTATTGTAATTTTAAAGCACATGGTGCGAAATAGGCTTTTTTATGACTTGAACATTTCCTTTTCCCTTGAAGTGTCTTTCACTCAAGTGATAAAATCCTGACAACTTTTCCCTGCACCTGCTTTTGCCAGCATCAGACACCGTGTGCGTTTGACATCAAAAAGGCCTCATGGCTGTGTAAGCACCAAAAAGATCCTCCCTAGTGCCATTCTACTAGCAGTCACTGCGAGCTCTGTCCCACTGTAGGAAAGGTGGATGTGCCCTGTTCCCTTCCTGAGCCGTTCCCCAGTGCTGTGTCCTGTGGCCATTTACAGGAAGCTCCATGGCAGCTTGCATCCATCAGGTTCTTGTGTTCAACTGCACAGATGGATGGGAAAAGTATACTTGGGTGAAAAGTGAAAGTTATCCATGATGGAGCCCAGAGTTGGGGATCCTGCTTACAGCTGTAGCTGTGTGACTAGTTGATTTTCCGAGTTGATTTTCTAGAGATCATTCTCTGCATTCACAGGCTTTATGAGTTTTTGCTCTCTCTTTTTTTGTTTGTTTTCAAGATTGAAATGAAAGGTGGGGGGAAGCAAGCAAAAAAAATTCTGTTGGAGAAAACATTTAATCTGACCGGATAGAAGCTCATTTTTGCAAGCTGTTTTTAGGAGTGGATACAGTGCATTGATAAGGCCTTCAGAAACCATTGCCAGTGTTGTGATGGCAGTGGCAGTTGCTGATGTTATATGCACATGTTTCTGTAACTGAGCACCTCATCTCTTCTTGGAGCTGTGCTGCTCTGTGCTGCACTCTGAGGTGCGAGAGACACACTTGAAATTTGCTCAGACATTCCTGCTGTCCTGTAGTCTCCACTGGCTGAATTAGCAGTGCATCTCTTCAGAATGCTGTGCAGGAGGCAAAAATAGGAAAGTCTGAGTTGCATAGGAGAAAAAATCCAGTCAAAAATGGAGTAGAAAGGCACTGCTCTGCTGATGTCAGCCTCAGTAAAGGGGAAGAAACTGAACAAATTCCTGTACTCCTGAACAGAATTTAGGCTTAGGGAGCCAGCTACATGGAACTTAGGTGTTTTGTTTTAAGATATTTATTTTCATTACTACTGCTAATCATGCTACTACTACTCTTAGTACTACCAAATCCTTCAGTGTCACTTCCTTCCTCTTGTGTCTATTCATAAAAAGTGCCTAGAAAATGTCGCCTCCACCAAAGCTGGTGTCCTGTGATTTGTTAATGGAGCTGGGATGTGAGTCAGGGACTCGTCTGCAGTGTGCCTTACACTTAACTTTAATCACATGCTTCATTCCATTGCTGTACAGCTCAACGTGTTTTGACATGTGCTTTTGTCCTGTTAATACCAAAGTGTTTTATGGATATTGCTGCAAAATGTTTTGAATCCGTGCGTGTTCAACTATCAGTAGAATGGGTGACACGAGGCAAAAGCAATGCATGTTTAAAAACAAAGTCACAGACAAATGGAAAAACCCATGGGTCCTTATGTGGTGACCATCAGCAGGCCCTGGCCCCTGGGGCAGCTGTGACCGTGCTGCTCAGAGCTCACCTTCAGTTTTGCTTCTTGGAAATCGAGGCACTCTGTGGAGGCAGCGCAGGATGACTGAGCACAGCACTGCCAGCAAAGTCACCAGCATCCTGCAGTGCCCAGCAGTGACTTTGCTGACCATTCAGAATACAAAACAATAGCCCTCCCTGAGGTTGATCCTATATATTTCATATTCCTAGGAGGCAGCAGTTGCTGTGGCAACTCTTCATTTACTTCTTCCCCCCCTCCCCATATCCTGATAATTACATTAAGCAGGATGTAGGGGCTGCCTGCTAGTGCAGAGCTGTACTGCTGTCCCAGAGCTGCAGTGAACTGTGTGCCCTTTGTTTTGAAGGTGCATCCCTTTGGGTGCTGGCGGTCATCACTGCCCAGTTTGGTCGTATAGTGGGGCAGAACCTTGAGTCTGAATGGTGATCTAAGAAATCTCGAGCTGAGGTGGGACATCTGTGCCATGTACCCTGGCTTCAGAGCGGGCTGGTGGCAGGGCTCAGCCTCTCATCTGAAAGCCATTTGCTCTCAGTTAATGTTCTATCGGTTAATTTAATCCATGCTGTATAGCCGTTGCTCCCTCATCTATGGGTGCATGTACCCATTACCACATATGATGGGGTGTAAAATTATTTTATATCTCCTCCGTGTCGTGGCCAAGTCAGCAACCTTTAATTGCTTTGGCAGCATTCCAGTAGCACAGGAACAGAATGGCTCAGCATTATCGCTCCCCTTTCCAGTTGTTTGCAGTCAGAATCAGGCTGGATGCTCAGGGAAAGCTTTCCACCAGGCTCTTGAAAGCTGTTTTGTCTCTGTGCATCATCTGCCATGGATAACTTCTCTTCCAAAAAAGAAGCTGGGAGTGTGGGAAGGGGATCTGACTGAGGAGCTTGTCACTTACACCATACCTCGATACCCTTAGAGTTTATAAGGTGTGGTTTCAAACTGAAAGCTTGCCAGAGAAGAACCACAGGGTGATTTTTCAGCTGCTAATCAGTATAAGTGCATTGATAGAGACCTATTTATAACCTGTTTCTTTAGCATCAAGGTGTCTGAGACAAAAGTGGATTTTTTTTCTGATTGTTGAGTTTCTAGCAGTAAGTTTTAACAGGTGAAGTAAATGACAGTTTCATCAGTGTCAGATCCTTTTGTTACTTTCACAGCCGTAATACATTGCCCTTATGACGGTGTAAACACAGCTCTATTCTCTTTAATTTTAGTGATAAAAATAAACTGTAAAACGTCTGTGATTTGTTGCTGCAAAACAGCAGCAAAGATATTGTAGTGAATGGCCTACTTACATTATGGCAGAACAATGCTACGCTGAAATAATTTCTTAAACGCCATGTGATTATAAGTAATCTTGGAAGCATAAATTGGCCTTTTGTCGTGTTTATTTCAGCTGAACTCAGAAAGGGTACTTTCTCTTGCCTTAATCCTGTTACACTGGGAAGACAAACAAAACCCATTTATCAAGGCGTGCAGTACTAATTTATTTTTTTTTACAACTACTTGAATTATGCTAAGTGATCCTGTGCAGGCTGGGGAGTGCCAGCAAAGGTTCTGACCTTGCTTCTCTCTGCGATCAGCAGAAAGAATTAAAATATCAAGAGAAACAATTTCTGCAGCAAAACTGTAAAAGTTAATAGAGTTGAATCTACTTTTGCATTCATGTTCCCGTTAAGTCAGTTCTATTCATGTTGTGTTTCTGACACTCATGAAAAAATAAAACCACTACTTTTTTGATATCTTTGATGTAACGGATAAAAGAAAATAGAAAAGCTTTAAATTGAATTTCTTATGCTCTTCTTTAATGCAGCAGGTATTGTATGTTAATCAAATTGAAGATTGCTATAGAAACATTTATTAAGAATGAAAGGCTTTGTGTTTGTGCCAGTTGTTGCTTGGTGTGTCCAGATGGCCTTGTAGTACAGGCTGGGGACAAATTCTGTGCTGGTACCTGTTCCAGCCACCTTCATAGAATCGTGGAATCATTATGGTTGGAAAAGACCACTGAAGTCATGTAGTCCAGTGGTCAACACTTCCCCACCATGCCCACTAATTCAGTGCTGCCTTAACTCAATGGCAAGAACTGTTCTTTCAGGCTGCGGAAGTGCAGCTAATCTGCATTTGTTATGGAGGAAACTGAAGTGCACAGTCATTATTTTCTTAAAAGTTGGGCTGAGTATCTGCCTGCCTGGTTTAACTGCACATGCTGGGTCATCACTGCTGCGCATCGCTCAGTGCCCTGTGCAGCCTGCTGGGGAGCTCAGACCCATCCAGATGTGGGATGAGCCATTTGTTTTGGAAGTGTTACTTCTGCTGACAAAACACGGGCACAGCTATTTGTTTAGGGCTCTCCAGCCTGTATAGTCTGCTGTGTGACCAGATGCGAACACATGCAAAGTTGTCAGCCTCGAGTAGAAGAGGAGAATAAATTTCAGATCGTAAATAACAATCTGTCTTTGCCTCACGCCACTGAGCTGAAATAGTACTGAGCTGTAGCATATTTAGCTGCCACTGAGAGATGCAACAGAAAACTCAAAAGAAAACATGGTTTGAGAAGACTTGGTAATCTGATAATATTTGTTTTTAAGGATATATACTGTAGGGGAAATTGTGCTTGTCACCGTCTGGATCAATACTTTGAACAAATCATAATAAATGCTACTTACTGCTACTTAGCAGAGCATAATTAGTATTCAGTAAACCAATATTAAAATGTATGCTATGCTTTAAACTGTTTGACTGTATTAGCATTTAAATACCCTATTGTGTATTTGCTATTTCTTCTCTTCTTATAAAACTGTATTCTCCAGAGTTCAAAATGATTAATTTCCTTTAGAATATGTACAATGCAAGGATTTAACAATTCCTTGTATTTAATAATTGCTCAGTAGCCAGGCTTATTATTTCACACAAGCACTTGGGTACGGAGTCATCCAATATTAGATCAATCACACTAATAGCAAAATCTGCATAGTGCAGCCTCCAGTCCCACGCTGCTGGCAGGAAGACATGGGGAGCTCTGTGCTTGTTCTGTGTCAGCCTTCATTTTGTGCTGCTCAGAACTGACAGCTGGCTCAGGAGCTTGCCATAAGTTTTGCCTTCCTTGGCATTTGCAGACAATTGTATCACTCTGTCAAATAAACAAAACTTTTTTCCCTCAAGACCATTCTCTTGTTTACAGTAGCTATTCTCATGCACATGGGTGTCAGCCACCACCCCAGTTTTAACCCCAACTTTAGCACTTGCAATGTGATGAAAAGGCTTCTCTCCACTTAAGTCACTTATGGAAAGTCATAGGACCCTTAAGGTTGGAAAAGATCTCTGAGATCCCCAAATCCAATTCCAACCCACCCCGCCATGCCCACTGCCCCTGTCCCTCAGTGCCACAACTCCATGGTTCCTCAACATCTCTAGGGTCAGTGACCCCACAACTCCTTGGAGAATCTGTGCCACTGCATCACTGCTCTGTCCTGTATAATTGTATTTGTTCTTTGTCCCCCCCCCCCCCATGTAATCTTAACTTTTTTTCCCCTCCTCCAACTCTGAGTAAGTCATTATATATATATATGTCAGCTGAGCTGGTTAAGTGATTTACATACTGTTTGCAGGCCAAGCCTTGAGTATGATAAGTGCGCCTGTCCCAAAAAAGGTTGTGAGGCAACTTTTCTCCTAGCAGCATGCTGAGAAAACCTGACAATAAAATTGAGTGCTAAGTCTGGCTGGAGGGCAGTGTGCTGGGCTCACAGGCTGTGGAAACAGCCACCTCTGTCAGCTCCATATCTTCTCCCAGTGATGCAGCTGGAGATGCCCTGCCACAGCATCATGCATTGGACAAAGGAGGCTTTAAACTAAAAGAGATGAAATTTGGGTTAGGTGTTGGGAATAAATTGTTTATTCTGAGGGCGGTGAACTCTGACACAGGCAGCCTGGAGAAAGGTGTTCTCCAACCCTGGAGGTGTTCGAAGCCAGGTTGGATGGGCCCTGAGCAGCCTGAGCTGGTGGGAGCAGCCAGCCCATGCAGGAAAGTTGAAACTGTATGATCTTAAGGTCCTTTCCAACTGAAGCTGGTCTGTGATCTCCTTTGTTGGTGCCAACAAATGGGGCTGGATGTCCTTTCAAGTGGCCATAGGGCAGGTAATGTCGTTATTCCCATAGCAGCTCTGTGCAGGGGGAAAGGATGTTGCAGTGGAAACAGAGGCCTGATAAGGAATCAACAAAGAAAGTGTAAAACAGTTATGACTACGGGGCCAGTACATCACTGAGGAGAAAAGTGGGTTTTGGGAATCCTTTTTCAGGTGTCAGCATCCTTGGTCAGGGCAGTACCTGGCAGTGAGCTGTCATCTTCCCACAAGGTGAGAGCAGCAAACTGTCCTTTGGCCTGAAAAAAGGGCCAGGAACATCAGCAGTAGAGGACTGGAACATTTTGGCATGGAAGGGATGAAGTTAGCTTTGCCCCTTGTCCTCCTTTCGAGGCTTTAAGCAGGGGGAGCCTAGCACAGTTCAGCAGGCATAGCAAAATGCTGTGATTTTATTTGAGTAAATCTCTCTGTGGACACGAAGAAGTGATTAACCAAAGCAGCTTCTTCATTCTTCACTGCATAGACATTGCTCTGGTTTAGGTTTGGAGGTGGGAATATTGTCTTGTTCCTGCAGCTTGTAGGGGTGGGAAAGAGAATTGCTTCCCCACTTACATGAAAATGTGATTCAGCTATTTTAACTAGACACAATTAGTAATTTTGAGGAACAGTTTCCAAGCTCAGCATTTTTTAAAATACACTGAAATCCATCTTTTCTTTGATCCAGACGTACAAACAGTTGAAAAGAGAATCAGGGATGGGATTTTAGAAGGAAGGGGCCCGCTTAATAAAGGCACAAAATTGGTAAGCTGTCCTATTAAGCACGTCCTTTACAGGAATACGTTTGCAAAATGTGGTTGTCTGTTGTAGGATGACACAGGTCAGTTTGGGTTCATGTGCTGCACTGTTTGCACCCTTGGGTTCTTCTCCTCTTTCCATTTGGGGAGAGGTGCAGGTGCCTGGGCATCAGCCCCTTCACAGAGGGATTTTGTTCCACCTCCGCTCTGCACTGCTCTCTGTGCATCAGCGCTTTAATGTAAATGTTGCCATGAGCAACTGCACAATGAACTTGTGTCAGCATCTCCTAAAGAGAAACACTGCATGGCCATGGACTTCTCATGCAGCTGCTGGACAGCAGGAACTTCTGCACTGGGAACAGGGCACTGCTTGGAGCCGTGGTGGCCTGAGAGTGCCATCCATGAAGAACGTAAGAGCATCAATCTGAGAGCACTGTGGTGAACATCAATTATACTGAGAGCTGTAGGTGAATGTGGAAATGTTTGGCTTCTGTCTACTGAGAGATACTTCTAAATTGCCTGCAGCGTGATCAAATCTCCTGCCCTGTTAGGGGACATTTGCTGTTCTTACGTGTTTATGTGGCAAGGATATGAGTCTCCTTGCTCAAATAAGCCTCTGAATTTGACTTTGTGGACTGAAAGTGTGACTAAAAATCACCTATGGCTTTGCAGTAGTGTTTTGTTCTTCTCATGATTCATAAATGAGGGCTTTCCAGCCTCTGTTGCTCTGCTGCTTATGGACGGCCTCAAACAAGGCTGCTGTCTTCTGCACATGTATTGATAGAGAAGCATCGTGTATCCTTCTTTATCAGTTGGATTTCATCTGTGATAAGAAAAGGAACAATGACAGTTGGACTTATATTTGATTTGAATGCAAGGGATTTCTTAGATCCTTCAGTCTAGCTAGGAGATGAGAGATAAGCTTTGTGGAAGAATGGTGTGTGGTCTCTGAAATACCAAACAAAACTCTGGTCCTTGCCCTGTGGGCTACTTAGCTGAGAAACTCAGCTCTGTATCTTGTGCAGATAAAATTGGCTTCAAATCTGTCTAAACTCCTGCTTTCAGAAAATGTGTCACCGAGGTGAAGATTGAAATCAGACTTTTAAATTCTACTGGTAGTGGTAGAAACACTTTTCACAACTCATTAATTAGTGAGTTTCAATTGATTTCCTATAGAAGCTTGTATTATATTCTCCATAAAACCATATTATTCACCATAATTGCTATTATTGTGGTGAATTCTGAATTAATTATGGATGTCTCACTGCTTATTTTAACGTCTCTGTTCAGGTCATTCATACCTCTGTCAAGTAACTGCCTCTATTGTCCACACCACTTCTGCATGTACTTGCACTAAGACCATAATGCCTGTTAGCTGAGGATCTGCTTAAATAGAATCTAGCATTATCTTCTATGAAAGAAATAGTTACTCAAAGCCTAATGGCTTTGATGGACCGGGCCGACCTTGATGACAGCATCTGAAGATTGTACCCATAATATTACAGGCTGTGGATAAGCATGGAGACAAGAAATCATTATTATGCATCTGAAATATTCAAGATTTTTCTGGTTTCTGAGATGTGCATATATTTTCCTTATGTCGCATCGTGGCAATCTGCATGCAAAAGATTACTTTACCCTTCTTCCCCTCCTTGAAGTGTTTTCTTCATTCAAGCTGAGTTCTCCTTTCTCTCCACTCTATTTACCCTATCCAGAGATACACTAATGAAATATGCTGTATTTTAACATAAAGTTGTTTTCCACTCTGTTTTTTCCTTATGTACTTTTTGCTTAGGGACTTTGAGATAAATACAAAAATGTGAGAGGAGGCTTAACAACTATAATGACTTCCATCGAAATGACCCAGATTGCGAGAGAACCTTTTAAGTGGAAACTATACTGAGCATTCACTCAATTATACATCAATTTAGGAAATACTTTAAAGACTGGAAAGAATAGTACATAAAAATATTTTGGGGCACACGTTCACCAAGCAAACAGATATTTATAATAATGATTAAATATAAACTTGAGATGCTCCAGTGGTTTGGATCTGTGTTCAGTTTACAAGCAGAGCCAGTTTTCTAAGTCAAGGTGAAGGTTCAGACTGTACTGGTTAAATAACAAGCAAGGTACAGACTCAGATATATGTTTTTATTCCGGAACATTATGTCAGATTGAGTCTTGAGGAATACCAAATCAGGCTCAGAGTCAGTGAGCTAACTTAAATATGATGAATTTAATTATGAGCGATATGGTATTAATTTTAATTGTTAGAACAACATAGCATTGTGACTAAGGAAAGAAAATGCATGCCTCATGAAACAACAAATAGGATCATTTTAAAAATTAGCTGTTGATATTATGACATACTCAATAACTGTACACTGTTAATCGTTGTTAGTGATGTAGAGTAAGAAGTGCTGTGGAAAGAAGAAAGAAAACAATTGCAAAATAAATAAAAATCCAAGCAGACAAATTTTTGAGTGTCTACTTTAAAAAGTAGTGTTCGTGTTGTGACAAGACTGTGTAGTGAATGGAAACTTCTGATTGAAAGATATGAGCATCTTACTCATTAGGGACATTTCAAAGGGGCTAACTGCTATCTTTGGTCAAGTATTTCGTATTAGTGATGATCTGATGATCTTCTGTAATGCTTCACACTGCTGTTAAGTCCAGTGTCTGATTCCATTTATACCTCAGGGTGAAAATAAATCTGGTGGTTTGGCACAGATAATTCAAAGGTTGAAAATTGATGTGGGGGGAAAAAAAAGGCAAAATATTTAGTGGATTATTAAGGACATGCAGATGAAAAAACTGAAGAAAAAAGAAAAAGAAAGAAAGAAAGAAATTTTTGCCTCATTTTTCTGTTTTGTTGCTATGACAATCAACTTTTCCAACATTAAGTCATGCTTGTGGACACAGCCCTAAGCTCAGTGTCTCAAGACTGAAAGTCCTCATTTCTGATCTGTTCTTTGATACCAGTGTCAGTGTATAAGTTAAAAGCAATGTATTGTCTGATAGTAGTGTTAGCCACAGCTAATTTGGTTTTCAGGTGAATTAAGACCGATAATGTTCAAGAGAAAAAAGCGAAGGAGACCAGATCCAGCCAATTTCTGCCTTTTCTCAATCAGGGCATTCTTTATTTCTCTGAGTGAAAGACACTTGATGACAGAGTGTGTTTCCACACCCTCTCTGGCCCCAACTCACAGAAATGTGAAGAGATATTCCTCAACAGTCAGTGGTCCTGGGGCAAAGGCAGAGTGCCAGAGCCCACAATGGCTGCAGACAAACAGAACTCTGAGCCATTGCACTTGGACTTGCAGGAGGTGATGCTGCTACAGATATTAATCCCTGGCTTGAAGATTACTGCTTGTAATAGGAAACCAGTTCCATGTTTTCAGCAGATGGCAAATGTTTTCATCTTTTTTTTTTCTAAGTAGATTTTATTCTTAAAAAAAAAAACAAAATCAGGGTTTTATTTATTTATTTATTTATTTAGTAATATTCCTACCAAATTTTCACAGACAAATAGTGTACTTTTATTTCGTTTTGATTCTTACTTGGCTATAAAATTCAGCTTAAATAATGTAGGTTATGCTTGTTTTAATTTTCCACTATCATTTTAAAACTGGCAGCTTAAAGCATATTTATGATGCAATCCAGTGCTGGAAAATGAGCTGCAATATACATTATACTCACTTTCTTGCAATGTAAAAATATCTTTGCAGTTATCTTCTAAGGAATAATTGTCCTTAGGGGCACAAAAAGCACATATAGTTTACTTTGCATCTTAAAGTTAATCATCACAACTGAAATGTAAACTTAAAAAGCATTAAATGCTGAATGAAAATGTAAGTAGCATTTTGTGGCATAAAACCATGAAAGATAATACAAAGCATTTTATTGCAAAGGGAACTTTGTATTTCCTTTTCCAGAAATACACTCTAATAACCAATGATCAAACAGACTCTTTCATTGGCCTCCTATAAAGCTACAGCAGCAGAATGCCAGATGAGAAACACCAAACTGCACCTCTCTGGCTGGGTATCCAACTGAGGAGGAAACTGCTGAATTCCTAATTTCTGTCCAAGTGACTTGCTGCTTTCCGTGCTCTTTGCCCTGTGTCTTACATGCAATCTATTGAGAACATAAATATCACTGTGTTGTGCATTTCTTTTTATTTTAAGTATATTTAAGAAGTGGAAAGCAAACAGCATAAAGATGAAGGAAGAGGTGCTTTGCTTACTTTCCTGGTTCAGCTCAGCAGGAAAGCTGATTTCCAGAGCCACTGGCAGAACTGTGCTGCCAGTCCTGAGCAGCCGCTCTGATTTGGGTCCTGCACAATTTGGTGCATCCAGGAGTGACTTCATCCCTCAGTATAGGAACTTGAATTCTGCCTCTTGCTGAGCATATTTGCCTTTGTGTCTTCAAAGAGGGGAAACAGCAGTGCTGAAAACATTGGCCTTTTGGTCAAGACGCAGACACAGATGTCACAAAATATTTTTCTCTTCTTAAGTTCTGCACAGAACAATGGTAACGAGTAGAATAGGACAGGCAGATGGGCTTCGATGTATTTAAAATAATATATGAGAATAGAAAGGGAATAACCACTCTTTTACAAAATGAGCCCAGCAAGTGGAAAAGCATTGTTCGCGTGGTAGAAGGAATATTTCCTGTTAATAAATATATTCATATGACATGAAATGTCTGAGACTAAAAGCAATTTATATGTAACTTAAGGAATAATCGATATTGGTTTGAAATGAAGAACACTGTAATCGTGTTTTTAAAAGATTCATGCAACTTACAATTGTATGAAAACTTGATTCTATTTACACCTTCCCTGCAGCAATAGACCATAAAGATTGATTATACATTAAAAGCAATATTTGGGTGAAAAAGTACACGGTATAGATTTTTGACTGGCTTTTCTCCAGCTGCTCTTGCTTTCTCTCAGAAATGCAAGCATGGATGTTTTGAAGAGGGGCCACGTGCATGCTCAGACCCTGGTGGTGTAATAACACCGTGTGCTTAGATGAGGGCTTGCACCTTTGCAGCACAATGCAAACAGGAATGAATTAGTTCTCCAAACAGCTTTGAAGGGGGAACTCTTTGAATATTGCATTTGAAAAGAGATTAATCAACCATCATGTTTGTAACTTTTCATTTTCCAGGAATACTTGTTCAAACAAGTTCCTGCTTACAAGGTGGCTCATGAATAAGAAAAACATTTGTAAATACTCAGGGAAAACACACTGTATGCAAAAGCATTTGCATCAGGAGAAATGCAATCACTTTGAAATCTCTTTTTGAGATCAGGAAACAAAAGCAAATCCTACTTCAATGGGTTACCTACACGTAGTTCAAGGTATAAACAATAAATAGCTGAAGTAGTAGTTCAGGCAAGTAGTATACATCAGCAGCTCTGGCTGCTACTTGGTAGTACACTAAAAGGCCTCTCCTCTGACATGCAAATAATGCAACGCTTCTGCTTGAAAACCTTCTCTTCAGAAGAAGTTGGAATATGTAATGATTCATTTTTCAGTTCTGCAGCCAGCTAGAGGTAGAAGTTTTGGGAAAGGGGTAATTTGTTTCTTGCTATTTCCTGTGCTCAAGAGCCCAGTGGTGGGGCTGAACCATCAGTGCAGCTCTGTGTCAATGCAGCACAAAGCCGTAGGACCTGGTGAGACCACCTTTGGACCACCTTGTCTGCAGTTACTAGTGCTGGTTATTTCAATAAGAATTAGGAGTGTGCTGGAAGTCACTATCTGGGGCTTCTAGCACAAATTAAATCTGCTTAGGGCTGCCCATTGCATGGTATATAACACCTTCACTCCACTGCAGCCCTCTGGTCTGAGGTGGGTTTTCAGTTATTTGTTGCTGAGGTAGTGCAAGTTTCTGGGTAATCATTGGGATAAAACGCACTGTTAGCTGCTGCCATGTAACAAGACAGCTGGGCTGGGGAGAGAAGGAAGCCCTGTGCAGATAGCATTGCCACGTGTTGAGAAGGATGAGGGTTATTTCATAACTGACACAAAAAGAAATGAACGTGAAAGGTTTTCTGTATCACCAAGATTTCAAGGAAGGGGAAACTTGTACAGGCAAAGCCTAAATTGAGAATATCCTAGCAAATTGTTCTTGTTCTCAAAACTTCAGCCAGGTGTGTCCTTTCCCTCCTATTGCAGTATGTTTTCTATTAAAGTGTGTATTTTTCCCAAGAAATTCTGCTGACCCAGTGCCGTGGATTACACTGTGCAACTGCTTGAAGGCACAGTGCCAAATATTAGAAAACATTTAGAGTCTTAAATGTAGTTTAAAGGAGGATGTTTGTTTGCAGGGGAAGAGGAGTTTGCACAGTGGTTGCTAGTTGTCGGGGAAACAGTTTATCAGCAGATGCTCTTTTCTACTGGTTCCAGCCTCAGAAAGACTTGAGTTTTCTCAGACTTGTACTCTAAACCAAGCAGTACTGTAGTAATGATGTAAGTCATAATATTAATATTATATATAATATTATAGTTCTTCTACATTGTATAACCTTATTTTTTTCTTTTGACTTGGATGAACATTGTTGAATATTTTTCCTTATCTTACTTTCCTTTCCTTATGAGATGGTGAAGAATATCCGAGCGTCAATATCACCATCACAGTAATTCCAAACAGATTTTAAGCTGTGACCATAAAACAAAAAGCTGTTCCTAAGGCAGGTTAGATGTGTTTTGGTTTTTATTTTTTCCTAAATGTACTTCTCTGGCATGAAGATAACTTCTGGGTTTTCTTTTGGAAGTCTGACTCTTTTCACTTTTCATTGTGTTAAATTCCTGAAGAGTTCTTCTCTTCTAAATTCAAATGATGTGTTAGTTTGGAAACAGATGCATGAATGCAGAAATAAATCAATAAAAGAATATCAAAGAATATGGGAATGAATGAGGCAAACATCACTGAAAGATAGGAAACTGTGAAACCCTGATCCTTTCCAATTTGACATGCATAAATCCGCAGTGAGGCTCTGTGTGCATTAAGGTAACTGTGCATGTAAGCGTTTGCAGGATTGAAGTCTGACTTAAAATTGTGTCACAGAAGTGCATAATTGAATGGATGTACAAATTAAAGCATATATGAAAGTAGATTAAAATAGAATCGAGTAAACAGGACTTTAAAGTGTCTCCAAACTTACTATGGTTGTGTAATTCTTAAATGAAATCCATTGGGATGTCTGCATATGTAGTACTGTATCTAAGCAACATGTACCCATTCTTTATAGGATATTATAATCAGAAGAAAAAATAAATTCCTCCTAGAATATGCAAAATAACTTGATACATTTTCCTTTATTTTTCCGCTCCCTGAAATGGAGGACAAACAGCTTGCTGTTGTTTGTTGTTGTTACTGTGTAGATGAGTTAGAACACAGTAAGGCTGAAGTCAAGAGACTGTAGTTGTGGCTCTGCTAGCAATGCAACTGGTTTCCTTCAGCAACTTGCATCCATCTTCTTGCTTTTTCTTCTTTTCCTCTGCTCTATATAGGCAGAAATTGGAGGGCACATCTTCCTGGGAGATATGTGTATATTATACTGTGTTGTGGGTTCTCATCTTTAGAATAGATTTTACGATACCGTAGTATATAAGGAATGTTTAAAATGCCTCCTGTGTTAGATAGAGCAAAGCTCAGCTTCATTTCCTTTATTGCCTTTACCAGCAAAGGCTTGTTCTGATCTAGGCACTTATGATGACATGACATTTTAATTTTTGTCCTCCCATACCAAGAAAACCCCACCAAAATGAAGATGGAATACCCCATCCTGAAAACAGCACAGGCACATTGCTGAGGAAGACTTGGTTTTCTTGTTTTAGTGAGAATGAGCAGCAACCAGCAAGTCCAGCCCTGTAAAGACTGGGCTCATTATGAGTTTATGTGCATGTAAACTATGTTGTCTGTGCAAAAACTTACCTTTGAACAACATTAGGAGAAAGAATATAGGAACAAGCTTGGAAGCGACCACTGTACCCTGCCTTAAAATGCCAGCTACTGTTGTCCAAGAACACCAGCTTTTGACACTTTAAATCTTGCTGCTTTGATCTGCAGTTTGAAAAATAGAAGCTGGCTTACCCACAGCTGCAGGAACTCTGCTTTTGCAGAGCTGGGACAGTCTGCTTTTTAATCATTCTTTTCTGCCACCTCTGGGTGCCCTCCATTTCCCTCAGAAGTCTATAGTGAATGACCCAAAGGCAGAAGTGATATTGTAGCACCAGGCAGCAAAATCACAGGGGTATAAATTATATATCATGCAAGCTGTGGCTGTACTGCAGAGAGGTCTGGACATGTTCAATTGCACTACCCAGTGCGTCACCTGCCCATAGCAGTCACTGAGTGGCAGTGGCAGTCCCAGCCAGCTTTGGCTGCTTGTCTGCAGCCTTCTGACCGTGGGCACCAGCACACACCTCTGATCCGGGGGCCACCTGCTTCATGCAGCCCGAATGGCAAAGCAGTTCTTGAGCAGTCAGGGGCGACCTGGAGAAACTCAAGGGGAAAAAAAAGCTTCCAGCCCCGACTGGAATCCCGATCACTGTCACTTAGTGTGGTGCAGCAGGAAACCAAATGATGCCTGCCCTCCCTGTCTCACTGCTGGGAGACGTTGTCAATTTGAAGGTAAATCTTCCTCATCAATCTGGGCTCAATTTTGCCACCTTTTGTTGTATTGAATTATGTTTCCTAACGCAAACAGCCTCCTGTAATCCGGTGATATGCATCACTCTGTAAGAAAGTGCTATTACGTGATGTGGTGTTTTAAAACCAGTTGATGTGTTTCCTTGCATTGCTTGGGCCAAGCTCTGAGCTGAGCTATGTCACTGCAAGTCTTGAATTACTTCTGCAGAGTGAAAGGTGTGGTGATCGCTCAGCTGTGGTGCAAACATGCAGAGGCACTTGGTCATTGGAAATTATTGCATACCGGGGAAAGATTTTTGTTTGACTTATTTGTGCCCCTTGAACTGCCATGATTACGAAGCATAGGGACTTTTCTGGTTATCTTCAAGCAGGAAACAGACTTTGGCTGTGTCATGCCTAAACTTATGGAAGCCAAACACCTGAAATATGAATCCTTCACCACTCAGCATCGGTTAGGGTGCATAATTTCCTAAACATTTGTTCAGTCATTTCCATAGTAAATCTGTGATACCACAAATGTCAGTGTGTTAAAACAGAGATATGTATTTTAGATGTCCTAATTGAGTTTAAATGCTATTTCATCACTTTGGTCACAGGACAGAGAAAGGAATATAGTTGTTTGTGGGAGCTGGGAGCCAAATACTGCATTTCTTTACTGGTGTTTCCTCTGGTAAAATTTTTGCTGTCTCCTGCTGGAGTTTGGATTCAGTAGCGAAGTATGTGGCCTTGCATAGGAACATTCAGTTAGTCTGGCACTGTCTGCAGAATTCATGCTTCCCCACAAGGTGAGTTCTGCCCTAGGATGGATCACCTCCCCCAGTAAAGTTAGATCACCTGGAGGAGGGAGTTGGCAGGAGAGGCCTTACTCTGTCTTCCCCAGAACCCCAAGCACGTGTCCAAAAACGCTGTGCTGTTACTGTGCTCTCAGTACCATTGTCTTATTTGATATTGGTGATGTAGAAGACTCAAATATGTGAGTATTCCTAGGCTGGACATTCTGGGAGCAGTGTACAAGTATACTGGAGACTTTCTAAATCAAAGCACTATGTTTTTACAAAGGTGACCTGAGTAAGAGGGTATTTCTGATCATCTTCACAATGAACAGGTCACAGGAAGGAACTGGAATACGCCAAGGAAGCTGATGAAATGAATGATGTATTGATAAAGAAACTTCTTTCCTGCCATCTAGTTCTAGTCTTTGAAGTGACACTGGCTCGTGTTTTTATAACTGTACCATTTTACTATGATTTCTGGTTTTCATTGTTCGCTAATGCAGTGATTACTGATGATGTGTGAAATAGTTTTGCTTCCCTTGTAATGTGTCCCGTTGCAAGTTGTGCAGTCACTCAAACTTTTTCAACATTTATTCCAAAGTGCACTTATTGCCTGTGTATATGTAAAGGTCCTCTTTAGACTGAATAGTCCTGGAAATACTGCAGAGGGTCTGCACAACTCTTCCACATAAACTGTCTAGGAAGAAAACCTAAAAGTGTTTTTCTGAATATTCTGATGATCACTAAAAACTTACTAAAAATGTCCTGGAAGGAGAGGGAAGAGGGAGGTTCAAAGGTGGGATGACCGAATCAAAGTACTGAAGGGAGATGCAGTGAGCAGAAGAGGGGAGACGTCTGAGAAAGGAAGGGTTCAGCAGTATATGGTGGGATAAGCAGAGCTGGCAAAGGTTTTCATGCTGGAGCCTTCCCATTTGGGGCTTGTGCTGTTTGTTAAGCTTTGGCCCATGGTTCATCTCCTGTGTGGAGCTGACCAAGCAGCTCCCACAGTCAGTCTCAGCTGGAACAAGGCTGCAGTCAGACCTCTTCTGGACTTGTGGCCACTGTGACCTTTCTTCTTCATCATCACTTGGAGCCCACAGGAGGAGCAGGATGTGGTTGACTTTGGCTTCCCATGGCTGGGTCGTCTGCTCGTTTCTATTGTTGCAGTGCCCAGAGACACAGTGTGGCTCTGCTCCCAGCCCCAGTGGGGCAGGATCTAACAGTGATGAGAAGCCACTGCCAGGCCAGCACGCGGGAGCTGAGAGATGCTGACGTACGTATTGTGGTATCGTGCCTGGCCTCCTTCATGGGCACCATGCCTGGCTGGAGCGCATGGTGCTGGGCCTTCACGCTGGGCAGCAAGTCTCACCACCACAGCCTGAGCAGCTGGCACTTAATCACTCCAGCTATCCTTAATTAAGCATCTGAATGCCCCGATCTGCTGGCCAAATGAGTGCTAGCCCAGTCCTACAGATGGTGAAACTGAGACACAAGGAGGTTAAGTAACTTGCCCAAGGCTGTGCAGCGGATGGTGACAGATCTCCGATCAGAGCTTGCGAGCTCCTGGCCGTCATGCCCGGCCGATGGGTTTGGTCACGCATGCTGCTTGCGTTAGGGCTCTCCCAGCCAGAAAATCTTGTCTTCCATCTCCCAGGGAAAATCTGTCATCCTCACAGCACCTTCAAATCATTGGTTTATTTTTTATTTTTTGTTATATTGATTTAGTTTCAAGTGTTACTTCAGCTTCTCAGGTGATTTCCCCAATCCTCCCAGGATCACCTCGCTGGTCATACAGGAATACTTTCTCGTCCAGGCATGACCTAAAAAATCCGTGGGTGTGAAATGGCTCTTGTTGTTCACATGCTATTTGAAAGCCTTCACTGCATCATGCCATTAACGTCACGTCACAGCCTAGCCAAGGAACAGTTCTCTTTATGTACTCCATGGTCAGTGAACAGGTGCTCTGCAAATGCTGGGTGATGCAGCAGAATCATCATAGGCAATACTGAGACAAACACTGGTCTTACATAAGAAGATTTTTCAGAGATGCTTTGCTGAAAAGGTCACCTCTCCCTGTTACAGACAGATACATTTCTCACCAGTTCAGTTCCTGGCTCACACCAGTGTGAGCACAGAAGTGTGCACACTGAAATCTGGACTGAGAAGCACAGTTTGGCTCTCAGATTTCATGTTGTAGGGCTTGTGTGATAAACTCCCGAGGATTAAAAGGGCTAAAATAAGTAAATAAATAGATGGTTACGTGGCTGCAGTGCCGTGCAGAAGGCAGCTCCTGGCTGCTGGCCATCTGCTCCAAACTCTGCCTCAAAGTCTTTAAAATGTTTCTCTCTTTCATTTTCCATGTTGTGCATCCCCGTATTTCCAGCCTCCTGCCACAACAACAATATGAAATGTCCAAAGAGAGGCATGATTCCTGCAGTATCTCTAGCCCAACTGGAAGCAGCAAGTGCCAGAAATGTTAGGCAAATGCCTGTTGTGACAAGGCTGCCAGCTCTGTTTTGCCGGCCCGAAAGGTTCAGGTAGGTTGAGTAAGCTTTGGATAAGTACCCAGGCTTCTGGGCGCTTATCTGAACTGAGCAGCCAAACTGCTTGGGATCTGCCCATTGCTTCTTGAGACCACATGTAAACCCAGATTGTGCTAGCAGGGACGGACAGAGCTGGCATGCTTGTTTGTGCATACCTAACAGTTACAAAGATATTAATTACTATTATTTTCCAATATTTCACTATCTGAGCTCAGGTTTTAAAGAAGTATTTCTGAGTACTCGCTTTCATTACTTCATTGACAATTCACTTGATCAGTGCTGAGTAAATAATTCAAATATTTTCCTTTGAGGAATTCTTTTTTAAAGATTTGAACAAGAAATCCTTAGAGTGATTCCATATTTGTATTAATTTGTAAAGGTCTTTGAAGCATCATCCTGAGTTTTTGCTTTCTTTTTGGATTGTAGTAACTGCCAATTTTGTGTTACTGGATTTCTGTATTATCCCGTGTTTTAGTTTCCCTTTCTGTATTTGACTGTTATACAATTGCCCAGCACAGTATAAACTGAAATTTAGAATTGAATGTGCAGTTGGAAATTATTTACAAGCTCAGAGATCTGTTGCTGTCTTATTCCTTGCTGTTTGCTACAAAACCTGAATGCTTGAATGTCTGTGGAAGGTGGTAACAAAAGCTTTGGAAACATGGTTGAATTGAATCTGAGTCATGTCTTTCAAATCCAAGTTACCCTTTTTCATTACTCTGTCTGGTTATAATTTCTATTGTAGTTGAGATTTATGCATAGTCCTTGAGTTTATTGGTAAATATGATTGCATTTACCCTCCTCTAGCTTTCTGTGTGCATAATTCATAAATATATTATTATGCCAGCAATGTATGGATACCCAGCACTGCGAAGGGGATGCCTGACAACAGGCAGAGCACAGAGGGGAAAGGAAGAACTGAGTGATGTGTATTGCAGTGCCCTGTAGAAGACACACTTGCAGCACTGTATCCCAGCTCAGACCCACAAGCGCTCTTTTGCTCTGCGATAGCACAGACCTGTTAAGGGAATCTGTAGTAATTCCTATCCCCAAAATGATTGTGTAGACATATAAAAATCCCCACCTAATAGCTTGAGATGAAAGGAAATATAATGCAGACAAGAATTAATTTCAAAACTCAGGTATGCTTAAGGCATTTCAGGGGAAAGAATTGCTTGCTTCCGGGTGGGACTGCAGGGAAGCAGAGGCCATCATTTGTTGTCATCAACACTTGGATTAAAGACTGAAGAGTCTGGGTATGTTTTCAGAAGGAAAGTGATACCATTGCTGGTTTGACAAAGCAATAAAATGAATGCTCCAGTGTACCAATTAATAGTTGTGAATGGCACCGTTATGGCTTTGTTCTCATGCAGGTTTTCAGCTACAAATGCATCCTGTATTGTAAGCCTGCTTTGGCCAGAAGTGATTCCCTCTGATTTATAGTCTTTAATTAAAGGTTTTTAACATTTAACTATATGGGGGAGATAGCACTGGTGCTTAGGTCAGTTTATGGTAAAGGAAATAATCTTATTTTTATTTTCGAGGCTGCGATCGAAAAACAAAACTTCAGACTCTCCCCAAGTGGGCAAACCTCCCAAAATATGAGGTGTGCAGAATTGTGCATGCATTTGCACAGCTTGCAAAGCAACCCAATTATTGCAGTTACCTGCTTTGCATGCATAATCACATTAATTACTTGGGGAAGCTAGCTATGCATTATGCATATTTTTACAATCACTGGTTGTACTGTATACTTGTAAATATAACAGAGCTTTTTTTCTAACTGTAGTATATAATTTAATGAGAAAATTATCTGTGGAGTGGTAAAGTGGTAGCTTCTATATTGCTAAGAAGGATTTCCAGCATGCAGCAATTCTAGCTGTGAACATCTCTGATTAAATTACATGAGTTTAGAAGGAAAGTTGCATCAGTAAAAAGTGTTTTCACCTTCTTACTGAAGAGAAGAATTTCCAAGCTTGGTGTTCAGCATTCTGCAGTGATTTTTCTCGTCATAGTAATAATAATGATCCCCCCCCAAAAAAAAAATCCAACTCATTAACCTCAAATTGCACAGCACGTATTTAACTTTCAAGGAGATGGATATGTTCTGCAAGCCTGCTTTACTTTTTATCTTATATTCTTGGATACAAGCCTACTCTTCCAAAGTTCTCAGTGCAGCGCTATCTCACAGGTTGTCTCTATCCGCCTGCCAAAAACTGTTGAAGCAGAAAGGGAAAAAGATGAGAACTGTAAAGAGTCTTCTGTCACTGAGAGACACCTGGGTGACTTGCTCTTCTCCTCCCAGCACTGTTTTCTTTCTTACCCTTCTTGCTGTTGTTCCTCACTGATGCACAGTTTTGTCACGATTAATCAAGCAATCTGAATATTGGTGCAAGTCTTTGTCATCCATTAGATGCTGTTGTGTTTTCCAGGCACTGCATATGTTGCATTGCTAGGTAGCACTTAGCAATGTTTGGATCCCCATCTGTTACCTCAGTTTGACACATTGTGACTGCACTTTAAACTCAAAAATGTTATGACACTGTTTCCTAAGTTCCTGGGTGCCAGGTGGATCGGAGCCATTCCTTGAAGGATGTGTGTGTGCCATGTGGACAAGCAAATATCTTGGAACGGGCATGTGTCCTTGCTGCTATTGGCTGAGGGTGTCATTGCTTACCACCAAGAACAGCCCAAACGCCAGCTACTTCCCAGAGTGATACTCTGAGATACTCCAGCTCATGTTAATTATTTAGTGAAAAGATGACAGCTACTTGGATGAGATTGACTCGGGTGGTATTTATTTTATTGAACTGCACGTGTCTTGTAGGGGAGATGCTTTACCATCAGTGCAGTTTATCCCATCACAGAAGTACACATCTGCATTAAAATGGTAAACTTCCCTTAATATTTCTGTCTGTTCAGTAATCCCCTCGCAGCCAGTTCGATCTGTGTGCAAGTTCTCCATGTTCAGGTGGTGAGAACTACATTTCTCACTGTCTTTGCATTCTTTCAGCTGTTTCCTTACCTGGGAAAGCTTTAAAACTGCCTCTCAGTCGATCATCATCTCCCTTTCTAAAAGACATCTTCTCATTTTTTTCCCTCACTCATATTTCTCTGATTTGGTTGGAGGATTAGGCCAGATGACCTCCCAAGGTCTTTGCAACCTAAGTTGCTTAGCATACATCTTTCTCTCATGCTCTTCCTTCCCCTTCTCACTGAGAACACTCAGTGAGCACCATCACAGCTTGTGTGAGACCATAAACACTGAAGTGGTAAAGTCAAAAACAAGCATTTTAGCTGTTTTACACACAAATGATGAAAACTACTCTAAATAACCTCATTACCAGTGACACATATATTCAGTTCTGTCTGGATTTCACCAAAAGCTCATCAGAATTTGACTTTTCATTGTGTTGGGTATTCTCAAGAATTGGGCTAAAAGAGCTGGAAACTGGCGGAAGTAAGAAACTGTGGTGCAAATATTTCAGTCCTGACCCATTTCCAACACATTATTTTTAGTGTATTGGATCATTTTGCTCTGAGATTTGATGTAACAGTATCAATAAAGTTAAAAGAAGAAGAAAAAAGCCATCTTTTTCTGAGCAAGTACTGCTTAAAATCCTGTGCTCAGAAAGAGCCAAAGGTAGGAACTGGGGCAGTGCCACCTCTTTTTTCCCAAAGAAGCTAGACTCTAAATGAAATTTACTCCTTGTGTTCCAGATCATGATTGAAATGCAACACTGAAAAATTGAAATGATTTGTCTCTTTCAGTGTTTGGTGTTCCACATTTTTTTCCAGCTGAGATGTTAACTTTGCAGAAAAAGTAGCAGATTCCAGAAACTTGACTGTAAAATGATTCTGCTTTTAATAAGTGTTTTGTTTGTAGTCATTTCCCAATTACCCACAGTTCTCTCGCCAACAGAAACTGTCACCAAAACCAGAGAAAGAATGCTTAATTGAGTTGAATAACTTATGATTTGGGCAACAATTGAATTGCTGTCATCTTGTTCTGTTTTATCGAAACACTAATTACTTCCTTCTTATAACCTTGTGAGTGGGAAATGCTGGGTACTTCTAAAAGTGATCTACAAAGTGGACATGCCCAGGATGATAAAAAAAAAAAAAAAAAAAAGGGAAAAAAAAAAGCAGAGCAACAACAGCAACAACAAAAAATGTTTAAAGTTTACAGAAAACAATCTTATTGTAGACAGTTACAAAGGAAAAGGGTCTTCAGTGCTGAGAAAATGTGTAAACTTAGCTAGAGACGAGGCTAGTATATCCATACATATTAGCATCTTTCAGCTTTAACCGTGAAATACCCATTTTGATTTTCCTAAATTTGGTTTGAATGCTTTCCACCATCAGTTGTTTAAGTAACAGAACTGTGTTAAGCGTGGTCACCCGAAACTAATTCCTCCTGTATCCAAGAGGGACTTTTCAATTTGTTCCTGATGGCAGGACTGTTTTCTTTACACTGACCAGATGTATATTGCTTTCCTAAATGTCAAGCAGAGGATTCGGACAAGAATATGCAGAGATTTAAAGTTGGCTGGTAATGTAATGAGCTTGAAATACAAATTGCCAGTCCTGTAACTCATTGCTTTTGAGAAAGCAGTGCTGCTCTGTGAATGGTAAAACTGCATGGTCTGAAAAGCATGTTAGAGTAGGAGATTTTGGGAGTCCTTGGCTTAGTAGGTAGCAATGAGAGTTTTGAAATTCAGCACCCATTTAAAATCATTTGTTATATATACATGTATTTTTAAAATGAGGCCTCCAAAAATACGGAGTTTGCAATCAGAAGCCACTGTGAGAATTTTTTTATTTGTTAATGACATCCTTTTCCATGTAACTGCTTCTGACTTCCCTGTGACCTGCATTTTCCAGCACAGCTTTTGTCTAGAGGCAGCAGTGATGCTAAAGCAGTTTGGTTTCTGCCTCACGTGTGTACTGTACATTCACAAACCAAATTCTATGATAAGTTCCTAAAAATGAAATTGCACCATATGAAAAGGGCAAGTTTTAAACTGTGCCTTAGTGAGATAAGCAAATGCTTGTTTATTGCCAAAAAAAAAAAAAAAAAGAATGAGTTATAAGACCACATCAGGCTCACTCTGTAGCAAGGATGGTTTGACTGAAGCCGTCATCATTGTATCCCAGAACAAGCTCTTGGAAGCAGAGATGTGGAAACTCTGCAGTAGCTGGAAGTTTAAGTCCTAGATGAGGTGCTGTCCATATTATTGGGATTGCCTCTTCTCCATCTTTACAAACCTCTGTAAAATTCTCTCTCCATTAAACACCTGTGTAGCAGCTGATTCACAGTGCATGTGTCCCTGTGCCTGTGTTTCCAAGGATGCTCAGGACCTGTTTCTAAGATCACAGCCCATGGCTTATTCCAAGGGCATTTTTCTTGTGGGCTGCTTTTCTGTAGCACGTAGTCAAAATAAACTGTCGAGTGCCCAAAAATGGGCAAGCATGCAATTAGTTTTAGACAGAACATTCATTAAAGCAAGTCAGCAAGTTCCTTGAGAACTGTGGGCCTGATCCTCAGGGTTCAGAGCTGGAAGGATCCTGTCTCATTCACACTGCATCCAGGAGAGCAGCTGTCTGCTAACAGGCTCTGTATGCTTTCCTAAGGGTCGTGGGTAGTGAACGCTTCCCTTAAGAGTAAAAGGCTTGTCTGAAATGATATAATGTCTTAGGGATTGCAGGTGGTTTCAAGCCCTCTCTCCTTGGCTTAGTTTGGGTTAAATTCACTTTCTACCTTTCAGTAAGTAGGAACTATGTTTTAATTGTGGCTGCCTACGGGTCAGCTGCAGCTTGGGCTTGTGATTGATTGGGTCCTCCAGAGCAAGTCCAAATGAACACAGGACAGTCAGCAGGAGTAAACTCAGGCCAATTAGTTCCCAGCGCTATCGGCAATGCTATGGGAAATCCATTTTTTTTTATCAGTAAGACTGCAGCTTGCATCAGCAGTCTGCATTCCTCATACGCAGATCATTGACTTATAAATTCCTCTGCTATCTTTGGGATGTTTCTATCCTCTAGCCTATCGTGTGTACTAAATTTGGGAGGACATATCACTAGCTGTAGCAGTGGCAAGGCTAATATTTTCTTTTGGAATATTGTGTTATATGTCAGCTGAAACAGCAAATGCATTTTTGTGGTGTGTTTTGCTGTCACAGAATTGCATATAAGAAGCAGAACATGCTCCCGCTAGCAGCCTGTGTTTCTACTTCTGATTTAATGGGGTAAATGATCAAGGTTTCTAAAACTGGACTGAAAATTGTGTTACATATCACTACTCGTTTAGAAAGCAGTAAAGCTTGATAAATCAAAGCAATTGTGATTAAGCACCTATCCTGAATTATAACACAACAGATCTTCATACAATGTCACTGGTGTTGTTTTTATAGGATTGGGTTTACACTGCTGTGTCCTTCCATTTAAATATGTACTGGTGCACAAGGATTTCTATGAGTCTTACTACTGAAAATTGTTCTTACCAGGTGAAGAATCCAATTAGTAGCTAGAATTGGTATGGGTAGGAACTGCCAGTTGGACTTCTGGCACATCACCCCATGCAATTAATTGTGTGTTTAATGTCCCATCTCTGCTGGGAAACTGGCCCCATTCTGCAACCATTTCCCAACAGTCAGTCATGAGAAGAGTATGAGGTAATCCATCACCACTTACAGTGTACATCAAATAACTTAAAGATTTCAATAAAAAATTCACTAGCCCAACATAAATTTAAATCAGGATTGTTTTGCTTGTTCAATATTTAAAGTATCCTTGACCTCTTAAAAAATGCTCATTTGCATTGTCTTTCTCAAAGTTTTGTCGAAAAACTTAGTTTGAAAGAGGGCAAGAAAATCTGAATTGATGGTTAACCTTGTAAAGCGTGAGCAACCCATGGGGTTTGAGGGTGCTACAAGTTACAACCTCCTTGGCCTGCAGAAGTTTTTTTAGTGTCAAAAGCATTTTAACACATCACTGAGTCTCATAATAAATGCAGAGACACCATAGATATTTTTCATGTACACTGCTATACACCAGCATTCATGTGCCATTATGCTCATTTAAGGAACTCTTGAATAAATGGTTAATATGTAAATTAGTGATGAGAAATGTATTTAATGTTTTGGTCATAGCAGGGAATGCATTTAATAAACGTGCATTTAATGTGCTCACCAAGGAAGCTGTCTCTTAGGGGCCAGCACAGTGACACAACTTTGGCAAGCATTTTTGTGAAAGCTAGTCAAATGATAGCAAAAGATCAGATCCCTTTCCTTGCCTTCAAGTAGATAGTTTTTATTCTTTTGACAGCTCCATCATTTATCTTCTGTGTCACATTGTTTTGTTTTGGTTTGTTTGTAACATAAAATGGCACCATAATCAGCCAATTGCTTCCAAAGGGCTGTTTTTCATCATATGTGGGTAACTGTAGAACACAGCAGGCTTGGTCCAACCTGGGATACCATAGCATTTCAGCTAACAGTAAAATACATATTTTATTTCTGTATGAATCACAGACAGTCAGAGCTGGATGACATTTCCCATGACTTCGATGAGAGCAAGGATGAGGTTTTCTTCCTGAGCGTGTGGGTGAGACATGTTTGCGTTCACAAGTGCTTTAAACAAAGTGCTGATTGCTGTAACATTTGTGAGATGTTCTGTAGTGTAATGATTTGCTTCTGGTCACTCTAATTATGATTTCAGTTCCACAAATTTATAGCAGTGAGTGCTGCTCAGTCTATATTCTTCTTGGGACTCCACATCCAGGGGATGCCTGTGCTGTTGTTATCCAGATGTGATCTTGAAAGAAGAGAACTGGAAGATTCGCTCCTTCCATGCTCATGATAAATCTAGGACTTAAGATTATAGGGAAGGATTTAAATTTAAGTGGACTGTGTGTTTGAAGTGTGTGGCTGTTCTGTGATGAACTTATGCTTTAATACTTCAATTCTGTCACAAATGGTGGTATGATAACAGCAAATGAGATATTAACATGACTCTCTCCTCTTTTCCACATCTTTCCAATGGCTCAGTTGAAGCACTTTAATTTGGATGACTTTCCCCCAAGACATACCTATAATGTGTAGAAGGAAGTATAGGTTTCTATCCACTGACCATGAAGAAAGTTTTTTCTCAAAAGAGAGTGTGCCTTTGGGGTCCTGCTGAAGTGCTGGGCTGGGTCAAGTAGTGTGTAGACTGTGTCAGCTCTCCAAGCTCAGGTAGATATTTTATCTCGGTGTTTTCTGAAAGTGTCTGGTTGACATTTGGCTCTGGAGACTATATGTTTTTGTTTATCCAGATAACTTGGATATATTCACGGCCAGGATGTCTTCCCTGGGGTGCCTGTGCTGCCACAGCTACAGATACAGGAACTTAATTGCTACGTTTTCTCTGGTAAAACCCACACGTCAGATAACCCCTGTAACAGAGCTGGGGCTCGGAAATGAGCAGTCACATAATCCACATTCTCCGGTAACCAGATAAAATCAGAGGCTGAGGAGCTGCTGTAGGGCAGTGGGCAGCTCTGCAGTACCTTCCCAAGTGCTTGTAATGGGGCTGGGGTCAGACCTGCTGATAACCTGAGGCAAGCACACAGACCTTGGCCTGCCTCTGACACTCAGCCTTTTCGTTAAGGCTGAATAATATTTAGATGATTCTGGTGGGCACGGCCATTATTTCTTTCCTTAGCTGTATTTGAGCAAAGGCACAGTATTTAAAAACTTAAAATCAGTGCAGCAATCTTCATGCAAGTGAAGTGCTGCTTCGCCATGGTAATCAGAATCAGATCAGAAGTATAATGCTCATTTTCCATGTGCTCGTCTGCCTCCCTTGAAGACAAACCCCCTGCATTAGAGCTGCTCCAACTCCAACAGTGCCAAAATGTATTTCTGTGAAATAAAGTGGCTAATTAGATCACATAAACTTTCAGAATGTAAAAAATAAAACTGTAAAATGAGCAGCTGTGCGCTTGAGGTTCATCCAGCCCTTTCTGTACGAGTTATATTTTGATCAGCATGAGGACTTGGAGTTCACGGCATTCACCCTTGCGGTGATCCAGCCTCAATGAAATGCTCAAGGAACTGCTGTTGTTAAAGGGGTCGAGCATTTAACTTCATTGGGCAGAAGCCCAGCTGTGGGAGTTTTCTCTAGCACCTTCTGAGCATCAATACAAATTCACCACTGTAGTATGTGGAGTGATGTCCCTTTGAAAAGATTTTATTACATAGTCATGTGTCTCCAAAAGAACGTAACACACAAAAAGGAGAATTTGGAGCTTATTCTCTTCAACATGAGTGGGAAAAGTGCTGCCACATTTCTTTGTGCAAGATTTCCCTTCAGAAGTGATTTATAATGAAGAAAAGGATCATTTCATTGATTAATGAAGCAAGGTGCGTGTTTCTTACTGTTCTCATCTAGCATGTATTAAATAACTCTTTGCCTGACAAACAGTAAGTATTCATCATTATCTCTGCATATCCACTGCAATGAATAGGGTCTTGACCTCCAAACATGCCGATGTGCTTCAATGTCCCAAAGGGCTGAAGTCCATATGAAGAGATTGCTCCTTGTTACTTATGGGTTTTTCTAACCCCACAGCCCACAGCTGGCATGTCTTAATCTGTTGGCCACAGCCATTGGGCCAGGAGGGACGTATCATAAATAGGTGTGCTGTACAGAGAGCGTATTGCTGAGTTGTGCAGTCTCCTGCTTTCGTCTTCTGCTTAGCAGTTAGCTGTGGGCAAGCAAGCAGCTCCCTAGTTCATCTGCAATAGAGCAGGCACAGGATTCCTCCCCGACCTCCTCACCTCCAGTGCTTAAAATACAGCAAGGCGTTGGCATGTGTCTTGGCATTTCTGATTCCTTTTCCTGATGTTCACATTCTTTGCTGAAAAACGACTCCTATTCTTAGAGTTCGCACTGTCAATATTTACATTAGTTTCTAGAACTATTGAAAAGCAAATAGAAAAGAAGTACTAATGCATACAAACAGTTGTTATGTTGAGAGGGAAAAAAATAACTCAAAAGATCCAATTATTAGTGTCAGGTTTTGACTTCATTTTTTTTTTTTTGCAGTGACTTAGCTTCTGAAATTATGAGTAGATGACAGCAATAATTAGAAAGTTCTTAGATTCACAGTGCAATCAACAAGTCATTTGTGTAGTCTTCTTTACCATCTAAAATGGTCTTAAAAGTACAGAAAATTATGTGTTTATAAAGATGCAAGTATAATATTATGTATTTATGTTTAATACCTGCTAAACTCCATACTTCACAAAAGACAAAAATACACTATTTTCCTGATTTCTTCTTTTGAGACTGTGAATTTTCAGTTCTGATAAGGAATGTCCCCAATGTGTTTTGCAGCTATTTTACTATGTATTTATTTCTATTCACCAGTGATGTGCTACTCCAAGACCTATGCATGTAAGCTGCTCCTGAAGACACTCTGTGCTCAGAAGTTCTATTGAAATCAATAGGAGAATAAATAACTAAGCTTGCTGATTTGTGCTCTGAGTACTGATAAATACAGCCATGCTGTGGAAAGGCTGTAGAAGCTCAAACATTTCTGCTTCTGTAGTTCTAGAGAGATGTGTAATACTGTGGGGCTAAAAATGCGTACCTTAGCATAGTTATCTCAGGTAGCTAATTAATATCACTGCCATCATTTTACCCATAGCAAAATGACAGCACAGATGTGGTTCCCTTCAGGCAAAAGGCTTTGAGCAGCCAGGTCTAGAGAGAGATATCCCTGCCTGCAGCAGAGGGGTTGGAACTGGATGATCTTACATGTCCCTTCCACCCTAACCCATCCTATGATTCTGTGATGTAGAGCCAGTGGTGAAATTCAGTTTGACTTGATCTCTGCCCTTTTTTGCTAGGTTCTCTAGAGGTAATGACATGGCAAATGCTGTACTTTACATTTACATTCTCTTTCTCTTGAGTGAGGAATGTAGTTGTTTCTCAGCTCTCTGCCTCATTAGTGAGATGTGAGAGTTATTTCCACTGGGAAGTCCCATGTGAGTACAATTTGAAATGTCGCTTTCTCTTCCTTGACTTCATGAGGAACTTGCATGTCTTATGCACCTTTAGTGCCTTAGCTTGAAGCGTGTGGAAATTTCAGATTTAGGGGGAAAAATGTAGTTTGACTTACTGTCTCAGATACTTTGGAGGTGGGAATTTTCCTCCAGAAAACACAGTCTTTCCTGAAGTTTTCAGTTCAACTTAAAAAGAGTGATGTGCAATACAGTACATTGTACAGTGCCCATGCTACTGGCACAGGTATGGCCATGCGATGTCTGTTCGAGTGGAGCCAGCATCCCAGTGTCAAGATCCTTGTACTTGGTGATGTTTGTCTCAGGCAGTAGTTCATGGGAACAGCAGCAGTGGTGCTCCTGGCACTGCTTTTTGTTCTCTTGGCATCAGTGGAGCCTGCTAAACAGATCCCATCTGCTGATAGACATGCGCTTTTGAAATAAATCTAACTGAGTAGGCTGGTCACAAGATAGAAGACTGCTGTCCCAATAAGACCATGGTCCTTCTCTGTTCTGGATATCTGGAGGGATACTGCTGTCACAACAGAAGGTAAGAAAAAACTAGAGACAAATATCAAACTCTTTGGAAAAATAAGGGCAAGAGGCAGAGGTTGTTTTTTTGTGCAGATCTCACACTGAGACAGTCTTGAATAGAATGTATTTCTCTGTATGTTAGGACTAATAAGAGCATTTAGTTATTTATACAGGAAAGCTGAGAGTAGTTCACAAAGAAGAATAAACATTAAATTACCATAATTCTTCCATCCTTCTTCACAATAAAATGTGTAAAGAAGCTCTCAGAGCCCAGGAGAAAAGACCAAGAAAATTCTTAGCTCGAATGAGAGCAGAGGATTTTTTCCCAAGCTGAGATTTCAGAGAAAATACCATTTAATATTTAGAACTTGGAAAACAAAGGCATTCCTTTGTCATGGTCAATTCAGTGCACAAAGAAAGATTCAGCTTTTACTATGAAAATATTCACTCTACGTTAGATTAGGTTTTTTGTTTTGGAGGAAAGTGATGTAGGGCCAGAGTTTAATTGACATGTTGTCTAAGGTGAGGGACTAGAACAATTGGGTTTATCCTTTATCTGGAGATCTCTTTGTATTATTTCATATAATTCAGATTCAACATATTCATTTCAGTCTTCGCTTTGATTTCTGTTATGCATCTAGGGAAAAGAGGGATCTGCTGACACCTTTGCTTGTCCAGTGACATATTTGTTCATGTGTCCAGTTCACACTGGTCATTGAAAAGGCTTTCCTAGTACTTTCAAGTTATACTAAGCAATAGAATAGAGCAAGAAATAGAGATTACTGGAGATGGATTGGAAAGTTCCATTATAAGCACTTTAGTAGGTGTGCTTTGAAGGCAGAAGTAGTGATGTCTGGTCCACATTAACATACTCAACCTGGTGCTTCTTAAGAAGATACGAATGTAAGCTGAGACTCCCTTGAAAGGTTGCCAGGGGGTTACTTTTGAATAATCCCTTGATGTGTTGCAGAAAAAGAACTGAGGAAATAATGTATTTTAATTCAATGAATGTTCTGCAGGAGGAATTATATATGACCTTGTCCAACTTAAAGAAATGTGCACAAATAATTCACCCTTTTCCTGGTAGACATTAGCACAACCATTAGACACTATTTCAAGTTCAGGATGGGAGTGTACATTTGTGTGAATGCAGCTTAAATAACTGGCACACTCTGTCATTATTTTTGTTGTGTTTGTACAGCTCCTTGCACAATGAGTATATGAATTGACCTCATTAGAAGAATTGCAACAAAAATAATAAACCATGTTAATAAAGGAATTTTGAAGTAGAAGGAATGAAGAGATGACAAATTTGCAGAATACTGAATTATTCTTTGTTTTCATTATATTTCTAAATGTACTGTAAGTTGAAGGTATTTGAGTCTTTTAATCACAAAGCATTGTCAAGACAACCAGGGTAGTGTGCGTCTTTGACTGCCTTTAATTGTGGAAGTGGGGGAATCAAGAAAGTCTCTCTTTCAGGAGTATAGACAATAGTACTAGCAGAACAGTTAAAGTATATTTTAAATTGATTTTTTTTCCACTTTTTAAGAAATATTAGACAGGCTCCTTCAGCACTGTAAAGGCTTCAAGAGAACAAGAGTAACAGGAACTAATTTAAATTCCAAATGCATCCCTGTCTGTGTAACCAGCTTGTTGTTGTACTGTGTAGAATTGTTCAGTGTGGATTAATGCTGTTGACTAAATTTACAGAGTGCGAGGGGACGAAGATTGAACTTTGCTGGGGTCTGGCTTTTCCCTGTTTCTTGAAAGGAGGGAGATGGATACAGAGTATTTGTGCATAGAAGAAAAAAAGATAATGAAAAATGACTGTCTATTTGCTAGGGGCAGAGAGAGGGCACGATTTGCTTTAAGTGATATCTCCACATTTAGCTACTGGAGGAACAAGTGCTTGGGAAAAACCACATGGTGCTCAAAGCTCTCTTTTCCTATTAGAAAAAAAATAAATCTGTCCATGCTCAGCAGTCAAGATAGAACATTAATTAATGCAATGCAGAAATCACTAGGAACAAAAATGAAATTAATCCCTTAAATATGCTATTTTTATTCCAAGATCTTAGCCTCTCTTCAGAACTTGCATGCATGTGTTTCTCTATCTCCACTGAAAGTGGAGCAAATGTATAAATGTTGGCAGCATGGGGACCTGCTCATAATCCTCTGTCTCTCCAGGGGACAGGAATGCAATGAGATTCAGGATTTTTCCAAATGAGTTTGAGAAAGGGTTGTTCTACCAGGGCTCAGGTGGTTGCCTGCAACAGCTACGGCTGGGCTTTGCGTATGGGTTGGGAAACATCTTCAGGCTTGGCTGGTGAAATGGCTCAGCAAGCCAGAGCAGTGCAGCACTGCCATTGAAGCAACGGGCCCAGGTGATTCTAGTGTAAATAGACTACAAAGTGTAGGTGGGACTTTAGAAGCACTGGGCATATCTGCTAATTATTTTAATTTCTTATTGCTCACTGGAGCCAGATCAATTAAGAGGAGAAGGTGATAGTAATTACTGTCTGAGATGTACTGTATATAATTCCTTCTGGGTCGCACGGAAGGGGGGGATCATCAGTGGAACTGAAGGCACCCCGAAGGAAAAGCTTTTCCACAGCCTCTAATTAGTCTGCGGAGCTCACTGACACACAGTATCCTTGGGAAGTTTCCAAAACCTATTTGGCCAGAGGAGTTGTGACAGGGAAGATTAGCAAATAGTTCTAAGCAGGTGCATTGCTAACTCCTGCTTCCCAGCCCCTGGGAGCAGATTCTGTGACTGAGTCTTCATGTGGCCCTGTCCTGGGGCTGGTGGTAATCCAGCAGGAGGCACGCTCACACCACAGCTTTCCTCTCCCCAGATGCCTGCTTGTTGTGGAATGAGAAGTTCTTGAGATCTCTGTCTTTCAGCTGAAATGAACCAAAATCTTCTGAAGGCACCTGGGAGGGGAGTGAGGGCTGGCACAAAGGCACATACAGGCAGAGAGGTGCTCCAGTGGTTCTCTGAGTATGCAGGCTGAAGCACAAAAGAGTCATACCATCAGGGGAAGATGTAGTCTCCCATTCCAGTAAACCTGCAAATTTGAATTAATGGTCATGAGGACAGTTGCTGGATTTTTGCATGGCTGCCAACAACAGACTAGGTTGAACTTCGGTCCAAATTAGATCAGATTAGGAATGTCACAGATCTGATAACAAGGAAGAAGATTATAGTGCCCCTATTATGTATGGCAGTTCATGTTGTTCTTTAATAATAAATATTTCTGGGAAATCAAAAAGGTAAAATGGATAAGAGAGGCAAGTGGGAAGATAGAAGAGGTAATGGTGTTTACTGAGAGCCATAAAAACAGTGCTCTGATGCGCAGGAAGAGCCTTCCATAAGATAAAAATGCCCAAACACAATTTTTAGCCTTCAGCTTTTTTATTTGCTTCTTGAAGTATGAGGTGCTTTCCAACTATTCTTTTCATTTATCCAATTGCAACATTATTTTTGTGACTTGTAACTCTAGTTTTCATGTTTTGTGATCTGCTGGTAGGAGTGAGAAACCATTTTTTTTTTTTTAGAGAAGAAAAGCAACGTAAATGTGTCAACTCTAGGTTGTCTCAGGGCTGATCTAGACTGTGGAAACTATGAGAACCTGAGAATTGCTTTGGGTTTTTGTGCTTCCTATGCCAAATTTGACTCTTTCTCATTCTTTCTTGAACTTACTGTTCCCACAACTTCCTCTTCTCCCATTGTGCTGTGCAGGCATTGCCTCCTTGTTACGCAGCCTTGTCCAGTTTGCTGTGGATGCACTTTTAGTTCCAGAAGTGTCTGTGGAAGCTCTGGGACTAGGCAGTGTTTCATCCAACACCCTTGCTCTATGGACCATCCTGACTTCATATGTTCTGTTGACTTATTGACAGGCCAGATCTCCTTGAATGTGTGGCAAGTCTATAGATCAGTGGCCAAGGTTGTCCCTGTGATTTTTTTGTAGGTGACAGCAGTCATTCCTCAGTGACTGTGGCAGTCCTTCTTCCTAAGCTTGCTATTCCACAGCCTTTTCTCCTGCACTTTCTTTCATTTCACAGTTGTTTTCAACAGAATACTCTGTCCTTGTATTGTCTTTCTTGCCAAAATGCCTTGTTTCCATTTACATATGCGATGCCACAAAAGAAGGACAGACTTTCAACTTCTGCTCTGTCTTGGAAGGGACGGTGACCAGCCTAATGGTCATTTAATGAGCTCTTCCCAGCAGATGCTAATATGCCCAGAAATAACATGGCATAGACACAGTTTTAATGAATGAAGAATGCGGAACAGGTTTTGTTATAATTTTCAATTTTCTTTTGAGTTAAGCAAGCTGCATGAATATCCAAAGACATTTCTCTCTATTTGTCAACAGATGAATGCCCTCTGAATTGTTAAGGGCATCATTTTGTGAGCAGAGAGATGTTAGCCCCAGGCGTCTTGGCTAAATTGCAATTTGGGTAATTCTGTTTCACCTGCCTGAATTCCCCATTAGCTTCTGTTGGATGCAGAGCTCTTCTCTGCTTCTGCCCTGCACTGCTGTGCAGTCATACTATCCACTATTAAACAGCTGCTGCCCATAAGTAGCTGAAACATTTTGGGATCCTCTGGGATGAATAGCACTGTATAAATATGAAATGATACCATTATCATGTTTGAAGTAAGATTTAATGTAAACAAACGATTGTTTCAGTAGATGGTGCTCAGCTGAGTTATAGCAGCTAAGGGGCTCTGGGGAAGCAGTGGAGTAGCAGCAATCTTTCCAACACATTGCTGTATCTATGAGCTTCTTGAAGAGGGAGTGCAGAGTGAGCTTCTTCCCCTTCCAGCTCATGAAGGGAATGATGCCTCTGAGGGGTTGGAAGCAGGTGAGCCAGCTGCTGCTTCCAAAGCAGAGCCTGCAGACCTAGGCAGTCTCAGTCTCTTGCCCATCTCCAGGAGGTGGATAAGGGAGATGGTTTTTCTGCCTCTGTGGAGAGGTTCATTACTGCCTTCTCTGGGTTCTGATGGGGACAGACAAGAGTCTCCTTGAGAGAGCGTGTCAGGTTAACGATTTCCGTCCTCTGGCTACTAAGTTATCTAGCATATTTTTTAAGCTGTGGTGATACTAGCGGGAAGGAACCGTTCCCCCGGATGCTCTCATAGGTCAATTTTCATAGCCACTATTGAGTTATCGCACAGCACTGCTGCAGTAATGACCTGGCAGTTAGCTTCCAGACACCAGCGTCTTATTTCCTGAAATGTGTCTTCCCACAAAAGTTCAAAATGTCACTCACTTTACACTAATGAGGGGAAATTGTGTTGTAATCTATAGACAGGGATTTACTTGACGCATGCAGCCAGTAATGCTGGACAAAACCCAAGGCTTCCAAACTAAACAAACTTTTCAGTAAATATACATTTTGCTCACAGCATACTTGGCTTAGTAAAGTGGGTGCCATTAAAATTCTGTCATTTTGTGACAGAATCATTTGATTTTTTATGACATTTTTGATAATTCCCTATTACAAGCATTAGTAAGGATACAGATACCATCAATAATGGCAAGGGAAGGCTGTTAAGGCACTGAGCTGTGCATAAACATTCTAATTATAAAAGGAGAAAAGAGAAAGAAGTAAATATATAGCTGGGTCAGGGGAGATGCAGGTAGCTGTTTTTCAGTGGCACAGACACATCTGTCATCTGCCCCAGAGATGTGAACTGCTGGAGCCAAACCTCCCGCACCTTCTGTCCATAGCACAGATGCAGTGTGATCCCAGAGCTTGCAGCTGTAGCTGTGACCGTTGACTCATTACCCTGAGGATTTGAGGGGAGCCTTTGCAAGAATGTAGCCTATGCAACTTCGATAAAATATTTTTATTGAATAAATGCAGTATTTAAGAGATCACCCTCTGTGTTTCCGATGGAAACCTCCGCTTCAAACAGCTCCTTCTTTGTTGCTTATAGGAACACCAGGAGAATCACTAGATTTACCATCTCATTATCACCTTCGTGGGGATGCTTCTTTTCTATTAGTGTTTTCGTGTTGCCTTACAGAAAAAAAAAGAAAAAAAAAAAAAAGAGCAATAAGTATACAGAGACCTTTGAACAAAAGAAACCACGAGACGGATTCTCAACTCAAGTCTAATATTAACTGTGATTGTAATCAGTGGAACTGTGTTGATTGACACGGGCAGCGAATCTGGGCAGGACTGGGGTGGCTGCTGTGCCTTATCATCGACTCTGAAAAGCCTCTGTTTCTGAATGCCTCTGATTTTTAGCATTAAGTGCTCTGTAAGGTGCACATCGTTTCCTGATGTGTCATCTTCTGAACTGCTAAGAAAGCTCTCAAATAACGCCGAGTTAACTCATCGACAAAGTGAAGTAAGCTCAGAGCGATACGTTTTGTGTTCAGTGTCATAAAACACATCTTCCTTAACGAAGTGCCTGTCGTGAAGTCCATGCCCCATTTACCGTCTATCAGAGGGGAGTGCTTAAAAACCTTCGTGTAGGCCTCCAAATGAGGTGTCTCAGTCAGAAGGCAGTTCTCTCCAGGTGTCCTGCAGTCAGTGCAGAGTGATGCTCCTTCTGTAGATGATTCACCAACTTCCAGGTGAGCTCATCTTTCTGCTTTGTAGAGGAGCACAGACAGATGTCTGAAATGAGTGAAAATCCTCCTGTAGTGCGTAAGAGTATTTCTGTTTGTGCTTTCTTGCCTTGTCTCAATCACCAGCACTACTTCTCTTGATACTGATGCTTTTAAGTGCCTGAATGCTTTATGTGCCTGCCTTTCATTGTGCTTTATCACTGGGAGGTCACAGTCTTGTTCATCTAATTATTTTCTGCTGATAATTACTGTTAGTATTTTATGCTTACTGTTTTATGCTACCACATAGGGATAGGGTCCTATGGTGCTAAGCACAATGCAGAGCATAATAATAAGAAAAAAATGGTGCCTACATGAAAAATATACTAATGTAGTATGACTCACAGTGCATCATTTTATTAGGAAGGTGGAGCATGTTGCCTTTTGGTGATGATCACATTTGATGGGCAGGATGCAGTCTCCAACTCCCAGCCCTGGAGCAAGAGCAAACACAAACATTTGCGCCTTTAACAAAAGTTTGCTTTTGTTAACAGCAACAAGCACTAGAGCAGTATTTACCATTTCACCCAAAGTGAATTTAAAATTTTGAGGAAATTAAAAAAAAAATGCTGTGAAAAACAAAAGAGTTGTTTAAAGCTTCGCTTTAAGTACTGGCTGCTTTTTTTCCTTCTACAAGGTGACTGTATTATCAGATTTATCTGGAAAGAAGGGCTCGTGGTAGTCTACGCAGTACATTGTTCACACCAAAAAATGAGACATCATTAACATAAAGAGTTAGCAAAGGTGAAATTGGTGAGATATCTTCCAAAATCTTAATAAAAACTCAAGAATGCTCATTCACTTGTTTATCATAAATTGCAAGTCAGGCTGCAGCTCACCACTTCACCCAAACAAGTCTAATGTGTACGTTATTTCCAAACCATGAACAGGTTGGTAGGGTGTTCCTTAATCTTGCTGTTGAAATGCTGGTGGTGAATTTACCATGTCTTCAATTGGACCAAAGTGTTAAAGGAGTTGCTTTTACACTGAATAAAGAATGTGGAGAGTGAAGGAAAAAAATACCAGGTATTTAACTACTGAAATCACCAAAAATGTTCAGCAAGCTCAAGGCAGAACAGCAACTTAAAAAAACAACTTACAGCTGTGACTTAAAATATACATATATCAGTTTCTATGCATTTGTATTATGTTTCTGTAGATATATTCCTCATTCAGGTAATGCATTCTTCTTTTCCAGTCAACACAAAGCACGTGCAGGACCTGTCCTCACGTAACATCATAGTTATTTACTTGCCCTTTCTCCACCGTTCTGGGCTGTGTTGGTGATACCTCTCCAGCCCCCTCTGCTTACTTTTCCTTCCACATTATGGACCTCAGTTTCCCTCCACACAGATGCACCCAGTGCTGCAGGAAATGCCAGGTGCATGACAGTCATGTCTTTCATCTTCCAAATGATATGAATAAAACAGGGAGAAATAGGAAAGCCTTTCAAGAAGAAAAAGCAGCCACTGTTCATTGTCTTCTCGGGGCATGAGTGGGGCCATCCTGAGAATTTTTGCGGACTTCAGGAAATCCAGTCCTGCCTTTAATCTGGCTGTTTGATTACAGTTACCGATGCAAGTCTTTTAACTCCACTTCCCTGCAAACAAGTCTTTTCTTGGCCTTTCACTGCAGTGTTTCTTTCAGCAGTGCCTGTCCATTACCTGCTATCAGCAGTCTCTTTTAAAGAGCTGGAAACCTTATCCTCAAGTTAAAAGGGAATTTCACACAATTTTACTAGTACTAAAATTTGGCAGAGTTTCTTGGGCCAGGATAAGAAAAGGGATTGATCTGTGTAGTCAATAGGTTGTCTGCCCATTCCTCCCCATTCGACAACCAAACCTTTGCGAGCAAAGCGGTTTTGGTGAGGTGCAGCACAGCATTGTGCTCTCAGGTCAGAGAATATAAATATATATATGTATATATAAATATATACATATCTGTTGAGGCAGAAACTCTGCACTGATCTCAGCATGATGCATTGGTATGCCAGAGGTCCTGTTTCGGTACTCCTGAGATCTTTTTCCTATAATATCACCTTAAACAAAGAGATCTCCATTATTTTCTTCTTCTTACAAGGCTATCACTTGGTTTCCAACTTGTTACTAATGAGACTACTGTTTCTCTCAAGGGACTCAACCTGCCTCAGCTGTTCTGGCTGAAGTAATTCCTCCTGCTGTGTTTCCCAAATTGCTTTCCTTCTTGACACCAAACTGTGGCCCTCATCATTCAATCCAGCTGCGCCAGGACAAGCATTTTGGGTGAAGGATGTGTTGATGTGTGCCATGTGCAGGTGCTTAAAAGAGACATTGGCCTTCTTGCCTCCCTGGGATTTGGGCAATGTCTCCAGAGACTAAGAAGTGTTTGTAAATTGGTGCTTGGAAATGGGGTGAAACAGGATGTGTTGAGAGGTGTGTGCTTTGGATAGAATGCATTCCCAGTTCTGCTCAAGAAAATTAGCCTGTTTTTTGTGATTTTGCCCCTAACAAGAACTGGAACACTGGAAACGTGTATACCCACTTGTCATTGCTGAGCAACTTGCTCTGTTCATTAAATGAAAGAAATAGGTATGCTGTGGGCAATAATAGTCTGCATAATTAATTATGCTACCTGTGGCTAGGAGCGTAATCTCTAGAGAAATAGAGATAAGCAGCATTTAACAGTTTGAGAAAGAAATCAGGATAAATATTTTATCCAGTGGTTTCTACGGACAAGGGGTTAGGCTGTGCTCTGGCCTCACAGGGCTGGAGCAGTGAGCGCATGGCAGCAGGAGGTGAAACCCTGCCTGGGGTACGCCTGCAAAGTGAAGTGGAGACAGAGGTCAGGGCTGCTTGCCCATCTTACCTGGTTTATTAATTTGTCAGCTCAAAGAACCACTGTGGTATGGCAGTTGTCCAAGTTACAAGCTAATGTGTGGAATTACTTTGAAACCAGTGGGAATATTGCAGTTGGTTTAAGTAGGAGAAGCAATTTGCTTATTGTAGGGTTAAATATAGAAGCAGTGCCATATTTTCATTTCTTTTTTTAATTTATTTACTGACTTCTTAAAAAGCCGAATTTAAATGTTAGCGGTCATTTTAGAGCTATTAACTCATCAAGTAGTTAATGGTTTAAAGACCTCTAAGAACTGTTTAAAGGTTTTTTAGACTAAACACTGCAGTATATCAGTTAATACATTGCCTTTCTTTAAAAATGTAGTGTTTCCAATGTGTGTTTGACATGCTTGGGGCTACTCCAAGTCTTGATACTCAGAAGGAACTGACTGCAATATTAGGCTTTAATATTTTATGATGAGAGTCAAGCTGTTTACAAGGTATGTAGGAAAAGTGGGTTGTATTTTGTCACAGTGCAGGCTTTCACTCAAGGTTAGGTACATGGCTTCTATATAATAGAACAATTTAACTCCTCCCTGGTAGAAGACAAATAATGTGACTATCAAAAATTAGAAATATTTCACTGTATATATTTAACATACACAATATATATTTACCACAATAATACCCTCTTTTAAAGGACAGAGTAAAAATAGTTCCGATGTTATTGACAAAGATAATGCTAATAGAGCTTTCAAATTATTTATATCTGGGGCATACCTAATGCATACAATATATGGATGCGTATGTCATGAAGTAGCAGAGATGCCCTACCAGGAGAACAGGTGGATTTTTCAGTTCTGATCCAGGAAATTGTTCATTTCTGTCCTGCTTCGCTTGTTCCCATTCCTAGTAGTACACATTAATCTGGAGTGGGTAAAGAATGCTGCTCAGATTGAAGTCATGCACTAGTCAGAAGCTTTCTGATGACTGGAAGGTCCTTCAGTTGGTGTTTGGGGTATCATGGCCATTTCATGCAGTTTGAGGGCTGGTAATCCGGTAACTGGATTGTAAAGTTGGTTTTGTACAGATGCTGGAATAAGCCATCAAGGGTGTGATTTTTTCCCACTATTATATTTATATGGGTGCTAGTTGAGCAAATCAATTTGGTTTATCAAATGCGTATTTTGAAGTCATTTATGTTTCCTCCAGTTACTTACAACCTTGCATTCATTTCCCCCAAAGCAAAATTATCTCTTTAATATTTATCTGCTCTTATTAATTATACATAGTCCTCTTTACTTACTGTTTCAGATACATAAGTTTCCCCGTAGTAGTTACCTAGCCTCAGATAATTTTTTATTGTATGTTAATATCTTCATGAATTAGAAGAACAATGGCTTGATTCTTTCTTTTACTCTTCTAATAAATTGTGACCATTCAAAACTGAACAGCCTTGGTGACTGGAGAACTGTTATTATACAGAGTGTGAATTACTGCAAGATGACTGTAAAATGCGATAGAATTTCAGACTTTGATAATAAAGATTCATCTCAGGTCTCCCAGGATTATAAAGGTGTTAAATGACTTTCTTTCTGTGCCTTTCTAATATTTCAGATTTCACAGTAACATCGCTGTCGAGATCTATTTGACATTCTATAACACTTTCTCAAACAACAGCCTGTCTCTTCTCCTGACAGAGAGCATGCTTTGAATGAAAGTTCATTAGTCTATTGAAACATCTCAGTTAATTGCTAAGCTAGTACCCGGAATTGTCAAGTTCATATTTCCATCTGTGCCACAAGCATAGCAATAAAGAATTTTTTTGGACAGGTTAATTTGCCTAAAATACCATGTAGTCAATCAGAGTAACAAAGTTGTTGATGGGAGCATCTGTCAAACTGGAGCTTTCATCAGAGCTGTCCCTCTTTGCGAGATGAACATCTCTGGCTCCCACAAGTTGGCAGAAATACAGCAAACAATAACAGCAGCTGCACTAGAATAATGTTATTCCGATGCTAAACACCAAACAGCTGGGTGTTGCATTGGTAAGAATGGTTTATAGTTTAGCTTCTTATGAAAATAAAATTCAGTCATTCAGATTGTTTTAATATTTAATTTAGATTGTTTATATTATTTGCATTTTGTTAATTTTACATTTCATATAATTTGCTTCAAAATAGCATTTTCTTTGAAATTGGGTGTGCATGTGCATGCATAAAGATTCCTAATACATGGTGCTTTTCTTAAAAAAAAAAAAAAGGCAAAACAAGTTAAATGTCTGCATTAAAACCAAATTAAATATATAAACTGGAATCATTTAAATGGGTTGGGAACTTGCACTGAGATTTCCGAGGCATGCACTACATGGCCCGCAGTGTGCCATTAGTTTTCTGACAATCAGAAAGATCATTTAACAATTAGGATCCAATCTTCTGCTGTATTTCTCTCATCATTGGTAGTGCACAGAGTGACTACATCCAGTATTTGTTATAGGAAACACATCAATGTTAATGGAGAGAGAAATACAATAACTTCATTTTCCTACAAATAACGTTTTTCATGCTCTGGGAAGCAAGCACAAAGCTCACATAATACCAGCTAAATCAATGGATTTAGCCTAGATTTGCTGTAGTGTGAGAGGGTAAAATTTGACTGGTAGCATCTAGAGCTATAGAACCTAAAGGGGGTGAGATGTGATGGAAATTACACCACACTAAAACAAGTTTAACTGTGCTTTTTCACTAGTTCTGAGAAGAATTGAACTTCCTTAAAATGTTTCCTTGAAAATGACTGTTTTTATTGTGCCATATTCTCTGCAGAAGGAACATGGTGATCACACAAGTTTTATAGCATCTAAAAAGTGCACGTGCATTTAGAGGACATGAAAACAAGGACAGGATAGGGACCGGTTAAGCGCAAATCGAAGCGCTGGCTTCGTTAAGGCAGAAATTTTGCCATTCAATTAAGGAAAGCCAACATTTCACCCATGAAACTATTGTTACAAGGTACAGTCACTTCAGGCATTAGAGACTTTGCAATGTCTTTGTTACAGGGTGGTACAGTGCAGTGCACTAAGACCAAATTGCATTAGTAACGGTAAATATGTGGAGATGGAGTTTGAAGGGGCAGTTTTTTGTTGTTTTTTTTTTTTTTGCTGGATGTAGTCATTAGCATTTCCAACTTTTCTCCTGCTCCTCTTGCTCTCTGCCACTCCAAGAAAGCTGCTCTGCTCTGGCTACACAAACATCTGAGTGTGAGAGAGTATGTACTGAAGTTACAGAGGTCTTCCATGGGATATGGAGTCCTTTGTCACCACCTCGTCCTAATGTTGGGAGGTGTGAGGAGAGAAAGAGAGGGATGGCAGAGGTTAAACAGAAATTGATAGAATGTTTGATTCTGTCCTCTATCCATGCTGTTCTGTTTCTCTCCAGGCCTCATTGGTGAGGTGGGAGAATGGTTGGCAAAGAGATTTGGGTGATAAGAAGAGGCCACCAATTCTGGAAAAACAAAAGCCTGAAAGCTACTCAGTATTCTGTGAGACTGTGGAGAAGGCAGCTTTTCCTCTTGATGTCATATGAATGTGTCTTATTGAAAATGACAGAATACACAATAGCATCCAAAAAGAATAAGATCAACTATGGGAAGAGGTTACAAATGTCCATACAGATGTCTAGACATGTTTCTTTCTCTCCTTTTTTTTTTTTTTTTTTCTTTTGTTTGCTTGTTTGTTTATAGTTTTACTCTTCTCAAGTCAACAGAGGTTGAAAGCCTCTACTATTTTTCTTGTCCTGAAGTTGTGACTTTCACCCCTGGAATTGACCTGAGTATTTCAGTATCTGCAGATGTTTTCAGCTACGTGTTCTGTGAAGTATGTCTCAGAAGTTTTACCATCATTTATGCAATTGCCGTATCTTCTATTGCTGGACGCGGTCCTGTCCTGGGAATCATTTCCTTCCTGAAAATTTCACGCTTCAATTACAGCAAATGGTGGAGGTTTTTCCTCATACTTACAGCTACTAAGTAAAGCTTGATAGGTTTCTGCAGAGCTTCACGAAAGTGACTGTAGTGCCAGGCTGGAAACCTCTATGCTATCAGGACATTCTGAACACCTCAGCCCTGCCTTATTTTCTCCTTATTCTAGTGGCCATCATTGTAAACAGTCTGAGTTGGAAATGATCACTTCTAAGTTACTTCATCAGAGAGGGTGGCTTCAAATAATACCAATATTTTTTCTACTTTGGATTATTTGAATTTCGTTTTAGAGGAAGAATGAGTTGAAAGCAACTATGGAATTTTTTGTATGTGGCTTGTATAAATTGAGTTCAGTTGTGATTGCTCACTTTATTTAAAAGTAGAATAATTGACTAGCTGTTAATGGCCAACTTTTATAGTGAGGTCTTGATCCTGCGTTAACTTTACATTCCTGGAGGACAGTTTCTCATGAAATCAGCATAATGTGTTACTAATGATTACTGTGGAGCCCATTGGCTCCCTGGGAACCACTAAGATAGAAGACCATCTGCTGCCATCAGTCCTTGCATACCATTCCTGTGGTCTGACCTGCAGGTAATGGTTACTGTGTACAAAACAAGTGTCAAAAACTGGAGGCTTGGGAAGATGTGGGCTTGTAGCGTTCACTTAGTAAACTCAGCCTCTACAGATGAAATGCTGAACATCACCAAGTGAGACCAATTCTGAATTTGCGAGGAATCCCAAAACATATATTGTAACCATTTACTGAGGCTTAGTGGGATTAAGTCTATAATCATACCCAGAAACAAGAGAAAGCCTAAGACTAAATCATTTTCCCAGACAACAGGAATAACAGGAGAGATTAGAAATTGCTAGAGTATCCTCTTTTAACCAACCAAGCTGTCTTAATCAGCTCCTCTTCTGAATGAATTGTGGCTGGAGCCTGGGCTTGCCAAGGGTGGAACATGGGCATGCAGAGGTTAGTGCAGATTGAGGCCAAAACGGACTGGTAGGGCATCCAGTGGCTTTCTGTGGATCACAGGCTATGGGATTTTACCCAGTAACTGTTGCTTCTATAACATCTGTGCAGCTAAAATGCTCTTTCCAGAAAGCCAGCTAGTCATGATTTGAAAGCAGCAAGATGTGGAGTGTGTTCCTCCTTTTGACCTTTTGTTCCATCTCCTAAGTGCCTTCACTATAAAGAAAGTCACACCCTACAGCTTATTTTTTGCTGTCAGTCTGTGGCCATTAATTCTTGTTATTTCTTTTGCTGGGCGGAGTTTCTTTGTATCTGTATTCTCACCTTTTGGTGTTACAGAAACCTTGAAATGTGACTGATAAAAGTCCAGAGGTCTCCCAAATCCATGCCAGCACGCTTCCTAGCTTTCATTCTGCATATTGGTTAGTCTAATAAAGAACATGATGTCTTCCTACAAGCCCTGGCATCTTAACCTAAAACCAGCAGGATTGCAACAACACAACACCGTGTTGTGTTCATATGTTGCATCTTTTATCTGCACCATTGTTTTGGATTCACGTACATTTTTGCTTCCCTTATTTCAGTCTCTGAGCTCATGCACTTTGTGGCACTATAGATTATGTCATATAAGAATGACAGTTTTATTTGCTTTTATTGTCCACCGTGGAAGCATTGCGGGTTTGATTCTAAATTAATCTCTACTGTGTTTTTAAATTTCTTCTTATTCCTTGACATAACCTGCTATCTCTCAGACTTAGCTTTGCTGGCTACAATCAATTTATTATTCATAAATTCTCTGCTTTGACAGCAGTAGACTGGATTCAATTACTGCCAAAAGGCCTGGTCATACCCAGCTGCAGTGTTAGAAAATGAATTGTTCAGCGACGCGATCTGTCTTAGTGAACATTAAGTGATATTTTGATAATTATATAGACATACATATGCAGGAAAAAAAAAAAAAAGGAAAAAAAAAAGCTTTGGGAACATTTTTTGTTACCCCCTGTGGAGAGCAGGAGTGAACAGTGGAGGAAAATAAATTGACAGATTGTTATTAGCTGAGGCATCGTGTAAAGTCAGCTCTGCATTAGTGCTCCAACTCTGCTGTGCATGCAGCTGGAGGGTGGACAGCAGCACAAGACTGAAGACTGCAACAATACAGGGAGCAGCAGACAAAATTAACGCCATCATTTAGTTTTATTTGTTATGGTTTTAAGTGAGCTGGATGCCAAAAAATGTTTAAAATAAGCCCTCAGAGAGAGACTGTGCCAGAGAATCCCAGAACCTTATTTCCAGATGACAGAACCGTACCTCTTCTATATTTCTGTGGTGAAAAAAGGGAAGACCAGTCCACGTTATCTTTCAGGCTGACAGGTGTGAGGAGCAACTGGAGCAGTTTTGAAGGCTGCACACAGTGGCTGTCAGAAGGCAGCAAGATTTTGCTGACAGCATCAGATTTACACATTTGCATGGATGTGCACATCCTGTACACCCAGTAAGTGACTAAATGCTGGTTCCTTTCCTCAGACTGCATTCCCTTTCCAGGATAAAAACAGTGTCTTATTGAAATAAGACCCTGCAGACATTGTGGGTGAAGAAGCTATTTTGCCTGAGGGTCTCCACTGAATCTTTTCAAGGGGTTTAGTTTTTGTCATTACTGCTTTCCCTACTTGGATCTTCATGGGGGATGAAAACAGATGGAGGAAAAGGCCAGAAGAAAGCTCCATAGCTTTGTTATGTTGCTTGTCCAGGTTGTTTCCCAGAGATAGAGTGGAGAAATTTAGCATGTGCTATCCTTTTTTCCATGTGGAAATGCTCAGCTGCTATTAGCAAGGGCTGGATGGATTCTCAGAGCTGATCCCTGTTCCCAGCACCTCCATGGAGCTGCAGTAGCTTCACAGGAACCATTCCCAAAATGTTGGGATCCACTGTGGGAGAAACTTAGAAATGCAGCTGTTTCCAAATGTTTAAAAATGTGCCAGATATTGGAGCTCCAGGGAAGTTAGTTCTTTCGAAGGTCCAGACGTAAGTCCTTCATGTAACAGTTCTGTGTAACATTTTGAGGAGGAAAACTGACTTTTTGTTACTGAGTGACCTCACCAACCTAAAGCAGACATCTCCAAAACTAATAATAATTATGTTAAGCTCTTCCAATAATATTACTGATAAGTCAATACTGAGGCAATTAGGCATTTCAGGAAGTCAGTGTCATTGCAGTTATTTTACACTCAGAGGAACTGAGGCAGAAAGGTGTGTGCAAGGCTGCCCATAGCAGCAGCCATTGCTGGGGATGCGCATGCAGTCAAACCCTGCACTCTATACTCTTTGAACTGTTGACTTCTTGAAATTGCCAGAGAGATTCTGCTTAATTACAATTTATCTTTGGTGAACATCAGCAAAACCAGATCAGAAGAGTCCAGGAGCGGTTCTCCTTTTTCATACTTCCTCTCACATGCAGTGTGGGGAGGGGAAAATGTGAAAGAGAAAAATGAATGAAAATCCCTACAAGCTGTGAAGAGGAATTAGAGGCAAAAATACTGATGTTGAAGTTAATAAATGTAATAAATGTACTGTTATTTCCAGTATAGGAACTGTGACTGTGTATTTTTTGTTGTTGTTTTTTGATAATTTGCTTCTAAGAAAATAATTCAGAATAGGTGTTGCAACGTATGTATGAACTTGTCCATGGTAGTTATATCCTATAGCCTGCTGAACATCCTGTAGCAGGTACTGTAATGATATTGGATTTCATACCACCATGTGCTGTTACTTCTCCACACTCATGTGGATGTGAGCAAGCACAGTCAAATTATCTTTAGTTTCTTTGTGTGTTTTTAATGTAAACCACCATGATTGCCTTCTCCACCTGCTCAGCTGTTGGAACTGCATCTTCCTCACTGCATTCTGTCAGCTCTGCTCATGACTTTCCTCTGACACCATAGTGAATAGGACTATAGATACTTGCTGTAGTGCTGGGGCACTCTGAAAGGAGGAAGTGGCTGTATAGCATTTGGGCTTCTGACATGACCGTGTACTTTGTGAGCAGCTTCTTGGTTTGCCTTTCATGACTATGGATTAGTTAAGGCTTTTTCTGATTCCTTCTGCTACCTGTGTAACAGCTTGCGAAATTATTCAATGTCTGATCCGTTGTTTTTATTCACTAATGTATTCTGCCCATTAAAATATTATTCAGGAAAAAAAAGTCAATTAATGCTAATTGCCAGCTCTTCTTAGTATCACATCATAAAGTCCTGCTGTAACAATCCAGGGGCAAAAGCCATGCAAATATTTCTTATATTGGAAAAGGAAATGGTGGAAAATGGTGAAGGAAAAGAGTAGAAACAAATCATCTTGTTGTATATTTCCCATATTAACTAACATTAGGGAGATAGCAGTGGGTGTTTAAAACCCCATCGCTTCTTCTTGTTACTGATTAATCTTGGTCTCTCTAATACAGCAGGAGTTGCATTAATTGACACTCACTTTTTCCCCATCGTTATGATAGCTTGCCTCCAATATAAATCGGATGTTTCAGCATTTCATTTTTCAGTTTCCTGGCCTAATAGATATTTGAAATTCTCCATGCAGAATTTGGCATCTGTCTGCTTCCCTTCGTTTTAAACTGATTATCCTCTACGTCAAACGGAGAGTTCTCCAACTAATAAAATGATTCCTGGAGAAGCTGAAATAGAATGTGAGTGGAACTGAAAATTTTGCCAAGGTACTACAAGTAATCACTGATGATTTTTCTTTTTCTGCGTGGTTTTCATTCCTGGACATTACAGATGGGGAACGTGCCATCTAATTTTCATTAAGACAATATATCCCATCCTGAGATACGTAAAAACACTGCACAGAACGAGAAAGCTTCGTTCTGTAAGGGTTGAATGTTTCAGGAGGTCTTCACATGCCACAAGATCTGTCTTTAGCATCTCAGTAGGAGAATCACTTTCGCAAGCTCAATTTTTCCCTCTCCCATGCTTCAGCGAACTGGAATTCTACTTTCACTACTGCAGCTGCCACTTCCTTTTGTATACTCAGTTGTAATCCAAATTTCATGCTGTCTTTGGTCATCCACTTTACTTCCTACTGAAGCAGTTTCTCAGACATTCTGATAAGTAAATCAGCATCAGCTTAAATTTGATTGCAACATCTGCAGTCTGCCCATCCTCCCTCTCCCCATCAACACCATCAAGTCTGGCTCCACTGATAGTGAAGAATTAAAAGAAGAAAACATCCGAAAAAAAAAAAAAAAAAAAGGTAGATCATCACATCAGCACATATCCAATTGAAAATACTGCAGTCTATAAGATTTGGAAATGATTCATGGAGTTCATCAAAACCAATGAATTAAATATGTTAGATCAACATTGATTTATTATCTACCTACCCTACTCCTAGCTGACATAATCAATACAGTTATGATCCAGACTTTAAAGTGTCTAAATTATATAATGTGCATTCTGTGATATCCCACTCTGGTAGTAAGCCAAATAACCTCTGGCTACATTAACTCATGTGGTAATTTAATATCTTATGTCCCATTGATTAATCTCTCATTGGCTGCATACGTAATTTGCTGTGGTTCGCTATTTTTTTTCTCTCTCTTAGTGAATACTTTTGTTCCTTGTGGCTTCCAGTGTTGTGTAGTAAAACAAAAAGAATATGTTAATTGATATCTTCAGGTCTTGAAGGACAAGGAAGAGAGTAGTCAGTTTATCGTTATATAGTTAAATACTATTATAATAGCTTTGTTGTGTCTCACACATGATGCAGTTACTGAGGTCACAGAAGCCTCCCGTTCTACCTATACTGCAAGTTGAGAACTTGCAAAATGCTGGCATGGCCAAGGAATGTGGTGCCTCTCATGCAGTAGGGAACTGGCCATGGACAGCATCCTTCCGTAGAAGGAATGTAATGGGGCTTTGTCAGCTAAAGGAGCATGTGCATCAGGCTACATTTGCTATTTGCTGTCAATTTGATGGCAGACTGTTGCCAGCCTTCCCTGGTAAAGAGCTTCTCTTGCTAACTGTGGTTCACTAACTCTACCTTGTACCCTTCATCCCGTAACCTACAGCTCCCAGAGCCCCCACAATGTCATGTTGCAAAGTTTTCTAATAATTTCATTTGAGAAAGTTGTATTTTCAAAAGATATCTTTCTAATTGTGTTCAGAAGTACTCAAATCTGCTTTTTTGGGTTCTTTTCGTCTTCAAAGCAATAACACACGCTGATAAACAATGTGTTATAGTTAACATGTCAAAGCATAATGTTCTGGTCTGAAACAGAACTTGGAGGTTATCTGTCTGTGTCACCAGAAGCAGTTTTCCTGGTCCCGTCTGCTAGTGCCTGTTTGCTTTCCCTAACTAAAGGGTATAACTTTGTAGTGAGCCTTCAAAGAGATGCTAGATTGCTTTCTCCTTTCCCCCCTCTTCATAGGGATTTGGAATAGTTCTAAAGCGTCAGGAATCCTGTTGCGTTTGGGAAAGGCTTCACATGCTGACCATAATCTTTATACTGTTTCAGCTGTTATGTCAGCTGTTTTGCCAAAGCTGTCAGTCTCTTTGGAAGCAGATGCCTTCCTAGAAAAGAAATGGGTGATATTTTATCAGGTTAATCAGATTGCTTGGTATACGCTCTGGCTAAGGAGGCCTGTATTTTTCAATTTCATATAAATTCATTTCTGTCCCTTCAAACATTTGCTGAACATTGTTAGAAGAACATTACCCTGTGTATGAAAATTAGAGAACAGCAAGACTGCAGAGTAATCAGAGGGAGTGGTGCATCTGGAAGACCCACTCTTCCCATTTGGTCTCTGAAGCCCATTAGATGTACAGCTCTAATCAGTCACATGAGAAAACTCCGAAGGCACCTGGTGATTAAAGCCACCTTCCCAAAGATAGCCTTTAAAAAAATGCACACAGCAATTAGCTTAGTAAATTGGCTTGCTTCCCGAAACGTATTAATTCTGTCTGAATTATTTAAAGAGTCTTCTTTTTGGTTTATAAAGTTAAAGATTTATTGGTGATCTTATGCTCTGTGTCCTCAAACCCTGAACTAAGAGTAAAACTCAAAGACATAAAGCCTGTGATGGCATGTGGACAGCTGCCATCTACAGCTGCGTTTTTACATAGGTAATGCAGTGCCCCCACCCGCTCATTCAGCCCAGAGCAGTGACCCATACTCAGATTTCTGTTTAAATCCATTATCTGATACTTTTAAAGTGCAATAAGGAGTTTTTGAAAGAACGTATTTTCTGGATACTGTCTTTAATTACCATCACTAAGAAAACCTCCAATTTCAGCTTCTTCAGGCTTTTGTTAAACTGTTTTGTGCTACAGAAACATCATAAAAATTACTGTTAGTCACCTTGGAGCCTTTAGCATAGAAAGCAAAAAGGAATATAAACAAGGAGGTTCAGTGGGAAGCACAAAGCTGATACACGAAGTGAGAGCTTGAGAACAAGTTCCTGGGAAGCAGATGGAGCTCATACTGCTTCTCTTCTAAAACTTCAGTTCTCAGCAGATCTTCTTATGCTCCACTAACTCCCCAGATTTGAAGGGCAGATGCTACTCAGCCCTCTAGAAAACATAGCACTAGTAGCAAAGGAGCTGCGATTATAACAGATACTACTTTATCTCCTGACATATATTTTGTATTTCTTAGAATCACTGTGGGTTCTTTTTCTGTGCTAAGGGAGCAAGCAAAATGGATTTGCTAACCATGTATCTTGTCTTGGACTCACGCTTGTTCCTGCTGTTGCCTTATACACATTTCTCTTCTATCTGATGAAAAGTGTTGTACTCATTTTTATTTCCATATTATGCTAAGAATTAAACTTTGAGAACAGCGGCTGGTTGCATTCACTAGGAACTGAATTCTTTGACTATAAAATTATGTACTACTTATTCATGAAAATGGATCAATTAAAGTCAAGGGGACTACTCACATGAGTAAATGCTAATTAACAAAACTGATGCTCTAATGAAGAGGACATGATAACATTGCAGATTGATCCTGAATATTAAACATACTTTGCTCAGAAGCAGAAGAGGTGTTTACTCTGTAGTATATAAGCAGTTTATTAAATTTCTGGCTGTAAATAAATGCTTTGGGTTGGCTTTTTAATTGGTAAATGTTCTGTACTTTCAGGCTCAAGTACTGTCTTGAGAAGTTAGGCTGCATACATCCTGAGTGTGCTCTTAAGTCAGTGCTGATGGGTAGCATGGTGACGCATAGGCTGCTGGTAGTGTTGGTTCATCCAACTCATGCAGCCTGTGATGCTGCTATCGTGGACAGGTGGCTTTTCTGCAGTAAGATTTAGTTATTTCGTACCCAGCTGGAGAAAAGCTGTCTTCTATTTCCCTCTGAGTAAATAAACTTTAAAAAAAGCTCAGAAAGACTAATAAGGTAAGAAGGAAACATCCATTTTCACATGTAAGTCAGTGGGAGAGAGCCTTCAGAGCAGTCTGGTAGCTGGGCTTTTACATTAATTTATTTTCCTATTCATGGAAATTCTACTTTCATCACCAAGTGAACTTGGTGCTAATTAATTAAATATGAACCATTGATTAATGCATGAAGAACAGTAGAAGCTGTGGCTACAGAGTTGGTCTATTTTCAGAGACTTTTCTGCATTTTAACTAATATGTTCTTAATGTTTCACAGTTCAGGTCTAAATGAGAAGAAATAACCTACCATTTTAGAGGAAGTGAAGGGTGAGGCAGCAACGTGTTGTTATAACAGGGCTGTGTTTGGACAAAGCATCACCCAGATGGATACAGGGCATCTCTCCTCAGCACAGCAGGAATTCCTAGGTGGCACTTTGACTAAAGTGGGGCTTGGGTCAGTTGCATCACATCTTCTGCTAGGTCTTTTGGATCAGAATTGAGATGGGCAAAAGGTGGTACGATAGGCAGCAGGAATGAGAGATGCTGTGGAGGGGAGAAGATGAATGATAATACAGCTGTGTCACCTGCTGCTCACAGTCTGCTCTTTCTGCAACTCCTGTTGGCAGAAACTTCTTTTTATGTTCTGCTGGCACCCCCTAAATCCAGGCTTGTCCTTCTGACTGAAAGCTTAGGTGAAAATACAAGCATGAAACCAGGCTGATTGAAGTGCCTGGGCATGCCTCTGGCTTTGGAGTCTTTCACACTCATCCAACAGGAGAGCTGCAAAATATTAGATGAGGACATTCAGACATGATGGATCCTGGAAAGAAATCTCCTCCATCTATACTTTAAACAATAGATTTTTTTATGAAGGACACCTAACTTTGAAATAGTGTGGACACATACTAATAGGCCATCGTACCCATCCAAAATGTGACATTCTGTTGCCAAGGAGTCACCAATAAAATGTTTTATATTGCTTCTTACAGCAACAGTTTGTTATTTCTGATTTCCAAAATAACTTGTGTATGTTATCAGTGTTCTGTGCAGCCTTAGCACTGAACAGCATGACAAAATGGACCACAATAAATTGTAGTGAAAATGAAATAAAAATAATAGTAATAATCTGCCTTCAAAAGCCATATTTTTCACTTGTTACCTTGTTTGTGAAAGTTTGCCATTTGCATTTGCACAAGAAAACTTATAGTAACAATAAAATATCAGGCAAAACCAAGTTATCCTATGGAATGCATGTTTAGTAGTATTTGCACACATCCACATTTTTAAAAGCCTGTTCTCATGGTGTTAAAATGAGTTCAAAGTCCTGTCCAACTCAAACCATGCCATGGTTCAGTCTTTGAAATCTTCATAAGCTGAGTGAGGCAGCTTAGCTTGGAGGACACCACAGTGCTCATTATGGTATCAAATGATGCTTACTGACTGTTGCTGTGCTTGCACACGTGTGAGTGGACACAGTTGGGTGGGGTCAGGACAGACAGGTTGCACTCTGACATACTAAATAGCAGTTCATTAACACAAAATGGCATTGGGAGAACTTGCAGAAAGAAGGATTTGTAAGTTAAGTTACTGGGTGAAGTAAGGGCATAGGGTTCAGCCCTTGATCTGTTGAAGACAAAGGAATATGGAGGTTCTTATTATGCTTAAAGAAGGGAAAATAAGATCATTACTAATCAGTGCAGGCACTAATAGTGGTGCCAGGATTTCTGATGATTGTGTTCTTTGTGTCTTACAGAAAAACATAAGTGCCTTTTTTCAAGGAAGTCTCAATAGCAAAAGAACTCTTTTTTTATTATTTTTTTTTTTCGTAGCTTATTTTGAGAACAAAATGGGAACTTATTTCACTTTCTGGAGATGCACTGTCTAGCAGAAGCATCTTCTTCCATTTTTCATGATTTTCGCAATGACATTTATTAAAAAATAAAATAAAATATTTAAACAACACACTGAAAACATTTGTTCATGCCTACTGGCCAGATTCCAACTGGTATAATTAAATCTTGCAGCCTGTTACCTAAATACTTCCCACAGTTTCTACTCAGCGCTGTCTCCTTCGTTTGTGGCCTCAACTATTTTTGCTGTAGCTTTGCAGTGCTGCACAGCTGCCACATTCTATCACAGGGATGGCTGCATATCTTTGGGAAAAATGACTTTCATATATAAATAATTTTGAAAGTGCTTTGGAAACCTCCCTGGGGTGAAGAGCACCATTGAAAATTAATAAGTCTTGCAAATACATTATTAATATTGATCCCATTGCTGATCGCATTCAAAACCAGAGAGAGGGAGAAGGTTCATCTCACAAGGAGTTGGAAACCTGGGTTTGATTTCTTACTCTGTGAGATGGGATAAGGTGCACAGTTCCCCGTGCCTCACCTGGTGCTTGGACTTCCTTGCTCTGTTGTTTGTTTAATGTTTATTGTTACCTTCAAAGGAAGTGCTATTTTGTAGTGTGGTTGCTCTGTTCTGTTTGTTCTATAGAGGTGAGAGCCATGAGGAGGGGCTGGAGAAGGCAGTCAGAAGGTCCTCATGGGTGGGCTCAGTTGTGCACTGCTTTTTTGTCACTATCCTCGACAAGCTGCTATAGATTTATTTATTTATTTGTGAATTAGAAGCAATGAAGTGTTGTTTCTCTTTCACTGTTGGATGCAGGGATCCTCCAGAAGACTTTTGTTCTGCATTGGTGTTCTGTTGTGCACTGTAGGCATTCAAGCTTCATCCGCTGTCAGCGTTTTTGTGCTTCCTCATGCAAGATGCCTTATCTATTCCTTTGTAACCTTGCAGAGCAATTTGAAATGCATGTGAATGTGTAGCAAATACGTGATGCTGATTCCTGTAAAGTAGAACAGTTACTTATAGGTGTCCTTTAGTTTGAGTGAAGTCCTTCACTTTATGCTCAAATTAACCGATGTTCCAACTGAATTTGATGTTATCTCTCTTTTATTGATGTGAATTATTTATAGCAGAACTGTTGAATCATCAAAATACGATTCCAGAGACTATTATTTATGCTAAGATATTAATCCCATGTTCCTATTAAGATTTATCCCTGTTCCTCATTCCAGATTCCTGAATTAAATTTAATTATTCCATCTTTCTCTTTGCAGGCTAAGTGCAGTGAGGTTTGCATAGTATGAGTATTAAACTGTGGGTGACTGTATAGAGGTCAACCACAAAATCTGTCCTCACTTATCTTTAGGTGTGGGATTCAATTTGTATCATAACCAAAGGTAATTCGTGGTCAGCTCCAGGGTTAAAGATAAACCTGTTTTATACACAGTGTGTTTCTTCATATGGGGACATAGCACCTGTATCTGTCTAGATACAGCCTGTTACATTTGTTCTCTCCAGAAGTAATGAGAAATGACTGTTAGGCTGTTGTTGTTTCCCGTGTAATTGAGTTTAGGTGCAGGTGGCAGATTTTCTCTCCAGCACACTGTGCCATGGTATGTTACAAGTAGCTTCTTGGAACAACTGTTTCCTTTCTCCCTTCTATTTTTCTCCTGTTCTGCAAAATCTGTCATTGGGTCTGGTGTGCCGAGATCCACATGCAGCCTGGAGGTAGCATCCACAGCCCACACTGCTCAGAGAGTGGCTGTTGGAGGCCATGCCTGGGGCAGAAACATGGGCTGAGCGTGTTCTGGGAAATCCCAGCAGCCGGGAGGAACAGCATGTGATGAATGGTTTTATCACCATGAGACTGTTGCGGAGGCAGGTGCCAAACTTCTTCTCTGCCTGGTAGTCCAGATGATTCTGGGCAAACTGGGAGCTGGGAGGTATGAAAGTTTGCAGCCGTAGTTCTTGGTTTGGTTTGGCTTTCTTTTTTTTTTTTTTTTTTTTTTTTTTTAACTCTGGCCTTCAATCTGATTGAAAACTAATTATGATTTAAGTAGGAGACAACTTAAGAATTGGTTTTTCAATACGCATATGAGAATTTGGAAAACTTTTTGGCATTAGGTACATTCATGAGGTTTCTAACAAAGCACACATCCAGAGCAGGAGGAAGGCCCTGGGCGTATAAATCCATCATCTGACTGCTGATGTGTGATTGCCTTTCATTTGTGTTGAGAGCAGAACTAGACTTGTCTTCCTGCAGGGCAGCAGGGTTAAAGCAGCTTCCGATACCATTTGATGGAATAATAACAGTGCCAGCCAATAAAGTGCAGGCCACTTAAAATCACTCCTAATTATTTAAAAAGGAAGAATGTCACCCAGAAGGACTTTCTGCATTTTAAATGATTCCCAACAAGATTTTTCCCTGAATGATGCGCTAGGTGCAAGTCCTTGATCTTGAAATCACTGTTGTCCTCTCAGAGATAAATGGCCAAGTTCTATGTCTTTGTGTAAGCACAACTATTTGGGCTCTGGATATGTCACTGCTGGAGTGACAGATTCCTTGCAATTTAAGAATGCAGAAATGTGATGATTTAGATAATTACGTAGAACATGCAGCTGGACATATCCATTCTTCCTGAAGACCTTCTCTGATCATTTGAAGCTTTATGCACCATTCACATAACCATTACCTCTACCAGTGTGGGCGTCCTTAATGTGCACTTGTGGTAGTTAGCTTTGGGATTTTGAGGGGGTTATTTTTTTTTCTTTTTTAATTGAGATCCAGGATCCAGCTTGTTTCCATTGTGGTATGCAAATAGGAATAATATTTAAAACATATAGTACTTTACATATTCAAAACACTGTGGAAACATTTTCATCATTCTCACAACACCCTTGTGAAGTGGGTAAATACTGTAATTATTACTTTGATGTGGTTTTGCATGGGAGATAATGTATTGCAGTATTGCCAGATGCAGCCTTTTCAAAAACAAACATCAGATCTCCAAAACAGAGAGTGATGTGAAGGGACCCAACACATCTAGCGTTGTTTATATTTGTATCTCCTTTTTTGAGATATCAGAGATCTGACTTTTTCAAGTTTTCTTGACAGCAAGGAATGATAAAAAATCCTTTGCTTTTAATGAGCAATGAAATGATGTCACATTTTTCCTGAGGCTGGAGTCCCTCAAAACACTAACAGCATTTTGCAAGTCTTATGTCCTGTGCTCATGAAGGTAGTGGAGATATTGTCATGGAATTCAGTAGGATTTGTGCAAAACCTCCTGGATGGCTGACGAATTTCAGGGTGTGATCATGCTAAAAATGCCAGAATTCATAAAGTCGTTAATCTTGGAAAAGACCTCTAAAAAAAATAAGTCCAATCATCAGCCCGTCACCATCATTCCCACCAATCGTGACCATTAGTGCCTTTTCATGGTTTGCCAAAGATCAAGATTGCCAAAGAATCCCACTAATACAATGTGTAATTACTGAAGATGAAAGCTTATGGGGGAAAAAATAAGAAAAACTGTTACTTTGTGCCAGATTTCCTTGTTTTTATCGAAGGAACAACTGCACTGTAGAAATTACACAGAGATACTGAGAAAATGGTGGGTGATTTGACAGTGGAAGCCGTGCATTCCTCTAACTGGATTCCCATTTCTACCAGAGAATAATAAATCAAACAACAACCAGACCATTTATGCATCGCTGTCAGGAAGTGAGTGACAGCAAAAGGAGACCCGACATCCTGTAATCCGTGGTGCATAGGAACACGTTATTAGAAAGAAAGATACTTATCTGTGATGTTGCCCTCCTGTATTTGTAGGGTTATGAATGCATATATCCAGTCATTGGTACTAATGAGCTTATCAGAGTCTTTAAAGTGTTTTCCAAATTAACTAGACAGAGCTTACCAGGCTGTCCTTGAGGCAGATTTTTTCTTTCCTTTTTTTTTTTTTTTTTTCACTTGGTGAGTGTATGTGAAATAGATGATTATATTTCTCTCTCCAAGGGATTTACGTGATCTCCAATACTGAGCACTGATCTTCAGTACATCTCCAGGAATACAGACGGCACAGAGAGGAAATGACTGATTGGAAGAGTGGGGAATTGAGACCTACTCTGATATCCTGAATCCTAAGCAAGTATCCAGCCCACTGCAGTCACTGCTGTCTCGTAATATTCATGCGGCTGTATTCCTAGACAGATGGACCCTCCTTCCTGTGCAACACTCTAAAAGTAATTTAGGCTTATGAAACAACATAAGTATTCTGCAATTATTAAGAGTTTATCATTTACTTTTTGTAATTCCCCCACGGTAGCGAAGGATCTCAGAACTGCAGCAGTCTGAAGGATGCCATGCTACTAATGTCAGCTTGAGCAGATTTAATCTTTTAGTTCTCTGATGCTGTAAATGGGAAGTGTGCATTTTTACAGATTTAGTCCATTGCTAAGATAAGCAAACCAACAGAAAAAAAACCCTGCTTGATACCAAAAGGTCTTTCAGCTCCATCTACAGCAGAGAATGTCATTATGCCCATATCACTGATCAGAGACTCCTCCCATCGCTACAGTCTGTATAGCATCAGGATTTCACATTTAAACTATATTTAAGTAACTGAGGTATTAGACAAAGGAAATCATGCAGTAACTGGATTGCCATTCTACTTTTAGCTCAGCATGCTCATTGAATAAGGGCCAAGCGTGCTTGTTTCCTGGCGTTTCCTTTATTGTAAGCAGAGCAGCAGCGAATAGCTGTGTGCAGTTGGAGGTTTCTAGCATTTCACTTCACTGAATTCTCTGTTCCCTGTTGTCTCGTACAGACTGTCAACCATTTGTATTTCTGGGTTGGAACTAATCAGATCCATCTGGTCTCGCTGACAGTGCGAGCCAGGAGAATAGCTCTGTATCCTGATACAGGATCCTGGGACTGGGACGCTGAGACATTTACTGCCTCTCCTGGTCCAGGTTGTTCATAAACTGAGCAGTGCCATAGCGTGGCTCATTTTCTCCTTTGTTTTTTAATCAAAGAAAGCTATTATCTCTCAAAGCATATATGTACAAATGCTAAGCAATCCACAGATTAAAGCATTTTCCTTTTGTGTAACCTGTAAGTTGTTCTTTGCATCCGTACTGGATGGAGAACTTTGTGCTGGAATGAGTTCTTCAGCCAGAGAATACATTAGTAAACAGACAAAGAGTAATGATTGTCTTTTCAGTGTTTCTTAATATCAGTGTGTAGATGGAGGCTGGTAGTGCGAGAGCTCCTAGTGTCTGGGCTGTACTGGAGAGAGCATCCAGGCAGCTCCTGCAATACTGAAAGAATGACAAATCAAAGGCATCGTGAGGTGCTAATGCTGCACATTGTACGGAGTGTGCGTACCTCTGAGAGTCCGAATTATGTGCTCTTTGTACATGAGAGGGAGAATTCAAGTTAAATCAAAATTTGTATTGATTTGGGGAGCAAGGGAGGGGTTGGGAAGGATTGTCTGAATAATTCTATTATTCACCTTTCTGTTGGAGAATTAAAGTGGAGAGTGCGAAGAGCACTACTGAGATACATGAGCTGCTTCATTTCAGAATGAACTCTCTTCCCAGAAAGCTGTTGATATTATATGCCTAAATTCCTTATGTACTTAGTAGAGTTATCTGCATAAAACATCCTCTAAATTCAAGACTGACTTCCATCAGCCCTGTAATGATATCAGGAGATGATTTTGCTCCCATTTTATTTCAGTGGGTGTACGCAAATACTCCCATTGTATCAGATTATTAAATTGCGACGGGCACATTTTGTGATTATTGAGGATAGATTCCATTTCAGCAGCTCCAAACCTTGCAAGCCTGTTCAGAGCAGTAAAATAAAGCTGTAAGATGATGAGAGACATTTTCATCCTTTGAGTGAACTGAGCAAGGTGGGGAACTGTAATTGAACTTCTGCTGGCACTTTGCTAATGCTAAGATGCATAACAGGAGATAACCAGTTGCACAAAGTGGAACACACAATGCTGGCCTAGGCTGTTTTGTAGGTGACAGGAGCTGTACTTCAAAATATGGGAGCCAGGTCACAGCTTGTAAGGTCAGGAGGTGCATTTCTTTGCCATCTTCATCATGACTCTTCATCATCTGCACCGTCATGGGACTACCGTGCAATCAATGTCAACGTGTTATTTGTACCAGTAAATCTAGTTTGACAGCATTGGTCCTTAACTATATTGAATAACTTGAAAAAAGGGAAAGTTAAAAGGTCCAAATTCATAGTCACAGACAAGAAACCTTATTGGCTGTGAAGGGGGGGGAAGGGAGGGGAAGAGGGAATTAAACTAAACAAAACCTCCAGCTGTCATGCTGCACAGTAAAACTCCAAGGCAGACAGGGTGATTGAGGGAGAGGAGCTCTGGAAATCTGGCACAGAAGGAAGAAACAAGAGCACCGTCATGGCTACAGAACTACCTCACAAGGAGCACCTCAGCCTTTCTGCTCCTGCCCCCAAACCTGCTAGGGAATGCAAAGAATATTTGTTCGTGCTGTAGGAAGGGGTGAAAAGAAGGTGTTACATGGATAGACAACTGTGCTGGTAGAAACAGCGTGCTGAAGGAAGAACTAAGGGGTTTACAAAAGCTTTTTTGCAAGACCACATTGCTAAAGATTTCTTGTTGATGAGAACACATCCTGATCTCCTCAGTGCATAGAGGAGAAGGTACTGGAAAAAAAATTCCAATGGCCTTTGAGCACCTCACAGGATTTTCACTGTTTTTTGAGACCTGTCTCAAATAAGCTCCAGCTTGAGTCAATAGATATTTGCTTTAGTCCTAACAGTATAAAAACCAAGTAAGCACTTTGAGATTTGCCCCATTGATTCCGCCAAGTTTTGGTTGAGTGAGAACTTAATAAAGATTTTGGATTGTAAAGATAAGGAACTGACTTTTGACATCCTGGTTCAATTGCTAGCTGGTCATTTTACAGATTAGCTCCAATGGAGTTCAGCAGCAGCATGTCAGTGTTGGGCTGGAGCTGGGATGCTGCCCAGAGGCAATGTCAGCTATCCAGAGTCTGCCCATCCAGCGAGCACTTCCCAGCTTCAGGGTAGAAGTAACTGCTGTGTCTGTGCTGGGTTTGGTGTGGGGCAGGAGTCAGGCAGCTTGAGGGCAGCAGAAAGTTAAAAAAAGCCCCAGCAAAGAGGAGATATAGGGGAAGTGTTTAGTCCCTAAAGGAGAAAGGGGATCATATGAATCCCCTCACTTGTTCTGTACCACTGACAGCAGGAGTTGGTCTGTTCATTTCTCTGTAACCCAAGTGAAGCACTGCAGCTTCAGACAGAGTCAGGAGCCCAGCAGCTTCTTGTGTACAGATGGAGGCCACCAGAAATGACCTGAGCAGAGTCTCAGGTGGCTGGGAGTTGCACACGGGGCAGCTGGCTGCTGCACACCCTGCAGTGAGATAGAGCCCCTGGAAAAGCCCTGGTCAGCTCTCTTCGAACTGCGAGAGCAGCAGGGAAACAGCTGCTGACATCCAGCTCATGCTGTAAATATCCCTCTGTCCTTCAAAGGCAGAAATCTGACTGCTTTCATATGGCTTCCAGACTTGCTGTCATCTTCACTCTTCCTTTTCTATTATTTTCTTTCATGTGTTTTTTTTTTTTAAATCATTTCATTTTACCCACTTAAGCACATTCTTGGTGTATCCAGGAAAGACCAGTCACCCATCTGAGTTTTAGGGAGTAGTACATAGCCTTCACACACATTCTCATATACAGAAGATATACTTGGGAAGGTGGGGAGATCTCTAATTTTTGTGGAGACATTTGTATTTTTCTAAAGCAAGACTGCATGTCTTTTGATAGAGATAAATAAGCCAGCAAAATTTTGTTTAAAAATGTGAATTTTGTTTTCTTGAGGTACATAAGCACGAAATTGTCTCTTCAATATTTTAATCCATTTTCTTTGCACTCTTAGAATTCAAAAACCACAAAATGGATTTCTTTCAAGTTTCTTGTACACCAAGGTTCAGCCCAGAGGGATTTTTTTTTCCGGCTTAGAATAGGGTTTTGTAATGAAAAGCCTGACAGATCCTTTACTATACTGTCACTAGGTACAATGCTCTAATATGTAGCATAAGATTAATTCGTACTTTAATAAAGTATCTTGAACAGAATAAAAGAAGCATTTAAAAACTATTAGCCCAAAGTTCTGTTGGTTTAGTTAAACCCAACGTTGGGAGAATAAACCTTTATTTGTTTCAGTAATTCAGTCAAGTGAGAGTGTATAAGAAAGCTGTGATATAGGGATCTTTTCACCTTTCAAAAGGTTAAATGTTTCAGTACTCTTTTCCTTTCAAAAGTTGATTCCTTTTGAAAACATTGCTCCTCTCTCAGCTTTTCAGAATAATAAAAATGTGCTGAATTTCTTCATGGAACATATCCCTTCTCCCCAATTTCTTCCTTAAAAAAAAAAAAAAATAGGGCATGGCCTTACATGTGTCTATTTAAAACCCTGTCAGTCTTTCACTGCAACTCAGCTAGTGTGAACTGAGCGTGGCCATTGAAAATGCAGCAAATGAGATAGAAAGAGCATGTTGTGCACCTTGCTAATGGGAGACTGGGTGATGCAGGAAAGAAGGATGGATAGAGCTGGATTAGTGAAGCCCATGAGCCCTCATTCGTTGGAGCAATCTCTAATTAAGAGAGTAATGAGTGACATCCTTGCACTGTGCTCTGCTGAGACTGAGCTGGGGCCCTGGGCCATTGACCTCATCTCACACAGCAGTTTTCCTCATACAGTTCACATGGTGGACTCAATATAATTGTATTAACATTAATGTAGAGTAACTTCATATACAGAACTGTCAGCTTTACCAAAAACAGGATCTAGCCCACACTGAGTGAAACAGGAGCATGTGTGCAAAGTACTGTGTGCCCCAGCTACGTGAGGGCCAGTGGGCACTGAAGTAATTAGATGTGCACTGAATTGATCTTTGAATTTTTGTGGGTGCTGTTAAAAAGAGAGCCCTTTTCCCCTGGTTTCTGTTAGGGCAGCTGTATTCCATGAATGTCTGATCCCTGTTGCACATCCACAGTGACTGAAAGTGAAAGCAATAATATTATGTAACCTTGTCTTGAAGGCAAATATTAGTTAATTTAACCAGATATAATCTACTCCCAAATGTCTACACTACTCACCATTGAAGCAGTGCTTTTAAAAAATTTCTTAAAATAAGCACAAATTCTAAACTGTATGTTTAGCTCGCAGTGAAGTATCTCATATTTTACTTGAGCATTGGTTTCTCTGTGTAGATATACTGAAGTTGGAGAAAGTAATTCCCATCAGCAGTGATCAAGAATGTCCAGGTTTTGCCTTTTAATTAATTATGAAACAATCTGTTGTTAGCATTCCTAACAGTGAGTGAGACTTTGCCACTCAGAGTCAATGTGGATGAGTGTGGTTGTAGTGGGACGCTGGGAAAGAGGATGTAAGGAGATTCAGACTGAAATGAACTGGAGGAGAGGGCCAGAGAGGGGAAGAAAAGGATGAGCACAAACAGGAGCAGGTGGTTAATCCAAGCAGGCAGTGTGGCTGCTGAGCTAGAAGAGACCTGGCATGAGAAGGGACTAATGCAGCATCTCCCAGTGAGCAGAGTCACTCAAGGCCCGGCAAATGAACTGGGCTGGGGACACAGGAACATTTGAAAAAGAAAACTGAGAGCTTCTGTCCTGAGCTGTCCTTGAAGTTCACACATTCAGTGCTTTCTGTGCTTCTCTGCCATGAGGACATAGCAGTAACAACAAAAACTTTCAGACCAGATCGTGTTCTTGTAGCTCCATCCCTATCATATCTTCTTCCTAATGTTTGCTGATAAGTAGTTCTCCATCAAGAGTGCAGAAGAATCACAGAATCATTAAGATTGAAAAAGAGCTCTACGAGCCCAAATTCCAACTCCACCCAAACCCCCCGCGCCCACTGACCCTCAGTGCCACATCCCCACGGTTCTGTAACACCTCCAGGGACAGTGATCTCCAACCACCTCCGTGGACAACCTGTGTCACTGCATCACCTCTCTTTCTGCAGTCGAATTGTTCTAATACTCAACTTGACCCTCCCCTGGTGCAACATGGGTCATTACCTCTCCTCCTATCAGTGCAAGGATCCATTGGTGCCGATCGCTACCATATTCGCATGTGTAAAATCCAGAAGTGTGCTGTGTTTCACTGTATCCCTACAGCCTGGACATGCAGATGTGTGGTGTTCATCCAGCTAGCTGAAGGGATTCAGTTCCCTGAGGAGGCATGAGGGGGCCCAGTGGGATTTACAAAACGCCAGAACCAGATTGCTCCTAACACCTGTTGAAATGAGTTTGATCAAGGACATAATTCACTCATCACAAGGCACTGGGATGAGTCTTTGGGCCAGCAAAAAGAGCATTGAAAGCCTGACCGAGAAAAGATATCCAAATAGTGCTTGATTGCAGGTAGGAAATTTGGCAGATCCGTCCTGTAGCAGTTGCACTGGATGACACGGATATTGCATGAGTGTGCTTTTAGATGGTATTTGTTTCCCTCAGTAACTGTAGAAAGTCATCTGCATTCTGTATTTTTAATGCCACAGGGCTTGCGCCTGCTGAGAAATTAGCAGAGAGCCGTGCAGTCCATCCATCATTGTTGGTGTTTTTGTTGTGTTTTTTTTTTCTCATCACATTGTATATTGAAACCCATAATTAAGAGTAATCTTTTAAATGCCTTTGTAGAAGAGGAACACAGCAGGCCTGGAATGGACTTTTTATTAAAATTAACAAAAGAAATGAAATTTGTACATAACAAGTAATTGCTGAACATAGACTTAATAATTAAAATTACTTCTGCGAGCTTGTTCTTATGGTTATTGAGTAAATAAAATTGCTATTTGCTTACAGATCGATACTACTCTTCTCAACAAAAATTTATAACTTAAGATAAACAATTGTTCTGCAGGAGGCCATGAAACGTGGTGGAATCTTTCCAGCATGGTAACAGCAACAAAAATAATTAAGAAACAGCAGCAGTTATTGAGAACTCTATATTTATCGTTATATCTGCGCAGAAGAAATTCTCATCTCAAGTAGAAACTTCTGTTTAAATGTTAAGGTAGCAGAAGAGACAGTGTTGGTACTTATAGTGGGCACCCTTTGGGACCTACTTTTAGCTTTTTTTTAAGCACGTGCTTAACTGCTTTCCTGGACCTAACCAGTGGCCTGTTCTGAATGAATCGGAGCACATGCCTGTGTATTTTGTAACCATGAAAATGGTACTGTTTATAGCAATCAAGAGAATGATACTAAAAATAAGCACTGATTTTTGTTTAGTTTTTTTTTTAACCTCTTCAGTTCATCATAAACAGTCCAGTTTTTCATAACCAATAAAATTGCTCCTGATGCTTACTGATATTGATCATTCCGGATTGTGTTTTAATATTCTGGAAGAATTAAAAAACTGTTTTTATCCTTCTTTAGCCTGTAGCTTTGCTTAAAAATCAACTCTGGATTTTAATCTCCTTAGGAAGACAGGAATGTCCAAGAGAGGGATTGGGTGATTTCTCTCCTGGGTGGTACAAGTTGATTATCTTGCTGATTGCCATTTCTCCCTGCTAAATGGTTTTAGGGACTACCTAGGAGCCTGAATGTCCCAGATGTAGCTTCTTAGCAGATGATGAATGCCTTTTACAACATGTCCTTTGTAGGGGCTTAGACAGTCTGGAAGGATTCACAATAATACCTCAAGATTACTCTAAGCACACATACAAGATAGCAAACCAGCTTATGTTTATTCATCTTTCATGAAGCATGTGTAGCTAAGGAGAGCAAGGTTGCTTTGTGATTCACTGGGGTCATTTAGCACCACATATGTCCATGACCTTTCAGTGTATAATGTTAAGGCCGTGTTGTTTTCCTGTGCAAAGATTACATTTTTAACTGGCACAGTCTGCTGTCATGTGTCATTCTTCCCTTTTTTACCCTTTTTTTTCTTCTTTTCCTTGGAATCCTTCAAGATAATACTAGTTTACAGTGAGCTCAGTATTTCAATGAAAAAGCCAACGTTGACAGGGGCAACTCAATGAGGAGTGATTGTTCTAAAAAATAATTTCAAGGTTGTGGTCATTTCAGGAAAGTGACTTCAACCTCTAAAATAAGTGTAATAGAGCTGCAACCTTGCAAATTGCTTTCTTGAGGCGTGCTGCTGCAGTTTCAACAAGGGACTTCAGTCCACATCATGTTGTCCTTTTTGCTCAATGACATATGTTTGGAAAATGCAGGGATCTCCAGGACATTATGCGTAACTTCTGACACAGGTATTTTCATTCAGGAAAGTTGATCATGCCTTTATGATATGATCAAATCCTCTCTACAGCCTGGTCCTGGAGCTAAGGTCTGCCACATCTCTTGTCTTGTATAGGTTAAGAGTCTATCCATGTTCCAGAATTTTCCTGGAACATATGAGAAAGAGAAGAAAGGAGGAATATAACCAATAATAGCAGTTATACTAGCTAAAATCAAGCATGCTGCTTGCATCCCATCTGGATTGTGCCAGAGTGTATACAGATTCGGAGATCTAGCCTCAAGAATGATATTGGAAAGACTCTCAGGGCTGCCTTCCAGCTACAGATTAGAAAAAGCTCCAGTCATGGTGGTGTCTCACCACCACCTTCTTCTACAACATTTACAGTAGGGAACCTCATGTTTGCTGGGTTAAAGCTACAGAGTCATGGGAAACTACAGTTATTGTTTTACAAGTCTTGTCTTGAAGAGTAAATACATAAAGTAGAGCTTTATGGTTGAGCATCACTTTTATATTTATGGTGTGAATATCTGCCATGGACTTCCATTCTTCTTCAGTATTATCTGGAAAGATTTTCCTTTTTTTTATTTTCTTGATATTTTTCCTCTCTTCTGAAAAAAAAAAAAAATCTGGAAAAAGCAAGCAAACAAAAAAGAAGGTATCTCAGCCCTGACCTCCTTCTCCTACCAACACACTGAAAGGCTTTAATGAAAATAACTTTTGGCAGCTCTGTTTGAGTGACCAGTGTGGAATGGATTCTGACATCGAAGCACGAACAAAATGTAAAAATGTATTCAGGACGCAATGCTACAGCTGGAATAAAAGATTCAGATGCCTCTTCCTTTTGACACATTGCATTGTAAGGTCACAAACTGAGCTGAAGATGCAACTTGAGGAATGAAAATGTCCAGGTTGATGTAAACTGGTTTTAACTCCCTCAGTATTTCAAAATAAACAGCATTAACTTGGAAGAGGCACATTCTTGCTTTACATTCAGCCTCTCTACTTCCTATTTTAAATCTTAGGGGCCTGAGCTAGCCACAAATCAGGAAATAATGGTAATATCAGCCAGGTTTGTGATGGTGGTGATTTCTTTAAAATTAAAGGGTCTCTTGGTGAATAACCAGCAGCTTTCTATCTTCTTTTTTTTCTTTTTCCCAGTCTTTTCACTGTATTCATTTTAAAATTCTTCACTGAAAATTGGCATGGTAAGATCAAAATCAGCGCTGAGGAAAAAAAAAAGCAAGTTTTTACAGTTCAGTCCCTTTTTCTTTATACCTGGTAAGAAAAGAGACGTCATTAGGAGGCCTGGCAATTTTCACCTCAAATGAAACGTCAGATCTAATATTTCATGTGAGTATCTACATCTTTGTTAAGGTCTCATTATCTCGTGAACATGTGGACCAAGTCCAAAAGAATTATATCTTTAATATTTGTCTATCAGTCTTCCATCCTTTCTGCTTCGAACAGAGTTGAGACAGGGAAGGTTGTTAGCACAGGGGTTACTTCATTAGTTTGATTCGGCATGTCTTGGATTCACTGTGCTTTCAAGAGACATCATGAAATAAATTCAGAACGTGTTATGAGGATGCCCACAGAGCAAATAACATGGGCAAATTACCTCACCGCTAAAGGGAAAATAAAAATTACATATCTACTGCAGACAATATGACAAAATAGAGCAGAATGCAGGCGGGATATCTCCTGTAAATACTGCACATTCATATTCATGTGTTTTACATTAAAGCAGTAGAACCCATAAAAAAACTGCACTTATTAAAATAAAACATTTCTAAGAAGCAAAACAAATCGCCAAGTGCTGTAGAAGGAAGCTGAAACCTTTAAAGCGCTGCTGCTTAAAAAAAATAATCTTCTTATGTAACTTAGAGTGGCTTCTAATTATCTGCAGAGCTCCAGCAGGCGGGGTGATGGTGCACTTGGTACCACGCGGCACTACGTCGGTTTTAAGTGTTACAAATTTGGCAGTAAAACTTTCTTAAGTAAGAAAGCACCTTTGTGAATTTGACTGCTTGTAATCAGTTCGGAAATTCTCCTATGTGCTGTAGTGTAGCATGTATCTGTATGTATTACTGTTGTATGCAGCAGGAATCGGCGTGGATACAGCAACTCCCAAAATCATTGGTGAGAGCAGCGTGTACGTGTGCATGTGTGTGTGTGCAAACTGAAAGGAATTCCTGAAATTGTTGATTCCAGAGGTGTGGATTTGGGCATCCACAGTTTAGAGAAACCCACACGGGCTGTGAAGCTGGAGAAGTGTTGACCCATAGGGGTAGGAGTGTAATGTTTTGTCGTGGGTCTGGCAAACTGGAAGAGGCTTACATCTCTTACAGAGATGTCACTGTTGACTTCAGAAGCACCAAGACTGGGTCTTTAGAAATTTATGTGGGAATAATCTCTGTGGATAGCTCATTTACAAACATGAGTGGATCATTTAGACTCATGGGGCATGCTTATTATTCACATATAAGTGATTAGCATTCAAGCGTAAGGGAATTTATTCCTGTTACTTGATTGCCTTGTAGGAATTGTCTTTTTTTTCCCATCCAGAATGCCCCTTTTCCACAAGTGCTGGCAAAAAGTAAACATCCATTACAGCAGAGGAGAGGGGCTCTTTCTGACAAGGATGAGATGGTGGTCAGGATGCAGCTTGTCTTTTTAGGCCAATTACACTGGTTATTTCCTCCTTAAACAGATTCTTTCCAAGATTATTTCCAAGGAATGCAAATTAGGTATGGGCCATATTAATTATATATGAGTAAACATACAGTTCTAGCTGAAATTGTGTTCCTATTCCTTTGGTTGCGTTTTAATTGAAATAAAGCCCAAACCAAAGTAGGACATAATTATCTATACCAAAGTTGCCTCATCCTGTTGCCAACATCAAGCATTCATATGCTAGAAAGCGTTTATTTAAACATTCAATTAAAACTCGACATCATTGTATTGTAAATAATGTTCAAATCAACAAAAAAAATGAAACTGCTCAACTACATGCAAATTACGAAGGCTGGTGTTTGGGGCAAAATTTTCATTTGGGGCCTTGCTTTGGAAATGAACATTTTATATATCTATCTTCTAAGTGACAAAGTCTCAGGAGGAAGAATTTCAGGCACCCCAAGTGCTCAGTGTTTCTAAGAAACTCTCCAAAGACTACATTCCTTTGAATTCAAATGCTAAAATGCTGCAGTCATTAGCAGAGGGATTGGCTGTCTGCGAGCGAGCCTGTATACACATACCGTAATTAGGATTTTTATTTGATCTTTTATATATTTGAGGGAAAGAATCATCTCGAAGATGTTTCACTGCTGTGACAGCCGTCGGTGGGATTTGGAGGCATGTGGAGCAGTTTTTGCAGGCACATCCAGTGGGGCCGCGAGCAGTGTTCCTCCCCACGTTCCCACTCTGATTCTGCCTACCTCCTTTCTCCCCAGGGAGCAGGGAAGGACTTCTGGGGACTCCCCAGCAATCCCCTCTGCAACATCTACCTGTGGGCATGCTGCCACCCACCTGCAGTAAGCAGCTCCCGTCTGCTTTCCAGGAGAGAGTATTCCTCAGAGAGGAACTGCTAAAGTGACTTAATGGTTTAGCTGTTAGCGCCAGGAAGGGCTGTTCCATTAAACGCAAGGCTCCTCTAGGTTTTTACTTATGCTTTCCGTGCTTTGGGTTTCCATAAAAGCCTTCTGATAAGCTGCTGCTCTGCTTCCTCCTTCTTTATGTAAGAAAGCAAAAAAAGTCAGTGTTGACCTAGACTTAAAATGTTTACCTACATCTCAGCTCAGCCTCCGCGAGTGCTGAAAACTGTATATTTGCAAACCTTCACTTTGCAGGTGCAAAAAAGAAAAGAAAAAAAATCCGCTAACATTTTGACATTTTTGGAAATCCTTTAAATAGCATCACACCTCCATGTCCCAGAATTTTCCCCTGAATTAGTACAGCACATGGTTTCTGCTGCTGTTTGTGCTTATTTTTGGATTCCTGCATGGTCATTCCTTGGTCTCAGTGCATGTGCTAACACAGATGTGATGCAAGTGTGTGCAGCCTGATGCTGAAGAGTACAAACCCATCCCTTCTCCAGGATAAACTCTTCTGTTCCCTGCAGCCCGCATTTGCATTTATTACAAAGAAGAGTGGTGCTTTGCACTTCTGGAAGGCAGCATACACCACCTACTTCATTTTTTGTTATAGTACGAGGGAAGCGTCAGCAGAATCATACTTCCTGGGGTGAAGAAAAACCTGTGATATCCTGACACCCACACAGCAGGAGAAAAAAAATTAAAAAAAAAAAAAATTAGTCTGGATCTGTAACTTTACCCTTCTTAGGATATTACAAAGGAGATAACACCACCCTTCTCCCCATTGTATGTGGTGTTCTTGTTTTCAATGTAGTTTACTAATTAATTTATATTGTGTCCTATTTTGTGGCAGGGTCCCATTAATGGTATCAAAATGTGACCCTTCATTTAGGAAATCTGTTTCTCCACTGGTTGTATATGGGAAGAATGTGCTTACTGTATAAAAATCACAGACTCTATGCAGATACAACATTGTCATTCTAATGGGCATAGCTTCAGTTCTGCAATACACAGTGGAACGAGAGATATAATTTAATGTGAATTACCTACAGATTGTATCCGGTTTCAGTAAGTAGCTCTTTGCAGTACCTTGCATGAATTCTCTCTTACTGGCAAAGTATACAGTGTGTCTCCTCTGAAATTAAAAAAGGAAAAACAATTCTGACTCAGTAGAATAAAGTTAAAAGGTGGAATGGCAAAATTCACTGCACGATTTATCTGTCTGTCTATATGTCTGTCTATCTTTCTCCCTATGTGTGTATATATAAATGTGTGTGTGTGTGTGTGTATTTCTAATACTAATTTGACATGATCAGTGGATGCCTGAGTATCTTTTAAAATCTGAGTGTTAATTGGGAAAGGCCCATTTGGAAAGGTGACCTTCTGCAGTCCGTCGGATGTCAGGCACACGGCGCTGGGTCTTGGCAAAACAGCTGTTTGCCCATGAATATACAGGAGCTGACTTCTCAGCAGACATGAATGCATGCATGAAAGCATCGAATCCATTAAAACTGAAACAGTGGTTCCCTTAAAAGAGACAAGCTAGTCTTCTATAAAAAGCATATGGTAAACTTGTAAATTTTGGAAAGCGGGGTGAAAAAATGGCCTCTAATATAATCAGATTTGTCACCCTGTCCCTACTGCAGTGTGAAGGGATTACTGGAGCTGAAAGCACTCTGGTTGTAGGTAAAGCCAGCTGCCTAGTGGCTTCAGTGTGTCCTTCCTGGTCCAGGGGCACACCAGGATCTGGAGCTGCTGTCCCACTAATGGGACATGAGTCTGCAGGTTGTGAGTGTATGCAGCCAAACCTCAGCCTGCTCTGTCCATTGCACTAACGGGAACAAGGTCAATGCCAACCTGCCAGGCTCTGTGTAAACGTGTGTTATGTGAAGCCATGCACAGGGCAGTCTGGTTGAGTGTTCCAAAGAGTGTAAAGACAGAGGTTACCAGCCCCAAGGCATCTTACAGCCGTGCCAGAGATCTCACTTATGATGGACTAAAGCCCATACTACATCACAGCTACGCCGCATTCCATGTCCCCAGCCAGAGCAGGAGCACACAGCATTCACCCCTTCAGGCTGGGAAGCGTGTTGCTGCCCTTGCACTTCATGCTGCTGCCTTGGGTGCAGTGCTGCGGTGTGTCCAGGGCTCTTTTGGTGGCTGCCAAGACGGTGCTGACAAAGGCAGAGAACAAAATGGAGATTTTCAAATCATTACCCGTCAAATCTGAAACGAGTTTCAGGGACCAAGGAAAAGCCTTCAGGGCTTTTTCTGAATTTCTGAGGCTAGCTGCAAATAATGACAGTGTTAAGAACTCAAAAAAGGTCACAATAATATTTTATAATAGCAAGTGTTAGGTAGTCTAAGTGCAAGGGTTGGAGCGGGCTCTCCCTATAAATAATATATACAAACAGAAAACTATGGGGAGATGAGAGGTCTGCGTTATTCCTGCTAACTTGCAGCAGTATCGTTTTAATGGAAAAAAAAAATACACACAGAAAAATATGTGAAAGTACAGAAAATGTTGAATACTTTTTTTCAAGCTGCTCTTGAGAAAGTCAGTGTCTTTGTGTAGAGATGGGAATGACAGCTCATAGTACATTAAAGTGAATAGAGTTCCCAAGTCATTCAGCAGTGGGAGAAATTCACTTAATCTCAGCTTGATAGAAGGCAATTTTTTTCTTCTTCCCACCAGAATGATTTTCTGGGTAGATGTGTGTGCGCTCACTCCCTCTTTTCCTCGGGTGGGTGTCTGTATGCACACACCATTTCTGACATCCCGGGTGCTAAGGAACATTACCGTTGACTTCACTCATACTGATGTTCAAATTTATGGTCTCTCTTCCATACATTTGGGCTGGTGAATCCCTGGAATAAGCACTCACAATTATTTTGAAGCCTAACAAATAGCATGAACCCTAAAAACCTTTTCCTTCCAGCTCTAGGAGCAGGAAAGCCAGAGAGAAGAACTGGCATTTATTGTGTGGCTTCTACTTGACTTTTTTTAACCACGCTGGGAGATGTGGAACCTCCTGGGATGGTGCTGTAGGCAGACATGCCTCCTGCCTTCAGAATTCTGCTTAATCTTGAATATAAAATCTTTGGCTGTCCTCTTTGCCTTCACAGAAAGCCAGCTGGAGCAAATTCAGCTCCGTTACAATAAAAATCCGCCGGCAAGGCTTCTCTCCAATAATGTTCTTGCTGCAGTCTTCTAAATCAAACCTTGGCAATCTATAAAGTTGGAGAGAGGCAAAAAAAAAAAAAAAAAAAAAAAAAAAAGATGAATTTAAGATGGAACTGTAGAGCAAGGGAGCTTGGGGTTTGGTATTTTAAATGTGTTTGGGCAGCAAGCTGACCTGGTAGCTGTACTTGCACTGGGCTGCACGCCGCAGTTCCTATGCGTTGTGCATCCAGGTGCACGGCTTCACCTGCTGGACCAGCACCGGCAGCAGCAAGTTATAGGTGCTGGAAGCAGGTGTGAGCACAGAGCATGCAATGACCGACCTCGGGGATGCCTCTGCAATTCCACACATGTTAAGCTGGTTATGCAAATAGCGTCAGCGCGGCAGCCTTTACCTTTGGAAGCAGTGGTTTTGCTCATTCCAGTTGATCTGTGGAAATAAAGCTGATAGCTGTTAGCGCAGATTTGCATTTGAATAGCCACCCAGCCGGTTTGGGGGCAGGAAGGGAAATATCCCATGTGATTAATCATAAAAGCAATTTTAGGTGGTTATTTTTAAAATTCCAGTGTCAGTAAGTTATTTCTGAAACAAAGTATTTCTATTTTTGTGGTTAACTAAACTGCATCCCTGTTCAGTCGTGCAATATTCTGTATCCCGCAGAATTCATTTGCCAATTGCTTTTAAACATCAGTGACCTTGTGATCTATTCCCACACCAGAGGAGTTTGGAAGCGAGCTCCATACAGAAATTCTATCATTCAGCAACAAGAGGCTTGTGTTTTGGGGTGGGTTTTTTTCCAGGTGGAAGTAGACCAGTATGTTCTCAAATCATAACTTTCTGTAGTTGGTGGGGGTTTTTTTTGGACAAGATGCAGGATGGCTTGCCAGTTTTTACTGAAAGAATAAGAATTTTCACAAAACTCCTGTAGTTCTACAAACTGTTCCTAAATGTATGGACAGTTGGCAGCCCTGCTGTGCGTGCTGTACTCTTCAATATCTGCCTTCTTCACATCTGCTTTTCTAGGCTATGAGACAGCAAGTCAAAAGTAGCTTAAGGAGGCTTAGCAGTGTCTGTAAATAAAATAGGGGAAAGAGCTTTATTTTTCCTTTCCTCCAAGATTTTTCTTTCTTTAACATGAAAGAATTTTAATGGAATTCTGAAGTCTGAGAATAGTAAGTGCAAAACAAAGGGGTCTAGCTCCTGTACTTCCTCTGAATAATTCCCTTTGACGTGACATGAAGCAATGGAGGAGAGCATACTCCAAATGCTGAAAGCAAGTCTCCACTGCCAGGAGGATCATTCTGCTGCAATTGCTTTTGCTATTGATGAAAATAGAAAGTATTAGTGCTAGGATCCCTCTGTTAACAGGTGATACTTGGATTCCGATAGAATCCCTTCCGTTTTCTTGTCTTTTTCCATAGCAAAGCAACCAGTCCTGCAGCGCGACAGTTCGGAGTATCATTGTATTTCCAGATCTTTTATTTTACCAGAAATGCAGGCTGCTTCAGCTGGTCTCCTGCACAGTGACCCTATGCAGCACCAAGCCGAGAGCTGTGGCGGCTCGCAGTGATGCACGGCACTGCAGCTTCTGATGACCACGTCCCATAAATTGCCCCCTCCCGCCCCGTCCTGCAAAGTCAAATTTAACCAGCAAAATTGAAGTGCAGTGTCTGGGGCTTAGTGAAGCAAGGCAAATCCTTCCTGTAAGCTATAGAGGTGACCTTTTCAACCACCTCCCACACCAAGCTGCCTTCTTTTGTTTTTGACACCAAATATCAACCACAGGAAGGGCAAGTGAGAGGTCTGTAATGCTTGTGCTCTACTTGTGGGTTTTTAAACGAATTTTAAGCAAAACGAGGAATCTCTCCTGTTGGTGATTTGACATAGTAAGAGGGACATCGGTGCCATGGCAAATGACAGCATTTACTCAGCTCTCTAATTCAGGTGAACAGTGCCATTGGCCAGATTCAATCCGTCCATAGGCAGTAGGTAAGCACGGTGACAGAGCTGCTGAGTCAGACAGTAGTTTAAGCATCGGCTTCGTTTTAATTTTACAAAATGAACCTAAGAAGTATTTTTAGGGAATGTTTAAAGTACAAAGGAAAACTTTGTTTAAAAATAGATTTTTGACAATGTAAAATAGGTTAGTGCTTCCTTTGAGGCAAACAAACAACCCACTTAAGAATTAGAAATTTCCAAGCAAATGATTTGGAAATCCTTCCTTCCTGAAGCATGATCAAAGTAAAGTCTTGACAGGTAGCATTTATCATAGGTAGTACCTTCTGCTCAGTAAGTACTTGATGAGGCAAAAAGGAAAATTAAAATGGTGGCTGATAGTTACGTGACTAACTACTGTACTTTGGGCACAAAAAAGGCTCCCTTTAGGAAAAACTTGAGTTCGTACAGAGGGAGCAGCTTTGTTTTGAAACTACTGGTTTGTCATTGTGTAGCTGAATTTCTGACAATAAAAAACAGAAAAGAGTTGTGGAATGGCTTCTTCCAGCCTACCCAGTAGGATTGTTTGGCCACTCTTGTGAGTTACCAGGGCACTGGTGCTTTGAAACAGTTTGCATGGTGGGACTTCAGCCTTGCATCTACAGCGTCATCCCACAATCCTATGCAAAGCACTCAAGTTCTTAATTTTCCATCTGGAGATGGACCAAGGGAAATGAGTAAGGATTAGTTTGGGTCTACAGAAAAAGCTTCCAAAGGCATAGAAGACAGTACGGGTATCTGATTCCTTTGAAAGCCGTAGGAAGTGAAGCACCTACTACGCACATTTAGAAATGGCAGATCTTTCCTTAGGGCAAAAGCATACATTGAAGTGTTGGGCTGCATTAAGAGAAAGAAACCTCTCTACGAGGAATTCCTCCTCTTGTCTTAATGTGCAGCCTTAATTTCTCTTCATTAATTTCATTCCTTCTCTCCTAGGTATAGTAGCTGACACCCCTCTCAATATTCACTTTCTTCTTCCTTGCTTTCCTTGAGGTCAGGCTTTGAACCAGGGTACTGTGCTGTAGGTGATGAAAAGATTTTTTTTCTTTTTTTCCAAAAAGATTTTTAAAAGAGGAATTTTTGTTTCCATCTCCTTTTACTTGATTTAGACAGGACATTTCCTATTCTCAGAATAAAGCTTCCTCATTTTAATTGTGTAGAAGCAGAAAAACTGACAGTGAACAGAGAGATAAGATGATAAGTGAGATATGGGCAAGAATGCAAATAAGGGGCCTAGGTTGTTTTTTAATATTTCTGAGTCGTCATCTTTCTTATAACATTAAACACCTTTTCAACAGGTAAGGTACGGTAGCAACAGATTTCCTGTCTCGCTTGTAGTGTAGTCAGTCTGATTTTTTTTTTTTTTAAGTGGGTAGAAGGTGCACAGTTAATTATACCCCCAATGAAAAGTGTGTATTTTCAAGAGCAGCTGAGTCAAAATTTAGTAAGTTCTGTAACTGGTTATGAAATATAGCTGCAGTGTGTGGAAGGCATCCAAATAAATCCTATTTCAGCTCCACAGATCCACTATTGTAGATTTATGGACCCTTGTTTCCCTGCGTGAAGGGCAGGATCTCAGCACAGGAAGTGCTGATTCTGTTTTCTTGGTGTGAAGTGATCCTTCTCTGAATTTTACTGAGGAGCTGCTGCTTAAAATAAGTGGTCTATATGGAGGAAAGATTTCTTAAGCATTTTTGACAAGTCACAGCCCCACCTCAAATGTAGCTATACACAGCCTAAGTGAGCTCCATACTAATGAATCCAAGATAGAATATATTTAAAGAAATTTTAATTCTTGGCCATCCTTCACAACAAATGGGCTTCAGTCAGCAGTATTCCCATCAGTGTAAGTACAGAGCTGCCTGATGCTGGGATCCCTTGGGAACCTGCAGTGCGGAAGGCACACACTCCTTGGGTACCTATGCCTGCAACTGATGTTAAACATTTAAAATATTTAGGAAGGTACAACTGCGAATTGCAAATAGGAGCATTACCTATGCCATGCTTTTAGCATTTTTGCTGGAGGTTGCAAGATTTTGCAAGGAAGGCGTTCAGACTGTTGGCTGCACTCAAATATCCCAGCTTGTGCTTGCAGTGAAAAATGAAGCCTTTGAGCCAGCTTCTTTCTTTTGCAGATGCAGACACTTAACTACAAGCCACCTGATTGTCAGCAATGGTGAGCAATCACAACTTCCATTCATCTGCTTGAGAGCTTCAGTGCCTGCTCCTGTTGGAAATAGGGCCACTTGTGCTTAGGTGCCTAACTTTCAGGATGAGTTTGAAACTGTTTTGCCTTGAGAGGGAATTACAGTGATTTGCCTTTTTGAAGATGACTGAGCCAATTGACTTGCATCCTTGTTTGCATCAGCTGTGGAGCTTGAATTGTTCCTGGAAGGCTTCACGGATGACTTCACAGGATCAACAGCCTTCAGGAGATGACACTGCTTTTCTCTCATATGTGCTCTGAGTTCATCCTTGGCTTAGATACACTGGATAAATCCTGATTATTTTCTAGGAGCAAATGAAGTGCCATCCTTGCTGTGTCTTTTTTGATCAAAATGGATAGGAAAAGAGCAGTTAATGTGCCCAGTGTTCTATCAGCAGCCAGTGCACGTACAGGTTCCTTGGTCTTGCACATTCCCGGAGCTGCTCTGGTTGATGTGCCATGCTTGTGTTCTCCCCATTCTGATGTTAAAGAACCCAATTTCTAAGGCCACAGGTACCAACAGCCCATCTTCTTGTAATAGCTGTGGATCACACAAATGCAGAGGCCTGTCATCCAGCTGTGGGGATTTGTGGCTTTTACAATTGCTGCCATATCCATATTATTTAAGCATAAAAACATCCAGAATAGACATCATCTGGCACAGAAACAAACCCAATACTTAGTGACAACTGTCTGCCGAGTTTTGGCTTTCTGAAGGTGTGGGATTTCCAGATTTCTGTCATCTGTATTTCATCTTCAGCCCATTGTGAGCTAGGAACCACTTAAGGGAGAAGCTCACATTCCTTTGTTTCTGCTGGTAAACACAGATTAGTCACCTCCCTCAGCACTCACAAACCCTTCCTTATCCACTTTTTAGTTAACTGTTCATCAGAGGAAAAATCTCATTCTTCAGGCTTTCTTCAACAAGATTCCTGTTTATGACAGAAATCATCAATAATCTGGTTCACAAATCCTTCTGCTTCTTCAAGCCCTTGAAGATAAGGAAGTCTTCGTGCCTGAAGGTGCTCTCACAGAGGCCTGCATTTGGATGGCTTTGGGATTTCTGCCTCCCCATCTCCAGATGCTGGGGCTGCAGACAACCCTGCTAATTGGAAACGTTAGGTGCAGGAACTCAAGTGAAGTTCAGACCATCTAAACCTAGGCTCAAGTGCTTTCATTTTGCATATTTTCAGATTTGCCGTGGAAAAGTAAATGAATGGTAAGACATGTAAAATAGCACAATTACTTTTTAATTACTTGTATAAATGGGAAACAATTATCATGAGAGTAAACAGGAGCCTGAACAAACGCTTTAAGAAGTAACAAAAATGTGTTCTGTCAACATTTTTCCCAGAACACTCCTGTTTGCTTTGAGACACACAATTGCAGTGAGAAATGGAGATGTGTAGAGGCTCCGCTGTAACAGATTTCAGTGGGATTTCCAGTGCCTGAGATCTCTCTGACCAAGCAGGCCATTCAGCTTTCTGGGCTGGAGAGAGAGACAGAGCATTTTTCAGTGCCTTGCAGGTTGCCTGTTAGGATTTCTGCCTTTGGTGAATGATTTCTTCTCAGGCCATATAAGGAGGATTGTGGTCTGCTTTTTCTACTTCTAGTTCAAGACTCTGCATTCATTACAATGGAAACTCCTGAATATTTTTGTGTCCTTTGTTGTGCCCTTTGTAGCCATTTGAACATACTCACTCTAGGCTGGCTTGATCCCCCTTTCCAACTCTTGCAACCCCATGCAAGTAACCTGTAAAGAAATAAGCTTAATAACAGCACTGAGATCAGAATTCCCACTGATAGCAGGTGATGATATGTGCAAAGATGTGGAAATAAGCTGAACATCACAAATGGTTTAGAAACAACTGTGATGCAGAAGTACCCGTCTGTTTAAGGCTGTCAAAGAATGTGACCTGAGATTTGCTGGGAGTAAGGAAGATTCCCACTTCCTTGAGCAGACTGTGTATCAAGCTGTAGACTTCTCGGTGCTTTTTGTACTAACTAGACCAAAAAGCACAAAAGCACAGAAGAAACTGTAAAAAGCAAGTGTTAAAACAGAAGGGAATGAAATGCAGCTAAAGAAAATTGATTTTGTTTCATCAAATACTTTCTGAAGTTATGAAGTTGTGGTAGTTATCTTAGAAATACTTATTTTCTGCATGGATTTCAGAGCTATAAAAATACAAGTTCTCCTTTGTCAACATTTTTTTCCTAGCTGGATTCCGTTTAGATAGCTGGACATGCACTAATCCCTTTTTAATTCTACAAAAGACAGAATGGAAGGGAAAAAAAAAAAAAAGAAAAAACAAAATTGTTTGAGTCCTTATGAACTCAAACAATTTGCTTAAATGTATTTTCTGCCAAATTTACATACTGAGCTGGAAAGCTCTTGGGATGATTCACAGGACTTCACAAGCCCAAGCATTCAAGCGGTGCAAAGGACCAGAAATTTGAAAAATTGCACGTAGGTTCTGTTTCTGGAATAAGCCTATATATTTTAACTTGGGTAGACCTTTGTACAAAGCTTTCTTCCTGTCCCTCTCAAGCTGGTGTTTACCATATGCTGTAGCAAAGACTTCATTGCCACAAGATGTCACTGACACTAAGAATTTTTTGAGGATCTTCAGAGGGAAAAATGGCATTGAAATGACTGAGAAGCACTCAGCTTTGAAGTACCATCCTTGATTAACAGAAGACACCTTGGGACTGAACTGGTATGCAGTGTCTAGAGTTAGGATGTATTCCTGTTTCCCCACCACCTTCCTCCTCATCAGCCTCTGGCCCTGGTTCCATGCAGCATGTTGAAAGAGGCAGTTCCTGGGTCAGATCCTGGGCCGTAATTCCCAGCATTCCATTTCTGGTGTAGTCAGCAACAGATCCTCCGTCTGCTAGATGGAGCTGACAGTAATTACTTGTTACATGGGGATGCTGAAATGCTTAATTGCCTGAGATGGCAGTCTTGAGATGAAAATGCTTGAAAACAAAAGCATTATTTGGATACTGTATTGCTGTTAAAGCCACAACTTTCAACACCATTAATGTATCCACAGCATTGTGGGAAGAAATTCACATGAAACACGACAGAAATGACAAATAATACCACACACTTTAAGACAGTGTGTCTGTACTGTATTGACTGCTATGTTTGTGGTTAGTCATAATGAAAAGCGAGGGTTGTGGAGTATCCAAAATGGTGCAGCACTTGATGCTTAAGGAGGGATAAATACTGTGGATGTATGTGCATTTTGCCTTCTGTGTGTCCACGCTGCCTTCTGACTGAACTTAAGAGTTGCTGGGATGGTTATTGGACACCTTTTCATGATGAGGGATCACCCCTTAGCCCCACATCTCCAAATCACTGCTGAGGAGCGGGTCAATGTCACTAGGGTGGGAGAGAAGTGGTTCCCCGGTGCCTTGGGGCAATTGCTGGCAGATCCAGGATGGTCTTTGGTGCTCAGTGGGCCCAGTCCTGCTGCCCATGTGTGTTCTGACTTTCCCATGAGCAGAGTGCAAATATTGAATAATTAATGATGGGATTCTTTTTTATTTTTTTTTCATTTAACTGTGTAAAGTGTGGAAGGATACTATCCCTTATATGTAGGCATGTACGGAGTTGGAAATTGGCATCACCAGTACATGTTTTGTAATATATATGCACTTATTTCTTAGTGGCAATGTGCTGAAATTCAATATTCCCATTGAACCAAGGACAGACTGAGCCTTAGGCAGGTGCTGAGTAGAACTGGATATATTCGCTGTGGGGGAAATTTTGGAATTTCAGAGGAAAAAAAAAAAAAAGTGCTCATGAGATTGTGCATCTGAAAAATTTCAACTAAATATTACTTAAATAATCCTTCTAAAATGTTTCGTTTCTAAAATCAAAAGATTTTATGGCAGACTTCATCACTGGGCTGGCATACTTCAGGCTCTTTTAGAATTTTTCGAGCCAGTTTTACCTGTTGAAGTAGTGCAGAAACTTCCTTGGGGAAATAAACATAGCTGACTGTCCTATATAGCACGTCGGGATGCCAGCCATCGGAAGATTAATAGGAAACTCTACGTGGCACTTCCATCAAGCTATAACTTTGTGATTGAAATTTGTAATGTGTCAGGAGAGAGCCTTCTCTGTGAGTTAAATTTCACAGAGGAAACTCTTAACACTTCCAAATGTGTCTACTAAGTCAAGTCGTAGTGAATCAACAACAGAAGCCAGTATCTAGCACAGCCTCATGAAACATTCCCGAGCATCCCCAAATCGCGGCGACGTCCCTGCCTTCGGGGCTCTCCCTTTGGAAGGCGCTGCCAGGAGCCTGTCACAGCTTTCTGGAGTGTTTCTCCTCCTGTCGTCATGCTGTCGCCAATCCATAGCTCCAGCAAGAGTGACGTTTCTCTGGAGGTGAGCCTTTGCACTGGGTTTATCCAGATGTGCAGCGGGTCAGGGAGAGACGTGTGAAGTCTCATTCGAGATGAAATCATGTCCTCTCGTGATTTCCAGCTGGCCCTGTTGAGGAATGTCCTTAATTCCCACAATAGCGTCCCTGTTTCATGGTATTTTAAAAGAAGTCTCAAGTGGCCGGCCACATAAGCTGCTTTCCTGCAAATACTTCAGTTCTTCTTCTCCGAAAAGGGCTTCTGTGCTGATACATGATGCAGTGTGCATTGACACAGCAGCGAGTTGCTTGTTCTGTGTGGCACAGTTAAATTGTCTCAGGCACGTTAGACCCACCAGACATGCATACACCATGTAGGTGCCTCCCTGAAGAACCACCCATTGGTTTGTCCTTGGGGGGTGAGATCCATCTCCCACTGTAGCCTGCTGTTTGGGTAGAACCAGTGCTAGATGCCACAGGCAAAACATTCTCTGCTGAGCTCATTTACTTCAGCTCTGCTTTTTGTTCAGGCATGTGTGCAGACCTGCAGGTAGAAATCCCTGCCCAGCTGTGCATCTATAGGCTGCAATCATTTTGGGAATATCTTCGTGTGATGGGCAACTGATGCACAGAGCAGTCATTCTGGCACACACTGGGTGTGCATGAGCATCTGTCATGGAACGTGTTCATCAGTCAAGGTCTTGTTTGGATGCTTGACCTTTATAAGATGGAGTGTTTGAAGACGTAATATGGAGGTCTAAAGCTTCAATAGGCTTTACTTAAAAGGCATTTTATACATTTCCTTATTACTTTCTCTCGGGCTAAGTCAAGCCTTCTTTGTCAAAAACTCCCAATTCCAGACATTTTATAGAATTAATGAATCAGAGGCACATGAACTGCAGACTCTCACTCTTTGCCTCCTGTTTACACCCAGTGGTGGGTCTGGGCTTCTTGCCTGCTGGGGCATGGCAGAAAGTGACAGTATTGTCATTTGGGTGGTAATTAGTCATTGACTTAGCAGTTGTTTTCTGTTGTTTAAAGCATTCTTTCTAACTGGTGTGCTCGTGCTCACTTTGTGTTCCTGCTGCTTCCTTCTCCACGACTCCAGCCAGGTGCTGTGAGCACTGAGAATCTCCATTCTGAGCAGTGTTGCTGAGTAGACACTGGACTTCAGACCTCGTATCCATCCCTCCTGAAGCTAGTGCTGAGCAATGGATCTGGGAGTATCTCTGGATCATTTCCAAGTTCCCTGCAGAAGAATTCTCGAGGCAGGCCTGTTTCTGACATGCATATTTCCCCTTTGATTCATGCGCTTAAAACAGCATTAGTAGCCTGATGGTTATTCTTGCCATATAGTTTTAGGACCCAGAAATTTTTAAGGGGAGGTAGGAATGAACACTGCCTTACAGCAAAGACTTGGAGATCGTTTTTGTTGGAGGACCTGCAGTTCGTTCCCCAAATTCTTCATGTGCTGGAGGGCATGGCGCATAGGCACTGCCAGAAGTTCTTCTTCGCCAGGTTCTGCTGAAGCAGATGGGCTCTGAAGGATATATATGTTAAGGTGTTGGCAGAGAATGCTTAATGTGAAGCTGTTAGAGTCTGGGGCTGGATGGTGTTATTGAGAGATGTACACGGTTTAGGATTTTACATACATCTGAAATCATGGGGTGCACTTTTAAAGGCTAATAAATATAAATGGATTATAAACCGACACTTACTTTACCATGGGAAAAGAAAGGATGGACATTAGTGAGAGGGAGGTGGTGAGCCTGGGCTTATTTTGCACCCATGGATGGAGTCTGAGGAACATTTCTGGGTAAGTTCTTGGATTCATTCACATGAAAACATGAATGAATCGAAGAACAACTTCCTGCATCTGCCCTGCAGGACCTCAGGCAGCCCTGGGTTGCTGCAGACACTTTCCTACCAGCTTTGTTTGATGAGGTCTGGAGCTTCGTCAGGCGGTGCTGCAGCTGGTCACAACACACTGATGTCTTCTTCGGGTGTTGTGCCTGGTCAGTGGCTATGTCAGGGTTTAGTCTGTATGTCTGCCTACTGCGGGACTCATTGCAGACTTCAAAGACCAATAAGGCTGAAATAAATGTCATTTGATTATTTTGGTGTGAGTATCATTCATAAAAAGAGTAGTTGGTCTCTTTGGTGTTTTGTTTTCTTCTTTGGTTTTTTGTTCCAAATAGTTTCACTGGAAGACTCTATCCAAAATATGAGTTTGACTTTATTATAAAATGCAGCATTTCAGCTATTAGCAAAGTATTCACTGTGTTCTTTTATGTAGCCAGGTTCTCACATATGAATGCTAATGCAACCATTAAATGGCAAAACAATAAAAACAAATTGGAGAGCCATGCCCAGAAGTGACTGATAGTCCTTTGTCAGTATGAATTTCACATCATGCATTTTCTGCTGAGGAATTTTTAGGTGGAGGGCAGGCTAAAAGTATATTATTCTGTTTCATTTTATTATTTTCTTGTTGCTGTTGCAAATGCCTAAACCTACTGTCTGTTTCTGCTGCATTCGATTGCAGAGAAAGAAAAACAAATAGTGAATCTTTAAAAAAAGAACAACAATCTTTTATTAATAGGAGGGGGATTAAAAACAAGCAAAAATCCATATATTCATTAAATGTTTCATGAAGTGTTCTTGTTTTGTGGAAGCATTTTTAAAGTGTTTGACAAAGAAGCAGGTTTCTGCAGACTGCGAAATCCCTACTGAGCACTGAGGCATTCTGGCGCTGGGATGAGGAGCAGTGGGCACAAACACCCATTGCACTTATGTCTTTAGGTGATTTGAAAGTGTTCTTTTTAAATTTAACACCATTGAGTCGATAGGAAAGGGAGTCCTGTGTGCTGTGAGCTGGTACCATGGGCTGTGCAAGGAGGAAAGCCCTTCCCTTGGGCACCCAGTGGGCACCCATTGCCTTGCGGCAGTGGCTGTGCCGTACTGGCACCACGGAACCAGATGGGGAAGGAGGGCTTCCATGAGAGAAACCTAAAGTGAGCTGAAATAGCTTTGCAGGCGTCTTCTAGAGGACTGCCTTTGTTGGCGAGGGAATGCAGTGGAAATATCCGTCCTGCGCCAAGCAGAGCGCATTCACTTAAGAAATTCACCACCCAACTCCTCAGTACTTTAAAGGAAAGATTAATGAGCACTTTATCCAGCGCATATGAGCTGCCTATCAAGAATATTTTCAACAGTGCACCAGTGATACACCGCAGATAGTGCTGACAGAAGCTAAAGTGAAATGTCATACTTTCAGATCTGACGCTGTGTGCAGTTGGAAGAGGGCCTGTGCTGCCTTCAGAGACTGACAGCTAAATCCTTCATTCCTTCAGCTCCCAACATATGGCATGAAGTAGGGTGTGAAAGATAAATTTCTTTGGATAGGTGCAGAAAATATGTGCAACATTTTTACTGGTTGACTGCATAGGAAGATCAAAACAGACGTGTTTTCTAAGAGCAGAAATTGAAGGCTTTGAAATCCTACAACCAGATTGCCTTTATTAATGATGTACGGTGGACACCTACCAAAGTAATTAACAGCTTTCTGTAAGCCTAGTAATGACCACTTGATGGAAAGTGCATGAACGGGGCTCAAGAGTTCCCCATTGGTCTTCCTTTACCTTGTGCCATAGCTGTTGTTGCAATAAATAGTTGGAGGGAGGTTCCAGAGATGACTCAGTGTTTTTTTACACTACCCAAAGGTGCCCACACTGATCTGTCTGCATAAGCACACCATACAGCTATACGGCTCTGTGTGCGTGTAGCACATGCACCCAGATTATTGCAGGGTGCTGCGGTGGGCCTGGTTGGGTAGGCAGTCAGTCCCAATCACGTATTAACTTGATAGAACCCTGTCAAAAAATTGGCATCTGCCTCATATTTTGTCACTTAAAGATTTCATCTTTGCGGCTGAAGTGAAGTGCCTCGTACAGGTGGGTGTTTTAGCCAGACGGAAGATAAAATGTTAGTCTTGATTAACTCAAAGTAAACAGACGCTCTCTGATGCCAATATTACTAGAACCTGTATTTTTAACTGTATATATTAGGATCAGTGAAGTGTATTCTCTCAGGAGTTCTGAGCTCTTGTGGGTTTACAGAAGTATCCAGGCAAACATGGAAGCCCACACAGAGTATAGAGAACATGAAATTGTGGAATTTAAGAATGAAAAGACATCTGTGTTTATTTTATGTAAGAATTAAGAAAAAAAAATTATACCCGTCAAATCTCCCCTTTCATCCATGCCACCCTGCCCGTGTGCAGTCTGTTCTCTCAGTTCTATGTTACATAGGACTGCACTGATGCTCTGCTCCACCGTCACCTTCCCCCAGGTAGAAGCCTCCTTACTGGTGGTGTGGGCTGCACTGGGGCTACCAACAGCACTGTTTTTCCCTTGTTTGCCCATTAAGGAAAGAATATCTGACTATTTTTGGGTCTTTGATTCCCCATAGCATTACCCAGAACAGGTCAGATATGTAACATTAGCTTTTCACATGCAGTTTGGTGAAATAAACACCGAGTGGGAATGTCTCCGATAGAAAATGGAAACATAGAAGGTCTCATTTGGGTGAGTGTGGAAATCATACGCCTCTGGAAGAAAGAGTGCTATTTGAAATGTCGCATTATGAAATAGGGGCTAGGAGATTTCAAATTTCACAGAATATTTGAAAATAATTCTATTTATACCTCTGTCTCAGGAACTGTGTTCTCCATCATAATGATGACAAAAGCCGATGTCCCAGCTTCATAGCACATACTACAGTGGAAACTAGCCTCCAAAGTTAGCTGTTGTGCATGGGGAGCAGTGAGACTGGGAGGAGGTGTGAAGTTAACTTGCATTCATTAGAACTTCAGCTTTATTCTCCTTTTCTCCCGGACTTTTACCATCCTAGCAGTCAAAGTGAGAGCTTGAATGCTGCATGTTCCCACAAACTGTTTACATTGTAAAATGGTCTTCAGATTTATTACGTTAGCATCTCTGCAGGATGAAACCTACCTTAAAGACTAATAATAATGGCAACAATTTGTATGCAAAGGTACTTTCTAATACATAATTCTAAAGCATTTCACAATCGCATTTCACCTTGGTCCTGGAGAACTGCTTGTACAAAAAGATAGGCTGTCTGAATTGCCAGCATTAAGGACAAACATGTTTGTTGCTCTCTTGTCCTCTATAACAACCACTCTGCCTTAGGTATGTGCCTCACAGATCCCTGTAGAGATGTCAGGAGACCTGGGTCTATGTGAACTCTGCTTCTGGAGGGAAACAGGGGAGGAGATAGTTCAGTTTGTTGGAATGTGAATTGGAAATAAAGTCAGTGAAAGTACCGAATGTGTTACTATTTAAAACAAGGCTGAAATTAGGTTCCAGCTTCATTTATGGACAAGTGCCCTGGCTATTTGCTATAGTAACCAAGGGAGCAAACACCTTCGAGTGTATTCTTCTTTTTATTTCCCCTTTCCGATTACAAAGCACTTCATTTATGCATAGCTTATTCATATTATTTTTCTGCTTAGTACTACATGAGCAAATGAAACCACCCTTGAAGTTGCCAGTCAGCTCCAGCTGAACTGGAAATGTGCCCACCAGAGCCAGCTGAGGTTCCACGTTGGCTGTCCCCACCACTGGGAGCTGACACAACACCAGTTTCCGTCTCAGCTGATCCAGGCTGGCTCTCACAGGTAGATCATAGAACCATAGAATCCTTAGAGTTGGAAGGAACCACTAGGGCCATCTAGTCCAACTCACCTGCAGCACTTCCCACAGCTAGATTAGATTGTCCAGTGCCTGATCCGTTCTCACCTTGAAAGTCTCCAGGGACAGGGCATAGCTGATGTTGGAAAATACTTTCTCCCAGTATCGTTTTTTGCAATCCTATCCTAATGTTTAATTAACAAATTGGGAACATAGAGGAAGAAGGTGTAGCACACACAACATATTTACAATATGAGCTCTTCCTGTCCTTCACCCTACATCCCATTTGTTTAGAAATTATTCAATGTGTAGCTTTGTCATTTTTGGTGGGGGGAAAAAATGAGACAGAGACGATGTCATGATGTTTCCTACAAAGCTTTTTATGACGTGGGCAAATGTAAAGTTTCACATGTATGGTGAAGTTTATAGATGGTAGGAGGATGGAAACTGTTAACTTCTCCAGATGTCTGTGGAGTAGCACCTGCTTTTCCTCATTGCCCTGGACATGGGACACATCCTTTTAAATCTAGATGCAAGTATAAAACTGGTGCAGATTTAATGAAAAAGTTTTACTGACAGCAAAGGAGAGACCTGCCTGGAAATCCTTCCCACTGGCAGTGGAGGGAACACATGCAGTGATTACAGGCTGCCCTCTTCCCCTTTCTTCCTCCAAGTATCTTTATATTCTGACCTCTAGGCAGTCTGGATGCTGAGCAGTGGTAGAAGCTGTACAGGATGTAAAAGGACTGTAAGCAAAGAGAATCATGAAACTCGTGGATTTCAGCACTTTGAGCATTCTCCGTTGTTCAGCAGCAAGAAGTTAGTGGCACATACTGTTTTCATTCTTTCTAAAAAATAGACCTTTTCAGTGTCAACTACACAAACAGCAAAAAAAAGCATGAAGGAAGTTAGTAAGAAAGATGTGAAAGCTGAGGAAGTCATTACTCTTGTCTGTAGTGTTCATCATCAGTGTCCCTTAATGTATGTAATTCAGAAATTACAGTCCATTGATTCACATGTGGATGCCAACTCATCACATTGGGCTGCTTGTTTTCTTTTGAGGCACTGAATCATGGCCTTCCTGCACACACAGACCATGTGCTTTGGATACCAGCAGTTGTTACCCTGCATAGGAAATGAGATAAGTAGATTTTTATTCACTTTTCTTACTCAGCTGTAACTTTAAGGACTAATGTAACAAATAATTAAAGCTAGAAATTTCAGAGAATGCTAAGCCAATTAGACTCAAAATACAATGGAAAGTCAAGGTGAGTTAGGCTTCTAATTCCCTTGGAGTTGAATTTACGTTGAATTCTATGGGATTACATTAAGCTTATTCATGCAATATGAAATCGTGCTTTATAAAGTTTATCTTGTGTAGCTATCACTAGTAAACACTTCAAACTGGCAATGCTAATTCTTTTCAAAGAAATGTGTGAAGATTGGGAAGGGAATGATGTAGAAACACAGCTGGAATTAAGATTTTAGAAAAATTAGGTTACTGCGGCTTCAAAGAATCAAAGAGCAGAAGTCTTGTCCTTGATGCCATCCAGTTATTGCAGTCCTTATGTTGTCTTCTGAATCCCAGATAATGCCACCAAACAACAGGTGGAGCATGAAATTTCTTAAAACACCTATCAGTTTTGGAGTCCTAAAAGCAGATGCTTGATACAATGCAGTAGCAAACTTCTGTGTGCCCTGAGGAAAGCTTGACTGAAAGGTAAAATGCTTAGCCAATTGTATGAAGGCAAGGCCCATGAATTTATTTTAGCCCACTTGCATAAAAAACTTTACTACCATATTCTTTGCTGTGCTTCCGAAGCGTAAGGAATTATTGCTAAAGACAGAAATATGAAAACATCACACATTTTCTTGTGGCATGGAGGGCTGCATTTGAACATAATCACTTCTTATGTCAGAACTTTAATTATATGATTTATGCTTCTCAAATTAAACACAGGTACCAAAAATAATAACAGTGAAGTGTTCTAGTTAATTCTAAAACTGCTTCAACTAACAAATGGTTTAGTGTACTCATTTCTCATGTCCATGAAATGTTTTTGCACAGGATAGTAAACACTAAAGTTTGCTATCTATGGTTGCATTCCTAAAATGTCTACTGCATGTGCATCTTCAAAATGTGAACACTGTGTCTTCTGTCTTAAAATACGTGTAATTTTGCATTTGCTGAAAGTACTAATGTATTTATTCAAGCACATGAGTGCAGACATGGACTGTGTATGAGAAACAGAAAGTCTTGCTTCATTTTAGCCCTGGGTGTATGCTCAGTATTCATGAAATTTTACAGTGCTTCTGTTTTGCAAGGGAAAACACCGGTGGGTTCAATTCCTCTCTGATAGAAAGCACATTAATAGCAGAGCATAGAATATCATCTGTAGTGAAGAATCCCTGTTGTCTGTATCTTATTTGGGCAGTGTGTATGCGTAATGTAGGTGCACATGGCCAAGTTACTTTCCTTTTAAAATCTTAAAAGCTGTCCATTAAAATAAATAAATAAATAAATAAGGTTCAGGGATTTGGAAGAAAATGAGGACACTTCCCAAAGTTCTTGTGGCTAGAAATGACCTGGTTTGGTTCTGTGGTGTCAGAGAGTGCTGCAGGCACAGAGTGTAGCCAAACCCGTAAGGGCTTCACTCAAAACGTGTTCCTTTTCACCTGGATGAAAGTGCAGGATTAAGGGATTTTGTTTGCTTCTCCGTAAGGAGAGAAGTAAAGATGAGAATTTAATTAAGCTGAATGTAATTGGTAATGGAGGTGTAGGCACCACGATCCCTACCCTGATTTTTCTAGCAAAATGGCTTTATTGAGTGCTTATGAGTATTTCCATTTTTGTGTTTCACTTTTCAACTTTGTAGACATTCAGATTTTGCAGTTAATTATTCCAGTGTACATGAAGCTCTTGCAGCAAATGGATTTGTGCTGTTGAAATTAAGCAGGGAAGCAAAACAACTGCTGGTAATTAGACACATTTCATGTATCTGCGTACACATCTTAAAACAACAAAAATTGTCTATGTTTGCATTGGAGCTTCGGATTTGATAGCATTCAGTAAATCTAATTATAGGCTATGGGAGCTTGCAAAAGTCCCTGAATGTTTATGTACAGTTTACCACTTTTCCCCAAAGTGCTTTTATGGATTTGGCAATTAATCTTCAGTTCCATTTGATTGGAATTTAGAATTCTTGGGTTACATCTGTTGCAGGTGACGTGGAGCATGTTTGCCCCACGGCAGTTAACGTGGGGTGTCCTTTGTATACTCTCATATTTATGGTTTTTCTTACATACAAATATTTCTCATCTAAGTTTCAAATGAGAATACAATCAAAGAAATTGAGCTTTCTTAAGTCCCAGAAGACTCTGAGTACTACAGGCATTGTCGAGGTGCTGAAGATAACAGGGGAACAAAGAAATCCAATTAAAACAACATCTCTTTTCAACATCCTTTCTTGCTGTTTTCTGTGAAATACACGGTCCTGTTAATTTTCCACGGCATCACCAGCACCCATAAAATCTGAGACACTTCAGTTAGTTCTGAAATGTCCTTTTGTAGAGAGGATTTTTTGTTTTTTTAATGAAGCCTCGGAGAAGTCTTCCCAGATTCTTCTGATGACAGTATTTGCAACTCCACACTCATTTGTCTTTCCGTTAGCTGTTGCTGGCCCCTGTTTCTAAAGCTACTTCTGGAGGAATAATTGAGAACATGCTCTGTGGTAAATCAGCTTTGAAATTGCTGTGATTCCTCACCTGCCAGACCCAAGGTGCAGGACAGGAGCCTGCTCAGCAGCAGGGCCCAGTGGAGGAGCTCGACTTCTCTCGGTCTTGGTTTGTTATAGTTAAAATGTGTAATTTCATAGAATCATAGAATATCAGCCTGGAGAAGAGAAGGCTCTGAGGAGACCTCACTGCAGCCTTCCAGTATTTAAAAGGGAATTATGGATGGGAGGGGAATAACTTTTTACATAGGTAGACAGTGATAGGACAGGTTGAATGGCTTTAGGCACAAGGAGGGAAGGTGTCAGGAGGAAGATCTTTGCAGAGAGAGTGGTGAGGTGCTGACACAAGCTGCCCAGAGAGGCTGTGGGTTCCCTATCCCTGGTTCAAGACCAGGTTGGGTGGGGCCCTGGGCAGCCTGGTCTAGTGTTATATCTCAAGGTTAGTGGCCTTGCCTATGGCAGGGGGGTTGGAAGGGTTGGAACTTGATGATCCTTGGGATCCTTTCCAACCCAAGCCATTCTATGATTCTCTGATATTTTCAGTTGGAAGGGACCCATGCGGATAATAGAGTCCAACTCCTGGCTCCACACAGGACCACACAGAAATAAAACCCTACATTCTGGGCTGCATTAAAAAAGGGATGGCCAACAAGGAGAGGAAGGTGATTTTCCCCCTCCACTCAGCTCTTGTGAGTCCCCATCTGGAGTACTGCATCCAGGCCTGGGGCCCCCAGGAGAAGAAAGATGCAGAGCTCTTGGAATGGGTCCAGAGGAGGGCCAATAAAATGATCAGAGGGCTGCAGCACCTCTCCTGTGAGGAAAGGTTGAGGGAACTGGGCTTCTTTAGTTTGGAGAAGAGAAGGCTCCAAGGTGACCTCACTGTGGCCTTCCAATACTTGAAGGGAATGTATTAATCAGGAGGGGAAATGACTGTTTACATGGGTTGATAGTGATTGTACAAAGGGGAATGGTTTTAAACTAAGACAGGGGAGATTTAGGTTAGATGTTAGGAGGAAGTTTTTCACTCAGAAGGTGGTGATGAACTGAAACGGGTTGCCCAGAGAGCTTGTGGATGCCCCATCCTTGAAGGCATTCAAGACAAAGCTGGATGTGGCTCTGGACAGCCTGGTCTAGTAGCTGGCAACCCTGCCCATGGCAGGAGAGTTGAAACTTCATGATGCTTAAGGTCCTTTTCAACCCAGGCTGTTGGGTGATTCTACGATCTGAAAATGTTGTCCAGACACTTGTTGAACTTGCCAGAATTCAGCTGGATAAAGCCCCCCCATGAGTCCCTGCTTGGAGCTGCACGAGCTTTTCTGGGTTAAGTCTGCATCCCCACACACAACATTTACCAGCATTGTTTCTGCAGCTGGTTTTAGTGCAAGATGCCTGTCCCTCTGGGTCCTGACTGCAGTTCTGTCCCATCACCTGGGGAACCACGTGCAGCCATGGGTCACTGCACACTCTGATCCCACTGCTGTGATCGGAGATAGTTTCACAGTACAGATAACAGCTGGCGCAGAGAGAGAAGATCTCTTCCTGAGCATTACCTTTGCTGCTTGCACAGGTAATTCCCGGAATGACCTTCTGCGTTTGAACACAGGGTAGAAAGGCACTTGTGAGATGATCCCAGCAGTGTCTTTATAAATCTTAGCAATACATGACAGACAGCGGTTAGCAGGAACAGCAGGCAGTGAGTGGCCTTTGAGACACTGCAAAAGGGATACTTTGACACCTTATCCGTCAGCGAGGGGAAGTCACTTGGGAGTTGCTTTTGTAGCGCTGCAGGGGAGTACAAGGAGCTGCTGAATAAAAGTGGATTTAATCAGAGGTACTTGGTGATATCCCTTCACCTCAGCCTCCTGATTGTATCTTCACAGTGAGGAGCTAGTTAATTCTAATGATAAAAGCTGAGAATCTTCTTATTGAAATTTAAATTAGGTTAATGACTAGTGCTATGGCTAAAGGGTATAATTTACAAAACACAAATCCCTCATGCAAAAGTGTGTGTGTTCCATATTGCACATGGAAATCCCTTAGTTTCAGTTTGACTCATTTGAAGCAAAATAAATAAATAAATATATAAAATCTTGCTAGCATTTCCAAGGCTGCAAAATATGCTAATTGAGGCTTCTCCTCAGAAGGGGACCCTGCCTTGGAGCAGGCTGAAGTCCCACATGGGCATCTCCTCCGTCTTCTCCTGGGATAATGTCTGGGTGCTGCAGAAGGCTCAGCCTTTATTGCCAGAGGAAGCTGAGGTCAGGTTCGTAGGTGTTCTCACAGCCAAAGCCAGGTGTTTAGGGGATGGAAACACCTAATGAAGTTACCAGGTTTATGGCAAGGTTTGAATTGCTGGGGACTGAACTGTCTGCATGTGCTGTAATGGGAATAGAGCATCTTTATTATGATGCCCTTCGTTATTTGTTACCTGAGTTTCAGCAAGGACTACTTGGGTGCTGCTTTCTGCAAAGTCTGACATTGTCTGTTTGCACTGGTCTTTTACTGCATTCCTTGATACATGGTATGCATGGATACCTTGTTATGATACGGGTATCCAGGTTAAAAACTCATGTAGAGGAACAGTATTCAGCTGAGCTTATCTCAATGCGGTTGGTACACTACAAAGTACTCATACACTCTAAAATGCTGTGAATTAGCAGGAGTGTGTGGGATATTAGGCTGGATATTAGGAAAAAAATGTGTTCTTTGAGAAGTACATGGATCACTCGCCTCCTTGGCACTTGGAACAACACAGAAACGAAACTCCTGCTCCTGTTCTGTCCTTGTAGGCTCATGTCTGGCTGTTAGACCTCTGGGAAAACATCACTGGATACTAATGGGCAGCACAGTGCTGAAGTGAACATTGGTTTGCCATTAGAACCAAATGTTTCCTGGTGTCTCTACAAGCTGTGGTGTGCGTGAAATGAAAACTTCTGACATTTATGAGGTTCTTTACAATATAGGAACAAGCATTTACTTTTAGTTCTTAATTTCATATGGGCATTTTACTTGCTGGGTGCACTCAGTGACATCTTCGAAGAACAGGAAGGACATTAAAGCACCATAGTGAATTGGTAGTAATTTGTGTAGTAGAACTCACTCTTTTCTTATCATTTCCCATTTTATGAAGATGACTTTGTAAATTGATTTGACTTCAGAGTGCGCTTATGAAACAGCAGTGCATGCAGACTCTTCGAAGTCATCTGAAAGTAAAGCTGTGCCACTTTCTATCCAATGGGAGTCTGGGAGAAGACATTTTAAGATAAATTAATTAGGAGGTGCTGCAACTTAAACAAGTACAGTGGTGATCATGAAGGCAGGTACTCTACAAACTTCAACAAACAGGGCTGTACATTCACATCTCACAAACAAAAGCAATCAGAAGAGAGAAAGGAGGGAGTATGCTAGGAATAAAAATGGATCAGCAGAGGAAGTGTTTGATAAGGTCAGAAAATCCCAAGCCCTTGGGCTGACCAGGCAGGGACTGAGTGACCCCAGCTGTGCCCATGAGAAGGCTGAGAAGTGGCCAAGGCTGAATGCAGAGGATTTGATGTTACCAGTTCACCCACCCCCCCGATTCTCATTGTTGAACTTAACCCTTTGTAATGGGTGGATCTCTCTGGAGGAGATGCAGTTGAGAAATGTGCTGCATTTATAGAGTTGTTTGGAGGCTCAAAGTGATTTGCTTTCTTTCTCCATGTGAATAATATAGTTTTTTTAATGGGAAATCACCAGGACTGGAAATGGCAGCAGTGCGTGCTCTCCTTGGCTTTAAAGCAACAGTGTTCCAGTTTGGCATTGAACAGAGTTGACATTTGCCCACTGCACAGTATTTGTTTTCCTTCAATATACAATCATAGAATCATTAAAGTTGGAAAAGACCTCTAAGATCATCTAGTCCAACCATCAACCCATTGCCACATGAAAAATATTAGTAATTCAGTGCTTCAGTACCCACTTCACAGAGAATGACAACAAATGTGGGCTTATACAGAATTTTAAAAGCATTTCAGTTTTTCCTGCATATGGCCAGAATTTGCTTCAGTAGTCTCTCTCCCATGGTGCCAGTGAGAACTCAGCTAGGGTTCAGGAGCAGGGTGGTGCCCCCCTTCTTCTGTAAACTTAAGAATGTGTGCTCTGTGTCCCCACTGCATTTGATTGTCTCCAGGGGATGTTATATAGAATCAGGTGAAATCCAGTTCTGATAAGTTTTTACTGTTGTGGCTCTAAGGCACTCATCAGTTTAAAGTATTCCTCAATGGATGCTAGCAGCATTCATTCCCAGGCTGCTGCAGTGTCGTGCCTTCCTGAAGACCCCCAGGCATACAACACTGTATGTGCAATGGCAGAAAACAGTTCTAAACTCAAAGGGGAAATGTCTACGAAGTGCTGTTCTGTCTTGGAACCACGTAGCTGGGTTCCATTCCTGCTGCTGTTGTGTAGGTGGGTTGCAAGACTTGATCACACACCAGCATTCTGGTACTGAGAACTGGATAAAACTGATGTTTCAGCTAAGTGTGTTCCAATGTGCTTTAAAATCTTCAGAATTAATCAGTGAATTGTCAGAGAGCTTCAGACTTATTACTTTTTAATAGCATTTTTTATTACTTGCTAATTATAAGGTGGAAAAGGTGTGAGGCACAGCTAGTATTATAGTTCCTTAAGTAAATTGGAGCACAAGGTCACAATAAATTGAAAAGTTATTAAGTGCTTACTTTGCTGGAGATATAATACTTATCATTATAAAACAGAAATACAGATACTCTTTTTTTTTAATGTCCACAGATGGCACAAGCTAATTATTCTCATTTGTATAGCACCTTACACCTCTGTAGATTTTTTTCAGAATGTTGAAAAACAGATGATCACGTCTGTTTTTGTAGCTGTGTGAGAGTTTTTCATTAACAAGATCAGGCAGGACCATCTGTGTGTTCTAGTAAAAAGTTTACCACCAACAGTGAATTCAAAACTTTCAAACAATGGGTGAATGCATAATTTGTCATGTGTAGGTACAGTGCATTGGCTAATAGCCCATGCAACTTAGTCACAGGTTTCTGAATGCATTTCTTGTCTCTTTTAAGGGGAAAAAATGCAAGTCACATTCAACGTTGCATTAATGACAAAATAAGCCCTGACTCAATGCAGTATTCAGGTTTGTGCCTTCTATGTATGTACACACATCCACCTGGCACCTCATCCAGGGAGAGGGGAGCAGCCCCCAGGGATGCCAGCTGCAGAAGAGCAGCTTTCCCTGCCGTCTGTACAGCGAAATGGAAGAAGGCAGCCTAGGAAGGGGAGGCGAGAGGCTTGCACACATCATTGGCTGTGAGACTTCTCCTCTCACGTAACGAGTCCATCAGGCAGGTCCTTGCACACTGTGATGGAAAAGCACTGCGTTGAGTGACTTTGACCTGAAGAAAAAGTGTGTTTGTAAAGCTGTTAAAATTGAATACAGCTGGAGAGGGAATAAAAAAAAAAAAAAAAAAAAAAAGCCTATGCAGAGACCACCTCCAGGAAGCCTTGAAGTTAATTGTCTGGTAGCTGTGATTCTTTTAGAGTGTTGTCCCTGTCTGTTCACACTTCCCATGCAATCTCACTCTGCCCCAGCATTTTCACGCTCCCAGGCTGCCTCTCCCACACTTCCTAGGTTCAGAGAAGCAAAGTGTGTGGGGCCAGGTGACCCTTTGCCATCAAGAGCTCTCCAGTCTGTGCTAGGATGCTTGTCCCCAAAACGTGGAAAATGTCCCACAAGATGAGTCGCCATGAGGCAGACCAGTTCTGTATAAGGGGTGGACTGTGAGAGCAGGTGCTCAGCACAGGAAAGTTCTTCAAAAAGGATGACAAACTGTGAAAACAGATGGGGGCAGAGATGTATGTCGGGTTATTTTAATTTTGCTCTGTCCCTTGTAATTTTTTGCATGTTAGACAGAGCCTGGAGTGTTGAATGGGCACTTGACAAATATTCAAGAAATCTGTGGTTTCTAACCCTGATCACTATCAGCTTTTCCAGAGTAATCTCTGGCTTGTGTATCTCCCCTGTGAAGTCGTCAACATTTGCTCAGAGGTTGTATGGCTTGTTAGCTGGAGATGTATGTCGCTCATTAGAGATAGAAATGCGTCTTGTCTTGTCGATGGAGGCATTAACAATTCCACTTGCAAATTAAGGAGTTCGTTTAAGTCTCATCCAACATTCTTGTGAAAAATCGTGGCTCCTACACAGATGTCCTCAGCTGGTCTCGTTTTCACCAGGGTACACCAATTTGGGAGAGGATTTCACCTCGGAGCGTGGTTCTTTAATGAGAAAATGCCTTTGTGTCCTACATAATCCACATAATTAGTGCATGTTGGAGTCAGCCCATATGGGATTTTCAAAAGCTCAGTGCAGAGACTATTTTCTGGTTTAGTTATTGAGAAACTTAAAACTTTAGCCAGGCTAAAATGGGGAGCTTTCTACAACCCAATGTAAGAGCAAAGTGTCCAGTGTTGCTTGGATTATTTCAGTTTGGACACTGCCATCTGGGTTTTCTTGGATGAACCATTTACCTTCTCCTCAGGTTCCTGATTCTGCAGAGAGGGAATGGTGATCCTTTTGTAGGACAAAGAAGCTCTTCTGATTTTTAATTAACAGCTGACATGTTTGGGTATTCGGGGAAGAAATCTCACTTGAATTATTGCTTTGTGAGATTATTGTTTTAAGAATGGCATGTGAAGAATTTCTTCACGTATATTTCATCTTCTCTTGGTAACCTTCATCTTCCTTGTTCATATGTCCAAAATGTAATTACAAAATGTTCCCTTAGGAAATAAAAATTCTAAGTGACTCCTTCAAGCTATGCTTGAAATTTTGGGAGAAGCAGTTACTTTTGTCACTTTCATCATTTTAAAATGTTGTACCACAGTGGTTTTTAGTAACTGCAGTTGTAAACACCATTGTGCAAAAGGAACAGAAAAAAAAAGCCTGATCCTGGCTCTTGTGGGTTTGCCATTTTGATGTAGGACAAAGCATGTTTGATGAATTGAGATGTACAGATGGGGCATGTCCTCGGAAACAGAGACAATTTCTGTGTGAGAGGCAGCCATCCAGAACAGCAGCTGCCTGACTATTGCAGAGATTTTTGGCAAAGGATATGTTTAGAATCATAGAGTCATAGAATCACCAATGTTGGAAAAGACCTCTAAGATTATCCAGCCCAACCATCCACCCATGACCAGTATTTCCCCACTAAACACCTGAATGTTTCTTGAGTGCCTCCAGGGATGGTGACCCCTCCACCTCCAGTGCCTGACCACTCTTTCAGAGATGAAATTTTTCCTAATACCCAACCTGAACCTCCCCTGGCACAACTTGGGGCCATTCCCTCTTGTCCTGTCACTAGTTTGAAGGAAGCGTCTGAAGAGAAATGTGAAGGTAGCATTGCTGTGGTTCCAAAATGATGGAGCAGCCAAGGGAAAAGGTGCAGGACTTGCTGGCTGAAGATGGCTCTGGTGTCAGGAGCACAGCAGGCTGAGGGGCACTGAGCTGCTGCTTGGTGTAATGGAGAGGGGCCCAGGGCTCAAGGACAGACAACAGCGAGGTGATAAGGATGGCCAAGAGGCAAAGTCCTCTCAGAGGGTTTGAGGCTGGACCTTCTAAGAAGAATTGCCAGAGCATTTAGGTACAATATTTACTAGGCAGGGAGGATACAGAGCTCATTTTCAGATTCTGACATATTTACAAATAAAAATAAAAATAAAAGCTTCAGGATTACTGATGCTTCCTACAGTTTTGGGATTTAGAATCTGTATGTAAAATGTGCTTTGCTTCATTTTCTTTGACTTGCCCTGCGTCTGCTTTTTTAATGACAGGCATGTTTCCAACTAACAACTTCCTACTTTCTCATTAAAAGCAAAGACAAGGGGGTAGGTAAAGTGTTACAATAGGAAGACTTGTCACAGGAAGGAAAGAAAAAATAGCTATCTGGAGAAACCCATCCCAGTCTAACACTTACTCTTTGTTTCATCCTGAAAAAATATTTTTAGCCAAAGCATTATTTGGTATTTATCTGAAATCGTAATTGAGAATCGTATTGCAGACTGTGTTTTTTCATATTTTATATTAATTATATAAATGGTTTTACCCTATATATACCCTATAAATGCCTTTACCCTACTGGACAAAAAAAAAAAAAAAAAAAAAAAAGACCTTTAATTAATATTAACCAAAGTACCAGCCTTAATAGTTGTGCTGTAAGATGATCAATAGGCTGGTAATGGGTGAACTCTCTGCCTCCATAAGAGCTGAGAATATTACTAAGGGTGTGAACAGTTTAACTCAGTATTGTGAGATGATAAACTATCTTTTAATAGAACATTAACATTAATCTAAACAAGATTAGTGGAGCAAAGCATTGTACGAATAAGCTTGCTCAATTAAAACAGATGGTCTTCCATGCTGAATTCCATTATGTTAATAAAGCCTCCCTAGCATACCCACAAGCTTGCGTGTGCTCATGTGAGCTCTCTCTTTCCAGTTGCAAGGAGTGTGGTACATATAAATTTGCTTAGCTTTGTGCTACAGTACTCATTTTATCATCTTTTATTCTGAGAGCTCTTCAGAATTTCATATTTATCAAATTATTTCTGAATGATTAATACAAGATCTTTACATTTTCTTCTAATTACATGTCTATCATTAATCTTCACTATTTCTTTTCCCCCAAGCATTTTAGAGAAGGTGGAGAGTGATACAATTCAGCAATTAGAACCAGCTGCAGGCATGATTAAGGCTGTCTAAAACCAGGGAAGAAAAAAAAGTAAGAATGTAGCAACACTAATGCGTAACGTTAGCCAAAATTAATGATCAAACCTTTCATACTAGCATCTTAATATTGTCTCAAGCAAAATGGCTTTACATTTGTAAGGAACTCACAGTTGCAATCTAATCACTATTCCCCCCCCAGATAAGCTTTTACTGTTCATTACTAGAAGAAACAGAGTTTTGTTGCTTCAAGAATTATAATTTCTATCCTGGGCAGAAGCTCAGCAAAATATTCACATGTATTAGGAGGCCCTGAAGTTTTCAATTTATTAAAAAAAAATCCTTGCTTTAAAGAAACATCTTAAGGAATAATCTCTAATGTAATCCTTTCAGTAGAAATCAGCTAAATTAAAAGGTAATGTAAACAGACGTGATTTCACCTCTCTTCCCCACACATTGCCTTGCTGGTTAGATGGAAGAGAATATTTTAGCATTGCATCAAGCTAGAGCTAAGCAGAATAAATCACTGAATACTGTTTAGCTTAACTTTCAGGGCTTGGAGCTAGCAGAATGCAAGAATAGTTTGAGAGCTTTTTCTCTTTACTTGATTCACTCTTTGCAGGCTTTTGATCATCCTTTGGCCCTCACTTGACAAGAAATCTGCCTATGTTTACGGCTACTAGAGAAAAAGCCTGGTCAGGAGATTGCTATGTAGCTGCCTACCAGCTTTGGATGCCTTAATTCTGCTAGGGCTCATATGGCACTTCTGTTCCCTGGTAGACTGGGTAGAGTTTCAAAAGATTAAGTGATGCTATTATGCATACCAAGTTGTGTGACTTGTCAAAATGAGTAGTATTTGTCCCAGCTGAAGGTGTTCACCTTTCAGTCTTCCCTTCAGATATCAGCTTAAAAGCCAGAGAATAGCATATAATGCCCCAAAGAACGAAGGTTTTCAGGACTGTCACCACCAAATGTGAGGGTGCGAGGTTGGAGAGGGTATGAGTACTTTGTTGGCTCTTCAGCAGGATGTGGAGTGATAGTTGAATACAATTTAATAATCCCTTAGTCGAATTCTCTCCACGTCTAAGACATTTGGCTGTGTGCAGCTAGAGCTCCCCTTTAAATCAAAGTGACCCAAGTGCTTTTCCTGTGCACAGGAACAGAGAGTTGATGTATGGAACGGAAGTAAGCCATCATTAAAAGAATGATCGTGTGTGTGCTCTACATTTCAGGTGTGAATTACTTTAGGGGGAAATACTCTCTTGAGAGCGGGTCTGCCTGGAAGATGTCAATGTCAACTTGCTAAACAAGGTTATAGGGTGAGCAGAGGCTATTAATTATTGATGGTCACTGGAAACTGGTGGATGGATATCTACACCACTGCTTAGTCCATTGTGACTTAAATGTAAATGAAATTTAATGTGAAATTGTGTATAATTGACAGCTCATCAGCTACGGGCTAAAAACAGCTGATGTGCTGGTGGGAGTGTTGGCTTTTCATTACTTGGGTTTCCATGACTGACTTTTCCATAACTAGAGCCTGAGACATCTCTAGTTTGTAACTCAGAAATATCAGCTTTCCAGTAAAGATAAATGAACAATAAATCAGTGCAGAAAGGAGGAGGTGTTTTAAAAGAGAAACACTGTTCCGAAGGATAAGCTTTCTACCCTTAAAGCTCTCAGAGTTAGCGAGATAAGGGTTTGCTCATGAAGAAATTTATCCATTCCATTCCTAGTAAAAGCGATGGGTACGAGTCATCAATCATTGTCAAAAGGCAGCAGTGCCGCACAAGGACAGGAGGTGCAGGAAGTGAGCTGTAGAGCGATAGCTCGCTGATTTCTGGTGCACTAACGGAGCATAGCTGAATGGGATATTGGTCCTTTGCTGCTTAAGCAGCCAGAAATAACAGGGTAAGGAGCTAGCATATAATATCAGCACTCCATGGGGGCATCATGTAGCGCAAATACCCAAGGAGGAGAGTTGTGTAAACATATGACAAAGGTTTAAAACAAGACAGCCTGTATTTTTCTTTTTGAAACTACTATTTGGCAGGATCTTCCTCCAACGGTTACATTCCTACCTTCAACCTTTTCATTTTAAAGCTTCAGGATCTTTGGAACACAAGGATATCAAGCCAACCTGCAGCGGGTAGGGACTGCCAGGTGTCCCAGCCATGGGCACAGAGAGGACAGCAGGAGTTTCTATGCATGTCCTGCTGCACATCCCACCTTCTCATCTTTGTTCAATTCTGTGTCCTCATTTCCACCACGAGAGTACACAGATCACCATATTCTGGGGAATGTTTCTGCCAGGGAACAGCCTGTAAGGCAGAAAACATGTTTGTGGAAGCCAGGCTCAACCTGGAGAGTCCCACACGTTGTGTGTGTGCCTAAGTGCTATGAAATGAAGAGTCAGGGAGGCTGGCTGGAAGAAAGGGATAAGATGTCGTTGGAAATGCCAGCCATCAGGGAAAGTCAGTGGCAGGAGACAAATAAAGTAATATTCTATTTTGTCAACCACATTTCAGGCAGTAATATATCTCTAGTTCTTATCAGAAATTGGACATTAGAATTATTGAAAGAACACCGAGGTGAGTGATAGGATTCTTCTTCAAGCAATGCCATGGAAATGGCTGGTGCTGTTTGGTGGGTTGTTTTTTTTTTTACCAAGTGGACATTTGGTCCTATTGTAGCACCAGAGCATTCCTCCTGTGTATCCCCTTTTCGTTGCTTGGCTTTTCTTCTTAGTTTTTGTTGTTGTTGTTTGTTTGTTTGTTTTTGTTATATATATATTTGCCCCATGGTCTGAGTGCACTGTTCATACTGTTTGATTTAAAGGTCAGAAATGTCATTAAAATTGTATGACTTTATGGACTAAATGATATACTTCTTGTTTCTTATTCTAACCTTTCATATGCCTTTTATTATACAAATGTAGAAAATGGTTACTTTCAGTAAACCTTTTGGGGAATTAGGGGTTTTATTTTTAATTAATTCGGATATAGCACCTGGTAATAGAGATGAAATTGCTAGTTGATGCAGCATTTATTGCCATGGCAAGTACGGAACAGAAGGCAAAATTCTTCGTGAAACCTGTGCCAATTTCCATAGTATAATATGTTATTAGGTCAATTCATTTGTGGTATTAAAAGCAAAAAAGAAGAAGAAAAATTTCACTTGTAAGAAAAGTCAGTAGTTTGAGCCATCCTTATACATGAATCCTATAATTGTTTTAATGAAGTCTATTGGCGGAAGTAAATTTTGTAGAGTATTTTGTTTGTCTATCAAGAGTTGTTTTGTTTGTTTTTTTTTTCTTGTTTGGATGTTTGCTCTGGTTGTTTTTTTGTTTTTTTGTTTTTTTTGTTATTTATTTCTTATCACATAGTAGAAAAGTAATGTGATTAATGAACAACTTGAGTTAATTGGGAAGAACAAAATGAGATAAACAAGTTCCCATTCTTCCTCATCTTTGCATATTAGCTTCAATTGAGACCTGATACACAATGAATAATTAAATAGTAAAAATTAAACTTGCGGTCATATAATTGCAGTATAAATGAATGTGTATGCATTCTGTGAAAAGATTTATTTTAGTAGTTAGAGGAAACCTTAAGACGTAATTTCATCACATTACTAATGAAGTGTTTACGTTGAGCTAGACATTACTGACAGCAGTTGCTGGCAGTCCTTACAGAGGCCTGGTTTTGAAAAAACTGGAAATGTGTGACTGTAAAGTGTTGAAGTGTTACTCCCAGTGTTGGTAACAGGACGTAGGAGCCAACGCAATGTCCTCTTGGGGTCGGTGTCAGCTGATCCCTTCACAGCTGTAAGAAAGAAGATGGGTCTCCAACTCAGATTTCTTCATCACACACTGGTACCGATCAGTGAATTAGGCTAATTATATCTTTAGGCTACTAATCTCTGTGTAGTTCAAAAAAAAAAAAAAAGGAGGGGGAGGGGAGGAATTAAGGTTTAGTAGGGATTTCTTTGATACCATTCATCATACCCACTTAACCTTTAAAATAAATCAACGGTCAATGTATCTATTTCAACCAATCAATAAGAAATAAAACAGCATACCTCATGGCTGACTTCTTTGCCCTCAAATGGCCTGACTTTTTGAAGTCAGCTTAGAGCTCTCACAACTGAGTTGAAATGAAACGGGACCAGATAGCGACGTGATGGGCAGCACTAAGAAAACTGCCCTGAAAGACCATTCATTTGAGAGCATCTCCTCTAGTAATCCCCTTGGAAAAATAAGCAGCAGGGAGCTGAGCTGCTCAGCCCCTCCATGAGTGCAGGGAGGAGGGATGCTGTTCTTCGTGGCTTTTCTGCAGGACTGCTAAGTGTTTGCAACAGACTCGATCATTTCCTAGGAACGTTATGACATTTCCAGAAATAGAATTCAGGCTTTTTTGTAAGATAAGAGAAAAAGTTGGTTGGGTTTGTCACATCCTTTGTTTTTACAGAATTAGTTTTGATGGATGATGCAGTGGCAGAGAGATCTGAAGTTCTCAAGCGATATTTATTTATTGCTCTGCGTGTTCTTTTGTGGTAGCAGTTACTCAGCCATACAAATTAAAAAGTCACTTCTAAATCAACTTATACACAGAAAGATCAAGAGTTTCATCAGAAAAAAAAAAAAAAATCAAACAAAAACCTCTCCATATGAAGGCTTCTAACTACCTCATCCATTACTGCATGACTCTTTCCCGGGGGCGAAAGGATGTTTTACTCTTCAAGCACAGTCGGTATCTGTCTCTTCTACTAAGAAAGTGCCACCTTCTATAGATTCTTTAAAATGTTCACACCTGACCATTGGTAGTGACGCAGCATCCCTCACACACCTCCTGTGAGCAGAGTGCTGCAGCAATAAGTGAGTTTTGTTCATTAACATGCTGCTTAATGCTAGGAGCAGCAGCCAGTTTTGTATAACATTTTCTTTGTGTTTTTACTGAAAGAAAAAGCAATTTCTCTGGTCCCTTCCTATTCGAGAAATCAAGTAGCACTTGTTTGAAAAGCATTGGCTTCAATACTTTTTCTGCATTCAGTAGAGGGTTTTCCTTAACAAAGTCCACATGCATTTTGTTGTGTTGGGCTTTTTTTTTACTGTTTTTATAAGGAGCTGCACACAGATTTCAGTTTAGAGTTAATAGCTTAGAAAAACATCTAGATGGATAAACCAAATACAAATGTAATAGTTACAAGATCTAGTTGTAATTAAAATCCAGAGAGAGAGGGGACACTCAATAAATCAGAGTGCATAGGAACCAGATGTTCTCTGTTCGGGGCAGTGGTGGAAGCTCCATGTGGCCCTCAGAGATGAAGCTGATGTTTTGTGGACAGCGAAATACGCTTTTCCAACAACATCTGTCTGACTGCCTCATGCCAGAATGAGCCCACCTCTGGGGTTTGCTGCTCTTCATCCTAAAGGTACCTCCTTTCAGCATTCTGCAACCATGGTGCTTATGCAGCTTGGTAGTTTTAGAAGAATGGAGGAGGAAATAATTTATTTCCTGCAAGAGGTGGTGGGATGCTGCCGGTGAGGGATTGCCTCCTGTCTCAAAGAACTGTGCCACCGCTGTAAGTGTTTTGCAAAAACAGTTTTGTTTTAAAGCAAAATGGAAAAAAAAAATAAAAAAAAGATATATCAAGGCTGATGCTATCTGCGCTCAGGAGTAATTTGATCATAACCCTCTTTATATCTGTCTCTTCCCCTGCCTGAAGTTCCCTACTTTAAAATGAATTTGTTCCCGAGACTACTCACAGAGGTAATCTAAACTGGTCCTCGCTGTCAGTGACACGTGTATAATGACATTTTATGGCTTGTCTTAGCTAGCCTGCCTGAGGAATCCTGCCGTTAATTGGTGCATTAGGAGCTGCCTGCAGCCCTGGGGACAAAGCAGCACTGGGGGCTGCGGCACCCTGGGATGGGCTCCCGCCCACTGTGTGCATCCATCCCATGAGAAGTCCCTGCTCCCTGCAGTCCCATTCAAAATCCCTGGGATACACAGGGCAAAGTGGGCTCTCACCCCCTGACCTCCTGCTCTGAGATGCGGGTGCTACCAACGGGGGGTAAAATGCTAATTTTATTGCAGCAAGACAATGTTTTCCTTTTGGATTCTGGGTTTTGTGTGCTTTTGGAAAGCATTTGGCAGCCACAGCAAGTATGTTTACAAAAAGAGCAGAACTGGTAAAGTTCAGGTTCGTGTTTGGATTCAGCCCCAGCAAACTGAAGCTGAAGCTGTGCCAGACGTTTGAAGCTGCCAGACGACAGTTCATCTCAAACAGAAAGCTGAAGAGGGGGAAAGAAATTTGTCAAATGTATTCCATGTGGAATTTCAGGCAATTTAATTTGATTCACTACACTCTGAAATGTCTTGGACTTCCCTATTGTTTCTTTACTTTAACACTAAATTTGATACCTTCTGGGATCGGTAGTGCTTTGTGCTGCATTCGTCACATCCTCTAATTTAGTGCCTTTAGTCTCTTTGTTTTAATTGATGTTACCAAGCCCTGCCAAAAGCACTCTGTTAACTTCAGGGTCGTTTGAGTCCTGCAGTTGTTCCTCAGGGGAGGGCAGCACTGCCTTTCTTGATGGGTGGACTTCTGCAGTAAGAAGGGGCAAAAGGGGGAAATGGGAAGAGAGAAAGAAACAATGATAGATTTCATCTGTGTGCCTCCATCTGAAGCACCCATGGGTGAATTTCCTACAGATTCAGTGGGCACTTCTTCTCCAGCTCCTTCTGACCAAGTGCCAGAAACAGAACCTAGAGCCTCTGTATCTGTAGACAGAGCTGCCTGAATTTGTCCAAATGTCAGAGCAGTGAAGCCCACGCCATTTAAGTCCAAATAATATTAATTTATCTTTAAACCTATGAACTTTTGTAGGCTATCTGTATATTCTCACAGATAAAAAAAATAGAATAAAACCATTCAATTATAATGTTGCCTGAACCATCTATTCCTTTACTATATTATGATTGACCTCCCTGGATCAGTGTATGTTTTCTCCTCAGCTGGGCTCAGGAAGATAAGAACAGCCAAGCCCAAAGTTGTCACTGTTTACTCACAAGCCAACAGTGAGGAGCTTGGTGCCTTTACTGGTGTGTCTGATTTATTATTTTTTTCTCCTGACAAGCACAGCTTCTGTTTCTAGGTGTTGAGGTTTTGTTTTGAAGGGCAGGAAAAGAGAAGGGCTGGAGGCTATCTGACACAGCTGAGGTCAGAGCATCTTTCACATTCTCTTCTTAGGCTGTAAATGGTCTACATTCACTTTTTTTTTTTTTTTTTTTTTCTCCCTGAAATCTTCCTGCTTCTCCGTGTGATTTTCAAATACAATTCAGGCAAGTTGAAAAGGATGGATCTGGGACAAGGGAAGAATCCTCAGGGCTGTAGATGGGGCTGGTGGGAGCAGGAAGAGCTGCCTGCAGTTGCACAGATATTGTGCACTGCCCACCTCCCATTTCTGCTTCAAATGTTGGATATTTCTGATAAGGGAAGGGCTGGGGCACTGCTACCCAGGAACTCTCAGGAGAAGTGCTCAGTGCAACACTTCCCAGCCTCAGCCACTGCATAGCTTCTCCCTGGGATGCTCCTGCACCAGGAGGCTGTGTGAACCTAGAGGTTGCCCCATGATGAACTAAGATCTTCCCTTTATAATTAAGCTTCCATAAATTTGTTGCTTTCTTTCAAGAAATTTGTAGTGATGTTGAAAATCTGTTCCCACGTAGGCAGTTTCACAAACATGAGAGCACTATGAAAGTCATTAGTGCTAAAGTTAAATCCTCCAAGTAAAGTGCCCTGGGATTTATGTACTCAGTGCTGTAGTAATAATAATTAAAATGCACAGTACTGCAGGAAACTCCCACAACTTGCACTTTGCTCTGAAGCTGAGAAACTCATTGATTAGTCCATGGGGTCAATCAGTCCATCTTATTTGGAGAGTTAATCATAGAGAGGCTGTGCAACAGGACCAATGCAGAAACAGGTTTGTTTACTGATGTTTAATCAGAGAACCCAAACTCTCCTGTAGAGTGGTGAGAGGTTTGTTTCTACTTAGCCTTTAATTGCAAAATGATCTCATTAGTGCCATAGTGAATCTCAGTACTATCCTATGGATGCACGGTGATGCATCCATAGCATCATTAGTATGGAAATGCTAAGTCATGGCTTGAACCAGTGATTGAGCATCTGGTAGAAAGGCAGGGACAACCAGGGGAGCTCTGCACCTGAGTGGCTGGAAGGGGTGCAACCTGGATCCACCCCTTCCCAGACCTGCCCACCTTGGCAGTGGAGGCAAAGGTACCTCACTGGAGATCCCTGTGTACCTGAGGCTTTCCAAAGGTAAGCAGTTTCTTTTCTTTATTTCTGTGCCTACAGCTGTTGCATTTGAGCAAACCTCACTTGCTGCAGCCTGGGGCCTTGCTATTCCGCTGTCATCGCTGAGCTTCCTATTGTGTTACATGTGGAATTTAAAGAAGAGCAAAGGGCAGAAATGGTTACTCGTGTGATGTTAGCATTTGCCAGGAAGTGTTGTGCTGTAGGTATTTTCAAGATTAACTTAACCAGGTTTCTCTTTATTTGCCTTTACATTCCAAACAAAAGCTACAGCTGCTCATCCCAGTGGCTTTCATTCTACTTCATGTTTAAGAGCAGAAGAGGACTGTTGTAATGAAACTGGTGTGATGAGGTTCTTAGTGGAAGATAGAAGTGTCTATTGAAAACAATAATGGAAGTCAGCAGCCCTTTCTGCAGCAAATATCATAGTAAGTGTGGTAATCCTCTGAGTTATCCCAGCCTGGGGGCTGCCTTTCCCTCTCCTTGTTAAGGACTTTAAATCCTGCAAGTGTCCTTCTGACTGGCCACCAGTGTCAGCCCCTGGCTCCTTTTTAAATGTCTTGATAGTGCAGAGGGAAAGTAGGAAGCTCTTCAATTAGTAATCAGATCCCAGGTAAAACAATCGCTGCCAATATTGGCAGCGTGAGGCTGCACCTTCAGGGTAAAGTTTTGAGCTTTTTATGCTCAAAATATATCCACATTTTTATTGTGGGAAGTGGTGAATACCATCCCTAATGTGGGGTGCTAATGGATGCAGGTTTGGGTTCCTGTACTGGGGAAAATCCAGTGTGAATTCACTGCCTCTTGAAATCTGGATGGTAAGCTTCTGGCTTGGGTTTTTAAAACTAGGGATCAGATGACTTCCCCCCCCCCCCCCCAGTGTAATTCTAAGTACCAAGAAGAGAATAGAAGGCAATATTCCATTTACTAACTGTGGTTTCTAATCAGATAGAAATAAGTGACAGTGTAGGATGAATCTCTCTACTAACTGCCAGAACATGTCGATTTATCAAATTTTTCCACTGTTGCTCTTTTTTGAGCTAGCCTCAGAGCTGACAGTGTGTGTTTTACAGTGCAGCAAGGTAGATTGATTGATCCTAAATAGAAAAGCCTTTGGGGTCTCTAGCTGATGTTTTAGCTTCAGAAAAAAAAATCCTGAATAAAGCATGTTAATGTAGAGAAAGGAGCCTGCTTTAATTGGACCAACTCCTGCCTTGCTGAAAATTAATGGCTGGCTGGCTGTTGCCACAGTGATTCATCTTTTCTATCATGTTCTACAGTCCTTCTCTCCAGGGGGTCTCTACTCCCCTCCAATTCCAATACCAAAAGTGAAATACACATTTTTTTTCCCTTTAAAAACATATATTTTAGTTGAATTGGCTTCAAGTAAATGAAAAATAGCACTGGTGGGAGTATGAAGGAGGCAGGCATTGTCTGAGAATTGGAGTTTGTTTACTGTAGGGCTGGTTTTGTTTTGTTTGAATGGGATTTAGATCTTTTTTTAATGTACTCTCAAGTCCTCATTGCTACTGGCTGACTGTACAGGTGACAGAATGACTTTCTAAGGATTCTGACTTCAATGTGCTGGAAGTTATTGTTCCTTTTCATTTTGTCTGGCCAAGGAAACAGAAACCCTATGTAAGCAGGAGCTGTTAAAAATGAATGTAAAACTGGAAATGGCCTTGAAAGTGTTTTGGTGGCTCTGGGAACGAAAATAATTTTCTATGTAGCTTTATCAAACCCACAGATATACTTTTTTCAGTAACATACTGTTCATGGAGGGGCTTGCAAGTTTGCCCATAAAACCTGCTGGAGGCGTTACTGGTTGCAACAAGCACAAGATGCAAATTATCATGGGGTAGTTAGAGGTTTAATAGCATGGGCCCAAATCCTGCATGGATAATTTGATCGTGGAGGGGTTGGGATCTGGAATTTGAAATGGGGGAATTCAAAATATAGTTCTGAATGAGAAACTTTTTTTTATGTACTGTTTCAAATCTGTCTCAGTTCTGGAGACGGATCCTACTACTGCTTGTTGGCTGTTTCAGAAGTTGACTAGCACGTGGAGTTACTTCTAACAAGTATGCAATGGGTTGAGAATGCCGTGAATTTTGTATTATTGTGTATTCCATGTAGAACAATTCAGTGTAACTGTAGATTACAAGATAAAGAAAGAAAGATTTTGTTGAACATAATTATACACTTGGTAAATTATTATGGTAACTTATTATTATTCCAGTAAGGCAAATGTTAGCAGGCATAGCTCAGAGATCATATATAATCCTCTGGAAAATTGGTTGTGATGTTTAACACTGACCTGAGATATGGAAAACAGATAAAATTGCAGCAGATTTCTTTATTATTAATTGCTGAAAAGTAACATAAAGAAAATGGTAAATCATGTTGAATATTTTCAGCAGCCGTAGATATTGGTCAGTTTAATTGTCGTAACTTGTTCATTTGTTGTTGATTTTTATTCTGTGAACACTTACTTACAAATAATCAGTGCTTTATGAAGGGTGTGGGCATGCACATTTTTTATATACAATTGTATAACAACCATCACACATCCCTTTATTTCCAATGTTTTTCTGTATCAGAGCATTTTCTTAAACTGTATACCGTTACACTTGATCACTGGGGATATGTTTATTAGACTCTGAAGAAGCTGTTTGAATTGCTGCTTTTACCATTTTACCAGGAGAGTTTGGTTCTCCCACAGTACTATAAATATTAAATAAAGACACTAAGAGTTTATTAGAGTAATATTTTTTATGGGGACGTGGTTGGAAAATGTAACCCATAAAATTAGGAATGGTAGGTTGAAAAGTATACATTGTTTTTATCAGGCTTTACAGCTATTGTTTTCTTGTGTTTATGCATTGTTTTTCCTGTACGGAAGGAGAAGGGCTCAGAGTATTTTATTAACTGAGTAGCAAATATAGTTGTGCATCATATGAGAGTACTGGATTCACTGTAAGCGGGAGTGAGATAGAAATAGCACTCAGGACTTATGTTGTATTGCTTGTGAGTGAAGTGGCTCAAATTAGGTTTTGTTTCCACAAAACACCAAAGCAGCAACATCTCCCAAGTAGTAGTCAAAAGGCTTGCTGTGCCTGTGTACATTTATCCTTTTAGTACAAGGGAAAGAGGATCCTTTTTCCTTCATCTCAGTATTAGACTTTTGTAAATAAAATATTTATTCCTGGAATTCCACCAAAGCATTTCTATTTCTCCAAAGGACTCTGTTTTAAGAAGCAATTTCATTGATAAGCTGTGTGGCATTCTTAATTTTTTTTTAACCCAGTGATAATTTTGGAAACTTGCTTTTTGAAGTGTATGTCAAAGTCCATTTTCCAATATAAAATGTTAATCCATTTGGTTAATTTATATGCGGATGATTGAGGGACTACAATCCAGCAGTTTGAATGAGAAACCAAGAACCTGAATTTCAGGGTTCCATTTTCATCTTTTCTTATGTATGTATATTGCTGAGATGTATTTGCACATATTTTTGGTTAACTGAGTGGTTTGATGCCTGTTCTCAGATGACAGGTTCCCATCCACTACGAAAGTATTGTTTTTGTCATGATGACGCATGAGTAAATGCTGCCACCAACCTGCTAATGTGGCTGGGTGCTGGTGTTGGGAGCATTGGGCTAGAAGTACTGATGCAGTAGAAGTTGGCATGAAAGGGATGCTTTTGCACAGGCCCCAGGACTCTGATGTTCGCTCAGACATCCAAAATTCCCAGAGGCGACAGTTAAGCCATCCTCCTATTAGCAACATGGAAAAGGGTGGACTTATGGTTCAGGTTTGTCACGGTCAGGCCGAGTGTACAGAGACACAACCTGAGGAGGAGAGGAGGTACTACAGTAAATAGTGGAATGCATTTGCTGCTTTGAAGTTTATCAGGAATGAAGCAACTTTGCAGTGCTAATAATCAAAACCATGGTGAAAAACAGAGTCCTGGAGGGACTTGTGTCCTGAGCTGTGGGATGATGGTGTGCCAGGGAGTATATTCTAATAAATAAGTATTATCCCTTTTGCTTCTCTGGCCCTGTGCAGCTTGCCAGAGGGGGCACTTTTTAATGGACTAGGAGAAGCTAGCGGAGAATCCAGAAGGATAAGGCTTAAAGTCAGTTCTTTGGTTTATACCATTTATAGTCCTATTAAATTCAATGCATTTCTCAGGCATTTGGAGGGCAAGAAAGTTCAGTGTATTCGTACATCTTTCAAGATCCTCACTTGATCATTTGACTCTGTCCAGCTAGCTTAACAAGCTAAATAATAAAAGAGAACAATGCAAAACTTGTTGAGTTTCTTTTTTTTACCGTGTGTCTTTTTTGAAGAAAGATCCTAGTTTTTTTTCTCAGGTGCCCAGCAGTTTGCTGCAGACTCCTGCAGCTTTTTTTCCCATCGCTCAATACCTATTTCAGCATATATCAAATTGTTGTATTTCTTCCTTTCACAGAGAAGCAATTAAAAATGATGAGGGTAAAGGGTTAAACCTAAAAGCCTGCTAATGAGGGTGTCTTCTTGGTTTTCTTTTCATCAGGCATTTGATGCTGTTTTCAGCATAAGCTTTCGATAAGCATCACTGAACATTTTTCCAGAGTATATTTTAAAAAGTTTTATTTTTTTTTTTACCATCCTGTAGAAATGATAGATGTGTGGCTCTGCTGTTTATCTGAAATCCTAATTACTGATGCTCCCGCTTTTGAATGTTAAATTCATGCAGTGTTCTCTAGACTTCAAACTGGTCAGAGAAAGATGGATTTGTGTCCACAGAGAGATCTAAGTCTTGTAAACAGAGCCAATGCTTGTTTATTTATTAAATTATTTTAAAGTCAAGAGTTACATCAACTGCAAATTGCATAGATTTACATCTTTCTAAAGGAATAAAAGAGAGAAGATTTTCTGAGTGGATGAAATTTTAATTTCTGCCTCAGTGATAGCAAAGAGGAGAGGGAAGAGGCGGGACTTGAAAATACAGAGGGGATCTCCTTTTCTTGAGATACGGTATTTGTTACAGAAGTACAATTAGATTTTTTTTCCAATGATACATATGTATCTGGTAAAATATTAAATATGTAGATATTCAAACGTATGTATACTCATAGAAAAATGTCAGTGTATGTATCTGTTTTATATAAGTGTGTGTGAAATGATTCTCTGTTGTCATATAGCATTCCAAAGAATCATTTCACAGGGAAGCAGGAAGAACAAACACAGGATTACTAATGTCAGCCATTGCAACCGTGTGGAGAAAATGTGAGCTGTTCATCCATACTGCGTTGCAGATGTGTTTTCTGTGCTGTGTACAAACGGTGCCTGGAGCAATAGCAGCAGCAATACCTAACAGCAGCTAAACACCGTCATCCCCAGTATTCAGGCCCTGATGAGTTTCTGAATTGCCTTCCCTGCGAGGCTGAAATCATCTGCAAAGCCAGGCTCGCTTCTTTATTAGCACTGGTTATAGGAGAATGTTTGCTTTGAGATCTGCTTGTGGGCATCTCTCACGGCTTCCTGGCCACAAGCTGTGGGAGAGCAGAGGACTTAGCAGGGAGGACGGTTAGCAGTTGTGCTGTTTGTTGTACGGCTTTCCACAAGACTGAGAGTGATTGTGTGTTCTGCATCCTGTGCTCCCAAGGCATGGGCTTTACTGGTGGTGCTGAGTTTTGAACATCACCTGGCAGTCACAGGGGTAAATGAAGATCTCAGGTGAAATCAATCTGTTAATTCACATTCATGCCTTGTGGCTTGTAGGGCCCACTGCTGCCAGTGTGAGGCTGAGCCTCTAGAGCAGGAGCAAACCCAAGCCTGTGGTGTGGACACTAGGGCCTCAGCTTCTGGGGTACGCTGTCACCTCCTAGTGTAGACATGGTTGTAGGTGCATGAGACCTTAAAACCACACAGTGGTGGGCAGCCGGCTCCTGGGGTACCCCTAGCACTGCTGCTGCTCAGCCTGTTGTGCACCATGCAGTTCCTGGCTGTGACTAAGCGTGATGGAATTTGGATGTCCTTGAAAGCTTTCTCTGCTCGCAGCTCCTGAGGACTCTTCAGCGGAGCTGGCTGCATGATTCATTGCTGCATCCCTCTACCTGTGCTACCTGAGAGCGCAGTGTGGAGCAGAGACGGTGCTTGTTTAAAAAATTAGACATAATTTCTCTCAGGATTTTCTCTGTCTCTAGTCAAGTTTGTTTTAAACTAATGGAAGTAATTAGCAAGGCACAGAGGGACTTTGTCTAAGAGGTAGCCATATTTAGATAATGGAGCATAAAAGTCGACACAGTGACATATGACACAGAGCAGCATATTGGAGCAGCGCGCTGTGTCTTAAGCAGATGTTTAAGTACTTTGAGTCCTGAAATCACTGCGTACACATATAGGAAGAGATTTTTTTTCTCTCCGACTCTTACTACACTGTAGGGCTTCCTTTTAGTCTCTATAAAATCAAGGAAGGCTCAATGTGTTCACACCTACTTGTTATGGCTGTGAATGCAAGGGAGGTTTGCAGAAGTTCCTGGGAAATGGGGGAACATCACAGGGCATGGGGACATCTCCCTCTGGTGGCACCAGCCACCCTCTGTGTCCCTGAAGTCAATCCAGGTATGCAGCATCAGTTCTTGCATGTGCCAGCAAGCTGTCTGTGTTCAGCCTCACTTGGTGCTTTCATGACTTGTTATTTTACAGAGTAGCCTAAATAAATGAAGTCAGTGTGTGGGCTTGTTGGCTGTGTCTTTACTGTCAATGAGCAAAGCCTGGTGTGGATCTGAGCGCTGACCTGGGATTGTTCCTGCAGGCAGATCAGTGATAGCAGGGATTATCCCCAGTACACCATTTAGAACACCTTGTTTTGGGAGATAAGAAGTTTTGGCCTTCTGTTTTGTGCTAGCTGACCCCAGTACTGAGCACTGACTTGCTTTCTTATTTATTTATTGAGCCTGATGGAAGTTTCACCATCATAAGACAGAAATCTCCCACTCCAGACTGCTGAATATCATCACCTTGCTGTGACACATAGTAACTAAAAGCAAGGGTGCCAAGAGCTTTAATCTGTGGTCAAAGTAGCAATTAAGTAATATCCTGTCCCTTAGAAAAATTGTGGCCAATGTTTCATTCTGTGCTGCTTCCTATTACACTGAAAAGCATTTGTTATGGTTCTGGAGATAGAAAGCAGAGATTACTGGTCAAATGTCTGGACTAAAGCATTTCTGATGAGATAGGCATGAATGTTATTTATTGCAGGCTGAGCTACAGTGAAAGGTAAAGACGGCAAACCCCTGCTTTCCAAAGCGAAACGGAGGGACTTTGTTTTCCCCAGCCTCCAGATTTACGGAGAATCTAGTCCTGTAGATTGTAACAATGAAATTGCTTAAAAGCATTACACACACTTTTTTTTTATGTACTAGGTAACTTTATCTGTCTTCTTTTTTGTAAATCGATGTCTGACATTTACTGTTTGTGCTTAATAATTTACTGCGGCATTAGCTAACAGTTCCTACCACACGCACATAGAAATGTACTGATGATGTGGTTTAACTCCATATGCAGCCTGGAAAGCCTTTGTAAATGTGTGGATGTGGCATGGGTACAGCATCCTGATGATTGAAGGTTACACTTTTGAAGGAGGAGGAAGGGTGTCCAGTGGTCAGGAAACGTTCACTGAGATGGTTGGTGTCAAACTGGCCCCAGAAGCTCCCCTGGCCTGGACTGCACTCCTTCTTTCACTGCAACCACCTTACTGTCTGTCCTGTGCAAAATGTGTCTGCTGAACACACCTGGGCTGGCAGATGTGGCTTTTTTCAGAGCAGACAAGGAGCATTGTGAAGCGCACAGAAGCCACAGCATTCAAGAAACCAAGTAATGGACATAGCTAGAAAGCTCTGTAACCATTCACACTCACTTGAGGTATTTTATGGGTACAATATGTTTTCTTTCACCACATGTGTTCCACCCTGTGGATTACTTGAATGGCAGAAAGTGTTTTGTTTCCTACGTGATTAGCTGCAGGTTCAGTTTCTATCAGATTTGTCAATTTTGTCATCTAATAGTTTGGGTTGCGTTGTTGGTGGGGCTTTTTTCAGCCTAATGTATGTGACATGCCTCATAATGCCAATAAAAACAGTTTTCAAAGTAGATTGCAAATGAGTTTGACTGAAAAATGCCAGAAATAAAAATATCAGCCGCTGGGGAGCTTGGATCCAATGGTGCAAGCTTTTAAATGACAAGTTGTAATTTGTGATGCAAAGGTTTACAGTTCTTTTTTTGCTGTAACGTGAGTGGTTATCTAGTGGGACTGCAGCTCTGGTAGTGGGGATCCGCTTTTAGCAGCAGATGCGTTCCCCAAAATGGTTTAAATTTTCCTTCTTTGTTTAATTTTTTGTTTCTTTATTTCTGATAATGGAATTGTTATGGGCTTTTAAATTTCAGTTAAGAATGTGCAAATAGGCTATCTGGTAAGTAGGTTATTGAAGGGTTAGGGAAATGGAGAACATTTCGTGCAAAAAAATACCCACAGTGTGGGTAATAGACTCCAGTCGAATTTAAAAGATAATGGTGACAAGGGAGAAATCCACTTGTAGAAATGGGGAACAGCTGTGTTTGAGATCTAATGAAACTGTATCAAATACTTTAAAAATGGCTTACAACTTCTCCAGGGAATGGAGATTAAGCACAAGAGCACTCCTGAAAGGTCGAAGAAACAGTTAAATCATTTCCTTGATGGTTATTAGAGATATAGAAGACATCAGTGAAAATTAAACGTCTGAAACTTGTATTTGATTGCTTTCCTTATCACGCCAATCTCACACTTTCTTCCATCTCTTGCTCTCTGTTCTAGTAAAATTTAATAACTGTGCCGGTAACAAGGGAGTTCGGTATGAAACCAACAGCCTGGACTTCAAGGTGAGAGCAGATGGGACCATGTATGCTGTCCACCAGGTGCAAATGGCCTCGAAGCAGTTGATCCTGATGGTGACTGCCTGGGATCCGCAGACCCTGGGCAGGTGGGAGGCGATCGTCAGGTTTCTGGTGGGAGAGAAGTTGCAGCACAATGGACACAAGGTATGATGTTTTCAGATCTCTTATTTCATTCTTTGACTCGGTTCCCGAACCTTTAAAAGCCGTAGGATGGAACATAGGATTAATTGTGCTATCTGGTTGATTGTGCTATCTGGTCTGTGCTTCCAGAGGATTTGTCTAGTTGAAAGCTGCCATAAGCAGTTGCAAACTTCTTGCGAATGGTTTACTGATGCTTCCTTTCTTTGTTAGTCTCATGCATGTAGCTTAAAAACAGGAATCTTTCCCTGCCCAGCAATGCAAAAATATTTCTTCAGTTAAATGCAGCCATGGGCTGTGCAGTGCTGATGAATTGAGGGACTGTTCACATACCCACAAAAATCCCTCTGATCTACTCTTAGTGCAGCTGTCTCTGGCCCACCTCTTCCATATCATCCTCAGCAGAGGCAGTTCTTCCTTATTGGTTTAAGTCTGGACTGATCCCGTGCAACACTAAGTGTGGTTACACTCTCTACATTTAAAAAAAAAAAAAAAAAAAAAGGAATTCTTCATTTCCTGCATGGTTATATTTAAGCACGTTGCTAGGTTTGAGGTTATGTTTAGGATAAAATTGGCAGGAAATTGGCCGAGGACCCGATTTGTTGCTGAGTCTTGAAAACCTTGTAGAGCAAGGATGAAAGTGGGTGTCAGCTGGGAATGGACAGGCAGGGCCAATTGGCTGTGGCTGTAGATTGGATTAATGCACTGCGGTGGCTGTCACAGCAAGCCTGGCCTCTCCTCTCTTTCTGCAGAGCTTGGGTGCAGAGGGCAAAGGAGGAGGGGGAAGAGGGAGAGAAGCTTTCTGTGCCTTGGTTTAAGAATACCGCAGCATTTGAAGACTTGTATCACGTGTGAGAAATGATGGAAAAGACTCAGAGTCTTAAATCTAGTAGTCACCCAGTGGGCTGACCCCTGAGGTTTTGCATGGCTTAGAGTCGTATAAATACATTTCTGCTGCTCTTCAGTAAGATTCTGGCTTGTGCGAGATATAATTAAGCCCTGTATGTTATGTCAGCTGTATTTGCCATTTTCTAACCAAAGAAATACTGCTTTCTTCTAGAAGTAATTAAATATTGAAGGAACAAAGTAAGGTGTCTTATATACAGCTTTAAATTCCTCCTCGGTGTAGCAGAAAGAAAACTAAATACACATTGGTGCTCTAGTAAAATATTTGATTGGAAATTCATCTGATGTTAATGTAAGCTGAACTCTGGTTCAAAATAAAGAGAGTTAAGCTTTTTAAAATTCATATCCCTCCTTTCTAAAAGCCTTATTAGTGTATGGTTTGAGGCTGGGAAAATATAAAAAACATGACTAATGACAAGGTCACAAGGAGTTTTATTGTGAGTCCCTACAGTAGGCATCTGAGTTCTATTTTATTTAAATGCTTGTGCTTTTTGCAAGCAAAATAATCCTTTGTTTACTAAAGAAATAAATACAGTTATGAGTTCATTTCAAAAATAGCAGTGTTTATGCTAAAAAACACAACAATATCCAGTACAATGTGTTTCAGGCCGTGACCCTAATATACTACATTTCATGGCTTTTACTGGAAACAGATTTCACATATGTTTTTGTAAGGTACAATATGACTCAAGCAAAACTACATGATTGTTTTAAAGCCTTCTCTGTCTGTTGAGGTGAATTCAGACTATGGGTATAGAAACTATTAGAGAGAAGGGAGGAGGTGACATGAGAGATGGAGCCCCTCTTTCCTTCCCGAGCCATCACTGAAAGGGCAAATCTGAATTTAGTTCACAATTACCCAAGAATTAAAGCTTCATGAAAACATTATCATCCTGCCTAGAATGGCTGTTATCAGACGTTTGGCAGAAGTTAATAAAGAATGAATGTTATAGGAGAAGTTGATGTAGGGAGCAAACCTATAGCCTGCCTGCAGAATAGAGGCACTGCTCTGCTTCCTGGGGGGTGCAGAGGATACAACCCTCCAAAATATCTTTCTTTGTGTTTGTGGTCCTTTATTATCGCAGTATATAGGAACAGAAATTCACGTGACAGATTTGGAGAGCTTTGCTGATGGCCTGTGTGTCCTCAGGGTGGGTGCTGAATCAGTTCAGGATGGCTGCTGTCAGGATGGGCATCCCCTAGTGTGCTTTCATTGCAAAATCAGTGTTTTTGGTGTCTGCACTTGTGCCTCGCATCCCACAGCTGTGCATTTTCCCTTGGTGTAAGCTTATGTGTTGGACCACTCACCATCAAAACAATAACAGCTTTCCCTCCTTCTTAATGTTGGCCTTATCTAATGCAATTAGCACATTTATAACTGAATAACCTGGGAAGACTTGCAAAATTTCACTTGCAACTGCTGTAATAAAAAAAAAAATAATGACTACAGTAAAGTTTAATGCTAGGAGGATGAAATGATGGCAAAAAAGGTAAATATTTAGAATGTGTATTTTATGATACTTGAAGCATACGTGTTCCCCATCCTCCTCAGGAAACATTTAGGTAAACTTATTTCTGGTTAACACAAGTGGTGTTAGTAACTCTAGGAACTTTTTTTGTTCTGTCTTGCAGGAAACATGATAGCAATTCAATTAGAAAATGCAAATGAGGTCACATATTTCCCACAAGGAGTGACGAATTACCCCAGAGGAAAACTGAGCGATATTCTAGCATAACAATAAATACTTAAGATAAAGATTCTTACAGTGTTCTCATCTAGCTGTCTGTTGTTGCAATTTAAAGCATCAATCAGACCTGTGGGTATAATTTGGAATAAAGAAGAGAAAGAAAGAAAAGAAAAAAAGTTGTTTATGAAACAATATTAAGTCATTGTGTCTTCTGTCAGCATTTATGAAAGATAAACTTGAGTGGGATAATGCTCCAGAAGAAAAAGTAAAGCCAGGCTTTACTTACCTGGAATTAGCAGTGCAATGTCTTCTTTCCTAAGAGTGCAGGCTATTATGTATAACAATTGGGTATTGATTTAACCACAAGTCCGAAGATTATGTTTGCAAACAGTGACATTGCTGAGACCTCAGTCTCGAGAGTGCCCTCTGCTACTTATTTGAAGAAGTTCAAGTTTTTTCTAAGTGCACAAATGCGCGCGTAGCACGTTGTGCTTCACTTTCTGCACTATCCCCGTGTTCATGACTCTACTCATCGCTCCTTGCTAATTGGCATCCTTTGCTCCCAGTACTGATTTGTCCCATCTGAAGTTCTGGCCCAATCTTTTTGAACTTTATTTTTCAGTGCTTGCTTGTATCGAACCATTTGTGTGGTTAGTTTCCTGGCATTTTTTTTTTTTCTTTAGTAGTTCTCCCATTTCTCTCACCATCTCAGTCTGTGATTTAATATCAGGATTATAAAAACATAGGAAAAGAGCTTGGAGGTGTAGCATACACTCAGCGCGTGTAGGATGCTGGCCATCTCTTCTGCCAGTGACTTACCTTAGGAAAAAATAAAGTTTTACTTGAATCATATGTGTGAAAACCTAGTTCTGGTTTCTCAAATTTTGACCATGGATGTATGTAGATTTCTGTACTGTTGAATAACTAGAAGCTGTGCAATTAAAGTCTTGCAAATATATGGGCATGCAGCTAGTGTTTAAAACACTGAGAAATACTGTCAAAAAAACAATGCTTGCTTAAGCTCAGGTTGTGTTTTATTGTCTTGTCTTATTTGGTGCTTTTTTCATTACTCAGGTAGGAATCCACAGCCATACAATATGAATGTGATTCTTACAGCCAGTTTTTTTGATTTAAAGCCTTTAAATAATCATCTCTGGCATTTTACCTAGCTGGGATTTTAAATTCCAATACAGCCTTTTATTGCTGATCACAAATACAAAGGTCTCCAGGCAAGGAAAGGCTTATTCAGCACCGATCATGTTTATGACCTCTGTTATTGCACTAGCCAGGATGCCCTGCACAGGGCTGGAAGTGATGAAGACATATCCTTCCCTTGATGGAAGAAAATGACCGCTTAAGCAGGAGCTGTCTTCCGTTTCCCCTTACTCTTTCAACTGGGTGTGCGTGGAAGAGATGGGGGGGAAAAAGCAGCCTCAGTTGTTTCCCTTCCCTCCTTCCCCTGTACTGGGACGCGCTATGATGCATGGCATTGAGGTGATGAAGTTTGCCTTCGAGCTGTGTTATCCCCACAGAGAGGCTGAAGAAAAAGGATTGTATTTGTCATCCTACCTTTTTTGTTGCCATATGTAGATATTATTTCAGAACCAGCTCATTATGCTGTCCGGCAGGTGCCCTAGGGCTGCCCTGTTTGAGCACTTCTGTGGGTAAATTAATAAATTAATATGGTATAACTGTTACCAGTGAGGCTGATCTTGTAATTGTGGAAGTCTAATGAAGGCACATCAGGTGAACTTGTCTGACTTCATGCTTAAGTGAATTTGAACATCTAGCATTTAATCATCGCATGAGCTGGAAGTGCTGTTTGTGACAACATGTGAACTTTCTTGACCTGATTTTCAGGTGCACTCAATCACGTTGTCTTGCGCCGAAACCAAGATAAGATATGACATACAGGTGCTCATTGCCTTGGAAAATCAGCCCACTATGTGAAGTTTCCAAGCACTGCACTCGCTGCATTTGGTTCTTAAGTAGTCAGCATCTTACTAAGGGTCAGGCTCAAAGCCATACTAGAAAGATCATCCTGAAGTGAAATTCACTCCAGATCTGCCTTCCTTCAAACAAAAAGAAGTCACAAGGATTGAACTACCTACATAGAAATAAGTCTTTTCTGATAAAACAAAGCCCTCAGACTGCCGTGCACTGCCTGCCTGTGATGTCTGCCATGCCCTCACAAGATCAAAACTCCTGACCTCTGGTTTCATGTCCTTTGCTGCTAACTGCTCAAGTCTGACTGCTGCTACAGAAAATGTTTTGGACTCAGTCTCCTAAAAAAAAATCTCTTCATTGCTGTGGTAATTCATTGACTTTGTGTGTAAACGTAAGTTTATGTAAAAGACAAAACTGCCTTTGTGCAGGCACACCCTTTCAAGAACGCCTTTGTCAGCTGGTAGCACAGCTGCTTTGTGTTCTTCTCCTTGGTACTGCCAGCCAAAGCAGTGAAGAGGACCGGCAGTCCTGAGCATCCAGCATAGCGATGGGCTGAGCCAGCTGTCATTGCCAATGGGTAAGCGGTGTGATTTAAAACACTGTCTCTGTCCAGCAATGTTTCTAAGCACCCACCTAAATTTCATCATGGAAGTGGTGAAAAATTGAATGTGTTCACATTTAAGCGTATGCTTAGGTACACTCTGGTACCAGGGAATAAGAGAAGAACAGCCTTTTCTCAAGAGCCTCTTGAAGTCACCAAAGGATAACTTGAAAGCATGAACTCTTATGCTAGTGCTGAGGAGAAGTACCAGAATGAATTATTTTGCTTTGTGCTACGTAGCAGTGGTGCTTGTGTTCTCTGAAGTCTCTTGTCATCTTTTAACTTGCAAACACTATGAAGAGAAGGAATATTGTTACATTTAATTCATTATGATTATTATAATTCATGGATCTTTTGAACATCACAGCTTTAGAAAAATAAAATGAGATGAGAATGTTTCGCAGCTTGTTAAGGTGTAGATTTGCTCCTGCTTCTTTCTGTGATGAAGGACAGTTATATCAGCCTGCTCTGGAAGTAGCAGAAATGGGCTTCGGAGCAAACTTAAAATGTTGCTCATAAAATTACTCATTAGATGTTCTGTCAGGGTAGAAGAGGTTTTCCAGCCCAGATATTTCATGCTTTTTTTTTTTTTTTTCCCAGCAAGGTACTTCTAGAATGAGAGAGCTAATATCAAGCTGCAGGTTTTCTTTTTAAAGTTTATAATATATGCCAAGATCCACTACCTTTATTCCTGTCCTATAGGTATCTGAACAGATAAGAAGTGAAAGAGTACTTAATAATCTGTAATTTAATAACCATACTCTTGAGAAGTACTTGTAGTTCTGAAGGCATTGTGTATGGCTTCTTCCAATTATGAGAATGACATTAAGTTGAAGATAGAAGCCTTTTTTTTTTGTAAACACTAGAAGGTAGAGAACAACAGTAATTTAGATGTTTCTTAAACAAGCCTATCTAAGAAGCATCGCAAGATTAGATCTCACAAAGGGAATGTGAAAAGGTCAAGTTGATCATAGAATTGCTCAGGTTGGATGTGGGGAGCTTTACAAGGAAACAGCCTCATCAGAACTTTTAATGTTGGGATAAGATGTTCAAGCTTTAAAGTGAGAAAAGTACTCGAGCTGTGCTTAGTGAATGATGTCATTCTCTGTTCATCGAAGGCTCTCATAATATTCAGAGCCTGGCAATGACAAGAAAGGTATCACAGATGTTTGAAAATTTGCGTTTTAAACCATAAAAGATTCCACCAAAGGCAGAAGGATTGCCTGCTTGGGTATCTGATTCTCTCAGAGAATGGAAGAGAAAGAGCATCATTTAAAAATCTGAAGGCAGCACACAGTGCAGGCAGTACCTCTAATCATCAGTGTGATGTGGTGACGAGGAATAAGCTTCAGTGTGGCTCTGCCTCTTCACACCAGCCAGAACTCCTCCTGCCTTAGACATACCTTTTGCATTTCACAGCTGTTCAGTAATGAACATGAGTGTTAATTGCCTGCAGGCCTCTGTATCCTGCTGATGCAGAATATGAAGTGCTCTGGGGACATTTACCAGATTTCAACTTAATATAGTGGTGATATACCAAAGTTTTGGGCAAATAAAAGGTGTCGATGAGTTCAGGTAATTTCTTGATCTTGCTTAAATGGTACTGGGAAAACAATGTGTTCTGATGCAAATGAGGTCACCTGGTGAGCAGCCACACAAAAAGCTACACTAGGTCGTGGCACAAGCGTAAGCTTTGTTGGAGGCTGTCTGTGTCTGTGAAGTCCTTGTGTGCACCTCCAACCTCATTAGGTTTTTCTGATCAAAAAGATTAAGCAGCATTCGTTGTACTGAATGTCTTCTATGGTAACCCTTTGAGCTTTGCTATAAGCTGGTGAATGTCTTCTTTCTCTGAGGTCCAGACTTAGCACTTCACTAGTTGCCCAGTAAAGGCCCTGTGGAAAAAAAAGTCTTTTTCTGCCCAACTTAAAAGTGGGAGTGTTGTGGTCTCTGTGTTTGAAAATTTCCTGGTTTCACCTGGTGTCCTTCCTCAGCTTTTTCCATCCCTTGAAGCCCTACAGTGCTGAAGAACATTTTGGTTCCTCAGTCGCTCCAATCACACTTTATTAGTTACATTGGATAAAATTTCTCAGAATCTGCAAAGGCAGCCAGGTACCTCACACCCCTAAATTTGCATGCATGCATCATCTTTCAGAAATGAAAGAACAGTGCACATATGAGCAGATGCTCAGCTTTGACAGGGACTTCTTGGGAGCGCATGGTGTCTGGCATGCTCAGTGCATGGGTGTGCATTTTACATGGCTTTCCTCCTCTGGGGGTCATAACTCTGTTAGGTTTTAGTCAAACTTTTCCTTCCCTGTCAGCTGATGTATTCTGGAAGCTCGTGCACTTGCCAAATCTGACAATTTTTCTTACTAATTGACTCTAATGTGAACTGCTCTATGCAGCCCCACTGCTAACTGATTAAACAAAAAAAAAAAAAAGTAATGAATTCTTGCTTAACTAGCTGATTTAATTAAAATGTTTTATACTGTAATTGTATGGTTTCTATAAATGGAGAGGTAATTTTGTTTAATGAGTTCCTAACCAAACATAACATTCCTGACTGTATGGAACCAGGTTTGAGAAAGGTCACAAATGCTGAGATTCCACTGTTTGCTTTTGTAAGTCATGATGATCAAACAGCTTGATCTGGCACTTGAAATACCCTATCAGGATTGGTTCCCTCTATCCCTGTTTATACCAGAAATTATTAGTATAGTTTTAGGAGCAGAGGGGGTTCGTTTCTGTATCTGTAAAGTGGAAGTCTACTGCCAAAATCACATCTCATTGTCAATTAGTGGCTTCTCTGCAAACACATTAATTTAATGCCCCTGCTGAAGTATTCCGCGCGTTGGAACATCTTGCTGCTAAAACACTAGTTTTCAGAACACTTTGACACAAATCATTCATGAATAGCAATTTATGCCTTGATGGCAGTGGGACTTGATATGAAGCTCTCTGTGATTAAATTTACCACAGTGTTTACAACTATTAGTAAATAGTGCTAATAGAGATAGTCATAACAGGATTCGAGAAGGTGGATGAGGAGAAAAACAGATTATGGACCCCTACCCGCGTGGTTCATAAGGAGTACCTTCACAGAGACAGACTGCAATAAAAGAAAGACTAAAATAAGATGTCTCCTCTTCTTAAAACTATATTTTCCTTCCTTTAACTTTGGCGAATTCAGCAATGACCTAAATACAAAGAATCAATTACCCTAAAATAAATAAATTTGCCTTTTGTTCTGCAACCCTTTCATTATTCTGCATGAAAACACAAAATGAAGTATCTCTTTCTGCTAAAAGATCAAAAACTGGGAAAACGGTGTATTTTGGGAAAAAAAGGGCTCATTCGTCCTCCACTGCCATCCCTAATGTCAGCAAAACGTTGTCTCCTTAGAACAGAATTCATGCAAATGTTTATTTAGCAGTGCTCTTGTGTTCCCTTTGTTAAAGAACTAAGCTATATTTTCTTTGTCTTATTTTCTGTTTGGTAAATACCGTTTTCTCCTGTCCTTTTCCCAGCTACCATGGAAACAAGTGAAAATGCTTCAGATTATATATTTTAAATCGATTTTTTGTGGTAGAAAATAGGAGTTTTCAAAATGTTTATTGATAAGGGAGATGAAGGTGAATGTGATTGAACAATGGGATAACGGTGTCTTTATATCTCTTTGGGTTGGTGAAAGTGAATTAAAACCAAGTTGCCTCAGTTAAAGACTAGAAGTGATGCTTAAAACAAAGCAAGTTAAGTATTTCTTTGCTGAAAAATGTGTAAAGTGCTAAACTTTCTCTAATAATAAGACTAGCATATAAATAAAACAAGTTAAATAATATGTAACATTGATATTTGGGAAAGAAAGGCTTTATTACCTCACCTTCTATTGCAGTTAGCTTTTATTTCAGATGGAAGAATAATATATGTTAGTGCTGAATCCAGAGCATTCATCCATTTTGCGGGTTGAGCCCTATAAAATTAATAATCTCTAACAAACGTACCCAAAGACACACTGTTATTTATATGCAGAGAATGGTGGCTTATTTACCCAAACATTAGAGTGATCCAAAACGTTCAGCTAAGCAGGAACACAAAATATGATATTATATTATGTAAATGGGTTTGTGATACGCTCTGCTGGATAATAACTTCCAGATGTCTCTGTAGCCAGAGGCTGACGGATATCAGAGGCAGGTTGGCTGGGAGGGGAGACGTGCCAGCTGGCGGTACTGGCTACTGCTAAGTGTAGCGGAAGGTGAAAGCTGGTATTTCTTCACACTCACTGGTTTTATTTGTGGGCTAGTGGAAATTCAGTGTCTAGCAGCCTTCTTTCCACTGGCAGAAGTAGTAGGGTTTGGGGGTTGTAGGGAACCCAAATGTCCTTCTGTGAATTCTTTTTTATCTCTTTTGTGAGCAGGAATTGAGCTTGAATCTTCCCAAATTCAAATGTCTTAAGCCATGGACTGGAGGGGCGGAGGCTTACAGCTAGATGGCCGTTCTGCCTTACCATTTATTGCCAGTGCTGAATGCAGGCTGGGAGTCTCCGTGAGCTCTCAGTGCCATGGCACAACTGGAGTCAGTTGGGGCACTGTACAGCCTCACCTGTTCTGAGAAAACTTTGCTAAATCCATTCAGCTTTCAAGTCCAGCAGTCCCTAGAGGTTTAGAAACACATCCTCTTCTAAATGCAGCCGGTTGTATTTACCATCATTAAATGCAACACTAGACTGAAAAGGGATTGAAATTACTCCTGTAGGATGCCGCTGAAGTCACTGGCATAGATTTTAGGGAAGCATTTCTGATGCTTTCTGTGGAGCAGCCTTCGAGAGGAAAGATCTTTGCACAGTCCTTGCAAAGACTGTGCTGCCTGCAACCTCATGTTTCTTTCTGAGAGCTTGACCTGCCATTTCAGTAACAGGTTTTGAGTTTACTTCTGTATGTCTTGTGTTGGTTTTAACTGATAGCCTCCCTAACAAACAGGTGAATGGCAACCCTGCCCTGCAGTTAGTCTTCAGCATGTTAACAATTTCCTGATCAAACAGAGGGAGTATGGGCTCTGAAGGGCTCTTTTCCTGCTCTACAACTGCTCACAGTAAATATTGTGGATGTACCTTTCATAGAAAGAAACATTGCATTAGCAGAAAATGCAATGGCTTTCTCAAGGTGTACCTGCATCTCTGCTGTGCATTTGTGTGTATGGACAACAAGCCCATTGGAAACCAAGCAGAATGATGATCCCAGGTTTGCAGAAGGTAGGCTTCACATAAAACAGCTAGCAATGCATGCCTTGCCTTGCTTCATTAGCAAACTTTAAAATATTTTGCCTTAATATGAATACTAAGGCATTAAATCATACTGAATCCAAATCCAAAAGAAGTTTATATCTCAGCACAGTCTTTTCTCCGGTTATTTTTCTTCACCCCACTCTTTGTAATCACTTTTTCTCCTTGAACATGAAAATATTCAAATAGCTTAGCTGTATTTCTCTAGCCTAAACTAACAGACACACATGATTACTAAATTGCTTAATTTATACTATGGTATCATATCCTTGTTTAATTTTTATGTATTCTAAAGACCATGCCCATGTCTTCCACGTTTGGTGTTTGATCTTGATCAAATTCTGGATATCACCATGTCATTTTCAGAACAGAAAGTAGATGTAATTTTACATTTGGCATGTGTTTCCTCTTCTGCTGCAGAATGGGCTGTGGTGCTGCAGCTTGGATTTCGTACCCTGTGTAGCCTTGATAATGAGATATCTCTAAGGTGATGTAAAACAAAATCTGTTGTTCTAAACATATTAGGTAGGCCTAACTGTGTTGGTTTGTAGGCAGCATTTGAAAATATTTGGGCTAGGGCCCAGGAATCGTGGTGAACAACGTAGTCTTCCTGGCCTGTGTCTGAAGGAGACGGTGTGACTCTTCAGCTGATCAGAGTATATGACATTTGAATAGAAGATCTGCTTTATTGGCTTCTGTTGTTTTTTTTTTTTTCTGCCTAAAACCAAAGTTAAATGCTGGAGAGCGGACAAATCATGCAGTGCTGTCTGGATGGATGATTTCCTGACATGCAAGGACACTACTTCTAATCTCAAGTCTATTGAATCTGATGTTGAGATAGCATGGGCTACAACTCACCTGGAAATTCAGGAGCTGCAGATGTTGTCTTCCCTGTGCCTATATGTGGGAGGTGCTGCACATTAAGTTATGGTGGAGGCATTTCATAAATACTGTCAGTGATGTTCGTTGCTGCAGAGAGGATGGTTTCATGCTTAGAAAAATCCACTTGTGCAAGCGCGTCCTCTTAGTATTGTGTCAGTGGACAGCTTCAGCTCCCTTTCTTGCTCTGAGGGGTGGACTGCAGTGTGCTGCAGCAGGATCTGCAGCCAGACACAAACAGAGCATCGCTTCGGTGTCACTGCTGCCCTGCTGCTGGGCACAGCTCAGTGGGAGCAGATCCCAGCACAGAACATGTCCCTTCTGAGTGCAAAGTGTGTTGGCACATCTCATAATTCCTGAAACCCAGTAATTAAGGCACTATGTGGAGACTTGGGAATTCACGGACTTTTATTTTGCCGGAATGCCTGTTGTCATTTCTTTGTGTGTAACAGAGCGAGAGCACCTCGCTAAAGCAATGGAAGGAACCTACTGCAAAGCAGTAGAACGAGAGGTGCAAGATTGATTGTGATAAGAACTGTGGACAGATTGTGTTCTGATGACACTACAAAAGGTAGAGGAATATTTTATCTTTCGAAGATCTCTGCCTGAGAATCTGTAAAGCATATGGCCAGTGAGGCCATGAGAGAGGCAACAGTTGTTATCTCAGTGAAAACTGTTATTCAGCAGAAACAGAATTTGAAGCTGTACTTTATAATTAATTTATCTTGGTGTCACATTCTGCTTTTGAGTTGAACTTTAGGTACTCGCAAACTGAGAAGTACAGGGGAATACTGTGGGGCTCGTGGTTAGTTGTTGCTGTTATTCCAGGGATGCTCCTGGATGTTTTAGTTGGAGATCTAAATAGTTCTGGCATTTGTATACTCACCAGACTTTGTTACTGCATTTGTCTCACAGCTTTTAAACAGCAGAAAACATGTAGAACGTATTTAAACAACACCAGAGAAATTAAGGTCATGAGAATGCATCGTCAACAAATGAAGATAAAAAAGAGCTGTTGTTTAAAAAAGAAAAAGATTGTTGTTGCAAGGCGCTTTTGAAATTCTACATACCAGATTCAGAGTCATGTTGATGATTTATTCTAATGTAGGAAAACATCATCAAGAGTGACAAGCAAGCTAGTCACTGTCTAGTCACCTGCCAGCAAATATTTCATAAAGACTAAAAAGGCTGGTACTGCTTTGCTGAGCTGACACTAATTATTTCAGTATACATGGAGCTTTGGGATTCATGTTAATTCTCAAGTCTGTCTTTAGTTCAGACTCATTCCACTGTGTAAACTCAGCAGTGCACAAATTATTTGACCATCCTTTCATAATCTGTCCCCATGCTCACTTGCCAATTATATAAACTGATCCAAATACCTGCTCTCCAAGGAACCCCATTTGGGAATCACAAGCCAATTTAAAAGAAGGAGGATATCCACTTTTCTGTAGCTCTTGTCTGGTAGTCCTATTTCACGTTGACATTTATTTCTGGGTATCTTCTTGAGTTAAAATGGTTTACATCAGCTTTCAGAAAGGATACTTTTCTGGTGGTAAAGCCCTTTCTAGGTGAAAACTGTCAGACACAGCACACTTCATCCCATAGGAAGGATGAGTTCAACAGTCCCTAGCGCATCCTGAATATCCTGAAAAAGTCTCCCACTGCCATAGTGTGATGCTCTTTCTTTGTGCATTGCACACTTTAGTGAGTACTTGTAGAACAACATCTAAATATTGACAAGTAGCATAGTGATCTTGTAGCAGCTTGGAAAAGGTGTGCAGAACAAAGCACCATTCACCTCGGTGGTGTGAATTAGCATGAAAGAGTTTGAGAAATGTGGCTACGAATATGACTGAAAAAGACTACATTTGTCTGCTCTCTAAAAACTCAGCTCTGTTCAATGTGGCTCATTTTTAAGGTCTGCAGTAAAGATAACTGCATTTGTGCACAAGTGCCTCTGATAGCTGCAGCCAGCGGCTGTTTGTGCTCCGCAGGTACTAGCAATCAGGGCCACAGCCCAGCTGTGAGAATGGCCTTCTCGCTGCCATGTCCAGCTCTCAGCATCCAGAAGGGCCACACAGCTTCACAGCCACCACTGAGCTGCAGACATTGTTAGTTTTCAGGTGGCTGCGTACCTCATTGCACTTCCAGGTCGAGAACTGAAATGCAGTATGAGAGACTTACATCAAACTACAAATTTCAAAGTAGTAATTCTTGCTGAATTCAGTGCCTACAAATAACTGCTTGCAAGTACACGTAGGTTATTTGAGTTTGTGTGTTTGGAGTAAAACTAAAACTTAGCATAGCTTAAAATTGTAAGGACCTCAAAAAAACTTTGCTGTTTTTCCTTAGTGCTCTGTGTTATTCTTGGGTTTTGAAGGAGGGTGTCTGCTTCTTTAAGCGTACCCACTCAAGCGATGGTAGGCAAGTTGGATCAGTCACACTAATTTATGGGCAAGTGAGAAAGTGGGAATGTTTATTCCAGCACGGTTACAGGATAGAGGTCTTCTAAGCTGGGAGGCAATGCCAAGAAATAAACCTCCCTCGGGTCAGGGTGACCAGCACCAAAGTTTGCCATGGGCAAATCAATAGTTTAAGAAAAAAATCATAAAGAGTGACTCACAAGCACCTCAAATCATGAAAACTGTTTGAGATAAATTATACTTCCCAGACTACACAGAGAGATACATATTTGAGATTCATATTCAAAATCCAGCTCTTAGGAAGAGATCACCCCTTGTGAAGTACTAAGTTGAGCTAATTTGCCTTCGCAGCCAAGGAGCTACTCTCCCTCTAGTCCTGGTGTGTTTGGTTTGTCCAGATGCACCTGCAGAACCACATCCCACAGGTTGCTGTAACCCTGCTAACACAAAGGAGCCAGGGTAACTTCATATTATAAACGTGAACCCATAACATAGTAAAGGAATTTTTTTTTTTCTGTGTTCTGGTAGGTTGCATTTATTAGAAATTTGCAGGAACTTCTTTACCCCAATGTGCCGCTAAAGCTCCCTGCAGCTGGTGTAATGAAGACGATATATTCTGGGAGGCATCTTGATTTGAGACTGACAGCTCCATATATCTGTGAAAATGAAGTGGCAGCTGAGTTGACAGTAAAGCATATTGTGTCTTTGTGATGCAGGAATATATCATGCTAATAACAATAATTTTCACAGTTCCATGTGACCATTTGCAAGCAGGGAAGCACTGCTGTTGGGAAAGTTCCTCAGAAACGAGGCAGAAGCTAACTGGGTTTGCTTTCTTGCTTCTAAAACAGCCAAAGGGAAGGAAGAGTGGCCCTGCGGACCTGGCACAGCAGCAAAGTGACACCCTGCTCCCCTGGCGCCAGTACCAGAGTGCAAAAGGGCTCCGGAGGCAGAAGCGAGACTGGGTCATCCCCCCCATCAACGTGCCAGAAAATTCAAGGGGCCCCTTTCCGCAGCAACTGGTTCGGGTAAGTTGAAATATGTAGAGACGGCAGTCGTGGTAATGTTGCAGTGGGTCAAGGGAAGTCATAAGGCACAGACCAAGCTCGTGGCAGATGAAGGCTGGCTTGACGCACAAGATCTCTGCTCTTCCTCGTGCAGAAGTTTCCTTTTACATGCTGCTGAAGCACTGTTTTTCTGAAGCAAATTGTCCCCGTTTCACTCCCCTGACTGAATAGCAGCCTAATCGCCTCCTTCCAGCCAGTCCCCCGGGAGACGCCGGCATTGCAGCCAAGATGGCACTTTGCCCATGCTGTCATCCAGCAAACGGCTGCAGGTGTAAAGCTGGGCTTGGTGACACCCAGCACCACAGGGTGCCACGTCCTTCCCCTCCCGACCTGAGCCCGGCACAGATGCGTGGCATTGCTGGAGGAGGCTGGCTGCCTGCCGTCGCAGATGGATCCCTCATCCTCTGCATGCTGCTGGCTTCTTTCTTTACAAGGATGACCACTGAGATCAGGTTTGCCCGTGTGGCTTTCTGTGATGGCTACTGGATGACAGAAAAAGAAGGGGAAAAGGGCTTTGACAGACATGGTTGTGTATTACTGCTGTTGATGTGTGTTCGCCACGTACAATTACATGTTGATATTCCTCTAGTTGTAGTTTGTGGAGTGGTAGGAAGATTGGATGTAAAAAAAGAATTTCCTGGCTGAGTTTTTCAACTCTTCCCTTGGAAGAAAATTGTGACAAATGTAAAATTTCAGACCGCATTTTGAGAAAGTGTTGTGCAATTGGCACCCCTGGTCCAGAAGTTAACCTCGTCATCTTGAAACAGTGCCTGGATTCAAATGAGTTGTTGTCATTATTTGTTTCTCATGGATTAGCTCATAGTTTCCTGCACAGCAAGTGTCTGGGAGGGCAGAAGGAGCTGGCTGAGTCCTTCAGAAGTTCAGTTGAACTTTGCAAGGACCCCTGTAGTGACTGAAGGGACATGTGCTCCATTCACTGAGTAATGGGTACACTTGAGTTGTTGGTGACATTTCTTTGGGTAATTAGGGGAACATGACAAGGAATGGAAAAGTATTAGGTGGCAAATGTTTCTGTGTCTGTCCTATAGAAAGAAATCTGCCAATGAATCTCTGTTCAGCTGTGCTGAGTATGGAGTGACCCATTAAGGTTTTGTCCTAATATGTTGCAGAAATATCTGAACAGAATTACTGAATGTGTAAAAATGCCTTTAATAAGGTATTAATAGTTTAGATTAATTCCTGCATTCCTGTGAAAAATAAGAAGGCTACTTGCAAAATGAACTTAAGCCCTGCCACACTCCCTACTGATTTCTTTGCGGACAGAGACAGAGAGAGGACAGCTTTGCACCACTGTACCGTGGCAAACGTATTGATTTATAAGGGCTGATATCTCTGTGGCACTGGGGGTGAAACAGGAGACCTCAGGAATGTGATACTCCAGTATTAGTGAGAATGACAAATGTTAAATTTTGTATAGGTACGGGAGAATTGGTATTCATCACTTAAACTGCCAGTAACCTTGGAAAGATAACCTAGCTGTTGGAAATGCAGGGCTCCCAGATTGTCACAGACACGTTCCAATGTGGTTTTTAAATATAGATGCTAGTGGATACACTGAAAAATAAATAAAAAATGGGGTAGGAAAGAGAAATTATTCACAAAGTGCTGCTTTCCTTTGCTTCTGACACACAGAAAGTATTGTAATGACAGGGAAGATCATAGCTTTGTACAAATGGTGCAACTTGATTAAGCATGAGAACCCCTGATGTTTCAGGCTTGGTTCGAGTTTCTGCTCATCTGCAGCAACTGGCCCATTTGCTGGCCCCTGAACTTGAAGGTTGGGTGATTCCTAGCAGGAGTTACAGCTTTCCCTGGTAAGCTTCACTCCTTAATTATCCAGAATAGGACAAATCAACATTTCAAAGACCAGTACTATCTGGTTATTTCCATCCACATCATCTTCAGATTGCCCTGGAGCATTCTGCTGTCTCCTAGATCTAGGTAACAGTTTTGATCTGATTTCCCATGCTTTTGCTCACTGGGCACTGAATATTTTTTTGTCCATCTGCTCACAAACTGGAGCTTGAAGTGCACATGTGAAGTTACAGCGCAGATTTGTATGGAAAGAAGTCTGTCACAGTTTTTTCTGCTGGATTTATATAAAGTGTTCAAACCTAATGCTAGCTCCTGGACACCTGGCTTTGCGTGGTCTGGAGGGCCTTGCTGTATTTACACTTTATAGGTATAACTAACAGAAATCCGTCCTTCCGTTACCATGTCTGGTTCTGGTTACATGGAAGGAAAGGAAGATGGCATGAAAAGTAAACAAAAAAGCCCTGCCAGGAGAACATTTTCATTGTACCACTCGGTGGTTGCATTTTTTATAGGTCACACTAATTTGAAATGCATAGGCAAATCTTTTGGGTTCCCTCCTACTCCTGCTTCCTATTGTGAAGGTAAAAATTCCATTTTGTGGAAGTTGATTAGTTACTTGTCAGTATTTTTAGCAAGGCTGTGCCTGAATGAAGTTTAAATCATAGCAAAGGTGAATGCAGCTTGATGGGAGCTCCACACCTCGGAATGCAGCCCTATCTGGTTCAGCTGGGATCAGACGTAATTCTGTGCTCATTAAAGCATTTCATTCTGATAAAATACATTAAATTAAAATCTTTTTAAAAAAATGGAAAAAAAAATAAGTCGCAACATTATCTCTGCCAAAAAATCCTCTGTTAATTACAGGGTATTTTTTTTTCTTTCAAAAGAACACCCATGTCTGCTCATATGCATCAACCACGCTAACTAGGAAATGTGTTTGAGAATAACAGTATATATAAAAAAGGAATTTCTGAGTTTCAGATGCTGAAAAATTTCTATTTGTAGATACAAATAATGGATCAATTCATCAGATGGGAAAAATAAATATCATACGTGCATAAGGTGAAAATAATGTTTTATTAGCTACAATAGTGTTTTGCAAATTTTGGTTTTGTCTTCAAAATGAAAAAAAAATTATCAAATTTTATTGATATATACATATTTATTTTGCAAACATTTATGAAAATCGTGGGTTTAATTTCCTTGTGCCTAACTTCCACCTTTGTGTTAGGAATAACATTTTACATGCTGTGAAATATTTTACTGTAGTGAGGATAATTTCATTACTAATTGTCAGGTACTCTCATTATTATAACCATGAGGTCCGTAAGAATGCCTATTAAAAATACAAAAACAATATGAATCCCCCTCCTTCCCTGAGCAAATGACTCATACAGCACACTGATCAACTAAGATAAAATACTTAATAGTCGCTTCTTCACTGAGTACCTTTTATTTTCTCATTGACTCATGCTCTTTTTAGCCACATGTGTAGCTAATTCTTAATTATCTATTATCTAATTATCTATTAGCTGATCCTGTATTTCATCCTCTTTTTTTTTAACTTCATGAAGTATCTCAGTTTGGGGTCCTCATGCAAGTGTCTAGCTTCTTCTGATGGCAATACTGAGGTAGTTTTACAGGCTGAAGTCTTTGCCCATCACCCAGAGCTGTATGAAAGCCATTCATTTACAAGACAGAGTGCTGTGGAGGAACAGCCTTTGTTGATGGCAAGCTTAGGTGACGGACTCCTCTATCAACCACTGCAACAGCAATCACTTCAGGAATGCTCCAGACTTTCATCTTCACCTCCAGGGCTTTTCTAGAGCACTTGGAAGCTGCCTGTCTCCAACTTGATCTGCATTGACCCTAATTTTCCCAGCTTGCATGTATTAAACAATTAAAAATTAAATTTTGCCCCTGAGATCTCTTACTATAAACAACTTGTTCATTCACATTACACCGGCATGAAAATCTACTGCAGATGACTGAGACGAGATCTTGGTGCTCTTACAAACTGCCTTGATTGCATGCTACAAGCACAGCATGCTTGCTCCTATCCAGCACTGGTAATCTCAGACACAAGAATACTAGAAACAATCTAATGTGTATAACAAGGAACAAGAAGGAAGGATGCATCTTATGTAAATTTAATCAGACAGTCCTGAAGTGCTTTGGAAAGTTGGAATATAATCTACCTGAGGACTCTTGCGTTGTTTCTTGGCAGTGGTGCTGATGATTGGTTGGGTTTCGTACAGTGCAGTGCATGTTAATGGAGCAGAGAGGTCTTTCAGAAGTGCCAGAAAACCCCAAAGTGGACTCACAAATGGATTTAGCACACGTTAAGCTATGTGGCAAAATTAGATACTCCGTATAAAGAGAATTCATACCACAGTCAGGAGCTGTGCATCCTGTTTGGGGGCCATAGCCTGTCCTGGCACGGGGAATAGTAGTAGTCAGACAGTTCTCCAGAAGTCTAAAATCCTGGTGCTGGAGGGTCACACAAGGTGTATGCTGATCTGAGAAATCCCAGCTGGCACAGACTGTCATCCCTCAATATTGCTGTTTCTTTTGCTCATCGCAGATATTTCAGCATGCACCTTTGCACTGTTTTAAATAGTTTTATTGTAGGAAATCCCTCATGCCTCCTCTATCAACCACGTTGCTTACTGCTGTGAAATTGGCAGTTCAGAATCCATTAACTCCCAGCTGCAAGACAGATGGCATCTGTCTGTGGTGAGAGAAGGTTTGTTGAGAAAAGGCCTCGCAAATGCTTCCCAAAGGACATCAGACCTCACTTTTCCTGAGAGACGCATGGACAGCTTTGACTACAAACAGGCCTAGATCTGCTTCTTCGTGGGAACAGGTGTTTCTTTTGCCTCTCTAACCACAAACAACGAGAAAAACCCACCATGATTCTGGCACTCTGTACTTTGGTATCCCTGAGAGTGTCGCCAGCTGAAATTTGGAAATGAGATGCTTTTGTCTGCATTGTGGCACCCACAATGAAATGAGAAGGAATGAGAAATGAGAAGGAGCAAGCCAAGGGTGGAGACATGGGGCATCGCACAGACTGTGCTGCTCTGCAGAGCCCCTGTTTTTCTTTGAAGGTTGGTTGAAGGATGGTAGATTGGGTTGAAGGATGTTAGATTGCATGGCACAAACCAGCCCGAAACCAAACAGATAAATATGAGCAGAAAAACATTTAATGAAACACAAGCAGGTGTTGCTGCAGTCTCAGCTCTGGTATGGATCTGCCCTCTGTGTGTGTGCATCACCAAGGCAGGATCAGCACACTCTGGAGCAAGGGAGAAAGAGAAATGCTCTCTTGACATTTCTTATAAGTAGGCAGCTTAGAGCAGATTCGTAAATACAAAACATGCTATATATTTTCTTCAGACTACATTCTTTTGTTTACATTCTCCCTGGTGTATGAAGGCTGGATGTCATCCTTAACTCTCCCATCATTTCACAGAAATACCAAGCCAGATCCTGATGTAAATTTGTGCATCTCTGCCAAAGCTGGTGGGGCTACACCAGCGTATTCCTTTTGGGAATCTAGGTCGGAGAAAGCAGATGCCCGGTGCTTTATGGGCTTTCCATGCACACACACACACAGCATTGTGGATTGAAAAGTGCTGCTACAGCATAAATGCTCCATTTGAAAATCTCTTACAACAGCATTCAAGCCTATACTGTAATTATACATATTGTATTTCCTTGTATTCAGACCCATGGGGAATTTATATTGTCCTTGCTAAAGCCAGAGGGACTGAAGGAAAGCAGTCATTTAATGATTCAGCTGTCTTGGGCTCTATGATTTAATCAATCATATGAAAGAAATTTTTAGATTCTTTGTGTTTAGAGTTCTCTTGTCTGAGCAGAAAATGTTCCCTTTTTGAATTGCTTTAATAGCTGTATTTATGCAGCTGAAAGTTCCTTAAGAAATGAAAGTAAAATCAAATTGCTGAGAATGCCTAGATAATTTATCGGAGAATATTCAATTAGAATATATTAATATTTTAGATTTCCATCATTAATTTAATATTCAGAGATTTAATTTAGTCGTTGAATTGCTGTAGTGCCATGCGTGGGTAGATTGTTAGGCTGAGTGCTTAAAACACCTGCCACAAATGGGTGAATCTAGCTTTGATTCCCAAGAGCACAAATGCCTTTCTACTGACATAAGTCTTGCAGCAAAAACCCAAGCCGTAAATCTTGCCTCTACTCTGCATTTTTCCATAGTTGCAAAATGGAATAATACAATCTTCTAGCAGAAGTAAATGCAAGAACCTTATTTATTTATGCATTCAAATCCAGGCTGAGGGGGAGTTTGGTGCCTTGTGGTTCTGAATTTGTCGGTACTTTACTGAAGAATTTCATTTTGCCAGCTCAGCCTTGTTACTTACTCAAGGAGAACTGTCAAAAGTGAGTTTGGGATTTTAAGGTGATTGACACTTCGCAGACAAATATCAAGGAACTCCCATTGCCCAGCTGAGCTAAAAATATTGCGCTGAGATTTTGCCATTTTCCAAAAGTCTTTGGGAATGGTAACATGAGTGGGAAAATGCTCCAATATATCATTAAAAAAAAAAAAAACAGTAAATATTAAAATGTCATGTGATTTGGAAGTTATTTGGAAATTACCATGAAATATAGTCCCAATGGCATGAAAAAGAAAACCAACAGATTTTTAATTTCCACACGACAGAAAACCTGAGATTCTCTGAAGCTGTTGGCAGCAATGAGACTCCGCTCCCATTCAGATCCAGAAGTGTCAGCATAAAATTTCAGAAGTGTCAAAATTCATTGATAAGTTTCCAGATTTAAGCCCTGGGATGGTATTTTTCATTTGATGGTTTATAGTGTGGGTTAAAATCAAGTCAGGATCCAGGTACCATCATTACAGGATCAGTGTTAGTGCTTGGCACTTTGTGTCCTAAAGCTTGGATACATATATAGATGATTACCTAATGTTGATACCAATCCTGTTCAGCTTGGTGCTTACATGTGTTCCTTCAAAGTAAAGGCAAATTTTAGCTACTACATTTGCATGCATAAAATCAGAGATGTTATGGAGAGTAAAGGACAGTAAAAATTTGGGCACAGTCAGTCAAAAGGAGAGGGTATCCTGGTAATAGACCTACGCTCTGACCTCATGTGCAATGTGTTATCCTGTTAGGCAGTGATTTTCAACCTCCTGGGTGCAGCAGAGAGGGATACCCCAATAGCTACTTGTGGCCACAATGTCGTGTGTTACTTCTAATAAGTAGTAAGTTAGGTCCATACAGTCTTTGCTTAGATATTTTTCCATACAGGGACAGATCTTCACCACCACCCTGGCCCATCCCTTACCTTTTAGCTCCTGCTTTGAGTTCACCTTGGGAACAGAAAACACAGGAAGCGTGGAAGTCTCAGAAAGATAAGTACCCCTCACCTTAAACTGCCATCCCAGGCATACTGCAAAATAGTTTGTCAATACTCCAAAGAGTATTTAGCTGTAATACCCCACTGCACATATTGCAGCATATTGTTACATCCCCATCCTCTACAGAAAGTGAGATAACTGTAATAACTGCTTGGTACGGCTGTCATTAGTGTAGAGGAAAAGCATAGTCAGAGCTAATGTACACAGCTCATGAAAGCTATTGAAAATCTGTAAAGACAGGGTATGCTGTAAAAACAGTGAGTTAATTTGATAAGAAGATTTGGGTTTTTGTTTTTTTTTCCTCTTGCCTTTTCCAAAGAAAAATAATAATAATGAAGAAAACGCTAAGACATGAACAAAGAGCTTGCAATCTGCCTCTTTTCTGCAACAGTTCATTATTTAACACTCATCACCCACATTTGTAATAGGTTACTGTGGGACTTGGCTTCCTTGATGAATTGAACTGGAGTCCCAAAGACATAGCGGGGCTGTGTGGGTGTGAGTTTGGATTTGCAGAGCAGGGGTGCAGATATAACCTTGACAGCTAGGCTGCAGCTGAAATTCACTGTATTAAGCTGGAATAAGATAGAAAGCAGAAAAGGCATCCACACTTTTTCTTCCCTTACTCTTGCATATGTTCCTGCTAGTCTGCACCTCCGAGGAGCTAAATTCAGCACCCTGGAATTTCAGATGGCTGCTTTGAAGATTTTTGAGAATTTACTCTGGAGCTAATTTTAAGCTCTCACTGCTGCAGTTAATTGTTTTATTTATAACTGCTGAGATTTTCAGACAGAAAGGTGTCACCATCTCAATCCTTTCCCACTGCGTCTAATGCAGACTGATGAGAGGCATCAGCCACGGTTACTTTGTGGGCAGGAAAGAGTGGATGTGCAGCAGTTTACCAAGATATTGTTGAAAGCCTTGTCTCCTTGCTATTTGTATTTTCCATAGCTCTTACCATATTTTGAATAATTATCATATTTGAATAAAATTCCTATTTGTTGCCAAATTCCTTAATTTAAAGGGCATTTTCCTCCTATCCAAACAGTTAGACAACTTAAAACAAACAAGCAAAACCTTGGATTACATTAAGGGAAACATTTTGCCCAAGGCAGTTTCGGTATCTGCAGATGGTACTGAACATTTTGGCCAATGTTCAGCAGAGATTTTAAGTACGTGCCTAAATTTGAGCCTTCTCATAGTTCCAGCGGCTCTCCTGAATCTATTTAGTGACAGAAAGCCAAGGACGTGAGCAGTGCCTCACTGGATTAAGACCAAGCACTTAACATCTTGCAGTACCAACCTCTCTGGCCACATTTATGGTTTTCCTTACAGTTTTGACGTCATGTACATTTCTCTGCAAGTGTACAGATCATGATTCCAAGCCTTTGCATGTTCACTTCAACCATATTCCTTTTTGTCTAACAGACACCAAGCCAGGAGCCTGAAAAGCCAGCCAGTAGACCTCTATTGTTGGTACTGGTTAGGGAGAGATGAATTTCACTTAGTCCTGTGAAATGCCAGGAACTCGTGCATCCTCTGTAAGCACCTGTGCTTGCTTTTCAGACTGAGCACAGCATTGCAGAGGGACAGGGCTGGCCACAAGTGTAGCAGAAGGAAACAGGTGAACCTGGATTAGGCTGACCCACACTGAGGGTGCCTAGAGAGAAAAAGGCTCCAGGAAGATCCCGGACTGTTGTTGTTTCACTGAGGTTGAGGGAGAAATGTTAGTAAGGGACTTCAAGGTGAGCAAATGTGCAGAGCACAGCTAGAGGGGACTGGGAAGAGAGCAAAGTTGCTCTGACCAAAGTTTTACATGTACTGTTGTAGCAGAAATACTAAGTCATGGCTTGAACCAGTGATTGAGCACCTGGTGGGAAAGCAGGGCCAACCCAGGGGAGCTCAGGTGCTTGCAATGTACGTGAGTGACCAGAAGAGCTGGAGCCAGGATCCACCCCTTCCCAGACCTCATGTAAGGGTTGGCAGCAGAGGCAAAGATACCTTGCTGGAGATCCCTGTGTACTTGAGGTTTTCCAGAAGTAAGTGGTTTTTGTCTTTGTTTTTGTTTCTGTGCTCACAGCTGTTGCATTTGACCACGTCCTCAGTTGTTTCAGACTGGGACTTTGCTGCTCTGCTGTCATTGCTGCGCTTCTCATTGTGTTACAGCATTGCAAATACACATTGCATGGAAGGAGGTGCTGAGGTCACCGTCCCTGGAGGTGTTTGGGAACTGTGGAGATGTAGTACTGAGGAGTGTGGTCAGTGTGTGTGGTGGGGTGGGTTGGGGTTGGACTTGAGGATCTTTGTTGCTGTTTCTTTTAAGGGCATTGGACTAGGTGACCTTTACAGGTCCTCTCCAGCTCTTAAGGATTCTGTGATCTTACTGTGTTTTTCCTTAATGATTCTATGCTTCTATATAGTAGAAGAGAAAGTTATACGTAATGTTCAATTGCATCACAGCAAACCAAATCATGTGGGCCGCCCTATGCAAGTCTTCACCCGACCAATTTTACTTTGGATGTCAGGTTTCGGAAACCAGGGCCAACCCTCCATGACTTGAATTATAAGCTCCCAAAACTGAAAGTTTGTGCTGGAAATATTAACAGAGCATTAAATGCCATAGTGTTGGCAGGCATTACAGTGATGGTTCACCTTCCGGACTCCTTTCTTCACTGGCAATCTCTGTTGATTTTAATCAAACCACTAAATGTCCTGGGGAGGAGTTTGCACCTGTCCTTGGTTTTACCGCCCTTTCAGGCTGTTTTGCAGTTGACTTGTTTGATTTGTGCTTCAAGGCTTCGTGAGCTGTAATGTTTATTTAAGCGAAGTAGCTGATTTTATTGTCATAAGAAGTGCAGTGGTTTAAGGAAGAAGAAATACAGGGCAGGGTTGTTGCTTCTGTCTGAGAACAGAGAGACACATGTCACGTTGTGGGAAGGTTGGAGACAGAACCAGTGCTTTCCCCTTAGAGTAACTGGCTGCAGCTAGGGGAAGTGGTACAGATGCAGCTTGCTGCTGTGCCACATTGGAGGAGTTCAGCAGAAATGGCACATCTGCTGGACTTGGAGCCAGTGTTGGAATTGTGGCTAAAAGGCAGTGTTCCTGAAGGCACTGTAAGGTACCTGGGGGTATTTTGAAAGTAACAGCCCTGGACGGGAATTTATTAGGGGAGAGAGAGGGGAAGAAATTAATGTGAAGGATCCACACTAAAAAGTGTTGTTGCAAAATCCACGGCTCTTTTCTCTGATTTTGAAATGTTTGGCCATCTTAATGCTTTCAGTGGTATGGTTTGCAGTGAAACGATGACACAGTTTACTTACCAGTAAATAACATTCAGCTGCATCTAACAAAAAAGAAATTAGAGTAAAAGCAGCAGACATCATCAGCACATAGATCTTTAGCGGAAGATTATAGCAGTTATTTATTATTTGAAAGCACAGAATTGAGAAGCAGCAAGGTGGCAGTTTTCTTTCAGAGATGGAAAATGTACCCTCTAATGTATCCGTAGGAAAAAAAATATACTGCACCAAAGCATTCACATTCAGCTTGATGGCAGAAATGCTATTCGTTAGCATCTGTTTTTACAGGGAAACTCCTGTTAAGAGAGGAGTTTAAATATCGGAGGAAGCATTTCCAGCAACTGTCTGGGTTTGCGGAATCTTTTTCAGACAGTTTTATGTTTCTGGTGCAGATTTGTATTTGCTAAAGGAAAAGGCAATTCAAAATTTATGAAACAGCTGCTGTTCTTTTGAGCACCTAAGGGACAGAGTGACACAGCGTATATGTATTTCGGAAGATGCTAAAAGACCAAAAAACTTTCTATTATTCTTTTTGAATCATAACCCGCAGTATCTGCAAATATGAAAGTGTTTTCTTGGTTTTTTTTTTTGTTTTTATTTTTAATTAGACACGAGTACAAAACTTACCATTCAGGTATAACATGCTATTAGGAAATCAGCTCTTCTCTGGCTGTATCTATCCAGTTGTTAGTGCCCCCCTCCCCTCTTTCTGCTTTTTTTTTTTTTTTCACCCTCTTGTTCCTAATGAGACTTCCTCCTTCTCCCCACGACTCTTTATGTAAGCAACCTTAGCTCTTGATTAATCAGTAATTAGGGAAGGAGTCATACTGATTTCAGGTCTCTAGTATCATATTCGTCAAGTGAAATTCAAGACTAAAATCTACAGGAAGGCTGTAATGTCAATATTGTGCTGTCTGAGCTTATGATGACAATCACATCACAGTCAAATCAGACAATATCTATTTATATAGGCACAAATCTAAGCTGCTTAATACAGGGTGCAACACACATAATGCTCTCCCACAGCTGCTTTCCACACACATTCCTTGTTATTGCCCAGCTTTGTCATGATCAGCGTTCAGTATTATGGCTTAAACTTTACTACGCCCTCTGTCATCTCAACTGACACGTCCTGTTTCACTTCACTTTGTATTTGCTAAGCAGTGAGGGCCTAATTCAAAATTTAATGAGCCCTCATTAACCTCAGTGAGCTTTGGATCAATCCCTTGTAGTCTAATATTGTAATAATGCTAGGGTATTATGGAGTTAAAAGCTACCATACAGTGGGCTGAGGATAAAGTCACTGCAGGCGTGCAGCTTAATGGGGTATTAATTGGATAGAGGGTATTCATAAGTACAGAGCACTGAAAAAGCAGAATCACTGCTGAGTGGTATGGTCTTGAAGCAAGCAAAGCCTGAGCTTCCTTTTGCATCAGTCTTCACTATGTTTCTGGCATCTGAGGAGTTAACCCAGACTAGGGGGTGTTTTCTGGCCCAATTTAATTGATGTTGTAATTGACAGTTCATCTTCCCTCTCATAATCCTATTCTGAAGTTCTGCCTGTGTTGGCTACATCAAAACTGTTCCTCAAGAAACGAAGTATTCTCATAAAGGTGGTAGTGTTGGAAAGGATTCATCAAAAGGAGCTGCTAATTACACACAACAGCTTTTTCATTTCACTTTTTCTTCTCTGGGATAAGGTGCTTTCAACACATCATTTAAAACAACGTAAAATGTTGTGTAGTCGGGGCTCTTGAAGCCAGTACACCTGCTGCAAGCCCAGTGAGATCTGCGTTTCTATGGAGTGTTCCTGCCTTGCTTTCAGCTGTGCTGATAGAAGCCCCATGTCGAGACATGGCAAAGCAGCTCACATCCAGTATTTAATTCTTTCTCCTTTATACCCTGTCCTGATTCTTTCTTTTTAATTTATTACTGTTGTTTTTTTATTTTTTTTATTTTTTTTATTTTTTTTAAAGCTTGAATCTTGGATTCAAGGGGGCCAGGCTGTTGAGAAGGTTGACTGCTGAGGGGCCATAAGTAGACCTGCTCTCCAGACCCCTTTTACTGCAGCCTTCCTATAGTTCTTCAAGCAGAATGTGCTTTCCAGCTTCCGTAGCTGCCTCCAAACCCCTGCCCTGAGTGTGGCTTGTTCCCAAGCATCCAGCCTGCAATGGCAGTATGGAGGTGGCTTGCTGGACTTCAGTCAGTGCCCACTTGCCCAGATTACCATCTCTAAGATAGGCACTGAAATGCTGCAGTGCACTGCTGGGGATGCAAAGACAAACACATTCCTGTATTCATGTTAGGTGCAGTGTGGTGGGGGAAGCTGCATCTACGCTTCGGGCAGTCTGCAGGGGAGGACTAGGCAAAGCACCATCGATCCGTGGTGATGTAGCTAACCTTAGGGCCAATGGGAATCCGATGCCTGTGTGCATAAGCAGATCCTGCCTTATGCCCAAATCCCTTTCATATGTGGATCTCTGACTCACAGGACCGTTTTTCCCTTCTCTGTTCTGTCAGGAGGTGCAGCCTTAGGATAAAGGAAAACAATGTGGGAAAGGTTATTCTCGGCTTATTACACTTAAAGCCTTAGAGGTAGAAGCTATTGGAAAGAAAGCATAGGAATATGGAGGAATCCAGGAGTGAACCTTGATCTGGGGCTGTGCAGGAGCAGGGACACCGGGTTGCAGCCTGTCACCACTGCTTTCAAGGCCAGAACTCCAGGAGTCTGCTGCCCACTGGTAGCAGTTCTCATGTGCACTGAAATGGAGTGGTTTGTTATTTTTCATAGCTTTCCGTCAGAAGAAGTGGATCAATTCCTTCCACTTGTTTAGCTTAGATATTCTCTGCATGTCTTGCTTTTTTAAAGAGCTATTCCTTCCTTCTGTGAAGCCGCAGATGTAACAAGTCCTGTCTTTTCCCAAGCAGCCAAGTGCTTTTCCCTTTGGGCTGGTGACAAGTTGCTTTTTCTCTGTATAGCTAGGGGAAAAAAAAAAGAAAAGAACAATCACATATGTAACCATTATAGAAATGTTTTTCTGGAAACTCCCAATGCATGCTAGCTCCAGAAGACTTGTCCCAATTATATTTTATTTTTAAGCAAGGGGTTGTATGGTAGCAGTCTCTGTACTACGTGTGCTAGTTCATGGTTCTCAGCAGTAGTTCCTGGCTGTCCCAATCCCATATGTGAAGCATCTAGGAAGTTCTGCTTGATTGGTGTTGTCCTTTTTATTCAGTTGATCAAGCAGCTGCTAAAATAAGCCTTCCCTTTGAGCAATTCTGTTGTGCGAGCCCAGTAACATTTCCCCATGTGTGTTCTCCATCTCAGATAAGATCAATTCCACTGCTCAGCTCAGGAGTCGGGCACAGTCCCAGGAAGCTGTAAGCTCACCCTAAGTCTCTACTTCTTGCACTTTGTCTCCATTCTTACTTCATTCCAAACCTTTCTTTTCAGTCATAAGAGCAATATAATAATAATGATAAAAATCAAGTGGACTTGAGATGACTCTGGGAATTGAGAATGTAAATACAGTGCAATCCGTGATGAAATCTTGAGAAATTCCCATTGTTGTCTCTCCTTGGAGTCATGTACTAGTTAAATGACACAGCTACAGTATTTTTGAAAGGTTGCAGAGCTGCCTTATGGGACAGTGTGGGAGGAAGTGTGGACATTTTGCAGCTGAGTGTATTGCTTTAAGGATTTAATCCAAGCGAGGGAGATTTCATTAATCTTTTCATTCAGTCCTTCTGGTTGTGCTTTATTTATAATTATATATCTATCTGATTGAGAAAGATGTTTATCCATTCAATTTCTTGATGAATGATCAAGAAGAAAGTGTGGACAGGATGCTTTTAGAGCCTTTCAGCCCTGTAGTTGTAGCCACTTAAACTGATAGCTTGCACAGGGAAATGGAATGTGAATCACAGAAAACATGCAAAATAATAGGGGGAAAATGCAGAAGCCAATTCTGATGAGTTTTATTAAACCCAAAGATCTTCCACTTCATAGAGAAATTATTTAAGTTTCATGCAGCTTTTGAGATTATGACAAGCTGAACAACTTGTTCTGGCTTGGTGCTCAAGCGCCATATGGTACTACTTCAGCAATTTGATGTGATATTATGAATAAGAGTGCATGAGTAGTGAAATGTTTGGGGTTTTTGTATCACATTGGCCTTCCGCAGTAGACATTAAAAATGAATTCTGTTCAGAGTAAGGGAAGGGGTAAAAGAAAAAAGAAAAATCAGACCTGTGGGTTTTAGTAGTGTAACTACAGCTAGCGAAGGGAGGATGAATTTGTGGTAATTAGAAAATCAGTTGCTAGCAGAATCCCTTGGACAGGTGGGAACTATCTATATTCTGCTGGCACTGCTTTCCATTTAGGTGTTCTCTGCTACAATGCTAATATTATCTTCAAAGAAACCTCCTCGCATGCTGGCTGCTGTGTTCAAGTCTGGTGGTTTGCAAACAATAATTGCTATGAAAATGGAAATTAACTCTGTAAAAATAAAATTTTCAGATAAGCATATAATCTCAGACAAGTACTTGAAAATGGTAGTCAACAAAAGATAATATAACCCCAGTGTACTTCTTAGAAGAAGAACCACTGCTGTTCTTTATGCTACCTTTTGACTACTGATAGGGAGTTCCTCCCTTACCTTGCATTGCCAAATTTTTGGAGTTTGGAATACTGTACATGTAAGAAAAAAGAATATATGTTACTGTCTGAAACGGATTTGGTACAATCATCTGTGTAAATTGTGCATCTGAAAGCACCAATAGAGATGTATAGGATGGAGAGGACCACGTCAGGACATGTCTGTGCCTTGGGGTGTAAAACTGCCAGCCCTATTGAGAGCAGAGGGAGGGGGTCTGGGCTGCCAGTGCAGGTTGCTGGGAGGAATCACTGGGAGCTGGAGGGCTTCACAGGGACTGTCTGAGGATCCGTGGCTTGTTCTCTTTCTTGTAGCTGAAAGGTCTTGACCTGCTGAGGGAGATTGAAGCTGGGGCTTTGACCTGGTGGCTTGCAGGTTATCTGTATTGGGAAATTTTCTCTTCTCTGTTTTCAAAAGTACTCTGAAACAGACTAGAAAAAAAACACCCACCACATTTAAAAAAAAAAAAAAAAAAAAAAAGCAACTACAAACCCACTATGATTTCCCAGCCTGTCCGGAGCTGAGACCCTTGAGGAGAGGTTGTGTGTCAGTCCTGGTTATGTACTGCTAAAGGCAGCTGAGCCCCCGGGCTATTGCTGTTGCTCTTTAAGTGTTTGCTCTGAAGCAACAGAAAGGTCTCCTGACCTGTGGGGTGTAAAGAAGCATTTATCACACATTCTCTGAGACCTTGATCTCTGCGCAAGCTGCAAAGGAAAGAGGAAGGTCTGGTATGTGGCAGCAGGACTGATGCTCCTCCTTAACAAGGAAGGCTTTGGCAAGTGCATCTCTGTTAAATTATGGAGCTGGGCCACCCTTAACCTACACAAGCTGTAAGATCCTAAGTCTTAAATAATTAAATAAATGAAGATCTGAGAGCAAACTTTCAAACTCTGCATGCGAGGTCTTGTGGAAGCTTGGGCGTGAAACTTTGCACACAGGCAGCGTGATGGGCACGGAAATGTGGCCCAGTGAATACGTGACTGGTTAGATGGATGCAGAGCTGATCACTTGGGTGTTTAATGTGGTGCTGGAGTAGGCAGGGATGCTAAGTGCATGCCTTGGAAATTTGGCCCTGTGTTTCTTTGTCTGCATTAGTGCTACGATTGGAAAGTTTCAAGGGACAAGTGCTGCTCTGAGCACGAACCGTTTGTACAGCAAAGTGTCTGATTTTATTTTTTATTTTATTACTTTTTTTTGCTTTTTTGAGAAATAATTTTCAGACAGTAATTTCTGGATTTGTCATGTCTGGATGTTTCTCTGAATTTGTTTTTCAAATGGCTTTTGGTTCAGAATAGAGCTTTAGTTTATAATGAATATAGTGCCTCCACGCCACAGAGCTGACTGGCTTTCACTGACTGTTTAGCATTGGTTTTCTTCTTTGAGATTTCCTTTCTTCTTATTCTTAATATATTCCCAGTTGGAATCGAGTATCTGGAGGAAAAAAAAAAAATCAGCATTGCTGCAGTGATTTACTTTTTTTTTTTTTTAGCAGTTGTATCCTTTTATGCATCGTTCTCACACAGTGTGAACGTTTTAACCTTTTCTTAATTATTAGCATTTCCATTCCTGCTGTTCATTAATCTAAGCTGGGCAAAGACCGTGATGTGTCACCCGGGGACGCTGCAGCAGCAGCCGCTCAGCTCGGGCTCTGCGGAAGCTCCTGCCCACAGAGATTGTCGTAGGGCATCTCCTGTTTCCCTTTTGAAGTCTGAACCTTAAAACTGATTTATTTATTTTGTAATGGATAGGTTGGCTTGCTGTCCTGGTGAGTTATCTCCTTTTCTTATGCTCTTTGAAGCACTAGAAATGCTAAAATGTTGTATAAATCCCAATAGCTGTTACTGCTCTTGAGTAGTAAACGGTGCATAGCGTATTCGTAATACAAGTGTACAGAACCAATTGCAGCTGAATTATGGCTGACACTTGGCAAAATATAACATGAGGAATAGATAGGAATTAAGCAGTACATTTTCTGACAAGGTTGAGGACCAGCATCTCTTCTTATGACTGCAGTTCTCACTTGCAGATTCAATTGTGGATGAATCTGCAGCTTTAGTTACCTGGCTTTCATTCTCAGACATCTAGTAGTACATGATCTCCGATTTCAATTCACAGTTGAATGGTGGACTCAAACACTGTTGATGCTGAGAAAGGTTAAATGACTCGGCAGAAGTCAGAAAGTAAATCCAGGGTGCATCTGAGAACAGAGCTGAGCCTCCCAAATCTCGTAGTGTAATTCCCCCTCTGCCTCGCCTGTTCTGTGCTTTTTCTGGTGGTGTTAAGGTGATAGAGGAGCTGATAGAAAATTGCCATCAAGTCTAGTTTTAAAAATAAAATTAAGCCAAATTGAAACTCATTTTGAGTTTTCACGTTCCACATGATCGTCATTAGCATTATACTTTTCGTAATGAACTGAGGTCTCAGTGTTCAGGATTTGAGTGTTCTGTCTGAAATTACAACTCTGATTTTTATGTACATTTTCTTCTGTTTCTCAATACTTTTCTGCAGATAAAGGGTCACTTTGAATTCTTTACAATGGAGCTGGGTTGTGCTCCTGAAATGTAAGATGCATTCAACCCAAGGTTTCCATCCGTACCTGGTGGAAACGTAACCACTTTTCTCTTGGTGAGAGTATAGTACTTAAGAATGCCCAGAAACCTGGAACTAAACCAACTCTGCTGCTTTTGATGTCAATGACAAAGCTTTAATTGCACTTCTGAAATCCTCCTGATAGGTAAAATGGTAGCTCTAAACTAAACAGGAACATCAGCAACCTGGAATATGAGAGAGGGAGTAATTTTTCCTTATTCTATCAGCACACTTACATTTCTCTTCCTTAGCCCACTTTACTGCCCACCTAAATGCAAGTATTCCCTGCCACCCCAAAGAGCCTGTCCTGCTCCCTCACGCATGCAAATGCTGAAACCTCCACTTGAATCCGAAAATGCTCTTTAATTTCTGTAAGATTTATCTGCAGCCAAGGCGTGTTTGAACAGCTTGCTGCGTTCGCAGCTTCACTGTGTTTTGAACATGTTGTCGTGTTTGGATGGCAGGAGGTGAGGAGAAAATGGCAGCGCTCGGGCATGTGCCGTCGGCAGAGTGCTGCCTGACCTCCCCTCCTTGTTTTGTGCCTGATGTGCGATGCTGTTGTGCATGTGTAATGATATCATCTGCATGGCTGTCAAGCAGAAGTGCCTTATAAACTCTCAGTACTGAGAAACAGAAAGGGGAAAACATCGGTAGCCTTTGGTGGCTGCTGCAACCCCGTGTGGCAGTGGGTGCTAATACAGCTTCATTCACTCAACTAAATGTGACTCAGAGGGGATTTGTGGCCAACTTTCCACTCCTGCCGATATTATTTTTTTTCTCCACTTGAATTCATTAATTAGCAGCTATACCTGTTTACATAATGAAGCGTGGGAGAGCTTTTATCAGCACATCACTATATGAAATGTCATGGTGTTCTCTTGATCAGGTTAGAAATGTCTGACCTGAAGGTCTACAGCACTCCAGGACATGGTGTGTGACTCAGCAGTGAGCAGTTCACAGCAGTGCTATTGGAAGAGTCAGTCCACACAGTGTCATTTGCCAGTGCTCAGATATTTCAAAGTCAAAGCATGTGATGCTTTTTTGCATGCAGTGTTTAAACCTCTGATCTCAAAAGTTTCCATTCAGTTGCCTGGTTTCACTTAGAAGTGCAGAAGCAGGGGTGGCTGGGAATTGGCCTTACCACCCGTGTCTGGTCCTGTGAGGGGCTCTACGAAACGGCTAGGAAGTTGGCACCAACATGTGGCATTTGGTTGGCTTTTCAAAAAAAAAAATGGAACTGAAGTTGGAAGCTCTCAGGCAAAGCATCGTGGCTGATCCAGCGCATGATAACTGCCAGGCACAAGCAGCTCAAACACAAGCCACAGGTATTTGTCAGACACGAGCTCACAGCAAGCAGGCTTCATCACAGGATGCCCACCTCTCCATTTCAGCTGCTGCCAGCTGTGTACGTAGACTAGTGCAAATCTGGATGTGAAGTCCCTTTGAACTTTTTAGTCTCATTCTGTCCCCCAGTTGGTTTATTTTAGATGCAGAGATGCTGGGTTTACCTTAGTTTTAGCAGTGACCACGATGGGGTTTGCATCCATTTTGCCTCTTCTGACAACTAAGTTCAAGCACCCTCGTAAGTGGAGCACAGCATATCATACCTATGCATGGAATTCACAACTTGAGCTGCAGGTGTTCTAATAACTTTTCTGTAGTATGTATGGGTTTCTGTGACTTCGGCTGGGGGAAGATGTGAGGCTGACAGTACTAAGTATATTTAGATACAGTAGTTGTAAGATTTCTCTGTTTTTCTTTAGGGCCTACCCCCACTTTGGTATGATTGGAGATTAACTTCAGTGGATATTAGTATTTAAAAGGATTTTCCCCTCTTAATCACTTTCTGTTGAATGTATGCTTCATTTCTTTGTGCTCTAGACTGAAGCTTGTTGAAAGGGATGGGGAAGAGAGTTTATATTTCTCACAGCCTGAGCTCTGTGTGGTTTGTGGGAATTCATCTTTCGGGATAGAACATTGAAAGGCGAGAACTCCTCTTTGTGCCTGTGGAAGGGTAAAATCAAGCTTCTCCTACAGTGCATTTCAAAGGGTTTCATTAGGAAACAAGAGCATCTTACATTCATGTATCCTAACCAGAATTGGTTTTGAAGAGGCTCGAAGGCAGTGACAAATAGAAGGATTTTATAATGTGTAACTCAGCTGAACTGCTTGCATTCTGTGGGGAGGCATCCTTTGTGCAGAGCTGAAAATGTCATAGGCTAGAATGAAGTGATAGTATAAAGTAGAATTCTAAGATTTTCCTTTAAAAGTATGCTTCAAACATACACAATAGAGCTGTGCTTTTAAAGCAGCCAGACCTATCCCCTACAGATTAATTAGTATTACAACACTTCATTTTGAAAAGAAGAAGATGGTAAAGGTGCCTGGATTGAAAAACTTGCCAGAAGTCTTGAAAATACATGGAGAGGCTAGCCAGCAAGAGTTCTCTGCAGGGGCGTGGGGGGGATGCCTGGGAACACACAGCTCCTGAGAAGCTGGCATTACCTGCTGGGGTTCAACGCGATGCTCCCCCTGCATGCAGCCTTGCTCAGCCTTCCCCTGCCCACCCTGGGACTCTCAGATAAATAATTCCTTTACTTTCACTCCAGGGATTATCATTATATCCCTTGGCCATCACAGGACATCTGTAAGGCAGAGACCAAATCCTCTCTGCGCTCCAGTCTCTGCCTTCCTGAGAAAACAGGTCACATTCTGATCCTGAAACATGTTACTATTAAACTTGACTATTAGTCTAGAGGGAAGAAACAACATCAAACCAGCGAGCTTGGCTTTGTGGAGGATGTAACGTGCTCTTACAGTGACCTCCTGTGGAACCAGGCAGCGCCCTGGCGCCCTGTGCTGGGGCAGGAATGCTGCTCCTGGGGCCCCTCTGGTCCTGCTCAGCTCTCTGCTGGTGCTGCAGCTCATTTCGTTGCTCGGGGAGAGAAAGCTAGATTTTTCTTTCTTTCACGCCTTTCAGAAAGCCTTCTCCATTCATTGTTTCAGAGCCACAAACCGTTTTGTGTGTGCGCATTTGAAAGGCCGGAACTAGTGCTTGCATTCAGCTGTTCGAGTATCCAACCTTGTTCTTTGTATAATGGCTTTAATAAATGTTATATCAGTTTTAATATCGTGGGTATTTCATTTACAAGGTGATGATGTGTTTGTAGAGCATGCGGTGCATTTCATTTAGCAGTTACATGCACCGAGGGATGCATTGAATAAAATATTACTTTAAAATTAAATGATTTCTTTAATTCTATATACAGGCTCTCTGGGTTGATGCATATTACATCTGATTCAAATGCTGATGTAACTCCTGTAACCTAGTTCTTCGTGCAGTGTAATTTTTTCCATTGTGTTGTCCAGTGAATTTTATGAGTATGATTTGTTAATATGTTCATTTTTATGCTATTCAAATAAGAAGGCAAGTAATTCCACCGCGGTAACTGATCACACTGTGAAATTAGGTTTTGAGAGCAAGCTTTAAAGTGAAATAAAGGGTCCATTTGCTTTTTTTTTTTTTTTTTTTTTTTTGGGTGGGGGTTGGGGGGAGAACTTTCTCCTGTAGTGTTGGCTTTGCCTCTGTGAGAATGGCTCTAGCTCTGGAGCAATTCCTTGGGAGATGGTGTTGCAGTTTCTCAAAAGCAATCCCAGCTGAGGCTGTGGACAGAGAACATAGAGACAGAGCTGTTGGTGCAGCTGCTGTTGGAGGAGAGAGGCAGTGGGGACAGTGCCCATTGTGTAGGACCAAGGGGTGCTTTGAGCAGCCCCACCTGGAGGTGGGACAGGAGCAGGCACCAGTTCCCATTTCTTGCCTTTCTCACATGCATGGAGATGAGGACATGGCCTCCTTCTGTTACCTGAGGTTGTGGGAATCCTTTTTTGGGTCTTCAGCCTTCCTCAGCACTGCACACATCACATCAGTAGCTTTCCACATTTGGGATGCACCGAACAGCAGTAAATTGAGGTCAGCTAGTTGAGGGCTTTCCTTTTGAATTTCTACCTTCTGTCTTGCATGGGAGTGAGCAGAAAGAGAAGTCAAGGTGTTCAGCCTCCATGCTACATGAGTCACTTGTGTTGAGTCACTTAAAAGACACAGAAAAAAAAAACATCCTGGGGTTTCTGGGGCTGTGCTGCTGAAGGAGTCCACCGGGCCTCTCAAGTAGCTGCAGGCACAGTCTCGAAATCCTTGAAAGTTTCATTGCTGTGGTGTTTGATATGTTATCCAAGAGAATAAAATATTTCCAGTCGATGTTTTAAACATGTTCAGTACTAGCCAGCTAGTGCAGAGGCCAGCAGCTAGTGGGATGAGGCAGCCTGCTAGCTACTTACCAGCCTTTACACTTACCGCTAGAGAACCACTGGAAATTGCAGCACCTTCATTCACTGCTCTCATGGGGAATGGAGAAGGAGGGAAAAAGGTTTGGGGGAGCTGGAGCCACCAGCCCTGTGCCTGCTTCTGTGTGTAATAGGGAGGGTTGGAGATGCTGCTGCTGCTCTGTGGGGTGGAGGTTTGCTTGCATAAACAGAGATATAAGGGGAATTAATTCAATGTGCCAGTTTGTCAGTTTCCCATCCAGAGGATGAACCTTCTCTCCCTAAAATCCTGGTAGCTACTCCTCAGGGAGGTTAGGGACATGCTCAGAGGTGAATGGCTATATGTGGGGTAGGACATGCATCTGCACTTGTGGATCCAAACCCCTCTCCCACCTGCAGCTGTGTCCATGCTAGAGCCAAAACCAGGGAGGTCCTCGTGGCTTAGATCTAGGTGAGCTGAAAGCCCAGCTCAGTTTAATGGATTTCTACATTTTTAGATAGAATTCACCTGGGGAAGACCAGCAAAGTCAGTTTTCTCAAACTTCTCAAACCCACATCATCTCCAGCACATCCTGGAACTACTGCTGTGACCCATAAAGTACCAAATCTTGGCAAGACAGATGACATCTCTGATTTCAAACAGGAAGAAATATCTGAATAGTGTAGATTGGCTTAAGCAGATGATGCTTCTTCATGTCCTCATAGCATGATTTCTGTGGCTGTGTGAATGCACGTGTGATGCAGCAGCAGGTGTTCAGCAAGTTCCAAACAGATCGTTAGTGGCTTTGTAAATCAGCCTTGTCTGATGGAGTAGGGGGAGAAAGGAGGACATTCAGCTCAGTGGCTGAAAAGTTGACCTCAATGAAGCTATATAGGAGTTGCATCTTTTGGTAATTATATTAATTATGTTCTCAGAGTTTTTATTTTCTATGTATTTAGGATAGGTAGGACTTGATTTTGCCCCTCATTTCCATTTTCACCTCTTTTTTTCTGCACAGGACTGCTTATCTAATCAGCCACCAGTGTTTTCTCTGCCAGTCTCGCAGCTGTAGTGACACTCAGTCTCAGTCACATCAAACAAGTAAATGACTTTCATTCACAGCACCTTTTGTCTGATCAAATAGGTAATTACTACACGAAATTAAAGGCTTCTTTAACAAAAAAGTTCTATATTGTTCCCGACTGACAGAAGCAATACAAAGAGAAAGTGCTGCGATTCAAACACTATGTGACACAGCCCCATCTTTGAAGCAATCAAAGGCATTATTTATACACACTCCACTCATCTGAGTGAAAATACAAACGAGCAGAGCCAGACTGACAGTCTTCCTTTAATCTTTGCTAACCCCCAGAACTCTTTCCTTTTTTTTCCCTTTTTTTTTTTTCTGAGAGTATCGGCTTATGCAAATAGTGAATGTGACAGGAGGATCCAGATGTTTGCAGTGTATTAGAGGTAATGGTGAAATCCCTTCTCCCAGTAAGCAGGGAACAGTCTCAGACTGCCCGATGGTAACAGTCTAATTCATGTCACGGCTTCTGGGAGTAGCACTGTTGATTTCCTTGAAGGAGAAAACAAAACAAAGGCACTTCTTTGAAAATGAAGAATTTCAATATTTATCCCCAGCATCCCTTCTTAAAGGCAACACTCTGTCTTCTGTTCTCTCTCTGTCCTTTCATCGCTTCCTCTCTTTGCTGGTAAGCACCGTTCTGTGCTCTTTGCATTTTACCTCTGGGAGTGGTAGATTTGCCACCGAGGTGCTTTCAGTCTTGCTTCCACAAAGGGCTGAGGATTGAAAACAGAATGGATACAGTTCCCTTAAAATGCTTTTCTTTAATGAAGGCCACAGGGTTACAGCAGTCAGCAGAACTAATCGGTGTGCCTGGTTCTGTGGCGTCAGCCTGAGCGGCGGAGGTAAGGAGAAAGGTAAACATCAAGTAAATATGCCTGTTTGTCTACCAGCTATTAGTGGCACCCGGCTGCTAGAGACCAAGTCGAGGTCGTGTTTGAGCAGGTATCTGTGACGACCACAGTTCTGAGTTATGCCAGCAGGGAGGAGATACAGTGTATTTGCACTCACCGTTCACGTGCCGTAGGCCAAGTGGGTAAACCATGAACGTAAGCTGCTTGGTTTTTCCCTTAATGGTTCACAGGGAAACTTGAATTTATGGACCTGAGGTTGGCACTGCATGGAGATGCTGAGTATCAACCAGGTCTGGTCCGTGCAGTAATGTAAGAGCACGTCAGCCGTGCTGATGTGAGTCACAGAACTGTGCATTGATGTAACATGTTATCTGAACCCACACTCTTACAGGTATTAAGGAATCTTTCTATGTTCCTACACCATGGATGTGCTTTTTACCCGTAATGGGTACACAAGCAAGTTCTAGACATGAGATGATAGGCAGAGTTCCCCAGCAGCAATCACAGATCTTGGAAAGAATAGATTCACCCCATCTGCAGAAGTAGCACGGAGCTCGCTCAAAACTGGTACTGTACACTACCAGCAGGAATTACTGGCCACAAACCACTTCAGATCAAAGTGTGGGTCATCAATCCCGCTGGTTCACAGATTCGTTTGCCATTCTCCACACCTGCATCTTCCATGGCCTTCGCTCCTCACTGCGGTGTCCCCACTGAGCGCAATTGAGTGTGGAGTTTTATTAGAAGCCGGGCTGCTTGTGGAAGATCAAACAGCAATTGTAGCCAAAAATAGGCTTTTCTCATCTGCCTCTAGATAGGAGTAGGAGACCAATCCTTCCTCGTGCTGTACATGAGGTTATTCATTAGGACTAGTCGGGAGCTCAAATTAGAACACAGCTGCCAGTCGTTGGGTAGTTCATCATGTGGAAAGCAGCCCCCTCCATGGCTTGGAGGATTGTGTGGGAGGCAAACCAACCTTGTGGCTGTTTTTAACCTGCAAATCCCCGGGTGGTGAGGGAGCTTCAGCCCAGGAGCCCTGCAGAGCATCCCTCCTCTTCAGCACAGTCTGGAAGTGAAGGCAAAGTGGGACTTCGTGATATGATTATGAAGGGTTTCTTAAGCTTTTTGGAGTGTTGATTCAGTCAGCTAGAAAGAGCAAACACAGAATATGGGCTTGCCATTGAAATGCCTTCTAAAGACTGGGAAGAATGGCAGTATGTGGATGTGGGCTTCCTCTATTCTTGTGTGAGGTTTATTGCTGCAGAGGTTTAGCAGTGTAGGATATTTCCACCTGTAAACTGAAGCTTACTGCTTTTGCTGGCTGATGAAGGCACCTATGAGATCTGCTGGTGTAAAGAAAAATGTAGGCTAAAAGGCTTAAGGGAAAAGATGTATAGCAGACTTCTGAATGTTTAGGGGGGAAAAAAAACGTCAGAAATGCAAATAATAGAAAACTGAAAAAAAATTTCTTTGTAATGTCCATTTAACCATAGTTCGGAAGTGGAATGAATAGATAAAAAGGCAATAGGGAATAAAGACAGCAATGCACTTCACTTAGCATAGCAGCAGAGATGCCGTTTGCATAGCTTCTGGTGTCAGAGCTTAGCCCGTTACCAGGAAATGTGCACTTTAGCAATGGAAAGTTTGATTTCTAACCTTAAAGATACAATCTGTTTTCTTGGATTTGTTTCAAACTCTGCAGTGCCAGCTGCATAAAATACCACTAAGCTTTTGCACAAAGAGACATTTATAATCACTTTACCCTGTAGCAGAAAAAAATGTCTCCATTTAGACACTCATTTTGAGTTCATAGGCACATTAAGGACAAACTTTAGATCTTAATGAGGTGTAGGAGGGTTTTTCTTTTTTTCCCTTTTAGTTCTGTTTTCTGTTCTCTTATAGATCATACTATATTTCAGAGCATTAGGAAAAGAGATGCTGAATCTTTAATGTGATGTGAAACAAAAGAAAAATTCTGAACTGCAACACAGACCAACTTCAGAGCTGTAAGCTCTTTAAATCCTGATGCAGCTCTTGCTGAAGTCAATAGAAAGACTTCGATTGATTTCAGCTTCTAAAACTCGGTGGGTCATGTTGGTTTTTGTCTTGTTAGTACAACAACTTGCACTTCTTCCTTTCGAATTTTATTCCAGTAAGTTTATCAATATAAAAGCCTTCCAAAAGCCACTTTGGTAACATAATAAAATTGCATTGCTTATTTTTAGGGCTGGCTGGATGCAGTGGCTTACAAAGAGCGGGTTTAATTGAGACCTCCTCCATCTTTCCTGGTCCCTTCCAACTAATTTCATCCCCCCACACTATCCTCCACTCAGCTCTGTGACTGTCTGTCCAAGCTCCATGCTCAGGCCCATTTCAGTGGCTCAGAAGTGATGAAGGATGTGCTGAGGTCTGTGTGCACAGCTTTCTTCATGCTCAGCCACTTCACCGTGCCCTTCCCTCGCAGCTCCATGCACTGCTGCGTTCCTGCACTCCCAAATTCCACCGCAGCACAAGCTTATGATTCTCTTGGGTTTGTCTGTTTTGTAATGGGAAGAAAATACGATGCTTTAAACGTCTTTACTTTTTGGAATCTGAGTTGTGTGAAAGCATTGTGTTTGTTTTTTTTTATTATCTAAGAGGTCATGTCGTTTGGGGTTTTTTTTGTTGATAGATTGGACTTTCCTCTCTCTGTCTCTCATGTGAGAAGAGACCAAAGAGTTCAGTCTTGTGAATGCTTTTCTGTAAACAAGATGCTTCAACACTTGGATGTTTTTAATTTCAACAAAACCTCATCTTTCAACTCAGATACAAGTTGTGGAAAGCGTGTTCAGACTTTTGCCTCCAAAGTGCAGATCTGATCGATTACATTAGACTATGTAGAGCATGAACATAAATATTAACCAAGGGCTCCGAATGGTTTAATATTTACTTGTCAGCTTTTGTCCCCTTGCCTAGCTTCTATAACGAAGATACCAAAGACTTTGTTTTCCCTTCTAGAATTTTGTATTTCAGAACTGAGAAGCTTGCTTTGATTGTTTTAGAAAGTATCTACCCCAGACCTTTATTTGCATCTGAGCATTTTGGTTCTGTTCTTTGTGTAACTGGTTGGCTTTGATTCGTGCTAAATGTTTGCAAGTAGGAAGAGAATAAAGAATGTGAACAAAAGGCTTTTAAGGCTGTATCCTGCTGGAAAGCAACCTAGAAGTCATGACCATGAAGAAAAGAAGAAAAAAAAAACTAGTACAGGAGCTTTTATGTGTGCTGCCTTTTACTTGTGCAGATCTTAAATGCGATTTCCCATTGTGTTTCATGACAGATTTTACCATTGACTGTAGAAGTAGAAAAGTTATGTACCTGATACTTGTGTGCAAAAGTTGAGATCTGAATGGAAAGGGAGGTCACCTCTGACTTCGTACCATACCAAGCTTACTACCTGCTTTAGTGAGAAAATCAATCTAATCCCACCATACCTGGCTTATTTAGCAATCAGCCTTTTCAATTAAAAGGAATTCTTTCTGATAACCAAGAGTCAAACCGTATACAAGAAGAGCGTGGGTTGGTCCCAGTCCAACTGCGCTTCCGTCAGGTGAGAAACACCACTGATTTCAGCAGTCTTAGGGTGGCTGTAAAATTGGAAAATTGTTGGAATTTGCCGTTGGGCTCTTAATCACATTCTCAGTGATTGTAAGGGAACATTTGGTAAAATAGATTATGAGGATGTCTAATTTATCATGTTGTGTTCTGCTAAAGAGTAGGCACCAGCTTCTCAGCTAGTGTGCAAAGACACATTTTTCTTCTTTTGTGCCCACTGTGCTGTGTGTGAAACTGGTGGTTGAACTTGGTTCCCTGAGCATTGCGGAATCACAGAGTCACAGGGGTTGGGAGGGTCCCCTGGAGATGATCCAGTGTGCTAAAGCAGGTTCCCTAGAGCAGGTTGCACAGGCAAAAGTATCCCGGTGGGCTTTGAGTATTTCCAGAGAGGGAGACTCTGAACAGACCCTGCATCCCAGGGTGGGCATAGATCTGAGCTGAATTAAATGAGGATTTGAATGTGCTGCTTTTCTCATTTCGTGAGAAAGGAGCAGTATTCCTCTGTGCCCTGTTCACTGGGGAAGTGATGGCAGTGGTTCTGGGGTGGCCTCTTGCTATCAGCCATTTCCATTCTAATGGGAACCCCAGGTTAGATGAAGCAGTCTGCTGCTCACAAGGTGTGTGAGAAGCAAAACCCCCGTAACTCTGAATGTGTGTGAGAGTTGCTCAAATCTTGCTGAGAAAGGGTATAATATCTTTGCCAAACACATTTACAGTGTTGAAGCTGCTCATAATTACGACCTTCATGAATTTATAACACTGTATGTTCCAGCAATGGAAAAGACTCCTACATTTGAGTGATGAGATTTTGATAAAACAGGATTTAAATATTCTATTACCAGAAATGTTATATTAAATGATGAGGAGGCATTCAAATACTGCCTGACTTTCACCATGTGACTGTGAACTACATTATGCTTAGGTCAATTAGGCTATTTTAAACCTATGGCTTTCTCACATTAATCCTTTTCATAGAAAGCTACTGTTCCCTCCGAATTCCACCATTTCTCTCCTGAGGCCTCTCCCTAGTATCTAGCAATGTCTCCTGTTAGCAAACCCAGCAGCTTCTGCTTTTTTACCTTCTTCTGTGCTGTGCTGTGAGCTAAAGTGAATGACCACTGGGGACAGAGTCAGCCTTGATCTGACTTGAAATAGGTTCTCCCAGACAGAATCCCACCTGCTGCCCAAATCCTCTTTGCATCTGCAGATGCATGTGGATCAAGTTGCCCAGTATTTGTTATAACCCACCCCCTGCCTCATGCTGCAGAATACGTTGCTCCTGCGTGAGTATGGAGGCATTAGTACACTGAAGCATCCAGAGCAGCAGCATGGTCCATACCTTGCAGCAGGTCAGTCATTTCTCAGAGGGGATGGGATTGCTATTTTCTGTATTTATTTCCCATGTTGTAGCTAAAAGCTTCAGAGATCAAATGGGAGTGTGCAGTAAGAGTGGGAATTTACTGCACTCTCATTATTTGCACACAGGCACTCTATAAGGAGTATTTCACTGTGAAAGTGGAATAAGCTGTTGCCCACAGTGACATTTCTAATGCTAATGTCACTCCTGGGAGAGATAGCAGGAAACACAGGCAGCCAGGAGGGAGGACAGGACGCTTCAGCACTGGGGATGAAGGCAGAGATTTGCCCAATATTTATGGCTATGGCACAGCGATGGGTAAATCATTGCATTTGAGCTGACCAATGTCTCATATCTCTGCACACTGCTTTTCAGTGTTTGAGTGGCTTCCTCTTTACTTGCGGTCTCTAGAGCCAAGTGGTGCACAAGTGAGTAAAACACCTGTCAGTCATACTCGGGCTTCATGGCCAAGAGCTGGCCCAGTCATTCTTATATACCAGGTGATTTCCGTGGTTCACTATTAAAACACAGTTGCTTTAGTGGATCTGAAAAGGGATAAATCCTGTAATATTAAACTCCTAGACAAATATTTTGAAATGTGCTGAGGACACACAGTTCTTAATCTTAATCTTCTTCGTTTTTCAACTGAAAAAAAAAAAAAAAGCAACTGCGAGGCCTAAAAGATCACCCAGTGATGTTTTTTTGGCACAGTTGGCGAATGTACAAAGGTATTGGATGAGAATCAAGCCAGAATTAAATTTAAGCTCAAGAAACTTTGTTCTAGGTTTTGATTCTCAGAGATGCTAATCCTAAATTATCATGAGAAAACATGTAAAAAAGAGACATGAAGACATCAGAGTAGCTGAGATTTCAAATGGAAAGTCAAGTCAGACCTGCTGTCTGCACCCTCATTGCTTGTTAGAGATGGAGCATCATAATTGAATTATGATCAAGACTAATTCTGTTTACCTAAACCTGCAATTTCTTTCCATTTACAGAAGTCTTAAGAAAGCAATTTCTGTGAGCCATTGCAAGAAAACAAACAGACAATAGAATAAATCATCTAGAAAACCCCCACACAAATCAATTCTTGGGGCAACCTATATTATTTCTGAATGTTTTCTCACATCTGGTTGTTGTAACTAGTATTTTACGTAACATGAATAACAAAAACTATAAGCATCCTACAAAACTTGAATTTTGATGGCAAAGTAGAATAGAAACCTACGGATTGCTGATGAAATCAAGACAAGCAAGCAGCAAGGAAAAAAGTGCCAATAATGGCAAAGGGGAGCAAAAGCATGAAAAAAATGAGGGAACAGCTTTATTTATTTTAACCTTTCATGTTGACATCTCCAGTAATTGCCTGGGATGAGCTTCCCTTAGCTTCTCTTAAAGGAATAGCTGAAGGTCATGTAATTTGACCAGGCAAGATTAGCCATCTTTTCTGGCTAAAAAAAAAAAAAAAAGACCCCAGCAATATTTGGTCAACATTGCAACATACACTTAAGTGTGATGTATTCCAAATGTTTTAAAACAGCTATAAGAACAGAGCACAAACTGATCAGGAAAACTTTCTAAAGCTTGTTCTACTCTTACACCAGTGAAAAGAATGCTGAGTTCTCCAGTTTGCTGCACACATTATTTAAGCAGAGTTCTTGCTTATCTGTCACTGCTTCTATGCAAACCTAAAAGGCATCCCAAACAGCATGGATCAAATTTATTTTTAAGGAAAATAAAAAATAGAAATAAAAAACACCTTCTAAATTACTCATCCCATACTCTGTGTGTATGCATGCATCATCATGAACGCACAGCAGCACTAAATATTACTTTTCTTCCTCATTAGCATCTCTGTATGTAATTATTATTGTTTGCATTGCAGCAAACAACAAATGTCATCCCAGGGCTAAAAATAAGCAGGTTACCTGTAGGTCTCCTGAAAGTTCAAATGTTTCATTAAGCAGTTTTATGTTAGATTTGTAACTATCGTGGTGATAATACAGTGTAATGGTAATATAATAGAAGCTACAAATAACTTTTTATGACTGTTTTGTTCTCTATACTACTAGTCTAAATGGTTTCCCTTACAAACCAAGCAGAAGGTATTTTATAACAGTGTCTTAAAACCTCCTAATTAGCAGCAGTTTTAAGATACACACTTCTTGACAATCTTTTGGGGATCGATAGAACATAACTATAGCAGACTTTAAATATTCTGCCTGGAAAGATTATCCTAATTCTTTCTCTAATTCCTCGGTCCCAAGGCACCATGACTGGAGATCCCCTGGCAAAGCATTGTCATACTGGCTTCCCTGGCATGTAGGTCAGGCACTCCAGAACCATCATTTCCTGCATTGTTCATGCACTGGTTGCACGGGGTTTAACAAACCAGTTTTCTTATCACACCGCAGAAGCTGTTAAACCTCAGCATTTAACCAGACACACTAACAAACAAACAAACCAATCTGCTCAATATGTGGTAGTCCAGAACACGTGTGATACAAATTTCTGTTTTCCTCCAGAAGAAAATCTCCACGTTAAGTTCACATTCCATGGGGCATCTTAATTTGTTGATTTATTGCATGCCCTCAAAATACATCCTTAAGACAATCATATGTGCTTACAGAGGCAGCAAAGCTGTACATGGAACTCATTTTAGGATGTCCCTGTTTTCTAAGGCACTGTTTTGCCTTATTTGCCACTGTTTTATGTGTATCAGTTACAGGGAAGTATCGTATTTGATGTCCTCAGAGGTTTTTTTTCCCTCCTTTCCATGCTGATTGATATAATTTATATGAATGCTTTAGAACCCCCACTGTGTGTAGTCTACTTGGAATGCACATATAATTACCAGCCCATCTTCCAGCTTTGTTTAGCTATGTGGAAGTATTTTTAAATCTATTTTAGTTCTGCCAGTGGATGCACACCCACACACATACACACATTTTGGGTGCATGGCGACTTAGTCTTTGTAACATACTGTGCCTCCCTGATAAGGCTTTCTCAAGAAGTGAACAAAATGTCTTAAAGATAACAGTATTCTAAGGCACAATGTACAGAAGGAAAAGTTGTTTTTTTTTTTTTATTCCTGCTAGGCTAGCAGTATGTCTCAAAGGAAACAAGCTGATTTGAATGGGACTTGGATTTCTGTCGCTGAGGTTTTTCTTTAGTTTCTGAAATGATGTTTTTAAGTGCACTGGCAGCTCCATGTTCCCATTCTGATGCAGGCCCTCTTTAAAAAGAAGGACAAATATTCTTTTGGATTAAGATGATAGATTAAGATTAGGTTAAGGTTCAGAAAACTTCACAGCCCCTTACATCTTTAGGGGTGCAGAGATGAAGGAATACCTATAAATGCATCACATTGTGCAATATTTCCTCTTAAGCAGGCTTCGAAATGCCAGTGAAATACCACAGGCTTTGTTTTTAACAAGACTTCAGAGCCTTGCATTGTCTTCAGTAGATTTGGTATTAGCAATGGAGTTGAGTACCCTGCATGCTACAAACTTTGCTGCTGAAATGCAGCGTCTGATTTTAAAAACGGGATTTGCAACATGTAAGCAGACAAATCTCTTCGGGCCTCCACCAACTTAAAAGGCTTAAAAATAAGAAATGGTGTCCTTCAGAATCTACTTGCAGCACAAGTTTATTGAGGATCAATATACAAATGTTGGAGCTCCAGTTGTATGTTTCAGGGCTACTCATTTTTTTCAGCTGATAGTACATCAGCCCTTAATCCCCCCAAGTGGCTCTCACTGTTGCACAAACTGCCTAATATGCATTTGTTTTGAAGAGTTTGTTTGCGCATGATTCTTGCAAGAGCTTGAGAATCAAAACCTAGGCACTGGTCTCTGGGTACTGTGAATTCTGACATTTGTTATTCCACCATGGAGACTACTAAGAAAACGGATTTCGTTTGCAGCGCAGTGTATGGCTTCCATAAAGACCCCATGCTTCAAGGAGTGGTTGCTGTTGCCAGCACATCTGCATTGCCCACAGGGGCTCTCGGGGAGAGAGCATCCAAACCTCTGATCTGCTTGAGTAGTCTCCCTACCTCCCTTTATTTCTCCTTCCCTTAAAAAGTAGCAGCATCTGTCCTTCTAGCGTGGCTGGGAAGTGTGCCCCTGAATGGAAACACGAGACAGATGAATGACTGTGTCTCAGTTCTTCTGCATGAGGATTCAGAACAAATGTTAGCCATCAGGACCCATCAAGTTGCTGTGGACACTCCCTGGAGTACGTGTGTTCTAAAACCACGTGAAATCTGTTTGGCAGTTTGTGAAATATGTCACCCGATTTCCATATGTTTCCTTTCCAAATTCACAGCAGCGTCAGGAAATTTGAAGTTGCTTCCCAGCACAAAAGGCAAAGGTCCCCTGGGTGGCAATGGCACCAGTGTGTTTGGTGTAGTGAAGAGAAGGGAATCAAGACAGAGGTCTGTTTGCTGATCGGATATATCAGGCTGTATTACCTGATTTAGGATTACTTTTTAGCTCAGAGGATGTACGACAACATCTGTAGTTTCGATAACATCCTCAAGTGACAGTCTGACATAGCTGTGAGCTGCAGGAGTGGCTCAGAGTGCTCCTCAGGTAACCCAGTGCTCCCTGTGAGAGACCCCTTCCTTCTGCGAGCACCACACAGGGCGACCACAGCAGGGTGTTGTGTTCCTCCTCTTTGATGGGGGAGTAGTCAGCATTACTTTAAATCCTCATCAGAATTCAAAGCGCCATAACGCTGCCAGCGCTGTTTTAGGATTAGAATTTGTTAATTAATTTAATCCTTTCCCCTTCTTGATCCTCTTGGATGCAGCAGACACAGATGGCAAATCCTTAAGACTTCAGTCAGGAAGAAAGGGTTAAAATCCCAAGGCCTGGATTAGATGGGATTGCAAAAAGTGAACAAACAGTTCTCAGTGTCTTTCTTATGATTTGCCAACTTCTTGGGAAAACACTGCTGAAATGCAAAGCAGAGAGAGTCCCTGGCCATTAGCAGCATTTAGTTACAGCAGGTAAGATTTGGGGGCTGTGTTTCCTGAGTGTCACTGCAATAACTTACTTGTTTGTTACAACTGTTTTCCGAAATCACAGGATTGTTCCCTAATGTGTTGGTGAATAATGTGTTTATTATTCTTGTCTGCAGTAAAGGGCATCTCAGTGCCTGGAAAATCACTCATGTAATAAAACCACTGCCATTTTATCATTTTAATAGAATAACAATTTTGTATAATGTTGCAAATATTACTCTCCAATATACGACGGTGGCAGTAACAACAGAAGACAGGCATTTTTATGGCGCAAAATTATTACCTTGTTTAGGTTATCAGATAAAATTTTTACCGTCACATTAAAATGAAAACAAAATGAAGACCAATAAAACAAACGTGGCCCTGGCCAAGGCTGGCTGCTGGCCGTGGGCTCGGTGCAGCTCCAAGGGAGCCACATGGCCGGGTCACCAGCCCGGCTTGCACAGACATGCTTGGCTGTTCAACGTGTCAAAGCCAAGCAAGGATAACTTCCCTTTCTCAAAATATTTTGGAGGCATAGCTGTAAAAGGGAGGAATGCAGAGGAAGCCTTGAGCTCTTTCCTGTTGTATCTTTGGGAATAAGAATGAAAAATGAGGAAGATCGGGTCTTTTGAACAGTCCTCCTTATTTAACACTCAACCCCTTTGGGGGAACAGTCCAGTTCTCACTGATTTGAATCAATACCAAAGCAACCTGGACTACGCCAGGAGCTAGCTGGGTGTAGGAGAACAAACTGGCTGTGACACAGTGCTGGCTCCTGCAGCACTGGGGCTTTGTTGGCCTGGCCCTGACTCTGCCAGGAGCACCTGCAGGATTCCAGGAGGAGCTGCTGCTTGGTCCTCTATCTCTGCCACTGCAGAGGGAAGGCAAGCAGCTCACCGTGGACATGAGCACTGATGCCGCAGCCTGTTTATTTAAAATCAAATTTATGATTGCTTCCTGCAGGTCAGTGCAAATTAAATTCTTTCTTGTGGTCTGAGAGACATAAAACACCATTTTTAGCATCCTTATTCTCTTACTGCACATTCTCTTCTCTTTCATTATTTGCATCCCATTTGGTGTCTGCTTTTGATACCTCCTATTAGATTTGTCTGATGCTCATTAATATCCTTCCTACTGGCTCAGAGGTTTTACAGTACAGTCTGCAGATACAGGGAGATCCTTCTCCTTTATTGTGCTGCTGTGAGGGATTGCTTTCCCAGCTCTTTTGCCTTTCTTTTTGCCTGTCCTGCTATCACAAAAATCTGAATGGTCTGGTTTAGAATTAGACCTGCATTACAGTTTTGCTCCATAAGCTTAATGTTATAGCAGCCTTACATATGGCGTCAGACCTACCCTCAGCACGAGCTATTCCCGTGGTCAGTAATGCAGTGTTTTGGAGGGATGTTCGCATCTCTCAGCTCAGTCATGTTGCTGAATATTTGGAAAACAAAGGAATAGTTCTAGTGTGACACAGTTTTCTCCCTGCTTTTTGAAGAAGCCTGCTTTATTGTATTTAAATTTTTCTGCTGGTTAAACCAACTGTTATGGAGGAGCAGCAGCTATCCTTACAGAGATTATAGGAATGGGTGGCCAGATAAAGGACACCTTCCTGGAGCAAAAACTCAAATCTTTGACAGTAGCCTTCAGTGTGAGGACTCCATCATTTCTTGCCCTTGAGGAATATCATGCAGTGCTCACTTCTCAGAAGCAAGACCACTTTTGGCTTGAAAACTTGAAAATCTCAAATAGGTTTGAAATCTACAAAGCCCTATTTACTTCTCTGGGCTGAGATTCTTTCCCCCAGTGCTTAGGATATCACACTCAAATCATCAGTCCCCGATGGAAATGGCACATGTGTTCATAATCTGCATAAGTGATATAAAAGTGAAATCCTAAACTGGAGCTTCATTAATAGTTCTCAAAAGAGCAGGACAGGTGAGTTTGTTGCTGAAAGACATTAAGAATTCAGGTTAAATGCTTCCAAGTAGAATGTGATATTCTCTGCTAACTATGTTTGGCATGTCTCCCAGCATGTCCCAATCAATGCAGAATGAGATCTACCAAGCATTGCTGAGAACTGCGTAGATAATGTACATGCAGATATACTCTTAAGAAATCACTGCACCCAGTGCTGAAACAGTGGGACAGTTCATTTAGAGAAAGAAATTGGCAGTGACTCGGTGCATGGTTCCCAGCTTTGCCAGTGCTGAGTCGCAGCATGGTGCCATCTCCTCCAAGGGAAGCTGCAAGAGGTACAGTCACTCTGTAGCTCTGGGACAGAGTCAGGGAGTGCAGCTTCAGAACTATCAAGCTGGTTTACCTGATCAGTGCTTGCTCCACCAGCAGCACGTGTGGCATGGCTGCAGGTATGTCAGCTTGCCGCAGGACAGCACCAGGAAGAGATGGCTGAGGGCAGCCTGGAGGTCTGCAGGCTCAGGGCACTGCCCTTCCAAGCTGCCCAGGAGCAGTACAGCTTCATTAGTATGGCACTCTGCCCTGGCTAATATACCCAAATTCTCAGCAGGACCAATTAGTGAGGGCAGGCTGAGATCCACGGCTTTCTGTTCTGGCGCTGGCTCCTGTAGGCATTGCATCAAGTGCTCCATGCAGAGCAGCCAAGCTGTGTCACTGTGCACACCTGACCCCCGATGTTTCCCTGACCAAGGCCTTCCCTTGAGGCTGGTTCCCTTTTTCCTGCTGCACTCATCCTGCTAAGCGGTCCCAGGAAGGCAGGGAGAAGCATTCACACCATTCCCCTGGCCCCAGTGGCAATTCCTCATCCTGGAGTGCCCCTCCTGGCAGAGGTACGACACAACTTGTCTATCGCAGTGTAAGTGCAACAATATAGCCTCTTATTTCTAACCTCCTTTTTATGGCTTTGCTCTGCTAATTCCTTAAATTAGGTATTTTTCGCATGAAAGGTTTTGTTCCGACTTCCATCTGCATTTGTCACATTCTTAGGGCAGAGGGCGAAATTCAGAACCAGCGTTTGGCAGCGCGGATCCCTTGATGTCAGCAGAAATTTGCCTGCTTACATCAGCCCTGAATTTAGCCCACAGTGTTTCTTTTGTAGCATCAGAAAGCTTTGTGTGCTTCTGAACTGAACGTCCACGCTGCAAGATCAGAGCGTGGCTGGGACAATTGGCATGTGGGTAATTGGTACATTTCTGTCAGAGAAAATGGTTCACGATCCTTGGAAAGGAAAATAAAATAAAGTAATGTTATTCCCTACTGACATATTAAGTGAATTGATAGTGTTTGAAAAGGCAGGTATTAAATCTGGAAGCAGCGTGAGTGTTATGAAGTAGCTAGCAGTTTTATCCCAGCAATTTAAAATTCCTATTATTCAGCTCTTACTGAATTGAAAGTCACACATTTATTTTAGATTGTAGCCATGAATTTCTTGGGAATTACCAGACATGAAAGCATGGAAGAGTCACTTGATATGAACTGACACGACAATATCAAAGAAAACATCTTGATACACTTAATCTAGTTGCAAGTGACTATATAAAAGTTCTTTCATCCAACCATAAAATTCATTAGTAGCATTTTGATATTAGAAAAGCCACTACGTTAGATAAAAACTTGGCCATCCTGTTGGGCAATAATCTTAAGCATCCCCTGAGACCTTATTTCAGACTCCAGTTGGTTAGGTCTCTTGCTACCCTTGTATGCCTAGCAGATAATTTGCTGATGAGCATGAACTGTCTGGCTCTTTATTTTCTTGCTGTGTTATTAATGTGAAAAACATTACATAAACATTTAGCACATCAGGGTAAGAAGTGGTTACTGAAGGAGCCTGGGAGTAGAATGTGTACGTGTATCAGAAGACAGGACCGAAAGATTTTTACCCTCATACTGTATCTGCCCTGTGCTCAATGGCCCCAGCTTCCACGATCGCTAAAAATTCACCAGCTGATCTCTGCTTTGAATTATTTCAAAACGGAGACGTGGAAGATGAATCAAACAAGAAAGCAGCCCAGCTGCATTTGGCACAATCTGCCACCACTGCCGCCTGATGGAGATGACCAGATGTTGCGGGGCATGGGAGCTGTCTGGTTTTCTTGTGACTGTGCTGGTGCCCGGACAGAATGTCAGAGCACTGAGATGCTCTGGCTCTCACTGCCGGGGAGCTGTCTCCTCCCATTACTCTACCAGATGATTTGGAAACCATGACCCTTTTCCCATGTGTGTGACATCCGCACCATCAAACGCACGGGCTGTCGAGGCCAGCTGTTGCCCCGAGGAAAGGGCAGTGCTGTGTGAGGGGAAGGGGGCACACACTGCCCCAGCTTCATCTTTTGAAAATGTGAGATACTCTCCTGGGCTTCTCTCACAGCCCTCTGGGCACTGATGGCACAGCACGTTTGGTATAGGCAATATAGTGCTTAATAGTTGCAGAGACCTGTTGCTCCCATGTTCTGACTGAACTCAGTGCTGGAATTGGTGCTGCTCTCTGGTAGGAAGCTGGGGGAGCAGGACAGGGAGGTATTGATGTTTTTGGCTTCCCTCCCCTGAGAGAAGAAGGAAGGATTCTGGGTTGTTGGGATTTGTGTGTGTTGGCTTTAACTTTACGGTCAGCATCTGTCGCTGCTGAGCAGTGGGAGCCCTGAAGTGCTGACCAGCTCTTCTCAGAACTCTCTAAATAACCAGAAAGACACACAAAGCAATAAAAAGAGGAGATGAGAATCCATATTAAAGGCATTAATAACTCGAACAGAAGTCCTTACTTAAGTAGTGTTTGGAAACACACTGTGAAATGTTGGTTTCTCCTTGGGTGGCTTTGACCCAGCCTTCTTTCCCTGAGGACCCAGGAACCAAAGTGCTCAGGAGATATCGATGCTCTTTGTCACAACTGTCAGGGGAAACATTAAGACCCTTGCACAAGTGAGGATTTAATAGCTAGCATAATGAATATGTTTATTCTCTTGCAAAACTTCTTGTGAATGTGTTTCTGTCAGGACTAAATAGAAATAGGGTTCAACTGTTGTCGTTCTCATCAGAGAGAGTGGTTGTTTGTGTACCTTATGCCCTTTTCTGAAAGCTACCTCGTTACCTGCAAAAAGATATTTCTTAAAAAATAAGCAATCGAATGTTTCCAGGAGATCTTCTAGCTCTTTTCTTGTAAACATTGTTCTTTTTAAGCAAATCATTTTAACAGCATTTTCCAAGAACTCAAATTGGAATGCCTCTGTGTTCTGGTTGTATGGCAACTCATAAACCTCCCTCAACAAATAAATGTATTGAAGGCACCTACTCTGGAAGGAAATAAACAGAAACAAGAGCTTATGACTTCAAAGGTGATAATTGCCTATTCTAGGTCTTATTTTCATTCTGTTCCTAAAACAGCATCTCTGTACGAGCACCTCCACACTGCCCTGCTCCTGCAGTATCCAGGAACCTCTGGAGAACCCAATACGGAGGTAGACTTCTCTTAATCAAAACCATCTACTAGTTTCCAAGGGAAACAAACAGTTTTCCTCCATGCTTATTTTCATACTTTCACACATCATGCACACAGAAAACGTTTCTGTTAATTTAAGAATTATGACAGCTTGCCCCTTCTTGCCTTCACAGAGTGGCAGCAGTACAGTTTGAGTCACATCAGTCGCATTCCTGCTGACCAAGATTATAGCTCAGCAGGAAAACAAGTCATTCCAAATTGTCTCCTGGCATAAACATTTTGGATCATTTTTATATTACAACTGAAAGGGGAAACAATCTTGGGTTTTAGACTTTTTTGTGTTCTCGTCATGTGAAAAAAATGACAGGGCTTTTATTTTTTCAATGTACATTACTTTCACTTCTTTCCACCGCTTCAGCAATAGCAACTTTTAAGGAAAAAAAGAATGTTTTTAGTATGCTGTTATTACACGTGTATCTGGATTAAAGGCTCCCTAGGCACCTATTGATACAATAGACCGTAACAGCTCCTTTGGAGTCATGTCAAACCGTTATAATCAACCCTGTCAGTGATCCACAGATAATAGGACATTAAGAGATATTTGAACCATACCTTTCAATCGCAGCATGGTTATCTGAAGCACTGTGATTTGGCCAGTGCTGCTGCTGCATGGAGGTGACCAGTGAGGTGGCCATTCAGCTGGGAGCCACATGGAGGAAAGGGGCAAATGGCATCTCCCCTGCTTGTGCATTGCTGGCGTGAGAGCTGCCAGCATTTACTGCTGTGCTTTCCATTTGTGCTCCTCAGAGGCTTTGTATGAAGGACAGCTTTGCCAAACAAAGACCTGTCAGCAGGGGCTCTGGATGCTAGGTGTTTGCTGGATGTGTGTATACTTCTGATGCTGATGGGGGTGCTGGGATCTTCATCCAAATATTAAAATATCTAGGTACAGGCAGATTCTGGTACTTATTCTGCTACACTTGAACAAAAAAGTCCCATTGAGTGTTGACAGAAAAAATTCAATAGATAGGATGGAGCATTTAAACCTCTCTTCTTTTAACTATTGCCTCATTTTTGCTCAACTCTTGTGCGATCAAAAAAAGCTGGTACAGCCTCTGCTGCCATTTGAGTCCAGCACAGGAGACTTGAAGTGGGATTTATCTGTTTACCTGCTAACCCTCTTGAATGAATGAAAGCTGGGGAAGTATAACTCTGGGGTCGAGGACTATTTGATGCTTCTGGTCCCTACAAGCTCTTTAAAGTGCTTTCTCAATCTAACTTCTTTAATAGGGAAAAAAAACCTGTCTTCCACTGACTCAGTACTTAATTACACCAACACTGAGAAGAACCTAATATTGCAAGGGTCAGTAAAATCACAACCCCCAATCTTCAGGGCTGATTTTTTTTTTCCTTACAAAATTTACAAAGAATAAATTTCTCTTATAACTCTTAGGCCTTCAGATTTGTGGAAATTTAATAGATATGTAGCTGTCACATAAATATATAGCTTTAAAGACAAAGAAAAATGTGCTAAGTAATAAGAGAGAAGCTACTTTAAAGAAATTGCTTGTGTCATGATTTCATCTTCATCCATCAGAGAAGATGATGAGGTCTTGTGAAGATACAAGGACAAATGATGTATTTGTGGCCAGGAATTAAATACTAGCATTTTTCCAAGGGGGAAAAATGCAAGAACCGAATTTCCTTTTTCTCAAAGAAAATAATCCTGAGTGGAAAGTAAAACTAAATTCTTGTGTACATCTATACATGCACGAAATTGCAAAGTGTTTCTGTTCTTGTTTGTTTGTTGTTGTTTTTTTTTCTTTTTAAGTTAGTAAAGGTCTTCCATGGCTGTCGGTAGAGCTACAGTTTCTGTTCATAGGGCTCTGGTACCCACAGCTGACCACATTTGTTGTTATCAGACTGTTTCCTCATTCACTGGTCGCTTTGCTGGATTTTGACCATTCAAGATGTTTTATGTTTGTCTCAGATGGAATATTTTTTGAATAGTTCCAGCTGAAACAGTTCTTTCATCTCATGCAATTAGGGTTAGACAAAAATGCATTTCCTTCATTTTGATACCTGCTTGTTTTCCATATTACAGGCTCTTCCAGGGCCCTTTGAAGTCAATGGAAATCTGTCCATTAACTTCAATAGACTCTAGTTTGTTCCTAATCTATAGTAATTCAATTAGAATAGCTCTGAGCATTCTGGATCCCAGTGGACCTTGTAGTTGTTCTTTAGGTTGCAGTAGCCCCCAGCTTTTCTGCGCACAGTCATTTCTGTTTGCCAGGGTAATGCAGAAGGAGACGTGAATCTCTCAATTCTCACTGGTCTTGCTAAAATAATGGTGGACAGGTTTGAGTTAAATGAAACCTGTGCTGTGAGAGTTCAGTGTGAGAGGCTGAATCCTTTCATAGACTGTTTTCTGCAAGCAGCAGGCTTATCCTGGACACAGGAACGGAGAAAGGACTCTGTTCTCCTTGTTTTCCCTTTTTACTTCCTCCTCCAAGCAGACAAGTGCACAGAATTGGTAGCAGCTTGTAAATGCACTCTTTCTTTCGGCAGTTTACGAAATATACATACCTAGAAAAAATGAAAATAATGTTTTTTGTGTGGAGTATTTTGGGGAGTTAGACCATAATCCATTAAGTAGTACCATCTCTTTCCTTTCCTCTACCCACCTTGAAAGTGCTTCACCTATGAAAGAAGGCATTGGTCTCCTGTAGTAGAGTCATGGGTTGCAAGGGACCGTCAAGCTCATCCAGTCCAACCATCAACCTGGTCCACTGAGTCCTATAACTAAAACATGTGCCTTGTGGATCTGGATCTGCAGAGATGGAGACATCACTGCTGCCCTACACAGCCCATCCCAATGCTCAACCACCCTAATACCCTGCAGGGCTGCTCAGGTAGGATGCCAGGATCTCTAGCATCCTTCCCAGAAAGCTGAGTCACCAGCTGGTCCTGCTCAGCTGTGGCTTGGTCTGGCTATGTCCTGCCCACCAGGCTGGCCAGTGGAACCTTTGGGGCAGCTCAGACCATCAGCCCATGCTTCCACTGTTCATCTGCCATCACTCTGAAAGAAGGAGCTGAAATGCTGGCATTTCCTAGATTGTACAAATTTCTTTTCTCAACTCCCGTGTCTTTTAACTCAATATTGAAGTGAAAGAGAGGAAAAACAGCAATGAAACTCTGCATTGAAATTGAAGTTCACAGTCTGACACAGATGCAGAGTCTTCCAAATCAAAGAGAATTGATGAGCTTTGCACAGGCAGGTGCCCTAGCTCAATCACAACCTAAATAATCCTGAAATTAAGATCAGAGCCTGTCACTGTGCTTGCTGCCATATGTAGCCAGTACCCAGCTCTGTCTCCCATGCAGCAGTGGGGATCGGGGTGCATGAAAGCCCCATCCTGCCAAGCAGTGGGAGCCCTGGCTCAGGAGCATCAGGCAGCAGGAGCACTGCTCCTCTGTGGGGAAGGCAAATGCTGGAGTCCTGGGGACTCAGAATCAAAGAGCTGCAGAAATGACAAGCGTGGCCTGTCACAGCGTGTCCCCTGCCAGGAGGTTCAGGGCACAGTGTGGACAACCACACATGGCACTGCTTAATTAGAGAGAAATGCAGCCTCCCCAGTAGTGGCCTTGAACCAGAAGGGATGAGCTAAGAGGGCAGCATCCTCCAAATAAAGAGATGTGCAAGAACACAAATGCCTTGGAATGGGGCCATGGAGAGAATGAATAAGATGCCCTTCTAAAGCAACTCTTTATTTGTTAGTCTTATTAAAAATAAAAGATAAAATAAAAGCTACAAGCATTATGTGCAACACAGCGTTTGAAAAGTTCACATGCTTTTCAAGCGTACCCCGCTAAGCACAAACTATGATTCATTTGGAATTTGCTAATTAATACTGGCATGGCATTGTCCCCTGCTGTTGCCCAACTTCTTGCTTGAGAGAACTTTTTCTTTTTCAAGAAAAAAAGAAAATATTTTATCTTGGAACAGTAAGGTGCCTCTTCAGACGTGAAGTCTGCCAAGACAGGATGGGAAGGGGGTAAAATGTGGGTGATTCTCTCTTTCCTTTCACTGAGTTCCTTTGTCATGGTAGTGCAGTCTGACTCTTCAGTAAGATGGTGAACAGTAATTCATTGCAAGAAATGCTAGCTTTTTCACCCCTGGCGTTAAGTGCTATTAGCTGGGGAAGTGTAAATTGTCATTTAAACTCAGGATATTGCAGTGGTCAGAATGGTTTTACCTTTTTCTCTCTATAAACTAATAAATGTGGAGCTTTCAAAAAATAAACCAACTCCTCTTAATAAAGCTCTGCATATAGATATTTAGCAGCTAAGCACTAAATCCATGGAATAGGGGGAAAGTGCAGAAGTGGTGGATTAATGTATAAAAGGATGCTTTTTCCCCTTCAAAGCCTCCTTAAGTGCTGACTGATGGAATAAACCCTGAAAACTTTCTCTGTGCTAATTGTCATGTTCCTTGGCTCGCATCCCATTTGCTGTCCTTCATTCTTGGCAGTTTAAGAAGTTTCACATTAGAGCTTTCTTCTTCTGTTTACCATATCGCGTATTCAAACCCAAGGATAGTTCAGAGGGTCAGGAAATCTTCCTCCTGCTTCTTATTAAAAAGAAGGAAGAAAAAAAAAAAAAGCAAAGAAAAAAAAAGCCCTGAAGATTTAGAGTTTGAAAAACATCTTTCCCCGCATACATCCAGCTTCTGAAAAGCACAAGAGCCAACTTTGAGCTCTCCTAGAAATAAACATGAAGAGATATCTCACTCTAATCACCACCAAAATACTGGGTCAGCTTGCCAGTCGGTGCAAAGCTGCTGAAGCTGTGCTGATTTACGCTGGATTGAAGAGCAAGGCACGGCTTACAGAGCAGCTGCATGACTTTGGGATGGGATGGACTGTTTCCTTTTAATTTCTTCTGAAAGAAAACAGATATGGCATGAAATAGTAATAATCTGTTTGTTCCTTTTTGCTACCACCTTTTGAGCATGTCTAGAACTGATTGATGATGACCACCTGTAATTCTATCCCAATTAAATGCTGGAAGTCAGCAGTTCACAGTTTTTGCACTGGTGGATTGCTTCCAGCCCTCCCATTTCCCACAGGACCTATTCCCTTCGCTATTAGTGACTTGTTTAAATTGAAAGTGTTATGAAGGCAATTTCCTGCCACCAGCAACATTCACCCCCCTTCCTCAGAGTCCTGCAGCCTGAGAACAACTCCTGTGTCTGCATCCACCTGCAAAGGAGAGTCAGAAGCCGTGATTCAGATTTAAAAATTCAAAATGCTTAAGAAGTGTTCTACAAGACATGGCTTTCCTTTACATTCTACTGATGGTTTTACAAGCCATTTTTCTGCAAGAAAGGGTCAGTGTGCCAAGGACTTGTAACCATGTGCTTAGTCAATGTCTGTTGGGGACTGCCAGGTTTCAGGTCCACTTGTACTCTTACCAGTCCCCCACAAGGCTTGAAGAAGAGTCATGCACTGTATAGGATAGCTCTGTAAGGTCTGCAGGACAGAATAATGGCTATAATATCAGCCAAAACAGGATGTAGCAAAGTGACCAAAGAGCACAAGGAAATGGTTGGTGCTGCCCAACACACAAGGTAACATTTTTTTCCAACTGGTTTTACTGTAGTACTGTATTAGTTGTATCTTCACTTGACTAAAAGCAGCAACAGAAATGTGATTTGGGGTTCATGTTACCCCTTGAAGTGAATTTCTACCTTATCTGGCTGTTGCCAGAGTTTACTGCTGGGCCTTTTCTGAATTGCCAGAGATATCTCTATTATACAGCTTGGAAAACAAATGGAAGGTCGGACCAGTTCTCTATGCTTGCAGTCATTCTGTTTTACTCCTCAGGCTGAGATTGATAGAGCCAGCAGTGTGGAACAAACACTGCTCCCATAATTAACGGCAGCCTGTGAGATCTGTGGGTAACATGCAGCTGTGGGGCCATTCAAGGGGGGGGGGGCTGCTGCCTCACCAGCAGTGCACATAGCAGAGAAATACCGAGGTGATGTGCAGCCATGTGCCGATTCTTCGTGTGTGGGGCGTGCTGTTGGAACCACTGGGAGTACTCATGCTCACACTTGGGGTCTCTGGTTAAGAAATAGAGTTAGTCCCTGCCAGCTGCATTTACTGTAGTTTGCTAATCTATTCTTTCAGACACCACAAATAGCATATTTCATTGTGCTGCTTTATTGATCGAAGGAAAGATTCGATTTGACAGCAGTTTCAGAAAAGCCTTCAAGTTGTCCAAGATGTGGTAGAATTATTAACTACCCTAAGCTGACATATGGTAATTTAGCGTTTAATGTTTGCCCTGTCGTGCTGGGGAGTCATCATGCCAAGCTACCAGCTGATGCCCAGAAGTTTACGAGAACATAAATAATAGCTGAAATAGTTTTCTGGAGCCATGTTTGGATGTAAGCATCCGTCCTTTGATTCGTTGTGTGCTGTAGTTAAACTTCCTTTGGCATGGCGCTGGGGATTGGAACCCCACTGCACTATACCCACTACAGTTGGAATACATTAATAGGATTTTGCAGCTTTTTGCAGCTGTATTTGTACAACTTCATCTTGAAATAATTTTAATTTCTGTGCCCAGGCTTATAATTTTTTCAAGCGCGTTACACAGTTGGCTGTACATAATTATGTCTTACAGCCATAAGCACTGACAATCTGCTTACCTAAACTTTTCTGCTCTAAAGTTGTCATTTCACTGATGGCGAAGGAATTGCGTGTAATTCACCAGATCGGAAATTAAATTATCAATTAATAACACTGCAAAAATATATATGCATTACACAAATTCAGTAAGTCTGCTGGAATATCTGCAGTTAAAAAGACTACCAAGCACTGGTGAGGGCTGTTGCTGGCTTTGGGGGTTAATTTCAGAAGCTCAGAGTGTGCCATAGGAGGCAAGGAGATGGAGGAAGGCTCCGTGCCACATGAGCTGGCTGCAGGGCTTCTCATAAAAGCTCCATGCAGAGCCGTGTCCTCCAGCAGGTCTGTCTGCCCCATGCGTTAAAAGCGTGCAGACATGGATTGCATCAATAAGTTACATGGAGAAGGCTAACATGAATCCAAGTCAAAGTAAGCAGGGGGCTTAGCTCTCACCCTGACAGAAGTACAGTTAATGAAAGAGGAATATTTGCCAAAAATTCAGTGCTGTGAAAACGTTCCAAGTGAGCAGAGTTCAGCTCGGCCTGAAATTTCCTCGATGGCAAGCTCCCATGAAGCAGATTTGGGGAAATGGCTGATTGAGCCTAAGGACACCCGTGCCGGGATGCAGTGTAGATCCAGTTTTGGACAGAAGTTGGCAATGAAGGAAAAGGTCTGAAGATCTGGCATTTCATTTGAGTGATGCATAACATACGAGAGTAAGAGCCTTAGGACCAGGATCACCTAACACTGGCTTCATTCAGTGCAGAATAAATGACAGACCAAGCCTGCAGTGGTGCCATTGCTGTTACTCCTATAGTGCATAGGAAGAAATTCATTTTCAGCTTTCTCGGCTTTGATAGGTCCATTTACTGACCATTGAAATACCTTCCGTATACACTGTGTGGAGTAACCTGCCCCACAGAACACACCAATGGGTTTGCTGTTCCTATAATTAAACTTATTAGAAAGACTTTGAAAACTGCAGAGCTTTAAATCCTGCTCTGCAAGCGTCCCAAAGTAGTGTCACAAAATGAGCCTCAGCAGATTTTGTTCACCAAAATATACACACTAGAGGGTTTTATTGTGGTTTCCTATTGTTAGCTATTTGCAGACAGGTCTAAAAGCTTAATTTTATGCTGAGAGCAGCATTCACAATCATGCCACCGCACCGCTTCTCCGTGATCAGTGATATCTGTAGGTGCTGTGCAGAATGTAAATTCAGTGCATGCTTATATAAGGTCAGAAAAACTAATCAGTGGGGGAAAGCCAGCGCTCATTACAGAAGCAAAGGTCATACTAAGACCAATTATATCCCTTGAGTCTGGGAAAAACTCTTTTCATGAAGACACAAGTGTGTTTGTTCCCCAATCAATGCTTTTTTCCTGTGCCCGAGCTCACTGCTTTACCAAGAGGAACGCTGCTTGTGTTAAATTGCTGTGTGAGATTGTGCAAAGACCATTTTTCCCTTGTTCTTCTGCTGTGCAGCTTAATTTTTAAATGTCATGGACCAGGTTCGCAGCTGAAATAAATTAGCATGCTTCTGCTTGAAGCCGGCGAGTCTGCACTGATTTATACTAGCTGAGGGCTTCGATCATTAGTTGCAGTGATCAGGTTACTCCTGGGAAGGTCAGTATTTGCTACTCTTGTTTGTCTTCTGTGCTGAGCACTCTGCCTACTGCTCAGCTTTACCCAGAAGGGTGCTGGATTCTCTCTGCCAGGCTGCCTTTGTGGCAGTGCTGCGTAAGGCGTAGGGACAAACAGAATTTACAAAGAAATTGGAACAAAGTCATGCAGCTGTGATTTGTTTCTCTTGACCATAGCAGGCAACAGCAGGGTCAGCTGCAGGTTGGTACCCTGTGTATGGATAACTGTGCCCTTCATTAGTAGGTTCTGTAGGATGATCTTCTCTTTTCTGACACGAATCCTCCATTATAGGGATAAGCAGAATTCTCAGAGGTATTTTCTTTGACCTTTGTCATGGAGCATCCTCAAGAGCAGAGGAGGGCTTGTACATCTGGTTCCAATCCCAGATATTTGGTATCAGCCTCCTGCATCTCGCACAGTATGAACTGGCTTCAGTTCTTCAGGGCCAGAACTCACCAGATAGCAGCGTGCACAGCTCTGCTGGGACGCCTTCAGTCACAGCACTGAAGAATCTGCTCTCTTGTAGGAGAGATAAGAGAAGGACTAGTAAAAACGGGTTTTGTTGCTCCTGCTATCAACATTCTGGCAGTGATAAGCCCTTGGTCACGTGGCAGCGTTCTGCTAATCTGTAGCAATCTCCTCTTCCCATCGTCGCTGCTCTCTGCCTCTCGCTCACCTTGCTGCACTGAAGCATTGCTGCAGAGAAGCACTTGAAAACGGAGCTGGCTGCAAAGAGCCCGAAGGAAAGCACTTGTTGCTTTGGAAATTACCCTGCCCTGTCAGTTATCATTAGATATGGATGATCCATTAGCAATGGCCAGCTCCTGATACGGACGTTAGCTTCATGACCTTCATAATAGCGAGTAATGAAAATTGCTTAATTATTTAATCATGAAGACCATGCAACAAATTGCAATTTACTGAGTTTTCACTGGTAAATATGGAGAGCTGGCAGTGCTGGCATTGTCATAGCCACTGCCAGTCCCAAGTCACCTCTCAGAAACTTTGGCCCAGCTGCGGGGTTACAGAAATCCTGCAGACCTCGGTCCCACTGCACCCAGGCAATTCACACTGGAACCAATTCTTTGCACTTGCAGTGTGCGAAAGCAAAGCTTTGATGCTACAGATCCAGATCCCAGTTGCAGTGCTGCATATCAGATATTCTCTGCTTGTGGTGTCTCATCTGAGGATTGTTGTTTTGCTTTTGACCCAAGCAGAATAATGGTATTTTTCAATTGGACTGGGAGCCTGACAAGTTTGTTTTCATCCCATGCTCACTCTTGGGGTTACACATGGTTACTGGTCAGCAGTGCGGGCAGAAATTCTTCTTTCCTGCATTCTGGTCTCCTTACTGAGCCAGATTTATATTCTCCTGTTCTCCATCTGCTTGGTTTTGCATCTTCCTCCATACGCAGGAGGAAAACACTGATAAACAATTCAAAAACCTTGAAGGGGGAGAGAGAGAGAGAGAGAGAGAGAGAGGGAGCAAAGATTACCAAAGCTACAATGGGCATAGGGAGAGCTCTGGAGGAACACATCCACAGAGACATGGTCAGCCTGAAGGGAGCTGCTGCCCTGGCCAGCAGTCCTTGGATGGAGGCAGCCACCTGCAAGCCAGAGGACCTTTGAGCAGCTGGAAGCTGTCTGCAGCCAAGCTGTTGGTGCTTAGCCATCTCCATGCACTCGTGAGGTCATGCAGGGGGAGTGCAGCCCTCGTTTTGTAGCTTCATTTCTTTCACTAATGCAGGCTGCGTCATCAGGTACATCAATAATTGAAGTGAAAGGTTGAACAAGCTACCCAGAGAAGTTGTGGATGTCCCATCCCTGGAGGTGTTCAAGACCAGGTCAGGCAGCCTGATCTGGTGGGTGGCAACCCTGCCCATGCCAGAGAGCTGGAAATGGATTACAATCAAGGTCCCTTCCAACCTAAGCCATTCTGTAATTCTGCAGTTCTATGGGAGCTTTAATATATCTGACATACTAGCTTTACCCTGTGTTACTATCAAAATAAATACATGATCAGTCACTTTGTGCAAGTTTCCAATGGAGGAAAATACATCCTAGCATGAAAGACATCCAGCCACTAGGACAAAGCAAGCATTTTTATAGTTTGGCTTTGGATTCGTATTCTATAAAAGCAGAGGAAGAAATTTAAGCTCTTGGATAATAATAATGATAGTAGCTAAATGCTGATTGAAGCTCCTCAAGAATAGCATTTATCAGAGTGCTTTTCAACCATGGAAAAAGTGGGCATTGAGTCTAAACGTAGTCCCTGGGTCTGTCCCTATAACATAAGGAAACAGAAAACTGCTCCTTCCACAAAATTTGATTTATGCTTAAGTGTTAAGGATAAGAGCATGCATTTTCTTCTGGAATTGTTCTGCTGTCACATTCCTTTAGCTGTGTTAGATCAGACACAAAGTTTCTAGAAAGTTGTATGTTCAGATGAGGGAAGGAGGAAACCCACAATTGTAAATGTGTATGGCACTTCCATCCTTTCTTTCTTTGCCAATAGACTGCTCTTCCTACCTAACTTTGTTTGCAAATAGTGCCAGCAGGGGAAATTTAGCTCAATTGACAGTAGTTCTGTCTGGCAGTGGACTTCCAGGCTGCTATTAAGCCCAGTGCTGCAGTAAATGGAAGTTTTCCTATTAACCAAACATGGTAAGTGCTCTTGCCATGTCATCCTCTTTTCAAGGTGCAGAATAGATGATTTTCTCTGAAGACAGCTGAAGTATTTCAGAGAAGCATTTCTTGTCTTTTTTATTTTTCTGGGAAGAAGCTTGGGATCATTGGCAGGTCTGATAAAAGGAGACAGGTGTTAATAAATATTGCTTTAACCTGGTTGGGTCTCCAAATCTATCTTAATTTTTCCCCGTCTGATTTACTTTTGCATGTATTCACTGAAACCATATGTGATTCAGTAAGCAATATGCAGTAATTTGTTTGGAAAAACAGGGGTAGAGATGTGTCTATTTATTGACTTTTAAAACAACTGTGAAATAAGAGTTAAGAACTTTTGTACAAATGACTCTTAAACATATTGCGGATTTGGTTAAAAATAAATAAGTCGGTCCTTAAAAGAGATTTCAATAAGCCGTAAGAGTAGCTGAATTAAAATATTTCCACTAAAATTAATGAGCCAATCCTGGAATGCTTAGACTGACTCTTAAGTGTGCTCATTTAAAGATGTTGAATATGTTTGCCTGTCTGAATTTCTATGGAGCATTTTGAATGCGTGACAGATTATAGTTTTCAATTATTTTAATTTGGTTTTCTTAATGGGGAAAATAGCTAAGAGCTTAATAATAAAAGACACTTATTGCTTATCATTTACATTATTTTATGTGGTCATTAATAATTATAATGGATTTTATAAAACAAAAAAATCAGGCCCAAGTCTCCCCGGGTCATGTTAGTGCAAATGTTGCATAGTGTTTTATGGGAGACTTGGGAAATGAAATCTTTTTGAGGGATATTCTTAACACAATATCTTTATAGAGTGAATTGAGGAACTTTAGAGGAAATATACTTTTTTGCTTGCTCTGTAGGTAGAAAATGCAGCAGATTGTATGAATTGCCTGCTCTGGTTCTCTAGGCACATTCTGAGCTGCAGACGTATACCATCCCTGGATGTCAGGCAGAACCTAGGCTGCACAGCTCGCTGAAACTCGCTGGTGATTTAAGAAGGGACCTAGTTAATACACTGTAATCTGAATTTCTGTATACACCAGAAGGCATTGCAAGTCACCAAGGTACTTCTGTGTGGAGTTTCATTGTCAGATGAATAAATACTCAGGAGGCTGAGTGTTAATTCCTATAAACTGAGAAGAGAAGCCAGCAGCACTGTCCTGGGTCCCTGCTCTTATGTGGAAATGACTGGGTGAATCTTCAGATTTACTTGAGCGTTGTATTTAGATTGTGCCTGGTTCTTCCCATGTTGCAATAAAAATGTCAACCTCGGGTTTGAGTTTACTAATCCACGCATGATCGTGTGCTGCCCAATTAATTCACAGCTCCTGAAACTCCAAGACAGTTGTTCATTCGTAGGTGTGGAGACCATATAAGAAGGTTAGTTTTCCTAATATCCAACCTGCCATCCCCATTACTACCCTAAGCAACCTCTGCTGTGCCGCTTTTCCCTGGCAATGTCATGCTCTAAAACCTGGGCAATTTACAGACTCACTGGAGCCCTCCAATATGCTGACCACACAGTTCTCAGTGCCCCACATTCTTTGCAGTTGTCCCTGTCACTCAGTGGGATGAGAGGGTTTGTGCATTCCCCACCCTGCAGTGGGGGGTGGCAGTGCTGGAGCACAGGGTGGCTAAGGATCAGCAGGAGCCAAACAGAGGGATAAAATCTGGTAGCTCTGAGGAGCTCATCAGTGGAAATTGTGCTTGCCAGTAAAACTTGTGAGAACAGTTTAGCTCCACGTTAAATCCTGGCAGAGATGCACAAACCCTAAGATTTTATCTGCAAAGGAGGGATGCAATCCTGTGTCACAAGCTGGCTGCTTTTCAAGCCCATCTAAATGTGACATTGCTACAAAGCAGAAAGCCAGTTCTGAAAGGCTTAACTCTGTCTTATCTCAAGATCTACAATGCTCATTTTCACACACATTAGTTATTATATCCGAACCTCTAGTGGAAAAGACCCGTCTGTGAAATCACGCTGATTTCTCCTGTTTCTGGGATTACTTTGTAGAAGTAAGAGCTGAGTCAGACTCCATGCGTTCCGGTTCCAAGTTGCAAAGTTTGACGGCTGCCCCTGGGCTCAGTTTTGGCTGGGATGTCCGTCTGGGACCTCATACCTCACAGCCCCTGTGCTGCTGTCCGGCTGTGGGGCTGTGGTCTGTCTGTATCCATCAGCGTAGCTGTGCACTCTGCATCCCAAGGTTCTCGCGTGGGAAGTCTCACCTGTGTTCCTGAGATGCAATAAAATCAGGACATTGCATCATCCACCATAAACTGCCTTTCTGTCTGGGGCATTTTCCTTCACCAGTGCAGCAATCCAATCTGAGCTCCATCCCAAAGGGCTCTTTTAGAGAGTAAAAGCTGCTTTACCAGCAAATTTCTATGATGACATTCACCAAGCATCATCATTCATCCTGCTCCCATCAGGAGACGCGGTGTTGTGCCATGCCTGGCGCTGGACCTCAAAGCACTGAGGGTTCCCTGAGCAAAAAACGTGTAACTACAGCAAAGGAAAACTGTCCTTCTGCCATCTGCTTTATAACCCAGAAACCCGCACAGCTACTGACTGCATTATAAAATGAAAGATAAATGAATAAAATTCATGCGTATGTTCTGCAGTCAGAGTGCTATACTATGGATATGTTACCATATTCTCACTTCCCAAGCATAAATGAATGAAAAACCAACTCTCTCCTGAGCTTGTAAATTCCCCCAGCCAGTAATTTTTTTTCTCCTGAACTACTGAGTTCCTTGGGAATAGAGATTTATTATTATTATTATTATTATTATGGTAAACTGCTTCAGTAACGGTTCCAACAAAAGAAGTAAACCTTACATTGTATTCAGATAATGTTCTTAACTTCTCAACAAGATTTACTAAATTGCACCCTGGGAATTATGCAAATGAAACTTTTGGTCAAAATGTTACGGGATTACTGTAAAAAAAAAATTCTTTTTTTTTTTTTTTAATCTCATTAAAAGCACTAAAATTACATGTTCCAAAATAAGTATGTGCCTTTTTGAGATGAATATCTCCCTGGTAGTATGCTTCATTGTCAATGGTCTTTGCAAGTTTCTATGGCAAGTGCTACTTGTTCGTGCTCTCTGAACATTTCACATCCTTGTATTCTTAACGGAAATGGAGCTAAGTACAGGTAGAAGGCAAACCATTGTAATATCTTGGCAATTAGCAACGAGTAATGAGTCATTGCTGCATATTTGCAATGTATTTCCCAGTCTTTGTTTTGTTCAGTTCAGTACAATCATCTCATGGATTTTTCATAGCATAATTGGGTAAGTTGTGTGGGTCTTATGATACATTTCATCTCACAGATCTGCAGTGATTTACATACAGACAGCTTAGACCCTATTAATGCTAATAAAGTGCTGCAAGGACATCCTATAGCAAGCACTTTATTAAAGTGTACATGGCTTTCTTAGAGAGCTTCTGTTTATCTGTGTTTCCTGAAAATAAAATATAGTGCCTTTAGCACTGAATATTTAAATCCAGCCTCCTTTTCCATGTTTCTGTCTCTCTCTATGCATTTCTAATGCTTCTATCACAATGGGATCGGGGTACTATATGCAACAGGAAATAGAGCATAAAAATGTCCACGAAGAACTGGCAGACTCTCCTCTTCCGTGATTCAGGTTAAAATTGCTTCCATTTCAGTTACTGGAGGGAGGCTGGTTCGCTGTTTGGTGCCTGTGCTCTAGTCATAGCTGCAGCTGAGCTGAATTGGGTTTCAGGTTGGGGCTGTGCCTGAGGAGCCCCTCCTGGCTTCTGTGCTTCAATGAGCAAAAGGGCAGCAAACGTGCAGACACCGTGATGCAGGCACATTAATGACAACAGACACACAGCTACATGCCCCAAGTTACCCTTTTCTGTTCTTTCTTCGTAATTTCAGAGGTGGAAACCCCACACTGACTCAAAGCCTCTAACGTGGCTTCCTACATTTTCACTTACCTTGAGCCTAGCTACAAACACGTGTGTATTGAGCTAGAGCCTCAACCCCGATTTGAGTTATTCATTTGCATGGACATTCACATGAATCCCATTTCCAACCCTGCCTACCTGATGGAGTGAGAGCTGAGTTTCTAAACATGGGCACTACAGACTGCAGTTCCTGAGCAGAGGGACAATTGCTGTCATTAAAACCACAGTTGTGCAAGAAAAGCTTAAGTTTCATATACTCTTTCTAGCCCACGGATTTGCTAATGAAAATTGGATTCCTGCCCGACTACTTGGGTCCCTATTACAAATACCCGCTGGGCACACACAGACCTGCATAAATGGCGGTGTGCAGCATGAGGACACTTTCTCTGTGTCCCCAGTACCTGTTCTAAGTGATGACACCTGTGCAAGCCCTATCAGTTTTTCTTGGTGCTAATAGCCTAAACAAGCAGCGAATCCTGTAGAGAAAGACAGATGAAACTGTCTGTATTCCCTGACCTTCAGCTCCAGCAGTGTGGGTGCAGCACGAATCAATCCTCGTGGTGCCGAGCAATAACTGACATCATTAGCTCTTGGCAGCAGCAGGCTGCTCAGTGGAGGCAGCGTGAAGAAACCAGAGTACAAGCTTGGTAATGATGGGGACAAAGGCATCAAAGGAGATGCCTGTTGGGGATCTGGTGTCATTCTGCACTGATGCTCAGCACACTGTGTCAGGAGAGGAGGAAATAGCGATGGGGGATGTGTAGGAGGAGTGAGAGAGCAACCCATGGCCCATCCCAACCCCTTGCTACTGGGGAAGGCACCTCTGCTTGCCACTCTGGGGTTACTCAGAGGCCTTCTGCCCTCTGCTGAGCCCCCCCACGGCAGCTGCCAGAGCTGAGATGCTGACGTGCACTCACTCACAAGATTTCTATTATCTTCTCACTGCCTTGTTGTATTCGTAGACCCGTTCGAGAAAAAAAATGCACTGCTTTATGCTGCCAGAATGGTTTGTGATGGTGCGGGGGGGTGGTAATTTATTTGTACCTTGCACTTTGTTTCAGGAATAGTCGTGGTGTTGCAAGAACTTCTTTCAGCATTTGATCAGAAAATTAAATTTGGGTTTAAAGAGATAGTCAGGGTTGCTAGGACAACATATTAACCTCCCTTTTTTATTTTCTTGTCTCTGTATCCAAGGTACGTGTAATTCGTCATGCTGTATTTGATTTGTTATGTGTTTCTCAAGGTATGGGAGGAAAGGAGCTTCAAAAGCAATGTGCCAACCGTGCCTTTCCTCAATAAATGGGCAAATAGGCAAACGGTAACATCCCACCAGGCATTCCCTCCCTTCTCCATCCTGCAGGGCTGGACAAGGCAGGAGCAAGCAGCTCAGCTCTCCAAATGTCATGGGAGCATTGGTGTGCATGGTTACATGGACTGAGAACAGGATGAAGGGGACAGCAGGGAGCATTTCTGGAAGTGGTAAATGGATGTGAGATGTTTGCTGTAGCTGAACAATCTGGGCACTTTCAGGAGCTTACAGTTTCAATAACAAGTAAATGGCATTTTTTGTGCATACAGATTTTTTCACATCTAAGGCAAAAAGTCAGAATTTCAATGATTCTTAGAGAATCAGCATGAATAAAAGAGGAGAAAAAATAACTGAAAATATGTGGAAGAAACTTTTCCTGGCTTTTTCCCAAATCTTCGGCATACAGCTCAAGCTCCTTGTCAAAATTGACAGCGGTTTTACATTTATGCAGCTTTCAGGCTCAGATCTTTAGAGTTGTTTAAACATCCATATGGCTTTTGTCCAAAGCTTATTGATTGCTGTCTCTGTTATTCCATCCAGATTCGTTCCGATAAGGACAAAGAGATCCATATCAGGTACAGCATCACCGGAGTGGGAGCCGACCAGCCGCCAATGGAAGTCTTCAGCATTGACCCTGTGTCTGGAAGGATGTATGTGACCCGCCCGATGGACAGAGAGGAAAGAGCTTCCTACCATGTAAGCATGAGATGCCAGGTGGAAAAAAAAAAGACAGCTGGGAGTTCATCTAGGTTTGCAGGCTCTATCAGTGCAAAACAGCATTAAAACAATGTCCTCTTCCAGCACAGAGTCCCACATTTCTATAGAGTGGTGCAACTGCACACTGCTTATTAAATCCATGCAAATCTGTCTTGGACTGAACCCCTCAAAACCACACGAAACCATCCGCAACGTTAGCATGTCTTGGGAAACTGCTAATTTAGGAATCATTACTGCGGCTAAACATGCAATAATTGGCATCGTCATTTTTCATTTTAAATTACTAGGAGATGTTCAGACAGTATGATGGGGGTGTGTCAGATAGGTTTTTAAATATGCAGATAGGCTAATATTAAATATGAGGGAATTAATTAAGATTAATTACTCTCAAAAGTGCTGCCTTTCACTACCCTAGTTCATAAAATGCTCTACCTACAGTATGTTTTGAGGGTAATTGGTCGTTATGTTTTGATATAAATCACACTCCTGATATTGCACGGTGTAATCGCACAGAGGATACAGCCCCACAAATTGCTTTAAAAAAGCATTGCACCTCGCATGATGGCTCCGCAAAATTTCAACGCTTTCTGCATCTACGCTTTCGTTGTCTCCCAGGGAGGCTGTAATAGGTTGTTTCATGGATTGCTTTGTATCAGCATTAGTCACATCTGTGGGCATCATAATAGCCCTTCCCAGGGATGCTGTGATGTCGGTGACGTGGTACGGGTCACTTGCACTGACACCATTCCCAACTGCTCCGCCAGAGACGCACGTTCTGTCAGCTTTATCAGGTGTCCAGTTAACCATGTTGACACAGCTTCGGGACTGGGGTGGGAGGATAAAGAAATAGATTACCTCTCCAGTTGGGTGGAAAAGGAGATTTCCCCCGGGTGAAGAGGAGTCTGAAGGAAAATTATTTTTTCTATGTGAACACAAACAATTATTTTGTTTGTTGTGCCTATGAAAATATGACAAGAGATCATTTTGGAAAAGGAATATTTGAGATGATGGTCTATGTCATCTCATCGTTGTTGATATTGTTTCAGCAGTGCCAGGTTGTTATAAAATCATGTCGTTGATAATACAATGCACACATTAATGCTTTTGATGGAGTCTGTGTGGTGTCTAATAATGGACACTCTCAGTCAAAAAATGGGCTGAAAAAGATTTGCTTGCAGTAAAAAATTGTGCAGTGCCCTAATAACAAACTTAACCTGCGGGTTTCAGGGAACTCAGCAGACTGAACTGTCACCTCTGTGAATGGTGCACACCACAGGAATTCCAGTCCTCCCCGTTCCTTACAGGAACCTTGACCTGGCAGCTCCAGGCACAAGTAAACAGATTCAATCTCTGAAGGTTATAGGAACATACAGTTTATGGAGAGCAGATAGCTGATAAATATGTTATGAGAGCTTACAGACAAGAACAGTGAGTGATAGAAAATCTTTGTTAGCAGAGCAGTGGAAGATGATAGAGATCATTTCAGTCATGGCTGTAAACAATCTTTAGATCCTTTAGCCTCAGTAGAAACTGACTGACGATTTATTGAATCATCAATTCTTCATTTAATAATCCTTTACAAAGCATTTATAAATACATCCTTTCCAAAGCAGTGACCCCAGCACTGGTACAGAAATGTACAATAGGAATGGACCGTCCTGGAAGCTGGAAATATTCAGCCAGCCTCCAGAATGAAGATCCAGCCCCAAGCTTTGGCTGTTCCAGGTTTTGGAGAAGTCAGTGAATGTTTGCTGCCTCAGTGAGAGGCAAAGTCCTTGTACCGAGTGCCAGAAAGCAGAGACTCAGGGTTGGCCGTCTTTGAGTCGGTTTGACACCTGCTGCAGGGCTTTCCTGAGCTCTGTTGGATGCTCTGGGCCTGACCCCATGCAGGATGAGGGCTGGGAGCAGGGCTGCAGGAGCCCAGCATTCTGCACTCCTGAGCAGAACGAAGTTTGCTCAGTGCCTCTGTCACTGCTGAGCATTGTTCTTGGTGCTTTCATTTCCAGCTAATCTAAAATCTAATTATTAAAAAAAAAAAATCCAAGTGTTTGCGAGGCTACATGTGAAGAGTTCTTTTTCATTAACTCCTACATTTGTGACATGTATTTTCTTATTATCTGTATTGCTTTGGGATGACCATTTTTAAAATACTACTACTTTAACTCTCCCTACACTTAGTGAGCCATTCATCTGATGGAACCTACCTTTTCCCTAAGGTGAAATGGATGCTTTCTCATTAGTTCTGTAGCAGAACTTCCCTGTAGTTTTTCGTGAGCTTTCCAGGAGGACATGCTCCGTGTGCTGCATGCAGAGATGGCTGTGCCTCTGGGGCTCACCGTGTCTGCCAGGTGACTCCGTAGTGCAGCTGCAGTGCTGGCTCTATGAGATGAACACGCTCTCTCTCCAGGGACCTTGCAGACTTCCCAGATGCAATGCCAGCTCCAAACGTGGTCAGGGAGGTGCACTGGGAGCTACACGTGAGGAAGCACAGCTTCAGTGCATGCTCCTGATGCATGGCCCAGCCCATCCCCTTCTGCTGATTTCCTTACAGTGGTCTCTGGTTGTTGCTGCACCTCCTGCAGTCAGCCCTTCATGGTTACTGCTGCCAAGTGAGTCTCAGTGTGCAGTCTCCTTATGAAACTGCATTCCCGCAGCCCTGCTTGCACTGCTGACAGAACTAGTGGCTCCAAATGGCTTTCCTGATCCAGACAGCACTTTTGTATGAAGCTGCAGTTGGTTGGTCCTAGGGATAGTAAATTGGCTGTTTGTTTTCCAAGGCATTTCGTGTTTTGTGTTTAAAAGCCAGCGACATCCTCATGTCCATAAGTTGTCATTGCTTCTGATACACAAGTAATGTGCATTATAGAGGAACTCGGAAGCAAGTCCTCACTGAGACCCAGACACGTGTATGCCTTCAGAATGAGACTCGTGACATAATGTCTGGAATGGCTGGAGCAGGACAGGTTAGTTGCAGTCTGAGAAGAAGTTATTTGCAGTGCAAGGAGACAAAATGGATGAGTCAAAAATCAGGGATGCAAGAACTAATTCCAATATATTTAACTGAGTTCTAGTGAGTAATGCCAGCCATTTGTGTCACAACGCCCTAATTTGCACTTTTAATCACAATTAAGAGCATACAAATTAGGCATGACGTTGTATGCTTATTGCTTAGAGTCTCTGTCACTGATTGATAATGTATATTTGTATTAGTAGTATTAGTGCATAAGTAATACTCATATTTAACACAATTCACTGTGTTGACTTTGACTAACTACCTTCAGATACCACCAGCCTCCAGTGTAATCAATAATCGTGATACTGAATCATTTGTATGCCAACAGCCACGTTTACATGGCAAACTGTCAGTGAAAAACCCTTAGAGACCTGTGGTAGCTGCTGCTGAATATGATAGTAATACGATTGTCAGACTTTCAAACAGTATTTGTTAAGGAATATGGAGCCCACTCTTTGGTTGCTGCACGGTGGAAGTGATACAGTGGCTAAAGATTTAGCTGGCTATACCTGAATTGATTTTTAAGAATTCTCTGCAATGCATTTCAGTTATCATTTATACTCTACTCCTGACATGGTCTCCCTCTTAGGGACAACATAAATATTTCAGACTAACTTTATAAATGATCCTTTGATGTGACTCCAGCAAGCCACCAGCTTCACATCTACACTCGTGCACGCTGTGTCTGGTGTGTGTCTTGCGGTCCAGCTGTGCTCACTGCCCTTTCCAGTACTGTTTTTTCCAGCTCTCGGTGATGTCTGTTCGTGACTTGAGAGCAGTCATCATCGTTTGTGCCTCGCCCACTGCCACTCACTATGGAGGAGCACTTGTGTGCATCTGCTTTCCATCCTATCCTCCCCCCAGATCACCTACTTGGCACACCTGATCTGCTGAGTATTACAGCACACTCTCACTGTGCCTTGCACAAATGAGCCCTGTTTTGCCATCTAAAGAATGACTCCAGAACAAAATGTAGTTCTCTGGCTTGAGGATGTGGGATGAGCACAAGGAGTAGGGCTAGAGGGGAGAGGAGGAATTAAGGTATGCAGTGTCTGATCTACCTTGGAGTTACAGTGAGTTTCCCAGTAGACAGGTTGCCCTATTGAGTCCATTTCTTTAACTCCCTCCTCTGGGAGTGGTCTCTAGTGAGGATCAATCTCTAATGAGGAAGAGCTCCCATTGAGTTGAGTCTAGGTTCTACACTGTCTCAAGCATCCCTTGTCCCACTGCTGCAGTAGATACAGACCACAGAGGAGCAGTGTGTTGTGAAAGGATACAGAGGTGTAACCACAAACAGCTGTTAAAAGGCTGTGCAGAGAGAAAACCCTTGGAAGTACAGGAGAATGCCCGTGTCCCCCAGGACAGACCTCCTCCCACAGCTCAGCCCTGTCCTGGTGCTGTGCTGCTCACCACAGGCAGGTGAGGATCCTCTATCTCACTGAGTCTTCTTTCCCGTGAGTGCAGCACCCCTATAGTGGATATGTGTGCTCAATGAGTGCAACAAGCAGATGGACACGCATTGCTGAGAAATTCCTAACTCCTGGAGGTTTCAAACAAAAGCTATCAAATGTAATTAAAAATTTGCAAGGGGAAAGTCAGATCCGAGGGGAAAGATATCAGCCTTGCTCTCTGGTTTATCTCTGAATGGAGCCATTTCCTTTCCTGGAAATACAGCAGAAGGCAGCCCAGTGCTGCCTCAGTTTGAAGATAATAACTTTAATTTTAGCTCCAAATTACTTTTTTTCAAAGGCAATCTGACCTCTGACTTGTAAAGTTATTGAATTGCTACATCTGACACGATGAAGGATAGCTCAACAGGTGGGAGTCAAAGCAGTTTATATTCAGGCAAGGAATGCAGATATTAAGACCATTACAAATCGAGAAATACAAACGGTACATCCTGCAATGAAAGCGAAGCCAGACTTCTTCAATCACTAAAGAAAAAGTGCTGCTTAACTTCCTTTAAAAAATGTTCTTCGTTCAGCCTATTTCACGTGGCAGTTTGTTCTCTTTGCTTGATTAAATGTTAATCCAGTCTATCATAACAGCGTGTAGTTTCTTTTGTTAAGCTCTGGACTTCTGAACACCACACATGAAGGAGAAAGTGGTACCAGTCACGAGCACAGGGAAAGCGAGAGCCAGGAGCCAGCGCTAATACAATTAGTGCATGTATTTGTCACGCATCAGAGGAGCTGGAGACCTCTGTGTTCAGGAGCTCACACACCCACAGCACCCGATGCACGGGGTGGAGAGCACAGCCCCCACTGCTTGCCTGGCACAAGGGGATGGAGCATGCAGTGAGCTCACTGTGAGCAGGTTTTAGGGTCCCCTGTCCGTATCTGGTATCCAAACAAGGAGGGGTGGCAAGGACCGCAGCACCTTGCCAAGGTACCTCCAGTGCTCACCCACAGACCAGCACTGCGGAGCTCTTGCTCAAAATCACAGGATCACAGAACTGTAGGAACTGGAAGGGACCACCACAGATCATCTAGTCCAGCCCCCTTGCCAAAGCAGGCTCCTAGACCAGGAGGACTCCTTCTCCTCTTGTCTCCTTTTTCCAGAGGCCGACAGCGACGTTTGGCACGTGCACCGTTTAGAGTAGCCATCTGTTCCCTTGAATGAGCAAGCTATCCATTTTCTTCACCTGATTACTGATTGTTCCAGTCTAATGTTGATTGCTTTGTTTTATTAATTACTCATTTTGACATGCTGTAGCTGTCCCTTTTGTTCAGCAAACAGATGCTCTTGTTTTCCAGCATTATTACTGATGGTTATTGCTAATAAGATAAAGCTGCGGTTCCACTTTAGCTGAGGACTTAACGCTGTGGCTCTGGTTATTGTAATGCTTCATCACTGATATTTTAGTTAAGCCTGAGAAAATATTTCATCCTTCAGTGCCATGGGGGCTCCCAGCATTTGAAGGAAAGGGACGGTCCCTGTGTCTTTTGGTGCATAGAGCGATGGGGTCAGTGGATGTTGCTGCCCCTGAAGACTGTGATTAAACAAAGAATAAACAATACTAATGCCCTTCTGGAATCTCTGCACTTATTAATCCCTGTTACTGTGGGTATGAAAGGCTGCAGGTTCCCATAAGAAGCCTCTCAAGTCAATCTCATTTCCTCACTGTGTTTCGAGTTCAGCAAAATTTGCTCTTCAGATTGTCAGACAAGGTTGAGCACATCTTAAAAATTAAAACAGAGCGGTCTGTTAGCAGTGAAGGAGATAGCATCACTGCACCAGAGTCAAAGTGTTTCCACTGACAGTATTTTAAAATATTATTTCAATATTACGTTAAGCTTTGAAAAACTGTGCATGTCTAGAGTTCAGATGGAAACCACGTCGCTGCTCTCTCCTGGAATTAGATACCCGCTCAGTTCAATTGTGAGAAAGTATTTATGAGGCAAAGTCAATTCTTGCAAAGTGTGGTTTCTCATTCTGCAACAAATCCAATTGCTGATATTATGCTTTCATTGTGCTTATTCCCAGCTCCGGGCTCATGCAGTGGATATGAATGGAAACAAGGTGGAGAATCCTATTGACCTTTACATCTATGTGATTGATATGAATGACAACAGACCGGAGTTTATAAACCAAGTCTATAATGGATCTGTTGATGAAGGCTCTAAACCAGGTACAGTTAAAAAAAACTCTTAAAGTTATCACAAGCTTTCAAACGTTAATCTTGCCTTGGTGGCTTTGCCTCCTCTTGAAATATGGGGAATGGAGGAGAGCTTTTCTTTTGCTGGCTCTTTTGTTGAAGACTGATGGAGATGAGAACAATTCAGCTGATACTTTTTTCTCCTGGTGCAGAGAAAGAGCAAACTTGGGTTAGAGTTAGATCCTGGCAGTCTCTTCTTAGATGCGGATTTTGCAAAAACGTCAGCTTTCTGAAGCAATGCTTTGTATTGCCTTTCTCCTATGCTCGTTGCAGGTGTGCAGTGCCATTATTCCAGCTACAAAGTACAGAAAGCAAATCCAGCCTTTCCCTGACTCTGTGCCCAAATGTCTGACTCCTTGGTGTTTAATCTAGTCCTTTACAAGCTCAGTATCTTGGAACTACTGTCTTATTTGGGACCCAAGGCAGCCCTGCTGGTGGGAACTGTGGAATTGCAGAGTTGTCTGAGCTGGAAGGGACCTGCAAAGTTCCCCTAGTCCGGCTCCCAGCATCCTGCTGGAATTGCCAGGTCTTCCCCTGTCCTCACGGGTATTTTGTACAGAGTATGGAATCTGGAAAAATCAGAGGCAGTTGTTCTGAAAAACGACAAGCGAAAACTTAGTAAGAGTACAAGCTATACGCAGTGTGCAAGTGGTGGTTTTTATATAACATGTTTATAGCTTTGGAAAAATGCAGTTGTAAGGGTCATGAATGTCTTCTTTCCCATGGCGCTGTCGAGCTGCTGGTTAAGTGCAGCAGGACTATGCGGTTTCCGATGTGGTAACCAGATTTGCTCTGGCTTATTGCTGAACATAACTGCTATGAGTACTGTCATCAGTACTTCTGTAAGTCACCTGAAGTTGGAGTGAGGCTTTTTCCAAGGTAAACGGATCCTGAGCTGGGGGTTAGGCACCACGTGGCTCTGTTTTGTGTCTGCGAACATCTGTCATGGCTCCTCCACTGCCGGAGGTGTCACAGAGAAGTCTCCGGCGGCCGCTGCTTTTAACAAGGTGAATCACAGCCGTGATTGATCGTCTTTCAGCACTGTGAGGAATAGGCTGTGATGGTGACACGTGCTGGGGACTGTGTGTGACAGTACTTCTGAGGAACGTACGGGTGCAGTGTCCTTCCTGGAGTGCTTTGGGGTGAGGTGCCAGGTGTTGATGCACACCCTGCTCTTGCAAGGTGACACGAGCAGTCCCCAGGAGGCTCATTGTGATGGCATCTTCCAGGAGGGCTTCTCCTCCTTTCCTTTGAAGGCCACTTTGCAGCATATGAAGGTTGGAAGATTAATACATTTCCGCAGCAAGTCAAATTCCTTACATCTTACTCTAGGACAAATCAATATTCAAAGTGTTCCCAGATGTTTTAACTAGCTGTGCTCATTTGTGTGAAAGAAGCAGCAAATTGCATCCTCTTCTTGTTTGAAATCCAGATAAGCCTTTGAGCTATTAAATCAGAATAGGACACCTTTGCCTACAAAATGGTTGTGCCTCTGCTTCCAGCAGTGATTGTGGTATTCTGTATCCCAGACTGGAGAGTTTGCCTTTAAGGCAGGTAGGTAGAAAGCAATCTGTTTTTATTCAAAAGCAATTACATTTGTCTTTGATGTATTTGTTTTTTCCTCTCCTTTCCCGTTTAATCGGTATTCTTTTAGAGGTTTATATTAGTATTGAATTTCTGTTCCTTGCTTTTGTAAATCCACCTGGGAATTTGGGTATCCGAGGCCTTCATTCCATGTACCTGGCAATAAACATGATGTTATGTCTTTGAGAAAATGATAGAGAGGTCAGATACTGTCTGTGGAAGTCTGCATGCTCCTCATTTACCTCAAAGATATGTATCCCTGCTCTGTGCAGAGACAAGTCTAAGCAATATATTTAGCTAAACATAAATCTTGCAGAGATTGGGAAGCTTCCTTATAGTTCAAGATGATTCAGAATATTATAACAACTAAGGAGGTACAACACCAGTCTTTGCAAAAGGAAAAATAGGCGGCCAGAATTTGTGATGATCTGTGGCAGTGGCTGACAAATGAAAGACAGTGGGTACTCCTAGAGCAAACAGCAAAACTTGTTCAATATTGATTCAACAGTGTTACATATGCCTCTCTCTCTATATATATATATGCATATGTGAGTATATCCATGTATAAAGTGGGGATATGCTTCAAGCAAACCAAAAAATCTTATTATATGATATAGGAGTTCAGCACTCATTTTCCACTATTCATTGGTATTGAACTACGCCTGTAGACTGAAAATGCTTCCCTGGACATCCTGTGTGATTGTTATTTCTCACATCCTCCATATGGCTATTTATAATGGCTGTGATTGAAAATGCAGTATTTCTTGATTGCCATAGTGTCTGCAATGTTCTTAATAAATTTGAGCACCTTTTATGAGAAAAGTAACTACAGTCTTAGTGTCCCAAATAAATGCTGACTCTGTGAGCAGCTAGTGTGAGCAGCCAGTGTCTGCTTGAAGTCAGTAGGAATTTTGCCCAGATTTTATAAAAAGGAAAAGGGACATATGGAGCTCGAACTCTACCCATGAACATTTCCCAGAGCAAGACCATCACAGATATGCTGTTGAACACAGACTGAACAGGGCACGGTGACCTTGAGCTGGAGGAAAAGCCCATGCAAGGCTGCTTGGCAGGATCACTGGAGCCCATCACATTGAAGGGGAGCAAGAGAGGCTCTGCAGTGCCATCATGGGGCAAAGCAGAGGCATCTGGTGCAGGGTCTTGTGGGCAGGACAGTGCCTCCAGAGAGTGATGCAGCCTGGTCCCCTCATGCAGCTGGGATGCTGTGGGATGTCTGCAAAGCATGCCTTGGCCATTGCAGGACTGGGAGGGTGACCAAGTAAGGTGTGAGATGTAAACTGCTCTCTCTGCGTTGAATAAGGTGAAAGGAACCAAGAAAATGGGAATGCAGAATCCAACCTCTGTCACGGTGCTGCTGGGTGCCTTGCCTCCCATGGAAGGAGCAGGTTTGCTGTAGCCTAAAAGACAAACAGCTTTCTCGGGACTGTCCAAGAGCTGAAGCTCTGGCAGCAGTGTGCAGTACTGGGGGCAGCAGCAGGGCTTGTGACCCAGTGCTGCTAAGCTCTCAGCCTCCCAAGCTCCCAGGAGCTCTGCGGCGTGTGAGTCACCTTGAAGCAACCCTTGACAGGAATAGAAAAGAAATCATCAAGGATTATTAATTATAATAGGTTGTTGGTGCTGGTTAAGATTATAATAACTTAATTGAAGTAGTGTCTGACACCAGAGCACAGCGTTCTCAAAAAAAAGTTCTCTGTAGTGTGAACGCATGTGTCGCAGCCTGCCCCGTGTAAATCCTTCAGTGCGTACTGGCTCTTAACACTGCATTGCATTTCTTTTTCCTCTTTTGATACCCTGTGAAACATGTTAATGTGTTTCTGGTTTATCCAGCCTAAGGTCATGCAGCTGGACAGCTTAAATGTGTAAATGCGGGCTCATCCAGAAATGCAGAGCAGAAATAGCAACGCAGGATTCTCTTTTTCACATGGACATCTTCCTTCCTTTCTCTCTTTCCCCCACAAGTTGTTTTGATTTAACGAGCCACTGTTTGAAAGTGTATCTTAAAAGGCCGTGTTTTACTCATATTGAATAATGTTCTGCCTCTTTGAACTTTGCCTCTATATGAAGAACACAGCCAAGTTTTAAAAATGCAGCTGCAAGCTAGAGCTGAAATCCCCCTGGTCCCTCTGGCAGCCTTAATCAGCAAAGTTCTCCTGGAGCTACCCAAGCTGCCTTTCAAGCACTGATAAAGCGAGACGACTCGCACAGCCCGGGTTCCTGCTGCCCTTTCAAAGCCCGTGGCTCTGCACAGGGTTGGGGTGGGTTTTTCCCTCTGTTCGACCCCAATTACTGCCTGCCAAGAGCCCCACGCTGCAGCGGTACACCCAGCCTGCAGCCTCCCACGGGTGTCCCAGGGGAGGGGAGCAATGCTTTACAACAATTCCTCCAGTTTCAGAGTGTTTTAGGATGGGAGTGTTTAACTTTTAGAGGGGGAAAAAAAAAAATAAAAAGAAAAGAAAGAAAAAAGGAATGTAATCACAAACCAAAATGTGATGGAAAAAAATTACTCTGGTCACCGCAGAAGCTCAGTTTTGATGCAGCCAACACAAAATGTACCTTACGGTGGGGGGGGGAGGGGGGGATGTCTTAGTTAAGTGAAGCATTCGGTTCTGAAAAGGTCAACGTGAAAAGGTCCGCAGTGACTCAAGTGCTTTGCTCTGGGTTGTATCTATTTTGTTTTAACAGAGAGATTGTCAAAAATTAACACGTCTCTCCAAAACCATTTGTTCCTGTCAGATTGGCCTTTTCCATTCCCATTCGTCCTTTCCAGTTCACTGACTCCACGGATGCATCTTGGTCCCTTCCAAGTCAATAGCAAAAGTCCATAAGCTTTGATTTTGGCAGACTCTTTCTATCTCTTGGCATTGTCTGGGCAGGAGGGTTTGCTCTGATGGTGTGAAGGTATGTTAAAGACAAATAGTCTCCCAAAATAAAGGGAAGTTAGTATCTCCTACAGGAAAAATGCCGCAATTTAAAATTTCCCCGTCTGCTCCTGATTTCATGGAACTCTGAAACAATACTTGTTGATAGCATGCCACGTGAAAAATGAAATCGCTGGGAGCCAAATCTATATGTGGCAAATTGTGTTACAGAAATCTCATAAAAATAAGCAGTATATTAAAAAAAAAAAAAAAAAGGTTTTAAAAGTCAATTATTCTATTAGTGTCCCAGTTTGTTTATTTTATATCTATGCTAGCAGAGATTCCCTTAGAGATTAACACCATGGGCTAATGCACAGATGGGGCCAGAAACTTGAAAGTCATCTGAATATTAAGAATTTAAATCTTTAGCCTCAGTGATTTGAACAGAAAGCCAATTATGAGGCTGAATTAGTTTTCAAATTAAACTGCAATTTAAAGCTCGTGAAATTAATCTTTTAAAGCATAAAGTTGCACGTGTATATATATATATATATATGTATATATATTCATGGGAAGAATCTGGATTCTACATCTGTTGCTCCCTTCTCTTCCCCATCCTGATAATTAGCACAGAGCTGGGGGGTGTCCTGCAGGTCGTTTCCAGTGAAAAACCAGGGCAGGTGCTACTGGGTGGTGTGGGAGGACAGCACCAGGGCCTGAGATTGGAGTTGCAGCAGTGGTTTTAGAAGTGAATGGGGCAACAAGTGAAGACCCCTTTCTTCTATTGTGCACAATTACAGCAATGTCATTGCACTGCTCATCAGTATAACGTTTAATATTCTTTTACCAGCATGGAGATAGGTGTTAGTACGCTGTGCTGAGGACAGCCCTGGCTGAGCAAAGCACCTGAGCACATTTGCAGAGCACTGTCAGTGGTGGGCATCACACGGGGCCAGGTGTGCTTTCCTGCTGATGGCACTAAAAGCTAGAAATAATGCAAATGCCATATGCTAGAGAGACCATGAACAGAAAAACTTGTAAGTGCCAGAGTTTCTTCAAGTCTTCCCAGAGCTCCTCACAGCTTGGATGCGTCACTTCTGGGCTCATCACCCGAGCATATGCATTGATGCAGTGCCTCCTTGTCCCACGCTAGGCCAGTCCTTGCACTTCGTGTGCTATTATAAACACACCTTTGTCCATCCTGGCTCTGCTCTCTCACAGATTGCAAGCAGACTTGGGACACGCAATATTCTTTCTTTAAGTTCTTTTGCTCAGCCAAGCACAATTTTAAGAAATTGTTTTTCTGCACACACATGGCGGTGCTTCCCATTTTGTTTCGAGGTGAGTGGTTATGAAATCTGTGCTCTTCTTAATTTCCTTTTCAGAAGCATCTAGTCCCAGTAGCAAGGAAGTGAATTATAGGGATGTAAGTGAGAATGAAATGCCAGTGGTTTCACCCTCCAGAAAAAATGGCCAGAATGATATAAGGGAAAAAAGGTGGAAATCATGTTCTGAGATCACTCTTGAAGAGAGTTGCAACACTCCAGGAGCCCATTCTCCACTACTTTTTAACCAGCAGTTAAAATAATACAGTATTATATATATATATATATATATATATATATATATATATATATATATATATATATATATATACTCTGTATTTATTTCATATTATATTATAATACAGAATCATAGAACAGTTGGAGTTGGAAGGGACCCTCAAAGGCCATCCAGTCCAACCTCTCTGCAATGAACTGCTCCATCAGGTGCTCAGACCCTGTCCAGCAATATATATATATTACCACTAAGCAAATGATCTACAGATGCACTACATGCAAGAGCATAGGAACAAGAATGGTAAGTGATGAGGAATTGCAAGAGGCAAAGCCATTTAGCCTGTGATAATATCAAAACACAGTTCCAGTGCTTTAGGCATTCAGGTGTCTGGGAGTGTAGGCACAGATGTACCTGTGCACCATTTTTGCTTTCCATGTGTTGAACACAAGCCTAATTTCCACCAGCCTGCAAAAGTTCACCACAGCTTAGCCTGCTGAGAAACCATGTTAGGAATCTGTGTGGCTCTTACTCTCAGTCAAAATCCCAGGGCTGGGCTCAAGCCTTGTGTAACTGCAGGATGTGTGCTTCCTTGCTGCTTGCCTGAGCCTTCATCTGGGTGTGCGACCCGGCACAGCTTGCTGCTGCCAGTCGGGATATCTCATCCCAAGTTGTGCTTGCTCCAGTTTTTGAATTGGCCTGCGGGAATTGAGAGGGTTCTGCAGGAGCTCAGCTGAGAGGAGCCTCATTGATTTATGCAATCAGAGCTCTCTGCTCAGAGGCTCGGTGTGCTTTTGCCCATTGTGAAGGTTCACTTCTGTTACTCTCTGTGGTTTGCTGGGTCTCGCTGTGCTGCAGGGCAGGAGCTGCTTGCCAATCTGGCTGTGCCCGTGTGCATGCTGCATTTGGTGCATCTTTCCATTTTCTCTCCTGAGACATTTGCTTTCTTTTTAACGATAAGAAGGTTTTACTCCAGTGCCGGGTGACAGCAGATGCTTCAGCTCTCTCAGCCATCTCTGCAGCCCCTCTTGTTCTCTTTACTCTCATTAGGCCAACTCTTGAATTGTTTGAGGCTGAGGATCTGATGTCTCCACTAATTAGGAAGTGGCATCCTTTATGAATTAGGTTAGCTGCTTGAAAGGTCAAAAATTGCCAGTGATTGCAAAAATAATGGTGAAAGAGAATGACAGCAGCATCCATTATGACTGAAGGAGTATCATTTAAAAGGAAAGTGCTGTTTCTATTTGGTTTTATATCCAGAGTGTGTGGGATGCAGTTTAATTTAAGCATATTTGCAGTTTATTATATCTGCAATAGTGTTTCAGGCACATGTCATCCTGATGTCTTGCATACATTGCACACATTCCTATTTACCTATAAATGACTCCACTGAGCACCTTTGATGAGTCAGCTCCTCGTTTTTCACTTGAAGCCTTTAACAATAAATATGTGAAAGTGCTTCAAATCACCTACTGAACACATTTGTTTCCACTTGAGGATGCAGGTTTGTTTGCTGAGATGTTTTATTCTTTGACACTACAGCAATTCTCCAAATACTGTCCTAAAATCCATTCTTACGACAAGGAAAATTCTGCCATGAGGAGCTCTGTGCTGTTCGGTAATAGAGTGCTGCTTGTCCCTGAGATGCATATGTGGAGGCAGTCTCTGTCCTTCATTGAGAAGAACCTTGTTTGCTGTTTGCTTGTTTGTTTGTTTTTTATCCATTAAAAATACAAATTGCACAAGGACACTTTGGACTGCTTATTAGTAAGAGAATCTCCTGTTGCGAAGCCGTATGTAAGTTGTTATGCGTAGCATTGTGCTTACAGGACTTGCTCAGGATCCCATTGCCCTACTCTCCATTTTGTTGCTGTGCTGTCACAATGTGCAGTCACACAATGGGTGAAGTGCTCCATTGTGAGTAATGCCATGAGATCCCATCCCATGTGGGATTACAGAGGAACCATTGTCAGGAAATTCTTTTGAATTGAAAACTGTATTTTTAGGCAGTGTTGTAAATTTTACACTGCTATTCAGTATTTAATCTTCCCGTCAACAATTACTGTCTTCCTGCTATCTAGTATCGGATGCAGAGTATTCACTAAGAGAGCTTTCAGATATAGGAAAAAAAAATTAGGAGGAAGGGGAGGTTTCCATTAGTACAAAGCCATTATTAACTTGGGTTAATGAAGATCTAATGTAATATGGCCATCACCACATGTCTGCGCATAATGATTCAATCCTTTTCTATGGGGGAATGATTAAATTAAGTATCTTGTAGGTCAAAATTAGACTGAGAAGGTTAACCAACCTTTAATGATTCTGCAACCATTTACCAGCCATTAAAAACATAAATTGTAAGATAAAGCTCAACAGAGAATCAGCATTATCAGTAAAACAAATGGATGAATTTTTAGCTTTTCTGTTTATATCATGGGGTAGACAGAGAGGATTATGTATTTTTATAGTACTATGTATTATAAAGGGTGAAGTGAAAGAGTTTTTTGTCTTTTTTTTTATTTGGATTCCTGGTAAGTGCCCATTAGCTCTTTCTTTTAACATGCATTAAATCTAACTAATGGATATCAAACCAGCTTAGAAAAATGGTAATTACAAAGCAGTTGTAACAAAGACTTTGGAAGCACAACTGCACTGAGACATTGTCTGAATGCCTTAAAACCACGCGAGCCCTGACTTTATGGAGAAATGCAGTTGCGTAGATGGGAGAGCAGAGATTGCAGGCACAGTGGTGGGAATCAGCAGACTTTGTTATGCTTTGGGAGCAGCTGAGCTAGAAACTAAATCACCCTGATTTCTCAGATTCCAGAGTGATTTTGGGGAGACATTTGTTTACAGCTGCATTGCTCATACGTGCACAGGGCAGCTGTCTTCCTTGTTTTCCTCCCTTTTTAACTTACAAACATACACAGATCAAATGAGATACAGTGAACATAAAATCCTTTTTCAGTCTTTTACAAGCAGGTGCAATTAATTTTGAGATCGATAAAACTGAACATACTGGTAAAAACGATCTGTTTGCTTCCCTCGCCCTGTATTCTGTAAGGTATTATTTTGCCTACTCCGTAGAAAGCTTGATTAATCTAATGGGAATATTTCCCATTAGGGGTGCTTTCAAGCATCTCTCTTGTTTCTTGTCTGTTGTTAGACTGAAACAAAAGTATCTCATTTGACAAAATATCTAGGAGATGGCAGTCTCTGAAAAATAAAAGCAAAAGTGTTGTGAAGTTCGGATTCTTGGGGTCTTGCGTTTTATTGATAGATCTCCTTCATCCTGCCATACATTAATTTTAACTCAGGTGATATATGAACATGGCACATTAGTTAATGAAAAGCTAATGCACAGTAATCTTGTCATCACTAGCTGTGCATGATAATTCAATCTGCTCCTCAGAAGAGCTGTTCAACATGCAACAAATTTGATTTAATAGTGACATGATGTACTAGGTTAGGTATTTCATTTAACACACCGTGCGCCTGATTTGATGAGAAATGCTTCCCTTTCAACAGGTTATCTACCTGAGTTAGCAGGCCAGGTGTGGGAGTTAATACAGTTACATCAGACGCCGTCTGGACTGGGTGTTTATTATTTGATACACAGCACAGACTGGGGCACATTCCTGAGTTCTGGCACTTCATGCATTCATTTAATTTTGTCAGCTTGCTTGTAGGGAGGATGCTAGCATGTCTGCTCCTTCAGAGCTGAAAATAAAGTTGATGCTTCTTCCACGCCCTGGAAAAGACCCTCTCTCCCCATTTGTACTCCTCTCTTCTGGTCCCATCACCAAGTCTCAATGCTCACTGGGACCTGGAAGAGTTGGCCCAGTGTTCCTGGTAACTGCTTCCAGTCTCTACTTGGCCAGGGTACAAGGATTTAAAGATGATGTGGTTAATGCTTTGATTTCTACAAGTGCACACACACACTCTACAAGCTGTAGAGTCAGGCATTCTGTACATTGCTTAGGATTTCTTTCATTTCTTTCATTTAAATACTGACAATATGAATCTCAGTCCTCAAGTGTGTGGAAATGTACAGTCTGCCACTGTTTGTTTTCCTCATTTGTGCAGTAATAGAGGCTAGCTATGAGGGTGCGTTTCCTTTATTTTAATGTGAAGTATATGAAGATATATCTCCATGCATAGGATATAGAAACATGTCATTATTTACTTCATAGTGGGTAAATCATCACCAACCACCTCACTGTAGTGGGAGACATTTTATAGCACCCAGAAGATGTTCGGCACTGTAGCAGTATATATCAGCAGCACTCTGCTGAATATTCTTGTACACAGATATATGTTTATGCCACTCACTGCAGCACACTAGTATGTAGAGGATACATCTTGCTTAAAGACAGAGCAAATGTACAGAAATGTGAGCAGAATATTGGCAGCGAGTGCAGGTTAAAGCAGCGAGCCCCTGGGAGCACTCCTCAGGAATGGCTGTGGCCAAAATCATGAGGAGATGCCATCAGGCTGCCGTCCTTGGGTCAGCATGGCCAGGTGGGAAATGCCTGTGAGCAGGAACAGGAATGGACGGATCAGCTCTTCCCAGCCGCCATGCAGTCTGCAGAAAGGAAGGAGTCAATTGCAACTGGTTTCTAGCAGACTGTGGCCAGACAACCTGCCCCAGGGAGCAGCGGAGAGCTGGGGAAGGAAAAGCTGCTGGATTTCCATCACGCACTGCAGAGTGCTGCAGCCATGCAGACCCTTTGCAGAGGATGCTTTATTAAGTTACAAGTTAGTAATTAATGCCAATTCCTCTCCTTATTTTCTCTGTGGTTGAGTTTCATAAGGGAAATTAAAGATATGAGATAAAGAGGGAGCAGATTGCCACTTGAAATACAGCTCCCTGGTGCTCAGTTCATGACTTTAGAGACATTTGTCCAGTCTCTTCTCCCTTTATGAAGATGTAGGTCAAATGCTGCTGAAAGACTCATTTGTTTTAGAGCAGATGTGTTCAGTCCAAATGTGGCATGTAAGAAAAGAAGGTCAGGGAAAGAGTGAAGGACGCCCAATATATGTATGTGTGCCTCATTCATAGCAGATCTGCCATCAGGTCACGCCATGTCCACCTCAGCTGCAACGCCTTTGCCAGGCTGGGAACCCACCATCTCCCTCATGTCCTTGTTTGTTTTGGCAGTGTGGCACAGACTGAGGGATCCTTCCAGAACAGTGGGACGTGTTCAACTGAACCCCCCCAAAAAAACAGTAACTTTTCTTTCTGAGCTGCACTAAAACAGAATCACAGAATATCACCTGTTGTTTGGAGTACATCCCGAGACTGTACATATCCTAAAATAGATTCTGTTTTCCTCTTCCACTTCTGCTTTCATTAGCCCCAGGTTTTGACATTCTGTTCAGAGATATTTTCTGTATAGAATGCATTAAGATAACATAGATCTCCAATCAAACATCTCTTCATTCAGCATATTTCCTATTTAAATTTCTCCTGTACATTTCACCTGTACCTATCTAAGGAATGGCTTCTTTATTTGTATCAGTTGGCTCATGATAACTGCTTTGCAAAAAAGCAAAAATAAAAAAAGAATGCTTGAAGAGAAAGGAGAAAGGAGAAAAACCTTTGCTTGTACAGCCTTGTTTCAATTCAGTGTTCCTTCCGTCTCCCAAAGTTTATTGACTGGGAAAATGTTAAAGTTGTTGAATAGCTTGTTTTCATTTCATGAATGTGAATCGGGATTAGTGGAGAAAGATAGGAATGTATTCATCATTAGAATTTGCCTTACACATTCATTTATTTTTTAATCTATAATTCTTATTGAACTAAAAAAACTCTCAGGGATATATATCGCCACAGAGAACAAAAAGAGCCTAATTGAGTCGGATGGAAAATGTTCAGCATACAGTTTTCCACACTGCAGAAATTACAAACTTAGGAAGCCACTTCTTGCTAATGCTGAAAAGTGTTGTTTTCCCAAAGGTGGGGAAGATGCTGGGGGAATTGCCCGCGTACTGAATGTCTTCAGGACACTTGACTAAGCTACAGATTCGAGCACACTGCAGCCATTGATTAGAGCTGCTGATTTACAGCGTGGGGTAGCTCTTTTAACTCTCTTGCAAACAGGTACAAGATCCCTAGCTCTTAGGGCTCTTCCCGAGCTGGAAAGTGGTTAATTTTGTGACTAAGCTGGGCTTGTTAGATCAGACATGATGCAATGCTGATGTAGCTGCAGGGTCTTCGGTTTGCAAATGGCTCTCATCTAACAGAGCAGGCTGAATGAGCTCAGCTCGTTGCAAAACGCATAGCTGTGCCTTGAGCTCAGGTTCTTGTTGGGACAACTTTGTATCTCCTCGAGCTTGGCAGGCTCGTATGTTGTCTCCTCCTATTTAGGGCTCTCGAGTGAGCACTGTACATGCAAAACATTCCATTTCTACATTGATGCCGTTGGTTTCTGATTGTCATTAAACAAGGCTATGTCTGGCTTCACTATCTCTCTTTGCCTCCCACTCCTCCTCTTCAGGTCCCCTACGTTAGATTCATACACTGTTGCAGATGCTTTTTGCAAGCAGCATGCGTCTGCCCTTTCAGTCTTTCTCTCCAACCAATATAACAAGTGTAAAGCTGGGCCCTACGAGCTCTTGGGGGGTCACAGGACCATGCAGCTGTAGGAGTCCATCCAATCAAGTAGCATCTTTTACCCTCATAATGATAATTTCCCACTTTAACAAAACACCCTGCTGCCAAACTCCAGTGATAATGAGTCTGTCAGTGCATCAGTGCACTCCCAACTGTATATAGAAAGTAGGAACGAATTTTTTTTTCAAGGCAAATGAAGACACTGATGATTAGCAAGAAACAAACCAATGATTTAGTACATCACTGGCCACACATACCAAATCATTGATCTTCCATCCTGCTGGGCAGCATCTGTTCCATTTGCTCAGCAGAAATGTTTTTTTTTCTCTGGAAGGAGCTGGAAGGGTGGACGTTTCTCCCAATCCAGGAGGCAGCAGAAGGTTGCTTGCTACACTGGGCATGTTGATGGGGTCCTGAGCATGTTGATGGGGTCCTTCTCAAGCTGCTGGGAACTCTGACAGGCTTTCTACCATTAAACTCTGGAAATACTTTTGAATGCCTGTGAATGCAATGATTGGTAGATGGAAAAAGAAAATCACCTAGGAGAATCTATATGAAATTGAAGGACAAAAAAATGCTGCCCTAAGACTCACAATCACAGAAAGAATTAGAAGTTAATCATCGATATCCCCATGTACCTTCTGTATATCAGCTACGTCTAATCAGTCTCCTTACAGATGATCTAGTCTCAGCGCTGTTGCTATTTTCATATTCCTCGCCTTGTCTAGACTGAAATGGGACGTGGTCTCCATGCACTTCTGAGTAAAATGCAAACCCCTGAGTCAGTGGCACCGCAATCAGCTGTGCAGTGAGATAATCCTGACATTTTGTCTTCTCTTGTTCCAAGGTACCTATGTGATGACAGTGACGGCGAACGACGCTGATGACAGCACCACGGCAAACGGGATGGTGAGATATCGAATCGTGACTCAGACCCCCCAGAGCCCATCACAGAACATGTTCACCATTAACAGTGAGACAGGAGATATCGTCACCGTGGCTGCTGGCCTCGACAGGGAGGTGAGTCTGAAAACCACCACCCCCAGTTTCCTATCGTATCTTGAATTCAAACTCTACAGAAGTTGGAGTTGCAGTGTGGAGTTCATGGTCTTTGCTTTTGTGGTGACTTTTGTGGTGAGGCATGGTGTCTATGGTTGTCTTAATCCACAGTGGCCAACTCTGAGAGAGTCTTCCAACTCAGGATGCTGGTATTTACCTTGTGTAACAGTGCACAACTCAAAGATGTAGCAAATCCAGAAGGAACAGGGAGATGAATAAATTGGCATTTATCCTCCTTCTGTCATGGAAAAGATAAAGTGGTATATGTCTGTAGCCCTTTCTAGACCTATCTTGCTTAGCTCTCTGTATATTATCTTTGGAAACAGTTACACAGTCTGTATTCCACACACTTGGCATGTTTCATGATGGCATTCTTGTATCATTTCCAGACTAGGAAAATGTCTTATGGTGTATGTTATCAACCTTGTGATTTTGGTTTTGTGTGCAGCTCTGTTTTTAATACCTCATCTTCTTGGCATTTTACAAGGTACGGCTTTTCCAAATATAGAAAAAATATCATTTCAAAGGACAGAAACATGCTCTGTTATCATGAGCTACATAGTATGATTCTTACAGCTCTACCTTCTTTGATTCTGAGCATAACTCAAGGAGAAAGCACTGAACATTAAACATTAAACAAAAATCAGCATAGCATCAGTGGTGGGTTGGAATGACAGTGAAGGAGAAGGCAGTAGTTCATGGGTGTGAAGTGAAAGAAGAACTTAAATTCCACATTTTCCCCCCTTGGATTGTATGGTTTCTGGAGGGTCACCTGTCCACTGGAAGGTTTTTTTTTTCTTTGATCAAACTGTAAGTGATAGGAGGGGCCATTTGTTCATTGAAGGGATCACCACTGATGGTATGCTGATGCAGCCAACACAAAAGTGAGGTCTTATGTAGCCTTCAGCTCAGATGTTTGAGTTCAGACAGTCCCCAGAGACAAGAAGTCTGTCAAAATCCATTCTTGAGAGAGTCAAGGGTGCATTTCTGAGAGAAGGGATTGGGAATTGGGTTCACATTCTCTCCTTTCCTCAGTCACAACTGATGGCAATGACCAAGTGCATGCACATGGGTGCCCTGCTGCTGGCATCAGCTTGGAGAGCTGACACCCTCCAGCACATTGGGCATTTCTTTCCTGCCAGGTCAGCCCCATCAACCCTTCTGCAGTGCTGTGACAGGTGATGGCTGGTGTGCATTGCTGTGCACATCGTTAATGTCATGAAAATATGCCTTCATCAACATTCATTGCACAATCTTCACAAACTTCCTTTACATCAGCACAGAGAACTCAATGACTTGTGCCTGTTTCCTTGCCTGCTTGGGGATGCTTTGTTGCTTTGGGGCTGCACAAAGGCTGTGGAGCGATGGCCCTCATGGGGACAGCAGCAGGAGACTCAGAGGAGGGATCTGAATTCTGGCAGAAAAACAATGGCTTTGTGGGAATGACAGAACGTTTATTGTCCCCTTGACATCAGTAGGGTTGAGCACTTTAATGTAGGGCTTTACAGATAAAGAAAGGTCATAGGTTTATATTAATTTTAGAGACATGGGTTGTGATAGCAGGTTGAGAGGTTTTAATCTCAGGAAATAAGCTGAGAAAAAAAAAAAGAAAAAAGCAGGTGATAAATAGGGGGAAAGGGTAAGCCAGAATGATGATATTTTTTCAGATTTATCTCCTTGCATCTGAAAGATATTAAAACTTGCAGGATAACCGTACGCTTCACGTTAGTCCCTGTGTTGCAGCAGGTCTGGGAAATGACAGAGAGGTGGCACTTAGTGTATGGAAATCTGGTGCTGAGCATCCCACAGCTGATAGCAGGGTGAGCAAGGGACAGCATGAACGAGCAGAACAAGCTGCTCTGGGTGCAGTCCTGGGGCTGCCCTGCAGCTATGGGACATGCTTGTTCCCTGTGCCCTCTACTGCCTTTCAGGCTTACATCTGGAATTGACGAAAGGTTTCTGTTTTATTAACATAAAATTATATTAGGTCTAAATTGAAAAATGTTTTAAACTCTCCCATAACTGCATCACAGATTGTTTTTTTTTTTTTTGTTTTGTTTTGTTTTTGTTTGTTTTTCCTCAAATCTTGAGAAAGCTATTAGGAGGAAATTTGGTTTAGCTACTGACATTTTCTTGTTATTAGGAAAAGGAGCTGAAGAGCAGTATTTGGAATGCAGCTTTGTGTAAATTAAAATGTTAACAAATCTGACCTATTCAGCTGAAACTACTACAGACAAGATAAATTCCCTGGATACCAGTTATTTCTCCAAATGCTTATTGACACGTTTATCAGTGCCTGTAACACTCTTATTTTAAGCAGTGTTGAAAGAAAACCAAGTTTGCAGCCTCAGCCCGATCCTTCTACCTTACTACTGCAGAGCAGAGGTGCACTGAAGCTGGTGTGAAAGGAACTGTCAGAGCTGTCTGGGGGACAGCCCATATTCCAGATTCAACCTTTGTCTTTCCAAAGGGAGAAAAGTTGCTTCAAAACCAGTGTTTCTAGCTCAGCATCTCTTCTGTTTGCTCTCTAACCTAGTGCTCTCAGCATCTCCACTTAAGGATTTGTTATTTATTGGTTTCTTCCATTATGTCCAATTCAAGAAACATCCAAGAAGCTGAACTAAGCTTTCTATCTTGCTTTGTATTGTGAGAAGTGTTTCTGTTAACCTGCAAGAGACCTATTTAAAGACAAATTCATGTCATTTACTGCTGTTTCTAAACCCTCATTTCCACAAACCAAGAAGGAAATTAAAAACTCAGCCTCTAAAATTGTGCTGATCCCTCTAAATGTGTCTGACAAGCAGTACAGCAAAATGAAAAGCTGAGGGATTAAAATATTGATGGCTTTAAATTTATCTTACCTGGTTCCCATTCATCTGGATGTAAATATGGTTACAATGCTCTGTGTCCATCCACTCATTACCAGTGAATGGATCCCCAAGGAAGATAAAGATAATTGGACTGCACTTCATAAAAATTATTAAAAGAGAACAGGTTGGCAGTAGTCTCATTTAAGCTGCTGGCTACCTGAGGGTGAAAAATGCCAAAGGTGGAACAAAGAAACGTCTGCCTCTGAACTAGCAGGGAAGATGATAGGGATTTAGTGTATGCCAGAGGTTCAAATGTACATTCAAACAGCCAGGCTGAGTGAGAATGTTAAAAGTAGATACTCGCTCGAATACGGGAAAATGTCAAGAAAACGAACCAAAATTGTAGCTGATTTAGGAAACCTAAGGAAGAATGATGAAATCATGATTGGACTACAAAATTAATAGCAATGGCTGTGAACATGGGAGATGGGCAGGTTGTAACAAAGTTCAGTGGTGGAGGAAACCATGCTATTTTCTTTAATTTATGGCAGGCTGCTGCAGAAATGGGTGGAACTGCTAACCAACTGATAGCTCAATTGAGCAGTTTATCTGAATTCCAGACGTCATTGCTCTTTTTTTCTCCACTCAGAAGAAAATAACAAGAGGTAAAAAAAAGGGTTGGCTGTCCCCAGCTGGGGCTCAGAAACAGTCAGAACATTGGTAATGCTCTTTTCAGTTCTGAGAAGGAGCATCTCTCCTTATAACAATGGCAAAGGGACCAGAGCTGAGTGCATGTTTGCTCAGTTTACCCACCCCTGCTCGTGCTGGGGTCTGGCAGCCACCTGTGAGCCTTCAGTGCAGTGATGCATCTCCGTCAGCTCTTCTGATTTCTCTGGGGGCAGAATATCTGTCTCAGAAATACCACAAACCTGCACTGGGGCTATAGTATGTGCAATATCATCTCTAAAGAATTTCCATTAAATATTTTATGAACACAGACTTCGAGCAAGCAAGGAGAAAAAGAAAGGAGAAAAAAAAAGATATGAGAGAAAAGGGGCTGGTTGATTCCGTGCTCTACTGGCAGGCCAATAAACGTCGAGATATCTCAAATGTCATCCAGGCTTATTTGAGATAATAAGTGTTTCGGCTCTGTGGTTCTTGTAGCGTAATGTTGCTAACTTTCTGAGCCTTCCTTTGAAAGGACACCCTTCCCAGCATGTTCATCTGGTGCTAAAAGAATGAAGGCAGTCGGGAGCTCTGAGCTGCTTCCTCAGAATTTCTGAATGTTTATATTTCTTTTAAAAATGATTTGAGCTCTGCTGCTGCAAATGTTTTTAAAAATACATGAAATCCAATTCTATGATTACTACACTTGGCTTTCCAAAAATGTGATGTTGCTAGCCTTCCTTAAGTGAGCGGAAGATAAAAGGGAGAGCTTGCCAGCAACTGAGTTAGTACCTTATTTTATTTATGGATGAAGCGGCAGGATTTGGATGGGGGAGAAGGAAAATTCTCTTTATTGGTAGAGACTGTTGATTTCTTTTCCAGCACTGTGGTCTTGGTGCAAATACACATTTGTGTTAGAGCAGAATTTTGAAACATTATATTAAAGAAAAAAAAAATGTGGTACCCTCCTCCAAAGCCTGAGAAATGATTGGTTTTATCATCCATAGGAACTATTTCTTCTAGGAAAGAACGGTCAGGCTTTGACATGGGCCACTCAGGGAGGTGATGGAGGCACCATCCCTGGATGTGTTCAAGAAAAGAGTATATGTCACACGGAATGACATGGCTTAGTGGCATGGTGGGCTGGGCTGACCGTTCGACTTCATGATCCTAGCAGTCTTTCCAACCTTAATGCTTCTATGATATCTCCAGGTCATTGCAGTATATTTTCAAAATATTCTTGTTGACTTTATTTCAGATACTGACAAGGTGATGGGAATTCATTTAACAGTATTCTGGTTGCTACAATTTGTCCTTTGTGGAATATCCCATGGGCAGCATCCCACTGGTTTGAGATTGCCCAAATACAACATTTCTAACTTGGGCTTGTTTCTTCCAATCACCCAATACACCAACTGCAGCAAATGGGTAAGGCTGAGCCTTGCTTGCCGCACCAGGAAATATTCCTGTCTGGACAGTCCGTTTCTATGAAGGTGGACAACAGACCTCCATAGTTAGACTGTAGACTTGCACAGTTCCCAGGTGTTTGCCCGTGGCTTTTATTTCCATGGGTAAGCAGCTTTTTCACTTCTCACAGTATTCAAATAGTGATTGGAAGTAGCCAGACATACACTGCCAGAGTCTTGACAGAGGTAAGCAGGTAAAATACTACATTGTGCCCAGCTGATTAGAAACCTTTAGATGCCCCTCTTGTCCTTTCTTACCTCTCTGCCACTGAGAAGCCACACAGTGTCCACATGTCATCACAGGGGTGGGTGAAGCACAAAGACATTCTGGGGGACGAAAGCCATTGATAAATGTCCCTTATCACTGAATGCTGTGCTATTCTTGAAACACAGCAGATTTTCAGGTCCATGTAATAAAAAAAAAATATAAATAATAAGACTTCATGTATTAATTTGCCTGAAATTATCACTTAAAGATAAAACTGGTTAAATTATTCAGTTATAAAATTATCCCATTTCCACAGCAGCATATCCTGTCAAAGGATGAGCTGATTAGCCATAAGCTGAATTTAGCTGGTAGATTTATGCTTGATTCTGGTATATGTTTCTGTATCATACATAGAACTGATTTGAGCTTGCTCCATCACTCCAGCATGCATTTCATTTTCTCATTATAGGCAAGAATGACCTTTTTCAGCAAATTGTGGAAAGGAGCACTCCCATTCATCAGTAAAGAAGGTTCATTTTGTTAACACCATTTAGTGCCTTTGGAAATGTATTGTGCACCCAGTGAGGGCCACTCGTAATAATTTGACGTAGCAGAAGTTAGTAGATGGGAAGGGCTTGGGTCTGCTCTGCACGCTGTTGGCCCCAGAGTTGCTTCATGGCTTATTATTTTTGATTGTTTTTTCTTGATAATAAAACTGATAACTAGGTAGTACTGATAGCTAAGTAGAACATTGAAACTGATAGAGCTGAGTGTCTGGAAGGTAAAAACATGAGCAACTGTCACACCAAAAAAAAAAAAAAAGGTGGGGGTTGGAGATAATAGAAGGAACAAAAGAGCTTTAAAAAAAGAATCAGCTACAGGTTGATCAGGACACAAATGCAATGGGCTGGACAAATGGTGCTGACCTGCTGGGACAGTGTGGATCTGGGTTTGTGTAAGCAGGAGCTCAGCCTAGCTCTGGTTTCTTCTCTACACCACTCTCCTCCCTGTGCTTAAACACTAATGGCCCTGTTGTTACTAGGGCTTTAGGAAGTTAAAAACATTGACAAACAAAGATAAACACTAATGAAGGAAGTAGACAGAGCAGAGAACACACAGTTAATCATGGTGCCTGGACAGGCAGAGCACACTTCATGGCAGCCTGCATTGCTGGCCCCTGACCGATAGCTGTTGGTCCTCACACCACTGCTTTTGGGGAAGGAGCAGTTTGCACATCCTGCAATAGCATGGCCAAACAGCACCTATTTGGTTAAGGGAGCTCTCAAGCTGATGGTTTCCATGAAACCTTATCACGCTCTTGGTGTTATTTCAGCTGTGTGCCATGAATTCTTTGGGATTCAGACAATCATGGCCAACATGTTGCCGGGACAGTAGTCCTACAAACCCTCTCTGTTCTAACATTTTATTGATGTTGATTTTGAACTCGCCTCCAGCAGTTTTCTGCCTTGCTGTTGGCTTTGCTGAAGTGCTCTATTCATGATAGGGGCACAATGAAACTTCCCCACCTGGCTCCTGCCCTTCAAGGGAGGAGAACATCACAGTGGTTCGTGAGGGTCAAGGAAGGACCCATCATTTTTTGGATATGCCATTAGCTTCAGAGGTTGGTTTCACATTTGCAGAGGTGGAGGGGGCTTCATCTGTCATGATTCTATGATGAGGAGCTTTATGGCCTGTGGCTATCAGAGGTGCTGATGGGGATGCCACCTCGGCCCCGCAGCATTTTTCTCTGCAGTGAGCACCTGACAGGTGGTGTGCAGTTATCTTGCTCTTGTCCCAGCATTTAATTCCCCATCACGTTACATTTTTAATAAAGAAAATCAAATGGAACAACAATGCTGCTTTCATCAGTCTAGTTGTTCTGTGAAGTTTTTCATCTCAGGTCCCAGTGCACCATGTCCTGTCTGAACGTTCGTACATACAGGAGGATGCTCCAGCCACAGAACAGACAGAACGAGTTTATGAAGTTAACCTACAACCAGTTAACATCTCCCGTGGAGTGAATTCCACTAAGAATGAGTCCTACCCTTTGACTGACACTCACACATCATGTATGAAGCTATTTACTGCCAAAGTAGGTCCCAGTTCAGTTTTGGTTTTGGCTTCTTTTTTTTTTTTCTTTCATTTGGCTTAGACTTTCTTGTATCTGCCTGGCTTCCTTCAGGTATTACTGGCATGAGGATGCTACAGCTTCTGCAGGAGATGGTGCTGATTCACTTTCTAAACTGTAATGACTTCTTATTCATATTTGGGCATGCTGCTGAAGAGCTGTTATCAAATTGAAAAGCTACATGATTTGGGGTTGACCTACTCAGATAAAAAAACCTTTGAATTTAATTGGATTTGATTATAGAGTCTGAGCAAGAATAGGACTGATACCCAACTTAATCAGGTTTGGTTTCTTTTCTTTTTAAATGTGAAAATCTTCAGAGCCTCTCCTGTATGAAAATTCCACGTATACTAATCAGTCTACAAACCCCTTTCTTTCTTCACACACATTTTAGTATGTTGTGAGAGTTCTGGTACAGTCTGGTTGCACTTGTTTCAAGTTGCTCATAAAATCCCACCTCTTTCTACAGTGGGTTGGTTTATACATTATTCAATAGTAAAATCCCAACTGAATGGGAAGAGAAAAAAAAATTAAGTATCGGAGTGGAAAGCTCACCGGGTCCTTAGCATAATCTCTCTGGTTCAGACCTGCATTTCGTTTTCCATTTGAGCTTGTCATACAGTAGAGACTAGTGTATCTTTCCAATTTTAGATAGAAGACTACCTGCTCAGCTCAGGCAGATTTAAAGGTTTTTTTTCTGATACATCACATACTTTCCAGCAGCCCATTCCCCTCTCTAAAGGGATTATTGTCTAAATCTGCACCAGGTCATGTGAAATAATTAAACACAAGCTGGCTCCGCTAATTAACTTATCCACAGACCATTGTCTGTTATTAGCATTTTAAAGAGAGACTTTGTTAACTCTTTCTTTCTACTTACAGTAGTATTTGTTTAGTAACATAACCCATTCCTATGAGCATCTTTGACTACATTTCTTATTAAAATATTAACACTGATGCATTTTTTAGAGAATGAACGAGTAACAGGATGTTTCAGTCTGCAGCAGTGACTTTTCTTAGCAGGGCATAAGAAAAAGAAAGCTTAAATGCGAAGGTGCATCACCATCAGAAGACAGAGTCCTGTGTTCTGAAAGTACTCTTTAAATGAAAAGTTATCAGTATAAACAAAGGAGAGACCACTGTGTGCTCTGTAAGCCAGAGTGTATCTAGTGTCTGTAGTGCAACTCATCAGAGATTTGGAATAGCGTCAGGATCACAGGGCATGTAGTTGTTGGGGTAGTAATATATTTCCAAAAAGACCAAAATGTGTGAAAAGGGGATACAAATATGGGAGTTTGTTATTCTGCGCCATTAATGCTGTAAAATTCATTGACTTCTGTACAAATTAGTATCCAAAAAATGGTGCAGAAGATAGTTCTTTGAAGGGGAAAGCAACTGTTCTTGTTCAAATCATCACTGGACTACAAGACATCACACAACATCAGGTACCACACTTTGGAATATTCTCCACTGACTGCAGACTGCAAGAGGATCTCTTGGATAATGCCAACCCCGTGTCACATGTGAGATGTGTGTTGCTTTTCCCAGAACTTCACATTATAGCACTTAGGAGCTGGTAGTAGCAGAGTTGCGAGACACTGTTCTCTTGTCATAGTAATCTCACTTTATTTTTTAGGCTAAATATTTTCCTTTTCCTTGTTGTTCTTTTATTCCAATTTTTAAAATCAGTGGGGATTTAATGTAAGAAATCCTCATTAAGTAGAGTATGTGTCAGTACAATTATGTTTTATTCAAGCAGTTCATTTCTTATGCTTAAAGTGCTTTCTGTTTTGAGTGACTCTCTGGAAAAATAAATGTAGTTTTCAGTTAAAGTAAACAGGTCACATACTGAGTGACCTTATATCTAATGGCTAAAATTTAGAAGGGGGACTAATTGAATAAAACGCGGTGACTCATATTACCCAGGCATTCAATAAGTTGGCCTTTACGGTCTTAATTATACAGCTTTATGAAAAATAAATAGGTTGCAGTTTCATATCCATACCAACATGGAACTCGGTTTAAAAGGAAGAAACTCATCTCAGTGGTTAAAAGTTTGGACAGATGCTCATCCAGGGGTAGACTGGTGGGAGGCGAGGTTTGTAGGTCAACTTTTGCAGAATTGGTATCACATTTCTGGTAGATCCTTGCTTATCCAAGGAGAGGATTTGACATCACCCAAGCAAACGCGTGCAAAATAAAATTCTCACTTAGAAAGCTCTGTCTTCGCTTTCTCAGGAATTTCAAAGAGATAAGAGGAACAGAAATGCATCCTTCTTTGTTTAGGTCTACAAACCCTGCAGTGTGTCTGCAGCAGTGAGGAGATGTCTCAGCTGTAAAGATCCACAGGGTCTGAAACATCCTACAGAATGTTGGATGTGTTTTGCTCACAGGAGAGCTTGTACTGAGGTGAACTGAAGTAGTAGATGAGAGGCTACTCGACACATTATTCATTCTGGAAAGTGGTTTGTTTTGGAGTTGTGTACGTTTCTGCAATTATTGTAGCCATTAAACTTCAGCCCTGAAAGCGCTTTCATCTTGGCTGATTCCATCTTTTCGTGGCCATGGCAATGCAGAGGAGTGTGATAGGAAATGCATTATTAGATTTGACAATTATGTGCATTTTTCCCCCCTAGATGTTTGATACCACAAGACATGATGTTTGGCAGAAAAGGTAATGAACAGCATTTGCTTGCAAATCAGCAACTAGATGTGGCTTGAATGGATACATCTTTAAGCATTAAGAGAAAAACATAAAAGATTACCAGGATTCCTCACTATCCAAAAATCTGCCCTAGAGATGAGAAGTGAAGGTGGCATCCTCCAGCACGGGCTGGAGAAGTGCCAAATGAACACGTGGCTTCAATGCATCATCAGTTTGCAAAGCAATCCCAAGCCCACCGTATCTAAACTGAATTCTGTGAGCTGACATTACCAGTGCTGGTAAAACAGCCTGCAGAGCGAGGAAACCTCAGGACATTGGATGGATCTTTGGTAGATGGCCCACCTGGAGCTGCTTTTGTCACAGCAGTGTTTCTGTGAGCACACAAGCTGGAGAGAATCTTAGAATCTTGAAATCCTTATGGTTGTAAAAGATCTCTGAGATTCCCACATCCAACCCCAGCCCACCCCACCGCGCTCACTGACCACATCCCTCAGTGCCATATCTCCATGGCTCCTGAACACCTCCAGGGACAGTGAGCCCACCACCCCTCTGGGCAGCTGTGCCACTGCATCACTGCTCCCTCTGAGAAGAAGTTCTCCTTATATCCAACCTGAAAGAGAGAGCTCGAGAAAATTTCAGCTACATCCTTGTCAGTGCAGGTTGCTGCAGCAGCAGCCATCTATGCAGATGATCCTGATGAGGCATGAAACACTCCACAAGAGTTCCCTGCCCCCAGATTAGGTGAAAATAATGAATCTAAAAAATCAGAATTACCAATCAGAGGAAAATCTGGAAAAAAAAAAAAAGAAAAAAAAAAACAGACTTTATTTTAATAGCAGCAAAAATGTCACATTGATATTGGCCTTCTAAAATGATGTTTGGCATTTCGAAAGATCGATTTTTAAAAAAGTTGTCACAAACCATTAAAAAAGAGACTGTTTTTCAGTGTAAGAATAAATTTCAAGTAAGAGATTTTGAATGGCTTTCCTTGGGAGCAGTTTCACCATTAGTGACTTCCGATGAAAAACTGTTGTAGTAATGTTCTCCACCCGCATTCATCCTTGAGCCTCTTCAGCTCTCTGTATGGTCTCTGCCACTACTGTCATCCTACCATATCAGGAAGGGTATTTAGGGATGTTCTACTCAGAGCTAATTCCGCTGTTCACTGTAAGAACCTATTAATGTAACTCAGAGTGACCATCGCCTGCAGTATAGCATCTTCAAAGGCTGACTGACAGGTTTGAGAAATGGATTTTGCATTATTGTGCTGACCCCAGATGCTGTACTGCGGCGTACTGAGAGAGGAGCACAGACCTGGTGCTTTCTTTCGGAGTCCATAGGAAATAAAGTAGTGTAAACAGCGTAGTTAATGACTAGATGTGCAGGGGAGCACTCAGGGAAAATGCATCAAAACATCTTGCGAAAATTCATTTAAAGTTCCATAAATTATTGTTTGTGTTTTCACACAGGCAGTTATTTTCAAGTCTAACCAGCTGTACCTCTCCGAAGCGGCCCTAAATACGTACACCATTACATAAACACACAGTTTGTTGGGGGATTTTGTGCAATGAGGTCCGGGCCCTGTTTACTTCACAGCATTGCACAGACTGTGAGAAGGAGGTGTCTGAATTTCAATGGGACACTTTGACACAGAAAATCCCAATCTTAGTGCGTTTTATGTTTCTAAATGATAGGGTGAGAGATACCTTAAAAGAAGACACAGTAAATAACAAGATAGATTTTTTGCAAGAGAAATTTAAAAGTAGAAAGTCCGAGCAGGTGGTTATGTTTCATTTAACATCTCTCACCCCCTCTCAGCCCAGCCAGCCGTGCCTGGAGCATGCTGATGTGCTGGGGGGCCGCCGACAGCCTTCCCAGCAGCATCGTGCTTCACTGTTGATTCAGAAAGCCTGATGATTGCTATTCGAGGAGAGTGCCATGTCATGATCCGCCGTGATAACACCCCCCGCCTGCTGCTGGCGCGTCGTCATCTCGCAGGAGGCAATTACCTGATAACCGCTGACGCTTCCCAGAGCCGTGCGTTGCTTACGTTCCACTACAAGCCCAGTCCACGCAGCTCAATCCAGAGCTCAGAAGTTCTTAAGTACCCCTGAAGTGTTCTCCAGTGGGCCCCTGGGTTTTGCAAATGAGAAAACAAACAAAGTGACTCAGGGCACGGAGAGGCTCCTCTGCAACTTCTCTGTTCCAAACAAGAATGAAACATGAAAGAATAATCTGAAAGACACGATGGCTTTTATTGAAGAAATAATCACAGAGTCACTTATCAGAACCAGAAAACCTGCAACCCGCTTTATCCTTTGTTGCATTATAAATAAGAATTATATTTGTTCTCAGCAAACAAGCCTGAAGTACACTGCGCTGCGTTACTGTGAGTGACGCACGGGCAGCGACAGAATAAATTCTGCCTGTCTGTTCCATTAGGTGATTTTGTTTCTTATGTTTCTCCTCTTTCCGTACTGGGAATGAGCTGCTTTATCATCTCAGAAGCACGATCTGACTGTGTGCTGGGGCTGTGCTCGGAGCAGTGCAGGGGGCCGGGTGCAGGCTGGGGCTGTGCTCCCCCGCTGTGCCCTCAGAATGCCGGGGTGCTGCTGCTGAGCAAAGGGGATGAAGCACTCTGTCTTCTGTGCACAGTGACAGGAGTTTCTGCAGGCGGTGTTCTTGCCCTTTTTCCATTTTTCATGTCAAGTCTGGCAAATAAGCTCTGGATTCGGATGGATATATTTTGGCTGCTCCAAAATTAATGCCTCCTGTTTAATTGTGTTTCCTCATGACTTCAGAGGCAGATGCTGGTGGGATGGCAGTGGAGGTTGAACTTTCCCACCAATATTCCATTACACATTGTTGCCGTGTGATGGATGGCAGCAGTGGGGAACTCTGACACAATGGTGTCTGACATGAAAGTGCGTATGAAACAAAGGTGTGTAATTGAACTTCTCCGTGTGGAAAACATGGCACCCACTGACATTCATTGACAGTTGCTGAGCATTTATGGAGACCAAACAGTGGATGTGAGCACAGTGGAGCGGTGGATGGTGACACGAACAGTGAATCGCCTCTGCTGGTGCAGATTTGTACAAGTGCAGCATGCGGGCTCTTGTTCATCGCTGACAAAAATGCACAGCTAATGGTGGCTATGTTGAAAAATAGCATTTTGTGGCTGAGAATTTGCTTTATCCAACAGTGTTATTGTGCTCTTTGTATCTGTTGTATTTTCCATGGAAATAATTAGAAGGCATTACATTCAGAGCAACCTACCTAGAAATGCCATTCTAAGTGGGACACCTCATGTACTTCGTCATCCCCTCATGATGCAGACATCTGTCAGAATTTCAGCCACGAGCTCCCTGAGCTCAGTGTTTGGTGTTTACGTCTTACATTAGTATTTAGATCCATGGTATCACCTGAACTTGGAACACAGTATCTCTTCCATGCTCTGCCGTGGCTGTTGGAATGCTTCATGGCAGGGGCTGCTGCAGGCTCCAGCTCTCAGTCCCTGCAGACTGAATGGCAGCTGATGGTGCTGCAGCTGCCAGCACGGGCATCCCATCCCGTGCCCAGCTCCACGGAGTGACTGTGTGCCTCGCAGCCTGCTGCCGAGCATCTCCTCAGGGAACGCTTCCAAGGAAGATCTTTGACTTTCTGTGGCTTCCCAGAGGAATTCATAATTACTTCCTCCTTTATCATAGAGAGCAGCTGTAGGCTTCAGCTCCATTAGAATTGCCCTGGTAATTTCTCAGTGTGAAATTTACAGCAAACAAGGGACATTAACGTTAAACAAATTCATGCAACAGCAACCCTCACCCAAGTCATTAAAAGTGCGTGCAATTTTTAAAGGGTGCTTCAGCGTGTTCTTTGGTAGGTTTGTTCATTTCTTTTCCCAGTCTGTTAAGGATATGTATATACACCTACACGTGGGTTGTTCTGCCAGAGGTATTGATGGCAGCTGGCTGAGGCCTCGGGTGTCACCTCCTTGCAAACCCATTATCCGTGTCTATAATCCCAAACACAGCAGTGAGGAGAGGCCGTCACCTAAGAGTAGATTGGTGTGTGTGGGTCTGCATGTAACTGAAATAGTCCAATTGAGCTATGTAGTGATTCTGAATTATGTCTATTTGAAAAGACAGGATATCATAAAGACTGCTAATATGGTGGAAAATTATATTAAAATGAGACAAGACAAAGTTGATTATGTGCTAGACTAGTGCAGATGTGCCTGGCGCTAGTCACTTATGCATATTGATTGATCTTAAATATAGCAGAGCAGGGGATGGGAGTGGTGTTTGTATGGTTATTGATTTTGTTTCAACTCCTTGGGCTGTCATCATGAGCTTTCAGATCCACCCATCATGACTGATGCAACTCCTGATTAGAAAGCTTGATAAGAAAGCAGGCATCGGGCTGATATCCTACCCAAAGAGAATATAGGGTTATATCCTTTTAAAAGGAGACAGTTGCCCTTATTTCAGACAGATATTCAGAAACATGCCAGATCTGTCCATTTCAGTGGAGCATGTCTTCAGAATTCATTGGAAGACTGCAGTTGGGCTTCAGCAGGTTTTGGGTTGACCCTGGATGTGGTGGATGCTGCTGACCTGTTAAACCATTGAACGGTTTTGAGTGTGCTCTCATGGATCGATTTACTGTATGATACACTTCTCTTCAGTTAGCAAAAGGAGGTAATTTGGTTTTTTAATTGATTAATTTTTGCTTTTGCACACCTGCACAAGCAGAACTGTCTTTTCTCCACCTCTCTGACATTCCCAGCAGCTAAGCGCAGAGATTCTCAATACATTCTTTGGTTGTATTCTTATTCCTCTTGAGTCTTTATTAAAAACAGTACTCTTTTGTGGTGCTGTGCTTAGGGCCACTGACCTTTGCCACCAGAACGCCCGGCTTCCCGGGGCTCTGTCACTGCTGGCATCATTTGCGTGGAGCTTGAAACGTGACATGAGTCAAATAAGGTGCAGCTTTTCTGATAAACAACGTCTCTGGGAGCAGAGAGAATTAGACCTTCAACAGTCAATAAAATGGATTTGCGGCTGTTTGCCCTAGAAACTTCCTAACAGCCCCGTCCTGGCAGTCCATACGTGTGTATGGCCATCTCCTCTGTGCAGGAGATGTCTGCTGATACCTATGAGTTCTCACGTCCATGTTGAACTGTGTGCATAGCTCTTACTTTGAATTATGTCTGAGCTAAGGTAAAAGAACTCTATGTGTGATTATAGACACCAAAGACAATATATTGAAATTCAGTTACTACAATGTACACATCATTTATCAGCTTCCTGCCCAATAATGCCAGCGGTTGCTGCTCAGAAAATACAGTCTGATGGATTACCTGCTTCTCAACATCTTACTGAAGACCATGGAAGGCAGAATTCCTTCAGCAATGTCAGACTGCAACTCTTTCTGTCTGGAGAGAGGGACTCAATCTGAAAAGCACAAAGTGTTCAGCAAAATACATAGGCAAGGGGGAGAGTTTCAAGGAGCTTTGCTTCCTCCTCTCATCAAGAGCAGGAGCATCCCACTGACTCCATGCAGTGCACGTGTGACCTTTTGCAGAATTTGGCCTGCTTTAGTGCCCGCTCTTGAAGCTGTGCTGATTAAAGCTCAATTTTACATTTAAAGCAGCAGTGATCTGGACTTAGATCCATAATAGCCAGCTCCTGCCTGGGATCCAAAAAGTGGGTTTGTAACGTGAATTTCAAATTGGAAAGAAAGAGAATTAAAACAGAAATTGCCTTTATTTCTTGCTGCGCTTCTATTCAGTTCCTGCTTCCTGTTTTGACAGTGTAAGTCATACTTGGGCTGGAAAAAAAGAGAGCCCACAACATAATTGCAACCATGTCTAATTAGGCAGAGCTATGTAAATTTAGCGTTTCTACATGATTATAAATGTCAGGAGAGCCTTAGATAAGACATGAGAGTTTTGAGTATCTCTTGTGTACCTAGTCTAAAATGTCCTTATTGCTAATCCTATTCATCTGGAGTCACTTCCTAATTAGAATATTTATGGACTAATAAGGAGGTGAACAAGACACTCCAGTTCTGTTCCAAAGGTGAGAGTAGGGATTCATTAGACTCAGCGTCTCTGTTTTGATTGCTGTACAATGTAATTAACATTGTGCTAGACAATCATTGTAGATTTACCTTAACAACAAATATTTAAGAAGATTTCTGTTGTTGTTCTCTGAGTCTGGGTCTGATGAGACAATGAGCAGTGATGTCATCAGCTTTGAGGAAGTCTGAAATTCTGAAAATGTTTTCTTCACATTTAGTGTTGTGAGCTCTTCTGACCTGTGCTTATCAGTTACTGGTGCTGCTGAGTCTTGCCTTTACTAGCTAAAAGTGAAGCTGTTCTTCGTATTTTATGAATTCACATTATATAACCAGGATGTGTTTTGCAGCAAATGCGTATTTCTTCTCCTTTTTTTTCTTTTTTTTTTTTTTTTCCCAGAATTTTCAGCTGCAGGTGTATAACCAGTGACTTGGTATTGAATAAATAAATAAATAAAGGGGAAAAAAAATTCCCAAGTCTGGGGCTGTTCAGCTGTTTTTAAAGTTCTGGGGCCATGGGAGCACGGTTCCTGGCTGATGTGCAGTGTCTGACTGTGTTTCTGTACATTCCCTTCTTGAAGGGCTGTGCCATGAATTCTGCCCTGCTGGGTTTTAGGCCTTTGGGATCCACCCCTGGAGGAGCGTGAGGCTTTGTGTGCTTCTTCTCTTTTCCTCCTCAAGGGAAGATCCCAGGCATTCCCCACCATCCCAATCCAAAGGCTGAGCTGCAGAAGACATCTTCCTGCTCTGTTCCTACTTCACCCTTTCTTGCTTTTACAAGAAGTTTCTTACTTCTTGCTGCCAAAGCTCCCCTTCTGACAGACTCCTGAGCATAGCCTGAGGGGAGTTGCTGCTTTCCTGAAGGCCAGGGGAAGACGTGTACCACCAAACCCAAGCCATAGCTGTGCACAGAGCTGTGCCCAACTACTGTTGCTCAGGCCAGGAAAGGTGTGTGCAGGGCTCCCAGGCTCTGAGGTGTCTCCTGTTGTATCTTAGGAGGAGGCAGTTCCAGCCCTCCCTCTCTCCATATCCTTTTCCTTATATCTCTACTTGTGCCTGCATTCTGTGTCTGTAATTAATACAAATGCGAGATGGTTCTCAAATAGAGTTTTGCCAATGCTGTGGCATCTCAAAATTAGCTCCTTTTCAAGGGTAACCAGATCAAAGCGAAACCTTGGGGTTTTGATTTCCTCTCTTTGCTTTCCATCAAATAACAAGAAACAGACTCGTTTGTCTGAGGAAACAATGTTCTGTTACTTTAAAGGTGTTATCAGAAAAGTTGTTAAGATGGCAAGTCACGTTACTTCAAGTCTTCTCTGTATAAATTAGCTAGGTACGAGAATCTCAGAGATAATGATAAATATAGCATCATTCTACTGCTGATGGAAATCATTATCAGCCATTATCAACTTTAATTAATATATTCACATTATTCAAATCCAGGTAGAAAATGTTCTTTGGCGTTGAGTCTAGAATGATACGGTACGTGGTTCTTTGTGCAGTCTGAAAAGCAGCTCGGTGCCATGGAGGCAAGGGGAGAAGCAGAGCCCAGCACATCGTATGTCCTATAGCCCTCACCCGTCTTCCACACTTGTGTACTAGGGCTGGGATATCTCATTTCTGCAGGATGGTTCCCTCCTTTGTGCATTTCTTCCACACCTGAAGAGCTTTGCTGTTGTTTGTGGAATCTCTGTTGTCTCCGTAGCAACCAGGATAGTGCTGGGGAATATACAATTGAAGATGCTCAGAATGAGCACTGGTAGCAAATGCGCTTCGCTATGAAAAAATATTGAAAACAAACAGAAAACATGGGCTAAATAAACCACTCCTAGTTCTAAATGGAATGCTTCTTGAAAATTTGTGTTAGACCTCAGCAGCACTTTGAATAAATAACCAGTATGTCCCCTTCCGTCTGAGGATTTCTGTCTGTTGATTTTGTTTGTTTGCTCCTTTCTCTTATGTAAAACCACCAAGGCATGATCCTTCCCCGTGCTGTACACACAGCCCCAAAAGCAGAAACCTGCCCCAGTGCAGCTGCATGCAGCAGGCTCACTGCTGTGTACCCAGAAAAGCTAATGAGAAAACTACCCAAGGAGATGCTCCTGCATGCTCCCAGTGCCTATCCAGAGCACTGACAGCATGCCCTCTCCTTGGACTCACTCATCAGGCAGCATGATATTAACTGGGTAATTCCCCTCCCTCGGGCGTACCCTCAGTGCTGCCAGCAGTATCCCAGCCTAGGATGCTCTGCTCTGTTTTAAGCAGTGAGAGTATCATCCCTGTGATGGGTGCTGTGCCTCCATGCCTGCCCCTTCCCAGAGTAGGACTGATTTCATCTGGTGCAAGATCTATCATCTGAATCAATGGCTCTGTGGGCTAATGGTTTAGTCAGGGACCCCAAGGATTCAAAGTAAGGACCTGTTGCGGCAGGTTTGAGTTAGCACTTTGTTTCTGCTGTCAGATAATAATGTTTCTAAACCTGTACTGGTCTGACATTTGCTACGAGAAAAAGGAAATAAAAAATCCATACAGCTTCCATTAACCAAGAATAAGGTAAACACTGCAGTTGGTGGGATGAGATAAAACCTCTTCACCTCTGGGACACAAATGCAATAAAATTACATACATTTCACAGTTTCACCTTATTCCCCATAGACAGTTAATCCATCTCACAAAACACTTCACACAGTCTTATCATAGCTCCTCCTTGAGCTCCTTCTTAGGAGAGACCAGGGGCCAGGTCCTCCCTGCACATCCTGCCTGGAAATAATGGTCTCACCAGCTCCACATGGAGCCCCAGTGGTGGAGCACATCATAACCAAAGCAAAAACACTTCATTTTGAGGAGTTCTTGATACCATATCGTACTATGTCCTTTCTAATTTTCAGAAAGTATCAGGAATAGAATAGGGGCTATCATTTGCAGCTAACATGTGATAGCCTGAGGTGGGCTGTGGGTGGAGGTGGGAGCAGGCCCTGAGACATGGCTAAAGCACTATAGATCCATACCCCTGCCTGTCTCAGAATAGAATTCATATATATCCTTAGTCTGCACTTTCTCGTTGCTGGGCTGGTTCTAGTTAGGAGCGTAAAGGGATGAACTGCTGCCAAAACTTTACAGTGGATCTAGTTACAATGGCAAAAAATCTCTTTCTGCCATAAGTAATTCTGCTCAGGAAATTGGTGCATCTCAGCAAAAGGACGTTTTTTGCACATAGAACCAAGTCTCAGCTGAGGGTGAGGAGAGAGGAAGTAACATTGCCAGTATGGATTTGATCAATATAGTTCTACTTCTGTGTGTGAAGAAAGCTTAAAACTGCATCTCAGGCTGGGCTCCCCAAACTGATGAATGCCTCTGAAAAGATAGCCTTAGTTCCTCTGTCTGTTCCTCGTTTGAGAAGTGGGGCTAATTCCCAGTTCACAGAAGTTTAATGAGGATGAATTTGTCAATATTTGTGCCTGCAAAGAAAATAAAATATGCCAGCATTATTTACAGTATAGCAGTAAGCTTGTCAGTGCAGCGTCATAGATGATCAGGTCATGGGTTAATTATCTTGGCAGAATTATGCAGTGCGATTTTTCATTTCAGTCTGTTATTTTTGAATATCTTATAATGTATGCTACTGAATTCAGGGTCATTTTGCTTCTTGCATGAAATTCAGCTCTCCCATACATTTTTTAAGAGGAAACGGAGCCAGGACTGGAGAGAACTGAAATGCTGAAACTCCCTCTTGCAGCAAATAGCCAAAAATCTGCTACATTTCTCCAATTATGTAACTGCAAAAATTACATTTTATCACATGAAGATGGTTGGCAAGTTCCTCTTTCATACCTTGTGGCAAGGTGAAGTTAATTCCACATTGCGCAAATCTCGTTGGTTGGCAATGGGGTCTCTACGGAGCCGACTCCATTTTAAGTTTTCCCCTGCTGAGATGGAACGTGTTTCTGGTCACTTAAAAGCCTTTGACACTTGCAGAAATCCCATGCATCCCTTAGATGACAAAAAGCATAGAAATTAAATGCTGTTTGGTTAAGGCTGTGATCTGAGAAAATTAAATTCTGCCTTCAGTTACGGAAGTGGCTAATGGCCGCACCGTCCTCATATATTCGGTCACGGAAAGGGCCCACGTTACCCTGGCAAAGGTCTCTTTTACAGCTGGGACCTTCAAGGATTATAGAAAATCCTTCTTGGTCTGCTCCTTCTCATATCAAATTAATAAAGACAGGCTTTACCTTTCATACTTAGTGTATATCAAAACACTTCTGGAGTCATTTCTTAACAAAACACCTTCTCCTCCCGTGGCTGACATGGAGTGCTTGTTTCCAGGATGATAACGATTGCTTTTTTGTAGTTTCACCTGGACAGACAGTGACACTGCTCTGGGGGATCCGATTAAGGCTGACAGCCCCAATACGGGAAGGAAAACTCCTGCACATCGCAGAGAACGCTCACAGTGGCACTCTGCCAGCCCAGTTTTGCAACCGTTTCACTTATCAGCAGTTTCTTAGCTCATCATGAAGCTGTTTGTTCCTGTTCCTCGCTTCCCCAGTTTTTTTTTAATCTCGTCTGAAGCCTTCCAAGCAGGTAGTGCATTGAGTTGTACAGGTCGTTACTCCCTGGAGCAGCAAGCTCTGCGCACAACTGAACCCAAACCACAAAAGTTGCAGGCATCGTCATCAAAAGCTGTTGTCTCAAATTCCCTGCAGACACATTCCATTGCAATCCTATGACTGTCAATTGTAGTCACTGGTATTTTTCCGGGGTCTATCTGCTTCTCATTCCCCAAGTGTTGCACCCCAGGGTGCTGCGAACATCAGCAGGCTCTATAGTGAGCACTGCACTGCTGACTGCTCTGTGCAAAAATTTCCTTTATTTTGGTGGCCTTCCTTTTGTAAGAGTACAACACAGCTTCACCCAAATCCATTAGTGCAGTGTTTAATTAAAAAAAAATTCTTTTGTATTTATCTGCTACATCTACAGATAAACATTAGGATAATTAGCTTCTAAAAAACTGCCTAAGTGCCTTACTTCCATAGTATAGCATTTTATCCTCCATTAATCTTAGATCTTGTTCAGTGAGTGATTTGTAACATTGAAGTGATTGTAGTTAGGTTGCATTTATTAAGTTATCCCAGAGTTTATTACCGTATTTTGCTCTCTTCTTGCATGATTTTGTCCATCAGATTCAGTATGGACTCTATCCCTTTTTCTCCTCCAGGACAAGTACTGAAGTACAAGCACGAAGTACTGAATCGATGCAGATTTTCATTCCCCGTGTGTTATGTCTTTGATGTTATTAATATATACATACTGAACAAGATCAAATCTTGTTCACATTCAGACATCATTGTTTCATGTCATGGAGCATTCTTCTACTCCCAGGATAAGCTTTGGTCTGCTTTTCCCACGGTATTGCAGATCTCCTCCTTTGCACCTGTTTTCACACAAGAGTTGACATTTCCCTCCCCAGCAGGGCCTGCAGGTTAGCTCAAGGATCACCCATGCTGCAGTCAGAGCAGGGGCTGCTGGATCACTGCGGTACAAAGCCACTCTAGAACTGCTGCTCTACCAGTGTGGTTGCCATATTTCTGTGGATTTGGGGGTTAGATTCATGGAGGAGCGGTGTGGGCAGGGGGGACTCTTAGCTGCATGTCCTGTCGCATCCCTTGGGCCAGTTGCATAGATAGTGGACATATTGATCTGTGTTTCTCCCAGGTGTAGTTCTCATGATGGTCTTCCAGTTGTGCCTCCACTAACTTACCCGGCCCAGCTGATCACATCTGAGATATTTGTCACAGTACTTGGGAGAGCATAGCCCTCTTAAAAGCCAGTGAAGCAAAGCCAGAGCTGTCTTTGACAGAACCCCCATTAGTATTTCCAACTTCACAACCAAACCGAGTTTCTTTTCCAGTAATTCTGTCACATTCTCTCAGCGAATCGACACAACATGACCCCACCCATACTGTGTAGAACAGCTCTTAAGGGAAATACAATAGGGAACATTTCGCATTAATCTCTTTGCAGTTATTTGACTGTTTTCCACTAACCTTTCATTCTGCCAAATTTAATTAAATCAGCTGCTTTTCCAACTATAACCTGTTCCTCCATTATTTGGATGTTCCTTTCAATTCATAGGGGTGAAGGTATATACGATATGCAGCTAGCAAGAACTTCGCCGAGCTTTTTCTTAAAAGTGATGGAATAATTCTCAGCAGTGAATAATGAATAGCACCAAATGCACTTATTTTATCCAGACCATACAGAGCTGACACCATACAGACTCTCAAGGTTTGTCTCCTGACTGCCACTGTTCTTCCAGGTCTAAACAGGCAGGAGTAGAGAAAATAGTTTGAGTATATTACATTCAATATATATCACATTGATTTCATTTTGTTTAATTGACACATTGATAGGATTTAGAAGACCTCAGAATAAAGGGGTCTGACTATAGCAGCAGTGCCATGAGCATGGAATTTTGAGGCTGTCTGCACAAAAAAATGAGACCAAGTATAAATCATGAGCAATATTATTAATATTTATTGACTTACGCTGATCCTCTTGATGATCTTTTTCATGCTTCCAGCCCAAGAGAGCTTAAAGAAGGCAGTTTTACCTGGATTGTGAGAGGCTTTTCTTCCTCTTTTTAATCAAGCCAGATAGACCAGAAAACAAATCAGGCTGATAAAAACAGAAGTCAGGCTTACAAGAAAAGCAGCTGCAACAGCTAAATGGCTTAAAGCAGAGAAAGTAGGAAAACAGCATGTGGGGCTAATGATGGGTGGTTTACAGGTTTCAGAATACATTAAGGCATTCTCCCTGTTTATTAAATTGCTCTGGCAGCATTTGACAGTAAAGGTTTTGTGGTTTAGAAAAGTGCAATGGACATAACGAGGTTTTTTTTGTTTTTTTTTTTTCCATGAGCCTGGCCTTTGGGTAACCACCAAGACGATACGCTACAGGAAGCACTGGGTTTTGCGCCAGTCCAAAGAAGGTCGTTTTTTCATTTTCTTGGACTGTTGTTTGCTTTCCCATCCCTGTGGTCTGCCTGGGGTTTTTGGTGTTTTTTTTTTCCCCTCTCTCAACTCTCGCTCCTTTTGTCAAAAAGTGGCAGACACAAACTGCAAGCAGCATCAATTTAATGCTGGCAGATTTTCCAAAGGGCACCTCTCAGCAGCGACAGTCGCTCTGTGACCACCTAGACATTGAACTATTGCTTGTCTCTTCCTGTCCAAGAGAAGCTGGACGTAATTTCATGGTTTTACAGAAATTGCCTCGGCCAAAAGATGGAAGGTTTATTCCTCAGGTCTCCTTTTAAGTGCTTTGCAAGATGACCTGACATCTCTGGGGCACAAAGCCTGCAAAACATCGACGTGAATTGAAAGCAGTGTCTGCTTGGTCTGAGTTGCTTCTTGTTGATGCTGAGGTCCAGAGGAACGCTCCCGCAGTGGTGCACGGATGCTTCCCTCCAGCAGAAGGGCACTGCAATGGGTCCTTCTGCAGCTCTCCACCTCTCAGAGCCCGAGTGCTCCCGCAAACGAAAGGATTTTATTCTCACGATATCGCTGTGAGATAAGACAGTGTTTTCATTTTAGTTTGAAGTGTTATTTTCAATTCCTTGGAGGCACAGGAAAAAAATTAAATGACCCACTAAAGGTCACTGGGGGAGTGTTTGGGAAAATGCAAAAGAAACCCGTGCTGCAGCCTGCAGCCTTAATCACAGCCCACCTCTTTTTTGGCACCAACTCAGTGGTGGTAGTCATAATCAAAATACATTATCCAAGATATTCGTCATCTCTCTTTTTTTTTTTTTATTTAATGGAATTTATTTGTAGCTCGTACCAGCTCACTGTCACCCCCTCGCATGGCTATCAGTGCCGACAATCAGCAGCATGTAATTTATTTTCCTTATTCTTCTCCTACTTCCTTGTGGTCTTGTGTCTGATCTGTCATTTTGATCACTGAAGAATGAGATATAACCCATTTCTAATGATTGTGTGATTCTAATTTACGCATTAAATAAGAGCCATATGAGAAGCTCATTTACTGACAGTCTTCCTATTCAGGAAATTCAATACTGTCCAAGGACTGCAGATATTCTTACAGTGGGTTTTCTGATAACAGTTTTGGTAATAATTCTGATAATAATTTTGAGGTAAGTCAGTAGTGCCTGAATAGCTTCAATAGGCTCAACCTGGGTGCCTTTATGGAATTGCTTGAGGCATGGAAACGGATTAGGTCCATCAGTGCCAGCATCAGTAAATAAAACATTTCAAGAATGAAAAAAAAAAAAAAATGTTCCAGAACAGTGGGTACTTCTTTTGCTGTTACTGTTGTTTTCATACTTATCTTCTGAAAACAGCCCAGTCCCTATTTTCTGTTTGCTCCAGGCTTGGTGTCTAATTTTCCAAGACTGAGTGAAAAAAAAAAGAGAAAGAATCCCAAAAAATAGAAGAATCCCAACAAATATTATGTCCATATTATAAAACCTTCCAAAACTGGAAAATAATGTCACGATCTTCAGAGTAGTGGTACGATTTAGATTTTGAGTGAACTTCAAAGAATTAGACTGACTTTAAAGCAGTATTTCAGATAGGATGTAAGAATTGGGTGGGTTGAAGTTTTGCTACATTCAGGTTCTGACATTCTGCCTGTGGTCAAATATCAGATAAAAAGGATGTGACCTCTTGTCATACTCACCCTTTGCAACTCCAAATCTAGAATGAGTGTGGGGTTAAACAGAGCCTGCATTTGTACTAATCTCAGATACCACATACCTGAGAACTCACCATTGCCTTATAGGGAGGGCAACTGGGGACAGAGTGTGGCAAACTTTCTGCACAGTGCATCTGTGTCTGTGGACGTTTTGGTGTATGCAGTTTCCAGTAGGTCCCTCTCCTTGTCCAGGATTGTCTGCAATGCTGTTCTTAATGTGTCCCACCACCGTGGGATGTCAGACTGAGTGTTTTCCGAAGCCTTGAGACCCCAGGCTCAGTGTCTGGTCCACCAGGAAGAAACATCACTCAAAAATAAAAATAGTGAAGTATAACTCAGATAAATTGCACTCAAAAGTATCTCTGTTCTTGTTTAATAGAGTCTTTCCTACACACAGTATTGGTAGCACAAAACATTAAGAAAATAAGGAAAATGGTCCACTGGGACCAGCACTCTGTGCTACCATTTTCAGCTATTTGGATGTCCCCTGCTGCAGTTCCTTGTTTTTGTTTTGGTTCTTTTTAGTGTTTGGAGTTGATATTTCCAAGCTTCGCTTGGTATCCCTGACGACTAGCAGATCGCTTTCAGAGATGAGATTCTCACTCAATAACACCACTCCTGGAGCCGACTCTTCAGCAGGATCATGGCTTCCACAGTAACACAGGGGAGGTGAGCAATTCCATCCAGCTCACATCCCTCCTGGCCCAGGGCTGCAGATGCAGGGGGCAGATGGTGACCATCACGGCAGCACTGTACCTGGGGTGTGCTTAAGGAGGGGTTCTCCTTTCACTTCCCACTGCCTGAGGCACACAGAATGAGCAGCCAGGGGCAGCAGGAGCTGAACTGCTTGGTCTGACACTGCTGGGAGGCCAAGCAGAGCGAACTCCCGGAGGATCTTCCAGCTCTCTGTGATTTTATAACCTCGCTGTGATCATAGTTCTTGCAGGTAACTTAAATGCTTCCTTCTGCTTCTGTATGAAAGTGAAGGGGTAGCTGTTGCTGGCTGCTGTACACACCACCAGGCATTGTTTCACTTTCTGAAGCAGGCACGTGGAGAAGAAAATTAGCCGCTGAGTTGAAACAGGGCACATTTACACTTAAAATTCAGTGCTCACCCTGAGCCAAGCTGAAAGGACTGATTGTGTGACTGCTGGTTTTGAGCGGGTTAAACAAATCTGCAAACTGCAGACTTCTTCTCAGAAAGAGGGGCGATGCAGTGGCAGAGGCTGCCCAGGTGGAGGTGGGATCATTGTCCCTGGGGGTGTTCCAGTACCATGGAGATTCAGCACTGAGAAACATGGACACAGCAGGATTGGTTGGGGTTGGACTCGGGGGTCTTAGTGATCTCAGTGGCCCACTTTAGAAGTGGGATCCTCTGCCCCTGTCCTAGTCCTGAGGGTGTCTGGACCTGTATAGAGATGTTGGGATGAAGCAAAGTGCATCCTTTTAGTTCAGAGTGTGTATTAAGACTCATGGGGCTTGAAGTCTGCTGAGGATGCTGCATACCTGCCACAGTGCTATGCTGCATGTGAAAAAAGAAAAGGTCAAGATCCATCAAAGGCTTGGACACCAAGGCAGAGCTGCAGACAGCATCAGCAAAGCTGCCTCCTCGAAGCCCCCAGCATAGGGGCTGCTTCTGGAAATCTGCATTTATATTTAACCATAGGGAGCATTGCAGATGCTCTCAAGGTTCTGCCTGTGAGCTTTGTTTAAATGATGTTCATTCGATCCTTTTGGATAAAGCACTTCTGCCAGAGTCATGTGACTGTCTGGGGTATTTCTTTTCAAATAGACTTTCCTGTCTGTGGTGCAGTATTTATTACTGTGTTCACGGGCTACTGTCATATACCAAAGAGGTGAACATCAAAATTTCACCAGCATGTAAAGAAATGATTTAGAAAGGGAGTCAGAGGAACATCCTATGTTCTCACTGGCACTGCAAAAGGCAGGGGAGTTGGAAAAGTATATAAAGAAAAGGTAGGGAGAGCCATGAGAGGAAGTAGGACTTTTTTCCAACTTCAGATTTTCCATCTCCTTCACCACTATATTCCTTCTCAATAAACCCCACAGCAACATCCTGGTAACCTTATTTGCTTTAGACAGGATGCTAAATGTGGTGAGTCATACATTTCCCAGGAAGTGGTAATTAATTGGACAATATTTGTACAGAGCTTTGAAAATGCAGGTCCTAATTTTGCAAACCTTTTGTCCGTAATGAAGATTAATTTAATCACATAATTACCACATTTTTGGACTTTGGCATCCACAGTTACCCAGCACGTGTATGATTTATATTAATTGCATGAGTAATCCAGGAGCAGCCATATTCCTAAAATTATTGGGCATGCACATGTGAAAATTGGGTTCACAGATAGCACTTTGTTGCTACGATTTCATTTAAAAACTATTTTGCTCTTTAGATGTTTTTCTTTGAATACGATTTGTTCAAAACCTGTCTCAGTAGGACTATGTGTGTGCCAAGGGTGTGAGGCAGTGTCTGCAGGGCTGTCTGGCACCCCAGCGGGCAGAGCCAGCCCAAAGCTGCAGTTGGAGGAGGCATCTCTTCCTTTCCCCATGCCTGTCTAAGTGCTGGTCTGGTGATACAGATCAGTGTGAAGTCTGAAACCATCATCACACAAAAACCTTGTGAAAGGGGTGGGGTTTGGTGGGCTTTTTTATCTTCAAAAGTTGTTTGAACATAGAGAATACAGAGAGAACCGGTTTTGGCTTTAGCTCAATTTGTCGTAATTTCTACCTAGACCCAAAAGGCTTTACACCTGATTTAATACACTCTTTTGAACATTTTTTCTCCCCAGACCTTGTGCTAGACAGTTGCTTCAGCATCCCACAGCTTTAGCAGTGAAGGACCTACTAATTTCCAGCTTAAGTTTATTCATGGCCAGCTTACACCCATTTGTTCTTGTGTCAACATTGTCCTTTAGTTTAAATTGCTCTTTTGCCTTCCCAGTGTTTATCCTCCTGAGGTATTTATAGACAGCAATCATATCTGCTAGCAGCCTTCATTTGCTAGACCAAACAAACCAGGCTCTTCTGGGCTCTTCTCCGGTGATGGGCTCTTCACTTCCAGCACCTGGTCGGGTCCAGGCTGCTCATACAAGTGACCTGGATTATACACAGCATCCAGATGAGCCCTCAGAGCTTGGCCCAAGGAGTGAATATTGCTGTATCTGCATGGCCTACACCGTGCACAGTGCATGTGTCGACGGAGTTTGTCCCTGCTGCACAACCTGGGATCAGGACATGGGCCCATCCTCCATGGTTGTGTCCCTTGAACCAACTGCCCCGTTGCTGCCTTATGTTCTGTTTTGCTGCCTTATGTTCTGTTTTGCACTGTTAAATCTTTCCTTGTTTCTGTTATTTGATTATCTGGCTACCTGTCTTTCAAGCTGTTCTGCTTCCATGTGCAAAGCACTCCTAACTTTAACCAAGCCCTTTAACCACCTTAACCAATTCTCCAACCGATTCCCAACCTCTGAAATTTAGCTGATGTATTTCTTTGTAGCACTGTATCAGATGATTGACAGAAGAGCAGACAGATTAGATCTGCTGCAATTGCTTAAATTATTCTTTCCTTCATAATTTTTTCCTTCAAAAGCTCTTCTTAGTTTTTAGGTCAGACTAAAAGCTCCGCACTTATCAGGATCAGCATTTTTTTTCCTTGATTTATGTAGAAATAGCACATTTACTTTCCTCTAGCATGAAGATTTGCTAGATTTATTAAAAATACCAGCCACTGGGCCTTCCAGTGACTTCAGTGGGGTGGATTTTTAGTCTACCCCTCAGGGGAGATGTTCATATCTTTGGTTCCACAGCATCACCATCAGAGCAAGCATTCAGAAACTATTTTACTTCTCTGGGTTAAGGCCATCTGGTGAAACCCCAATGCTATATTTTTTTATCCTGTTCTATTTAAAATGTCACTTCTGTGAAGAAAGAGAAGATCAGAATTATTCTGTGTGATCAAAACCCCATCAAGAAAATGTCTCATATGCTAGGGGGTATGCGACTGCCTATTTTTTAATAGTTGCAACAATAATAATAACAGTAGGACAACAAACAGATGCCCCTGGAGATGTGGTGACAAATTGGAAAGACATGTTGAAATTGAAATTGATTGAATAGTTCAATAAAATCAGCTTAATGCACAAAAGCAAAAAGGTTAGCTACAGAAAAACAAAAACAAAAAAAATCAGTAATTTCTTATCTGCTGGGACCAATCTCACTGAAGATTGAATTAGTTATAAATTTAAACTAGGTGCTTGAGTGTGCTACCCTTATCTGCCCACACCAGAGGCATTCAAATGAAAATAGGTATGGATAGCAACTGAGTGCCTAAAGGGCTGACAAATCTCAGCCAACTCTCAGTTACATGTTTTCATGTTTGACACATCCTCACATGCCAGCCAACATCTTTCTCCAGGTCAGAACACTCTTCTACTCCAAACACAACAGCCATGTTTTCAGCTGATGGAAATGAGTACAGCTTTGGTGAAGCTTGCAGCAGTTGTCCTCTGGCTGGGTCCCCACTGCTGCAGCTGCCACCAGCCCTGGGACAGAGCATCCATCCAGTGCTTTCCTTCCCTCTCCCCATCCATATGAGACAGTTCTTGGGGGATGCTGCATTTGTACCTTAGACACATAGACTGATAGAATTGGTCAGGTTGGAAAAGACCTTAAAGATCATCAAGTCCAACTCAGTTCTGGACATTTTCATTTTTGGCTTTATATTCTCTAGGTTGATACAATCTCTCTTATAAGTTTCTTTAATGTGGTGTTCTGAATTTGTTCTGGGTATTTTATTAACACCATGCTGCAATGCAAGTGAACAGTGTTTAGTTAAATAATAAAGCTTGATTGTAAATCTGAGATTAATAAGACAGACTCTTTCATAGGATATTTCAGCCTTACAGTTATTGGTGCTTTACAAATGGAGTAATGAATGGCAATATTTTCATGAGGAAAAAATAAGGGCTAGGTAGAGTTTCTCCCTCATGTTTTATTATGGGTAGCATGAGATAATGAAAGTACATTTCCATAAAATATTCCAGTTGTAAGGTGCTGATGAATTCTTATGTGTGATGTCTTGTCAATTTAGCAGATTAATATCTGTCAATTAAAAGTGCTAGAGTCAAGATTAAGCTAGAATTCAGATTTCTGTTATTTTAGTAGCTCAGAAGAATTACAGAATTAAAGCAGTTACAGCAGCTCAAGAAACACTGGTATGGGAGTAAGTAGACCTAACTGACCTAATTTTCACCATGTGAAGTTTCAAAGAGCATCTGACATTTTGCACAAGCTGTAACATCAGCAAAGGAAAAGGGCAGCACTCGAGTAGCAGAGCTGGACTCCAGCAGCAGGCAGCCATCCAGCACATGGCTGCTCTGGGCTGCTCTCTCCTCCCATTAAAGTCCCTCCACTTGGCTTTGTGCAAAGCTTTTCCAGTGTATCACTGTGCATCCATTTCCACACCGTTTGGGCTCTCCATTGCTCTGCCAGAACTTGGTCCCTGTGTCCCAGCTCACACAGGAACAGAAAGTGTAGTTCCCATCCCTGGAGGTATTTAAAAGATGTGGTATTGAGGGTCATGGTTAATGTTGGGACTCAGTCAGTCAGGCTAATGGTTGGACTGGGTGATCTTGAATGGCTTTTCCAACCCAGATGGTTCTATGATTAAGTGCTCTGTATGCCCTGAGCATGATGTGGGTAGCTCTGCAAGATGGCTTGCTCTGCAAGATATTTTCTTTCTTCAAAGTAACTAAGAATTTTTAACGAAGATTTTATTACGAATCGAAACAAGGAAGATATTTTAAGTGTCAAAAGGCATTGAACTGTGTGAGCAGAACCAGTTGGAGTGCCACCAGGCAATGTTGCTGTCAGTTTGGGGATTATTAATGTGTTTGGTGATGTTTTTGATGAAAAAAAAGGAGTCAGGCAAGCTTTTACTGGTTTTCAGAAGATACAAACTAATGTTGCTGAAAATGTGTAAAAATTAACAAAATTCTCTGTCTCAACCAAGGATTTCTGTCTATAAGATTTTTTATTTTCCTATAAAGCAGGTGATAACCACCAATCTATGCAGAAACCACTTCAAAAATCCAATAGAAAATTTTATGTCTTCTTACTAACATTTTAAGTCCAACTAACTTCGTAGTCAGCCTTAAGACTGAACTTCTATATGGAAAATAAACCAAGGCATTTTACAGGATGCCTTTTTAATTCTCTTCTGTGTTTTGTTTTTCTCTCCAGAAAGTTCAGCAGTATATAGTCATCGTTCAAGCCACAGATATGGAAGGAAATCTTAACTATGGTCTCTCAAACACGGCGACTGCAATCATTACAGTGACAGATGTGAATGACAACCCCCCTGAATTCACTACCAGCACTGTAAGTAGCAATACATCAGCACATCAGTGCTCGGACACACAGCATGTTTGTGATTCGGGGATGTTTGTGCCAGTCAGCTCTCTTTGCTGGTTTGGCAGATAGGACAAACTTGATAGATCCATGGAACAAAGAATTTTAGGGGGCGGGGGGGGGGGGGGGGGAAGGAAAAAGATGGGAAAAGGAAAATAACAAATGATCCGTGAGGTAGCAAAACTATTTGGGAAACAATTTCACTGAGGTACTAAAAGAGCTGAAATAATGTGGCAAACAGACAATGTCTGATTGCACCAAAGAGGATACAGTTGTTTCACAGCAATTGGCTGTAGACATCTCAGAGTTACTATTACTTATGAGTGAAATCCTGAGCAGTAAGAGATATTTTGGTTTAGTAGCCTGGATACCATTTCAAAGAAGTAGTAAATATTCTAAATGGTAACAGTTATCCAGGAAATTTGTATTATACTGATAGCTTTAACAGATGTATTTGTGTGTGCCGGCAGTAAATGTGTAGACATACTTTACTGCATCTGCTTTTAATCAGTTTAAGATGTTACTTCTATTAGTACAGTATTTCTCTGTTTCATCCTTGTGTGCTCCAAGCCTTTATTACTCAGGAGAAAGAGGAAAAACAAAGAGATTGCAAATGACAAATTAGTAGAGCTGATTAAGATAAAATTGAAAAGACAGAAGGAGACATAATGCAGTCTTGTTCTTTCCAGCCTTCATAATCTGTAGAGGTAGGACGTCTAAAACATGCATAATAACCACAAAGGAGTGTAGAGCTCTACATGGTAATAAATGAGAAAACACTGTGTAGCCACTGTCTATATTCATATCAAGGTAAACCAGGGAGAGCAAATGATTTGTCTGGAACTGATACCAGATCACTAAAAATACAGAAAGTCAAAACTGCACTGTGCTCATGTCGCTGAATGTTCTTTCAGGAATGTGTACATTATTTATATTATTCTGAATTTTCATTGCATCTTACAGGATATGCAAATATTTATTCATGTGGTGCCAGAGTTTCCCCTTAGTTACACCCTTACAGACTGTGAATATGCAGCAGAATCCCAGGGAGTCATGCGAAGCCCAATTGATGCCACCATGGGCTCTGTGCCAGCAGTGGGATCCTGCCCTCATCTCACCACGAGGACCCCAGCAGTTCTGTGATTCTGTGCCCTGAGCTCTTGGGTGCTGTGTGCTCATCTCCCAGGCAGTGGAAATGACTGTGTTGTGGATTCTCAGAAAAAGGGCAGCACTAGATTTCTCCTGAGTCAGAAATGGGCCGCCAGCCTGCAGCTTGTGTTGCTGTTCCAGTGGGTAGAGCTTGGGTTTTCCAACAACACATGTGCTTCCAATCCATCATAGTGAACACACTGAGCTTTGTAGTGTAAAGCTGTCATTAAATATCTCCTTACACATGATACATATGGTTGTGGAGAGCCACAAAAATGTGCTGCAAAGCTTGGGCCACGTGTTCCTTTCTCTTGCCAGCATGGGATTGTTTCCCCTAGGAAAGCTTTTAGTGACTGTCTTACAGAGCTCGGCATCTCCTGGGCAATGGGACTTTCAGTACAACCTTACCTGAGCCTCATCTTGCTACTGTTTGAAAGGGAGGTTATTCTACCAGGTAAATAGCTCTTCAACCTTCATTTGAGTGAAAAAGGAATGACATCTAGTGGCCACATCGTTTAAGCACAAGTTGTTCCAGATGACCCAAGTTGCCCAATCCTTGGCTCCAGAAGAAAGATAGGAGGTGAAATTTCAGGTAGTGCTGTCTGCAGGGCTTCACCCGGTCAGGCTGTAGTCCATATCTGAAAGGGGGAATTTTATAGGTTCTCCAAAGCTGAATCTGATGAAAGGAAAGATAAGGGAAACTTGCTTTCAGGTGAATTCTAAGTATTTTATATTTCAGTGTGTGTTAGAATTAATTAAAAGGAATGAAGGTCGTCAAGAGAATTACACATAGGACTGGCTTAAATGGGTGAGAAAATGCTACTCTTCCTCTTAGCATGGCTACTGTGTACCATTACTTCTCTAATTTCAATCACTGAAGAAAGAGTTCTGCAAAGGGCCAAAGGGCTCCATACAGTAGCACAAGGGACTTGATAAATATTTGAAAATCAAGGACATTTTACAATAATATTTTCTGATTTTATGGAAAAGATTGTCTTTGATATACTCCCAGGAATAGTCAGGATGAATTTCATGGAATTATGGAAACACAACATGGTTTTTCCGTGACTGGCACAGAGAAGAGCATTGGGTTAATCGGTCTCCTTAAAATGAAGCTGAATCTCCTCGCTGTCCTCAGATAGTCTGATCTGCATTTTAACACCTCTAAAAAAAGGCAAAAATCTTTCCAGGTAATCTACAGCTCTCAGAAGGTGAGAAAGCCCATGGTCTCTAAGACTGGAGACTGTTTGGAGATATACAGTATTTTTTTATTTATAATACTCCTGTATTAAAACGCTGTCATAGAAAAACAAAATAGACCAAATAGCTGAAATAGTGGTTTGCTCTTAGAAAGTTGCCAGCTGAAAGGAACTGGAGCAACTATATTCAGCCCCGAAGCACACAAAGGCCAACCCTATAGCACTCCTAAATTACCTGTCATTCAGCCAGGGTGGGTTTAGACTTAATCGTTCCTGGATAAGAATGTTGCTCAGGAGGACTCTGCAACATGCTGGTGTCACAGCTCATGTATTCAGCAGCAGGAATTAATGCTGCTGTGTAAAACTTAACAGCGGGACAGGAGAGGAAAATGCAGCCCCAGCAATGGTCAGGAAATTCGGATCACGTCAGTAGTTGGGCACAGCACGGGTTGGGGCTGAGGAGGCTGAAGTCTAGACACAAGGAGGGCATGAGTTGCCCTGGTGTTTTGGTTAAGGACCATCCAAAAGACAGGTGGCCTGTGGTCACATTGCAGCTCTAGAGAAGTGGAAAAGGAGCAACAGAATCACACAGAAGATCCTTAAATGTACAAATTGGAGATACCGGGTTAAAACGCTAAATGAATGTGTGCTTTTGTGAAAGTGGATCGAATGCATTTTTCATATCCTTTACTACATCAGCTGAAAGACCAGGGAAAGATCCCTCACAGTAACAGGGGAAGAAGAATCTCTACCTTCTCAGACAAAGGATTTTGAAGGTAGAAGGTGGGGAAAAAATCAGTCTGTGAAGGAAATATTTCTGAATTGGAGTCTGCTGCTAACACTAAGCCCAGCAACTCCCATCAGAAGAGCCATGGCCAGCTCTGCATGCCCAGGACTACCAGCATCAAACTGATGCACTGTGGCACTGCAAGGATCAGGTGACCTCTTGGAGTCCTTTCCAGCTCTGGTTTTTATGAGGATGAATGCATCCTCAATCTGTGATGCTGTTTGTCCATGCTGAGAAGCATCAGAGAGCAGCTAACGGGGGGAAGTATCTCATGAGATACTGCCTGAGAGTGGGAAACAGTCAGATCTATGCCAGAAGAGTGGAGTATCCTATGATGCTGTAAACATCATAGACAGCTGTTTTGGACAATTTTAATGATGTAGCGCAGGACCGTGACCCAGGGAACACTTCTGGCTAGCTATGGGACTTCAGCAGCCGGCTCTTTGTGTTGTGTTCTTCATGTGACATTGCTGCTTGCAAAAATAAATGGAGGGATTCAGTTCTTCCCTCTGTCTCAGTGCGGCAGCAGGAGTTCTCTGCCACATGCCTGACCAGCCTGCTCCTGTGGCTCCAGGGCAAATCCCTTGGAAAAGTTTCATCTGCCATGCCCAAGTTTTCCTCTTGGAGCGATTGGCTGTGCTAATTCATTCCTGTAGCATTCTTGGTATGTTTGCACCTGCCTAATCATCAGCCGGTATGACATGGTGAAATTTTAACTGGACTTTGCATTGCACCAAGACCTTGTTAGGAAGTTTCTCTGGGGAACTTGCTCCCTAACTGCTACAAGATATCTGCTACGAGCAGTATCGATGTGCCATCTGTTATCCAGTGTCCCTGCTGCTCATAGCAGGGTCGTGTTCTCTGGTGCCTCGTAATGGTGTGGAAATTCCTCTGCCACCCTTAGAATATTTATCTCCTGTGTGCAGGCAAGTTGCATTTTTTCCACATTAGTACAGATCTGTGACGGAGCCTCTGGGCAGATGATCACCTCAGATACAGAGGAGGCACACTGAAATTAGTGTTGGTGTTCCAAAGATTAAGCGTCAGCTGAGACAGAACAGTGCTGGATACTCTCAGGTGAGATTTTATGCAAGGTGGAGGCATTTTTTGGCTTGTGGAAGGAATGCCTTTAATGCTTCTGTCAAGCTGGATGCCCTTTCCAGCCTGACCCACTGTACCACTAATCTGCATCTGAGGGTTTCCACTTTATCTAAGGAAATGCATAATCAGGGGGGAGGAGAAGTGAAAGAAACCCATGCCTACACTTGACTCTTACAAAGTCTATTTTTATCGCATTCAATCAGGAACAATCAGGCACAGAGAGGAGACGCAGATGAATTTGCATGATCAGACTTCTGTGTCTTAAATGTTAATTAAAAGTTATTTTAAATTTGCCTACTGTGCAGAACTTGTTTTTATAGTGGCCCGTGTAAGGGAAATATTATTTCACAGAGCTGAAGTGCTTGTGATTAGTTGAGCTGGTGGATTTTTGGGAAAACCTGGCTGGCAATCAACCTCTCCTTAAAAAAAAAAAAAAAAAAGAATAAAAGGAAAAAAAGAAACTGGGCTATTCAAGTTCTTTAAGCTCCTGAGCCTTAGGAGGTCTTATTTAAAGCTACTTTAAAATTTGCCCTTTGGCACAGCTTTGAGAATCTCCTCTTCCGAGAATGAACCCAGTGGAGCATATTTTAAAGCTTGGGCTCTAGAACTGCCTCCGCTGCCACTCCGCCTTTCGGGCTCATCTCCTGTTGGGAACAGCTCTGAATGTTTAGTAGCAGAGTGTGTCAGGCAGTGCTGAGCCCTGTGGCCTGGAAAGGGCCAGAGCTGGCTGTGAAAGCAGAAGAGCCAAGAAGGCTTGTCTGCTAGCAGAAGGGGACGTGTTGCTGGGTAAGGTTAATCTGTTTGCAAAGTGGATTTGGCTAATCAGTGGAGGAACAAGCACTTGTGAGTGCATCTGGAAAAGCAGTCCTTGATGGTTTTGAACAGAGCTATTTTATTACTAGTGCCTGATCCTGTAGCCTTGCTTGCCCAGGATGGAATCAGTCAGTGAGCTCGGTGCTTCATGGGCAAAATGACACTGAGAGAGGCAAAAGAAGTTCTGATTTTGGCACTGCACTGTCAAGAATTTTTGACCTTCATCTCCACTGGTATTTTGGCTCCTTGGAGCCCTGTGGAAAATGCTGATGAACCCACTCTGGAAAATGATTTGAGATTTGAAGCATGTTCTCAGTGCACTGCAGGTGTGCTTCACCATAAATAGTTCTTCCTTCTCCCATTTTGATGTTTCCACACCATTTTCTCTCATCTTCACCCTGATACACCATTTTGTGAAGCTAAACCAGCCAACCTCCAGCCCCTTTTTGCATTACAGCTTTCCATTCCAGCAGTTATCTCAGTGACTGCTGCGTGCCAGGCTCTGCTCACATTTCTTTCTTTTGACCAGACTCGTATGTAGTCATCCAGATATCTTGAACAAGAGTCCTCCTACTCTGCAAACTTTCCAAAATTCTGGAAAAGAAAACAAGTGCAAGCCAAAATTCTATTCCTTCCTTTATGTACAGTTGCTCTCATGTTAACACTGAAGTCAAAATACAACCACGCATCAATCAGTGAAAGAGCAACACTGTCCAGCAGACATCGCTGACTTGAGCTGTAAAATAGTGGTGACCTCTTTGCAAGTGGCCAAGAATTGCACAAACTCTATACCCAGGGTCCAGCTCCCTGCACTGAGTCCTGCTGGGCTCTGTCTTTGGCAGGAATTTCAGAAATAGCAAGTGCCAGAGAAAACCCTCAGCTTTTCATTCCGGCTGAAAAAATACTGATTTTCAAATGACTATGATGCAAAAATGTAAATAGGCCTAATTTGAAGAAATTATCTTTAATGGCCACAGGAAACCAAAACAGGAAGCCAAGTAAGTCTGCAAACAGTTTGGGGTTTCCTAAGCACATTTATAACCAGATGCACCAGGAAGTGTTCAGGACATGAGCAGCACGAGAAATCACTTCTATGTACATGCCGGTCTTTTACTAATTAATCTTATGCAATGAAGGGAGAATCCAGCAGGAAAGGGATTTCTGCACTTTCCCACAGACAGAAGAATGGACCAGGATACTTCTGCAGGACTGTCCTGAACAGACACCTTACAGCTGATGCTGGGAAAATCAGCAGGCATGGATAGCTAACTGCCTCCCATGGCCTGGGCACATGTCCAGACCTGGAAGAGACCTGAACTTTAACGCCGAGCACCACACACCTCATGTCCCAGCACAGGAACTCAGTGCCTTTGCCTGTTCAGCTCTCACAGTGCCCAACGTTACACCTGTGTCATTCAGTCTGCAGCGACATTTGAGTATAGGTGAGCCTTCATGCCACAGTACTTTAAAATCATCAGAATGCCCATGGCATAATTTAGAGGCAGTTGTCTCAGGAGCCAGAAATCAAGGTGAACAGCACAGGTCAGAGCTGGCAAGGGGAAAGACCTAATACTGTGGTGAGAAAATTTTACAGGATCGCGTTGCTTTGCAGCTTAAAAACAAACCCAGGAGTTAGTGCAGTCCTGCAGACAGGATTTATTGTTAAAAATCAATTGTGCTTTCATGGAAAATCCCCAGTGACTGCGTTCGCTTGCTATTTTCCAATCAAAATGAAGCTCAGCTGAACTACACAGTAAAGCTCGGGCTGTTATAGAACTGTCATCTTCTAACTGAAATAAGTTATTGTATTCAAGTGAATCCAATATGCCCAGCAGCATTTGGGTACATGAGCACCTACCTAATTCTGTGTGCGTTTCAATTAAATATATATAGTCAGTGAAGTCTAGAAACTACAAATCAGTTCAGTTTTCCAAAATAAAAATTCAGTGTTTATACTTTGAAATGGGCTTTCTGCCTCTCATTACATTGCAGGTCCTGATGAAAGTCACTGCTTATTGTCACAGACAATGAATTAGAATACAGATGTAGGGTCAGGAGGTAACAGTAGAAAACGAGGACAGCAGCAGCACAGAAACTGTTCTTTCTTCCCATTTGGTCTCAGCCTTGCCCCCCACTCGCCGTGTGAATGTTGGGAGGCTTTGCTGCTGCAAACACACAGGTTGGCCTTGGTTAGGGAGGTAGTTACACCATGATGGAGATCATTCCCATCATGAGCTGCCCTCTGACAGGAACTGCCCTTGGGATGGGGGCCCCCATGGAAGTGGGAGCCTGTCCATCGGTGCCTAGGAGATAGGATGAGTGGGAGCCTGCCCCCCAGGGTGCAGGTTTTGCAGCTTGGTGCGTCATCTTTGTGTAGTTTGAGGAAACTGAGTAGTTTGTTCTGGTGGGACTTCAATCCCTCATCCATGCTCAGATTTCTGCACATGTGTAAGCTGCGACTGCTAGGGATGAGAGCCTGTAGTGCATCCAGGGGTGCCAGGAGCTGAGGACAGGGGGCTGGCAGTGCCTATGTTATTCCCAGGTACAGCATCTGGAGGTGCCCAGAGGCCCTTCAAATGCTATGTTGTCAGAAACAAGACACACTGATACTCTGCTGTACTCTTTATTTTATCACTTCTTTCATCTAAAATGAATAAAGTGAAACAGTAATTCACCATGTCTTAATGACAAGAGCATCAGCCTCTTCTGTCATTTCATCAGTGTAGCATAGGACAGAAGGGATGAAATACCTTCAGGACTGCTTGGAATATTCTACAGGATGGAGAGAGAGATACAAAGATGTATGTACACAAATACACAAAAATAAATACACATGTAGGTGGAGATGAAGTATAGATAGATACTGATATAATACAGTCATCTATAAAACCCAGATCCCTACTCCCAGACAAATTGTGGTTGTGTGAATTACTCTATTACACTCTATGTGTATATATGCATTTATTAAAGGAATGTGGTCTCCTTGATAGAATTCTCTTACTAATAGACTCCATTAATCAAAACCTCAACTTACAGTGTCTTTTGTTTTGTTTATATCCTTTCAGTACATTCATTTTCAAATTATCACCAAATTAATCATCTACTGTACTTTAAACCAACTGCCATTTGGTGAAACAGTTCTAGTTCCTCTCCATTACACTCAGCATTAGTTCTTAAGGCGTAGTTCAAGGCTCTGTTTAGCCTGATTCTGTACTAAATCTAATTGGAATCAGATAAGAATCTTCCTTGTAAATGGGTCAGTCACAGAAAAAAAAAAAAAAAAGAAAGAAAGAATGAAAGAAAGGAAAAACATCAGATGTAATCTTAAGATTGAAAAAAAAAAAAAAAAAGGAAAGGAAAAAAAGAAGATAATTTTATTTCTCTTCATTGATACCTGCCTGGTGGTTAAAAGAAGGATTAAAATGAGGTCATTAAACTTTCCTTCGAGACAAACTCCAGACCTCGGTGGTAATATGATTAATCAAATATAAAAGTGAAGCTACCCTGAATGAATAACTCATTTTTATAAAATATCTAATTACTGAAATGTCGTCTGCTGCAGAAAAAGAAGGGGGGGGAAATTAATTGCAATAACAATTCAAGAAGATAAAGTTTTTCTGAATTAGGTCTACACAAGAAGCTAAATTGAGTTGATTAAGTAATTTTAGTTTCAGGAACACCCTTGATGGAAGTTAGTAGTAATGAATTTTTCAGACCTTGGAGTTTAAATTGCCAAAGACCAGTGAGTTAAAAAATGGGAACGATAGTTTCATTACAGATTTCAATTTTCTGTCACAAAAAAAAAAAAAAAAAAGAATATTAAAATAAAAATGCTCTATTGGTCTCTCTCAAATTGGACACATGTACTGCTTGGTGTAAAATCAAGAATAATGCCACCTCTGCTCTCTGTATGAGAGAGTGCAATCGCAGCCAATTAGAACTCCAGCAGCACCTGGGGGCTGCTGCCCTGAATGCCTCACAATGCCTGCTCCCAGCACAGAGCTGATGGAAACCCAGGAGTCACAGCACGTGTCTCCTACACCTCTGCTCACCTGCAGCACTGTGCTCTCCTGCCTTACAGGACATGTGGCGCACGTGCCCATCATCAGCACTGTGGCAATGCATAGTACTTTAAGGTTTGATCCTGCTGTAGCACAAGCGAGCTGTGTGCATGAACGAGGTGTAGCACAGACAGATCTCCTCCTGCTTTTGGATGCAAACCCAGTGCCCCAGTTCTGCTCCCAGCTCAGAGCTCGTATTGGAGCGCAAAGCTCAGTGCTGAGTGCACAGCCAGCACCAAGCAGTGCCCAGGACAGCCCTGCGGGTACATCTCACCTCTGCTGGGTGTCCCAGCAAATGCTTATTTGCAGTGGATTATGTCATTATCTTAAAAGTACACAGTGTCTCAGGAACTGATGCAAGCCTGAGAAATTTAAATGCATTTTGTGACTCCGTTATTGCGAGGAACTGAGATAAGTCCTCTTCTAAAGTTGGCTAGCTCCTTCGGGTCAGCAGGTTTTTAATTCATCAATATTCTGTTGCCTTAAAAACAGTTGCTTCCAAGTGTTGTCATTTTAAGAGGATATATATCTGGAATTTTGTTAAGCACATTTTGGTTATGAAATCTTTAGTGACATACTGGGGAAAAAAAGGGAGAGAGAGATTTAGCAAAGGATTTGGCAGTGCTGTGAGTTTTCTCTTATCAGACATTTCTAAGTGCCCAGGATGCCTTAACACTTCCCAGCTGCAGAAGGAAGGGTCAGAACACAGACTGCAGACAGAATTAACAACAGAGAGGAACTTTGAGAGGTTTCAAGGTTTCACATAATTTTTGTGCATCAGAGAGTTTTTCAAACTCTTTGGCTTTGTGTAGGAACTTGCTTTAATTGACAATAAAATAACAGGGAAGATATAGTAATGTTTTCCTTCCTAGGTGTACATGTGGGCTCCCTCTTTGGCCTCATATCCTCCCATCTCTCACCACATTCCTTTTCTCTGCTACACACACTTTGTCTTTTCCGTACTGAACAAAATCCAGCTCCCCTCTCTTCCTCACGGCAAGTCCGATGAATCACACAGCACTTAATTTAGTCATCATTCTGTGCTCTGAATTGCTTCAAGCAGGTGGGCGTGCATATTTCTGTTGTTCCTGCCAGGTTGCAGTGACTCCACCAGAACCCAGACTCAGGAACACAGGTTTCCTTTGCTTTCTCGTTTATGACCAGACCTCGTGGGCTTTCCAGCACCTGATAGTGGAGTTCAGCAATAGTCATTAAAAAGTAAGGAAATCCCTCAGTGTGCTAATTCCAAGACTTGTCTGGAAACAACAGAGATCTCAATTGCAGTGCTGGAAAGGTTTGGGCAGAAGTCAGCATGCAGACAGATGCTACGCAGGAAACTTGGGTCAAATCTCAGTACTACGATTACGGCATGCATAAAAAATCAGTTTCCATACTCTTAAAATTCTCTCTTTCCCAAATACCCATCTTTGTATCCCAAAAGCACATGAGCAGCTTTTATATGCCTTAAAACATGAAAAAAAAAATTATTCAAAAACTCATTATGTCAAGTGGGCGGTTATTAAGACATTCTAAACCAGATTTATCAGCTTAAGACCCTTCAGTATGAAACTTTATTACAGAGGCCTGAATAGAAATGTTCTCTTCTATACACACTTCACCAAGAAATAGAGAGTCAGACCTTTGAAGTCCATTTTGCTCACTTAGGAGCTGGATGCTGTCACATCATTTTTGTCAGTTTGGTTTACGTGTAAATTGGGAAAAATACGTTTCTGAGGTTGTGTTTGAAACGCTGTGGCTATTTTCTACTTCAGACTTTGAAGAAAGAAGTATGAGGTCTGACATTCCGACAGATGAATTAATGTCACCTGCTTTAAAAGAAGGGTATTATTTATAGTATTTACACAAGCAGAAAATGCAGATACAAATGACCATAATGTCTCTTCAGAAGTGCACATCTCTACGTGAGCACCAAGGACTGAGCCCTGGGTGCTCCTGGTGGCCTGCAGTTGGAGAAGGACATGCAGCTCCCTCAGCTGAGGCCAACACAGTGCGGAGCCTGTGGGACAGCGGTGCAGGTGATGCAGCTCATCCCTGCATCGCTGTCAGCATCCCTTCCTCAAGCTTTTCCCTCACTGGAGCCCAGAGGGTATTGCAGGGCAATGTCACAGCGCACTGGGGGGGATGAAACGCTGGTCTGGGCTGACCTAATGGATTTGTTAAGTACCAGCAATTTGTGATGCTCTCGAGGTCTGCCCCAACCCAGGGGCTCGGATACCTGTATTGCTGCAGCTAAAGGGAAGCACAGAGCTGTCGGCTGCTGTGAAGCACTGATGTATATCCATTATATAAATGCATATAAATATATCAAGGGGTTTTTTGTGGTTTTTTTTTTTTTTTTTTTTAAGAATGAAGCTTTTGCAGGCACCTCCAGCTGTTTTAAAATCTGTGCCTTTTTTTAAAAGATACTGTTACTAATTGCACCTGACAATCAAGCAGTCTGCAGAAAGGTATAAGCTACCTTTTCCTGCTGCTCATTCTGTAGGCAAGAAACAAAGGTGTGTTAGACAAGGGAGCGAATGAAATGTTCAAAGTATCTTTGTCTAAAACTTGGAAATGAAAGGCTGTGTATCAGATCGGACTTTTAACATACACTGTTTCCATTGGCTCCTGAGATGATAAAATCTTTTATTGTTGAGTATAACAATTGTTAAAGGTCACTGTTGCAAAGGCTTCATCATTTGGATGAGATGAGATCCCATTTTGGATAAATTCACAATTTTTCTTCCTAACAAGGAGATAGTATCAGGATTTGAATGTACAAGAGTGCTGGGTTACAGATTAAAGGCTTTTGTGTTCTGGAAGCCACACTATGCCAGATTTCATGAGTTTCAGTGAGACGTGCAAGTCCCCAAAGTCAAGTAGGTTGATTAAAGTGGTTCTTTATAGCCTTTGAAATAGAGATAAAGTACAACTTTCCTACACGGGGTTAATGTAGAATTTTTTTTTTCTTTGACAAGGCTATATGCCGTTCCAAGGACTTAATTTTAATCTCTTTTTAAACCTTTCATAAGAACGTTGTAAAAAGCTCCTTTGTGTTGTAATGCATTTTTATAAAACATCTGAATTTCTATGCCAACTTTGAGCCTCATTTCATAAGACATATTTATCTGGAAAAGGCTATCTTGCAGCAAAGTGTCTTGTGTCATCATTTTTGTAGTATCTTTTCAGACCGTCACAGGAACGTAGCATCTGATAATGAAAAAAATTAGTGCTCATTGTCAGACATGTAAACTTCTTTTTTTGTTTTTTAATATCCTTTCACTATTATGTGTCTCTGAACTCCTGGTGAGGACTGTAGGAGTCTTTGAACCAAGGTGAAAGCTAGATCTGTACGTTCCTTCCTCAGGGCAGAGATGCTGAAATGAGAGGGTTTTCATCTGCTGCTTCGGAAAGAAGGGGTATTGCCCACAGCTCTGAGAGCTGAAGGAATGGAGGGGCATTTCAGCGGCACAAACTGCCAACTGTGGAGGCAGAACCTCCCCAAATTGGTGAGCTGATTGCGTGCACTTGGCCAGATGAAGCTAGATGGCCCACAATGAGCCATGCCTGCAGCCCAAGCAGTTTGTTTCACAGCTAGCTCCGTGACAGCTGGGCCTCACACCAGTGGAGCAGAGCTGCGAGCTGGCAGGATTGCATCAGGCTTTATAGACAATGTTTGGGGAAGCATTTGCCACATGGCATGTAAGAATCTGAAGTAGTCAATGTGTGCATGGATTGGCTGTGGAGCAGACCCAAGTGAGCACTGGGATGGTGTGGTGCAGGGGCTGCTGCCTGGGTAAAGTAGAGCTGGGCACAGTGGGCTGCTTCCAAACAACACGCAGACATCAGAGCTTAGGAGGTGATCGTCATTCAGGAACACACAAGAGTAGTTCTTTAATGAAAAGGGATTAAGAAATTCACATTTCAAAACCTGATTTGTATGCAAAATGTGGATGACTGTGTATCAAGTCATTTTCTTCTCAACTCAGAGATTCAAGCACATTCATGGTCTCTGATGCACAACAGCAAAGGTGGAGAAAGAACCCAGGGTTCAGTGTATTGCTGTCATAGAAACTGATATCCAGGTGTGACTGTGTGGCAGGACAACCTGCAGACCTCGGACTATCATCCACACTGTGAACAATATTGGAAATTAAAGGTTGGAGAACTGATAGTGAGGCTTAAGAAAACAGCAATTAGGCTTCTAGAAAGGAAAGCTAAATTACCAGTAGTAGGAGTAAAGGGGAAAAAAAGAGGATTATTGATCTAAATATCACATTGACAGATATACAGAGTACAATCTAGAGGTTTTTTGCACCTCTGGGCTTTCTCAGCCCCCACAACAATGACAACAACAGAAAAATGCAGGCCTATGGAGAAGAAGAGATCCATTAGGATGGCATTTGCTTCTTTCCGCACAGCAATTGGGCAGGCATGTCACAATTAATGATTTATTAGGAGATTTTTGCTTTTTTTTTTTCCCCATTTTACATAGATTGCTGCAACTAGACTGTAGTTGTTTATTAATCTGTGTGCATTCAAGCATCTTTGTTAAATAGCATGTGGAAAAGGTAAACATTTGACTTGCAATGGGATTATGTTGCATAGTATATGGTGGCAAACTCAGCCTGACAGGCAACTCTGGGCACTGGGTTCCCTGGCTACACTTTCACATAAAAGGCTTTCACAGCTTTTTATTGAAAACAGCTAGGAAAAGGCATGCACACTAGAAAAAAGGAATTCCATTTAGAAGAAAGCCTGAATAATTATCTCCATATTCATCTATTTCAATTGAACACCTCCCTAGGAGTGGCTGCAATGAGCTAATTGGTTTTACTCTGCTGTGCATGGCTTCACAACCCAGACTCCAGATTTATAACACAAAGTCAAGTCAGTGTGTGAATTCATCATTTGTCCCCCCACATCAATCCTTGTCTCCTCCTGAGTGATATTTGTCTGTGTGTTTATATGCTGTCAAGCACTGGATGAGACAAGAGACAAACTCTGGGATTAAACAATTTTAGTAGAATCTGATGCAACCAGAAAATCACAATGAATTATTACCTTTTCAGCAAGACATGACTTCAGACAGACCAGCTCTAGAGGAATGAGAAAAGGACTTTTGCCAGCACAGGCTTTTATGGAGAGAAGGGGAAAAAAAGACCGTACAGAATTTAAGAATTTAAAAACATGACAAGTTCAGAACAAATTCTTATCTCAGAAGGGAAGCAAAGTGTATAACAATCAGCCATAGATGTCTTTCTGAATGGTCTCAAAAAAGCACTCTGGAAATTAAGGACTTCAAATGCAACAATTGAAAGTGAAGCTAAATGAATTACAGGGGAATATGAGTAAATGCTACAAGTATAGGTCAAGCAGTGTTTTATCAATCTTATGTTTACTCTAGCAGCTCTCGTGTTGCCCATTGTTTTACCTTGTTTGAGCAGATATGCTTCTCCTTATTTGAAAATCAATTGTAATCTTATGAAAGGAAACGTACAGCAGTGGGAATGCTGTAAAGCAGCATACTGAAAGATAGCATTGTTCACTATCTGGAATTACTCCAGAGTAGGGAGGGAATGATATTAAAGAAGTGTGTGTAGCTCTGAGCTGCTGTCATTCCTTTAGCAGATGCCACATAATGTCATTACTTAATTTTATTAAAGGTAAGACAATTGTGGCAATACATGTTACAGTGTTTACTTACACTAATGATAGTGGGAAAGTGTAAGAAGGAAGGATGAGCTACATTTCTGATTCCCTGTAGCTACTGATCCAAAACATATAAAAGTTGTTCTTTTCTTCGAGCTGCAACCCTCTAATATTTGCCTCTTAACCTGCATAGCTATGGATTGATCTTTTGATTCAAGTGTAGGTATTGCTCTCATCAGTAAAGCATGTGCCTATATGAACATACAGACAATATCTACCCTTAGAGCTGCACAGGGCTAAATAGTTTCCCAGACATGCCCTAGTAGGCATCAACAACCGAGTCAGCTCCTGGATTGCTCAGTATATGCAGAGCACTTTGAGTTTTACCCTGATAGAAAGCTTTATGGAGGATTATGATCGTCCTTCAGGCTTTACATTGAGATATGCTTGTGTACTTAGGATTTTTGATATACCTCCTATTTTAAAAAATATGCCTTGTTGTAAACTATATTGCTGCAGGCCAAAAACAGATGTTGTGATGGCTTTTAGAAAAGTTGCTGCAAAATCCGTAGGCAGTTATGTGGTATTTGCCCAGGGAGCCAAACTCATTGGCAACACCTGGATTATGATCTACTAAAGGTGTCAGGCAGCCTGCAAGACTGGAACTCTTCAATGTCTTAAGTACAGTTAGCTCTCACTTAATCCTGTTTGGTTTTGCATGGCATATGCCTACTGGTAGCGGGCAAAAATGGTGGTCCAAGGTCAGAGATTAGCAACAGATGCACAGCGTGCTTAAATCCTTTGAAATTGCAACAAATATGATCCCATGACGTTAGCAGTGCTGTCATCTCCTCCAAGCAAGTGGGAGCTTATCAGTTTGTCATTGCTGGCATGCCATACAACACTAATGTAATGTAATAGGCGATAACTAGCGTGGATTTAGTGAGAGACGATCCTGCTAAAGTAATCTTCTTGAGTTCTTTTGAGCAGATTTCAGACAAAATTGGTAATAGGAGTGTACATATGACATAATCTAATGGATTTTTCAAGAGGCTTTTGATAAATTTCCATATGATATTTCCCCTGTTTCAGCTGTGTGCTTTGAGATTTCAAATTGAGCAAGAGAATGTGTAAAGAATCAGTGAAATCATGGGAAATAAAGGTCTATAGCATGTGCTGGAACTAGAATTCTCTCTCAGCTTTCCACTGTTCTTCCCCACCACTCAGCATGGCTGAAAAGAGATAGCATCTGCGTTCACTAATGAAAACTTGTTTAGGACAGGTGCATACCAGAAGAGAGCAAAATGCCATTCAAGATACAACTAAAGAGCAAATTTGAATCTACATTAACATAGGGCAGATTGAATATTTTTGCTGGCAGTAGTGGAATAATATACAGTAAACATAAGCACGCTGACAGGAGCCGATGGAGGGGTATGGGTTAGTACTGAAAAGGGACTCTTGTGCTAACAAATGAATGATTTATTATCATTTACATAACCTGGCATTTGTGCACACCAAAGGCCAGATTCTCGGAGTGCTCTGCTCCTGCAGTTTGGGGCCAGGTTTTCACTTGCAGACTCAGAGCCAGCCGCTCCTATCATTTCTCCAGTGTTTAATTTGCCATATGTCAATCAGAGTGTTGATTTGCAAATGCTGATAATAGGCAATGTTGAGAGATGAGCACATTTGAAAATTTGGGAATGTGTCTTACTGGCAGCTTCTGAGCTTCAAACACTAGAAGTTTTCAGAGGCCAGGATCCCTGATCAGCCATATGATAAATCAAGGCCTGGAAAGCAGAGAGAATGCAGCTAATGCATCAGGATATGCCTGAACTGGACATGCTCCATGAAAATCAGTGCTAAATGAGAGCATTAAGCACCAGGAAGGACAGTGGCAAAATCACAAAAAACACTTTAAATAATGAGACAAAATCAAATCAAGAGCAGGAAAGAAAGAAAAGAAATTCTCTGAAGATGCAATAAAATGCTATCCCTGAAATTTGAGGGAGTCAAAATACCTTATTTTAAAGGGACATAACGACACATTTTAATCTGCCATTTTTACCTGCTGTTGACATTAACTCTGTGATTGTTCTGGTGAATGGGAGGATCAGGAACATTTCTGGTTTTTCTCGAGCAGTGGCCTGTGGGCAGTGGCTGTGTGAGAGTGACTTTGCTCTCATTTGGAACATAAGGTGAATCTAGATTTCAAAGGGCTTGGGGAACTACGAACAGCAGATGTGAGAAAGTGATGAATCGCTCACAAGACGCAACCCCATGGTCCTCTCCATGGGACTGAGGTCTGTGTCTGTGTGCTGCTTAAAGGAAGAGAGGACATAGCCATAAGAACCAACAATAAGTCCCCTCTGTGACTGTTTATGTCCTTTATTTGTAGTATTCGGGGGAAGTTCCTGAGAACAGAGTGGAGGTTGTGGTTGCAAATCTGACAGTGATGGACCGGGACCAGCCTCACTCCCCCAACTGGAATGCCATCTACCGCATCATCAGCGGGGACCCCTCTGGCCACTTCACCATTCGGACAGACCCCGTCACCAATGAGGGCATGGTAACCGTGGTGAAGGTGAGTGGGAAAGCCAAAGTAAAGCCATATTTCTCACCCTTTAAGGCCAAAAGTATTTCCCGAAGGCTGCAGTTATTTCATGCCTTCTCTACCTGGGAGTATGAGTGCTTCAAATCTGTTGCTTCCCCACTCGCTGTGTGAGCGTCCTGAATACTTCTCCTTCAAGCTATGCCAGTAATTCTGTGTTGCTCCTACTGTAAGCTCTCATAAACTCACATGCTGAGGGCAGAGATCAGATCCTGACCTGATCCTTTTGAGCTCTGGGAGCAGGGCTGTTGCTGGGGCTGCCCAGTCCTGCCTTGCCCAGTGCCTCAGACAGGGGCTGCACCTTCTTCTTTCTGAGCAAGAAAACTCTCAGCTACCTGTGAATAGGGGGGTGGCGTTTCACTGCAGGGGATCAGCCAACTGATCTGCAAGGAGTGCAGGAGAGATTTCAGAAGGAATGAATTTCCTGGTACCAGAAGGAAAGAAGAGAGATTTTTCTCTGACTTGCTCAGCAAAAAAATAATTGGAGAAATTTTCCTTTTCCTACCATCAAGCAATAAACCCACAGTGTGAACCACATCCTAAGTGAAGGCTGCCCCACGTGTTAGATCACCAGAGGATCTTGTCCAATGACTCCAAGAAATAAGACTGTAAATATTCACTACCTCTTCTTTCCTACATACATTGCCTTCAACATCAGGAGAGCCCAAACCCTGCAGGTCTTTACAACAAGTGTCAAATTCTGTTTCCCTTCTTGCCTCCAGAGATCATGCCTCTATCATTGCTCAAGAGTTCACTCCCCACTTCCTGAGACCAGCAGCCCAGGCAATGAATGCTCCTGCAGTAATTACACACAGTCAGAAACTACTGGGTTCATTCATTCAGCATTCACTGAATCTCTTCCCAGAAAAGATGCCTATGGATGCTCCCACTGACTGCCACGAAAGTGAACGCATCGTGAATAGGCTGCTGTGATCTGTGGGAGCTTGCACTGCACGCACTGCATCTGAAACGGATAATATGTGCGGGGATGAACAAAGACTTCTGAGAAGTCTGGCCTTCTCTAACAGGAAGTTTTAATCAAGTACTTAGGATGGAGTACCAGTGTTTAAAGAGCAAGCTGATTAAGGAGTACCTTTGTGTTGAAAAAAAAAAAAAAAGAGCCCCACTCCCTTGTAGCTAATGAGTTGCAGTCATTCTTAGTACTTATGGTTTGGATATTAGAAAAAACGACACCAGAGGAATGGCAGTAAGTTAATGCTGGTAGGAGCGTGTGAGCTGGTGAGCCTGTCCTGTTCTCTGGCCCTGGGCTATGTGTGTGTGTCTGCAGATGCCACTTTGCTGAAACTTTCAGGAAGACATCATCTTACCTGCTAGATGATATTTCAGCAGGGTCCTTGTATTTATCACCCTTTATTGCTTTGTAATGACATTTGACAGCCTTACCTGATGCAATGCTGCTCAACCTCTTCAAGCCTAGCAGTAGCTCTAGACACACATGTGTATGGACACATTCATAAATTTTAGTACACATACATGCATATGTCTATATCTTCTGCCTGAACAGAAAACATTCAACAAAGTAAAATTGAACTATTTAACTTGTGTTGATATTGACAGACAGTCTGAAATTCAAATGCCAACACTGACTGAAAGCAGGGAGGACCTCTTATTCTTAATCTAGTGAAGTGCTGTAGCTGTGGTTTAAAGCCACATCAGAATGAAGAGCAGGGGATTTACAAGATCATCACTGCTACACAAGGAATTTTGCATAATGAACCATCCTTTATTCAGAACATGCAAGCAAAAAGCGGGGCAGATTTGTCAAGACACCATAGATGCTGGTGTTGACTTTCCTCTGCTGTGTAACCCACAGTGATCACAATGCAAAGAACCACATGAAAATCCTATCTTGTCAAGCTGAGCTCAAAGCTTGAAATTGCATTGAATGTCTTCCATATATAACCTCACCTTATCCTCCTGGGGACCCAGAGTTTCTTACCCTTATCAAGCCTGCGAGGCTTTTTGGTGTATTTTCAGCAAGGAGAACGAGTGAAATTGCTTGTGATTAAATTTTCATGGTGAGGAAGAGAAGACTCTTAGGATTCCACCTTCTTTGAAATATTTTGTTCTTGGTTAATAAATGAATATGCTTAAAAGTTAGGGGGAATGTATGCACACCAAACTGGGTGGCCAGTTAGCACTTGTTCTTCATAGCGTAGGATCAGACTCTTGCTGGTTTGATCCCTGGTAAAGGTTGGAAACACAGGTAACAAATTAATTGAAGCAATGAACCTTTTACATACAGACCCTACACGGCTGGATTTTTCATGTGACTCTTTAGGCTGGTTATACGTAACTCCCCACCACTGCAAGGAAAGGGCATCTGGGCTATAACAATCACAGGCAGTGCAGAGAAGGGGATGTTGTAGAGAATCCAAACCAGAAGCCCTTTGGAGTTCAGATGGGGCTCACAATGGCCATTTTGCAGCTGCTCTCGGCAAAGCTGCATCTGCCACTCCAGTCCGATCACCAAAAGCATAACATTTCCTTTTTCTGTTCATGCTTTTTCCGAACCATTTTCATAACTGGACCCTAATCTTCAAAGGAAGCCTTGATCAAGGAGAGACTTCTCACACAGCTGAGACGTCACAGAGTCTGGAGACAATCTCCAGGAGCAGCAGTGGCTGCCCTGTGGCAGCTGGCTGAGTGAAATGTTATTATAAACTCTGCATGGATCAGAGCTGTGAATTTATAATGGAGATGCTTCTGAAGTTGCAGTTATTATTTGCCTCAACAATAACATAAGGCAAATTTGTTCTCTTTAGTTAAAACTACCTTGAGTAAAGGGGGACATGTGGCAAGCCCTCGGCTTTGCTCTGCTGCATGTAGGCAGGAGGTGCTCATGAAGGAGGGGAAGGTGCAGCAACTGCAGGCAGATGTTTCAGAGACATTCCAGGACAGCCCGTGGGGTGGGTGTTACAGGGTGAATCCTGTCCCCATGCTGCGTTTCTGCATCCCTGGTTTTGGAGCTCCCAGGAAAGAGACAGAGCAGGAGAATGAGCAGCTCAACACTTTCTAAGGAAAGAAAAAAAAAAAAAAAAAAAAAAAAAAAAAAAGAAGAGGAAGTTTTAAAAAACTCTCATCTAATAGATGTGTGTGGGGTCAACGTGTGTCCAGTGTACCATCAAGCAGGGAACGCAATCCTTCGTCAGCTCCGCCAGTGCTGGGAGCTCCCACAGGGAGCTTGTCCAGGACAAGGTTAGCAAACAGGCAGGACATGAAAAAGTACAGAATGGAGGAACATGAATTACAGGTACGTGTAAAGAATTGGGGAAATTGATTAGTCAAATTGTTTCAAGGCCTCAAATAGTGTATAAATGAGGACTTTTACCATCCATCTATTTTGAATGCGGCAGAAGTCCATGAGTCAGTGCTAGTGGGCGTACTGGGAATCTTTGTGCTTCCTTTTATTTATTAAATGTTGTCCCTGCCTGTCAGGAAACCATTTAGCAGTAGGAGCATTTGCGCTGCAATCGAATAAAGATTCCACTCTTTTACCTTTTGCCCCTGAAATTTGTTTCTCTGTTGTAGTCTCCTATGATTTGATTTCTCCCCTGACAATGCTGTATTTTAAACAGACCACAGAAACCAGCTCTGGCTGATGTAAATCTGTATGGCTGTACCAAAGTCAATGGAGCTGGGGCATTTTACACCAGCAAGGGTGTGCCACGAGCTGTGAGCAAGAATGGTCATGTTTCTACATTCATAAACTGCAGCAAAGCATGGTTTAACAAGCAGAGGTGTGATCTTGCATAACCAAAGACTCCCTGGAAGATGATTAGTGACTTCCCTCATAATAATTAGTGAGATGGTTAAGAAACTATCATATTGCTGCAGTTTGGTCAGAGCAAAGGATCTTCATTCCTTCTGACTCCTCAGACACAGTGTCTTCATATGCACTTACACAGCAATTTTCAGCAACCCAAAAAACATCTGTACAAGCACAAAGTCAACCTCCAGAGCTGGCCAGGCACCGTTCCTTGTGGCTCAACCTTTGCTTATGATGTTACTAAAGAGGAAAAGTGAGATCACTTCAGACTCGTGGATCCTGCCCTGGCTACTCAGACAGCAGCTGAGAGCGCTGATAGAACGGTTCTGAGCAGGCTCTGCCTGTTGCACTTACAGCAAACCCTTGGTGGGTTTGTTCATTCAGTGCTAAACTAACACCAGCAGCTTCTGGTTTGGAAACTGCTTAGCACTGGAACCAAACACAGGGCAAATCCTCCCTGCTTGCTGCAATTTTTACTTTGTGCTTTGTTTTTAACTATTTGGCCCTCAAAATATTGGAAGACCAAATCCTCACTGGACTGAAGCTGGTCTGGATTTACCCCTTCAGAAAAACTGTGCTCAGAAGGAAACGAGATGAGGCAATGACTTGGATATCATCTGCCTTTTAAGTCTCGCAGCTTTCAGCCAGGAGGTAGGATTTATTCCCTGCTTGGCTCTATTCTTGCTTGCTTGTTTGTTTCAGGCAGTCGACTATGAGATGAACAGAGCATTCATGCTGACGGTGATGGTGTCCAACCAAGCCCCCTTGGCCAGCGGAATCCAGATGTCCTTCCAGTCAACAGCAGGAGTCACCATTTCAGTTACGGATGTCAACGAAGCGCCGTACTTCCCAACCAACCACAAGCTGATCAGGCTGGAGGAAGGCGTGCCCACAGGGACAGTCCTCACGACCTTTTCAGCTGTAGATCCAGATCGCTTCATGCAGCAGGCAGTAAGGTGGGAGAGCAGGCAGCCGCGGGAGCTCGGGTGCACGCAGGGGATTTCAGCAGCAGCTGAAGTCTCATTCGTGAGCTAACAGATGTAGTAGCAGTGCAAGACCTGGCGGGTTCTTGCAGCCTCAGCTGGTAAATCCCACAGAAGTTTCTTTTTTGCTCCCAGTCTTTAAGGACTGTGCTGTTCTTGGCAAAGCACAAGCACGCTGTGACCACAGCAGGGGTCACTGAAACCTCCATTGGCATTGATATTCTGTGTCAGGAAGAGCGTGCAGTATTTCACCTGGTGCAGCGCTGTCTGGTCTAGGGAATGATTTTTTATTCACTGCCTTGTTCTTGTTGTCTTTAGACAGGTATTGCAGCTGCTAAGGAGAGAGACCCTCCAAACTAACAAGCCAGTTTTTCTTCTATTCATTTTGAAATATTGGCCTTTGAAGGGCCTTTGTTTCCCTGACACGCGTAGCAGTGCTGGTTCTTCAGAGCAGAGAGCAGCTTGTTTGTGGCTGAATGCTCGCTCCCTTCATCCCCAGAAACAACATCTGCCATTCTGGGGGGAAGACTGACTCTGCTGAGCCCTTCATGTGCTTGCACAGTGCCTGTGCAGGGTTTGTAAGACTTGCTGTAAATAAGAACAGCAAAAGTACTTTTCCCTAGGGCTCCCAGGTCACGCATTCCGTGAATCCCAGAGCACTTTGCTTCACAGCGCAGGCACAGTCTCTCTTGCTGCCTCTTCTTCAGGGTAGCCTGATGCCAAGGAAGCAGTGGGGTGTTGTTAAGGTCCTGTAGCCATCCAAAGGTATCTTTTCTTCCTTGACCACTGACAATGGTAAATTAGGAAAAAAGATACCCTAAAACCTAAGCTTACGAACCCGTGGTGAGCAGTTCTCAGAGAACTGATTCAGCTGCTGTAGCCTTGCACACTGTTTTCAAAGCCTCTCTCTAAATAGTCTTTAATAAAGTGAGGTTTTACAAATACGAGATAAGGAAGCGGGAGCATCTCCAAGCAGGCACAGCTTGGCACGGCCAGTGTCACACCTCAGGTTATCCTCATTAGCCACAGATGCATTCACAAGGCCAGGCTGGATGCCTGGTCATTTAGCTGTGCAAGGGCAAGAGACTCACAGCAATGATATTAAAAAGAAATGAAAACATCCCAAAGGGTCTAGCTCCATAAAAAGTAATTCTTTCCTTTGGCAGCAGCTTGTGCAACTGTGCCGTTGCTTTCCTGCTCACATGGATTCACACAGCTCAGGTTTTGCTTTGAGTTTCAGCTTCAGACAGCCCGTTTCTGGAAAGGGATATTCACCAGCAGCCAGAAGTTCTCCTGTTTGTGTATCTCAAGACAAAAAAAAAAAATTTATATCAAACTGTCAGCAAGTCTGAGCTCCCAGTGAAATAAGCTCAGCTTTTGTTTGCTCATTTCAGTATTTTATAGGATGGCCATTTATTAGCTTCCAGTTTAACCACAGCTCAAGCCCTATAAAACAGAGGCAGAAATCCATAGCTAGGAAGAGAAGCGAGAAAACAAGCAGGTGAAAAAGTCCGGAGAACATGGAAAATCTTTGCCCAGAGCAAACCATGTCCATAGCTGGCCATATAAGACCTGAACATACTGAGGCTGAGTTTACCCAATGCTCAGGAATGTGCCTGAGCGTGAGCTTGTTTAGGAAAGGCTACATGACAGGAGAGAGCAGGAATCTGCCCCTAGATCAGTCATACATATGCAGTGGTCATTGCATACCCCATTTCATCTTGGCTGCAGAATCCTTGGGCTAAACTGCTCCCAGTAGCAGGAGGCTGACATTAAGTGGCACTTAATGGAAGAAAAAAAAAAAATCTTAAGAAGGAAAGAAATAGAAAAATTGAATAATTATAGAGGTCAAAAACCAGCTACTCAATTAGTATTTTGTTTGTAAACAAAACTGCTTATCCAGAGGTCCTTTGAATCATGGGTCAGGAGTCCAGAAAAACCTTATTTCAAGCAATATTAAGGATATGTCAGTGAAAAGACTGCCATGTATTTATTTCCTTTCTCTGTAGATACTCTAAGCTGTCAGATCCTGCAAACTGGCTGAACATTAATGCCACAAATGGTCAGATCACTACTGCTGCTGTCCTTGATCGAGAGTCAGACTACATTAAGAATAATGTCTACGAGGCCACATTCTTGGCGGCTGACAATGGTGAGCCCAGGCTTCACATTGTTCATGCTTCAATAAGACTCTAATGTGATGCATTAAGAGAAATGATGCCCTGACAGAGTTGTCAGTATAAGTTATCTTTTTCCCAGGTTTTTATGGTCAAAAATGTGAAAGTGGGATGGGAAATTGCTGGAGTAAATTAAATGTGCACAGTATACAGAGAGTGTTATTAAGGGAAAGGGAGGGCAAATGGAAAATCGATTTGGGGAGTTCACTGTAGCAGTGTAGCCTGAACTTAAAAAAATATCAAAGGGATGTGATCTCCAAGGGCTGTTGAACACACCGGTCCTGGTAATTGTCCCAAAGGCACTGATCAGAGCATCCAGGAAGCCTTCCATCAGGAAACTAGAAATAATTGCAGGGGATGGCAGAAAGGTATTAAAAGTCCATTGAATTGGAATGGCCTTCAAGAGTGGTGTCTGTCTGTCATCAGAGCTAATCTCTGTGTCCGTTATGATTTCTGAAATGTCCAGCCACCATCAGAGCATCTGGATCCTGGTGTACTTTATTATCAAAGTCACTGAAGCCAGCACAGATCTTCTCACAGAGAAGTCAAGGCTTGCCCTCCTCTACTCATTAAAGATCACACAAGAGCTTTCAGCCAAATAAGCACTGTGAACCTCAGTGCCAGCCTCACTCAAGGTTGGGTCCATTGCTGCCGCAGCAGCTTTCCTGAGCAAGCAAAAGCCTTCTTCCCCTCTCCCACCCTCACCTTCCCCCTGTAGGGTGCTGGATGCTCACACCAAACCTGAGCTACACGTCAGCAACGGAATTCAGTCTAGACTTGGTATATTGCTTAGACACAGTAGGTGCTCTCAGGATGGTTTCTGTATTAGCTCTTGTCCCTTAACACTGAACGGTGCCATGTCTGTTATAAGTAGATGTGGTGATGCTTGCAGGGCTAAGGAAAACTTTCTTGCTGTGGGTTTTCCAGTTTCACTTCAGTCATTGCATCCTGGGTCAGAGGGACAAGGCAAACTTGAAGAGTTTAAATGCTAAGCAGAAGTACCAAGCAGCCAATTTTGCCCCTCCTTTGTGCCATCAGTGGTAGGCCCACCTGCACTGACGCATCCCAAGCTTCCCCTCTGTTCATTTCAGGGCAATGAAATCCAAAACAGCCCAAGGAGTTATGGCTGTGCTTATTTGCAAGATTCCCAGGGCAAAAAGGATCAAATGAGCTGGCTGAGGCTATTCAAAAAAGCAGTGGTACAGCTTGAACCCATCAAACTAATCTTCTCCATCTCACCTTGCAAATCCAGGGCACTTAGTACAATGTGATCTGAAGTTAACCCCTCTCCTTGGTTTCAGTGCTGATGCTGCAATGCATCAGAACTTCCACATCCATCATTCAGAAGCTCAGAAAGTAAGGACCTAGATAAATCTCTTTATTCTGAAAAATTAATCTATCACTGGTATACTGCGGACGTTAAAATGCACATAAAGCAACACCTTATTTAAAATTCTGTCTGGAGTGCTTAGGATAACATCAAAAGTTCCATCTAGACTAATAGACTCTTCACATTTCCCCAAGTTCCAGCTTCTCTGGCATCATGTACTCATCAAAGAAAGTCTCTGGGTTGGGGTTTTTGGTGGAAATTTCTCATTCTTTCATGAAGCAGCAACATCTTGTTTCCTTAATTTCTTTTTGCTATTTTCAGTATATTATAAAGACGTAGTATAGCCAAATACTCCTTGGAATACAGCAGTTAAATGTAGATGCAGCAGTTGTATGTTCCCCTCTTTTTCTTTATTTTTTTTTAATACTCTTATTGCTATTTCAATCTTAACTTCAGGCAAAGGATCGATTTCTCCACTAAAGTCAGCAGTGCTGTGCTAGTTTACATCTCCTGGGCATAAAGTCTGAGGATCCTTTGTAGTGCATCAGTACCTACTTTGCACACAACCTCCACTCTCTCCACCTAAGACAGCTGAAATTAGATGAAATGTTGCATGGTTTGCAATACTTGGAAATGAACATTTCAATTTCCATTTTTCCTGAGCCTACCACTAAACTGCACTCAGGTGCACCAAGAACCAAAAGCACCAGGAACCTGAGCACAGTAATACCCCTGTTCCCACACAAAACTGCATTTGTCCATGAAGCAATTGCAGATTATTTCAGCTATATGCAAGGCAGTGTCTCTCAGAGCAGCTAGTTTGCATTCAGCCTATCTCAGAAGTTGTGGTAGACCCTGCATTCATCCCGGAAAATACTATAGGTAACATGAAAACAGTGAAATCACTCTGCTTGGTCCCAGAATTCTATTTTCATGTTCAGTGCTGGTATCCCGATGAGCTGTCTGTCTCTCCAGAAACTTTCAAGGCTGATCAAAGACATTGTTTTAGAGGGAGACCTACTCAGTGCCTAAAAGATGAAAGGATGCGATCAATCCCTGAAGAACTTACGAAGGAATAATGAAAGGATTTCCAAGCCTCCTCCAGAGTTTAAGGTTCCCTTAGTAAAATAAAATAAACAAAACAAAACAAAACAAAACAAAATAAAATAAAATAAAATAAAATAAAATAAAATAAAATAAAATAAAATAAAATAAAATAAAATAAAATAAAAAGCAGAAATGGGAAAGAATATAGTCAGGAAAGACCGTGGATGCAGAAACAACACTTGGAAGGCTAGTGAGGGGAAGGTTTGTGTAGCTTTATGTTCAGAATGTGAATTTAATGAAGAACTGCCGAAGCAAAGCTACCTGAGAAGGAAAGCAGTGGGCAAACCTGAGCAGAGCTGTTGGATGTATGCATGAGGAGGGAAATTAAAAATATCATGCTGTTTTTGGAGAAGCTGGTCCTTCCTGCGAGGGAGGGCATTGCTTTCTGTAGCTGGTCACAGGCAGATACATGTGGTTCATCAGCACCAAGAGGCTGGAGGACCAAGGCTGCTGTGCTGTGGCACCCCTGATGTCTGGGACAAATGGGGAGAGGCTGAAGAAGTGTACGCTGGGACATGGATTATGAGCAGCCCTGCACATTTGGTGATGTTTGGCTCTCATTGTAGGCTTTGAGCAAGGACCTTTTGCTAAAGCTTTGACTGACTGTGGAATGGGTTATAGATCTGAGCTTTCTTTAGAGCAGTGTAATAGTCTGAAAATCTACAATCTGGATAGCCAGTGCTACTGTAAATGCTAGCCAAAGGATTACTCCATTTATTTATCTTTTCTTTCCAGGCCCTCATCTTCCTCCTCCTTTTAGTTATCATTTCAGATGGTTTTTCTTCTTCAGAACAGCAGTTACCAAAATTTGCACTAGCAGCCTTGTGTCACCTCCTTGTATTTTTAGAATTTGACCAAAGACATTGCTGTAGGCTACAAATCTGCAAAGCTGAACCTCCGTGTTCTGCAGGAGCAAAAAAACAGCACCATTATGAGGCTTGGGGAAGTTTTAATAATGCCTCTTAAAGCAAGGGACCGTGAACGTGCAGTATGTCTCTAGTAAGGTCTAAGGAGGGAGTGAGAAAATCCTGGCTTATTGAAATTAGGAGGCAGAGTGGGGATGGTCTGTGGTATCATATCTTCTGCTTCCCGAGTGATGGTCGTCGGTTCTTGTTCGGCTCAGGTATACCCCCGGCCAGCGGCACTGGCACTCTGCAGATCTACCTAATCGACATCAATGATAATGCTCCTGAGCTCCTGCCAAAGGAAGCACAGATCTGTGAAAAGCCGAACCTGAATGTCATCAATATAACAGCCGCAGATGCTGACATCGATCCAAACGTTGGGCCCTTTGTCTTTGAGCTGCCAAGTGTGCCATCTGCAGTGAGGAAGAACTGGACCATAACACGACTGAATGGTAAATGGGGCAGGCAATCCTAAGGACATTTGGACTCTTGGTTCACTAATGGGGCCACGTGCAGTTTCAAACTTTGAAACTTTCCTACTTTTTTATCTGATTTTTATTTTTTAAAGCACATTATGGCTGACATTATAGACAAGATAGTTAATCAGAAGTGATTTGTATCAGACCTGCAGCATAGCTCTAAGAGCCTTGGCACTTGGCTTTTTTTAATGCAGTTCATAATTATGAACGGTTATCAGTACTGAACAGAGTATAAATCATCCATAATGGCCAAGGGGAAAAAAGCTATTATCAGTCTTCCTTATGTTCCAGTGTAATTGTCATAAGCCACAATCAGGATCAATGTTCATTTCTCTGACCATAATTGCATAAAGGCAGCCTTTTAATTTACCATAGAACCAGGAGGGCTAGGTAAGTGTGAAGATTACCAGTATGTGAAGGATTTTTATATTGCAGCATGCAACCACAATTGGCCCTAATTGTTCCTCTGATTAGTAGTAGTTTCAGCAGAGGACTGAAAACATCATGGAGCCCGAGGGCTGGTTTTGCCTTCAGAGCTGGCCCCCATCACTGAGAGACCTGTGCCTGTGTGTTTTGAGGTTCAGTCCCATAACTCTGTTACACAATGGGAGGGAACTTGAGAAGGATTAACACAAATGAGCAAATCGTGGATGGGGTTCAGGCTTCCCAAATCCCCCAAGAGGGGTGGGCAAGCAGAGAAGCCAGTCCCAACCTATGTGAGCATGACTGGCCATGGCTGCCACACATTTATCTCCATTGGTCTCTCCAGGTGATTACGCCCAGCTTAGTTTACGGATTATGTACCTGGAAGCTGGTGTCTATGATGTGCCAATCATCGTGACGGACTCAGGAAACCCCCCCTTGTACAACACATCCATCATCAAAGTGAAGGTGTGCCCGTGCGATGAGAACGGAGACTGCACCACCATTGGGGCAGTGGCTGCTGCAGGGCTGGGCACGGGAGCCATCATCGCCATCCTGATCTGCATCATTATCTTACTAAGTGAGTACCACAGGGGGTGACACCACCGAGGGATGTCACGTTTCCTACCCCTCTCCCTTTTGTTGCATTAAATGCTTTATTTATTAATGAGCCATACAAGCTCTGTGCAAAGAACTGAGCCATGAGCTTTGGGCTGTGGGTGGTGACTCATGTGTGTGCATTCAAATCTCCTTTACTGCAATGTCAGCAGAGCAAGCATGTGCTGCACACTTCAGACATTCCTTTATACGCCTTCCAGTAGCTTTACAAATACTCATTACACCTGACAACATCCTGTAGGTCGTGAGGATGATACCATTCTCCATGTTTCATGGAAAAGAAGTTGGATGACTTGTCTCAAATCCTATGACAGAGCTCTGGGGTCACTGCTTACACCTGTCTGGCTGTGGATGTACTGGTTGCCAGTTACAGATGCACTGGTTATGAGAGTCTGCCTGGCCCCTGCCAGAGCCAGTGCACAGCTGCAGTTTTCCAGTTGTTCAATCCAAAGAGAAGAAAACAATGGCATTTATTCTCACTACTTGTAAAATTGCAATGGACTGGAGAACCAAGGTTGGTGTTGATTGTTCGTAGAGGAAGGATCTCCAGTTTGGGGGGAGCACTCGGGTGCTGTAAGACAGCACCGAGCCACAGCCATCTCATTTGCCCAGCAGTGCCATTAGTCCCGGATTTTCACAAGCATTGCCAATAACCACGTGTGTGCACATTTTAAAATAAAAATGATATCATTATAACTTCAAGCAGGAGTTGTCACAGTAGGGATAGATAAAAATGAGTGCCGAAATGAACAATGAGGTAAATATTCATCAAGAAACACAGGATGAAACCATGGGGCTCCCATTAAAGCTAATGGGAATTACGGCGCTAAATCACATTTAATTTTTACCCCCAATGTGTTTAAACAGAGAACAGATAGAGCAGCGTATGCTACAAATGTCACCCAATGCAGTTATGATATGGTACATTAAGAGAATGGGTCATCTCTGGGCAAACATCCACCTCCTGGGCCAGCAACGCAATACATGGCTATGTAATTGATTTGCCCTGTCAGTTCAGAGAGGGAGCAGCAGAGCTGTCCCCGTTCCTCATCCAGCACATCCAAGCAGGTGCAAATATCCCCATGCACAGCTACGATGCACACGTTCTGACCTACCTTGGATGTGTGGTCCCAGCAGTGAAACCTTTGATGCTGTCCCCTTCACTACACACATTTGCTGTGAATGCACCTGTGGGCTTCACCACCCCACAGAAGATTGACTCCTGACACTGAGTTCATAGAGGATGGGGACGCAGGAGAAGTTTGCACCACAGGTCCCAGAGGCGATAAAACACATGACATCCTTCTGCTGCTCTCATTTAAATCCAGTGCTAAAATACGATTTAAACAGTTGAAAATCCTATTGACTGAAATTAACATCAGCTGAAGGACGTTTGATTTAAGAGATTCCTCTTTTCGTTTTCAGATACATTATCCCTTTTTAAATGATGGGTTTTATTACAAAAGCTTATTTTTAAATTCATTGTAATTCTAATTGACTTTTTTTTTATCTTCGAGAGCTGCAAAGCACTGCATCAGTGATGAAAAATGTAATTTGCAATGAGCAGAGTTTTTTTGGCTACATCCTTCTAAGTGTTTTGCCTTCTTTGTATCTATTTTATATCATGACCTCTGAACAGAAGCCCACAAAAAGGCAGATGGTTTTTTTTTTTTTGTGCATGCGCTATTTGTCCATTTTACAGTCAGAGGGTCAAAGTTTGATGGCTTGAAAAGAAAGAAGCAGCGAGGGGACAGATCTGAGGATGCTCAGCTGAAGGAAGTTTCTGTCTTTACCTCTGCTCAAAGGATTTTTCTTCTTCCTAATGCCCGACGTATTAGCCGCACAAATAACACATTTAGGAGAAAAGCAACGCAATAAAAAATTGTGAAGAGTGAAGACAATAGATTTCAAGAAAAACTGCATGCAGAGTGAAAATGGGTCTAACAGCAGTAATAACACTTCCCATTTCTACAGAGGGAATAAAAGGAAGGAGAGTGCACTACATCCGCTATTGACACTTTGAAGGTCTTGGGTTTTTTTTTCAAGGTACCTGTAAAGGCGTTAATGGTACAGTTTTTTCCACAAGTGCATGAAAAAGTCGCATTAAAAAAAAAAAAAAAAAGGAAAAAAAAATACTGGTAACCATTATAATATTGTCTTTGTGGACTAGGCAGGTATCTTGTTGTGAGAGACTTGAAAAGGGAAGAGAGAAAAGGACTTCAATAGTCTGCTAAACAGCTGAGGTTTTATATTGCAGATAAGAGTTACATTTTCTTTCCTTTTCATTTTTCTCTCTTGAATAGATGCAGGATAAGCACTATCTGAAAACAATTCTGTTAGCTAGCAGGCAAGGATGGCAGCCAGTTGGCACACAATGGCAGTAATTAGCTGTCCATCCTCTTCTGCTCACTTCACTGAATTCCTGTTGAGTATAGACACTTCGTTGCTGGGAGGGAAAGCACATATCCTCCTGACCCATCTCCCTCTGCGGCACACCTGCTGGCTGGGCTGCCCACCCCAGCCCCTGTAGTCTGCATGGCAAAGGAAAGGAAAGCCATGCAGAACACATGGTGGGAAACAGCAGGTGTGTGTTCTCCTTGCACAGCTAAAAGCACAACAAAAGCTTGGGATCATCCATCCTACTTGGGTTTGCTTTGTGTTGTCTGTATGTCTTAGGTCAGCTCAGATGAGATGGAGCTGGGCCACACACTCCCACCTCCGCTGTCCATGTCCCCCTTTGGCATATGCCAAATGCATGTGCTAATGTCCCATCTGATGTGATTTTAGAAGTTTAGAAAACATTTCTTACTTACCAAACAAGAATATGAGTGAATCCAAATTGGATTACGTTACCCAGTGCTACCCAGCATCCCCAAACCAGACTTCCTTAGCAAACTGTAGACAACTCAGCAGAACTGTGAGCCAGGGCAAGGGCTCGCAGCCTGCACTGACATCAGACCACCACTCGTGCACAGAAGTTCATTGGTCTGAACCTGTTGGTTTCTCAGCAGCTTTGTGATGCTTTCTTCTTTGCGTTTATTTTATGCCCTTTGTAGAAAAATTCAGGTCAAATCTCTTCGTTAAAGGTGCTGTTTTCATTCTTGCCTCTAGCTTTCCCTTTGATTGTGTTTTACTTCTGATAAACATCAGCTCAATCCACATTCATGATGGAGTTTAAAGAATGATTTGGATTGGTGGCCTGTCACAGTATTCACAGCTCCCTCTGACCTCTCCCTTACAAATGAGAGCATGTAGTAGGATTACATTTTATTCCCCTAACTAAAAGCCAGTGAAGTTTCTCCCTCAAACTCATTGTAGTCTGTAATCTACACTGTAAGCAATTAATTGAGCATTTGCTCAGCACACGCTGACACGTGCAGAGGATTCTTGCACAGGAGACGATCTGAAACATCACTAGCCTTTAACATCAGCGAGAGCTTTGTCTTTGTAAAATGGGGCATTGATTTCCCCTCACGTGGTTGCATAAAGCAGGACAGGCGGGTGAGGGGTGAGGAGGTGCCAGGACCCTGCTGTGCCATGTGCAGTGCTGCTCACCCGGCCCCTCCATGTTACAGCCATGGTGCTACTGTTCGTGGTGTGGATGAAGCGCCGGGAGAAGGAGCGGCACACCAAGCAGCTCCTCATCGACCCCGAGGACGACGTGAGGGACAACATCCTGAAGTACGACGAGGAGGGCGGTGGAGAAGAAGATCAGGTGAGAGGAGCCAAGAGCTCAGAAACAGCAGAATCCCCATCCCTCATGGTAATGTACTCGTTGCTGTGGATCAGGAACTCAGCCCAAAACTTGCAAAGTTCTTACTCAATGACAAACAACAAAAAGCCCTCACACATAATATTTCTTTCTTCTCATCACTGACAAGTTATTTATAAATATTGCTCCTGGAGATTCTATCATCCCCATCTGAGCACAAGAACAGTTTTACCAGCAGAACAAAGTACTGTTATAAACATCCAAACTAGCTGAGTATCTGGTTTCAGGCAACTACACTGTAGGCTTAAATATTTTAGAAAGGATTCGTTAAAAATAACAGCAGAGGAAGAGCAGCAAAACACCATTACCTCCATGAATACATTTTTAATGAAATATTACCTGGTTCTCATTCCTTGAAAGAAACTTATTCTGCTGGGATTTTTCACAAGCAGAAAGAACATAATTACTTTAAAAGACCTACATGCATAAATGCAGTACATATTTTAATGTTTTTACTTCTGTACAAATGTAATTGGAATAACACATCAACCAACACTCTGCCTTTCCATTATATTATGAATTTCACCCAAAAGTAACGCACACATCTATGCATATGCAAACCAAAGCTGTTTTTTTTTTATCCCAAAGATTTGGACACTGTTAAATATTCAAACAGCATTTGAATATTTGATTGAACTTACGTTTTAAGATGCACTTTTAGGAAGTCAATTTTATGAGCTACTCAGAGGTTAGGTTCATCTGTAATTTAGAGAGTTAGAGATGCTACATACCTAGGGACAAGATGTGGCGGTGAACTCTAGCTGAGAAAGGATTAAACCCTTTGGCTTCACTGTATGTTCCTGCAATGTTGGGAGAGTAACTGATCTGAAGGAAAAGCCCTTGGTTTCACTTCGTGCCTTTCCATTTGTCACAGGATTACGATTTAAGCCAGCTCCAGCAGCCGGAGACCATGGATCACGTGCTGAACAAGGCACCTGGAGTCCGAAGGGTGGATGAGAGACCGATTGGTGCTGAACCACAGTATCCTATAAGACCAGTAATCCCCCATCCTGGGGATATTGGTGACTTTATAAATGAGGTATCTTCTTCTGGGTGTCCTGTATCACGTATTAAAAGCTTAAGCAGCCCGCACCAGCTTGTGCACTGCTTTCCTGGCTGAATTAATGAGCAAGTGATGCTATTCCTCACACGAGGAGCCTAATTAGAACCAGGGGAACAATTCCCACGAGTAAAGGAAGCAGAAGTTGGCCAAAGAAAGGTACCACGGCTACAGAAAGCCAAAGTACAAATAAATAAATAAACAAATAAGCAGGATTTCTGGTCTGTGGATATCAAAAATGCCACACTTTTCAGCACTCTGGAAGGCATTGCACAGGGAAGTGCTGGAGTCACTGCCTGAGGTGGTGGTCAAGAAATTTGGAGATGTAGCACCGAGGGGTATAGTTTAGTGGGAACAGTGGAGTAAGCTGGGGTTGGACTTGATGACTTTTTCCAACTTTAATGATTCTATTACCTGATTCCGCCCTGTATTTCGTTGCTCTGAATGGTGCACTTGCTGTCAGTGTAAATATTGGCAATGTGGCCCGGAAGCCAAATGCTCTGCATAATGTCATAGCACCATTTGTGGCTCCTGGACTTGTAATTATTTCACCAGTTTGCATCTTCTTTGTCTGGTTTAGGCCTCAAAGAGTTTGCAGAGCACAAACATTCATCTCTGATCAGATCTTCCTTTATTTTATGCTAGATTATTGTTCCTTTACCTACTTGTACAAACATCTATTCATTTAGCATTTCGTATCTCATTTTTTAGTTTTAAAATGAGCGATTGACTGGTTACAAGCCAATCAATGCACTATTTCCTCTGAGACAAAAAAACACCATTCATTTCATGAGTCAAAAGAATAAATGTTAGAGCGATTTATTTGTTATTATATCAATTTCCTGCTGTGCTTTTTTTCATTCTTATCTCTAAAATTCCTTCTTCCTTTACTCCTCCTGTCCTTCACAATCACATTCACACACATTTTGCATATGAGGGAACAGGGTTGGAGAAGAGGAGGATCAGAGGAGACATCATGCCTCTACAGCTACTGTAAGGAGGTTGGGGAGAGGTGGGGATCAGCTTCTGCTCACAGGTAACAGTGATAGGACGAGAGGTGATGGCCTCAAGCTGTGCCATCGGGTGGTCAGGTTGGGTGTTAGGAAATATTTCTTCTCTGAAAGAGTAGTCAGGCAGTGGCACAGGGAGTGGTGGGGTCACCGTCCCTAGAGGTGTTCAAGAAAAGGGGAGATTAAGCACTGAGGGATGTGGTCTAGAGCAGTCACAGCCATGGGCTGATTGCTGTACTAGATGATCTGAGTGGTCCCTCCTACCTCAGTGATTCTGTGATTTTATGCCCTGGTGGTTTGTGCAGTGGGACGCGCTCCATCTCCCCACTCTGAGCCTGAAGAACTCTATTCCACTCCACTTTTCATAGTTCTGGGCAGCAGGAAAGCTTAGCTTTGCTGTGGGCACCCCCACCTCCTTCCACCCTTCCCCATTGCCCTGGCAGACACTAACACATACATGTGCCCCTCCAGGGCCTGCGTGCGGCAGACAACGACCCCACAGCCCCCCCGTACGACTCGCTGCTGGTCTTTGACTACGAGGGCAGCGGCTCCACCGCCGGCTCCGTCAGCTCCCTCAACTCCTCCAGCTCTGGGGATCAGGACTACGACTACCTGAACGACTGGGGGCCCCGCTTCAAGAAGCTGGCGGACATGTACGGAGGAGGCGAGGAGGATTGAACTGACCTCACTTATTTAAAAAAGAAAAAAAAATAGAAGAAGAAGAAGAAAAGAAAACAAAAACAATTAAAAACAAACCCACAGACAACATTAATGAGAAGAGCCGATGCAGAAGCAAGAACTGTACAGATGTGGCAGCTTTTTTAATTAATATCCCCTGCTGACTGTATTGTTATTGTTATTTTTAGTGGTGATTTAGGAGGTTTCTTTTTTTTTTTTCCTTTTCTTTCCTTTTCAGTTCCTTTTTTTTGTTTGTTTTTTTTTAGGATATTGAGCTGTCTCGCATGAACACTTGTCTCTGCTGCAGGTTTTTTGGTTTTTGTTTTTGTTTTTAATGTCAGCTGGGATATTGCTCGTTTATCTGCTTTATGACTAAAGAGAGTGAAAGGCACTCTGTCTTAACTTGAATTTCTTAGAACAGAAGCACTGTTTTTAAAATATATATATATATATATTTGAAAGTGCCTTTTGGTGCATGTATCAGATTCCCTTCAATCTCAGGAGTGATGAAAACAAACACACAACCATCCTGGGCAGCACTCCCTGTGACCCTAAGCCAGTTCTAGCTGGGAAGGAGTTAACAAAAAGGAACTGTGGAGATTGTTTCTTTTTTTGCCTTTTATTTTTTTTTCTTTCTTTTTTTTTTTTTTTTAAGGGGGTTACACACTCTGGGGTGGAGAGGCTGGGGGGGGGGGGTGGTGGGAGGGGGTTATGCTTTGAGTGGAAATCTTAACAGCCATCTTTAAGCCTCAGCAGGTGGTGAACCAGTCATCATGTTGTATATAATTCAGTGTTATCAGATGCAAAATACCGACTAGGGGCTCTGCTGTAACCTGGTCACACTCAATGTAGCTGCATAGAACTATAGCATTGATAAAGCCTTTGGTTATCGCGGCAGAACTCTCCAACAGCCCTTGCCTACACCCTACAAGTAAATGGTGAATTGACCAAAGGCCCATTTGTTTGTTTTTATGCTATCGGCGTGTTTTGGCTCCCACGAACAATGTAAATACCGGCGGGGTTGCGTGGTGCCGTCCCACGGCCCCGGGTGCTCCCCCACCTCGGGGAGGGCACGCGTGGGGTGGGGGCACTGCTGCCGTCCGTGTGGATGGAGCTCGCCTAGTCCGATGTGAATGCCTTGGAGCATCCGTAGCCAAAGCTCAACACCATCATGTAACTCAGCTAATGTGTGTCCGTTCTATTTGATGGGTAGGCACTGCTATCTGTAGTAAATGTTTTGGTTTTTTTTTTCTTGGAGAAGTGCACCGAGGGCCTGTTCAGTATCTTGTGGTTAATATGCTCGAGCATTGCCAAGCAAGCGAGAGGTTTTGCAGCATCCAGGCGTAACTCCACATCAGTATTATAAATGGTAGCATACTACCTAGTTTATATGTAGGATCAGTTTAACCGATAACAAATAGTTATTAGCTTTTTTTATTACATTTTTCCTTTACTGATTTGGACTAGTGGGTTTCTGTCTAATGTTTGTAAAATGATTTAGACTGCATGGATGTGTAATATAAACCACATTTAATGGATTATGAGCCACTTAATTAATGTGCTATGGAATCTTGGATTACCTGTGTTTTATATTCTGCAGACGATTTTGCAGTGGGTTCGCTAAAACTTGTACAAGTGCTTAGATCTATTTTCATTTAAATCCAAGAATGTGCACAGTACCGGAAGGTGATTATCCAGGGGATAATCACGCTTTTTTGATATCTTGATTAATTCTCAAGTTGAATGCGAAGAGTTAACCGGGGGGTGGGGGGGGGCGGGGGGAGCGAGCGCATGCACCGAGAGAGCGCGAGAATGAGAAGCAGAGAGCTTGTGCCGGCGAGTGGGCCTTGTTTCAGAGGGTACAGACTGGGCTGCAAGATCGTCTCTATAGATTTTTGAAATGCTCCTAGTGCATTTTATATTTCACTGTATCATATTTTCTATAAAATGCAATTTCTGTAAATTAACGAGCATTTGAAATGTGTCTTGTATGAAGTGGAAGGTGGTAAAAGTCTGCCCGAGGGCACTCGCACGTAACCGGTCCGTGATTGACCCCTAGGATGTGACCTTTCCTTTCCCCTTGGTCGCTCAGTCCATTTGCCCTTTCCCTGCCCGACACGAACGCTGGAGGATACACACAGCAAGCAGCGTGCACCCGATCCCATGAGCAGCACTGGTACGTAACGCCTTTCCCATTTCTGTCCCAGAGCTCACACACCCTGCACGGCCACCAACAGCCTCCTGGCCACCCTCCCCCCAGCAACCTGCACCGCTCGCTTCCTGCATTCCCCATCACCCGCTGCTCTTACCCAGGGGTTCCTTTCCTTCCTTGGTGCCATTATTTCACCAAGCAGAGTTTGCAGCCCTGTGGAAACTGCCTGCTCACAGCAGTGAGTAACGAAAACGCCATCAGTGCCCCTCGCACAGCAGCATTCTGTGCCCGGCACCTGTAACCACCATAACTTGGGGTCCCCATCCAGGGCTGTACAGCAGTGAGCTCCTTCCTTCTTGGTCAGGCAGGAGATGTCATCATCAGCCTTCGGCTCATCTGAGCGGTTCAGGTTTTTAAGAACATTTATGCAACCTAAGTCAAACGAAACTGTTTGAGTGATTAAAAATAAACCATTGGAAACTTTTTTTTTAAGAAATCAGCGGATATTTTTCTGCAGCGTTAGCAATCCAGCCACTCCAACCCCATAAGCCTATAAATCAAACTAGTTGATTATCTTTCAACTCAGTTCTGCTCAGCCTCCCTCCGTAGGACCACCTCCTGCTCCACCACCACCCTGCAGTGCCACGCACGGCCCCTTCCCTCCGGTGGAACAGGCAGAAGGTAAGACAGCAAGAAAATCTGAGAATCACAGGACGGGTTGGGTTGGAAGGGACCTTAAAGCCCATCCATTCCACCCCCCTGCCATGGGCTGGTTGACCCCCACCAGATCAGGCTGTCCCTTTTTGCAAATCGTTGGGTGTGTTAATATTGCTTCTGCTTTATAACCCAGCTAACATTCCATACCTTTCATGTTGAGAGGTAGGAAGACTTTCTTCTCAGAAAGAGCAGTGATGCAGTGGCACAGCTGCCCAGGGAGGTGGTGGTCATGTCCGTGGAGGTGTTCCAGAACTGTGGAGATGTGACACTGAGGGATGTGGTCAGTGGGCACGGTGGGGTGGGCTGGGGTTCAGGTTGGGGATATTAGAGGCCTTTTCCAATCTTAATGATTCTATGATTAAGGATCTCATAGAAGTGGCATTGCCATTCTCACCAGAGGTGACTGCAGCTGAGGTGGGAAAACACCAACATTCCCTGACTATATTCTTAAATGTCACACAGGCTTACTCTCTGATTAAATATATGCAAGCATTAAATTTAAGAAGCTAACTAAGTGGTGCTGACACACTGGAGCCCCCACCTTTTCCGTGCCAAGAGGCACTGGGGGAAGGAGCACTGCTTTTGGACTTGCAGAGAACAGCCCACCCCAAAATGCCATTTTCACATCCAGTTCCCCCACACCTCATACCACTGCCAGGAGCCACCACTGCAGCTCCCAGCAGTGTCCAGGAGACGGGGACAAAGATGGGGAGGGGTAATTAGGGACAGGTCTGTTCTGGGTGTCCTCTATGCTGTTATAGTTCAGGTTTTGTTTTCGTGTTTTCTTGTTTTTTGCTAGACCAGGTGATGCCATTGCTGGCTGCAGGGTGGAGGTGTGCACACCAATGGCCTTGCAGGGTTTGAATGCACCTACATGGGCTGCAGCTGCTTGCGGCAAGCTTTCAGGCTCATGAAGCTCTGTGCAGGGTCTGTGCAACATGATACGCCAAGACTGCAACTTTGTGTAGTCTCAAAGAAAACACACTAAGGTAGAACACAGGGTTTAAGTTGCAATGCCTTTTGGCACTCTTCATGGTGAAAAGAATGGGGGTGGCTGGGGGGGGGGAGTGGGGGATGCTGTGTGCTGATGGCTGCGTGTGCTTAAGGCAGAAGCAGGGCAGAGAGCTGCCCCCACCCAGCCCTGACAGGGAAAAGATCCAAACCATCCCGAGCCACACAGACCCATCTGCAGCCGCTCACCACGGTGTGTACATAATGTAGTTAGTGCTTGAAGCAGAGCGTCGAACAGGCGACAAAAAGCCACAGCGACGTTTAGATGTATCACTGGAGCACTTTTCGTTATGAGTTTGCATGTTCCTGGTGCCGGTGCAGGAGCTGCGTGGCAGTGGAAGACTTCTGCTGTTCCGCTGTGTTCACGCAAGAAGCAGTTTGCATCCGAGCTCAAAACCCCTTTTTTGTAACCGTCAGCAGCACAAATCTTTTGTATTGTTGTTTGTACCATTTTTGTACCAAAAATCAAAGGAGGGGGGGAAAAATGAAAAGAAGAAAAAAAAAAAAGGGGGGGAGGGAAAAAGGGAAGAAAGTCAATGTTTTCGATGTGTTTTCAGTGCCACTGCAATCTTGGTTTCCAAACTGATAACAGCTTTGCGGATTTAATGTGTATCAAAGCGGACCGGGCACGCCAACGCCTGGCTCGATGTAATAAAAATAAAGTCCCCCTTTTGAACGGTCTCATTTGCTTTTGTAAGGCAGAAACTTCACTCTCCCCCACTGCACACCACTGCACTCGGGGGTGAGGGGTTTGCTCCTGCAGTGGGGCAGTGAGCAGTGGGCTGGCCAGGGGTTTGTGTGCCTGTACGTGGGTGTCAGTTTTGCATCCCAGCACATGTAGATGGATCGAGAGGGTTCCGACCTCTGCTGTTTGTTGCCGTGTTATTTCATGGCCACGGGGCAGCGGGGCTGGGGTGTGCAGTCCCAGCCCCAACGTGGCAGCCACTTCGGCTCATTTTTAATAACCATTGAGATGAATGCAAATCCAGCATGTAGCTATTTACTTCCCCCCGGAGTCAACTAAGAATGTTTTATTGCTAGTTTTGCTAATTCTCAAGCTGCTCTGTTTCTTAGAATTATCTTTAACTACTGAATAATGCAACGCTGTTTCATCACAAATATTAGCTTCTGCTCTCGCTGGCAGCCTGTGTTCCCATCATCCCGCTATTAGGCTCCTTGTTCCGAGGATGACTGAGCTCTTGACCCCGTGAATGGCTCCACCGAGCTGACAGTGCTGGGCATGCCCGAGAAACCCCTTTGCTTTGGTACTGCAATTAAAAATAATAGTAATCACTGCTAAAGGTGTTGTCACAGGCCGCAGGATGAAGAAGAGCTCTCCCAGCCCAGAGGCAGACGCCAAAACATCGGAAGAGGTTTTGTTCAGATCAGCCCAAAGCACGCAGGGAAATTTTTTTTTTTTCAATAAACTAAAAAAAAAAAATCTTTTCTTTGTTCTCCAGACTAAAACCCCTGGGTTACCGAGCCCTTTTTCCTCCATTTCTCTTTAAACAGAAAGCCTTCCTTTAATCAAAGCCTGAGCTAACAGAAACACCGAGTGGTTTTAAGGTGACAAATAAAAAACATCAGCCCAGAACTTTACTGTCATATTACAGCACTGTCAGAAACGGACCGTGGGCAGGGAAAGGGGAGGGGTGGGGAGGCTCAGTGCTTTCCCTCACCACCAGCCAAACCTTCTCTGGAGAAAAAGAGAAAAAAATCCCAAAGTTTGGGGGCTTTTGACAGAAGTCATTGCACTGCACTTCGCTGCACCACAGCCAAAGGCACTGCGAGCAAACCTAGCCGCACCAGCACTGCTCCCAGATCAGCCCAAACTGGAAGGAAACGAGGAGGGGCTTCTGCCCGCAGGCCTGGCCTTGCATCCCATCCCAGCACTGCCACCCACTGTTAGATGGCACTTCCCCTTTCCCACTGCAGAGCCCACGCAGGGACACTCACTGCCCCCATCTCAGAGCCACACCTCGGTGTGAGGAGCAGCGTTGTTTCATGCAGCAAACGCTTCCCCTGATAGAGCTGTAGGAGCCCTCCCTACACCCCAACAGTGATTAATGTGCAGCTCTCCCCGCTCACCCCAGCGGCACGGCCCGATCCATCCTCTCGTCTCCTCACCTTCACACCTCCTTTTTCAATGAGAAAGGATGTTGGTTGCTCCAAAAGTAATGCCTCCCGTTTATTTCCATGGAAACCACATCAGATATGAGGAGCACAATAACACTATTGGATAGAGCAAATTCTCAGCCACAAAACGCGGCTTGTCAACGTAGCCACCACCATCAGCTGTACATCTTTTTTTGTGAGAGGTGAACTAGAGCCTGCATGCCATGTTTGGACAAATCTGCACCAGCGGAGGTGCCCCACCGTTGCACTGTGCTTACATCTGCTGTTTGGTCTCCATAAACGTTCAGCAAGTGTCAGTGAGTGTCAGTGGGTACCATTATTTTCCACATGGAGAAAGAGAAGGGAAAGGAAAAGAGGCTTAGGCAGCAGAAGCCGCGGCTTGTGCTGGAATTCCATTTAAAGCAGCAGCTGCCGTGAAGAGCATTTGTAGGCATTAAATCACTGGGCACCCACCTGTCATGTGCTCTGTCAAAAACCTGGGGAAAGGAAAATAAAAGTGAAGGGATCATCAAGTAATGACCAACAGCTGCAGCAGTGATCTGGGGCCAGGCAGGGATGAGCATCTGGGACATCGAACTCCAACCCCTCGCCCCTCTGCCTTGTGCCCCCCTGACTCAGCTTTAGCTCTCCAAAATTTGTAAATGTTTGCAAAGATAAATCAATGGGTTAACACTCCCCCTGTGCGCCCGAGCTGCCGTGTTGTTCCAAATAGCATTTTTCCTCTGAGAGATTAAAGTCTGTTTCTGCCTGTGCTGGAAGCTGCCAGAAGTGGATTGTCAAAAATCCCTGTGAGGCTGCAGGAGGTATAAGGAAGGATCCGATCTCTGTCAATATTTCCATTCTTAATAAACCAGATTTATAATATCCGAGGCCACATGGAAGCTTTATCACTGAGCACATAATGGCCGCGCCATTAACCTGTGCTATCTATAGCCAACTCATTACTTTATGAAGTGCTTTGAGTTACCTCGGAGTACAAAAGGTGACATAACTAATCCGTTTCTGTGAAAAACATATTGATTGGAATTTAACCACCAGGTAATGCAAAGAGCTTGTAAAACCCTCTGCAGGAATGCAGCTTTAGTGCTCACGCACAAAACCCAGACCTGATGGTGTAAACCAAGGTTGCAGTCTGCTAACAAGTGCCACCAAACTCCATCCCTGGCGATGGATACCAATGACAATCAAGGCAGAGGTTGGACCGACACGTTGTGTTATCCAGGACCAAATTTAACCAATGCGCACCCGAAAATGGTGCTCCCAGCACAGACCAGCATTGCCAGGACAAGCTGTACCATTCTATGCTGACCTATGCCACGCCGTGCCATTCCATGCCATGACTTACCAAGCTGTGCCATTCTATGCTGAATAATGCCAAGATGTACCATGCAATACCAACCTGTGCCAAGCCGGGCCATTCTATGCTGACCCGTGTCAATATTTGCCATGCCATGCGAAGCTGTGCCAAGCAGTCCTATGCTATACGGTGTCATACCATGTTGTGCCATGCCATGTTACGGCAATCAATGCCATGCCGTGCCAAGCTGTGTCATGCCATGCTAACCCGTGCTAAGCCATGGCATGCAATGCTGCCCAATGCCATGCTATGCCATGGCATGCTGAGCCAGGCAAGCCATGCCATTCTATACTGTGTCATCCCAAGCTTTACCGTGCCAAGCTGTGCCATTCAATGCTGAATTATGCCAAGATGTACCATGCAATACCAACCCGTGCCAAGCTTTCCCATGTCAAGCCAAGCAGTGCTATGCTATTCTGTGCCATACCATGGTGTCCCATGCCATGTTGTACCAATCCATGCCATGCCGTGCCAAGCTGTGCCATGCCACACCAAGCTGTGCCAAGCTGTGCAATACCATAACAAGCCTTGCTAAGCCGTGCCAAGCGGTTCTATTCTATTCTGTGCCATGCCAAGTTTTGCCAACACCTGACAATTCATGCCATGCTGTGCCAATACACACCAAACCGTGCCAAGCTGTGCCATTCCACACCAAGCTGTGCCATACCATGACAAGTGGTGCTATTCTATTCTGTGCCATGCCATTTTGTCCCATGCCATGTTATTCCAATCCATGCCATCCCGTGCCAAGCTGTGCCAGGCAGTGCCATGCCATGATAACTCATGCCAAGTTGTGCGAGGACGAGCTTTCCCACTCTATGCCAATCCATGCCAAACCGTGCCATCCCATGCAGATCAATGGCAATCTGTGCCATTCTATGCTGACCCGTGCCATGCTTTGCCATGCCATGCCAAGGCTTGCCAAGCACTCCTATGCTATTCTGTGCCATGCCATGTTCTGCCATGCAGTGTTGTTCCAATCCATGCCATGCCGTTCCATGCTGTGCCATACCATCCCAAGCCGTGCCACGCCACGCCAAGCTCTGCCAAGCTGTGCCATTCTATGCTGGCCCGTGCCAAGATTTTCCTTGCCATTCCAAGCCGTTCCAAGCAGTACTATGCTATTCTGTTCCATACCATGTTATGCCGTGCCATGTTATGCCAAGCCGTGCCAATACATGCCATCCCATGCCAATCCATGCATAGCCGTGCAAAGCTGTGCCATACCATGCCAAGCCGAGACAAGCAGTGCTATGCTATTCTGTGCCATGCTATGTTGTCCCATGCCATGTTGATCCAATCTATGCCATGCCGTTCCACGCTGTGCCATACCATCTCAAGCCGTGCCATGCCGTGCCAAGCTCTGCCAAGCTGTGCTATTCTATGCTGACCCGTGCCAAGTATTTCCTTGCCATGCCGAGTCGTTCCAAGCAGTGCTATGCTATTCTGTTCCATGCCATGTTGTGCCATGCCATCTTATGCCAAGCCGTGCCATGATAACCCATGCCAATCCAAGCCAAGCTGTGCCAAGCTGTGCCAAGCTGTGCCATACTATGCCAAGGCTTCCCAACCCATGCCAAGCAGTCCTACGCTATACTGTGTCATACCATGTTCTACCATGGCAAGCCGTGCCAATCCATGCCATGCAGTACCAATCTGTGACATGCCATGATAACACATGCCAATCTATGCCAGGACGAGCTTTGCCATTCTATGCAGATCCATGCAAAACCGTGCCATCCCATGCTGAGCCGTGCCAAGACTTGCCATGCCAAGCTGTGACTTGCCAAGCCTTGCCATTCTATGCTGACCCGTGCCAAGCTTTTCCTTGACATGCCAAGCCGTTCCAAGCAGTACTATGCTATTCTGTTCCATGCCATGTTATGCCAATCCATCTTATACCAAGCCGTGCCAATCCATGCCATGCCGTGCCAATCCATGCATAGCCGTGCCAAGCTGTGCCATAACGTGCCAAGCTGTGCCATACTATGCCAAGGCTTGCCAACCCGTGCCAAACAGTCCTATTCTATATTGTGCCATACCATGTTCTGCCATGCCAAGCCGTGCCAATCCATGCCATGAAGTGCCAAGCTGTGACATGCCATGATAACACATGCCAAGCTATGTCAGGACGAGCTTTGCCATTCTATGCAGATCCATGCCAAACCCTGCCAACCCATGCTGAGCCGTGCCAAACCGTGGCATTCTATGCTGACCCGTGCCAAGCCTTTTCATGCCGTGCCAAGCCGTGACAAGAAGTGCTATGCTATTCTGTACAATGCCATGTTGTGCCATGCCATGCCAAGCCGATCCAAGATGTGCCATATCAAGCTAACCCATACCCGTGCCATTCCATTCTAGCCTATGGCATGCTGAGCCATGCAAGCTGTGCCATTCCATGCTGTACTATTCTATGCTGAACCATGCCAAGCTTTACCATGCCGTGCCAAGCTGTGCCTAGCAGTGCCATGCCATGATAACACATGCCAAGCTATGCCAGGACGAGCTTTGCCATTCTATGCTGATCCATGCCAAACCCTGCCAACCCATGCTGAGCCGTGCCAAAACTTGCTATGACAAGCTCTGCCTTGCCCAGCCGTGCCATTCTATGCTGACCCGTGCCATGCTTTGCCATGCCGTGCCAAGCCGTGCCAAGCAGTGCTATGCTATTCTGTGCCATGCCATGTTGTCCCATGCCATGTTGCTCCAATCCATGCCATGCAGTTCCACGCTGTGCCATACCATCTCAAGCCGTGCCACGCCGTGCCAAGCTCTGTCAAGCTGTGCTATTCTATGCTGATCCGTGCCAAGTATTTCCTTGCCATGCCGAGTCGTTCCAAGCAGTGCTATGCTATTCTGTTCCATGCCATGTTGTGCCATGCCATCTTATGCCAAGCCGTGCCAATCCATGCCAAGCCATGCCAAGCTGTGCCATACCGTGCCAAGCTGTGCCATATCGTGCCAAGGCTTGCCAACCCGTGCCAAGCAGTCCTATGCTATGCTGTGCCATACCATGTTCTACCATGGCAAGCCGTGCCAATCCATGCCATGCCGTGCCAAGCTGTGCTTAACAGTGCCATGCTATGATGACCCATGCCAAGCTATGCCAGGACGAGCTTTGCCATTCTATGCAGATCCATGCCAAACCGTGCCAACCCATGCTGAGCCGTGCCAAACCGTGGCATTCTATGCTGACCCGTGCCAAGCCTTTTCATGCCGTGCCAAGCCGTGACAAGAAGTGCTATGCTATTCTGTACAATGCCATGTTGTGCCATGCCATGCCAAGCCGATCAAAGCTGTGCCATATCATGCTAACCCATACCCGTGCCATTCCGTTCTAACCTATGGCATGCTGAGCCATGCAAGCTGTGCCATTCCATGCTGTACTATTCTATGCTGAACCATGCCAAGCTTTACCATGCCGTGCCAAGCTGTGCCAAGCAGTGCCATGCCATGATAACCCATGACAAGCCATGCCAGGACGAGCTTTGCCATTCTATGCCAATCCATGCCAAACCGGGCCATCCCATGCTGATCCATGCCAAACCGTGCCATTCTATGCTGACCCGTGCCAAGCTTTGTCATGCCGTGCCAATCCATGCCATGCCGTACCAAGCTGTGCCATGCCACACCAAGCTTTGCCAAGCTGTGCAATACCATAACAAGCCTTGCTAAGCCGTGCCAAGCGGTTCTATTCTATTCTGTGCCATGCCATGTTTTGCCATTCCATGACAATTCATGCCAAGCCGTGCCAATCCACACCAAACCGTGCCAAGCTGTGCCATTCCACACCAAGCTGTGCCATACCATGACAAGTTGTTCTATTCTATTCTGTGCCATGCCATTTTGTCCCATGCCATGTTATTCCAATCCATGCCGTCCCGTGCCAAGCTGTGCCAGGCAGTGCCATGCCATGATAACTCATGCCAAGTTGTGCGAGGACGAGCTTTGCCACTCTATGCCAATGCATGCCAATCCGTGCCATCCCATGCTGACCCGTGCCATGCTTTGCCATGCCGTGCCAAGGCTTGCCAAGCAGTCCTATGCTATTCTGTGCCATGCCATGTTGTCCCATGCCATGTTGCTCCAATCCATGCCATGCTGTTCCACGCTGTGCCATACCATGCCAAGTCGTGCCACGCTGTGCCACACCGTGCCAAGCTGTGCCATTCTATGCTGGCCCGTGCCAAGCTTTTCCTTGCCATGCCAAGCCGTTCCAAGCAGTACTATGCTATTCTGTTCCATGCCATGTTGTGCCATGCCATCTTATGCCAAGCCATGCCATACCGTGCCAAGCTGTGCCATACCATGCTAAGGCTTGCCAACCCGTGCCAAGCAGTCCTATGCTATACTGTGCCATACCATGTTCTGCCATGCCAAGCTTTTCTATGCCATGCCAAGCTGTGCCAAGCTGTGCCATGCCATGATAACCCGTGCAAAGCTATGCCAGGACGAGCTTTGCCATTCTATGTCGATCCATGCTAAACCGTGCCATCCCATGCTGAGCCGTGCCAAGACTTGCCATGCCAATCTGTGCCTTGCCAAGCCGTGCCATTCTATGCTGAGCCGTGCGAAGCTTTGCTATGCCGTTCCAAGCGGAGCGAAGCAGTGCTATGCTATTTTGTTCCATGCCATGTTATGCCAATCCATGACAATCCATGCCATGCCGTGCCAATCCATGCCAAACCGTGCGAAGCAGTGTCATCCATGCTAACCCGTGTGTTTATGCAGTAACTGGACCAGGCGCTGACGCCCGAGGGGCACTCACTGCGTTTCATTGTTGAACAGCGCACAGGGAACCGGGCGCCCCGTCCGTCGAAGGGCGGGGCTGAGAGCGCGGCTAGGCACAGCCCGGCACGGAACGGAGCCGAGCCGAGCCGTGCGCAACTAACCCAGGACGAGCCGAGCCGAGCCGAGCCGAACCGTGCCGTGCCGAGCCGTGCCGAGCCGTGCCGAGCCGTGCCGAGCCGTGCCGCGCCGAGCCGTGCCGAGCCGTGCCGAGCCGTGCCGAGCCGTGCCGTGCCGAGCCGTGCCGAGCCGTGCCGAGCCGTGCCGTGCCGAGCCGTGCCGAGCCGTGCCGAGCCGTGCCGTGCCGAGCCGTGCCGTGCCGAGCCGTGCCGAGCCGTGCCGAGCCGTGCCGAGCCGAGCCGTGCCGAGCCGTGCCGTGCCGAGCCGTGCCGTGCCGAGCCGTGCCGTGCCGAGCCGTGCCGAGCCGTGCCGAGTCGAGCCTTGCCGAGCCGTGCCGTGCCAAGCCGTGCCGAGCCGTGCCGAGCCGTGCCGTGCCGAGCCGTGCCGTGCCGAGCCGTGCCGAGCCGAGCCGTGCCGTGCCGAGCCGTGCCGTGCCGAGCCGTGCCGTGCCGTGCCGAGCCGTGCCGTGCCGAGCCGTGCCGAGCCGTGCCGAGCCGTGCCGTGCCGAGCCGTGCCGTGCCGAGCCGTGCCGAGCCGTGCCGTGCCGAGCCGTGCCGAGCCGAGCCGTGCCGAGCCGTGACGTGCTGAGCCGTGCCGTGCCGTGCCGAGCCGTGCCGAGCCGTGCCGAGCTGTGCCGAGAGGTGCCTTGCCCAGCCGTGCCATTCTATGCTGACCCGTGCCAAGCTTTGCCATGCCGTGCCAAGCCGTGCCAATCAGTGTTATGCTACTCTGAGCCATGCCATGTTGTCCCATGCCATGTTGTTCCAATCCATGCCATGCCGTTCCACGCTGTGCCATGCCATCCCAAGCCATGCCACGCCGTGCCAAGCTCTGCCAAGCTGTGTTTTTCTATTCTGACCCGTGCCAAGCATTTCCTTTCCATGCCGAGTCGTTCCAAGCAGTGCTATGCTATTCTGTTCCATGCCATGTTATGCCATGCCATCTTATGCCAAGCCGTGCCAATCCATGCCAAGCCATGCCAAGCTGTGCCATACCATGCCAAGCTGTGCCATATCGTGCCAAGGCTTGCCAACCCGTGCCAAGCAGTCCTATGCTATACTGTGCCATACCATGTTCAGCCATGCCAAGCCATACCAAGCTCAGCCTAGCAGTGCCATGTCATGATAACCCGTGCCAAGCTATGCCAGGACAAGCTTTGCCATTCTATGCCAATCCATGCCAAACTGTGCCATCCCATGCTGATCCATGCCAAACCGTGCCATTCTATGCTGACACGTGCCAAGATTTTCCATGCCGTGCCAATCCATGACAAGCCGTGCCAAGCTGTGCCATACCGTGCCAAGCCGTGCCATGCCATGCCAAGGCATGCCAACCCGTGCCAAGCAGTCCTATGCTATACTGTGCCATACCATGTTCTGCCATGCCAAGCCTTGCCAATCCGTGCCATGCTGTGCCTAGCAGTGCCATGCCATGATAACCCGTGCCAAGCTATGCCAGGGCGAGCTTTCCCATTCTATGCAGATGTATGCCAAACCGTGCCATTCTATGCTGACCCGAGCCAAAATTTTCCTTGATATTCCAAGCCGTTCCAAGCAGTAGTATGCTATTCTGTTCCATGCCATGTTGTGTCATGCCATCTTATGCCAAGCCGTGCCAATCCTTGCCAAGCCGTGCCAAGCCGTGCCATGCCGTGACAAGCCGTGCCATGCCATGCCAAGGCTTGCCAATCCGTGCCAAGCAGTCCTATGCTATACTGTGCCATACGATGTTCTGCCATGCCGTGTTGTGCCATGCCATGCCATGCCGTGCCAAGCTGTGACATGCCATGATTACCCATGCCAAGCTATGCCAGGACGAGCTTTGCCATTCTATGCCAATCCATGCCAAACCCTGCCAACCCATGCTGGACCGTGCCAAGACTTGCTATGCCAAGCTGTGCCTTGCCCAGCCGTGCCATTCAATGCTGACCCGTGCCAAGTTGTGCCATGCCGTGCCAAGCTGTGCCAAGCCATGCCAAGCTGTGCCATACCGTGCCAAGCTGTGCCATATCGTGCCAAGGCTTGCCAACCCTTGCCAAGCAGTCCTATGCTATACTGTGCCATACAATGTTCTGCCATGCCAAGTCTTGCCAATCCATGCCATGACGTCCCAAGCTGTGCCTAGCAGTGCCATGCCATGATAACCCGTGCCAAGCTATGCCAGGACAAGCTTTGCCATTCTATGCCAATCCATGCCAAACTGTGCTATCCCATGCTGATCCATGCCAAACCGTGCCATTCTATGCTGACACATGCCAAAATTTTCCATGCCGTGCCAATCCATGACAAGTCGTGCCAAGCTGTGCCATACCGTGCCAAGCTGTGCCATGCCATGCCAAGGCGTGCCAACCCGTGCCAAGCAGTCCTATGCTATACTGTGCCATACCATGTTCTGCCATGCCAAGCCTTGCCAATTAATGCCATGACGTGCCAAGCTCTGCCTAGCAGTGCCATGCCATGATAACCCGTGCCAAGCTATGCCATTACAAGCTTTGCCATTCTATGCCAATCCATGCCAAGCTGTGCCTTGCCAAGCCGTGCCTTGCCAAGCCGTGCCATTCTATGCTGACACGTGCCAAGATTTTCCATGCCGTGCCAATCCATGACAAGCCGTGCCAAGCTGTGCCATACCGTGCCAAGCCGTGCCATGCCATGCCAAGGCATGCCAACCCGTGCCAAGCAGTCCTATGCTATACTGTGCCATACCATGTTCTGCCATGCCAAGCCTTGCCAATCCGTGCCAAGCAGTCCTATGCTATACTGTGCCATACCATGTTCTGCCATGCCAAGCCTTGCCAATCCGTGCCAAGCAGTCCTATGCTATACTGTGCCATACCATGTTCTGCCATGCCAAGCCGTGCCATGCCATGCCATGCCGTGCCAAGCTGTGCCAAGCTGTGTTTTTCTATGCTGACCCGTGCCAAGCATTTCCTTGCTATGCCGAGTCATTCCAAGCAGTGCTATGCTATTCTGTTCCATGCCATGTTGTGCCATGCCATCTTATGCCAAGCCGTGCCAATCCATGCCATGCCGTACCAAGCTGTGCCATATCGTGCCATGCTGTGCCATATCGTGCCAAGACTTGCCAACCCGGGTCAAGCAGTCCTATGCTATACTGTGCCATACCATGTTCTGCCATGCCGTGTTCTGCTATGCCGTGCCATGCCATGCCAAGCTGTGCCATGCCATGATAACCCATGCCAAGCTATGCCAGGACGAGATTTGCCATTCTATGCCAATCCATGCCAAACTGTGCCATCCCATGCCGATCCATGCCAAACCGTGCCATTCTATGCTGACACCTGCCAAGATTTTTCATGCCGTGCCAATCCATGCCACGCCGTACCAAGCTGTGCCATGACACACCAAGCTGTGCCATACTATGCCAAGGCATGCCAACCCATGCCAAGACGACCTATGCTATACTGTGCCATACCATGTTCTGCCATGCCAAGCCGTGCCAATCCATGCCATGCCGTGCCAAGCTGTGGCATGCCATGGTAACACATGCCAAGCTATGCCAGGACGAGCTTTCGCATTCTATGCAGATCTATGCCAAACCGTGCCATTCTATGCTGACCCGTGCCAAGATTTTCCTTGATATTCCAAGCCGTTCCAAGCAGTACTATGCTATTCCGTTCCATGTCCTGTTATGCCGCGCCATGTTATGCCATGCCGTGCCAATCCATGCCATTCCGTGTCAATCCATGCCAAGCCGTGCCAAGCTGTGCCATACCGTGCCAAGCTGTGCCATACCATGCCAAGTCTTGCCAACCCGTGCCAAGCAGTCCTATTCTATATTGTGCCATACCATGTTCTGCCATGCCAAGCCGTGCCATGCCATGCCATGCCATGCCGTCCCAAGCTGTGCCAAGCAGTGCCATGCCATGATTACCCATGACAAGTTTTGCGAGGACAAGCTTTGCCATTCTATGCCAATCCATGCCAAACCGTGCCATCCCATGCTGATCAATGCCAAACAGTGCCATTCTATGCTGACACATGCCAAGCTTTGTCATGCCGTGCCAATCCATGCCAAGCCGTACCAAGCTGTGCCATGACACACCAAGCCGTACCAAGCTGTGCATACCATCCCAAGCCGTGTCACCGCGTGCCAAGCTCTGCCAAGCTGTGCTATTCTATGCTGACCCGTGCCAAGCTCTTCCTTGCCATGCCAAGTCGTTCCAAGCAGCACTATGCTATTCTGTTCCACGTCATGTTATGCTATGCCATGTTATGCAAAGCCGCGCCAATCCATGCCAAGCCGTGCCAAGCTGTGCCATACCCTACCAAGCCGTGCCATACCATGCCAAGGCTTGCCAACCCGTGCCAAGCAGTCCTATTCTATATTGTGCCATACCATGTTCTGCCATGTCACGCCGTGCCAATCCATGCCATGACGTGCCAAGCTATGCCATGCCATGATAACCCATGCCAAGCTATGCCAGGACGAGCTTTGCCATTCTATGCAGATCCATGCCAAACCGTGCCAACCCATGCTGAGCCGTGCCAAACCGTGGCATTCTATGCTGACCCGTGCCATGCTTTGTCATGCCGTGCCAAGCCGTGACAAGAAGTGCTATGCTATTCTGTACAATGCCATGTTGTGCCATGCCATGCCAAGCCGATCAAAGCTGTGCCATATCATGCTAACCCATACCCGTGCCATTCCGTTCTAACCTATGGCATGCTGAGCCATGCAAGCTGTGCCATTCCATGCTGTACTATTCTATGCTGAACCATGCCAAGCTTTACCATGCCGTGCCAAGCTGTGCCAAGCAGTGCCATGCCATGATAACCCATGACAAGCCATGCCAGGACGAGCTTTGCCATTCTATGCCAATCCATGCCAAACCGTGCCATCCCATTCTGATCCATGCCAAACCGTGCCATTCTATGCTGACCCGTGCCAAGCTTTGTCATGCCGTGCCAATCCATGCCATGCCGTACCAAGCTGTGCCATGCCACACCAAGCTGTGCCAAGCTGTGCAATACCATAACAAGCCTTGCTAAGCCGTGCCAAGCGGTTCTATTCTATTCTGTGCCATGCCATGTTTTGCCATTCCATGACAATTCATGCCAAGCCGTGCCAATCCACACCAAACCGTGCCAAGCTGTGCCATTCCACACCAAGCTGTGCCATACCATGACAAGTGGTTCTATTCTATTCTGTGCCATGCCATTTTTTCCCATGCCATGTTATTCCAATCCATGCCGTCCCGTGCCAAGCTGTGCCAGGCAGTGCCATGCCATGATAACTCATGCCAAGTTGTGCGAGGACGAGCTTTGCCACTCTATGCCAATCCATGCCAATCCGTGCCATCCCATGCTGACCCGTGCCATGCTTTGCCATGCCGTGCCAAGGCTTGCCAAGCAGTCCTATTCTATTCTGTGCCATGCCATGTTGTCCCATGCCATGTTGCTCCAATCCATGCCATGCCGTTCCACGCTGTGCCATACCATGCCAAGTCGTGCCACGCTGTGCCACGCCGTGCCAAGCTGTGCCATTCTATGCTGGCCCGTGCCAAGCTTTTCCTTGCCATGCCAAGCCGTTCCAAGCAGTACTATGCTATTCTGTTCCATGCCATGTTGTGCCATGCCATCTTATGCCAAGCCATGCCAAGCCATGCCATACCGTGCCAAGCTGTGCCATACCATGCTAAGGCTTGCCAACCCGTGCCAAGCAGTTCTATGCTATACTGTGCCATACCATGTTCTGCCATGCCAAGCTTTTCTATGCCATGCCAAGCTGTGCCAAGCTGTGCCATGCCATGATAACCCGTGCAAAGCTATGCCAGGACGAGCTTTGCCATTCTATGTCGATCCATGCCAAACCGTGCCATCCCATGCTGAGCCGTGCCAAGACTTGCCATGCCAATCTGTGCCTTGCCAAGCCGTGCCATTCTATGCTGAGCCGTGCGAAGCTTTGCTATGCCGTTCCAAGCGGAGCGAAGCAGTGCTATGCTATTTTGTTCCATGCCATGTTATGCCAATCCATGACAATCCATGCCATGCCGTGCCAATCCATGCCAAACCGTGCGAAGCAGTGTAATCCATGCTAACCCGTGTGTTTATGCAGTAACTGGACCAGGCGCTGACGCCCGAGGGGCACTCACTGCGTTTCATTGTTGAACAGCGCACAGGGAACCGGGCGCCCCGTCCGTCGAAGGGCGGGGCTGAGAGCGCGGCTAGGCACAGCCCGGCACGGAACGGAGCCGAGCCGAGCCGTGCGCAACTAACCCAGGACGAGCCGAGCCGAGCCGTGCCGAGCCGTGCCGTGCCGAGCCGTGCCGTGCCGAGCCGTGCCGAGCCGTGCCGTGCCGAGCCGTGCCGAGCCGTGCCGTGCCGAGCCGTGCCGTGCCGTGCCGAGCCGTGCCGTGCCGAGCCGTGCCGAGCCGTGCCGAGCCGTGCCGAGCCGTGCCGTGCCGAGCCGTGCCGTGCCGTGCCGAGCCGTGCCGAGCCGTGCCGTGCCGTGCCGAGCCGTGCCGAGCCGTGCCGTGCCGAGCCGTGCCGAGCCGTGCCGTGCCGTGCCGAGCCGTGCCGAGCCGTGCCGTGCCGTGCCGAGCCGTGCCGAGCCGTGCCGTGCCGAGCCGTGCCGAGCCGTGCCGAGCCGTGCCGTGCCGTGCCGTGCCGAGCCGTGCCGAGCCGTGCCGTGCCGTGCCGAGCCGTGCCGAGCCGTGCCGTGCCGTGCCGAGCCGTGCCGAGCCGTGCCGTGCCGAGCCGTGCCGAGCCGAGCCGTGCCGTGCCGAGCCGTGCCGAGCCGTGCCGTGCCGAGCCGTGCCGAGCCGTGCCGTGCCGTGCCGAGCCGTGCCGAGCCGTGCCGTGCCGTGCCGAGCCGTGCCGAGCCGTGCCGTGCCGAGCCGTGCCGTGCCGTGCCGAGCCGTGCCGAGCCGTGCCGAGCCGTGCCGTGCCGAGCCGTGCCGTGCCGTGCCGAGCCGTGCCGTGCCGAGCCGTGCCGAGCCGTGCCGAGCCGTGCCGAGCCGAGCCGTGCCGAGCCGAGCCGTGCCGAGCCGTGCCGTGCCGTGCCGAGCCGTGCCGAGCCGTGCCGTGCCGAGCCGTGCCGAGCCGTGCCGAGCCGTGCCGTGCCGAGCCGTGCCGAGCCGTGCCGAGCCGAGCCGTGCCGAGCCGTGCCGAGCCGTGCCGAGCCGAGCCGTGCCGAGCCATGCCGTGCCGAGCCGTGCCGAGCCGTGCCGTGCCGAGCCGTGCCGTGCCGAGCCGTGCCGAGCCGTGCCGTGCCGAGCCGTGCCGAGCCGTGCCGTGCCGTGCCGAGCCGTGCCGAGCCGTGCCGTGCCGAGCCGTGCCGAGCCGTGCCGAGCCGAGTCGTGCCGAGCCGTGCCGTGCCGAGCCGTGCCGAGCCGTGCCGTGCCGAGCCGTGCCGTGCCGTGCCGAGCCGTGCCGAGCCGTGCCGTGCCGAGCCGTGCCGTGCCGAGCCGTGCCGAGCCGAGCCGTGCCGAGCCGTGCCGTGCCGAGCCGTGCCGAGCCGTGCCGTGCCGAGCCGTGCCGTGCTGAGCCGTGCCGTGCCGTGCCGAGCCGTGCCGAGCCGTGCTGAGCCGTACCGTGCCGTGCCGAGCCGTGCCGAGCCGTGCCGAGCCGTGCCGTGCTGTGCCGAGAGGTGCCTTGCCCAGCCGTGCCATTCTATGCTGACCCGTGCCAAGCTTTGCCATGCCGTGCCAAGCCGTGCCAAGCAGTGTTATGCTACTCTGAGCCATGCCATGTTGTCCCATGCCATGTTGTTCCAATCCATGCCATGCCGTTCCACGCTGTGCCATACCATCCCAAGCCATGCCACGCCGTGCCAAGCTCTGCCAAGCTGTGTTTTTCTATTCTGACCCGTGCCAAGCATTTCCTTTCCATGCCGAGTCGTTCCAAGCTGTGCTATGTTATTCTGTTCCATGCCATGTTATGCCATGCCATCTTATGCCAAGCCGTGCCAATCCATGCCAAGCCAAGCCAAGCTGTGCCATACCATGCCTAGCTGTGCCATATCGTGCCAAGGCTTGCCAACCCGTGCCAAGCAGTCCTATGCAATGTAGTGCCATACCATGTTCAGCCATGCCAAGCCGTACCAAGCTCAGCCTAGCAGTGCCAGACATGATAACCCGTGCCAAGCTATGCCAGGACAAGCTTTGCCATTCTATGCCAATCCATGCCAAACTGTGCCATCCCATGCTGATCCATGCCAAACCGTGCCATTCTATGCTGACACGTGCCAAGCTTTTCATGCCGTGCCAATCCATGCCAAGGCTTACCAATCCATGCCATACCGTGCCAAGCTGTGCCATACCATGCCAAGGCATGCCAACCCGTGCCAAGCAGACCTATGCTATACTGTGCCATACCATGTTCTGCCATGACAAACCGTGCCAATCCATGCCATGCTGTGCCTAGCAGTGCCATGCCATGATAACCCGTGCCAAGCTATGCCAGGGCGAGCTTTCCCATTCTATGCAGATCTATGCCAAACCGTGCCATTCTATGCTGACCCGTACCAAGATTTTCCTTGCCATGCCAAGCCGTTCCAAGCAGTAGTATGCTATTCTGTTCCATGCCATGTTGTGTCATGCCATCTTATGCCAAGCCGTGCCAATCCTTGCCAAGCCGTGCCAAGCTGTGCCATGCCGTGCCAAGCCGTGCCATGCCGTGACAAGCCGTGCCATGCCATGCCAAGGCTTGCCAATCCGTGCCAAGCAGTCCTATGCTATACTGTGCCATACGATGTTCTGCCATGCCGTGTTGTGCCATGCCATGCCATGCCGTGCCAAGCTGTGACATGCCATGATTACCCATGCCAAGCTATGCCAGGACGAGCTTTGCCATTCTATGCCAATCCATGCCAAACCCTGCCAACCCATGCTGGACCGTGCCAAGACTTGCTATGCCAAGCTGTGCCTTGCCCAGCCGTGCCATTCAATGCTGACCCGTGCCAAGTTGTGCCATGCCGTGCCAAGCTGTGCCAAGCCATGCCAAGCTGTGCCATACCGTGCCAAGCTGTGCCATATCGTGCCAAGGCTTGCCAACCCTTGCCAAGCAGTCCTATGCTATACTGTGCCATACCATGTTCTGCCATGCCAAGTCTTGCCAATCCATGCCATGACGTCCCAAGCTGTGCCTAGCAGTGCCATGCCATGATAACCCGTGCCAAGCTATGCCAGGACAAGCTTTGCCATTCTATGCCAATCCATGCCAAACTGTGCTATCCCATGCTGATCCATGCCAAACCGTGCCATTCTATGCTGACACATGCCAAAATTTTCCATGCCGTGCCAATCCATGACAAGTCGTGCCAAGCTGTGCCATACCGTGCCAAGCTGTGCCATGCCATGCCAAGGCGTGCCAACCCGTGCCAAGCAGTCCTATGCTATACTGTGCCATACCATGTTCTGCCATGCCAAGCCTTGCCAATTAATGCCATGACGTGCCAAGCTCTGCCTAGCAGTGCCATGCCATGATAACCCGTGCCAAGCTATGCCATTACAAGCTTTGCCATTCTATGCCAATCCATGCCAAGCTGTGCCTTGCCAAGCCGTGCCTTGCCAAGCCGTGCCATTCTATGCTGGCACGTGCCAAGATTTTCCATGCCGTGCCAATCCATGACAAGCCGTGCCAAGCTGTGCCATACCGTGCCAAGCCGTGCCATGCCATGCCAAGGCATGCCAACCCGTGCCAAGCAGTCCTATGCTATACTGTGCCATACCATGTTCTGCCATGCCAAGCCTTGCCAATCCGTGCCAAGCAGTCCTATGCTATACTGTGCCATACCATGTTCTGCCATGCCAAGCCTTGCCAATCCGTGCCAAGCAGTCCTATGCTATACTGTGCCATACCATGTTCTGCCATGCCAAGCCGTGCCATGCCATGCCATGCCGTGCCAAGCTGTGCCAAGCTGTGTTTTTCTATGCTGACCCGTGCCAAGCATTTCCTTGCTATGCCGAGTCATTCCAAGCAGTGCTATGCTATTCTGTTCCATGCCATGTTGTGCCATGCCATCTTATGCCAAGCCGTGCCAATCCATGCCATGCCGTACCAAGCTGTGCCATATCGTGCCATGCTGTGCCATATCGTGCCAAGACTTGCCAACCCGGGTCAAGCAGTCCTATGCTATACTGTGCCATACCATGTTCTGCCATGCCGTGTTCTGCTATGCCGTGCCATGCCATGCCAAGCTGTGCCATGCCATGATAACCCATGCCAAGCTATGCCAGGACGAGATTTGCCATTCTATGCCAATCCATGCCAAACTGTGCCATCCCATGCCGATCCATGCCAAACCGTGCCATTCTATGCTGACACCTGCCAAGATTTTTCATGCCGTGCCAATCCATGCCACGCCGTACCAAGCTGTGCCATGACACACCAAGCTGTGCCATACTATGCCAAGGCATGCCAACCCATGCCAAGACGACCTATGCTATACTGTGCCATACCATGTTCTGCCATGCCAAGCCGTGCCAATCCATGCCATGCCGTGCCAAGCTGTGGCATGCCATGGTAACACATGCCAAGCTATGCCAGGACGAGCTTTCGCATTCTATGCAGATCTATGCCAAACCGTGCCATTCTATGCTGACCCGTGCCAAGATTTTCCTTGATATTCCAAGCCGTTCCAAGCAGTACTATGCTATTCCGTTCCATGTCCTGTTATGCCGCGCCATGTTATGCCATGCCGTGCCAATCCATGCCATTCCGTGTCAATCCATGCCAAGCCGTGCCAAGCTGTGCCATACCGTGCCAAGCTGTGCCATACCATGCCAAGTCTTGCCAACCCGTGCCAAGCAGTCCTATTCTATATTGTGCCATACCATGTTCTGCCATGCCAAGCCGTGCCATGCCATGCCATGCCATGCCGTCCCAAGCTGTGCCAAGCAGTGCCATGCCATGATTACCCATGACAAGTTTTGCGAGGACAAGCTTTGCCATTCTATGCCAATCCATGCCAAACCGTGCCATCCCATTCTGATCCATGCCAAACCGTGCCATTCTATGCTGACCCGTGCCAAGCTTTGTCATGCCGTGCCAATCCATGCCATGCCGTACCAAGCTGTGCCATGCCACACCAAGCTGTGCCAAGCTGTGCAATACCATAACAAGCCTTGCTAAGCCGTGCCAAGCGGTTCTATTCTATTCTGTGCCATGCCATGTTTTGCCATTCCATGACAATTCATGCCAAGCCGTGCCAATCCACACCAAACCGTGCCAAGCTGTGCCATTCCACACCAAGCTGTGCCATACCATGACAAGTGGTTCTATTCTATTCTGTGCCATGCCATTTTTTCCCATGCCATGTTATTCCAATCCATGCCGTCCCGTGCCAAGCTGTGCCAGGCAGTGCCATGCCATGATAACTCATGCCAAGTTGTGCGAGGACGAGCTTTGCCACTCTATGCCAATCCATGCCAATCCGTGCCATCCCATGCTGACCCGTGCCATGCTTTGCCATGCCGTGCCAAGGCTTGCCAAGCAGTCCTATTCTATTCTGTGCCATGCCATGTTGTCCCATGCCATGTTGCTCCAATCCATGCCATGCCGTTCCACGCTGTGCCATACCATGCCAAGTCGTGCCACGCTGTGCCACGCCGTGCCAAGCTGTGCCATTCTATGCTGGCCCGTGCCAAGCTTTTCCTTGCCATGCCAAGCCGTTCCAAGCAGTACTATGCTATTCTGTTCCATGCCATGTTGTGCCATGCCATCTTATGCCAAGCCATGCCAAGCCATGCCATACCGTGCCAAGCTGTGCCATACCATGCTAAGGCTTGCCAACCCGTGCCAAGCAGTTCTATGCTATACTGTGCCATACCATGTTCTGCCATGCCAAGCTTTTCTATGCCATGCCAAGCTGTGCCAAGCTGTGCCATGCCATGATAACCCGTGCAAAGCTATGCCAGGACGAGCTTTGCCATTCTATGTCGATCCATGCCAAACCGTGCCATCCCATGCTGAGCCGTGCCAAGACTTGCCATGCCAATCTGTGCCTTGCCAAGCCGTGCCATTCTATGCTGAGCCGTGCGAAGCTTTGCTATGCCGTTCCAAGCGGAGCGAAGCAGTGCTATGCTATTTTGTTCCATGCCATGTTATGCCAATCCATGACAATCCATGCCATGCCGTGCCAATCCATGCCAAACCGTGCGAAGCAGTGTAATCCATGCTAACCCGTGTGTTTATGCAGTAACTGGACCAGGCGCTGACGCCCGAGGGGCACTCACTGCGTTTCATTGTTGAACAGCGCACAGGGAACCGGGCGCCCCGTCCGTCGAAGGGCGGGGCTGAGAGCGCGGCTAGGCACAGCCCGGCACGGAACGGAGCCGAGCCGAGCCGTGCGCAACTAACCCAGGACGAGCCGAGCCGAGCCGAGCCGAACCGTGCCGTGCCGAGCCGAGCCGTGCCGAGCCGTGCCGAGCCGTGCCGTGCCGAGCCGTGCCGAGCCGTGCCGTGCCGAGCCGTGCCGTGCCGTGCCGAGCCGTGCCGTGCCGAGCCGTGCCGAGCCGTGCCGAGCCGTGCCGTGCCGTGCCGAGCCGTGCCGTGCCGTGCCGAGCCGTGCCGAGCCGTGCCGTGCCGTGCCGAGCCGTGCCGAGCCGTGCCGTGCCGAGCCGTGCCGAGCCGTGCCGTGCCGTGCCGAGCCGTGCCGAGCCGTGCCGTGCCGTGCCGAGCCGTGCCGAGCCGTGCCGTGCCGAGCCGTGCCGAGCCGTGCCGAGCCGTGCCGTGCCGTGCCGAGCCGTGCCGAGCCGTGCCGTGCCGTGCCGAGCCGTGCCGAGCCGTGCCGTGCCGTGCCGAGCCGTGCCGAGCCGTGCCGTGCCGAGCCGTGCCGAGCCGAGCCGTGCCGTGCCGAGCCGTGCCGAGCCGTGCCGTGCCGAGCCGTGCCGAGCCGTGCCGTGCCGTGCCGAGCCGTGCCGAGCCGTGCCGTGCCGTGCCGAGCCGTGCCGAGCCGTGCCGAGCCGTGCCGTGCCGAGCCGTGCCGTGCCGTGCCGAGCCGTGCCGAGCCGTGCCGAGCCGTGCCGTGCCGAGCCGTGCCGTGCCGTGCCGAGCCGTGCCGAGCCGTGCCGAGCCGTGCCGTGCCGAGCCGTGCCGAGCCGTGCCGAGCCGTGCCGAGCCGAGCCGTGCCGAGCCGAGCCGTGCCGAGCCGTGCCGTGCCGTGCCGAGCCGTGCCGAGCCGTGCCGTGCCGAGCCGTGCCGAGCCGTGCCGAGCCGTGCCGTGCCGAGCCGTGCCGAGCCGTGCCGAGCCGAGCCGTGCCGAGCCGTGCCGAGCCGTGCCGAGCCGAGCCGTGCCGAGCCATGCCGTGCCGAGCCGTGCCGTGCCGAGCCGTGCCGTGCCGAGCCGTGCCGTGCCGAGCCGTGCCGAGCCGTGCCGTGCCGAGCCGTGCCGAGCCGTGCCGTGCCGTGCCGAGCCGTGCCGAGCCGTGCCGTGCCGAGCCGTGCCGAGCCGTGCCGAGCCGAGTCGTGCCGAGCCGTGCCGTGCCGAGCCGTGCCGAGCCGTGCCGTGCCGAGCCGTGCCGTGCCGTGCCGAGCCGTGCCGAGCCGTGCCGTGCCGAGCCGTGCCGTGCCGAGCCGTGCCGAGCCGAGCCGTGCCGAGCCGTGCCGTGCCGAGCCGTGCCGAGCCGTGCCGTGCCGAGCCGTGCCGTGCTGAGCCGTGCCGTGCCGTGCCGAGCCGTGCCGAGCCGTGCTGAGCCGTACCGTGCCGTGCCGAGCCGTGCCGAGCCGTGCCGAGCCGTGCCGTGCTGTGCCGAGAGGTGCCTTGCCCAGCCGTGCCATTCTATGCTGACCCGTGCCAAGCTTTGCCATGCCGTGCCAAGCCGTGCCAAGCAGTGTTATGCTACTCTGAGCCATGCCATGTTGTCCCATGCCATGTTGTTCCAATCCATGCCATGCCGTTCCACGCTGTGCCATACCATCCCAAGCCATGCCACGCCGTGCCAAGCTCTGCCAAGCTGTGTTTTTCTATTCTGACCCGTGCCAAGCATTTCCTTTCCATGCCGAGTCGTTCCAAGCTGTGCTATGTTATTCTGTTCCATGCCATGTTATGCCATGCCATCTTATGCCAAGCCGTGCCAATCCATGCCAAGCCAAGCCAAGCTGTGCCATACCATGCCTAGCTGTGCCATATCGTGCCAAGGCTTGCCAACCCGTGCCAAGCAGTCCTATGCAATGTAGTGCCATACCATGTTCAGCCATGCCAAGCCGTACCAAGCTCAGCCTAGCAGTGCCAGACATGATAACCCGTGCCAAGCTATGCCAGGACAAGCTTTGCCATTCTATGCCAATCCATGCCAAACTGTGCCATCCCATGCTGATCCATGCCAAACCGTGCCATTCTATGCTGACACGTGCCAAGCTTTTCATGCCGTGCCAATCCATGCCAAGGCTTACCAATCCATGCCATACCGTGCCAAGCTGTGCCATACCATGCCAAGGCATGCCAACCCGTGCCAAGCAGACCTATGCTATACTGTGCCATACCATGTTCTGCCATGACAAACCGTGCCAATCCATGCCATGCTGTGCCTAGCAGTGCCATGCCATGATAACCCGTGCCAAGCTATGCCAGGGCGAGCTTTCCCATTCTATGCAGATCTATGCCAAACCGTGCCATTCTATGCTGACCCGTACCAAGATTTTCCTTGCCATGCCAAGCCGTTCCAAGCAGTAGTATGCTATTCTGTTCCATGCCATGTTGTGTCATGCCATCTTATGCCAAGCCGTGCCAATCCTTGCCAAGCCGTGCCAAGCTGTGCCATGCCGTGCCAAGCCGTGCCATGCCGTGACAAGCCGTGCCATGCCATGCCAAGGCTTGCCAATCCGTGCCAAGCAGTCCTATGCTATACTGTGCCATACGATGTTCTGCCATGCCGTGTTGTGCCATGCCATGCCATGCCGTGCCAAGCTGTGACATGCCATGATTACCCATGCCAAGCTATGCCAGGACGAGCTTTGCCATTCTATGCCAATCCATGCCAAACCCTGCCAACCCATGCTGGACCGTGCCAAGACTTGCTATGCCAAGCTGTGCCTTGCCCAGCCGTGCCATTCAATGCTGACCCGTGCCAAGTTGTGCCATGCCGTGCCAAGCTGTGCCAAGCCATGCCAAGCTGTGCCATACCGTGCCAAGCTGTGCCATATCGTGCCAAGGCTTGCCAACCCTTGCCAAGCAGTCCTATGCTATACTGTGCCATACCATGTTCTGCCATGCCAAGCCTTGCCAATCCATGCCATGACGTGCCAAGCTCTGCCTAGCAGTGCCATGCCATGATAACCCGTGCCAAGCTATGCCATTACAAGCTTTGCCATTCTATGCCAATCCATGCCAAACTGTGCCATCCCATGCTGATCCATGCCAAACCGTGCCATTCTATGCTGACACGTGCCAAGATTTTCCATGCCGTGCCAATCCATGCCAAGCCGTACCAAGCTGTGCCATGACACACCAAGCCGTACCAAGCTGTGCATACCATCCCAAGCCGTGTCACCGCGTGCCAAGCTCTGCCAAGCTGTGCTATTCTATGCTGACCCGTGCCAAGCTCTTCCTTGCCATGCCAAGTCGTTCCAAGCAGCACTATGCTATTCTGTTCCACGTCATGTTATGCTATGCCATGTTATGCCAAGCCGCGCCAATCCATGCCAAGCCGTGCCAAGCTGTGCCATACCCTACCAAGCCGTGCCATACCATGCCAAGGCTTGCCAACCCGTGCCAAGCAGTCCTATTCTATATTGTGCCATACCATGTTCTGCCATGTCACGCCGTGCCAATCCATGCCATGACGTGCCAAGCTATGCCATGCCATGATAACCCATGCCAAGCTATGCCAGGACGAGCTTTGCCATTCTATGCAGATCCATGCCAAACCGTGCCAACCCATGCTGAGCCGTGCCAAACCGTGGCATTCTATGCTGACCCGTGCCATGCTTTGTCATGCCGTGCCAAGCCGTGACAAGAAGTGCTATGCTATTCTGTACAATGCCATGTTGTGCCATGCCATGCCAAGCCGATCAAAGCTGTGCCATATCATGCTAACCCATACCCGTGCCATTCCGTTCTAACCTATGGCATGCTGAGCCATGCAAGCTGTGCCATTCCATGCTGTACTATTCTATGCTGAACCATGCCAAGCTTTACCATGCCGTGCCAAGCTGTGCCAAGCAGTGCCATGCCATGATAACCCATGACAAGCCATGCCAGGACGAGCTTTGCCATTCTATGCCAATCCATGCCAAACCGTGCCATCCCATTCTGATCCATGCCAAACCGTGCCATTCTATGCTGACCCGTGCCAAGCTTTGTCATGCCGTGCCAATCCATGCCATGCCGTACCAAGCTGTGCCATGCCACACCAAGCTGTGCCAAGCTGTGCAATACCATAACAAGCCTTGCTAAGCCGTGCCAAGTGGTTCTATTCTATTCTGTGCCATGCCATGTTTTGCCATTCCATGACAATTCATGCCAAGCCGTGCCAATCCACACCAAACCGTGCCAAGCTGTGCCATTCCACACCAAGCTGTGCCATACCATGACAAGTGGTTCTATTCTATTCTGTGCCATGCCATTTTTTCCCATGCCATGTTATTCCAATCCATGCCGTCCCGTGCCAAGCTGTGCCAGGCAGTGCCATGCCATGATAACTCATGCCAAGTTGTGCGAGGACGAGCTTTGCCACTCTATGCCAATCCATGCCAATCCGTGCCATCCCATGCTGACCCGTGCCATGCTTTGCCATGCCGTGCCAAGGCTTGCCAAGCAGTCCTATTCTATTCTGTGCCATGCCATGTTGTCCCATGCCATGTTGCTCCAATCCATGCCATGCCGTTCCACGCTGTGCCATACCATGCCAAGTCGTGCCACGCTGTGCCACGCCGTGCCAAGCTGTGCCATTCTATGCTGGCCCGTGCCAAGCTTTTCCTTGCCATGCCAAGCCGTTCCAAGCAGTACTATGCTATTCTGTTCCATGCCATGTTGTGCCATGCCATCTTATGCCAAGCCATGCCAAGCCATGCCATACCGTGCCAAGCTGTGCCATACCATGCTAAGGCTTGCCAACCCGTGCCAAGCAGTTCTATGCTATACTGTGCCATACCATGTTCTGCCATGCCAAGCTTTTCTATGCCATGCCAAGCTGTGCCAAGCTGTGCCATGCCATGATAACCCGTGCAAAGCTATGCCAGGACGAGCTTTGCCATTCTATGTCGATCCATGCCAAACCGTGCCATCCCATGCTGAGCCGTGCCAAGACTTGCCATGCCAATCTGTGCCTTGCCAAGCCGTGCCATTCTATGCTGAGCCGTGCGAAGCTTTGCTATGCCGTTCCAAGCGGAGCGAAGCAGTGCTATGCTATTTTGTTCCATGCCATGTTATGCCAATCCATGACAATCCATGCCATGCCGTGCCAATCCATGCCAAACCGTGCGAAGCAGTGTAATCCATGCTAACCCGTGTGTTTATGCAGTAACTGGACCAGGCGCTGACGCCCGAGGGGCACTCACTGCGTTTCATTGTTGAACAGCGCACAGGGAACCGGGCGCCCCGTCCGTCGAAGGGCGGGGCTGAGAGCGCGGCTAGGCACAGCCCGGCACGGAACGGAGCCGAGCCGAGCCGTGCGCAACTAACCCAGGACGAGCCGAGCCGAGCCGAGCCGAACCGTGCCGTGCCGAGCCGAGCCGTGCCGAGCCGTGCCGAGCCGTGCCGTGCCGAGCCGTGCCGAGCCGTGCCGTGCCGAGCCGTGCCGTGCCGTGCCGAGCCGTGCCGTGCCGAGCCGTGCCGAGCCGTGCCGAGCCGTGCCGAGCCGTGCCGTGCCGAGCCGTGCCGAGCCGTGCCGTGCCGTGCCGAGCCGTGCCGAGCCGTGCCGTGCCGTGCCGTGCCGAGCCGTGCCGAGCCGTGCCGTGCCGAGCCGTGCCGAGCCGTGCCGTGCCGAGCCGTGCCGAGCCGTGCCGTGCCGTGCCGAGCCGTGCCGAGCCGTGCCGTGCCGAGCCGTGCCGAGCCGTGCCGAGCCGTGCCGTGCCGAGCCGTGCCGTGCCGAGCCGTGCCGAGCCGTGCTGTGCCGAGCCGTGCCGTGCCGTGCCGAGCCGTGCCGAGCCGTGCCGAGCCGTGCCGTGCCGTGCCGAGCCGTGCCGAGCCGTGCCGTGTCGAGCCGTGCCGTGCCGAGCCGTGCCGAGCCGTGCCGAGCCGTGCCGAGCCGAGCCGTGCCGAGCCGTGCCGAGCCGAGCCGTGCCGAGCCGTGCCGTGCCGAGCCGTGCCGAGCCGTGCCGAGCCGAGCCGTGCCGAGCCGTGCCGTGCCGAGCCGTGCCGAGCCGTGCCGTGCCGAGCCGTGCCGAGCCGTGCCGTGCCGTGCCGAGCCGTGCCGAGCCGTGCCGAGCCGTGCCGTGCCGAGCCGTGCCGAGCCGTGCCGAGCCGTGCCGAGCCGTGCCGAGCCGTGCCGAGCCGAGCCGTGCCGAGCCGAGCCGTGCCGTGCCGAGCCGTGCCGAGCCGTGCCGTGCCCTACCGAGCCGTGCCGAGCCGTGCCGTGCCGTGCCGTGCCGTGCCGTGCCGAGCCGTGCCGTGCCGAGCCGTGCCGAGCCGTGCCGTGCCGTGCCGAGCCGTGCCGTGCCGTGCCGAGCCGTGCCGTGCCGAGCCGTGCCGAGCCGTGCCGAGCCGTGCCGTGCCGAGCCGTGCCGTGCCGAGCCGTGCCGAGCCGTGCCGAGCCGTGCCGAGCCGAGCCGTGCCGTGCCGAGCCGAGCCGTGCCGAGCCGTGCCGTGCCGAGCCGTGCCGAGCCGAGCCGTGCCGAGCCGTGCCGAGCCGTGCCGTGCCGTGCCGAGCCGTGCCGAGCCGTGCCGTGCCGTGCCGTGCCGAGCCGTGCCGAGCCGTGCCGAGCCGTGCCGTGCCGAGCCGAGAGGTGCCTTGCCCAGCCGTGCCATTCTATGCTGACCCGTGCCAAGCTTTGCCATGCCGTGCCAAGCCGTGCCAAGCAGTGTTATGCTACTCTGAGCCATGCCATGTTGTCCCATGCCATGTTGTTCCAATCCATGCCATGCCGTTCCACGCTGTGCCATACCATCCCAAGCCATGCCACGCCGTGCCAAGCTCTGCCAAGCTGTGTTTTTCTATTCTGACCCGTGCCAAGCATTTCCTTTCCATGCCGAGTCGTTCCAAGCTGTGCAATGCTATTCTGTTCCATGCCATGTTATGCCATGCCATCTTATGCCAAGCCGTGCCAATCCATGCCAAGCCAAGCCAAGCTGTGCCATACCATTCCTAGCTGTGCCATATCGTGCCAAGGCTTGCCAACCCGTGCCAAGCAGTCCTATGCAATGTAGTGCCATACCATGTTCAGCCATGCCAAGCCGTACCAAGCTCAGCATAGCAGTGCCATGCCATGATAACCCGTGCCAAGCTATGCCAGGACAAGCTTTGCCATTCTATGCCAATCCATGCCAAACTGTGCCATCCCATGCTGATCCATGCCAAACCGTGCCATTCTATGCTGACACGTGCCAAGCTTTTTCAAGCCGTGCCAATCCATGCCATGCCGTACCAAGCTGTGCCATGCCGTGCCAACCGGTGACATACCATGCCAAGGCTTGCCAACCCGTGCCAAGCAGTCCTATGCTATACTGTGCCATTCCATGTTCTGCCATGCCGTGTTGTGCCATGACATGCCATGGCGTGCCAAGCTGTTCCTAGCAGTACCATGCCATGATAACCCGTGCCAAGCTATGCCAGGACAAGCTTTGCCATTCTATGCCAATCCATGCCAAACACTGCCATCCCATGTTGATCCATGCCAAACCGTGCAATTCTATGCTGACCAGTGCCAAGCTTTTCCTTGCCATGCCAAGCCGTTCCAAGCAGTACTATGCTATTCTGTTCCATGCCATGTTGTGCCATGCCATCTTATGCCAAGCCGTGCCAATCCATGCCATGCCGTGCCAATCCATGCCAAGCCGTGCCAAGCTGTGCCATACCGTGCCAAGATGTGCCATATCTTGCCAAGACTTGCCAACCCGTGCCAAGCAGTCCTATTCTATATCGTGCCGTACCATTTTCTGCCATCCCAAGCCGTGCCAATTCCTGCCATGCCGTGCCAAGCTGTGCCAAGCAGTGCCATGCCATGATAACACATGCCAAGTTGTGCCAGGACAAGCTTTGCCATTCTATGCCAATCCATGCCAAACCGTGCCATCCCGTACTGATCCATGCCAATCCGTGCCATTCTATGCTGACACGTGCCAAGCTTTGTCATGCCGTGCCAATCCATGACACGCCGTACCAAGCAGTGCCATGACACACCAAGCTGTGCCATGACATGCCAAGGCATGCCAACCCGTGCCAAGCAGACCTATGCTATACTGTGCCATACCATGTTCTGCCATGACAATCCGTGCCAATCCATGCCATGCTGTGCCTAACAGTGCCATGCCATGATAACCCGTGCCAAGCTATGCCAGGACGAGCTTTCCCATTCTATGCAGATCTATGCCAAACCGTGCCATTCTATGCTGACACGTGCCAAGATTTTCCATGCCATGCCAATCCATGCCAAGCCGTGCCAATCCACGCCATGCCTTGCCAAGCCGTGCCAAGCAGTGCTATGCTATTCTGTGCCATGCCATGTTGTCCCATGCCATGTTGTTCCAATCCATGCCATGCCGTTCCACACTGTGCCATACCATCCCAAGCCATGCCACGCCGTGCCAAGCTCTGCCAAGCTGTGTTTTTCTATTCTGACCCGTGCCAAGCATTTCCTTGCCATGTCGAGTCGTTCCAAGCAGTGCTATGCTATTCTGTTCCATGCCATGTTGTGCCAAGCCATCTTATGCCAAGGTGTGCCAATCCATGCCAAGCCATGCCAAACTGTGCCATACCATGCCAAGCTGAGCCATACCGTGCCAAGCTGTGCCAAGCCATGCCAAGCTGTGCCATACCGTGCCAAGCTGTGCCATATTGTGCCAAGGCTTGACCACCCGTGCCAAGCAGTCCTATGCTATACTGTGCCATACCATGTTCTGCCATGCCAAGCCTTGCCAATCCATGCCATGACGTGCCAAGCTCTGCCTAGCAGTGCCATGCCATGATAACCCGTGCCAAGCTATGCCAGGACAAGCTTTGCCATTCTATGCCAATCCATGCCAAACTGTGCCATCCCATGCTTATCCATGCCAAACCGTGCCATTCTATGCTGACACGTGCCAAGCTTTTCATGCCGTGCCAATCCATGCCAAGGCTTACCAATCCATGCCATACCGTGCCAAGCTGTGCCATACCATGCCAAGGCATGCCAACCCGTGCCAAGCAGACCTATGCTATACTGTGCCATACCATGTTCTGCCATGACAAACCGTGCCAATCCATGCCATGCTGTGCCTAGCAGTGCCATGCCATGATAACCCGTGCCAAGCTATGCCAGGACAAGCTTTGCCATTCTATGCCAATCCATGCCAAACTGTGCCATCCCATGCTTATCCATGCCAAACCGTGCCATTCTATGCTGACACGTGCCAAGCTTTTCATGCCGTGCCAATCCATGCCAAGGCTTACCAATCCATGCCATACCGTGCCAAGCTGTGCCATACCATGCCAAGGCATGCCAACCCGTGCCAAGCAGACCTATGCTATACTGTGCCATACCATGTTCTGCCATGACAAACCGTGCCAATCCATGCCATGCTGTGCCTAGCAGTGCCATGCCATGATAACCCGTGCCAAGCTATGCCAGGGCGAGCTTTCCCATTCTATGCAGATCTATGCCAAACCGTGCCATTCTATGCTGACCCGTACCAAGATTTTCCTTGCCATGCCAAGCCGTTCCAAGCAGTAGTATGCTATTCTCTTCCATGCCATGTTGTGTCATGCCATCTTATGCCAAGCCGTGCCAATCCTTGCCAAGCCGTGCCAAGCTGTGCCATGCCGTGCCAAGCCGTGCCATGCCGTGACAAGCCGTGCCATGCCATGCCAAGGCTTGCCAATCCGTGCCAAGCAGTCCTATGCTATACTGTGCCATACGATGTTCTGCCATGCCGTGTTGTGCCATGCCATGCCATGCCGTGCCAAGCTGTGACATGCCATGATTACCCATGCCAAGCTATGCCAGGACGAGCTTTGCCATTCTATGCCAATCCATGCCAAACCCTGCCAACCCATGCTGGACCGTGCCAAGACTTGCTATGCCAAGCTGTGCCTTGCCCAGCCGTGCCATTCAATGCTGACCCGTGCCAAGCTTTGCCATGCCGTGCCAAGCCGTGACAAGCCATGCCAAGCTGTGCCATACCGTGCCAAGCTGTGCCATATCGTGCCAAGGCTTGCCAACCCTTGCCAAGCAGTCCTATGCTATACTGTGCCATACCATGTTCTGCCATGCCAAGCCTTGCCAATCCATGCCATGACGTGCCAAGCTCTGCCTAGCAGTGCCATGCCATGATAACCCGTGCCAAGCTATGCCATTACAAGCTTTGCCATTCTATGCCAATCCATGCCAAACTGTGCCATCCCAGGCTGATCCATGCCAAACCGTGCCATTCTATGCTGACACGTGCCAAGATTTTCCATGCCGTGCCAATCCATGACAAGCCGTGCCAAGCTGTGCCATACCGTGCCAAGCCGTGCCATGCCATGCCAAGGCATGCCAACCCGTGCCAAGCAGTCCTATGCTATACTGTGCCATACCATGTTCTGCCATGCCAAGCCGTGCCATGCCATGCCATGCCGTGCCAAGCTGTGCCAAGCTGTGTTTTTCTATGCTGACCCGTGCCAAGCATTTCCTTGCTATGCCGAGTCGTTCCAAGCAGTGCTATGCTATTCTGTTCCATGCCATGTTGTGCCATGCCATCTTATTCCAAGCAGTGCCAATCCATGCCATGCCGTACCAAGCTGTGCCATATCGTGCCAAGCTGTGCCATATCGTGCCAAGGCTTGCCAACCCGGGCCAAGCAGTCCTATGCTATACTGTGCCATACCATGTTCTGCCATGCCGTGTTCTGCTATGCCGTGCCATGCCATGCCAAGCTGTGCCATGCCGTGATAACCCATGCCAAGCTATGCCAGGGCGAGCTTTCCCATTCTATGCAGATCTATGCCAAACCGTGCCATTCTATGCTGACCCGTACCAAGATTTTCCTTGCCATGCCAAGCCGTTCCAAGCAGTAGTATGCTATTCTCTTCCATGCCATGTTGTGTCATGCCATCTTATGCCAAGCCGTGCCCATCCTTGCCAAGCCGTGCCAAGCTGTGCCATGCCGTGCCAAGCCGTGTCATGCCGTGACAAGCCGTTCCATGCCATGCCAAGGCTTGCCAATCCGTGCCAAGCAGTCCTATGCTATACTGTGCCATACGATGTTCTGCCATGCCGTGTTGTGCCATGCCATGCCATGCCGTGCCAAGCTGTGACATGCCATGATTACCCATGCCAAGCTATGCCAGGACGAGCTTTGCCATTCTATGCCAATCCATGCCAAACCCTGCCAACCCATGCTGGACCGTGCCAAGACTTGCTATGCCAAGCTGTGCCTTGCCCAGCCGTGCCATTCAATGCTGACCCGTGCCAAGGTGTGCCATGCCGTGCCAAGCTGTGCCAAGCCATGCCAAGCTGTGCCATACCGTGCCAAGCTGTGCCATGTCGTGCCAAGGCTTGCCAACCCTTGCCAAGCAGTCCTATGCTATACTGTGCCATACCATGTTCTGTCATGCCAAGTCTTGCCAATCCATGCCATGACGTGCCAAGCTCTGCCTAGCAGTGCCATGCCATGATAACCCGTGCCAAGCTATGCCAGGACAAGCTTTGCCATTCTATGCCAATCCATGCCAAACTGTGCTATCCCATGCTGATCCATGCCAAACCGTGCCATTCTATGCTGACACATGCCAAGATTTTCCATGCCGTGCCAATCCATGACAAGCCGTGCCAAGCTGTGCCATACCGTGCCAAGCCGTGCCATGCCATGCCAAGGCATGCCAACCCGTGCCAAGCAGTCCTATGCTATACTGTGCCATACCATGTTCTGCCATGCCAAGCCTTGCCAATCCATGCCATGACGTGCCAAGCTCTGCCTAGCAGTGCCATGCCATGATAACCCGTGCCAAGCTATGCCATTACAAGCTTTGCCATTCTATGCCAATCCATGCCAAACTGTGCCATCCCATGCTGATCCATGCCAAACCGTGCCATTCTATGCTGACACGTGCCAAGATTTTCCATGCCGTGCCAATCCATGACAAGCCGTGCCAAGCTGTGCCATACCGTGCCAAGCCGTGCCATGCCATGCCAAGGCATGCCAACCCGTGCCAAGCAGTCCTATGCTATACTGTGCCATACCATGTTCTGCCATGCCAAGCCTTGCCAATCCGTGCCAAGCAGTCCTATGCTATACTGTGCCATACCATGTTCTGCCATGCCAAGCCGTGCCATGCCATGCCATGCCGTGCCAAGCTGTGCCAAGCTGTGTTTTTCTATGCTGACCCGTGCCAAGCATTTCCTTGCTATGCCGAGTCGTTCCAAGCAGTGCTATGCTATTCTGTTCCATGCCATGTTGTGCCATGCCATCTTATGCCAAGCAGTGCCAATCCAAGCCAGGCCGTACCAAGCTGTGCCATATCGTGCCATGCTGTGCCATATCGTGCCAAGGCTTGCCAACCCGGGTCAAGCAGTCCTATGCTATACTGTGCCATACCATGTTCTGCCATGCCGTGTTCTGCTATGCCATGCCAAGCTGTGCCATGCCATGATAACCCATGGCAAGCTATGCCAGGACGAGATTTGCCATTCTATGCCGATCCATGCCAAACCGTGCCATTCTATGCTGACACCTGCCAAGATTTTTCATGCCGTGCCAATCCATGCCACGCCGTACCAAGCTGTGCCATGACACACCAAGCTGTGCCATACTATGCACGGAACGGAGCCGAGCCGAGCCGTGCGCAACTAACCCAGGACGAGCCGAGCCGAGCCGAGCCGAACCGTGCCGTGCCGAGCCGTGCCGAGCCGTGCCGAGCCGTGCCGAGCCGTGCCGCGCCGAGCCGTGCCGAGCCGTGCCGAGCCGTGCCGAGCCGTGCCGTGCCGAGCCGTGCCGAGCCGTGCCGAGCCGTGCCGTGCCGAGCCGTGCCGAGCCGTGCCGAGCCGTGCCGTGCCGAGCCGTGCCGTGCCGAGCCGTGCCGAGCCGTGCCGAGCCGTGCCGAGCCGAGCCGTGCCGAGCCGTGCCGTGCCGAGCCGTGCCGTGCCGAGCCGTGCCGTGCCGAGCCGTGCCGAGCCGTGCCGAGTCGAGCCTTGCCGAGCCGTGCCGTGCCAAGCCGTGCCGAGCCGTGCCGAGCCGTGCCGAGCCGTGCCGAGCCGAGCCGTGCCGAGCCGAGCCGTGCCGAGCCGTGCCGTGCCGTGCCGAGCCGTGCCGAGCCGTGCCGTGCCGAGCCGTGCCGAGCCGTGCCGAGCCGTGCCGTGCCGAGCCGTGCCGAGCCGTGCCGAGCCGAGCCGTGCCGAGCCGTGCCGAGCCGTGCCGAGCCGAGCCGTGCCGAGCCATGCCGTGCCGAGCCGTGCCGAGCCGTGCCGTGCCGAGCCGTGCCGTGCCGAGCCGTGCCGAGCCGTGCCGTGCCGAGCCGTGCCGAGCCGTGCCGTGCCGTGCCGAGCCGTGCCGAGCCGTGCCGTGCCGAGCCGTGCCGAGCCGTGCCGAGCCGAGTCGTGCCGAGCCGTGCCGTGCCGAGCCGTGCCGAGCCGTGCCGTGCCGTGCCGTGCCGTGCCGAGCCGTGCCGAGCCGTGCCGTGCCGAGCTGTGCCGTGCCGAGCCGTGCCGAGCCGAGCCGTGCCGAGCCGTGCTGAGCCGTACCGTGCCGTGCCGAGCCGTGCCGAGCCGTGCCGAGCCGTGCCGTGCTGTGCCGAGAGGTGCCTTGCCCAGCCGTGCCATTCTATGCTGACCCGTGCCAAGCTTTGCCATGCCGTGCCAAGCCGTGCCAAGCAGTGTTATGCTACTCTGAGCCATGCCATGTTGTCCCATGCCATGTTGTTCCAATCCATGCCATGCCGTTCCACGCTGTGCCATACCATCCCAAGACATGCCACGCCGTGCCAAGCTCTGCCAAGCTGTGTTTTTCTATTCTGACCCGTGCCAAGCATTTCCTTTCCATGCCGAGTCGTTCCAAGCTGTGCTATGTTATTCTGTTCCATGCCATGTTATGCCATGCCATCTTATGCCAAGCCGTGCCAATCCATGCCAAGCCAAGCCAAGCTGTGCCATACCATGCCTAGCTGTGCCATATCGTGCCAAGGCTTGCCAACCCGTGCCAAGCAGTCCTATGCAATGTAGTGCCATACCATGTTCAGCCATGCCAAGCCGTACCAAGCTCAGCCTAGCAGTGCCAGACATGATAACCCGTGCCAAGCTATGCCAGGACAAGCTTTGCCATTCTATGCCAATCCATGCCAAACTGTGCCATCCCATGCTGATCCATGCCAAACCGTGCCATTCTATGCTGACACGTGCCAAGCTTTTCATGCCGTGCCAATCCATGCCAAGGCTTACCAATCCATGCCATACCGTGCCAAGCTGTGCCATACCATGCCAAGGCATGCCAACCCGTGCCAAGCAGACCTATGCTATACTGTGCCATACCATGTTCTGCCATGACAAACCGTGCCAATCCATGCCATGCTGTGCCTAGCAGTGCCATGCCATGATAACCCGTGCCAAGCTATGCCAGGGCGAGCTTTCCCATTCTATGCAGATCTATGCCAAACCGTGCCATTCTATGCTGACCCGTACCAAGATTTTCCTTGCCATGCCAAGCCGTTCCAAGCAGTAGTATGCTATTCTGTTCCATGCCATGTTGTGTCATGCCATCTTATGCCAAGCCGTGCCAATCCTTGCCAAGCCGTGCCAAGCTGTGCCATGCCGTGCCAAGCCGTGCCATGCCGTGACAAGCCGTGCCATGCCATGCCAAGGCTTGCCAATCCGTGCCAAGCAGTCCTATGCTATACTGTGCCATACGATGTTCTGCCATGCCGTGTTGTGCCATGCCATGCCATGCCGTGCCAAGCTGTGACATGCCATGATTACCCATGCCAAGCTATGCCAGGACGAGCTTTGCCATTCTATGCCAATCCATGCCAAACCCTGCCAACCCATGCTGGACCGTGCCAAGACTTGCTATGCCAAGCTGTGCCTTGCCCAGCCGTGCCATTCAATGCTGACCCGTGCCAAGTTGTGCCATGCCGTGCCAAGCTGTGCCAAGCCATGCCAAGCTGTGCCATACCGTGCCAAGCTGTGCCATATCGTGCCAAGGCTTGCCAACCCTTGCCAAGCAGTCCTATGCTATACTGTGCCATACCATGTTCTGCCATGCCAAGCCTTGCCAATCCATGCCATGACGTGCCAAGCTCTGCCTAGCAGTGCAATGCCATGATAACCCGTGCCAAGCTATGCCATTACAAGCTTTGCCATTCTATGCCAATCCATGCCAAACTGTGCCATCCCATGCTGATCCATGCCAAACCGTGCCATTCTATGCTGACACGTGCCAAGATTTTCCATGCCGTGCCAATCCATGACAAGCCGTGCCAAGCTGTGCCATACCGTGCCAAGCCGTGCCATGCCATGCCAAGGCATGCCAACCCGTGCCAAGCAGTCCTATGCTATACTGTGCCATACCATGTTCTGCCATGCCAAGCCTTGCCAATCCGTGCCAAGCAGTCCTATGCTATACTGTGCCATACCATGTTCTGCCATGCCAAGCCGTGCCATGCCATGCCATGCCGTGCCAAGCTGTGCCAAGCTGTGTTTTTCTATGCTGACCCGTGCCAAGCATTTCCTTGCTATGCCGAGTCGTTCCAAGCAGTGCTATGCTATTCTGTTCCATGCCATGTTGTGCCATGCCATCTTATGCCAAGCAGTGCCAATCCAAGCCAGGCCGTACCAAGCTGTGCCATATCGTGCCATGCTGTGCCATATCGTGCCAAGGCTTGCCAACCCGGGTCAAGCAGTCCTATGCTATACTGTGCCATACCATGTTCTGCCATGCCGTGTTCTGCTATGCCGTGCCATGCCATGCCAAGCTGTGCCATGCCATGATAACCCATGCCAAGCTATGCCAGGACGAGATTTGCCATTCTATGCCAATCCATGCCAAACTGTGCCATCCCATGCCGATCCATGCCAAACCGTGCCATTCTATGCTGACACCTGCCAAGATTTTTCATGCCGTGCCAATCCATGCCACGCCGTACCAAGCTGTGCCATGACACACCAAGCTGTGCCATACTATGCCAAGGCATGCCAACCCATGCCAAGACGTCCTATGCTATACTGTGCCATACCATGTTCTGCCATGCCAAGCCGTGCCAATCCATGCCATGCCGTGCCAAGCTGTGGCATGCCATGGTAACACATGCCAAGCTATGCCAGGACGGGCTTTCGCATTCTATGCAGATCTATGCCAAACCGTGCCATTCTATGCTGACCCGTGCCAAGATTTTCCTTGATATTCCAAGCCGTTCCAAGCAGTACTATGCTATTCTGTTCCATGTCCTGTTATGCCGCGCCAATCCATGCCATTCCGTGTCAATCCATGCCAAGCCGTGCCAAGCTGTGCCATACCGTGCCAAGCTGTGCCATACCATGCCAAGACTTGCCAACCCGTGCCAAGCAGTCCTATTCTATATTGTGCCATACCATGTTCTGCCATGCCAAGCCGTGCCATGCCATGCCATGCCATGCCGTCCCAAGCTGTGCCAAGCAGTGCCATGCCATGATTACCCATGACAAGTTTTGCGAGGACAAGCTTTGCCATTCTATGCCAATCCATGCCAAACCGTGCCATCCCATGCTGATCAATGCCAAACAGTGCCATTCTATGCTGACACATGCCAAGCTTTGTCATGCCGTGCCAATCCATGCCAAGCCGTACCAAGCTGTGCCATGACACACCAAGCCGTACCAAGCTGTGCATACCATCCCAAGCCGTGTCACCGCGTGCCAAGCTCTGCCAAGCTGTACTATTCTATGCTGACCCGTGCCAAGCTCTTCCTTGCCATGCCAAGTCGTTCCAAGCAGCACTATGCTATTCTGTTCCACGTCATGTTATGCTATGCCATGTTATGCCAAGCCGCGCCAATCCATGCCAAGCCGTGCCAAGCTGTGCCATACCCTACCAAGCCGTGCCATACCATGCCAAGGCTTGCCAACCCGTGCCAAGCAGTCCTATTCTATATTGTGCCATACCATGTTCTGCCATGTCACGCCGTGCCAATCCATGCCATGACGTGCCAAGCTATGCCATGCCATGATAACCCATGCCAAGCTATGCCAGGACGAGCTTTGCCATTCTATGCAGATCCATGCCAAACCGTGCCAACCCATGCTGAGCCGTGCCAAACCGTGGCATTCTATGCTGACCCGTGCCATGCTTTGTCATGCCGTGCCAAGCCGTGACAAGAAGTGCTATGCTATTCTGTACAATGCCATGTTGTGCCATGCCATGCCAAGCCGATCAAAGCTGTGCCATATCATGCTAACCCATACCCGTGCCATTCCGTTCTAACCTATGGCATGCTGAGCCATGCAAGCTGTGCCATTCCATGCTGTACTATTCTATGCTGAACCATGCCAAGCTTTACCATGCCGTGCCAAGCTGTGCCAAGCAGTGCCATGCCATGATAACCCATGACAAGCCATGCCAGGACGAGCTTTGCCATTCTATGCCAATCCATGCCAAACCGTGCCATCCCATTCTGATCCATGCCAAACCGTGCCATTCTATGCTGACCCGTGCCAAGCTTTGTCATGCCGTGCCAATCCATGCCATGCCGTACCAAGCTGTGCCATGCCACACCAAGCTGTGCCAAGCTGTGCAATACCATAACAAGCCTTGCTAAGCCGTGCCAAGCGGTTCTATTCTATTCTGTGCCATGCCATGTTTTGCCATTCCATGACAATTCATGCCAAGCCGTGCCAATCCACACCAAACCGTGCCAAGCTGTGCCATTCCACACCAAGCTGTGCCATACCATGACAAGTGGTTCTATTCTATTCAGTGCCATGCCATTTTTTCCCATGCCATGTTATTCCAATCCATGCCGTCCCGTGCCAAGCTGTGCCAGGCAGTGCCATGCCATGATAACTCATGCCAAGTTGTGCGAGGACGAGCTTTGCCACTCTATGCCAATCCATGCCAATCCGTGCCATCCCATGCTGACCCGTGCCATGCTTTGCCATGCCGTGCCAAGGCTTGCCAAGCAGTCCTATTCTATTCTGTGCCATGCCATGTTGTCCCATGCCATGTTGCTCCAATCCATGCCATGCCGTTCCACGCTGTGCCATACCATGCCAAGTCGTGCCACGCTGTGCCACGCCGTGCCAAGCTGTGCCATTCTATGCTGGCCCGTGCCAAGCTTTTCCTTGCCATGCCAAGCCGTTCCAAGCAGTACTATGCTATTCTGTTCCATGCCATGTTGTGCCATGCCATCTTATGCCAAGCCATGCCAAGCCATGCCATACCGTGCCAAGCTGTGCCATACCATGCTAAGGCTTGCCAACCCGTGCCAAGCAGTTCTATGCTATACTGTGCCATACCATGTTCTGCCATGCCAAGCTTTTCTATGCCATGCCAAGCTGTGCCAAGCTGTGCCATGCCATGATAACCCGTGCCAAGCTATGCCAGGACGAGCTTTGCCATTCTATGTCGATCCATGCCAAACCGTGCCATCCCATGCTGAGCCGTGCCAAGACTTGCCATGCCAATCTGTGCCTTGCCAAGCCGTGCCATTCTATGCTGAGCCGTGCGAAGCTTTGCTATGCCGTTCCAAGCGGAGCGAAGCAGTGCTATGCTATTTTGTTCCATGCCATGTTATGCCAATCCATGACAATCCATGCCATGCCGTGCCAATCCATGCCAAACCGTGCGAAGCAGTGTAATCCATGCTAACCCGTGTGTTTATGCAGTAACTGGACCAGGCGCTGACGCCCGAGGGGCACTCACTGCGTTTCATTGTTGAACAGCGCACAGGGAACCGGGCGCCCCCGTCCGTCGAAGGGCGGGGCTGAGAGCGCGGCTAGGCACAGCCCGGCACGGAACGGAGCCGAGCCGAGCCGTGCGCAACTAACCCAGGACGAGCCGAGCCGAGCCGAGCCGAACCGTGCCGTGCCGAGCCGAGCCGTGCCGAGCCGTGCCGAGCCGTGCCGTGCCGAGCCGTGCCGAGCCGTGCCGTGCCGAGCCGTGCCGTGCCGTGCCGAGCCGTGCCGTGCCGAGCCGTGCCGAGCCGTGCCGAGCCGTGCCGAGCCGTGCCGTGCCGAGCCGTGCCGAGCCGTGCCGTGCCGTGCCGAGCCGTGCCGAGCCGTGCCGTGCCGTGCCGTGCCGTGCCGAGCCGTGCCGAGCCGTGCCGTGCCGAGCCGTGCCGAGCCGTGCCGTGCCGAGCCGTGCCGAGCCGTGCCGTGCCGTGCCGAGCCGTGCCGAGCCGTGCCGTGCCGAGCCGTGCCGAGCCGTGCCGAGCCGTGCCGTGCCGAGCCGTGCCGAGCCGTGCCGAGCCGTGCTGTGCCGAGCCGTGCCGTGCCGTGCCGAGCCGTGCCGAGCCGTGCCGAGCCGTGCCGTGCCGTGCCGAGCCGTGCCGAGCCGTGCCGTGTCGAGCCGTGCCGTGCCGAGCCGTGCCGAGCCGTGCCGAGCCGTGCCGAGCCGAGCCGTGCCGAGCCGTGCCGAGCCGTGCCGTGCCGAGCCGTGCCGTGCCGAGCCGTGCCGAGCCGTGCCGAGCCGAGCCGTGCCGAGCCGTGCCGTGCCGAGCCGTGCCGAGCCGTGCCGTGCCGAGCCGTGCCGAGCCGTGCCGTGCCGTGCCGAGCCGTGCCGAGCCGTGCCGAGCCGTGCCGTGCCGAGCCGTGCCGAGCCGTGCCGAGCCGTGCCGAGCCGTGCCGTGCCCTACCGAGCCGTGCCGAGCCGTGCCGTGCCGTGCCGTGCCGTGCCGTGCCGTGCCGAGCCGTGCCGAGCCGTGCCGAGCCGAGCCGTGCCGAGCCGAGCCGTGCCGTGCCGAGCCGTGCCGAGCCGTGCCGTGCCCTGCCGTGCCGTGCCGTGCCGTGCCGAGCCGTGCCGTGCCGAGCCGTGCCGAGCCGTGCCGTGCCGTGCCGAGCCGTGCCGTGCCGTGCCGAGCCGTGCCGTGCCGAGCCGTGCCGAGCCGTGCCGAGCCGTGCCGTGCCGAGCCGTGCCGTGCCGAGCCGTGCCGAGCCGTGCCGAGCCGTGCCGAGCCGAGCCGTGCCGTGCCGAGCCGAGCCGTGCCGAGCCGTGCCGTGCCGAGCCGTGCCGAGCCGAGCCGTGCCGAGCCGTGCCGAGCCGTGCCGTGCCGTGCCGAGCCGTGCCGTGCCGTGCCGAGCCGTGCCGAGCCGTGCCGTGCCGTGCCGTGCCGAGCCGTGCCGAGCCGTGCCGAGCCGTGCCGTGCCGAGCCGAGAGGTGCCTTGCCCAGCCGTGCCATTCTATGCTGACCCGTGCCAAGCTTTGCCATGCCGTGCCAAGCCGTGCCAAGCAGTGTTATGCTACTCTGAGCCATGCCATGTTGTCCCATGCCATGTTGTTCCAATCCATGCCATGCCGTTCCACGCTGTGCCATACCATCCCAAGCCATGCCACGCCGTGCCAAGCTCTGCCAAGCTGTGTTTTTCTATTCTGACCCGTGCCAAGCATTTCCTTTCCATGCCGAGTCGTTCCAAGCTGTGCAATGCTATTCTGTTCCATGCCATGTTATGCCATGCCATCTTATGCCAAGCCGTGCCAATCCATGCCAAGCCAAGCCAAGCTGTGCCATACCATTCCTAGCTGTGCCATATCGTGCCAAGGCTTGCCAACCCGTGCCAAGCAGTCCTATGCAATGTAGTGCCATACCATGTTCAGCCATGCCAAGCCGTACCAAGCTCAGCATAGCAGTGCCATGCCATGATAACCCGTGCCAAGCTATGCCAGGACAAGCTTTGCCATTCTATGCCAATCCATGCCAAACTGTGCCATCCCATGCTGATCCATGCCAAACCGTGCCATTCTATGCTGACACGTGCCAAGCTTTTTCAAGCCGTGCCAATCCATGCCATGCCGTACCAAGCTGTGCCATGCCGTGCCAACCGGTGACATACCATGCCAAGGCTTGCCAACCCGTGCCAAGCAGTCCTATGCTATACTGTGCCATTCCATGTTCTGCCATGCCGTGTTGTGCCATGACATGCCATGGCGTGCCAAGCTGTTCCTAGCAGTACCATGCCATGATAACCCGTGCCAAGCTATGCCAGGACAAGCTTTGCCATTCTATGCCAATCCATGCCAAACACTGCCATCCCATGTTGATCCATGCCAAACCGTGCAATTCTATGCTGACCAGTGCCAAGCTTTTCCTTGCCATGCCAAGCCGTTCCAAGCAGTACTATGCTATTCTGTTCCATGCCATGTTGTGCCATGCCATCTTATGCCAAGCCGTGCCAATCCATGCCATGCCGTGCCAATCCATGCCAAGCCGTGCCAAGCTGTGCCATAACGTGCCAAGATGTGCCATATCTTGCCAAGACTTGCCAACCCGTGCCAAGCAGTCCTATTCTATATCGTGCCGTACCATTTTCTGCCATCCCAAGCCGTGCCAATTCCTGCCATGCCGTGCCAAGCTGTGCCAAGCAGTGCCATGCCATGATAACACATGCCAAGTTGTGCCAGGACAAGCTTTGCCATTCTATGCCAATCCATGCCAAACCGTGCCATCCCGTACTGATCCATGCCAATCCGTGCCATTCTATGCTGACACGTGCCAAGCTTTGTCATGCCGTGCCAATCCATGACACGCCGTACCAAGCAGTGCCATGACACACCAAGCTGTGCCATGACATGCCAAGGCATGCCAACCCGTGCCAAGCAGACCTATGCTATACTGTGCCATACCATGTTCTGCCATGACAATCCGTGCCAATCCATGCCATGCTGTGCCTAACAGTGCCATGCCATGATAACCCGTGCCAAGCTATGCCAGGACGAGCTTTCCCATTCTATGCAGATCTATGCCAAACCGTGCCATTCTATGCTGACACGTGCCAAGATTTTCCATGCCATGCCAATCCATGCCAAGCCGTGCCAATCCACGCCATGCCTTGCCAAGCCGTGCCAAGCAGTGCTATGCTATTCTGTGCCATGCCATGTTGTCCCATGCCATGTTGTTCCAATCCATGCCATGCCGTTCCACACTGTGCCATACCATCCCAAGCCATGCCACGCCGTGCCAAGCTCTGCCAAGCTGTGTTTTTCTATTCTGACCCGTGCCAAGCATTTCCTTGCCATGTCGAGTCGTTCCAAGCAGTGCTATGCTATTCTGTTCCATGCCATGTTGTGCCAAGCCATCTTATGCCAAGGTGTGCCAATCCATGCCAAGCCATGCCAAACTGTGCCATACCATGCCAAGCTGAGCCATACCGTGCCAAGCTGTGCCAAGCCATGCCAAGCTGTGCCATACCGTGCCAAGCTGTGCCATATTGTGCCAAGGCTTGACCACCCGTGCCAAGCAGTCCTATGCTATACTGTGCCATACCATGTTCTGCCATGCCAAGCCTTGCCAATCCATGCCATGACGTGCCAAGCTCTGCCTAGCAGTGCCATGCCATGATAACCCGTGCCAAGCTATGCCAGGACAAGCTTTGCCATTCTATGCCAATCCATGCCAAACTGTGCCATCCCATGCTTATCCATGCCAAACCGTGCCATTCTATGCTGACACGTGCCAAGCTTTTCATGCCGTGCCAATCCATGCCAAGGCTTACCAATCCATGCCATACCGTGCCAAGCTGTGCCATACCATGCCAAGGCATGCCAACCCGTGCCAAGCAGACCTATGCTATACTGTGCCATACCATGTTCTGCCATGACAAACCGTGCCAATCCATGCCATGCTGTGCCTAGCAGTGCCATGCCATGATAACCCGTGCCAAGCTATGCCAGGACAAGCTTTGCCATTCTATGCCAATCCATGCCAAACTGTGCCATCCCATGCTTATCCATGCCAAACCGTGCCATTCTATGCTGACACGTGCCAAGCTTTTCATGCCGTGCCAATCCATGCCAAGGCTTACCAATCCATGCCATACCGTGCCAAGCTGTGCCATACCATGCCAAGGCATGCCAACCCGTGCCAAGCAGACCTATGCTATACTGTGCCATACCATGTTCTGCCATGACAAACCGTGCCAATCCATGCCATGCTGTGCCTAGCAGTGCCATGCCATGATAACCCGTGCCAAGCTATGCCAGGGCGAGCTTTCCCATTCTATGCAGATCTATGCCAAACCGTGCCATTCTATGCTGACCCGTACCAAGATTTTCCTTGCCATGCCAAGCCGTTCCAAGCAGTAGTATGCTATTCTCTTCCATGCCATGTGTCATGCCATCTTATGCCAAGCCGTGCCAATCCTTGCCAAGCCGTGCCAAGCTGTGCCATGCCGTGCCAAGCCGTGCCATGCCGTGACAAGCCGTGCCATGCCATGCCAAGGCTTGCCAATCCGTGCCAAGCAGTCCTATGCTATACTGTGCCATACGATGTTCTGCCATGCCGTGTTGTGCCATGCCATGCCATGCCGTGCCAAGCTGTGACATGCCATGATTACCCATGCCAAGCTATGCCAGGACGAGCTTTGCCATTCTATGCCAATCCATGCCAAACCCTGCCAACCCATGCTGGACCGTGCCAAGACTTGCTATGCCAAGCTGTGCCTTGCCCAGCCGTGCCATTCAATGCTGACCCGTGCCAAGCTTTGCCATGCCGTGCCAAGCCGTGCCAAGCCATGCCAAGCTGTGCCATACCGTGCCAAGCTGTGCCATATCGTGCCAAGGCTTGCCAACCCTTGCCAAGCAGTCCTATGCTATACTGTGCCATACCATGTTCTGCCATGCCAAGCCTTGCCAATCCATGCCATGACGTGCCAAGCTCTGCCTAGCAGTGCCATGCCATGATAACCCGTGCCAAGCTATGCCATTACAAGCTTTGCCATTCTATGCCAATCCATGCCAAACTGTGCCATCCCAGGCTGATCCATGCCAAACCGTGCCATTCTATGCTGACACGTGCCAAGATTTTCCATGCCGTGCCAATCCATGACAAGCCGTGCCAAGCTGTGCCATACCGTGCCAAGCCGTGCCATGCCATGCCAAGGCATGCCAACCCGTGCCAAGCAGTCCTATGCTATACTGTGCCATACCATGTTCTGCCATGCCAAGCCGTGCCATGCCATGCCATGCCGTGCCAAGCTGTGCCAAGCTGTGTTTTTCTATGCTGACCCGTGCCAAGCATTTCCTTGCTATGCCGAGTCGTTCCAAGCAGTGCTATGCTATTCTGTTCCATGCCATGTTGTGCCATGCCATCTTATTCCAAGCAGTGCCAATCCATGCCATGCCGTACCAAGCTGTGCCATATCGTGCCAAGCTGTGCCATATCGTGCCAAGGCTTGCCAACCCGGGCCAAGCAGTCCTATGCTATACTGTGCCATACCATGTTCTGCCATGCCGTGTTCTGCTATGCCGTGCCATGCCATGCCAAGCTGTGCCATGCCGTGATAACCCATGCCAAGCTATGCCAGGGCGAGCTTTCCCATTCTATGCAGATCTATGCCAAACCGTGCCATTCTATGCTGACCCGTACCAAGATTTTCCTTGCCATGCCAAGCCGTTCCAAGCAGTAGTATGCTATTCTCTTCCATGCCATGTTGTGTCATGTCATCTTATGCCAAGCCGTGCCCATCCTTGCCAAGCCGTGCCAAGCTGTGCCATGCCGTGCCAAGCCGTGTCATGCCGTGACAAGCCGTTCCATGCCATGCCAAGGCTTGCCAATCCGTGCCAAGCAGTCCTATGCTATACTGTGCCATACGATGTTCTGCCATGCCGTGTTGTGCCATGCCATGCCATGCCGTGCCAAGCTGTGACATGCCATGATTACCCATGCCAAGCTATGCCAGGACGAGCTTTGCCATTCTATGCCAATCCATGCCAAACCCTGCCAACCCATGCTGGACCGTGCCAAGACTTGCTATGCCAAGCTGTGCCTTGCCCAGCCGTGCCATTCAATGCTGACCCGTGCCAAGGTGTGCCATGCCGTGCGAAGCTGTGCCAAGCCATGCCAAGCTGTGCCATACCGTGCCAAGCTGTGCCATATCGTGCCAAGGCTTGCCAACCCTTGCCAAGCAGTCCTATGCTATACTGTGCCATACCATGTTCTGTCATGCCAAGTCTTGCCAATCCATGCCATGACGTGCCAAGCTCTGCCTAGCAGTGCCATGCCATGATAACCCGTGCCAAGCTATGCCAGGACAAGCTTTGCCATTCTATGCCAATCCATGCCAAACTGTGCTATCCCATGCTGATCCATGCCAAACCGTGCCATTCTATGCTGACACATGCCAAGATTTTCCATGCCGTGCCAATCCATGACAAGCCGTGCCAAGCTGTGCCATACCGTGCCAAGCCGTGCCATGCCATGCCAAGGCATGCCAACCCGTGCCAAGCAGTCCTATGCTATACTGTGCCATACCATGTTCTGCCATGCCAAGCCTTGCCAATCCATGCCATGACGTGCCAAGCTCTGCCTAGCAGTGCCATGCCATGATAACCCGTGCCAAGCTATGCCATTACAAGCTTTGCCATTCTATGCCAATCCATGCCAAACTGTGCCATCCCATGCTGATCCATGCCAAACCGTGCCATTCTATGCTGACACGTGCCAAGATTTTCCATGCCGTGCCAATCCATGACAAGCCGTGCCAAGCTGTGCCATACCGTGCCAAGCCGTGCCATGCCATGCCAAGGCATGCCAACCCGTGCCAAGCAGTCCTATGCTATACTGTGCCATACCATGTTCTGCCATGCCAAGCCTTGCCAATCCGTGCCAAGCAGTCCTATGCTATACTGTGCCATACCATGTTCTGCCATGCCAAGCCGTGCCATGCCATGCCATGCCGTGCCAAGCTGTGCCAAGCTGTGTTTTTCTATGCTGACCCGTGCCAAGCATTTCCTTGCTATGCCGAGTCGTTCCAAGCAGTGCTATGCTATTCTGTTCCATGCCATGTTGTGCCATGCCATCTTATGCCAAGCAGTGCCAATCCAAGCCAGGCCGTACCAAGCTGTGCCATATCGTGCCATGCTGTGCCATATCGTGCCAAGGCTTGCCAACCCGGGTCAAGCAGTCCTATGCTATACTGTGCCATACCATGTTCTGCCATGCCGTGTTCTGCTATGCCATGCCAAGCTGTGCCATGCCATGATAACCCATGGCAAGCTATGCCAGGACGAGATTTGCCATTCTATGCCAATCCATGCCAAACTGTGCCATCCCATGCCGATCCATGCCAAACCGTGCCATTCTATGCTGACACCTGCCAAGATTTTTCATGCCGTGCCAATCCATGCCACGCCGTACCAAGCTGTGCCATGACACACCAAGCTGTGCCATACTATGCCAAGGCATGCCTACCCATGCCAAGACGTCCTATGCTATACTGTGCCATACCATGTTCTGCCATGCCAAGCCGTGCCAATCCATGCCATGCCGTGCCAAGCTGTGGCATGCCATGGTAACACATGCCAAGCTATGCCAGGACGGGCTTTCGCATTCTATGCAGATCTATGCCAAACCGTGCCATTCTATGCTGACCCGTGCCAAGATTTTCCTTGATATTCCAAGCCGTTCCAAGCAGTACTATGCTATTCTGTTCCATGTCCTGTTATGCCGCGCCATGTTATGCCATGCCGTGCCAATCCATGCCATTCCGTGTCAATCCATGCCAAGCCGTGCCAAGCTGTGCCATACCGTGCCAAGCTGTGCCATACCATGCCAAGTCTTGCCAACCCATGCCAAGCAGTCCTATTCTATATTGTGCCATACCATGTTCTGCCATGCCAAGCCGTGCCATGCCATGCCATGCCATGCCGTCCCAAGCTGTGCCAAGCAGTGCCATGCCATGATTACCCATGACAAGTTTTGCGAGGACAAGCTTTGCCATTCTATGCCAATCCATGCCAAACCGTGCCATCCCATGCTGATCAATGCCAAACAGTGCCATTCTATGCTGACACATGCCAAGCTTTGTCATGCCGTGCCAATCCATGCCAAGCCGTACCAAGCTGTGCCATGACACACCAAGCCGTACCAAGCTGTGCATACCATCCCAAGCCGTGTCACCGCGTGCCAAGCTCTGCCAAGCTGTGCTATTCTATGCTGACCCGTGCCAAGCTCTTCCTTGCCATGCCAAGTCGTTCCAAGCAGCACTATGCTATTCTGTTCCACGTCATGTTATGCTATGCCATGTTATGCCAAGCCGCGCCAATCCATGCCAAGCCGTGCCAAGCTGTGCCATACCCTACCAAGCCGTGCCATACCATGCCAAGGCTTGCCAACCCGTGCCAAACAGTCCTATGCTATACTGTGCCATACGATCTTCTGCCATGCCGTGTTGTGCCATGCCATGCCATGCCGTGCCAAGCTGTGCCATACCGTGACAAGCTGTGCCATATCGTGCCAAGGCTTGCCAACCCGTGCCAAGCAGTCCTGTGCAATACTGTGCCATACCATGTTCTGCCATGCCAAGCCTTGCCAATCCATGCCATGCCGTGCCATGCCGTGCCAAGCAGTGCTATGCTATTCTGTTCCATGCCATGTTGTGCCATGCCATCTTATGCCAAGCCGTGCCAATCCATGCCAAGCCATGCCAAGCTGTGCCATACCATGCCAAGCTGTGCCATACCGTGCCAAGCTGTGCCATATTGTGCCAAGGCTTGACAACTCGTGCCAAGCAGTCCTATGCTATACTGTGCCATACCATGTTCTGCCATGCCGTGTTCTGCTATGCCGTGCCATGCCATGCCAAGCTGTGCCATGTCATGATAACCCATGCCAAGCTATGCCAGGGCGAGCTTTCCCATTCTATGCAGATCTATGCCAAACCGTGCCATTCTATGCTGACCCGTACCAAGATTTTCCTTGCCATGCCAAGCCGTTCCAAGCAGTAGTATGCTATTCTCTTCCATGCCATGTTGTGTCATGCCATCTTATGCCAAGCCGTGCCCATCCTTGCCAAGCCGTGCCAAGCTGCGCCATGCCGTGCCAAGCCGTGCCATGCCGTGACAAGCCGTTCCATGCCATGCCAAGGCTTGCCAATCCGTGCCAAGCAGTCCTATGCTATACTGTGCCATACGATGTTCTGCCATGCCGTGTTGTGCCATGCCATGCCATGCCGTGCCAAGCTGTGACATGCCATGATTACCCATGCCAAGCTATGCCAGGACGAGCTTTGCCATTCTATGCCAATCCATGCCAAACCCTGCCAACCCATGCTGGACCGTGCCAAGACTTGCTATGCCAAGCTGTGCCTTGCCCAGCCGTGCCATTCAATGCTGACCCGTGCCAAGTTGTGCCATGCCGTGCCAAGCTGTGCCAAGCCATGCCAAGCTGTGCCATACCGTGCCAAGCTGTGCCATATCGTGCCAAGGCTTGCCAACCCTTGCCAAGCAGTCCTATGCTATACTGTGCCATACCATGTTCTGCCATGCCAAGTCTTGCCAATCCATGCCATGACGTCCCAAGCTGTGCCTAGCAGTGCCATGCCATGATAACCCGTGCCAAGCTATGCCAGGACAAGCTTTGCCATTCTATGCCAATCCATGCCAAACTGTGCTATCCCATGCTGATCCATGCCAAACCGTGCCATTCTATGCTGACACGTGCCAAGATGTTCCATGCCGTGCCAATCCATGACAAGCCGTGCCAAGCTGTGCCATACCGTGCCAAGCCGTGCCATGCCATGCCAAGGCATGCCAACCCGTGCCAAGCAGTCCTATGCTATACTGTGCCATACCATGTTCTGCCATGCCAAGCCTTGCCAATCCGTGCCAAGCAGTCCTATGCTATACTGTGCCATACCATGTTCTGCCATGCCAAGCCGTGCCATGCCATGCCATGCCGTGCCAAGCTGTGCCAAGCTGTGTTTTTCTATGCTGACCCGTGCCAAGCATTTCCTTGCTATGCCGAGTCATTCCAAGCAGTGCTATGCTATTCTGTTCCATGCCATGTTGTGCCATGCCATCTTATGCCAAGCCGTGCCAATCCATGCCATGCCGTGCCAAGCTGTGGCATACCATGGTAACACATGCCAAGCTATGCCAGGACGGGCTTTCGCATTCTATGCAGATCTATGCCAAACCGTGCCATTCTATGCTGACCCGTGCCAAGATTTTCCTTGATATTCCAAGCCGTTCCAAGCAGTACTATGCTATTCTGTTCCATGTCCTGTTATGCCGCGCCATGTTATGCCATGCCGTGCCAATCCATGCCATTCCGTGTCAATCCATGCCAAGCCGTGCCAAGCTGTGCCATACCGTGCCAAGCTGTGCCATACCATGCCAAGTCTTGCCAACCCATGCCAAGCAGTCCTATTCTATATTGTGCCATACCATGTTCTGCCATGCCAAGCCGTGCCATGCCATGCCATGCCATGCCGTCCCAAGCTGTGCCAAGCAGTGCCATGCCATGATTACCCATGACAAGTTTTGCGAGGACAAGCTTTGCCATTCTATGCCAATCCATGCCAAACCGTGCCATCCCATGCTGATCAATGCCAAACAGTGCCATTCTATGCTGACACATGCCAAGCTTTGTCATGCCGTGCCAATCCATGCCAAGCCGTACCAAGCTGTGCCATGACACACCAAGCCGTACCAAGCTGTGCATACCATCCCAAGCCGTGTCACCGCGTGCCAAGCTCTGCCAAGCTGTGCTATTCTATGCTGACCCGTGCCAAGCTCTTCCTTGCCATGCCAAGTCGTTCCAAGCAGCACTATGCTATTCTGTTCCACGTCATGTTATGCTATGCCATGTTATGCCAAGCCGCGCCAATCCATGCCAAGCCGTGCCAAGCTGTGCCATACCCTACCAAGCCGTGCCATACCATGCCAAGGCTTGCCAACCCGTGCCAAACAGTCCTATGCTATACTGTGCCATACGATCTTCTGCCATGCCGTGTTGTGCCATGCCATGCCATGCCGTGCCAAGCTGTGCCATACCGTGACAAGCTGTGCCATATCGTGCCAAGGCTTGCCAACCCGTGCCAAGCAGTCCTGTGCAATACTGTGCCATACCATGTTCTGCCATGCCAAGCCTTGCCAATCCATGCCATGCCGTGCCATGCCGTGCCAAGCAGTGCTATGCTATTCTGTTCCATGCCATGTTGTGCCATGCCATCTTATGCCAAGCCGTGCCAATCCATGCCAAGCCATGCCAAGCTGTGCCATACCATGCCAAGCTGTGCCATACCGTGCCAAGCTGTGCCATATTGTGCCAAGGCTTGACAACTCGTGCCAAGCAGTCCTATGCTATACTGTGCCATACCATGTTCTGCCATGCCGTGTTCTGCTATGCCGTGCCATGCCATGCCAAGCTGTGCCATGTCATGATAACCCATGCCAAGCTATGCCAGGGCGAGCTTTCCCATTCTATGCAGATCTATGCCAAACCGTGCCATTCTATGCTGACCCGTACCAAGATTTTCCTTGCCATGCCAAGCCGTTCCAAGCAGTAGTATGCTATTCTCTTCCATGCCATGTTGTGTCATGCCATCTTATGCCAAGCCGTGCCCATCCTTGCCAAGCCGTGCCAAGCTGCGCCATGCCGTGCCAAGCCGTGCCATGCCGTGACAAGCCGTTCCATGCCATGCCAAGGCTTGCCAATCCGTGCCAAGCAGTCCTATGCTATACTGTGCCATACGATGTTCTGCCATGCCGTGTTGTGCCATGCCATGCCATGCCGTGCCAAGCTGTGACATGCCATGATTACCCATGCCAAGCTATGCCAGGACGAGCTTTGCCATTCTATGCCAATCCATGCCAAACCCTGCCAACCCATGCTGGACCGTGCCAAGACTTGCTATGCCAAGCTGTGCCTTGCCCAGCCGTGCCATTCAATGCTGACCCGTGCCAAGTTGTGCCATGCCGTGCCAAGCTGTGCCAAGCCATGCCAAGCTGTGCCATACCGTGCCAAGCTGTGCCATATCGTGCCAAGGCTTGCCAACCCTTGCCAAGCAGTCCTATGCTATACTGTGCCATACCATGTTCTGCCATGCCAAGTCTTGCCAATCCATGCCATGACGTCCCAAGCTGTGCCTAGCAGTGCCATGCCATGATAACCCGTGCCAAGCTATGCCAGGACAAGCTTTGCCATTCTATGCCAATCCATGCCAAACTGTGCTATCCCATGCTGATCCATGCCAAACCGTGCCATTCTATGCTGACACGTGCCAAGATGTTCCATGCCGTGCCAATCCATGACAAGCCGTGCCAAGCTGTGCCATACCGTGCCAAGCCGTGCCATGCCATGCCAAGGCATGCCAACCCGTGCCAAGCAGTCCTATGCTATACTGTGCCATACCATGTTCTGCCATGCCAAGCCTTGCCAATCCGTGCCAAGCAGTCCTATGCTATACTGTGCCATACCATGTTCTGCCATGCCAAGCCGTGCCATGCCATGCCATGCCGTGCCAAGCTGTGCCAAGCTGTGTTTTTCTATGCTGACCCGTGCCAAGCATTTCCTTGCTATGCCGAGTCATTCCAAGCAGTGCTATGCTATTCTGTTCCATGCCATGTTGTGCCATGCCATCTTATGCCAAGCCGTGCCAATCCATGCCATGCCGTACCAAGCTGTGCCATATCGTGCCATGCTGTGCCATATCGTGCCAAGGCTTGCCAACCCGGGTCAAGCAGTCCTATGCTATACTGTGCCATACCATGTTCTGCCATGCCGTGTTCTGCTATGCCGTGCCATGCCATGCCAAGCTGTGCCATGCCATGATAACCCATGCCAAGCTATGCCAGGACGAGATTTGCCATTCTATGCCAATCCATGCCAAACTGTGCCATCCCATGCCGATCCATGCCAAACCGTGCCATTCTATGCTGACACCTGCCAAGATTTTTCATGCCGTGCCAATCCATGCCACGCCGTACCAAGCTGTGCCATGACACACCAAGCTGTGCCATACTATGCCAAGGCATGCCAACCCATGCCAAGACGTCCTATGCTATACTGTGCCATACCATGTTCTGCCATGCCAAGCCGTGCCAATCCATGCCATGCCGTGCCAAGCTGTGGCATGCCATGGTAAAACATGCCAAGCTATGCCAGGACGAGCTTTCGCATTCTATGCAGATCTATGCCAAACCGTGCCATTCTATGCTGACCCGTGCCAAGATTTTCCTTGATATTCCAAGCCGTTCCAAGCAGTACTATGCTATTCTGTTCCATGTCCTGTTATGCCGCGCCATGTTATGCCATGCCGTGCCAATCCATGCCATTCCGTGTCAATCCATGCCAAGCCGTGCCAAGCTGTGCCATACCGTGCCAAGCTGTGCCATACCATGCCAAGTCTTGCCAACCCGTGCCAAGAAGTCCTATTCTATATTGTGCCATACCATGTTCTGCCATGCCAAGCCGTGCCATGCCATGCCATGCCATGCCGTCCCAAGCTGTGCCAAGCAGTGCCATGCCATGATTACCCATGACAAGTTTTGCGAGGACAAGCTTTGCCATTCTATGCCAATCCATGCCAAACCGTGCCATCCCATGCTGATCAATGCCAAACAGTGCCATTCTATGCTGACACATGCCAAGCTTTGTCATGCCGTGCCAATCCATGCCAAGCCGTACCAAGCTGTGCCATGACACACCAAGCCGTACCAAGCTGTGCATACCATCCCAAGCCGTGTCACCGCGTGCCAAGCTCTGCCAAGCTGTGCTATTCTATGCTGACCCGTGCCAAGCTCTTCCTTGCCATGCCAAGTCGTTCCAAGCAGCACTATGCTATTCTGTTCCACGTCATGTTATGCTATGCCATGTTATGCCAAGCCGCGCCAATCCATGCCAAGCCGTGCCAAGCTGTGCCATACCCTACCAAGCCGTGCCATACCATGCCAAGGCTTGCCAACCCGTGCCAAGCAGTCCTATTCTATATTGTGCCATACCATGTTCTGCCATGTCACGCCGTGCCAATCCATGCCATGACGTGCCAAGCTATGCCATGCCATGATAACCCATGCCAAGCTATGCCAGGACGAGCTTTGCCATTCTATGCAGATCCATGCCAAACCGTGCCAACCCATGCTGAGCCGTGCCAAACCGTGGCATTCTATGCTGACCCGTGCCATGCTTTGTCATGCCGTGCCAAGCCGTGACAAGAAGTGCTATGCTATTCTGTACAATGCCATGTTGTGCCATGCCATGCCAAGCCGATCAAAGCTGTGCCATATCATGCTAACCCATACCCGTGCCATTCCGTTCTAACCTATGGCATGCTGAGCCATGCAAGCTGTGCCATTCCATGCTGTACTATTCTATGCTGAACCATGCCAAGCTTTACCATGCCGTGCCAAGCTGTGCCAAGCAGTGCCATGCCATGATAACCCATGACAAGCCATGCCAGGACGAGCTTTGCCATTCTATGCCAATCCATGCCAAACCGTGCCATCCCATTCTGATCCATGCCAAACCGTGCCATTCTATGCTGACCCGTGCCAAGCTTTGTCATGCCGTGCCAATCCATGCCATGCCGTACCAAGCTGTGCCATGCCACACCAAGCTGTGCCAAGCTGTGCAATACCATAACAAGCCTTGCTAAGCCGTGCCAAGCGGTTCTATTCTATTCTGTGCCATGCCATGTTTTGCCATTCCATGACAATTCATGCCAAGCCGTGCCAATCCACACCAAACCGTGCCAAGCTGTGCCATTCCACACCAAGCTGTGCCATACCATGACAAGTGGTTCTATTCTATTCAGTGCCATGCCATTTTTTCCCATGCCATGTTATTCCAATCCATGCCGTCCCGTGCCAAGCTGTGCCAGGCAGTGCCATGCCATGATAACTCATGCCAAGTTGTGCGAGGACGAGCTTTGCCACTCTATGCCAATCCATGCCAATCCGTGCCATCCCATGCTGACCCGTGCCATGCTTTGCCATGCCGTGCCAAGGCTTGCCAAGCAGTCCTATTCTATTCTGTGCCATGCCATGTTGTCCCATGCCATGTTGCTCCAATCCATGCCATGCCGTTCCACGCTGTGCCATACCATGCCAAGTCGTGCCACGCTGTGCCACGCCGTGCCAAGCTGTGCCATTCTATGCTGGCCCGTGCCAAGCTTTTCCTTGCCATGCCAAGCCGTTCCAAGCAGTACTATGCTATTCTGTTCCATGCCATGTTGTGCCATGCCATCTTATGCCAAGCCATGCCAAGCCATGCCATACCGTGCCAAGCTGTGCCATACCATGCTAAGGCTTGCCAACCCGTGCCAAGCAGTCCTATGCTATACTGTGCCATACCATGTTCTGCCATGCCAAGCTTTTCTATGCCATGCCAAGCTGTGCCAAGCTGTGCCATGCCATGATAACCCGTGCAAAGCTATGCCAGGACGAGCTTTGCCATTCTATGTCGATCCATGCCAAACCGTGCCATCCCATGCTGAGCCGTGCCAAGACTTGCCATGCCAATCTGTGCCTTGCCAAGCCGTGCCATTCTATACTGAGCCGTGCGAAGCTTTGCTATGCCGTTCCAAGCGGAGCGAAGCAGTGCTATGCTATTTTGTTCCATGCCATGTTATGCCAATCCATGACAATCCATGCCATGCCGTGCCAATCCATGCCAAACCGTGCGAAGCAGTGTAATCCATGCTAACCCGTGTGTTTATGCAGTAACTGGACCAGGCGCTGACGCCCGAGGGGCACTCACTGCGTTTCATTGTTGAACAGCGCACAGGGAACCGGGCGCCCCCGTCCGTCGAAGGGCGGGGCTGAGAGCGCGGCTAGGCACAGCCCGGCACGGAACGGAGCCGAGCCGAGCCGTGCGCAACTAACCCAGGACGAGCCGAGCCGAGCCGAGCCGAACCGTGCCGTGCCGAGCCGTGCCGTGCCGAGCCGTGCCGAGCCGTGCCGTGCCGTGCCGAGCCGTGCCGAGCCGTGCCGAGCCGTGCCGTGCCGAGCCGTGCCGAGCCGTGCCGAGCCGTGCCGTGCCGAGCCGTGCCGTGCCGAGCCGTGCCGTGCCGTGCCGAGCCGTGCCGAGCCGTGCCGAGCCGTGCCGTGCCGAGCCGTGCCGTGCCGAGCCGTGCCGAGCCGTGCCGAGCCGTGCCGTGCCGTGCCGAGCCGTGCCGAGCCGTGCCGAGCCGTGCCGTGCCGAGCCGTGCCGTGCCGAGCCGTGCCGTGCCGTGCCGAGCCGTGCCGAGCCGTGCTGAGCCGTACCGTGCCGTGCCGAGCCGTGCCGAGCCGTGCCGAGCCGTGCCGTGCTGTGCCGAGAGGTGCCTTGCCCAGCCGTGCCATTCTATGCTGACCCGTGCCAAGCTTTGCCATGCCGTGCCAAGCCGTGCCAAGCAGTGTTATGCTACTCTGAGCCATGCCATGTTGTCCCATGCCATGTTGTTCCAATCCATGCCATGCCGTTCCACGCTGTGCCATACCATCCCAAGCCATGCCACGCCGTGCCAAGCTCTGCCAAGCTGTGTTTTTCTATTCTGACCCGTGCCAAGCATTTCCTTTCCATGCCGAGTCGTTCCAAGCTGTGCTATGCTATTCTGTTCCATGCCATGTTATGCCATGCCATCTTATGCCAAGCCGTGCCAATCCATGCCAAGCCAAGCCAAGCTGTGCCATACCATGCCTAGCTGTGCCATATCGTGCCAAGGCTTGCCAACCCGTGCCAAGCAGTCCTATGCAATGTAGTGCCATACCATGTTCAGCCATGCCAAGCCGTACCAAGCTCAGCCTAGCAGTGCCAGACATGATAACCCGTGCCAAGCTATGCCAGGACAAGCTTTGCCATTCTATGCCAATCCATGCCAAACTGTGCCATCCCATGCTGATCCATGCCAAACCGTGCCATTCTATGCTGACACGTGCCAAGCTTTTCATGCCGTGCCAATCCATGCCAAGGCTTACCAATCCATGCCATACCGTGCCAAGCTGTGCCATACCATGCCAAGGCATGCCAACCCGTGCCAAGCAGACCTATGCTATACTGTGCCATACCATGTTCTGCCATGACAAACCGTGCCAATCCATGCCATGCTGTGCCTAGCAGTGCCATGCCATGATAACCCGTGCCAAGCTATGCCAGGGCGAGCTTTCCCATTCTATGCAGATCTATGCCAAACCGTGCCATTCTATGCTGACCCGTACCAAGATTTTCCTTGCCATGCCAAGCCGTTCCAAGCAGTAGTATGCTATTCTCTTCCATGCCATGTTGTGTCATGCCATCTTATGCCAAGCCGTGCCAATCCTTGCCAAGCCGTGCCAAGCTGTGCCATGCCGTGCCAAGCCGTGCCATGCCGTGACAAGCCGTGCCATGCCATGCCAAGGCTTGCCAATCCGTGCCAAGCAGTCCTATGCTATACTGTGCCATACGATGTTCTGCCATGCCGTGTTGTGCCATGCCATGCCATGCCGTGCCAAGCTGTGACATGCCATGATTACCCATGCCAAGCTATGCCAGGACGAGCTTTGCCATTCTATGCCAATCCATGCCAAACCCTGCCAACCCATGCTGGACCGTGCCAAGACTTGCTATGCCAAGCTGTGCCTTGCCCAGCCGTGCCATTCAATGCTGACCCGTGCCAAGCTTTGCCATGCCGTGCCAAGCCGTGCCAAGCCATGCCAAGCTGTGCCATACCGTGCCAAGCTGTGCCATATCGTGCCAAGGCTTGCCAACCCTTGCCAAGCAGTCCTATGCTATACTGTGCCATACCATGTTCTGCCATGACAAGCCTTGCCAATCCATGCCATGACGTGCCAAGCTCTGCCTAGCAGTGCCATGCCATGATAACCCGTGCCAAGCTATGCCATTACAAGCTTTGCCATTCTATGCCAATCCATGCCAAACTGTGCCATCCCATGCTGATCCATGCCAAACCGTGCCATTCTATGCTGACACGTGCCAAGATTTTCCATGCCGTGCCAATCCATGACAAGCCGTGCCAAGCTGTGCCATACCGTGCCAAGCCGTGCCACGCCATGCCAAGGCATGCCAACCCGTGCCAAGCAGTCCTATGCTATACTGTGCCATACCATGTTCTGCCATGCCAAGCCTTGCCAATCCGTGCCAAGCAGTCCTATGCTATACTGTGCCATACCATGTTCTGCCATGCCAAGCCGTGCCATGCCATGCCATGCCGTGCCAAGCTGTGCCAAGCTGTGTTTTTCTATGCTGACCCGTGCCAAGCATTTCCTTGCTATGCCGAGTCGTTCCAAGCAGTGCTATGCTATTCTGTTCCATGCCATGTTGTGCCATGCCATCTTATGCCAAGCAGTGCCAATCCATGCCATGCCGTACCAATCCATGCCATATCGTGCCAAGCTGTGCCATATCGTGCCAAGGCTTGCCAAACCGGGCCAAGCAGTCCTATGCTATACTGTGCCATACCATGTTCTGCCATGCCGTGTTCTGCTATGCCGTGCCATGCCATGCCAAGCTGTGCCATGCCATGATAACCCATGCCAAGCTATGCCAGGGCGAGCTTTCCCATTCTATGCAGATCTATGCCAAACTGTGCCATTCTATGCTGACCCGTACCAAGATTTTCCTTGCCATGCCAAGCCGTTCCAAGCAGTAGTATGCTATTCTGTTCCATGCCATGTTGTGTCATGCCATCTTATGCCAAGCCGTGCCAATCCTTGCCAAGCCGTGCCAAGCTGTGCCATGCCGTGCCAAGCCGTGCCATGCCGTGACAAGCCGTTCCATGCCATGCCAAGGCTTGCCAATCCGTGCCAAGCAGTCCTATGCTATACTGTGCCATACGATGTTCTGCCATGCCGTGTTGTGCCATGCCATGCCATGCTGTGCCAAGCTGTGACATGCCATGATTACCCATGCCAAGCTATGCCAGGACGAGCTTTGCCATTCTATGCTGATCCATGCCAAACCCTGCCAACCCATGCTGAGCCGTGCCAAGACTTGCTATGCCAAGCTGTGCCTTGCCCAGCCGTGCCATTCTATGCTGACCCGTGCCAAGCTTTGCCATGCCGTGCCAAGCCGTGCCAATCCATGCCAAGCCATGCCAAGCCTTGCCAATCCGTGCCAAGCAGTCCTATGCTATACTGTGCCATACCATGTTCTGCCATGCCAAGCCGTGCCATGCCATGCCATGCCGTGCCAAGCTGTGCCAAGCTGTGTTTTTCTATGCTGACCCGTGCCAAGCATTTCCTTGCTATGCCGAGTCGTTCCAAGCAGTGCTATGCTATTCTGTTCCATGCCATGTTGTGCCATGCCATCTTATGCCAAGCAGTGCCAATCCAAGCCAGGCCGTACCAAGCTGTGCCATATCGTGCCATGCTGTGCCATATCGTGCCAAGGCTTGCCAACCCGGGTCAAGCAGTCCTATGCTATACTGTGCCATACCATGTTCTGCCATGCCGTGTTCTGCTATGCCGTGCCATGCCATGCCAAGCTGTGCCATGCCATGATAACCCATGCCAAGCTATGCCAGGACGAGATTTGCCATTCTATGCCAATCCATGCCAAACTGTGCCATCCCATGCCGATCCATGCCAAACCGTGCCATTCTATGCTGACACCTGCCAAGATTTTTCATGCCGTGCCAATCCATGCCACGCCGTACCAAGCTGTGCCATGACACACCAAGCTGTGCCATACTATGCCAAGGCATGCCAACCCATGCCAAGACGTCCTATGCTATACTGTGCCATACCATGTTCTGCCATGCCAAGCCGTGCCAATCCATGCCATGCCGTGCCAAGCTGTGGCATACCATGGTAACACATGCCAAGCTATGCCAGGACGGGCTTTCGCATTCTATGCAGATCTATGCCAAACCGTGCCATTCTATGCTGACCCGTGCCAAGATTTTCCTTGATATTCCAAGCCGTTCCAAGCAGTACTATGCTATTCTGTTCCATGTCCTGTTATGCCGCGCCATGTTATGCCATGCCGTGTCAATCCATGCCAAGCCGTGCCAAGCTGTGCCATACCGTGCCAAGCTGTGCCATACCATGCCAAGTCTTGCCAACCCGTGCCAAGCAGTCCTATTCTATATTGTGCCATACCATGTTCTGCCATGCCAAGCCGTGCCATGCCATGCCATGCCATGCCGTCCCAAGCTGTGCCAAGCAGTGCCATGCCATGATTACCCATGACAAGTTTTGCGAGGACAAGCTTTGCCATTCTATGCCAATCCATGCCAAACCGTGCCATCCCATGCTGATCAATGCCAAACAGTGCCATTCTATGCTGACACATGCCAAGCTTTGTCACGCCGTGCCAATCCATGCCAAGCCGTACCAAGCTGTGCCATGACACACCAAGCCGTACCAAGCTGTGCATACCATCCCAAGCCGTGTCACCGCGTGCCAAGCTCTGCCAAGCTGTGCTATTCTATGCTGACCCGTGCCAAGCTCTTCCTTGCCATGCCAAGTCGTTCCAAGCAGCACTATGCTATTCTGTTCCACGTCATGTTATGCTATGCCATGTTATGCCAAGCCGCGCCAATCCATGCCAAGCCGTGCCAAGCTGTGCCATACCCTACCAAGCCGTGCCATACCATGCCAAGGCTTGCCAACCCGTGCCAAACAGTCCTATGCTATACTGTGCCATACGATCTTCTGCCATGCCGTGTTGTGCCATGCCATGCCATGCCGTGCCAAGCTGTGCCATACCGTGACAAGCTGTGCCATATCGTGCCAAGGCTTGCCAACCCGTGCCAAGCAGTCCTGTGCAATACTGTGCCATACCATGTTCTGCCATGCCAAGCCTTGCCAATCCATGCCATGCCGTGCCATGCCGTGCCAAGCAGTGCTATGCTATTCTGTTCCATGCCATGTTGTGCCATGCCATCTTATGCCAAGCCGTGCCAATCCATGCCAAGCCATGCCAAGCTGTGCCAATCCATGCCAAGCTGTGCCATACCGTGCCAAGCTGTGCCATATTGTGCCAAGGCTTGACAACTCGTGCCAAGCAGTCCTATGCTATACTGTGCCATACCATGTTCTGCCATGCCGTGTTCTGCTATGCCGTGCCATGCCATGCCAAGCAGTGCCATGCCATGATAACCCATGCCAAGCTATGCCAGGGCGAGCTTTCCCATTCTATGCAGATCTATGCCAAACCGTGCCATTCTATGCTGACCCGTACCAAGATTTTCCTTGCCATGCCAAGCCGTTCCAAGCAGTAGTATGCTATTCTCTTCCATGCCATGTTGTGTCATGCCATCTTATGCCAAGCCTTGCCCATCCTTGCCAAGCCGTGCCAAGCTGTGCCATGCCGTGCCAAGCCGTGCCATGCCGTGACAAGCCGTTCCATGCCATGCCAAGGCTTGCCAATCCGTGCCAAGCAGTCCTATGCTATACTGTGCCATACGATGTTCTGCCATGCCGTGTTGTGCCATGCCATGCCATGCCGTGCCAAGCTGTGACATGCCATGATTACCCATGCCAAGCTATGCCAGGACGAGCTTTGCCATTCTATGCCAATCCATGCCAAACCCTGCCAACCCATGCTGGACCGTGCCAAGACTTGCTATGCCAAGCTGTGCCTTGCCCAGCCGTGCCATTCAATGCTGACCCGTGCCAAGTTGTGCCATGCAGTGCCAAGCTGTGCCAAGCCATGCCAAGCTGTGCCATACCGTGCCAAGCTGTGCCATATCGTGCCATGGCTTGCCAACCCTTGCCAAGCAGTCCTATGCTATACTGTGCCATACCATGTTCTGCCATGCCAAGTCTTGCCAATCCATGCCATGACGTCCCAAGCTGTGCCTAGCAGTGCCATGCCATGATAACCCGTGCCAAGCTATGCCAGGACAAGCTTTGCCATTCTATGCCAATCCATGCCAAACTGTGCTATCCCATGCTGATCCATGCCAAACCGTGCCATTCTATGCTGACACGTGCCAAGATGTTCCATGCCGTGCCAATCCATGACAAGCCGTGCCAAGCTGTGCCATACCGTGCCAAGCCGTGCCATGCCATGCCAAGGCATGCCAACCCGTGCCAAGCAGTCCTATGCTATACTGTGCCATACCATGTTCTGCCATGCCAAGCCTTGCCAATCCGTGCCAAGCAGTCCTATGCTATACTGTGCCATACCATGTTCTGCCATGCCAAGCCGTGCCATGCCATGCCATGCCGTGCCAAGCTGTGCCAAGCTGTGTTTCTCTATGCTGACCCGTGCCAAGCATTTCCTTGCTATGCCGAGTCATTCCAAGCAGTGCTATGCTATTCTGTTCCATGCCATGTTGTGCCATGCCATCTTATGCCAAGCCGTGCCAATCCATGCCATGCCGTACCAAGCTGTGCCATATCGTGCCATGCTGTGCCATATCGTGCCAAGGCTTGCCAACCCGGGTCAAGCAGTCCTATGCTATACTGTGCCATACCATGTTCTGCCATGCCGTGTTCTGCTATGCCGTGCCATGCCATGCCAAGCTGTGCCATGCCATGATAACCCATGCCAAGCTATGCCAGGACGAGATTTGCCATTCTATCCCAATCCATGCCAAACTGTGCCATCCCATGCCGATCCATGCCAAACCGTGCCATTCTATGCTGACACCTGCCAAGATTTTTCATGCCGTGCCAATCCATGCCACGCCGTACCAAGCTGTGCCATGACACACCAAGCTGTGCCATACTATGCCAAGGCATGCCAACCCATGCCAAGACGTCCTATGCTATACTGTGCCATACCATGTTCTGCCATGCCAAGCCGTGCCAATCCATGCCATGCCGTGCCAAGCTGTGGCATGCCATGGTAAAACATGCCAAGCTATGCCAGGACGAGCTTTCGCATTCTATGCAGATCTATGCCAAACCGTGCCATTCTATGCTGACCCGTGCCAAGATTTTCCTTGATATTCCAAGCCGTTCCAAGCAGTACTATGCTATTCTGTTCCATGTCCTGTTATGCCGCGCCATGTTATGCCATGCCGTGCCAATCCATGCCATTCCGTGTCAATCCATGCCAAGCCGTGCCAAGCTGTGCCATACCGTGCCAAGCTGTGCCATACCATGCCAAGTCTTGCCAACCCGTGCCAAGAAGTCCTATTCTATATTGTGCCATACCATGTTCTGCCATGCCAAGCCGTGCCATGCCATGCCATGCCATGCCGTCCCAAGCTGTGCCAAGCAGTGCCATGCCATGATTACCCATGACAAGTTTTGCGAGGACAAGCTTTGCCATTCTATGCCAATCCATGCCAAACCGTGCCATCCCATGCTGATCAATGCCAAACAGTGCCATTCTATGCTGACACATGCCAAGCTTTGTCATGCCGTGCCAATCCATGCCAAGCCGTACCAAGCTGTGCCATGACACACCAAGCCGTACCAAGCTGTGCATACCATCCCAAGCCGTGTCACCGCGTGCCAAGCTCTGCCAAGCTGTGCTATTCTATGCTGACCCGTGCCAAGCTCTTCCTTGCCATGCCAAGTCGTTCCAAGCAGCACTATGCTATTCTGTTCCACGTCATGTTATGCTATGCCATGTTATGCCAAGCCGCGCCAATCCATGCCAAGCCGTGCCAAGCTGTGCCATACCCTACCAAGCCGTGCCATACCATGCCAAGGCTTGCCAACCCGTGCCAAGCAGTCCTATTCTATATTGTGCCATACCATGTTCTGCCATGTCACGCCGTGCCAATCCATGCCATGACGTGCCAAGCTATGCCATGCCATGATAACCCATGCCAAGCTATGCCAGGACGAGCTTTGCCATTCTATGCAGATCCATGCCAAACCGTGCCAACCCATGCTGAGCCGTGCCAAACCGTGGCATTCTATGCTGACCCGTGCCATGCTTTGTCATGCCGTGCCAAGCCGTGACAAGAAGTGCTATGCTATTCTGTACAATGCCATGTTGTGCCATGCCATGCCAAGCCGATCAAAGCTGTGCCATATCATGCTAACCCATACCCGTGCCATTCCGTTCTAACCTATGGCATGCTGAGCCATGCAAGCTGTGCCATTCCATGCTGTACTATTCTATGCTGAACCATGCCAAGCTTTACCATGCCGTGCCAAGCTGTGCCAAGCAGTGCCATGCCATGATAACCCATGACAAGCCATGCCAGGACGAGCTTTGCCATTCTATGCCAATCCATGCCAAACCGTGCCATCCCATGCTGATCCATGCCAAACCGTGCCATTCTATGCTGACCCGTGCCAAGCTTTGTCATGCCGTGCCAATCCATGCCATGCCGTACCAAGCTGTGCCATGCCACACCAAGCTGTGCCAAGCTGTGCAATACCATAACAAGCCTTGCTAAGCCGTGCCAAGCGGTTCTATTCTATTCTGTGCCATGCCATGTTTTGCCATTCCATGACAATTCATGCCAAGCCGTGCCAATCCACACCAAACCGTGCCAAGCTGTGCCATTCCACACCAAGCTGTGCCATACCATGACAAGTGGTTCTATTCTATTCAGTGCCATGCCATTTTTTCCCATGCCATGTTATTCCAATCCATGCCGTCCCGTGCCAAGCTGTGCCAGGCAGTGCCATGCCATGATAACTCATGCCAAGTTGTGCGAGGACGAGCTTTGCCACTCTATGCCAATCCATGCCAATCCGTGCCATCCCATGCTGACCCGTGCCATGCTTTGCCATGCCGTGCCAAGGCTTGCCAAGCAGTCCTATTCTATTCTGTGCCATGCCATGTTGTCCCATGCCATGTTGCTCCAATCCATGCCATGCCGTTCCACGCTGTGCCATACCATGCCAAGTCGTGCCACGCTGTGCCAAGTCGTGCCACGCTGTGCCACGCCGTGCCAAGCTGTGCCATTCTATGCTGGCCCGTGCCAAGCTTTTCCTTGCCATGCCAAGCCGTTCCAAGCAGTACTATGCTATTCTGTTCCATGCCATGTTGTGCCATGCCATCTTATGCCAAGCCATGCCAAGCCATGCCATACCGTGCCAAGCTGTGCCATACCATGCCAGGCTTGCCAACCCGTGCCAAGCAGTCCTATGCTATACTGTGCCATACCATGTTCTGCCATGCCAAGCTTTTCTATGCCATGCCAAGCTGTGCCAAGCTGTGCCATGCCATGATAACCCGTGCAAAGCTATGCCAGGACGAGCTTTGCCATTCTATGTCGATCCATGCCAAACCGTGCCATCCCATGCTGAGCCGTGCCAAGACTTGCCATGCCAATCTGTGCCTTGCCAAGCCGTGCCATTCTATGCTGAGCCGTGCGAAGCTTTGCTATGCCGTTCCAAGCGGAGCGAAGCAGTGCTATGCTATTTTGTTCCATGCCATGTTATGCCAATCCATGACAATCCATGCCATGCCGTGCCAATCCATGCCAAACCGTGCGAAGCAGTGTAATCCATGCTAACCCGTGTGTTTATGCAGTAACTGGACCAGGCGCTGACGCCCGAGGGGCACTCACTGCGTTTCATTGTTGAACAGCGCACAGGGAACCGGGCGCCCCGTCCGTCGAAGGGCGGGGCTGAGAGCGCGGCTAGGCACAGCCCGGCACGGAACGGAGCCGAGCCGAGCCGTGCGCAACTAACCCAGGACGAGCCGAGCCGAGCCGAGCCGAACCGTGCCGTGCCGAGCCGTGCCGTGCCGAGCCGTGCCGTGCCGAGCCGTGCCGAGCCGTGCCGTGCCGAGCCGTGCCGAGCCGTGCCGTGCCGTGCCGAGCCGTGCCGAGCCGTGCCGTGCCGAGCCGTGCCGAGCCGTGCCGTGCCGAGCCGTGCCGTGCCGAGCCGTGCCGTGCCGTGCCGAGCCGTGCCGAGCCGTGCCGAGCCGTGCCGTGCCGAGCCGTGCCGTGCCGAGCCGTGCCGAGCCGTGCCGAGCCGTGCCGTGCCGAGCCGTGCCGTGCCGAGCCGTGCCGAGCCGTGCCGAGCCGTGCCGTGCCGAGCCGTGCCGTGCCGAGCCGTGCCGAGCCGTGCCGAGCCGTGCCGAGCCGTGCCGTGCCGAGCCGTGCCGAGCCGTGCCGAGCCGAGCCGTGCCGAGCCGTGCCGTGCCGAGCCGTGCCGAGCCGTGCCGTGCCGTGCCGAGCCGTGCCGAGCCGTGCCGTGCCGAGCCGTGCCGAGCCGTGCCGAGCCGTGCCGTGCCGAGCCGTGCCGTGCCGAGCCGTGCCGAGCCGTGCCGTGCCGAGCCGTGCCGAGCCGTGCCGAGCCGTGCCGAGCCGTGCCGAGCCCTGCCGTGCCGAGCCGTGCCGAGCCGTGCCGAGCCGAGCCGTGCCGAGCCGTGCCGTGCCGAGCCGTGCCGAGCCGTGCCGTGCCGAGCCGTGCCGTGCCGAGCCGTGCCGAGCCGTGCCGTGCCGAGCCGTGCCGTGCCGAGCCGTGCCGAGCCGTGCCGTGCCGTGCCGAGCCGTGCCGTGCCGAGCCGTGCCGAGCCGTGCCGAGCCGAGCCGTGCCGAGCCGTGCCGTGCCGAGCCGTGCCGTGCCGTGCCGTGCCGAGCCGTGCCGTGCCGAGCCGTGCCGAGCCGTGCCGAGCCGTGCCGTGCCGAGCCGTGCCGAGCCGAGCCGTGCCGAGCGGTGCCGAGCCGTGCCGAGCCGTGCCGTGCCGAGCCGTGCCGTGCCGTGCCGAGCCGTGCCGAGCCGTGCTGAGCCGTGCCGTGCCGTGCCGAGCCGTGCCGAGCCGTGCCGAGCCGTGCCGTGCTGTGCCGAGAGGTGCCTTGCCCAGCCGTGCCATTCTATGCTGACCCGTGCCAAGCTTTGCCATGCCGTGCCAAGCCGTGCCAAGCAGTGTTATGCTACTCTGAGCCATGCCATGTTGTCCCATGCCATGTTGTTCCAATCCATGCCATGCCGTTCCACGCTGTGCCATACCATCCCAAGCCATGCCACGCCGTGCCAAGCTCTGCCAAGCTGTGTTTTTCTATTCTGACCCGTGCCAAGCATTTCCTTTCCATGCCGAGTCGTTCCAAGCTGTGCTATGCTATTCTGTTCCATGCCATGTTATGCCATGCCATCTTATGCCAAGCCGTGCCAATCCATGCCAAGCCAAGCCAAGCTGTGCCATACCATGCCTAGCTGTGCCATATCGTGCCAAGGCTTGCCAACCCGTGCCAAGCAGTCCTATGCAATGTAGTGCCATACCATGTTCAGCCATGCCAAGCCGTACCAAGCTCAGCCTAGCAGTGCCAGACATGATAACCCGTGCCAAGCTATGCCAGGACAAGCTTTGCCATTCTATGCCAATCCATGCCAAACTGTGCCATCCCATGCTGATCCATGCCAAACCGTGCCATTCTATGCTGACACGTGCCAAGCTTTTCATGCCGTGCCAATCCATGCCAAGGCTTACCAATCCATGCCATACCGTGCCAAGCTGTGCCATACCATGCCAAGGCATGCCAACCCGTGCCAAGCAGACCTATGCTATACTGTGCCATACCATGTTCTGCCATGACAAACCGTGCCAATCCATGCCATGCTGTGCCTAGCAGTGCCATGCCATGATAACCCGTGCCAAGCTATGCCAGGGCGAGCTTTCCCATTCTATGCAGATCTATGCCAAACCGTGCCATTCTATGCTGACCCGTACCAAGATTTTCCTTGCCATGCCAAGCCGTTCCAAGCAGTAGTATGCTATTCTCTTCCATGCCATGTTGTGTCATGCCATCTTATGCCAAGCCGTGCCAATCCTTGCCAAGCCGTGCCAAGCTGTGCCATGCCGTGCCAAGCCGTGCCATGCCGTGACAAGCCGTGCCATGCCATGCCAAGGCTTGCCAATCCGTGCCAAGCAGTCCTATGCTATACTGTGCCATACGATGTTCTGCCATGCCGTGTTGTGCCATGCCATGCCATGCCGTGCCAAGCTGTGACATGCCATGATTACCCATGCCAAGCTATGCCAGGACGAGCTTTGCCATTCTATGCCAATCCATGCCAAACCCTGCCAACCCATGCTGGACCGTGCCAAGACTTGCTATGCCAAGCTGTGCCTTGCCCAGCCGTGCCATTCAATGCTGACCCGTGCCAAGCTTTGCCATGCCGTGCCAAGCCGTGCCAAGCCATGCCAAGCTGTGCCATACCGTGCCAAGCTGTGCCATATCGTGCCAAGGCTTGCCAACCCTTGCCAAGCAGTCCTATGCTATACTGTGCCATACCATGTTCTGCCATGCCAAGCCTTGCCAATCCGTGCCAAGCAGTCCTATGCTATACTGTGCCATACCATGTTCTGCCATGCCAAGCCGTGCCATGCCATGCCATGCCGTGCCAAGCTGTGCCAAGCTGTGTTTTTCTATGCTGACCCGTGCCAAGCATTTCCTTGCTATGCCGAGTCGTTCCAAGCAGTGCTATGCTATTCTGTTCCATGCCATGTTGTGCCATGCCATCTTATGCCAAGCAGTGCCAATCCATGCCATGCCGTACCAAGCTGTGCCATATCGTGCCAAGCTGTGCCATATCGTGCCAAGGCTTGCCAACCCGGGCCAAGCAGTCCTATGCTATACTGTGCCATACCATGTTCTGCCATGCCGTGTTCTGCTATGCCGTGCCATGCCATGCCAAGCTGTGCCATGCCATGATAACCCATGCCAAGCTATGCCAGGGCGAGCTTTCCCATTCTATGCAGATCTATGCCAAACCGTGCCATTCTATGCTGACCCGTACCAAGATTTTCCTTGCCATGCCAAGCCGTTCCAAGCAGTAGTATGCTATTCTCTTCCATGCCATGTTGTGTCATGCCATCTTATGCCAAGCCGTGCCAATCCTTGCCAAGCCGTGCCAAGCTGTGCCATGCCGTGCCAAGCCGTGCCATGCCGTGACAAGCCGTTCCATGCCATGCCAAGGCTTGCCAATCCGTGCCAAGCAGTCCTATGCTATACTGTGCCATACGATGTTCTGCCATGCCGTGTTGTGCCATGCCATGCCATGCTGTGCCAAGCTGTGACATGCCATGATTACCCATGCCAAGCTATGCCAGGACGAGCTTTGCCATTCTATGCTGATCCATGCCAAACCCTGCCAACCCATGCTGAGCCGTGCCAAGACTTGCTATGCCAAGCTGTGCCTTGCCCAGCCGTGCCATTCAATGCTGAGCCGTGCCAAGCTTTGCTATGCCGTGCCAAGCCGTGCCAATCCATGCCAAGCCATGCCAAGCCTTGCCAATCCGTGCCAAGCAGTCCTATGCTATACTGTGCCATACCATGTTCTGCCATGCCAAGCCGTGCCATGCCATGCCATGCCGTGCCAAGCTGTGCCATACCATGCCTAGCTGTGCCATATCGTGCCAAGGCTTGCCAACCCGTGCCAAGCAGTCCTATGCAATGTAGTGCCATACCATGTTCAGCCATGCCAAGCCGTACCAAGCTCAGCCTAGCAGTGCCAGACATGATAACCCGTGCCAAGCTATGCCAGGACAAGCTTTGCCATTCTATGCCAATCCATGCCAAACTGTGCCATCCCATGCTGATCCATGCCAAACCGTGCCATTCTATGCTGACACGTGCCAAGCTTTTCATGCCGTGCCAATCCATGCCAAGGCTTACCAATCCATGCCATACCGTGCCAAGCTGTGCCATACCATGCCAAGGCATGCCAACCCGTGCCAAGCAGACCTATGCTATACTGTGCCATACCATGTTCTGCCATGACAAACCGTGCCAATCCATGCCATGCTGTGCCTAGCAGTGCCATGCCATGATAACCCGTGCCAAGCTATGCCAGGGCGAGCTTTCCCATTCTATGCAGATCTATGCCAAACCGTGCCATTCTATGCTGACCCGTACCAAGATTTTCCTTGCCATGCCAAGCCGTTCCAAGCAGTAGTATGCTATTCTCTTCCATGCCATGTTGTGTCATGCCATCTTATGCCAAGCCGTGCCAATCCTTGCCAAGCCGTGCCAAGCTGTGCCATGCCGTGCCAAGCCGTGCCCTGCCGTGACAAGCCGTGCCATGCCATGCCAAGGCTTGCCAATCCGTGCCAAGCAGTCCTATGCTATACTGTGCCATACGATGTTCTGCCATGCCGTGTTGTGCCATGCCATGCCATGCCGTGCCAAGCTGTGACATGCCATGATTACCCATGCCAAGCTATGCCAGGACGAGCTTTGCCATTCTATGCCAATCCATGCCAAACCCTGCCAACCCATGCTGGACCGTGCCAAGACTTGCTATGCCAAGCTGTGCCTTGCCCAGCCGTGCCATTCAATGCTGACCCGTGCCAAGCTTTGCCATGCCGTGCCAAGCCGTGCCAAGCCATGCCAAGCTGTGCCATACCGTGCCAAGCTGTGCCATATCGTGCCAAGGCTTGCCAACCCTTGCCAAGCAGTCCTATGCTATACTGTGCCATACCATGTTCTGCCATGCCAAGCCTTGCCAATCCGTGCCAAGCAGTCCTATGCTATACTGTGCCATACCATGTTCTGCCATGCCAAGCCGTGCCATGCCATGCCATGCCGTGCCAAGCTGTGCCAAGCTGTGTTTTTCTATGCTGACCCGTGCCAAGCATTTCCTTGCTATGCCGAGTCGTTCCAAGCAGTGCTATGCTATTCTGTTCCATGCCATGTTGTGCCATGCCATCTTATGCCAAGCAGTGCCAATCCATGCCATGCCGTACCAAGCTGTGCCATATCGTGCCAAGCTGTGCCATATCGTGCCAAGGCTTGCCAACCCGGGCCAAGCAGTCCTATGCTATACTGTGCCATACCATGTTCTGCCATGCCGTGTTCTGCTATGCCGTGCCATGCCATGCCAAGCTGTGCCATGCCATGATAACCCATGCCAAGCTATGCCAGGGCGAGCTTTCCCATTCTATGCAGATCTATGCCAAACCGTGCCATTCTATGCTGACCCGTACCAAGATTTTCCTTGCCATGCCAAGCCGTTCCAAGCAGTAGTATGCTATTCTGTTCCATGCCATGTTGTGTCATGCCATCTTATGCCAAGCCGTGCCAATCCTTGCCAAGCCGTGCCAAGCTGTGCCATGCCGTGCCAAGCCGTGCCATGCCGTGACAAGCCGTTCCATGCCATGCCAAGGCTTGCCAATCCGTGCCAAGCAGTCCTATGCTATACTGTGCCATACGATGTTCTGCCATGCCGTGTTGTGCCATGCCATGCCATGCTGTGCCAAGCTGTGACATGCCATGATTACCCATGCCAAGCTATGCCAGGACGAGCTTTGCCATTCTATGCTGATCCATGCCAAACCCTGCCAACCCATGCTGAGCCGTGCCAAGACTTGCTATGCCAAGCTGTGCCTTGCCCAGCCGTGCCATTCAATGCTGAGCCGTGCCAAGCTTTGCTATGCCGTGCCAAGCCGTGCCAATCCATGCCAAGCCATGCCAAGCCTTGCCAATCCGTGCCAAGCAGTCCTATGCTATACTGTGCCATACCATGTTCTGCCATGCCAAGCCGTGCCATGCCATGCCATGCCGTGCCAAGCTGTGCCAAGCTGTGTTTTTCTATGCTGACCCGTGCCAAGCATTTCCTTGCTATGCCGAGTCGTTCCAAGCAGTGCTATGCTATTCTCTTCCATGCCATGTTGTGCCATGCCATCTTATGCCAAGCAGTGCCAATCCAAGCCAGGCCGTACCAAGCTGTGCCATATCGTGCCATGCTGTGCCATATCGTGCCAAGGCTTGCCAACCCGGGTCAAGCAGTTCTATGCTATACTGTGCCATACCATGTTCTGCCATGCCGTGTTCTGCTATGCCGTGCCATGCCATGCCAAGCTGTGCCATGCCATGATAACCCATGCCAAGCTATGCCAGGACGAGATTTGCCATTCTATGCCAATCCATGCCAAACTGTTCCATCCCATGCCGATCCATGCCAAACCGTGCCATTCTATGCTGACACCTGCCAAGATTTTTCATGCCGTGCCAATCCATGCCACGCCGTACCAAGCTGTGCCATGACACACCAAGCTGTGCCATACTATGCCAAGGCATGCCAACCCATGCCAAGACGTCCTATGCTATACTGTGCCATACCATGTTCTGCCATGCCAAGCCGTGCCAATCCATGCCATGCCGTGCCAAGCTGTGGCATGCCATGGTAACACATGCCAAGCTATGCCAGGACGAGCTTTCGCATTCTATGCAGATCTATGCCAAACCGTGCCATTCTATGCTGACCCGTGCCAAGATTTTCCTTGATATTCCAAGCCGTTCCAAGCAGTACTATGCTATTCTGTTCCATGTCCTGTTATGCCGCGCCATGTTATGCCATGCCGTGTCAATCCATGCCAAGCCGTGCCAAGCTGTGCCATACCGTGCCAAGCTGTGCCATACCATGCCAAGTCTTGCCAACCCGTGCCAAGCAGTCCTATTCTATATTGTGCCATACCATGTTCTGCCATGCCAAGCCGTGCCATGCCATGCCATGCCATGCCGTCCCAAGCTGTGCCAAGCAGTGCCATGCCATGATTACCCATGACAAGTTTTGCGAGGACAAGCTTTGCCATTCTATGCCAATCCATGCCAAACCGTGCCATCCCATGCTGATCAATGCCAAACAGTGCCATTCTATGCTGACACATGCCAAGCTTTGTCATGCCGTGCCAATCCATGCCAAGCCGTACCAAGCTGTGCCATGACACACCAAGCCGTACCAAGCTGTGCATACCATCCCAAGCCGTGTCACCGCGTGCCAAGCTCTGCCAAGCTGTGCTATTCTATGCTGACCCGTGCCAAGCTCTTCCTTGCCATGCCAAGTCGTTCCAAGCAGCACTATGCTATTCTGTTCCACGTCATGTTATGCTATGCCATGTTATGCCAAGCCGCGCCAATCCATGCCAAGCCGTGCCAAGCTGTGCCATACCCTACCAAGCCGTGCCATACCATGCCAAGGCTTGCCAACCCGTGCCAAACAGTCCTATGCTATACTGTGCCATACGATCTTCTGCCATGCCGTGTTGTGCCATGCCATGCCATGCCGTGCCAAGCTGTGCCATACCGTGACAAGCTGTGCCATATCGTGCCAAGGCTTGCCAACCCGTGCCAAGCAGTCCTGTGCAATACTGTGCCATACCATGTTCTGCCATGCCAAGCCTTGCCAATCCATGCCATGCCGTGCCATGCCGTGCCAAGCAGTGCTATGCTATTCTGTTCCATGCCATGTTGTGCCATGCCATCTTATGCCAAGCCGTGCCAATCCATGCCAAGCCATGCCAAGCTGTGCCATACCGTGCCAAGCTGTGCCATATTGTGCCAAGGCTTGACAACTCGTGCCAAGCAGTCCTATGCTATACTGTGCCATACCATGTTCTGCCATGCCGTGTTCTGCTATGCCGTGCCATGCCATGCCAAGCTGTGCCATGTCATGATAACCCATGCCAAGCTATGCCAGGGCGAGCTTTCCCATTCTATGCAGATCTATGCCAAACCGTGCCATTCTATGCTGACCCGTACCAAGATTTTCCTTGCCATGCCAAGCCGTTCCAAGCAGTAGTATGCTATTCTGTTCCATGCCATGTTGTGTCATGCCATCTTATGCCAAGCCGTGCCAATCCTTGCCAAGCCGTGCCAAGCTGTGCCATGCCGTGCCAAGCCGTGCCATGCCGTGACAAGCCGTTCCATGCCATGCCAAGGCTTGCCAATCCGTGCCAAGCAGTCCTATGCTATACTGTGCCATACGATGTTCTGCCATGCCGTGTTGTGCCATGCCATGCCATGCCGTGCCAAGCTGTGACATGCCATGATTACCCATGCCAAGCTATGCCAGGACGAGCTTTGCCATTCTATGCTGATCCATGCCAAACCCTGCCAACCCATGCTGAGCCGTGCCAAGACTTGCTATGCCAAGCTGTGCCTTGCCCAGCCGTGCCATTCTATGCTGACCCGTGCCAAGCTTTGCCATGCCGTGCCAAGCCGTGCCAATCCATGCCAAGCCATGCCAAGCCTTGCCAATCCGTGCCAAGCAGTCCTATGCTATACTGTGCCATACCATGTTCTGCCATGCCAAGCCGTGCCATGCCATGCCATGCCGTGCCAAGCTGTGCCAAGCTGTGTTTTTCTATGCTGACCCGTGCCAAGCATTTCCTTGCTATGCCGAGTCATTCCAAGCAGTGCTATGCTATTCTGTTCCATGCCATGTTGTGCCATGCCATCTTATGCCAAGCCGTGCCAATCCATGCCATGCCGTACCAAGCTGTGCCATATCGTGCCATGCTGTGCCATATCGTGCCAAGGCTTGCCAACCCGGGTCAAGCAGTCCTATGCTATACTGTGCCATACCATGTTCTGCCATGCCGTGTTCTGCTATGCCGTGCCATGCCATGCCAAGCTGTGCCATGCCATGATAACCCATGCCAAGCTATGCCAGGACGAGATTTGCCATTCTATGCCAATCCATGCCAAACTGTGCCATCCCATGCCGATCCATGCCAAACCGTGCCATTCTATGCTGACACCTGCCAAGATTTTTCATGCCGTGCCAATCCATGCCACGCCGTACCAAGCTGTGCCATGACACACCAAGCTGTGCCATACTATGCCAAGGCATGCCAACCCATGCCAAGACGTCCTATGCTATACTGTGCCATACCATGTTCTGCCATGCCAAGCCGTGCCAATCCATGCCATGCCGTGCCAAGCTGTGGCATGCCATGGTAAAACATGCCAAGCTATGCCAGGACGAGCTTTCGCATTCTATGCAGATCTATGCCAAACCGTGCCATTCTATGCTGACCCGTGCCAAGATTTTCCTTGATATTCCAAGCCGTTCCAAGCAGTACTATGCTATTCTGTTCCATGTCCTGTTATGCCGCGCCATGTTATGCCATGCCGTGCCAATCCATGCCATTCCGTGTCAATCCATGCCAAGCCGTGCCAAGCTGTGCCATACCGTGCCAAGCTGTGCCATACCATGCCAAGTCTTGCCAACCCGTGCCAAGAAGTCCTATTCTATATTGTGCCATACCATGTTCTGCCATGCCAAGCCGTGCCATGCCATGCCATGCCATGCCGTCCCAAGCTGTGCCAAGCAGTGCCATGCCATGATTACCCATGACAAGTTTTGCGAGGACAAGCTTTGCCATTCTATGCCAATCCATGCCAAACCGTGCCATCCCATGCTGATCAATGCCAAACAGTGCCATTCTATGCTGACACATGCCAAGCTTTGTCATGCCGTGCCAATCCATGCCAAGCCGTACCAAGCTGTGCCATGACACACCAAGCCGTACCAAGCTGTGCATACCATCCCAAGCCGTGTCACCGCGTGCCAAGCTCTGCCAAGCTGTGCTATTCTATGCTGACCCGTGCCAAGCTCTTCCTTGCCATGCCAAGTCGTTCCAAGCAGCACTATGCTATTCTGTTCCACGTCATGTTATGCTATGCCATGTTATGCCAAGCCGCGCCAATCCATGCCAAGCCGTGCCAAGCTGTGCCATACCCTACCAAGCCGTGCCATACCATGCCAAGGCTTGCCAACCCGTGCCAAGCAGTCCTATTCTATATTGTGCCATACCATGTTCTGCCATGTCACGCCGTGCCAATCCATGCCATGACGTGCCAAGCTATGCCATGCCATGATAACCCATGCCAAGCTATGCCAGGACGAGCTTTGCCATTCTATGCAGATCCATGCCAAACCGTGCCAACCCATGCTGAGCCGTGCCAAACCGTGGCATTCTATGCTGACCCGTGCCATGCTTTGTCATGCCGTGCCAAGCCGTGACAAGAAGTGCTATGCTATTCTGTACAATGCCATGTTGTGCCATGCCATGCCAAGCCGATCAAAGCTGTGCCATATCATGCTAACCCATACCCGTGCCATTCCGTTCTAACCTATGGCATGCTGAGCCATGCAAGCTGTGCCATTCCATGCTGTACTATTCTATGCTGAACCATGCCAAGCTTTACCATGCCGTGCCAAGCTGTGCCAAGCAGTGCCATGCCATGATAACCCATGACAAGCCATGCCAGGACGAGCTTTGCCATTCTATGCCAATCCATGCCAAACCGTGCCATCCCATTCTGATCCATGCCAAACCGTGCCATTCTATGCTGACCCGTGCCAAGCTTTGTCATGCCGTGCCAATCCATGCCATGCCGTACCAAGCTGTGCCATGCCACACCAAGCTGTGCCAAGCTGTGCAATACCATAACAAGCCTTGCTAAGCCGTGCCAAGCGGTTCTATTCTATTCTGTGCCATGCCATGTTTTGCCATTCCATGACAATTCATGCCAAGCCGTGCCAATCCACACCAAACCGTGCCAAGCTGTGCCATTCCACACCAAGCTGTGCCATACCATGACAAGTGGTTCTATTCTATTCTGTGCCATGCCATTTTTTCCCATGCCATGTTATTCCAATCCATGCCGTCCCGTGCCAAGCTGTGCCAGGCAGTGCCATGCCATGATAACTCATGCCAAGTTGTGCGAGGACGAGCTTTGCCACTCTATGCCAATCCATGCCAATCCGTGCCATCCCATGCTGACCCGTGCCATGCTTTGCCATGCCGTGCCAAGGCTTGCCAAGCAGTCCTATTCTATTCTGTGCCATGCCATGTTGTCCCATGCCATGTTGCTCCAATCCATGCCATGCCGTTCCACGCTGTGCCATACCATGCCAAGTCGTGCCACGCTGTGCCACGCCGTGCCAAGCTGTGCCATTCTATGCTGGCCCGTGCCAAGCTTTTCCTTGCCATGCCAAGCCGTTCCAAGCAGTACTATGCTATTCTGTTCCATGCCATGTTGTGCCATGCCATCTTATGCCAAGCCATGCCAAGCCATGCCATACCGTGCCAAGCTGTGCCATACCATGCTAAGGCTTGCCAACCCGTGCCAAGCAGTCCTATGCTATACTGTGCCATACCATGTTCTGCCATGCCAAGCTTTTCTATGCCATGCCAAGCTGTGCCAAGCTGTGCCATGCCATGATAACCCGTGCAAAGCTATGCCAGGACGAGCTTTGCCATTCTATGTCGATCCATGCCAAACCGTGCCATCCCATGCTGAGCCGTGCCAAGACTTGCCATGCCAATCTGTGCCTTGCCAAGCCGTGCCATTCTATACTGAGCCGTGCGAAGCTTTGCTATGCCGTTCCAAGCGGAGCGAAGCAGTGCTATGCTATTTTGTTCCATGCCATGTTATGCCAATCCATGACAATCCATGCCATGCCGTGCCAATCCATGCCAAACCGTGCGAAGCAGTGTAATCCATGCTAACCCGTGTGTTTATGCAGTAACTGGACCAGGCGCTGACGCCCGAGGGGCACTCACTGCGTTTCATTGTTGAACAGCGCACAGGGAACCGGGCGCCCCCGTCCGTCGAAGGGCGGGGCTGAGAGCGCGGCTAGGCACAGCCCGGCACGGAACGGAGCCGAGCCGAGCCGTGCGCAACTAACCCAGGACGAGCCGAGCCGAGCCGAGCCGAACCGTGCCGTGCCGAGCCGTGCCGTGCCGAGCCGTGCCGAGCCGTGCCGTGCCGTGCCGAGCCGTGCCGAGCCGTGCCGAGCCGTGCCGTGCCGAGCCGTGCCGAGCCGTGCCGAGCCGTGCCGTGCCGAGCCGTGCCGTGCCGAGCCGTGCCGTGCCGTGCCGAGCCGTGCCGAGCCGTGCCGAGCCGTGCCGTGCCGAGCCGTGCCGTGCCGAGCCGTGCCGAGCCGTGCCGAGCCGTGCCGTGCCGAGCCGTGCCGAGCCGTGCCGTGCCGAGCCGTGCCGAGCCGTGCCGAGCCGTGCCGTGCCGAGCCGTGCCGTGCCGAGCCGTGCCGAGCCGTGCCGAGCCGTGCCGTGCCGAGCCGTGCCGAGCCGTGCCGAGCCGAGCCGTGCCGAGCCGTGCCGAGCCGTGCCGTGCCGAGCCGTGCCGAGCCGTCCCGAGCCGTGCCGTGCTGTGCCGAGAGGTGCCTTGCCCAGCCGTGCCATTCTATGCTGACCCGTGCCAAGCTTTGCCATGCCGTGCCAAGCCGTGCCAAGCAGTGTTATGCTACTCTGAGCCATGCCATGTTGTCCCATGCCATGTTGTTCCAATCCATGCCATGCCGTTCCACGCTGTGCCATACCATCCCAAGCCATGCCACGCCGTGCCAAGCTCTGCCAAGCTGTGTTTTTCTATTCTGACCCGTGCCAAGCATTTCCTTTCCATGCCGAGTCGTTCCAAGCTGTGCTATGCTATTCTGTTCCATGCCATGTTATGCCATGCCATCTTATGCCAAGCCGTGCCAATCCATGCCAAGCCAAGCCAAGCTGTGCCATACCATGCCTAGCTGTGCCATATCGTGCCAAGGCTTGCCAACCCGTGCCAAGCAGTCCTATGCAATGTAGTGCCATACCATGTTCAGCCATGCCAAGCCGTACCAAGCTCAGCCTAGCAGTGCCAGACATGATAACCCGTGCCAAGCTATGCCAGGACAAGCTTTGCCATTCTATGCCAATCCATGCCAAACTGTGCCATCCCATGCTGATCCATGCCAAACCGTGCCATTCTATGCTGACACGTGCCAAGCTTTTCATGCCGTGCCAATCCATGCCAAGGCTTACCAATCCATGCCATACCGTGCCAAGCTGTGCCATACCATGCCAAGGCATGCCAACCCGTGCCAAGCAGACCTATGCTATACTGTGCCATACCATGTTCTGCCATGACAAACCGTGCCAATCCATGCCATGCTGTGCCTAGCAGTGCCATGCCATGATAACCCGTGCCAAGCTATGCCAGGGCGAGCTTTCCCATTCTATGCAGATCTATGCCAAACCGTGCCATTCTATGCTGACCCGTACCAAGATTTTCCTTGCCATGCCAAGCCGTTCCAAGCAGTAGTATGCTATTCTCTTCCATGCCATGTTGTGTCATGCCATCTTATGCCAAGCCGTGCCAATCCTTGCCAAGCCGTGCCAAGCTGTGCCATGCCGTGCCAAGCCGTGCCATGCCGTGACAAGCCGTGCCATGCCATGCCAAGGCTTGCCAATCCGTGCCAAGCAGTCCTATGCTATACTGTGCCATACGATGTTCTGCCATGCCGTGTTGTGCCATGCCATGCCATGCCGTGCCAAGCTGTGACATGCCATGATTACCCATGCCAAGCTATGCCAGGACGAGCTTTGCCATTCTATGCCAATCCATGCCAAACCCTGCCAACCCATGCTGGACCGTGCCAAGACTTGCTATGCCAAGCTGTGCCTTGCCCAGCCGTGCCATTCAATGCTGACCCGTGCCAAGCTTTGCCATGCCGTGCCAAGCCGTGCCAAGCCATGCCAAGCTGTGCCATACCGTGCCAAGCTGTGCCATATCGTGCCAAGGCTTGCCAACCCTTGCCAAGCAGTCCTATGCTATACTGTGCCATACCATGTTCTGCCATGACAAGCCTTGCCAATCCATGCCATGACGTGCCAAGCTCTGCCTAGCAGTGCCATGCCATGATAACCCGTGCCAAGCTATGCCATTACAAGCTTTGCCATTCTATGCCAATCCATGCCAAACTGTGCCATCCCATGCTGATCCATGCCAAACCGTGCCATTCTATGCTGACACGTGCCAAGATTTTCCATGCCGTGCCAATCCATGACAAGCCGTGCCAAGCTGTGCCATACCGTGCCAAGCCGTGCCACGCCATGCCAAGGCATGCCAACCCGTGCCAAGCAGTCCTATGCTATACTGTGCCATACCATGTTCTGCCATGCCAAGCCTTGCCAATCCGTGCCAAGCAGTCCTATGCTATACTGTGCCATACCATGTTCTGCCATGCCAAGCCGTGCCATGCCATGCCATGCCGTGCCAAGCTGTGCCAAGCTGTGTTTTTCTATGCTGACCCGTGCCAAGCATTTCCTTGCTATGCCGAGTCGTTCCAAGCAGTGCTATGCTATTCTGTTCCATGCCATGTTGTGCCATGCCATCTTATGCCAAGCAGTGCCAATCCATGCCATGCCGTACCAATCCATGCCATATCGTGCCAAGCTGTGCCATATCGTGCCAAGGCTTGCCAAAC